>JAPQWN010000007.1:56461007-61461007 GCA_028538565.1 Umbellularia californica
CATATGCATCATTGTTTTGGTTTGCAAAGTCAGCCTTTAAACCCTATTTTGCCAAGGGATTTGAAGGGGGTACTCGGGAATGGGGCCGATCCTCTTCTTAAATATTTGGCACCTCTCCCCTTTTTATTTTCTTTATTTTAATTATTTTATTTTACTTGGATATACTATGATTTTGCTATGTAAAGATTAACCCTATTTGGATTTTAACTCGTAACCCTGAATTGACCCTATATTAAAGAGACTCAGGGAGACCTAAATTAATGTGACAAGAAAACCGTCATGTGTGTGCCGGTAGCACATTAGACGAGAGGAAGAACCCCCCTATTTATTTTCTCCCATTTTTCTTCGGCTTTCGTCGAAGAATAGTGTTACGGCCGTTACCGTAGCTGGCGATCGTGATCTACCGATTTTGAGGCTAGTCGAAATCCTCATTTTTGATGTAAAATTTAAATAGCATATATATAGATGAATGAAGATTTTCCCAAGCCCATGGGGGCGCGAGGGGGTCAAAATTCACATCTGACAGTAGGTCCAAACCTTGGATGTAAGCCTCGAGAGCTATTATAAATCAGGGTATTGCACTTAGGCTCTGATTCATGGTCACGATCCATATTGGATTAAATGTCGGGACATTGCACTTGAAGTCCTGACCTATAATATTGGGAACTTAACGGTAGATATTGATAGACGGACTGTATAATGAGATAATACTAATTAAGCGTATAGAGAAGCGAAGTTTATAAGGGTATGCGTTATTAACTGTTGGGAATTACAATGATGGATTAACTATACCCAAACTTTGTGCCTCGTACCCTTGACTACTATCATCTCATATATTAAGGATAATAAGGCTATCCGATTCGGAGTACCCCCACCTAGTGATTTGTAGGATTGTAGATGTACGAGTGGTCTGCCAATGGATATGATGCCGACATGGACATTGATATTGAGATGTAGTTGAGTACAGTAGGTACCGATGGGTGATCGGGTACCGAGACCGCCGGCATTCGGACCGGGTACATTTGGATGGATATTGATCTAGCACGTAAGATCAATGACTAAGACTTGGTCGTGGTTATGGATGAGTGTTGAGGAAAATCTAGCACGTAAGGGCAATGGCTGGGACTTGGCTGTGGCTATGGACATTAATGGACTCTTGTACGCTCCTATTTGATGCGACGATAGCGACATCGACAGTTGCTGGGACAACGACGATGGGCTGCTTTGACCCCCCCACGTCCCTTGTACTTCAATTGTGGACGTACCTTTGTGCTCTTGTAGATGTATATTGGATGTATAATTATTATTTATTGTGGATGTCGTTGTTTATTTTTTTTAACTTTCGACATTGTAACAGTTGGATCTAGATACGATGATTACGTTTATAGTAAGGTTACTTTCGCAGGTTGCTTCTGTTACCAGGTGACTCTGATGTACTTGTATGGTTTATATGATATTTTGATGATGATGGCTTCTCTTATCTACATGATATGCTGTATCAAACATCTATTATATTCATAACTCGATTATCGTTCATGCACTACACTCTACACCGTTTCTGTTGCACTCTGATATTCTATATTATTATCGAGATACTAATCACACAGGTACAGTTGGTATCAGGTATGGTCTTCTTTCCTATCTATTAATATAATGTATTGCCATTTAAACATGCCTATTTGCCTGGCTCATTGAACCTGACCCAATCCTTGGTGTTTTCAGGTACCTTCTCTTCCGCTTTCTTTGATTGGTGGTTTGCGTGGCGGTTGATCCGTTGCCGCTGGGATCAGAGAATGATGCAGTTGGTGCATCGAGAGGCGTCTATCACTTAGATATCTATTCTTTCCTTTTTTGTAGCTGGCTGTGTCGGCTTAGGATTGAATAGTTAGTTTAATTACGGAAAGTACCTTGTAATCACTTAAAATAAAATAAAAATTTTAGGGCTTTGTCCATTTACTTGCTCATAGGAGATTCACACTTGATTATATTATTGTATTTTTTGCTTTTCTTGGGTACTTTCTCGTAGCGCCCCGAGATTCGAGGCGCCCGGATTTTGGGATGTTACAATGAGTGATGAGAAATTTATAAAAAAAATCTACTAGATGGAATCAATAACAAAAAAAAAAAAAAAAAAAAAAAACACGGGAAACAAAGGGTTGTTCTAATGAGTTCCAAGTTGCAATAGGTGTATAGGTTATGAAAATGAAAAATGTCAGAAGCGATGAGAACCAAGAGAGATGGTGAAAACATGTTTGCAGTAGGTGAATTGTAGAGCCTAGGAAAATTTTGATGGGTTTGCTAGGCTCATGTAGATGGTCTAAGTGGTGAAGATGGTGAAAACAGAGAGTAAACCTTTACCATGCGAGGAAGATGAGATTATTCTCTATAATGATGAAACAGGTGGATGATGAAGAGGACGGGAAACAATGGGATGAAATAGATTGATGGAGAGAATCGGAGATGAAAATGATAGGGGATAGAGCTCGTAGATCTCATTTGGATGGGAGGATAGAAATGATCTCTACCGATTTTCTTCTCCTCCAATTTTTTTCCATGGATTTGGAGATTATGAGTTACGTTGACATCAACAAATGATGGGCAAAAATGCAAGAAAAAAATAAAAATTTGGTGGGAGGTCCTTCTCTAATATTATAAAATTTTGGAGTCCTCAATTGTGGTTTCTAATTTTAATAGGATTTTTTTTGGTAAATGTCCCTTTAATATAAGGGGAATCATCCAAATAAAAAAAAAAAAGAGAGGAATTTACGGCGTAGGTCCCCATAGGACCCTATACCACTCTTGAGGTCTCAGACACACCATATTTATGGATAAGGTCCTCAATGTGCGTTTTTTATTTATTTATTTATTTTTGTCTTTTAGCGAATGGTCGATATTGACCATTTTTATGATCGATATCGACCATTCTACGGGAACCAAAATAAAAGTTAGGTTTTTTAGGAGGGAGAAGAGGGGAGGGGAGGAGGAGAGAGAAGAGGGGATGGGTCCTTTCATGGCCCCTTCTTCCTTATCGCCACTGTTGAAGGCTATCTCATCTATTTCAAGATTCCTTATCTCACCTTCTTCAATATCTACATCAATTTCCTCATCATCATTTTCTTCTTCTTCTTCATCTTTGTCGTTGTCGTCTTCATCTTCTTCACTGCCTCCATTGCCGTTCTTTCTTGAAGTCGCGATTTGCTCACTCTTCATCATCAAACATCCATCTCCTCCATGAGAAGGAACATCATAATCTACAAAAGTTCCATTGCAAGTCGCAACTAAGTTAACTTTATCCATCTCCTTTTCTATAGAGACACCTAAAACCCTAAATTCCACCTCTTTACAATCAGTTCCATTCTTGGCACCAATTTCATGTGATAACCCTTGCTCCACAAGTTTCAATTCAGACCCATTCGAACCCAACATGTCTTTTCCGCAAATTTCCTGATGTGTTTCTCCTGAAATCCCAGAAATCCCAACTTAGGCTATTTTCAAATCAAAATCAGAATCAAACCCATCAGAGTATGTAATATTAGTGCTAATATCTTGATGGGTTTGTTGAGAAAATCCATAATCAACCCCATTTGGAACAGACCCACCCGGGTATGGATTCTCATTTTGAACAGACCCACCTGGCCATGGAGCAACACCAGCAACCAAGGGAGAAAACCCAGATTTGTCTTTTTTTCTTGTTATTTTGTAATATGGTCGATATCAATCATTTTGCTATGTTCAGCAAATAAGATAATTACATGTTGAAGAAAATCTGACTGAAATAATGGCCGATATCGACCATATAGGAAAAAAATGCCTTTCAGTTATATGATCGATATCGACCATGCAGGGAAAAATGCCTTTCAGTTACATGGTCGATATCGACCATATCGCAAAACGATAAAAAAAAGGGAAAAAAGTCCATATGAGGATTCCTCCCGTATTGAACATAGAACTAGATCATGTTGGGATGTATGCAGTCCTATAGGGATTTTACCTGTAAATTCCTCAAAAAAAAAAAAAAAAAAATCATCGGAAGCATGGATTTGCGAGCTTGGACCTCCCCACATTGGATTTTGCTAGTAAACGCAAGCCCATAAAATGGCTTAAGAAAGCGGATGAACAGCATTTGGACGATAAACTAGAGGTTACAAGTTTTTACTGTGGAACCCTATGTTATGGTCCTACAATTAAAATCTGAACCGTTAATCATGTTAAGAAAAGGTCCGCAAGGACTATGTAGTCAAATATCAATAGTTGATTCCTCCTTTTTTTTTGAAATATTTGCAACAAACCAAACCATTGAATCATGATTTCTGGACTTTTGTCGGCCTTGTTTGCAAAATCTGAGCCATTCAATCTCTCCAAAAGGCCTAAAGCAGTCATGGGATCAAATTTGGAAACTTGATTCCTATGAATCGTGAGAAAACGGCAAAGAATTGATGCTGGCAATATCCACAGTGCAGAACGTCACTCAAGATCTCCATCATCCCCAACGATCTTGTCGAATCCAACTGTCCAATCTGATTACAAACCGGCCTGGCTCCCAATCAAGAACAATCTCAGTCATCTATGACCCCCACCCATTGATCAAATGCAAAACCATCAGATCATGGCGTTCTTCGAAACGTCATCCAGATCGTTGGTATTACGTAACCGTCCAAACCACAAAAACCCAACTTGTGCTTTTAGTGCGAACAGCATCAGATCCCATCCCTCCCAAGACGACACTGACGTCCCCTCGTCCGCGGTAGCACAAACGCGCCAAGCGTACTCTCCACGCACTGTACACTCCAATTCACAGTCAGTCCTGACTGCCTCTCAACGTCAACGGTAAATGCTTCTGTTCATCTTCCTTTCTCTACTCTCTTTCTTGTTTATATAAGATTGAGGAAATGCCTACATTGCGATTGTTTCTGTGTTGATTTTGCTTAATCTCTCTATTGAATTTCCAGGGTCTTGGAAAACCCGGTTTTCTTTGTTGAGAGTAAGCCATTTCTGTTTGTTATTTGTTTTTCTTCCTGCAATTGAGAGTGTGGGTTTGTTTCAAATCACTATCCGCTACTGATATTGGTGGAAAAATATATGTTTGCATGCAAAATTTGGAAGACCCAGATAGCATTGATGAAATTATGTTTTGTAATAGTTCTTCTCTTCAGCATTTACCTGAATCAATTGAATTGTACTATGGGAATTTGTATTGTGGGATTGTTTTGGTAATTTCTTGAAAATTTAAATGGCTTATGATGACAAAACACAGGAGCACAAGAGGAAAGAGAAGACCTAGATTGCAGAGACCTTTTTTTTTTTACTTTTCTTGTTTTTTGGGGAAATTTTCATGTAAGTATATAACCATCTTATTTTTTAGCAGTTACATATAACCATCTGCAACACCCCCACACCCCCCCCCCCCCCCCCCCCCCCCAAGATTTTTTACAACCATCTGTCTTAATCTAAAATTTTTGAATGGCCACCTTCACTTGTAATCTATGATGCACAGACACGGCTTGATACAGCAAGGACACGCTAGACATGCAGGGACGCGGATTTTACACATAAAAAGTGAAGTATTGGATATGATATGACACAATACGTTGTCCATTTTGAAGTATCCGTGCATCATAGCTTGTAATCAAAAGCCATTTTTTCACTTCTTGACAAAAATCACCATATTTTACGTATTGTAAAAGGATGAAAATTTTCATAGATCTAACCTAAACAAGATTGAACTTAGGGTGTCAGTCGTCATTAAACTGACTTGGAAATTAATGGTGTTTTCTATTTTCATCTGAAATAAATCTGAGTGAGGCTAACGTAAGGAAACTTTTGGCCATTTAAGGTAAAAAAGTTAATTTCATCAATTGATCTGTAACAACCATCGATTGACGAACATGGTTGTCGAATGAGATTTATAGACTAATGATGTGGTTAAAAGAAGGGGGGGAAGAGGAAAAAAAAGAAAGGCAGTTGGTTTTGTAATTGTTAAAAAATACAGGCAGTTATATGTAAATTTCCCCTGATAAATAAATTCAAAGTGATATGTAACCTTTCCTGGTAGGTGTGATAAGAGAGATTCATCCCATGGTAGTTAGCATATATAGATCCTTAGCTCAAATCCTCACGGGTTAGGCACCCTAATCGTAACCCTTTGTTTAGAGACTTTTGAAAAAAGAAAAAAGAAAAAAAGAAAAGAATGGTTGAAAGTATTCTGGTTGAGTTTCTTTTTAACCGTCCATTTAGTTTTCTTAAAGTTGTCCGAATGAAAGGTTTGGATTGTCTTGAATCAGTGAGATTTTGGAGAATAGGACTGTTTGATATCGGAGATAGGGTAGTAGGATTTATGGGCAGCTTGAACTCTGCACATACTGGAAATATAGTTGTAGGGGAATGAAAATGTTGAGATAGAAACGGCTGAGTCATGGATGGCAATGGCCGCCCAATACTTGTCCCTTAGCTAAGGCAGTCGCAGAGACTGCTGGGTCTAACAAATTCTGTCTTTAGGATATTCAAGAACCACTTGAAGTTGTAAAAATATGATCTGTGGCACCAAAGATATACCCCAAACACTTAAAATGATCACCTAGAAAACTCTCTCAGTTTAAGATGTGTGTGGGTTTTGGGTTTGGGGGGACAGGGTGTTGGTTTCTGTTTCTTTGTGTATTTTTTTTTTTTTTTTTGTTGTTTTTTCTGCTAGGAAGGGGGCTCAAACTCATGCTCTCTCACCACCTTGGGAGCATTCCGCATTCCTAATCAGCTGAGCTACAACTGAGGGTGTATGTGTGTGTACATATGTATACTTAACATAGATACAGGTGTATATATATTCAGTTTTCTTTTGCCAACGGGTACTTCTCATGGTTTGCGTGAGAGGTAATTAGTACCATATGGGACCCACCTATCATCAATCTAAGCCCCTCCCTGTCTCTAACCCTTCATGGATTGGCACTCGCCTAATTTGAAACTAATCTAAATTACTCACCATTGGATTGGAATTCATAAAAAATGCAACTTAAGAAACCTGTTAACTTTAAGGCCCTTTTATCAATGGTTGTGATTATTTTGGTTGAGATTTTTTTTGTCCCAAAATTATATTCAAAATGAGACCTTTCCATCACACTATCCCCAGTGATTGGCATGCTTCAAGTGGGTCCTATAAGGACTCAGATTTTTTTTTTTTTAATGAGGGGTACCTCTCGGTACAAGGAAATACTTATATATGTAAAAGGAAAATTCTCTTGATGACCCACCTATTCTTCCCCTTTTTGGATTTTCAGATTTAGAGGGCCCACCTTTGATAATCCCTTCACATGCACCAGTTCCCTTTAATTGGCATTGGTCCCAATTTCATACTGTTCCAGACATTAGTCATTGTTGGATTCTATCACAATAAGTTAGGGTGATGAGTAGTAATTAAAAATTTAGGACCTAAAATTGAGGGCTATTGATCAGCCTTAGATCTTGTCTTCCCCTAATCCAGGCCCAAACTCTTCCATTATCGTGCCTCCTTTTTTGTCATGCATATAGGCGTACCCCACTAAAAGTGGGTATTTATTAAAGCAAAATGCCATGATGTTTTCTAGCGACCCTCTCTCTCTATATATAATAATAATAATAATAATAATAATAATAATAGAAAATCTCAAAAATTCAGATATCAAGCGAGAAGACAGATTTTGATGATAGTTCGCTGGGAACTCATTCCCCATAAAAATACTTTCGTCTCACTTCGTTTTTCTTACATTCATTTCATGCTTCTTCCTAAATACTGTACAAAATGAGGCAACTCATGCATTTGTTTCTCGCATCAATTGCTCAGTTTGGTAACCATGATTCTTTTTTTTTTTTTTTTTTTTTTATATCTATGGGGTCAAAAAGGTGCAACTGCTGGTTGGCGTGTTGCTATTTAAAGGAAGAGGCAACTATATGTTGGGAAGTCCCACATCCCACGTCGCCTAAGTTATAGGCTTACATGTCTTAATGTACTTGTATGGGCCTTCCACCTATAGGCTTAAGCTTTTGGGTTGGTACATAGTTTCTTAGATGGTATCAGAGAGGGTTCCGATCCCGTTGTTCTTATGTGGCCTACGTGGTTGTCGTTCTTGTGTGGCCCACGTGATAGGCCCGTTGGACCTACACGTGAGGGGGAGTCTGGGGAAGCCCCACATCCCACATCGCCTAAGTTATAGGCTTGACATGTCTTAATATACTTGTATGGGCCTTCCACCTATAAGCTTAATCTTTTAGATTGGTACATGGTTTCTTACACTATATTGTGAAAGAAAACTAGTGTTTGAATTGGACAACACGCATGGAATATGCAACAAATGCATAAAATTCCTAAAACCTTTGGGGATTTTATAACTTTTGGGGGAACCATGGCGTCCCCAGCACCCTCTGGTTCTACCCTTTATCAGACACCATTTGAATTCAGTTGGATAGAGAGCTTAAAGTTTCTAACTGCTATAGCAAACTGACAGTTATTCCACCCGCAAGGTACCTACCTTCTGTAGGATGAGTATGTGCAAAATGCAACTGAAGGACAAGGTGGTGGCACCCATGCCAACACTGAGGCATTACCAGCTAGTATGTGTTGAACTACTAGAACTCTTTCCAATTTTGCTCCACTTTCATGTGGGACTAAATTTAATAGGAGGAAAATGACCTTCACATGAAAAAGCTAAGGCACCAAAATTACAACTAATAGAGGGGGCTGATTGAAGGAGTATGGAACTGGTTAAGAATGACGGATCTAAGGCGGAGATCTAGATGGAATCATCACTTTCCTAGGATTCAGTTTACCAAGGTTATGGGTGGGTAATAATTTCCTATAAAAGAAGAGATTATTTGAGGGCCTCTTGTGGATCTTCATCTTTAATCCTTCACCAGTAGCCATTTTAGCATAATGGCATTGCTTAGAAATCCCATTGGTTCGATAAAAATCCCTAATAGTATATGCTTCTCATGTTGGAATGAATTTTTGATGTATAATATGAATGTTTTTGTTTTATATCCGTACTCCACCGTAACAAGAAATATACTTTCGTTTTGCTGCACATCAAGTTTTTTCTTTTTTAAGTTAAAGCATTAAAGGCACAGGCCTCTTCCCAACTAAGTGACCAAGATGAACGTCTGGTAGGTCCTGTCATGAGTAAATTGTTCCATAGTATGTCCAAATGATTTGACAGGATCCCATAGGAGTTGGAAGGTTCCCATCTTGTCAACCACAGCGTAGCAGGTTAAAGTAAAAGAAAAAAATAAAAAAACCCCCATTGGTAAATTCTAGTCATACTGTCATATTGTCATACAATTGTTGGATTTATCTTCTATTGAAGGTGGACTGTTAAGTAAGCTGTCTATTTCTAGTTCACTAATTTGTCAGCTACGATAGTTCAGAGGAGAAAGTATATTTGGGACATCATGATCCATCATAATGTGGGCCATTAAATGATTGTTTTTAATCATTAAAATATGGGCACAACCTTTCCAGTTATTTGCTCAATGGAAGGTGCGCTATTGCTTTTGGGTGATATTATATAAACCTTTTGAGTTATGTTTTGTTTTAAACAAGTACAAGAAATTGAGAAATATGAATAATTGTCTAAAAAATCGTTCTTTCCAATTGGCTTTTCATGCCATATGTTCCACTAGTATTTGTTTCTTAGATTTTTGTGTTTTCTTTTCTTTTCTTCTCTCTTTTTTTTAGTGCTGATGATTGTGGCTGTGGACTAGAGCGACAATCAGTTGATTTACATTGATTTTGTTATTGGACTAAAGCTGTTATTCTCTAAATTGGTTCTTTTGTACTTTTCATTTCAAAAGTTGGTTTACCTATAACATTGCTTATATTTTGTATTCATCTTTTTAGGTGCTTTTGAGGGTTTGTCATTAGGTAGACGTCAGGAAACAACAACAAATGGTATGTCACGCGATTTCTCAATTTAATCATGCATTTAGTGGTTGTTTTTGTTGTTGTTCATTGTTGTTGTTGTTGTTGTTTATTGTTGCTGTTGTGCTGCTGCTGCTGCTATTTATTGTTCTTGTTGTTTATTGTTGCCACTGTTGTTAAAATAAACAAGAGCTGGCTGAATAGTTTTTAGAAGTTGGATGTGGCTGCCAGGGAATGAAGCTTGGCTATTTTAGGTGAGTTTTGGACTAGGTTTCAGAGGAGGCAGCGTATGATACGGTTATGGTATGGGTCTGAACTTTGAAGGGCAGGAAGCACCTGAAAATATCTTCTGGTACTATAATCATAGATTATGCAGGTAGTTTGACGCCATATTGGGTTTCTAATAAATGGTTTTCCAAGAAAAAATCTAGTGTTTCAGTGCAGAATAACATGTTATTGATTTGGGGTGGTTTTATGGTTGGTATGTGGGTTAAATTGGAACTGTTACAGTGTGGAAATCTGGGTCTTTTTGGAACTAACACATACTATAAGCAGGGCGAGCACAGGGAGTAGGGGCTAATTTTGGGTATTGTTCTAAGAGAAATTTGATGATTTTTTTTTAGGTTATTGTGGGAAAGGTTGAGGCCTGATTAGGATTTTAGAAAGGGCCAAGTTTTAGAAGAATCAGGGACTGAACAGGCTTGCGATTTTCTGCGACTTTGTAACAGTAATCTGCACAGGTTAAGGATGGGTTTTAGATAGCAGCACAGCTGTCTGTGTTTGGAGCCTCTCTTTTGGTTGACATCAATCGGGTATTAGGATTTAATTTGGGGTTTCAAGGGTTGTAGATTGGGGTGATTAGAGACTGTTTTCAATGTTTTTTGGCATCGGCATAAATGGAGTGCTAGTTGGGTTTACTGGACAGCTATTTGGGTTATGAGTTTGGGCCTAGTTCAAGGTCTTCGGGGCCGTAAGAAATTGCATTTGACCGAAATTGTGGAATTGTACAGCAGTGATAAAATTTGAATGGAGAATAAATCTAAACAGAAGCTTTTTGACTCATTGGAAGCAGTAAACACAAAAAACAATACCAACAGTATTCTCTTTTGCTACTTTTAGAATGAGAATTTAGAGAAACTCAAAACACTAAAGAACAGGAATTTGGAACCTGGACTCCTGGAGCAAGAAGAATATTTAGAATTCAGGAAACAACTTGCTCTACTACCAACTAATAGATAGGGTGGGGGGAAAGATTGAGATGATCTTTGATCCCCAAGCCGAAGCTTCAGTGATAGCATTCCAGATTTACTTGGTATGGTTCAGTTGTCACTGTAATCCAAGTGGGACATGAGATTGTGGGAGCTATATGAAAGTGGGAGTTCTCTGTCGAGTCTTTTCATGAAAAAACAAAAAATAAGGGAGCACCCCTGAGTACCTTGTGAAGGTTGAGAGCGTCCAAATATTCTAGCTTGTTGACTAGAGCCCGTGGCACAGTGGTAGGTGCTCATTATTGCAACCTTGATGTTGTGGTTCCAGTCATGTTACCCACAAAAAAAAATAAAAATAAAAAACTAGTTTTTTTGGACAATAATTTTAACCAAAACCTCAATAATTGATTGTCTCTGTTGACCTAGAAGTTTGCCATTGTGTCTTTGTCTAAGGGAGAGTGTTCCTTGCCTGTGTTGCAGTATCAGTTTGAATAAGCTATTTGGTCATATTTCTTCTGCCTTTTTGGAATAACTAGGGTGATATCATTCCAGGTGATAGCTTTAAGAATTGGTGCTTAGGAACTTCTTCTCAAAGAAGGCTCTTGTATTACATTGCTCTGTGGTAGCTCTGTTATGGTCTACATGGCTAGAATTCAATATAACTTTTAGAATACATCTACACTGCCATATGATGTTGCTTACAAGGTGAAAAATCTCGTTATTTCTTGGGTCTCCATATTAAAAGAGTTTACTCATTGCAAAATCTAGTTATTTTTTTGGGTATCCATATTAAAAGAGTTTACTCATTACTCTACAGAAGATCTTAGGGGCGACTAGCATCCAGAGTCTGTTCTGTTTTCTATTTTGATGAGCCTTTTTTAGGCATTGCGTCTTTTCCTAATATAATGAATTAATCCTTTACCAATTAAAAAAAACATAAATTGAAATTGAAATTGAAATAAAAAACTTCTAGAAACTATGATCATGTGACCAAATTCTCCACTTAAGGCCTGTTTGTTTACATGTGTGGAGGAGCAAAGGTGAGTTGGATGTCCAAGTAAAGGTGAGGTATGTTAAAGTAAAAGTACAGGTGTGGTAAAATCCTTGTTTGGATAGCATGAGGTAAAGTATAGGTGAGAGAGGTAGTATAGATTGGAGAGCACCATTTTTCATAAAGTTTACTGCACCACACTTTATCACACTTTTGTGTGGTAAAAAGAGACTTGTCGAGGAGTGAAAGGTAAGTGGTGTCACATCATGAGTTTACTTCCCCACTCCAGTTTTTTACCCAAACATAGTGAAGGAAAAAACTTCACATCACACTCCACCTTTACTACTACTTGTGTTAAACAAAGGGGCCCTAAGTGAGGATATAGAAATGTTCTCCACTTAGGGCTTGTTTGTTTACATGTGTGGAGGAGTAAAGGCGAGTTGGATGTCAAGGTAAAGGTGAGGTATGTTAAAGTAAAAATATAGGTGTGGTAAAATCCTTGCTTGCATAGTATGAGGTAAAGTATAGGTTAGAGAAGGAGTATAGATTGGAGAACACCATTTTTCATAAAGGTTACTACACCACACTTTATCACACTTTTGTGTGCTAAAAAGAGGCTTGTGGAGGAGTGAAAGGTAAGTGGTGTCACATCATCAGTTTACTTCCCCACTCCAGTTTTTTACCCAAACATTGTGAAGTAAAAAAATGTCACATCACACTCCACCTTTACTACTACTTGTGTTAAACAAAGGGGCCCTAAGTGACGATATAGAAATGTTCCTACCTGTCAACTTAATTGTATCTGGTTCCCTCTAGGCCAGTCAACCAGTGTCCTGGGGCCTTCGGATCATAACTGTTTTTTGTGTAATTGTGACCCCAATTGTCTATCTTCATTAAAAGCATAGGTGATGATCCAGCTATCCAAATGCAACATCACTGAAATTTTACGAAGTGGAAGATGGTAAGGTAGCAGTGGAGAGTGACCTGACAAATGCGATCTCTCGGGTTTGTTCTTTCATGGCATCCCCGTGGAGGTTTCAGTTTTATTTTGTCAATATCAAGTCACTCTGTTCTTTCATTCTAGTGGAGTTCAAGCACATTGCCCAATTGGTCAATGCGTTAGTAGACTCTTTGGTTAAGAAAGGGATGAATGGATAGTCTCCTTTGCTGGTTTCTTTCTTTGTGATGCTATTTTTGTTGCTTTGGTATAATGCTTTCATACCATTGTAGTCCAACCTACAGATTGTCTTTTTTTTTTTTTTTCACTTTGATTCTTTATTATTCATGAAATATTTGTTACAGGGTTTAAAAAAAACATCTGTGCAATTTTATCTTGACCTTTTTTTTTTTTTTTTTTCTAATTTAAGGCAACTTTAGAGTCCTACATATTACATTTGTGCAAATTTTCATTATGCAGATGATATTGATTGTTGGTTTTAATTCATATCTTTCCAATTTGGCATGTAATGAATTTGATTTAATTCTTCTTTCCTCATCATCCATTAGAGAGAGAAAAAAAAAGATTTGGAAGTTTGTCAACAATATATATATATATGGTACACCAATCAATATTTTATATACACACACACACGGGGTTCCATCTTTGGAATCTATGGTCGAGTGCCCATAGTTCACTAATAAGTCTAAGAGAAAGATCTTATTTAAATCAATATAAGGTTGTGTAAGCTCTTATTTATGCAATATCTGTTTCTAGATCAGCTTTATATATATGGGGAAGGATGCACAGGAATATTTCTCCATATGATATATATATAATATATATATATATTTATAAATTGTTACAATTATCACTTAGTGATACCTCCAAACTTGGTCTTTGATCTCAATGATCTTTTGATTGATATTGCAGTTTTTTGGAGGATTTGGGTATAATGGGACATCATTTGAACAGACTTACCGGTGCTACCCTGCATCTTTTATTGATAAGGTTTGAATTCCATTCAGGCTCTGTCATTTGACTTTGATACTCTTTCAACTTCCTACCTTTTATTGTAATGTTTTATGTTTCTTTATTTTCGATCTTTTGTGGGGATTAGTGTCATTCTTTGTTGTCTTTTTATTGTGTTTTCTTATCAATTCTCTGGATAACCTACTTTCTCTTTCTTCCAAAGCAATAAGATGAGCATAGGGCAATCACTAAGTCTATATCCATTATTGAAGGAGATACATTAAGCCATGTAAATGATCAAAATGCCTACATTTATGTTTACAAAAGAACTCAAGGCCTCTTTTTTAAAAATGTTTTTCAGCTTCAAATTAATTTTGGAGGGCCATGACCTGTTCAAGATACTTTTCAGTTAGTTTAGAAGTTGTATGAGTTAATTCATGGCACATGGGAATAATAGTTGCTTTTTTATTATTATTGTAGAGAACAAACCATTTGGGCTAGCACGGCTCACTATGGGGCCCACCTAGGGTGGAGCCTAGGGGAATTGGAACATTTGAGTGGGCTCTACATCCCTGCCAAGTTTGGGCCCCACCTGATCATTCTAATTCCTAGATCAATGGCCCACAATTTCCATGGCTTTACACAAGGAAAAAAAAAAAAAAAAAACGTTAGTTAATCCTGGGGCCTAGTCCATTCGGGTGGGTGCAAACCACATGGATTCAGTGTAACATAGTCCAAATCCCTTGTGCACCCTTGTATTATGCACCATATGCACCCCATAATGTGGGGCTGTCACTACCCAAAATCCGGGGCCCTCGTATTCTGAGTCACGACGGTGAAGTGTCACAGCACATTCATATGTCAAATCAGTTTGGCAAAATAAAAATTCCAGGCAATAAGTGAGCCTAGTAAAATTACATATTTTTCACTTGAAAGTAATTGCGAAACATGTTTTAAGGTCATTAACTTAACTATACTACCTTGGCCAAAGACAAGGGCCAAAATAAAAGGCATAAACAAGAAGTGATGGCTCTCTTGTGTACTACATGAAGCCTCTAGAATAGGTCACCTGCACACTACCCTTAATAATCCTGCAGTTCCTCAATGACTACCGTAGCCTTCGCACTAATAGATGGGGGGCCTGCTACCTACGAACACCTAGAGCAGAATCAGTTTACGAAACCCGGCAAGTAGGCATGTATAAATCGCATAATATATTGCATGTAAAATCAAATAAAGGAACAAAGACTATACATGTGTGTAAATAAATGAAGATCATGCTTGTGCTAAACAAGGATTGAACATGTATTTACATAAAATCAGGATAATCAACAATGCATGCTAGTGCTGACATGGAATGTAACTCATCCAAGGCTCATGCTTTTACATCATGGAACAATAACTAAACATGCATGTCAAGAAATATACACCAAATGATAATCGTGTGGCCAAGTGTCAGGTGGTACAGCAGCATTGACCTCGAGGGTAATTATGAAGACCTACTACAAACTCAGTATCTGAAGACACCTGCCACCAAGCAAAATCAATAGCTGAGGATACCTACCAAGGTGAAGAAAGACAAAGGACTTAGTATCTGAAGAAATTTATAGCGGAACAAGAGACTTAAAAAAATCAAATCAAGACCATACTAGCAATACAAGGCAATTGACAAGGGCAATGGAAAGACAAAGCTCAAAACAAAACGTGCAAGAAAATACTGACAAGACAGTAAATGACATGATAGTAGCAATACTGGCGAGGCAAGTAATGTACCTAATTTGGGTCTATTGTTCCTCCTAACGTATTTGGGATTATCTAGGGATATGGGGCTTCTTTCCTTTCCAGGTCTTATCGAAATTGTCCATCTGTGACCTGGGTCAAGTGGGCGGGATCTAAGTTTGGTCTAAGTTGGAGTTTCCCATAGTCAACAAGTTCCATTGGTAATTCGTGCGACGCTAAAGACCTTTGCGTCTGCTGTCTGAATTCAAGGATTTATGTATGGATCTCGCACTACCCGACGAGACAAAGCCAAAGGTTTAAAGATCTCCAAACTTTGACATCATTTACCCTTAGCCTTATTCCCCTGGATATTACAACTCTACCCTGTATTGATACCCGTCTCTCCCCCTTCAGTCCCCAATCACTTATATAGCAATTCTACCAAAAATTAGGGGTTCTAGGTCCGTACTAGGTTGTTAACTAGGTTCTACAAAAAGATGCAATTAGCAAGTGACTGCCTTTGGTGGCGAAGCCAGGATTTCCCCTTGGAAGGGGGGGGGGGGGGGGGGGGGGGGGGGGTGCGCAAAACAAAAACATACCGGAAATTAAAAAAATATTAACATAATTTTAAAGGTCATGTGGTGTTTAATCCAAAATTTTAAATAAAAAACGCTTTAATCCAATTTAACCAATGAACTAGTTGTTAAATTATACCACAAAAATGATAAAACTTATGAATTTGTATTGCTTTCGACATCCGACAACATTTGATAATGGGTCTAAGAAGAGAAGATTTACAAATTACTTAATTAATTTTAACATATTTACTTGTGAGCACATTACCAAAAAAATCAAATTAATTTAATTTTTTAAACATCATTGTATGGGTTTCATTTCATAAAAAAAAGTCTTGATCTCAAATCTTACCAGAAATTAAAAAAATATTAACATAATTTTAAACTTTTTAGGTCATGTGGTGTTTAATCCAATATTTTTAAATAAAAAAAGCGTTAATCCAATTTAACCAATGAACTAGATGTTAAATTATACCACAAAAATGATAAAAATTATGAATTTGTATTGCTTTCGACATCCGACAACATTTGATAATGGGTCTAAAGAAGAGAAGATTTACAAATTACTTAATTAGTTTTAACATATTTACTTGTGAGCACATTACCAAAAAAATAAATTTAATTTAATGTTTTAAACATCATTATATGGGTTTGATTTCATAAAAAAAAAGTCTTGATCTCAAATCCTTCAGTACTTACACAAAAATGTTGAGGTTAATGGAACCTTCGGTCATGTAATTAGTGTAGAGATCCCTTAAGTACCTTTATTTATAGCCACTCTAAATTTCTTACTTAAGAATCATATTAGATCTGATTTAATTCAGATTTTAAATTAAAATCTCAAATTCAAAATTTGATGATAACTTAAATAGACATGTATCAATATGTACAAATTATGAGTTTACCTAACTTGAGAGGATCTGGATTAGAGGCTCAATAATAAATAAATAAGAAGAAAGAGAAGCAATGAACACATATCTTATTTGAGAAATTGGGAATGAAGGCCTTAGTAAAAAAAGAATAAAAACACTTTAGTTGTAGAAAAGAAATAAAAAAGTTAACAAGTAACGTAGGAGGGAAGTTTGGTCAAAGTGAAGGATAGTAAAAGTGGATGAGTTGTCTTCTAGATAAAAGTAAAAGGCATAACTGCCCTTGATGCCCTAAAAGTTCTATTATTTGCCAAAAAGGAGAAAAAAAAAAGGATGATTAAAGGCAAAAAGAGAAAAGAAAGACAGTTGAAGAGGGGCAAAGTGGATAAGACCATATATTAAGATTTGAGATTTTGTAAACCCTACTCCTATTTTAAAGTAGGAAAAGAAGTTTAGGAGTCAGTGTGTGGCTCTGCCATTGATTACCTTATGTGCTGTGTACAACAATATCTAGACTAATGCAGGTCAAGGAATAGGTACCAATACCAAGCTTAGGTCCTTAGTTGTCGTTCACATGCGCGAAACAGTACCATTCATCTCTCCAGTCTCATAGGATTTGGAATGTCCGATACTATATTCTTGGTGCTTCAGAAGGTGCTTAACATCCCAAAATTCTATATCACCATACCCTTGACTTAATATTGCCTTCTACCCGTATCCTGGACAACCCATAGGTAATGTCTATCTCCGACATCTCCTACCTATGGTTTTACACTTAAGCATCATAGGTCTTATACATGGGCCCCCAAGCTACAACAAATCCTAAGTCTGAGCTCTCCGAACCATGAAGAACAGTAGGGTCCTTAATCAACAAAACAATAGCTGAATGGCAGTGGGGTAGCTGTATTGGCCCAAAAGTTACCTATTATTGGTCCCACATTAACATCATCAAGTGAAAGGGTCCCATTCCATTTCTAAAAATCTTAGGTTCTAGGCCCTCAAATGACGAGAATCTCGGGTCATCGGCTAGCCATGTCGTTGTTGGGAAAGTCCCACGTCCCACATTGCCCAAGTAATGGATTTGACAGGGCTCCATATACCTGTTTCCGCCTTCCACATATTAGCTTAACTTTTGGGTTGGTACATGGTATCTTACATAGTATCAAATCTGGTTCTTGTCATTCTTGTGTAGCCCACGCGGCAGGCCCATCCATGAAATCTGTTCGGCCTGCTCGTGAGGGGGAGTGTTGGGAAAGTCCCGCATCCCACATCACATAAGTAATGGGTTTGACATGGCTTCATATATCTATTTGGGACTTCCACCTATTAGCTTAAGCTTTTGGGTTGGTACATAGTATATTACAAGGGTTGCTTCGGTCAACCGACGAGGCTCTGCAGCTAGCTGACGGTGAAATGCCTGGAAAACAACTTTCGGATTTTCAACAGATGAGTTGCTTTAGTTAGCTAGAGGTGAGCCTTTAGCTAGCCGAAGCACTAAAAATGCTTTAGCAGTGATTCGAATTTGGTTTGATTTGGAGAGGGAATGAATCGCCCATTCACTCAAGCATGGAGAGACACCAAATAATAGGCATAACACACCCTTTCATAGCCATAAAGATGTGGGGGTTTCGAGAAACATACATAATGGTCAAAAATCAAAATTGACCTTACAAGAGTGCTTAGAATGGAACAATAAAAGAATCACACAACAAATTACATACATGCAAAGCAATTTACACATGTTTAGTTGCCTTAGGTGCAAGTTCTAGCAAAACCCTTGAAATCCACCAAGCCTAGGGCCGATCCTTTTCTTCTATAACTTTTCCCCAAATTTCCAAACCCACACAAACTTTGACATGCAAAATTGGCACCGGAGTTCTCAAAACTTCTTGCCACCAAGTTGTCTTTTGAGCTTGTTTATTATCATGGTCGCAAAATTGTGTATGAATTAAAGGTGAATGGGGAGCCTGTAAAATTATTTCCAAACGTTGAGAGAATGAAACGAAAGAGACTTTTACTGATTGAAGAGCAAGTCTTTCCAAGGAAGAAGAGGGGAAAATTTGAAGCAAGTGCCGAAGATTCGAGGGCGAATCTTTTCCAACCAGGGGAATTTGACACTGGAGTTCTCAAAACTTCCTGCCACCAAGTTGTCTTTTGAGCTTCTCTAGACTTTGTTAATTTCTTTTTAAAGTTCCTAGGTGTCTTTTAAGTTCTTAAGAAGTCTACCTAGTTAGTTATAGTCAAAGTCTTTGTTTTCATTTAATTCTACCTTTGAAAATCTAAGTGTATTTTTCCTATGTTAGAGGGATGTTCCAACAAGTCCTATATATATATATCCGTTGTTATGAATGAAATCAGTGGAGTGTGTTTTGATTTATCCTTTGGCTTGTGAGAAGATATTTCTTCTTGTCAACTCTTATCCTTCGGTGGATTCTGATAGGTAGCGAGTTCTCCGTTTCTGTATCTCTTAGGTGGATTCCTTAGAGTGGTGAGCGGTTCTCTTGTTTTGTATCCATTATGAGTTTCCTTCGGGTGGTGATTTCTGTATCCCTTTGGTGTTCTTGCTCGGGTGGTGAGCTTATCTTCCTTTGGGTGGTGATATTTGTATCCCATTGGATCCCTTTTATCTTTATCTTTTTGTTGCCTAGCATATCCCCGGTATAAAAAATCCTAAGAAATAGCTAATTAAACTTGCATGCAAACCATTCAATGACTCAATTTGGGATTCTAAGCTAGGGAGAAGAAGTGGGAGAGCAGTCACTTACATGCATGGGAGGGAAGGAAGAAAATCCAAGAGAAAGAAGGATGGAAGCCAACACAAAGAGAGACTAAAAGGGAGAGATGATCAAGTGAGGAAGAGGGAGCTCCTTGCTGAGAGGAAGATGGTGAAGATGTCGTGGGGTGGATGCTTATTGGAGAGGAAGAAAAATAATGGACAAGGGCCGGGTGTTCTCTCTTGGTTTGCAACAAAAAGGATAGGGAAGGAAGTGAAGGTGGGTTCTTTATATATCCTCTAAACTCACCTATGTACAAGTTTCCCACTCCCATTAAACACAAGGAATCAAACAATTGGAATCCTAGGGCTTTCTAGCCATAAAAATTCCTACATCCTTTATGAAAGTTTCACGAAACAAAATAATCTACCCAACGAGCCCAATATCGACATACTTCCGAGATTGTGGTATACCGCTCAACATTCCTAGAAACTATGAATAGGTCCTCTAAGGTACTAAATAGGGTCTATAAACACCCAGATCGATTGAACCCTTGATAATTCTAACCCTTTGGTGAGTGGCCGACAAGTTTGACTTTCATAACTATGTAGTCAATTGTGGTCCCTTGATCATTGTGTGATCTCTGCCTAATTGAGGGGCCGTCATTTGTCTTCTCTTCATCACCACCATGTGTGTATCAAAGTACGTGCCCCCTCTTCACTGGTTTGTGCACAACTCTACCTAGCCATGCTCTCCCTTTGGATTCAATAGGCCCATCATTTCTACCTTGACCCGCTCCTCCTGTAATCCTATATCAACTAGAAATCCCATTTCAACCTCCAGTCTTAGTCAAATTCAATCTTCCTCTAGCCATACAGTTCTGCTCACCTACTGCATATCCCAACTATAGCTTGTCACCCAGCCAATAGTGAGATCATTTGTTATTGTTCTACTGTCCCAACCATTATGTGCGCAATGGATCCATCCATTAGACCCATGGTTCAAAATTGCTATTGTGGTCATCCCCGAAAAAGACAAGTGTGGCATCACGCTGCTCAGAATTCAAAGGCTTTAGAACTAAAATTGCGGGGGACTTTAGAATCCAAAGGCTTTAAAATAAATCCTACAAAGATAGAATATATGGAATGCAACTTCAGTGGGCATATACAAAGAGCTAAAAGTACTGTAAGAATTGAAACCCGGGAGATATCATAAAGAGATTCATTTGTTACCTTGGCTTGATAATTAGTAAGGATGAGGAGATAGATGGAGATGTCGAACATAGGATAAAAGGTGGATGGTTGAAGTGGAGAGTTGCTTTTCGAATGATTTATGACCGACTAATGCCAACAAGATTGAAGGGAAAGTTTTACAAGACAATGATTAGACCAGCTATGACTTATGGAATAAAATGTTGGCCAATCTAGAAGCAACATATGCACAAAATGGATGTAGCAGAGATGAGAATGTTTAGGTGGATGTTTGGCAAAACTAGGAAGGATGAAATTAGAAATGAGTGATTTCGAGAGCATTTAGGGGTATCATCAAAAGGGATGAAATTAGGGAAACCATTTGAGATGGTTTGGGCATGTCCAACACAAACTTGCAGCAACACTGGTAAGGAAAAGTTTAGCTATGTAAATTTTTGGCCTACCAAGGGGAAGGGGTAGGCCGAAGAGGACGTGAATGGATGTAGTAAAAATAGATATGAAGAAATGCAACTTTTCTAAGGATTTGGCTCGGGATAGATCGGAACGGAGAAACATAATTCATGTAGCCATCCTCAACATAATAGGGACAAGGCGTTGATGATGATTGTGTGGGGATATTCCCCAAGACGACTGACCTCAGCCCTCGGCCTCGGCCTCGGCCAAAAAGTCCACTTCGGCAAAAGTGCCAATTGGTCTCGGCTAGGTTCTCCATCTCGGCCAGGTTCTTCATCTCGGCCAGGTTCTGCATCTCGGCCAGGTTCTCCATCTCGGCCAGGTTCTTCATCTCGGCATTGCCAGGAGCTCCCGCCTTGGCACCATGTCTTGACTTCGGCCAGATCACCAGGTCGGTCTTCACCACCTCGGTAAAATGCCCCATCTCGGTAATAAGGCTAGATCAAGCTCACGGCCGACCTCGGCAATAGTGCCAGCGTGCCCATGTGAAGGTACGACCACGTTGCAGAACGTGCTACAGATGGGACGGGCGCCGAATAGAGATAAAGAGTTGTCCTTATCCGAATGTCACATCCACAACTCTCAAGGTGTCAGGGTAAGGTCCGATGGGACAAAGTAAGCTACGATCGGACAGCCTCTCAAGTGCTTGCTCCAAAGTCAGCCCTCTATAAATATTCATAAGCCTTTAACATGTAAAGGGGGGGCTATCCAGACGCTAGTACGCCATCTCCTCTCAAACTCCATCTCCTACCTCTGCTTAGTCCTGCAACTGCAACTAACAAAAGCATCGGAGAGCCCTGCGCTGCCCAAGCCAGGGTCCTTCACCGTCTTCTTTCCCTTTCCCTTTCTCAGGTTCAAGGCAGGCAGCGATTCTTCTATCATCAAGGAGCTGCAATCTCCGTCCTCTTCCAGTGAGTCCCAAAATCACTCTCCCTTGGGTCTGTGAATTTTTGTGCACTTGCAATTGGCGCCGTCTGTGGGAAAAGATCAAAAAACCATCTTCCCAAACACCATGCCTCGAAAAACCGGAAAGGGGAAAGAATCGTCGACATGTTCAACACAGCTGCCTCCAATCCCCCTCCAGAAGAGGTCCAGAGCAAACTCTGGTCCAGCGAGCGTCCACAGGCTGGAAACTCAGTCAGGTTCATCCTCTAAGGGGGTGACAACACCTTCCCGACGAGATGACCGTCGACTGAAGCCTTCCTGGCAAAAGGTTCCTCAGCTAGGCAGCTTGGCATCTCAGCTCCTCAGCTCGGTGACAGCACCAGCTAGCCAGCTAGGTATCTCAGCCCCTCAGCTCGGTGACAGCACCAGCTAGGCAGCTTGGCATCTCAGCCCCTCAGCTCGGTGATAGCACCAGCTAGGCAGCTTGGCATCTCAGCCCTTCAGCTAGGTGACAGCACCAGCTAGGCAACTTGGCATCTCAGCCCTTCAGCTAGGTGACAGCACCAGCTAGACAGCTTGGCATCTCAGCCCCTCAGCTCGGTGACAGCACCAGCTAGGCAGCTTAGCATCTCAGCCCTTCAGCTAGGGTCCAACACCAGATCGCTGCTCAAAAGAATACACTGGCTCCGGTAAAAGTACCAGCCAGTTACGTCCCGATCTCGGCAGATCGCTGCCCAAAAGAATACACTGGCTCCGGTAAAAGTACCAGCCAGTTACGTCCCGATCTCGGCATATCGCTGCCCAAAAGATTACACTGGCTCCGGTGAAAGTACCAGCCAGTTACGTCCCGATCTCGGCATAAAGCATCTCGGTCTAGCACCGGATCGCTGCCCAAAAGATTACACTGGCTCCGGTAAAAGTACCAGCCAATTATGTCCCAATCTCGGCATAAAGCATCTCGGTCCAGCACCAGATCGCTGCCCAAAAGAATACACTGGCTCCGGTAAAAGTACCAGCCAGTTACGTCCCGATCTCGGCAGATCGCTGTCCAAAAGAATACACTGGCTCCGGTAAAAGTACCAGCCTGTTACGTCTCGATCTCGGCATATCGCTGCCCAAAAGATTACACTGGCTCCGGTAAAAGTACCAGCCAGTTACGTCCCGATCTCGGCATAAAGCATCTCGGTCCAGCACCAGATTGCTGCCCAAAAGATTACACTGGCTCCGGTAAAAATACCAGCCAGTTACGTCCCGATCTCGACAGATCGCTGCCCAAAAGATTACACTGGCTCCGGTAAAAGTACCAGCCAGTTATGTCCCGATCTCGGCATAAAGCATCTCGGTCCAGCACCAGATCGCTGACCAAAAGATTACACTGGCTCCGGTAAAAGTACCAGCCAGTCATGTCCCGATCTCTCAGACTTCTCAGTTGGTGATGAACCAGCTGAAGAAAGACTTAGAAAAGCTGCCTATAAATCGCAAGTGCGAAACAAAGGTCCTCCTAATATTTAGCTTCCGACCTCAAAGAGTTGGGAACTCTAAGAGGTCAAAAACTGGGGGGCTTTGTGTGGGGATATTCCCCAAGACGATCGACCTCAACCCTCGGCCTCGGCAAAAAGTCCACTTCGGCAAAAGTGCCAATTGGTCTCGGCCAGGTTCTCCATCTCGGCCAGGTTCTTCATCTCGGCCAGGTTCTCCATCTCGGCCAGGTTCTGCATCTCGGCCAGGTTCTCCATCTCGGCCAAGTTCTTCATCTCGGCATTGCCAGGAGCTCCCGCGCTTGGCACCATGTCTCGACTTTGGCCAGATCACCAGGTCGGTCTTCACCACCTCGGTTCACCACCTCGGTAAAATGCCCCATCTCGGTAATAAGGCTAGATCAAGCTCACGGCCGACCTCGGCAATCGTGCCAGCGCGCCCATGTAAAGGTACGACCACGTTGCAGAACGTACTGACAGATGGGACGGGCGCCGAATAGAGATAAGGAGTTGTCCTTATCCGAATGTCACATCCACAACTCTCGAGGCGTCAGGGTAAGGTCCGATGGGACAAAGTAGGCTACGATGGGACAGCCTCTCAAGTGCTTGCTCCAAAGTCAGCTCTCTCCCTCTATAAATATTCATAAGCCTTTAACAGGTAAAGGGGGGGGGGGGGGGGCGCCTATCTAGACGCTGGTACGCCATCTCCTCTCAAGCTCCATCTCCTACCTCTGCTTAGTCCTGCAACTGCTACTAACAAAGGCATCGGAAAGCCCTGCACTGCCCAAGCCAGGGTCCTTCACCGTCTTCTTTCCCTTTCCCTTTCTCAGGTTCAAGGCAAGCAGCGATTCTTCTATCATCATCAAGGAGCTGCAATCTCCGTCCTCCTCCAGTGAGTCCCAAAATCACTCCCCCCTGGGTCTGTGAATTTTTGTGCACTTACAATGATGATAATAGCATCGCTCTGCTATCTGCAGATGTCGTGGTTTGAATTTTTTCAATCCCAAAAAATTTTGAAAAAATATTTAAAAAATCCAAAATATTGGAAAATGCTAGGAAACAATATGTACACACTCCAAAATATCGGTCCCCCTAAGTCAACATCATTTATTATTCTTTTAAATATGTTAAGTTCTATTGTTTGATATTTATCCCATCTTTATAATTTGTAAATCCATCAATGTAGCCCAAATCTAAAATTCAAATAACTCAAAATAACTATCACTCTTTATATTATCTTTGTGAAACATTTCACTTAAATTA
Organism: Umbellularia californica; assembly: GCA_028538565.1. NCBI lineage: Eukaryota > Viridiplantae > Streptophyta > Magnoliopsida > Laurales > Lauraceae > Umbellularia > Umbellularia californica. Next base: position 56,486,163 of record JAPQWN010000007.1, read on the forward strand.
TAGTTGGGCCTATCGTCAAATTAACGACACCACATGATTATAAATTAGAATCATTGGTCTATCCGACACACTGTGCTTAGTATCCATTTAATGACTTATAATGGAAAATTGGCAAGATTCAGGAACCGATATTAGGTCCACTGTTAGATTGACCACGATGAACCACTTGAATTTTCTTTAATATTTTAGTAATCAACTACTTGAGTTTTTTTAAATAAACACAAAGTCAAAACCCTCTTATTCCCTACAACCTGGAGGTCCTTTTCCTGATTTTCAGCTATTTGGAAAAGTGAGGAGGAGGAATAAAGAGATAAAGAAGAGATTTTTATGCTTTTGGTCCGAAATTTTCAATGGAAAATATTGGCCAAGATGACCAATATCTTGGGAAATTTTTGCTGATACGAGTCCAGTCTCGGTGATTATGGGACGTATCAGCTTATACATAGTAGTAACCAATATTTTAAACCATGGGTTCATCTCTGCTATAACTGCTGCTCACCCTGTCCCTAGTCATCTTTTTAACCACTGTCCTCGCTGTTTGATGTCCATCCCTGCACCAGTACTAAGCTGTTTTCCACATGTGCATGCTCATCGCCTGCTTCTTCTCCTCTATTGACTTGAACCACTGTTAACTGACACCCACCTGCTTGATTTGACTCATGCTGTCTCTTCTGGTCCAGCCATCTCCAGATTGCAACCTGCCCAGCACGACAGCCACACACCACCGATCCCTATTCTTGATGCCAATCCCCCTCTCAGTTTCAAGCACTAAATCAAACCTGTCTCCATCTTCACCTGGTCCATTGCATCATCTAACCACCGTCCAGATTCTGCTGTGAAGATGATACTCCTTACCCACTCCTTCACCTATTTCTCATTGTTTGTTCAACAAAATTCGGATTCTTACCACTACCTTGCTACATATGAGCCTTGATCTTCCTTCATATGAAATATTTACAGCAAGAGTTGTTTGATTTCAGCAATGATTATCCCTCCCCTTAATTGGGGTTATTTGGATCTAATTATAATGTAACTGATTATTATACATTATTGTGTATTGTCAACTATGGTCCTCTGCATATGGTAGTCCACAGGAGTATTTATGATAATCCAACACTTCTTGATTTGATCCAGAGATGGTATCTATGCAGTTAGATCATTACTGGTGCTTTAATCTCATTGGAGCTTTCTTTAGATGCATCATAAAGTTTGAACTGTATTGTTTTTATTCACTCATGCCTCTTATAATTGACTTTCACTTGGTCTAACTCTGCAGCCGCAGCTGGAAAGTGGTGATAAGAGTATGTTCTTTTCTAACACTCTGAACACTTGTTATCATGAGTAATTCTGTTGTACTTTCTGTAACATTTCTGGATTTTCTTCTGCTTTGTTTGTTTCAGTTATAATGCCTCCCTCAGCTCTTGATCGCCTTGGTACGAGAACTGTTCTCTAGTTTGTAGTTCATCTTATTGTTTTTTTCCCTGTTACATGGATTATTACGCTTACAATTTATTTTATGAGCTTATTTTCATACTGTTCAGATTTGATTTTTTTTAAGATTTGTACTACCATTAGCCATTTCTTATTTTGATTTCATTTGACTTCATTATTATGATACCAGCGTCTCTGCACATTGATTTTCCGATGTTGTTTGAACTCCGCAATGATGCTACTAAGAGGGTCTCACACTGTGGTGTGTTAGAGTTCATTGCTGAAGAAGGGATGATCTACATGCCATACTGGGTAGGCGTTCGGATTTGAACTTGTTGTAGAAATGTCTGTTAGTTTGCTATAGGTGAATTAAAATATTAAAGCTTTAGTAACAGACTTCTGAATTCTGATATTTGTTTTTCCCATAGATGATGGAAAACTTGCTTTTACAAGAGGGAGATACTGTCCAAGTGAAAAACACAGCTCTTCCGAAGGGTACATATGTGAAACTGCAGCCCCACACAAAAGACTTCTTAGATATCTCCAACCCTAAAGCCATGTATGTATGTGCTGCTTTGATTTGCTGATATAGCTAGCTATGTTACATGGATTTTCTGGAAAGCAACGTATTATGTATCAAAAACAACACGGATTCTGATGTCAGATTCCTCACCACACCATGTTGAGTTGTTTGCAACTGATTCTTGAAGTGCCAGTTTAAGCACTGTTTTTCAGGTCATAAAAAATACGTTTTTCCATCTTCTTAACTTGGAAAAAGAAATATTGATGTGTTTATGACTTGATTGTTTATAGAGAAAGATTTGAACTTTACTTTTCATTGGGGTTAGTTTGGCATATTAATTTTATGAAGTATTTAAATTGTTGTGAATAATATGCCGAGGACAGATTTGAAAAAGTGAAACCTATCTGAGGATCTGATGCAGGATAGACTGCAATGGAGAAACATAATTGATGTAGCTGGCCCAACTATGGATTTGACGATGAATCGATGATGATGATGCCAATCCACAATCCTTTTTATTTTCTGAATCTGACACCTCATACCAGTGTTGGATTCTGATCATCGTAACTGTAATCATGGTAGTAGCTGGCAGATCAGTGCTCTCTTCATAGATATCATGCAATTTGTCCTATTCATCTGATATCATATACGAAGGTGGGAAAGATCATAACTTTTTTTTTCTTCTTTTCTGCAGCTTGGAAAAGACATTAAGGAACTTCTCTTGCTTAACTACTGGCGACAGTATCATGGTAGCTTATAACAACAAAAAGTACTACATAGATATCATAGAAACGAAGCCCTCTTCCGCAATAAGTATCATTGAGACAGACTGTGAAGTTGACTTTGCACCTCCCCTTGATTTTAAGGGACCTGCAAGACCACCACCTTCTATTCCTTCAAGCAAGGCTCCACCTCAAGGTTTTCAATTGGTTATCCTTCCTACCTTTTGCTTTCTATCCTTGACTTATTTTCATTCCTTACCATCTTGGTTTCCACATTCCGTGTTGCATCTTCCTGTAGTTTATTCATACCAGACTTAGTTTATAGTGTTTTACACATGTAGGATGATGATTGATGAAACAATAAGAAATGAAGGCTCTAGTTGATACCAACTGCTGGATTCAGGTTTAAACATAATTGGTAGGCTTCAAAATCATCAAACTTAATTGAGAACATCAAAATAACAAGAACCCTAATGAGATCGTATGTGAAAAACCCCAAAACCAAATCAATATGATGGAAGTGACTGCCATGGTCGGCCAATGGGGAATTCCCTATTGGATCCCACAGCCAAGCCCTAGATTGCATATTTGATCATCCTTAAAGTTTGGTGTCCATCTCCCTCATATTTTAGGGTTTTCAAGGTAATTCACATTTAGAAATTGCAAATCCTGATGTAAACCTCTAATAGGATAAATGTCCAGCCATAGGGATATTTTTCAACATAATTGTAGCCATCAAAGATCATCGAATTAGATTAAAACATCAAAGAATGAAAACCCTAAGAAGACTATGCATAAAAAACCCCAAAAGCCTACATGAGGAAGAGAGGTCCAAAGACCATGAAACATGGTCCCATGGAGTCCGGCCATTAGGGAAAGCCCAAGGTAACCCCATGGCCAAGTTTGATCCATTAGATTATTTTATCACATTATGTTTGGTGTTCTTCCTCATCATCTAGTTAAGGGTTTTAAGATGATTTCTACACAATCTCTACGGCTAGAACTAGATTTAGTTTTCTAGATTTCATAGGATCAAGAGATTAATCATGCATGTTTTGTATAATTCAGAATGTCGGACATAAACCCTAGCAATGCCTTAGTGCGCTCTCTCTCTCTCTCTCTCTCTCTCTCTCTCTCTACTAGTTTTTCTTCAAGTTGAATGAGATAAGGGATAGGGTTCGGTGTGTGATAACTTCAGGGTTTTAGGTTGAATTCAAGTTGAATGAGAGAGTGGGGAATAGGGTTCGGCGTCTAATGCATATATGGGCATTGGCTTAGTTTTTTTTATGCAACTACAAGTTGTATTTGAGTTGGGAAAGGCCTTTTTCTAATTCCTTCTCTTTCTAAACTCCTAATGGCTATTGCTAATTCTAGTTACACTAAGACTACACTTATTATTGGGAGTGTGACTCCCTTTTACCCTCTTCCTGATTCATGTTTGAGTCAAATTCCTCTAATCCTGCCTAACATGGCTCCCTATTTTTCATGCCCTTTTATCAACTAACTCTCCTGACATAATTCTAGTTGTGTTTAAATGTTACCGGGCTTCCATATGGGCCAGTGTAAGACTCAACACAGTCCTGCACTTAGCCAGAGAACATTAGTGGGTCCTAAATAGCCCCACATAATTTATACTTAATTTTCATATGGTTTTATGCATGCCACAACCTACTCTTAGTATCAAGTTATTAATTATTAATAGTGATTAAAGGTTTAATCATTTTGGTCGAACCCCCTACATTTTTATTTATTATTTATTCGATTTAAATTATATACAAAAATAGAATTAAACATTAAAATAATGAAAATTCATATATTTTTGGGATCAGGTCCTTACATTGGCTGCTAAACAAACCTATTGGTAACGGCAATGCAGGAAGAGCTTGCTGCATTGGGAATAAACCATACTTGGGATAGAGAGCTTCTAAATGCACCCCCCCCCCCCCGCCCCCCGCGCCCCCCCCCCCCCCCCCCCCATTTTTCTTTGCACACCCACTATTTAAAAAAAAATTATTACGATTATACACTTGTGGTAAATCCCCAAACTACCCCTTCTTCCCTCTCCCCTTCTCCACCTCCTTATCCATCTCATCTTCATTGCCCAGCAGCACCACCGTCGTGCACTCCGTTGCCTCCCCTTCTCCACCTCCTCCTTCATCTCCATCGCCCCTCTCCCCTCTCCCTGTTTATCTCCCTCCCTCCCTCTCGCTCGCAACACCCCCCCCCCCCCCCCCCCTCCCTCTTTAGCAGTGTTGCCGGAGGTGGCGGTGGTGATGGGGAGGTGCATTTAGAAGCTTTCCTTGGGATATTGTTAAATGTCCAGAGGGGATTAGACCTATTGGCTATAAATGGATTTGCTTAGTGAAGCTCAAATCTGAAGGGTCTTTAGACTGCTACGCTTGTCTTGTTGCTCTCAACAATCGACAAGAATATGGTTTTAATTAGGATACCTTTGCTCCAATTGCAAAAATGACAATTGTCCAAACAGCGATTTAATTTTTGCTTCCCATTCATGGCCTCTCTTCCAAATGGATGTTAAAAATGTTTTCTTTCATGAAAATCTTAAGGACGTGTATGAAGCTTAGAGATTTTTAATGAACAATTTAGTCGGTCTTTTCGATTTTGAATGTGCATGTTAATTTTCTCAGTGGATCATTTTATAAGAAAAAAAAAATTGAATACATGGTTTCTGGAATTTTAGTTGGTCTATCAGGGTTCTTTGGACAGTTAATCTAATTATAATGATCATCCCTTCTGTTGTGATGTCTCACAGTTCAAGGGGTTCCAGATGAGGTGGAACCAAAATTCAGCCCATTTATTGGTGTTGGGAGACGCTTGGATGGGAAGCCTTTGAACCATTCGGTTGCATCTGTTACTTCCTGTAATCCAACAGACCTCCGACCTGGGGCTGTCAATAGTGGCAGGCACTCTATTGGGTCCACTTCACAAAGCACATCTCCACATAAACCTTTGGGAAAGCTAGTGTTTGGTTCAAATGTAGGCCACACCACCAAAGAAATGCAGAAGGTAGCTTATTAAATTGATCAACCAATGCAAGGTTTTTCTCTAGGAACAGTATATTTAAGCAGTAGTGGCAAGCTGCTTTAGTGACTCATAGTTCTTACTCCTTTGTCATTGGCACACAGGGCACCAAATCAGAACCTGCAAAGGAGGAGCCAAAGTTCCGAGCATTCACTGGGAGGAAATACTCATTGAAAGGTTGATCTACTTCATCTATATATACCTGGTTCATTGTTCCTTACGTTGTCTTTCTGGTGGATCAACCAGTTATTCAGTTCAGTATGTTCACTTGGGCTAGCTAATGTTTCATAAAACTTTGTATTAATTCATCTCACCTCCCAATTATAGAGCTGTCTGAGACTGCAATTTGCCTCAACTTTCATGGTGCATACCACAGAATTCTTGGCATGTTGTTATATCGAAAATATATCCTAAGATTAGATTGTGGACCATGAAATGACAATTTGTATCTCCCAATGTGTTCACAGGGAAGACGTGCACATGATAGGAGGTGCTCAGACGCATGGGCTAAGACAATTGCAACATGTATTTTGAAATCTACCTGAGTTTCAACTGCTTAATTGAGCAGTTCCATACAAGTTGATTCTGACTGATGGTTCACCTGTGGCATCATAATTTAAATATGAGAGAAATAATAAATATAACTATAATTATTAAGCTAAAACCATTCAAAATTGCCGGTATGACTAGAGGTTATGCTGGTTTTGATGCTTTTAACCAATTCTTGACAATTTGAAGGATTGTAGTTTGTTCAGGTTGGCAAGTGCTACATAGTGGGTCAGGGACTCTTTTGGCGCAGTTTTAGTTAGGGCTGTCAACAGGCTGGGCCTCACTTTCTTAAAGTTGAGATATTGAAACTGGTCAGTCTGGACTCAATTCTGGTCATGTTCGAATTCTCCGTTCTTAGCCCAGGCCTGGGCCATTGACGGTCCTAGGCTTAGTTTCTGCCCACATAGTGAAAGATGGTGTGGGAATTGCATGGACAATTATTAGCAGGGCAAAAGTTGGACTTGCATAGACTTGTGGTTATGTCCTGCTTAGAGACGCTCCTCACTTGGTTCACTGCCTGTGACTCTCTCATCACTTGCACTCATCAAAAAGGATGGTAGTGAATTATAAATACATACTTGTAGTGAATTATAAATACATACTTTGTTATTCAAATCAGATCCGGCCTATGAATTTATCCATCGAGGTCATGGAGGATTGGGTGTCGTGATCAAAGGGGTCACATGATGGCCCGTCCACAGAGAACTCGAGTGCATGATTTGATCTTGTTTAACAGAATCATGTACCTCCATGTTTGTTTTATTTGCTATACATTTCTGTACATGAGTTCTAATACATCTAACATCCTACAGTTCTGGCTTTAACTTGTGCTTGATTTGACGGGTTCGATGATGGGACACACACACTCAAATTGATGAGTGTCAGTTAGTGTTGTAAACGGGTTGGTTCCGGTCCAGGTCCATGGTGGACCCGGACCCGGAACTGCTAAGGAGAAGGTGGAATCGGATCCAGAACCTGAACTAGAACCATATAAGAGACAGGTCTGGATCCGGATCCGGGTGCGGGTTTAGGCAGAGAATGATATTTAAAAAAAAATATGGTTTTTAGGAGAAATTTTCGAAAATTTAGGTAATAATATGTCAGGTCTTGGGTCCATGGGTCTAAACCAAGGTGAAACCGGACCCAAACCCATTTACTTATCGAGGCCTAAATAAGGACTCAGACCCGGTTTTTAATGGGTCGGAACCTTCGGGTAATCGGAGAATCGGGGACCCATTTACATCCCTAGTCAATCGTTCATGTTGGGACTGAATTCGATGAGTACGGGCCTGACCTATTGAAGAACTGACCCGGTTAAGGACTAAGCCCACTTGTGAAATTATAAGGACATAAAAGACTTGTCATGGAATTGATCCACCCCATGAAAATAAATTAGAGTACAGATATCATGTTGAAGTCACTGTTGATCATACCGATTGACCAGATTGGTCAAAACGAACAATTAAGATAGTTTGTTTGACAATTGCGAACACAGCCAAACTCAGATTTTCGATCCATTTTCTCATGTGTGCACGCACTCCTGGGAGTCAAATCTATCAGTTTATTGGTTTGGATTGCCCATTCAGTGATTCTAATTTTTAGGTCATATTAATTAGTGCATGTTTAACTCATCAAAGTTCAATTCTGTATTCAATTTGAAATTTGTTCTATAATCAGAGTTAAAGAAAGTCCTAAGGTGAATTATTGTTCACATCTATGACAAGTTTAGGAGGAATCATTGGATGGGTTAAAAGTTGCGGGCCTTAACTGTAAAGCATTAATTAAGAAAATTGGGCTTGTGATAGTCAAATTTGAGGTTATTCAAGGGGCACCTAAATGAATGGATTAATGATCTGAAGGGTTTAGATGATTTAGATAACATCTATCTGGATTTTTTTCTTTGTATAATCCAACTTAAAAGTTAAAGTGGGCTATTAACCATTGATAACTATGATGAATATGTCAAATCCATATAGTATGCTCATATGTAAAAATCAATGGATTTTTTTTCTTTGAATACGCCCCAGCAGCAGTACTCATCTGCAATTAATTTTGTAGATATGGATCCCACTCATGGATTTTGGTGGAGAGTGCACTTATTTCAAGTTCCTAATTAGTTTGCTTATTTTTTTTAAGAGATCTAGATCCTCTATAGCTTTTCCAATAGGCATCATTTTTCTTCAAATTAGTTTAGTGTAAAAGTTTCCAGAGCTCAATGGCCTTATTACATATTAGAGGCGTCGCTCTAGGATCTACCATTTATAAGAAAAAAAAAATCCATTAGACTTTCTGAGTTGTCTCATTAAATTAAATAAGTCATGAAAATAGTAACATTATCCTTTATTAGCTGCATATCTATGTCATGGTCTTAGATGAACTGACTACATTCAATTGTTAGAAACTTGCCAATGAATAACTTCGGGAGGGTAGTACAGTTGGCCTAAGACCATGGTTTGCTCTCGTATGTGGAGGTTTTGAAACTGCACTATCATATTAGGGCCACAGGAGATTTACTCAGCTTCTCTCGGGCCCGGAGAAATTGTTATTAAAACAAAAATCCCCACGCCCTCAAATCAACATAGAGTGTCTTATGGAAATTGTGAAGGATCCAAATCTCTAATCTCTGTCCTGTTTGTTTTAGGAATTATTTTCATTTTTTTTGTAAAGAGGAATCATTTTCACTTGGTGTTAGGTTTGGACTTATGAAAGCCAGACTTTCTGGAGAACTTCCCAGTACTTTATAAGCAAAGAACAATTAGGGTTTTTGGGGCCCAACCAATAGCACGAAAATCTTGGAGCGATAGGACTTTTGAAAGATCTCATGTGACTTATTTATGTACAAAACTAAAGAACAATTGATTTTGGGGTGGCACATGCTCTTGCACGAGCAGCTGGTTCTGTGTCTGGTCAAGGGGTCTGGGGATCATCCCCTCCTCCTTTTATTGTTGAGTTGTTGGTTGTTGATCAAGTTTAATGAAGCTATTCCTTTTCAAAAAAAAAAAAAAAATTTGATTTTGGGAGGTTAGATATTGAGGGTAGGGTTGTAAACGGGTTAGTTCCGGTCCGGGTCCAGGTTGGAACCGAAACCGGAAATGTTTTCTAAGTAGGGGAACCGGAACCGGAACCGGAATCGATAATATTAATAGGAACCGGAACCGGAACCATTTGTGAGGCGGGTTTGGTTTCGATTCCAAGCATAAGATATAGAAAAGTAGAAACCTTAATATAGAAGAGTAGAAAAGTAAAAAGGATTCTATTTTCACAAACTAAAGTTATCTTATGTTAGTATATATTGGGTCGGATCCCGGGTCTACGGGTCTGAGCTACTATAGATCCGAAACCGGAACCGTTTAAGTATCGGTTTCAAAAAAAGGATTCGGAACCGGAACCATTTGCTTATTGAGACCAAAATAAGGACCCAGACTCGGAACCTAACGGGTCAGAACCTTCGGGTAATTGGAGAATCGGGGACCCATTTACAACCCTAATCGAGGGCCTTATAGTTGTTTAAATCCTAACGATTAAATAAAGGTGGATAAGTATGGAATTTCCACTATCAATCTGACATGTACAAAACAACTTAGATGAGTCTCGAATTTATTTCGGTACTAATTCATAAAAAAATGATTGAGGGTGGGAGTATTTGGTGGGAGGGATTAAACTAACGAGAGGGGCTCCTACGTGGGCTCCATAGCCCTGGTTGAACAAGTTGAGGTTTAAAAACTATTTAACTTGAGGTTGATAAGAGTTGTGAAAAATTCTTATTAGGTGTTGTTAGGTTAGAGCATTAGAGGGTATTTAAGAATTTTCGTATAGGAGGACTTTCAATTCTCCAAAAGCTTTCCGCAGTTGGATCACAAATGCTACATTTTTTTCTTTTTTTTTTTGAATAATTGGGATCTTTGTAGAAATACCAATATTTTTCCATGGACTATTTCCAAATTTAGAAGAACAAACAGGCCCTTCTGAAAAAAACAAAGAAATCCCTATAATTGCCATCCTAAACTGAACTCGCCGTTCTCAGAATCACTCCACTCTCCCTCCTGCCATCCCATCATCATGGTCCTTACAAAAGGATCCAACAAGGAAGAATGTGAGTCCAAAGCTGAAATCCTACACTCCCATTGACATTGATTTCACAATGGAAGCTTTGAAATATGGAGGCCTAGTAGGCCTCTGCTACCCTCCTACCTCCCTTATACTTCCAATCACCGGATTAAAACCCTTTCCTTCTCCTTCTCTTTCTCTTTCTCTTTCTCCTTCTTCTCCTTCCTTCAGACCTAAAACCCTTGCAGTCTCAGCTCCTGGTCCACATGACTGCCCTAACAACACCGCCGCCACCACCACCACCACCACCACCACCTGCCACTCCAGCAAATGGGCCGATCGTCTTCTGGGCGACTTCCATTTCCTCCCCACCACCGAAACCTCCTCGTCCCCCTCCGACGCCACTCTCACTTCTCTCCTCCCACCGCCGCCAGCCGCCGTCGGGCCTCCTCCCCAACGAAAGATTGCTCTGCCAATCGATTTCTATCAGGTTCTCTCTCTCATCTCCTTGTCTCATTTCCTTGTGTTCTTGATCTTGTTGTTGATGTTGGGCGTTTTTGTAGATATTGGGGGCGGAGACCCACTTCTTGGGAGATGGGATAAGGAGGGCTTACGATGCGAAGGTTTCTAGACCACCCCAGTATGGGTTTAGTGAAGACGCTTTGATGGTCCGGAGGCAGATTTTGCAGGGTGCCTGTGAGACGCTTGCGAACCCGCGCTCCAGAGGTGACTACAATCAAGGGCTTGTTGAAGAGGAAGAGGCTACTCTTACCACTGAGGTGCCATGGGAAAAGGTGTCTTTCTCACCTTTCCTTTTGTTTCTGTTGCATAAATTTAAAGAATGCTTGTTTGCCTACATCGAATTGAATTCGTAGTGAAATCGTAGGAATTTATAGTTCAGGTGGGTTTGTTGAAGGAGTATTAAACAAGTGTAAACAAGTGAGGAGTGGTGGATTTAATGTGGAGATGGTGTTTGATCATCCTCCTTCCCAGAATGGCTTCAGGTTTGAATTTCTTTTTAAGACAAGAAACATGGAAGACAAGATGAATGAATGTGTACAGTAGAAGAAGCTTTAATGATTTCATATATCCGATTCTCTGTCGTGCCTTGAAGGAATTATAAAATTTTGGAGCCAACTTAAGGTTGGAGCTCACAACCACTGAAGTTTAATAATATGGTTGCAACCTCTGATAGACCCAATCAACCACAACTGAGTTCTCGTTCAGTGCGATGCTTATCAGCCCATGTCTTCATTCTAGTTTTAGCTATGGCTAAATGTTCCTTCAAAGTATGCAGAATCTAGCCCCGCTCACATAAATCTCAATCCAACTGTCCTACGAAAGTTCCTCCTGAAGTATACATTGCTATTGTATGTGGTGGCTTGCCATATACTGCTTCAAATGGGGTCATTTTGAATGGTTCATGATAGATGGTGTTGGCATGTTATACAACCACTTGGCCCATGGTAACCTCTTTACCAACTGCTTAGGCTGTGTACCCATGAACACCTCAAATAAGTCACCCACCGCACAATGGTAATCACTTCAGTCTAGCCATCTGATTAGGGATGTTTTGCAATGCTCCTGCATAACTAGGTGCTCTGCAACTGAAAATATTCTTGCCAAGAATTGCTCAAGAAACACCTTATCTCAATCACTAACAATAGGTATTGTTCCATATAACCTTGCAATTTCCTTGATGAAAGCTTGTACCACAGTGGCGGTGGCCAACAGTATAAGGATGTTAAGGTGCAACGAAATGCGCTTGTTTTGAAAGACGGTCTGTTGCCACCATTATAGTACTTTTTCCATGAGTTGGATGATCTATGAGTGAAGTCCATGGAAATTTCAGACCATGCCATTTATTTGCATCAATAATGGTTGTAGAAGTGCAGGAGGAGAAAACTTCTCAGCTTTACTTGACACACATCACATGGAATGACATATTTCTGAACTCGTTTCTATATTCCCTTCCAAGAAAAAACTCTGGAGCTCTTATAAGTGCAAAACCCCTAGATCTCTTGCTTTTGGCTTAGCATGTCATACGATTTTTTTTTAATGATACTAGATGTTCTAGCAATCACTTGCCTCCTTTTCTTACATTAGAAGTGTCCATCCCAACTATATCTTTCTATAGAATCAGGATTTGCCATTATCTTGGATAGCAGCTCTCTAGTTTCTTGGTGCACCTTGTCACGCCCCCCAAGATCCAGTCGGATCCTAAATGCATCCCTGGGGCATCAGAATCGAGGCCAATTAAAAAAAATTCTTTGGAATTACAGTTATGGCCCCAATTCGGGGTTGATCGAAGTCTGCTGTGAGGTTATGAAGGATGTTTTGTCATCATAATCAAATCGCAGAAGTATCAATTCATACAATATGCACATATGGTCAACCAACATACCACAATAATAACAGAGCCAGTACAAGTAAAAAAAAAATGCATTTGCTTCAAGTTGAGTTACCAAAATTAATTAAAGTTTAAGTAGAAGGCCAATAAGATGCATCTATAAGTCAAAATAAAAGACGTTAAAAAATGGGCGGCATGTATGGCTCTCATGTGCTGGCCTGATGACGTCACACTACGTCGTCTGCACTCCTCATAGGTAACCTCCACTGGCGGATCCTCTAGGACCGCCTCAACCTCTGGCTCAATAGGGGCTCCGGTACCTTAGCACCAAATGTAGCATTGTCAAATTACAATAATTTGGCAAATAAATAAATGTAAGTGGTAGATCATATGCATCAATGATAATAATGATAATAAAGATCGTAAGAGTAATAACAATAAGCGAAAACTTAGGCATAAAAGCATGAATAATGGGAATACCATCGAAGTCATGTAAAGACAATACCCTATCTAGAGGTTCTAACAATGGGGCACTCCACATAGGCCAATGCATCGGGGTAAGCCCGATCATAATCATAATGCAACCTAGTCGAACACTATCAAAATAAATGCAAATAGCATGACTGTGCATTAACACACATAACACATGCTGACCCGGTAGTGAACGACCACCTCCCGATTTGCAGACGGTAAATACATGCATGCAAATAAGCCTTAACCACAGGGTGGCGCCCAAATCGTGGGAAACTGAATCAGTCGAGTGGTGCATGACTCGAAGGATTGTAGAACACACGGATATAGTATCTAACTAGCCTCTCATCGAGTATCGCAACCAAAGTAAAGCAAAACACAACAAAGGGGAACTACTCCACACGCGTGTTTCTTCCAAACATAATCAGTCACGAATTGAGTAGTCCCTGATACCTCCTCCACTCACCCGGTACACCTCCTAATGGATCACATATTAAAAAGCTGCTCCCACAAAATGCTAACCAAATTTGGGGCCCCAAAGTCCATAAATCCATTCATATCCTGACACAGCCAAGATCTGTGATCAAGTGTTTGGCCTGCATCATATCCATACTAGTCCTCATACATAAATAAAACAATATAAAGACAAACGAGAAAATTGAATATATGCACGTGTCATGTAATATACAGAAATACCAACGTAACCGACAATCCATGATTCATGAGTCAAGGGGATTTACACTAAGCCAACCTAGGTTTAGGGTTGCCTTGCACATGTAGGGTGGTCCATACTGTCTAAGATAGTAGCTACATGGTCCCAGGATAGCCTAGGTAGTGAATTTGGTTCTTCTGAAAGTCAAGGTATCCCCGAGGTCTGCTTCACCACTCGCTTAGTGCAATACGGGTCCCATGTGCACAACTGGACAACCCGTAAGGGAATATCAAGCTCACACATCCCCTTACCATTGATCCAACTCATATTCATTTATTACCTAGGCTAAGGATCCTGACTCTGAGTTCCAATTTTCTAACATTAAAAATCATGGAAAATAAGCCTAAGGTTAGCCATAAGCCTCCCTACAGCTAGACATGGGGTCTCTCATGGTTAGCTAACGGCTAATTGTGAGGTCATCGTAAGTCGAGCTCTATTTGTCACCCTCTCAGGATGAACAATAACTCAATACAAAACTGAAGGGCTGGGGGTACTACCATGGCTAGCCGTAACGAGCCCTATGGTTAATTGTAGTTCAAAATGGGCTGAATTACAGGCTCTGGAAAAGCAACCATTGCCTAGCCATGGTCGCTCCCCCAAGCACTACGGTTAGCTACATGGTTAGCAGTGAGCTCATCGAGATTCCACCATGACATGCATGGTTTTGGGATTTACAGTAAGCTTCGACTAGAGAGGGTTCACAGCTAGTTGTGGGCCACCCATGGCTAGACGTAGGTCACCTTCGGTTAGCCGAGAGCTAACCATAGTGAAATCTACGGTCAGCTTTTTGAAGCTTACGGCTCGCCGTGAATCCTCCACTGCAACCATAACTTCAGAATTCGAACCAGAAAAGGGTTCGAAATGGATTTCAAGGGAGCCTTTACCCCTTTATCCAATGGCGTTCCTAATACTTTCTAAGGGCAATCCAAGGCACCTACTTACTCTAAGAGCCATTTATTCATTCACTATTAATGCACGTAGAAAACCCTGTCTCCCAAACATTCCACGTAAATGAGCTTTTTATATGGTATCTAACATAAATGAATGCATGGAATCAAGTAATCAAAAGCATAAATATCATGCTACAAACATTTATTCACTTGCCCTCACTTGTTTAAGCCAAAACCCCTCTTTTGGTTCCTAGAGTTTAGAGAGTAGAGGGGGTGAGATAGTGAAATGAAATGAAGGGAAAAGGAAATGGTCTAGCCTCCTTGTAGAGTTTTGTGAAATGACAAAGAGGGGCTTCTACTATGGACCTAAGTGAAAATGGGCTTTTCGATAGGTTTCAGGCCGCCAGATCACGATGAGCCCAGCAGGGAAGATGACGTGCATTATGAGAACTACCCGATGCACCTAACTATGCTAAGTTTTTGACAATGCATCTAACCCCTTCTAGTTTTCCTAAATTACAAGATACCCCCTACTACACTTAAACTCGCTCCGATCACCCCAAAACTTGCTGAAACTATTCCTAACACTAAAACTAACGTGTTAAGCTACTAAACCATGATTAACTAACCTAAATCCTAATTAAAGGCCTGGGGCCTTACACACCTCCCACTCTTTACATAACTTATCAAGTAGAGATGCATATGGTGCAGATGGCAGCTATCAAGGGAGACCATGTTCAAATTGTTGTGAAAGCCAATCAGCAACCATGTATTCCTTTCTACTACAATAAACAATCTCATAATCAAACCCCAAAAATTTGGCAACCCATTTTTGTTGAGCAGTTGATCCTACTCTTTACTCCAAAAGGTATTTAAGATTCTGGCGATCAATTTTGATTTGGAACAGGACCCATGAGATAATGCCTCCACTCTGTCCCATATAAACCACAACCAACATTTCCCACTCCTAAGTAGACTAAGCAGGATTTTATCTTGACAAAGCCTTACAGCAAAAAGCAACCGGTCTCCCATCTTGCAGCAGTACTCCACCAATTCCAACCCCTGAGCATTACATTCAATTATGAATGGTTTGGAAAATTCAGGCATGGCCAATACAGGTGTTGATGTCACGGCAGTCTTGAGATGTTCAAATGCAACATCCTCCTTTGGGCCCCAACTAAATGCCGCCTTGCATAAAAGCCTTATAAGAGGAGCACTCAATAGCGCATATCCACGAACAAATTTTCTTTAATACCCACTCAGATCCAAGAAGCCTCGTAAGACTTTTATATTAGTAGAGGCTTCAGCTACTCAGTCATGACACACATCTTCGGATCCGTAGCCACACTCTTAACTGAGATGATGTGTCCTAAATACCCATGTCTTACCAAAAGAGCATTTTTAGCATTTAACATATAGTTGATGGCATTGTAAATGGCAATATCATTTGTAAATGTTCCCAGTGATCAGCCCAGCTATGGTTGTATATTAAAATATCATTAAACAAACTAACACAAATTTACACAAATATGGTCTAAACACTTCATTCATGATGCTTTGGAACGTTGATGGTGCATTTGTAAGACCAAAAGACATTACTGAAAACTTGTTATGACCTTATGTTTTCGTATATTAGGTTATAAACCCATGTTTGATGGTACCCAGAACGTATGTAAGTCAATCTTGGAGAAAAAAAATCGGATACATACAATTCATCGTTCTTAGGTATAGAAAACTTGTCTTTAAAGGTTGCTTGATTTAGAGCTCGCTAGTCCATGCACATTCTCCACGACCTATCTTTCTTTCGAACTAAGGGCATTTTTTGTTAATGGCTTAGGAATCTACAGATTTCAGAATTCCTCATTATCTTAGATTTCGGCATACCTCAATGAGGATTTGTGTAGCCGAGGATTTCACATTGATATCGATGCATATAGCTTAGAGAAATTAGTATCAGTGTGTAAATCCACAAAATTGATGATTTCCAAATCTTGTGGGGGAGGGTCGAACTTGAGAATCCTAAAATCTGAGGATTTCCACTAATCCAAATCCTCGAGGATTTACAATTGCCAAACATGGATTTCCTAGATCCTTGGGGAAAAATGGTGAGGAATCCCTAAGGATTTGGTTGCCAAGTGTGACCTAAAAGTACTGGACATGAATAAGGGTTATTGCTAGGTTTCACAATTCTTGCATCAGGCATCTCAAGCACCAACCCTTCAATCTCATTTTCCTGCTGTCGAGTTTGGTTTTGGAAGGAATTGTTCCAGACTTCAAAGGTATGTGATGATCTTGCGGCTTGTGAGGTGGTAGCTGTGTATGTTCTTCAAACACCATTTTATAGTCCTCGAAAATTGTCCTTTATAGTCCTCTTCTCCACCTTATCAGTTGACACTGCCCCTTCTGGATTTCGGCATTCCCTCTGGAAGATCAAGGCCCTACCAAGAGTCATAGCTTTTGCATGGCTAACTCTTCGGTAGAAAATTCTTACTATGGATAAACTTCTTCGCCCGAACATGGTTATGGTCAACGGTTGCCCATTTTGCTTAGCTGACGAGGAAACGGTTGACCATCTTCTTCTTCATTGCAAGATGACTAAAGCTCTATGGTCTTCGATTCTTAAGGATTTCAATTGCTGTTGGGTTCATCCGGAATCCTTACCTGAGTTGTTCCAAGAGTGGATAAGTCCGATTAATATCTCCAAAGGGAAGACCATGTGGCGCCTATCTTTTTGGCTTTGCATCTGGACAATTTGGAAAGAGAGAAACATGAGATGCTTAGAAGGGTTCACTTCGTCCCAAAAAGACTTAATCCTCAAATTGAAGTTTTGTGTTGCCTCTTGGGTTTCCTTTCTTCCAGATTTTGGGGCTTAGCCATCGATGCTATTATGTTTAACTGGAGGGAAGTCATAGCTGTTTGATCTTGTTCTTTTCTTCTCTCTTTTGCTTTGAGGCCCTTAGCCTCCTTCTAAAGCTTCCCTTCCTTTCAGGTGGTGGCTGTTTTTTTGGGTTCTATCCCAGCTGCTTCTCAGTATAGTTCTTGTATACTGTAAAGCTTTTTTCAATACAAATTACCATTTAAAAAAAAGAAAAAGAAAATTGTCCTTTAGTCACCTGGTACCCCCTGTCCCGTTGTCAAGCTTAGGTTCACATCTAATCTGAGCCAACAAACCCAATGTGTTATTTTGCAATACTATACACAAACATACACATTTCAGACCTCCCTACTGATTCCACCATGGGATTCTTGATCCAATGGAGAGTGTATTGTCTACCTTGACGAGTAAAGGCCATTGTGAGTTCTTCAAAGTTCCATATGATGGTTCCCATTGTTTTGAGCCATTGGACTCCTAATTATTACATCTGATCCATGCAGGCGTAATATATACAAGTTACAAATCATTATCCATGTTGAGAGAACCGATTCAAATCCTTACATACCTTGATAGTGTAGTCAATACATTGAAAGCTTGTCCGGATGACAACACTTGACAAAATTTTCGGGCCATATTAGCTGTAGTGAATTGTGTGTGCTCCGTGAGTAGATAAGGACACTGACTCGCTGCGTCTTTATGAGTCCCATCAGGCCCATAGTCCAGGATCGTCATAGCACATATAATGAAATCACTAGCGTTTCCTTAATTTGGCCCTTGTTCGCTCCCCTTATCATCTTCATCGCAAGTCACCGCAGATTTGGGTGGACTTGTATTTATGCCCAGGGACAAATTTTTCATCACAATTGTAACACAATCATTGGTTGTGTTGTGCTGTCATCTCCACAAATGCAAGTCGTTTGAAAGGAATATTGGTAGGTCCTTGAGAAGCCTTAGGCGGTGTTAGTGATCCAGATGTTACGGACCCCGCTGGAGTTGTAACACCTTGTTTGTTTGCCAACAGTTGAGTTGTATGGTGCAAGCAAGCAAAATTTTCCTCTGGGCACCTTGTCAAGCCCATGGCTAGCTTTAGCAACGATGGTTGAAACATCAATACCTCTTGCCCAATCATCTCTTAACCCTTGAACAAAACTTCTGGTTAAGCCTTTTCAGTGCAAGCATCGATGCTAATGGCTTGCTTCTCTAACTTCTGTAGGCTTGCTTGCACAAGTCCATTTTGTCAAATTTTAGCTAAGGTCCTATCGAAATTTTCGTAAACTGTTGGGCCAAACCTTACGCACAGAGCCTCAACCATCTACGTCCACATAAGATTTGGATGGATCTTATGGTACCTTGGGACCACTACAATGCAACCCTGTCCATGTGAAATGATACTGACACCTTCCTTTGATCATCCGGTGTCTGTTGGCAGTCGAAATATCATTCTGCCTTGTAATCCATTGTGTCGGATCCTGTCCATCATATCTAGGAAAGTTGATCCTCATGGAACGAGCCTGGATATGTCCGTTTTCAGAATCCATGTTGTCGCACAAATTCTCCTTTATGGTAACTTTCGATTGCCATGAAGTCTCCTCTCAAGAACAAATAGCAATCCTGGTTAGACTTCCTATTGCTTTGGTAAGTTGATCAACTTCGTAATTTACCTCACTTCCATTGAAACTTGTAGCATCTATTCTCCAACTTTAAGACATGCTTGTCCATCCTTCGGTAATGATAAGACGGCCACCTAGACATTGCCCAAGAGTCATACTCTCATACCAAATGATAAGGTGGAACCTTTTCCGTCTTGAATTAATTGCACATTCAAGAGAGAAAGGGCGTCCGCTCTGTGTAAAAAACAAAAGAATGAGGAAATTCACATGCTGTCTTTATATTTATTTTTATTTTTTATAATGGAGGGTGTCCCAGCCCTTTGGCCGGACTAATCCCTACAGGCCCAAGGGGAGCCAGGTAAATCCCCTGTGGCCCCAGTGTGATAGCGCAGTTTTGAACCCTTAACCTCCGGGAGGAAACCATGGTCCTCGGCCAACTGAGGTACCTCTCGGGGTTCACATGCTGTCTTTATTACAAATAACTTGCATGGTAACCTTGCTAGAGGAGCAAGGTTCATATGAGAACTGAGATATCAGTTCATAAATTTATACTTATTAAATATGCTGTTGGCACAGCTAAACATTCACTGTTGATAATAATAATAATACTGCATAAAAGAGGAAAGATACTGAATGGAGCAATCTGTGGTCACAAGAAGCGGACCCCAGCAGATTGTTCTTAACAGTGCCCTACATGGGTCTTCACTTTGAGCCCCTATGATTGGAAGGTGTTGCTTAGAAATGATAGGAATTCAACACTGATTAAATAAGCGGCAATGATTTTCTCTTTTCATTGTTTGTTTTCTTGTGTTCTTGTGGCGTGGTAGGTTCCTGGAGCACTTTGTGTGTTGCAAGAAGCGGGAGAGACTCAAGTGGTTCTTCAGGCTGGTCAGAAGCTTCTGCAAGAGAGGTTGCCCAAGTCATTCAAACAAGATATTGTGCTCGCAATGGCGCTTGCATATGTGGATATTTCGAGAGATGCCATGGCCCTGTCTCCACCAGATTTCATCAAGGGCTGTGAAGTGCTTGAGCATGCTTTGAAGCTTTTGCAGGTGCTTCTGTTAATTCTCTCACATGATCTGATGCCTTATTCGGTTGCCTGTTGACTAATTGCATGGGATTTATATTTGAAACGATTTCTTCACTTTTGTTGCTATGATAATATGTTGTCTCTGAGGCTGTGGTGGTAGTTGAATTGATCTTGTATATGTCAAAATAAGAAATGAGACTCTCCTAATAAACTGCATATAAATAAACATTGAGTCCTCTGTTTTTGTTGGGTTTCTTCTCATAAGATATCAAGATCATTGGGTAGCTGGTATTTTCTATGGCCGGAAGTTAGGCATAGTTGGGCTCTCTTTTCTTACCATTCAAATATATAAGTATCTTGTTCTTTGCATGATGATCGTCTCCAAAATCAAGATAAATCCAATCAGAACTGGATTTTCCAGTTCCATCATGCAAAAATCAGATATAATCAACTTTGATTTGCTATTTCAGCTTAGGATAAGCTAAGCTGCAGCTTAGGAGAGCCCTGCTCTCTCTCTCTCTATATATATATATATATATATGTTGTGTTTTTCCATTGTTTCTTGTCATGGTTATGAACCCCACATGAAACAGTTCCAACATCGCATGCAAGAACCCTTAGGTACTAGATTAAATAACTAATTATATTCCGTGTTTATTATGTAATTATATGCTTTTAAATGTGCCTTTATTTTATCATTCTGAAATCTGAAATCTGAATTGCTATCACTCTTTCAATAATTGCAGTTTCCGTCTTTCTTTTTTCTTTATTTCTTTGCCTTTATTTCTTTTTTTTTTATTTCTTTTTATAAGTTTGAATGCCAAAAATACAAAAAAACTAGACATTATACAAGAGAGAGGTATGAGGTGCACCATCTTTGCAAAAATATCAGCCAAATTATTGGCCTTCTGAAATATATGCTTGAAGAAAGGACATGATGAAGAATGCAATGAACTTCTCCAACCCAATCAGTTATACAACATGCGAGAGGTTGTTGAGGAAATCCCTAAATAGTAGAAGAGAATTGCCCTCTATTATTGAAGTATTGGCTAGCACTTTTTGATGCTCCTAACATCCTAGTAGCATGGCAAAGACCTTTGGTTGCTGGCATTGGGAATTGTAACCATGGTTCAAAATTGTAGTCGTGTTGGGGTGGGCACATTGGTCGATCGTGAAAGTAGATATGTCAAGGCCCATTGTGTTGTGAATTTTTATGTTCCCAAAAAGAAATGAAAAAAAAAAAAATATATATATATATATATATATATATATCCAAAGGACCTGATTCAGGTCCTGGGTACACTATGGTCCTGTTCATCTTGATATATGGATGCATACATATTGTGATCAATGGCTGTTTTACCCTTTATAAATTACAATGTTTTATCCTACATGTGGGTTATTAGCTAGGTTTTTACTTTTTTCTTGTGCATGCACATAGCTTACATATGCCTCACCTCTAGCCTTCTGTCTCAGGCTCCAACTGGTCACTGCACCTTGACTGCATCTTTCTTCTAGATTACCATTTCTATATATAACTAGTATGGAGTCTACCTGGTACTGTGGTATTAAGCTGTAGTAACCATCTGCTTGTTTATGTTTTGGAATGAGTGGATGCTGCTTTATTAACCATTAATCTATATTGTCCTTAAATAAAGAGTATTGCTACTCTCCAAAAGCACCTGGAAAGGAGTCATAGATTTCTTTATGATCAGACTGTAGTGTTGTTTGGGTTTATCTGTGGATCAGATAGCAATATTATTCTTTTTTTTTTTTTTCTGTGAACAATTTGCTTATGTTAATAAGGATTCGTTTTATATGTCTTCTGCTTTTCTTTTCTATTTTGAAAGGGAAGTCATAAATTTACTGACCATCCATGGGTTCCTTGTTACCATCGGTGCCCTAGACGTAGTGTCTTCCATCAGGATGTCTGGATCATTTGTTTGTTAAATTATATGTTTCAATCACGATCCACCTCTTTTTTGATGGAAATCATGGTCCACCATTGAGAACCTGGTATGCACCAAGCAACCTAGAAATAAGCTACTTAATATGCACACAACTTAAAACTCGCAAGCGCACAAGATCACTATGTAGTGTAGTGAATTGTAAGTACGAGGTCGATCCCACGAAGACTTGTGATAAAACAATGTCAAAATTAACTAAAAATCAGAATATTAAATGGAATAATTGAATGATGAAAAAACTGAATTAAACTATTAAAAACAGTAAATTAAACTATCAAAAGATAATTGGAAAGTAACTTAAAACACAAAACTAATATGAGAATTGAAAAACAGTAATAATGAATGAACTAGGGTTTCATCTACTCCCCTAACCAATCCTATGTATGTCCCTTATTATCTTTTAATCAAAAATCAGATTTTATTAGTGACATCTATCAACCTAGACCATGGCAGATGCGTCTAAATTATTATTCCCCTAAACCTAATTCATGAGTGGCATACTACATGAATTGTTCATCATGATGCAAAAACTAAGCATGGCATATGTCCTAGTCAAAACAAACATAATGCATAAAACAATGAGAAAGATAAATGCATGAGTCTAAGCATGGCATATACTTAGATTATTCATGGTTCTAAACCCTAGATGCATAACATCAAGATCAATCAAAATTAAGTTAGCTACTCTTAAGATTAATTGAACATCACATGGTTGGCATGGCATATACACAACTCATCAATTAATAACATGGTTTAGAATCTCAACCAACAAAACTGAAATCTGAATTAAAAGATGCCAAAAGAGACTACATAGAACTAGGCTAGGGTTTCAATTACACCCTAGCCCTAAAAAGTTTAGCTACTCATGTCTTTAATGAAAAATAAACTAAAAAGTAGAGTCATAAGAAGAAAACTAGAAGATGATGAAGATGCAGTGGATGGCCAGCAGCTTTTTCCCCTTTTTCTTGCTCCAAAAGCCCTCCAAGATGCTCCAAAGAATGCTCCAAAGGTGGCTGTATGGAAAATAGGGTTTATGGGATGATAATAACTGATTTTTATGCTTTTCTGGTGGCTGAATGGTGGCTCTATTGTGGATGGACGTGGCTGTTCATTGGATGTCTTTTTATACTTTTGCAACAGCCCCTTTAGTAATAGTTCCCTTGTATGTTTAGGTCTCCATCTTTCTTTACAATTGGCTTCCTAATTAGAATGAAATAGGAGTCTTCTTTCTTGATTAACAAGCTTTCTAAATCTGGTCCCACTTGTATCTTCTAGAAACTTATTCACATGGACCCACAATCTGAGAATTAATTGCAATAACTAAATCTGAAGCTTTTATAATAAAAGTGGGCCCATATAATGCTTGCACAATGAGTGTGGGACCCCTCTTTTAGGACTTCTATCTTGACTTGAACAAGACTTACTCCAAACTTTCCTTCTTTTTCTCCTTTCTTTCTTTTGCTTTTCTTCTTTGAATTGTAAGTTCCCAAAGAATTAGAAATTAATCTTGAAATCTGGAATAGCTTGGATGGGACCCACCATGGTCCTTCTTTGGTTACTCTCTTTTTGCTCCTTTTGACCTTAGCATAAAAATTAACAAAACCTATGTAAAAATCAAATAAAATAACTATACTAGCACAAGATGAATCAAATATTAAGGCTTAGATTATAAACAATTAACCACTTATCAAATTCCCCCAAACTTACCTTTTGCTAGTCCTCGAGCAAAATAATAAAATAATAAGGTAGAAAATTAAAACACTAAAATATGAAACCTATCCTTCCACCATTTGTCTCAGAGATGTCTGATCAATACATGATTCAAAGAAGCAAGAGTCGCAACCAGTTCACAATCCACATGCTCACAAGGTCGTGTGTAAAACAATACCAACATAACTTTCAGTTTAGGCTTTCACACAACCAAACAATCATTTTTTTGCAATTCAGTTTAACTTCAATCCTCACCATGCATACACTCACAATAAAACACTCAATAATTGGCTAAGATTGAACAGACAATGATCTCATGAAAAATACCACATGCTTGAAGTGAAATCACACACCATAGGCTCCCATTCCATCTCATCTCCACACTGGGACTACACTTCACCTAGGATCAATTAGGACTTTCACACATGGGTTATCATGGGGCTAGGGTGAAGGGTTAAGAATGAAAGGAAATGGATAACAAGATCTAAGGAGTTTTGCGTAGAATCATACTTCAGGTTCCTTTTACACTTCTAATTTTGGCGGCTAAGGCTTGCATTTTGAATTTCCACCTTCTTTAGTCACGCATATACCCTCCTTATTGTATTATTCTCTTTTTTTTTTTTTTTTTCTTTTTCTTTTTTTTTATCTTTTCTATTTTTTTTTCTTTATCTTTTTTTTTTTTTCTCTTTTTTTTTTTTTTTTTTTTTGGCATAATTGAAACTATGGAGTGGCAGGGTAACGGCAACCTTTCTTTTTATTTTCTTTTTCTCGAGCCTTGCACACATTTTGTAGTGAACCTTGAATTCATCTTTATACTTCCTTAGATAAGGTAAGGCTATACATATGGTAAGGTAACTCCCCCAAACTTAGGGGTTGGTATGGGTGCAAGAAATGGCTTAATTAAGGCTCAACATTGATAACTAGTGATAAACATCAAAAGGAACGGATAGAAAAGCACAAACTAGTCAAACATGGCCTAAAATCATCTCCTATGGTTCATGAAGTCGAAATTTGCCTCAATCGGATAAAAATGAGAGTTCTAGCATGTGTATTCCATATAAAATTCAGAACATGTGATCAAAGAATTATAATGAAATCATCTGCATCATATAGATCAAGAAATGAAAGATCATATCACTCAGCATATAACCCTCTCAAGAATAAGCATTTAGGCTCAAATCTCACTAGGTTGCACAAGTTTTCACCAAAAGCATCTAATCATTCAATTATGCACGAGCTTTCAACCTCAGACTATATCAGCATTGTAATCCACACAGTGATAGCTCAATATACTTGAACGAGATTTACTGCAATTGAATAATAAAAAGAACTAGCATAATTAAGTTCAATGAACCATGCAAGACAAATCATCATTACTCATCATTGTGGTAGGAAGGAACTATGACTCAAAGAAAAAAAAAATATTTTTGTGATTTTCGAAATTTTTTTTAAATTTTTATGTATTTTTGGACTATAATGACTCTGTTAATTACTCTATCTTAACTAAGACTCTTCCCCCAAACTAAAATTAAACATTGTCCCCAATGTTGTAAAAGAAAGTAAGAAGGAAACACTAAAAACATAACAAAAAAAGTAAGTAAAAACACAAGGAAAAGGGTAAAAGAACTCAGCTGGATATGGAGTACATTGCCAGCTCTGAATCGCCATCCTCAACTTTTCCTTGCAAAGATCTGGGCTACCTCCCAGTAGTGCTTGCTTTATAGTCATCAGCCAGACTGTGCTTCTCTATCAAGCTAAAGGGGAATCTGTGAATGTAATCACATCCACATCCTTGTCAAAATTCTGCTCCCAATAGGGCTTGAGCCTATGTCCATTGACTTTGAACTTGTTACCATTCTTTGGATTATAGATCTCAATAGCCCCATGCTCAAAAACCTGAGTGACCTCGAAGGGGCCACACCATCTAGACTTCAGCTTCCCTGGAAATAATTTGATTCTAGAATCGAAGAGTAATACCTTCTGTCCCACCGCAAACGTCTTCCGTAATAGCTTCTTATCATGGAATATTTTAGTCTTTTCTTTATACAGCTTGGCATTCTCATATGCTTCATATCGTAGCTCCTCAAGCTCATTCAGCTGTAACTTCCTCTTCTCACCTGCCTCCTTCATATCAAAATTAAATTTCTTGATCGCCCAGAATGCCCTGTGCTCCAATTCCACCGGCAGATGACAGGCTTTCCCATAGACCAGACGATAGGGAGACATGCCTATAGGAGTCTTGTAAGCTGTCCTATATGCCCAAAGCGCATCATTCAGCCTTAAATACCAATCTTTCCGGTTGGGCTGCACTGTCTTCTCTAAAATCTGCTTGATTTCTCTATTACTCACTTCAACTTGGCCACTAGTCTGAGGGTGGTACGGAGTAGCTATCTTGTGAGTTATCCCATATTTCTTCATTAATGTTTCAAATGATCTGTTCTTGAAGTGACTGCCACCATCACTGATGATTGCTCTGGGTGTCCCAAATCTGGCAAATATCATGTTCTTCAGAAATTCCAAAACCACCTTGTGGTCATTTGTCTTACTTGGGATAGCCTCCACCCATTTGGACACATAGTCAACTCCTACCAGAATGTAGAGATAACCATAGGATGATGGGAATGGTCCCATAAAATCAATCCCCCACACGTCAAAGAGCTCCACCTCTTGTATGCCTTTCAGTGGCATCTGATTCCGTGAGGAAATGTTCCCCATTCTCTGGCACCTATCACAACTTAAACAAAAAACATGTGCATCTTTAAATATAGAAGGCCAAAAGAAACCAGATTGAAGTACCTTAGCGGCTGTCTTCTTCCATCCAAAATGTCCTCCACACGCTTTGCTGTGACAATGGGTTAAAATGCTATGAACTTCTTCTTCTGGTACACATCGTCTAATGATCTGATCGGAGCAGTACTTGAACAAATATGGGTCATCCCAGTAATAGAAACGTGCCATGTGCACCATCCTCTTCTTGTCTTGATTAGTAAAATGCATTGGGAACTCACCACAAACCTTGTAATTCACCAAGTCTGCAAACCATGGAAGCTTGGTAATCTGAAATAGCTGCTCATCTGGAAAAGATTCATTGAGTGGAATTTCGTCTCCTTTGAATGCCTCATCATTCAGCAATCTAGATAAATGGTCTGCCACTACGTTCTCACTGCCCTTCTTATCTCTGATTTCAAGGTCAAATTCTTGTAATAACAACACCCATCTGATTAGCCTAGGCTTTGCATCCTTCTTGCTCAGTAGATACTTCAATGCTGCATGATCTGTGTAGATTATGACCTTAGACCCAACAAGGTAGGATCTGAATTTTTCTAGTGCAAAAATTACAGCAAGAAGTTCCTTCTCAGTAGTAGAGTAGTTCAGCTGTGCATCATTTAGAGTCCTGGATGCGTAGTAAATCACATGGGGAAGCTTCTCTACTCTTTGGCCAAGCACAGCCCCTAAAGCATAGTCACTGGCATCACACATGAGCTCAAATGGCAAACTCCAATCAGGTGCCATGATAATAGGGGTTGATGTCAAAAGCTTTTTCAACAGCTCAAATGCGCGCAAGCAGTTCTCATCAAAAACAAACTCCACCTCTTTCTGTAATAATGAGCAAAGTGGTCTTGCAATCTTGGAGAAGTCCTTAATGAATCTGCGATAGAATCCCGCATGCCCAAGGAAACTCCGTACTCCCTTCACTGATGTGGGTGGGGGAAGTTTGCTGATCAAGTCTATCTTAGCCTTATCCACCTGTATCCCCTTGCTTGTCACCACATGCCCAAGTACAATACCATGCTTCACCATGAAGTGGCATTTTTCCCAGTTTAACACCAAATTACACTCCTCACATCTCTTTAGCACAAACTCCAGATGATACAAACAGTTATCAAATGATGATCCAAAGACAGAGAAGTCGTCCATGAATACCTCAATAAAGCGCTCCACCATATCGGAGAAAATACTCATCATGCATCTCTGAAAAGTTGCTGGTGCATTGCATAGTCCGAAAGGCATCCTCCTGTAGGCAAATGTCCCAAATGGACAAGTAAAAGTGGTCTTCTCTTGGTCCTCTGGAGCAATAGGAATCTGATTGTACCCACTGTACCCATCAAGAAAGCAATAATGTGAATGCCCAGCTAGCCTCTCTAACATTTGATCAATGAATGGTAGTGGGAAGTGATCCTTTCTAGTAACTGTGTTAAGCTTCCGGTAGTCTATGCATACCCTCCATCCAGTGGTAATTCTAGTAGGAATCAGCTCATCATGTTCGTTCTTTACCACTGTCATACCACTCTTCTTGGGAACAACTTGCACTGGGCTAACCCACTTGCTATCTGAGATTGGGTAGATGATCCCAACGTCTAATAGCTTAAGAATTTCTGCTTTGACCACCTCTTTCATATGAGGGTTGAGTCTCCTTTGTGCTTCCCTTGTAGGTTTAGACTTTTCTTCTACAAAGATACGGTGCATACACATGGTTGGGCTTATACCTTTGATATCTGCAATGCTCCACCCCAATGCTGTCTTGTGAGCCTTTAACACTTTTAATAACTTGCTCTCTTCATCAGAACTCAAATCACTGGCTATGATACATGGCAAAGTCTCATGGTCTCCCAAATAGGCATATTTGAGATGTTCAGGTAATGGCTTCAATTCTAACTCGGGTGCTTTTATAACAGAAGGAATGGGTTGCTTCGTGGAAGAACCAAGAATTTCGAAAGAGTTAGAATATTTACCTGGGATAGAGGGGAGTACTTCTAGTTGATTTACAATCTCCATAAGTGCTGCCTCAAGCTCATCACAATCATGCTCGATTTCAGATTTGGTGAGGCCTTGCTGAATGCATGTGTCCAACTCCTCCTTGTACCCATGTGCTCTTGGAAACACCTCTACTATAGCCTGTTCAATTACCTCAATCTGAAAGCAATCTTCATCTCTCGGCATTTTCATAGCTTCGAACACTTTGAACTCAATTTTCTGCCCATTGACCTTCATTTCAATTGTGCCTTTCTGTACATCTATCTTTGAACCCGCAGTGGCCATGAAAGGTCGGCCGAGTATAATAGAAAGGTGGTGAGGCAGTGATACACTCTCCATGTCCAGTACCACAAAGTCAGCAGGTAATATGAATTCTCCTACCTTCACCAAAATGTCCTCCAAAATGCCCCTTGGGTGCTTCACACTCCTATCCTCCAATTGCAATGTAATTGAAGTTGGTTTGAGCTCCCCCAAACCCAAATACTCATAGACTGAGAATGGCAGCAAATTGATACTCGAACCCAAGTCTAGTAAGGCTCTCTCAAATGTATGATCTCCTATCTTGCAAGGTATAGTAAAGCTCCCAGGGTCCTTCAGTTTTGGAGGAAGCTTTCTTGAAAGAACTGCACTGACTTCCTCAGTTAACTTAACCTCTTCATGATCTCTGAATCTCCTCTTGTTTGTACATAACTCTTTGATAAACTTTGCATAAGAAGGTATCTGCTTGATAGCATCAATCAGCGGAATGTTAATCTCTACCTTCCTCAGTGTCTCAAAGATGTCATGCGTGAACTGATTTTTCTTCACCTGTCCCAGCCTTTGAGGATAAGGTGGAACTGGCTTATAGACACTATTTGGCTCTTTAGAAGTTGTACCCTGAATAGGAGTGGCCACAGTGTCTATGCTCTTCTTGTCACATTTCTGATTCACATTAGTCTCAGTTTGCCGTGTACTGTCTTGTGGCTCAATGTCTACAGTTTTCGGATTTTCATGTGGCCCATTCACGCTGGTGTTTATGGCTGTACCATGCTGCCTCATTCTCCTGTAGACATTCTCTGGCTCTTTGGTGACGGTAGTTATGGCCTTCAGATACTCATGATTTTTAGGGTTGATTTCAGTCTGACTTGGAAACTTACCGTCCTCCCTTTTGCTCAAGGCATTAGCTATCTGACCCACTTGTGCTTCCAGCTTGGCCAAACTCTGCTGAGTATTTGTAATTGCTTGGCTATGTTGCTGGAAATTAACCTGAGATGATTGAATAAACTGGGTCACCAAACTTTTGAACTCATCTTCTTGTGGCTTTTGTGCACTGTTCTGAGAAAAGTTGTTATTCTGTGGGTATTGGGAGCTTCTCTGCTGTCCTTGATATTGGTTCTGATTCCCTTGATTTCCTTGATTGTTCTGATTCCCTCCCCAAGAAAAGTTTGGATGATTCCTCCATCCAGAATTGTAAGTATTGCTGTAAGGATTGTTTTGCTTAGGAAAAGTATTACCAACATAGTTGGTATGTTCATGGTCTGTTAAAGATGACATGGGGCAGCATTCAGTAGTATGGTTAGTGTGAGAACATATAGCACATACTTCTTTTGATGGTTGTCCGAGCATGCTATTGGAAGCCATTGCTTTGATGAGCATGTCCATTTTTTTATCCATTGCCGCCATCTGGGCAACTATATTTCCTTGAGACTGGATCTCATACATTCCTTGCTTCTTACCCATCTGTCTGTTTCTACAAGAAAATTGTTGTGAGTTTTCACTAAGAGTTTCAAAGAGATCATAAGCTTCCTCACTATTTTTCTCCATCAGGGCCCCTCCACACGCAGAGTCAACTATTCCTTTATTCAGCTCGTTCAGTCCTTCATAGAAAGCTTGAACCTGATCATCTTTGGTGAGGTTGTGATGTGGACACTTCAATAATAAATCCTTAAAATGCTCCCACGCTTCCCAGAACTGATCTCCATCTTTCTGCTGAAATGTTTGGATTTCTCTTCTTAACTGCCTTGTCTTTTGAGCCGGAAAAAATTTCTTCAGAAACTTACTGGCTAGCTGCTGCCAAGAGTTGATAGAACCAGCATCTAAGGAGTTTAACCATATTTTCGCTTTATCCTTAAGAGAGAAAGGAAATAGACGTAGCCTGATGCCTTCTGCAGTAACTCCCTGTATCTGTTGTGTCGCGCACAGCTCAAAGAATTCTTTAATGTGAAGATAAGGATCTTCATTAGGTAGCCCATGATAGTGTGGCACCATATTCAACATTTGTGCATGGAGGGTGAAATTTCCAGCCGTATTAGGTGGATAAAGAATGGTGGACGGCTGTTCGGTGTGCAAAGGTATGTAAGATTCCTTCATTGGTCTCTTTTGATTGTTCACTATCACTTCTTCTTCTTCTTCTTCTCTGCCAGCCATTTTTCCTTCAGGACCTTGATTTCCGTTAATACTGATTTCTTCAAGTTCTGAGTTAGATGAGGGCTGTGTATTGGATCTTGCCCTCTGAGCTTGTCTTCGCAATCTTCTAAAAGTTCGTTCAATTTCTGGATCGTAGACGATGATGGCTAAGTCCTGAGATCGCCTACCTTGCATATACAGAATTTACGACCGCAAGTAAGCACCTATAAAAGAAGTAATGTAAAAAAAAAAAAAAAAAAAAAAAATAGAAATCTGAAATTAAATAGCTGAAATACTATGGTAAAACAGCAAATAACAGTACTTTAAAACTGAACTAAAAACTAAACTAGACTATGACAATACACTAAACACAAGTTTTGACACTATTCTATGCAAACAAGTCCCCGGCAACGGCGCCAAAAACTTGGTATGCACCAAGCAACCTAGAAATAAGCTACTTAATATGCACACAACTTAAAACTCGCAAGCGCACAAGATCACTATGTAGTGTAGTGAATTGTAAGTACGAGGTCGATCCCACGAAGACTTGTGATAAAACAATGTCAAAATTAACTAAAAATCAGAATATTAAATGGAATAATTGAATGATGAAAAAACTGAATTAAACTATTAAAAACAGTAAATTAAACTATCAAAAGATAATTGGAAAGTAACTTAAAACACAAAACTAATATGAGAATTGAAAAACAGTAATAATGAATGAACTAGGGTTTCATCTACTCCCCTAACCAATCCTATGTATGTCCCTTATTATCTTTTAATCAAAAATCAGATTTTATTAGTGACATCTATCAACCTAGACCATGGCAGATGCGTCTAAATTATTATTCCCCTAAACCTAATTCATGAGTGGCATACTACATGAATTGTTCATCATGATGCAAAAACTAAGCATGGCATATGTCCTAGTCAAAACAAACATAATGCATAAAACAATGAGAAAGATAAATGCATGAGTCTAAGCATGGCATATACTTAGATTATTCATGGTTCTAAACCCTAGATGCATAACATCAAGATCAATCAAAATTAAGTTAGCTACTCTTAAGATTAATTGAACATCACATGGTTGGCATGGCATATACACAACTCATCAATTAATAACATGGTTTAGAATCTCAACCAACAAAACTGAAATCTGAATTAAAAGATGCCAAAAGAGACTACATAGAACTAGGCTAGGGTTTCAATTACACCCTAGCCCTAAAAAGTTTAGCTACTCATGTCTTTAATGAAAAATAAACTAAAAAGTAGAGTCATAAGAAGAAAACTAGAAGATGATGAAGATGCAGTGGATGGCCAGCAGCTTTTTCCCCTTTTTCTTGCTCCAAAAGCCCTCCAAGATGCTCCAAAGAATGCTCCAAAGGTGGCTGTATGGAAAATAGGGTTTATGGGATGATAATAACTGATTTTTATGCTTTTCTGGTGGCTGAATGGTGGCTCTATTGTGGATGGACGTGGCTGTTCATTGGATGTCTTTTTATACTTTTGCAACAGCCCCTTTAGTAATAGTTCCCTTGTATGTTTAGGTCTCCATCTTTCTTTACAATTGGCTTCCTAATTAGAATGAAATAGGAGTCTTCTTTCTTGATTAACAAGCTTTCTAAATCTGGTCCCACTTGTATCTTCTAGAAACTTATTCACATGGACCCACAATCTGAGAATTAATTGCAATAACTAAATCTGAAGCTTTTATAATAAAAGTGGGCCCATATAATGCTTGCACAATGAGTGTGGGACCCCTCTTTTAGGACTTCTATCTTGACTTGAACAAGACTTACTCCAAACTTTCCTTCTTTTTCTCCTTTCTTTCTTTTGCTTTTCTTCTTTGAATTGTAAGTTCCCAAAGAATTAGAAATTAATCTTGAAATCTGGAATAGCTTGGATGGGACCCACCATGGTCCTTCTTTGGTTACTCTCTTTTTGCTCCTTTTGACCTTAGCATAAAAATTAACAAAACCTATGTAAAAATCAAATAAAATAACTATACTAGCACAAGATGAATCAAATATTAAGGCTTAGATTATAAACAATTAACCACTTATCAGAACCTCAATGCTTCTATGATTGAATTAATAGCTGAAAGATTTTAGGATCTTCACCCCCTCAAAAGAAAGATCTCCACATTCTTATTTTAGAAGAAATGGCCAGAGCGGTCCAAGAAACTGTTGATTATTCTTTTGACTTTTTCACTAAGAGAAAACTCTAATTATCTGAGGATAGTTCAATTTGAAGGTTTGTGTACTTATAGATCCCTTCTCTCTCTCTCTATATATATATATATATATATATATATATATATATATGAGAGATGCTCTCGTAGGACCATCTCCCATATATATATTTATCAGGTTGGTGAATGCTTGACGATCTTTGGCATGAAATTTGACTTTTAAGACATATTTAAGGGTTTTTTTTTTTTTTTTTTATAATAAAAGAAAAAAAGTCTTTAAGATATAGACTTTTTTGGTTGGGGGTGTTTGGAGCATAAAACTGCTATAATATATCTGTGTATGGGTTTTGGCATGCTTGTTTCAAGTTTGGTTGCTGAATGATTCTGTCTTATACCCTTATCTTATACATGACCCAAAGAAATAAAATGACAGCGCTTTGTTAGATGCAATCGAGAGCATACTTGGAGCACTATCATAGTTTCATTACGAGCTTGAGTTGGATATGTCCTTCCTGCATACTTGGTCTAAGGGCATATAAGTGTCATTTACAATTTGTACACTAATTTGAGTGGACCCGACCATGTTTATATGCTTGAATGCTGTTTCTGGAAGGTTGGCCTGTTTTGTTAACTCAAGCCTGATCTCTGATTTGGAGCATTGCATTTGTTATCCTCTTGCACATGATTTTTTTAGTTGAAATTGCTCCTGACCTAATTTTTGATGATTCATTTGGCATGTACTTTGAAGATATCCTTTTTTTTTTTTTTTTCCATTTTTTCTTTTTCAAGTATTTGTTAGTGTGACAGCTTCTGCGAACTTCATATAATCACAAATCATCTTAATTGAATTTACTTAGTTCATAGTTTTCAAAATCCTGCAATTTGTATCCCGAAATGCGATTCGTATCCCAAATCTTAAGAAAACCGATTTGTGTCTATGCAACAAATCCTATTTACAAATGAATCTTGGGATTCGGGTGTGAATCCTATGATTCGATACCTGTTTTATTGAATCTTACGATTCAAGCAATTCGGCTAAGCGAGAATAGCTACAACCAATAAGTTAATATTAATAATCTTTTACCTTTTTTCTGTTTTTATTCTTTCTTTCTTTTAACGCTTTTATTTTTAAAACGTTATTTAGTAGTTGATGAAACCTCTTAAGACCTTTTTGCGGCTTTGATAAGGTTTTAAAAATGATTAAAGAATGCGCATTTAATTAAAGCATTAGATTGAACATATGATGCTTGTCTATATCTTCTTCTTTTTTTAAATCTATTTTGATTTTTTTCTTCATGAACACTATCTTAACTTCAAGAGATATTCTACTGTGTAAGATTTGTGGTTTGGATTTTATTTTTATTTTTATATTTTGATTTAAAGATAATAAAAATATATATTGATAATTTAAACTTATTTAACTATTTACACATCATTTATTATATATATATTAATATTAATAAATGTCATGATGTTCTTGATATGATTGTATTACAGACTTGTTATTATTTTTATTCTGCTATAAATGAGAGAATGGATGGTTATAAATAATTACTTTTTTCTTTTTTCTTTTAATTTTAATTATTTTTCATTTTTATTAGAAGAATAAAAAATCCTACCATTCGAGATTCGGTTCGATTCATGGGTATGAAAAATTCGTGATATGATTTTGATTTTGAAAACTATGCTTAGTTGGCCTTATTCACTCTTGGAAGCCCTGCTGCTTATGCAACTATTTTGAAACATTTACCAGAAGCCTTGTAATGCCACAGCCAGTAGTGAAGGGGAACAAAAAAATAGACTTATTTCATTTCAATTAGTATGTACTAGCTATTACCCTCAGTAGGGAAGATTATGATGACTGTAACAGTAAAATGGAAAACTAGAGCATCTTTTTTTATTATTACTTATTTTGAACCGCCTTGAATTGGTGCTTATCATCTTTCAATCTGGATCATTTCTACCTCCTACAAAGTATGAGGATGGTTCAAGGTGGGCCTCATTGAGTGGTTCACCATGTTATCGTGATAGTGGCTATCACTGATACATTCCCGTAGTCTTGGAAATTAATGTAACTTTTTTTTTTTTTTTTGGATGTTCATACAAAATTTGGATCCTTTTCGGTCTTATGATTAGAAATAAAAAAT
This sequence comes from Umbellularia californica, assembly GCA_028538565.1. Classification (NCBI taxonomy): domain Eukaryota; kingdom Viridiplantae; phylum Streptophyta; class Magnoliopsida; order Laurales; family Lauraceae; genus Umbellularia; species Umbellularia californica. The sequence goes on from JAPQWN010000007.1 coordinate 56,521,573, forward strand.
ATAATGTTATATGCAGGAGGAAGGTGCAAGTATGCTTGCACCTGATCTACAAAAACAAATTGATGAGACATTGGAAGAGATAACCCCACGCTGTGTTCTAGAGCTCCTAGCTTTACCTCTTAATGAACAGTATCGAAGAAGACGGGAGGAGGGTGTTCAAGGTGTTCGTAACATATTATGGACTGTTGGAGGAGGAGGTGCTGCTGCTATTGCTGGTGGATTCACACGTGAAGACTTCATGAAGGAAGCCTTCTCACGTATGACCGCTGCTGAGCAGGTCTGTATTGGGATTTCTATGAGACGGCCTTTCTTTTGTTGCTCTACACTCAGTTTCTCAACTATGGTTCCTCATTTTATTTTGTACAGGTGGATTTATTTGCTGCAACACCAAGTAATATACCAGCGGAGAGCTTTGAAGTTTATGGGGTGGCACTTGCCCTCGTTGTCCAGGCTTTTGTGGGTAAAAAACCTCACCTGGTACAAGATGCTGACAATCTATTTCAACAACTTCAGCAAACTAAGGTGACAGCCCTTGGCACAGTTTCTGATTACACTGCAAGAGCAGATCGGGAAATAGACTTTGCACTCGAGCGTGGGCTATGCTCACTACTTGTTGGGGAGCTTGACCATTGTCGTTTCTGGCTGGGCTTAGATAGTGACAGTTCTCCTTATAGGGATCCATCTATTATGGAATTTATTTTGGAAAATTCAAAGGACGACAAGGACCATGATCTCCTTCCTGGACTTTGCAAGCTATTAGAGGCTTGGCTAATGGAAGTGGTTTTTCCTAGATTTAGAGACACCCAGGATCTGAAGTTTAGGCTTGGGGATTATTATGACGACCCTACTGTTCTTAGGTATCTGGAAAGGCTGGAGGGTGGTGCGGGTTCACCATTAGCTGCAGCTGTTGCCATAGCAAAAATAGGGGCCGGGGCTACTGCAGCTCTTGATAATGTGAAGACAACTGCGATTAAGGCATTACAGAAAGTTTTTCCCCTTGGCGACGGCGAGGGAAGGTTGAGAAGAGAGGAGCATGACTACACAAATAGTTCTTTTCCTTCACCAGATGCTGCAGAACCTATAGATGAAACTGACCGAGATAATTCTGGTGCTTTGGCTGAGATATCTGGTAGGATTAATTCTGCAGAATTGGGTAGTGAAGTATTGATGACAGACAGAATAAAAGATGCGACTGTGAAGATTATGTGTGGTGGTGTAGTGGTTGGACTGTTAACTTTGGCAGGCTTGAAGTATTTACCAGGCATACGAGGGAATCCAGTCTCCCGGAAAGAAGCAGGCTCAGCAATGGCGGCTAGTGTCATCAATCTGGGTATGATATAGTGGACGAGCTCTTTTGTCCTTATTTTTCTTTTTTGCTCCAGTGGGCGGCAGTAACCTCCTACTACCCCCGGTGGGAGGAGAGATTTACTTTTTAGAATAGAGCAGTGTGGATGACCTACCTTAGGACTTTGTGTCTTCCCTCTTCAAGTGCTGGCGGACTCTTCTCTCTTCCACTCTTAAGTGCTGGTGGACTTTTGTTTCTTAATTATCCGTATGCAAAACTTAGGTTACAAAAGGACTGATTCTGGTAGCTGGTACAAACTTAAAATATTGAAGAAATCATATACTTCAATATGCGTGTAGTGGTTATCCTATGTGCGTGGCGTGTGGGGCCCGCATGTTGGCCCACCTTAGGATGGGGCCTGGGGGATTTGAAGATCTGTCTGATCCCATCCTATGTACAAAAAATCAGCCCCATTTGATCATCCTAACCCTATCATCTGGGGCCCACAAGTTCAGTCCATTCCTATGGGTGTGTGGTCGATCAAATGGTCCAGCCCATTTGGATCTAGCCAAACCTAGGGGGCATGTGTACTATAGGCAGTGGTGTTTTTTTTGGTCCACTCAGATGGACTAGAAGGTGGGCCCTACTAAGGTCATGCATTATGTGCACCGGGCACGTAGGATAATTTTCCTATATGTGTATATATATATATTATAGAGAGAGCGCGCCCCAAATCCTTGATCAGAAAAAATAGACCAATCTCCCAAGGGTTTAATCAAATCTAGACATGGATTCACCACTAGGGCACACTCACGACCTATGATGTCCAGATATGGATATAGATACGGACACTGCTACGTGGATCGGGGATATGACTCCTCACTTTTGAAAATCTAGGACACTGATACGGATACATGTGTTCTAGTTTTTTCTTTAAATCACTTTTGAATCAATAAAATTATCATTGTTTTCATCCCTTTCTAGCATTTTTTATGGTGAAAAGTAAAAATATTAAAAGACCTAAATGAAATAAATGACTTTATAAGTAGGATATGTTAAACTTGTTCTTTAGAAGTATCAGTGTAGTATCAAATTCCAACAGAAGTGTCGTATCAGTCCGATACGGATATATTGGGTTTGTACAAGTATCCGGGTATCATAGCTCACGACAATAGTAAATACCATAGCTGAAGAGAAACTCAGAATTCTTTGATTAATCGAAATACAGCATGATTTACAATGAGACTTGTCCATCTATATATAGGATAGTTCCTATTGGGAGTCAAATTCAGCTTTGGTCCCATCAGAAATTGGGGAGATTAGAAAAATGTAATTATTTATTAATGTCTTAGTGTTGCCATGGCCTTTTCTTTCTTTCTTTCTTTATTTTTGTTATCTCATCCTTGGAAGGAATATTTTCATTTTTCATTTATCTTCATGCATTATTTTCTGCAGATGAGAATCCTGTGGAGGAAGTGCCTAGAATGGATGCAAGGTTTGCAGAAAGTCTAGTTCGTAAGTGGCAGAGCATCAAATCTGAGGCTCTTGGACCTAATCATTGTCTGGACAAATTGCCAGAGGTGAGGTAGCTCCAAGTGTCCATCATTGTTTTGTTATTGCTGCAATTAAGTAGTGAAAATGCTTACCAATCAAAGAGTTCAACACAATAAAAATAAAAAAATAAAAATAAAAGAAGAAGAAGAAGAAGAAGAAGAAGAAGAAACCGAAGATTTCCCAGATAACAATGGAAATACCCATAAAACAGCTCTCGGAAATTCTGAGTGGCACTTCTACCACACTGGTAGACATATCTTGATATTCAGGTTTAGATAATTCATCAACATCTTCCATAATCATTAGAATGTTGAGGCATTAATGTTCAACATTGCATGTGGAGCTATTGATCTCGTGGCCTTTAACTTTAGACGTGGAATGTCATCAAATCTTCCAGATTGGAATTTCTTTAGCACTCTGATCTGTGACCTGGAAATAGATGCTTAATAAGAGAACACAGCTGGTGGCCTAATAAAAGGCAACAAAATGAATCATTAGGGTTTTAATTGGATCGACTTATGGGGCTTCCCTCATCTATAGTAGGGCCTATCAGATCAACGGTCTGGATAAAAACGGTGCACGCATGCATATAGGGGCACCTTAGTAAATTGTATTGTTGCTGACGCTCAGGCTGCTTGATTCATTCATCTTCGGGTCATTTGGCTTCAGATCAAGTTGCAAAGCTGTCTTGGGGTGTTCTGTGGAATCTGATAGGGGTTTTGTCTATTTTCAATTTTGTTTTCTTCTTTTTTCTGTGGTATTTCTATTCCAAAACTGCATTGTTGTTCGACAATGTGAATACCACAGCTATTTTTCTGCTTGCTAACATATATGCATGGATTTTGGCAATTTTATCCTTTCAGTACCATGATAATGCAAAATATTTGGTATCATATGCTAGTTTTGTGGGATTTCTCGTGGCCCATAAAATCATTTATTTTATGTAGAAATCATGATCTAGAGTATTACTTAACATCTGGGTATGGTGGTGTTATCCATCAATATTTCTTCCCTCATTTCTTCAAGCAGATCTTGATGTTTGGATCCACTCTTTCCAGGTTTTGGAAGGCCAGATGCTGAAGATATGGATGGATCGTGCCTCAGAAATCGCCCAACATGGTTGGTTTTGGGACTACACCCTGTTGGGGTTAACCATTGACAGCGTGACAGTGTCTCTGGATGGTCGACGTGCCATCGTCGAGGCGACTCTTGAGGAGGCGGCCCAGCTGACCGACATTGCCCACCCAGAACACGGTGATTCCTGCAGCACCACCTACACCACAAGGTACGAAATGTCTTGTTCCAAAACTGGGTGGAAGATTACAGAAGGAGCCGTCCTCAAGTCATAGGCTTTCATCTCCCTAGTGCTCTACTTTCTGTTGTCTTTTTGTACATGTGCGCATATTTATTTGTTATTTCATTTAAAATGCTATACCGTGTTGTGCCTGCAGTTTTGCCAGAGCTAGTATTTAGTTTACCTTCACTTTCAATTCAGGTTCTTTTCAAGGAGCTCATTGTGTGACCCTTTTAGACTCGGATTGAATAATGATGAGTGTAAAGGAAGTACAACACTCATTTTCTGTTGGAGATGTAGGCAAATTTAACTTTGGGAGTCATGCATGGGTCCCATGACCCACTCAATGGGATTGTAGTTAAATTTAACTTTGGCTGTTGTTTGGGGAGAATGCTCTCTGAAACAGAAATGCTCCAGTGCACATCTATGCATGATGGGACCTCATCTTAGCCCCATTAGGATGTGTTTACTTGTCCATCTTTGATGGCAGGGGTGGATTTGGGACTTTTTTTTGCTACTGAATTTTCAGTTGCAAGAACGTCTACATGCGGATATTCTGATCACATTGTTGAACTGGTGTGGGACCATGGATCCCCTGAACTGAAGGCACCAACTGTGAAGACCATGATGGTGGTGCATGGGAACATCCACAGAAGAAAATTCCCCTTTTTGCAAAAGGGGAGATTGTAATCAAGAGGAAAAAAGAAAAGAAAAGAAAATATAGCTGTCGATTTCGATTTGGCTCCATTTAAAAAAAAAAACACAGAAATAATTAAAAAAACATATATTTATAAACAGAAATTTTAAAAATAAGAGGGAAAGTACATGCATTTTGCTAAATCAATAACGCAATATATTATATGCACATGTGAGATGACTAAATCTTAATGGCTTAGATTTTCTAAAGTGGGCTTATTAAATTATACTAGTAAAAAAAAAAAAAGAAAAAAGAAAAAAAAAGTCACCATATCGAAGGCAAGGACCTATGAGAATTCTGTATGCCTACATATTACAAGATCTAAACTGCTCAAAATAATGTTTGTCTCATGCATTTGCTCATAACAAATTCCTGTCAAGCCACATATTGAAGGCCTGGACTCCTGAGAATTCTATAGCCCTACATATTACAAGATCTAAACTGCTCAAAATAACATCTCTCTCATGCATTTGCTCTGACCAAATTCCACCCACATAGGAGTTAGGCTTACTAGCAGATACTGATCAAATATATTTATGATCAGTATCTGATTAATCTGACAGTGACTGGCACATTTACTTTTAAAGTGTAGATATTTAACAGGTGGGCCCTACTGTGGAGATAGTGATCTCATTGTGGCCCAAATATAACATGCTTGTACTTGAAAAAGGAAACAAACATTGAAGGCCATGTTGAGCACTTTCGTTGAGACAGGTCACAGGAGGGAAAGAATAAAAAGAAGAAGAAGAAAGTAAAAGCTTAGGCCAAATTACAGAAACATGTAAAGATCAAAAGCAGGAGAGAAGCGTTGGGGTCCATCCACAATCTAAGGCAGACCCAGCCACCTTAAACGTGAAAGAATTGGGGTACCAAAACAGTATATCCATTGCATAATTTGCTGGGAAGAGGGTGTGAAGTGAAACCCTCGCTTTTGCAAAGGTTCCTGGCTCTCCATATAGCTTGCAAAGTGAAGATCATCAGTGCTTCTGTAGCTTGTTTACCTAATTTGTTACATACTGATGAAATCAGCCCAGGGGGAAGAGGTCACCATTGGAAAATTGAGATGCACTGCGACCTCCGCATCAACCCTGGTAATAGGGAAAGATATAGGTACAACTATAAAAAAATACTAGCCCAATAACCCGTGCTCAGCACGGTATCTCCCTGCACTGTAAAATGAATAATCACATATTAAAAGAAATTACTTCTTTCCATAGGACAAGTTGGATAAAATAAAAATAGAGAAATTGGAGCAAGAAGGGTATAGTTATATAGGAACAAGTAAAACATGAGTGGTATGATGGAAAAAGAGTAGGTAGTTGCATGAGTAGTTACATAACCGTCGGTCAAAATCATAACCGTCGGTCAAAATTGGATCAAAAACCTCCTAGCTTAATATATTATAATGGATATCCGAATCCTCAAATCTCTTACTAAGAAAGCATCTGGACACAAGGTACACACCAAAAGATTGGGCCCAATAAGCGGGAGAAGATTTTTTTTTTTGTGAGCTTGCGTGCATTATTTGCGATCTAGATCAGGGACCCATTATTTTCAAAGATCAGAAACTTATTATTGACATCTCATTTAAGGGACTGCTTAGCCATTGTTTCATCTGTCCACCAGTCCAAGGCAGTCTCATGGGACTTAATGTTGACGTGGAAAAAGGCTGTTGATGCTCACACCACCTTCCAGCATTGGAGTATTAATCACTGTAGCCAAGAATCAAATCAGGTTGCAGATGGGTTATCTAAGCTTTCATATCCATTACCTGCTACATATGATGTTTATCTCCCTACTATGGTCCGTGATATTTATTTGGAAAAATTGCTTTCTGCAACGTCATATACTGCTACGTTTCATCGCCATGCCCATGAAGTCCCCAGCACTTCTACCTCAGTTATTCACACATCTTGGGAGGCTTCCTCATCGCGTACTTACTGCTAATTTGTCAGGAAAGCCCATGTGTTATTTTGGATTGTTGGTCTCTGTAGATATTATCATGGCATGGGTTGTTTTTGTTGTATGTAGTTCTTCCTAGTTAGATGAGTCGTTTTCGCTGTATGCATGTAGTTTTCTCTGGACAGATGGTGTGATGTATCACAAGATTCTCACCAGGTGCTCATGCTAATCATGCAGCTGGCTGGTGACCATCAACTGGAAGGTCGTGCAAAAATGCTCAGCTCGCGAAGTTTTAATTGGCAAAATTAGGATCATTATCATCATCAATGGAAGGTTGTACCAAACAATGCTCCACTCGAGAAATTTTAGTTGTCAGAATAGGGATATCTGAAAACCGTTTTAGTATTCAATGCACAGTTTAAGCATTTGTATTACCATTCAATATATAGAGTACAGAAGATGCTGATGGTTAATTAGAAACATATCTTTGGCAGATTTAAAATATGAATTTAAACTATCCATAGCCAATGTGATTCAGTTGATCAGCTGATCTTATCCTTGTGCATGAGTGGGCTGATCTTATCCTTGTGGTTGAATGGGATCAAGAGAACGAGTGGGACCAGGTCTGCCAACAGGCCCCCGCAAGCTAAGCGGTTGTGCCACAACGCGAAGCTTGTTCATTAGCAGTTGAAGTCTTGGAGTACTATGTCCTTCAGTAAAGATGTCTGCAAGTTGATTAATGGTGCCCACAAAGCGGACTTGAATATCTCCACGAATAACCTTTTCTCAAATGAAATAGTAATCGTCTTCCACATGTTTTGTGCGTCCGTGAAGAACTAGATTGGAGGCAAGAGCAATAGAACTAATGTTATCACAATAAATAACATGAGGGATTTTTAAGAAAATTCCAAAATCTTTCATCACCATGCGTATCCAAAATAACTCTGCAGAAGTAAGTGCAAGAGAGCGATACTCAGACTCAGTACTTGAGCGGGACACAGAGACTTGTTTCTTTGCATTCCATGAAATGAGGTTTAAGCCAAGGAAGACTGCATATCCAGATGTAGATCTCCAATCATCAGGATCACTTGCCCAGTATGCATCTGAGTAGGCAGTAAAATTAAGCGGGCCTTTATGAAAGTGCAGACCATGATTGATAGTTCTTTTTAGATTTCATAGGATACGTTTAACTGCAGTCCAACGGTGGGTCCGTGGGTCATGCATGAACTGACAAACTTGATTGACCGCAAAAGCTATGTCAGGTCTGGTTAATGTGACATATTGAAGAGCCCCAACAATACTTCTATATTCTTGAGGATTTGTGATTGGAACACCATCCATTTTGGAAAGTTTGGAGCCAAACTGAACAGGGAACTTGATAGTTTTGGCATCATGCATCTGTGTTTTGTGTAAAAGATCCAAAACATATTTTGTCTGGGTCAAATACAAATGTCAATGCTCCTGGCCTCAATCCCTAGAAAATAATGAAGTGGGCCCAAGTCTTTCATAACAAATAGGTGGCCAAGGTCCTACATTAATTTAGTGAAAGCCGAATGGTGATTGCTTATGATAATAATATCGTCCATGTAGATGAGTATAATGGTGAATTCTTTACCAAAATGTCTCACAAAGAGAGACGTGTCTGCATTAGAACCAACAAACCCAATACTCGGAAGGTAGTTAGTAATTAAGACGGAGATACAAGGCCCGCGGAGCTTGCTTCAGGCCATAAATGACTTTATGTAATTTGCACACATGGGTTGGTTTACTTGGATCCACAAAACCTTGTGGTTGAGCCATATAGACTTCTTATGTCAAGACCCCATTAAGGAAAGCATTATGAACGTCAAGTTGATGAATTGGCCACTCGAGTTGGACAGCAAGAGATAAAACCAAGTGTACCATAGTGTGTTTGACCACCGGACTAAACGTGTCCCTGTAGTCAATACCTGGTTGTTGATGAAAACCTTTGGCAGCTAAGCGTGCTTTGTATCTTTCAATGGACCCATCAGATTTTTGTTTTAATTTGTACACCCATTTACACCCTACAATGTTCATGCTTGGTTTGACTGGTACTAACGTCCATGTACCTTGCCGTTGCAACGCATCAAACTCAAGGGCCATTGCTGCCCTCCATTCTTCACATTTAATGGCCTGGGTATAGCAAGTGGGCTCACTAGGAGCTAGCTTAGCCTGTAAAGCAATAGGCAATGGATGTCAAGTTACCATTAGAGTCTTCGGTTTATAGATGCCGTGTGACGCCCCACCCCATATCCATGCATGATATTGTTTACTTTGGCCCACGGGCCATTGTGTCGCTCCGGAGTCCCACATCGACTATAGAGAGGAAAGTGAATGTGGTTATATGTAGAGCTTACACCCTTTCCTTGCATGAGGCATTTTGATGGGTTGAGGCCTATTAGAAGTAAAATCGTGAGGCCCGTGGGCCAAAGCGGACAATATCATTCATGGGTGAACGGTGTGGCGTTACAAATGGTATCAGAGCCGACTCTCGATTAGTTCGAGTGTGGGTCCCCTGCCGTGGTCTAGTGCAAGTGGGCGGGTTTCCATGTGGGCGGGCCAAGAGGGCTGGCAAGCTACAGGGACTGGCAGGCTACTGCACATGGACGTGCGGGACGTGCCCCTTAAGGGGGGTGGAATGTGACGCCCCGGAGTCCCACATCGACTATAGAGATGAATGTGATGCCCCGGAGTCTCACATCGACTATAGAGATGAAAGTGAATGGGGTTATATGTAGAGCTTACACTCTTACTTTGCATGAGGCCTTTTGATGGATTGAGGCCCATCAGAAGTAAAACCGTAAGGCCCGTGGGCCAAAGCGGACAATATCATGCATGGGTGAAGGGTGGGGCATTACATGTTGTCCATTGAGCGAGTCAGCATAGAATGTTTTCTTTGGTGTGCAGTTGCCTCATTTTCAATTTCCATGAAATCTGACCCACGAGATAGCTGTTGTGTATGAGGGGCATAAGCATCTTGATATGGGATTGAGACAAGTGGCTCATCATGGCGGACAGCGTGGATGGTGGAGTCACTTCGGGCACTTGTGAAAACCGTCGTCGCAACGTGGTTGATGGCGATGGTGACTCGTAGACATGAGTAGGTTCTGTAGGTGCCACAAATGGGTGCTGTGGTAGCATGGGCAATTGTGCAGTTGGTGAAGATGCAACATGTAGCACAGGTGTATTCCTTGGTATGGCTGGACTTGCAACAGGAGCTGGTATGACGATGGTGTTAGGTTCACAGGACCTGACATGTGTAGAGACCATACTTGGCACCGTAGCATAGCCACTGCCACTGGGGCTGGGTGGCGTTGTGACACTAGTGCTGATGGGAAAAAATCGTGTCCTGCCCCACCTCATATCATGGAATGCAAAGAAACAAGTCCGCCAACAATATCATCATCATCATAGGTGTACTTTCATTCACTAAAAGGGCCACATAGTTTGATTATATGGGAAGCCAAAATGTTTGTACATGTGCAAATCACCATGGTGATGGTCTGTCCACAGGCTCAAGAGGATTTGCAGACACCACTTGGGACTTTGGGAAATACGCTAGAGAAATTAAATGCTGATCATCAAATGGATAGAAAAAGGCCATAGCTAAGAAAGTTTTTTTAGTATTTAATAAGTTCATATATACAAAATATATATGTAAATAACCTATTGCAAAAAAAAAAAAAAAAATCACACTAGAATCTTGCATAGGTGAATTACATAAAAAACACATGAAAACCACATAAGAAGCTTAGAAAAGTTTCATTTAAAATCACATAAGAAATCATACTCGAATAAAGCCACAAATATGCTCAATATAACTACGAAAAGTAAAGAGGCCAATTAAGCTGTGTACTGTCCAAGCCCGGCCCTCAAATTCAGACAACCCTAGCTAGTCAGAGAAGAGAGTTGTGGGCTATTTGGTTGAAGAGACGAGATTTGGAGCTAGGGTATGAGATACAAGGCAAGAGATAATGAGAGGAAATTGTAATTAGATAGCAAGAGATGAGAGTGATTTTTCAGGAATTTGGCCTTTGGGGAGGTATGAAAATTACTATGATGCCACTAAAATATTACAGCTTAAAAATCAAAAGAATAATAGTTGTGTGATTTTTAAATATATTTACACAAATTGATGCATATTTATACGAAAAGTGTAAGAGGATCCGATTAGGCCGGGCATGGCCTCGCCTAGCCTTCCAATTACAAGACTTGCAAAAATTAGAACCTGCACTCGAAACCAGCCCACAATAGGTGGGCTTTATAGGGTGACGCCACGAAAGGCTGATGTGCTTCCTGTAGGGCCAGATTAATATCCCCAAGCGGCAAGCAAGGGCTTTGTTAGGACCTGTGTGTTTATAAGGTGAAAAAAATAAAATAAAATAAAATATAGTGTCAAATCAAAAAGAAAAAAGAGTAGAGGAAGTTGAGAGTAAAATTACCTTTTTTATTTTATTTTTGATAACCGAGGGTATCTCCCGCCCAGCGCAAGAGCCCGACGGACACTCGATCCCTATGCGATCCACATTCACAAGGTCAAACTATGGGAGGTGGCCAATGGAGGTAGGTGTAAAACACAAGACCTCTCTGGTTTTTGAGGCACGGAGTCCTTGGCCAACTGAGCTACCTTTTTTTTTTATTCCTTCATTTTGTTTTTAATTTTTTTTTATTTTGCACCTTTTTAGACCATTATTTGTCATTTTGCGCAACTAAAATTAAATATTGTGATTTTTACAACCAACTTCCTTCACTGTGGGGAGGTAAACGAGCAGGTCCATGGACTTGGAACTAGAACTAAGAAGATTGAACGGGAATGTTAATGAGAGGATAAACTAAAACCAAAACCAATTATGTACTTATTCGGAAAAGAAATTAAATTTTAAAAGAAATTCTAAAAAATTGAGATGATCTGTCGGGAACCCATTTACATCACATCACGCATTAAAAAAAAAAAAAAAACCAAGAGCCAGACCCATTTATTCATTAAGACCTAAATAAGAACGCAAACACATTTATTAACGAGTAGTAATAGGGTTGCACAAAAAAATCTGGTATCGCCTCAAAATCGAACCGAACCAACCGAACCGGGCAGTTCAAATCGGTTTCTAGTAGATCGGTTCGATTAACGATTTGAAAATCATAAAAACCGCTTACATCGGTCGGTTATTGGTTTGAGCCCATAGTTAACCGCTTAAACCGAACCGACCGTATGCAGTAATTTAATATTGCTTTTTTACTATTTTAGCCTTAGAGTTTCGTTTTTGACTACTTTCAAAGTTACATTCCACAACTCCATTCTTACATGAACTCAACCGTCAACACTGCCTCAGGCCCTCAGTGCATCTCCTCTAATATCTCAAATGCCTTTTGATATTTCATTGCATATGGAGGGATTATTGTACGGGCTGTTTTTCTTCCATCATAATTCCTATCTCATTTCAATAAAGTTTTTATCAGAAGGCTACACTCTTGAGAATGCTAGAAAAGTCAGTAGAGCCTAACATTTTGTGACTTTTCATGACATGAGTTATTATTCTATTGTAATTCCAAATGGTATCATGTGAAATGAATGTTTCACTATAAGCTGGTTAATGTTTTTTTTTTTTTTTTTTGCCTTGCGTTTAGTCCAAACTCTCTTTTTAGAGTAGAATTATTTTTTATATATGTTTAATCAAGTCTGGAATGTTGGATTTTTATGTTTGCACTAAACGTTGGAATAAATGCAAACGACGGAGTATCATCATTTTGAAAATTTCAATGTCTGATTTAAAAAGAATAAATTAAAAACAACGGTTTAACCGACCTAACCAAACCAAACCATTTGGTTGTTTTGATTTGGTTTAAGCCTTCTCCATCGGTCGGATCGGATCGGTTATAATTAAAAAAACCGACAGATTCGGTTTGGTTATTGATTTTAGTATTAAACCGATTCGAACCGCCCGTGTGCAGCCCAAAGTAGTAACCTTTGGTAATCTAGAAATGGAACTCCACTTTTTTTTTTAGTAACCTTTGGTAATCTAGAAATGGAACTCCACTTTTTTTTTTTTTTTTTTTTTTAACTTGATCTGTCACACTTAATTCATTGCATTTTGAACTTACGGGGAAACTCGGCGAGAAATTGATTTCCATCAATGAATCAACGAACGGTGGATTTAAGATCCTCTTATCATCCTCCCTCTACTTTGTCGCCTCTCCTCTTTTCCTTCTCGTCGGTTACTTTTTTTATTCTCTCCTCTTTCCCCTTCATTCACTTTCGTCTCCAATCAAAACCTTACAAGAACCATGGAGCATGATTCAAAAACCATGCAGGATCGCATCAAATCGTGTCTAGATCTTGTACGCTTCTCATCCTTTCTCTGTTTCTTCTTTTTTGTTTCTTTCTCTCATCATTATGATTTAAACTAGTGAGATTCAGCTTATTATCAAGTTTTAAATTTAGGGATTGGAAGATGGGGGCTGGTTTAGTACTGTTTTAGTATTTTTATATTACTGTACCGCAACCGTTTAAGAAGAGGCTGTTTTGGGGACTTTAGGACCTGTTGCAGTTGCAGAATGGTTCTGTTTGGCAGTGTATGATTGCTGATCATGTTAAGGTTGAAGGTAGGTTTTGATTTTTGTATTTAAAATGATCCATGAGTGGGAAGTTGAGCCAGATTACCACTCTCTACAAGTGACCTGTGTTTGGGCTGTGTATAGAAATAGAGAATTTGGGTGGAATTGGGGCTGTCTTTATGGTATGTATGGACTGTTATGAGGTGCCTATATTGGGATGTGTAGGTGATGGGTTTTGGGGTTTGGCTGGATAGAATGGGGTAGGAAAGTGTTTGTGTGTGTGTGTGTTGGGGTTTTGGGTTGTTTTCTCATGCAAAAGGCTGAGGACAAGGGAAAAGGAATTTGGCAAGGCCTGGGCTTGTGTTTGATGGAATTTCAATGCAATTTGAAAGGAATTGAAAGATAGGAATCAGAAATAAAGGGACAGCTAATTCAATCTGAACAATATGAAACTCAAAGATGATATAAAAATAAAGGGCATCTTTCAAAAATAAATAAATAAAGGACAACCAATTGAATCTAAACAAGACGAAACCCAAAGATCTCTCTCTTATACCAATTTAATGCAAGAGTCCACCATTACCCACAGGAGCGGCATTTACTTAGACAACTATCAATTTGCATGACCAGACCCTAAACAGTCCCTCAATGAGCACATAGTCAGTTTCCTGAACCCTCCAAGTTTAAGCTGTAATCGGCATTGGGGACTAAGCTTTAATCAGTATATGGAGGGTTGATTTCGAGCCATATGTGTGCTTCCCAAATCAAGCAAAGTTGCCCCTATTTTCAGCATGTCTACCCATAGTGGTCAGAAATACCGTCTAAGAGTCAATGACCATGTGAGGGATATGTGATCCTTTAGTTATTTCAAAGCCATTCAAGTTTGAAGGGATGGCATAGCCCCTTACTTTTGCTCTTTGAAAATTTCATTCTTGATGGAGTTTGTCTAACGTTACATTGACCATGCCACATGGTCAGAATCAATGGACTATAGGATATAGTGTTGGTGGATGAATCGAGAGATGGTGTGAATCCAAAATTTGAGTGATGGCGGGAAGTTTTAGAATCCAAAGACTTTAAAATAAGTCTCACAAATACAAAATATATGGATTACAAATTCGGTGAGCATATATAAAGAGCTGAAATTACTGTGAGAATTGAAGCACATGAGATACCACAAAGAGATTTATTTTGATACCTTGGCTTAATAATTAGTGAGGATGGATAGATTGATGAAGGTGTCAAACATAGGATAAAAGCAGGATGGTTGAAGTGGAGAGTTGCTTCTGAAGTGCTTTGTGACCGACGAATGCCAACGAGATTGAAGGGGAAATTTTATAGGACAATGAATAGACCGGCTATGACCTATGGCGCAGAATGTTGGCCAATCAAGAAGCAACATATGCAGAAAATTGATGTAGCATAAATGAGAATGTTGAGGTAGATGTATAGTAAAACTAGGAAGGATAAAATTAGAAACGAGTGTTTCTGAGAGCATTTAGGGGTAGCATCAATAGGAGATAAAATTAGAGAAACCTATATTTGAGATGGTTTGGGCATGTCCAACGTACAAGTTTTATATGCAGTTTGATGGCCTACTAAGGGGAAGGGGCAGGCTGAAGTGGATGTGGATGTAGTTAGTAAAAATAGATCTAAAGAAGTGCAACTTATATGAGGACTTCGCTTAGGATAGATCATAATGGAGAAATAGAATTCATATAGCTAACCCTGACATAGAGGGGACGCCGCTTTGATGATGATGATGATGATGATGTGATGATGGGACCAAGAAAGTCACACAATCTTTGTTACACATGCTATATTACCACAGAGTTCAAATCTTCTTATGCACACTCAAAGAAAATTTGTGGAACTCCTCATTGGTTCCCACTTATGAAAATCTAAATTGCTCAAAATATGCCCCACTCTAGTATAGGTTTTCATCAAATTTCATCCCAACGAGACTTTGGCCCATTGTCAAATTGATCACTGTAAAACACTTAATTTTTTCTTAATATTTATTCACATGTGAAATAAGTGATCACTGTCAAAAACTTGTTTTTTCATAAGATTTTATTTATATGTTATATAAGCGATTAGTGATCAATCTAACAATAGGCACAACTCCTATTGTAGTGAAATTCGTCGAGGGGCCATTCAAGAGGGGGCATTTATTCTGAGTGGTTTAAATTTTTCATAAGTGGGCCCTACCTAGGAACCTCGAAATTATTCTATATTTTTTTTAGCATGAGAGGATATGAACTCAATGATTGGGGTACAATTGAAGGGAAAAATAAATTTGATACTCCTAGGCTCGGACTTTTATCGGAAATGGCTCCATAGTGGAGCCCACCAATAAAACCTTTTAGTTGTGCAAAATAAATGCTCCAATCTCTTGTATGGGCCATGGAATTCTCTCTAATAGGAGATGGCCCCTTTGTCAGATTGATCTATAATATAGAAAAAGTTTGATTGATTGGAAATTTTAAGGTCCACAGTGGGGCCCACCTATTAAAAAATCCAAACCATTGAAAATAAGTGCTCCCCTCTTTTATAGGCCCAGGCTAAATCTCACTCTAATAAGAGATGGCCCATTGTAAGTTTGTTCAAGTTTAAAATGTGGGTCTTAAATTTGGCCTAGGCTCATATGAGAGGGGGCCATTTATTTTTAATGGTTTGAATTTTAATAGGCGGGCACTTCTGTGGAGCACGCAAATTTCCCACAAGCCCAACCATCAACTGCTTGGACAAGATACGAAAAGGGTTTATTAAAAGGCTCCTTCCAATTGTAATAGAAACTAGAAAGAGAATTGGAAAAGGAGAGGATAGAATTTGCGGGCGGGAGGGTGCCTGATGCAACGTAGGGTTAGGATGCAAGTGCCAGGGCACAATTAGGGTTTCGAAGAACAATCACTCGAAGAAGAAACAGTCTCCAACGAAAAATCCACAGAGGGAATTCTATTAATCAAATCTAATCTCTGAAATCATTGATCTCTACAATGCCATATTTATAATAAAAGAAACTTAAGCCCCAAGAAAGCATTCCTAATTAAACTAGGAAACAAATAATAATTCTACCCAAATTAGAAACTAATCCTAAATACAACTTCTTAAATAAAATTAGAAACTACTAATAATTAACAAATCAGAATGGTAGGGGTCCCACATGTGGACCATGAGTATGTGTGCTTCTGCATCAATTCTCCCTAGGTGGGAAAAGAGTTCGACCTCGAACTCGGCTCTTTTTCTTGATGTTGTTTTTGTAGATAGTGTGTACATGAAGCGCTTCATTGGTGAGACGAGAATGTGACCCTTTCTTTAGTGGCATCGGCTTTAGAGGACGGGGGGTGACTTGCTTTTCACCATGCATGAAAGTGTATGTGTTGTCGCGCATGCCATTAGTTCCATTCTTGTCATACATCAATGGACGACTCAACAAGATATCACAACTATCCATGGGTATCACATTACACCAAACTGTATCTGTATAATTTGCACCAATGGAAAATGTAACTGGACATGCATATCGGACTTGCACTTCATCACCTGTCACTAGCCATCTAGCAAAATAAGGACGATGATGCTTCCGAACTTTCAGCTGTAAGCGATCCACAAAAGTTTGGGAAATAATATTCTGACAACTGCCTCCATCAATGACGACTGTGCATTCTTTACCATTGACTGTTCCTTTGGAGTGGAAAATATTTTCTCGCAACCATTTTGTCACGGTCGCGGCAGTGGATGTAGCCTTTTGGATGACCAAAAGAGACTCAAGACCTTCTTCAGGTGGAATATCCACTATTTCCTCTGTTTCATTCTCTTGAGGATCATCTGGAACATCTTTCACATCACTTTCAGTCTCAATGAGATGGATACGTTTTGGACATTCTGCTGCACGATGCCCTTGTTGTTTACAATTAAAGCATGTGAGTCTATTTTGACCTTCGGGCTTGGTGAAGACTTTCTCTGATGATGTACTCGGTTTAGAACCTGCCATGGAGGAATTTTTCTGCATAACCCATTTAGCTGCATTAAGTTTTTGGGCTTGATGATTTGCAATTCCCTCGGCTTTGATAGCATGCTGAATAATCTCATCAACATTATCAAAAGGCTTGAATGCGAGGATATCTTGAATGTCAAGTGTAAGCCCATTAAAGTATTTGTCAACTAAGACCTCATCATCTTCATTCAAACCACAACAGGCTTGCATGGTCATAAACTCCTCAGAATATTCAACAACTGTCTTAGATCCTTGTTTCAAGTATTGAAAACGTGACCGCAGATCTTTGTAGTAATTAACAGGCATGAATTTCTACTTCAACAGATTTTTCATCTCTGCCCATGTGTCAACAGGGTCAATTTGTTGATATCTCCTCTTCTTTTGCAACTGAGCCCACCATATCGCAGCATAATTGCGAAAGCGAGTTGCCACCAGTGTAATTTTAGACCATCCGTCATTGGTTTATGTGCAAAAATATTTTCAACGCACACTAACCAATCCAAGAATTCATCTGGCTTCAATTTTCCATCATATTCAGGAATCACAAGTTTAATATCCAAATCGCGATCAACATTGACGGCATGTGGATCTCGTTGATTCCGAATATCATAGTTTTCAAAATCGAAATCGTATCGCAAATCGTTCATGCCCATGAATCGAATCGAATCGCGAATCGTATCATAAAATCGTAGGATTTTTTATTTTTCCAATAAATATGAAAAATAATTAAAAGAAAAAGAAAAAGAAAAAAGTAATTATTCATTACATTCATTTTTCCATTTATAGTAGTATAAATATAATAACAAGTAATTCTTTCATACAATCATATCAAGAACGTCATGACACATATTATTATTATATATATGAAATAAATGATGTGTAAATAGTTAAATAAGTTTAAAGTATCAATATATATTTTTTATTATCTTTAAATCAAAATATAAAAATAAAATAAAATCCAAATCATCAATCTTACATGGTAGGATATCTCTTAAAGTTAAGAAAGTGTTCATGAAGGAAAAAAACCAAAATAGATTAAAAAAGGAAGAAGATATAAACAAGCACCATACGTACACTCAAATGCTTTAGTTAAATGCATGTTCTTTATTAATCTTTAAAACTTTATCAAAGTCGTGAGAAATTCTTACAAGATTTCGTTAACTACAAAATCACCTTTTAAAAATACAAGCGATAAAAGAAATAGAGAATAAAGAAAGAAAAAAGGTAAAAGATTATTAATATCAAGGTTGTCAAATCGTGAATCGTATCGTGAATCATTTAAGGGGTCGAATCGAATCGAATCGCGAATCGAATCGTGAATCGTAGGATATTTTTTACTTTTCTTAATATAGATGAAAAAAATCTAAAAAAATATTGAAAAGACAGGAAAAATTATAGTAGTCCACAATCTACTATTTTTCATTCATATGAACATCAATGCGTGACAAATATTTGCGTCTTAGTATATTACTATGTGAATCACTGTATATGATTCAGATATCAAAAGGAGGTAACATATCTATCATATTAAAATTAAAATTAAAAATAAGCATGTACGCTGTAGAATCAGATAAATGGGCCCACATAAAAAAACAGAAATCTTATGGCCCAGCAAGGCCCACGTGGCCACACTTGAAATATATCCACATGCGAGACCCACTGACGGATCATCCACATATGTTTAAAAAAACGAAAATGAGCAAAACGAACAGTTGGGACCCCAGTTTCTATTGATATCTTAGTTGGGCCCCACCCATCCATGGAAATGGTCAGTTTTCACCTATTGATGGATGAAAAAAAAAGGAATGAGAAATAAATAAAAAAATAAAAAACAATTCATCAGTGGGGCCACGCATCGTGAAATTCAAAGGAATGTATCCAACACATTCAGAAATCGCCTTGGACGAAACAGTAAATGCATTTGAGACAACAGCTGATAGATGTGGGTAGCGGGCCCACCACTGATGGATGAGAGAGAGAGAGAGAGAGAGAAGTGAAGAAGTGGGTCCCACTGATGGATAAGGACAAGAAGCTGCTGTAGTGGGGCCCACCACTGATGGATGAAAAATAAAAAATAAAGAAAGAATGGAGACAAGTAAACAGGTGGGCCCCACTAAAGGGACAGAGAGCTGCTGTAGTGGGGCCAACAACTGATGGATGAAAATAAAAAATAAAAAAATAGAAAGAGAGGAGTGAAGAGAATATAAAATAAAAAAAGCAAAAGCGTACCTGGAAATCGACCGGCTTCTTCTTCTTCTTGCTGGAGTTCTTCGCTGGATCCTGGAAGAGCCTCACCTATGCCGTGACCTTGCATCAGTAGTTTAAGAGCTTCACTAATGCCTTCGTCTTCCTCACTAGGACACTCAGCTGTGCTTGGAAGAACTTGACCAAAGACAAGAGCTTGCAGCAAAGGGAATAGGAATGAGTGCTGGACTCTGCATTTTCTTCCTAGGCCTGTTTATCTCTCAGAATCTTAAAGGGTTTTAATTTTTTTTCTCCTTTAATGGAAAATAAATGAAGTTGTCATAAAGCCCCAAAAAAAACCCCCAAAAAATAGTCTCCTACCTCTACCAATTCTTTCCCAAACAGAATCGTTAATATCGCACGATTCACTACGATTCGAATCGAATTGCACGATTCGTACCCAAATCATACGATATCTGCTTGAATTCGATTTAGTAAGTCGATACGAATCGGTTTGCTTCTGATACGATTCGAATCGCGAGTCGTGCGATTTTAACAACTATGATTAATATTAGCTTATTGGCTATAGCCATTCTCGCTTAGTCGAATCGCTTGAATCGTAAGATTCAATGAAACGAGTATCGAATCGTAGGATACACCTGAATCCTAAGATTCATTTGTAAATGGGATTCATTATATAGATACGAATCGTTTTCCTTAAGATTCGGGATACGAATCGGGATTCGGGATACGAATCGTAAGATTCTGATAACTATGCCGAATATTTCCTCCATCTCAATGATTATCCTCATGACGATTAGTTTCTAAATTGGTTAATCGGGTTTCAATCCTATCAAGAATCGCTTGCATTTGAACTTGCATTGGAGCCACTGTTGCGGATAGTTGATTAATAGTTACCGATAATTGCGCAACGGTTCCCCTCAAATCATCATCATTGTGAGAGGAAGACTCCGCGTCAACTTGCTTTTTGGGAGGCATCTTTGGTTAATGCAAATTTAAAATTTGTAACTAACCTGATGTGTAGATCGGACTTCCCCGATTATGTAGGTGAAGACGGATTTGAAATCTGACGGTGGATGACTCATATATCGCAAAAAGAAGTTGTAACCGTTGATCTTGTCAAATCTGCCTTTGATCGGATTCTGTTGATGAACGGATGACGTCAGCACAACACTGCTGGGCTTCCAACAGGGTTTGACCTCAAACAAGACAGGCAAGGTCGCCTAACCCAGACCTGAACTAGGCCCAATTGAGGGCCCTTAGTTGCTCCTCGTGTTCCGTTCCCAGAAAAGGGCTAAAACCCTTTTTTCTCCTTTTTTGAGAGGAAAGGTGGCGATGCAGGAAGCGGACGATTGAGAGAAAAGAGACGAAGGAGCAGGTTCTGATGATGCTGGCATACAACGAAATCAAGGACAAGGTCACCGGAAGACTTGAAGACGATGATGGCTAGATCAGCGACGGTGTGCAGTGACGACGAAGATCGAAAAAAAGGGTCTTTCAGCAAATGCTTCTCCTCCGTCTTTCTGCTATTCTTCTTTTGCTTACTGAATCTTTTTTTTTATTGGCTGGAGGAATAAGGAGGGGTATGGGATGGTGACGGTTTTGGATGTCTGGGACTGATTTTGGGGATGATGGAGAGGGTTTCGATTGGTTTCTGGATGAGTGGGTTTGATGGAAGAATGGGTTCGGTTTCGGCAGAGGTGGCTCTGGGCAAAGGGGAATGGAGAATGGGTGTAGTGGGGTTTTAGATGTCAGAAGGGATGGAGGGCTGGGTTTGGCGGAAGAAAGGCGGGTGATGGAGTTGGGTTTTCGGTGGTGTAGAAGTCTGGGGAAAAACTTTCGATGGAAAAGGGACAAAAGTGGTGTTTGTGGGATGGTTCGGCAGGGAGTGGTGGGTTGGGATTTTCAATGGTGCAGGGACGGTGATGGTTCACGAAGGTAGGGATTGGGATAGGGGTAACACGCCGACGATCGAGGGATTGTTCGTCTCTGATACCAATTGATGCAACGTAGGGTTAGGATGCAAGTGCCAGGGCACAATTAGGGTTCCGAAGAACAATCACTCGAAGAAGAAACAGTCTCCAACGAAAAATCCACAGAGGGAATTCTATTAATCAAATCTAATCTCTGAAATCATTGATCTCTACAATGCTATATTTATAATAAAAGAAACTTAAGCCCTAAGAAAGCATTCCTAATCAAACTAGGAAACAAATAATAATTCTACCCAAATTAGAAACTAATCCTAAATACAACTTCTTAAATAAAATTAGAAACTACTAATAACTAATAAATCAGAATGGTAGGGGTCCCACATGAGGACCATGAGTATGTGTGCTACTGCATTAGTGCCCACGATCCAACTATAGCCAAGCATCAGCTTCTGCAAGAGTAGCAGCTAAAGGAGGAGCTCCCTCTCCTTGACCATACTCTGTGTGTGCACACGTGTGTGCGGGTCATGCATGCTCTCTCTCTCTCTCTCTCTCTCTCTGTTTTGGTTTATTAATTTTCAGCCATGTGCATCTTTACACAAATTGATGGTACTTTTGCCATTCGGAATGATATCAATATCCAAGTAGGATAATGGTTCCCACCAATACTTGAGTACCGGCCTTTATGTTATGTAGATTGATATTTTAAACATTGGTTTTTTTTTTTTTTTTTTTTTTTTTTTTTTTTTTTTTTTTCTTTTCTTTTTTGGGTTTAAGCATTAATTGGAATAGCTAGGAATCATATATGCATCAAGGATCTATCAATTTGGACCAAATTTATGGAACCTTTTCAAGCATTTATTGAAATAGCTTAGGAATCATGTATGCATGAAGGATAAGTTCCATAAATTTGGGTATGGCACCCAAATCCATATTCTTGTACTCATCAACATGGATATGGAGGCCTCTAGGTGGTATTAGTATAAGGTGGTTAATAGTTCAATGCTGATTATCAAGGTTAACTAAAAGGTTTTTATCATTATGATAATGGAGATAAAGTTGTATGATTGGGCGTCTTCTATCCATTGGGTTCCCAAAATTAATCAAGGAGGAGATTGTGATAATGATGTTGAAGATTTGTTTGAGCTAACTTGAATCTCGAATGCAGTATTGAAGAATGGGTAGCCCTCTTGGCCCCATGCTTTGACTTGTCATTTAAGATACCTAAAGTAATCATATTTTTATGTTTTACGTTTTTTGCATTATTTCTTTAGTTTTTGGTATTTTCAACTCGTCCTGGTCCCAAATCCCAATCAGCTTGAAGATGGGCATGGTATTTTCTTTATCCCTTAGTCACATCCCATTCAAGTTTCTTACTTGGTCAGACAGGATTTTTTAATTTGTTCCTTGCAGAAAGTCTACATTAATAGTTTGATTTATTCATCTATTTATTTTTGTTTTCTTCTTTTGGTCGGACAGGCCCATTTGTCATTGTATCTGTTACTAATGACACAGTTTGGTTATATATTAGGATTTTATTTATTTTATTATTTATTTATTTATTTTGCGGTCTTTCTTGCTTATCTGGTTGTCTTGGTATAGGAAAGCGTTCTAGATGAGTCTTTCTTTGTTTTTAGAAAGTGCATGGGAATTGGCCGAATCTTGTAAACAACTAAGATTTAAACAATTATCTTATAATCTGTAACAACTATCATGTGACAGACTCAAGTCATGAATGGAATAATATTTTGGTGAAGCTCTTGCTCTTCTCCTTTGTATGTGGCGATGGTTCCATGCATGCTCAATAGTAATGACTTAGAGGCCCTAGGTAACGATTACTACGATAAGCAGAGGAAACCCAAAGTAATGATACGGGGGACCAAATGCATAGGTAAAGGAATAGTTATGCATATAAAATAGATTTTGATAAACCCTAGATATCTATCTACGGTTTTTTTTTTTTTTTTCAAATTATGTCAAGAAAAACCCTACAGTAGAAAGAGGGAGAAAGATAAAGAGAGAATTAAGAAGAAAAAGAGGATGTTCATGTGCCCTAAACTGGGGCAACCATCTTTATTTATTGAAAGACTTAATTTTGAGAAATTACAAAAAAAAAAAAAAAAAAAAAAAAAAAAAAAAACCTGTGTTTCCTACTAATTACATAAAAAACCCTAGAATTGTTGGAATAACAATTAAGTCCTATTCTAATTCATAACACTCCCTTAAGCCTGGTGCATGTATATTTACTATGGCTATCTTGGACAAAACACTATTTTTCTTAGTAACTGCTTTATCATCTGTAAGAAAATCTGCAACTTGATCATCTGTACTTATGTGTTAGAAGCACATATTCGTTTAACTTGTTCTGTGATGATGTGACAATCAACTCTTACATGATTTGATTTCTTATGATCTACTGTATTCTTGGCGAGTTTAATTGCTAAAGTATATTCACAATGCAAAAATGCAATATAGCATCCATGGGCCATGGCACGATATATATATATATATATATATATATATATATATATATATGAGAGAGAGATAGGGTGGGGGCCCTCACATTTGAGTTGTCGACAGTGGATATGGATGTGAGGGGCTCCACCCCTATCTCTCATAGTAAGGTGAGAGATGCTCCCATATATATAATAAAATTTTTTTTTTGAATGACGCCATTGCCCGATATTTAGCTTTATCACTTCATTTTGTAATAAATACTTACTTTTTACCCTTGGTTTTAACCAGTGAAAAGGTTTTCCTACGAGGGGACTTAAATGGGTATGTATGAAGGGATAGTAGAGGGTATGAGAGAGTGCATGGTGGTAAGGATTTGGAGAAAGGAATAAGTTACGAGACACTACCTTGGATTTTGCATTAGCATTTGACCTTGTCATAGCAAAAACTTTCTTTAAAAAGAGATTTGCATTTAATTACCTATAAAAGTGGAACTAATAGGGGCCAAATAGACTTTTTTCTAGTTAGAAAACATGATTGATTAGCTTGTAAAGACCGTAAGTAGGAGAGAGTTTGACCACATAACTATCTTGGGATTAAAGTCACGAGTCACATTATGAAGCTATGAGAGAGAGTAACACAGCACAATAAGAGAGAGAGTAATAGAGCACATACTTAGACAAAAGACCAAGATATCTGAAAATCAATTGGCTTTCATACTAGGGAGGTCAACTATAAAAGCTATCTTCTCACTTTGGCAATTAATGGAAAAATATTGAGCAAAGAGGAAAAATTTGCATATGGTCTTCATTGATCTAGAAAAGGCTTACAACAGGGTACCTTGAGATTTATTTTGGGGTGTTTTAAATAAAATGAGTGTTCTAAGACGTTATATTGAAATCATTAAAGATATGTGCGAGGGATCGATAATGAGTGTGAGAACTACCTATAGAGGGACAATTGAGTTTCCCGTGACCATAAGTTTGTATAGGGGGTCAGCCTTAAGCCCTTGTCTCTTTACACTGATTATGGATGAGTTAACTACCTTGGTGTATGCTGCTTACAGATGATATAGTGTTGGTGGATAAATCAAGAGGTGGTGTGAATCCAAAAATTGAGAGATGGTTGGAAGCTTTAGAATCCAAAGAGTTAGCCACACAAATACAGAATGTATGGATTGCAACTTCAATGGGCATATAAAAAAGGTTGAAACTACTGTGAGAATAGAAGCGCAGGAGATACCATAAAGAGATTCATTCTGATACCTTGCCTTGATAATTAGTAAGGATGGAGAGATTGATGAAGATGTTGGACATAGGATAAAAGTAGGATAGTTGAAATGGAAACTTGCTTTTGGAGTGCTCTGTGATTGGTGCATGCTAACAAGATTGAAGAAAAGATTTTACAAGATAGCAATCGGACTAGTTATAACCTATGGAGCAGAATGTTGCCAATCAAGAAGCAACTCATGCGCAAAATGGATTTAGCAGAGATGAGAATATTGAGGTGGATGTGTAGTAAAACTAGAAAAGATAAAATTAGAAATGAGCGCTTTTGAGAGAATTTAGGGGTAGCATCTATAAGTGATAAAATAAGAGAAACCTGTTTGAGATGGTATGTACATGTCCAATGCTGGCCAACAATGGTGCTAGTATGGAAAAGTTTTGCTATGCAGGTTAATGACCCACTAAGGGAAAGGGGTTGGCCGAATAGGACATGGATGAAAGTTGTAAAAGTAGATTTGAAGTAGTACAACCTATCCAAGGATTTGGCCCATGATAAATCGGAATGGAGAAATAGGATTCATATAGTTGACCCAACATATTTGGGAGAAGGCTTTGATGATGACGACGGCATGCTTTTTGCTTTTCCAAGAAACAAGATTTCCATCAACCATTATACAATATCTGGTGATAGATCTTTGATCTAGCACAATCAATTTCAGTATGGGTTTCTTCAACTTATGTGCTCATGTGATTTATATAATATTCCTTGACCTAGTGACCCCTTTTAAGGATTTAAGAGTTCTGTGAACAGCAGCCAAGTGATCTGTTCTGAGAGCATGCTTGAACTAGCTAATTAAATTGATAGCATAGGAGATGTCTGGCCTGGTTATGGATAAATCAATTGTGATGGATAAATCAATTTTCCTAGTAGCCTTTGGTATATTCTTTGCTCACAAAGTAACTGCCCCCTTTGAGAATGCGATCCATGATTCTGTTTTATTGGAGTATCAATTGATTTTGCTCTTAACTTTCTTGTTTATTCCTAGAGGATCGAGAGTATACTTCCATTGCGAGATGACAATGCCATTTTTTGATCCGACGGCTTCAATTCTAAGAAAACATTCAAGTAACCCAAGATCCTTGATTTCAAATTCCGTGATTGGAAAACCTAAGTTTGTTGATCTTGTCCTCAGCATGGCTAGTGACTACAATATTATCAGCATACACAATAAGTATTACCACTTTCATATTTTTCCTTTTTACGAAAACAATACGGTTTTCACGACATCTTCTGAATTTATAACTTCACCAAATCTGTCAAACCATTCTTGAGATGATTGCTTTAGCCCATATACAGATTTCTTGAGTTGATAACTTTGTCTTCCTGTCCTTTTACTCGAAAGCCTGGTGGGGAATTCATATATTTTTCGTACGCAGTATGGTTTGCATGTCATCTTTTGAATTTATATCTGATTATTTCTATGCTAAATCTGTGAAACCATGCTTTAGGTGACTGCCTTTCTATAATGCCCAGATACGACATGGATACTATAGGGATGCGCCACATGGCAGGGACAGATTTTACACAAAAAGTGAAGTATCGGATAGGAGACGACGCTATATGTTGCCTGTTTTGAAGTATCTATGCATCATAGATTGCTTTAGCCCATATAAAGATTTCTCGAGTTAACAAACTTTGTCTTTATGTCCTTTTACTAAAAACCAGGTGGGGGATCCATATATATTTCTTTTATTAAATGTCCATGAAGGAATCCATTCTTCACATCCATCTTATATAGTGGCCAAGAAAAAATTGTTACCAACACATAGTTGTCAGTTTCGTTTTGGACATCGTTTCGGTTTGACCCTAAAACTAAACATTTCGGCTTTCCAATTCCGAATTTTATTTCGGAAAATAGAAAAAAACAATTTTATAATTTAGAATATATAAAAAACAGTAAAAATGAAAAATAACATATAAACTATATATATATTTTATTTTTCTAAATAAATAATACAAATTTACATTTTTTTAATCCATCAATAGGCCATATGTTTTGAAATCCATAGTGGCTCACTTGTTTCATTTGTGTGGTCTGTTGTAAATTGAAAGAAATTATCAAATTAGATTGGAAGTGCCACCCAAAAAATCTAACATGTACGAGCATCCATGTGGTTTTAATTATTAAACTTGTGCCCATCAATCTTTTATAGAGTGCAGGAAAAAAAAAGAAAGAAAGTATCAGAAAAAGGAAAAAAAAAAGAAAAAATGAAAAAAGAAAAAAGAAAAGAGAGCATTACATACAGAAGAGAGTCTCAATCAGGTTATACACGGTGGTGGGGATATTAGTAGGAACTTTTTTCAGAAGAAATCCGGGTGATTAGGGAAATAGCCCCTACTTTACTTGATTAGAGTGGGGCCCACCCATAATAAAGCATCGATTGCCTTGAAGGTTCTTGAGTCCAGAAAGTAAACTTGAAGATGAAAAAAGAAGAAAAAGGAGAAGGAGAAGAAGAACTAATGAAAGAAATATGAGAAGCAGTACCTGGAAGTCGAAAACGGTCGTCCTGGTTTCGGCGCGGGCAGAAGGCAATGGCTGGAGCTTTAGTAAGGGCTGGAGTAGTACCTGGAGGCCTGCATCTTTGTTGAGGGGTGGACTATGAGCTTCAGAGAGGGAAGATAATAGGTAGAGAAGAAACCATACCCTTATTCTCTGGAACTCTTGTTCGGAAAGATGATTGAAGCCAAATACCCATTCATGGCATTAAAGGGGTATGTAAATTATGAAAGTACCCTTATTTTTTCCAAAAGTTTTACTTCAAACCATTCATCTGAACTTCACGTTTCGGACTGTGTTTGTCCAAGTTCTTTGATTTCAAATAGAAATCGATGATTTTGGACGAAATGGACGAAAAACCCTAATGAAACTTTGATGGGTAAGTGTTCGGTTCAGTTTCTTTATCGAACCAGATTTTCTCAGCAATTTCACCTGAACCGAAACGAATTTGACTACTATGTGCCAACGACATTATCAGTCTCATAGAATTCAATTTAGCGAGTGGAGAAAAAGTTTCGAAGTAGTCAACTCCATAGCTTGGGTAAATCCTTTTGCAACAAGCCTTGCTTTTTATCTTTGAATTGTACCATTTGGATTATTCTTTAATGCAAACACCCACTTGCACCCTTAACTACGTTTCCCTTTTAGAAGAGCTGTCTAGACCCATGTGCCTTTTTTTCAAGAGCCTGCATTTCTTCAGTCATAGCCTCCATCCACGTCGGATGAGGCAGTGCCTCTGATACATGTTTAGGCATATATTCTGAGTACAACTTAATAACAAAAGCACAAAAAGTAGGTGATAGATAGTGATAAGTAACAAACAAAAATTTGAATTGGATGACGAGTAACACATGACCTTATCTTTATGTAAAGCACTAAGAAGTTTAACATCCGAAGAATTACCTCATTGAGTATCCAACTCTGGCTGAGATTGGTTCTGAATTCAGAGCTTCAGTTGATGAAGGTCGGGTGAGAATAATTTTCTAATCTTTTCTCTTCTTGTGGATTACACTTGCTTTGGTTTATCTGGTACTTCTGTTGTCTTTCTTTTTTCAGGGTTTGGGATTCTTTATTCTTGCCATTATTATTCTTATTATTTTTTGGTAAAATCTTGCCATTATTCGTGGGTCCTTGATATGATGGAGGAGGTATATACTGAATAAGAGGCACAAGGTTCCCCTTATTCTCTTTACTTTCTATTGAGTATCAGTGACTACCTACATGAAATATTACGTCATTATAACAATACTATACCATTTTTTTCATGGCAATAACACTAGTATCCTTTCTGGGAGCTGGGATACCCAATGAATATGCATTTTGTTGCCTTCAGGTCTAACTTGTCTCACTGTTGTTTTGGGATACAAACACTATTGGTGTTTCTTGATAGCATCTGATTTATTAGAAAAGCGACTATCAATTCTCCGTTTGAGCAGAATAATTTTGGAACATTCTTAAGTAATTTCTAACAAGTGCCTGTTCTTTTATTCAGCAACTCCATTCTGCTTTGATATATGTGCATATGAAGTTTGTGATTCAGCTTCATTCTCATATAAATAAAACTGAAATTCTTGGGAATATATTTTCCACCATTGTTAGACCGAAGAGCCTTGATTTTCTTGTCAAACTTGATCTCTATTATAGAATTATAAGAGGTTTTGTGCATATGTATCACTTCATCTTTTTATTTCATGAAATACACCCAAGTGGATCTAGTGACATCATCAATACAAGTAACAAAATAATGAAACCAACTTGTTTGATTTTATTCGTATAGCAACTTTTTTTTTTTTTTTTTCATTGCTCATGTCAGGGAAGAAACTTAAATTGCCTCAAGGATTAATATGGTAGATCTTGCGTTAGTCCATCCGAGTATTTTCCCACCTTTGCACCTTGAAAAAAATCTCCATAGTATTATCCTCCAAAATTGGGACCATACCTCATAGTGTGAAAAAAATCTCCGAAATCTTATCCTCCAAAATTGGGACCATCCTTCAGTTATGAGGATGCATTATGCATTGGGTCAACCAGCTAACCTACCTAACATGTTCGTCATTCAGTCAACCAACCAGCAGCCTGTGCTGCGGGGGAAGAATAAATCTTTTTTATTATTTTTAATTTTTTGTATTGAAACATGTTTGTTCATTCCTACTACTTATCCTATCATACAAATTTCTATTATACCCTCCCGGAGTTCATTCTCTGGGGAACTTCGTTTAAAGTATTTCTGTCTCTATGATGCCCAGATACGGATATGGATATGGACACTGATATGGGGATCGGGGATACGACTCCTTACTTTTGAAAATCTAGGACATGGATACGGATACAGGTGTCCTAATTTTTTTTGTAGATCACTTTTGAATTAATGAAATTACCATTATTTTCATCTCTTTATAGAATATTTTATGGTGAAAAGTAAAAATATTAAAAGAACTATATTAAATAAGGGACTTTATATGTAGGATATGTTAAACTTGTTCTTTGGAAGTATCGGTGCAGTATTAGGTACCAATACAAGTATCGTATTGTTGGACTTGTACAAGTATCCGGTTATCATAGATTATACTTCTTCACATGAATTCAAGTGCGCCCCCCCGCCCCCCCCCCCCCCCCCCCCCCCCCCCCCACACACACACACAAAAGTCTACTTTAGCTGTTGCAGTTTTCTCTTTAATACCAATGGTTGATTGGAAACAAACTGTTTCATGAAGTATCCAATTCTCAACGCTTGAATCAGCGAAAACTGAACCCTTAGGATCTAATCTTATTTGATGGTTGTAGAACCCTACGAAACATTTAAGTCTTGACCCATTGAGCAACATGTGGGTAAAGGCAAGGGTAGTGATTGAAAAACCTCATGTTTGGCTTGATGCGGGAGGCGGGGGACAATAGTCAATTACCTTTCCTGAATGCCTCATACGTGGAGATGGTGCTTCCTCTTCCTCAGCCTGTACCTTGAGTTTTGACCTTGTTCAGGAAGGGTGGTTGGATCCTGCTTCTAGATAGATATTGCAAAGGGTGGAAAATTGGAATCTTGCAAATATAATCTGATTTTCTATTAAGTAGGGAAAAAAAGAGGTCCCAGAAGTTATAACTTCAACATGGATTTCATCCATGTAGAAGGATACCATGCAACATAGTTTGCAGCTCCCCTATCACATTGAGGATGTCACTACAAGATTGTTTTAGGGTTATAAAAAAAAAAAAATGCTGTTCTAAGTTATGTGGGGGGGTGGGGCGGCGGGTGATTGATGTGAAGGATCTACACCTCCAACGGTGAGATCGAGTCCAGGGACTCAAAAACCCTAATATCCTTAGGAAGAAAACTCACGTTTGAGAAGAATTGAATTCTTATTAAAATTGTGGCATGAACATTACAATAGGGAATGCCTCTATATATAGAATATGATTAATTCTAAATAGGAAACAACTAATCCTATATGAAATAGAAAGGTAATTCAATTAAGCAACCTATTAATTTAGAAATTATCTAATATAAGGATAGGGACCCTAAATTAGAGATCACATGGACCCCATTAAGCGGGTCATCCGGTCTTGTGGGCCTTTGCCTTTGATCGGCCTGCATCAACTCTCCCCGGCTTGGAAAGACTCGACTCTGGCAAGTGAATGGCTTGATATCGCTCATACAGATTTGGATTAAGACGCTGGAAATCCGTAGTGGTGATCCATGATGCATCCGATATGGGTCGATTCTTCCAAAGAACAAGAAACTTCTGAAATCCCCCTTGTCTGATGGAAACAATCTGATCATCAAGTACATCAACAATCTGATCCTTAAGGGCTGGGGATAGTGGTAGCTGAAGAGCATGTTCTTCGGACGGACTATCCTGGTCATGACCTTTCTAGAGAGTGAGGTCTTCAACATTGAAGGTAGCATTGAAACCAAGATCTAGTGGTAAATCCAACATATGCATTAGGGCCAATTTTCTTGAGAATCTTGAACGGTCCAGAATTGTGGGGGTGTAGCTTTTTGTTGGCTCCTGGTGGAAGGCGCTCTGGACGATTACGAAGCATAACCATATCACCTTCCTCAAACTGAACGAAACGACGACACTTATCTGCATGTGCTTTATAAGAATCATTGCTTGCTGCAATATGTAGTCTAACTTCTTCATGAATCTGCTGCATATGGCGAATGAAACTGTCCGCATCAGCACTTGGTCTTGCTTCGACGGGAAGGGGAACAAGATCAACTGGTAAACGTGGTCTGGTGCCAGTAACTGCTTCAAAAGGAGACATTCCTGTAGACCGGTTGATGGAGTTATTATAGGCGAACTCAGCCATAGGCAGAACTTGATCCCATGTGGTAAGATGGTCGCGCACTAGACAGCGTAGCAAATTGCCAAGGCTACGGTTGACGACTTCTGTCTGACCATCAGTTTGTGGATGATAGGCAGCAGAGAATTGCAGCTTTGTTTTAGACATGCCCCACAATGTCTTCCAGAAGTAGCTAACGAACTTTGTATCCCTGTCAGACACAATGGTCTTTGGAAGTCCATGCAGACGAATGACTTCCTTAAAGAAGAGCTGTGCAACTTTGTAGGCATCAGCAGTGTTGGAACAAGGAATAAAATGAGCCATTTTGGAGAAACGATCCACAACCACAAAGATAGAGTCGACCTTTCTGCGGGTCATAGGTAACCCTAGTACAAAATCCATGCTGATATCCTCCCAAAGGCCCTGTGGAACTGGCAATGGTTGATATAAACCCGCATTCTTCTTGGTTCCTTTAGCCAACTGACAAGTGTGACACCGCTCACAGATACGAGAAACATAGGGTGTCATGTGTGGCCAATAATATATGTCGCCAACAAGCGCGAAGGTCTTATCACGACCCAAATGTCCGCTGCATCTGTCGGAATGGAGTTCCCTGATAACGTGCTCACGGATAGAGGTGTTTGGCAAACAGAGGCGAGTACCATAGAATAAATAACCATCATGAATCCTAAAGTATGGATGCTTGAGATTCTCACCCTGAAGGAACTCTTTATAGCTGGTACTGAAGTCTTTGTCTGTCGCATATGCCTCCTTGAGTTGCTTAAAACCCGGTACAAAAATAGCCATGGTGGTCAGGAGATGTTTCCGACGATTGAGAGCATCCGCGATCACATTTTCCTTGTCGGATTTATGGCGGATGGTAAATGTAAACTCCTGAATATAAGCGCTCCATTTGGCAAAATTAGCGCCCAGCTTATGTTGGGAATGAATGTGCTTGAGAGACTCACGGTTAGAGTAAAGCACAAATTCTCTACCCATCAGGTAATGCCTCCAATGGCAAAGTGACTGAACAAGAGCATAGAATTCCAAGGCATAAGGAGAGTATTTGTGCTTTGAATTTGAAAGTTTCTCACTATGGAAAGCAATTGGATGTCCCTCTTGGCTAAGGACACTCCCAATGCCAACATTGGACGCATCACATGCAACTTCAAACACCTTGTCAAAATCTGGAAGGCGGAGAAAAGGAGCTTCTGTGATTTTCTATTTGAGTTGCTCAAAAGCTCGAGTTGCTGCATTGGTCCATTTGAACTCTCCCTTCTTTAAACATTCGGTAATAGGAGCAGTGATACTGCTGAAATTCCTGATGAATCTCCTATAGAAGGTAACAAGTCCATGAAAACTCCGGACTTCAGAGACTGTGGTGGGGAGATTCCAATCCAGAATTGCATTGACCTTTGCTGGATCCATTTTAATACCATCCGACAAGATGATGAATCCTAAGAATATAACAGAATTGCTCATGAAAGTGCACTTCTTGAGATTGATGTAGAAACTTTCCCTACGAAGGAGATGGCAAATAGTGTGGAGATGAGTGAGATGCTCCTCCCTGGTTTTGCTGTAAATAAGAATATCGTCGAAATAAACGACGACGAATTTCCCGATATAGGGCTGCAATCAATGGGTCATAACCCGCATGAAGGTACTGGGAGCATTTGTTAACCCGAATGGCATGACTAACCCTTCATAAAGACCATCTCTGGTTTTGAATGCCGTTTTCCACTCATCACCGGGATTGATGCGAATCTGGTGGTAACCACTACGCAGATCAATCTTGGAGAAGATGGCTGAACCTGTCATCATATCAAGCATATCATCTAATCGAGGAATATGAAATCTATACTTTACCGTAATCTTGTTGATAGCTCGACTGTTGATGCACATGCGCCAACTTCCATCCTTCTTAGGCGTAAGAAGGGCTGGTACTCCACAGGGACTGAGACTTTCTCGGATGTACCCTTTTTGTACCAGGGTATCCACCTGTTTCTTGAGTTCGGCGTGCTCTGCAGGACTCATTCGATATGCAGGTAGATTTGGAAGTGAAGAACCAGGAACTAGATCAATGGCATGCTGTATGTTCCTCATAGGTGGAAGAGTATTTAGCAGTTCATCCGGAATAAGATCGGAGAAGCGTTGTAGCAGTGGCTTGACTTCTTCCGGAATGGACTCATGGGGAGAATCATCTGGCACTTGGCGGATAACCAAGGCATACATCAAATCTTGATCTCTGCTTTCTTGTTCAAATTTACTCATGGTTAACATCTGAGGAGTGGCCGCTTCTTTTGATGCCTTAGCAGCATGCTGGGGTGGCAGTGGCCATAACCGGGTCTTGTTACCTTTCCACATGAAAGTATGGGTGTTTGTGTCATTATCTGTAACAACCTTCAACTTCTTTAGCCATGGGTGACCAAAGCGTATGTGTGTGACTTTCATTGGTATAACATCACACTTGATTGTATCTTCATAAGAACCCAGTTTGAAAGGAACTATGCACTGCTTGTCAACCGGAATAGTTGAATCATTTACCCTAGCAATCTTGTATGGCCTTGGATGCTTTGTAGTAGGTAGCTTTAGTTTTTCCACAGCATCTTTAGCGATAACATTCATAGCACTACCGCCATCAATAATCATATTGCAAGTTCTTCCCATGCAGTGAACTCGAGAGCGAAAAATAGGTGCATGATTAGAATCATGTTCCTCCTGTTGATCTTCAGTGATCAGAAGATGGCGCTCGAGATATACAAGTGATAAACCATCAGTAGGAAATTCTTCAAGACAAACGCTTTGAGTATCTGTCGGTTTTTCCATTTCAATGTGCTCATCATACTCTTCGCTGTCATCGGCTTCATCTTCGGCATAGAGATTCCGATGAGGACATTCTCTAGCATAATGCCCTTTCTGCTGGCAGGTATGGTAGATCACTTCCCTTTTGTCAGCACGTCCTCGCGCACGAGGATTATTTTGTGGTGCCTGTTGCCGCTGATTTTGGGGAGGAGGTGGCCGTTGTACACCTTGAAGTGGTTTTTGCAATGTCTGCGGTGGCCTCGGTCGATTAACCGACTATTGGGCAGTGGTGGGAATTGGAAACTGTATCCCTCGAGTGGAAAACTCTCCAGTTTGGGATCTTTCCCGCCTTCTCATTTGGATTTCATGCTGTGCTTTGCGGGCTTTACAGTAGGCTTCATTGATATCAGTGAAATCAAACATAGAAATCCGTTGCCGAATATCAGGATATAAGCCTTTTGTATATTTGTTGATAACGAGTCCATCATTCGCCCGCAGATTGTAGCGCACAATATAGTCTCGAAAGAGATTGGTATATTAATCCAACGAATAGGCACCTTGCTGCAGACTAAGATATCCTTTATGCAGAGAATCAAGATAGTCCGAAGGAAGGAAATTTTGCTTGAGTTGCCGCTTCACATTTTCCCATTGGAAAATTGGATGCCCAAAGGCAAGTTCACTGTTTTCAACACTTTGCCACCAAATGCGTGCAGGCCCCTTGAGCTTAACTTTTGTGAAAGCGAGCTTCTGGGCATCATTCATGTTGTACCAGGCAAAATAGTCATCAAGAGAATTGAGCCAATCGACGAAAGCCTTGGGATGAAGGTCTCCTGAAAAATCACTGATTTCCAGTCTCACTTTTTTGGTGATGTCATCTGTATGTGGTGCACCGCGTGGTTCATGATCACCTTGTTCAATGAAAAGACGCTGTACCATGTCAGCCATGGTTTCACGGTGCTGATACTGAGGACCAGGTGTGACTGGATTTACTGGGGCCACTGTTCCGTGTGCATGGGGAGCGGGGTTAACTGGATTGCTATGAGGTCCAGTCCCGGATGTTTGCAGATCCCGCTCTGTGAGAATACCCATGGTATTGATGTCCTCGGTTAGCCATGAAATTTCAACGCAGTTTTTTTTTTTTTGAACGGGTGGGCTGGGCCAGTGTAGACCTGGACTCAGATTAGGCCCAACTTCTGGTGAGGCCCAAACTAACAGAACTCAGCACGTGGCCCTGTCTTGGTATTTGCGCAGGAAGGGAAAAAATAAGAGGGTTTAGCCTCTTTACCTGAGTCGGTGTGGAAGAGAGAAAGAAGAGTGAAGGTTGCTTGGAGAGAACCCCGAAGGGTGCTGATAACGACGCTGCTGCAGAGAAAACACCGGTGACGCTGCTAGAGGTGCTGGTGCAGAGGCGCGTTTGTTAATGTTTCTCGAGAAGCAGTGACGAAGATGGTGACGCCAGGTATGTTTCTTGAACATAGTCTCTCTCTGCTGTCGTCTTCTTCTTTCCTCTCTGTCTTTCTTTTTTTTTTTTTTGCTTCTTCTGGGTTGGGAACTGGTTGAGCAGAAGGGAAGAGGCTGGGCTGGCGGGATTTTGGCGGGATTTGGGAAGAGGCTGGGCTGGCTGGGGTTTTTTTTTTTTTTTTTTTTGGATTGGTAAATTTAGGGATTAGGGCTTGTAGGTTTTGATTTGGTTGGCTGGTGGAGTCGGGGAAGAGATTTGGTTTCGGTTATGGTGAGTAGGGTTCAGGGGTTTGGGAAATTGGATTGGATCTGGTTGGGGCTGGCTGTGATGGGTGACGGTGGGATGGGATTAGTGTCTGGGAATTGGTTGTGGAAGATGGTGGTCGATGGATGGATTAGGGTTTCGGGGTGAATGGATGGGCTGTGTGTGGCGGGATATGAAGGAGATTTTGGGCTGTGGTGAGGGAATGCAGAGAGGTTGGTTTCGGTGATGATGGAGGACGGACAGGGAATTCAGATGAGTGCAGGGATGGGTGAATGACAGTAGATGGTGGATGGATGTCGAATCGGCGATCGGAACGGCGATCCGAGATGGATCGTCGGCTCTGATACCAATTGATGTGAAGGATCTACACCTCTAACGGTGAGATCGAGTCCAGGGACTCAAAAACCCTAATATCCTTAGGAAGAAAACTCACGTTTGAGAAGAACTGAATTCTTATTAAAATTGTGGCATGAACATTACAATAAGGAATGCCTCTATATATAGAGTATGATTAATTCTAAATACGAAACAACTAATCCTATATGAAATAGAAAGGTAATTCAATTAAGTAACCTATTAATTTAGAAATTATCTAATATAAGGATAGGGACCCTAAATTAGAGATCACATGGACCCCATTAAGCGGGTCATCCGGTCTCGCGGGCCTTTGCCTTTGATCGGCCTGCATCAGTGATGCATGTATCATACATGCCTTCATCATTGCAAAGACATTTTCTTATCTTTGCCTTCATGTAGTTTGTTTTTAAATTGTGAAGTGCTTCAGTCAATCTTCATACTCAAATTTCTTGTTGCTGTGTGAGAACTAGAAGCCCATGTTTTTTATGCTATACTGTTTAAGTCCTTACACAGTGTTGTCGTCGTCATCATCATCATAGCCTTAACCATCCAACTTCAGTTGGCACCATAATCATAAACTTTTTATTTATTTATTTATTTATTTTGTGTGTGTGCACGCGTGCGCGCATTACTCTGTTGACTTGTCGACTTAAGGTGTGGGCATAATCAAACTCAGTACAAAGATATAATTTTCTAGGTTTCCTCAACAATTATCATTTCTCTAACCTCTTGTAGTGCTAAGAGGCTCAGTAGAACTGTGGTAATACCTGACCATAATTGAGTATTAAACTTAATACTCAGCAATTACCTACATACATGAGATTGTTGTATATGTGTAATTTTCTTGTGTTCGCTTACACTGCATCATCATTTGTGTAGGAAGAAGCCATGGGAGCACATGAGGGTGGCATTCAAGAGGTTTTTTCTTCTTCAACTTCTGAAGATCTGAACCAGAAGGAAGATGCAATCTCCCCAGAAGATTTAGCCTGGGTAGAATCTTGTCTGGTAAAGGATTTGGGACACGCAGATGATAATTGGGATGATATGAAAGATGCATTGTGGAACATTATCAGTTCTCAAGAACCTTCACCTTTTGAAGTAAGTTTTAAGACCCTAGAAATAACTAACGATTATGTTCAGATTAATGATGAGTCGGCAACGACACCACTTGGAGATTTTATGCAAGACAGTCTTTCACCTAATCATGCTCCTGTAAAAGAAAATAGAGATGATGAAGCCAACATGGCTGGTTTATTCGGACAACATCTTTCATATAATCTTATCAATTCAGATGAAAGTGAAGACGGTGAAGCAAAGATGGATGCAGCGACTATTGTGGACACTGAATCACTTGACAGCATTTTCAAGGTATGGGATCTTGGGACACAGTTTGAGGTTGATGAACTTACGGAACATTTTACCACAGCACTAGCAGCAAAAAGTTCTGTCGGCAATGATTTACACGGAGCAGCTTTGGACGATCTCCTTACCGGTATCGCTGATCTTTCTTTGCATACAAAGACCTGACTGCAGACTTCCTTAATTCCTAGGAATTAATGCCAACATGGGGGGGCTTCTTATTTTCTGAGTTATAGACCTTTTTCAGTGAGAAAGATTTTATTTAAGTTCTAATCAGCTTTGTACAAATTGATACTTCTATATGAAGGAAATTGGCGATTGCTAAAGACTTTGGTTAGTAGCATTTTCAGAAAAGGCTGATGGATATATCTAATCAATTTTCTTATAGTTGTTTTCAGGCTGGTTTTGGCCATGGTTGTCAACCTCAAGTTATTGTGTAGGAAATTGTGCCGATAGCATGAGCAGGCTGGTTTTGGCCATGGTTGTCAACCTTGAGTTATTGTGTAGGACATTGTGCCGATAGCATGAGCATGTTATAGACTTTCTTTGGGCAGATGAGTATATGAGATTAGCAAGGGATCTTTTGTTGGCATGGGATTCCATTCATAGGAGTTCATGTTAAATGAGTTCCCAACAAAGGAGTATTAAGAGGCGAGGGGTGAAGGATATATGATGGATATGTTTAAATCCTAACTTTTTAAGGATTTGATTTACTAGGGTGATGGCTGGATATTTATTTTCCATCATCTTAGTTCCTTTTCATTAGAAAGGGCAATTTCCATCACAAATTGTCATCCCCACTCCTCTGCAATGTCATGCATCAGTGGGACAAATCTATAAGAGAGAAGCATTCTTAAATATTATAAAAGTTATCAATGTGAAGATGGGTCATTTCACACGCTAGATATAGAGGCCATTTTCCCTATAATTTAATTGTTTTCACAAGCGGCCCGCTGTTATGAATCTTATTCAATATTTTTTTTTTCTCTACTGTGTAGATGTTATTGGGGGCCTTGAAATCATTAGTATGCTAGAAAAAAGTGACATCGCTTCTGTGATAAGTTTCACTTAAATACGATGGAGGAATACAATCAAATTGATCCATTTATATATTTGTAGGGAGAGGCTTTTGTGAGAGTTACTCTCATAGTGAGAGTAACTTTCACGAGCATCTCCCATATTTATAATACTTATCTAAGTATTCTAAAAGTTGTTTTGGGACATTTAAACATTATCTTATGAAGACTATAAGGGAATGGGCCTTTTTTTTTTTGGTCCTCTTAACATTATGGTCACATTAACTTTGTTCTCTGTAAGAAATTCCTAGCTCTGCCACTGTAGCTAAGTATATGTCACTAATTGTAGCATTTTGTGGGATTCGGTTGAACCTCAGAGTTCAGTGTCCTTCTCTCCATAGCTTTGATGGTTCTACCAATCACGAGATCTGCACAATCCAGTCTTGATGAATTAGCAACCCCTGTTAGCTTATCTTCATAGGTCGGGCTCCTATTCAGCGTCGCTGTGTATGGTGCAACGACCTATTTTAGCCCATTTTATTGGATTGTAAACATGACACCCATATTTAGAAATTTTAATATGGGCCCACTTTTATGAATTGCTATACATAGCCCCATTTTTAAAATTTACAACAAGAGACTCATCTTTAGAAATTAGAACACGA
Organism: Umbellularia californica; assembly: GCA_028538565.1. Taxonomy (NCBI): domain Eukaryota; kingdom Viridiplantae; phylum Streptophyta; class Magnoliopsida; order Laurales; family Lauraceae; genus Umbellularia; species Umbellularia californica. The sequence goes on from JAPQWN010000007.1 coordinate 56,561,458, forward strand.
CCCACTTTTTTAAGAATGAGAACATGGGCCCCACCATTTAGGAATTACAATGTAGGCCGCATCTATAAATTTTCATCAACGATCTACATATGATTGTTGTACATGAGAGCCACCTTTAGAAATTACAACATTGGACCCACCATTAGGAATAGGAACATGGGACCCACCTCTATACGAATTACGATGTGAGCCCATCTTTATAGAATTTATTACATGGGCCCACTTTTGCAATTGTAAATATGGAACCCACCTTTAGGAAGTACAAATATGGAATTGATGTAAGCGGGGCCTACCGTTTTGAAATTACAATATAGAATTCTCCATTTGCATCATCTTTGAAATTTTTATGAGTTCATTTTCATTCAAAATAATTATAAATTGTGCATTGTACACTACTATCTGCTTTAGCTAAAAAAAAAAGAGACCCTCCTTAGGACCTCTTTTTAGAAGCCAAAGCTTTAATATGTAAATAAGCTCTAAACAATATAATTAGATGTTTATCAAATGCGGAAAGTGCTCCTATGAGAGACACTCTCACCAACTTGGTGAGAGATGGGTGGGGGCCCTCACTTCCATATCCACTCTCACCAACTTAAATGCAAGGACTCTCAACTTAAATGTGAGGGCCCCCACCCATCTCTCATCAAGTTGGTGAGAGTGTCTCTCATAGGAGCACTTCCCATCAAATGCATAAGCTCTAATTTTAAAATGGGAACTTATTTTAGAGTTTCCTAATGGCACCCAAGTGTCCATTAAAATTTAGGTAGCCATCACTGGGGCCTTACTTTGTAATTCTTAAAAATGTTTCCCTTTCCCATGTTCATAACCACAAAAAGGCAAACCCACGTTATAATTCCTATGAAAGTAGTCATGATGTTCTAATTCCTAATGGTGGGTCTAATGTCGACATTCAAGGAGGGTCCTATGTTTACAATCATGGGAGAGCACATTATAATTCTGTAAAGGTGGGCCCCATGTTATAATTCCTAATGATGTGTCCAATGTGGTAATATAATGGGGAGCCCAACTTATAATTTCCAAAGGTGGGCCTAACGTTCACAATTTATAAACACAAAAGGTGGGCCCGCATCTCAATTCTTAGACAAGTGGGGAAATGCATTCATGCTAAAGGAGTTAACTGTGAGAGATTGTTTGCAAAGCATGTAGTAGGTTGGATCTTAACCTGTCAGTCCATTTATACGACCCAACCCATTTGGCTGTAATGGTATATTAGCTAGAGAGTGGCTAAATACACACTGACTTTTGCTTTATGTACTCTGAAAGTTTTTTTTTATTTTTACCAAGACACCATATGGGAAATTACCGAAAAGAACAATTTTCAAAATCTCTACATTTCCCTTTGCTCTCTACACATGCCCACCTTCTAGGCGATCTTCCCTCCCATTCATGCAACCCTCCTTCCTCTCATTTAATCTTTCTATTGCAACTCCTCATTCTTTCCACACTCCTCTCACTCTTCTCCCACTCTTCTTGTCACTCATCTGTCGTTCTTCTTGTCACTCATACCTCAATCTTCATCTTCACCTCATTCATCTCTGATTTTTAAGCAATGGACAAGCGGATGGACAAGTAAATGGTGGTTTTCAATGATTTAACAGCGACAAGCAAATGGAGAAGCAAATGCTATGGATGTAAAAAAAAAAATCACCACTGAAGACGAAGGCTCAGCGATTTGCTCGGCCACACAGTGCCGAACAAATAAAAGATGTTCAACCCTTTATGGTCAAACAAACTCGATTTGTTCAGCCCTATGTCGCCGAACAAACTCAATTTGTTCGGCCGCTTAGGGCCAAACACGTTAGTGGCTGAAAGCCCCGTAAGAGCTAATGAGCAAAATGGAAGAAACACATTAAAAATGTTGAGCTACCCTTGGCCATTTCCAAATTTTCTCTACAAGTTTAGATTGCAGAGATCACATGTGTAGTATTAAAAAAAAAAAAAAAAACCTTGAACCAACTATTAAGGTAACAATTGATGTTCTGGTATTTGATTAACTTTTGTACAAAATGATCATATATCTTAAGGGCATCTATTTCGATATGGAGAAAAGTTTAATAAGTTAGTATGTACACATTGTTCGGACTTAATTGGCTAAACAAAATGCTTATGTTCGGACTTGTGCAGCCAAACAAAATGAGTTTGTTCAGCTGAATGCAGCTGAACAAATGAAATCTATCTGGCCCTGAAAGGCCGAACTGTCTCGAGAAAGAAAGAAAAAAACCGTGTGAATGGAGGGAGAAAGAATGCATCTCTCTAGCCCATTTAAGCATTCTGATGCCACCAAACAACCGCTGCCCTGAATACATAAAAAGGAATGAAATATGGGGAGATGAACATGCATGGAGAGAATGAGGAAAAGAGATTTCCCTTAACAATGACCTTTTAGAGAAACAGAGTGATGAAAGAGTAAGAGGGTGAGCAAGAAAAAAGAGAATCAGTGAGGGGGCAAAGAGGAAGAGAGTGAGGGAGTGAAAATGAGGGCGAGAGAGGGATTTGAGAGTGAGTGACAGTGAGAGCCATTGGAGAGTGAGGGGGAAGGAGGAGTGTGTAGAGAGCAATGGAGGAAGTATAGGTGAGGGTATTTTGAGAAGTCCAAAGTGTGTAGAGAGTAAGTGTGATGAGTTTAGAGAGTAGAAGTGTACATAGAGCAAAAGTCAGTGTGCAGGTAGCAGCTCTCTATTAGTTAATGCATGGTTGTTCTTAGATTAGCCATCGACCTCGAATTATTTAGCGAAAAAATGACCAGCAAAATTATTGTTTATTTGGCAGTGATGATAATGATAATGGGTCCCAAGTACCCCTAGGACTCCAAGTGAGAAAATCAAATTTTTATCCAAAGGTCTTGCCCACATTAATTTCGGTTATGTGGTGTAAAAAAAAAAACAAATTTGGGTTTCAATAAAAATTAGGGCTGGATTTGAGTATGAGGTTCAATTTGGGGATGCTGCTTTGACCTATACAAAAATCGCCAAAAAGTATAAAAAAAAAAGTTGACTTTTTTAATTTTAGCAGAAAAACTGGCTCCTAATAACTAGAGGACTCAAATTGAGAAATGGTTCCAATATCAGGAGGACTCAAATTGAGAAATGGTTCCAATATCAGACCCATTTTGTTTTGAGTCATATTATCCAATGGCGGACCCAGGATTTCCATTTGGATGGTGCGTACAATGGTCAAATTAAGAAAGCAAATAAAAAAATCAAAATTTAAAATCATTATTTAAGGACTTTCTCGAATCTAGCGGGTGCAGTCGCTCCCGTGTGGTTGCACTTGGGTCCGCCATTGATATTATCTAAATAAAATATAGATTTGTATTAAAAAAAATCAAGATTTGATCTTTAGGTTAGAGTACTAGAGGTGAATCCTACTAGCTGATCCCATCCCTTCATCACCAAAACGTTTAATTATAAAGGGATGGGTTCAGCTACATCTAATAATCGAACATTCCAATGTCTTTTTATTTCAATTGAAAAGTGTTAAGAGTATCGTTTTTTCTTATTTTTTTTTCGACTTTTATTTGACCGTGCCTTTTCATTTTCTAAAAGTATAATATTTTTTATCTGGGTAAAGCAAGAGAACAAGTCCGACGATTGATGTTTGTTTCATCATTTCACATAATGCACATTTGTTTGGATGGAATTGAATACGTGGGAATTCATGGTCAAATGACCTCCAACGAAAGATTCAAGGTAGAGACATATACGGGACATTAGCTGTCCTTGGAATTGAATATTTGGTTGATATTCACTATTCATTCGTAATTTCGTGCTTGTTTGTTAAGTAAGTAATATGGTAGAAAGAGAATAAAAAAGTGACTGATGAGACATAAAATTTTATATTCAATTTGTCTATATGGACAAACTCATGGACAGAATTTGGGACAAACTGTCCACATGGCGCAATGTGATTGGGACAATGCATTCAACTTTTTGAAAGAGCCCAATCACGTTGCGCCACATGGACAGTTTGGCCCAAATTCTGTCCATAGAGTTTGTCCAAATAGACTTTTTGTTTTATATTATGCTATCTGGATGGAATGAAAGAAGTGAAATGATAATAAAACAACTGTTTTTACGATCTAGAATTCCGGCCCATTTAATATTGGGGTTAGACTTGGATTAAGTGACAAGAGCCCACGCACGGCTTGAGAGACAGAGAAGAGGAAGAGAAATTGCAAACAAGAGAGAGAGGTAAGGCTGTCAAAGGGATGGCTGGGCCTGGGGTGTCTTTACCCTGCCTTCAATGTATGCTGGCTGTGCCTAAGGAGGGCCAAAGCCCTGGCTGGGCCCAGGGTGTCTTTACCCGGCCCTCAATGTATGCCGGCGGTGCCTTAGGAGGGTCAAAGTCCTAGGAGGGCTTGCAAATGCCTTGGCACTTACCCTTCCCTTACATGTCAGAGCTGGGCTCATGGCAGAAAAATTAGAAAATGAAGTTCTAGTTTTTCCTACACTACCAATAAGTTGCGATGAACACAAACTTTCTATTAAATGAAGAAATTCCCTATTAAACAATTAACACTCCATGATCTCTTTACAAAGATGCCTAATTATCATAAGGCCTTTTTCGATAAAAGAAAAAAGGGCTAAGAACATCCAACTTTCTTAAATGACCAATAATTTTATTATAAATGAGTGCTGCTACCTACACATTGAAAATTACTTCGCGCGCGCACACTTTTTTTTGTACTTCTTAATCATCATTGTTTTTGGGAAATTTTTTTTTTTTTTTTGGGGGGGGGGGGGGGCGCGTAGTTTAGGAATTAAAAAAAGGAGCATGTGTGTGCCAAGTAATATTCAGTGTTTAGATAGCAACTCTCTAGAAAATGCTTATAGATTCTCAATGTAATCCAAACAACAGCTTATTTTGAAAATGATATGAAAGTAATATTTCATCATTGCACAGCTGAACCTACTCATGTAGCTAAGGAATCATCAGTTTAAGATATGCTTCCCAACTAATTTGTAATGCACTGGTATATTGCTAGAATTTTGAAAGTTACTAGAAATCTTATGAAGGTCATACCTTATTAAACTTGAATGCAATCCTCAAAACCTTCACAATTTGGTAACATTTAAAATCTTTGAACCTTTTGGTGAAAGGGGCTTCACTACCCAACCATATATCCTCTCTAAAACATATTATGGTTTCGTCCCCTACCAAAAAACGATTTGTAGAAAAATCGTGCTTTTATCAATATCTAGTTCTTCTACTTAAATCATCTTGGACAACTTTTCATGGTAACAACAATTAGATTTGTCTTTCTAAGTTTTTACATGTTTAAGCGTACTAACCTATAAGGCTATACTTATATTATGTATAAAGTATAGAAAAAAAAAAAAAAAAAGAAGAAATGAATGAGGGCAGGGCCAGGCCGAGGCCCAAACATTGACCCAGCCCAGCCCTCAATTTTGAGGGCAGCTTGCAAAATTATGTTCAAGCCTTGAACTTGGGCTTTTTTAAAAAAGCAGAATCCTTCCGTTGCGGGCTTTTTGAAGGCCGCACCAGCTGGGACCTTCATAAGTGGCCTGGATTCACAGGCCTAGGCTTAGAGAAAAACATTTGAAAAGTTTTCCCCGCCGGTTTATGTCATTTGAGGGAAGAGAAGAATAGTCTACCAGTTGCTGCCAGAGGCGGACCTAGGTATTTGGCACATGGGCCAGACGCCTTATGTTAAATATAAGCTGATAAGAAAATTTTCAATTTCCGAACTTGAACTCCTTTGCAAATACAAATGATAAACAAACACCAAACCTTCCCAAATCTCAACCAAAAGTTCCTCCTGCACATGGGCCCACCTAAATCTATTCTTACCAAATGGTATTTTGGAGAATGTAGAGGGGAGAGGAGTAGGGTTGGAAACGGGTATCCGATTTTTTGATTACCCGGAAGTTCCGACCCGCAAAAAACCGGGTTTAGAACCTATTTTAGGTTCCGATTCATAAACGGGTCCGGGGTTTGGAACCTAATTTAGGTTCCGATTGAAAAAATGGGTCCGGTTTTGGGTCCATATAGGTTCCTACCCGTGGATCTGAGACCTGGCATATGAGTTTTGATATTGTAATTTGTGTTTTAAAACCAGCTCTTTTTGAACATTCTTATATATAATACGGGATGTTGTAGACTTGATATACTATTATAAGTTGAATGATATGCTTCTTTGAATTCTTTGAAGAATAAAGAGAAAATATAATCGATTTTGAAGCTAGATTCGAGTCCTCTAGATAGACCTGTTCCAAAACTGGGTCCGGATTTTCTTATTGAAACCGGGTTTGGAACCAACAAAACAAGTTCCGATTCAAAACCAGAACCGAAACCGGAATCGTTATTTAAAAATGGGTCCGGGTCCACTATGGTTCCGATCTAGAACCGTCCCGTTTGCAATCGTAGAGAGAAGTGGAGATGGAAACATCTTGATGTGGATAAGTGTTACTCAAAAACTCAATTTCTACTGCTCTTCAAACAAGGAACCCACTATATGGATCCATTCATAGTTTTAAGTGGAACCTACTAAATAAAGATCCTACTCATCTACTAAAAAATATCCATTTTAAGTTTCCAACTCAAAGCTATAAGTTCTCCAAATTATATATTATATAAAGGAATGCAACTATATATAGTTTTATTCCTTTTAAGTTTCACTTTTGTGCTTTGTAGAGTTGTAAATTTGAGGGTAAAAGTTTGAATAAAATGACAAAAATGTGAAACACAAACATGGTGAAAGACAAAATATATTATGTCCATCCTCTGCCCCCACTCAAATGAAAATCCTGGGTCTACCATTGCTTGTACTCTTGGACCACACAACCTTGGCTCCTTGGGGAATGACATGTGGCGCATTCTCAGCTTACAAGAAAAAAAGAATCAAGGCTCTTTGGCTATGAATTTAGTGATCGGTGAACATGTATCTATTAAATTTTATTGCGTATAAATTTGTGGGACCCTCATATCAAATCCAAGTTGCAGAAATTTGGGACATAAATTTTCTCTCACGAGTCTCCATCTTTGTCACGATTTTTTTTATTATCATTTATATTTACTAATTTAATCAAATAAATCTATGAATTCCATTATGAAATTCAAGTCTTCTTTATTTCCAAACATACAATTTATGGGGGCCACCTTTTTTTTAGAACCAACATATGAAGAGCTTTTTTGATACAAGAGCGGGGGCCACTTATTTTAAAAAATTTTAGTTTAAAATATAATTATTTTTTCATCTTGACCGGCGTTGGGCGCGGATTGTATCATATCCCGCGTCATCTTCCCAACTGACAAGATAGGCAGAGATCGATGATTCCAAGCCCCCAAAGCAAGAGGTTAGTTTTTTTGGTGTTCCATCATCGTCCGCTGGAAAGTGACGGGCATCTTACCAACGACAAAGTGGACAATTGGCACGAAGCAAGCATAATTACGAAAATGTGTCCCTTTTCAATTCCAGATTTTGCTAGCCTTATATAAACCTGTTTCTATCGTATCCCTCTGTATCCATGTTGTGTGTGTTCTAGTTTGCATTGAACTCAAATTATAGTGATGGCTGGAGATGATTCGGTCCAAGCCAAAGCAGAAAACAGTTCTCTCCTTCTTAACTGTCTTGGCTTCTTGTCTGCAGTGATAGGAGTCCTCCAGTTGGTAAAACAACTAGAGTCAAGTGTACAAGGCCCTACCAAAGGGAAAATGATATCCTTGAGTGTGTGTCCATTTCCCTCATTGCTTTTGCTGCATCACTGGCCCTCCCTCCACGTTATAGCAGCATCTGCGGCTGCCTCTGCATCTTCTTTACGGTGTTGGCGTGTGCATTTCTCCTTTCCCCATTCGTCCACAACAAACTCTTTTGGGTTCCCTATCTAGCCTGTGTTTTCCCACTCCTACACCTACTTCAGTTACTCCCTGCCTCGATCTCTTCAACAATCTCTCAACAGCTCCCGTGGGCCACTTGGAATGCAATGCTGCACGTAGACCCCACCGCAACATAGTTAGTCCCCTCCAACATCCAACTGCAATGGGAAAGATCCACCTCTTCTTCTTCTTCTTCTTCTTCTTCCGCAGCTGCCCCGGCACGCATCATATATAGAAGAAGGGGATATTACTCATGCTACTAGCGGTAACAGTAACAGTAACAGTAACAGTAACAGTAGTGAATAGTGATATATAAGCTTGGCTTGTACTTTTATCAATTTCAGTATTAGTTCCTTCCTATTTGTTACTCGCTATAGTTTAGTGTGGTTCTGTTTTGGTTTGATTAAAGTAACCAAAAGAGGTCTGCTATCTGGTGTCAACTACCAAATAAAGGGGCTGTATGCTCAATCTGTAGCATGTTGTACAGTCTTAAAGAATTAAAAATCAGATGCATTGATCATGGTATCTTTGCGGAGTATTTTCATGATACTGAAATTATTCTTAGTTTTGGGTAAAAGTACCGGCTGAGTTTGCTTTGATCTCGGCCTCGTTCGGCTCGACGACTGCGCCAGCTGGCACCGAGCTTGAGTCCACCTCGGTAGGAGTACCGAGTACGCTCCGTTGAGTTCGGTCTCACGCATCTCGGCAGCAGTGCCCGAACTCACGCCCACAACCTCGGTGACTTCTCTAGTTAGGCTATATTGACCGAGGTGATCACTAAACGTCGAATTCCAATTATGTGATGGGACAGCTCGTTGCAGAACGTACTGACAGTTAGGGTGGCTACCGAATATCGATAAGGGGTTATCCCTATCCGACGATCACGTCCACATTTATGTGTGGGATTGAGGAAAGATCCGATGAAACAGTACTCTCACCCACCTCCACTGAGGATCCAAAGTATGGGTTGATGGGACTGTGCTCTCACCTACCTCCATTCAGGGAGCTTCTGATGGGACACCCGTCTATATATATGCATGGGTAAGATCCATGAAGAGGTACGCATTACGCAATACACATTTCACATTGCCTGAACTCCCTTCTTCACCCCTCACTCTCCCTTTGTTCATTGACTGCACTAACTTAGGCATCAGAGTGCCTTCGGCTGACGGCAGCCAGGGGCTCTGACTTTTTCTCCTCCTTCCCTTTTCAGGTTCAGGGCATCTAATCCATCCAAAGCAGTTTAGTAGCAGCATTACGAGTTTCATACTCACCTAAGCAAGTCCGTAAATTTTAGGCACTTACAATTGAGACCGTCTGTGGGAAAGATCAAATCAAAATCCCCAAAAACCATGCCTCCAAAGACTAAGAAAGGGAAGGGCGATGGACCATCCAGATCCCTCAAGAAGGGAAAGGGCGGAGAACCATCCAGGTCCTTACCACCACCACTGTTCTCACCCCTTCCGCAAGGCGAAGGACCATCCAGGTCCCTGCCGCCACCGCCATTCTTGCCCCGACCACCACCGGTCCCTCGCCAGAAAAGGACCGGGGCAAAATCCGATGCAAGAAGCTTAGGAGAGCTAGTAACTTAGTCGGGCTCGTCCTCGAGGGAGATGACAGCATCTCCCCACCGAGGCGAAGTCCTACTGGAGCGCCTCCAACAGGATCCCTCTCTAGCAGAGCATCCTCGTCAAGATATTATCCTACGGGAAAAGCCTCGTTAGAATGTTCCTCCTCCGAAACGCTCTCGACGAGACAACACACCAAAGCCGTCCAAGTTGCGCCAATCCCATCACTAGGACAATATGGGTGACGACGACGTTTTCCTCGAAGACGACGACGACGTTCTCCTTGAGGACGGCGGCGATATGCTCCTCGAGGATATCAGGGCCCAGAACCGCTATATTCAGGACCAGGATCTTTTGATTCGCCAACTCCGGAGACAGCTCCAGGAGAAGGCGAAGGTCCCAATCAGGGCCTCGGTCATACCTCCTGCGCGCCAGCAAGCCCAGCGGGCCCCAGAGGTCAAATAGGACTTGAGGCAAGTCCTGACCAATAAGCGACGTGACCGAGCCTATGATGAGGGCTCGAGTAGCAGTCATTTCAATAATGACTCCAAGAAGCAGCGCCAGAGACCAGAGGATGACCCTGACCTAAGAGAATGGCTTAATCGACAGGTCAAACAGACAGTCCAGCAGAACATGGAGGTGGTCGGTTTCACCCGAGATCGGCTAAACGCCTACGACACCGATGACCATGGCGCATCTCCATTTTCTTAGGAGATAAGGGACTATATACTCCCTGAAAAGTTCAGCGTCCCGAGATTCAATCTGTACGATGGGACCTCGGACCCAGCTGCGCACCTCCAGCATTTCACCCAGAGAATGTCACTATTGGGCGATGCCGGCAACCTGAACTTCATGGTCTTCTCCTCCAGTCTGGGCGATCTCCCCCTGCAGTGGTTCTGCGCGCTCTTGAAGGGGTCAGTTTCGAGCTGGTGGCAGTTCCAAAACTCCTTCGTAGAAAAGTTTCAAGCGTACAGGGTCATCCCGAAGACAGGCGATGACCTAATGGCCATCAGAATGAGGCGAACCGAAAACATCACTCAGTTTGCCAAAAGATTCTGGACCATCTATAACCAGGTGGAAGACGCCACCGACAGAGTGGCCACCAGGTCCTTCAAGCAGGCTCTACTGCCAGGCAACGAGCTTCGCAAGGACCTAGAGCGGTTCTCCATGGTCAATGTGAAAGCACTGATGGCCCGGGTGAACCAGTTCATCGAGCAGGAAGAAGATGAAGCCAGAGCTCGGGAGAGCTTCGGCACCTGGTAAGAAGACAGACTCTTTAAAAAGGATAAGAAGTTATCTAGGAGGAAGGAGGTGGACCGGAACAGAGCGCCAACTAGCTCGGCGATACACTCGGCTCCCACCTCGGGTCCAGCGCGAAGTCGAAACCAACTAATGCCTCCTACAAAGCTGTTAACACAATTTTCAAGGAGCCCATTTACAAACTCCTTGGCAGAATCAGGACCCAGGCTTTCTTCAAATGGCCACAGCCCATGAAAGGTGACCCCTCCACTCGTGACCAGAGCAAGTTCTGTGCATATCATAAACAAAATGGGCACAGAACCGAGGATTGTATGGCCTTCAAAGCCTACCTTGAGAAGCTCGTCAACGACGGGCACCTGAAGGACTTCATCAAAGAATAGGGCAGAGTCAATCGAGCTCATCAACGCCAGCCTGATGATGATCGGGATAGTGATGAGACAGAGGGCATCATCAACGTCATCCACCTCGCTCTCGCTCCTAAGGGAAGCAACCAGGCTCGTACCGAGGCCAGGAGGGCCTCACACGACAAGCAGGTGATGACGGCCGAGTTTTGTCCCTCTACCAAGAAGGCGCGGAAAGAGAGACCAAAGATCTGGTTCTCGGATGAAGACCTGGGCGGGGTCCAGCTTCCCCATAACGATCCATTGCTCCTGACCTTGATGTTAAAGAATTTCAAGGTCTAGAGGATCCTTGTGGACCCCGAGAGCTCGTCGGAAATCCTCTACTACGACTGCTGCAAAAAGATTGGTCTGAAAGAGGACCTGCAAGAAGCTCGCACTCTGCTAGTAGGCTTCAGTTCTAAGCCCGTGTACCCTAAAGGGAAGATCTCCCTCCAAGTCTAGGTTGGGGGCGCCTCCATGACAGCCGACTTCCTAGTGGTGGATGCACCATCCCCATACAACGCAATCATGGGGAGGACTTGGCTGCACAACATGGAAGCGATGCTCTTCACTCATCACCAGAAGCTCTAGTTCCCGTTGGAAAACGCGAACGGAAGGGTTGAGGTGATCACAGTTCAGGGCGACCAGCACATGGCCAAGCAGTGCCTGATGGCCATGGTTCCTGGGGAGGCAGAGCCGCAACAGGTCCACATGGCCGAGCTGGAAGCAGAGCTCGAAGCTGTTGGCCGAGCTCCCGAGCAGAAGAGCGTCGAAGCCCTCACCAAGGTCAGGATCGATCCCAGCGATCCTGAGAGATACTTCCTGCTCGGCAATTAGCTCGCAGAGACCGACAAGTCCGAGCTATTTGACTTCTTGTTACGGAACAAGGAAGTCTTCACTTGGACCCCCTACGAGATGCCTGGCATCAGCTCTGAGATCATGTGCCACAAACTGAACGTGGATCCCAGGCACAAACATGTAGTTCAAAAGGCTCGTAGAATTGGGGTCCGGCAGGCAGAGGCCGTGATCGAAAAGGTCAAAAAGCTATTGGAGGCCGAAGCAATTAGGGAAGTCAACTACCCTGAATGGTTGGCCACACAGTAGTGGTCCAGAAGAAGAATGAGAGCTGGAGGGTCTGAGTGGATTTCACCGACCTCAACAAGGCCTATCCTAAAGACAGCTTCCCTCTCCCGAAAATCGACCAGATGTCGACGCAACCACTGGGCATGACAGGATGAGTTTCCTCGATGCTTACCAAGGTTACCATCAGATCCCGATGTATGGGCCTGACGAAGAAAAGACCGCATTTATAATACCTAGAGGCATCTACTGCTAAAAAGTGATGCCCTTTGGGTTAAAGAACGTAGGAGCAACTTACCAGAGGCTGGTGACGAAAATGTTTCAGGCCCAGCTCCGCAAAACCGTGGAGGTATACATTGACGACATGATTGTCAAGTCTAAAAGGTCACAGGACCACTTGGCAGACCTGAGTCAAACGTTTGCTGTCCTCAAAAAGTTCCAACTCAAGCTAAATGCGTCCAAATGCGCGTTTGGCGTCGGCTCCGGCAAGTTCCTGGGAAGCTTGGTCACCAGACGGGGAATTGAAGCCAATCCCGAGCAGATCTCGGCGATCCAGTCCATCCAGAGTCCTACCACGGCAAAACTAGTCCAGAGGCTAATGGGGATTGTGAGAACCCGACCCCTAATTTCTTGGTTTAGTATGGTTTTAATCGTGATTTGGTTTTCTCGACGGGTTTAGTGATTGTTTGGTTGAGTTTTTGAGTTTGAATAGATTTTTCATAACTTTGGAGAGTTTTAAAAGACGTTGACTTTGTTTTGACCCGACCCTTGTAAATTGTATTTTTGTGAGAATTTATTCTTGGTTTCTAAAAATTCCAAATTTTATTCCTTTTGACCCATTTTGTTGTTACAAACAACTTTCATGTTTTGACCATCTTGAATAAATACTCAGAAATTGCGTTTTTCGAGAAAAAGGGCAAAAATGACAATTTTCACTAAATCTGTCCATAAATTTCGAAAATTCCAGAAATTGGGGAAAATATACTTTTTGGAAAGTAGTTATTTCAACGAACAACTTTGTCTTCTTCGTCGAACCGATTTGAGGTCCCGAAATGCATGTTTTTAGCCCGGCAAATGTTTTAAGTTGTGGGACCCATCTCCCCTTTGTTATAAAAGGAACCCACCTCTTCTCTTCTCTTCTTCCTTGACCTAATTTCTAAGAGAGGAGCAGCCCCAGCAGCCATGGCTTCCTCCATTCTTTTCTTGCTTTCTCCATCTCATAGCACCACCAAACAATGCCAAACCAAGATTAGACTCCACCATTTTCATCCTCATCTCAAGAGCTATCCATTGACACCATTTTTGAAGAAAACCAAGCTTTTCAAGATTTCCTTTGAGCAACCTCTTGCTTTTTGAAGAACTTCCAAATTGGTGATTTATAGCTTGGAGAAGTGATTAGTGGTTGAGTTGATTAGCGTTGGACCCAAGGCAAGTGGATGAAATGATTTATTTTCATTGATCATGTTTTATACAAATGTGTAGCTTTCATTAATGATTTTCATTACTTATGCTTTACTTCATGACATGCTTTTATTGAGATTTGAAATACACTCTTTAGTGTATCTTTCTAGTATATTGTATTCTTGAAAATGGTATCTTGATTGTATTAAGTTTTGACTTGTTTCATGTGATGGATTTCTTTTGGTTGAATGTGAATGGAATGGATGATTTGATGGAAGAATGGATGTAGTTGAATGGGGAATTTGAAGTGTTGAGAATGGAGTTTTGATTGCTTGAAATGGAGGATCTTTTAGCTCACTTTATTACAGGGATCTGACCCTTGAAAATGAGGAGTGTTTGGAGAAAGAAGGGACTGAAAACAGCTTCAGAATTCTGTGTCCGCAGTAACGTCGGTCAGCTGTCGGTCAGCCTGTCGGTTAACCGACATCCAACCGAGGTGGACCGAAACCCTCTCGGTTCCAATTCCAGAGAGCAGATTTCCATCAGGAAATCTGTCGGTTAGCTGTCGGCTGACCGAACTCCCTAGTTCGGTCGACCGAGATCCAACCGACAGATCTTTCGGTTCATTTTCCAGAGAGCAACAAACTTCCTGATGTGTGTAGAGCTGACAGTCAGCGTCGGTCAGCTGTCGGCTAGCCGACATCCCAGTTCGGCTGACCGACAGACAACCGAGGAGCTGACCGACAGCAATTGTATTGTTTTCTTCTTGAGGAACCATAGGGAACTATATTGGAGGAGAGTGAGGAACTGTACAGAAGAAGAAATTCCATCATCATGACTGTGTTGTTTAGGTCTGTTAGATTTGTTAATGTATATAAGGCCCCGGAATGTTTTCAATTCTTAAAGAGTACCAAATGTATGTCGAACGTAACATACGGGACCCTAGTACATTGATTCAATCTTGGACTTTCAACACTTGGCCGGAGAATATGAAAAATCCATTCATGCTTTATTTTGACCGAACTTCACTTGTACACTTGAAATCTCGTGTTTTATGACTAGACTTGCCCGACCGTATTGAAAGTTATGTTTTTAACATTGTTGCTAGCCCGTACAGGCCCGACCGATACAGATATGCTTTTGTGCTTATGAGCACCCCGTCCCGTCATATGTATTTATTGGATTTGATTTCTTGTATATGACTCATGAGAGTAAAACCTGGAGGCAATAGGGGGCCAGAGCTTTGTAGTGCGAGCCCATGAGCTAAAAGAGAACTTGCATACATGTATTTGTTTTGTTTGCTTGCATATAACCTATGAGTCGGCACCACTAAGCTTGGATAACCTTGTCAGTCTGATCCACTGACTTGGAGATTCCCCACTTGTCCCGCCAGCTGCAGCATGGATCCCGATACCCGGTTTATTAACCGTGGTCCCGTCCCGATACCCGGCTCGCTCCCGTGGTTCCCGATATCCGGTTCGCTACCGTGATTCCCGATACCCGGTTTGCCACCGTGGTCCCGTCCCGTATTATTGTATATGTATATGTGAATTTTGTTGTACCTCCTCACTTCGGTGACCGAGGTCAACGCCCGATACTCTAGTCACTTCGGTGATAGAGGATTTAGCTTTGTGTGGTTGCCATCTTGATAGTTCCTGATCCTTGTTACCCGTACTGTTTTATATTGATCATGTCTTTTCTTAATAAAGGATGCATTAATTCTACATGTTTTAAATGAGTCCCCGATTTGGGAAATGTTTATTGTTTATCCATGTTCTAAAAGAGTTCCCGATTAGGGAAGTGTTTATTGTTTATCCATGTTTTAAAAGAGTTCCCGATTAGGGAAATGTTTATTGTTTATACATGTTTTAAATGAGTCCCCGATTTGTGAAATGCTTATTGTTTATACATGTTTTAAATGAGTCCCCGATTTGTAAAATGTATATTGTTCGTACATGCTTTAAATGAGTACCCGATTTGTAAAATGTTTATTGTTTGTACATGCTTTAAATGAGTACCCGATTTGTAAAATGTTTATTGTTTATACACGCTTTAAATGAGTACCCGATTTGTAAAATGTTAATTGTTTGTACATGCTTTAAATGAGTACCCGATTTGTAAAATGTATATTGTTTATACACGCTTTAAATGAGTCCCCGATTTGTAAGATGTATATTGTTCGTACACGCTTTAAATGAGTACCCGATTTGAAAGTTGTTTATTGTTTATACATGTTTTAAATGAGTTCCCGATTTGTGAAATGTTCATGTTTTATACATGCTTTAAAGGAATACATGCTTTGCCTAATATCCGTGTTTCATACCCGTTTTATATGAATACATGATTTCGTCAGATACTCATGATTTCCGATACATTTTTATTATGTACAATTTTGATCAGACAGTATGATTTGTTTCATGTTTTATCATTCAGTATGTTGTTATATCTTTTCACCCGCCTGCCAGACCGTCGTGTCTGACCCACTACTTTGGTACTCAGGTTCAGATTTCTTCACCCGAGATGAGTGCACGTATTGGCTGTGGAGCCATGAGCTTACAGGTGTTTGTTGGCTATGTCATGTCGACATTGAGCTTGACATCGGTATTACGTCACATATGGGTAGTAATCATTAGCTTGTTTTCTTGTATGGCTTTTATTAGCCTTTTTGCTTGGGATTGTAATTAATATACATTGTTAATTGTAACTTGAACATATATGGGAATGTAATATCCTGTTACTGTCAGCTCTGTACTTTTATTGTGATAGTTTATTCCAGTCTGAGATGGATCATTGATAAGATGAGTATATGCTTGGGTTAAGTGCGGTGCGGAATCCAATGGCCACGGACTCCGAGTCGCAACACCATAAAAGCTTCTGCTAAATATTCAGAGTGTGTTGGAATGAATTTGTAATCCTCACACACGCGGATCTTGGGAGAAACATAATTATGACTTCACGGACCCCGGGTTTGGGGTCGTGACAGACTGGTATCAGAGCGGGCAAGTTTCTAGGAAATAAAACACTCTAGGAACTTTAAGACGTGTGGTGAGGAAACCGTTAGATTTGTCGTCTTGTTTTGGCTAGATGCCATTCTGTTTTGGTTCGGATTTGTTTTCTTTCTAGTGGGGGAGACCCTTCTTGTCTCTTCCCTTTTTGTTCTTGCTGGGAATTTGGGGGACCAAATTCTTTTCTAGTGGGGGAGGATTTAATATCTCCACACCCACATTCAGTGTTTTTTTCTTGTTTTCGCGTCAGAGAGTTAGAGTTTTGTGGTTTTAGCTTGTGGATCTCGGAAGACTTTGGCAGAATTCCCAGCTTTTCAATGTCACAGATGGAGCTAGCGAAGGAATTTGTGAGCAGTTGTTAGTCAGCAAGGAATGTGAATGGCATATTGAGACCCAATTTCAGTTGATCGTGTACCGTCAGATGGTGCGTCAGGCAAGTAAGTGTGGATTTTGGATAAATCTGGAATATTTCCCTAAACCAAAAGACTACAGAAACTAGACAAATGGGCGAATTTCAGGAAGTTTGAGGTGATTTTCAGTTGATAGAGATTCAAGTGGGTACCAAAAGCAAGAAATTTCTCGAATTTGATGAACTCTTGGCTGAGAAGTGCTAGAAGATTTTTAATAATTCCAAAATGATGGTGAAGTCGACTCAGCAGGATGCATCAGTGTGTGGTTAAATGATAGGAAGAAAACTTTCAGCTATGGTGTAGAGAGCTGTGTACAGAATGGATTGTTACCTGGTTTTATGATAGAAGAGATCTCGCAAACTTTACGGACTTTTGGAATATCAGTTTGAGCATAGTACAGATACAACGGGAGAATCATAGCCTACGGACAAGTCCGGTTAGAAGACCTGGAGAAGAATGACACTAGGTGCAGTGTTCTACGACAGAGATAGAGTTACGGTACATCGGAGTGAGTCAGAATCTTCATCCTCTTGGACCGACATTGGCAGTTGTACAGGAACAGTACAGATGTTTAGAGACAAGTTTTCAATTAGTAGAGCTCCAAGGAGATGTCCAGAATTAGAGATTCCTAGAATTTGATGAGGTTTGTCGGAGAATTATTTTAGGATTTTCAACAAGTGCAGCCATATGGAGGAGTAGACCCAGCAGGATGTGTCATTGTGTGGTTAGAAGCTTTTGGAGTTGGATTTCAGTAACTAATGAAGGAGTTGACTGCAGGAAGAATCTCTACTTGATCGCCCGACAACGAAGATCTTTGCAGATTTTATCGACACGAGGAGCATCGGATTTCAATGTACATATATACGGAGCAGGAAATCAGTTATTTTGGATTTTATTAGGAAAGGTAGACTTGGCAGAGCAGTTGCAAGAGTGAGCACGGAGCTCCAAATACTAAAGCATAGTGAAGGGACAAACATGTTAGTGTCAGAGACCGAATATTGTACAGAGGATCAAGAGCAACGAGCAGAAAGAATTAAAGCTAGCAAGAGTTAACCTTGAAGATTGTGCAGTGGATGTGAAACCCTAGCTTCGATAGTTGCGATGAAGTCGACAAAATGGTTCCAAGAATTTTCAGTATCAAGGTGTTTAGAAACAAGAGACTTGGTTGAACTTAGAAGGAGTTAGAGTTGGCGAATTCCTTGAGCAGTCAGATTGAGGACAGTGACGGATTCGAGCCAGTGGAAGAATGTTTGACGACCGTTGATAGTTGACCAAGGGGTTCTACCACGAGGGCGACCCAGTGAGTTCAGATGTTTTCGAGATGACCGTTTTGGAGTTTTGATTCGTGGTTTTGTTTTCGAAGTGCGGATTAATATCCCCACTTGTTTTGGATTTGTTTAGTTCATTTGGAGGACCAAATGTTCTAAGGGGGGGAGGATGTGAGAACCCGACCCCTAATTTCTTGGTTTAGTATGGTTTTAATCGTGATTTGGTTTTCTCGACGGGTTTAGTGATTGTTTGGTTGAGTTTTTGAGTTTGAATAGATTTTTCATAACTTTGGAGAGTTTTAAAAGACGTTGACTTTGTTTTGACCCGACCCTTGTAAATTGTATTTTTGTGAGAATTTATTCTTGGTTTCTAAAAATTCCAAATTTTATTCCTTTTGACCCATTTTGTTGTTACAAACAACTTTCATGTTTTGACCATCTTGAATAAATACTCAGAAATTGCGTTTTTCGAGAAAAAGGGCAAAAATGACAATTTTCACTAAATCTGTCCATAAATTTCGAAAATTCCAGAAATTGGGGAAAATATACTTTTTGGAAAGTAGTTATTTCAACGAACAACTTTGTCTTCTTCGTCGAACCGATTTGAGGTCCCGAAATGCATGTTTTTAGCCCGGCAAATGTTTTAAGTTGTGGGACCCATCTCCCCTTTGTTATAAAAGGAACCCACCTCTTCTCTTCTCTTCTTCCTTGACCTAATTTCTAAGAGAGGAGCAGCCCCAGCAGCCATGGCTTCCTCCATTCTTTTCTTGCTTTCTCCATCTCATAGCACCACCAAACAATGCCAAACCAAGATTAGACTCCACCATTTTCATCCTCATCTCAAGAGCTATCCATTGACACCATTTTTGAAGAAAACCAAGCTTTTCAAGATTTCCTTTGAGCAACCTCTTGCTTTTTGAAGAACTTCCAAATTGGTGATTTATAGCTTGGAGAAGTGATTAGTGGTTGAGTTGATTAGCGTTGGACCCAAGGCAAGTGGATGAAATGATTTATTTTCATTGATCATGTTTTATACAAATGTGTAGCTTTCATTAATGATTTTCATTACTTATGCTTTACTTCATGACATGCTTTTATTGAGATTTGAAATACACTCTTTAGTGTATCTTTCTAGTATATTGTATTCTTGAAAATGGTATCTTGATTGTATTAAGTTTTGACTTGTTTCATGTGATGGATTTCTTTTGGTTGAATGTGAATGGAATGGATGATTTGATGGAAGAATGGATGTAGTTGAATGGGGAATTTGAAGTGTTGAGAATGGAGTTTTGATTGCTTGAAATGGAGGATCTTTTAGCTCACTTTATTACAGGGATCTGACCCTTGAAAATGAGGAGTGTTTGGAGAAAGAAGGGACTGAAAACAGCTTCAGAATTCTGTGTCCGCAGTAACGTCGGTCAGCTGTCGGTCAGCCTGTCGGTTAACCGACATCCAACCGAGGTGGACCGAAACCCTCTCGGTTCCAATTCCAGAGAGCAGATTTCCATCAGGAAATCTGTCGGTTAGCTGTCGGCTGACCGAACTCCCTAGTTCGGTCGACCGAGATCCAACCGACAGATCTTTCGGTTCATTTTCCAGAGAGCAACAAACTTCCTGATGTGTGTAGAGCTGACAGTCAGCGTCGGTCAGCTGTCGGCTAGCCGACATCCCAGTTCGGCTGACCGACAGACAACCGAGGAGCTGACCGACAGCAATTGTATTGTTTTCTTCTTGAGGAACCATAGGGAACTATATTGGAGGAGAGTGAGGAACTGTACAGAAGAAGAAATTCCATCATCATGACTGTGTTGTTTAGGTCTGTTAGATTTGTTAATGTATATAAGGCCCCGGAATGTTTTCAATTCTTAAAGAGTACCAAATGTATGTCGAACGTAACATACGGGACCCTAGTACATTGATTCAATCTTGGACTTTCAACACTTGGCCGGAGAATATGAAAAATCCATTCATGCTTTATTTTGACCGAACTTCACTTGTACACTTGAAATCTCGTGTTTTATGACTAGACTTGCCCGACCGTATTGAAAGTTATGTTTTTAACATTGTTGCTAGCCCGTACAGGCCCGACCGATACAGATATGCTTTTGTGCTTATGAGCACCCCGTCCCGTCATATGTATTTATTGGATTTGATTTCTTGTATATGACTCATGAGAGTAAAACCTGGAGGCAATAGGGGGCCAGAGCTTTGTAGTGCGAGCCCATGAGCTAAAAGAGAACTTGCATACATGTATTTGTTTTGTTTGCTTGCATATAACCTATGAGTCGGCACCACTAAGCTTGGATAACCTTGTCAGTCTGATCCACTGACTTGGAGATTCCCCACTTGTCCCGCCAGCTGCAGCATGGATCCCGATACCCGGTTTATTAACCGTGGTCCCGTCCCGATACCCGGCTCGCTCCCGTGGTTCCCGATATCCGGTTCGCTACCGTGATTCCCGATACCCGGTTTGCCACCGTGGTCCCGTCCCGTATTATTGTATATGTATATGTGAATTTTGTTGTACCTCCTCACTTCGGTGACCGAGGTCAACGCCCGATACTCTAGTCACTTCGGTGATAGAGGATTTAGCTTTGTGTGGTTGCCATCTTGATAGTTCCTGATCCTTGTTACCCGTACTGTTTTATATTGATCATGTCTTTTCTTAATAAAGGATGCATTAATTCTACATGTTTTAAATGAGTCCCCGATTTGGGAAATGTTTATTGTTTATCCATGTTCTAAAAGAGTTCCCGATTAGGGAAGTGTTTATTGTTTATCCATGTTTTAAAAGAGTTCCCGATTAGGGAAATGTTTATTGTTTATACATGTTTTAAATGAGTCCCCGATTTGTGAAATGCTTATTGTTTATACATGTTTTAAATGAGTCCCCGATTTGTAAAATGTATATTGTTCGTACATGCTTTAAATGAGTACCCGATTTGTAAAATGTTTATTGTTTGTACATGCTTTAAATGAGTACCCGATTTGTAAAATGTTTATTGTTTATACACGCTTTAAATGAGTACCCGATTTGTAAAATGTTAATTGTTTGTACATGCTTTAAATGAGTACCCGATTTGTAAAATGTATATTGTTTATACACGCTTTAAATGAGTCCCCGATTTGTAAGATGTATATTGTTCGTACACGCTTTAAATGAGTACCCGATTTGAAAGTTGTTTATTGTTTATACATGTTTTAAATGAGTTCCCGATTTGTGAAATGTTCATGTTTTATACATGCTTTAAAGGAATACATGCTTTGCCTAATATCCGTGTTTCATACCCGTTTTATATGAATACATGATTTCGTCAGATACTCATGATTTCCGATACATTTTTATTATGTACAATTTTGATCAGACAGTATGATTTGTTTCATGTTTTATCATTCAGTATGTTGTTATATCTTTTCACCCGCCTGCCAGACCGTCGTGTCTGACCCACTACTTTGGTACTCAGGTTCAGATTTCTTCACCCGAGATGAGTGCACGTATTGGCTGTGGAGCCATGAGCTTACAGGTGTTTGTTGGCTATGTCATGTCGACATTGAGCTTGACATCGGTATTACGTCACATATGGGTAGTAATCATTAGCTTGTTTTCTTGTATGGCTTTTATTAGCCTTTTTGCTTGGGATTGTAATTAATATACATTGTTAATTGTAACTTGAACATATATGGGAATGTAATATCCTGTTACTGTCAGCTCTGTACTTTTATTGTGATAGTTTATTCCAGTCTGAGATGGATCATTGATAAGATGAGTATATGCTTGGGTTAAGTGCGGTGCGGAATCCAATGGCCACGGACTCCGAGTCGCAACACCATAAAAGCTTCTGCTAAATATTCAGAGTGTGTTGGAATGAATTTGTAATCCTCACACACGCGGATCTTGGGAGAAACATAATTATGACTTCACGGACCCCGGGTTTGGGGTCGTGACAGGGATGGCAGCCGCGCTCAACAGCTTCATCAGCAGAGCTTCGGATAAGTGTCGTCCATTCTTTCAGCTTTTAAAGAAAACCTCAAAGTTTCAATGGACCCCGGAGTGTGACAGAGCCCTTCAGGAACTTAAAGACTACTTGTCTTTACCTCCCCTGCTGTCCACTCCGAAGCAGGGAGAGACCCTGTACTTATATCTGGTAGTCTCAGATTATGCAGTGAGCTCGGTGCTCATCAGAGAAGAAGACAGGCGACATGGGCCTATATACTACACGAGCAAGATTCTACTGGACGCCGAGACAAGATATTTGCCACTGGAGAAACTCGCACTGGAACTCATCAGCGCTTCCCGCAAGCTTTCTCATTACTTCCAGACATACTCCATAGTGGTTGTTACAGAATATCCACTTTAGTCTCTTTTCAGAAAGGCAGACTTCTCTGGAAGAATATCTGATTGGGCTGTCGAGCTGGGGCAATATGATATTCAGTATCAACCCAGAACGGGGATCAAAGCCCAGGTCCTGGTAGATTTCATTGTGGAATTTACCTCTCCTAGTTTGGCACCGAGACAACTCGATACCGAACTGGGGGACAATGAGGGCAAAGAAGTCACCAAGACTGAGATGGAGCAAGAGCGATCTTGGAAGCAGTTCCTTGATTCAGCCTAAAAGGTCTTCGTCGACGGATCCTCAACATCAAGAAGGGCTGTGCAGGCATAGTCCTCCAATCTCCGGAGGGCCTTGTCATTGAGCAAGCCCTAACACTTGACTTCAAGGCGTCCAATAACAAAGCTGAATATGAAGCACTGATCGCGGGTCTCGGCAGTGCTAAAATCCTGGGGGCACGGCAACTGGTGGTTTTCAGCAACTCTCAACTGGTGACGAGCCAACTGAGCGGAGAATACCAAGCCCGCGATGATAGGATGGCAGCCTACTTAGCCCACGCAAAGCAACTTCTCTCTCAATTCGAAAGGGTTGAAGTCAAATAGATCGGCAGAGACTCCAATTCTCATGCCGACGCACTCGCCAACCTGGCCTCTGCCGTTGAGGCTGGGAGAAAAAGAACTGTCGAAGTGGAGGCACTGGATAGACCGAGCATGGATCTGCAGCCACCTCGGCAAGTATTGTGCGCTAGCCTTGGTCCGAGCTAGATAGATCCAATCGTCACCTACCTCAGGGATGATCAGCTTCCTGAAGATAAGAGCGAGGCTCACAAAATCAGGCTGAAGGCAACTCGATTTTGGTTATCCCCTAATCGCAAACTTTACAAAAAGTCCTACACTGTCCCCTACCTCCAGTGCGTTCACCCGAGCAAAGTCGAAGATTTCCTTTACGAAATCCACGAAGGAATATGCGGCAGTCACATAGGAGGTGGGTCACTGGCATATCGAGCTATCGGCCAGGGCTACTGGTGGCCTTACATGTAGATGGACGCCCAGCTCTATGCTAGAAAATGTGAGAAGTGCCAGAAGTACTCTCACTCTCTCCATCAGCCAGCGCAGGACCTTAGCCCACTTTCTAATCCATGGCCTTGTGCCCAGTGGGGGTTAGACTTGGTGGGGCCACTTCACCGAGCTCCAGGGAACAAGAGGTGGCTATATTTCACCAAATGGATAGAAGCCAAAACACTGTCTTCCATCACCGAGCAAGACAAAAAAAACTTCGTGTGGAGGAACATCGTTACAAGATTTGGAGTGCCTCGAGCCCTGATCTCGGATAACGGAACCCAGTACGACTCCAACTTTTTCAAGAAATTTTTCTAGGAGCTGGTCATCAGAAACTACTATTCCATCCCGGCCTACCCACAAAGCATCGGTTAGGCTGAAATCTCCAACAAGGTGATGTACGATGGGCTCAAGAAAAGACTCGACCGAGCCAAAGGGAGATAGGTAAAAGAGCTTCCGAGTGTTCTTTGGGCGTATAGGACTACCCCAAGGCGCTCCACTTCGGCAACGCCTTTCTCCCTAGCCTATGGAATGGAGGCTGTGATCCCACTCGAGGTCGGCCTCCCCACACTCAGGTTAGAACTGTTTGACCAAGACCAAAACGAAGTAAACCTCGCCAAAGAGCTTGATCTGGCTGAAGAACGAAGGGATACAACAACCATTCGCTTAGCTTCTTACCAGCAGCAACTAGCCAGAGGGTACAATCAAAGGGTCAAAGAAAGGAAGTTCTCAGTTGGAGAATTGGTCTTGAAGAAGACGCTTCCTGCGGATAAGAATCCCAGCGAGGGCAAACTCACACCGAACTGGCACGGGCCGTTCAAGGTGATCTCGGCCGCTGGACAGTCAGCTTACAAGCTTAAGGACATGGAGGGTAGGGAGCTACCACGTCCATGGAATGCCACGCACCTGAAGAAGTATTATTTTTAGAATGTACTCAATCTTCGAAATCAATAAAATTAATTCTTGCAGAAGGATGTATTTTGTTGCCTTCAAATATTGGCCAAGTTTCGAAACTCGGCATCTACGCCCAGTTCGGTTATGGAACCAGCTATATCGGCCAGGTTAAAGAACCAGCCAGCACAGCTCTGGTTATGGAACCTAGCTTACTCTGCTCTGATTATGGAACCTAACTCATCTGCTTGCTCTAGTTGTGGAACTTGGCTCAGCTACTGATTTTGTTCTGGTTAAAGAACCGAACTCAGTTTGCTCTGGTTATTGAACCTAGCTATTATCCTATTCTGGTTAAGGAACTGAACTCAATCACTGCTCTGGTTATGGAACCTAGCTGTTATACTGTTCTGGTTAGGGAACCGAACTCAGTTACAGTGCTCTGGTTATAAAACAAAGCCCAATTATGTATCTTGCTCTGGTTATGGAACCTAGCTTGCTTACTTTGCTATGGTTATGGAACCTAGCTATTATCCTGTTCTGGTTAAGGAACCGAACTCAATTACTTTGCTCTGGTTGTGAAACCTAGCTTAACTACTTATCTTGTTCTGGTTGAAGAACCAAACTCAGTTACTTATCATGTTTTGGTCACTTATCTTATTCTGGTTATGGAACCGAGCTCAAGGGCAAGAATGAGAAAGATAAGTGAATAATTGTATTTATCAAAGCAGAAAACATACAAACAGACACACATGGAAATGGAAAGAAAGGTTGTATTCATATGAAAATGTTTACATCAAAAGATTGAAATTTACATCTGGTACATGTTATAGCTTCCCCAAGTACAGAAAATAAAAGAAAGGAGATACATCAATAAGCATCTTTTTTAGCCGCCCCGACACTGGCGTCTTGGACCTCATCTGCAAGCGTCTTGGTCTTGGCAATGGTAGGAGGAATCCCCGAGGAGGAAGGAATCAGAGCGCTGAAGTCGGAGGGAGGCTCGAGGGGCGGAATAGGAGCGGGCTCAGGCTCGGGCGCGGGTGGAGCAAACTGGGAGGGTTCTGGAATATTGGGTGATCTTCGGAGATCCCCACCTCCTTCAGCGCAGCCCTGCACCCAAGCTCGAACAGCGTTTTACTCAGCCCATCTAATTGAGCCTCGTAGTCTTTCGTTGCGGCCTCCACTCCATCCTGAAATGCAGCGTCCACCTCGGCTTGCAACGACTCTTCTAGGCCAGCCTTTTCCTTTGTCGCGGCATCCCTCTCAGATTGCAACAAGGCTTCAGCGCCAGCTTTCAATTTCGCTAAGGTTGCCAGTGATGGAACGCGCTCCGAGGCGCCGCTGGGGCGGCTACCGGGGTCGGCGGAACGTGGGAGCCCGTCGGGTCCGGCCCTTTCGCGCCCTGGCGGGCCCTGAAGCGTGCATCAACATTTCTTTTGTGTGGGTGTGCCAGATTTTCTATTTTACTTGGAATTGCAAGTGGTAATCCGGAGATCAACCTTCGCAAGTAAAAAGGAAATCAACTTCTTTCAAGTTTTCCATTGCACAAATATTTAAGAAAAGAGACATTTTCTTGATTTGCCGTGAAAGGCGATTTTGTTTGGCATTTATAGCCGATTTTGGCGTTTATAGCCGATTTACAATTCTCATCAATAATGAAAGACAAGAGTTGTGATTTTTGTCGCTTTTAGAAAAATACAAACTACAATGAAAAGCAAGAAAAGGAAGATCTAACTTTTCAGGAGATTGTGGGGGACTCGTTCAGATTGACGGTCGCAAGCCATGTGTGGGCTTCGCCATCATCCATGCAGATGAGAACAGAAGATGCTCTTGATTCGCTTGGCTTGGCTATAACCTCAGGTTTTTAGAGGACAAAGACCAAGAGAAGGTCCTATGTCCAATAAAAAGCTAAGTAGAAGGGCTGAAAAGCCACGTCTAAGCCATTGGAGGCAGCGGGAGAAGGCAAGGACCTTGGGGGGGGTGCCCCCCAATGGACTTTCGTCACCTTGTAGTGGTGGCTGGTGCAGAACTTCAGCAGAGTTTTTCTCTCTTTTTCTTTCTCTCAGATTTCTGGATCTGTGGCGCTTTGGAAGTGATGCCTGGAATGCTTGGGGTGCTCTCCTATTTATAGGCTTTTGGTAGCCATTTAGGAGAGTTTATGAGCTTTAATTGCTTTAATGAGAGGAGTTACAAGATTTATTTCTTGATTTTGTAACTCCTTTTTCCTTGAATCTGATTGGCCGATGGAGATTAAGGGCTTTTAATCACCATAATTACCATAATGGGAGGAGTTTCATGGGTTAAATGCCATGAATCAATTGACTTGTAACTCCCAAATGCTTGCTTCTGATTGGGCCGTCCAAAGAAATGAATTAATGACTGCAATAAAGCTAGTCAATTAACCACATTAATTGGTCGCCGAGCAGTCGAAGAGTCGCGGGCCATGCCGTGTCTTCTGGAATTCTTCTGGCGACGATCATCGATGGATCTACATGCTGATCGATATCGGATGAACATGTAACTTCAGACATTGATAGCTAAGAGCGGGCCGGTGACATCTGTCTTGTCGATTTCACGATCGGTCGGACAGAAAGTGCACTTTCTTGGTCGACCGGTTGGCGATCTTGGAGCGATCAATGATGATTTTATGCTTTTGGAGGTTGACCCGTGATTTTGACGGATGTCGGAGGATATGAGTCAATTTCAAGCACTAAAAATCACATTTTCAGGAAACCACAGGGGCCAAAGTGCGCGAAACGAGAAAAAAGACGGAAAAACGGGTCACCGGCGGAAAATCCGGTGACCCGGACCTCCATGGTCGCCGGCGACCATGGACCGGCGACCATGGGCCATGGTCGCAGGGGCCTGCGACCATGGGCCATGGTCGCAGGGGTCTGCGACCCTGGGGGATTTTTCCCCTTCGGAGCCCGTTTTGCGGTCGTTTTTGAGGTCTTTTTCGTCGCCGTTTTCTTCTGTATTTTTCTTGACATTTCTTCTCATTTATTGGCTTGATTTCCCTGTAGAAAACCTGATGAGAATCCTTGCATTTTTAGAGTGCAAAGTTTCCAATTTTCCGGGAAAGCCGAAGACTTTGTCGCGTAGAGCTGCTGATTTTCCGCCAGAAGCTGAAACTTGGTCAAACGATGTCGGAATGACCTGAAATTTGAGGTGAAGCCTCCTGAGCAATAAATAAGACCAACCATAGGCTTTTGTTTGAGTTTTGAAGCCGTTTGGGGTCCCGTCGATGCTTCACTTGATTTTGCTGCGGGGAAAATGCCGAGCTTTGATATGTGGCCAAACGATGTCCGATTGACCTGAAATTTGACGGGGAGCCTATTGGAGTCATTTTGAGACGTTCCATGGGCTCCGTTTTGGATGTCAAGGTCCCGGTTTGCTCCGCCGCCGGTAGGCTTGATTTTCTCTCGGAGCATCGAAACCTGGTCAAACGTTGTTAGAATGACCTGAAATTTGACGTGCAGCCTTTTGGAAGCGTGTTGAAGCCACTCATGCACTTGGTTTGATGAGCGAAGGCTTCGGTGGTTCCCGTCGCCGGGAGGCTTGATTTTGCTGCTCGAGCATTGATGGAGGGTCAAACGTTGTCGGTTTGACTTGAAATTTGGCATGGAGCCCTTTTGAGACATGCTGGAGTCATCTGTAGGCTCTGATCGAAGTTTTGACGTCTCCGATGATGTCGCCGCCGGGAGCGCCAT
The DNA here is from genome assembly GCA_028538565.1 of Umbellularia californica. Taxonomy (NCBI): domain Eukaryota; kingdom Viridiplantae; phylum Streptophyta; class Magnoliopsida; order Laurales; family Lauraceae; genus Umbellularia; species Umbellularia californica. The sequence goes on from JAPQWN010000007.1 coordinate 56,589,674, forward strand.
TTTAGCTGTCGGAGAAGCGAAGTTAGGCCAAATGATTCTGAAATGGCCCGAAACTTCATGTGTACTCTTCTCTTGGCTATCTTGAAGGATCTTGCAGTTTTTGTTTGATTCTGACAAGATTTGATTTTTTGGAGAAATTGCATTGCCTATTTATGGCAGGTTGCGACTTCATGCAGCTTTCTTGATGTTGAAGAGGCAAAGTGACATTTTTGGTGTCAACAAATGCCCCCTCGAGGTACAGCGACGAGTTGCTTGACTTTTGTAGTCGATGTGCCTCGAAGAGATTTTTGAAGGAGAGCTTGTGTCTTGACCAAGAGTCTTTGAGCAATCCTTCCTTTGGTAGAGTAGCCTTTGAGCTTCCAGGGGAATTTTATGGTAGTGAAAGGAATCACACACCATCTCGAGGCAAAGTTTTGAAGATGACATCAGGGATGTGGATTTGGGTTTCTGTTTTTGATCTTGTGACCTAACCAGCTATATATGGCAGGTTAGGGGATCGGGTTTTGGTTTTGACCTTGTGACCCAACAAGCTGTATGTGGCAAGTTGGGGGATCAGGATTTGGTTTTTTGTTTTGGTCTTGTGACCTAACAAGCTGTATGTGGCAAGTTAGGGGACCAGGATTTGGTTTTTGGTCACTCTTTGGGACTGTGTGGGTCCATTGGAGTGGTTTGGATTTTTGTGAAATGTCAATTTCAAGATTTTGGCTCAATTCGGTATATGAGGCTGGATGGTTTGATTTTTTTGAAGCTCATGGGGCTTGGGATTTTTTGTATGGTTCAATCAACTCAAAAGAGGCATGAAACCATTTTTGTATGCTCTTGGTAAGAGGGATTTTTTTCTGACTAAAAGCCCACTTTTTTTTTTTTTTTTTTTAGTGCCTAGGTGGTCAAATCTGACTCATATGGGCTAGCCCATGGGACCTTAAGCTTTTTAGGATGGCTTAGATCTCATGTGGGGCCATTTTTGTAAAGAATATCTAAAGATATCTCATTTGGATAGAGAATATCTAAAAATATCTTTATGGGAGAGAATCTCTCATATTCCCTTAATTTGGGAGAGAATATCTCAAGGTATCTTTCTTTTTGGGAAAGAATCTTCAATATCCTATTTTGTTGGAGAGAATCTCTCATTTGATTAATTTTGGGAGGAAATCTCTCAAAGACATCTTTCTTTTTGGGAAAGAATCTTTCTAATTCCTTTTCTTTTGGTAAGGTTACTAATTAGTAACACTTACCTTTCTTCTTTGTTTCCTTCTTTGATTTGCTCTCTCCTATAAAAGCAAAGGAAGGTAGGATCTCTTGCTCTTATTGCTTTCTTTTGCAACAATCTCAAGAGAGCTCCAAGACCAAGAGTTTTTCTTCTTCAAGGATCTTCAAGCTTTTTCCTTCTTCTTCTCCATCAATGGCTTCAAGTAAGTTTTCTCTCTTTTTCTTTCAAGAAAACTCCATGTAGAGAATAGGATGGTAAAAAAAGAAAGTTTCTCTCTTTTTTTTTTTCTTTCTTTTCTTTCTATTCTTCTTCTCTTTTTTTTTTTTCTTTTCCACGTGATTTCTTCTTTCTTTCTTTTTTTTTTTCTTTCACGTTTTTTTTTTTTTTTTTTTTGTGGGCCGTACGGACAGATCCGTACGGATCTGGTCCGTACGGCCACGTGGCCTATTTTTTTTTTTTTTTTGCTGTTTTCTTTCTTCTTTTTTGAGAAAGTTTCCTTTTTTTGTTCTTTTCTTTCTCTCCCTTTTTTTTTTTGAGAAAGTTTCTTTTCTTTTTTTTTTTTTTTTTTTTTTTTGCTCATCATGATAACGCGTTTTTTATGCAAATCTAGATGTTCATGCATGTACTATTTGTAGATTGAGCATGATAGCATACCTGAAAATCTTTGCAAATTTTGGGAATTTGGAGCTCGCAGCGATGTTGAGCCCTTCTTGATTTTGCGGAGATTTTGAGGTTTCGAAAGTTTGGAGTTTCGGAGCTCGCAGCGATGTTGAGCCCATCTTCAAACTTTCTATTTCCGTCGGGGTATTTCCTTTTTCTTTGGAATTGCCCCGGGGTCATGCCAAAATTTCGCCAGATTTTAGTGGGACAAAGTGACCCTTTTTTTCTTTTTTAGTGAAATCCTGTCATTTTGATGACGATCTTTTTCTTTTCCAACCTTTGCAGGTGGTTCCTCCAGAGCGAACAAGGGTAAAGAGCCTGCTACAAGCGTACCTCGTCGATCCGCCAGATCTTCTAATGTGGCCGTTCAGCAGGCCTGGGAGAAGGTCCAGTTTGTTGAGAAGAACTTGGAAGAATGCGATTCCCTCAATCGCGATGAGATGAGACAGCGATTGATCGCTCTCAAGGATGAGGAGTTCTATAAGATCATGGTAAGCAACCGTCCTTGGGTTATGGACGATCTGAGGGTTTTGCCCAAGCCTACCTTCTTCTTTGGAGATGCAGTCCCTGACGACTTGACATACCAAAGGAGATGTTTTCAGTTCTCTTACACAGCTGATGGTGAAGAGAGAACTATTTCTACCCGGTCGTCTTTTGACAGGACCATCTCGATCCTAGGCCTTTCTCCCACATGCCCTAAGAGGGAAGATCCTCCGAGCTGGGGGAAGAGGACCAGTGTGATCAAGACCGGGGTTTTTGTTGGCGGTCCCTCCGGATATGCGGAGAAGTCGCCTGCCCGTATGGACATGTTGATGCCAGCCAGCGGCTACCAGGGCTCTGATTATCCGTCGGTCGATTTGAGACCGGTGGGCCTTGGCGTTTTCAGCGGTGACGGCAGTACTTGGGTGAAGCCTTTTCGACTTCGTGGCCGTTTCAATGCTGACTCCGATTGGAAGTCATGGACTGACCACACCTTGCTGATTGGGGGCGCCGTTTTGAAGGAAGCCGGGATTTTTGACGCGGTCCGCGCTTTTAGGGAGACCGTGACTTTTTCCAATGATGCCTTCATGGCTATGTTGGAGTCTTTCCTCCCTCAGACCAATACCTTCGTTGTCACGAACGGTGAGATTGGTTTTTCTCTGAAGGAGTTGAGTGCTATTACTGGATTGCCCATCCTTGGCAAACTCTATGAGGAGTTCATGCCGATTGACAGCGTCCTTGAGGAGCAGTCAGAGGAGTTCAGGCTCCTATACTTTCAGCTCGTCGCCTTCTATGATTTTTTTAAGGAGGGCTCGAAAGTGAGATCCAGCAGTTGGAAGAGTTATGGCTCTTCATTCTTCAACTCCTTTGACGGTGGAGAATCTTCTGATAGCATGACCCAGGAAGACAGGAAGAAGACTTCGGCCATGCAGGAAGAGTTGAAGGGTTTCTTCGCGAGCACAGATGCCATTTGTTCTGACATTACACTGCGGAGAGATCTTGCTGTTTACCTCACTTTTTGGCTAGGTGAGGCTATTTTTGCTGGTGGAGATGGGACGCACATCAGGCCGCATTGTATTTTTCCGGCTTGTAAGATGGCGTTTGGGGAGCGACTTGCTTTGGTGCCCGCTCTTTACTCCTACCTGTGTACCGAACTGCAGGCTGCTGCTTTCTTGGTTCGGCTTGGGCTCCCTATGAATAGGGTATTTTCAGCCCATATCTTTTATTCGTGGTTTGTATACCACTGTCCTGGCTTCCACCAGCTGGGTGCTGCACAGGATGATGATCCTCTGATGATTCGATTGGCTAAGGGAAAAGCCGTATCTGAATCACTTTTGTTTGCCCGCATGAGGATCTGATGGTTCAGGGATGTCGAGATGGGGCAGTCTTCAGTTAAGCTTTCTCCGGAGTTGCGGAAGAAGGCTTTTGATTTTGGTGCCTCCCGAGACTCTACCAGAGCAGGGTCGGGAAGGCATTACTCTTTGACCAATGCAGAGAAGGAGTGGCTTTTCAGCATACGAGTCGGCACGATGGTGTACCGTAGACATCTTTTCGTCGACATCCAGCCGTATGTACCTTCTCGCTTTGCGCTTCAGTTGGGCTTCTCTCAAGGCGTTGTTGGGGCGCCTTCGAGTATGGTGAAGCGTTTTGGGGGTTTGCAGGATGGCAGAAATGCATGGGCTTTCTATAGTGCTGAAGACACTACTGCCACGATTTCTTATCCTGAGCTGTCGACTTTCCGAACTGCCGGCTTCACGAAGTGGTTCGCGGAGAGCTTTTTGGCATATCGGGGGCTTTCCAAGAAGGAGCTTGATGTAAAGCTGTCTTCTGGAAAAGGTACTGGAAAGTCGGATGGCGTCCGGCGAGAGGAAGTTTGGGCCTTCCTTTCTGGAGAGAAGCACAAGATAGGCTTTCTCGGTGACCAGGGCGTCATTGGTTCTGAAGCTGTTCGGGAAGTACCTGATGAGGCTTTGGAGCAGCTAGAACAGGAGGAAGCTGAACTCGACGCTTGGATGCAAGCGGCACAGAGACGAGCTTCCGTGGAGTCTACTGGCAAGAGCAGACCATCCAGTGAGGAGTCAAGTGAGAAACCTGACTCTGATAGTGGGACGGGTTCTTCTAGGAAGCGAACCCGTAGAGGTAGGAAGAGGAAGAGGAGTCAGCGTCACACGGGGCGGGACGAAGACTCTCCTAATGTGGAAGTCCCTCTCACTGTCAATGAGGAGGTGCCAGGGGAAGCTGACGAACCTCCGGAGAAGAGGATTCGGGAAGAAGAGACCATCGGTGAAGGTATGATTCCTCCTTTTCCTTTTTCTGCTTCTTTCATGGGGCTTTCCATGTTCTGATTTGTTTTCTCACCCTGCTGCTGCTCTTTTTTTTTTTAGCAGAGGATGAAGATTTGGCGATGCCTGAGGTTCCGACCGATGAGGCGGTGATGGAGCCGGTTATGGCATCTGGAGAAGAGCCGAGGGACTCTGGAATGATTCCAGAATCTCCAATTGGTATAACTTCTTTCGCCTTCTCTTTTTTTTGTGCCTGCGACTTGATTTGCTAACATTTTTCTTGTCAGCTGACTCGCCACAAGATTCCGATGACTTTGAACCATCAATGGACGCAAATGTTGATGATGCTTCCGATGAGTTCATGGAGGAAGAGAGTGTTCCGCCAGTCGTCGAAGAAGGTACTTTGTAGTGATGACCCTGATGATTTTTTTTTGAACAGGATCATATTCATACCTTTTTGTGTTTCATTTGCAGGTTTTGAAGTGACAGAAGAGAGTCCATCGCTTTCTTCAGAACCAGAGCAAGGGATGCCAGAGGTCGATCCGGAGGTAGAGACCAGTTCTGACATGATTGAGGAGATGCCTCGTGTTGAGATTCCCTCTCCAGTGGCTCCAAGTGAAAAGAGTTCTTTTGTTACTCTTCCAATGGGACATGACATGAGCAGCCGATCAACGGAGAAGGGTGAATCTTCATCCAGTTCGTCTCTTCAATTTGCGAAGAAGGTGCTGGCTCGGGTTTTGAGTTCTTGGGTCAAGACTCTCCTTTCTGGACACTTGGAGGCAGGATTTGGCATGATCCCACATGTGCAGGAGATTCTCACTGATACCGAAGAGGTTGGTCTGGATGTCACAGGTGCCAGGGCGACCGTTGATAGGATCATTGCACTGGGTGACAAGTGGTTTGAGACCATGGGTTTCCCTGACGACCAATTCTTCAAGGAGATGTTCTTGGACCCTGCTGATAAGGCTAAGTCTGACCTGAATGAGGCTACACAAAGCAAGAAACAGCTAGTTCGGGAGAAGAACAAGGAAGAGCTAGCCATCATCGGATTGAGGCATGACCTTAACGTCCTTGATAGGGAAGTTGAGGAGGCCAGGAAACGTCTTGAGCATTTGAAGGCACAAGTCGATGCTAAGTGGGCTGCTATAACAGAGGCTCGTGACAGGGAGAGTACTCTGATTCGCAGGGTTGCAGATGCCGGTCAAGTTCTCGAGAGGAGGACTCTAGAAAACGAACGATGGCAAACTGCTGGGGAAGAGCTTCCCGGTGTAAAAGAAGGGTTACGGCATTCGCCAGCATCTCATGGCAAGTTCCTGAAGAAGCGTGCCCTGGAAACTCTGACGGCTGGTGCCAAAAGTTTGCTTGAGGAGCTGAAGCTTTGGCTGGAGACCATTTTTGGCTAAGCTCCTGATTTTTGTAGCAGAAACTATTCTTCTTTCTTTTGGTACCACATGTATTTTTTTTGGTACTTCCTTATTTTTGTAGTGCTTGTGAACACTTTCTTTTTTTTGGTACCACATGTATTTTTTTGGTACTTTTTTTTTTGTAGTGCTTGTGAACACTTTCCCTTTTTTTTTTGGTACCACATGTATTTTTTGGTACTCTCTTTTTTTTTTTTTTTTTTTTCCCTACGCTCACTCAAATCTTTTTGTGATGAAAGCGATTGCTAAATGGGATTTGATCAAAAGTTTTGTCATTTTGTGAAAATCTTTTGTCAAATGATTGTTTTGGTAGGGGAAACGAATTTGGCATGAAAGCCGGATTTTTGTGGCATTTACAGCCAGTTTTGACATGAGAGTCAGGGTTTTTTTTTTTGTGTGACATTTATAGCCGATTTTTGAGATGGCATAAGAGCCAAAAATTTTGTTCGTGGCATGGGAGCCAATTTTGAGATGGCATGGAAGCCGAAATTTTATGGCGTAAAAGCCAAAATTTGGGTTGGCATGGAAGCCGGTGTTTGTTTTGTGGCATCTATAGCCAGTTTGGTGGCATTGATAGCCAATTTGTGGCATTTATAGCCAGTTTGGTGGCATTGATAGCCAATTTGTGGCATTTATAGCCGGTTTGGTGGCATTGATAGCCAATTTGTGGCATTTATAGCCGGTTTGGTGGCATTGATAGCCATTTTTTGAAAGCCAAGTTTTGGTTTGTCGGCGTGAAAGCCAATTTTTTGTGGCATTGATAGCCGGTTTGTGGCATTTATAGCCGGGTTTTGGCGTTTATAGCCAGATTTTTTTTTTGCTTTCAAAATGCAGGTATCGACTAAATGTCGCCTCCCCGCTGAATGGTCTTGCAAGTATCGATGGAATGTCGCTTCCTTGCTCATTCGGTTTTGCGAGTATTGATGGAATGTCACTTCCTCGCGGGTTAGGTTTTGTAAGTATCGATGGAATGTCGCTTCCTCGCGAATTGGGGTGCAAATATCGACTAAGCGTCGCTTCCCTGCTTTTCCCAAAACTTTTGATTTTGCGGGTACTGACTTGATGTCGTTTCCCCGTGATTTTTTGAAATTTGAGGTTTTCTCGAACCTTTGAAATTTGGGTTGTGGATATCAACTGAAATGTTGCGTCTCCACGATTTTAGAGGTTTTGGAAGTATCGAATGGGGTTCGCATCCTTCCGATTTTTTGAGTTTTGCGAGTATCGACTAAGTGTCACTTCCCCGCGGTTTTTGAAAAACCATTTTTTTGTTTAAAGACACGAGGGTCGTAAATTTTGACCTAAAACCATTTGGCGGTAAAAGGTAAGGTGGACTAGGGTGGAAATCCCTGAATCCGGATTTTTGTTTCAAACCATGAATTTTGGTTCAAGGATCGAAAGTTTTGGTCAAGTCAGGGAGAGGCTCCTAAACTTGGATTTTTTTTGTTTTTTTTTTTTTGAACAATGAAACGGTAAAAGTAAGCATTGTTTTTGAATCTCTAGAAATTTTGACATTTGATATGAAAATTCTAAAGAGAGTGGGTTTGACGAGCGAGTACCTGAGAACAGGTTTTGGCCATACAGGCATTGCTCTTACCCAGTTGGGTAAGTCTTCAAGGGTAGTACCGCTTCAAGAACTTGCCGTTGATAGGCAGCATACATCTGTCGCCTTCTATGTTTAGGAGGGCATATGCGCCATTGGAGAAGACCTTGTCGATGACGTAGGGTCCCTCCCATTTTGGTTCAAACTTGCCTTTGGATTTGTGAGCGAAGACCATTGGTCTTTTTACCGCAAGAACCAAGTCACCCTTTTTGTAGGCGCGTTGCCTGACCTTTTTGTCAAAAGATCCTGCCATGCGTGCTTGGTAAAGTTCAATGCTTTGTCGAGCTTCGAGCCGTCTCTCATCGAGATTGTCCAGCTCATGAAGTCGTAATTTCGCATTGCTTTCTTGAGTCATGTCATTTTGTAGAGATACCCTCAGAGAAGGAATTTGTACCTCTAGGGGCACGACAGCTTCGCATCCATAGACCAAGGAGAATGGTGTACTATGGGTTGGTCCTCGAACGGTGGTTCGATAGGCCCACAAAGCTTCAGACAGTTTGTCGCTCCAGTCTCTTTTGTGACTAGAGACCATTTTCTTGAGGATTTTGCAGAGTGTCTTGTTGAAGGCTTCTGCTAATCCGTTTGCTGCCGGATTATATGGAGTCGAAGGACAGCTTTGAATTTTGTATTTGTCGCAAAACCTGTAGAATCGATGATCCCGGAATTGTGGTCCGTTATCATGGACGAATCTTTTTGGTATGCCGAAACGACAAATGATGTTGGTGCGCAGGAACTGAAGAACTGATGAGGTCTTCATTTCATTGAACGCAAATGCTTCTGACCACTTGGAGAAATAATCCGTTGCGGCGAAGATGAAGCGATGACCTTTGCTTGAAGGGGGAGAGATAGGACCTATGATGTCCATGCCCCATGCTTCGAAAGGCCATGAGATTGCTGTAGGATGTAGCCATTCCGGAGGCATGTGAATGTAGTCTCCATGAACTTGGCATTGTTGGCAGCGCTTAGCAAATTGCATTGCGTCGGGTACCATGGTAGGCCAGTAGTAACCTAACCTTTTGATTTGGTCGTAAAGCTTGGGACCAGCCTGAAGAGCTCCACAAAGACCAGCGTGAACTTCTTTGAGTGTTTCTTCAGCTTCTTGTTGTGACAAGCAGCGTAGGAGTACTCCATTGAAGGATTTCCTGTAAAGGATTTTTGAAGGGATATCCAAATGAAAGTTTGGGGCTCGCCTTTGGATGCTTACCCGTTCTTTTGGATCTTCAGGTAGGATTCCGAACATAGTGTAATCAATGAACGGATCCCTCCAGTCGCCGATTGAAGGTTGAAGGATAGAGATCCGACTTCCAACCACCCGGTGGCATTCAACAACTGCTTGGTGTGTGTTAAGAGGAGGGAGGATCCTTCTCTAGCACACTGTAATTTGCATGTTTTCCCCTTCCTGGATCGCCATTGATGCGGCAAGTCCGGCCAGGGCATCTGCACGGATGTTTTCACCTCTACGAATGTGGGTGATGTTGCAGATGTCAAACTTTTGCAGAAGCGATTGTGCTTTGTTGTAGTAAGGCAGCAGATCAGGCTTCCTGACTTCATATTTCTGATTCATCTGGTTGACGATCAGTTGAGAGTCTCCAAAGACTTCCAGCATGGTGATACCGGATTCAATGGCGAGTTCCAATCCTAGGATCAGAGCTTGGTATTCAGCTGCATTGTTTGTGCATGGTTCCAGTAGCGAGAAAGCGTGTGGAATCATGTATTTGTCGGGGCTAACAAAGAGGATGCCAACTCCTGAGATCAGCTTTCTTTTTTCATTTGTCCTGGTTGCACCGTCAAAGTACATGTCCCAGGAGGCATTTGGTGAGGAAGTCTCCACGTTGTAGACAGGTTCATCTGGGAGATCATCTCTGAGTGGTGAATCTTTAGGCAATGGATGCTCTGCGAGGAAATCTGCTAGAGCTTGGCCTTTGATTGCTTTTTGTGGCACATACCTAATATCAAATTGTGACAAGAGGATGGACCATTTTGCCAGTCGGGCATTGAGAGAACCTGCTTTTGTAACAAGGACCTTCAAGAGATTGATCCTTGAGATCAGGTAGACTGTGTTGGAAAGCAAGTAGTGACGTAGCTTTTGTACGGCGAACATCACTGCAAGGCATTCTTTTTCGACTGGAGAGTAGCGATGCTCTGCACCTACTAGCATGCGGCTGAGGTAGTATAGAGCAGCTTCTTTTCCCTCACCATTCTCTTGTGCAAGCAAAGCGCCTACAGAATGATCAAGAGCTCTTGTGTACAAGATGAATGGTTTTCCAGTGGCAGGGGCAGCTAACACTGGAGGTTTGGTCAGGTATGACTTGATATCTTGAAATGCGGCTTCACAGTCGGCATCCCAGACAAAGTCTACACCCTTTTTCATCAATCGAGAGAATGGACGGCATTTCCCCGAAAGATTGGAGATGAACCGTCTGATGTAGGCCAATCTCCCTTGAAGCCCTTTTAGTTCCCTTAGGGTTCTTGGAGAGGGCATTTCTAGAATAGCCTTGACTTTTATGGGGTCAAGTTCTATTCCAGCTTTCCGAACAAGGAATCCGAGAAACTTACCCGACGAGACGCCGAAGAAGCATTTTAGAGGATTCATCCGCAGTTTGTGTTTGCGGAGTCGGAGGAAGACTTCCCGAAGATCTTTGAGATGGTCTTCTTTTCTTCTGCTTTTGACGGCGAGGTCATCAACGTAACATTCGACCGTCTTGTGCTGCATATCTTGGAATATTTTCATCATAGCCCTCTGATATGTGGCACCAGCATTTTTCAGACCAAATGGCATGACAGTGTAGCAATACACGCCAAATGGAGTCCGAAAAGATGTGTGTTTTTCATCCTCGGGATGCATCTTTATCTGATTGTAGCCAGAGAAGCCATCCATGAATGTCATTCGCTCGAATCCGCAGGTATTGTCAATCATCACCTCCGGTATGGGGAGCGGGAATTCATCTTTAGGGCAAGCGCCATTCAAGTCTCTATAGTCAATACAGACTCTGATCTGCCCAGTTTTCTTTGTCACGGGGACAATGTTGGCCAACCACTCTGGATGTTGTTCCTCACGGATGAAGCCAACGCTTTTGAGCTTTTGAACTTCTTGTTCGATTTTATCCATCACATCTGGACGGAATCTTCTTTGGCCTTGTTTGACAGGCTTGATGTCTTCTTGAAGATTGAGTTTGTGGACTGCTACTTTGGGGTCTAAACCAGGCATTTCAGCATAGGACCATGCAAAGCAATCAACGAACTCACGAAGAAAAGCGATATACTCGGGTAACTCATCATCCTTTATATTCTTGCTTATGAATACAGGACGTGGGTTATCTGGTGTTCCCAAGTCTATCTTTTCAACAGGATCTTCTGTCGGAAGGTTCGAAGGTGGTTCCTCCACAATATTTTCGGAGGCTTCCAACTCAACGAAACCTTCTGGAGTTTCAACTGCATTACCAGACCAAGGCTCTGTTCCTTTCCATGGATTTTCTTGATTGGTGATCTCCTCAAGGCTTGCTATGAGATAGTCCCAATCGCCTGTTGAGTCTGGTATTTCTTTTGGAGACGAGGGTTCTTCTGGGTCAGGATGCCACCCGTCTGTGTCATCGGGCGATTCCTCTTCATCATCAGAGAAATCGTACAAATTGGATGAGCTTCCTGGATCTTTGTCGGGTAACTCTTTAAAGAGATTTCCAGGGAGATCGATGTCTTCGTGGACTTGAGATGTTGAGGCTTGGTCGGTAAAACGACTTTTAAGCTTTTGTGTGAACTGTCTCAGGGGGGTATCAGGATCATATCCTAACCCATGTGAAGACTTTTCTACATATCCGTAGAGTCTCCAATCTTCCAGCTGGCTTTTGGTCAAGGCGGGCTCCAATGGCGTGAGAATACCGCGTCTTTCTCCCAAACCGACTGGGTTCTGAGCGTCAAAGCCCATTTTCTTCATGATAGCTTGTGCCACAGGACTATATAGAGATAGTTGAGGCATACCTTCATTTTGGAAAGGTTCAAGCAGAGAACTTGATGAAGAAGCATCCGATCTATGAAAGAAGATCGGTCTTTGCTTTGGTGATGTTGCCGGAACAACAAAGGTAGCAGACGTAGGATCTTCTACATCAGCAGGTGTCTTCATCGGAGTGAGAGCAGGCTGAACTTGCTGAGTGTCAGCTTGGCTTGACAATGCATCATCTTCTGGCTCTGAATCCGAGTCTGTGTCTTGCATGATAGACACGAGAGAGACAACAAATTTGCCCCCAGGCTTTTGTTTCGCCTTCTTCACTTTAGTCGTGATGACCAAAGGTTTTGAAGATTTGAGGGAGATGACGAAGGGAGATTGACTACTCTCTTCTAATTTGCCGGAGGGGTTGTTTTCTTCCGGTGATTTTTGAGGAGCCTTGCCTTTATCTTTCTGGAGATTTTCAGCAGGGGGTGCTATTTCCTCTTCTTCTTTTTCTCCTTCATACATCTGGGAGTCTGCGAAGTGGACTTCTTTACCTTTGAAGGGTTTTCTGTCCGCAAAGACACGATGTACCATGCCATCGTCGCCGACGAACTTGATGCATTGATGTAGAGTTGAAGGGACAACACCGTTCTCGTGTATCCAAGGACGTCCGAGAAGGATGTTGTAGCATGAGGGGGTTTTTATTGCATACACAGTGACCTCAGAGATAAGATCACCGATTTGCAATTTGAACCTGATTTTGCCGATAGGCCTTTGAGCGCTCCCATCGTATCCAAAGATAGATACAGATGTGTGGCTTAGCTTGCTGGGTGGGATGCCCAACTCTTCAAGAGCCGAAGTGGAGATGAGGTTGAGTGCAGAACCTGGGTCGACCTGAACTCTGTGTATAGGTATTTCCTTGATGTACCCTGTGAAGTACAGGGGTCGGTTGTGCCTTGCTTCGCCAAGTAGGAGGTCTTCCTTAGTGAAGGCGATGGTTGCACTAGCTGCCTTTTGAACCGAGAGGCATTGGATGCATGATCCCTCAGTTTTCTTTTCTCCCTTTGAGGAAGTTTCAGAGTTTTTGACCCGGTAGTCCATTTCAATTTGGAGGACTTGCGGGGCATGTTTGTCGACATCCTCATTCAGTTTTTGTAATTCTGAGATGAGATCATCACGAGTGCGTGGAGACATTCGCAATAAGTCTAGGATGTGAAGACGTGCAGGTATGTGTTTGAAGTGCTCAACCAAGTCATACTTGAAAGCCTCCTTGGGGCCTGCATGTTCATTGTTTTTGCCACTGGGGGCGCTTACAACATCTTTTCCCGAAGGATTTACATAAGTAAAGGAAGATTGGTTGTAATTCTTGTGGTAGTCTCGGCCAGAGCGGGTGCCTCTACCAACTTCGAGAGCTTCTTGAGAAGGATCTTCGTTTGGAAGATTGTCTTCAGGATCAAGAGGCTGTCGTTTTTCATCTACTGGGGATGTATTTGCAGCAGAGTTGCCATCCTCAGTGATTGTGTTGCACGGAGCATTTTCCGGGAGCAAGTCCTGAACAGCATCCAGCAGCTTTTCTTCTTCGTTGACCCATCCATCACCCCAAGTTGGGTTTTCTTCATGATGATGAGTCGGGAAGAATGTGTATCCTGAAGTCACAGTCTCAGGAGAAGACACCTGAGAGGGTGTCATCTCTGTGAAAGTCACGTGAGACAAGGTAGCTCCAGAGGATACATTGCTAGGCGTCGTCGGAGTATAGGTAATCTCATCAGACGACGCTTCAGAAGAGCTATAGTCCTGATATATTACATTACAGGAAGCTCTGATAGGAGATGTTGCCTGCTCGGAGTCAGACTCATCCTCGGATGTAAGAGGATCGTCTATCCAGCAATGTTCTCCATTTTCAGGAGTTAAGGGTGGATGTACCTGGTGAGCTTCAGGGACTTCCGGTTCTGGATTGTGAGGAATCTCGTTGACGCGGTCTTACTCTTGTTCTAGAGCGAGATGCTGCAAGATCCTTGCATATTCTTCAAGATCCGGCATGGGAGCCAGATCATCTTCTTCGTCTTCTCCGTGTGGCTCAACATAGTTGATTTCCACTGGAGCAACGACGGGTGCTTGCTCAACAGCATTTTCTTGTACAGCCTCTTGGTCTTCTTCATCATCAGACCAGGATCCTTGTGGCTGTAAGGGGTTATACCAGATTACTGGTATAAGGTGAGTTTCAGGAACCCATTCTTCATCAGAGAGATATTCTCCTGTTTCAAGAGATTCCTCCCACTCATCGGTGTAGTTGGGCTCGAATCCATCGTCGGTGTCGCTGGACTCGTATCCATCAATGGAGAATCCAACTACCGAGTTGCAAGAGTATGATGCCCCCTGCATGGCTTCTTCTCTGAATTGAGGTGGCATGAAATCACTGAGAGTGAGTTTTCTTACCCCCTTTGAAGTCTCTGGAAGGGACGTTTCTGTTGCCCCGAGTGAAGTGGTAGAGGAGGCCTCTGCCTTTTCATGGACTTCTTGTTTTGGCTGGGTCTTCTCTTGCCGTTTGAGCCTGAGGAGATGTTTCCTAGCCTGCCTTCGCTGTTGAGCTGTTGGCTTTGTTTTGACGATCTCCCAGTTTTCATCTTCCAGGAGATCGGGATGTACCCATATAGGTTGTCCGTCTGGTGTCGGGAAAGGAACCAACACTTCGGACGTTTGAATTCTTTTTATCACCTTGAAGGAAGTAGTGATCTTCTTCTTCGGTGATTTTGGTGTTTGTCCACGTGACACCATGTTGACGGAGGCGGGGCCATAGTTTTTATCAAAGGTTATGACTCCGTTCCTCCACATCTCATTGATCTTCTCTCTCACAACGAAGCATTGATTGAGAGGATGTGAGATCATCTGGTGGTATGGACAGTACCGAGGATCGTTGGTTTTGCCAACGTCTCCCGGTCTTTTGGGCTCTGGCAAAATGAGTTTGCCATTTGCTAGGAGAGCCTCAAAGATTTCTTCAACGTCTTCATCGAACGGATATTTCTTTTCTACACGTTCTTTGAAGGCATCAGAGAGTTCAGGCCTTTTACCTGCAGTTTTGTTTTCAGCTTTCTTTGGCTGCTGAGGAGCTAACTTAGTCTGCACATTGAGAACCTCCTTCTTCTTTGGTTTAGAGGTTGCAACAGCAGTCGGCTCTTTCTTTGATGATTTCTGACTGTTGAGGTCTTTGATCACCGTTTCAGCTTCCATGGAAGCTTCCAGGAGTTCTCCCAGGTTTTTTGATTTGTTGCCGATGATCATGGAGCGGATTTTAGCTCTCATATTGTTACGGCAGATGTCGACTAGCGACGCTTGTGGCAGTACATCTGAGCATTTGTACGCCATTGCTTTCCACTTGTGAATGAAGTCATAAGTTGACTCATTCTCTCCCTGTTTTAGGCTGCAGAGCTGAGCCATAGTAACAGGATGATCCTCACCTTGGAAGTGGGTCAGGAAGCGTGTCTCCAGCATAGCCCAGTTCTGAATGGAGTTCTCCGGCAGAGTGGAGTACCAATCGAAGGCCGTACCTTTTAGGGTACTTGCAAAGAGGCGAATCTTGAGTGCATCTTGATCCGCGATAGCTCCCGTCAAGATCTTGAAGTGGATGACGTGCTGTCTGGCCGATCCTTTCCTCGTATATGTTTGGAGAGTAGGATGTTTGAATTTTGTGGGGAACGGGACCGAGTCCATCCATAAAGGATATGGTGGCTTGATCCCATGCTCTTTGAGTATATCCTCTTCTTTAGCTTTGGCGAGGATACTGTCTACGTCCTTTTTGGTAAGGGCGCGCGACTCATTTTCTTCACAATTCTCCTCGTTATTGTCATGATTTGGAGGAGGCTCATTGTTCGCCTGATTTTGGACGACAAGGAGAATGTTTTCCATCGGAGTTTCAATCCTCTGCTGGCCTTGTTCCAACTGCTGGATGCGTGTGAGCGCATCATCTCGAGGTGGATTCTGAGGTGGTGGCTCAGAACTTGTAGCCAAGACGTTCATCCCTCGGGATTCGAACGAAGAAATCATCCTGGTGACCGAGCTGGGGCTCATTCTTTTTGATGAAGAGCTTGATGAAGGATTACTCTCCCGTCCTTGGCTTGAAGGGTCAAGAGATTCTTCAGGATGTCTTCGTGTCCCGGTGACGCTACGGGTCACCGGACGTCGGACATGGATTTTTGATGCTGACCTTTGGCGTCTTCTGGTTTTTCCAACCATATGGACGGCAGCAACTTGGTCGGGTCTTTCTTTTTCGACCCATTTGTGGGAGACTTGAAGTGTAGGAGGCTGGGTCCGTTGCTTCTCTAGTCTCTTTTGTCGATATGAAGCACGGCGGCGTGCTCGACGAGCGATTTGAGCTTCAGTCAGCTCTGGCTGGGCTCTAACGATGAAGGATGTGCTCCCTCGGGCGCAGCAGCCGAGCCTGTCTTCTTTGTAGCTAGGCAAGGACAGGATTCGGACCCGGTCCTTTGCCTGTTGCAGCGAAGCTTTGAACCTTTCGAGTTCAGCCCCTGTAGAGATGAAGGGTCGAACTGAAGGAGTGTAGGCCCTGGCAGGTGCTTGTAGAGGCCTAGTGATGCATGACCTGATTCTGGGCCTGTGGGAGCAAGCCGGTTCATGCTGGGTTGACTTGGGAGTCAGGTTGGAGATGGGTCTCTCCTCTTTCATGTAGGCAAGAGGGTAGAACTGGTTCTCTTTGAGTGGGGCCAGGTATGCTGGCTTGGTGGAAATTTGAGACCTTTTTTGTTTTGGGGAAGGTCTTGGAGACCAAGTCTTGGGATAGACCTGGTTGTTTGTTGGTCGAGGCTTCGCGGGGGTGCCGCGGGCTTCGGGCTTTTGGGCGCTCGCCTTTGGTGTCACGGGAGTGACACGTTGAGAGGCGATCTTCTGCTTTTTAGCAGGCGCAGCTTGTTCTTCGGGAAGTGGGAATGGTCCCAGTGTCCCGAAGACGATGGTCCGGGGAGTCGAGGTCGACCCGTAGTTCAGAGAGTTGCCGAGGGAGTTGACGCTTCGGCAGCTGGCAGGGCGCTTGTAAGTGTGCTCGGTTTGCTTCTGTTGAAGCATGAGTTGGTGCTTGTTCTCATCGAAAATAATGGTTAAGGCTGCCATTGTTAGTTTCAAAATTTCTGAAACAAGACCACATCCATTAGTAATCACAAGAATATAATGATCATAAATGGGAATTTCTATGGTTGTCTTTTCAAATCGCTCAAGGGATATGTCCCAAGCAATATGAAAGAAGGCAAAAAGCCATAGAGGGTACAATTGTTCTGGTAGCAAGTATGGTGAGCCCAGAATGAGCGTTCCAGTGACTGCTAGAAGCAATTGTAAACCTAAATTCGACTTATCGAGAAGCAGGGCTTGCTCGAGATAAGAAGAATATAAGGTAGGAGTTACAAATGTGCCGGTCACAGATACAGTAGACCCTGAAAGGGCGTACTAGTACTGCTATGCACAAATGTTGGAGATCGCATCCATGAAATGGGATTCTTTGTTTTGAAAGGTCAGAAATGGATTCGTCAAAGAGAGCAGGTGGCATTCCGATTCAAATACGGGCTCAACGATTTCCGCGAGCGCCAGTACTCAAAAGGAAAGAGACCACAATTTCTCGAATCTGAATCCAAAAGTGACGAGTTTTTTTTTTGAAATGTCAAGATTGGTTCCATCAAGGAGAGCAAATGGTATTCTGATCTGAACACGGTCTCGGCGATTTTCGCGAGCGCCAGTGCTCAGAAAAGAAGAAACCAAAATTTCTCAGATCTGAAATCAAAAGTGACGAGTTTTTGGAGATTTTTTTTTTGAAATGATTTTTTTTGTTTTATTTTTTTTATTTTTTTTTATTATATATATTTTTTTTAAAAATATATTTTTTATTTATTTTTTATTTATTTTTTTTGAAGATTTTTTTTTTAAGATTTTTTTTTTGAAAATCTTTTTTTTTTATTTTTTTATTTTTTTTATTTTAATTAATTTTTAAGATTTAAAGACGAGAGAGTACACATAGGCCTCCTAACCCGGTCTTATGAAACCTCAATTGATAGAATTGCCCCCAGGTAAGGGTAGGATTACTTAATGAACCCGTTTGGAGGACCCTTGCCTAGAACAGTCAAGCTGTCTCCACACTCTGGACAAGGCTTTTCTTGAATCAATCGTGATCAAAGAACGCAATTGGTTTAACCTTAGTGGTCTATGTCCTCTTTTTTTATAAAAATCCCAAATAGACTCATCGAAGAGAAACGATGGCCCAAAACCTTAGTCGAACGGGCTCAACATTTCTGCAAGCACCAAAGAACGATAGGATAGGATCAAAGTTTCTCAATTTTGAATCCAAACTAAGAAAGTTGATTTTTTATTTATTTATTTATTTATTTATTTTTTTGAAATCTCTAATGAACTCATCGAAGAGAAACGATGGTCCAAAACCTTAGTCGAACGGGCTCAACATTTCTGCAAGCACCAAAGAACGATAGGATAGGATCAAAGTTTCTCAATTTTGAATCCAAACTAAGAAAACTGATTTTTTTTTTAATTTTTTTTTGAAATCTCTAATGAACTTGTTAGACCCCGACCCAGACCAACGCGATTAGTGCTAATTAAGTGAACGTTTAGTCTTAAGTGAGTCTTAGTACTAGTTGGGTTAGAATGTGATTAGACTTAGTCTGGATTATAGTTTTGGGGATTTTGAGGACGTTTAGTATGAGTCAGACACGCTCAGGGACGCCCTGAGTGCACGTGTAAGAATGGGTTTTTGTTCTAGATTTTTGAAGTGGATGTGATTTTTATTTCTCTTGAATGGCCTTATTATTTATGGCAACTTTCGTTTTTAAGCTGCATGCATTTGAGGCCCAGAAACCCAAGTTTTGGCCCAATAAGGGCAAATCTGTCTTTTCATGCAAAATCTGGGCACACTTTTCGAAGTCGTGAAACCATGTCAAAAGTATACTTTTCTGAAACTAGATTTTTCGACGATCGTTTTGTTCTTCTTCGTCGACTTCATCCGGGGTCCACAAGACCATGTTTTAAGCGTTTCTAGTTCAGCTAGAGAGGGACCCACCTCTCAACCCATATAAAAAGTCTCTTACTCTCTCTCCTCCATTTTCTTCTTCCAAAAAAATCCTGCAACGGTTGCCCTAGAGTGGAGTGGAGAAGGCAGCCCTCTCCTTGATCTTTTTCCCTTGAAACCATCTAGCAAGAAGGCTCCGATCTTCGATTCGTTTCCGCCATTCTCTTCCTCTCTTCGCGAGCTTCGATTGGGCACGTTTTAGAGCCAAACCCCTTCTACTATTCATCATCTTCAACCTCCCTTCACCTTGTTCAACGAGCTCAAGGTTAGTGTTCTTCTTTCATTCCTTCTTTTGATGTTCTTAGGCTCACCAAGAGCTTGTTTATCATGATTTCAAACCCATTTTCGAAATGGGGGTTTATGTTGGCCAAAATGTTGATTTTTGTATGCTCCATTTTGGGGGTTTTGTGTAGATCTCGTGGAGCACCCCTCATTGTTGGTTTTTGTGAAGCTTTCTTTGACTTTGGATTGAGGCAAGTAAACTTTTTGGGATTTTTCCATGTATATTGCATTAGGGTTCCATTTTCTTCATTAAGGTATGACTTTTGTGTTGGTTCTCTTAATGCTAGTTATGTCTACACTCTTTCAAGCCATGCACTTCAGTTTCTCTATTGGTTTTGTCACTAATGATTTACTAAGTTCTTAGAATCATGTTGGTCTTGTAAGTTCATGAAATTGTTATGGGAATGCCTTGATGTTTCTCTTTGGAATAAATGGACAAATTTGTGGATGGAATGCTCTTTAATGTGTATAATGAATCCCTTGGAAAGCATGGAGGCTTGGGGAGTGCAGGTGGTAAAAATGTGGAAGTGAAGAAGGGAGAAAAAGTTGTAAAAATTCTGAACAGAATGCACTGCCCGTGCCTGTCGGTCAGCTGTCGGTCCGACTTCGGTCGACCGACAGGTCGACCGATACCAACCGAAATCTGTCGGTTCGAATTCCAGAGAGCAGCATTTCTGTCAGGACATCCCTCGGTTCGCTGTCGGTCAACCGACAGGTCGACCGACAACCAACCGAGGATCTGTCGGTTCCATTTCCAGAGAGCAACATTTTCTGTCTGGTCATCTGTCGGTTCACATTCGGTCAACCGAGGATCTGTCGGTTCAATTTCCAGAGAGCAGCAATTCTGGGCTGGGATCTGTCGGTCAAGCCTTCGGTCGACCGACAGATCGACCTCGGTTAACCGACGGTTAACCGAGCGTTGACCGACAGTTACAAAAAGAACTGTGTTTGGAGAAATTTTGCAGGAATGAAAACTAAACTATGCTTTAGACCTCCATTTGACATTGTGCACTTGAAATTCCTAAATGAATCTTACCTTCGGGGACACCAAGTTATATAGAGTTTCGACGTTTGGATTTCCAAGTCCACAAGGGTCAAAGTTTTGGTCTTAGCCTATGCTTGATAGATTTTGTTCGGACTCTTGTTTTGATGCTTTATGCGTCCTCATGTTCTTGTTTGATCTTTTTCAAGTATAAGCTTGTATTTAAGACGTGTTTCAAGAATCGTGCTTCAAGAAAGAAAAAAAGGGAATCATTTCTTAAGTTTTGTTAAGCATTTATATAATGCTATTTTTGCTAGCCTGTCGTGACGTGTTTGATAAATGATTTCCCTCTTGCTTTGACGTGTTCTCGGATAAGTTTTGTCGTGTTTTATGCATTCATGATATAAGTGATTACCACTGAGCTTGGACTGCCCTTTTAGCTTGATCCACTACCTGGGGGTCCTTAAACATGTGGACTGTCTGCAGACTAGTCGTGTCTTGAATTGACACATCGTGCGTGTTCGTGGTCCGGTTCCGCGGCCGGATACCCCGTCTACCTTGTGTGGCGTGGGATCGTGTTTCTTGTCGTGCTTGTCTTGCGTGCTTGCTCTTGTCATCATGTATGACGGAGAAAGGATGAGCTCATGTGGATTTATCTTTTCATGATATTATATGTATTCGTGCTAGTTTCGTAAGCATTGAAACGTGTATTTAAACTTTGAACTGTTTTAGCATTATTTCAATTATTCATGCCTAAATGGTTTATTTGCCAAACCGTCGTGTTTGATGCTTGTTATTTTGGTGTCCAGGTGCAGGAGTGTTCACGCGTGACGAGGAGTGCCCGGAGGAGGCTGTTGAGCCACCCCCAGCACTCGAGTGGCAGCCCAACGACGTCATCTAGACGCCGGTCGGGATCTTGATTTTCGTTTCACCTAGCTTGGGTTATGTTGGGTTGTTCTTTTGGGGTTCCATTGTTGTATTGGCCTTTGTTGGCCTCTTTGGGTTGTGTAACTTGAATTAATATACTTTTGTTAAACCTTGAAATGTTAATCATGATAGGAATGCTTGATGACTTTCCTTCTTGATACCTTGTCTCCATATTATATATGCTTCTTGTATCTTATCGTTCAAGATTGTATGAATTGTTTTGCTACACGCTTCCGCATACCCATTCGTGTGAGCTCGACCCGTGTCTTGGGATCCTCACCGCGGAAACCTGTGGGAAAATAAATGAAATTATATCACAACAGCGGCGGCGGTGTGTTTTGAATAATCATGCCGCCGCAGCGCAGTCGCGGGCCCGGGTCCCGGTCCGGGGTCGCGACAGGACTGGTATCAGAGCGGGACATGTTTCAGGCAGTTAAAAGAAACTAGAAAGTCTTAGGAACGTGGCGAGGATTCGTGAGTTCGATAGAATGTTTGTCTAGACAACATGACCAACCCAAATATGTCTATATATGTGCTAACAAATTGTCTTGCAGCATCATGCCTCCACGTAAAGCCCCGAATCACAATGCTTCAGGCAGCAATCAGAATGAGACAGAACCGACTGAAAATCCTACTGCTACTCAGTTCCAACAATTGATGCAGGCCATGTTGGAGCAACAGAGGCAAGCCAATGAAACGCAAGCAAAATTTCAAGAGCAAATGGCTAAGAAAGACGAGGAAATGGCTCAAGTACAGAGGCAGCTTCTAGAAGCCCTCCAAAATAGACCTCAGCATCAAGCCCCACCAAATGTGGTGTACCAGAATAGGGCTGATGATGTCAATGTTCTCTTCGAGAGATTTCGGAAGAGGGGACCTAAGGAATTCTCGGGCCAAGAGGATCCTTTGACGGCTGATGATTGGCTCGCGAACACGGCTAAGATTTTTGACGTTTTTGTTTGCACTGGCAGGGAGAGGGTGAACCTCACCGCTTCTCTATTTTATGGACTTGCAGATGATTGGTGGCAAACAGTCAAAGAGCCATACCAGGTCATGGCAGATGAGGTTGCTTGGACGACCTTTAAGGCACACTTCACGGATAAGTACGTCCCCTCCCATGTTAAGAGACAGAAGGCAATTGAGTTCCAACAGTTGAAGCAAGGGAGTATGTCCGTTTTGGAGTATGTCACGAAGTTTGAGAGGCTTGCCAGATATGCTACCGAGCTTATTGACACTGAACAGAAAAAGATAACTAAGTTTTTGGAAGGACTGAATCCCATTCTCAAGAGGGATGTCTCCGGAATAATCCCACCAGTCACCTTTGATGAAGCAGTCAGTCGGGCATACAAATTTGAAGAGTTTAACAATGAGATAATCCAGGATAGAAAGCAGCACTACCATCAGCAAAACCAAAGACAGCAAGGTGGCAAGAAGCCAAGACAGGAACAGACTCAAGTTAGACAATCTGGTTGTAATCATTGTGGCAAGAATCACCCTACCCACGAATGCCGCAAGGCAACGGGTGCTTGCTTCAGGTGTGGAGGAATGGACCATGCAATCAAAGATTGCCCACACCTCCAGAGTCAAGCCAACAGATATCAGCAGCCAAGGCAGATGCCACCACAGAATCCAGCAGTACCAGTTCAGATGAGACCACCACAGCAACAACAGCAACAAGGCAGGCAAGTACCAAACCAGAATGCTCGTCCACCGCAGAATAGGAACAATCAGGGCAGACAGATTCAGCAGCAGAACAGGCCACACCAGCAGGGACGTGTATACAATATCAACCGTACTGACGCTGAAGCAGCGGGTGACGTCATAGAAGGTAAACTTCTTGTTTGTGGAGTAGAAGCACAGATCTTATTTGATCCAGGATCCACACACTCTTTTCTATCCCCTTGGTTTGCAAGGAAGATTGATGCACAGCATGCAGAATTGGATTATAGTTTGACTGTCACTACACCCGTAGGTAGACATGTTGTTTGCACGACCTTTTACCCTAGTTGTCAGGTTTTGTTAGGAGATATCAATTTACCAGCCAACCTCATAATTCTAGACATGCATGATTTTGACATTATCTTAGGCATGGATTGGTTAGAGACCTACCATGCTACCATGGATTGTTTTGGTAAGACCATTACCTTCAGATTGCAAGGGCCACAGACAGAGTTGATGTTTCAGGGAAATAGGAAGAAGTCTTCCAGTGGTTTCATTTCAGCTTTGAAAGCTAATAGATTGGTGAGCAGTGGGTGTGAGGCATTTATAGCGTTTATCACGGAGGATAAACAGTCCCAAGGGGTGGAGGATATCCCCGTAGTGTGTGAATTTCCGGATGTTTTTCCAGATGAAATCCCGGGTTTACCACCAGTTAGAGAAGTTGAGTTTACTATTGAACTCCTTCCAGGGACTGCACCGATCTCAATTGCACCTTATAGGATGGCTCCTGCAGAGTTAGGAGAATTGAAACTTCAGTTGCAAGAAATGTTGAGCAAGGGCTTTATTAGGCCAAGTGTTTCACCGTGGGGAGCGCCAGTTCTTTTTGTGAAGAAGAAGGATGGAAGCCTTAGAATGTGCATCGACTATAGAAGATTGAACCATGTGACCGTCAAGAACAAATACCCTTTGCCAAGGATAGATGAGTTGTTTGACCAATTACAAGGAGCAACACACTTTTCCAAGATAGACTTGAGGTCAGGGTATCATCAGTTGCGGGTTAGAGAGTCTGATGTGGCGAAGACAGCTTTCCGAACGAGATATGGGCATTACGAGTTCTTAGTGATGCCCTTTGGCTTGACAAATGCGCCTGCAGTCTTCATGGCTCTCATGAACAAGGTTTTTGCAGAGTTTCTAGATCACTCTACCGTGGTGTTCATTGATGATGTCCTCGTGTATTCTAAGAGTAAGGAGGAGCATGAAGAGCACTTGAGGACATCGTTGCAGCTTTTGAGAGACCACCAGCTCTATGCGAAGTTGAACAAGTGTGAATTTTGGCTAGAGCAAGTTTCCTTTTTGGGTCACATTATTTCGAGAGAAGGATTAGCAGTTGATCCAGCCAAGATAGAAGCAGTCATCGAGTGGAAGAGACCCAGCAGTGTGACAGAAATTAGAAGCTTTTTGGGGTTAGCAGGATACTATCGGAGATTTGTCCAAGGTTTTTCGTCTATTGCAGCACCATTGACGAAGTTGACCCGGAAAAATGTCCCTTTTGTTTGGACTGATCAGTGTGAAGGCAGCTTTCAGGAGTTGAAGAAGAGGTTAACCACAGCCCCAATCCTCACATTACCATCGGGCAGCGGTGGATTTGTTGTTTTTACGGATGCGTCCAATGTGGGATTAGGTTGTGTATTGATGCAAGATGGCAAGGTGATTGCCTATGGTTCGAGACAGTTGAAGAATCATGAGGTTAATTATGCAACGCATGACTTGGAGTTGGCAGCAGTAGTTTTTGCTTTGAAGATGTGGAGGCACTACCTCTATGGGGAGAAATTCGAAGTTCATTCCGACCACCGAAGTTTGCAATATTTGTTTTCACAGAAGGAATTGAATATGAGACAGAGACGGTGGATGGAGTATATTAAAGATTATGACTTCCCAATCAAGTATCATCCGGGCAAAGTGAACGTTGTGGCAGATGCATTGAGCAGAAAGTCAGCAGTGATGGCTAGTTTGAGAGGAGTTAGTGTTCTCCAACAGTTGGAAGAACTTGGAGTAGAGGTACAACACTTGAGGAGAGGTGTCTTAGTGGCAAATATGACCGTGTCTGAACCTACCTTCATCCAAAGAATCAAAGATAGTCAGTTGCAAGACCCAGAATTGGCCAAGATTGTAGATCAGATTGCAGAACGTCCAGATTTCAGAATTTCTGATGGAGTGTTGTATTTTCGTGACCGGTTGTGCGTGCCGAATGTTGATGATTTGAAGAATGAAATTATGATTGAAGCTCACCATACTAGATACTCTATACATCCGGGTAGCACGAAGATGTACCATAACTTGAAGAGCAGATTTTGGTGGAATAATATGAAGCGAGAGATCGCAACTTTTGTATCTCGTTGCTTGACTTGTCAGATGATCAAGGCAGAACATCAGAAGCCTCCTGGGTTGTTACAGCCTTTGGAGATTCCGGAGTGGAAATGGGAGCATATCACTATGGATTTTGTCTCCGGTTTGCCTAATACCAAGAGAGGAAACAATGCAATTTGGGTTATAGTTGATCGTCTTACGAAGTCTGCGCACTTCCTTCCGATGAAGACTGGGAACATGATGCATATGGCACCACTCGCTAAACTATTCATTGACGAGATTGTTAGCAAACATGGTCAGCCCGTCTCCATCACTTCCGACAGAGATAGCAGATTTGTTTCGAGATTTTGGAAATCTCTTCTTGAATCCATGGGGTCCAAACTTCAGTTCAGCACAGCGTATCATCCTCAGACCGATGGTCAGTCAGAGCGGACGATACAGACTCTTGAAGATATGCTACGTGCTTGTGTGTTGGATTTCAAGGTCCAGTGGGATGAGAACCTACCTCTTTGCGAGTTTGCGTACAACAATAGCTACCATTCTAGCATTGGAATGGCACCGTTCGAGGCACTCTATGGTAGGAGGTGCAGAACTCCAGTCTGTTGGGAAGAAGTCGGTGTGCGTAGTTTTCATGGACCGACTATAGTTGGAGAGACAAGCGACAAGGTTAAGCAGATTCAGGACAGATTGAAGATCGCTCGAAGCAGACAGAAAAGTTATGCTGACACTCGCCGGAGAGAATTGCAATTTGAAGTGGGTGACAAAGTGTTCTTGAAAGTCTCACCGGTCAGAGGTACTCTAAGATTTGGAAAGAAAGGAAAATTGTCCAGCAGATACATTGGCCCATATGAGATTTTGAGCAAGATTGGAAATGTCGCTTACAGGCTTGCGTTACCGCCAGAACTCTCAGGGGTACATAATGTCTTTCACGTCTCTATGCTCAAGAAGTATGTTCACAGTCCTTCTCACATTATTCCACACGAGCCTCTTGAGATTCGAGAAGATGCGTCGTATGTGGAGAGACCGGTTAGAATCATCGATACCCGAGAGCATGAGTTGAGAAATCGGACTATCCATTGGGTCAAAGTGTTTTGGGAGAACCACGAGCCAGAAGAAGCCACATGGGAATTGAGAGATCAAGTCCAAAAGAAGTATCCACACCTGTTACCAGAGGTAAGATTGTTTATATTTGGTGGACCAAATATCCTAAGGGGTGGAGGATGTTAGACCCCGACCCAGACCAACGCGATTAGTGCTAATTAAGTGAACGTTTAGTCTTAAGTGAGTCTTAGTACTAGTTGGGTTAGAATGTGATTAGACTTAGTCTGGATTATAGTTTTGGGGATTTTGAGGACGTTTAGTATGAGTCAGACACGCTCAGGGACGCCCTGAGTGCACGTGTAAGAATGGGTTTTTGTTCTAGATTTTTGAAGTGGATGTGATTTTTATTTCTCTTGAATGGCCTTATTATTTATGGCAACTTTCGTTTTTAAGCTGCATGCATTTGAGGCCCAGAAACCCAAGTTTTGGCCCAATAAGGGCAAATCTGTCTTTTCATGCAAAATCTGGGCACACTTTTCGAAGTCGTGAAACCATGTCAAAAGTATACTTTTCTGAAACTAGATTTTTCGACGATCGTTTTGTTCTTCTTCGTCGACTTCATCCGGGGTCCACAAGACCATGTTTTAAGCGTTTCTAGTTCAGCTAGAGAGGGACCCACCTCTCAACCCATATAAAAAGTCTCTTACTCTCTCTCCTCCATTTTCTTCTTCCAAAAAAATCCTGCAACGGTTGCCCTAGAGTGGAGTGGAGAAGGCAGCCCTCTCCTTGATCTTTTTCCCTTGAAACCATCTAGCAAGAAGGCTCCGATCTTCGATTCGTTTCCGCCATTCTCTTCCTCTCTTCGCGAGCTTCGATTGGGCACGTTTTAGAGCCAAACCCCTTCTACTATTCATCATCTTCAACCTCCCTTCACCTTGTTCAACGAGCTCAAGGTTAGTGTTCTTCTTTCATTCCTTCTTTTGATGTTCTTAGGCTCACCAAGAGCTTGTTTATCATGATTTCAAACCCATTTTCGAAATGGGGGTTTATGTTGGCCAAAATGTTGATTTTTGTATGCTCCATTTTGGGGGTTTTGTGTAGATCTCGTGGAGCACCCCTCATTGTTGGTTTTTGTGAAGCTTTCTTTGACTTTGGATTGAGGCAAGTAAACTTTTTGGGATTTTTCCATGTATATTGCATTAGGGTTCCATTTTCTTCATTAAGGTATGACTTTTGTGTTGGTTCTCTTAATGCTAGTTATGTCTACACTCTTTCAAGCCATGCACTTCAGTTTCTCTATTGGTTTTGTCACTAATGATTTACTAAGTTCTTAGAATCATGTTGGTCTTGTAAGTTCATGAAATTGTTATGGGAATGCCTTGATGTTTCTCTTTGGAATAAATGGACAAATTTGTGGATGGAATGCTCTTTAATGTGTATAATGAATCCCTTGGAAAGCATGGAGGCTTGGGGAGTGCAGGTGGTAAAAATGTGGAAGTGAAGAAGGGAGAAAAAGTTGTAAAAATTCTGAACAGAATGCACTGCCCGTGCCTGTCGGTCAGCTGTCGGTCCGACTTCGGTCGACCGACAGGTCGACCGATACCAACCGAAATCTGTCGGTTCGAATTCCAGAGAGCAGCATTTCTGTCAGGACATCCCTCGGTTCGCTGTCGGTCAACCGACAGGTCGACCGACAACCAACCGAGGATCTGTCGGTTCCATTTCCAGAGAGCAACATTTTCTGTCTGGTCATCTGTCGGTTCACATTCGGTCAACCGAGGATCTGTCGGTTCAATTTCCAGAGAGCAGCAATTCTGGGCTGGGATCTGTCGGTCAAGCCTTCGGTCGACCGACAGATCGACCTCGGTTAACCGACGGTTAACCGAGCGTTGACCGACAGTTACAAAAAGAACTGTGTTTGGAGAAATTTTGCAGGAATGAAAACTAAACTATGCTTTAGACCTCCATTTGACATTGTGCACTTGAAATTCCTAAATGTATCTTACCTTCGGGGACACCAAGTTATATAGAGTTTCGACGTTTGGATTTCCAAGTCCACAAGGGTCAAAGTTTTGGTCTTAGCCTATGCTTGATAGATTTTGTTCGGACTCTTGTTTTGATGCTTTATGCGTCCTCATGTTCTTGTTTGATCTTTTTCAAGTATAAGCTTGTATTTAAGACGTGTTTCAAGAATCGTGCTTCAAGAAAGAAAAAAAGGGAATCATTTCTTAAGTTTTGTTAAGCATTTATATAATGCTATTTTTGCTAGCCTGTCGTGACGTGTTTGATAAATGATTTCCCTCTTGCTTTGACGTGTTCTCGGATAAGTTTTGTCGTGTTTTATGCATTCATGATATAAGTGATTACCACTGAGCTTGGACTGCCCTTTTAGCTTGATCCACTACCTGGGGGTCCTTAAACATGTGGACTGTCTGCAGACTAGTCGTGTCTTGAATTGACACATCGTGCGTGTTCGTGGTCCGGTTCCGCGGCCGGATACCCCGTCTACCTTGTGTGGCGTGGGATCGTGTTTCTTGTCGTGCTTGTCTTGCGTGCTTGCTCTTGTCATCATGTATGACGGAGAAAGGATGAGCTCATGTGGATTTATCTTTTCATGATATTATATGTATTCGTGCTAGTTTCGTAAGCATTGAAACGTGTATTTAAACTTTGAACTGTTTTAGCATTATTTCAATTATTCATGCCTAAATGGTTTATTTGCCAAACCGTCGTGTTTGATGCTTGTTATTTTGGTGTCCAGGTGCAGGAGTGTTCACGCGTGACGAGGAGTGCCCGGAGGAGGCTGTTGAGCCACCCCCAGCACTCGAGTGGCAGCCCAACGACGTCATCTAGACGCCGGTCGGGATCTTGATTTTCGTTTCACCTAGCTTGGGTTATGTTGGGTTGTTCTTTTGGGGTTCCATTGTTGTATTGGCCTTTGTTGGCCTCTTTGGGTTGTGTAACTTGAATTAATATACTTTTGTTAAACCTTGAAATGTTAATCATGATAGGAATGCTTGATGACTTTCCTTCTTGATACCTTGTCTCCATATTATATATGCTTCTTGTATCTTATCGTTCAAGATTGTATGAATTGTTTTGCTACACGCTTCCGCATACCCATTCGTGTGAGCTCGACCCGTGTCTTGGGATCCTCACCGCGGAAACCTGTGGGAAAATAAATGAAATTATATCACAACAGCGGCGGCGGTGTGTTTTGAATAATCATGCCGCCGCAGCGCAGTCGCGGGCCCGGGTCCCGGTCCGGGGTCGCGACAGAACTCATCGAAGAGAAACGATGGTCCAAAACCTTAGTCGAACGGGCTCAACATTTCTGCAAGCACCAAAGAACGATAGGATAGGATCAAAGTTTCTCAATTTTGAATTCAAACTAAGAAAACTGATTTTTTTTTTAATTTTTTGAAAAGAGAAAGAATGGAAACAAACTCAAAGGAATAGAAATTTCCAAAAAATCCCATCTCATTTTTTTTTTAGGATGCAAAATCCAACATAGGCTACCAGCTAGAAAGTAGCCAAGGAATCCGGAAAAGAAGTATAAGCATAGAGCAAAAAGTATGATATGCAAATATTTCATTTCCAAGCACCGTGTTCTCAAATGAACGAGTCCCACCGGGTGTGCCAGCTTGATGGAACGCGCTCCGAGGCGCCGCTGGGGCGGCTACCGGGGTCGGTGGAACGTGGGAGCCCGTCGGGTCCGGCCCTTTCGCGCCCTGGCGGGCCCTGAAGCGTGCATCAACATTTCTTTTGTGTGGGTGTGCCAGATTTTCTATTTTACTTGGAATTGCAAGTGGTAATCCGGAGATCAACCTTCGCAAGTAAAAAGGAAATCAACTTCTTTCAAGTTTTCCATTGCACAAATATTTAAGAAAAGAGACATTTTCTTGATTTGCCGTGAAAGGCGATTTTGTTTGGCATTTATAGCCGATTTTGGCGTTTATAGCCGATTTACAATTCTCATCAATAATGAAAGACAAGAGTTGTGATTTTTGTCTCTTTTAGAAAAATACAAACTACAATGAAAAGCAAGAAAAGGAAGATCTAACTTTTCAGGAGATTGTGGGGGACTCGTTCAGATTGACGGTCGCAAGCCATGTGTGGGCTTCGCCATCATCCATGCAGATGAGAACAGAAGATGCTCTTGATTCGCTTGGCTTGGCTATAACCTCAGGTTTTTAGAGGACAAAGACCAAGAGAAGGTCCTATGTCCAATAAAAAGCTAAGTAGACGGGCTGAAAAGCCACGTCTAAGCCATTGGAGGCAGCGGGAGAAGGCAAGGACCTTGGGGGGGGGTGCCCCCCAAGGGACTTTCGTCACCTTGTAGTGGTGGCTGGTGCAGAACTTCAGCAGAGTTTTTCTCTCTTTTTCTTTCTCTCAGATTTCTGGATCTGTGGCGCTTTGGAAGTGATGCCTGGAATGCTTGGGGTGCTCTCCGATTTATAGGCTTTTGGTAGCCATTTAGGAGAGTTTATGAGCTTTAATTGCTTTAATAAGAGGAGTTACAAGATTTATTTCTTGATTTTGTAACTCCTTTTTCCTTGAATCTGATTGGCCGATGGAGATTAAGGGCTTTTAATCACCATAATTACCATAATGGGAGGAGTTTCATGGGTTAAATGCCATGAATCAATTGACTTGTAACTCCCAAATGCTTGCTTCTGATTGGGCCGTCCAAAGAAATGAATTAATGACTGCAATAAAGCTAGTCAATTAACCACATTAATTGGTCGCCGAGCAGTCGAAGAGTCGCGGGCCATGCCGTGTCTTCTGGAATTCTTCTGGCGACGATCATCGATGGATCTACATGCTGATCGATATCGGATGAACATGTAACTTCAGACATTGATAGCTAAGAGCGGGCCGGTGACATCTGTCTTGTCGATTTCACGATCGGTCGGACAGAAAGTGCACTTTCTTGGTCGACCGGTTGGCGATCTTGGAGCGATCAATGATGATTTTATGCTTTTGGAGGTTGACCCGTGATTTTGACGGATGTCGGAGGATATGAGTCAATTTCAAGCACTAAAAATCACATTTTCAGGAAACCACAGGGGCCAAAGTGCGCGAAACGCGAAAAAAGACGGAAAAAACGGGTCACCGGCGGAAAATCCGGTGACCCGGACCTCCATGGTCGCCGGCGACCATGGACCGGCGACCATGGGCCATGGTCGCAGGGGCCTGCGACCATGGGCCATGGTCGCAGGGGTCTGCGACCCTGGGGGATTTTTCCCCTTCGGAGCCCGTTTTGCGGTCGTTTTTGAGGTCTTTTTCGTCGCCGTTTTCTTCTGTATTTTTCTTGACATTTCTTCTCATTTATTGGCTTGATTTCCCTGTAGAAAACCTGATGAGAATCCTTGCATTTTTAGAGTGAAAAGTTTCCAATTTTCCGGGAAAGCCGAAGACTTTGTCGCGTAGAGCTGCTGATTTTCCGCCAGAAGCTGAAACTTGGTCAAACGATGTCGGAATGACCTGAAATTTGAGGTGAAGCCTCCTGAGCAATAAATAAGACCAACCATAGGCTTTTGTTTGAGTTTTGAAGCCGTTTGGGGTCCCGTCGATGCTTCACTTGATTTTGCTGCGGGGAAAATGCCGAGCTTTGATATGTGGCCAAACGATGTCCGATTGACCTGAAATTTGACGGGGAGCCTATTGGAGTCATTTTGAGACGTTCCATGGGCTCCGTTTTGGATGTCATGGTCCCGGGTTGCTCCGCCGCCGGTAGGCTTGATTTTCTCTCGGAGCATCGAAACCTGGTCAAACGTTGTTAGAATGACCTGAAATTTGACGTGCAGCCTTTTGGAAGCGTGTTGAAGCCACTCATGCACTTGGTTTGATGAGCGAAGGCTTCGGTGGTTCCCGCCGCCGGGAGGCTTGATTTTGCTGCTCGAGCATTGATGGAGGGTCAAACGTTGTCGGTTTGACTTGAAATTTGGCATGGAGCCCTTTTGAGACATGCTGGAGTCATCTGTAGGCTCTGATCGAAGTTTTGTCGTCTCCGATGATGTCGCCGCCGGGAGCGCCATTTTAGCTGTCGGAGAAGCGAAGTTAGGCCAAATGATTCTGAAATGGCCCGAAACTTCATGTGTACTCTTCTCTTGGCTATCTTGAAGGATCTTGCAGTTTTTGTTTGATTCTGACAAGATTTGATTTTTTGGAGAAATTGCATTGCCTATTTATGGCAGGTTGCGACTTCATGCAGCTTTCTTGATGTTGAAGAGGCAAAGTGACATTTTTGGTGTCAACAGCCAGCTCAGTTTTTTGTTTCATCATCTCAACCTCGAGTTTGGCAGCCCTCTTTGCCTTCACCGCAGCC
This sequence comes from Umbellularia californica, assembly GCA_028538565.1. Classification (NCBI taxonomy): domain Eukaryota; kingdom Viridiplantae; phylum Streptophyta; class Magnoliopsida; order Laurales; family Lauraceae; genus Umbellularia; species Umbellularia californica. The sequence goes on from JAPQWN010000007.1 coordinate 56,621,913, forward strand.
GCCCCCTTCAACTCGTGCGTTTCAGCACTCAGCCTAATGATTTCGGCCACCGCCGAGTCCATCTCTGTAGCGAGTTTGGCATGCCTTTCCTCCAACTCCCGCGACTTCTCACTGCTCAACTCCAGGGTGGACGCGAGTTTCCTTTTCTCCCCTTCCAGCTAGGAGACCTTAGAGGAGCTCTGATGGGCCCTCTCCAATACCACTTGAAGCCTTTGTACATTCTGCAAGAAGAAGGCCGATGTCAGAAAGGAAACCAGAGTCAGGAACACTACGAGACTCACAACAAAGCAGGACTCACCACAATGGACGCCTGCATCGATGACATCACCAGACCCACGTCATTAGCCTTCTTATGCCTCTCCATGTCGCAAGGGAGGGCACAGGCCCTGGAGAGTGCAGCGAGGACAGAGGAGTTGGCAGCCAGCCGGTCCTCCACTGTCAATGGCCTCCCAGGCTCCAGCATGAGGTCCGGCTTCCATGGGCCCACACAAATGTGCCGAGATGTGGGGTCCGGCTTGGGGCCCTGCTCCCCCGGCCCCTCTGACCGGGCCTTCTTTTCCGGGGGAACGCTCCCCTTCCCGGAGTCCTTCTCCGCCTGCCCCTCCTGCAGGGCGCTTTTGAGCTCTGCTTGAGGAACCATTGAGCGCAGCGGAGGCCCTAGCGGCGCCAGAGACCGCGGACAAGGGGACGGAGTCGGAGGACGGGGGCAGAGAGACTGGAGGAGCTCGGCCCCCAAGTACTTTGGACTTTAGGTCCGAAGTTTTTAAAGGGGGTCGACGTCGCTCCAGCGGCATTTCTTCTTCTTTGGAACTAGAGGAGGAGTACGCCTCTACTACCTGCTGAGGGTCGACGGGCTCCTGCTTGGCTCTCGAAGTGGAAGGTCCAGCTCCCAGGGCAAGCAAGGGCTTGACGTCCTCTGGCTCTTCGATCGACAGGGGAGCTCCGGTCCTTCTCGGGATGAAGGAGCGGTACACAGGTTGGTATCCAAGTAGATCCCAGGCCGCCTGACTGTGGTGGCCCTTCTACGCCTTCACCACCCTCAACCACTCGTCGTTCCTCCTCCACCCGACCCGGTTTGCTTCCTTCTTCCTCTCGCTGTGACTTGTTCGGCACACAAGATCCATGAGTTCATCAAAAATAAAGATAGAGGAAAGAGACAAGGCTGTCAGCTCGGTATTTACTTGGGGTGGTCCCGAGACGACGGGGGACCTTGTGCACTCTGGCCTCCGCGGGCTCGGATTCCCCAAACTCCCAGCTCCCGGAGACGAACAGGCGGTCGTCCCCAGCGTGCTTGTTCGAGTCCTCCAGGTCGTGAACGAACGGCTCCTTCCTCGGCTTCTCGCGAAGATAGTAGTAGTCGTCGACTCCCGCGGACTTGCACAGGTCATACACATCCTCGATATCATGGACACCAAGGTTGATCCCTAAGATTCTGTTCAGCTCGGCAGTTCCCATTATTATCTTGAAACTATTGGGCATCAGCTGACAGGGGCATAGATTCCACTTCTGAATATAGGTCTTCAGAAGTGGATGGATGGGAAACCTAACTCCCTCCTCTACGATCGCCACCAAAGGGAATAACATCACCCATTTCGGAAGGTTCTGCCATCAAAGGCATCGTTTGGGTCGTCTATCCTAATGAGGACCTCCTTGGGGATCCTGGACATAGTCCTAAACCCTTCTAGGGCCTATAGGGTATCTACCCATTGCCTATACTCTCCCATTTCTAAGGCTAGGAGATGAGAGGAGACGAAGGACGTAAAACAGGAAAAAAAGGGCTGAACCCTACAAAGTGGGAACCCTAACAGGAGTCCTAGGGAGGACGGGAAGCGCAGAAGCAAAGAGAGGAGAGCGGAAGGAGGACTCACAAAAGTTGATGAAAGCGCGAAAGGCTCCGGGAGAACGACTCAAAGATCTCTTTTCACAGAAGAAGGCTCTTTTGCAGAAGGGACTCTCTTTTTTCTGATTGCCAAAGTAGAAGAAAAATGGAAGAAGGCACCGTATATATACAGCAAGGAGGGGGCCCTTTCAGATTTCGAGGACGCGCTTTCAAAATGTCGCTTCGGGAGCCGTACACGTCGCTTTGGAATAGCAGTACAGCCGATTAGATGATGGAACGTAGCAAGGGCGGTACGCCTTCCGCAGTTATGCAGCAAGGACAATTGATTGTCTCAGGCAGGCGAAGCAACATCAACGCTTTCGAGCAGGCAAAACAATGCGATGAGGATCAGATGTCAGCAACCGATGTCATGATGAAGAGCTACGAGCTCGGCAAAAGAATTACTCCTTAATATATAGCTCCCAACCTCAAAAAGTTACAGAACTCTCAAGAGGCCAAGAGCTAGGGGCAATTGTGCGGGGTATTTTCATGATACTGAAATTTTCCTAGTTTTGGGTAAAAGTACCAACTGGGTTTGCTTTGATCTCGGCCTCATTCGGCTCGGCGACTGCGCCAGCTAGCACCGAGCTTGAGTCCACCTCGGTAGGAGTACCGAGCATGTTCTGTTGAGTCCGGCCTTGCGCATCTCGGCAGTAATGCCTGAACTCACGCCCAAAACCTTGTTGACTTCTCCAGTTCGGCTCTATTGACCGAGGTGAGCACTGAACGTCGAATCCCAATTATGTGACGGGACAACTACGTTACAGAACGTACTGACAGTTATGGTGGCCGCTGGATATCGATAAGGGGTCATCCCTATCCGATGGTCAAGTCTGCATTTATGTGTGGGATTGAGGAAAGATTTGATGGGACAATACTCTCACCCACCTCCATTGAGGATCCAAGGTATGGGCTGATGGGATTGTGCTCTCACCTACTGTTGACACCAAAAATGTCACTTTGCCTCTTCAACATCAAGAAAGCTGCATGAAGTCGCAACCTGCCATAAATAGGCAATGCAATTTCTCCAAAAATTCAAATCTTGTCAGAATCAAACAAAAACTGCAAGATCCTTCAAGATAGCCAAGAGAAGAGTACACATGAAGTTTCGGGCCATTTCGACAACATTTGGCCTAACTTCACTTCTCCGACAGCTAAACGGGAGCTCTTGGCGGCGACATCATCGGAGACGTCAAAACTTCGATCAGAGCCTACAGATGACTCCAGCATGTCTCAAAAGGGCTCCATGCCAAATTTCAAGTCAAACCGACAACGTTTGACCCTCCATCAATGCTCGAGCAGCAAAATCAAGCCTCCCGGCGGCGGGAACCACCGAAGCCTTCGCTCATCAAACCAAGTGCATGATTGGCTTCAACATGCTTCCAAAAGGCTGCACGTCAAATTTCAGGTCATTCTGACAACGTTTGACCAGGTTTCGATGCTCCGAGAGAAAATCAAGCCTACCGGCGGCGGAGCAACCCGGGACCATGACATCCAAAACGGAGCCCATGGAACGTCTCAAAATGACTCCAATAGGCTCCCCGTCAAATTTCAGGTCAATCGGACATCGTTTGGCCACATATCAAAGCTCGGCATTTTCCCCGCAGCAAAATCAAGTGAAGCATCGACGGGACCCCAAACGGCTTCAAAACTCAAACAAAAGCCTATGGTTGGTCTTATTTATTGCTCAGGAGGCTCCACCTCAAATTTCAGGTCATTCCGACATCGTTTGACCAAGTTTCAGCTTCTGGCGGAAAATCAGCAGCTCTACGCGACAAAGTCTTCGGCTTTCCCGGAAAATTGGAAACTTTGCACTCTAAAAATGCAAGGATTCTCGTCAGGTTTTCTACAGGAAAATCAAGCCAATAAATGAGAAGAAATGTCAGGAAAAATACAGAAGAAAACGGCGACGAAAAAGACCTCAAAACGACCGCAAAACGGGCTCCGAATGGGAAAATTCCCCTAGCCTGCGACCCTGGGCCAAGGTCGCAGGCCCCTGCGACCATGGAGGTCCGGGTCACCGGATTTTTCGCCGGTGACCCGTTTTTTCCGTCCTTTTTCGGGTTTCGCACACTTTGGCCCCTGTGGTTTCCTGAAAATGTGATTTTTAGTGCTTGAAATTGACTCATGTCCGCCGACATCCGTCAAAATCACGGGTCAACCTCCAAAAGTATCAAAATCAACATTGATCGCCAACCGGTCGACCAAAAAAGTGTACTTTCCGCCCGATCGATCGAAAAATCGACAGGACAGATGTCACCAGCCCGCTCTTAGCTATCACTGTCTGAAGTTACATGTTCATCCGATGTCGATCAGCATGAAGATCCATCGATGATCATCGCCAGAAGAATTCCAGAAGACACGGCACGGCCCGCGACTCTTCGACTGCTCGGCGACCAATTAATGTGGTTAATTGACTAGCTTTATTGCAGTCATTAATTCATTTCTTTGGACGGCCCAATCAGAAACAAGCATTTGGGAGTTACAAGTCAATTGATTCGTGGCATTTAACCCATGAAACTCCTCCCATTATGGTAATTAAGGTGATTAAAAGCCCTTAATCTCCATCGGCCAATCAGATTCAAGGAAAAAGGAGTTACAAAATCAAAGAAATAAATCTTGTAACTCCTCCCATTAAAGCCATTAAAGCCCATAAACTCTCCTAAATGGCTACCAAAAGCCTATAAATAGGAGAGCATTCCATTGAAATCCGGATCGATCAATCGGAGATCACTTCCAAAGCACCACAGATCCAGAAATCTGAGAGAAAGAAAAAGAGAGAAAAACTCTGCTGAAGTTCTGCACCGGCCACCACTACAAGGTGACAAAAGTCCCTTGGGGGGTACCCCCCCAAGGTGCTTGCCTTCTCCCGCTGCCTCCAATGGCTTAGACGTGGCTTTTCAGCCCGTCTACTTAGCTTTTTATTGGACATAGGACCTCCTCTTGGTCTTTGTCCTCTAAAAACCTGAGGTTATAGCCAAGCCAAGCGAATCAAGAGCATCCTCTGTTCTCATCTGCATGGATGATGGCGAAGCCAATACATGACTTGCGACCGTCAATCTGAACGAGTCCCCCACAATCTCCTGAGAAGTTAGATCCTCCTTTTCTTGCTTTTCATTGTAGTTTGTATTTTTCTAAAAGAGACAAAAATCACAACTCTTGTCTTTCATTATTGATGAGAATTGTAAATCGGCTATAAACGCCAAAATCGGCTATAAATGCCAAACAAAATCGCCTTTCATGGCAAACCAAGAAAATGTCTCTTTTCTTAAATATTTGTGCAATGGAAAACTTGAAAGAAGTTGATTTCCTTTTTACTTGCGAAGGTTGATCTCCGGATTACCACTTGCAATTCCAAGTAAAATAGAAAATCTGGCACACCCACACAAAGAAATGTTGATGCACGCTTCAGGCCCGCCAGGGCGCGAAAGGGCCGGACCCGACGGACTCCCACGTTCCGCCGACCCCGGTAGCCGCCCAACGGCGCCTCGGAGCGCGTTCCATCACCTACCTCTACTCAGGGAGCTTCTGATGGGACACCCGTCTATATATATGCATGGATAAGATCAATAAAGAGGTACGCATTACGCAATACACATTTCACATTGCCTGAACTCCCTTCTTCCCCCCTCACTCTCCCTTTGTTCAGTGACTGCACTAACTTAGGTATCAGAGTGCCTTCGGCTGACGACAGCCAGTGGCTCTAACTTTTTCTCCGCCTTCCCCTTTCAGGTTCAGGGCATCTAATCCATCCAAAGCAGTTTAGTAGCAGCATTACGAGTTTCATACTCACCTAATCAAGTCCGTAAATTTTAGGCACTTACAATATCAATTTTAACCTCAATTTTTAGTAGGACTAACTCCAATTGATATAAAATATGAGGATACGTAACAGGAGGAGATAAAGTTCATTTTGAATGGTACAAATTATCATTATGTGATGCCACAAACCTACGAAACGAGTGGGGGGTGGCCATCATCCCCAAAATCTTAAAAAAAACCAGGGCTTGTTTGGATAGGCAAAAAATAAAGTAGAGTGAATTTAAATGGGGCCTAACAGTTTAAAATTTCAACTCTTTCATGTTTGGATCAGTTTGGCCCAATAGATAAAGTAATGTTATCAACCACATGTACTCCATTTCACTTCAACCATAAATCTTTTATTTCCTTGAGTGAAAGTGGATTCTATTATAAACCTTAACTTCACAGTAAAGCTTCCAAATGGAGTGAAGTAAATACTCTACTTTAATTTCAACTTACTTCTTATCCGCTTCACTCCTCACATGAAATACACTCCACTCTTCGTTTATCCATAAAGGCCTTAATATTTTATAAGTTTTCACATATACTTGAAAAAAGCCCCTGCATATTTTGAAAACCAGTTTACTTGTTTATGTGGTATTTTTAAATATTTTTTCCTAGATAGTGGCCCCCGCTTGGTTGCAGCCATGCTTTCTCTTGACAATATGTACCAAAATCATGTATTCATTAGTTGTTGGATATGAATTATGAAGAAGGAAGAATGCCTCATGCTCACTCATATCCTCAACTCATACCAACGGATGTTCGCAAAATCGCGAACTTCTATGCTGCCCAGCTGCAGCAACTCTGCTGCCCTCGGCCCTCCTTCTCCCTCGTCCGCACCATCCATGCCCACATGATCGCCTCCGGGTTCCGCCCACGCGGCCACATCCTAAACCGTCTCATCGATCTCTACTGCAAATCCACAAACGTCAACTACGCCCGCCACCTGTTCGACGCAATTTCCCAACCAGACATCGTCGCTCGCACCACCCTCATCACTGCTTATTCCAACTCGGGAAACATCAACTTCGCTCGCCGAGTGTTCGATGAAACGCCCTTCTTCATCCGCGACACTGTCTCCTACAATTCCATGATCTCCGCCTATTCTCGCAACGGAGATGGCCGCGCTGCTGTAGAACTCTTCTGCGAGATGGGGCGGGAACGTCTCCATCTCTGTCCCGATGATTTCACATTTACTAGCGTTCTCAGCGGACTGGCACTTGTAGCTGACGACGACAGGCAATGCCGGCAGATGCACTGCGCAGTTGTGAAGTTTGGAACGGAGTCAAATGTCTCTGTTTCGAATGCTCTTATATCTGTCTACATGAGATGCTCTTCTGGGTCGTCAGCGGTTCTCGCTCGCCAACTGTTTGACGGAATGCTGGAGAAAGATGAATTGTCGTGGACCACGGTGATTACTGGGTATGTTCGGCGTGGTGATCTCGATGCTGCGCGGCAGCTATTTGATGGAATGATGGAGAAGTTTGATGTCGTGTGGAATGCGATGATTTCGGGCTATGTGCATCATGGGTTTACTGGAGAAGCTCTGGAGATGTTTAGAAGGATGTATTTGGAAGGAGTTGTTCTCGATGAGTTCACGTGTACAAGTGTGCTCAGTGCGTGTGCCAACGCTGGGTTGCTGCAGCATGGTAAGCAGGTGCATGCATACATTATACGTATGGATCCTACACCGGAGCCTGACACGTCCTTGCCTGTGAAAAATGCATTGATTACACTGTACTGGAAATGTGGTAAGATTTATGTGGCGAGGTGGATTTTTGATGGAATGTGTTTAAGAGACCTTGTTTCGTGGAATGCAATTTTATCAGGGTATGTAACTTTGGGGCACATTGGTGATGCTCAAAGAATATTCAACATGATGCCTGAAAGGAATCTTTTGACGTGGATGGTGATGATCTCTGGGTTTGCTCATAATGGGCTTGGGGAGGAAGGGCTCAAGTTGTTTAACAGGATGAGGGAGGAGGGTGTAAATCCATGTGACTATGCATTTGCGGGTGCTATCACTGCTTGTGCGGGGCTAGGAGCATTGGAGCATGGACGACAGCTCCATGGACAGCTGATCAGGTATGGGTTTGATTCAAGTGTCTCTGCAGGGAACGCCCTTCTAACAATGTATGCAAGGTGTGGAGTCGTGGAGGCTGCGCGTTGCATGTTTCTTACAATGCCTTGTGCAGACTCTGTTTCTTGGAATGCTATGATTGCAGCCCTGGGGCAGCATGGACATGGAACTGAGGCACTTGATCTATTTGAAAGGATGTTACAAGAGGAAATACCACCCGATCGTATCACTTTCCTCACAGTTCTTTCTGCTTGTAGCCATGCAGGTCTTGTTAAAGAAGGGTGTGAGTATTTTAACTTGATGAATGACCGTTATGGTATAATCCCAAGTGAAGATCATTATGCTCGGTTGATTGATCTGTTGGGACGAGCAGGGAAACTCTCAGAAGCAAAGGGTATTATTGAAAAGATGCCCTTCAAACCAGGTGCACCCGTTTGGGAGGCACTTCTATCCGGGTGTTGCATTCATGGGAACATGGAGCTCGGTATCCAGGCTGCAGAGGAGCTCTTTGAGCTGGTCCCAGAACATGATGGTACATATATCTTGTTGTCAAACATGTATGCCACCATGGGTAGATGGAATGATGCTGCAAAAGTGAGGAAAGCAATGAAGGATCGGGGGGTGAAGAAAGAACCTGGTTGTAGTTGGATCGAGGTTTCAAGGTTGGTCCATGTTTTCATGGTTGATGACACTAAGCATCCTGAGGTGCCGGAGGTTTATGGTTTCCTTGAAAGATTGGGAGTGGAGATGAGGAAGCTAGGATATGTCCCCGATACAAAGTTTGTGTTGCACGATGTAGAGTCTGAGCAAAAGGAGTATGTGTTGTCTACTCACAGTGAGAAGTTGGCAGTTGGGTATGGGCTCCTAAAGCTGCCGGCCGGTGCTACTGTTAGAGTTCTCAAGAACTTGAGAATCTGTGGGGATTGCCACACTGCAATCAAGTTCATGTCAAAGGTGGTGGATAGGGAGATTATAGTGAGAGATGGAAAGAGATTTCACCACTTCAAACATGGGGAGTGTTCATGTGGCAATTACTGGTGAAAAAAGACACTGTTTGAAGTTGCATGTTAGTTTCTCTTGGGGAAGTGTCCTGTAAATTATCAATGTTCCGTAATTAATTGAGGGCTGTTCATTCTTTCATGGGGAGCAGTTGAGATTTTGATTGCTGTTAATCATCGCATGCCAGTAAAGAATTGGATCAATAAGAGCTGTATCATGTATTGTTATGAGGATCATATTCTTTCTACATTATGCAGGAGCCATTTTGTGGTGGCGTTTTTACCTTGTTGAAGATATGAAGTCTTCATGTAATAGTCAACAGCATTGAGTGCTATTTATCAGCCATCTGAAGGGATTTATTGATGCCTTCTAAAAAAAATTGGTGAAGAATTGTGTGGTTCATGAAGGATACAGAAATTCCAGACTGATATTTTTTGGTTTTAGATGAGCTAATATAACTGGGCAATTTTGGTAGGAGACACGAATGTTGCCGAACTGGCGAGTCAACTTATGTGCTGATTGGAACTTGGTGCTGATTCTCTTCTTGATCTCTGATCCCCCTTCGACGTGCTTTCAGATAGTAGCAATGAATGTGGTCACTAATGCATTTTTTGAAGGATTTTGAATAACATGACTGGTGAGAGGGACAGAAAGTGATACAATTGCTAATATTTTTTGTTGCAACAAGAGAAAGAGGGTAATAGATAATTAAAGTTCATCACGAGTGCCACATGGAAGCTATGCACATTGAATTGCTTTTGGGATATCAATTCAGTTAGATTTAAAAAAAAAAAAGGCGGCGGCATTCACAGGCCTTTTTTCATGTATGTGTTTTGTTGGTTGACAAATTCCTTTTCAGAGATTATGATCTCTTTAATTCCATCCATAGTTTAGACCAAAGCATAAATTACTAGAAATGTTTGTCGTCTTTATCTTTTCCTGCAGAAAGAAGAGAGGCCAATATGGAGAGCTTGGAACAATGGAGCTATCATTGAGATGATTGATCCAACTTTAAGTGAACGTTGCTCAACAAATGAAGCTATTGAGATGCAGCCATATTGGCTTATTGTGTGTTCAAGAAGATGCGACTGCAAGACCCAATATGTCTGCAGTTGTTCTCATGCGCAATAGTAATTCTATCACCTTCACCACCGGCATATTTCTTTTGATGGTAGAATGGAGTCTAGCTTTCAAACACTAGTCCATTCTTCACAGGGAAATCATTCAGAAGAAATTCCCCTAAATTCATCAACAGTTTCCGTAAATTATGTATCATCGATTACCGAATTTGAACCTCATTAGCGAATTGATGACTGTATCTAAAATTAATTGTGTTGGTGAGACTTTCCAAATCTAGGATCTTATGAGACTTGCTTTATCAAGTCAATATTGTTTGATTATAGTTAATTAATTTTGATTTTGATTAATGATCTCTAGATCTATCTATAACAAAAAGAGAGGAGGATAGCCAATTTGGAGCTATCATGAATCCCAGTTCTAATAAGATAATGCCCTCAATAATAGAATATATATAAAAAAAAAAAATAGCTTCCAATGGAATAAATTCAATTAATAGAAATATTTTATTGTTAAAAAAAGAAGAAAATTAAAAGAAGAAATGTTGGAAGAAAATTATAATGAAAGAAAAGCTCATTTCTTCTCCATGTTTATTTTGTAAGATCTTGTTTGAGTAGTGTTCAGGTTTCCCCTACACACAGTTGCATTTCTTCTCTTCCATGGTTGCTGCTTGTAAGATCAGTTCAATACACCATCACTGTAAAATCTTACCCTCCACTCCTCCCTTTTTAAAATAAACAAATAGTCTCCAAGTTTGACTGAAAGATAAAAGTAGATGATGTTGTACTAGCCATTTGTTTTTATTAAGTAGGATGACTGGTACGGTTGACACCTTCAACTTGAGTACCCAGGGACGATCCGTGGGCTACTCTCTTGCATATACACACACATATATTTATGAAAAGTACTCATATATTTATGAAAAGTACTCATATGAGAGATACTCTCACCAACTTTATGAGAGATGGGTAGGGGCCCTTACTTCCATATCCACTCTCACCAACTTAAATGCAAGGACCCCCAACTTAATGTGAAGGCCCTCACCCATCTCTCATAAAGTTGGTGAGAGTGTCTTTCATAGGAGCACTTCCCTACATATATATATATATATATATATATATATATATGAGCAGGGGCGTGGCTAGACAGAGGCAAGGGGGGGCACATGACCCTCCTTTCTTTTTTAGGTAAAATTACAAAAATACCCCTGTGAGATTAAATTTATTATAAAATTGCCATATACCCTAACAACTTCCAACCCTCTCCCTCTGCAGCTCTCTCTTATCCATCTCTTGCTACAGCAGGCATTCCCTCTTCGGCTTTTCATCTCCTGTAAGTTGATAGTATGGTTGAGATTTTCTCTATAGGAATTATGATCCATTGTGGTTTCTGATTAGGGTTCTTATTTGAGGGTTTATGAGTTTGATTTATTAGTTGCGAGCACTTGCGTCTTAAAACGAGTTTCTGAGGTCTGCCTTAGTGGGTTTTGTTTCCTTTTGATGATTTAGTGAGAAAACCCTTTTTTGTGTCTCTTACTTCCAATAATGCTATTTTAGCCATTGATATTGTGTGGTAAATCTTTCTGTTTTCAGTGTTTCAATGGAGCTTTTAAGGTTTGCCTTAGTGGGCTTGCTTTGATGATAAAAATGGAGAGCCCTAGCAACCTTCTGCTTATTCTAGGACATCCAGTCAGTTATTTTTACAGATGCTTTGCATGCATTTAGTTTTGTTCCTGTTTGATTTGGTGTATATGCATATGCTTTCCATGCCTAGTTGATTTGGTTCTACACTTTCTACTTCAAAAAAACAAAGAAAGAAAGAAAGAAGGATTAGAGTTTCCAAACAAGCCCTTTATGTACATTTGTGTGTATAATATCTGTTTTGTAAAGGTAAAAAATGATGTAACTGAAAAATTAAAATTAAAAGGAAAATGACATTCTCTGATTTTTACCATATTTATTTTTTTTACATTATTAAATAAATAATGTAGTTATCCTTACTGGTTTGTCTTGAATTTTTGTGTATTTAAGCTTAGTATTTCACTTTTAAATGTTTGATGCTGCACATTCAATTATTCCAATTTTTCGGATTATGTACTGAGTTCCTTTTTATTCTTGTATATTTCTAAGATTTCTATTTCTTTATTTAGAATAATTTTAATTTTAATTTTTGTTTCTTTTTTTTCCCTAGAGCTATGTTGAGATTTTTTAAAAGGAAAAATGATGACGAAGAATTATCCTCAATGAATTCCAATGACCCTTCAACAAAAAAGCTCCTTGGAAAAGCCATCATCTAGTAACGAACCTTCAAAAAAAAGTCGTGTGGAATCTGAGTTACCTGAGCTTTCATTCAATCCAATTTCTACAAAATCATTGAGTATCAGCTGGCCTGAACTTCCATCTGAATTAGGAAAACGTCCGAAGATTGTAGAATATGATCCTAATATTTGTGAAATGGTTCGTAGAAAGTACTACCTTAATGGTGCTTGCCAACCTCGTAAACATGAATTTCCACAAAGAGATTTCAATGGAAAGTTAAGAAGGTTCGATCCGTTGTGGTTTGATGAATTTAAATGGTTGGAGCATAGCATATCGAAGGATTCTGCATTTTGTCTTTATTGTTATCTTTTCAAGAATGAGTGTGGGGATCAAGGGGGTGGTGATGCATTTGTTAGTGAAGGTTTTAGGGATTGGAAGAAGAAAGATAAGCTTCGCAGGCACGAGGGAGGAGTTAATAGTGCTCACAGACAAGCTTGGAGTAAATGTCAAGATTTGATGAATCAGAAACAACATATTGAAACCGGTTTTAGTAAAATGACAGATGAAGCAAAGATTGATTATAGAGTTCGACTTAATGCATCAATTGACTGCATTAGATTCCTTTTAAGATAGGGCCTCTCATTTCGTGGACACAATGAATATGATGGTTCAAGCAATCAAGGGAATTTTCTAGAGCTTCTAAAATTCCGTACAAGTCATAATGAGGAGGTGAGAAATGTTGCACTTAAGAATACTCCTGAGCATCTTAAGTTGATAGCACCTCAAATTCAGAAGGATATTGTTAGAGCTTGTGCATTTGAGACTACTAATGTTATAATCAGAGAGCTTGGTGATGGATTATTTTCTGTTCTCCTTGATGTATCTCGTGATGTGTCAACAAATTAAGGAGCAAATGGCTGTTGTTTTGAGATTTGTAGACAAAAGAGGGTGTGTGGTTGAACGCTTTTTGGGCTTGAAACATGTCACTAACACAACTGCTCAATCATTGAAAAAAGCATTTGAAGAGTTATTATCTGCACACGGATTAAGCATATCTATGTTGCGTGGGCAAGGTTATGATGGGGCAAGTAATATGCGAGGTGAATTTAATGGATTGAAGACTCTTATCTTGAAAGAGAATGAGTGTGCATATTATGTGCATTGCTTTGCTTACCAACTTCAACTAGCTCTTGTAGCAGTGGCCAAGAATCATGTCCTTATTGCCACATTGTTCCTCTTGATTACTAATATTGTTAATGTGGTTGGATCCTCGTGTAAGCGTCGAGATACTTTACGAGAGAAACAAGTTGCTAGAATTATTGAGGGCTTAGAAAATGAAGAAATCACAAGTGGGCGAGGCTTGAATCAAGAAAGCACTCTAATTCGACCTAGTGTACACGGTGGGGATCGCATTATGGGACTCTTATGAGCTTGATTAACATGTTTCCATTTGTAATTGATGTACTTGATGTGATTGTGGAAGAGGGAACAAGTTCAGATCAAAAGGCTGAAGCATTGCGTTTGTTAAAAGCGATGCAATCATTTGAGTTTGTGGTTACTTTGCATTTGATGAAATCAATATTGGGAATAACAAATGATTTGTCCCAAGCATTACAATGGAAAGATCAAGATATTGGGAATGCCATTTTATTAGTTGACATTTCAAAGAAAAGACTTCAAGCAATGAGGGATAATGGATGGAGTTCTTTGTTGGAAGAAGTTTCTGCTTTTTGTGTGAACCATCATATTAGTATTCCTAATATGGATGATTTGTATGTGGTTCAAGGAAGATCACGGCGTAGAGCTGAAGAAATGACAAACTTGCATCACTACCGTGTTGAGTTATTCAATACTGTTATAGATATGCAACTTCAAGAGCTAAATAACAGATTTAATGAGGTAAACACCAAGTTGTTGCTTTGTGTTGCATGCCGAAATCCATCCAATTCATTTGCTGCTTTTGACAAGCAAAAGGTAATTCAATTAGCTCAATTTTATCCCAAAGACTTTTCAAACATTGAGCTTTTGGCACTTCCAGATCAACTTGAGAATTTCATCATGGATATGCGCTTGAATGTTGAGCTTTCAGATTTAAAGGGGCTTGGTGAAATTACTCAAAAGATGGTTGAAACTAGAAAAGACGTGGCATACCCATTAGTTTACAAGCTCCTAACGTTGACCTTGATTTTGCCCATTGCAACTGCTACAGTAGAGAGGGCATTCTCTGCCATGAAGATAGTGAAGAATCGGCTTTGAAACCGGATGGGTGATGAGTTGATGAATGATTGCTTGGTTGTGTATATTGAAAAAGATATATTTAGTAACTTGTCAAACGAATGTATCATGAATTATTTTCAAAATATGAAAAATCGTAGGGGTCAATTGTAAGTTAAATGTCAAAATCAAGAACAATGGTTAACTTTTGTATTACTTACTTTTGAGTTTTAATATAAGTATGTTTTTGTGTTAGTTTATATGCATTGTACCCCCCCCCCCCCCCCCCCCCCCTAAACAAAAATCCTAGATCCGCCCCTGTATATGAGCATGGTAGCTCAATGCAAGAAATAATGTCTATGTAACGCATGCAAGACATGTTTGTAAACTTGCCTTCACAATAATCATCACAGCTGATGAAATATGCTACTCCCCTGATCTTCTCTTGAACATATATTCATTAATATGGGAAGCTGAGATGATGCAAATGTTTAGGGCCTGTTTGGATGCACAAAAAAATAAAAGAAAATAATATTTTATAGAATATAATCTTTCATTTTCTAAAGAAGAGAATCTTGTGTGTTTGGTAATCCAAAAAAAATTTAAAGAAAAGAATATTTTCTTTCAAAAAGCTCAATATTTTCTCCTACAGCTCCCTCTTGTAGAAAACTTCTACAAGACAAGAATCTTTCAAAATGACAATTAAAAAGTAGTAGAGTAAAGTAAATACTTTAGTTCACCAAATCCATCATGATGTGTTTGTTTACATATATGGTAAAGTAAACTAAAAGTAAATGTCACGGCACAGTAAAGTTGGGGTAAAGTAAAGGTGGGCTAAAATATTTGGTAAAGTAAAGTAGGAAGGAATGGTAAAGTAGTTTCTTTCTATTTGACTTGACTTTATCACATTTTATCATATTTTTATATGGTAAATAAGAAGTGATTTATTTATAGGTGTGGTAAAGTAAAATAAAGATTGATTTCATATCATAGTAAATGTGAGGCAAAGTAAGGTGAGATGAAGTATGTGGTAAGGCGAAGTGGGAGAGAGAGTTGTAAAGTAGTTGTTTTATATATTGACTTGATTTTACTATACTTTACCATGGTTTTATGTGATAAAAGAAAAGTAACTTAAGGTAAAAACATTGCAGTTGAACTTTACTTTACCACACTACTTTTTTTATCCAGATTTGGTAAAATATATAGAAATTAAAATATTTAATAAAAAATTATTCTAATAATGTAATTTAATTTAATCACAGCACCTTCCAAACAACTCAATTTAAAATCTGTGAAATTCTTCAAAAATTACGAAACAGCAAAAATATTGTAATATTATAATATTACATTATTCTATTCTATACTATCTTATTCTTACAATATTTAAATCTATAAATATTTTATTCTGTAAACATCCAAACGGGTAGTGAAAATGCTCTCTTTCTATATATTTTTCCTATATAGAAGTTCTTTAAACTGTCCCATTTGAAAAGGGGCGTTTTTGCCCTTTTTCACTGATCCAATTAACTATTGTCACCTTAGCTCACATTGATGAATGAGAAAAAGGAAATGAGTAATGTCATGATAGTCATTTAAGCCAATATAAGCCGTGAAATAAAGCTAAGGTTTCACATTGCAAGCCTTATTTCTCCCAATGATATCCATTAATGATGGCCCACTTTGAAATCCAAACTGTTCAAAGTGGCTATTTCATATATGCATCCAAGGCCAGATTTTACACTTAAGCATATGGGGCCCATAATCCAATTAATAACCCAAATTGCTCAAAGTTGTTATCCCATGTATTCATCTTTAGGCCAAATTTTACACCAAAACTGGTGGGGCCTACAGTCTACTTAGATATGCATTAAGCACATGATTCCGTTTCGTTTCTTTTCTTTTCTTTTTTTGTTTTTTTTTTTTAATTTAGTCACATCTTTTACAGATGATCAAATTAAAGTGGACCGAACCTTGATTGGACAAAAGTTGCTCAACCCTAATAAAAAAAGTGATGATGATTTTGAGCAATTTGGTTGAGTGGTGGGCCCTATGATGGATTGGCATCTGAGAACTATGTCATTCTAACAATCTGGTATGCCCATGATGCCCGGTACTATTCAAATCTAAATCTTCCTGCATGTGGGCCACACCTTTTTCATCACAACTGAATTCAGTGCGAAAACACGTTAGTATAAGCCATTTTTGAGAAAAAGCAGGAGCTATCTAGAAGAGGAAAAAAAAAAAAAAAAGGAGCCATACATTGTCCTTTCTAAAATAGAGAAAAATTGGGAGACTTTGAGGCATTTACTTTTCTCCATTTCATGACAACTACAATTAATGTAAATACACGTCGCTTATTATTTTATTCCTCAAATGCATAGGGCATTTTTCTTTTAAAAACGCATGGGCGCTGCGTAGCACCCTCATATATATATATATATATATATATATTATTTCTGTAGATAAAAAAAAATAACACGATCCTTTCTATGAAATGACCATATGATTGCGGGAGAATATTATAGGTATTAGAAAATTAATTTAAGTTTTAATAAGGTTAGTTTTATTTGAACTTGATGAAGTTTTTCTATCCGATTCTTCCTTTTATAATTATATTGGGATCTTTCTCTTAATAAAGAAACTAAAATTTTGAGAAAAATGTAGTCTTTTGAGTTTCTACATGACATGCACTCTAGGTGTTTCCTAACGCTTTACTTGGTAAATCTTAATTACTTTTCTTGGATATTTCATATTTAACCAATCCTAAAATGCATTCTTCTTTGATCACCTTATCTTGGATAGTATATATACCACCATCAGTCATCTTTAGTTTTCGAAAGTGCTCATAAACATTGTCGTTAGCTTTGTATTTGGTTTTACTTATTTCTTTCCTCGTGGCATTTTTTTTTCTTAATATCTTTTTTAGCCTCTTAGGCTATTAAGGTTATTCGAGGAGAGTTTGAACGCACAACATAGGTTCACAGTTTTAGACATTTGTATTAAAAGTAAAAATAAGGGAAAATTAAATAAAATGTACCCTAAAACAAGGTGGGTGGATTTGAAAGGTGAAAAGGTAATAATATTTAAGGATACAGTGATTGAGAAGGGAGAATGTGATTTTGAGGGTCGAACTATAGTGATGCGGAATCAAATGATTAATTGTATTAGGAAGGTTGCTGGATGGGTGCTTAGACAGTCAAAAGGGAAAAGACATTATAGTAAAAAAACTTAGTGGTGGAGTGTAGATGTTTAGTTATCTATTCAAGATAAAAGAAAACATTGCTACAAAGTTTGGCAGGGGACCAGGAATATGGAAAACTAAGAGATGTATAAGAAGACGAAAAACAAAAAGCTAACAAAGTTGTAAGTGAGCCAAAGTTTAAAACATATGATGATCTATATAATAGTTTGAAATTAAAAGAAGGATATTTTTAAACTTGCAAAAATAAGGGAACACTACAAGAAAAAACATGTTTGGTGATATGAAAAAATGTCACCGAAGGCCCAATTTTTGTCACCTATTATCATTGGTGACACGGGATGGGGGTGTCATTGTATCCACGACACTAAAAGTCAAGGGTGACAAAGTTTGTGCACTTGTCACGGAATGATGTCAATAGGGACAAAAATAAGGTGTCATGGAAGAAAGATTCTTCATGACATAGTAGGGTGTCACTGAAAGCAATGGTGACAACAATGCGGGTGCCATAGAAAAGAGATCTTCTGTGACAAGAATTGTCACTAAAAATATTTACCCTGACAACCAAATGCGTGTCATCTATAATATTATCAGGTTGGCACACAAGGGTGATATACTCTTTTTGTCACAAAAAAACACAATCAAAATATTTGTGCCACCCAAATTATTTGTATCTAGATACACCCTGATAGACCCGAAAGAAATCTTCCGTCCTCTCCTTCCGCACCCCGGGGGCTGACCTGGGTCTCGGCGGAGGAGGAAAAATCTTGGGCATCAACATTTTTGTACGGGTATGCCAGATTTACTTTCTACTTGGAATTTGGAATGGTGATAATCCAGAGATTCACCTTCACAAGTGGAAAGGAAATCAATCATTTTTTTTAACTTTTCAAATTGCATTAATATTAAGAAAAGAGACAAGTTTGTTTTTTTAGAATGCCGTAGGAGGCGTTTTTGTTTGTTTGCCGTAAAAGGCGATTTTGCCGTGAAAGGCGATTTTACAAAACTCATCAAATATGAAAGACAAGAATTGCGATTTCTTTTTGCCTTTTTATGAAATACAAACTACAATAGAAAAGTAAGAAAAGGGATCTAACTTCTCAAGAGATTGTGGGGACACGTTGAGATCGACGGTTGCAAGTCATATATGGACTTCGCCATCGTCCTTCAAATGAGAACATGTGATGCCTTGATTCTTTGGCTTGGCTCCTAACTTTAGTTTTTTAAAGGACAAGGACCAAGAGGAGGTCCTATATCCAATGAAAAACCAAGTAAACAGGCTGAAAAGCCACGTTTAGGCCATGTTGGAGAAGGAGGAGACCTTGGGGGGGTGCCCCCCCAAGGGACGTTGATCACCTTGTGGTGTTCCTTGCAGCAGAGCGGCAGGGCTTCGTCTTTCTTTTGGATTTTCAGAGCTTGCACTTGGGATCTTCTCTCTCTTTTTTTCCTTGAACTCACCTCTTTTTATAGGCTTTTTGTAGCCATGAGGTGATTATGGACATTAATAACCATGATGAGAGAATTGATGAGGAGTTACAAGTTGATTTTATAACTCCTTTTTCATGGCTTGTGATTGGCCGATGAAGGTAGTGGGCTTTTAATTCCCTTTAAGCTTCATGATGATGGGAGTTTCATGGGTTAAATGTCATGATTGCTTGGATTTGTAACTCCCAAATGCTTGAATCTGATTGGGCCGTCCAAAATAATGAGTTAATGACCGCATTAAGTTGTCATAAACGGGTCAATTAACGTCATTAAGTGGTCGCCAAGGCATGTGAAGAGTCGCGAGCCGCGCCGCGTCTTTTGAGATTCTTCTTGCGATCATCACAGGTGGATCCACACATGTGAAACACCCGAAACGCGAAAAGAATCGAAAATCAGGTATTTTGGTGCAAAATCCGGCGACCCGGATTTGCAGGGTCGCCGGTGACCATAGGGCTTTGGCCCGTTTGGTCGCCGAGCGTCGTTTTCGGCCGTTTTTCCGTCTTTTTCGTTCTTTCTTTCTTTCTTTTGTATTTTTCTTGACATTTTTCCTCAATTATTTACTTGATTTTCTTGGAGAAATCTTGACGAGAACCCGCGCGAAATCGGTGCACAAAGTTTCCCATTTTTCGGGAAAGCCGAAGACTTTGTAGCCGATTTTCCGTCAAGAGTCGAAACTAGGTCAAATGATGTCAGAATGACCTGAAAATTGAGGTGAAGCTTCTTGAGCAATGGATAGGACCAACCATGAGCTTTTATTTGAGTTTTGAAGCCGTTTGGGGTCCCATCGATGCTTGACTTGATTTTGCTTCGGGGAAAATGCCGAGCTTTGATATGTGGTCAAACGATGTCCGATTGACCTGAAATTTGACGAGGAGCCTATTGGAGTCATTTTGAGACGTTCCATCAGCTCCGTTATGGATGTCATGGTCCCGGGTTGCTCTGCCGCCGGTAGGCTTGATTTTCTCTTAGAGCATCGAAACCTGGTCAAACGTTGTCAAAATGACCTGAAATTCGACGTGCAGCCCTTTGGAGGCATGTTGAAGCCACTCATGTACTTTGTTTGATGAGTGATGACTTCAGTGGTTCCAGCCGCCGGGAGGTTTGATTTTGCTGCTCGAGCGTTGATGGATGGTCAAACGTTGTCGGTTTGACTTGAAATTTGGCATGGAGCCCTTGGGAGACATGTTGGAGTCATCTGTAGGCTCTGATCAAAGTTTTGGTGTCTTTGATGATGTCGCCGCCGGGAGCGCTTGTTTAGCTGTCGGAGCAGTGAAGTTGGGCCAAACGATGTCGGAATGGCCCGAAACCTCAGGTGTACCCCTCTTTTAGCTGTCTTGAAGGATCTCTCAGTTCCTGTCTGATTCTGACAAAATCTGATGCTTGAAGTAGCCTTACCTGTTTTGTAGCAGGATGCAGCTTCACGAGGCCTTTTGATGTTGAGGAGACATAGTGACTTTTTTTTTTTGTCAACACACCCATTAGCAAAACTTATACCACAAAGACGCAGAATATCATTCAAATCAAATATCCAACAAGTCAACACTCTATCATCCAAGCTCACAACCCTTCAAAATATTCATCCTTCAACAATAAACACTTCAAAGTTAATTAATAGTTTTAGCATAACTACAAAACATCCATACACGGTGGGTCGTGTCAAATGACAAAAATAATTCAAAACAAGTGTTCCAGTTAACTACAAAAAGTCTTCAACTCTATCTTGGTTAATTGCCAAAAAGTAACTCCATCTTGATAGTTACCTACCTGCATAAAATTGCAACAAAAAAATGTAATTATTTAACATGTTATGAAGCACAACTCAAAATAAATGTATGAGAAAATAAAATGTTTCTAACCATTGTTGTGATTATACGTAGTAGGATGCTTCTCTTTTTGTTAAATGTAGATATGTTTATGTAACATATCTTATCTGTACCCATATCCTATTTTCTAAATTTTTTCATAACATTGCATCAGCATCGTACTCTATCTTGTCCCTAGGGAATCAGTTGATACTTCTGCTAATACACTCTTTTGAAGTTTGGAATGCTATTACACTCCAATGATTAATGATAAATTAGTTTAAAGACAAACATCATATTAGTTATATGTCTTAAATTTTCTATAACTATTGGCTCCGTTAGCATTGATTAATCCTAACCATACAGAAGATCTACTGGTAGAACCATGAATGAAAATCAGACCTCAAATATTTCCATATCAGTCTAAGCTTCAACACGATCAAATAAGAGAAAACACAATGCAAATGAAATTAAAGAAAGCTAGTGAGGTCTCACTAGTTTCCTCTTCCAAGTAACACATCTCACTAATTTTCAAAACTAGTGAGATTTCACTAGTTTCCTCTTCCTTTAAGTGACATCTCACTAATGTAACATCTCACTTATTTTCAAAACTAGTGAGATCTTACTAATTTCCTCCTCATTTAAGTGACATCTCACTAATTTTCAAAACCATTGAGATCTCACTAGTTTCCTTTTCTTTAAGTGACATCTCACTAATTATTATTATCACTCAGTGGTTTCCTTATATAGAATGAGCACTCATAACTACAGCAAAACAACATCATTGAGTAGTAAAAGTGTACATCATCTTGAATATGACCAGGAACGCATGATTGACTAGAAACTTCCTTAAGATGATAAGGAAGAAATGCAGCCAATCAAGCCAAAACATAGCAGCAATCCATAGAATATGGAAACATCTCCACAAAGAAAAAGGTAGACCATCCTTAATAAGGGTAGGTAGCAACAAACATAGTACCAAAAGCGATTTCAAGAATGGCAATAAGCATGGCGGGATCGCAGACACAGACACAAAGACACAAACACTTAAACATGTGTATCTAGCATTCTAGAGCCATTTCCTGCACTTTCCAGTGATTTCAAGCAATCTCAAAAGTGATTTTCACATCTAAAAGACAATTTTCAGCAACCAATACTCAATTTCAGCACCTCAAATTGATATTTCCAGTCCCTAATCTCAGTTTCAGCACCAATTATTCATATTTTCAGCACAGGGTTCATAATTCCAGCAAATAACACGTATTTTCTGCACGTCTACTGATAATCACAAATTTCATACATTAATAAACCTCCATTTTTAGTCTTTTACACTCTCCATGTACTTAATTGATTGAGCTTGGCCATGTTCTGTAAGTTTGGGCTCAAATTGGGCTTAATTGATTTTTTCAGCATTATTAGGATTTTACGTGACTGACCAGGTGGCCATAAGGTAGTCAAGTAGACTTGTAGACCAATTTTTTCTCCAGTAAGCTAGTCAACTAAAAGACTCAAGTCTTGAATAAGTCAAATGAAGAAGACTATCAAAGTTAGGTATAGTGGAATTAGTGTTGGAATCGGAGTAATTAGGGTTGTGCGTGTTTGGTATCGAGGTACTCATATCATGTTTTAATTGTTCAGTAAAATAGCATGGAATAGCTCGAAGCATGGATCCTTTATCAGGGAAAAGGAAGTGAAAAGCAAATAAAATGCATAAGCTCATGCGCTATACTACATTTTTGAAACAAAATGAGCCATTGACGCCATTGAATTATGCAAGCCAGGAAACATTATTCTAATGAGCCAATACCAAAGAGAGCTCTAGGAAAGATAATTCAATGAAATGGTCCATGAATCCAGTAGAATATCAACAAACTACAAATGCTTCATACTGTAAGTTTTAACTTGAATTCTGAACACAAGTATCTCAGTAAAATAACTTGAATATTAGAAAAACCTCTTATCACTACTCTTCCCAAAACTGATGTCAAACTCTCTATATCAGATTGAATAATGGAAGAATGTGCTCCCTTCTAATATTCTTTGAAGTTGGTGGATGGAATCTAGCTTCCGAAAACACAGGCGAAAGTGATTTGACAAATATTCCAAGCTAAAAAACATGGTTTCATCTTCGTCTCCACCTTATATCGTTCAACCCTCATCTTTTTTTTTTTTTTTTTTTTCTCTCTTTTTTTGTTGCAACCCCATTTTACCATGAATTCTAATGCATATAATTCCACTCAAAAAATGGCCTTTGATATAAATTTGACTGAAGTCCATGAAAGCCAAATAGCATAAACATATACTCTAGAAAGAGAGAGAGAGAGAGAGAGAGAGAGAGAGAGTGGGAAATTAAATTACCAGCCCTGTCCGAAAGGTGGCAATGGAAACTCCCAATTCTTCCCTCTTAGGACTGTGCTCGTAAACCTGCAATAAACAAACCAATTCCCTTAAAACAAATCAGAACACAACCCCCACCCAAAAAAAAAAAAAAAATTGTAATTACAGAACACTTACCCGAAATTCACTCTCTAGGTTGAAGCAATCTCAATAGAAGACCTTACAAAGAAAACCCAGATGGTGGAAACGTAATTACATTGTTGAGAGTGCCTCCCTCAACATCAATCACCCACAAAACATCCCCTGCCTGCGTTCCAAACAGAGGGGCGTTCTTGATGATGAAGAGCTGCACTTTCTCAGTAGTCCACATCATCCGCCATGTAGCAGAGAGCAAGAAATCGGTGGCGATGATGTCCTTTCCGACAATAGAGAGGGCTTCGATGGCTTCTATGATTTTGGAACGCTTGGAGGAATTTCCCTCCGTCTTGAGGCCTCTTTCCTGGTCGTAGATGAGAGAGAGGAGCTCGTCCTTGGCCACGAGAGATGGGGAGGAGGAGGAGCGGATCGAGAAGGGGGTTAGGGTTTTAGGATGAATGTGGTGGGGTTTAGGGTTTTGGAGGGTTTGGGAGAAAGAGAGTGTGGAAGAGGTGGGAGGGAGAGTGTGGTGGGGTTTATTGCTTCCATGAAACGAAGTGCCTAAATGAGGAGGAGCCCACTAGCGCAAAATTTAGATCTTTCAATGACAAGTTTGTACTTGTCACCCAAAATTTGTCTTTCGGTGATAAAATTTTTTGTCACCGAATCTCCTCTTTATTTGGCACCTTGGTTAAAGCTTTTCCGTGACAAGCAAAATTTTTTCTGTCACCTTCGTGTGCGTTCCGTGTCAACATTGATTTTTTGTCACCAAAGGGTGTCACCAATGGTGTTTTTTGTTGTAGTGGAATGAAAATGTATAGACTTAGTGATGCAGCGAGCGTAGGTGGATGACCTCAGATATACAATATCCCACGAAACCTGTTGATTATTCTCAAAGAATAATGCCAGGAACGATGGGTATCTACAGTTTTGTTGATCCCTGCGAATACCAAAACAATAGATGGAGAGAAAACTTCTCTGAAATAAACCTTCAATCTTATTCAATGACTACTTTGCCTTCCGGCTTACAATGAAATATATAGGGAACTAACCCTAGATCTCACAGATCCGAAATTTACTAAATATGGTAAGTTTACCAAAAATGGCAAAATCCTACCGAATATGGAATCTACTAATAAAGAATGCTGGAATGAAGGCAGAATCGACGAGACGTGATTCTGACCTATAAAACTCTACTTATTCTAAAAATAAGAAATTGCCAAAAATAGAAAAATGCCCTTTTCGAGGCCTAAACAATGGAATTCGCCTTAAAAACCAAAAGTCCATTGCAAAGCAATGGATTATGAAGATCTCGCCGTTTCCTTTCCAGAATGGGTTTCTTTGCAAGATTCCGACTCCGAGGCCCGACTTTTGCCTAGTACCGCTTGGGCCCTGTGCGGTGGGCCTTATTTCGATCCAATGCATCCATGTACTCATCTGCTTCAATCTGCACTACATCACTTAGACAATATCAAATATATTAAAAGCAATGACCAAAAGGTTTTATTGAAAGACAATGATATCAAAGAAAGGTAGATGGGACATTTTAGTACACTCTTAAATGAAAACTATGTCAGAGACACACGAGCAAGAAAAGATACTTTGTTAGCATAATATACTTTTTTTTCCTAGAAATGGTGGAAGTGAAGAAAGCATTGCAACAAATAAAGAAAAGAAAGACTACAGGTTTAGATGACATTCCAATTAAGGCTCAAAACTGCTTCAGAGAAGTTGAGTTTGGTTAACTAGGCTCTTCAATAGAAAATTATTGACAAAATATATGTCGGGTGAATAAAGACGAAGTATTGTAGTACCTATATATAAGAATGAGAGAGAGAGAGAGAGAGAGAGAGAGAGAGAGAGAGAGAGAGAGAGAGAGAGTAAAGGCTTAAACAGAAGACAAAAATATCTGAAAATCGATTTGGTTTTATGATATGGATGTCAAGTATAGAAGCTATATCTTCACTTAGGCAATTAATTAAAAATTATCGAGCGAAAAGGAAAACTCTGTATATGACATTTATCGATCTAGAAAAAGCATACAATAGGGCACCTAGAGATTTAGTTTGATGGGTTTTAAATAACATGAATAATCCAAGAGGTTATATTGAGATTATTAAAGACATGTATAAAAGAGCAGTAACGAGTGTGAGAACTATTTGTGGAGAGATAAGTGAGCTTCCGGTGATCATAGGCTTGCATTAGGGGTCGGCCGTAAGCCCTTAGCTCTTTGCATTTATAATGAATGAGTTAATTGCTCATATTCAAGAGGAGGTAGCTTTGTGTATGTTGTTTGCAGCTAATATAATGTTTGTTGATGAATAAAGGGATGGTGTGAATGCAAAACTCGAGAGATGGTGAAAGACTTTAGAATCCAAAGACTTTAAAATGAGTCATACAAAGACATAATATATGGAGTGAAACTTCAATGGGGATATACAAAGAGCTGAAACTATTGTAAGAATTGAAACATGGGAAATACCATAAAGATATTATTTCTATTACCTTGGTTTGATAATTAGTAAGGACGGGGAGATTGATAAAGATTTCAAACATAGGATGGAAGTGGGACGGTTAAAATTAGAGACTTGCTTTTAGAGTCCTTTGTGATAGACAAATGCCAACAAGATTGAAAGAAAAATTTTACAGGAGATTGATTAGACTAATTATAACTTAGTGAGCAGAATGTAAGCCAATCAAGAAGCAACATCTACACAAAACTGAATATAGCATAGAAGAGAATGTTGAGGTGCATGTGTGATAAAATTTTAAAAAACAAAATTAGAAATGAGCGAGCAATTTCAAGAGCATTTAGAGATAACATCAATAGAGGATAAAATTAAAAAAGTCTGTTTGAGATGGTTTGGGCATGTCTAATGCAGGCCGAAAACATAGCCACTAATGAAAAATTTGGCTTTGCAGGTTGATGGCCCACAAAAGGGAAGGGGTAGGCCGAAAAGGACTTGGATAGATGTAGTAAAAATAGATTTGAAGAAGTGCAACTTTTCTTAGAATTTGACTCAAGGTAGATTGGTATGAAGCAACAAATTTCAAATAGCCGACCCCAACGTAGTTGGGAGGAGGCTTTGATGATGCCGATGATGATGATCTTTTGTGGCCTCCTATACTTGTTATTTGTAATTTGTTCCCTAAAAATTTTCCAATCAACAACCTATCAAATTATCATGCTGGTTCCCTATTTGAAGTACTTTCTTTCGTTAATACTTTTGAAATATCTCTTGGCCCTGCTTAATACAATCCACCATTTGATTTTAAACTCTATTAGAATTGACAGCTAAATTTTCATTTTCTCTTACCTCAAGCTTAAAAGACATGACCACCCCATCTAATTTCATGGGATGAAAAGAACTTTTCAAAGTGAACATCGACAAGACATGAAGGGAGACAAGTTCCGAACTAACAACTGCCTAAATTCATTTAGTTCTCTTCTTTTTGATGGTTGTGAAAGGGGGAGGGGCCCTTCACTTCGATTGTATTATGTACGTGTGAGCCTTTTCATCATGACAATTTAGTCGGCGTGGCCCCTTTCTTAGATCCAAAGTCTATTCGTGTATCAGGTGAAACAGCATGAGAATCACTAAGGTAGCGTTTGGTTCGCGTGAATGAAGGTCGGAATGGAATGGTCATTCCAACGGAATGACCATTCCATCGTTTGGTTCGCCAAAAAGGGGCGGAATGACCATTACCTCCGGAATCCCATTCCTTTATGTGAGGGAATCACCATTCCATCCAAGAACGGAAGGAATCACCATTCCATTCCTTTCTAAATTTTTATTGAGACCAAAATACCCTCGCTTGTAATATTATTATTATATCATAATAATAATAATATAATATCTTTTTCACCCAACCATTGTAGGGCCCACCCAAAATATTATAATAAAATATAATAATATATTATTGTATCATAATAATAATATAATATAATATCTTTTTCACCCAACCATTGTGGGGCCCACCCAAAATATTATAATAAAATATAATAATATATTATTATATAATAATAATAATAATATAATATCTTTTTCACCCAACCATTGTGGGGCCCACCCAAAATATTATATCTATCTATCTATCTACTATTATAAAAGAGGCTATGTTGCATTGTTTTTTCAACCAACCTTCTGGGGCCCACCCCCAAATATTATAATATAATATAAGAATATATTATTTTGAGAAATTGCAAAATTTTTCACTAGACCTTTGTGAGGCCCACCCCAAAATATTATAATGCAAACTTTTTCACTACACATTGTGGGGCCCCAAATAGTATAATATAATATAATAATATATTATTATGAGAAATTACAAACTTTTTCACTACACCTTTTTGGGGCCCGCCCATAAATCATCCACCACAAACAATGCAAATGTGACAGTAGAATCTAACAATGGTATTTTGGTCAATCTTATGTAAATTTGATTCCATTCCAGGCAGCATTCCAGCGTACCAAACGCAGGAATAGGAATCAAAATTCCATTACTGAGTTGATTCCTCAGCGTACCAAACGTTGGAATGGAATTGACTATTCCTGCCTCATTCCATTCCATTGTCATTCCGGTCTCCATTCCATTCCTGCCTACAACCATTCCAGCGAACCAAACGCTACCTTAAGAAGTGCAATATGTTCACTGAAGTCATTTTCTTAGAGCCAAAAAACAAAACTGAAAACTCATCCTGGAATCCTAAGACGCACCTGGTGCAATTTGTCATGTCCAGAACTGATTAAGCTAGCCATATTTGTTTCTGATTTCGCGCAGGTGACATCTTCTTGAATCCAATGTTTCTCTTCATTTTAACGGATTCTTTGTAAATTGCATGCAATGCACTGTTCTCCATGTTTTGCCCTAGTGTTCTTTTCTTCTCTATATTCTTGTACACCAGATGCCAGACAAACCCCATCTGAATAAAACATGAATGGAGGACTCAAGCCAAGATACTCCCATTTTATAGCATACATTTTTACCTCATACGTTGCCCCATCAACACAATCCAAAGGGAAAGGGAAATTATACTCTCTCCCTCTCTCTCTCTCTCTCTCTCTCTCTCCCCTTGATTGGATTTGGTAAGAAGAACTGTAATAGCAGAAGATATTCTTTTTGGGATTTTTAGGAGTTCAAGAGAGCCAAGAGCAGTTATTTGAAAGATTGGTATGTCAGAAGTGTGAGGCTACAAAAACAAGAAGCCTAGTCTCTAAATAAAAGAAAAGAGAACCCTGCTTATATCAGGGTCATCTTTTCTCTCCAGACTCTTCCAAGAAAAAGCGAAGAACTGAAATTAATATTAACAAAATGCCAGAAATCTTGAATCAGAAGTGAACTGTGGAATGTTTCAGGTCATCTCTACTGATATTGGCTACATGGATTCTCAGTGAACTGTACTTTCTTTACTTTCTTCATTAGAATAAATTAAGTATGTTAAATCCCGATGTGCATGGTGAAACTACTTGCCTTTCACCCATTTCACTATATTTCTCCTTGCTTAGATTAGAAGAGACCCTATACAAGGAAGGAAATACAAGAAATGTATTGCATAATGGTAGACCATCATGAGTGGATCTTTCTATCCCCCCATATCCCATGATTTGTAGGGCCTTAAGTGGGCATTGAACAGCGGATGTACGTGGTAAGACTGCACACCATATGCGCCGGAATATCACCAAAATCTTCCTATGTGTTAGTTTGTATGGCTCACTGGAAATTAGCAAGTATTGGTTAACTGGGCCCCTGGATTGTCCAAGATGTACTCTGATTAGAAGTAAGTCTATTATACTAGTTTTACTGTGATTAGAAGTTGGGTTTGGGTGTAACAGGATTTGGAACTGATATTATAAATAGAGACCAGAGTCTCTAGGATGGACACCTCTTTGATTGCATAGTGATTTCTCCCGTCTTTTCCGTGGACGCTTCTTGTGCGTGATTAATCTCTTCTGGTAGGCCCTAGATCAAAACAAACTGGTATCAGAGCAATTTGGCGTGATCGGAGGAGATCCGTTGATTCGGATTTCGAAAGGGCCGCGGGCCGTGCGAAGATCTTGGTGGGTCACGATCGTTGAAGGAGGAGCAATTGGATTGTAGAGAAAATCCGATCGGAGAAGAAGCTCAGTGAAGAAGATCGATCGGATCTCCCCTGAAAAACGCTGCTGCTGGGCCATCCTGTGGCGAAGGAAGAAGAAGGTCAAAGAAATCGCTGTTGGGGTTTTGTGATTTGTTTTTTTTTTTTTTTCCAGCTGGGTCCCACACCGTCGCCGCCGCCGCCTGTCCCCCGCAACTGCGCGTCGCCGGAGCCTGTGCTGCCGTCGTGCCGTGGCCGGACCGAGGAAGGAGAAAGAACAAAAGAGGAGAAACAGCGGTGGTGCTGCTGTTCTATCGCAGGTTCTGGTTTCTGAACCAGAACAGAACAGAGAAGAAGAAGGGGGTGGGCCGGGCCTGCAGGAGTTCCCGGTTGGGCCCAGTCCAAGTCAGCCCGACCCGTTTGCAGCAGAGCCCAGAAAGGAAGTCCAAGTCGGGTCAAGTTAGGTCAGACCTGACCCGTGGAGTAAAGCCCTGCAGCATGAAGGCACTGACGTCAGTGCTGACGTCAATGACAGAAATTGTTTTCGTGATATCTTGACGATCCGGAGTCTGGTTTGAGATCCATTTGAACCTACGGACTCGTTGTAAGCAGATCTACACAGTTGTGGAAGAAGATTGGCTGTTCAACGGTCAATAAAGGAGATTGACTGATTGGAGCGTAGAAATTTGTTTCTGCGATATCTTAGCAATCAGGAGTCGGATTTTAGATCCGTTTCTTCCAGCGTGCTCGTGGTGACTAGATCTGCGTAGGTACTGTGAAAGATTTGCGGAATGGCTGCTAAATTTGAGATTGAAAAATTCGACGGAAACAACGACTTCGGTGTATGGCGTTTAAAGATGTATGCTTTGTTGGTTTAGAATAGGCTGCAGAAAGCTTTGAAAGGAAAGAATTCTTTGCCTGAGAAATTGTAAGATGAAGTGAAGGAAAAGTTGCTGGAGAAGGTGTATGGTCAGATTCTGCTGTTTCTGAGCGATGTTGTACTGCGAAAGGTTGCTCAAGAGAGAACTGCTACTAGCATATGGCAGAAGTTGGAGAACTTGTACATCACGAAGTCTCTCACAAATTGCTTGTACCTGAAGAAGCAGTTGTTCACCTTACAAATGCAGGAAGGTACGTCTGTTTCAACTCATCTTGATTCTTTTACAAAAGCGATTATGGATCTGGAAAATATCAATGCTAAAATTGATGATGAGGACCAAGCTATCATGTTGTTGTGCTCGTTATCACCCTCATATGAGCATTTTGTTGATACCATGATACATGGTAGAGATACTCTATCCAAAGAGGATGTAGAGGCAGCCTTGAACTCTAAGGAGTTGAAGAAAAAGGTTGCGGCTGAAAATGATGGTTCGGGTGAGGGTTTGGTAGTACGATGAAGAACAAAAGACTCCAGTAGTAAGGATAAACATAGAACAAATAGGAAAAGCATTGAATATTATTATTGCCATAAGAAATGGCACATCAGAAAAAACTGTCCTAAAAAGCAGAGGAAAGGGAAAGAAATAATAGAAGATTCGTCATCTGATGATTCAGTCAGTGTTGCAGATGGAAGATCAGATTATGTTTCCGATAATGCACTTTCTGTGGTTGAAAATGGAATTCTTCGTCAGGATGAATGGATTCTTGATTCGAGTTGTTCCTACCACATGTGTCCCAATAGGGACTGATTTACCACTTATAGAGAAATCGATGGTGGCAGTGTCTTGCTGAGCAAAAATGTTGCATGTAAGACGGTTGGAATTGGAACAGTGAAAATCAAGATGCATGATGGAATCGTCAGAACGTTGGCAGAGGTTCGGCATGTTCCTGATCTGAAAAAGAATCTTATTTCTCTTGGTATCTTGGACTCCGACGGTTGTAAGTTCTCAGCTGAAGGTGGAGTTATGAAGGTTGTGAAGGGTGCTATGGTTCTTATGAGAGGCAATAGAGTTGGAAACTTGTATGTTTTGTCCGGAAATACAGTTACATGTGGAGCTGCAGTGTCTTCCTTAGATGACCATGAATCTGTCTCAACGCGCTTATGGCACTTGCGCTTGGGTCACATGAGTGAGAAGGGGTTGACAATACTGAGCAATTGGAATTTGGTATGTGGCACGAAGACCAGCAAGTTTGATTTCTGTGAGAGATGCATCTTCGGAAAGCATCGAAAAGTCAGTTTCAAGACAGGTATTCATCGCACGAAAGGTATCATTGATTATGTTCACTCAGATGTATGGGAGCCTTCTAAGGTTTGCTCCAAGGGCGGGTCTCGGTTTATGCTGACTTTTATTGATGATTATTCAAGGAAAGTCTGGATTTATACTCTGAAAACGAAGGATCAGACCTTTGTTACATTCAAGCGATGGAAGAAAATGGTTGAGAAACAGACTGGCAGGAAGGTGAAAAAGTTGAAGACAGGAGATGGCAAGGAGTACAGATCGACAGAGTTTGAGAACTATTGCACGGATCATAGCATAGTTCGGTATTATACCACTATAGAAACTCCAGAGCATAATGGAGTTGCAAAGAGGATGAACAGAACGATCTTTGAAAGAGCTCGTTGTATGTTGTTTATTGTAGGATTGTCCATGGACTTTTGGGCTGAGGCAGTAAATGCTGCAAGGTACTTGATAAATAAGTCTCCACACACAAAGATTGGTTGCAATACACCGAAAGAAATGTGGTCAGGTAATCCAGCTGATTATTCTAACTTGAGGATCTTCGGTTGTCCGGCTTATGCTCGCGTGAAAACCGATAAGTTAGAACCATGGGCTGTGAAGTGCATCTTGGTGGGATATGGGTTCCAGAGGTGAAAGGATGACTGTGGTGTACCGATCAGAATTCATCCAGGTTTATTTTCAGCAGGGATGTTACATTTCATGAGGATGCTTTACTCGAAGCGAGAAAGCAGGTGGAGGAGACCAAAGTAGGTAGCAGCAGTGACACCATTTAGGTGGAGTCCGACATCCTAGTGAGGAAGGAGAATGCATCCGGCTCCTCCCGAAATAAAGGGGATAGTTAGACTGTGCAGCAGATACAGCGGACAGAACCACAGATGCCGCAGACGGGTAGACCACAGAGAGAAAGGAAACCGCCAGTTAGATACGGTTTCGAGGATATGACGACGTAGGCATCGACATCAGACAGTGGCTGTGATGATATGGTTGCATACGCATTGACGACTGAGTCTCTTAATTCAATGGAAGGGCTGAAAAGTAGTCAACATGCAGCAACTATGACTGAAGAGATGGAGTTTCTTGACGAAGAAGATCAGGCCATCGGATGCAAGCGGTTCTATGAGGAAGTGTTCTACGAGGAAGAGGAAGGAGCTTCCTGTGCAAGTAGAGTGTAGACAAAGGTTCCTGGTCATGTATGCAGTTTGAAGAAATCATTGTACGGGTCGAAGCAAGCTTCTGGACAATAGTTCAAGCGATTTGGCGCATTCATGAAGGAATGGGTTAAATTCAAGTTTAAGCATTGCTTGGACTTGATCGGTGTGCTCAGTACCTGAGTGCCCTCAGGGGCAGGTGGAGACGGTGAGACGTGTGTTGTGTATGAGGATCAGCTTCAATGTTCGCCAAGGTGGAGATTTGTTAGTTTGTATGGCTCACTAGAAATTAGCAAGTATTTTTTAAGTGGGCCCCTGGATTGCCCAAGATGTACTTTGATTAGAAGTAGGTCTATTACAGTAGTTCTACTGTGATTGGAAGTTGGGTTTGGGTGTAACAGGGTTTGGGGCTGATATTATAAATAGAGACCAGAGTCTCTAGGATGGACACCTCTCTGATTGCATAGTGATTTCTCCCGTCTTCCTCATGGACGTAGGCCAAAAGCCGAACCACGTAAATTCGTGTTCTTGTGCGTGATTGATCACTTCTAGTAGGCCCTAGATCACAACACTATGCATTCACCTCTCACTGTATTATGTACATTTAGCAGGCCCACCGTACCTTATGATCCATCCAAACCATTCACACACGTGCGGAACTACCCATGATAGTCACTGGATCTCGGGGTTAGCACCCACATAATGGATTGGAATATTGGATCGAAAGTAAAAAATTTCTTTAATGTAAAGTAGTTAAACTCGTGGGCCATGGATCTAGGGGTTAAAGGCACGAGATTAACCCAGTTTTTACATATAGGTCCACCATGAGTGGGATTTTCCATCCTTCCATGTCCCATGGTCTGTAGGGCCCCAAGCAGGCCCCAGTAGCCAGTGTTTGTGGTAAGACGATTTGCACCATATGTGCCAGAATATTATCCAATCCAACCATTAATACATATTTATTGCATTTTCTAAAAATAAATTAGTACTTAGCAAGGAAGTTCATGCAGCCAAACACCTATGATATTTTCTATTTTAATTTTTAGACTAGTTTGCAAACCTGAATATGTATATGCATTTTTGGATACTTATTGGGAGACAGTTGCTTTTCTTGGTGCTGCATTTCATAGTTGTTACATGTTGTTTTGGAAATAAGCTAATGCAAATTCTTGCAGAGTTCAGTGCAAGTGAACTGAACTTCTTGAATATACATATATAAACTTGAAATCATGGAAATCTCAGCGAAGAAATTCATCAATCCGTTTATTAATTAATTTTGGTGAAACCATCATCTTTCCATAGAGAAAGACTCAAATCACCAAACAAGCTTTAAAAAAATGAAAGATGAAACTATGCGAAAAGATATCCGCATAATTTACACCTAGAACTAAGTTAGAAATACACCAATCACAATGAGCTTGAAAATTAATAGATGGAAGCTCAAGCAATACAAAGTTGCAGTTTAATATCTTTTTGCAGCTTCTGTTCTATTAAGTTAAATTTAACAAGGAAATTATTTGAATGAATGAGCTACTGTTCATCACTTATTTTAACACTGAAGTTATATCCCAGATAAAGAAACCACATCCAAGCATTTGGCTTGGTGAGATGAGAAGGTGAGATGAGTGAAATAACTTTATAACTCACTTGGATGAGTCCCAAAGGACACATGGGGTTGAAAGGACCAGACAAGGGCTAGGAATGTGCAAAAATCAACTTCATCAAAAATAAATTAATATGTGAAAATGGTTATTTTTATCTTAACCATTGCAAATATTTGCAAATGTAAACTATCAAGATGAAGGGTTAGAATAATTGATAGAGTTAATTTTTTTTATAAACCACCTCATTAGAATCTTTCAATCACTCGTGCCTTTCATGGTTGACGCTAATCTAGGCAGAAAAATATTCATGTGCATTCAGCACTCACCATAGAGTGAGAGACACTTACATAATTGAAAATATATATAGATATATATTGATTTTGGTTAACTCTTTTAAAGGTTGCTTGCTTGGGTGGGTGGGGATTAGATTATCTAAGATAATTGAGAAGGAAAAAGTCAAATGCTAACGTGATATTTTCACTTAAAACATTGAAAAAACAAAAATGCCTTACTTGGCTCTTTTGCTTTTAGAATTTTGTAAATGTTTTCACACGAGCTCTTAAATGATCATAGAGAAAGCTCAATAAAAAATTAAACACTAATACAGACTTTTTAGAAAACTCAAAATCTGAAAACTTAAGGTTATTTTCACAAGATCATTTCCATTTTTATAGTATCTCTCTACCCTTTGGCTTCTACGAGAGATGTTCATAACTAATTAATATTCCACATGCATTGACAGACAATATAGAGGAGATTGAGGATTTTAACAAAAAAAAAAAAAAAAAAAAAAAACACACTTTAGGTGACCATTGGGTGTAAGAGATCATTTTAACCGACCTTACACCAGATCAGTTATTTTGCCTGAAAAGGTCTTTTTTTTAACACTTTCAACTAGCGTCCCTAGCGACCTTTGTTTAATGTTGCTAAGGGTCCCTAGGGACCCTACGGTGTACACAAATTAAAACAAAATAGCTGTTGCGTGGGAACAACGACTGTGACTCTTCTTCCTTCTTCTTCCTTGTTCCTTCTTATGTTCTACTCCTTTCCTTTTGGCCAAGTCTCTTCTTCTTCTTCTGTAGTTGCTGCTGCCGCATCTTGATTTCTTCTTTCCCAAATTCCTCCCCTTCCTCCCTCTCCCCTTCTCCATACGTCGTCAATCAAAATCGCTGCGGCAGCTTTGAAATCCCCCCTCCCTGTCCTGACCTTCAACTCCATGGATTCCATGTCAATAACAGCAACAACTACAAGGAGGACAAGGAGGAGGAGGGCGAGGTGAAGCAAGTCAGGGTCAAGGTCAGGAAGAGGAGGAGGACGAGGAAAGAAGCCTATTTTGTTCTAATTTGTGTACACCGCAGAATCCCTAGAAACCCTTAATGTCATAAAACTAAGGCCACTAGGGACGCTAGTCGAAAGTGCTAAAAAAAACACATTTTCAAGCAAAATGACTAATATAGTGCAAGGTCGGTTAAAATAATCTTTTAGGCCCACTGGTCACCTAAAGTGTTTTTTTTTTTTTTTTTTTTGTAAAATCCTCTATAATTTTTGTCAAGTTAAAAATAAAGAATAATCACTCAATCAATACAATAACCACTAAAAAAAGCAAAAAAAAAAAAATATCAAAACAGGGAATATAACCTTTACTCTTTTAACCAAAGGGTGCAAGAATGCACCTCTGACAACAATGTACAAAAATCAAACCCAGTGAAAAGATTTCATGGGTTTTTTTGGTTTGACAACAAAACAAGCATAAGAGAGATGAAAAAGGCGACGTATGTGGAGAAAGAAGACGCAGAGAGACTAGTGCATCATCTTTATCTTGTTCTCCCTATTTATCAGCATTATCACCTCCATCTTTGTTCATCCAAGTATGAAGTTAGTGACCGGAACACAACTTCTTCACAGGGGATCGTCAAACCCATGTCATAATCAAAGCCAAACTCCTCTTCTGCTCTTTGAAGTAGGCTCTGGAACACAGGATGGGTTAAGTAAGAGATTGGAACGATGAATCTGCTCTTGTTCTTTCCAACATAGACTGCAAAGTGTCCCTTTGGGACATCCAAAGGAAGGCCTTGGTCATCTGAATCACAGCCTTGTTTCCTTCCCAAGCTAGAGCATCTCTTTAGGATTTGTTTGAAGGCAGCTGCTTGAGTACGCTTGTTTGATTTTCCTAGAGCCATGGCTGTGTCAAGAAAATGAGAGAGATTGAAAGATAGGGATGGTGGTGGTGAGGAAGAAAGAGAGAGCGATATGGGTATCTATAGAGTGAGTAAGAGCAATGCCATGTGGGTTGTGGGGACAAATGACAGAGCACGGGTGTTTTGGACGATGTATTAGGATGACATGTTGGCTTCTAAACTCATTGGCATTAATCTCTCTGCTGCCTCTCCTAATGACACAATGGGTCCTCTCTCTCTCTCTCTCTCTCTCTCTCTCTCTCATATGTCAAAGTTGCAAGTTTCTACAAGACCATTTCTCTCGCTTTTTCTTGGATTTACCAAAATTTGTAACACCCATTTCTGGATTTCTTTTTTTTAGTTGTATTTTTGGGATTTGAGTTCTCAAAGTTTCAAGCAGACCAGCTTTCATTTGTGGCCTCTGTAAAAATATTTTCTTTAAAGGAAGGTTTTCGAGTTCCAAGTTACCTTCAATTTACTGTCTCCTCTTCTAGGTGTCTTGGGCTCAGTTTTCCATTTTCTAGTCTTGATTTCAAGAACACCCATTTTTTTTGTTCCTTGTTTCTAAGAACATATGTTATGTCTATTATTAGTCCTATTATTAAATTACTAGTAACCCTTTTTGGCTCTGTTTTGGATTTTCTAGTTTTCATTTCAATAACATCCACTTATTTGTTTCTAGGAACTTCTGTTCTGTCCATTACTGTTGTTAAACTACCAATAACCATTCTTTTATTCTACTCAACTTTACCTTCCACACCTGTTTTGGTGAAGTTTTGTCCTCTCTCTCCCTCTCACTCTCACAGGTAGTGCGCTCTTGCAAAGCAACTGCTGTACCGGAGAGTACAACCTGTTGTTATTTGTTTGTTTATGATTGTAGGGCCTGTGATACCGTGGATTGAATCAGAGGAATACATCAGCATTGCTGTGTTTTCTCGGCATGCTAAAGAGCCCAAGCCTTGTAGAAACCATGTGTCTTCTAGTGCTTGCAGGTTCTGGCTCGGGCCATTGAATGCCTGACTAATTCAGCAATACTAAAATCCCGGTACACTACTTTATTGCCTTGTAAGCTTGTTTGTAGCCTGTAATTGAGATCTGGAGACCAAATATAATAAACTATTTATTGTACAATGTGCCAATATTGAATTTTCTCTTACAAAGCATCATACAAAATCACAGGTACTTCGTATCTTTTGATGATCCAGAGAAATGTTATTTACAGGGGGTTGGACATTTCAATTCCCCTTAAATATTTAATTGCCAATTTCATCACTATAGTCTCATCGGAGTCGTTCGACTCTCATACACTTTCTTTTTTTTTTTTCTTTTTTACCCTAGTTCCTATAATATCATGGGTTTTAAAAACCCATAATAAAATGGAATCCAGCTAGGTTTTTAACTTTTAACATTTGCATCTCATGACCTGAATCCCATGATATTATGGGTTTTTAAACTCTCATAAAATCATAGGATCCATGGCAAAAAAAGTAAAAAAATTGACATTTTATGAATTTTAGTCATAAATTGGGCATTGATCGTTTAACGGGAACTGAAATGTCAAATTCCCTATTTATAATCTATGAATTTTTTTTTTATGGGCAAACTCATTTTGTATTTTCTAACTTTCTGACAAAGAGAAGAGAGACGTTCCAAGTCCAATAAAGAAATTTCCGTAAACCCCAAATCTATTGATCCCCACTGAAATACCTTCTATCTTGATGATATTAATAAAGATCTTCATGCTTCAAAGACCCTTGCATTTCCCCCCTTTCATGAGCACAACATAACTGCCACTGGTAATAATTTCCAAGTGAAGCTTTACGGTTTGTTTGTCATAAAATAGATATAGGCGGTTTATTTGTTTGTCATAAAATAGAATATAGGAGAATTGAAATGGACTGCAAATGTTAGGTTTTTTATCCGAAGAGGTGTTTGGGGAGATCGCAAGAGATAGGGAATGTAAAGCCTAGCTGGTAGTTACTTTTATTTCACTCAACCCAAATAACTCCATTAATTACTTCTTATCTTCATGTACGAAATGGTCAGGGCATGAATAGTGATTATTACGAATAAGAAGAACCCCGTGGCGAGGAACTTCGAATCTCCATCTGCTTCAATCAATTGAAGACAGCAACACCGTACCTGACTTCATGTACGACTTATGGTATGATGAAGACCCAATTTTAATGCTAGTTGAAAGGTTCATGAGGGCCTCTAATCGAGCACAAGGGGTCCTAACTCATGTGTGACATTTCCAAAACTGCCCCAGAATACACATTGAACCTACTGCCCGGGGCTATTTTGAGTTAATAGAAAATGCATGATGGATTCGGTAATTCCTAAAATTCAATTTAGAAAAAGTAGGTGTTCACGATTTGTGCAGGATCTCCTTATCTTGACAATACTCTGGAAGCTTTGGTTTTCCTCTTTAATTAGCAACTAATTAGTGTCAATAAAGATCTTAGATCATAGAAATAATTATGGACCGAGTAGGATAATTGATTTGATTGCAATGATCATGGAAGTAATTATGTAATGAGTATAATAATTGATTTGATTGTAATCTCATACAAAGAAACCAATTTCCTATAAATTGTAATGGTGGCAAACAATGGATAGTTAGTAAAATGAATAAAGAGACTTGGATTCTGTTATTTTCTTCAATATTTCAGTTCTCTCCATTTTGCTCAAGTGAGTTTTTATGCATTGCTTATTTCTTAAATACCAGCTTGATGCCCTCTTGCTGAAAATTTAACCCCGACTCGTTGGCTTGGATACCTTGTATATCTCTACCACTTGCATCTTTTGAAGTGATTAAAATTGAAGAAACAAAAGTAATCATAAAAGAACTTCCCCTCTAAAGGAAAATAAATCTAGGAAAGAAGGGAAATGAATATTGGCCATCAAGCTGGTATTTAAGATCTACTAAAGTCAAGGCCCAGCTATCTACATTTTCACCTTATATCCTTCATCTCTTCTTCAATATTCCTTTATTTATTAGAGCCCATTTGAGCATAAACTCCAATGTAATTAAATCCATACAAACAAAAGGGCCCTTGAATGAAGCGTATTAAGTGGGCCCAATGAAACAAATTGTAAGACAGCACGTACATTGTATGTGCCATTGTGATCCTAGCACATCAATTAATGGGCTCCTCTTTGAAGG
This sequence comes from Umbellularia californica, assembly GCA_028538565.1. NCBI lineage: Eukaryota > Viridiplantae > Streptophyta > Magnoliopsida > Laurales > Lauraceae > Umbellularia > Umbellularia californica. The sequence goes on from JAPQWN010000007.1 coordinate 56,661,533, forward strand.
GCATTTTAAAAGGCTTTCAATGGAATTAGGTTGTTATAAACATCTGAGGATTTCAATTTCCATGACAGGCCTTAATTAATTAAGATGTGGCCCAAGGTTTTGAATTGTCCAAATCAATGGGAATTTACAAGATTGGGTGGATAGTGATGGTGCATGCAGTAAGTTCTGGTGAAGATCTTTCCAACTAGAAGAAATCTATCAGGATATGAAATTTTAGGGTAACCAACGGGGTGCTTCAGAAGTAAGGGAGAAGCAGTTGACACTTGGCCTGTTTATTACATGCAATTGAATCATAGATAATCTGACTATATTTCCGTAAGTGGTTAAAAATGAAGAATTAAAGGTGGATATTAAAAAAATGACCAGCTGAGTAGCCTCCTATTTATTGAAAATTGAATAAACCAATATGGGAATTAATACTAAACTATCACCCTAGTAATTCAAATACTAGAAAAGTTAAGGTCTCATCCAGGTTGGTACCTTATATCCTTCACCCCTCACTTTTTTTATAATTCTGTGGTGGAAATCATTTGACCATGAGCTCCTCTGTATTCAATTATTTTGTATTATGTGCAAACAAACAAGTTCTTATGAATTTTGGAAGCAATTAACCAAACTGAGAATATAGTAAAATTATTATAAATTCACAACTCAAATCATTCAATGCTTCAACATCAACTAAGTCTAGTTTCCCAATTCGATCAATTTAGTTTGATTCATTGGAAGCTCCTAATTCTACATATTTGTTATATAAAATGTATCGAATGTGATTCCAGTACTTTTGTATACATGCTTTTTCAAAATAATTATACTAAGAAAAAGGAAGTTTGTTTTCCAAAGACTAACCAAAAGAAGTCATTATACAGTTTTTATTTATTTATTTTTACTTTTTTTTGTATATATCCTCCTAATGTTTCTAAGATTTGTAAATAGGCTCCTATGATTTTCGTATTTGTAAATAGGCTCCTACCTTTTCATTTCAATACCTTTCATGTCCCCAAAGTTAGTATTCCTAATGAGAATGGATAACCACCAAGAGATTTGTGTTGAACTTTTATTAAAATGACAACTTTGCTCTTACATCCATTAAACAATAATGAGTATATTATTATTTACAAAAATATTGTTATTTTATCCCAAGTCCCAACGGTCTCTCTTTATAACTCTTTAATGCAAATGAAGCCAAATCATGTGTTTTGGAACTTTCATCAATGTAACGGTAGGTCATGCATAGATTGGATCAACTATAACCAACTATAAGCACATGCTTGTCATTACGATTGATCTGAATATAATGAAATAGGCCCTATATTAATAAGAATATATTAGTTTACGGTTATTCTCTCTCACTAAATGTAAGTATTAATGTTACAAGATTCAGAGAAAAACGAGTCACAACTTTTAAATTTATGTACATAGGGATAAATAGATGGGCAAAAGTATCATTTCATTCTAAAAACTTTTGGTAGTGGGAAGACTATTAATTTTGGAGACACGAAAGGTATAAAAATGATCAAGCAGGAACTCATTTTCAAATACTAAAACTATAGAATTATGTGTTATTATGGGCGTGGTGGAGCCCAAAATCGAGCAACATTTTCATCAGGAATGATTGTGGTTTAGATGATTGTACGGGGTTGGGATTCACATAGGTTATAGTTCAATCGAATGGTATGGAAAGGTTAGATGAGTTCCAAATGGATCGACCTGAGGTGAGCAAATGCAAACAAAGAAAACTCTCCTTGAGGGGGCCAAATTTCATTAAGATTTGGGCCCACAAACCCCAAAAGTTAGGTAACAGAGCTTTGGAGGTATGGATTTATGCAGTGAGTTTGAACGGAATAAATTGATCAAGGTGGACGAAGAGGGCCCAAGTCCTGGACTGCATTTGGGCCCATTTGGAAATTTACTATTAAAGTAAAAGTAATGTAAAGCATCAAATCAAGAGAAAATAAGAAGTAAGGGGATTATGGTGGTATTTTATCTCTAGTGAAGTAGTATGGAATTTTTTTTACTTTTGGTGTAAAAAGTGAGTGTTTTTTTATCTTTTATTGGTGAAAAGATGTTTCTTTTTCACTATTTTTAAAAAGAATGATGAAATTTTGGAAGATATGTACTTTTGATGTGACACATCATCTGAAAATTACTTTTACATTCCTTTTACTAACTTAGTAAATTGCCAAATGGGCCCAAGGTTTTCTTTTAGAATAATTCTCCTCTCTTTTTTGCATAAGATAATTTTCCCATTGAGTAAATTGACTCGGTACTCGAGTAAATCGACCGAGTGATTACACCCATCTGATCGACTCATTGTTTGGCTCAACTGTTGTAGTTCTTGTGATTTGACTAAGTTCCATTATATGTATTTCTGCCTCTAAATATTAAAATTACAAAGGCAACTATAAAAGAGCCTTACATCATTAGTTTAATAAATGTTAGAATTCACTAAAAGAAGAACTACAAAATTGAAATTACCAAACTCTTATATCATCTTAATTAATTTTTACAGATATAGTTTGTTATTTATTAGCAATTGATTCTATAATTGGATCTTGGAATCTTGGCAAATGAAAACTAAAAGTATTCATCAAAATCACATTTGCTATTTTACAATCCATGGGTGTTTATTGTACTAATATATTACTTCTGTCCCTGATTCAAGAATAATGGCTTTCATTCAATCGAAATGTGAGAGTGCATGAGGAAATCGTGGCTACTTGGTAAACTTCATGGGTCCGGATCACCTATTGCAGTTGTTACACTTTCACAATGAGTAGACCAATCACAGTCCGCCAAGTCATCAAAAAATTGATGTGTTTTTGAAGTTTAAGTAAGATGAAAGAAAATCACCTAAATTTTTGGATACTGTGGCAAACTATTTTGATCCACTCACGATGAAGGTGTAACAATTACAATAAGTGATCCGGACTCAAACTTCATTAGTTTCTGAATCCATCTTTTCAAGCTCACTTTGGAACTCTTCTAAGTTCTAACACATGTATTTAACTTCAAGCTCCCTTTGGAACTCTTCTAAATTCTAACACATGTATTTAACCTTTGTTAGGAAAATCCCTTGGACGCTATCCATCAACTTAATCCTGGTGAATCCATAAAGTTGATGGTAAATCCATTGGTCGTGATGGATAGCTACCATCTATGTATTCAACCTCGGTCGCGATGGATAGCTACCATCTATGTGTAACACCATTTATATAGAGTGCTGCTATTGGCACACCAATTTTTACTTTTCAAACACAGTCAATTTTTTTTTTTTTATTACACTATTACCCCTTCATGAAATGACCAAAATATCCAAAATTCTACAAAACCTCAAAACCCATTCTCTTTTCACACACAAGCCCTTCTTCTTCTTCTCTCACCCATTTCATTCTCCATTTCTCACTCTCCACTTCCTCCATCTTCCTTGGGCAACTCATCTTCACTCACATATCAGCATTTTCTTCTCCTAAGCAACTTATCTCTCCCTCCACTTCTCACTCTCTACTTCCTTCATCCTCTTGGGCAACTCATCTTCACCCACATTTCTCCATTTTGTAGTGCAATGATGGAAGAAAACAACAATCAAATTGTGCCTTTAAATCAAAGTAGTAGTGGAAAGGTCAGTTCCTTTGTTTGTTTGTGTTTTCTTTGTATTTATGCCTCATTTTTTAATTTTTTTCTCGCCCGGAATAAGTTGCAGAATCGCGATGTGTTCAGACTTTCAGGTCCGAACATACCTCATATGTTCGGACTTGAACATCCGAACATATGAGATATGTTCGGAACTGAACATCCGAACATCTGGTGGATGTTCGGAAGTACAGGTCCGAACATATCTCATATGTTCGGACCTTCAAGTCCGAACATATGAGGTATGTTCGGACCTAAAAGTCCGAACATCCACCATATGTTCGGATGTTGAAGACCGGATAGTGATATTCAATTTCTATTTTTGCAGGTCTCTACGCAAGAAAGTCAGGTTGGATCGGACTTTGTCATGGATTACAGCAGTGAGTTTATAACTCAAGAGGTTAGTCCAACTATGAATTTATTATTTAAATTACAATTATTTGTTACTAAATCCGTATTAAATTTGTTTATTGTAGATATTTCACAGTCGCGATTCATTAATCAATTGGGCTCGTGCTGTAGGAAGGAAAAACGGGTTTGTCATTGTGATAAAGGTTTCAAATGCTGCTCGGATAGGTGTCAAAGCTAGAGTACTCCTTGCATGCGAGAGAAGTGGACAATATAAGCATGAAGAGGGCCAAAAGCGAAAAAGGATCAAACAAACCGGTTCAAAAAAATGTGGATGCCCTTTCGCATTAAAGGGCATAAAGCTAGACTCGAATGATGATTGGATGTTGGAGGTCGTATGTGGCGTGCATAATCATTCGGCAGCAGAACATTTAGAGGGGCATTTATTTGCAGGCAGATTATCAACGGAGGAAACTCAGTTGCTGGTTGATATGTCCAAGAGCATGGTTAGACCAAAAGAAATTTTGGTTACGTTGAAACAAAGAAGTGAATTAAACGTAACCACAATGAAGACAATATACAATGCGCGCTACAGATATAAAGTTAATGAGCGAGGTGGAAGAAGTCAGATGCAACAACTGCTTGGGAAGTTAGCAGAGCATAATTACATCGAATGGCATAAGACTTGCGAGGATAGCGAGACTGTAACTAACTTGATTTGGGCGCACCCAAGCAGTTTAGATTTATTACGTATATTTCCAAATGTTTTGATAATGGACTGTACTTACAAGACCAACCGTTATCGCATGCCTCTATTGGAGGTTGTTGGTGTCACATCCACAGACGTGACTTTTTCTGTATGCTTTGCATACCTTCATGCGGAACGTGAAGAAAATTATGCATGGGCATTGGGTGTATTGCGTTCTATTATCGGTGATGGTATTCTTCCCGATGTCATTGTGACAGACAGAGAATTGTCACTCATGAACGCCATTAACAGAGTATTCCCGGATGCTACTCATTTATTATGCAAATGGCACATTAATAGAAATGTATTGGCGAGATGCAAAAAGTTGTTTGAAACGAAAGAAAAATGGGACAGGTTTATTATGAGCTGGAATATGTTGGTGTCTTCATCCACAGAAAAGGAGTTTGGTGAACAATTAAATAAGCTAAATCAAGAATTCAGTACGTATCCTGATGCACTCAATTATGTGAAAGGCAGTTGGTTGGATGCTTACAAGGAGAGATTTGTTTCGGCATGGACAGACAATTGTGTCCATTTTGGGAATATTACATCGAACAGGTACTCTTTTGGGAATACTATTTAATTGATTTATGCTTATTAATTACTATGCCTAACCTCTTAATAATCCTATGCAGGGCTGAGAGTTCACATGCACAGCTTAAGAGGCAGCTTGGATCAAGTCAAGGAAATTTTGAAGCGGTATGGACTAAAATCCATAGTTTGCTTGAGTTGCAGCATACCGGTATCAAAGCTTCGTTTGAAAAAAGTAAGACAATTGTGCAACATAATTTCAAAGCGGCCGAATACAAAGAGCTTCGTGGTAATGTCTCTAAAAATGCACTTGAAAAAATCCTAACAGAAACAAAGAGAGCTCACCTAGTTGGAATTGATGCCGGTGTTTGTGGTTGTGTTATTCGACGCACACATGGATTACCTTGTGCACACGAGATTGCAGAATATATAAGTCAAGGGCGGCCTATTCCTCTAAGTTGTATACATCCGCATTGGTGTAAACTTGACATGTTGCCTACTGCCCCATCGAAAAGTTCTTCTATGGGCTTGGATTGTAAGGCAGATTTGGAGTTACTTGAAAAACGGTTCAATGAGTATGATTCCACGAGAAAACTGCAACTTTTAAGGAAGATACGAGAACTTACAGAACCAGACAGTACTCATTTGATAGAACCCGAAGTAATTTCAAGAACAAGAGGTAGACCAAGTATGAAAGTTGACACCTCAACTCGACGAGATCCAAGCGCTTTTGAATTGGTACCGTCTGCACAGGATAGCTACTCTCCCAGATCAGCTGCAATGATAGAAGTTAAAGATAAAAGACGGCTGGAAAATAAACCAAAGAGAAGGGAAAAGATCAGTGCAATTCGCACGAGGTCAAAGAGCATCAATAATTATGTTCTCTCATTTCCTGTGGGGTTGAGACCTTATATTCGACATGTAAAGGACGTCGCAGCTGATGGTAACTGTGGTTTCAGAGCCATAGCTGGATTGGTTGGCCTAGTCGAAGATGAATGGAGACAAGTTAGGAGAGATTTATTACAGGAGTTGCTTGCACATGTAGACCACTACAAACAATTATATGCAGAGGAGAACAGAGTTGAGGAATTGGTTGAAACATTATCACACTTTCATGACAACCCATCCGTGGACTATTGGATGACTATGCCTGACATGGGGCATCTCATAGCATCTCGTTATAATTTGGTGTTATACCACTTGAGCACAGAACAGTGTCTGACTTTCCTCCCTTTGCGCTCTGTGCCTGTTCCGACGCCTTCTCGGAACGAGCGAGCAATAGGTTTTGTTAATCAAAATCATTTTGTTCAGTTATTCTTAGTACCTGGTCATCCAATTCCGCCTATTGCAAATAAGTGGAGACAATTTCATCATTCTTGTGCGAAAGGTTGGGAGACTCCATACAAGGATCGAATTGTAGCCTTCAGAGAGCTCGTAACTCCAGATGTCTCAACATGTGAGACAATTGATTTGGATTAAATGAAACTACATGGGAGCCTTCAGAGAGCTCGTAACTCCAGATGGACTTCGAAATGTATTTTACTTTTTTGAATTGCATTTAATGAATGCTTTGTTGAATCTTAAAGAATGCATTTAATGAATGATTTGGATATTCGAAATTTGAATGTAAATTCATTTGAATGTAACAATTATACATTTAACAAGGTTACATGAATGTTTGGAGGGTTTTTTCGGTATGTTCGTACAACTCCATCCACATTTGAAACAAATAGGGTTTGTTCGGACGTTTATGTCCGAACAGACATGGTTTGTTCGGACCTTTATGTCCGAACAAACATGGTTTGTTCGGAACTGTATGTCCGAACAAACCACACTTGTTCGGCCATACAGGTCCGAACAAACCCTGTTTGTTCGGACATACAGGTCCGAACAAACAACACTTGTTCCCGTGGGTCTTCAACCCAATAAAAAGTAATAAAATTTTTCAAAAGTAGAAAAACTTGATTCATTCAAAGTAATTCATTCAAAGTAATTCAATCAAAGTAATTCATTCAAAGTACTTAATCCAAAGTAATTCAATCGAAGTAATTCATTCAATAGAAAAGTTTCCTAAGTACAACCATCGAAAGTACAACAACTTGATTGAAATACAAATTTTCAAATTTCTTCAAACTTCTTCAAATTTCTTCAATTGTTCCTTCCCCGTGTTGACCTGCTGCGGCTGTAGCTTTGTGAACTCATATGCGGATGTCGAATGGTTCGTTGAGCATCGGCTATTGACATTCCCCGCAATACATGGGCAACTTGATTCACATGAGTATATAGTCCCCGTGGATCTTCAACCCAATGGTCCTCACCCCTTCCCATCACTTCATCAAGAATGAACAGTGCATCCGAATTACGCTGCTCATAGTCCACCATACTGCTAGACTCTGCTTCTTCGGGACGGGGAACAAAATTAGAGTGAGAGTTTGGGTTTTGTAATATCCTCCACGAGACTCGTTTATACCAATCCATATAACCGGGTACGCAATCTGCAGGACGCCTTACGGGTTGACTACGGTTCAATGCAGACAGTAGGTGATTAGGCCATCCCTCCCAAACTTGATTCATGTATTGATATGCGATATGGTAGTCACGGGCAGTCGGACCTCGCGTAGCTCGAATGGGGGCTAATGGCGGTGCAGGAATAGTTTGTACTCTCCCAAACTGTCTAAGCACCCTATCCGGATGATAAGGCTCAACCACGTCCATGCACTTGATGCATCCACAGTAGTATGAAACCTCATTGAAAGGGTGATAGCGCCTAACATCACGATATGGGTCCCAAGTGACCTGAAAATATTGAATCAAAGCATAAGATATGAAGATACATAATACAGAATAATAACTTCGAGTGATAGAAAATGAGTATGAAAGTATGCGTAATTACCAAGTCAGTGCTCATTGAATCAAGTCTCTCTTGTAGTGCTTGTAAAGGAGCAGACTCCCTACGAGGGACCCATCGATGGACTCGGGGATGATCTGCCTGATAGTGAATGTTTGGAGTTGGAGCCAAACATTCGAAGTGCTCGTACACCCAAGATTCCAATAGAGTTAGGTAACCAGCCACTTGTTTAACTTCATGCCGAGTTGCTAGCCCCATCTGCCTGTATAAGTATGCCAGTGCAGCAGTACCCCATGCATATGAATGTACGTTGTCCAAATCCACCAGATGTGTAAGAAATATGATAGGCACCCGTGTGCAACTCTTGTCTGCGAACAACGTACATCCCAATAAGTACAGAAGGTAAGCTCTAACTGCGCAGTCAATCATCTCCTCCCCATCTTCGTCAGACATTCCGCCAAACCTTTCCCGTAACCACTCCAATCTAACAGATTGGCCCCGCACTTGGATCAGCTCATCATGTACCTCTATGGGCTCTACTCCCAGTGCATCAACAAGGAGTGCTTGAGCTTCCTCATATGCCATTCTATCATTATACGAGACAGTCCGTCCCGTCACTGGGATGCCTAAGATGGATGCAACATCATCTAAAGTGATGGTCATCTCACCAAATGGCATGTGAAAGGTGTTCGTCTCGGGTTGCCACCTCTCCACAAAACCCGATACAATAATCTTATTCACACTGCGGTATGATGCAGTCACTAAGGGAGCTAATCTGGATCTGGACATCCAATGCCTAAACCTATCAGACCCATTCAATTGCCATTGCCACAATGGCACTTTCTGACCATGGCTTAGACATTTCAGTGCTCCTCGATCCTGCATTCAACAATTGATACAATATTGAAGTTATTCCCCAATAAATCAATCAATCAATCTTAATATGAAATAAACGAAACACACCTGTCCACTCGAAATATACCCAGCTATATGTGTATCAAAGCTGGTCAATAAGGACCTGTCTTGTGGCCCCGGACCTGGTTCCACATCCATATCAGGTTGTTCTTCAAGGCCCTCCTCACTAAGAAGAGGTTCTTCTGCAACCTCGTCCACTCGGTGGCGACGCCTTCTGTTTGAAGCTGTGGGTCGCACCCTAGAAGAGCTCGGTCGGTCCATATCTAAAATAAAAATACAGACATTGTAGGAGAATTCATAGTAAGTTCAGCTACAATCAAATTTATTCCCACATGAGTTTATCACATTAATGCACATTAAAGAAATGGGGAAACGAGTCAAATAAAAATAGTCTTTGAAACAAGCATCATGTTCGGACCTTAATCCACACATTAATCCACACACTTTTACCAAAAAAAAAAAAAAAACAAAAACTCAGCATCATGTTCGGACCTTGAGGTCCGAACAAACTACTCATGTTCGGACCTTCAGGTCCGAACAAAACACATTTGTTCGGACCTGAAGGTCCGAACAAATCACATTTGTTCGGACCTTTAGGTCCGAACACCTCGTCATTTCTGGGAACACCAAAATGAAGCAGACATTGTATGGGAACCGACCCAATGCATGAAAAAAGTATACCATTCTTTCTAAAATCCTCCATTGAATGAGAATCTATCCCCATAACAAGTTTGCATAAAAAAAAACACATCTAAGATGGATACAATGGTAAAGAATAAATGGTGAAGCAAAATGAAATGAAAATGGTGGAGATAGAGATTAACCTTTGGAAGAGGAGATAGTGTAGATGACTGGGAACGCCGGAGGAATGCCGAAGGAACGTCGGAGGAACAGAGACGCCGGAGAAGGAGGGAGTGTTCGATCGATTTTGTGTGTGGGGAGAAATAGAATGAAATGTGTGTGGGAAGAAGAAAGAGGACGATGGAGAGGGGGCTAAAATGGGGATATTTGGTGTGTGGGGAAAGAAAAAATATAAATTTTAAAATATTGTGATGTGTGTGGAGAGAAATTGTGTGGGAAAAGGATTTTTCTGTGTTCCAATAGCAAGTCCCTTTATATATCTAACCTTTCAAAGGAAAATCCCAATTCATAGATAGAAAATCCCTTGGTTGCAATGGATAGCTACCATCTATGTGCAACACCATCTATGTATCTAACCTTTGTTAGGAAAGTCCCAATGCATAGATGGAAAATCCCTTGGTTGTGATGCATAGCTACCATCAACTTAATCCTGGTCGATTGGATAGCTACATCTATGTGCAACACCAATGGTCGATTGGATAGCTACATCTATGGCCATCTATGTATTTAACCTTTGTTAGGAAAGTCCCAATTAGGATAGCTACCAGCTTGGACGCTTAATCCTGGCGACATTGTAATAATAGCTATAGCCTGGATTGCTGCATTTTTTAACTTTTCACGTTATCACAAAGCAATGCAGCATATAAAATCATTAATTTAGAATGAGACCATTGTAATGATCAAGACCATTAGATTGGAGAGCTAGAGTTAATTTTTCAAGTGTCATCATTAAGAAGCCTTCCACCATTGTAAGATCAGGCATGTGACACCCATCACCTATAAAATTGCTTATAGATTTCCCAAGTCCAAATCCTCTGGGGAAACTCCATAGTGGGCTTGTCTATTGAAAATAAGAACAAGTCAAAAATGTATACCCCCTTTGTATAACGATGTCCCTGACTGTACACTAGTATCAATTGACCCCTATCACAAAACTGACCATATGATCAATAATGTATTAATCATAATTTTATGCACCATTAATCACCAAGATTGCCAGCGGTTCAAATTTTCAATAGCTAGGTCCCATTATAATATTCTCTAGTGGGTTGGGCCCATCATGTGGGTCAACTAAGTCTCCTGAATGCAAGAAAAGTTATCTGATTTCATTTTTTATTATGATATTCTAAAATGAAAAAAAAATCCAATACTAAACATAACTTGACTCTTACCGATCACATGGTTAGATGTAGCAAATCAAAAGCCCATCATAGGTCGGATTAGGCATGGGACAGGGTAGGTGTGAGTCTGGACAGGATCATGCTTAACTCTACACATTCCAGACAATAAATGACCCCATCTACATCCCTAACCAGAAGTCTTACATGGTTATTATAGCTATCTTTGATAATGATAGAAGTATGATGTAAACGACATGTAAGCACGCCACGCAGTGGCAGCTTCAGGAATTCGAATTAGTGAGGTCAACAAAAGATTTATCTTCCACCAATTGAATAAATTTAGTTTCCCCTTATCAACACCTGTTATGTACTTTCGATAATTCGACAAATATAATATAAAATTTTCAAATAATCTATTTCTGACAACCCAACAAAGATAACATTAAATTCTCAAACAAAAATAAACAGAAATGTCTAATCACAGAAGATATTTAGAGGTTAAATTAGGGTAAATAAAGAGTTACTGACAGAATGTCAAAAAAAGAAAATTTTCTTTAAAAAATGAAAGCTGGGCCCATTAATTTTTTTTTTTTTTGGCAGACGGATGGCCCATTACTTAAACATTGAGTGGGGTCAAAAGCTTCTCATAAGTTCAATTTATGAAAAAAAGAATTTAATATTTTTTCAGATCTTAGTGGGGTCAATTGATCAATGTAGCGCATGAGCACACGCGTACCTGTATGCTTCATGAAAATTCCAAATCATGTGCGCATGGCTCTTTCATATGTATGTGAAAGGGTAGGAGGGGACCCTCTGATAATGAGAATAAGGCGCTTGCTCTTGTATTTTCTGCTGCTGGGAAGATCCTTAAAATCAGATGGAGGATTTGAACTTATTCACGAGTATAAGAGGACCCCCACCCCATGTTCTGTGACTGTTGTGCAATGGAAATTCTACGCTATCTAATCAGCAAAAAAGACATTTTGCTGGGCCTTGATGGTGACCTCTTCCTCTGTTTGGCACATGAAGCCCATGTGCCTCTTGCCTCCAAAGCCTGATGCTTTTTCATAAGGCTACATGACATAGCAACCCTCCTCTTAAATCTAATTATAAAATGATCTTTTGATAAAACAATATACTTAGGTGACTAAATCATCCTACTTGTACCCACACTTCTTTTTTACCGCAACCAAGGGGGTTGGGACCGAAGAGAGAGCCCGCACACACATGGAAATAAAGCTTACATAAGTGGAAAGGGAGCCTACACACACGGGAAGAGGTGGCGTACGAACCTTGGACAGACAGAGGAGAGCTACAACTCCTTACCACTGTAATAAAGAGCCGTTTTGTACCCACAAATGGCCACACCATTAGCCATGCATATGAATAAAGAACCCCTGTAATCAGAATAGGACCGATCGATCACAATTATAATGTCTTCCAAAAGACTAATAATAAGTGCGAGTTAAACCTATAGTTAAAAAACCGCCTGATCATCCAAGTTGACTCAAACCACAACAGTCGAGCGAGTCTTACGGAGTCAGCTCCCATAAATTCAGTGCTTTTCTATGTTCTTCAGCTTCTCCAATCTCTTGGAAGCCAAGTTTAGAACTATAGTTCCACCTATGCATTTGTTAATTTGATATTTCTTTGATTCTTTAAATCGGCTAGAAGTTTTCTCAACTTGATATGGGCTTGTTTGGTAACTTCTCTAATAAAGTAAAGTGGGTGAATGGTCAAATTAAGAGTTAATTAAAAAAAAAAGGAGAGAGAGAGGCTAAATCAAAAGGTGATGGCTTATGTCATTCAGTGAAATGAGAATGTAGAACGTAGCTTTTTTACTTTTTTTTTTTTTAAAGAGCAGAAGCTTTTTGTCATTTAGGGACATGAAAGAAATAACTTTTTGACTTTTTTTTTTATTTATTTTTTATTTTTATTTATTTTTATTTTTTAAGTAGAGGTGGTTTTAAACTATGACACTTTTTTATTTGACCCATTTCTTTTATTGCCTCTTGAAATGATCATTCACCTTACTTTACTAGTAAAGTGAATTTACCAAGCATGCGAGTTACTTGGGTATTTTAAGTATTAGAATTATGCTTTCACCTAAATAGTGTAATTTCTTTATTTCTTATTTTTTCAAAATAGAATGAGAATTTAATTCGTTAAGAAGAGGAGAAAATACACAAGCTTAGAGGGCTTAGCTCCCAAAAGAATACAATCATAAAATAAAAGACCCTTAATATACAAGTGTAAATTACAAAGGTGAAGACAAGCGACAGCCAAATAAGATAATTCTTTTGGCGAAGGGGCCGTCAAACAATCTAACTTGACAGTCCCTTCTATAAGATGACTGTCCCAAAAGAATTACCTTACGTACCTTAGGGCTCTCACAGGGCCGGGCATGGCCGGGCCTGGGGTTGTCCTAGCCCTACTCTCATTATATGCAGAGTCGGGAGCAAGCCAAATCCGTCAGAGAGCCTACACTATTTAAACCCTTACCCTACCGTCGAGGGCTAGGGCAGGGCTCAAGCTTCAAAACAAGAAAACTATTTTTTTAACATTGTTACAAAAATCTGAGTTTGATCGAGTGTAATCTTTTCTAACCACAATTGCAAAGGAGCGATTAAGAAAACATCCATCATCTTGTCTAACCTCAATTGCAAATGAACAATTAAGAAAAAATCGGGAGAATATAAGTTGTCTCTAAAAACTTTCTTTTATTGGATAAAGTCATACCTGCTTTGGTGACTTGGATTCTAGACATGATTTTATTTATTTTGTCAAAGAAGGAAAATAGTTAAAGAGTATAATCTGTTTCACACCTTTCATATGAACTTCCGCGTATGAGATCATTCCAGTAGTGTCTTATATTTGAGAGTTTTAAACCATTTACACTCACATACCTTTTATCAATTGGCATTATTTTTAATTAAACACCGATCTGACTATTATGCAATATTCTTGGATTTCATTCAAAAAAATAAATGCACATAAAAAATACTATTAGTTTAGACTGTTAAGAATTCAGAGTTATAATTATCTAATTAAAGGGTGTTTGGATCACACCATATCTTTAAAGTTTCATTCATATATACAAACTACTTCTATAAATTGGTTGGCATCCCAAGCAACTCTATAAAGGAAAAAGTGTATTATTACTGTACACCCCCTTTTGTACTAATTACAGTAATTTATAAAAATAATATAAAACTAAATAAGAAGCAATAAAACTAAAGGAAATGGATTAGAAGCAACCGTGCAATACTTATTGCTAATGTATTAAATATAATACATAACTTAAATAATTAAATATAGATGAATTGAACCAAGTATGTATGTATGTATATTCACATATATATACATATACATTTAGGGAGATGCTCTTATGAGAGATGCTCCCACCTTACTATGAGAGATAAGGTGGCAGCCCTCACATCCATATCCAAAAGTAACAACTTAAATGTGAGGGCCCCCACTCCTATCTTTCATAGGAGCATCTCCTATATATATATATATATATATATATATCCATTTGGATGGACCAAGGATGGGCCCCAAAAGCATTAGCTAACGGAATCTTATCCTAAGCTTAAGCTTAGGAGGGCCCAACGGAATCTTATCTTGATCTTAAGCTTAGGAGAGCCTTGTCCCATATATATATATATATATATATATATGGATAATATTCATATGCATCCATCCCTCACCATTTTTGGTGAGGGACACCCCTTTTGGGGAAGATTTGAAGTACAAAAGTGTACTTTGTACCTCATATAAAGTACACTTTTGTACTTCAAATTTCCCCAAAAGGGGTGTCCATTACCAAAAATGGTGAGGGATGGATGCATTTGAAGATCCCCTTATATATATATATATATGTGTGGGAGCTCCTCTCCTCAGCTAATGCTAAGGAGAGTGTCGCTCACCACGTGCATAGGCAAAATGAGATGTCAAGTGCCTCATGCGTGGAGCCCGCCCAAAACCTTTTCGTTTTCCCGCTCTCCATCTAAGGCCAAAATAAAAAAACAGATCGAATTTCCCTCTCTCTCTCTCTCCATTCCCCCATTTTCCATCACTGGCTATCCTCTCTCTCTCTCTCTCTCTCTCTCTCTCTCTCTCTCTCTCTCTCTCTCCATTTTGCTAGGCATGATTGTCGCGACCCCGGACCGGGCTTAGGGACCAAATCCTGGATCGGGACTAGGTGATGGACATGCGATCATGGAGTGATGGCAATAATTAAATATATGTTTATGATCAAGCGTACACGGGTTAATAAAAGGACACACATTGCCCGTGCACGTGATTTCCCACAGGTGTCCGTGGTGAGGATTTTCCAACACACATAAACATTTAGTATGATTGCGGAAGCGTATGGCAAATCAAGCATGTAATTTCATTTCCATAATAACAAGACTGGTTGCATCTAAATAACAAGTATCAAAATGAGCAATGTCCTATAGCGTAAACCCAAAATATACTGTTAAAGTTAGAACATATATCATTTAATTACAGTTCTCAAAATTAGAGGCCAACAAAGGCCAATACTAACAAAACAATATCCACCAAAATATAAATCCAACCACCCCCAAAATGTTTGGCATCTCGACAACCGGATGTTTACATAACATTGTCAGCACGCCACTCAACTAGCTGTTGCGGTTCTCCGACCGCCTCCTCTGGCTCCTCCTCGGGGAAGCCAACAACGGGACCTGAGTACCAAAGTAAAGGATCAGACACGACGGTCTGGCAGGTACATAAAAAGGTAAACACATTTCATAATAAAACATTTACCTTGGAAAACATTTAAACCTGTCTAAACAATACTTTCATGAGTAAATGCATCATTTAATTGAAAACATATATGAAAGGTAAAACAGGTAAAAATAACCAAGGAATTTAGGAAACGAGCAAGGTGGCAGCCACACGAAGCTAAATCCTCTATCACCGAAGTGATAGAGCAAGCATATCAAGGCATTGACCTCAGTCACCGAAGTGAGGAGGTACAACGAATTACATATACATATATACTATATACAAGACATGACCACGGTAGCGAGCCGGGCATCAGGAACCACAGTAGCAATCTGCGGTATCGGGACAAGACCACGGTTGAATAACCGGGTAGCGGGATCCAAACTGCAGCTGGAGGGACAAGAGGGGGATCTCCAAGTCAGTAGATCAGACTGACAAGGTTATCCAAGCTTAGTGGTGCCGACTCATAGGTCAAAATCATATAAATCCAGACATGTACAAAATAAATCAAGTACAAGACTATAATCAGGCAAGACGGAGGTGCTCGAAGGCACAACTATCATATCAGGTCGGGCATCTATGTCAAGACTAGTAAAACAGTACAAGTATACTTTCAATGTTTTCGAGATTGATAGATAACAAATCATAAATTTCGGGAATAAAGAGGTAAAGTAACCTTTCGAAATGTCGGGACAGTGTTAGGGTCAAAACTAATTCAAGTGAATAGGGATCCCGTATGTCTACTTTGAATTTACTTGGTACTCTTTGAATATGAAGACATTCCAGGCTCCTTAGGCACTTGAAAGTTTCCGAAACTTCAATGAATTCTTGTGATTGTAGTCTTTTTCTCAACCGAGCTTCAAACAACGGTTATAAGTCTTCTCATCACGATAAGGATGTTAACAAACCTCCCTCCATAGCTAGGATATTTTATTTTTGCTTCCAAAGTGGCCCCAGATGAACAGTACACGTCGCTCGAGCGGACATGGGGTTCGCTTGAGCGAAGTGCTCTCTGGAATGGCCTTCTGGGAGGGTTCGCTAGAGGGGACCAAAGGTCGCTCGAGCGGACCTGCCCAGTTCAGGATGGCACAAGCGAACAATTCGTGCGCTCGAGCCAACCATTCTCTGGATGGCTGCTGGAAGAGTTCGCTAGAGCGGACACTGGGTTCGCACGAGCGAACAACTCTCTGGAATGGCACGAACCCTTTCCTGGGCAGTTCGCTCGAGCAAACTGTCCATAACTGGTTTTGTGGACAGATCTTTTCTCCATTCTCCTTCTCTTATAAACCCACTTTCTTGGGGTTCCATTATACACCAATGGAGGGCATGTAAGCACCTCAACATCATCTCCAAAACTCCATCAAAACTCCTCACAACATCCACCAATCATCCATCCATTCATTCATTTTCACATTCAATCACAAGGAGAAAGATATAACCACAATTACATAGATTCATTCAAGTTTTAGACACAAGATAAAACAAAGGCTATCAATCATATTACAAGACAATAAATGGCTCAACAACCCCTTTTCAAAAGCATTAAAATCATATTGAATGCAAGTAAGTAAGTCATTAATGGAAATAGCCAATCAAATCATGTTTGTCATGAAAACCAATATAAACTCAAAACATCCTATAAATCCACTTGCCTCAAGGTCTCTAATAAGAAATCCAAACTTCTAATTACTTCTCCAAGTCAAGAACACAATCTACACAAAAACCCCCAAAAAGAAACCCTAAAATGGGTCAAACAAGGAATAGGAAGAAGAAACCTTCAATAAAGAGGATAGAGCTTCTCTAGAGCTAGGAAAACACAATGGTACAAGATTGAGGGGGAAAACTTACTAGGAAACTCCTTAAATGAGCAAGACTAGTTCAAAGAAGATCTTAGAATGGAGGTATTCCTTCAAATGTTGTATCAATGGAGAGAGAAGAGAGGAAGAGGATGATGACTCCTATTTCTTGATTTGAGTAAGGTGGGTGGTGCTTGATGGTGGAGAAGTAAGAAGAAGAAGAGAAAGAAGCAAGGAAACCCTAGGTTGCTCTTGTGCTGGAAAAAGGGAAATGAAGAGGATGAGTTCTCTATTTAAAGTCAAGGGAGTGGGCTCCACCACTAGGAAAGCTCTTTGGGCTGAAATCACTATTATCGGGACCTCGGACGAAATCGACGAAGAAGAGGAAAGTGATCGTCGAAATATCTAGTTTCCAAAAAGTATATGTTTCGCGGGTTTCGGGAATATCGACCTTTGGGTATAGATTTCATGTAAAAAGACTGTTTTGCCCTCAATGCAAGAAAATTGGGTTTCGGGGTTCCGGACGGGTACAGGCTCAACATGAAAGTTTTAAGGATCGACAAAATAAATAAAACGGGATCAAGACAAGAATTAGGGGAAAATCAAGTAACCTCCAAAAGCAAGCAAGACTATAAAAAAGGAACCACCAAAGGGTCCCACTAAACACAAGACACTAAAAGTTCCCCAAAGCTATAAAAGAACTATACTAATCCAAGCTTATTCAAAACCACTAATCAAGCTTAGCACTAATACACAACTTAATTAGTACTAATCGAGTCACTCAGGTCGGGGTCTTACAATGATCCTTATACCCGCGCGATCGATTGTCTCCGGCGAGACGCTTCTCTCCAGCGACTTTGCCCTTCCCCCATTTCTCCATCTCCCCATTTCCATCGCTGCCTCTCCTCTCTCTCTTCCTTTTGCCAGGCACCATCCTCATCCTCTCGCGATCGATCGTCTTTGGTGAGACGCTCCTCTCTCCAACGACTTTGCCCTTCCCCCATCTCCTCTCTCTCTCTCTCTCTCTCTCCATTTTTGGAACCCATTTTCTTCTTCGATGATCTCTCTGCAGTGACGATCTCTCTCCAGCGACAACGCGGCGATCTTGATTCGGTGACGATCTCTCTGCAGTGACACCTCCCATGCCCAGCCTCCAGCCAGGAACTGTCTCTTCAAGGTATTCCTTTTCTTCCTTCCTTCTTTGTTTTTTTTTCCCCTCTGTTTTCTTCTTCTTCTGGAACCCATTTAGCTTATGTGATTTGTGGGGTTTTGGATGCTAATGATTCTGATTCATGGTATTCTTGGGTTGGATTGATTGCTTTCGATATTGCATTATTCTTTGGAAGATCCAAGAAATTTGTGGGTTCCGGCAGGTTTAGGAGGGTAAAAAAAAAAAAAAAAACACTTGTTTTGCTCTTACCCTACACTGGACAGTGGAGAAAGGGAAAGGATTGATTGGATCAATGGACGAGATTGGATTGGATTCAGTTGGTTCTGCTGTCCCATTATTTGCAAGTGTGGCCCACATTTTTTTTAATCCAGGCCATTGATCCGATGGGGGTTAGATCAAAGATATGCCGTTTTGTATATCTGTATGAACACTACATGTACTGAAGTGCACACCTCTTTCTGATGCCTGACTCCATGTGTTGAAGTAAAATATTTACCATTGTGATTTTTATCCCATGAATAGTCATACTTCCATTGATCATGAGAACTCTGACACAAGAATTTGTGTTGTTGAAATGTCTTCATACACTTCCTACTTCAAAAAATATTTGCCGTTGTAAAAGAAAAAACTGATTGGATGAATGGGATCATCTGTATTTGAGATGGATGGTATAGATTGGTTGACTGAACTTTTGAGCAACATAAACTGTAATGTTCATCCCTCGCTTTCTCTTTTTGCGTAAGTACATATGTTCATACGTATATAAATGACTACATACTTATGGACTTGGTTGCAACATTGCAATATGAGGATCCTTGACGAGTGTTGATTGGGGATAAATAATGATGAGTGCTAATTCATTAAGGGTAATGTGTATGAGGGGGTTGGATTCATCATAGGTGGGGCCTGCAAGAGTTTTCGAGCAGGATCCAACTGCAATTTGAAATTTTAGCGTCTCTGTTGAGAAGAGGATACTATTGATTTCATTGTCATTCAAGAGGGAAGCAAACTCAGGAATGTTATCTCAATCTTGGCTATGGCAATGTGCAAACTTGGACTAAAACAAGTAGGAAGAGATGGAGAATATTTTATCAACGAATGCCCCTCAACTGGGAAGGACTGTCACTTATATAGCTTACTTGTGGCTGAATTATAGGTGTGATTTTCAATCAAACACTAATCAAATGCTTTGCTCATAGCTTTTCTTTGGGTAT
The DNA here is from genome assembly GCA_028538565.1 of Umbellularia californica. Taxonomy (NCBI): domain Eukaryota; kingdom Viridiplantae; phylum Streptophyta; class Magnoliopsida; order Laurales; family Lauraceae; genus Umbellularia; species Umbellularia californica. The sequence goes on from JAPQWN010000007.1 coordinate 56,681,471, forward strand.
AAAATATGTTACAAATTAACAATGTCTTGCATCAGTATATTAAATTGGAGTTTTCCTTTGTAAGTTTCATTTCTCTTTCTTGTTCATGGTTCATCAGTTGTTTGCAAACTACATGCACCAGGGAATGTCATCTTAGGCATCTAGCATTGAGTTGTTTGTATATTTTCATTGCTTGCTTATATATTGATTCAAGAATTTGAAGTGGTTATTGATGTCTGGGCTTAAATCAGATTTGTTTGCATGAGAACCCATACTAGATCTTATTTTCATCTGGACCAACTTTGTTGGACTTGAATTAGACACATCTTTTTTTTTTGTTTTGTTTTACATCATAATTACACTTCTACTCTTCCTTTTCCGTTGGTTTATATTAAACTAGTTCCCTTTTTTCTTTTATATATGTGTGTTTATGGGAGCAATGCATCCCTTTTGGTTTGAACTTATATGAACAATTCAACAAACTAATATTTATTATATGCAGTCCAATTTCACGATGGATGTAGCTTCCTCATCAACATGTTTGCATTATCCAGTTGTAGAAGAGAATATGACACCAAAAGTGGGGATACATTTTGATAATTTAACGGAGGTGTATGAATTTTATAATGAATACGTGAAGCTTCCTGGGTTTAGTGTGAGAAAAGATTCAACTCGTACTAAGGATGGGGAGGTACTTTGGAAGTGGTATTTTTGTTCAAAGGAGGATAAAACAAATGAGAAACATTGGAAAGATAAGGAAGGTGTTCAAAGGCGTTGGATGGAAATGAGAGAAAATTGTAAGTCTCAGTTGCAAGCTAAAAAAGATCAATCAAGTGGTTATATAGTGTCTAAGTTTGTTCCCGAGCATTCCCATGCCCCCACCACTCTTCATAAGAGATTCATGTTGAGGTCGCATCGTACAGTGCCGGAATCAAATAAACAAGTAATAAATACACTTGATTCTGTCAATATTCGAAGCACCCAACAAATGATATTGTTTCGAAAGCAGTCGGGGGATTTGACAAGATTGGATTTACAGATAAAGATGCTGAAAATTATCATAGAAATGAAAAGGAAAAGAAAAGGACTAGATGGGCATATGCTATTTCAACATTTTGAAAATCGAAAAGAAATGAGTCTGGGCTTTATATGTAATATTGAGAGAGATGGAGACAACAAGATAACACATGTATTTTGGGTGAACCATACATTTCGTACGGCATACAGTATCTTCGGTGATGTTGTAACATTCAACACAACATATAAGACGAATTGTTATGGATTAATCTTTGCTGCGTTCGTAAGTTGCAACCACCATGGTCAAACAACACTATTTGGATGTGCATTCCTCCCAAATGAGAAGACTGAGTCATTCGAGTGGTTGTTTAATAAATGGCTTGAAGCTATGTTAGGTGGGCCACCAAAAGGAATTATAACGGATCAGGATTTGGCTATGTCAAAGGCCATTCAAAAAGTCATGCCGAACACCACTCATTGGTATTGCCTATGGCACATTTTGGACAAACTACCAAAAAATTTAGGTAGGGTTTCAATTCAAAATGAAGGTTTGATTGAAGGCATAAAAAAATGCGTGCATAACTCTGGCACACCTGCTAATTTTGAGCACGAATGGAAAAGGATCTTGACATAATTTAAAGTCGTGGACAATGAAAGGTTGGCACAAATATTCAAGATTCATGATATGTGGGTACCGGCTTATTTCAAAAAGACTTTCTTCGGAGGTATGTCAATGACTCAGAGAAGCGATAGTATGAATGCATTCGTGAAGCACTACGTAGAATACAAAAACAGACTTCTTGATTTTATATTGTGTTTTGAGCAAGGTGTTGAACGGTTAAGATATCTTGAAAACAAAGAGGGTTACAAGTCAAGCAATGGGAGACCTAGGTTGAAGACATACTCTTCAATGGAAAAACAAATGGCGGATATCTACACGAGAAATATATTTTATAAGTTTCAAGATGAGCTATTCATGACTTTGTCAATCATCCCAATACTGGTTTCTGAAGATGATGTCAAATGTATCTTTACCTTGAAAGATTTGACGAATGAGAATGAAGTCGAAAGAAATGTTTTGTGGAAGAAAGAGGAGAAGCTTGCATTTTGTTCATGCAAAAAGTTTGAGTTCCAAGGTATCCCATGTCATTATATCTTGTCTGTCATGAGGCAATTCTATATAAGATCTTTGCCTAGACATTACATTTTGAAGCGATGGACAAAGAAGGCTAGAGTTGAAACATTTGTTGATAAAGATGGATTTGAGATGGGATCTTATTCTACCGACTCGTTTGTGGCTAGACATAGTCATTTGACTTGTATTTTCACTGCACCTATTGATGAAGCTAGCTCATCAAAGGAAAGCTTCGAAGTGTTAGTTAGTAAATGTGCCGAATTGCAATTGAGCAAATAAGAAGTAAAATCAAACAATGCATCAGAAAGAAGTATACACAATGTGCCAGAAATAATAAGCAGCAACATAGTAGAATATCATGATCCACCACATGTTACTACAAAAGGACGCACGAAGAAGGTAAAATTATCAAAGGAGAAAGCAACAAAAGGGTGACTTTGTCGCCGTTGCAACAAACGTGGTGTATCACATGACAAGAGAAATTGCATGGTACTACTTAATAGGTAAACAATCACAAGGCTCTTGCTATTATCCTATATGTTTCATTATGACATAGTACTTATAACACATGATTTCAGATTAAGTGGTGAAGGCGAATACAATGATCCCAATCTGTATCTTGACAGTAGCGAGTGTTCGAAAGACACTGATGCAAACATTGAAGTGGAATTTTCATTTTGACTATTGAATTACTCTTCATCTTGCACATTTTCATGTTTGTGTTATGACAGAATATTTTCTTATCTGCAGGGCCAACATATGCTGTAGTGGTATTTGGAGATGGAAGTGTACTAAGCTATATTGGATGTTGTGTCATATGATTCAGGTAGTAGTTGCCTTTGCTACGGTTGAGAATTACTATACTATTGTTTTAGAATGATTTTTTTACCATTTTCGATGATCATAAACCTGCAGATTCCATGGAATGCGGTCATTTTGGAGATGTTCTTTGAGGGTTTGAGGGTGCACGAGGTGTTGTCTAATGAACATGTGTGTGGCTATACTTAAACATTGTAATGCTTAGTTTGTTTGTTTTTTTACTATGAATGTGATGGAGTTACTACTATCAATGAGCAAGTGCATCTGGCATACTGTAAATGAGTAGTTGTCTTTTGACTATGAATGTGATGGATTTTTTACCATGAATAATCAAGTGAATCTGATACTGTCAAATGTGAGAGCATATAAGATTTTGATGTTAGTGCATGGCTTTATGGAGATCATAAAAGGCAACCAGTTGGTGTGATGAAATGTTAATGTAAGTGCAATTACTATACAGGAATTGAGCCATCATGTATTGAAATTTTAAGATTCAATGTTTGATGAGCGGTGTTGGTGTAAGGATGGAACCAGCATGGAGTTCTGTGTAAAAACTGTATGTATGTGTCTGTTATAGTTTTGAAGCCACCAGATCATGAGGTAGCTTGTCCATTTGCAGTCTTGAGTCTATTTTTACTCTACTTTCTTCTCAGCAGAATTTTTTTTCATTCTTAACATTTTATTTTGGTTGCTCTGCTTTGTTCTCAGCAGAAAACATTTCACATCCTCATCATGTTGAGTGCATTTGTCCTCTGAGTCTTATGTTCAAGTTGGGAGTCAAAAAATATACAAACGGTTAGGTACAAAGCATCTGTCATCTGAATCTCATGTTCTAGTTGTGAGTCAAGAACATATATCTGAATTTTCTATCATGTTCAGCGCATCTGTCATCCCCATATAATTATTCTATAATTTTTTTGAAAGATAAATTCAGAGATCATATTATTATATACAGACAGTCAGGTAGTGAAAGTGAAAAGAGTTTTTCAAATCAGAAAAATCTGCAGCATCTAATGTAGGATTGACCCATTACTACAGTAGATGTGTTATTGTTTCAAAACCGACTTAGCTTGCCCCTCTTTCCTCCCTGCAGGATTGCACCTCATCTTGCCAGGGCCAAGAATATTCCTCACCCAGAAATTGTTATCAAAATGACTAATGCATGGCATTTGGTCTAGCCAATGGCCCCACATTGTAAAAGTGGGCCCCGATTCTCAAAATGGCCTCTCTAGTAGTTTTGGAAAATTAGTCAAGCATGGCTTGGGATCTGTTGTTCCACCAAATTAAGGAGTAAAGTGAATTAAAAGTGAATTAATCATCTACTAAGCCATGTTTCTGCAACTCCAAAGATTCCACATCCATGTGAAAAATGCATTGGATATCCACCACTGTTACATAATAGCCTCTTTGTAATAAAAACAGTTGTACAATGTATATCTATAGAAAAGAAAAACATACAGTATTATGAATTTCATCTTTATGAGCCTTTTTTACAAGTAGCCCAATTAATCCATTTCCCATCCACAACACAAGAAAGAAAATAAAAAAGCAACCCCCTCACTCTAGACCTGGATTCATGCTATGTTCATTTAGTCCAGCACTCCTTACCACAAGAATCCACCCTTCAGTAATCACTCCATTTAATCATAAACTCAGCCATTAATCCCTGTTTATCAGTTTCTGTGAAACAAAGAAATGCAACCATTTTCTGACTTCTTTTGTATCCATTAAGTTTCCCCCACCCATTGTAGAGTTTGTGCATTAGAATCTATTCTAAGCACAGAAGTGTCAATTGTGTGTGGCACATGTGGAAAATGCAAAGTGAAATAATCTTGTGAAAAAAAAAAAAAACAATAAAAAAGGAGCTTTGATTCAAGGATCCAATTACTATAAGTAACAACTTCTAGTCTTTGATGTATTCAGTATTCCAAATGAGACTCTATAAGGTTTAAAGAAGAAAAAAGAATAGTTCTTGTGCCTCCTACATCAAACAATGTCTACATCACATAAGACAAATAGGCACGTCCATCCTTCTGTCCACGCCACATGTACGCAACAAAGAGGAGGAGAATTGCAATCAAATATGCAAGGCCTTTTTTGCTTCGACTTTCCATGATGTGAGTCTCCGTGCATTCACTTAAACGTCATATTTCTAGGCACAACTCTTTGATTGAGTCTTTCATTTCTTCCATTTTCACTTCAATTTGGCATCAACTTAAAGTTAACATTAGCATACATTCTAGAGCAACTTCATCCATCCAAATAAAAAGACCACAACCTTTTTCTCCCTGCAATCAAATTCATAATGATATAATGAGTGTTGGAGTGAAAAATAATAAGATTAATGAATGAAGTTGAAATGTTTTCAGTATTGAAGAAAAGATCAATAAATGAATTTGAGAAGATAGACGCTTACATGTAAATCTGGACAATTCCAAAATTTACAGCTAGGGTTGGAAGTAGCACGAGACGTCTTTAAAATCATATACCTGTACCCACATGGGCATTTTGGAGCCCATTCTAAGTTTTGGAATGGAAACAAAGATGACTTCTCTAACGAAGTAGATGAATTCAAGTTTAATTAAAAATACGTAACATTTATTTAAACAATAGTTAATCTCGGATCACATACTTGAAGATGACATAGTTAAACCTGAGGATGAGGACTTATATTGTTTTGCCTCAGATTAGTTACTTTGCTAAATCACAATAGTTGACCTCGTTCACAACCACAACAGTAGAACCAATGAAATCAAGGAGTCCTATATGACCGTATGTAGCACTCTTTATATGTAACTTACGAACCTGTGTAAGAGGTGTGCACGACACATGGACACTCCTTGTGTTGTTTTAATTCAACACATGGAGTCGGGCATCAGAAAAAGGTGTGCACTTCAACGCATGTAGTGTATGAAGACATTTCAACAACACAATATCTTGTGTCAAAGTTCTCATGATCAATGGAAGTATGACTATTCATGGGATAAAAATTACAACGGTAAATATTTTACTTCACATGGAGTCAGGCATCAGAAAGAGGTGTGCACTTCAACACATGTAGTGTTCATACAGATATACAAAACGGCATATCTTTGATCTAACCCCCATCGGATCAATGGCCTTGATTAAAAAAAATGTGGGCCACACTTGCAAATAATGGGACAACAGAACCGACTGAATCCAATCCAATCTCGTCCATTGATCCAATCAATCCCTTCCCTCTCTCCACTGTCCAATGTTTAGCAAGAGCAAAACAGGTGTTTTATTTTTTAACCCTCCTAAACCTGCCGGAACCCACAAATTTCTTGGAGCTCCCAAAGAATAATGCAATACCGAAAGCAATCAATCCAACCCAAGAATACCACGAATCGGAATCATTAGCTTGCAAAACCCCACAAATCACATAAGCTAAATGGGTTCCAGAAGAAGAAGAAAACAGAGGGGGAAAAAAACAAAGAAGGAAGGAAGAAAAGGCATACCTTGAAGAGACGGTCGCTGGCTGGAGGCTGGGTAGGGGAGGTGTCGCTGCAGAGAGATAGTCGCTGGATTGAGATCGCCGCGTTGTCACTGCAAAGAAATCGTCGCTGTAGAGAGATCGTCGAAGAAGAAAATGGGTTCCAGAAATGGAGAGAGAGAGAGGAGATGGGGGAAGGGCAAAGTCGCTGGAGAGAGGAGCGTCTTATTGGAGATGATCGATCACGCGAGGATGAGGATCGTGCCTGATGGAACGCGCTCCGAATGCTGTGGGTGCTACCGGGGTCGGCGGACGTGGGAGTCCGTCGGGTCCGGCCCTTTCGCGCCCGGGGGGCATGAAGCGTGCATCAACATTTCTTTTGTGTGGGTGTGCCATATTTTCTATTTTACTTGGAATTGCAAATGGTAATCCGGAGATCAACCTTTGCAAGTAAAAAGGAAATCAACTTCTTTCAAGTTTTCCATTGCACAAATATTTAAGAAAAGAGACATTTTCTTGGTTTGCCGTGAAAGGCGATTTTGTTTGGCATTTATAGCTGATTTTGGCGTTTATAGCCGATTTACAATTCTCATCAATAATGAAAGACAAGAGTTGTGATTTTTGTCTCTTTTAGAAAAATACAAACTACAATGAAAAGCAAGAAAAGGAGGATCTAACTTCTCAGGAGATTGTGGGGGACTCGTTCAGATTGACGGTCGCAAGCCATGTATGGGCTTCGCCATCATCCATGCAGATGAGAACAGAGGATGCTTTTGATTCGCTTGGCTTGGCTATAACCTCAGATTTTTAGAGGACAAAGACCAAGAGGAGGTCCTATGTCCGATAAAAAGCTAAGTAGACAGGCTGAAAAGCCACGTCTAAGCCATTGGAGGCAGCGGGAGAAGGCAAGGACCTTGGGGGGGGGGGGGGGGTACCCCCCAAGGGACTTTTGTCACCTTGTAGTGGTGGCCGGTGCAGAACTTTAGCAGAGTTTTTCTCTCTTTTTCTTTCTCTCAGATTTCTGGATCTGTGGTGCTTTGGAAGTGATCTCCGATTGATCGATCCGGATTTCAATGGAATGCTCTCCTATTTATAGGCTTTTGGTAGCCATTTAGGAGAGTTTATGGGCTTTAATGGCTTTAATGGGAGGAGTTACAAGATTTATTTCTTGATTTTGTAACTCCTTTTTCCTTGAATCTGATTGGCCGATGGAGATTAAGGGCTTTTAATCACCTTAATTACCATAATGGGAGGAGTTTCATGGGTTAAATGCCATGAATCAATTGACTTGTAACTCCCAAATGCTTGCTTCTGATTGGGCCGTCCAAAGAAATGAATTAATGACTGCAATAAAGCTAGTCAATTAACCACATTAATTGGTCGCCGAGCAGTCGAAGAGTCGCGGGCCGTGCCGTGTCTTCTGGAATTCTTCTGGCGATGATTATCGATGGATCTTCATGCTGATCGACATCGGATGAACATGTAACTTCAGACAGTGATAGCTAAGAGCGGGCCGGTGACATCTGTCCTGTCGATTTTTCGATCGATTGGGCGGAAAGTACACTTTTTTGGTCGACCGGTTGGCGATCAATGTTGATTTTGATACTTTTGGAGGTTGACCCGTGATTTTGACGGATGTCGGAGGACATGAGTCAATTTCAAGCACTAAAAATCACATTTTCAGGAAACCACAGGGGCCAAAGTGCGCGAAACGCGAAAAAGGACGGAAAAACGGGTCACCGGCGAAAAATCCGGTGACCCGGACTTCCATGGTCGCTGGCGACCATGGGCCGGCGACCCTGGGGGTTTTTCCCCTGTTTTTGGTCCGTTTTGTGGTCTTTTTCGTCGCCGTTTTCTTCTGTATTTTTCCTGACATTTCTTCTCATTTATTGGCTTGATTTCCCTGTAGAAAACCTGATGAGAATCCTTGCATTTTTAGAGTGCAAAGTTTCCAATTTTTCGGGAAAGCCGAAGACTTTGTCGCGTAGAGCTGCTGATTTTCCGCCAGAAGCTGAAACTTGGTCAAACGATGTCGGAATGACCTGAAATTTGAGGTGAAGCCTCCTGAGCAATAAATAAGACCAACCATAGGCTTTTGTTTGAGTTTTGAAGCCGTTTGGGGTCCCATCGATGCTTCACTTAATTTTGCTGCGGGGAAAATGCCGAGCTTTGATATGTGGCCAAACGATGTCCGATTGACTTGAAATTTGACGGGGAGCCTATTGGAGTCATTTTGAGACGTTCCATGGGATCCGTTTTGGATGTCATGGTCCCGGGTTGCTCCGCCGCCGGTAGGCTTGATTTTCTCTCGGAACATCGAAACCTGGTCAAACGTTGTCGGAATGACCTGAAATTTGACATGCAGCCTTTTGGAAGCATGTTGAAGCCACTCATGCACTTGGTTTGATGAGCGAAGGCTTCGGTGGTTCCCGCCGCCGGGAGGCTTGATTTTGCTGCTCGAGCATTGATGGAGGGTCAAACGTTGTCGGTTTGACTTGAAATTTGGCATGGAGCCCTTTTGAGACATGCTGGAGTCATCCGTAGGCTCTGATCGAAGTTTTGACGTCTCCTATGATGTCGCCGCCGGGAGCGCCATTTTAGCTGTCGGAGAAGCGAAGTTAGGCCAAATGATTCTGAAATGGCCCGAAACTTCATGTGTACTCTTCTCTTGGCTATCTTGAAGGATCTTGCAGTTTTTGTTTGATTCTGACAAGATTTGATTTTTTGGAGAAATTGCATTGTCTATTTATGGCAGGTTGCGACTTCATGCAGCTTTCTTGATGTTGAAGAGGCATAGTGACATTTTTGGTGTCAACAAATGCCCCCTCGAGGTACAGCGACGAGTTGCTTGACTTTTGTAGTCGATGTGCTTCGAAGAGATTTTTGAAGGAGAGCTTGTGTCTTGACCAAGAGTCTTTGAGCAATCTTTCCTTTGGTAGAGTAGCCTTTGAGCCTCCAGGGGAATTTTATGGTAAATGAAAGGAATCAAGTACCATCTCGAGGCAAAGTTTTGAAGATGACATCAGGGATGTGGATTTGGGCTTTTGTTTTTGACCTTGTGACCTAACAAGCTGTATGTGGCAGGTTAGGGGGGTCGGGTTTTGGTTTTGACCTTGTGACCCAACAAGCTGTATGTGGCAAGTTGGGGGATCATGATTTGGTTTTTGGTTTTGGTCTTGTGACCTAACAAGCTGTATGTGGCAAGTTAGGGGACCAGGATTTGGTTTTTGGTCACTCTTTGGGACTGTGTGGGTCCATTGGAGTGGTTTGGTTTTTTTGTGGAATGTCAATTTCAAGATTTTGGCTCAATTTGGTATATGAGGCTGGATGGTTTGATTTTTTGGAAGCTCATGGGGCTTGGGATTTTTTTTTTATATATGGTTCAATCAACTCAAAAGAGGCATGAAACCATTTTTGTATGCTCTTGGTAAGAGGGATTTTTTTTTCTGACTAAAAGCCCATTTTTTTTTTTTTTTTAGTGCCTAGGTGGTCAAACCTGGCTCATATGGGCTAACCCATGGGACCTTAAGCTTTTTAGGATGGCTTAGATCTCATGTGGGGCCATTTTTGTAAAGAATATCTAAAGATATCTCATTTGGATAGAGAATATCTAAAAATATCTTTATGGGAGAGAATCTCTCAGATTCCCTTAATTTGGGAGAGAATATCTTAAGGTATCTTTCTTTTTGGGAAAGAATCTCCAATCTCCTATTTTGTTGGAGAGAATCTCTCATTGATTGATTTTGGGAGAAAATCTCTCAAAGACATCTTTCTTTTTGAGAAAGAATCTTTTTAATTCCTTCTCTTTTGGTAAGGTTACTAATTAGTAGCACTTACCTTTCTTTTTTTGTTTCCTTCTTTGATTTGCTCTCTTCTATAAAAGCAAGGAGGAGGCTAGATCTCTTGCCCTTATTGCTTTCTTTTGCAATAATCTCAAGAGAGCTCCAAGACCAAGAGTTCTTCTTCTTCAAGGATCTTCAAGCTTTTTCCTTCTTTTTCTCCATCAATGGCTTCAAGTAAGTTTTCTCTCTTTTTCTTTCAAGAAAACTCCATGTAGAGAATATGATGGAAAAAAAAGTGTCTCTTCTCTTTTTTTTTCTTTTTTCTTTTCTTTCTATTCTTCTTCTCTTTTTTTTTTCTTTTCCACGTGATTTCTTTTTTTTTTTTTTCACGTGTCTCTTTTCTCTTTTTTTTTTTTTTTTTTGTGGGCCGTACGGATCTGGTCCGTACGGCCACGTGGCCTGTGGGCCACGGCCTGATGGGCCTGATATGTTTTTTTTTTTTTTTTTTTTTTTTTTTTTTTGAGAAAGTTTTTTTTTTTTTTTTTTTGTGCTCATCATGATAATGCGTTTTTTATGCAAATCTACATGTTCATGCATGTACTTTTTGTAGATTGAGCATGATAGCATACCTGAAATCTTTGCAAATTTGGGAATTTGGAGCTCGCAGCGATGTTGAGCCCTTCTTGATTTTGCGGAGATTTTGAGGTTTCGAAAGTTTGGAGTTTCGGAGCTCGCAGCGATGTTGAGCCCATCTTCAAAACTTTCTATTTCTTTCGGGGTATTTCCCTTTTCTTCGGAATTGCCCCGGAACCATGCCAAAATTTCGCCAGATTTGCTTTTAGCGAAATTCCGTCATTTTGATGATGATCTTTTTCTTTTCCAACCTTTGCAGGTGGTTCCTCCAGAACGAACAAGGGTAAAGAGCCTGCTACAAGCGTACCTCGTCGATCCGCCAGATCTTCTAATGTGGCCGTTCAGCAGGCCTGGGAGAAGGTCCAGTTTGTTGAGAAGAACTTGGAAGAGTGCGATTCCCTCAATCGCGATGAGATGAGACAGCGATTGATCGCTCTCAAGAATGAGGAATTCTATAAGATCATGGTAAGCAACCGTCCTTGGGTTATGGACGATCTGAGGGTTTTACCCAAGCCTACCTTCTTCTTTGGAGATGCAGTCCCTGACGACTTGACATACCAAAGGAGATGTTTTCAGTTCTCTTACACAGCAGATGGTGAGGAGAGAACTATTTCTACCGGGTCGTCTTTTGATCTGACCATCTCGATCCTGAGCCTTTCTTCCACGTGCCCTAAGAGGGAAGATCCTCCGAGCTGGGTGAAGAGGACCAGTGTGATCAAGACCGGGGTTTTTGTTGGCAGTCCCTCCGGATATGCGGAGAAGTCGCCTGCCCAAATAAACATGTTGATGCCAGCCAGCGGCTACCAGGGCTCTGATTATCCGTCGGTCGATTTGGGACCGGTGGGCCTTGGCATTTTCAGCGGTGACGGCAGCAATTGGGTGAAGCCTTTTCGACTTCGTGGTCGTTTCAGTGTTGACTCCGATTGGAAGTCGTGGACTGATCGCGTCCTGCTGATTGGTGGCACCATTTTGAAGGAAGCCGGGATTTTTGACGCGGTCTGTGCCTTCAGAGTGTTGACACCAAAAATGTCACTTTGCCTCTTCAACATCAAGAAAGCTGCATGAAGTCGCAACCTGCCATAAATAGGCAATGCAATTTCTCCAAAAAATCAAATCTTGTCAGAATCAAACAAAAACTGCAAGATCCTTCAAGATAGCCAAGAGAAGAGTACACATGAAGTTTCGGGCCATTTCGACAACATTTGGCCTAACTTCACTTCTCCGACAGCTAAACGGGTGCTCCCGGCGGCGACATCATCGGAGACGTCAAAACTTCGATCAGAGCCTACAGATGACTCCAGCATGTCTCAAAAGGGCTCTATGCCAAATTTCAAGTCAAACCGACAACGTTTGACCCTCCATCAATGCTCGAGCAGCAAAATCAAGCCTCCCGGCGGTGGAAACCACCGAAGCCTTCGCTCATCAAACCAAGTGCATGAGTGGCTTCAACATGCTTCCAAAAGGCTGCACGTCGAATTTCAGGTCATTCCGACAACGTTTGACCAGGTTTCGATGCTCCGAGAGAAAAACAAGCCTACCGGCGGCGGAGCAACCCGGGACCATGACATCCAAAACGGAGCCCATGGAATGTCTCAAAATGACTCCAATAGGCTCCCCGTCAAATTTCAGGTCAATCGGACATCGTTTGACCGCACATCAAAGCTCGGCATTTTCCCCGCAGCAAAATCAAGTGAAGCATCGACGGGACCCCAAACGGCTTCAAAACTCAAACAAAAGCCTATGGTTGGTCTTATTTATTGCTCAGGAGGCTTCACCTCAAATTTCAGGTCATTCCGACATCGTTTGACCAAGTTTCAGCTTCTGGCGGAAAATCAGCAGCTCTACGCGACAAAGTCTTCGGCTTTCCCGGAAAATTGGAAACTTTGCACTCTAAAAATGCAAGGATTCTCATCAAGTTTTCTACAGGGAAATCAAGCCAATAAATAAGAAGAAATGTCAAGAAAAATACAGAAGAAAACGGCGACGAAAAAGACCTCAAAACGACCGCAAAACGGGCTCCGAAGGGGAAAAATCCCCCAGGGTCGCAGACCCCTGCGACCATGGCCCATGGTCGCAGGCCCCTGCGACCATGGCCCATGGTCGCCGGTCCATGGTCGCCGGCGACCATGGAGGTCCGGGTCACCGGATTTTCCGCCGGTGACCCGTTTTTTCCGTCTTTTTTCGCGTTTCGCACACTTTGGCCCCTGTGGTTTCCTGAAAATGTGATTTTTAGTGCTTGAAATTGACTCATATCCGACGACATCCGTCAAAATCACGGGTCAACCTCCAAAAGCATAAAATCATCAGTGATCGCTCCAAGATCGCCAACCGGCTGACCAAGAAAGTGCACTTTCTGTCCGACCGATCGTGAAATCGACAAGACAGATGTCACCGGCCCGCTCTTAGCTATCAATGTCTGAAGCTACATGTTCATCCGATGTCGATCAGCATGTAGATCCATCGATGATCGTCGCCAGAAGAATTCCAGAAGACACGGCATGGCCCGCGACTCTTCAACTGCTCGGCGACCAATTAATGTGGTTAATTGACTAGCTTTATTGCAGTCATTAATTCATTTCTTTGGACGGCCCAATCAGAAGCAAGCATTTGGGAGTTACAAGTCAATTGATTCATGGCATTTAAACCATGAAACTCCTCCCATTATGGTAATTAAGGTGATTAAAAGCCCTTAATCTCCATCGGCCAATCAGATTCAAGGAAAAAGGAGTTACAAAATCAAGAAATAAATCTTGTAACTCCTCCCATTAAAGCCATTAAGGCTCATAAACCCTCCTAAATGGCTACCAAAGGCCTATAAATAGGAGAGCATTCCATTGAAATTGAGATCGGAAAAAGATCGGAAAAAAGAGGAGAAAATCAGAAGATCAGAAAAAAAGATCAGAAAGAGATCTGAGAGAAAGAAAAAGAGAGAAAAACTCTGCTGAAGTTCTGCACCGGCCACCACTACAAGGTGACAAAAGTCCCTTGGGGGGCACCCCCCCCCCCCCAAGGTCCTTGCCTTCTCCTGCTGCCTCCAATGGCTTAGACGTGGCTTTTCAGCCCGTCTACTTAGCTTTTTATTGGACATAGGACCTTCTCTTGGTCTTTGTCCTCTAAAAACCTGAGGTTATAGCCAAGCCAAGCGAATCAAGAGCATCTTCTGTTCTGATCTGCATGGATGATGGCGAAGCCCATACATGGCTTGCGACCGTCAATCTGAACGAGTCCCCCACAATCTCCTGAAAAGTTAGATCTTCCTTTTCTTGCTTTTCATTGTAGTTTGTATTTTTCTAAAAGAGACAAAAATCACAAATCTTGTCTTTCATTATTGATGAGAATTGTAAATCGGCTATAAACGCCAAAATCGGCTATAAATGCCAAACAAAATCGCCTTTCACGGCAAATCAAGAAAATGTCTCTTTTCTTAAATATTTGTGCAATGGAAAACTTGAAAGAAGTTGATTTCCTTTTTACTTGCGAAGGTTGATCTCCGGATTACCACTTGCAATTCCAAGTAAAATAGAAAATCTAGCACACCCACCCACATAAAAAAAATGTTGATGCACGCTTCAGGGCCCGCCAGGGCGCGAAAGGGCCGGACCCGACGGACTCCCACGTTCCGCCGACCCCGGTAGCCGCCCCCACGGCGCCTCGGAGCGCGTTCCATCACAGAGATACCGTGGCTTTTTCCGACGAGGCTTTCATGGCCATGTTGGAATCATTTCTCCCACAAACCAATACCTTCGTTGTAACGAATGGTGAGATTGGTTTTTCCTTGAAGGAGTTGAGCGCCATCACCGGATTGCCCATCCTTGGCAAACTCTACGAGGAGTTCATGCCGATTGACAGCGTCCTTGAGGAGCAGTCAGAGGAGTTCAGGCTCCTATACTTTCAGCTCGTCACCTTCTATGATTTTTTGAAGGAGGGTTCGAAAGTCAGGTCCAGCAGTTGGAAGAGTTATGGCTCTTCATTCTTCAACTTCTTTGACAGCAAAGAGTCTTCTGATACCATGACCCGGGAAGACAGGAAGAAGACTTCGGCCATGCAGGAAGAGTTGAAGGGTTTCTTCGCTAGCACAGATGCCATTTGTTCTGACATTGCACTGCGGAGAGATCTTGCTTTTTACCTCACTTATTGGCTAGGTGAGGCTGTGTTTGCTGGTGGAGATGGGACGCACATCAGGCCGCATTGTATTTTTCCGGCTTGTCAGATGGCGTTTCGAGAGCGGCTTGCTTTGGTGCCTGCTCTTTACTCCTACTTGTGTACTGAACTGCAGGCTGCTGCTTTTTTGGTTCGGCTTGGGCTCCCTATGAATAGGGTATTTTCAGCCCATATCTTTTATTCGTGGTTTGTATACCACTGTCCTGGCTTCCACCAGCTGGGTGCTGCACAGGATGATGATCCTCTGATGATTCGATTGGCTAAGGGAAAAGCCGTATCCGAATCACTTTTGTTTGCCCGCATGAGGATCCGACGGTTCAGGGACGTCGAGATGGGGCAGTCTTCAGTGAAGCTTTCTCCGGAGTTGCGGAAGAAGGCTTTTCATTTTGGTGCCTCCCGAGACTCTACCAGAGCAGGGTCGGGAAGGCATTACCCTTTGACCAATGCAGAGAAGGAGTGGCTTTTCAGCAAACGAGTCGGCACGATGGTGTACCGCAGACATCTTTTCGTCGACATCCAGTCGTATGTACCTTCTCGCTTTGCGCTTCAGTTGGGCTTCTCTCAAGGCGTTGTTGGAGCGCCTTCGAGTATGGTGAAGCGTTTTTGGGGTTTGCAGGATGGCAGAAATGCATGGGCTTTTTATAGTGTTGAAGACACTATTGCCACGATCTCTTATCCTGAGCTGTCGACTTTCCGAACTGCTGGCTTCACGAAGTGGTTCGCGGAGAGCTTTTTGGCATATCGGGGGCTTTCCAAGAAGGAGCTTGATGTAAAGCTGTCTTCGAGGAAAGGTACTGGAAAGTCGGATGGCGTCCGACAAGAGGAAGTTTGGGCCTTCCTTTCTGGAGAGAAGCACAAGATAGGCTTTCTCGGTGACCAGGGCGTCATTGGTTCTGAAGCTGTTCGGGAAGTACCTGATGAGGCTTTGGAGCAGCTAGAACAGGAGGAAGCTGAGCTCGACGCTTGGATGCAAGCGGCACAGAGGCGAGCTTCCGCGGAGTCTACTGGCGAGAGCAGACCATCCAGTGAGGAGCCAAGTGAGAAACCTGACTCTGATAGTGGGGCGGGTTCTTCTAGGAAGCGAACCCGTAGAGGTAAGAAGAGGAGGAGTCATCATCACAGCGAGGGGCCACATGAGGACTCTCCTGACATGGAAATCCCTCTTACCATCAACAAGGAGGTGCCAGAGGCTGTCGACGAGCCTCCAGAGAAGAGGAGTCGTGGGGAAGAGACCATTGGTGAAGGTATGATTCTTCCTTTTTCTTTTTCTACTTCTTTCATGGGGCTTTCCATGTTCTGATTTGTTTTCTCACCCTGCTGCTGCTTTTTTTTTTTTTAGTAGAGGATGAAGACTTGCTGATGCCTGAGGTTCCGACCGATGAGGCGGTGATGGAGCCGGTTATGGCATCTGAAGAAGAACCGAGGGACTCTGGAATGATTCCAGAATCTCCAATTGGTATAACTTCTTTCGCTTTCTCTTTTTTTTTTTGCCTGCGACTTGATTTGCTAACATTTCTCTTGTCAGCTGACTTGCCACAGGATTCCGATGACTTTGAACCATCAATGGACGCAAATGTTGATGATGCTTCCGATGAGTTCGTGGAGGAAGAGAGTGTTCCGCCAGTCGTCGAAGAAGGTACTTTGTAGTGATGACCCTGATGATTTTTTTTTTAACAGGATCATATTCATACCTTTTTGTGTTTCATTTGCAGGTTTTGAAGTGACAGAAGAGAGTCCATCGCTTCCTTAAGAACCAGAGCAAGGGATGCCAGAGGTCGATCTGGAGGTAGAGACTCCTACAACCAATTCTGACGCGATAGAGAAGATACCTCGTGCTGAGATTCCTTCTCCAGTGGCTCCAAGTGGAAAGAGTTCTTTTGTTACTCTTCCAATGGGACATAACATGAGCAGCCGATCAACGGAGAAGGGTGAATCTTCATCCAGTTCGTCTCTTCAATTTACGAAGAAGGTGCTGGCTCGGGTTTTGAGTTCTTGGGTCAAGACTCTCCTTTCTGGACACTTGGAGGTAGGATTTGGCATGATCCCACATGTACAGGAGATTCTCACTGATACCGAAGAGGTTGGTCTGGATGTCACAGGTGCCAGGGCGATCGTTGATAGGATCATTGCACTGGGTGACAAGTGGTTTGAGACCATGGATTTCCCTGACGACCAATTCTTCAAGGAGATGTTCTTGGACCCTGCTGATAAGGCTAAGTCTGACCTGAATGGGGCTACACAGAGCAGGAAGCAGGTAGTCCTAGAGAAGAATAAGGAAGAGCTAGTCATCCTTGGATTAAAGCGCGATCTTGACATCCTTGATGGAGAGGTCGAAATGGCCAGGAAGCATCTCGAGCATTTGAAGGCACAAGTTGATGCTAAGTGGACTGCTATAACAAAGGCTCGTGACAGGGAGAGTACTCTGATTCGCAGGGTTGCAGATACCGGTCAAGTTCTCGAGAAGAGGACTCTAGAAAGCGAAAAATGGCAAACTGCTGGGGAAGAGCTTCCCGGTGTTAAAGAAGGGTTACGGCATTCGCCAGCATCTCATGGCAAGTTCCTGAAGAAGCGTGCCTTGGAAACTCTGACGGCTGATGCCAAAAGTTTGCTTGAGGAGCTGAAGCTTTGGCTGGAGACCATTTTTGGCTGAGCTCCTGATTTTTTGTAGCAGAAACTATTCTTCTTTTTTTTTTGGTACCACATGTATATTTTTTGGTACTCTTTTTTTTGTAGTGCTTGTGAACACTTTTCTTTTTTTTTGGTACCACATGTATTTTTTTGGTACTTTTCTTTTTTTTGTAGTGCTTGTGAACACTTTCTTTTTTTTTGCTTTGGTACCACATGTATTTTTTTGGTACCTTTTTTTTTTTTTTTTTTGTGTTCCCTACGCTCACTCAAATCTTTTTGTGATGAAAGCAATTGCTAAATGGGATTTGATCAAAAGCTTTGTCATTTTGTGAAAATCTTTTGTCAAATAATTGTTTTGGCATGGGAGCCTGATTTTGGTTGTGGCGTGAAAGCCGATTTTGAGATGGCATGGAAGCCGAAATTTTATGGCGTAAAAGCCAAAATTTGGGTTGGCATGGAAGACGAAATTTTATGGCGTAAAAGCCAAAATTTGGGTTGGCACGGAAGCCGGATTCTTGTGGCATTTACAGCCAGTTTGGTGGCATTGATAGCCAATTTTTGGCATTGATAGCCGGTTTGGTGGCATTGATAGCCAATTTGTGGCATTTATAGCCGGTTTGGTGGCATTGATAGCCAATTTGTGGCATTTATAGCCGGTTTTGACATGAGAGTCAGGTTTTTTTTTTTTGTGTGGCATTTGTAGCCGAGTTTTTTGAAAACCAAGTTTTGTTTTGTTGGCATGAAAGCCGATTTTGGCGTTTATAGCCGGAGATTTTGTTTTGGCATTTATAGCCGGATTTTGGCATTTATAGCCGAGTTTTGGTTTTCAAAATGCAGGTATCGACTAAATGTCGCCTCCCCGCTGAATGGTCTTGCAAGTATCGATGGAATGTCGCTTCCTTGCTCATTCGGTTTTGCGAGTATTGATGGAATGTCACTTCCTCGCGGGTTAGGTTTTGCAAGTATCGATGGAATGTCGCTTCCTCGCGAATTGGGGTGCAAATATCGACTAAGCGACGCTTCCCTGCTTTTCCCAAAACTTTTGGTTTTGCGGGTACTGACTTGATGTCGTTTCTCTGCGATTTTTGAAATTTGAGGTTTTCTCGAACCAATTGTAATTTTGGTTGTGGATAGCAACTGGTATGTTGCATCTCCACGATTTTTGAAATTGGGTTGTGGATATCAACTGGTTTGTTGCTTCTCCACGATTTTTGAAATTTGGTTTGTGGATATCAACTGAAATGTTGCTTCTCCACGAATTTTGAAATTTAGGTTGTGGATATCAACTGAAATGTTGCGTCTCCACGATTTTTAGAGGTTTTGGAAGTATCGAATGGGGTTCGCATCCTTCCGATTTTTTAGTTTTGCGAGTATCGACTAAGTGTCACTTCCCCGCGGTTTTTTTGAAAAACCATTTTTTTTGTTTAAAGACACGAGGGTCGTAAATTTTGACCTAAAACCATTTGGCAGTAAAAGGTAAGGTGGACTAGGGTGGAAATCCCTGAATCCGGATTTTTGTTTCAAACCATGAATTTTGGTTCAAGGATCGAAAGTTTTGGTCAAGTCAGGGAGAGGCTCCTAAACTTGGATTTTTTTTTTGTTTTTGAACAATGAAACGATAAAAGTAAGCATTGTTTTTTAATTTCTAGAAATTTTGACATTTGATATGAAAATTCTAAAGAGAGTGGTTTGACGAGCGAGTATCTGAGAACAGGTTTTGGCCATACAGGCATTGCTCTTACCCAGTTAGGTAAGTCTTCAAGGGTAGTACCGCTTCAAGAACTTGCCGTTGATAGGCAGCATACATCTGTCGCCTTCCATGTTTAGGAGGGTATATGCGCCGTTGGAGAAGACTTTGTCGATGACGTAGGGTCCCTCCCATTTTGGTTCAAATTTGCCTTTGGATTTGTGTGCGAAGACAATTGGTCTTTTTACCGCAAGAACCAAGTCACCCTTTTTGTAGGCGTGTTGCCGGACCCTTTTGTCAAAAGATCCTGCCATGCGTGCTTGGTAAAGTTCAATGCTTTGTCGAGCTTCGAGCCGTCTCTCATCGAGATTGTCCAGCTCATGGAGTCGCAATTTAACATTGCTTTCTTGAGTCATGTCATTTTGTAGAGATACCCTCAGAGAAGGAATTTGTACCTCTAGGGGCACGACAGCTTCGCATCCATAGACCAAGGAGAATGGTGTGCTATGGGTTGGTCCTCAAACGGTGGTTCGATAGGCCCACAAAGCTTCAGACAGTTTATCGCTCCAGTCTCTTTTGTGACTAGAGACCATTTTCTTGAGGATTTTGCAGAGTGTCTTGTTGAAGGCTTCTGCTAATCCGTTTGCTGCCGGATTGTATGGAGTCGAAGGACAGCTTTGAATTTTGTATTTGTCGCAGAACCTGTAGAATCGATGATCCCGGAATTGTGGTCCGTTATCATGGACGAATCTTTTAGGTATGCCGAAACGACAAATGATGTTGGTGCGTAGGAATTGAAGGACTGATGATGTCTTAATTTCGTTGAACGCAAATGCTTCTGACCACTTGGAAAAATAATCCATTGCGGCGAAAATGAAGCGATGACCTTTGCTTGAAGGGGGAGAGATAGGACCTATGATGTCCATGCCCCATGCTTTAAAAGGCCATGAGATTGCTGTAGGATGCAGCCATTCTGGAGGCATGTGAATGTAGTCTCCGTGAACTTGGCATAGCTGGCAACGTTTGGCAAATTGCATTGCGTCGGGTACCATGGTAGGCCAGTAGTAACCCAACCTTTTGACTTGGTCGTAGAGCTTGGGACCAGCCTGATGAGCTCCACAAAGACCAGTGTGAACTTCTTTCAGTGTTTCTTCGGCCTCTTGTTGTGATAAGCAGCGTAGAAGTACTCCGTTGAAGGATTTCCTGTAGAGGATTTTTGAAGGAATATCCAAATGAAAGTTTGGGGCTCGCCTTTGAATGCTTACCCGTTCTTTTAGATCTTCAGGTAGGATTCCGAACATAGTGTAATCAATGAACGGATCCCTCCAGTCACCGATTGAAGGTTGAAGGATAGAGATCCGACTTCCAACCACTCGGTGGCATTCAGCAACTGCTTGGTGTGTGTTAAGAGGAGGGAGGATCCTTCTCTCACACACTGTAATTTGCATGCTTTCCCCTTCCTGGATCGCCATTGATGCGGCAAGTCCGGCCAGGGCATCTGCACGGATGTTTTCACCCCTACAAATGTGGGTGATGTGACAGATGTCAAACTTTTGCAGAAGCGATTGCGCCTTGTTGTAATAAGGCAGCAGATCGGGCTTCCTGACTTCATATATCTGATTCATCTGGTTGACGATCAGTTGAGAGTCTCCAAAGACTTCCAGCATAGTGATACCGGATTCGATGGCGAGTTCCAATCCTAGGATCAGAGCTTGGTATTCAGCTGCATTGTTTGTGCATGGTTCCAGTAGCGAGAAAGCGTGTCGAATCATGTATTTGTCAGGGCTAACAAAGAGGATGCCAACTCCTGAGATCAGCTTTCTTTTTTCATTTGTCCTGGTTGCACCGTCAAAGTACATGTCCCAGGACGCATTTGGTGAGGAAGTCTCCACGTTGTAGACAGGTTCGTCTAGGAGATCATCTCTGAGTGGAGAATCTTTAGGCAATGGATGCTCTGCGAGAAAGTCTACTAGAGCTTGGCCTTTGATTGCTTTTTGTGGCACATACCTAATATCAAATTGTGATAGAAGGATGGACCATTTTGCCAGTCGGGCATTGAGAGAACCGGCCTTCGTGACAAGGACCTTCAAGAGGTTGATCCTCGAGACCAGGTAGACTGTGTTGGAAAGCAAGTAGTGACGTAGCTTTTGTACGGCGAACATCACTGCAAGGCATTCCTTTTCGACTGGAGAGTAGCGATGCTCTGCACCTACTAGCATGCGGCTGAGGTAGTATAGAGCAGCTTCTTTTCTTTCATCATTTTCTTGTGCAAGCAGAGCGCCTATAGAATGATCAAGAGCTCTTGTGTACAAGATGAATGGTTTTCCAGTGGCAGGGGCAGCTAACACTGGAGGTTTGGTTAGGTATGACTTGATATCTTGAAATGCGGCTTCACAGTCGGCATCCCAGACAAAGTCTACACCCTTTTTCATCAATCGAGAGAATGGACGGCATTTCCCCGAAAGATTGGAGATGAACCGTCTGATGTAGGCCAATCTCCCTTGGAGCCCTTTTAATTCTCTCAAGGTTCTTGGAGAGGGCATTTCTAGAATAGCTTTGACTTTTATGGGGTCAAGTTCTATTCCAGCTTTCCGAACAAGGAATCCGAGAAACTTACCCTACGAGACGCCGAAGAAGCATTTTAGAGGATTCATCCGCAGTTTGTGTTTGCGGAGTCGGAGGAAGACTTCCCGAAGATCTTTGAGATGATCTTCTTTTCTTCTGCTTTTGACGGCGAGGTCATCAACGTAACATTCGACCGTCTTGTGCTGCATATCTTGGAATATTTTCATCATAGCCCTCTGATATGTGGCACCAGCATTTTTCAGACCAAATGGCATGACAGTGTAGCAATACACGCCAAATGGAGTCCGAAATGAAGTGTGTTTTTCATCCTCGGGATGCATTTTTATCTGATTGTAACCAGAGAAGCCATCCATGAATGTCATTCGCTCGAATCCGCAGGTATTGTCAATCATCACCTCCGGTATGGGGAGCGGGAATTCATCTTTAGGGCAAGCGCCATTCAAGTCTCTATAGTCAATACAGACTCTGATCTGCCCATTTTTCTTTGTCACGGGGACAATGTTGGCCAACCATTCTGGATGTTGTTCCTCACGGATGAAGCTGACGCTTTTGAGCTTTTGAACTTCTTGTTCGATTTTACCTATCACATCTGGATGGAATCTTCTTTGGCCTTGTTTGACAGGCTTGATTTCTTCTTGAAGATTGAATTTGTGGACTGCTACTTTGGGGTCTAAACCAGGCATTTCAGCGTAGGACCATGCAAAGCAATCAACGAACTCACGAAGAAAAGCGATATACTCGGGTAACTCATCATCCTTTATATTCTTGCTTATGAATACAGGACGTGGGTTATCTGGTGTTCCCAAGTCTATCTTTTCAACAGGATCTTCTATTAGAAGGTTCGAAGTTGGTTCCTCCACAATATTTTCGGAGGCTTCCAGCCCAACAAAACCTTCTGGGATTCCAAGGGCATTTGTAGACCGAGGGTTTGTTCCTTTCCACGGGTCTTCTTGATTGGTGATCTTCTCAAGGCTTGCTATGAGATGGTCCCAATCGCCTGTTGAAACTGGGTCGAAGTAAGGTACTTCTTTTGGAGACGAGGGCTCTTCTGGGTCAGAATAGCACAAATCTGTATTATCTGACGATTCCTCTTTATCATCAGAGAAATCGTCCCAATTGGATGAGCTTCCTGGATCTCTGTCAGGTAACTCTTTAAAGAGATATCCAGGGAGATCGATGTCTTCATGGACTTGAGATGTTGAGGCTTGGTCGGTAAAACGACTTTTAAGCTTTTGTGTCAACTGTCTCAGAGGAGTGTCGGGATCATACCCTAACCCATATGAAGACTTTTCTACATGACCGTAGAGTCTCCAATCTTCCAGCTGGCTTTTGGTCAAGGCGGGCCCCAATGGCGTGAGAATACCGCGGCCTTCTCCCAAACCGATTGGGTTCTGAGCGTCAAAGCCCATTTTCTTCATGATAGCTTGTGCCACAGGACTATATAGAGATAGTTGAGGCATACCTTCGTTTTGGAAAGGTTCAAGTAAGGAATTTGATGAAGAAGCATCCGATCTATGGAAGAAGATCGGCTTTTGCTTTGGTGATGTTGTCAGAACAACAAAGGTAGCAGACGTAGGATCTTCTACATCAGCAGGTGTCTCCGTCGGAGTGAGAGCAGGCTAAACATGCTGAGCGTCAGCTTGGCTTGACGATGCATCGTCTTCTGGCTCTGAGTCCGAGTCTGTGTCTTGCATGATAGACACGAGAGAAACAACAAATTTGCCCCCAGGCTTTTGCTTTGCCTTCTTCACTCTGGTTGTGATGACCAAAGGTTTTGAAGATTTGAGGGAGATGAGGAAGGGAGATTGACTACTCTCTTCTAATTTGCCGGAGGGTTTGTTTTCTTCCGGTGATTTTTGAGGAGCCTTGCCTTTATCTTTCTGGAGATTTTCAGCAGGGGGTGCTATTTCCTCTTCTTCTTTTTCTCCTTCATACATCTGGGAGTCTGCGAAGTGGACTTCTTTACCTTTGAAGGGTTTTCTGTCCGCAAAGACTCGATGTACCATGCCGTCGTCGCCGACGAACTTGATGCATTGATGTAGAGTTGAAGGGACAACACCGTTCTCGTGTATCCAGGGGCGTCCGAGAAGGATGTTGTAGCATGAAGGGGTTTTTATTGCATACACAGTGACTTCAGAGATAAGATCACCGATCTTCAATTTGAATCTGATTTTGCCGATATGCCTTTGAGTACTCCCATCGTATCCAAAGATAGATACAGATGTGTGGCTTAGCTTGCTGGGTGGGATGCCCAACTCTTCGAGAGCCGAAGTGGAGATGAGGTTGAGTGCAGAACCTGGGTCGACCTGAACTCTGTGTATAGGCATTTCCTTGATGTACCCTGTGAAGTACAGGGGTCGGTTGTGCCTTGCTTCGCCAAGTAGGAGGTTGTCCTTTGTGAAGGCGATGGTTGCACTGGCTGCTTTTTGCACCGAGAGGCATTCAATGCATGATCCCTCAGTTTTCTTTTCTCCCTTTGAAGAAGTTTCAGAGTTTTTGACCCGGTAGTCCATTTCAATTTGGAGGACTTGCGGGGCGTGTTTGTCGACATCCTCATTCAGTTTTTGTAATTCTGAGATGAGATTATCACGAGTGCGTGGAGACATTCGTAATAAATCCAGGATGTGCAGTCGTGCAGGTATGTGTTTGAAGTGCTCAACCAAGTCATACTTGAAAGCCTCCTTAGGGCCTGCATGTTCATCATTGTTGCCACTGGGGGCGCTAACAACATCTTTTTCTGAAGGATTTACATAAGTAAAGGAAGATTGGTTGTAATTTTTGTGGTAGTCCTGGCCCGAGCGGGTGCCTCTACCAACTTCGAGAGCTTCTTGAGAAGGATCTTCGCTTGGACGATTGTCTTCATGATCAAGAGGCTGTCGTTTTTCATCTACTGGGGATGCATCTGCAGCAGAGTTGCCATCCTCAGTGATTGTGTTGCACGGAGCATTTTCCGGGAGCGAGTCCTGAACAGCATCCAGCAGCTTTTCTTCTTCGTTGACCCATCCATCATCCCAAGTTGGGTTTTCTTCATGATGATGAGTCGGGAAGAATGTGTATTCTGAAGTCACAGTCTCAGGAGAAGAAACCTGAGAGGGTGTCATCTCTGTGAAAGTCACGTGAGACGAGGTAGCTCCAGAAGATACATTGCTAGGCGTCGTCGGAGTATAGGTAATCTCATCAGACGACACTTCAGAAGAGCTATAGTCCTGATATATTACATTACATGAAGCTCTGATAGGAGATGTTGCCTGATCGGAGTCAGACTCATCCTCGGATGTAAGAGGATCGTCTATCCAGCAATGTTCTCCATTTTCAGGAGTTAAGGGTGGATGTACCTGATTATCTTCAGGGACTTCAGGCTCTGGGTTGCGAGGAGGCTCGTTAACACGATCTTGCTCTTGTTCTAGAGCGAGACGCTGCAAGATCCTTGCATATTCTTCAAGATCAGGCATGGGAGCCAGATCCTCTTCTTCGTCTTCTCCGTGTGGCTCAACATAGTTGATTTCCACTGGAGCAATGACAGGTGCTGGGTTAACAGCATCTTCTTGTGCAGCCACTTGATCTTCTTCATCATTAGACCAGGATTCTTGTGGTTGCAAAGGGTTATACCAGATTACTGGCATACGGTGAGTTTCAGGAACCCATTCTTCATCGGAGAGATATTCTCCTGTTTCAAGGGATTCTTCCCACTCATCGGTGTAGCCGGACTCGAATCCATCATCGGTGTCGCTGGACTCGTATCCATCAATGGAGAATCCAACTACCGAGTTGCAAGAGTATGATGCCCCCTGCATGGCTTCTTTTTTGAATTGAGGTGGCATGAAATCACTGAGAGTGAAGTTTCTTACCGCCTTTGAAGTCTCTGGAAGGGACGTTTTTGTTGCCCCGAGTGAAGTGGTAGAGGAGGCCTCTGCCTTTTCATGGACTTCTTGTTTTGGCTGGGTCTTCTCTTGCCGTTTGAGCCTGAGGAGATGTTTCCTAGCCTGCCTTCGCTGTTGAGCTGTCGGCTTTGTTTTTACGATCTCCCAGTTTTCATCTTCCAGGAGATCGGGATGTACCCATATAGGTTGTCCATCTGGTGTTGGATAGGGAACCAGCTCCTCGGACGCTTGAATTTTGTTTATCACCATGAAGGAAGTAGTGATCTTCTTCTTCGGTGATTTTGATGTTTGTCCACATGACACCATGTTGACGGAGGCAGTCCCATAGTTTTTGTCAAAGGTGATGACTCCGTTTTTCCACATCTCATTGATCTTCTCTCTCACAACAAAGCATTGATTGAGAGGATGCGAGATCATCTGGTGGTATGGACAGTACCGAGGATCGTTGGTTTTGCCAACATCGCCCGGTCTTTTGGGTTCAGGCAAGGTGAGCTTGCCGTTTGCCAGAGAGCCCCGAAGATTTCGTCAACATCTTCATCGAACGGGTATTTCTTTTCTACTCGCTCTTTGAAGGCATCAGAGAGTTCAGGTCTCTTACCTGCAGCTCTGTTTTCAGCTTTCTTTGGTTGCTGAGGAGCTGACTTGGTTTGCACATTGAGGACCTCTTTCTTCTTTGGTTTAGAGGTTGCAATGGCGGTTGGCTCTTTTCTTGATGACTTCTGACTGTTGAGGTCTTTAATCACCGTTTCAGCTTCCATAGAAGCTTCCAGGAGTTCTCCCAGGTTTTTTGATTTGTTGCCGATGATCATGGAGCGTATTCTGGCTCTCACGTTGTTTCGGCAGATGTCGACTAGTGACGCCTGTGGCAATACATCTGAACATTTTATGCCATTGCTTTCCACTTGTGAATGAAGTCATAAGTTGACTCATTCTCTCCCTGTTTTAGGCTGCAGAGCTGAGCCATAGTAACAGGATGATCCTCACCTTGGAAGTGGGTCAGGAAGCGTGTCTCTAGTATAGCCCAGTTCTGAATGGAGTTCTCCGGAAGAGTGGAGTACCAATCGAAGGCCGTACCTTTTAGGGTACTTGCAAAGAGGCGGATCTTGAGTGCATCTTGATCCGCGATAGCTCCCGTCAAAATCTTGAAGTGGATGACGTGCTGTCTGGCTGATCCTTTCCCCGTATATGTTTGGAGAGTGGGATGTTTGAATTTTGTGGGGAACGGGACCGAGTCCATCCATAAAGGATATGGTGGCTTGATCCCATGCCCCTTGAGTATATCCTCTTCTTTTGCTTTGGCGAGGATACTGTCTATGTCCTTTTTGGTAAGGGCGCGTGACTCATTTTCTTCTCCATTTCCCTCGTTATTGCTATGATTCGGAGGAGGCTCATTGTTCACCTGATTTTGGACAACAAGGAGAAGGTTTTCCATCAGAGTTTCAATCCTCTGCTGGCCTTGTTCCAACTGCTGGATGCGTGTGAGCGCATCATCTTGAGGTGGATTCTGAGGTGGTGGCTCAGAACTTGTAGCCAAGACGTTCATCCCTCGGGATTCGAACGAAGAAACAGTCCTGGTGACTGAGCTAGGCTCATTCTTTTTGATGAAGAGCTTGATGAAGGATTACTCTCCCGTCCTTGGCTGGAAGGGGCAGGAGATTCTTCGGGATGTCCTTGTGTTCTGGTGACGCTACGGGTCACCGGACGTCGGACATGGATTTTTTATGCTGACTTTTGGCGTCTTCTGGTTTTTCCAACCATATGGACGGCAGCAACTTGGTCGGGTCTTTCTTTTTCGACCCATTTGTGGGAGACTTGAAGTGTAGGAGGCTGGGTCCGTTGCTTCTCTAGTCTCTTTTGTCGATATGACGCACGGCGGCGTGCTCGACGAGCGATTTGAGCTTCAGTCAGCTCTGGCTGGGCTCTGACGATGAAGGATGTGCTCCCTCGGGCGCAGCAACCGAGCCTGTCTTCTTTGTAGCTAGGCAAGGACAGGATCCGGACCCGGTCCTTTGCCTGTTGCAGCGAAGCTTTGAACCTTTCGAGTTCGGCCCCTGTAGAGATGAAGGGTCGAACTGAAGGAGTATAGGCCTTAGCAGGTGCTTGTAGAGGCCTGGTGATGCATGATCTGATTTTGGGCCTGTAGGAACAAGCCGGCTCATGCTGGTTTGACTTGGGAGTCAAGTTGGAGATGGGTCTCTCCTCTTTCATGTAGGCAAGAGGGTAGAACTGGTTCTCCTTGAGTGGGGCCAGGTATGCTGGCTTGGTGGAGGTTTGAGACCTTCTTTGTTTTGGGGAAGGTCTTGGAGACCAAGTCTTAGGGTAGACCTGGTTGTTTGTGGGTCGAGGCTTCGCGGGGGTGCCGCGGGCTTCGGGCTTTTGGGCACTCGCCTTTGGTGTCACGAGAGTGACACATTGAGAGGCGATCTTCTGCTTTTTGGCAGGAGCAGCTTGTTCTTTGGGAAGTGGGAATTGTCCCAGTGTCCCGAAGACGATGGTCCGGGGAGTCGAGGTCGACCCGGAGTTCGGAGAGTTGCCGAGGGAGTTGATGCTTCGGCAGCTGACAAGGCGCTTATGAGTGCGCGCGCTTTGCTTCTGTTGAAGCATGAGTTGGTGCTTGTTTTCATCGAAGGTGATGATCAGTGAAGCTGCCATTGTTAGTTTCAAAATTTTTCTGAAACAAGACCACATCCATTAGTAATCACAAGAATATAATGATCATAAATGGGGAATTCTATGATTTTGTCTTTTCAAATCGCTCAAGGGACATGTCCCAAGCAATATGAAGAAGGCAAAAAGCCATAGAAGGTACAATTGTTCTGGTTGCAAGCATGGTAGGCTCGAAATGAGCGTTCCAATGACTGCTAGAAGCAATTGTATACCTAAATTCGACTTATCGAGAAGCGGAGCTTGCTCGAGATAAGAAGAATATAAGGTAGGAGTTACAAATGTGCCGGTCACAGATACAGTAGACCCTGAAAGGGCGTACCAGTATTGCTAGGCACAAATGTTGGAAATCGCATCCATGAGATGGGATTCTCTTTTTGAAAGGTCAGAAATGGATTCGTCAAAGAGAGCAGGTGGCATTCCGATTCAAATACGGGCT
Source organism: Umbellularia californica (assembly GCA_028538565.1). Taxonomy (NCBI): domain Eukaryota; kingdom Viridiplantae; phylum Streptophyta; class Magnoliopsida; order Laurales; family Lauraceae; genus Umbellularia; species Umbellularia californica. Next base: position 56,710,336 of record JAPQWN010000007.1, read on the forward strand.
CAACGATTTCCGCGAGCGCTAGTACTCAGAAGGAAAGAGACCACAATTTCTCGAATCTGAATCCAAAAGTGACGAGTTTTTTTTTTTTGAAATGTCAAGATTGGTTCCATCAAGGAGAGCAAATGGTATTCTGATCTGAACACGGTCTCGGCGATTTCCGCGAGCGCCAGTGCTCAGAAAAGAAGAAACCAAAATTTCTCAGATCTGAAATCAAAAGTGACGAGTTTTTGAAGATTTTTTTTTCTGAAATGATTTTTTTTATTTTATTATTTTTTATTATTTTTTTTTAAAAATGTTTTTTTTAAGATTATTTATTTTTATTTTTTTGAAGATTTTTTTATTTTAAGATTTTTTTTTGAAAATCTTTTTATTTTTTTTTATTTTTTTTTGTTTAAGATTTTTTTTTGAAAATCTTTTTTTTTGATTTTTTTTGATTTTGATTTTTTTTTAATTTTTTTTAAGATTTAAAGACGAGAGAGTACACATAGGCCTCCTAACCCGGTCTTATGAAATCTCAATTGATAGAATTGCCCCCAGATAAGGGTAGGATTACTTAATGAACCCGTTTGGATGACCCTTGCCTAGAACAGTCAGGCTGTCTCCACACTCTGGACAAGGCTTTTCTTGAATCAATCGTGATCAAAGAACGCAATTGGTTTAACCTTAGTGGTCTATGTCTTTTTATTTTTTTAAATCCCAAATAGACTCATCGAAGAGAAACGATGGCCCAAAACCTTAGTCGAACGGGCTCAACATTTCTGCAAGCACCAAAGAACGATAGGATAGGATCAAAGTTTCTCAATTTTGAATCCAAACTAAGAAAACTGATTTTTTTTTTATTTTTTTTTTAATAATTTTTTTTTGAAATCTCTAATGAACTCATCGAAGAGAAACGATGGTCCAAAACCTTAGTCGAACGGGCTCAACATTTCTGCAAGCACCAAAGAACGATAGGATAGGATCAAAGTTTCTCAATTTTGAATTCAAACTAAGAAAACTGATTTTTTTTTTATTTTTTTTTAATAATTTTTTTTTGAAATCTCTAATGAACTCATCGAAGAGAAACGATGGTCCAAAACCTTAGTCGAACGGGCTCAACATTTCTGCAAGCACCAAAGAACGATAGGATATGATCAAAGTTTCTCAATTTTGAATTCAAACTAAGAAAACTGATTTTTTTTTGAAAAGAGAAAGAATGGAAACAAACTCAAAGAAATAGAAATTTCCAAAAAATCCCATCTCATTTTTTTTTAGGATACGAAATCCAACATAGGCTACCAGCTAGAAAGTAGCCAAGGAATCCGGAAAAGAAGAATAAGCATAGAGCAAAAAGTATGATATGCAAATATTTCATTTCCGAGCACCGTGTTCTCAAATGAACGAGTCTCACCGGGTGTGCCAGCTTGATGGAACGCGCTCCGAATGCCGTGGGTACTACCGGGGTCGGCGGACGTGGGAGTCCGTTGGGTCCGGCCCTTTCGCGCCCGGGGGGCATGAAGCGTGCATCAACATTTCTTTTGTGTGGGTGTGCCAGATTTTCTATTTTACTTGGAATTGCAAGTGGTAATCCGGAGATCAACCTTCGCAAGTAAAAAGGAAATCAACTTCTTTCAAGTTTTCCATTGCACAAATATTTAAGAAAAGAGACATTTTCTTGGTTTGCCGTGAAAGGCGATTTTGTTTGGCATTTATAGCCGATTTTGGCGTTTATAGCCGATTTACAATTCTCATCAATAATGAAAGACAAGAGTTGTGATTTTTGTCTCTTTTAGAAAAATACAAACTAGAATGAAAAGCAAGAAAAGGAGGATCTAACTTCTCAGGAGATTGTGGGGGACTCGTTCAGATTGACGGTCGCAAGCCATGTATGGGCTTCGCCATCATCCATGCATATGAAAACAGAGGATGCTTTTGATTCGCTTGGCTTGGCTATAACCTTAGATTTTTAGAGGACAAAGACCAAGAGGAGGTCCTATGTCCGATAAAAAGCTAAGTAGACAGGCTGAAAAGCCACGTCTAAGCCATTGGAGGCAGCGGGAGAAGGCAAGGACCTTGGGGGGGGGGGTACCCCCCAAGGGACTTTTGTCACCTTGTAGCGGTGGCCGGTGCAGAACTTCAACAGAGTTTTTCTCTCTTTTTCTTTCTCTCAGATTTCTGGATCTGTGGTGCTTTGGAAGTGATCTCCGATTGATCGATCCGGATTTCAATGGAATGCTCTCCTATTTATAGGCTTTTGGTAGCCATTTAGGAGAGTTTATGGGCTTTAATGGCTTTAATGGGAGGAGTTACAAGATTTATTTCTTGATTTTGTAACTCCTTTTTCCTTGAATCTGATTGGCCGATGGAGATTAAGGGCTTTTAATCACCTTAATTACCATAATGGGAGGAGTTTCATGGGTTAAATGCCATGAATCAATTGACTTGTAACTCCCAAATGCTTGCTTCTGATTGGGCCGTCCAAAGAAATGAATTAATGACTGCAATAAAGCTAATCAATTAACCACATTAATTGGTCGCCGAGCAGTCGAAGAGTCGCGGGCCGTGCCGTGTCTTCTGGAATTCTTCTGGCGATGATCATCGATGGATCTTCATGCTGATCGACATCGGATGAACATGTAACTTCAGATAGTGATAGCTAAGAGCGGGCCGGTGACATCTGTCCTGTCGATTTTTCGATCGATTGGGCGGAAAGTATACTTTTTTGGTCGACTGTTTGGCGAACAATGTTGATTTTGATACTTTTGGAGGTTGACCCGTGATTTTGACGGATGTCGGAGGACATGAGTCAATTTCAAGCACTAAAAATCACATTTTCAGGAAACCACAGGGGCCAAAGTGCGCGAAACGCGAAAAAGGACGGAAAAACGGGTCACCGGCGAAAAATCCGGTGACCCGGACTTCCATGGTCGCCGGCGACCATGGGCCAGGGTCGCCGCGACCCTGGGCCATGGTCGCGGGCTGCGACCCTGGGGGTTTTTCCCCTGTTTTTGGTCTGTTTTGTGGTCTTTTTCGTCGCCGTTTTCTTCTGTATTTTTCCTGACATTTCTTCTCATTTATTGGCTTGATTTCCCTGTAGAAAACCTGATGAGAATCCTTGCATTTTTAGAGTGCAAAGTTTCCAATTTTCCGGGAAAGCCGAAGACTTTGTCGCGTAGAGCTGCTGATTTTCCGCCAGAAGCTGAAACTTGGTCAAACGATGTCGGAATGAGCTGAAATTTGAGGTGAAGCCTCCTGAGAAATAAATAAGACCAACCATAGGCTTTTGTTTGAGTTTTGAAGCCGTTTGGGGTCCCATCGATGCTTCACTTAATTTTGCTGCGGGGAAAATGTCGAGCTTTGATATGTGGCCAAACGATGTCCGATTGACTTGAAATTTGACGGGGAGCCTATTGGAGTCATTTTGAGACGTTCCATGGGCTCCGTTTTGGATGTCATGGTCCCGGGTTGCTCCGCCGCCGGTAGGCTTGATTTTCTCTCGGAGCATCGAAACTTGGTCAAACGTTGTCGGAATGACCTGAAATTTGACGTGCAGCCTTTTGGAAGCATGTTGAAGCCACTCATGCATTTGGTTTGATGAGCGAAGGCTTCGGTGGTTCCCGCCACCGGGAGGCTTGATTTTGCTGCTCGAGCATTGATGGAGGGTCAAACGTTGTCGGTTTGACTTGAAATTTGGCATGGAGCCCTTTTGAGACATGCTGGAGTCATCCGTAGGCTCTGATCGAAGTTTTGACGTCTCCGATGATGTCGCCGCCGGGAGCGCCATTTTAGCTGTCGGAGAAGCGAAGTTAGGCCAAATGATTCTGAAATGGCCCGAAACTTCATGTGTACTCTTCTCTTGGCTATCTTGAAGGATCTTGCAGTTTTTGTTTGATTCTGACAAGATTTGATTTTTTGGAGAAATTGCATTGTCTATTTATGGCAGGTTGCGACTTCATGCAGCTTTCTTGATGTTGAAGAGGCAAAGTGACATTTTTGGTGTCAACAGTGCCTGGCAGAAGGAAGAGAGAGAGGAGAGGCAGTGATGGAAATGGGGAGATGGAGAAATGGGGGAAGGGCAAAGTCGCTGGAGAGAACGTCTCGCCGGAGATGATCGATCGTGCGAGGATGAGGATCGTGCCTGGCAGAATGGAGAGAGAGAGAGAGAGAGAGAGAGAGGACTGCCAGCGATGGAAAATGGGGGAATGGAGAGAGAGGAGAGCCAGGGCCAAATTTGATCCCTTTTTTTTTATTTTGGCCTCAGATGGAGAACGAGGAACTGAAAAAGTTTTGGCCGGGCTCCACGCATGAGGCACTTGACATCTCATTTCACCTATGCACGTGGTGAGCGGACGCTCTCCTCAGCGTTAGCTGAGGAGAGGAGCTCCCTGTAGATAGGAGTGGGGGCCCTCACATTTAAGTTGTTGGCATTGGATATGGATGTGAGGGCCTCCACCTTATCTCTCATAGTAAGGTGAGAGTGTCTCTCACAAGAGCACCTTCCATATATATATATGGGGCCAGTTCTCCTAAGCTCAAGTTTAGGATAAGGTAAGCTTAAGTGTGTGGTGGAGCCCACATGGGGACCCGCATGGGGATGGAGATGGGGGGATTAAAAGGCTCCCTGGGATCCTCCTCCCTACAAAAATTTAGCCCCAACCGTGATTTCTATCATCTCCATTTGGGCCTAAAAGTTTAATGGTCAATAGTCCATTCGAATTTATACATAACCGATCCAATGGTCTAGTAAGTTCGGATTTAACCGAAAGTTGGTGGACATATGGAATTTAGGGGGTCATGTGTTTGTTTCATTTGGATGGACCAAAGATGGGCCCCACAAGCATGAGCTTACGAAATTAAGCTTAGGAGAGCTTTGCTCTCTCTCTCTCTATAAATATATATATATAAGGAGCTACTTTCCTCAGCTAAAGCTGAGGAGAGGATCAGCTCACCACGTGGGAGTCCTGCCGTTTGAAAAGTCTTCATCCAAACATCATTTGATGGCCCGTCCAGAGAAATGCAATGTCAAGTGGACCGTGCCCAAAGCCTTTTCGTTTCCCCGCTCTCCATCTGGGACCAAAATCCAAAAACGAGGTCAGGGCTCTCCTCTCTCTCTCTCTCTCTCTTTCTCTCTCTCTCTCTCTCTCTCTCTCTCTCTCCATTCCCCATTTCCGTTCGTCTTTCTCTCCTCTCTTTCCATTCTGCAGGCACGATCCCATCCTCGTGCGATTGAGCATCTTCGGCGAGACAATCCTCTCCTCAGGCTTCCCTCCAGCGAACGACTTGGCCCTAGTTCTCCTCTCTCTTTCTCCATTCCCCCATTTGCATTCTCTGGCTCTCTCACCTCTCTCTCTCTCTCCATTCTACCAGGCACAATCCTCATCGTCGCGCGATTGATCGTCTCCGGCGAGACACTCCTCTCCTCAGGCTTCTCTCCGCGATTTTTCCCTTCCCCCGTTTCTCCATCTCCTCTCCCTTTCCATTTCTCCCAGCCCTGGAACCCATTTTCTTCTACGAGGCACGTATTTCTCTCCAGCGACAATCTCTCTGCAACGACACCTCCCCTACCAGGCCTCAAACCCAATCTCCGGCCAGCGATCGTATCTTTGAGGTATGCCTTTTCTTCCTTTCTCACTTTTTTTTCCTTTGTTTTCTTCTGGAACCCATTTAGCTTCTGTGATTTTGGGGTTTTGCATGCTTTTTTTTTAAAGTGTGGCTCACATTTTTTTTAATCGGCATTTGTGTTTTTGGTTCAGTTGCAAGATTCATTCGTTAACAAAAGACATGTCGTTAATGCTTCACTGTATATTTGTATCCTCTTCTAGAGTAGGGTTTAGAAGGTTCCCATCGAACGAGTGACATTTGAACTAATATTGATTGTTGGTTGTATATAGTAGGACCATTCATTTGTAACAACCAACGTTGAAGAAGCATTCAATCGAAAGAATCTCTCATTTCTTAGGCGATCTCTCCATGTAGGTGTGAATTTGTATAGCCTTGGGTTGAGGTTGGCCAAGCGTTAGATCCCCCTTGGGAAGGCAGATTTGCTAGCGCACATGTTGTAGATGACAGTGGATTTGTTCTTTTGGCTCCACCAAATTGATGGTCTAAAGTTACTTTACACATGCTCTTACACCTCAGGTCTTGACTCGACACTAATGCATTGTAGCTTGTTTATGCAATATTCTTTTGGATGAGGTTGGCTACTAATAGAGTTGCATCAAACAAATGAGACACCAATCATGTCATTTTGTCTATTAATTGAAAATTTATTGGTTACGCTACTTGACTAAATGATCCTCCACCTTTTCCTAATGCTGGAAAGGTTGAGTTGTTGGCTGCTAACAGAGTTGCATCAAACAAATCAGACACCAGTCATGTCATCTGGTCTATTAATTGAAAATTTATTGGTTATGCTACTTGACTAAATGATCCTCCACCTTTTCTTAATGCTGGAAAGGTTGAGTTGTTGAGGAGAGAACAGTATAAAACAGTCCATAAAACAAAATAATTCAGAACCCATACACAAAATCATCCTATACTAAGCATATATTTTTTGTAACTAGTGTGGACAAGTACCACTATTTTTTAGACTCGAGAAATACTTTGAGAAATGTGGACTGATCATTATTTGTGTAATACTTGCTGATAAAACCAATCGTGTAGTCCTCTTACTATGTATGCTTATGGTGCGGTTGCATGGACACCAAATTAGGACATAAATATTCTGGATGAATGGATGTTATCTACGTTTGGGGCACTTTGGAAATGGTACATTAGTTGCGGATACTATTTCTAGGGGAGTTGCTTTATGGACCAGGTGTGGTCCGACTTTAGAAACAAAGGCCTGTATTTAGCCCAGTCCTGATATGGTTAATGCTTGGCCTAATCTTTCTCGTATAGTCAATCTGCCTGGGCCGGGCTTTCTATAACTAGCTTAGGCTTTATATCTCTTGTTTGGGAAAATCAATCACTAAACTAGCTCAAGCTTTGTATCTCTTGTTTGAGCACTCCTACTAAAGTCCTAATTGTATCTCCATCCACTTCCTGTGAAAATCATCGTCACAATGAATAGTTAGATACTGATTTGGGATAGAGTGGAAAAAGAGGACCAATATGTGACTCTACAATAGAATGTAAACCTCATTCTGTCAAACTTTAGTGCAAATTTAATTGAGGTACATCCAAAGTCCCCATGCATGTTAAAATATCTATCTGTTATCATAGATTAATGAAGAACACGCTTTCATTGTTCCATTAATTGCAGTACTTATATATTTGTCATTTATTGCTATGTAGAGCCAGTAGCTATGTAGAGTGGGCCCCTCACTCATTTTAGTTTAACAGTAACTAAATAATAAGTTGATATAAACTATACTTGCTTGTTGTCAATGGAGGGATGTCTCCAAAAGTTTTATTTCTTTGTTTCTTTCTATATGACCAAACTAAACCAAACCAAGCCTTTTCCCACTAGGTGGGGTCGGCTATATGGATTTGATGACGCCAATCAAATCTGTTTAGGGCCATATCCTTCGTTAGATCCATGTAGGCAAGGTCATGTTCAATAGTTTCTTTCCAACTTCTCTTGGGTCTCCCTCTCCCTCTCCTACTCCTGGCAATCTCCATGCTTTCACACCTTTTAACAAGTGCCTCTGTTGGGCACCTTCTAACATGGCCGAACCATCTTAGTCGATTTTCTCTTATTTTATCTTCAATCAGTGCTATTCCTACTTTGCTCCTAATCTCCTCATTCCTAATCCTATCTCTCCTTGTGATCCCGCACATCCATCTTAGCATTCTCATCTCCGCAACTTTCATCTTCTTAACATGATTATGCTTTACTGCCCAACACTCTGATCCATATATCAACGCTGGTCTTACCGCCACCTTTTAATACTTTCCTTTAACCTTGAGAGGGACATTCCGATCACACAAGACACTCGAAGTACTCCTCCATTTGGTCCACCCGGCCTGAATCCTGTGACTTACATCAGTATCAATCCCTCCATCCTGTTGCACCATCGATCCAAGGTATTTAAAGTTTTCTTTCTCTACAATCTTTTGCGTGCCCAAACTTACTTCTATGTTACCAAGTGTCCTACTTTGACTAAACTTTGACTAAACTTCTATGTTTCTTTCTATATATTTTTTTAAATATTTAATCAGTAAAGCAGATCGATATCTTTCTTTCTTTCATTTTTTTTATGTTTGGATTTATATGAACAATTCAGCACCATAATATATATTATCTGTGGTCCAGTTTCAAGATGGATATAACCTTCTCATCAAGAACATGTTTGCATTATCTAGATGTTGAAGAGGATATGACCCCAAAGGTGGGGATGCATTTTGATACTTTAATGAAGGTGTATGAATTTTATAATGCTTACGCAAAGTTTGCTGGGTTTAGCATAAGAAAAGATTCGACTCGAACTAAGGATGGGGAGGTACTTTGGAAGTGATATTTTTATTCAAAGGAGGGTAAAACGGATGAGAAACATTGGAAAGATAAGGAATGTGTTCAAAGGCATCGGATGGAAACAAGAGAAAACTGTAAGGCTCAGTTGCAAATAAAAAAAGATCAGTCAGGTGTTTATATAGTGTCCAAGTTTGTTCTTGAGCATTCTCATGCCCCAGCCACTCCTCTTGGAGATTCATGCTGAGATCGCATCGAGAAGTGTCAGAATCAAAGAAACAATTAATAAATACACTTGATTCTGCCAATATTTGAAGCACCCAACAGATGATAGTGTTTGGAAAGCAGTCGGGGGGACTTGAGAAGATTGGATTTACAGATAAAGATGCTGAAAATCATTGTAGAAATGGAAAGGAAAAGAAAAAGGGACTAGATGGGCATATGTTATTTCAACATTTTGAGAATCGAAAAGAAATGAGTCCTGGATTTATTTATAATATAGAAAGAGATGGAGATAACAAGGTAACACATGTTTTTTGGGCAAACCACACATTCCGTAGAGCATACAGTGTCTTTGGTGATGTTGTAACATTTGACACAACATATAAGACGAATTGTTATGGATTAATTTTTGGTGCGTTCGTAGGTTGCAATCACCATGGTCAAACAATACTATTTGGGCGTGCGTTCCTCCCAAATGAAAAGGCTGAGTCATTTGAGTGGCTATTTAATAAAATGGCTTGAAGCAATGTTGGGTGGTACACCAAAAGGAATTATAACTGATTAGGATTTGGAATTGACAAAGGCCATACAAAAAGTCATGACGAACACTACTCATCGATATTGCCTATGGCACATTCTGGACAAACTACCAACAATTCTAGGTGGGGTTTCTATTCAAAATGAAGGTTTGATTGATAGTATAAAAAAATGCATGCATAATTCTGACTCTCCTGCTGATTTTGAATGTGAATGGAAAAGGATCATAACATAATATAATGTTGGGGACAATGAATGGTCGACACAAATATTCAATATTCAGGATATGTGGGTATCGGCCTTTTTAAAACACACTTTCTTTGCCGGTATGTCAACTACTTAGAGAAGTGAAAGTATGAATGCCTTCGTGAAACACTATGTAGAATACAAGAACACATTTCTTGATTTTATAATGTGTTTCGAGCAAGGCGTTGAACGACTAAGATATCTTGAAAATAAAGAGGACTACGAGTCCGGCAATGGGAGTCCGAAGTTGAAGGTATATTCTTCAATGGAAAAGCAAATGCGGATATATATACGAGAAATATTTTTTATAAGTTTCAAAATGAGCTATTCACGACTATATCCATTACTTGTGAATAAAGATGATGTTAGGTGTGTCTTTACTGTGAAAGATTTGACGGATGAAAATGAAATCGAAAGAGATGTTTTGCGGAAGAAAGAGGAGAAGCTTGCTTTTTGTTCATGCAAAAAGTTTGAGTTCGAAGGCATCCTATGTCGTCATGTATTGTCTGTCATGAGGCAATTTATATCAGATATTTGCCCGAGCATTTCATTTTGAGGTGATGGACAAAGAAGCTAGAGTTGGAACATTTGTTGATAAAGATGGAGTTGAGATAGGATCTCATTGTGTCGACTCATTTATGGTGAGACATAATCATATATATATATATATATATATATATATATATATTGTATTTTCAATGCACTAATTGAAGAAGCCAGCTTATCGAAAGAATGCTATGATGTCTTGGTTAGTAAGCATGCGGAGTTGCAATTGAGTGTTAGACAAGTCAAATCAAACAATGCATCAGAAAGAGGTGTGTGCGATGAGCAAGAAATTATAGGCAGCAATGTGGTAGAATATCATAATCCGCCACATGTTACTACAAAAGGACGCACTAAGAGGCTAAAATCATCGAAAGAGAAAGCAACAAAGAGATGTCTTTGTCGTGGTTGCAACAAAGGTGGTATATCACATGACAAGCGCAATTGCCCAATGCTGTTGAATAGGTAAACATTAATGACTTAATTGCGTTTATCCTCTATTTTTCATTTTTTACAATTGAATTTATAACACATTAATTCTGAAGGTTTGATACCAACCCTCTATTTAAGCCTTAACACAGGCTAAGGTCCTTAAACAGGTTATTATATGCAATCAACAAGGAAATTATACTAATCAATCACCACACAAAGAGAGACACAAAGATTTACGTGGAAAACCCTACTCGGGAAAAAACCACGGGTGGCAAAAGCCACAGAAAGCAATGCACTATGAGAATGAAGATTACAAAGAACTCACAGAACTTGACCCAGTTGAAACTCAACCTAAAGGACTGCGAAGAACTTGCCGACGACCCGCCTTCACCTTCCACGTGCTTGCTTGAAACCCTCCTTGAATGCCCCTTCAAGGAGATTGAGAGAAGAATAAGAACCAGAAATTCAGCGCAGACTTCCATGCAAGACTTGAGAGAAAGAATATAACTTGATGCCCACATGTTGATTGCTCTCCAGTCCCCTTTATAGAGGATACAAGGGGTTTTTGATTCGTGCAGGAGACTCATAGAAAGAAGGAAGAACTTCTAAAAGAAGTAGAGAACTTCAGCTTGAAGAGTCCTAAAGAAATCAGGATACGACACCTCGCTATAGCGAGGTCAGTTTCTGGATGAGCCAGAATAGTGTCTCGCTATAGCGAAACTCAATCTCGCTATAGCGAGACCATGTAGACAGTCAGTATAATTCCGCAATTCAGCACAGTAGGACTCTGCAGGAGATCTTTCAGTCCAAGAAGGAGTCTTTAACAAGGATCATACGAACCCAACAGAAGTCTTTCACCACAATGGAGTTCCTTCACAGTCCTCAACTAAAAGAAATAGAAAATACAACTCAAGTAGGACTGAAATAAAGAGTTTTGTTCCAACTAAAAGAAATTGTCAACATAAAAAATCTAACAATCTCCCCCTTTGACAATTTGTGAACAAAACTCCTAAAACAAAAACGACTCTCTCCAAACACACAAATAGACACCCCAGGAACAGTTGATCTTCATCAGTCTACCACAACCTGCACAAAAACAAACCTTGGCAAAGATCCATAACATCACAGAAATGATAGATAATCAAAACAAGTAAATTTAAAGTACTGGTCAAGGTTCTCCCCCTGAGATCAACTAAACTACTCCCCCTTTTTGTCACAGAATTGACAAAGCGCTTGCTCCCCCTAAATCATATAATCTTTATCCTCGAAAAAAAAAATTGCACAACTGCAAAACTCAATCAGGCCAACAATTGAAAACCCCCGACAATAATATACAAGTCATGAGGCAACACAATTTTGGAAAATTGATCATGAGTGTAAATTTTGAGTAAGATGATCTCAAATGTAAACCACAAAGAAATCGTAGATCGATCAGAAATCAACAATCATCAGGTACAAAGCAAATTTCACACCGTTCAAAAACATTCGATCTGATCAGCAATGAGATGTGAAGCTCCCCCTTAATGGCACATAGTTTTATTTTATATAAATATATGAACTTCTCGGCATATGGTAATGAACAAGTTCAGAACAAGTTCAAGTGCTTATTTTTAGTAGAAATTTCTGAACCCTATAGGATACAGTTCCATTGCGTCGGTCTACAGAAATCTCTACGCACGATGGGTCACCTATATTCTGAGCCCGAAATTAGAGATTCTCATGAACTTCTTCACATATAAAAATGCTTAAGTTCTAGTGCTCATTTTTTTTTGTAGAAATTTCTGAACCCTATAGGATACTGTTCCATTGCGTCGGTCTACAGAAATCTCTACGCACTTTGGGGCACATATATAGAAATAGACATTAAGAAGAGAGTATAGAGAAGTGGAAAAATCATAATCAATGCTCCGATTAAGTACAAAACCACTAAGACTGTGAATCCTGTCAATCCTAGAGTCTCATTGACCCTAAGTGAGTGTCCAAGTGAGTCATCGTATACTTGTGAACATGATCAAAATTCTTAAATCGTAAAAAAAAAAACAGTTCGAAAAACCAACAAATTAAAGTGCATTACATGCCGGATAATCTCAAAATTAGCCCGAATGAGTATGCATGTGCTATTCAAAACATGTTTTGAGGACTAGTGGTTTAGGCCACTGCCTAGGGACTTACGGAGAGGGGGATCAACCTTAGTATTCTCAATTGATTTAGACAGTGTAGTGTAGACCACATTACAGCTCAGGTCAGTCTTACGAATCCAAACAAGCTTAGTCTTGACCTGTTGAGGAGAAGAAGGTTTCTTCCTCGTCTGGTTTCTGATATAATTTCTTCTTTTATTGCAGTGTGGTCTAATGTGCCCTTTTATACCGCAAAAATGACAAATTGTAATAGTTCTGGGTTTGGGCATACTCTTTGATGAATTTGAATTCCCATGTTTAACAGTTGGAGTTGCTAGAATACCAGAAAATGAGGCTGGTCCTTTAACAAAAACAGATTTACTTGATTGGATGGAAGTTGATGATTCCGGATTAAATCCAAGTCCATTTTTTTGTTTGTCACTCCTTTGTTGCATCAAAATTTCATCAAGAGTCATGGAGCCTTTATTCATTCTTTCGAGCGAGGATTTGACAGAGACTAATTCAGATAGTGTCATCTGAAGTTTGCCACAGATATCATTCTTTTCAATTTGTAGCAGATTGTAGTCCGATTGCAAAGAGTTCAATTCCATTGTAACTTTCTCTAACTGTGCAGTAAGTAGATCTTTCTCTTTTCCTACAACAATGATGTTGTCAGATAGAATAGCACGCTCGGTTTCTAACTGACTTACCTTTGCACGGGCATCATCAAGCTCAGACGTCACAGATGAATTTTGTGATTCAGAAACCTTTAACTTGTGAGAGAGCTTATCATTGATGCGTGACAGGCGTAAGGAATCTTTCAGAAGTTTTTTATAAGCAAGTTCAAGATCTTGTTCTTCATCAGAAAGATCCTCACACCTTGACTCGTCATCTGACTTGGAATCCTTGTCAGATGACCCCTGCTCAAAAGAGATGTTAGTAGATGACGTAAAAGCAACAAATTTAGCAGATTCAGATTGTGACTCAGATTCACTAATTTCATCTTCTGAATCTTCTTCCCAAGTAACATTCAAAGCCTTTCCTTTGTTTCTTTCCATCCGATTTGCACATTTAGAAGCCGGGTGTCCAAACCCTTGACATTCAAAACATTGGATAGGCTTATTGGTGTTCTTAGAAAAAGTTTTCTCATTCTTAGGCCTTGTTTTTGGCTTAGTCATTGGTCTACTTTTGGAAAATTCCTTTGTGAGGTTCTTTTTATTTTTATTTAAATATTGCTTGAATTTTTTGACAAAGAAGGTCTCAAGTTCTACATCATCAAAATCATTATCAGTCTCATCAACATCATTTTCTTTGGATGATATGAAAGCAATTCCCTTGGATTTCTTATCAGAACAGTGATTTGCTTCAAAAATTTGTAAATTTCAAATCAATTGTTCAACAGGCAAATCATCAAGATTTGTATATTCCTCAATAGCAATCACTTTTGACTGAAATCTCTCGGGCAATGACCGAAGAATTTTCTTTACCACCTTTTGATCTGGGATTGGTTCTCCTAAATTAAAACTTGAATTGACAATATGACTCAGTTTGGCATAATAGTCATCAAAAGTTTCTTCATCTTTCATTCGAATTGATTCAAAGGCAGTTGTCAAATTTTGAAGTTTAGTCTGCCGAACCTTATCAGTGCCTTCATGCACTGTTCTCAAGAGATCCCAAGCCTCTTTCGCAGTGGTAAACAAGTAGAAATTTTGTGAAACTCAGAGTGATTGATGCCATTATATATAGCATTTATGGCTCTATCATTCCAATGGGTCTGATTCTTTTCTCCTGGAGTCCAATCAGCCTCTGGTTTGGGAACAGTTTTCCCATCAACAACCACAGTGGGTGTTTTATAACCATTCACGACCATTAGCCAAACATCACGGTCAAGAGAACGTAGAAATGCAGTCATTCTGACCTTCCAATAGGCATAATTGCTACTGCCTTCAAGCAAATGAGGTTTGGTGGTAGAGGTGCCTTCTCTAATGAATTCCATAGAATAAATCTGAGTGGATCACACTTTTAGAATAAGTGAACTTGCTCTGATACCACGTGAAGGTTTGATACCAACCCTCTATTTAAGCCTTAACACAGGCTAAGGTCCTTTCTCAGATTATTATATGCAATCAACAAGGAAATTATGCTAATCAATCACCACACAAAGAGAGACACAAAGATTTACGTGGAAAACCCTACTCGGGAAAAAACCATGGGTGGCAAAAGCCACAGAAAGCAATGCACTATGAGAATGAAGATTACAAAGAACTCACAGAACTTGACCCAGTTGAAACTCAATGTTGACACCAAAAAAGTCACTATGTCTCCTCAACATCAGGAAGCCTCGTGAAGCTGTATCCTACTAAAAATAGGCAAGGCTACTTCAAGCATCAGATTTTATCAGAATCAGACAGAAACTGAAGGATCCTTCAAGGCAGCCAAAAGAGGGGTACACCTGAGGTTTCGGGCCATTCCGACATCCTTTGGCCCAACTTTACTGCTCCGATAGCAAAACAAGCGCTCCCGACGGCGACATCATCGCAGATACCAAAACTTCGATCTGAGCCTACGGATGACTCCAGAATGTCTCCAAAGGGTTCCATGCCAAATTTCAAGTCAAACCGACAACGTTTGACCCTCCATCAATGCTTGAGCAGTAAAATCAAGCCTCCCGGCGGCGGGAACAACCGAAGCCATCACTCATAAAAAAAATACATGAGTGGCTTCAACATGCTTCCAAAAGGCTGCACGTCGAATTTCAGGTCATTCCGACAAAGTTTGACCAGGTTTCGATGCTCCGAGAGAAAATCAAGCCTACCGGCGGCGGAGCAACCCGGGACCATGACATCCAAAACGGAGCCCATGGAACGTCTCAAAATGACTCCAATAGGCTCCCTGTCAAATTTCAGGTCAATCGGACATCGTTTGACCACATATCAAAGCTCGGCATTTTCCCCGCAGCAAAATCAAGTGAAGCATCGATGGGACCCCAAACGGCTTCAAAACTCAAATAAAAGACCTTGGTTGGTCCTATCCACTACTCAAGAAGCTTCACCTCAATTTTCAGGTCATTCCGACATTGTTTGACCTAGTTTCGACTCTTGACGGAAAATCGGCTACAAAGTCTTCGGCTTTCCCGAAAAATGGGAAACTTTGTGCTCCGATTTCGTGCGGGTTCTCGTTAAGTTTTCTCCAAGAAAATGAAGTCAATAATTGAGGAAAAATGTCAAGAAAAATACAGAAGAAAAAAGGAACGAACAAGACGAAAAAACGGCCGAAAACGATGCTCGGCGACCAAACGGGTCAAAGCCCTATGGTCGCCGGGCGACCCTGGGTGCATGGTCGCCCGGCGACCCTGCAAATCCGGGTCGCCGGATTTTGCACCAAATCGTCCATTTTCCGATTCTTTTCGCGTTTCGGGTGTTCCAGCCTCGGTGATTTTCGGAAAATGCAATGTTTGATGCTTGAAAACCACTGATCTTCGTCGACATCTCGGATCCACCGTCAAAAGCATAAAATCATCACCGATCGCCTCAAGATCGCCAACCGGCTGACCAAGAAAGTGCACTTTCTGTCCGACCGATCGTGAAATCGACAAGACAGATGTCACCGGCCCACCAACATCAACTAATGTCTGAAATTGCATCGCAATCCGACATTAAACAATGCGTGGATCCACCTGTGATGATCGCAAGAAGAATCTCAAAAGGCGCAGCGCGGCCCGCGACTCTTCACATGTCTTGGCGACCACTTAATGACGTTAATTGACCCGTTTATGACAACTTAATGCGGTCATTAACTCATTATTTTGGACGGCCCAATCAGATTCAAGCATTTGGGTGTTACAAATCCAAGTAATCATGGCATTAAACCCATGCAACTCCCATCATCATGAAGTATAAAGGCAATTAAAAGCCCACTACCTTCATCGGCCAATCACAAGCCATGAAAAAGGAGTTACAAAATCAATTTGTAACTCCTCATCAATTCTTTCATCATGGCCATCAATGCCAATAAACACCTCATGGCTACCAAAAGCCTATAAAAGGAGGTCCATTCCAAGAAGAAAGCAAGGATGAAAATAGATCCCAAGTGCAAGCTTTGAAAATCCAGAAAATCCAAGAGAGAGACGAAGTTCTGCTACTTTGCTCCCGGAAGCACCACAAGGTGATCAACGTCCCTTGGGGGGCCACCCCCCACAAGGCCTCCTCCTTCTCCAACATGGCCTAAACGCGGCTTTTCAGCCCGTTTACTCGGTTTTTCATTGGATATAGGACCTTCTCTTGGTCCTTGTCCTTTAAAAAACTGAGGTTGAGAGCCAAGCCAAAGAATCAAAGCATCACATGTTCTCATTTGAAGGACAATGGCGAAGTCCATACATGACTTGCGACCGTCGATCTTAACGTGTCCCCACAATCTCCTAAGAAGTTAGATCCCTTTTCTTCCTTTTCTATTGTAGTTTGTATTTCCTAAAGAGACAAAAAGAAATCACAATTCTTATCCTTCACATTTGATGAGTTTTGTAAAATCGTCTTTCACGGCAAAATCGCCTTTTACGGCAAACAAACAAAAACGCCTCTTACGGCATTCTAAAAACTTGTCTCTTTCCTCAATATTAATGCAATTTGAAAAGTTAGAAAAAAAGATTGATTTCCTTTCCACTTGTGAAGGTGAATCTCCGGATTATCACCATTCCAAATTTCAAGTAGAAAGTAAATCTGGCATACCCGTACAAAAATGTTGATGCCCGAGATCTTCCCTCCTCCGACGAGACCTAGGTCTGCCCCCGGGGTGCGGAGGGAGAGGACGGAAGATTCCCCCTCTTTCGGGTCCATCAAGTTGGCACACCCGGTGGGACACGTTGACTTGAGTACGTGATGCTTTGATCACTTGGCTCCTTTCTAGTTGGTGGCCTATGTTGCATCTTGCATCTAAAAAAAAACATGAGATGGGATTTCAATTGTTCTTTCTCACTTAAAAAAAAAAAACAAATCTGATTTCTTCTCTTAGATTCAATTTTGAGAAATTTTGATCCTTCCTCTTCGAACTTGATAGCTCACAGAAATGTTCGCAGCTATCGTTCATATCAGGGGATTGGGCCATCTTTTCTCTTTGATGAGTCCAATTGGGATATCAAAAAAAAAAAAAAAACACCTTCATTTCAAACTCTTTCAAAAAAAAAAAAAATGATCTCTCTTTCTTAAGATTCAACTTTGAGAAATTTTGATCCTCTCCTCTTTGAACTTGATAGCTCACAGAAATGTTGCAGCTATCGTTCGTATCGGGGATTGGGCCATCTTTTCTCTTTGATGAGTCCAATTGGGATTTCAAAAAAAAATTTATAATTTCAAAAAAAAAATTTAGTTTTCTCTCTTTTGAATTCAAATTTGATAAACCTTGGTTCTTTCCTTTTCGGATTTAGCGCTCGCAGAAATGTTGAGCCTTTGTTCGGATTGGAACACCATTCGCTCTCTTTGATGAGTTTATTAAAAACCTTTCAAAAATGAGTAAAAAAAAAACACTAAGGTTCCACCAGTTGCGTTCTTTGACTAAAGTGGATTTAAGAAAAGCCTTGTCCAGAGTGTGGAGACAGCTAGACTGTTCGAGGCAAGGGTCCTCCAAACGGGTTCATTAAGTAATCCTACCCTTACGTGGGGGCTGATCTATTTACTAGCGTTTCATAAGATCGAATTGGAAATCTATGTGCACCTTTAAAAAAAAAAAAAAAAAAAACTTCTGTCACTTTTGAATTCAGAGTTGAGAAATCTTGGTTCTTTTCCTTTCGGATTTAGCACTCGCAGAAATGTTGAGCCTTGTTCGGAATGGAACACCATTTGCTCTCTTCGATGAATTCAATCTTGACCTTTCAAAAAAAACTTCCGTCACTTTGAGTTCAGAGTTGAGAAATTTTGGTTCCCTCCCTTTCGAATTTAGCGCTCGCAGAAATGTTGAGCCTTTGTTCGAAACAAAACACCGTTTGCTCTCTTCGATGAATTCAATCTTGACCTTTCAAAAAAAAAAAAACCTCCGTCATTACTGGATTCACATCCGAGAAATTCTGGTTCCTTCCCTTCTGAATTTAGCGCTCGCAGAAATGTTGAGCCTTTGTTCGGATTGGAACACCATTTGCTCTCCTTTATGAACCCAATTTTGACCTTTCAAAAAATCTCATCTCGTGTCCTTCCCAAGGATGCGATTTGCAACATTTGTGCCTAGCGGTGCTAGTACGCCCTTTCGGGTCTACTGTATTCGCGACCGATACATTTGTATCTCCAACGTTATATCATTTTACCTCGAGTGAGCCTTGCTTCTCGGTAATTTGAATTAAGGTCTACAATTGCTTCTAGCAGTCACTGGAATGCTCACTCTGAGCCTAACATACTTGCATTTTAGAACAATTGTATCCTCTATGGCTTTTTGCCTTCTTCATCGTCCTTGGGTTGGGCCATGTCCCCTCAAGTGATTTGAAAAGACAAAACCATAGTTGTTCTCCATTTACGATCACCATATTCTGGTGATTACTAATGGATTTGGTCTTGTTTCAGAAGTTTTCCAAAAGTAACAATGGCAGCTTCATTGACCATCACTTTTGATGAGAACAAGTACCAGCTTATGCTGCAAGACAAGCAAAACAAGCATAAGCGCCCTGCCAGTTGCCGAAGCGTCATCTCCCTCGACAACTCTCCAAACACCGGGCAACTTCAACTCCCCGGACCATCGTCTTCGGATCGCTGGGACCATTCCCACTTCCCGCAAAAGACACTGTACCTGCCAAGAAACAGAAAATCGCCCCGAAACGTGTCACTAATATGGCACCAAGGGCGAACACCAAGAAGCCTGAAGCCCGTGGCGTTTCCACGAAGCCTCAACCCACAAGAAACCAGGTTTACACAAAAACTTGGTCCCCGAGATCCTCGCCAAAGCAACGGAGGTCCCAAACATTTGCAAAGCCAGCATACCTAGCCCCTCTCAAGGAGAATCAGTTCTACCCTCTCTCTTACATGAAAGAGGAGAAACCTACCCTCCACCCAAAAAACAAACAAAATTATCATGAGCCGGCTTGCTCCTACAAGCCCAAAATCAAATCATGCATCGTTAGGCCTATGCAAAAACATGCTGAAGCCTGCACTCCCGCGAGTCGACCCTTCATCTCAACAGGGGCCGAGCTCGCAAAATTCAAGTCTTCATTGCGACAGACAAAGGACCCCGTCCAGATCTTGTCTTTGCCAAGCTTCAAAGAAGACAAACTCGGCTGCTGCGCACGAGGGACTACATCCTTCATCGCCAGAGCCCGGCCAGAGCTGACTGAAGCTCAAATTGCTTGTCGTATGCGTCGCCGCACTGCATATCGACAAAAGAGACTCGAGAAACAAAGAACCCAGCGTTCTACTCTCCACGTCTCAAACAAATGGGTCGAAAAAGAAAGACCCGACCAATTTGTTGCTCATATGGTTGGCAAAACCAGAAAACGCCGGAAGTCAGCAACCAAAATCAGTGTTAGACGTCCAGTGACTCGCAGCATCTCTCGGACACGAACACATCTGGAGGAATCTTCCACTCCTCCAAGCCAAGGACACCGGAGTAACCACTCTTCAGATTCTTCATCCAGAAGAATGAGCCCTAGCTCAGTCACCAGGACGATTTCTTCGTTCGAATCCCGAGGGATGAACGTCTTGGCTACAAGTTCTGAGCCGCCTCCACAGCATGATGATGTAACCGCACGCATCCAGCAGTTGGAGCAAGGACAGCAGAGAATTGAGGCTCTGATGGAAAACCTCTTTCTCACTTTACAGCGTCCGCCACCTAACAACGAAACCCCTCTGAATCATGAAGATGATGAGGGCAATGCAGAAAACAATGAGTCACGCGCCTTTACCAAAAAGGACGTGGACGATATCCTCGCAAAAGCAAAAGAAGAGGATACATTGAAGGAACATGGGATCAAGCCACCCTACCCTTTATGGATGGAGTCGGTTCCGTTCCCTGTAAAATTCAAACAACCTACTCTCTAGACATATACTGGGAAAGGTTCAGCCAGACAGCATGTCATCCATTTCAAGATCCTAACGGGAGCTATTGCGGTTCAAGATGCCCTCAAGATTCGCCTCTTTGCAAGTATCCTAAAAGGTATAGCCTTTGATTGGTACTCCACTCTGTCGGAGAACTCCATCCAGAACTGGGCTATGCTGGAGACACGCTTCCTGACCCACTTCCAAGGTGAGGATCAGCCTGTTACTATGGCTCAACTCTGTACCCTAAAACAGGGAGAGAATGAGTCAACATACGACTTCATTCACAAATGGAAGGCAATGGCGTACAAATGCTCAGATGTGCTGCCACAAGCGTCGCTGGTTGACATTTGCCGTAACAATATGAGAGCAAAAATTTGCTCCATGATTATCGACAATAAATCAAAGAACCTGGGGGAACTCCTCGAAGCTTCCATGGAAGCTGAAATGGTGATCAAAGACCTCAAATCATGAAAGAAAGAGCCGACTGCTGTTAGAACCTCAAAACCAAAGAAAAAGGAGGTTCTCAATGTGCAGACTAAGTCAGCTCCTCACCAGCTCAAGAAACCTAAAAACAAAACTGCAGGTAAAAGGCCTGAACTCTCTGATGCCTTCAAAGAACGTGTAGAAAAGAAATATCCATTTGATGAAGATGTTGAAGAAATCTTTGAGGCTCTCCTAGCAAATGGCAAACTCATTTTGCCAGAGCCCAAAAGACCGGGAGATGTTGGCAAAACCAATGATCCCCGATATTGTCCATACCTTCAGATGATCTCACATCCTCTCAATCAATGCTTCGTTGTGAGAGAGAAGATCAATGAGATGTGGAAAAAAGGAGTCATAACCTTTGATAAAAACTATGGCCCCGCCTCTGTCAATATGGTGTTGTGTCGGCAAACTTCAAAGTCACCGAAGGAGAAGATCACTACTTCATTCAAGGTGATAAAAATGGCTCAAGCATCTCAAGAATTGGTTCCCTATCCAACATCAGATGGACAGCCTATATGGGTGCATCCCGATCTCCTAGATGATGAAAATTTGGAGATCGTCAAAACAAAGCCGACCGCTCAGCAGCGAAGGCAAGCCAAGAGACAACTCCGCAAGCTCAAACAGATGCAAAAGTCTCAACCAAAACAAGAAGTCCCTGAAAAAGCAGAAACTTCTTCCACTGCTTCACTCGGGACGACGGAAGAATCTCTTCCCAAAACCTCCAAGGCGGTAAGAAAATTCACTCTTGATGATTTCATGCCACCTCTATACAAAAATGAAAATGTGCAGGGGGCATCATACTCTTGCAACTCGGTAGTTGGATTCTCCATGAACGGATACGAGTCCAGTGATACTGCCAGTGATATAGATGAGTGGGAAGAATCCTTTGAAACAGGAGAATACCTCTCCGACGAGGAATGGATTCCCGAGTCTCATCTTATGCTAGTAATCTGGTATAACCCATTACAGCCACAAGGATCTTGGACTGATGATGAAGAAGACCAGGGCCCTGTTTAAGAAAACGCTGTTAATCCAGCACCAGCAAATGCTCCGGTGGAACCCAACATTGGTGAACCACAAGGAGCAGATGACGAAGAAGATTTCGCTCCTATGCCTGATCTTGAGGAAAATGCAAGAATCTTGCAACATCTTGCCATAGAGCAAGAGCAGGAGCAGGATCGCATCAATGATCTCCGTCATGATCCAAAACTGGAAGTCCCTGAAAATCAGCGGGAACTTTCTCCTTTAACTCCTGAAAATGGAGAAAACAGTTGGATCGATGATCCTCTCACGTCTGAGGATGAGTCCGATTCCCAACAGTCTGCACTGGGGGCATCTCCTGTCAGGATAACCTGCAATGCAATAGCTCAGGACGACAGTGCCTCTGAAGCTTCCGAAGACACGTACTCCCCAACCGGTAGCGTATCTTCCGGAGCAAAATCCTCTCAGGTGACTTCCACTGAGATAACATCCTCTCAGCCCTCGTCTCCTGAAGCTGTGACATCGGAACTCAAGCCTCTCCCGATTGATTATCTTGAAGAAACTTCTGCCAATGAAATCTTCTTCAATGAAAACTCAGTGAATTGGTCCCAGATACCCGATCTCACGGGCGATGTCTGGGCTAATAAAGAAAAGTTGCCGGCTGCTGTTCAGGACTTGTTCCCGGAAATTGCTCAGTGCAACACAATTACTGAAGACACCAATACTGTTACAGAGACGTCTTCAGCAAAGGATCAACCTCTTGATCCTGAGAACGATCTTCCAAAAGAAGACCCTTCTCTAGAGGCTCTTGAAGTTGGTAGAGGTACCCGTTCTGGCCGAGATTACCATAAAAATTACAATCAACCCTCTTCTTCTTATGTAAATCCTTCGGGAACGCAAGATGTAAGCGCCGCAAGTGGCAATAACAATGAAAATGCAGGCCCGAAGGAGGCTTTCAAGTACGACTTGATTGAGCACTTCAAACACATACCTGCACGTCTGCACATCCTTAACTTATTACGGATGTCTCCACAAACTCGTGATAGTCGCATTTCAGAATTACAAAGGCTGAATGCGGATGTCGACAAACATGCCCCATAAGTCCTACAAATTGAAATGGACTATAGGGTCAAAAAATCAAATACTCCCTCAAAGGGAGAAAAGAAGAAAACTGAGGGATCAAGTAATGAATGCCTCTCGGTACAAAAAGCAGCAAGTACAACAATTGCCTTCGACAAGGATGACCTCCTCCTAGGCGAAACAAAGCACAACTGTCCCTTGTACTTTATAGGGTACGTCAAAGAAATGTCAATACACAGAATTCAGATCGATCCAGGTTCTGCACTCAACCTCATCTCTACTTCGGCACTCGAAGAGCTGGGCATCCCACCTAGCAAGCTGAGTCACACGTCCGTATCCATCTTCGGATATGACGGTATCGCTCAAAGGCCTATCGGCAAAATCAGGTTCAAATTGCAAATCGGTGATCTTATTTCTGAAGTCACTGTGTATGCAATAAAGACCCCTTCATGCTACAATATACTCCTTGGATGTCCCTGGATACATGAGAATGGTGTCGTTCCTTCAACTCTACATCGGTGCATCAAGTTCGTTGGCAACGATGGCTTGATACATCAAGTGTTTGCAGACAAAAAGCCCTTCAAAGGCAGAGATGTCCATTTTGCAGATGCTCAAATATATAAAGATGGAAAAGAAGAACATGAGGAAAAAACAATTCGCTTTGTCGACAGTCTCCAGAAAGATAAAGGCAAGGCTCCTCAGCAATCATCGGAGGTAAACAAACCCTCCACCAAACTCGAAGTAAGCGGCCAAGCTCCCTTTTGTCGTCTCCTTCAAATCTCCAAAGCCTTTGGTAATCAGTACCAAAGCAAAGAAGACAAAACAAAAGATTGGGGGCAAGTTCACTGTCTCCTTTGTGTCTATTATGCATGACACAAACTCAGAGTCAGATCCAGAAGATGACACAGCATCAAGCCAAGCTGGTACTCAGCAAGATCAGCTCACTCTCACTCCATTGGAGACACTTGCAGACATAAAAGACCCTACGTCTGCTTCCTTTGTTATTCCGGCAACTTCGCCAGAAGAAAAAACAATCTTCTTCCACAGATCGGGAGCATCTCCACTGAACTCTCTGCTTGAACCTTTCCAAAATGAAGGTATGCTTCAGCTATCCCTGTATAGTCCAATGGCACAAGCTATCATGAAGAAAATGGGCTACGACGCTCAAAATCCGACTGGTTTGGGAGGTGGCCGTGGTATTCTCACACCATTGGAACCCACCCTGATCAAAAGTCAACCAGAAGATTGGAAAATCCACCTTCAAAAAGGCAAGTCTTCATATGGGTTTGGGTATGATCCTACGGCTCCTATGAGACAGTTGACACCATGGCTACAAAGTTGCTTTACCGACCAAGCCTCAACAACTCATGAAGACATCGATATCCCTGGATATCTCTTTGAGGAGTTACTCGTCAAAAATCCAGAAAGCTCCTCCAATTGGTATAATTTCTCTGATAATAAAGAGGAATTGCCCGATGACACAGACGAGCGGTGCTCTATCCCAGAAGAACCATCGTCTCCAAAAGAAGTACCCTACTTCAACCCAATTCCAGCAAATGATTGGGACCATCTCATTGCAAGCCTTGAGAAGGAAAGCCTTGAGAAGGATACTAATCAAGAAGATTCATGGACAGAAACAGAGCCTCAGTCTGAAAATGCTTCTGGCACTCCAGAAGGTCTTGTTGAGATGGAAGCCTCCGAAAATACTGTGGAGGAACCACCTTCAAACCTTCCGACAGAAGATCATGTCCAAAAGATAGACTTGGGAACATCTGATAACCCACGTCCTGTATTCATAAGCAAGAATATAAAGGATGATGAGTTACCCGAGTATATCTCTTTTCTTCGTGAGTTCGTTGATTGCTTTGCATGGTCTTATACCGAAATGCCTGACTTGGATCCCAAAGTAGCAGTACTCAAGCTCAACTTGCAAAAAGAAATTAAGCCTATCAAACAAGGCCAAAGGAGATTCCGTCCCGACGTGATGAACAAAATTGAACAAGAAGTTCAGAAACTCAAAAACGTTGGCTTCATCCGCGAGGAACAGCATCCTGAATGGTTGGCTAACATCGTTCCCGTGACAAAGAAAAATGGGCAGATAAGGGTCTGTATTGACTACAGAGACCTGAATAGTGCATGTCCTAAAGATGAATTCCCGCTCCCCATACCAGAGGTGATGATTGACAACACCTATGGATTCGAGCAAATGACATTCATGGATGGATTCTCTGGCTACAATCAGATAAAAATGCATCATGAAGATGAAAGACATATGTCATTTCGCACACCATTTGGCGTGTATTGCTACACTCTCATGCCGTTTGGTCTGAAAAATGCAGGTGCAACATATCAGAGGGCTATGATGAAAATATTCCAAGATATGCAGTACAAAACGGTCGAATACTATGTTGACGACCTCGCCATAAAAACCACAAGAAAAGAAGACCATCTCGATGATCTTCGAGAAGTCTTCCTCCGACTTCGCAAACACAAATTGCAGATGAATCCACTAAAGTGCTTCTTCGGTGTCTCATCGGGTAAGTTTCTCGGATTCATAGTACAGAAAGCTGGAATAGAACTTAACCCTACTAAAGTCAAGGCTATCCTAGAAATGCCATCTCCAAGAACCCTAAGAGAATTAAAAGGGCTTCAAGGAAGGTTGGCCTACATTCGACGGTTCATCTCCAATCTATCAGGGAAATGCCGTCCATTCTCTCCCTTAATGAAGAAAGGCGTGGACTTTGTCTGGGATGCTGAATGTGAAAATGCATTTCAAGACATCAAAGCATATCTCACCAAACCTCCAGTGCTGGCTGCCCCCACAACTGGAAAACCATTTATCTTGTACACAATAGCTCTCGACCACTCTTTGGGTGCTCTGCTCGCACAAGAAAATATTGACGGAAAAGAAGCTACTCTATATTACCTTAGCCGCATGATGGTAGGTGCAGAGCATCGCTACTCCCTAGTCGAAAAAGAATGCCTTGCAGTAATGTTCGCTGTACAAAAGCTGCGTCACTATCTGCTGTCGAACACAGTCTACCTGATTTCGAGGATCAACCTCCTAAAGGTCCTTGTCACAAAAGCAGGTTCTCTCAATGCCCGACTGGCAAAATGGTCCATTCTTCTATCACAGTTTGTTATTAGGTATGTACCACAAAAAGCAATCAAAGGCCAAGCTCTAGCAGACTTTCTCGCAGAGCATCCATTGCCTAAGGATTCTCTACTCAGGGATGATCTCCCAGACGAATTTGTCTACAATGTGGAAACTTCCTTATCAAACACTTCCTGGGACATGTACTTTGACGGTGCAACCAGGACAAATGAAAAAGGAAAGCAAATATCGGGAATTGGCATCCTCTTTGTCAGTCCCGACAAATACATGATTCCACACGCCTTTTCGCTACTGGAACCATGTTCAAACAATGCAGCTGAGTACCAAGCCCTGATTATAGGATTGGAACTCGCCCTTGAATCCGGCATCACCACGCTGGAAGCTTTTGGAGACTCTCAACTGGTCGTGAACTAGATGAATCAGAAATATGAAGTCAGGAAGCCTGATTTGCTACCTTACTACAATAAGGCGCAGTCGCTTCAACAAAAATTCAACATCTGTCATATCACCCACATCCTCAGAGGTGAAAACATCCGTGCAGATGCCCTGGCTGGACTCGCCGCATCCATGGCAATCCAAGAAGGGGAAAACATGCAAATCACAGTGTGTCAAAGAAGGATTCTCCCTCCTCTCAACACACACCAAGCAGTTGCTGAATGCCATCAAGTGGTTGGAAGTCGGATGTCCATCCTCAAACCTCCGATTGGCGATTGGAGAGATCCATTCATTGATTATATCATGTTCGGAATCCTACTTGAAGATCCAAAAGATCAGGTAAGCATCCAAAGACGAGCCCCGAACTTTCATTTGGATATACCGTCAAAAGCACTTTACAGAAAATCCTTCAATGGAATACTCCTACGCTGCTTGTCACAACAAGAGGCTAAGGAAAATCTCAAAGAAGTACACGCTGGTCTTTGTGGAGCCCATCAGGCTGGTCCTAAGCTCTACAACCAGATAAAAAGGCTAGGTTATTATTGGCCTACCATGGTAACTGATGCAATGCAATTTGCCAAGCACTGCCAAAAATGCCAGATTCACGGAGATTATGTCCACATGCCTCCAGAATGGCTACATCCAACAGCAATCTCATGGCCTTTCGAAGCCTGGGGTATGGACATCATAGGTCCTATTTTTCCCCCATCAAGCAAAGGTCATCGCTTCATCTTCGCCGCTACGGATTATTTCTCTAAGTGGTCAGAAGCATTTTCACTCAGCGAAATGAAGACCTCATCAGTCCTTCAGTTCTTGTGCACTAACATTATTTGTCGCTTCGGCATACCTAAAAGATTCGTCCATGATAACGGACCACAATTCCGGGATCACAGATTTTACAGGTTTTGCGACAAGTACAAAATCCAAAGTTGTCCTTCGACTCCATATAATCCAGCAGCGAACGGATTAGCAGAAGCCTTCAACAAGACGCTCTGCAAAATTCTCAAGAAAATGGTCTCTAGTCACAAAAGAGATTGGGGCGACAAACTACTAGAAGCTTTGTGGGCCTATTGAACCACCGTTTGAGGACCAACCCATAGTACACCATTCTCTTTGGTCTATGGATGCAAAGCTGTTGTCCCTTTGGAAGTACAAATTCCTTCCTTAAGGGTATCTCTGCAAAATGACATGATGCAAGAAAGCAATGTCAAATTGAGACTCCAAGAGCTGGATAATCTCGATGAAAGACGACTTGAAGCTCTACAAAGCATTGAGTTGTACCAAGCACGCATGGCAGGATCTTTCGACAAGTAGGTCAGGCAATGTGCCTACAAAAAGGGTGACTTGGTTCTTGCAGTAAAAAGACCCATAGTCTTTGCCCACAAATCCAAAGGCAAATTCGAACCAAAATGAGAGGGACCCTTCGTCATCGACAAAGTCTTCTCCAACGGTGCATACGCTCTTCTAAACATGGAAGGAGACAGATGTATGCTACCCATCAACGGCAAATTCTTGAAGCGGTACTACCCTTGAAGACTTTCTCAAGCGGGTCAGAGCAATATCTACACGGCTAATGCGTATTTCCAAGGTACTTGCTCGTCAAACCCACCCCTTTTGAAATTTTCATCTTTATGTTAAGGTTTCCAAAAAATTAATCTCTCAAAACAATGCTTACTTTCATCGTTTCATTGTTTAAAAGAAAAATCAATCCAAGTTTAGGAGCCTCTTCCCAGACTTGATCAAAATTTTCGATCCTTGAACGCAAAATTCATGGTTTGAAACAAAAATCGGGACTTAGGAATTTTCACCCTAGACCGCCTCGGCTTTTACAACCAAAATGGTTTTAAGTCAAAATTTATGACCTTCGTGTTTTTAAAAAAAAAATTTGGTTTTTTAGAAACTGCGGGGAAGCGACATTCAGTCGATACTCGCAAAACCCAAAAAAACCGGAAGGATGCGAACCCCATTCGAAACTTCCACAACCCAAATTTCAAAAATCGTGGAGAAGCAACAAACCAGTTGATATCCACAATCCAAATTTCAAAAAATCATGGAGATGCAACATATCAGTTGCTATCCACAACCCAAATTTCAAATGGTTCGAGAAAACCTCAAATTTCAAAAATCGCGGAGAAACGACATCAAGTCAGTACCCGCAAAACCAAAAGTTTTGGGAAAAACAGGGAAGCGACGCTTAGTCGATATTTGCACCCCAATTCGCGAGGAAGCGACATTCCATCGATACTCGCAAAACCTAACCCGCGAGGAAGTGACATTCCATCAATATTTGCAAAACCGAATGAGTAAGGAAGCGACATTCCATCGATACTTACAAGACCATTCAGCGGGGAGGCGACATTTAGTCGATACCTGCATTTTGAAAACCAAAACTCGGCTATAAGCGCCAAAATCCGGCTATAAATGCCAAAATTCGGCTATAAATTCCAAAACAATAATTTTTTTTTGGCTATAAACGCCAAAATCGGCTTTCATGCCAATAAAACAAAACTTGGTTTTAAAAAAAAACTCGGCTATAAACGCCAAAATCCGGCTATAAATGCCAAAATTCGGCTATAAATGCCAAAACAAAAATTTTTCGGCTATAAACGCCAAAATCGGCTTTCATGCCATCTCAAAATCGGCTCTCATGCCACAAACAAAATTTTTGGCTCTCATGCCATCTCAAAATTTGGCTTCTATGCCATTCCAAAATTCGGCTTTGACGCCATCCAAAAAACTTTGGCTCCAATGCCATCTCAAAATTTTGGCTCCCATGCCACAAACAAATTTGGCTCTTACGCCACAAAATTAGGCTTTCATGCCATCCAAAATTTCGGTTTTCAAACCATCAAAAAATCAGGCTTTTCGCCACAAAATTGGCTTTCATGCCCAAAACAACCCTTTGACAAAAGATTTTCACAAAATAACAACCTATTGATCAAATTCTTAAACAAACATTCCCATAAAATTTTTGCTCAAATTTGTTTTCATAAAAAAATGATTTAAGTGAAAAGAATGGGATACAAAAAATATAGTACCAAAACTGTTTATGCATAGAGGTACCAAAAAAAAAGAAGGAAAAAGAGTTTGTTACAACCCAGGAGCTCAATCCGACATGGTTTTCAACCAAAGATTCAACTCCTCAAGCAGACCCTCGGCCTTGACCTCCAAAGTTTTTAGGCCATGCTTTTTCAAAATGTCCCCATAAAACGCGGCCGAATGCCGTAACCCATCTGCAGCACGAGGAAGTTCTTCCCAGAGGACCTGCCACTGCTCATGCTCTTGAGTCTTCCTCCAGACATTATCTTCGGCTTCCTCAACCTGGCGAATAAGAGTCCCCTCTTTCTCCCAAGCCTGCTGAACAGCCGCATTGGAAGATCTAGCAGACCGACGAGGTGCGTCAGTAACAGGACATTTACCTTTGTTCGTTCTAGAAGAACTACCTGCAAAAGATGGAAGAGAAAAGATCAATCAACATCAAAATGACAAAATTCTGCTACAAAAATTCTAGCAAAATTTTGACATGGTCCCGAGGCAATTCCAACGAAAAAGAACATACTCCGAAAAAGACAGGAAGCCTGAAGATGAGCTCAACATCGCTGCGAGCTCATAGTCAGTGGAAAATTCTCAAAGAAAGCTTGAACTCAACATCGCTGCGAGAACAAGCCAATCTCATCAAACTTCCGCAAAATCTGGAAAAGAGCTCAACATTGCTGCGAGTTTCAGAATCCAAAAATTGCAAAACTTCCTCAAAATCCAGCAAGACCGAGAAAGAGCTCAACATCGCTGCGAGCTCAAAATCCTGGTACTTGCAAAAGATTTTCAGGTATGCATCATCATACTTCCAAATCCATTTACCAAAACTCATGCATAAAAAAAATATATCATCATGCATTAGATGCTAGGAAAACCTTGACCAAAGTTTGACCAATTCCAACCCAATTTGGTCAAAACCAATCAAACGTTGTCCAAATCAAAAATCATGTTGGCTTGACCTAGAGACTCTAGCCTTCTATTTTGATGCATCAAACAAAAAAAAATGCATACATATTGAAATTGCATAGCCTCATTATCATAGTGAGCAAACAAGGAAAAAGAAAAAGAAAGAGAGAGAGAAAAAAAATCTCAGCAAAAAAAAAAAAAAAAAAAAATTTGGCCCACAGGCCGTGGGCCACTGCCACGTGGCAGTACGGTCAGGTCCGTACGGACCTGTCCGTACAGCCAGAAAAAAAAAAAAAAAAACAGCAAAAAAAAAAAAAAGAAGAAAAGAAGAGAAAAACGCTGAAAAAAAAAAAACAGAAATCAGCGTGAAAAAAAAAATAGAAAAAAAAAGAGAGTACACGGTTAAAAAAAAAAACAGAGAAAACCGTGGAAAGAGAAAAAAAAAAAAGAAAGAAAAAAAAAAAAGAGAAGCACGAAAAAAAAAGAGAAGGAAAACGTGCATGAAAAAAAAAAGAAGAAAAAAAGAAGAAAAAGAAGAAAGAAAAGAAAAGAAAAAGAAGAAGAAAAGAAAAAAAAATAAAGAAGCTACTTCTACAATGGAGATTCTTGACGAGGAAGAAAACTTACTTGAAGCCATTGATGGAGAAGAAGAAGAAAAGCTTGGAGATCCTTGAAGAAGAGAAAAGCACTTCTTATCTTGGAGAGCACTCTTGAAGATTTCTTTCAAAAAGAAAGCAATGGAGCAAAAGCACCAACCCTCTTGCTTTTATAGAAGAGAGCAAGCCAAAAGAGGAAACAAGGAGAAAGAAAGGAGGTAAGTGCTAAAATTTAGTTACTTTCCCAAAAAGAAAGATATTTTGAGAGAATCTTTTCACAAAAAGAAAACTTGAGAAATTCTCTCCAAGTAAAGATATTTTTAGATATTCTCTACACAAAAGAGATATTTTTAGATATTCTTTATAAATATGACACCATATGAGATCTAGGCCATCTCCAAAGCCTAAGGTTTCGTGGGTTAGCCCATATGAGACATGTTTGATCACCTAGGCATTAAAATTGGCTTTTAGTCAAAATATTCCTCTTACCAAGAGCAAAAAAAGAAAAGAGCAAAAAAAAAAAAAAAAAAAGTCCCATGCCTCTTTTGAGTTGATGGGACCATTCAAAAAAAAAGAAAAGAAAGTCTCATGAGTTTCCAAAACCAAACCATCCAACCTCATAAACCAAATTGAGCCAAAATCTTGAAATTGACATTTCACAAAACCAAATTCCGGTCCCCTAACTCGCCACATACAGCTTGTTAGGTCACAAGACCAAAACCAAAATCAAAATCCAAACCAAACCCAAAACCAAAAACCCCAAATCTGACCCCCCCAACCTGCCACATACAGCTTGTTGGGTCACAAGGTCAAAATAAAAAATCAAACTCCGACCCCCTAACTTGCCACATACAGCTTGTTAGGCCACAAGGTCAAAATCCAAAAACCAAAATCCAAATACCCCATGTAATTTTCAAAACTTTGCCTTGAGATGGTATGTGATCCCTCTCACTACCATAAAATTCCCCCGGAAACTCAGAAGGCTATTCAAAAAAAAAAAAAAAAAAAATTTGCTTAAGACTCTTAGTCAAGTTGGAATCTCTCCTCCAAGTTTCTCTTCAAGGCACATCGACTCCAAAAAGCTACTCGTCGCTATACCTCGAGGGGGCATTTGTTGACACCAAAAAAGTCACTATGTCTCCTCAACATCAAGAAGCCTCGTGAAGCTGCATCCTGCTAAAAATAGGCAAGGCTACTTCAAGCATCAGATTTTGTCAGAATCAGACAGAAACTGAAGGATCCTTTAAGGCAGCCAAAAGAGGGGTACACCTGAGGTTTCGGGCCATTCCGACATCGTTTGGCCCAACTTCACTGCTCCGATAGCAAAACAAGCGCTTCGGGCGGCGACATCATCGAAGACACCAAAACATCGATCAGAGCCTACGGATGACTCCAGAATGTCTCCAAAGGGCTCCATGCCAAATTTCAAGTCAAACCGACAACGTACCCTCCATCAATGCTCGACCAGCAAAATCAAGCCTCCCGGTGGCGGGAACCACCGAAGCCATCACTTATCAAATAAAATACATGAGTGGCTTCAACATGCTTCCAAAAGGCTGCACGTCGAATTTCAGGTCATTCCGACAAAGTTTGACCAGGTTTCGATGCTTCGAGAGAAAATCAAGCCTACCGGCGGCGGAGCAACCCGGGACCATGACATCCAAAACGGAGCCCATGGAACGTCTCAAAATGACTCCAATAGGCTCCCTGTCAAATTTCAGGTCAATCGGACATCGTTTGACCACATATCAAAGCTCGGCATTTTCCCCGCAGTAAAATCAAGTGAAGCATCGATGGGACCCCAAACGGCTTCAAAAACTCAAATAAAAGCCTATGGTTGGTCCTATCCACTACTCAAGAAGCTTCACCTCAATTTTCAAGTCATTCCGACATCGTTTGACCTAGTTTCGACTCTTGACGGAAAATCGGCTACAAAGTCTTCGGCTTTCCCGAAAAATGGGAAACTTTGTGCTCCGATTTTGTGCGGGTTCTCGTCAAGTTTTCTCCAAGAAAATGAAGTCAATAATTGAGGAAAAATATCAAGAAAAATACAGAAGAAAAAATGAACGAAAAAGACGAAAAAACGGCCGAAAACGACGCTTGGAGACCAAACGGGCGACCCTGGCCCAAGGTCGCCGGGGACCCTGGCCCAGGGTCGCCGGCGACCCTGGGTGCATGGTCACCCGGCGACCCTGCAAATCCGGGTCGCCGGATTTTGCACCAAATCGTCCGTTTTCCGATTCTTTTCGCGCTTTGGGTGTTCCGGCCTTTGTGATTTTCGGAAAATGAAATGTTTGATGCTTGAAAACGATTGATCTTCGTCGACATCTCGTATCCGCCGTCAAAAGCATAAAATCATCACCGATCGCCTCAAGATCG
Organism: Umbellularia californica; assembly: GCA_028538565.1. Lineage (NCBI taxonomy): Eukaryota > Viridiplantae > Streptophyta > Magnoliopsida > Laurales > Lauraceae > Umbellularia > Umbellularia californica. The sequence continues at coordinate 56,743,848 of JAPQWN010000007.1, forward strand.
CCAACCGGCTGCCCAAGAAAGTGCACTTTCTGTCCGACCGATCGTGAAATCGACAAGACAGATGTCACCGGCCCACCAACATCAACTAATGTCTGAAATTGCATCGCAATCCGACATCAAACAATGCGTGGATCCACCTATGATGATCGCAAGAAGAATCTCAAAAGGCGCAGCGCGGCCCGCGACTCTTCACATGTCTTGGCGACCACTTAATGACGTTAATTGACCCGATTATGACAACTTAATGCGGTCATTAACTCATTATTTTGGACGGCCCAATCAGATTCAAGCATTTGGGAGATACAAATCCAAGTAATCATGGCATTAAACCCATGAAACTCCCATCATCATGAAGTATAAAGGCAATTAAAAGCCCACTACCTTCATCGGCCAATCACAAGCCATGAAAAAGGAGTTACAAAATCAATTTGTAATTCCTCATCAATTCTTTCATCATGGCCATCAATGCCAATAAACACCTCATGGCTACCAAAAGCCTATAAAAGGAGGTCCATTCCAAGAAGAAAGCAAGGATGAAAATAGATCCCAAGTGCAAGCTTTGAAAATCCAGAAAATCCAAGAGAGAGACGAAGTTCTGCTACTTTGCTCCCGGAAGCACCACAAGGTGATCAACGTCACTTGGGAGGCCACCCCCCTCAAGGCCTCCTCCTTCTCCAACATGGCCTAAACGCGGCTTTTTAGCCCGTTTACTCGGTTTTTCATTGGATATAGGACCTTCTCTTGGTCCTTGTCCTTTAAAAAACTGAGGTTGGGAGCCAAGCCAAAGAATCAAAGCATCACATGTTCTTATTTGAAGGACGATGGCGAAGTCCATACATGACTTGCGACTGTCGATCTCAACGTGTCCCCACAATCTCCTGAGAAGTTAGATCCCTTTTCTTCCTTTTCTATTGTAGTTTTTATTTCCTAAAGAGACAAAAAGAAATCACAATTCTTGTCTTTCACATTTGATGAGTTTTGTAAAATTGTCTTTCACGGCAAAATCGCCTTTTACGGCGAACAAACAAAAACGCCTCTTACGGCACTCTAAAAACTTGTCTCTTTCCTTAATATTAATGCAATTTGAAAAGTTAGAAAAAAGGATTGATTTCCTTTCCACTTGTGAAGGTGAATCTCCGGATTATCACCATTCCAAATTCCAAGTATAAAGTAAATCTGGCATACCCATACAAAAATGTCGATGCCCGAGATCTTCCCTCCTCCGCCGAGACCCAGGTCAGCCCCCGGGGTGCGGAGGGAGAGGACGGAAGATTCCCCCTCTTCGGGTCCATCACTCAACCTAAAGGACTGTGAAGAACTGGCCGACGACCGACGACCCGCCGTTCACCTTCCACGTGCTTGCTTGAAACCCTCCTTGAATGCCCCTTCAAGGAGATTGAGAGAAGAAGAAGAATAAGAACCAGAAATTCAGCGCAGACTCCCTTGCAAGACTTGAGAGAAAAAATATAACTTGATGCCCACATGTTGATTGCTCTCCAGTCCCCTTTATAGAGGATGCAAGGGGTTTTTGATTTGTGCAGGAGACTCATAGAATGAAGGAAGAACTTCTAAAAGAAGTAGTGAACTTCAGCTTGAAGAGTCCTAAAGAAATCAGGATACGACACCTCGCTATAGCGAGCAGGGACCTCGCTATAGCGAGGTCAGTTTCTGGATGAGCCAGAATAGTGTCTCGCTATAGCGAGACCATGTAGACAGTCAGTATAATTCCGCAATTCAGCACAGTAGGACTCTGCAGGAGATCTTCTAGTCCAAGAAGGAGTCTTTAACAAGGATCATACGAACCCAACAGAAGTATTTCACCACAATGGAGTTCCTTCACAGTCCTCAACTAAAAGAAATAGAAAATACAACTCAAGTATGACTGAAATAAAGAGTTTTGTTCCAACTAAAAGAAATTGGCAACATAAAAAATCTAACAAATTCAGATTACGAAGCGAAGATGAACACAACAAAGAGGAGAAGAATCGCAATCGAAAATGCAAGGCCTTTTTTGCTTCGACTTCCTCTCATGTGAGTCTCCATGCTTTCACTTAGACATCGTATTTCTAGGCACAACTCATTGATTGATTCTTTCATTTCTTCCATTTTCACTTCAACTTGGCCTCGACTTAAAGTTAGCATTGGTATACATTCTGGAGCAATTTCATCCATCCAAATGAAAAGACCACAACCTCTTCCTCCCTGCAATGAAATTCATAATGATAGAATGAATGTTGGAGCAAAAAATAAATAGATTTATGAATGAAGTTAAAATGTTTTGAATATTAAAGAAAAATATTAATTAATGAATTTAGAAAGATATATGCATACATGTAAATCTGGACATTTCCAAAATTCACGGCTAGGGTTGGATATAGTACGAGACGTGTTTAAAATCATATACTCATATCCACATGGGCATTTTGGAGCCCATTCTAAGCTTCGGAATGGTGACAAAGATGACTTGCCTATATATTCTTGACCTGAGATCTCAGATGAAGTAGATGAATTCAAGTTTAATTACAAATACTTAACATTTATTTAAAAAATAGTTAATCTCATATCACATACTTGAAGATAACATAGCTCAGCTTGAGGATGAGGACTTATATTGATTTGCCTTTGATAAGTTACTCTGCAAAATCAAATTTAGGTCAAGGAAACCATAACAAAAGAAGTCCTACTTCAACTAAAGCCAGCTTGAAATTTCTCTTCATATACAGACAGTTGTTGCTCTCTTTGTAGCATATAAAACAACATTATTATGCCCTTGGATTTACTCTAAGACTGCACTTTTGAATTGTTTGAGGTGTGTCATCAATGACTACTCTAAAACAACACTGAACCCCATCATGGTTCCTTCATTACACCAACACCTCCGTCAAACCTCAAGTCTTCAACATTCCTTTCCAGTCACCCGCTTAACCACATAAGTTAGGAAGTGACCTTGTGTTTTAATCTTATGAGAAGAAAACTGCAATAGACATAGAAATATAGTTTTTACACACAACTCCATCCTGGTTCCTTCCTTACACCAATCACAGTTTCTTAAATCATTATTATTAAAAAAGAAAAGGACGTGCTCTCAAAACTAGACCAGAGTAATGGCCTTAGCAGAACCATCCAAACAAAATAATTTACTGTGCAGATTTGTTTAGCCAGCCAACTGTTTGCCTTTTATTATTCCCAAAGAGTTTATGTGATGGCCATACACTAACATCAAAATTTCATTACATTCATAGTTAAAAACCAGCCAACTATATGGCCATACACTAACATCAAAATGTTTTATGCTCTCACATTTGACAGTATCAGATCCACTTGCTCATTCATGGTAAAAAATTTATCACATTCAGAGTAAAAAAACAACCACTCATTAACAGCATACCAGATTCACTCGCTCATTGATAGTTAAACTCCCATCACATTCATAGCAAAAGAAACATCACAGACTGCATTACAATGTTTAAGTACAGCCACAAACATGTTCACTGGACAACACACTCCCAATGGAAAGTGTGTTGTCTTCTACACTGTCACATTACACATTAGCTGACTCTAAAGACTGCTAGACCCTAGGAAGATCGGATTGGAGATCCTATGGAACCTCTTATATTGGATGACACATCAAACTTGATCTTTGATACAATTTGATCTAGAAAGAGAATTTTCCTTCAAATGTTATTTTCTCTCTTTTCTTACCACACACTTCATGGAATTGCAAGAACCAAAGGTATCATTTAGTCCCTATTAAATTTAATGTCACCAAGTGTTTTTTACAGAGTCAATCTGTATTTTTGATACTCCATTTTATTTTGTTTACATTCAGCTAATTGTCACAATGTATCAAAAATAAAAATTTAAAAACAATGCAAAGTCCAATCTAAGTCAAGAACCAGAGGTTTTTTTTTAAAATACTGCAATGTCCCAGAATCCCACTCTTCACCCAACCCCAACTTATTTTTATAGAAAAAAATGGCATGCCCTCTTCTAAATAAATTTTCCCAAAATCCCACTCCTAGAACCAAAACCAAAAAAGGAGAGAGATCGACGATTTGGGAGAGGTCAAAACATGCTAGAAGAGAAAAATAATCAAAGGTGAAGGGACAAGAACATCCAAATGCAACAATCACAAATCACCCCCTTAATAACCCAAACGACGAAAATCATCGATTCAGATGGTAAAAAAAAAAAAAAAAAAAACAGAGAGGTCGGGGAGGAGGGGAAGAGAACAGGAGAGGGAAGGAGTCCTCACCTGGCACTCGCCGCGGTGCTTTCTGGACGGACGATCGCAGGAGACAGATCGTCAATTTGGACGTTCTTTCCAGACGGAGGATCGTAGGAGAGGATGCGTCGCTTCAAACCTCACTCGCGATGTTAGGGCCTTTTTAGATGGATGATCGCAGGAGATAGGGTTTCAGGGCTGGGCGAAATGAAAAGGGAGAGGAGATGGAGAAATGGGGGAAGGGAAAAGTTGCTGGAGAGAAGCCTAAGGAGAGTAGCATCTCGCCGGAGACAATCGATCGTGCGAGGATCTAGATCGTGTCTGGCAGAATGGAGAGAGAAGTGAGAAAGCCAGCGAATGGAAAATGGGGGAATGGAGAGAGGAGAGCCATGGCCAAATCGACTGCTGGAGAAGCTTGAGGAGAGGGTCGTTTCCCTGGAGACTCTCGATCACGTGAAGCCTGGCAGAACGGAGAGAGAGGAAAGAAAGCTAGCGAAAGGAAATGGGGAATGGAGAGAGAGAGGAGAGCCCTGATCTCGTTTTTGGATTTCGGCCTCAAATGGAGAGCGGGGAAACAAAAATGCTTTGGGCGGGGACATCGCATTTCTCTGGGCGGGCCATCAAATGATGTTTGGATGAAGACTTTTCAAATGGCAAGACTCCCATGTGTTGAGCGGAGCTTCTCCACAGCGTTAGCTGAGGAGAGGAGCTCCCATGTATATAAGTGCGGAGGCTGGGCTAGGCTAGTATTGTCCAAGCCCGGCCCACAAATCTTAGGGCTTGCAAAAAATTGTCTGAGCCCGGCGAGGACCGGGCCCCTCATCTCAGTGCCAAATTCACATGCCTACTTGACAGTCCCCGTTGACTCCCTTCTATAAGGAGAAGGGACTGTCAAACAACCTTTTTGGCATATTGAAGGGACTGTCAAAAATGGAGAAGGGACTGTCAACTATGGTAATTCTTTTCTCCATATTAATTGAAGTAAACTAAGTAGTAAGAACCCCAAAAAATTCAATCCAAGAAGTAACCCTGGCCATTATAGAAGTGATGACTAACATTTCACTTGGAATGGTGGAAGTAAGTATTTTAGAGGGCGGAAAATAACTAACCCCACAATAGAACTCATGATTGGCACATGGGCCGTGCCTTGGGGTTACAAAAGTCTTCCAATTTATGCCCCATGCGCAGGTAATCATGGGAAGCATTCAAGAAATGGGATGTTGCATGGGTCCAGTCCTAATCTTTCCATCAATGAACATTTATAACTAACCATAGTATGCCCATTGTATCGGCTACATCTAAAAGGTTTCGATAGCCATTCACCAATATACATTGGCCCATCTATGGATGAGTTCAATCTGTGCTCACACATTGAAAGCTATTGGTCCTTTGGGAAATGACATGCTAGAGATAGAAGTATGGGTCAATTTATAAGAGGAATTCATGAATTGTAAGATCTTTTTGTTGGACCGAATGTTGTTGGCCCACATGACTGTTATCCCTTCTTTCATTTTTCTTAAATTGATTTAAGTTTTTTGATAACTGCCATCTATGTTAATTTGAGGGTTAAAGACCATTCATTCTCTTCTTGATGGAAGGAGAGATTTAGGGCCTATAAAAGGCAACCTGGGTAACTCTCTTAGCTAACATCGTTTCTCTGCAGCGATCACTTACCGGAGAAGAAAAGAAAAGGCATAAGAGAGTTGTGATTTCCCATTGAAGACCAACCTTCTGTTGGATCAGAGTTTAAAGATGGCACAATCAGGTACCATTTTACTAATCTACTGGTTTAGATCAAATGTTTACAGTGTTGTTGGATTGATTCCAGAGAGGGTTTATAAACTCAAGATTTTCTAACATTTGGTATCAGAGCCTTTGCTGGTTTCAATCCAATGATCTATTATCGTTTTTATGGGGCTTTCTAGTTTCTTCCGGGAACAAAAACCCAAATACTCAGATGATAGAAATATTGGGTATTTGATAAAGGGAATTCAATTTATTGGATAATAATAGCCTCAGAAATGAGGATTACAGTGCCCAACCCAATCTGAAAGAGATGGGAAGAAAAGATCTATTTTCTATCATTCAAATTTTTTTATTTAAGAGTTACATTAGAGATTTTTTTTTCTTTCTCATATTTGGTTACTGTTATCATTTTTTTGGTATGTCAGTAGCATGATAATGATAATATGAAAGTATCTCAGAAAAGTCATGAGGGATGATTGTATTTCTCTTTATTTATTTATGCTTTTATAATGAATTTTATCTCATTATTATTGAAGATTAAAAATAAAAAAAATAAAAATAAAACTGGCTGTACGCTGTCTTGCACATACAGTGCGCAAGACGACATTGATGGAGAACAACCCATCGTTCTGTCATTTTTTTGGCCTTTGGGTGACTGGGCCGGGCCAGGCAGGTCGGGTCAACCTGACGTTACTAGCCCAGCCTGGCTGCCCAGGCTGGATAGGCTGGGCCAGGTCAGGTTATGGTTCGGCCTAACCTGACCTGGCCTGCCATTCTTGATAATTTATGGGCTGGGTCAGGTTCTGGTCTGGGCCAGTTTATGGGCCAATAGTGGTTGGGCCTGACCCGTTAAGAGCCCACTAAACCCTTCAGTTTTGGAGAAATTTTTCCGGGTGGACCCACTTATTAGATGGTACATATTTGTACATTCAATTGACAAAAATAAATTTTAGAAGTGACCCAAATCAATGTTTAGAAGTTGACCATGAACTATGAAATTATAAATTATGGTATGATTGATGGTTTTGATTATTCTAATGATATTTTTTTTACCATCAAATCATTCTATCAGACATTAATAGGGTCCAATTGTATTCTAAAATTTTATTGGGCAGTGATTGATCAAGATCAAGTTAGATTGATCATTAAAATTTGATTCTAATTATTTTTATATAATGTTTATTCAATCCGATCATAGCCGTTAAATTAATAGTGTTGGCCATAAATATTATTCTGAATTCAGTGATCAATTTCAGAATTTAACAGATGGGTCAATAATAGACGGTCCAGATCTTATTTTGATCATAAACGACTCATTTGGACATGGATCAAAGATCCGTTTTCTTCTGTGTTTTGATGACATTGAGATCTATCACATGGACAGATCTGATGGACTAATTAATCACTCTAAATTATAGCATATTTTATTTTTAACATTATGTTTAACTCCTTTTTGCTACTTCCGCTGCTAATCTTACTTATTTAGCAATATCAAAGTTCTATTTTATTGTTACTATTACTATATGCTCACTATGGTTTAATATTTAGAGTTATTTATTTCTTGAATTGGATGGATGTATGGTTATGGTGAATCAATTAAAGATATTAGGTATCGATCAATGATCAATTAAAGATAAAATTTTGACCATTGATCTATGAACTGATGCCTAATCAACTTAAATGTGATATAATAAAGTTATTCGGAAATTATATAATGGTGCACATGGACCAATATTTTTGATTGATTGGTTCATCACAATTGATGACCGAATAAACTATCTTTATCACTTAAGTGTTGTTATCAATTTAAAAAATTCAACAATTTCTTAACTTGGTAGCCGCCAAAGCGACCCAATTATAGATAATTGTTTAATTCTATAAATTGAGTTAAGGAAATGCAGACTCTATTGTTTGAATATGACAACACTTAAAATTGTAATTTCATAAAGGAAATAGTTCGATTAAGCCCAAAGGTATGATTGTCCATAATTTGAAATTGGAATATGACATTGTTAATAAATGTATTTTGCTTGTATTTGATTTATACCCAAAGAAAAATATTCAATACAATCAAATCACATATTATGAACATGCTCATATTAATCAAAGAAAAGTAATATATATTTACATATTATTTTCCAACCCAAAGGTGGCTTTACAATGATGTACATATCACTTTTAAATTTAAGTATATTGCGTAGCTAAATTCAAAGCATTAACTTAGTATTACTTGTTTATTTTTCTTCAGTTACAAATTCTATGGCATCACTTTTGACTTTAGGGAATATAACCATGTTAGATGGATCGAATTTTATTGAATGGTTGGACATGTTATTATTAGCCATTACTTACTTGGACCTTGATATGGCTTTGGATAAGCCTAAGCCGGCAATGCCCATGAATACGGGCTCAGTTGATGAAAGGGCTAACTATAATAAATGGATTAAGGCTAATAAGGGTGTGATTAGAATTATTGCAAATTCAATTTCGAGGACCATTAGAGGTTCCATCGAAGCAAAGGAAAATGCTAAGGACCTACTTGAAGCTATAAAAGGTCAGTTTCAAATAATTGATAAAGCTTTAGGTGCATCCTTGATTAGCCGTCTTACAAGTATAAAATATAATGGAACCTTGGGAGTAAGAGAACACATATTTACAATGACAAATATCGCTTCTAAATTGAAAGAAGTTGATATGATGGTGTCTGAAAAATATTTGGTGCAATTCATTTTCAATTCTCTTCCTCCCGAGTTTGGCCCATTTAAAGTTGCCTACAACCAGAGCTCAACTCCATGGTCATTGAATGAGTTGATAACAAAAGCTGATTAAGAAGAAAGGAGGCTTAAGGCTGAGGGACAATTAATAGTTAATTATGTCTCTCAAAATAAGTCCAAGGGAAAAGGAAAAGGCAAAAAGAAAACCAATGTTCAGGAAGCAAAGCCCAACAGGAAAGAGAAAGGTGCATAGAAGAAATGTTTTTTCTGTGGAAAGAATGGACATTTTAAGAAGGATTGCCTAAAGCGTAAAAGTTGGTTTGAAAAGAGAGGTAAAAATTTATCTTTTGTATATCAAGAAACCAACTTAGCTCATATCCCACCAAATTCTTGGTGGATTGACTCTGGTGCAACCATTCATGTATTCGGTTGTGTGCAGGAATTCCTTTCAAGGCGGACACCAAATGATAACGAGAAAACCATTACGATGGGAAATAAAAAGGAATCAAGGGTCAAAGCTGTAGGCACTTATAGGCTGGTGCTTGACACTGGACATGTCTTGGATTTAGATAATACTTTCTTGGTTCCTGATATTTCTAGGAATTTGATTTCTATTTCCAGACTTGATTGTAATGGATTTAATTTCAACTTTGGACATGGCATTATGCATATTTTTAGCAATAACATTTTGATTGGGAATGGTTATATGTGTGATGGTTTGTATAGATTAAAGTTAGATTCTCTATTTGAACAAGCTTTACACACACCTCACATTAATTGTGGATTACACATAGGCATGAAAAGAAAGCCTCCAAATGAGAACTCATCAAGGTTGTGGCACAAAAGATTAGGGCATATCTCTGAACAGAGAATGAAAAGATTGGTGACTAATGGTTTATTGCCCAATCTTGATTTCACCGATTATGGTGTTTGTATTGATTGTATAAAGGGAAAACAAACTAATACAAACAAGAAAAGTGCCACAAGAAGTTTAAAAGTTCCGGATCCGAACCCTAGAAGGGGGGTGAATAGGGTGAGCTACAAGATATTGACTAATTATGCCAATTTTAAACTTCTTTAAAACAATTAACCACTTATGATGATTAACAAACTAAATGCGGAAGCTAAACAACAATCACCACAACACAAGATTTATAGTGGTTCGGCCAACGTGCCTACATCCACTACCGGCTTGTGAATCTACACCCCACCGGATTTCCACTATTTGTGCTTTTCAATAGGCTAAGCAGTAACCTCTACACTATGCTTTCCAAGGATAAGAAAAAAACCTTACAATGTTGTTTTTCAAGGCTAAACAACAACCTTTACACAATGCTTTTCTAGGTTAAGCAATAACCTTTACAAACAATGGTATTCTTCTCAAGATTAGTGTCTTCAAAACACTTCAAGAGAATACAATTAGGCTCAATTGAAATGCCTCTAGAATAGGCAAATATGAAGGTGAAAATCAAACTCACACAAACACTATGAATGCAAAGATGTATGCTTATGAAGTGAGTGTGTGGAAACTTCAATCAATATTAAAAGTTTAAGATCAATCAATGTATGCTAAGAAGCATTCAAGGGTTTAATGCATACAAAAATTTGATTGAAGTTTAAAGCAAGTCACTTGTAACTAATTAGGGTTTAGACAAGTGAGCATGCTAAATGTTGTTTTCAAAAACTAGTGCAACAAAAGTTTAGGATTGTGAAAACAACATGGATGATTCAAACAAGTTCAACAAAACATGTTATCAAACAAATCTAAGATTTTGACAAGAACATGTATTAAGGTTTTTAAAGCAAACTTGTTTTGAAATCAAAGTGAAGAATTCAAAGTTTTAAATCAAAGTTTAAATGGTTTAGAATTCAACACAACATAGTTTATATGCTAGAAAATATTTACCAATAGTTTAGTCAAAGCATAAAAAATATGTTTAAGATTAAGCAAAGCTTACTCGGAGATTTAACTTCATTGATCCGAGCTTTAGCTTTCCTTAATGGCCCTTAACTTTCCTTGGCTTGATTCCCTTTCTTTGGTCTTAATGTGTGTCAAAGAGGGCTTCTTAGATCATCAAGAATAATCAAATTTGGCCATGGAAAGACTTTGTTTTTATAGAAATTTTGGGCCAACGGCTACATGTCGGTTAGCCGACATCCAGGGGTCGGTTAACCGACACCCCCAAAGGTCACAGGCCAACGGTCATATTTTCGAAAATTTGCTGACCATAAAGCATGGTTCGGTTAGTCGACATGTTCGGTTAACCGAGGCCTGACCGACACCCTAACCGACAATGTAAACTTGGTCAGAAAACTCCTCTCTGGTTTTCTAACCGAGAGAGCTTCGGTCAGGTTCAAAAGCAAGGTCGGTTAACCGAGCCCTAACCGACATGTTGACCGACAGAAAAATGATTGTAAAATTCTAACTTTCTGTTTTTCTGAACAGCATGCTTTCGGTCAGCTACTTTTTATTGTCAGTTAACCGAGACCTAACCGACAAGCTGACCGACGTGTAAATTATATGAAAATGCAGCTTTCTGGTTTTCTGACCGACATGGTGTTCGGTTAGTTCATTTTCTATGGTCGGTTAGCCGACACCTAACCGACACACTAATCGACATCAGAAACACCCTTCAGAAAAGCTAACCGAGTGAGTTCGGTTAGGCTTCGGTCCAAGGTCGGTTAGCCGACACCTGACCGACAGTATGGTCAGACTGTTTTCTGAAGTTCTGAGGTTTCAAGAAAAATCTAACTTTTGAAATACTTTGAAACACAGAATGTAAAGGTGTTTTTGAGACAATGCTCTATCAAGAAAATGCTTTTCAAAATGAGACTAAAATCAACTAAAAGATTTGAAATAGAGTTTGAGCAAGTTGATTTAAAATCCTGTGATTTTCAAAATAAAACTGTGAGAAATGAAAGATATGAGATGAGATGAACATGATCCTATGTTTGACATCAAATTGCAAATCTAGGTTACAACCTAGGGTCTAACAATCTTGTCGGATGTGAATTTTCGACCCCCCCGCGCCAACCAATGGGGCTTGGGAAGAATCTCCATTCATCTATACATGTGCTATTTTAATTTTACATCGAAAGTGAGGATTCCGACTACCCTCAAAATCGACGGATCACGATCGCCAGCTACGGTAACGGCCGTAGCACCGTCCTTCGACGAATGCCGAAGAAAAATGGGAGAAGATAAATAGGTGGGTTCTTCCTCTCGTCTAATGTGCTGCCAGCAACACACGACGGTTGTCTTGTCACATTAATTTGGATCTTTTTGGGTCTCTTTAATACAGGGTCAATTCAGGGTTACGCGTTAAAGTCCAAATAAAGATTAATCCTCACATAGCAAAATCATAGTATATCCAAGTAAAGTAAAACAATTAAGATAAAGAAAATAAAAAGGGGGGAGGTGCCAAATATTTAAGAAGAGGATCGGCCCCGTTCCCGGGTACCCCCTTCAAATCCCTTGGCAAAATAGGGTTTAAAGGCTGACTTTGCAAACCAAAACAATGATGCAAATGAGACTTTGACTTGTGATTTCTGTATTTTTCGTGTGCGATACACGAGTGATAAAGGTGAAAGGCCGATGGGCCGTAATTGACTAAAGGTGGCCGATGGGCCGATATTTGTTTTAGAGTGGCCGATGGGCCGTGATTGTTTTAAAAGTGTGTGCGAAATCATTCATCTCATCTCGTCATTCTCATTTATTCAATTTTAGAAATCAGTTCTTCTTTCCCTTTTATCATTAAGTTCAATTAAATATCTGGCACCTGAGGTGGAGGAAGAAATAAAGGAAAAATCTTTTTGGATTTATTTTATTGGTTTTATAGTTTTTATGGATTTTTGATATTGGGGGCTAGAAGGGCCTAACTAGGGGATTTCTACTTGGATTTACATAATTAATGCTTTATTACTGATCATCGGATTAATCCTAAACCTAAGGTCCTAGACCGCCCACATTAGCTCTCCCGGTCCCCTAACGGAACAGGAAAAGTGATGGGACGAAGCCTAATGCTCTAATCTATCTAATGAGGAAACCCGATCTAATGCTAGGGTGTAAATTGTCTAAATTTGATAGCTTCTATACCTAAACACCTTATTAATTTGATTTGGTTTGTTTTAAGTTCTGGTTTGATTAAGAGTTATTTAGGGATGAGTTAAGAGTGTTTTAAGGTTCTGTTTTAATATGCTAAAGGTTCTGGAGCTTCGGGTTTTACTTTAAATGATGAAGGAAGTTGAAACTAGCAAAACGGGAGTGGAAGAAGACTTGGGCGCACCTATGGTGGCGCCTAGGTCACTCTGGAACTTGGGCGCACCTGTGGTGGCGCCCAAGTGGCTGCTCTGCGTGGTTCGATTGGTTGCAATGGTGTTAGCTCATTTTGGAGTTTCTTGGGGTTCTAATCAATGTAGGCTTCTGTTATGATGTTGTCTTTAACTTTGGGTCAATTAATTTTAATAGTCTTAAGTCCAGGATTCGAAACGAAACCAAGGTTCTCAACTTGGATGTGATAGAGGACTTGGGCGCACCTGTGCATGCGCCTATGTATTCCTGTGCACTTGGGCGCACCAGTAGTGGCGCCCAAGTTGGAATTTGAAATCTTTTGGTCACTTTGGCTCGGTTTGAAGTGCCGGACGAATCTAAGTTGATCAAGGTTTTGATTTAAAGGTTGTTATTGATTCTGTGATAGTTTTAAGGTAATGATCTAGATCGAAATTGGAAATGGATGGGGATTCGGTGGTCCCAAGGGAGTGGAAATGGACTTGGGCGCACCTGTGGGGGCGCCTAAGTTTAAAAGGTGACTTGGGCGCAACTGTGGTTGCTCCCAAGTGTCCGGTTTTCGTGTTTCCCTTGTTTCTGGGTTAATTTGAGGTTGAGTGTTTATCGTTTGATGTTCTTTGAATTAACTGTGTTTTTATTGTGTTGTGTCAATTGGAATTAAATTAGGTTTCAATTAATTAGATTTCTTAATGATTATGGGAGGCTAAGTGTTAAGAGATTGGTGCCTACGTGGATGTTTTTGTGGTTTAAGTCGGTTTAATCTTTTAGGTTAATTTGGGCTACTGGCTATAGTTGTTTCAAATCGTAAGGGTGTTCTAGTGTGTTGATATGGGTCGAAGTTTGAAATTAATAGGGATTCGGTGATTCCCAAACTAAATGTGACTTGGGCGCACCTATGGCTGCTCCTAAGTGTCTGGGATGACTTGGGCGCACCTGTGGTTGCTCCTAAGTGTCTGAGATGACTTGGGCGCACTTGTGGTTGCTCCCAAGTGTCGGGGGTGACTTGGGTGCACCTGTGGTTGCTCCTAAGTGTCTGGGGTGACTTGGGCGCACTTGTGTTTGCTCCTAAGTGTCAAGGGTGACTTGGGTGCACCTGTGGTTGCTCCTAAGTGTCTGGGGTGACTTGGGAGCACTTGTGGTTGCTCCTAAGTGTCAGGGGTGACTTGGGAGCACTTGTGGTTGCTCCTAAGTGTCGGTCTAGTAGTTTGTTATCTTCTAGGGTGTCTTTAAGTTAATTTCTTTTAATAAATTAAAGCTTATTGATTAGGTTTGTTAATCGAGATTTTAATTGGGACTTGTTGATTAAAGTTTTATTTAATTAGGGGTTTCATTAGGAGTTGTTAATAAGTTTTGGGGATTTAATTGATTAATTAAGTATGTGGATTTTAATTGAGTGTTTTAATTAATTGCTTCGAATTAATTGATAAGGGTTGATTAAGTTTATTAATTCACTCAAGCATTAATGGATTGACCTAGGATTACCTAGTTAATGTCTAACTCTATAATTCTACTACTTCTTTTTGTTCTCTTCTCTAATTACTAGTGAGCAAGATGAGAGGAGAAGTGTTTTATCACTCTTTTTTTTTGTGTTTGGTTTTTTATGCAAAAACTATGTGAGCTATCCTAAAGAACAATCTAGGGTTTTTCTACTTAATTAATGTCTACTCTTTTTCTTTTTATGTATTTTTCTATTTCTTTTAATTTTTTTTGTTCTCTTCTCTAATTACTAAAGAGCAAGATGAGAAGGGAAGAGTTTTATGACTTTATGATTTTTTTGGTATTTTATGCAAACGATGCAACCTAAGTATGATAATTTGAAGATTCGAAGTCTAGAAGTTCAGCAATCAATGGAAATCATCACAATTGTGGAATGGCATGTTAAACGAGACGCAAAATGCAGCAAATGCGGGCCGGAAAATAAGCCGAGGACTTGGGCGCACCTACAGGGGCGCCCAAGTGTCTCTGTGGGACTTGGGCGCACACACAGTGGCGCCCAAGTGTCCCCCCTGCAGGTTGTGATATATTTCAGACTTCTGTCGATGTCCCGATATGATTTCTAACGATTCGAGACTAAGTATAAGGTAATACTATGAATTATCAATGTCAAAGCTTCCGGACTTGAAAATAATAATGCAAGCACAAGGATTCGAGGGTGAATCCCTTTGCAGGGACTTGGGCGCACCTACGGTTGCTCCCAAGTACCTTCTTGTACTTTTTTCTTCTTTTCAATGATATGTTTGGTCCCTTTTCGATTTTTTCAATACTCTTAATAAATCCAAAAACCTTGATATCAACTTATATGAGGATTGACTCGAATTCAAGAAGCAAAATGCACATGAATCGAACAAATAGGGACCAAAAGCCTACTTTTGGACTTGGGCGCACCTACGGTTGCTCCCAAGTACCTTCCTGTGCTTTTTCTTCTTTTCAATGATATGTTTGGTCCCTTTTCGATTCTTTCAATACTTTTAATGAGTCCGAATACTTTGATATCAACTTATACAAAGATGGACTAGGATTTCCGTAGCAAAATGCGCGTGAAATGGAAAACGGGAGTCAAATCTCCAATTTTGGACTTGGGCGCACCTGTATGGGCGCCCAAGTGCTTTTCTGTGTTTTCTTCCTCCTTTGTTTCTTTTTCAATGCTTTTCGCGCGATTTTGAATACAAAGTCACAAGTCCGAAGGTACTAATACTAACTTATATGAATAGAAATCCGGATTTGAGAGAGAAATTGCAAGCGGGATGAGACTAGGGTCAAAATCCCACTCTTGGGACTTGGGCGCACACACAGTGGCGCCCAAGTACTCTTCTCTTGTTTTTTAACACTTTTCCTTTCAGATTCGGATTTTTCTTAATGAAAACAATATGGATGCAAGATCTGTTCTAATCACGAGTTCAGAATGATGAAAATAATGCAGATCTACAAACTACGGATGATCCTAAGCATGTTTCTAATGAGGAATGAATACTGAATATCAGATCTACTGTAAAATAGTACTATTAATGCAGATCTACAATGTGTGCATGATCCTAAACATATTTCTAAACAATAATGATGGTGTAACGTAAATAAACAAAAGAAACCTATAAATACCGATTCGAATCGTGTTCTTTAAGTCCTAAGTTGAAGTTCTTGCGCAAGTCCATGGCTTTGGGAGGCTTTCTCCATTGCTGATCTTGGAGAACCAAAGCAATCTTCTTTCTCCTTTCTTCTAGATCTAGAGATCTCCTTTATGACCTCTCTCTTTTTCTCTCTTTCTTACTCTACTTTTTTCTCTCTTTTGGTAGCCTCTTTTGCAAAAGTAGTATGTGAAGTCTCTTTATAGTGATTTTGACGTGGAGGAAGAGTTAGGGCTACTTCTTGCACGAGTTCCCAAGGGTTTCACGCAAACCAAGGTGAGTTAGGGCTCCCGGAGACTTGGGCGCACATGGAGGTGCGCCCAAGTGGGTGCCATGACTTGGGCGCCCACATGGTGGCGCCCATGTCTCACTTTGATGCCTAATGGGTCTAGGGTCCGGTTCCGGATTGTCTTTGGGTCTAAACCGAGTCGAAACTGCGAAGGGTAGAGTAAATCATGCCTAAGTATGCATCAAAGTGCATTTTTAAGGCATCTTGGGACTTGGGCGCACATGGGGTGGCGCCCAAGTTGGTTCCAGGACTTGGGCGCACCCACAGGTGCGCCCATGTCATATCTTGGTCAAACGGGCTCGAGGTTTGGTTCCGGTTCATTTCTTAGATTGAGATCGGGTCAAAACTATGAAAGGTAAAGTGGGATGTGATTAAGTATGCACATAAGTGCTTCCCTAAGGCAACTAGGGACCTGGGCGCACCTGTGTGGGCGCCCAAGTACAAGTCTGGGACATGGGCGCACCTACATGGGCGCCCAGGTATGTGCCTGGTGGGGTGTTCGCAATGTAATCTTCCGACGACCATATCTTTTGATTCGTTCATCGGATTTGGACGTTCTATATATCAACGGAAAGCTCTCGGAACGTAGAATCTTTTGGTCCATATGTCATAGTGATTAGAGTTCAGAAAATAGTAGGGATATCTGGATCAAAGATTCTAACCGTGTAAATCATACTAATTGCATCGTACTTAGGTAAACTAAGTGTAATCTCTTTGGGATCAACCTGAGTGTGTCCTATGTAGTCTGGATGGGACTTGGATAGTGTTGTAGCCTATTCTTTGTATGAGTGGTGGGTTGGATTCGAAATCTCAACGCGATTCGCCCTTTTCTCTCACGAATTTCTAAATATTGTCGAACTAAGCATAAAATTTTCAACAAGCATCTTCATCGTCATTAATTAATCTTAATTATGCCATTAACCATTCAATCATGGGTGAAATGGGGGCACCATTATATATGACAGGTGTTTAGGGCTATCATAGGGGGGCCAAATGAGGTGTCTACAGTATGCCCCTCTTTGGAGAACAACACGTGGAGAGTTGTACTCCAAAGAAAGTAGACACAACACTCATGGCTCACGGGAGCCTTTGAGCTCACGGGAGTGGCCACCTACGGATGTATGCAATTGCAAACTCGTTCTAAGGGTGAGGTTCACTTTTCTAGGATCAATTCTGATTCAGGGGAAAAAGGAAAAAAAAAAACAAGAAGTTACGTGCCTACTGATTTGATCGGAAATCCGAGATCTGTGCCTCGGTGCCCGTGGTATTGCCACGTGGCGGGTTGGGAACTGTGCCCCGGTTGCTTAATTTAAAGTGATGGTGGGAACTGTGCCCCAGTGGTCTGAATCAAGAATTGGTCTTTCGATTGGCTAAGTCACTATTAGAGTTTCATTTGTTCTTGTAATAGAGTTCAATTCAATTTTGTCATACACAATGTCTTTTAACTTTCATTCATAGTTGAATACTCAAGGCATAGTTAACATTAACTTGTAATAATGGGGATCTTGAAAGCAATCATAAACATAGTTCAAGCAATGGTGTGAAGTGTATGTGAGAATGAGATGCATATTTTTTTGTTTTTACAAAGAGATTTTATTTTCGAAACTCAGGTATGCATAGAAAAAGCTAAATCAATGGAAGATGTTCACCGGAATAACTGTCACTCTCTAGGGATCTTGGTCTTCACCCAGCTTAGATGAGAACCCGGGATAGATTCAATCATCATTTCATGCTTATCATGGAGAGTTTCAAGTTACACGGATTCCATCCTCCAACGTCAAGACTTGAGTCAGCAAACACCACAATTCGTGATAACACAGTATTATGGTCGCCATACCGATCATAAGCGCTTAAGGGAGGCCTACGGCGACTCAATTTTCCAGACGTGAGGTAAAATCATGAAAATCATGGTTAGGGATACTTACCTCAAGAGTTTTTTTTTTTTTTTTTTTTTTTTTTTGTAAATCCGTTGATAGAGGTCATTACTGCTTTCTTTCAGTGTTCATTTGCTGAAAGTTCATGCCATTCATCTCCAATAGTCTGCTTAAATCACCTTTGGTGCTCTCATTTTTGCTTTGGAAACCTGCATTGAACAAACACTAAAAGATTCTGCATTTTTTGTTAGTGCTCAGTTTCATAACTTGTAAAGGTAACACTTCTAGTTTCATTGATGGAGATGACATGGGATGCAATGCATAATGTGTGCGTGATGGGACTAAAGTATATGATGATTTTTCCCTGCGAAGGGGTGATGTCCGGTGCGCGGATTTTCGCCGCTTAGTTCCTTTTATTACACTCTTTTAATCATTGTTTGCTGTTGTTTTTTGTTTGTTTTAGTCATCAATCATCATAGAGTCATTATGGTCTAGACTTATGCATCGCGCGGCTTCCCGGGTTAAAAAAAATAGTTGGGCGCACATGGAGGGGCGCCCATGTGTTTCTAGGTACTTGGGCGCACCTCTATGGGCGCCCAAGTAGTCTCTCCTACTTGGTTTAGGATTCTATGATGCGTTTACGCGAGATATTGGTTGTGTAGTGAAATTGGGAAGTGAAGGGACTTGGGCGCCACTAGGAGTGCGCCCAAGTGGCACTCTTACAAAGTTTGGGAGGTAGAAGGACTTGGGCGCCACTAGGAGTGCGCCCAAGTGCCAGTCCGTCTTCTTTTCAAATTAAGACACTAATCTATATAAGGAATGGCTGCCTTTGGGTTTTATCACACTTCCTACTCTTCCAAATTCCGAATTCAAGGGTCTTTGATCTCTCTCTTGCTCCCAAGTAAGCACTCTTTTATCTCTGTTGGTTCTAGTTCATGCAACATATATTCTAGTTTATTTTGTTCTCTCTTTTGGCATGATGCAAACTTAAAATTCAGATTTATTTATATATATATATATTTTTTGTTTGGGTTGCATCATCTTTAATTTCCCGTCTCTTCTTCTCTCTTTTTTTTTTTAAAAAGAAACAAAGATGTTGCTTTGCATGAGTGTTTAATTTAGAGTTACTTTGACAAGGAGGCATGTTTTTTTTTTCTAATGGTCGAAAGTGACCGAACAGTACCATTGGTGATTTACCCCACGGATTTCAGGGGTTGTGATGGATAATTTTAGGTTGAACCGGGCCCCATTGCGATGAAGTCCCTGAAGTGGACTTGGGCGCCACCCTAGGTGCGCCCAAGTGGGTGTGCTGTTTTTTTTTTTTTTTTTACTTTATAATTTATTTATACTTGTTTAGTCCTCATCCTCTGTTTTAGTTCATCACTCTTTCATTATTCTTATTTTGATCTTATGATGTTTCCTTTGTTACCATTGTGTCACCCCCTTTCTTTTTCATTTGTGTTTAGATGTTGTATGCAATTTGGACTCTTGGCTCTTAAAACGGGTTAGAATAATCCCACAGTACTTCTAAGAGTATTTAGCACGGATTTGGGAAAGCTTGATATAATTTCCATTACTGAACCCCGACCCTTCGGGAGAAGTTCCTTGGGACAGGCTTGGGCGCACCCTTGGTGCGCCCAAGTGGGTTTTTTTTTTTTTTTTTTTTTTGGGTTCCTTCAATCTAAGCCTCTTTGGGTTATTTTTGATTCAGCGAAAGTTCTTTAATGCCTTGTGTATGTGTTTATAGGTCTCATTCTATTCCAATGGCTGGCGCTCCAATGTTCTCGTTCGTGATTGATGGTGCTGGAGGTACTCCCGCCTGCAAGCCCTACTCACCAGGGGACGAGTATTGGTCCTCGGGGGATGGAAGGATAGGTTACTATGACTCCGAGGAACGAATTGAGTTCTACCTCCAGCACGGGTCATCCATGCCTGCCACCTACGATTGCGTGTTCCAGTTTGAGGAGGTGATGGATCAACAACTCGTCGAAGCCAAGCGTGGGAAGTACGATTTGCTGGTGATGAAATACAAGAAGATATGCGGATTGTACAGAGATTTGTGCGTTGTAGGGAGGACCGCTCTTAACAGGTTGTACGGCTATGATGGACTTCTGAGAGACTTGCCAGCTTTCATTAATGACATACTCCAGCCCCTTTTGTGGAGCATGATGGACCTTCAGGCGATGCTTGAAGTCTGGGAGAGTATGAAGACTACCAGTGAAAGAGCTCCTATCGAGGAATTTAACGCAATACATAGGCGGATGGATCAGTTAGAGCTCATGACAATGTCCTGCCCACATGAAGCCGAATTTGCTGTCACAAGGCGTTATAGAAAGTATTTTGAAATGCAAAACACCACCCTTTCAGCGCTTATCCATCCAGTGTACACCGCTCATCTGGACGATTTCAGGCTGCTTCGGGAGATTGGTGATGCTCTTCGGGACCCTTTGAATGCTTTCGAGGAAGTGAAGGGGCGGCTTGAGACCCACATCTTAGGAATGGAGGCGCGGTTGGCTCGCTTTCCTATTTTTAACGGCATGGTTCACCCCCTATAGAAGACGGAAATCATCACCCTAGTCTAGTTTTTTTTTTTTTTTACGAGAGGTCAGGTCATTAGGACCATCTCAGTTAGTGATAGACCCATCTAGGGTATTAGGAGCACGGGTCGTGACCTCTATTTTAGTCAATGTTTAGGATTCAATTGATGTAGTTCATTGCTATAGTTATTATTTAATGACTCTTATCGGAGTTCAATAAAAGTTGATTTAGATTTTTTTTTATTCTTATTTATTTATTTATTTACTTTTTTTTCGTTTTATGCGTGTGTGCATTTTAGTTGGGATATAATGATGTGGAATATGTGGATGAATGTAGGGATTTGGATGCATGAACTATTAATATATGATGCCTATGGTGAATCCATAATGTATTTTGAATCAACCTACCTTTGCATGTTGTTTGCACTGTTGTTCTTCGTAGGTAGAGATGGGCCATCGATGTGCCGCCGATAATCCTGAGCTTCGTCTAGAGTTGAGGTTGGTACTCAAGCTAAGTCAAATTTTGTTAAGGTTGGATTGTTATTATTAATAAAGATTGACTTGAACTCGATTTGTGGGTGAGTTATGTTTTAATTTTCATCCCTCTTTAGGCTTAATTTAATGTTAGGTTTGGTCTCTAAACCCTCTTTTTTTTTTTTAAGATTTCAGTTCATTATTTTATTATTGTTATTATTATTATTGGGCGAGAGAGATGGGGCATTTTGCGGTGGGTCGCCCTTAGAGAGGCCCCCCCATCTGATGGTGATGCTGGGCCATTCAACGCCCAGCCTTGGGCGCTGCTAGCTACACGTGTTGGGGGGCTTTCCCCCTCTTTTCTTTTCTTTTTCATTCACTCTTTCCCTCTCTTCTTTTCTTTCATTTCTTTCTCTCTTGCTTTTGCCGTTTCAGGTGAGGCAGGGACGAGTGGGTGAAATAGGGGGACGGAGCAGTAGGGCGCAGGCTCGCCGGCGTTCAAGTAAGTGGTCCTCAACCTTCCTTTCTGTTTTCTGTTTTCTCTTTCTTTCTCTTCTTCTCTTCTTTTTTTTTTTTTACTTCCTGCCATTGTTGTAGGTGGAGATCTTGGATGCAGCAAGGAGATTGAGGGGAGGAGGAAAAGGAGTTCAAGGTATGTAGTTCTTTCTTTTCCTTTCTTCTATTCTCTCTTCTCTCTTCTCTCTTCATTTTCTATTTTTTTTCTCTTGAACCCTGCTGTTGCTGCCATTGTTACAGGTGAGAAACGAATAAAAGAGGGGTGCAGTATAGGCGAGGAGGAATAATAGGGAGGAAAGAAAGGGGAAGTTCGCCCCTGGCCCAGGTATGTGGATCCCATTTTCTTGTTTCTATCTTCCTCTTTCTCCATTCTATCCTTTCTATTTCCTTTTCTAGTCTCTATTTTTTTTTTTTTTTGAATGCTACTGTGGTTTCAGGTGAAGACCGAGTGGGCTGAGGAGGAACAGGGAAAAGAGAAAAAAGGGGTAGTTTGTCCTTGAATGGCCCAGGTACGTGGGTTCCATCTTCTTCTTCTTCTTCTTTCTTCTTCTTCTTTTCATTTTTGTTTTTATACGCCTGCTGCTGCTGTATGCAGGTGAAAACCGAGAGTGGAGGGGCAGGTTGAGTGAGGAGAGGAAGAGAGAGCGAAGGGAGAGAAGGGAGAAGAGGAAGGGGGCCCCAGCCCCTGGCCCAGGTATGTCTTTTTTTTTTTTACTTTGTTTCTTTTCTCTTTTCTCTCTGTTTTTTTTTTTTTTTTTTTTTTAATGTGTTGCTGCTGTCATTGTTGCAGGTGGGGGACGAGTGAGGGAGCTGGCAGCAATGGTGAAGTGAAAGAGAGAACCACAGGGAAAGAAGGCCAGGTATGTGGGTCTCGTCTTCTTGGCTATTTTTTTTTTTTTTTTTTTTTTTTTTTCAGGTGTGTTTTTTTTTTTACTGGCTGCAGAATGAAGTTTTGGGCTTGGTTATGGCCATGTGTGTTCTGTAGAAGTAGGAAATGTGGAGTTCAGTGGAGTTTTAAATTTGAAATGGTAGATGGAGCTCATCTTAGCTGTGGAAGGAAAATCCTGATTCTTAGTCCCCCCCCCCCCCCCCCCCCCCCACCGGTGGTCGTTTAGTAACCAACCTGGGCAATGATTTTGGGTATTGTGAGCAAGGTTTGGGGGTTTTATGTGATTCGGTGAGGTCTGAAAAGATCCGTTGGTGGGGCTGAACCCATTGGTTGTCTCGGTTAATCGAGACGAAGTGAGTGGTTTTAGCGACTGATGCATGCGTAGGGGTGATACGATGGTGATGAATAGTGTGGTGGTTTTGATCGTGATGGGACAAGGGTCATGGTGGTGGTGTCTTGGTTTGAGTGGGGATTTGCTTCACTTGTCATATTATATTTTTATTATTATTATTATTTTTAGTCTTGGCTATCAGTTTCACTTTTGTTCTTGGATTGGTTTACCTTGGGATCGTTTGGTTAATGCTTCCCTATTTTAATGTCTCTCTTGGGGTCCAGCTTGGTTGCTTTGCATAGTATCCACTGTGAGATCTTTCAAATTTTACCTCGCCACTTGTGCGTTTCTTACTTGCCATTTCTCATATGCGCTTTCTTTTCTCTCCAAATATGCAGGATTGAAGACAAGGCTTGCTTGCAAGAGGGATGCTTTCGAGGCATAGGTATGAGGTTTTCCCATATGACATTTCAATCTTGATTCCTCGTATCTATTATTGATGTGATTTGTAATCTTGTGATATGCAGGTTGGCGAGCTACGTGCCAAGCTTAGGAGCTATGAGGCCTCTACGTAGGTGAAGGTCTTTCCTCCTCTTTTAAGTTCTGCATTCACTACTGTAAGGTTTGTTGAATATAAGGTGTTCTTAAAATGTCGTCTTGTAGAGTGGTGCCGTTGTCGCCTTTGTTCCTCCGCCTCTCAGCGTGGGCGAGGAGAGAGCCCTTATTCATGATCAGTATATTGAGCGCATGGATCGTATGGCGCGAGGTCATGAGGAGGTGGTTGCTGATTTACGGAGGCGCCTCGATCGATATCGCCGGAGGGCGGAAGAGAGAGGTTATGCGTTTTCGGACTCGACCCGAGCTCCTTCTCAGCGTGCCCCTGGTCCGTCTTCATTTGCTTCGTCGGCTCGTCATAATGGAGCTGGTCCATAGGGCTATTGTCCTTTGATTGATCTCCTAGGGATGCATCCCTTATGTATCCTTGTTCTATATTGTATTCATATGTCCTAGTCCTGTATTTATGGTGTTGCACCCTATCTTTGGCTCGTGGTGGGGGCTCATATGTATGTGTATGTTGTGCGTATGTATACTATGTATGTATAGTTGAGATAGTGTGTTTGATGCTATAAGAAGTGCTATAGGATTATCGTTGATCGATGAGGGGTCATTGTGGGGTGCCGGGGGAATATACGAAGTGTTCTTCTCACAGGTAACAGGTCCTTATGTATTCTGAAATTTTCCAGGGTCCAAAAAACAAGGGGAAGTGCTGCCGAAATTTTTCTAGAATATCTCGAAATTTGTGTTCTGAGCATGGATCTCATAGGAAGGATCACTAGTAGTTTAGAGTTAATGAAGCGAGATTTCATATAACAAAAAGAGAATAAGCACAATCTCTCATCAATCTAAACTTAGTAAGAAACACAGAATGAGGTTCTCAAACAATAGGGGGTGCCTGAGTGCGTGACATTTGTGACCTAAACAATTCTATGTTTTAAGGCATTCACATTGTTAGCTATAAGTATAAAGGCAGAGGTTCAAGATAATTGCACTTTCAATACTACAATCATATGTGACGTCATAAAGGGTGTGTACAGCATACATCTATAATCAAATTCATCATTGGATAACACAACAGACATAACTCATATTTTCCCAGTTTGTTTATCGTAACTTTGATCTTTTCAAGTCATGAGGAATTGTGCACAAAATAGTACCCGTATATAGTAAATAAATGCCCCAGCTTGTGGGATGTTATGAATGTAATCGGGGTTGGTTTCCCTGCAAGGTCTCAAAACAAACTTGTTAGTTTAATATTTTTAGGTCCCCTGCATAGTTTGGCTAAGGTGGCATTTTCTTTCTCGGTAAAAATGTCAGGGGGCCATTTTGGCACTCAAGCTTTGAGAATAACAAGATTGAATTCATACCTTAGGGGATATATTTTTTTTTTCTGCATCCAACTAAAAGTCATTAGTAGTAAAAACATGTATGAGGTGAGTGTGTGTGCAACCTAGTGAGTGCCCGTGGCAACTGTGTATGCAATGAGGACCCAAGTTGGGAAGCCGTGTGAGCTAAGCATTTGTTCATGTGTATATATAAACCAAAAAAATGCCCCAGCATAAGACTAGTGTCTATTCTGGCTGTGGGTGAGAGTGCGAAAGGAGATTAGCTTCTCGATCCATAATTGTCACCTAAGTGGCAACATGGTCTTCCCTAACCGTCCTTTGGAGGTCGAGCCCTCACGGGCCCCTTTTGTAGCTGCTTAGTCTTTTCGGTCGAACTTCGGAGAGCATCTGACCGCATCTAGGGCTCATTTGTGAGTAATGTTTGTGTGTAGGGTGGTGAGTCACCGTGCTACCTTAGTGTTGTGGTGTTCAACTACCTTCTGCTTAGTTCACCTGATGAGTGCCCATGTCAGTCTAGCAAGCCTAAGATATATATATATTTTTTTTTCGAATCCATTGTGACTGTGCAATGCTCGGGTCCTTTAAGCTTTCTAATTAACCCATGTAACGAGCATTCGGCCAATGACTCCCAAACCAGGTGGCTTTAGGGCACTAGATATGTACATACCCCTACGGGCTTACTGGCTCGAGCTAAAAAAGGCTACAAACCCGAGCTAGTCACAAAACCTTTATTGTTTCCAAGACCCCTAACTAGACTCTTTCTTTTCTTCGTTTTTTTTTTTTTTTTTTTTAATAACCATATGACTGTGCAATGTCTGGATCCCTTAATCTTTCTAATTAACCCATGTAACGAGCATTCGGCCAGTGACTCCCAAACCAGGTGGCTTTAGGGCACTAGGTATTTAAATACCCCTACGAGCTTTCTGGCTCGAGTTAAAAAGGCTACGGACCCAGACTAGTCACAAAGCCTTTTTTTTTTTTTTTTTTTTGTTTTTTAGCTGCAAACGGTGAAGAAGCTTTCATGACATGGGCAATCTCACCTATAAACCTTCACATTGGGTGGCCTTAACCGTGCTGAATCCGTGTGGGGTAGACTCGCCATTTTGTGTATTTTTAAGTGCCGGTGTGTGTTCGAGTTCCAAGTTTGATTAGAGTGCATCTCTTCTGTCTTCGTACGGGATTTCTACAACTACGCTAAGGGGCAAGGAGGGCCATACTCCGTGAGAAGTAAGGGATGGTCATACTGTGTACCTTTTCAGGTACATAGCGTTCCATGGATCGGGGAGCTCTTCTCCTTCTGCATGTGCTAGTCTATATGCATTACCAGAATATGCTTCTTTAATTACATAAGGGCCTTCCCAATTGGGTCGTAACTTACCTCTAGGATGCGGAAGCTGTGATGGAGCGATGCGCTTCAAGACTGAGTCGCCAACTTTGAATTTCCGTTCTTTGACATGTTTGTCGTAGGCTCTGGCGATTCTTTTCCGATATACTTGTGCATGTTCTGCTGCCTTCATTCTTTTCTCGTCGAGTAGGTCTAGCTGAAGTAGCAATGCTTCTCTCCTCTGGTCTTCTGTCATATCTTCATCTAGCTGGATGCGTAGTGACGGGTGAAGGACTTCGAGGGGAAGGACTGCTTCCATTTCGTAGGTCAACGAGTATGGGGTTTCTCCTGTAGGAGTCCTTATGGAAGTCCGGTATGCCCACAACGCTTCAACCAAACGGTCTGGCCAATCACTACCTTTGGTGGTTTGCACAGTCTTTTTGATGATTTTCAGTAAAGTCTTGTTGGTTGCTTCGGCTTGGCCATTTGCTTGGGGGTAATATGGGGTGGAATGATGCAATTCAATGTCATATTTTGTGCACAACTCATTCATTTGTTGGGATATAAACTGGGGTCCATTGTCTGTTATGAATACTTTAGGGATGCCAAACCTGGCTATTATATTCTTTTTAATGAGTTTGACCACAGAGCCAACTTTAATGTTGACATATGCCTTAGTTGTTGTTAATATGAATGCCTCGGGTAGTTCTTAAATCTCCTAATGTGGTTAACCAAGCTACTCTTCAGTACCCACTAATTTAGAGACATCCATCCATCATTAACAATTGGTTTCCCTGGGGCAATCTCGGTTATGAAGCAATGGGCAAAGTTTCACTACTTGTCTTATTAGTCCCACTCATGATCTCTTCAAGTCGCGATTGTTCTAGTAAAGGAATTTCGCGCCGCTCTAGTTTGCCTATGCCTTTTATGATGATCAAACAATTGTGTTTTTATATTGTTTATACTTCCCCTTTTTTTTTTTTTTTTGGGGTTTGTGATTTTCTTTTTCTTTTTTTTTTTGGGTTTTTTTTATTTTTTATGTTTTTTTTATTTTTTGCATAATCCTACGTAATAACTAATTCATTCGGGCCTGCTTGAATTTGCAGCCCTTCATTGGCATGAAGCCTAGGGTTTGCCTAGCATGATTATGATTTTCCATTGTGTGTGCTAGTGATGTGTTGCGCACTTTGAATATTTTGACTATTCGAAAACGTGCGCGTTTAAGACCTTTCGACCTACGTGTTTTTATTAGTGGATATTTGGTCTGGGTCTTATTATTTTGCTCTCTTCGGAAATGAGAGCATTGAAACATTTTCGACCTCCGCCATTTGGGCCTTGGTCCGATGACAATATATCTCACTTGTATTTTATTATGGTGTCTTCTTTGATACCTGTGATTTGTTATTTGTAGTTTAGATCCTAAAATGATGCATTTAGTCCATAAATTTTTATTTTGGTTCATTCGGAAGCGAGACCGTCGAAATATTTTAGACCTCCGCCATTTGGGCCTTGGTCTCATGTTAAAAGATTTTATATGTGTCTCCTTATGTTGATTTTTTTGAGAACGTGGATATGACTTCGTTTGTTGACGCATTATGATAAGGCTCTTATATTGGGGGCCTCTAGTTTGCTCTTGCCGAAAACGAGAGCATTGAAATGTTTTAGACCTCCACCGTTTGGGCCTTGGCCTTAAAGATTTTGAACAATTAGGAGATTTGTGATCTTTGAATGATGATTCCCTATTTTTACTTGATGATCTTCGTTTTTTTGTTTTTCTAATCGTTTGACCCTCATCTTTTGTGTGAACTATATGATTCCCCCTTTTCCTTCGGGCTCTAGGTTTTGTTACAGTGCGTCTAGATTCCTTAAATGTAGTTCGTCCATGTTTTGGAAGGCGTGCTCTAAATTTTCTTTGTAAACTAGCAGACTTACATCCTGAGAGTCTTTGAGCAAGGGTATAATCTTGAAGTTTTGGTTGTGTCACTACTGGATGGCTATGTGGAATAAGATTTTCCTTAGTCATGGGAATTTCTACATTGTTCTCTGGGACTGTTGGAATCTTAGGTGGCACATTTGGGTAAGTACCCGAAAGTTCTTGTACAGTCAAGTCTCCGAAAGTCTTTCCTAGGGCTCTGGGAGTGGTCTCAATTCTTTCGTGGAAACTAATTGGATCAAACTCTATTTGGCTTTCTATTTTGGGAATGATCTCTGTTGTTGTGCTTGGATTTTGATCTTTATGGGCAGGGTACCATTCTAGGTGAAGGATCGAAGTTGGATCAACTCTTGGTAGTTGTCTCTTCTCAAAGTATTCTATGTAATCTTGGCTCATGATTATTGGATTGGTCAAAGGCGGGCATGGTAAACCTTTTAGAATACTCTGAAGTCTTAGTCTCACATTTAAATGGTCCTTAATCAGGGCAAATACAGGAGTAGGCTCTATCTCATTGTGGAAATTATGCTTGTCCTCTAAGATTGGTTTAATTATATCGTTACCATTTGATCTTCTAAGGAGGTTTGTCCCGTGTGACTCACTAGTCAAGACATCATTTGATTGTGGTTCCTTTTCTAGGGTCTTTTCTAATGAGATGGTAGGACCTATGTGAAAGCTTCCTCGTTGGATTTCAATGGTAGGCCGAACAGTCTCTTGGTGCTGATTCTCAAGTAACGCTTTGGTTTCTATGATAGATTCAGATGACTTTATTTGTTCTATTGGCATACTCGACAAGATTGACTTTTTCCTAATCGCAGATTTGAGTTTCTCTATGTCTATTTGCAATTCACTAAACATACTGGGACCAAGAAATTCAAATCCAGATTCTTTTTCATTCTTTCTTGGCTCAACCGGTGTTGGGATGAGTCCAAGATGCGATGATTTCGTTCTAGGGTAGTCTTGTTCATAGTTTGGTTGCAAGTTTGTTTGTCTTCGGATCATGACTTGGGTTTTACGTGATGGCCCGGGGTCCAAGTTCTTTCGTTTGTAACATGGTTTATGTCTTTTAGTGGTATTCATCTTAGATTGAGGTTTTGGATCTTGAATGATTTTGTTCATTTGTGTTTGGTGCTTGACTCCAAATGAAGATGGTTTGACTAATTCATGAGTTTCCATACTCGATTCTAAGTCATTTGAATCAACTCCAACTGTTTTATGTGTTTCAGAACTTATGGTATCAAAATCTTTAATTAATTCATCCACTCGTTCCATTTGAAAATCAAGTATCTTCATTGTCGTCATGAATTCAAATTCTTCGTGTTGGTCATTAGGTTGTATTGTCTTGTGTGTCTTCAATTGAATCGTTTTGTCTTTTATTTGTTGTGTCAAATGATCTTCGTTTGGTCGTGTTTGGGATAGCATTTGTGGTTTTGGTATATCTGATTGTATGGTTGTTTGTGATTGATTTAGTTCGTTCTTTTGATGCGTAGTGATCTGGGTCTTACCGTCCCAAGGTGTTTCATATTGTTCGTAATCTTCATTAAGCATATCATAAAAGTCCTCAGGAGGCATGTCTTTGAAGATGGGGTCATAAATCTCATCGAAGGATTCAGAAGTTTGGTCATATGATGGGTAATAGGTTACTTCAGGGGCTAAAGTTGTAACATGTGGAGGATCATAGGTCCAATTCTCGAGAACATGATTTGGTGGACAATTAATTGTGGGATATGGCATGTCTATGATTTGTTCATTTTTGAGTTGATGGAATGGAGCAAAATATGTTCTAAGAATTCTTATCCCCTCTTCTACCTCATAGCCTTTCCATAATGTTGGGATCTTGATCTCTTCAGTCGTAAGCCTACTTAGAGTTTCTGAGATTAATCCAAGTTCCCATTCTAGGTATTCACCACTTATCAGTTGTTCTTCTAGGGGCTTCCTTGTATTAGCATATGGATCATTTTTCGGAGTAATGCTCTTAAACCATTCCAGATTGGGCAACTCTAACTCACTTATGTCAGTCATTTTAGCAAACTCTTCCTGGATCTGTTTTCGAGATATTTTGGTTTTGTGTGGTAAAAATGGATTTTGGGTTTTAGTGTTTGTGGGTAAGTTTCTATCTTGGTTTTGATTGGATGTTTGACTAAGCTGGTCGGCTAGAGCGTGAGTGGAGTGTTGATATATGATCGTTGGAGATTGGGTTGGTGGATAGATTGAGTTGGATGGTATGGATGGGCGTGGCTGGAATTGGTCATTGATCATGGCAGGTGGTGTTGTTTGGTTGAATGGTGAGGGTTGGGTGGGATAATGGCTTTCATTGGATGCCGTTGATTGGAATGGTTGATAGGTCGGATAAAAATGCATGGTTTTGGAAGGTTGGATAGGTTGATTGATTTGATTATGTTGGATGGTTTGGATTGGTGAAGGATTTTGATTGGATCGGATGGTTTGGATTTGTGAGTGAGTTTGATTGGGTGAGATGGTTCGGGTGGATTGGTTGGTTTGATTAGGCGAAGGGGTTTGATTGGACGGGATGGTTTGGATGGATTGATAGTCTTGATTAGGATGGATTAGGATTTGGTTTGTCGTTATATACCGTGTATTTTGGATGTAGATTCGTTGATTATTAAGGTTTAAATTTTGATTTATGCTATGATTAATGTTTCGATTATTTGAATTTGTGTGCATTGTGTTTTGATTTGGTTGAGTGTAATATTGTTGAATTGGTTGGGAAGTGGTTTGATATGATTGGGGATGATGGATTGGGCCATGGTTTGGCCTCGTGTGTTCATAAGAGGTGTGATTGTTTAAGTTTTTGTTTGCATCAAAGTGTCTTGTAGATCTAGATAAAGAAGTTTGAGTTGTTATAGTTTAGTTGAAAAGGTATCGATAATTTTGTGTTTCATTGTGGTAGTGTTGGTTTATATTCATGTATGAGTTATTTATGTTTTGAAAATCTTGAGTCGTGTGGTTCATGTAAGATTGGTAATTTGAGTCGAGCATGTATGATGTTTGGGTTGCAATTGTTCGATGTGGATTTTGATAGGCCATCTTATATTTGATTTCAAAAGCAATTATCATACAATATCATGTAGCACCAGGAGAATTTTATAGTTTGAATTTGAAGGGAGGGAAGAGAAGAGAAATGTTTTTTCTTTTTTTTTTTCTTTTGGAATTTTTATTTTAGTGATGAAAGGGGAAAGATTTAATGATGTTTATTTCTTATGTTATAATTAGGGAAAGGTTCAGTAGGCGGTATATTCAGACCTCAGGTTTAATCTTCGGACCATACTCATAATGACCCTAAACTGAATGGGACACGAACATCTGATCATTGATTGGATGTTCGCGTCCTATAATAGAACTACAAAAAGACCCAAATAAGTGACAAGAAAACAAAAGAGGTCCCATCACGATCGCCAGGCTGTCGGATGTGAATTTTCGACCCCCCCGCGCCAACCAATGGGGCTTGGGAAGAATCTCCATTCATCTATACATGTGCTATTTTAATTTTACATCGAAAGTGAGGATTCCGACTACCCTCAAAATCGACGGATCACGATCGCCAGCTACGGTAACGGCCGTAGCACCGTCCTTCGACGAAAGCCGAAGAAAAATGGGAGAAGATAAATAGGTGGGTTCTTCCTCTCGTCTAATGTGCTGCCAGCAACACACGACGGTTGTCTTGTCACATTAATTTGGATCTTTTTGGGTCTCTTTAATACAGGGTCAATTCAGGGTTACGCGTTAAAGTCCAAATAAAGATTAATCCTCACATAGCAAAATCATAGTATATCCAAGTAAAGTAAAACAATTAAGATAAAGAAAATAAAAAGGGGGGAGGTGCCAAATATTTAAGAAGAGGATCGGCCCCGTTCCCGGGTACCCCCTTCAAATCCCTTGGCAAAATAGGGTTTAAAGGCTGACTTTGCAAACCAAAACAATGATGCAAATGAGACTTTGACTTGTGATTTCTGTATTTTTCGTGTGCGATACACGAGTGATAAAGGTGAAAGGCCGATGGGCCGTAATTGACTAAAGGTGGCCGATGGGCCGATATTTGTTTTAGAGTGGCCGATGGGCCGTGATTGTTTTAAAAGTGTGTGCGAAATCATTCATCTCATCTCGTCATTCTCATTTATTCAATTTTAGAAATCAGTTCTTCTTTCCCTTTTATCATTAAGTTCAATTAAATATCTGGCACCTGAGGTGGAGGAAGAAATAAAGGAAAAATCTTTTTGGATTTATTTTATTGGTTTTATAGTTTTTATGGATTTTTGATATTGGGGGCTAGAAGGGCCTAACTAGGGGATTTCTACTTGGATTTACATAATTAATGCTTTATTACTGATCATCGGATTAATCCTAAACCTAAGGTCCTAGACCGCCCACATTAGCTCTCCCGGTCCCCTAACGGAACAGGAAAAGTGATGGGACGAAGCCTAATGCTCTAATCTATCTAATGAGGAAACCCGATCTAATGCTAGGGTGTAAATTGTCTAAATTTGATAGCTTCTATACCTAAACACCTTATTAATTTGATTTGGTTTGTTTTAAGTTCTGGTTTGATTAAGAGTTATTTAGGGATGAGTTAAGAGTGTTTTAAGGTTCCGTTTTAATATGCTAAAGGTTCTGGAGCTTCGGGTTTTACTTTAAATGATGAAGGAAGTTGAAACTAGCAAAACGGGAGTGGAAGAAGACTTGGGCGCACCTATGGTGGCGCCTAGGTCACTCTGGAACTTGGGCGCACCTGTGGTGGCGCCCAAGTGGCTGCTCTGCGTGGTTCGATTGGTTGCAATGGTGTTAGCTCATTTTGGAGTTTCTTGGGGTTCTAATCAATGTAGGCTTCTGTTATGATGTTGTCTTTAACTTTGGGTCAATTAATTTTAATAGTCTTAAGTCCAGGATTCGAAACGAACCAAGGTTCTCAACTTGGATGTGATAGAGGACTTGGGCGCACCTGTGCATGCGCCTATGTATTCCTGTGCACTTGGGCGCACCAGTAGTGGCGCCCAAGTTGGAATTTGAAATCTTTTGGTCACTTTGGCTCGGTTTGAAGTGCCGGACGAATCTAAGTTGATCAAGGTTTTGATTTAAAGGTTGTTATTGATTCTGTGATAGTTTTAAGGTAATGATCTAGATCGAAATTGGAAATGGATGGGGATTCGGTGGTCCCAAGGGAGTGGAAATGGACTTGGGCGCACCTGTGGGGGCGCCTAAGTTTAAAAGGTGACTTGGGCGCAACTGTGGTTGCTCCCAAGTGTCCGGTTTTCGTGTTTCCCTTGTTTCTGGGTTAATTTGAGGTTGAGTGTTTATCGTTTGATGTTCTTTGAATTAACTGTGTTTTTATTGTGTTGTGTCAATTGGAATTAAATTAGGTTTCAATTAATTAGATTTCTTAATGATTATGGGAGGCTAAGTGTTAAGAGATTGGTGCCTACGTGGATGTTTTTGTGGTTTAAGTCGGTTTAATCTTTTAGGTTAATTTGGGCTACTGGCTATAGTTGTTTCAAATCGTAAGGGTGTTCTAGTGTGTTGATATGGGTCGAAGTTTGAAATTAATAGGGATTCGGTGATTCCCAAACTAAATGTGACTTGGGCGCACCTATGGCTGCTCCTAAGTGTCTGGGATGACTTGGGCGCACCTGTGGTTGCTCCTAAGTGTCTGAGATGACTTGGGCGCACCTGTGGTTGCTCCCAAGTGTCGGGGGTGACTTGGGTGCACCTGTGGTTGCTCCTAAGTGTCTGGGGTGACTTGGGCGCACTTGTGTTTGCTCCTAAGTGTCAAGGGTGACTTGGGTGCACTTGTGGTTGCTCCTAAGTGTCTGGGGTGACTTGGGAGCACTTGTGGTTGCTCCTAATTGTCAGGGGTGACTTGGGAGCACTTGTGGTTGCTCCTAAGTGTCAGGGGTGACTTGGGAGCACTTGTGGTTGCTCCTAAGTGTCGGTCTAGTAGTTTGTTATCTTCTAGGGTGTCTTTAAGTTAATTTCTTTTAATAAATTAAAGCTTATTGATTAGGTTTGTTAATCGAGATTTTAATTGGGACTTGTTGATTAAAGTTTTATTTAATTAGGGGTTTCATTAGGAGTTGTTAATAAGTTTTGGGGATTTAATTGATTAATTAAGTATGTGGATTTTAATTGAGTGTTTTAATTAATTGCTTCGAATTAATTGATAAGGGTTGATTAAGTTTATTAATTCACTCAAGCATTAATGGATTGACCTAGGATTACCTAGTTAATGTCTAACTCTATAATTCTACTACTTCTTTTTGTTCTCTTCTCTAATTACTAGTGAGCAAGATGAGAGGAGAAGTGTTTTATCACTCTTTTTTTTTGTGTTTGGTTTTTTATGCAAAAACTATGTGAGCTATCCTAAAGAACAATCTAGGGTTTTTCTACTTAATTAATGTCTACTCTTTTTCTTTTTATGTATTTTTCTATTTCTTTTAATTTTTTTTGTTCTCTTCTCTAATTACTAAAGAGCAAGATGAGAAGGGAAGAGTTTTATGACTTTATGATTTTTTTGGTATTTTATGCAAACGATGCAACCTAAGTATGATAATTTGAAGATTCGAAGTCTAGAAGTTCAGCAATCAATGGAAATCATCACAATTGTGGAATGGCATGTTAAACGAGACGCAAAATGCAGCAAATGCGGGCCGGAAAATAAGCCGAGGACTTGGGCGCACCTACAGGGGCGCCCAAGTGTCTCTGTGGGACTTGGGCGCACACACAGTGGCGCCCAAGTGTCCCCCCTGCAGGTTGTGATATATTTCAGACTTCTGTCGATGTCCCGATATGATTTCTAACGATTCGAGACTAAGTATAAGGTAATACTATGAATTATCAATGTCAAAGCTTCCGGACTTGAAAATAATAATGCAAGCACAAGGATTCGAGGGTGAATCCCTTTGCAGGGACTTGGGCGCACCTACGGTTGCTCCCAAGTACCTTCTTGTACTTTTTTCTTCTTTTCAATGATATGTTTGGTCCCTTTTCGATTTTTTCAATACTCTTAATAAATCCAAAAACCTTGATATCAACTTATATGAGGATTGACTCGAATTCAAGAAGCAAAATGCACATGAATCGAACAAATAGGGACCAAAAGCCTACTTTTGGACTTGGGCGCAC
Organism: Umbellularia californica; assembly: GCA_028538565.1. Lineage (NCBI taxonomy): Eukaryota > Viridiplantae > Streptophyta > Magnoliopsida > Laurales > Lauraceae > Umbellularia > Umbellularia californica. Next base: position 56,779,145 of record JAPQWN010000007.1, read on the forward strand.
CTACGGTTGCTCCCAAGTACCTTCCTGTGCTTTTTCTTCTTTTCAATGATATGTTTGGTCCCTTTTCGATTCTTTCAATACTTTTAATGAGTCCGAATACTTTGATATCAACTTATACAAAGATGGACTAGGATTTCCGTAGCAAAATGCGCGCGAAATGGAAAACGGGAGTCAAATCTCCAATTTTGGACTTGGGCGCACCTGTATGGGCGCCCAAGTGCTTTTCTGTGTTTTCTTCCTCTTTTGTTTCTTTTTCAATGCTTTTCGCGCGATTTTGAATACAAAGTCACAAGTCCGAAGGTACTAATACTAACTTATATGAATAGAAATCCGGATTTGAGAGAGAAATTGCAAGCGGGATGAGACTAGGGTCAAAATCCCACTCTTGGGACTTGGGCGCACACACAGTGGCGCCCAAGTACTCTTCTCTTGTTTTTTAACACTTTTCCTTTCAGATTCGGATTTTTCCTAATGAAAACAATATGGATGCAAGATCTGTTCTAATCACGAGTTCAGAATGATGAAAATAATGCAGATCTACAAACTACGGATGATCCTAAGCATGTTTCTAATGAGGAATGAATACTGAATATCAGATCTACTGTAAAATAGTACTATTAATGCAGATCTACAATGTGTGCATGATCCTAAACATATTTCTAAACAATAATGATGGTGTAACGCAAATAAACAAAAGAAACCTATAAATACCGATTCGAATCGTGTTCTTTAAGTCCTAAGTTGAAGTTCTTGCGCAAGTCCATGGCTTTGCGAGGCTTTCTCCATTGCTGATCTTGGAGAACCAAAGCAATCTTCTTTCTCCTTTCTTCTAGATCTAGAGATCTCCTTTATGACCTCTCTCTTTTTCTCTCTTTCTTACTCTACTTTTTTCTCTCTTTTGGTAGCCTCTTTTGCAAAAGTAGTATGTGAAGTCTCTTTATAGTGATTTTGACGTGGAGGAAGAGTTAGGGCTACTTCTTGCACGAGTTCCCAAGGGTTTCACGCAAACCAAGGTGAGATTAGGGCTCCCGGAGACTTGGGCGCACATGGAGGTGCGCCCAAGTGGGTGCCATGACTTGGGCGCCCACATGGTGGCGCCCATGTCTCACTTTGATGCCTAATGGGTCTAGGGTCCGGTTCCGGATTGTCTTTGGGTCTAAACCGAGTCGAAACTGTGAAGAGTAGAGTAAATCATGCCTAAGTATGCATCAAAGTGCATTTTTAAGGCATCTTGGGACTTGGGCGCACATGGGGTGGCGCCCAAGTTGGTTCCAGGACTTGGGCGCACCCACAGGTGCGCCCATGTCATATCTTGGTCAAACGGGCTCGAGGTTTGGTTCCGGTTCATTTCTTAGATTGAGATCGGGTCAAAACTATGAAAGGTAAAGTGGGATATGATTAAGTATGCACATAAGTGCTTCCCTAAGGCAACTAGGGACCTGGGCGCACCTGTGTGGGCGCCCAAGTACAAGTCTGGGACATGGGCGCACCTACATGGGCGCCCAGGTATGTGCCTGGTGGGGTGTTCGCAATGTAATCTTCCGACGACCATATCTTTTGATTCGTTCATCGGATTTGGACGTTCTATATATCAACGGAAAGCTCTCGGAACGTAGAATCTTTTGGTCCATATGTCATAGTGATTAGAGTTCAGAAAATAGTAGGGATATCTGGATCAAAGATTCTAACCGTGTAAATCATACTAATTGCATCGTACTTAGGTAAACTAAGTGTAATCTCTTTGGGATCAACCTGAGTGTGTCCTATGTAGTCTGGATGGGACTTGGATAGTGTTGTAGCCTATTCTTTGTATGAGTGGTGGGTTGGATTCGAAATCTCAACGCGATTCGCCCTTTTCTCTCACGAATTTCTAAATATTGTCGAACTAAGCATAAAATTTTCAACAAGCATCTTCATCGTCATTAATTAATCTTAATTATGCCATTAACCATTCAATCATGGGTGAAATGGGGGCACCATTATATATGACAGGTGTTTAGGGCTATCATAGGGGGGCCAAATGAGGTGTCTACAAATCTCCCCCTTTGCAATTTGATGGAAAACTTTACTTAAAAAAAATAAGAAAATTACAACCACTGAATCACATAAAATTCATTCATTCATTCCACACATACAACTCCTCCTGAGTTGATCCAACATCTTGTTTTCCTTTCTTTACTCCCCCATTCTTCTAGCACTTCCTTCCCATGGCTTCACTGACATGGCTTCTTCAATTGCTCCCCCACTTCCTTTCTTCTCTTTTTCTACTTTTTCTCCCCCATAGTGTGTGCTTCCACACATATTCTCTCCCACATCCTTTTTCTACCTTTTCTCCCCCATTGTCATCAAATTGCTAATAATCCTGCAAGTAAGAAACATACCTTTCACATAGTATCATTTGATAAACTTTGAACATAATAGAAAAAGGGAAACCACCATGGATAGACAAAATGAATCCACAAGTTTTCATTCATTTCTAAATTGAAAATTTTTTAATGTGAATTAGTTGAAGTCTTTTTCCCAATGCTTAAGGGGTAAGAGTGTCAATGAAGATTATACAAATTTTGGTTGGGACAAATTGTCAAGCACTTAGTGTGCAGACAGAGAGCACTGTTGGCTGTGGATGCCCCAAAAATGGATCACAAATCCTACAATATTTGCAAATACACCATAATGACCATAAATAATCCATACATTCAAAGAAAATTCTAAAATGGAAATTTGGGGATTTTTTGGATAAAACAGTCACCTTGAACCCAAGGGAAATGGACTGTTCCAAGCTTGGAAGAGATGGCTCTTTTGTTGACGGCGAATCCCTTGAAGAAATCAGGAAAGGCTTGCAAGAGTCCAGAGAAAATGGCCTATGCTTGATCCACGGTTTCACAGTCGCCTGTCAATGCCTTGAAGCCCCAACAGTGACGAGGGAGATGAAGACGACGATGTCCTTGCTTGGAAGATGATCGAAAAACGATTTTGATCGGATTGGAAGTTGTTTTTCGAGCAATGGGGAGGAGTTTCGAGGATTGGAGAATGGGAAGACTAGCCTAGGGCACGAAAGGGGCGAAGAAGATGAAAGAATGAAATTGGTTATCTTTCTGCACGCAGGGTTTTATCGTCCCTGTGAGTTGTCGGTTAGCCGACAACTTAAGTTCTGTTAGCCGAACTGTGCAGAAGTTTTGACTTAGACTATATTGTCGGTTAGCCGAAATCAAAAGTTCGGTTAGCCGAACTCTGCAGATATCAATATGAAGTTACCACAACTGATTTTTTTTTTTTTTTTTTGGCTTATGATAACTACTCAGAGGATTTTTTTAGATATTTTTACTATTTAGAACATCTGAGAAATCATAAGAACAATAAGATTTTCATTTTTTTTAAATCATTTAACATATGCATTACCTTTGAAGTTTACATTTTGAAATTGATAATGCATAGGTGTATGTTTTAAAGCAATTTCTCAAACACATAGAATTCAAGCAACTAGAGAAGATTATTATCTAGACTTAGGACCAACATTAGGTTTAACTAATAGAGATGGGTTGGTCTAATCTAAACACTAGTCCTTAATTTCTATCTAAAATTCTAACCTTAGGTTTCCATCTAAGGTTTTGATCCTTTGAGCCTAGGTTTGAGATTCTACCCACCAAAGGAGATGACTTTTGAATTCTTTTAGACTTCACATCATTTTCTTGGAATTTTACAATTTTATCATGATGGTTAGTCTTCAAAGGTTGGTGATTTGCTTTATTTATCTCTTTTCCTTTAACTTTTCCTCCTTGTTTTTGAGTTTTGAATTTTAATTTTAATTTTAATTTTTCAACGCTTTTCAATATTTCCTTCATTTCCAAGGTTAAAGGAGGGAAGGTGTTAGGCTTCTTCATGATAGATCTATTTTGATTGTTTTTAACTTGTTTAATCTTTTTAAGATCTATCTTAGGAGAATCTTTTTGAAAGGATTTTACTTGTTTAAATTTTCTAGAGTCTTTCTTTGCTTCAAATGTCTTTCCCTGCATAGAGTTTGAATTTTCCTTTTTAGATTCATAGATGGGTTTAGACAAATGACTTCTTCTTAGTTTGCACTCAAATTTGAAATGCCCTTCATTACCATAATAATGACATTTTTGTGTGGGCATCTTAGTGTGAGTGCTAGAGAGAGAGGACTCACATTTCACAAAGGTGTTGGTGAATTTAGGACCATGTGAAGTATACTTATTAAATCCAAGGCCCGTCCTATCTCCTTGAGATTTACCCAATCTAAATAGTTTTTCAAATTTTTCTTCACCTTGGGTAAATTTGCACTCATACTTATGTTTGTGGAACTCAAGTTGAGTGACTTGGTTTTTAAGAATTGAATTTTCATTTATAACTTTCATTAATTTAATTTCAATTCCATTAAACTTGTTTACCTTTTCATAAGCAAGTTTTAATTCAAGTTTTAGTTCATTCACATTAGATCCAAGTTGTAAAGTTTTTAAATCACTTTGAGTTTTTAATAAATTTTCTTTGGTGATTATTAACTTGGATTCTAAATTAGAAATGTCTTCAACTTGATTTTTCACATGATCACTTATATTTGTGTTTTCTTTGAGAAGATTATCACAACTTATCTTAGATACATTTAATTCTTCTTGTACCTTTGACAAGTTATCCATAGAAATTTTTAATTTTGATTCTAGATGGATAATGTTTTCATCTTGTCTTTTTAGTGTATCTCTTAAACTCAGATTTTCTTTCTTTAGCTCATCATTATTTGTTTCAATTTCATTTTGTTAATTTTGAGCATTAGACAAGTTGTGTAAAGTGATCATAAACTTAGAGTTTAGGCATTGTATGACTTCATCTTTCTCTCTAAATTCATCTTTTGAAGTGACTAATTCTTTATTAAGTCTTTTAGATTCTACTTTTAACTTATTATGATTTTTAACAAGCTTTAAGTATAAGGTATACAAATCATCATATGCTTGTTGAAGATCATCTTGATTTTCATTTTCTTCTTCACTTGATTCAAGTTGATATTCATTATGTTCAAGATTTGAATCTCCAATGGATGGAAGAAGGAGACTAGAAGAATCTACAGGGGAATCTACACACTCTATCTTAGTGGAATCCATTTTAATGATTTTCAAGATTAATCCAACTAGGGTCTAAGCTCTAGGTTTTTACACCTAATCAAGAGTTCCAAAACACTTGATCCTAAATATAGAGCACGAGGCTCTGATACCAATTGAAAGTTCCGGATCCGAACCCTAGAGGGGGGGGGGGTGAATAGGGTGAGCTACAAGATATTGACTAATTATGCCAATTTTAAACTTCTTTAAAACAATTAACCACTTATGATGATTAACAAACTAAATGCGGAAGCTAAACAACAATCACCACAACACAAGATTTATAGTGGTTCGGCCAACGTGCCTACATCCACTACCGGCTTGTGAATCTACACCCCACCGGATTTCCACTATTTGTGCTTTTCAATAGGCTAAGCAGTAACCTCTACACTATGCTTTCCAAGGATAAGAAAAAAACCTTACAATGTTGTTTTTCAAGGCTAAACAACAACCTTTACACAATGCTTTTCTAGGTTAAGCAATAACCTTTACAAACAATGGTTTTCTTCTCAAGATTAGTGTCTTCAAAACACTTCAAGAGAATACAATTACGCTCAATTGAAATGCCTCTAGAATAGGCAAATATGAAGGTGAAAATCAAACTCACACAAACACTATGAATGCAAAGATGTATGCTTATGAAGTGAGTGTGTGGAAACTTCAATCAATATTAAAAGTTTAAGATCAATCAATGTATGCTAAGAAGCATTCAAGGGTTTAATGCATACAAAGATTTGATTGAAGTTTAAAGCAAGTCACTTGTAACTAATTAGGGTTTAGACAAGTGAGCATGCTAAATGTTGTTTTCAAAAACTAGTGCAACAAAGGTTTAGGATTGTGAAAACAACATGAATGATTCAAACAAGTTCAACAAAACATGTTATCAAACAAATCCAAGATTTTGACAAGAACATGTATTAAAGTTTTTAAAGCAAACTTGTTTTGAAATTAAAGTGAAGAATTCAAAGTTTTAAATCAAATTTTAAATGGTTTAGAATTCAACACAACATAGTTTATATGCTAGAAAATATTTATCAATAGTTTAGTTAAAGCATAAAACATATGTTTAAGATTAAGCAAAGCTTACTCGGAGATTTAACTTCATTGATCCGAGCTTTAGCTTTCCTTAATGGCCTTTAGCTTTCCTTGGCTTGATTCCCTTTCTTTGGTCTTAATGTGTGTCAAAGTGGGCTTCTTAGATCATCAAGAATCATCAAATTTGGCCATAGAAAGACTTTGTTTTTATAGAAATTTTGGGCCAACGGCTACATGTCGGTTAGCCGACACCCCCAAAGGTCACAGGCCAACGGTCATATTTTCGAAAATTTACTGACCATAAAGCATGGTTCGGTTAGCCAACATGTTCGGTTAACCGAGGCCTGACCGACACCCTAACCGACAATGTAAACTTGGTCAGAAAACTCCTCTCTGGTTTTCTAACCGAGAGAGCTTCGGTCAGGTTCAGAAGCAATGTCGGTTAACCGAGCCCTGACCGACATGCTGACCGACAGAAAAATGATTGTAAAATTCTAACTTTCTATTTTTCTGGACAGCATGCTTTCGGTCAGCTACTTTCTATTGTAGGTTAACCGAGACCTAACCGACAAGCTGACCGACGTGTAAATTATATGAAAATGCAGCTCTCTGGTTTTCTGACCGACATGGTGTTCGGTTAGTTCATTTTCTATGGTCGGTTAGCCGACACCTAACCGACACACTAACCGACATCAGAAACACCCTTCAGAAAAGCTAACCGAGTGAGTTCGGTTAGGCTTCGGTCCAAGGTCGGTTAGCCGACACCTGACCGACAGTATGGTCAGACTGTTTTTTGAAGTTCTGAGGTTTCAAGAAAAATCTAACTTTTGAAATACTTTGAAACACAGAATGTATAGGTGTTTTTGAGACAAGGCTCTACCAAGAAAATGCTTTTCAAAATGAGACTAAAATCAACCAAAAGATTTGAAATAGAGTTTGAGCAAGTTGATTTAAAATCCTGTGATTTTCAAAATAAAATTATGAGAAATGAATGATATGAGATGAGACGAACATGATCCTATGTTTGACATCAAATTGCAAAACTAGGTTACAACCTAGGATCTAACAAAGTTCTACACCCTTAGAAATTATTCATACTGATATATGTGGTAAAATTCATGTTCCATGTTTTACGGGAGAGGAATACTTTATCACTTTTATAGATGATTTTTCACGATATGGTTATGTCTATTTGATTAAAGAAAAATCTGATGCTTTAAAAGTCTTTAAAAATTTTAAGGCAGAAGTGGAAAAGCAATTAGACATAAAAATTAAAGTAGTGAGATCCTATAGAGGTGGTGAGTATTATGGTAGATACACTGAATCGGGTCGTAACCCAGGCCCATTTGCGAGATTTCTAGAAATGGAAGGTATTGTAGCACAGTATACAATGCCAGGCACACCTCAACAAAATGGTGTAGCTGAAAGAAGGAATAGAACGTTAATGGATATGGTAAGGAGTATGGTTAGTAACACTAACTTACCCGATTCAATGTGGGGAGAGGCACTAAAGATGGCAATGTATGTATTGAATCGTGTTCCTACGAAACCAATTCCCAAAACTCCTTTCGAGTTGTGGATTGGTAGGAAGCCCAGCTTAAATCATTTTCGAGTCTGGGGTTGTCCATCTGAAGTGAGAATTTTTAACCCACAAGAAAGGAAATTAGACCATAAAACAATCAGTGGATATTTCATTGGTTATCCGGAAAGGTCTAGACGGTATAGGTTTTACTGTCCAACCCATACAATTAGGATTGTTGAATCTGGAAATGCCAAATTTTTAGAAGATCATGAGAAAAGTGGGAGTGATTATAATAGAACTGTGACTTACAATGAAATAAGGGATCCACTTGAGTTGCCTATTATACAAAGTAGAGTTCTTGTTCCACTTAATGATTATCAAGAGGAACAACAACCACAAAATTTTCAAAATCCCATCAATGAGGCATTCCCTGAACAAAATAATGATCCACTTCAAAATACACGACAAAGCATCAATGAACCCGATCCGGAAATGTTAAGAAGGTCAACTCGAATGAGAAAACCTGCTATTCCGGATGACTATGTAGTGTATTTGGAGGAATCTGATATTGGCATTAAAGAAGATCCTGAGACGTTTAAGGAAGCCATTGAAAATGAGAATTCCGATAAATGGTTAGATGCCATGAAGGATGAGTTAGAATCAATAGCCACAAATGAAGTTTGGGATATCGTTGAACTACCCAAAGGTTTCAAGGCTGTGGGCTGTAAATGGGTCTTTAAGACCAAAAGGGATTTCAAAGGGAAAGTTGAACGGTTCAAAGCCCGACTTGTGGCCAAAGGTTTTACTCAGAGAGAAGGTATAGAATACCATGAAACCTACTCTCCGGTATCTAAAAAGGACTCATTTAGAATTGTTATGGCAATTGTAACTTATTTCAACTTAGAGCTACATCAAATGGATATCAAAATAGCGTTCTTAAATGGAGATCTAGAAGAAGAAGTGTATATGGAACAACCTGAAGGTTTCGTAAAAGAGAATGAAAAGAAACTAGTTTATAAATTAAAGAAATCGATATATGGTCTTAAACAGGCTTCTAGACAATGGTATTTAAAGTTCAATCGCGTTATTAAATCTTTTGGTTTTACTGAAAATACCGTTGATCATTGTATATATCTCAAGGTTAGTGGGAGCCGATTCATGATTTTAGTCCTATATGTCGATGATATTTTATTGACTAGTAATGATCTTGGAATGATTTACGAAACTAAGGAATATCTTAAGAACAATTTTGATATGAAAGATATGGGTGAAGCAACCTTTATAATAGGAATCGAGATTTATCGAGATAGATCTCAAGGATTACTTAGGTTATCACAGGAAGCCTATTAAAAATGTACTTAAAAGATTTCGTATGGAAGGGTGTAAGGCACAAAATGTACCTATGGCAAAAGGTGACAGGTTTAGTAAAGAACAATGTCTAAGAAATGAAATTGAAAGGCAATAGATGGAAACTTGTCCTTATGCAGCTGCAATCGAATGTTTAATGTATGCACAAACATGCACTAGACCCGATATCAGTTTTGCAGTTGGCATGCTTAGTAGATATCAAAGTGATCCAGGAATGACACATTGGGTAGGAGTTAAGAAAGTTTTGCGATACCTTAGTGGCACAAGAAATTATATGCTCTCTTACAGAAGGTCCGATCACTTAGAAGTGGTTGGTTATTCGGATGCTGACTTCGCTGGTTGCCTCGATACAAGAAAGTCGACTTCAGGATATATCTTCCTGTTAGCTGGCGGGGCGGTTTCATGGAGAAGTGCAAAACAAACTTTAGTGACTCTATCCACATTTGATGCTGAATGCGTGGCATGCTTTGAAGCCATGGGTCACACTCTATGGATGCGTGATTTTATCTCAGGACTACGTGTTATGGACATCATTTCTGAGCCCTTGAAGATTTATGGTGATAATGACGCTGCAAGAAAATTTGCTCAGAATGACAAGGTTTCCAGTAAATCAAAATTTCTCGAAATAAAATACCTTGTGCTAAAAGAAAAGGTACGAGATCGATTAGTGTCTATTGTTGGGATCCCGACAAGCCTCATGATAGCTAATCCTTTGACAAAGGCATTGGCGCCAAAGGACTACAAAGAGCATGTTAGAAATATGGGCTTGATTGAATTGTCTTATTAAAGATATGTAAAGACACTGTCATATTTATCACCGAAATAAGATTTCGTATTTTCTTACTTTATTGAAATTATTGTCACATGTGATTGAAGTGTATAAAGTGAGAAAATTAAAGAAAAATGGCATTATTGTACCCAATAAATAGGATTGCCATGAAAATCATCCTATTTTACCCTTGTTAAGGATTATGTTAAGTTAGAATGTTAGTGAATTAATTATGGAAGGAAGCATGTCGTTCAAGGCATGTAACCGCCATAGTTCTCATTGGCAAACTGACTTAATTATAAATTAAAGATTGACATAAAGGTTGAGATGGCAATTGTTATTTTAAAATGGTGATTACCACTCAAAGTCATTTTTCGAACTTAGTTTTTCAATTTTGTTTTAAATTTTTTTTTATTGGTCATATGGACCAAATGGGAGAATGTTGGACCGAATGTTGTTGGCCCACATGACTGTTATCCCTTCTTTCATTTTCCTTAAATTGATTTAAGTTTTTTTGATAACTACCATCTATGTTAATTTGAGGGTTAAAAGCCATTCATTCTCTTCTTGATGGAAGGAGAGATTTAGGGCCTATAAAAGGCAACCCGGGTAACTCTCTTAGCTAACATCGTTTCTCTGCAACCATCACTTACCGGAGAAGAAAAGAAAAGGCATAAGAGAATTGTGATTTCCCATTGAAGACCAACCTTCTGTTGGATCAGAGTTTGAAGATGGCACAATCAGGTACCATTTTACTACTCTACTGGTTTAGATCAAATGTTTACAGTGTTGTTGGATTGATTCCAAATAGGGTTTATAAACTAAAGATTTTCTAACACTTTTATCATAGCAAAGGATGAAAATATAAGGACATATTTAAGGTTGATTCACGTATAGAAGGCAAAGATCTTAGGTGACATAGCAAGAAATCAACTAAAATGGGGAGTGAAATCTAGTTTTTACGCCAGCTCTATCTCATGAAATAGAATATAATACAATATCATGTACATGTTACAGAATAATGAAATGAATTACTATGTGTTAACAATGACCATCTTCATTAGAATACAACTCCTTATCTAATTACTGATAACGATGATATGGTTTTCAATGGTTGAGATAGTTCAAAAGGACTGCCCTACCAGTACACACACAAGTGGAGTAGTGGACTACCCAACTGTCCTATCGATAGTTCCAAACATATTCATTATAATACAAAGTTTTTATACATACAATTGTATGTGGTATATATACCAAAATTATATACACTACTGTATGCTCAGGGACTAAAATGCTTAATCATCCTCACACCGTTAGTAGTCTCTTTCAATCTCAGGATGCAGAGCATAAAAAATTGCTTACTAAACGATGATATCAATCTCGTTAGTAGCTAAAGAGATGGAATAATGCTCTACAAAGATGAAGATAAAAAAAAAGGCAATCTACTTTTATATGCATTAGCCTTTTATGAAAAATATCATTGCCGGGAATCACAGAGTTGTCGCAGTGGTTAGCCCGCTCGCTCCCATCATTCCACCGAGGGATCGATCCCTGGGCGGGCAGGCTCCTTTCCACTCTCCGGACCACTGGGCCAGCTGTTAAAAAAAGATAAAGAAAAATATCTTTGTCAAAAAACATGAATGACACTCTTGTTACCACAAAAAGAGAAGTTGGCTCATGAAAAACAGATGTCCACATCTTATGATAGTTGCAGAAGCAAAACTAATTTAAAGGGATTATAATCTAAAGCTCATACTTACATTTGTAGACAAGCGAGACTCTGTGGATTGTTTCTTACATTGCCTAAAGTGTCATCAATTAAAATGCAGTATAGCAACAATTTATAACATCTTCGATCGACCCAAGTTCCAGCGGAAAAAAAAAAAAAAAAACACCAGCCAAATTAAAGTACATTTAGGGCTTGTTTGGATCACAGGTGGAGTGAATTAGGGGGGAGTGAAGTGTCAAATCAATGTAAAGTAGGTGGGAGTTTAAAGGTGGAGTTGACAGAAGGGAAAACCAAACCGTGTTTGGTTGCTGGTGGTGAAGTGGGCCTACTTCACCTCGCCGTGTTTAGTTCTCTATGGAGTGGAGTGCATGCGAGAACATTCCATATCACATCAATGTCAGTTAACATTAATAATTGTAAATACTGTGGTATGGGACCACTTGGTGATTAAGCAGGGAGCACAACTCCACCGTGTTTGGATAAAATATGAAGTGAAGACGCTTGAAACAACATTCCATCGACATGACAAAGGGGTACTAACTATAACAATTGGTCTTACCATGTTGGGCTTTCATAAGTTAAAAAATGAATTACCTCGCCATCAGCTATTCTCACTTGAAACCATATAGAAATCACACATTTCATCCTATGGGGTATTAATCATATTTATGGCTGAAAAATTGAGCCCCAAGAATTTATCTGGGGAAGAGAAAATTTGTGTTTCTTTTAGATGCCATTAACCATGACGAAGGGTCTACTCATTAATTTTGAAACGTACTGTAATAGTGGACATACCCCCTAACATCCATTTTTCAGTTCTAATAATAACCATGCATTCAGCCGGAGAAATTCATTAGTGGGACTCAAAAGATATGCTGGTGTTGGGTAGGAGAAAGACCTAGTGCATGCAAGACAACTTAAATTTAGAGATTTCTCCATCATAACTGCATCTGTAAAACGAGATGGGAAGAGATCTCTAGACTCAGGACTACCTGAATTGCACACAATATTACATCATGAGTACTATAAAATTACGTGAATGATAGATTTTCATTATCAGCATTGGTTCTACATCACGCCTTTACTGGGCCCAGTTGGAATTGAATAAGGGATGTAACCCTTTTATACGAACAAAAAACACCAAATCGTCACCAACTTGAGATTCCCAGTCTTGTAGCCATCTCTGATGACTCAATGCTAGTCCACAATTAAAGGGATTCGTGGTTGATGCCATTTCAGCACCTCGTCCTTGATCAAACTATAAGTCGTAGGGTCATCTACGTCGTCGAGAACTTCGTCTGGAAGGTTGAACCTTAGCCAATCTAGATTGCAACAAGTTGCAATCGTTGTGCTGATACACTTGAAGACGACCTAAAATTTCATCCATAAGATAAAACAGTTAAAAAAAATACAGATAGCAGTTACAGATTGGAAAAACGCAGGAAGACTATTCAAAGGAACTCAACACACATTAAATGAAAGACCTGAAAGCCACTAAAAACACTTCTAAGATTCATACCTTTTACTAAAACAGATAAAAGGGTTCAGAATAAAAAAACCTCACAAAAGATAAATACAGAACAATGCAAAAAATATATTAAGAAAACAAAATTGCTGAGCAAAAAGGGATAAGCAAATGCAGAGCAGCTCCATTCATGGGTGAAAAAGTAACTCATGTTAATTGCACATTGGAAACTGAATGAGAACCATGACATAGAAACTTTGCATCACATACAAAGCTGAATTTGCAGATTCTGACTTACTATCTACTGCACAATAACTGTGAGAGAGAGAGAGAGAGAGAGAGAGAGAGAGAGACAAAGAGACGGAGAGAGAACAAGTATTAGTTCGAATGGTTGTTCTATTGTTCTTTCAAGGCATCGTTCAACAATGCTTACCTGTGACCAAGTTTTTGCGATCCAATCAATTGAATGGAAAAATCCACGATGAAGACTGCTTTAAAAAGAGAGAAGAATCATGACATTATATTAAACTTATTGCTAACCACCTAACTTGCTACTAAAAGGGATAAGCAAATATCCCAACGGTGATAATCATAATCTTCGCTCGGCACAGGTGAACATTATACAAATATCCCAAAGACTATGCAAGAAGAGCAAATAATAGTCATTCCTACTGTTGAACAGTGGTTAATCATCCTAAATTGAAGAGCAACATGATACTAAATACCATTCAGATCCATTAAAACAATAGTATCTTATAGTCACAGTGGCTATCTTTTAATAATAGTATCTTACAGTCACACTTGGTAAAATACAGTATCACAAATTTCTATGTCTTCATCGTTTGCCAGAACAAAAGGTAGTTGTGGGTTACAGAGCATTCGGTTACCATGGGTACCTATGATAAGGGCACCCTGGTAGTCTGCAAAATATTAGCCATTAATGTTCACTAACAGTCATCATCAGATAACATGGTGGATGGACAAAGCTATGCAGATCATCACAACACACAATACAAACATGCATACAGCAAGAAGCATTAAAACCAATAACAGATGTGCAAGCCTATTATGGATAGGATCCCGTATCAGACTTTAACTGTGGAAGGCAACATGTATACATTCTCTTTGCTGCGGATCATTTTTACAGTATCTTTTCAAACTCTGCACAACTTCTTGTTCACTACTGAAGCCTTTGAAATGCGCATTCGGGTACTCATGCACTTGCGCCATGCATTCGTCCCAGCTTTGATATATTCCAACTCGTCATCCACGGTAAACCACATAACACTGATATCGACGCATGCATCCGCGTGTCGAGAACCTAAAACAATTAAATGCATATTGAATCCACCATAATAAGAAACCAAAATTGAGATTTCATCAAGCATATTCATAACAAAGATAAATAAACATTAGTTATATGTCAATGACAATTAGCACATCAAACCACTAGAAATAAAAGCAAGTGCCTGCAATAGTCTAGCAAAGTGCATGACAGTAGGTCACAAGATGCCATCAACAGCTACCATATTATACTATCTTGTTAGCCCCAATAAAGCATGGCTAATATTGAATTACACAACATAAACAGGTCTAGATTTTTTTTAGGGGATCTCATGGCCATGATCATACTATGCCCATGCAAAATAAAGCGTTTGAATCCAATCGAGGACTCGACACATGCCAAAAAAAGACCAACGTCCCCACACCAAGCGACGACTATCCAATTAGCTCCGACTTTATTTTTGGCAGCTGCCTCAGAATCCAATTATGCTTTTCATCCGTGCTAAGAAAAACAGTTGCCATATTCCCATGGAGTGTTAGCCATTCATGGGCAAGACTTATGTCCAGCCCGCTTAGTTCTGCGATTTGTTTAAGCTCGACCATTATCATATCGGCAACCTTCTTCTTTGGCATTCTAAGGCTATCAGTCACATCATGAATAGCAACTTTTAGGTCTTCACCAGATCTCTCAATGCAAGAGATGATTTCGAGCATCTCAGAGGTCCTCTTGCGATTATTCTTTCTCTTGGATGACCCTTCCCACCGCTAGAAGCTATTCTAAACCCATGAAGTTGGTCAGTCAGCCTAACATCTGAATCAGCCCGTGATGGATTGTAGTAGCGTGTGTCAGAGTTACATGATGCACAGCTTGGAGCAACAGTGGCAGACCTAGCATATTGTCCCGTGGCAACGTCAGCACCAAATATGAGTGTGAGTTTGTTATAATCAATTATCTTTGCCCGATATGGCTTAGCATCTGGATGTCCCTGTAGGTTCAAAGCAATATTAGTTCAACACACATCATCGTTAAGATGTTGAAGTTCACCAAAAATAGAGGCAGCCAGATTTAATTGATTGTAGATGTTTACCTCAATCCATGCTGTCATGGTTCAAAATCGCGGTTTACGGTAATCGCGTCACGGCTCTCGGTTATCGTGGTTCGCGGTCATCGCGGCCCATTGCGAAGCGAATTTTATTTGACCCCAAAAAAATCCGAAAAAATATCTAAAAAATCCAGAATATTATAAAATGATAGAAAATAATATTTTTTTTCCATTACTGCACACTTTAAAACAAAATAACGGTCCCCTCAACTTATAATATCCTGTATCATTGCTGTATCAATTTATATACTAAAATAATCTGAAATATCATAAAATTGACATAATGCAACCATAATTTTGGGCAAACTAATAGTGTTAAACATTTAAAGTCTACAAGCAAGCAATAAATACTAATAGAGTTAGTGCATGTGCCTAATGCCAAAACGAGTGGCGGCCTGACTCGATATCATCATCATCATCATCATTTCTTGAAGGGTAAAGGCACCAAATTTTTGTGTTATACAACCTCCACTCCCATAGTGCCCATAAGATTGTTGTGCCTGTGGATATGGTTGAGGAATGAAGATTGCTTCATAAAGTGAGGCCGAGTCATTAGTAGACTGAGATGACTGAGGGTAGTCTTGGTACTGCCGATAAAATTCATGGGGAAGTTCAAGGTGCTGATGTGGATGTAATACATAGTAGTCACCATACATGACTTGTCGGTGGCCAACATCACCACCACTAGTACCCTCTCCCCTGCCATATCCACTACCACTAACACCTGCATGTGATGATTCGGTTGGTGGGACAATTCTCTAGTACCCATGAGTCGGGTCTATGTTACCAGAAGAAAGAAAATGTTCTACTGTCTCCATCATGTGGGGTGGTAGTACATCACCACCATTACCATCGTCATCCCCATCAGAATCATGCGGCACATCTGAAGATGAGCTAGTACTGCTGATGCTAGTGTCATCATCCTCATCAACCTCATCTCGCATCTCCTGAGGGTCAACCCCACGCCTTCGTTGATGGGTAAGATTTATCTCACGTAGGCGCTCGGCAGCTCTCATTGGCTCTGGCCTTTCCCCAGTCAAATCCTGGAACATATCACCAATCTGTTCATCATGATCTAGCACTGGCTCTTCTACCTCTTCTATCCATTGTGCCAACACATCATCATTCTCTAAAAAAATATAGTTCAGATTGATTGGGTAGAAGTAATCTATTTGGTCCTCAAACTCTCTCCTTCTTCTTTGTCTGTTGCGGAGCTTAATGTTGTAATGTATATACACCAATTTGTTCAACTTTTGCATCGTCAGCCGATTTCTCACTTTAGTGTGAATGAATGAAAAGGTGCTCCAATTCCTCTCACAATTTGATGATGTAGTTGTTTGACTAAGGACTTTCATTGCTATTTTCCTTAATATTGGAGCACTTTCTCCGTAGTTTAACAACCACTCAGCTGAAAATGAAATGGAAGTATATTTATTAATTAAATCATACATGACTCAACTTTTAAACTGACGTAGAATTAATGAAATTACCATGATCTTTACCTGGAAATGACTTCATGATAGCTCGTCTGGTGGTTGGTGTCCCAAAACTACCAAAGGCTTCATTGTATATATCAATCTGGGATATACCATAAATAAAATAAGGATGCACTAACTCTTTATGCTAAAAAAAAGGTACCCATTACTTATTCCATTACACTTACTTGGTTAATAGCCTCACATGCATCATCCTCATTCTCAGCAAGTTTTTCACTAACATTTTTTAGACCTACACGTATCTCATCTGTTAAGCTTCTATCTTCAATTTCATTGTATCGATACTGTGGGTTGAAGAAATAACCTGCATAGTATATTAATTTAGAGGGATAAAATCACAATTTAACAATAGTTAGAAATGCAATCTCAGTCTGTGATTCTTTACTTGCAGCATGCAAGTAATGATGGAGTTGGTTTTCCCAACGTCTGTCGATGATCTTCCAATAAGCCTTGTAGTATTTGCAATTTGCTTGTATGGCTAACTTAACTCGAGCTACGGCCTCATACAAGAAGCCCATTATAGGCTTGTCATCTCCATCGGCCAACCGAAGGACCTTTATCAAAGGCTCTAAAACCTTTAAGGTCTCACCAACAAATGGCCAATATCTCTTAGATTGTACAATCTTTACAACTTGCTTTACTTGGGGTGTCGGCTTCTTCCCCCACTTTGATTCCAACCATTCTTGTGACGTAAATAGTTGGTGTAGCCCTCCTCTGTATTTATAAAGGCTTTCTAGAGCTATAAAGTGGGTGGAAAATCTTGTAATGCCGGGCCGTAGTAGCTCATGGTTGTCCGTATATTTCTTCATCATTGCTATGAGCCTGTTTGACTGATAGATAAAATTAGTGATCTTTTTTACCTTCAATATCACACCTTTTATCATTTTCCTCTTAGCAATGTCTTCAATCATTAAATCCAAGCAATGTGCAGCACATGGAGACCAAAAAATATTGGGCCTTTGCTGCATGAGTATCATTCCTGCCTTCTTCACGCTTGCATCATTGTCTGTGATGATCTGAACAACACATTCCGCCCCAATATCCTCAATTACCTCATTGAAAAGCTTATTCAAGTACATCGCATCTTTGACGTACTCGGTTGCGTCAACCGATCTAATAAAAACAGTACCTAAAGATGAATATACTAAAAAATTCAATAAGGACCGTCTAGTGATGGTAGTCCACCCATCACACATGAGTGTGCAACCCCTTTCTCTCCAGATCCTCTTAAAGGTATTCACCCAATCCATCGTCTCTTTATATTCCTCTTCAACACAGTAGTGGCCAATCTCATACGGTGTGGGTGGCTTTATACCCGGACCATGTTCTGCAGCAGCGTCTAACATGGTTTTCAAATAAGGTGAAGTTGCCTTATTTGGTGCAATGGCTCCATCAAAGAAGAATTTCCCAACTGCCCTAACCAACCTGTTTCTTGCATAACCCATCTTCCCGCTTAAGGCTTTGGCTATAGAAGGTTGTTTTGCAGATGGAGACCTATAAGCAGCTGGGTCAATTGGACCCACACCTTCTAGTCTACGAGCCTGTTGTGTGGGAGATTCACTAGACTCTAACCAATCCGTGGTCGGCGAGTCTGTTTTTGACTAAACATCCGATGCAGCATCCCACCACCACCACTAGCTGAGCCACCCCCCATCTTCATATTGGTCCCCTCTAGAAGCAGACTCATAGATCATTCTTCTCCTCTCTTTTTCCTCATTATATGATCTCATGCTCTCTCTCCTTGCTCTATCTACATCTGATTCCTCATCATCATCATCTGAGTCCCTAGGCCCATACACCTTTTCTCTACATGCTTCATACTCTGCTTCTCTCCTTTTCTCAGTTACTACTTTTTTTTTGCTTCCCTGCATTTAATAATGCTTGCATTTCCTTCTTTAACTCTGGGGATACCTTGGTACACTTTGCCACATTTCCCGATTTATGTGCCAAGTGTTCCTTCAATCTAGTGATTCCCCCAGTTACAACCTTACCACAATAATTGCATTTAATTTTACTCTTTTTTCCATCCACATCAACACCATGTTGCCATGCCGGGTCAATTTCACGTACCATTGTTTTCTACGAAATAATAACACTAAACACATAATCCATAAAGCAAAGTAGTTTAGAATTTGAAACATAGAAGCTTAAAACAAAATGTTTTATATCCATTTTTCAAGTACATTTAGCATTAGAAACATACACATGAGTTATACATTAAACTTAGAATAATAAAATAACAAAATGTTAGACAAATCATCAAACAAATATATTTTAATATTGATTTATTAAAAAATCCGAAAATAAATATTTAATAAATGTAAGTTTTTGGACATTCATCTAGTCAAATCTAACTCAATATATGGTCTTTGGTCCATGTATTGAATATTACACAATCACTTTAAAGCAAAAAAGCTAAAATAATTCGGATTTAAATAATGAAAAAATAAAAAATACTACAAAAAGTGCTAATACTCACACTTTTTTGTTCCAAAAGTGTAGATCTATTTTAAACTAAAACATTATTAATGCATTTGAACACTAGTTTGAAAAAATGTAAATGATATCAAGAAAAGCCCCAAATTTTTAAAATAAAAAAATCTAGATCTACACCTTAAAACACTAGATCTAGGGAAAAATTAGTGAGTAACATCATATCTAACTCAATATAAAGCCTTTGGTTCATGTATTAGTGTATTACACAATCTTTTAAAAAAAAAAAAAAAAAAAAAAAAAAAAAAAAAACCTATAATAATTCGGATTTAAATAATGAAAAAATAAAAAATACTACAAAAAGTGCTAATACTCACACTTTTTTGTTCCAAAAGTATAGATCTATTTTAAACTAACACATTATTAATGCATTTGAACACTAATTTGAAAAAATGTAAACGATATCAAGAAAAGCCCCAAAATTTTAAAATAAAAAAATCTAGATCTACACCTTAAAACACTAGATCTAGGGAAAAATTAGTGAGTAACATCATATCTAACTCAATATAAAGCCTTTGGTCCATGTATTAGTGTATTACACAATCTTTTTTTTAAAAAAAAAAACCTAAAATAATTCGGATTAAAATAATAAA
The DNA here is from genome assembly GCA_028538565.1 of Umbellularia californica. Taxonomy (NCBI): domain Eukaryota; kingdom Viridiplantae; phylum Streptophyta; class Magnoliopsida; order Laurales; family Lauraceae; genus Umbellularia; species Umbellularia californica. The sequence continues at coordinate 56,799,110 of JAPQWN010000007.1, forward strand.
AAAATAATAAATATTACAAAAAGTGTTAGAACTTGAATTTTTTTGCTCCAAAAGTATAGATCTAACACATTTCAACTATCTCTAAGTTATTTTGATGTTGAATCTTGAAAAGAACTCCAAAAAATAAAAATAAAAAAAGCTTACCAAAGAGGTCCCTTGAGTTTGATTAGCTTTCCCCACATACAAATCCACCCAAAAGTAGCTAAGATTTAAGCTTTTCAATGCATTAGAAGTTGTAAAAGCCCTCAAGTATGCTTAGGAAGCTCTCATGACAAAGAAGAATGAAAAGGGAGAAAGAAGAAGGAAAGCACACTGAGCACAGTGAAGAAAAAACACAGCAGAACGTGTTTAAAAAAAAAAAAACAGCGTCAATATAACGGCCATTATAACAGTACGGCCGTTATATTCAATATAACGGCCGTTACAAGCCAATATTTTGGTGATTTTTCCCTCGGTATCATATTGCGGCCGTTATAGACCATATAACGTCGCGTTAACGGCCGTTACCATTACATAACGGCCGTTATGTAACGATAACAGCCGTTATTTTAAACCCTGATGCTATCCATACATCATCAACATCGATGATGTGTTTTGTTGTGTTATCATAACGAAAACCAGATGCATTCAACAGCTCAGTTGCTATTGAGTAATTTTTCTTATGATATTTACATCTATTGATGACAATGCTTTATTTGGTTAGCACATATTCTCCATTGCTATTCGCAGTCATTGTAGCTGTGACTGCCTCATAAGCTTCTCCCTTGAAGCCGCGGTCTGCTTTACGACCCAACAATACTTGTTCATACATTCCATCAAGCAATTCCTCATCCATCACAGCATTGAATGTAACATTTCTCCCCTTTGACATGGCTACATAGAGAGAAGAGAGAAGACTGTTGAGATCAATATAACAATGACAATGTAGACACGCCAAATGAGTACAATATTCACTAATTTCAAATGTGAAATTAACATTTTTCATAACAATTAAAGTGAGACAATTGCTCAATATAGCAGTATTTGTTAACACAATAATTCATCTCACTCCTGCACCAGACATGTTATTACAATACTCACTCCAAAGTCTCTTAGTAATATTATCTCTAAACACATGCCATGCCTCTCTCTCCCTTTGAGAGTAAAACATTAGAGCCTGCACATTGCTTGGAGTATCTTTTCGCTGCCCCACAACTTCCTCATCTATTGATGGAGCCACGACTACATCATCTCCATCTTCAATGACTACAATTTCCTCATCAGTAGATAGGTCAGAACCCCTATGCATCCGGATGAAGTTGTGAATCACACAACAAGTGCTCACAATGGAGACTTGATCTTTATAGTCATATTGTGTTGTCGTCTTCAAAATTGCAAACCGATTTTTTAAAATACTGAAGGTCCTCTCTATGACATTGCGAGCCTGTGGGTGTCTTTTGTTATAAAGTTCATTTTCATTCCGAGGATCTCTACCCTTGAATTCACTCGGATGATATCTCACCCCTCGATATGGTGCCAAAAACCCTGGGGCATTTGCGTAACCAGCATATACTAAATAATACCTACTTACTTAATGGCATTGTAATTGAATGTCAAATTAAATCAGAAAATAATTACATATGCCCATGCAATGCATGAAAGAAAATTAAAGCAGGACTTTACCTTGTGGGACTTTCAATTTCTCCTCGAGTATTAGCGCACTCTGCAATACACATGCGTCTGTTGTTGAACCCTCCCAACTGGGTAGAACGTACTGAAAATTCATGTCAAAACCACAAGCACCAAGCACATTTTGGAACAAGGAACCCTTTCTATTTCAAAATGATCCTTGTATTTCCAATGGTACACGGACGAGAATATGTGTTCTGTCTAGAGCTCCTACGCAATCCTATTGGAATTATGAGCTAATATTATTTTATGTTACAATATAAAATCCATTTTTTAAATTTAAATGAGAGACATGCCATTACCTCAAAGCCATTTGGGCCCCTTGGTGTGTGCTCCCCAGATTGCACTAGCACTTCTGTGGCAATACTATTGATTGCAAAAAGTACCTCTGAAAGTGACGACTTCTGGTTTCTCCAGATCTATGGAACCTAATACTATTTATTCTGTTTCTCACATTGTGTGATAAGGTATGCAAGAACTCTACCACTGCCTCCTTTACAGACACAGCACGAGTGTCCCTTAATAATCCTCTCTCTCGCATGGTGTGACATAACAATTTAAACGTTTGGGTATCCATTCTTAGTTGGCTGATACATTCTGCGTCCCGCTCACTAGTTAAAGTTGTAGGAAATTTAGCCCTAACATCGTCTCTATTTATTTTTTTGCCCTCCTTTTTGACAGACAGTACTACGTTGCAATTAACAACATTTACTGCCTTCAAGCAGCTACACTCTGCCATACAATCCCTAATATTACATGTTGCTCAGCCTCGGACTCACTGAAGCCTGATTCATTCTCTCCTGCACTACTATTCGATGTACAATCCATATCATCCATTTTACTTTTTGATTGATTACACTGTTATTCAATGTGGGGAAGAGACAGTCATATTAGGGCATCAACAAAAGGGACTGGTACACCCACAATAGCACAATTAAGTTTTGAACAGTGTACAATAATACATAAAACCAAACAGCAACAAAGCAGTATTTTCATGATGTATTTTCTAAAATACATACAAAGTAATCTGTGGAGAATAATGATTTAATAGACGGGCACATCATATAAATCAATAGGCATAGGAATAATACCTTCGATGCAAAAGACAAGCACTACTGATGTACACTCTATTTGTCAGGATTTGAGCCATAATATTTACATAAACAAACTAATTAGTATACAGATATAAATCCACGTTGATGATCCTGACAGGACTACTGAGCAAATTCTGTATGTTGGAAGTTCAAATTCAAATACAGAACACAGCAAAATAACATTGAGGCATTATTTGGTAGGAAGAAATTGTTAATAAGCTAAAAATTATGGACCTAGTGCAATATTTTCAGTTGCCATTGCTGGGATTAAATTTTATTCCACCATGGAGTTTGCAAATGAACATACAAACCCATCCTTATGACAAAGTGTACCGGAAGCCATGATAGATTTACGGTGCAAAAAATATATTAAGCAGTGGCAGAAGAGGTTGTCCCACATAGCAAATGGACACATATTATTAAAAATAAAAAACCACAACTATTCATTCCAAGCAGGTAGACTCCAGTGGGTGATGGGCACTATCCCTGTAGACGTGTAAGATCACATAATCACTGAACATAACCAAGTGGCTATAAATGAAGCAAAATCATGAGTGATCTTAAGATCTGCACATTCCATGGGAAACGGCCGGACTTCTCACATCACCTATTGTAAATAGCTCATGAGAAAAAAGACACTCTCTCCGAGACCCGCAAATTTTTAAGAAGACAACTTCTAGAGAGGATTAGGATGAGTACCTGTGCAATCACCATCGAGGAATTTGTACCGCTTTAATCTTAGCAACCAACCCATCAACCAATTTATAGAGAAGAGATCACTGTACAATGGATTGAATGCACACTGGTACAGGTTGGGGGGAGAATTAGGGCAACTCACCTACTCCAACTCAACAGTTGATTCTGATTTTCAACATCGACCTGAATGCCATCATGGGGATGACTAAGGTACAAGTGCAAGCACAGGGACATAGCCCTGGACTTGAATCGTCTATCCCTCTGGTCTATGCTGGCCTGTCCAGATCTTTGTTGAGATTTTTGTGAACACGGATGCAGATATGACAACAGCTGTTAACCAAAGATATATCAAACTATGGTGATGTTTGTGTTCTGTTATCATCCCTTCTACTCAATATTTTTTGAAGACTATGTGTGAGAGGTGTACTGCAGTAGATCTATGGAGAGATCTTCTCTTGATTGCTTATCTACATCTTATCACGGATTTCTCGTGGAATGTGACTAGATCTAAAGCCCAGCTAGTGGAGGGTAACGCATGGAGTGGTCTTCAAGTAACCGTGTTCACTTTATACTGCATCTTTGAAAAACTTGGACAGAGGGAGTAGGTGCAATAAAATCACACCTTTTTATCCAAACAACATAGGTTGTATTTTTTAAACGTTACTGTACGACAGTCTTCACCTCGCCACACATCACCTTCTTTCCAAACACGCCCTTAAGTGGATAGAGAGAATGAGCTACTAGAGAAAAGTGAGTGAGTTTCACTATGGTACAATAGAAGGCAAATATATCAATGGCCTAATGAACACAGTAGGAGCAACCTCAGCAACGATGTCAACCGTATCAAAGCATGTAATTGTTAAGTAGATGAAACTTCTAACTAGCTAACAATATCGAATTTGTAACTTAACATCAAAATCCGCAGGGGTATTAACTTGATCTGCTGTGATATCTGCTCTTTCAATGATAGTATTGATGTATTTCAACTAAGTTAGAAGCTATCCCTGAATGGAATAAGGAGCCTTAATTGCTCAACCAAAGTCGTTTGGTAATTTTACTTTTAAAATCAAGCGAAATGAAGTGAAGTAAAGCATCAAATCAAGAGGGAATAAAATATAAGTGAGTTATGATGGTATTTTATTTTTAGTTGTATGATATGGAATCTTTTTTACTTTTTGTATAGAAAAGTGAAATTTTTTTTTGTCTTTTAGTGGATAAAGGTAGTTGCTTTTTAACTTTTTTTGAAAAAGATGGTGGGAGTTTTAAATTAAAGTGTAACCTCTTGTCTGAAAAATAGAGGTTTTACTTGACTTCTACTATTCTAGTAAAGTGCCAAACTGGCCCGTGGTGACGTGGTGGACTGTGATAGTTTCACTCTAAACCTGAGAGAGTTTAATGGAAATCCAGCCCAATCTTTTTGATGGATTGGATAAGTGTGTGTGTGTGTGTGGCGCTCCTAAGCTAAAACAGTGCCGGTCTCATAAATTAAAGTTGATTATCTCTGTTTATATATATATATGTAATAAATTAAAGTTGATTATCTCTGTTTATATATATATATATATATATATATATATATATATGAGCATGTCGATCCTAAGCTGAAACAATGCTAGTCTCATAAATTAAAGTCAATTATCCCTGTTGATTTTCCACTTCCAACATGCCTAAAACAGAGATAATCGATTTTATTTTGTGGGACTGGTGCTGTTTTAGCTTAGGAAAGCCCCAACATATATATATATATATATATATATAGGCAAGGCTCTCCTAAGCTCAAGCTTAAGATAAAACTTCGTAAGCTCGCCCTTGTGGGGTCCACCCTTGGTCCATCCAAATGGACCAAACACACGTCCCTATTGAATTATACATGTCAACCGACTTCCAATCAGATCTGAATTTACTTGACCACTAAATCGACCGTGTACCGATCCAAATGGTCTCTTGACCATTAGATTTTTGTGGCCCAGATGGAGATGATAGAAATCACTGTTGGGCTGATTTTTTGCAGAGAGCGTCCTTGAAATCCCCACCACTCCCCCCCATGTGGGTCCCCAGGTAGGCCCCATCATACACTTGAGCCTACGTTATCCTAAGCTTGAGCTTAGGAGAGCTGCCCATATATATATATATATATATATATATATATTACATTTAGTTACAACCGAAGAGATAATACTGGAAGCGGTTCTAAAGAATAGGTAAAGATTGTTACTGACCGAGTACTCAGCCAATGGTACGATACATAGGCCAGAAGATGGATGGGCCCAGAATGGTATTTATCACTCCCCCTCGAGCTGATGTGGGGAAGGTTGAATGCAAAGCTTGGCTTGGAGATCACTAACACAAGCTGAATGTAGACCTTTGGTGAATATATCCGTTACTTGGTCCAATGTAGAAACAAAATGAAGTTCAAGTTGTCGGTGGGCCATCTTTACACAGACAAAATGGTAGTCAATCTCAATGTGTTTGTTCTATGCATGGAAGATGGGGTTGAAAGCAATGGAGATGGCACTTACATTGTCACACCAAATGATCGGAATGGTGGACAATTGCATGTGAAGATCATGGAGGAGAAAACATGACCAAGTTGAAATAATGCAATGATCACCTTCAAACTGTATTCTGTTTGTGTAAATTTATAATGCACTCTTTACAAAACATATCCCTTGATTAATGGAGATTCTCCCATTATCCATGGAAACAAATAATACAAATGAACTACATATTTGACAAAGAAATCCAAGAACATTGATGACATTGATTCTGCAGAGATTTAATTTGTAGTGATTGCAGCATCTAATATAATGGATTGATTTTAAAGATTGCAAAGATTGCAGCAGCTAATATAATTCACCGCTTGAGTGATTCATGGAGTGATTCTAGAGACTGGTTTATTACACCCCCTCAAACTGATGGGCTGAGAGCGGATCATGAGTTTGGATTTCAAAACTTGGAAGCGAGCCAGTGCTAAACCTTTGGTGAATATGTTAGCAACTTGATCAATTGTAGTGATGGAGCGAATCTCAAGTTCATTGCAAACTTCCTTCTCTCTCACATAATGATAGTCTACTTCCAAATGTTTTCTCTGAGCATGGAACACCGGATTAGAGGCAAGAGAAATGGAGCTAATATTATCACACCAAATCAAAGAAGCCAAAGTGAGATATATATATATATATATATATGTAATTCTTGTAATAGTAAACGTAGCCATGAAATCCCGGCAATGGTGAGAGCTAACTGGCGATATTCAAATTTTGTGCTTGATCGAGAGACGGTAGATTGTTTCTTAGAACTTCACAAAATTAGATTACGCCCAAAGTAGACACATTACCCTCGAGTTGATCTACAATCTGTAGGATATCCAGCATAGTCCGTGTCTGAATATGCTCCGAGTCTTAAGTGTCTGGGATGAAAAAGCAATCCTTCATTTATTGAACCTTTTACATAGTGAAGAATTCGCTTGACTACAGTCCAATGCTAGCTTAGTAGTTGGTTGATGCATGTACTGACACACTTCATTTATAGCTAGTGTTAGAATGAGATATTGAAGGGCACCAACCACGCTACATTATAAAGTTGGATCCTCAAGAGGATCTCCATCAAATGGTTCCATCTTTTTTGCCATAATAGCTAGAGTAGTATATGGTTTAGCATGCTCCATCTTAACACGCTTTAAGAGATTGACTACATACTTAGTTTTGTGTAAGATAAAGACCCTCCTTAGTGAAAATTGCTTCAAGACCCAAAAAATAATGTAAGCGACCCAAATCCTTTATAGTAAAAAGCCTATTGAGATCTAAGATCAACTGGGAAAGACGAACATTGCTATTGCCGGTAATGAGGATATCTTCAACATATATCAATAATATAAGAAGATCACATTTATTTTGATAGAAACCGAGTGATCGGCATTTGAGGCAATAAAACCAAGATCTTCTAGATAATCAGAGAAACGTTGAAACCAAGCCCGGGGTGCTTGTTTCACCTGGACTTGGTTTCACCCATAAATTGATTTTCATAGCTTGCGAACATAATGCGGAAACTTAGAGTCTTCAAACCCTTTTGGTTGCTTTATATAACTTCCTCTTTTAAAAAACCATGGAGAAATGCATTTTGTACATCAAACTATCTTAAGGGCCAATTTTGATGTACGACAAGAGCAAGGACAGTTCTGATGGTGGCATGTTTTACCACAGGGATAAAAGTATCCATGTAATCAAGCTTGATCGAGACCAAATGGAAGATATTAGGAATAGTGTATGATGAAGGTACACTAGCCATGACAGAGAGAAGGAAAAAAAAAGGACAACTTTCCAGCCAAAGTCATGAGACTATGAGGCTCTAATACCATGAAATAATGCAATGATCACCTTCCGATTGTATTCTATTTGTGTAAATTTAATTATAATACACTATTTACAAAACATATGCCTTGATTAATGGATATTTTTCCATTGTCAAGGGAAACAAATAATACAAATGAATTACAGATTTGGCAAAGAAATCCAAGAATATTAATGACATTAATTCTGTAAAGAATTAATTTGTAGTGATTGCAGCAACTAATATAATGGAGTGATTGCAACAGCTAATATAATTCACAGCTTGAGTGATTCATGGAGTGATTCTAGAGACTGGTTTATTACAAGTTACTTCAGCTGCAGTATGGGCCAAACACTAACATTCAACCTTAGTTGAGGAGATCGTGGGTTGCTTCTTAGCACTCCAAGAAATTGGGTTAGGACCCAAGAAAATGCAAAACCCACTAGTGGAGCGACGATCAAATGGAGAGACAGCCCATCGACATCACGTAGGCATAGAGAGAGAATGGGTAGGGCCGGAATAAAAGTCCATAATGTATAGTTCCCTTTAGGAAGCGAAGAGTCCGCTTAACAATAATCAAATAAGCATCAGTAAGGGCATGCATGAATTAACACACCTGGTTGACGGCAAAGCATATATCTGGATAGGTCAGAGTGACATATTGAAGTGCACCCACAAGACTTCGATATGTGGATGGATCTTATAAAGGGGATGCATCAAATGGATTAAGTTTAGACTTGGAAGCTGGAGAGCCAGTTGGTTTGCAGCTAACCATGTCTAGCTTGAGTAGAAGATCAATGATGTGTTTCACTTGTGAAAGAAATAAACCAATTTTATGACGTTGAACTTCAACACCAAGGAAGTATGTAAGCTGGCCCAAATCTTTCATTTTGAAGTGTAGGCTCAGTTGTGACATAAGATGAGCAATGAAGGTGGAATTGTTGTCATTAATGATAATGTCATCCACATAAAGTAATACATACGTGGTGCACCGATGGCCTTTACGAACAAATAGAGATGGATATGATGTGGATAAGAGAAAGCCCAAGTCCAATAGCTTTTATGAGAACTTCTCATACCAAGCCCGAGGGGCTTGGCGTAGGCAGCCTATTCTCCAGGAATTAGGCCTATTGTGTAGTTTATAAGATTTATAGGGTGTCTTTTATAATTTTATAGGTTTTAGAGGTTTAAGGCACTTACTAGTAAATAGTATCTTGTAGGAAGGGTTTTCCACACTTGAGAACATTTAGAACTTCTACCAAAGACCTAAATGCCCATGTCCTTATCCACATCCCTATGCAAACTAAAAGGCCCTTTTAGTAATTGTCCAAACACTATCATATATAAGTTAAACTATTGCATTGGGAATAGAACCCTAAATTCACTCTCATTTATCCCTCATTTGCCTCTCATTTCACAAAACCCTAGCTAAAACCCTAAGTCCAAACCCCTAATTACAAGAAGAAGGAGGCCATCTTCTACCTATTACTACTATAATTCCCTAAGAAACCCTCTCTTGTCAATCTCTTTCTCTTCTTCAAATTAAGGTAAGCCTCTTTCCTTAGTTTAATTTCCAATTGATTCTCTAAAATTTCTCATTCTCTTTAGATTTTCTCTCAAGTCTTGGTTCTCTTGTGGAATAGGTATTAGGAGCTGTAGTTTGGATTTATTGAGAGCTTGGAGACCCTTAGAGGCTTGGATTACTTCTTATTGTCTACTTTACTTTGCAAATTTGGATTTGAAGCAAGTGTAATATACTCAGTTAGCATAGAATGTGTGTTTACTATTTTTTATTCTGAAATTTCATTAAAATGATGTTAGAATGCTTAGATTTACCTATTGAGCTTGTTTTATGGGTTTTTGGCCATTGATGGATGAGTTTTCTCATTTGGAAGATCAATGGCCCAGATTGTTGATGGTTGGATGGTTGGATGGTTGTTGAAGTGTTTTGTGGTCTTCCATGATTATATGATGGATGGAGGTGTTTGAAGAAGGTTTGAATCGAAAATGGATTGAAAGATGGAAAACCTAGATTTCTGAGAGTTGTTGCAGGTGCGTGTACTTGATCGACCGAGCCCTGTACTCGGTCGACCGGCCACACTAAAAATGGAAAAAAAAGTCTTAGTTATTTTCTAAGAAAAATCCTAGTTTAGTGTGCTCAGTCGACCAAGCCCTATACTCAATCAACCGGGAACACTGAGAATTGCATAAATAGACTGAGAGTTGGGACTTCTTTTGCTTATGGATCCTTGTGCACTCGGTAGACCGACTAGGCCATGAGGTAGACCGAGTACACAAGGAAATTCTAGGATCAGGAAATTTGCCTTCCAGGTGTATGACCACTGTCCCCAATGTGCGTAGTTGACTGCCCAGGCCAGGAGGTTGACTGAGCACACTGCACAGTGGGTCGACCTGGGGGTCAACATCCTGAATTCCCCAGTGCACTCGGTCAATCAGACCATGTCCAAGTTGACCAAGCACACTGAGTTCAGTGATTTTCCAGCTTTCAGTTCTTTTGAGATTGTGATCAACTGTGGGGCCCATTGACCATCCAAATGGATTTCCTTCGATGTGGTAAGCATGAGTCAATGGTGTGGCTCAACGTTGACTCATGGGCCCACTAAGTAGGGTCTATGGGTTTGATTTGACGTCGATTCGATCCTTAAATGTCGTCGAAGATGCCCGTAACTTTTGGAGCACCAAATATAGTATCCTTGGCATCTGAAACTTCATTTAGGGATCTAATTAACTGAAATGGGCCTGGACCTGAACGTGGACCATTACTTAGGATTGGACTTTGCTATTTCTTCCGTGGATTCTCTGATTTAGAGGTTTATTATATTACTGTACTCTTATGTCCTTGTCATTACTTTATACCCGTTAATTAAATGAAAAATGAAGACCTGAACCTAGGATTTCCTAGAGGTGACCTGGTGATATGATTGAGTAAACTTTGACCCTTGTTTGTGTCTAAGCGGGCCCTTCTATGGCCTAAGTTTGGATATGTGATGCCCAAGGATGGAGAGGTGATTGTGATTGGACTTGTAACTCATTTTGGATGAGTATGGACTGATTGATATATGATTGAGACTGGTGATCTCTCCTCGACTGTTTAAACTAAGGCCATGGCTTGATGGGCCTTAGTATAGATCCAATTATTGGACTTGGACGTGGACGGTGTTTCATGTTGTTGAAATTGGTACTTGGACCTCTTAGGGACTTGTTAGGACCTTGTTCCCACAAGGTAAAACCTAGACAGACACAGACCTATATTTGTATTCCCTTGAGTCAGCACGAACATTCACTTAGTTGATCTAAGCTTAACCTGTTGACTAATCATCACTGGTAGGAGCCATTTATGAGTGTTAAGGGGGGCTATCATGATGAGTCGTGTTTTATATAGACGGTGTGATACCGGGTCCGGTCTCTTAAATGATGAGTGTTTGAGATTGATGAGTGATTTGCAGGGTTAGTTATTCCCAGCACTAGTGAGATTTCCCCATGGCGACTGTGTTCAGTATTGGAGGGTCGTGGCATAATATCCCGCGGTATTCAGCTTGTGTGAATGTGCCATATTGTGTTTATTAGATTAGCTTATCTTCTTCTCCTGATTCTAAATGTTTATTTTGCACAATGCCTAGTATATGTACCTTAGATATTCTTATTGATTATATTATTGTCTCTATTCTTTTGATGTATACATCTTATGTTATATGTATACTATAACTTGTCAAATCCTTGGATCTGACCCTTTCTTGGTGCTTAGACTTTGACCTCGAATACGAGGACGACATGCTTATCGAGGTGCCCATTGCTGGTGACTATGGATGGGGACCAGTCTGTTAGACCCCGACCCAAACCAACTCGATTAGTACTAATTAAGTGAGTGCTTAGACTTAAGTGAGCCTTAGTACTAGCTGGGTTAGAATGTGATTAGACTTAGTCTGGATTATAGCTTTGGGAATTTTGAGGACGTTTAGTATGAGTCAGACACGCTCAGGGACGCCCTGAGTACACGTGTAAGAATGCGTTTTCGTTCTAAATCTTTTGTTTGATCGTGATTTTTAATTCTCTTGAATGGTTTTATTATTTGTGACAACTCTCATTTTTAGCCTGCATGTATTTGAGGGCCAGAAACCCAAGTTCTGGCCCAAAAGGGGTAAATCTGTCTTTTCATGCTAAATCTGGGCACATTTTCTGAAGTCATGAAACTATGTCAAAATTATACTTTTCCGAAACTAGATTTTTCGACGATCATTTTGTTCTTCTTCGTCAACTTTATCCGAGGTCCACAAGACCATGTTTTAATCGTTTCAAGTTCAACTGCTTTGGGACCCACTTCTGACACTATATAAGCTCTCTTCTTCTTCTTTTCCCATTTCCAAATCCCTGCAATAGTTCTTGACCTAGAGTGAAGAAGAGAAGAAAGCTTTCTCTTTGGTCTTTTTCCCTTGAATCATCCATCAAGAAGGCTCCAATCCCAGATCCAAGACTATCAATCTCTTCCTCTCTTCTCAAGCTATAGCTGGACACGTTTTTGAGCCAAATTCCCGACACTATTCATCATCTTCTAGCTCTCTTCTTCTTGTTCAGCTAGCTCAAGGTTAGGGCTCTTGTTCCTCTTTTCATTTGATGTTCTTTTAGCTCATTTAGAGCTTGTTTTCCATGTTTTCAAACCCATTTCCGAAAGACGGGACCTAAGGAGTTCTCAGGTCAAGAGGACCCTTTAACTGCAGATGACTAGCTCACGAATACCGCGAAGATTTTTGATGTTATTACTTGAACAGACAGGGAGAGGGTGAACCTCACAGCTTCACTGTTATATGGGCTTGCTGACTCTTGGTGGCAGACAGTTAAAGAACCGTATTAGGCCATGGCAGATGAGGTAGCTTGGACGACCTTCAAGACACACTTCACCGACAAGTATGTCCCTTCTCATGTCAAGAGGCAGAAGGCAGTGGAATTTCAACAGCTGAAGCAAGGAAGCATGATCGTTCTGGAGTATGTTACCAAATTTGAGAGGCTTGCTCGCTATGCTACCGAGTTGATTGATACGGAGCATAAGAAGATCACCAAATTTTTTGAAGGGTTAAATCCCATTCTCAAGAGCGATGTTACGGGAGTGATTCCACCAGTCACATTTGATGAAGCGGTTAAGCGGGTGTATAAATTTGAAGAATTCAACAATGAGATCATTCAGGATAGGAAGCAGCAACACCAACAGCATAACCAAAGGCAACAAAGCGGTAAGAAGCCAAGACAAGAACAGAACCAAGTTAGGCAAAGTGGTTGCAATCATTGTGGCAAGAATCACCCTACCCATGAATGCCGCAAGGTAACGGGTGCTTGCTTCAAATGTGGAGGAATGGACCATGCAATCAAGGATTGCCCACAGCTTCAGAATTAGGGCAACAGATATCAGTAGCAAAGGCAGGCAGGACCACAGAATCAGGCACCAATTCAGAATCAAGTGAGACAACCACAACAACAGCAGCAGAAAGGCAGACAAGTACAGAATCAGAATGCTCGTCCACCTCAGAACAAGAACAATCAAGGGAGGCAGAATCAGCAGCAGAATAGGCCAAACCAGCAGGGACGCACCTAGAATATCAACCGTATTGATGTAGAAACAGCAGGTGACATCATAGAAGGTAAACTTCTTGTTTGTGGAGTAGAAGCACAGATCTTATTTGATCTAGGATCCACACACTCCTTTCTATCTCCTTTATTTGGAAAGAAGATTGATGCACAATATGCAGAATTGGATCACATTTTGACTGTCACTACACCAGTAGGTAAATAGGTTGTTTGTAGCACCTATTACCCTAGTTGTTCGATTTTGTTAGGAGATATCAGTTTACCAGCCAATCTCATCATTCTAGACATGCATGATTTTGAGATTATGTTAGGCATGGATTGGTTAGAGACCTACCATGCTACTATGGATTGTTTTGGTAAAACCATTACATTCAGATTGCAAGGGCCACGACAGAGTTGATGTTTCAGGGCAACAGGAAGAAGCCTTTCAGCAGTGTCATTTTAGCTTTGAAAGCTAATAGATTGGTGGGCAGTGGTTGTGAGGCATTTATAGCGTTTATCACGGAGGATAAACAGTCCCAAGGGGTGGAGGATATCCCCGTAATGTGTGAATTTCCAGATGTTTTTCCAGAAGAAACCCCGGGTTTACCACCAGTTAGAGAAGTTGAGTTTACTATTGAACTCCTTCCAGGGACTGCACCAATCTCAATTGCACCTTATAGGATGGCTCCTGCAGAGTTAGGTGAATTGAAACTTCAGTTGCAAGAATTGTTGAGCAAAGGCTTCATTAGGCCAAGTGTTTCACCTTGGGGAGCGCCAGTTCTTTTTGTGAAGAAGAAGGATGGAAGTCTTAGAATGTGCATCGACTATAGAAGATTGAATCATGTGACCGTCAAGAACAAATGCCCCTTGCCAAGGATAGATGAATTATTTGACCAATTGCAAGGAGCAGCACACTTTTCCAAGATAGACTTGAGGTCAGGGTATCACCAGTTGCGGGTTAGAGAGTCTGATGTGTCAAAGACAGCTTTTCGAACGAGATATGGGCATTATGAGTTCTTAGTGATGCCCTTTGGCTTGACAAATGCACCCGCAGTCTTCATGGCTCTCATGAACAAGGTTTTTGCAGAGTTCTTAGATCACTCTACAATGGTGTTTATTGATGATGTCCTCATGTATTCTAAGAGTAAGAAGGAGCATGAAGAACACTTGAGGACGTCGTTACAGCTTTTGAGAGACCACCAACTCTATTAGAAGTTGAACAAATGTGAATTCTGGCTAGAGCAAGTTGCCTTTCTAGGTCACATCATTTCAAGAGAAGGATTAGCAGTTGATCCAGCCAAGATAGAAGCAGTTATTGAGTGGAAGAGGCCTAGCAGTGTGACAGAAATCAGAAGCTTTTTGGGGTTAGCAGGATACTATAGGAGATTTGTCCAAGGTTTTTCGTCTATTGTAGCACCATTGACGAAGTTGACCCGGAAGAATGTACCTTTTGTATGGACCGATCAGTGTGAAGGTAGTTTTCAAGAGTTGAAGAAAATGTTAACCACAGCTCCAATCCTCACATTACCATCGGGCAATGGTGGATTTGTTGTTTTTACGGATGCTTCGAACGTGGGATTAGGCTGTGTATTGATGCAAGATGGCAAAGTGATTGCCTATGGCTCAAGACAGTTGAAGAATCATGAGATAAATTATGCAACTCATGACTTGGAGTTGGCAGCAGTAGTTTTTGCTTTGAAGATGTGGAGGCACTATCTTTATGGAGAGAAATTTGAAGTTCATTCCGACCACCGAAGTTTGCAATATTTGTTTTCACAGAAGGAATTGAATATGAGGCAAAGATGGTGGATGGAGTATATTAAAGATTATGACTTCCCAATCAAGTATCATCCGGGCAAAGTGAATGTTGTAGCAGATGCATTGAGCAGAAAGTCGGCAGTTATGGCTAGTTTGAGAGGAGTTAGCGTCTTCTAACAGTTTGAAGAACTTGGAGTGGAAGTACAATACTTGAGGAGAGGTGTTTTATTGGCAACTATGACAATGTCTGAGCCTACCTTCATCCAGAGGATCAAAGATAGTCAGTTACAAGACCCAGAATTGGCCAAGATTGTATATCAAATTTCAGAACGTCCAGATTTCAGGATTTCAGATGGAGTGTTGTATTTTCATGACCGGTTGTGTGTACCAAATGTAGATGATTTGAAGAATGAAATTATGACTGAAGCCCACCATACTAGATACTCTATACATCCAGGTAGCACGAAGATGTACCATAACTTGAAGAATAGATTTTGGTGGAATAACATGAAGCGAGAGATAGCAGCTTTTGTATCTCGTTACTTGACTTGTCAGATGATCAAAGCAGAACATCAGAAGTTTCCTGGTTTGTTACAGCCTTTAGAGATTCCGGAGTGGAAATGGAAGCACATCACTATGGATTTTGTCTCTGGATTGCCTAATACCAAGAGAGGAAACAATGCGATTTGGGTTATAGTAGACCGTCTTATGAAGTCTGCTCACTTCATTCCGAAGAAGACTGGAAATATGATGCATATGGCACCACTTGCAAGATTATTCATCGATGAGATCGTTAGTAAGCATGGCCAACCCGTCTCCATCACTTCCGACAGAGACAGCAGATTTGTTTCGAGATTTTGGAAATCTCTTCTTGAATCCATGGGTACCAAACTTCAGTTCAGCACTGCGTATCATCCTCAGACAGATGGTCAGTCAGAGCGGACGATACAAACTCATGAAGATATGCTACGTGCTTGTGTATTGGATTTCAAGGTTCAGTGGGATGAGAACCTACCCCTTTGCGAGTTCGCGTACAACAATAGCTACCATTCTAGCATTGGAATGGCACCTTTCGAGGCACTCTATGGCAGGAGATGCAAAACTCCAGTTTGCTGGGAGGAAGTCGGTGTGCGTAGGTTTCATGGACCGACGATAGTTGGAGAGACAAGCGACAAGGTTAAACAGATTCAGGACAGATTGAAGATTGCTCGAAGCAGACAGAAGAGTTATGCTGACACTCGCCGGAGAGAATTATAGTTTGAAGTGGGTGACAAGGTATTCTTAAAGGTCTCACCGGTCAGATGCACACTAAGATTTGGAAAGAAAGGAAAATTGTCTAGCAGATACATTGGTCCATATGAGATTTTGAGCAAGATTGGAAATGTTGCACACAGATTTGCGTTACCACCGGAACTCTCCGGGGTACATAATGTTTTTCACGTCTCCATGCTCAAGAAATATGTTCACAGTCCTTCTCATATTATTCCACATGAGCCTTTAGAGATTCGAGAGGATGCTTCATATGTGGAGAAACCGGTTAGAATCATCGACACCAAAGAACATGAATTGAGAAATCGGACTATCCAATGGGTCAAGGTACTTTGGGAAAACCACGAGCCAGAAGAAGCCACATGGGAATTGAGAGATCAAGTCTAGAGGAAGTATCCACACCTGTTACCAGAGGTATAATTATTTATATTTGGTGGACCAAATATCCTAAGGGGTGGAGGATGTTAGACCCCGACCCAGACCAACTCGATTAGTACTAATTAAGTGAGTGCTTAGTCTTAAGTGAGCCTTAGTACTAGTTGGGTTAGAATGTAATTAGACTTAGTCTGGGTTATAGCTTTGGGAATTTTGAGGACGTTTAGTATGAGTCAGACACGCTCAGGGACGCCCTGAGTACACATGTAAAAATGGGTTTTCGTTCTAAATCTTTTGTTTGATCGTGATTTTTAATTATCTTGAATGGTTTTATTATTTGTGACAACTCTCATTTTTAGCCTGCATGTATTTGAGGCCCAGAAACCCAAGTTCTGGCCCAAAAGGGGTAAATCTGTCTTTTCATTCTAAATCTGGGCAACTTTTCTGAAGTCGTGAAACCATGTCAAAATTATACTTTTCCGAAACTAGATTTTTCGACGATCGTTTTGTTCTTCTTCGTCGACTTCATCCGGGGTCCACAAGACCATGTTTTAATCGTTTCCTGTTCAATTGCTTTGGGACCCACTTCCAAACACTATATAAGCTCTCTTCTTCTTCTTTTCCCATTTCCAAATCCCTGCAATAGTTCTTGATCTAGAGTGAAAAAGAGAATAAAGCTTTCTCTTTGGTCTTTTTCCCTTGAATCATCCATCAAGAAGGCTCCAATCCCAGATCCAAGACTATCAATCTCTTCCTCTCTTCTCAAGCTACAGCTGGACACGTTTTTGAGCCAAATCCCCGACACTATCCATCATCTTCTAGCTCTCTTCTTCTTGTTCAGCTAGCTCAAGGTTAGGGCTCTTGTTCCTCTTTTCATTTGATGTTCTTTTAGCTCATTTAGAGCTTGTTTTCCATGTTTTCAAACCCGTTTTCGAAATAGGGGTTTGTAATGACCAAAATGGTGATATTTTTGTGTGCTCTATTTTGGGGGTTTTGTGTAGATTTCGTGGATCTTCCCTTCTTGTTGTATTTTGTGGAGTTCTTGCTTGACATTGGACTAAGGCAACTAAACATTTTAGTCCTTCATAGTGCATTGTAAGTTTTGGGTATTTTACCTTGAGAAATGTTGTTTTATTATCAAGCTTATCATTTCTTTCATGTTACTAATCTCTTTTAGTTTGTTTAATCTTTGCAAGCATGGTTACTAATCACTCTATCTAATTTAGAAGTTTTGTCTTGAATGGAAGCATGTATTTCAATTGAATGCTTTACAAGTTATTAAATACATTATTTGAATGTGAATGGTTTAGTGATTTTGAAGTTTTGATTGAAAGGTGAGTGGATATTTGTGTAAAAATCATCCCTTGGAAAGCATGTAGGCTTGGGGAGTGCAGGTAGTTCAAATGTGGAAGTGAAGAAGGAAAGAAAATGTAATTTCTGACTTGAAATTGCCCAGCCCGAGCCTGGCAGTCAGCCAGCGGCTAACCGCATTTTCCACGGCTGCTAGCCGCCAGCCAACCGTATTGGGCGGTTACTTTTCCAGTAGGTTGCAAAAATCTGCCTAGGTCTACGGTGACCTCAAGGTCAGTTCACGGCTAGCCGCCAGCTAACTGTGAGCCATTTCGGCTACTTTTTCCGAGAGATGTGTTTCCCTTGTTTTGACCCAGCGGTCAGCTAGTGGCTAGCCGCCAGACCCCAGTGCGGCTAGCCTCCAGGTGACCACCAGCTAGCCGAATTTTGATGAAAACTAGACTATGCCTTAGACCTTCATTTGACATTTTGCACTTGAAATTCCAAAATGTATCTTACCTTCGGGGGCACCAAGCTATATAGAATTCCGACATTTGGGATTCAATTCCACAAGGGTCAAAGATTGGTCGTAGCCTATGCTTGATAGATTTATGTTTGAACCTTGTTTTGATGCTTCATGCATCATCGTGTTCTCGTTTGATTTCCAAGTACAAGTTCGTTTTCAAGATATGTTTCAAGAATCAAAAGGGAATCATTTCTTAAGTTCATTAAGCATTTATACTATGCTATTTTGCTAGTCTTATCGTGTCGTGTTTGATAAATGATTTCCCTCTTGTTTTGTCGTATTCTCGAACGTGTATCGCCGTGTTTTGTGCATTCATGATATAAGTGAATACCACTGAGCTTGGACTGCCCTTTTAGCTTGATCCACTACCTGGGGGTCCTTAAACATGTGGACTGTCTACAGACTAATCGTGTATTATATTACACATCGTGCGTGTTCGTATTCCGGTTCCGCGGCCAGCCTCCCCGTTACCTTGTGTAGCGTGGGATCATGTCTTGCGTGTCGTGTTTCGTGCGTGGTTGCTCTTGTCATTTTACATGATAGAGAAAGGATGAGCTCAATGTGGATTTATCTTTTCATGATATTATAAGTATTCATGCTAGTTTCGTAAACTTGAAATATGTACTTTAATCTTGAACTGTTTTATAGCACCAATTTTCATATTCATGCCTAAATTGTTATTGGCCAAACCGTCGTGTTTGATGCATTTTATTTTGGTGTCTAGGTGCAGGAGGTATCGCATTTGACGAGGAGTGCCCGGAGGAGGCTATTGAGCCACCCCCAGCACATGAGTGGCAGCCCGATGACGTCATCTAGACGCCGGGTGGGATCTTGATTTCTCGTTCACCTAGTTGTGGGATATCTGTTGGGATCTTATTTTTGTTGTATTGGCCTTTGTTGGCCTCTCATGGATATGTAATTTGAACTAATATACTTTTGTCTAACTATGAAACTTTATATCAAGATAGGATTGCTTTGTTGACACTCCTCTTCGATACCATGCCTTGATGTCTTATTTATGCTACATCTTATTATGTTAAATCTGTATGATTCGCTTTGCTACACGCTTCCGCATACCTATTCGTGAGGCTCAACCCTTGGTGGGCCTCATTTTGAATTTGAATACTATTAATTATGATAATATAGCATAATTATACTAATTAATAGGGATTAGTAAGGGTAGATAGATATTTTCCTAAGTTTAACCTATTTTATAGGATTTAGGCATATTATGTATTTCATAGATATATAGGGTGTCTTTTTATAATTTTTGTAGGGTTTTAGGTGTTGAGGCCCTTACTAATAAATACGTTTTTATAAGGGTGGTTTTCCACACTAGAGAACATTCTAGAACCTCTACCAAAGGACCTAAATGCCCATGTCCTTATCAACACCCCAATACAAACTAAAAGACTCTTTTAGTAATTATCCCAACCTTAGCTTATATAAGCTAACTATTGCAATTGAAATGAAATTAAACCCTAAGTCTATGCCTCTCATTTCACAAAACCCTAACTCTAGAAACCCTAGCTAAAACCCCAATTCCCCAAAACCCTAATTTCAAGAAGAAGGGGGTCACCTCCTACCTATTGTTGCTACAATCTCCTAAGGCTCTCTCTTGTTAATCTCTTTCTCTTCTACAAATCAAGGTAAGGCTCCTTCCTTGGTCAATTTCCATATAATTCTCTAGAATTCCCTCTTTCTCTCTAGATTCCTTTCTTAAGCATTGGTTCTCTTATGGAATGGGTGCTAGGTTTGTTAGATTGGATTTGGTTTGGATAGCTTGGATTGCTTCTCCTTGACTATTTTTTTCCTTGCAAATCCGGATTTGAGGCAAGTGCAATGTACCTTAGCATAGAATGCATGTTTAATGTTTTTTATTTTTGAAAATTTTATTCATACTATGATACAAATGCTTAGAATTACCCATGAGCTTGATTTTCTTGTGTTGATACCCCGACCCACGGGCGACCTGTGGGCCACTTGATGACCCATCTAATCCGTGGATATGAAGGAGGACCCACGGGTGACCCTAGAGAGATTGGTCACATAGGGCCGGAGTGGACACCCTTGGCCCACCATCCATTAACTTGATCAGAGACAATACCTGTTTAGGGACAAATCAGTTTTGCAGCGGATGGTTGTGGGACCAACTAGATGACCAGATGGCCAATCTAATCCGTGGATCTGAAGGAGGACCCACGGGCGACCTAACAGGTGGTGGACCCATGCGAGGTGGGCCAATCATCCAGCGCTTGAACAGAGAGGGGAGGACGTGTTGGGAAAACCGTTGGAGCATTTGATGGTTGTGAGGCCCGCGGGACGATTGGACAGTGGATTTGGGCCGGTCATCTGACCGTATAGGCATGGGAGACCTTGATGGTGGGGCCTGATCTGATTCTTGATTAGTGGGACCCACTATCCAATGGCTAGGTTCTTTGGGCGTCGAACTCCATCACAGAAATGAGTTCTGTGTTGAGTAGTTAGGAGACAAAGACCGTACCTATAGTGGGAATAAAAGAAAAAAAAAGAAAGTATGAAAAGGGAAAAAGATAGGGCTGGACACGTCATGGATGGAGGGTTTTTAACCTGAGCACGTTTATTTTAATGAGGAGTTGGTGGTCTGTGAGCATAGGAAAAAAGAGTGGTCCTCACCATGTTATAGAACTTTGGGGAATGAGTGGTCCGGTGGTCTGAGGGTGCATGGGAAACCATGGACACTTATTTTAAATACTTTACCTTTTTATGGTAGTTGTACACTTGGCCCATTAGCTCTAGGAAGTGGCAATAAAAACAATGAATGAAGGGGGTAGACTTAGTGACCTATTGTGCTTGTTTTTAATTATGGGAAACAAAATGCTAATTGTAGATTAATTACTCTGACCCATTAGTTTTTAAGAATTATAATAAAGCCCTGATTATTTGCATGAACCCAAATTAGATTTTTGAATTATTTTGGAGAGGGAAATTATTTTGGGGCCCATTGACCATACAAATGGACTTCCATTAATGTGCCAAGCACGAGTCAACGGTGTGGCTCAACCTTGACTCGTGGGGGCCACTAACTAAGGTCTAAGGGTTGGATTTGACGTTGATTCGATCCTTAAATATCATCGAAGATGTCTGTAACTTCAGGAGCACCAAATACAGTATACTTGGCATCTGAAACTTCATTTAGGGATCCAATTAATTGAGATGGACCTGGACCTGAAAGTGGGCCATTACTTAGGATTGGACCCTTGATGTTTCCTTTGATTCAATTACTTGGAGTTTCTCCCACTTCTTACATTAATGTCACTCTTATGTCCTTGTCCTTGCTTTATACCTGTTAATTAAACAAAAGATGAAGGACCTGAGCTTAGGCTTTCCTAGAGGTGACCTGGTGATGTAATTTAGAGGCATTTGACCCATGTTTGTGTCTAGGCGGGCCCTCATACAGCCTAAGTTGTATGTGTGAACCCTAGGATGGAGAGGGGGTTTTGATTAGATTGTAACTCATTTTGGATGAGTATGGATTGTTAGATGTTAGATTGAGATTGGTGATCTCTCCTAGACTATTTAGACTAAGGCCATGGCTTAGTGGGCCTTAGTATGGACCCAATGATTGGTACTTGGACCTCTTAGGGACTTGTTGGAACATTGCTCACGCAAAGCAAACCTAGACAGACACAGACCTGTATCTTGGTTTCTTGAGTCAACACGAACATTCACTCAGTTGTTATAAGCTCAGCCTGTTGACTGATCATCACTGATAGGAGCTATTTTTGAGTGTTGAGTGGGGGCTATCATGATGAGATGTGTTTTAGACAGACGGTATGATACCAGGTCCGGTCTCTTGAGTGATGAGTGTTTGATATTGATGAGTGATTAGCGGGGTTAGTTATCCCCAGTACCGGTGAGATTACCCCACCGCGACTGTGTTCAGTATGAGAGGGCCGCGACATAATATCCCGTGGTATCCTGCTTATGTGAATGTGTCATATTGTGTAGGTAGATTGGCTTATCTTATTTTCCTGATTCTAAATGTTTATCTTGCTCAATTACCTAGCATTGGTACCTTGGATATTCTTATTGACCTTATTACTTTCTCTATTTATTTGATGCATACATCCTATGTTATTTGTATACTGTAACTTGCCAGATCCTTGGATCTGACCCATTTTTTGTGCTTAGGTATTGACCTCGATTATGAGAACGACGTGCTCGTCGAGGCCCATATCTTGAGACTATGGATAGGGACCAGCCGACCAAGGGGCCGAGCTAAAGGATGGAGCGCCTGTACCAGGGGCTTGAATGATTATCTTTTTTGTGTTTGAGTGTCATTTTGTAGTGAGTAGGGAGGTAGTCTGATATGTTTCTAAACATGTTCTTAATTATACCTTGAAATTTAGGCTGGACTTCAACCCTGCTACACTTGATATATCTTTATGATACCTTATGCTTCCGCTTTGCTCTTTACATTTCCGCAAATTTTAACTATTGATTATATGTCGGTCAAAAAGTTTTAAATTGGACCTCACTGCGGACCTACGATCTTGGAATTCCTGGATATTTTCGAGAAGTAACGCTCCAAATTCAGGTACCTTACCAGTTTTCTTGGTATTCGGAATTGGAGCGTTACACTTTGAGATCTAGGCTGGACTTCAGCCCTGCTACACTTGATATATCTTTATGATACCTTATGCTTCCGCTTTACTTTTTCTGCTTCTGCAAATATTAACCATTGATTATATGTTGGTCAAAAAGTTTTGAATTGGACCTCACTGTGGACCTATGATCTTAGAAGTTCTCGGATTTTCCAGGAAGTAGCGCCAATTTCGGGCACCTTGACGGTTTTCTCGGTATTCAAAATTGGGGCGTTACACTGTGGTTGAGCAATGAAGACGGCCTCCAAAGATCACCATATAAGAAGGCACATTCTACATGCAACTGACATAGTGGCTAAGTATAAGCAGTAGCCAAAGCAATCACCGGTGAACTTTGACATGAACATCTTAAGTAACTTTTATTTACAAAAAAAATATTTAAAAGTAGTTTTTATTTCATCTTATTTTTTTGGTCCATGCTTAGCGTGGGACTTTTTTACTTAATATATATATAAGTAATAAGGAAGTGGGTTGTGGAGGGTGCCATGTTAGTGCTCTCAAGCCTCACGGTGCCACATCAAAGCTCTCACAAACGCCATGTGGTGTTATAGTATATGCCACATAATATTTTTGGAATAGTAAGATCAAATGGGATTTTTCTCACACCCTCTAAATCAAAATCCAAGAATCTAGGCAATAAGTTAGGACTCACTTGCTAATTATTTCCCCAAAATTATATATATAGGAGAATATTCATGTGCATCTATCCCTCACCATAGGGTGAGGGACACTTCCATAAATGGGAATTTTCAAATACAAAAGTGAATTTTTAAGCACATAGGGTGAGGTACACTTCCTTGTCTTCATGTGCAAAAAGGGAACGTACCCTCACCCTATGGTGAGGGATAGATGCACATGAATGTTTTCCATATATATATATATATATATGTATATATATATATATATGGGAGATGCTCCTATGAAAGCATCTCTCACCTTACTATGAGAGATAGGGGTGGGGGTCCTCGCATATCTTACATAGTAAGGTGAGAGCATCTCCTATAGGAGCATCTCCCTATATATATATATATATATATGAGTTACGCTACAAAACTTCTCGGGTGTTTTTCAGGAAAAAAGGGGCCCATCTTTTAGCCAATGAAAGTGTGACACATGTCATCTATGATATACTTATCCATTCTCTTACCTAAACATTGTCCTATAAAAGTGGATCTTTTATAGATTCTTTTAAAATAATAATAATTCATTGGCTATTAGGGACATAAACTCCCCTTTTAAGATATGAGAGTTTTTTAGAATATCTCTCTCTCCCTTCAATAGTCAGACTTCGGCTGCAACAATGCAATTAGGTTTTGACGTAAAACAGTTGGACTGTCTGACGTTGAAGTGAATGTTTGAATCTGTTCGCAGAAGACAAGAGATGGGTTGTAGAGGGACATCTTATCTAAGTAATGGCCGACGTAGATTCAATATGATATTAAATTCCCAACCAGCTACTATGATTTTTAGGCAAGCATGTCAATAACGTCAGGCATAAGGCTTTCGATATCAACCGATTCCCTACTGACGGGTCAGATACTATATAAGACACAATATGAGAAAAGAGACAGGAAGTCAATTTGAGTTTTGAGTAATTGGTCTCAAAATTCCCGGTTGATTGGGTTTAGGAATGTAGGACCTAAACATGGCCTAAAAGCTAAAGGATGATTTCACAATCGAGGCTTTGAATTCAAGTACTTCAGATTCCTCTAGTTGGTAATGAGAGATAGTTGACATCTGTTTGAATCAAAATCTCCTCAATCAAACTGACAAAACGACCATACGCACGTGTAGTCAAATGAGAGTCACTTCAATAGCCCTATTTCTTAATGATGATATATCTTGTCATGATGTGGTGCATAATCAGTCTTTTCCTTCACAGTAGGGCTATGGGATTCAAACCTAGAAAATGGTACATCTGCCATCTCCTAGTAGTAATTAGAAGCCCTAAGGGCATGTTTGGTAACGTGAGAGGAATCGTCTATTCGAAGGAATCTTTGCATCCGTGGAATTAGACTTTCTTACGAGAGGATTTATGAGGGAGATGATTTATCGAATTCTATGTTTGGCGAGCACAGAGGAATCAACGATGATTCCTTCCGATCCAAGTTTGGTAACAAGAGAGGAATCCTCCAAAAAAAATCAATTATTTTCATCTCAAATTCATTCAACATCATCCAAAAAATATTCACATCCTCTAATACATCCTTCAAAACCATTTTGTACTCACGAAATAACTTAGGAATTTTTTGACAAGTCTCCCTTTAATGGGATGGGTTTTTTTTTTTTTTTTTTTTTTTTTCTTACAACCTGTTTAGATATCTATAAAATCAAACATTATATAATCATTTCATACAAACTATCATTTCTTCTATAATCTCAATAAATCAATTCAATCCATAAAGCATAAAATATTAACTTCCACAAAGCCTTACAAAATAAGTTGGTACAAAATATTGACCAACCCTACAACAAATACAGAATATAAACATCATTCTATTGTTGAAGCACAGCATGTAGTTATAAAACTTCACTCCTTGCTTTGGCGGCTGCATGCCGTAGAAGACATGAAGGGAGAGACAAAACCAGACACGTTTCTGGGAACTGATTTTTTTGCAGTCCAAGGGCTGGGGGGGAGGGATAAGTCAGTGAGAAATCCACTTGATAAGTCAGTGAGAAAAGATTATTCTTCTCCTGCAATAGGAATTTAGCTGCTTTAATATTTTTTATGATTAATTTTATGACATTCTTCTTTAACATCTCTCATCTGCTCAGCCAGCTCCGCCACTCTTTTTTTCCTCTACTTCTTGAAGTCCTGAACAAAAATGTGATGGGTTAAAAATAATACAAAATGTCAAAGGGTGTAAGTCACATAGTCACCATCTCTATTAGACTCTATAACTCTTGCTCTTTAGGTGAAGTTCAAAGAACATATTCTCTCCCCCACATCGTCTTCACTAGGGCTAATGAAAACAAGCATTAAAGCCTTTGAACCATCACTTAATGCAATAGAAGTAACAAGTGCAAACTATAAAGTATGATATTACAATTATATTTCAAATTGACTAAAATTCAATTGTTTATAATGATGGTAGACTCGAAAAGCTTAAAGTATGATATCACAACACAGAAAAAAGAAGCCGAACTTGCCACAATGTTTTCAGCATTTATTGCGTGCTTCATCATAAATACTTCTCCAAGCTCATTTTTTATAAATGGTAACCCCACTGAACACAAGAAAGACTCAAATTGCCTTTTGAGTTTTGAAGCGTCTTCTCCAAGTCAACATTCCTAGAGTCTAAAATCTCTCTTTAAAGACTAGAGTGAATGTGCACATTGATTATATGGATGCCACAAAGGATTTGTCCTTGATGAACAAAGGACTTTTCAAACTCCAAAGGACAAAATTGAACAACTCCACAATTTACAGAATTACAAGGACTTCTAATGATCTATACACTCATTACTCACCATGATGCCTTATCCCATACTCCAAAGGGTTGGATTACTGATCTCTAAAATATAAGATATATGCCTATGACCACTTGCATTAAGGTGAGTCATGTGCCACATGTATTTATCTGAGTGCACGCATGCATCTAGTTCTGGCAATGGAAATGGATGTTCATAGAAGAGAAGACATAAACAACAACTCTCCAAAAGAAATTCTAAGCATTGTCTAGCATTCTTCCTACAATACATCTAACTAATAGTTCAAGATCACAAATATAAAACTCCCATTCATCAAGAGAAGGGTGGGACAGTAGTGTAGCTACTTATAGGAGTTCTCTGTTCCAAAGTATGAGGACCTACGCTCCACCCAGAGGAGCAAATCAACATAGAGAAAAGTAACAGAGTCTGAAATTGTGATTTTAGATAACATAAAGATTGTACTGACATGATGGCATCAACTTCTCTATTACAGTTATTGTGGGGTCTTTGAGTTGATGATAAAGAAAATCAAATTAAAGAATAGTTTTCACATCTTTATATGTGCTTTTAACATGACTTTGATGGAATCTGCTAAATGATAACATGATATTCTCATAGACACCTCTCATTGTTTATAGCAAGTGTGATGGCCTCCTAATCATTAAGTCGTCGAAGCTAAAAGGGATCGATCAGCTATATATATTTATATCGCTAAAATCACAAAATGGTAGCCACAGTTCTCAAGAACTTTTGTAGAAAGCAAACAAGGAGAATAGAAATCATGAAAAATCACAGAACAGAAATCAATCTCATTCCCACAAAAGAAAAGAGGGAAGAAATAGGCGGAATGGGAAAAAATTGAAAAAAAAACAAAAACCCTAACCTGACTTGTAGGGAATGAATCACCCGGAAATAGAGGACCGGTGGAGTCGGATGCTACAACCGGACGATGGGAAGATGGCCGAGGTCTACCGGTAATGCAGGTGGTCTGGAGTTTACCTTTGGGTTTTCATTCGTTGCTAAGAGAGGGAGATGAGTGATACTACAGTTGCAGCAGCACAAATTCCAGCCTTGTCCGGTTACGTTGGAGCAGGTAGGATCGCCTTCGGTTGTATTAGGTTCGGTTGCCTCCTTCCCTAGCAGTAGTAGGGGATGAGGTTGAGGACGAGAGATGGAGAAACGGCTTCGAAATCGAGAAACGTCGGGGGAGTTGATTTAGCGCAGAAAATGGGCTTTTATATGGTCGAATCGAAGACATCCGCGCTTTTGTCCACTTTAGATGTCTGCAATCCTCAATCCTTGCTGTACCCAAACATGGGTTTTCCATGCTATCACAGAAAATCGGGATGGATTCATATCCGAAGACTTTTGCCAAACATGCCCTAACAATCTTCTCCATATATTCACTTACAGCGTTCACAGCATTCAACAATTCACCCGCCGTGCTGTCGCTCGCTCGGATGCTCAAACCCCTTTGGAGCCTCTCTGATATTTGGATTTTTTTAGGTACCGTTTGAGAATGGGGTAAAATGGGAGGAGGAAAAAAAAGGGGGGGAAATGGAGGGAAAATGAAAAATGAGAGTGTTTGGGAAGGGGGGAGGGAAAGTGGGGGAGGGGAAAATGGAGGGAAAAGAGTGTGGGGCCCACTCAAAAATTTTCTTCGAGGGCAAAGGAGAGGAATTTGTGGAAAATGACTAAACTACCCTTTTTGTCCAATTGAAACTTTTGCAAAAGTAAGGGTAAAATGGTCTTTGTCTCTCTACCTCATAAACAAACAAAATTATACTTTTTCACTTTTCTTCCTCCTACTTTTTCACTTCCCAAACAAGAAGAGGTAAAGTTAATTTTCCCTCCCCTCCCCTCCCCTTCATTTCCCTTCCCCCTCAAATTTCCCCTCCCCTACTCTCCCCCCTTCCCAAACACATTGTTAATATCTTTCAATGGGGGTCTCATTCCTATCTAATTATTATATCTCCGTAATTTCTTTCTATCGTTGCAATCTCTGCAACCAATAAGACTTTTTTCCCCAAGGGCATGTTTGTGTAACACTTTTCTACGGAAAAATGGACGGTTTTCAGCGGAAAACCCATTTTTCCGGTGTTTGGTGTGGAATAATTCCGCGGAAATACTTTCCTGCCTCGTCAGCATTTTCCTTGATAATGGTGGAAATGGGTTTCCTATGGGGGGTATGAGAAATGGATTTCCTCGAAAAACTTCTCTATATTTTCCTCACTCTTGTCCATTTCAACCCAAAAACCCTACAACTCTTTCATTTTTTATTTCTTTATATAAATTATTATTTAATGTTGAACAAATAATATACATGTTATGTTATTTTTTTTCAAAAAATTATATCACCAAATAAGAAATTTTGATTTTCTATAAGGAATCCATAGCCGCACCAAACAACATTAGCACCAATTCAATGAGGAAACTCTTTTTGCACCAAACATGAAAATCTAAATTCTATGAAAATCATTTTCCGAGGATTTTATTTTTATGGAATTTGCTAACGTGGCAATTTCTTCTTTCCTCGGAAATGATGTGTACACAAACGTACCCCAAGAGATGCTACATTTAAATACAATTATTTGCATGTCTTTTAGTTTTGGGGATTTAACCAGAAAAAACACTTTATTCGCACGTGTTACGCAATCAAACACTTTAGTAAGTGGGGCACCAATTAGAGCAATTGGGCCCGATTTTCATTTTTTTTTACCATTTTGTCACATCGTTGGCGCCGACCTTATTTACACTGAATAAGGTCGGCGATGACCCAGTCCGCGAACATTATTAGGGCTCGAATAACTGTTTCTTCTCAGTTTTTTTCCTCTCCCTTCTAGCATACCGTCGAGAGTGACCTTAGGCGACTGAGGAAGAGCGGTTGCATTTCCATAACCACCAGGCTTCAAACCGAAATCCTCAAGTGCTTCTCTTTGCTTCCATCGTTTTTTCCATCGTCATTGCTTTCGATCGACAGTCCAGAGGTAAAAATCTCCTTCCTATTTGAATCGTTTTCAATGTTTTTGTATTTTCGGTCCATTTTGTTTTCCCGCCATTCCGCCTATGATATCGAAGTGCATGGTTTGTTATCTTGAATGTCATATTCATTTTGTCCATTGTTTGTTTGCTTTGATGAGGGTTTATAGATTTCAAATTTGGGGTATTTTCAGTTGAAAAGGACGATGTAGGATTGGGGTTGGATTTGTGGCCTATCCATGAATAGTATTAAAGTGTTTTGAACAACAATTAAAATTGACAGGTTGTGGTGCAGATTTTACACCATGCTCCATATATTTCGCGAGCATCAGATAACAGTTCTATCACATTGGACTATGTATCTGAC
The DNA here is from genome assembly GCA_028538565.1 of Umbellularia californica. NCBI lineage: Eukaryota > Viridiplantae > Streptophyta > Magnoliopsida > Laurales > Lauraceae > Umbellularia > Umbellularia californica. The sequence continues at coordinate 56,829,119 of JAPQWN010000007.1, forward strand.
TGCATGATTTGTAACTCATCAAAGGTGGGAACTAATTTTTAGTTATTCTATTTCTTGCAAGTTCAAGCCTACTAAAACAACCATAAAAACCACAATTGATGGCAATTGTATGCTTGGATCTAACAGTCCAATATACTATGATGCTTGAAAAGAATTAGGGGCATTTTTTGTGTCTTTATTCTCCCTTTACCAAAGGTTAAGCATTTTCATTTTCAGCCTGCGCAAGGCTAAGCAAAATGTTCATGAATATGCTCCAAATTTTACATGGAAATCCAGTCCCTCTAAATTCATATATTCCACACTGCCATGTTTCCACTATCATATCCTATCACATAGTAGTCACTCATCAAATTATGTAAATGGTCCTTGAGAGCCCGGACCACTATATACACCTCTTTCAGGCCATAGAATCCTTTACCGTTTGAATAACCTGTTGCTAGATTTTTTTTTTCTGCTAAATAGCAGGAATTTATGTCTTGGGTTGAGCATTGTGAGAGTGAACTTCAAAACACAACCCAATGTTAATCCAATCCTTCGATTGCATTAAGAGAACAGGCGTGGTTACTTCCTATGTGGTTTTTTTTTTTTTTTAATCAATGGCAGTAGGGTCTTGTAAGATCAGCTGAAGGACAAATAGTTCAAGGTACCGTGAGGAGAGAGAGACCTATTAAGACCTTGGGTGAAACAGTTTGTAACGACATGTTAGACTATTGAGTTACTATGAGGATGACAAGGATGAATCAAAGACATGTTTTTGTTATAATAACAAGATGTTATGCAGGCAAGTATATCAGTTTAACTAAATTATAATGAAAACTTCAAATTGCAAGTATATCAATTTAACTAAATTATAATGAAAACTTCAAACTGCCAAGCAGAATTGAAATATATTACTAATATGGTTACTGGAAAGTACAACCAGGCCTGCTACGAAGAATGGAGATAATGAACACATAAATACTAAAATCTACCAAAGAAATAATTAAAAACTTCAAATTGAAAACATTAAGTTCATTATTTGTACGAAAAATGAATTGTCTGATAAATCTATTACATGAACTAATACACAGCTATAAATAAATGAAACAATTATAAATTTGCTATATGCCAAAGCAAGCACTAGTTATTTGTTTGCTAAAACAGAACATTGAATAGAAAGGATAACTAATCAGATAAGTTCAAGCGCGAATTGAATCTTCACCTTATTTTTCTAGAATCAAGGAATCTGCAAAATTCAGTCACACCTGCACCCTTTATGCTCTTCAGTGAAACATATAACAACAACAGAACAAATAACCAAACACATGAAAAACCTTAAATGAATTTGTTAAGGTCCAAGATGCAATCATTGGTTCTCCATATCAGGAGAAGAACCTCCAAATGCTAGAAAACCATCTTTGTTCAGAACTATTGGGTGGGCAGAAAAGCTTCATTCATTTCTATATACACATAGTAGTCACTCATCTCACCATTCCTGTATGTATATGTGTGTGTGTGCCATACTTGTTACAACTTACATGTTATTTTTAGTCCATAAAATGCTCCTTCTCCTTCATTGACCTACTTGTTACTACTTACATGTTATTTTTGGTCCATAAAATGCTCCTTCTCCTTCATTGACCTACTTATTACTACTTACATGTTATTTTTTGTCCATAAAATGCTCCTCCTTCATTGACCTACTTGTTAGTCAATCTTTTTCAATCTTGCATTGATCTATGCGTCTTGTTGATTTGCCATTGAGAGGAGCAGATTTCACTTGGTCAAACATGGAGAAGGAGCCTCAAGTGCCCCACACCGATGCTACTAACTCAAATGAGGCTAGTACCTCAAATGCACAACCAGCAGTCCTTTTATTTGAGCAAGAGCATCACATCTCCGCCGCTGTTCAACGCGGTTTGGTATACTCTCTTCCACACAACCAGTAATCAATTGAACTTCCTTTTGATTTATAGCCAACGTTATTTGAACTTTAATTTTTCTCGCAGGAGTTGGGGACTTACAGATGCTTTCCCACTAACCCTGACTATGGCCAGTGGGACCTCAATGAGCGTCAAATGTAGTGGGTTGCCGATGCCGGGCTCTATCATCTCGCTCAAATGAGGTGGATGAGGATAGACCATGCATTGATCATGGGTTTCATCGAGCGGTGGCGGCCGGAGACGAACACATTTCATCTCCCATCCGGCGAGGCGACCATCACATTGGAAGACGTAGCATACATCTACGGCCTACTGATTGATGGTCCGCCCGTAACGGGCCGGACATACACCCACTACGAGATCGTTGATCTATGTCAAGAGCTTCTTGGTGTGGTGCCCCTAATGAAAGAAGACTACAATGGGGTCTCCCTTAAGTTCACGTGGCTGGAACGCATATTCGCTCCCACTAAAGAGGAGTTGAGGGAGAAGGAGAAGCTGAAGCCAAAGGGAAAGAAAAAAAAAAGGCAAAGTAGATGCGAAGAAAAGACCACAAAGGCCGAGGATATATATATAAAACTCGGGCCTATTTTTTTTTTTTTTTTTTTTTGTGTGGCGGGCCAGATTCTTTGCAATTCCTCAGTGGCACGAGGCCCCTTTTATATTTTGGAGCTTTTTAGGGAATTTAGGCCCTATTCATGGGCCTCGGCATGTTTAGCGAACCTTTATAGGATGTTAAACAAGGGTGCATATTGGAAAGGGGTCCAGAGGTGTGAGATGCCCGAGCCTGGGGATGAGGGGGATGCTGTGGAGAAGAAGTTTAAGTCTCTTTCGGGAGCCCTCCAGCTTCTTCAGGTGAGCTTGATATATTTCCCCTTCATACTTTCACTATTTAGTCCTTAATGTTCTAACGAGGTCCCTCTCTTTTAATAGATTTGGGCTTACACGAGAATGAAGATTGGTAGAGGTCTAAGTCCAAGCAACCGCTTAGACCATGACATACAGTTTCCCCTCATGGTTACATGGGCCAACAGACTTTTAGGAATGACCCATCTTACGACCTTAAGAGAAGTGCGAAAGCAACTCAACTACATCACGTCCAAAGAGGTAAAAAGATTTCATTTTAATTTCCCATTAATGTTCAAACTTACTTTAATATTTCTAACTCAGTCAATGCTCCTTGCATAGTTTGAGTGGCAGTCGTATCAGAAATACGGAAAGGATTTTTTGAGGCAAGTCTCGAAGGCTGACCGAGCACTCTTCACAACAGAGTCTCCCCTTATTTCGTACTGGGTGTTGGAGCGTCACCCTACCTCTAGGGTCATGAGGCAGTTTGGCCTCAAACAGACGGTGCCTCCACGGTATTTCAAACCCATATTGTGAAAAGAAAGTAAGGGAAGATTTGTGATAGATTGGAGTCTAGTGAATGAGGAGGAGGTGAAGGCATGGGAAGTTTGGGCAAGCAATGTTCTAAAGAGAAAAGGAAAAAAATCAAAAGGCGGGGAGGATGAAGAAGAATACATGAGATGGTATGAAGCGAATACCATCATGCATATTGGCCGTGTCAGGGAACGCAACGAGCCAGAAAGGGATCCTCCCCCACAGCCTGATGCCCAAGCTCTTACAGTCCCACAGACCCGAGTATGACATTCACACCGATTGCATCCCTTACTTTGCTTCACATTGATTTAGTTAATATATTTTCTAATGATCCTTTCAATATGTCCACTGCAGGTCTCTCTTTTCCTCGACCACGTGGTACGGTCATGCGATCGTTCGATCGCTGCAAATGTGGACATGCTCACCTCCATAACTTCGATGAAGAAAAAGGTCAAAAGATTTGGGTCCACATTTGGTACTACGTACAAGGACTATGTCGAGACATGTACTTCATCCGATGAGGAAGTTGATGATACTCTCGTAAGGATTTAATTAAATTCGAGCATTTGATTTTGTGAATTGATGAATCTTTTTTGTGATTTTCTGACCATACATTGCTTCATTGTGCAGAGTGTTGCTTCAAAAAAGCGTGCAATGATTAAGGGAAAGTCCTCAAAAAGCCCCGCTAAGAAGCCTCAAAAAGATTTGGGGTCTCCCTTGAGGATAAAGGACTCCTTCATAAAGGCATCAGTCTCCCACAGTTTAGAGCAAGAGCAAATAAATGAAGTTGATGCTGGCAATTTTGATGCAGCTTTCGGCAACGTTGACGACATCCCTATCGAAGATCTTATCTCCGTCTCGCCCGGTCCTCAAGGATTTTGCACTCCAACAAAGGTCACTAGCCAGGCAATCATTGTATCCCCTACACAGGGTACAATTGATTCATTGATATGGAAGTGCAAGCATATACCGAGGTTGAGGAAGATACCGAATAGGTTTTTAGATTTTGAACATCCATTGCCCCAGATGGGTTATGTTTTGACTGATGTTGAGAAGGAACTCTTGATGGATTTCTATAAATATTATACGCACCGGTAAATTGCAATTGTTTGAAAACAATCCCATAGTAATTCAATCTTTGTTGGGATTTTTACTAATTCAACGTCCCATATTTGTATTGCATTGACAGGAAAGAAAAGCTGGATATAATTATCTCGTGCGTTGATTCAAAGTCCCTCAGAGATTTATTGGACGAGGCCACTTGGATTGACTCGAGTATCATATATTTTTGGTTTGAAGTGATACGGGAAAGGTGCAAGGATGTATACTTTGCTGACCCTAGTATATGCGTAAGTTTTCCGAAAAAGTTACAGAAAGCTACTTTGACTTCAATCATATATGTTTCATTTCTGATATGCTTGTCTTGCAGAATTACTGGAAAAAGGGTCTCAAGACTGGGGATGACATGGCCTTTGGGCCAAAGGGAGAACGTGTACTGGACGCAATGGAGTGCAAAACTCTAGTGTATGTGATTCACGCTCACAACCATTGGTCCTTACTCGTTGGATACATTGATGAGAGCCGCTGGGAGTAATATAACAGCTCTAAGGGAGAGATCTAGGGCCTAAAGACATGTGAAAGATTCGTAAGTACTTTGCTTCACATTGATTTGGCAGCATAATGTTTGGATAGTACAGCTTCATCCAAATTTCATTTCATTCAATTTCACTTTATTTGGACAGAGATTGTGGCTTCAATAGAAATTCCTGGAACACGGGTGGTCGCAGCCAATGATGTGGACGATGACCACAAATGCGGACATCCCATTTCAAGACAACGGAAATGACTGCGGGTTGTTCGCTTGTGCGTTCGCAGAACATTGTATATATCGTCATCCCATCCAGTTCACCCAGGTAGACATCCCGTACTACAGGCGGAGAGTTGTGATTGACATATTTGAGCAAAATTGGGTTCGAAATGCCTCCAGGCTTAACCTCCCTCCACTCCCTGTCTTGCCCCCAGACTTGCAGTGAATGTTGAAATTGACTTGTATGCTGTGTGAATGTTGCCAATTTGTAATTGTAAACTTGAAGTTTTCTTGGTTGGTTTGTTGGACTTGTATATATTGATGGAGAAGTATAATGCCAATTTGTAATTGTAAACTTGAAGTTTTCTTTGTTGGTGTATTGGACTTGTATATATTGATGGAGAAGTATTAAATTTGTAACTTTAAACTTGTATGCTGTGAATGTTGCCAATTAATTGATTAATTCAATGCATGTCTTGTTTTCCTCCTCCTTCATGTAGCTCAAATACCTTAGAGAATGTATGAAAATTTTATTACTTTATATTGCTTCACTGCATCGGTGATGACCCTGTAAGCAAAATCAACTAGCAAAAGTTACAACATTTTGGTAAAAATGTTGGAAACCTGCGTCGGCGATGACCTTATTTTAGAAAGATAAGGTCATCGCCGACCCTGTAACACAAAACCTTCCTTGATAAGTTACAACTTTTTCGAAATAATTTAGAGTACCTGCGTCGGGGATGACCTTATTGTTAAAGCTGGGTCATCGCCGACCCATACTTAGAATTTTTCGCGAACCCATCCTTGAAGAGTTACAACTTTTTGTTAAAAAATTGGCCAACATGTGTCGGCGATGACCTTATTTACAAAAGGTAAGGTCATCGCCGACCCATACTTAGAATATTTCGCGAAACCATCCTTGAAGAGTTACAACTTTTTGTTAAAAAATTGGCCAACCTGCGTCGGCGATGACCTTCTTTACAAAAGTTAGGTCATCGCCGACCCATACTTAGATTTTTTCGCAAAACAATCCTTGAAGAGTTACAACTTTTTGTTAAAAAATTGGCCAACCTGCGTCGGCAATGGCCTTATTTACAAAAGGTAAGGTCATCGCCGACCCATACTTAGATTTTTTCGCAAAACCATCCTTAAAGAGTTACAACTTTTTGTTAAAAAATTGACCAACCTGCGTCGGCGAGGACGCTATTTACAAAAGGTAAGGTCATCGCTGACCCATACTTAGATTTTTTCGCAAAACCATCCTTGAAGAGTTACAACTTTTTGTTAAAAAATTGGCCAACCTGCGTCGGCGATGACCTTATATTTACAAAGATAAGGTCATCGCCGACCCTGCAATGAATTTATACCTGATCACTTATAACTGCTTCTCTAGCCTTCGTCGGTGGTGACCTTATATGTAACATTGCTAAGGTCATCAACGACCCTGTAAAGAGACATTCCACATGCATGCATTAGATTAAAATCCATGCAGTGTCGGTACGTTGCATAAAGGCATTACATCATCTTCCACGACAAAAAGTTGGGTTCCACACCTCTTTTCAAAAGAAATGACAATATAGAAACATCCAAATGTGCAAAACATTGTTTCGAAAGAAATGGTAATTTATACACAAACTTCAAAAAATGCAACAAAAAACTATCAAAAAGATACCCCAACACAAGAAAGCTACATGAGCGGCCCTAAAACAGAAAATCAAAACATTATTGAATTACATGACCCGGTTGCTCCAAAAGATTACATGAGTAGACCCAAAGTAAAAAATCTGTCAACGTCATTGTTGAAATGGCGGATTTTTACAGCTCCCACGGTTGTGACCCCTCTCTCTACAGCACGAACAAGTTACCACTCTTCGCTTGCGATGTTGATCTTCAACTCGGATCCTGTTCTTCTTTGGTCGACCCGGTTGCTTGCTAGCCAATGGCAGGAGGACTCTCACGGTAGTTAAATGCTGTTCCCATTGCTTTCTATCACGGGTGGCATGAATGACATCAGTGTACTTTTTCTGGTACATGGTTGTGTGGTACCAGTGCTCGCAATACTCATATGGATTCATATTCCGCGCTTTCATGGCGGCAACAGCATGGGAACATGGGTCCCAATCACGTCCCATTTGCGGCACAAGCATGACCTGCGATCTAGATTAACTACATCAATATACTCTGAAGATTGCACTTGATATTCATTCAATGCCGCTATCCGTACCATCAGCCTTCGCGATTCTTCCATCTCTGTGGCTAGGTACTTCTCTGCGTACGGTGTTAATAGTGAAGTGATGCTTTGTACTTGAGTTGACCGTCTCTGAAAGAATTCCATGAGTTTTACACGTATCTCTTCCACTTGTCTCGTAATCGGGAGCACTCGGGTGTCTTTTAGGAGACTATTTGTGCACTCTGCAGCATTGCTGGTGAGCATTTCATACCTGTGTCCGTGAGCAAATGTCGTTGTCCAGAATTGACAGCCGATCGCATGGATGTAATTATATGCGCGCTCGTCTACACTTTTTATGTGGTCCATGCAAGCATTGTACTCACAAGGTCGGTATGCCCTCGCTGCGCTCCAAAACTTTCTTATAATGCTGTGGTCGTTGAAAGCCGCCTTTATGTTTTCGGCTATATGATGGCAACAAAAGCAATGGCTTGCGCTAGGCATTATGGCTTGTACTGCAGGAATCAAACCTTTCTGACAGTCAGATACGATTGTTAGATTCTTTGGCTCACCCAACGACAAGGACAAGTGTGCAAGAAACCACTCCCAACTATCACGCCGCTCTGCTTCAGCGAAGGCAAATGCAATGGGGAACAATTGATGATTTGCATCATGTGTTACAGCCACCATTAGCACTCCTAGATATTTGCCACGAAGGTGTGATCCATCCACCGCTATCAATGGGCTTAGAGTGGTTTAGAATGACCTTAAGCATGGACCGAAGGACTAAAAGAAGCGTCTGAATCGGTCATCCTCCCTGATGTCCAACGCAGTGTACGAACCGGGGTTCGTTTTATGGAGCTCGTTGCAATAGAGTGGCAATATCATAAAGGACTCCTCATACGATCCACGCACTTTGCATAATGCAAACTCCTTTGCCATATGTGCTCTCCTGTATGTAATGTGGGTCCCAAACTCAATCTGACATTCATTGATGATCTCCTTGGGCCTAAGATCGTTATTGCATCGCACATTCTCTTCAATGAACTCTGCTACTAGCTTCGCGGTTGCTTGCCGATGTGCAGTTCCCATGAGTGGTTTAGAGCAACAATGTTTGGAATTATACTTTCGAACTCTGAAGTGTGGACCAAAATCTACCATGGAGGCATGTACATGCCAAGGACAATCTACTCCTTTACAACTCACTGTCACCATGTTCATGTTAGTTCTTTCATGTTTCAAGGCGAAATTGTTGTATATTGCATACTTTGCTGTAGCTCTTCTAAAAGCCTCACGATTAGGAAACTCCATACCTAGCCACATCTCCCTACCTGAATCGGTCCCTTCTTCGAGCAAGACATTATCAGGGACCATCGTGTCCACGAGGGGAGCTTTTGAAAAGCTGTCTTCTTCATTTATCCTTATAGTGTCTCTTTCAACACCTGATTTATTCAGTTCGGCATCTGCTGAACTTCCACTCCCAACCACATTAGTTGCGGGAGCACCTATGAAGCTGTGCACACTTTCGCTTCCATGCACATGAAGCATTTCTACATTGATTTCTTCGAACAAGGAGTCATCATCGTCTACAAAATAAGACAATGTCGTTGGGAATTTTATATTGTGATCCTCCTGTATATCGATCGTGGGAAGTTCTTTAAAAGGTGGAGGTGATGGTGGTAGATTGCCCTATAACTTATCATCAGGCTTTCCAATGCTAGGAGCGTCTCGAATGATTCTGTTCCTTTCATCTTGTAAAGACCTGCAATATATATAGTTATGAAAGAAATAATTACTTTCAATCCAGGCTGAAAATGTTGAAATATAGTTTTAACTTCAGAACATACCTATTGTCACGGGTGTGTTGGAAACTGTCTTCATCGTATAGCCTTCTTTAAACGAATAATAATATCCCCTTTGCTTCACTTCTTGACGATTTTAACAAACCATTGATATCATTATCATCATCGATATCTATCAACGAAAAAAAATTGTCATTGTGTAGAAGATACTTTAGAGTTCTCTCATTGGGAGTTGTTGCCCAACTCGATGCTTCCAAAGCAATTTTGGACAGCTCTTTAAACGTAACATTGCTTGAGAGATATCTCATCTTCTGCCTTCCACCCTTATAATGAGGACGATTGAGCTCAAGTTCAAACTCACCGTCATAGTGAAAGATTATGAGTTGCTCAGCGTCTGCCATGCTATTAGAACATCATAAAAAACATATATTACTTGGACCATCCTTCTCACGCAATAATGCATGGGGTGTAGATTAAATTTGTGAACATTTTCCTCCTTATTAGAAACTAACTATGTATAAAGTACTTTGAACAGTGCAAAACAGTAAATAGGGCTCCTGTGCAACATATACCATATTCAATGAAACAGACAATAAACAGCATACAATGAAAGAGAACATGTATCCAAGCATTGAATGATAGTATATGTATTATATGTTGTCAATACAAACAGGGGATTGATTTCTAGGGTTCCATCATGTGAACAGAAATAATTTCATTACCTCCTTCGTGTAGACCCTATCAATAGCAAGAGGAGATCGATTGAAAATTAATGGTGACATCAACGGTGGAAAAATACAGTTGTCATCGTGTTTCGCAACTACAAGACACTGAAGGAAGGCGGCCTCTGCGTATTTTGTGAAGTGTGACGAATGAAGCTCGAAATCGAATTATATATAGAGTTTGCGGACAGGGTCATCGCCGACCTTATTCAGTGTAAATAACGTCGGCGCCGACGATGTGACAAAATGGTAAAAAAAATGAAAATCGGGCCCAATTGCTCTAATTGGTGCCCCACTTGCTAAAGTGTTTGATTGCGTAACACATGCGGATAAAGTGTTTTTTCGGGTTAAATCCTCTTTAGTTTTACACCTTGTTTTTATTATTTTCTTTTCCTCTTTATCATCCACGTGCCCAATGGGCATTTGACTTTAATAAGTTAAAAGTCGGCCACCAAATTTGACTTTTCTCCTTTTGATCATTAGTCGGTCCATTATGCATCCCACCTGTTTGGGACTGAGAGCTGGGCCCTGGGTCACCCACATGGTTTGTCCTTAGGGTGCTGCTAAATGCACCCACCCTACTATACCTATCTAGTATTTAGAACTGCCCTCTGCGTCACATCACATTGCGACACATCAGAGACTGAGACCGAGAGAGTCTACCATGCACCCACCCTACTATGCCTATCTAGTATTTAGAATTTCCATTTAAGTTAGCAGCAGAGAATGAGAGAGTCCACTGCGTCACATCACATGGCGATGGCCATTCAATGCTGCGTCGTTTTGCGGGCCCCACAAGGCCCATGCTCTTTGCCACATTCCTCGATCGAGACGAACATCCTTTTGAAGCAGTAAATGACATTTCAAATACAATCATTTTCTCGAAATTACAAAAGTGCCCTTGGGTATTGGTGGGATCGGGGACTAGGATTGCAAACGAAACGGTTCGAGGTTGGAACCATACTGGACTAGAGCCAGATCTGTTTCTAAATAATGATTTTGGTTTCGGATCTGGTTTTGACTTAGATTCTTTTTTGTTAGTTTCAGACCTGATTCCGATAGAAAAACTTGGATTTGGTTCCGAAAACCGAATTCACCCAAAGGAATGAATCTAGTTTTAAAATATGTTTTAACTTCTCTTTAGATTTTTCATTTTTTTTAAAATAAGTATATCATTCAACTTATAACAGTGCATCAAGTCTATTACGTCCAGCATTATACATAAAAAAAATTAAAAAAAGAGTTTATTTTGAGGTACGGTTTGGAATATCAAAGACTCATATGCTGAATTCCGGGTCCATGGGTCGGAACCTATATGGACCCATAACCAAACCTGTTTATTAATCAGGACCTAAATTAAATTCCGGACCCGGACTCGTTTATGAATCAGAACCTAAAATAGGTTCCATACTCGATTTTTTCAAGTCGGAACTTTTAAGAAATCCAAGAAATGGATACCCGTTAGCATCAGTTTCGTTGTAGTTCTGTTCGCACATTCTTTTAAATTGTTTGGAGTGTATGAAAATTTTCAAATTTATTTTTTGATTGGTGAAATTTTACATAAGCCAACCTTTGCAATTACACTTTTGGCCTTTCGAATTTTTTGATTGGTGAAATTTCACAGAAGCCAGCCTGTGTAGATCTCGTTGCTTGGGGTCCACAGGCCCAAACAGATTGTCCATCGAAGCTCAGACGACCTAAAATATCACGCAAAAAATTTCAAGCGTCAATGATGACTTCATCTGGTCTAAAAAATTTCTGATCATTGGATCCCAAATCTAACGATGCCACTACGTAGTTTTCGTCACCACGATTCCGTAGAACCAAACCACTTCTCCATCCGAATCCGGATGATAAAGTTATAGATAGTCAAAGTTTCTGTTTCACCATTGACCGGGCCTGCTGACACATGCAGTATATCAGTCTGTACCAGTGGTTTTTAGTACTATGGGCTTCTGCTGCACGGGTCAGGCTAACCCGACCCAGACTTGGGCCTAACCCGACCTAATTTGCGGGGATCTGATTGCTACACGCGTCCCAAGTCAACAGCACTCAAAAAGGTTGAGTCAAGTCACGTGGGTTGATATCTCGTGGTAAAGGACCCTGGCATGTTCACATCCATTACAAGTGTTTCTCTTTCTCTCACTCTTTGCTCTCCCATCCCCTCATGTCAGATCATGTCATATCCATAGAGTGGGTGCAAATACTAAATAGGGTGGGTGCATTTAAAAATTTCCTTATTATTACTATTCTTTCCTTTTCTTCATTCATTAATGGATGTCATCATTGATTGGGTGCCATCATTGTTTTTCTTTATAGGTAGACATTATAGGACCCTGAAGTCAAATCTAGGGCGCGAAAATTTAGAGCCTACTTATAGATTATAGCTGACCACTTCCTTGTTGTTTTTAATCAGTTTACTAGGCCCACTATTAAATCCACTTTTTGTCCCGAGTTCGAACAATTTGTGGGCCTATTGTTAAAGCCGGCTCCTTTTCTTTTAAATCTCACAATGTGCTTGGGCCCTATTGTCAAATCCACTTTTTGTTCCGAGTTTGAACAATTTGTGGGCCCTATTGTTAAAGCCAGTTCTTTTTCTTTCCAATTTCACAATGTACATGGGCCACTTTGATAGCCAAACGACTACATTTTGCTATCTTTTTTCTTTTTTTTTTTTTCCCCTTTTAACCTTCTGCATGATCAATCCAAGGCCGATTGTGAAAGGCAATTGATTTCAAAACCTATATTTAATTTCAAAGGTTATACTAAATTTGTGCACAAACATAAATATAATCAAATCAAAGTCCTAAACCTAAACAAATTGATTGGACCATTTTACTTATTCTTCCCTTTAAACTTTTGATTTCTGAAGTTCAATTTTAATAGTATTTGTGTTATGAGTTATATGATAATATTCGTTTATAATTTATTTAATGTTTATAAATATTTTTATTTAAAAAGTTTTTTTTATAGCCCGAGTTGAGGGCGGGCATGTGGCAGTAATTCCTCACTTATTGCCAAACGTGATCTTAAAAATAACTTAGATATGCAAGGTTACTGCAGGACCCACAGTAGTGGATGAAATAAGTGACAAGGAGGATGTACATTGAAATCCCATCTGCTGAATGCATATAACTTTGAGTATTATTATATTTAAAAATATTATGGGTGCACTGAGGTTTGATTTCATACATGACTGTGGGTGGAATCGACTCATGCATGTTTTTTTACTGAAATTTATGACTTGAACGTAGGAGATTGGGTTTTTTTTTTTAAATATGATATGATATCTTGTTTCCTAACATTTGAAATGATGTGTTACTTTCGTAAAGATTTTAAATTCTAACCATCTAAAAAATCTTTTGGAATTCTTAAAATTCACTTTTTATATAATTTATTGAAATTTCAAATTCTTTATCTAAAAAGAGAAATTTAAAACTCCACCTAAAATGACAACTTTATAGAGTATTTAAAACTTTCCTAACCATGAATTATTGAAATTCTTATAAAGAGACGGTCCTCAATGAATGATCACCAAAATATATTATTTCCCACTCAAAGCATGACCAGAAAAGGTACGTTGCCTTCAGTTTTATGTGGACATGACATCGCACTAACCCTCTTTAATACATGTCATTGTCGCACGATATAGACCGGCTGATCCACCCGCTACCGACTTTCTAGATGTGAGGTAGGTGACTGGGAGGTAGGTGACTCTACAGACCCAATTTTTAATTCCTGTCTGTCAGATTGATGATTTCAGGTAATGGATATGTACGTTTTCCTATATGTATAATATAATAATAGTATTTGTTTTGACAACTCGCTATCTATGGAGCTCTCTTCCAGAAAAATAGAATACAGCCTTTAGCTTTGACGTCACCTCTCCTTTTATCTCATCACACATTTAAATTCAACATCCCTGACTTTTGTCTTACTCTAAAATATCTCTACCCTGTGTACGTGGGCCCAATCGCTTTTAACCGATCAATCTCAGCGAAGAATCTCAATCGGCAGCTCTTTCCTTTTTATATATATCAGGATTAGATCAAAGTCATACCCAAGATTTTGGGCCCGACCATGGTTTTTGCCATCTCCGTAATGGCCCACCAGATTGAGGTTCCTGACCAACCAACGCATAGAGATGGGCTAACAATTTTCCAATATACTCGTACAAACTAGAAACGAAAACATCACACACATCAAATAACACAAAGTATAGGGGATAGGACAAAGTAGGTCAAGTTCCTTATGCATGCTATCAGTATAGTAGGTCCGGTTCCCATGTGTGCCATCGTTACATTATTGGGTTTCACTTTCACACCTCTCCACATGGCTATCCGCTTACCACATTTTTTAGTTCTTCATTCCCTCTTTTCTTTACAAATTTGAAACCAGCAGCATATCGGCCTCGATCATTCATTTAAGAATTTTCATGCTTTTCTTAGCACTAATCCATACTTATCCCTAGTGAAACGGCTCGCGCTTTCTCTCTCTCTTTATATATATATATATGAAGAGTATTCATGTGCAACCATCCCTCACCATAGAGTGAGGGATACTTCCATAAATAAGAATTTTCAAGTATAAAAGTGAATTTTCAAGTACATAGAATGATGTACACTTCCGTGTCTTCATGTGCAAAAAGAGAAAGTGCCATCACCATATGGTATATATATATATATATATATATATATATATATATTCACACATGACGGTTTCACATTGCTTTGGAATTGAGGTTTGGTTTAAAGGTAAAAAGAGACTTTGCTAAAACTGATGTCTTTATTTTCATTTACTATCTTTCGACATCCAAGGTAAGCTATGCATTCAAGTCTTATTTAAAATATTACCAACTCATATCAATTTTTTTCTATACAAAAAATAAACCATATCAGTTTTTTTTTCTTAGACTATTTGAGGTGCAATTCACATTTGAGATCAAATGTCACATATATATTTAAATCATTTTGAGGGGGAGAAAAAGATAGATTGTGGTTTTGGTTTTGAAAAATGAAAAAAAAAAAACCTTTTTAAGCTTAGTAAATCACACAAAAAAAAAATATTTTCACTCTTGTGTTGTTACTTATTAATGTGGGTTTTCGTTCTCCCTTATAAATGTGGGTTTTCATTTTTCCAAATGCAATTTAGGTGGTTGCATTTCATTTTTTTTATTCACAAGTCTTTTTAATTTCTTTTTTGCATGTGCAATTGGTTCCCATTTTTCAATTAAAAGTTTTCTAACATGAAAAACTTATCTTCTTCCCAATAAAATATATCAAATCTTCAATATATTTTTATTTTGAGGCTCGGGCTTAACACGGGCATTTGTTGCTACTTCAAATATAAGTGATTAAGATAAAAATAAAAACTAAAAAAATCAAATCACTTCCGTTTTAGTGTAGAGATATTCCCAATTGAAGCTAAGGGCTCAACAAATTTTTGGAGTTTATATCTTGTAATGTCAAAAGGGTGGGTCATTGCTAAAACTTGGAATTCTTGAGCTCCTTGTTTCATTTGTGCATATTCTTCAACATTTGTACAAGAATCCCATACATCATGAATTCCTTAAGTATTGTGTTTCCTAGCTAGTGAAACTTCTAACTGAAATTAAAAATGTATGCATTTTATATATTTATGTGCATCAATTCTTTACCATAGGCGAGGGACACATAGTAGGGTAATATAGTGGGGCAGTCTTTATGATCCATCCAAACCATCCACATACGGAACCCCTGAATATATAGAAATGCTTCTGTGAGAGTTAACTCTCACTTCTTATGGCGAGAGGCACTATGACAGGCTCCAATGATCATGGGACAAAGGGGAATGGAAAGGGCCATATTTGTTGACAACGTGGGGCTGCTCAGTTGGTTGGTAACCCTAATTGTCACCCGGTTTGCTCGGAGATTGATATACCACTCTTCCCAATTTGCTCGGGGATCGACCCATGGGTATGCTGCTCTTCTCATTTTGTGGGCTTCCCTCTTGCCACTTGTGTGAGCTCTTTTGGGTCACTGCCCTCTAGGCCGACATACAAAAAAAATGATGCTCACTTTTATAACTTAAGAAAATAATAGCTAGCGTGGTAAAAGAAATTTCTACATAATAAAGAATACATATAAGTTAAGACTTATATGTAGGTTCGAAGATATTTAATCTAGTTTCAACCAATATGAAGACATCAATATGTAGGTCTTACTCCTACAAAATATATATAGATATATATATATATATATATATATGGAGGTCCTACATAGCCAAAAAATGTAATAGCGGGATGCCATCCCTTTGAATTAACTGTTGAGAACATTGGAATTCCATCGGGTCCGCCCATGCCTACCAGGATTTGGAGATACTTGATTCCGTCGTTTGAAAATGTGGAAAGTTCTAAGTTCTAAAATTTTACTAAAAACCATGAGTTTTAGAGTTCCTTGACAACTGAAAGTCTTATTAGAAATTTAAATAAAACAAACCCTAAATTTATCTTCTGACAATACAGTGTGTAAAATGGATTTTGAGTTTTTTCTTTTTTGTTGGGTCTAATGTGTTTATGGCTTTGAACTCGGAGAAATTCTCCGTACTTAATGGATTAGGATTGGTCACTAACATACTTCTAGAGGAGTTATTGTCTCTTGAAAATGTCTCAAATTTCTTATTAGTGTTTTTATAATTAAGTTAATTTCAGGATTATGTCCCAAGAAAGAAATGAAAATATGGACCTTGCTTTTAATTTAAATTTCTCATAATACACCACAAAGGTGTTTACGTTGGCTCAAATCATATTCTCCATCAAGGCGTTTACATATTAATTCATCGATCAATGTAAAACATGATAGAATTTGCTAGAGAGACATATATCTACTTGGATTGGAATTCTTAATAACCTTTCTTACATGCAATTCTGTCCAACTTTTTAAAATAGCACATGTGGTAGTGTATCCCAATAGCCTAATAAATTATAATAGAGCCGTGGGTTTAACTAAGTGCCAAAAATCACTTTCATTAGATGGTGAGATTCTTTTATAACCTCACAAGATTAGCAACATCCACATTTGGCAATCTAAGTGCCTGAGAATTTCTAGAAGTTCCATACAGTCATGGAAAACTGAAGTTTGGCAATTGTAAATCCCTAAAAATCTTGAATTTTTGAAGGTTTTCACATTCAACCCCTCTTATAGGATTTGAAAACCCTTATTTTTGTGGATTTATGCATTATACCAATTTCTCTCAGCTATCCACATTATCAACATACACCAATATAGACGTAAAACCTCAGCCCATACAAGTACTCCTTAGTAAGGAATCCCTATTTCAGGGCAGCAGAAAATCCTCAAATCTAAGGATTCTTCAATTATTACCAAAACGCGGTCTTTGTAATTAAGCTGAATTTCTAAATCCAAAAATGAACATCCAGTAAAACTAATCTTTTTACGGTAAGGTAGAATCTGAAGTCTTTTTCATTTGTGTCACAAGGTCCGCACCAACTTCATCGCTGTCCTATTCTAAAGTGGGTAGCACCTAGACATTTATATTTCTATCCCATTCACCCTCTGTACTTCATGTGGCAGATATGAAATGAATCCGGATCCTCTAAGTGGCCTTACATTAATTGTGAGTGGGCAGGACATTTATATTTCTATCCCATTCACCTTCTGTACTTCATGTGGCAGATATGAAATGAATCGGAATCCTCTGAGGGGCCTTACATTAATTATGAGTGAACCATTTATAGTCAGCGACTTTGTGGTGGATATTTTTTTGCCCAAATGTGTTACACCCCGACCCGATTTAACCCTAATTAGTATTAAGTAATTGTGTTTTATCCGTGTTAATTGCATTTAGCTGTTAAGTTATTGTGGTTAGTGTTTATTAATCTCTATGGACTGAGCTAGATGAGTTTTACACCTTATATAGGTGAGTTATAATGAAGTTGACTCAATTGAGTTGAGTCAATGGCTTTTTCGTAAATGTGGGTTTTCGTGTTTTTCATGATTTGCGCATCATTTTGATGTCATCGTGTGTATTTTGATGAGTACATCGATTTTCAAAGTAGGCATTTCTTTATTTGACCAACCATTGTACAAATGGACCCTCATTTGACTCGAATTGGAAATAAGTTAATGGAATGGACTTTCCTGCAAATCCCTATCCTATATAAAGTATAACCCAACCCTTACTCTCATTCCTTTTCATTCTCTATCTCTCTGCACTTCTTCTTTTCTTCTCTTCCTTTCCAAATTCTCTTCTCCCTCGACCTCTTAAAGAGTGCATGTGCTTAAGAGCTAAGGAGTCTTCATCTTCATTCTCATCTTCATTCTTTCTTCTCTTGTAAATAAGGATAACCCTCCCTCATCTTCCACCCTTCTCAACTCAAAGCCCTAGTTAAGTAAGAGCCATTACACCCTCTTTTATGGCTATAGGTTATGCATTAGAGTCAAAGGACTCTTAAACACTCATTCTTACATAATCATGTGTTTTCTCCATGTTGCTTTGATATTAGGGTTTTATAAATTGGGGATTTTGAGTTCCTTTGAGCTACAGTGTGAGAAAACCTTGGAGAACTCTTACTAAGGCAAGTATAAGCATAATTTGGGTTTGTATTTTGTGCATTTTCATTTGATTCAAGAATTTTTCTTTCTCTCTCCATTATTTTGGGTTTTTATGTTGATGATGATAAATGAGTTGGATTTATTCATGTGGGTTTGTTTTGGAATGTTTGGAAGTATTGTGTATGTGTTATGGGAGTAAGGAAGCTCATTTTTGCAAGGATTAAACTAGAAGAGAAGAAGGAAATTGAACTTCGTAAGTTCTACCGGAAGTTCTACCGGTAGAAGTGGCTCGAAACTTCACAGAAAGTTGAAGAAAGTGAGAACCTTAGTCAACCGGAAGTTCTACCGATAGAAACAGTCAAAAATGTGGCAGAGAGTCTGGAGAGGGAGATCCACCTGCTTAAACCGGTAGTTCTACCGGTAGAGATGCTTCTACCGGAAGTTCTACCGGTAGAGCTGCTTAAACCGGTAGTTCTACCGGTAGATATGCTTCTACCGGAAGTTCTACCGGTAGAGCTGCTTAAACCGGTAGTTCTACCGGTAGATATGCTTCTACCGGAAGTTCTACCGGTAGATGGACCTGACCCAGTTTGTTAAGCCTTTTTCGACCCAAATAAAGGTGTGTTGACCCTTTTGGGGTATTTTCACCCTCCTTAATCACTCATTTAGTAGGTTTTGGAGTACACCCTCACTTCCGTAGGAACTTAGGGAATTTTTGAATCTTATGACCATAGAATGGGAACTTTAACCATATAATTGGACCAATGGATGATTCCTACTCTAAGACTATGCTATGAAAATTCGTTACGAAATTCAACGTATTTCCTGTAACTGGTAACACCAAATAAATGTAGTAATTCGTTGATTATCCCAACCTATTTTGAAATCGACGGTGGAGGACTAGAAATATAAAAATCCAGAGTTAAATTGTACAACAAAAATAGCTTGATTTCTAATTAATTGCATTTCATATTGATGTGTGAATTCCCTTTGCATCTCAGAATCCTACTTACTAGATTGGTAAATTCTTAGTCATTCCATTTGAATATTTCCAAACTGGTGTTTGGTAGAACTGAGGATTGAGTACGAAATTGAAAAGATGTGATTATCATTTGATTTGGTTATGAATAATGAATATGAATTACTCAATTCTACTTTTATTCCGAGTATTATTGATTCTATCGAGTTAGCACTACTTAGCTTCGACCCAGTAATACCCGACGGGGTTACACTCGGTTTATAAATTGAGACTACTGCAGTAAGTCATATGGAGCTCCGGAACTCCAGACCCGGGTAGTCAGCTAGCCTTTGGCCAGGCCGCTGGTGACATCCCAACTAGATTTGCTCTCTTTTGAGAGGATGAGCTTAAGGTAGTAGCCAATTAGTGTGTTTCATTTTCTTGATTCATCCAGCATAAATTACACATTTAAGCATGATTTGCCTAAACGATACTTGATATTGCTTTTTCTTAAATTATCCATCTTAAATTCAATTGAAACATTATGTATTTCCTTATTATTGCCTGTACTTGCTTAATCGTCGTATTAATGATACTACATTTGGTGTCACAGTCTCAGGTGCAGTCTCCGGTCCCCCAGAGGCCGAGGGAAGAGAGAAGGTTACCTATGAGGTACCTTCAGGCCTAGTAGAGTGGCCCGAGGCTCCATGAGCTTGTCTTCCATGGAGAGCGTCACCTCTTTTTAGACAAACTATTTTGTTGTGTGGTTAGCCCTTTTTGTGTGGGCCACACTTGGTTAATAGCAATTCTTTTTGTTTATATTTTTGGTAATGATGTATAGGGTTCTTTGGTTACCCTCTTTTGTATAACAATGTAATTAATTGTATAATTCTTTTATATTAAAACTTGAACTGTTATATAGACTGAAAGAGAATTTGATATCTCATACAATGAAATGCAGCTTCTGCTACGTTTAAATGTGTAATTTATGATGGATGAATCAAGAAAATGAAACACACTAATTGGCTACTACCTTAAGCTCATCCTCTCAAAAGAGAGCAAATCTAGTTGGGATGTTACCAGCCGCCCGGCCAAAGGCTAGCTGGCTACCCGGGTCTGGAGTTCCGGAGCTCCATATGACTTACTGCGGTAGTCTCAATTTATAAACCGAGTGTAACCCCGTCGGGTATCACTGGGTCGAAGCTAAGTAGTGCCGACTCGATAAAATCAATAATACTTGGAATAAAAGTGGAATTGAGTAACTCATATTCATTATTCATAACCAAATCAAATGATAATCACATATTTTCAATTTCTTACTCAATCCTCATTTCTACCAAACACCAATTTGGAAATATTCAAATGGAATTACTAAGAATTTATCAATCTAGTAAGTAGGATTCTGAGATGCGAAGGGAATTCACACATCAATATGAAATGCAATTAATTAGTTTTAACTCATGCATGTGGACAGTTGGTTTTCCTCTCCTTCGTGTGTTGAACTTGGCTCGAGACAGGTACAGCACACGGGAGTACGTGTGGCACACCTCGGGGATTACCATAGGCCAGGGTGATTCGGGACCGGGATGTGACAAAATGCATGACAAACTATCCACGCATTGCAGGCTCCGCACGGTGACACGTGAGATTTTCCCTCACCAGACTCGAAATGAAATCGGTGTACTACAAGAAACTGCAGCTTTAGCGACGTTCTCATAAATTCGTCGGTAAAGAATACATTTTACCGACGTATATTATTTCCTCGGTAAAAATTGTACCTTTACCGACATTTTATAGAAAACGTCGGTAAAATTCAGGGTTTCACCGACGATTTTATTAAAAGCGTCGGTAAAAGGTTATTAGAGGATTGACTTACATGCGGTGGGAGGGAAAAAATCAGATTTTTTACCGACGTCTCCCAAAAACGTCGGTAAAATTGCATTTTAGCGACGTTTTTTTTATTTTAAACGTCGGTAAAAGATTATTTTAGAGTTAATTTAAAAAAACATAATGTTTTACCGACGTTTTTCAAAACGTCGGTAAATCCCTCTTAACTTTTCCCAAATCCCACTCATTCTTTTCCCTCTCCCGCCTCCAAAACACCTCTTTTCTAAAACCCCTTTTCTCCAAAACGTCTCTCTCTCTGCTCTCTCACTCTCGCTCTCGGTGTCTCTGTGCGATCTCTCTGCCCTCTCTCGCTCACTCGGTCTCTCTCTCTCGCTCTAAGTCTTGGTCCTCCTGCTCTCTCTCTCTCTCTCTCTCTCTCTCTCTCTCTCTCTCTGCGATCTCTCTGCTCTCTCTCGCTCTCGGTCTCGGTCTCTCCTGCTCTCTCTCTCTCTGCAATCTCTCTGTTCTCTCTCGCTCACTCGGTCTCTCTCTGCTCTCTGCTCTCTCTCTCTCGCTCTCAGTCTCCCTCTGCTCTCTGTTTCTCGGTCTCTCTCTTCTCTCTCTCGCTGTTAGTCTCTCTGCTCTCTCTCTCGCTCTCTGTCTCTCGATCTCTCTCTGTTATCAGGCGCAAACCCATCTCTCGCTCAGGTGATCCCTTTTCCGGTCGTCTTCTCCAAAGCCAGCACGAGTTGTTCCCCTTTTCCGGTCGTTTCTCCAGACGCAGTACAGGGTCGACTCCTTTTGGGGTTGTCTTCTCCAGAAGCATTTGCCCTTTTCTGTAACAGAGAATCGAAAAAGGTATTTCAGTTTGCTTTGTTCTTGACTTGTATTTTTTTTTTTTTTTTTTGTTCTTTAGTATGTGGCAATGTCACAGAAGCTATTTATTTTTATGCAATCTTATTCTTCCATATCCTTTTCTAGATCTTTTGTTTCCATTTCAATGTCTTAGCTGATTCCGTTTCAGAAATTAGAAATTATGCATGTAAATTACACAAAAAATCCAGTTCCTATTGACTCTCCTAATTTCCCTTGAAGAGATACAACACACCATTCTCTTAACTGTGCTAACATCCTGAGTTTGTACCCTTTTTTTCTGCACTGCTATTGCTACGCTTGAATGATCCAATTCCTTCACTAGTATTGGATTCATGGACCTAATGATCTTGTTCTTCATCACTTCCCCCCAAGCTAGTGAGTGGTGACAGCACAATCCCTACCTTGTTTCTTAAGTTGTGAACTACTTGCATTGGGAGAGATTTTGTAAAATTAACTGCCACTTGTTTTGAGGAACTTATGAAATGAGTGACTAGAGCTCCTAGTGCCACTTTTTCACAAACCAAGTGGTAATTAATTTTTATATGTTTTGGCATGAATGGGTAGGTTGGCTTTGGGATTAAAGAGAACTGATGTTGTTGACACCAAAAAAGTCAATATGTCTCCTCAACATAAGAAGCCTCGTGAAGCTGCATCCTGCTAAAAATAGGCAAGGCTACTTCAAGCATCAGATCTTTTCAAAATCAGACAGAAACTAAGAGATCTTTCAAGACAGCTAAAAGAGGGGTACACCTGAGGTTTTGAGCCATTCCGACAGCGTTTGGCCTAATTTCACTGCTCCAACAGCTAAACAAGCGCTCCTGGCGGCGACATCATCAAAGACACCAAAACTTTGATCAGAGCCTACGGATGACTCCAGAATGTCTCCAAAGGGCTCCATGCCAAATTTCAAGTCAAACCGACAACGTTTGACCCTCCATCAATGCTCGAGCAGCAAATCAAGCCTCCCGGCGGGGGGAACCACCGAAGCCATCACTCATCAAACAAAATACATGAGTGGCTTCAACATGCTTCCAAAAGGCTGCACGTCGAATTTCAGGTCATTCCGACAACGTTTGACCAGGTTTCGATGCTCCGAGAGAAAATCAAGCCTACCGGCGGCGGAGCAACCCGGGACCATGACATCCAAAACGGAGCCCATGGAACGTCTCAAAATGACTCCAATAGGCTCCCCGTCAAATTTCAGGTCAATCGGACATCGTTTGACCACATATCAAAGCTCGGCATTTTCCCCGTAGCAAAATCAAGTGAAGCATCGATGGGACCTCAAACGGCATCAAAACTCAAATAAAAGCCCACGGTTGGTCCTATCCACTGCTCAAGAAGCTTCACCTCAATTTTCAGGTCATTCCGATATCGTTTGACCTAGTTTCGACTCTTGACGGAAAATCGGCTACAAAGTCTTCGGCTTTCCCGAAAAATGGGAAACTTTGTGCTCCGATTTCGCGCAGGTTCTCGTCAAGTTTTCTCCAAGAAAATGAAGTCAATAATTGAGGAAAATTGTGAAGAAAAATACAGAAGGAAAAAGGAACGAAAAAGACGAAAAAACGGTCGAAAACGAAGCTCGGCGACCAAACGGGCCAAAGCCCTATGGTCGCCGGCGACCCTGGGTGCATGGTCGCCGGTGACCCTGGGTGCATCGTCGCCTAGCGACCCTGCAAATCCGGGTCGCCGGATTTTGCACTAAATCGTCCGTTTTCCGATTCTTTTAGCGTTTCGGGTGTTCCGGCCTCTGTGATTTTCGGAAAATGCAATGTTTGATGCTTGAAAACGACTGATCTTCATCGACATCTTGGATCCGCCGTCAAAAGCATGAAGTCATCACCGATCGCCTCAAGATCGCCAACCGGCTGACCAAGAAAGTGCACTTTCTGTCCGACCGATCTTGAAATCGACAAGACAGATGTCACCGGCCCGTCAACATCAATCAATATCTGAAATTGCATCGCAATCCGACATCAAACAATGCGTGGATCCACCTGTGATGATCTCAAGAAAAATCTCAAAATGCGCAACACGGCCCGCGACTCTTCACATGCCCTGGCGACCACTTAATTACGTTAATTGACCCGTTTATGACAACTTAATGCGGTCATTAACTCATTATTTTGGACGGCCCAATCAGATTCAAGCATTTGGGAGTTACAAATCCAAGCAATCATGGCATTAAACCCATGAAACTCCCATCATCATGAAGCATAAAGGCAATTAAAAGCCCACTACCTTCATCGGCCAATCACAAGCCTTGAAAAAGGAGTTACAAAATCAACTTGTAACTCCTCATCAATTCTTTCATCATGGCCATCAATGCCAATAAACACCTCATGGCTACCAAAAGCCTATAAAAGGAGGTCCATTCCAAGAAGAAAGCATGATGAAAAGAGACCCCAAGTGCAAGCTCTGAAAAACCAGAAAATCTAAGAGAGAGACGAAGTCCTGCTACTTTGCTCCCGGAAGCACCACAAGGTGATCAACGTCCCTTGGGGGGCCACACCCCCCCCCCCCCTCCTCCCCCAAGGCCTCCTCCTTCTCCAACATGGACTAAACGCGGCTTTTCAGCCCATTTACTCGGTTTTTCATTGGATATAGGACCTTCTCTTGGTCCTTGTCCTTTAAAAAACTGAGGTTAGGAGCCAAGCCAAAGAATCAAAGCATCACATGTTCTCATTTGAAGGACGATGGCGAAGCCCATACACGACTTGCGACCGTCGATCTCAACGTGTCCCCACAATCTCCTGAGAAGTTAGATCCATTTTCTTCCTTTTCTATTGTAGTTTGTATTTCTTAAAGAGACAAAAGAAATCACAATTCTTGTCTTTCACATTTGATGAGTTTTGTAAAATCGCCTTTCACGGCAAAATCGCCTTTTACGGCAAACAAACAAAATCGCCTCTTACGGCATTCTAAAAAAAACAAACTTGTCTCTTTTCTTAATATTAATGCAATTTGAAAAGTTAGAAAAAAGGATTGATTTTCTTTCCACTTGTGAAGGTGAATCTCCGGATTATCACCATTCCAAATTCCAAGTAGAAAGTAAATCCGGCATACCCGTACAAAAATGTTGATGCCCGAGATCTTCCCTCCACTGCCGAGACCCAGGTTAGCCCCCAGGGTGCGGAGGGAGAGGACGGAAGATTCCCCCTCTTTCGGGTCCATCAGATGTTGTCACAGAAGTGTATGGGAGTTTTTTTTTTTTTCTTTTAAGGAAAAATCCTATATCAATCAAATGGCATGTAAGAGATCTAGGTGAGTTCAACAGCTGTGGATGCTAGTGATCTGTATTCGCCCTCATTGTTATATCTAGCCACAATAGGTTGTTTCTTAGAGACCAAGGAAATGCAATTCACACCATGATGTATGCAATACCTGGTGGTAGAGCGCCTTGTTAGTGGGCAACCTGCCCAGTCTACATCTGAGAAGCCGCACAGGTTTGAAATGGACCAAGTGATTCGAAGACCATAATGTAGTACCCTTGATATACAATAGAATCCTTTTAACAGCTTGACAATGTCCTTCAATTCGTTGCAACCATGAAATGCCAAATCCAAGTTGACTTCGTGTGATAGCCTTGAATGAGTAAGAGTGAGGTATTGAAGTGGAGCAACCAGACTTCTATTTGTGGTGCCATCTATTTCCATTGCTGAAGTTTCAGTACTATGGAGATTGTGATTTCAAGCTAGTGGAATGTCAATTGGCTTGGAATTGTGCATTTTTGTTTTGATCAGAATCCATCATGCATATTTGGACTATGATGAGAAGATTCTACTATGTTCATTGCAATTTCTGACCCATGCCTTGTAATAAATTGTGATTGAAGTGAGGAATTATCACTTCTCATTGTTATTTCATGGAGGTAGAAGTAGAAGAAGAATGGTGTCTTTGTCAGTTTTATGAACAATGATGGATGGCCTTGCTACAGAAAACTCCAATTTGGAGCCTACCTGCTTATTAAATGGGGCGTGCTGATTTGGCTATTCAATGCTCGTTAGGACATTTGGTCTCGGATCTTAAATTTAGAGGACTCAAAAATAATTAAAATCCTTTATCACATGGTGTGTTGTGTATTATGTTAACATTGTTTTATTGGTTTACATAACATAAATGTATTAACAAAATAAAATAAAAAAGGGCCTAACTAAAACCCCACAGGCTTGTGACCCTTACAACTATACAGGCTTATACATGGATGTAACCGTTCCATGCTGTAAAAAGGATCCAAGCTTTTGACCCTGTTGGGACTCGAATGCTTGCTTGTGAAAGAATGAAGTGAAGTAAAGCCTCAGAAGGTGAAAGAATAAAATATAAGTAAGTTGTGATGATATTTTCTAGGTTTTTTTATCCTTTAATTGAGAAAGGAGGTTGTCTTTTGACTTTTTTATTTTAAAAGGATGGAATTTTGAAAATATTTGCTTTTGATATCACCATTTGTCTTAAAATTAGAGGCTTTACTTCACTCCACTTTACTAGTGAAGTTCCAAAGTTAGCCTTGTTTGGATAAACGAGAGGTGGAGTAAAATGAAGTGGATTCACATGAGGAGAACTAGGTTGAAGTTAAAGTAGACTACTTCACTACATTTGGATGCTTATTGTGAAGTAAATGTTTGGAGTAGAGTCCACTTTTACTCAATGAAGATGAGTTATTTGTCAATTTTAAAGATTTTAATAGACGTTGAAATCAGAACTTTACCACATCCTAAAATCAAATAGATATTTATAGAGAAAGAAAACATGTGAATTAAGCTGAAAACAGATAATAACAGATTCATATTTCAAGATAGATGCCTATCATGGGTGACTGCAATTCTCCATTTACATTACATGATGTGACTTGGTGAGCAGATTCTATTTCTAATTTCTAATTACTTGTGATTAGGTCATATATGGACAGGAGTTGGATATTACGTTATCAGAACCGATTTAGTGCGGAGTACATAGCTGGGGTGATCTCATTTATTGATTTTGCAAAGGCGAATTCGGGCGGGGCGGGGCAGTTAACTGTCTGTGTAACGATTGTTGTAACTATCGAAAGCAGGACTATGAAATCGTGAGAAGCATTTGCACATTCATGGAATGATGGTCTCATACCTACGGTGGATATTTCACGGGGAACCTATAGTTCAACCCGATGATTCAGATGAGAGTGATGATGAATCGGAAGAGAATCAAGATGAATATGATGAGTTGTTAGAGGACCATCGTAGGGGAACTTACTTGGAGGAAGATACTCAAGAGAGGGATGACGTGCATGATTTTGAAAATTTGTTGAAGGCTTCACAGTGTGGCCTGTACCCAGGATGCAAAAGCTCGGATACTCTGTTATCGTTTGTCATCAAGATATTACATGTGAAGGTAGAAAGTGGGTGTAGCCACAAGTCGTTTGATAAGGTTCTGCAGATTTTTAAGGACTTCTTACCTGAAGGTCATGTGGTGCCGGCCTCAGTTTACGAGGCGAAGAAATTATTACGTGACTTGGGCATGGGATACAAGAACATAGATGCTTGCAAACACAATTGTGTGTTGTACTGGAAGGAGAATGCTCAATTGGATAAATGTCCAGAATGTGAAAAGCCTAGGTATAAGGTCAATGATGGCAAGCGAAAGAAGATCCCTCATAAGGTGCTCTGTTACTTCCCATTGACACCGAGGTTACGCAGATTGTATATGTCAAGGAAGACAGCCATAGAGATGAGATGGCACAGTGATAAGCGCGTTGACGATGGGATAGCGCGGCATCCGGCTGATTCAGTGGAATGGAAAGAATTTGATAAGAAATATCCAGAGTTTGCCCAAGAGACATGTAATGTGAGGCTGGGGTTAGCCACCGATGGATTCAATCCTTTCGGTAACTTGAGCACCTCTTATAGCATGTGGCCTGTCATACTTATGCCCTATAATTTGCCACCATGGATGTGCATGAAGGAGCCATTTTTGATGATGTCATTACTTATTCCAGGACCAAGCTCACCGGGAAACGATATCGATGTATATCTTAGGCCCTTGGTTGATGAGTTGAAGGAGCTGTGGGATCATGGTGTATCGACTTATGATGCCTCCACTAAACAGACCTTTCAAATGCATGCGGCTGTAATGTGGAGGATAAATGACTTTCCTGCATATGGTAACTTGTCTGGGTGGAGCATAAAAGGTTATAATGCTTGCCCCTCGTGTAACGACAGCTCGTTAGGGGTGAAGTTGAAAGATAAGATTCGGTACATTGGCCATCGAAAATACTTGGAACTGAACCACCAATGGCGTAGAAGCAAGGCCTTCAACGGTCAGCTTGAGCGTGAAAAGAATTCTTTGGATTTACCGGGGCAAAAGGTACTAGACCAGCTAGAAGAACTAGCGCCGGTCAAGTTTGGCAAGAATAACAAAAGACCGCGTGACTCCGGAGAACTGAATTGGACAAAGAAAAGCATCCTATTTGAATGGCCCTACTGGAAGTGCAAAAAACTCCGACACAACCTTGATCCTATGCATATTGAGAAGAACATTTGTGTAGCTTTGGTTGGAACAATTTTGGGCATAAAGGGCAAAAACAAGGACACCGAGAAAGCACGTAAGGATTTGAAAAATATGGGCATCAGGCCAGAGTTGCATCTAGTGGAGAGGGACAATGGATCCAGCGCGAAGCCATATGCCTCTTACACTTTGGAAACAAAACATAGAGATGGATTTTATGAATTCTTGAAGTCGATCAAATACCCAGACGGCTATGCGGCGAACCTTTCAAGGTGTGTAACTTCGAAAAATGATAAATTAGCTGGTTTAAAGAGCCATGATTGCCACATCCTTATACAACGCATCCTTCCTATTGGCATGCGTGGCTTTTTAAATAAGGATATATGTACAACATTGTTTGAGTTAGGCAGCTGTTTCCAAGACCTTTGCTCGAAAACACAGAGACACGATGATTTGAAAAAATTGGAGGAGCAGATAGTTTTGATATTGTGCAAGTTGGAGAGGATTTTTCCTCCTGCTTTTTTTGATGTTATGGTTCATCTATCTGTTCATTTGCCACGCGAGGTCATGCTGGGTGGACCGGTGCAATATCGGTGGATGTACCCGATAGAAAGGTAATAGTTGATGACCATTGATTAATTATTTATGTACTAGTGCAACTAACTACCTTGCATTGAAAATCGTAATTGTTATCATTGGCTATCTAAAGGTTTCTGAAGACCCTAAAAGGGTACGTTTGCAACCGAGCTCAGCCTGAAGGTTCGATCGCTGAGGCTTACATTGCTAAAGAGTGCCTCACTTTTTGCTCAACGTATTTAAGGCAGACTGATCGAGTAGAGCACTATGATGATGGTGGCAAACGTGGCCTGGGGATGTCGGTATTCACACAAACCGTCTGTCCCATCGGACCGATGCCAAGAGCACATGATCCTTCTCAAAAAATGCGTGACATGGCTCAATGGTTTGTGTTGAATAATTGCCCCGAGGTGGAGCCCTATCTAAAGTATGTGCTTCAATCTAGTAGATTATTCTTGCATTGCTTGTTAACTCCTTTATTCATTTTCTACTCTTACTTATTCATTAAAAGCTATCTTGAGTAGGGAACACAAGCATTTAGTGCAAGATCAAAGAACTGGAGATGTCGGTCACATACAACGAAAAGAATTTGCAGGATGGTTCAAACAGCGTGTAAGACATATGAAATATCATCATTTTAATTGCTACATATTATTGGATTGCACTTCAAATAACATTAGTCATGAAATATCATCATTTTAATTGCTACATATTATTGGATTGCACTTCAAATAACATTAGTCTAATACATTTGTCTTAGTCTGCTTATGTAGATTAATCAATTGCGAACTCTAGGGTCACCGGAAGCATTTGATGAGATGTGGTCATTAGCAAATGGCCCTAGATCCCTAGTGAGTCTTTATCAAGGATGTGATTGCAATTGCGTCCGATACCACACTAAAGACCGTGAGAAATGTCGTAGGAGCCAGAGTAGTGGATTGGTCATGGAAGGGGAATACCAAGGGGTGAAGCATGACTACTATGGCTACATCTGCAAAGTCTGGGAATTGTCCTATTGGCACGGGGGTAAGGTGGTCTTATTTGAATGTGAATGGTACAACACTAGTACCAAGCACAAGATAAACATCGAAGACCATGTTACAAGCATTGATATCACGGGTCGTTGGTGTACGGATGATCCATTTGTCCTACCAAGTCAGGTGACACAAGTCTTTTACGTCAATGACACCAGCAAAGGAAAAAATTGGAGAGTCGTAGAGCGGGTCAAGCATCGGGGAGTATGGGATGTACCCGCTAAGCGGGATGACGACGATGACGATGACGATGTGCCTAATGATGCATTTCAGCAACACGAAACGACATTTGTTGTCCCAGTTCTTGTCGATGGTACTAGTGTCCAATACTCTAGGGATGATCTAGATCCTGAGATCGTTCTTAGTGATGAGTCAACAGATGTGGATGGCGAAGACAAGGATGAAACACTGGCGGAGTACGAAGATGAAGAAGAAAATGATGTTCATAGTCAGGAAGAAGATGACATGGAATATGGCATGTAGTGTTTGTTTCAGGTTTTGTATATGTAACGATTAAGTAAATTAATAAAAATATTGTCTTACATAATGACATTGTCTTCACTTTCATTTTCTCTTTTGATTTGTTCATATATGGATAAGACATGTCTACATTTCACATTTTATTCTTACTTCTATATATCATAGTTGCAAAAGATGCCAAACGGAGGGAAAAAATGGGTCAAACCAGGAGAGTTGTCCCGTCAGGTGTAAGCATCCAATTATTTATTAAAGAGAAAAAAGACAATTAAGAATAATGCAGAAAAACTTGCATCTCTAGGACTCCCGCCGACCGCATGTACTATATTTGGTTTAGATAAAGGGACAAACGAGAAGGGAAAGAGGAATGTTAGTGTGAATGATGAGGATGAGAACTACATTCCCCGCGAAGATGATGTAGATGACGAGACATCTTGGTCTCAATCGGATGAGGTAATCTTTCTATGAATGTCTATGACGTGTACTTAAAAATATTAGTTTTGACGGTGAAACTCATGCTAAAATGATTTCCATTTCCATTTAATGTAAATTGTTGACATTCACTTTACTAATATTATTGATTTTTGCTAATAATTATTTATTTTCCTTGTCACTTTGCGTTATGTCAGATTGCAGATATGCCTCGGGAAAATAGGGTGAAACGTGCTCGGAGGATCGCAGCTGCAATTCTAGTCACACCTGAGGCCTCGACACAGCCTCCGCCCCCCACTCTTCTAGTTACACGGTCTAGAGGATCAGGGAGCACATCTGATTTGGCAGCCCCCCAGCCTCTGCCGATTCAGCCTCTGACCACACGGCCCTCGCCGACCCAGCCTCTTACGTCCCAGCTTCCGACGAGTCCTCATATAGTCGGGAGCAGCGTAGGTGAGAAAATTATGACCTTTTAAGATTCAGAATGGTTCACCTCAATTTAATGATTTGTGTTCACTAACTCATTTAGCACTTTCATTTTAACAGCATCAGCCCCAGTCTCGGAGGTTCCGAGCCGTGCAAGGGGTGTTACGCGAGGAAAGAATGTGACAAAGCTGAGGAAACAGCTAGGTCATAACATCCCAGTCCCGATCCCCATCTCCAGTCATAGGCCAGTCGGAGAACATGCCCCATCACTGGTTAACCATCTTGGGTTAGCCATTAGAGAGGTTGCCCCAGTCAGGCCCCATGGATGGAAGAAGCTTGACAGTGGGATCAAGCTTGCTGTCATTGCTGCAGTTCAGGTAAATTTCAACGAGAAATATCAACCAAATTGATTATAGTTGTGCTCCGCATTACAATTTGATTATATATTTTGAGGGCATGGAATCCATGAAAATAGATGAGCCATTGTCTATTTTGAGGGCAACCATCTGACTTGCCTTTGCAACAATCTGAATTCAATCAATAATGCAGTTAGAACTTCTATTTTGGCTAGAAGTGTAAAACATGCTTTTGAGTTGAAACATAGACATGCTATCATATATGATATCATCTATAACCTTATTCCGACAATGTAGTGTAGGTTGAGAGCTACTTTCAAAAAAATGTAGACTCAAATTTTGATTCGATGAAGTTTTATGACTGGATGCTTGTCTGACACCAATTGCAACTTAATATATTATAGTTTGTTATTACTAATCTTTATATGGCTCTCCCCTAAATGCAGCAAATTTTCGATATTGGGGACTACGAGGGCGATATGCAGCTCAGGGCGGACATTGACTAATTTGTTATTACTAATGCAGGGTTTTGTATAGGAATTGGAAGTATGAGCTGCATAGTAACTATCTCGAGTTGTTAGAGCAGGGGGTTCCCCGACCCCAGGACCACCCGGCGGAGGGTTGTGATCCGGCTGATTGGCAGTTGATGGTCTCGCAGTGCTGGGAATCACCAGCCTGGAAGGTAACTTTGGGATGTTATCTACAACAATTATTTATATTCCAACGTAATTCTATTGGTAATGATTTTATAAATGATTGCTACTGTATAATTGTTTTTCTATATAGTTGAAGTCGAAAAAAGCTCAAGAGAGTCGAGCCAAGCTGCCATATAATCATACTAGTGGCTCTAGGTCATTTGCATTGAAGTTATCTCTGATGGTACTAATTATATTCATATGAAGAAACTTGATTAAGTTTATTAATTTATCATTATGTAGTTGGGTTCATATTTAATACAAAGCCATTTCAAATGACAGATGGCACAGAATGCCGGTCAATCGCCGCCTATTACTCAGTTCTTCCGCGACACCCACTATAGAGAAAAAAGTAATGAGTGGGTAAATGAGGTGGCTCGGCAGAGACATGTACGTATGTTGATAAATCAATTATGATCAATAATGCCATAAAAGCATTCTAAATCCCTTATTGATTTAAATGGCAGGAGGCCTTGGTGCAGCGGACTGAGGAGCAGTCGCAACCCTCTGTCACAGCTCCGATGACTGAGGAACAGATTGTTGTTGATGTGCTTGGAAATAGGTCGGGATATTTAAAAGGGTATGGGATATACACTAGGACCTCTTCATCTTCTACACAGTCTCGGGCACCGGATCCTGAGGTGATCGCCCTGTGGGAGCAGTTAGCTGAGTAGGCTAGGAAGCAGGCTGCACTTGAGGCCCTCGTTCATCAGTTGGCAGCTGTGGCAGGGATAGATCCGACCACCTATGTCGACATCACGAGAGGGACCACTTCTGCTGGTGATGGCACATCTACTAGAGATCATGATGGATGCTCTTAAGGGCAGGTAGACAACCCTTTTTTTTTTTTTTTGGGTTTTGAATATATAACAATAATCATCATCAACACCATCATTTATTGCTATTCAAGGAACATGAACAGCTATGTGTTGGTTTCCATCCACATAGAACTTGGAATAATAGCAGGACTGTTTTACCAACATCATAAAAATCGGGAACCGACACGAGCACCTCGCTCAAGGGTAGAGTGACTTGTAGGAACTGACGGTTCGCTGATAAGACTCCCGGTTAGAGAATTAGAAGCGAAAATCGACGATTTTCCAACACTTAAGCTCGAAAACGGCCTACCAGGGCTCCGGAACGGGAACCGGCCGCCTGAAAAATTGGAAACCGGCACGAACACCTCAATCGAGGGTAGAGTGACTTGTAGGAACGGACGGTTCGCAGATATGACTCCCGGTTAGAGAATTAGAGGCGTAAACATCGGATTTTCCAACACTTAAGCTCGAAAACGGCCCTCCAGGGGTCCGGAACGGGAACCAGCCCCGGAAAAATTGAAAACCGGCACGAGCACCTTGCTCGAGGGTAGAGTGACTTGTAGGAACTGACGGTTCGCTGATATGACTCTCGGTTAGAGAATTAGAGGCGTAAACATCGGATTTTCCAACACTTAGGCTCGAAAACGGCCCGCCGGGGGTCCGGAATGCGAACCAGCCCCTGGAAAAATCCGGAACTGGCACGAGCACCTCGCTGGGGGGTAGAGTGACTTGTAGGAACTGACGGTTCGCTGATAAGACTCCCGGTTAGAGAATTACAAGCGAAAATCGACGATTTTCTAACACTTAGGCTCGAAAACGGCCCGCCGGGGGTCCGGAATGGGAACCAGCCCCCGAAAAAATAGGAAACTGGTACGAACACCTGACTCGAGGGTAGAATGACTTGTAGGAACTGACGGTTCGCTGATATGACTCCCGGTTAGAGAATTAGAGGCGTAAACATCGGATTTTCCAACACTTAGGCTCGAAAACGGCCCGCCGGGGGTCCAGAACGCGAACCAGCCCCCGGAAAAATCAGGAACTGGCACGACCACCTCGCTGGGGGGTAGAGTGACTTGTTGGAACTAACAGTTCGCTAATAGGACACCCGGCTAGAGAATTAGAAGCGAAAATCGATGATTTTCCAAAACTTAGGCTCGAAAACGGCCCGCCGGGGGTCCGGAACGGGAACCGGCCCCCGAAAAATCGGGAACCGGCACGAGCACCTCGTTCGAGGGTAGAGTGACTTGTAGGAACTGACGGTTCGCTGATATGACTCCCGGTTAGAGAATTAGAGGCGTAAACATCGGATTTTCCAACACTTAGGCTCGAAAACGGCCCGTCGAGGGTCCGGAACGCGAACCGGCCCCCGAAAAAATTAGAAATTGGCACGAGCACCTCGTTCGAGGGTAGAGTGACTTGGATGAACTAACGGTTCGTTGATATGACTCCCGGTTAGAGAATTAGAAGCGAAAATCGACGATTTTCCAACACTTAAGCTCGAAAACGGCCCGCCGGGGGTCCGGAATGGGAACCGGCCCCCGGAAAATTCGGAAACCGTCATGAACACCTCACTTGAGGGTAGAGTGACTTGTAGGAACTGACGATTCGCTGATATGACTCCCGGTTAGAGAATTAGAGGTGTAAACATTGAATTTTCCAACACTTAGGCTCGAAAACGGCCCGCGAGGGGTCCGGAACGGGAACCGGTACCCGAAAAAATCAAAACCGGCACGAGCACCTTGCTCGAGTCGAAATCAACTTGCAGGAACTGACGGCTCGTAAATCGGACTCTCGATTAACGAATTAGACCTAAAAACGTTGGATTCTTAACACTTAATCTTGAAAATAGGCCGTTGGAGGTTGAAAACGGGAATGGGCAGTCGGACAGCCTAGAAACCGGCATGGGTACCTTGTTCAAGGCCAAAGTAACATGTTGGAATTTACGGTTAGTAAATCGGACTTCTGGTTATCGAATTAGACACAAAAACTGCCTGATTTTCAATACTTAGGCTGGAAAATAGGCCGCCGAAAAACTTAGGAAAAGATATTTATATATATATATACATGTTTAGCTTTCATTTATAATTTCATTCGTTGAAAAGATTCTAATGTTATTGTTTT
Source organism: Umbellularia californica (assembly GCA_028538565.1). Classification (NCBI taxonomy): domain Eukaryota; kingdom Viridiplantae; phylum Streptophyta; class Magnoliopsida; order Laurales; family Lauraceae; genus Umbellularia; species Umbellularia californica. Next base: position 56,864,544 of record JAPQWN010000007.1, read on the forward strand.
TTTTCTTTGCAGATTGATTAACGCTTTGCGGTCGGTTGCAGACTTTTGGGGGTGTTTTATTCTTGTTTGTTTATTTGATATGTATACTGAATATTTATTTTGGACTGTATCATCATTGATTATAATATTTGGTTAATGAAATGAATGATTAGATGAAAAATGGCGATGATTGTTTGTTAATTTAGTACCTTTTGTTTTAATGCATTTTTTACATTGAATATAAGTAAATGACTAGGTTTACTTCTGATACAGGTGTATAAACAGCTTTACAGGAAAATTATATTACAAAAACGAATATGGTATTTAGCACCTTTTATTTTAATGAATTTTTTATATTGAATATAGGTGGATGAACAGGTTTACTTCTGATACAAGTGTAGAAACAGCTTTACAGGAAAATAATATTAAAAAAACGAATATGGTATTTTAAATAAAAATAAAATCACTTTTACCGACGTTTTATTTTCGTCGGTAAAAGTGGTTTTTTTTTAATTTCTATTTTACCGACGAAAATAAAACGTCGGTAAAGGTTTTTTAATTTTTCCTTTTTATTATACCGACTACAATAAAACGTCGGTAAAAGTGGTTTTTATTTTCCTTTTTATTTTACCGACGAAAATAAACGTCGGTAAAAGTCATTTTGTTTTTTGTTTATTTTTTTTTTGTTACCGACGTTTTATTTTCGTCGGTAAAAGTTCCACAATTTTTTATTTTTTAATTTTCCAACGAAAATAAACGTCGGTAAAAGTATTTATTAAATTTTTAGAAAATTAAAATAATATTACCAACGTTTTTAAAACGTCGGTAACATTCAAATAATCGTCGGTAAAGAGCAAAATTTTTGCCGATGAAAACATATTTCGTCGGTAAATACTTTTGCTGCCACTTTTTTACCGGCGTTTAGGCGACGAAATGATTTTCTGCCGGTAAAGATCTTTACCGACATTTTACTGACTTTTGGGGACGAAAAAAGCAGAGTTTGTTGTAGTGGTACGACTACAAACTTCTATTTCTGTGAAATGGACTGAAAAACTATACTGATCGAAATGTCACCACCCCAGACGGATAGAATTTAATAGGTAGTTCCCATGACTTGATGAGAGAGCCCCACTTGTCGGATTCCTGTAATTTAAATACACGTTTACTGCATGTATTTTGGAATCACACAGAAAGAGAGAGGCCAAGATGGAAGAAGCAGCAGCCACAGAGAAGAGAGCTCTCGGTCAGGTGCTAGCCCATGCGACTGCCTTTGCAGACACCATGCTCCTTAAGTTGGCCGTCCAGCTCGGCCTAGCCGACATCATCCATGCCCACACCCAAAAGAACCCAGGGGGCATCACCCTCACCCAGTTGGCCAAATCCCTACCGTTGGATCAGGTGAACATCAATAACCTGAGCCGCATTATGGGCTGCATGGTCCGCATGGGCCTATTCTCCATGTCCACCACCTCCCAAGGCCAAGAAGACCTCTTCAAGCCCACCCATTCATGTGAATTCATCCTCAAAGATGGAAAGAAGAGCATCCTACCGTTGATCATGCCCGTGATGCAGGAGTGGGCCATATCTCCTTGGCACTTCCTTGATGTAGCTTTGGATGGGAACAACAAGAACTTGACACCATTTGAGAAGAAGCATGGGTGTAAGATATGGGAGGCTTTTTCTAAACAGCCCATGATGGGTATGATGTTCTATGAGGCCATGAAAGCTGAGACCATGGCTTTGATTCCTGGGGTGATCAAAGTGTGCGAGGTCACATTTCAACGGATAGGATCACTTATTGATGTTGGGGGAGCCACGGGAGTTGGTGCCTCAAGCATTGCTGCTGAGTTTCCACACGTTAAGTGCAGCGTTCTGGATCGACCGGATGTGGTGGCATTGGCGAAATTCGCCGGCTGTCCAAATGTGGAGTTTCTCGCAGGGGACATGTTCACGTCCATACCCCACGCTGATGCTCTTTTGTTGAAGGTAAGTCCCTAGGACCCATTCAAGACCATATCCGTAGGAATCAGGATCCTCCCAGGGTTTTGGGAAACGGATCGCCACATGAGGTTGAGATGTCACATCTCATTTTTTTTTTTTTTTAAATCACTTCTCTTTAAAAAAAATTAAAAAAAAAATTTATCTTCCTCTGTTGCACCTCCTAAATGGTCCAAAGAGGCAGGGGATCTAAATTCGGGTTTTGACCCGCGGTGATAGTGAGTGTACATATCACAGTCCGCCGTGGACCTCCTGAATGGTCCAAAGAGGCAGGGGATCTAAATTCGGGTTTTGACCCGCGGTGACAGTGAGTGTAAATATCATAGTCCGCCGTGAACCAATGTGATAAACCCTCGCAGGATCCGGACTCCCTATTCCTAGGCATAATATCAGTTTCATGTCCTCCCACATTATTTCTACTTCCATGATGAGAAACATTTACCAAGAGATATGGCACGTGCTCTAAAGTCTAAAAGAATTTCATGTCCCCCAACATAATATCTACATACATGATGTGAAACTATGCACCAAGAGAGATAGCGCCCGCTACAAAGTCTCAAAGAGTTTCATGTTCCCCCCGGCGTAATAGCCACTTCCACAATGAGAAACTAGTACCAAGAGATACAGCACCCGCTCACACAAAGTGTCTAGGATTTGATAATAGATATAGTGGGTATGTTTGGTAACACACTAGGAATCCATATATCAAATGATTTTTTGCTGTAACTGAAATAAGAATTTCTCAGTAGGAATTTATATAGTTAAGGACTTTACATTGATATTAGTGTATATATATAATTGAGAAAAATAGGGTTTGGTGTGCAAATCTATTAATAAAGTGAGGATTTTCAAATCTTATGGGAGATGGTTGGATCTGAAAATCTTAACAAATGAAGATTTTCATCCATCCAAATCATCAAAAACTTGCAATTGCCAAATATGGATATGGATCTACCTCAACTTTAAGAAAATCGAAAATCTTAACCCTAACTCGTTTGGTAATTTTACTTATCAAGTTAAGTGAAATCAAGTCAAATTAAACATCAAATCAAAAGCACTTTTTACCAAAATTCCCCCCATTTTTTCCAAAAAAAAAGTCAGAAAACAACTACCTTTACTCACAAAAAGACAAAAAAACTACATTTCCCCATACAGAAAGTCAAAAATATTTCATCTCAAACAACTAAAAATAAAATATCATCATAACTCACTTAATTTTTATTCCCTCTTTTTATTTCACTTCATTCCACTTTATTTTAAAAGTAAATTACCATACGGGCCCAAAAAAAAGATTTAGTTGCCAAACGTGACCTAAGGTGAGAAGCGGTCTCAAACTCTTTGAGACTTTGGAGCTAGGGAAACCGTTAGCCGAAAGAGTTGAACTACACAGTGGTACTCATTTATTGAGAATATGAGTTGCCCAAGTAGTATTTGTGGTATTCCTAAATTTTACCCTAAATAGAAGTTGTTCCTACCATATAATTGACCGTTTGATAGAGAACGTGATACTACAATCTTCTGCCATATTCATTAATCACATTTTTCACCAAACACTAAATTCTACAGTTGGACCAACTTCTACTATGGTAAACTTTAAAATACGTTGTACATTGATAAGGTATTTATTTTGGAGGTTTCTATTGGCACCAGATTTTTTTCTCTCCACACCCTACAAAATTTTATTTTTTTTCTTCCTAAACTACACCTCCGCCCTCCTCGCTCTCCCTCCACCCTCATCCTCTCACCCCACCCCACCCCACCCCACCCCACTCCTCCCAGTCTCCGGCGAGGAGGGATCACCTGCCGAAAGCCAGTGGTGGCAGCTCCAGTCGGCCTCCGCGCCCCCCCCCCCCCCCCCCGATCTCCCTCACCGCTTGTGGCTGGGAGGGAGGGAGGGAGGGAAAATAGAGAGGAGAGGGAGGAAGAAAGAGGGAAAGGGGGCAGGGAGGCTAGTCGGAGCTGCTGCCGCGGGTTGCCGGCTGGGGATACCTCCTCGCCTGAGACTGGGGGGGTGGGGTTGGGGGAGAGGATGAGGGAAGAGGGTGTGGGGGAGAAAGGGAGAGGGAGGAGGGGTAGTTTAGCAAATTTTCTTTTTTTTCTTTTCTTTTTTTTTTTTAATTTTTTAGTGCGGTGTGGAGAGATCAAAATCCGGTGCCAATAGAAGCGCCCATTTATTTTTAGCTGCTTGCATTTTTAATAGGTTTGCCAGAGATTAGCATGACTTGATAGCAGAATTTTTGTGAGTCAAAGCCTGAGAGGATCCATACTTGCCTCAAAAGATAATCACCCTCGGCGTGATATATAGTAATATATCCGGTGATTTGGAATATTGCCTTTTTTTCTCAAATGACTAGCAATATTGCCTTTTTTATGTCTGAAACACTCAAAATAATGGGGCCGAGTCATTTGATAACAAATGGCTATAAAATTCCCTTTTTATCAAATGGCTATAAAATTTCCATTTTTATAGCTCTACAATTAGGTTAGTGGACCTTTATGATTGCCAAATCTCAAGACAATGCCCCCGGCCCCATGAATAATCGTCATAAAACTGTTTTTCAATCAGGGGTGGGCCACCATAAGATTGATTGAGTCTAATTAACCTCATTAAGTAAAAGAAATGGATGAGGCTGAATCGAATATTACACATGATCAATCTAAGGTTGGACCATATCTGATTGGGATGAAGTTTAACCCAGCACCAGTACTTAACAAATGTCATTTTGACTGATTTGTATCCTATAGGTGGGCCACCTGAGGGATTTGTAGAGCTACTTGTCTCACTGATTTCTCTAGAGGAGAGTAACACAGGATTTTGATAAGAACCTGGATCCTCTCACAGGAGACATGAGGCCCCTTCCTGGGGCTACTTTAAAAATATAAAACTACTCGAATTCCTCCATGCAAGCTTGCAAAATGTTGCAGAGATAGAAATTGGGCCACGATCAGATTTATCAGTATAAAACACTCAAATTCTTTTTGCGTGTTAGAAGTGATCAATCTCACGGTAGGCCAATTTACATTGGAGTGATCTTTGGCAAGGGCTCATATAAGAGGGAGGAATTGTTATAAAAAAAAGAAAGAGGAAACCATTTTGAGCCTTAAAGGTTCTGGACTCACTTTTATAAGTTTATGCAAATGCAACTACAGAAAATCCTGCATGACTGGGGTGACGACGACTGCCTGAAAATCCTCCAGCGATGCAAAGAGGCACTGCCTAAAGTAGGAGGAACAGTGATCATGGTAGAAGCGGTGATGGACAAGGAGATGGACGGTGATGATGCATGGAGCCGAGTAAAGATGGCCAATGACATGGGCATGATGGTGTTCACAGGAGGAAAGGAGAGGACAGCAGAGGAATGGAAGGTGCTCCTTGCAACTGCTGGTTTTGACATTTACAAGATTACTCCAATCATGGTAGGCCATTCTGTAATAGAGGCACACCCACTTCCTTAAGAATCTATCAGCCACACCCACTTCCTTTTAAGAATCTATCTATCAGCTATTTTTCAACCATCTGTCGTCTCATTCTCCTTACTATTATTAGATGAATAAAGTGTTGGTTTGAAAATTTTCTTTTTGGATTACACGGGTTTTCTGTCTTTTGGGTCAGAATAATTCATACGGGCTTTAGAGAGAAATCCGGATAAAATTCTCCTGTGGCCCCAGAATGACAATGTAGTTTTCAACCCACAACCTCCTGGTGCAAAGCGTGGTCTTAAGCCAACTGAGTTACTTAATAGAGTATTTGGAGGATTTGTCGATCTCCCATTTTTTGTCTGCCATTCTATCTCAATGCTCGTTAATGGAAGAATATAGATCTAGATCCTCTACCCTAGGAATCATTCGCCCCACAACTATGATACCATCTAAAAAATTTAGGTCCATTGTATATTTTCAAAACTCGCAGATAAAAATAGAGACCCACAGGAAGAGCGTCACACCCCAAAATCCAGGCGCATGGAATTGCATGGCGTGGATCATATTAGTGAACATGTAGGTTCCAATCACATCATCAATCATGGATAGTAATGTTGGAAATGAGAGCACAATGTAGATACACATTCCATGATTAAACTACAATTAAGTCCATATAAAGCAAAATTACATGTTGGTCCTCATTATGTATGTATGCAATGCATGACATATTAGAATGCATGGAAACATTTAATTACCCAATACACGTACAGAAATGGGGCCCACATGAGCTTGTTCACATGGATGCAGTCATAATAGAATAAACTAACAATAATAGCTATGATTCATAAATAATATTATTTAGGTAAAACTGGGTTTGGGTCGTTACATGGCCGGGTATGGTTGACCCACGTATCAATTGCTGGTTCCTCAACCTGGTCCATTTTGACCTGACCCGACGTGTTTCCTACCGGAGAAAATCATCAAATTCTGCCAGATAGGAATTTGCTACCAATGCCTTGGAGGGTGTGTGGATTAAAAATTGGGACACTGTCTTCACCTACCCCACTGACCCCAGTGGTCGGATTTTATGATAAGAGTTTTTAGGACATTCATTCCATGAACAGTGAAAATTAATGCAAGGTCCCAGTTTCAGTCCTACTTCTGCAGGCAGATGGTACTAATTTGGTGAACATTGAATGAGAATCTTAGCTGATGACCTGTCACCCCACATATCTAGCAACTATGCACAATTGATCTCTAGCAACTATGCACAAATGATCTTCTAAATATATATATATATATATATATATATATATATATATATATATGAGGGCTGCTCCCCTACATTGCAGCTGTCCTTATTTTCAGTTGGAAAAGTGTGTAGGGGAGCGGCCCTCTATAATTTCAAGTTCCCTTCTCTCATCTTTGGCATTTGATGGCAGGCCAGCGAAATCACATTTGATGGCGGAACTTGAAATTATAGAGGGCTGCTCCTCTACACACTTTTCCAGCTGAAAATAAGGGCAGCTGCAGTGTAGGGGAGCAGCCCCATATATATATATATATATATATATATATAGGGAAGTGCTTTTATGAGAGACACTCTCACCAACTTGGTGAGAGATGGGTGGGGGCCCTCACTTTTAAGTTGGGGGTCTTTATATTTAAATTGGTGAGAGTGGATATGGAAGTGAGGGTCCACACCCATCTCTCACCAAGTTGGTGGGAGTGTCTCTCATAAGAGCACTTCTCTATATTACTAAAAATGTAATTCACTTCCCTAGTGACAGTGAGGTTGTGTTTGGCAATTCTTACTTTTGCCTGTTATACTCCTAAAAACGGATTGAAAACGCATTTAAAGCGTTTGGGAACCAAATGTGCCACCTCTGTATCAATCCTCATAAAGGGAAATCATCTCTGTTTAAAAAAGGAGCAAAAATGGACAGCTTCCAAATTGACTTCCTTCTCAAATGCGGACAGATGTGAGGAGGAACAGTGGTTCAAACGGTCCTGTTAGCATGACCTTTTTTTTTTTTTTTTTAAATATCTGGGACCCTGAAGGATAATCCGAGCCGTTAGAATTATTAATAAGGCCAAAGATGGCCGGTGATTCAAATTTCAACCGTTGATGTATCACGGATTTCGAGATATTTTCCAAAAAAGTGAGCCATTTAATCTGAATTTCTAAACATTGTGTGCCCCATAATCACATTCCAAACCGTTGGTACTCTTTGGAAGGAAAAAAATGGTTATGAAACCAAAATTCAGCCTCTAACTCCAAGTGGATCTTGAGAAATTTACTAAAAAGTTGTCCACCGTTGATGTACACTGCATGAGTGACAGTTTTTAAAGTGGCCACAGGCAGTTGAGTTTTTTCTACTTTTTATATATTCTGGAACCATAAGTCATGATCCGAATCGCCGAGACCATCCATGCCTACACCCAACAGAACCCAGAGGTCACTACCCTCACCCAGCTGGCTAAAATCCCTACCGTTCGATCAGGTTCACGTCCAAAACCTGGGCCGCATTATGCGCTGCATGGTCCACATGGGCCTATTCTCAAAATCCACAACCAACTCCCAAGGCCATGAAGACCTCTTTAAGCCCACCCATGCATCTGAATTGATCCTCAAAGATGGAAAGAAGGGCATCCTACCATTGATCATGTTTGTGATGGAGGAGATGGCCATTGCTCCACGGCACTGCCTAGATGCAGTGTTGGATGGGAACAACAACAACTTGACACCATTTGAGAAGAAGCATAGGTGTAAGCTTTGGGAGGCTTTTTCTAAACATCCTAGCATGGGTAAGATGTTCTATGATGCCATGGCAGCTGAAACCATGGCTTTGATTCCTGGTGTGATTACAGTCTGCCAGGCCACATTTCAACTGACTGGATCACTTGTTGATGTTGGGGGAGCCATGGGAATTGGTGCCTCCAGCATTGCTGCTGAGTTTCCACATATTAAGTGCAGCGTTCTTGATCGACCGGATGTGGTGGCAATGGCACAGTTGGCAGGGTGTCCAAATGTGGAGTTCCTCCCTGGGGACATGTTCACGTCCATTCCCCATGCTGATGCTCTTTTGGTGAAGGTACCTCAACTTGATTAATTAACTGGTCTGGAACATCTGATATGATATGCTGACCTTTTAATCAAATGTTTAGAGTAAATATGAATCGAATACATAGGAATTCACTGATAACCATGTCAGCAGTTGAATGTCGCTTCTTTTTACTTTTTCTCTTTGAACAAAATAATAAAATTTGGTAAGAGGAAGGTAGTGCACTGTTTGATCCCTATGACCATCAATCTCACGTTTTTTTTTTTTTTTTTTTCAAAACTTTAGAATCCGGCCTGGCCCAAGCCCATCATATGGTGAATTTGGTATCATACTCCAATGACTTATCGCGTAGTGGGGCAGGTTTGGATGAGATAAACTTGAGATGGGATCACAAGTTTAGATTTACCCCAGTAAGTACCAATCCGGGCCATTTCCATCCCTAGACCCAACCGACCATAGATGGTATCCATATACCCACTCTGGAATAGAAAAACTTTCTCATATGCACGCGCTCCTGCAAGAGTGTGCATACTTGCCAAAGGTGGGATCGTTAAGAGTACTTATAGATGGTGGCAATACTCTTTTTGTTTACAAGTGATCAATATATATGACAATTGTTGTTATTTGAATATACGTATTGAGAGCCCATATACAAGAGAAAGGAAATCATTTAGAGCACTGTTTAAATTTCAGTAAGTAGGCCCCACTGAGGATGCTTAGGAAATTTCCTCATATTTTCTAACTTTCGTTTTACTACGTTGCAAATGCACTTACAACAGAAAATCCTGCATGACTGGGGTGACGATGAGTGCCTGAAAATCCTCCAGCAGTGCAAAAAGGCACTGCCTAAAGAGGGAGGAACGCTGATCATTGTAGAAGTAGTGATGGGCCAGGAGATGGACGGTGATGATGCATGGGGCAGAGTAAAGACTGCCAGCGACATGGGCATGTTGGCGTACATAGGAGGGAAGGAGAGGACGACAGAGGAATGGAAGTTGCTCCTTGCAAGTGCTGGATTTGACATTTACAAGATCACTCCAATCATGATGGGCCATTCTCTGATAGAGGCCCACCCACTTCATTAGGCTCTGTATTCACTAAACATTTGAAAATCATCCATCGTTTGTGTGTGGAGTGTTTTACCGAAATCGAGGTTACTCCTGACTTCGGTAACAGTACCGGTCAGGAAATGCCTCGACTTCATCTATCCAGCACGGCGGTGTGCCGACTGGCACCGAGAAGGAATTGGTCTCGGTAGGAGTACCGACCACCTCCCTCTAGACTCGGCCTCGTGCGTCTCGACACCCGTGTCCGACCTCAGGCCCGACCGACCTCAGTGCCTTCTCCAGTTCGGTCTCTTGGCCCAACTAAACATTGAGCGTCTAATCCACATTATGAGATGGGACAACCACATTGCAGAGAGCCCTGACAGGTAAGGTGGCCACCGGCCATCGATAAGAGCTCTTTCCTATCAACTAATCACATCCACATTTATGTGAGGGATTGGGGAAAGATCCGATGGGACAAAATCCTCATCTACCCCCACTCAGAGTCCTAGATATAGGCTGATGGGACAAGTATCCTCACCCACCTCCATTATGGAACCTTCCACTCTCTTCTATATATACCTGCATGGTAAGCCCATCACAGCTACGCAAGATATAACTTACATATTATCCTGCATGAACCTTCTTCCTCACTTCACCCCAGTTCAGTGATTGCACTAACTCAGGCGTCGGAGTGCCTTTTGTTGGTAGCAGCTCGGGGCCCTGACCTTTGTTTACCTTTCAAGTTCAGGATATCCATTGACACTCCAGACTAGATAAGCAGCATCATTAAAAGGTTCATCATCGTCTAAACCAAGTCCATAATATTCAAGCACTTACAATTGGCGCCGTCCGTGAGAAACCATCTGAAAAAACTACATTTTCACCTTGAAAAGCCATGCCTCCAAAGACTAGGAAGGGAAAGGGAGTTGGACCATCCAAATCCATACCGCCAAAATCATTCCTGCCCATTATGCCGCCTCCACTGGTGACGAACCAGGCAGAAGCAGCTAGGCAGACATCGTCGGTCCCTCGACAAAAGATGGTCTGCGGAGAACCTGGCATGAGAAGCGTGGGATCGCCTGTCACCCAGACGCATTCCTCGTCGAGAGGTGCAACAGCATCTCATCACGACCCCGTTCTGGAACGAGTTCGGCCGAATACCTCCTAGGCAGAACGTCCTCGTCAGGACGTCATCTTACTGGAGCAGCCCCGCAGGGATGTTCCTCCTCAGGAACGCTCCCGACAAGGCAAGACCCCAGTGTTGTCCAGATCATGCCAACCTCGTCACCAGGACCACGTGGAGGAGGACCACGTGCACCTTGACGACGAGGGCGACGATGACATGGTCCTAAAAGAGGACGACGAGGCACACGTCGAAGCGATCAGGGCTCAAAACCTCATCATTGAAGAACAGAAGGCCCAGATCCTCCAGCTCAAGCGGCAGCTCGAAGAGAAAGAGAAGGCCCCGGCAGGGACTTCGCTCGTGCCTCCTGCACAGCAGCGAGCCCGAAAGGTTCCTAAAGCTTATCCGGACTTGAGGCAGGTCCTGAACAATAAGAGGCGTGACCGAGCCCGTGACGAAGGCTCGAGAAGCACCCACGCCAGCGCTAACCATCAGCAGCAACGCCAGCGGTCGAGGAGACAAGAAGCCGACCCCGATATGACGGATTGGATCAATCAGCAAATCAAGCAGGCTATGCAACAGAATATGGAGTTTGCTGGCCTCACCCGAGGTCGGCTAACTACCAAAGACAGTGGCAATCACGGCACGTCTCCTTTCTCTCTGGAGATCAGGGATCATGTCCTCCCCGATAAGTTCAGCGTTCCGAGGTTCAATCTTTATGACGGGACCTCGGACCCAGAAGCGCATCTCCGGCACTTCACCCAAAGAATGACGGTGTGGGGCGGCGATGGCAACCTGGACTGCAAGGTCTTCTCCTCTAGTCTGGGTGACCTCCCACTTCGGTGGTTCTGCGCGCTCTCCGAGGGATCGATTTCGAGCTAGCAGCAGCTCCGAAACTCCTTCGTCAAGAAGTTTCAAGCGCACCGGGTCATCCCGAAGACGGACTCCGACCTGATGGCCATCAGAATGAGGCCAGCCGAAAATATCACTCGGTTTTCCAAGAGGTTCTGGACCATTTACAGCCAAATCGAGGACGCAAATGATGAAGTAGTCATCAAGTCCTTCCAACAAGCTCTGTTGCCAGGCAACGAGCTTCGGAGGGACCTGGTGCGGTTCCCGTGTTCTCGGTGAAAGCACTGATGGTCCGGGTGAATCGGTTCGTCGAGCAAGAAGAAGACGAGGCCCGAGCTCGGGAGAGCCATAACTTTTGGCAGGAGGACCGACCCTCTAAGAAGGACAAGAAGCTAGCTAAAAGGGAGGCGGACCGAAGCAGAGAACCATCTGGCTCGGCACCATGCTTTGCTCCCCACCTCGGGAGGCAGCGCAAAGCCGAAGTCAAGTGGTGCCTCTTACATGGCCGTTAATACCATCTTCAAGGAGCTTATTTACAAGCTCCTCGGCAAGATCCAGACGCAACCCTTCTTCAAATGGCCCCAGCCTATGAAAGGAGCTGCTTCCTCCCTAGATCAGGGCAAGTTCTGTGGCTACCATAAACAGAACGGGCACAGAACTGAGGACTGCCACGCCTTCAAGGCACACCTCGAAAGGCTCGTGAAGGACGGGCATCTGAAGGACCTCGTCAAGGAGGAGGGCAGAGTAAACCGCGCTCAACAACGCCAGCCCGATGATCGGGACAGCGATGAGCCGGAAGGGACCATCAATGTCATTCACCTAGCTCCTGCTCTTAAGGGAAGCGGCCAGGCTCGTACTGAGGCCAGGAGGGCCCAACACTGCAAACAAGTGATGACGGCTGATCTCGGTCCCTCAGCAAAGAAGGCAAGGAAAGAGAGACCAAAGATTTGGTTCTCTGACGAAGACTTGGATGGGGTCCAGCTACCCCACAATGATCCCCTACTCTTGACTCTAAGGTTGGGGAACTTTAATGTCAAAAGGATCCTCGTGGACCCTGGGAGCTCCTCGGAAATCCTCTATTACGACTGTTTCAAGAAACTAGGTCTGAAAGAGGAGGATTGCAGGAAGCCCGCACCCCGCTGGTGGGTTTCAGCTCCAAGTCTGTATACCTCAAAGGAAAGATCTCCCTTAAAGTCGGAGTAGGAGGAGCCTCCATGACAGCAGACTTCCTGGTAGTGGATACACCATCCCCATACAATGCCATCATGGGAAGGACCTGGCTGCATAACATGGAAGCGGTCCCCTCCACCCATCACCAGAGGCTCAAGTTCCCTTTGCAGAATGGAGACGGTAGCTTCAAGGTGGTCATAGTCCGTGTCACGCCCCCAGAACCGGTAATCCGATCTAGGGGACGCGAATTTGGGGAATTTGTATTCCTCCCCAGGATCCGCGTGTGTGAGGATGACAAAATTCACAACACATCAGAATGTTTCGCGGAAGCTCTACAAGACGTTACGACCCGGAATCCAAATCCATCGGGTTCTGTGTCGTACTCAATCTGTCAGCATACGATTGTCATAGAAATATTCAAACTCAGACTGGAACAACTCATAATATAAAAACATACAGAGCTGACAGTAACATGCTTATCATTACCCAAACATATTCAAGTTACAAATTAACGAGTGCATTAATTACAATTCCCACGAAAAAGGCTAACAAAAGCCATACACAAAAGCAAGCTAGAACAAATACTACCCAAGGGTGTAACGTAACTCCGGAGTCAAGCATGACGTCTACGTGACATCGCTAACACAACAACCTGCAAAACTCGTGGCTCAACAACCCTCTGCACACGAACTAGCTCAAAATAAGGACCTACTATCTAGAACACCAAAGTAGAAGTATATCAGACATGACGGTCTGGCAGGTGATCAATATAGGCAAGAGCATAAACAAAATTAAGTTTAAAGGAAACAATAACTAAAAACACTTTATTGAACTTGAAACAGATTTTCAAGGTTTAAAACAATGCATGAACAAGATACTTATCAAGAAATCACGAGTACATGCACGATATACGAAACAAGACATGGATACATATAATCTCATGATTAGTAAATCCACACGAGCCCATCCTTTCTCCATCATACACGATGACAAGAGCAAGCACGCACGACAAGCACGACACGCAAGACACGATCCCACATATAAGGGGAATTTCCGGCCGCGGAACCGGAACACGAACACGCACGATGTGTCATTCAAGACACGACTAGTCTGCAGACAGTCCACATGTTTAAGGACCCCCAGGTAGTGGATTAAGCTAAAAGGGCAGTCCAAGCTCAGTGGTACTCACTTATATCATGAATGTACAAAACATGGCGATACACGTTCGAGAACACGACAAAACAAGAGGGAAATCATTTATCAAACACGTCACGACAAGGCTAGCAAAATAGCATAATATAAATGCTTAACAAACTTGAGAAATGATTCCCTTTTGATTCTTGAAACACGATTCTTGAAACACGTCTTAAATACAAACTTATACTTGAAATTCAAACGAAAACACGATGATGCACGAAGCATCAAAACAAGTACTTTGATCCATGAAACAAATCTCCAAACAAACTTATACTTGAAATTCAAGGCGAGTACACGAGGATGTACGTAACATTAAAACAGAAGTTCAAACACGAAATCTATCAAGTTTAGGCTAAGACCATTCATTGACCCTTGTAGAGTTGAAACCCAAATGTCGGAGTTTTGACAAGGATTGGTGCCCCAGAAGTTATAGTACATTTTGGAATTCCAAGTGCACAAAGTCAACAAAAATGTCTAAAACCTAGTCTAGTTTTCCTTGTCGTAAAAATCCTTCAAAACAGTACTTTTGGTAAAATTTCGGTCAGTTCTCGGTTACCTGTCGGTCAATCGAGGTTGATGTGTCGGTTGACCGACAGCCGACCGACGGCTGGCCGACAAGTCTCAGTCCAAAAATGTAGCTCTAGGGAAAAGGGACCGACAAGTACTCGGTTGGCTGTCGGTCGACCTTTCGGTCAACTGACAGCTGACTGACAGTCCTCCTGACAAAATGTTGCTCTCTGGAATTTGAACCGACAGGTCTCGGTTGGCTGTCGGTCGACCTATCGGTCAACCGACAGCTGACCGACACTTGACCGACAGTACACAGACAGTGCCTTTCGAATCAGATTTTTCACAACTTCTTTCCTTCTTCACTCACATATTCGAACCACCTGCACTCCCCAAGCCTTCATGCTTTCCAAGGGATACATTTCACACATTTTTAGAGCATTCCATCCACAAATAGACCATTCATTCTATAGAAAAGACATCAAAGCATTTCCATGTACAAAATCATAAAACTTACAAGACTAAACATGGTTCTAAAAGCTTGAAGAATCATTGATAACAAGACAAGTGAAGAAGCTAAAACCCATGACTTGAAAGAGCATGAACATGACTTGCATTATGAGATTAACCATAGAAAACATGTCCTAATGAAAGATTGAAACCATAATGAAAACATAAGCAATATACATAAGAAATCCTATAAAGATCACTTGCCTTGGGTCAAAGTGAGGAGGGAATCACTCAAGAGTGGTCTCTACTAGATCTCTAGCTCCAATCCTACAAAAGCCCCAAAAACTCAAAGAGAAAACCCTAGCAAAAATCAATCATTTGCATAACTCCAAGAAAACTCTTTGCATAAAAGAGGAAAATACTCTAAATGGTTTGAAAAATAAGAATCTCAAACAATAAATGCTATTGCTAACCTTTAAAACCTTGAACCAAGAAGAAGAGCTTGAAAGAGGGCTTTATCCTATCTCAAATCCTTTGAAAAATGCATCCTAGGGAAGCTTGAGAGAAGAGGAAGAAGATGGGGAGATCAAATCTTGGTTTAGAAATGATTTGGTGAAGCTTAATGAGGAAGAGAGCAAGAAGAAGATGGAGAAATAGGTGGCTGCTGGGATTCTTCTTCTCCAATGGTGATTAGGGCAAAGAGAAGAGAAAGAGAAGAGAAGGGCTCCTTATATAGCAAAGAGGAGATGGGTCCCACAACTTAAAACATTTGTCGGGCTAAAAACATGCATTTCAGGACCTTGAATGGAATCGACGAAGAAGACAAAGTTGCTCGTTGAAATATCTACTTTCCAAAAAGTATATTTTCCCCAATTTCTGGAATTTTTGAAATTTATGGACAGATTTAGTGAAAATTGTTATTTTTGCCCTTTTTCTTGAAAAACGTGATTTCTGAGTATTAAATCAAGATGGTCAAAACATGAAAGTTGTTTATAACAATAAAAGGAGTCAAAAGGAATAAAAATTAGAATTTTTAGAAACCAAGAATAAATTCTCACAAAAATACAATTTACAAGGGTCGGGTCAAAACAAAGTCAACGATCTTTTAAAACTCTCCAAAGTTATGAAAGATCTATTCAAACTCAAAAACAAAGTCAAATCAACTCTAATCCTGTTTAAAAAGCTAAATCATGATTAAAACAATGCTAAACCTGAAAATTGAGGGTCGGGGTTTTACAGTCCGTGGCGACCAGCAGATGGCCAAAGAATGCCTTATGGACGTGGTCTCCGGCGAAGCAGAGCCACAGCGAGTCCACATGGCCAAGCTCGAAGCCGAGCTCCAAGCTGTCTGCCGAGCGCCCGAGCAGAAGAGTGTAGAGGACCTCACCGAAGTCAGGATCGCCCCCAATGATCCAGAGAGGTACTTTCTGCTCGGAAGTCAGCTTACGGGAGCTGAAAGGTCCGAGTTGTTCGACTTCCTATTACAGAACAGAGAAGTCTTCGCTTGGACCCCCTACGAGATGCCCGGCATCGACCCTAAAGTCATGAGCCACAAGCTGAATGTGGATCCCGGACACAAGCCCGTGATCCAAAAGACTTGCAGAACTGGGATCCAGCAAGCAGAAGCTGTAACCGAAGAGGTAAAAAAACTGTTGGAGGCTGAAGCTATCAGGGAGGTCCACTACCCTGTGTGGCTGGGCAATACAGTAGTGGTCAAGAAGAAAAATGGGAGCTGGAGGGTCTGCGTGGATTTCACCGACCTCAACAAAGCCTGTCCTAAAGACAGCTTCCCGCTTCCAAAAATCGACCAATTGATTGACGCCACTGCCGGGTACGACAGGATGAGTTTCCTCGATGCTTACCGAGGTTACCATTAGATTCCGATGCATGGGCCTGATGAAGAAAAGACCGCGTTCATAACACCTAGAGGCATCTACTGTTATAAAGTGATGCCCTTTGGGTTAAAAAACACCGGTGCTACTTACCAGAGGCTGGTAACAAAAATGTTCCGGGCCCAGCTCGGTAAGAAGGTCGAAGAGTACATCGACGATATGGTCATCAAGTCTAAAAGGTCACAGGACCACTTATCTGATCTAAATCAAACCTTCACCACCCTCAAAGAATTCAAGCTCAAACTGAATGCATCCAAATGTGCGTTTGGTGTCGGCTCCGGCAAGTTCCTAGGCAGCCTAGTCACAAGACGAGGGATAAAGGCCAATCCCGAGCAAATCTCAGCGATTCAGGCCATCCAAAGTTCGACCATGGCAAAACAAGTTCAGAGGCTAACGGGGATGGCAGCAGCACTGAATCATTTCATTAGCAGAGCTTCAGACAAATGCCGCCCCTTCTTCCAGCTCTTGAAAAAGAGCTCGAGGTTCCAATGGACTCCAGAGTGCGACAGCGCCCTCTAGGAGCTCAAACAATACCTCTTTTCACCTCCCCTGCTGTCCACCCCGACGCAGGGCGAGGTCTCATACTTGTACCTGGCCGTCTCGGATCACGCAGTGAGCTCGGTGCTAATCAGAGAAGAAGACAAGCAGCAAAGGCCTATCTATTACGCGAGCAAGATCCTGCTGGATGCCGAGACGAGATACCTACCATTGGAGAAGCTCGCACTTGCGCTCATCAGTGCCTCTCGCAAGCTCTCGCACTACTTCCAGACGTACTCTATAGTGGTTGTTACTGAACATCCACTCAAGTCTCTGTTCCGAAAAGCAGACTTCTCTGGAAGAGTGTCCAAATGGGCTGTCCAGCTGGGACAATATGATATCCAATATCAACCCAGAACGGCAATCAAAGCCCAGGTGCTGGCAGACTTCATTATGGAGTTCACCTCTCCTAGTTCGGCACCGAGCCAACTCGATACCGAACTGGGGGGAAAGGAGGGTGGGACAACCACCGAGACCGAGACAGAACAAGAGCGGTCCTGGAAACAATTCCTCGACTCATTCTGGAAGGTCTTTGTCGATGGATCCTCGACCTCCAAGAGGGCTCTCGCAGGCATAGTTCTCCAATCTCCAGAGGGCCTTGTCATCGAGCAAGCCCTGACTCTCGACTTCAAAGTATCAAACAACGAAGCTGAGTACGAAGCGCTGATCGCAGGGCTGGACAGCGCAAAAATTCTAGGGTCATGACAACTGGTGTCTTCAGTGATTCGCATCTGGTGACGAGCCAACTGAATGGAGACTACCAGGCCTGTGACGATAGGATGGCAGCCTACCTAGCCAACGCCAAGCAACTCCTCTCTCAGTTCCAAAAAGCTGAAGTCAGGCAAATCGGCAGAGACTCCAATTCCCATGCCGATGCCTTTGCCAACTTGGCTTTTGCCGTCGAAGCCGGAAGAAAAAGGACTGTCGAAGTGGAAGCACTAGACAGACCTAGCATAGAGCTCCATCCACCTCGGCAAATCCTGTGTGCCGACCTCGGTCTGAGCTGGATGGACGAATTCATTTCCTACCTCAAGGACGACCATCTCCTCGAGGACAAAAATCAGGCCCACAAAATCAGGCTGAAAACAGCTCGGTTTTGGCTCTCTCCAAATGGTAAGCTCTATAAAAAGTCTTACAACGGCCCCTACCTCCAGTGTGTTCACCCGAGCAAAGTCGAAGACTTCTTTTATTAAATCCATGAAGGGATCTGCGGCAGTCACATTGGAGGTCGATCACTGGCCTATCGAGCAATCAGCCAAGGATACTGGTGGCCGTACATGCAAAAGGACGCCCAGGCCTATGCCAGAAAATGTGAGAAGTGCCAGAAGTTCTCTCACTCTCTCCATCAACCAGCACACGACCTAAGCCCTCTTTCCAGTCCATGGCCTTTCGCCCAATGGGGACTGGACCTGGTGGGACCTCTCCACCGAGCTCCAGGGAATAAGAGGTGGCTAATAGTAGCCACCGATTATCTCACCAAGTGGATAGAAGCTGAAGCGTTATCCTCCATCACCGAGAAAGATACTAAAAACTTCGTGTGGAGAAACATCGTTACAAGATTTGGAGCTCCTTGAGCCTTGATCTCGGACAACAGGACTCACTTCGACTCCAACTTCTTTAAGAACTTATGTCAAGAGCTCGGCATCAGAAACCACTATTCCACTCCAGCATACCCCCAGAGCAATGGTCAGGCCGAAATCTCTAACAAGGTGGTGCTCGACGGACTCAAGAAGAGACTGGACCGAGCCAAAGGGAGATGGGTAGAGGAATTTTTAAGTGTCCTCTAGGCGTACAGAACTACCCCAAGGCGCTTGACTTCAGCTCCGCCTTTCTCCCTGGCCTATGGGATGGAAGCTGTGATTCTGCTTGAAGTCGGCCTCCCAACCCTCAGGTCGGAATTGTTTAATCAAGGCCAGAATGATGTAAACCTCGCCAAAGAGCTCGACCTGGCTGAGGAACGAAGGGATGCAGCAGCCATCCATCTCGCTTCCTACCAGCAGCAACTGGTTAGAGGGTACAATCAGAAGGTCAAAGAAAGGAAGTTCTCACCTGGAGAACTGGTCTTAAAGAAGACACTCCCAGCAGACAAAAACCCCACCGAAGGAAAACTTGCACCGAACTAGCATGGGCCATTCAAGGTGACTTCGGCAGCCGGGCAGTCTGCATACAAACTTGAGGACATGGAAGGTAGAGAGCTACCATGTCCATGGAATGCCACGCACCTCAAGAAATACTACTTTTAAGATGTATTCGGATTTTGGAAGCCAATAAAATTGATTCTTTTTAAAAGGATGCCTTTTACTTTCAAATCTGGCCATGTTATGGAACTTGGCACATGCACACAGCTCGGTTACAGAACCAGCTTGCATACGGCGCGGTCACAGGACTAGCCACCTCCAGCTCAGTTACGGAACCAGCTTTCTCGGCTCGGTCACAAGACTAATCACTTTCAGCTCGGTTACCAAGACAGCTACTTCGGTTCAGTCATAGGACCAGCCGCAAGTTTTGGTTTCAGGACCGAATTTCACTACGGTTATGGAACCTAGCCCACTAGCTATGGTCATGGGACGTGGCACATTTCGTTCTGCCGAGACCAGTGCTTTGTTATGGTTATAGAACTTAGCTAAAACACTCATCTCTGGTTATGAACTTAGCATATTATTAAGTTCGGCTATAGAGCCGAGCTCAACTACTTGTCTTATTTCCTGTTATTTATTCTTGATTACAAAGCCAAACACAAAAGAACGGGAAGAAAAGAAAGCATTCAACACATTGCATGAGTTGGGAATAAAAGACGATTTCATTCATTGAAAAATGATTACATACGAAATGTCTTTACTTTCAAAAAGAAAAAAGATACAAATGGTGTTCCTCCCCAGGTGTAGAAATAAAAAAGAAAATTACATCAACAAATCAAATTTTTCCTCAATCAGCAGCCTCTTCAGCATCTCCCTCAGCAGCATTGACCTCGGCGTCTCCAGCAGGGACCTCCGGAGGTTGGTTTGGCGCGGGCTGTGGAGGAGGGAACTGGGGGATATCTGCATAAGCGGGGTGGTCCTCAGGGACCCCTGTCGCTCTCAGCACGTTCGTCCACCCCAGTCTCCAAGCCTTTTGGCTGACCTCACGAACTTGGGCAACGTACAGCTCCGAGGCTGCCTCCACCCCTTCGTCATAGGACCAGTCAGCTTCAGCTCGGAGCTCGTCCTCCACCTCCTCCCGCCTCTTTTCGAGCTCGGCCATCTTCTTGATCTGATCTTCCACTTCAGCTCTGGCCTTTCCAAGCTCGGACTTGAGGCCCGCGATGACCATCTCCTGCTCGGTTGCCTTCCTCTTGGCCTCGCCGAGCTCCACCTCGAGGGCCGCTTTTTTCTTCTCCACCCTCTCAGCCCGGGCAACGCTCTGATGGGTCTTCTCCGCCAGCACCAGGCTCCTTTGCAGGATCTGCAAGGGCATGTGTTAGAACAAATCATAGAGGTCAAAAAGTTAAAAGAAACAAGCTGGGAAGAAGACTTACCCTGAGGGCATCGCCCATCTGAGCCACCGACAGCTCCACGTCACTCAGCTCCCAGTACTCCACCATGTTTTTTGGCAGAGCACAGGCGTGCGCAAGGGCACTGATGACCGAGGTGCCGTTGCCCACTCAGCGATCCACCGACAATGGCTGGCCATCCTCCAGCAGGAAGCTAGGCCTCCAGGGGGTTGGGCCGAGGGGTGGCGGGAGCAGAGAGGTCGGGTCGGGTTCGTCCACAGCCAGATCTGCGATCCTTGGCATCTTCCCTGCTCGAATCTCCTCTCAGTTGGACGCGGTCGAGCGCTCCTCGGTCGCCGAGGAAGCGGGCTGAGTAGGGGCGGAGGTCCCGGCAGCAGCTGCATTCATCGGACTGAGTGGGATGGCAGCTCCTGAGGCGGGGGTAGGGGAGCCCCCGAAGACGACGACGTCGAGGTTTCGGAGGTTCGGACGGCGTCGCCCCATTGTCTCCTCGTCTGAGCTAGACAACTAGAGGTCAATCACGTCCTCAGGCCTGGCCACCTCGGAACCGCCTTCGGAGTCGGCTTCGTCTACGGAGTCGGCCTCCGGGTTGGTCTCACAGACCTCTTCGTTGCCGACCTGGGAGGGCCCGGCCTCGGTTTGCGCTTGAGACAGCCCCGTTCTTGGTGCCCCTTGCTGCTCAGCCTCGGCCACAGTCAGCACCGTCTCTCCCCTTAGATTCTCGTGTCGCCTCCTGACAAAGGAGCGGTACATGGGCTCGTATCCGAGAAGAAACCAGGCTGCCCGCCCCTGGTGGCCTCGGTAGTTGTGGATCCTTTTTAGCCAGGCGACGTTCCGCCGCCAACCGGTGCTCTTCGCCTGCTGTTTCCTCTCCTTGTGGCCTGCACACCAAGCATTGAATGTCAGTTCGGCAGAACATGAAAATACACTTAAAAGAGATTTGAGAGAAGATATTTACTTGGCGGCTCTCCGAGACGGCGAGGAACGCGGTCCGCCCTGGACTCGGCAGGGCCGAATTCCCAATTGCCCGAGACATAAAGACGGTCGTCTCCAGCATACTTACTAGAGTCTTCGAGGTTGTTGATCAGGGGAATCTCTTTCGACCGCGCCCGAAGATAGTACGCGTCGTCCTTGGGAGACTTACAGAGATCGTATACGTCCTCAATGTCTTCGACGCCGAGGTCAGTTCCCAAGATTTTGTTCAGCTCGGCTATGCCCATAATGACTTTGAAACCGTTGGGCATGAGCTGACAGGGGGTGAGGTTCCACTTCCTGAGGCAAGCCCTTAGGAGTGGGTGGACCGGAAACCTCACCCCACCCTCTATGATGGACACCAACGGGAATGGCATCCACCCATCAACAAAAATCCGAGGCCGCGCTGCGTCTTCGAGGCCGTCCGCCCTAATGCGGACGTCCTTCGGTATCTGGTATTTATTCCTAAGTTCTGCTGAGCCTAATTCGGTGTCTACCCAATATCTGTAAACCCCCATATTCCCCAGCTTGGACGGAAAAACAGACGACGGAGATGGGGAAGAAGAACAGAAGAGATACACTCCGAGGAGAAACCCCAGAAAAGAAAAAATGACAGATAAAGAAAAGAAAGAAACTCACTGGGAAGCGAGGCTTGGACAGACGGAGGGATGAACAGAGATTTGGATCTTAGAACAAACGAGACTTCACAGGCGACGAGATTGCTCAGGCAAAGACACAGGCACAGAGAAACAGTTTCCAGCAAAAGCAAAAATAGTTCCCTTTCGAGGACGAGGCCTTTTATACAGGACGGAGATCTCTTCGTTCTCGGAAGACGCGCGTGCAAACGCCGCCTCGGACACGCCACTCGTCTCCTCGATATGACATAACAGCTAGCAGGGGTGCGACACGTGGCAGCAGCACACCACCTTCATAATGATTTGAACAGGCTATTAAACTGCCTCCAGATAGCTGCACGCCATCAATACGCCTCGGAAAGCAAAACGACACCCCACGCTTTCTTAAAAGGCTACGGGTTTGATTTCGGAAAACTCCCATTCTACTTAGCTCTCGACCCCAAAAGGTTACGGAACCCTAGAGGTCAGGAGCTGGGGGCAATTGTGTGGAGTGTTTTACCGAAACCGAGGTTACTCCTGACTTCGGTAACAGTACCAGTCAGGAAATGCCTCGACTTCATCTATCCAGCACGGCGATGTGCCGACTGGCACCGAGAAGAAATTGGTCTCGGTAGGAGTACAGACCACCTCCCTCCGGACTCGACCTCGTGCGTCTCGACACCCATGTCCGACCTCAGGCCCGACCGACCTCAGTGCCTTCTCAAGTTCGGTCTCTTGGTCGAGGTGAACACTGAGCGTCTAATCCCCATTATGAGATGAGACAACCACATTGCAGAGAGCCTTGACAGGTAGGGTGGCCGCCGGCCATCGATAAGAGATCTTTCCTATCAGCTAATCACATCCACATTTATGTGAGGGATTGGGGAAAGATCCGATGGGACAAAATCCTCACCTACCCACACTCAGGGTCCTAGGTATGGGCTGATGGGACAAGTATCCTCACCTACCTCCACTATGGAACCTTCCACTCTCTTCTATATATACCTGCATGGTAAGCCCATCACAGGT
Source organism: Umbellularia californica (assembly GCA_028538565.1). NCBI lineage: Eukaryota > Viridiplantae > Streptophyta > Magnoliopsida > Laurales > Lauraceae > Umbellularia > Umbellularia californica. The sequence continues at coordinate 56,887,888 of JAPQWN010000007.1, forward strand.
ACAACTATCCTGCCTGAACCTTCTTCCTCACTTCACCCTAGTTCAGTGATTGCACTAACTCAGGCATCGGAGTGCCTTTGGCTGGTAGCAGCCCGGGGCCCTGACCTTTGTTTACCTTTCAGGTTCAGGATATCCATTGACACTCCAGACTAGATAAGCAGCATCATTAAAAGCTTCATCATCGTCTAAACCAAGTCCATAATATTCAGGCACTTACAGTTTGCTTGTAGTAGCTACTACCTATTAAATGAATAAAGTGTCGGTTTGGTTTATGAAGTTTTCACTAGTGTTAAACGTCGGATCTCTTTGTCTGCTATTCTCTTTACATGGATGTAATGGCCACTGACCTTATAAGATGTATCTGATCCTTAACAGGACGTGGGGACCATTAGCCTTATAAGATGTAATGGAGCTAAGAGGATTGACCCATCTATAAGTAAATCAAGTTCTTTAGATCTTTCTAAATGTTCCATCAAATACATGCCAGGAGTTTAAAGGGAAAGGTTCCTATCAATTTCAACCATTAATTTCTTTGCCTTAGATATATGGCTATCATGACCGCGGAGCCATAAGGGTTTGGAAGTCTATTTGAGTGTCTAACTGTAAGACCCTGAACCCAGTGACCTCAATTAGCACTAGTTAAGTCGCGTATTAGCTTTAAGTGAGATTAATAGATTTTTGTTTAAGTTTGGGATTAGAATAGCCTTCCTATGGCTTTGGGGGTTTTGGAGAACCCTTTTGATTTAATAGGACTCATGGAGAGTCATTTTAATGACTTCGCGTAAGCATGGGGGATTATCCGTGATTCTGAAAATTGGTGTTTTAGCTCTATTTGATTTATCTCATCAATCCCTACAACTTTCATATTGGCTTTGTTTCCATTCAAGACCCCGAAACCTAACTTTTCTAACTTTGAGGACAAAACTATCTTTTTACACCAAATCAGGACACAAATTTTGATGTCTCCAAAACCCGCTATATATATATACTTTTTGGAAACTAGATTTTTGGACAAACACTTTTCCCTTCTTCGTCGAACTCATCCGAGGCCCAGAAACCCATGTTTTTAGCTCGACAAATTTGTTAAGTTGTGGGACCCATTCCCAATTTGGATATAAAGTGAGCTCATTTCTCCTTATCCTCTCTCGTCATACTTTTGTAGAAGGAATAGCTCCAGCACACTCTAGGTTTCTTCCCTAGGTTCTTCTTGTTTCTTCTTGTTTCCTTTTTCTCCAATCCTCTACCAACCCTTGTCTAATGGGAAAATGGACCTCACCACCCTTTTCCTCACCATGAGAGCTTCCCTTTGACACCATTTGTGGAGAAATCCAGCCATCTTAGGGTCTTCTTTAAGCAAGTTTTTGACATTTGAAGGTCTTCCAAGTAAGCAATCTTCCCTAACTTCTAGATATGTTCTTTCCTAGCCCTAGAGAGGCTCCACCTTCGTTATTGGGAGTTCTTTCTCTTGTTCATTATTTTGGCTTGTTAGGGTTCTAAATGAGTGTATTTTTGGGGTTTCTGTGTAGCTTGGTGGTTATTGGCTTGGAGCGCGTAATTAGGAGCGTGATAAGCTAATTTGGAGGCCAAAGCAAGTGGATGAATGGATTGTTTTGACTATTAGCATATTTTGCGAGAAAAACTTGATTTTCATTAATGGTTTTAGTGGCTTAACCGTTGCTTATTGTTATCGTTTTTATTGACTTTGAAATATGCATATTGATGGGTCTGCTATCTTGTTAATTCCTCAGTAAAATATATGCATTTGAGTTTTGTTAAAACTTGTTTTATGTTTTCATATTGACTCCATGAATGATTGGGTTTCTTTAATGAAATGGGGATGAAATGAAGGAGAGTTGATGTATGGTATGGAGTGATTGGTGGATGTGTGGTTTAGGTTTGAGGAGGCAAGGAGACCCCTATGTTTGGTGATAAATGGGTGACAAATGGGGGTTACAAAAGAGAGAAGAAAATGCTCGAAACTACACAAAAACTCAGTTCTGAAGCAGTTCGCTCAAGCGATCCGGAGACTAGTTAGCTCAAGCCAACCTTTTGGTCGCTCGATCCAACCTACCCAGAGCCAAGTTCGCTCGAGCGAACCCCTCCCAGAGAGCTCATGGCTCGAGCGAACCTCTAGTCCACTCAAGCCATCTGTGCTGCTGACCTGAGCCTATGCAGGGAAGCTTGAATTATGGGTTTTAGGCCTGGGAGGGAATTATTTGGAGCCCTGATGCAATGGTAGGACCGAGGAAGGGATATATGGAGCTCGGTTGAAAAAAGAAAACCCCATCATGGAGAATTATTGAGGATTTTGGACTTTTCAATGTGTATGGGGAGCTTGGAATGTCCTAGATCTTCTGGGGTACCAATCCAATAACTAAACCGACATACAGGACCCTTATACATATCGATTTAAATCTTGAATGTAAAAATGAATTGTCCGGTACTTTGTGGAAATCCTTTTTGTATTTTCTTGTACTTGGATTTCATATATACTCTCTAGTTTTTCTGTGATTTTTACTAGCCCTGCTACAGAAATACTGATTTATGCACTTTAAGTGTCTTGCTAGCCTTGTATATGCATGACTAGACATGAATGTGATTTATGTGCCTATGGCACCTTGTCCTGCCTGCTAAGGTGTTACACACCTATTTGTATATATATATATATGTATATATCTTGATTTCCTTCACGTAACCTATAAGTCGGCACCACTAAGCTTGGACAACCTTGTCGGCTTGATCCACCGACTTGGCGTCCCCCTCTTGCTTCCGCCAACTGCAGTCTGGATCCTGCCTGTCTAGTTTCCCGGTTGCACGGCTGTGGTCATGTCTAGCTATATGTATATGTATTTAGTTGGTTCTCGCCACCTCGAGTGCCCGAGACCAACACCTCTAGTGTGCTTTCATCACATCTGTGATTGAGGATTTAGCTCAGTGTGGTTGCCATCTTGCTAGTTCCCTGTTCCTTGGTACCTCTATATGCTTTTATACTGCATATGTGCTTTCTAATAAGTGATATACTTCTGTTATGGAAAATATTATTTAAACAGGTTTCAATGTTTTCTAAGATAAATCTAATTATTATTATGTTGTTACATCTTTCCACCCACCTGCCAGATCGTCGTGTCTGACCCATTCTTTGGTACTCAAGTCTAGATGCCAGTTATCCCGAGGAGGAGCTTGAGGAGGAGGCCGAAGAGCCGCAACTAGTAGGAGAATGGCAGGCTGATGATGTCATTTAGACATTCGTTCAAACTTTGAGATACGCAACATTTTGGGATTGTGGTTAGCATATTTTGGGATTTCTATTTGTTGTACTAGCCTTTGTTGGCCTTTATTTTGGAGAGTGATTAACTAACTGATCTTTTGTTTTAACATTTAACTTTATCTTTTTGGGGAAATACTATCATGATCATTGCTTACTTTGACACCATATTGTATACCTTTACATTAGCAGTCTTGTTTCATGGAAATGAATTATATATTCGATTTGCTACACACTTCCGCACTTGAACAAAAATACTATGTTAGTGTGATATCCTCACCGCGGACACCTGTAGGAAATCACTTGTACGGATGGTATGATATTCTTTGTTATTCCGTGTACGTACTTGCCAATTTAATTAATGCTTTTGGCATCACTACCTTTTAAATCGTCCCGATCTCGGATTAGGTCAGCGGGCCCGGTCCAGGGTCGCGACAGACTAACTTAGTCTTTAACAAGGAGCAAAAGATCAATAATAGGGTCGACTTATTGATAATCCAAGCCATTTAAAATGAAGGCAGTTTCTCTTAAATGAGCACTCCCCAAAATTGTACTCTCATTTAAGTTGATCTCACCATAAGATTGAACATATCATAATCTTAATCACATGCTCAATCTTATAGTGGGACCAAGACATAATTTAATAAACTACAAGTAAAGTCCACTAAATAGAATACATTTATTTTGAACAGTTCAGATGTACAATACATGAAGCTTATTATGGAGTTTTACACCCCTCTTGAGTGAGACCCTTGGTGGATCCACTCTTTCTAAGTTGGAACTCATGGATGCATGTTTTGAGGGGATGACATTCACCCTCTTCCTCTCTCTGTCGCCACCGCCCTCTCTCTATCTATCCCTCTTCCTCTCCCTCCCTCACTGCCCGCCGCTATCTTCTGTCCCTCTCCCTCTCCCCCTCCTTCTCCCTGTCTCTCTCCCCCTCCCTCCATGGTGGTGGCTTGGGTGGGGCTGGGCATATGTAGAAAGAAGTTAGGGATGCAGAGAGTTTGATAGATATCCTTTTAGATAATTTTCTACATTGATATTTTGATTAAAAAAAAAAAACTTAGTGTGCAGAGATTATTTTTTAGTGTGCATTTAGCAGCTCTCGTTATAATAAGAGTATATATATGGAGACATAATTTCTGTAACTTTCAGGCACACCAATTTACTTATGTTGATGTCAATGTACCTATGTGATTGCGCTACACCATGCATGCATATCTGATTTAAACCAAGCATTTTATGTTATGAGCCGGGATGGATTGGCTTTGACAAGCCTGGCCTAACCCTCCCCCAGGCTGACCCACCAAGCCTAAGCCCGTCCATGTATTTACCTAGTTATGCTTAGTGGCTGCATGTGAGCTTCTAATTACACCCTTCTGGATTTGATCCAACCCATCCAAGAGTTGATCTTAGAAGATCAGAAGATGGACATGGCAGTGATGCCACTGGTCAAAGCACAATTTGACTAGATCGAGTGAATACCAACCATTGAAATATTATGTTGTTAATTATGAACTCATCAGGCCTTGAAATTGTGATCCATCTTTTCGTGTGCACTCCTCATGACTAAACTCACTTATTGGTATGGACGGATTGATCATTCATCAGTTAATAATTATGACCCTAACCTGATTTGGTTTCTAGTACATGTATGCAATTTTATTTGGCGGAATATTCGTAAGACTAATCTGGACCCTATCAAAGGCCATTGGTACGATAGATCTGTGTCGTCAACACTCAAAGTTTACCAGATTGATCAATATCAACCGTCAGCCTGTTTTCCTCTTTTCTTTTTTGTTTTGTTTTGGCTTTTTTTAAGGTTAGATAATTTTACACTGTATCGCAGGTATTTGGGCAACTTGATTAGAATGTAAGTCAGTTCTGATCCTTGTTATAGTGATAGGCAAAATCTTAGGTTCCAGGTGACCAACAGGGCAACCAAGTTGCATGAATCCAAATCGACAGCTCTACGGAAAACCAGTTCCATAGAAAATTTTTTCCATTTTCCACAAATAACCTTTTCCAACCCCCTCCATCAGAAATAGTTTTCCGCAAAGAAAGTTAATTCATTTTTCTGATTTTTCTCGAAGAAAAGCAACTGCGCTAAATCTGAAATTTTAAACCCAATGAAAAAAGCATTTCCACTTTCCTTTTTTTTTTTTTTCCACAAATTAGTGGCCACACAACGGTAGATTCCTACTCAAATAATCAGCATGCAAAATCATGTACCTTACCTTGATTCTCCACATTTTACTATTAGCTGCTATGGATATGGATTATGGATTCAGTTGGATCCTCAGTACCCGGAAACCCCCTTAACCTCCTCGATCTCGCTCCGAATACACGGATCGGCATTTTTGGAGCGGAACCTTTCTCGTAGCGCAGTTCGAATGTGGTGAAGCACGAATCAACTAAAGATGGAGCGAACCGTGTATAACCTTTGGTTTATGTGGATTTCCTTTTTCTATAAGCTTGACATATATCTTTTCATTTGCTCAAATTACAAAGTCAAGATTTTTCTGCATTTTTTTATAAATGAATATATGGATAAGATATATTTGTGCCCATTAGTTAATTGTTTATAAACCCAAAAGCACTATGTGCTCCAGACATATAATTATTTTAAAATTTAGCTCTTCGACGCTCCCACTTTGCGCTCTGGGCACTTGGGTTGGGTCCTTAATTGAATATCCTTCAATCTGGATGGTACTAATATAAACATAGGGTTTTTTTCCTTTATTTGTTATTACTATTTCCAGTTTGAGCATGTTTCAATCTGAACCAAATGCAACCATCTGAAATTTGGTCCCAGGTTTGGAAATGAATCACTGGTCAGGTTAATGTCTGGCACACAGTAAATATAGATTTGAGATTGGTGGACCCAACCAGAACCCAAACATCTAAACCTGCTGAAAGTCAGGCATGGTAGGGAATATAAATGGTCAGATATAATCAGCACCATACCAAGGTAAATCTGCAATAGATGATAAGCTAAAAGTAGGTGAGGCAATCCCGCCTTCAGCAAAGCACCGGCCAACACTACTGCTAGTCAATTTGTAAAAATGAAATATTGGATCAACATAGCTGGAGTTGATTGTGCACCAAGGTAAAAAACCTTTCAGATTTTATTCTCTTTCTGTGCTACAAGGAGATGAATGGTACCCGTAGCATTCATCTACTTGAACAAAAATTACCTAGACCTTCTGCTGTCAAATTACATGCTGCAGGTACCTGAAAAACAGCTTACTTGATGCAGTTCACCCAGGTACTCCCAGACTAAATAGGAGTTACATTTACATGTTACTTGTGCTGACCACTTATGATACTCTCCCTCCTTGGTTTTGTGGCTAAAACTCTTCACCATGAGCTTGCGAATTCCTCACTCAAGGGACAGGTTGCTGGTACGGATGTCGCGCTGCTGATTTGTAATTTCTTTATGCAAGTGTGTTGGTGAAGTACCCCATTCTGCTGGTTTCCCTCCAAACTGCGAAGCAAGTCTAGTAAGCTTAGGCTGAAACCACCGTTTCAATGCAAGCCCACTGATCCTGATTTTTCCAAGTGACTCCTTTCCTTGATAACGCAACCCTAACCTCCTCAGCATGGCACCTACAGCTTGACCTACCCTGTTTCACAAGGAGTTGTGTCCAGTGTGTGTGAGCAGCAGGTCAAAGACAAACCAGGAAAAATGGTTAAGCCAATGCTACTCCCACAGTGAAACTATTACTCAACAAAGTACCTTGAACTGCTAGCTTTTGAAGGGATCACACATCAAAACTCATGAAATAGTTACTAATTAACAGTATCGTAGGATAGCAGTTGCAATCTAGAAAGGCCCATTCTTAAGAGAAGCGAACCCCATTCTCACTCCATTCAATATGGGCCCATTATGATCGACCAATATAAACCTTCTCAGAAAAATCGATCTCCATGTATTGGTACTATCTGAATTTGATGATGATCCAACCATTGCCACCATCAGCATGAAACATGACAGAAAAGTGCACAACTTAAACACTGAAAATTGACGCCTGATCCACAATACATCTCTCCTTACCAACCTTTCTGATTAAAGACATCTGCGTGAGTTCTACAGAAATGGGTGTGCTTTTTGTAAAATGGAGCACAGTTTGGAGAGAGAGAGAGAGAGAGAGAGAGAGAGAGAGAGAGAGACGCTAATTAAGGGATGGGTAGTAGGTATCAATGTGGTTTAGGGCTGTGGAAATACCACTCCGATAAGATGGCACTAACACAGTAACACTTGATTTTACAGTCTCAAAGTTCAGTAGTTTTATAAGCACAATTCTCACGATTCAATCTGACAACGGATAACGGTTGGATCAACACCAAAGTGAGGTGATAATTAATTTTTACATGGGGGTACAGTTTCGAAAGTGATAAACAGTTATTGGGAGCCTTTGTGCAAAATATAAATGGGATCAGCTCTCCAAAATGTAAACCCAGGTTTTACATGGATATCTAGGAACCTAGGCTCACTGTTATAGATAATTAGATATCAGTATCAGGGATAATTTCAAAATAACTTCAAATTTTGTGCTTTTACCTGGAAATTATCGTTAGAATGATTCTTTTTTAAATTATAAATTAAAAATCTAGCAAATAATGCATAAATGATTTGAAACCAGAGAAAAGAAAGGAAAAGAAAGGACTGAAGTAAGAGAGCAAGTTCAGATTTAAGGAGCAAGTTCAGATTCTAAGGAAGGGACTTGATAGATTCTCTTAGCTCATCATTACAATTCATCATTGAGGACCATCTTTAAAACCCAAACAGCTAAGACTATCTGTCCCATTTTGACCTAGCATTAAAATTTTTTTTACTCCAATAGGGTTATACCTCCATCAAACTAATGACATGTAAGGCGTTTTTTACAAAAAGAAAGAGTCAAATCCCCTGTTTTACACGTCATTAATCTGATGGCATGCATCAATCTGATTAAATGTAAAATTTACCATGATGATAGGTCCCGTTGGGCAGTGACTTTTAGGGGTTTGGTATTCAAAAGTGGCCCCAGGGATGGATATATAGCAATGGCTAAGAGATATAAGTTTTCCTCAGATAATTTGGACTGAATGAAATTGGATAAAATTTATAAGCAAGGATCTAAGGGTTATAATATTTGCACGAGAATAGTAAATGATAAGTGGGTAACATAAAAAGGATTTTATCAGTTGACTTTATGACATTTAAGTGGGGTAATTAATTTGTTGAACAGACTCCAGCACATTCTAAAAATCTTGACTTCTTTTTTATGCAATTTTCACTCCTACAATGCTAGCAATGGCCTTCAATGGAACCAATAATATCTTGGTATTGTGATAAAAACAAATTTGGTGATAATTGAGTTTATAACAATAATACTAAGACAAGATATATTGAAAAAAAAATCGTGTATTATATGGTAAACTCAACATATCAGCAACATTTGCAATGTGGAGCTCACCCTTATGGTACAATGCATGGCCATAATATTTATATTGGCTCCTTCCCTGCTTCCTAGGCTTTTAATTGTGCTACTTAGTGCCAATATGATCACAAAGTAATCCAGGTTGTGGGCATCTAGGAGGATTTACCTCTTTGAAGCCACAATTTTGTATTATTTCAGATTTCAGACACTTGATTGGGATCCTCATGTCCATATTTTTAAGAACAGGAGTTATTCAAACAAAAGTGTATGATCTTACACCCTATTGAGCTACCACTTATCCCAAAACCAATTGGTAATAGGAAATGGCACAACAATAGTTTTATGGTAAGGGCAAGGGCTCAACTATAATTATAACCGCTCAGGAGCGAGGGTGGACGTTAACCTCAACAATCCCTCCCTCAATGGCACACCCGCCGCAAGTCCTGCTACCAACTCGCAAAACATGTGTCATGTGACTCGAACACCCAACCTACCAGGCTCTGATACCACTTGTAGGATCTTACACCCTATTGAGCTACCACTTAACCTAAAACCAATTGGTAATAAGAAACGGCACAACAATAGTTTTATGGTGAGGGTGAGGGCTCGACCACAGTTATGACCACTCAGGAGCGAGGGTGGACGATGACCTCAACAAAAAGATAGCTCACTTGGAAACCAAGGTATCCCACAAGTCCTTGGATTCCAGGAATTATACGATTCTAGGACAACAATATTCATGAAACGGGCCCTAAGGGCTTAGGACAACAGTGTTCATGGAACAAACCCCTTTTTTTTATTGGAAAGCCCCTCATCATCAATGCTAGGGATCGATCCCTAGTTGTTTTGGTGGAAGGTAGGTGCCTCACAACTAAGTTACCAGTCGATTGGTAAATGGGGGCCCTAAGTTGAGATAACTAACCTTCCGGCTAGGTGAACTATTTTGTCTCCTTTATGGGAAATTATTTGAGTCTTCTCCACCGGCAACAAAATGTTGATGTTCGGCAACCTTGCACCTGGACAGAACGTAGGAAGAGATGAGCCGATTAAAAAAAAAAAAAAAAAAAAGCAACCCTGAATAAAAATTTTCTTGATGAATATTACACTAAGATTGATTCTTTACTCAGATGTAATGGCACTTAATCTCAGGAGTAAACTAAGTTGATCATTTTGGTTGAGATCCAAATAACCATAACCATCGTTAGTTAAATCACATTCATTTATTAGTAAGATCTGAAAGTCAAATGTCCAGTTTCTACCTTCATTTTAGTTTTAGATGGAGACTGGGCCTTCTGTCAGTTAAATCTCATGGCATACAAGCTTTAACCTTATGTCAACCATGCATTTTCTCATCTTAATTGTAAATAACTACTTGTATATCTATATAGCTGTAAATAATCCCAAGGCTTCCTTAATAATTTTAAAAGCCCCCCTTGAATAACCTTCAGTAACAATTTGTCATTTCTGTTAAAGCAGAATGTGTGGAGTACTGTTCCAATTTGTATGACTTACATGCTTTCCAGTTGCTTCCTCTCACCTTTAACTATGTTGTCAGTGTGCCAGTACTTTAGGCATGTGAGCCATGCCCACACCAAGCTTGTTTGAGAAAAGTTCTGGGCCCAAGTATCTATCACAAAGCATAAATGCCTGTCCCAATGTGACTTAGTAAGCTTTTCTTTAGTTTCATTAGTATAATCTCAAGAGTGAAGACAATTAATGTTTTGTTTTAATTGCCAGATAATCAGGATGGCAACACACAGACGAAGCAAGAGTAGGATTGCCAGCAGAATCTACAGGGAGGGTTCGGACCAGCTCAGACCAGGATTCGACCCTCTCCCAGCTCGTCTGCAAGCTCTAAGGGACAATTCTTTCTCCCTCTTTGTTTTCTATCTGCCAGAAAAAGTGTTGCTCCCAGGTGATGTTTTGCAGGGCTGGGCAGATCATGGATTCATTGATCCCTGCAGATCAGTTTAGCGGCAAGAAATGAGGCTTTGCCTACATTCGATTCAGAATCAGCAGGGAAGTAGAAAAGGCTATGGATTTAGTAAGAGGAAAGTCCTGGGAAGGTTGGAGAAGATATGTTCAAAGGCCTCGCTATGGGCCAGGTAGAGCCACAGCCCACAAGCCTGCAGGTTGCCCAAGGGTAGCACTTGGTAAATGTCCAATCCATCCTCACAGAAGCAATCACTTGGAAGCTGTTAGTGCCATAGTCAATTCTGCACCTCCCAGGGTTGTCAATTCCATGTCTAAGTCCAAGTCCTTGCCTAAGTAAGTTTCATCAAGGGAAATCAAGCTTAAGTCCAGAAGAATCAAGTCTTGGAAGGCCAGTGCTTCATCAAGATGTAGCCCGATTTGTGCGAACCTATTCAGGCTATATGGACCCTAGGTTTAACCAAGGATAGGCCCCTAGAACCCACAAACTGACAGGTAAACTTAACAGGGAGTAATGGGTTAAACTATTCAGTTGATCAGGTTCAAGCCTCACGGCTGGCCGCAATAGGGGTATGGCTAACCGTAAGGTCGCCGAGGGCCTTTTACGGTTACTTTCCAAAATGCAGTTTTTTCAGGGTTTTGAACTATGGTCAGTTTACGACCGTAATGCCTCTTACAGCTAACCGTAAGCTCACCATAAGCCAACCGTAATAGCTGTACTGTTTCTTTTTCCAGAATAGTGTATTTCAGCACCAGATCACGGCTAACCGTAACCTAACTGGCTGTCAGTGAAACTAGCTGTTGGGGATTGACAGCTAGCTGTAGCAAGTCCACGGCTACCCATAAACTAGCCGTTGAGAGCATCTCTATATATACTTGAGCTCATTTCGAAGGCAACAACTTTTGTGATTTTGAGAACTCTCTTCAAGCACAATCTAGCCATCAAGTAACACTCTTCTAGATCTCCCAAAATCCAATTCCACTTACACTTAGGGCCCTCATTGTAATACTCCATACCCCGATCTAGGGGCTAGAATATATTTTTTAAATTTATATATTTAATTTCCTTGATTTATTGTAATTAGGGGACATTTAAGTATATCCTGGATATAATATATATATATAGGTAGGATTTTTTTTTTTTTTAAGTTCTAACCAGTAGAAGTTATCATACTATACCATGGAGATGGGACCCATATTTTCATAATTATGGAGTTGTTGCATGATAAAAATAAATAGAATCTAGTGCATGAAGCCCGATAGAAAGAGGATTGTGGGTACATGTCCTGAACAAGGAAGGATTTTGACTTCAGTTTTAAGTCAATTTGTAGTACTGGATGTTTTTAAAGGAGAGAAACCCCAGTGTAAGGCCTTCACCACACCGACCCTCACTCCTGCTTTACTCCTTGTTTTCCCTTCCTCTCTTCCTCATACTCTCACATCTTAGAAGCCCTTGACTAGAGAAGTAGAAGGAAAAAGAAGAGGATCAACAGTCTAAGAGCCTAGTGAATGACCTTTCTCTACCCTCAGGTCAATCTGCCACCTAGTCTATAAAAGGTGAGTACGAATTCTAAATCTACTCGTGGAAGACCCCCAAATCCCTATTCTTATTTTTGGGTTCTTGTTTTATGATGAAATCAAGAGAAGGATGACTGATCAATTCGAATTTTCCAACTGTTACATGATGCTACACTAAATACTGATCCTGATACTGACCCTGAAACCCATCGATTGAGTTGAAATCCTATTTTTCATGACTAGGAATCTTGTAAACCCATATAGTATAATTTATGAAATTGTTAAGGAGCTTTCCCAACTCAAAATCCTCAGACTGCTAGAAAATCTTACCTGAATTCAAAATTTCTCAGAAAACAGGACGTCCATGGTCCATGTTGTGTATGCCATTTTCGACTGTGGGGCCTGGTGAGGCCCACCTGATCAGAAATCAAAACTGATGGATGGGTACTAGACTCATGGGAAACCCTTGTAGAATAGAACCCATATGGATTGGGCTCGATTGGGCCCACCATCCAACTGGCCCAAAACCAGCCCATGTGTTGGGTTTCTGCCTACTTGTTATTTAATTCCTTGTGTCCTAGGAAAGGCCTGATAATCATTAATTATGTAGCTGAATTTGTTTCTATTAATACACTTATGAATGTTGATAATTCACACATGCTTATTTTGATATGGACACCCTATATCTTGAGAAATTGTGACCGAAACATGTCTCTTATGAGAATTATTATGTGGTTTCCCTACTATTTGAATCCATGCCTGTTACTTTTGTGATGTAATATGATAGCCTGTGGGAATGGATGCATGAACCTGTTATTTTGTCGACTATGATAATTACCTCAAATCTCTAAGGGGATGGTTGTGGGACCAACTTTATACACCAATCAGAAACCTGTAATGACACGGTTTGGGGCAATCCAAAATCCATAGGGAATGGTTACAAAAACCAACCCACTACAAAAATTGAGGTTAGTGAGACTTGTTTTAAATATAAAATTATGAGTTTGGATGAAGAATGGAGAATGTTAGACCTTGCTAAATAAGAGGAATTGGGAAGGACCTTGATGATGTATTTATACCTTGGACCCCTAGACTGCTTAGCACAGTATGGTGATGACGTCCACCTGCCATGGCCCATGATGTTCAAACTATTAGTCAGCTTTGGGAGGATAATCTCCAGGTACCGCCTTGATGATTCAGACCCTTGATGGTCACCTTCTAATGTACACAAAGTTTGTTTAATGGTACTCTTTGTTTTGTCATGCACCCTTTGGGGCAGGAACCATGTTGGCTTGTGCTACTAAGCAGTTAGGCAGTTGTCCATGGGAAAAGACCAATTTGACCTCATCTAAATAAAACCTTTAGATTCAATGTAATTGTCTGAAGCTCATATGTCACTTATTTCTTTTGTTTATTCATGGTGAATTGCTATACATGTGCTTAAATAGATTTGGAAATCCATTCGCTCAGTTTGTACTGATTTAAGAATTTGCCCTAATCCAGGTAACCGGAATGTTGAATTGCAAGATGATTACAATGAACAAGAGATAGACTTTGGCATGCGTTCTTGAGTGACGGATTCACTTAGAAGCTTGAAGAAGATTAGTCTTTTTTATTAAGTTATTTCATTTGGATATTGGAGATTGTGGTTTATTTCGTTATTAGTGGACTTGTTTAGTTGTTTCAAATTGATTCAGATTTTAAATTATTATTCAAAGAATTATTAGGATTGCCTAAAATACTATTGTTGCTCATTTAATTTGATTTATAATGGCGATTGTGATACATTATTAGTCACGTCACGGAATCGGACAGGGCCCGGGTTCCAGGTCGTGACAATCATTGCCATATCAAAGAGCATTCAAGGCTCATATAGGTGTGATTAGTGGAATCCCTCCATTGGGTATCCTTCAAGCTCTCATAGTTACAACCAAGACCTCCCCTACTTCTTGGTTGAGCACTAATTGGAACATCTTCATCACAAACAAGCAAGGCAAGGAGGCTAAAGCTTAGAGTTCCGATTTTGAGCATCAAGGAGCTCACTCAAGGCATCGTGTTTGTCTAAAGTTCTTATTTTAGTTTCAATTTATACACATTATAAAGCAGATTAGAACTTTGTGATCATCTAACCCCTATAAGAAAAATATGTTGGTGGGGTAAACCTTACTGATCGAACCACCGTATCAAAAAATCTTAGGTGGAGTATTCCTACCCTACTATTTGAATTAGATTCAGGATTTATCAAAGTCCTCATAAATATCTAAAATATCATACAAGCAATCATACACCAAAGATGCCTTATTTTCGAGCCCATACAATAAGGAGGCCTCATTGTAACTTCCATAGGCATATAAAAAGAGCTTAAACTAATGTGAGAATTGAAGACCAGGAGATTCCAAAAAGAGATTCATTCCGTTACCTTGGCTCAATAATTAGTAAGGATGGAGAGATTCACGAAGATGTCGAACATAGAATAAAAGCAGGATTGTTGAAGTGAAGACTTGCTTCTGGAATGCTTTATGATCAAAACATGCTAGCAAACTGAAGGAAAAAATTTACAGGACAACAATTAAACCAGCTATGACCTATGGAGTAGAATGTTACCAATCAGGAACCAACATATGCACAAAATGGATGTAGCAGAGACAAAAATGTTAAAGTGGATGTATAGTAAAACTAGGAATGATAAAATTAGAAATGATCACTTTTGAGGGCATTTAGGTGTAGCATCAATAGGTGATAAAATTAGAGAGCACCGGTTGAGATGGTTTGGGTGCGTCAAACACAGGCCAGCAATGGCACCGGTAAGGAAAAATTTGGCCACGCAGGTTGATGGCCAACCAAGGGGAAGGGGTAGGCCGAAGATGACGTGGATGGAAATAATAAAAATAGATTTGAAGACATGCAACTTATCTAAGGATTTGGCTTAGGATAGATTAGAATGGAGAAACAAAATTCACACAGCCGACCCCAACATAGTTAAAACAAGGCTTTGCTGATGATGATGATGACGACAATGATGATACGTTGTTCTTCTGATTGTATGATCAACACTCGAGTAATATGAGGTTCGTTTGCCCTTAGGGGGACTGCTAGTTCATATGCAGTTTGTTTGGCCTGTTGATACGTATTTATCAATTCGGACTTTGAGTGTTGTCTTGTTCATTATCTAAAAAATGGCGGAAAGAAGTGAGGAAGGTAAATCCTACACCGGTTGTGAATCTGGGAATAAAAGAATTACGTTTTCATTTAAGTGGACAACAGTTGAAGTTAATGGGAGTAATTATCTAGAATGACCTCAATCAACTATAATTACTCTCAGTGGCAAAAAAGTCAGATAATGTTAGTGGGAAGTTTAAGTATCATAAGAAAGATGATCTTAGTCAATTGTAAATGGAAGTGAAGGATAATTACTAGCAAGTGTTGGCAAAAACAAATTTCAGGGTAGAACTGAGAGTTAAGATAAAGCACTTTCAGATAGACAGGCTTACCAGCAGCGAACCGATGTTTGAGACCCTTCAAGATTGTCAGAAGGTACACCTGACAAGTTTAAAAGCAGGCAATCAGGTGGAGCTTGAAAAATATACAATTGTCAAATTTCTATAAATATTAGATATGCATCAATAAGCATGCAATTCTTTAAATTATTAAAATGTGGTTAAACAAGTTGATTACTAGTTGTGAAGGCAACTGTACCAACAAATTCAAAGATACTCCCTAATTAAAATGTACACAACAATCATAGAAAGCATTAGAAACCTTTTTAGACACTTGAAACCATTGAAACCATGATTGCTGAAACGGTTACATCTAGAAAATCATTGTATATAATTAGAAGTCATTGTATGAGATAAATGACTGTAAGTTCGAACTAGATCATTAGACAAACTAAAAAGCCTGGTTTTTAAAATCATGGTTGACAATGTCACACTTAAAATACTGAAACCTATGGCAAATGATATTACTAGCATGCCTCCAAGACATGCTTGTTGCTAAGGTGCTCGTGCCCTTGGTGAAGACAGACACCCCAATCCTCACAAGAAGGAAATCCAGCAACTTGGAAGGAAGGTGGAAATGCCGACACATCTGTAATATCTTAAGTTATCTGGGCCCCAGGATTAGTCTGGCCCAAGTAGTACCCTTAGTTGATTTCTTATTATGGAATTAGAAGTGTTATTTATTATAGAATTGGTAGTGTTTCACGTGAAAGGGTTTTGGAAAGGAGAAGAGTTGTATACAACTCTAAATAGGAAGTATAAGAGGACATGGACTTTATCTTCTCCTTATATATAAATCAACCAACGATCCCTGTTGTATCCAATTCCTTTGCAGAAATTCTGAGAGTCTTGTGGCTGCAACATAGGAGAAGGAGAGGAAGGCTGACTGATGTCCTATTCGCGTCCACATATTGCAAAGGTGACGATCGTTTATCAAAGGTGAGTGAATCTTCCTAATTAGTTAGTTAATTAGTCAAGATGATTGTTATTAAGTTGTGATTCGAATATGTTGTATTGATAGACATACACTGATTTTGTATGGGCATATATAAGGAGATCTGTGTGATGATAAGGAGGTCTAAGAAGATCTGTTTTAATCTGTTTTGATTAGACAGACATAAGGAGGTCTGTTTTGATCCAGGAAGCATATACTAATGGATGTGGAAGTAAAACAGGTAGAATGGGTTGCAATTTATGGGAATTCAGGGACCAGGTTTGAAATCTGTCGAACAACAGAGGCTGGCGTCAATGTGCAAATTGACAGTGGAGGGTTGTGGGGCCCCCTGGCCCACTGTATGGATGATCTGGACCATAGGGCAGGAGGCCTACCCCTAGTCAACCAAGAAGGGAATGGACCCGAGGGAGGTGGGTCCCGTTTGGGCCCTATCCACTCAATTGTAATGATACAGACGTGAATATGAGGAGAAAGAGGCTGAATATCGTCAGGGGCTGTGGGATCCATTAGTGGACCAAATCTGGGATCAGGATCCCACATCTGAAAGGGGACCCATGGGCGACCCCTGTGGTGGTGGTCCTATGGGGAGTGGGCCCCATCCACCCCTCCATCCAATAGACAGAAAGCTTCCAAGACGAGAGACATTACAGATCTTGGGTTGATACTGTTTTGAACTGTGGGCCCCAGGGTGAGATCATATGATGAATCCAATCATATGGGAGGGGAGTGACGCCCTGGGCGACCATCTAGGTTGGGTCTGATCTTGGATTATCCAAGTGGGACCCACTGGATTTTAATTAGCAAGTTTTTAGGTATAAACCATGGTTTTTCTTCATTCTATGTATATAGAGGGGGACGGATAGAGTGAATAAATTGGGGACAGATCTAGACTTGTCAGACTCCTTGAGGTTTATGTGATTAACTGTATAGTTGTGATTACTGAACTAACATTGACTATGTGGATTGTGATTAATATTGCATGATGTTGTGTTATAAAATAGTGTGGGCCACCCTACACCATTCAATACCAACTATGATTGGAAGTGAGGTAGCAACTAGTAAATTGTGAAGGGGTTGGACCCATACTACTGTTTATATAAATCATTAATAATGCTGAGTTATGGTTGATGTGTAATTGTGAGATATTGTGCACTGGGTCCCAGATGTGGGATGTTGGACTTGGTGTCCAAATGATTGATGGCTTCTGGCCATGGTGGCCGTTATAGCGACTGGTCCTTGGTGGACGTGTCTGATGAGATAGGGTCATGGTGACCGGTATACATGTATACGATAAGCCTTTGAGGCGTGGAAATGTGCATGGGAACGATTATAGTTATGGATGTACTTTTAGTGGTAATTAATTTATTGATTATGGAATATTATGTTGTATGCTATTTGTGAAATTAGGAAAATTCATTCACCGGTAATACTGATGTTGTGTTGCCCCCTTTAAGTAATCACATTGTGTGTGGGCCAGAGTGGAATGACTATCAGCACATAAACTTCGGCATGCGCGGCTGAAGGGAGAAAACGAGAAAAATTTAAATAGTTGATGAAATCATTAGTCCATGTTTAGGAAAAGTTATTTAATGTTTTCAGCACATTATTGAATTGAGTCAGGAAATAATAAGTGGATTACTCAGAGATTTTTTATATTTATAATTGGAATTATATTTTGAACTAAATTCCTTGTGAAACTTATTTGATGAATGCATAGTGAATATTGCTAACTAATCACGATCCGAATATCCAACAGGGCCCTGGAAGTTGGGTCATGACAAAGTAGTATCAAAGAATAAGGTTTTGGGCAATTAACAAGAATTAGCAACCCATAGGTCACGTGGTGAGGAAGTTGGGGGCATCAATGGTAGAGATTAAAGTAAGAAAATGTTGTTAATGATCTTTTAGCTCACCGATTTTTCCCTTCTGCAGAAGGAATAAGACAATGGACAATGATACTGGAAATGAAAATGCGAGCAACAATGTTTGGCCAAACAGTGGAACTATGGAGATGCCGGAGTACGCCCAACAAATGTTTGAAAGCTTTATGAAGGCATATGCGCATGTCCAAGAACAGATCTCCGCTATTCACCACCACCAAAGTGAGAATGGTGAGGGACACAGCGATATCAGAGGTGGCTCGGGTGAAGGCAGCAATAATGGGGGCAGGAATCGTGAAAGAGATACCTTACATAAAAGATTCAACGAATTTCGCCCCAAGAGCTTTGAAGAAACAACTAATCCTTGGGATGCGAATAAATGGGCAGAGCATATGGAAGGCATCTTTGAAGTCATGGGATGTACGGAATATAAAAAAGCCATACTTGCAGCATTCAAATTAGAAGGTGACGCAAAGGAATGGTGGAAGGCAGCTAAAAGGTCATTCAATGGGCAAGAAATAGAGATCATTTGGGCTTTCTTCAAACGGGAATTTATAAAGAAGTTTATACCAGATCATATTAGGGCTCAGAAGAAGAAAGAGTTTGAAAATTTAGTACAAGGAAATCTGACGGTAGCCAAGTACGCTCTCAAGTTTACTGAGCTGTCACATTTTGCTGAGACATTAGTGGCTACGGAAGAAGAAAAGATGGAACGATTTGTGAACGGTCTTTTAGACCAGACATCAAAAAGGACGTGAAGCTACATGGGCCAAAGAATTATGCTGAAGCCTTAAGGAAAGCTTTCATCTTAGAAGCAGCCATAACATCAAGCACCAGTTCCCCAATAAGAAACAGAAAACAGGAGCCAAGCCGGTCTGCAACCATTGCGGGGGATCACATGAAACAAATCAATGTCGGAACAGACCTGGAGTGTGCTTTGGGTGTGGAAAGGGAGGTCATAAGGTAAAAGATTCTCTAGAGACTAGGGAGAGGAATCAGGCCAAACAGAAAAATGAATGTTACGGTTGTGGGCAGGTAGGGCACCAAGTTAAAGACTGCCCCAGAAAACAGGAAAGAAACCAGACTCAGATGCAAGGACAACCACCCAGGCCAAATCAGCAGGACCGCCAGCAAGAGTGTCCACAAAACCAGCGTTATTATCAACAAAACTAAACATATCAACCCCGGGGAAATCAGCAGAACCCACCCAAGGACAGCATTACAACCTTGGCAAGAACAATCAAGGAGGGAATCAAGCAGGACAACAACAAAACGGAAGACTCTTTGCCATGACTCATCATGATGTGTAAGTGGCCAACCATGTGGTCGAGGGTATGGTTTTAATTTCCGATTATGAAGCTAGTACTTTATTTGATTCTGGTTCAACGCATTCTTTCATTTCGCATACTTTGCTGCTAAGATAGAAAACTCCCCCTTAACTTTGGCTAATGCATTAGTAGTGTCTACACCCATAGGCAAGCAAATATGTACTAGAACCATATTTTATGACTGTATGATAGAAATTAGGCAAGCCCGGATGCTGGCTAACCTAGTATTGTTACGTATGGATGACTTTGATGTTATATTGGGAACGGATTGGCTTACGAGGTATCGGGCTATTTTAGACTGCTTTAACAAAGTAGTTCGGTTTAATCTGGAGGGATTTACTCATGTTAGTTTGGTAGGAAAAGGAGACCTGTTAGGTGAATGGTTATCTCAGCCATTTAAGCTGGTGAGTTACTGAGGAATGGGTGCAAAGGCCTTTTAGCCTTCATTTCGCAGGACAAACCAAAACCAAGTATAGAAGATATCTCCGTTGTTAGGGAACTCCCCTACGTGTTTATGGATGACCTGCCCGGGTTACCCCCAATTCGAGAGGTCCATTTTACTATTGAAATAATGCCGGGTACGGCCCTGATTTCTAAGGCACCCTATCGAATGGCTCCTGCGGAACTGAAGGAACTCAAAAATCAATTGAAGGAACCATTGGACAAAGGATTCATCAGACCTAGTGTGTCTCCATGGGAGCACCGGTGTTGTTTGTGAAGAAGGACAAAACCCTAAGAATGTACATTGATTATAGACAGTTAGACCAGGTGACCATCAAGAACAAGTACCCTTTGCCTCGCATTGATAAATTATTTGATCAACTGCAAGGTGTGAAATACTTTTCCAAGATTGATTTAAGGTCTGGCTACCATCAACTAAGAGTAAGGGAGGAGGACATTCCTAAGACGGCATTCCGGACGCGATACGGTCATTATGAGTTTTTCGTCATGCCTTTCGGCTTGACCAATGCCCCAGCTGCATTCATCCAAGTTTTTCAACCCTATCTGGATAAATTTGTGGTGGTATTTATTGATGATATCCTCATTTACTCTAAGGAACGACAAGAACATGGCGAGCATATGCGTACCTCCTTGCAGCTGCTGAGGGACAACCAGCTATACGCCAAGCTTAGCAAGTGTGATTTCTAGTTAGAGCAAGTAACCTTTTTGGGTCACATTATTTCAGGAGACGAATTATCTGTAGACCCTACCAAAATAGAAGCGGTTATGAATTGGAAACGACCTACAACTGTTTCAGAAGTGCGAAGTTTCTTAGGCCTGGCGGCTTATTATCGAAGGTTCGTTCAATGATTTTCTACGATTGCTGGACCGTTAACCAGACTCACAAGGAAGGATGTTCCGTTCACTTGGGATGCGAAATGTGAGGATAGCTTCAAAACATTGAAAGGTAAACTAACATCTACACCAATACTTGCCCTTCCCGCTGGAAGTGGAGGAATTGTTATCTACTGTGATGCGTCATTACAAGGGCTAGGGTGTGTTCTCATGCAACATGGAAAGGTGATTGCATACGCTTTCAGACAACTAAAGGCCCATGAACTAAATTATGCTACACACGACCTTGAGTTGGCAGCGGTAGTCTTTGCATTGAAAATTTGAAGACACTACCTTTACGGTGAAGAATTTGAGGTATATACAGATCACAAAAGCCTCAAGGATGCGTTTTTACCAGGAGTGGTTCCATCGTCGGAGAGAAAGAAGTATAGGTCTGATAAGGAAGCCACTTTACCGAAACGTGAAAGAGATCAATCAGTAGGCTTCAAAGCCGTAGTTTGCGTAGTAGTTAGCTAGTGGCGCACTACACTTCATAGGTGTCCAAGGCACGATAGAGGTACTATAGGATCTGCAAGAGAGGAGGTCACTAAGTGGAGTTATAGGGATGACGGAGATTCAAGAGAAAGAGAGGATCAGATGAGCTTATAGGCGGGAATGAAACAATTAGTCCTGTGGCATCAGAGGGAAGGAACAGAAGGAACTACAAACTTGATATCAGTAGTAGGCCCTGAGTGATGAGAAGGGAGAGCTAGCGAAACCAAAGGGAGAAGGGAGACTCCACCAGAAGGAGTTGAACTTGAGACAGCATAGATGGATGGAATTCTTAAAGGACTATGACTTCTCTATATTTTATCATCCAGGAAAGGCGAATGTTGTAGCCGACGCCTTAAGAAGGAAATCTGTACAAATGGCTTGTTTGACAGCAGAGTGGAGACTACTTGAAGAAATTGAGGACTTAAATGTTAACATATGGCCTATTGATGAAAAAGTACTATTGGGAAGTTTCAAGGTTCAACCCGAATTAATTCAGAGAATAAAAGACCATAACGAGATGACAAGATATTGGCGGAAATCTTCGACAAAATGGACAACAAACTGGACTTCTCAGTTTTTAGTGGCGTATTATATTTCCGAGGCACACTTTGTATACCAAATATCCGGGAAATCAAAGATGAAATTTTAAAGGAAGCACATCACACAAGATATACTATCCATCCAGGGAGCACCAAGATGTATCAGAACTTAAAAATCAGATTTTGGTGAGTCGGCATGAAAAATGATGTTATTGAGTTTGTCGGACGATGTTTTACTTGTCAACAAGTGAAGGCAAGCTGGGGGAATTGCTGTAGCCGTTACCTATACCAGAATGGAAATGGGAACATATCACTATGGATTTCATTTCAAGGTTTCCCACAACCTCAAGACATAATGAGATAATCTAGGTAATTGTGGATCGGTTAACCAAGTCAGCGCACTTCATACCGTTGAAAGGAAGAACTACAATGGAACACCTAGCCAAAACATATGTTCGGGAGATTATGTGGTTGCATGGTGTACCAGCATCAATCGTATCTGACAAAGATACTAGATTTGTCTCATAATTTTGGAAAAGCTTACAAAGGGCTATGGGTACTAAATTGAATTTTAGCACAACATATCACCCTCGGACAGACGGGCAGACGAAAAGAACAAATCAAACACTAGAAGACATGCTTAGACCTTGTGCCATAGATTTCAGAGACAGTTGGGATGAGCAGTTACCACTGGCAGAGTTTGCTTATAACAATGGCTATCATTCGAGTATCTAGATGGCTCCTTTTGAGGCCCTATATGGCAGGAGCTGCCGCTCTCCGATTTGTTGGGAAGAAGTGGGCGATAGGCTGATATTAGGCCCTGAATGAGTGCAAACTTCTATAGAAAATATTAAGAAGATCAGGGACAGATTAAGGACTACACAGACTCGCCAGAAGAGTTATGCAAACAAATGTCGGAGAGAATTAGAATTTGCGGTGCGTGACTCAACATTCCTAAAAGTCTCTCCGACGAAGGGAGTGATGCGATTTGGTAAGAAGGGAAAGCTAACCCCGAGATACATTGGACCATTCAAGATTACAGGGTGCATGAGCGATGGGAATGCTTACGAACTGGAACTTCCATCACAACTAGCTAGAGTCCATAAGTTGTTTCACGTATCAATGCTGAAGAAATATGAACCAGACCCATCTCATGTGCTAGATCTCGAGCCAATGGATCTACAACCAGATTTATCCTATGAAGAGCAACCCGTTGCAATATTAGACACAAAGGAAAGGGTGCTCCGGAGGTGAACAGCCCGACTAGTCAAGGTGTTATGGACACATCACGATCCAAAGGAGGCTACATGGGAGATCGAGGACGAAGTCCGAAAGAAGTACCCGCATCTTTTTGCCACAAGTATGTTTTAAATTTGGAGGACCAAATTTTCCAATGAGGGGAGTATGTAATATCTTAAGTTATCTGGGCCCCAGGATTAGTTTGGCCCAGGTAGTACCCTTAGTTGATTTCTTATTATGGAATTAGAAGTGTTACTTATTATAGAATTGGAAGTGTTTCACATGAATGGGTTTTGGGAAGGAGAAGAGTTGTATACAACTCTAAATAGGAAGTATAAGAGGACTTGGACTCTATCTTCTCCTTGTATATAAATAAACCAACGATCCCTGTTGTATCCAATTCCTTTGCAGAAATTCCGAGAGAGTCTTATGGCTGCAACTTAGGAGAAGGAGAGGAATGCTGACTGATGTCCTATTCGCGTCCACATATTGCAAAGGCGACGATCGTTTATCAAAGGTGAGTGAATCTTCCTAATTAGTTAGTTACTTAGTCAAGATGATTGTTATTAAGTTGTGATTCGAATATGTTGTATTGATAGACATACACTGATTTTGTATGGGCATATATAAGGAGATCTGTGTGATGATAAGGAGGTCTAAGAAGATCTGTTTTAATCTGTTTTGATTAGACAGACATAAGGAGGTCTGTTTTGATCCAGGAAGCATATACTAATGGATGTGGAAGTAACACAGGTAGAATGGGTTGCAATTTATGGGGATTCAGGGACCAGGTTTGAAATCTGTTGAACAACAGAGGCTGGCGTCAATGTGCAAATTGACAGTGGAGGGTTGTGGGGCCCCCTGGCCCACTGTATGGATGATCTAGACCATAGGGCAGGAGGCCTACCCCTAGTCAACCAAGAAGGGTATGGACCCGAGGGAGGTGGGCCCCGTTTGGGCCCTATCCACTCAATTGTAATGATACAGACGTGAATATGTGGAGAAAGAGGCTGAATATCGTCAGGGGCTGTGGGATCCATTAGTGGACCTGATCTGGGATCAGGATCCCACATCTGAAAGGGGACCCATGGGCGACCCCTGTGGTGGTGGTCCCATGGGGGGTGGGCACCATCTACCCCTCCATCCAATAGACAGAAAGCATCCAAGATGAGAGACATTACAGATCTTGGGTTGATACTGTTTTGAACTGTGGGCCCCAGGGTGAGATCAGATGATGAATCCAATCACATGGGAGGGGAGTGACGCCCTGGGCGACCATCTAGGTTGGGTCTGATCTTGGATTATCCAAGTGGGACCCACTGAATTTTAATTAGCAAGTTTTCAGGTATAAACCATGGTTTTTCTTCATTCTATGTATATAGAGGGGGACGGATAGAGTGAATAAATTGGGGACAGATCTAGACTTGTCAGACTCCTTGAGGTTTATGTGATTAACTGTATAGTTGTGATTACTGAACTAACATTGACTATGTGGATTGTGATTAATATTGCATGATGTTGTGTTATAAAATAGTGTGGGCCACCCTACACCATTCAATACCAATTATGATTGGAAGTGGGACAGCAGCTAGTAAATTGTGAAAGGGTTGGACCCATACTACTGTTTATATAAATCATTAATAATGCTGAGTTATGGTTGATGTGTAATTGTGAGATATTGTGCACTGGGTCCCAGATGTGGGATGTTAGACTTAGTGTCCGAATGATTGATGGCTTCTGGCCATGATGGCCGTTATAGCGGCTGGTCCTTGGTGGACGTGTCTGATGAGACAGGGTCATGGTGACAGGTATATATGTATACGATAAGCCTTTGAGGTGTGGAAATGTGCATGGGCACGATTATGGTTATGGATGTACTTTTAGTGGTAATTAATTTATTGATTCAGATTTATTGATTATGAAATATTATGTTGTATGTTATTTGTGAAATTAGGAAAATTCATTCACCGATAATACTGATGTTGTGTTGCCCCCTTCAAGTAATCACATTGGTTTGAATGTAAATATTCTCAAATTTGGTTTATAGGTAATTTTGTAAGGGACCATGGGTATTTTTGTCCATAGACATAATGAGGGTGATTGTAATTTTGTTAAGAAGGGTTTAATAAATAATTAGAGGGGATTTGTGCACACAAAGCTTCCTAAAAAGTTGCTGCAACTCTCCTGTTCTTTGATTTTTCTTCGACTTTCTTTGTTTATTAAGAAAACCCAGGGCGTCTATTCTCTCCTTGTTCTGCTCTTTCCTTTCCCTCATTATGTTGATTAAATCTGAATTTCTAATCCTAACCATCCCCAACATTATCATATCAATGAGAAGGTATGTCCTCTTGATGGGATTTTGAGATGCCAACTGAGGAATCAGGAGGTAGATGCTTTCCTCCAGATGATATTGACTCCAAGGTAAAAACATCAATGGAGGACTTCTGCTCACTTAAAAGTAGGGAAAATCATTTAGAAATAGATACATTCCCAGTCAGAGAACAGTGTATCTCTAAGACCTTCAAGTTTCAAAGAAAAACACGATGAAAACTTTTTGAACTTTAAAGTGTAGTTCCCAAACTGTGTCAAACATGTAAGAGAAATAAAGCAGAAAGATTGAATGTTTAAATGGTGGAATTATTGCAATTAAATCTTGAATTGTAAATTATAATCAAGATGGTTATTTACCATTGCTTTCTGAATTTATGCAAGCTCACCTCAGCAGTATGAATCTGTAACTTCCTTGCATCGACAATTATGGGACTTTGTTGAAATGACACACATTGAATAATTCCAAGTGATGCAGCCTCCTTAAATCCAGTGACAATATCAGTTTACTTCCATTATAACATTGCAAACAAGTAAACAATAAATGAGTCAAAAAAAAAAAAAAAAAAATCAAGCCGTGTTTGTTTAGTTGCTCACTGACCTCAAGTAAGGAAAATGAGCGAGGATCATATTCTCCAAATCCATCTATGAATGAATATAAGTTTGCTCTCCTTGAAGAATTGCTACTAACTCCCAGATTCTCAACAAGTCTATTTCTCAGAGAAGTATCATGAGGAAACTGCAGGCATCCTAAAACCTGTGAAACGACTTCCACCGATGGTACAACACCAGCTGCAATTGTCTCACGATAAAACATCAATGCCCATGATGTCCTGCAGATTAAGGACTATCAGTTAGTGTGTACAGAAATTATTTGTGCATGAGTTTATAACATGAGATATAAATACATGAAAGCATATTTAGGGCTTGTTCGTGTAACGCCACTGTAGAAGAAACCTGGGTTTTCTCTTCTGCAGAAACAGAGGTCTGAGAAGGGAGGGTAGAACACGGGTTTCTACTCCCACGCAGGAAAATAACAGTTAAATAGTGATTTTCCACGGAGAGTCATTTTGCACCGAACAACGATGCGGTTTTTTGTGTTCTGTGCAAATGATTCACATGAGTAAATAATGTATATGAATCATTTGCATGGGCAAATGATACTCACCCATTTTCACATGTGAATCTGAGTACATCCAATGGTTCTAAATGTGTTTCGATTTTTGTGGTTTTTTCACAAATTCTTATAATCCATGAAAAATTAAGATAAGATATTTGACCTCTTAGCCTTTCTTAGCCTTTTAAAGAAGATGAACGGTCGGATCGTGGATAAGGGAACCATAGAAGTCTAGAAAATTAGATCTAATGGTATGGACTATTTAACAAATATCTTAAAATCCATGAAGAATTGAGATATGAAATTTGGACCCCGTATGTTGTTAGCCTCACAAAAAAAAATGAATGGTTTCGATCATGAATTAGGGACCCAAAAGAATGGAAAAAAATTGCATTTTTATGGGCCCTATGGAATGGAAAAAATAATGCCTTTTTCGCAGTAGCTCTGCCTTTTACAAAGGGAGGTGTGAAAACAACCCTGTTTTATGGAAACACTGCAAAAGGGACCATTTTCTGTGGGAGTTTTTCACATGTGAATCTGACACTGATTCACACCAAACAAACATGATATATGCGTAATCATTCACATGCGGTTATTCACTAACATTCGTACATGGGCACAAACAAATGACCCCTAAGCGCAGAAAACCGTGGAAAAGACCTTGAACAAATGTGCCCTTAAGGATAATGGAAATATAATATATATATATGGATTTATTCAGGTGTGAACTAATTCTCGCCTATTATATGAGAACTTTTAGTGGGGCCCAACTGTGGGTCCCATTTGGGGATGGGACCAGGGGGGACGGAAAGATCTATATAAGACCACCCCAAGTATCAAGTTAACTCCAACCCCATGCCTCTAACCCGTTCATCCGTGGCCCACAAGTTTAATGGCTTCGTATTCAAAAAAAGATTCAATCCTCAATCCAACGGTTCAGTCCATTTGGATGTGTGCCATTCCTTAAGATCAGTGACTACCAGGGGGGTCCCTATTTGTGCATGGTTTGGATGGGTTGCTAGGTGAGCCTCACCAATAGTTCTCACGGAAGCATGGTGAGAACTAGTTCTCAATATATATACATATACATGTATATATATTTTTATATATATTTATAGGGAGGTGCTCCTGTGAGAGACACTCACCTTACTATGAAAGATAATGTGGGGCCCCTCACATCCATATCCAATGTCAACAACATAAATGTGAGGGCCCCCACCTTTATCTCTCATAGTAAGGTGAGAGTGTCTCTCACAAGAGCACCTCCCATATTTATATATGTATATGTATATATGTATATATATGGAGAAGTTTTCATATGCATACACCTCTCACCGTATTACAGTATGTGCAACATAGGCAGCAAACCTCATGATATCCATCTGAACTATACACATGCACAGGACCCGCTAAATTATACCGGATCTGTCAAGTTTTCATGGATCCAAATGGACTTAACCGTTGGTTCGAGGGTCAATTTTTTTTCTTTATTAGAAAGTAGTTGAACTTGTGGGCCATGGATGAAGGGCTTAGAGGCATGGGATTGACCCCAAACTTGATATTTGGGCCCATCCAAGTTGGCTCTTTCCATATCCCTCATCCCATGATTACTCAAGCTACCTCCCACCATCAGTGAGAGGTGTATGCACAGGAACATTGCCTTATATAAAGAGAAATTCTTATACGTGTGTGTAACCTTGGGTGAGAACCATGTGGCGAAATACCTAGTGCCCACTTGGTGATCTATCCGAATCGACCATAAAACAAGAACCCCCCCCCCCCGGGTAGTCAGGGATCCTGGGTTTGGCACCCATCTGAATGAGCTAGATCCTTAGATCAACTATGTACTCATTATGGACAGTGGAGACTTCTCAGCCGCTAATAAAGTGGTCAGGATGATGATCCAACACTCCGTCACCATACATAATTAGGTGGTGGGGTGGGGCACACAAGAAACAACGCTAACCTTATCATGAGCATCGGTACTTAGTGTTGGGAAGTCCCACATCCAACATCACCTAAGTCCTGAGTTGGACGTGGCTTTATATACCAACCCAAACATATGTGCACCTCTGAAGTATAGTGAGAAGAAGCAAGTCGGGGCCCACCTATCACGCACACATGGGGCCCCCCTGAATTACATTGGAGCCCATGGGTTTACACCCATCCAAATGGACTGGATTATTGGATTGAGGGTCAACTTTGTTTCTCTAATATAAGTCATTTAGCTTAAGAGCCACGAATGAAGGGGTTAGCACGGGATTGACCCCAAACTTGATATCTAGGAGCATTAGAGGTGTGGCACATTAACTACTTAACAACACTAACACCCCCACCCGGCGGGACACTGCCTCGGACTTGAAGCAAACACCCGCACAAGATGCTCGACGCGACATGGAGTTCTTGTGACGCCCCGGAGTCCCACATCGACTATAGAGAGGAAAAGTAAATGGGGTTATATGTAGAGCTTACACCCTTACCTTGCATGAGGCCTTTTGATGGGTTGAGGCCCATCAAAAGAAAAACCGTGAGGCCCGTGGGCCAAAGCGGACAATATTATGCATGGGTACGGGGTGGGGTGTTACAAATGGTATCAGAGCCGACTCTCGACTAGTTCGAGTGTGGGTCCCCTACCGTAGTCTGGTGCAAGTGAGCGGGTCTCCATGTGGGCGGGCCAAGAGAGCTAACAGGCTACAGAGACTGGCAGGCTACTGCACAAGGACGTGCAGCCCTAAGGGGGGTGGAATATGACGCCCCAAAGTCCCACATCGACTATAAAGAGGAAAAGTGAATGGGGTTATATGTAGAGCTTACACCCTTACCTTGCATAAAGCCTTTTGATGGGTTGACGCCCATCAGAAGCAAAACCGTGAGGCCCGTGGGCCAAAGCGGACAATATCATGCATGGGTATGGGGTGGGGCGTTACCGTTCTTTTGCCCTACGCAGCCGCACCCGCACATGACAACATTTTTAACACTCGACATGGCATGGGGGCCCTTCTTTTTCGCCCCATGCAGATTCATACCTAGGACGTGTTGGCTCTGATACCATCTTGATACCATCTTAAGTTGCTAAACAATACACCCAAAATGCCTAAGCATTAGAGGTGCGTAAAATTAATTACTTAATAAGTAGGCCCTATCAAGCTACCTCTCATCTGAGACGCTGAGAGGTAGCTCTCAAAGTATATACGAAAATTATCCTATGCACCTCGTGCATGGTGCATCCCTAATGCGCCCCACTGATGCTCCAACTGAGTGGACCGCATTTTTCTTTTGTTATTATTTTTTGGGCGGGGGTGAGGTTTGTTTCAAACAATGGGTAGAACCGAAATTATCCGGCATGACTATGGCCTGAGGATTAGGATAAATCATGGGAGGCCCCATGTGGGTCCCACAAGTTGTCCCACAACATGCAAGATGTCCTCACAAGGGCACCGACATATATATATATATAGATATATATGGATTCTCAGGTGAGCACATGCTTATCTAAGCAATTTGCGCACGGCCATTTGGGGCCCCCATCAATTCATGGAAAGGTGGGGATCGAAACATCTGGATGTGACCCACATGTGCAAAATTTCAAGTCCATCAGATGATCCTAGCCCATTGATTTATGGCCCTTAAGTTTAGTTGTTTTAGAATGTATTGCTTTGTTATTTCTCTATCTACATGCATGAGTTTCATTCAGGTGAACCATTTATCTCTATCTACATGTATGAGTTTCGTTCAGGTGAGAACCATCTCCACATAAGTTGACATGGGTTTTTTGTATTATTGAATGTAATAAAATGTATAAATATTGGCTGGTCATCCAACCCTAAGTGCCTAGAGCGCAGAGCGGGAGTAGGAGCGCCAAACGCTAAGTTTTAAAATAATTATATATCCGGAGCGCCTCCGGAGCGCTTATACAACATAGTGCTTGTGGGTTAATAAACAATTAACTAATGTGCATAAATATATCTTATCCATACATTCAAGCATCAAAAATAGAGAAAAGAATTAACTTTGCAATTTGATCACATAAAATAGACAATAATTAATAAGTCAAAAGAATTTTCTTCGTTCAAAAGATAAATGTCAAGTATACAGAAAAAGAAAATGCACAAAAAATCAAAATTCTGCACGGTTCGCTCCATATTTAGTTGAACCACGCTCCGAGAATGATCGAACCGCGCTCTGAAAATGATCGAACCGCACTCCGAAGATGGATCCACTTCAAAAGCGCCGATCCGCGTTTTCGGAGCGGGAACAAAAGGGCTGAGAGGAGGTTCCGGGCACTAAGGACTCCAACCCTAGGGTCACAAATTAAGAGTTATTTTTAGAAATTTCTCTTCTTGTTCTTTATTTTTCATGTTATTCAATTGTAGGGTTTTCAAAGTTCAGACCCTATGATGAAAAACCCCAAAATGAGAATCCATCAATGCAATTGAAGTTCCTTTCCTTTGCGTTTGTGGAAGGTCAAGGGGGGATAGTGAGCATGAGGGTAAGTTGATCATAGAGTGGGATAGGTTGCCCCAGAAAATGAAACAGACCACATGGCGTGAGAACGATTGTCACTCAAATAATTTTGTGCATACACATAAAACCTTCCCATGTCCCCTACACTTGTTCATGGGCATGCATCTATGTGGGTCCCATAAAATTGTTAAGTGAGAACTGATCTCACGTGAACAAAGCACACAAATAGATACATAAGTACACACAAATAGAATATGTAGGTATTTCCACTCAAAATCTTTCAAATAACAGTATATAAATGGAGGATGGATATTTTAAGCACCAATTACCATTTATTGTCAATTTGAGGTTTTCCTGAATTGAAAGATAAAACAGGTTCCCCAATAGAAGCAGCCTTTAAAAATCTCTGCAAGCACAAACCTTTACAAATAGAATAGCATGATCATTACTTACGAAGGTAGCTGAGAAAAATAAGTGTAGAAGAAAAAACTAAAAGTCGAATCTAAATCACCTAAAAATCATAAGTTTGCATTATCAATAATATTCTTTTCATTGGTTGCCTGATAGATATTTGTTTCAAGTATTGATAGGCGAATTGAGTTGGTGTACCATGTCATTTACTTTATTTATCTTTTCACTGGGCTACCGTATCCTTCAAAGCCCTCATGGAAGTTGGTCAGCTAGTCCTTTCAGACCAAGGGTTAAGTGCTTTGGAGAATTATTTCCATGGAAACTCTCAGCAAATTACAAGTAAAGGAATAATTAAATATTCAAGGCATTACCAGTCCAGCTTGAATATTAGGAACATGAAAATGAAGGTCCAAACCACCAAAAAAAAAAAAGAAAAGAGGCTATATAGTTCAATGGACTCCATCACCACAATTTTGGAAGCTGAATATTTGAATATCAATGGATGCTCCTGGGGCAATGCTAGATATTTTTGGGTTCCGGAGTGATAAAGGATCATATGTTATCATTGTTAAGTAGTTAGTTTGCCATACTTTTAACCCCAAGGAATTTTGGGTGTATTGGTTGGAAACTTGATATGATATCAAAGCCAACACGTCCCGGGTTTGAATCCACACGGGAAAAAGGCCCCATGTCGTGCCTTATAAGGGCATGTGTTTCGAGTCCGGACAATGTCCGCCTGAAGATTCCTGGACCCCTATGGGGCCCCTAGTGTGCTCAGCCCAATTAGTTAGTGAATCGTGGGCCCTATTCTTAGAATTCAATTATTTTTTACCGGGATAGTGGGCCCTAAATTGGTAGGGAAATAATTGGACGTAAGGTGGGACCATTAGTTTTGAGTTATTATGTTTCAATCTAGAGTTCGCGTCCTATATCGGCTTTGTTTCACGATAACCGTGAGTGGACCACTCACGGTCCACCACATCAGCCAAAAATATTGCACAAATCAAGTGACCTTGTTTCCCATCCAATTCAAAATTTCAAAATGCAGTGTTTTCAGCTAACGTGGCAAACTGTGAGTGGTCCACTCATGGTCGCCGTGAAACAAAGCTGATAGAGGATCCAAACTATTTAATCTATGCATTAGAATAGTGGGACCCTTATTTTGTGAAACATGGCTAAGACCTCATATTGAGGTGAGAGATGGGACCCAATCCAATAGTGTGCACCAACTTCATAGCCAAAAGGGGGACTGGTGCGTGTTTCCTAATTGGATACTAGTACTGCACCACACTCCTATCATGACTAAAGCGTAGTACCATATAACCCTAATTAACCTCTCTTATTTGCAATATTCTCTCTCTTTTCCCAAACCCTTAAAGAGAGAAACCCTAAGAGAGACTTTTTGCTTGGGAATCTAGGAAAAGACACAGGTTCTCGTGAGGAAGATGACAACTAGAAGCAGAGCAATTAGTAGATGACCTATTCCCGAGCACACAATGCGAACGCAACGCTTTTCTACAAGAGGTGAGTGAGGCTCTTAGTCTAGATGCCTATGCCCTAATTTTCTTCTAGATTTAGGGTTTTGATGTTGATATGGTTGTCTAAGTGTTGTTTTCATTATTTTATGGTTGATACAAGAGGCGGGACAAATTAAACCCTACTATTATGAAACCTTAACAGCGGAATCTTTTTTTTTTATATGGAACCCTAGCGAGGATAGTTGTTGGTACATGTGGCTAAGGGAAAGGACAACCATGGTCGATTGTGAATAGGGTTCAAGACCCTAATTATTTGGTGAACCTGGAGTAGCTGAACCATCTTGGGATGGTTTTGTGTTGGCCGAACCAAAGGAATTGGTTTTGGTGATGGCCGAAACCCCATACAGGTGGTTTTAGCCATGGCCGAACCTAATTAGGGTTTTAATCCCTAGGTGCTCAACTTGAAACCCAGGATCTGGAGTATTCATGTATTAGGGTTTGATTTGCTGAGTTTCTTCTCGATGATGATCATTATATTGCAAGTGGGATTTTGGGTTTATGCATATGAGTGATTTCAGATTCTTCTATTTGCATGAATCATGCTGTTTTTATGCTCATGTTAATGAATACAATGATAATTGATGAGAAACTATGATGTAAGGATTCCAAGAGTGTGTTTGGACCAGATCCCATCTAGAATGGCCAATTGGAATATGATTTCACTCTTCTATATGTGATAAAGAGTGAACTGAACCTCTTTGGGAACCCTAAACCTGGCTGGACCATGAATTCCGGTTGTTCATGTGCACCAATGTGTGGAATTCCACAGTAACAATGTACTATGCTTATGGGACATGACGTTATGCAAAATTCAGGATATAAATTTTTGAATATGTATTAGTCTGCCAAACAAAGCGCTCAGGATAAGAATAATAACTAAATAGGTTTTCAGATCTGAATTATGAATATGATCATGATCTCTAAGATGCACACCACATGTTTGATGAAATTCTACTATGATTACATGAACCGATTATGTGATGGGTTAGCTTGGTTTCTTTTGTATATTCAAATATGTTATAATGACCTTGCATGATGTTGGGCTGATGCGGCTTTATGGGCCTTGATGAGGGTGAAGCAATTGTGACTCACCCCATACCATCGAATACAAACTTTTAGATGTGAAATGGGGCAAATGAATTCAGGCATGAGTATGGGGCTGGTTACATACCAAATCCAAAGAGTGGAACCATGTGAGTTATGTTAAAGATATGTCTAATCATGAAGTATGAAGAGCCGGTAAAAAGGAAGTGGTGCCTAAAAAACACATGGTACTCTGAACTACTAGCATGGTGCGAGGTGACAATCTCGTACTTAGGGTCTCTTGTTGATATGGGATTATGGACCTTTGGGGTCGGGTTGTGATATGTATACGATGTGGATGAGCTATGGGTCTGTGATGGTCACTGTGTTGATGTGTCCTCACTGGACATATTGGCCCGGTTGGAAACATTACGTATGAGCCGTGCCTATGGGGCGAGGTTATATGGACCAGTGCTAGGATGTAGTTCAGTGGTATACCATGGGAAGGAGAAATAATTAATCTTTTAAACTACAGTGATTGGAATGGATATCCTATGACTTATTGTTGATTATTTATGATTAACTTTGTGCTCCTTATATTTTGCTAGAATAGGAAATTCATTCGCCAGTAATATACTAATGTTGGGTTGCCCCCTTCAGGTAATCGGGACATGGGTGAACAAGAGTATTGTGACGATCAGCAATAGACTTTGGCATCCATGGCTAAAAGAGAGCAGTTCAAGACTCACTAGTTTGGAGGAATTAGCCCTATAGTTTTAGATGTTTTATTTTAGTAAACTTTAAATTGATGGTTATGTATGAGACTTTCTTATCATTATTTGGGACATTGTTTATTCTTTATTGATTGGTTTGGGGATCTTTAATGAAAGACTGGGTTTTAAGTTAACAAATGGCTAATTCCTTATGTGGTATGATTTGATATAAACATGATGTGTAGCGTCCATGAGTCATAATCTGAAGTCCAATAGGGCCCCAGAATTCAGGTCATGATAGGGGTGTTAAGTAGTTAGTTTGCCACACTTTTAACGCCTAGGCATTTCAGGTGTATTGGTTAGCAATTTGAGAATCATGGCACTGGAATTCTTGGGTCAGAGATTCCAATAAAGTAGAGATTTAGGCAATATTGAAATGGCATAAGTTATTTAAGATTCTTTTCAGATAAACCCAGTGGAAGAAGATGAACAGGTAAAGTAAAACCACCCTGGAGGTTTACTTCTACACAAATGAAACAGAATACTTGGCAGCTTCCTTATTATGCTCTTTCAAAAGGTTAGATTGTTTACCGATAAAAAAAAAAAAAAAAGATTGTTTGGCAAATGACATTGTCGATGCTCCTACTAAATAATGCACTCAAAGCCATAGGTGACAGATCCATTCCTCCACTTTAGTTTTGTTCATTTTTGTAGATTCCATCATCTTAGTGATGTGTCCTACTTGTATTCTAAGTTTCTTGCATTTTGTTCTTTGGAACAAAATTTTTATGATTGTTATCAAAAGGAAAATCCATCAGCCAATCCACTGATGGTTTAGTGGTAGGCATCTCCCTTTCCACAGGGATGACCAGGGATCCCTAGCCAGCCCTGTTGGTCAAGGACTCTTGTGTAGTGTGTGAGTGCGTGCATGAGTATTTACCTAAATTTTAAAAATAAATAAAGAAAGAAAAATATGTCAAACTCTTATGTAAGATCTAACAATTAATTGGCCCCTTTCAGCTCTAAAATGAGTTCCCAAAGCAGCCCTGACTTTTTACATCATTTGTAGGATGAAGTGTAAACCCAGGTAAGTAACAAACTTAATTAGAAAGTTGACATAGCTTACCAGTCAGGCATTTGCACATAATTAGATTAGGAAAAACACCATCCTTTTTGGCCTGTGAAAAGAGCTCAAAGCCTAGTTCTAGTTCATCATTCCTTCAAATACAAAAGAGAATATTTAGAGTTAAAAGAGCTTCTAGAGAGAATGGGATGACCTTGATAATCATCAATAAAGAAATTACTTTTCACACGCCATGAGAAGTACAGAGTACGTGATGTCATTGGGGCACACGCCCGCTTTCTTCATTTCAGCTAGAATATCCACAGCTTTGTATAGTTGGTCCCCGTCACCTGTAATAAGTACATTTAATAGGATTATTAAACTAATAATCTCATTGACAATCTTTACATTTCCATCTGAGGACATTGGAGCAATAATGGTAATTTTTGATCGATGACAAGAGGATCTTAACCTGCCCCTGAAAACATGCATACATCATGTATTCAATTAATAAATAAAATAAAAGAGCATCAACCAAAAATAAGTCATTAAAGAATTCACACATTCCAAAGTCTCGCTGCTATTTGAAATTTAACTAGTTAATATCCATTTCACATTGTCAGGAAATGGAAGAAATCCGAGATAAATGAGCAAATGAAATTTGAAAAAAAATAAAAATAAAAAATAAAAAAAAAAGGAATCGCCTCTCCCCGTGCCACATATTGGATAAAAGTGAGAAAGAAGTTCAAACAATTATTCATATTTCGGTCAAATCATTCATTATCATCATCATTATATCTGTAGATTTGTCATATCAATGTGGGGTCAGCCCTCAACTCCATAGATAAGAAAAATAGAGATTACGAATGTAGACAACCACGTTTGGCAGAATGGTTTACTATAAAAAGATAAAAACCCACTCTAACGTCCTTGTTACTGATTAAAACACCATCAGTCACACAGCCAAGTGAGCTGAGGCTGCTGAGCACATAAAGCTACATGAAAATAACAAAAGTCAATGTTCCAAGACAGCTATGACAGTGAGCTGACTAATGAATAAAGGGCCGCAGTAACGGATTTCCCTCAATTTCCCTCCATCTTCTCTCTTGAAGTTATCCCTCTCACCTCCATCCTCTCTCCTCGTCTCTCCCTTCCCAGAGATAAAAAACTGAACATCAAGACTAGTAATGTTATGAACCGAGTGGAATGTGGAAGATGGAAACGTCCAAATTTGTGGATAGACTAAACCTCCTTAAGATAAAATTGTCCAAATTAAAGGATGAACTAGACCTCCTTGTGCAAGCACAGATTTTGGGTATAATTTCAGAGACCTGTCTTATTATTCTTCTCTTACTAAAAAGCCACTGCTGGCTTTACATGGACAGAAAAAAAAAAACATTTAAAAAGATCTCCCTTAAATCAAGGAAAGATCACCACACAAGTAGTCAAAGAAATCCTACTACTTAACTAGAAAAGAAACCCAATCCTATTGACCCTCTTACTCAATGGACGATCAGGCTAACAACTCAAGCCTCATCACTTTATTTGCTTTCCTAACTTACTTGCAATCAGCCTCACATGCCTGACCCCACGGTTTAGCTTGTGTGGGCCAACAACTCAGCCCTTATCGCGCAGTTGGGCTGGGCTCCTATCAGGTAACTCCTAAGAAAATCATCATCAACCATTTTCATCTATCTACTCAACAGCTACCTTCTGTCATCCTTGTATTTAAACAATCAACCCAAACAGCTAACAGTCAATCAGTCGTCGTCATCAAAGCATTGTTCTAACTATATTGGGGTCAGCTACATAAATTCTGAGTATTATTGACAAAACCCTGCCCATCATTTTCATCTAGCAGCATAAACCCAGTATTACAACATGAGCCCATCTATCCAGCCACTTCATGCAACGCTCCGACCTGGTCAGTCACACCTCATATCACATTTCGCTGGTCTAGATAATCGACTACACAGCTTACTTCCATCTTCTCTACTTCATGAAACCAGATTTTAAAACATAGGTTTTGGATAAAACGATATTGCAGAAACATTGGTTCAAGATAAACAATATTTCAAAATGGAACTTGCATATTTCATTCTCTCTTCATTATTTCCCTCAGCTCCCTCTTCTCTATCTCTCTATATGATTTGGCATAAGAATCCAAAGCTTGCATTTTTTTCAATAACTGGAAAGAAAGCTAGCAGATTGCAAGTCAATGATGATAAAGAGCTGAGTTACCATAAAGCGGAGATATTGATTCTGCAAACCAAATAATAAAAATAAAAAAGATGGCATATCTAAAATAGCAAGAACTGAAACAAATGCAGGTGGTTTGATGATGGAGCATGGTTGGTACATTATTAAGGCCCATATGAATGACATTTTCACAAGATTCTGCTGAGCAATAAAACAAGAAAGAAGAGAATGATTTGAAATTGGTATCCATCCAAGAGGATCGACCCTTCTATTAAATAGATTTCAGAATCCCCCAATTGGGGCTACAATTGTGTACACTGTAAATGAAAGAATCTCCTAAAATGGAAAGCAATAAGAACACTATTTGTACATGATTTTGTGTTTTGACTTTTACATAGTTGGGTTGGACCCAACCATTCTAATATACAAGTGAGCTGGGTTGGTTATTGGAACCAAACTATCTAATATACAATTGGGTCATTGACAATGAACTAATATACAACTTGTTGGGGGCCTGGTAAAGTAAAAGTAAAATTCTTTGGTGGCCGAACTTTACTTTCCCACTTCTTGTGACCAACCAAACATAGTAAAATAAAGGTTTTGGCAGCTGAGATTACTTTACCACATATTTTACTTGCATCTTGAAAAACAAACATTGCCTAAGCGATTTCTTTGATAATGCACTGGACTATGAAAACTCCAATTGCTTTAACCTCCAACATATTTCACATCAGAACAATATTCTCCTTATGTTCCTGTTGTGCGTGTGTGTGTGCGTGCGAAAGCGCGAAACCTACGATCGAACAAAAAGCCACACAAGAGAGACAAGGATTTTACGTGGTTCGGCAAAACCGCCTACGTCCACGGTAAGAGAGCAACTGATGCACATCTTGACTCTCTTCAGAGTCTACGGTTACAAATTACACCATATATATAATCTTTGCTTTCTTAGACCCTAAGAAAGCCCCGGTACAAAGACCAAAATACCCTTGACCCTGAACCCGGTCTAATGGACCACTCCGGTAAACCCGGAATACAAGACATAAACCTAACAATCTCCACCTTGGCTTGAATTCCATACAACTCGAGCCACCAAGAAATAACTGGCAATGTCTTCCCATACCTTCCTGAATGGCACGCAGTCTATTTAACATTCTAACATGTTGAACCAGCAATACAAGACTTAACCCAACAGTTCAATTCTGTTTTTGGCTTGTTTCAACTCATGTCAGTTTCAGTACCCAAACACAAAACCAACCCCCCGTCCCCCAAACACAGACCCAAAAAAAAACACACACACACAATAGAAAGGGGAAAAGACCCAGCCCAAAAAAATAGTGGTTAGATTTTGTTTCCACCCCTCACCCCTCCTCTTTTTTTTTTGGTGGCTACAATGGGGATTCGAACTCATGCCCTTCTACTCGCACATCCATATCCCTGACCAGCTTAACTTACTATTATTACTGCTTTTGAGTGCTATTTCCTTCACTTCAAGATTCTGTTTCGATATCCGTTGCCATTGCTTCCAAGATTTCCAGAATTCGTTTTACTCTCTCCTTTACCATCCCTGTTTGAACCCCAATTTCTGGGTGCAACTTTTGGTAGAGGACTTTCGAATTGCAGCCCTCCAATTTAAAGACCTAATTCATGCTTACAGTAAATCCTAGCACATCCCTCTTCTTGTGCACAAAACTGTAATCCGAAAGCATAACCAAAAGTCTCAAGCTTCTGCACAAAGCTCCTCACTTCTGAAACCTCTTAGTAGTCCATATTCACCACTAGCCCCTAATTTTACCCTGTCCTTCAACCCTATTCCAATCCCTATTAAGCTCATTAGCCCCAATCCAATCCGGTCCAATCTCTAGCTTAAGTCCCAATTTGGATTTCTCAAAAATCCCAACACAAGCTTGTCCAAGCAATGCAACCAGTTTCAGCAGTCAGCAAAAGATATGACTGATTGAACTTCTTGGGAAACCTTTTGCCAATGTCTCTCAAGGCCAGAGACCTTGATGAGTCCAATCCTTCAACCTCCACCAAGAAATGAACTACTCAGTTTCCTTTTTTCCTTTAATTAATGTAACCACTTCTTTAATTAGAAAGTAGTGTAAGGCTGGAACCAAATCTCCATAAATGTCAAATGAGTCAACATAGCTATCAGTATTTGAACGGGGGAAGTTTACTATAGATGTAAATTATGATGTGAGGAATCTAATGTTCCTCGACTTCTTTGACATTTCATGGTTTCTTCGGTCATGTTAAAATGACTAAATAAAACTAAATCTATGACACATGATCTAACATGCACAAAGTTTTCAACAGAAGAATCTTCATAAGCAATAAACAATAAAGGACTATTTAACAGAAGTGAGGTACAAAAACTAGACATCATCAATCATTATCGAAGCTGTATCCCATATATCTAGGTTGCTGTTTTGATTTCTACGTTTCCACTTCCACTCAGCCCTATTCATATATGAATGATGGACCAATGGAACTTGGGTAGACTTCCTACTATACCCTCAAATCAACAGTAATATATGAAATGATCTAGCAAGTTTATGCCCTAGTTTTGTACCACCAATCCTCTCAATTGTAGTCAATTTTTAACCATACAATTCTAGCTTAGTTCATTAGATGCCTCCAAGATCATGATTTGTTGCACTCAACATTCCATGATGTATCTCTCCTAGTAGTCTCATGAAACTACTACCACAAGTGACAGACAAGAAACATGGAATCTGTAAAAAATGACCCCATGATTAACTAATTGTCAAAGAAACATGAATTAAGTTGGAAATTTGTAAATGAAAATATCACAAGCTTATTAATTCTAAATTGAGAGGAAAAACCCAGAAATTAGCGATAAATGCATATAAGCGAGAATGAATGCCTGTCACAAATTAGAATCTAGGTTTCAAAGTCAAGCCACAAATGGACAACGTACACAAGGAAGTCATCAGTGCATTCAATGTTGGCACTGTCAGGAGCAATTTAATAACCTTAAGATCTTCATACAGCTCCAGTGCCTTCTGCCAATTTTTAGCCTGAAATGAGCCATGGGAAAATTTAGAAGCCTACAGGATTCTCATGCACAACAGTTTGAATAGAATTTCCTAGAATGGCAATTATGAAACAAAAGAAGGCAGAAACAGAATCAGAGGCTACTGCGTGACATAAATAATAGCGAACTTAGCAGGATGCTCAATTATGCCTATTTACATTATGACAAGTCATAGGAGGTACTTGCTGAGACATGCCTTACTACAAGCACCCATAAGAGAACTATATGTTATATTTCCAAGTCGTATTCCTTGACTTTTGGCATCTTGCAGGACTTCAAATGCAACATCTGCCTTCCCAGCATGCCCCGCAACATCTATTAATGCACTGAAAAACATCTGCATGGAAGACCAAAAAACAAAAAATTGCTAACTTCAATAAGCAATATTTTCATAGATGCAAGACTATGATGATGATGATGAGAGACGAGGGTTGCGTTTGGTAGGCAACAACTAGCATAAAA
This sequence comes from Umbellularia californica, assembly GCA_028538565.1. NCBI lineage: Eukaryota > Viridiplantae > Streptophyta > Magnoliopsida > Laurales > Lauraceae > Umbellularia > Umbellularia californica. The sequence continues at coordinate 56,929,679 of JAPQWN010000007.1, forward strand.
CTTCTCAAAACTCAAACATGAAGATGCTCATTTGAGATGGTTTTGGACATTCCAACGTAGGCACCAACAATGGCGCCGGTGAGGAAAAGCCTTTCTATGCAAGCTGATGGCCCACCAAGAAATGGGGTAGGCCGAAGAGGGCATGGATGGAAGTAGTAAGGTTGGATCAAAAGAAGTGCAACCTATTTGATGATTTGGCCCGAGATAGATCAAATAGAGAAACAGAATTCATGTAACCAACGCCAACATAATTGGGACAAGACTATGATGCAAGACTGTCATAGAGTTACATCTAAACTCAGATGAATGATGCATTGACAGGACTGTTGCAGTGTACATTCGAGAAATACATCACTCAGTGGCATCATCATCAGTGTCTACACGAGGAATCTAAAGACAACGGATGGAATGGTCATGGAAAAGAAAAGAACAAAGGGTTGAGAATGAAGACACCGGGGACAGTAGAAAGGATGATATAGGACAAGTATGCTGACAAGTGCTAGAAAAGAAGAATGCAACAACTTGGATGATCTATAAAAAGCAAATACAAGTAAACATTTTGGAGGAAGTTTAGATCCCACAGATTTGAAGATTGACTCAATGCTATTAAAGGCTTCTTCGAATGCCATTGAAGACTCCTTCAAATTGCATGCTATAGACACTTCTCATAGCCTACCAAATACTCAGAAGGGATACAATACAAATGCCATCTTCCAGACAGGAGAAAAGTATTTGTTACTATGGACATGGACATTTCATGAAGATGTTCCATACTACTCCCCTGAGAGTGAGGAGATTCATTAGACAAGGAGTCAGGAGGAGGGTTCCTCCTCTAATTCAGTTGGTTCCTCCTCCATCTTATCAAGGTCCTACAGTTGAAGAAGATGAAGAACATAAATTATAGACACCTGACAAAAGCAAGTCCTCAAATGCTCCAAAGAAGCCACTTCAAGTATCCTTCTGCAAGAAAAAGGTCATCTGGTTTGGCCAGAGGTCGTTCAACTGTTGTGATTTTTTTTTTTTTTTTTGGTGATCTATCTCATTGAGTTTATCCCCTACAATATTCACTAGAAATTCTGACTTGTCGTCAATAGTTCTCAGACAATTCATATTGCTTCCTACTGTATTCAGATTTCAGAATTTACACATAGCCCCCCTGCACTATTCACAAATTAGATGCTACTCCTTGCAGTTTTCAAAAATTACAGCTTGTCTGCTGCTGTTATATCTGAATTTATTTATTGAATCTTTCGAGAATCTTTGCGATCAATGGTCTAGAAATCCATGGTATTTCCTATCCAGATTACAGGAATGAAAATTTTGCATGCGAGTTCCAATTTTGCATGTTTGTTAAAGGGAAAGTGTAAGGTCCCAGCCTTTATTAGCTATAATTATTTATTGATGTTTTGTGTGGATTAGAGGGTAATTATTGGGTTAGTTAACTAGGTTTAGGTGTTTTAGTAGCTTTTGGACCTTGTTGGGTAGTTTAGAGGAGTTATTAGAAGTTTTGGGAGTTGTGAGGGGGTTAGTTGTAATTTTAGGAAGTTGGGAGTGTAGGGCCCTTTCGTGTAGTGGTCTTGGATGTAGGGTCATTGGGAGAAAGGATGATATCCATTGATTTTCCAGAAATGCTCCATGCTTGCCTTCTTAGAACCATTTTAGTAAGGGTAATTTGGTCATTTGCACTTTTCCTCTTTACCAATTAAACCAACAACAATATCTCTGTCATAGCTTCTCTCTCTCTCTCTCTCTCTCTCTCTCTCTCTCTCTCTCATCTCTTCCAAGCATCAAGAGCAACCATTCTACTTGGAGATTTCATTGAAGATCAATAACAAAAAGATCCCTAGCTCCTTTATCCTCATCTCTCATTGGATTTCCCTCTCTCTTCCACAATTGAGGTGAATTTCTAACCCTAACTTTGTTTTCTAGCTTTCTTGTTGGATCTATGGTAGAATACAGCCCCAATTCCTTTTTCTCCCCTGGGTTTGTGTGTTTAATCATTAGATCTAGGTGAAGTGGATTGAGAGTCTGGAGTGTTTTCTTGGAGTTTTGGCTTGAAATCTTGGCTTTTGAGAGGCTTTCCCAATTTCAAGACCAAGGCAATTTACAATACATAAATTACATAGCATGCATGTTTGATTTCCATGATTCTTGCATTGAATTGCCTGAGATTTGATGTTTGATCTAGATTTCCCCAGTTTTTAAGCTCTTTTGATAATTTTAGATTTGTTGCATGTATCTTGGGACCCTTTGATGATGGAGGACTTTAGATCTAGTAATTTGATGATGGTACCATGGATGAAAATATCGGCCGCTACGCGACATATGGTGGCCACCGCTACGGCCGATTTATCGGCCGTTGCACCCGTAGCGGCCTCTACGTCCGCTACGTGGCCGCTACGGCCACTACGACGCTTCTACGGGCCACTACGGGGCCGCTACGGGTTGAGAAAAATTCCTGCTTTCCATATTTTTTTTAAATGCATAATAAGACTTATTTCTTTTATTCTTCTCTCCAAATAACATTTCTACACAACTTTTCTACCCTTTTACGTTTAAAAGAACACCAAAAATACATAATCTTGCCGTCGATATAGAGAGTTCTTCTCTAAGTACATCCTATTAGACACCCCCTTTGGTAGATGTATTTTTTTCTCTAGGTACTCTTTAAGTCTTGCCTTCATGACATAGTTTTTTTCTTTTATAAGCCTTTCATTAGTTTCTAAGTTAGCATAACTAACAACATGAACACATGTGAAAAAAAATGATCGTTAGTATAATTTTTTATTTATATTATACAACGATACAAGACCTCATATAATGAGGATACCGCTACGCCCCCTTATCTTAGTTGCTTTTGCAAAAAAAAAAATACATTTTCTCTCATTTTCCAATATTCTAGATTTTCAATAATTTTTTCATATTTTTTTGACGATTTTTCCAAATCGCACCGCCACCGCTATGCCGCTACATGGCGCCGCTACATCGCGTTTTGGCGGCGGCTACCGCTATTTTCATCCTTGGATGGTAGAGGGTGTGTGAAATGCCCTAAATGCTGAAATTCAAGAGTTTGGATAGAATGGGAGATCAATTCCCAAGGATTCATGCGAAATCTACATTCAGTCGTAGTTTCTAGGAAGCTACGGCTAGCAGTAGGCTCTCTGAAAGCTAACCATGAATGAATTATGGTTAGTTTTCAGAGAGGCTGAAAGTTTTGGGGGGCTACCAGAATGGATTACTAGTTCTAATTTAACCAATCAACGCAGCAGAAATAACCAATTAGACAATATAGAACTAGCTATCTACCAATCACACACCACAAGAAGGCAGACACAATTTTTAACGTGGAAACCCTATTCAGGGAGAAGAACTACGAACCAGAAATCAAGAGTTCACGAACAGTTATAAGATATATTCACAAGCTTCTTTCTATGATGCGTGGATACTTCAAAATGGGAACATATCATGTCGTATCGTATCCGATACTTCACTTTTTATATGTAAAATCCGTGTCCCTGCCATGTCTATGGCGTATCCTTGCTGTATCGATGCCATATCTATGCATCATAGCTCCTTTAACTTAGTCCATACCTCGACCTAAGAACTGTAGTTGTTCTTGCAAAAAATCCACTGACATGACATCCACCGTGCCCCATTCTCCTTACTTGATCTCCTTGCACCTTGCCAGTCAAGATGAACTATCTTCTACAAAAAGGTATAAGCATCAATAACCTTCTAGAGCAACCCTTCAAAATAACCTCTCAATGGCTCTAGAGAACAATCTCTCTCTAAGATATCTCTTACTCAAATTAATGAGAGTGGTGGTCACTTCTAGGGTTGAGAGTAACACCTTATATATAGCCCCAAATTCGCGCCTTAGACTTAGTGCACAAGTAGGACTCAAATTGGGAAACATAGTCTCAAAGGGAAACAATTCCGCAATAGAATAGAGATTTTCCCGAAATTCTACACCTGTCCGATCGATTGGATTGAGCATCCGATTGATCGGACCACCCAAATAACTGGGCGCGATTACAGTTCGATCGATTGGACTGAGGCTCCAATCGATCAAGCCTGGGGAGGTTCGCCCGGTCTTCTCTTTTTTTCTTCTTTTTTTCACTTCAGCTCTTCCGGCGACACAACCATGGTCCATTCTAAATAAGATAGAAAATACAACTCAATGGACCCAGAGTTTTGTCCAACCCATGAATTAGCCAACAAAAATACTCACCATCTCCCCCTTTGGCAACAATTCATGGACAAGACTCCATAGAAGAATACAAATGATCTACCTGATAAGAAAAACTCAAAATGCATGAATTTTCAAAAAAAAAAATCAGCATCTGTAGATCTTTGCTTGTTTTCTCCCCCTAGCTTCAATATTCTCCCCTTTTTTTTCCATAATTGACAAACAATTATCTTCAAGCAGCTTATGTCAATCTGGATTCTACAGCTCCCCCTCAATATGGTCTTCATATCAGCACTGGGGTGGGGGCTTGATCTTGCAGATCAGAGGTAATGAAGCTTCGGCACACACACTTGCATATTCAAACATTTCAGCAAAGTGTGTACTAATACAGATGGAAGGTCTTCTTTCTTGACCCAGACAGCTTTTTTTTTCATAGGTGACTCTTCCTTCTGCCTTTTCCATTGCTTTTGGTTTGGCGACTTCCGCAGCTTATTGCAATGGGGTCGAATGTATCCTTTAATTCCACAGTGATGACAAGTGGGAATTCGTTCAGGACGTGACACATTCTTCTTCTTGGCAGCTGTATATGTAACATGAACAGCAGGATTAGTAACAACTGAATTTTGAACAAAATAGTTAGTACCTTTGGCTTTTGATGTAGATGCCCCGTATGCGTAGCCAATGCCATAAAGGTTTGTCTTTGCCTTTTGACTACACGGGATGTCATCAAGTTTTTTAGACCATGTATTCATCTTGTTTCGTGAAGCCTTGCTTGTATCCAACTCAGAAAGAACCATCTTGAGTTTTCCTTGCAAGTCGGTATTTCCAGCTTTTAAGGTCTTCATATCGTAATTAATCAAATCACACTTATTTGCTTCAGCTGTCGATTTATCTGCCAACTTGTTATTTTCTACCTCTAAGTGACTCACTTTGGTAAGAGCTTCTAACAATTCAGCTTTTAATGAAGTATTCTGCTCTTCAAATTCTTTCCAGCTTGTAGCCACTTTTCATTCATCTTTAGCATCTTTATGGTCTTTGCAAACAATATATGATATTCAGCTTGCCAATCATGTTGTCTCCGACTCACTAACATCTTGATCGGTCCCACCATTAGAAACTAGTGGAGTAGCAGAAACTGAAGTTACCATGAATGCAGTGAATTTTTCTTTACTTGCTTCAGGCTTCTCAGACTCAGATTTTTATCTTCCTCAGAAGTATCATCATCCCAAGTCAAATTGAAAGCCTTCTTTCTTGGCTTTTTGTTAGCTGTCACTAGCAATGTGTCAATAACAATGACACTCAAAACATTGAGTCCTTTTAAAAGATTTCTTCTTTACAAATTTTTTAGTGACTTTTAGATCACTTTTCTTCCCCTTCATAAATGCCTGGAATTGCTTCATAAATTGAATAGCAACTTGGGGATCAATCTCCCCAGAATCAGAATCAGAATCACTTGCATTTTTCTTGAATGATTCTTTGGAGGCTTTCAAAGCAATACCTTTGGATTTTGATTTTCCATTAGTCCTTAGGTTTACTTCAAAAGTCAGAAGGTTGCCAACTAACTCCTCAGATTTGAGAGTATTCAAATTTTTATTCTCCTCAATGGCCACAACCTTTGCATCAAACCTTTCTGGAAGAGACCACAGAATCTTTTTCATAATTCTATTCGCAAGAATTGGCTCTCCCAAAGTAAAAGTATCATTCACAATTTCATTCAGCTTCGAATTGAACTCATCAAAAGTTTCATCATCTTCCATCTTTATGGTTTCGAAGGCTATACAATTTCTGAAGTTTTGACTGTTTGATAGTCTCAGTCCCTTCATGCACAGTCTGCAGAATATCCCAAGCTTCTTTTGCAGTAATGCATATAGAAATTCTGCAAAACTCAAACATGCTAACTCCATTATAAATAGCATTCAAAGCCCTAGATTTGCAAGTGCCTGCCAATTATTCATCCTTTGTCCACTGTTCTACAGATTTAAAACTGGTTATCCAATCAGTGGTGACAGTGGGCAAGGAATAGCCTTTCATAATAGATTTCCATACTTTCAGATATATGGCTTTTACAAAGGCAACCATTCTGGCTTTCCAATAAGCATAATTAGAACCATCCAACAAAGGAGGCTTATTGGTTGAAGTGGCTTCACAATAGGTATCCATTCTAGCAAAATATGGATCAACACAGTAAAATAGTGCAACCCGCTCTGATACCAATTGAAAGTTTTGGGGGGCTACCAGAATGGATTACTAGTTCTACTTTAACCAATCAATATAGTAGAAATAACCAATCAGACAATATAAAACTAGCTATCTACCAATCACACACCATAAGAAGGCATACACAATTTTTAACTTGGAAACCCTATCCAGGGAGAAAAACCACGAACCAGAAATCAAGAGTTCACGAACAGTTACAAGATATACTCACAAGTTCCTTTACCTCAGTCTGTACCTCGACCTAAAGATTGTAGTTGTTATTGCAAAGAATCAACTAACACGACATCCACCATGCCCCGTTCTCCTTCCTTGATCTCCTCACACCTTACCCTTCAAGATGAACTATCTTCTACAAGGAAGGTAAAAGCATCAACAACCTTCTAGAGCAGCCCTTCAGAATAATCTCTCAATGGCTCTAGAGAACAATCTCTCTCTAAGATATCTCTGACTCAGATTAATGAGAGTGGTGGTCACTTCTAGGGTTAAGAATAATACCCTATATATAGCCCCAAATTTGTACCTTAGACTTAGTGCACAAGTAGGACTCAAATTGGGAAACATAGTCTCAAAGGGAAACAATTCCGCAATAGAATATGAGACTTTCCCGAAATTCTGCGCCGATCCGATTGATCGAACCACCCAAATAACTGGGCACAATTACAGTCTGATCGATCGGACCACCCAAACAACTAGGCACGATTACAATCCGATCGATCAAACTAAGGCTCCGATCGATCGGGCCTGGGGAGGTTCGCCTGGTTTTCTCTTTTTTCTTCTCTTCTTCGCTTCAGCTCTTCCGGTGATACAACCATAGTCCATTCTAAATAAGATAGAAAATACAACTCAATGAACCTAGAGTTTTATCCAACCCATGAATTAGCCAACAAAAACACTAACAGAGGCCAAAATGCACCATTTTGTTCTATGGCAGCCTCACGGCTAGCCGTAGGGCTACTCACAGTGATCCGTAAAGCTAACCGTAGTATACTCGCCACTAACTGTAGTACACTCACGGCTAACTGAAACCAAACTTCAGTTAACCATAAATCTGTTTTGTCTCGGGACCATTAAACTCATCTAATGGCCTTTAATGTGGGACTTAGTGTAAGTAAAGGTGTGAGCTATCCTTTACTTACAAGTTGTTCAATGTAAGGTGCGAGAGGCGAAGCTAAGTCAAGGAGATCGTGAATGTGGGACCTTTGGATGCCCTTGACCATCAGAGCACCAAGATAGAAATATGTGGCATCCAAAACCCTCATTTGACCTCTGTGTTGAATTTCCTAGTATTCACACCCGAAAGGCAACCAAAGACCTAGGTTTGGTTACTTCTATTCATTCTTCGATTGATACATGATGTGATGATCTATATTGCCTTGTATATTGTTTGACCTCTTATCTCATGGTTTGTACTTGTGTCTTTCATACCTATTGTCTTGATTAATTATAATAATGATGCTAAAGATGTAGAGTGGACCTAGTACTTGTGTTTAGATTTGATCGAGGAAATCGATTACGCATGTCTGAGGCTAGGTTGGCTGTTCAATGGCTTGTTTGGAAGGGACTATCTTTGGGATTGGCTTTGGAGTATTGATGGCAGCGTTACGAAATTCGGTTCGAACGCCATTTTAGTTTGCCCTCCAAATGAAATGTTTCGGCTGATTTGGAGATTTCGATGAAATATTTCGGAAAAGATATTATATATTAAAATGAAAAAAATAATAATATATGATACATTTAATGTATTGTACTAAATCAATGCAATATGTTAATTTATATTTGATGGGCTATTTCATATTAGAGTGAAACTTGGCTAGCTTATTCATAATAAAATGTTTTTTTAATCAAATAAAATCTGATTAGGGGATGGGGCCATATAGTTATTATAGATTTTAATAGATGGGCGGCTCCACATTGGAGCCCACTAATTTCTCTAAGCAAAAAGGCCAAAAAAGTAATTTTTCTTTTACTTTTAAGTTGAAAGTTAAAAAAATATGCTTAACCCCTTGAACTTTCATTTTTTTCCATTTTAAAGGCAACCTAAATGCCGAGACAAATAATTGGATGAATCGGCCGAAATCATAAAATTCGGACCGAATCGGACGAATTGGAACGAATTCTAGGATGAATAATTACAAGGTCTTATTCATTTCGGTAGAGCGAATGAACCGAAATTATTCAGAAATTTCAGCCGAAACGAACCAAATTTCGTAACACATTTGATGGCCTTGTTTTGGATGGATTTGGGATATTTTGGAGTGGTTCCTTTGTTTTATGGGAGTCTTACTCACGCAAGAGGAAGCCTAGCCAAGACACTGTCCTTTATGAGTCTGAGTTAGGCACCACTGACTCAGCTGATTAGTCTAGCCAGAATTTTGGATCTCCTGTGGCAAGGGTTGTTTACTATTTTACCATCTATAGATTGGGTTTTGAGGTGTACATACGCCACTGGGTACTATTTCGACACTTTTGAGTACCAACTTTCGCTAGCTTTTTCCGTGCAACTTTGCTTTGGCTGGGCTTGTCGTCCCGTGCATCCAACCACTACTCGATCGAGTACAGGACGGTTGCGACATAATATCCTGTGGTGATTTAGCTTATGTGGATACCCGGTTGGGCCCTATGGAACGTTTTAATTTTATTTTCAAAAAAAAAATATATAATTAGCTTATGTGGATGTTACCTATTTTGCTAGGATATTCACTTTGTTCAGTTTACCACTGATGTTGATTCTCGTCATTATATTACTCATGCACGACTTCCTAGTTCTTCTATTTCTATTAATCTATTAATCATCTTTATTGCCATATATTCTATTTGATGCATTCATACTATGTTTCTTGTATACTGTATCTTGCCAGGTTTACCCAAACCTAATGTTACTTGGAGCAATAGGCAGTGGATCCCCTTCCCTTGTCCAAGAGGATGAATCGTTCTTTGAGGCGTTGATCAAGGAGCAGTGTGTGTAGGGCAGAGGTGACCTAGCTTAGGGACATTGTGGCAGCGCACGAGAGCCTTATTACATTGTTTTTGGATTCTATTTCAGAGTTCCTGTTTGGACTTTTATTGCCCTTTGGGGGCTGGTTTGTAATAAGACACTTTATTTTGGGCGCTGGTTTGTAATAAGACACTTTATTTTCATTTGCAACATGAACTTAGTGTAGTTTGATGACTTTCTTTACTCTATATCATTTATGGATCGGTGCCTATGCTTTGAGATTCATGTTCCAGCTTCCGTATATTGTTGTCCAATGAATAATGAGGTGTTTAAATATCCTCACATGAGGACTACAATCCTGGATAAGGAAGGATTTCACCCCGTCACCGCCCAGAGATTCGGACTTCCGTGTTGTTCTAGGGGAGATTTTGGGACATACTAATGGGACAATTCCAAAACCATCGAATCCAGTTAAATTGACTCAATAGGAAACTCATGACGCACATACATCATTAGCTGGATTTTGAGTTCTCCAGATCCTCAGGTTGTCCTTGATCTTTGTCCCTATAAAACATAAAAAGGGATGCAGGATTATCCAAGAAGGGTCTATAATCAAGAAGACTCGGCCCAGCGGTTTCAAGGAATAAAATCCATTCAAGAGTACTACTATGGATTTGTGAATAAATTGACCGAAGTTCCAGAAATGAGTACTACAAAATCCATTCAAGAAATGACTAAAGTGTAGTGTTATAAATGCAAGAAAACCAAGCATGCAACAAATCAGTGCAGGCAGAAATTTTGTAATTACTTGTAAGAAGTCAGGGTATGTAATCTCTGAATGTCGGAAGTGCTCACAAAATCAGAACAATCACGCTTATTATTCTACAACAGATGCTTCATCCTCTTGTCATTGCTTGAGTCTACACAACCTCCTCCTTCCACATCTCTGACTCCCGAAATGGTACAGAAGATGATACAATATTACAATCTGCTTTTTTTAGCACTTGGCCTTACAAGTACAACGCAAACCACTTCTTACTTAGTCTGGTATCTTCGTTCTAGAGCCCAAATCATATGACTTTCTACTCAGCAAATCTCATTATTGTTTAAAAAAATACGACGGACCATTATAAGTCTACCCTAATGATGCGGAACATCTTCCTGTCACAACCACTGATGACATTCCTCACCCGTAGGCCCTAACCGTTGCATCATGTCTTTTTTGCTCCTCGATTTTCCACCTTCCTTCTTTCACAAATCAATTAGTTAATAAATATTGCACTGTCTCATTTTCTTCTGCCGGTTCTCTAGTACAAGATCAGGTATCACTATCAGGGAAAGTGCTCAGGAATGGACCCAAATGTGGAAGATTTTCTCCACACAGCAGACAAGCATTCCCTACGAATAAACTTGTGTTCTTTCTTTTTCTACTTTACCTAATAATGAATGCCAGTTGTGGCATAATCGGTTAGGACACCCCAATTCCAAAAAACTATTTTTTTTGTTGAACTTTGGTGTACTATTGAATAAATTCCATTTATCTTACAAGATGTTTCTTTTGATTTCTTCAGTTGCAACATGAGAAAGAGCAAAACTCTTCCTTTTTCCACATGTTGGCATTTCAACTACTTGTTATGGTCTCGTTCATACCGATGTTTGGCGTATTACACCTACTAGTTCACATCTTTACGATATATATTTTCACTTTTATTGATGATTATAACCAATTTACATATCTTGTATGCAAAATCTGATATATTTGATGCTTTTAAAAAATTATTAGCCCTTGTTGAAAACCAACTCTCCAAAAGCATCAAAGACTCATCGCTCTGACCCGGGGGGGGTTGGGGGGGGGGGGGGGGGGAATATTCTCACATGCCTTTCAAGAATTTCTCCAAAAGGAATTTAATCTAAAAGGACTTATCCCGTTGCCCCGCAACAAAATGAGGTGGCTAAAAGGAAAAAACAACATGTATTAGATGTGGTCAAAAGTTTGCTTCTCCAATCCTCTGTTCCATCCACTTTCTGGGCCGAAGCTCTCTACTGCAATGCATCTCATTAATAGCCCTCCAACTCCCAAATTGCAGCATCAATATCCTTATTTACTTCTCCATGGTCACCATCCCCAATATGATTATCATCATACCTTCAGTTGCCTTTATTTTATACATCTTTTACCTCTCAACCATACAAAATCTTCAGCCTAGTATGCTCTTTGTTCCTTCTTAGGATACACTCCTAGCCAAAATGGATTTCTCTGATATGATCCCTCTGTTCATCACATCGGTACTTCTCACAATGTAGCTTTCATTGAACATCAATATTTTTTTTCAGGAACAAGAAACCCCCCATCTGAAATGTCCCTGCTTCCTGATTTCTTAGACCATTCCTCTATCACAAGGTTATACCAAGTTTTTTTTATATAAGGCAAGGACATCACAAGGACAAAGCAAACAGTAACCCCGAACATGGGCTTTCTCCAAACCTTGATCCTTCTTCTTTGGACTGAACAATGAATCTTCAATGATGCAAGGATTCACAATGACTTTCCAAGAACAATAGTTAACATTGTCTTGCATAATGTTTTCATCTTGTGAAAAGCGAAAGATTCATAGCTAACCATCAATCCATCATCATCATCATCATCAAAGCCGTGTCCTAACTATGTTGGGGTTGTCTACACGAATTTTGTTTCTCCATTCCGATCTATCTTGAGACAACTCCTCATATAAGTTACACTTCTTCATATATATTTTTATTAACTCCATCCACGTCTTCTTTGGCCTACCCCTTTCCCTTGGTGGGCCATCAAGCTTCATGGCCAAACTTTTCCTTACCGTCACCATTACCAACCTACGTTGGACATGCCCAAACTATCTCAGACGAGTTTCTCTAATTTTATCCCCTCTTGTTGCTACCCCTAAATGCTCTAGAAAGCACTTATTTCTAATTCTATCCTTCCTAGTTTTACCACACATCCACCTCAACATTCTCATCTATGCTACATCCATTTTGTGCATATATTGCTTTTTGATTAGCCAACATTCTGCTCCATAGGTGATAGCTGGTCTAATCGATGTCCTGTAAAATTTTTCCTTTAATCTTGCTGGCATTCATCGGTCACAAAGCACTCCCGAAGCAAGTCTCCACTTTAACCATCTCGCTTTAATCATATGTTTGACTTCTTCATCAATCTCCCCATCCTCACTAATTATAGAGCCAAGGTAGCGGAAAGAATCACTTTATGGCATCTCATGATCTTCGATTCTCACAGTAATTTCAGCCATTTCTAGATGCCCACTTAAGTTACAAACCATATATTTCGTCTTTGTACGGCTTATTTTAAAGCTTTTGATTCTAAAGCTTCTCACCATCTCTCGAGTTTTGCATTCACACAATCTCTTGATTCATCTACCAACACAATATCATCTGCAAATAATATGCACCAAGGTACCTCTTCTTGAATATAAGCAGTTAACTCATCCATAATCAGTGCAAAGAGATAACGACTTAGGGCTGACCCCTGATGCAAACCTTTGGTCACTGGGAACTCCCCCGTCTCTCCACAAGTAGTTCTCACACTTGTTACTGCTCCTTCATACATGTCTTTAATAATTTCAATATAACCTCTTGGACCATTCTTTTTATTTAAAACCCACCAAATTAAATCTCTAGGTACACTGTTGTAGGCTTTTTCTAGATTGATGAAGACTATATGCAGTTTTTTCTCTTTGCTCGATATTTTTCCACTAATTGCCTAAGTGAGAAGATAGCTTCCATCATTGACTTCCCAGGCATAAAACCAAATTGATTTTCATATATCCTGATCTTCTGCTTAAGTCTTTGCTCCATTACTTACTCACATAGTTTCATAGTATGACTCATAAGTTTAATCCCATGATAGTTAGTACAGTTTTGTATATCTCCCTTGTTCTTATAAATAGGTACTACAACACTTCTTCTCCATTCATCTGGTATTTTCTTTGTCATTAATATCTTATTGAAGAGTCTAGTTAACCAAATCTCTCCAACTTCTCCTAAACATTTCCAAGCCTCAATGGGGATGTCATCTAGACCTGTAGCCTTTCCATTCTTCATTTGTCTTAATGCTTTCCTCACTTCTACCACCCTAATTCTACACACAAAAAAAAAAAAAAAGTATGCTTTGCTATTGAAGTATCATCTTCTGTTCTTACATCTCCTATATAGTCTTCCTTTAAAAGTATGCTAAAAGTTAACCATGAACACCAAAAGATGAAATAAAAAATTGAGATGTTCAATTAGGCAAAATTTTAAAGATGAATCTGAACTTGTAAACATTCTAAGGGCTCCATTTTCATATAACTCATCATAGCTTTATTAAGGGAAAAGATCCAAATTTTTTAGAAAGAAAAAAAAATAAGAAAATTAAAATATTTAAAATTTAACTATCCTAATATCTATCTCTTTATATAGCTAACACCCTCATGTAATCAAATGGTACTCTCAAAGAAAGTATCATGCAATTGTTAACATAAGTATATATAAACCCTTGATATCTTGCACAGTCATCATCTTTTGCCAGTGATCACCGTTTGTCTTGTAGCATCCATCATGGTTGCAACCCACTCCTTTTGAGTCCGTTGTTTCCAGTGATCCACCAGGTCAGATCTGTTGTGATTCTTCCAAAAGCGTTCATCATTCAAGTTGATGAAGATGGGGAGATCATGAGGTCTAGATAAATGCATATGACAAGGAAGGATGCTTTATTTTTATTTTTTTTATTTGAATAAAAAAATATATATATTAGGGAAGCAAAAAGAGATGGGAAAATGGCTGGACTGATCACAAGATCAGAACTAGGACATGGCTCTGAGACCATGTAAACATTCTAAATGCGTCATTTTCAAGTGTAAAGATCTGATAAAAACATTTACATTTACAATATCCAAATTATAGTGCTGAATGAAATACCTCATCTGGGACCACACCATTTCTTTTCATGTCGCCGTATACACTAAGTGCAAACTCCAAATCACCAACCTGGCTACAGCTATTTACAGCAATGGTGTAAACCTCTGGTGTACCCTTAATGTTATATTGATGGATCATTTTGTATACTTCACATGCTCGATCAACCTAAAGCAGAACTGCTGAACATTTAGTGCTAAGCTAATGAAACAGAACATGTGACAATGGAACTATTACAGAAACAAAAATTTTGTACTGAAACTAACCTGACCAGCTTGAGTGCATGTCTTAATCAAAGCTCCAATGGTGACATGATCAGGGTCTATTGGCTGTGCTTCAGCCCTCATCTCCGCTAACACGTCAAAAGCACGATCTACTGCCCCTGACTGCCCACATGCAGTGATAAGTGCATTGAATATAACTCGATCTGGCTTCACTTTCTACTGCAACATAATACCTTGTTAAGTGTGAAGAACCGATATCATGAAAGTAAAAGGAAATGGGACATTGCTTCGTTGTTCAAAATCAAACACTGGATTTGCCACCATTATCAGACAAAGAGCAATGAATCCCAGTATATAATATTATACAATAGTGCAGTTGACAGATTGCACTTTATCTTTTTTTATCATACCTTAGATCTCATTATTCCATAGGCACCAAATGCCTTAGCCACTTGTCCGGCTCTACCACAGCCATCAATCAGTGCACCATATGTATGAACATTTGGCTCTACTCCAGTATTAACCATTTCATGAAAGACCTAGAATGGAAACTTCAAAGCTGTTCAATGAGTACAGGAAATTTATAAGGTAAAATAAAACGATGCACTATGACATGAAGTAACTAAATAACATGTAAACAAAAAAAAAATACCATTCAATGTGTTTCTTCATACGGCTCTACAATGATGAAATTATACAAATGTAATCCAATAATAAATCTGTTAGTTGCATTTTAATTGACTAACTGTTGTCCAAGAAGATATCAAAGGAATCCATGAAATAGTAACCAGTGAGGTTACTAATAATACAGAACACAAAACATACATGCTGATTGTAATATCAGAGTATGCATGAAGCATATGACACACTTTAGCATTGAGATAAGGACAGAAAACTCCCAGCAAAGAGTTTTTACAGGGTATTGACTGATGAAGAGATATGAATATTAAACAAAGAAAAGAGTATCTCACGCCAGTATGTTAGACTATGAAAATTAAAAGTATGAAGAGTTTCAGGATGTTAGAAATGTATATGTACCTAAATTTAAGCTCTTGATCACTGAAGGAGACAAGCACTATGACATCAAAATGTTAAAATGTCTGTTAGTTTGTTAAGAGACTGAAATAAGAAAGATCTAGTGGACCAATTCAGAGACATACTGTTGAGGGTGTAACCATAATTGATGTATGTGTGTGTATAGTCATATTGGAGGTATCTCCTATTCATATTAGAGGAGCTTCTCACAGTTTCTCTGTGAGGAATGATTTTAGCACCCATATCATTCCACACACCCCCTTACCCACACACACACACACACAGAGAGACTACTTTGCACTAAAGAGAAAGCAGAGTTTCAATCTGTACTGGTACTTTATCACCTCTTTATTGAGCCTTTCTTTTGTATTTGTTTTGCTTTATAAGTAAAACATTTATGTTATCTTTTTCCTGTAATAGTAGTATATTTCTGCTTATATCAAAAGAAATGACAACGAAAGCATGCATGAGATGCCCATTCAAAGTAGGAAGGAACACAGAACATACAAAGGTGGAAGAAATTGGCAAGTGATTCTACAGAACGAGGATGTTTGTTATTTAAGGTGGGGATTCCTTGCTTTCTCCATTGAAAGCTCCATTGTCCAAGTGATAACCAGAACGAATTGTGCCCATTGCAAACAAATAGGAGGAAAAGTAGTTCAATTGTACACATGCCAACTGTAAAGCCAAAACTTAGTATTTGTTTAATTAGTAAGAGGTTCAAAGGAGGTGATCATACCTCAAACATTGTATCTACTTTTCCATTTTTAGCACACGTCGATATCAGTGTTGTGTAAAGTTTGCAATCAGCCTTAAGTCCTGCCTCCTTGACGAGACGCCAAACTTCAAAAGGTCCTAATTACAGGGTATGGTAATTAGGCATTTAGATAAATACTAGAATGAGGTTAATTACAGAAGAAATTAATCCAAATGAACCCCAAAGAAAAAAGCAAGTTACCCTCTGAATCTTGTGAAGTAGCACACACAGACAACAACATATTGAATGTACTCAATGTCGGGTTCTTGATCAGCTTAGTGAAACAAAATGCCTCTTTCACAGCCTTTTTACTTCTACAAGCCTTAAAAAACCTTGTGTGATAAACCTGAAAGCAGTGCAGAATTAATGAACTCCAAGAAAAAGATGCATTGAAAGATGACAGGTATGAGGGACACAAATCTACCTTATCCATATCCAACAAGCCCTTTCTTTCCATGCTTTGCAGCAATTCTATGCAGTCAGTTAACCTAAAACAGCCAAAGATATACATGATGCCTTGGTAAAGCTCCAGATAGGATAGAAGAGACTAGAAGAAAGTTCAATGGATACCATTATTGTGAACAAGTTATCTAGTATCAATGCCAAATTTTATAACCAAAAAAAAAAAAAAAACCCTCCTACTTTCTATTTATACTTGTTATAGTTTGAGTGGAAAATGTTATTTGGTCGTGAATTATCCATAGAGTGAAACAAAACAGGATTCATAATCACAAGCTAAAACTAAACGCAAGATGATACCTCCCAGCTCTTAGCAAACGACTGTAAGTGCTTAAGTATTCCGATGGGTCACTTTTGCCATTTGCAATGATCACATTAGGCTGAAGAGATCTATGCATATCCCTACTAACGGTCTGATGCTTAAGTCCTCTATCTCTTGAAAGGCCTCCAGGTTTGACAGAGTCTCTTCTTTTACTTGCAGAAAGATCTTTGTAAAATGCAACAGGCACTCTTTCTTTGAAATATTCTGACATTTTCACATAGGTAGGTTAAAACAAACTCCAAAAATTGAAACTAGAGCACTGAGACTCAACTACATAAGAATTAAGAATTAGGAAGGCAAGATCTGATGAGGGATGGTTGCATCATCATCATCAAAGCCTTGTCTCAATTATGTAACGTCAGTCAACTACATGAATTCAGACTCCATTGAAAAAAAAATATAATATATATATATATATATTATTTGGGGCAAACCTGTAGCATGCAAAAGGTTTTTTAGTGATTCTTCTGCTCCGTTCAGCTTCTGGGGCATCAAAAGAGGGGAAATGCTAGTGTTCCCCTGTAGATGAGAGTGCGGAGATATTGCACTTGCACCTTCGAAGCATGATAAAGTCCTCAGTCCAGATTGTTTTTCTTCATAAAATGAGTAAATATCCTCTCTAACATATTTGCTGAGCCCATTAAAACTTGAGACTTGGAGTTCACCTACAACCAATTCGTCACTGAGTTCACCACCTTCAACAATTTTTGTACTTTCCTCCTTTAAAGCATGTTTAGACCTTACATCATGCACCTTAGGCCTTATCTCAGTTTCTTCTACGCCTCCTCTACATAACAATTCCGGCATGTCAATCACAAAACTCTCTGGTTCTACTGCATCTACTTCATCAATCATCCCAGGTGAAAGAATATGACCCATATCTTCTTCTGTTTGGGCAAATCCATTGTTACTGAAACTAGAAAGAACTTCCTTAACGGGTCCGCATGCCAGTTTATCCATCATATCTTCTTCACAATTCAAAGCACTCGAATGAGATTTCAACAGGTCTTTTTCAACATCCACAACATGTCCATTTTCAGAATCCTCAAAAACATGTTTCATTTCCTCCATGGTGGTCTCCTTGTAAAGATTTCCTGGATCTTCAATCTGATTCTCGATGCTTATTTTTTTTGCTAGGAGTACATCAGGGCCATTAGGACTTGAAAGCTACATCACCAATATAAATTAGTTAAAAGACCAATTCTAGCATGGATTCATACCAACACAATCTAAAGACCCAAACCAATGATATCATCCACCAATAATTAAAACTCACATCACAATCACAAGAAAATATGAAGTCCAAACTGACTTTCAAATTAAACCAGTAGTGGTAAGATTTTGTAATTCAGCAGCAGATATAGAAACTCAGGTTCCAAACAATCACATCAAACAAATCCCCACCCATATATATAGAGAGAGAAACTCACCTTGGAAGCGTCTTTCTTCTTCCATCTGATATAATACAAGTAGAACAAGCGAATTGCGGCGAAATTAGCGGCCGCGACTGCGACTGCTACGAGGAGGGATCGCCCGTAGATGGAAGCTTGGATGAGGAATGGAGAGGAACGAGCGTGAAACCGTGATCTTCTGCGGCGTCTCGGTGGAGAAGAAGAAGAGATGAAGCGAATGCCAAAGCCCAGGAATTCTCTTCTGAGAGAGGTTTGGGGGTAGAAATGGGAAGGAAGAATGGGAGAAGAGAGAGGAGGGATTGAAGAGGAAAATGGGGTTTGGGGCTTTAGGGAGAATCCAACATCCATGGATTTAGATGAGAGAGGGAGAGGTAGGGGAGAGAGAGGAGTGACTTAAGTGGAGTGGATGAAATGAATTGAGGGGGAGGAAGACGAGATAGATAATAGATATATCCTATACTTAGCCAATGGAAATGATGACGTGGGAAAAGCTGGTGGTCTGTTTGGACTGAATTTACGAGGGCTGGATAGCCTCAAAAGGAGTGCCATGCACGGATCATATTTCATGGAGACGAATAATAGAGGATTTTACGAGGATTTTACCGTACGGTCGGGATGTCAAATGGGCCGGGCCGGCCCGCCAGTCAACGGCCCGCGGACCGGCCCGCCAGTCAACAGCCCGCAGCCCTGCCCGGCATGGTCAACGGCCAGGCCCGCACATGGGCTGGGCTGGGCCTAGGTGGCTGGGCACGCTGGCCGTTTGGCCAGGGGCCCACCAGGAACGTGGGCTGGGGGCTGCAGCCCGCCAGGCCAGCCCAACGTCCATAAGCCCCTTTTTTGAAAAAAAGTCCTTTTTACCCCCTCCCCCAACAGCTATAAAACGGTCATATAAGAGGTATTTTGTGTCATTTTTCATTTTACAAAATCTATAAATACCCTAACCCTCTCATTCTCATTCCTCACCAATTTATACAGCTCTCTCATTCTCTTTATACATTCTCTAGCTCTCTCTCAAAGCATTCAACTCTTTCACTCTCTCTAAGAAGTTTTTGGAGGCCAAAGATCAAGTCATCAAGAGACAAGATTAAAAGGGCCTTCAAAGATTTAGAGGTATTTATATTATTTAAATTTGAGATTCCATATATATAAGTTTATATTATATTATATTAACTCTCATTTTCTCCCCTTTCTTATTTTAATTATCACAAAAGAAGGCTATTAGAGCCTGTTACTGTTATTACTTATATATTTTATATTTTGAAATATGGCTGGAAGATTTCCCACAGAATCATCTTCAGTTAATTTAGGGGAAAAAGAAAATTTTATTGAATTACAAGATGAAGTAGGTGATTTACCACCTTCCTTTCCTCAGAGTTCCCGTAAACCAACCAAGAGGAATAGAACTTCACCAGTTTGAGAAGCATTTACAAGGTTTGAGGTTGTTGAAAATGGAAAAACAGTTGAAATTAAAGGCAAAATGCAAATTTTGTAGTAAGATTTATGGTGCCCAGTCAAAAATGGGTACCGGCCATTTGGCAAGGCACATGCGTCTATTATGTCCAGGCATTAAAAAGGCAACGGTTGCAGGGACAGGGAGGCCTAGATCACAGACCCAAATTTCTAATACTGGTCATGGTAGCAATAGTAGTAGTTTGGTTCTTTTTTCTTTTAATGCACAAAGTTGTAGACAAAATCTTGTTAAAATGATAGTGTTATCCGAATTACCATTTTGTTTTGTTGAAAATAAGTTTTTTGAAGAATGGGTCGAGAAATACTGTCAACCACAATTTCACAGTATTTCAAGATATACAGCCAGAAATGATGCTATTAGACTCTGGCAGGAAGAGAAAACAAATATAAAAAATTACCTTGCAGAAATTCCTGGTAGAATAGCCCTAACCACAGACATGTGGACATCTAAAGGGGGTGACAGTCATATTTGTCTTACTGCACATAACATAGATTTAAAATGGATTATTAATAAACGTATAATTAGTTTTAGCAGTCTTGAATGGCCACACAATGGCACTAGAATAAGTACATTTATTTTGGAAAAACTAGATGAATATAATATTAAAGAAAAAGTTTTATCTATAACTTTAGATAATGCTAGTAATAATACAGTGGCTATTGAATTAATGAGAATGCAGATGCCACTTGCAACTCTGATAGATAGCTCTATCTTTTAAAATAGATGTGTATGTCACATCTTAAATCTCATTGCAAAGGTCGGTTTAAAGCATATTGTAAGTTACACAGATGCTATAAAAGACATTGCTAGATTTATTTTCACCTCCGCACAGAGAAGACAATTGTATGCTGGAATATGTGCGAGGCAAGGCGTATCAGCTATTAAATTGCCTAAGGAGGTAGAACATAGATGGACTTCTATGTATGATTTGTTAAACAAGGCACTTGATCGGAGAACTGTTTTGAATGAATTTTGTGCGTTTCATGCACAACATTTGATGATTAGTGATGAACATTGGGAGTTATGTGCCCAAATAAGAGATTTATTAGAAGCCTTTTATACTTCAACATTATTTTTTTCTGGGATATATTATCCCACATCTAATGAAGCTTTAATGAAGCTTTTTAAAATTACTTTACAATTCAGTAGATTTAGAGATCATTTTTTACTGAGTAGCACTATTAAAAACATGGAAGAAAAATTTAATAAATATTGGAAAGAGGATCCAATGACATTTTCTTTAGCTGCCGTATTTGATCCTAGGTTAAAATTAAGTGGTGTACAGTTTTTTATTGATGGAATAAATAAAAACATGAATTATATAGATTTAAATTTTTTTTCAAATATTAGGGCAAATTTACAAGCACTTTTTCAATTTTATTGTGAGCAAATGGGTACAACTAGGCTTAGTATGGGCCATTCAGAAGTCTAGCAAACAGGTGTTGGTGAGTGGGATGTGTGGTATTCTTCACTGTCTACGGGCATGGCATCTAGCTCAAGCTCAAGTAATACTGTGGCGGAGTTATCATCGTATCTTGACGTCGGTGTAATACGGGTGCAGGATGCATCTAGTTTTAACCTTTTAGCTTGGTGAAAGCAACAAGAAAGCATTTATCCGGTGTTGGCCGCCATGGCTCGTGATCTATTGACTATTCCAATGTCTTCTGTAGCATCATAACAGGCTTTTAGTGCAGGTGGACGTGTGGTAGATGACAAAAGAACCAATCTGACTGAAGAAACGGTGGAGTGTTGTGTTTACCTACGAGACTGGTATTTGGCAGATAAGAGGAAGCAAGAGTTAACATCAATGGAAGCTTATGATCTAGCAGAATACATTAGTGGACTACACATCTGATTTTTTACTTTTTCCTTGATTGTAATTTTTAAATTTATAAGTTTTTCATTCTTTTTTATTTTTATTTTCTAAAAAGTTTGTAAGGTTTTGAAGGTAATCCTATTTAGAAACCTTCAAGAAGTTAAGATCCAAATGGTTCTCTCTTCTCAGTGGAGTAGGTCGAGTTTGACCGAACCACTTAAATATCTTTGTCATTCTCTGTGATTGTGTGATGTTAAAATTTTTTACTTATTTGATAATTCAATAGCCACTGTAGTGAAAATCCATTAATTTTTAACTGTTTCATTATTGAAAATACAGTGGCTATAACTAGATAATGCCAGTTAAAATCCAAATGGTTCTCTCTTACACTAACTGTGTCTTTGACTCTTTCTGAATGAACTCAATTTCTATGTATTCTATACGAACAAACATAAATGATGATAATTATAAACAAATAGTATCACTAATGATTTTTATTTTTATTTTTTGTTACAATCACTAATGAATTTATAGTGTTGAGCTCATAAAATCCTTTTGAAGCCTTATTGTAGAGCATCACGAAGTATTAAAAATCTATAGTTAAATAATTTCAATCACCCGAATTTTTTTAGTAAACTATGTTTGATTGTTCACAACAAATGCAAAAACAAAGTTTTAGTAATAAAAAATTTTACTTTTACTTTATCAGAACCTAAACATTTTACTTTCTAAAAGACAAGTAAAGTAATTACACTACCATTTGCTAACTTTTCACTTCACTTCTTGAAAGACATGTTAGTTTTTTTTTTTTTTTATTCTTTTTTTTTAATACTGAAAAAAAAAAGGAAAAAAAACAGTGCAGGCCCGCCTGGCCCGCTGGCCAGGCACGCTCCAGCCCAGCCCGTGGCGGGATTTAGTTTTCTGCAGACATTGTTGCACTAAACACATGAAAAACCAGTTTTCTTTAAAAAATTGCCGACTTTTATACTGAAAATGGTTACACAGACATGCCCTAAAACTAAAGGTGGAATTCGACCATCAAATTTGATAAAAAAATGTTAGGAATCATATACGAATTTTCTATTAGTTCCATATTTATTTAATGTTTCCTATTCGGTATATCAATAACATAAAATGTTTTATTGGTTAAAACCTCTGAATAATAAGTTGAAATTAATATAAAGAGAAATTTATGAGAAAAATCACGTTTGATGTCACTTGCACCAAATAGTCCCTTTTAATTTCCCTCACATGTTAAAAGACTTCCGTCGTTTGTGCCAATTTTTTCATTTCTTTTATTTTATTTATTTTAAATAAAAGAAGAGGACATTTGGCATGTTTGTGGAGCCAAATTAAGATGTCAATAGACCATCCAAACATAAGAAAAAAAAACTCTATTCAATCAAAACTCTGTCAGCCATCCAATTTCAAGCCATAAAAAATGAAATGAATAGATCTTAGATGAAAATTATTAGCACTACTTGAAATATTTGATTATTATTAGTAGAGAATGGGTCAACGAGTTTTTTTAGGTACTTAACATCTATTTTCACGCTCGATGCCATTATCACATATGCACCATTGCTATTTTAAGTCATTATTGTAGCTGCAACAAAGTAGGGCTCATACTTAAAGCCCCTGTCACCTCTCTTGCCTTTGACTACTTGCGCAACCATGAGATCAAGTAGCTCTTCGCCCGTAAGTGCAACAAAAATAGGGTTATTTTTAGTTGTCATTGCGACTTGTAAAGCAATTTAAACAAGTATGATATAGATTAAAACTGAATACATTACTTAGGTGATATATTTCATTCATTACCCATAATTGCAATTTCATCATAAGTTCAATCCAACATAAATTCAACTTGAATTATTCATTCAATCACAAAAAGACATTTATTGCACAGGTGCATCTAATGGTTGGGTCTATTCTGAGAGTATTGTTTCCGTTATGTCATAGTGGCGTTGTCTCAAATAATGTTATATGCATCTCTTTTCCTCTATGAGTAGGATCATACTGCATGTGAGGATCCTGCAACATGAGCAGGAACACTCATATTATGATCTCCATCGTTATCAGAATTGTGACATTTACATCGTCATGGACTTTTGTTGATGAATCATTGAGCTCTTCATCATGAACATGCCCTCTGCATAGTCTAATAAAATTATGTAAGATGCAACATGCCAATACGATATTGACTTGTACATGCATCGGATTAGCATCCTAAATCGAGTTTTTAAAACACCAAATGTCCTTTCTTTCTATTACGTTGCATGCTTGAAAATGTTGTTTATTGAAGAGCTTTTTTTGTTGTGCGAAGAGTTCCACCCCTATGTTCACTCCGGTGATATCTTACACCATGGTACGGAGTTAGAAAACCAAGTGCATTGACATATCCAGCATCAACTAAATAGTATCGACTTGGTTTAATTTTCAAAACATTAGTCCATTGCTATATAAAACTATAAAAACGAATGTATTTATGATGATCTTAAAGAATATTACAATATGTTTTTAATACATGTGAGGACAATGAGGGGATCTTCTGATGATAGTGAATTCTGTAAGGCCCATGCAACACTTGCTAAACCCTCTCATCCCTGAAACACGTATTGAAAGTTCAAATCAAAACCACAGGATGCCATAATTTTTTGTGAAATAGTCCATTTCCTATTTCTGAAAAGGCCAAGTGATCAATCGATACAAATGTTGGAACATGGTTTCCACTTCCATCTATAACTCCTACACATCCCTATTCAAATAATGTAAGTAAGAGAGTATGGTTGAATCAATTTGTTGGAGTAAGCATTTGAGTGTGGAAAAATATATACCTCAAATCTAGGGGGCCCTCCAAGTGAATTAATTGCAGCTTGTTTGATGATCTCAAGAGTCAAAGCATTACCTACTCGTAATACATTACCTACTCATAATACTTCATGTAAATAATGCAAATGGCTTCACCCGATCTAAAAGCCCACACACTATTTGTTATGTTTTTAACATTATGTGAAAAAATATTGCAACTTGCTCCTACACTTTTACATTACAAGTGTTGTGCAATAACGCCTTCTATTTGCATATTGTTTTACAATAGCTCAAAACTTGTAATGTTAAGTCTCAGGTGGCTTATACATCTGTGGTCTCTACCATTTTGGTTAATACATATTGAGCTCGTTCTCTATCTCAATTCCTTTTTTTTCTTTTGATTTATAAGATGTCAGGTATGTACTACTACAGACATTTGGAGACGCCAATATTCTATAGCTGCAGTGTAAATCGCAAGCATGATAGTTTTCCTGCATTGCTCCTCCTCTTCCTCTTCTCTGTCTATACGAGAGGATCTTGGACCTTCCATCAAAGATATTGTCCAACAATCTTTTATGAGTATTAATGGACCAAAGAATTATTTAGAAGGCATTGATTAAACATTTAGAAAAAGCATCACATGCTTCAATTATCACAGTGCTAATGAGATTCTATCTTAGCAACTATAGATTCTTACAAAATAAAAAATGAGCAATAAAGAATGAAACAAAGAAATAACAATGATTAGATAAAGAGAAAAGGCTAGAGCACAATATGAATACAAATATAACAATTAGGTGATCATATCCATCCAATTAATACGATTGTCATTCCTTTTTTTTTTTTTTCTTGTTTCTGTTACTTGCATTTTTTTTTTCTGCATGGGAAATTCAAAAGCATGCACTCTACTCAACACACCCTCATCCCTAACTCATGTATAGTAATATTTTAGAAACAAGGTTCAACACACCCATAATATTTTAGAAACAGGGTTCCCAATTAAGAATCTCAATTTTATTTAAATATTTTATATTATCATAAGGATGTAACCAAGTATATACAAGTCAAACAATCTGAGACCAATTGAAATTGAAGAGTTCCACAATATTTTAAGTTGTTGGGTGTGCAAAAAGGAAAAAACTGAAAGAAATAATATTCATACCATGTATAATACAATTTCTACAAACACATTAGTGTGGCCATAGAAATAAAATTTAAAACTACACCTCTTTTACTGTAACAAGATTTGGTCGTTCGGACTATGTTCCTACAGCACTCGCTCATTGTCTTCTGCTGTTGATTAGATGTCTGAATCTCCAATCGATGAAGGGTCTGAATGAAAGAGAGGTATTTTGTGAGAGGGTGATGGCAGAGAGGGGTAGTCTATTGTTAGAAATAATTTTTAATCATTCCTAAATTTCCATTACAATAACATGATATTCTAGAAAAAAAAAAACTGAATGGGAACGGTTCCCACATTATGATGCCAAACATGCCCTAATCTATCACAACCTGATTTCATTTTTTTTTTTTTTTTCATTTTTTTAAGAAAGAGCACAATGATCCGGATAAAGAAAAGGTCATATCAGTTTGGGGATTGAGTTTTTTTCTTCTTCTTTATCCCAGACCAAGACATATTTCTTCTAGTTTAGAAACTCATCAAATTCGATGAAGCATGGTGTTGTGGCCTTCTCTCGATTCAAGTAGATTGGGCTTCGAAGATCCTCACTGCGGTGTTCTGCTTCTTCGTTCTCGTCACTATTCATGCATGCCATTTCACATACGATAAAAAGAAGTCAAAGAAGCAAGAATGTGGGAAAGGGTAAACGGAGTTATTTTGGGTTGCAGTGGGATAACTTGAGGGAGGATAAAGTCAAATAAAAGTAACTACCGGCTTGGCACATACATTTGCCTTACCCATCCCTTGCAATCTCCCCAAACACTTCTTCGAGTAAAAACTCCAACCGTTGTACCCCATTTCAACTCTCCTTTATTCTATTCCACGAAAAACAAAAATGTTATATAGGCTGGTGGACTCCAATAAAGAGGTTTGTACACACATTACCTTTGTTTTATGTTTTATTTACCCTAAAACATGATTTTTCTTTTTTATTTGGAGCTATTTTCATATATTTTACTATCAAATGCCAAAATATGGTCTCATTATCCTTGTTTATATAGTTATTTCCCTTAGGTCATTGCATCTGTCTCACAACTTCAAAAAGGGCCCCAAGTTTTTTTTTTTTTTTTTTTTTTTTTTTTGACTTGTTTCAAAAAAGGACATGAAAAATAAAAAGTTTTCAAATCAGGGTCTAACTTTTCATCGAAGTTTTGAATTAAGGACAATCGGCCAAATAAAGTGTTTTCTGGTTAGATTTCTCCCATTTTTTTCTTAGAAGATCAATATGACCTTCTTTCTTCTTCCTTTACTCTTTCATCTAGTGCTCTCCCATGACTCTCACAATCATCACTCACACCATCATAACTTTATGTTACACCCCAACCCAATTTAACCCTAATTAGTGCTAATTAAGTGTTTTTTAGCTAAATTAATTATGCTTAGTTGCTAATTGTGGTTGTTAATGTTATTTGGTCCTTATAAGTCGAGTTAGTTGAGTCTGGAGCCTTGGATAGTTGAGTAGGAATCGATTTGACTCGGTTGGGTAGAGTCAAGGGCTATTTTATAATTATTGATTTTCACATTTTGCATCATTTACACGTCATTTTGGCGTCATCGCGTGTATTTCGACGAGTATGTCGATTTTTGTATTAGACTTAGCATCATTCGAGCTACCGTTGAGTATTTGGACCCCCATTTGACTCAAAATGAAAATATATGATTTGAGTGGGCTTTCTTGCAAAAAGCGACATCCTTATCCCTTTATATACAACTTTACCTCTTCACTTTCATTTCCTTTCCATTCCTCTTCTCTCTCTACTCTTCTTCTTCCTCTTCACTTCTCTTCTCTTTCCTAATCATCAAGAGGCTTGTAACATGTGCATTTGAGGACAAGACTTGGAGTCTTCTTCCTCCTCTCCACCTTCTTCCTCTAGTTGTTGACAAAGAACCTCTCCACCATCTTCTACCTTCTCCAAATTTGAAATTCTTGCTAAGAGGTAGGCATCAAACCATTTTGTTTAGATTTTGAGTGGAAATAGAGTCAAGAGACTCTTGGACAATCATGCATCCATATTCATTTCCATTTTCCATGTTTATTATGATTAGGGTTTGGTAATTGGGGGATTTTGGGTTCTTTTGAGCCAAGTGTTTAGATGGATTTGGAAAGCTTTATTTTAAGGCAAGTATAAGATTGATTTGGATTTACATTTTGTTAGTTACTATTGATTCAAATGAAATTCTTTCTCAATGATTCTAACATCTTATTGAATGAATGGATTGGATGGTTTTATGATTTTAAGTTAATGAAAATGGATGGAAGGATTGTATGCTATGTAAACGGGAGAAAGGAGGCTACAATGTGCATGTTTTGTGGTGGAAGGGAGTGGAAAATTGAATGGGAGAAGAAACTTGGAAATTTCGAAAATCAGAAATTCTAGAGCATTCGCTCGAGCAAACCGGAGCATTCGCTCGAGCGAACCTCCTCCTAAAGCACCCGTTCGAGAGATCTAAAGGACCGCCAGAGTGTCCACCTCTCTGGATGGGGTCCGCTCGAGCGACCACCCTTTTGAAACCCTCGCTCAAGCGACGCAAAGGGTCCTTCTGGATGGGGTCTGCTCGAGCGAACCTGAAGCTGTAGACTGGGTTTCTTTTGACCCAATTTTAGGGTGAATTATCGCCCTTAATCTATCATGACCCACCCTAATCATCCCTAATAGATAACTATGGTGCACTCCTTGTTTCAATAGGAATTTAGGATCCTTAAGACCCTGATGACCTTATGATGGAACCGTTAACCTCACTAATTGGTCCAATGGGCATTCATCGGTCTAACACTATACCATGAGGGTTAGTTTGGAAATTCAACATATTCCTCATAAACAGTGACACCTAACAAGGTAGTAGTACATTGACCTTCCTTACCTATCTTGTATTAGACGGTGAAAGACTAAAAGTAATAGTCTAGTACTGATTAGTAAAAATGTCATGATTCTTTTAAATTATTGCATTTCATATTGAAGTACAATTTCATTCTTGATATCATATTCTAATCAGTGGATTGGTTGCATTATTAGTATTCATTGGGGTTCAATTGTCTAAATCTAATTCGTGACTTCATTATTGTGTATCCGATTTAGTATTCGTTGGTAATCTGGATTGAGTAAGTATTCAAGTATATGTAATTACTACTCGATTTGATTGTTAACAAGTGATTGTGAACTTACTCAAATCCAATTATTATTCGATTGTTATTTGATTCGATCGAGTATGCACTACTTAGCTTTGACCCAGTGATACCCGACGTGGTTGAACTTGGTTTAGTTACTTGAGACTACTGTAGTAAGTCATCTGCAGCACCTGAACTCCATACCCGGGTAGCCAGCTAGCCTTTGGCCGGGCCGCTGGTGGCATCCCAACTAGACTCGCTCTCTTTTGAGAGGATGAGTTCAATGTAATAGCCAATTAATATGTTTTCATTTTACTTTGATTCACAAGCATGAATTATTCGATTTTCGCACAATTTGCCTAGTCATTACTTACCATTGACATCTGTTAATTTAAATGTCCTTTAAATTCAATTTATAATATTATGTACTTCCTTATTAATGCCTATACTTGTCGATCGTCGTATTGAGATACTACTATTAGTGTCACAGTCGCAGGTGCAACTCCCAGCCTTGAAAAGGCCTCGAAGAGAGAGGAGGTTACCCAAGAAGTTCCTCCAAGACTACAGGAGTGGCCAGAGCAAGGGCCAGTGTAGATATCTTCCTCAGAGCGCGAAACGTACTTTTAAGGATTACTGATAGTGTGACTAGCCCCTTTTTGCGTGGGTCACACTTAGTATGTAGTTATTCTTTTTATTATATTTTGGTAGTGTTGTTTAGGGTTCTCTTATTACACTCTTTTGTAATTAATGTATATATTTGTACAATTCTTTTGTATTAAACTTGAATGTTAATTGGACTGAATGGAAATTGATACCTTCATATGTATAAATTAGAGCTTCCGCTATGATTAATTGCTATTGATATGTTCTAGTGAGCTCAACTCACGTGCGGAAAAAGTTGTTTTATCTCCTTCGTGTGTTGTATTTGGCTCGAGACAGGTACAGCATCACGGGAGTACGTGTGTCTCACTTCAGGGATTACCCTAGGCCTGGGTGATTCGGGGCCAGGATGTGACACCTTATAGAGAGAGAGAGAGAGAGAGAGAGAGAGAGAGAGAGAGAGATGACAGAAGAAGATAGCCCATTTCATGTTATTTCATTGAAAATACTTTCAATGAAGACAGATTCAATGAAATTCTCAAACATATCATTGCAGTAATCACAGAAACAACATGGTTGTGTAAATTGTCATTTTTTAAGATGGTCATCTATGGTTAAAATACTGATCTTGAAGGCACTGGGATGGAGATTGTAAGAAGAGATCAGAAGGGTAGGGTGTTTGGTTGCATAGGCTTAGTGACTTGTTAGTGATACTTTAGAATTGGGTGGTTGTAGATGAAGAACGAGGGAGATGAGAGATGAAAGAGGAAGGGAGCGAGAGGAAAGAAAGGTATTTTTTGTTTCTCTTAAAATAATCTTGGGAGAAATCTTGTGGGAAAATACTTAATTTGCTTGATTGTCCTTAATCGAGAACTTTGTGTAAAACTTTACACCGTGATTTGAAAGTTTTTAATTTTCATGTCATTTTTTGAAATAAGCCGAAAGCATAGGGCCCTTTTTGAAACTTTCCTTAAAAATAAACATATAAGTTAGGATAAGACATGAATTAGAGAAGTCTTTTAACTTCTTCCCCTTTCATGAAGACTTAAATGTGCATGGGTTTAAATTTAAGAGAATAGTGCAAGTGGGCCCCACCCATCGTTTTCACACAACCTTGATCTCCTTGCTTTGAGGATTTGGCAATTTTTTTTTATCTTCTTTAATTGGTAAAGAATCTCAAAGTCACAGGCAACTGCAATACAGTCAATATATCAGGAGGTGTGTTGGAAATGACTTGTCCTTCCAATTCTCATCAAATTCTTGGAATTAGGTGGAATTTTATGCCCATAAATCTAGATAGGAATCATTGGTGATGATTAGGGAGAAAGTAAATCGGGGTCGCACATTTAGTGGGTCCTACTTGGGAGAAGAGACACTGGTTCTAAGTTATGCTGATTGGATATTTTACCAATGTTGGGCACATGAGGTAGATGGTCCATATGTACACCTGCAGTATGTTTCCATGTAAAACTAATAGATAAACATGTTTTGTGAAAGATTAACAGTAATTAGCACTTTCAATGAACCTGAATCCATCCCAGTCTCTGACTGTGTATCGGGTCTATTTAGATGGCACAGGCAACTGGACATGCATCAAAATCATTAACAGGCCTGACCGGGCCTTGTCTAAAGCTGATGGACTATTTGCTCAGTGGTAGACCGCGCCCGTGATAATTGCGTTGTTATGCCTAGGCTGTGAGGGCTCTCAGCCACATGGATAGTTTAATGTGCTCATCAGTGTCAGATCCGGGCCTAAAGTTTTACTATCAATTTGAGTTTTAGTCGTAAAGCCCGGATCCACGTACTAGTAGACTAAAGAGCTGTAATTGAGGGAATAGGACCTGCCCATCACCCAAATTAATGGATGGACTTGGATCATAGTTGTTAATATCGTTTCGGACCTCATTTTGCTCTGGCCTACAAAATGAAAAATTTCGGCCGATTCGGGATTTCGGCGAAACTTTTCGGAATTACATTTCGGGAAAAAATAACAAAATATATATACATATATAAGTAAAAAAAATAGAAAAAGTAATAAATATAGACTTAATCCATTATAGTACTTTTTTTGGAATTATATTTTGTGAAAATATAAGAAATACAAAAAAATGTGTAAAAAAAGTTTAAAAAAATTAATTATATAAAATTCCATTTCGGCCGAAAAGTAACATTTCGGCCGAAAAGTAACATTTCGGCCGAAATCCCGAATTTCGGCCGAAATTGACCGAAATTCTGACCGAAAAGTTTGGAGTGGAATTTCGTTTCGGCCCCTTGACCGAAACGAAAAATTTCGGCCATTTCGGTCGAAACGAAACGATATTGATAACTATGACTTGGATCCAATAATCCCAATAAGTATTGTTGATGCCGGACCTGGATTACTCAGAAGTAAATGGACTCGGGCTAGTTGCGTGGACACAGATCTAACACGTTGATAGACATAGTTTCTCTTTCAGTCCTGTAAAATGGTGAGCTCAACATCTTGGATTCTTGACCAAATATACTTCAAATTAAAACATGAACTTCAACCCAAAATAATTAAAACTAGATTGAGAGATGTGCACTAAATAATAAAAGATACCCATCCACGCAACTCCAGAGAGAGAAAAGGGTCAGAATTAAGAGGCATGGTAATTTCAATAACCACTTATTCCCCTTAAAAGGGTCCATTTGGTTATAAGAGTTCGGAGATTTCATGTCTCTAATGGAATTTGGAGAACTAGAAATGCTAGAATTCAGAGATATAGAATTCAGAGATAGAGGACAGTAAGTCTCTCTTAAGGAAAAAAAAAAAAAAAAAACCGGTGAAAATAAATTACCTTCCCCTGACTCTGTCTCTCTTGGATGTGTTCAAATTTAGATTCAAGCTTGATCTGAGTACTACAACTCAAGGGCCCGGGTCGGGCTGGTCTGCCCCGACCCATGAGCACCCCTTTGTGCAACTTGTGTGTCCTTGTATGGTTCAAGCTTAATTCATTTAATGATATGGTAGATCAGTATGTATAATTCACTATAATTTTAATCTTTAATTTTTTATGCATTTGAAATTCCCTGTTTCTCATTTTATTGTCATATGCTTGGATATTCATGCAACAAATTGTTTTAGATTGCTCCGGGGTCATTTGCCCTTTACATACACGAATGTTACAACTGCAAAATGCTATGTATACACTACAATGTTCTCCTACGAGCAACAATATATGTACCAAAAAAACTCTTTGGGGCCCAATTAGGCCGACCTTTGATCAGTCGACGCCCTTTCACGCTCTCATCCCCTCATGATCTGGCATAGGCCAGAACCAATTTCATTCTCATCAAACCTGAATGCACCATTGGATTGAATATCAAAGAAATATATGGTTTAAAGACTAAACTTTATGGCTATTAAATCAAGGGATAAAGACCACTAAACCTTATGGCTATTAAATCAAGGGCTAAGATGATTTTGATGGGTCTGATTCTTTTGTTGACCCTTGTTAATAAGGAGGCCTTTTTATGTACCTAGGGCTGTCAATCCAGCCCTTTGACGAGGGGACTTAGCCTGGCCCTTTCCCGCAAGGTTGCAAAAGTGAGGGTTGTTATTCTTTCTCTAAAGCCCAAGGGTAGCGTAGGGCCCAATTTTGGAATCCCCATAACCTTGAGGGCTAAGCTAGGGTTTAACCGAGTCTTGCCATGCCTGCAAATGCCTGCAAAACTGAGGGCTTTTATTCTAAGCCCAAGGGTAGGGTAGGGCCCAATTTTGAAATGCCCATAACCTTAAGGGCCAAGCTAGGGCTTGACCCAGTCCAGCTCGGCCCGATGTTTATTAATACTTATAACATATAATATGTAATCTACAATAATTAACCCAGCCTAGTCGGTTGTGGCCATTATCTTAAATGAGTGAACCAGATCCCAATCACTCGTATTGGATTTCTTGATGTCAAGTGCCTGTCTAATGCTTTGCATATGATAATGATTTTATTGCTAATAGTGTGGTATAGCCTATTGTGAGTTGGATTATTGGGTTTTTCTTTTCTACATTCATTCTAGGTTAGCAAATAACCCTAGGTCTAATATGAGGCCCAATGAATAAATGGAGTGGGCCTGGATGAGCCTTGCCCTGACACAGGCTTGAGTTGGTCACAAAATGCCATGTTCCCAACACTGCTGTCCAACAAATAACCCCACTAAATCAAACTTGGGTTTATTTTTCAGTGAAAACTGTGAGAACAAACATGTCTGTAGAAAGCTGCTATAGAAACAGAATGGATAGTACAGATAATAATACCCGTAACACAACAAAGAAGATAACTATATAGATACAAAGATAATAGAGCTGGTAAAGACTTTACAGAGATTTTTATTTTTTTCTTATTTTTGGTGTTCCAGCTCACACATGCATGTGCAAGATAATAGAGACTCGCACATGCAAGGGTTCAAATCTGGCCACTCCGACGAGAACTGCGGCGTCTTACCACTAGAGTAAGACAGGCACTTTACAAAGCTTAACTACAGATATTGGAGACATATTGGTCACAGCCTATATAAGTTTACACGTCCAAATGTGGGCTCATATAAGCATTTTACAAACCTCATGTTTACATGAAATAAAGCTCTAAACCATGTTAGATATTTAACCCAATGTATACTGATTATGAATATGCAAGCCTTGTGACAATAAGCCGAATACTCAGGGCTATTTTAGATTTTTTCTTCTTTTTTCTTTTTTGTAAAAATCACATTTGCCATCAATATGAATATATGATGGCCTCGGGTGAAAAACCTAATATGATTTACAGCCTGGATATTGGATTATGAAGAGTTCAGTTGGATTTGAAGAGGGCCATGATTTCAACCAATAGGTGAATTGATTTCTAAATCAGCCAATGTTAATCGTTTGATATAATGTTCAAACAGAAAAAATTTTAGTTTCTTGGTTTTATTCACACCTCATCAGCTTGCATGTTGAGATGACTATAATTCAAAAGCAAGCAACATGAACAGAAGAGGAGTGGAATGAGAAATAGAGTTTGTTTTCTAGAAGAGCACCCATGATTGAGATGTAATCTATAGTTTTCACCACTATCGTGACTTTAAATCAACGTGCAAAAAATCTCCATTTATATATGAACAGTGGAATCAGTTTGCAATATTAAGATGTGATAAGGTTAGTATGTAATTTCAGTCTGAAGTAGAGATTTGTCTCAGTTAAGGGAGCAGTTTCACATATAGAAAAAGAAAACTATATTTTTTAGTGGAATGGGAAATAGCTGAATATTAAAATTTTAAATCATTTTCTTTTAGCCCTCGCCCAACCCCCTAGGAATTGTAAGCCCAGCCTAGGATGCCGTGGGCTTTTGCACTACTTAAGCATGACCTGCATATGTGAGGGTAGGGTAAAGGCTTACCCTTGCCCGACCCTTTGATGGCCCTATCTGTACCTCATCCCCTATTGGATAGCATTATAGAAGTAAGTAGTCTGCTCATAGGAACATTCCTCATATATGTATATGTTACACGTGCACCTGATTACACATGTGAAACACATTAACATATATGTGCAAATTACCGTACTTTTCACTGGATAAAGGAGTTCATCCAATGGTTTTGGATGTATTTGGATTTTTTAGATCTTTTCAACAAAACTGATCTTTAAAATCCATTAAGAATTAAAATATAAAACTTTGAGTCTTGATGTTCACCATTACTACAAAACATCGAATGGTTTGGATCATGATTGGGGACCTCTAAAAGTTCATAAACTAGATCTAAAGTTAGGTCCAATTCACAAATTATTTAAAAACTTTGAAATTTTAAGATAATCAGCTTCAATGTATTAAAATTATCAGTTCAATAAACAAGCTGGATAGTTTGGATTGCAAATATGGAGCCCACATGAAGGAGAAAAAATAAAGGTATTTGAACGGGCCCATTTGAGTAAATCTTCATATTTACACATGTACCAACGCCTTTTGAAGTGGAGTGTGATTCATTTTCATAGGTTTTGAGGTGTGAAATGATGTAGCACATGCATAAATTTGTGCAAACAATCATGACACTTATACATATGAATCATTTACATATATAAAGGAGCACAAATGAACAACCCCTTTAGACTGTTTGGATGCTTTAGACTTCAGACTGTTTGGATGCTTCAGATAATCATGTTCTAGTGGAACACTTAATTTGGTAGATATATTTTTGCTAGCAATACAATTTTTTAGAAATGAAATAAAGAATGCTGTTTGTAATCAAAATCATCTTGCTA
Organism: Umbellularia californica; assembly: GCA_028538565.1. Taxonomy (NCBI): domain Eukaryota; kingdom Viridiplantae; phylum Streptophyta; class Magnoliopsida; order Laurales; family Lauraceae; genus Umbellularia; species Umbellularia californica. The sequence continues at coordinate 56,965,410 of JAPQWN010000007.1, forward strand.
CTAATTATTTGTCATCTCCTGTTTTTTTCTTTGTGGTTGGATAAACTTAGAAAGCTTATAACATTTGATAGGGAGATCGATCACATAAACTCTAGGCTTTTCCTAATTTGAAAAGAAATAGGGACAATCTTGTGCTGAAACTGCATAAACCCAGATCCATCGCTAGGGCACTCTAGAAAGGTGAAAAAAGAATCAAGAACTAAAAAGAAATTTATAGCAGCCAATCATTTTAAACAAGAGAATTAATCTATCTAATCGGGTCCCGGGTTATACAAATATTGTCTTTTGCGTTTAAGCTAAGATTAATACTTTATAGGGCAATTCTTATACGAGAGTCTTGTATGACAGTCTTATAGAAATTATGATGCGCGCCTTTAATTCAAGGAGTCTCGCTTTTATAAATGTATTGGATTGAAATCATACACTATGTGGAGGAGTCCCATAGGTGAAAAGGTCCATAGATGAGATCACACTAAATTATTTTAAAGAGAAAATAAAGAAAATTGAAAGATAAAATAGAGGTCTATCATCCTAGAGAAGGGAATTACAGTGACATGATAATGTGGTCATTTGACTTGGGCTCAACAGTCGGGTTTATGAATTCAAGTAGTGTGTATGGATAGCCATGAACTTAATTATTTCGTTTTCCTGTCTCTTTCCTAATTCAAGGGGTAGTTTGATGAGACTTGTCAAAGCACAGACAACATTCCTTGGCATCTTTATTACGGGGTTATGGTCCTTTGAATGTTCATACTCTCTAAGAATTGATTTGACTGACACCTGTAAACGCGTGTGGACCAGCACCATTACAAGAATAAATAGTAGATGGGCTTTCTTAACAAGAATAGTGGTTGGTGATGCCTTCAATTAGACACGTTCACTTATGCTTTCCAGTTGAATGTAGACAGTTGCCAATTAGTCAAACTACTCATTTTGTGTGAGTTTATCCATTCACTGTACCATGGGTAGGGTGATCGACTTCCGTGGACCACTTGATTGTGGTATGGAGTCTCTTCCTCATTAATAGCAACGAATACTTAGCATCCTTCACCTAAACCGCCGTTGACTTCCTGGGGGGTGCGGGGCGCGGAAGGGACGGACGGACACAATACCATTATCCTTATCACCAAAGCCCAATTGTTTAAAAGAGACTGCAACCCATTACCATTATCCTTATCACCAAAGCCTTGTACTAAAAGTCTTGAGGCCAAACTTCTAAAATATTTACTAGTCTTATAACCAGTGCACAGCAAAAGTAATCAAATCAAACTAAATGCAAATTTATAAATAAATCTACCAATCACACATCACACAAAGATGCGCAAAATCTTTTTTACGTGGAAACCCTAACAGGAAAAAAACCACGATCCGAAAATCAAGCACTATTGACCGCTTACAAAATATACTCACGGCTCTTCCTTTCTCAGTTAATCCATCGACTTAAGGACGGTAGATGTTCTTGCACAACTCCCTGCCACTCACCGCTCCCTGTACTTGATGCAGCAACACCTTGAGAACCAAGATAATCAAATCTTCTACAAGAAAGCAGAAGCAATAAGCTCTCTAGAACAACTATTCTGCACAATCTCTCTGTAATGGCTCTAGAGAAGAAAAAATCTCTCTGTGGATATTCTTCCTCAGAATAATGAGAGAATAACTTCTTGGATGCTTTTAGGGTTGAGAGATTAACCCTTTAAATAGCCTATAACTCGTGCCTTAGGGTTTGAGCACATATAGGGCTAACATTGAAAATTCCAGTTAAGAAAGAAAACAAACTCGTGCAACCCGTCCTGAAAAGTTTCCGCCATCCGATCAATCGGGTATACCACCGTCTCCTGAATTATTTCAGTCAGCGGCTCAACGCCTGTTAACTGAGACCATACCATTATCCAATCGATTTGACCTTTATCCAATCAATCAGTTCTTGTGTGTCTTCTGAATTTTCGCTTTAGATATTTCGGTGACACAACCATAGTCCATTCTAAAATAAATAGAAAATTACAACCCGATGAAACCAGTGTTTTGTCCAACCCATGAATTAACCAACATATGAAAATCCTAACATCATCTAAGTTGCACTTATTCAAATCTTTTTCTACTACCTTTATTTTTGTCGTCTTCAGCCTACCATTTTCCCTTGGTCAGCTATCAACTTGCGTAGATAGACTTTTTCTTATTGGCACTATTGCTGGCCTGCATTGGACATGACCAAACCATCTTAAATGATTTTTTCTAATTTTATCTCCTATTAATGTTATCCCCAAGTGCTCTAAAAAGTACTCATTTTTAATTTTATCCTTCTTAGTTTTACCACACATCCACCTCAGCATTCTCATCTCTGTTACATCTATTTTATACACATGTGGATTCTTGATTGGCCAACATTCTGCTCCATATGTCAAAGCCGGTCTGATCATCGTCCTATAAATTTTTTCATTTAAACTTGTTGACATTTGTTGATCACAAAGCACTTCAAAAGCATGCAAGTCTCATCTTTAATTATCTCACTTTTTATCGTTTGTTCGACATTCTCATTAGTCTGAATGAAGACATGTAAAAAATTCAGAGACATAATACTCATTGGAATGATGACATGACACTATGGAACACTAACAAAAAAGAAGATTAGAGAGGCCTCAAGAAGGGGAAGAAAGTCATATGATATTAATTGATAATGTGACTGGGATTTTCAATAGGTGAGACTAGGGGCTTTTGGCTGGGCTTAGCCTTAAGTTTTAATACTCGGGCCGGGCTTGAATTTATTATTTGGGTCCATTTAGTATATGGACTGGGATCGGCTCGGACTTAGTCATAGAGATCTCAAAACCCAGCTTGGCCCAAACAAGAGGGATAACCATAAGATAAATAGGAGGAAGAAGTTCCTAGAAGAGTCCAATACGAGCATTCCCACTCATGCACAAGCGTTGCAACTAGTCGAGCTATATATACCTTTGAACAATTTAAGTAAACAATCTTTAACTAAAAAACAAGGCACTCACTCAGCCCAACCACTTGCAGATGGTCTGGCCTTTGTCTTGCTTCCTTTTAGGAGGGCCTAAAACTTAAGACCTAAGTCGGACTTATGCCTACGGTTTAAAAGCTCAGTGGTGCGTTAATATTCTTCAGCCCGACACAAATTATTTCAAAAATGGATCATGGATTTCTTTAACTCAAACTTGGTAGGATTTGAACTTTTCTATAGAAAAAATGGACATTACCGGCACCAATGACAGGCACCAAAGGTTCATTTGGACGGCTGGCTTCCCACGGTGACGCAGCAGACCTTTATTGACTTCCTCATGCCGTAAAGAAAAGCCTCAGACAATCTGGACTGAGTGAGTGGAGTGTGACCAATTTATCAGGTGGCAAAACTATCACTTCTCATAGAATGTATATATATCCAATCAACACACCCTGCGTCAGCCAGCAGTTAATGCTCCATCGCTCACCAATCAAAAGCTCATACGCTTTTGCTAGAGTGCATATCCCCTAAGTTTGTGTTGTCCATTCCACATCAAAAGAACGGTCCCAATGTATGGGATTGGGGTATCTCCCAATTTACCCTACCCACGTAGGATTGATTGTTTGATAAAATACTTGACTAACAAATCTTATATAATTCATTATCACATTTTTTTATCAAATAATTAATCTTACGTTAGTATCAACTCCTATTTGAGTAAAATTTAATAATACCACATGCATTATGAATAGCTTTGTTTTGAGCGACTCAAATTTTCAATAAAGAGGCTCTAATGTGGAGTTATATTTCTTTAACTCAGGATTTCTTTTAAGTCAAAAGTATTAGAGGATCCGGACTATCTCTTGATATCCACTTTCAATTTAGGACAATTAGAGCCTTCATTCTGTTGGAATTTCTGGTTTCATATTGGCGTCGGAATCGAACTCACCGAGAACCTTGCTGCGAATGCTCTTAGATCTTCTTAATAATTTACTAAGGGTTCTCATCTCCCTTATGTAGAGCAATTCTAAAGAGTCACTACTAGCGGACTCTACTTTTACTTGAATCCCACATCGCTTGACTAGCATAGGAAATTAGCCGTCACAGATTAAGATTTAATAGGGAAATTTACTCGTGGTCTTAGCCACATGCTTAATTTGACGTCCCGTGACAAGCGCCAACGACTTGTGCAGGTTGCTAAATGATTGGTCTGGGTTCATACCAATAATTGCTCGCTTCATTAACAAAAACAACTACTCACCATGGTTCAAAGAACACAACTAAACTCCTGAATCAGGTTGAGTGGACTCTGTAAGGTTTTAGAAAGTTGGGTAATTCATTGGTTATGGACAAAACCTTCTTAAAGTTGTAATTTTATTTAGAATTGATTGCTCGAAATTGTCAGCAAAGAAGAACAGGCGTTTAGGGAACTGACTGTATTCGCTCGAGCGATGTCTCATTCGCTCTACCGAACCCTTCATAGAGACTTCATCACTAGATCCATCTTTTCTCTCTGCTCGAGCCATCTTTTCTTCTGAACTAATTGTCTAAGACAGAGACGAGTTCGCTCGAGCAAAACTCTCTGTTTGCTCGAGCGAACCTGGGCGAATAAGAGTTACATCCGGAAATTCCTTCCTAAAATCTCTCAAGATGCTTTGCTTATCCTAATTGTATCACAAGTCTTAAGACACAAGTTCAGGCTTATAAATAGCCATTCTCTCTCTATTCCAAAGGACTTCTCATCAAGATTAAACCCTAGAGAAGATTTTGAGAGATCCATCACCCCCCCCCCCCCCCCCCGACTTTTATTTCGTGTGTTGAAGATCAAGCGTTGGGTCTGATTCCGTTCTACTCTCCTGAAGTAGAGACATCTTGAAGACAGATTCAAGGTGGTTGGTTCAAGCACGGTTGAAGATGAACAGTGAGTAGTCGACAAGATCAAAGCAGTCCTTAGGTTGGGCTAACTTTCAAAGGATTGTAAGTTCTCTTGTAACTTTCGTTTCTAATAGTGCTTGTTGTCTGTTGGCGTAGACGATAAGGCCCGTGGTTTTTTCCCCACTAGGGTTTTTCACGTATAAATCGTGTGTCATTCTTATTGTGTGGTTTGATTGCTTTTAATCTGATTTAGGATTAATTATTAGATTAATCACGTGTTGATTGATATTTAATAGAAATTTGGTTATTGGGACCTCAGTCTGTGTTAAGGCAAGATTTTCAATTGGTATTAGAGCAGGTTACACTAATTTACTATGTGATCTATTTAATACTGGTCTCTAATGGATATCAATAGAGAATGAACGTCTACTAACAGACCCCCTCTTTTAGACGGAACCAATTATGCTTACTAGAAAGTAAGGATGATTGCTTTTCTTAGAGCAATAAATGATCGAGTTTGGCACATGGTTGTGGAGGAATACACTAATCCCACCATTGTTGTCGATGGGTAAACTAAATTGAAATCCAAAGCCCAATGGATTACTAATGAAAAGACTAAGTCCAATTGCAATAATAAGGCCATTAATGCAATTTACAATGGACTTACTACAACGGAATTTCATAAAGTTTCTGCGTACCTTAATGACAAGGCAGCCTGAGATCTTTTACAAACTGTTCATGAGGGAACAGAAACTGTCAAGAAAACCAAATTACAAAACTTGACAACCGCCTTTGAGATGATACAGATGAAAGAGTCTGAAACTTTTAATGAATTCAAAACAAAATTGACTGAGATTGTAAATTCATGCTTTACCCTGGGAGAACCTATTCTTCAATCCAAAACAGTCAAGAAAATTTTGAGGTCTCTCCCAAAATGTTTTCATCCGAAAGTGGTTGCCATCAAGGAGCATCAGGATCTAAATTCCATAATTGTTGAAGAACTTGTTGGTAATTTGCAAACCTTCGAGGCAAATCATTGTCAAATGAAAAGCGGAAAGACATTGCTCTTGTGTCTTCCAATTCAGTGGATGACCCTGAAATTAGTGATTCTAGCAGTGATTATGATGATGCAAAATTAGAGGCTTATTATGCAAGAAAATTTAAAAAGATGTGGAAACACAAAAAGGCCTTTACCAAGAAGGATTCATCGAATCCCAAGGCACTGTCAAAAGGAGAATTCGTGCCTAAAACAGAACAAAATCAATCTAAGGGTACACCAATGAAATGTTTTGAATGCCAAGGATATGGTCACATTGCTGTTAAGTGTGCAAATAGCAGGGAAAAGAATAAAGTAAGGCTTTAAATGTTGCTTGAGATGAGGAATCTGTTGAAAAAGTTTCTGTACCTTATTCACCTTCAAGTGAGTCCGGAAAGTATGTTGCGTTCATGGCTCTTTCTAACACCTCTTCTATGCAGGAATCAAAGTCTGACGATGATTTAAATATTAATGAAATTTTTGATGGAGAACAGGAGGGTGATGAAGACTATCAAAAGTTGTTTTAAGAATCTGTCAGAATGTCGAAAATTAGCAAGAAAAAAGCCTTGAAATTAAATGCAATGGAAGAAAAGAATACTGCATTGCAAGCGACATTGATAGAAACTCAGTTTAAAATGAAAAAGTTAGAAAATTAACGCACTATCTTGTCTAACAAGTTGATTATCGCAGGTCAAGAAAATGATCATCTGCAACAACAATCTCAAAAAGTTGAATCTGAGTTGGTGAACTTGAGAAATGAGCTGATTTCATGCAAATCTAAAAAAGAGAACCTTGCTACAAAATTGAAGATGGCCCTTGCAAAGATGGACTCCGCAAAAGCTTCAATCAATCAGATGAATACAAGCTCATTAAAGTTGAATGAGATTCTGGGAAACCAACAGTCTGTTTCTTCAGAAATTGGACTTGGTTATGTTCAAGCAGCTTCCTCATCAAAGCACAAAGGTAAGTCTATTTTTGTTCAAAGACCTACGATGACAGCATTACCTCTAATCTATCCAAATGCTACATACCCTAATCACTATTATCCAAGTTATGTGTCAAAACCAATTATGTTCCCATATGTCATTTTTATAGGATTAAAGGACACATTCGACCACATTGTAATAAAATGAGAAACTATCAAAAGAATCAGCGGAGGAAGCAATATGTCTCTCCTCAACAGGTGAGGACCAAGACCATTTGGGTCCATAAATCTGACCCTCACTGCACTCAGTGCAACAGAATTGGATGTGTAGTACTTGGACAGTGGTTGTTCTAGGCATATGACAGGGAACAAAGCATTGTTTACCTCTCTTGAATACTGTAATGGTGGAAGTGTTCGCTTCGGAGATGGAGGTAAGGCAAAGGTTATTGGAAAAGGCACAGTCTCCATTCCAGGTATGTCTCAACGGAAGAATGTTTACTTGGTTGATAACCTTAAGACAAATCTTCTAAGTATAAGTTAACTATGTGATAACACGCATGAAGTTCACTTCTCTGCCACTGAGTGCATCATTATTGATTAAGGGAAAAACTGTGCTCCATGGTAAAAGAAATCCTGACAACTGTTATGTGGTATCTACAGAAAAGGATATGTCATGTAATTCTGCAATGATAAGTGATATTGATCTGTGGCATCAAAGGTTGGGTCAGGTTAACCACAAAGACATTGAAAATTTATCAAAACTTGAACTAGTTCATGAGCTGCCCAAACTCCAAAGAGCCCCAAATAGTGTCTGTGGCCCATGTCTGGTTGGGAAAATAATTAGAGCTCCACATAAAAAGTTTGACTCTCTTACTACTCAAAGGCGTTTAGAGTTGTTACATATGGATCTCATGGGACCCACTAAGTTTGAAAGTATTGGCAATAAAAAATACATTTTTTTTACCGTTGATGACTTTTCTAGATTAACTTGGGTTCGATTCTTGCATGATAAGTCTGAAAATTTTACTGTCTTTAAAGACTTATGGTCATTGCTTATTGCATATAAGGGACAAGAATTTGGAGTTTTTTTTCTAGAATACGCTCCGATCATGGATTTGAATTTCAAAATTTGACTTCTTTACTTTTTGTACTCAACATGGCATCAAACATGAATTCTCTACACGAAAAACACCACAAGCAAATGGAGTGGTTGAATGGAAAAATCGTGTGGTTCAAGAGATGGCACAGGTTATGCTGCATAACAAAAGTATTCCCCAACGGTTTTGGGTTGAAGCCGTAAAAACAGCTATTTATGTTATTAACCGTGTCTATCTTCGTCCTGGCACAGAAACTACTCCATATGAAATATGAACCGGAGTCAAGCCCAACATCAAATATTCTAGAATTTTTGGCAGCAAGTGTTACATTCTACGGGATAGAGAACACTTTACAAAATTTGACTCTAGAAGTGATGATGGAATTTTTCTTAGTTACTTATTGACGAGTAAAGCCTATCGGGGTTTTCATCTTAAAAACTTCATCGTCATGGAATCCATAAATGTGGTTGTGAATAATGCAGGAACATCTGATTATTTTTCTGATGAAGAAGAAGGCATGACTTTTTCTCCTTCTTCTGAACAGGTCATGAATAAAGATGTGGACAGTCTATCTCAACCTGAATCTGAAAATGAAAAGAAGAAGGAAACAATTGTAACTAAAGAACCTGCAAGTCTAAAAACATCTTCTTTAGAATCTATTGTGCCAGATATCATTCAATTATTTGAAGAGAAAAGTGAAATTAAAAGCTCAACATCAGCATCTACAGTCAAGCCAATTTTATCTACTCTTCAAACTCTTGGAAAAGCTACATCTCCATCTGCTGTACATCCACAATCTCAAAGAGGACAAGTATTGAAAGATCATCCTCTGGATATAGTTATAGGTGGGATCTCTTCTCATTTGAAAACCAGGAAACAAATACATGATGAGGTAAGTCATTTATGTTATGTTTCAACACTAAAGCCAAAAACTGTTAAAGATGCCCTTGATGATAGCTGGAATAATGCTATGCATGATGAACTTACTCAATTTGAAAGAAATCGTGTTTGAAAGCTTGTTCCTGGACCCTATCACACAAACGTCATCTGTACAAAATGAATATTCAAAAATAAAACCGATGAGTCGAGTTAAGTGATAAGGAACATAGCACGTCTAATTGCTCAGGAGTATACTCAACTTGAAGGTATCGATTTTGATGAAACATTTGAACCTGTCACTAGACTTGAGTATGTCCGACTGTTACTTGCGATTGCCTGTTTTTTTAACATCAAGTTATTTCAAATGGATGCGAAAAATGCTTTTTTAAATGGTTTTTTGAATGAGGAAGTCTATGTTGAACAATCAAATGGATTTTCAAGATCCTCATTTCCTAGATCATGTTTTCAAGTTGAGAAAAGCTCTTTATAGTATGAAACAAACACCTAGAGCCTAGTATAAAAGATTGACAGTATTTTTGGTTGAGCATGGTTTTCAATGAGGTAATGTCGACAAGACCTTGTTCATCAAATAAGACAAGAGGAATATTGTTATTGCACAGATCTATGTAGATGATATCATTTTTGGTTCAACATCTGAGCTTTTGTCAGATCAATTTGCTGAAAGAATGGCTAGCGAGTTTGAAATGAGCATAGTTAGTGAACTTTTGTTCTTTCTGGGCTTACAAATCAAGCAGACTCTTTCTGGTATCTTCATCTCCCAGCCAAAATATGCCAAAGAGTTATTGAAAAAGTTTGACATGCAATCATCGAAACATGTAAGAACTCCCATGAGCTCAACGGCCAAACTCGGCCTGGATAGTGATGGAAAAGACATCAATGAAACACTCTACATGAGTATGATAGGTAGTCTTCTCTACTTTATTGCCAGTTGTCCTAATATTGCTTATAGTGTTAGTGTTTATGCTAGATATCAGTCTAGACCAAAATTATCTCATATCTAAGCGGTCAAATGAATTCTGAAATATATAAGTGGCACTATTGAGTAGGCATTTAGATGTCCAAAGGTACCAACACTACCATTGTTGGTTTTTCAGATGCTGATTGGGCTAGGTGTGTTGACAATCAGAAAAGTTACTCAGGTGCCTTTTTTTTGTTGGAAATAATTTGGTGGCCTGGCATAATAAAAAGCAGATTTCGACATCTTTGTCAAACGCTGAAGCTGAATATATTGCTACTAGAAGTTGTTGTACACAACTTCTATGGATGAAACAGATGTTGCAAGATCACGAAATTGAGCAAGAAACAATGACTGCTTTTTGTGATACTGATTCCCGCAGGTATACAGTTGTCTCAAGTAATATAGACTATAGAAGCCCAAATATTTTTCCTACGAGGATCGTTACAGGGAAAATAACAATGATCAATGAAAATGAGTATCAACTCAAATATAGTTAACAAATGCAAATGAAGATAACAAAAATAATGGAAATACAAATCAAGAACAATGGAAATAAAATAATGCAAATTAACTAAAACAAAACAAGAAACTAGATAACAAAGAGATGTTGGTAAAAATAGAAAAACTCAAGTAAGAACAAACCAAGAACAAGATTAGTAAAAGGTTAATAACAAAAACAAAATGACAAGATTAATATAAGAACAATGGAGCAATATTAGATAGATCAAATGAATAAGTGTGTGAAAATAAGTAAAAGATCAAGATAAAAAAAAAAAAAAACTAAAAGCATCCATGAAAACTAACTAATAAGGAGAACAAGATAGAAAATGAGTGGATGGAGATAAAAAGAAATGTGCTAAAAGTGTTAAATCAAAGATGAAATTGATGGTGTGAATAAAAAAATGGAGTGTGAGAATTAAAATAAGTGAATAAATGTATGGGAATGTGAATAGAATTAAACTAAAGTAAGTAGAATAAGCAATAAGCAATACTAATTGGTAGATTAAATCATCTAGAATCCACTAGGTAACACTAATCCAACACGAATGCTCTTCTCTTTTTCCAAAAAAAATTCAAATCTAATGACAAATCAATGCTTAAATTTGGAAAATATAACTTTAAAGCTCTAAGATAGAAATTAACAATTTAATAGCTAAGACTTTCTTTCATTCATAAAAGAAAAGATTCCTGATGACTATCTATCAAAAGTAAGCATAAACCATTCAAAGATATTAACTTCTAAGCATGATTTATTAAACCTAAGTATAACTAGTAAAAAGAATGTTAAAATAGAAAATAAGCATGGAATGTAGCATATTGCAATGAAAAAAAATCTATTCTAACATATTAAGCACATAAACAAAGGAAATTAAGAGCATAAGCAAAAATAATAGTATTAACTTAGCTTTATCTAGAAGATCCAATCAAAGTGATGAGCCATCAATTGGAGAAGAACAAAGCTTTCATTATAAATCTTCAAATTTTACAAAACTTTCCTCACTTTCTCTCTACAATTGCTCTCAATTATATAAATAGCTTAAGTAAAGAGGAGGAGGCTCTCCTTACTTGTGTGTGTAATGCTTCGAGCTTCCTTTCTTATATAAAAACATTTTCCTTGCTCTATTTTGGTTTCTTTCCAATGTGGGACTTCACAAGAATGAAAATATGAACATATGAATGTGACTCCCATGTTAGAAATGGCCTAACTTTGTTATTTCTTCATCCAATTGTCTTCCAAACTTATCCTTACTCTCTTTAACTCTTGAATCTCAATTTTAATCTTCAATTAACACCTACAAAAAAATTAACATAATTGAGAGTATTTTCGAATATATTTTGTATGGAGGCTATTGAAACTCATATAAATGCATACAAATGGTCATCTATAATAGAAAGATATGAGCAAAGCATGATAGGGAGAAAATTTATAATTTTTCTACTAAAAATTGTGTTTTGAGTTCTTTTATCTTTGAAAAATCATAAAATAATGCTATGAAAGTGTATCTTTTGTGAACTCATCATTTTGTGACAATCAGAGTGTTATCGACATTTCCAAAAATCCGGTACAACACTCTCGAACTAAACACATAGGCATTAGGCATCATTTCATTCATGATCTTGTGGATGAGGAGATAATTTCCTTGCGTTACATTCTAACTGAAAATCAATTGGCGAACATTTTCACAAAACGATTGGATGCAACGCGGTTTGAATCCCTACGTAAATCTCTAGGGATTTTTCTTATTCCCTAAACTCCATAAATTTTTATTTATTTAAGTGCACATACACATTTTCACGTGAGCAGTTTTTAAAATTTTTTTTAGTGCACTGCATGGATCGTTTTCGATTCTCTCACAGCTATCTCTGTCTTTATTCTTTAAGAGATGTAATGGTAATCAGGTTAAACCGAAGGATTAGGGCTGCCTAAGAATGTCTGTGATAGCTTCCACTTGATTAAAAAGTTTTATTTGGAGAAGGCTACCATGTTCATTAGTGTGAAAGTCACCCATGATGGTTTAATCTCTCCCCCATAGTTATCAAAAAAAAAAAAAAAAGAAAGGGAAAAGGGAAACTATTTTGCCTAACTATCTTGTTGATGGGTGTGCTCCCTATGCAACACTTAAGTTCATCTCAAGGAGATTTAGGGGGGAGTGAATCAAACTTTTTTTTTTCTTATGCAATATTTTATTTATTTTTTTCTTGGTCATACTATTCACTTTCACATTGTACGCTTAAATTTATGAAAGTTTCCTCTTACTGTATTTCCTGGAGTGATTTGACCAAACAATAGACGTTAAAGTATTTTTTCCACACCGCACTGCACTTTATTCAAAAGTTTGACACTTTGCTCGAGCGACCACTCAAGTCCGCTCGAGCGAACCTGCAGCTTTTAAGTCCACCCGAATCTCCTTTTTTTTATTTTATTTCTTTCTTCCGCACTTCTTCCTCTCTTCCTCCAAGCCCTAGCCCCCATTTTCGTCTGCCTCCTCCTCTGCTGTGTGCCCTTCATCCGGCCTCTAATCAGGTATTTCTCTCTTCTCCATTCATCAAAATCATTTTCTATTTGAATCTTTCGTTCCGTTTTTCATCTTCTAGAGCAAACATTGGTTTAGGGATTTCGTTTTCTAGTGTTTCATGGCTGAAACATTCTTCATTTTGCTTCCTCTTGTCTCTTCCTCTTCCTTTCTTACATCCTATGTCTGTTGTGATTTGCATTTGGGCATGTTGGTTGGATATGCCTATCAACTGTGATTTTTTTTTCGAGTATTGGATTGGATTGGCTGTATTTCATAGATGACTGCTTGCCGATTGTTCTCATACTAACCTCAGTAAATGACTGCTCTTGGCTAGAAGCATTGCTTAAGAATTGTGGGATTAGTTTTTGTTTGCTTTTGGGTTCTTTAGTTTGTTTTTCTCTGATATACACCTTCTGTGGAATTTTGTCTCTACCATTTTCAGTTTCAATGGCTCCCAAAAAGCGAACTCATACTGAGTCTTCTTCATCTCAGCCTCAGTTTGATCCCATCGATTTCCTCCTCTCTCAAAAGCTACACAATTCAATGAACAATTCATGACTATAACTGTTGAATCAGAGAAAGAAATTGCTGAAGAACTTCATGATAAACCAATTTGTCGAAGCCTTGTAAATAGGAATTGGTATTCTTTGATGAAGTTTGAAACATCTGTAGTCTACACTGACTAGGTCAGAGAATTTTATTGTAACATGGAGTTTGTATCTCCAGGCTCCCTGACAACTTTTGTTCGAGGAAAATGGCTCACGATATCTCATTAGACATTGCTGAATTTATTGATATTCCCTGCGTAGAGTCTTGTGATTATCCTCTTCCAGATGACAGCCAGGTCCAGATTGATTATGATCTGATTGGAACAACTCTGTGTAGCGAACAAACACTTTGGCCTTGTGGCACTCTTCCTCACGGTAATCTAACAGAAGAATACCGTTTCCTCAGTAGGTTTGTTTGTCATAACCTTGAGCCAAGAGGCCACACTTCAGATGTCAGTCACAAGAATGTATACCTGTTGTACTGCTTTGGCACTGAGAAGGAGGTCAACATTCCTCAAGTGATCTTGAACACCCTAATAAAGATGCTAACGGCCAAGCGGAACTCAGTTCTTCTTTTCGGTGCACTTATCACTGAATTTCTCCTGTGGAAGCAGGTCCTGAAGAAGAGCAATGAGGTTACTCAGCAGATTTGAAATCCGATAAATTCCAGGACTCTGGCTCAATCATCAGCTCACATTCCACCGGTTGTTTAGGGTGTGGAGGTACGGCTAGAACAAGCTGTTCCAGATGCAGGAGCCCAGGGGGATCAACAGGGGATTGCAAATCCCATTACACGACTTGTGGAGCAAGTGCACAAGCTGAATGCTCACATCAATGCTCGTTTTAATGCTGTGGATGGCCATTTCAACCAGATAGATGAGACACTAGCGACGATTCTTGCTTGTCTTGGAAATCAGTGACTAATACTGATTTGTTTTTGTTGTCTTATTGATACTTTCTGCTCCTGACTATGATATTGGATCTCCTAACGCTATTTATGAACTTTTCTAACAATGTTTATGTCTTTCCTTTGCCAATTCTGAACAAAAAAGGGGAGACATGTTTCACAACTATTAGATATTATCTTATGATCGTTTTCATGGTTCGATCTTATTATGTTTTGCAGATCTTGATTTCAAAGATAAATACACTTGATCTTGTGCAAAGTTTTTGTGGGAGATTTATCAAGACAGCCTTGGAGATATATTTCTGGATATTTTTTTTTTACGTTAGAACTTGGGTAGATTTGTGTAATAGTAGTTTTGTCCATGAATTGCCAAAGGGGGAGATTGTAAGGTTTTAGAAAGTTGGCTAATTCATTGGTTATGGACAAAACCAGAATTCTTAAAGTTGAAATTTTATTTACAATGGATTGCTCAAAATTGTCAGCAAAGAAGAACAGGCGTTCAGGGAACTAAAATTTTCAAAAAAGAAGAACAGGGGTTTAGGGAACTGACTGTGTTCGCTCGAGCGATGTCTCATTCATTGGAGCGAACCCTTTACAGAGACTTCATCGCTCGATCCATCTTTCCTCTCCGCTCGAGCCATCTTTTCTTCTGAATTGATCGTCTGAGACAGAGACGAGTTCTCTTGAGCAAACTCTCTGTTCGCTTGAGCAAACCTGGGCGAATTAGAGTTACATCCGGAAATTCCTTCCTCAAATCTCTCAAGATGCTTTGCTTATCCTAATTTTATCACAAGTCTTGAGACACGAGTTCAAGCTTATAAATAGCCATTCTCTCTCTATTCCAAAGGACTTCTCATCGAGATTAAACCACAGAGAAGATTTTGAGAGATCCATCATCCCCTCCCCCCTAAGGCTTCTATTTCGTGTGCTGAAGATCAAGCATTGGGTCTAATTCTGTTCAACTCTTCTGAAGTAGAGACATCTTGAAGACGGATTGAAGGTGGTTGGTTCAAGCACGGTTGAAGGTGAACAGTGAGTAATCAACAATATCAAAGCAGTCCTTAGGTTGAGTTAACAACTGGGAAAGGGTTGTAAGTTCTCTTGTAACTTTCGTTTCTAATAGTGCTTGGTTGTCTGTTGGTCTAGATGGTAAGGCTCGTGGTTTTTTTCCGAGTAGGGTTTTCCACGTATAAATCGTATGTCCTTATCGTATAATTTGATTGCTTTTATTCTGATTTAGGATTAATTATTAGATTAATCATGGGTGGATTGATATTTAATAAAGATTTGGTTATTAGGACCTCAACCTGTGTTAAGGCAGGATTTTCGGACTCGATTTAAATTGAGTCAAACAAGGATGACCAAGTCTGCCAGAAAACCACTCAAAACTTCCGTCCTGAGTCACTTGGCGAGTTCAGTTCTGATACAATGCTTATGGTACCGAACTTGGATATGACATAGAGGAAGAATGGGCCCAACTTGTGAACTGATATGGAGCGTCTCACCGTTTAAGAAGGAAGAGCGAGGCCCAATCCATATGTGCTAGGCCATGGTGAATTTATGCAAACCCAAGGCTACAGGGGCCTCAAACCAGCCCAGATAAAGGCCCACTGGAAAAGTTAGAAATATTCTGAATAGCTCGTAGTTTTGGGCTTAATCCTAATAGGCCCTGACTGAGCTCATTTAGCTATCTGACCAGAAAGAAGATTCTAAAAAGAACAAGTTGTCAATGGTCCATACACAAAATGCAAATTCTATCAACCAATGGTCAGGATCATTAAAAAAATTGCCACTTGTGGTGTCCGGCAGATGGACAGCTGTGATCATTTGACCAACCGGTTGGAACTATTTCTCTGTTGGAAGGATGATGATACATGTTTTAGTCAAATCTCTCAAGTCTTAAGAAAACACTAATAACTTGGGCAATTGCCTCTTACCTTAAGCCACAAATACAATCATAATAGATAGAAAATTGGGACATGACATGACTTGGAACTTACAAGTCTTAATTTCTTCCTCACATGAAATGATATGAATAGATGTATGGATAGTGCAATACTAGTGTCACATAACTTCCATTAAAGTAAGGTGCATGGGGTTGAATTCTAGTAAGAGGAGGGTGCCAAGTGGACCACACTTATCCTTTTACATTAAAAGCTCAAACTCCTTGGTGTGAGTCTTGGCATTGTTTATGTTCTATGTGGTTAAAGAATTTCAAAGTCACAAGCAACCCTAGAATAGTCCATGTATCAAGAAATGAGTTGGAAATGGCTTGTACTTCAATTTCTCTTCAAGTTCTCGGAATCCTATGGAATTTCTTGATACCATGGGAGAAAGTGTATTAGGGCCGTTGAGTTAGTGGGCCAGGCCTTTACAATATCATTGGTTGATAGAATATTTTCAGTGTATCAGAAAGTGTAATCTATTCAGAAGGAGATAAACGACAAAACAAAAAACAAGCACACAAAAGGAGAGTCTGTGTGTTATGTCTCCACTTTTTATGATGGTATTTGCCCCCCACTCGGTCAAATGGAAGTAGCAGCTGATTTGCTAGCAATGTGCCTTCAAAATGCAATACAGCAGCCAAAGTTTCAAGAAAATGAGTTCAAGAGTTCAAGCTAATTTTTGTTTGAATTAACAAACACATGCACACATAAAAAAAATGGGGAAAAAACTAAATAAAACAAAGGGAGAGTTTCATAAAGGTATTAGACTTTTGACTAATTTTTAGAAAAGAAAATGAAGATTTGAGTATTTTAAGAAAGTACAAAAGTTTTCCACAATACTTTTAATAAAGTCCTCTCCATGAAAAAAATTATGAGAAATGACAAAAATACCCTTATTTCATTTTTCAAATTTACCCTTTAATGAATCATTTAAGAGAGATGATCGAGTCCAACCCAAATGACCTAGTGGGGCCCATTTCTACTATATTTATTCATGGATGGTTAAGAAAAGGGGATCCCAAATGATTAAAAGTCTAGCTTCTTAAAAAATGGTCGGCTTTGAGAGTAAAGACGGTAAGAAAAGATTAAAACCTCAAAACAGGGGAGGATATTCTTGTTGTTTCTTGCAAATAGGCCCCCTAAGTTATAGATTGCGGAAATGAAGGGAAATGAAAGGCTTCTAGCCATTGGATCGCAACAAGTCAAGTATGAAAAGTTCAAAAAACGAAAAGATTTAGCCTACGAACAAAAAATCAACAAAATCCAAATTTCCAGGAAAAAAACTCTCAATCTTTCCTAAATTGTAAACTACCCCTACTACCACCAAATGAGCTCTAAGTCGCACCAAACGTGGCACACGCCTTCGTAACATTAAAACAAGCTCACTCAACTACTAATCACATTTAATTAGCTAATAATATAACTAATTAAATAAATACACGTAATCAGGGTTAGCACCTTAGAAAGGAGGAGAGAAATTAGGAATGTGACGTTGGAAGAGACACGAGAAAAACATAGGAGATTAAATAGGTAAATGCTTTTCCTATTAGTGAACACTAAAGAGTCTGTATACCGAACAGAGCATATCATGGTAACGTCCTTTCACCAATAAAAAAAAAAAAAAAAAAAGTAGTCCATCACACAGGCTTCGAAAAGAATTCCAAATTAAAACTAGCCCATTTCTTACATACAACAATTTTTTGACAATATTAGGACAAGTTCATCACTATCTCTTCCACATAACCCAATTCAAGACCCCATCACACAAGTCTTGAAAAGTCCAGCACAATCCCTTCCATTTATGTTATCCCATGTTATGTGGACAAGTTCTCAAGGGGTCATCCATTGTAGAAGCTGCCATGGTGGGCTAGTACTCCAATAACACTAGATTAGGCTGTTGTCATCCAAGATGGGTGGGACACACTCAAAATTAGGATATGAAACCTTTATTATGTCTAACCCTTATTGGACCCCAAGCCCTTTGAAACTGTGTCCTTCATCGGGGTACTTGGACACCCATAATAGTTATTGTGATGGCTGAATATAGGTTTGAGGGCTCATGTCAAACCCATCGTGAATTTAGGTCTTTAAATTCTTATTCTTGGGGATTGGGAGGAGGGGCATGTGAGTTTAGCCCAAACCCAGCCAGTTGATCACCCTAGCCTAGGCCATTCTAACCCATGCCTAACTTAGCCTTGATTTCCCAACATTGCATTATGCACTCGATATGCTCTAACACCCAAAAAAGAAAAGAAAAAGGAAAAAAAAGGGTATATGAGCCACTAGTAGAGTAGTCAGAAACTCTGAATCATTGTTAATTCACCTCGAATAGTTCTGGAAAACTTTGGACCAAATTTAGATCAACAACACTCCCTCTTTTGAAGTTCAAGAATTGATCACCAATAACCTGCCCAAAATGCCAAGGGCTTTCGCTCGACCTATTTCCGATCCGCATATGTGAAGGTAGGATAAGGCTTAATCCTGCTGAGTCGGGACACGGCCCTTTGACAACTTTACATACAAAGTGGGAAGGATAGCAAATGGGAAGAGTAGCCCACATAGTGGAAGGAGTGCATAACAAAGGGTCTATCCCTAATAGGCCTAAGTGACAATCCAGGTAGCCACTCAACATAGCAACATCATCCATCCAACCAAACAAAACACGATCAGATAGTGGAGCAAGTGCATGGAGAGTCATTAATATGAAGAACAACGCAATAACTTTGGTTCTATTTTAATTACATTAACTATAAGATTGTTTTAATATTTACAAGTTTACAACTTATACTGATTATATATTTGTTAGTATATGGTTTTATGCCCAAAATACCTGTAATTAGCTAGCAATATTTTAATTTTTTTTGCTTTTATTAATCAAATTGTATTATAATGTTCTTTCACCTTTATAATATAGTAATAAAGAGTTTTGAGAATCACTTTCTTTCCATAAATTTCACCGTGAGATTCATTGACAGGAAATATTACATTTATAAGAAAATACTAACCAACCATATCCAAAGAATAAGGATAAGATAACCTACTAATATACCTGAAATCCTAATCTCAATATACTGATAATCTTCAACATTCCCCCTCAATCACATGGTACTTTCAAATAAAGTATCTGTGATTGTAAACATGAAAAATAAGAACCCTCTAATCTCTAAAAGATAGATGATAAAATATTTCAATAAAAACGATCTTCATGTCTTCTTGGTGATCACCGTCTATTATCTGTGGATCCATCATTGTCGCAACCCGCTCCTTTCTGAGGCTGTCGTTGCCGGTGGCCCACTGGATCAGATCTGTCGCGATTTCTTCTAAAGCAAAAGATCGTGCAATGGTGAGCTTAGATGAATGGGTGGTTAGGAGAAGATGATCATTTCTTTATTGAAATAGAAAAAAAAATTGACGGTGATAATCATACCCGGCTTGATCGCAAGATAATCACCGGGCTTAAGCTCTGATACCATAAAGAATTTTGAGATTCACTTTCTTCCATAAATTTCACCGTGAGATTCATTGACAAAAAAAGATTACATTTATAAGAAAATACTAACCAACCATATCCAAAAGAGAAGGGTAAGATAACCTACTAATATCCCTAAAATCCTAATCTCAACATACTACTTCAACAAGTTATACTTTCAACTTTTTAATTAAGACACGGGCTTAGCACAGGTAATGCATATTTATAGTTGATTCTAGCCTTTATATTAAGAGGGTGGGTAACCAGCTGCTATACCAAATTAAGGATCTCCCAAATTCTAGTGCTTCATCTGCAGTGGGGGCCCATCATGGCATTCTCACCCACCAAGCTCTAACAACCTCGCCAGAAGAGAATCTGCTTTTATCGTGAGATTCAGATGATAAGGTGCCGTGTGGGATCAGTTTCTCTCCCCTGTCTGATTTAAAATACCAACCTCTCCGGGTGTTTTGGCTTCAGACATTCGCTCAGTCAAACACACCACCACCAACATCATAAATCAATAATACCCAAGTCTTTAAGAGAGAGAGAGAGAGAGAGAGAGAGAGAGAGAGAGTTGTGGCCTTTGCTTTATGGAAATCCAACGCCAGCAGTTCATGAAATCATCAAGATTCAAAAGGGTATGTGTTTTCTGTGGAAGCAGCCCCGGCAAGAAGAAAAGCTACCAGCTAGCAGCTATTCAGCTTGGCAAGGAACTGGTACTACTGAAACAATATCAACCAACCCCATCTTGCATTTTCTATTAAGATTTACAAGCAATCACTAGTTCTCTTCTTGTCTGTTAGATTTCTCAGTTGAATTGGTATGAACTATTGGTTTTAATGAATGGGTGTCTTAGTCAGCATACCCAATCAAAAGAAGAAAACCTAACAGAGAATTAATAGAACAATGATCAAGAACAAGTGTTTAATAGGATATACGTCATGGTTACTCTGTTTTGTAGCCCTGTGTTGATGTTTGAATGTTTTGCACGCTGGATAAATTAATTGCAGGTAGAAAGGAATATCGACCTTGTTTATGGAGGTGGGAGTGTTGGCTTGATGGGTCTTGTTTCACAAGCTGTTTATGATGGTGGTCGACATGTGTTGGGGTAGCTCTCTCTCTCCCTCTCTCTCTCTCTCATACACACACAACTCACTGGTCTTAAATCCAAAAGGTTAACAGGAATCAAAGATTTATAGCTCCTTCAATTTTTGTTTCTTTTGATTTCTTACAGGGTTATTCCAAGGACTCTCATGCCCAGAGAGGTAGCATAATTCTGTTCATGCAAATATCCTTTGCTTTCCAATTTTTTTTTTTTTTTTTAATTTTCAGAATTTTAGTTAATTTAAGATAATGGATTTATCGTTTTTTAAGTTTTGAAAATTGGGTTACATTCAGATAATTGGAGAAACTGTTGGAGAGGTGCGGCCCGTGTCAGATATGCACCAAAGGAAAGCAGAGATGGTACGACAAGCGGATGCCTTCATAGCTTTGCCTGGTACGCTTTTAGTCTCTTTCACATTAATGATCATGCACATAAATAAACTAGGAGCCTGATGTAATTGTGGCTATTTTTTGATAAAATATTAGCCAATACCAATACGTATCAAACTTTGGACAGGAGAGAATGGCTGTCTACGCGCTTCAAAAATCCCTTCACACAATGTAATTTAAAAAAAAAATTAAAAATAAAAAAAACCCTAAACTACCCCTCTTCCTCTTCTCCCCTCTCTCCCTCTCCCTGCTCCGGCCACCCTCATTGCCAACGCCGATCCCTCTCGCTCTCTTTTTTCCTCTCCCTATCTCTCTCCCCAGCCACCGGCAGCCCCTGCCCTCCCTCTCCTTCTCCCTTTCTCCATTTCCAGCAACACCATCCCTCTCCTTATCTCCCCATTTCTCTCCCTCTCTCTTCCTCTCTCCCCCTCTCCCCTCGCTCGTCGCCGACCCCAGCCCAAAATCCCTCCTCCCTCTACTTCTCCCTCTCCCGCTCGCCCGTCATGGACAACGCACCCCCCCCCCCCCCCCCCTTCCTTTCTCCCTCAACCCGCCCTTCGCCCTTCCCCCTTCCCCCGCCCTCATCACTCTCCTCTTCCCCAGCCCAGTCTTCCTCTCTTCCTCCTGTCTCTCTCCCTCTCCATCCCTTTCTCTCACTCCACTTCGGCAGCACTGAAGGGATGGTGGGGGTAAGGCTGGGGTTGGGGTTGGGCTGGGGATGGGGATGAGGGCAGGTGGGTGTAGAAAGACCTAGAAGTAAGAATAGGGAGAGAGAGGGAAGGAGAGGGAGATGGGTCAGCGCAGGGCAGCGGCGGATAGCGGAGTTGCCGGAGCAGGGATAGGGGTAGTTTAGGTTTTTTTATTTTTAATTTTTTTAAAAAAATTGCAGCATGTGGAGGGATTTTTGCAGTGTGTAGGTAGCAGCACTCTAGGTGTTATAGAAAACTATTGTTTATTTCCAAAATTACCCTACTACAACTACGGTCATATGTCCCAATTCACCACATTGAGACTTACTGAATTTTTTTTTATTTTTTCATACATACATTTTTCTATTTTGAAATTAAACTCTTCAAATTATTTTGAACCACAAAACTTCGAATCTCCTCCTCCTATCTATACATACCATCATCAACGTCAAAACCTTTTTCTGACTAGATAAATATCATACCTAACGGTTTTTTTTTTTTTTAACCTTTTGGTAGATAATATCATATTCGACCTTAATTAGAAGGTTATCTTGCTCTTTAGAATTATCGTAGTCCTTGATTCCTTCAGATATTCAATTCCACATTGCTGCATCTTTTCAAGTGGCCCTATGCATATGCATATACCATAGTTTAAATTTAAATTATAAATGCAATTGCATCATTGGAATTTATTTATTTACCATCTTATTATTATGTCCTTTGGATATGATTGAACCAGGTGGGTATGGAACACTAGAAGAGCTCCTTGAAGTGATCACATGGGCTCAACTGGGGATCCATGACAAACCGGTGAGAAAAAAAAGGAGAATTTGAATGCTTCAAGTGCAGTGTATTCATTTTACCCTGAAAAGAAGTGTAGTATATTCTTTTTGTTCTGAAATTGCATCTTTTTTCTAACTTCCATCTGTAATTAATTGCTAGGGCAGGTTGGCTTGTTGAATGTTGAGGGATACTACAACTCCCTCTTGTCGTTCATAGACAAAGCTGTGGATGAAGGATTCATAACCCCAGCTGCCCGTCATATTGTCATTTCTGCCCAAGCTGCCCATGAATTAATGAGGAAACTGGAGGTATATATGTGAAGTCATATGAGCTTATCTATTAGATTTATATATTTAGTTTCTCTTGGCAAAAGTTACTTTATTAATTTGGATTGTGGTACATGAAATGCAACCACCAAAGGAGGCCAAAATCTAATGAGTGGGTTTCATCTACAATCTTCTAATGATGGATGGTTGAGAGAGGGAGAGAGATAATTTTACTTTATGTCAGTATTTTTATACTTGGGGCTTGTGGCTTGATAATGCCACTAATTTCATGTCATTGAATGTCTAAAAATTTTAAGACTTCTATTTTTAAAAGCTGTTGAAAATGAAGAAATAAAGGTGACTATTTCAAAATGACCATCAAATAATCTTCCTTTTTATAAAATGAATATATGAGAAATTGGAAATGAATTCCTAATCGATCCCTCGTGTGTTCTTTTATCAGATCACCCCTGTAGTTCAAATCCGAGGAAAATTAGGTTTCCATCTACATTTCTACATTGTATCTTTCACCATCCATGTTGAAGCACATTTTACCTGAATCCTGTGTATTCAGATATTATCCATTTATTATCCATAACAGATATATGACTGATTTTCTTAGAGACATAGTTTGGATCG
Source organism: Umbellularia californica (assembly GCA_028538565.1). Taxonomy (NCBI): domain Eukaryota; kingdom Viridiplantae; phylum Streptophyta; class Magnoliopsida; order Laurales; family Lauraceae; genus Umbellularia; species Umbellularia californica. Next base: position 56,988,921 of record JAPQWN010000007.1, read on the forward strand.
GACGATCACCTTTGGATTACATTGGGGGACAATCAAAGTAGCTCTTCTTAAGTGTTTCATCAATCTTCTTCGAATTTTGGAGAATATTATGGTCCTCATTAAGCTCCTCTAAATGAGAAACAATTATCTTCTTGATTTTATTCATTGTTGAAAAAAATGGAAAAGGAATTAATCTTTTAAATACTTTTAGTTTCTCTCGCGGGATTTCCATTTTTGTCCCCTAAAGTTTCTCTGCTAGATGGGGATTCTCCTTTATCCCTTTCCTCACATTATCCTCAAATGGAGGTGTATTTAAAGATTTTAACACAACTATCATACAAGTCTACATGCGGGAATGATGTGTGTAGTCAAGATGGTTCTCTACTTTACTAACCTTGAGTTTGTTCTTGATAAGATCAAATAAGCAAACTGTCTGGTATCACTTGTTGTGCACATGTATACGGAATTATGAAATCTGCGATTGACAATCAATCAAACCACACTAGAGGAGAGAAAAACGCACATTAATTTTCGTGGTTTAGTTAGAGTGCCTACTACCTTTGTCAACGGAAAAGAAATTCGACTTTTCTTGATCAGCCCCACGCGATTTGACAATCACCAATACCCACGGGCGAGAGTGCTCCCACTTCTCTCACTCAAAGTCTAGAGTTATAGATTATATTATATATATATATATATATATAATTTACACTTTCTTAGCCCCCAAGAACGCCCAGATACAAATATCAAAATACTCATAACCTTGAACGTGATCATTGGCCAACCCAATGAACCAATCCGGTAAACCTAGAATACAAGACATAAACCTAACAATCTCCGCCTTAGCTTATATCCCGCACAACTCAAGCAACAAGAATATCATGCAATGTCTTCTGACAACATGTAGCTTCCCAATGTTTAAAACTACTGTTTTAACACTACTGATGTTAGCAAGACATCAACTCTAACTTGCTACTTCTTCGTTTTCTAGGCTTTGGCAAGATGAATGGCATCATATGTCATCCGACCACTCGTAGCTTCCAAATGAACACCTTCGTTTCACCAAAATGCAAGCCCTCTTCAATTTGATCAAATATGGCCCATTTGACTTCATAAATCTCTTTGACCGTGCTTTGATGATGTCGGCAAACTTATGTCTGCGACTCATGCTGATTGGGCTTGCTTCTGTAATCGGATCACGTTGGCCCGAACCTAACTCGAATCTTACCTTGTCAGGCCTCTTATTCACTGAAGAAGCTGGTGCTACCTTGACTCCTTCCTTCTGCAACCATAATCAGATTTCTTCCGGCGAGGTCTGCAGATCCAACGTCTTCTCCGGTTTAGGCAAACGGGTAGTGACTCTCTTTTCTTTTCTTTATTTCAAGTCTCAACAACAACCAAGAGGGCAAACCCCTCTCCTTCAAGCTTTCTGCAACTGACATGCCTTTTGGATGAACGTCATCCCCTCAATGGGATCATAGAGGTCCTTGATTTCTACACTATACCATAGATCTCGTTGCCACAAGCACCCTGGAAAAACCAGATTGGTAATCTGACTCCAAAAGGCTCCGATAGCATGATAATAAGTTTCTGCCATCCAATCTCAGTCAACTAATGTTGACTGTACTGTTGCCGTATTATTGACTAAGCCCTTATTATGTCATTGGTTCTCTACTATAATGATTAATTTCATTTCGTTTCGGCTGAAATGGGCGAAAATTTTCATTTCGGTCAAGTGGCCGAAACGAAGCCAAAACTTATCGGTTTGAATTTCGGTCAATCTCAGCCAAAATTTGAGATTTCAACCGATTTCAACTGAAATTCGGGATTTCGGCCGAAATGTGACTTTTCGGCCAAAATGAAATTTTACATAAGTAATTTTTTTTTACTTTTTTGCACATATATTTTTTATTTCTTATATTTTTACAAAATATAATCTTAAAGAAATTACTATAATGGATTAAATCTATATTTATTATTTTTTCTATTTTTTTTTACTTATATATGTATATATATTATGTTATATTTTTTCCGAAATGTAATTTCGAAAAGTTTCGCCAAAATCCCTAATCGACCGAAACTTTTCATTTTGCAAGCCAGAGCGAAATGAGGTCCGAAACGATATTAACAAGTATGTTCTCTACTGATGGGCTTCTTCTATCAGGTCAGGTCAGCTTGACCCAAACATGGCTTAAAACCTATTGCTCGCCTACCCCAGGCCGAGTATTGAAGGATATGAGGGTTGATGTTAGATAATAATGCAGGTGAGACCTTGACTTTCCTAGGATTTAAATTACTAGAGTGATGTCAAGGTATTCATTTTCAATCCTCCCTCGATTCAATTTCCATTTGGGGAAGTTAATTGGTCCTTTGATTCTTACCATAGAAACAAAATCCTACAAACTCAATTACATGAAACAAACAAGCCCTTAGTAATTTTTTTTTTTTTTTTTTTTTACACAATTGGAATTTGAGGAATGGAGGTTATATCATTTGTGTTCTTCAAGTTTTAAAATTTATAGTCAGCTTATTTTGTTCTTGTGTTACTAGGATTCTCTTGCCAAATAGATACCAAGGAAACAAAACGAGCCCAGAGAAAAATGTGGCAGAATTCTTAGCTGTAAGGAGCTTTTGATCATTGGACCTTACGGACTAGTGGTCCATAGACTCCGACCAGTATAAGTGGAGGGATGGGCCACAAGTAAATGTCGAAATCTCTCACAAGATTTCACCAGAAAATGATGGTCCCAACCCAAAGTTCTGCTACCTCCTCAAATAATACCCCATTTATAAACCAACTGGTAGACGGCCTCATGTTCTAGACTGCCACACCAATATTTTTGGCTGTCAATAAGCTTGGTCTGGGCTTAGGAAAACTGATATTGTGAATAAGCTCGGTTTAACCTGTTAGTATACAGACCCAAGTACTCGTTTACTGCTAGACCTGACAATTATAAATCCTCTTAGGGCACATTGCATTCTTTCTCAATCATGTTACTTATAACTTTTAACTATCTCAAATTCGGGTTTCCTTTAATTGGTTATTGCATAGAACATAATATCTATGACTTAATTAATCCAAACTCATAATTTGTCATCACAAGGCATCTCCTTTTGCGCCGGGAAGACCAGGGATCAGTCTCTAACCGTTGCTTTGCTGGTTAGGAACTTGTATAATGTGTGGGGTGCACGAATTAAGTATTTACTAGAAAAAATGTTTATGAATTTAGTTGTAGCTGTAAATTGTCATTTATGAAAAAACCAAGCAACATTTGTCCTTTTATTTTTATTAAGGGGATATGATATTTCAATGCCCCTTAAACACTCAATTTCCAATTTCATGACTAAAATTTTGTAAATGTCACCGAGTCGTTTGACTCTCGTACACCTTTTTTTTTTTTTACTCTTTTGCCCTCGATCCCATGATATCATGTGAGTTTAAAAACCTATGAAATCATGGGATCCAAATGTTAAAAGTTGAAAAGCTACCTGGATGGATTCAGGGCAAAAAAGTAAGAAGAAAGAGTATACCAAAGTCAAACTACTTTGGTGACATTTAAAGACTTTTAGCCATGAAATTGGAGATTGTGTGTTTAAGGCATTGAAATGTCAAATCTCCTTTTATTAATTACATGACCCGAACCAGAACGTCTAACCTTGAAGTTACATGCACTATAGTTTACGAAGATCCATCCAAACCGACCCTTAATTTTCTCCACGATCCAAACTTTTTTGTGCAGGAATATGTGCCTAAACACGACGGAGTGGCATCCAAGTTGAGCTGGGAGATGGAGCAATTAGAATTCAAGTCAGAGAATGCCTGTTGACTATACACACACACTGTACCTTCGCTCATACATACAAACGTCATAGACCGTAATTCCAAGTCCACAAGCATCTGTTTTACTCAACTGTGGATGTGTTATTTCTGTTCTCTATTGTTCTTCTTTCTTCTTTTAACATATACACAATTCTTTATTTTTTCTTTCTCCCTTGACTTTCAATTATAAACTACATGTAGAATCTGTAGTAGTATCTGTTCTGATGTCATTACGCGTTTTCTCTTGTCGGTGAGATGTCTGCAACTGTGTTTTTCTATCCCCTTGGGGCCTTTGTTTTATACTTGTTGGGTGGTGGCTGTTGGTGCAAAAACAGCAAAGAAAAGGAGGAGGAAAGATGATAGAGACCTCTCATGTTTATTGATGTGGCACTAGTTTATTATATTCTTTGGCTGAGTGGGCAGGGTAAGTCCATGTAGAGTACTGATTCATTCTAATAGAATCTGGTCCATTCATCTGGGTGATTTGAATGGTCAAAGCCGCCCAATCGGCCAATTGGGTGATAGTTGTCAGCTTCAACATCTCTATAGGACCCACCAAATGGACTGATGTGAATGATGTTGGGGCCGCATGGATGGACCTGATGTGATGGACTTGGATGGGGCATGTTTGCCCTCAAGCAGCGGCGAAGAGTTTGAAGGTGGCAGTGTTGGAAAAGTCTCACATCCCACAGCGTCTAAGTAATAGGCTTGATATGATTTCATAAACCTTTTGAACCTTCCACCTATCAAATTAAGCTTTTGGATTGGGACATATGGTACCTGTCGTTCTTGTGTAGCCTACATGACAGGCCCCAACCATGAAATCCATTGGCAGTAATGGGTAGTTCGCGAGGTTCTTGTGTGGGGCCTACTTCTCAACAATTTAAAAAAGAAATGTCCTTCTCTTGTTTGGGCTCTTGAGAAATTTTACTGCATTAGGAGTTTGACCAGCCAATAGAAAATATGCAAAATTACTACAAAAAAGTGATGCACTTTATATATACATGGTCAAATCTAATACAAGCTAACTGAGGGATAGCCCACACCCAGGTACCAATATGGAGTAGTGAACCTATGCACCGTGTATAGACCCTACTTGCTTAAAGCCGCTAACTGGTTCTCTGCGATGCACCTCCCCATTTCACCAGCCCAACCGCCTCCGTCTGCCATTGCTCCTCCACCACCTACGTCTCCCAATGCTATTCCTCCACCTTCAGCAGATCAACTTCCTTGCTCTGATATGCGGTCTATTCCTTATAGTCTTCATCCCAATAATTTTCCCCTACTCACTACTCCTACACTCATTGCTACTCCATCCGTTGCTTCCCCAACCATTTTGTCTTCAGTTCCCCTACCTGCCCCCCTTTTTTTCCATTCTAGTCAACCCTCACTTTCCCAACATGTTCCCCATCCTGCTCACCTCCCCCATATCTTTCCCCCCTTTCCCTGCCAACCCACTCACCTCCCTCTTAACTTTTCTCCTTTTCCAAGCCAACCATTACTCCCTCCCCCTGCTCCCCTAACACCTATCCCCACACAGATCCCAAATATCCCCACACAGGTCCCAAATACCATCCCTCAGACAACCGGCACTTTTACCCAAACAGAGAAGCAGTTCCTTTCTCAACCACCAGGTAACCTCCTAACCCTAACTTCTTCTACTCCTTTTCAATTAGCTAGCTCCACCTCTCTAATCAAGCCTTCTTTTGCAAACCTGTTCGTCCCCTTTGATCCCCCAGCATCCCTTCCACTCCTGCCTTCCTACTTCCTACCCACCTTCTTCCTGGAAAAATGGCAAACCGACCCTTACTATCCCCCAATCTATGATTTTATCTAGCAAAGAATCCTTCTCCAATGCAGTTATAGGCAGATTTGTAGGTAGGCGTCCCTCTCTTGAATGGCTTGAAGAGAGAGCTAAGCAATGGCCTCTTTCCAGACCCTGCTTCGTCTCCCTTACCAACAAGGGTTTTTTTCTTTTTCGTTTCAACTCACCGGAAGATAAAGCTTACATCCTAGGTCTCTCTCCCCTCTCCATGGATAAGCAAAAAGTCTTCTTCCTTTCCCTGGTCCCCAAGTCAAGAGGAATCTCCTTGGCCTTCTATAGCCCCAGTCTGGATAAGACTCAAAGGGTTGCCCTAACATTGTTGGAGCCAAAACATCATCCTCTCTATAACAAATACATTAGGGCAGCTAATCAAGCTCGACAATATCACTCTGGGCCAGAAAATCCTTTTATTTGCCAGAGTCTTGGTTAACATTGATCTATCTAAACCTAAACCAGACTCTATTCTTGTGGATCTCCAAGGAGAAAAGGAACTTGAGATAGACATTGAATACGAAAATAGCCCTTGCCCTCTTTGTCTTTCAGCTGGTCATAAGCATCAATCCTGCCCATTCTCCAAACTAGGACAATCAAGTAATTCTCTAGCATCCACAACTTCAGTTACTTCTACCTCCAAACCTCCAAAATCCACGTCCTTTGTTCCATTATCCATCTGCTCTTCATCTGGTCTTGCTAACCACAATCAGCTCACCATCCCTAACTCTTCCTACCATGTCCCTTCACCCCAAGCTCAGCTCACTTCCCCTATCCCTTTCTCCTCCACAACAATTCTCCCAACCCCCTCAGGACTTCAAATTAGGCCATCCCAACCAGCTAAACTTAACCTCCATTCTTCCTGCAGTAACCAAACTCTTCAAACTACCCCCCACAATCTCCCACCAAAGTCCCCTCCTATCAAGACCACTTCCTCCAAACCAAGTTCCTCCAACCCAAAAGCCTCTTCCCCCTCCCTCTCAGACCTGCCTTATGATGCCATCACAAAGATTCTCCAAAGAACCCCCACTCCTACAGTAGACATCTCCAACCCCTTTGACATTCTAGACAACTGCTCCTTTATAGACCCAGCTCTCAACCCATCTACTTTAGGCCGCAACCTTCAGGTTTTATAAGAAGATAACTCTTCCTCCTCCTACCCGCCCCCAGGCTTTGAGCTCGTTCTTCGTCCCCATGAGATTCAATCATCAGAACATCTCTCTCCCCTAGCAGCAGCCCAATTCCCCTCTCCTACACCTTCAGCACTGACAACTGACCTCGTCTCTGTTACTACCAGTTCTCCCTTAGTAGCTACAAGCACTACAGGCACCAATCTTACCATTTCTACTCATATCAAAGTTAAAGGGAGGACCAATTCCTCTAAAGCCTCCTCCATTGGTCCGATCACTAGGAGGACTAGAGGTAGAGCCCCCCCCCCCCCCCCCCCCCCCCCCCCCCTCTCCAATCTTCCATCATGTTAAATGTCCTTTATTGGAATTGTAGGGGCATTTCCAATACCCCTACCAAAAGAACCCTGGCCAACATGGTTAAAAAGCATTCTCTTGACCTCATCTTCATCTCAGAACTTATGACTCTTTTCTCCTCTACCTCTTCTCTTCGTTTGAGTGGTTTTGGTTTTGATACCTTCCACTCTAATTCCTCCCAACCTTCTGTCACCAGTCTCTGGTGTTTCTCTAAGTCTTCTCACCATCTCTCCATCTCAATTTCGGACTTCGCCCCCCAGCACCTTTCAATGCTCCTCCATAATCCTACTACTGGCCTCTCTAGCCTCATCACAGAAGTCTATGGCTCTAATAATCCAACCCAAAGGAAGGAGCTCTGGAAAGTGCTAACTGATTCCTCCTCAACTTCTTTCCCATGGTGTATCCTTGGGGACTTCAATGCTATTCTCTCCCATGCAGATAAGCTCAATCTTCGCCAGTCCTCCTCTTCTAACCTCAAAGATTTCCAAACCTCGGTTCTTCAAGCTGGTCTGACTGAAGTTCTTTTCTCAAGTAATAATTTTACTTGGTCCAACAACAGACAAGGCCTCTCTTATGTTGCAGCCAGACTTGACAAAGCATTAGTTAACTCCCAATGGTTGGCTCATTATCCAGACCCTTTACTGTTTCATCTCCCTAGAATTCCCTTTAACCATAGCCCAATCCTCCTTGATTACAAAAACAAAGCCCAATCAGCCAATGCTCCTTTCAAATTTGAAAATAAATGGCTGTTACATCCTTCCTTCCTAGAGGTTGTTAAAAACAGTTGGGAAACTCCTACTATGGGTAATCCTCAGTTCATACTTGCTCAAAAACTTAAGGCCCTGAAAATCTCCCTCAAGAAATGGAGCAAGTTAACATTTGGCAGCATCCATCAGAATATCCTAGCAGCTGAAGCTTGTGTGCTCCACTGCCAGTCTCAGCTTGATTCTTCTCCTTCGGAGCTCTCTCGAGAAGATCTCCTCTCAGCTAAATCAGAGCTTCATGATGCTCTCAAAGCTCAAGAGATCCACTGGCATCGGAGATCAAGAATTGCTTGGCTGAAAGAAGGCGACCAAAATACGAAATTGTTTCACAACTCAGCCAAAGCCAGAAGTTTTTTCAACCAAATTAATCTCATCTCAGTTAATGGTAGAATCATTGAAGATCCAACTACCATCCAAGCAATGGCAGTAGACTAATTCTCCAATCTGTTCAAGCCTCATGAATGCCATCCCAGTCCCTCCTTGTTCCAAGTAGATAGTCCAAAAGTTTCAGACTTCCAGAACTCTATCTTAACTTCTATCCCCTCTGCTAAAGAAATTAAAGAAACGGTCTTTGGTCTCAAGCAGCAAAGTAGTTCAGGTCCGGATGGCTTCAACGGTGTTTTCTTCACCTAAGCCTGGAGTATTATTGGTCAACCAGTCTCCAATGCGGTTCAGCACTTCTTCCAAACCAAGAGAATTCTCAAAGCCTCAAACACTTTCTTCTTGGCTCTCATACCTAAAACAAAATCTCTTTCCAATTTTACTGATTTCAGACCCATTAGCCTGCTGAATTTCACCTATAAAATCATCTCTAAAATCCTAGCCTGTAGGCTTACCAAAACCCTCCCAAATCTAATATCCCATCATCAAGCTGCTTTTATCAAAGGTAGGAACATTCAACACCATTCTGGCTGGCTTTTGAGTTATTCCAGAAGCTGAACTCCAAACAATCCAAAGGAAGGATCTGCTTAAAGCTAGACATTACCAAAGCTTTTGACAAATTAAACTGGTCCTTTCTTTTCTCTGCCTTGCAGTTTTTCAACTTCTCTGACACTTGGATAAGCCTCATCAAAGAGTGTGTTTGTACATCTAAATGCTCTGTGCTGGTTAATTGCACCCCTTAAGGTTTCTTCAACTCTTCCTGTGGCCTTAGACAAGGAGATCCATTATCCCTTTACCTTTTTATTTTGGTTGAAGAAATTCTTAGCCTTCACTTGCATAACCTCCAACTTCAAGGTATTTTTCTACAGATTTCATTTGTTCCCTCCACTCCTTGTCATCTATTATACGCATATGATATTCTCATCTTCATGAAGGGGAAAACCTCTAGCATTCTAGTTCTTCAAGATTTGCTTGAGACGTACCAGGCTGCTGCAGGCCAGTTTTTCAACCTTCAAAATAGTCATCTCTGTAGGTGCACGGAAATTCACGGACCCGGAGGTGGTGAACTCTGGACCCACTAGATGAGAGGATGTGATGCCTTCAATGGAACCTGAAAGGAGAAAGACGAAGGAAGCAGTCAAAGACCCTGGCTGTGGGCAGCGCAAGGCTCTCCGATGCCTAAGTCAGTGTAAGAACGTGACAGTAGGGTAGAGATTAGGGAGAGAGAGTACTGGGTTGTCTATCGCGTACCTCTGGAGGAGACTAAGTCCTCTATTTTATACTGTTGTGAAGTTCCAATATCGTAGATAAGCATCAGGGTGTAACTGATGCGATTCCCTCAATCAGGGTAACCGTTTCAGTCGATCCCGCTCCTTTAATTCAGATAACCGCTCAGTCAATGATTATCCCTTAATTACAGCTGTAACGTCACTCATTCTCCTTGGTGTTCGCTGCATCATAAACCAATCCACCATGTTCTCCGGCCGTTACGCCACGTCTCTATCGGGGACGATGGGCGATGCCCTTTGTCCAAAATAGGTGGTCGAGACCGAAGTGAGGATGTCCGAGGTTCGATACATCCGTCCGAGGTTCGATACATCCGAACTGGAGTATGACCGAGCTGTAGCTGAACGCGGGTAGGTCTACCGAGCTGCATGGCAAGGACGATCCTTCTACCGAACTGTAACAAATCAAGCCCGGTTCTGAAGTGCATCTCCACCCCTGGCGAATTAGACCCAATCTCGGTGTTCAAGGAACGACCCCACACAATCTCCAAATTGGTAAATGTGGCATCAGTAGGAAAAACAGAATAAGTTCTATTCTGGGGATTAGAGAGTCTTTGAATCACCTAAAATACCTGGGTATTCCTATCTGCTTTGGTACTCCAAAGAGACGCCACTTCACCTCTCTCCTGGACACAGTCAATGCTAAGCTCAATGCATAGAAAGCAAAATCTCTCTCTTTTGCAGGCCGTCTTATCCTGATCAGACATGTGATCTCCAGTATGCCAATTCGCTAAGCTGCCACCCTCCCTCTTCTAGCTTCTATCTGTAATGAGCTTGAGAGATGGATGAGACAACTCCTGTGGTCAGGCAAGTCAGCTCACTCCAAGATCAACTATGTCAACTGGGGTACCATTACTCTTCCAAAGGCTGAAGGTGGCCTTGGCATAAGGAAAATTGCAAAGGTTAATTCAGCTTCTTTTCTTAAGCTTGGATGGCACGTGGCTACTGCTTCTTCTCTTTGGGCTAAATGGTTCAAGGACAGATACTTCAAATACAAGACAATTTGGCACCAAACGAACTCAACCTCTGGATCTTGCATATGGAAAAAATTGAGTCGCCTGGTTCCTTTGATTCTAGATGGCAGTACCTGGATCTTTGGAAATGGCCAAGATATTAATCTCTGGTTGGATTCTTGGAATGGAGAAAAGCCTATTTCTGGTAGATTTCCTCATCTTTAATTTCCTCAGGACCAAACTCTATCTTCCCTCTTCTAATCAGGATCTTGGTCTCTCCCTGAAGGATTCCCGCCTGAAGTCCTCAACCAGCTCTCAAGTCAACTCTCCAATCTCCCTCCAAGGCCAGAAGTTAGAGACTGCCTCAGATGGAGAGACTCTCCCAATGGTCAGAAATCATTAAAGGCAGTTTGGAACTTAGTTAGACACAGAGTTGATGTTCTTCCCTAGGCTAAACTAATCTGGAATAGTATCTCTCTTCCAAAATCAAAGTGCTTTGGCTGGCGTCTGTTGCACAACAAAACTCCCACGGAATCATTCCTGAAACGTCTAGGATTTGCAATAGCCTCCAGATGCAATGGTTGCCACCTAGAAGAAGAAACAGTCCCTCATCTTTTCTTCTCTTGTGCTCGGGCTAGATCCATTTGGCTTTGACTTTTTACAGCTGCTAATTTGAGGTCCCCCAGACTCTTCTCTACTACAGGAATTTGGCTTGCTCTCTCTCAAGGAAATGACTTAACAGGCTCCAAGTACATGGCAGCAGTTTTCATTGAAGTAATCTATGCTATTTGGAAGGTTAGGAGCAAATCAATTTTTGAAGATCACAGCCTCCCTCTCAATTCCATTATTTTGTAGCTGCAAGAACATATCTCCTTCACCTTGCAAAACATTAGTAAGTCCTTTATTAGCTCCCAGCTTAAGTCTATTTGCACTTTTTTGAAAGTCCAAGTTACAAGATAGCTTTGGTCTCCTTTTGGCTTCTCTATTGAGCTTCTTTTGGCTCCTCTGTTAAGATCTATTTGCTGTTGGGGGTCTTATTGATCCCTTGTAAATTCTGTTTTCTGTTTCTCCTTCTTCTTTTTAATACAATTACCCTTATAGCAAAAAAAAAAAAAAAATTTTTGATGGATAGCCCACTCAAGAAGGGGACAGCTTTACAATTTAATTTTTTCATAACTAGCCCCACTGAGGAGCCTTGATCTAGAACGCATGGAGCTGCATTTTGGGAGGTCTGGGGTTTTGGTTTTGCCAATGTAATACATAAAGTAAAACCTTGGATTCGTCGTTCATTCAGAGATATCAGGGTCACTGGGTTGATAATGGGATCATAGCTAATGTTCTTGCCCAAGACTCAACTATAACAGAGACTCCTACTAATAGGGTAGGCCCAATCTTTTATCAGTTTCTGTAATTTCTCCTTTCAATAAAGTTCTCTTTTTTTAGCAAAAAAAAAAAAAAAACCTTGCATTCGTCACAAACACATTTTGCATGTCGATCCATCTTGGGCCTACTTTCAGTTCACGTTTGGCAATGAGATCCTCAAAGAAAAGGTTATTTTTTAGAGCTTTTTGCATATACCCCCCTAAAGTTTGCAGGATTTATAAATAGGCCCCTATGGTTTGAGTATTTGCATATAGGCCCCTACCTTTTAATTTTAATACCTTTCGTGTCCCCAAAATCAGTAGCCAACCAACTATTAAAAGTTTTAAGCGTGAAATGACACATTTTGCCCATCTCTTTATCCTCATATGCTTAAATTCAAAGGCTTGAATTTATATTTCTTTAAATCTTGTAACATTGATAATTACATTTAGTAGGAGAGAATAACCGTATGTAAATTTATTTTTATCAATAGAGGGCCTATTTCATTAAATCCAAATCTAATATAATGACAATCAATACATGTGCTTATAAGTAGTTACAATTGATCCAATCCATGCATGACCCACCATTAAATTGATGAAAGTTTCAAAATACATAATTAGGCTTCATGTGCATTAAAAAGTTATTAAGAGAGACCGTTGGGAATTGGGATACAATAATGGAATTTTGGTAATTAATAATATACTCATATTTACTTAATTGATATAAGGGCAAAGTTGTCATTTTTATAAAAGTTCAACACAAATCCCATGGTCATTGCCCATTTTCATTAGAAATACTGATTTTGGGGGCATGAAAGGTATTGAAATGAAAAGGTAGGGGCCTATATGCAAATATTAAAACCTCAGGGGCCTCTTTACAAATCATATAAACCTTAGGGGGTATATACAAAAAAACTCTTTTTTATTTTATTTTATTTCCACAGTGTCAGTAAAAATCTATGCTTTACAGATGTAAATTTTGGAGGATTTAGACCAATGAAAACCCTTATTTTAAGGATTTGCAAGTCTAACATAGGATTTGAAAATACATGCTTTTGCAGATTTGTGTGTCAGAACTAATTCTTCTCAGCTATATGCAACGTGCGCACCAATATCAATGTCAGTCCTCAATTGTATAAATACTCAGGAAGGAGTACCTATGGTAGAATAGTGAAAATCCCTCATATGTATGGCCCATACTTAATCCTTAGGCAATTCCTTGAATTTCAAGAGTTCCTAGAAAAAATGGAGAAATTTCATAATCTCAAGAAGAATCTAATATTAAGGGCCTGTTTGGATGTTTATAGAATAGAATATTTATAGATTTAATCATTACAAGAATAAGATAGTATAGAATAGAATAATGTAATATTACAATATTGTAATATTTTTGGTGTTTGGCAATTTTTGAAGAACATTATAGATTTTCAATTGAGTTGTTCCGAAGGTGCTACGATTAAAGTAAATTTTATTATTAGAAAATTTTTTAATTAAATACTTTTGGTTTATATGTAATTTGTCACGTCTAGATAAAAAGTAGTGTGATAAAGTAAAGTTCAATTGCCACATTTTTTTACCATAAGTTACTTTTATTTTATCCTATATATAAAACTATAGTAAAGTGTAGTAAAGTAAAGTCAATGCAATAAACAACTACTTTACAACTCTCTCTCCCACTTTATTTCACAACTTACTTTACCTCACCTTTGACCATAATGTGATATCAATTTTACTTTACCATATCTGTGAATAGGTCACTTTTTATTTACCATATAAAATCACAATAAAATGTGATAAAGTAAAGCCACACAAAAAGAAACTACTTTACCATTTTCTCCCACTTTACTTCACCATAAACTTTATCTTGCCTTTACTTTATCCCACCTTTAATGTGTAGTGACATTTACCTTTACTTTACTTTACTATATATGAAAACAAATACATCATGATGGATTTAGTTAACTAAAGTATTTACTTTAATCTACAACTTTATCATCATCATTTTGAAAGATGTTTATATCGTTGAAAGTTTTCTACATGAGGGAGCTGTAAGAAAAAATATTGAGTTTTTTTAAAGAAAAGAATCTTTTCTTCAGTTTTTTCTTGGGTTACCAAACGACAAGATTCTTGTGTTTTCTTGTGCATCCAAACAGACCCTTAGACATTTATTTCATGCAATGTTATTTTCTTTTCCCTTTTTTTCTATGCATTCAAATGATCCTCAAATGGGCCTATTTGTTTCCACGAAAAAAGTTATATGTTTGTATTTAAATGGGCATGTTTGTTTATAAGAAATTGAATACGTGAGAATTATTTGTCAAATGGGCCTATATGGAATTGGAATAAATATGAATGCATTGATGGAATGGGTCAGGTTCTTTTTTTTTTTTTTTTTTTCTTTTGCATGAAATAGGAATACATATGAAGTAATTACTACAAATGGGCCCATTTTATGACATGAAATTGGAATGCATATGAATTCATTGTCAAATGGACTTGTTTGTTTGCATTAGGAATTCACTGTCAAATGGACCTATTTGTTCGTATGAAATTTGAATATATATATATAGGAAGTAATTTTTTTTCAAATGTGTATGTTTGGTTGCATGTAATTGGAAACATAGATTGATTCATGGGCCCATTTTTATGAAATTGTAACACGTACAAAGTAATTGGTTCAAATGAGCTTTTTTGTTTGCATGGAATTGAATACATATGTAGCTAAGAAATATTCACACTTATTGAATAAAATAAAATAAAAAACTTACTTTCATACATTTACACACATGGATATGTGCACTTGTGTCTTATACATCATGGATAAATAGCGCATTGGTAAAATGTTCTCTCCCCCTCAATGGTAATACTGAGATGTATACATATGGTCGTCTAACAGGCCTGACCCATCAAGCTCACAAAGACAAGGGCTATGTTTATTGTCATAAAGTCCATGGGAGGGATGGGCCAATTTTGAAAAGCTTTACCACCTTGAGGGCAGGGCTAGGGCAAGACCAAGCTAGGCTCAACCTGGCCCTTGGAGGGTCAGGCCTGTTAGAGGGCCGAATTTACAAGCCTAATATTTACCATTGAAGGAGAGAGAAGCATTTATCTAATAACCATTGACATATGGAAAAAGTATTCCCAAGGTATCATAGACTACCCATTATTTGCCATTGAGAGGACACGGTCCCTAGTTATACACAAGGGTGGGGTGCACATTTTGAAAATCCATACCATTCATCATTCATAACACTCATTATATCCTGTGTATGTAAATATTCAGAGTAAATCCCAGTGGGCCAACCACTAAATTCACCACTGGATTTTATGGATGAGGACCTCTTCCCTTTCTATCCTGAAACAGATAAAAGTAAAGGAAGTTGAATCACATGCATGTGTAATATTTAGTCAATCCAACGCTGTCCATTTTACTGATTTGAATAATACTCTATATTAATCACTACAAAGGATGGATGTTAGGGATGCTAATACGATTGGATTTTTGGAATGTGGGCCCCACCTATATCTATCAGGGGTTCAGGCAGTGGCGCAATCAGATGAGGGCTTTCATAAAACTCCCTAAAATTTTAGCAAATTTTGTAATTTTTTACATATGCCCTCCCAAAAATTTTTCTCAAGAAAACCCCTATATATTTTAAAAATTACATCCATTTTTTTTGTGTCCCAATAAATTTTTTCTACATAGTGGCAACCCAAGGAAAGTTTCTTGGGTCCGCACCTGGGTCCAAGGCGCAACACCATAACACAATTAGCAACGCTGCATTGTAGTTTTGCCCTTTTAAATATAAGTTGTTTGGCTTTTTTTTTTCTTCTTCTTCTTTATTGGGACTGTTATATTGCATAGCTATTCAAAGATCCTGTTCTTTGGGAACATTATTTGTTGTTGGGTACTAACTATAAACTCACATGCAACATGTGACACAGTGATTGTGTTGAAGAACAAGAAAAACAAGAAGGAAAAGAAATCTTAATGAAATAGCCACATGCAGCTATGAGACAATGTATTTTTATAACTCATTAACAAGATCACCTAGGTAGAACAAATAAATAAATCACCATGCTGCTTTGTAATGAGTGTTAAATATTACATATTTTATTCCTTATTAGTCCGAGTTTTATCAGCATCTCATATCCATATCATTTGCTTTACATGGAGATTTTATCTTTCTATCACATTAATGGATTTTCGGATTATCATGCATAAATTCGATTATTTATAATACATTTTTATGTAATTTTTTTTGTGTAGGTGAACCCTGCAACTACCCCAACCTTCCGAATAGTATCCCAATGCATCAAAAAGAGACTTCAATAAAGAAGTTACATGAAGAAATCTTATGAAGAAATCTTATGAAGAGTTGAAGAATTTCTAAAATAAGAGAAGAAGACTTTAAAGATAAAATAAGTCATTTTCTAATACAAAGGATTAGTTGGTGTATTGGTTAGAACTTGGGTTGGTATGAAATAAGTTATAGGTTCAAATCCCAACAATTGCATATTATGTGAAAGCAAATGAGCCGATTAAAAGCATTTTAGTTGTAACCAATCAAATAGAAGCAATCTTTGTAAAATGAAATGAGCCAATCAAATGTCTTCAATGTTTCTATAAATTGGAACGCATCGTAGAGTGAAAAAAAATCTTTTGGCAAGTTAGTCTTTTTGCAATTTTATTTTTACTTTTAGATTTTTAATTAGGAACTTCTTTATAACTAATCTAGAGAGAGTGTGTAATTGAAGATTATTAATGAAGATTTGGAGCCCTATCTTGATGTGTAGTAGCTAAAGCTCTTGGATTAGGCTCTCCTTTCGAAGCTAAGTAATGTGATTAGTTCAATTACATGCATGTTTTAATTTAAATTCCCTACTTGTGCCTTAATTGATTAGTAGATTTTAGATCTAATCGTGTCAATCTCTCTCATTTCTCATGCTCGATCTTTACACTTGATGCTTGGATAATCTCAATTGATGTTTTGTAGTTGGATTAAGTTCTTTCACATAGCATAGAGCCCTTATCTTTAATCTTTTGTAACTTGATTTTGATGATTTATTGTTAGGGTAGCTAAATGATAATCTAGGATCTTAGCCTTTGATTTTCTTTACTTTGATCTTCATTGTTATATCATCAAATCTAATTAGGCAAGAGATTGCTAATTGGATTGTAGATTTGAGAGTTGAATTAGAACATGCATTGTTTGAATTAATTACATACTTAGTGGATTTTGGATTGCCTAATCTTTTTTTATTATTGTTAATTTAAATCTTTATTTGATTTGTTATTTTCACTTCTAAATTGTTAGATCTACACTTTACATCACTTGTTTTAAAATCATACACATTTCACACCACATCTTCACATTAAACCTTCCATTTCTACCACCATTCATCCACTAGTTTACTGTGGTTTGTTAGATTAGCTTAGATCTTGTTAGTTTCATATTTTAGATTGTTAATTAGATTAGTCAAATTGCTATTTTAATTTTAGTCAACATTTCATTTAGTTTAATTTCATTTTCACACATAGTTTATTAGTTTTAATTGTTCACTTCAATTGTCTATATTAGGGCTGCACAAAAAATATGGTATCACCGCAAAACTGGACCGAACCGACCGAACCGAGCGGTTCGGATCGGTTTATAGTAGATCAGTTCGGTTAATGGTTTGAAAATCCTAAAAACTGCTCATATTGGTTGGTTTTCGGTTTGAGTCCACGATTAACCGCTTAAACCGAACCGATCGTATACAGTAACTTAAATATTATTTTTTTACTATTTTACCCTTAGGGTTTCGATTTTTACCACTTTCATAATTAAATTCGACGACTCCATTCTCGGGTGAACCTCAAAAGTCTAACACTGCCTCAGAGGGTTATCGCCATCATCGGTCTTCCTTCTCAGTTCTCACGACCATCGATCGTCGCCAGAGGATTCCACTACTAAAGCCCTTTATTCAATCTTCCCCAGGCACCGACAAAACAGAAACCCTCTCTTCTTCTCCATTCCTCTATTTCAAGAAACTAGAGGCCCGAACCCTAGTCCTAAACTAGAGAGTGTCGGGATCCCCCTTTCGTGGTGCCTCTACCCAATGACTCTCTTCCCATCTCTCTCCCGGTTCTTGTTTCCCCTCTCCAAACCCCAGTTCTAAACAAGAGATTGGCAAACCTTAGAAGGAAACAAGAAGGAAGAAAAGACAGCAATTTGGTGGTTTGTAGCCCCCATTACTCAAGGTGAGTAGACTTGCAATTCTACTTGTGATTCCCTAGTGTTAATAGTTGATTTGGTCTCTCATTAGATGTGTGAATTTGTAGCATCTAAAATGGCCATGTTTCAATGTCTGAAACTACATTTATCTGGATCCATTTTTATCTTTACTCTATAACAAAATTTTCTAGTCTCAGATTTAACATGAAATATTGTCATTATAATTTGCTTCAGGTGAGCATTTGCCTGCCCTCTTGTTTGGGATTTAAGTGGGTGGTCCTTTTGAGTTTTTTTTTTTTTTTTTTTTTCAGCCCCATGAACTTTTGTAGAGGCAGACGTGATTAAGCATTTGGCAAACTTAGGGCTGATTAAAGATTTTAGAGGGTTAGTTGCATTTGATTTTAATCTCCAGCAAACACCCAAATCTTTTTCTTAGGAATTTCAGAGTCAATGTCCTTGGGTGCAGTGTTTGAAGTTTGAACCCTGACACTTGTGCTAATTAGCTCAAAGACAGACAGGGTCTATCTGTTTCCCATAATTGAATGCCTATATTGTATTTTAAAGTGGTTGAAAATGAATAAAATGACCATTAATTAACCACACCTTTAATGAAAATTGAATTAGGGCAAGATGGGGAAATGAATATATGCTCATACTGTCAGAAACAACTGCCTCATGTGGGGTACAGGACCTACTCAAAGCTATATCAAGCCTTCAGATATCTACCTTCCATTCTAGGAGAAATAATAAAATGTTTAAACTTTCTTTTGATTCTTCAATATGCAATTAAATGGAAGTTTTCTGTTATCTTCACTTTTAGCTAATGGAGTATTGGCTGTAAATTAGGATAAGATTATAAACTTCTGCAACTAATCATGTGCTATTTTTAAATTTCAATAACTAGATGGAAGTGGAAAATATTGGAGATGAAGCTGAATGTAGTGCTAGTGCTACTGAGCCTTCTCAGCAAAAGCAGCAAATGACTAATGATATTAAGAACTCAGGGGTGAAGATGAAGGTATGCTCTAGCTCTATTAAAACAAGTAGTGGTCCTATTCCTTCTATTTTTGAAGCATGTAGTCCTAAGACAAGGGGTAGGGAATCTGATGTATGGGGGTATTTTACAAGAATTTATAAGAAAGACTCTAATGTAGTGGATGGTGCACAATGTAAATATTGTCCTCGTAAGTATTCTTACAAAAGTAAGAATGGCACTAGCACTTTGAGAAGTCATGTCGGAGTTTGTCCCAAGAATCCCCAAAATATTCAAGAGAAAATGAAAAAACAAAAGATTTTGACATCATCTCAAACCAAATTGGGTGAGAATAGCCTGGGTATGTGGAAAGTTAGCCAAGAATTCTGTAGAGATACACTTGTTAAGATGGTTGTGATGGAGGAATTGCCATTTAAGTTTGTTGAGCGTAAAGGGTTTCATTTATTTTGTGCTGCTATGCAACCTAATTGGAAGCCAGTGTCACGTATGACTATTGCTAGGGATTGTTTGTCTTTGTATGGTAGTGAGAAAAGAAAATTGAAGCAAATATTCATGAAATCAAATCAAAGAATTTGCCTCACTACTGATACATGGACCTCACTGCAAAATCTATCTTACATGTGCCTCACAGCTCATTGGATTGATAAAGATCGGAAATTGCATAAAAGAATCTTAAACTTTTGTGTGATTTCCAGTCACAAAGGTGAGGCATTAGGTAAGGAATTGGAGGCATGTTTGGTTGATTGGGGTATAAATAAATTATGCACTCTTACTGTAGATAATGCATCTGCAAATGATGTTGCTACTGGTTATTTGAGAAGAGAGTTTTCTAAGAAACCTGCGACTTTTATTTTAGGCAGTGAATGCTTTCATATGAGATGTTGTGCACACATTATTAACTTGATTGTGAAGGAAGGCTTAAGTGAATTGAAAGCTCATTTGGCTCGAATTTGTGCTGTAGTGAAATATGTTAGGGGTTCTCCACAAAGAGAACAACGCTTCAAGAAGTGTGTCGAGATGGAGGGGTTGGCATGTAGTAAAAGTGTGATATTGGATGAACCAACTAGATGGAACTGACCATATCTCATGCTAGACATTGCAATGAAGTATCAAAAAACATTTGAGAGAATAGAGGAGGAGGATCCACTATTTGTCAATGAAGTTGCTGATTTTGGTGACCTCAAAGCTCATTTCTTATCACAGCTTTTGAAAACATTTTATGATGCAACTATTTGTTTGTCTGGCCCTTTGTATGTGACTGCTCATTTGTACTTTACTGAAATTTATGCCATTGAAAGTTTCTTATATGATATGTAATTGAGTTTGGAAGAGACTTTGAGTAACTTGGCTAAGAAAATGAAGGTTAAATTTGGAAAGTACTGGGGAGGGATTGAAAGTGAATATGATGTTAGTGGTTGCAGTTGTGCTTGATCCTCGTTTGAAATTGGATTATGTGAAATTCTCTTATTCTAAAATTCTTACATCTTCTGCGGCGGAAGAGCTCACTAAAAAAGTAAGAAATGCATTGAATCGACTTTATGATGAGTATCAAAAGTTAGAATCCGAGCCATTTACTTCATCTTTAGAAAGCTTTGTTGTTGATGTGGATGGAAGTAGTTCAAGTGCTACTACCATAAGTACAAGTGTAAGTGCTACTAGTCATATTTCAAAGTTTCAAAAGTATATGAAAGAAGCTGTTAGTGATGAAGGGAGGTCTGAAATCGACAAATATTTAGAGGAGACGGTTGAAAAGATAGATCCAAACACAAGTTTTGATATTTTGAATTGGTGGAAGGTGAATTCCCCAAGGTATGGGGTCTTTCTCAAGTTGCCCGGGATGTATTGGCAATTCCTGTCTCAACAGTTGCTTCTGAGTCCGCATTTAGTACAGGAGGTCGTGTTTTAAATAAATTCCGTAGTTCTCTTACCCCTAAGCTTGTAGAAGCCTTGATTTGTACAGAAGATTGGTTGCGGGATTTAGCAGTCTCCATTGATGTGGAGGAAAATATTGAGGAAATTAAAGTTATTGAGTCTGAGGTGGTTAATCAGGTAATTACATTTTTTTTTTTTTTTTACAAGCTTAAGCTATGGCTTGAATCTTGATTTTAGGGCTACATTAGCGCATAATGTTTAATGTTTAATGCAGCCTATTATTCATTGTGATGGGTGACTGAAGTACTATGGCTTGAGCTTTGCGATGGTTAAGGTAGATGCATTTGGTAATACTTGTTATTCTTGTTAATTTTGTTGTCCACTAATTTTGTTATTCATGCAAATTCGATTAATAATCACCTCTGAAAGACTGGAGAACCAAGCTAACAAGCAACAAAATAATTATCTAAAAGAACCCACATCTCAAATCAACATGAAATCCAAACGAAAGGACATGCCATCTATGGTAACATAGCCCACTTCCAGAAACCTAACAAACAGCAACACCCTTGTTTTCTAAATTGGATCCCAGTTCCTAACATAAACTATATGCTTAAAATGTCCCATCAGGTGCCATGGCTTATGGAGTTGAAGTGCTATAGCTTATGGAGTTGTTGCTGGAGTGCTGGTAGTTTGGAGTAAAGTTGTTGCTTCTTGGGTTATCTGTTTTAATTTTCTTTGGGATGTAATGAATTTAAATATTTATTATGTTTTATGTTGGATTTAATTTGTAGTAAAATTATTTTTTTATGTGTTTAGGCCAGTCTGGAATGTTGGATTCTTATGTTTGCACTAAACATTGGAATAAATGCAAAGGACGGGGTATCATCATTTTGAAATTTTCAATGTCTGATTTTCAAAAAAATAAAATAAAAAACAACGGTTTAACTGACCGAACCGAACCAAACCATTTGTCTATTTAACCATTCGGTTCGGTTAGGTTTAAGCCCTCTCCATCGGTCGGATCCGATCAGTTAATTAAAAAACCGACAAGTCCAATTTGGTTATTGGTTTTAGTGTTAAACCGATCTGAACCGCCCATGTGCAGCCCTAGTCTATATTAGGTATATCTTAGTTCAACTCTCATTTGATTGGATTCATTGCTTGTTCCAACCTCTCTCCGTGAGATCGATAATCCGGACTCTTTAGTCCTTCACTACTTAACGACACCGTAGTCTTGTAGTTAAGCATTGCACATACAAATGTCGATCACTTTGGCTCAGCCAATGTCTGACTTACATCTTGTGTCTAGTTTGCTCAGTGGCTTAAGTTCCTAATATGGGGATTTTATTACCTCAATGACAACTTTTGTCAACCCATCTCTTTCAATGAATTGATTGGCTTTTATCTTTCATTGGAGGCTCGTCTTGAAGTACTCTGTGCCTGCTGATTTGCCGACTGCCAACCTAGCAACTCATACTGAAGGCTCATCAACATCCAGAGGAAGGGAGCGATGTGGAAATTGTTGTTGGAACTGTAGTCGTGGTCACTACAATTCTGATTTTCAACAATCTGGTTGGTCAAGTGTGTAACAAATCAGGCCACTCGACAGTATACTGCTATCACAAGTATGAACATAACTTCTTGGGTGACATTCCATCTCTTGCGGCAATGAAGGCTAGTTCTCCTATTGGACCTGACAATGCTTAGTATCTAGGCCCTAGTGCTACACACCATCTTATAGTCAACATGGAGAACTTGTCCACCCATTCTGACTATCATGGCCTTGACCAGGTTCTAGTTCTAAATGGTAATACTCTCCTAGTTTCACACATTGGTTCCTTAGTCATTCACTCTTCGACTCATTCTTTTCATTTAAACAATATCATGCACGTTCCTACTATGACTAAGAGTTTACATTTTGTTGGTTAGTTTGCTTAAGATAATAATGTTGTTAACCTCAAGGGGTTGGCCAAGTGGTTAGGACCACAGTTCCTCCCTCTTCCGGAGCTAGAGGTCTTGGTATCAACCCCCGGTTCCCCCCTCTTCAGGAACCGAATGTTGATTCCACTTGTGCTATAACTTAGAGGCCACAAGGGTTTTACCCGGCTTCTCTCTGGGCCAGAAGGGAATAGTCCAGCCCAAAGGGCTGGGAACCCTCCATTAACAAGCAAAAAAAAAAAAAAAAAAGATAATAATGTTGTTTTTGAATTCTACCCTTTTGTTGTTATGTAAAGGATCAAGCGAGCGGCCACATTCTTCTTTATGAGATAATTAGGAATAGTCTTTATTTTTTTATCATTTGGCCTTTGTTTCCTGCTTACACATATAGGAGAACGCATGTCTACTAACATCTGGCACACTTGTTTAGGCAACCCTTCTAACAACGTGTTGAGTTCAACGTCCACCTTCGCTCCTGAGCGGTTATAATTTTGGTCGAGCCCTTGCCCTCACCATAAAACCACTGTTGTGCCATTTCCCATCATCAATTGCTTTTTGGATAAGTGGTTGCTCAATGGGGTCTAAAATCCTACGTAACATTCTTGCCACAGTTCGTCCAAAGACTCAACTACCTTTTTCTTCTTCTATTTCTTTATTTTGTGAAGCATGTCATTGTAATAGGAGCAAACGTTTGCCTTTGAAATCTTCTTCTTCTACTTGTAATAACCCACTTGAATCAACCCATTCGGATATTTGGGTTCCTTCACCAAATACATCGAACGGCAGGCATCATTATTATATTCTTTTTACTGACCAATTTAGACGATTTATGTGGATATTTCCTATATATTGAAAGTTAGATGCATTGTTTGCATTGATTTCATCTAAGTTACATATTAAAAGATTTCTTGGTTTCAAAATAAGCAATTCCAACTTGATGGCGGCGGCGAATTTAATTTTTTTTTTTTTTTTAATTTCTTAACTTGGATGGTATTGCTCACCAATTCTCTTGCCCACGAAACCATGTCCAAAATGGGCTTGCTGAACACAAGCATCGTCACCTCGTTGAAATTGGACTTATCTCTTAGCCCATGCTTTCGTTCCTAAGTTTGGGGTTGATGCTTTTACCACTTCCGCCTACCTAATAAATCATATGACCACACTTGTTTTGTCAAGTATTTCACTTCATGAAAGGTTTTTGCAAAGTTCCCTTTCACTCACTTTTGGGCATGTTTTGATTTTCCAAGTTCTCACCCCTATAATAAAATCAAACTTCAGCCCAGATGGACTCATTTTGTTTTTTAGAAGGCTACTCTAATGTTCACAAAGACTAAAAATGCCTTCATATCACCTCAGGTCATCTATATATTTCAAGGGACGCGTTGTGTTTAATGAATGTGATTACTCATTTCTTACATCACCTCCATCACTTCCCTCACCCACAACCCGATCACTACCTCTGGTTGTTTCCAACTTTCCAACCTTTGTCTTGTCTTGTCACAACCCGGGCCCGAGATCGGGCTAATCGGGGCCTAACCCGGATCGCAATGTCATCATACTTACTCCCGTAAATCTTGAATTAACCGAAGTTAAGACAAGACTCACAAAGGATCTATCATACGTACCTGTCAAATGTACAATTTTTGCGGAAACATACATATATACATTGACAATAATTGACTTTACATTTCAAGTAAAGTTCACACATACAAAAATACAATCCAATAAAGTCCACCACTGCATATTCAAAATACAATGCAGGGGACATCTAATTATATCTCAAAATGATAAACAAAAGTGTCTATCAAAATAATTCCCAAAATAATCTCAAAACATTCAAAATCAACGCCCTCCGAACTATGCCCATTCGATCAATCCTCCTGGAGGAATCGGATTGGCTTCCTCCGCATGTGGCGCGGCTGCTGCAAGGCCGGGAGGGGCAACTGGGCCTGTAATGCCATCAATAACACTATGAACACGACGGTTCAGCAATGTATAAACAAATCTATGATGACTCATGCTAAGTCTGACCATTTGTCAATATAATAACTCTAGACAATGAAATCTAGGTTAAAGTTAATGCACTATCCCGAACAGTATAGTCAATTGATAATCAATGACTTGATTACAAGTACAATACTATTATCATGATTCAGTTCAGTGTCTCCCCAAAGGAAGCATTAGTCAATTCATTTCATTCATTTCGTGTTATTCGGATTACATTGAACATTTATTAGATGGCTTTTGGGACCCTTTAGTCCGATATCATTTTTTATTCAATACTTATTTCATTACATGGCTTGTACATGGCTTTTCAGTGACTTTTCAGTCTATATGTGGGATCTACCAGTGTCTTGATCAGAGATCACTAGCATCACCACGGAGCTCCGGAACACCCCATCCATTTGCTGCAACAGGATTATTCATTAATTCATTGCATTTATTCATTGTCAATGGTTCATTGTGTCTATTCATTATTCAATAGTTCATTGTGTCTATTCATTTATTCAATGGCTCATTGTGTCTAGTCGTTTATGGTACTACCTGTCTCTATCTTAAATCTAGACGACTACTGGGTGTAATAATTGGTTACTAAATGCACGTGTTATTCTTGATGGACATCACATTTCTATTTAATATGTGCATCTAGTTCCCAAAATTTTCCACCCACAACATCAAAATCCACTCGATCGAACCGATAGGTCCGATCGATTGGCCAAATTTCTGCTTATAATTTCATGTTTGGCCAGTATCAGGTTCGCTCAAGCGGATCCAAGTTCGCTCGAGCGGGCCCAAACAGAACCTACTTCACTCGAGCGGACTTCCAGTTCGCTTGAGCGGACATTTATAGACGACGCTCGTATCAGACAGAACCTTCATCGCTCGAGCGCACATAATGTTCGCTCGAGTGGACCCTTTTTGCATCAGACAGTAACTGGTTCGCTGAGCGAACTGTCCAGAACCCAGATTCCGGATTCTGAACATTCACTCTTCCTTCTTCCCCTTTCAACCACCATCTGTATACACATTTAAGGGCTTCATGTCCTCTCCTCATTCATCATTTAAACACAAAAATAACACCTCTATTCTATCATTAAAACATCATGAAATCCACATAAAGCACATTCAACCTAATCTCCATTTCCATAAGAAAGAAGGGTTTGAGAACCCATCTCTAATAACTCAAGAAAACTTGGAAATTAGCATGTTTGATCATAAAGAAGCATTTATACTTGCCTCTTAAAGTCTATTAGCAGAAACCCTTTGATAGATTGACTTGAGACAAAAACCCCCAAATGAAAACCTTCTTCAAGCCTATTTCCATGGAAACATCAAAAACACAAACCCTATGAGCTAAATGAGCTAGGAATCACTCCTAAACACTCATTATAACTTGAAAATCCTTTAAAAGCTCTAAGTACTTACTTGTGGTGTGAGTAGGGAGCTCTTGAGCTTTTCTTCAAGTTCCAAGCACTCCAAATGGGGAAACAAGATGAGGAAGATGATGAAGAAGATGAAGTTTCCTTCCAAGCACTTAACAAGCCTTCAATCTTCACTCTAGATGGGAAGGAATGGGAGGAGAAATGAAGAGGAAAGAAGAGAAGATGTCTAGGGTTTTGCTCTTTAATGGAGTTGGGTGGAATGAACTCAAGAGAGTTCATTGCTTTTATATAAGCTTTCTTTTACACTTAAGTCCATTTCACAAAGGTTATTTACATTTCGAGTCAAATGGAGGGTCATTTGACCAACTCCTCGTCAAACTACTTCGAGTCTATTATGAAAGTTAACGTACTCGTCGAGATACACGTGTTGGTATCAAGAGTTTTCGTATTTGACAAAATACGTATAAATCCGTATTTACGAAAAAGGTCTTGTTCTCTTAGTTTAGATCTAAAACTCATTCAATTCACTTAATCTCTTCATTA
Organism: Umbellularia californica; assembly: GCA_028538565.1. Taxonomy (NCBI): domain Eukaryota; kingdom Viridiplantae; phylum Streptophyta; class Magnoliopsida; order Laurales; family Lauraceae; genus Umbellularia; species Umbellularia californica. Next base: position 57,015,719 of record JAPQWN010000007.1, read on the forward strand.
TCACTTCATTAAGTCCATCTGAGACTAATCTCATTGAGTTGGGTCATTAACCATCATTAGTCTAATTAGACTTGATTAATTAGCATTAGTTGCAATTAATTAGAGTTAATCTTAATTAACTCGGGGCGGGGTCTTACATGTCTACAAATGGGGTAGTCCCAGCTGAGGTAGAATCCAACTCTCCGCCTCAGACATTGCCTAATGAAAGGACTACCCAACTACCACAATCCTCTATTTACTCCGCTGCCTAAATCTTCTATTAGTACACCTTCCACCCAGCCCTTTTCCCAATCTAACTCACTACTGCCTCGTCATCAGATAGTGACCATAAATAGGGATAACACCAGGCGCCCTAGTTCCAAGATTTTCTTACCACATTGCCTCGCAAACTGTTTGCACAGTGTCCAAAAGATGATATTAGAGTTGACACCACCATGCTATTATTATTCCTATATAAATTTATATATTGATCTCTTCAGGGGTGTCTTATACGTGATTGATGTGACCAATGCCCGGGATCGATTTAGATTTCCCCGTGACAGGACCTTGCCCGGGCTTGGTTTAGATTTCCTCATGACAAGGCCCATTTCTAAAATACCTACCTGCCAGGGCTCACTTAGGTTTCCCCATGGAAGGATTAATGTCACCAGGACGAGTTCTAAGGTACTACCTGCCTAACTGTTAGGGGCCAAAGGATATTCCCCTTCCGAATGATTGTGTGAAGATGTTGCCAATTAGTCGGTAGTCCGATTAATTATTGTTTATGATTCTGTTAATCATATTTTATGCAATAATTATACATGGCTTACTTATATTGTAATTATGATTAATTCACTGCTATTTATATGATGTTTGTACCTACAAAATATGTTCCTTATCTTGGATACTTGACAAACTCATCTTTGATCTACGCTTGATGTCGTAGGTAACGAGCTCATGTACATGCCCAAACTGGACTTTGTTGTAGTCCAGTAGGATCCACCAATTATAGGGAATTTCTATTAGATTATATGGTCTCAATCCAGTGGATGATATTATAAATTGATTTATTTCATTATTTATCAATATAATCATACTTTACTTTCATGAGATGAATAGTGTTTTATTACTTTCTTGCACATAACCAATACGAATGACATGATGGTTCATGAAATGAACTGGAGCCCACGAGTATATTAGATGTGACACATGTGTGTGGATGAGATCCACATACGGGAGACATATATCACAAATACTATACTTAAATTGATTCACAATCGGTAATGAGATTGGACATCTCATCTGACAAGGTTACAGCACTTTGATCACTATGAGATAACGTGATTTGTCTCGATCATTAGAATGTAAGATTTTGGATCATTGTGCTGGTACATTGGATGTATTGAATGACCATGAGAATCACCTTATAAAACACTATCTATGCTTTAAGGTCTGCTCTCATAATTCCCTAGCAATAGGCTCTTAATCATGAGTCATTAATGAACTCAAGTATCTTTCTATTCATTTGCTTTAAGTCACCAATGAGTGAGGCCAACTGTACGTCAACACCTCGGTGTCTTGGATATGTGGTAGTATGACTGTGAGAACATTCAATAGTCAAGATGGAATCTATCTACATTATCCCCTTGTGCCAATTAATGGATTTATCATTAGTAAGTACGCACTCATCTCAATTAAGAGTTAATTGGATGGTACTGATGATCACTATAATAATTGGGTCTCAAGAATAATAAGATATGGATCTAATTTGGTGGACAGGTCCAATTGATCCATAGATATTGATAGAGGGGCCTACTTGTGGAAATAGGGAAGTTTAGGGTCTTTATGTAATTTATTCCTAAGACTGGAGTGCAATTGCATTTATATAGTGGAGTTATTTGCAATTAACTTAGAGTCCGGATTGCATATGAGATGTGAGGTCGCGGTGTCCCACTTGGAGCCAGCTTTCTATGTAATCCCTAGTGGTCCCCACGTTAACCCAATTATTAGATCATTACTAATTCTACTTGAACTCAAAATGAAATGAATTAGAAAATTACTATTTCTATTTGAAGTGAGACTTCTAATAGTGATAATAGTAAGTTACTAATTGTTATGGAAGTGAGACTTCTAATAGTGGTAATAGTAAGTTACTAATTGTTATGTAAGTGAGACTTCTAATAATAATTAGAAAGAAGATAGTTACTAATTCTTATGAAAGTGAGACTTCTATTTTAATTAGTAAAAGAAGGTTGCATAGGGCTATAAATGGGGGAACCAAACCCCTTGGACGTCAACTTTGGAATTCACGCCTAATGGTGCAAGAGTTACACTCCCTCCTGTCTCTTCTTCTTCTAGTTTCCTCAGAGTTTCTAGTTGATTCTCTTGGAGATTCCACCATTTTTCGTAAGAAACGAGATCTGAAACGCGTCATAGCGTGAAAGACAACAAGGTCTTGGAGATCCTTAATTCGCTAGAAGAAGAGTTTTTGTTTAAGATCATTGTCTTTTTCTCCATTAGAGCACAACCGAGCTCCAAAGGTATAATCTACTTCTTTCTATGTTGTGGATTTATTTTGGCTGCATGGTGTTGCTATTTACTATCCTAGAGATAGTGTTTAGAGATAGTGTTTACTGATCTTGATCACGAGTTTGAGGTTCTTGGATCCTAAATTGGATTTTGTAGCTTTATGGATACTTGATCCCTGCGTCAAGTGGGTCAAAATTTTTTGAAACCTATCCACGAGGCCCACCTACTTCCAACAATTTCATCTTTTGATCATTGTAATTATTAGTCGGTATTTTACATGGCCTTATTACTAGATGTAATTAAACTTAATGTTTTGTGAAACCAGAATGCTAACTTATGGAATGAGTTCCTTTCTATTATCCAGTCTAATAATCCCATTATACTCTGATTTTTATTCACGTTTTCTGAAATAACCCCTGCAAGCTTCAGCCATAATGATCCTTGTGGATCGAAGACCCTGTAGAATCTCATATAGCGGAATCCTGCGGGTGAAACAATTAGCACGCAGATTGAGGGACGTCCACTTATCCTCATCACCAGTGCGTCGTCAAGGCCCCATTAGCCCCTAATTGCATCTTAATCTTGATTAGGGATTTGGGGTCGTGAAGAGTCCTGGCAACTCTAATACCTTATATAGACCCCATATTTTCAGCTCTTATTGGTAATCTAGAAAGAACTTTTGCCCTTACGGTGAAAAGGCATGGGGACAGAGGGTCACCTTGTCTCAGCCCCCTAAGTGGCAAAGGGTGACCCATTCAAGAGGATTGAGTAAGATGCTGATCCAATACATTCCCTAATAATTTGAATAAAATCTTTTTCAAATCCAAACACGTTTAAAGTTTTCCACATAAAATCCCACTCCATTTGATCATAAGCTTTTGACATATCTAGCTTTAGGCCATAAGTTTTTTCTTATTCCTTTTCTCAAAAGAGTGGAGAATTTCATGTTCTATAATGTAATTGTCGGCTATATGTCTACCTTCTATGAAGGCACTTTGGAAAGGGCCAATCCAATCAATTTAGCAAGAATGGGTTTTAGCCTATTCGCCACAACTTCAGAGATAACTTTATATATATAATTACATAAGCTAATAGTTCTCAAGTCATTTAACATTTTGGGGATTATTTTTCTTTGGAATCAAAATGATATCAGTTTTGTTTATTGTCTTTGAAATGAATTTATCTCTAAAGAACCCCTTAACTAAAAAGACCACATCTTGAACTACAGTATGCCACATATGCTGGTAAAAGCTAGCCGAAAAGCCATCCGGACTAGGCTATTTCTGGGCCCCCCATCTGGAACAGGGCCTATCTTTTTTTTTTTTTTTTTTTTTTTTTTTGGGGGGGTGGGTTTGGGGGGGGGGGGGGGGTTGCTATTATGGTATTTACAAATCTCATTGCCTATGCTAGTTCTGTCCAGTAACCACTCACCTAAGTCATTCTTAATTCTCTCGATTTTGTTTCTCTTCCTTCTATTAATGGTTTTAGAATGAAAGAATTATGTATTTTTGCCACCTTCCCTTTGCCATATTTCCCTTGATTTTTGCCTCCACATATCTTCTTCCTTAGTCAGAAATTCTTCAAGTTTTGTTATGAGTTCAATTTCTCAACTAATGTTTTCAGCCGAAGAAATCTTGCTTTTAATTTGTTCTAATTCAACCCTAGTTCCCACAATATTTCTCTCAATCTTGCCAAAATTTATTTTATTCCATCTAATTAACTCTCTTCTAAGATTATGAAGGGCTTTATTAAAACAGTCACGGTTGTCTATTTTCTCAATAAGCCACCAATCTTTAATTAAGTACATACAGCCTTTATCACTAAATCACATATTAAAGAATCTAAATGGGCGGGGAAGTCTAGAGCTTGACAGGTTTTGACTGATAAGTATAGGGGAGTGGTCAGATCCAACAACCAAGAGAACTTGAAAAGATGCCTCAAAGCATGTTTGATAACCGGCGAGAAATCCATGGATCTCATGATTCTTTACTACCACTGGAATAAGGATTTCTCGCTGGAGATTTGTATATTTGAGGATTTCACTTTGATATTGTTGTGTATCGATGCATGTAGTTAAAAAAAAATAGGGATCGGTGTGTAAATTCACTTAAGTGGGGATCTTCAAATCTTATGGAGAATGGTCGATCTGAAAAGTCTAACAAATGAAGATTTCTATTTGTCCAAATCCTTATAAATTTACAATTGTTAAACATGGATTTACCACAACTTTATAAAAACCAAAAATCTTTTCCCCAAAAATTTGGTTGCCAAACTTAACCTCTGAGAATTTTATTCTCCATTTGACATTGCCCACTACTTTATCTAGTCGTTCTTGAACATGGGCAAATCCCTTTCTTTTGTTTGATCATGTGAAAGTAGGTCTCGAAGAAACCCAAGTCCATCATTCTCTATTTTTCCATAAAATTTATGCAATATCTAACTTTGTTAGGATTGAAATCTTTCCCACCCCACTTCTCCTTCTCTATTACTTCATTAATTAAAGTCTCCCATCGCTAACCATGGCCCTTTTGAACTCAGGCCAATGTTGGTCAAAAGATCCCAAAATCAGGCTTTCTCATGCATATATGGGGGACCTTGAATGAAAGTAGCATACCATAGTTTATCCTTTTCATGATTATGAAAAGCAGAGTGTAAGTAATATTTGTTTCTCCCAATTACCTGAGCTACTTTTAATGGGTATTTTGATGGAAAAATCTTATGTGTTCTACTGGGTAAATTAGATTTGAAAAGAAGTTAAAGAAATGAGAGGTCCTGAGTTTAACTCCTATTATTTAACTTTTCATTATAATGTCATAAAATAAAATATGGGTTCTATTGAAAGTCAAAATTGAAAGAAAATATAATATGAATATTTAATCATTGTTACCAGCACTCTAGTGAGACCCCTTTACCAGTAGGATAAGATGACGTGCTTGTAATCCTAATCCGTTGATTATTTTACTAAAAAAAACCCTTGATTATGACCCTTGCTCTAAATTATTTTTAAAAAGCATCATTTTTTTCCTAAAATCACAGTCTAATACTGAGAAAATGGTTGGACGAATATTAAATTTGAGCATGTGGCAATTCATGGGCCCAAAATGTGCATCACGACGAGGTTGGTCCCAATTCTAGGCCTGAGCCCCGAGCACGCACAGGCTGATGCAATCGAGGACTTGGCCTGCTCACCTCAAGTTGCAAGCAGAAAACAGATTAGGACGGTTTTGTTTTGCCACTTCCAAAGAATTTGATGTCCTGCTCGAATATATAGAGTGATCTTTTTGTTCAAGTAAGGCCCAAAGTTAAAAAAAATAAAATAAAAATTACATTGCACTTTCCCAAGCACCTGTGAGTCAAAACTCCTTAAAATATAACATTAATTATAAAAAAAAATAAAGAAAAAAGAGACCAAAGAAATAAAACCTGGAATGGCAGTATCTCACATCAATCACAGTCGCAATCTTAATTGAATATACAAGGGCTCTGGTTGATGTTGTCAGTGGACTTAAATATTAACAGTTTCATTGGTTGCACAGTTGGTGACCCAATCAATTAAAGTAGACGTATCATCTATTCAGGGGGGTCCGAAGTCAATGCCTCAAGTATCAAGCGCATAGGGGTTTCTTGAACAGATGGGTCAGCTTGTTTGATCCTTTTTTCAGAAGTTTCTTAAAATGTTTAAAAGTTAAAAACTACAAACTTCATTTTTATTTGGCTTTTAAGTGTTTTGGGCATAAATTTAATAATAACAAAGGATATAGATGAGAATAGAGTTCTAATGTATTAATAATCCCAGCTGACACTGAGAGACGTGGGTGAGTGTGATTGTGGGTGCGCTATTTTTTATCATAAAAAAGAGAAAATGCCTCAAGTATCAAGCTCATAGGGGTTTCTTGAACAGATGGGTCAGCTTGTTTGATCCTTTTTTTCAAAAGTTTCTTAAAATGTTTAAAAGTCAAAAATTACAAACTTCATTTTTATTTGGCTTTTAAGTGTTTTGGGCATAAATTTAATAATAAGAAAGGATACAGATGAGAATAGAGTTCTAATGTATTAATCAATCTCAGCTGATACTGAGAGATGTGGGTGAGTGTGATTGTGGGTGCGCTATTTTTTATCATAAAAAGGAGAAAAGAGTTCCAACGTATTTTAGGTTTTCAGTTTTTTTTTATAATGCATGGTTCCCAGCTCTTTGGGCAAGAGTAATCCTTATGCAATTTCGAACCCACAACCTCCAGGGTGCAAACCGTAGTCTTAAGCCAACTGAGTTACCCCTCGAAGTTAGGTTTCTAGTTTAAACCTGCAGAAAAATCAGACTAGGAAATGGGTAAAACATATATATATATATATATATATATATATATATATATATATATATATATATGAGCAGGGCTCTCCTAAGCTACAGTTTACCTTATCCTAAGTTGAAATAGTACTAGTCTAACATTCATTTCTGATTGGATTTATCTTGATTTTTGAGACGATCATCATATAAAAAACAATGATAATCGATTATGATTTGTGGAACCAGCACTGTTTCAGCTTAGGATAAGTTAAGCTTCAGCTTAAGAAAGCTGGCCATATATATATATATATATATATATGATAATTTTACCCTGAATAGACCCTAAATAGAATATTTCTTTATATAATAAGGATAAAAAATCAGAAAGATATATATAAAAAGTTTAATTAGTAGATATATAGTAAATTTATTTATATTATTTTTATGAATAAATCAAAGAACTAATTTATCTTCTAGACTTCTACTAAGTTTTTCAGTACTCTCCCAGAAGACTCTAAATTTGCAGATCTCCAGCATTTTTGTGACAATAATATCTATTTTTGACAAAGGTTGGGATTGGCAGCCTACCTAACATGACACTTTGGTGCCGACCATAAAAGCTGTTGGTGTTGCACCATTTAAATCGAATTTTTCATCCCAAATGGGTAATGCCCTTCTGACAAAAATAAATAAATAAATAAATTTGTACATTAAATTTATTGGACTACAGCACAAGGGTTGTTAGGGTGGTTAAGATGAAGATGTTTGTGATTTGTTAGCATGCAGGTGGTGGACTTGGAAATGGAATTGTATAATAGTAAACCGACTCAGGAAAATACATTTATTTTATTCGAGTGTAAGTAGGTACCTTATTCTTGTATAGTGGGATTTGATTTGATTCTCTCACTTGTATGCTCTATGATAGATCAGTGGGCAGGGGAACACATGCATGTTGCAGGGTAAATCAGTGTGATCATAAGAGGCCAAGGGATGTCTGCTTTCTAACTGCTTCCAAAAAATGCCTGTCTACATTTATAATAAGAGAGAGTTGGGTGACTGAGATACGGTTGACATTTTTTCTGGTAAGCCATGGTCATCAATGGCGGAATCAGGATATTTGTTTGAGGGGCGTAGATCTTAATAGATAGTTTAGTTTTAGGGGCAAATCAAGGATTTTCATGTAGATTTTGAAGGTAGATCCACAAATTTTATTGGATTTTTTGAAGCGTGCCGCAGTTTCACACCCAATTGCTTGTGCTTGGGTCGGCCCTTGATTGTCATGTAGAGAGACACCATTTTCATAAACCAAATTCCATTTAATTTAGTGAGATGTCATGCTCCAAAGCTTAATTAGAAAGATTACATATAAACTAGTTTGTTTTTCTCAGTTGAACTTAATCAGCCGACCTCTCGGTGATGGGATAAGACTAATGAGATTATGATTGATTTTAATTCGTAGAACAAGCTAGGTTTAAGTCTTAGTTACATAGTTCACTGATATAGCTTTGGAACTGTGAGTAATTCATTTCGACCAATTTGCAGGTTGGTTTGCGAAGTACCAACAAATTATTCTCGTAATGTTTACTAAGCTGAGTTCTATAAATTCATCCATGGGGCTTATCAAAAATTCCAAGCTGCTCGAAAGCGAGAATAGGGGGGTTGCCCAGCCCAATTGGTTAGGAGCCCCACTTAAGTTAGTTCATCAAATTTATCATCGTGCTTGAACTCGGCACAAATTGTAATGATGAATTACAAACTTAATTAAGTGCAAGCCAATCGAATTACCAACCAGGTAACTACGGTTTTAAACTTGTGATGTTGCGTTTTTTTGGTTTTTGGCTACATGGGGGACTTGAATGGTCTCGTACTCATGTACTTCCACTAACCAGCTCAGCTACAACAGGGTACAAAGTGTCTACTCTTACCACTTTGCTTATGTTTATTATCCTTCGAAAGTATTTGACATTTTTTGTGATTTTAGATTGGTCATTGCATATTGCAATCCAAATTTTCAGCAGCCATAGGATAAGCCTGGAATTCTGAGCGAAAGAAAAATAGTAAACCTAAAAATTAATCTTGTCAACAAGACCTATTGTAGAGCAGCAGCCGGGCTCAGGCAAGGCCAGGGTAAGCCCTTACCCTATCCTCACAACACCAAGATAGGTCTAAACTGACCAAAAGCCCTTGGCATCATGGGTGTTTCTACAATACCTAGTCCCTTACCCTATCCTCAAAGTGTGCCAAGGTCAGGCTAGGGCTGAAAGAAAATCTCTCTTCTCCTTTGTTTTTTTCTTTTGGAGTTAATCCAAAGACATCCTTACTTAGATATGAAAATGACTAATTAAAAGTCGGCCCAAAAGATTATGAAGCAAATTGTAATGGGAAGGGGATAGCTAAGTTCCAACAATTAACAATGACATCTGTTTCGCCCTTTTTCTCATTTAACAACATAAATGTTAAAAAAAGATACACAATTTTGTAAAAATTATATTGCCAAGGAATAATTATCTACTTTGAAGAATTATATTTCCAAAGAATAAACATATAATTATCTACTTTCATCGAGTGAATTTTATCTATTGACATGCTACTATTATAGGTACACCATGAAGTCTGATGTAGCTGTTATTTAAAAGTTAGTTAATAGCTGCCTAGCCGTCAATACTGTGAATACAGCACAATATCACCATTTCAAGCCCCACTTTGAAAGTCAGAAGTGGAGACACTCTAGACGTCATTGTTGTGAATAAAGTACAATACATTAATATTAGAAACGCTGACAGTAACTCTCTTGTTGCTATGAGAATAAAGCGAGAAACCCTTATATTTAGGTTGTTGTCATTGGATATAAATTCAATGGGTCATCATTTACTATCATAGTAGTGTGAGAGTTACTCTCACTGGATATATATATATATATATGGGAGGTGCTCTAGTGAGAGACACTCTCACCAAGTTGATGAGAGATGAGTGGGGGCCCTCACATTTAAGTTGATGGTCCTTGCATTTAAGTTAGTGAGAATGGATATAAAAGTGAGGGCCCCCACCCATCTCTCACCAACTTGGTGAGAGTGTCTCTGGAAGTGCTCCTATGAGAGACACTCTCACCATCTTAGTCAGAGATGGGTGGAGGCCCTCACTTCCATATCCACTCTCACCAACTTAAATGCAAGGACCCCCAACTTAAATGTGAGGGCCCCCACCCATCTCTCACTAAGTTGGTGAGAGTGTCTCTCATAGAAGCACTTCCCATATATATATATATATATATATATATATATATATATATATAAAAGTTATCCGGTGCACACTTCTTTTTTGCACATTATACGCACACCTCATAGTTGGGCCTACCTCATTACCCATCCAAATAGACCACACACGTAGGACACCTCTAAATAATACCGGTCCCATTTTTTACACTCATCCAAATGTTATGTACTGCTAGATTGATGGGTCAATTTTTAAAGGGTTGAGACGTTCTGGACGTTGATGAAGGGATTAAGATGGTTAAAAGGGGCCCATATTTTGTACAAAGGTAAGCCCCAACCAGATAAAGAGATCCCCTGGCCCCATCCCAAGTGGATCTCACATCAAGGCCATATGCAATGGACAACAACTATACATCTTAAATGTGAGTGCCCGCACCCTATCTCTCATAATTAATAAGGTCACATATAAGAGCAACTATCATATATATATATATATATATATAATGTATTAATAGACAATGAGTGGAGCTAGGCGAAGGTGAAGCCCTAGCCGGCCCCAAAGTCCCTTGCACAGCCTACCCTACCCTACTCTACTCCTTGGGCTTTATGACTAGAAGAAAAGCCCTTGCTTTTGTGGGGTTTAGTGTGCCAGGCCAAGCGGGCTCTCTCATTAGGGGGCTGATTGACTGCCCTATTTGTAATAGTTATCTACAAAAGACGCTCTTTTTTCTAATTAATATTCACAAAAAATGTCCAAATTGGTGAATGTTTTAAAAATTGACAAAAATGCCCTATTTGCTTAGTTTACATCTCTCAGTCTTGTTGTACACATTAGTGCGTTCCATTCAATGACGTAGTTACAATGGTCCACAAAAGTAACGGAATTAAGGACCCATTTAAATCATAGTGGGATTATCAAGATAATGTAATTATGGTGGATCATCTCCATGAAAACCCATCCACTCACCTCCGTGGTACCACTAGATCCAACTAAAGTGTCCACTTACATGGAATATTTGATGATCTACTCTACCCGGTGTGGCATTGAAGGATTAATGGGTTCAACGTGTTTGGTTCCATCTAGATGGATGCCAATGGTTCGGTTGGGCAAATGGGTTAAATATAGTGGACTCCATTTAGACTATAACTATGTTTATGATCTTCATCTAATTTTCCACATGTAGATGCATAGATGGTGGGCTTTTTTTTTTTTTTTTTTTTTTTTTTTGGTCCACTTATATAGAGGCAGGGACCAAGGGCGTAGCTAGTAAGTGGCAAGGGGGGGGTGGGTTTCGTGACCCCCCTTTCTTTTTTAGGTAAAATTACAAAAATACCCCTCTGAGATTAAATTTATTACAAAAATGCCATATGCCCTAAATGCCAGCTGCTGTACATTTGACTTTCAAAATTGTGAAAGTCTGCTGTGCATTTTGACTTTCAAAATATTGAGCTTTCAAATTTAAAGGGGCTTGGTGAAAGTACTCAAAAGATGGTTGAAACTAGAAAAGACGTGGCATACCCATTAGTTTACAAGCTCCTAACGTTGACCTTGATTTTGCCCATTACAACTGCTACAGTAAAGAGGGCATTCTATGTCATGAAGATAGTAAAGAATCGGCTTCGAAACCGGATGGGTGATGAGTTGATGAATGATTGCTTAGTTGTGTATATTGAAAAAGATATATTTAGTAGCTTGTCAAACGAATGTGTCATGAATTATTTTTAAAATATGAAAAATCGTAGGGGTCAATTGTAAGTTAAATGTCAAAATCAAGAACAATGGTTAACTTTTGTATTATTAAATGTCAAAATCAAGAACAATGGTTAACTTTTGTATTACTTACTTTTGAGTTTTAATATAAGAATGTTTTTGTGTTAGTTTATATGCATTGTGCCCTCCCTAACAAAAATCATAGATCCGCCCCTGGCAGGGACCAATGAAAATACCTACAAACACGGAGAGAGAACACTTGCACAACCAAAAAAAGGAGACAATTCACACGTGTGAGGAGGAAGAGACTCAAAGATCGATCTCTGGTCATCCAAGTGAGGGGATATGGTATTTCCAACCAATTCGGCAATCCCTCGTTCTCAGTATAACGATTAATTGGGTCTACATAGATGTGTGCATATGGTGAGTGATTAGTTCCAACGATAGTTCCAACCATACAAGGGTACCTTTTACTTGCAATCGCTCATCAAAGAAGAAGAGAGCCCGTGAGTATGGATAAGTTGTGGAACACGTTCATTTGCACATTCTTCACTTGAAAGTTCATTACAACTCTCCTAATCTTTTACGCAAAATCATACAAATCTTTATTGGTGTAATCACTTAATCTTAGGTATCTCAGCATCCTTCTGACTGTACATCGTATATGTATTGTTGTTCGGATCTTTGACTTGATATTTATTAACCTAAGTGAAACAAATGCCTCATGCAAAACCTTTGATTGCACCACTTTTCTATCTATCAGTACATATTTCTGATAGAGTTGTGTGCCTTTCATACCACTTGCAGTCCCTAGTATTACTTTCATGAGCATCCTATGACATTATGAAGTGGAGCCAATTGTCATATTACTTTACCCATCCAAACTGCCACTCCTCAAGAGGGCCCATTTGGTAATTTTACTTATAAAGTGAAGTAAAGTTAAGTCAATTTAAACATCCCATCAAAAGCACCTTTTACCAAAATTTCCTCCATCTTTTTCCAAAAAAGTCAAAAAGCAACTAACTTTACTCACTAAAAGACAAAAATACTCCACTTTTCCATAAAAAAAAGTCAAAAAGATTCCATAGTAAACAACTAAAAATAAAATACCATCATAACCCATTTATATTTTAGTATTTTTTCGAAATCAACTTTACTTCACTTGACTCAATTAGTAGAGTTACCAAACGGGCCCTGAGGGTGTTATGATGGATAGTGAGAAGAGGGAATCTAGGCTTCAATATCTGCCAATTTTTCACAGACAAAATATGAAAAGTGGTCCATCTAATAAAAATAAATTCAAGACCATCTTAACTAGATGCCTTTTGTTGAATTCGATCTTTTTTTATACATTTTACCAAACTCTACGAGGACCATGACAAAGGAAGACACTGATCACATGGTGACCATTGAACTTTTGTCCTAGTGTCCTTTCTTTCGGGGTATTGAGGTACATGCTCCTGAAATGAGCCTTTTCTGGTTATGGCAAAATCGTCACGGGATAATGGTTTTCTCCTATGAATCAAGTTTTCACATTAAAATTGCAGATCGAAACCCTTTTTTTTTTCTTTTCACTTTTTTCACCTATGGGGTTTCAGCTATCTTGCTCGTGCCTACGGAAGCACGAGTACCTGCGATTGATTAATCATGCCACACAAGAGAGAGACAAAACTTTACGTGCTTCGGCAAAACCATCTACGTCCACCGGAGGAATTACTCACATCTTGACTCTTTTCAAGATCTAGAGTTATAGATTACATCGTACATAATCTCCACTTTCTTAGCTACTAAAAAAGCCCCAGTATAATAACCAAAATACCCTTGACCTTCAATCCGGTCATTGGCTAACCTAATGAACCAATCTGATACACCCGAGATACAAGACATAAACCCAACACCCGCCATTTTGCATTGATCAATCCCTACCATCAAAGCGTGGGTGCCACTCCCCCTGCCCTCTTCTTTAATGGTAGGGATCGAAAATTCTGTATGACATTTGTGCGTGAGTCAAATAGGAGAAAATGTTCCCACCAAAAAAAAAAAAAAAAAGGAGAAAATTACCTTTATTTTAATATATATTTCCTAGTTGGGTCTATTAAAACAAAGTAAAAATAAAGTTGGTTTGCAGTGTGTGTATGTGTATGTGTGTGTGTATATATATATATATATATAAAGATTTGTGCATAAATCTTTCCTTATGGCCTCGTCAAAAACTTATACCCAATTTGGCATCAATTTCTAAAAATAAAAAAAAGAAAAATAGCCAAAAGTCTCTTAACATTATCATTTAAGGCCTCTAACCCGTGGAATTTTCGGTTAAGGCCTCTAGTCCATGCGCCTAAACTTAATTCAAGCCGAGGTCCCTAAGTATGCTAGATCATACATTTGCATGACTGATTTTTCCTTCTAACCATTTGAAGTTATGTCACGCATTTATTAATCCCCAATTTTAAGTCCCTTAACATGATATTTAATTACTGATTTGCCCATGTAAACACTCCAAGTTGTCTAACGGATTTTATTTCCTAGTTTTATATCAAGCTTTGAAATTTAAATGGGAGGAAATAAATCAAGGTTCAAAATTCGAATCGGAGGGAACGATTCCAGGACTACTACACCAATGTATGACTCGCTATGGAGGCACTACTTAGAGATGCTTTCATGTCTTTTTTTTATTTTTTATTTTTTATTTTTTTGCAATCATCAAATAACCATGCCATTCATATTATACCTATCTTGGTGGAAAGGCCCAAGATCTAATCATCAGCCTATTTTCTTCCAACTGATCTTTGCCCCACCTCATTTTTGAAGAGTTTCTGTGCGCAGAAGTTTTTGTCATAGTTGCCCCACAAAACATAGGAGAAGATTTGCACCAAGACATATATATCAGAAGTATTGAACTGATCTTTGTCTCACACAAGATCAGTATATACTTCTTTTTAATGGGTTCATTTTAGTCGTGAGCAAGAGTTTCTGTATTCTTCTGTAGTTTTCTTCTTTACGTTGCTACTATATCTCATTCCTTTTGTTGTATTGTGAGTTTCTTCGAAAAGATATATAAATTTATCTTAGTTTTTTCTAAAATAGTTTTTTTCAAACTCAGGTAAATTTATCTGAACTTATTGCAAAACTCAAACAAATTTATCTAAGTTTTAGACAAATTTATCTGAATTTAAAATGAATTTATCTGAGTTTTACCCAGTCACACGTAGGGGTGTACATGGATCAGATTGGATCGGATTGGGCCAAATCCGTCACTAATCCGTTAGCTACAGATTGACGGATTTGAAATCCGTCACCAATCTGTAGCTATTAAAATCTGATCCGATCCGTGGATGACCGGATCGGATCGGATTAATCCGTTCAATCCGTCCATGTACATTACATGGAAAAAAAAAAAAGGGGGTAATTCAAGTCTGGTTCAATCCGTTCAATCCGTTCATCCGTCCTTGCACCAGACTAAATAAAATATTAAAAAAAGAGAGATCTAGACAAGATTACCACAATAATAAGGTGGATCAAAACCAAGAATACAATTGCATTGATTTTTAACACAGCAGCATCAGTAACTCATAATATCACTAGTAAAGAAAACATAAAAAACTATTATTTCCATCTATAATTATATCCAATACATACCACCATTATACCCAATTTATATCAAAATAGATAGACATGCAGGAACAGATTTTGAATTTTCAGCATGTAGACGCTGAAGAAAGAACGATTGGGTAATGCCGTAATGGACTAATGGGTAGGGTTTTTCAGTTTTGGCCTTTTGGGGATAAATAGTGATAGGAAATAATTACATTTGAGCCCCTATAATCTTTCTTTTTTTATATTTTAGACATCTTAATTTATATCTAGACCCCTTATTTTTATTTTTTATATATATTTAATGTCAACGGATCGGATCGGATCGGATTAAATCCGCGGATTGAGGATGAAATCCGCCACCGATCTGTTGTTAACAGATTATAGGATTTTCAATCCGTCACCAATCCGTTTACCTTCGGATCGGATTAAAATCCGCGGATTGGATCAGATTGACGGATTTTTTGTACACCCCTAGTCACACGTGCAGATTTTATGGATGATTTCTCCTTCTCAGATAGATTTATCTGAGTTTTGCCCAGCCCCAGATGTAAATTTCTTGGATGATTTCTCTTCTTTGAATCAATTTTCCCCCTTTTTTTCTCTCATCTGTCGTAATCCTTGATTTGTGCAGTTAAATCATCTTCACGAAATTGACGGGTTTTCCCCCATTTTTTTCTCCAAATGAAACTCTTAACGAAATCAGTTTTTCTTTTTTGTATACAGTATACAGCATAGAGTGTATTAAAAGGGGCATTTTGGACTTTTTAACTATTTAAAACTTGAAAATGAACCTTTGCCTCTATGGAAAGAAAACTTCAACCGTTTGCAATAAAACCCAAAGTTGAGGGATCTCCGGCCAAATGCCAAAAAAAAAAAAAAGAAAAAAGCATTTCCTCCTTTCTAGAGAAAAAAGAAAAAAGAAAAAAGACAAAAGGTGTTTAATTGGATGCATATATTAATCAAGTTCCTAAAAGGAGGTTCCGGAGATATTATAGGAAATATCTAAAATGGAAGCTGAAAGCAAGAAATGATTAGATTCGTTTGGCATGGAGAAGGGCCATAAATATACATCGAAGTTTTATTCTCCCACTTTTATAATCTAGTTTTTACTTTATTTAAATCTTAAAAGTAATGAAAAAATAATGTTTTGAAATTTTTTGCCGTGTAATTAGTTTCTTAGAATTTTTTTAATTTCTTAAGTATCATCTAGATGACTACACTTGAATCAAATCTCCTCAAAATTACTAATTCCTCATATTTTAGCTGTGATCCATATTTCATTCCAATGTCAAATTGTGACATTGATCACCCACGTAACAAGTAATTTGACTTCTTTACTTCTTTATTTTAATCATGTGTAATAAAAGTAGTGATCTTGTTAGTCTCAGATGGGGTTGATTAGTGGCGGACCCAAGATTTTCATTTGGGTGGGGTGGACGATGGTCAATTAAAAACTAAAGAGGTTAAAATCAACGACAACTACCAATAATCTCCACTTATTGCATGGTTTAAAGACTTCTTTTTTTTTTTTTGAAAAATTAAGTATAAAGAACTCATATCCTGCTACTAATCAAAATATTGGGAATTGTATAAAGGTTTGGCGAAAGGGCAGACCTTTATACTATGCTATTTTGTAAAAGCCAAATTGCCCGAGCTTGATTGTTCCAAGATTTCTCGTTTGAGATATCTTTATGACTGAGAGTGAAGGATTTCTTGAGACCTAGGGTGGGGCAATTACTTTACTGGAATGAGACATGGGCAAACTTTTAACCCTTTTTAGATCAAACCTGGGGCTGAATATTGTGGGTCTGCCACTCAAATGATGGTGGGCTTTTCAAATACCTTTGTATGAGCTATGTGAACGACTTATGAATGCTCAGGATCTCCTTGCGAGATGAGAGCAAGGATTATCATCCCTTTATCAATAGAGATTAAGAGGTGTGACACTTCCTTTATTGAAATGATAAGGTGTTACACTTCTAGTAGTAGAAGGCAGAACAACGATGTAGAGTCACTGCATTGTAGCATGGGGAATCGTTGTTGTCATACATATGGGTGGGGCCCACCTTAGGAAAATCCAAGCCGTTCACCAACCTCAAACAATCACTATATCTATATATGCAAAATCAATTTTGATGGGCTAACTGTTAGATTGATCACCAGATTCCATACATAAGACACTCCTTCCATCTCTACTTGAGTAAAAGAGAAAAGAGAGTTATGTGTTCGAAGCCTATATATTCTAGCAATGGCCTTCTTACAGATTTGAGTAATGATTTATATATTAATCATTATAATGAGTCTTGGGGCTAATAAGAGATTTGGATTTTCTAAAGGTGGGCCGATACATGTGAATAGCAAGGGCAATGCACTATGCATACTCCAATGCGGCAACGATGCATTATAGTTCTACCCGTAGAAGAATATGCTAATAGAGATT
This sequence comes from Umbellularia californica, assembly GCA_028538565.1. Taxonomy (NCBI): domain Eukaryota; kingdom Viridiplantae; phylum Streptophyta; class Magnoliopsida; order Laurales; family Lauraceae; genus Umbellularia; species Umbellularia californica. The sequence goes on from JAPQWN010000007.1 coordinate 57,033,472, forward strand.
AGAATGTCGACACCACTTGACTAACATAAGCCCCACAAGTTAAATGGCAAGCCAAAACTCTCTATCAAGAGTTTGATCCAAATTCAAATGCTTCTGAATATTGTGGATTAAAACTTTACGTGGGAAATTAACTTCGTTGTCAACCAACTGCATCATGGGTCTTGCAGCAACCATGCTACGTGATTTCCTAGGCTTATTTGATTGTAAGCATTTGGTGATATTTGTGTAGAGAATTTGGAGAATTCCAAATGTCGTCTGCCACACTAAAATTCTAAAATGCTCAAATGGTAATTGCATTATGAAATCCAAAACTCTAAGCTAAGGATGTTCCATGGCCAAAAGTAACTTTTCACATGCCAGCTAAGCAAATCCTCACCTTTAAAATATCAAGTAGAAATTTTGAAATTTCCATGTGCGGCCCTTATATTTTTTGTCGAAAATTATCGACCACAAGCGGAATTCTCATCAGAAACGCTCTCAACTTAGCAACCGTGGCAAACCTAGGATTTTCATTCGAGAGGGGCATACTCTAACAGGTACTTAGGTTTTGGGGGCAAAACGAGAATTTTCATGTTGATTTTGAGGGTGGGCCCATCATTTTTATTGAATTTTTTAAAATGAATTCAGAATTCTTATATTGATTTTAGAAGCACACCGCGGTTTCCACGTGATTGTGCTTGGGTCCACCCATAAGCAGGCCCAGGCCCTTCCAATCAATTTAAAGACAGATTCCAATTCATCTTGGATTGAAAACTAACTCAAAAGAGGAAAACAAGTGGATATGACGACATTTAACGTTTTGATATTATTAGGGCCCAATAATGCTTCAAAGACTCATTTTCTAAGCCTATGACAGCAACATGAGGGATGAGTCGTGGATGAGACCGAAAAGAAGAAATGACAGCTTTGATTTCGTCGGTTAAAGGTGGAACACAATGGCATTCTTGTGAATCTAGTCATGAAATGAGGACAGTTTCTAGCTTTATTTTATACTTGGCAGCAGACGGCAAACGGTGGAAGCCGAGATTTTGTGATCTTTCTTTCTCCGTGTTTCATATGATGCCTCTCTCTGCCCTCTTGGCTCGCGCGCTTTTTCTTTTCTAGCTCTAGGAATCTGGACACTGTATTCCAAAACTACCCTCGACCTCAATTCACCATAAACTTCTATATATTCCATTACAAACAAGCAGGCTCTATAGGCTTTGATTAGGGATCCAATTAACTCAGGTTGGTCAGTGGAGTTATGACCCACCCCAATTTGATTGTATGAAGGTCAATTCAAACTTGAACCCCAATTTGATTGCATGAAGGTCAATTCAAACTTGAATATATGTAACACAATTTTAATCCGAATTGTAGATTCCCCATCCGAGTGCAATTAAGGTTGAATTGGGCCAGGTAAGATGCCTACATTTGAAATTTGTTCTCTTTCTCAAGGCTGTAAAATTCAGATTCACATGTTGTGGAAGTGTCTTTATAGTATACTGACCAAGTCTTTGGTTGGTAACAAGACACAGTACCGTTATCGAGTTTATGTGCTCCACTTCGGGCATGTTTGTATAGCCACATTTTTATGAAAAAGGATTGGACAATGGCCAATTTTCAGTGATAGAATTTTTCACACTTGGTGCAGAGCAGCCGTTTTTTAGTGAAACAAAGTATAAAATTGAGTTAAGTTTTCCATTATTCTATGAAAAAGCACTTCCAATGGGAGGGTTTGGGTTTGGATTTGGGAATTCTTTTTTCAAACCTTTGTCATGTCGGGTTGTTTGGGTTTGATTTTAGCTTGACTCAATAAGTGTTGACCTCATGGCACCAGAGGGTAATTTGGGTCATTATAAGTAAAAACAGTAAAACAATGTGAGACCACGTGGGTGGTGACTTGTGAGGTGGTCTAAGCAACTTCCAATCAAAAGCTAGGTTTATTGACAAACCATCCATCTTCCACACTTGCCACTCCAATCTAGCTAGAAAAGAAGGAACAAATAAAAACAAAAGACCCACCACTCTCTTTCCCTTGTTCATCTCTCTTGGATCCCTTCCAAAGATAAAAGAGACAGGAGAAAAGAGAAACGCATTCTCTATCTTCATCTCCATCTCCATCTTTCCCTCCCACCTGCAGTACAAGGAAAACTCACAAACCAAAGCTAACCCATGTTGGAGAAACCACCTCCATCTCTCCTCACCTTCTTCCTGACTCTCCTCTTCATGGCTCTCTCTTCCTTCCTACCCACAACATCAACACCCCAAAAGCACCACCAACAATCATCCAAAAGGAAGAGAAAGCCGCAGCAACAGCAGCAGAAGACCCCTTCTTCATGGGAGCAGATCAAGGGTCTTCTCACCTGCAAGCAGATTGAAGGGTCTCAAGTCCATGACCCATCAAAAAACTTGGTGGGGTACTCAAAGCTGAGCTCTTCATGCAATTCTATTTGTAACTTCAGAGATGTCGTTCATGGAAATACCAGAGTCATCCACAGGGAAGAGAACTCACCTGAGAGCAGCAGTGTTGGGCAGGAAACGGGCCTTTTGAGGAGGAACCCTGTGTCGACTGAGCCAAGCCGTTCGATTCGATCCAACGGTGGGTATTCATCGTCGTCAAGAGGGATGCATTTGAGGAGGCTTTCTGGGTGTTACGAGTGCCATATGATTGTTGATCCTAGCAGGTAGTGGTATTAGTTTTGATGATTTTTTTTTTTCCTTCCCTTTTTTACTGTTGCTTTTGGTTTAAAAGAAGAGAAGATGAAACACGCAGGTATCCATCGGCAAGGACTAGTATCTGTGCTTGCTCAGAATGTGGAGAGGTTTTTACTAAGGCAGAAAGCTTAGACGCTCATCAAGCTGTAAGGCATGCAGGTTAGAGAATTCCTCCTCTTTTTTTTTTTTTTTTACTTTCTTTTTTTTTTTCTATTTTTCATGAGAAAAAGAAATTTGCGTTCCAACCCCTTATACAAGAAATCAAAATCCTCTCTATCGGAAAAAAAAAATTAATTTTTAATTTTTTTATATTTTGCAAGAAAAATTTGTTGTACTAAACAATCACAGAGTGGACTGTATGGAAAATAAAAACTATTTTTCTGTCTAGCTATCTTGGAATCCTCGCATGGCATAACTTAATGTAGTGAGGTGAGACCTAATTCTCTATTATAAAATGTGTTGGTGGATGTTTTAGTATTAGCTTGGTTGAAGTTTTCTGAGTTTGAAGCCCTTTTTTTTTTTTATAGAACTCTATTACATGACTCAAATTGATAAGAAGGCTGGACTCAAGAATATTGAAATCTTATTGATATCATATTTTGGAGTAAGAAGTTAGAGGGAATAGTTAAAAGGCATAAGAAATTGATTTTACTCACTCAAGTAATTGCTTTTCTACATGGTGTGCTTTAGAAATGGATCCAAGAATTCTAGAAACCTGCTACAACAGAAAAATCTATTAGCCAACCTTATTATCTATCACTGGCCCCACCTACAAATCCTAAACTGTCCAGAACTGTTCTCACCACATTAGATACTCTCAATAAATTCAATCATCAGAGCTCCATAAATCCGGGTAATCTACACTCATGACCTTTTAGCTGATGAGATCTACTCATCTAAAGGCAAGGTAATATACAAGGGCTCTACAGTAAAGCCATTCATTCCATTTCTTGTAGTGATTACACTTTATTTTAGTTTGCCGACACAGACTCATTTGGCATTGACCAAAGAGGGATTTACATTTTCCTCGGTTGCAGGGTTCTGTCTTCTCACCTTTGGCCTTTTGTCCCAGCAAGTCACTCATGTCTTGCCCTGCCATCGATCTCATGGGCCCCACAGTTTGCTGGGTTTTTTTTTCTTCCATGAGACTTCCTTCCTATATGTCTATTCACTTTTTTTTTCTAGACCCACATGGAGTATTTTGTGGACGGATTGGATTTTTTTCTTGAACCCAATCAAGGGGCTGTGACCCACAAAAAGTCCGCAGGGAGACAGAATTGCTAACCATTTGAGCAACTCTTATCTTGTGAAATGTTATTAGTCCTCTGATGAACCCTAATTGGGTATATCATTTGTTGAACTTAGATTTTATTGGATCAAATTATTGTCAAGTAGGTAAAGGTACAGTCATCTTCATTCATGTGGTGAGTCTAGCGGGCCCTCAAAAGTCATATGACTGTTTCTCTTTTTCTTTAATCTTCTTCAAAAGAAAAAAAAATCTCTGCCAAGGCTGTAGAGTTCATGACCCTACAGTTAAAAGCAACTTCAATAGGGACAGTTCAGATCTTTGATTAAAGTTCTATAAATACATGGGTGAATGGCAGAGATTGGATGGCTATGATACACACCAATTGTGGGGAGTTCCTTTTCTCGTTCTAAGCTGAAATTACCACTCTACGTACCTGTTTGAGATCCATACTATAATGATTTCTCATGGTATAGGTGTAGAACGCGAAACCCATCAAACCTCTCTTTTATCTTTGAAATTTTAAGCTTAATAAATGAACTGCTCGCGACTGATTAGCTCTAGTGCCATTTTAAATTTCTTCAGCTGACTAATCATACCGAAACTTCGAGATATTAGTAGAGTCAGTAAAAATACATTTCAATGATATTAACCTTTATATTGTCGCATTATATGATTAACTTAATTTCACTCATCAAATTATTGTCAATCATACTATTCCAATGCGACGATAAATATCACTTTGGAGATATATCCATTTCTTTCTCTTTTAGAAGTTTTACCTATGTTGTTTGATTTAATTTTGATTAGATAAAAGGGATTGACTAATGAGAGGAATCGATATTTTGGTTTTATGCTAAAACTTCATTTAACCAATGAGAGCCTCAATTTTGCATTACCCAACTTGCTTGTATTACATATTCACATTCCTCTTCGTGTGGAGCCCACTCTATATGATCTCACACATCTCTCTTTCATAGACACAACCAAATCACACTTCAATTTTGGGGCATGCTTACCTAGTTGACTTTTCACGGAAAAAGTAAGGATCCTCAGAAGACCTATTTTTGAGACACAAAAAGTGTTAAAATAGGGTAAATTCCCGAAGATCCTCAGAAAATAAATTATCATGGCAGAGTTAGAAAAGAAAAACTTCCACAGAGAAGGAAAGTTTTTGCAAAACCAAATTTCTACGGTATATGCACAAACATGTCATTAATATTTGACAAGTGACTAATCTAATGGTAGAAGCGAAATTAGGCCACTTTGATCAAACAAAAATAAGCCCCACACAGTTATAAAGTCTCTAATACTTGCCCATTTTACCAACAAATCTATCTCAGAGTTTTTAACTTAAATCAGAGAATTCAGTAAAACAGAGGGTTCTAAATTTAAATATCTCTAAATGTTTTTTCCTCGCAGTTTCGGAGCTGGGGCCAGACGACTCGGGACGAAATATCGTGGAGATAATATTCAAGTCTAGCTGGCTGAAGAAGGACCGTCCGATCTTCAAGATCGAACGGATATTAAAAGTCCACAACACCCAGCGCACGATAGCCCGCTTCGAGGACTACCGCGACTCGGTCAAGGCCCGCGCGTCGGCTCACAACGACCGCTGCGCCGCGGACGGGAACGAGTTGCTCCGATTCCACTGCACCACGCTAACGTGCGCGCTCGGCGCGCGTGGCGCATCGACCCTGTGTGGGTCCCTCCCCACGTGCGGCGTGTGCACCATCATAAGGCATGGGTTCGCGGGCAAGGGGGTCAGGACCACGGCCAGCAGCGGTAGGGCCCACGACTGCCTCCACGTGGCGGCCGATGAGGGCAGGAGGGCCATGCTGGTGTGTAGGGTCATAGCTGGGCGAGTTAGGCGAGTCGGGGGTGAGGACTCGGTGCTGGGTGAAGAGGAGTCCTTGTTGGGCCAGGGTGGGACGTATGACTCGGTGGTGGGCCATGCCGGGATCTACTCGAATCTCGAGGAGCTGATCGTTTTCAATCCAAGGGCTATCCTCTCTTGTTTCGTTGTGATCTACAGATCTGTGGATTAGGATAATGCCCTTGGATTTTAAATCAATGGAAAGTAGCATTGCACCTGTGTTTTCCAACAATTATATATAACCACATGCATTTTTAACTTCTTCCAAAGGCCTATTTGTTTGGGTTAGATTAATGAATTCCTACAAATTCAAATTCTAATTCTAAGAAACACCTTCCTTAAACGGGTCAGAATTGAAGAAATAAAAGTGAAAAAACATTCATAGATAGCCATCAGAATTCAGAAAAGTGATGATTTAAAGGGCAATGGAAGCTAAATATCCAACCATAACCTCGTAAATCAAGTTGAGAAAATTTAGAGGTCTCAGCAACAACTTCACCTAAGATTCTTCACCTTTTATCTTTCATAATTTTGTGTTGGAATCCATTTTATCATGAATTCTTAGGAGTTTAGTTATATGCAAACAAATAAATCTAAACTGAAGTTACCTTAGTTGTTCCGATAGTCTCTGTAAACTACCATGTTTGTCATTTTTTTTTTTTTCTTTTGTGAGTGTTTTATGCAAATCTTGTGGATTTTATTTAAAAAAGAATGAAGCTTTTCTTAAATCTAATCTACTTTCAATTAAGCTTGGGGTAACATTTTGAGGCCATTAAAACCCAAGTCATGGTGGTAGAGCATTGACTATTTGAGGCCCCTAATTATATATGGTGGTTATTTGTACTTGTTGGAAAACAAAGGTGCTTGAAAGTAAATTTCCATTATATAATAATAGCTTAGTAGCTTTTAGTATTGTTCTTGGGTTTAACAATGAAAGCAGGGGAATCTATGACCTAACCCTTTTCTAGAGGGGCTCTTTTGTACAGTTTTATTATGCTCTCTTGAGCTTTTGGTTGTTTCTTCTTGAAGGAGAACTTCCACTATTTTATTAAAGCCTAATGGGTAGGGTGGTTGGATCTTTTGACTTTATAATCTGAATCCTTTCTATAGATATGATAAAATATTACTGCCACCTACTGCACTTATCGGATCGCATTGGTTACCTCACAAGGGACCCAATGCTTCAGTCAACTCCAAAAGGGGTCCACTTAAATTACAATTTTTTTCTTCCTTAAAAATAAATATAAGGTTTAAATTCAAATCTTTCTCGTATTGCAGGCAACGCCCTTAACAATAGCTTGGACTAGCAAAACAATCCGTGCAAAACATGGGCATGACCCACTTGGCTAGTGTTCTCACTCCATCTAACTACTTTTTACTTTTTCTGAAAACCAATTACACATTAGGAATTTTTTTGGTATAGTAGACCTAGTGGTTAGGTTAGTTATATAATTTAAAAACATAAGAGGTAATGATTCCAAACCTCACATCAAAAGAATCTGGTCAAAACTAAATCTAAAGCCCTCAGCTTTAATAGATAGATTATAATAAGTTAAAATGTGTGAAACAACATCCTTACAATGGTCCTCAACTGATCTAAGTGAAATTTGGTTCAGTGATTTAAAAAATGTGACTTTGTATTGTTTCATGGAAGGAAGGTGAATTCCATTCTTTTGATTAAGAGCAGCATGTTATCATGTCAAGTGCACATACCATTCACAAAGATATGTTAGGCAGTTGTAGGTCAAATACTATTTTGATTAAATTTTACAATTTAAATTTTAATGATTTTCTAGCATATTTGTCTCGATCTCTGTGATTGGATCCATTAGTGATTAAATGGTTATGTCATTGTCAATCCACGTTAGTATCAAAAAACTTCATTTGTTAGATGGGAGGGAAGCAATGTGTCAGTGAATCGGTTGGACTTTTTTTTTGAGGTGTACACTTCAATATAAAATGAAAGACGAAGAAAAGGGACTTGAATTAAAGAGGATCTTATGAGAAAATTTACCTTATATGTTGACTATACCAACAAGGCCCTCTTAGTTTTTCTGGCACGGAAGTGGTCCTCACTTCCTTTTTTTTTTTTTTTTTTACTGTATGTGTAAAGAGATCTGTGTCGATATTGACACTCACTAAATAGGGAGGGTCGATATCGACCCCTCGCAAACGAGAAAACTAGATTTCAGTTATCTTCATCCTCCTCTTCACCAAACCAATGGGGTTTGTAAGTCAAACTACACTTCATCCAATTTGGTGAGTTTTTTTTTTTTTTTAAACAGTTTCTCTTATGAAACTAGAGGAAATGTGACCTGGGGATATTTACAGGGGTTTGGGTCTGAGATGAAGAATGAGAGGAAATTGGAATCGTCATATTATCTATAAAAAAAAACCCTAATCTCCAAACCAATATGGCCTTTTCTTTCTCTTGATTATTGTGCTCTTTCCTAGAAAAATGAGAAAATAAAACTTGTATTAGGGTTGTGATAAAATGGAGAAGATTAGGTTACAATAACTTATTTCAGGTTTTTAGTTGATATTTGATTTGTAACCTGCATTAGGAATGTGACAAACTGGAGGAGATTAGGCTACAAGAACCCATTATAGGTTTTCAGTTGGTCCTCCCCATTGGGTTTAAGGAAGAGAGGACGGGAAAGATGACGGAAAACTAGTTTTTTTCACGTGCGTAGGATCGATTTTGACTCTCCCCTATTTAGGGAGGGTCATGTTGACACGGATCTCATTTCACTAAAAAAAAAACACAAAAGTTGTTGCCAGGAAAACTAAAAGGGTCTTTTTGGTGTAGTCCGCATCTGAGGTGATTTTTCTAGTAAATTCTCTAAATTAAATTAGCTTATTTAATTATTATGAATCAACATATTTATATTGCTAGTTCCATATGGATTTGAATGGCCGATCTCTTTTCTTGTTCTTTTCTTTTTTTTTTTTTGAGGTTTGGAAAGAAGATAATCTATTAAACATTTGAGAATGAGACATCATGATTAATAATATAGGCATCAGTGCGTACAAAGTCTAGCCTTCGCTAAATCTTGCTCCGCGATTAATGCTTCGACTAATCACTATAAAATGCACATTAGTCAAGACATCCTTCTGTTTTTCTATGATCTTTTCTGTGGCGGGGCATAAATTTCCCATAAGAAAGGATGTTGAGCTTTCGCTTGAATCTATTGCAAACTTGTAGTCACTATAGAAAGCTACTTTTCTCCATCTATTTAGAAGTACCAATTTCAAAGCTTCTTCGATAGCCAAAATCTTTGCCATAAGAGTCAACTCTCCATCCATCCTTTTTGATAGCCTTGTCAATACGCCACCATTTTTGTTATAAGCAATACATCCGACTCCTAGTTTGTTAGCCTCTTTGTTCACAGCTTCTTCAAAAAAAGATGTAAAAGTCTACATCCAAATCCTGATCATTGTGGAAGTAGTCACTCAACTATCATTACAATTATGATCTCCTTGCATTTCCTCTAACAACCATATTCATTCCTTGTGTGTAAGGTTATTTCTTTGAGCCGCGTTCTCTCCATTTGGATTTTAATTGAGAAAGAGTTTTCTCGTTTCTTGATCCTCACGAGAGCACAAAGCCAAAATAGATACAACCCTTCTACATGGACAAACTTTTTGGCATGAATTTGTGACAAACTCCCATGTGGCACAATCCTAGAGGTGCTTTTTCCCCCTCTCTCAAAAGTTGCACCTCTAAGATTGTGCCACATGGGAGTTTGTCACAAATTCATGCGAAAAAGTTTGTCCATTTAGACTTTTTGAAATAGATAATATGATCTTGATCAATTATCCCTTCCTTCTGTTTCTCTAGCCAATATTCCCACCGATATATAAATGAGGTATGATTGGCGTTATCCATGAGAAAGTACAGGAGGAGGTGCTATACTAAGTATCCCAAGCGATGTGACATTTCAAAACAAGATGTTCAATGGTCTCACTCTGTTCCCTACACAAGCGACATATGTTATCTACACCAACTTTTTCCTTCAATGAGTTTTTCCAACAGGTAGTTTGTTGTGCAGAGCCCTCCATAAGAAATTTCTAACATTCAAAAAGAAGGGAGTGTTCCATAAGTTTTTCCAAAGTCTGAGTAGGAATAACAACAGAGGATGAAGAATCTTGAAATTGAAAATGATATGGCAATTTGTATGGTTGTTTTACCTTCAACCTTTTGTGATCCAGATAGATGTGATCAGTGTGATTGCTCTTGGACTCATTCATCAATGAGTCCCTTTGTTCTATTTGACACTTTTTTACGGATTTTCCACATCTTAAGAGTAGGATGGGAGTTTCTAACGATACAATTAGTGAATATCTTGTGGACTCTGAGAGTAATTGACCCTATTGAGCCCTAGACAGGGCATGATAGGCCATATGATCTCTAAAATATGTGATGAGTTATATGAGGTTAACATAAAGACAAACTCAAGTTAGTGTAAGTTAAATTCATAAATATGGAGATGATCTCTCCAAGATCTGAACCTTCCATTTGATGATTTACCCTCTTTATATTACTAAATGGAGAATCTACTTTCTTCATAATAGTATTCACTACTAGATCGGAATAAAAATGCTGATTGAACAAGTAAGAAATAACCTTTTGTACACTTTTTAGCGATCCATCACCAAGTGAAATCTTGCTTTGAGCAAAGCGTAATCATGTTTGTATTGGACAATCATAAATGAAAGAATGAAATGACTAAGGGTGTGGTTGGTTAAACTTATTTAAAGCCAACCAAGCTTTTATATCAGTAACTTAAAAAAAGCGATATCTTCAAAGTAGCTTTTTAAAAGAACCTGTTGTTTGGTTAGCCTAATTTTTGCGCTTACTTTTTAATATAAAAAGGAGCTTTAACATATAATCATTAGATGATTTATGATAAACGTCATAAAAACTAATGTATATTAAACTTCATAAAAACTAAATTACACAATAAAAAGAAACCTGTAGGTGAATAAGATCACCCACATAATATCAGTTAGAGATGTGCCAAGTTTTGTGGGTCTTTAACACTAACCACATGATTTACAGTCTCTACGAATATAATCTCTCAAAAAGATTAAATTGAATGAATATATTTTCCAAACATAATAAAACAGCCTCCACCACCATAAATATGTGCGGCAAAGATTGCATCAGCAATGGCATCCCTCAGTTCCCATAGCTGTTGTCCTTGATCAACATGTGTTGGGTTCTCCCTCTGTTCACCATGCATTAAGTCCTCATTCATGACTTTATTTTTTTCATAACCATTCTCATTGTTAATGATGAGAAATAATCACAAGATTGATTCCAGGCTATGAGTGTGATTTCTGTATTAAATTATATTTTAAGGTTTTGTTCTGGCTATGATTTTTGTATTGAATTGTATTTGAGTTTTTGGCCAACTATTAAATGTGTATATACTTCATACCTCTATACTCTCCCTCAATGATCTGACGAGTTTTCCATTCATAGAATTTTGTTGTTTTACACTATAAACAATAGGTAGGATTAAACTCTAAAAAGATCACTACCACAAGTGGGTACTCTGAAAATGGAGAGAGAGAGAGAGATTCATGCATATGAGGGCAAGTGGAGCACAATTATTGCAAAGCACACGCTTGCCTTGAAACAACTGCTGAAATAATAATCCGTGAACTAAGGGATGTGGGAGCTTCTTCTTTCCCCTTGACCCCGTACATATACAATCAAACCTTAATTAAATGAGAGATGGATTGTTTCTCTTACATGGATTGTAAACTGTCATCATATCTTTGGACCATGCTCGACCATGTTTTATGTAAAAGGAATACTATATATCTATATCTATGTGCACTACATATATGTATTTGTATTAAACTTTAAAGTTGTCCAAGTTCAATGCAGCTTCCCAAACCTTAGCTTACTTTACAGTAACCAAGATATGGTTATTTATAAAGATATATGCAATATTCTTGTATGGTCCAACAGAGGGGATTCTCAAACCTTTAGTTTAGTTACAGTTTCAAGATATGTTTTGTATTGTTCAAAAATAAGTACATTAGTTTAGTCATTAACATATAAACCAGGCGAAAGTTCCTGTGAGATGCCTTCCAATGTGACTCCCGTGTATCGAAGTGGGATCTGCAAACGAGTGCTTGGAATTCAGTAGTGAGCAGTTCAGACAGTTGTGAGGTTGATTCTTGTGATTTTTAAAAGAAGATACTGTTTTCCAGCTAAAGTTGTCAATTGGTCAACTCTCACTTGCTTGACAATGGTCTTTCTTTGGAAGTGAAGCACTTTCTGAGATTCTATGAGCATCTCGGATGTGTTTCTTGATTTCTCAACAATGTTTGAGTTTTAGATGAAGTGTTTGTATAAAGGGTTTTCTCTAATTCGATAATAGCTGTGATGTAGAGAGGAGCATGAGCTTGTATATATGAGATGTACTCATCAACATCTACAAAGTGCAGTAGTGTGGAAAAACTGCAAAATTGGCACAGAAACCTCAATACAGCAGAGTATGTGGTGTTTGTTGGGATTTTCAAGGGTTGTTTTCATGATTGTCCAAGCCCAGCCCATTTAGTTATCAGGCCTAATAATTGGCATCAATCAAACCCAAGCTCTAAATATTAACTCTGCCCCAGCTCATTTGCAAAATATATCAATATGTCAAGTTTTGGTAGGACTCGTAGTCCGGCTCTTAATTATACATAGTTCAAACCCTATCTTGTTTAACAATTGGGCCAGATTATAGGTTTGGACATGGCCCATTGGATTAAAAACCCATCACAAATTCACCCTAGCATGTAAAAGGAAAGCCCAACCTGACCTGGCCCAGTAACATTCCAGTTGAAGGTTGTTAGAGCATGAAATGGAAATTTACCCTCATCTACCCACCCACCTTCCATGATCAACCACATTGAGCCTTTACTTCGGGTCTGAACATATCCGAGTTTTCTGGATCCACAAAAACAATTTGTATAAATATTGCAGAAATTGATTTACCTGAAAAAGTGACATCCAAACAACACTTGAATGTTTACCAAGAGAAAGTAAACTTACAAAATCGAGGTTAAAAGGAAACTGTACATTTATTTTGTAAGATATCATCACACTATTTTTCAACTCTCAATGTTCTTGCCTTTCACAATCTCCTCCAAGGATTTTTAGACATCCTTTGTGTTCTGACTTAATTGCCATAAATCATTGGGCTTATATTATCCCTATTCAACTGATTAGAGAGATCTTCATCCTTCCAAGATGAAAAAAAAAATGATATAATCCTTGGCTTACAATTAATATGCAATAGCCAATTGGTTTACATTGTCGAATCTCTGCAATTCATAATTCAACATCAAAAGGAAGAACACAACAAAGACAAAGGCACAAAGCAATGTATATTGGGGTTTGAGTTTAGTTTACTGGTTTTGATGTACTTGTCACTGTACAGGACCCTGCACACTGGTGATGACCTTTTATGTACTTGTCACTGTACTATGAATCTTTAATACATAGTTACATTCTTGTAGCATAAAAAAAATCAAAAGGGACTAGGAAAACAAACTGAAGTTTCAGAGGACATAACAAAAGCTCAGCCTTTCAAAAGAACTGGCACCTGTTTAAATCTTCAATGGATCAATGTCTTTTACCCTTTGATAGTTTTGACCACCTCCAGAGTGTCCAGAGAACTATGACCGGTTTCCTTCTCAAAATTGAGACATGGAGGATTCTTCAGCTTCATTGGAGGAAAATTTTCTTGGTCCCTGTCCATGCATCCACAAGAATACCTTTGTAGAACAAAACGTAACAGAAAGCTGATCTGCCATTGGATGTGAAGAAAGCCACTAAAACGAGATGAAATTGTCCAATATGTATTTAGGTTGGAGTCCTGGCATGGGTTGGTGGCTAAGACGACTATGATCATTCCTTGACGATTTTGATATAATCAACATATTTTTTGGCCAACTCAACACCTTGCAGGGATTGTGGACGCAGGTGCTATGCAAGGGCCCAAAAGCGCCTCTTCAAACGAGGCCAAAGCGAGAGCATTCTTAGCCGCAAGACAAAGAGCAATGATTTTGATAATTGGCAATATGTATTGATGGATGCTAAAGAAGTGGTGGAAGCTTTGAGGGAAAGTCGTGACTAGTTCATAAATTCTATTATTTGGAGCATTAAAGCCTTGGATTCTTTAGGTAATGTCCTTGGAGAGGAATTCTCTCTAGTTTTCCTCAATTTCAAGGAAAATCCAGGTTTAGGTGAAGAAATGAAAAGTTAGAGAGGATTTCTCAAATCCTCGAAACCCATAAAAAATCCTCTCTTCCATTTATTCCTCCGGCTCCACCTCTCCCCATCGAATTTTGCAAATCCACAGAAGCAAAAGGCTACAAAAGTGACTCCTCCTAAGGGCACGTTTGGTAACGAGAGAGGAATCCCCTCTTCGGAGGAATCTTTGGTTTCGCGGAATTAGACTTTTTTCTTTGAGGATTTATGAGGGAGAGGATTCATCGCATTCCATGTTTGGCGAGCACAGAGGAATCAGCGATGATTCCTTTGGATCCACGTTTGGTAACGGGAGAGGAATCTACAAAAGAAAAAAAAATCCAAATTTCTCCATCTCAAATCCATTTAAATAACACAAAAATAATTCCATATCCTCTAATTCATCCTAAAAAAATCATTTTGTAAATATAAAAAAAAATAATGAAAATTTTACATAGTCTGACTTATTTAGGTACCTACAAAATAAAGCATTATATAATCTCTTCATATAGAGACAACCCTATTTTCCATGATCTTTAAAAATAAATCAACTCCCATAATGCTAGTGGACACTATAAACGATGGCCCTAAACCATAATGGCCGTCTTAAAAAATGCGCAGTCATATAAGTTACAAAAAAAGGCATCATTCATCTGAGAAATAGCCATCATTTTTTTACTCCAAATGAAACTTAGAAACAAAAGACGCAAAGTTTTCAACCAAAGCACCTCAAACACACACAGCATCACAAAACAGTCGAGCTGTTTACCCAAAAAGAGAAGAGAAAAAACACAAGACTCGAGTGATGGAGAATTGCACTTGACTCATATTACTCAATAAAGCTCAGCTTTTATTCAAAACAAATGCCTCAATCCAATCAATAGTAAAAAAAATGGGGCTTCCTTAGCCCAATCCAATCAATTAGGAACAATTCTATTTTTATTTGGAATTATTTATAATAGCTCCAAATTTTAGAAATATTTAAAGAAGATGGATAAAAAAGATGCTATTAATCATCCATACATCTTCATATTACATCCTTATCAATGGTAGATTTTATATCACAATCATCAATTTACATCTATAATCCCAAATTAATGTTTTGGCTTAAGGGTAACTTTTATTAAATAGAAGAGCATTCATTACAAAATGAACCCAACACTATAACATATTTGGTACAAAGTGAACATAACCCCTACAAAAAATACAAATATAAAACATCACTCCATTCACGGAGAAATCCAAAGTGCTGGCCTCAAACACCTTGTGCACGCGGATGAAGTTGTCAGTCTCTTCTGTTGGAAAATATGGCAAAAGAAGGCAGCTATCATGTGTTTCGATTACTTCGTAAAGTTCTTGTTTTTCCCTTCTTTTGAATTTGAATTGATTTCGATTACTTTTGCAGGTTGTTCATGTTTAATCATAGCAACTGTCCATCTAGCTGCTGCCTTTGGTTTAGCTCCATTATCAACAACAGCTGCATCAAGTTTCTGAACATAACAAAAACGAATTAGAGAACATCAACAACAGAGACACATTATATATCGTGACAGTAATATTACAATCTTCCACCATAATTTTGGATACACCTAATGAGGAAATCAATTGAAAGCTCAACATTAATCTCCCATATGTGAAAGAGCTTATTTTTCAATAACACAAAAATCTGTCCAGGTACATGGGAAAGTATTGAAAAATCAAGAAAGAACATTTTCATCGTTGCTAGAAGTAACACCACCTGGAGAATGCCTTAGAAGCTGCTTTTCTTATGCAGGATGTAGGTTTTCTAACTTCTGTTCACATGTAGAATTAAATGGGTTAGATACAAAACTTCTGTTCACATGTAGGATACTAAGGTCATTGCCTACAAATGAAACGGTAGCAGTTAACTTCAATTGGCAGCCAAATACATTGCAAATAACCATCTATGAAACTCAAAAGTATGACACCGACAACAATTGATTGCAAACATACCAACCAGAATTAGGATGTTAATAAGTGATGGCCAGGGTGAAAGAGAGCCTTGAACCTTCAACAAAAGGTAGAATTATCTGGAAAATTACCTATCGGCCATTTTTCCAATCTCACCACCAAGAGCATCCACTTGATTTACCAGTTGAGATTTTGCAGGGCCACTTACTACTGGTACAACTTTAATACTGTATAACCATTTGTATTACTAAGAGCAGAACTTGGAATAAGATGAGCATGCCTCACTCCATGACACTTCTCTATCTCCCGTGTAGCCCAGATATAGTATCTCAATTATTGCAGACCCTAATGTCACCATCAAGTAGGCTAGTACCTGTTCCAAACCCAGTACTAAGTAAGATGGAGGAATTCATTGCAAAACCCCTATTATAGCCAAGCTGCTCTAAGCTTCATGTGTGGGCTTTGATTCCACATTAGGATTTGATAACTACATGTCCCTATAGCTGATGTTAGCAACTGGAAATCTGAAATTAGTTAATCCGATCCATATAATGATGGTGGTAAAAAAGACTCAACATCAGTAAGAAAAGAGTCATAATCTGGAATTAACAAATCTTTCAACTCCAAAACCTAAAAATGGCAAATAAAAAGGGGAATTGATGTTATATGTTTCTTTTATCTCTCGTCAGCTTCATCAAAAAGAAGATTTTAAAGGCAGAACCCCATCTCATTAATCTCAAAGCTTAAATCTCATATTTCCACAACCTATAGTAACAAGGTTCATTCCCAACCTATAGCTACAGTTTCATACCTAAAAGAGAGGATCTGTTGACAACTCTGCATATAACAACTGTATGTCATCAATCGATTTGATCAAACAACCACATGAATGGAAAAGAAACAGTTGCTAAGATATAAGTCCATAAACAATTTCTAAATTAAAAATAAAATGGTAAGGATGGCCTGATCTATACAAGGGTTCTGATAATACAAAATAAACTACATCTACTCTACAGGTGGAAAGAACTAAGTAACTCAAGCAAGTTTAGACTAATCAACAAATTACATAAGGTCAATGCTGCCAAGAACATAGATCTTGCGGGTACCGTTATCTACGGCCAGAAACTATGAGGCCTTCACTTCATCTCCAAGTTGCTCAAATGCTTTCATCTTGATCCTCATTTCCAGATCAATTGGTAGTAGTGCTTCCCATACCTCCTTCTAAAGGTTTTTAGTCAAAATTGTATTCCTTGAAATTGCATCTACAACATCTGTCATACGCCCTACAACTGCCACCATCACATCCCTTGTGCTTTGACGCCTTGTTATTTGACGGGATAATCTTCCAAATGTCGCGCTACGCCCTTTAATTGAAGAGATGTGCTCATCTCTAGCCTCCTCATTTTGGGGGGTGCCATCATCACAGCATCAATGTCATTATCACCCAAGGCATCGACATCTACAAATGGTGGTGATTGAGGAATGCCATTAGTGACAAATTCCTCTTGACCATCAGCAATTGAGTCGCCAAATCTATTATACTAAGGGAATGTAGACTCCCTTAGTATGCCGACACCTGTTTGCCTACATGCAGACACATGTCAACCCCAATCTCCACTCATCTGTATGTCATCCCCACTCCCCACTCTTCGAAACTGAACCTAACTGATGCAAGCAAAAGCAGCATTTTCTTGGGGGAGATTATTACTTTCTCTCTCTTCTCTACCATTTTTTCGAAAGAACGGAAGCGCTGAAACGTCAATGATGGTTTCCTTATGCACATTGGTGGTTTCCTCATGCACTCGTCTACGACTCGGAACAGCTAGCAATTGCGATTGAGACCAAACCAAAACCTCTCTCTCTCTCTCTCTCTCTCTCTCTCTCTCTCTCATGATAGATATTACAATCAATAGGAACAATAAGCTTTCATCGGCTTTTCTGTCATAGGTAGCCTTTTCTATATATGATAGTAGATTGTTTGATTCTTTATAGATTGTTTGATTCTTTATGTGTTTTACTGAAACGTTTGTGTTGAATTCTTTTCTCTGTGGTCCTTACCTATCCAAACGTATTGGGTGTTTCTGGATCTTTCATATTGATCTTTGTTGGACTGTTTGAAAAAGAAGATGAATACAGAGTTTGATTTCATTACTGGGATCTATGTGTTTTGGGCTATGCATGCATGGGTTGGAATGGGCTTGGATAGGTGGATTGGGCTTAGATAGGTAGATGGGTGCAGTGGGTGTGGTGAAGGATTGCGGGTGGGTGCACAAGTGTGGTGCACGTTATATCGGTGGGCTGGGCTCGGGTAGAGGAGATGGGTGCGCAGGGAGAAAAAGTGAGAAAGGAGAGGGCATGCGAGCTGAGAGAGAGGAGAGGTAGAGAGAGAATGGCAAAGAGAGAGGAGGGAGTTAGGCAATGAGAGAGAGTGTGGGGCGGAGTGAGAGAGAGAAAGAGGCTGAGAGCGAGTGTCAGGGAGAGGGAGAGAGAGTGGGTAGAGAGAGGGAGTGGGGCGGGGTGAGGGGGAGAACAATAGTGGAGAGAGAGAAGGAATGATGCAGGGAGGCAGGGAAATGGAGAGGGTGCAGTGGCAGGGAGAGGGAGAGCAGGGAGATGGAGAGCATGGAGATAGAGAGGGAAAGAGAGAGCGAGAGAGAGAGAGAGAGAATCAGCAGAGAGTGGGGCGGAGTGGGGAGTAACAGGGAGAATGAGAGCAGGGAGACGGAGGAGTGGGAAGATGGAGAGGGTGCAGAGAAATGAAGAGCGGGATGAGAGAGAAAGAAAAAGAGAAAGAGAGAGCCGGTGGGCTGGGCTCAGGTAGAGGAGATGGGTGAGCAGGGAGAGAGAGTGAGAGAGGAGAGGGAATGCGGGCTGAGAGAGAGGAGAGGCAGAGAGAGAATGGCAGAGAGAGGAGGGAGTCGGGCAATGAGAGAGAGAGAGTGGGGCGGAGTGAGGAGAGGGAGTGAGAGAGAAAGAGGCTGAGAGAGAGAGTGGCAGGGAGAGGGAGAGAGAGAGTGGGCAGAGAGAGGGAGTGGGGCGAAGTGAGGGGGAGAGCAGCAGTGGAGAGAGAAAGAGAGTGGGCAGAAAGAGGGAATGGGGGGGAGTGGGGTAGAACAGCAGTGGAGAGAGAGAGAGGGAATGAAGCAGGGAGGCAAGGAAATGGAGAGGGTGCAGTGGCAGGGAGAGGGAGAGCAGGGAGATGGAGAGCGTGGAGATAGAGAGGGAAAGAGAGAGAGAATCAACAGAGAGTGGGGCGGAGTGGGGAGCAACAGGGAGAATGAGAGAAGGGAGACGGAGGAACGGGAAGATGAAAAGGGTGCAGGGAGATGAAGAGTGGGTGGAGAGAGAAAGAAAGAGAGAAAGAGAGAGAACGAGCAGAGAGAGAGCCGGTGGGCTGGGCTCGGGAAGAGGAGATGGGTGTGCAGGGAGGGAGGGAGAGAGAGAGAGAGAGAGAGAGGGAATGCAGCCTGAGAGAGGAGAGGCAGAGAGAGGAGGGAGTCGGACAATGAGAGAGAGAGAGTGGGGCGAAGTGAGGAAAGGGAGTGAGAGAAAGAGGCAGAGAGAAGGTGGCAGGGAGAGAGAGTGAGCAGAGAGAGGGAGTGGCGCGGAGCGAGGGGGAGAGCAGCAGTGGAGAGAGAGAGGGAAGGATGCAGGGAGGCAGGGAAATGGAGAGGGTGTTGTGGCAATGAGTGGGAGAGCAGGGAGATGGAAAGCATGGAGATAGAGAGAGAAAGAGAGAAAATGAGCAGAGAGTGGGGCGGAGTGAGGAATAATAGGGAGAAGGAGAGCAGGGAGACGGAGGAGCGGGAATAAGATGTTCAATCCATATATTATTAAAACTAAGATTGGAAGATTGTAATCTCATAGAATAAGATGTTCTATGCCACTGCTATGAGGACTTAAATGCAATTAAAATAAAGTGGTCTTCATGCCATGTGTACTTACACTGCTACATATTTGTTGGTCATGTTTTGAGATGCATGCCATATGTTTTTTTTTTTAAGTTAGATGTGATTTGTTTTATGTGTCCCGATACAAGAAATACTATTTCGGCCTATCACGTGCGCCACCTATTTAAAATGACATCTTTTTTTTCACTCCAAGAAAGCAATTGAGAGTGTTCAACTATCTAACATCACATTTTGTAGAGGTGGTGCTCAGGATAGGTTGAAACAGTATTTCTATGTTTCATTGAAATTAGGAATTTATTTCTAATCGATCATGGAGTAATAAATACTTGTAGATTTCCGATTCATGCCTTACAACTTAAATAGCAATTATATTGTAACTTAGTTAGAAAGTAAGTTTTTAAGAGAACTTAGCTTCTACAGTAATATTAAATAATTTACTTCTACAGTGAAATAATATTAAATTTTAATATTATTTATAACACTAAATAATTTAATATTAGTTTAGATATTAGAATAATTTAATTTTAATATTAAATTAGTAAACTGTCCTGGAATTCATAGCAAACTTTTTAGTCATTTTAATATAGTAAAATTCTATAAGCAGATCCAAAATTGTTGGGATAAGGCTAAAATGATGGTGGTTGTGGTTAATGATACTTGAACTAAAAATTAATCGTGTGATATTTTCTTTGATGGTATGATTCTTATCACATTCCATTCTTTGTAGTACTTAAAACGTATAAAATAAAATGGATAATATTCCTATTCTATCCTTCCCCACTACCTGCTTACAATTTCGTTTCTTGACTCCTTGGATCCTACGGCATTTGAGCAACTTGGTATCGTTTCACATTAATTGAATATCACCTGACATAGATCGGAATCCTTTGAGTGGCACTTTGCGTGGTGATCGAGACTGCCGCATCACCGTGGGGCACAGTTTGTATTAAAACTTATACACAAACGTTCTGAAATTCCCAAGCTTCTTATTTAATTTTAGAAATGAGTTGGCCACAGATTTGTCCCTTAAGCTGACATGAGTATACCTCTTCAATGCTCTTGCAGACCACTGAAGTCCGGCCTCGCCGCATAAACTACAACTGTCTACAAGCTCCAAACTTCCGTCGAAGGAAAAAAGGGAACGATCGTTATTTTAAAAATCTTGGGGTACTTTTGAGAACTTGCTTCGTCTATATTATCTTACTGAAATCTCTATAAATTTCCAATCTTATGTTTAAGAAATAGACAACTTTATTTTGTGAAATCCAACTTCAAACAAATCAATTATTGCCGGTGGAAAAAGAATTTCATCTTAGTATCTTTCTCTCTTTCTGTTTTGCATGAATTCTATCATGTTAGTATCTCTCTCTCAACTTCGTCTTTGTTTCATTGATCCCGATTCTGATTCATAATTTGCTAATTTATATTATGAAATTCTTGGATTTAGTGCCTTTACAAATAATTTGGTACTTGGTGTAACTGCAAGCCTATGATTAATTACAGACTTAACCATGATATTAGGCACACTAATTCCAAGGAACATGATACAACATTATCAGGATGCAATGGCTATTTATTGTACAATGGGTTTCCCCGATCTATTTATAACATTCACATGTAACCCAAGTTCGCAAGAGATTTAGCAACAACTATTATGATTCCCTAGTCAACGCACTGAGGACAGGCCGGATATAGTTACAAGGGTATTTCACATTAGGCTTAAACAACTGATGGAGGACCTCAAAAAAATAATTTATTTGGCAGAGTAATTGCAGGTATACAAACTCAATTATTAGCATACTTTAACTTCAACATCTACTTTAGTTTTTGAAATTGTATTACTATGTCCGAATGATTTTGAAACAATCTATTAATTATGGAAATCACCCCACTCTCAACAGATATTCATGTCATTGAGTTTCAAAACGAGGATTACAGCATTCCCACATCATCCTCACTCTGGCTTACGAGGACAAATCACAGTTACCGAAAGAGATTGATGACATTATTTCGGCGGAAATACCAAATGAGGTTGAAGATCCATTGGCATTCGCAACTGTAACGAGATGCATGTTACACGAGCCATGTGGTTATCAAAATATGATGCTCCATGTATGGTAAATGGAAAGTGCTCAAAAGGTTATCCAAAACCATTTGTGGGTGCAACGACAATAGTGGATAATGGATTCCTGGTCTATAGATGTCGAAATAATAACATGACGTATAGAATCAACGGTTTTGATGTAGATAACTGATGGGTTATTCCATATATGATTGTAAGATATGATTCGCACATAAATGTTGAGCGGTGTGCCCATGGCAAGGTCATCAAGTACTTATTCAAGTACATTCATAAGGGTCCAGATCGAGCAACGATTGTTATCGAAGACAATATCGTACAGCCTAATAACAGTGGAGAACGTATGTACAGATGTGAATGAGATCAAGCAATTTCAAGATGGTCGATACATATCTTCGACTGAAGCAAGCTGAAGAATATTCGAGTTTTACTTGCAAAAAAAATATCCCTCCGTGCAAAGGTTACAATATCATCTACCAAGTGAACAGTTTGTTGTGTTTAAAGACACGACTGATGTTGAGTCCGTGATTAATCGGGATGGCATTCATGACACAATGTTCACCAAATGGTTCGAAGCGAATATAAACCACCCAGATGCTAATGAAATCACGTACGTTGAGTTCCCAACAAAGTGGGGGGTCTCGAACGCAAAGCAAAAACAGTGGACATGGCGAAAACAACGTACGTGTATTGGTAGACTTGCTTATACACATCCAAACTCGGAAGAACGTCATTATCTGGATATGTTACTTAACAAGGTCCGGGGGGCAAAATGCTATGAGGATATTAGAACCGTCGGTGGAGTGGTGCACCCAACATACAAATCAACATGCTTTTCACATGGCCTACTTGAACGTGATGGTGAATGACATGAAGCACTAACCTAAGCCTCAACATGGGCCACAGGTTCCCAACTCAGAAACATGTTTTGTTCAATGCTGATGTTCTCAGCAATTACAGATCCCACGGAATTGTGGGAAAAACAATGGGCGGACCTAACAGATGATTTACAAAGTCGAACGAGGAGACAGCTTGGAGACAGAGATGGATATCTTGATAAAAGTGAATTGAGAAATTCAGGGCTCCTGGATATCGAGCGTATACTGAATAGAATGGCAGATCATTGACAGAATTCCCCCCCATGCCGCTGCCATCTAACCAGTTAGGCCAGATTGTGACGAATAGGCTTATGATGAAAGAACTCGAATATGATAGCACAGCTGAAAGCTATCTGTTCGAGTTGTTGCATGTCGGCTTAAATGATGATCAGAAGATGGTCTTTAATACAATAATGGATGCGTATACAAAACGGACGGGTTGTCTCTTCTTTGTTTATGGTAGTGGAGGAACGGGCAAGACGTATCTATGGAGGACTTTAATAGCAAAGATCAGGTTACAGAAAAAAATTGTTCTCTCGGTGGCATCATCAAGAATTGCTGCTTTGCTTTTGCCAAACGGAAAAACTGTGCACTCACATTTCAAAATACAGCTAAATCTCCACCAATCGTCATGTTGTCATATCACCCATCGGACCGATTTGGCAATGTTAATTAACGAAGCAGATTTATTCATATGGGATGAAGATCCAATGTTGAGTCGCTACGCCTTTGACGCTGTTGATCAAACATTCAGAGACATTCTGCAAAATACGAGTAACAGTTCCTCAGAGAAGGTGTTTGGAGGAAAATTATTTGTACTTGGAGGAGATTTTAGACAGATACTGCCGGTTATAACAAAGGGGGGACGTGAACAAATAGTTGAAGCTTCGTTGCCGAGGTCGAGTATTTGGAAATATTGCCAAGTTTTCTATTTGAATATAGATATACGTGTTAGAACAAACAATGTTCCCGAAACTTTACGATCTCGGTTACATGATTTCACAGAGTGGATTAAGATGGTTGGCGAGGGAAAGGTATCCGGGACATCTTTTGGAAATGATTATGATCCAAACTGGATCAAAATCCCATATGAGTTTCTCATACGAAATGATGAAAGGGGACTACAGCGGTTGATTGAATCAACTTATCCGGAACTAATTGATAGGTACGGTGATTTGTCCTACTTAAGTGAGCGTGGAATACTTGCTCCGAAAAACATCAATGTCGACCAGCTGAACTCGATGATGTTATTAATGATACCAGGAGAAAGGGGGGTATTTTATAGTGCAGACAAGCTATGTCCTACATCAGCAGAATCTATGGATCATGTTTTGCACCCTCCAGAGTTTCTGAATTCTCTGGACTTGCCAGGATTACTAAGTCATGCTCTGGAGTTAAAAGATGGAGCTCCGATAATGTTATTGCGAAGCTTGAATCAATCTTTGAGATTGTGCAACGGTACCCGATTAGTTGTTCACAAGATGAGGGACAAAGTTATACAAGCTAAAGTCATGTCAGGTTCCCGCATTGGAAAAATTGTATTGATAAGTCGTATTGACCTAACATCGGCATCTCGTGATTCAACATTCGAACTGAAAATAAGACAAATTCCTATCAAGCTGGCATTTGTAATGACCATAAATAAGAGTCAATAACAGACTCTGAAGAATGTGTGTGTCTACCTCCCGAATCCTGTGTTTTCACATGGTCAGCTGTATGTAGCTTTGTAGCGTGTTACATCTCCGTCAGGTTTGAAGATGCTGCTAATCAATAAACAAGGGATGCCAAATAATATCACCAAAAATATTGTGTACAAGGAAGTCTTCAACAATATCCCCCATTAAAATATGCTATGAGATTTGATATCTGGTGAATTTTATGTATAGATACAAAGGGACAAAGATTGGTTGAATTATTCTTAAATTGTCGATAATTATATTTTATCGTGCGGTTACTTAATTGTCGTTATGTTCATTTTACATGTATTTTATAATGTGTGTCAAGTTTATAACTTGCTTGCTATGTTGTTGCTAATTTGAATGAACTGTTGTTGCTTTCATTTAAATGACAATTAATAGAGTAATGTTTCAAAACTAAACCAAATAAGATGGGTGCACCTCTCAAATATTGTCGTGGCAATGACTCTCTACGTGTTAGGGATGGACAGATGAGTTCGAACATAAACCGTTTGAACATGACACCCCAATATCAAAGCATGGCTCACGCAAAATACAACTAGCTCAGTGTTTGAGAGAGTGTGGAAACTTCATCCCCGAAAGATATATAATAATAAAAATTGCAGAAACATTGCCACCAGTTTAGGATGCTGCAAAGAGGAGGATATTTGAAATTTGCGACCATGGCATGCGGTGGAGTTTGTCGAGCTATTGCACTCATTTGAAAAATATACTCAGCCCTCATGGATACAGTTCAAGAAAGAGAATGGTTGAAGGAACATGTGTTAGGGATCATTTGCTGAAGAATGAACAGTTGTTCTACGATCTCAAAAGAAGAGGACTTGAACTGAATATTTGTAGATCTGGTACATTCCATAGTAAGCACTCTACCTCCTCCTTGGCCAGTACAAGGCATCTATGCTAAGCTGAAGACTAATTTCGTAGACATGAGGAAATTAGGGGAAATGTTGGAAGAAATTGAGTTAGACCTTACAACGGTGAAGCCTATAAAAGATTTAGAGGATGGACTGAACAACAACAACACCGTATGAAAGGAAATCTCTATATTCAAGGTAAAAATGTCCTCTTATGATGACTATTGAGATATTTTCAGTTGAATATTTTCTATTAACATAATATGTAATTAATTATTAAATTATTAAACAGGTTTTCATTTGCCTACAGGCCCAAATCTGTGTAGTACTTGAAAGATGGAGTTACAATTACTCGGCATGAATAGCGTGTTTGATATTGTCTGTGTTATAATTTGTAAATATTTTAGATTTCTAGAGGTTAATGTAAACGCTCCGAAATTTGAAATCCGTGCCTTCTCATTTGTAAATTTCATACGAATGTTTATATTGTGAACCCCGTGTTATTAAAATTACATTTACTCTCATTTACTATGTTGTTTTATTTTTAATGTGTCTTTCATTCAATTTTTTTACACCTGCCCGAGCTTCAGCAAGCTCCATTTATACTCACGTAAATAATAA
Organism: Umbellularia californica; assembly: GCA_028538565.1. Taxonomy (NCBI): domain Eukaryota; kingdom Viridiplantae; phylum Streptophyta; class Magnoliopsida; order Laurales; family Lauraceae; genus Umbellularia; species Umbellularia californica. The sequence goes on from JAPQWN010000007.1 coordinate 57,059,521, forward strand.
AACATCTGGAAAAACTCATAAAAATCAAATTAACAACAAAGAAATGACTAAAACCATTAACTAAATAAATTATTTAATAAAAAATTAAAAATTAGTCTGTGAATTTAATGGTTCTATGGTCCGTGCATAGCACAGGGTGTTGGTAGTATTTCACACAGGAGAATGTAGTCGGGCATATGCCTAATCCTATAGTGCCTGCATTCCATGCATATAAACTCACAATCCATTCTTGCATATAATAAAAACAAAATCCATACAAAAATAAATAAATAAAAATCTCACCGCAATATAATCATCCCAAACCCCTTCTTCAGCCGTAACTCTTTTCATTTCTTCATCCCATCCAAACCCACTCAGATTTAACATGGATTTCATAGCACTATACCATTATTTGTAGCTCTTGAACCTATTCTTCAACTTGCATTTAGAAAATTCAAGCCCATGTACTGTAAGCATTTGTCTTGTAATAAGACCCCATCCCTTGGACATAAAGCCTCCGAGGATAAATTTCCCTTTTTTTCGCATGTCAAGCATGATGATGAGAAGCACTTCATCATGTGCATCAGTCCACTTCATGTTTTTTTATGCTGACCTGTTTGTAGCTTGAGAGCTACTTGGTTCAGATATTCTACATTTTACATAGTGTTAACAACCAAAGAAGCACATAAGAAAAAATATCAACCAGGCAACGATAACATTACACATATCTCCACTGAACTGATTTCATGAATGACCCCTAAACAATGAAGCAAGCAATCCAAATCTATAGTGGAAGGATACTTGACTATTTTACATATAGTATTAACAACCAAAGAAGCATATAAGAAAAGCTATTGACCAAGAAACAATAACTGTAGAGAGTACACCCATCTCCACTAATCCCTTTTCATGAATGGTCCCTGAAGAAGCATGTAGTCCAAAACAATAGAGTTATGAAGGACTATAGAGTTACTCTAGGTAGCTTCTGTCTTAGTAAGATCTTCTATGCAACTATAGAGATATGAAGTACTAAGATTGACTTTATAATATCTAGAAAGCCCAATTCTGCCAAAAAAAAAAAAGAAAAGATAAGAGTTCATCAAGATAACTAAAGAGAATAGGCACATAGATCACTGTCATCAAGATAACCCAGACCAAAATTCTAATGAACAAGTCTTTTGGACACACAGAACAGATTGAAGGTATCTTCGTTAATATAATTGTCTATACCAGTGACAATTCTCAAATGTAATAGGTGTCTAGAGGAACTGAAAGAAGAAATTACATGTTTCCTTCATTTTTTTTATCAGAATATTTTACAAGGTGGTCCTCATTTTTTTAAAAAAATGATAACATTATGTGTATACAGCAATGAATTGGGTGAATTCAGATGCCAACACCAATGATAACAAAAAATAAAAAAATAAACAATAAATTAACAAAGAAAAAAAAAACCTCTCAAACAGGGGAGTAGATGCATATGGTTGAGAGATGGAGACAAACAGATAGAGATTGAAAGATATCATCCAAAAAGGACATTTTCCCACTCTTTAGATTCAGCAGATCCAACCAATGATTGAAAAAAAATATATTGAAACAGCAGCAATGGCTCAGCTAGTATCTAACAGAGAGAGAACCCTCTTCATAATCCCACTCCACAGTCATACCTGCCCCAAAACTATACGACATGGAAGATGAGAAAGAACGAGGGATCTTGGATGGCCTGGTGGGAGGGAAAGAAAAATAGGGGGAGGAAGATGAAGGGCTGCAACAGAGGGAGTGGGGGGGTGTGGGTAGATTCCTAACCTCCAATCGGAAACACAATGCGTATTTTCGCGTATACGGTGACGCATGAAAAATGATGATTTTGCATAAAACCATCCCCTTTCCTGTGGAAAATGGTTATACAAACATGCCCTAAAGAAAGAAACCCTCTTTGACAGTTTTCTACAACCAATGGATTGACCAAATGAGATCAGATCCCCTTCCCAGTCTCTAATCGAGAGAGTGGTTGAAGAAATTGCTGTAGATAACCCAACAACAAGATGATTTGGAGTTTGTCTTTTAAATAAGAAGAGAGAGAGGGAGGGAGAGGAAGAGACCGGGGGAGAGGGAGACATACCTGTTTAGAGAAAATAGCCGACTTGAGAGAAACTTTTATGATGCTTCCAAAGTCGCAAGCGCAGGAGAGGAATGTCTAGGGCAACAAACCAAGAAGAGAGGAGAGGAACCGTTTCTTTGCGCAAGAATCCCCTATGAATAGATATCTTTTATACCTCCTCCTTTTTTAGTGATGATTCATTCGTTCCTATGGGGGGAGGTCAGACCGAGAGAATCCATGCTAGAATTGATTCTGAAAATCATCAGGCCCAAAAATCCTCTGTAAAGAAAATTACCCAAACTTGGGTTTTCCTCTATTCCGAGGAAACATGGAGAGGATTCCTCTCAGTGGATGCTTACCAAACATGCCCAGTATTTCCCGAACCTAGATTGCAATGATTCCTCCCCTCAAAGGAGGATAGCATTGTTCTAGAGGAATGAAGGAATCCTTTGGATAGAGGATCCCTCCTTGTTTACCAAACATGCCCTTATTCTATTTTATAGACTTTCATTATATTCCCAGGACCCTAAATGGAGAGGCACATAGGGTTGCTAAATTTTGCTACCCCACTGGACAGGATGTAGGTTGGGAAAGGGCTTCTATTATCCTCTTGTCTGGGGCTAAGGTTTTCTTTTTTTCCTCCATGTTGCCCCTCGTTTGCTGTTGTTTTTCTTCCCTTTTAATGAATTTTCTCATTTAACCAACAAAAAAACACCTTGCATGGGGTTCAAACTAATACCCCTCAATATGAAGTCATTTCTACATCTCCAGATAGCTCATTAAAATGGCCAATGCCCAAGCCTGGGATTAGGAGTCCTTTGACATTGAGGAGGGCGATTGATTAGCCCAATTAGTCCACCACTAATAAATAGTTTCTTCTTTAGATTAAGATGTTCGTCATTGCTCTAAATTGCGAGCCAAACTAAGCGGCTAGCGATGATTTTGGGCCCGTCATGGGCCCATGTAGACCAGAAGGCAAAAAGGCTTACATGGCATCCAAATGACCTGAAATCAAAGGGAGACCTCTAATATATCAAAATAGGATATTTATTAGCTAAGTGGTCACTTTAAATGGCTAGGGATGATGAAAATAACTCCAATGTGTAGATTGAGTTGGTTAGGCAATTGTTCAATTAGACCTTGATTTAACTTGAGCATTGACATCTCTATTATTAGTTAATTTGAGTAGGTCAACACCCATTTGACATTTTCTGAACTTCGAATGGCCCAGCCATTCATTAGGTGGGCTTTAGCATTGGTGCCTTGATGGACCTCATCGCTAATGAGCTTTGTGGGTCAACAACTACTTTGGGTTTCATGGACCAATATCTAGTTGGGCTACAATGGGCCTTCTTTTGAATTTGAATTTCTTCTTTTTGAATTCAAATTTAAATGGTTCTTTTAGATCACCTTGATTTAAGAGCTATCTGCAACTCCTCTTGTCCTCCTTGAAACCTCCTTCTTGAGAATATAAATTTCATGTTTCTCTCATTTGAGAGCATTCAATTTGCAACAAATCCATCTTATCCACTATCTAGTATAAAAGCTAAATGTTAGCTTCACGTTTAGGGCCTGTTTGGATGCACAAAAAAGTTCAAGATTTTTTTATTTTTAAGAAACTTTTCTTGTCTTTAAAAATGGGCTGTTTGGATAACTTTAGAATTTAAACTATTATAATCTTCACGTGTTGAAGATTATAATATAGTTTAGAGTCTAAATCCCTATTGAAATAGGGAAATACTGTTTCATTCAATCATTATTTTTTAAAGGCACCCTCTCAATTGCTTTTTTGAATTAAAAAAAATAGATTTTATATAAACAGTGGGCAAATCATGATTGGATGAAGCGGTATGTCGTACATTGGTTCAGATTAACTGGATTTGAGTTGGATTTGAAATGGGTTCATTTTTTTTTAAATGAGTTTATACATTGGTTCAATTTCTGAAATGGGTTCGTACATGTGTTCATCTCCTGAAATGGTTTTATCACCAAAAAGGTTCAGATGTTTGGACCCATTTGCAACCCATATATGGACTCTTTGGCAGTCATGTTTAGGCCCATTTGGACGGTTCTACAGCCATATTTACACCTATTTCCAAACATGGTCTGGGCTCATTCAGGCCCAATATGAATCCTTGTTTGAACTATTTTATATTCAAGTTTTGGGTTCGATTACAACCCCTTTGCATCCCTCATTTGTGATCATTTAAATAAGTGGTTTTGGGCCCATGTACAGCCCTGATTTGGACTATTTTACTACCCAGTTAAAACCCTCATTTAGATTGTTTCCCATCCCATTTACACCAGTAGTTTGGGGTGTGATTTTTGGCCCATTTACAACCATTTTTGACTTGATGTTCGGTCCATTTTTTCCCAATCATTGTTTGGGCTCATTTGCTGCCCATGTATGAGCTGGTTGACAGTCCAGTTTAGACCCCATTCACTAACATGCTTTGGGACAATTTCTAGCCTATACATAGGACTAATTACAGTCATTTCTTTTCTGTTTTTTTTTTTTTTTTTTGAGAGAATATCATATTATATTAAGAATTATCAGGAATATCACATTCGAAGATTACAAGATCATGAATAAATTGTAGGGCACAGTCTCTCCAAATATGATATGTCGGTTCTAGCAGAACTTCCTTCGCCAATTTATGTACCACTTTATTTGCTTCCTTCTTGACATGTTCAACTTGCCATGACTGAAAGGAGTTTAAAACCGATTTAATAGAGTCAGTCCATTGTCCATAGCAGTTTGAACTCCTTTCTTCACACCTAAGTGCTTTCACAACCTCTAAAGAATCACCTTCTAATATTAATAGTTGAATCTGCAAAGACTTATAGAAATCTAGAGCTATCGAAGCTGCCATAGCCTCAGCTATGGTCAAATCACATATGTAAGGTTTTGCAACACTCTTACACGCCAAAACTGCACCCTTGTGGTCACGAACAACCACACCAACTCCCATCAAGTGCCTTAATATAGCTATGGACGCATCCCAATTTGCCTTCTGCACTCCCATCGGAGGACTTTCCCATCTTATGACTGAGTTATCCAGATTTGAATTAGTGGGATCCCTGCATTCAAGCGAGGCTTGGTAAAATCTTGCCTTTCTGACCACCTGTTAAGCTTGAGTAAAAACCCCTTCAAAAATGAATTTATTCCTTCGAAACCAGATCCCTCTACATGCTGCAGCCACCAAAAGTAAGTCTTCCTCTTTTAAAGACATATTACAGTCATTTCTTAGGCTCTATGAGTTCAGTCATTTCTTAGGCTCCCCAGTTCAGAAATGGGTTCGGACATTTGCTCACCCCATTACAGCCCATATATGGCTCGTTTGGCTGTCATGTTTAGGCCTATTTTATGATATGCTTTATGCCCATTTACACACTTTATTTAGACTGTTTTACATTCGAGCCTACATCATGGTTTAGCCCATTTACAGGAATTGTTTGGGCTAATTTACAGCCCATTTATAGCCATTAATAAATTTGGGGCCAGTGTTTGGGCTGCTTTTCGGCCCATTTGTGGCAAGTATTTGGGTTGTATTTCAGTCCATTTACAGCCCTCGTTTGGGCTGTATTTTAGCCCATTTACAGTCATTGCTTGGGTTGTATTTGTTGGCATTTGTGATGGGGCCCACTTGTGTTTACATGCGGGTGGACCCCAATCACAAAGAGACACCCCTCACAAGAAGTCTCATGGTGATAGAGATAAGAATAGTCCCAGTTTTTCTAACTCTCTATCGTTATCATATTTCCATTCAAATTCAAATTGAGAGAGTTTGATTCAACTTTTTATTATTATCATCTCTCCATTCGAATTTGAATTGAGATCTTATCACCCATTAGCAAAAATGTTATATATATAGAGAGATGGAGATAGCATCTTGTCTGTGAAGAGTGAATGGTACGTGACTAATTTCTTATAGCGAATTTGAATTCAAGCCGACGTAATCCTTATCGCGTTTGTAGCGGCCAGCTCGCTCAGATCCGTGCTCCCGCAGCATCTACGGCTCTCATTGGAATCAGAGCCATATCGGCGCGCTCACACAAAGATCAACATTACATAGGATTTCGTTGCATTTTAAGGTAACCCTCTATCTTATTTAACAAATTAGAATCTAGAGAAATTGCAAATTTTTATGATTCGATCGATCAGTTTTTATTCTTATTTCAGCCTATTTACACTTTCAAACTCATTTATAGCCCATGGAGGTCTTTTTTTATGTTAATTCGGTTGATTTAGTCACTTTCTAACCTAAAAACTGGGCCAAAATATAGTCATGTTATAGTCTATTTGTAACCCAGAAGTGGGCTAAATTACAAACCCATTTGCAGGTATGATTTGGGTTGTTTTTCTACAGTGGTCATGGGAAGATTTACAATGGCTGAAAAAAGCAGCACTTTATGATATTGATAGGCCCATGGTAAAAGGGTTGATTTCTTTGGTTTCCAAGCATAGGCTTAGCATCTTCTATTATTTCTCTGTCAAGTGGTGGTATGGTATTTGTGGAAGAGGCAATGTATCCCATGAATCCCAATATCATGATGTAATGAATCCCAATATCATTATCCCTCCAAGTTCACAATCTATAATTAGTGTAGTCAGTCATCTTCCTTGGTAATTCCATTCCTTCCCACGGCATCAGGAAGCTTTTAATTTGCTTGTCGACATGGTTATGTAGGTAACTAGCTAGATCTTATAGCCATGTAACAACTATCCAAAGAAGGCACACAGTAACAACTATCCAAAGAAGGCACACAAGGGAGATTAAACATCTAGATATGATCCATGATGTAGAACATTTCGATCGATCGCAAGGCCTGCATGGTGGAAAGATCACTTTAATTTTTTTTTTTTTTTTTTAAATCTTGTTCAGGATGCATTGATTTAATAAACAGGTGGTTGTTGCATTTAGGTGTGTTAAAACACGTAAATTCATCACCACGAGTCACCCATATATGAATAGACCCAAGATTTTCGTTTGGATGGTACGGGCAATAAACAAGTGCAGAAGGTAAATAATGTAGTCAAAATTTTAAGGTCTTGTATAAAGGGTTTCTCGAATCTCACGGGTTCAACCACACCCACGTGCTAACCCTTGGGTCCACCCTTGGTCAAAACCAGAGGCGGACCTACATATAGGTGTGGGGGGGGTTCAGCCCCCACCCAACTAAAAAGAGAAAGAAAGAAAAAAAAAAAAAAAAAACATAAGCTACTTAAGCCCATCCAAGCCAACCGCAACTTAAGTTTAAATGGGCTTGAATATTGTTGACAAATCTAATTTTATTTATTTAAATACTTTAGTACTTGGGACTATAGTTCAATACTACATACTTTCCTTTTGACCTTTTCCTTTATTTTTATTTAGTTATATAGTATAGTTAAGAAGAGTGAGCCAATGATTTTCTTAAGTTCATTCATTTCAAAAGGACAACTTGAGAAGGATAGAAGTAGGAGAATAGAGAATTTGACATAGTGTTGGCTCTTTATCTCGCATTGGAGTTAGACTATGTCCACTTTAGACATTTAGAGGCAAATCCTCTAAAATTCAAATGCTTCAAAAATAGGCATATGAAAAATAGAGCTTTTGGGTCTTAAAATATAGAGGCGAGGTATTTAAAATATATTCGTGCGTTACCAAACGCGTTTTTTTTATTCTAGCCTCTTTTTTTTATGGCTCTTTTTTTAATGGCTCTATTTTAGATGGATCTATAAAAAAAAAAAAAAAAAAGAGTAGAAAAGCCAAACAAGCCCTTAGTGTCATTTCTTTAATAGCTCTTAAAACTCAGCCAATACATATCTGTTTGACTGTCACTAAAACTCATAAACTCATATTTCAAGTAATCGTTTTAAATATAAAAATTAAGATCTCTCAATCCCTCCTCAAACAAAAATCCTGAACATGGGGCTAGTTTTCTAAACAAAAATCCGTCAATGTACAAATTTTAAATTCAGTTTTTGGGAAATTAAGATCTGAACATGGGGCTAGTTTTCTAAAATCTCATGACTGATATATATACGTTTTGAAATGTTTCGAAATTATTTCGTTTGCTAATTATTTCATGAATTTTTTGGAAAATAAATCAAATACGTAGAAAACACAGTTCTCTGTAAAAAAATAAATCTGCAGGGTCTGAAGAAGATATTCTTCAAATATTATACAGAACTCAAAATATCACAACACCAGTGCCATTCAAAAGAAGACTTCTAGTTCTACAATTTCTTGTCTCATAGCCAAATCTAGTTTATGTACATTGTGTTCCAAAGTTTTCCATTTTTATAGAAATTAGTTTAAAATACAGACTATTTTGGCACTCTTTAAAGAAGAGGTATAACTCCTTCATCCGATGGATTAGGAGATATATAATCCATGCTTTAAGGGTAGAATGAACTGAGGATTTCAAATAGTAGTTTTTAGAATCTTGAGAATTAATTTACAAGTCTGAAATTTGTATTTAACAGTCTCAATTTTTGCCAAGAATTATATAAGAAAAATGTGTAAAATTACACATAAAATGACACTTAAAAGAGCCAATTTTGGGTCAACCATGTACAACGGAATGTTCTCCATTTTTCGGTGACAACATATAAAATACCATCGTAGAAAATGAAAAGCATTTTCAAAAGAAAGAACTTGACCTAGGACTGAGAGGAAGCACAATAAAAGAATGTAATTTCCGTTGTATTTTGATTTTCAAGTACAAAATTTGAGTTTATAACATCAAGAGATTGTAGGACTCGACGTTCGGACTCACAGGTGAGAGGTCATTTATAGAACACATTACTCCCCTGTCCATCCTTTGATAGCCTAAGATGTGCATTGCTCTAAACTTAAAAAAATTAAAAAGAAAAGAAAAGAAAAGAAAAAAAAAAACAATAGAAAAAGAGGGGTTGAAATACCACTTCTCAAGTATCAAAGACCGTTGTTGGGTACATGGAATCCAATTCCTTCATCTTTTCTATTTTCAATGTCCATTTCGGGCTTAGCTTAGTGCATCCCCCTTGGGTACTAGTCGGAGTTTTGGTCTAACTACAACCTCTTTTGTCAAGTTACATAAGTAACGGTATATTAGTGATAGTGAAAATATGATTTTCATGACCGGATTTAGGTCAAAGATCACATTAGTCCCCATGTAGACAAAGAAAAGGAAAAATAAAGGAAAGGGAAGGAATTTAATTGCATAGAGACATTAAAGTCCCCTTTGAAGGTTCCTAGTTCCTTGAGTTTGTCTAAGAGCAAAGTTGCTAAGCTTCTTTTCATTGTTGAACTTCGGATAACCTTCATTCTTGAACTTTCTCTGTTTCAAAGAAGATAGAATTTCTTTTTCTCCTTCGACCTTTTATTCTATTAGTATTTTTTACTTGATTTGCAAACCTTCTTTTGACTTGAAAGGGGGGATAGTTTGCGCACGTTTATCTACTAAAAAGCAATTTCCGAAAGATAAAGAGTCATCAACCATATTGGGGGAGGGGAGGTTGTGAGTGCAGACCCCTCTACTTTCTAGGGTCATGGGGAGTTTGCATGATCTCCACATTGTAGATCGTGGGCTAAGTGCTTCCAACTGCCATGTAGTAGCTAAGAGACATGCGAGGGTCATGGAGGAGTGGTCCTTGTAGGTGTCATGTGTCTGGAATTTGATTAGTGATGCATGTCATGTATTTTTTATTTTTATTTTTTTTTTTCATTTTGGTAATTTGAGTGCCACGAGTCATCGTCTTGGACACATATCATGATGACTTGGCAACTTGTGGGATCCATTTTGAGTAAGAAAGTGGCCAAGGGTCGCAAAACACCTGAGGCATCATGGGTTTGGACCTTACTACAAAGGGGGCCGTGGCTTCCCTTAGTTCTGCCTTGGAGGGTCATGACCCCCTTCAATTCTGCCTAGGGGGGTCGTGGCCCCCTCTACAAGGGGGTCGCGAAGGTCTATGGACATGCAATCTTGGCACTATTTTGCCCATATCTCCCTCGTTTTATCTTTGTTTGCTTCAAAATTTTGAGAAAATATTCTCCACACATTCCTTGATGACTTAGAGCTAAATTTGGAGATCTTGGATTGCTTGGTCACCCAAAAATGAGACCCACCAAATGTGCACCGTTTTGGCTTCAAATGGCCTCTAATTCACTTGATTTTTGTTTACTGGGCTAAAAATTATATCACTTTATTTGTATGAATCTTCCTGCTGCTTTTGAGTGTTTTGGCTTGATTATTTGATGGTCAAAGTGACATTTGACCCTGATTTGACTTTGTGGACCATGTCGTGGTCTAACTTTCTGTAATTTACTTCGTAGACCTTATTTGTGGCCTATCCTTCAAGAATTTGATTTTTTTTTCTTAGATGCCAAGTGTAATAAACTTGCCCTTGACATGGGTTGGTTTTGACAGTGAGGACCTGCTAAGTTGGGACCCATCGTGGATTAAACATAAAATGTGAAAAATCATATAAAAATGACACATTTGAGGCTAACTTTAGGTTAACCAAGGAGTGGGACCTAGCCTCTGGATCTTTAGGTGTTAGAGGTGGTAAACCAGCTATGCCAAATTTATATTTACAAGGTCCCAAACACATAAATTTAAAACAATAAATATCAAATATAAATGCAAAAAGATTTCAACCTAGCAAGGTCAAGATGAATATAAAGTATATCAACTATACACTAGCTAATGTTGTTTCAAATGAAAGAGCATTTATGTTGATCACACATCCCATAGCATGCATAGAAAATGACGAAAAAAGATGGACAGGGAGGTTTTTATAGTGGTTCGGCTCCTGACCTACGTCCACTCTCAAGAGCACCTACTGATGGTCTCTTGGTATATACTACTATGAGGTTTCAATAGGATTGTTTGACCAATTATGCCAAATTTAAATTTATAAGGTCCCAAACACACAAATTTAAAATTGTAAATATCAAATATAAATGCAGAAAGATTTCAACCTAGCAAGATCAAGATGAATATAAAGTATCAACTGTACACTAGCTAATGTCGTTTCAAATTAAAGAGCAATCATGCTGATGACACATCCCATGGCATGCACAGAAAATAGGGAAAGAGATGGACAAAGAGAGTTTTATCCTGGTTTGGTCCCTCACTTACATCCACTCCTAAGAGCACCTACCAACGAGCTCTTGGTATACACTATTATGAGGTTTTCAAGAGGTGCATCTTAAAAACCCATACAACCTGGTTTTATTTAAGGTGGTTCGATCACGATGGTCTACTTCTTACATCCATTTTATCATAGAGGTTCGATCACGAAGGTCTACTCCTCTTTACAGATACAATGAAAAATGGAATAAAATCAAATGCTAATAAATGTAAATATTTCTTGATGATCATGTTTGATGCCAGAATCAGGAACCCGGACTCGAACTTTAGCCTGCGCAGCAAATGATCCTTAGTGGTGGTGATCTCCCAATATGACCCAACCAAGATAATAAGGAGTTTTTTGAATCTAGGGTTTCTAAGATGCTCCTATAGAACAAACAAGATCCCTAGAGCAACATGTATTCCACACACACCCCTCTTAAATGAGCCTTGAAGGCTCAAATGATCTTCTTATGAAGGGTTTGAGGGTGTGGAAGAGTGTATAATGGCTTGGGGAAAAGGTTTTACTTCTTTTGAATGAAGTCTCTTTGAAAAGCCTCGAATGATTGTGCGTACAGATCTGGTTCGAAATGTACAAATTTTTATATTTTAAGCTTTGGTCGACTGGGGCAAAAACCTTCGGTTACCTAAGGTGTCAAAACAGGCAACACAGCTCACGTACAACAGTTACTTCTTGATAAAGGGTCAATTCGGTCTTTCGTCATCCTTTGAGCCCAAAAATGTTCTCTGAAAAATAAACAAAAGAAAACTTCAGTCCATCGAATGGGTCTTTCAGCCAATTGATACCGTCAACTTCGAGATCCCAAAGCCTTATAACTTAGCTCTTTGAAAATTAGAATGAAGCAAGGTCCTTCGGCCCACCAAACTAAAAATCCCAGTCCCTTGAATTGAAGACTCTAATAAAAGGTATTCTACAGGCCAGCCCTGAAGAACTGAAGAAGCCTTTAAAAAAAGGTATTCTATAGGCCACTTAGACTAAATAAATCTTAACTAATTTACTTAGGGTCTTAAGGCCTGTTACTTGGTATATTTTAAGGGCCAATTTACCTTAACGTTGGCACAATATTGAGATGACCTTGTGAAGCAATGCCCTCACAACTTGATCTTCTAGTCTTGATATAGCTTTGAGTGAGTGCCTCTGGGGCTCGTTTGGTAATTTTACGTGTAAAGTCATATCAAGTAAAGTGCCCCTCCAACGGCATTTCACTTGACCCCGTTTGGCTACATCCGTTTGATTGCTTGTGGCCAAACTTTACAGCTGTGAGTCAAGACCATGAACCATCGTGAAATTGACAACATTAGGAGAGTGCAGATATTATTGTAAGCACTAACAAAGATGCGTCCCACTATGAAATATGTGAAAATCACAAAATGGCCTCATTTGAGGCTTCTTTTTTATATCAACCAATGGGATCCAACCACCAATTTTCCATGGTTTTGAAGTGGTGGGCCAACAACTGAGATGGGCTAGTTTTTATGATATGAACTGGGTCGTTAATATGGGTCCCACCGTATAGTGTATAAAAAGGACGCACAATGGCCATTTTAAGGGCCAGTTTGGATCCTTGATTGCAAAATGGGACCTTAGCCGGTTAAATTTGTAGGTTTGACCCAAGGGACCAGCCACTGGTGTAGACTTGTCCAATGGGTGGGCCACAGTGATTGAGCAGTGATCATGGGCCAATTTGACATTTGCCCACTTTTGGTCAAATTGAGTGGACTTTGACCTTCAAACCCCCAGATTGGGTGGATCCGAACCATTAGAAGAACTGCAGAACTCATCATAAAACAAAAGGAAGAGCCACACCCCAAAAAGAAAGGAAATCAACACGATTTTACCAAATTAACCAAGTTACCCTGGATCGGGTGTTGAACTTTGGCTTCATTGGACTTCAAATGGGCCCTCTTGATGAGATCAGCTTGGACGAAGAACAAGGACATTTGTTGACAAGCTAAGAGCAACAAGGGAAAGCTCAGACTTGGAAGGGAGAGTGGAGAGAGTGGGTGTTGGTATTTTTGGTTGGCAATTCTTGGGTTTTCGATAAAACTCAAGTCCAATTGGAGTTGTAATTTTCTATTCTTTAATTTTGACCGTTGTGGTTGATTAGCACAATGATTGGAGAAAGAAAATCACAGAAATTCAAGCTTCACAGTCAAGCAGAGAAGACAAGGACAAAACCTTGCTTGGGTCCACCCAGGAGTTGAGCGAGCAAGTGTACTGTGTCAAGAATTTTGAAATAGAACCTCAGTTCGGTCCACCCAATTGAAATCTGAGTAGGCCCAATTGCGCAAAAATTTGCCCATTCAACCCGGAAAGCCTACCTATTTTTCCTCTCCTACCTATTTGAGTTCCAATTGAGCTTGGAAACCTTTTGCACGAATCCCAACGCTATAAAAAAAAACTTCTTGTGTAGCGCTAAACCTCACCTCTCCTCCATCCTAAACTTAGATCATCTATAGGAGATTTTTTTAAAGTTTAGAGTTATTGTTTCAAAAAGACCTTCAACTCTTTCGTTGTTTATTGAAGCACCTTGAGAGGCATCACGGTGAGTTGCCGGTTCAAGCACGGGCAAATGGTGAACGATGAGTCATGGGTAAGAAGAACTACGGTCTTTAAGTTGAGTTCAACCGAGGAATGGTCTATGAGTATATCTTTTAACAGTTCAAAGATTATTAGTGCTTGGTTTTCCCTTGGACCGGGTGATAAGTCCTAAATCTTCTTCAACTCCCCTAAAATTCCTCCCATTCAATTTTAAACTTTCTAACTTACCTCTAATTCTACTACCTCCTAATTTCACCTCTCTCTAATCTATTCCATTTATTTCCCCTAAAATCTCTCTCTATGCCTCTCTATTCAATTTCATTTACTTCCACTGAAATATCTCTTTCTACACACGATTTATCTTAATTAATCCCTAAGAATTCTCAGCCCCCACCCAACTAAAAGAAAAAGAAAAAAAAAAAAAAACCATAAGCTACTTAAGCCCATCCAAGCCAACCGCAACTTAAGTTTAAATGGGTTTGAATATTGTTGACAAATCTAATTTTATTTATTTAAATACTTTAGTACTTGAGACTATAGTTCAATCCTACATACTAACGCCTTCCTTCTGACCATTTTCTTTATTTTTATTTAGTTATATAGTATAGTTAAGAAGAGTGAGCCAATGATTTTCTTAAGTTCATTCATTTCGAAAGGATAAATTGAGAAGGATAGAAGCAAGAGAATAGAGAATTTGACATAGTGTTGGCTCTTTATCTCGCATTGGAGTTAGTGTCATTTCTTTAATAGCTCTTAAAACTCAGCCAATACATATCTGTTTGACTGTCACTAAAACTCATAAACTCATATTTCAAGTAATCGTCTTAAATATAAAAATATATATTTCTCAATCCCTCCTCAAACAAAAATCCTGAACCTTTTCATTCAGTCAATGAGTCACCCATGTATTCAAGTACAAGACACTTTATAGCATTTCAGAAGTCACCCATGTATATGAGTACAACTCATGTCATAGCAAAAGAACAATACAGAAATGATAAAACTTATCAATTCATGATAGAAACTAGCATTCATGTAAATATAATATGGAACATATACAATTCAGAAAGTTTCACGGATAAACCGGAATTCAGAATGTCACTGAAACTGAATCACATGGTAGAAACAAATAGAGTATGATCCCTAATTTTTATTTCAGTCAAATTCAATCATATAACATATGGATTAATGGCTTAAACTCAGTTTCTGGGAAATACAATAGTCTTTTCCAGGAACCGTCAATGTACAAATTTTAAATTCAGTTTCTGGGAAATTAAGATCTGAACATGGGGCTAGTTTTCTAAAATCTCATGACTGATATATATATATACGTTTTGAAATGTTTCGAAATTATTTCGTTTGCTAATTATTTCATGAATTTTTTGGAAAATAAATCAAATACGTAGAAAACACAGTTCTATGTAAAAAATAAATCTGCAGGGTCTCAAGAAGATATTCTTCAAATATTATACAGAACTCAAAATATCACAACACCAGTGCTATTCAAAAGAAGACTTCTAGTTCTACAATTTCTTGTCTCATAGCCAAATCTAGTTTATGTACATTGTGTTCCAAAGTTTTCCATTTTTATAGAAATTAGTTTAAAATACAGACTATTTTGGCACTCTTTAAAGAAGAGGTATAACTCCTTCATCCGATGGAATTAGGAGATATATAATCCATGCTTTAAGGGGTAGAATGAACTGAGGATTTCAAATAGTAGTTTTTAGAATCTTGAGAATTAATTTACAAGTCTGAAATTTGTATTTAACAGTCGCAATTTTTGCCAAGAATTATATAAGAAAAATGTGTAAAATTACACATAAAATGACACTTTCAAGAGCCAATTTTGGGTCAACCATGTACAACGGAATGTTCTCCATTTTTCGGTGACGACATATAAAATACCATCGTAGAAAATGAAAAGCATTTTCAAAAGAAAGAACTTGACCTAAGACTGAGAGGAAGCACAATAAAAGAATGTAATGTCCTTTGTATTTCGATTTTCAAGTACAAAATTTGAGTTTATAACAACAAGAGATTGTAGAACTCGACGTTCGGACTCACAGGTAAAAGGTCATTTATTGAACACATTACTCCCCTGTCCATCCTTTGATAGCCTAAGATGTGCATTGCTCTAAACTTTAAAAAAAATTTAAAAAAAAAAGAAAAGAAAAGAAAAAAAAAACGATAGAAAAAGAGAGGGGTTGAAATACCACTTCTCAAGTATCAAAGACCGTTGTTGGGTACATGGAATCCAATTCCTTCATCTTTTCTATTTTCAATGTCCATTTTGGGCTTGGCTGAGTGCATCCCCCTTGGGTACTAGTCGAAGTTTTGGTCTAACTACAACCTCTTTTGTCAAGTTACATAAGTAACTGTATATTAGTGATAGTGAAAATATGATTTTCATGACCGGATTTAGGTCAAAGATCACATTAGTCCCCATGTAGACAAAGAAAAGGAAAAATAAAGGAAAGGGAAGGAATTTAATTGCATAGAGACATTAAAGTCCCCTTCGAAGGTTCCTAGTTCCTTGGGTTTGTCTAAGAGCAAAGTTGCTAAGCTTCTTTTCATTGTTGAACTTCCGATAACCTTCGTTCTTGATCTTTCTCTGTTTCAAAGAAGATAGAATTTCTTTTTCTCCTTCGACCTTTTTTTCTGTTGGTATTTTTTACTTGATTTGCAAACCTTCTTTTGACTTGAAAGGGGGGATAGTTTGCGCACGTTTATCTACTAAAAAGCAATTTCCAAAAGATAAAGAGTCATCAACCATATTGGGGGAGGGGAGGTTGTGAGTGCAGACCCCTCTACTTTCTAGGGTCATGGGGAGTTTGCATGATCTCTGCATTGTAGATCGTGGGCTAAGTGCTTCCAACTGCCATGTAGTAGCTAAGAGACATGCGAGGGTCATGGAGGAGTGGTCCTTGTAGGCGTCATGTGTCTGGAATTTGACTAGTGATGCATGTCATGTATTTTTTATTTTTTATTTTTTTCATTTTGGTAATTTGAGTGCCACGAGTCATCGTCTTGGACACATATCATGATGACTTGGCAACTTGTGGGATCCATTTTGAGTAAGAAAGTGGCCAAGGGTCGCAAAACACCTGAGGCATCATGGGTTTGGACCTTACTACAAAGGGGGCCGTGGCTTCCCTTAGTTCTGCCTTGGAGGGTCATGACCCCCTTGAATTCTGCCTAGGGGGTTCGTGGTCCCCTCTACAAGGGGGTCACCAAGGTCTATGGACATGAAATCTTGGCACTATTTTGCCCATATCTCCCTCGTTTTATCTTTGTTTGCTTCAAAATTTTGAGAAAATATTCTCCACACGTTCCTTGATGACTTAGAGCTAAATTTGGAGATCTTGGATTGCTTGATCACCCAAAAATGAGACCCACCAAATGTGCACCATTTTGGCTTCAAATGGCCTATAATTCAGTTGATTTTTGTTTACTAGGCTAAAAAATATCTCACTTTATTTGGATGAATCTTCCTTCTGCTTTTGAGTGTTTTGGCTTGATTATTTGATGGTCGAAGTGACATTTGACCCTGATTTGACTTTGTGGACCATGTCGTGGTCTAACTCTCTGGAATTTGCTTTGTAAACCTTATTTGTGGCCTATCCTTCAAGAATTTGAATTTTTTTTAGATGCCAACACGGGACCTAGCAACATAGCCCAATGGTCAAGTGTAATAAACTTGCCCTCGACATGAGTTGGTTTTGACAGTGAGGACCTGCTAAGGTGGGATCCATCGTGGATTAAACATAAGATGTGAAAAATCATATAAAAAATGACACATTTGAGGCTAACTTTAGGTTAACTAAGGAGTGGGACCTAGCCTCTGGATCTTTAGGTGTTAGAGGTGGTAAACCAGCCCCTGATGAGGTGATTGGCAGACAAGGTTGAAAAGGTGTTTAACAGAGTATGTCCAACTCCAGGGAGAGGAGGTGTTTTGAATAGGATTGTTTAACTAGCTATGCCAAATTTATATTTACAAGGTCCCAAACACATAAATTTAAAACAATAAATATCAAATATAAATGCAGAAAGATTTCAACCTAGCAAGATCAAGATGAATATAAAGTATCAACTATACACTAGCTAATGTTGTTTCAAATTAAAGAGCATTTATGTTGATCACACATCCCATAGCATGTATAGAAAATGACGAAAAAAGATGGATATGGAGGTTTTTATAGTAGCTCGGTCCTTGACCTCCGTCCACTCTCAAGAGCACCTACTTACGGTCTCTTGGTATATACTACTATGAGGTTTTCAATAGGACTGTTTGACCAATTATGCCAAATTTAAATTTATAAGGTCCCAGACACACAAATTCAAAATTGTAAATATCAAAAATAAATGCAGAAAGATTTCAACCTAGCAAGACCAAGACCGATATAAAGGATCAATTGTACACTAGCTAATGTCGTTTCAAATTAAAGAGCAATCATGTTGATCACACATCCCATGGCATGCACAGAAATTAGGGAAAAGAGATGGACACAGAGAGTTTTATCGTGGTTCGGTCCCTCACTTACATCCACTCCTAAGAGCACCTACCAACAAGCTCTAAGTATACACTATTCTAAGGTTATCAAGAGGTGCACCTTAAAAACCCATACAATTTAGTTTTATTTAAGGTGGTTCGATCACGAGGGTCTACTTCTTACATCCATTTTATCATAGAGGTTCAATCACAAAGGTCTACTCCTCTTTACAGATACAATGAAAAATTGAATAAAATCAAATGCTAATAAATGTAAATATTTCTTGATGATCATGTTTGATGCCGTGATCAGGAATCCAGACTCGAACTTTAGCCTGCACAGCAAATGATCCTTGGTGATTGTGATCTCGCAATATGACACAACCAAGATAATCAGGAGTTTTTTGGATCTAGGGTTTCTAAGGTGCTCCTATAGAACAAACAAGATCCCTAGAGCAACATATATTCCACACATACCCCTCTTAAATGAGCCTTGAAGGATCAAATGATCTTCTTATGAAGGGTTTGAGGGTGTGGAAGAGTGTATAATGGCTTGGGGAAAAGGTATTACTTCTTTTGAATGAAGTCTCTTTGAAAAGCCCTGAATGATTGTGCGTACAGATCTAGTTCGAAATGTACAAATTTTTATATTTTAAGCTTTGGTCGACTGGGGCAAAAACCTTAGGTTACCTAAGGTGTCAAAACAGGCAACAAAGCTCACGTACAACAGTTACTTCTTGATCAAGGGTCAATTCGGTCTTTCAACATCCTTCGAGCCCAAAAATGTTCTCTGAAAAATAAACAAAAGAAAACTTCAGTCCATTGAATGGGTCTTTCAGCCAATTGATACCGTCAACTTCGAAATCCCAAGGCCTTATAACTTAGCTCTTTGAAAATTAGAATGAAGCAAGGTCCTTCGGCCCACCAAACTAAAAATCCCAGTCCCTTAAAGAATTGAAGACTTTAATAAAAGGTATTCTACAGGCCAGCCCTGAAGAACTGAAGAAGCATTTAAAAAAAGGTATTCTATAGGCCACTTAGACTAAATAAATTTTAACTAATTTACTTAGAGTCTTAAGGCTTGTTACTTGGTATATGTAGAGCCCTGCTACTTGTCCCGGGATTTAATCCCGGGAGTTGTCCCGACTCCACATGGGAGGTGCAAAAAGGTGACCATTTTGCCCCTCCCATGTGGAGTCGGGAGACCTTTTTGCCCCTCCTATGTAGAGTCGGGATAACTCCCGGGATTAAATCCCGAGACAAGTAGACTTTTTGATATTTTAAGGGCCAATTTACCTTAACGTTGACACAATATTGAGATGACCTTGTGAAGCAATGCCCTCACAACTGGATCTTCCAGTCTTGATATAGTTTTGAGTGAGTGTCTCTGGTGCTCGTTTACATGTAAAGTCATATCAAGTAAAGTGCCCCTCCAACGGTCAATCATTTCACTTGACCCCGTTTGGCTCCATCCGTTTGATTGCTTGTGGCCTAACTTTACAGCTGTGAGTCAAGACCATGAACCATCGTGAAATTGACAACATTAGGAGAGTGCAGATATTATTGTAAGCACTAACAAAGGTGCGTCCCACTATGAAATATGTGAAAATCACAAAAATGGCCTCATTTGAGGCTTCTTTTTTATATCAACCAATGGGATCCAACCACCAATTTTCCATGGTTTTGAAGTGGTGGGCCAACAACTGAGATGGGCTAGTTTTTATGATATGAACTGGGTAGTTAATGTGGGTCCCACCGTGTAGTGTATAAAAAGGACACACAATGGCCATCTTAAGGGCTAGTTTGGATCCATGATTGCAAAATGGGACCTTAGCAGGTCAAATTCGTAGGTTTGACCCAAGGGACCAGCCCCTGGTGTAGACTTGTCCAATGGGTGGGCCACAATGATTGAGCAGTGATCATGGGCCAATTTGACATTTGCCCATTTTTGGTCAAATTGAGTGGACTTTGACCTTCAAACCCCCAGATTGGGTGGATCCGAACCATTAGAAGAACTCCACAACTCATCATAAAACAAAAGGAAGAGCCACACCCCAAAAAGAAAGGAAATCAACACGATTTTACCAAATTAACCAAGTTACCCTGGATCGGTTGTTGAAATTTGGCTTCATTGGACTTCAAATGGGCCCTCTTGATGAGATCAGCTTGGACGAAGAACATGGACATTTGTTGACCAGCTAAGAGCAACAAGGGAAAGCTCAGACTTGGAAAGGAGAGTGGAGAGAGTGGGTGTTGGAATTTTTGGTTGGCAATTCTTGGGTTTTCGATAAAACTCAAGTCCAATTTTTGGAGTTGTTATTTTCTACTCTTTAATTTTGACTGTTGTGGTTGATTAGCACAATGATTGGAGAAAGAAAATCACAGAAATTCAAGCTTCACAGTCAAACACAGAGAAGACAAGGACAAAACCTTGCTTGGGTCAACCCAGGGGTTGAGCGAGCAAGTTTATTGTGTCAAGAATTTTGAAATGGAAACCCAGTTCGGTCCACCCAATTGAAATCTGAGTAGATCCAACTGCGCAAAAATTTGCCCATTCAACCCGGAAAGCCTACCTATTTTTCCTCTCCTACCTATTTGAGTTCCAATTGAGCTTGGAAACCTCTTGCACGAATCCCAACGCTATAAAAAAAAACTTCTTGTGCAGCGCTAAACCTCACCTCTCCTCCATCCTAAACTTAGATCATCTGTAGGAGATTTTTTAAAAGTTTAGACTTATTGTTTCAAAAAGACCTTCAACTCTTTCGTTGTTTATTGAAGCACCTTGAGAGGCATCACGGTGAGTTGCTGGTTCAAGCACGGGCAAATGGTGAACGATGAGTCATGGGTAAGAAGAACTACGGTCTTTAAGTTGAGTTCAACTGAGGAATGGTCTATGAGTATATCTTTTAACAGTTCAAAGATTATTAGTGCTTGGTTTTCCCTTGGACCGGGTGATAAGTCCTAAATCTTCTTCAACTCCCCTAAAATTCTTCCCATTCAATTTTAAACTTTCTAATTTACCTCTAATTCTACTACCTCCTAATGTCACATCTGTCTAATCTATTCCATTTATTTCCCCTAAAATCTCTCTTTATGCCTCTCTATTCAATTTATTTACTTCCACTGAAATCTCTCTTTCTACACACGATTTATCTTAATTAATCCCCAAGAATTCTCCCTCTACCCCTAAAATCTCTACTTTATCACATGATTTCTCTCCTCATACACACGTTACATTCAATGGGTCCCACAAATTACTAAACAAACAAAAAGAGAAGAAAGAAGAAGAAAGGTTATTTGGCTTTGATAGTGGGCCCTACAAATTGATGAGAACTATAGAGATCAAGTTGGTAATGACTTTTATGATAGGTGGACATGTATGTAATAAATTTTAATATATATCAATTTGGGAGACCCTCATACCAGATCCAAATTATAAAGATCTAAGGCCCACTTATAGATCACAGTCGACTTCATCTTTATTGTTTTTGATTAATCTGTGGTGCCCACTGTTAAAGCCAATTTTTTTTCCTTTTGTTTTTCAAAATTTGAATAATATATGGGTCTCATTGTGAAAGCTAGATTTTCTTCCTTTCCAAACTAAAAATTAACGAAGCCACTTTCATAAGTTGTAATTACTACATTTTTCTCCTTATTTTCGTTTCAATATCGGTATGATTAATATATGGGGCCCATTATGGAAGCCAATTGATTTCAAAATCCACATTTAATATTAACACTCAATTCATGCCTAAGTACAAATATAATCAAATCAAGCTTCTAAAATATCTACTATTTACTTAATATTCCCCTAAAAATATCTCACGAATTTCCATATTTATCAGAATTTTTTGTTATTATTATTATATTTACTAAATTAACTAAATAAATCTAAGGGCCCTATTGCGAAAGCTAATTTTTCTCTTTCCAAACTCAGAATTAAAGGGGGCCACTTTCATAATCTATATTTACTATTTTTTTCTCCTTATTCTCCTTTCAATATTCAGTATGATTAATTTGTGGGCCCATTATGGAAGCTGATTGGTTTCAAAAGTCACATTTAGTTTTGAAAGCGGCAATTAATTTATGCTTAAGCACAAATAAAATCAAATTAATTTCCTAGAATATCTACTATTTACTTATTATTTCCCTAAATTCTTTCAGCTTTTTAAAATTTCAGAATATTTCAGGTCATTTAAAATACTTATAAACATTTTTAATTAATTAAAACTTAAAATTTTTTTTTATCATGGCCTACGTTATATATATATTAAAGCAAACGGGGAGGTGGGCTGTGGAGGGTGCCACGTCAGCATCGAAGAAGTTCTCCTTTTATATAAATATACATAAAAAAACTTAGAGTGATTTAAGGTGCCATGTCATCACATTCAACTATTTTTTCTCCCAATATCCCCTAAAATCAAAGTTAATCTTGCAAAAATAACACAAAAGACCCTTATAAGGGGACCCACTATATAGATCTTTTGATCTAAAAATATCAATCTCTTTCACTTATGTGTTACCCCACAAAAGTTTTAGGGAATTTAATAAATCTGACCCATGCACGATCTTAGTGGGACCACTTTATAGAACTTATCAACCCGACTCAAATGTTAAATGGACTTGAGCCTTTGTTGAACTGAGGCCTTTAAAGAGTTGTCATAGATTTCCAGTACTTTTTTATCTTGTGGTTTGAGCTGGAATGATCCTATGTGCACCCGGACTTAAATTTTAGCATGACCTCAGCCTTTAAAGGGCAGTCTCAACCCACCCATATTTTTTTAATAGACAGGCTCAAACTTAGTATGTAGGACTTGATATACACCTGAACTTAGGCCGTTCAATCCCTATTTAGAAACGAGCCAGTCCGAAAACTAGTCCTTTGAAATTCATACAATAGGCCGTTAATTTAATGGACTTCTAAATTATAAAACTTATTGCACGTGCTTGCAATGAGGTTAGTTTTGATGCTTGAACATTCATGTAAAATCCAGAGCCTCACCATTGATGAAAGCAATTAAATTGCTCTCTCTATCATTATCTTGCACCAGGTATAGATCCCATGTGAGGGACCTTTTTTCCTTGGATATGTTTTTTTATATATATTAAATAAATATAGAACATTGATGTAGAATAAAAGAATTCTACACGTCTCTCTCTCTCTCTCTCTCTCTCTCTCTCTCTCTTAAGTGTTTAGTTGGATGTGGATTTGATTTGCAGGTTCAAGTAGGTGTGTTCTAATGGTAAGTAGGCTTAAAACAAGTGGGTAGTGTTTTAAGGCATTGGTGTGGGTTTGGTGAGTGGGAAAGGAGCCTACAAATTTGCTTTAACAAAATCTTATGATGGAATTGATTAGGGTTTTTGGTGGAAGTTTGTTTACTGATATGTAAGTTACATTGTGCTCAAGATCCATGGTTGAGATGTAGATGAGAATGGTAATACATTTTTCTTTTTCTTAATTTTTGGATCAATTCATCTACACTGAGATGCTCTAAAGAATGATGGCATCTTTGGTTTGATTTGTACCTTATTTCTTTACAGGAAAGTGAAAACTAATTAAATAATTGATTTCCTTTATTTATTTATTTTACTTCATTATTTTTCTTTTTCTTTTCAAGGGATTCATTTTAGCCACACTCACACTCCACATGATGTACCTAACAGACTGAGCCCCAACCGGGTATGATGTGTTTGTAGGAAAATTGACGCATTTGTTTTTTTATTTCTCGTTTTTTTCCTTCTTTGAATGGTATCATTTTTTCTTTTTGCTTCCATCCAGAATTTTCTCTTTTTTAGTAGGGACTTTCAACCCATGTATTTTTTCAATTTATAAAGATTTTATAGGTATGATATTACAAGATTCTCATTATTATTTTTCACGATAATTTCTTCTTTTTTTTTTACCATAAAATCTTAAGATCTTTTTCCATTCCATTTTCTTCTAAAAATTCTTAAAAATAATAACAGCGGATTCTTCTTTTATATGTTTAATTATTATAATAATTCACTATATCTTTGTTTTGGCCCGAGCTCAGCACGAGCATGTTTGTTGCCAGTCTTGATATAAATGGAGAACAAAATCACAAGAAACAAGGTTAAATTCCTTCACTACTTCGGTTTGCCGGATAGATTACTCCCCACAACCAGACAGGCAGTGGCCTCGGGCCCTCGGATTGCCAGGTGCATGACCCAAACCGCCAGTGTTCACCAATTCAAACAATCAATCGGCCATTGCCAAACAATTTTCTCATTTTGAGGCAGTTTTGCCCACAATTGCCTATGCTGACTGACTCAAACTCCTAGAAGGGGCTCCAATATGCCTGACAATCCATGTTAGTGCACACCCATTTCACTCCACTTTTTTCATTTTTTCTGCTTTCTCCACTACTTCGATTTGATTAACTTCTTCCACTCCCTAACTCTATGTTTGGGAAGGGGGTTAAATGTCACGATCCGGGCCCGAGATCCAGTAACCTTGAACCGTGAGCCCATACTTACTCCCGTAGATCCCGAATTAACCGAAGTTAAACGGAATCCACAAGGGATGATAAATCTCAATAAACCTGTCAAATACACAAACTTGAGGAAACATTTATTTTTGACAAAACCAATTTACGATTTACATGTATTCAAAATAACGTTCTTCATACATGTATCCTTTTCATCGTTTACTTGTCAACAGTGCATATCCAAAATATTGTGCCATACCAGTTAATTACATACCAAAATGATTATACAAAAAAATAATCTCTCAAAATATTTCTCAAAAACATTCTCTTAAAATGTTCCAACTCAGTTTCGCACTCGGATACCCATTTCAAACGGTATCCCGACCGGTCCACTCGTTCAGTCCTCCTGGAGGAACCTGAGCGGTCTCCTCCGCTCCCGCCGGAGGCGCTGCTGCACCGGCAATGGCAAACGGGCCTGTAATGCCATCAATAACACTAGTGAATACGACGGTTCAACAATATACAAACAAACCTTGTAATAGCATGTGTTAATAATAAGTTAAACTCATTCAATCTATCAATGACGATTTGGATTCTAGACAATTCTAGAATTCCTACAATGACAATATGTGAGCATAAAAGTCAATTTCATGAACGTGTATTGGAGTGGACACTACCATAGCATTCATTTTCATTTCATTTATCATCTTCCCTCAAATGAAGGATTCATCATTTCCATCTTCCCTCAAAGGAATGATTCTTCTTCCAAATGGAAGGCATCGATCAATACCCATAGATACGATCGGAATTTAGTGGGACTTATTAGTGTCCGGGCCAGGGACAACTAGCATCACCACGGAGTTCCGAAACGCCCCAAATCCATCTACTGCAGTAGGATTAATCATTTCTTTCATTTATTAATTCATTGAACTCATTTAGAGTTCTAATACAATAGCTAGGTAGTGCCCGACTCAAGGGTCATTGTTTCTCAGTGAGCAATCCACTTCTGGATTCGATTCAATGCCATGATTCCCTTCACAACAAGGAAAGAGAAGAGTAGTGATACCAATCTCATTAGATTGAGACACAGTGTTACAATGAGGGACTTGCTAGTCAATCATGTCTCTATTTAATTATATCTCGATCCTAAACAACCATAGAGGTGTAACCAATGGTTACCAATGCACGTGTTATTCTTTGATGAGCATCACATTTATATATTCATTATGTGCATTATAGTCTCCGTAGTCAACACCTATGGAAGTTTAGACCGCAACTTATTAACTGTGAAATTCTTCTTTCATTATCCTTAATTCTTAAGAGTTTCACTTTACCTCATAATTAGTTTTAGAACTAAATTGGGGAGCAATTATATTCACAAGGAGTGCTCCAAACTTACGTAAAAATCCAAAATTCACGGTCCGATCGATTGGCCAAATTTTTGCTTACAATTCATGTTTGGCCAGTATCAGGTTTGCTCGAGCGGACTGTATGTGCGCTCGAGCGGACCAAACAGAGAGTTGTTCGCTCGAGCGGACTTTATGTTTGCTCGAGCGAATCCATCAGGACATCAGAACGTCCCAGACAGAACGGTGTTTGCTCGAGCTGACTTACTGTTCGCTCGAGCGAACCCATCAGAAATCCATTTCGAACTTCTGACTCTCTTCCTTCTTCTACTCCCATTTCTCCATCTCATTACCACAACCTGCAATGAAAGTTGGAACCTCTTGTTCCCTCCTCTTACATCATCCATTCACATCTAATAACACTTCTAATCATCCATTAAGAATCTAATCACTCCACAAACAACTCAAAACTCAATGGAAATGTATACAAACCCATGGAGCTCTATATATTTTTACAATAATTAACACTAATCACAAGTAATGTTTATACTTGCCTCTTTTGAAGTCAATGAACTCCAAGCCCTTTGCTTAGCTTACTTTCAAGATGAAACCCCCAAATTTCCAACCCTAAATCCATAAAAGCACCCAAAACACCACTCATAAGCCATTTATGCTAGAAACCTCTCCTCACTACTCAATATAACTTGAAAATCCTAAGAGAAGAACCACTACTTACTTGTAGTTCCAAGCAAAAGATCTTGAGTTCTCTTTCAAGCTCTATCACCTCAACAATGGAGAAAAAGGCTTGAGGAAGAAGATGGAGTTGAAACCACACTTATTGCAACCCACTTAAACCACTCCAAATCTCACTCTTGATGATGGAGAATGGTAGGGAAAAGAAAGAGATGGAGATGAGTCTAGGGTTTGGTGAAATGAACTCACCTTTTCATTTCATTCTAATATAAGGGGTTCTTACACTAAAGCCCCCTCATATTTAATCTTATTACATTTTAAATCAAATGAACCCTCACTTGGCCCATTTGAGGTTAAATGGGATCGCGCCTATTACGAAAGTTAACGTACTATTCGAGATACACACGTTGGTATCAAGAATTTTCATATTCGACGAAATACGTGAAAATCCGTATTTACGAAAAAGTCCTTAACCTATCTTATTTGAGTCTAAACTCATTCTTAACCAACTCAAACCCATTTAAACTCCTTCCATTATGCTTAATGCATCATTTGAGACTAATTTGTCTCTCTTTGGTCTTTGACATTCATTAACTCAATTATTCATGCTTAATTAGCACTAATCCTAATTAATTAGCTTTAATCGCGATTAGTTCGGATCAGGGTGTAACATTAAATGAGGGGGAGGAAAAAAAAGAGGGGGAAATGGAGGGAAAGTGAAAATAGAGGGTGTTTGAGAAAGTGAGGGAAAGTGGAGGAGGGGAATTTGGGGTTTTCCCTTCAAAAATGGGGGGAAAGAGGGAGACAGAAAGGGGATTTGCCCTCCCCTCCCTTCCCCTCCCCTCCCCCTCAAACTAAACAAACAAGAGTTTTCCCTCCCCTCCCCCTTCATTTTCCTTCCCCTCAAATTTTCCCTCCCCTCCCCTTTCCCTTCCCAAACACGGCATAAAAAGCTATAGATAGGAGTATTTGGAGTCATTTTTACTCACCAATTTCAACCTATGCATTATTTTAATTGGCAAATAAACCTTTCTTTGTCTATTAAAACCCTGTGTGCTCAAACTTTCATCCAACAGTGCTACATATGGGAAATGCTAGGTACGCTATATTTAAAGTTGCAAACGGGTATTTGATTATCTGATTCCCCAAAAGTTATGAACCGAAAAAAACCGGGTGTGGGCCTAGAACCTAATTTAGGTTTTGATTGATAAACGGGTCTGGTTTAGGGCCATCTAGGTTTCGACCTATGAACCTGTGGCCCAGCATATGTGTCTTTAATATTGCAGACTATACCTGAAAATAAACTTTTTATGTATAATGTTGGAGGTAGTAAACTTGATGCACAATTATAAGTTGAATATACTTATTTCAAGAAAAAACAAGAAGAAACTAAAGAGAAGTTATAACCAATTTTGGAACTAGATTTACTCCTCTAGGTGCATTCGGTTCTAGAATTGGATTTGGGTTTTTTATCGGAACCAAGTCAGGAATAAACAAAACAGGTTTTGAGTAAAAATTGGATTCGAAATTGAGAAATGGATCTAGTATGAAACCGATCTAGAATCGTTCCGTTTGCGACCCTAGTTGTATTTCAGACTTGAGATGCGGAAAAGCTTTTTCAACAATTATAACTAGCATATCCCTTGCCAGTTTTAGTTACCATTTTCAGCACTTGTCTTGTTTTAATTTGCAAAGAAACCGCTCCACGTCCGTTAAAACCCCGTGTGCCCTCATCCTTTCACGCAACAATGCACACACAGGAAATGCTAGGCACTTGTGTTTCGGACTTAAAACGCATATAAGCTTTTTCACATATCTGAATTTTTTTAACGTAACACTACATAAACGTGCACTACCCCATCCCCTATTTTATTTTCACCGGCAGATATTCGGCACCCATAGCTCATCATGAAGTCGGTTACATACTCATACAAATTAATCTCTCCCTATCTATTAAAATCCTGTGCGCCCTCACACTTTCATCCAATAGTGCCACACAAGAAAAAATGCCAGTCACACTATTGTCCGGAGTTGGACTAAACCACCACAGAAAAAAATTCTCCAATGCATCCAATTTCTCAGTGGCCCACGAAAGCGTCCGTAGCATAAGATTCCCCTGCCTTTATTCTCACTGTCGAACCCACTTCCGTGCCAACCCTCGAGTGATAAGCATCATGGTTCCTTCTTTTTCCGGAATTAGAGGTCTTGACATCGACCCTTGGTTATTCTTTCATCAGAAAATCAAAAGTTGAGTCCACTAGTGCTACCACCTTAAAGCCACATGGGTGTTTACCCAGCGTCCCTCTTTTTCAGAAATAAAAAATTAAGTGCATTAGTGCTCCCACCTTCTTGATACCATATGAGGTATTTACCAGGCTTCTTTTTTTTTTGAAATCAAAAGTTGAGTCCACCAAATACTACCACTTTTAGGCTGCATTGGTGTCTACACGGCTTTCCTATGGGCTCAGAGGAGTTAGTCGACTCCAAAGGGGTGAACCTGTGGAATGTTAAAAAATAAATAAATAAAGGTTGTCCCATCACCAATTCAGAGTGTCCTGTTCCAATTGGCACGTAAACGTCACTCCCCTCTCATAAAACCCCCTCCCCGAAGCTCCATCTTTCCCACTTCACCCCAAACCCATTCGGGTTGGCGCCTGTCTCTTCTCTCCTCGTTCTTCTTCTTCTTCATCAAACCCCCTCCCCTCAAACAACTAAAACACCATCCCTTCTTCTTCTTCTTCTTCTACTACTACTACCCCCCAAACCCCCCATTGCCCTTTTCCCAAACAACTAGGGTTTTGCTGCAGCAGCTTTTCCTGCAAACATGAGCCCAATTCAGAACATCGAACAGCATTCTCAGCGCCTTCTGGATCCAAATCTCCGTAATCCTTCCTCTCTTCTCTCATTTTCCCCAACTTTCTCTCTGATTCCCACGAAATCCCCTTTCTTTCTCTTCCTTGATTTCTTCTTTCTCTGGTTTTATTAACTTTCTTTCTGTGTTTGTTTGGAAACAGCGCTTCAGGTGCGGCTCCAGATGGCGATGGAGGTCCGAGACAGCCTGGAGATCACTCACACATCAGAGTATCTCCACTTCCTCAAATGCTACTTCCGCACCTTCTCCACAATCCTGCTGCAGATGACGACGCCGCAGCTCTGCGACAACACTGAGCACAAGCTCCGCAACGTGATTGTGGAGATCCTCAACCGCCTCCCCCACAGCGAGGTCCTCCGTCCCTTCGTACAGGACCTCCTCAAGGTCGCCATGACCGTCCTCACCGCAGACAACGAGGAGAACGGCCTCATCTGTATCAGAATCATCTTCGACCTCCTACGCAACTTCCGACCCAGCCTTGAGGCTGACGTACAGCCGTTTCTCGACTTTGTCTGCAGAATTTATCAGAATTTCAGGGCTACAGTCGCTTATTTCTTCGAGTCGAATGCTGCTTGCGGTGGTGGCGATGGAGGTGGAGGAGGAGGAGAGGATTGCAAGCCAGGGCTATTACCTGATGGTTCTGGGGTCGCGACGGGTTTGCAGCTTAATCCGAGTACAAGGTCGTTTAAGATTGTGACGGAGAGCCCGCTTGTTGTGATGTTCTTGTTTCAGCTCTATGGGCGCCTTGTGCAGACCAATATCCCCAATTTGCTGCCTTTGATGGTCACGGCAATATCTGTACCGGGCCCTGAAAAGGTCCCTCCTCAGTCGAAGAACCACTTTATTGAGTTGAAGGGTGCGCAGGTTAAGGTAATTGGCTCTGGCTCCCTCTTCTACGCATAGCGCAGGATTGATCCTTCATTTGCAGTAGAATGATGGGGTCTTTTGGTTCTTGGTTGACACTTTTTTTTTTTTATATGTTTTTCTTCTTCTTCAGACTGTGTCGTTTTTAACTTACCTGCTCAAGAGTTTTGCGGACTACATTAGGCCACATGAAGAAAGCATATGCAAAAGCATTGTGAATCTGCTTGTTACTTGCCCGGACTCTGTATCGATTCGGAAGGTGGGAGATGTTTATGGTTAATTGTTTATTCATGTTTGTGATCTCTTTTTTGAATAGTTATGTATGGGAGATTGGTTTGTTGCAGGAATTGTTAGTAGCCTTAAAGCATGTTCTGGGGACAGATTTCAAGCGTGGTTTATTCCCCTTGATTGACACATTACTGGAAGAAAGGTAATGCCTTTGAGCCACCTGATAGAAGAAGCTAACTTTTTTATTAATTGTTCGTCTACTTTTTGTTTCTTGCTCTTTTCTTTTCCATTGTTCGCAATTATTTGCTCAGGAAAATTTTGCTAAAAATTGATAAATACGGAAATATAACTTATTATCATGAACTTTCAGCTACTGACCCAAGTCTCTATTAGCTATACGAGGCCATATACTGTTACAGTTGCGGCACTTAGTTCTCTTAAGCTAGGGAGAAGGTCCGAAGTCTTCACACATCCAGCCTAGTGGAGGTTCCCACATATGACATGAGTTGTTAATTAACCATTAATTCATCACATAGGATATGGGATTTAGAATGATTCTATTTTCAATCTCAACGAATCTTTTATTTCAAGTGAGGTGGTTCTAGTAAGTTTTTACTTACAAAGAGAGAGATAACAATTGAAACAAAGATAGGATGGAGAGATTTTATTCACAAATGTGGATGTCTTAGTTCTTTACATGTGGATGTATTCCCCTTGAGTCCAATCAATGGAATTAGAAACCTTCCTGTTTCATGTGATTTGGGGATGACGTATGTAGTAAGTTGGGAACATGAGAAGTAGAGAGATATTTTCAAGCTCTCATGAATGAGGAAGGAAAAGGAGGGACTTAAAATCATGTTAGATGTATAAAGAGTAATGACTAAAAGGT
This sequence comes from Umbellularia californica, assembly GCA_028538565.1. Taxonomy (NCBI): domain Eukaryota; kingdom Viridiplantae; phylum Streptophyta; class Magnoliopsida; order Laurales; family Lauraceae; genus Umbellularia; species Umbellularia californica. The sequence goes on from JAPQWN010000007.1 coordinate 57,091,099, forward strand.
TTTAGCGAAGGACAATGATATTAAAGGAAGGAGGATAGAATGTTTTAGCGAAGTTTTATATAAAGATTCTATAGGAGGCTTAGGAATTAGGGTGGATAATTCATTAGCAGAATATACCTTTTATTGTATGATTAAGGAGGCAGAAATAGAGAAAGCATTGGCAAAAATGAAGACATGAAAGGCTATGGGAACGTAAGACATTCTGATAGAGATTTGAAAATGCTTAGAATAAATTGGATGGATTTGATTAATTAGTCTATTCTATAAGATATGAAGTAATAAGGACAAATAAAACGCTGAATAAATGGAGTCTATGGAGATGAAGTATAGCAGTACTTGTATTCAATAACAAAGGGTATATACAAAGTTGTACTAATTATCGAGGGATTAAACTTATGAGTCACATTGTAAAACTATGAGAGAGAGGGAAAGAGAGAGTAATGGAGTAAAGACTTAGACAAAGGACCAAGATATCGGAAAATCAATTTGCTTACATGCTCGAAAGGTAACCTATAGAAGCTATCTTCTCATTTAGACCATTGATGGAAAATACTGAGAGGAAGAAAAATCTTTATATGGTCTTTGTCGATTTAGAGAAAGCCTATGTCAAAGTACCAAGAGATTTGATTTGATGGGTTTTAGAATCAAAGTTTCTTGTGGCTCTCTAGGTGTCCATTAATCCATCTTTTAGAGGATATTCCTTACAACAAATAGTGTATCATTGGAAAGCGTTGACCTTCTCTAATGCAGGGCCTTAGTTTGTTGATTTTTGGATTTTGGCTTTCCTGTCTTTTGCTGTCAGTACTTATCTCTTGTACTGTTCGTTCTTTTTCAATGAAAGTAACTGTTGAAAAAAGGGTTTTAGATAAAATGAGTGCCCGAAGAGGTTTTATTGACATCACTAAGGACATGTATGAGGGAACGGTAATGAGTGCGAGAACAATCATGGAGAGAGAGGGGAGTTTCCAGCGACCATGGTTTTGCATCAGGGGTCAGCTTTAAGCTCTTCTCTCTTTCAAGTAATTGTGGATGAATTAAGTGCTCATATTCAAGAGGAGGTACTGTGGTGTATGATGTTTGCAGATGATATAGTGTTGGATGAATCTAGAGATGGCGTGGATGCATAACTTGAAATATGACAAGAGGCTTTATAATCCAAGGGTTTTAAAATATGTCGTAGAAATAATATATTAATTGCAATGTCATGGGGATGTGTAGGGAGATGTAACTCTTGTGAAAATCGAAGTCAAGAAATACAACAAAGAGAGTCACTCCGATAACTTTGCTTCGCTTTATAATTAGTAAGGATTGGGGTAGGGTTGGGGGGATAGCAGGACTTTGAACATGAGATAAGAGCTGGATGGTTCAAGTGGAGACTTGCTTGTGGAGTGCTTTGTGATCGGTGCATGCCAATAAGAATAAAGGAAAGTTTTGTTTCACAAAACAATGATTCTAACTATGACCTATGGAGCAAGATGTTAGCAAATTAGGAAACAACATATGTAAAAAATCATTGTGGTAAGATATGAGAATGTTGAGAAGGATGTATGTTAAAATTATGAAAGATAGAATCATAAATGAGTGCATTTGGGATAATTTAAGGTTAGCATTAATAGATGAGATAAATTAAGAGAAACTCATTAGAGATGGTTTGGGCTTCTCCAACAGAAGTAGCAATGCTAATGGACCATTGAGGAAAATATTTTTTATGCAGGTTGTTGAGGGGGTAGGCCAAAGAGGACATAGAGGACAAGTTTAAATGAAGTATTAACGTATCCGAGGATTTGGCAAGACTAGACTAGACTAGAATGGCAAAACGAAATTCATGTAGCTGACTTGAACATAGTTGGGACAAGGCATTGATGATAATGGATTAGAATTGGTGATGAATAGTCTCCTCCAAATGCTGATGACTCTAAGGGCTTGTCCCAGCATCCTCACTATTAAAAGCATATTTTGTTCCACATGTGGTGGTGAAGGAACAACCATCAGAACAATGATCAAAATAGTGGTCACGGCGGGAGTAGTGGCTGGCGTTTTGTAGCAGTGTAGTGGTCTGAGTTTTTTAAGTGGTAAACAAAATTCAAATCTTGTGCAGTAGCCAATCTTGTGTGTGTGTGTGTGTGTGTGTTTTTTTTTTTTTTTTTTTTTTCTTTTTATTTTTTATTTTTTATGATTTGGAACAATATAAAGGTGGAGACAATTTTAGGAAAGGTTATTGAGGAGGAGAACTACGAAAAAATGTGTTTTCAATTTAAATTGTTCGACTCTTCTAGGTTTTAGACCATAGTGTAGTTATTTTCAAAATAGCGTAGCGGCCTCACTTGCTACTGTCGATAATGCGGCGCTGCGTAGGTATTTTGAACCATGCATCGGAGCAAATGGAGAAGCTTGCATCTATAACATATGTATAGTCATAGCCTTTTCCGAACCTTCTAGGTGCATAGGCATGGACCTTTGTGGGAGAACTTGAAGTGGTTGTGGTTTACTTGGAACGTTGTGGTTTACTTGGAACCACCTGTGGAAGGGGAGGATGTATTTATGGCATCGGAGCCTAAGGGGCTGGGTTGATCACTATTTAGGCCTTGTTTGGTATCTCTACTCTTATTCCAATAGAGCCATCTAAAATAGAGCAATAAAAAAAGAGAGGCTAAAGCTCTTACATGCCCATAAATGAGGCCTTTCGTTTAAGAGGATTTGCCTCTACTTCTTTAAAGCGAGTAGAGGGTAGAATTGTGTGTCAAACGCTCTTATTTTCCAAACATCTACCTGCTTTAGACATTTAAACAAATAGAGGTTGGAAATAGAGATGCCAAACATAGGCTTAGTTAAGAAGCCAAAGTGCCTCCTAGTTTTGATACAATCAGCATTTTTGTTTTTGTTTTGTTTTATAGTTTGATCATATAAAAACTTGAAGCTAGTCTAGTCCGGCTTTTTAGTTGAATTTTTTTTCGTTGTTACTTAAATTTTTTTTTTTTTTTTTTTGTATTTGTTACTTAATTATTTTGCATTTTATTATTTATTTAGGGTTCTCGTGGGGACTGGCCGGGCGTGTTTTGAGACATTGAGGCCTTTGGCATATAGCCTTCTTGCTGAGATTGTTCATCATGTTCGATTGGACCTCTCACTTCCGCAGGTTTTTACTTTTCTTTCATGGCATTGTATTCCTTGGTTATTTTCTTTCGTGTTATTCAAATTCAAATAAATTTCTTTTTCCGTTCATTATGGTATCCGTTTCTGTTCTTTTCCCATCTGTTATGATTTATAAAATGATTATTTGTTTTTCTCACTTGTATGTCAGAACACACACGCGCGCACACAAAAAAAAAGAAATTTCTATATATGGTGATTTTTCAATCGTGTAGCATGCAAGCTTGCTTTCATAAAGATTATATAGTTGTGTAATTGGACAAGCTAATTGTATCTATTTTCTGAAGATATGCAACTGCATAAGAGAAGGAACTGCACATGAACATAACTGTTAGAAAATAATCAAGCAGAAAGTTGTTCCCTCATGTAAAGCATCTCTACTGGCACTCCTTCCATTTAACCCATTATAATATATTAAAGCCAAGGGTTTTGGCTTTAATTTTGACCGTCGGTTATGATTTTGATAGTAAGTTATTGTTTTTTCAAATCTTTTCAGTTTTCTCTCCACTTATCTCATGCAAACTACCTACTTTATCTTTTATCTCTTTATGGAAACCACTTACATTTACTCCCCGTTTTTCAAAGTTCCACTTTTCCTTTTCTGCAATTACTCCCTTTCTACCCAGACTCTACCATTCATTTCTCTTTCCTTTTTATGCCATTAGCTCTTAGATTGCATTGCCCTTTTCTTCTTTTGCTTTCTTTCTAAAATTTATGGATATTTTTTTTTAATGCATGAATATGTAATTTACAATGTTGGCCATACCTGTGTTGAGCACGGGTTATTTATGCTAGTTTTCTTATTATTAGGCTCCTAAAGAAAATAAGTAATATATCTGTGGCCACAACAAAGTTTCAGTATTCAAATCATCAAAGGAAATCACAAGAACAAAGTAGAGAATTTTGGGGAGGGTGTTATTCATATGTTGTGGAAACTAATTGCTCAAAGTTGAATGATGATAATCTAGCGGGTGAGGAAGATTTGGAAAATGTGATTGTGTTTGGTCTAATATAGTGAGGAGATTTGATCCCGTCAAGAAGAATTCACTCACGGGTTGCTTGGTTGGTATGAAAATGGTATGTAAACGAGGAGTTGTGTAATTGCACTTATTTATCCATCACATGTATAAATTGGACATGAAAAGGATGTGAACGTGATATGGTTTTTCAGCCTAAAATTGTCACACCCAACGAGATGTGAAACGGAACCACATGGCATGCAAAAATCTGAAGCAAAAAGGTGGAGCTAAAGTGAAATCACCTCCATGATGCCTCGGTGATGCAGGAGCAAGAATAAGGGATCTAGCCTGTATGATGCCAATTTGTGATCAAAAGGAGCAATTAACAATGACCATGAAGCCATTAAAAAAAAAGAAACAATGACCATGAATCTACAAAATTAAAGCGAAGCACACCATCATGTGTAAATTCAATCAAGGCAACCATTGGTTGATCCAAGGTCATGTTACAGTCCTAGAGTAAGAACCTCAAAAAAAGTGAAGAAATGACCGATGGAAAGCTAGGACTTCCAACTTGTCTAGGGAGTTGCTGGCTTAAGTAGATTTGTTGTGCCCCTTGAGTATTTCACGAAGGCCTTGTGCTTCAAAGGGTTGGCAATTGATATAGTCGGAATGTGAGATGTGAAAATTTAATTTCAGATTTAGAAACAAGTTCCCACAACTGTTTATAGGCTCAAAATATAATTCAGATCTGAAACTAATTAAATTGGGAGATTCCACAATGCATAAAGATAAGATATTTTGGGAAAATTGGAGCACTAATGGGGTCGACCTATAGGGATTGGACCATAGGGTTGGCCGACGAGATCTGGTGGAGTTTGGGGCTGGTTTTGTTGGCTGGTTCAGGTCTAGTACAGGTGTTGGAGTTTGATTAGGGTGTGGATCTAAGGGTTAGATGGTTGGTGTGCCTAGGTGCGAGGTGCACCTGTTGGGCTTCAGCTGCCACGAAGCGAGGCGCGTTCAGTGAAGCGCAGCCTAGGTGTGCGCCTTGGAGCTAGGCGCAAGGTGCACGAAGCATGAGCTTCTTTACAGGACAATAGTTGGATGAAAGCTAGAAAAAAAAATCTTTTAAGGGCCTAAATGTAAGTTTTTATGGATTAAAATTAGAAAAGAAAATGAGGAGGGGGCCAAATGTAATTTCTTTACTCTTTAAAAGGGCATCAAAGCCCTAATTGTTTCATTTCCATCAAAACGAGGAGAAGAAGAAGAAGCAGCAGGACCTGGATCTACTCTTTTCATTTCCTGGTACTACTCTTTTCCTCCTCCCATTGTTTTTTTTTTTTTTTTTCTCTCTCTCTCTCTGCCTTTGTTCTCAAGATCTGGAAATGAATAAATACGGACAGTTGGGGCAGTGGGACTCCCATGGCCCACTGTATGGATGATTTGGGCCATAGAGCAGGAGGCATACCCCTAGTCGACCAAGAAGGACCTGGACCCATGTGAGGTGGGCCCTGTTTGGGCCACCGTCCAGTCCCTTGACGCATGAGAGGTGGGGTTGGAGGAAGGGCAGGGTAGTTTGGTCAACACCATTACTGGGACCCAATGCATGACCTGGTCTGAGACCAGGAACCCTCATCTTACAGGGGACCCAGGGGCGATCTATGTGGTGATGGTCCCATGTGGAGTGGGCCCCATCTGCCCCATCATCCAGAGACTTCAATTCTGGGAACTGAGAGGCCTGTTCATGAAATTTTCTGTAATTGTTAAGGCTGTGGGGCCCAGTAAGGCTACCTGATAATGAATCAGAACCATGGGACTTATTATGGGGCGCTGGGTGACCCTTGAGATCAGGTCTGATCATGTATCAGATCAGCGGGACCCACTGTTTGGTATATACCCACTATTCCAGATTATGTCAGTGATTTATTTGCTGTTTGTTCATATCTATAGTTGTCTTTTTAACATGCAATCATCCTGCTGTGCATTGTGATTGATTTCTTGGTGAGAATGCTGATTTATGAATAGGCTCAGCAAGAGTTTGTGGCAAATTGCTGATTTATGAATCTTAGAATTAGCATTTAGAGTGATGGATGCTTTATGACTTTTAGGATTCTTCTAATATGCCTTGCCTTTTTTGTTCTAATTTGTGAATTATCTGTCTATACCAAAATATATATATATATATATTTTTATCTACAATGTGCGCCTCGCTTCAATGAAGCCGCGCCTTAGCGCCTAGGCCCTAGCAGACCTTAGAGCCTTGATGCGCCTCTCGCTTTTCAAAACACTGGTAGGTTAGGGTCGGATCTAAGGATATTAGGTTATAGGTGTGGAGATCTATGGCACTAGGCAAAAAACATGAAAGAAAAGGGTGAGGAGAGTGGTCGACCAGCAGGGTGATGGCCAATACAGTTGGAAACGAGATGATAACGAGGACACACCTTAATGGGGAAAACCCAAATCAATTAAATATTAATTAACTCTCTACAAAATAAATCTTGTACAATACCATATAAATAGTAAAAGAAGGCTTAAGCCCTAAGAAATCTAATTAAACTAGGAAACTAAATAATATTGGAAACCTAATCCTAAATACAAATCATCAAATAACACTAGTAACTAATAACGATTAAATAAATAGAAAAATTCCTAAATATTCTTGGGTCCTATACGTGTGGCATGATGTCCATCTGCATCAGTAACAGATGCTGTCATAATTGCGAATGAAATCTGTGTGGGGATTGGGTGGAGAAGAAAGATTGGAATTAGTGGCAGCAGGAGTTCGCATCTTCTTATGTTGAACTTACACCTTTTCAATTGGGATGTTGAGTATTGTGTGGGGATTGGGTGGAGAAGAAAGATTGGAATTAGTGGCAGCAGGAGTTCGCATCTTCTTATGTTGAACTTACACCTTTTCAATTGGGATGTTGAGTATTGGGTGAGGAATCGACAAAGGTGGGACGATAGAAAATCCTAGAGGTATTGAGGGAGGAATATAACAAAAAAAGTAAATATACGTCATAAACAACATGATGAGATGTATGAATGCGCTGAACCAAGGGATCATAACAAATTACCCCTTTTGAATCATCACTATATGAATAAACAACATCATGATTTGAATGCGTTGAACCAAGGGATCATAACAAGCGACCCCTTTTTGATCATCACTATAGTAAGAATGGACATTTAGCAGCTTGGACAGGAAGTTTGGTACATTCTTGAGAAGGTCGATTAAAAAAAAAGAAAAAAAGAGAGATAACTAAGTAGGAAAAAGGAGAGAGAACCAAGTAGCCGAAGGTGAGAATATGAAGGTGATTAATATATAGGGAGAAATATTGTCAAGAAGTGAAGTTTGTAATCCATTAATCAATTGAAATGAAATATGTGAGCTTCACGCCAAAATGTAGATTAGACTTTGGATTCAGGATGAAGAGTGTTGGAAGTAGGTGGGCCTCGTGGACAGATTTTCAAAACTTTTGACCCACTTGACGCAGGAATCAAGTACCCATAAGGCCAAATACTATATCCAGGATGCATAACCCTCAATCTCATGATCATGTGCCGTAAAAATTCTATCTAAAAGATAGAAACAAGCAGCACTAAACATCCATAACAATCCACAACATGCAAGAAGTAGATCATACCTTTGGAGCCCTGTAGTGCTCTAATAGAGAACTTGATGACTTTCTTTGATGTAGAATTTTTCTACAAAATAAAATCAGAATCTCCAACACCTTTTAGCCTTCCACGCTATGACCCGAATGAGATCTCTTTTCTCAAGAAGATTGGTGGAATCTTCAAGAGAAAACCCAACTCGAAACTCCAAGGAACTAGAAGAGGAAGAGAGGAGAGAGATGTGCAACAATTGCACACAAAAGGGGCTGGACGATTTTCTCCAATAGTTGGACGTCCAAGAGGGGTTCTATTCCCTTTTTATAACCTTTCAAGCCTCCTCTTTTCCTAATTGAAATAGAAGTCTCACTTCTACAACAATTAGTAAGTATACTATTACCACTATTAGAAGTCCTACTCCAAATAGAAATAGTAACTTTCTAATTCCTTTCTTATAGAGCTCAAATAGGATTAGTATCTTTCTAATAACTTGGGCTAGCGTGGGGACCTCTAGGGATTCCATAGAAAGCTGGCTCCAACTGGGACGCCTCTACCCCACATCTTATGTGCAATCCGGGCCCACAGTTAATTGCAAATAATACTACTATATAAATGCAATTGCACTCCAGTCTTAAAAATAAATTACAATGAAGACCCTAAACTTCCCGATTACTACAAGTAGGCCCCTCTATCAATATCCATGGATCAATTGGAATAAATCTGTCTCTTCCAATCTTAGTTCCACATCTTATTATCCTTGAGTCCCAATTAATCACAGTGATCATCAGTACCATCCAATTAACTCTTAATCGAGATGGGTGCGCACTTACTAATGACAAATCTATTAATTGGCACAAGGGGATAATAGAGATAGATTTCATCTTGATCATTCAATATTCCCACAGTCCTACTACCACATACCAAGACACCGAGGTGTTGACCTACAGTTGGCCTCACTCATTGGTGATTCAAAGCAAATGAATAGATAGAAACTTGAGTTCATCAATGTCTCTGGATTGAGAGCCTATTGCTAGGGAATTATGAGAGCAGACCTTATAATCGAGACAGAATTCCATAAGGTGCTTCTCATGGTCCTTCAATACATCCAATGTACCAGCACTATGATCCAGAATCTTACATTCTGATGATCGAGACAAATCACACTATCTCATAGTGATCAAAGTGCTGCAACCTAATCAGATGAGATGCTCAGTCTCATCACTGGTTGTGAAGCTATTTAAGTATAAGATTTGTGACATATGTCTCCCGTGTGTGGATCTCATCCATACATATATATCACATCTAATATACTAATGGGACCCGGTTCAACTCATGAACCATTATGTCAAGTGTATTGGTCATGTACATTAAGTAATAAAATAACATTCATCTCATGAAAGTAAAGTATGATTTTATTGATAAACAAAGATAAATAAAGAAATTAATCAATTTATCACATCAACTGATGTATTGAGTCTATACAATCTAACAAAGAGCTCAAACTATTGCCAATATATGAGGATTTTCCATTTTGCTAAGCCAATTTTCTGTTAGTTACGAGGACAAGAATTTTGATAAATGATGCCTTTTCCGGATATGAAGAAGGAAAGTTGTTCAGACGTGCATTCTCCCTCTTAGAGCTGAGCAGAGAATTTTGATCGATATGCAGAATTAATTTCATACAAGATTATGAAAAATTTTAAAAATACTTAGACTCATAGTTATTAGAATCCTACAATTCATATCTCGAATCTTAAGGAAAACGATTCGTATATATGCAACGAATCCCATTTACAGATGAATCCTACGATTTGATACTCATTTTATTTAATCTTATGATTCAAGCGATTTGGTTAAGCGAGAATAGCTATAACCAATAAGTTGATATTAATATTCTTTTATCTCTTTTCTTTCTTTATTATTTCTTTTTTTTAGCGGTTTTATTTTTTAAAAGGCTATTTAGTAGTTAACGAACCCTCTTATGAATTTTTTTGCGGCTTTGATGAGGTCTTAAAAATGAATAAAGAACATGCATTTAATAAAGCGTTGGTAGTTATCTATATCTTCTTTTTTTTCTATTTTTTTTTTCCTTCATGGATACTTTCACAACTTCAAGAGATATCCTGCCATGTAAGATCGATGATATGGATTTTCGCGATTCGATTTGATTGATTCATGGTTAAAAACGATTTGCGATATGATTCCGATTTTGAAAACTATGCTTAGACTATAGAAAATACTTAGACTTTAAGCGAAGAAAATAAATCCATGTAAAAAGTGTATGATCGTCGGCAAAAGTTGCATAATATTTATTTTCCATTGGACTCCAGTTCGGGGCACTTCCCAATAGCATCGAATGTCTCAGGCGCATGAGAATAAGGATTAGGAAGAGTTAAAGCAATACTTTTGCTTAAATGATGTGAAATGCATTAAGATGGAAATATGAAGAAAAAACGAATTTATACTTTGCCAAAGTCGATGATGCCAAAGAGTCCTCAATCTAGCATCCTTTTGAAAATTAAAAGAAGTTGCAAATATGAAGTAAGGTCTCTACCCAATGTGGAGAGACGTGTCAGTTACAGAACTTTAGGATGAGAGAAGTGTTTGGAATATCTTGGATGATCTGGTCGATCACTCCTTGCTCTATTTATAAGGACTACTAGCCTTAATCAAGGCAATTGCAATCTATGTATGAGGAAAGAACATAAAGAATATAAGTTACATACAATCACATGGAATGAGAATATAAACAGATTGGTGATGAGTCAACTAATCCCACATGATATATGAGTATGGGCCTATTGTACATGGGCCTTGGGTCAGACGGTGCTAACATCCCCCCTCAAATTGATGTTGGTCAACTAGTAGCAATTTGCGAATCAGGAACTCATGACGTGGATGAGGCAGTCCTTTGGTGAAGATGTCTACAGGTTGGAGTTCACTCGAAACATGTGGAAGACTAATGACCTTGCGATCATATTCATCTCGAATAAAATGACAATCCACCTCAATATGTTTTGTACGTTCATGAAAAACTGGATTCTCAGTGATACAGATGGAACTAGTATTGTTCGCATGAGGTGGGGTAGTTGAGGCCTGAGGAAAACCAAGATTTGTAAGGAAGCCATGAAGCTATAGGATTTCGGAACAGGCTGCGGACATAGCACGATATTCTGATTCAGTGGAAGATTTTGAGACTCGTTCTTGCTTTTTGTATTTCCAAGAAATGAGAGATTTACCCAAATACATACACTAGCCCGTGGTGGATCTGCGAGTATCCGGGCATCCTATCCAGTCGGCATCAGAATAAGCAGTAAGTCTCAATGGTGTGCCAACTGGAAAAAATAATCTGTGTCGGAGAACCAAGAATGTACCGAATGATCCGTTAGACAACAACCATATGGTGATGCCGTGGTGTTGTCTTGAATTGACTAACAACATTAACAACATATGAGATGTCTGATCTAGTGATGGTCAAGTAAACCGAACTGCCGACTAAGCGTTTGTAGAATGTGGGATCAGATAGGAGGTCCCCATCATCATTCTAGAGCTTCACATTTACTTCTAATGGAGTATCCACAGGTGTGGCCTCATTAAGGCTAGCATGGTCAACGAGGTTAGTTGCATACTTACGTTGATGTAAAAACAGTCCCTTCCTAGACTGTTGAACCTCAAGTCCCAAGAAATATGTTAACAGACCCAGATCTTTCATATGGAATGCAGCTTGAAGTGAGGATTGAAGACTATGGATCATATTACAATGAGTGCCCGTAATGATGATATTATCCACATATATGAGAAGTATGGTGGTAGCTTGAGCAGTTTTACTCATAAATAGTGATGGATAATAGGGACTTTGAGCAAATTCAAGGTGAAGTAGAGTAGAACGAAATTTCTCAAACCAAGCTCTGGGTGCTTGTTTAAGTCCATACATGGAGTGACGGAGCTTTGCCACCTCTTTTTTAGAAGCAGAATCATATCCTTGAGGAAGACGCATGTACACTTCCTCTTTAAGATCGCCGTGGAGGAAGGCATTCTTTACATCTATCTGATAAAGAGGCAATGAACGTAATGCTGAAATAGCTAGAATTATGCGCACAGTTGTCATCTTGGCGACTGGAGCAAATGTCTCATCATAGTTAATGCCATACTCCTGACGGTTGCCAAGTGCCACTAACTGAGCTTTGTGACGGGCCAAAGTACCATCAGGATGGAGCTTGATAGAGTAAACCCACTTACATCCAATGGGTTTGATGGAGGACATTGAACAATATCCCATGTGTGAATAACTTTCAGTGCGTCAAGTTCATCCTGCATGGCCTGATGCCAACACTCATGTTGCATTGCTTGGAAAAAATAGTTAGGTATATGAATGGAAGACAGAATAACAAGTAAGGATGTATGGGTAAAGCTAAACCGATCAGGGGGGCCGGAAATCCTAGATGATCGACGGTGGACTGACTGTGAGATGTCTGGAGCAGGTGTTGGGTCAAGTGCCGAGGAAGTTGACGTCTGAGGTGGCTCTGGTGTAATAGTATTTTCCCGTCTACGCCTTTCATACACAAGAATAGGTTTGATATTTTCCGTAGGTGGAACATGAGGATCACCAAAGTCAGGAACAAGTGAAAACACATGAGATGTATCATGATCTAGATGATGATGGAAAAAATATTGATTTTAAAAAAACTCAACATTACGAGAAATCCGGATACGTTTTACCTTTGGATCATAATAAAAAAAATCCTTTTTGGTCATTCGCATAACCTAAAAAAGCACACTTCAAAGATCAAGCAAATAGTTTTGTTCTTTCAACTGGGGGAAGAAGAACAAAACATACACACACAAAAACATGGAGATGAGAATAAATAGTTTGCTTATGAAATAAACGAAAATAATGTGTTTTATGATTTATAAGCGGTGAGGGTAGCCTATTTATAACATGAACTGCTGCGGACAAAGCTTCGGGCCAAAATTTTGGTGGAACAGAGGACTCTAAGAGGAGTGACCGAACAATGTTCAGAAGATGTTTGTTTTTCCTCTCAGACGCACCATTTTGTTGGTGTGTATAAGGACAAGATTTTTGAGAAATTATCCCTTTGTTTTGCAAAAAGGTCTGAAACTCATTGGAAACATATTCACCACCTGAATATGTGCGAAGTTTTTTAATCGATGTGGAGAAGTGATTCTTCACATAGGCTAAGAAAATCTTAAACGTAGCAAACACCTCAGATTTTGAATGCAAGAAGTAAATCCATGTAAAGCGACTATAGTCATCAATGAATGTAACAAAATATTCAACATGAGAATGTGATATGACATGTGCTATACCCCATACATCACTATAAACAAGATCAAAACATTTCAGTGATGAAGAAGTACTGATGGGAAAAGGAAGATTCTTGCTCTTACTTATTTTACAACTAGATTGAAAGAAACATCCCTAAGAGAAATTTTATTATCATGTAGCAAACCAGATTTGAACAAAGACAGCAGAGTACGAGAATGAGGATGGCCTAATCTATTGTGCCATAATTGGCTTTTATTTGAACTAGAAGCATAAAACAAGGCAGAGGCAATCAAATTCCTATCCTGTGTAGATAGTTGTAGCGGAAAAAGACGGCCACACTTAGGCCCCTTCGCTATCACCTTCCCCGATACTCGATCCTGTATAACACTACACAACCAGAACGAGAAAAAGAGACAGAACAATGATTGTCAACTAGTTGTCCAACATATAATAAATTTGTAGATAACTGAGGAGAAAGAAAAACATGACTCAAAGGTAAGGGATGTGCACCATCTGCTGTATTGAGTCGGAGATTTCCATCATAAGGCTTTAATTGAGATACATTATTAGAAGAGTGGGTCATATGATTAGAAGCCCTTGAATCCATATACCAGGTAGAGTTTGACTGTTTGGTTTTACCTGAGAGGCCAAGAGTAGAAAAGGCATTTACGATAATCTGTTGAACCATTTCAGGGGTAAGAGAGGATGAAGAGGCAGGCGGAGCAGGCAACATTGTATTAGTAGCAGGACTCAATGCAGAAGAAGACGCATCTAGGGTTGCCTGATTGGCCTTCTGAGAGGAAGTCTGAGCACGGCGCCGACATTCAGGAAGAACGTGGCCCTTGCGTTTGTAGTTAGAGCAGTATTTTTGATTGCATTGAGTTGCAACATGGCCGTATTTTTGACAACTATAGCATTGTACTTTGGTCATATCTCTGTTCTGCTGGTGGGAACGTGCAACATAGGCCGCAGTTAGTGGACCGGTGGAAATTGCTTGTTGGAGAGCAGCCTGGGTTGTAAGACGTTGTTCCTTACGAAGAAGCTCTCCGAAACAAGAATCAATAGATGGGGAAGGCACTCTACTCATCAGATTTGAACGTATTTGTTCAAAGTCAAGTCTAAGTTTCATCAAGAATTGATCCCGCTAACTAGTGGAATGAATATTTTGAACCACCGCAATCGAGGCATCAGGTAGACTGAAGTAAATAATCTCAGTATAGTTTGTCTATAAGCGCATAAAATGACAATAATATTCTTGAGTGGATGATGTCCCCTGAGTAAGCTGAGAAAGCTCATGTTCCAAATGGAACCTTTGTGCAGAGTTATCCTGTTGATATACCTGTTTTAGGTAGTCCCACTTGCCTTTTGCTGTTTTGTAAGGGCTGAGAATTGAGATTCAGGATGTATTGTGGAGATTCAGGATGTTTTGTGGATCTACTGATCTCAGAAGCCAATTCATGATTTGTGCATCTTTGGTTTCCCATTTGGAGACTGCCTTTACATCTTCTGCAGGTTTTGGATAAGTCCCATCTATATGACCCCATAATTCTTTTCCTTTTAAGGTAGATCTGAAATTGGAAACCCCCATGATGTGTAATTGGTCCCATGACTCCCATTAAACTTAATCAGTGAATGTTCACTTTTGTCCATTTCACTCTAGGAGTTGGCTTAAGTCAAGCAGCAAAGTCTCAAACCAGATCTATTAGAGTGATCTTTTCTTCAAATCAGGAATTGATTTAGGGTATCTCCAAGCACAAGAGTGGATCTCTAGTGGTCTGGTGATGATCTGGACCCAGAACCCAGGTCTGTCGACCTGTTTCTTCCAAAAAACAGGTCTGACAACCTTGAGTTTGTCTGCTAAGAGAGAAGGTGGGGCCCAGTAGATGATCTGATGACCAATCCGATCTGTTGGATGTCTAGAACTCCCATTTCCCGTCCAAACAATTACAGATCCATGAAGTTATGTGTATTTGGTGAAAACTTATGCACCAAAACCAGAAACCACTAGATCAATCAGAAGTCCCGCCTCTGATTAGCCAAAAATTCTGAAAAAATGTCCAACAAATCCAGGATGAGTGATCGACCAAAATGGTATGGTCTGCTGATGCTGTTGTGTTGATCCGAGGTGGGCCCCTGATGAGTTGCTCCGAATGGCTGACGAGAGTGGTTCCCAGAACCCAAAACACTGTTCAGAGGTCTCTGCTGAGTCAATACCTTGGTCCACAGGTCTCTGATTAACTGTCGATCAAGATAGAATGATGTCCTTGATGAACTTGGGCTGATCGGAGGTGGGCCACCAGTGATCAGACTTCAAGATGTTGATGAAATGCTATACTAACATGCACGAACAGTCACAAGCAGGGTGCCTATGACTGTATTATTACCAAGATTCGACAACAAGGTCGAAGAAGAAGAAGGAGAACAAGAAGAAGAAGAAGAAGCTCTGATACCATGTCAGTTACAGTATTTTAGGATGAGAGAAGTGTTTGGAATATCTTGTATGATTTGGTCGATCACTCCTTACTCTATTTATAAAGACTACTAGCCTTAATCAAGGTAGTTACAATCTATGTATGAGGAAAGCATATAAAGAATATAAGCTACAATCTTCTATACATGGAATGAGAATATAAACAGATTGGCGATGAGTCAACTAATCCCACGTGATATATGAGTATGGGCCTATTGTACATGGGCCTTGGGTCAGATGGTGCTAACAAGACGTCCATGCTTATGTCCGATCCCATTCATCTTCTCAGTTCAATGGTCGTGTATAGCACAACCAGAGGAAGAAAATTGTTAGGACTATCTCACAATTTGATCAACATAATTTAAATTGGCAGACAAGCATGGAATGTAATGTATGTTGTGGGATAGAAATAATATATGCCTAACACCAGAAATGGACAAAGTTTGACCATTAGCAACCAAAATTTTCGATTGCTAGTGTGTAGTTTAAAACCATCGAGATGGTGTGCAGCAGAAATGATATGATTGGAACCCGCATACCATAATCCATAAAGAGGAAAGTAATGCAATTGTAGAGAAAGCAGTGGAAGACAAATCAGAGACACCCATGGATGTAAATGCAGATGCAGTGGAGGTTTGGATCGTATCCCGAGCATGGTCTAGTGTGAGATTGTGGCAGAAGAAGAAGTGTCATCACCCTTGTCATGGTCAGCTTGAACATGTGGAGCAGTTTGTTCTTGGCGATTAGGCTTAGGATTCTTCTGTTAAGGTCGTTGAGTACACTTGGAGATAATATAACCAGCTTATTTGTGTATAAACACAAGTGTTCTTTTTTTTTTTTTTTTTTTAAAAGGTGACTTTACTGCATTGAAGGGGCCCCAGAAGCACCACAACATTGGTGGCTACGCAGCTGTCCCTATTTCTGGGAGTCGAGGTGCTGCTGCCATCCCTTTTTTCTGCTGACTTGGATGCTGTTAGGTAAACTCAGTTAATTCCCTCTTCGGAATCAACTGTTCCAGGTCATATACATTCACTGGTTCAAGGTAAACAGAATAATTAATAACTGGCATCTCTGCCACTGCCATTGATGGATCAACTTATACTTTTGCTCGGGCTGGGCTGTGCTTCTTTGAAAATGCTTTATTACTTATTATTATTATTATTATGGGTGTTGCTTATGCTGCCTAAGCCTAAGCTTGATCTTTGGATGAGTCCACTGGCTCCGACTATTTTACTATTCTTCTTTTTACAATTGGAAGCTATACGCACATCCTTTGCATTCAAAGCATTGAATAGTACTCAAATCTCAATCAAATGATTTATTTTTAGTCATCTGGTGTAGGGGTAGTCACAAATACCTTGGTTTCCTGTTTTCTGAGAAACCTGTGATTGTAAGCGAATTTCTTGTTGCAAAACTTCTTGACTTTATTTGTTTGCTTTTATATTTCTATAAGCAATGACGTAATTGCGAAGACAGATTAGTCATTTTACCTTATTATTCAATTTAGTTCTCAAGATTAAAACTTCTTTCGTTTGTTTTATGCTTGATTAATGACCCAGATCATACTTCATTTTTGTTATCAGAAAATGCCAAACCTGTTGTTAAGCATTCTTTTTCCTGGATATTCAGGTGTTTTTTTTTTTTGGATATTCAGTTGAAAATTGGAAGTTGGAAACATCTTTTATTGGGATGTGTTTATTCATGTATGACATGGCCCATGGGCACCATCTTCCTAGTGGGTTCCTATCACCGGTAATGAAGTGTCTTGTTGGTTTCTTCCTGATTTCCCTTAATCTATTTGTTGCTGTCAAATTGCTATTTTTTTCAGTGATTATGCATCCAGGTGCTGTCCAAGTGTTTGTACGGGCTCTTACTAGTAGATTCATTCGATTAGTGTAAGCTACCTCATGTTCCTGGCCTGTTGACATCCCTAGTTGTAATAGTGTCAACTATTTCCTGGCTGCAGTCCCTTGAGTTGCAGGTTAATTATTGGATCTATATAGGTGAGCAATCCAATGTTATCTCATGATCATCGTCATCATCTTAATCGATCTGCGAGAGATTTAATGAGTTGATCTTCACAAACCTTAAATATAGGATCTTTCTAACTAACCCGCCTTTTTCTCTTCACGGGGTGGAGTATGTTAGGGACCGTTCCAACTTCTGAACACCACTCCTTCCCCCATCCCAGAGAGAGGCAATCAAATGTAGTTCTTTCTTTTTTTTTTGAAATGGTAACTTGTATTGATCAAAAGCTTTACAGTGTAAAAGATCTATAGTGAGAAGCGGCTGGGAATGGCCCCAAAAAATATAGCCACCACCCAAAGGAGGATAAAAATACAAGGAAGCATAGGGGCCCTCCACAACAAAAGGGGAGGGGGAGAGATGACAGTCATGGAGAAGCAACTTCCCTCCAATTGTACATAATGGCATTGAGAGATAAGCCCCAAAAATCTGGAAGGTGGGAGACCCAATAGGCAACACAAAATTCATTTTTAAGGATTAAGTCTTCTTGGGAGCTATTGATCCCTTCAAAGCACCTTTTGTTTCTCTCCTTCCATATCGTCCAGATACAAGCCAAAAAGGAAAGGCGTCACATGGTCTTTCCTTTGAATTTATTTATCAGGGTTCCTTTTAAACCAGTTGAACAATTTATTGTGGTTAGGATAGTTGCATGATGGGTTAACCTACAGTTTAGATATATATGATCAGAGATTTAAAAGACCACAATATATCTTCTACCTTAAGTAAACTGAGTTAATGAATATTAGCAAGGAAAGGAATATCGGTTGTCGATGAATATAAGCATAAATTAAAAGGAGCCAAAGTGAGATCTAACCTATGCATGCAAAGATACAAACTTGAAAATAAGAATACTATTATTAGTTGGTGCGTGTTTTGAGCTAGGCCAATGGTTAGGTTTTGGGCCGACACCGATCCTTGCTCTGGTTTGAAAGGACCATGAAAACGGACCAACTTGACTTCAACTTGTCTTATCCGAATTAGCAGTTACGGTTAAGGTATCAGTCCTGTTAAATCTTACCCTCTCCTGGTTTCAATCCAACCTGAACTCTACTAGAAGTTAAATCAGATCTACAAATTTAGGCTTGAGTCTGTGATGAACTTCAAGCATGCCTAACTTACACCCAAGTTTCAGTTAGGTTGGGTTTTTTGAGTTCTGCTTGGACCTGGCCCTAGTTAGACCTAATTTTGTTTTTTCTCATTTAATTGTTCTAGTGATGATCTTTTCTTTCTTATTTTTACTTGTGTGCTTCTATCAAACAGTTAATTTCTTGGCTGACTCTATTATTTGCAGTGTCACATAGTATTCAAATTTGGACCTAATCTAACACTCCTTTTGAGTACACTTTTTATTATGCAGTTGTCAAGAATTATATATTTGTTCTCCCGAAACATGCATGACTCGTCATTGTCCCTGAGCATTCACACTACTTGTGCCCGCCTAATGTTGAATTTGGTGAGAATTGATCCTTCCTTATATGCTAGAAAATGGAATTGAGAGATTTCACATGATAATATAATTCCAATGCGTACTTTTTGTAGAATGATTAACTAATTACTTATTGTTATATTTTCGTTTTGTAGGTGGAGCCAATATTTGAGAAAGGAGTTGATCAAACGGCCATGGATGAAGCAAGAACTTTATTGGTTAGGATCACAAAATCCTTAATGTGAAACACACCGAAACTGTCCATAAATTATTGTTAAAGTCCTTGTTCACCTTTCTCCTTTTGTGTCTTCATTATTGTTGTTGTTTCTCTTGTAATAACATCTAAAACCAATCTTCCTTTTATCTTTATGGTTGCATATGATTAGAATTTAGAAGTATCCTAAAAGGGTCAAAGATTAGTAGACACCCTCTTACTCATCCTCAACAAACAAAAAGACACCGTTATAAATAATAATAAAAAAAAAAAAAAAACCACCACCATCACTAAGAAGAGGCAGCCACTTGTCACAGACCTGCGAATCCCCTTGATTCAGGCCCGTGCGGTGCTCGACTATGCTCCCTTTGCTAGTGAGTCAACCGTCTGCCATGTCAATCTCAACTTCTTGACCAAAAACTCAGACCACAAGACTTTTAAACACTCACACACCAAACAAAGTACTAAACATGAGCTTCTTGAATATTTCCTTGAACTTACTTGTTACAACTTACAAATAAATGCGGAGAGCACTATTTTTAGTTTTACTCTATAAAATCGATGGCTAGGATTATTTGTCCTGTCACTTATCCAATGGATGAGGTCTATCTAGGCCATACCCCAAAAACTGTTGCACTACTATACTGATGCAGCGGCCTCTTTTTGACTTCCGTATTGCATCATCTACCCTATTTCTAGTCTCTTATCCACACCATTCTAGAATACTTTACTCATCTCTATAATTTATAGCGGCACCCTGTATATGCTTACATAATTTGAGACTTCCCTCGATGTTTGATCTTTCAAAATCTTAGTTGATAAATGCGTCTGTCCATCCGATCTTATTTGCCTTGCACCACTTGGACCAACATGTCGTGCTATTGACTTTAGAAAGCTTCTGTCTGTCATCGTTTGATCCATCTCCTTGCGTTTGTGCACCATGGGCTGTGAGCATCTGACAAGCAGCAACTAGTAACAACAACAAGAAGCGAGAACAACAACAACAACAACAATAAACTGCAGGAGCGGCAACACAGCAATAAAAATAATCAACATGAAAAGATGCTCATGCCAATACACTTATTTGGTGAAAAAATGTCACAGGATAGGCCTCTTGCGGAATATATTATTAGAGGAATCCCTTCGGCCGCATTTGAAACGTCCGCTAACAGAGTGCTGGAAAATAGTATTAAATGTGATTTCAAACAACACCAATGCCAGCATTCAGTTGACTACTCATACATCCAAGTAAGGCTTCAACAACCAATCACCTGAAGGGCTCCAATGGATATGTAAACAACCAACTAGGGTTTTGAAACTTGTATGAGTCCAAATCGACTCGAACTTGGTCCCTACCAAGTCATACAGCTCAGTTCCTTTTTATTTATTCGTCTTACCCGTCCTTTTATATTGTTTATAAATTACACTTCTTGAGCTTAGCAAATTTTTACTGCCGGTCCCAAGCATGGATAAAGAAGAAACGGTGCGTTAGGTACAAAGTTATGAGATTCGTTTCGTTTTGGACGAAATCTCCAAACAATTTCAGTTCGGTCATGAAAACTAACCGAGCTTCCCTTTGAGAAATATTCGGCCTAGATTTTAGACCAATTAGGACGAAATCTCGAATTTCTAGTACCAGTTATCGTGGCCACGCTAAACGTTGGGTGGCCAAGTGCGGAGCGGATAACTGCTGAAAGCATCTAAGTAGTAAGCCCACCCCAAGATGAGTGCTCTTCTATTCTGACTTCCCCAGAGTCTCCGGCAGCACAGCCGAGACAGCGACAAGTTCTCTGCCCCTACGGGGATGAAGCGATATAAGTCTTCAGAATCCAAGATAAGGTCACGGCGAGACAAGCCGTTTATCATTACGAATGATGTCAAGCGGAAGTGCAGTGATGTATGCAGTCGAGGTGAAGGGTATTTGTGATGAAAAATACAATCGCAGATTTTTGGATTTCTGGGCAGACAATATTTCTCTTTCTTTTCCTCTGCCTTTTGCATTGAACGAGCAGATTCCAAAATAAAATAAAATGATATGATTCAACCTCCGACCCATTTGAATGTAGCAGACAACGGCGGGGCTTGAGAATTGATGTGTATTCGAATCATCAAGATTTCATCTGAACTGTCCAAAGAGTTTCGGCCAGAAATAAAAAAAAAGAGTTAATAAGGCACTGGCCACTGGTTGTTGGGAAAAAATAAAAAAGAAGAAGAGAAGGAGCAAGGAAGGAAGGGAGAGAGAGAGAGAGAGAGAGCGAGAGAGAGAGAGAGAGAGAGAGAGAGAGAGTACCTGGCTTGAACCCCTAGGCATAACTGTTGCTGCTAGCAATCGCCATCACGATGTTGATTGCTTGTGTGGATGCTTGCCACCGCCTCACCATCAACTTCTCTCTCTTTCTAGAGAGAGAGAGAGTACCTGGCTTGAACCCCTAGGCATAACTGTTGCTGCTAGCAATTGCCATCACGATGTTGATTGCTGCTGTGGATGCTTGCCATCGCCTAACCATCAACTTCTCTCTCTCTCTAGAGAGAGAGTACCTGGCTTGAACCCCTAGGCATAACTGTTGCTGCTAGCAATTGCCATCACGATGTTGATTGCTGCTGTGGATGCTCGCCATCGCCTCACCATCAACTTCTCTCTCTCTCTTTTTCTCTCCTTCCTCTTTTTTCTTCTTTCTTTTTTATGCTTCGTTCGCCCTAGAGAGCATTTCAAGGGAAGGTCCTCGAAAGGGACCTTGGCCTCTTATATTTATCGAGATTGTCCTTTGGATCCTTGGAGCCCACATGTGAAACAGTTCATTGAGTTGATAAATGGGCCACCTAAGGCACCAAAATTCATGGTTGAGCGATTGAATACATAGTCTGGCCCCCAGTTTTAATAATTATCGCTCCCTAGCCAATAGCCCCCAGTTTTAATAATTATCCCTCCCTCCCTAGCCTATGGCCTACAGTATATCTTATATATATATCCTTTTCTTACCAAATATATGTATACGTATCAAAGTAAAAAATGGCACTAGCCATTTCGTAGCAAACACATAAAATAATTTTTTTTTCTAGCCAGAGCTTATAGAATAAATTAAGGGAGATGCTCCTATGAGAGATATCTCTCACCTTACTATGAGAGATAGGGTGGGGGCCCTCACATTTAAGTTGTTGGCATTGGATATTGATGTGAGGGACCCCACCCTATCTCTCATAGTAAGGTGAGAGATGCTCTCATAGGAGCATCTCCCATAAATTAAATGTATCACTTTATCTATTATTTAAAGTTTTAATATTTACTTTATATTTTTTACATAAATATTATTTTTGATATTTTCAGAAACATTTCACCGAATTTTTGAATTGGCCGAAATATTTCAGTTTGGCCACCAAACCGAAACGGACGCTGAAACGAAATTCTCACTGGTTTGGTAGGTTGACACCTAGCGTAATTCGTCATTACCCAAACATGAATTTTGAGAGAACAACATTCTGAGATCATGTTAGGGCGTTCCTTGCTTTAAGCAACGCACTGCCGTGGCGCCCGATTGTAGCGGAAAGTAGGGAAGGGCTACCACACCATTTTGGACGAGTGCGGCTAAAGAAGTTAGTCTAGAAGAAAAAATTACACCACTTGATTTAGCCCCTTGAATCAAGCAACATTGAGTTTTGTTTCAAAAAGCAAACACCTTTAATCTTCCCATGCAAAATCATTTCACCTTCATAGCTATTTTACCTTTCCACCCTTTTAATATGCCGATGGTTCCAAATCACTAAAAAATATTTGGATTGGTTGCTACACAAGATTTGAATTCTTGTGACTACTTAAAAACTCACAATGCTATGCCGCTACGTATCGCCTGCTACGTAGCATTTTTCCCACTGACTGCTACTCCCGCTGCAATCGCTATTTTGATCCTTGCCCCCGACCAAATGCATTCTATGACTATCCGGGGGAACACGTAGTATATAAGCACTTATTCAGTTACCCCCAAAGATCAAGAGATATATCCAAACGCATCAGAATATTATCAAACCTGGCTTAATTGAACTTCCAGTTAGCCAAAGGTCAAAAACTTAAAAGGGGCATGAATCTTTGACTCATGACACTAAACATCCCAAAAGAATAGTTGATGAAGCTGCTGAAGCAAAAGGCAGGAGCCTTCATTGACTCCTGCATCCTGAAGACTAATAATACAAACATTAATGATGACTTGATGACGACAGAGGTGATTAATGGCAAAGATCTTCTCCAAACTAGTAAACCTGAAAAAACTGCCACACGTGGCAGTGCTTTCATTTAATTTACTATTGAATTTTTTGTGTTGGCTTGACTTTCCTTTACTGTTTTCTTTTGAACAGGGAAGGATTTTGGATGCTTTTGTGGGTAAGTTCGGTACCTTCAAGCGTACTATTCCTCAGGTAAAAATGCATAGCTATGATAAAATTTTTTTAATTTTTTTGTTCCTTTTGTGTAGGTCATCCACTCTATGTAAAAATATCATTTTATTGCTTTGTCCCAAGGATATTACTTGGTTTTTCAGTTACTTTTTAATCGATAATTTGAAATTTGAAAATGAGCTATTTACAAAATACAAAGTCAGTGCAATTCTTGTAATTTCATTAGTAACCATCAAAATGGATATATGTGCGCAAAATAATAAATCCTGGAGGTATTATATAGCCATTTATTGAGAAGTCTGGATTATATAAGTATGATGGTTGGGTATATTTTGTAGTGTCTATGTCTCCAACCATCTCTCATTGTCACTAAGACGAGGCATATAAATTACCACGAGAATTTTATGTTTTAAGCATAGTTTCTTTTTATTTTTTTATTTTTTATGCCTTGGTCTCTCTGCTGGTAGTTGTTTTTATGCTAGCTTTCTGCCATTTCCTATGGATTCCTTTTTGATATTCTTCTTCTTTTTTTTTTTTTAAATTAAAAAATGTCCTGAGATTCAAATTTCATTGCTTTGATGTACTAACTAGTTGTTGGAAGAGGGCGAGGAAGGAAGAGATCGTTGCACACTTAGATCAAAGCTTGAACTTCCAGTCCAGGTCTTTTCATGATCATTTTTAATTTTAGTTACTGTTTTATGGCATGTTTTAGGACTTTCTATGCTTCTTGTGTGTGGGTGTGAATGTGTGCGCGTGTTCTTGCTTTGTTGCGTGTGTGCGCATGTACATTTGTGTTTGGATAGCGAAAAACTTAGAATATTGTACATTGGACATGTTTTCAAATAATTTGAGATCACACTTTTGGACTTTGCTAAGTTCTTTCCTTGGGAAGTGTTTTTTCTTTTTCTTTTTTCTTATTTATTTTGGGGGCAGGGGGCGGTGGAAAGACCATCTCATGATGGGTCCACATAGCAAATTCGGGGTCAATCCCATGACTCTATGCCTTCATCTGAGGCCCACAAGTTTAATGGTTATATGTATATAATTTGTCCCTCATCCAATGGTCCAGTCCATTTGGATGGGTGCCAAGCCCCAGGACCTGTTTGTTGGTCAGCTTAGATTGGTGATAGGTGGGGCCCATCGTGCTACCACACGGTAATTCCCTATGAGGTATATGTTCAGGCATATTTTCATATATATATATTTATGGGAAATACACAAAAAACGCAAAAATTACCCAAGCACACAGTGCGCACCTCATAGTATGGCCCACCTGATGGTACATTTGACTCCTCTATTCCCCCTCCTTTTTCCCTGATAGTCATCAAGCCCTTCGGTTTGCACCTATCAGAATGGACTGGACCGTTGAATTGACCATGCACTTGTTTGGATGGTGCTCCACAGAGAGAAGAAAAAGAGGAAAAAAAGGGGAGGGGGGCGGTTGGGGGGTTTTTTCACATGCACAGGTTTTCCATAAACTCATAGCAAAAAACACTGCACTCAGGTAATCATCACACGGGCTTTTCTAGTTTATGAGGCTCTGTAACAACATCAATGTTTCTTGTAAAGTAAGTTATTAACTTTATTAAGTTATTTGTTTTAGAAACTTTATTAACTTCAATATTAGCTTTGGCAGATGTACCTAATTTTTAAGATTCTTTTTAATGTTCTTCTCCTTTTAAGTGTTGAAATCATTAACAAAGTGATGGAGCCTGTATATGTAGGACCCACTTTGGTCCATGTCTTAAATAAGTGACCCAAAGCCATGGCCAAGGGCGTGGTCTGGTCGCGACCTTTTACAAGTTTATTTCGACGTTTTTTATGATAGCCAATTTGAATGTGTCAGATGATTCCGTAGTGGCTTGAATTGGCCAAGGGGGTTAGGGTTTTAAACCAGTTTAAGTGAGATTTGCTTTGATTGGATTTTTGACTATAATTGGTTCAACTCACTTGAATGAAGCATTGATGATTGATCTAAAGTTTCAGCCCTCTGAATGTGTTCTTAAAGTTTCCACAAGGGTGTTGGAAGCCTGCTTGGTTTGTTTTGAAGCATATTTTGAGGATTGAATGTGTTTTGCGTCAGTCGAATACTGAGTTTACCTTGCCCCTTTTGTTACTTAGATTTTCATTATCTTAGTAGTGATCAGATTTTTAGCGGATTTAAACTAAAAAAAATTGTTAAGTTTGTCAAGAAAACAGTTATCCACTATGTTTTGGTTAGAATTGTTTTTTGGTTATTAATTCGGCTTGGTCATATTATTCAGATTTGTTTTATGGTATCTTTGAGATGGAAACCAAGCAAGGGGGAGAAAGTTCTAGTTCCGGTAGTCCATCATTAGGAAACATAAACCCTAATGGTAGACTTATAGTTGACTTGCTTAATGGCAGAAATTATTATGAATGGTCATACTCAGCTGAGTTGGCCCTTGGTGGCACCTGAAGCTTGGGATATATTGATGGAGCTATCCCAGGATTGTCAAAGATTGATTCTAGGAATTTTGAATGGAAGTCAGAAGATATGCTTGTCATGAATTGGATCATCAACTCATTAGACAGCCATTTTTAAATTTTTTTTTATCTATTGTAGTTGTAACACAGTGAAAGGGCTATGGAACTCCATGCGTTGACTGCCATATGCAGATTCTCAAAAAAAAAAAAAAGAGGTTATGGAACTCAATTGCCAGTTCTTATACTTAAAAATGGAATCATGCTAGGATTTACCAATTGACAAAAGTATTAGTGCAGCTGAAACAGGGGATATGTCCTCAGGGGACTAATATGCCCAAATACAAGGGTTATCAAGAGAGAGCTTGGGTTGTATGGGCCTATTCCCACGGGACAGGTGTGAGTAATTGAATATCAGTGCATCTTTGAATTTTTGGGTGGTGTTAATCGATAGTATGAATTTATGAGTAACTTGTTACTTATCTATCCAATACCTGTTGACTCTACAATGGTGTAATTGTGTAGATTTGTTATTTATATAGTGTTAGGTCACTAGCATGTATCTATGTTTTTTCCCTATTTTTCCCCTTTAAGATCTTGAGGTAGAGCCTAATAACAGGGACACGCCTATGATGGGAAATAAAGAGAGGAGCTACGCAAACCGTCCATAAAAAAATATAGAGTTTTAGAGATTGCGAGTCATCTAATTCATTATAATTAGTTCTTAGATTCTTTTGACACATTATTTTGATATGTAATTCACGGACAAAGGATTTGAATTATGGTTTGGTTTGAAGCTTGATTTAGGTTTCAATTATGGAAATGCCTATTCTCTGTTATATGACGTGAACGATATACCTTTGTAAGGATTTGACCCATACTCGTTATGAATGATAATGCTGTGGAATCTTGAGCACCTGGATTTTGGGGTGTTGCATGAAGACTCTATTTGACCTCTTGGTATTGTGTTTGGACTTAAAGCTAAAGGGGAACAAGATCGTGGGTTAGTTGTTCTTAGAGGAGATCAACCATCACCTTCACATGATTGATCTGCCCTTGTGACTAATGAGGAGGAGGAGAAAAGGGAAGAGAGAGGAGGGAAGAACGGCGGGGGGGTTTGGAACAAGCGGATGATGCCTGTGGTCAAAATAGTATTGATAGAGAGACGTGCATTCTGGAAAGAGTCAACATACTCTTGAGTGTTGTTATGATTTGGTTGGTAAGTTGTCACAGTTTAAATCTGCTACTATAGTTGAAAGTTGAAACAGAGAACACAAGTAGTAATGCAAGTAAACACAAAACTAAGGTAAATCTTACATAAGAGTGTTCTGCATTCTAACAAAAGATATCAGCAATAGAGGGCTTTGCGACCTTCTCATCAACTGGGATGGCTGTATGCACTGGATCTTTAGCTGGCCTGGTGTCCCCATCTAGTCCTTCATGGGTGATTGATTCTGGAATGGCTGTATGCACAGATCGTATGTTAGGCATACATCCAGTATTCAAAAGTCTCAGACCTTCTCATTAGAGATGTTCGCATTACCAATGAGAATTACACGCCAGTTGTAGGTGACAGAGTAGTTAATGTTACCCAATGTTTATTTTTGCCTTATGTATTACATGTTCCCAATCCTTTAATCATTTGGTTTATGCTAGTACTCTAAAATAGTAACATAATTTTATTGTCATGTTTTTTCCTCATTTTGTGTCTTTTATGATCTGGAGGTTGGATGGACGATTGGTGCGTGAGTGCATTGATCTGTATATTATATATTTGGTTTTGAAGCTCTCCAATCATCAGTTAGTGCAGAAGATGTTATGAAGTGACACTGTCAATTAGGACATTTTTCATTTAGTACTTAGAATTCCATTTCCTTTGGTTGAAAATTAGCAGTAATATTAAAGAGTTTGAGTGTGAAGTTTGCCAACTTTCAACGAAGTGTAGAATTTCATATCCAGTTAGTATTGATGGAAATAATCTCGTTCCATTTTCCTTAATTGATAGTGATGTGTGGTGTGCCCCTCTTCGTTCTATTTATGGCAATCAGTATTTTGTCTGTTTATTGATGATGCATTTAGATGTACATGGGTGTATGTGATGAAATCTCGTCATGATTCATGAATTATAATCTATTTTAGGTATTTGATAAGGTGCTAGAAAATCTACTTGATGCAAAGACTAAGGTGTTGATATCAGATAATGGAGGAGAATCTGCATCAAATGTCTCTCAAGCTTATCTTTGAACAAATGGGATTGAATCACAGACATCTTTTGGTTATACTACCTAACATAATGGTGTAGCTGAAAGTAAAAAATCAAAACTTATTGGAGGTTACTAGATCACTGATATTACATATAAATGTTCTGATGACATTCTGGTTAGATGTTGTCCTCACAACTGCTCTTTTAGATTAAGCCAATACAATTTTTAAATCCTTCTGCTCTTTTATTTTCGATTCCTTGAAAGGTTATTGAGCGCATTTTTCTTTTTTCTTTTGTTCCTTTTTTTTTTCTTTCATTTTTTTGGTTACCATTCCGGAGGTGTAAAGAGATAAGTTGGATGCTTTGTGGGATATATCTGAGTATATGAAAGGGGTACAAGTGTTATAGGTTAAAAAAAATGAAATCTATATTGTAAATATAGATGTTATAGTCTTCAAAAATACCTTTTTTATTCAGAAGAAGGGAGGGAGATAAAGAATTAAGGAAAGCCTCCTTTGATACCATCTGATGTGCCTGTGACCCTGTGCCTATATGCCCTCAAGAGCCATTTGGTTATGATGATTCCTTTAAAAAAACTCCGGAAAGAATTCAAGGAAAAATTTCAGTAGAGCCACATTATACCTTGGAAGAGGCTCTAGAAAGTGCTCAAGGAAAGGTTGCCGAGTCTATTTGCGGAGAACAGACAGAGCATTGTGACTATTGTTCAAATCAGGCCCACCATTTCTGGTCTATTGCTCTTAGAAAGGGAAAACATTTCATTTGTTACCATCCAATTCAAAGTTTTGTGTCCTATCATTGTTTACCACCTTACATTTAAGTTATTTGTGTCACAAATGTCTGTTTTATACTTGTATGCATACCTTCGTGAGTAACTAATGCTTTGGAAGATCCAAAGTGGAAAGTTGCAATGATAGAAAATATGGATGCCCTTGATAAGATTAAAACATGGAATATTGTTGATCTTTGAAAAGGCAACCACCTGGAATTGGGTGACTGGCCTAAAGGTGTGGGTTTGCTCCCCACGTCGTGTGCTCAAATCCCACCCACAATGCACGTGTGTTGGTTTCATGCGTGCGCGTGAGGGAATACTCTTGTCGTTATAAACCACGGGAAACCAAACCCTTGTCATAAAAAAAAGATTCTTTGAAAAGGCAAGCGTACAGAGGATGCAAATGCGTTTATATTGTAAAATATAACTGGATGGCCTTTTGCAAGAATATAAAGTAAGACTAGTGGCAAATGAATCTATTCAGCCTTATGGTATGGAAAACTTTGAAATGTTCTAACCGGTTGCATATTGAATCACTATGAGTTATTTTCTCTCCTGTGACAAACCTTGATTGGCCTCTTTATTTAGATGGGTATTAAAAATGCATTTCTTCGTGACAGTTGATTTAAATGGAATCGCGACAGAATTTCCTTAAAAAAAATCTAAGTGCCTAGTTGTGACAGTTGAAGGCGGCCTTGTGCTGGCTAAAATAGTTTCTTGAGTTCGGTTTAATAGATTTACTCAAGACATGCTGAAGATAGGTTACAGAAATTGCCACATACAGCACACATTATTTGTAGAGCAATGGCTTATAGGATCTTATTTATTCAGTAGATGATATTGTCGTTGCATTAAATGATATGGTAGAGGTGGAGAGGGTGAAGAAATATCAATGTTCAAAGTTTAAAATTTAAGATCATAGCGAGTTATGTTATTTCCTTGGAATTTAGATTGCAAGATTAAAGAAAAGTAGAATCATGGTATTGGTGCTGCGAGTGGATAACTACTTCATGATATCAAATCATATCAAAGACTGATTGGATGACAATTGTACTTAACCATGACCCGTCGAAATTTTCTTATGCGGTTGGTGCTGTTAGCTAGTTGATACACGCTTAGAGAACGACATTTGAATGATATGTGGAGGATTCTATCATATCTCAGGAAGTCACTGGGAAAATAAATTATGTGTTCGAGACATGTTCATCTGGTAGTGGAAGCCTATAGTGATGCTGAGTGGACACAGCTAGAAATAGATAGAAGATCAACATGTTCTTTTACCATGTTAGGCGGAGGTCTAGTATCTTTGAAAAGCAACAGACAGCCTGAAGTAGGAAGATCCAGTTCTAAAGCTGAATACTGAGCTATGGTGCTTGGCGCATGCAAGTTGTTATGGCTAAAGATTTTATAGTCTGAGTTGGGCTTTATGAGATCCATATTCCTGGGTTGACCAGGCCCAATGGGCCCAATTTATAGAATCTTTTCCTTTAGGATCTTTTATTTAATTTATTTTCATGTATTTGTTTTATTTGCAATTAAGGAATATTTATTTAAGTGTTTATCTTAATCTTAGCCATAGATTTCTGTTAGTGGCTGAGATTAGTTCTAGGGTTAGTTTTTTTTTTTTTCCCTATATAAGCATTGTAATGCCTCTTTGGCTTTTAGACTTTGATTACTGAAAAAAGATTTTAGTGTTATTTCACCTCCTCTCCTGCAAAAGGATCGGGCGTGAGTCCTATCCACTTCAGACATGAGGTTTGAACTATCCCTCCATCTTCCGCTACTCGCCTCACATCTTCCCTCCGTTCCGCATGACTTTCTATTGACAGGTCCAATGGTGTTACATTTTGAACGTTCATTAGGATAATAGATTGCAACAAATCCAGTCTTCTATGAGCATGCATACCATGTTGGAGTTGATTTTCATTTTATTAGAGAGAAGATTGAAAGGAAATATAACGAAGTGGAAGATGTTCATACAGCTGAAATGGCAGATGTTCTAACCAAGCCAATTTTTATGAGGGAAGTTTACGTTGTCTAAGCTATGCATAGTAGATATCTAGGATGCCTGCTTGAGAGGAAGTGTTAATGGTTAGCATGGACTTATTTGTAACTTGGAAAAGTTATGAAATACTATCTGTAGGGAAGTTGACAACATTTTGCAAATATATGTAGGTGTCGTTGTCCATCTCTAGAGAACACCTCCATACAGTTCGTTTGATTCAAATCAGTCCCCACCTTTTTTTACATCTTCCACATTTTAGGGTTCTTTTTTTAATATCTTAAGGGGACTTTATTTAAGGGGAAAAGTCCTGGAATACTTTTATTTTTGTTGTCTAGATTTGGCTAATGGTGAGGAGTGATACTTAAAGTGTGAAGACCCAGGGATCAATCATTGGGCATGAGTGTGAAACTAAGGTGCCAATGGCCCTCAACTATGAGTTTGTTGGTAATCCTAGAATACATTGAATCAGGAGCACTAGCATACAATCTTATCAGAATTTAATGGAAAGTTGATTTATCATACTATTACAAGGTAGCATCTGCTGTGGGAATGGCTAATTAGTACATGCATAATATTTGCACTGCTCACTTGGATTAAGAAGTACGACTCTTGCAGGTGTGCACAATGCAGAATTCAAAGTGTTTATTTCTAAAAACTTATATTTTGTTGGTATTTTTTTAAACATTTTGAATATTTTTTGCTGTTGTGGTTTTTTTTTTTTTCGTTGGTATACATATTTACTCTTCTCTGTGTGCCTTTGTTTCAGGCAGTTCTAAATTTGCAGGCCCCATTGGAACATTCCAAAGAAGTCAGTGACTGCAAACATCTTATTAAGACTTTGGTCATGGGTAATGTGACTAGAAACATTTAGTTCCCGTAGAATGCATCTTATTATTAGAACTTAATCGTGGTAGTCTCGTGTTTTTAAACTTTTCTGACTGCAGTGACTTCTTTCTTAAAATTTGGCGAGTAATCAGTGTGTATATCGTTATTTTCTTATTTGTTTTTTTTTTGTGAAACTCATTTCCCACATTTTGTAGGTAGTCTTTTGAGTGTTCTTCATGCTATAACTTTATGTAGTTCTTTCACATATTACACAGGTGTTGCAGCAAGTATTTGCAGGTTCTTTTTGTTTGTATGTGTTGGTGTTGCAACTTCCGTTCCATCTATCATGTGGCTATTTCTGGATGGCTTTTAAGCGTTCTATATTGGTATATATGTGGTACATACTAGGGATTAAAAACATCGATAATGGTCTCTTAGTAAATTTGGTATACAGTCATAGTTGTCAATTCTGCTATGCTCCCTTTTATATATATATATATATATATATATATACTTATAAATATATATATATATCAAGGCTCTCCTAAGCTCAAGCTTAGGAGAAAATTTCGTAAGCTCATGCTTGTGGGGCTCACCTTTGGTCCATCCAAATGGACCCCCCTAAATTGCACATGTCCACCAACTTCCGGTCAGATCCGAATTTACTGGACCGTTGGATTGACTATGTATCGATCTGAATGAAATATATATATATATATATATATATATAGGGGGGTCTTCCTATGCATCTATCCCTCACCATTTTTGGTGAGGGACACCCCTTTTGGGAAAAAAACAAGTACAAAGGTGGGGAAAAGGCAAAGTACAAAAGTACACTTTGTACTTGCTTTTTCCCCAAAAGGGGTGTCCCTCACCAAAAAGTGGTAAGGGAAGGATGCACTTGAAGATCCCCCATATATATATATATTGCCATGCATTTTGTTTTGAACTGCAATTAGAACTATAATA
This sequence comes from Umbellularia californica, assembly GCA_028538565.1. Classification (NCBI taxonomy): domain Eukaryota; kingdom Viridiplantae; phylum Streptophyta; class Magnoliopsida; order Laurales; family Lauraceae; genus Umbellularia; species Umbellularia californica. The sequence goes on from JAPQWN010000007.1 coordinate 57,123,868, forward strand.
AATATGAGAGGATTCACATCGTACAACCCCCTTGTTCGACACAAATTATAAATAGGAGAGGAGTCACATCGTATATATTATATATATGTATATATATATTGCCATGCATTTTTTTATTGTTATTTCACTATTTCTGAGAATTATAAAAAAGCCTCTCAAGTTTCTAGTATTTACATAAAACCCCCTGGCTCAACACATTATCAATATGTGCTTTTCTTTGACTCTTAACACCCCCTCTCAAGCTGGTCCATAGATAATTACCATGCCCAGGTTGGACAAAACAAAAGGCAACTTAGCTTCAGTGATGACCTTAGTTAGGAAGTTTGTAAGCTGATCTTCAGTAGGAACCTGTACCGGCAACAAAACCTCCTTTTCAATTTTTTCTGGGATAAAATGACAGTCCACTTCTACATGTTTTGTTTTCTCATGGTAGACATGATTATTAGCCAGTTTAATCGCTGAAGTACTATCAGAATATAAATTCATTGGACCGCTTTGCTTGAATCCTAACTCTTCCAGCAGTATCCTTAGTCACAGTAGCTTGCAACACCCATGAGCTACAGCTCTGTACTCTGCTTCTGCACTAGATTTGGCAGTAACTACCTGCTTTTTGCTTTTCCATGAAGCAAAATTTCCTCCAACCATTGTATAATATCCTGTAGTAGACTTTCTATCAGTCAATGATCCAGCCGAGTCAGAATCTGTAAAGGCCATAGCGTTGGTGTGCCCATGTGACTTGTGTAGAATTCCTTGACCTAGTGATCCCGTCAAATATCTGAGAATCCTATGCACTGCTGTCAAATGATCAGTTCTGGGAGTATGCATTAACTGACTTACGAAGCTGACATCATAGGAAATGTCTGGTCTAGTAATAGTGAGATAAATTAATTTCCTTACCAACCTTTGATACATCCAAGTGGAGGCCATGATTTTGTTCTATTGAAGTGTCTGCTAAGCCCTGTTTTCCCAAGGAGATTAAGAATATATTTTCTCTGTGAGATGACAATTCCACTTCTTGACATTGCCACTTCAATGCCTAGAAAATATTTTAGTAATCCAAGGTCCTTGATTTCAAACTCCTTTTTGAGGAAACTTTTGAGTCTGAAATTTCACCGCCACCATCTTCTATGACCACTATGTCATCAACATACACCACAAGTATAACTACCTTCATGTTTTGCCTTTTCACAAAGACAGTATGATCTATGATCTGCACGGCACCTTATAAATCCAAATTGAAGCACAGCTCTACTGAATCTTTCAAACTAGGCTTTGGGCAATTGCTTTTAGTCCATATAAAGGCTTTAAGGAAACACACATTATCTTTGTGCTCTCTCGCAATAAATCCTGGTGGAGGATCCATATAGACGTCTTCCTTCAAGTCCCCGTGCAAAAATGCATTTTTTACATCCAATTGGTATAGAGGCCATTGAAGTTCTCTGTTGGGAATAATATTACCCAGATGGAAATTTTGCTACTGGAGAAATTGTTTCAAAATAATCAATTCCATGTGACTGTGTAAGTCCCTTAGCAACAAGTCTTGCCCTATACCTATTAATTGTGCCATCTGGATTGTATTTAAGGGTGTAAACCCATTTGTACCCAACAATATGTTTTCCTTCAGAAAGAGTAGTAAGCTCCCATGTATGGTTTTTCTCTAAAGCAGTCATTTCCTCTACCATTGCCTCTTTCCACTTGGGATCTGATGGGGCCTCGGACACACGTTTAGGTATATATTCTGTGGCCGGGTTAGAGACAAAGGCACGAGAGACAGGTGATAGTTTATGATGACACAATATTTATGGGATGGTTAGTAACACAAGATCGTGCCCCTTTTCTCACGGCAATAGGAATGGGAAGATGGAGGATTTTATCTGGAACATCAGACAATGGTGGTAAAGCGGAAAACACGGTCTTTCTTTCTTTCTTCCTCTGGGGTAAACTTTCAATGGATCCTTGAACTTGCCTATTTTCTCTTGATCTTCAACACTTTGCAACTTCCTATTAGTGTGAGAACTCCTTTTCTAATCATAAAACAGTCCTAAAGAGGGCTTAGCCGCTTAGGTTCGAACACCATTTCTATCTAAAAGATTAGGTTACAGCTCTAACTAAGTATCTCACAACAATGAGTCTCACACAATAAGAGGGGGTCCCACTAAAATCTAATCATATTATTTACACTAATTATATAAAAGCTCAAACATTATAAATAAGATCACCTGACTAAAACATAAATATAAAATCAAATACTCCAGCCCCTACAATGGTAGCCAGGGTATTACAAAAGGTTCCAGGTGTCCATACCCTATGATGCCCAGCAGATATGGCATGGATACGATAAGGACACGCCGTGGACACAATCGGGACACGAATTTTACACATAAAAAGTGAAGTATTAGATACGATACGACACGATATGTTGCCCATTTTGTAGTATCCATGCATCATAGTCCATACCCATAGACGTGCACGTATGGAAATTCAATAAAGTCTTTGGTCGGATAAGCCTGGGATCGATGTGCTTCCAACCCCAGCCCTACTTTCTGAGCCCTTGAAGGTAGCAGACCACACTGTACGGCTTGAACTGAGGTGTTCCTCCAATCTACGATGAGTCTTTGATTTACTACTGAGACAAATTAAATGGGGACAAGAAATGCTTAGTAGTGTTGACTGAAGCAAGTCCGATTGTCCCACTAATGAGAACCCCCTATTATGTGTCAACACTAGATACATTCGTGGCCTCACATATGTCCCTTCTCTCCTTGGTTTTTAGGAATAGAGTAGTCGAAGTTATTGCTAAATCACTTAAGGTAGTATTCAGGGCTATTATACTGCTAGTCCATTAGGGGTCATTTGTTTCATTCATTTAATGTATGCAAATGATTCACATGCATAATGGTTACACATCATCACGTTTGTAAGCACTCATTTACACATGCCTTATTTGCAAAACATTTTCACACCTAAATAGGGGTGAAAATCAATTTTACACCTTTTGCAAAAAGTTGCTAGTACAGTCTCTAACAGGGTCACTGTATTCTTGTGGGTTCCATCAACCACCTCTATTTTTTATTCCTGTGGGCCCCATATGGCCATATCTCTAATTCAAACAATTCAATCTGTTTATTGAACTAATAAACCTCAAGACCTTCAAGCTGGTTATCTTAAATCTTCATAGATTGAGTAATTTATGAAAAAGTGCCCCTGACCGTTTAATATTCTCTTATTAATTAATATCATCAATATGTTTAGTTTCATATTTTAAATCTTCATGGATTTTGAGGAATTTGTGAAAAACGTCCAATGCATCCAAACCTTTGGATGTACTCATAATTTTCAAAATCAGAATCGTATCGCAAATTGTTCCATGAATCAAATCGAATTGCGAATTGTAGGATTTTTTTTTATTTTGCTAATAAAAATAAAAAATCATTAAAAATTAAAAGAAAAGGAGAAAAGTAATTATTCATAACCATCCAATTTTGCATTTATAGAAGTAAAAGTAGAATACAAGTAAATCTATCATACAATCATATCAAGAACATCATGACATATATTAATATATATATATCAAATAAATGATGTGTAAATAGTTAAATAAGTTTAAAGGGTCAATATTTTTTATCTTTAAATCAAAATATAAAAATAAGAATAAAATTCTAACCATCAATCTTACATAGTAGGATCTCTTGGTATTAAGAAAGCGTTCATAAAGAAAGAAACCAAAATAGATAAAAAAAAGAAGAAGATATAGACAAGCACCACACATATAGTCGAATGCTTTAGTTAAATTCATTTTCTTTATTCATCTTTAAAACCTTATCATAGTCGCAAAAAACTCTTAGGAGGTTTTGTTAACTACTAACTAACCTTTTAAAAATTGAAGCGCTAAAAGAAAGAATGAATGAAGAAAGAAAACAAGGTAAAAGATTATTAATATTAACTTATTGGTTATCGTTATTACTGCTTAGTGGAATCGCTTGAATCATAAGATTCAATGAAACGAGTATCGAATCGTAGGACTCACACCTGGATCCTAAGATTCATTTGTAAATGGGATTCGTTGCATAGATATGAATCGTTTTTCTTAATATTCGGGATACGAATCGTAGGATTCTGATTACTATGAATGTACTCATTTACTCATGTGAACATGGTGATTTTGACAAACATGGTATCGTTTTTAACATGTGTGATATTGCTCGTGTAACATGTACATATGTAACATTGTACACATGTACCCTTTTTCCTATTGCACATGTAAAAGGCAAACAATTCCTTAGGGTGTTTTTCTTGATTCCTGAATCTAGATGGAGGCAGTCCTGATTTAACGCAATTGGACTGTCTAGGGCCCAAATAAACCAAAAAAGGAAAATCTCATCAAGGAGGATTGTTTGCTTGCAATTAACTGAAACTCCAAAATCAAAATTGTGCAATGAACATTGTGAAATAAACCCAAAACCTTACCTCAGAGAGAGCCTTCTAGCCTCTACAGCCCCCACATGACCAAGGAGGAAGAAGAAACAACTAACATTTGGTGGAACTTTAAAAATACTGTCACTGTTCTGAAGAAAACTGTACAGTCGACTATATAAGTCTTATATAATGCTTAAAAGCTAATCACAGAAAACCATAGCAACCTTCTAAGAGAGTTTCCTACTATAATTATACTTCCCACTAGGTTTCCTAACCGAAAACAATGCATGATTTCTATCAAGTTTAAGCAAAATTAACAATTTCCAGAATCTGTCATGACCTTTGACAACTTATATGAGATCGATTGTGGGGCGTACATGGCCCATGGCTTGATTGAAAGCACTTCACAAATGGAAATGGTACTCATGGGCGACCCTTGTGGTGTGGTTTGCCCATGGGTTGGGTCTAGTTTGGCTCGCCAAACTGCTGGCCCCAAATTCTGCTTGAACTGCCCTGGTTTTTTGGTTTGCTGAAATTCTGTTTTGCTCATGACCCATCATGTCTAGTTTGTTTTTGCACACATCCAATCTATTATATAAAATTTAAGCAAATTAGTAATTTATAGAATCTGTCATGACCTTTGACAACTTGCATAAGATTGCTTGTAGGCTGTACATGGCCCATGGCTTGATTAAAAGCTGTTCGCAAATGGAAATGGTACTCATGGGCTACCCTTGTGGCGTGTTTTGCCCATAGGTTGGGTCTAGTTTGGCTCACCAAATTGCTGGCCCAAAATTCTGCTCGAACTCCCCCCCCCCCTCTGTTCCGCCTCCTCTTTATCTTCCTTTCCCCCTCCTCTCTGCTGTTTGCTATTGTGCAAAGAAAAAAAAGAGTCCCTGATAGGTTATTTTATTTAGCTGTTGGGACTGTTTGTGTCACGACCCAAATTCCGGGGCCCTGTCTTGATTTCCGGATCGTGATTATTTGGCAACATTCACCACACATTCATCAAATAACTTCCACAAGGAATTAGGCATTTAGATCAAATTATAATTTCAATTAACCTATAAAAGTCAAATAACATCAATTATCACCGAGGAAGCAAAATTCCCATGTTTTGACTCAAAACAATGATGTCCTAAAACATTGAATAAAATTTCCTAAACAAGGGCTAATCCCTCATCGACTATTTGAATTTTACCGCTCTCTTTCTTTAGCCACGCATGCCAAAGTCTACGGGCTGAACGTCGTTCTGCTCTAGCCCACCCGCAATGCGATTTCCTGAAGTTGAGATTATTGGATGGTGGGGCAGATGGGGGGGCCTACTCCACATGGGACCACCACCCACTAGGTCGCCCTTGGGCCCCCTTCAAGATGTGGGGTGCTGATTAATGATTAGGTGGGCCTAGTTGTCCCACAACCACTGTCGTCCAAATCTGGGTTTTCTCCCCCATTCACGCAACAGGATTCTAAATATTATGGATGGTGGGCCCAACAGGCCCAATCTCCATGGGACCAGAACTGTCTTGGTCGCCCATGGGTCCACCTTAGGATCCATGGACCAGATTTCCCATCTGATGGGCCACAGGGTCCCACAAACCCCAACTTCTATTCTTAGCATTCCTGCCATGCTTCTGTTCTTTCGAGTTTCATCCCTATACAATGGGTATTATGGATTAAAACTCTATGCTGTTAGAGTGCTGACATTACCCAACAATTGAGCACTTCAAAGATTGACTTACTCCATATTGACGACTTCTAGTTGTCACCCTGTACACTTACATTACACAGCACTCGAACAATTCTCAATACCAAACATCCATATCATCACTAAACAGTAACCAGGAAGATTCACTCACCTTTGATCAATGATTTCTGCGTTCGTGATGTGAGGGCGCAAGTAGGACATCCGCTGATCGCCTCCTCACTGATTGCCTTCTTCTTCTTCTCCTGGATTCCAGCCACCAAACTCTCTCTCAGATTCTCTCTCAAGAAGAAGAAAATTGATACCAAAACTAATGGTTGATGGTTTGTTTATATACACACTAGTCATTATTCTTCTTCTCAAACTACTCTTAGAATCCTATGCAAATTGAGCATGTAGTCCTACTAATACAAGACACACATGACTCAAAATTGGAGTTGAGTTACAACTCCTAAATCATCCTAATACCAACCAACGTGGGACTCTTCCAATAAAATAAACAATATCTGAGGGTCCCACCTGGGCCATACTAATAATGCTAATCCTGGGGCCCAGGTGACTCAGGATATTACAGTTTGGGCTCCAAATCTCAATCAATTCTTGATTAGATGCTTGCATGCTTTCTTGCAATGATCAATCCACCGCTCTAAGTGGGATGAGACAACTTCAAATTTGTACTCTAAAATTAATTCTGCATCAAGTAGGCTGAATCTGTATGGAACAGTGGGAGTCTAATCATGGGCTTATATGACTTGATGATTGACCTTGCTATTTTTATTGCAGTTAGAATTTTATTATACCTTTAGCCAGTGTGGGTTCAAGATGTCAAGTGGTAATTGTTAGGTTCTTCTTCTTGTTTTTTTTTTTTTTGTTTTTTTTTTTTTTTTGGTTTTTTTTTTGGAAGATTCAACCTAAGTTGGTTTCTGTTCCCATAATCTTTCAGTGTTTCTTATATAATTATATATTCTCTTTGGTTGGGTGGTTTATGCTGCTTATCTTTTGTTTTTCCCTAATGATAAGTCATTTCTAACGTAAGGAATAATTGTATGACAGCAGTTTTTCTGAATACCAAATAATTTCCTCTTGATATTTCATGCAGGCATGAAGACAATAATTTGGAGCATTGCTCATTGCCATTTACCTCGATCTCAGGTTCCACCATCATCTAATTCATTTACACAGATGCTGGTATAACCTTGATCAACTCATACGACACTTTGTCTTGTTCAGGTTTCACAATCATCACATGTGGCTCACCAACAAGTACAGGTCTCCCCATCATCTAATGTGGCTCTTCCCCAAGGATTTAAAGGGATGCGGGAAGATGAGGTATCTTGATTAAACAGAGGTTCTTAAGTGGTTGGTTTATTGCTTGAAGGTTTTCTAATACAGTTCATCTTATGCTTGGTAGGTCCGGAAAGCTTCTGGTGTTCTGAAGAGTGGTGTCCATTGCTTAGCGCTCTTTAAAGAGAAGGATGAAGAGAGGGAAATGCTGCACCTTTATTCCCAGATTTTGGCTATAATGGAACCACGTGATCTCATGGATATGTTCTCAATTTGCATGCCCGAACTTTTTGAGTGGATGATTTGCAATACTCAGTTGCTTCACATATTTAATACCCTTCTGCAGTCACAGAAGGTTCTTAGGCCATTTGCAGATGTCTTGGTCAATTTTCTTGTCAGCAGCAAACTTGATGCTTTGAAACATCCAGATACACCTGCAGCAAAACTTGTTTTGCATCTTTTTCGGTTATTATTTGTTGCCGTTGCTAAGTTCCCTCCAGAATGTGAACGCATACTGCAGCCACATGTACCTGTTATCATGGAAGTTTGCATGAAGAATGCTACAGAGGTTGAAAAGCCACTCGGTTATATGCAGCTTCTTCGCACAATGTTCCGGTCTTTGAATGGGGGCAAGTTTGAACTACTGTTGCGAGATCTAGTTCCGACACTGCAGCCTTGCCTCAATATGTTGTTGTTAATGGTTGATGGGCCTACTGGTGAAGATATGAGAGACCTTGTGATTGAACTTTGCATAACCTTACCTGCTCGACTTAGTTCATTGCTTCCTCACTTACCTCGTCTGATGAAGCCTCTGGTTTTAGCTTTGAAAGGAAGCGACGAACTGGTTAGTTTAGGTCTAAGGACACTTGAGTTTTGGATTGACAGTTTGAATCCTGATTTCTTGGAACCCAGCATGGCAACTGTCATGTCGGAGGTGATTTTAGCCTTATGGTCTCACTTAAGGCCTGCCCCATATCCTTGGGGTGGGAAAGCATTGCAACTCCTTGGTAAATTAGGTGGCCGCAACAGACGTTTTCTTAAAGAGCCTCTTGCACTTGAGTGTAAAGAGAACCCTGAACATGGATTTCGTCTGATACTTACATTTGAGCCATCAACACCCTTTTTGGTGCCTTTGGATCGTTGCATTTATCTAGCTGTAGCTGCTGTCATGCAAAACAGTAGTAGTGGTGTGGAGGCATTCTATAAGAAGCAAGCACTGAAGTTCCTTCGTGTTTGCTTATTGTCTCTGCTAAATTTGCAAAGAAACATTAAAGATGAGAGTGTTACACCTGGACTTTTGGCGACATTAATAGTTTCTTCAGTTGATCCATCCCGTCGTCGAACAGAGACATATGACAAGGTTGATTTAAATTTACTGTTACTCATTTGAAATTGTTTCTCTTTGTAAACTTTTATTTGCATGCAATTTCTCTCTCTCTCTCTGGTCACCAGTTCTAGATATGCTCGACTCTCTCTCTCTCTCATATGTTCATTGATTACTTAATTTTATGTAGTTACTGATTTTCATTTTAAGAAATCCTATTATGTGTTCTTAACAATCGTTTCTTTGGGCATCGTTATTTTTCTCAAGTATGTTTGGTTGTTAATATTGTGTAAGGCCCTCGATAGTGTCAGTAATTTTACCTCCTTTTGGATGTGTATAATGTCTCTGTTTAGGAAGTTGGCCACCATTATCCTTCTCTTTTTTGGGAATGGAACATTCACATATCCATATATTTACCTATTTAGATTGCTTATAGGAAAGTTAATGGAGAAGTGAATTAAGTTTACTTAGCGATTTAGTGAAGCTTACGAGATAGCTGAATTTCTAGCTGTAAGGATTTTGTTTGGAGAGAGTTTAGTTTCAAGACGGAGTTGAGCTGCACCAAGTATCCAGTACAAGTCCCTGTTTATTTGCCCATAAGTAGGGATGGAGGAAGAAGGAAGAGAACAAAGAGGAGAGGAAGCACACACTCATAGTGATGGTTATGTTGGTCCATGTGAATATCTTATGCTTGTTACGACACAAGTCTATCCAGCAGGTCAGACCAACTCTAACCGGTCAAGATAACCCAATGGATCAACAGTCCAAAGGTCAGAACAAATCTGTTGCATTATATCTCTGTTGATTGAGATAGTTGCAGTTTCCATTTTAAGTTCCTAGATTAGAGAAAATGGATTGGTAATTCTATTCTACATGTGGCATACAAGGAATGATCTATTTAAATATTAGAAATGGCCTCCCTGCCTTATCTGTAATAACAACTCCAAGACTAATCTCATAATTACGTAGAAGTTACTGTATTTTTTGTTTGGGGTAATGGTGGCTAGCATCCACCACTTTCATTGTGATGAGCTGAGCCATTCTCTATCCCTGGTCTCTCCTGTGTAGGGAGATTTTTATTATTTATTTATTTATTTTGATTTAGGGAGATGTTTCTTGTCTATTGTTCTGTCTGTTTTGAGTTTAAACTAACATACAAGTTAAAAGGAGAGTCAACCACAAGATTAGTATTAGACACTAAGAAGCACGGTCACGGTCACGGACACGGGACACGACATGACACGGACACGCCGACACGACATTTCTCAAAAAAGTAGGACACGGACACGTCAGGGACACGTTAATATTTATTAATAATAATAATAATAATAATAATAAATCTAATCATATACTAAAAGATAATATCATTTTAACTTTGTAATCAATTTAGCAATCAAATAAATAAAAATTTAAGTACCAGTGTATCATTGTAATATTTCCCCATCCTTCATTAAGTTTCTCAAACTTGGTTACATATTTTCACATAGGCTTATTATATCTTCTTCATTGGAGGGGTGTGAGCTAAATCTAGGAATGGAACATATATTCCTAAATTCCAGAGGTGAAGAAGCAACTGATAAATAAAAAAAGAATTATTTGATATAAAGAACAACAGCAAAAAATAAAGAACATCAGCAGCAAGGACATTTGCAGATTTGCATATTTGCAGTGAAAAAAAAAAAAAGCAGCATCAAGGAGGTTTGCAACAACAACACAACAAAGAAGAAAACAACAAAAACATAACATCTAATGATTAGAAAAACTACAGCAGATTTAAAAAAAATAGATAGAAACAACAAACAGATTTGATGAGCGAAAAAAAAAAAAAAAAAAACCCCATCAGCATGAGCAAAAACTAAAAAAAAAAAAAAAACAACAATATTTTCGTAGCAAAAACTGAAAAAAAAAAAAACAGCTGCAAAAAAAAAAAGCATACCTGATGAGCAGAAGCAGCACCATGAGCGAAAAAAGTAAGCAGAAGCAATACCGCAGCACATCTTCTTTTCTTTTATTCTTCTACCTTCTTCCTTTTTTTTCTTCTTCCTTCTTCCTTCTTCCTTCTTCTTCTTCTTCTTCTTTTGTTAGGGCTGGACGGATGAATGGGGGTTTTTCTCTTTCATTTAGGGTTGGATGGACGAATTAAAAGAGCCCTCATTTCCTCTTATGTTAAAACTTTTTACAAATAGCCCACTTTTCTTTTTTTTGTTTTACTCTAATTTTAATTTTTTTTCCAATTAAAAGAGGCCAGTGTCTCCTTAACGTGTCCCAGCGTGTCCAGAATATAAAATATAAAAAAATTAATGGGATACTCTTTTTTGGCGTGCCTGACAAGTGTCCGAGCGTGTCTGGAGTATGTCCGTGTTCGACATGACGGCCCCGGAGAGGTGTCCGTGCTTTCTAGATTAGACATCTCTTCAGAGAGTCCCAGGTTCAAGCTTGCATTTGAGTCTTCCGAAACCAGAACAATTAGTTGATATTAATAAGAAGTTTAGCATCAATAAAAAGATAAACAAGCTTGCATTCAAGTCTTCCCAAACAAAAATGTAAAGAACAGTTGGTATGAATAAGAAGTTAGTATCAATAAAAAGATAATCAAATAACGTATGATTGTATGTGATGAGGCATCATTATCAAAGCCTTGTCCCAACTTATGTTGGGATCGGTTGCATGAATTTTGTTTCTTCATTCCTATCTATTTTGAACCAACTCTTTCGAGAATTTGCATTCCTTCAAATCTATTTTTACTATATCCATCCATGTCCTCTTCGGCCTACCCCTTCCTCTTGGTCGGCCATCAATCTGCATAACCAAACTTTTCCTTACTGGCGCTATTACCAGCTTGCGTTGGATATGCTCGAACCATCTCAAACTGGTTTCTCGAATTTTATCCCCTATTGATGTTACCCCTAAATGCTCTCGAAAGTGTTCATTTCTAATTTTATAATTCTTAGTTTTATCACACATTCATTGCAACAATCTCATCTCTGTTACATCCATTTTGTGCATATGTTTCCTCTTGATTGGCCAACATTATGCTTCATAAGTCATAGCTGGTCTAATCGTTGTCCTGTAAAATTTTTCCTTCAATCTTATTGGCATGCGCCGATCACAAAGCACTCTAGAGGCAAGCTTCCACTTCAACCATCTTGTTTTTATCCTATGTTTCCACTTGACATCTTCCACTTGACATCTTCATCAATCTCTCCATCCTTACTAATTATCGAGCCAAGATAAATGAATGAATCTCTATGTGTTATCTCTTGGGCTTCAATTCTCACAGTAGTTTTAGCTCTTTGTATATGCCCACTGCAGTTGCAATCCGTATGTTCTATTTTTGTGTGGCTGAATTGAAAGCCTTTGGATTGTAAAGCCCCCCGCCCATTTTTCAAGTTTTGCATTCACACCATCTTTTAATTCATCCACCAATACTATATCATCTGCCAACAACATACACAAAGGTACCTCCTCTTGAATTTGAGCAGTCAACTCATCAATAATTAGTGCAAAGAGATAGGAGGTTAGGCTGACCCTTGATGCAAACCTATAGTCATTAGGAACTCACTCATCTCTCCACAGGTAGTTCTCACACTCTTGTATACATTTCTTTAATAATTTAAATATAACCTCTTGGAACATTCCTTTTATTTAAAATCCAATAAATTAAATCTATAGGTACCCTATCGTACGCTTTTTCTAGATCAATGAAGATCATATGCGAATTTTCCCGATTCCCTTGATATTTTCCATTAAATTCCTAAGTGAGAAGATGACTTCCATAGCCGACGTCTTTGGCATGAAATCAAATTGATTCTCAAATATCCCTGTTTATTAAGTCTTTTCTCTATTACTCCCCCATAACTTCATAGTATGACTCATGAGTTTAATTTCACGATAGTTGGTACAGTTTTGTATATCTTCCTCATTCTTATATTTGAGTACTACAAGACTTCTTCATTCATTCGGCATTTTCTTTGTCACTAATATCTTATTGAAGAACCTAGTTAACGAAATCCCTCCCCCCAATTTCTCCTGAGCATTTCGAAGCCTCTATCTGAATGTCATCTGGGCCTGTAGCATTTCCTGTCTTCATTGGTGTCAATTCTTTCTTTACTTCCACCACCCTAATTTTGCGGAAAAAAGTATGTTCTACGAACAAAGTATCCTCTCTTGTTCATATGCCTCCTATGTTGTCTTCATTTAAAAGTTTGCTAAAATATGACTATGATGGTTATGGTATAAAAATTTACTATTTTTGCAATTTAGGATTCATTGTTTATGATGTTAGCTGTGTTACAATCTTAGGACCTGATTTGAACATCTTATTTTTCCATAACCTGGACACTCTGTTACTTCAATTCTCTGATTTTGTTGTGAACTTAATACTTTGGAAGCAGGACTGGGGTGTAAAGACCAAAACTCAACTTATGGCTGAGAAGTCTGTTTTTAAGACTCTGTTGATGACCGTAATTGCTGCTAGTGCAGAACAAGATCTCCATGACCCCATGGATGATTTCATTATCAATGTTTGCCGGCATTTTGCTATGATCTTCCATGTTGATTACTCAGCAAATTCTTGCATTGCTACTGGGCAGCTTGTGGGTCCAATGCTTACATCAACAAGTAATTTGACATCTAGATCAAGAAATGCTTCCGGTTCAAATATGAAAGAGCTGGATCCTTTGATATTTTTAGATGCATTGGTGGATGTGCTTGCTTCTGAAAACCGACTACATGCTAAAGCTGCTCTTAATGCATTGATTATGTTTGCTGAAACACTTTTGTTTCTTGCTCGCTCAAAACATAACGGCATAGTGACTTCAAGGGGTGGTCCAGGCACCCCAATGATAGTCTCCAGCCCTTCAACAAATCCTGTCTATTCGCCTCCCCCTGGTGTTCGGATACCTGTATTCGAGCAGCTTCTGCCTCGTCTTTTGCATTGTTGCTATGGAACTACCTGGCAAGCGCAGATGGGGGGCGTCATGGGACTTGGGGCTTTGGTTGGTAAAGTCACAGTAGAGACTTTATGCCATTTCCAAGTCAAAATCGTCCGTGGTTTAGTGTACGTGCTCAAAAGGCTTCCTGTTCATGCAAATAAAGAACAAGAAGAGACAAGTCAAGTACTTACACAGGTTCTTCGTGTGGTGAATAATGTTGATGAAGCAAACAGTGAGCCTCGCGAAAAAAACTTTAAGGGAGTTGTTGACTTTCTTGCTACAGAGTTGTTCAATCCTAATGCATCCGTCATAGTAAGAAAGAGTGTGCAATCATGCTTGGCACTTTTGGCTAGTAGGACAGGAAGTGAAGTGTCTGAATTGCTAGAGAATCTGTACCAACCTTTGCTTCAGCCTTTGATAATACGACCTCTCAGGTCTAAGAATGTTGAACAACAGGTGTTGACCATTACTGTAACTATTTTCAGTTTCTTAATTTTTGACGATTTATTTCACTGTTTCAAATATAATGCAACTTAATCCATTTTGCCTCAACCAGGTTGGGACTGTTATGGCCTTGAACTTTTGTTTGGCCTTGAGACCACCACTTCTCAAGCTGACTCAAGAGTTGGTTAATTTTTTACAAGAGGCTCTGCAAATTGCAGAGGCTGATGAGACAGTCTGGGTTGTAAAGTTTGTGAATCCAAAAGTGGCCATCACACTGAACAAGCTCAGGACAGCATGCATTGAATTGCTTTGCACGGCAATGGCTTGGGCAGATTTTAAGACGCCAAATCATGCTGAGTTGCGTGCCAAGATCATTTCAATGTTTTTCAAGTCTCTGACATGTCGGACACCCGAAATTGTTGCTGTTGCGAAGGAGGGACTTCGGCAGGTTTTTTCTTGAGCCTTGAAATCTTGTCATATTCTTAAGCATACAGTTAGCGTTTACAATATTTGTTTTTTGGTTTCTTATTGAGATAATTCCTTAAGCAAAATTTCTTCTTTAGTTATGTTCCCGTGCAATGTTTTGTAGGTTATTCAGCAGCAACGGATGCCCAAAGACCTTCTACAGAGCAGTCTTAGGCCAATTTTAATCAACTTGGCAAATACTAGAAGCCTGACCATGCCTCTTTTGCAAGGTTTAGCGCGCCTGCTTGAACTTCTGTCCAATTGGTTTAATGTTACATTGGGAGGTAAATTATTAGAGCACCTAAAAAAATGGCTGGAACCTGAAAAGCTTGCACAATGTCAGAAGTCGTGGAAGCCGGGAGAGGAACCTAAGATTGCAGCAGGTAAATCATCTATCCTTGTTAGCTGTCACTCTGTTACTTGTGTAGTTACAACAGGTTGTTCGATTTTTTTTTTTAATTTTAATTTTCATATTTTCACAGCGATTATTGAGCTTTTCCACTTGCTCCCTCAAGCGGCAGGGAAGTTTTTAGATGATCTTGTCAGCCTGACAATAGATTTGGAAGGGGCACTCCCCCCAGGGCAATTTTATAGCGAAATTAACAGTCCATATCGTCTTCCCCTTACTAAGTTTTTAAATCGATATGCAACTGATGCTGTAGACTATTTTCTTGCTCGGTTGGGCCAACCCAAATACTTCAGAAGGTAAGATTCAGAGGATTCTGAGATCAAATATATATCTCTTAAGTTTTTTGGCGTAATTTCAGTTAATGCTTTCTCTTTTTATTGTTTGGTTTAGGTTTATGTACATAATATGTTCTGATACTGGTCTGCTCTTGAGAGATGAACTTGCGAAGTCACCACAAAAGATTTTGTCAAGTGCTTTTCCTCAATTCTTTCCAAAATTAGAGGAATCGAAAAGCCCGTCTGCTCCTTCAATGGGTGAGGAAGGCGCTGTATCGCAAACTGAAAATTTTACGAACTCTTCTCATACTGCCCTTGGTTCAAGCTCAGAAGCATATTTTCATGGACTTGCCCTGGTTTCAACCATGGTTAAATTGATGCCTGAATGGTTACAGGCTAACCGTGTTGTCTTTGATACCTTAGTACTTGTTTGGAAATCACCTGCTAGAATGGCTCGACTACAAAATGAACAGGAGCTTAGCTTAGTGCAAGTAAGTTTTAATTGCTCATCAAGCTATTTTTTGATTTGTGGCTTCGTTTGTTATTCTTCGAATGTTCAAATGTTTGTCCTGTCCTCCAGTATGTTGTTCATTTGCTTATGAGATTATCATGACTTTTAACTGTTTATGGTGTTTTAGTCAGTAACTGTCTATGCTATTTGCAGTTTGATTCCATAACTTTCAGTTGTAGGAACTCTCTTGATAGTAACACATCTTTTTATAACACACTAATATTTTTATGACTTTTCCAAAACGGGAATGTACCCCTGACGAAGTTCTTCAAATTTGACCTTACCAATTTTTTAAAGGCAGTTTGTTGAAATTCAATTAAAACTCCTTTGTGTTCACCAGAATGAAGATTGTCAACTCTTTTTTTAACTATTTAGAGCAATTTTATTTTTTTAAAATTTTTTTTACTTTAATTTATAAATTTTGAAGTATATCAAAAGGACCAATATTTCAGTTTAGACTGATATATTGGCCAGATTGTATTGGTTATGGAGCTCTCACTTGCTGAATTTGTTAAAATGTGTTCCACGACCATGCACCTTACGCATTCAAAATGATCATGCACTTTACAATGACACTTGCTATTTACCTACCTGGAGATGAAAGAAAAAGTTGTAGCCCACTAGCCCTAGTTATGCAGGATAAACTTATTATTCTTGTTAAATGATGAGCTGCATGATTGGTTGCTTGTGGGAGGAAATGTGTGTTGGATTGATTCCCATTTCTAACTGTGGCACTCCCTTAAATAAATATTAATTTTATAGCATATGGAATGAATGATCTTTTGAAAATCTCACTACCATACTTGACCCATGTCTTCCATCCATTTATTTCGCTATCAAATTTGGGAGGATGAAACATGGTGGAGGGGTGGGGGAGCAGGTTGTCAGAGAAAATGGCTTGTCAGTCAAGTGACCAGAATGGGTTATAACCCAGTTAGAAGTTTACAGATTCATGTTTGAGCTTGTGTCAGCAACATCAGAACACTTTGTTTTGCCACAGATGTTGGTAATGAAGAACTAATAGTTTATAATATTTCCTTAAGTTTTTTCATCCCTCTGTAAAATTATAGTTTGAAGAATAAAAAAAAAAATTATCTCAGTTTTTTCCCCTACTGTTTTATGTTGAAAGTTGAAACAATAAATCAACCCTATGTTTGAAACTGTATCATTGTTGTTTTACATTCCTGATACAGTGTCATGAAAATCCTTTTGTTTGTACATATTTTGAAGTACCAAAAAGAAAAGGAAGTATAGCGTTATAAGTTGGCATAGCTCGCGTAAAAAAAAAATGCCACATACTAATAATATTTGTCGTATGTATATTATGTGTTGAAGTGAATTAAGAAAATCTTATGTTCTCTATCATGAGCTTAGTGCCTTTTTTTTTTTTTTTGACGTGGGTATCCCTTGGGTCTTTTAACCCAACAGGACTAATCCCCCTTGTGGCGCCTGCTAAACCCACATAAATGCACTCCGGGTAAATTTGTTTAGTGGTTCTTGGTTCTGAACTGACCTTGTTCATATAAGTTTTGCTGCTTTATTTTTTCATAATTAATTTATTTTGGTTTTGTGCATGTGTTGTGGGTGGGTGGGTTTCTTATTTGTTTTTTAGAGAAAAGGGGAGAGGGGAAAAGAGGGGAGGGGAGGGGGGGGGGGTTGGGTGGGTTGGGTTGGATTAATTACTGTCTTAATTTTTTATCTACTGGTTGAAATTTTCAAAATTTCAGGTGAAGGAAAGCAAATGGCTTGTGAAATGTTTCCTTAACTACTTACGGCATGATAAATCTGAAGTCAATGTTCTGTTTGATATGCTATCAATATTCTTGGTTCACACTCGTATTGATTATACATTTCTGAAGGAGTTTTATATTATTGAGGTATGTAAGTCTCTAATGCTGATGCATGAAAATTGAGTATTAATTTTATCACTTACCATTGTCTTTTTTCATCAATGGGAAGGTTGATGTGTCTGGTGATTTTCGTTGTCAATGGTTTCAGGTTGCTGAAGGCTATGATCCAAGTATGAAAAAAACACTTCTCTTGCATTTTTTGCAACTTTTTCAATCTAGACAACTTGCCCATGATCACTTGGTAGTTGCCATGCAAATGCTCATCCTTCCAATGCTGGCACACACTTTCCAGAATAGCCAGAGTTGGGAAGTTGTTGACCCTGCTATCATAAAAACAATTGTTGACAAGCTACTTGATCCTCCGGAAGAGGTGGTCCCCTTCATTGAGAGCTTTCTTAACCTCTTATAAGTTGCTATGATTTTTCTTTTCTGCATTTCGATAATTATTCCAATGTTAACTTTTGAATGGACTTGTGTTTTTGTAGGTTAGTGCAGAATATGATGAGCCTCTAAGAATAGAACTTCTACAGCTTGCGACATTACTTTTAAAATATCTACAGAATGACCTTGTTCATCATCGGAAAGAACTGATTAAATTTGGTTGGAACCATCTCAAACGCGAAGATAGTGCAAGTAAACAATGGGCATTTGTCAATGTTTGCCACTTCTTGGAGGCTTATCAAGCTCCAGAAAAAATTATACTCCAGGTATATATGTTTTAGGAAACAAAATTTTATATTTTTGTAAATGTTTGCCTCCTTAGAGGGATAGTACTGTTGTCAGTCTAAAATTATGCATCTGCCACAATGATATTCTCAATCCATATGCACCTATTCTTCTCTACATTATATAAAAAGCTCTCTTGATGTTTTTGAAGCACCTCAGAAGATATAGACCTATTTCAAGTGAGAGATTGCTCAACCCCCATGTGTGTATTTTTTTCTTTTCACTGGTCGACTTTGGCTTGAGTTTGGTGAAATTCCTTAAAGAACCAAATCTAGAGACTTGGACTCCCTTGGCCTTTTGGGTCCTGTGAAGGAAACCTTTTCTTGCATCTTGCTTGTTGTTTTAGTCGCATGTTCTGGGAAGGCTACCTTCTATCCATTGACATCGGTCTAGAGTTTGAAGGTTTGTTGGTTGGGTGCAGGGGAGGACCTATGCGCAATTATGTGTGTGTGGTCCGGTCGCACCCGTTAAACCACGGTGTGCTTAAAAAAATCCAATAAAAATCGTGGGTCCACTCCCAAAATACACATGAAAATCTTTGATTTTCCCCCATAACCAAACTACCTATTAAACGGAAATCCTTTTTGAAGCATGGGTCCGCCCGCACCCCTTAAATGGAAATCCTGGGTCCGCCACTGGTTGGGTGTAGAGATATGCTTGGACCCATGCTACAGTAGGTCAATCATCTACTTTGGCACAGGGGGTGCTGCTATGTACCTTTATTTATTTATTTATTATTATTATTTTGGCTCAAATCTCAGCACTCTTAGAACCATGAATACAAGAAGTAAAGCTTTCCAAGTTAAAAGAAAATGGAAGGGGATACAAACTAAGACATTTGGATGGTATCTTAGTTTTTTACCAAGATATTTCTGTGTGGAATCTTAGAGTTTTGATTTATTGAGCCTCCTATATGCTGACCTAGGAAGCTTTTGAAGGTTATCAGGTATTCATTCTGAAGAAAGAAGGGAGAAAAGGAAGGAGATTTGCCTTCGTATGATTCTGGAATAAAGATGCTATATGTTCTATGGAAGTCATTACTTCATTAGAGTTTTCATGGGAAGAAATTGGAATTCAATATAGCAAGGTCTGGTCGTTTGCACAAAACGTGAGAGAAGCTCAAAGGCATAGAAAAGGGAGAGAGTAATCTATGTGTTTTGACAAAAGGAAGATGATGCATGAATGAAGAACATATAAAGATGTAGTCGGCAAGGCATGAAGTATTAGATATAATAAAGGAGGCATCTCAAATGTTTCAAAGCGGGAAAGAATAAGAATGGGTTACTCCAGTTATAAGAGCCAGGTGTGAATATGCTCATTAGCAAAAGAGCTGGTTGAAAAGACAGGTCATAGTGCCCAGAAATTGGAAGAAACTATCAATTGGCCAAGTATACCAACTCGGTTGTACAGGGATCTAAGGTGAGGAATATAAGAGAAATGAACATACTGGTAATTTTCGAGTCCGTAGAGATGGCTGATGAGTGGCTAAGAAGTGATGTTCAAAAGGGAGGGCCTTCATATAAATGATTTGAGATATAAGGAAGAGGAAGGCAAAACCTCTGCCTTGAACCCTCGCAAATTTTAAGAACAAGAGATGAGACGTGGAAGTTAGCGACATTACAGGAAGTCTGCCACATATAGATATGTAGAGGATCAACGATTATACGAGGAATTTTAGAGCTTGAAGAAAATTGAGAAAGCATTAATGCACTGTTGGGAAAAATGGCACATGAGAATGGAGCATTGGTTGCCAGTGCAATGCACTGGAATGCATTCAAGGCTGTGGGTTTTTTACTTTTTTCAGTAAGGTGGTAACAGTTGTGGAAAATGGAATCGTGACCAATTAGTTGGGAGAAATGCCAGTGGGCCGTTCCCTGGCCCTTTTAGCACGGGGCTTTCTTCTTCTTCCACATCCCACTTGCCCTGCTAGAACAGGACTGACTTCTTCCACAGTTTACTGACCCTTCTAGAACAGGACTTTCTTCTTCCACAGCCCACTACCCCTTTTAGAACAGACCTTCTTTGACAGCCTGCTAGCCCTTCTAGAACAGGACTGTGTTCTTCTTTATTGTCCCTCCTTGTTCTATCCTCATTGGGAATTTGTATGTTGTTTATACCAACTTTTTTCTTATTTGGCATGTGGAAATAACATTTTGCATTGTTGATTTAGTAGAATGAACAAAATATTATATAGTTTATAAGTTACTTTCTCTTTTTTATATTTTTTATATTTACTGGCCCTTCTGCCTCAGGTTTGACTTCTTCCACCGCCCAGTAGCCCTCAGAACAGGTCTTTCATGATGAGAAATTTGTATATAGTTTATATCAACTTTTTCTTATTTGGCATGTGGAAATAACTGATTGCATTGTTGATTTAGTAGAAAGAACACTAACACTGAACTAGCCAAAACATTCCGGTTAAAAACCAAATGGAAGCGGAGTCTATAATGAAGTTGACTACTATGCAAGAGCAGGATGGGTATAATGAATGTGATGAAGAGGGTATCAAATAGAATCCTAGACGTCTTTGGATGCTGAGCATAAATGACAGCATTTTGGGGGAAGGACAAAAAGTTTCAATGAACTGAAACATTGAAAAGCAATAAAATAGATCCGTATGTTTCAGAAGAGCAATCCAATTTTAGTTCTACCTTGATATCCGTTGAATTTGATTCCTGAGAGACTGACAGCCTTTCTGAATCAAATGGCCTTCACTGAGGAGAGAAGGGGGGAGGCAAATGTGGAGTGGTTTGCATTAGAGTGTTAGCATTGAGAAGATTAGTGTTCCCTCAAAATGTGGACTGCGATGCAAGGAGTAGTTCTACAAAGGAAAAAGGGTTGGAGGGGCTGAGGAGCGGAAAGAGATGAATGTCAGGAAGTGCTTGGACATTGTAATTATACAAGATCTAAGTTGTGTAGCTGACAGAGAATTTATTCCATTTCCTTTGATGTTCAAATTCAGGGCAAGGAGTGGCAATGAATTGATTGGGTGGGCTGGTGAAATCTTACGAGTATGGAATTTGAGCACTCTAAATTGGAAGAGCACATCTTTGGGTGAATATTGACCTGTTGTTTGTTTGAAGCTATGAAAGGCTAACTGATGGTGCTTGTCAAATGTTTATGGACCAGAAACAAAAGGTGGAAATATTTACAGAAAGAAAGCTTTTAACCAGTCAAAAGTGGCTGGTACCATACGTTATAGGATGATACTTCAATGTGACCAGATTCTCTAATGATGGGTGCAAGTTGAGTTACAACAAAAAATAACTGAAATTTTACATTGAATTTCGTGGAGCTGGCCATTCTTTTTGAGAATTGAGAATAACTAAAGAAAATTTAGAAATGGTGAATAATTGCGTCCCGATCTCACTAATGGTCACTTCTAGTTGTTATCTTTGAGGAAATCTTTTATACCTTATCATACCCCTTATATTAGGGCAATTACAATCACTATCCCCTTATTGTTGCAGTTAACAGGGATATGCTATTATAGTATGATGTGTTTGCTTTACACTTTTGATGCTTGTGTTGGCTCCCCACGGGGTCCAAATGAATAATTCTAATATCCCCACTCAAGTTGGTGTTAGGAAAAGTCCAGGAACAACAATTTTACCATGAGGAATTGATGCCGAATCCTTGTCAAGCCTTACGTGAAGATCTGAAGATCCATTGACACATGAGGAAAGAGTAATAACATGATCATCACTGGCTTTTTTGATTGAGTGACTGTCAACGTCAATATATGTGGTGTGTTTGGTTTGCTCATAGGAGACAGGATTTGTTGTGATTAGAATGGCACTAGTATTGTTAGCATTAACAGGTGTAGGTTTGAAGCAGCACATGGGAAAAGGAGGCTAAAAGGAGGGTAGCCGACGGGCTATTCCTCAAGCCAAACGGCTTAGATAGAGTCTTGGTCTCACACCACAGACAGAGAAACACACGTTTGAGAGAACTCAAGATTATCAATTAATTTTTGTATATCCCAAGAGAAGGGATTACATCTTATATATAATAGTCTCAGTCATAATTTTAGTAATCAATCTCTACTAAGAAACTTCTAATTCTAAGAATCTTTGAAATTAGAAACTACCTAATCAAAGCAATTAAAGAAATCTACTAATTCTAGAACTCTTTTAAAATAGGAAATTGCTGATAAACACCTTTCAATTTCTTTACTTATGGGCTTGGACTTTGGGCCTTCTGGAATAAACCTTCAAACGGGGCCCATTGGTCTGGCTTGCATCAGCTCTCCCTGGCTTGGAGAAACTCGACTCCGGCGAGTTATTAGCTTGGTATCTCTCATACAAATCTGGGTTGAGGCACTGAAAATCTGTGGCGGTGATCTATGTGGCCTCAGAAAATGGTTTTCCTTTCCACTTGACAAAAAATTTGTGATACCCGCCAGTTTTTGTGGATGACACTAACTGATCATCATAGACATCTTCAATTTCTTCGTGAGGAGCCGGAACTATGGGAAGCCGGATATCTTGCTCTTTAAACGATTCATCTTGATAATGCCTATGATAAATTGTGAGATCTTCGATATTGAATGTAGAACTGATATTCATGTCTGGCGAAAGATCGAGCACATATGCATTGGAGCTGATTTTCTTCAAAATCTTGAACGAACCTGCACTTATGGGATAGAGCTTTTTGTAAGTGCCTGTGGGAAACCGTTCTGGTTTGATTCGCACCATGACCATGTCACCTTCAGTAAATTCAATATGGCGCCTGCGAGTGTCCGCGTGTTGTTTGTAAGTGTCATTGCTTTTGGCAATCTGCTGACGGACCTCATCATGAATGCCTTTCATGTGCCGGGCAAATTGTTTAGCTTCTTGGCTAGGCTTGGCTCAGCTGGTAAAGGACTTAGGTCAATCGGAAGACGTGGCTGAATGCCGGTGACAACTTCAAATGGTGATCTTCTAGTTGATCTGTTTATGGAGTTATTATAAGCAAACTCCGCCATGGGTAAAATAAGATCCCATGAGGCAATGTGTTATCCGACGAGACATCGAAGAAGAGTACTCAAGCTGCGATTGACGACCTCAATCTGGCCATCAGTCTGAGGATGGTAGGTACTTGAGTACTGTAGCTTTGTCTTCATCATATGCCATAAAGTTTTCCAGAAGAAGCTCATGAACTTAGTATTTCTGTCCGATACTATAGTCTCAGGTAGACTGTGAAGATGAACAATCTATTTGAAGAAAAGGGTGGCAACCTTTCTGGCATCTGCAGTGGTTGCACAAGGGATAAAATTTGCCATTTTGGAAAACCTGTCCACCACAACAAAAATAGAATCTACTCTTCTTGCAGTCTTTGCTAAACCCAAGAAAAAAATCCATGCTTAGATCTTACGAAGGCTCATGTGGAATAGGAAGAAGCTGATACAATCCCGTATTCTTCTTTTGTCTCTTTGTAAGCTGGCATACCTTGTATAATTCACAAATTCGGGCAACATCTGTTTTCAAGCAAGGCCAAAAGAAACGATCTTCCACAAGTGCCAAAGTCTTATCTCGCCCTAGATGTCCACTGCATCCTCCTCCATGCAACTCTCGGAGGACAAATTCGCGGTTGGAAGTAGCTGGTAGACACAACTGATTTCCACGAAACAAATAACCATCAATGATAGAGAACTTGGGATGATTAGAGAACTCACCATTAAGAGGATCTTTATAGATGCGGTCAAAGTCATGATCTTCAGGATTTTCTCTGCAAATTTCTTCGAAGCCTGGGACTGTGACGGAAATAGTTGTGAGCAGATGAGAACGATGGCTTAAAGCATCTGCAACCTTGTTTTCTGCTCCTTACTTATGACGTAATACCATTGTGAATTTTTGCAGATAAGCGCTCCATTTGACATGATTAGCCCTCATCTTTTTCTGTGTGTTCAGATGCTGTAAAGCTTCATGATCGGAGTACAACACAAATTCTTTCCCGATCAATGGTGTGAGTAGTCAATTCCCTTTGGATCTCTTGACGTAGTCCTTTCTTGTATCTGGTGATAGCCTGTCGATTAGTTTCAGGCATGGATGAAAATAGCGGCGTAGCGGCAGCTATATTGGCTGTAGAGGCCGCCACAGCCACGCTACAGCTGATTTATCGGCCGTCGCACCCGTAGCGGCTGCTACGTCCGCTACAGGGCCGCTACGACCGCTACGGGGCCGCTACGGGGTGAGAAAAATTCCTACTTTCCAAATTTTTTTAAAATGCATAATAAGACTTATTTCTTTTCTTCTTCTCTCCAAATAACATTTCTACACAACTCTTCTACCCTTTTATGTTTAAAAAAACACCAAAAAGCATATGATCTCACCAAATTACAGTCGATACAAAGAGTTCTTCTCAATGATTATTTTCTAAGTACATCCTATTAGACACCCCCTTTGGTAGATGTATTTTTTTCTCTAGGTACTCTTAAGTCTTGACTTCATGATATAGTTTTTTATTTTATAAGCCTTTCATTAGTTTCTAAGTTAGCATAACTAAGCAACATGAATACATGTGAAAAAAATTATCATTACTATTATTTTTTATTAATATTATACGGCGATACAGGACCTCATACAATGAGGGGACCGCTACGCCCCCTTATCTTAGTTACTTTTGCAAAAAAAAATCTCTCATTTTCCAATATTCTAGATTTTCTACAATTTTTTCATATTTTTTTGACGATTTTTCCAAATCGCACCGCTATGTAGCGCCCGGTACGTAGCGTTTTGGAGGTAGGCCGCTACGCATGCCGCTACCGCTATTTTCATCCTTGGTTTCAGGCACTTTGCATCGCACCATGAGATCATGAAACCTTTCTATGAAATCATCTACTGTGGAGGTCCCTTGTCTACAGTCAACTAGTTGATCATAGAGGGAATCAAGATAGTCAACGGGTAGATATTTATCCTCAAGTTTCTGTTTCATCTCCTCCCATGTGGTGATAGGACGTCTCCCATAATTAGCATTCCTATCATCAATACTCCGCCACCAAACACGTGCTGCACCCTTCATCTTCATCTTAACAAAGGAAAAGCGTTTGTCTTCTTCCATATTATACCATTCAAAATAATCTTCAAGGGCTGTAATCCAGTCGGTGAAGACTTTCACATCCATGCGTCCAAAGAAATCAGGAACATCAACACGTACCTTCTTGGTGATGTCATCTCGTCGGCCATGATGGTCTTCATAGTCAGTTTCATCCGTAATACGCTCCATAAATTGTCGACAAGTTTCCTGCGGTTCACCATTGACAGAAATCTCTACCTCTGCCTGTTGGTTGCTTCCTCCTGGTGCCGTACTGCCATCTTTGTTGGTGGAAGGTCTTGGGTTGTCATTGTTCCGATTGCCCGGAGGAGGCGTTTCCTAAGACATTCTTCAACCCTGTCCATTCTATCCATTAATTCCATGATGTAGCTATCCCACTGGCGATCGGTGAATTTACCTTTAAATGTGGCTCCAGTGCGAGTAGTCGGGATCAGGGTAGACATGCTGACTTGCTACTGCTTTTTTTTTTTTTTCCTACTTGATGTTGGGCCACTCTCGACCCAAACTAAGGCCCAAAAGATGGATCGGAACTAAGGTCCATGTGACCTGCTGTGATGCCTCGGGACGGGCTCGCGCAAAAGGAGAAAAGTGGATATTCCAACCCTTTCGTTGTTGTTTGAAGATGAAAGGGAGATGGAAGTCGAAAGGGCGCATGTGACTTGTGGACGACACTGGCTGGCGATGGGGATGCAGACGGCGATGGTGAAAGTGCTTCAGCTCGGGCTGGAGGGCCATGTATGCTCATGTCTTTCTCTCTTTCGTTTCTTCTCTGTTCCTTTGTCTCTCTTTCTGTTTTTTTTTTTCTTGGGTTGGGCGAATGGGAGGAGGCAAGGGTGTGGTGGTTTCGTCTGGGTTGGGCGCAGGTAAGAGCAGGGAACAAGGTGGTAGTCGGGATGAGAGGAAGGAGCGTGGTTGGATGGGTCGTGCGATTTGGGGATGGGAATTTGTGGTTTAGATTAGGGATATTTGGGAATGATTTGGGGTTTTAGGGTTTTAGGAAAATTGATGTAGTGCTGTGAGGGGTTCTGTCTCGGATTTGGATGGGGCTGTGTGATGGAGGGGAACGTGGGGTGAAACAGGATGGGTATCGGTGGGTTGTTGATGGGTTTCGAGGGACGGTTGTGGCCTTAGGGTTGGTAGCGTGGGTTGGCTGTGATGGGGAAGATTAGAAGGATGAAAACGGAGTGACAAAATAAAATCGGAAGTGCGTGGGGTTTGACAGAAAGTAGATTACCTTAGACCGGCGATCGGATCGGTGACCTGAGACAGATCTCTTCTCTGATACCAATTGAAGCAGCATAGGGGAAAAGGAGGGTAGCCAACGGGCTATTCCTCAAGCCAGACGGCTTAGGTAGGGAGTCTTGGTCTCACACCACAGATAGAGAAACACACGTTTGGGAGAACTCAAGATTATCAATTAACTTTTGTATATCCCAAGAGAAGGGATTACATCCTATATATAATAGTCTCATTCATAATTTTAGTAATCAATCTCTACTAAAAAACTTCTAATTCTAAGAATTTTTGAAATTAGAAACTACCTAATCAAAGCAATTAAAGAAATCTACTAATTCTAAAACTCTATTAAAATAGGAAACTGCTGATAGAAATCTTTCAATTTCTTTACTTATGGGCTTGGACTTTGGGCCTTCTGGAATAAACTTTACGGGGCCCATTGGTCTGGCCTGCATCAAGGTTTATCCTGAGAAAACACTAGCTCAGCTAGAATTCATCAAAGCCAAACAAATTTAGAACAAGCTAAAGACATGACGTGATATTCTCCTTTGGTAGAGGACGTGGAGACACTATTTTGTTTTTTACATTTTCATAAAATCAAGGCATTGCCAAGGTACATACACGTAACACCATCCAGTTGTAGACTTAATAGTGTTGAGGCATCCTGTCCAATCTACATCACAGTAAGTTTTGAGATGGAGAGGTGAACCGTTTGAATAGA
The DNA here is from genome assembly GCA_028538565.1 of Umbellularia californica. Taxonomy (NCBI): domain Eukaryota; kingdom Viridiplantae; phylum Streptophyta; class Magnoliopsida; order Laurales; family Lauraceae; genus Umbellularia; species Umbellularia californica. The sequence continues at coordinate 57,151,203 of JAPQWN010000007.1, forward strand.
ATAATCCACGTTGAGGGTGCCGGTAAGCAGCAAATAATCTATTTCACAGTTGCCAAATGATGATGTCACAACTTACTTTGGCTCATCAGATTAACTGCATGGGAGATATCTGGTCTAATAATAAATTGTAAAGAAGCTTTAGCCTCTAAGAATAAAATTCGAGTTTGGAATAACGAGGTGTTTGAAAAATTGATACACTAGAAACTCATTGTTTAAGGAATTTGGAGTTGTGGGACTCAGTGGAGGAGGAAAATGGGTTGAATTGCGATTGGTGGTAATAAGGAATTTAAGGGATATTAACCGAATTGAGGTGTTATTAGGAGGCAAACACCCAACATAAGGACTACTAGATTCTTTCATTGTAAGGCTAGCATCGAGAAGCGAAATTATTATATTTGCAAAATGCGAAGGGTCAAGGCATATTGAAAACCCAAGGGATATTAAGGAGGCAGTTGTCAAGTTTTTTGAGGGGTTGTATTTCGGTGAGATGTTTTTTAGGGCTAATTTCCATGCTTTATCCTTTCCTGTCATCGCTTTTGACCTTAAGTTTGGCTTGAAAGAGACTGTAAGGAGGTAATTTGCTTAGCTTTGGCAAACTGTGTAGGTGACGATGCCTCAGGTCCAGATGGTTTCAACTTTGCTTTTGTTAGATGGTTTCAACTTTGCTTTTGTCCAAGCAGCTTGAGAGTTTATAAAGAAAGTCTTGTGTTATGTTGTTACAATTTCATTATAGGGGTTGTTTGAATAAGGAGGTTAATGCTACACCTTCGACTTATCTAAAAATTCCTCTGCAATCATATACTTTAGACCCATAAGTTTGGTGGACTATGTGTACGGGTGAAAACTTGGCCGGGCCACCTAGGAACGGCACGGTCCAGCATGAAAAAAATTGTGCTTGGGCTGTGGCCGGCTTGTTGACTGCATTGACTGGGCCGGCCCAGCACTACATGACCCAAAGGATGGGCCGTGCTGGCCAGGGAGCCCTGTGTCGTGGAACGGCATGGCACGACCTAGGTCCTTAGCCGTGCTGTGCTGGGGCAGGGTGCCTAGGCTGAGGCATGGCAGGACCCAACATGACAATTATATATAAAAATTGAATTTTTTTATTTAAATAAAATATAAAACTTCAAATTATTAAAGATTTGTTTTTCATTTGCAAAGTAGCATCAATGTTCGTGCATTTATTTTAGTAGTCTCAACCTTATTTCAAGTTGAGAACCCCTAAAAGTCCATAAAGTCTATTTCAATTTATATTAAAAAAATAGAAGTGGTATGTGGGCTGGCCTGTGTGCGGCAAGGCTAGGCCAGCCTAAAAGCCGGCACGGCCCACTTTTCACCCCTGATTGTGTGTAGCCAACACAAGGTGAAAAGTTCTTTTTGTATATTATTTGTGCTATGCAACAAGCTTTTGTGGAAAGCAGACAGATTCTTATGATCATGTTGAATGGGGAGTCATTGATTACATTTTGGGGAGGTTTGATTTTGGTGGTAAATGAATGGGTTGGATTTTGGAGTGTATTTCTTCAACTTATTTTTGAGTTGGTAAACAAATTTCCTCCTTGGCTTTGGAAGCCTCTAGGGGCCTCTTGCATGGAGACCCTCTTTTCTATTTCTTGTCGTGAAAGCTTAAGTATTCCTTCCCCCTCCTTCATGTAACTGGCATTCTTTCTGGAAAATCAAGCCCCCCCAGAGCTCTAGTTTTTGTATGGCTCGCTCTTCGGAACAAAATTCTTACAATGGATATTGGATTACCTTCGATGCCAGAATATGATCATAGTCAATGCTTGCCCCCTATGCCTAGCTGATGAGAAATCGATCGACCATCTCCTCCTTCATTGCAAGATGACTAAAGTACTATGGTCCTTGATCCTCTACGACTTCAATTGTAGTTGGGTTCTTCCGGAGTCCTTACCTGAGTTGTTCCAAAGGTGGATTTGTCCGATTAACACCTCCAAAGGGAAGACCATGTGGCGCCTATTGGCTTGCATATGGACGCTATGGAAAGAGAGAAACAGAAGATGCTTTGAAGGGATCAATTCCAACCAAGAAGACTTAATCCTCAAAATAAAATTGTGTTGCTTCCACACTTTTGGGGCATAACAATCGATGCAATCACGTTCAATTGGAGGGAGATCGCGTCTGTTTGAGTGGGGATCTCTTGTTATCCTTTTGTTTTTGTGGTCTTTGTGCCTTTATGTATAGTCCCCCTCCTGTTTGGGTGGTGGCTGTTTTTTTGGGGATCTTTCCCGTCTGCTTCTCAAAATATAGCTCTTTTATACTGTAAAGCTTTTGATCAATACAAATTACCAATTTAAAAATGAAAAAAAGGTGAAGGATATGAATTTTTGGAAGGTTTTCACGTGGGTTGAAATGGGGTGGCTATTCACATTTGCAACTTGGATTGTAATATTTTTAGCTCTTCTAGATGTGAAGAGTTGGTGGTAATACAAAGAATTCTTAAGATGCTCGAGTTATCTTCAGGGTTCAAAATAATTTTTTCCAGGAGCATGTTGGTGAGAGTTGGGTGTTTGGATGAGCTGATTAAATCCTTGGCCAGGAAGCTTTCTTTCAATGTCAGTAAATTGTTGATTACATATCTTGGTTTACCTGTTGGGGTAACACAAGATTGAAGGCCTTTTGGGGCCCTATTGTGGAGAAGTTTGAGAGGAAGTTATCTATGTGGAGAAGGAATGATGTATATTTTGGATGAAGGATGACTCTTAATTGGGCTACACCCTCGAACTTGCTTGTTTACTATGTCTCTTTATACGATGCTGGTGGCGGTAATGGAGATAATCGACCAGATTAGGAGGCTTTTTTATTGGAAGGTTGTAACGATGGAAGGAAATTATATTTGAGAGATTTTAATGTTGGCAGAGATTTGGGGAAGAGAGAAGCTGTGGAGAAGTATTGTTATTTCTAAATATGATGAAGATGAGTGGCATTTTTGGACTCCTAGGAGTCCTTGTCCTGTTCATGGGGTAAAATTTTCAGTGTTGGGGATGAGTCTGTTGGATGTGCAGTTATTTTCATTGAAGTGGTTGGTTTCAAAGCAGGGGAGGTAGATTATATTTTGGGCTGATGATTGGTTGGAAGTGGGTCCTTTGTTTATAGTTTTTCCTAGATTATTTAGTTTGGTTTCTAACAAATTGTCTTCTATTAAAAGAGAGACATTTGTTAGTCGAAAGAGCGCATGTACTGTCAAGTTCTAATCTATAACATTTTTATTTGAAGCGATGTTGCAAATGTATGTACTTGGAGGCCGGGTTCCTCTGGAGCTTTCTCATCTCGATTTTTCTACAGGAGGAAAGGCAGGATCAAGATTGATTTGCAACATTGACACGGAGAAAACTTAGAACTGTGCATTGGTCCTTTTTTTTCTTTTTTTTGTTCTTATCATTAAGAATGGGTTTGTTAGAAAATTGGTTTGCCAGATCTTGAGTATGAACTTTCACAGCTTAATTATCAATCCTTCTCAATGAGTCACCTAAAAGATGCTTCAGAATGCTCTAGGGCTCAAATTAAGTGATCCTCGTAATCATGGATCCAAATATCAGCTGATACATATTTTATTGGCTGAGACCGCCATGGTAGTTTTATATTTTCATTGTTTGCTAAGTACTCATGTGTAGGATAATGTTCTCCTATGAGTGGACCCCATGTGCAGTCCAGCTCTATGGGGTCCACTTGGGTCTACCTTGGATCAGTGCAGTCCTTTGATACTTTTTTCATCCAATGATCTCGCATCAGGACTAATTTTACACTCATTGAGGCTTCATTCACCATTCAATTGAATCTCAAAAAAATCTACGGATAATACACCATTAAACTTTATGGCTGTTAAATTGGGCTATGATAATCTATCTGCCGGGGCAGATTTTTTTGGCTCCTTGTCCATAAAGAGATCTTTCCATTTGCCTTCCTCCTATTTGAGAGACATCTCTTTAAGTGTCCCCACGAGCTGGACTGCATATTAGGAAAATGCAGTCTGTTTGTCAATATGCAGTCTGCTCGTAGGAGAACATTGTCCTTGTTGCGTATTGGTAGATGTTTTGGTGTATCAGTGGATACACACTGAAACTTATCGGAGTGTGAAATTGTCTTTTTTTAAGATGACCCCATACCCTATTTGATGCCCAAAATATATTTTTCGCTCAATTTTGTTTCATAAAAGAGAGGCTTCTGGGGATATATATATATATATATATATATATATATATATATATATGGGAGATGCTCCTATGAGAGTGATGCAGTCAGGGAAGAGGACCAAATCCACAGCAGGGATTTGGCCGAATCCAAGATGGATTCAACAGCCAGAAACTCACGCACAAAGCTAAGCAAAGCAATAACAAACTGGAATTCAATTCTCAATTTAATAATAGATGTCATGATGATCCCTAAAGGGGAATCTACATATTTATAATAAGGTTCCAATGATCTTTCCTATCCATAACATAGAAACCTACTAATTTCTAAACTACTGAAGTACTTAGAAGACTACTAAAATAGGATAGCTTTCCCACAACAGTCGGTTCAAACTCATTGGATCTGTGGGCTTTTCCAATGTGTTGGATTTGATTGACCTGATAACTCACGGGCTAGGCCCAATGGACTTGGGTTTGGCTTGACTTGTATCATTTCTCCTCCCCTTAAAAAAACTCGACTCCGGCGAGAGTATAGCTTGATAACGTTCATATCATTCTTACAATTTCAAAACACAAGAATGGAACAAGAGTTCTTGGAAGAAACTGATTTTGTATATCCCGTCCTTTGGAGATCGAGCCCCAATATAAAGAGAATTACATGCCTCAATCAAGGCTTCTAAGTTAGGAAACTAGCTAATGAAACCTCGCGATCTCCTTCCCGGACATCTGGTCCTGCACAACACAACCAGAAGAAGAAAAAGAAATGTTACAATTATTTTCTACAAGTTGCCCGACGGACAAGAGGTTTGAAGTTAAATTGGGACAAAGGTAAACATGTTTTAATGGGAGGGGACCAGGGATATCTCCGAGAGCAGTAATGGGAACATTACCTCCGTTAGCAGTTTGTATGTGAAGATTGCCTTTGTATGTTGTCACATTGGATAGAGGCACGGGGGAATATGTCATATGATTAGACGCCCCAGAATCAAGGAACCAAGTAGAAGAGGAAGGGGAGTTACCTGAGAGACCAAAGGCAGAGAGGGCATTGACAATCATTTGCTGAACTAATTCAGGAGTGAGAGAGGAGGAGGTCCCAGGCTGTGAGGGTGCAGTTGTAGGAGCAGGCATGACCGAAGAAGCCACATACGCATGCGGAGTCTGATACTGTGGAGGCTGAGATTGTGGAGTCTGATATTGTGAAGATGGACGTGTAGGGCGGCGGCGACATTCAGAGATGATATGTCCCGTCTTTTTACAGTAACTGCAGACCTTCTGTTTACATTGAGTAGCAATGTGCCCGAATTGTTGACAACTGTAACATTGCGTTTTGCTCAAGTCTCGAGACGGAGGCTGCGAAGCCTTATTTGCCGAGAATGTGACTGAATAGGTCTCAGTCTTTTGAGACATGTGGGCCGAGGTCGCAATGCGCTGTTCTTCGCGAAGGAGTTCATTCAAGCAAACATTCAAGGAAGGTAAAGGTGTCCAATTCATCAGGGCAGATCGGACACCTTCATATTCAGTCCGTAACTTCATCAAAAATTGATCCCGCTGACTAGAGGCCTGAAGATCGCGAATGACAATCAAAACGTCAGCAGCCACATCTGCATACTTAATACTATCGTATTCCGACCATAGGGTTCGGAATCCCGAATTGTAGTCTTGGATCGACAAAGCCCCTTAGAATAGTATTTGGCAAAAAAATACCCCAGACGATCTTGATTTTTGCTGCAAAATCTCTGGCCCCACTGATGGATCTGGTCAATAATCAAATCACTGATTTGAGGAAGGACAGTAGTAGGGCTTCTACTGGAGAAAGAATTATCCAATTCCACCACAGATCCAAGAATCTGGACGGTCTAGATGAAAACAGTATTAAAAAACTGGAAAATCTCTAGAATGTGTAAATCACCAACCTGTGAGTGTTGAAAAATCCTAAAAAAATCACCAATAGTCTTAGAAAAATCAGGCGACCATTGTGGATGAAATTCGGAAGTTGATCTGATTGATCAAGGGTGGGCCACCAAGAGGATGTTGCTGACGTAGAGTGTTGGAGTCGCTGAAGTTGCTGGAAAAATAGAAAATAGATCCTAGATCTATTTGCTGGACGAGAGAGACTTCTTCCTCTCTATCCTTATTCCCGTAATGCTTTGGAAGATGTCTAAGATCACGATTGCATTGAACCTTGCTCTTATACCATATCATTCTTACAATTTCAGAACACAAGAATGGAACAAGAGTTCTTGGAAGAAACTGATTTTGTATATCCCGTCCTTTGGAGATCGAGCCCCAATATAAAGAGAATTACATGCCTCAATCAAGGCTTCTAAGTTAGGAAACTAGCTAATGAAATCAATTGCTATTCTATCTTTAGGAAACTAACTAATTACAGGGGAAAATCTAATTAAGAGAATATGTACAGCTGTTACAAGTTGACCCAAACAATATGCACGTGAGATGTTATATTCTGGACAGGATTTGTTCATGGGCCTTGGGCCTGTTTAACAGTTCATACAAGTCCGGATTGAGTCGCTGGAAATCAGTAGCAGTGATCCACGATGCATCTGAGATGGGGTGATTCTTCAACTGAACAAGAAATTTTTGAAAACCTCCACGACGTGTAGACACGAGTTGATCATCAAGTACATCCACAATTTGATCAGACGGAGGAGGATTAGGCGGTAGAGATAAGATGTGTTCTTTAATTCCTTCATTTGTGTGATGTCCACGGTAGAGTCAAGTCTTCTACATTAAAAGTGGAACTGATCCCTAAATTTGCAGGCAGATCAAGAACATATGTATTGGAACTTATCTTTTGCAAGATCTTAAAAGGGCCCAAATGACATTTTTAGTGAGAATGAAATGAAACATAGAACAAGAAATAAAGAGAGATGAATGTCGTTTCCCCTTTGGATCGACTGATGTATGTATATATAAGGGTTTAATACCCTAATTACAATCAATTACATTCAATTACAATCAATCATAAATCAATTACGGATCCTAAAAATAAGTAACAGTTTTGACTAATTACAAAGCAATAAATAGAAACAAGAAATGAGCCTGGATATGGGCCAAACTGGATGGGCCTGGATTGACACCCCCCCTCAAATTGATGCTGGGGAGTCATAAAGCAGCAATTTGGAGACAAGAAATTGATGTCGAGGCCGAGGAAGTCCCTTAGTGAAAATATCAGCAAACTGAAACTCCGTAGGGACATGAGGTAGCCGAATGACATCTCGCTTATATTCATCACGAATAAAGTGGCAGTCGACTTCGATATGTTTGGTGCGTTCATGGAAGACTGGATTTGCAGTGATGCGAATAACCCCAGTATTATCAGCATGCAAAGGAGTAGGACCGGTTTGAGCGAACCCGAGTTCTGAAAGAAGTCCACGTAGCCATAAGATCTCAGAACAAGCAGAAGACATGGCCCTATATTCAGCTTCCGTGGAAGATCTGGACACCCGTTCTTGTTTCTTGCATTTCCAAGAGATGAGAGAATTTCCAAGGTACATGCACCAACCAGTAGTAGAACGGCGTGTGTCTTGACAGCCCGCCCAGTCAGCATCCGCATAAGCGATCAGATGAAGATGATTATCCTTTGGATAATAGAGACCACGAGGGACAGTTCGCAGTAGATAGCGAATAATACGCTTCACAGCTGCTAAATGAAGATGACGAGGAGCTGTCATGAACTGGCTCACAAGATTAACAACATAGGAGATGTCAGGTCTAGTGATGGTAAGATATATAAGACTGCCCACCAGTCGCCGGTATATATGAGGATCAGGAAGGAGTTCGCCATCATCTTTACTGAGTTTAAGATTTACCTCGACAGGAGTATCAATGGGCGAAGAATCATGGAGGTCAGCCAACTCTATAAGGTCTGATGTGTATTTTTGTTGATTAATAAAGAGACCTTTGGGAGATTGATGCACCTCTAGGCCCCAGAAATAATGCAAAGGGCCCAAATTCTTCATATTGAAGTAAGTTCGGAGAGAATCTTGGAGAGATTTGATCTTACCATCATCCGTGCCAGTGATAATAATATCATCAACATACACCAGAAGCACAGTAACCCCAGTAGAGGCATGGCAGAGAAAGAGAGAAGGATCGTATGGGCTCGGAGTAAAGCCAATATTGCATAAACGAGCCTTGAAGGTGTCGAACCATGCCCGAGGAGCTTGCTTTAGTCCATAAAGAGATTTTCGGAGCCGACAGACGGACCTCTTGGAGGGAGAGGGTATGCCCTGTGGTATACGCATATAGATTTCTTCCTGCAAATCTCCATGGAGAAAGGCATTTTTAACATCCATTTGGTATAATGGCCAAGACTGAGATGCAGCAATGGCGAGAAGTAACCTAACAGATGTCATCTTTGCCACAGGTGCAAACGTCTCCTCATAGTCAATGCCATACTCCTGTCTGTTTCCGAGAGCCACAAGCCGAGCTTTGTGTCTATCCAACGACCCATCAGATTTAAGTTTGACCGAGTAGATCCATTTGCAACCAATGGGCTTAACTGCTGAAGGACACTCCACAATATCCCATGTGTGATTCAGAGCTAATGCATTTAATTCCTCCTTCATGGCCTGGTTCCAGCAATCGTGTTGGACAGCCTGCAAATAAGAACTTGGGATAGAGAGAGAAGATAAAGTGGTCATCAAAGAAGTATGGGTAAACCCATATCGCTCAGGCGGTCTAGAGTTTCGGGAGGAGCGACGTAAGGCAGGAGTAGGTGTGGAACCAGTTGTCGGTGGAGAATCAGGGGAAGGGCCATCAGCAGTGGAAGGTTGCTCCCTTCGGCGGTATACACAAGCAGGATTAAACCTAGTAACAGAGATTTGGTCTGAAAAACCTGGCAATAGAGCTGGTGAAGAGGAAGGAGGACAGTCCACATGAGTATGAAAGAAATATTGATTTTCAAAGAAAATAACATTTCGAGAAACCCTGATGCGACGACCAATGGGATCATAACAAACAAAACCTTTTTGATTAGTGGCATAACCCAAAAAAGCACACCGGCGAGATTGAGCTGTTAGTTTCGTTCTTTCTGTGGGAGGGAGATGAACGAAGCAAATACAGCCAAAGGTATGTAAGTGATCAAACACAGGATGATGACTAAATAATTTAAAATGAGGTGTTAAATTATCAATGGTAGGGGATGGAAGGCGGTTAATGAGATAGACAGCTGTGGTGAGAGCTTCAGTCCAAAAACGAGGGGGAACGGATGATTCAATCAAAAGAGTCCGAGTGACATCAAGAAGATGTCTGTTTTTCCGTTCTGCAACGCCATTTTGTTGTGGAGTGTACGAACAGGTACGTTGAGAAATGATTCCTTTATGGTTTAAAAATGATTGAAAATCCTTGGAAACATACTCCCCCCCTGAGTCGGAGCGCAAAGTTTTAATGCATTTAGAGAATTGGTTTTCAACATATTGAACAAAAAATTTAAATGCATTAAGAACATCAGACTTCGAATGTAATAAATAAATCCAAGTAAATCTACTGTAGTCATCAATGAATGTGACAAAATACTTGAAATGACTGTGTGAAAGAGTTGGAGCAATGCCCCAAACATCACTGTGAATTAAATCAAAACATGCAGTGCTCCGAGTTTGAGAGTTTACAAAGGGTAAAGTTTTACTTTTACCTAATTTACAAGCATCACATTCAAAAGAGGCAGAATGAACAGGTTTATTTATTAAGCCAGATTGAAATAATGTAGACATTGTAGAAGTATTCGGATGACCAAGTCTATTATGCCACAAACGACAATTATTCTGAATAAAAAAACAAAGTAACTGATGTAAAGACTGTTTCTCAATAGCAGAAGACAAAGGTAAGGAAAAAAGTCTGCCACACTTAGGCCCCCTCGCGATCACTTCCCCCGACTCCTGGTCCTGCACAACACAACCAGAAGAAGAAAAAGAGACAGTGTAGTTATTGTCCACAAGTTGACCCACAGATACCAAATTAGTAGCAAGATGAGGAGAAACCAAAACATTGGTTAAGGGTAAAGGGCTAGGGGTATCACCAACAGAGGTGATGGGTAGATGATCTCCGTTGGCAGCTTGAACAGTGAGATTCCCAGTGTAAGGAACAACATTCTGTAATGTTACCGGTGAAGAGGTCATATGATTACTTGCCCCAGAATCTAAATACCATGTATTAGAAAGAGAGGAAGCCGTACCGGCGATGTTCATGGATGCTAAGGCATTGATGATCATTTGGTTAACCATCTCAGGGGTGAGAGGAGCAGGAGATGTAGATTGCGATGAGGAACCAGGCTGGGAGGAGGAATCATACTGCAAAGAACCACTGAAGTCAGATGATGCAAACGTTGGAGTGGTCGCAGTGTAAGCAGTAGGAGGCGATGACACAATGGAAGGGCCGGACTGCACATAATTGCGGGAAGTAGAATTGCGAGCCTTTTTCCGACATTCTTCAATAACATGTCCAGCTGCCTTACAATATCTACAAATTTTTGCCTTGCATTGATTTGCATAGTGTCCATATTTTTTGCAGTTATGGCATTGAACTTTACTGATGTCCCGAGGAGGTTGTCGGGCTGTTGCAACATAGGCAAATGGAGTCTCAGCAGATCTCTGTTGTTCCAGAGTAGTTTTAGTAGCTAGACGTTGTTCTTCCCGCAGGAGTTCCTGAAGACAGGTATCCAGGCTGGGAAGAGGAGCCCTGCTCATTAAGTTCGATCGAACTGTCTCAAACTCCTGACGAAGTTTCATAAGAAGCTGATCCCGATGACTACTCTGCTGCAATGGAAGCAATTCCGGTAAAAGTGCGGCAGATACCGTGGCAAACTTGATCTCATCATATTCAGACCACAGGCGGCGGAAGCCATTGTAATACTCCTGAATAGTCTGGGTGCCTTGAGTGAATTGAGAGATTTCAAGTTCCAATTGAAACTGGCGAGCAGCATTACCTTGTTGATAAATTTTCTTAAGATAGTCCCACATTTCACGGGCAGTTTTGCACGGTTTTAAGTTGAGAAAAAAATGTGACTCAACAGAGCCCAGCAACCAAGTCTTGATTTTAGCATCCTTTGTTTTCCAAGCTACAATCTTTTTATCATCTTCCGTAGGTTGAGGTTCAGACCCATCAATGTGGGCCCAGAGTTCTTTTCCTTCCAAGTAAATTTGAAATTGGAAGGCCCATGATATATAATTGGTCCCATCAAAGCGAATCAGGGCAATCTCATGTTTTTCCATGACTAAAGAGAAGAAAAAACACTGATATAGTCCAAAAACAGCAGTCTGACTAGTGATATAGTCCAGACTAGTTCCCAGAATCCACAGAAAACAATATAGAACAAAAGCAGAGCACAGAAAAAATTCAGAACAGTACTCAGCAAAAAAATGCACCGACACAGACACTCAGACGACCAGGTCGTCAGTGTGTAGATCTGCACAAGGATCACACCAGTTGATCGGCTGCTAGATCTGAGGAAGAGGATGAGTGCACAACAAAATTTCGCAGCTATTGGAAGCAGTCTCAGGCAAAAATAATCCAAATCAAAACTTTTGGACGGCTGAGATGAAAAGATAGAGACCAAACTGTCGATCTACAAAAATGGATATTAGGCCTACCTCTGATGATCCATAAATGTTGAGAAAATCTCCATAAAGATGTAGAAATTCAGGCGACCAAGATGGGCTGAGTCAGCTGAGAAGCAAATGATGATCGCTGGTGGGCCACGGCAGATCTGAGACAATCAGGATGATCACAGGTGACTGGACTGTAGATTTGATCTCTGATGATCAAAAATCAGGGAAAAATTCTTCATAAATCCAAGAAGCTTCAAGCGACCAAGAAGAGACTAATCGCTGATATAGAGGTGATGATCACAGGTGGGCCACTCCTGATCTGAGATGATCATGGAAGATCAGATATGATCTGGCTGAAGAAGATGATCACAGATGATCATAAACAGGCTCCCAATGAATGGAAGATGAATGAGGAGAAGATCAAAGATGATTGACCTTGCTCTGATACCATGACATTTTTAGTGAGAATGAAATGAAACATAGAACAAGAAATAAAGAGAGATGAATGTCGTTTCCCCTTTGGATCGACTGATGTATGTATATATAAGGGTTTAATACCCTAATTACAATCAATTACATTCAATTACAATCAATCATAAATCAATTACGGATCCTAAAAATAAGTAACAGTTTTGACTAATTACAAAGCAATAAATAGAAACAAGAAATGAGCCTGGATATGGGCCAAACTGGATGGGCCTGGATTGACACCAAATTCCGAGGATGCAGCTTCTTATTTGCTTTGGGAGGAAGGCGCTCAGGACGTATTCTGACCATAACCATGTCACCTTCTGAAAACTCAACAAAACGGCGACGTGCATCAGCATGCTACTTGTAATTTTCATTATTAATGGCGATATTACGTCGAACCTCATCATGTACATGTTGCATATGTCGGATAAAATCTTCAGCTGCTCCACTTGGTCGCGCTTCTAGTGGCAATGGAACCAAATCTACAGGCAAGCGCGGTTGTACTCCAGTCACGGCTTGGAATGGTGACATCCTAGTAGATCTGTTAACTGAATTATTATAAGCAAATTCACCCATGGGTAAGACCATATCCCTGGATGTAATGTGATCTCGAACCAAGCATTTCAACAATTTGCCCAGACTGCGATTTACAATTTCGGTTTGACCGTCTGTTTGCTGATGATAGGCACTGGAAAATTGTAACTTTGTCCTAGTGGCCAGCTAGAGTGTCTTCCAAAAATAGCTCATAAACTTCGTGTCTTGATCAGAGACAATCGTCTTAGGAAGTCCATGAAGACGGACCACTTCTTTGAAGAATAATTGCGCAACTTTGGATGCGTCAGAAGACTTGGTACATGGTATAAAATGAGCCATCTTAGAAAATTGATCTACCACAACAAATATAGAATCAACTTTCCGTGCTGTGTTCGGTAGACCCAAAACAAAGTCCATGCTGATGTCTTCCCATGGAGCATGTGGGACGGGAAGGGGCTGGTAGAGTCCTGTATTCTTTTTGTTACCCTTCGCAAGCTGACAAACCCTGCATAAATTACAAATTTTAATAATATATGATTTCATTTTAGGCCAAAAGTACCTGTCACTAACAAGATCAAGGGTCTTGTCACGGCCTAAGTGTTCGCTACATCCGCCACCATTTAATTCTCGCACAATATGTTCACGGATGGAGGTAGCCGGGAGACATAATTGTGTGCCGCGAAATAAGTATCCATTATGAATACTGAAGTGCGGGTGTTGAGCTTGATCGCCATTGAGAAGAGCGGTGTAGACGTGTTCAAAATCTTTATCCACAGGGTATTCTTGGCGAATTTTTTCGAAGCCTGGAACAGTGATAGACATGTTTGTCAATAAATGCTTGCGGCGGCATAAAGCGTCTGTAACTTGATTTTCTTTGCCGGCCTTGTTGCGAATGACAAAAGTGAATTTCTGAAGATAGGAGTTCCACCTTGCACGGTGTGCACTCAATTTCTACTGAGAATGTAAATGCTTGAGGGCTTCATGATCAGAGAATAAGACAAACTCTCTTCCAATTAAATAATGTTGCCAATGACGTAGAGTCTGTACCACAGCATATAGTTCAAGATCATAGGCAGAATGTCTTCCGGGACTCATTTAGCTTCTCACTGTAGAAGGCGATAGGATGACCTTCCTGACTAAGCACAACTCTGATACCAACATTAGATGCATCACAATGAACTTAAAAAACCTGATTGAAATTTGGGAGGCGCAAAACTGGAGCTTCTGTCATCTCTTCCGTTTAATTTGCGCAAATGCACGGGCGGCAACACTGGTCCATTTGAATGTCCCGTGCTTAATGCAGTCAGTAATAGGAGCCATGATGCTGCTGAAATTTCTGATGAAACGCCTGTAGAAGGTCGCAAGCCCATGGAAACTTCGAGCTTCAGATATGGTTGTTGGAGTAGGCCACTCAACAACAACATTCACTTTGGTGGGATCCGCCTCAACACCTCGAGCAGTAATGAAGTATCCCAAGAAAAGCACATAATCAGTAAGAAAAGAGCATTTCTTGAGGTTGATATAAAATTTGTCACGGCGTAGGGTGTTGAACACACACCTCAAATGATCAAGATGTTCTTTCTTGGATTTGCTGTATATCAAGATATCATCAAAATAAACCGCAACAAATTTGCCAATAAAGGGGCGCAATAACTAGGTCATCACGCGCATGAAAGTACTCGGTGCATTAGACATACCAAATAGCATTACTAACCACTTGTAAAGACCATCTTTTGTTTTGAATGCTGTCTTCCATTCGTCACCTGGTCGGATTCGAATATGGTGGTAGCCGCTGCGTAGATCAATTTTGGAGAAAATAGTAGATCCATGCATTGTGTCCAACATATCGTCTATCCAAGGAATAAGAAAACGATATTTGACCGTAATTTTGTTGATGGCGCGACTGTCCACACATTTGCCAATTGCCATCCTTCTTTGGTGTTAGGAGGGTTGAAACAGCACAAGGATTTAAGCTTTCCTTGATATACCCCTTTTGCAACAAGTCATCAACTTGGCGCTTCAACTTGGCATGTTCACTTGGGCTCATCCGATAAGTAGGCAGATTTGGCAGGGATGCTCCAGGAACTAAGTCGATAGCGTGATATATATTTCGCATAGGAGGCAGCTCTTTTGGTAATTCTTTAGGAATCAAATCAGAGTATTCATGAAGGAGGGCCTGAGCTTCTGTGGGAATGTGAATCTTTGGAGGCTCCTACACTTGTTTAGTGACTAGTGCGAACATCACATTTTGCTCTTTGGTTTCTTCTTCAAATTTTCTCATAGTGAGAGCATGTGGATTGGATGGGGTAGTGGAAGTCGCTGGAGAAAATGCTATTGGTGACATTGGAAGAAGGTCCACTATTTGTCCTTTCCACTTAAAAGAATGCATGTGCTTCTTTTGATCTGTAATTACCTCTCGATCGAAGAGCCAAGGTCGACCAAGAAGTATATGAGCAATGTTCGTAGGAATTATGTCACACCATATGTCATCTTCATAAATGCCAATTTTGAAAGTGACCAAGCATCGGCGGGTCACAGGAATGGAATGATCATTCACCCATGCAACTTTGTAAGGTTTCGGGTGCTTTTCAGTTGGAAATTTCAGTTTATCAATCACTTCCTACGCAACAATATTCATAGCACTTACGCCATCAATGATTAAATTACTCAGCTTACCTTTGCATCTCACACGTGTTCGGAAGATGGAAGTTCTCCGCCAGTCTTCTTCCTGTTCATTGGTATTGAGAAGCCGACGTATGATAAGCAAAGGACCACCTTCTTCTGCAGTGGTGGTGGCTCTAGGAATTGGATCTGACCGTTCTTCTTGCTGAATGGGTTTGCTGTGCTTCCACTTGTGGATCTTCAGGGGGCGGCTCCATCTCAATATGCTCATCATATTGCTCATCATCATAATAGGCCTCCTCTTCACAATAGTACAGATTTTGAACCTGTGGGCAATCATTCGCAAAGTGACCCGGTTGACCACAACCCCAACAACCATCATTCCGCCGATCCGGTCTTGGAGGTCCACGTCCCTATGGTACTGCGCCCCGTTGGTTTGGTGCAAAAGGATGCTGATTAGGCTGGTTGGGCGGCTGCTGCTGTTGTGGTGGACGATAACCCTGTAGAGGAGCATGGTTATTCTGAAATTCTGTAGCTGGGCGATAACCTTGTGATGGAGCACGGTTATTCTGAAATTTTGGAGCTCTGCAGCGCATGGGTTCTCCGGTTGGAGCACCAAAGCGTCGCATATTTGTCAACTGTAAATCCAATTCAACTCTTTTTGACTTGTTATAGATCTCATCAACTGTATCAAAGTCATGCATGAGGACTTCACGCGTAATTTCTTGGCGCAAACCAGTTCGATAACGATTGACAAGTTCTCGGTCATCTTCTCGACTTTTGCATCGAATGACATAATCATTGCATTTCTCTGTGTACTCATCTAATAATAAAGTGCCGTGCCTGAAGACAAGAAACTGTTGTTGAATTATATCCAAATAATTAGAGGGCAGAAACTTATTTTCAAGCTTTTTGCACATGTCGTCCCACCTAGTGTTAGCGGGACTTCCCATGACGAAATTGTTATGATCAATGCCGTGCCACCATGCTCTTTCCGAACCCTTAAACTTGACTTTGACAAAGGCCACCCCCTGTGCATCATCCATGCGGTACCAGCTGAAATAATCTTCAAGAGAATTGAGCCAATCAATAAAGGCCTGTGGGTTCAGGCGTCCCGAGAAATCAGTCACTTCGACTTTGACGCGTTTGGTGATATCATCAACTTTGAGTGCTATTGGCGCATCTTCGTGGTCTTTTTATTAAAAAGACGCTCAATAAAATCATGAATAGGTTCACGTCTATGGGCATCACCTTGGTGAGGTATAATTTGTGGAATACCTATGCTGGAAGATGCATCAGTTGCTGGTTTTTGCAAGGCTGCAAACCCAATCTCTAATGCAAGTACCTGGTCAGTAAGTCCGGTCTCCAATGTATGAACCCGTTGCAACAATTTAGATAGCAGAGCATCTCGTTGATTGTCAGAAAGCTTTCCTCGAAAGGTCTGACCGCTGCGAGTAGACATTCTTGAGATTTTTTTTTTCAAATCAGGTGGGTTGGGCCCGGTTCGGGCTCAGGTTAGACCCAAAGGCAAGTCCAGAACCACGTGGGAGGCCGATCTTCTTTAGCCCTGCCTTGGGTTTTGTGCAAGCAAAGAAGATTAAAGGGGCAAAACAGAAACCCTTCTTACCCTTGTGATGGTGGATCGGTTGTAGCGACGATGGAGGGAGAACGGCAACGGTGATCTGCTTTTGGAGGCAAGCACGAGGAGCGACAGTGAGGCGGTCGACGGCGCTGTTGCTGGCGGCTGGCGACTGAGCGATTTGGCGATGATGGAAATTGGTGATGGGGAATAAGGAAGAACTCAACGAAGTTGGTGCGTGGCAGATGGTGGCCTCCTCTGGTACACGGTATGTTCGTGTTCTCCTTCGCTCTTCTCTTTTTTTTTTTTTTGCTGGGTGGGGTTTGAATGATGCTGGAAGGACGAGGGGATGGGCAGGTTTCGGTTGGGTTGTGGTTGTGGTGGTGGGGTTTTTGATGGATGGGAGGGTTTGGATGGTGGGGAAAGGCTCGTAATGGGTTTTGGTTGCAGCAAAGGGATCTGGGATGGGTTTTGGGTTGGGTGGATTTTTTGGAGAAGGGTTTCGGTGAGGGGAATTTGGTTCGGCAGTGGTCTAGGGTTTTCGGTTTGGTTGGAATGGGCTTATCGGTGGTGTGATGAGGGGGTGGATGTCGTGGTTTTGGGTTTAGGGTGGAGGCGAAGGGGTGTATGGGTTCTGTTGGGTTGGGCGCAGGTAGGGGACAGGGTGGATTTCGTGATCGGGATTAGTGGGTTTGGTGAAGGAGATGGGTTTGGGGTAAGGATGGGATGAAGATCAGCAGGGATGGGGGACTGACGGGATGATGGATGAATGGACGGTGGGGTTGTTTCGAATTGTTGATCGGAATACAGATCCAAGACCAGATCTGTGCTCTGATACCAATCTAATGCAGCCAGGGAAGAGGACCAAATCCACAGTAGGGATTTGGCCGAATCCAAGATGGATTCAACAGCCAGGAACTCACACACAAAGCTAAGCAAAGCAATAACAAACTGGAATTCAATTCTCAATTTAATAATAGATGTCATGATGATCCCTAAAGGGGAATCTACATATTTATAATAAAGTTCCAACGATCTTTCCTATCCATAACATAGAAACCTACTAATTTTTAAACTACTGAAGTAATTAGAAGACTACTAAAATAGGATAGCTTTCTCACAACAGCCGGTTCAAACTCATTGGATCTGTGGGCTTTTCCAATGGGCTGGATTTGATTGACCCGATAACTCACGGGCTAGGCCCAATGGACTTGGGTTTGGCTCGACTTGCATCAGAGATATGCTCTCACCTTACTATGAGAGATAAGGTGGGGGCCCTCACATACACATCCAATGCCAACAACTTAAATGTGAGGGCCCCTACCTTATCTCTCATAGTAAGGTGAGAAATGCTCTCACAGGAGCATCTCCCTATATATATATATGTATGGGCCAGCTCTCCTAAGATGAAGCTTAGCTTATCCTAAGATGAAACGGTGCTGGTCCCACAAATCAAAGTCGATTATCGTTGTGTTTTGATGATCGTCTCCAAAATCAAGATAAATCCAATTAGAGCTGGATTTTCCAGTTCCATCATGCAAAAAAATAGATATAATCAACTTTGATTGGTGGGACTGGCACTATCCCAGCTTAGGATAAGCTAAGCTTCTGTTTAGGAGAGCTCTGCTCATATATATATATATATATATATATATATATATATATATGATACCATATTTGCCTCTTTGCTATCGTAGGATTAAACTTATGAGTCATACTATGAAGCTATAAGAGAGTAATGGAGCAAAGACTTAGACAGGAGACCAAGATATCTGAAAAACCAATTTGGTTTTATGCCAGGGTGGTCAACGATGGAAGCTATCTTCTCACTTATGAAATTAATGAAAAAATATCGAGTGAAGAGGAAAAATATGCATATGGTCTTTATCGATCTAGAAAAAACCTACGACAGGGTACCTAGAGATTTAATTTGGTAGGTTTTAAATAATAGGAATGTTCCAGGAGGTTATATTGAAATTATTAAAGACATGTATGAAGGAGCAATAATGAGTGTGAGAACTACTTGTGGAAAGACATGGGAGTTCCCAGTTACCATAGGTTTGCATTATGGGTCAGCCCTCAACCCTTATTTCTTTAAACTGATTATGGATGAGTTAACTGCTCATATTTAAGAAGCGGTATCTTGGAGCATGTTATTTGCAGATGATATTATGTTGTAGATGAATCAAGAGATGGTGTGAATGCGAAAAAAGAAAGAAGATCCGCTAAAAACGAGTTGAATTGAAGGACTGGAACCTATATGTAAGTCGTCACTTGAGGGCTTTCCGTAATGTATGAAAAGTTTCAAACATGAGGAAACTTTTTTTTTTTCCTTTTTGTTTTAAATTCCTTTCTTTGAGGAATGATCTTAGTTTTTCATTATGCATATTTTGAGCATGGGTTTACTCATGCATGCATTGTTTGAGCTAGTTTCAATTTATTTTAAAAATTTTTATGGCATGGTTTTTCTTTTTAAATTTATCCCTTAAATAACCGTAGCTTTCAACTATGGTTGATGCTTAATCTTTAAAGTTTATTGGAACTTTGAGTCTAATCTCTTTATATATTATTTCGTTATTGATTGATCATTGATTGGTATTGCGATGGATGATAATACTAGGTGGTAGTTACTAATTAGTAAATGCTGAGTAGTGTCAACTTTGATTCAACTGTTTGACCATTAACTTAATGTTAGGTTACTGGTTACTATATCTGAGAAGCATGAATATAGGTGGACAAAAATATTTGTATTGTTCTTTCAATATCATACAACTGTGTAGGACCCGTATGAGTGTCACCCCCCAGAACCCGGAAGTCTGTGCTCCACGACATGATCGTGAATCATCATGCCATTTAATATGTCAGTAACATCATAAGATAACATTTAAGATAACAAGATGACATTTAGATCAAATCTGATAATGGTAACGCAATGGAAATACCTTTCATTGATTCACCTCCATATAATATCAGAGTTTGGGTTTCACATTGCAATTTAACTATAAAAGATTACTAAATCAAAATTCAACTATAAAGGACAACATTCAACTATGTAACATTAGTCTTCAACTACTATCAACTGAAATATAACAGAATCTCAAACTCTAAATGTCAAAGGCTCTAAAGTGTGATATTACTGCTCATTCCTTTATCCCAACTGCCTCAGCAAAGCTCATAGATGAGTCTCCTACCTCGAATCTGCACAATTAAATAAAATCTAGTCACAAGAAGTACTAATCTACATGCTAAGTACTAATCACAAGAAGTACTAATCTAGTCACAATTTTAGAATATACCATCCTAAGGAATATGCTCAAAGATGGGCAAGGTATAAAGCATTTGTGTGCGGATAGAGTACTGGGTGATAAATCATGTGATATCTCAATTTACAGAAAACTATGGGGAATGGATGACTAGTTAGTGAGTTTAATAAAAATACTCGACAAAGACACATCTCACCACATTATTAATTTGTACATGATAAACCTGAACCAAGTTAGCACTTTGTACAGGGCAAATCTGCACCACATTATCACATAACACTTTTCACCAGGTTCTAGTATTACTCGTCCGAATTACTCAAAGGTTGTAATAAATAATACAAAACACAGCGGGACTAGGTGCAGTCTAGCATAATGGCTGTAGGGGACTTCCTGAAGCACCTGACTCTGTCATGGTAAGAATAACCTCCCCATGCTAGCCTATTGCTTGATGATGCCTCGTAGAGTAGTCAAGGTAATGCCAACGCGTAGATCTATCATGACACATAAGTCCCCACGATTTTAACTCTAGCAAAACTGATTGAATACAGCTCATCTTTAGAGGTTGGGATTTTTGGAGATCATTCCCAACACAAGGTATGAACTCCAATAATTGCATCAAGATGAACACTATATACCACTGACCCCATGCCAATCATATACTCTCCATAATTTCAGGACCATGGAATTGATCACCACGGCCTCTATTTGTAAATGTAGGAAACAATAGCAGGGTCCATAACAATTTACAGGAACTTGGAACACAAAGAATTGATTAAAAACTAATTGAGGCTTAATAATGATCAATAACAGGTCATAAGTTATAATTTACAGAAGTTTGGAATTCACAAAATTAGTCCCTAAAAGATTCAGTTAAAATCAAAAGGAAAAAGGGGCCTAATCGTAATTTTGTTAAACTTTAGGGACTTATAGTTTCAGGTTATTTAAAACCTAAGGAAACAGGTAAAACAATTTCAGATATGAAGATGTTAAAGTACAGGGTCCTATTTGCAATTTTAGTGAACTACAGTGGTCTCGTTGTAACTTTCAGAAACATGGGCTAAGGAAACAACCCAAGACTGATTCAGCTGTGATTTCAAGGAACAATAGGGTCCTAGGTACAGTTTTAGAAAGTCCAGCACTAATGAGAATGACTAAATCAAGCCCAATCATAAATATAATGAATGCTAGGCGGCTATCTGCAATTTGTGGAAGCTTTAGAGCCATGAGAATCATCTGGAATCATGCTTAGATATGAATATAAGGAATGTCAGGCCCTTAAATGAAATTTCCCACACAAAAATCAACACTCCAATTAAAACCTTGGTTGTCAAGCATGCCTCGAACTTGGCCACCAGATCTGTGGGATCAACTGGACCTGGCCAACATGGGACTTGTTCTACTAGGATCTCCCAAGGGCCCACTAGTATCAGATCATTGGATCTGATTTTCCAACCGGTGGGCCATATGGGCCCTACAACTGTAACGCCCCACCCTATACCCATGTATGATATTGTCCGCTTTGGCCCACGGGCCTCACGGTTTTGCTTCTGATGGGCCTCAACCCATCAAAAGGCCTCATGCAAAGTAACGGTGTAAGCTCTACATATAACCCCATTCACTTTCCTCTTTATAGTCGATGTGGGACTCCGGGGTGTCACATTCCACCCCCCTTAAGGCTGCACGTCCCTGTGCAGTAGCCTGCCAGTCCCTGTAGCCTACCAGCCCTCTTGGCTCGCCCACATGGAGACCCGCCCACTTGCACCAGGCCACGGCAATGGACCCACACTCGAACTAGTCGAGAGTCGGCTTTGATACCATTTGTTACGCCCCACCCTATACCCATGCATGATATTGTCCGCTTTGGCCCATGAGCTTCACGGTTTTGCTTCTGATGGGCCTCAATCCATCAAAAGGCCTCATGTAAAGTAAGGGTGTAAGCTCTACATATAACCCATTCACTTTCCTCTCTATAGTCGATGTGGGACTCCGGGGCGTCACAACAACCATTCTCGAAAAGTTGCTCAATGACGACTTGATGACACGAAGGGCCTGTTTGGCATGGTGCCGCTTGGCCATTTCCATGTTCCCATGGGACAAGTAACAAAACACGTTTGAACGGGCATTTAGTGGCTGTTTCAATTTTTTATTTTTTGGAAAGATCCGTGGATTACGTCCCACTAGATCTGGATTTTCAAAATGATTTTCATTTGTTTTTTTATTTTTTTATGGAACATCTCGCTGGTATAGACTGTCAAAAGGGTCCAAAACTCTCCTTACTTGCTCCCTCTGCAAACTTCATCCTCCTCCTCTTCTCTCTTTCTCTCTGAAAACCCAATTCCAATCTCCTTTCTCTTGTAGTACCTTGTGGGTCTGTACTGATCGCAATCTCTTGTTAAAGTGTTGTAGTGATGGAGCTCCACCTCGACCCATATCTCCCTTGCTCACAAGCACTCAGAAAATGCACTGGGCTTTGCTTGTTTTTCATGTTTTTGGTCTGTTGAGTCGATATTGAGGTTTTTAATGTTGAAACAAAATGATTTCTACTTCGGATCTATTAATTTTTATTTCTTTAATTGAAAATAGTTTTTTTTTTATTTTTCGTTTCTTTCATTGAATAATGTATTTCCATAAAGCATTGGTATTTGGTACAATCCAATCTCATCCTAATATTACCAAACAAGTTCTACATAGCCTGTTCTCAATGGAACATTCACACATCATTCTACCAAACAATTGCACCCCACACACTTGGCATAACCCCATCTCAGCACAAAATTGAGAACAGCATAGGAAGAATGCCAAACGAGGCCCAAATCACCATTTTGGTTCTAATTTCTTGAAGATTTTTGGGTGGTTTGGGTAGGAAACAACATCTAATTATTGTAATTACAGTAGGAAATCAATCAATCTAATTTACAAGATGTGAAAATGAGTTTTAAGCACAATCCCACTCGACAGAGTTGTCGGCAATTTGGGAAAGGTACTATAGCATTCACTAACTGGTGAGAAACTCAATTGATTCAACAAATATTACTTCTAATCACATCATAATGCTGAACACCAAAGATTCTAGTGCTGGAAACCGAATGTAGGAGACAAATGCACAAAATGAGTATTGACGGAGAAGTAGTACTGTAGCAGTTCTTATATTTCAGTAATTTCATTTAAACGTCAAACGACCAAAAATACAGCATACAGTTGATTCGCAGTTATCTCTAAGGCTAAAATGAGGATTAATGCATCAAACATCTGAATGTCAACAGTAAATATACAGAAATAAAAACTGAGATGTGAGCAGATATTAAGAGAAACAATAGCTACCATCCATTTCTAGCATGAATTAAAGACATTTCATCACAATCAACACAATTTCGAGAAAAAAAAGAAAGTAAAACTGAACTATCAACACAATTTCGAGAAAAAAAAGTAAAACTGAACTATCTAGAAATCAAGATCCTATTTATGCTTATTACTTGCCTATTAATGGCGTGGATTGGCTAATGGAAACCTTAATCTTCCCCAATCCTCTCTTCTAGGGCTGCCTCCTACTCTGAAGAAATGATTAGAATAGTAAAGCCCCCATCTCTCTGTTTAAATAGTGAAGCCTTATAAGCTAGCTATCCTAGTAGTCTTCCACTAGTAAAGCACTCCCTACATGTTAAAACTCATTGGGTCATGGCCCAACTTAGTCTATTAGGTTCTAACTTCTAACTACTAACCTAAGCTATCTATAAAACTAATAGGTAATTCTGGTCTTGTTTCATTATAATATTATGGATTTTACTTAGAAATGCACATTCCTCTTGTACTAATTGTAAACAGAATGACATGAAATTTTAATGTGGTATTTGGTTGCAGGTTTTTGTTGCTCTTCTGAGAACCTGTCAACCGGAAAATAAAATGCTGGTTAAACAAGCTCTTGATATATTAATGCCCGCATTACCAAAGAGATTGCCTCCTGGGGATTATCGGATGCCAATTTGGATCCGTTATACAAAAAAAATCCTGGTCGAGGAAGGTCATTCAGTTCCTAATTTGATTCATATTTTTCAGCTTATTGTTCGACATTCAGATCTTTTTTACAGCTGTAGAGCACAATTTGTTCCTCAAATGGTAAACTCTCTTAGCCGCCTCGGACTCCCATACAACACAACTGCAGAAAATAGGCGCCTTGCCATTGAACTGGCTGGTCTAGTTGTGGCCTGGGAAAGACAAAGGCAAAATGAAATGAAAGTAGTACCAGATGCAGACGGTCATCACCAGTCTGGTGATGTATTTACTACAAGCTCCGCTGGTGGTGATGCAAAGCGCCCACCTGATGGTACTTCATTTCCTGATGATTTAAGTAAACGGGTAAAGGTTGAACCTGGTCTTACCTCCCTCTGTGTCATGTCTCCTGGTGGAGCATCAATCCCAAATATTGAAACTCCTGGATCTGCTGGCCAACCTGATGAGGAATACAAGCCTAATGCTGCAATGGAAGAAATGATTATTAATTTTCTCATAAGAGTAAGGCTCTCTCTCTCCCCCCGTCCTGCTTCTTCTTCCTCCACTTCTCTCCCACCCCCTGAACCCTCCCTCTTATGTTACACTTTTGTTTTGAAGGTCACTCAATTCTCTGTCTATCATATTATGGATCTGCCCTTAATTGCATTATTACAAGTTTCTATGTGAAACGACGAAACTTGAATTTTACTGAAAGCTTTGGTTCTTCATCAACCTGTGTTTGATTGTATATATTTAAGTTGTGATTATGTGATATCTTAATGGGGTGGCTGATGATGCTTCCTTCATAACGGAAACCATTGATACTATAGTTTCTAGTTGTCATCTTTTTCCGGAATTTTATTCATTCTCCTGGTCATATTTTTTTGGTCACTAAAGATTTTTATTTTTGGTTTTCTGCTTTAAGCAAATGATGAGCATCATGTGTACATTTGATAGTTACTGGAGGTATTTATTTTCTGCATGGGAGGAAATAAGAAAATAGTTGAATATTGATTTTGCATTATTCTGTTGCAATAACTATTTGACATTACTTATTATTTCAAGGAGTGATTGGTACATGGTGAATGCAGAAAATCTTAATTAAAAGATTCGCTATATCATTCTCTAAAAACCGGAAAAGAAGGAGGAAAAGAAAAGGATGAAAAAATATTTGAAAATTGATTTGCTTTCTCTGACCCATGTCAAGTAATTTCAAGAAATAATGGACAGCTGGCCCAGGCAATACAAAAGTTTTTCTGTCTTTTAAAAAAAAAAATAAAAGCTTCATTACCTTTATCACAAAAGGGGGAGATGAATCTCTTCTGAAAAAAAGCAGAAACATCATTTTGTTCTTTTAGTCTTGAGTAATCCATTAAAGGGATTGAAAGTTTCAGAACCAAGGTAATTCTCGAGGGAATGTGTAAACACATAAGAATCTCGATAGTCTTAAATATTTTAGCTCAGGTTGAAAACCTAGCATCTAGGATTTGTCTGCTCCACAAGTATATAAGTATGTAATTGATATAAAAACTACCTTCCAAAAAAATAAAAAAAATCTCTTCAAAAAAAAAATCCTTAAAAAGAAATGATATAAAAACTTTACCTATGTTTCTATCAGCTACAAACATTTCTTTTCCTGCTCAATTTACCATGTTTGGCGTTATGGTTGATTTTATCAGCAATTTTAGATGTAACAATCTTTCCCACAAGTGCAGGTATGAAAGTTTTCTGTGCAAAGTTGTTGGCCCAATATCAAGGTTTAAAGAATCTGAGTTATAAATATAAATGCCATTGCATTTCCAAGCATGGAAATCAAGATAGTTGGCTACACCATTCACTTTTCCAAACTTGTCCATTGATGGTTCCTCCATTTAGTCCCCCGTGCATGCTTCTCCTATCAATGTGTTGCTCCACCTGGCATGTCTGTAACACAAGTTTGGCCCCACCATCCAAGCCACGATGGGCAGGGTTGTCCAAGCACATATTTCCTTGGGTGGTTTACCATGATGCATCCAAGATATATCTCCATGGGTAGACCCATATTTTCTTTCATCTTATTCTCTTTGTTATACATCTCCATTTCTGTATCCCATTATTGATGTCTCAGCGACTTACATATGTATTTTAAGTGGAGACAAACATCCCAAATGAGTCTTAAATTGCCTGGATCTGCTCTTGTATTTTATATGAACTGAGAAACATTTCTTTTATTTCTGAAAAGCAGGTTGCTTTGGTCATAGAGCCTAAGGATAAGGAAGCAACTTCCATGTACAAGCAAGCTTTGGAGCTACTGTCACAAGCTTTAGAGGTGTGGCCCAATGCCAATGTTAAGTTTAATTATCTTGAGAAGTTGTTAAGCAGTCTTCAGCCTTCTCAATCAAAGGACCCTGCAACAGCTCTGGCACAAGGTCTGGATGTCATGAATAAGGTTTTGGAGAAGCAGCCACATTTGTTTATCCGAAACAACATTAACCAGATTTCTCAAGTAAGCTCACACATCTTTTAGTAGTTTGTGGCTATGATGGTAATGAATACAGATATAATCTTGTAGACTGTTGATTGCTGTTTCACAGATTCTTGAGCCCTGCTTCAACAGTAAAATGCTGGATGCCGGAAAGTCACTCTGCTCCTTGCTGAAAATGGTCTTAACTGCTTTTCCTTTAGATTCACCTAATATCCCACAAGATGTGAGGACATTCTACCATAGGGTTGAGGATCTGATACAAAAGCATCTTGCTGCCGTGACTGCGCCTCAGATATCCCTTGAAGTTAGTTCTGCTAACTTAATGATAAGCTTTGCTGTCTTTGTCGTGAAAACCTTGGCAGAGGTGCAGAAGAATTTTATTGATACTTTTCTTGTGCCATTGGTTCGTGTTCTTCAACGCTTGACACGGGACATGGGATCATCTGCAGTTTCTCATTCAAGACAAGTATGCTTCCAATGATTTAAAATCTGTAACCCATTGTTTTTTTTTTTTTTTTATATGTTTCCCCTCTTTAAATGCTAATTCTGAGCTTCCTCAAAATTGTATTGTGTGAACTTCTGCTGTTCTCCTTAATTCGCTTTCTGATGGATATCATCTTCTGTTTTCCTTAATTATTGAAACATGCTTTTACCTTGCTTGTCAAGTTCTGCCCGTTTGTGTTTGCATGAAGATTGTGGAATCACAATATGTAACTGATGAAATATCATAGCAGTTTCTTTTCACTAATTTAGCAGTTAATACGATTGCTAGTGATTCGTCATGCCCCCGGACTGGGTTACTGTAGAGATCCGCATCTGGGGGCATGAACTGGGGTTTTGTGGAACAATAATCCTTCTTTTCCCCAGGATCTACATGTGCGGGGATACAATGTCCATCACTTTATGGAATATTTAGTGGAAGCTTGCATTGCGGTGCAACTTGGAGTCCGGAGCTCACCGGATTCCATGTTGCATCACTAATGTCTCAACTAAATGTATGCCATTGCACAGCACATTATTAGATTGGTATAAACATAAACAATAATTAAACAGAGCCAGGCAAGTAAACAGGATAATTCATTCCCATATATTCAAGTTAAATAAGTACAAAAGATGTTTTCATTACATTCCCTAAGTAAAAGGCCAACAAAGGCTAGTACATAAAAGATTACAAAAACCCAAAATATAACTCCCAAAATGACGGTATCTCCTCTGCAAAATACGGTGTCTATAATGACAGCCTCTGCACATCAGTCTCTTGCATCCTGCAGCTCTGCAACCACCATCTCAAAAACCAGCTCGGGGGCAAGGGTATGGGTG
This sequence comes from Umbellularia californica, assembly GCA_028538565.1. NCBI lineage: Eukaryota > Viridiplantae > Streptophyta > Magnoliopsida > Laurales > Lauraceae > Umbellularia > Umbellularia californica. Next base: position 57,179,156 of record JAPQWN010000007.1, read on the forward strand.
CCAATACCTACAACACCAAATGTAGATCAGACAATAGCCTGACAAGTAATTAATATAAATAACATGTATGTTGCTTCAAATTGAATTTAAAGACAGGTAATTAGCAGAGTTGAAATAAAGTCTAACTAGGCATGTTGAGCATAAATAATATACTGAATGAGTCAAAAACAATGCTACTTCATGTGTAATTTAGACAAGTAATGATCAATGCCGGATAAGATACTAATCATGCTACCTTGGTAAACTACATGGCTAGACCTTGTCGACATTCATGGGTGCGTCTGTGTTTCCTATGGCCATGTGCTTGCAAGGATGCGTTTTCCCATGGGTGTGACCGCATTTCCCGTTATATGCCATGCACGATAATAGTATCACTTCATGGGTGATCCACGTTTCCCGAGAATGGGTATGCGAGATCATAATACATGTGCTCTCGGGCGTGACCGAGTTTCCTGAGAGCTAGCAAGCAGTACCGCAAACTCCCCTGGAGTATACTGTCTATGGTCATCACGAACGTTTAGCCTTGCCACAGGCGTGACCGTGTTTCTCTTGCAAGGTAGGTAATGAAGCGACACCCTTGTCACTTATCCGGGCTACACTTATATATACACGCGCACACAGTGCCCAAACGCCCCTCCTAGTTTGGCCCATTAGGATGCATGATGATTGAAGAAGTTTATTGGATGGAAAGATCCATATGAGGCGTACCTACATGCAAAATCTTGAGCCCATAGGATCATCCTAACCTTTCGATCCACGGCCCTAAAATTTAATGGATTAGAGTCATCATTTTATTATGATTTCAATCCAACGGTGAGGAAAAGTTGGATGAATGTCAAACTTGGACTTGTGACTATTCATTGGGGGTAGTGTGTGTGAATAGACTTGATTGACACGATATGGGCCCTATGACCCAAAAAAAGAGGGGAGCAAAAAGGGGAGTTTTTAAAGTGGGGCATTTTTGAGAATTTCCCTATATATATAATGAGAGTTATGTAGTGCTGACTCGAGTATGCGTGAACACATTCTAGACTGATCTCCATCCCTAGGAGTTACCACAGGTAGAAAAATGCTCCGAAAACCGAGCAAACTTAGAATAAATCATGACCTTTGTGAATAGCCTTCCTATTTGTAAGGATGAGTATTGGGCAACCCGGGTGAACTAAGACCCCTAATGTGGACAAGAAGGGACTTGACAAGTCGAATGAGGTTAAGTAAAATAAACCAAGTAAAATGAGGCAGCATTTCAGTGTGAAATGACTTGCCCCGAAATGGTAAAAGGAGTATAATTTGGATCTGGGCAACTAAGAAGGTAGCTTGCATCAAAGGCGTGCTTATCGACTCAATTATGGCACAACCATGGATCTTGTCATCCCAAGGATCGAAGCGGCATTATAGTGTGCACCAAGTTATAGGGCATGACTCAAACAAGCCAAAATAGCTAAACGAAGGTCGGGTGGTCATGGGTTATAACAGATGGTGCAAACTAGACTATTATCAAGTGCATGTGTCACGGTCCGAGAGTGGGACCAAGTTGGGATGCGACGTGGGAGGTTTCCGAGGGTCCCTGTCCAAGTACGAGAGGGCTAGACTCCGCACGGGCTTGATAGAAGGCTCCGGAAATGTTCCGGAAAGTCCGGAAGCATTTGGAAGACATTCGGGTCTAGAACATTCTAGAAAACCCCGTACCCTAAAGAGCCCCAGAAGACTCTAGAACCTTTGAACATGTGTTGGAACTTTCTAGAGACTTAGTGTGTATGAGTTGTTGCCCACTTAGGAAATCTCTAGAAGGAGAATGCTCTAGAAGGTAAATACTAGCCACACACTTGGACAATTGTGAGCCACATGTTGTAAGGGGTCTTCCCCTATATAAAGGGGTCACCCCCTCCCCTCATTTGTAACGAAACCAACAAAACCAAGAAAGAAGCTTAGAGAGCAACATCAAGAGTGTAAGGCCTAAAGTGCCTAAGTGTACATCTTGTAAGCAACCATTGAGTAATACAATTTACTCTTGCCTTAACCATTCTCCTAGCTTTCTTCTTGTAACTCCTAGTGTCATTCTAGTTGAGTTCCAGTACTAAGGCTTACTAAGCTGTGTTCACTAAGTCTTGAGCACGCGTGAGTGTGAGTAAGGCTGATCTTTGACACCCGAAGAGTACATACCGGGGTCTTAGAGCCGCACGAGTCTTGAGCTATAGTCTCGGCCCGTGACACGTGCAATGCACGCAAATATACATGTTTACATAATTAGACATTACCAGCAAGCTGTTCAGATTCAAGAAACCGTTACAAAGGTCCATCCTAGCCTTTGGATTGCCTTTAATGTGCTAAAACAACACCCTTCGCCTTTGCGCGTTGGTCGGGTCTAAATGTCGGAATTTCAAGTACATTGGTGCTCTTATGGTGTAAGGCATTCCAAACTCTTTAAGTTGACACACATTTGACTTGTATTGTGCCATGCATGTCTCCAGACTGCTGGAGGTGACGGTCAGCTCAAACATCACCCCAATAGAGGCCAAGTCCGATTCTTGCTTGAGTTCGGGTACAAGTTAACAATCATGTCGTAAGGTTCATGATTCTAGCTCAAAGAATCAAGGCTCAGAATCGAGGTTTTAAATCCACAAACGAGTGAAGTTGAGGGGCAAACAATGGTCCAAGATAAATGGCACAAGTCTGCAAAATACCTTGAAAAGAGTGTGAGGGGAAGATGGTCAATTTCCAGAAAAACAGGCCCCAAAGGGGCTAGGCACTGTCTGATCAAGGGGCCAGTGTCCGACCAGCACTGACAGACAATGCTCTTTGGCACTGAGGGCTCAGTTTTTTGTGGGGTTTTCCTCCCCCTTTTTGGTCCATTTGCTGGGGATCTTTGGCACCATTTTAAGGGTTGAATAGACATCTTAATTACACTTTAATCTTTCATTAATTAGAGTTAAAATTAAGCAAAATTAACTTGAACTTCAGATGGGTTCTAGTGTAATTGAAAGAGTAGAACATGAAATCCAACAAAAATACTTGCATGCATGCCAGGTTAATTTGCCATGTTTAATCAAATTAATTCCTTGCCTTGGGTCTCCTAGATCACGAAGAATCTCTTACAGAGATCAGTTCCCCACCAAAAGCCCCAAACCTACATCAAAAACCAAAGATCTCAAAAACTATGAAAGAGGGACAGAAAAGGCTTGCATGTCAAGCTATGGGACAGCAATGGGATCCTAATCCTCATGCTAAGAGCTGGAGAAGGTTCCTCACTTGTAGGTAGCTCAACTGAAACGAATTTGGCAGCAAGGGAGCTGGGATTCCATGAAGAAGATGACCAAGGGAGAGAGGAGAATAAGGGGGATGGGATGATGGTGACCTTGGTTCAGCGGATTGGAGCGCTGGATCTTCACTAGCAGCAGGGAGAAAGGAAGAAGAAAGAGAGGAGAAGAAGAGATTGTTGGAAATGCAGAAATGAGGAGAAAGGATTGGCCAGCTTATATGCATTCAGCTTTTGTGAAAATGACATCCACGTCCCGACTTAAAGTGAAATTTTGATCGGCTAAATGAAGGACTTCGTGACCTTGGATTGTTTCGTGCCAAGAAAGAAACTTTCTTGAGATTAAATTATGTTTCGAACGAACCCAAAATGAGAATTTTTTGAGGCTCCGAGAGAAAACTCAACTTTTAAGGAAATGACGACTATTTCCCGAATTAAGAGAGATCAGGTGAAATGAGGTGTTTGTATAAGTGGGCCCTACCATCCCTTTCAATTTTCCGTCGGTATGATCCTGGAGTATCATAACTTGTTTTTTTCCTTTTTCAATTGTATCCAATTCGTGGAGTTAGGATACTCTCAAGCCCAAACCCAGACAATGACAAGAGTTACCTGTCCCACTTGTGGAAAGCCTAAGCCGCTCGAAATAATTGCCCCACTCTTGAAAGCCTAAGCCGCTCGGAATAATTGTCCCACTCTTGAATGAGCATTTGGCAAAATTTAACAAGTTCTATCTTACCCCAGCAGTAAGACGTGGCAGTCCTCACCTCGGTGACCGGGTTTCGAGCCTGACCATCCCTCTCCCTTGCATGTGTTAGTCCCTATTACCTCACATGTTCGAGTGAGTCGTCCTTGTATGTGTGAGTTCCTGTTACCTCACATGTGCGAGCAAAATTTATTTTAAATAGTGTCCTTGTAATTTGTGATAGCAAACACCTACTTTTTCAAGAGATAGGAGCATTTGATAACCTATGAGAGTGGAACAAATAGGAACCAGAAGGACTTTTTCCTACTTTGAAAACGTGACCGACTGCCTTGTAAAGATTGTAAGGTTATTTTTAGAGAAAGTTTGACCAGACAATACAGTATAGTAATTTTAGATGTTTACATTAGAAGTAGAAAGAGGGGCAGTAAATAAAAGTTGTCTTAAAACAAGATGTGTGGATTTGAAAGGGGAAAGGCAACAACATAAAGTGATCAAGGGAGGAGAATGAAATTTGGAGGGAGAAAGTACTGTGATGTGGAACCAAATGGGTGACTGTTTTAGAAGGGTTGTAAAAGAGTGCTTGGAGAGTTGAAAGGGAAAGGTCACTTTGATAAAGAAACATGGTAGTGGACTGTAGAGGTTTAAGAAGTTGTTCGAGAGGAAGATGTTGCTATTATATAATATGAAGCGAAGTGGTTTCAAATTGAAATTAGTTCCGCTCCAATTGATTTTGACTCATCCAATTTAATTTAATTTGACCCTAGCAAACGGGTTTGGTCGTGGTAAATTAGGTAGAGCGTGACCTGTATATTTTTAATGACGTGGGAAAAATTAAACATGGTGTGTGCCAAAACTCGAATTAAGGACAATATGGATTTCAAAGGGGCAACCCTACCACTACACCATAGAGCATCTTTTTTGTTAATTAGTTATCAATAACAACTTAAAATCAATTAATGAGGAACGGACTCAACCCCATTTTGGAATATTGACCGAGACTTGGAATTTATCTATAATTTATTTATAAAAATAACTATATTTTTAGCATATTGGGCCCTATAAATACTGTTGTTATTATTTTCATACTTATGCATTGTACTTTAAGCATAGGTGATCAAACTTTTGAAATAACTATTTTATATGATTTCCTATATAGTCATTAATTTTCTATGACAATCATTTTACAATAAAACTAAACTCAAATGAATATATAATATATGAAATTGATCAAATATGAAGCGAACTGAGAAATTAGAGCTTAATTACAATTTGATTTGGACCCTGTGAATTTTGTTTTGACCCCTTCTTTTAATAGATTGATTCTACCCTCTCCGTTTTTAAACCCTTTTTAATTATTACCGAAGCTCTTCCTTTATGACTCTTTAATACTGAAACTCCTCATTTCTCTCTGCTCCTTTCCTCTTCTCGGTATGTTTTTCAAAATATTTTAATGCATCCTTTCAGCTTCTCTATGTGTCCGTTCTCTTCCCTTTACTCTCTACATCTTCCCCTCTCTATTTACAAAGCCTTTTTTTTATAATATTTTTCACTATATAATATTGTGAATTACGTTTCCTGTGCTAAGCATGGGGCTTTTCGCTAGTAAAGTTTGAAAGAGATTAGGAATATGGAAAATTATGAAATTTATAAGGCAAAAGAAACAAGCTAAAACCCAAGTGATGCAAAGTCTAAAGCATATGATGATATATGCAAGAAGTTGAGTACGAAAGTAACTAAGGAAGATATTTTTAAGCTCAAAAGAATGAGTGAAATGAAAAGTAAGGACTTATATAATGTCGCATGTCAAGAGCGATCACCAAAATGTTTTAGTAAACGACAATATCTTAAAGGAAGGTAGAGAGAATATTTTAACAAAATATTAAATAAGATTCTATAGGAGGCTTATGAATTAGAAATTACTTCGTTGGCTAGACAGACCTTTGGCAAGGATGAAGATGACAAAGGCTACGAGGCCAGATGGCATTTCGATAGAGGCTTGAAAATTCTTAGTAGTGATTGGATGGGTTTGGTTAACTAGGCTTTTTAATAAGATATTTAGAACATACAAAATGTCGAATGAATGGATGAGAAATGTTGTAGTATCTATATATAAGAACAAAATAAATATACAAAGTTTAATCCAATGATATTTAGATTAAACTTTTGAGTTTGAATATGAAACTATGGGAGTAATGGAGCAATGTCTTTGAGACAAGACCCACATCTCTTGGAAATTAATTTGGTTTAATGCTAGGGAAGTAAACTATGAATGCTATCTTCTCACATAGATAACTAATGAGAAAATATTGAGAGGAGGGAAAATCTTCATATGGTCTTCATTGCTCTAGAGAGAGCCTACGACAGGGTACTCGGGGATTTGATTTGGTAATGGTAGGTTTTAGATTTAAGGAATGTCTCAAGAAATTATATTGACATTGTTAAACCCATGTTTGAGGGAGCATTTATGAGTGTGATAATTACCTATTGAGACACATGTGAGTTCCCAGTGACCATAGCTTTGTATCATGGGTCCTCTTTTAGCCTTTATCTCTTTACACCGATTATGGGCATTTTAACTGCTCATATTCAAGAGTAGGTACAATGTTGTTTATTGCTTGCGAGCATTGGTGGATTAATTGAGAGATAGCATGAATATGAAACTTGAGAGACCGAGGGAGGCTTTAGAAATACAAGGGCTTTAAAATAAATCATACACAAAATACATGAATTGAAAATTCAGTAGGGATGTGCAAATAGATGCAATTGCAGAGATAACACACAGAGTCCTTCCGATGCCTTGGTTGTACAATTAGTAAGGATAGGGAGATTGAGGAGATTTGGTTATTGAGTTCTTTGTGATTGGCGCATACCAATAAGATTGAAGGAGAAATTTTACAAGATAGCTATTAAACCCGTTATGACCTATGGAACATAATGTTACCCAATTAGGAAACAATATATGCAAAAATATGCAACAAAGATGAGAATGCTGAGATGGATATGTGGTTAAAGTAGGAAAGATAAAATTAGAAATTAGCGCAAAAGGAAGTATTTAGGGTTAGTATCAACATGTGATACATTAAGAGAGACTCATTTGAGATGGCTTGTACATGTCCAACGCAGGGCAACAAGCCAATAAGGAAAAGTTTTTCTATGTAGGTTGATAGCCCCTAGAGGAGGACGGGTAAGTGATGAAGACATGGATGGATGGAAGCGGTAAAAATAGATCTGAATAAGTGCAACCTATCAGAGGATTTGGCCTTGGATAGATTGGAATGGTGAAACAAAGTTCTTGTTGTTGACCCTAACTTAGTTGGGACATAACTTTGATGATTATGATGAATGATTAACACGGAGATTAAACTATAAACCTTAACACATTTATTAGTTAAAGATTCAACAATAATATAGGATGTTAATCACTTAAAAGGACCAATATTTTGTTTTATGGTGTGCATTGATGATTAAAAGGTAACACACTATTCTAGCATTTTCTAGTATTCTACAGTTTTTGGATCTTTTTAGAGAATTTTTTGGATGAAAAATACTTCTTGCTGGGACAACTACGAACTACCGGTTTTTTGGGTCTTTGTGAGGTTGACTGTGATTTTGAACCATGATCTAGGTACACTAGGTCATTCTTGGAGACACTGACTACACATAAATATATATTACCCTTCGGCATGATGCGGGCCCTAGGGTTAGGGCCTGTGTGGATGTGCTCAAAGCACCATGGGTGCCGAAGCACGTGTCCGAAGACATAATAAATCTTCGTAGAGACAATAAATGAGGACGTACCTCAATGGGGAAAACCCAACTATCATTAATCAACTCTCTAAATAATTCTCCACTACAATGCCATATAAATAAGAAAGCAAACTTAATGCCTAAGAAAACCTAATCAAATAATGCAAACTTCCCTAATAACAATCATTAAATAAATTTAAAAACTAATAATTATAATTAAAATCCTAAATCTATGTGGGCCCTACACATGTGGCCATGAGGTCAATCTGCATCACGGCTATTAGAATCCTATGATTTGTATCTCGAATTCCAAATCTTAAGGAAAACGATTTGTATCTATGCAACGAATCCCATTTACTGATGAATCTTAGGATTTAGATGTGAATATTATGATTCGATACTTGTTTTGTCGAATCTTATAAATCAAGCGATTCGATTGAGCGAGAATAGCTACAACCACTAAATTAATATTAACAATCTTTTGCTTTTCTTCTTTCTTTCTTTTAGCGTTTTTACTTTTAAAAGTTATTTAGCAGTTAATTTGACCCCTTAAGAATATTCACGGCTTCGGGGAGGTTTTAGAGATAAATAAAGAACATGCATTTAATTAAACCATTTGACTATACATATGGTGATTTTCTATATCTTCTTTTATTATTTTGTTTTTTGTTTTTTTCTTCATAAAAAAACTTTCTTAATTTCAAGAGATATCCTATTGCGTAAGATTGATGGTTTGAATTTAACTTTTACTTTTATATTTTGATTTAAAGATAACAAGAAATAAATATATATTGATACCTTAAACTTATAAACATCATATCATTTATTATGTATTAATATGTCATGATGTTCTTGATATGATTGTATGTTATACTTATTTGTCATTGTATTTATATTGTGCTATAAATGGGAAATTGGATTGTTATGAATAACTACATGTTTCTTGTTTTTTTAATTTGTAATTATTTTTCAATTTTATTAGAAAAATAAAAAAATTCCTACGATTCATGATTCGATTCAATCGATTCATGGGTATGAGCGATTTGCGATGCGATTCCGATTTTCAAAACTATGTTCTTCAGAAAGTGGGTTTGCTTTTTCATATCTCTCTTTCCAAGTAGAACTTTTTGTTTCCAAGCAGAAGTAGAGTTTTTTATGACTAATATTTTCATTAACAGACTAAAGTACCAGTGGAAATTCAAAACTTAAGTAAAATAATACTTGGTACAAATCCAGATGAAGTGGCCTGAAACATTTCTGCTAAACCGAAATTAACCAGAACAACTGAAGCAGACTTGGACAGACAAAACAGGAACCGGGATGTTCTGAAACTTCTTCCTGTTCTCTTCCTGTTCAGGACGGGAACTTATTCTGGGTGGAAGTGACAATTGCTATGATGCACTGATACGTCATGGATACGGTGGGGACACACCATAGACATGGCAGGGACACGGATTTTACACATAAAAAGTGAAGTATCGGATACGATATGACACGATGCGTTGCCCATTTTGAAGTATCTTTGCATCATAGGACAATTGTGCTTTTAATTAATAATTTGAGAGTTTTATGTTTCACAATATGCCAATGTTGGTGACTGATGATAGTTTCTGATAATGTAATGTCCTGAACTTTGTGCTCAGAGAACAGATCCAGATTCAGCAGTCAGTTCTTCACGTGCAGTCGCCGACATTGGGTCAGTGACATCTAACTTGAAATCCATTTTGAAGCTTATCAGTGAAAGGGTGATGCTTTCTCCGGAGTGCAAGCGATCGATAAGCCAAATTCTGCATGCATTACTCTCTGAGAAAGGCACAGATGCAAGTGTGCTTTTATGCATACTTGATGTTATAAAGGTCTGGATTGAGGATGACGTCAGGCCAGCTGCAGCTGGCACGCCAAGTGCCCTTCCAACTCAGAAGGAGATAGTTTCCTATCTTCAGAAGCTTTCACAGGTCGAAAGACAAAGCTTTTCTCCTTGTGCTCTGGAAGAGTGGGATGGGAAATACCTTCAGCTGCTTTATGGGATATGTGCTGAATCAAGCAAGTATGTAGTTGTTTTGGGTTCAATAACATGATGCTCTCTCTCTCTCTCTCTCTCTCTCCCCTGTTACAAATTGTAATGACTTGAATTGGTTACCAGATATCCACTAGCAATAAGGCAAGAAGTGTTCCTGAAGGTCGAAAGACAATTTATGCTTGGCCTAAGAGCAAAGGATCCAGAAATAAGACAGCGGTTTTTTACACTCTACCATGAATCTCTCGGGAAAACACTATTTGCCAGACTGCAATATATCATCCAAATTCAGGACTGGGAAGCGCTTAGTGATGTTTTCTGGCTTAAACAGGGGATCGATCTTCTCCTAGCAACCTTGGTTGAGAATGAACCCATAAACCTTGCTCCTAACTCAGCACGGTTGGCCCCACTTACGGCCACAGGATCTCTTCCAGAGCATTCTGGACTGCAGCAGCAGGTCTCTGATGATCGAGCTGATTCTGAAGGAGGCACTCTGACATTTGATACCCTTGTATCTAAGCATGTACAATTTTTGAATGAGATGGGGAAGCTTCAGGTCATCATTTTGTTGTTTTTACCTATAAAAAAGAAATATATTTTGCTATTTCGTATAAACATGTAATTACTACTTTGTGCTTCAGGTTACATATTAACTAGCTATTACTTCTGTGTTTAGCAGTTACTTGAATTATTTACCTTTTGGGACTAACTGTTTGCTCTGTTGTAGGTGGCTGATCTTGTGATCCCTTTGAGGGAGTTAGCGCATACAGATGCCAATGTTGCTTACCATATGTGGGTGCTAGTGTTTCCAATTGTTTGGGTTTCCTTACAGAAGGAGGAGCAGGTAACTTTGGCTAAGCCAATGATAGCCCTCTTATCAAAAGATTATCACAAGAAGCAGCAGGCGAATCGACCGAATGTTGTGCAGGCTCTTCTAGAAGGCCTCCAGTTGAGCCATCCCCAACCTCGCATGCCAAGTGAGCTTATCAAATATCTTGGGAAGACTTACAATGCATGGCACCTTTCACTGGCTCTGCTAGAAAGTCATGTCATACTGTTCAACAATGAGACTAAGTGTTTTGAATGCCTTGCTGAGCTTTATCGGTTACTTAATGAAGAAGATATGAGGTACGGACTGTGGAAGAAAAGACCAATTACTGCTGAAACGAGGGCTGGACTCTCATTAGTTCAACATGGTTACTGGCACCGTGCTCAAAGCCTATTTTATCAGGCAATGATTAAGGCTACTCAAGGTACTTATAGCAATGGAGTCCCCAAGGCTGAAATGTGTCTTTGGGAAGAGCAGTGGCTTTATTGTGCAAGCCAACTTAGTCAGTGGGATGTTTTAGTGGATTTTGGAAAAAGTGTTGAAAATTATGAGATACTACTTGACTGCCTTTGGAAAATTCCTGACTGGGCATACATGAAGGATATTGTACTTCCAAGGGCTCAAGTAGAAGAGACACCAAAGCTCCGCTTAGTGCAGGCCTTTTTTGCCCTTCATGATAGAAATGCAAATGCTGTAGGTGATGCTGAGAACATTGTGGGAAAAGGTGTTGAACTAGCTTTAGAACAGTGGTGGCAACTGCCCGAACTGTCTATTCACTCCCGAACACCTCTTCTGCAGCAATTTCAACAACTAGTTGAAGTTCAAGAATCAGCAAGAATCATAGTGGACATTGCAAATGGAAACAAGCAACTTTCTGGAAATTCTGTTGTGGGCGTTCCTAGTGGGTATATGGATCTGAAGGATATCCTTGAAACTTGGAGACTTCGAACTCCCAATGAATGGGATAATCTATCTGTATGGTATGATCTGTTCCAGTGGAGAAATGAGATGTATAATTTTGTGATAGAGGCTTTCAAGGATTTTCAGTCCACCAACCCACAACTTCATCACCTTGGTTTTCGTGACAAGGCATGGAATGTCAATAAGCTTGCTCATATAGCTCGTAAGCAAGGTCTCTATGATGTTTGTGTGACAATACTTGAAAAGATGTATGGCCATTCGACCATGGAAGTGCAGGTAATAATATGTTCATTGATGTGGTTTATTTATTTATTTATTTTTCATATTCTGATTACTTTCAGTATTCTTCTGTTTGCTATTCTTATGGTTTTGGTGCACACTTGCAGGAAGCATTTGTCAAAATAAGAGAACAAGCAAAGGCTTATTTGGAAATGAAAGGAGAACTGACCAGTGGTCTTAATTTGATCAACAATACTAATCTTGAATATTTTCCTGTGAAACACAGAGCAGAAATCTTTCGGCTCAAAGGAGATTTCTTAATGAAGTTAAATGATTCTGAAAATGCCAATATTTCATATTCCAATGCCATCAGTCTGTTTAAACATTTGGCAAAAGGATGGATAAGTTGGGGAAATTATTGTGATCTGGTATGCTGCTTTCTAATTACTATATCAAATTGGTAGGCCTTTTGTGCATGTGAGTGCTTAAATGACTGACGGGTATTGCTCTTCCTACAGGTATACAAGGAAACACGTGAAGAAATATGGTTAGAATATGCTGTAAGTTGCTTTCTTCAAGGCATCAAATATGGGGTTTCTAATTCCAGAAGCCATCTTGCTCGTGTTCTATACCTTCTTAGTTTTGATACCCCGAATGAGCCTGTTGGAAGGGCATTTGATAAGTATTTGGAGCAGATACCACATTGGGTTTGGCTTTCCTGGGTTCCACAGCTATTGCTCTCGCTACAAAGAGCAGAGGCACCTCACTGCAAGCAAGTTCTATTAAAAATTGCAAATGTATATCCACAGGTAAGCATTACTACTTTAGCCCTTGTGACCATAGATGGCATTATGATTTCATTTATGTTGTAAGTTCTCTGTCAATTCATTTCAATGCCAAGTCTTGATATTTTTTCCAGGCCCTGTATTACTGGCTGCGCACGTATTTATTGGAACGCCGGGATGTTGCTAGTAAATCTGAAATTAATAGGAATTTGCAAATAGCCCAACAACGCATGCAGCAAACTGTTTCTGGGGCCAATGCAGGTTCTCTTAGCTTGCCTGAGGGTAATGCAAAATTACCTAATCATGTAGGGGGTGCTATAGGCTCAGACGGTCAGGTCCATCAAGGTTCTCAAAGTGGTGTGGTTGGTGTCTCCCATGATGGAGTAAATTCTCAAGCACAAGAACCTGAAAGATCCACTGCTATTGAAGGTACTACCCATACCGGACATGACCAACCTTTACAGAGTTCTTCAACAGTTGTTGATAGTGGTCAAGGCTCACTAAGGCGCAATAGTGGGCTAGGTTGGGTAGCATCTGCTGCAAGTGCTTTTGATGCAGCAAAGGATATAATGGAGACGCTTAGAAGCAAGCATACTAACTTGGCTAGTGAACTTGAGGTGAGAATCAACAACATTGGGCATGTCCTCACTTGAACTATTGATATTGTCGTCTTTTATATATTTTTTTTCCATGTTTTCCTGCAAAAAATCCTGTAACATGAAGTACACGATCACTAATTTGTGATATATTCAAGCTATGCATCATGGATGCAACACTTAGGGATGTTAATGGGCCTATGGTTACCAGTTACCCAAAGACCCATCCTGAAAAATCTGGGTCTGGGCTTTGGACCCTCTTCATATTTGTGTCTAGGTCTGGGTTCAGCCAGGTCCATGACAGACTACCCACCTACGACATATGTATGAAAATATAATGCTTTATATGAAATATATATATAGGGGAACATTCATGTGCATCCATCGCTCACCATAGGGTGAGGGCACTTTTCCTTTTTTGCACATGAATCCCCCTTTTGTACTTCACCCTATGTACTTGAAATCCCCCTTTTGTACTTGAAAATCTTCATTTATGGAAGCATCCCTCTCCCTATGGTGAGGGATAGATGCACTTGAATATTTCCCATATATATATATTAATAAGTATCATATTAATATTATTTTGTACAGTAATTGACTTGATAAGAGGTTCAACACAGATGGTAGATTCTCATTGCTGTAACCTTAAGGTTGCATCTTAGAATGCTGCTATCATAATATAAATACATCATTTTAACAACACATTTAGAATTTGAGTCCAGCCCAGAGTCAGATCCAGGTCTGGGTCCGACTCCGGATCTCAGTCCTCTATGAACTGGACCTGAACTCGACCCATATACATCTATATGACAACAATATAAACTTGTATATAGATTTTGATGCCGAGTGGGGTACCAGATGCGGGGCGGGTAGAGATGGAGAGAATAGAGATGGAGGGTGGAAGGGATAGGTCAAGCTTTCGCCTGAAAATTGGCGTCATGCCAAATTCCCCATTGCGGGTGAGGAAGAATAGAGAAGTCGGGAAACTCCCAAAATCACTCAAATTGTTTTCATTAGTCATTGCCTGCCCAAACCAAGAGGCTTTACATCACTTACATAGGAAAATAATAAAACCTTAAACTAATCTGGACCATCCAAACACATTGATGGCCAGGATTAAAACATCCAACACAAACCATATGATAGCATAAAATAAAACTCTAATGAGCTAAAACATGAAAATAGATGGGCTGGGCCCATTGGTGAGTCAACCCATGGGGACCACGGGTCTGTCCTGCATTAGATTTCAACCAACATTAGTAATTAGAGCCATTATCTATAACACTCCAACCATTAACAATGAAATTTTCAACTTAAGCAGAGTGTTAAGCAGCAACTATTATCAAATCCAGCCCCAAATCAAAAAGAAGTTAATCTCAAATATATACACAATATTTCCACATGAATATTAGCCAAAATCATGATTTAAACTATGATGCCTAAATACAGTATGGATATGGCAGAGACACAGATTTAATGCATAAAAAGTGTTGTGTTAGATACTATAGGGCACGATTTGTTGCCCATTTTGAAGTATTTGTGCATCAAAGAATTTAACAACTCAGGATCCTAATGTCATAAGCAATCCTCAAAAGAAAATGCAATCCTTTTGTTGTGATCTTAGTAGTCAATTTCGGCCGGAAAATCCCCTCCCTCTTAAAACTCTGGACAAAATCAACAAAAAAGCTGACACCCCTTGAGGAAAGAATGAAAGAAAGAAAGAAAGGGGGGAAAAAGAAAAATCAAGGAGGGGGAGAGCTCCTGCCTTCGTTATCTCTCTCTCTCTCTCTCTCTCTCTCTATATATATATATATATATATATATATATAAGGAGCAAAAGGGTTTTCTTCCCTTTTGCCCTTTATTTATCACCATTTGGATCCTTAGAGAATTCCTGCATTGGAGGAGTAACCCACAATGGGCCCACCCAATTGAAAATCCATGCCGCCTAAAATCCGTAGTGGGCCTCATCTATTAATAATCTAAACCGTTTAAAATAGCCAAATTTCACTTTAATCGGAAACGTGGCCCTAGACAAATTTCACTCTAATAGAAAATAGGACCCTCGCCAAATTTCACTCTAATAGGACACGGGCCTTGGTAAAATTTCTCTCTAATAGAAAATAGGGCCTGAGTCAAATTTATTATTATTATTTTTTTTCAATTCTAGGTTATCTTAATATTTTATATTTAAATTGGGGAATGGAACCGATACCAGAACATTCCATTGCTTGGCTAAACCGAAATGGAGGCAAGAACAAAATTGACAAGTATGGTTGTGATATAGATGCGATGCTTATATATACACAAAAACTTAGTTATAGATATATCCCACAAGTTCTATGAGAACCAGTTTGTGGGGCCCATATGGATTATGGACTCCAAACTCAAAAGCCAACTACAGTAAATTTTCCTCCAAACTTAAACTGGAGATAGTCCTAGGGTCTTCAGTGTATTCCACAATGATAAAGATCTCGACTTACATAATTATGTCTACATGAAAATTTAATGATGAGAATCATCCTCATGAAAATTCTATGAGGACCAGTTTGTGGGGCCTATGATCAATCTACCACCCACACTCAGTCCACTTGCCTCTTAAATATACTGGCACTAACTACAGTTTGACACTCATCCATCTTCTGCTACTCATCACTCATCCAACGCTACTCGTCGTCTGATTGAAGTGTCCATTTTTTTTCATATTTTATTGCCGTTGATCTCTTGGCCTCTAAATCCATTAGTTAATGATATGATTATCTTGATTTTTGGCTCATCCATAATCCATCCATGGGCTTTCCCTTCCCTCCCACCCCCTATGATTGGCATGCATCTTGGTCGGCCCCAAAAAAGTGGTTTTTGCTTTTCATAGGAACATAGTGCTATATAATATGAGAATTCTCCCTCAAGGACAGTCCTCTGGCGACATCCATGTGGACAGCTGTGTGGGGCCCACCTGCGGCCCCCTATGATCCTTTATGCCTTCAAACACTATTACCTCCACTAATGTCACCAGAGCTAGGTGTTTTTACATAATGTGTATGGGACTGAAATTGATGCATTATAAAATCATTAAACTAGAGGGCCATGGATCAAGAGGTTAGGATAATCAGATGGGCTTGAAGATTTGCACAGAGGTGGGTCACATCCAAATGTTCCGACGTCCCCCATGATTGGAGGGGTGCCCCACAATGCTGTCTGCATGTGGGGACTCAGGAATGGGTGGTGGGTGGTTCTTGCCAAAAAAAGAAAACAATGGAATGAACAGAATAATAGGTCCCAATGAGTTTATATTTTTTCATCATGATAGTATTGCCACTGCCCACCTTATCTTATAAAATTGGATTGCCAAGCGAAAAATTGGTATTTGGTTGACTGCATAGTTTACACCCATCCTGTAATACCTCTTAATTCATTTTGTTAAATATTTCTGCTACTAGTGTAAAGAGCTTTCATTGTGGTACGAAGTATTGCAATGGAAAGGCTATTAATACCAAAAGGAACCCTAATAAAGACTAACTTAAGTGTCATATATACGAAGATTATATTGGAGTTGTGCTTCGAGTTATTTCATGCAATAGAAATCATGATTATTGTATCTGTATTAAATCTTTCGATATTTCATGTACTAGCAAGTAGCAATCATGATTATTGTACCTATTTTAAATATTTTTTTTCTATTTATTTTTTTATTTTATTCATTTTTTCAATCAAGTTTAGACAATCCTTTCCTTACATAAAGGCATGAACAGTAATAGGTGTCGTGTAAAAGAAAAGTTGTCACATAAGAAAATATGAAATTAAAAATTTAATAATAAATAAAAATATTGATTGGTACCTAAGGCATAGAAATAAAATATTATTGATGCTAAAGCTTGATAACGCATCATGTGTGAGAAAACTTAAAAAACATATCACCTTATGTCTAAGATCATAAGACAGTAGTATGATGGGTTGTGGATTCTATTTCTTAATAGGTAACTCAATTCCCAATGGAAAGAAAGAAAAGATTTAAACAAACCACCACCATATTTCTTGCAAAACTATTAACATGCTTGAAAGTAAAAAGGCTAAGAAAGGATAAGAGAGAAAAAGCAAACCGAGTAAAACAATTGAAGTAATTAAGTAAAAGCAGCAAAGCAAGGATCAGATAAAGAAACAACCTGTGATAGCAGTAGCACCCATACCATGTGCTCCTCATGTGAGAGGGTGGTGTAGGAGAACCAAACCACTCCTTTATCCACTGAAGATTGGAATGTGACCTTCAATTTGCATTTCATCATATGCCTTTTGCCACATGTTAATAGAGGCATCATTGACTGGGGGATGACAAAATGATGGATGACGATGACTACGAATGATCCATCCTCATCCCAGTTGTTACTTGACTAACAAGAAGATAAGGTAGCACCTGTGATAGGTGAGTTTGAAGTTTCAACTGCGTCACAAGCATGTCTGCTCTGCCAATCTTTCATATTAATAAAAGCAGCCACAACATACAGTTTATTATTTGTATATAAGAAACATCTGGTTAACATTTAATATCTTTCAGATGATGAATCGTTTTCCACTTTTTGGCTTAGTAAGTTTATATAGATTCGAATATGCTGGTTCATGCATTTAAGTAAATTGGAATCTTTTGCTCTCTGTTTTTCTCCTACAGTATGATCTTTTAGGAGCGATACAGTTTTGCCAAGAACTTGTATAGTTCTTTGGGAGTGTAAAATGGCCCTACATAAGGATTTGACATGTTAGAAAGCAGAACTTTTTTTTTTTTTTTTTTAATATATTTCTATCATGTGTTTCTGCTATTTTAGGTGTGAGAATTCAATTCTGTTACCTGTGAGCCTGTGACCACTTTCATCTTTTGAATCTGTTACTAATCCATGCTTTGCAGGTTCTGCTCACAGAACTCGGTTCAAGATTTGTTACTCTGCCAGAGGAGAGACTTCTCGCTGTGGTCAATGCTCTGCTGCATCGATGTTATAAATATCCGACTCCAACTACAGCAGAAGTTCCCCAGTCTCTGAAGAAGGAGCTTTCCGGGGTGTGTAGGGCTTGCTTTTCAGCAGATGCTGTGAATAAACATGTTGATTTTGTTAGGGAATACAAACAGGATTTCGAGCGTGACCTTGATCCAGAGAGTACTACTACTTTTCCTGCTACCCTCTCTGAACTGACAGAGAGATTGAAGCACTGGAAGAATGTTCTTCAAAGCAATGTTGAAGATAGATTTCCTGCTGTCCTTAAGCTGGAAGATGAAAGTAGGGTTTTACGTGATTTTCATGTTGTTGATGTGGAGGTTCCAGGACAGTATTTCACTGATCAGGTTGTTTAACTTCCTTTCACCAGGAAATGCAATGCTCCTTGTCAAAATTTAGTCAGATGTTGGCTTTTATTCATCTCACCCTTCTTTTCCCCTCTTCTTCTTTCAGGAGGTTGCACCTGATCACACTGTAAAGTTAGACAGGGTTGGTGCTGATATTCCGATTGTCCGGCGGCATGGTAGCAGTTTCCGCCGCCTGACTCTCATAGGCTCTGATGGATCTCAACGCCACTTCATTGTTCAAACTTCACTGACCCCCAATGCTAGAAGTGATGAACGTATACTGCAGCTCTTTCGTGTTATGAACAGAATGTTTGACAAGCACAAGGAATCCAGGCGCCGCCATATATGTCTCCACACCCCAATAATTATCCCTGTTTGGTCCCAGGTGAGTCTTTGCTTTCTTCTAATCTGATTCAATTGTTTTTTATTTTTTATTTAATTTTTATTTCTTATATTGGATGCAAAGTTCTAATGCATCAGATATTGTTCTTATTCAGGTTAGATTGGTTGAAGATGACTTGATGTATAGCTCATTTCTTGATGTCTATGAGATCAATTGTGCACGGAATAATCGAGAAGCTGATATGCCCATCACCCGTTTCAAAGAGCAACTCAATCTAGCCATCTCGGGCCAGTTCTCTCCGGATGCAGTTGTGGAGCTTCGGCTGCAAGCATATAATGACATAACTAAAACTCATGTCCTTGACAGTATATTCTCCCAGTACATGTGCAAGATTCTCCCAAGTGGTAACCATATGTGGGCTTTCAAGAAGCAATTTGCCATCCAACTTTCACTTTCATGCTTTATGTCGTACATGCTGCAAATTGGAGGCAGGGCCCCAAATAAGATTCTGTTTGCCAAAAACACGGGCAAGATATTTCAAACTGATTTTCATCCAGGTACTGGTTCGGACTTTACTCTGCTTTTTGCTAATTAATTACTAATTGGATCCAAATCGTATGGGAGAAAAATAAGATTGTTTACCATAATCTGTGTGCATTGACTGAATGGGCCAAGCTGGCACTTTTGTAAATGTTCGGAGCCTTCCCTAGATGGGTTCCGCCATATGCCTTGGACATGCACAACTGGTACACTTGTATTTTGTGAGGTTGGATTACTCATTAGGCAGGCGAAGGCAAAGCAATGGACAGCTGAGAAAAATGGCTATCCACAATTGTTTTCTGTATGGATGAACCTGATGAGTGGACTCATCTAATTTTGGGTCAGATTATCTACATGGTGGATCTTAACTGATGCACATCTTGCCACACAAGTAGTTCTGTGGAGATTAGCATGGAAAGAGTAGTGCGTGAGATTGGTTGACCTCTTATTTGTGATTTTTCTCATAGGCTTAATTTCATTTTCCAATGTCATGCAGCTTATGATGGAAATGGGATGATCGAATTCAATGAACCAGTGCCTTTCAGGCTGACAAGGAATATGCAGGCTTTCTTTTCTAATTTTGGAGTGGAAGGTCTGATAGTGTCTTGCATGTGTTCTGCAGCACAGGCTGTGGTTTCACCGAAAGTGAGTTCCATGTACTCTTGATTACAGTATTGAGTTTTAGTTTCATTAAATTGTTGACTGATTAATACTTTTTTTTTCAATTTATCATCTTATACAAAAAGTGAGAATTAACAAGGAGCATATAAGAGGAAACTTACAGGTTGCCCCATCTGAAAAGAAAAAAATCAAAGAAAGTGATTTGAGATGATATGGGTACATAGAAAAGTAGGGAGACTATTGGTGAGTTGAGTATGACTTGAGTCGACCCCTGTGAGATGTTTTGAAGGGCTACATGTTCAAGGAACTATGAAAGTGGGGAGACTATTGGTGATCCTAAATGAATGAGGAAAGGCATGATGAATTGTGCAGTTTAACTGACACTTGGTTGTTAATAGGGTTGAGTTGAAAAGTAAAGCCTACAAAGCTGACCCCAAATTGATGGGAAAATCTTCTTTGATGATGATGATGGTGGTGGTGCTGAATTTCTTAACTTTGTTTCTCTTCTTTTTCTTTTTTCCCTTTTCTCCAGCAAACTCAGCACATATGGCATCAATTAGCCATGTTCTTCCGAGATGAACTGCTGTCATGGTCATGGAGGAGACCACTAGGGATGCCTTCGGCACCAGCTGCAGCAGGTGGCATCAGCCCATTGGATTTTGAGCAGAAGGTGACCATGAATGTGGAGCATGTTATTTCTCGTGTGAAAGGAATTGCTCCTCTGTACTCTGACAAGGTACTGTATTACCATCACCAATATACTGTTTTAAAGACACTGCATGTTGTTGATCCTTACAAGACACAATAGAGTTAATAAAAGAATGTTAGAAGGAATTTTAATGACTTGAAAATTAACTTGTCAGGCCATTTGGCTGAGGTTTCTATTACTCAGTACGGAAGACTTTATTCATCAATTTTTTCCTTAATGAAATTATAGTATCATACAGTTGGGCTACCTGTGTTCCATCCCATGAGCTCCCCCATGAACTTTTTGGGTGGTTGTGTCATTGGAAGTAATATATCTCGCTTTTTTTTTTTCTCTGCATTTCAGGAGGAGAACACTACAGACCCACCCCAGTCTGTCCAAAAGGGTGTCAATGATTTGGTTGATGCTGCCTTGTCTCCCAGAAACTTGTGCATGATGGATCCCACATGGCATCCCTGGTTCTAAGTTTTTCCAACATGGCATCCCTTATTGGTATTTTACTGGTTGGCATCCAGGTATCTTGTTTGGTGTCGTTTGTACAATCTTTTGCTAGCTCTGCATACTGCCAATCATTTAGTATTTAATTGGCAGCCCTGAAACTGTTCTTCTGTGACTGTTGTACAGAACTCCTGGTAAATTACTGTAGCTGGATGGCCTCTGTTATCTTATATATATATATATATATATATATATATATATATATATATATATAACCCTGGGTATCTCCCACCGACGCCAGGAGCCTTTGTATTTATTTTGTAAGTAAAACCATGAAATTTTTCTCAAGCTTGAGATTTAGCTTTTCACCGCAAGTGTTGCATGCTTTGCTTCAGAGCCTTTTTATGCGTGAGAAAAACAAGGGGAAAAAAAAAAACAAACAGAGAGAGAGAAAGAAGAGCTCTTAAGATTGGGGAAGTTGCTGAGCAGCTCATTGGTAGGAACACTGAGTAGTTTAAGGTTTTTATGCACACTCGTTGAGCTTGCTGATTTGATGTCACTGGTTTTTCAGTTTTAGATCCACTACAGAATGTTTTAAGTCTGGCATAGGTTATATTGCACTAACGTGTGATTTAGGCCCACCACAAAACTTATGTTGCTCATTAAGTAAAGTGTTTTGATGTCCGGTAAGTACTCTGATGGTGATGAGTCCTGACCAGATTTTACAAAACTCAAAATGTTGCCTAGTAACTTGATCAAGCTGAGTTGGAGCAAGTCTGGTTAATATTGGATGAAAAACTCACTGCAACTATTATAGCTCGTAGTAAAGTTTAAGATTTTAGCCATCAAATTGTTGTTCAGAACTCATTTTCCCAAAGTGCGGCCATTTCCTCCATAAGGCTCAAGAGGGGGTTAGAGAGAGAGAGAGAGAGAGAGAGATTTTGTCTGTGATATAATGTTGTAGAAACTGTCAATTTGAAGCCTTTTTAGGATTGCGAAACCCTATTGGCCATGCTTTTTTCAAAATCCTTCCAAGGGTTGGATCTTGGTTGCACTTTCGTATCAACAACTGAGGCAGAAATATGTGTTTGCCCATAGATGTCAAAAACAAACCCTAATGTCAAAAGCTTCATGTTAACAACCTATTGGTTCTGAAGATGTTGAGATTTATCAATTGTCGAAGGTGGATTGGATGCTAATGTTAGTGGGTCCCACAATTGTCACATATGCTGTTTCCATCGTTTTTACCAATATTCATTGGGTCCCAATGTAAATATTAACATCAGATTGTGTCTGTAGTTACAAGTTTATAATCATAAAATGAGTACAAGCATGAGAATCATCATTTGATGTTACAGTGTGTGTTAAGAGTAGATGGCCTCTTCTGCGATTGCCATAATTTGATTGGTTGGTATGATTGCCAAATTCAAATAGGTCCCACGATGATTTCAACATTAGATGAATCCATCAACGATGTCCAACATTAGATATCGCCCATCATCATAAGAAAGAGAAATCTTATGGGAATACAATCTAATAAGGATATCCTGATCATGGGGATTCCGTAAATATCCCAATCCAAAAATCAATAGTTCGAAACCATTAGGACTTTTTCAGAAATTAGAATGAAGACTTCATTTTCGCCTCGATGAGAATTTTTATGAAAGCCTTTCATTTGCTTCTCTTTCATGGTAGTCTCAGTTTTTCCATAATGGATCCTCATTTTTTGCCTAATTCTTCTTCTTGTGATGATCGATTCAAACTCTGATAAAATATATATATATATATATATATATATATACCTTAGTTATATATTTCAAATCTTTAACACTTTTTGGGAAATCTCCAAACAAGCAATTTCAATAATATCTTTCAATTTCTAATTTTACTATGTTCAGCTTTATGTATTTCTCTATCCATAAAGTACATTTATAAAAATGGCTACAACACAGTTTTTCACATTGGTATCCATCACTATAGGAATTGGATTAAAGATTTCCCCATCGCTTCTCATCAATGAACTCATGACATATACATCTTTGATAGGCCTACCACTATTGAACAATACTAAACAAATACATGGCTTTTTCACATTAGATGGTACATTGATGTTTTTCTAACATTAAATGAGTTCGAGCGTTATCGCCAACACTAGATGGTTCATGTCATTATCATAAAAGTGGCCGACTCCCCTGATAAATAAGACCTGTTCGTTTTTTCCATTAATATAAGGAATAATATTGCTGAAAATATTAGACAATGCACTACTACTACCAATATCGGGTGGGTCCCAATCAGATTTACCATAAAAAAGAAAGGTACCATTATTGTCACATTAGAAATTAGTGGGTCCCATAGTGGACCAATCATTTCTTATCTCTTTATTTCTTAAATACTAATTAGACGGAATCCATCATCTTTCATTAAACCTGAGGGAGGTTATTTTATGGTCATTTTTGGATATTCACCTTTGGGAATTTTTTTTTTTATTTTTTATTTTAACCATGGGTAGAAATGCAATCCTTACATGAAAGAAAAAGGCCCCAAGAGAAGCTTCAACGCAAAAAGATAGAACCAAAAAAGGAGGGCGGAAAAACACATGACAATGCCTATGTGAACATCCAAACCCCAAAAAAAAAAAATTACATTAGACTTGTTCCCTCCATTCATGGGAACAAAAAAAGTTGATATGGAGCATGCCAATGCCAATGTTGAAGAAAACGGCAGAAATCCCAAGCTGCTCCAAACAGCATTATGGAGTGATTTCTCAGATAATAACTATGTCAAGCTCTTTGAGCTCAGGTTACAAACCTACCAAGTGACTTTGATGGTGTGGAAACTTGCATCATCAAATAGATATATGTAGGAGATTTTGTACTACTTAGTCCACGAAGCTGATTTTTTTACAATAGGCTTCATCTGTTTGTCCTCTTCAAGCGATATCATCCCCAAATTAGACGGGTCTTCAAGCATCATCTTAGCCACCAAGTACCCAGCAATGGACCACGTTTGAAACTTCCTGGCCTGCTTTCCGACATAC
Source organism: Umbellularia californica (assembly GCA_028538565.1). Taxonomy (NCBI): domain Eukaryota; kingdom Viridiplantae; phylum Streptophyta; class Magnoliopsida; order Laurales; family Lauraceae; genus Umbellularia; species Umbellularia californica. The sequence continues at coordinate 57,203,246 of JAPQWN010000007.1, forward strand.
CGCCCAAGCTTCCCATCATAATATTCTGGCCAGTTATCCTTCAACAACCGAGTTTCAGCAAGATCAATGGCACGCTTTGCCATCTGAGGACGTCCAGTCTTAATACAAGCAGCAGTAAGAAGCCAAAGAAGCACTGGAGACAAAACGTTCCATATGATGTAATTTGATTTCCATTGCAGTAAATTCAAAGAACATATTATAAGATTTCAATATTCATCATTAAGACATCCACTCGAAAGATTCATGCAGAGCAAAGAGAATATGCAGGCAAATCAGAAAGTAGTGTCAAAATCTTCCATTCCGTGTCTTGTGAGGCCTTCCTTACAGAAAATGGTCTGTGGACTGGGAGATGAGAGACCTTATTGTAGGTCATCAAGGCATTGGCCCCATTCCCCTTTGTTTTCTTTTTACCATTAAAAAAAAAAAAACTATCAGACAACAGTGTCAATATGTGTAATGCACACAACACAAGGTCATGTGAAATGATTAGAATGGTATGTAGAAGTATACCTCCTAAGGCTGCTATGGCTCCTTGTTTGGAGGGAGAGAAACTTTCATCAGAATCAAATTGATTCTGACTTAAATTTGATCTCCTGTCTCAGTTAAGAGGGATCATGGAAAGAATAGGCTCAAAATCAAGTTTTAGGATTTCTGGAAAACAAATTTAGCAAAAGAATTCCTCAAAAACTTGACATCGAGAGAAACACCTCTCCAAAAAACCTGGACATTGTCCCAAGCTGTAGCTCAGCTGCTAAGCGACACGTGCTTGAGTTCTAGTCCTCCTCACAGCCACCAAATAAAATAAAATAAAAACCTGAACATGGAAGAAGCACTTCTCCCCTTGAAATGGCAAAAAAGGGAAAACACAATTAGAGAGAGAGAGAGAGAGAGAGAGAGAGAGAGAGAGAGAGAGAGAGAGTACATGATGTGTGCACATTCCACAAAATTAGCAGACTTTCTTGGTTCAAAATACTAAAAATGTTTCAACAGGAACAAACTTCTGTTGAAGATTTCAAATGCAAAGGTGATGCCAAAACTCAAAAGACCTATATGCATGCGTACCACAGCCTTTAGATACAAAAGAAGAATGGTATCACCTTATGGGAACTTAACAGAAAACAGATGTTATCATTAACAAAAGAATATAGAAAAATAAATAAATAAAAAGTTTCTTACCAGGCCATGTTCCCCCATTGTGATAGCTCCACCTAGTATTTTTTGGGTCACAACCTGTTTCAATGTTCCACTCATGACCTTCTATGGCTGGATAACAAACCTTCAGAGGCATTTCACCAACTAATTCCTCCCAACGTGCTTCAATAAGATCCATAATGGCTGCAGATTGCTGAGGTGTGGCCAAAGACGATAATATTGCCACACAATTCCCCAAGCAAAACCAGCGAACATCCATTCTTGCTGGACTGACATTTCCAATAAAGTAACCACCTCGAGTTGGCATAAAATCAAATACCCAATCCGGAAGAGAATCCGGAATTACATTGAACTTGTTTACTGCTGTATGTGAATATTCCTCTGTTTTGTACCGATAAATAACATTAAGCTGTTCAAAGTCAAGCCAAAAGTAACTTCTCATGTGATAGCTCAAGGCATGTAGTCGCTTAATTATTCTTTCTATAAACTCCTTCCCTTCATCATCTTGCTTGAGCAAAACTAAAGCACATCTTAGAGCCATAAAGAATAGCGCTTGTATTTCGATTGGATATCCATAAACACCCTGTGTAAGTGGATATAGAGAATCCAATTAGCAAATTGTTTTACACCTCTTATAACATGCAATTGATTCACTTCTTTTTGCTTTCCTTTTATCGTTCAATTTATTTATTTGTATGAAAGGTTTAATCAAATCAATTTTATTCTGTAAAGAATGCATAAGTATAAGAATAGCATATCACAAACTCTGGAATTATTACCTTCACCTAAACACTATCCAAACCCTATATCTTGGATGACACTTCATAGGGTTTAAGTGTTAATTAGCCATGCACTCTTACTTTCCAGTTCTGTGATTACATATTCACTTTACCATAAAAAAAAAAAAAATCCGTGTTCACTTTCTTAAGATATTTATTTAAAGGAAAGGAATTATAATAAATTTTACATTCTAGAACTATCATGCTATAAGAAAATGGTTAAAATGAGATTAAGTGGTGGTAAGATCAGCAAAATTTGGAAAGAAACAACAGACACTATTAACTGATATCTTTGGCTAATTATTTCATTTTAGAACCACACTGTCTCCAACTTTTTACCATATTCCTTGACCCTGGTCAATAAATAGGATGGTGAGTGGCAATTATTTGAAAATTGATAATACTCTCACTCTCTCTCTCTCTCTCTCTCTCTCTCTCTCTCAATATATGTGCGTGCGTGAGTGCATGTATGTATATACATCTTTCTCTCTATCTCCATGCATATATCATACTTAAATCTGAATAGTACCTTAGAAAGGTTGCAACATATATAAAAATATAAGAATGTTGCAATATAAGGAAACAATGGGAGAGTGACAAGCTAATACAAAGAAAAACAAAACCAAAATCCACACTATTCATGACAGGAGAAACTCACCATTCTGCGGTCAATCATACAGCATCCATCAGCACAAAGAAGGGTAGGGAATGTATCAAATCCTTCTGAGAGACATAAAGACAGAATCAGGCGCATACCCGCTTGGCATTCAGGCATTTCTGCCAATGATAAGTCTCCAGTAGATTTTGTATATGCACGAAGCAATATAATCCACCAAAATCCAGAATCGACAGGCGCAACTCTTCCTATTGCACTCTCCCCGAAATCAGCAATTAGTGTTTCATTATTCCTAACAGGGTCGTTGAACACTTTAAAGCTCGCTGGCATTACTCCTTCTCCCATCTTGAAGCAGTCAATCTTTTTCTCCCATGATTGTAGTCGAAGAGTTTTCAAAATGAAATTCTTAACTATATCTGGTTCTCCATTCATCAAGAATGCCAATGCACTTGGGACGAAGTCTCTAACAAACACCTAACCAAATCAAAGTATGTCAAAGACACTAACTACACATTATCTGTAGCAACTTTTAATCATGAAACTTCAGTAAAATCATTCAAAAAAGTAGAAAAACACTGATGTACTTGTTGGTTCCGCTGACATGGCAGCAGGATGTCTTGTCATCTGGAATTTCCAAAATTCTCATTCTCTGGTCAGAAAACCAAGAGGCTCCAGTTTTTTATGGCAGTGCAGATCACACTAAAGTGTGGAAAGCTTATTTTTATAAGTATGTGAAATTTGGGTTTCTTTTTTCCTTATAGAGGCAAGAGGATACCTGGTTATAGTTAAGTGCTTCTTCAGATGGGTCCAAAGCTGCGATTGTCCCAACCGGTTGGCCTCGAAAGTAGACCAGTGAACGCCGCAGTGCATCCCATGCTTCACCAACAATGGGATGGGGCTCAAAGAAATCTTCCGAATCGGATGTAGTTGGACTTGACTTTCTACCAGGAGATAAGAGTATTGTCAAGATGGTCCACAAGGCGAAAGTGTTCAGTGCCCCTGGAAGAATGGCGAGGTGATAAACCAATAGACAACTCACTGATGGATCTCTCATCGAAGGACCTTTGCCGTTCCATAGTAAATGTTCTGACAGGTACCCTCGAGAAATCACATTCTTCAATCTCAGGTATACAAAGTGGATCAAGGTTTCTCACACTTGTACTTTGAGGTGTTTCCACTGTAACAGACGACATTCTCAAGCAAACAATATGACGACTTTTTTCTCAAGGTTCTATAAACTGCATTCAAACAACAAAATAATGATAAATTGTAGAATACAGAAACTGATAAAATGCTTACAACATGGAAACCAGAGTAATAAGTCACCCCATTTTCCAAAGCTAATGTGCCCAACAAGTAAGCAGACCACCAGTCTGCACTTCTATTAGGGAAAATGAAATGGCAATCTGCTTTTTGTGTCCTACATGTAGTTGTGTGCAGCTAATATAGTTACAAATGTAATTCCATTTATACATTTTTCTATGTTTTGAGCATTTAAGAACAATAATTAGATAAACAATAAGATTCTTTTGTATTGTTGTTTGTCTGGATGAATGCGTCAACACGCCAGGTTCATTACTTCCAAGATCTTATGTGCCACAAGTAGTTACCAGTATGAGTATGCTGGTAAGTACTGGTTTAACAAATGTACAAATGTTACAGTATTATGTGTCTAATGAGTGACCTAGCGTGGCTCTGATACCATGTGTTCTATAGGAAAGATTGTGAGAATGAATCATGCCAGTTCCCTTGGCTGATATCAATCCTTCTATGATTACATCCGATCGTATCTAATCGAGTATAATTACATGATGTAGATTCTAAATCTAAATACTAAAGATAATATATACAATTGGTCAATGATACACATCAGATCACAGAAAATCTCCAGAGAGACTTCTTGGACTAGCTTGACCCATTGGGTTGACCTGGCCCATTGGGTTGGGCTTGAATTGTGTCTTGACATTCTAGCAATTTTCGGTTAGAGTTGGACTTCCACAAGGGTCTACATTGAGCTGTTACTTACATATATCTTGGTTAACTTGATGGTAGAATACCAAATCAAGTTCCTTGTTTTATGATGTTTGCAAGTTATATGATGCTAATTAGTTAAACAAGAAATCAAGAATAATGAAGTTTTCTTCTTCTTTTTTCAAGTCAATTGGCGAAAGATCATCAAAAAGATAGAATGCAAGTATCATGTTTAATGGTTCTAAGAGTATGGAAGATGATTAGGTTAAAACCACTTGGTTTCCTATGGTGATGCTATGAGCAACTATGTAACAAAATATCAAGTTTGAAGAGGACATCTTAAAAATGACTAGTAAAGGGTGGACAAAAGTGAGGTGAAATTAAGGGATCTTGGCTTGCAGTTGTTATCCAGCATCACTTCTATTAAAGAGAATTTAATTATAAGATAGTAATTGCACTTGCATTGTCATACAGAGTTCAATGTTGAGGGGAAAATACAATAAGAAAGAAGAGTACACAAAGGTGAGAAACCTATTGTAAGATTTATGGACTGACACAATAAAGAATAAAATTAGCAACTGAGTGTAATAGAGGAGATTTTTATGTGACTCCAGTTAAAAAGAAAACCAATGGATGTCATTCCCACTAATGAATTAGTTGTAAGGAATGGCCTTTTCTATAAGGATGATTAGGCTTCCCCCAGAGATGATTAGGAATTGATTTCCTAGTTGCTGCTTGCTGGTTGCTGGTTAGAGACTTGTGTAGTGTATGTGTGGTTGAGTGTTACAACTTACGAGCAACCACCTGCATGCCTTGCTTAAATCAAGGAGTGGGCCACACAAGAACAAAAATAGCACAAAGTCAAAGCACTTTACCAATGATCCAAACCCATCCTAAAATTAAGCAAACCCACCTATTCCTGGGGCCAAAGAACATATGGTGGGTGGGTCCCTCTATTTAATGGTCCAGTTCTTCAATTCCCATGAGGTGGGTCCCCTCATTTAAAAGTCTGCAATCCCACTGGATCCAGGATGCATACAGAGGTCCCCACTTTCACGAACGGCCGTGATCTTGCACACATGTACAAGATGTTGGCAGGTGAGGAACAAGTGTTGGCAGACTTCCAACCTGCATGAATTTCAGACAGTGGGCCATTGTCCAAGAGCTGGCCCACTATGTTGATGGTTGAGAGCTGGTAGTAGAATCAGAGATCCACAGCTTTGGATATGTAAAATCCATCAGAAACATGGAAAACCAAAAACATGGAAGCTCAAATCAATTCAAAGTCACAGACAACACAAGTCAAAGACACAACAGCAATAGAAGAGAAGCAAAAGAAGAAACTGACCAACTAGTACTACTAACTGTAGAGAGCAAGAAATTACCTTCTTCTTATTAGAGATTAGAGAAGCAAAGCAAAGTGTGTGTGTGTGTATAGTAGGGGGATGAGGGGCTATTTATCATGATGGAAAGGGCACATGGGAGTTGACTGGGAAATACCGGTTCCCATGTGGGAGATGACCGGGTGGGACGGTGGATGGTGAAGAATGGATAGGGAGGCTTAAAAATGTAAGGCAATGAGAATAAATTGAAAGGAGAGCAGTCTTTTTTGGCTCTGTGGCTGTGGCTGTGGATTTTGTTTTTGGAAGATTCTGTGGCCTCCAACAGCCTCTCCATTCACGTGGAACACGTTACCTCCTCCTCCTCCGGTGCCGACGAGGCATCACTCATTATTTTGGATACTTCCTGTCATGATTTCAAACAATCTGATCCCTTCTCCCATGAGCTAGATGTGGGCCGTCACTTTTATTCCTTTTAATCCCAAGGGGTAGCCTAATTGGTTTAGGACCACGGTTTGCACTTGGAGGTTATAGATTCAAAAATGCACTACTACACTGGGGCCACAAGGGGAATTTTACCCGGTTTTCTCTCCTGGGCCTGTAAGGATTATTCTGGCCCAAAGGGCTGAAACTTGCGTTTAAAAAAAAAAAAAAAAAAAAAGAAGCTAGATATGGGCCCACTCTACATGGAGAAGGGCTGTTTTTTTCTTGTTTTAAATTCAAGGAATTTCTCTCGAGGGAATTCCTGAATTCCAAGACACTCTCCAGGAATTTCATCAAATCTTGAATTCCCAAAGGTTATTTGGGACCTTTCATGTGGCTGAAATTTTGACATGCGAAATAGGGGTGCACGGCGGGCGGCTTGGGCGGTTTAGGCGGTTTTGTTTTATGGTGGTTTGTAAAAAGTAGAAATTGTAACTGCCCAAAATATAGGCGGTTTGGGCGTTTTTTTAGCGGGCGACTTGGGCAGCATGTTGGGCGGTTTGGTATTTGTACCTATCTCTCTCTTTTTTATTTTTTTTTATTTTTAATAGAATGTAACTAAAGTTTCAAAGTACTTAACATAAAGAATAAAAATTAAACATGATTTTTAATAAAAGTCAATAATCAGTAATAAACAAAATTTTCAACTAAGTATATTAATGTAAAATTAAAGTCCAAAGTCACCACCAAAATTAAAAAATACAATCACTTATATAATCTAACGTCCAAAAGTCAAAAATCTAATTGTGAATATGAAGCGTTTTTTTAGCAACCATATATTTTTTGAAAGATACGTGAAGTCTTTGAAGAATAGATGAAGAGGTTTTTTTTTTTTTTTTTTCTTAATAATAAGCGGGCGGGGCGGTTTGAAACAGCTTACTCAAATGTGAAACCGTAACCGCCCGCTCATTAGTACGGATTGAAACCGCCCCGCCCGCCTAAAGGCGGTTTTGATGTATATCCACTTGTAGCGGGTGGGGCGGAGCGGGCGGGTTGGCGGGTTACGGTTATTTTTGTGCAGCCCCAATGCGAAATATGGGATTTGGAAATACTAAGGTGTCCCAATCAGGAATTCTAGAATCCCCTATCCTCTAGGCTCCAGCGATATATCCTACCATCTAAGCTCAAAAGTCATGGGCCACCGTCCCAGCATGTTGCATGGCTCCTTCTGTGTAATAGGAGATGTGGATAAAAAGAGCGATGAGAGTGAAATTGGACTTGCTGTGGGATCACAGGGGAATGAGAATGTGAAATGGCCTGAGATAGACCGGAGAGGCCACACGAGCTGGACTGCATATATTGTTGGGTAGCATGAGAACATTCCTCGCCTCTAAATAGGGTTAGTATATTGAGGCAAGTGCATTTGAATGACTTTGATTTCTTAGGTGGGCCTCCTTTATGGATTATAGATCTTAGATTAGCGTATGATTTTAGATTAGCGTATGGAAGAGATGACTGCACTACCAAGTGTTTGATAACAGTTTCCGTGTCTAGGTGTTTCATATGGAAAAGGAAAATTGTCAGGTTAGCAAAATCCATGGTAAATTAATGCCACCAAAAGAATTTCTGCCTATGTTGAAAATCCATATTTAGAGCAGGACTTTTTTCTTTGATGAAATGATACTTTCTATGTTTGGTGCAAAATGTTTGCAATTTTTAGGGCCTTACTTTCAAGTTTCAACTATAACTATGATCTTATCCTTTACATTTTAAGGGTGGGAGTGGCTCCATTGCTCAGAAGCTATATTTACATTTCTCATCTTTATTTATCACTAACAATAATTTCAGTCTAACCAAAATGAAGCTTAATCTTATTTGGGGTTATTTTAAGGAATCTTCATGTTTTCTTGGAATTGGCCCAATTACCGTGTTTCACAAGACCAATGTTTAAAATCACCAAAATGCATAAAAACAATGCCTCCCAACTACCCTGCAGTGTTTGATGGCTTTCTTTATTTTCTTTATCTCTCTGTGGTAAATACTCACACCTCAACAAACACCCTACAAAAATAATGCACCATCAGCACTACAACTTGATCCTTATATTGTTTTCTGCTGAGGGGAGGGTGCACTATTTTCTCTCTCTCTCTCTTCTTTCTTTCTCTAAACACCACAAATCTCCCACTGGCAGGGTGGGTCATTTTCATTCCACTAAGTTAGATTATGTGAGATGTTTTTTGTCTATACAATAAAATAAACAGTCATATGGCAGTCCATCGTTCTTGCTTACTAATATATTTTAAACCCAGAAAGCAAATGTGAGGAATGCTGGTCTTTTTTTTTCCTCTCTCGGCAAAAGTACGTGAGGGTTGGTGTTGAAATAGATAGATATACTAAAAAAATCATGGAGTTAGTGCTGGGACCCCAAAAGTAATCAATGAGAAGATTCCCTAAAAGGCAAAAACCCATAAAATATGTTGGTCATAATTTTTTTTTTTTTTTTGAAGAATGTGCAACTGATTAGAAATTAGTAATAGATTATTTTTTAAATAAAAAAAGAGAATTAAAAGTCCTTACTCATCAGAATTAGATAATCCCCGGGCCGGAGGCCAAACGTCGGAAGGCTAGGCTGGCCAGGGATACCATAGGTCATAAAAAATAAAAATAAAAAAAATAAAAAAATAAAAAAAAACCGAGAGAATTAAAAGCTTGAAGGATGTTTTTTGATGCACAGGATAAAAAAGTGAGTCAGATGGCAAGCATCATTCTTGTTTAGTACTACTTATTCAAACTAATCAAGCAGCTGTGATGAATGGTGGACTTCTATTTTTCATTTTTGGTAAAGTATGTGAAGGCTGGTGTTGGAATAAACAAATACAGTAAAAAATACATGTTATGAATTGCTTGGACCCACAAAACCAATCAATGAAAAAGGGTGTGGATGGTCGGCTAAAAGCCTTAAACCCATAAAATATGTTCATTATAAACACAGTTTTATGGACGAATGCAATATTGACATGTAATAGATTTGGTTTTTTTGTTAAGTAAGAATTAAAAACTCAACAACATGGGATCAAGCTTGAGCTTGATTGGAAATTTAGCCAAGTTCATACTGGGGCTTGACAGAGGATCAAGCCAGATGAGGTGTGAGTATGGCTTGACAATGTTAATCAGCATGAGCTCAGACCAAGCTCATATATACTTTCTTTTCCCCCTCCCTTTTTTTCCCTCACAAGACACTCGAACCCATGTATCTATAAACACAAAACGTTGTCAGCTCATTTGTCTTATACCATATACATAAGATACCAAGCATGGGGTAATTTCTGTAAGATCTAATATAGTTTGCAACATAAATCAAATCTATGGATCTAGATTTTATGCATTAAATAATATATAATTTCAAATAATGTAAAAGCGTACCTTGTGCCATGATATTGATGATGAACGAAACTCTTTTCTCTAATAGGGTTTTCTCCTATCTCCCTCATCACCCACTCCAATATACGTGAAGTTGATGATTACTTTTTAGATCATGTAGGTTAAGAGAGAGGACCGGAAAACCATATATATAGATTAGACCTAGAGAGATTTCTTACCATCAAAGAAATCTAATAAAAGTAAGTTTTCTTAGTTCCCTCAAATTAGCCAACAAGAGTCCTATTTGATTTGGGCTTACTAAAACTGAATCCAAGATAAAATTAGTAAATCCAAAAACCAAAGGAGAAAGTAACTTAAATTAGTGGGATCAAACCGTAGGTCCCAACAATGTTGCACATGTGGTCATGAGGACCACTCATGTCTAACAATCTCTCACTTGGTCTGAATGACCACACAAATGTGATCTCTCACTTGGTCATGATAACCACCAATATTCAATCCACCTTCTATTTTTATTTTATTTTGAAAACTATGTTTTATAAAATGACTCAACTTGGATTCAACAGATTTTAAAATCCCGACGAGTGGCCACTCATTTGTAAAAACAGCCCAATCATTCTTGTTTTTGCTAATTCTTATATACTGTAACAAAATGAAACCAATAATGCGAGTCATGGCGGTCAAATATTAATTTTGCGACATAATTCCTTCCATGTACCACAACATTAGTGATTCTATTTAGTCAAGTCACAAATCGAGGAAAAATAATAGGATTGGACTAAAATTCCTATTTATTGATCCAACTCAAATTTATCTTGCTTTTCAATAATGAATTAATTGTGCACACAAAAATTAAGCAAGAGAACATAATCATTATTAATGAAAACTGATCAATAAAAATTGTCTAAGTAAATAGCATAAATCCTTTCAACCACAAACATTAAGGTAACACAATGAGACCCATTGCTTTAACATGATCATTATAGGCCTCTGCAGGTAATTTGATTTATGTTGCAAACCATATTAGATCTTATAATTGGTATCAGAGCGTACCTTGCGCCATGATGTTGATGATAAACGGAACTCTTTTCTCTAATAGGGTTTTCTTCTATCTCCCTTATCACCTACTCCAATATGCGTGAAGTTGATGATTACTTTTCAGATCATGTAGGTTAAGAGAGAGGACCAGAAAACCATATATATAGATAACCCCTAGAGAGATTTCTTACCATCAAAGAAATCTAATAAAAGTAAGTTTCCTTAGTTCCCTCAAATTAGCCAACAAGAGTCCTATTTGATTTGGGCTTACTAAAATTGAATCCAAGATAAAATTAGTAAATCCAAAAACCAAAGGAAAAAGTAACTTAAATTAGTGGGATCAAACCGTGGGTCCCAACAATGTTGCACATGTGGTCATGAGGATCACTCATGTCTAACAATTTCTCTCATACACCACTTATCTTATCACAACTAGAGCACCCTCTTTGAATCTTACTTTATGCTACTAGTAGCAATAAAAGGGAAGGTGGGATCCTTAAAAGGATTGTGCAGGGATAAGGAATGATAATAGTATACAATTGCATGAGTTTGATCGGTCTTGACTTTTAAGGCACCTAAGAATTACTAGGTAATCATTAGATGGATGAAGGCAGACCCAAGAAATTTCCTTAAACAAGCTACAAATATATAGGGCTTCATTTTAAGCATGCACACCTTTTACCCTCCGCAGTCACCTTATTATGTTTTTGACCAAATTGCCCTCATTGACGAGATCGTCGAAGTCTTGCAACTCATCTTCATTGTCTTTTCCTTTTGCGACTCATCTTCTCTCATAGAAGTCTTATCATCTTCCTACAGCCAAACATTCACCCACTTTACTAACCACCACCCATTTACCTGGGTCGCTAACCCTGGGTTAACGAAAATTTCCTTCTTTTTCCTCTTATTCCCCCACCTTCAACCAACCTACCAAATGGCCCAATCTCACAATTCCATCCCACTCCCTCTCCCACCAGCATTTAAACTCCATTTTTCCTATGGATCTTATCCTCACCAACTCTCCTCTCATCATCATCGCTCTATTTCTTTCTAATACTCCTAAACAAAAACTCAGGGTGAGAGGAAGAAACAAGCAATGAATCCAATTAAAGTAGAATTGAACTAATATATAGCTAATATAGACAATTGAAGTGAACAATTAAAACTATTAAACTATGCAATGTAAATTACTAATTAACAATCTAAAATATGAAATTAATAAGATCTAAGCTAATCTAATAAGCTATACTAAACTAGTGTATGAATTGTGGTGGAAATAGCAGATTTAAGGTGGAGATGTGATAAGTACCCAATTGTTATGCAATTGGGGACTTAATTACCTTCCTATCACCATCATTCGTGTTTAGTTCCTTTGATTTCATATAATTTTTGCACGGGTATTGGTTTTTGGTCATTTGCAGGAATTTGGTGAAGAATGAAGCTTTTGGAGGATGAATGGATCAAGTAGAGAGTTAAAGAGCAAGTGAAATTGAAGTTCGGGTCAACAAAAAAAAGGAAAATTGAACTTAACCACTCTAACCGGAAGTTCTACCGGTAGAAGAGGCCAAAAATCTGGCAGAGAGTTGAGAAACTGACTTTCACTTGTCTAATCGCAAGTTCTACCGGTAGAGCCACTCTAACCGGAAGTTCTACCGGTAGAAGAGGCCAAAAATCTAGCAGAGAGTTGAAAAACTGACCTTCACTTGTCTAACCGCAAATTATTCATTCATTCCTTGCATTCATTTTAGGATTTTTAATTTACTTATTCATTCATTCCTTGCATTCATTTCATCGCAATTCTTATTTGGAGGTACATTTTTTGTGAGATACATGATTTATGCCTTCTTTGTTACTATGTGTCTTTGAATGTTGCGTGAATTTTTCATCACATTGGGTTGAATTCATACCATATCTCCTGTTTTTTAGAGTGCTTTGAGTGATAGAATAGATTCCACACACTTGCAAGTTCATACTTTTGTAGCCTAGCATTGCATTCATTTTGCCTCTTTTGGAGTGGTGGCACAAATTGTTGATATAAGGCATTTTTGTTGTTTATGAAACTAGAAAAGAGTCACCCTTGCACCCTTGTTTGAGCCATGTCCTACATTCTCTTGTTCTTTTGCTAACTTGTAGGGAACCAGCGTAAAAGAGGTAAGGAGGAATAGAGTTGTGTAATGGAATTTGGGTTTGGTTATGATGAGTCTACGGATAGCTATAAAGTGGAGGTGATCTTCTGTGTTTTGGTAGTGGGGTTTGTGGGTGACTGAGATGAAGGTTTATTCTATAAGGACCGATTCATGGAGTAGGATTGGAGACTTCTTCTTTATTGGTATTCCATTGCATTGTTTGGGAAATTCGCGAATGGGTCGCTTCATTGGCCTATAAGTGAGGTTCATTACTCAAGTTACTCGTTGGATGGAAGGTTTTGAAAATCAGATGAAGAGGGTGTTGAAGTTCTGGCCAAATTATTATTTCATTCAAAAAAAAAAAAAGACAGTACCTGTAGAAAAACCGGTTAAAAAAGTGAAATTGGAGGCAGAAATGTGGAATTCCAGCAAATGGTTCAGAACCGGAATTTCTACCGGTAGAGAAATCATAACCGGTTTTTCTACCGGTAGATAAATCGAACCCAGGCGAGCCTACTTATACTTTTTCTCTCTTGTCTTGTTTTTATCTCATCTTCCTCCTTCCCCTTTTTCTCAAACCGATAGCCCCTTTTGCATAAATCCTAAAACCAAACCTCTAATCTCTCCATTGAACCACTCAACCTTCACCTAAAACATCCACACATCTTCTCCCCATCACCATATCTCCCTCATACTTCGAACTCAACCTTCAAAAATCCCAAAAACCCATCATGGCCGAAATTTTCATTTCTTTCTATTGAACCATATATTCCGCACACCCAACCCATTTTCTTTCACAAATCCTTTCTCTATTCCACATCCTACCTTACCCATCATTCCATTTCACAAAAACCTAACTCCATCTAAGATCCCCAATTGCCCCAAAACCTTATATTCCGAAAATACCTGTCCTTCCACAAAAATTCCTACCCACTTCCACACCTTCCCTAATCCATCTCATACATCCTACTCCCAACCCTAAACCATGCCAAGAACCAAAAATGCAAATGTGGGTGCAATACCAAAAAAAGGTGGAAGTTCAAAGGGTGGAAGTTCCAAGGGTGGGACTTCAAATGGAGGTGATCGAAGGGCTGAAAAGAGGCCGAGGGAGCCTTCACCCCCTCCTCCACAGAAAAATCTGGTTCAGGTGAAATGGGAGAAAAAGATGGATAAGAAGGCGTTTTTGATTGAGCGCCGAGTCGATGTGGGCAATCTGGGAGGTGGAGAATGCTTTGGAGCTGTTATTGACAGTAAACTCGAGTATATGGATACTGCGTTCACTGGGTATGTCCTTAACTTTGTGCGCCAATTTTATAAGACTATGAATTTTATTGTAGTGGATGGTGAACAAATTGCTGCTATTGTGAATGGAACTAGAGTAAGAGCTGACCCGTATATCATTGCCAAGGCCTTAGGGTATACTCCAGTGGATAGGGAAAGAATCACCTACCCTAGGTCTCAAAATGCTGCCTTTGAAATTCCCTATGCTCAATTGGTTTTGAGAGAGGATGCCGTGGTGGATGGGACCACGCCAGTTGAGAATTTGAATGGCGAAGCGGGTATGCTTAATAAGATTGTGCATTATAACATATATCCACGAGGTGACGAGAAAATGTTGGGGAGAAATGAGTTAGAGTTGTTGTGGGTAATTTGGAGTTCGAATGAGGGGATAAATGTGGCACAATTTATTTATGATCATATGAGGAGGTATCCGGAGGAATCCTCAGCAAAGGCAGCACTTCCTTACCCTTGTTTGATCACTAAACTGTATTTGGATCAGAAAGTTGAGAGGGGTCCTGATGATTGGCTTCTACCTAGCAAGAGAGGAGCGATTACTGTCAAGACAATGGAGAAGGCCCGATCTCAGAAAAGGGAGCCTCCATCTGCAACTCAGACTACTTCTCTTTCGAAACAGGTAAAAGGTTCCTCTTTTCAGACCTACATGAAAGAATTGTTGAAATGGATTAGTTGCAAGGTGGATGATTGTATTGAAGGACAGAAGGAGATCAAGCAAAAATTGATGAGGCAGAGATCCCGACAGGATTATTTGATTAAATTTGCTGAGTCACAGGGAGCTAAGCCTTATGTGTCACCTCTGAGGGAAGTAGAGGCAGGTCTGAGCCAGCCAAAAGGTTGTGGTGATGATGTTGCAGAAGTAATGGCTGATGGAGAAGATGATGATGATGATGAAGGAGGTGATGAGCTGGAGGATCTAGTTTAGTTGGTGGTTGGTGATAGTAGTAGTTAGTGGGTGAGTTGTCTCGTTTTGTTAGGTGATATGTTGATGGGCACGGCTAAGGGGTAGTTGACCCAAGCCATGTTAGGTCGTGCCCCATTTTGTCTAACCTTCCATTGTTCACCTTTTCAATACAAGCCTAAAAGTCCTTATTTGATCTTTTTTGTGTCATTACACTCCATCGGCATGCATGTTTGAATTCTGTGCTACTTTAGTTTTGTTCTGCATGTGTGTGATGGTAGAATAGCATGGTGAGATTATTTTTCATGGGATATGTTTGTTTAAATATGCGACATTCACTTTGAGTGATACACCTTTGTGAGTTTTGGAATTGATTCTGGTGTGATGGTTAACTCATTCAATCTGAGCATCTTGATTCCATGTTTGGTTCTAGTGAGATGTAGATATTGGTAGTTTCATTTTCAAGTCTTGGTTGAATCTAGCATCTTAGACATTTGTTTCGATATGGCATAATTCATATATTTTCAGGGCTAGATGAGGATTGTCTGTACATGGTAGATAGCTTCTTCTTATTTTGCTAGGGTCTAGCAAAGTCCAAGTTGGGGGGTGTGATAAGTACCCAATTGTTATGCAATTGGGGACTTAATTACCTTCCTATCACCATCATTCGTGTTTAATTCCTTTGATTTCATATAATTTTTGCATGGGTATTGGTTTTTGGTCATTTGCAGGAATTTGGTGAAGAATGAAGCTTTTGGAGGATGAATGGATCAAGTAGAGAGTTAAGGAGCAAGTGGAATTGAAGTTCGGGTCAACAAAAAAAAGGAAAATTGAACTTCACCACTCTAACCGGAAGTTCTACTGGTAGAAGAGGCCAAAAATCTGGCAGAGAGTTGAGAAACTGACCTTAACTTGTCTAACCGCAAATTATACCGGTAGAGCCACTCTAACCGGAAGTTCTACCGGTAGAAGAGGCCAAAATCTGGGCAGAGAGTTGGAGAATTGAACTTCATTAGTCTAACCAGAAGTTCTACCGGTAAAGCCACTCTAACCGGAAGTTCTACCGGTAGAAGAGGCCAAAAATCTGACAGAGAGTTTGGAAATTGAACTTCACCTGTCTAACCGGAATTTCTACCGGTAGATGAAGGCATAACCGCAAGTTCTACCGGTAGAGCAGTCGGGTTTGAAGAGAATCTACGTTTTTTGTGGTTCTTTTGTAATTAGATATGTGGGGGACCTATATAAAGCCAAAAACTCGAAAGTTTCTTCCATAGATGAATGCATAGTTAGATTGGGTTGAAGATTATTGTTCAAGTTTGGCGAATTCTTGGATTGAGATTGAATCTTTCAAATTATTTCAAGTTTCAATAGAGATATTCATTTATTCATGTTCTTATTGTTCTCTTGTGTTCATAGAACCACTTTGATGGCTTCTCCATTAATGGAGGGGTAGGTTTATTGATGGTTTAACCTAGGGGAAATTCACCCTAGGATTTAATGAGATTGCTTCATAATCCATTCACAAAGGTGCTTGAAAAGTTGCTCTTCCTTACTCTTGAAAATCTCCCAAAGTTTAGCCACTTTTCCAAAAAAGAAAACCACCTTTTATAGAAAAAGTTGTTCTAACGGCTAGGCGTCGGTTAGCCGACATACAGGGGTCGGTTAACCGACACCCCCAGCGGTCACTTGCCAAACGGTCATATTTCAAATTTTTGCTGACCATAAAACATGGTCGGTTGACCGAACTTGTTCGGTTAACCGAGGGCTGACCGACGCATTAACCGAAAAATCAAATCAGTTCAGAAAACAGCTCTCTGGATTTTAACCGAGAGAACTTCGGTCAGGTTCTGAATGAAGGTCGGTTAACCGAACCTTGACCGACAACCCATCGATTAGCTCTTTTTATAATGTCGGTTAACCGAGGCCTAACCGACACCTTGACCGACCAGAGAGTATCAGCAAATGTCTGAAAATGAAGCTCTCTGGAATTCTAACAGACACTGTTTCGGTTAAACTCGGTTCACTGTCGGTTAACCGATAGGTGACCGACAGACCAAACACACAGAAATTTCTGAAGATCTGAAGGATTTTAAAGAGCTGAACAAATTCAAAGCTTTTAAAATGAAGTATACCAAGACTGAACTGAAAGCTTTGAGAACTTAAGAATATTTTGAAAACCATGCACAACTTTGTAAAAACAAAAACCATGAAAGAGAAATATGCATGATGATCCTAGAAAGGAGAACATGAATGAATGAGAGGACAAGCTTACAAAGATGAATGCATCCTATCAAATTGCAACAAAATAAACACTCTAACAATCTCCCCCTTTGCAATTTGATGGCAACTCTAGAAGCTTGAACTCTCTCTCTCAATCTCCTTGAAACTTGAAAACTAACTTCTTTAGATATTAAGGAGCTTTGGATGCTTGGGAGCATTTGGATATTCTGGAGCTTTGGATTTTCCTTGTAGGAGCAACTATAGGCCAGAATTTCTCCCCCTCAACTTGATAGACCTTGATTCTTCTCCCCCTCAATTGGAGACCACTTGATTTGACTTGAGACACTCTCTCCCCCTTTGACATCTAATTGCAAAGGAGCCTGCCCAACCACAAGAAAAGCACATAACCTTGTTAGTAGCACCTATTTATAAGAGTTGTAATAAAAATGAAATGAAATAACAAGTGATATGCCAACAAGAGGTTTAAAATTCAGGGCAAGGGCCAATGCCCAATTGATGTCTCAATTTGATGAACCTTTCATTTTCTAGGGGCTTTGTAAATAGGTCAGCCAATTAAGAATCTGTCGAAACAAATAGTAACTCAATAGATCTTTGATCAGCATGATCACGCAAAAAGTGATAGCGAATGTCAATATGTTTAGTGCGAGAATGCTTAACAGGATTTTTAGAAATGCTGATTGCACTAGAGTTATCACACATGATAGGCATACATTGTTGTGGAACATCATAATCCAACAAGGTTTGTTTCATCCACAACAATTGAGCACAACAGCTCCCTGCAGCAATGTATTCAGCTTCTGCAGTGGAGAGGGATACAGAATTTTGCTTTTTGCTATGCCAAGCTACTAAGCAACTTCCTAAGAAGTAACAACATCCACTGGTGCTTTTCCTATCATCGATTGATCCGGCCCAATGAGCATCACTGTATCCAATTAATTGTAAGGTTGAGTCACAAGGATACCAAATACCATAATGAGATGTACCATTGACATATTTGATAATACGTTTAACTGCTTTGAGATGGGACTCTCGAGGATCCGATTGATATCTAGCACAGATCCCAACACTAAAGGAGAGATCCGGTCTACTAGCTGTGAGGTAGAGAAGACTTCCTATCATACTACGGTAAAGTTTTTGGTCCACTTTAATGCCATTTAGATCACTAGAAAGTTTTGAAGTGGATCCCATGGGGTTGCCATTAGGTTTAGAGTCTTCTATGCCAAATTTCTTAATGATATCTAAGGCAAATTTGGACTGGCTAAGAAAAATCCCTTTCTCAGTTTGATTAACCTGAAGACCAAGGAAGAATTGAAGGGGACCGACCAGGCTCATCTCAAAAGTGGAACTCATTAATTCTGAAAATCCTTGTGCAAGCTTCTCTGATGTGGATCCAAATACAATGTCATCAACATAGATTTGAGCAACAAGAATATCTTGATCAATTTTCTTGATAAACAGTGTCTTATCAACCTTCCCACAGTCAAATTCATTTTCAATTAGATGATTTGTAAGCTTCTCATACCAAGCCCTAGGGGCTTGTTTTAATCCATAAAGAGCTTTCTTGAGCTTATAAACATATTCAGGATGATGGGGATCTTCAAAACCTTCTGGTTGAGTAACATATACATCTTCTTCAATCTCTCCATTCAAGAAGGCACTCTTGACATCCATTTGAAACAATTTGATTTTCATGCTACTAGCATAGCTCAATAGGATACTTATGGATTCCAGTCTGGCTACAGGAGCAAAGGTTTCTTCAAAATCAATACCTTCTATTTGAGCATATCCTTTTGCTACAAGTCTTGCCTTGTTTCTCACAACATTACCTGTCACGCCCCCAAAACCGGAATCCGATCTCGGGGACGCGAGTTTGGGGGAATTTGTATTTCCCCTCCCAGGATCCGCGTGTGTGAGGATGACAAAATTCCCAACACATCGAGATATTTCGCGGAAGCTATACAAGACGTTACGACCCGGAATCCGTATCCATTGGGTTCTGTGTCGTACTCAATCTGTCAGCACAAGATTTTCACAGTAATATTCAATTCAGACTGGAGCTAATCATAATATCAAAACATACAGAGCTGACAGTAACAAGCTTATCATTACCCAAACATATTCAAGTTACAAATTAACGAGTGCATTAATTACAATTCCCACGAAAAAGGCTAACAAAAGCCGTACACAAAAACAAGCTAGAACAAATACTACCCAATGGTGTAACGTAACTCCGGAGTCAAGCATGACGTCAACATGACATCGCTGACACAACAAGACTGCAAAACCTGTGGCTCAACAACCCATTGCACACGAACTAGCTCAAAACAAGGACCTGCTATCTAGAGCACCAAAGCAGAAGTATATCAGACACGACGGTCTGGCAGGTGATCAAAATAGGCATGAGCATAAACAAAATAAAGTTTAAAGGAAACAATAACTAAAAACACTTTATTGAACTTGAAACAAGTTTACAAGATTTAAAAACAATGCATGAACAAGATACTTATCAAGAAATCACGAGTGCATGAACGATATACGAAACAAGGCATGAATACATATAATATCATGATTAGTAAATCCACAAAGAGCCCATCCTTTCTCCATCATACATGATGACAAGAGTAAGCACGCACGACAAGCACGACACGATCCCACATATACGGGGAATTTCCGGCCGCGGAACCGGAACACGAACACGCACGATGTGTCATTCAAGACACGACTAGTCTGCAGACAGTCCACATGTTTAAGGACCCCCAGGTAGTGGATCAAGCTAAAAGGGCAGTCCAAGCTCAATGGTGCTCACTTATATCATGAATGCATAAAACATGGCGATACACGTTCGAGAACACGACAAAACAAGAGGGAAATCATTTATCAAACACGTCACGACATGGCTAGCAAAATAGCATAATATAAATGCTTAACAAACTTAAGAAATGATTCCCTTTTGATTCTTGAAACACGATTCTTGAAACACGTCTTAAATACAAGCTTATACTTTGAAATTCAAACGAAAACACGATGATGCACGAAGCATCAAAACAAGCACTTTGATCCATGAAACAAATCTCCAAACAAACTTATACTTGGAATTCAAGACGAGTACACGAGGATGTACATAACATCAAAACAGAAGTTCAAACACGAAATCTATCAAGTTTAGGCTAAGACCATTCATTGACCCTTGTGGAGTTGAAACCCAAATGTCGGAGTTTTGACAAGGTTTGGTGCCCTAGAAGTTATAGTACATTTTGGAATTCCAAGTGCACAAAGTCAACAAAAAGGTCTAAAACCTAGTCTAGTTTTCCTTCTCGCAAAAATCCTTCAAAACAGTACTTTTGGTAAAATTTCGGTCAGTCCTCGGTTACCTGTCGGTCAACCGAGGTTGATGTGTCGGTTGACCGACAGCCGACCGACGGTTGGCCGACAAGTCTCAGTCCAGAAATGTAGCTCTCGGAAAAAGGGACCGACAAGTACTCGGTTGGCTGTCGGTCGACCCTTCGGTCAACCGATAGCTGACCGACAGTCCTCCTGACAAAATGTTGCTCTCTGGAATTTGAACCGACAGGTCTCGGTTGGCTGTCGGTCGACCTATCGGTCAACCGACAGCTGACCGACACCTGACCGACAGTACACGGACAGTGCATTTCGAGTCAGATTTTTCACAACTTCTTCCCTTCTTTATTCACATATTCGAACCACCTGCACTCCCCAAGCTTTCATGCTTTCCAAGGGATACATTTCTCACATTTTTAAAGCATTCCATCCACAATTAGACCATTCATATTTCAATCTAAACCTTCAAGTCATCAAAATCATTCATTATAAAATCATGTTACTAAACAACTTGTAAACCATTAAGCAAGATATATGCTTCCAATCAAGACAAGACCTCAAGATTAGGAAAATAATTAGTAACCATGCTTGACATGATTAAGCAAACTAAGAGAGATTCAAACATAAAATGAAATGGAAAAACTTAGAAATAAGGGCATCATTTTCTCAAGGCAAAATGTCAAAAATCATAATACATCATAAAAACCCAAAATGATTACTTGCCTTTGTCCAAATGCCAAGCAAATCTTTCACAAATCCAAATCAAAGAGTTGATCCACGAAATCTACACAAAAGCCCAAAATAGAACACACAAAAATTACATTTTGGTCACCACAAACCCCCATTTCGAAAATGGGTTTGAAAGTTAGAGAAAAGAGCTCTTTATGAGCTAAATAAACTCCATGGAAGAGATGGGTTCAAGCTCTTACCAATGGCTGCCCAAACAAGAAGAGATGAAGAAAATGAAGTGGGTGCTCAGCTGAAATCCTCAACTAGATGGGTGTAAAGGAGAGCTCGAGTTGAGAGGAAGAAAACCACGTTTTTAGATTTGCAAATGGAGCTTCCTAGCCATAGGTCCAAGAGAAAGAAGCTTGGGGAAAAAGAGGGTTTTCTCTCCCAGCCCTAGGTCAAGAAGTTGCAGGAATTTGAGAAATGGGCATGGAAGAGGAGGAAGACAACTTAAGTGACTTGAAAATGGGACCCATTCAGCTGAAACTTAAAATGGCTAAATCATGGTCTTGCGGGCCCCAGACGAGATCGACGAAGAAGACTAAAATGATCCTCAAAATATCTAGTTTCCAAAAAGTATATTTTCCCCAATTTCTGAAATTTTCGAAATTCAGGTACATATTTAGTGTGAAAAGTCAACTTTACCCTTTTTGGGCCAAAACTTGGGTTTTTGGGCTTCAAACACAGACAGGCTGAAAACGAAAGTTTAAATAAATAATAAAACCATTCAAATAAAATCATAATCACATTTAAAATCGAAAAGCCAGAATTATCTTCCCAAGCTAACACGTACACTTAGGGCCTCCCTGAGCGTGTCTGACTAAGTCCAACGACTCTCAAAAATTCCCAAAGCTGTAGAAAAATTAAACTAAGCCACAACCCAACTCGAAAAGGATCAAAACTCACTTAGAGAACTAATCCACAGCTGAAAACACACTAATCAAGGAAATTAGGGGTTGGGGTCTTACATTACCAGACTCATCTGATTTATTCTTGTAAATCCACTTAGTGCCTATGGGATTTTTCTCTGCAGGTAAAGGTACAAGATCCCAAACATCATTTTTCTTGAATTGATTTAATTCTTCTTGCATTGCTTCCATCCATTCTGATTTAGATTCAACCTCAGAAAAATTTTTGGGCTCAATTTGAGAAATAAAGGAATAATGAGCACAAAGATTTTGTACTTGTTTCCGAGTCATAACCCCACTGCTGATATTTCCAATGATATCATCCAAGGTATGATCTTTCATTAGTTTGACTCGTACAATTGCTTTGGA
This sequence comes from Umbellularia californica, assembly GCA_028538565.1. Classification (NCBI taxonomy): domain Eukaryota; kingdom Viridiplantae; phylum Streptophyta; class Magnoliopsida; order Laurales; family Lauraceae; genus Umbellularia; species Umbellularia californica. The sequence continues at coordinate 57,225,855 of JAPQWN010000007.1, forward strand.
TAGAATGATATCACTTTTATCTTTAGGAGATGTTTGTTCACAATCAATCTCAACTTCATCATCTTCTTGTAGAGTTCTTCCAACTTGATTCATATCATCAATAACCACATGAGCTGATTCCATAATAGTCATGGTTTTATGATTGAATATTCTATAGGGTTTGCTTCTTTCAAAATAGTCTAAGAAAATTTCATCATCAGATTTAGGCTCAAATTTCTCCAGCTGCTCCCTATCTCTTAGAATATAACATTTGCTTCCAAACACTTTCAAATACCCCAAATTAGGTTTCCTTTAAAAGTAAAGTTCATAGGGGGTTTTGTTGGTATTCTTGGTGAGATAAACTCTGTTTATAAGATAGCACGCAGTATTAACAGCTTCAGCCCATAGATTTCGAGGAAGATTCTTTTCATTTAACATGGTCCTCGCCATTTCTTGAATCACTCTATTTCTCCTTTCTGCCACTCCATTTTTTTTAGAAGTCTTAGGAGCTGAAAATTGATGATTGATTCCATGATTCTCACAAAAATTTGCAAATTTTTCATTTTCAAACTCTCCTCCATGATCACTTCTAATTTTCTGAATTTTACAATCCTTTTCAATTTGAATCTTGTTGCAAATCCTTATAATATTGTCTACAGCATTAGATTTTGCATGAAGAATTGCAACCCATCCAAAACGAGAATAATCGTCTACCATAACCAATATGAACTTCTTTCCTCCAATACTCTGCACAGGTGCAGGTCCAATCAAGTCCATGTGGATTAGTTCAAGAGGACGAGAAGACGATATATCCTTTAAACCTTTGAAATTTTTCTTGATTTGTTTACCCAACTGACAAGCTTTGCATATTTATGATCTTTCATCACTTAACTTGGGTATACCTTTCACAATTTCATTTTTTGACAACATTTTCATCAACTTGAAATTTATGTGACCCATCATTTGATGCCATAAATAATTTTCTTGATCTTTGGTTATTAAGCACCTCGATTCATTGTCATCACATTCTTCAATAATGTAAATGTTTCCTTTTGTCCGTGATCCAGTAAGAATGACTTGCTTGGTTTTGTCATTAACCACTTTGCATGAAAGACTATCAAAGACTACCTTGTTTCCCTTGTCACACAATTGGCTTATGCTAAGAAGATTGTGTTTTAATCCTTCCACTAGAAATACATCATTTAGAGTTGGTATTTGATCTCCTTTCACACTTCTTTTGCCAATGATTTGAGCTTTGCTATTATCTCCAAAAGAAACATTTCCACCATCATATTCCACTATGGAGCTGAACCTAGATCAGTCTCCGGTCATATGTTTAGAACACCCACTATCTAAGAACCAAATGGGGTTTTCCTTAGCTTTCAAGGCAGTTTGAACTATGAGATTTTTAAGGTTTATTTCTTTAACAACCCAACTAGCTAACAAGGGTTTAGAAGTAATGGTCTTGGGGACAAATTTGAACGGGATCCTAGAGGGATTTTTGAGTGACAACCTAATCTTGTAGGGACAATTAGGAACTAAATGTCTACTACGATTGCAAAAGTGGTAAATCCATCTAGAGAGATAGTTTCTTTCAACTAAGGGTTTGTGTAGATTTTTGGTGAAGTTTTGAAAGCTATTCTTCATGTTATTCGAGGAACCTTCAAACCCAAGTCCACTCTTATCACCATAGATTTTATGTATGCCCAACATTTGATAAGCTTTATCACCTCCCAAGGTGAATTTATCAACAATGAATTTTCCTTTGTTAAGTTTTGATTGTAGAGAGTTGATTTCAAGTTGACTAGCTTCTAACTTGGATTGTAAATTATGAATTTTGTTTTGAGCAAGCGTTAGATCTTCATTTAGAGTGGTGAATTTTTGTTCTATGCTCTCTTTCTCAACAATTCTCAACTTCAAGTCATCTTCAAGATGCTTAATTCATTGACAAGCTTTTTAGATTCTTCTTTTAGTGATTTGTTTTCTTAATCACAATCTCCCAACTTTCATAGAGTTCATCATAAGCTTGTTGCAATTCATTATCTTCATTTTCATTTTTAGTTTCTTCTTGCCCTAATGGTTCATCTATTAATGAATTATGCTCATTAATTTCTTCAGTATGTGTCATGAGAAGCCAATTAGGGGAATTTTCATCTTCATCATTTTGGGATTCATTTTTATCACTTTCTTCATCTTCATCATCCCAAGTTTTGTTTAAGGCTTTCTTTCCTTTCTTATCTCCTCTTTCAAATTCTTTAGGAGTGGAGCAATTTTGTGCAATATGTCCAAACCCTTTGCAATTGTAACATTGCACATCCTTTTTAACAAATGATCCCTTAGAACTTCTTTCAAATTTAGGAGACTTGCTTTCATCGGAATTTCTAATGTTCTTGTTTGTTCTAAAGAATTTCTTAAATTTTTTAACAAACAGAGCATTATCCTGATCACTATCATATTCACTTTTATTTTCCTTAAATTGAGATGAGAATGCTACTCCTTTCTTTTTGTCTTGCACTTCAAAATCTAATTCATAAGTGAGTAGATTTCTTCTTAGTTCTTCAATTTTGATTTTGTCAACATCTTTACTCTCAGTTATGGCCACAATTTTTGGTTTGAATCTTTTAGGGAGAGATCTCAAAATTTTTCTAACAGTTTTAGCTTCATCCATGACTTCTCCTAGACCTATGAGAGAGTTGACAAGTTCCATTATTTTTGTGTAGAACTCATCAAATGTTTCTTCCTCAAGCATTTTATTGTCTTCTAATTTAGAGGTCAACATTTGAATTTTAGCTATCTTAACTTGATCCGTTCCTTCATGAGTGGTCTCTAGAGTATCCCAAACTTCTTTAGCAGTATTGCAATTTACTACTCTATTAAATTCTTCTTGTGACAAAGCACAATATTGAGCGTTCTTTGCTTTAGCATCCAAGTTGGCTCTATCTTTTTCCCCTTGAGTCCAAGCACTCTTGGGTTTGAGTTTTATGGAAATGACATTTCCTTCAAAATCCTTTTCTGTGGTAGTGGGAAGATGGTAGCCTTCTTCAATACTGTTCCAAACATCTAGGCTTTGGGATTCTAAGAACACTTGCATTCGAATTTTTCAATACCGATAGTGTGTTCCATTAAACAGGGGTGGTCTATTTGTGGCATTTCCCTCACCCAAATGAGATTCCATGGTGGCAACAAAATAAAAGCACTCACTAGGATTCTAACTCTAGGTGGCAAGACCTAATCAAGAGCAACCTTGCTCTGATACCAATTGAAAGTCCAAGATCGAATCCTAGAGGGGGTGAATAGAATTACTCCTAAGAACTTATACAACTTTTAAATTTCTTTCACTTTTAAATACATTATGCTTTGATGAAGAGAGAGGACTGCTAGATATTCAATCTTAAACATTCATATAACCACATTCTCTATTCAATGACCACTTAAGCATAAGTATACCATTCATGAAATAGAAGTAAAAGATCAACCACCATAATACAATCAATTATAGTGGTTCGGCCAAATTGTATACATCCACTCCCGGTAACCCTACCGGATTTTCACTAATCAATTTAAGGTTTAAGATCACCTCAAACCTTACACATACATCACTATGCTTTTCAAGGCTAAGCATAAACCTTTACAACCACAACAAATGCTTTTCAAGGCTAAGCACTAACCTTTACAACTTAGATTTTTCTCTTATGAATTATGCCTCAACATGCATGGATAAGAGAACTAATCAAGCACTAAGATTTGCCACTAAATAGGCTGATATGAAAATGAAAAACTAAACTTCTAGATGCATGCAAATGAATGACAAAAAGTGTAGTAGATGCAAGTTCTAGAAAAACATTCAAACTCTTTTTAGAAAAGGAAATTCAAGATGATTCAAAGATGCTAATCATATGTGAGACAAAGAGTAGAATGATTTACACATGGTTTTCATAAAGATTCAACTTGTATTTTGAAAGATGTAATCACAAGATAAACAAGTTGATTTTGAAAACTAGGTTTTGAAAAACTCATGTGAAAACAAAACATAAGTTGATTTCATAAATCAAATAGACTTTAAAAGATGAAACATGTTATGAAAATCAACTACACAAGGATACAAGCAACTCTATGATCATGCCTTAAATAGAAACACAAAAGTTTAAGAAAAGAGCATGTTTTTGAAATTTAAAGAGAAGAGAAGCACACCCATTTTGAAGATCAAAGGTTGAATCTAATGAGATGGCTTCATAATCCATTCACAAAGGTGCTTGAAAAGTTGCTCTTCCTTGCTCTTGAAAATCCCCCAAAGTTCAGCCACTTTTCCAAAAGAGAAAACCACCTTTTATAGAAAAAGTTGTTCTAACGGCTAGGCGTCGGTTAGCCGACATACAGGGGTCGGTTAACCGACACCCCCAACGGTCACTTGCCAAACAGTCATATTTTCAAATTTTTGCTGACCATAAAGCATGGTCGGTTGACCGAACTTGTTTGGTTAACCGAAGGCTGACCGACACATTAACCGACTGATCAAATCAGTTCAGAAAACAGCTATCTGGATTTCCAATCTAGAGAACTTGGTTAGGTTCTGAATAAAGGTCGGTTAACCGAACCTTGACCGACAACCCATCGGTTAGCTCTTTTTATAATGTCGGTTAACCGAGGCCTAACCGACACCTTGACCGACCAAAGAGTATCAGCAAATGTTTGAAAATGAAGCTCTTTGGAATTCTAACCGATACTGTCTCGATTAAACTCGGTTTACTGTCGGTTAGCCGACACCTGACCGACAGGCCAAACACACAGAAATTTCTGAAAATCTGAAGGATTTTAAAGGGCTGAACAAATTCAAAGCTTTTAAAATGAAGTATATCAAGACTGAACTGAAAGCTTTGAGAACTTAAGAATATTTTGAAAAACTATGCATAACTTTGTAAAAACAAAAATCATGAAAGAAATATGCATGATCCTAGAAAGGAGAACATGAATGAATGAGAGGACAAGCTTACGAAGATGAATGCATCATATCAAATTGCAACAAAATAAACACTCTAACAAGAGTCCACTTTTTTGTAACTTTTTTTAGGTGAATTTAAAATTTTAATATATCTATTATGGATAGGAGATTAAAGAGTTTTGTAAAAGGGCCAGTAAATTTAAAATTTTAATATATCTATTATGGATAGGAGATTAAAGAGTTTTGTAAGAGGGCCATGTTTAGATCAGATAAGAATAGTTTAAACAAAAAATGAGTATTCCACACTATTCAAACTCATCTAAAACCTATTCAGACTTTATCCAAACTTTATACTTTATCCAAAGTTATTCCATTAATTTTCACCGAAGAGTCCAATTTCTCAATTTGAGAAATTGGAGCTTAATTTCGATTTCAATTATTATATATTATAGGTGTAGGATTCGATTTTGAAATTGGAGCCCGATTTCGAAATTGATTGAAAATCAAGCTCCAATTTTGGAATTGATTGAGAAATTGGCTTCCAAATTTAAATTGATTTTAACTAATCCAAAGAATCCAATTTAGAGAGGAGTTCCTATTGTAATTCTATCTCTTCCAAATTCCCCTCAAAAGTCTCCTTCCCAAAAAAATTCTCCTTAATCTAATCAAGTTTTAGAGATTTTGAAGTTAAACTGAGAGAAACCTATTCAGACTTTATCCAAACTTTATAATCCAAAAGGCAAGCAGCTTTTAATACAGTTTTACCAAAAAGTGTCAAAGATGCCATCCATGGTGAATCATCATCATGTCCTGCTGCCCCGATTAATACTCAGCAGCATATAGAACTTCTTCAAGAAATACAGCGAATGAAAAATGAAATCCAATTTCTCAGAGATCCTATTATAAAAAAATATGGCGAATTTATACCAAAAGCATCTTATAATAGTTCCGTCAACAATAAAGATGATTATGATGCAACAATATTGCCTCTATCTGGCACACCAGACGAATTCTAAACAATACATAATATTGATCATTAATTCCAAAAGCTCTTGAAATTTCCATGCAAGCAGCACATACAGCAATTATTATCAATACAGCTCTGATAAATGTATCTCATGCAAATTTCAAATGCAGCTTGCACAAATTCTCAAGCAGCGTTATGACACTCATACAAGTGTCACAAATACAGTTCTTTATGCAACACCACTGTCTGCAAGATTTTTCCCATGGCGACATGTGTCCTGCAATAAATTTCTGTTGTTGCAGTTATCACCGAAGAATTGTCATATCTATCTCAAATCACCATCAATAATGCTTTAAATGACACCTCCTTGTCAAAAAAAGTGCATTTATGGTGCCAATTTTATATTTACATCTCATGTGTGTGAGAAATACTTGAATGAATAAATTAATACCAAACTGGCTTCCAAAGTCAACAAAAGGGGCTTCGGTGGTCCTCATCCTTTGGTGCTTCGCAATACTATTTCAAATAAAGCTTTATACCTTCGGTTCCACTATGCCAAAGTTAACAAATGCAGCCAGCCAATACAGTAATATCAGAAGCATGCAGCAGCAACAGTATGCAAATTATATGAAACAGTGATACAGTTCAAGCATGTAGCAGCAACAGTTATGCAAATTATATACTATGCTACAGTTCATATGATGTGTACATCTTGTCCCATTGCGGATTTCAAATACATTTCAAATTTAATTAAGTTAGTAATGTCTATAAATAGGGAATGTGAACCTTGTCTCATAACAACAACTTTACCACTTGTAAATCTTCCGCTTTCTTCTAATTTTTTTATTAGCGAGAGTTTACTGATTTGATCCCGGTCGAGTTCATTTTTTGTAAATCTTCTGCTTTCTTCTCTTTCTTTTGATTTAGTTTAATCCTAACACTTGAGCTAAATTTGAAAGTTGAAAGAGTATCCTCTTTTTGCAATTGCAATAAATCATACATTTACGATGTGTTTGGGAGGGGAGGGGAGGGGAGGGGAGGGGAGATTTGAGGGGGAAGGAAAATCCTCTTGTTTGAGAAGTGAAAGTAGGAAGGTAGAGAGACAAAGACCATTTTACCCTTGCTTTTGAAAATTTTTAAATTAAAAAAAAAAGGGTATTTTAGTACTTTCCCTCCTCTCCCCTCTTTTGCCCTCATTTTCCCCCCATTTTTGGGGGGAAAATTTTTGACAGCGGAGGACAAAAATTTTCCCTCCCCCCCCCCCCCCCCCTTCCCAAACACCCTCCAAAAAAATTTTCCCTCCATTTTCCCCCCATTTTTTTCCTCCCCCTCATTTTCCACCCTTCCCAAACACAGCGTTAACGATATTGTCAACAAGTTGTCAATATCGTCAAGGGCATGCAACTCATCTTTTCTGTCTTTCCTTTCATGTAATATCTTTTCTCACAAAAGTCTCATCCTCTTCCCCCCAACCAAACACTCACCCACTTCACTTACTAATAATCATCCATCTATCCGAGTCACCAATATCTCGTTTAACCAAACTTTTCTTATTTCTCTTATTCTTCTCCCACCTTCACCAGCTTCACCAAGTAATAACCATCCATCTATCCGAGTCACCAATGCCTCGTTTAACCAAACTTTTCTTATTTCTCTTCTTCTTCTCCCACCTTCACCCACTTTACCAACTAATAATCATCCATCTATCATAGTCATCAATGCCTCGTTTAACCAGACCTTTCTTATTTTTATTATTTTTCTCCCACCTTCACCCACTTCACCAACTAATAATCATGGATCTATCCGAGTCACCAATGCCTCATTTAACTAGACTTTTCTTATTTTTCTTCTTCTTCTCCCACTTTCACCCACTTCACCAACAAATATTCATCTGTCTATCTGAGTAGTCAATGCCTCGTTTAACCAAACTTTCCTTATTTTTCTTCTTCTTGTCTCATCTTCACCCACATTATCAACTAATATTCATCCGTCTATCCGAGTAGCCAATGCCTCGTTTAACCAGACTTTTCTTATTTTTCTTCTTCTCCCACCTTCACCCAACCCACCGGATGGTCCATGCTTACATTCAAGTCCCATTCCCTCTCCCACCAGCGTTAAAGCTCCTTTTCTCACCCAAACTCTTCACCTCACCAACTATCATCTTTAATCTTTCGCAAGCCAACTTCGTCTCCTTATTCTTCTCTCGTTCCTTCCTCATCCTCCATCTCTTCTCTCCCTCATCTTTCTTTTCGCCATCATCTCCACCTATATCAACTCTTATCTCCTAATAAACCTAACCTTGGATGGTTTTTGGTGGGTTTTTCAAATTTTTTAGTAATGGTGGTTAACAATATCTTCAATTGGTTAAAGATAGCATCATATCCCTTATTTAAAAATAAAAGAAATAAAAAACAAACCCTGCATTTCATCTCCTTCCCCTTGCTTCTACCCTCTAAAGATAATAAAATAAGCTAAATGATAGAATGTAAAGTGTTTAGAAAGTAATATGGAAAGTAAAGCGTAGAAATAGAAACAACAATCAGATTTACGTGGTTCAACAAAGCTTGCATCCACGACCTGGAGAAAGGACCTGTAAATAAGATATTCATTAATGAATAAATGAACCAGTGCTTATACAATGATATAAGTGGGGATTCTGGGCTAACACTATGCTCCTGGTCGAATAGAGACTAATCAAGACGCCCCTTTTACAAAGAGAACCAGGAAACAAAAAGACTAAGGCTGGGGGGTTAGATCAAGCAGAGCTTGTTGATAACTCCCTGGCGTTAGTGCTTTTTATCGTCAAAACACCCTCTCACGCAAGAAGGGGAGCTCCTGAGGGTATCTCTGCATTGCTCTCCTATGAATGCTTGTCGACCTCTCCATCCTTCTTGCTCCTCCTCCCCTTTGCCTAGGGAATAGTGATATTCATATAGACCTTTTGGTGTGGTCCCCACTATTGTAATACAAAATATCTTCATTTGGTAGGGGTCTTCCTTGACTAACATGTAATGAGACTATCATTTGGTTACTGTGTGAGCAAGAACTACTTTTGTAAGTGAGTATTGCCTTCGTGAGCTACAGCGGGAGCCCTCTCCCTTTGGTGTAGGTAGTGTGTACCTCCTTCCTTCGTTATTAGCATTGGATTTTCATAGGCAAGTGGGCTCTGGAGGCTAGTTACGTGATCTCCAGGGTCGCTTCCGGAAGGGCCACCTTTATGAGGGCCTCTTTTATGATAATTGCCTCTCTATGAGGACTGCCTCTGTGGGGGTAGATTAATCTTTGGTAGTATATGACATGCATCCGTGGGAGTAGGGTGCCAATAAACCCTTCTTTCATGAAAGTGTCCCATTTATGGGGCAAGGTGTCATTGAACATGCCTCCATAGAAGTGGCTCCTTTATGGAAGTGGGTGCCAATGGACTCTTTTTTTAATGGAAGTATCCCATCCATGGAGGCAACGTGTTATTGGACATGCCTCCATAGAAGTGGCTCCTTTATGGAAATGATTACCAATGGACCTTTTTTTCATGGATGTGTCCCATCCAAAGAGGCAACGCATTATTGGGCATGCCTCAATGGAATTGGTTCCTTTATGGAAATGGGTGCCATGGACCCTTTTTTTCATGAAAGTGTCCCATCCATGGGGCCAATGTGTCATTGGACATGCTTCCATGGAAGTGGCTCCTTTATGGAAATGAGTGTCAATGTACCCTCTTTTGTGGGAGTTCGGTGCTTTTACATGGGGTGTTAATGTTTACACCCTCCCTATATGGCTATGCCTATGTAATCTAGTCATACACATGCAATGAACTCATGTGTTGTCTTATCATGTCTTATCTTGTTTTGTCTAAATTAGACTCTTCTAAGTTTTACATATACATGACATATCTTTTAAGCTTTTTGTAGAAGCTTTACATATGTAAAGCTTTCTGTACACCCACCCTATATGGCTATACCTATGTAATCTAGTCATACACATGCAATGAACCCATGTGTTTTCTTATCATGTCTTATCTTGTTTTGTCTAAATTAGACTCTTCTAAGTTTTACATATGCATGACATATCTTTTAAGCTTTTTGTAGAAGCTTTACATGCGCATGGCATATTTCACTTAGAAAAAAGGGACCCATCGTATGACGTAAATACATGTGTCTTAATTTGTTAACGTTTACACTTTCAGGGAGTCGTCGACTCAAGCGTCAACTTTAGTTTCAAGGAAGATATTCTCTGTTTTCAGGGAATATATTCTCTGTTAAAGTGTGTCTCTTTAGTTCCCTCAGACCTGTGTGCATTATGTATTAGTCTACATATACATAGATATGGTTCTTCTTGGCAATATACATACTAGCAGAAGATATGAATTTGGATCAACTGAGGATTTGGGCCAATGATCTGCAATTGTCAAGTGGTTCAAGTGATCAGGTAAATATACAATTCTTTAATTATTTCAGGAAATATTTTTTATTAATTGCAGATGCTCAAGTAAATGTATATTGTTGTCAGGATGGTATTCTCAAAAACGAAATAAAACAAGAAGATGAAAATATGGATGAAAATGTTACAAACGAGTTTTCCGCCGACAGGGTATGATATTAAATCAATTCCAATTATGTTTTATTTTGTCAATTTTTAATAAAAAGTTGTTAATTTCAAACAGAATTAATACATTTTCAGGTATTCAATTAGCGCCAATCTCTAATTGATTGGATTCAAAATAGTAGACGCAATTTATGATATATCATTGTCATTAAAAGGTCAGAGACTAGTATAATTGGCAAGAGTCCTAAACTGTTGTTCCAATGTGATCGCGGTGACACATACAGAAGCAAGAAAACTTCCACGAAAGTTACATGCATAAAAAAAATTGATTGTCCTTTTAGAGTGAAAGGTGTGAAAATGCGAACAAGTGATGACTGGATAGCAAGGGTGGGATGTGGAACACATAACCATGCTCCTACATCATATATGGAGAGACATCTATACCCCAGTCGGTTCTCTGAATCCGAAATCCAGTTGATGGTACATCTATTTACGAAAAATGTGAAGGCACGAGATATCTTGACATCGTTGAAGAAGCAGAATCTAGACAACATGTCTACCATTAGGACCATATACAATGCACGCTAGAAATTTCGGACTGCAGAGAAAGCCGGTAAAACCCATATGCAAGTTGCCATGTCATTCATACAACGTGAATGATACATTTTCGATAGTCGAACAAATGTTGTAACCAATGAGGTTGAAGATTTATTCTTCGCACATCCAAGATCATTAGAGCGATGGCGTGCATTCTTGCAGTGTTATTGATGGACGCAACATAAAAAACAAACAGGATTAGGATGCCTCTCCTTGAGATTGTCGACGTGATTGCAAATAATATGACATTTTGCATAGTATTCATGTTCATGCACTTAGAAAAAGTGTTCAATTATACTTGGGCTTTAAGGTGTCTGCAGTCAACAATGGATGGATGCACCGATCCACGAGTTATTATCACGGACAGAGAGTTGGCTTTGATGAATGCGTCCACTCAGGTATTTCCCGAGGCTAAGAAATTACTTTGTTGGTAGCACAGTTATAAGAGTATTTTGAGTAAGTGCAGGCCATCAATAACAGACAACAAATATTGGAATGAATTCTACAAAATGTGGAATATGTTGCTGGAATCTAAAACTGAAAATGCGTATGTGTGCAAATTGGCGGACCTTGAGGTAGTGTTACAAAACTTTCCAGGTATGATTAATTATCTTAAGGATGTGTGAGGCCCCACCTCTTGTGGGCCCTCAGTTTGATTTGAATAATTATTAATATATTAAAAGTTATCTTGTTATACTATTTAATAGGATTTATTAAAATAGTTTATTAATATTCCTAAGTCTTAAGATTAGGCTTTTTATTTACTTCTAGGGTGGTTTTTGTTGTTTAATTAAGGTTTTAATTAGAATATGACTTAGTTAGTAATTTAATATTATTAGGAGGAGTATTACTTGAGAGAACCTTCTAGAATTTCTAAGTTTGACCAACTTACCCTTACCATAAACCTCTTTTCCATTTTAACCTCAAGGGCTTTCTAGTAAATAGTCACTACACCCCTAACCATATATACTAACTATTACAATAACATGAACCCTAAACCCTAATTCACTCTCATCTCTCATCTTCCCCTATCTTTCTTCCCAAGAAACCCTAATTCTCCAAATCTTAGCATAAGAAGAATAGAAGACCTCCCTCTATTGCATTATCAACCTTCTAGGAGCTTGGATTTCCTATCTTCTTGTCAATTCTCTCTACAAATTCGGATTAAAGCAAGTACCCTATACTAATATCATAGAATGCATGATTTGTTTCTATTGATTATGTATCTTTAATTCAATTGATGTATGTATATGTCTAGAATTACCAATTGAGCTTTGTTTCATGGGTTTTTGGCCATTTGATGGATGGATTCTCTCATTTGGAAGATCAATGGCCCGGTTTGGTGATTGATGGATGATTATAGAAGTGATTTTGATGCTTATTGATGTTTATGTGATGAATGGTAGAGGGGTTGAGGAGAAATTGAGGGATTTTTACTTACTATAGCAGACCTGGAGTGGAAACAGTGATTTGGGTTGTTTGTTGCGTTGAGACCGAGACCCAGGTGGGCCACCTTTCGAGATCCGGACCACCACATCGTGTAGAGGGACCCTGGGCGACCTCAATGGTGAGGTATGATCTGGGTTTGGGTCAGTGGGGCCCACGATTTTGAGAAACAAAATGACCCCAGGCATGAGGCGTGTTCTCTGTTGCTAGTGTTATGTAGCATAACATAAGAATGAAGAAGAGAAGAAGACGCTGACGTGTAGAGTGTGGATAAGTGAGGAAAAAGTAGGTGGAGTAGATATTGTACGCCATGGGTGCTTGAGAAATGTTGTTCCCCCCATGTGGCAGCATGTGAATGATGGGTAGTATGGTAGGCTGGGGGAGTATGGGAATTAGAGAGAAGAAAAACAAAGAGAGGATGAGTGCATGTGTACTGACATGGGAAAATTGGGCTGAGATTGTTGTCTCAGATCTTTTAACCTTTTTAGGTATTGACTTGGGAACATGTATGGGGTGAGGGAGTTAATGTGTATTACCTTGCCATTAGTTTTTAGAATCTAATATAAAGTCCTAGTTATTTTATAAACTTTAATTAGACCCCTTATCCTTTAATGAACCTAAATTAAGTTTGGACCCTTAAGAGTTTATTTTTAGAAATTACATTAGATTTTAGAATTAGAATAAGCCTTGAGTATTTTATTGAACCAAATTGGAATCTTTGTGTAAAACTTGGATTTTTCCTTAAACCCAGAATTCGGTGTGCGTGGTCGACCGGACCCTGTCCCGGCCGACCGGACACACTGAAAACCGCAAAAGTTGAGATTTGGCCTGGAATTTGTTGATTCAGGTAGACCTGTGTACCAGATCGACCGACTGGCCACCTGGTCGACCGGGTACACTGGAAATTCCAGAATCCAAACCAAGTCCTAACCTTGATTCCTGTGGAGCGGGTCGACCCGACCTTCGCCAGGTCAACCTGCCACACTGTGAACAGTAAGTTGTGAGTTTAGTTTATGTTTTGTGATTGATCGGTTGTGGGGCCCATTGACCATCCAAATGAACTTTCATCAATGTGCCAAGCACGAGTCAATGGTGTGGCTCGACCTTGACTCGTGGGGACCACCAAGTAGGTTTTAGGGATTAGAATTGTTAGTGATTCGACCCTTGAATGTAGTCAAAGATGCCCGTAACTTCAGGAGCACCAAATATAATATTTCGGCATCTGAGACTGCAGTTAGGGATCCAATTATCTGATGAGGCCCTGAACCCGAGTGTAGACCATTACCTAAGTTGGACCCTTGCTTTATTCCATTTGATTCTATTGCTTGGAGGTTATTATTCATTGCACTTCTCTCATATCCTTGTTATTGTTATAAACCTGTTAATTAAATGGAAATTGGAGGACTTGAACCTAGGATTACGTAGTGGTGGCCCAGTGATATAATCGAAGATAAATGACCCGTGTCTGTGGCTAGGCGGGCCCTCATACGGCCTAAGTTGGGTGTGTGGTACCCTAGAATGGAAAGGTTAGTTATGATGGATTGATGACTCATTGTGTATTAGTATGGATTGGTTACTTATTGAATAAACATGGTATTGTACTTATATTGTTTCAGGCCAGGGTTTATGGGCCTAGTATGGATCCAATGATGATTGGACTTGGATTTGGATTATCCTAAGGAGTTGTACTTGAACCTCTTAGAGACTTGGTTAGGACCTCGCTCGCGCGAGATAAGCCTAGACAGACACAGACCTGTACTTGTTCCCTGGGTCGGTACTAAACATTCACTCAGTTGATCTAAGCTCAGCCTGTTGACTGATCATCACTTGTAGGAGCTATATTTGTTATGTTAGAGCCATCATGATGAGCTATGGTTAGACGGACGGTGTGATACCGAGTCCGGTCTAACCTGATAAAGGGGTGTGATTGGTGCGATAAAGGGCTGTGATCGGTGTTATTTATATATTATGATTAGTAGGGCTATTATCCCTTACATTGTTACTTTACTTTTCCACACCGCGACTGTGTTCAGTATGGGAGGGCCGCGGTATAATATCCCACGGTATCCAGCTTGTGTGAATGTGCCATTTTGATATCCGTTAGATTAGATTTCTTGATATCTTTGATTCTAAATTGTTATTTACTGCACAATTGCCTAGTTTATGTTTCATTGTTATTCTTATGATTATATAATCGTCTTCATTCTCTTTGATGCATACATCATGTGTTATCTATATATGGTGCCTTACCAGATCCTTAGATCTTACCCATCTTTGGTGCTTAGGTCTCAACCTTGACCCCGAGGATGTCGCGTACTATGAGGCGCCTATAGCCGGCGATTTTTTAGTGGGGACCGGTTGACCAGGTGGTCGAACCGGAGGATGGAGCGCCTGCACCGGTTGTCTAAGCGTAGTTTTATTTTCGGATTTTGAGTGAACTTGTAGTGAGCGGGAAGTAGAATGTTATATATATTTGTTATTTACTCTTTGAGATTTTGTTAGACTTAAGCTCTGCCGTACTTGATCTATCTTATATGATACCTGTTGCTTCGGCTATATTTTCTTATGCTTCCGCAATTTAACTGTTGATTATCTATTTGTTCAAAAAGTTTTAAAAATATGACACAACTGCGAACTATGATCTTGGAAGTTCTCGGATTTTCCGGGAAGTAGCTCTCCAAATTCGGGTACCTTAGCGGTAACTTCGGTATTCGGAATTGGGGCGTTATAGGATGTATGGTTGACACCGTATAAGGAGATGTTTGTATCCGCCTGGACTGACAGATATCTGCATTTTGAAAACCAGACAACTAATAAAGTCGAGAGCCAGCATGCAAAGTTGAAACGATACTTGGAGTCATCACAGTCAGATTTGGAGACATCGCTGTTGTTTATTCACCAAGTCATCCAATCACAAGACATAGCTATCAAAGCGAGTATTGAGCAAAGCAAAATTATTGTCCAACATCGATTCAATATACCGCACTTCCAGGAATTATGTGGTTTCGTTTCAAGCCCCGCATTGCATCTGATTTTGAAGGAATTTGGGCGGTCTAAGGATGTCGGAGAAGTTTGTTACAAATGCGGATAACCATCTGTCAATGCGGAGCTTTACGTATTAAAGATTTTTGTGTTGTTAACTATTTCTTACAAATGCGGATAACCATCTGTCTAAGGAATTTTGTGTTATTATACCTCAATGGGTTCACTTTAGGTATGATTGTGCAGCTGCATGGGCTACCCCGTATGCGGAGCAAATTCATGCGTTCATGCAGTATATGCGTTCTAGGTTTCCTTCTGAAACCATTGTGTTGGAAAATTAGGAATGTAACATGTGTTAATATGTTTGAATAAATTTGTTTTAAATATCCAAGACTTTTGAGATTAGGAAGATTTTTTTGTTATTAGTATTTAGTAGTTATAATCCTCCAGTGTTTTAAGATTTAATACAAAGTTTAGAATATAATGTTTAAAATTTAGAATCCAACATACAAAGCTAGTCAAAGGTGATGGGAATTCATAATAAGTTGACTCCAGCTTGAATGTCTGCATAATTCACAATATCCGAAAAGCTATATAATTAATTATATTTTAACATTAGAATCATTAAAATAGTTAACAACACAAAAAAAAAAAAAATTTAAAAACTTGGAAGATAATTATGCCTAAAAGTGGGGTTTTTTTTGCTAATTAAAAATTATTAATTAATTAATTAGTGCTATAACAAGTGGTGATATATTGTGGGTGTATCCAAAAAAAAAATTATTTGGTTAATAATCATACTGTCATGTGTGAAGGCACTTGTTGGGAACCAAGAATGACCTAATTAGAACTCTCCACGTGGCAAAGAGTTGTTCAAGCAGAATTTTAGAACTTTATTGGTAATTTCAATGAATCATCCTTGGTGCATTTCCTTATCTCTGTCAAATCCTAGCATTCATCAAGGGAACATTAGTCTTGGGTAGCGTGAGAAGCCTTAATTGGGATATAGGGTGGGTATATCAAGTAAATAAGATTGGTGTATTTAGAAAGTCCCTTTTACATGCTACTGACAGTGTTAGGACGTCTTGTCATGGTGGTACAATATTCTAGGACATGGCTCCGTGGAAGCGGCTTCATCATGGAAGCGGGTTATAACTTTTCATCCAACCATAGGATTATGACACACCATATATCTTTGGAAAGGTCTTCTCAAATAGATTAACGTAATGCATAACTTTGACCTAGTCTAAGTAGTAATCACCAGTCAATCGTCACTCAAATTCCTTTGATGGTCTATGATGACTCTTTTATGTGTCTACATACCCCTTGTTGGGTTGAGATCCTAGAGAGAGATGGCGTGGTAGAGCAAGAGGTCGAAAAGAATCATGGTTGCTTGGGAGTATTAGAGAAATAGAATCTTTTTTTTTTTTTCATAAATCCATTTCATTAGAGTTTAAGCCTAATTATTTCATAAAAATCACAAAAAAGCAGTCAGACCGCGTAGTAATTGTTAGCATTAAACGCGGGCCCACGTGCCATTTAACATGGTCGGGTCCCATTCCTCAATCTTGATGCCCCTCGCATCTAGGTTCGGCTGTCCAATACTAGGACTAATATTTTTAGTATCAAACACCATCCATGGGCATGAAAGCAGGCCTAGATTTAGCCAGCATTTTTTTTCACATATTGACCCGCAAGAGAGATTTTCTGGTTCCGCAGATGCCCAATGCCAACATGTACATGAACAAGCAAAACCCCAATTTCACTTTTGTGTTAGGCCAAGCGATTCAGTTTTTCTGGATCCAACTTGCACTCCTTCTAGATAGGCCTGTCAATAATAGAAAGAATAATCTATTAATGAGACATTCGTATAATTGTGTATTTGTATCTAGATAAATAGACATAAAGGTATGGATAAAGAAATGTTACCTAGGTGGAATTCGAGTACGTAAAGCCCAAACCCAAGCCCGATTTAAATTGCATGTAGGTTTCAAACTCCATCGTCCAAACTAGGGGCGTAACCACAACCTATCTCTCCCAGTAGGGTGGTTCATGGCAGGGCCATGCTGGGCTGAGGCATTTCCAAGCCAAGACCGCCTTTAGAAACACAAGCCCATATTCGGCCCAACCCCAACACGGTCCTTAAGTGCCTGGCCCAATTCATCCATTTAGTCAATCCGGTTGTGCTGGGATAGGCTTTCTATTACCTTTTGGGTTCTTTCTAGTTGCTTTTTGGGGCAACGAGTCACAAAAGTATACGTATTACTTATTCGGGCCAGCCCGGGCCGATCCTTTAACTTTCAATCACTTCACCTAAGCCCGGAAGATATATTAAATGGGCCAAAGATTTAGATCCAAGCCCGGTTCATGCCCAGGCTGTCCTGACCCTTGAGCGCCCATATCTCCCGCCTCACCCTTCCTTTTTTCAAAACGCACCCTCAAGGAAGATTTCTTAGGTTCGCGATTGCACAAACCCAACATTAAACTTAGCAAACCCTGATAATTGACTTAAACCTAAAGGGGAAAGCTTATCTAAAATCAATTAAATAAAAGTGGAGCCCTATCATTATTAGACATGTAGTCATGTGGACCACTTACGTCTATCAAGCCCAACCCTTCTAAAATCACTTTTTTAACTTCCATCACACACAAACCCTTCTAAAATCATTTCTGCTTGCCTTTTCCAATGCGATTAAAACTACTGTCGACCCAACCTATTTTGAAGAGGCAAATTGTGGTCCGTGGATAGCACTTGCGTCCATTATAATACCATTCAAAGTCACAACAAAACCAAATAATTACGGTTATTCCATCCTTAGCCTTGTAGGCAGCATCCTAGAAGATCATAACGTCGTCTTCGCTAGATATAACTTTAGGGGTTTCAACAAGAAGTCCATCTTTTCATAAAGAATGGTCCACAACTTTTCATAAAGAATAGTTCATACTATGGCCTAAGGGATCTTAAAGCATTATATTTACTAATTCAATGATTCTGGAGAGGTCTAAAGACTAACCCCTTTGAAGGAGGTCATTCCTAGCTTTTCAAATAGTCAACCAGCAGCAAGGTGGGGATTCAAGTTTCCATGCTCACATAAGTTCTTCCACCACTCCAATAACTCCAACAGACGCTAAAAATTGGAATGCAGACCCTACCGTAAGCCAACCCAATTCCCATCTGAGTCCTCCTCTTTTTCACATATATGACATTTATTGTCCATATATATAATTAATTTTTTATTTAATAATAGCTCTTATCGGAATGGCATTTCTAAAATATTTCCAACCAAACATAACAACCCTTTGACCGAGATGGAGTCTCCAAAATGTTAGACATGAGTAGTCCTTATGACCACATGTACAACACTGTTGGGACCCACAGTTTGAGCCCACTAATTTAAGTTACTTTCCTTTTTTTAGTTTTTCATTTTACTAAGTTTATCTTGAATTCAATTTTCGTAAGCCCAATCAAATAGGATTCTTGTTGGCTGATTTGAGGGAATTAAGGAAACTTACTTCATTAGATTTCTTTGATGGGAAGAAATTTCTTTAGTGCTTATCTATATATATAGTTCTCCAGTCCTCTCTCTTAACCTACGAAATCTGAAAAGTACCCATCAACTTCATGCATATTGGAGTGGGTGACAAGGAAGATAGAAGAAAACCCTATTTGAGAAAGGAGATCCGCTCATCATCAAGATCATGGCGCAAAGTATGCTTTTATATTTTTGAGATCATATATTGTTTAATACATAAATCTAGATCCATAGGTTTGATTTGAATTGCAAACCATATCTTAAGTCCACCTCCAAAATCCACATGAAAATTTTGGGCCCATCCCCAAAACTTACATGGAAATCTTGGGTTACAAAATACAACTACTTATTTGGCTCTACACCCTACAAATAAAAATCTTGAGTCTGCCACTAGTGGGGCTCGAAGCATTTTCACCTGCGCACGGTGCGCATATGCACTACATGAGTCAGGACCATCCAAAATGGACTTCAGAGGTGTGCCCCACATATTGGATGTTCCAGATGCACGATACTCATATGCACTGTGGGCAAGTGAATAATTTTGGCGGGGCCCATTGTTTATCTTAATATCTGAGATCTATTATTAGGGTTGAAATCCCAAGCTATCGATTTATTACAATCACTGCATGGATCAAATGTGAATGGGCCCCTATTAAAATAGGATACACAAAAATAATGAGAAAGGCTTGTGAAGCAAGTTCATAACTGAATGTATGGTTGAGATTTGATACTGCTAAATATATAATGGTATGCTAAAATCAATTGGACTCCTAGCAATAGAAATCTAAGGGCAAGATTTGGAAGTATAATAGGCCATAAATGACACTTTAAGACCCCATGAAAATCTCGGTCTCTTCTTCTCAAGAGAGAGTTATTATGGGGCCTTATATTTTGGGGAGAAAAAAAAAACAAAAAAATAAATAAATAAATAAAAAGAGAAACGGCAATTGGCGAACTTGTTTTTTTTTTTTGGGATTTCAAAAGGTATCAACTACTATTATAGGGCCCTTTTTTTTTTTTTTTTTTGTCTAAAACAAATAGCTTTGTTGGCCTTATGGTAAAGCTGACCCGGTGACCACCAGCAAAGCCACGGATCCTCTTCATGCTCTGGCTTAGAAAACCTGTTAAAACTTCAAAAACCTTTACAAACATTTTGGGCGAGGAACAAATGAAAAAAAAAAAAAAAAATCTCTACAAACAAATTCGATTTTCCCTACCAGTCTTTATACACCTATTTTTTCTCCGGCAACTGTCCACACTTTCATGTACCTCGATTGTAAAATTGTTTCTCAAAATTTTGTTGCAAGCTGCAAACACCCATCAAATTAAACAACAGGCAAACTTTCATAGGCCACGTACTGCTTGAAATTTAGTACTGATTGAATGAAATTAACCAGTTGGATAGAACATAAAACACCATCCATTACATAGATGGACTTCAGTGTATATAGTCCAGAGACAAGCCTTAATTTAAAGAAAAAGGAAAAAAAATGAAAAATGAGTAAAAGAGAAATCAACCCATTTCCACTTATATGAATCATGATAACAAACTACTAAACAATCACATATATATTAATTAAGGACACCATATACAACTCACATCCACACCACATATTCTAACACACAAACACCAAAAACATCTAATCTAAATTTATATGAGAGTACAACAAGAAGAGGCCTTCAACGGAACCATTTATCATGGAAAGTAGATTGATATGATACCATGATGAGAAGTAGGATTATCACGGCAGCTACCCACCATGGCGAGCTACCTTCAGAGGGGCCATGGTGGCTCCGGCTGCGATAACTGGTCGACGAAGGGAGGAAGAGTCGATGAGAATCAGGGATGGAGGAGAGCCAGCGGACGGCGATCAAGAGAATGATGGGTGTGGCCAGGAGGACCCAGTTGATGTTTTGTCCGGTATCTTCTACTACAGACTCAAAGGTGAAAGACCATGAAATGGCCAGGAAGATGAAGATTACAAAGAGAATGAACAGAACTGGATATGGCAGAGGGTTGAGTGTGAAGGCCTCTGTGATTGAGGATTCTCTTCTTTCATAACTCATAATTTTCAACTAGCTAATGAAACGCCACCTACTCCAGCTAAAAGAAGGCCTTATAATAAAGGATCCGCTTTAGCCGCGGGGCTTCTTTGGGGTTTTTTCCTAGCATGGGATGAGTGGCAGGTTAGTTTGTACTTTGTAGCTCAATGGTCCCTGCCCATAAAAGAGTCTATTTAGACACAAATGGACAGGGCCTTTGTAATCGTCTCATCTAATGCCATACAATGAAATAAAATGCACACTTTGAAGAATATGATATTTTCTATTGTACAACTTTATATTGAGACCTAATTGCAAAATTCAATTTTTTTTTTAGTATTTCGATTCTAAACCATATTGATCCCTAGACGGTACTGTGGGAACGGGTGTGGCGCACTATCCATAGTGACACCCTAAAAAAAGAGGTTTGATATATAGGAAGTCCACTGGGATGGTTGAGCATTTCATGAGAAGGTAGGAGTTTATAATATTTAATAAAATGTAGAAAAATTCTATAAATAAATGAAAAGCTAGGGGAGTCATAAGCAAGAGACCCTTAGAAGTAAAGAAAGAAAAGAGGAGACAATGTTAATTTTTTTTAAGAAGACAATTATAAATTTTGAAAATCTTAATGTTTATTTTTACATAATTAGAATCTACAATATATTATACACATTACCGCAGGTGGGGGGCCTTTTCCTCTCTCTCTCTCTCTCTCTCTCTCTCTCTTTTAAATTCTAAATTTACTAAAAAAATAAATTAGACATAAAACCACTGAATTAAATAAGTGTGGAAAAATGAATTTCTAAAAAGTTTTGGCGTTCATGGCTCCCCCACTCCCTTAGTATTTAAAAAAAAAAAAAAAAACCTCCATTTCATAAAAGAAAAGTAGAAAATATATAATATTATTACATAACTTCTGTTTTCTAAAGATAAATTTAATATGAGTACTCTTCAGATCACCACCACTTTAACAAATAACCCCCTCCATTTACCTAATAAAGATAAATTCCCCTTTGAAGTTTGATCTAACCTGAACCAAATTGCCTAGTGTTTTGCACTCCCCAATAAAACCGCCCCTTTGGACACCAACAATCAGATAAGACAATAGTCTGGTTCAAGTTAGATTTTGATGCTGCTTGGACCACTCTGTCTGCAGTTTGGATGAGACTATGCATATCACATATATGTAGGGGTGCAACTCTGGCCAATTGAGCCACTCTAACCTCTAAGCCCAAGAACAAACCAGAGAATATATAAAGCATATCAAATATACCATACATTAATTTACATAATTTATATTTATAATAAAGAAAAGTTTGACTATGAAGATTGATGGCCCACCAAGAAAAGAGGTAGGCCAAAACAACATGGATGGAGGTAGTAAAAATAAATTTGAAGAAGTATAACTTATCTAAGGAATTGGCTCAAGATAAATCCGAATGGAAAACTGAATTCGTGTAGCCAGCCCCAACATAGTTGGGACAAAGCCTTTGATGATGATAATGATGATGTTTGTAATATATAAAATTAGCGTAACTTAATTATATGTCGTTCAGGTAAATAAGGTCTGAGCTTTATATGGTCTGGATTGCACCCAAGTTTCCAAATCAAGTTCCCCGTCCCAGCTGGAAGCATTTTTATGTCGGCCAAAAAATGTGGACCTGGACTTGCCCTACCCAGTCTGCAGCCATAATCGCATTAACAGAAGTTTTCTTGATTAAGATGCTTCTTCCTCTACAAGGGAATTGATCGCTTTGATTAATCTGAGGATAGAGAAGTGAACTTCGATTAATAAAGAGTTCTTCAATTTTAGTCTAGATGACATATTGCATAATTAGGAAGCTTGTGTGAGATATGGCCCGATTAAGATAAGGAACTTTGTTCTTTGGTCTTCTCCCCACTTAGAATATTTAAGTTATTTATTGATGGTTCCGGCTAGGATTGGGGATGTTATTCGCAATAGCGAGGGAGAGGTCATTTTTTTATGTTTTCCGAGTTTAAGGGTCTTTGTTACTCTAATAGAGCAGAGGTGCTAGCTATTTTGGAGGTTCTGTGGTGCTTTTCAAAGAACTTTCATGGCGATATCTCATTGTGGATAGTAGTTCATCCAATGCAATTGTTTGGATATCTAATAATAAAGGCTACCAATGGAAATTTCAATTCCTCTTTAATGAACTTCAACTTTAGCTACCACCACTAATGTTGTATTTCGTCAGTTGTTAAGCTCGGTTAATTATATGGCTGATGCTTTAGCCGAGCAAGGAGTTGAGAGGACTTCTCCTTAGGAGGATTTTGTTACGTGACTATTGTGGGTGAGAGGGTAAAATGTTCTTGTACTTTTTTTGCTTTTTGCTTTCTCTTTGTATTCTGTTTTTAATGATAGTTTTTGCTACCGACGGAAAAAACAAAAAGGGAAACTTGTTGCAAAAAGAGGCAGGGAGAAAACGATGCAAACAATGCAAATTGGGCTGCTACTGCAAATCAGCTATGTCCAATAGGGCTGCACAAAAAATCCAATATCACCGCAAAACCGGACCGAACTGACCATACTGGGTGGTTCAGATCGGTTTATAGTAGACCGGTTCGATTAACGGTTTGAAAATCATAAAAACCTTTTACATCGGTCGGTTATCGATTTGAGCTCACGGTTAACCGCTTAAACCGAGCCGATGCAGTAACTTAAGTATTGTTTTTTTTACTATTTTAGCCTAAGGTTTCGTTTTTTACTACTTTCATAGTTACATTCCACAACTTCATTCTTACATGAACTCAACAGTCAACACTACCTCAGCTGTATCTCCTCTAATCTCTAAAATGCTTTTTGATAATTCATTGCAAATGGAGGGATTACTGTACAGGGTGTTTTCCTTCCATCATAATTCCTACCTCATTTCAATGAAGATTTTATCAGAAGGCTGTACTATTGAAAATGCTAGAAAAGCCAGTGGAGCCTAGACTTTTGATGGTTGGTTTCGGTCTCACCTAACCAATATGTTATGAAACCTTCATTTCTGAAAAATACAGTGGGTTCTGATACAGATTTTGTTTGTGTGTGACTCTTCTTGACATGAACTATTATTTTATTGTAATTCCAAATGGTATCATGTGAAATGAATGTTTCACTGCAAGCGAAGGTGTTTTTTTTTTTTTTTTTTTTTTTTTTTTTTTACGCTTGCGTTTAGTCCAAATTCTCCTTTTGGAGTAGAATAACTTTTTATATGCATTTAATCCAGTCTGGAATGTTAGATTTTTATGTTTACACTAAACATTGGAATAAATGCAAAGGACGGGGTATCATCATTTTGAAATTTTTAATGTCTGATTTTAAAAATAAAAAACATCAGTTTAAGCGACCACAGTTTGATCGGTTAAAGCCCTCTCCATAAGTCGGATTGGATCGGTTAATTAAAAAACCGACAGCTTCCATTTAATTATTGATTTTAGTGTTAAACCGATCCGAACTGGCCATATGCAGTCCTAATGACCAATCTACGATTTGATGGCATTGGAATATATCTTTAGTGGAATGGCACAATCAATGACTAAGATATATAGATACGCCAAGATCTACGATTTGATGGCATTGGACTATATCTTCAGTGGAATGACACAAGCAATGACTAAAATATATATAGGCCAAGATCGACCTAACAAAAAAAAAATCAAGTGAGAATTAATTAGGTCCAAGATTGATAGGACTTTGGGAAGAGGACAAGACTAGAATGTCAATTTTACTTATTTGTACACCCACAAAGATCATGACGAAAGATATTTAAATGATGAATGAAAATGTCAAAATCACCTTGTCTATTGTATGAACTACTTCATTGCCCTTCCTCTTCAATTTTTTGGCAGGAATTCTCAATTAGGAACAAAAATATCAAGATGTCTTTTTTCATAATGGTATGCAGCCAGTACCGTGTGTGTGTCTATATATATATATATATATATATATATATATATATGAAAAATATTTATGTGCATTCATTTCTCAACATAGAGTGATATATATATATATATATTTTATTATTATCAACCAAGGGAGCTAGACCCATGAGAAATCCGACAAATACAAGAGGAGGGGCAGAGCCTTGAGATTTTCCTGGAGGGGGCTCTATGTAAAAGGAAATTCTTACCAAGTCCATTTCTAACAGAACCATAAAACTCCCTTATAATCAATTGGGTTTTCCAAAAATTGAAAACCTACTTCCGTGATGGGCAGGGTCGCAAGGTTGGGAAATTAACTTGGGCTTGTGACTCACATGAGTCGAGTCTTTTATCGTAGGGAGGGCGAGTTAAAATTAGAAGTGAGTCGTGTTAGATTAAAAAACTACATTGACTCAGGCCAAGTTTTCTAACAACTTTTTTCTATTTTAAGTAAATAGTGTTCTATCGGGAGAGCTTCCTACTATTATAACCCTCTTTAATATCATATAGGATATGACTCATCCCCAGCCGTAGCTTAGCTAGTTGGAATGTGATCAAATACTTCGTATCAGCTGAAAGTGCATAAGTTCAAGTCCTTCATGTGGATAAAAGAATTAAATAAAGTAAAAGACATGACTCATTTAAGTCATGGCTAAGTGAGTCAAATATTAGCACATGGCTAAGCCAACCTCTTTAGATTTTTAAATGGTAATCATGAAAAAGACATGCCAAAAGCAGATTTAGTATGCCCAAAATTCTAAGGTATACATGCCGATGGAGATTTTGTATATGCCCAGAATTCTGGGGTATACATGCCAATGAAGATTTGTTTTTTCTTGGTAAAGAGAATTTTATTAAAACGAGAAAGAAAGCACAAGCAAAACAAGAGAAAAAAGAAAAAACCTAGACCCTCGAACAAAACCATCCCTTTCGCAATAATTGTCATTTCTTAACGAGTAACTCAACTTAGTTAATAAGTGAGCTCCCTCATTTGAACACCTTGGAATAAAAGTAAAGGAAGAGCAGAAGGCTTAATATCTAAAACAATTGGGTTGAGAGCCCAATCAGCACTACCCTTCGACACACAAGAAAAAAACACTGCCCTTCAACGCATGCACCCCCTCCTTAGAATCTGACAAAACAAAAACTTTAGATAAGCCATTATTCCAAGCTTTTGACAAAACAAAGCTCCCTTTGGCCTCCTTGATGCCAATGTAGATTTAATATGCCCAAAATTCTGGGGTATAGAGCTCAATTGTACTTACCGGATGACATGCAAGATATCCCATCTGATACTTTGTTTACATCAAAAAATATCATGGCTTTTGAAAAACATTTCTTTTTTTTTTTTCTTTTGACCTTTTGGAGCAGTTTTTTCAAAAAAGAATATCTTGAAGTTGAGAAATATGAAGGAGGGGCCAAACACTTCATAATAGCAACAGTGGACCTCCATTCTAAGACATCAAGAAATGACCTGACGTTCATTGATATCATGGAATAACCTACATGCAAATTTAATGAGAAAAGGGAGATTATATGATATATATATCATGGAATAATCCAACATTCCATGATATCATGGAATTGAGGCATTTGTATATTAGATTATTCCATGATATCAGATAGTAGAGGTTTTCTATTGTCATTATAAAGTATTTGATCCTTCCATTGTATTTCTCAACTTAAAGTTTTTTTCTTTTTTCAAATCGGTTTTTTTTTGTTAGGTAGGTACTCTCACACAAACTCACCCAAGTCCTTCACCACTAGGGCTACAATCAGGATTGATCCCTAATTATTTTATTATTATTATTGTCTCGGTCGTCGTGTCATTATTATTTGGGTAGGAAACGAGTGCATTGACTAAAAAGCTTTTTTTTTTCTTCTGTTTTTACTACCACCATTAGGGGAAAGAGAATCGAGTACGTTCCAACCTTTCCTTGAAGGAGTTAAATGAGGCTGTTTTTGTTTCTTCAGGTGATGTGCTATAGTTCCCCTAAAAAAAGTCAAAAGAGGTTGGAAACTACGAACTTGGAGTTTGACTTTGTTGCATACATTTTTAATTTGGGTGAGTGAAGACGGCAACCAGGATGAGTGGATGATTTGGACACGTCTAGCATAGGGGACCGACTATGCTAGAGGGAAAAAAATCAATATAAGTTGATGGCCCACAAAAGGTAAGACGTAAGCCAAAGAAGACACATGTAATAATAATTAGGCACGGTTCTCAAGCAAACTGTGCATCCCCGTCCATTGCAAGTGAATTTCAGCAATGAATCCCCCGTCTAAGGTAGTCTAGATGCACATTATGCATGAAGACCGTATACAAAAGAGAGTTTTTCATAACAATATAACGGAGAAATGCAATCTATCCAAGAATTCGGCTTGGGATATTTCAGAATTGAGAAATAGAATTCATGGAGCCGATCCCAACATAGTTGGCATAAAGCTTTGATGATAACGATGATAATCAAACCGTCCTCGGCCGGTGTCTTGCTCTTTGGAGTGGTAGATGCTCTACTATACCTTTTGATTTGATTGACTGTGATCACCTTGGGTTAGAAAACTGGCTTGTTTGCTGTATGGTTGCTTTATTCTTTTATGATAAAGTTTCTCTCTCATCATAAAAAAACAAGAAAAAAAGTTTGATATTACTTTGAACCATGTCATAGGAGACGACTAATTAATTGGGAGTCATCTTTTCAATTATGTCTGTCGTGAGGTTTGCAAGTTGAAAACTACATTTGATTGATAAATTTAATTTGTGAACAGGGTTCAGATGGCTGGAAGAAATTGACATTTGCATGCCACACAAGTCTTTCCATTTTTTCTACAAATTAAAAAAATAAAGCTGTTCCCTTTTGATTTGAAGATGGAGTTGTAGCTTTAGCTTGTCTTGCACTTGTTTTTTAGTATGCTTTCAGTTTACCATAAGAGAAGGTGGTTAACCTGCACAGCACTTCCCATTTAGCATACTTGCAAGTAACCTTTTTCTTTCAGTTTCAACTATGAAAATGAGTGTAAGGATGTGGATTCCTTACCTTCGTATCAGCACAATTGGATATTTTGAAATGTAGGTATTTGGATTTCTTTCAGGGAAGTGGAATTGGTTTCAATTACCTTGCAGAGTTTTATTGTTATATTATTTCCAAACTCTGCCAGTTTGGCAATTTATTATTAAAGAAAAAGTGACGTAAAACATCAAATCAAGAGAATAAATATAAGCGGGGTTATAATGATATTTTGTCTTTAGTGGATTGGCATGGAGTCTTTTTGACTTTTTTGTGTAAAAAAATATGTATTTTTTGTCATTCGTGTGGAAAGGAGGTGCTTTTTTACTCTCTCTTTTTTTTTTTTAAATATGAGGGGATTTTGAAGATATGTACTTTTGATGTGGCCCCTTATCTGAAAAATGAAGGTTTTACATTACTTTTACTAAACTAGTAAATTGCCAAACAAATTTATTGGATTTTAAAGTCAATTCTATATTATGGGGGGGGGGGGGGGCGGAAAACGCCTGACTCCAGGCCGAGTCAATTTGACTCGATGGGTCGGAATCATTGGGTCTTGAAGTAATTCTATACAGTCTTTAAGAACTTTAAAATAAACACTTACGAAAAAGAAAGTAGCTTTAAAATAATTAGTTTCCATGACTCAGCTGAGTCTTGAGTGGAGTTGTTGTTCTCATCATTATCATCCCATCCTTGTATCTTTAATTCTTTATTACAGTAATTTAGGGTCGGCTTAATGAGCCCCACTAGTATTTTTTTTTCTTCCGCTCTGGTAAATACTGATCACACACCCTATCCTAAATGCCTCACTGTTAGCATTATAGGCATGGATCAATTCTATTGTGTTTTTGTAAAGGGAAGGTACCTCACCACTGAGTTACCGCTGGACTGGCATTTAACTGTAGACTGTGAATGGGGCCGGTCAGTCCAAGACCCAACTGGCTTGCTTCAGACCTGACCTGAATAATTCCACCTTGAGTCCAAGTCTAGGCCAGATGGGTTAGGGCCAGGAAAGAAATATGTGTGAAAAGCCCTTAAAAATCAGTTTCAATATTAGATTTCTGAAAGTATTCTTTTAAAACGCATACATGAGATATTTTAGCAAGTCCAAAGGGCAGAAATGGAATGGAGACGTGGTGATGTTTGTGATGGGTTTGCACCCAAGCTTGCATGATTGTGCATTGGGCTGTTGGTGGGACCCAACCTAAGGCCTGTCTTGATCTACTTTCCTTGCATTGTCAAATTATACAACTTGCAAGCAAAGATTTTCAACAAATTGGATCGATTTCTTTGTCTCACAAGTCTACTTCAAAGTACCTTTCAAAGTAAATGGATAGAAGTTTTAGGAAAGGTGTAAGGTTTAGTTATTTATCTGCATTTCTTTTTTTCTTTTAGGTGTCTTTTTTTTTTTTTTTAGCTATCGGAGGGTTCTCAACCCTTTGGGCTAAACTATTCTCTCCAGGCTCAGAGGCAAGCCGAGTAAAGTCCCTTGTAGCCCCAGTGTGGTAGTATAGTTTCGAACCTACAACCTCCGAATACAAACCGTTGTCCTAGGCTAACTGAGCTATCCCTTTTAGGGATAGCCGGTTAGGTGTCCTCTATGTAGAAAAAAGTAGGAGGAGGAATTTGTCTCCGGTATAATTTATTCTCTTATTTGGACCTACTTTTAGGAAGAAAAGTTTTTTTTTTTTTTTTTGTGAGCTAAGTTTGGGGTAAAAAAAGAAATAACACCCATTCTTTAATATAATTGGATTTTTCAATAAAAGCTGGCATCTAACTATTTAATAATCAATTAAAAAAACACTGCTAGATGATGATTCTTTGAAGTACCCTGCATCCTTAGTTTCTCCCTGAGGATAATTCAAATCATTTCCATCCCTTGCATACCACTTCAGCTCTTCCAATCTCTCTGAAGATTTAGAATAGCAATCAGAAGTTTGGATCAATATTCGACCCAATAATTTTGCAGCTGAGTTAGCCAGCTTTCATACCTGGTCTGTGGGCGTTTGTTTTTCTATTTGCTTGTGCTCAGGCTGTGGGCTTTATTTTCTTCTCTTCATGTGCTCAGGGTTTTGGGCTTTTTTTTCAGCTCCTTGTGCTACAGATATGGGCTTTATTTTCTTTTGTTTGTGCCCAGGCTGTGTGCTTACTTTATTCTATCTGAGTTGTGAGTTTTTGTGAGTTTTCCCCTTTTGGATTACCCCTTGTTCCTTTCTTCCGAGCATGCTACAAGTAGCTATGTACTTAGGTATAGCTGGTATCCTTATCGGTGAGGAAGACTAGAGAAGCTGTTAATCCACTATTGTACGTTTGGGATTTCCCCCAATTTTGATATAGACTAATTCTTGCCTTTCAATATATACACATGGCATTTACTCCCATGAGAACATCTCTCATGAAAGGGATCCATGAGAACTTCGAGAACTTCCAGCAGGCTCAGCTGGTAATTCATATGAACCATTCAAACATATAGGACCCCTCGTGATAATTACAGGACCTGGGGTTTGCAGCCACGTACTGGAATGGACTGTTGGATTGATGGATAGAATTTTTGTTAAATATAAAGTTGCTAAACTTGTGTACCACATATTGAGGGGTTAGGGGGCATCGGATTGGTCCCAAATATTAATATCTAGGGCTAACCAAATGGATTTTTCCATCTCCTTGTACCGTAATCAGTGGGCCCTCAAGTGGGTCCCATCCAACTGCCTCTCACGGCACTGTGAGAGATGTTCTCACATTTGCTCCTACGAGAACGTCTCTCATACTACTATGAAAGGGAGCTAGGTGGGGCCCATCTAGGGCCCCACTGATCATGTAACGAAGGAATGGAAAGATCCATATGGTATCAAAGATCCATATGGGTGGGCCCAACATGCTACTCATACCGTATTACAGTACAAGCTGTATGTCTAGGATCAACATTTCTCAAAATACTGGATTAAAACTAGATGGTATGAGTGGCTGTGTTTCATAGGCGGGCTCCTTTCCTACTTTAGTGTGTTGTCTTCCTGTGTGCGTGAGGGCTCTCAATTGGGTTCCAGCACCCTTGGCTGGGTTTATATATATACATATGACGGTCCGCACAGTGTAGAACGCCTATTAGGGCCTACCTTATAACCCATTCAAATAGACCGCATATGCACAACCCTCCTATAGGCACACAATCACATGAATTTGCATGGATTCAAACAAACTGGACTGTTGAATTTGGGGGAAATTTTTGTTTTTTTATATAAAGTTTTAAAACTTGTTAACCATAGATGAAGGGGTTAGAAGTATTAGATTGACTTCAAATTTAATACGTAGGTTGGCCCCACTTGGATCTTTTGGTCCCCTTTTGTCCCATAACCAATAGGGTCCCAAGGTGGACCCCACTAGGTGGTCCGCACCATAAGCCCCATAAGGACCGTCGCCCTAATAGGCATTCTACAATGTGCGTGCCGTAAGGACCGTCCTTACCAGACTGGTTCTCTCTCTCTCTCTAGGTGATGGATAGCTCTAGTCGTAGGCCAAGTGGACCCATACCAAGGGTGGATCATAAACCAAAATTCACATGGAATTGGTGGATTAGAGCTTTATAGGCGAGCGTCTCATTCAATGATGAGGTTGACAACTCCTCCCTTGCCCTGTTTAATGCCCAACAGTCCTCACCATGAATTGGTTGGGACAATTCTTGCAAGAGGAGTGAGGACCCGTTCCATTACACAATCGACAATAAGGAGTAGAGACTTCCAGGTCCCCATGATGTATGGCTAAAGCTCTATAGTCTCAGATCTATTTCAGTTCATGGGTCCATTATTTTTGCGGTGGAAATGAGATCATCTAGTTTTGATCTATGGGATCAGCAAACTAACAGCTCGGTTAGTACTGTTAATCAGTACTACGTGGACTCTAGGGCGATTTGTGCACGGATTGTGTGGGGTCGGGTCAGGTTCAGCGCCTAAAAATACGGTTAAATAGACCCACTTGGATGCTTGATAATTAAGAGAGGCACGTTAACATGAAAGGATTGGACCCACACAATAGAATAGAAGATATCATGTTTGAGCAAATGATTATAGTCTTTAGCTTTCAGTCCTAAAATTTTGAAGGTTATACACACCTTGCAATTTTGTTGTGATAAATTCAAAGAGTCAATAATTTCTGAAACAATATATATGGTGGTGGGCCCCAAATATATCACTCAAAAAGGCACAGGAATAGGTAGCCACTTTGCCCCACTTCAGAAATTTAAATTTACCACCAATGGTATGTTTCCTTGAGCCCCAAAATATCCAACCTTGCATGAACCTAGAATTATCATTAACTCTCAAGCCATCCCTTTCTCCTCAAGAGTTACCAGAGAACCAAGATACCATCAAATAATCAGAAGACTGGAACTTAGAAGGATATCCCTTTTATTGATATTGTAAAAGGATCATTCATCTGATCTTCAATCTTAAATTTATTGAAAGTTTAGAACCATTGTAACCCACATCCAAATGTTAATAAAATCCAAGTTTTCTTAGTTATTATTATTTGCTTTTCTCATTATTTGCATATCATAAAAGCATTTGATGGTGAGTACAATGAGGAACATTTGGCACATTTTTCTTAAGATGACACAATCTTCTGCCCCTTACTTTTTCTGCATTCTTGACTGTATGGGTTCTCGTTTTCAACAAAATTGAATACCAATTACCATTCAATTTCCAGTAAATATCCCTAGAATGTGGCCAATCTCAACCCTTCAAATATAATAATTAAAAAGACCAACCTGCCCTTAAAACTTACACATTGGCCAATTATAGTATGAGGAGGGTTTTGGATTCAATCTCGACTGTGGATTATAATTTTGAGTGACAGTTCTCCCTATTTGTTTTCACATTCTTTCCCCTATAACTACCTACTAATAATCTAATATCTTTATCTCATCAAACCACCCACTACTCACCCCACTTTGGTTCTACTTCTTTCTTTCTTTCTTTTCTCTTTTTTTGTAAAATCTCTTATTCCACCCCCATCTATTCTACTCCCTTCCTGCCTAGTTTTTCTATTATGATATCTTAAAGCTAAAGGTTTTGGCTTTAATTTTGACCAAGGGTTATGATTTTTACCACAACTTACACTATGTCATTTTAAATCTTCCATATTCTCTTACCACTCCTCAACTCCTCCGATCTTATCTCACTCCACTCACTCTTATCTTTTCATGCAATAACTCACTTTTGTAATACTCTCTTCCATGTTATCCTTCAACTTATTTGACCACTCACTTAATAACTTTTGTGCTTTAACTCTTCTACAACGATTTTAAAAGGCTTGAATTCTTCGCTTCTTCATTCCTCACTAAAGTAGAACAAATGGCAATGAAGATCAAAGGTAGATTTTTTTTACCAATAATTTCTTCAACATGATTCCCCAGTATGCAGTTCCTATAATTAATTTGAAATTCTTTTATTTACAAGATTTCCTGACAATCACATTCAAGTAATATATTTAAAAAAATTTAAATCACCAACTTTCTCCCCAAATTTATATTATTTAATTATTTTTGTCATGACTTTTGCATTTATATTGCCCGTGCTAAAGATGAGGGAAACTAAAGAAAACTATGTGATAACAGGTTATCCTATATAAAGATTTAAATGTGCAAGGGGGTTCAAAGGAGTGGACAAATTAATAAGTTACTTAGGATATTTTGGAAACTGCTAATTGTTTTGAGAGGGTGGATTATACTTTTGTTCTTGGGCTTGTAGGAAAGGCAATTGAATACGCTTTCTACTGGTCTCATACCATTAGAAATTATTTTACACAAAATCTGGCCATTATTGGAAACACAAAAATGGAAGCTAATGATCCATAATCCATATTAATATGGACAAACCATGGCTTTTTATGATATGTTTCACATCTGATGGCCTTTTTTTGCGGGCCCATCTTGGCCTCATTTTGTAGATGATGGGTCCGGTTTATTCATAGTAAATGGGCCCTATATTTAAGGATATGGGCCCTATATTTAAGGATAAAAATGAGTGTTTCAAGTCAGGTCCATTTTGTACCAAGACCCAAACCCAAACTGCCAATAGGGAACCATAACTCATTGGAGTTCAGGTTACAGGACCCATACCCATACCAGATACAAAGTTAAAGCCTACATCCAGACCTTAAAAGGGCCTATATTTGGCCCAAAATATGTTCATATCAATACTTAAAACATGTGTACTTAATATACACTTGTCTATGTATAAACTATATGCACAATCCAAGGACCCAAACCCAGACCCAAATTTTATTCAGGTTCATGCAGTAGACTACCAACATGACAAACAAGCCCCATTGTCCAACATAGGCAGGTTGGGTAACTCACAATTTACATGCTGCTTCTTACCCAATTTATACTTTACAGGCATAATTCAAAACGTCAACAAGACTTGACTCAACTTGAACAACTTAACCCCAGTTATTGACTCACTCAACAGGCCATTGACTCATAACAGTCTTCTGCTAGCCATTGAAAAAACTACATGGTAAAACTCGGGTGAGTTACTGAGAATCGGCCAAATAATAAGCCGGCATTCGGGTTTCAAAGTTTTTAAACAACAACTATGAGGATCTCTATGCTTCAAGTGGGTAGGATACTGCATCAATTTTGTTCAGACCAGATATACTGTATTACCATCATTCCTCTAAACTCCAATATTTAGTTGGATCATTAGCAACAACTTCTTCAAAGGTTAAACCGGGTAAAAACTGTGAACTTTGACTTTGATAGAACCCCAAACCAATGGTTAAAGCAATCAGATAGCTCGGTCATTTTGCATACAGCCCCAAGTCATCAGACATAGTATGACCCCTATCCCCACCCACACAACCAAATGAATTGACATGCATCCAGGAGGGCCCCACAGGCCACACTGTTCTCAAAAATTCATATATGATATTTGCCTTTGATAGATGAATGATTGATGTAACCAAAAGACACATGAGGTTGAAACATGATGCTAAGATGATTTATTAATCTGATTCCGATATTAATTTCATGGTAGCAAGTCCACAACTCCAATCTTCTTAATGGGAAAGGAAACCAAAACCCCATTAAATAAAGTATACTGTAGCTTGAAGATTTCAACAAAATGCTACCTGAGGGAGCCACTCTTTGGTCTTTATTCATCCTTGACACCAAAATCAGGAACCTATAATTAAGCGGCCACCTTCTTGTAGGTAACCGAATTGACAATTGTAGCAAATTCTGGACCCTGCAGTAACACCAATTGAACTGAATTAAGTATTCATGTTTGTTGCATCACTGAAGGCCAATAGATATAAACATGTTTCAACCACAACATACTACAATGTTTTGCTAGGAAAAAAAAATGTGGTGTGCGCATTAAATTAGTTTTAGCTTTCAATTCATATGGACTGGACATTGCTAATTCTAATATTCTATCCAGTGTTTAAAAGCTCGGAAACTCAACTTGTCTCAGGGGGTCGGAGTCCAGGTGTATCTGCAATGTACTCAGATTCATTTCACTAACCCAGCGGCGACTAGCCAAAATGAGCTAACTAGGATGAGTCAGAACCAGCCAAATGGGATTTTTAGCCTAAATTAAGTTGGTTAGCTGCCGGTTACTGCTCTAACCTGTGGATAGCAACTTACCTGTGAACGTTTATTACTACTGGTAGTTTAGTTGCTGTTTGGCTGCTACATTTGCCGGTTGCAAGGAGATTCCACTCACTCTCTCTGATACCTTTCTTCATCTGAAAGTTTAGATGGAGTGTTGGTGAACAGCCTTCAGAGAGTTGTTTGATATGCAGTGTTTCTGGAAGTTACTACTTGTTGCTTTTCTATTTTATTTGGAGAATGTAATACGGCAGTATTGCTGTAAATTGTTATTTGGTCATTCTCCTCGCATTACCAAAGCACCGCGTAGCTGTTTTTGCTGTAGAGCATACATAATACAGGCACTCTTTTCAGTTCAAGAGGCAGAGTGGGTTTTCAATATCCCCACTGTCCACCATGGACCAAAATCCCACATGGCAGTAGTCCAGGACTCAAATAGGTTAAATGTGTTGGGCAACCACAAAGTATTGCTGTAAGTTAAGGCCCCATTTGGAATCGTGCCAACGGGTTGTTCCCGTGTTCCCATGGGATAAGACCACTGAAACCCCGTTCGTTAAGAATAATTGGATGTGACAAATGTTTGTCCCACTGGAATGATCCCTAAAATTGTGTCCCACCACAGTAGCAAATCAAAAAAAAAAAATCATTTTTTTATATTTAGCACAAAAGCTCCTCAAGGGGACTATCGAGTATCGACTCTCTTCTACTCTCCCATGTTTGGATGGGCTGTAAGTGAAGAGAAGTAAATCAGTACTTTCACCTCACAAGGACCTAGGAAATCTCTCACTTTCCACACCAAACTCACTCCTCCATGGTACATCTCAAGATCCTCTATTGAGCATCTCTGTGGGAGAGAATATTTGATTTAAAAAAGGGCAACACCTAGCTGCCAGTTGCAGAAACGAGAGAAGACGAGTCCAGATCCTCGGCTGCAGCTATATTATACATGAATTTACTTGTCTCTAGGAATCCAATCTACTATAATCCAAACCGTTGATAATGGACACTATCCCCTCTAATGGTAAACCCTAAATTCTCATTTCAATAGAGGCAGGTCCCACCATTGCATTGAGTGCATGATGAAAGTGTAATTAAATCCATGTCAGGAACTGGCAAACCGGATTGGAACTCCACCCTGGTGCCCATTTGTATAATCCGAACCATCATAGATGAATCTCATACCCACCATGGATCTATGCTAAAACTTCATATCAATATGAGTGGAGCCCACTGTCTGATTGAGAACTTGAATGGTTGTGTCCGTAAGATATCATATGTAAATACAGTTTTACAAATAAATAAATAAGTCGCTTTTCCTTTACCACAACCATCCCAACACCTTTTTTATTTAACAAAAAATTGTTACATGGTTACCAAACAAGTTCCATACAGCACACTCGGCACAAAATTGGGAACAACATGGAAAAATGCCAAACGGGGCCTAAGGTGCTGTTTGGGCTGTCTATATTGTAGAAAGTGCTATTTGAACCCAAGACTGTTGTATATAGCAATCATTCAAGGGACTGGTTTTTGTTGGAAATTAAGCAATTTTCAGTTGTCATGTTATATTTGAATCTTGATATGCATCAAGATTAGAGTGTTTCTGGAGGCCATGGGGTCTGCAATTTAGTAAGAGGAGTTGCTACAGTGTTTCACTCCGATTTGAAGATTGTTTGATGACTGATTCAGCTGTGATTGCATTTTAAAATTGGAATAAATCAGGTTTTTATCCCCTTTTTTTAATAGTGACATTTTTATTAAATAATTTGGCTTTGTATTCACTGATTTAAGTAAGTCACTGTGTTGAGGTTTGTATATTCATCTAACATATATATTTTGTTAACTGTAAGAGTACTATTCCATAATGGGGACTTGTAAGGTGTTCAAAGTGCATATGAAGAGCTGATCTTGCAAAGAAAAGTGCTCGCTTTCATCACACAAGTCAAGTTAATCAAACCTAGGGTTTATGAGGTTATCCACAAGGGAGAGAAAGTTCTATACCCCATAATTATTTAGCATATTGAATCTAAGTAATTGGTGAATTGTGGATAAACGTTCATCCATAAGGCGTGATTCAAGGTTCATGGGGTGAGTATTCATCCTTAGTTTCATGTGAAAAGTTGAAGGGTTTTGTGGGAAACCTACTCTACCACTAAGAATATGTTAAGTCGTCCATAATCGTCTATAATGCTGTACAGCATTGGGGCCTCTTTGCACATACTATAGAGAATATGTAAGTGCAATTTATATCAGCAGTGTTGCTGATCGTGCAGTTTCTGCTGTAAAGCATATATGAGTGTAGTTGATATTAATCGTGGTGCTGATTGTGCCCTTTATGCTGAAGTTATGTTCCTAACTATTTCAGAAGTGTTGCTGTTTGTGAAGTTTATGCTGTGAAGCATATAAAGTTAAGTTGTTTGCTGAATGTGGCAGTAAAGATTGCTGGTACGGTCGTAAAACATATCGAAGAACCACCACAGGTAGTTATATGATGTTTATTCCAAACTGGGCATTGTAGATATCCATGCACCAGTATGACAAGGAATGTCGAGAAACAGCTAGGGGCTAATTGTAATTTTCTAGTAATTATGGACTAATTTATAATTACAGAAGCTTTATTGAAAAGGGGTCTTTCGTAACATCTAAAAATAGTGAATAACATAAATGAAATTAAGGTTGGTCATAATTAAGCTCTTTCATAATTTCTAAAAATAGTGAATAACATAAATAAAGTGCTGAGGTTGGTAATAATTAAGGTTGCATGACCAGTCCTCATGTTTTCTCCAAAAAGAATTTCTCCTTTAAAACCCTAAACTTCTTCTCTAACTTCTTTTTATCCTCATCATCTCCATCATCTTCTTCTTCTTCTTTAATCTTTAGATTTTTTTATTCAAGTTTGTTGTGGATTAAAAGTTTCAACTAAAACAAAGGTCATGGAAGATTGTGCAATAGTTTTAACGTATAAATAGAATAAAAAAACAGAAAAACTGTTTTTCTGCACAAGCGTACCTTCAAGGAAGCACCACCAACAAGAAATCCATCAATATCTTCTTGCTTTGCTAGCTCAGCACAGTTGCTCCCATTTGCAGACCCTGAAAACAGAATGCATGGATTCATTGCTATTAAGATTTAAGAGGCCAATCAACCAAATCTTAGCATCAGGATGCATCATATCACCTAATATATGACAATTTGAATGTAAGAAACTGGTCGACAGAGACAAAATCATGAGAGTTATAAATTCTACATAAGAATAACCATATTTTATGCATGCAATGAAGAGAAAAAAAAAAATGATCAGATAACAGATGAAGATGAAGAAAAAGTAACACCTAAAGGGAAAAAACACTGCTGAATCATGAAACTAACAAACATGCAATTTATAACACTAAATGGTTTTTATTTATTCATTTATTTATTTATTGATAGGCTGCCACACTGAGCAGCACTGTACTCCTCCAATGAGTCAAAGAGGGTTCAAACTTCAAACCCTGGAGATCCCTATGGGAGTCAAGCAAAGTAGCAAATGGATTCAACTTTTATCTTATTGGTGTGGGTTTTTAAAGAATCTTCAATAACTATATACCTAGGATGTTCAGAAAAAGTATCGGATAAGTTAAGAGCAAAAAAAAAAAAAAAAAAAAAAAAAAACACCACCACCTTCAAATAGTTATTAATGAAAACTAAGGCACAGGGATCCACACAGGACAACCCAAAGGAAAAACACGTGATGGATAAGAAATCCAATGGAACTGTCCACTGAGTCACACATCCAATACCTCCGAAAAAGTTGGTGTTTACTTTCTACTCTCAGGCTGTGCTTACTAGGAGCCAATTTTCTGTGGCAAGTTTCCTTAATCAGTTAGTTTGATAAGGAGTCGTAGAATTTGATTTAGTTCTTGTTTGTAATACACTTTTAAGATTGCTAGTATATGTCACAAAACTAGTAGATAACAAGGTGGGGCATCCAAGGCTACCTTATAAATATGCATGCCGTGCTTTCTGCAATCACTTACAATGAAATTTCAGTTATTAACTCCTCTTTCATTTAGTGTAAAATCTATTCTCTACTTCTTTGGTGCTTAATCTGAAGGTCTATGATGCAAGATCAAGGGCATGCTGACTCAAGGGCTTCCTCCTGTATTAACTGGTACCAGAAGAAGTTCCTCTCCGAATTAATCATTTTTCTCATCATCTAGTTCGCCTTCTTTTATCACACTTCTCTGTTTTCCTTTTGCACAGAACCCAAAATCTCCAGTTACAACCTAAAACTCTGCCAGAATTTGGAGAGCCAGCCGAGCCTATGTTGCTCCATTGTTTTCCATGCAAGTCCTAATAACTACACTATACCTTAGCCAAATTCCCTCTAATCATTCCCAAAACGCCAAACCAAATCCCAATTTACTGGGCCAAGATAAACCTTAAATCCAACACACCACTGAACCTAGACAGTCCATAACCCCGTTAAAACAGCCCAATTCTGCCCCAAATTCAAAACGAATAAAACACCGGTTCCAAACCATAAGCCTAAAATTCCCAAAACCCAAACTGGCAGAAACTCTCTATTTTTTGACAGTTTTCCATGGTCCTAATTGAAGTTTAGTTCCAAACAAGAGCTGTCAATTTGACAGTCGTAGCTCAGCCAAATTCTAACACCCAAAACATTTCATTTTTTTTCTCCCACAGTCCAAATCCAGTGCAACTTCTGAACCAATCAAACTTAAACACAGCCCTACTTTGACTTGAGTTTCCAACCAGAATCACCCTCAAATACAGCCCTAATACAAAACCAGTTACCACACTTCAACCTATCAACCCCTATATGCCTGTCCAAACTCCAAACCCTCGTGGAACCCTAAACCAAGTTTGCCCATTCAACAAAACAAAACTACCTCAAAACATACAGTAGCCCAACAGTCTACCCTCGCAACTCATTTGATCAGCACAAATGCAGACTGGAAACAACCCCTCAATTACTGTCCTACAATGTAAATCAGTACCCTATCAGCACATAAACCCATTCAAATTCAAGCACATTCAGTCCCAATCAGCCAATTGACTGCATCAAAAATTTGGTCAAGAAAAGGTTGATTCGCCAGCCCAATTGTGAACTAAAACCATGATGTCCAAACCCAGGTGACAAACTCAAGATTGAAAAGAGTTTGGAATACTCTTGAGAATATATTATTATGTGTGTCTTTCTATTGAGATTATCCATCATTATATAGGTATTTACATGCCTTTAATCTAGGCTCTAAGAAAGGAAACCTCTCTAATTACATCAATCAGTGTTCTAAGTTAAGAAGGAAACTAATTACAGCAATAGTATTCTAAGTAAAGAAGGCTCCTGCTGTCTCCCATTCAATCCCACGTGAGATATAACAATGGGCTCTTTTCAGATGGGCTTTGGGCCTATTTATCTTTGGGCATATTTAACACCCCCCCTCAAATTGATGCGGGAGAATCGACAAGCATCAATTTGTCAACCAAGAACTGATGGCGTGGTCGAGGAAGCCCTTTGGTGAGAATATCAGCAATTTGAAGTTCAGTGGAGACATGTGGGAGACTGATGACATCACGTTTAAGCTCATCACATATGAAGTGACAATCAACCTCGATATGTTTAGTGCGTTCATGAAAAATTGGATTTTCAGTAATCCGAATTGCACTGGTATTATCTGCATAGAGTGGTGTAGCTCCTACTGCTGGAAAACCAATGTCAGAAAGCAAACCACGGAGCCAAAGAATTTCGGAGCAGGCAGCAGACATGGCGCGGTACTCGGCCTCGGTAGAAGATTTTGAAACTGTCATGTTTCTTGCATTTCCAAGAAATGAGACTATCACCTAAAAAGATGCACCAGCCGGTCGTCGATCTGCGAGTATCCGGACAACCCACCCAATCAGCATCGGAATAAGCTTTGAGAGATAGAGGATTGTTGGATGGAAAAAACAACCCACGAGTTGGTGTACGAATAAGGTACCGAATGATGCGGCGAACAGCAGCGAGATGAAGGTGACGAGGAGCAGTCATGAATTGACTCATCAGGTTTACCGCATAAGAGATATCAGAGCGAGTGATCGTGAGGTAGATCAAGCTGCCAACTAACTGGCGATAAGTAGTAGGATCGAAGAGAATATCACCTT
Organism: Umbellularia californica; assembly: GCA_028538565.1. Lineage (NCBI taxonomy): Eukaryota > Viridiplantae > Streptophyta > Magnoliopsida > Laurales > Lauraceae > Umbellularia > Umbellularia californica. The sequence goes on from JAPQWN010000007.1 coordinate 57,267,571, forward strand.
CCTCGCCACTAAGTTTGACATTCAGTTCAACCGGCATATCCACAGGAGCGGAAGCAGTAAGGCCAGCCAAGGCAATGAGATCAATAGTGTATTTATGCTGATTGAGAACTATTCCTTGAGGCGATTGATGAACTTTCAGACCAAGGAAATAATGTAGGGGGCCGAGATCCTTCATGTGAAATGTTTCACGAAGAGATGCTTGGATCTTCTGAATCATAGTGGCATTAGGACCAGTAATGACGATGTCATCAACATAGACAAGGAGTACAGTGATCCCGGATGGAGCATGATGTAAAAACATAGAAGGATCATATGGGCTTGGATGAAAATCCCAGCGGAGAAAAGCAGCCTGAAATTTCTCAAACCATGCGCGAGTAGCTTGTTTCAGACCATAGAGGGAGTGACGAAGTTTGGCAACCATACCGGTCCCGGATGAGCAGTCCTGAGGGAGTCGCATATAAACAACTTCTTTGAGATCACCATGGAGAAACGCATTTTTGACATCCATTTGATAGAGAGGCCAAGACTGAGATGCAGCAACAGCAAGAATAGTGCGGACGGTGGTCATCTTGGCAACAGGAGCAAAAGTCTCATCATAATCAATGCCATATTCCTGCCGATATCCAAGAGCCACAAGACGCGCCTTATATCGATCTAAAGATCCATCAGATTTTAACTTGAGAGAAAATACCCACTTACAGCCAATAGGTTTGACACCCACAGGAGATGGGACGATATCCCACGTATGATTTTGCGCTAACGCATCCAATTTCTCTTGCATAGCCTTATTCCAACATGGGTCCTGCACAGCCTGAGAATAGGATTGGGGAATGGAAGAGGAAGATAAAGTGGCCATTAAGGAAATATGTGAGAACCCATAACGGGATGGTGGTACTGAAATTCGAGTGGAGTGACGCAGTGAAGGATGTCCGGATGGATCAACTGCCAGTGTTGGATCAAATGCCGGAGGAAGATCAGGAGGGGGATCCCTGGTAGGCGCTGTGCTGTTCCGTCTGTGATACACAAAGTTAGGATTAAAACGAACAACTGACGAGTCGTCAGAAAAACCAGGTAATGACACAAAAGAGGAGTCAGGAGGATCAATGTGTTTTTGAAAAAAATACTGATGTTCAAAGAAAACGACATTCCTAGAGGTACGAACATGACGAATGTGAGGATCATAACAAAGGAACCCTTTCTGGAAGGGTGCATAACCTAAAAACACACACTAAGTTGATTGTGCCGTGAGTTTTGTCCTCTCAGAAGGAGGCAAGTGCACAAAACAAGTGGAGCCAAAAACATGAAGATCCGCATAGGATGGAGCGGTTTTGTACAAATGGTAATATGGGCTTTGATTCTCAATGGAGGGTGATGGCATGCGATTGATAAGATGAGCTGCTGTAGCCAGTGCCTCAACCCAAAAACGAGTAGGAACTGATGACTCCAGAAGAAGGGAACGAGTGACATCAAGGAGATGTCGATTTTTCCTTTCAGCAATTCCATTCTGCTGGTGAGTATAAGGACAAGATCTTTGAGAAATAATGCCTTTTTGTTGCAAAAACCGTTGAAAATCAGAGGACATATATTCCCCGCCAGAATCAGATCGCAAGATTTTAATGCAGGTGGAAAATTAATTTTCAAATAAGCCAAAAAGATTTTAAAAACACTGAAAACATCAGATTTTGAATGTAGAAAGTAAACCCATGTAAACCGACTGAAATCATCAATAAAAGTCACAAAATATTTATAGTGAGCGTGGGAAAGAGCTGGAGCAATTCCCCATACATCACTATGAACTAAATCAAAACACTTAGAGGTGTGTGAAGTGGAATGAGGAAACGGAAGAGTTTTGCTCTTCCCCATTTTACAAGTAGCACAATCAAAAGGCACACAGGAAGATAAACCAAGAGATTTATTTAATAAACCAGAATTTAACATAAGAGACAAAGCCTTTAAATTTAGATGTCCAAGTCTATTATGCCACAATCGGCAATTATCTCTAAGAGAAAAACAAAACACATTATTGTCAAATTGATCCCTAGAAATTTTAGAAAAATCCAGCGGAAACAAGCGTCCACACTTAGGCCCCCTCGCGATCTCCTTCCCGGACATCCGGTCCTGCACAACACAACCAGAAGAAGAGAAAGAGATGTTACAATTATTTTCAACAAGTTGTCCTACTGACAATAGGTTGGAAGTTAAATTAGGACAAAGGTAAACATTTCTCAATGGGATGGGACCAGGGATATCACCGACAGCAGTAATGGGAACATGTCCACCGGCAGCAGTTTGTATTTGAAGATGGCCATTGTAACTTGTCATAGTGGAGAAAGGGGTGGGGGAATTTGTCATATAATTAGATCTCCCGGAATCAATGAACCAAGTAGAAGATGAAGGTGACTTACCTGAGGGACCAAAGGCAGAGAGGGCATTGATAATCATTTGTTGAACTAATTCAGGAGTAAGAGATGATGAGGGCCTAGGCTGTGAGGCAGATGGAGGAGCAGGCATAACTGAGGAAGCCACATATGCGTGTGGAGTCTGAGACTGTGAAGGCTGATACTGCTGAGCCGGATATTATGGAGTCTGATGCTGTGTTGACGGACGTGGTGGACGGCGGCGACATTCAGAGATGATATGTCCCGACTTTTTACAGTAACTGCAGACTTTCTGTTTGCACTGAGATGCAAGGTGCCCAAATTTCTGACAACTGTAGCATTGGGTTTTGCTCAAGTCGCGAGGCGGAGGCTGAAAAGTTTTATTGGCCGAGAACGCAACTGAATAGGTATCAGTCTTCTGTTGAGCAATATGAGCCGAGGTCATAAGGCGTTGTTCTTCGCGTAAGAGCTCATTCAAGCAGACATCTAATGAAGGTAGTGGCGTCCGATTCATCAGAGCAAATCGGACACTTTCAAATTCATTCCACAGTTTCATCAAAAACTGATCTCGCTGACTAGAGGTCTGAAAGTCTTGAATAACTGTCAACACATTGTCAGCCACATCCGCATACTTAATACTATCGTATTCCGACCAGAGTGTACGGAAACCTGAATAGTAGTCTTATACGGACAAATTCCCTTGTGTATATTCAGCAATTGCACATTCAAGATGGAATTGTCTGGCAGAGTTATCTTGATGGTATATTTTCTTCAAATACCCCCACATGGCTTTCGAAGTGGGGTAAGGCTTGAGATTCATTATCAGATGAGGTTCAACGGATCCCAGAATCCAGGATTTGATTTTGGCATCTTTAGTATACCAAGAGGAGATTTTCTTCTCACCCTCATTGGGTTTAGGGTCCGTGCCAGAAACAAATCCCCATAATTCCTTTGCTTCTAGATATATTTGAAATTGGAAAGACCAGGCAGGGTAATTCTTTCCATTAAATTTGATCAAAGTGACCTCAGATTTGTCCATCTCAACTGTATATTGTGAAACAGTGAAACAACAAGTGATAAACTCAGCAAAATTATTTGAACTACAGTTCGTGAGTGCTGGAGAAGGTACTGGACAGATCCAAACACTAAAAGAGACCAATCAGGCCAAGCAAAGAACAAAAATTGGAAAAACAGGCCCCTGACGTCCTTGATTTTAGCTCTAAAATCCTTACGTGGGCCCCACAGATGATCCTGGACACTGATCAGGGTCCTGATCTATGTAGACACACAATTTTCGCTCAGACTGGAAGAGGTTTAAACTCAATCTGCTGAAGATCCAAAAATCTGTACGGTCTTGATCAAAACTTGTGCAAGTTTTTGAGAAATCACGAGAATGATCAAAAACGTACCTTACAGTGTCAAAAAAATTCTGAAAAAATCACCAAAATACTTAGAAGACTTGGGCGATCTTGGCTGGAAGGATCCTTGATGATGCTGTGATGATCGCAGGTGGGCCACAGTTGATCTGAGCTTATCGCAGGAACAGGATGGATGCCGATCTCTTGAAACAGATCCTCTATCTGTTTATTTTCTTCAAGAGAGAAAGATTTCTCTCTGATTGACTCCTTGAATGAATTTTAATACTGAAGATTAGAACCTCGCTCTGATACCATGACAAACTCACAATTGAAAAGAGTTTGGAATACTCTTGAGAATGTATTATTCTGTGTGTCTTTCTATTGAGATTATCCATCATTATATAGGTATTTACATGCCTTTAATCTAGGCTCTAAGAAAGGAAACCTCTCTAATTACATCAATCAGTGTTCTAAGTTAAGAAGGAAACTAATTACAGCAATAGTATTCTAAGTAAAGAAGGCTCCTGCTGTCTCCCATTCAATCCCACGTGAGATATAACAATGGGCTCTTTTCAGATGGGCTTTGGGCCTATTTATCTTTGGGCCTATTTAACACCAGTTAGCAGTTACAGTCTCGTCATCATCATCATCAAAGCCTTGTCCCAACTATGTTGGGATCAGCTATATGAATTTTGTTTTTCCATTTCGATCTATCTTGAGACAAGTCCGTAGCAGTTACAGTCTACCAGTCCCTAAATTCAGGCATTGAACTTCATTTAGTCTTTATTCAGGCCCTTAATGGCTTCACCATCCCAGTTTCAGTGATTCTTCCATAAGTTCAAACCTTTTTCCCTACTTGAATCGATCAATCCTTTTGGAAAGAGATATGGACCCTTCTGGAGATGAAGTATACATGGACTGAAAGGCATCCTTAAGTTGTTGAATAAGAGTCAATTAGAGATAATCAATAGTCCAGACCGTATCATAATGGAAGCAATTCCAACTGTTCGTGAAAAAAAGGAAAGGGCACAACCATAGCCATCAAAAATTATCATAGCAAAATTTATTAATATGATGTTTGTATTTGAGATTCGTTGAATAACACGACATTTTGTACCAGAGTGTGGTGCAAATATAAGTGTGTGGCATTGTCATTGGCAAGGAAGCTAATAAGAAAATGGTCTCACAAGAAGTAATCAACAATTTGAATCTGCCAGCTCAAACCCATCCATATGTGTCGCAAGTGGCAATGTGAGAATGATACTCATGAAGATTGAAAAACGAAGAGAACATCATGAACTGACAAATACTCATAGCTTAAGTTCCAAGGCAGGCGAATTTGCCTGATTCCCATAATAGTGTCCAAGGCCCAATTGAAGAAAATGGAACCAAAATCTGAAGCAATTAAATCCATATGCAACAAAATATGAGAATCAAGAGATCAAAGAAGTGCCAAGAGTAGTTTAAGAATGAGATGACTAAAGAAATCAAAGAAAATATTGACCAAGATGAACCCATGATGATAGGGGTTGCAAAAATAAAAAATAACAACAAAAAATAATACTTAAGTAAAATAAAAGAATAAGATTCTAGAAAAGAAGAATCACAGCCGCTTCCGCAAGATGAAGGCAAAACAGATTCCACACCTAAAGTCAATCTAATGATTCAAAGGAAAATGAGATGGATCTAACTGCTCTACAAAAGAAGAATCATAACCACTGTCAATCCAAGCCCAAGCAAGCCCAGGCCCATTCTGGGCCAGACTTCATATATTACTTAGTCAAAGCTTCTTAGTTTGTAAAAGAGTGATTTTAGGATCTGATGCTGATCGGAGATGATCAGGGATGATCACAGACGATCAGGTGGCAAAAAATGTCTTCCAGTGAAGAATATGTGTTTGATAATGAAGAAGATGCACAAATAGAGACAGTGCAATCGAAACAGTGCACAGATCTGCACTAAAACTGACTGACGACCATTCCGTCAGTATGATTCCCTAAACGGAAGCCCCACCAGATCATCATAGGACAAATCAGAGGTCGGGGATGAAGGCACAGCATATTTTCGCAAGTGAGGGAAGAAGATTCAGCCAAAAATAACCAAGATCCTTGATTTTGGACGGCCGAGATGAAATCAAATCGAGAAATCTGACGTACCACAAATTGCGATGGAAAACCTACTTCGGATGGGAAATAAATTCCTGAAAAATCACCATAAATACCAGCAATTCCAGTCGACCAACATGGTCTGGTTCCGCTGAGTTGATGAAGAAGATCTCAGGTGGGCCACACCTGATCGGAGATGCACTGAGTGCTTCCAGATGTGGAAGATGACTTGAATGATCTAGATATCAAGGTTCTGATACCATATCACTTAGAGAGATGGAAAGAATTCTGATGAGATGTGCTGAAATCAGTGACCTTCTTGGTCGACTGTTCTTCTCATTATAAAGGGGATGAAATCCCTGATTACATGTAAGTATCACTAATCAGATCCTAAAATCACTCTTTTACAAACTAAAAAGCTTTGACTAAGTAATATATGAAGTCTAGGCCCAGAATGGGCCTGGGCTTGCATTGGCTTGGATTGACACATGGGATATTGTGGAGTGTACTTCGGAGGTTAAGCTCATTGGTTGCAAATGGATCTACTCGATCAAACTTAAATCCGATGGGTCCTTGGATAGACACAAAGATAGACTGTTGGCACTCGGAAACGGACAAGAGTATGGCATTGACTACGAGGAGACATTTGCACCTGTGGCCAAGATGACTTATGTTAGGTTACTTCTCACCATTGCTGCATCTCATTCTCGGCCATTATACCAAATAGATGTCAAAAATGCATTTCTCCATGGGGATTTGCACAAAGAAGTCTATATGCGTATACCACAAGGCGTCCCCTCTCCCTCCAAGAGGTTTGTCTGTCGGCTGCGAAAATCACTTTATGGTCTAAAGCAAGCTCCTCGGGCATGGTTCGAAACCTTCAGGGGTCGATTATGCGAAAGTGGGTTTACTCAGAGCCCTTATGATCAATCTCTCTTTCTATGCCACACATCTACAGGGGTTAATGTACTTCTGGTGTATGTTGATGATATTATTATCACTGGCACGGATGATGGTATGATCAAATCTCTCCAAGCTTCCCTCCGGACTTCCTTTCATATGAAGGATTTGGGTCCTTTGCATTATTTCTTGGGCTTAGAGGTGCATCAATCTCACAAAGGTCTTTTTGTTAATCAATACAAATACACATCAGACCTTATCGAGTTGGCTGACCTCCATGATTCTTCGCCTATTGATACACCCGTCGAGGTAAATCTCAAGCTGAGTAAAGATGATGGAGACCTTCTTCCTGATCCTCATACATACTGGCGCCTGGTGAGCAGTCTTGTCTATCTCACCATCACTAGACCTGACATATCCTATGCTGTTAATCTTGTGAGCCAGTTCATGACCGCTCCTCGACACCTTCATTTGACAGCTGTGAAGCGCATTATCTGTTATCTGCTAAAAACTACCCTTCCTGGTTTATATTATCCAAAGGATAATCCTCTTCATCTAACTGCTTATGCGGATGCTGACTGGGCAGGCTGTCAAGACACGCGTCGTTCTACTACTGGTTGGTGCATGTACCTTGGCAATTCGCTCATTTCTTAGAAATGCAAGAAACAGGCACGTGTGTCCAGATCTTCCACGGAAGCTGAATATAGGGCGCTGTCTTCTGCTTGTTCTGAAGTCTTATGGCTACGGGGCCTTCTTTCGGAGCTTGGGTTCACTCAAACCTCTCCTACTCCATCGCATGCCGACAATACTGGGGCTATCCGAATCACTGAAAATCCAGTATTCCATGAACGCACCAAGCATATTGAAGTTGACTGCCACTTTATTCAGGATGAATTTAAGCGGGATGTCATTAGTCTACCTCATGTCCCTACAGAATTTCAATTTGCAGATATCTTCACAAAGGGACTTCCTCGGCCTCGACATCAATTTCTTGTTTCCAAATTGCTGCTTTATGACTCCCCAGCATCAATTTGAGGGGGGGTGTCAATCCAAGCCCAAGCAAGCCCAGGCCCATTCTGGGCCCAGACTTCATATATTACTTAGTCAAAGCTTCTTGGTTTGTAAAAGAGTGATTTTAGGATCTGATTAGTGATACTTACATGTAATCAGGGATTTCATCCCCTTTATAATGAGAAGAACAGTCGACCAAGAAGGTCACTGATTTCAGCACATCTCTTCAGAATTCTTTCCATCTCTCTAAGTGATAGACACATCCGCAAGATGAGCAAAGCAAAACAATTCCCACACCTGAAGGCAATCTAATGATTCAAAGGAAAATGACATGGATATAAAGTTAGATCCAGACTATGAGATCCTATAAATGGTATTCAATATTAGTCCCGCAATAGATTTTATCTTTGGATATCAATAACATTATGCAAAAAACAACTCAATGGTCGCATGTTAGTCATACTTTGATCCGATCATCCGATTGATCCCAAAGAAGGATCCGGTATATTAATAGAACTCAAACATACCAAAAAAAAAAATTTGAGGTTATATGATGCAGAAGTTTTAATCCTATTGTTAAATGGAGGAGTCAATCGCATGTCCCAGATATGGAAAAGGTACTGATGAGTGATGAAGTGTCTGATCAAGAATTTGTATAGTTGAAATTTGACCCAAGTGGAATACAAACAACCACAATGCCAAACTCTTTCAAGCCAGGGAAAACTAATGAAGCTCAAAGACAAAGGGACTAACATAAGACAAGTCAAAGGGTCCCACATCCCATATTATACGCTCCATGTTAATGTTATGGACGAGTAAGCCAATATGAATGTCCACAACAGTTGCATATCAAGTACCTATGGACATGCTGGAGCCTACCTTCCATTGTATGCTTGTGACCATCTAGGACTTGGGAGACTATTTGGGTTGTTACAAGTGTTCCTCTTCAATTAGTTTGTTATGCAGTAGTCTTAGTTGGAGTTCGATTAAAGTATTTTGGTTATTATGCACTTGAGAGAAAAAGAGCTTGAATGTTGTAAACTAGGACACTGTAGGGTGGGGCATTCAAAGATAAATAAATGCACGGACTCAATGCCTTCGACGATCACTTCAATGAGATTTCAGTTATCATCTCCTTTCCTGAGTTTGGTGCGGAATCTATCTCCTCCTTTGGTGTTGGTTCCATTGGAAACTCCTTCAGCGCTGACTATAACATGCAAGACGAAGACTGGTTGTTACTCTCGGCTTCCATGAACGAGTCCACCTTGCCTCCAAATTAGTAAAATTAGTAACTTTTATGAATGCCCCCCAAACACCATGTGAGATCTGCTTAACAAACTAATCTAGGATAATCACTTGCAAAAAGTCATCAAAGTAGCCCTAAGAGGCTAGATTCTCCAGGAGCATAAAAGGGAAAAATTCAGACTTTCTAGTCTCTCTGTGTATGCCTATCTCCTTGAGTAACAAGACCCAAAACTGCCAAAAGTAAGAAGAAAAATGCAGTTTTCAAATAAAATACCTCCATAGATAATACGTGTTTTGGAAGCAACCGCTTCTGAGACATTCTTTTTGAGCCAATCACGAACGGCCACATGTACTTCCTGAGCCTGCTGTGGGGTGGCAACTTTACCTGTGCCAATGGCCCAAACAGGCTCATATGCAATAACTACATCATCCCAACTAGGCACATTATCTGCAAACCAAGACAGACCCAAAATTACAAACCAAAATTACACATTGGTCGCACAGGCACTTTCATTAGTGACAATAACCAATATTGACTTTTAGCAAAATAATGGAACAACCTACCTGCAAAAGCCTTCATCTGTTGAAAACAGACATCAAATGTTTTCCCTGCTTCTCTTTCTTCTAATTTCTCCCCTATGCAAGCAATTACTTTGAGATTCTGGCTCAAGGCATAGGCAGCTTTCTTCCCAATAAACTGGGGCAGATCAAGTCAATTTCCAAATGAGTAGTTGCTCATAAGTAACATTGTTTTACATATAGAATCTCACTTTAGCAGTTATTACAGGTAAAGATTGCAGCCTTCTTTGTATCAGGAAATAATCCAAAGGGATCACTTCTAAATATTTACCTGATCATCTTCACCAATGATATGCCTCCGCTCAGAATGCCCAAGAATAACCCACTTGCAGCCAATATCATTCAGTTGTTCCACACTAAGCATAGGAAAAGACAAATTTGATAACACCATTATATTTTTTTATCATTACTTCTTTTTGAATGATAAAACACCATAATAACATAATGCCCAAGAATATCATCTGAAAGTAAAATAGCGAATTAAAATAATAATGATTAATTCCTTGTACCCTCAAAATGGAAAATGATACACCGTGGAACTAACTCTTTCCAGCAAGAATTGGTCAAAATATAATAATAAAAAGCTATCAGAAGAAAATAACTATAGAGAAAAATATATCATGAAACGCTGATGTTGTTAGCATGGCACATGTGAATATGTGCCTTCTAGACATGCAAATGACGTGGGAACATAAGAGGTTGACTTGGGAAGTTATTCATTATCTTAAGTGACCAGTACAAATCTCTTAGGAAGATATCCATTATGCCTTTAAGCTGTCTTATTTGAGGGGCCTGCCCCCTGGTTGTGTAAAAATCAACTTCGATAGAACTACAATTGGGAATCTGGGGCAAGATAGTATCGAAGGTATATCAAGAGATAGTGAGGGAACTATCCTTTTTATTGGTCCACTCCATTAATAAGGTAGAGATGAATCCATGCACATAGGCCTCTTGGAAGTTCGTCAGTTAAATTTTCAGCCACTCTAGTTGAAGGTGATTCGACTTGTGCTATCAGCTGGCTTCTGGTTAGTGCACAGCTCCTTGGGTTCTCACAGATACTGCGGAAGAGGTGAAAGATTTATCCAAGGACTTGAGTCCTTTATTCATGTTAAGACTCAATAGAAGCACAAATTAAGATGGATCTATTGGCCAAGGAGTGTATAATACGCCAGAGTTTGTTAAATATTCAAAGTGGATCTTCAAGCTCTTAGCTTTTTTGTTTTGGTGGTGTTTGTGTTGGGGTTTTTCTTTTTGGGCAGCTTTGCTGGACTGGCAGGTTTGTACTGATAAGTTGCTTTTAATAAAATTTTAGTCATCATTCAAAAAGATAAGGTACGAACTATTTCTAGAAATTTTGGTTTTTACGCTCAGCAATACCACTCTGTTAGGGTCTACAAGGGCATGATCATTGTGAAACAATTTTCGTCTCTATAAGAAATGTCTGAAATATGTGAGACATTTTCACCCCGTCATTCAAATCGGACAAACTTGATTAAAGAGGAAAAAATGAGTTTTAACCATAGCCAAAAATTGTTTAAAAACAGTACAACATCCGATCTCACATAAAGAAAGTATCATATGAAACTACTATAACTATTAATAAATGTGAGAACAAATTATAGTCAAAGTGTGACAAAACAAGAGCAATACCCCACTCATTAGTGCGAATTAACTAAAAACAAGCAATCATAGAACCAGTGTACAAAGGAAATGGGATAGAGTCAAAGCACATTTATTTTAATAAAATCGGAGCACGTTATAAACAATAGTTTATAAGGAATGGGATGCATCATTCTACAATGCCATGAAATAAAGAAAAAAAATGATGTTGAGATGATAATCCAGAAGCAACTGCAGAAAGGAGAAAAATAGGATGAAGTAGGTGTAGTTCATGCCAAAGAGAAATCAGAACAGCCACATCTTTATGCCCCATCCCAATCTCATTCCCATTCTTCGAGCCCTGTATGAGACAACCATTGCAAGAAAAAGGAAACTAAATAGTTCTCAACTAATTGTCTAATAGAAATCAGGTTATCAGACAATTAAGGTACAACAAGAACATTCGTGAGATGAAATTGTTGAGTAGATATGGTAAGACTACCAATACCAGTGATAGGAATCCTTTCTCCACTCACTGTGTGGATTCCAGAAGTTTTGGTGATTGGAAGCACATGAGTCTAGGTACCACGTAAACAGGGAAGTATGAGAATTACATGAGAATCCCAACTTCCCAAGGCAGCAAAAGCAACTTGCATCATTAGTTGAACAGCTTCAGGAGTAAGTGCAAATGATACAAGAGGAATGTTGTATTAGAACGGAGTGCGAAGTATATGAAGTCACCACATCCATATCATCATAGGAGAATGCATTAACAAAGGCCATATGGTAGGCTCATTCTTGACAATTTTGAGGCCATTCCATACATTTGGCAATAAGATGCCACGCACCTTTGTAATGACTGAAAAACTTTCTTTTCCATACTAATTATCGAAATGACCATATTCCTTACGTGAATAACATTGCATGATGCTCAGATTCAGTGGTGGAGGCAGTGTTAAAGTCAGCACATTCATATCATGATGGGAGGATGCATTAACGAAGGCCGCCTGGTAGGCTCGTTCTTGACAATTTTGCAGCCATTTCATACATTCAGCAATAAGATGCCATACACCTTTGCAATTATAGAAAATTTTCTTTTCCGCACTAATTATCCATACGATCATATTCCTTACATGAATAACATTGCAAAGTACTCAAATCTCGTGGTGGAGGCCTTGCCAAAAGTCTTGTCCCTTATGACCGAACAAATGTGGCTTTGTGATCTCCAAGGACAGCTTGGGATTGGCACTGCTCTTCTTGTAATAATTCATGGAGACAATGATCTAGACAATGAGGCCAAGGTGCTAGCTATTTTGGAGGTTCCTTGATTCTACTTTAGTTCTTTCCTAGAGTTGTTTACGGAGAGTGACTCACGTAATGTGATTTCATGGGTGAATCTACGCCATTGAGCTCAATAGAAATCTCAATTCTTCAATAAGATCAAGTTGTTATCTTCTTCTCTCGGGTGGTGTTTTGTCATTTGAATTGGACTGCTAACAGTATAGTGGATGCCTTAGCTAAGCAGGGTTTTGATAGGATTTCTTTGCTGGCCGCTTCTACATGTAGTTTGTTTTGGGAGGCATTTAATCATTTTGTTCATTTATGTTTCTTGGTGTGTAACCATTCAAAAAAAAAAAAAAAAATTTGTTTCTTGGCGTGTATGTTTTATGGACCTTTTATTATCATTAATCTAATTTTCAGCAATTTCTGATGAAAAATTATCATATAATTTGATAATAACAAATAGCGTGGCAAAAAGGACAAATAAATCAGTCTCAAATTCTGTGTGCAACTAACAACGTTCATACTTCATAAAGACAAGAAAATTGAAAAATGAAAAATAAAAAACATAATACGGAAATTCTAAAGATCCAATTATTTGTGCAAATATTTTAGAAAGACAAAAACCTGATCTCTCCGGTAAAAGCTCCACCCTTTCCAACCCAAGAGTTCTGAGCAGATATCTCAATCCGATCAGTCAATGAGTTCTTTACCTGATCGATGTACACAAATGGAGGAGCAACAACAACATCTGCATCATCAAGCCAAAACAACAATACTTCAACATTTCCAAGATCACTCTATCAATCCACTTTTCTTGGTGTTGTTACAAAATTTAGATTACTTAATCCATGTTTCAATGGAGTCAATGATATGGCTCGGTCACTTTCTATAGTTGATGCCTCCAGAGTCTCACTTCTCAGAGTTCTAAAAGCACTACTCCAGATGGTAATAGATCAAGGGGTTGAGCTCTGTAGGTGACATGCACAGGCTCACTGAGAACAATCCATTTATATTAGTTGAAAATGTCAACTCGAACCAATTCCAGAAGTTAAAAAGGGAAACCTAAACCCCAAATTACCAAGTCATGCTCCAAATGGGTTGGTGATACATAGTGTGGTAAGTCGGGGCCAGGCTCCTGTCAAGTTGGTGGGTTGAACAAAAGTGGGCTTACCCAACCCATTTATTATTCAGGTTAGAAATGTCAGCCTGAACCTGACCCAAAAGTAACACCGCATTACCAGGTTGGTTTTGTTGGGAAGTCCCACATCGCCCAAGTCCTAAGTTGGACAGGGCTTCATATACCTATTTGAGCCTTCCATCTATCAGCTTAAGCTTTTGGGTTGGTACATAATTTCTTACATGATATCAGAGCGGGTTTTGATCCCGTCATTCTTGTCTAGACCACGTGGCTCTTGTCATTCTTGTTTAACCCACGTGGCAGGCCCATCCATGAAATCTGTTGGGCCTGCACGTGAGGGGGAGTGTTGGGAAGTCCCACATCGCCCAATTCCTAAGTTGGACAGGGCTTCATATACCTGTTTGAGCCTTCCACCTGTTTGAGCCTTCCACCTATCGACTTAAGCTTGTGGGCTGGTACATGGTTTCTTAAAGGTTTCAGGTTCCATTGGCAGGTAGGGTCAAGAATTGCACCAAATACATTGCTCTTAATTTTCTTTTTGTTTTTTGTTTATCTACTTTTAGCTTTTAATGAGATTTAATCTGACAGTGAATATTATTTAGATTAGTGTAAGGGGGATGGATTATTTGTCAAGTGGTGTCCAACGTGGTGGTTAAAAGGTAACCTATGATGCAAATCCATGAGAGGTAACTCTTAGCATAACGAAACATCAAAAACTGAAGACAAATTGACCATGCAGCACAAAGGCATTTGTAATGCCAGCCACTACATCAATATAGGACTACAATATCATCATGGATTAATATAAGCCAACATTTCTGGTAACATACAAAAGAAATCATGTGGCCATGAGATTGTTCAAGAGAATAAAGAAATCAGGAGGTCATCTACAAAAAAGTGAATGTTATTGTCATGGTAAAGGAGAAAGCTAAACAATCAAACCATGATGGAGTAACATGGAGCTTGATTGGTGTAGCATTTCTGAGGAATGTAGAATTTATGCAATACAAGATTGGAGACAACTATAGTAACAAATTCAAGGATATAATCATGACTTGATCCCTATAAAAACAGGTCTTTTCAAGTTAAGAATACAATAAGCGTGACATTCTCAAGTACCACCATAAAACTTTTATTTACCTTAGCAAACTACTTCATGGAATTCCCCATGAAGTAGTATCTTGCTGATGGAAGCTCTAGCATATCAAAAAGAAAGAAAATTAGAATTCAAAAAAGAAAAGGAAAAAGAACATGAGTTGAAGCCTAAAAAAGGAAAGAAAAATCTTGGCACCAGTAGCCCAGTCCCCATGTCCATGTTGGATGAACATGATACACCTGTTTTTGAAAAAAGGTCTAAAAATTAGAAAGAAGTTAGTTAAGTAAATGTTCTTCATTTTCTTCTTAATATATTTCCAAAAACAATGGATGAGAAATGTTCGGCTAAGAAAATTCAGACCAGAGTGCATGTGAGAGAGCAATTAAGATTTAGAATTTAGTCCCACGATGCTTGAAAATCAATTCTCATCTTCAGTTCTCACAATGTTTTGTTGTCTTATCTTAAAACGGGTTCTCAATGATGTTTTGCAATAGAGCACTTGAGATGGGAGATATTCTCACCAAGCAAAATGAAATAAAATAAGAGCACAGTGGAATTTCTTTCAATTGTGTGTGATATAGTGGGTGGGTGATCCACCCATCAAGGTGATGGATAATCAGTACAATATAAAATATATGTATAATGCATATCAGAGAGAAAATTTATAAGCTCTGATGCCCAAATATGAATACGGATAAAGACACCGATATGGGGATCGAGGATACGACTCTGCACTTTAGGAAATCTAGGACATGGATACAGATACGGGTGTCCCAATTTTTCCTTTAGATCAAGATTGAATTAATGAAATTATCATTGTTTATGTTCCTTTCTAACATTCTGTGTTGAAAAGTAAGAAAATTTAAAGAACTAAATGAAATGATGGACTTTCTAAGTAGGATATACTAAACTTATACCCTACAAGTATCGGTGTAGTATCAGGTACAAATACAAGTATCATATCGGTCCAATACGGATATGTTAGGATTGTAGAAGTATCCGGGTATCATAGTGTATAAGACTCACAATGGCCTCAAAACTCCAACTGACACGGAACCATCAGCAAGTGAATTCACTTTATAAAAGTGAAAAGAAGAGCCAAAGTTACTGATTTAGTCACCATATTCATCATTTAAACATCACAATGAACAGGGAAAAAAAGAAAGAGGCAAAGTGATAGATGTTTTGTCATGGTTCTTTTCACGCTCAATACCTTTGTCACACAGTAATTTCTTTCCATTGGAACAACAAGAGGAAAGACAAGTTAATCAAAGGTTTCTGCTTGTTGGTTGGGTAACATAGAAGGTTTTATTTGTTCAAATAAGGAACTAGAAATGCCTCCAGCTACTTCAAGAAAAAAGTTGAACCACCTCTCTCTCTCTCTCTCTCTCTCTCTCTCTCTCTCTCTCTCTCTCTCTCTCTCTCTCTCTCTCACATATATATATAAAGCTCTACTAACATTAATAGTAGGATGAAACTCATGGAAGCAGAGTGACAGTCTTACCAACATCAGCCTCGATCTTTGCACTATTTAAGTCAGAAACAAGCTTGCCAATGGAGTCTTTTGTCCCATTCTACAGAAAACAGAAAAAAAAAAAGTATCAAATTATTATATGTACAAGCCAAAAAAGAAAAACGTTCACCAATACAAGAAAATTTTCAGTTTCCTAAAATAGAAAACATAGAAAACAATATCAATGCTACCTAAAAACAAGAGAGAGAGAGAGAGAGAGAGAGAGAGAGAGAGAGAGGGTATGGAAAAACCCAATTCAATTATAGAGACAAGTTGATAAATGTTGTTATAACTTTAGATCTGAAGAATATTAGGGTTTCCCAAAACTGTCTAAAAAACCTTAATATAAGAAAGGGGAAAACAGAAGAAAAGAAACGAAGTTTGGGGGAAAAACTACATGACTACATTGCTTAAGGATGGGCAACCTGATTCATATATTCTTGTTTATAATTTTTTCATAATTACAAGAAACCCCCATGTATTTTATAACATTCCAAAACAGTCCTTGAATTCATATATTTACAGAAAAGCCCAACTTTATTTCTCAACACTCCTCAAACTGGTGCATAGATAATCTACTATGCTTGCCTTGGACAATGCATCTGACAACTTTCTTTTAATAACAGCCTCAAAGATGAAATTTGCCAATTACAAATCTGCAGGTATAAACTCGAACTGCGTATCTTTGTTTTCAACCTTCTCCATAATGACATGACAATCAACTTCAATATGTTTTCAATGCTCATGAAAGACTGGTTTGGTTGCAACCTGTCATGCTCATATGCTATCAGAATATAACACCATTGAACCTTTACATATAAAGCCCATCTCATATACAAGAATCCATGACCACAAGTATTCACATGTTCAATGCATCATAGCTTGGTACTCAACTACAACACTTGATTGTGCAACTGGCTCCTACTTTTGCTTTTCCAAAAATCAAAGTTTCCACTAACAAGTGTACAATATCTTGTAGTAAACCTCTTATCTTTCTCAAATCCAGCTCAATTATCATCTGTATATGCTTCTATATATAAGTGTCCACACAAGCATACAAAATACCGTGTCCTGGACTTCTTTTCAAATACCGAAGGATTTCGTGAACTGTGAAGAGCATAATTTTTCTGTCACCTTTGGATACATTGTGTTTTCTAGGATTTGAGGACTAGGCAAATAATTGGCGGTGGCTGTCAAAGTAATGGTCCATACATATTGGAGCCTATATTCCTACGAGAATTGAAGCTCAATAGATACCACAAACAGATTCCTTTTGATACTTTGGCTCTATAATTAGCAAGGATGGGGAGATTGAGGAGGATGCCAAACATAGGATAAGAGTTGGATGGTCAAAGTGGAGACTTGCTTCTAGAATGCTTTATGATCGGTGCATACAATAGGATTGAAGAGAAATTTTAATAAGTCAGCGATGAGAGCAGCTACGACTATAGTTAAGGTTACGCTGACTAGCTTCGCGAAGACCCATCCTCAAAGCTACCAAGTCCACCTCATGTCCTCATCAACCAAGCAAAGATATGCAAATCATGAACGGCAGGACTTTGGCTTCATTGTCATGAATAACTCCTCCAATTCCAGCTTCCCTTGGATTGCCTATTGCAGTTCCATCAAAATTAAGCTCAAAAAAGCCTGACAGAAGACGAGACCAAGAAGATCTAAAGACTTGAATCAAAGAAGAAGAGAAAGCAATTTAGTGCCAGCATCTGATAATGGCCAAAATAGAGATGTCTCAAAACTGGGGTAGACTAGATACCCAGGAAGCAACAAAAAATCTCCCCTTATCTCTAAGCACCTTTATGATCACCAACTTCCCATCAAAACAACATTATTTCACTATTCCAGATAACCCGAATAATTGCAATGAACAAGGACTTCCACTTAATTTTGCCCCTCTAAGATCCAACCAACATTTGTCATGTATCAAAGAGGCCCAGTAAGAACCTCGGAAGGGCCTAGCTGTAACCAAACCAAAGAACAGATTGCCAAATAATTCGGGCAGATGACAAGAAAGTAAAAGGTGATCAACAGACTCGCCTCCTCTTGGCACATAGGGCAAGCATTTACAATAATCATCTAATGCCTCCAAAGAACATCCATAGCTAGGATTCCTCATAGCTATCCATGCGAAACGAAAGAGACCTTGGGGAAGCCTTGAAACTCCATATGCAATCTAATGGGCTAGAGTAGACAATGAGGAGATACCCAATAAGGCCAAGAATGGAGAGGCAACCGAGAAACTGCCATCAGAGGTACTTGTCCACTGTCAAATCCTTCCTCCGGAATGTAGAGTCCACTGATGAGAGAAAGCAATGGGCTATAACTGGCTCTGCTCTGCCTTTGTAAGGTTTCTTCGAAAAATGGGGACTGACCAATCCAACTCCCAACCCCTGCAAATAATTGTCCACCATTACAAACCAGTTAACAGCACACCAGAAGAGTAATGAGAAATTACTAGCAATGGACTGTCACCCACCCATGTATCCAACCATAATCAAATCTTGTCACCTCTACCCACTCGATATCTGATATGACTAGAGAAAATCGCCCTAGCTAAGATAACCCAACTAACAAGTGTTTTGAGCCTGAATGTCCCAAACACTAGTCAACCCATATTTTGCCTCCAAGAACTGCTTCCAAAGGCTATCCTCCTCTCCCAATCTCGACAACCATTCAACACTTGATTCACCTGGCAAATAGGACGAATCCCAAGGCCCCCTTCTCTCTTGGGTTTGCAAAGGGACGCCAAGATATGAAGCTGGGAGAGGACCCTCCTTATAGTCCATAAGGTCCACTAAAGCTCGTAGATGCTCCTTTTGAACTTTAGCACCAATTAATTCACTCTTGAGAAAAATTAACCTTGAGACTAGACATGGCATCAAAGCAAAGTAAAATAGCTTTCACAATTTTTATTTGACCTTCCTTAGCTAAAACAAATTAAGGTGTCGTCAGAAAAATGGAAGTTCACCACTGGGGATCTCGGAGTAGGCTTCAACCCACTTAGCAAATTAGCATTGCCAGCCGCTAGCACCATATAATAGAGGTGCTTCTAAGATGAGCACCTTCCATCTAGTATTTAAACATAAAAGATAATAACAGCCATTGCAAGGTTTCAGGAAGGAAATGAAAGTGGAAAAGGTTGCACAAGTCTTGCGCATGTGTTTTTTTTTTTTTTTTATTGGTAAAGTTATGCACATGTGTTAGTCATGCAAAGCCTGCAGGCTGTCTGGCCCTATTGGCTGAACAGTTTGGGCCTGTACAAGCCTGTTGCAGGCCCAGGCGCATGAGGCGGTTCAGTTGGAATTCAAATCGGGTCCCTTTTTTGGGACCCAAAGTCCACTGATTTATGATTGAAAGACCCAATAAGGGCACTCCTGTCAAAACAGTCCATAAACAGCATATATAAGGGACTGATTAGGGGATGGATCCAAACCTACTAAACAAGGGTAGTTGGGTACTCCTGAAATGATAAATGGCCACTCATATATTCACAATTTAACTTCTAATTTATATTTTATAATGATTATAAACAGGATGTTAGGATATCATTCATGAGTTAGCTGCATTTTTGTCTGTTTCTGTATGTGAGTTAATAGTTTCAATTTAAAGATTTAAATGATTGGTTTCTGATCAATCAACAGTCTCCAGTAAACTAATTTTAATCCTAACTACTGACTAAAGTCTAGAAAGGACAACTGGAATTATGGAAATACATAAGCAAGTCCATGCAAGATAATCATTCTGTAATTCACTACTGAACAAAGAGAGAGAGAGAGAATGATTTAGCAAAATTTAGAATTAGAGGGGCTTATTTCCTAATTTTTAGAATTCAGGATTTTTTTTCATTTTTTCTGACATTTAAGGTACATGGGGGATTGACTCGATCCAACTTGGCCAAGTCACACAGGTTGGTTGAGCCGACTAGACTCAAGGAGGAAGGAGTCGGCCCCAAGTCCAAATTTTAGAACCTTGCATATGATCAAATGGGTTCAGAAAGTTCAAAACTTGGGCCACAATGTGATCTGCTTGAGCTTCATCATGCGAATCCTCAACAGAGCAGTTAACAATTTTGGAAGTTAATAGTTAGAATTATGACTTGCTAGACAGCCAACAAATGTAAAAAAAAAAAAAAAAAAAAGAACTATGCTATTTACATATGACAAATAATAATTATATTTCATAAATAATAATAATAATACAAAATTATTAATGTCTCTAAGGACCAAATATAACAATTTTGGTTGAGATGCACAATGCACAGAATTCATGTTTTCGGACAAGGCTTCGATGATGATGATGATGATGTACAATGCATAAAAATGATAAAAGCAAATTTTAGCACTGACAAAATGTATAATACAATCATACCCCTCTACTCAAGTTCTATGAACATGATATAATACATAATAACACCTACAAGAAAAACATATTGCATTCAATGCAAACAGCACTGAACCACATTAACAAGTTCAGGACAGGAGTAAAATAAATAAAACATTTTAGCACAACATCAAGGAAAGCATACTTACACACTTCCAGTTACCACCAACAAAGAACTGCAAGCACAAGAAAAGAGAAGGATCATGAGTATCCTCATAGAGAGAAAATGCATGGACTAGAAATAGTAAAATATAGAGAAAAAAATCATATTTTTACATATGCTCTCTATAGGACAGATTCATTGTCTATATGACACTGAAGTACAGCATACCGCAAAGTAATATGACATCAAATGACAGAGAAGTGAAATAGCAAAAAATTCTAGCAATACAAACAAGACAAACTGAAGCGAATTTACATAAAATTTACAAGAGGGGAAGGACAGAAATTTGCATGAAATTAATAGAACGGAGGAGAGAAGAAGAAAAATGCAGAACATGACAACCCTAGAAAGATACAATAAAATTGGCCTTGAGACAGTTTTTCCAATCCTCTTGCAACAATGGCAGTTACTCAAGAAGATGTACCAGTCGTCTCAAGGAAATCCTCAATTCATGCCCTCTTGTCCAATATTGTGTCATCAACATCAATCTGAGGTCCAATACCCTAAGAAGACCAACATGTGAGCTTATTTAGAACACTTTCCTTAATATGATAAAAGAAGTTTAAATGCTGTCATTTCAACAATTCACAATTTTTCATGATAATTAAAAGTAGAAACTACCACTTATTAAAGTTAAGCTTGTTTCCACCAAAATAGCATATTTTCTAGTATCTTTGGTTATGCCCTCTCATAGATAACAGCTTATGAAACATAACACCTTTCTTGAATTCTCACTACTGCTTTTTTTTTAAGCAAACCATACTTTTCAGTAAGCAAAAGCTCCACCTGATAGAACCCAAAATCAAGTGACCATGATATAGTTATGGTCAGGATAAACCGACCAAATTAAAACACATTAGAGTAATACCGTCCACAAAGACAGGCTGTCGTCCAATCATCTTCTTCAACAAAATGCAGTTCAATCCGTGAAGCATAAAAAGTACAGAAATGTTTACTATGATTAGCCTTGTGAACTTAACTAATTCACAGCACAAACACACCAGTCAAAAGGGACAGGACCTTAGCACCAAGACAAACAATGGTCCCAAAAATAATCTAGATGAATATAATACTCATTCTGAAATGAAAATTGTGACCCAAGGTTTTCCACAGCTGCTCAATCCTAAAAATTTGGACACAAGTGGCCCATGGTTCGATGATGTAGACCATTGATCTGATGGATCACGCCTCACATCAACAAATTTAGAAACATAACTAGGTTGTACTTGTAAGAAACCATGTGCCAACCCAAAAGTTTAAGCTGATAGGTGGAAGGCCCAAACAAGTATATGAAGACATGTCCAACTCAGTATCATTCTTACAATTTCAGAACACAAGAATGGAACAAGAGTTCTTGGAAGAAACTGATTTTGTATATCCATCCTTTGGAGATCGAGCCCCAATATAAAGAGAATTACATGCCTCAATCAAGGCTTCTAAGTTAGGAAACTAGCTAATGAAATCAATTGCTATTCTATCTTTAGGAAACTAACTAATTACAGGGGAAAATCTAATTAAGAGAATATGTACAGCTGTTACAAGTTGACCCAAACAATATCCACGTGAGATGTTATATTCTGGACAGGATTTGTTCATGGGCCTTGGGCCTTCATGGGCCTTGGGCCTGTTTAACACCCCCCCTCAAATTAATGCGGGAGAATCAACAAGCATTAATTTGCCAACCAAGAACTGGTGGCGAGGACGCGGAAGACCTTTAGTAAGGATATCAGCAAGTTGAAGCTCAGTGGAGACATGCGGAAGGCTGATGACATCACGCTTAAACTCATCACGAATGAAGTGACAATCAACCTCGATGTGTTTAGTGCGTTCATGAAAAATCGGATTTTCAGTAATCCGAATTGCACTGGTATTATCGGCATAAAGGGGGGTAGCTCCTTCTGCGGGAAAGCCAATGTCAGAGAGCAGACCTCGGAGCCAAAGGATTTCGGAGCACGCAACAGACATAGAGCGGTACTCAGCCTCGGTAGAAGATTTGGAAACTTTGCCATGTTTCTTGCATTTCCAGGAAATCAGACTATCACCCAAAAACATGCACCATCCCGTGGTCGATCTGCGAGTATCCGGACAACCAGCCCAATCAGCATCTAAATAAGCTACAAGAGAAAGAGGATTGTCTGATGGAAAAAACAACCCGCGAGTCGGTGTGCGAATAAGATACCGAATGATGTGACGGACAGCAGCCAGATGAAGGTGACGAGGAGCAGTCATGAACTGACTCATTAGATTGACCGCAAATGAGATATCAGGACGGGTGATCGTGAGATAGATCAAGCTACCCACTAACTGGCGATATGTGGTAGGTTCTGGAAGAAGATCACCCTCCTCTTTACTGAGTTTGACATTCAGTTCGACCGGCGTATCGACTGGAGCTGAAGAAGTGAGGCCAGCCAAGTCAATTAGGTCAACCGTGTATTTGTGCTGATTAAGAACTATACCGTTAGGCGATTGATGAACTTCAAGACCAAGGAAATAGTGTAAGGGGCCGAGATCCTTCATTTGAAATGTCTGATGAAGAGAAGCTTGGAGTGCCTGAATCATTTGTGCATTGGGACCAGTAATGACAATATCATCGACGTAGACCAGTAGCATAGTAATCCCAGATGGAGCATGATGTAAGAACATGGAGGGATCATACTGGCTAGGATGAAAATCCAAGCGGAGAAGGGCACCTTGAAATTTCTGAAACCATGTGCGGGGAGCTTGCTTCAGACCATAGAGGGAGCGACGTAGCTTAGCAACCATACCCTTCCCAGATGAGGACCCTGGAGGCAGACGCATATAAACGTCTTCTTGGAGATCACCATGAAGAAACGCATTTTTGACATCCATTTGATAAAGAGGCCAGGACTGAGATGCAGCAACAGCAAGGATAATGCGTACGGTGGTCATCTTGGCGACGGGAGCAAAAGTTTCATCATAATCAATGCCATATTCCTGCCGATTTCCGAGAGCAACAAGTCGCGCCTTATATCGATCAAGAGTGCCATCTGATTTTAACTTGAGAGAAAAAATCCACTTGCAGCTAATAGGTTTGACACCCACAGGACAGGGGACAATATCCCAAGTATGATTTTCCGCTAAAGCATCCAATTCAGCTTGCATAGCCTGGTTCCAACATTTTTCCTGCACAGCCTGAGAATAGGATAGGGGGATGGAAGCAGAGGACAAAGTGGCCATTAAGGAAGAATGGGAGAACCCATATCGGTCGGGTGGTACCGAAATGCGAGTGGAGCGACGTAATGAAGGAGGGCTAGAGGGACCAAGCGCTGGAGGTGGACCGGATGCTGGAGGAAGATCAGGAGGGGGATCCCTGGGAGGCGCTTCGCTGTTCCGTCTGTGATATACAAAGTTAGGATGAAAACGAACAATGGAGGTGTTGTCAGAAAAACCAGGTAAAGACACCAATGAGGAGGAGGTAGTAGGATCAAGATGTTTTTGAAAAAAATACTCTTTTTCAAAAAAAAAACAACATTTCTAGAGGTCCGGATGCGGCGAATGTGAGGGTCGTAGCAAAGAAACCCTTTCTGGAAGGGCGCATAACCTAAAAACACACACTGAACTGATTGTGCGGTAAGTTTGGTGCGCTCAGAAGGAGGCAAGTGCACAAAGCAAATAGAGGCAAAAACATGAAGATCATCATATGATGGAGAGGTTTGGTACAAGCGGTAATATGGGCTCTGATTTTCAATAGAGGTTAATGGCATACGATTGATAAGATGAGCTGCCGTTGCCAGTGCCTCAACCCAAAAACGAGACAGAACTGATGATTCAATAAGAAGGGAACGAGTGACATCAAGGAGATGTCGGTTTTTCCTTTCAGCGACTCCATTCTGCTGTGGAGTATAAGGACAAGTTCTCTGAGAAATAATGCCTTTGTTTTGTAAAAACTTTTGAAAATCAGAGGACACATATTCCCCGCCCGAATCAGATCGCAAGATTTTGATGCAGGTGGAAAATTGATTCTCAACATAAGCTAAAAAAATTTGAAAAACATTGAAGACATCAGATTTGGAATGCAGAAAGTAAACCCATGTGAACCGGCTGAAATCATCGATAAAAGTCACGAAGTATTTATAGTGAGCGTGAGAAAGAGCGGGAGCAATTCCCCATACATCGCTATGTACTAAATCAAAACACCGAGTGCTGTGTGAATTGGAAATAGGAAAAGGAAGAGTTTTGCTCTTTCCCATTTTACAAGTAGCACAATCAAAAGGCACACAAGAAGATAAGCCAATAGATTTATTTAATAAACCAGAGTTTAACATGAGGGACAAAGCCTTGGAATTAGGGTGTCCGAGTCTATTATGCCACAATTGGCAGTTATCTCTAATAGCAAAACAAAACACATCACTGGGAAATCTAGTCCTAGAAATTTTAGAAAAATCCAGCGGAAACAAGCGTCCACACTTAGGTCCCCTCGCGATCTCCTTCCCGGACATCTGGTCCTGCACAACACAACCAGAAGAAGAAAAAGAAATGTTATAATTATTTTCTACAAGTTGCCCGACGGACAAGAGGTTTGAAGTTAAATTGGGACAAAGGTAAACATGTTTTAATGGGAGGGGACCAGGGATATCTCCGAGAGCAGTAATGGGAACATTACCTCCGTTAGCAGTTTGTATGTGAAGATTGCCTTTGTATGTTGTCACATTGGATAGAGGGACGGGGGAATATGTCATATGATTAGACGCCCCAGAATCAAGGAACCAAGTAGAAGAGGAAGGGGAGTTACCTGAGAGACCAAAGGCAGAGAGGGCATTGACAATCATTTGCTGAACTAATTCAGGAGTGAGAGAGGAGGAGGTCCCAGGCTGTGAGGGTGCAGTTGTAGGAGCAGGCATAACCGAAGAAGCCACATACGCATGCGGAGTCTGATACTGTGGAGGCTGAGACTGTGGAGTCTGATATTGTGAAGATGGACGTGGAGGGCGGCGGCGACATTCAGAGATGATATGTCCCGTCTTTTTACAGTAACTGCAGACCTTTTGTTTACATTGAGTAGCAATGTGCCCGAATTATTGACACCTGTAACATTGCGTTTTGCTCAAGTCTCGAGACGGAGGCTGCGAAGCCTTATTTGCCGAGAATGCGACTGAATAGGTCTCAGTCTTTTGAGACATGTGGGCCGAGGTCGCAATGCGCTGTTCTTCGCGAAGGAGTTCATTCAAGCAAACATTCAAGGAAGGTAAAGGTGTCCGATTCATCAGGGCAGATCGGACACCTTCATATTCAGTCCGTAACTTCATCAAAAATTGATCCCGCTGACTAGAGGCCTGAAGATCACGAATGACAATCAAAACGTCAGCAGCCACATCTGCATACTTAATACTATCGTATTCCGACCATAGGGTTCGGAATCCCGAATAGTAGTCTTGGATCGACAAGGCCCCTTGTGCATATTCAGCAATCGCACATTCAAGATGAAATTGACGTGCGGAGTTATCTTGATGGTACACTTACTGCAGATACCCCCACATGTCTTTAGAGGTGGGGTAAGGTTTGAGGTTCATTATCAAATGTGGCTCGACGGATCCAAGGATCCATGACTTGATTTTGGCATCTTTGGTATGCCAAGTGGATATCTTCTTCTCATCTTCAGTAGGTGTAGGGTCAGAACCAGAAATATATCCCCACAATTCCTTAGCTTCAAGGTAGATTTGGAATTGGAACGACCAAGCGGGGTAATTCTTTCCCGTGAATCGGATCAAGGTAACCTCAGATTTTTCCATCTTCAATCGAGATTGGCCAAAACTGTGAAGAGATGAAGTCTAAATGTGGATAACAAAGTATTCTGTGTACAGTAGTCAAGATCCGCCCATGCAGTGAGAAAAAACACAACACAGAATAGTATTTGGCCAAAAAATACCCCAGACAGCCTTGATTTTTGCTGCAAAATCTCTATGTGGGCCCCACTGATGGATCTGGTCAATAATCAGATCACTGATTTGAGGAAGGACAGTAGTAGGGCTTCTACTGGAGAAAGAATTATCCAATTCCACCACAGATCCAAGAATCTGGACGGTCTAGATGAAAACAGTATTAAAAAACTGGAAAATCTCTAGAATGTGTAAATCACCAACCTGTGAGTGCTGAAAAATCCTAAAAAAATCACCAATAGTCTTAGAAAAATCAGGCGACCATTGTGGATGAAATTCGGAAGTTGATCTGATTGATCAAGGGTGGGCCACCAAGAGGATGTTGCTGACGCAGAGTGCTGGAGTCGCTGAAGTTGCTGGAAAAATAGAAAATAGATCCTAGATCTATTTGCTGCACGAGAGAGACTTCTTCCTCTCTATCCTTATTCCCTTAATGCTTTGGAAGATGTCTAAGATCACGATTGCATTGAACCTTGCTCTGATACCATATCATTCTTACAATTTCAGAACACAAGAATGGAACAAGAGTTCTTGGAAGAAACTGATTTTGTATATCCATCCTTTGGAGATCGAGCCCCAATATAAAGAGAATTACATGCCTCAATCAAGGCTTCTAAGTTAGGAAACTAGCTAATGAAATCAATTGCTATTCTATCTTTAGGAAACTAACTAATTACAGGGGGAAATCTAATTAAGAGAATATGTACAGCTGTTACAAGTTGACCCAAACAATATCCACGTGAGATGTTATATTCTGGACAGGATTTGTTCATGGGCCTTGGGCCTGTTTAACACTCAGGACTTAGGTGATGTGGGACTTCCTAACACTCCCCCTCACGTGTAGGTCCAACAAATTTCATGGATGGGCCTGCCACATGGGCTACACAAGAACAATGGGATCAAAACCCGCTCTAATACCATGTAAGAAACCATGTGCCAACCCAAAAGTTTAAGCTAATAGGTGGAAGGCCCAAACAGGTATATGAAGACATGTCCAACTCAGGACTTAGGCGATGTGGGACTTCCCAACAGTAATACCACAATTATCCAATTTATTTTTCTACATTGAAATGGACCATTGTGTTGTTCCCATTTGGATCTTTAATTTGGAAGCCAGCTGTTGAAAGCTTTTACATTTCAGATACATGATATTTTTCAAGTATGGCCCATCAACCATGATCTTGACCCGACTAATGACATTCAATGCCTTGACCACCAAAACTGTAGGCCCATATTCACAAAAAGCTTGGGGATATTATGCAAAACCAAGGACATGATTCTTCTTAGTTAGTCCTTGTTAACATATCCTTCACCAAACAGCTAACACTTACGAGTGCATTCTTCCATCCAACAAGAACACTTCCCATAGACCTTTGATATTGCAGCACTGAGGAATGTTTCACACTTGCCAGCCAAAGGTTTTAAAGTTTTATAGGGCCTTTAATCATCCCTATTATGCTCCCAATGGTCCAACCACTCAAGAACCACCATTTCACTCTTCAAATCCCTAATGAACCAACTAGATAAATCAACAGGTTAGTGGATGACATTTTTCATCATTATGACTCATGAGACAAAAAAAAAATATTAGTTATTCTTTTTCTTTAGCTCACTCAACAGTGATGAAGAATGAATTGGCAGCTTTTGAGCATTCATTCTCAATCTCCTGCAACCTTCTGTCTGAAGATTACAAAAAACAAGCACAAATCATGACACAGAAATCCAAAAACTAGCCCTCCAAGAGCTACTCTAAACACAATATTCCATTTAAAAAAATAAATGATTCAACTATATTTGAACTAGGTGCCAATTCCTCCATCCAGCTCTTGTCACTCACATGTAACTTGGAGAAAATAAAAGGGGCCCCAGCCTCAGCAAGTATACAGCTCATTCAGATGCCCATCTTTCCACAACACAACAGTTGGATATGGCACCCTATGGCTACTTCACAGCATAAGAGAATGACATTTGCCAGTGAAACATGGTAATTAGGAAGATTAAACATAACATCCATGTCAGGAAATACTCATAAATCTATGGCACCCACTGGACCCACGAAATACAAGTGGGTGTGGTTTGGCTATCTACCAAAAATAGACATCATTTGACATTGTTAACAATCAAATGCAAGACTTCAAAACTGGTAATGTTTGTGTAACATGTGGAAAATATTCACATGCACACTATGCATCTGCACAATGCATCCGGACCACTCGTCATGCATATTCAAAGGCCGGTCCCACCACTGGGACAGTCTGGATGCATGGAACGCAGTGCGCAGCTAAATGTTGGATGGGACCTTTGGGGATTGAAAGATCTTAGTGGGCCCCATTCCCTACGAGGTTTGTGGCCCACTTGATCATCCTAACCCCTTCATCAAGGCCCATAGATCGGTTTTGTAAAAAAAAAAAAAAAATAAGCGCAGTCGATCTGTGGGCCCAATCCTTTCAGATGGGTGCAAACCCCATAGATCAGTGTTTTTTGTGTGTGTGTGTGTGTGTGTGTGGTGTGGGGGGGGTTGTGTTTGGTCCATTCAGATGGACCTAGTGGGCCCCATGCCCAGATGCGCACAATGTGTCCAGTGTCTAGGTGATGATTTCTATCTATAAGTTAACAGCTAAAAACCACCACCTTAAATTCGACAACTAGAAGTGCCCCACATTGTAGATGGCTCATCCCCAATCATCCCTTGTAATTAGCGGGGTTGATGGATCCCACCAAGATGCAATGTTTTCAGTTTTCACTGTCATGGCAAGCTAGAATTAACGTCATAACCTGGAAAAAGTTTTTCTTAGAGAATCAGGCAACCTGGCAAGTGACAAGCCCAATCAGTCCACATGCGAGACAAAGCTCTATGCACATGCAGCAGTATAGACTCTCAAATTCTATCAGAGGCAGTCAAAATTATCTGAGGCCAGGCCTCAAAGAATCCACTAGTCCATCCCCATATCTCCATGAATGGGACCCACATCTAAAATCCAAACCATCCAAAATACTATCCCATCTTGTTTTAGCTCTAACCCAAATTCCACTCCAATTTGAGTTGAGCCCGCCATAAAAGTGTTCACTCATAGAACAAGAGAATATAGGTTAGTCGAAATTTAATGGGCTCCACTGATGGAATTATAGAGGACTCGAAAAATTCTTTAATGCCAAATGTTAGAGGATTCAAATTCCCATCAGAGGATAGACAAAATCCAAAAGAATCAAGCTAATCAAAGTTCAAGCAATCCCAACCGTCCAACCTCACACAATAAAGTGGCGCAAACAAACATGTAATCATTACGGACATCCACCATTTGAATGGTTAGAATCATAAATCATAATCCTAGGAGGATATAGAACTATATAGGCAAGTTGAAAGTTAACATATCAACTAGACGATACATGAAGTATTCCTAGGGAGATTGTTGTTTTTTTTCAAACCTCTATATAAGAATGTTGCATGCATTGGAAGGCATCAGCTTGATGCACTAAGTAACAAGGCAAGATTTTCTTGAGCATCCTTTCCAAGGGTTTTTTGGCATGAAAATTGGTAAGGGTGTAAGGCTTCAAGGCCTAAGGGGTTTACCATAGCCTTCTATCAATATTGTTGGCCGACTATCAAGTTCAATCCCATGGAGTTCTTTCCAAAATTCTTTCAAAAAGGGAAGGCTACATATGTACTCTGAGGTCATAAACCCCAAAATTGAAGGGACAATCCAGTCATCAGAATTTAGGCCAAGAAGCCTAGTGGAGAGCCTATACAAAATTATCTCTAAAGCATTGGCTAATGAGCTAAAAAGAGAGAACATGGAAAGTTTTGGACAATCTAAGGCACCTTTGTGCAAGGAAGGGAAATTCTAGCTGATGGTCTCTTGATAACAATTGAGTGCATTCATTCCAGGGAGTGACAATGGACATCGAGGTTAAGTGCAAGATCGATTTGGAGAAAGCATATGACAATGTAGATTGGTCCTTACTCCTTCATGCATCTATTACAAAGAATGGGCTTTGCATAAAACAAATAAGTTGGATATATGAGTTACCAACTCTATACCTTCATTTTAGTGAACAGATATCAACAATTATACTTTGCTAGCAGCTAGTTAATGTGGTTTCCATCAAAGAGAGTCAAGCTAACCATTTCTCCTCTATAGTTATGGAAGGCTTAGGGAAGGCAATGAATCTCCGATTATCGGGTTACTGAAGGATCCAGCACAAAACTTGGGTATGGACCCTTTTCTTGACTCAATTGATAATTGGGTCAGGGCCAACATTTTGGGTCCAACTGCGATCCAATTGAGTCTGTAGTCCAAACTCAAATACCAGAATACATGACTGTATAATGTATTATATAACATTTTCTTGTTAATGGTGTGTATTATAATAACATATATTATACATAATTTATATGGTACAAAACATTGTATATTATAAAAATAAATATATAAAGTTGATAAATTACTAATAATATTATAGATTATCACTGCACATCCACTAAGAAGTGGGTATAAAATCAATATTGATCGAATCTCTCTAGATAATCCAGGGTCATCAGGTATGGGAGGACTCATCGTAAATGAGAGTCGACCGGTTATACCATTCTTTTCCATGCTGGCCGGGTCATTGAGCACAAATATTGGAAATTCAATGGTTTTTCCACTCATCAAGTCCTTACTCCATTGGCCGTCACTGTTTGAATGTGATTCTAGGACTGCCATTGCCCAACCTACCATAGAGGCATCATCACCAAAGCAACTTTTCTATATCCTAAGCTCAGAAAAAAAATATCCATCAAAAATATTAAATGCAACAATATATCGCATTCTCAGAGAACCCAACCAACATAGGGTGAGTTCAAAGTGACAATTTTTAGTATACTCTCATACATCTGTGTGCGCAACTTTGCTCTGGCTTAGAATCTCGTCTCATCCCCTTAATGGAATACTGCTATCACACATATTTTTATCTAATGAAACCCCATTAATTTCATCAAACCAAAAAAGGGGGTCAACCCCATTAATCTATCAAACCCAAATAAAACAAATTACATCTAGAAGAATCAATCCAAATTAAACAGAAACAAAAAAACCCCAAGTCATGAATTTCAACAATATGAAGAAAAGGCATTACCTTTCCGGATCCGGCCATGGCAACTACTCCTTTGCAAGGCTTTTGAGTAGTGGAGACCCGGAGCTGGGCACCCACCTGCTGGTGGAAGAGGACATCAGAGGGGGGAAAAGGCTCGAGTTTGAAGCAGGAGCGGCGCAATCCAGAGAAGTGGGATTTGGGAGCAGATGGTTGGGATGCAAGAGAAGATGTGGAGGTGGAAAAGGAGGCAGCCATTGAAACAGAGGAGATGGTTCTTCTTCTCTGGTACTGCTGGGTTATTTACAAGAGGATCAAATACCAGGAAGAACAGGGAGGTTGGTTTAGATGGACTGGAGGCTTGTGGGTGTCTTGGTACTTGTGTAGGCTGGAATGGTTAGGTGGACGGAGAGATTATAAAAACTATGATATGTTACTCTCAGTCACATGCTGGCTTACGTATCCTAAACTAGACTTGAATCTGAACTCATACTCCTAAAGTGGAGCCCATTTGAAGAACGGTGTTTTTTCCTCTTAAAGACGGGAGAGTGGTAATTGGTAAACTATCTTATTCCTAAATTAGTGTAATCTACAGGGTCCTCCGTAACTACGGCTCAACTGTTTAAGAGTATGCTTCTTTTGTCGTGTTTCACAGGGCATTTATACGCCTCTACCAAGCAAACTCAGAAGAGTACAGTGGCTGTTTAGAGATCGATCCCTGGCACGTCCAGTGAAAAACGATGCCTCCTACAGCTGAGGCATCTCACACATCTCCCTCCCACATGGAGAACTTTGCCACTTTAATAGTGACCACTTTTAAATAGGGCACGTAAAACTTTCAGTTCAGACTGACCATTTACATAAAGCAAATGAGTAAAATATTATGAAAGTCAACTGTTCTGTAAGTGATAAGTTTGATTGTACCCTCAACTTCTATTGAAATAAAATTTGGATTTTCCATAACAGACTCTATCATGGAGCGTCGTAAATTTCTTTTACTTGTATCTGTGCCCTTTTTAATGCTAGCTGTGTGGAGTGGTTGTGTAGAACCGAGGTAATCTCCTACTTTGACACTGAAATACCAATTAGGGGTTATACCGGCCTCAATTAACCCAGTTCGGCAAAAGTGCCAAACTGGCACCGAGCTGGAGTTAGATTCGGTCAAGTACCGGTCTCGTTCGTTACGGGCCCTGCCCCGAGCGCCTCGGTACTAATGCCTGATCTCGGTAATTTCCATCTCGGTCTACATGACCGAGATGGGCATTGTCCTCCTAAATCTCCATTATGAGATAGGACGGCTACATTACAAAAACCCCCTGACAGAGGGTGACTGTTAGATGTCGATAAGGGACCTTCCCTATCACGTCCACATTTATGTGAGGGATTTGAGGGGACGTCCGATGGGACAAGTATCCTCACCTACCAAGGGTCCTCGGAGTCGGTTGATGGGACAAGTATCCCCACCTACCTCCACTATGGAACCTTCTACTCTCTCCTATATATACATGCACGGTGATCCCATGAAAGGTATGCAATAAGACAATCTTCATCTTATTATTTTCTCTCATATCTTCTACCTCACTTCACCCTAGTTCAGTGACTGCACTAACTCAGGCGTCGGAGCGCCTTTGGCTGACAGCAGCCTCAGGCTCTGACCTCTGTTTTCTCTTCCCTTTTCAGATTCCGAATCATCAGAGACGTTCCCATTCAGCTAAATAGTTTCTCAGTGAACTCTTACCATCTTCTACACCAAGTCCGTAATCTTTAGGCACGTACAATTTGGCGCCGTCTGTGGGAAACGATCTGAAAATTCCATATTTTCATCCTAACAGCCATGCCTCCTAAGGCTAAGAAGGGAAAGAGCGTCGCTGAACCGACCAGGTCCAAACAGCCAGAGACATTTCTACCTCTCATGCCGCCTCCACTGGTGACGAACCAGGCAGGGGCATTGATAACAAGCCAGCAAAGAGAGGCCAGGCAAACTCCACCCAACCCTTAGTCGAGAAGAGCGGGTGGAGAACCTGGTATTCGAAGTGTAGGATCACCCGTTACGGTGACACACTCATCGTCAAGAGATGCAGCGGCGTCTCCTCGGCACGGTCCTGTAACAGAACGGGCCCGGCCAACAACCTCTCAGGCAGAGCGCCCACGTCTGGAGGTTGTTTTCACCGAGCCACCTCATAAGGACTTTCCTCCTCAGGAACAGTCCCAACGAGGTAGGGCTCCTGTGCGCCCTCATCCTCATCGGTCTCCAAACGAGGACCACATGGAAGAGGACCACGTCTACCTCGGTGATGAAGGTGACGACGACATGGCCCTAGAGGAAGATGTTGAGGCCCAAACTGAAGCAATCAAGGCTCAGAACCTCGTCATTGAAGAACAAAAGGAGCAGATCTTCCAGCTTCAGCGACAGCTTGAGGCAAAGGACGGAACCCTGCCCGAAGCCTCTCACACGCCTCCACCTCGGCAGCAGGCTCGCCGAGGTCCCGGGGGTCAGCCAGACCTAAGGCATCAGCTAAACGAAAGGTGCGCCCGAGCTCGGGAAGAGGGCTCGAGTAACACCCACGCCAGCGCCGAACAGCAGCAGTGCCGGAGACAAAGGCGGGAGCCCGGGGCCGACACCGACATGGCTGCTTATATTGATCAGCAAATTAAGCTGGCCGTACAGCAGAACTTGGAGCACGTCGGCCTCGCTCGAGGTCGGTTGGCTACCCGGCATAGTGACATCCATGGCACATCCCCATTTACTCGGGAAATCAGAGATCATCCTCTCCCTGATAAATTCAACATCCCGCGCTTCAATCTCTATGACGGGACATCAGACCCCGAGGCTCATCTCCGACACTTCACCCAGAAGATGTCGGTATTCAGTGGCGACGGCAACCTTGATTGCAAGGTTTTTTCCTCCAGCTTGGGTGACCTCCCACTTCGGTGGTTCTGTGCACTCTCCGAGGGATCGATTTCGAGCTGGCGACAGCTCCGAAACTCCTTCGTCGAAAAGTTTCAAGCACATCGGGTCATCCCGAAGACTGATGCCGACCTGATCTCAATCAAGATGAGGCCAATCGAGAATATCACCCGATTCGCCAAAAGATTCTGGACCATCTACAGCGTAATCGAAAATTCTAACGACGAGGTAGCCGTCACGGCCTTCCAACAAGCTTTGCTACCAGGCAATGAGCTTCGGAAGAAATTGGTGCGTCATCCCGCGGTTTCGGTAAAGGCACTCATGGCCCGGGTAAACCAGTACGTTGAGCAAGAGGAGGACGAAATCCGAGCCCGGGAGAGCCATAATGTTTGGCCGGAGGGCCGTCCGGAGGGCCGTCCTTCAAGAAAAGAGAGGAGGCTTGCTAAGAAAGAGGCGGATTGAAATAGAGAACCATCCACCTCGGCAGCACGTTCTGTCCCCGCCTCGGGAGGCAGCGCGAGGCCGAAATCGAGTGGCACTTCTTATAGAGCCGTCAACACTATCTTCAAAGAGCCTATCTACAAGCTCCTCGGCAAGATCCAATCCCAGCCCTTCTTCAAATGGGCCCAGCCTATGAAGAGTGACGCCGCCTCCCAAGATCAGAGCAAGTTCTGTGCCTATCACAAAGATAGAGGACACAGAACCGAGGATTGCCACGCCTTCAAGGCGCACCTCGGAAGGCTCGTAAAAGACGGCCATCTCAGAGACCACGTCAAAGAAGAAAGCATAGTGAACAATGCTTAGCAACGCCACCCGGATGACCGGGACAGTGATGAGCCTGTAGGGACCATCGACGTCATTCACCTGGCCCCCGCCCCTAGAGGCAGTAACCAGGCCCGTGCTGAGGGCAGGAGGGCCCAGCACGGCAAACAAGTGATGGCGGCCGAGCTCGGTCCTTCCCAAAGAAGGCGCGTGTAAAGAGACCAAAGATTTGGTTCTCTGACAAAGACCTGGCCGGGGTCCAGCTACCCCACAATGATCCTCTTCTTCTGACTATGAGGTTACAGAACTTCAATGTCAAAAGAATCCTAGTGGACCCCGGGAGCTCCTCAGAAATCCTCTATTTTGACTGCTTCAAGAAGATGGGTCTTAAAGAGGAGGACCTGCAGGAAGCTCGCACCCCTTTGGTGGGATTCAGCTCCAAGACAGTGTATCCCAAAGGGAAGATCTCCCTGAAAGGCGAGGTAGGAGGAGCTCCCACGACGGCAGATTTCCTGGTAGTAGATGCACAATCTCCATACAATGCCATCATGGGCAGAACCTGGCTTCACAATATGGAGGCTGTGCCCTCAACCCATCACCAGAAGCTCAAGTTCCCATTACAGAGCAAGCACGGGGGCTTTGAAGTTATCATAGTCCGCGGTGACCAAGAAATGGCCAAGGAATGTCTCATGGCCGTGGTCCCCGGAGACGCAGAGCCGCATCAAGTCCACATGACCGAGCTCGAGGTCGAGCTCGACGCTGTTGGCCGAGCTCCCGAACAAAAGAGCGTTGAAGGCCTCACTGAGGTGAGGATCGATCCCAACGATCCGGAAAGGTTCTTTCTGCTCGGTAGCCAGCTTGCAGGCGAGGAGAGGGCCAAGATGCTCGACTTCCTATTACAGAATAGAGAGGTCTTCGCTTGGACCCCATATGAAATGCCTGGCATCAACCCTGAGGTCATAAGCCACAAGCTCAATGCAGATCCCAAGCATAAACCCGTTGTCCAAAAGACACGCAGGACGGGCACCGAACAAGCAGAGGCTGTGACCAAGGAAGTCAAAAAATTATTAGAAGCTGAAGCTATCAGAGAGGTCCACTACCCTGTGTGGTTAGCCAACACAGTTGTGGTGAAAAAGAAGGATGGGAGCTGGAGGGTCTGCGTAGACTTCACCGATCTCAACAAAGCCTGTCCCAAAGACAGCTTTCCCCTCCCCAAGATAGACCAGCTGATTGATGTCACCGCCGGGCATGATAGAATGAGTTTCCTCGATGCCTACCGAGGTTACCACCAGATTCCAATGTATGAGCCTGATCAAGAAAAAACTGCGTTCATAACACCAGGGGCACCTACTGTTACAAAGTAATGCCCTTCGGGTTGAAAAACGCCGGCGCGACTTACCAGAGGCTGGTGACCAAGATGTTTCAGGACCAGCTCGGCAGGACGATCGAGGTTTATATCGATGACATGGTCGTCAAGTCCAAAAGGTCGCAGGACCACTTGACTGACCTACATCACACCTTCTCCATCCTCAAACAATACAGGCTCAAGCTGAACGCCTCCAAATGTGCATTTGGCGTCGGCTCGGGCAAGTTCCTGGGCAGCCTGGTTACCAGACGAGGAATAGAGGCCAATCCCGATCAAATTTCGGCGATCAGGGCCCTACAGAGTCCGACCTCGGCAAAACAGGTTCAGAGACTTACCGAAATGGCAGCAGCACTGAACCGCTTCATCAGTCGAGCCTCAGATAAATGTCGCCCCTTCTTCCAACTCTTGAAAAAGAGCTCCGGGTTCCAATGGACCCCGGAGTGCGAAGATGCCCTCCAGGAGCTCAAAGTATACCTCTCCTCCCCTCCCCTGCTTTCCACCCCGACACGGGGTGAGGTCTTATATCTATATCTGGCAGTTTCGGACCACGCAGTAAGCTCTATTCTCATAAGAGAAGATGACAGGCAACAAAAGCCCATCTACTACACAAGCAAGATCCTGCTGGATGCCGAAACGAGATATCTTCCATTGGAGAAGCTCGCATTTGCGCTCGTCAGTGCGTCCCGCAAGCTCTCCCACTACTTCCTGACATATTCCATAGTGGTTGTAACAGAACACCCACTCAAGTCCCTCTTCAGGAGAGCAGACTTCTCAGGTCGAGTGTCTAAATGGGCTGTCGAACTCGGGCAATATGATATCCAATATCAGCCCCGAACGGCCATCAAAGCCCAGGTCCTAGCAGATTTTATTGTGGAATTCACGTCTCCGAGTTCGGCCTCGAACCTTCTCGGCACCGAACCGGGGGGCAAGGAGGCAGAGCCCACGACCGAGGCCGAGACAAAGCAGAAGCAGTCTTGGAAACAGTTCCTCGACTCATCTTGGAAGGTCTTCGTGGATGGATCCTCAACCTCCAGAAGGGCTGACGCTGGCAGCGTCCTCCAGTCTCCGGAGGGCCTCGTCATTGAGCAAGCCCTGACTCTTGACTTCAAAGCATCTAATAATGAAGATGAGTATGAAGCACTAATTGCAGGGCTGGGCAGCGCAAAGATTCTGGGGGCACAACAACTGGTCATCTTCAGCGATTCACAGCTGGTCACAAACCAACTCAATGGAGATTACCAGGCCCGTGACGACAGGATGGCGGCCTACCTAGCCCACGCCAAACAACTTCTATCTCAGTTTCAAAAGACTGAAGTCAGGCAGATCGGCAGAGATTCCAATTCTCACGCCGACGCACTTGCAAACCTGGCCTCCGCTGTTGAGGCATGAAGAAAAAGAACTGTCGAAGTAGAAGCACTAGACAGACCCAGTATAGAACTCCAACCACCTCGGCAGATCATGTGCATTGATCTCGGCCCGAGCTGGATGGATGAACTTATCTCCTTTCTCAAGAATGACCAGCTTCCCAAGGACAAGAACCAGGCTCACAAAATCAGGCTAAAGGCAACCCGATTCTGGCTCTTTCCGGATGGCAAACTCTACAAAAAGTCCTACAATGGCCCCTACCTCCAGTGCGTTCACCCAAGCAAAGTCGAGGACTTTCTTTATGAAATCCACGAAGGGATCTGTGGCAGCCACATCGGAGGTCGGTCACTAGCTTACCGAGTTATCAGCCAGGGGTACTGGTGGCTTTATATGCAAAAGGACGCACAGGTATATGCCAGGAAGTGTGAGAAGTGTCAGAAGTTCTCTCACTCTCTCCATCAGCCCGCACATGACCTAAGTCCTCTTTCCATCCCCTGGCCCTTCGCCCAGTGGGGACTGGACTTGGTAGGACCTCTCCACCGAGCTCCAGGGAACAAAAGATGGTTAATAGTAGCTACCGACTATTTTACCAAGTGGATAGAAGCTGAAGCGTTGTCCTCCATTACCGAAAAGGACACCAAAAACTTCGTATGGAGGAACATCGTAACAAGATTCGGAGTGCCTCGAGCCTTGGTCACGGATAACGGGACTCAGTTTGACTCCAACTTCTTCAAAAGCTTCTGTCAAGATCTTGGCATCAGGAACTACTATTCAACCCCAGCATACCCCCAGAGCAATGGACAGGCTGGAATTTCCAACAAGGTAGTGCTTGACGGACTCAAGAAGAGACTAGATCGAGCCAAAGGAAGATGGGTAGAGGAACTTCCAAGTGTCCTATGGGCGTACAGGACTACCCCAAGACGCTCGACTTCCGCGACGCCCTTCTCCCTGGCCTATGGGATGGAAGCCGTTATTCCACTTGAGGTCGGCTTACCGACCCTGAGGTCTGAACTATTCGATCAAGGCCGAAACGATATAAACCTCGCCACAGAGCTCGACTTAGCTGAAGAGCGGAGGGAGTTGGCAGCCATTCGCCTCGCCTCTTATTAGCAACAATTGGCCAGGGGTTACAATCTGAAGGTCAAAGAAAGGAAGTTCTCCCTTGGAGAACTGGTCTTGAAAAAGACACTCCCAGCAGACAAAAATCCCACCGAAGGAAAATTTGCACCAAACTGGCATGGACCATTCAAAGTGACTTCGGTAGCTGGGCGGTCTGCATACAACCTAGAGGACACTGAAGGTAGAGAGCTGCCACGTCCATGGAATGCTATGCACCTCAAGAAATTTTATTTTTAAGATGTAATCAGGTTTAGGAAGTCAATAAACTGATTCTTTTTATAGAATATGTTTTTACTTCCTGAAACTGTCTCCTACTCTCGAAAATAGCCAAGTCATGGAACTCGGTACTTGCTCACAGCTCGGTCACGGGATCAGTTTGCATTTTGGGTTCAGGCACCAATATCAGCTACTTCACCAGTCGAGTTCTGACTACAAAGCTGGACTCCGCTTCGGTGGTAGAACCAAGCATCCTTAGAATACGATTACAATCCAGACGGCACCTCGGGCTACAGACTTGATACGTTAAGTCCGGTAGGTGGGCCGAGCTCCTTTACTTGTCCTACTTTTTCTTGTTTCCTGTTATTTATCTTGGTTATGGAACCAAACGCTTAAAAAGAGCAGGAAAAGTGGAAAGGGAAGAACATTCACCACACTGTATAAAGATTGGATCAAAATAAGACTTCCATTCAGTCAAATCATGTACAATGAAGGTTTCATTTTCACCAAAAAGACTTACATACATCTCCCCAAGCGGGCACAAGAAAAGAAAAGAGAAAAACATCATGGCAGCTGATCTATCTCAATGATAGACACATCTTCACCATCGGCAGACGAAGCAGGAGGGGCCTCCGTGACATCGGGCCGGAGATCGGCAGTGGTGGTCTCGGTAGTGGGAACTTGGAGAGTCTCCGGAGCTTGTGGCTCGTCAGCAGGATGGTCAGGAGGGGCCTCGGAGAACGAAGGAGCTGGCGATTCAGGCTCGGCGCGAGGAAGCTTGGGCAGGTCTTGACGGATGGGGTGATCCTCGGGGACCCCCATTTCTTTCAGCACTGCCAGACATCCCATTTCGAAAAGCTTCTCTCCCAGCGGAACGAGTTGCTCTTCATAATCCTTTGTCGCCTGTGCCATCCCTTTCCGGAAGGAGACCTCGATCTCTGCCTGCCGGGAAGCCTCGAGCTCAGCCCTCAGTTTAACTGAGGCTTCCTGCTCAGCTTTAAGCAGAGCTTCGATCTCTGTTTTTCCCTTCCTCAGGGCATCCATCTCGGCCTCCATCTCCTTGGCCCTCTTCTCCATCTTGTACGCTGCATTCTGGATCGTTAGCATCATACAAATTGGAAAAGTTGTATAAACTCTATATTGCTCACCATCAGGGCCGATGAAAGGTTGGCTTGATGAAGTGCGCCCTCCTCCATCCTCCTGAACCGGTCCATATTAGCCGGAAGCGCACATGCCTCGGCCAGCACGGCTGCCACTGCCGGGCAACCTAGCAAACGGTGTCCCATAGTCAGCGGGGTCTGCGGCCCGAGAAGAAAAGGTGGCCTCCACGGCTCCTCCGAGGGGTCACGAGGCGCCGAAGGCTGGAAAGGTTCTTGCCGAGATGAGCCCTCTCCCCTGGGCATCGCCGGCGCCCTCTCCTGCCTCTCTCGGCGGACCAGAGGCTGCTCCTCCTCCTGCGGCTCCTCCTCCACCTCCAGTCGCTAACGCGACTCCCTCCTCTCCTCCGCCGAATTTGATCGGGAAGCCCTCTCCTTCCGATGTCCGGCCTGGCGTGGCACTTCGGCCCTCGCCTTCTTCGTCTGCCTCTCCTCCCTCACCACCGTGGGATCAGCTCGGGAGGAGTCGGAAGGAGGTGCCTTATGGGCATCCCTGGAAGAAGAACCAGCAGACCTCGAAGACAAGGAGGCCCGCTTGCCTAGGAGCTTCTCCCGGAGGTTGGTGGTAGGATAATTTTGGCGACCTCCCTCCATCTCAGAGCCGGGCTGGCGCTCCTCAGTCTCTTCGTCCGAATCGGTAATCGGTGAGATCGGTCACTCCTGTCCAACCGCCTCTGGCGCGTAGCTAGGCCCGATCTCAATGTTCTCGACCCCTCGCCTTTTGTTGTAATGTTTGTACCTCGGCAGGTACCCTATGAGACACTAGGCAGCCCTGCCTTTATGCCCCTGGTAGCGTTGGACTTTGTCAAACCAACCTCCGTTCTTCTTCCAGCCGTCACGAATCGCTGCCTGTCTCCGCTCAGCAAGGCCTGCACAAAACAGACCAGCATATGTCAGTTCGGCAGGAAGATAACAGGATGAAAAGTCAAACTATTAGAGCTCGGTGTTTTACTTGGGAGGCGCCCAGAGTGACGAGGTACCCGATACCTCCTCTCTGCCTCGGTTTCTTGTGCACCGAACTTCCAGTTGCCGGTAACAAACAACCTGTCGGTCCCGGCGTAGCGCATTGAGTCCTCCAAGGCAGTGACAAAGGATACCATTTTCGGTTTGCTCCGGAGATAATAACAGTCGTCGACCTCCCCGGTGGACTTGCTAATGTCATACGCTTCCTCGATGTCATGGACACCGAGGTGGATGCCTAGAAGCCTATTCAACGCCACTGTCCCCATTATGATTTTATAGCTATTTGGCATTAATTGACAAGGGGCAAGATGCCACGTCGCCAGACATCGCCTGAGCAATGGATGGACGGGGAACCTCACTCCCCCTTCGACCACCGAGACCAATGGGAAGGGCATCGCCCCGTCTCGGTAGACATAGCCGTCAAACGGATCCTCTGGGTCGTCCAGCCTTACCCGGACGTCGTCCGGGATGCTGTAGGTCTCCCTAAACCTAAATATGGCCGCGGGGGTATCAGCTAAACAACGGTAAACCCTTTTTCCCATGTTTTCAGGACTGTAAGATGGGTGACGAAAGGAAAACCCTAACTGAAGGAAGAGACCAGAAGAGAGGTGCTCAAAAGGAAAAATAAGGGAAAAGAAGACTTACAGAAGACTAGACGCAGAAGGACTGAAAAGTAGGGAAGATACAGAGATGGTCTGAAAACGCACGAACAGAGTCTCCCCCAGAATCAGAATGGCAAAGTGATGAAGGAAGAGGAGGAATGCTGCTTTTATAAGGCAGCAGGACGACTCCTCGGAAACCAAAGGCACGCCCTCATCACACCGCCTCGAAAGGTGCGCACGTCGCTTCGGTATTCCGTACTGCAAGCCAGTTGACGCCACGCGTCAAGACCATGGCGGTTTCCGCAATAAAAGCCGTCAGAGTAATTAATTATCTCGAGCAGGCGCAACGATTTTGGCGCTTCCTGGCAGACAGGCTGGCGACAGATGGACAGAACTCTTAAATGAAGTCATGATGAAGACCGCGACACCTGCGGCCGATTACAAAAGTGTGCTAGCTCGGTACTCATATAAGCTTCCACGTCTCCAGCTCCCAACCTCAATCCCGAGCTGATGAGATCGACAGCTAGGGGGCAATTGTGTGGAGTGGTTGTGTAGAACCGAGGTAATCTCCTACTTTGACACTGAAATACCAATTAGGGGTTATACCGGCCTCAATTAACCCAGTTCGGCAAAAGTGTCAAACTGGCACCGAGCTGGAGTTAGATTCGGTCAAGTACCGGTCTCGTTCGTTACGGGCCCTGCCCCGAGCGCCTCGGTACTAATGCCTGATCTCGGTAATTTCCATCTCGGTCTACTTGACCGAGATGGGCATTGTCCTCCTAAATCTCCATTATGAGATAGGAAGGCTACATTACAAAAACCCCCTGACAGAGGGTGACTGTCAGGATTCAAAATCGCGGCCGTTACCGTTACATAACGGCCGTTATGTAACGGTAACGGCCGATACCGCGACGATATATTGCATATAACGCCCGCGATATATAACGGGATAAAATATCGTCAAAATATCGGATTATAACGGCCGTTATATTGAATATAACGGCCGAAACGTTATAACGGCCGTTATATTCAATATAACGGCCGTTATATTCAATATAACGGCCGTTATATCGTCTGACAGTTTTTTTTTTTTTTTAAAACACATCTGATGCCTTCTTCTTCCACCCTTTTCTTTTTTTTTGTTCCTAAGGGTTTCCTAAGGCTATTTAAGGGCTGCTACAACTTCTAAGGCATGGAAAACCTTAAATCTAAGCTACTTTTGGGTGGATTTATATGTGGGGAAAGCTAATCAAACTCAAGGGACCTCTTTGGTAAGCTTTTTTTTTTTTTTTTTTTGGAGTTCTTTTCAAGATTCAACATCAAAATAACTTAGAAATGGTTGAAATATGTTAGATCTATACTTTTGGAGCAAAAAAATTCAAGTTTTAACACTTTTTGTAATATTTTTTATTTTTTCATTATTTTAATCCGAATTATTTTAGGTTTTTTTTTTTTTTAAAGATTGTGTAATACATGGACCAAAGGCTTTATATTGAGTTAGATATGATGTTACTCACTAATTTTTTCCTAGATCTAGTGTTTTAAGGTGCAGATCTAGATTTTTTTTATTTTAAAAATTTGGGGCTTTTCTTAATATCATTTACACTTTTTCAAATTAGTGTTCAAATGCATTAATAATGTGTTAGTTTAAAATGGCACAACAACCTTATGGGCACTATGGGAGTGGAGGCTCTGTAACACAACAATTTTGGTGCCTTCTACCCTTCAAGAAATTATGATGATGATGATAATATCGAGCCAGGCCGCCACTCGTTCTGGCATTAGGCACATGCACTAACTCTATTAGTATTTATTGCTTGCTTGTAGACTTTAAATGTTTAACACTATTAGTTTGTCCAAAATTATGATTGCATTATGTCAATTTTATGATATTTCAGCTTATTTTAGTATATAAATCGATACAGTAATGATACATGATATTATAACTTGAGGGGACCGTTATTTTGCTTTAAAGTGTGCACTAATGAAAAAAAAAATTATTTTCTTTCATTTTATAATATTCTGGATTTTTTGGACATTTTTTCGGATTTTTTTGGGGTCAAATAAAAATTCGCTCCGCAATGGACCGCGATGACCGCGAACCGTGACGCGATGACCGCGAACCGCGATAACCGCGAGCCGCGACGCGATGACCGCGAACCGCGATTTTGAACCCTGGTGACTGTTAGATGTCGATAAGGGACCTTCCCTATCACATCCACATTTATGTGAGGGATTTGAGGGGACGTCCGATGGGACAAGTATCCTCACCTACCAAGGGTCCTCGGAGTCGGCTGATGGGACAAGTATCCCCACCTACCTCCACTATGGAACCTTCTACTCTCTCCTATATATACCTGCACGGTGATCCCATGAAAGGTATGCAATAAGACAATCTTCATCTTGTTGTTTTCTCTCATATCTTCTACCTCACTTCACCCTA
The DNA here is from genome assembly GCA_028538565.1 of Umbellularia californica. Taxonomy (NCBI): domain Eukaryota; kingdom Viridiplantae; phylum Streptophyta; class Magnoliopsida; order Laurales; family Lauraceae; genus Umbellularia; species Umbellularia californica. The sequence goes on from JAPQWN010000007.1 coordinate 57,312,203, forward strand.
GTTCAGTGACTGCACTAACTCAGGCGTCGGAGCGCCTTTGGCTGACAGCAGCCTCGGGCTCTGACCTTTGTTTTCTCTTCCCTTTTCAGATTCCGGATCATCAGAGACGTTCCCGTTCAGCTAAATAGTTTCTCAGTGAACTCTTACCATCTTCTACACCAAGTCCGTAATCTTTAGGCACGTACACTAGCCATAACCAATAAGACTTGAGCATTTCCATTTACGCGGAAGAAAAGAAGAAAGAAGTAGTTAGATGTGTCTTCTTTTCCATCTCTTCTTAAGTTGGCTTTTTGTCTCACACTTTGTTACTTACTTGGGGAGTTGACTTCTCTATTCAAAGCAACTTAGGAAGAAATGTAGAAAGCATACTTGCAAGAAAATGTAGAAAGGAAGCTCACCACTTCTGAATGCAAATGCCCCTTGCTTACAAACAAAGGACGTAAATTTCTTTATAAATCAATGCATCTCAATGCAACTTTTACATCTTACATTTTAATCATAATTTTTACAAGTAATCAATCTATCAGCGGGCCTAAACTAAAGGAATAAAATTTTCCCCGACATCAATATGCATGGAACACTAATTTTGAACAGTTTGATGGATCCGAAAGGGTTGTTCAATTTTGAGTCCAATAGTATCCATTTATAAGTAGGCTTACTATATTTGAACAACTGGGGTCGGCAAATGCAAAAGCCAGTGAATTGATATAGATTTCAAAGCATCTGTTCTTTTAATTAAATGGGATGCATCCCAACACTTTTTGTGATAAAAAGACAACACACCTTTCAATAAGGTTCTAGGTATGTAGTGTTAGGAAAATTGTGTGGCCCGACTGTCATTGGGCCCACACCAGATCGAGCCCGGCGATGTGCCGCGGATGAACTCCCAACAAGTCTTGATCTGGTTGAGTCAGATAAGGATCAAACTCTTGGTGGTAGAGTTTGGATCAGGTTCAGACTCTCGGTTGGCAGAATTCCTACGCTGGTCAGGAGATGTTGGATTCCAGGAGAGGTAGAGTCCGTAGTAGTCGTGACTCCTAGGGATTGCTCTATATAAGGGAGATGGGAACCCTTGCCTAATCATCCAGAAGATCTGAGAGCATTCGCAGCGAGTTCGCAGGTCTACCTCACACCGGAACGCACAAGGTCCTCAGCGAGTTCGGTTCCGACACCCATCTAGGACCAACTAATTCTTTCATGTATGGCTTATTAACCCGTTCTAACACAACAAAAGGGCTTTGTAATCTAGCCATTTTCAAATCCCTCAAAGAGATTGAGCGCCCTGGAAAATTGTTAATTAAAACAAAGTTCTTGTAAGTAGAAATTTTCCTAAGAAGGTAAGAGCATAAATGTTTGCAATTGGCATTGTAAAAGCTGCATGTGAGCAAATCTAGAGACCTCATTATCTTCTCTCTTCTCCTTTATCCCAGTGGATAAAAGCATCCATCTTCCAAGGAAAAAAAAGAGTTTTTTTATATATACCCCCTTAAGATTTATATGATTTGTAAATAGACCCATGTGGTTTTAGTATTTGCATATAGGCCCCTACCTTTTCATTTCAATACCTTTCATGTCCCCAAAATCGGTATTTCTAACGAGAATGGGTGATGACCATCGGATTTGTGTTGAGCTTTTATAAAAATGACAACTTTGCCCTCATATCAATGAAGCAAATATGAGTATATTATTATTTACCAAAATTCTATTATTGTATCCCAATTTCGAACGGTCTCTCTTAATAACCTTTTAATGCACATGAAGCCTAATTATGTATTTTGAAACTTTCATCAATTTAATGGTGGGTCATGCATGGATTTGATCAATTGTAACTAATTATAAGCATATGCATTGATTGTCATTATAGTAGATTTGGATTTAATGGAATAGGCCCTCTATTGATAAAAATAAATTTACATATGGTTATTCTATCCTACTGATTATAATTATTAATGTTACAAGCTTTAGAGAAAAATAAACTCAGGCCTTTGAATTTAAGTATATAAAGATAAAGAGATGGGCAAATGTGCCATTTCACGTTAAAAACTTTTGATAATTAGTTGGCTACTAATTTTGGAGACACGAAAGGTATTAAAATGAAAAGATAGGGGCCTATTTGTAAATACTAAAACCATAGGGGCCTATTTACAAATCTTAGGGGGTATATGCAAAATGTTAAAAAAATCCAAAGAGACAGTGCTCCAACTGGCCACGTCACCAAGAAAGGAGAGAAAGAAAATGCTAGGGGAATATAGAGGATATATTGTGGCCCCACTATAATAATAAGCATAGAAATGATTCTTGCAATTCCTCTGATGGAAGCTGATGTATATTTTATGTTAATTTGTAAATTTTGACATGCTCAACTAGCATCAGACACTTGGATTTCTCTTTTATACTAGTAGAATTCCTCCTTTGTGCTTGTTTTTAATTTTAATGAAAGTACTGTTAAAACCACCACCACCACTCATTTGTCTACATAAAACATCATCAGAAGTATTTCAATCATACAAAAAGAAAAGGAATATGAGGTTGGTTTGAGATGCATGAGTAGCCCAAGATCAAGATGCTGGAGGAAAAAGAATTCTGATGGTGTACAAGCAATACACTTTATAATCTGATTCTTTGAGAAAGAAGATAAAGATACCATAGCTACAAGCCTACAAGCAGTTTTAGTGGTTATGGTGGGGGTAGAGGTGGGGTCAGGACAGAGACAAGAGGAAGAACAAACTCCAAACGTAGGAAAGCAGTTGATATTGTGGAGGTAAAAGGGTGGTTACAATACAATCTGAGAGATAAAGCCAATGGGCCAAGGACACCACAAGCCTACTATCTATATGTGTGTGTGCCTAGAGTTATATTCTCAATGAGGCTCAAAATCACAAAATTATTATCAGTTTCAGCCTTTCAGGTATGGGTCTAAATCAGTTATTTCATCTGTAACCCAACCCAAGTGATCGAGTTTGGGTCAAGGTCATGGTTTAAAATCTCGGTCTCGGTCGCGGTATCGGCCGGGTCGAAAAACCGATATGATATCGGTATCGGTCGCGGATATCGGTCCGTCGCGGTCGTCGCGGTGTGAATTTTTTTTTTAATCCAAAAAAATTTGCAAAAATATCGAAAAAATCCAGAATATTAGAAAATGCTGGAATATGATATTATTTTCCATTAGTAACAACAATAAATCAAAATCTCGGTCACCTTAAGTTATGAGTCCTGTCTGTGTCGCAGTTCGCTATCTTCTTTAGGATAAAAGGAACATGAAAGTAAAAGGATCTAGCATAAAAGTATGTAGATCAATCATTTACACACCATACAATGATCATGAATAATTAAAGGAACATATTTATGATGAAATCCCCAAAAAATGATATATTATAATTCAAATATTAAAAAATTCGAAAATAAAATAATTAAAATAAAAATCTAAATCATGTTTATGACTATGAGTAGATGTAGATCTATCATCTACACACTATTAATAAGCCTTTGGTATCACAAATATTCTAACAAGTTAAAAATAACAACAATTATTTTTAAGAAATTTTTTTTTAATAAAATCATTTTCAAAATCCTAAATACATAGATCTAGCATAAAAGTATGTAAATCAATCGTTTATACACCATACAATGATCATGAATCATTAAAAGAACATAGTTATGATGAAATCCCCAAAAAATGATATATAATAATTCAAATATCAAAAAATCCGAAAATAAAAAAAAATTAGAAAAAAAAAGTTCAAAATCATGTGTATGAGTAGATCTAGCATGAAAGTATGTAGATCTAACTTCTAAATGAAGAACACAATACAAATGACAAACCTAATGATTTCTATACTTCATCTAAAAAATAAAATAAAAAAACCACATAATAAAATGCTTTGGGTTGATTTTCTCATACCTTAGATAATATTTTCTTCAAAAAATTAATGTGGGATTTGAAAATGTTGAAGAGGGAGTAGGGCTGCTGCTATGGGTGGAGAAGAGAAGAGAAAAAGATGAAAATGAAAAAGTAGCAAAAAATAGGGTTTTGAATCATTTTATATCATCTCGGCCGATATTTTGAAAATATCGGCCGAGATATCGGTTCACAGCGAGATCATATCGTATCGGCCGAGATAGCGGGATATTTTGGGGATATTTAACCGATTCCGATATCTCACCGAGATATCGGATCGGTATCGGCCGATACCGAGTCATATCAGCCGATATGACTCGGTATCGACCGAGATTTTAAACCATGGTCAAGGTCCATGTCCAATTTGAACCTCGCAAGGAAGATGGGTGTGATGTCCCCAGATGGGCAAAAAGGTCTAATAAAAGTAAAAACTAGGCGAGAGGTCCTCCATGGGTCCTAGTAGAGGAGGACTGGAATCTAACTCCAAAACCGGATCTAAATTCTTTTTATTTTTTTATTATTTTTTTAAATAAGGATATCATCCAACTTATAACAATGCATCAAGTTTACTACCTCTTGGATTTTTTATTTTTTATTTTTTTTGGTAAAATACTACCAATTGGATTAAAAATAAAAATGTCCAACAAAAAATGATTTTGAGCTATAGTTTATAACATTAACAACTCGTATGCCAAGTCCCAGATCCACGGGTTAGAACTTGTATGGAACCAGAATCAAACCCGTTTATCAATCGAAACCTAAAATATAGGTTCCAAACCCGATTTTTTACTTTTAGGTTGCAAACCCAATTCTTACGGGTCGGAACTTCCAAATGATCAGATAATCAAATGCCCATTTGCATCATGCCTAGCCTGCTTTGGGCCGGGCTTGGATATGTAATTAGGGCCCGATTATTAATTGGGTCGGGCTTGGATTAAGTGATAGAAATCCCATGGCACGGCTTGTGCAAGAAATGCATGTAATTTAATTTAGAGGATTTTACGGGAAAAGTCCTGAAATTAGGCCATTCCTCGCAAAGGGTCCTCAAATATTGTGTAGCACAAACGGGGTCCGTTAGGACCTCTTCCGTTTTTTTCTAATGCTGAGGGGAACAACGCTAGCGTCACTCGTTTCACAAAACACTCTTCTTTCTCTTATTTTTTTTTCCTTTTCTCTCACATATTTCTCTATCTCCCCCCACTCCATTTTCTCCCAATCACCTTAGGAAAATAGTATCACAGGCTTTATAAAAAAAATTACTATTGACCGACATACTATTTCTTTCTTCTTCTTCTTTTTTTTTTTCATATTCTCAAGATTTATCTTGAAAAGTGAAAGAGATAGGGAAAGAAAAAAAATGGCGGATATAACATGGAAGAATGGTTCCAATAACAATCTTCTACCGGTACATTATCATATAGAGAGAGAGAAAGGTTCCTCTGCAGGTAAATCTATATTTGCAGATTTAAACGCAACTTTTCCTCCCTTATGAACAGGGGAAAACTTGTATTCGCAACTTTTCCACCGATATGAACCGCGGAAAACTTGTATTTACAGCTTTTTTTCCTCGATATAAACGGCATAAAACTTGTATTCACAACTTTTCCATCGATATGAACAGCCGATACATAAGGAGCAACGCTAGCGTCCCCTAAATTTTTCTAAGCGATGCTATCGTCGCTCATAAAAAGATATAAAAAAAAATGGCAAGAATACTGAATTTGTACTGCACAATATTCATGGACCTTTCGCGAGGAATGGCCAAATTCCAAGATTTTTCCCATAAAATCCTCTTTAATTTAATTATTGCTCTAATGCCCAAAAAAGTGATGAAAAGCCCAGTTCAACCTGGCCCGATCAATTAAATGGGCGGGCTTTGGCCTAACTTTCAGGGACCATGTCGGACTTGGGTCAGGCCTGGGCCAGTGTTTCTAAAGTTGGGCCGGACCTAGATATGCCTTGAACTGCGAAAGATTTCCCTCTTTTCGTCTCAAAAGAAACAAGAAGAGGAAGAGCCAATGAGAAAGATTTCCCCTTTTGGTCGAAGAAGAAACGAGAGGAAGAGGTAGGATCAGATGAGAACTGTTTTCCCCATTTTCATCGAAGAAGAAACCAGAGGAGGAGGAGAACTGTTTTCCCCATTGTCTAAGATTTGCCAAACAGGGTCAATGTCTCTGCACTACCTCTCTCCTATAGCTTCAAAGTATGACATAGAAGCTTAATAACATGATAATTGGTGCAACTTAGTATGACATAGATATTAGAATATCTCTTCTTCATTCAACCAGCAATTTATTTGTCTTCAATATCTTAGAGAACACTTCTTAATATCTTATAGAAGAGCTTGGTTAACCAAACCCATCCGATATCTCTTGAACTTTTTTCAAGCCTCTGTCGAAATTTCATGCTATTATATGATTTAGGAGCCTTAAAAAGTTTACTGGTTTCTCAAAATATATTTAGAAAAAAAAAAGTCTATATTTTTTTTCATAAAATTCAATCTAACCGTGAGTATAATTTAGATTGGTGCCAACTTAGGGTGAGTGTTGATTCTCGTGAGGTTAGTAAGAGGAGGTTGAATTTATCATGGGGTGCCCCATACGGTGGTAAAAGAGTTACCTCTCATGCAAGCCATAAGAGTAAAAGCATGTCTTAATAAAACATAACCCTAATGTGATAATCTATAATTTTTATTGACTTTCTTCTAATTGTTACCTACTCCAATCAACGCTTAAGTGCTTCTAATTTGACATGAACCATGTTTAGTATGCACTAGGAAGTTGCAGCAAATTGGACACTGGTTCAATTTAAAGAAAGATGAAGTGATCCAATGTACTAGACACTTCATCAAAAGGCCAAAGAATTCCACAGTAAGATGCTTTCTAAGTAGCATTTGGTCATTTTCACATTAAGGCTGGTATATTTTTCCCCTAATCATCTGCATGCATTATTCATTCCCAGCAATCCCTGAAACGCACTTATTCACAAAAGAAAAAAAATTAAACATAAAAACACAATCCAATGATTCTATAACTGATTTTGTTGCCCTTCAAATCTTAACAAGTATCCATTACACTTGAATCTGTAAATACAATTTGATAATCCCTACCCAAAGATAAAATACAGTAAGTCCAAAACATGATAACCAACATAAACGCGTTTCACCTTCATGAAACTACATTTCCATGGGCTTCTATTGTTAATTTGAATGTTAGTTTCATCTTGAGCAGATATGCCCCTTTGGTGAACATCCTAGAGCATCAAAGATTTAACTCTGCAGCTTCTCATTGTTTGAACAATTACATGATTTTCTGAGATGAAATGATCGAATAAATGGAGGCTTGACACAACCCAACAGCACACCGGGAGACTTGTTATAAAAGTAAATACAATGGCTGGACAGCAATTTCTTTACTTCTTGGCTACTGATCCATCGCCGACACTGTTGGAGGAACTATCTTGTGGAGCTCTCGAGGATGAGCACCGGCTTGAACAGCTTTCATCTGTAACGCCACTCACTTTCCTTGGAGATGACCAGTGCTTTCCTTTCCTTCCCTCGGATGACAACTCCTGCAGAACACACTTTAAAATTTAGTCTCACGGTATGAGAAGGCATGCAACGGTCAAGGCTTCAAATCCTTCATTTCAGTCGATAAGGTAAGACTGGGTTTTAAACTCAAGCTGCCAAAAAACAGCAAAAATAGAAGGGGGAAGAACCACTACTCTGGCTGCCATTTTTCTATGACCCAAGAATCGAAGACCTATACTCCATTTCATGGAATGTTTTCTTTTCATGGGACATCATCATTGGAGGAACCAACTCCAGATCTACAGCAAACACAAGGCTCAATGGCTTCCTCTTACGAAGGCAGAATCAAACTAAAATGGAACAACTTTAAACAGAAAACTCAGCAATGACGTGGACCGAGGAAAAAGCCAGGAAATGGATAGATAGGATCATCCACTCAGGAGATTATAGAGACAACCACCATATGGTTGTCTGAATCAATGAAATGAGTTTACATCTCAAACAGGGGAGTTAACAAACTACAGATCCTGTAGTGCAGTAGCCTATGATAATGAAATAATGGAACCTTTATTTTAACAGGCCCAAAACCCAAACATTCCAAACACAAAATAGCTGCAAGACATCCCCACACCCATAGCTTGGTGGTAGGGACATTTACTCCCATAGGGAGCACCAGGGATCTAGCTCCCATTGGAAAACATCCATGCAAGCCAGTGCGGTGGTCTACCAAAAAAAAAAAACAGCTGCATCACAGGCAACATGGCAACAAAACAATGAATTGCATTTACATCTGCAAAGACAACTTTGCATGAAAATCACCAACTTAACGCACCTGGTCTGGTACTGATTTTAAATGGGTAGTAAGAGAGGATCCAGGTGTCTTAAGTTCCAACTCTGTCGCCACATCATTAGAATCAATGCTTTTTTCTACATTGCTTCCCCTCTGCCGATCCGATGATTTGCTTCTAGAATCTTGCTTGCTGGCACTCTGAGATCTGCTAGTTGGCAGTGAATGTGGGGGCATGTAATGAGTCGAGGGCTGCTCCATTTGGGGATTGCCAAGGGAAGAATATGGCAGAAAAGTAGAGCAAGGGTTGGGCAAGGCTCCAGGATTTGGACTACTAAAGAATGGAAATGGTTGCAGAGATGGATGCATTGGAATAGGGCCTGCAGGTACAGGGACAGGCATCGGAAATGAATATGTAGGAGGGCCCATAACAACTGAAGGGTCCATACTAGTCCAAGGAAACATAACCCTGAGCCTCTGTTGATATTGAACATTAAGGTTATCAATATCAGATTTTAAAGCTGCTTTCTCTTCTCTGAGTTCACTCTTCTCCTGTGATAACTGTTCATCCAAGAATAGTAAGGGAACAGAAAGGACATCTGTGAACAAGACATACAAGTAGGGTGGTGCAATGGCCTGGGCTGTCCTGTTGGGCTTACCAACTAGCCTGCTGCTTCCAAACCTTGCCTGTCATGTGCTGGGTTCAGGCCTAATCCTCAAGCAACCAATGAGCATCGGACTGATTTCTGGGCATGCTAAAAATGAATGGGACAGATCCAGTCAAAAGCTCGGCAATAGTTTCTGCCCAGTCTAGTCCAGTTCTCACCTATTTGTAGCAGCCATTGGCTAGGCCTGAACCTAAAATTCAGGAGTAATAGATACACAGAAGGCACTGTTCATCACCCAAACCTTGCTCATTGCTACCCTTCTATACAGGGAATCCACAGCCATGGCTTGCAAAGAAATTACCTCACGTGATTCTTCTGAAAGAGATCCATATTCAGCCTTCAGTCTATTTACTTGAGCAGTTAAATCCTTCAGCATTTGGACTGTGTCAGTCAGGATTGTTGCCTTGTCATTCTTGGGCCTATCTGGATCTGCATATTATATACCACCGAAAGGTTCAATTCTTGCCAGCATGAAAAACTGTCACTTTCACATATAAGAGGTGACCAACTTCTTGTGCAATAAAGAAAAACCTATCTGGTTTTAGGGTCTGTTCAGGCACACCTGGACTTGCAATTAATTTGTATATTTTAGCAATGATTACTCATTTACTTGTTCCGCTGTACATTTGATGACACATTACAGACGGAATCAAAATCGGTAGGTTACCCTAATTTTTCAATTTTCCATCCCAACTGTATATTGAATATTGACAATTGGCAGGAAGAAAATGCAGACAAGCAGTTCTACCTATTATATGACCCCAATTTCCATGCTGCCTAAAAGCAGTAGAATAAAGAAAAATCCAGCAAAATATTAAAGCAGGAACCAAATTCTCTCCCTCCAAGTTTTGACAGAAATAATATTCACAGTTCACAGAGAGATGCTTCTATAATGACAGCTACATATTGAGTACTGCCTAAGGAATGCTCCCCGAACTTCTTTCAGTTCATGTGTGGGTGGTGTAATATGATGGCTGTTGAGACATAAGGTAAGGATTACAGGTATATCTAATTTCATAGTAATAGACACAAAATATGGTGAGTGAAAAACAATAAGATTCACATCTGAACAGTGAATCAAATCATCAAAAAATAAGGGCACATCTGTGCACACATGTTTCCAAACTGCCAAATTGCCATATTTCCCACCAAGGTAGAATTATACTCTTAGCTTCCCCACCACAGGGGTCTTACTGCTAGATCCATTGACAGCAATATCAATCAAAAGCCTGAGCATATGTGGTCAAACACCAAGAGGAGCACTTCACTTCAAAAACATGCCAATATTGATACAAAACCATGCCAATCATCAAGGAGCTAATCCACATATAGTTTACATAAAGTCATGTTCATCGAATGTCCTTAATGCAAAAATAGAGTAAGACCTCACAACTAAACTATATGATACAGAAACAACATTCAAAAAGAAGTGACATGCCAGGATAAAACACAAGCCATGAGCAACTCAGATAGAATGTAGTAAAAGTAGTGTCAAAACAAAGTAACATAGAGAAGAAATGGAACACTGCATTCTTTATATCCAAAATAAAAGGGCATATATTTCCACCAATAATGTCCACTTCTGAACTTAGTATACATATAATGCTTATGTTTATTTAGGACGGATAGATGTGAAAATGTACTGCACGATATATCTAATTTCATACGGTAATGTATGCTGGGAGCCACCAACATAATTTCATCTACTCCCATTGACAATGGCAAGACCTAGTGCTATGAAGACAATAAGATCCAAAATATGGCATAATTTTACCTAGTGCCTTCCCTAACTCAAGAAACTGCTCATTTAGTCGATCCCTCCTCAATTTCTCACGGTCTGCCTTTTGAACTTTCCTGGCAGTCATTGAATCCTTGACTTCCATCTCTACTCTTGGGCTGCAAAAGCAAAAGAATTCTGTAGCAAAGGAGTGCACCTGGGGAATATGAAAATCGCAAAATGAGTGCCAAATGGGGAGGTCACAATGACTTCATAGCTGACATTGATTTTCCATATGCACAAAAATGTCTTAACAGATCAAACATGAAGTTCTAAATAAATGCACAGAACAGGTGCTCAAAGGCAAATGGCAACACATGCTGCAAAAGTGAGAGATGAATTTCATAGGATCAGTCAACTGAGTTCAGACATAAATGTACCAAAGTAAATAAATAAAATAGTAAAAAAATCAACCCTTCACCCTTGTATATCTCTATCCAGCTAAGTTCATCTGAAGCCCCTGAATGACGGTTAAAACAGTCCCGTTTGGAGACTCTTCACTATAGGTCCTATGATTATGTACGAAAGCTACAAATCATATTGCTGTACATTATCAGATGGAAGTGACATGATGCTCCTTGGTCAGATGACCAAAATATTGGTGAATACAACAAGACTGAGAAAAGAGTACCTTTAATCACATGAAAACCATGAAATCCAGTCGCTGGAGAAAAGGTCGAATGACAAATACTATCTGAAATAGTGGAGGGTGTACCACATATGAATATATGATCAAGAAAAGAGTACCTATAATCACATGAAAACCATGAAGGCCAGCTACTACTAATACGACACCCGCTGCTGCTGCATACTTATTCAGTTGGCAGTCTAGCAACAATAAACTTACATTGTACTTGAGGACATGTAGGTGAAACTTCCACTGTTCTTCCAGCACATTTTCAGAGTGATTGAGGTAGCTTTGGTGCAGTTTGAGTTGGGTGTCTTCAACTATGCTGTTCAGTTGCAAGCATCCTCCAGTAAAGGACAACAATTATCAACAGCCTGCACTTGATCAAAATAAAATATCAAACAGATCAGATCGTGATCCACTTGCATTGGCTCATATATCACCATTGCCATTTCCTTTAAATTGTTCACCCAACCATTACACCGAGGAAACATCTTTAAGCATCTGCCAGTTATCCATTGGATTGATTGAGACAAGTTACCGATCCAATCAAATGTCAAAGTGGGTCTTCAGAATCAGGAATGGAATCAGTAGATCTTAAATATGTAGTATTGAGCAATTTCTTCCGCCCTACCATTCAGGGAAAAAAATTTGTATATAGTCCCAGTGATCCTATTAGCATGATAACTACCAAAAGAAATCAATTCTACCTTTGTCCTATGGTGGGCCATCACATTGGCACTGAAATCAATGGATAAGGGATATAAAGGCATTTGGGTAAATTCCATTATATGCATGCTATCCTTCTTCATCATTCAATATTCCATGAGTCGTCCTTCTCCCTAAAAGAAAATTCAAAATACTGTAACATCATTTTCTCTCAAATTTGGATGCCACTCCTTCCTCCAAGAGCCTTACCATGACCATCCATTATTTGCATGTATACCTCTTCATCATTCAATATTCTGTCAGGACTCAGGAGCCCTTCTTCATAAAAGAAAAACAAAATATTCTAACATTACTCTCTCTCAAAATTGAATATCACTCTCTCCAAGAGCCTTACCATGATCATGCCTTCTTGTCTCCACCATTTTTTTAAAGGTAATTAAAACAATATTCAAGAATTGATCATGATACAAACAAAATGAGCAATCAATAACTAGAACAGTTTAGCATCACCATACAAGACACTCGCCAAAAGTCAGAAATAGAAATGCCTACAGACTCTTTTGCAAGAAAATGGGTGATTGTGCCTTCAAAGCAACATCATAAGCAATATTGACCAAAGAATGCTAACAACCGTAGAACAGCATAGAATGGCCTCCCTTCTTGAAGATATAACCAAATTGCCAACTTTCTAAAAGAGCTTGCACAAAATTGAACATAGCTCGGTAAACACCAAACACATGGAAAAAAATGAGACCACACCTCACTTGCAAAAGAGCAAGCTAAAAGCAATTCAGAAACACTTTCTGCTGTTCCTAAGCATAAAATACAACCATTCACAATCAACAATTTTTTGTTGCAACGACTGCTTATCAATAGTCAAGATTCTCTGCTGCTCATAAGCATAGAATACAACCATTCACAATCCATGAGTTTTCATTGCAGCGAATTGGTTATTAATAGTCAAGATTTTCTGCTGTTTGTAAGCATAGAATACAACTATCCATAATCCACAATTTTTGTTGCAGCAAATATTTTATCAACTATCAACATTTCTCCGAAGTTGTTGACCAAAAAATTCGAAAGATTTTTGTAGCTTTCACCGACCGTAAGTAGGAAAAGAAATCAGAAGAGACTCTGGTGGTCACCAACTTCTCGTATAAGGATTTAATGAAAAAAAAGATCACCATTCATCCTCAGCTCCCATCCTTTTAAGTAACTGATGATGGATGGGTTCAGATCTAGTGGAAGGAAGAGGGAAACAGCTTTCCCAAAGGTTCTCTCTCTCTTTCTTCTACTATTACTTGTTAGTAGATATGAGTGTTAGAGATGATCTGCACACACTCTCTCATATCTATATATAGCCTTTTGGCTTACTGGGTGATAAACTTTCAATTCGAATTTTGAATGAGAGATGATAAGGATAGAGAGTTGGATCAAATTCACTCAATTTGAATTTGAATGGAGAGATGATAAGGATAGAACCCAAATCTGACAGAGACACATTTTGAAGATCAATCTCATCACCGCGAAGATTGCGATAAAATGTAGCCACACAAAAATAAATACCTCTCAAAAGCTCCAAATAATCAGTTAGATATGCTTTAGGGCAAGGATGAAAATAGTGGTAGCAGCGGGCCGCCAAAACGCTACGTAGCGTAGTGGCGCCACGTAGCGACATAGCGGTGCGATTTGGAAAAATCGTCAAAAAAATATGAAAAAATTGTAGAAAATCTAGAATATTGGAAAATGAGAGAAAATGTATTTTTTTTTTTTTTTTTTGCAAAAGTAACTAAGATAAAGGGGCGTAGCGGTCCCCTCATTGTATGAGGTCCTGTATCGCTGTATAATATAAATAGAAAATAATAGTAATAATCATTTTTTTCACATGTATTCATGTTGCTTAGTTATGCTAACTTAGAAACTAATGAAAGGTTCATAAAAGAAAAAACTATGTCATGAAGCCAAGACTTAAAGAGTACCTAAAGAAAAAAAAATACATCTACCAAAGGGGGTGTCTCATAGGATGTACTTAGAGAAGAAGGAGAAGAACTCTCTGTATCGATGGCAAGATCATGTGTTTTTTGGTGTTCTTTTAAATGTAAAAGGGTAGAAAAGTTGTGTAGAAATGTTATTTGGAGAGAAGAATAAAGAAATAAGTCTTATTATGCATTTTAAAAAAATATGAAAACCATAAATTTTTCTCACCCAGTAGCGGTCATAACGGACATAGCGGCTGCTACGGGTGCGACAGCCACTAAATCGGCCATAGTGTGGCGGTGGCCACCGCTACGGCCGATATATCGGCCACTACGTATTTTCATCCATGCTTTAGGGTCAAATGAAATAAAAAAAAAAGTAATGGATAAACTTTTGCAAATGGAAGTCACCAAACTAACCACTCATCTTTCCGGAAACAAACAAAGGATCCCACCCAAACCAAATATAATAACCTAAGCTCGAGCCACTACCTCATTAACCAGCGACCATTACCCAATTTTTACTTGTGCATAAGTAGCTTCTTCCTGAAATGATCATCCCCCCTGCCAGCACCCCATAACATGGAATAGGCTTAATTGTGGATAAGAAGCATTTTCCTAAGAGAGCTGAGTTAAACCTTCAAATTGCATGCATACCTAACCCACTCTGTAATAGGCTTACAGACAATTTATTCTTATGGATAATTTGCATAGGAAACTGGCTCACCCACAGCTGCTTTTGGGAAAGCCTTTAGGAGAGCCATTAATTAAAACTGAGAACTGCTCGCAAGACACGCACAAGCTTATCCGAGAACACCATTTAACACCAAATCCCATCAGGTATAAGCCATTAGCAAAAAAAAATTCTTATATGATAGGCTTTCTCAAAGTCCAACTTAAAAAAATTATAAAAAATACCATGCTGATTTTATATGAAAAGTCAATGGACTCATAAGCAATGGGCAAAAATCTAAAATCTGTCGACCCTTGACAATTGTTATTGTTTTGAAATAAGCATAGGGAGACATTTCTACGGATGGTTCACTAAAACTTAGGTGAGGATCTTATAAACACTACCAGTAAGATTTGTTGGTATACACTCTTTATTGACACTACACCCTCTTTTAAGGAACCATGACAATAAGGTTAAAATAAATAAAATAGAGCTCCTCCTAGACAATCTTCCACAACAGTGAAATTCATCAAATCTTCCCAAAATACGCAACACCAACAGGAAATCTGTCCAAGCTCAAGTCCCCCAAGGCAATGAATAGTTGCTTTTACTTCCTCAAGAGGAGAGTTTCTAACATCTGAGCCATATCAAGTCAAACAGAGTCAAAGAACAATCCATCCAAAAGAGAATGACACCTATGTTTATTGCAGTACAAATTCTTGAAGAAATCATGTCTCATTCAATATCAGCATTGTCTTCCAATAAATTCCCCTTAGAATCAAGATTGTGAATCTATTTTGATCTTTGACATGCACTATCTACCAATGAAAAAGCTAGTGTTTCTATCTCCTTGATCCACCAGTGATGGGATTCTTGTTTCCACTTGATCTCTTCCTCAGCACATTTCTTCATTGAACCCTCCTACAATATAACTAAATGCAATTTTTCCTCCTGAGACAAAGCATCATCTTCCTAGCCAGGTACAACATTTGAATTTGGGATAAAGGAGAACCATTTACATCTGGATCAATCTAACTGTATTGTAATCAATTAAATGATGCAGCAGCACCTTTATATCATTGGAGACAGACTTGTGGGCCATATGTGGGACCCAAGAAAATCTAGAGATTTCATTATTTTTCTAATTTTATTTAACAGTTGTAATTTTATTTTTATTTTTATTTTTTTTATAGGAAGGCTCTCTAGAATATTATTAAGATACCAACATTGCATCAACGCTTACATATTGCTTTATCAAGTCTAGGGTGGAGTGCCACCAAACCACCAAATCATCCGCATACGGGGCATGTCTAGCTAATTTGTGAGCAACTGCATTTCCTTCTCTTCCCACATGATGTACTTCAAACTTTTTGAAATGATTCAGCATAAACTTGATTTCCTCAAAAAGAGGGCCTTGTCTTAACAGATTTGTACCAGTAGGCTGCAACACATCCACCTCCCACATTGAATCCCCTTCTAGTATAATACTGCTCACCCCAATGTGAAAAACCATCTTAAGTGCTCTTAATGCTACTAGAGTTTCGATGTCATCAAAGCTGTCCACTCCATGTTCAACTTTACTGAAGATCATAATCACATTACCAAACTCATCTCTAAGAATAGCACCAACTCACGCTTTTAGTATTTTTTATCAAACAGAGCACCATCCACATTAAGCTTAAGAACACCTGCTGGTGGTGGCTTCCAACATAGAATTTTCTCTTTTTTGGAGCTACACTTTTGAAGGTGAGTGCATTTAAAAGCCCGTATCAATGACCTTGCCTCATCAACGACCAGCCATGGGTCCCGTGCCCCACCATTGTGAATGAATAAATTTCTCCTATTCCAAAGTCCCCATGCTATGGTAATAGCAATTCCAACTCAAACAGTTGTAATTAGGATTAGGTTTCTAATTTGGATAGTATTTTTATCTTATTTCCTACTTTGATTAGGATCGTTTCTTAGCCCTTAAGTTTCTTTTACTATATATATGGCATTGTAGAGATTAATAATCTCATATTTGAGTTAATCGAATTTTTCCTTGCGGGTTTTATCGTTATAGAGTGTCTTCATCATGTAATTGTTTATGCGGAAACCCCGATTGTGCTGCGGCACCTACGATCCTAACCCTGGGATAGCATCATTAAGAGAGAGGAAAGAAATCGTATTCAGAAAAAGTGATTGGTATGTGACCATCCAATGGAGAGAGGAAAAGAATCCTATCTAGGATCCCTAATAGGCAAGATAGCCAGTCCATCCTCTATAAATTCCGTTGTGTTGTTCATTTAGGCCTTAGGCAGTCAACGAAATTACTCTTTTCCTCTCATTATTGTCATTGCCTTGAGCAACTGTTTCCTTTTGTGTAACGAGTCCCTGGGTTGCCAATGGTATGGACTCTAAAAGTCTGGCATCCATAGTGAATATGTGAAGACTCTATCCAACTCTAGTATCAACGACTCAAGTGGCACCATAACCTACGCATGCTCCTTCCAATGAAGAACATTGGTGGTATTCTAGTAATGTCTAATCTCAACATCCACCAGCATAAACAAATCAGGGACGACTGCCACTTTATTTAGGGCAAGCACCTCTTGGACTAAATAATTTCCCAACCCTCTCTTCCCAAAATGCACAAACTCACATGTGGTTTTAAAAAAAAAAAAAAGAAAGGTTGATTGACTATAAGAGAGTATAGATTACATCATCATCATAATCATCATAGCCTTAACACATAAATCTAGGAGCTGCTTTTTGAGTTCCAGTTTTTTCATTCAACACTAATTGAAGCCAAACTCCCTAGAACTCTACAAGTTTATCATGTCTATCCCCATTGCTTCATTCAAGACCCCTTATTAGCCTTTCCTTCTGAATCCTTAAATTTGTGATATTTTATGCTATACAAGGTTTTCTCTGCTCTCCTGTACATGCCTAAACAGTCTCAAATGGTATTCCATGACTTTCTCTTTTGTTGGAGCTTACCGGTAAGTTTCCTCTTATATACGTATTCCTATTTCTACCCTTTCTCGTAATGGGAGTATAGACTACAAGATAAGCCCAAAGCAATGTCAATCCCACTTATCAAACAGCCAGTTATGAGAATAATATTTCTTTTTCATTTTTTTGCATTGTACTAGATTCTTCATTATGTGGAGTAACTATGAAAACTTCTAGAGTTTTTTGTTTGGGCTGGCAGTGTGGCTAAGTCCTGTTTTGTTTCTTTTCGTAGCTTAATAAAATTTTCTCGTTATAAAAAATAAAATAAAATAAAAAAATAAAATAAAAACACTATGAAAACTTCTAATAGGAACTAGTGGGGGAGAAAAATGTACAAAGGCAGCCCTAAATAGATGGGTTCAGGCAATGTGGCAGGGATTTTTTATAATCTTTGTTAGAGAATGAACTGGCCAGCCTTTGTGCTCTCACATGCAAAAACGCAGTTACACACTCTTTGCATACATGTGTAAAATCCTACACACACAGACTATACCACGCCAGCCTTTGTGCTCTCACATGCAAAAACACAGTTACACACTCTCCGCATACATGTGTAAAATCCTACACACACAGACTATTCCACAACATTTTAACATTATCATATCACAAGACAGCCCATATGCAAATTACTACAGTTTCAAATATACAACATTGCACCAGTAGGGTGTGTTTGTGCTGTGACAAGATTCCTCTCCCCGCAGATTTCTGCTTCATCGGGGGAGAGGAATCCTACATGCCTAGCCCTCGCATGGGGAATCACAAGCTTCCCTTCCGAGGAAAATCGGTACATTTTCTCTCTTTTTCACAAGGAAAGCGTTACCCCAAACAAGCCCAAAGGAAATAATCTCTGCATTTAGGACATGTTCGTGGGTGCCATTTTTTAATGAAATTTTATCTCCACGGTGATTACATTTTCTGAAAAATGGATACTGAAAACTCCATTTTCTACAGTATGTAACTTGTTTCAAACTCTTATGTAGGACAGCCAAAAGTAATTCTCTATTTTCTGGGTCCAACTCTACTTTCCCCCAAAATTGCAGAAAAAAGATTTTCTTTCACTTCAGAAACAAGACCCTTCAAAAAATGCTAACACATACAAAACAGAAAATTCGTTTCAAACTCTGTTGTAAGACAGCCAAAAATAATTCCAAGTCTACTTTCCCCCAAAATCCAAAATTGCAGAAAAAAATCTTCTTTCACTTCAGAAACAAGACCCTTCGAAAAATGCTAACACAGACAAACAGAAAATTCTTCTCCGTAAGAAATAACTTCCATTTTCAGCAGAAATCATTACACACAACCATAATCTAAAAGAATCAAATACCCCCCCAAAAACTTAAATTTCAAAAACCCAAGACCCCAATTTCTTAAATTTCAAAAACCCAAGACCCCAATTTCAAATCACAGTTTCCATGCTTGATCAAAACCCCAATTCCAAACAAATCTGAGAAATTTGAACTAAGATCCAAGACAAAGAGGGGATGAAATGAGGAAAGATCCCAACCTACCCTTATTCGTCGAAACGCGAGTTCTGCAGACGACTACTTGGAGGCAGATGAACATCTGTTTGGATTGATTGACAGAAACCCCCGGATTTCCATTGATCCATACATACATACAAGGATAGAGATAAAGAGAATATGAGATTCGTGGGCTTTTTTATTTGGAAAACCTAAGTCTGTCGTTGTGGTTTCCACGGGGGAAAAGCACTTTCAGGGATAATGTGATGGGGAGGGATACCAAATCAAAGATAGTGAAAGTATGATCTGAAACAACGTGACACAAGATATTATTGCAGATTGTGATATGGTAATTGAAATCCATGGGTAACCGAACCAGTGAACGAATATCTGCAGTTTGTGCTGCCGTTTACTTTTTTGGAATATAATATGAGATTGTGGGTCGGGATGGTAAAGTATTCAATGGGCATGATCTGATGGGCCCCCACATGGATTGATGAAAATACTTGAGAAAGAGGGATTGGTAGGTTTTTTAATGGATTAATGGATAGGCCCATGTGGGAAGATGATCTAGTACTGATTATTATTTTATTAGAATTTCAAAGTTGTAATAGTGACATGAGTGCATAAGCAGCCAATAGCAAAATAAGTTGGGTTTAGCAAGGATAATATAATCATAATATTAAAATCTTATAATAAAAAAAATAAGAAATTTACGGGGAAAATCCCGATAGGACCCATATGGCCTACCAAGACCCAATATTACGTTAGATACGAGACGGGTCCTCTGAACCCAGTTCAATTATTTTTTTAACTTTTTCTGAGATGGTCGATATCAACCGTCAATGAAAAAATCCAAACTAGTATAACTATTTTTCTTCTTCTTCTTCCTGTCCCTCTTTCTTTTTCTCTTCTGTTCCAGTTTCTGCGACTATCGCTATCTCTACCTCATAGTTTTCCTTCTTCCATGTGAAAATCCTCACCATTTTCCCCTCAAGAGATAACAAGTAAAGAACCAACCAAAACCAAACAAGTTCTCGTCTCCTTTTATTGAGTTTTTTTTTTCTTTCATAAATAAAACTAATATCCACCTATACACCAACCTCAAATTCGAATCCATGTAAGAAGGCGAAAACGCCTCCAAGCTTAACTATGTCGCATACTAACCCTAATCCCCTTCATACCCCCCCCCCCCCCCCCCCCCCCCCCCTCTACATTTCATTCCCCCCTCTTTTTCCCCAAAAGCAAAACCCTTTTAACCCTAAATCAAGCTTCAAACAAAACCCATTTCTTATATTCAACCATTTTCGCAATCATGGATCTCAAGCTCCGACTGATTCTCCACCATTCCTCCAAAAACGATCATCTTTAAGCTTTTACTACTAGCCACTGTACCAACCTATTTATTCGCCCGAGATTTGTTCAATTTCGAGTATTCTGGGATGTGGTTTAGGTGAAAATGGTCGATATCGACCGTTTATGTCAATATAGAACAATTCAAGTGAAAGGCAGTAGCTTCTGTCTTCAATGAAAATGGTCGCTATCGCCCCTATGGAATAGTCAATATTGACCATTTATGTTAGTACAGAACAATTTGACTTAGAAAACAGTAGCTTCTGGCTTTAATGAAAATGGTCAATATCGACAAACTTCATGGTCAATATCGACCATATCGCAAAAAAAAAAAAAAAAAGGCTACATGAGGACTCCTCCTGTGTCTAACGTGATACTAGGTCTGGGTAGACCATATAGGGTTTTACGGTGACTTTTCCCGTAAATTCCTCTAAAAAAATTAAAATAATGAGAACTTAATTATATTTAGCTGATAAAAATTGAAATCGCAAACAATTTTAGAATTAAAGCTCTTCAATTTATTTAAAATCATATGTAAATTTCTGACATAGAAAGGATGGAAAGTGTGTAATGGGTACGGTAACAATCCAATAGAAAGCTAGCCTTTTTAAGCCGGAACTTGGGCAAAACGTTGTCAAACATATTTGAATCTCATTCAAATAATAAGATCTAATTAATTAACCATTAAACATACTTAATCAACATCTAATCAGGGTAATTAGAATCAGGGTTTTAATTCTCTTTCTAAAACGCATTAGAGTCTTGTATAAAACATGGTTACATATAATATATAGAGAAAGATATGTGTGAACAATATTATGGATGGTACGGTGGATGCAAGGAAAGCAATATATAATAACAATTTTTTGAATGAGTACTGCTACCTACACATTGAATATCGCTTTGCACACACGCACTCTCTTTTTTTAATTCTCAAACTACCCATCCCTCTCCTTCCCTCTCCCTACTGGCTGACCGCCACCCGCTGCCTGTGACCGACCCCTCTCCCTCTTCCCCTCCTCTATTTCTCCCTCTCCCTCTCCTCCTCCCTCTCTCTTTCCAACTCCCTACTCGTCACCACCTGCCCGCCCTCTTCTCCCTCCTTCCTCTCTTCTCCCTCTTCCTCTCCTTCTCCCTTTCTCTCCCTCTCCCTACTCGTCCCCGGCGCCACCATCTCTCTCTCCCTCTTTCCCTCTCCTTCTCCCCCTCTTTCTCCCTGTCTCACCACTTGCTCGCGAAGGTGGGCGGCGAGACAAGGAGAAGGAAGGGGCGAGGGCGAGGGAGATGGTGGCTCGGGTGGCGCCAGGGACGAGTAGGGAGAGGGAAATAAAGAGGGAGAAAGAGAGGAAAAAGGAGAGGAGAGGGAAATAAAGAGGGAGAAGGAGAGGGAGGGCGGGTGAGCGGCGACAAGCGACGAGTAGGGAGAGGGATCTGTCGCAGGCGACAGGCGGCGAGGTCGGGCGAAGGGGGCGGCCGACCGGTTGACAGGGAGGGGTAGTTTAGGAAGTTAAAAAAAAAGGCATGTGTGCAAAGCGACTTTCAGTATGTAGGTAGCAACACTTTTTTTTAAACTCTTTGGTCAAGCGTTCATGTTTTCCCTTTGTACTCTACTAGTGTGAGAAGCCTGTGCCCAACAGGGGCCAAAAAATAGAAAAATGTATTTCAATATAAAAGTAATATATTCGCATATCAAATAAAAGATAAATAAAAAATATTGAAATATGAATAAGAAAGAAGTTGAGGGAAGGTGTAAAGGAAAGATAAAGATTTAGATTGATTAGATGGGCCCATAATGATAAAGTCCTCCAACCAAGCCATCACATATTCAATAATAATTGCATAACCACAATGATTTTTTGCCATCGCAATGTCCAATCATTATAGTTATCTGATATGCACCATTATGGCTTTGATTTGGAATTGGCTTCCAAAGGGTGGACCCCAACCATGTGTAGGTAGGCCACATGATTGAATATTAGATTTGAAGTTCAAGATTCTTTCCAAACATTAACTATTGAATAAAAAAGAGAATTGTTACGTTTTTCTCAATAAATTAATTAGCAAATAATTTATTAGGATCAAACTTAATTACTAATGATAAATACTTATATTCTTATAAAAGAAAAACAATTGCATAAAGTCACATATTTGAATTCTTAGAAAAGAAAAACAATCACATAAAGTCACATATAAAAGAAGTGAAAAAGGCGACATAACATAAATTGGACCAAAAACCACAATGTAAAGAGTAGAGAATCAATTGAACGCTCAATCGAAACTAAAACCAGGAGAAGAGACAAGAAGATAAAAAAAAAGTATTAATTAATTAGAGCAAGGAAAGAGGTGAAAAGGCTACATACTAGTAATCTAAAAAAAAAAAAACTTAATGAAAGGGAGAGATAGATAGCTACATACTAGTCATCTAAAAAAAACTTAATGAAAGTGAGAGATGGAAAAAAAATGGATGATCCACATAAATAGAAAGAAACTCCCTACATTTGATGCTTAGGGTACCTTTATTATTGCTTTTTTTTTTTCTCTCTCTCAAGGGTTTTGAATGATTTAGTTCTTTTTACCCTATTTATATTTAGTGATAAGTTCTTTCGCTGCCTAGTAACCGAGAGGTCTTGAGTGATAGGTTTGTCCATCAGCTTGATTTGTGTTGGACTTTATTTGCATACATACTTGATCCAATAAGAATTGTATGTTCTAAGTGGTATAAATGGGGCACACATAAGTGGCTTTACTCTCTCTCTCTCTCTCTCTCTCTCTCTCTCATTTTCTATGAATGTGAAAGCCTCAAATAAACAAGTTCAAGTTCACCATATGAGAACGGTCGCTTACCTTACTTGTAAGTGATGACGGATATCACCTAATCTTGGGTACGCCACCTTCTCCCACTTGTACGTGGGCTTCTTTTCCGCTTGTGTGGCCTTCTTCCCACTTGTGCTGAATGTCTTTCTGTGCGTGTGCGGTTTCATTCTGGGGTCTAAGCCCCCTTGATTAGGTTAAAAAAAAAAAGTTCGCCCATAAAGTAATTTAGACTAGATTTCATGCTTGACTTGAATATGGACACATTAAATCCTAGTTTAATAGGAAGACAGTGCCCTGATATCTACCTGCCTATCTACTAATGTATATATATCATCACCATCATCATTAAAGCCCTTTTCCAACTATAATGAGGTTTGCTACATGAATTTTATTTTGCTATTCCAGTCTATCTTAGGTCAAAACCTCGAACAATCGACATTTATTCAAATCTATCCTTACTACTTATTCATACCTTTTCAGCTCACCTCTTTTTTCTTAGGGAGAATTTCAAAAAAGTCCTTAAGTTTTGGCTTTATTTCAAAAAAGGACACAAGTTTCAAAACTTTTCAAATTAGTCCCTAAGTTTTTCAGGAAATTTTAATGACATCCATCTATTTAAAGTTAATTTTCGGCAACTTTTTTCATCCTTTTTTTTAAATACCCAAATTACCCTTCATTATAATAAAACTCTCATTCACTTCCTCTGTATTATCTTCGTTTCCTTTGTCGGTGGACACCCAGTATTCCTATAGCGATTGGCTGCATGTAGTGGCAGTCGAAACCATGCCATGGTTTAAAATGAAGGGTAATTTGGGTATTTTCAAAATACTAAGGGAAAAAATTACCAGAAAATACCTTTAAATGGTCGGATGTCCTTAATTGAAAATTTATTGAAAAGCTTAGGGACTAATTTGAAAAAGTTCAAAACTTGTGTCCTTTTTTGAAATAAGGTAAAAACCTAAGGCTATATTTGAAAATTTCCCTTTTTCTTAAGATATCATCTATGTGAATAGAAAAACTTATTCTCACTGGCGCCATCATTGGCTAGATGTTTACCATGTAAAACTAATCTCAAACGATTCTCTCTTAATTTATCACTTGTCAATATTGTCCTTTAAGTGAGTTCATTTCTGATTTTATCTTTTATAATTTTGCCACACATGCATCTCTATATTTTTAACCCCACAACACTTATTTTTTGCATGTATTATTTCCTGCTCAGCCAGCATTTCAAACGTAGGCCATATTGTGATTCAAAAAAGTGTGCTTGTGTAATTTCTCAAGGTGGATCCCATGTTCATAATAACAAAAGGTGGGCTCACATTTTATAGGCTCATGCTCGAATTCCCAAGGTGAGTAGTATGTACAATAATTCCTTCAAGTGAGCCACATTGTAATTCATATGCAATATAATGCGTTCATTTGTACATTTTTTTTGAGTTCTAGGTGCTTTTACCGAAAAAAAAAAACACTTTATATTGCCCATGCACCAAACAGGGGACATTAGGCAAGCATGCACCTAACCGGAATTCATACAGAAAAACAAAATTTTCCACCATTTTTTTTTTGGGTGGTCAGTATCGACCTTCATTTTATGTGTCAAGAGTCGACGGCGACCCTAACTATAACAAGTGAGAGTCGCAGTCGACCCTGAGCAGGCATAAACTCATATTCTTCCTTCTTCATTCTTCCTCTCTTCCCCAAACTCAATCCAATGATGGAGCATATACAAATACACACTTAGAGGTGTGCCCTTCTGATGTTGAGATGACTTTTGGGCTCATTTGAATGTGTACCAGCTCATGAAGGGTTGTGAAATGTAGGGGAGATCATGGGTGTGGATAGATTTTACTATATATAATCGTAATTGCTCCTTCATATAAGCTGTTGAGACTTTTACATTTTTAAAATGGACGAGATAATGGCCAGTTTTCTCTTATGTTCAAAGATTTTGGAGTAAAACTTCATCCGTACCTATCAAAACACAGATCTACAATTCCCATCCACCCCCTCCCTTTGTGTGGACCCGGTGTGCCCCACAAAATCATCATCAGTGTTTGCATTGCATATTAATGATGCAAGGCAGGCTCTCCCATAGAAGAGTTGTTACAATGCTCCTCCCACGGTGAATGTTTTAAAGTTGGGGTCTTGCCATTTGTAGGAAAAAAAACACTATATCAGTTCCAGTCATTGTAAGTGGTCCAATGCAGAAAGTAACTTAAAAGAAATTTACAAGCATCAACTATAATCGTCTTATTGAGAATTTCATTTGTTTGATGTATTGGGAGATTTTTTTATTTAGAGTTTTGATTTGGACAAAGTCAATGTATCATGAGCATCACAAAATCAATTTTAATACTAAATTATATAAAAATAGATCAACTGCATATCATTTGCACCACCCTCATTGGAATAATCTATCACTGCTAGGCCTGTCAATTTGGCCATGAGAAAGGTTGGGCTCAAAAAACCCTTAAAATGATAGCTTTTGTTTCTAACGAAAAGCCTTAGGGCCGGGCTTGGATAATTTTTTTCAAGCCCTAAGATTTGAGGGCCGGGCTTGGACAATTTTTTGCAAGCCCTAAGATTTGAGGGCCGGGCTTGGACAATAGTAGCCCTGGCCCTCTTATTTTTATATATTTTATATATAATATATACATATATGTAAATGCCCATATCATAGTGACTTTGCAATAATATGGGGGGTATGAAGGCAATTTCATACCCACTTACCCATTAAAAAGTGTCCTAAAAATCCATACATACATACTTCATTAATTTCATCTATATTTAATTATTTAAGTTATGTATTGTACTTAATATATAATCAATAAGTGTTGCATAATTGCTTCTTAACACTTTTTTGTTAGTTTTATTGCTTCTTATTTAAGTATTTTATATTATTTTTGTAAAACATTGTTTGTGCAAAGGGGGGTGTACTCATTTCTATTAATAATGATACACTTTTTCCTCTATAGAGTTGCTTAGGATATCAACCAATTCATAAAATCAGTCTGAATGTGCATGGAACTTTAAGTATATGTGGTAATCTAAACATCCTTTTAATTAGGTAATATAACTCTCAATTCTTAAAAGTTTAAACTAATAGTATTTTTTAAATGTATTTATTTTTGTGACTGAAATCTAAGAATGGGTAATAGTCAGATCAATGTTAATTAAACATAATGTCAATTGATAAAAGGTATGTGAGTGTAAATGGTTTAAAACTCTCAAGATAAGATATTGCTGAGATGATTTCATATGTAGAAATTCATATGAAAGTCATATTAAAGGTGTAAAATAGATAACACTCTTTAACCATTTTCCTTCTTTGTCAAAACAAATAAAATCATATGTCTAGAACCCAATCCAAGTCACCAAAGCATGTATAACTTTATCCGATAAAATAAATTTTTTTAGAGATCACTTATATTCTCCCAATGTTTTCTTAATGGTTCGTTTGCAATTGAGATTAGACAAGATAACATGTGTTTTCTTAACTATTTCTTTGCATATGAGGTTAGACAAGATAACGCTCAATCACACTCATAGCGCTAAATTATGGCCAGATTTTGATAACAATGTTAAAAAAATAATTTTCTTGTTTTGAAGTCTTGAGCCCCGCAGGGCCCGGGCTTTGGCCCTCGAGGGTAGCCCTGCATATATTAAGGGTAGGGCTAGGACAACCCCCGACAGCCCTAATTACTGCACCATTTTCTCTTGTGATGCCCATCTTTTTTCATACCAAAATATACAAACAAACCTCCTTTGAGGCCCACCCATAAGACTCGATCAACGGTCTGGATCATGACATGCTGTTGACATGGCAAGAAAAAAGCATGCGGACAAACTACTTAGCATGTTTTCACCGGAATAAATACGTACAACGAACAAGTGAGTCAAAAAAGGAAGAAGATGAGTTTATAGTTGCTCAAGATCAACTAAAATGAAAGTCGACAGCGGCAATAAAAAAAATATAGTAAAAAAAATTAAATTTTCTGTACGGATTCCCTGTTAAGTGTATGTTTATCTAATATTTCATATAAAATGCAGTTGCCACATAATGTATTTTTTGGGTAAAGACCCTGTGTATCTCTAAAATAACATAAAATTCTTAAGTAAAATTTCAACTATTTCCACATTTGGTATTTTCTACTGACACATCACTATCACTCCCACCGGCTGTTTGTACTTTCTACTTGTCCTCTTCCTTACCACCGTCACCATCCCTGTTCGTTTCAAGTAAAATTCGTCATCTCCTCCCATTCTCCTCCACCCCAATTCTCCTCTTCACCCTCCAATCATCTTTCATTTCATTCATAAAATCGAAGGAAGCCTATCTTTAGATTTTCCTCAAATGGAAAACACCAAGGATTCTTGCGGCGGAGAAAAACCCATTCAAGAAAACCCTAATCCGGACCCAGAAAAACCCATTCAAGAAAACCCTAATCCAGACCCAGACGTCAAAACCGAATCAAATCCTTCCTCTAACCATCCCTCTCGGACGCCCTTCGCAAGCGTAAGCCAGTTCGATGCTGATCTCGCACTCGCCCGCACCTTACAAGAACAGGTGAAATCCCTAATTCTCTTGTTATGATTTTAGGGTTTCTAGTGAATTTCCAGGCAGGATGGATGGATAGAATTAGGGTTTTTGTTTTTTGTTTTGGTTTTTGTGTGCATTAGGAGCGGGCGTATATGATGCTGAGAATGAATGGTGGGGATGGCGGCGGGTATGAGAGTTCTGATGGCGGAAGCTTTGTCTATGAAGATGAGGAAGTTGATCCAGATGATGCTGAGAATGGAGAGAGCGATGGGGGTGAGGATGCGTTCGATGTGCACGCCCGTGCTGATGGTGAGGAAGAGTTGGGTGCCCGCGCCCAATTCGGGCGGGAGGCATTCGATAGCGATGAGGCTTATGCGCGGGCCCTTCAGGATGCGGAGGAGAGAGAAGTGGCTGTGCATTTGATGGCGCTTGCTGGGATTCATGATTGTAATAAGCTTGAATTTGGTTGGTCATCGTAGTATTTGTTCTATATGGGGTGTTGGGGATTGACTTGAGCTTGTTGATTGTAGGGGAAGGAGAAGATCCAGAAGATTATGACAGCAACTCTCAGGTATTCAAGTTTGCCTTCAAATTTTTGCATTTATTAGCTTTTGCAATGTGTAGTCTTTTAGTTTTATGAAATGTGCCTTTTAACCGTCTCTGTTTTAATCACTCATATTAGATTTGAAACACTGTTGAGGGTGGTGATTGTAATCCTTCAACTTGGGCCATGCTAATGGAGTCTTTACACATTGGAGATGCCAAGGAGTCTTCACACTTTTCACCGGCTCGAATAGGAATAAAGAAAGATGTTCATTGATTTAATGAGGATACTTTACAACCATTATATACACTACCAGTCATCCCTTTTTGGTATCTTAATTAGAGATTATACATTCTAGTCAGAGTAGTCAACAATGAGATCATAATTTCTACTCAAGGATCCTATGGATATTGACTTGCACATCTTTTTAAATTTAAGAAAACTACAATACAAATGATTCTCTTAAGATAGAATTTCCTAAAATATGAGATTTGACATGTCCATAATCCATATTACTAGTCGTTTGCCAAACTTTGTAACGTCTTTCCTCTCGAATAGCTTCCCAAACCTCTACACTCTGCACCAAATTTTTTATTTTTATAATGATGTATTTTCCTTTTCAACTCTCTGAGCACCTCTTTTTGTAATCACCTCGATACAGTTAGGTATTAGGTATTTGATTTCACATCATTGTAGTTTCTCCATCCAAATTCCATTCTCCTCCCACTATCACTTTATTATTAAATATTGTTGCTCTTTCTCTTTTCAAATTCATCTAGCTTGTTTTAGGGCATACTTTATTTAGTACCCCTCCAAATTCCATTCTCCTCCCACTATCACTTTATTATTAAATCTTGTTGCTCTTTCTCTTTTCAAATTCATCTAGCTTGTTTTAGGGCATACTTTATTTAGTAACCCTCTTTATATACTTATAGTGCAAATTGCTAAAACTACTATCCCATGTTATGTGGTCAAGCTCTCTCTTGGAATAGCCTTATAGTCTTTACAAGCTAGTTGGTCATGTTTTCTAATTAGAAAAAAAAAAAAAAAAAAAAAACCAATCCGGCTGTTTGTTCCACTCTTATTGGTAATTAAATACTCCTCTCTCCTCTCTTTGTTTTTTAAGTAGGTATTTTCTATTACAAGGCCAAATGTTAATGCACATTCGTGTCTCCTAAGTCATTCATTTCTCCCAATCCTTGTCCTTCGTGCACTTTCTCATACCTTCTATTATCCTTTCCTACATGTGCGTTTAAGTCCCCTCTTAGGAAAATCTTTTCACTAGTGGAATTTCTTGTATTAAACCATCCATCTCCTCCCCAAATTTTTCCTAAACACTTTCATACAATCTTGCTGGGGGTGCATAGTCACTAATGATATGCACTGTATCTTCCTTTAAGACTAGTTTGACGCAGCGTGGAGAAGAACGAGGATAGCCAATGGGCTAAACTCCAAGCCAAAGAAAGGTGATGCAGGCCAGACCATGGTTTGCCAACTAATTGGGCCTAGTCCACAAGCCCAATAGGTCATTCATTTAGTTAGAGTTTTAATTAGTTAAGAGTC
Source organism: Umbellularia californica (assembly GCA_028538565.1). NCBI lineage: Eukaryota > Viridiplantae > Streptophyta > Magnoliopsida > Laurales > Lauraceae > Umbellularia > Umbellularia californica. The sequence goes on from JAPQWN010000007.1 coordinate 57,342,079, forward strand.
TTATTTAGAGAGTTGTTATTTATTTAGAAGTTATTAAAATTAGGAGTTTTATTTTATTTGGATTGTTAAGCAAGTTATTTCCTTTATTGTTTTGGAAAGCAGAGTCCTATTAGGAAAGGGGATGTCCAACCCTTCCTATAAATATGTAATCCCTCTATTAGGAGAGTAGTTCAAGCTTATTCGATAATAAAGATTGGTTTGTTTGGTTTTCTCTTTATCTTCAATGGAAGATTGTTATTGAGTTCTGAGAGGAATTCGGTTAATTCCCATATGCGGGGTTGGTCCTCACTTGAATCCGTCTCGGATTAGGCAAACTCTCTCGCAGGGCTTGTCTACACCCGTTTCATCACCGCTTACGGATCCAGGCTGCTTCAATTGGTATCAGAGCGAAGATCTGATCTCGGATCGCTGTCCCGATCGCCTATTCGAGGTAAACCGTACCCTCCAATCCCTTCCGTCCACCCATTATCATCACCGCCCTTTATCATCTGTCATCCTCGTACTTCCTTCCTCAACCTGAACCTCACTGCTGAACCCTAAACCCCTCCACATCCAGTCGATGCCCACTACCTGCCCATCTAGCCCTATATCCCTAATACCCCAAATCCAATCCCCACAGCAGCCACTCATGAACGAAATCCCAGCCCAAACCAGACCCCTCTCCAGCCCCAATCAATCCACCGAAATCCTTCATCAGAACCCTAAACCCATCTCACATCCCTGTCATACCCGACCACCAACCAAACCCACCCATCTCCCAGTCTTAACTGAACTCCCAATCCTCACGAAACCCAAATCATAAAACCCAAATCTGCCCATACCCCAACCTCCTAGAACCCCTCCATTATTGTAAAATTTCCTACAGCGAATCCAAGACCCACTTTCAGTGTGAGAACCCCAAACCCCAGAAAAAAAAAAAAAAACTGTCCTCAACCTCACGGTCGATCCAGACCCTCAAATTCCTATTCTGAACCAACTCACCCAAACCCAAAACCTTGCCCACCAAACCCATTCCAGATAAAAAAAAAAAAGAAGGGGAAACCCATCTACAACGCAACCTTTCCTAACCATCCCCTGCATTCCAAACTCAATTCCAATGCTAAAACCCCAACAACCATCAATCACCCAATCCACTGTCCGAAGCTAGCCCACCCCAAATTGAGCCACAAGCCCATCGATTTTCACCCAAACAGCCCTCTCTGACTCAAACCAACCCCAACACCTAGAAACCACTTCCAAAATCCCATACCCAGGAAGAAGAAAAAATAGAAAAAAAGGAGAGAGGAGGGAGAACAGCAAAAAAGAAGCGTACCTGGCACCTTCAATCGCTCGCATCCCCATCTCCAGCGGACCCACGGTCGGTGCCTTCATTGCTGTCAGCACCTTCGAACTCACCAGCGTGAACTGCCTCTAAAATCATACTCTTCATCACTGTTGTCGCTCAGCTCTCCTTCAACTCTCCAATTCGAATAAGGTGTGTGAAAGTTCCATTGCCCTTTTGTTTGTTCACTGTACAAGACCCAAGGCAGAACCACTTACACACGTGCCAGACTCCAGGCACAACTAAGCCCAACTTCTGATTTTGGGCCTGATCTGAGTCCAAACTCGACCCAGCTCACTAGCAGCAGAAGGAAATTTTTTTTTTTTTGCAGCCTGAAGTGCAGAAATTTGCAGCCTCACTCAGGTGAGCCCACTTCCAATCCAACTCATTCAGAGCTTCCAAAGCCCAGCCCAAATTACTGCCAAGGTCCTGACATTAGCAGAGCTCAATTTCAGCCATTGATTTGTGAACAACGATATCGGGGCCATTTGGAATCTGATCCACAATCTATTTCAACCTGTATACTTCTGAAAATAAAATCAATACAGCAGGTCAGTCTATTCTTTCGAAGCATTAAAGTTTTATGTTCATCTTGCATCAAAATCAGTATGAGAAACATTGGTCCCTCAGATGAAGTTCAAAGTTATTTATATCAATACAAATATGGAAATTGTTATTTTGAGAAGGAGGTCTACTTTCATGAATTCCTCAATTTGAAGCAAAAGGAGTTGTCAGTTGATGAATATACTTTCCGATTTCGAAAACTGCAACATCTATGTGCATTGAATGAAAGTGAGTCACATGATGACTGATGATGTCACTCGTTTTATGAGAGGTTTAAACCCAGATATAGATGAGAAAATGAAGTTTTGTCAAACTGTTCAAGAAGCATACAAAGAAGCTATCCATGTTGAGCATATGCTTCGCCCATCTCATATGCAAAAATATAAATTTCAAGAAATAAGGTCTGAGGAAAGAAGAAGAGCTCATGTTGTTGAACACATTTTTCAAGAGAAGATAATCCCAAGCTTGTCATACATCGACTTCTCACCACAAATAAGATGGAAGAAGAAGAATGGAAACAACATACAAAATTCCAAACACGTTTAAGGTGTGAAGGCAAGCTAGCTAATCTGGTTATTGATCGCAGCATTGCAATAAACTTTGTTGCGCAAGAAGTGATTGACAAGCTTCACTGGCCAACCGAGAAACTTCTGAAGCCATATAGAGTTGCATGGGCCAATGATGTAATCATTCCAGTAACTCATCGATATTTGGTATCTTTCAAGATTGGCAATTATAAAGATAATATTTGGTGTGATGTTATCAATATGAATGTCACTCATATTCTTTTTGGAAAACCATGGCTTTTGGATATGAATGTGCATATTGACGAAGAGACGAACATACAGTTTTTTCTTTGGAAAGGACAACAGATCGAGCTCATTCCATTGTCATCGACAATGCCTTCTCCGTCTACATCATCACTTCCAATCAAAGAATCAAAAGGTGAGCAGAAAGAAGAAACGAAAGTCGCGATTGTACCACAAGCGCTACAAACTATGATAAAAGACATCAAGGTTGACATTAAACAGCAAGATCATGAAACTGAAGATGTCACAGCACTGTTAGATGAAATAGCATGCAAAACTTTTGCTATGGAGCATATTTCAGAAGAGCCAGACAAAACAGGGAATCAAATCATTGCTATGGATAGTGCTGATCAAAAGCGGGAATAGGCTAATGAAGAAGGTCAAGCGCATGTTGGAGACATAGATCTAATGAGCAACAAGCCTAATCATTTGGTGGATTCGGTTGTTCAGGAGACGTCAATAGCTGAACAAATTGTTGAACACCCCCATATTAACTTCATCTTCGAGAATCAACGATGGATATTCAGAGATCAAGTTCTGTTGGTACACATGCAACAATTGAAGCATCTAATGGTTTGATCACAGATCCAAGAACAATGCAAACATCAAAAGAATCAATACCTCCAATCTGCTTCTAACTAGAGGAGGAAAATCAATTCGAGTTTCCCTGCTATGTGAAGAATATGAAGATCAAGAACTTCGGAAGTTTGTACGCATGATTTTTGACCCAGGTGGACATTTACAGAACTCGAGGTCGAGTTCTCTCCAAAGCGGGGAGAAACTGATGCAGGCCAGACCCATGGTTTGCCAACTAATTGGGCTCAGTCCACAAGCCCAATAGGTCATTCATTTAGTTAAGAGTTTTAATTAGTTAAGAGTCTTATTTAGAGAGTTGTTATTTATTTAGAAGTTATTAAAATTAGGAGTTTTATTTTATTTGGATTGTTAAGCAAGTTATTTCCTTTATTTTTTAGGAAAGCAGAGTCCTATTAGGAAAGGGGATGCCCAACCCTTCCTATAAATATGAAATCCCTCTATTAGGAGAGTAGTTCAAGATTATTCGATAATAAAGATTGGTTTGTTTGGTTTTCTCTTTATCTTCAATGGAAGATTGTTATTGAGTTCCAAGAGGAATTCGGCTAATTCCCATATGGGGGGTTGGTCCTCACTTGAATCTGTTTCGGATTAGGCAAACTCTCTCGCAGGGCTTGTCTACACCCGTTTCATTGCCGCTTGCGGATCCAGGCTGCTTCAAAAGGGCTTAGGGATAGGGATCCATAGGATCAAAACTGTCTTGATCTCACACCACAAACAGAAAACCAAGAGAAAACTCAAGGATAAATTTTATTAATCACTGAACGTGTCCCTCAGTAGGGATTACAATTCTTTATATAAGCTTCATAACCTATTTTAAACTTGGAAACAAATCAAATTGAAATAAATTCTAACGCAAACTTTCTAATTAAAGTCATAAATATTTCTAACTATTAACTATTACTAAAATAAAGTAGAAACTTGGATTGCATGATTGTGGAAGTCTTCTTTTATGGGCTTGGGCCCAATGGGCTGGCCACTCATAGATCTGACCTGCATCATAGTTTAAGTGTTTAATTACTATAATTCTTTCACCCAACTCGTTACCCCGACAATCTTTTCTTTCAAATCCTTATCTACTACTATACCTACTCCATTTCCTGCATAGTAGAGTTTATAATCATTAGTGAGCTGCTTAGCTTTATCCCCTTTTCACTTAGTATCCTATCAACAAGCTACATTAACTCTTCTTCTTTTCATTAGATCGACCAAGTCCATGCTCTTGCTGGTCAAAGTTCTTATATTCCAAGTAGCAAGTTAAATCCTCCCTTTTCTTTTGAACTAACTTCTTTACATGCACTGATCCAGATTGGTACAGGTACCTTTGCCTACTTGCCATAGCAATTGGGCACCATTGTAGTGTGTCTCTGAAAGCAGGGTACACATTAACTTGTAACCTTTGCCTATTTTTCATTGCAACCAGGTGCTGTTGTAATCCATCGAAAATTTGAAGAAAATACCTGCAACTCCAAATTAAAAAAAAATGCAGTTTTGGTTTTCCTCTTGTCCCTAATGCACATCCATTAAACCTTTTCACCCATATAAATCTAAACCGTTGCCTTTCTTATAACCCCTTTACCAAAATACAAAAAAATTCAGGAGGTTGTCCCTATCTGAGTGCCCCAAAATAGCCTCTAAAACAACCTTAGTTTTGAACCATCAGCCCCTATATTACCCCAAACAAAAGTCCTACTTATTTTTCTTTTTCAACACCCATCAATTTTTTTACGACACTTTTTTTTTTTTGAAATGGTAACTTGTATTGATTGAAAAAGGAGTTTTACAAAAGAGCTTTATAGTATAAAAGAGTTATACTGAGAAGTGGCCGGGCAGAAACCCCAAAAAAACAGCCACCTCCCAAAAGGAGGGGAAACAAAAACAAGGAGTGGGAAAGAGAGATCCAAATCAAATTGATGTAACTTCCCTCCAATTGACCATAATTGCATCAATAGATATGCCCCAAAAATCTGGAAGATAAGAGACCCACGAGGCAACGCAGAATTTCATTCTAAGGATTAAGTCTTTTTGGGAGGAAGCAATACCTTCAAAACACCTTTTGTTTCTCTCTTTCCAAATCGTCCAAATGCAAGCCAAAAAAGAGAGGCGCCACATGATCTCCATTGCCAACGCGGTAGCGGATGGATTGGGTAAAAGAAACCTTGGAACTGCATATCCCTTTCCAGAATTTTGAGCATCTTCGTGGAGGAGGAAAGATTTCCCAGCCATTTCTCCTCACTTTATATTTGGCTACCAGGATGCTTTTCCAAAGGCCTTCTGAATCTTCTCCAAGTCTCCAAAGCCACTTACCCAACAAAGCCTGATTCATGATCCTTAAAGGTCTTATTCCAAGACTGCCAGAGTCTTTAGGTGAGCAGACTGTTTTCCAATTGACCAGGTGGAATTTTTTAGCTTCCTCATGGCCTTGCCAAAGGAAGTCTTTTTTAACCTTCTCAATGCGGTCAATGATTGCAGCGGGGCACTTGAGGATGGGCATGTAGTGGATAGGAAGGTTGGCAAGTGCAGATTGGATCAATGCAATTCTTCCTCCCAAGGATAAATACTTTGCTTTCCAAGAAGATAGCTTTTTTTCAATCCTTTCAAGCACTGGTTTCTATACAGATTTAGGCACTCTATCTAGGCACAAGGTAAGACCAAGTTAGGTGGATGGGAAGGAGTCAGCTCTGCACCCCATAATGGTATCTTCCTCTAATCAATCCAGTATCCTGTTCTACAACTTCAGCTCTGTTTTGGCAACCGTATAGCAATATGTAACAATGTTTTTTTTTTAAATGAAGACTACATCATCTAGCACTTAATTCAGTCCCATTCAGTTTCAACTATCTTGTCGCTCCCATCTCTTGGTTCCCATCCACTTTTCATTGACCATTTCCATTTAGCTATCAATTGGTTTGGGTGTTCAATACTTCAATCACATCAATCCATCCATTCTGCAACTACTTCTTTGCTTTTGCTTTTGTCATCTTGTCTCGAGGGAGACTTAGTGCCTGTTTCTTTAGTGGTATTTCGAACAATAATTTCTTATGTTGGGAATTTCTGACATTGATATGATGGTTGTCCTCTTAGCATTTCAAAATGCGATGTTTCATAGCTGGAATTCTGAATTCCAACCCACTTGAACGGCCTGTTTCTTTATAAGAATTCAAAGAATTCATGTCTAGAGGATTTAGGAAATCTCCAAATGCTGCCTCTCACATGGAATCTCAATAGCCTCTTAGCGAAAGAAGAATTTGTGACTTTTCAGGTTATTGGAATTCAGAACTCCAGCAAAAAAAAAACATGGTATTTTAAAATGCCAAGGAGATAACCCATTATATCAATGTCAAAAATTCCCAACATGATAAATTCTTGTTAGGAATTCTGCTTAAAAAACATGACCGAAACGTCACAATAGCCTTTAGATATCTCGGAATTCCAACCCCTTTAGGGCTTGTTCGTTTGGAAGAATTGTAAGAATTCTTGTCTGGGAGAATTCTAAGAATTCCAAATGCTGCCCCCCAAAGTAGAATTCCAAATGCTCAACCCCACTCTAGCATTTGGAATGCTGGGATTCTAGAAATTCATAAGGCTAAAAGTGCATTTTTATGTGGTTTGGAATTTTGAATTCTTGCATTAAAGAGAGCATTTGGAATGCCCAAGGGACAAGATGTCACGTCATGTCAGAAATTCCCAGCAAACCCAATTCCTTGTCAGAAATGCCTCTAACCAAATAGGCCCTTAGCATTTCAAAATGTTCGATGGGCTATATGAGGATTTTGGAATTCTATGTGGGGACAACATTTGTATAACTCCAAAATTCTCGAAGCAAGAATTCAACAGGCCCTTAATGAAGTGAAGAGATATAATATATCCCCACATGCATGACAACTTTGTTCAAATTTTGTGAACAATCGTGATTCTGTGACAAATTCGAGTTCTTATCAAGGCAACTCATTTGAGATGGCCCACCAAGGGGATACCCGTTTAAGATGGTTTGAGCATGTCCAACGTAGGCCGGTAACGGCGCCGGTAAGAAAAAGTTTGGCTATGAAGGTTGATGACCCACAATGGGGAAAGGATAGGCCAAAGGGGACGTGGATGGAGGTGGTAAAAATGGATATGAGGAAGTGTAACTTATCTGAGAATTTGGCTTAAGATAGATCGGAATGGAGAAACAGAATTTGTGTAGCCGACCCCAACATAGTTGGGACGAGGCTTTGATGATGATGATGATAATCAAAGCAACTCATTGTTGAGAGGGAAAGGGAAGAAGTTCGCAACCATCAGTCAGTTCCAACTTCCAAGGAAGACCATATAGAGTTTGCTAGCTGATTATTCATTATTGAAGATTGGTTGAACAACGAGACTTTTTGAACATGTGTGTGGTGCATAATTTAGACCATTATCAATCAGTCCATTGGGCCTAACTTATAGTGGGCCAGTATGGTTGGGCCTAAACATATCGGACAGCCCAGATGACTAATCCATTTTGCCTAAACTATGGACAGCGAAGCCCAATAGCCTAACTATGCTTTGTTTCTTAGTATAGCTTTCCAATAAAGTTTATAAGATCTAAGGTTCTTGGTTTAGAAAATGCTATCTTAAATCTAGCAAGATATTGATTGACATGTAATCAATAAAAGGTAATTGATTGACATGTAAGCAATAAAAGAAATGAAAGAGGATCCTATTAAGCTAGGAAGCACGGACACCTCTTGGGGGCCGGAGTGTCAGTGTCCGACACTCTTCGGACACTCTCCGACACGTGTCGGACGCGCAAAAAAGAGTGTATTGTTTATTTTTTAATATTTTATATTTCAGACACGTGTCGGACACGTTCCGGACACGTTTGCCTCTTTTAATTGGAAAAAAAATAAAATTAGAGTAAAAAAAGAAAAGTATAGGGGGCTTTTTGTAAAAGCTCATAACTTAAAAGCAAAGGGGCCATCCTTCCACTGCCCTGAGGAGGCCGGGCGATCGGTTTTTGCTGTTTACATGAATCTAGAAAATCTGTTTTTGCTGTTTATATATCAAATCTATTCTTTATATCAAATATTTTTTTATTTATTTTTATTTATAAGCTCTGCTTCTTCACCTATGCGTGACAATTTGGAATTTAGGAATATGAGTTTACACCCCTCCATTGAACAAGATATAAATAAGCCTCTGTGGAAATATGTAACTAAGTTTGAGAAAATTAATGAAGGAGGGGGAAATATTACTTGGTTGTGGAAATAGTATCTTTTAGTATATGATTAGATATATTATTATTATTAATAATAATTATTAACGTGTCCCCGCCGTATCCGTGTCCTACTTTTTTGAGAAATGCCGTGTCGGCGTGTCCGTGTCGTGTCTTGTCCGTGTCCCGTGTCCGTGTCCGTGCTTCTTAGCTATTAAGCAAAAGTGATTGGCATGTAATCAATGTCATGAGGGTAAAGAGGAAATCCTATCTAGGTCCCTAATAGGAAGGATTGACCTCCCCTTCTCTATAAATACCATTTAATCTCTTATATCTGAATCATCATTCAATAAATAAAAATAAAAAAATCTCTTATATCTGAATCAATGAAAATTCTCCCTTTCCCTCTTATATTTGTGAGCAAGTGTTTCCCCTGTGTGAAGACTCATTGGGTTACCAATGGTGATGACTCCAAAGGCCGGACATCCATGGTGAATGTGTGAATGAAGACTCCATCCATCATTGGGCCCCATCATATAGTTTGCCATTCTCTACTTAAATTTTTGCCGGATGTGTTTTGGAACTGTCTTGGATGCGTCACTCAATGATTGCGGCTATGACTCTAGCAGACGCAACATACTATGAGGAGCCCTTTCCTTCAATGATTCTTTTGTTCCTTTCTTTCGGGTTCCCTCATAAAATGTCAAGAGGTACCATTTTCCTTAAAATTTGCCAACCCCACCCCCTTTATCTTTAGGATCTGAGGGGTTGTTTGTCAATTTCACATGTGATACGAAAATCGTTTACATATGTAAATGACTCACATATGAAACATTTTCAGTCACATGTGAAACCCATTCAATTGTTTGTCATTTTCACACCTCTTCACATGTGAATCAGAGTGGATCCAATGGTTCTCCATTTTTCATGATTTTTCACAAATATCTTAAAATATATGATGAATAAAGGCATGGGACTTGCCCCCTAAGCCAAAAATGGCATTCTAAAGAGTTTGGATGATTTGGATCGTGAAGATGGGAATTCAGACTTATAGATTTTTGATTCTCAACATTTTTGCAAATATCTAAAAATCTGTGATGAATTAAGACTTGACATTTTGTCCCATGGCCATTTTGGTTATTTTAAAGACGATCAATGGTTTAGATCATGAATTTGAGGCCCACATGAATAATAAAATTGAAAAAATGGACTGGGTTCAATCATGCTTCAACGGTGTGCAAAATCAGTATAATGGATCCAATGGTTCAGTGTTTTCATAATTTTCTCGAGATCCATGAAATTTTTTTTTTTAACGGAACTTGGTTCCATAGCCGTTTTGGAAAATCTGAAGAGGATTAGTGGTTCAGATCATGAAAATGGGCCCCACAGAAGTGGAAAATGGTACATCTAACAGTCTAGACTTATTTTTTTGCAAATATCTCAAAATTTATGGTGAATCAATGGCTGGAAATTGGTCCCATAGCCATTTTTGACCTTTATAAGAGTTTGGACGGTTCAGTTTGAGATTTTGGGGCTCACAAATGTGTAAAAAATAAAAGGACTAACCCAATTTTCATCAGAAACATTATTCATCCCGCCTTGTTACAGTATCATGCGATTCAGATGCCCATCTCATTGACAATTTTCATGAACACAGAACCTTGAGAGCCACGGTTGTTGAATCAATACAGAATGTATTGTCCTGTCTTTATTGGAGAGAAGTCATCACTATATATAGGTATTACAGCAATATCTATTATAGTTCTAAGAAAACTACAATCCATCTAGAGATAGGAAAGTTATTAATAAACTATCTAAGATAGGAAAGCTACTAATAAAAATAACATGTACATCTGTGTCAACAATCACTCCACGTGAGAAATAACTAAATCTTCCATGGGCCTTGGGCCTATTTAACACTCCCCTCAAATTGATGCGGGAGAATCAACAAGCATCAATTTGCGAACCAAGAACTGATGACGAGGTCGTGGAAGGCCTTTAGTAAGAATATCAGCAAGTTGAAGCTCAGTGGAGACATGTGGAAGACTAATGACACCGCGCTTAAGTTCATCACGGATGAAGTGACAATCAACCTCGATGTGCTTAGTGCGTTCATGAAAAATTGGATTTTCAGTAATCCGAATAGCACTTGTATTATCTGCATAGAGTGGGGTAGCACCCGCTGGAAACCCAATGTCGGAAAGGAGTCCGCGTAGCCAAAGAATTTCGGAACACGCAGCAGACATGGCTCGGTACTCAGCCTCGGTAGAAGATTTGGAAACTTTTTCATGTTTCTTGCATTTCCAGGAAAGCAGACTATCACCCAAAAACATGCACCATCTTGTTGTCGATCTGCGAGTATCCGGACACCCAGCCCAATCAGCATCGGAATAAGCTCTGAGAGATAGAGGATTGTTTGATGGAAAAAACAACCCGCGAGTCGGTGTCCGAATGATGCGGCGAACAACAGCTATATGAAGATGACGAGTAGTAGTCATGAACTGACTCATGAGGTTAACCGCATAGGAAATATCAGGGTGAGTGATCGCGAGATAGATCAAGCTACCAACTAACTGGCGATATGTGGTAGGATCCGGAAAAAGGTCACCCTCATCTTTACTGAGTTTGACATTCAGTTCGACTGGTGTGTCGACTGTAGCAGAAGCAGTAAGATGAGCCAATGCAATGAGATCAATAGTGTATTTGTGCTGATTGAGAACTATACCTTGAGGCGATTGATGAACTTCAAAACCGAGGAAATAGTGTAGGGGGCCGAGATCCTTCATGTGAAATGACTCCCGAAGAGACGCTTGGAGCTTCTGAATCATATTGGCATCAGGACCAGTAATGACGATGTCATCAACACAGACAAGGAGTACAGTGATCCCGGATGGATCATGATGTAAAAACATAGAAGGATCATACGGGCTTGGATGAAAATCCAAGCGGAGAAGAGCAGCTTGAAATTTCTCAAACCATGCACGAGGAGCTTGTTTCAAACCATAGAGGGAGCGACGAAGTTTGGCAACCATATCTTTCCCGGATGAGCAGCCCTGAGGCAGTCGCATATAAACATCTTCTTTGAGATCACCATGGAGAAACGCATTTTTGACATCCATTTGATAGAGAGGCCAAGACTGAGAGGCAGCAACAGCAAGAATAGTGCGGACGGTGGTCATCTTGGCAACCGAAGCAAAAGTTTCATCATAATCAATGCCATATTCCTGCCGATTTCCAAGAGCGACAAGACGCGCCTTATATCGATCTAACGTGCCATCAGATTTTAACTTGAGAGAAAAAACCCACTTACAGCCAATAGGTTTGACACCCACAGGAGATGAGACAATATCCCACGTATGATTTTGCGCTAAAGCATCCAATTCATCTTGCATAGCCTTGTTCCAACATGGGTCCTGCACAGCCTGAGAATAGGATTGGGGAATGGAAGAGGAAGACAATGTGGCCATTAAGGAAGTATGGGAGAACCCATAACAGGCTGGTGGTACCGAAATGCGAGTGGAGCGACACAGTGAAGGATGTCCAGAGGGATCAAGTGCCGGTTGTGGACCGGGTGCTGGAGGAAAATCAAGAGGGGGATCCCTGGTAGGCGCTGCGCTGTTTCGTCTGTGATACACAAATTTAGGGTTAAATCGAACAACTGACGGGTCGTCAGAAAAACCAGGTAATGACACAAAAGAGGAGTCGTTAGGAGGATCAATGTGGTTTTGAAAAAAATACTGATGTTCAAAGAAAACGACATTCCTAGAGGTACGTAAACGACGAATGTGAGGATCATAACAAATGAACCCTTTCTGGAAGGGTGCATAACCTAAAAACACACACTGAGCTGATTGTGCTGTTAGTTTTGTCCTCTCAGAGGGAGGCAAGTGCACAAAACAAACGGAGCAAAAAACATGCAGATCATCGTAGGATGGAGAGGTCTTGTACAATCGGTAATTGGGCTTTGATTCTCAATGGAGGTTGATGGCAGACGATTGATAAGATGAGCTGCCGTAGCCAGTGCCTTAACCCAAAAACAAGTAGGAACCAATGATTCCAGAAGAAGGGAACGAGTGACATCAAGGAGATGTCTATTTTTCTGTTCCGCGATTCCATTCTGCTGGGGAGTATAAGGACAAGTTCTTTGAGAGATAATGCCTTTGTTTTGCAAAAACCGTTGAATATCGGAGGACACATATTCCCCACCAGAATCAGATCGCAAGATTTTAATGCAGGTGGAAAATTGATTTTCAACATAAGCTAAAAATATTTTAAAAACATTAAAAACATCAGATTTTGAATGCAGGAAGTAGACCAATGTGAACCGACTGAAATCATCAATAAAAGTCACAAAATATTTATAGTAAGCGTGGGAAAGAGCTGGAGCAATTCCCCATACATCACTATGGACTAAATCAAAACACTAAGAGGTGTGTGAAGTGGAATGAGGAAACAGAAGAGTTTTGCTCTTTCCCATTTTACAAGTAGCACAATCAAAAGGCACACAAGAAGATAAACCAAGAGATTTATTTAATAAACCAGAATTTAACATAAGGGACAAAGCCTTGGAATTAGGATGTCCGAGTCTATTATGCCACAATCGGCAATTATCTCTAAGAGAAAAACAAAACACATTATTGTCAAATTGATTCCTAGAAATTTTAGAAAAATCCAGCGGAAACAAGCGTCCACATGTAGGCCCCCTCGCGATCTCCTTCCCGGACATCTGGTCCTGCACAACACAACCAGAAGAAGAAAAGGAGATGTTACAATTATTTTCAACAAGTTGCCCGACTGACAATAGGTTGGAAGTTAAATTAGGACATAGATAAACATTTCTCAATGGGATGGGACCAGGAATATCTCCGATAGCAGTAATGGGAATATGTCCGCCGTCAGCGGTTTGTATTTGAAAATGGCCATTGTAACTTGTCATATTGGAGAGAGGGGTGTGGGAATACGTCATATGATTAGACGCCCCGGAATCAAGGAACCAAGTAGAAGATGAAGGTGACTTACCTGAGAGACCAAAGGCAGATAGGGGATTGATAATCATTTGTTGAACCAATTCAGGAGTGAGAGATGATGAGGGCCCAGGCTGTGGGGGTGCAGATGTAGGAACAGGCATAACCGAGGAAGCCACATACGCATGCGGAGTCGGATACTGTGGAGTCTGATACTGCGTCGATGGACGTGGTGGATGTTTGTCAATTCCCGCAAGTATACGGTTGTCTCAAGTAATATAGACTATGGAAGTCCGATTATCGTTCCCACGAGGATCGTTACAAAGAAAATAACAATGATCAATAAAAAGGATTATCAATTCAAATATAGCTAACAAATGCAAATAAGATAACAAAAACAATGGAAATACAAATCAAAATAATAACAATGGAAATAAAAGAATGCAAACTAAAAGAAAACAAGAAACTAAATAACAAAGAGATGTTAATAGAAAAACTCAAGTAAGAACAAACCAAGAACTAGATTAGTAACAAGAATAACAAAGTTAATAACAAAAACAAAATGACAAGGTTAATAAAGAACAATGAAGAAATGCTAGATAGATCAAGTGAATAAGTGTGTGAAAATAAGTGCAAGATCAAGATAAAAAGAAACTAAAAGCATCCATGACAACTAACTAATAAGGAGAACAAGATAGAAAATGAGTGGATAGACATAAAAACAAATGTGCTAATAGTGTAAAATCAAATGTGAAATTGATGGTGTGAATAGATAAATGGAGTGTGAGAATTAACATAAGTGAATAAATGTGTGAGAATGTGAATAGAATCTAACTAAAGTGAGTAAAATAAGTAAGAAACAATACTAATTGATAGATTGAATCATCTAGAATCCACTAAGTAACACTAATCCAATACTAATGCTCTTATCTTTTCCCAAACAAAGACTCAAATCTAATGACAAATCAATGCTTAGATTTGGAAAATATAACTTTAAAACTCAAAGATAGAAATTAACACTCTAATAGCTAAGATTTTCTTCCCTTCATAAAAGAAAAGATTCCTAATGACTATCTATCAAAAGTAAGCATAAACCATCAAAAGATATTAACTCCTAAGCATGATTTATCAAACCTAAGCATAGATAGTAAAAAGAATGCTAAGAAATAAAATAAGCATGGAAGGTAGCATATTGCAATAAAGAAAAATCTATTCTAGCATGTTAAGCACATAAACAAAAGAAATTAAGAGCATAAGCAAAAGGAATAGTATTAACTTAGCTTCATCCAGAAGATCCAATCAAGTGATTAGCCACCCATTGAAGAAGATAAAGCTTTCATTACAAATCTTCAAATTTTACAAGGCTTTCCTCACTTTCTCTCTACAATTTGCTCTCAATTACATGAAAAGCTTAAGTAAAGAGGAGGAGGCTCTCCTTGCTTGTGTCTCTAATGCTTAGAGCTCCCCTCCTTATATAGATACATTTGCCTTGCTTTATTTTGGTTTCTTTCCAATGTGGGACTTCACAAGTATGGAAATATGAACATATGAATGTGATCCCATGTTAGAAAACAGGTCCCAGATTGATGTGCGATTTTGACCCACGAAACGTCCGAATTGGGAAAAATGTTGTGAAATATGATTTGTAGATCTTAGAACAAGCTTTCCAATGCTTCTGAGATCACCTCAATCGGACACCCGAGTAAAAAGATATGGTCAAAATACCAACCCAGGTCTTTCATTTTTCTTCTTATTATTGGCCTAACTTTGTCATTTCTTCATCCAATTGTCTTCCAAACTTATCCTTGCTCTCTTTAACTCTTGAATCTCAACTTTAATCTTCAAATTAATCTTCAATTAACACCTACAAAAAGAAGTCAACATAATTGAGAGTATTTTTTAACATATTTTGTATGGAAGCCATTAGAAGTTATATAAATGCATACAAATGACCATCTATAATGGAAAGATATGAGCAAAGCATGATGGGGAAGAAATTTATTGTTTTTCTACTAAAAATAGTGTTTTGAGTTCTTTTATCTTTCAAAATTCATAAAATAATACTATGAAAATGTATTTTTGTGAACTCATCACACCCCCAAACCTACATTTTGCTAGTCCCAAGCAAAATAAAAGAAAACTAACTATATGCAGAAAACGATAAAAAATCCTAACTCACTTTCGAACGAATCGCGGTTGCACTTAGCTCGTGCAACAAGCCATTTAAACCCCTAAGTTTCCCCTAGTGGACGAGTTTTGTCTCGTGAGGGTTTTCAGCGAATAAATCCCACAAAATTCTTTTTATTTATATCCTCGGGTTTTTAGCAAACTAATAAAAATGAGAGCAAGTTTAGAATACTATCCAATTGTCAAAAATCTTTCCATGATGCTCAAGTCTCGGAGTGTATTTGAGTGAGTTTAGCCAACACTTGTGCGGTTTTGGGTTTTGAGAAAACACAACTTTGATCACCTGCTAAATCCATTCGTTTTGACTTCAGCCTCACAGTCATACTCTCGGAAATAAAATTGCGAAGATTTTCTGACTTATCACTATATATGTGAGTATTGGCAAAGCAAAAGGACTCACATATTTTTTGAAAATGTGGAATTTTTGGAGAATTTATCTCATGGAAAGAACAACCATTTAACTGAGGGTGAAAATGCTCACTCAACTTCTCACTTGTTGAACATCCTAACTTTTCCTGAAATCCAATAGGTCTTTTATTGGTTGTAATGGGGTTAGGGGAAAGGGTTTGGTAAAAGATGGAAAATGAGGTTTTGGAGTTTATAAGAATGAAAGGTCTTAAGTTTTCTTTGAGGGATTTTTCTTCGAATCGACTTCACTTTTTTTTTTCTTCTTTTTTTTTTCTTTCTTTTTTTTTTTGTTTTCTTTCTTTTTCTTCTTTTTTTTTTTTTTTTTTTTCGAGAAGACTTTTTCCTTGGATAGATCATGTGAAGTATCAACAATGCACACTTCCTTCTTTCCTCATCTTTTTCTTACACTTCTCAAAAACAATGGGTTGAAGGCTTTTTATTTGGGTAAAGAAGCTTTGAGAATTTTTAAGGAAAAATGTATCAAGGATAATGGCTCAAAGGGTTACTATGGAAATGTTTTTATGGGTAGGTTTTTAATGGCCATTGGGTTTTAATTTTAGATTGCCTATCATCACTTTACCAGGTCTAGAAAGGTGCTCACAAGCTACAAGTCAAGGTTAGTTCGCAATTTTGGTAATACCCTCAATGGTTGGAAAGAAATAGGCACTAATGAGATAAAAGAAATGTGCCGAAAACTACGAGTTTGAGTAGCTCTTCATTCTACTCGGAATTAGCGCAGAAGAGTCCTTACCATGGAGGAATAGAAAGGCTCTACACTCAATTGGTTAAGTCTCCACTAGTGATTTGTCAGGGTCACTCAGATGTGCCCACTCTTCACTTGGACTACACTCATGTGGCTAAATGTGCAATAATTTTTTCCAAGACTTGATTTTGTGACACTTTTTTTTTTTTTTGAATTTGGATAGTATGGTAAACTAAGATTTCGAAATTTATTAACAAGCTAAAATCCTATGGAATTTTTTTTTTCTTTTTTTCTTTTTTTTCTTTTATTTTTTTTTTTAAATTAAAAATAAAGTTTTTTTTTTAAATATTTACAGGCAAATACATGTGTGCAATGTAGTACCACACCCCCAAACCTAAATCAAACATTGTCCTCAATGATATGCAATGTGAAATGATAAATGGACAAGTAAAAATAAAAAATAAAAAAAATGGAACGCCTTACCATGGGTTGATGCAAAAAATGAATATTGGGTTGCCTACCAACCAACGCTAAGTTTCACTTTGTCAGCCCGACATGACCCTGAAAATTACTTATGCAACATACACAGGGTCCTGAACAAGAGTCTCTTCAACATCCTTGTCCTTAAGCTCTAGAAAAGGTTTCAACCTCTGACCATTGACTTTAAAAACATCCCCATTCTTGGGGTTCTCAATCTCAACTGCCCCATGAAAATAGACAGTACGCACAATGAAGGGTCGAGTCCAACGTGATCTTAGTTTTCCTGGAAAAAGATGTAGGCGAGAATTATACAGAAGAACTTTCATGCCCGGTTCAAAGGATTTCCTCAAGATAGATTGATCGTGGTTTCTCTTCATCCGATCCTTATAAATCTTGGCATTCTCATAGGCGTCATTTCTAAGTTCCTCCAACTCATTGAGATGCAGCTTGCGTAGGTTACCGGCTTTAGCTAAATCAAAATTGAACATTTTGATGGCCCAGTAAGCACTATGCTCCAATTCTACCGGCAGGTGACATGCTTTCCCAAAGACCAATCGATATGGAGACATTCCGATCGGGGTCTTATAAGCAGTCCGATAAGCCCATAAAGCGTCTGTCAATCTTAAAGACCAATCTTTCCGGGTAGGATTGACTGTCTTTTCCAAAATTTGCTTTATTTGCCTATTAGACACTTCCACCTATCCGCTAGTCTGTGGATGATATGGAGTAGCAACCTTATGAGTGATAGAATATTTTTTCATCAGATTCTCGAAGGTGCTATTACAAAAATGACTCCCACCATCACTGATAATCGCCCTGGGGGTACCAAATCTAGAAAAGATGTTTTCTTTAATAAATTTAATAACCACGTGACGATCATTTGTTCTGGTTGGAATCGCCTCTATCCATTTGGAGACATAATCTACAGCAAGCAAAATGTATAAGTTGCCGAAGGAACTCGGAAATGGACCCATGAAGTCTATGCCCCAGACATCAAAAATCTCCACAATAAGCATCGGATTTAAGGGCATCATGTTCCTCCGCGTAATTCTGCCTAATTTCTGGCAACGCTCACAGTGCAAACAAAACGTGTGACAATCCTTGAAAAGGGTGGGCCAGTAAAATCCGCACTGCAACACCTTTGCAGCAGTCTTCTTAGAACTAAAATGCCCACCACAAGCGTGGTCATGGCAGAAGGATATCACACTTAAATAGTCCTTTTCCGAAATGCATCTCCTAATGATTTGATCTGGACAGTACTTGAACAGGTATGGGTCATCAAAGAAGAAATGCTTAACCTCAGACAAAAACTTGGACCTATCCTGTTTGGACCAGTGATCGGGCATCTGTCCAGTGACCAGGTAGTTAACAATATCCGCAACCCAAGGGAAATGGGAGACACTCAGCAACTGTTCATCGGGGAAACTTTCACTCAAAGGGATGCTCTCTTGCTCGATTTCCGTAGGTAATCGGGAGAGATGGTCAGCTACAACATTTTCAGAACCTTTCTTGTCCCGAATCTCAAGGTCAAACTCTTGTAACAAGAGAATCCACCTAATCAGACGGGCTTTCGCATCTTTTTTCATCAACAGGTACCTAAGGGCCGAATGATCGGTGTAAACTATGACCTTAGACCCAATCAGGTAGGGTCTAAACTTCTCCAGGGCAAAGACGACAGCTAACAGCTCTTTCTCTGTGGTTGTGTAATTCAGCTGAGCGTCATTCAAGGTCCGACTGGCATAATAAATGACATGGGGCGATTGGTTCACTCTCTGTCCTAGCACAGCCCCAAGAGCATGGTCAGAAGCGTCACACATGAGTTCGAAGGGAATTGTCCAATTAGGTGACTTTATTATTGGGGTAGAGGTCAACTCCTGTTTCAATTGCTCAAATGCTTGTAGGCAAGGTTCATTGAAGACAAAAGATACATCCTTAGATAACAGATTGCTCAAGGGTGCAGCTATCTTGCTAAAATTCTTAATGAACCGTCTATAAAAACCTGCATGGCCCAAGAAAGATCTGATATCCTTCACCGTTTTTGGCGGTGGCAGGTTGGAAATGAGATCAATTTTGGCCTTGTCAACCTCGATACCATTCTCAGAAATAACATGGCCCAGGACAATTCCTCTTTTTACCATGAAATGACACTTTTCCCAATTCAAAACAAGATTCTTATCTTGACATCTCACTAAAACAAGGTTCAGGTGATGCAAACATTCTTGGAAACTACTCCCATGGACCGAAAAATCGTCCATAAACACCTCTAAGAATCGCTCGACCATGTCCGAAAATATGCTCATCATACACCTTTGAAATGTCGCAGGTGCATTGCACAACCCAAAAGGCATGCGCCGGTAGGCAAATGTACCGAAAGGACATGTAAAAGTTGTCTTGTCCTGGTCCTCGGGTGCTATGGGTATCTGATTATAGCCGGAGTATCCATCAAGGAAACAATAAAAGGCATGACCAGCTAGTCTCTCAAGCATCTGGTCCATAAATGGGAGGGGAAAATGGTCTTTACGGGTGGCTGAGTTCAACTTTCTATAGTCAATGCACACTCGCCAGCTCGTCTGGGTCCTTGTGGGCACTAACTCGTTCCCCTCATTCTTTACAACAGTTATCCCAGACTTTTTGGGCACAACATGGACTGGGCTCACCCATGAGCTGTCCGAAATAGGGTAAATGATACCTGAATCCAATAGTTTCAGAACCTCCACTCTTACGACATCCTTCATTGATGGATTAAGACGCCTCTGTGGTTCTCTTGAAGTTTTTGCATTTTCTTCCAAATGGATCCGATGTTGAACCACAGATGGGCTTATTCCTTTTATATCTGCAATCGTCCAACCTATAGCCTTTTTGTGATCCTTCAGGATCTCAATCAATTGTTGTTCCTGGACTTCTTCCAGGTCTGAGGCTATAATGACAGGGAGGGTCTCAGCTGGGCCCAAAAACACATACTTGAGGGTGTCAGGTAGTGGTTTTAGGTCGAGCTTGGGTGGTTCTTTAATTGATGGAACAGGTGGGGCAGCCGATGGAATCAAGATCTCTGGCTTAGGTTGCCATTGACTCCTCTCAAATGCAGGGGCAGAATCCAGTAACGCATTTACTTCTTTAATGCTTTTCTCAACATCAATGTTACCTCCAAAATATGCAAGACAAGCCTCTAGTGGGTCCTCACAAACTAACTGTGATCCTACACTCTCAATAAGCTCCTCTAGGTAACTCACCTCACAAATTTCAGAATCACTCTCATCTCTGGGTTGCTTGCCAACGTTGAAAATGTTTATTTGGACTGTCATATTCCCAAACGATAGGTGCATCACACCATTTCGACAATTAATCAGGGCATTGGAAGTGGCAAGGAATGGTCTCCCTAAAATTACCGGGATTTTCACGATATTTCCAATTGGTGGTCGGGTATCAAGGACTACAAAGTCCACCGGGAAAACAAACTCACCTACCTTGATCAAAACATCTTCAACAACACCTTTGGGGTACCTAACTGAAGCATCAGCTAGTTGTAAGGTCACCTTTGTCGGTTTCAGATCCCCCAAACCTAACTCCTCGTATATCGAATACGGGAGCAGATTGACACTCGCACCCAAGTCCAACAAAGCTTGTTCTATGTGATGATCCCCTATTTGACAAGAAATTGTAGGACACCCAGGGTCCTTGTATTTGATTGGGGTTGAAGTGGTAATGATGGAACTGCATTGCTGGGCTAAAAAGGCCTTTTTGGGTACATTGGTTGTTCTTTTGAATGTGCATAAATCTTTGAGGACTTTGGCATAAGTCGGGATCTGTTGGATGGCTTCTAACAGTGGAATGTTAATTCTCACTTGCTTGAACACTTCAAGGATTTTATCCAACTGGACATTATTTTTCATTTTACCTAGCCTCTGAGGGTATGGGGCCTTAGGAACAAAGGTTTTACCTTGCAGCCATTCTACGTGTGGTAACTGCATGCACTACATTGATTTGCTCATGGACTTTGCCCTTGTCATCATGGACAACAAACTGGCCTGTTGAAGTTTGGCCTTTGGGATTGGCTTCGGGCTGACTTGGAAAGGTACCCTTGTCTCTTTGAGCTAATGACCTAGCCAACTGGCTGACAGTGTATTCCAGCTTGGCAATGGACTGGGTATTAGCATTCAAATTCTGAGTAGTGCTTTGCTGGAATTGGAGAGTATTTTGGGCCAACATTTTCATTGTGTCCTCTAGAGAAGTTATCTGCTGATTCTGAGAATTAAGATTCTGATAACCTTGGACCATTGGTGGTCCCTGTGACACTTGGGGTACTTGAGGCTTTTGGTATCCCGGAGGTGGCATATGCTGGGCCATTGGCTGAGAAGGGTTTCCTTGGTGTTGTCCTTTGGTCCATGAAAAATTAGGATTATCCTTCCAACCAGGATTGTATGTATTAGAATATGGATCATACCTCGGCCGCTCATATCTAGTATTCTGGTAAAGTGCACTCACCTCCTCCATACTCTCACTTTGACTTTGACCAAACAATGCTCTACATTGGGATCCAAGATGGGTAAAATCTCCACAATTGGTGCAGGGTGGGGCAGTAGGATCACTAACTGCTTGGCTCATCTTTAATGATTCCAGGGTCTTTGGGGTGGTCTGCTGACAGGTTTGGTTCATTTCAAGGGCTTCTAATCTCCTAGTCAACATGGCCAACTTGGCTTCGGCCTCGAATTTGGGTTCCACTCTATGCATGCCCCTTCTTTCTGCAACAATGGGTCTTTTGGGATCCTCTCTGATAGGTTCCCATTGGAGAGTGTTCTCAGCTACCTCCTCAAGGTATGTCCAAGCTTGGTCAGCTGTCTTTTGGGTGAATACTCCGTTGCAGAAAGACTCCACCATGGTCTTAGTGGGATAGTTTAGTCCTTCATAAAGGATTTGGACTAGCCGGATCTTTTCGAATCCGTGATGTGGGCATTGCAACAATAAGTCTTTGAACCTTTCCATGTACTCATACATGGTTTCTCCCTCCAGTTGGTGGAAGCTGTTCAGGGTATGTCTAATGAAGGCCGTTTTCTGTTTTGAATAAAACTTTTTATAAAAGGCCTCGACTAGTCCCTCCCATGTGTTTATGGAATTAGCCTGTAAGGCATAAAGCCATGCTTTTGCCTTCTCCTTCAGCGAGAACGGGAACAACCTAAGCTTAAGGGCCTCTTCAGACATATGGTTATACTTCATGGTTCCACAGATTTCCTCAAACTCTCTCACATGCTGATATGGGTTCTCATTTTCCACCCCTCTGAAAATTGGTAACATCTGGATTAAGCCAGATTTCAGCTCAAATGAGGCATTTGTGGCAGGTATGATGATGCATGAGGGCTGGTTAGATCGGGTTGGGTACATGTACTCCCTAAGAGTCATGGGTTGGGTTTGTGGGTTTCCGTCAGCCATTTCCTCAATGGCAATGGGGTCCGTAAAATTCTCCACAGGGATATCAAATAAATTGAAGCTCTCTAAACGACCCTGCACACGTAACCAATTGTGCATAAACTACCTATCAACTCCAAAAATGATGGTCCGCTCAGATGAAGGAGGATTAATGCTTAAACACAAACAAGCAAAACAAAGTGATCTTTTTTTTTTTTTTTTTTTTTTTAAACCAAACTATGCTTAACTAAGGCTACCTAAGATTAAGCTAGACAGCTCCTAACTGTGAAGAGTACACCTAGGCCTCCAATCCGGTCCTATGAAACGTAGTCGGCCAGGCAAGCCCCCAGGGGATTGGTGGGATCACGATGCACGTGGCAAAGGTTCCGCTTAAATACCAAACTCCTAGAACAGATGAACTGTCTCCCTTAAGGGACAAGGCTATTCTAGGCACCGATTTCCGTCAAGGAGCGCAAATGGTACAACCTTTGATGGTCTTCTCCTAATGAGCTCGTGTCCTATGGTCACGTTTCTACTCAAATTTTATTAAAGGCTAAGAATTCCTAAGTAGTGAGGAAAATGAGTTCCTATGGGCAAGGAAATGGTGATGAAATCCAATCCTTATCTTGTTCGGGGTATGATTGCCCTTACTAAGTGTGTGCTTTCCAAATTACTTTGTGTATTTTGAAATGATTAAGCACTACAAAGCAATTAAACAATCAAACAACCAACAAAATTGACCCACTAACGGGGGATGTGTGGGTGTATCAAAATACGCACCTCCCAAACTAAATTGGGGGAAGATCGGTTGAAGTCGACCCAAGCCACCAACACCAATTTCGGTGTACGAACTTGGGGGGCCGCGACGGTATCGTCCAACCGTCCTCCTTCTTAATTATTACAATACTTTGAACACTTAAATGAACTTTAAAAAAAATTATTACAAACTTGAAATGAATCCTAATACAAGAGTTTCTAAGAAAGCAATTTAAATTCCTAAGTTAGAATTCTTTGGTTGCTCTTTTCTTCTTTCCTTGCTCCAATCACAGAATCTCTGAAAATACAAACAAAGAAAATGTATAGAATCCGCAATGAAAACTAAAAGAAAGAATAAAAATGCAACTAAGCTATATGAAAGTTGAAAATCCTTAAAATCAAGTATTTCTATGTACGCCGATCCCCGGCAACGGCGCCAAAAACTTGTTTGTCAATTCCCGCAAGTATACGGTTGTCTCAAGTAATATAGACTATGGAAGTCCGATTATCGTTCCCACGAGGATCGTTACAAAGAAAATAACAATGATCAATGAAAAGGATTATCAATTCAAATATAGCTAACAAATGCAAATAAGATAACAAAAACAATGGAAATACAAATCAAAATAATAACAATGGAAATAAAAGAATGCAAACTAAAAGAAAACAAGAAACTAAATAACAAAGAGATGTTAATAGAAAAACTCAAGTAAGAACAAACCAAGAACAAGATTAGTAACAAGAATAACAAAGTTAATAACAAAAACAAAATGACAAGGTTAATAAAGAACAATGAAGAAATGCTAGATAGATCAAGTGAATAAGTGTGTGAAAATAAGTGCAAGATCAAGATAAAAAGAAACTAAAAGCATCCATGACAACTAACTAATAAGGAGAACAAGATAGAAAATGAGTGGATAGACATAAAAAGAAATGTGCTAATAGTGTAAAATCAAATATGAAATTGATGGTGTGAATAGATAAATGGAGTGTGAGAATTAACATAAGTGAATAAATGTGTGAGAATGTGAATAGAATCTAACTAAAGTGAGTAAAATAAGTAAGAAACAATACTAATTGATAGATTGAATCATCTAGAATCCACTAAGTAACACTAATCCAATACTAATGCTCTTATCTTTTCCCAAACAAAGACTCAAATCTAATGACAAATCAATGCTTAGATTTGGAAAATATAACTTTAAAACTCAAAGATAGAAATTAACACTCTAATAGCTAAGATTTTCTTCCCTTCATAAAAGAAAAGATTCCTAATGACTATCTATCAAAAGTAAGCATAAACCATCAAAAGATATTAACTCCGAAGCATGATTTATCAAACCTAAGCATAGATAGTAAAAAGAATGCTAAGAAATAAAATAAGCATGGAAGGTAGCACATTGCAATAAAGAAAAATCTATTCTAGCATATTAAGCACATAAACAAAAGAAATTAAGAGCATAAGCAAAAGGAATAGTATTAACTTAGCTTCATCCAGAAGATCCAATTAAGTGATTAGCCACCCATTGAAGAAGATAAAGCTTTCATTACAAATCTTCAAATTTTACAAGGCTTTCCTCACTTTCTCTCTACAATTTGCTCTCAATTACATGAAAAGCTTAAGTAAAGAGGAGGAGGCTCTCCTTGCTTGTGTCTCTAATGCTCAGAGCTCCCCTCCTTATATAGATACATTTGCCTTGCTCTATTTTGGTTTCTTTCCAATGTGGGACTTCACAAGTATGGAAATATGAACATATGAATGTGATCCCATGTTAGAAAACAGGTCCCAGATTGATGTGCGATTTTGACCCACGAAACGTCCGAATTGGGAAAAATGTTGTGAAATATGATTTGTAGATCTTAGAACAAGCTTTCCAATGCTTCTGAGATCACCTCAATCGGACACCCGAGTAAAAAGATATGGTCAAAATACCAACCCAGGTCTTTCATTTTTCTTCTTATTATTGGCCTAATTTTGTCATTTCTTCATCCAATTGTCTTCCAAACTTATCCTTGCTCTCTTTAACTCTTGAATCTCAACTTTAATCTTCAAATTAATCTTCAATTAACACCTACAAAAAGAAGTCAACATAATTGAGAGTATTTTTTAACATATTTTGTATGGAAGCCATTAGAAGTTATATAAATGCATACAAATGACCATCTATAATGGAAAGATATGAGCAAAGCATGATGGGGAAGAAATTTATTGTTTTTCTACTAAAAATAGTGTTTTGAGTTCTTTTATCTTTCAAAATTCATAAAATAATACTATGAAAATGTATTTTTGTGAACTCATCAGTGGACGGCGGCGACATTCAGAGATATGTCCCGACTTTTTACAGTAACTGCAGACTTTCTGTTTACATTGAGATGCAAGATGCCCAAATTTCTGACAACTGTAGCATTGGGTTTTGCTCAAGTCTCGAGGCAGAGGCTGAGAAGTTTTATTTGCCGAGAACGCGACTGAATAGGTTGCAGTCTTTTGTTGAGCAATATGAGCCGAGGTCATAAGGCGCTGTTCTTCGCGTAAGAGTTCATTCAAGCAGACAGCCAAGGAAGGTAGAGGCGTCCGATTCATCAGGGCAGATCGGACACTTTCATATTCAGTCCGTAATTTCATCAAAAATTGATCCCGCTGACTAGAGGCCTGAAGATCGCGAATGACGATTAAAACATTTGCAGCCACGCCTGCATACTTAATACTATCGTATTCCGACCATAGGGTCTGGAATCCCGAATAATAGTCTTAGATTGACAAGGTCCCTTGTGCATATTCAGCAATCGCACATTCAAGGTGAAATTGACGTGCGGAGTTATCTTGATGGTACACTTGCTGCAGATACCCCCACATGTCTTTAGAAGTGGGGTAGGGTTTGAGGTTCATGATCAGATGAGGCTCAACGGATCCCAGAATCCATGTTTTGATTTTGGAATCTGTAGTATGCCAAGAGGAGATCTTCTCATCCTCGGTGGGTATAGGGTCCGAACCAGAAATATATCCCCATAATTCTTTAGCTTCAAGGTATATTTGGAACTGAAAAGACCAAGCAGGGTAGTTTTTTCCTGTGAATCGAATCAAGGTAACCTCAGATTTTTCCATTGCAAAAGATGTTAGCCAAAAGAGATGATTTAATAGTGATAAGACTGAGCAATCAGTGAAGAGAAACTATGTAAAACCAAAAACAGCAAAAAAATTTGTGCACAATAGGCCCTGTCAAGTGAAAACAACAGCAATGGTGGCACGTACTGAACACAGCAGCAAGTAGCAAAATAGTAAACAGCAGAAATCCAGGCAGGAAGCAGAAATCAAGGCAGAAATAGAACCAGAAACTGTTCCCAGAACAGTTGTGTGAGGCAGCGCAACTCAAATCACCCAGAACAGCCCTGACGAACATGCACAGAGGATGGGTTTTGTTCGTGGGACCCACCAGATGATCTTAGGACAGATCAAAGGCAAGGGATGAGATGAGATGTAAATCCCGCAACTGATGGAAGAAGGAATCCTCAAAAAGGATCAAGATCTGAGAATCTAGACGGCTGAGATTGAATCTTGTGGAGAAAATTGAAAAACCCTAGAATTTAGTAGATGGCTTACCTCTGATGATCATAAAATCTTGAAAAAATCACTAGAAAGTTGGATAATTTCAGTCGACCAGGATAGAAGGGATTTGCAGAGGGGCTAATGACGATCTAAAGTGGGCCACGTCTTGATCTGAGAGGATCTGTGATGATTAGGGATGATTAGCGATGATCTCTTATTGCCTTGATACTATGTAAAATCAAAAACAAGGTTTTCTTGAACTTCGCTCTGATACCATGACAATTTTTATGAATACAGAACCTTGAGAGCCACGGTTGTTGAATCAATACAGAATGTATTGTCCTGTCTTTATTGGAGAGAAGTCATCACTATATATAGGTATTACAGCAATATCTATTCTAGTTCTAAGAAAACCACAATCCATCTAGAGATAGGAAAGCTATTAATAAACTATTTAAGATAGGAAAGCTACTAATTAAAATAACATGTACATCTGTGTCAACAATCACTCCACGTGAGAAATAACTAAATCTTCCATGGGCCTTGGGCCTGTTTAACACTCATGAGGTGTGAAAGTGAATTGCACAGAACCACGCATATTTTCACACCATTTTTACACCTAATTTACGCCATCACGTGAGTGCAAACAAACATAAATGTACATAAGCGTTATGCATGTGAGTCATTTACATATGTAAATAGATGCAAACAAACGGCCCCTAAAGGACTCCAACAATACCAAAGGCATGTCAAAGATTTTAAGGAATGTATACGAATTGAGGCGTGTGACTAAATAGTGTAGAAGAAGATGGCTGATTAACCCTTTATTTGACCAACATAAACACAAATTTTAGCTAGGAAAAAGTTAGGTAAAGATGTTCCATACCATCAGCCATGTAATAAATTCATCTTGCAGTTTTTTTTTTTTTTTGGGTGCATGTGAATTGTCCTAATTTTCTTTGTGGATATATAAATGTCATTGTCAATTTGTCATAATCATCATTGAAGCCTTGTGCAATCTCTTCAGGTTTGGATATGTGATTTCTACTTTTCCACTTAATCCTAGTTAAACATGTCTTGCCACTTCATTCTATGTCTTTACTAGTCTCTAGTTACACTTAAATACT
The DNA here is from genome assembly GCA_028538565.1 of Umbellularia californica. NCBI lineage: Eukaryota > Viridiplantae > Streptophyta > Magnoliopsida > Laurales > Lauraceae > Umbellularia > Umbellularia californica. The sequence goes on from JAPQWN010000007.1 coordinate 57,370,115, forward strand.
TTTTTTTATGTCATTTCAAATCTTATTTATGTGTCCAAAGTCCAAACCATCTGAAATGCACTGTTGCTTTTTTCTTCTATTATGGCCACCCTAGATTTTCTATCATTATTTGTTCCTAATTCCATCCTTTTTTTGCAACTAAAGAATTACATCTTAGGATCAATCTACTCAAGGTGCAAGTTAGGTGCCAAGTCTATTCGGAGCCTGAGGCACGACGAGCATGCCCTAGGCCCAATCCTAATTTTGCTGGTTGCGCCTTCAATAAAACAAGGAAATAAGCATATATATATATATATGTATGTATGTATTTTTTTAGTTTCTATCATTATACTAAATCATTATTAAGTAAATAAGAAGCCATTTTGCCTAATTTGTATTCTACATTGTCCATGTATAAGCTTATTTAAAATAGATTATAACAAAATAAGAAGAGGAAAGGAATCATATTATCCTCTACCTTACTGTTTACCAACCATGTCATAAAATAAAAAATCTAAGTGCTTTACAAAGTAAAATTTCAATAGCTCTAATAAAATGTTTCATTGTTACATTACTACATCTACTGTATACACTCTTTATTTTTCCATATCATTATCTCCAAAATGGTAGCCTCTAGAAATATCACACAGCTGATTTCTTTTACGGGATAAAAAAGAATTAAGGATGAGAAGATGATGATGGTAAAAAGAAGATGAGGAAGAAACCTTGAATGTCTGTGCTCCCATTCCACGCTAGAATACCAGATTGATGGCACAACAAATTCATGCAAACAGATACTTATTAGAAAGGATTTTATAATTTATTAATAGAAATTGCTTACAATTGTTGTAGTGGCAGCTTCTCTGAAGTTCAACATTGTGACAATGCTCACAATGGTAGTACTCACTCACACTAACTCTTACCAATTACGAGTTTGAAAACACATATGCCAAAGACCCTTGAAGTCTTGAACTACTACTAATAAGAATTCTATTGCTACTACATGACTTACTATTCAAAATAAAAATTTCTACTACAAGACTTGCTTCTCAGCTAACGCATCATCAACCAACACATCTTACACTTTTATAGACAACCAAAGGAAGGCCTTCATAATAGCTCAATGATTCTCTATCTCCAAAGAATCTCCTTTCTTTTAAAAATGCTTTGGAGATGCTTCTCCTTTCATGACGGGAGGCTTCTTTAGTTCATGTCTAGGTATGGGCAACCTTGGCTTCTAGCAATGATGGAATAGCAAAAGTGGATTTGTTGTTCCTTTAAGTCTAACAGTGCTTGGTGGCCTTGCTTTGTTGTAACGATGAGGATTCTTCTTTAAGGTCATGCAAAATTGATGTCACATCAAATTATTTTGATGCTTGAAACATAATTGCTCTCAATAATTATAGGTCCTCTTGTCAAGCGGACAGAGTGAGTCTTGGTGGAGACTGAAGCTTAATGATCCTTAAAATTTTCTCATTAATGTAAAATTAGTGAGTTAATAAACTCTTTTAAGCCATAAATAGAGCTCCAAAGCCTCAAGACAGCCTTTTCCACAATTCATTTTGCTGTGTGTAAATTGTAAAATGCTAGATCTTTAGTTGAGGAAGAAGACGACAAGGATTCTAAGGTGAACTTCCTTCTTTAAGTTCTTTCTTTGAGACCTTTCTTTGTTGATCCATTGTTCGTAGAAGTTTTTGCTTAAAATTTGTATGACTTCGACTAGTCTTCATCAGATTTTACTTTTCAGGTTTCCCTTGGTACAAACCCATAATCAAATTTATCCCATGAATTTGTGTAGACTTTCCTTTCTAAAATAAAAGGGTAATTCTTGAGCCTTGATTTTGGAATTCCCATTTCAATATCCAAGAAACACTGTTTCTGAGAAGAAGTATAGATGATAAGTTTTTTTGGGAATATTGGCTTATGTCAAATTTAGCTTTGGAAGCTGATGGAATTCCCATTAGTTGGACTCAGCTGCATGAATTCCGTTTCGCCATTCCACTCTAACTTGGTCCAAATCGTTTGATATGTTAGACTTCTTCATATCTATCCTAACTATTTCCATCCATGTCCTCTTCGGACTACCCCTTTTCTTTAAGGGGCCATAAACCTGCATGAACTTTTCCTCACTGGTGCGTCATTAGCCTGCGTTGGACATGTCCAAACCATCTCAAACATGCCTCTCTTAGTTTATCATTTATTGATAATGCTACCCCCAAATTCTCTTGAATGTTCTCATTTATGACTAACCTCCCTAGATTTACCACACTTGCATCTCAACATTCTCATCTCTACTTCCTCATTTTTTGCATGTGTTGCGTTGTTCCCTAGTCAGCCAACATTTTGCTCTATAGGTCATAGTTGGTCTAATTGCTTTCCTTCGGTCTTGTTGATATGTGCCGATCGCGAAGCACTATCTAAGCAAGTCTCCACTCGACGATCAAACTATTATCCTATGTTTGACATCCTCCTCAATCTGCCCATCCTTAATAATTATAGGGCCAAGGTATCATAAGGACTATCTTTGTGGTATCTTTTGGGCTTCTATCTCACAAGAGTAACATCTCTTTGCACATCCCTACTATGAAGTTGCAAATTTTTTATTTCATTTTTGTACGCTTTATTTTAAAGCCCTAGAATTCTAAAGCCTCCGCTCTCTCTCACGTTTTGCGTTCATCCCATCTCGATGTTTTCACCAACATTATATCATCTACAAACAACATACATCAACACACCTCTCTTAAATATGTGTAGTTAGCTCGTTTATAATCAATGCAAAGAGATAAGTGATTAAAGCCAACCCTTGATGCAAACCTATGGTCGTTGGAGAATCATGTGTCTCTTCGCAGGTAGTTCTCACACTCGTTATCGCTCTTTTATACACGTCTTTCATGATGCCAATATAACTTCACAGGACACTAATTTTTTCTAAAACCCTCCAAATCAAATCTCTAGGTACCTTGTCATTGGTTTTCTCTAGTTCGATGAGGACCATATAAAGATTTTTTTTCCATTAATTGTCTAAGTGAGAAGGTTGCTTCCATAGTTGACCTCTCTGACGTGACACCAAATTGATTTATAGATGTTTTGGTCTTTCGTCAAAGTCTTTGCTCCATTACTCCCTCCCACAGTTTCATAGTGTGACTCATAACCTTACATATAGTTGAATGCTTTAGTCGAATGCTAGTTCATTATTCATCTCTAGAACATTTCCAAAACCACAAAAATTCTTCAATAAATAACCTTATAAAAAAATCTAAAAAAAGAAAGGAAAAAGTAAAATATTATTAATATTAGCCTCATGGTTATGACTATTCTCACTTAGCCAAATCGCTTGAATTGTAAAATTTGATGAAACAAGTATCGAATTGTAAGGTTCACACTTGAATCTTAATGTTAACTTGTAAATGAGATTCGTTGCTTAGATACAAATTGTTTTGCTTAAGATTCGATATGAATCATAGGATGCTGACAACAGTGTCTATAACCATACCTACTCTATTGGCATTGTTCTTTTCTGTGTAGTAGAGTTTGTTGCCATTAGTGAGCTCCTTAGCTTTATCCTCTTTTCATTTTGTTTTTTGTAAACAAGCTACATTAACTCTTCTTCTTTTAATTGTATTGACAAACTCCATGCTCTTGCCTACTCAAAGTTCCTATAATCCAATGGTGACTCAAATTCTCCTATTCTACTGGAATAACTTCTTTACCCACACTTGTTCAGATTGGTGCAAGAACGCTTGCGTACTTTCTACTGCAGCCGGGCGCCTTCACATGTTTGTAGCAGGAAACAACCTAGCATGATTATGAAAACTTGCCTACCTTTTACTACAACTGGGCGCTGCTGCAGTGAGTTGCTTATAATGGGGAATGCCCTAGCATGATCACGAAACTGTCTCAGAATTCATGTTCTAGATGTGACAGAAGTTTACATTTGGCTATCAAGCCGATGCTTTTTATGCAGGCTTGGGACCGATAGTAAGTTGGCGGAGTTTGAAAGTTGATTACCATTAAGTTTAAATCTTTATGGAGGATGGAGATTATTTGAACAAAACTTTCCGATTAGGTGGAACACCAAGAAATGAAGGTTGAGAGAATCTAGTTCCTCATCTAATAACTTGGAATGTCTAAATTGAGAGTTTTGAATGTAAAAACTATGTTCCTAGGAGATCAATGATTCCAATAATTACAAAATCGGGATCCTTCTAAGGTGTTTAATCGACAGGTGCTTAAAGGAAATGAACCCCACTGAGTGTGTAACAGAACTTGGATAGTTTTCAGTTCTGACTAGGCATATCAAGCATTCTGGGTCTAAAAAATAATGATTTATTTAAGAACTTTGGTTCTCAAAAATATTAGGAAAGAAATTTAAGACCTCACTGCAGTGAGGATGAGATAACTCAAATTCCTAAGGATGTCTCCAGGCTTCCACCGCCAGAATCGTAGCCCGTCCAGAAGCTATCATCTGAGTTGCAGCAACACCACAGCTCTACCACAGGGTATGCTGGCTAATCCCCCATAATAGGTCTCAGTGTCTCACACCAACGTTCGAATTGCAGAATCCTTGAAACAAAGAAAGGTGAAAATGAAAGAGAAGGGACAATTTTGGGGAAGATGTGTTAATTTTAGGGAAAAGTTGTCTCTCTGAAAAATAAGAGACATCTTTGATGGAAAAAAGAGAAGGGGCGTTTAGTTGGGAAAAAGGAAAGGCTTCTAATGGAGTAATGGAAAGGCAATGGTATTTTTGTCATTTCTAAAACTTGGGAAGGAATTTAATACCATTGCCTCTAATTTGAAAGTGATGAGCCAGTTGAAATGATTCCAAAAACTGACTACATTTTTGAAATTATCATTTCATAAGGATCTGCTTTTAGAAAGGGCGAAAAGTGAGGGGCTTTTCTGATAATTCCCCTTGTTGCCTTTCCATCCCATTCAATCTAAATCTCTATCTTACTTATTTTGAAGAGTTACTAAAACTCTAAAGTTTGTTGGTTGGAAGATTACTATATGAGAAATAAAGATAAACAAATCAAATGAGATAAGGAAGACCCTTATACCCTTATCTCTCTAAAAAAAAATTATCAGTTGGCAACTGTATCGGCCAGTGGGCCTAGTATGGGTTTGATCAGGTTGGATCAGGTCGGATGATGACCTGTAAATGAGTTCAAATTTGCAAGGAACCCGTTATTTTGTACTATTCTAACGAATCAGTCCCTGGCAGTTAAATTATTAAATAAGTGGAACTATTTTGGGCGGTGTCCTCATTTTTCCTTGACCTCTTAAATGAGTATGGAATTCACATGCCCAACCATAAGCTTCTAAGAACTGCGTAGGATAGCTTGGACCACCAAAGGATCTTTTTGCTCTTCATCTTGGATGTGGGTCCTCACTCTTTTGTAGATGTTTTTTTGGCTGGTTCTTTGCATGAATTTGCACTCTGATTTGGTTGGATCTTTTTTAATGCTGACTCATTGTAGTGTGTTTAGGATCTTAAATGTCTTATGCATGTTTTTGTGTGTGGTATGTTATATATCTGCACGGGCTAACATGCTCTATTAATAGTAGCATTGTAGATTTAAGCAGTTCGTGTAATGTTTATCCCTAATTGTGTATGTTTTAGAGATAGAAAATCTCTCATCGTCCTAATTGTAAATTGCAACTTCCGCTATCTTGTGATCTTTCAGCACAACTGGATGCTTTCTGTATAAACATTTGTAAAAAACAACAACCTAAAGTTTGATTTTGGCTAAACAGGAAAGATTGTCGAGGACAAAAAATCACCTGGCACCCTACATCAAGAACTTGATGAAGGCCGCATTCATGAAACTTCAGTCTACAGAGCAATTTTAATTGCTCTATTGCTTCTGTATACGATACTAACAATACCATTGTGTTGTCGGACATCGTGAACAAAGGGACACGAATGATTGGTTTCTTCCATAGCATGCTATGTTGTTATTTGATTTGCTAGGATCCTTAACCTATAATGGTGCATACCTAACTATCTTTTTTTCCTATATATTCAGGATACATGGCAGGAGGTTGATCCTGATGAACTGTCGTATGAGGTACTGTGACAAATACATACATATATGTGTATTCATATGCTTATATATATGTATGCATGTATTCTTTTAAACACACACATTGTTTTCTATATCAAATCTTCATATGTGTATGTATTAATTTTTACACACACATGATGTCCTACATCAAATCTTCTATCCTGATTTACTTTATGGCGAATGATTTTTATTAATACAGGAGTTACTCGCATTAGGTGAAGTGGTTGGAACTGAGAGCAGGGGACTATCTATGGATATTATTGCATCTCTGCCTTCAATTAATTACAAAGCACACAGTGCATTGGATGGCAACACTGATCAGTAAGCACATGGGCCTATGATATTTTCAGTCTCTTTTATGCTTGTAATGTTGGGTGATGATGATATTGTGGGCATATTGCAGGTGTGTCATTTGTCGATTGGACTATGAGGATGGTGATGCATTGATTGTGCTTAAATGCAAACATGCATACCATTCTGAGTGCGTAAACAATTGGCTTCAAATAAACAAGGTATATCTCTTGGTGTGTGCTTTAGTTCTCATCATTTAATTGTTTGTGGGTTTAGTGGTTTAAGATGAACAAGGTATGCCTCTAGGTGATAGCCCTCAGTTTTTTTTTAATTTTATTTAGTATTAGTAGAATTTTTTTTCGTCTGAAGGACAATTGCTTTTTTTGGGTGCAAGTAATCGTCTCTTTATACGTCACTAGCCATATATACAAAACAGGAACTGAGTGGTTAACTCTAAAACCCACAAAACAAGTTTCCTGTAGACCGTAGGTACAGCCATCTTAGCCACCTATGCGGTATGATGTCAACATTAAGTAGCTCCTTCCTGCATCATGTGGAGGAGGTGAGATGGGAAGACAGATATCATGACCTGCAGGGCCAGAGGCTGGAGTTTGGCAACCCAATTGGAGTTCCAAGTGCAGTGGATAAATTCCCTTTCCGGCAGGAAGCCAAAGCTGATGGAGCTGATCCCAATGAACATGAAGTTCCCAACATACTCTCTCCCCCAGCCTGATGTACTGAACTAGCTGCTCTGTTGTGCCTTTAACGATAACATGATAGAAAACAGTCGGATGGAGCTACTGCTATAAGAAAAAAAAAAAAATGCAATCCCCTAATAATAGAAATGAGCTCTGCATGAGCCCAATGGATCATTGAAACTAAGTTTATGTTGGCCAAAATCAGGTGGCTGCCACGTGGTTGATGGGCGGGGGAAGGCCAGTGAGGGTGGGGAGATGTTTGGGGTAGCATTTGAAAATGACCCTGGTGCTCCTGGTAAGAGTGGTCCACTCTTAGATTGAAGCTCTTGTTCAAAGAGAAGAAGATTACAAGAGAACAAACAGGACAGCTAATCCAAAAGATTAGACAACAATATTATAAAAGCATTATACGAAACAATGAGCAGACTGTAGAAGGGAAAAAATGACCAAAGGAGAATATCTGCCCACCCCTTGCTTCGGCACGGGTCTGCCAAACCATTAGCCGACTGACAAACATTCTTTAACTTCACTTGAATAGGGAAGACAGTTAATTTTATTAAAAAAACTAGGGGATGCCACATAAGAAGAAACTTAAGAAATGACATTTGCCTAATCACTCTCCACAACCAACTTATTATGAAAATGAAGAACAAAAATTCTAAGTGCTTCTAAAATAGCAATTACTGCTGCCTCATTAGACTCTAAAATGCCAACATGCTTAGAGAGCATGAACAAGACAGTCCCTTAACTTTTCCAGAGTACCCCTTTAATCCTGACCAGCCTTGGCTTTCACCTGGCAGCTCCATCCACGTTAAACTTCAAAACACCCAGCTGGAGAAGACCAACCCAACACTTTTCTCACCTGCAGGTGATGACATGTTGCACAGAAGGTAATTTTGGTTTGTTGTTTCCATCTGTACCATTACACAAATGCTATTAGGGCTGTTGCAGTGTGGGTTTGAGTCCACCAAGAACACTATGAGAAGGGGCTTTGAATGTGTGATTTGAAGGGAGAAGGTTCTGCCACACTTGTTTCTTAGAGGTTGTTGCAGTGGAGGAAAGTGATCTGCATCCTCCGTATGGTCCATGACATTGCGAACATTGTGGATTCATATTGTCCATGATGTTCCACGAGTATGATTTTATCATAGACGATTGTGGATGATCTTTCAAAGCAATATTGTAATCTTCTCAGGGCATTGCAATTTCTATATATTGTTCCAAGGGAGTCACTACTCATGAGCCCTATTTAGACTGATGGAGATACTTGTGTCTGACATTGTGCATATAAAGGAAGGTAATGTCAGCATTGTTGGTCCTCCCATCCGATCAAGGGAATGGGAAGGATCACGATGCCATAGTTGTCTGTCCATGTTCATGTCCCTTGATCAATGAGTCGGGACTTGGGAGACCTCCAAACAATGTCAGGGTGAATAACTGAGTATGAAGGAGAGATCATGTTGACGCTGTCACTGCCTTCCATTTGTGATTATCAACACATCTAGATCGACCCACAACCTATGCATAGGTTGGAAGGATCCTAATCTCACTAGTCGGGCATCAGATACTCATGCGAAAGCACCTTGGCGTGGTTCCTCAATATTGGATGGCGATTGCCAAACTGCTTACCAAAGACATTCTATGGATCAAGATGATGGCAATGTCCTCCATGGTCCTCAGTTTTTAGACTACAATGGGGTTACAGAGAATGCCTTTTTTATTTTATTGGGAGATCTTTCCAAAACACTGAAGTAAGTTCTCAAAATGTAGGTGGGCTAGTTGGAGTGTGTTTGCCACTTCAGAATGTAACATGACATGGATAGACAGTTCTGTTTTTTACTGAAAATGAATACGAACGATCATATCACAAATGGACTTGAATGTAATCCCCGATCATTAGACGTGTGTTGACTTAAAATTGATTGGACCTCTAAGCTTTGATGACATTTGGGGCACATTTGTGCAGCTGCAAATCCGCAGAAAAGTATAGGATTGAGGACTCTGTTTTCTGCTCTAATTTTTTCTCATTGGTTGGTGCAGCAGGACTCTCCGTGGAAAACCTATTTTTTAAGGCAAGTTTTCCTCGTGAGAGAGGACAGTGCATTCTTTGAAGTCTGAACCCCCCTCCTCTTCCACGGTGTCACACAAACAAGCCCTTCGTAACCCATGGCCTTTGTTATAGTAAGACATTTCTATCAGAGCATGTGCCTTGGCACTGGATTTCAGTTATACTACTGCTCTGCAGAAGTGACACTTTTTTTTTTTTTTGAATAATAGTGACACTTTATTTTTGTTGGTAATACCAAATAAGTTTTTGTGCTTGTATTCCTAACATGTTTGAACTATCTTTGTTTGACGCTCTCATGCTGAATATTTTGCTTCATTTACAGGTGTGCCCCATTTGCAGTGCTGAGGTTTCTGCTTCGGAAGAGAGGGAGGGGAGTTCAGAAAATGCACAGGGGTAACACTTCTGTTTCAAGATTTATTTCTGAAAATATGAGCCCCCCGCCCCTGCCCCCGGCCCCCCAAACCGCGGCTGTAGATTGTGCCTGCTTTTTATTTTGTTGTCTGTTTGTTCCCGGAGTAAATTAGTATATTTTTGGGCAATGGCTTTTGAATTGGTGACATAATGCTAGGATACCCGTCACTGGAGAAAATTTAGATCCTTCTATGCACTTGTACCATTTTCTTTTCTTTCATACTTGCCTCCATCCGTTCCAGGGTTTTTCTGTGATGCACTTGTAAATTAGGTCATAATGCAAAGAATACGTTGTGTGACACTTCCATGTTATCACATCATCTTTAATAGAATAAAGAACTGTAAAAAAATGCTACTTCAGCCCCATGTGATATTATTTTCTGACTGCCATAGTAGCTAACCTTCGAACTACAAAATACCTGTATCCATCGCTTCCAGTATTTTCTGACTGTTCATTTTTTGGTCACAATTGCATCTCTGAATGAATTGCAAAATTACCTTCAACCTAATTAGACAAATGTTCAGATAACGAGGACCTTGAGTAGGGGTACAAATGGGTCGGTTCTGGCCCGGAACCATAGTGGAGTTGGAAACTGAACCGTTTTCCAATTGACTGTTCTGGTTCCCACTTAGAACCTATTTTTGTTCATTTCGGACTCGGTTCCGATAAGAGTACTTGGTTCTAGTTTCGGTCCCAAAACTGGTTTTGACTTTTTCTTAAAACTTAAAATAGAGATATCATTAACCTATAATAACAAGCTAAGTCTTCCTGCCTCCAGGATTAAACATGATAATATTCATCAACCAAAGTTGATTTTAAGCAATATTTTACAATAAGAAAGATTTATTATCTTTTTTTTTACCCCACTTAAGAAGAGATTTGAATTCAAGCACCCAGACATGTGACACCATCTACCTAACCAGCTGGGCAACAACTGGGTTAATCTACATTCAACATTTTCATGACAAAGGAACAAGAGAATACATGCAGTTTCTGTATTCTGATTGATGGACCGTCAAACATAACACATCTAAGATATGAGAAAGGTACGGCCAAATGGGTTAGAACCTGTATGGGTTAGGACCCTTTTATGAATCAGACCTGTTTTAGGTTCTGAGTCCTTTTTTTACGGGTCGGAGAATTGGATATCCGTTTGCATCCTAACCTTGAGCTGTGAAGCAATTATCCCTGTCTGAAATAAATGCAAAGTCAACTGGATGCAAAATCTGCATACAAAACCACCATCACTCATCTAAAAAGGGAACGTTTGGAATTTTTTTTTTTTTTTTTGGTAAATTGCAATGACTCATGTGCGGAGTGAAACTCTACCATGAGTGGAATCCTTGGAGCCTCAATTTCCTTAGGTAGAAAGCCATGCAAAAAAAAAACAGTAATCTGGGATTACTTATTGTGTGGTGCAGCAAAGTAAATCAGCCCACATTCCTAGAGCAGTTGGGTGTAAAATAATGGATATGGATTCCTGAATGATTCCTGTGTGCGTTGTTACTGCAGTGGAAAATAACATCAGGCTTACGGAAATTATAAAACTTGTACATAGAAGATTTGTTATCTATTTGTGGCTGATTTCTAATCTTTGAAGTGAAGCAAGTTGCCCTTCGCCCATATCTTTATAGATCAAGCCCTCTTTGTATGCGAGGTAACTTGTTTAGGGCCCATAGAACATGGGATTGGGGAAGACCGAAAGATTCATGCATTTATAAATTTCAGATTAATCCCATGCCCTGACCCCTTGATCTGTAGCTCACAAGTTTAATGGCTCTATACTAAGGAAAAAAAACAAAATTGCCCTCAATCCAATGGTCCAATCCATTTAGATTGGTGCAACCCATAAGTGACAATTAGGGTGTTTGTGGTCCATTTGGATTAGTGATAGACGGTCTCACATCCTACCTTGCATGGTGAGATCCATAACAGGAAAATTGGCCTAAAAAGGCACTGCTGCAAACAAATGTATGAAGAGAACTTTTTCCTATAAATACTTAGCCAACACTTTTATTTTTATAAATATATCTAGAAAACTGTTTCATATGAATACTTACCTAACTTAATCTAAGGTACATTTTGACTTGTGACCGAAGGAAGATGCCTTGCTGCTTTCAAAAGTGTACAATATCTCACTAATTACAGCAACATAGCAGTGAACAATAGCACATGGAGCAAGTTTAGGATATGTTCATCCACTTTGGTTGATGGTGGTTAAATAGATAAAAAATCCCAAGTAGAAGAATAGCTTGTTAGTGCAAGGAAGATAGTCATTTTATCACAAAGTAATTGAGGAACACCATTAGCTTGTATATGACCGAGAACAAACATTTTGCCTTCAGTGTTCAAACATAAAATTACCTTCAGCCTTCAAACATAAATGAGATTTTAATTGTATGATGCACGATCCCACTTGTGCTGGCTTCCATTACAGAATCAAATACCGCTGAATCATGTAAATGGGTCTTCGATTCTCCAATTACCCGGAGATTCCAACCTGCTAAAAACCGGATCTGAGTCCTTATTTAGGCCCAATAAATAAATGGTTCCGGCTCCGGTTCTACCTTGGTTCGGACTGGTGGACACGAGACCAGACATATTACCTCAATTATTGAAAATTTCTCATAAAAACCATATATATATATTTTAATATTATTCTCTACCTAGACCCGGACCCAGATCCGGACCCATCCCATATATGGTTCTGATTCTGGAGCTAAGAAACTGGTTCCAAAACGAAAATGGGTCTGGATCCGGTTCCACATTCTCCTTAACGGTTTCGGTGGACCCGGACCGGAACCGACCCGTTTACAACCCTAGCTAAATGCATGCATCGCTCAATGTTCTCGGTCTGTGCAACCATCATGTACATAACCTCTTTGGCTTATCCTTCCCTTGGTGGGTCATCAACCTCCATATTTAACCTTTTCCTTACCCGTGCAGTTGCCCGCATGCATTAGACATGGCCAAGCCATCTCAAACGGATTTTCCTAATTTTATCCCCTATTAATACTACCCTAAATGCTCTAAAAAACACTCATTTCTAATTTTATAACACATCCACATCTGATTTCCCATTCAAGTAAAATCCAAAATGCATTTTCTCAATCCATAAGAACAGGCGCAACGAGGACAATTTAATGTTATATATGTAATTTCACTTGTTAGATGGGAGTAGATGTTAGAATCAAGAAGTGCTATAAAGTAGAGAATTATAAGCGGGTTCCTCATGATCTTCTGCAAATGCATAGCAATTAGGTGGCCATGTGGGCCCCATTTCAAGAAATTAGGTGGTTCCTGTGCTGGGTCCCCCTAAAGGATGGGGATGGAGTAAAATATATTCTAGCCAAGAAAATAGCTATGGATTCATCACTTTTGAAACGCATGCTGTAGTGGTTCGGGGTTGAGTGTGAATGTGGTGCCATTTATTAGATGCTAACGAATCGACAAAAGGTTAATTGGTTCACATGGTGATGCCATTTATTGAATGATAACAGACAACAAATGTTTACTTGATTCACATGGCAGTTCTTGCCTGCGAACTGCTACAAAGGGGGTTCATCTCCTGTGAATGGTATAAGCTACAATAATGCCAACAATGTTGGATGGCGCAAGCCAAAATAATGTTTAGATTATCATCATCATAACCATCATCATTTAGGGCCCATATGTTTGGATGGAATCAAATTCCTAGGAATTCTTAACGGGTTAAAGAGGATCCAACAACGGAATAAAAAAGATGTGGGGGGTGAAGGCTACGTGGTAAAATTATAGATGACACCCCAACTTTCCTAGGATATGGTTTATTAGGGTGATGACTTGGTATTCATATTTCATCTATTACAATTAAAGGAGAGATTATCTAATGTTCATTTTTGTTATAAAAAGGAGAGACTAATAGCAAGAAGATTAGGGGAGAAGAGAGAGCCTTTTTATTTATCTAATTATCTATGTACAAATACAAAGGTAGATAGGCTTATTTATAGGCAAAATAACCCCACAAGAGAGGAGCCTTAATTTTAACCCTAACTCATCTTAAGTGGGCATCTACCCAATATCTTATAACACTCCCCCTTGGATGACCACCATTCAAAAACAGTTGTCTCATTAAAAACCTTGTCAAGGAAAAACCCAATGGGAAACAAACCAAAGCTAAGGGAAAAATAGTGCAACATTCTTCAAGATTATTGAACTAGTGTTGGACGTGCATAATGCTGCATCCTTACAACCTTAACTAGGAAAACCCAGTGGGATAAAACCTAGAAAAGGAAAAAGAGTATAGCTCAAGGATGTTCTGGGTAGTATACTTCAAGATGCCCCATGATAAATCACTCCCCCTGACTATAGTAACCATTCACATAGTTTGATTATGAACTCTGCGCATGCCAATCTCATATACAAACTTTTGGAATACTCATTTTGGCAAAGTTTTGGTAAACAGGTTAGCCAGGTTGTTACTTGAACAAACTTGCTTGACTTCAATTTCATTGTTCTTTTGAAGTTCATGAGTGAAGAAGAATTTCGGTGCTATATGCTTAGTCTTGTCTCCTTTAATGAAACCTTCTCAAATTTGTCTTATGCATATGCTTCATTATCTTCATAGATAATGTGACGCCCCGGAGTTCCACATCGACTATAGAGAGGAAAGCGAATGGGATTATATGTAGCTCTTACACTCTTACCTTGCATGAGGCCTTTTGATGGGTTGAGGCCCATCAGAAACAAAACCGTGAAGCTCGAGGGCCAAAGCGGACAATATCATGCATGCGTGTAGGGTGGAGCGTGACAAAATGGTATCAGAGCCGACTCTCGACTAGTTTGAGTGTGGGTCCCTGCCATGGTCTGGTGCAAGTGGGCGGGTCTCCATGTGAGCGGGCTAAGAGGGCTGGCAGGCTACTGCAGAGGGACGTGTAGCCTTAAGGGGGGTGGATTGTGATGCCCCGGAGTCCGACACCGATTATAGAGAGGAAAGATAATGAGATTATATGTAGAGTTTACACAGTTACCTTGCATGAGGCCTTTTGATGGGTTGAGGCCCATCAGAAATAAAACCGTGAGGCCTGAGGGCCAAAGAAGACAATATTATGCATGCGTATAGGGTGAGGCGTGACAAAATGGTATCAGAGCCGACTCTCGACTAGTTCGAGTGTGGGTCCCTGCCGTGGTTTGGTGCAAGTGGGCAGGTCTTCATGTGAGCGGGTTAAGAGGGCTGGCAGGCTACTGCATAGGGACGTGTAGCCTTAAGGGGGGTGGATTGTGATGCCCCGGAGTCCGACACCGACTATAAAGAGGAAAGTCAATAAGATTATATGTAGAGCTTACATAGTTACCTTGCATAAGGCTTTTCGATGGGTTGAGGCCCATCAGAAACAAAACCGTGAGACTAGAGGCAAAGCAGACAATATCATGCATGTGTGTAGGGTGGGGCACGACAGATAATATTCGGGATACCTGCAATAGACGGTAATTGATAAGAACTACGAACATGTTGAATCAAAGATCTTAGCCATACACATTCCCTACTGGCTTCATAAAGAGCCAAAATCTCAGCAGGCATTACCATTTAGAAACACGTAACCTATTTATGATCGATCCTTATGAGGATAAAAAAGATAACCTGAATCTGCATATCTTATAAAACTGGAATCTCTACGATCGTAAGAATAAAATATTCCTAAATCAGTTGTTCCACGCAAATATCGTATAATGTGTTTAATACTAATTCAGTGCTTTTGAGTTGGTGCAAAGCTATACCTGACAAGTAGATTCACAGAAAATGCAATATCTGATCTAGTGCATTGTGCCAAGTATATCAAGGCCTAATAGCCCTTAAGTATGGTACTTCAGGACCCAATACCTTTTCATTTTCCTCGATGGGACGGTATGGATCTTTCTTTAAATCAAGACCGGACAACCATGGGGGTACTTAATGGATGTGCCTTGTCCATACCAAATCGTTTTAAAACCTTCTCGGTATAATTAGATTGATGGACCAACATCCCATTAGAATTTCTCTCGATTTGTAATCCGAGACAGAATCTCGTTTTTCCAAGGTCTTTCATTTCAAATTCTTTCTTTAAATAATCAGTAGTTTCATCGAGCTCTTCTGGAGTTCCTATCAAATTTATATCATCCACATAAATTGCTAATATTGTAGATCCATTAAGAATTTCTTTATAAATAGATATGGGCAAATGAGATCGTTTTCATACCCCCTTTTAGACAAGTATTTACTAAGACGATTGTATCACATTTTTCCGGATTGCTTCAGGCCGTACAATGATCGCCTTAATTGGATTGAGTACGTACTCCTTGGCTTTGCTCAGGCAAATGAAATCTTTCCGGGATTTTCATGTGAATTTCTGTGTCTAAATCCCCATACAAGTAAGTAGTTACAACATCCATGAGTCTCATTTCTAGATTTTGAGAAACTGCTAAACTTATCAAATATCTAAATGTCGTTATATCCATAACAGGGGAGTATGTTTCCTCATAATTAATCCCAGGTTTTTGCAGGAAACCTTGTGCCGCTAATCGTGCCTTATATTTGGTAATTTCATTCAGCTCATTCATTTTTCTTACAAATACCCACTTGTAACCTACAGGGTTAACATCTTTTGGGGTTTGTACTATAGGTCTGAACACACCACGTTTTTTTAGAGACTCAAAATCTGTTTTGATGGCATTTTCTCATTGTGGCTAATCATTTCTTTGTTGACATTCATTTATAGAACGTGGTTCTATGTCCCAATCATCATCATCATCATTTTCCTTTGATATTTGTGTAGCTACCGCATATGCAATTGCGTCATCAATGATAATCTCATTTCTATTCCATCTCTCTTGAATAATTATAAAGTATAGAGATGTCTTCATTTTCCGGTACCGGTGCCTCTTCAGGGGCTTCTAAAGTCTTACTAGGGACTTCCATTATTCTAGAGAGAACAAACTTTGCCATAACCTCTTCAAGAGTATTATGTGCCTCTTCGGGAGGAACCTCTTCAGGAGCATTATATTCTTCTATAAGAAGATATGATGATAATTGCTCATTTCTTCTTTTTCGCATAGCTGAGTCCTTTGAACCTATAGGTCTGCCATGCTTCTGGCAAATCAAAGATTCTTTTGCTGCCGTATTTTGACTTTGTCCTACATGGATATTAATCTTGGCAGGTGCATTCATAGCTGGCACATGTGACTTCGTCACCTTTGCTGCATCGTTAAATGCATCAGGTAATTTGTTTGTAATTTCTTGTAAGTGCATAATCCTCCATACTTTATTCTCACATTGCGAAGTTCGTAGATCCAGATGGGACAAAGTAGAAGTATTCCATGTTAATTCTCATCGTTTTTCAAGAACAGGTTGTTCTACAGGAACAATATGTTCTTCAGGAACTATCTTATCTCCCCCTAACGGCGGGAATATTGTCTCATCGAATTGCCAATTGGAAAACAAGTAGTGAAGAGATCTCCTGTCTTTGGTTCTAGATATCGAATAATTGAATAAGATTCATAACCTACATATATTCCCAATCTATGTTGTGGTCCATCTTAGTACGCTTAGGAGGTGGTATTAGGACTTGAACTCACAACCAAACTTGTGCAAGTGAGAAATATTGAGTTAATGTCTTGATATAAGTTGTGCAGGAGAATATTGATGATATGCCGTGGGCCGAAGTCGAATTAACATGGCTGCATTCAACATAGTTGCATTCAACACAGCATGTCCCCAAGCACTAATTGGTAATTTGGATTGCATCAGCAGAGTCTTAGAAATAAGTTGGATGTGCTTGATCATGGATTTAGTTAAGCCATTCTTGGTGTGGACATAAGGGACATGATGTTCGACTACAATTCCTAGAGGCGAACAAAAATTATCAAAAACCTGTGATGTAAATTCGCCTGCATTATCAAGTCTATAGACTTAATGAGATAATCAGGGAAGTGAGCCCTCAGTTTAATTATTTGAGTTAATAGGCGAGCAAATGCTACGTTCCTAATTGAAAGTAGGCAAACATCTGACTAATGGGTGGAGGCATCGATTAAAACCATAAAATACTTAAAAGGTGCATTAGGGGGATTGATGGGTCCACAAATATCACCTTGTATCATTTGTAGAAAGGATTGGGATTCGTATGCACCTTTAGTAAGAGAGGGTCGGGTGATCAATTTCCCTTGTAAACATGGGGTACATAACTACCCATTAGGTATGGTCAATTGATGGTTCTCTACGGAATGCCCAAAAGAGTTATTTATTATTTTTCTCAACATAGTAGCCCCAAGGTGACCTAACCTATCATGCCAAAACTATAAAGTCTTAGGATCACTAAGCTTCTGGCTCGACTCTATTGTTTTGCTCATAACATAATGTGATTCAACATTGGAGATTGTCGTATAATATAACCCTGAGGAGAGTGCACTTAGTTTTTCTAATAGTTGCTTCTGGTTTCCAATACTAGTAACGATGCATAAGTATTTCTTGTTATCTTCACTTACAGTCTCAATGTGGTATTCATTCTGATGTCTTTGAAACTAATCAAGTTTCTTCAAGAACTTTTTGATAACAAAACATCTTTAATGAATAGATGGGTACCATTATGTAACATCATATGGGCTCTTCCGGAGCCTTCAATTATCTACACAGGTCTAACTATAGTGGATACCTTTCGTGGAATGAACATCAATTCTGAGAACATTTTCTGATTTTTCAGAATGGTGTGTGTTGTGGCACTATCCACCAAACAGAGATTGTCTTCAGTTCCATGATCCATACCTTAAACAAAAATAATAAAACATCATAACTATGTAATCACGTGATTAAAATTGAAATAATTAAAAAAAACATTCACCATAAATTAGGACATTAATAAAATTTTCTATTAAAACGAGAAAATTCCAAGAAACATGCATCTCAAATGAACTAAAAAAATTTAAGTTTGTGATGTTCAAAGAATGATGGGTCTTTTAGACCATGCCAAGGGGTGCCCCTAAAAGATTATTAAATGCCTCATTTTTCAGATGTTGGTTATCTTCATCTTCAAAGAAGTCACGAGTCTCCAAGTTTGTAATGTCAATTGGAGGCCGCTCTGATGTCATTATATCCCAATTTTAGCCTTTTAGATCATTTGTCTCTGCTGAATGAACAGAGGCCTTGCATGCTTTGCATTGTTCCACCACTTCCTTTGGTGCACGGCAAGTGTGTGACCAATGCCCACTTCTTCCACATCTGTGGCACGTGTCATCAGGATAGCGGGAAGGATTTGCTGATGGATTATGGTTATTTTATGCTGAGGGCCAGACCATTTCTGGTGATTTTTGAATTTTGGTGGATGACCTTTAAAACTACCTCGCCTGGAGGAGTTATGTCGTCCACCTCTACTAGAGGATTTATGTCTGCCATTCCCCTACCACTTCCTTTGTTTGAGCTAAGACTGTCATTTGCTTCAGGAACTGCCAAATATCCAGTTGGTCTGGAGTTATGATTTTTCATCAATACAATGAAATTCTGTTCAGCGAGTAGGCGATATGAGATAAGTTCTGAATATTTTGAGAAACGTCGTTCTCGATACTGCTGCTGCAAGAGCACATTCGAGACATGAAAAGTAGATAACGTTTTCTTCAACATCGGCTCCTTTGAAACCTTTTCACCACATAATCTTAATATGGAAACAATATTGAATAGGGCAGAGTTGTATTCAGATACCGTTTTATAATCCTGTGACCTTGGGTTTAACCATTCATTTTAAGTAGCTGGTAGTATGACTATCCTCTGGTGATCATATCTATCCTTCAGGGATTTCCATAGGCCTGCTGGGTCTTCATCAGTAAGGTATTCATTTTTTATGTCGTCATGTATGTGGTGGCGCATGAGATGAGGGCTAACACCTTTTTCTTTGGGGACATCCTGTTACCTTCCTTTATGGTCTCTCCCAATTTCTTGAATTGCAAGTGGATTTTAGCATCCAGTTGCCAAGATAAGTAATTGTCCTCATTTATGTTAAGTGATTTAAAGTCAAGTTTAACCAGATTTGATATCATGCAAGAACTGTAATAAGAAATATATATTAAGTTAACCGTGTACAGATAATTAATAAAGTAAAAGGAAAAGAAGAAAAAAATAATGAAATATTAACATCAGAAGTAATTAAGGAAGGAATTTAAAAGAAATTGGCCAGAAAAAAGTTAGAACATCAGGTTCACAACTTTGAGAATCAGATCTGTTGATTCTGTCAAGATTTCAGACTTGATTTAGAACTTCAGGTTTATAACTTTGAGAATCAGAACTGCTGGTTCTGTCAAGACTTCTGGCTTGATTTAGAATTTCAGGTTCATGACACAAGAGAATAGAATTGCAGGTTTTGTCAAATTTTAGGTAGAACTTTTGGTTCTAACAAATGATCAAAACTTCTGATTCTGTCAAATTTTTTCATATTTAATTTTATGGCCGAATAATTTATTTGGATTTAAACCAAAAACTCTAGATTTTGATTTTTGTATATAAGAATCTACAAGTTCATATCAGTATTTCAACTTCTAAGACTGCTGGTCCATAGATTGGTGAACTTCAGGTTCAGTTTTTAGAACTTTTGGTTCTATTTTGTGATCCATTTATAGTATTGATAAATTTAAATTAAATTAAAAAAATAAATCATGTAAGAAGATGACCAGTAACCAAACACTATAATTACTGTAAATAAGTATCATAAAATAATTTTATGCATTCTAATAGACTGGATTTGAACTATGGTTTAGATACCACTTACCGTGATTGCAGTTGAGAAAAATTTCTGACCGTTGAAATGCTGATCTGTTGCATCTATTGGGTAATGCTCGTCATCATGAATCTGCAGAACTAAATTGCTCGTCGATTGAAGGTCTGATGAGGAAGTTATGAATGGGTCCAATATTAAGATGGACTCCTCTTTCATGCGTCCCGAGAACTCTGGCGGCTTGAAAACAGAAGTTGTAAAAAGGTGGGGTGATGTTGCAAGCGGTTCAAGAGAACTGTTGTTGTCTTTGACAAACAGAATATGTTTGTTGAAGATGCACGCCAAACAGAACTATTAAAGAAAGGAAAAACTATGCCTTGTTTTTGCAAGCAAATCGAAAAAAAGAAAAGGCCAAAAAGGAGGAAAAAAGTCTATTTGATTAGCACTCAAACCAAGAGGAGAGAATGGAAAAAAAACGTAGATGAAGATGCAATTTTCAAAAATCTATTTGATTTGCACGCGTCCCAAGATGGAGAAGTTTTGAAACAGTAGGTGTTACACAAAGCTAACCAAACCCACACACAATTTATTGCAGAAAACCAAAGCATACGAAGAAATCAAAACAAATTCACACACGGTTCGTGTTGATAACTTGTTATAAAAATGGAAAGACTAAAAAAAAGAAGATTAGGGGAGAAGAGAGAGCTTTTTTATTTATCTCATTATCTATGTACAAATACAAAGGTAAAGAGGCCTATTTATAGGCAAAGTAACCCCACAAGAGAGGAACCCTAATTCTAACCCTAACTCATTTCAAGTGGGCATCCACCCAAAATCCATATCTTATAACAATTTCTTAAAATTCACCTTTGTTATCTCAATTTTAACAACTTATAGGAACACATTTCTTAAAATTCTTAGGAGTTCAATTACATAAAAAGAACAGGGCCTTTGAGTGTGTGAGCGCATGAGGGCTTTGGAGAGTGAGAAAGGAAATGTAAGTAAAGAGACTGAGTAGGAAAAGGAATACAAGTAGGGTTGCAAATGGAATGGTTGCGGCCCAAAACCGTTCTGGCCCTGGACCCGGACCGTTTCTAAATAATTATTTGGTTTTTACTCATAACCTGTTTTGTTGGTTCCAAACACGGTTCTAATAGAAAAAACCGGATCCAATTATGGAACCGGATCGACCTAGAGGGCTGGATCTAGTTCCAATACTGGTTCTAACTTCTATTTGTTTTTTTTTTTCATTATTTCTTAAAATAAGTATATCATTCAACTTATACCAGTGCATCAAGTCTACTACCGCTAGTATTATATATATATAAATGTAAAAAAAAAAGTCTATTTTGAGGTACACTTTGCAATATCAAAGACTCATACCGGCTCCACTAGTTGGAACCTATATAGACCCAGAACCGGACCCTTCTATCAATCGGAACCTAAATCGGGTTCCGGACCCAGAGCCGTTTATCAATCAAAACCTAAAATAGGTTTCAAACCCGTATTTTTTTGGGTTGAAACTTTCGGGTAATTGGAGAATCAGATACCCGTTTGTAACCCTATGTGCAAGCAAAGAGAATGTCAATATTGGATGGTCTTATTAAGCAATCTCTTACCCTTCTCTTTTTTTGATTTAAAATTAGAATAGAGAAACAGCCACAAAAGCAGTCTTGTAATCTACATGAAGTGATCAATGAGATTGTTTGACTTCTCAAAATTGGCTGATCACAAATTGGATTGGGTTGGCTCAAAAACTAGGTTTTGGATACAATTAACGGGTCAGCAAGATTTTGATTGGCAGTCAATGAACCCATCCTGTTTGTTGGCGCTTCCATTTGGGTGTCATATAGTGGGCCATGTTTAATCAATTCAATCCCTTCAGACAGACATGTTTTCGTAGTGGAACTCGTCCTATTTTATCTATAACATCATTTACTATTGGATTTTATCATAATAAATTCATATGATATATCCATTAGACTTTGAAGCCCTAAAACTAGGGGCTAAGATCGTTTAATGTCAATTTAAATATTTGGGACCCACTGAATTAGTATCATGCTTACCTTTATCTAAATAGAATCTAGCAAAAGCCACCTACTTACTCAACCTATCCTTTATCTCCATATACATGGGATGTGATCCCACTATTCACATATTTCACCATTGGGTTCCCATATGTGGATGAATTAGGACACACCAATGTAAGATTTATTGTTCACAATCTCAACATAAATGCCAGGGGCCCAATAAATAAATATCCTGTAAAACTTACCTTTATCTAAATGGGATCCGCAATAAGCGACCTTTTTACCCAACCCATCCTTTATCTTAATATACATGGGACCCATCACATCCAGCCCCGTCTATCCTTCTACAGAACTCACCATTCACATGCTTCACTAATCAATCTCATAGGTGATGGATTATTTGGATCTAATAGGTATAATGTGGTTTCATTATCTTTTAAGAGTGTCCATCGTCACTATACTATGGGACTTTTCCCGTATGACCACTATTAGTCATGGATAACTCCACCTTGTGATAAAAGTTGAGAAGTGTCCCTACGTGTTCTCCATACTGGTACTTTTTGCAAAGTTTTAATTGGGTTATGCAATTATATATATATATATAATGACAGCAGCCTCTTCATGGGAGAGTGATACGTGGCGGGTGGCTTCTCAGACTTTTTGCAATGCACATTCCGGAATTGCCCTTCCCTCTTTTTATTTCCCTTTAAATCCCTATCCAATGCAATCACTAAAATCTCTCCTCCCTAAATCTCTCCATCTACACACCTTTTATCCACTTTTCAATGCAATCCATCCCTCTCTTTTTATTTCTCTTTAAATCCCTATGCAATGCAATCTCCACTAAAATCTCTCATTCTCCATAAAATCTCTCCATCTACACACACATCCACTAAAATCTTTCATTCTCAATCTAAAATCTCTCCATCTCTTCCTCTACACACACGTCTATGTAGGAAAGGAAATGATTAGTTTAGACTTAGATCATTCAATTGGTACTCTATTAGAAAACTATATCAAATAAAAACAAGAATTTTGATCCTTTAACAGTTTCTACTTTCAACTTAAATTGGGTTTTCCTTGATGAATTAGAGGCTCGCGTTGGGCGCGGGCCCTGAAGTATCCTCAATTTTTTTGCAATCCTACATTCCGGAATTACTCTTCTAATCTAATCTCATCACCTAAAATATCTCAATACAAATTTAAATGAAATAAGATGTTTATCCCTTTCCTAAGACATAGTATACAATAATTTCTCTTTAGTATTGAAATCCAAGTCTTCTTTATTTCCAAACTCACAATTTACGAGGTCCACTTTTTTTTATATCAACACACTTAAGAGTTTTTTTTAATACTAGAGCGCAGGCCGCTTTCATAGGCTATATTCTACTACTTTTTTCTTCTTATTTTCCTTCTAATATTTAGTAAGATTAATCTGTGGAGCCCATTATGGATATTTTTCTCCTTATTTTTCTGTAGATATTTGGTAGGATTAATTAACCTGTGGGGCCCATTGTGGAAGCCAATTAATTCCAAAATCCACGTTTAATTCTGAAATCGAACTCATTTTATAGCTAAGTACAAATATAATCAAATTAATGTCCTAAAGTGTTTACCATTTGCTTGATCTTTCCCTAAATATTTCCATTGACCTAAAGTTTCTCTAATGAGTTATCATCTTTATTATGAATTATATATTAATATTCATTTATAATTTATTTAAATATTTAGATATATTTAGATATATTTCTATTAATTTCTTAACGTAGGCCTATTGCACTAGTATCACATAAAACACGAGGCATTTTTATGTGTATAAATTTTTTTTTCTTACGATATTGCAATAAAAAAATTGTAATATTGCAAAAAAGTACAAGCACGAAGAACGTCTAGAGGATTTTCTTATCTTTTGTCACAAGACGGTATCCATAACTAATGTTGATTGTACAAGAAAACCCCCTATACTATTTTGTGATCCTATGATGGTTATGTTATCTATATAAACCCACCTTAAGATTTAATATGTTTTTCAATCAAAGGACATTTTGGTGATTTAGGAGTCATTTTCTCATACAAGTAGAATGACGTGAACATTAAATTAAATGTACTTTAAAAAGTTCAAACTTATATAAATATTTAACTATGAGTAATGCTACAAAACTCCCTGGGTGTTTTTCACAAAAAAAAACACCCCTCTTTTAGCCAATGAAAGTGTGACATGTGTCATCAATGGTACACTTATCTATTCTCTCTCCTAAATATACTCCTAAAAATGTGGATATTTTATAGATTCTCTTAAATCATTGGCTAATAGATAGGGCCAAAACTCCCCTTTTGAGAAAGGGGAGTTTTTGAGAATTTCCTTTTAACTATATATACAATTAACTTAAGCTAGAAGAGTCCTTTTTTATTTATAATGGAGGGTGTCCTAGCCCTTTGGGCCGAACTAATCCTTATGGGCGGGGGGAGCTAGGTAAATCCCTTGTGGCCTCATGTGGTAGTACAGTTTCGAACCCTACCATAATCGTAGGCCAATTGAGCTAGAAGAGTAGTCACCAAATAAAGTTATTTACTCACATTGTTGAAGAGCCTATATATATGGATTTATTCTTTTATTAATTATGTTCTAATATGAATATATATTTCTGAGGATGGTACAAATGGGTTTATCATTCAATCAAGTGATGTATTTTCTTATTATTCAATACTTAATTTGGGTAAAAACTTTGATTTATTTTTTACATGAGACTTAACTTGTGCATCTCATGGGCTTTATGCTAGTATTTTATAAAAAGATGAAGATCTTATACCAAAAGCGGGGGTGGGAAATGGGTTGGGTCGAATATAAATGGGTCCAGTTATATAGATGTCTTTACAAGATGGCCCAACCCATATTAGACCTATTTATATAATAGGTCATATAGCTCCAACCCAAATCCAATGAAGCTGAGCCCGACCCCACCCACATTAGCATAACTAATGCGGGTCGAGTTGTGTTATGGAATCAACCCAACCATTTCAGTTGCCTAATGGAACCAACCCAACCATTTCCAAACAAGAGTATAATCTGAGAATGGATAAATTCTTGATTTTGTTTGTTCCATTATACTATATTAAAGCCAAGGGTTTTGGCTTTAATTTTGACTATTGGTTGGGATTTTGAGTTTAAGTTTTTATTTTCAAATATTCTCTCCCCACTTATCTCATGCAACTACTCCCCACTTCTTGTCTCATGCAACTACCCACTATATCACGTTATTGAAAGCACTAATAACCACTCTAATTTTCAAAGTTCCACTTTTCCTTTTCTGCAAACACTTGATTTCTACTCAAATTCTCCTCTTTTCTTTCTACACCACTAGCTTTTGGAGTACATAAACAGGTACTCTCACAACCTTTTTCTCCTTTTATTTTCCTTTAAAATCTATGATTTTTTTTTTAAATTGCAATATTGGCCATATCCATGCTGAGCATTATAATACATTAAGCTAAGACTTAAGAGGTTTTTTCATTGAATTTTGACTGTCAGTTATGATTTTGAATCTTTTCATTTTTCTCCATAGTTATCTCATACAAACTACCTTTGAAACCACTATTTTGTTCCCACTTTTCCACTTTTGAAACTTTTACATATCTCCCTTTCTATCCATAACTCCATCATTCCCTTTCTTCCTCCGTTCTTCTCATTCCTTCTTGTCCCATAATGATAACCTTTTATTTATTTATTTATTTTCTTTCTATGATTTATGGCTATTTTTTATAATGCATAAATGCTGGTCATACCTGTGCTGAGCATGGGTTATAATGCTAGTGGGTTATTATGCTAGTGTGACCTTAAGGGCCTAGTTGTTTGCAAGGATTTTGTGAATTCTTTTATGAGAGAATTTAGAATTCTCACATAACTATCCCCCACATAGAAATCCAAATGTTCAAGCCCACTCTAGCATTCAGAATGCTACAATTTTGAGAATTCAAAGGGCTAAAAGTGCCTTTTTAAGGGGGTTGGCATTCAGAAATTTAGTACATAAAAAAAAAGAACATTTAGAATGCTTGAACAAAATCTAAAATCAATATCAGAAGTTCCCAACAGGTATAATTTTTATCAGAAACACCTCCAACCAAACAAGCCCTAAAGAAAGTGTTAGATCCTCTCTCCTTGCGTTATAACATGACACAAGGACCCTGAGAATTGAAGCTTTCTATAAGTTATCATATAGCTTCTTCTCGTTTCCAAGAGATACTTAAAAAGACTAAGGAAAGATCATTCCCATTTTTCTGCCTCCTTGTCTCACTAACCTCTTCCAAAACCTACCAACAGAATAGATATAAAAGGGGAGAGAGAGAGTTCTGCCTCCTTGTCTCACTAACCTCTTCCAAAACCTACCAACAGAATAGATATAAAAGGAGAGAGAGAGAGAGAGAGAGAGAGAGAGAGAGAGAGAGAACCTAACAATGGAGAAAATTTTCTCATATATATACATGTGTAAACCACAAAGAGTTATTCTTTACTTGCCTTGGTCTTTTGCTTGAGAAACTTGAGAAGAGACCCTAAATTCTACACCAACATGTATTATGGAGTACATTTGGTTTGGGGAACCCTATCCAAAATGAAATGCATGAGTGAGAGAAGTGAGACTTCATGATGGTGTGACCCTATTTATTTAAAATCAAAACTGCTCAAAATTGACACTTACATCTTCTATATATATAGGGGAACATTCATATGCATCTATTCCTCACCATATGGTGATGGTACTTTCCCTTTTTGCACATCAAGACAAAGAAGTGTACCTCACCATATGTACTTGAAAATTCACTTTTGTACTTGAGAATTCTCATTTATGGAAGTGTCCCTCACCCTATGGTGAGGGATGAATGCACATGAATATTCTCCATATATATATTGTGTGTGTGGGGCTAGATTTTACTTAAATAGGAGTTCTTCCATAATACGACTGAGCATATGAACAATATCAATCATATGATCAATTATATGGTTGGACAAACTACTATTAGAGTAGAACTTTGCTATGGCCATAAAAAAAGGAGAAAGTTTATATTGAGCGGTCTAGAGACCCAATCGTCATGAGCTTATTGTTGGGTTTTTTAGTTGTTTCAAAAATTCATAAGGTGTTTTCGATTTGAAAAGAAGTTTTTTCTTTTTGCTCTTTTGCTTTATGTGGGAATTGAAGGCTATTTGAGAACAAGGCATCCCACATTGCTAAAGTTTACTTCTTGAAAATGCTAAATGCTTTTCCTTTTTCTATACACTTTAGAACAATAAAAGCCTTTTACAATGAGTTGTATGCATGCACACGAGTCCGGCCGTGCCTTCGCGACATCCTGTGTGTAGGAGGGTGCAAATCCAGCCTAACCTGGCCTGAAGGGACCCATATTCTGATATAGATATGGCCCAAAAATTTCAAATTCCTTTTTTTTTCCTTCTAAAAATGCTTTATTAATTGCTTTATTAAAACATTAATTAAAAAATGCAGTTTTAATTAAACATTATGGCCTAAATGCAATTAATTATTTTGAATGTTGTTTAATGTTGTGATTAATCACTGGTTTAAAGGCTCAACAACACTATTTTGTCTTATAAAAATACATGGTCAGGGTTCAAAAAAATTACAGAAAAATACTCCGTTTTCTTTTCTTTCCATTTCTCGTGAGCATTGTGCGGTTTCTGGAGATTGATCTGAACTTGGTGTGCGACCAAGCCTGATCCTTTGTAAAGGCCATTGTATCCTGGGGGCAGTTCCTGTAAAGGTCCTCTTCGCATTTGGGTTTATCTTGGAAGGCCGGAACTCGTTCTAGAGAAAGTGTCGCCAGACGTGCCTCGGCCACGAGCTTCCGCCGCTGGTTTCCATCGATTTCCCGAGATACAACTTTCTCTACAAAACTGCATATCGGTACTTTTGTTTCAATTTTACTTTTACTGCAGTTCTGTAGACTTTATTTCCAACACTTATTTATCACTTGAGCTGAAGACAAATTATCCATAAGGAATGAGGTAATCATGGGCCTATTTACAGTTTGGCTCGAGTCACCCAATCTTCTGATTATCTAGTTAAGACCATTGTCACAAATATCAATCCCAGAAAGTGGTAGTCAAGAGAAAATTTGGGGAAATTTCAAATATTTGGTTTTTCTTCGGATATTATCAGGAAATTTTTGTGGAGTTAATAAAAAAAGTGCCTATGTCTGTGAGTGGGGGTTGGGACTGGGGTGTTTTAGAAAGTAGGGATGACAAGACGTTGGGAACAGTATGTATCTAGACCCAAATTATTATCAAGGACATGTACGGCTGTACCCAGACCAAAAATCAATTGGGTTTAGAACGCTAGACCTCAATCAGCTCCCAAATTCAATTAAAAAGCCCAAACCTAGACTCAAATGAAGGGCTTGGATCCAGGTCCCTTCATCACTTTTTTTCTTATGAAATATAAAAAATACCCTCACTGAAGAGAGGTTTCGAACACAAGACCTTTGCTTCAATGGACGAAAGGGCCAACAATTTATGCTATAAGTATATAAGTAATTGTATGAATTTTGTTCGAAGTTGAAATCCATGGAATTAAACCGCAATCGAATTTTATTTGGCCCAAGGCAATGGACCTAAACTCAAAACCACATCAAATGGGTCTAAATATTGGTATCATACCTTATTCTATAATCCAGCATTATTTGGGCATTTGGAGACCGAAATCATCCCTACTCAAAAGTGGTATTTATAGTAAGCAAAAACAAGATGTACAATTTGTATAAAGTATAAATAAATATTAAAAGAATGTGAAATTTTTTCTCAAGTGCAAGACTTTCAATCCCTACCGTCCATAAAAGCGGACCCTGGCATCCATAATTAGAAAAAAAACCCTCGAAGGGACTAGGTTGGGGGACCATATTTACAACTATTTTCATGTATTTTCTCCACAGTGCAGAAGGTGCCTGCCTTTATACATGTCTGATTCAAGCAAAAGATGCACCGACAGCTAGAGTTTAGAAGTTGGAGTCTTCACAGAAAGTACCATGGGCATGCTAAAAATATCCACTCCCAATACCTTGTACATCAGACCTGGATATCAACCACATCGTATGTATAGTACAAATCATTAAATACAAGTACAGAATCCTTGGTTTGGATTTCACATTGGTGGGATCATGGACCCAAGCTCCAATTTAATGTTGCATGCCCCTTTCACAGTTTGCCAACAAATGATTCTCAGTATATATCCAGATCACGAAATTATAGAAGAGAGTAGTTGAACAGGAAGGCAGAAAGAAACGAAAAAGGCATGATGTAGTTGGATCTTTTGGGGTACAACATTCAATGGAGAGAACGTCACATGATCACAAATATCAGTAGCAATCTTCTTTAGTCATCTGCCATTGGTCCCTATTGCATGTGACTCCTTTATGACAACATCTGTCTGGCAATCACTTGCAGCTACTCCCATCCTCCCTCCCTCTCTCTATATATGGTTGTGGGAGACATGCAACTCATCAACACAAAGAAGCAGATAGCTTCTTCCCCCTTCCCCCCAAAAAAAAAAAAATGCAGGATCTTCAAGTGAGAGGAGTGTTTTGGGCCTTATGTGCTCTAGTGCTGGTGGGTTTTTGCTGGTGTGGTGAGAAGTCAGCTGTAGTAGTAGTGGGTGTTGGGAAATGTGCAGACTGTACACAGAAGAATGTTAAAAGTAGTGATGCATTTTCAGGTACGGAGCCTTAAATTGTTGTTGAATGTTGGGTTTTTGTGGTTGTGTCTTGGAGGATGTGGGTTTTGTGACTACGTAGACAATTTATAGTGTGGTCCTCTTGATAGACCATGCTATGGTGAGGTTAGAAATCCTTGAAAAATGTCTCTGATGAGGATTTTTCTGATTTATGCTACATCTAAATTGTGGTCCTCTTGATATGGTGAGGTTAGAAATCCTTGAAAAATGTCTTTGTTGGGGATTTTCTGATTTATGCTACATCTGTCATGGTGTGTGGAAATGTTTTGAAACTTTTTAGTTTTTAAGCGACCCTTGCAATTGATCACAGGTAAAACTCAAGATACACATCACCATCCACTAACACCATGTATCAGGTAAGGCCCCAAACGGAAACTTGATCAATACCTTATCCTCTTTCTTTCACACCTCCACCATATGACCATACCACATCATATCTATATGAATGGAAACTCCTTTTCTTTTGTTCGCTATGCTTTAGTAAGAATCCTCTGAAAAAAAAAAAAATAAGAGTTGTTGGTTGTGTCAAATTTATTCAGGTTTAAGTCTTTGGGGCCTATATATAGGTGCTTTGATTTTCTTAGTTAAAACTTTGGGCCCTTACAAGGTGGTGACTGGTGAGCCCCTTCCCTAGTTTATAATGAAGCCCTCACAACCCCCACCTCATCGATGGACATGTTCGGGTGGGCCCTACATGCAAGATATGATGAACTCTGCATGTCGGCAAGCAAAATAAATTGTGGGACCATACTGTTGCCCAACCCAACAAAATACCAAGAAGAGGATGAATGTCACACAGATTAAATTACTAGCAAATGGTCCCTCAGCCCTAACTCAGCTGGTTAGAGGCATGATTGCATATCTCTCTCTCTCTCTCTCTCCATTTCTAACACCCCCACATGGGGTGTGTATTTGCATCCCTACAAGCTTAAGTTGGCTACCCATGTAGTCTGTGGGTGGTGAGATTTGAGATGGCTAATGTTCATCTCAACGCGGGAAGAGCATTCCTTGCTAAATCAAGCAAAATGCATACCCTAATGTCCAACTAGGTGTGGCCACAATCCATCCAAGTGGGCACAAATATTCCAGCTTCATTCACTTCAAGCCAATGGTCATCTGAACTTCATTATCTTCACTTAAGTTATTTGTACAGCTGTTATTTTGGATGTTTAATGTACATGTCTAACCTGTCTCAAAGAAAATAGTGCTTTCTCAGGGCAAAGAAATCATCATCATCAAAGGCTTGTCCCAACTATATTGGGGTCAGCTAAAAGGTCATTACCCATAGCGGTCCCACCGAAACAGAGTCCTAAGGAGGGTCCATGCTGCAGACAAACCTAACCTTTGCCAATTTTGCACAAAGTGGCTACTCACGGGTTCTAACCCACGCTATTATGCATGCCACCTAAGTTTTTTACCATTCCACCAAAGCAATGACCCTTCTCGCGGCAAAGAAAGTATTTTTTTCATATATATTATTAGAGCAATGATGAACATCGTTTCTTTTTATGTACTCATTTCTTATTGATCCACAGATATGTTGCTAGTAGCAAACGTTATTTTTCCCCATGTATTTTATATTTGTTTACTTTGTTACCGCAAACACTCCAAATTGCAATTCTGATCTAACTGCTAGTTTATAAATTTACGTAATCAAAGTTACAGGTGAAGATTGTGCAACAATTTGCAAGTTTATGCATATATTAGAGAGAGGGGGCTTTCATGCACCTTAAATAAAAACTTTAGATATTCTTGCAACTTAATTAACAATTTAGATATAAGATCACATAGCTTAAATACTGTAACTTATATAAGTCAACTCTAAATTGATGGATAAGGCTAAGATGATGATGATGATAAATTAATAACGACTATCATAATATAGTTTTCAAGTTGAATTTCAACTTTTTCTTGGTCTTTCTTTTTTAATATTGTTCTTTCAACTTTCTTATGTTCTAGCTGTACAATTCATTTCCAAAGAGATCTCACAATTTACTTGCATAACATTTTATTTATTAAGGATATTCCTTTGCAATTGAAAAAAAAATAAAAGAAATATATAAACATAATTTATTGTTATTCCTTTTTCAAAGTGAGAATTACACTACTTCCTTTCATCTATTTAGGAATAATGCTTTAAGCTTCTTGGGAAGTTTTAACCGAATTTCTTATCATTTGTTCATAGTTTATTAATTCTTTTCCTGGTTGAAAAGCTTTCAATCTGGCATAAGGAGCAATTTTCTTCATTACAGTGATAAGCCAATAGAAAATCTCAGTAAACGTCATTATCATCGAATTCTGACCGATGTTTATAGCTTAACATTAGGACAACTATTTATATAATAATGCTTCAAAATTCTGTTTTAGACAATGTGTTGCAAAAGAATCTTGCTCCCCAAAAGGACCATGATTTTTTTTTTTTTCAAAGGATAGCTTATGTTGTGGCAAGAACTATCTTGTTTCAGCTGTTGTTTAATGAAAAAGCTTTCTATTGTTTCCCAGTCATCTTGGTTATTTTTTATAAGCACATCCAACTAGATTCATTGGTGAAGACAAAAACTTGATTATAACAATTAAAATTTGCATTGAAGAACTAGTTAGTACAAGGCTGATATTTATATGCACGCTCCTTTTTTTCCTATTCTTTTCCAGGTCTAGGGGTGAGCATTGATTGCAAGGTTGCAAATGGGCAACTGAAGACAAGAGGTGCAGGCAAACTGGACAAAGATGGAAAGTTTTTCGTGAGACTTCCTGATGAGCTTGTCAACAAAAATGGAGAATTAGTAGAGGAGTGCTTTGCACAACTACACAGTGCCTCACATGATCCATGCCCTGCTCAAAAAGGCCTTGGGCCCTCAAAAATAGTCCTAAAGTCTAAAGATCATGGAAAGAACACTTTGGGTACTGATGGACAACTGGCTTTCACACCATCCACATGTGCATCAGCTGTCTTTCTCAACACTCCCCCACTACCCATGATTCCACCTTTCCCATGGCATAAGCCCCATCCCAAGCTTCCTAAACTTCCTCTCCCACCATTAAATATTTACCCATTCCCTCCAAAAGTCTATCCACTTGTTTATAAAAAGCCTCTTCCACCCTCACCTCCAATCTTCAAGCCCCCACCAGTAGTCTTCCCTCCTCCTCTAGTGCCTCATCCCAAACCAGAGCCCAAGCCTTGCCCTGAGCCCAAGCCAGAGCCCAAGCCTCAGCCCCCACCAGTAGTCTTCCCTCCTCCTCTAGTGCCTCATCCCAAACCAGGGCCAAAGCCTTGCCCTGAGCCCAAGCCAGAGCCCAAGCCTCAGCCCCCACCAGTAGTCTTCCCTCCTCCTCTAGTGCCTCATCCCAAACCAGGGCCAAAGCCTTGCCCTGAGCCCAAGCCAGAGCCCAAGCCTCGGCCCCCACCAGTAGTCTTCCCTCCTCCTCTAGTGCCTCATCCCAAACCAGGGCCAAAGCCTTGCCCTGAGCCCAAGCCAGAGCCCAAGCCTCGGCCCCCACCAGTAGTCTTCCCTCCTCCTCTAGTGCCTCATCCCAAACCAAAGCCCAAGCCTCAGCCCCCACCACAAGTCTTCCCTCCTCCTGTCCCAGTCTACCCTCCAAACCCCAAGCCCAAGCCATGTCCTGAACCGAAGCCTGAGCCCAAACCTCGGCCCCCACCACAAGTCTTCCCACCTCCTGTATATCCTAAGCCAAAGCCGCCTCCACAATTTTTCCCTCCTCCTGTTCCACCCTTTAATCCTAAACCCAAGCCCAAACCTCGGCCCCCACCACAAGTCTTCCCACCTCCTGTATATCCTAAGCCAAAGCCACCTCCACAATTTTTCCCTCCTCCTGTCCCACCCTTTAATCCTAAACCCAAGCCCAAACCATGTCCTGAGCCTAAGCCAGAACCCAAACCTCACCCACAACCTCAGCCTAAGCCCAAGCCCAAGCCAGAGCCCAAACCTAATCCAAAACCTCAGCCTAAGCCCAAGCCCAAGCCCAGTCCTTTCTCCCCACCAATCCCAATTTTCAGGAAACCATGTCCACCTGGGTTTAGGAAACCTCTTCCTCCTATCCCATACTCCCCTCCCATCCACAAAAATCCTTTCCCTCCCATACCCAAGCTTCCTCCAATCCATAAAAACCCATTCCCTCCCATCCCATATTTTCCACCCAAGTTTCCTCCCATCCATAAAAAGCCATTTCCTCCCATCCCATACTTTCCTCCCAAGTACCCTCCCTATGGTAATTGGCCTCATGTTCCACCTCATTCACTAGGAAAAGAGGGATCCCAAAAGCCTTAGATGTGAGAATAATGCTCAGTGAGCTTTTCTTTCAACTTCTATTTCTTGTCTCTATGTATTTTTAAATGGATTCTACAGCGAAACCTATGGTGACATAAGATCAATGCCCTAAGGTAGTGTAATTGTTTGAAGGCATGTGAGGGTGTGTTTTGTTAGGTTTGGCTAGTCAAGTATTGTTGCTGGAAGACAGGTTTTATCTTGTAACATTTGTTGGTTGTGGTCGCTATGAATAGTTATAGCAGTTACTCCATCTTGCATTGTGTACTGTACTGAACAAAACGCATGCAAATGAATTTATGCATAGAAGAAGACCTTTATATTGTCACATAAAAAGATATGAGGATTTAATGAAGTGAAAAGTTAGCATGAATGCACTGGTGGTGGGAAATGTAGTTGATCTTGTGGATTGGGATGAGTTAAGATTTACCTGATCATGTCATTATTGACACTGCTGGAAACAGGGCCAAGATTTTATAGTTAATAAATTGTCATGAAAACCCAATAACATATATACTGGTCATGTCCAATTCCGAGGGGTAGCTCTGTTGGTATAGGTCCACGGTTTGCTCCTAGAGGTTGAGGGTTCGAAACTGCGTTACCACACAGGGATCATATGAGATTTACCTGGCTCCCCTTGGGCCTGAAGGAATTAGTCCGGCCCAAAGAGCTGTGACACCCTCTGACATCAAAATTTAAAAAAAGATACTAGTCATGTGGAGTGAAATTTTACTCACCAGAAGCCACTCTTATAGAAGTAGTGATTTTTTTTTTTTTTAATCCGGAAAATATAGTAGTCTGTTGGTTGGATAGAGTGAGTGAGACTCCCAACCTCCAACCCACAAGATCTCAGTACTCATACCACGTCCTCCCTTCTTGTGTTGGGTCCCCAAAATAACCCTTCCTTACCAAAGTCATAGATGATCCTAATTCCTTTTGGACCATGCTACTAGGCCTCGTTGGATCCATTCCTTGAAAAATGCAAATGAAGCATAGAGGCATGTAGTGGTGATGGGATGTGGAATTCTTTTGCAAATCGAAATAACCTTCAATCGGGTTAGACAATAATGGACCATTCAAGAACACCAAGATGGTGTCAATTATTTTTATCTCTTAGGTGTTGTTCAAGTCTAAGTTTAGGTTCATTTGACTTAAGACTTATTCAAACAAATGTTTGACTGCTTTTAACTCTTTTGGATTTATTTCTCTTTTGAAAAGTTTATCTAAATGTTGTTTGAATTGGGTTTAAAACATTTTGCCGCTTTATTAAAAAAATAAGAAAATGGTAATAACGTTTTCAAATAGACTCGACTGTTTAAAGCAATGAAATATCTTTTTATTATTTTTGAAAAATTTGCCATTATAACCTTTACTATATGTCATTTTTTAAATTGAATTAGACTTACCAAAAGGTATATGTGGAAAAGGGACTACTTGAGACAACTCTATTTCATAAAAATTTAGACGAGTCAAATAGGTTGGGTAAGTGTGGAGGGTCATTCAAAATGACTAGAAATATATTTTTGGGTGTAGTATAAAGATATCCAATGACACAAGCTTGACTTTTCTTTGTCTTATTAGTGCAGTGACATTTTTATTTAGAAGCACTCTTGCTTGGCCCAACTTACTAGACACTACAATCATAGTGTTTGGTTTGGAATGCAAATAATCTCACCTACTATATTTCTGTTCTTTTCTTTTTTGGTAAATAAGTATAAATTAAAAGCACAAAGAAAACACCACCAGCAACAACACTGACCCAACAAAAGCGAAAGGACAAAGGGAAAGGATCACAAAAAACCAAAATCAACTTCCCACCCCACCCAATATATTTCATTTTAAAGTGTGGTATGGCCCCTTGATCTTCAAAACTCAGTTTTCCTGTAATTGTGTAGATGCAGAGAACGAAGTTAACTTTAGATTTCTAGGTGGTTTAGGTTACACAAACATAAGAACCGTAATCTCATTCGAAATTCGAGTTCTTGCGCATCAGATTCGCAGATTCGAACAGGTCCTCTAGAGCAGGGTTCATTGTATTAGTTGATACATATTGGACATCACTCCATGTTGAATCCATAATGAACAATCAAGTGGCTTTATAAATGATTCACAGCATCAGCTAACTGATACTATTATTCAGGGATTGCATGTAAATATGCAGTAAAAACATCGATGTTTTCTCATTTCTTCTATATTGTTTGGGCTCTGTTTGTTCTAAGGTTTTTTTAGTGATAATCTGGATGTGTTCACGGCAAATGTAAGTAGGCAATAGTATGCAATCTAGGTGATGATGATCAAGGTGATCACTCCAAAACTTGTGCTTGGTGTTTGATCTAGCATTTACACCCTTTAAATAGAGGGTTTGAGAGTCTCCTTGAACACCCTTAATTAGTAGGATAGAGCTTCCTCTCTGTATTATCACTTGGGTTGATATCATAAAAACTCCTTTGTAATAAAAGAGCTTAAATGGGCACTATATGTGGCATGATAAGCTGCAGGTCTAACAACATTCACTCACTTGGCTTGGATGTCATGTACATCAAAGTTGTTTAGGCCCCATTTCTTTAGTAGAATTCCAGAGAGAAATTTGGGAAGCTCGGGATTTTTGGACAATCTTGTGATAGTTGTTCCATTGGCATTTCTAAAAACTTTCACTCACTTGTCTTGTTTCTCTGCTAGATTGTTGAATTCCAACCATGTGAAAAGTCACTTTTATCTTATGGAATTTCAATATCCAAGCCCCCCAAAGCATTTCTAGATGCTCAAACCAAGAGGAGGATTCAAGAATTCCACCCAAGGAATAGCTTTTGGAGAACTGTAATTCTCCATACATGAGTTCTTTCAATTCTTATAAATGGGCATGTTCTTTTACTAGAATTTAAAGAATTGATGTTTGGAGAATTTGGGAATCCTTCAAATGCTATCTCCCACATGAAATTCCAAAATCCTCTCCGCTAGAGAAGAATCTTAAAATGTTATGTGCCTATTTGGTTGCAAGCATTGCAGACATGAATTCCCTTTTGCCTAGAATCCCTGATGGCAATGTAGGGGTTGTCTCTTTGAATTTTGGATTTTTGTTTGATTAAGATTAGATGTTGAGAACTCTTTAAGTTGGTTATATGAAAAGTCACTTTTGGTCAGCAGAATTCTGAGCCATGTGAAAAGTCACTTTTGGTTAGCAGAATTCTCAAAATTCTGGATTTCAAAATGCTACTTTACCTTTGAGCATTTTGGAATTATACTTTTGGGGCCAAACAACATAAGGTTGGAATTATGAGAATTTCAAAGGGTATTTACAACTTTTCAGGTGGTTAGATTTTAGAATTCTAGCAAAAAAAAAAAAAAAATGGAATTTTCAAATGCCAAGGGGACATCCATCGTATCAATGCTAGAAATTCCCAAAATGAAAACTTTTTTAAGGAATTCTGCTAAGCCCCATTTCCATTACATGCTTTTCAAATTTTCCCTTCTCAAGGGTTTCATAAATGAATTTGTTAATAGTTTAGACGATGGGATATAAGAGACTTTAATCTCTCCTTTTTAGTCACATCCTTGATGGAAGTGATATATAATCTTGATATGCTCCTAAGGATGGAGAAACTTCTAATCCTTCATCAATGTACTAGTGAACTCACTGTCTGACACATGGAGAGAACAACACCAATCCTTTATTAGTAGAGAAACCTTCTGCTCCTCTACAAGTAACTTGAAAACACCCACTTGCGAGTTGATGGAGTGGCATAAGGCGTGGATTTGCTCTCCACATCTTGCGTTTGAAACCACTCCAGATTTACGCGGTATGCATTTGTGTGAGTTTAGCAAGTGTCACCCGAGGGATTAGTCTTGTTGGGTCAAAGACCTCAGCGATTCCCATGCCCACAGTAGGTAAAAAAAAAAAACTTGAAAATAATAAGTGAAACAAAAATATGTGATATACATGCTACCCCAAGGCGAGGTCACTAGGATCACAATGATCTCCTCCAAACTCTCTAGGTCCAAATTAGTGAATCAACTAGGCTTCCCATTTCCCTTGTATAGAGTCTCCAAGGAGTTCCCTTGTTAGATTTATGACTCTTTTAGTTAATTCTTAATTAGGACATAGGTTGATAGGCCCCATGACAAGAAGGGCCATAAGACTTCCAACAATGGAGATACAAACAATGGGGGCAGTTTATTGGGTGTGGTTGCACTCTTTGGAGATGGTCTTGTTTGTTGTCATATGGTTTATTTGGAGGGAAAGAAATGACAGGATATTTAGAGATTCATATTCAGAGATTCCTCTTTTTATTTTGCATGTTTGATTACTTCCATTATCACGAGGATTGTAAAGTGGGCTTTAGTCAAGGAGTTTTCTATGTTTATCCTTAACTGGGAAGCTTGTATGGGTTGTGCCTCTCTTAAGGTGAGGAATCTTACTCGTTGGTCTTCCCCCCCTCTTGGAGCAATGAAGTTTAATGTCGATGGTACAGCTAAATGCAATCCAGGGCCAACAGGAATTGGCGGTGTTCTCCGTAATAGTAAGGGTGATGTGTTATTTATGTTTTCCAAGAACATGGGTATTCGTGATTCCAATGAAGTGGAGGAATTAGCTATTTTGTATGCTCCTCGCTATTTTACAAGGAACTTCCATGGGGGATCTTATTGTGGAGAGTGACTCTACTAACGCAATCACTTGGATTTCTAATTGGAAGGCTTTTTCTTGGAAACTCCAATTCAGCTTCAAAGATATTTGGGTTCCTTCTACATCAATTAATGTTGTTTTCCATCATGTGCGTAGGCCGTTCAATTTCATGGTCGATGCTTTCGCCAAGCAAGGGGCTGATAGAGTTTCTCATTGGGAGCATGTTATTTTTTAGGTGGTTGTGTTGGGTGTACAATGCTCTTGTACCTCTTTGTCTTTTGTTTCTTCTGCTCTTTACACTTTTCTGTAATTGTTTCCTCTCCTTCCTTTAATAAAGTTTATATTACCGATCATAAAAACAGAAATTTTAGTAGAACATTTCACGAAAATAGGTGGAACAATAAAATATTACATTCTTCTTCCGAGATAAAATGTAAACTCAAAGCACTGAAACAAAGATTATGCAAAATAATATTTAGTATGAAAATTCATCAAATAGGTGGAACAAAAAAAGATCATAGCCTTTTTCCAAGTTAATATGGAAACACATAAGCATTGTTAAGGAAATATCAAAGTTTTAACTCTAATGTTACTTTGAAAGATGAAAAGGCTTTTCTATGAGGATGCCATGCATTATTCTGGCCAATCCGCTAGTAGCTTTGTGGTGAAACACCATGCTTCCACAAAAAAACTAAGGATGTATCCTTGGCTTTAGTGTTGTTGGTGGGGGGCTTGGGTGAGTTTCATCAAGTGCGCGATTATTTGCTAGAGAGGGGGAAAAAGATGATTCAATATTCTAAAAAAAAATGAGTCTTATTTAACATTTTTTAGAAGTAAATTTGCACAGATGTCAAGTGGTTCCCAGTATTTTATTTTGACATTCGATTTAGATCTCTATACATTATATTGATAACGAGGCAGATTCCCAATAAATGCCTAATTCACTGCTTGCCTTGTTGGCAAGACGTATTGATAGAGATTTTCTCCATGTTCCATTAGTGGGGTGAGACCCTCTAGCACATGATATGTCTCATTTTAGTCAAGGTAGTGTCAGCTGGTCAACAGTGTCTATATTTGGTTGTCGTTTATATCCTCTTCTAGTCAGTAAAAGTGAGGAACCAACTAAACATAACTTTTGGGACCTTACTCTACACGCTTCCTCTATAGCAACAAATGCTTGCTTGTTTCTAGATGAGTGGGGTAGAAACTTGTGAGACATCCTACTTGTCCATAATTGATCTTAGATAGTTGTGTGAGATGAGACTCATGGGTTCATGTCTTGTATTTTGGTTTGACCGGATTGGTTCATTGGGTTGGCCAATGACCAAGTTTTGCATCAAGGGTATTATGGTCTTTGTAATGGAGATTGTTTGAGGCCAAGAAAGTGGAGATTGTATATATCATGTAACTTGTAACCCTAGACTCGGCAAGAGAGTAAGAGATGTGAGCTCTCTGTCTTGTGGGTGTCGGAGTCTTCTGAACCACATGGGGTTGGAGGAAAGTTGAGTTTCTTTCTCGTAGACGTAGGTGAGTTTATCGAATAACGTAAAATCTCTGTGTGTGATTTTCTCGTTCTTGTGTGGTTGATTACTCGTTCGATCACGATGATTCACGCTTCCGGCACACGTGCGCACAACGAGTGATATCGGAGAACAACAAGTGCTACCTATATTAGTAGTGGTCAAACATGGGTTTTGACTGATCGGAGACAGGGATTTAAACCAGGTCAAATAGGGGTTTTGATCGTTTGAAGGCAAATGTTGTTATGCAATTGTGGAGTCATCAGGACTCGAATTTCTGAGCCGTTTTCGCTTGCGTATTCGTTGTGAATGGATCTTCGCAAGGGTGCTAAAGTCAAGGCAGTTTGACGACTGGATAATGAGTGTTTCAAACATCGACATCACTTAGAATCGTCAATGGGTTCGAGCGTCAAAGTTCAAGGTGAAGTTTGATGAGAAGACGAACTTTGCTCAAAGTTTAAGTGTTGGTTCAACATGTTAGAATGTTGAAGAATGAAGACTGCGCCGTCAGTGCAGGGAGGTACCAGCCAGCGACCAGTTATCTTCAAAGTGGCTTGAGTTCTACAGAATTCAAGCCAATGTGGAGATTGTTGGGTTTATGTCTTGTATTCTAATTTGACTGGATTGAGTTGGCCAATGATGAGGTTTAGAGTCAGCGTTATTATGGTCTTTGTAACGGGGCTTTCTTTGGGGCCAAGAAAGCTGAAATTTTATATATCATGCAATTTGTAACCCTAGACTCGGCGAGAGAGTAAGAGATGTGAGCTCTCTTTCTTGTGGGTGTCGGAGTCATCCGAACCATGTGAGGCTGGAGGAAAGTCGAGTTTCTTTCCCGTGGATGTAGGCGAGTTTGTTGAACCACATAAAATCTCTTGTTTGCTTGTGGTTGTGATTAATTGTGCATATTTTGTCCTAATTGATTCCCCAATAGAGACACATGTGTCTCTAGGGTGTTTGGAGTTCTCAAAGGCCTACTTGTTTCCTTTTTCCAAAAAAAAAGGGCTTGCTTGTTTCATGCACCTGAATTCCTATCAATTTCAAGAAATGTCATCTCAGAACTAGCTAAAATTGGAAAAAAATGGTGAGTTTTAGTGGCTATGAATCTTCTATTTTAGTCGCCTATAAAAGTACAAATAGAATTATGAGAAGTTCAATTTTACGAAGACATATGGGCACCGAGAAAGAATCCAAATATCCATATAATGATTTTTTTATAGCTTTTTCCTCTTCTTCTTCTTCTTTTTCTTCTTCTAAATATAGCTTTCTCTGGGTTTTTCTTTTTACACTAGACCCAAGAGACCCACACACACATAGGAAGAGGAAACCCATATTATTGGGAGGAGAACTCACACGCATGGGAAGAAACGCTCACACATGTGAGAAGTATGGCAACACCCAGGGATTGATCCCTGGACAACCGAAGTGAGATGCAAGGTTGCCAACCAATTGAGCAACCCCTCATTCTCTAGCTCTTTCTTGAAGTGGATGAGTGGCATGTTTTAGGTCATTGCCCTGACAATGACAAGATTTAGACTGATCATCAACTTAAAATCAGTTGCACTGAATTCATGTTAATCCCATCTGAGGCCCATCTGAGGCCATAATAGAAAAGACCACAATAACACAAGAGTGAGTTTCAGCAAAAAAATAATAATAAAAAGGACAGAGTTTCAGTGTTAACCTACCATTCAACAACATTAGTTATTTATAGC
Organism: Umbellularia californica; assembly: GCA_028538565.1. Classification (NCBI taxonomy): domain Eukaryota; kingdom Viridiplantae; phylum Streptophyta; class Magnoliopsida; order Laurales; family Lauraceae; genus Umbellularia; species Umbellularia californica. Next base: position 57,412,236 of record JAPQWN010000007.1, read on the forward strand.
AGGTAGCAGCTAGCAGGATCCATTAGATCTTATTTTCACATATAACTAAGAAGTCTCCATTCATTTGATGTCCAATGTGCCTTATAATACACCGTATGGCCTTGACTTTGAAGGCAACAATAGTCGGGTTAGCTACTTAGCTTGAACAAGTTCAATTTAGAATGAATCCATTTCTTATCCGCTTGTTTGGAAAGTCTGATCTATTCGAAATAGAGTCGGTTTTAATATTTGTTTGAAATAAAGATGATTCAATTTGACAGTTTGGTATGTTTGATTCAAAAAATAATAATAATAACAACAACAACAACAATAATAATAATAATAATAATAATAATAATAATAATAATAATAAAACTGCAAACTTGTTATATAGTAAAAGTTATAGAGCAAATTTGTACGGACCTTTTAGAAAACTTTTGAACAAAGTATAAGTCAAGGGCTTTTACAAAAATAAATAAACTTAAAACATGTCTTCCACAAATAAGGACAAATTCCCAATGATTTACATACATACAATTGTTGTATATGTGGATTTGTTTAAGCATGTTTGTGAGTTTAGTTGAGCATAATTGATATGTGATTCATACGTGGGTTCTTAATAGTATGAGATTACTTTTTTTTTTAGTTGTTGAATTTTTTGTTGAGTCACATAGTTAGATTGAGCTCAAATGGCTTACCTCTTGGATGGGCCCACAACCTAGAAAACAAAGTGCTATTTACCCCAATAGCATGATGTAGAGGAAAATCATTGCCTTGTCATCACCCTACTAAATCAGATTTGTGATAGAGTAGAGTTTTCATCTACCGCCATGTTGCTTTTTGCATTATAACGATGGTCCCAAGATTAGTGTCTAGGGGGAGTGTAAAAAAGAAAACTTCTTTAGGTCTTAGGCTCAGCCTTAATCCTGCCCTACCCTAGTCTACAAGGGCCAAATAAGGACCTAGATAGTGCAAGACCTCTAAAGGCTTTGGCCCACCTCAAGCCTAGTCCGCATATATTAAGGGTAGGGATTGATCCTACTTATAAACTCATCTTATACCATCTAGGATCCATCCCATCTCACCATCTAAGAACCTATCTCACAACCTCAGCACTCATATTTGATCTCCTCCTCGTCCTCTCACCCCCATCGCCATCTTAATAGTCACGCAATAGTACAATACCTCTAGGGCCTGTTTCTTTGCTGGAAATCCAGGACTTTCGGTCCAAAGACTTCTTAGACATGGTAGAACTCGTAAATGCAAAGGGGTTGGAATCTCTGGAATTTCAAAGGTTTTTGAGACCTTTCAGGTGACTGAAGTTTTAAAATGTTTGTGAAGAAAAATGGCATTTAAAATGCATGGAGACAAGATGCCACATCATGTCCAAAAACACCCCAAAATGAAAATTTTCTATAAGAGATTTTAGTAAAGAAATAAACCCATGACCTATTTGTTTGGAAGAACTGTGAGAGTTCTCATGACCTATTTGTTTCGAAGAATTGTGAGAGTTCTTGTCTGGGAGAATTTTGAGAATTTCAAATCCCCCCCCCCCCGCCCGCCCGCCCCACTAGAATTCCAAATGCTTAATCCTGCTCTAGCATTTGGAATACTTGAATTTTGAAAATTAATAAGGCTAAAAGTGCCTTTTCTTGTGGTCTAAAATTTTGAATTCTTGCATCAAATAGAGAATTTGAAATGACCAGGGGACAATATGTCATATCATATCAGAAGTTCCCAACAAGCCTAATTCTTTGTAAAAAATACCTTGAACCAAATAGGAAGTGAGAGATGATTTGGTCCAAACACAAAATATAACCCCTCTGTATCATATTTAATAATTTTTGCCCTCACTTTTTTTTCCTTTTGCGCTAGCCTAGGTCCTAAGGCCCAAGGGCACATGTTTAACATGACTTTCCTCATAATGATCCCTACTTTTAAGTACTTAAAATGCACTTTTAATTCCATTAATATATTCGGATAAAAACTAAAGAGAAAAAACATCCACACATGTGCCAAGGAATGGATATGTTAATCCTCAAGTTAAGGGTCCTTTTGTTCAGAGGCAACTTGCCGCGGAACGATCCTCACCTTCAGCAACTCATTTTGGTGCAGCAAACGTTTCTAAGGTTCTAGATTTTCAATTCGACGCTTAGGGGTGTAACGGTTCGGTTAACCATGGTTTTTGGGAAAACCGTTAATCGAACCATGTTTTATGGTTTTTTTTTTTTTAAAAACCGTAACTGTAACCGTAATCGAACCGTGAAAAACCGAACCGCGGTTAACTATTAATTGTCACTTTAAATTTTTTTTTTGAAAATCTTGCCATTTACCAATAAAATTTACTATGAAAATAAAAAACCATAGTTGGAGAATGGCATAATATGTTACTATAAAAAATTAATTTTCATTCAAGCCGTTAGGTTTTTTTTTCTTATTAACGAAACGGTTCAGTTTCGTTAATAATTGTGAGTCGAGACAAAAACCGTAACCGAATCGTGAAGCACAGTTTTCTGATTTCAATAATCGTAACCGAACTGTAAAAAACGGTTATTAACCGCGGTTCGGTTCGGTTTGACGGTTTTTCGGTTTTTTTTTTTTTTTTTTTTACACCCCAACCGGCACCTTCATCAACTCATTTGATGTAGCGAACATTTCTGCGGTTCTAAATTTTCCAGCGCGTCTTTAGTGGCCCTTTCCCCCTTCCAGCAAGCTTCTACCTTTCCCACCTCCCGCATCAGAAAGAAACTACCGCGGAAGAGGAAAGGCATGTCTCCTCTTCCACGACTCTGTACAAACGCTCCCTAAGCACGTTTGGTAACTGTTTGAGCTGTGGAATCCTCTTCGGGTTTCCTCACTTGTGAGGAAAACCCACGTTTGGTAAAAGGTAGCGTCGTATAAGAGGAATCCATAAAATACTAAAAAAAATTGCCCAACATGCTGAAAATTAGGATCCCAATTCCCCCATCTGATCTTCTCTCTCCATGGAAGCGCTGAAAGGTGCTGTTATAGTAAATAACGGTAATATATGAGTTATTTAATTTTGTTGTGGAAACCTACCTTATAGGTCCCACAATCAAGATCTAGACCGTCAATCTTGTTAAGACGGTCCAACACGGTTATGTGATGAAATCCAAGCCATTGATTCCTCATATATTTTGAGAAACTAACAAAAAGTCCATATCGTTGGATCATCATTTCTGACTTCTATGGGCCCCTTTTTCAAAACCCGAACCATTCAATCTCCTCATTAGGTCAAAAGCTATTTTTGGACCAAATTCGACAGCTTGATTCAACATGAATCATTAAAAAGTCACCAAAAACTCCTTCAAACACCCCCACCCCCCACACCCCCCCCCCGTCCCGTCAAATACTGTTGCACTGCAGCAGAGGCGGTAATAAGAAGGTTCCATTTTTACCTTTAAAAACATCCCTTACTGGTCCCCGTTTAATAGTTGCACTGCAGCAGAGGCGGTAATAAGAAGGTTCCATTTTTACCTTTAAAAACATCCCTTACTGGTCCCCGTTTAATAGTTGCACTGCAGCAGAGGCGGTAATAAGAAGGTTCCATTTTTACCTATAAAAACATCCCTTACTGGTCCCCGTTTAATATTTGGACCGTTAATATTGATAATAAAGTCCAAAATGACTATGAGATCAATTTCTAACCATTGATTCTTTATATATTTTGAGATATTTTTAAAAAATTCCACACTCTAAAACATAATTTTTTGAAAAAAAAATTATGTGGGTCCCATTTGAAAGATCCAAACTGTCCATCAATTATAGAAGGCTAGGCATTCAAATTTTAGGGCTTAACTCATTATGGATTGAGAGAAAATGGCAGCAAACTTTTGACCCTCAGATGTGGTATAGGTAAATCCTCATATTCCTTGTGTTTGCCAAACTTGGAACTGCATGAAAAAAAAAAAAAAATATTCCTCACCAAGAATAACGTTGTATAAGAAAAGCAATATATCCTAACGAAGATGGCTTTCGCTTCCTACAAAGGACGTTTGCCAAACGTGCCCTAAAAGTTAGCGAGGGAAAAAAAAAAGAAAAAACCGGAAGACATTTTTCTCAAGAATTTAATTTTTCATACCAACATTAGTGACAATATCATAAAATCAGTCAAATCAACAACGATGCTTGAGCTTTTATACATTACTTACAAATCAATACCACAACAAACTAATGGTAGGATAATTAAACCATAGACTAACCGCGGCTGAGCCGATTCCCACGTGCCCCCACCCTCGGATCGTGTCCCACCGTTCCTTTCCCCACGGTAGAAGAAAAAATGAAAATCCTCTGCTACATACATGAGCACACTCACGTTGCATTCAACTCCTATGATCAATCAAAGTAGACCATAAAATAGAGAACCTCCCTGTTAGTAGGGATATAAATGGGTATCCGATTCTCCGATTACCCGGAGTTCCGACCCGTTAAAAACAGGGTTCGGATCCTTATTTAGGCCTGATAAGTAAATGGGTCCAGGTCTGGTTCCACCTTGGTTCGGACCCGTGGACTCGAGACTCGATATATTATCTCAATTTTTGAAAATCTTTTCTAAAAGCCATGTTTTTTTTTAATATCATTCTCTACCTAAACCTGGACCTGGATCCAAACCCGTCCCATATATGGTTCCGATTCCGGAGCCAAGAAACCGATTTCAAAACGGTTCCAGGTCCAGATCCGGTTCCACCTTCTCCTTAACGGTTCCGATTTCGGGTCCACCATGGACCTTTACTGGAACCGACCTGTTTACACACTACCTATTAGCTATGATCCCAGTGCTTGGTATCTATTTGGATGGACTGGATTGCTGGGTCGACAATGCACTCATTTTAAACAACATGAATTCATCGGCCGCTGATAAAAGTGATTAAAATCATCATTTGAGCCTCTGTCACCGCACATTGGGATGTAATTGGGTCTCCAATTTTCTAAATATCCGAAGGTTCAAACCCGTTAAAAATCGGGTTTGGATCTTTATTTAGGCCCCAATAAATAAAAGGGTCCAGGTCATATGTTTGGATTTACGACCTAAATGGGTCTGGTTCCACCTTGGTTCTAACCCATAGATCCGGGACCCGGCATATTACATCAATTTTCTAGAGTATCTCTTAAAAACTAGGTTCCTTTTCCATATCATTATCTCCATAGACCAGGACCCATCCCATATAAGGTTCCAGTTCCGGTTCCATTTTCTAATAACGTTTCTGATCCCACCTTCTCATTAACGGTTCCAAGTCTAGACCAGAGCCAACCATTTAAGTAGCAAGGGAGATATATTGCTGTCAAAATGCCACATGACCCATTAACACGACATGAACCCACACGATATTAACTGGTTTGGGTGGACTCTTAATGGCCAGTTTGGTAACTCTACTAATATAATCAAGTCAAGTAAAGTTGATTTTGAAGAAAGAATAAAATATAAGTGGGTTATAATGGTATTTTGTTTTTAGTTGTTTGTTATGGAATCTTTTTGACTTTTTGTATGGAAAAGTGGAGTTTTTTTTTGTATTTTAGTGAGTAAAGATAGTTGCTTTTTGACTTTTTGTATGAAAAAGATGGAGAGAGTTTTGAATAAAGTACATTTGATGTGACATCTTGTCTGGAAAATGGAGACTTTACTTGACTTTAATTGTATTAGTAAAGTGCCAAACGGACCCTTAATGGGTTCGGATCGTTAATGAGTTAAACTCGATAACAAGTTAAGTTAATGGGTCATATATAAATTAAATCAGTAACACATTAACAATCCGCTTAACCCGTTAAATTTTTTTTAGTCCCTAAGTGTAGCTAGAATTAATTTATATTCATCAACAAGAAATTATAATTTATTGTCTTATAGTGGGGTTATAGGTGGAATCCATTAGAGATCCTCACTTATAGTTTAGTGTGACTTATATGTTTTTCTCCTTATATATTTTTGTATGGACTTTTTTTAATTTTTGAAATGACTTAATTATTTAACGGGTTAGCCGGTTGGGTTGTGTAATCCGTTAAATTAACGGGTCGTATTAGAGTTGGATTTTTTGATCCGCTAAGTTAACGAGTCGTGTACGAGTTAAAGTGATTTTAACCCGAATTCACTAACCTGTGACCCTTTAACACGACATGATTGATAGCCCCAGGGAGACCTATCACGGTGTATCCCCAGGTGAGTTCAGGTGAGGTTGGGACCTTTACACGTATTTTCATAAAAATAAAAAACCCTAAACCCTCAATACAATGCACGTATTTTCATAAAAAAAACAAAAAAAAAAAAAAACCTAAAACGTCAATACATTGCCTTGTTTCTTGCCTTTTCCCGCTCCTCTGTCACTTCAAAAAACATATCCCCTCCATCTTCTTCATCTCTCCTCTATTATTATTTATTACACCCCACCTCTCCTCTCCCCCACAACCACCCAACCCTCTATATATACCCCCCATCTACTCCCACCCACCTCCATACCTCCTTCTCCTTCCTCTTCTCGTCCCCAAAACCCTAACCCTAACCCTTCCGCACAAAAAGAAAAATCCCCAAAATGAGAGAAATCCTCCACGTCCAAGGCGGCCAATGTGGAAACCAGATCGGAGCCAAGTTCTGGGAAGTAATCTGCGAAGAGCACGGCATCGATTCCACTGGCCGCTACAAGGGCGGACCCTCCGATCTGCAGCTCGAGCGGATCAATGTCTACTACAACGAGGCTTCTGGTGGAAGATACGTGCCAAGAGCCGTTCTCATGGATCTGGAGCCCGGAACCATGGACAGCATCAGATCTGGACCTTATGGTCAGATCTTCCGCCCTGACAACTTCGTCTTCGGACAGTCCGGCGCCGGAAATAATTGGGCCAAAGGCCATTACACAGAAGGCGCAGAGCTCATAGACTCTGTTCTTGATGTTGTTCGAAAGGAGGCCGAGAATTGCGATTGCTTGCAAGGTACGTGGATCTGTTTATTTTTTCATGTCTGGATGTGGAACAGTTGCTTGTTTGACATGAGATCTCATCTTTAATTCTTCAGATCTAGAAGAACTTCTCGTCTTCTTGTTATCTTGTCGCTTTTAAATCTGTAGTCTGTAGATCTATGTGGATTTTCATTAGATCTATTAGATCCTTTGCATTAGCTCTATGTGTATTCGTCATGGAACACTAAGATCACATTTGGAATGACTAGATCTACTAGTGTTTGGAGTAAAAAAAGTTGGTAGCTTGGTGCTAGATTTGTCATGAAATGCTAAGATCTGAATTGAGTCTGGATTTTATAATGAAATGCTGAGATCTTACTGTTTGCAGATGCAGGTTTTGTTATGGTATTTCAAGCTCTCAATTGAAATTATGAGATCTTGTATGATGTTGTCATGTGTCTTTCAGGCCTGTAACCTTGATTCAAATGTTAAAATAATTTTGAAGAAGTGGGTATCATGGATTGGATCTGGATCTTTGGGTTGAAAACACACATGGATTCAGATCCATGAACTTCCAGAACCAATGCAGATCTAGATCTGGATTCAAATTCCTTCTGGACCCAAAATATGTTCATGTTCCATAACCATTTTTATACTTTTTAAAACTGAGGCTTTGAATATTCAGTTAATGTGATACTCATTGACATCCATAGTGTGATCTATTACTTGCATTCAAGGTAACTGTTATTGTCGAAGAGCGTGAACCATGACAATTGAGAAATGAACTGAGTGGGAGAAAATTGCCTGTTCTTTTCTCCATTCTTCTTTGCTACCATCTATCTGAATACTGCTAAATGGAGTGCTCTTGTCATCCAATCTTCTTGGCTTTTGAAGTATGGTCTCTCCAAGGTAATGTAGGTGAACAGTGCCAATCAATGTCCTGCCACTTGTATGGATGATCATCATACTGGATCTATTCGTTTTTATTGCCTGTGACATTGTATTCTTTTTGCTGATTCATGGTTTTCGTAAAATGTGGAGTTAATTGATTATAGTTCATCCAGAGGTTACAATTTTCCATCTTTTCTGCCGAAGGTGCTGAAAGCCGTGGATCTACAATGCCTGGGTACCTCAAAATAGTAAACGTATGTGTATCATTTTGCATCTGATACTCCGGAAAATGTTCACCTAAGAGCAACTGTAAATGCAGTGCAGCACTGTGGGGCCCACTGGGGTCCACCTTTCATCAATGCAGCACTTTGATAGTCTTTTTATCACATGGTCTGGCATCAGGTTCTATTTTATACTATTTTATACTCCACTGGACCTTCACTCGCTGTTGGATTGAATCTTAAGAAAATGTACAGTTATGATGCTATTAAACTTTAAGGCCCTTATATCAAGGGCTACAATACTCTGGTGGCCTGATTTTTTGGATCCCCCTGCTCTCCTCCCATTGGGAAACTTGCATTTAAGTGGGCTCCACGGGCTAAATGCAAGTCTGCTTTTAGGTGAATATTTCCCCTGCTACTTCAATGGTATAAATAAAACTAATGTCTCATTTGTGGAGTGTCCTGTGATATCCATGCCGTAACTGGGCATTGTGTTTTTGTGGATCTCTGCGGCACTTTGGTGCTTAATTCTATTCTCTATACCTAATTCGATACTTCTCTTCCAGTAGTCAAATCCTATAATAGAATGATGATTTCTTAGTTATGAACAAAGATTGTCTTAATTACTGATATTGGTAGTGGTATTTAAACTGTGTCCTCTGGCTTCTTGATGGGGTTGACAAAAAAGAAAAAAAAAAAAAAAGTAGTGCCTGGACATAGTAGTTGTTGGATATAGTTGACTCTCTGAAAACTGAACATTGGGTAGATGTCAGCATGGGTTTCAGCAGAACTACTTTTTATTTTCTTTGGACATTTTTTTTCTTTTTAAACTTGGAATGCTTCCAACAAGAAAGGACTTGCTCTTGAATTTTTCTACAAACCTGAATCGATTCAATTGGTTTATTGTAGTCTTGGCCAAGTTCAACTTGGACAGTTTACAGACTTATCTTTGTAGTTTATTTTCTGGTGTCTTCAAATCAATTTGAATCCAGAAGCTAGTTTTGCGATCACTGTTATGCGTAATCACTTTGAGAAGGTTTAGGATATGTGACATGTGACCTGGGATTTCTTTGTAAGGATGCATTTTGTTATGGATATATTCAAAAGTCTGACTTACCAGTGCTTCCTGAAATAATTAATTTAGCATAGTTTCCAGTCAACAAGACTTTTAAAGGTTGGTAAGCATAATCTGAACCCATATATATATATATATATATATATATATATATATATGTCTCCATAAAAAAAATGTAACATTTTATTCTGAAAAAATGGTTGCATATACCTTAATTTTTGATGTTGTTAGATTCATTTTCTATATCAGTAATTTACTTCTGTTAAACTGATTTTCACCCATACAAATTATCGATTTCTATTTCTATGTTGTAATTGTAGAACTTTAACCAGGAATTTGCTTTATTGTTTTGATCATGTTTTAAATTTCTCATTTCTCATTGGCTTTATCCTTGTGGATCTTCATTCCATGCTACAATCTGTTTAGCTTGGGGTCAACTCTCACTGTACATTGTGTGTGAAGATATCATTATATGGTTGATCCCCCACAAATTGGGAATTTTCATTATCTGGTCTGAAAGAGCTTGAGAATCTAAATATTCCATACTGATGCAATTTTGAATTTTTGATAGTGACTGCTGATCAACAAATTTTTATTTTACAACATCTACATCCCTCTTCATTGAGCAATTTCCATAAACATTTTAGAAAATGACACAGTCAAGGCTGTTAATTGAAAGAAAACAACTGAGGACCCTTGTTGGAGCCATATGCTGCAGGTCACTTAATTGGAGCCATGTATACAAATGGTGGGGCTTGCATGTAAGAATTGGCGGTTCTGTTTGTATAAAGTTTAAGCAAAAACCTGGCGAATCTGCATCTGTAATCACTAATGACTCATTCTGTGTACTGTAAAGCACAAGTTTCTTGATACTGCAACATATAATGCTGGGACTGAAATCAGTGGATTGATGCCTTTCCACTTCTGCTGGAAATCAATTACAGTTACTGGTTTGGATGTGTGTTCATCCTGCCTACCCAACCTTAAAGGACATGCAAGTCCCTCGAGTTCATTTCTCAAATTTCTCTCTGCCCACACTGAATATGTGGATAACCTGTGGTTGACAAAATATTGAGTGTAATTACTTGTTTTAACTTCAGAATATAAAAAATATTTTAACTGACACACCAGATTTCTTACTTTTTTCTTTTTCTTTTTAGGCTTTCAAGTATGCCATTCGCTTGGAGGGGGGACAGGGTCTGGTATGGGAACCCTCCTGATATCGAAGATCAGGGAGGAGTACCCTGACAGGATGATGCTTACATTCTCAGTTTTTCCTTCTCCAAAGGTCTCTGACACAGTTGTGGAGCCCTACAATGCTACACTCTCAGTGCATCAGCTGGTGGAGAATGCAGATGAATGCATGGTCCTTGACAATGAAGCACTTTATGACATCTGCTTCAGGACCCTAAAGCTCAGCACCCCAAGCTGTAAGTATTGTTTTATACCATTTCATATATCATAAAGCTTTATCATTCGCATTTCTGGTTTAGGTCACGGATGTGGTTGATGGATTTTCTGAGCCATCGATAAATAATTTAAGAAAAAAAATTGCTCCCAAAATTTACTTTGAACTATCAAATTGAAGGCTTTTATTTATTCCTCCTATTGAGTTGTTGAATTAACCATCACTTGAACTGAGTGTCTTAAATAATTCTTCTTTCTTGTGGTGCTCATCTTCTTGGTTCACAATTTTAAGGGTGTCTTTGGATGTGGACCGAGGACGATCTGATCTGCTCCAGTGCTTCCACTTTCCATAGAATGGTTACATAGGGATGACATGGGAGTGGAATTAGGTGAACATTATTTTTTCAACTTCTCTTCCCCTTATGAAATGGCACAGTTCCAGTTTCAATGATGCCCTGGATATACTTATTACAGGGAAAATTAGCAGTTGCTCTGCCAACATGGTCAGATGACTTATGAGTTGTGGGACATCTGACCAAATTCTTTCCTGACAAAAGTCGCTTGATTCTATATGAGGCAGGTGCAACCATTGGCACCCATTTCATTTGGAGGTTGATGAAATTATTGTTTGATCCATTCGTAAAGGGCAAGAAACTTATGTCTGTGGTGCTTGTTTTGCCAAATGATATATCTCCCTCGTCACTTTGAAAACCTGAATGGTTTTAAGAAAGTATTTTTTCCAATTGTCTTCTAATCAATGTGTATTGAGTTCAGCTAACAACATATCTGAGTGGCAGTAGCCAGTGTAATTGTCTGGTGATAATTAAACCTTCGTTTCCAGTGTTTGATTATCATGGATTTTTTTCTCTAGAAAATGACTCCCCAGACTGACGGTTTAAATGAGTTTCCATTTAGCAAAACTTGATTCAGTGTAATTTTGAATATTTTCGAAGAGTTAGTAGTAGTATTACAGTAACAAGGTGTCTTGACCATTTCTAAAAGAAAAAAAAAGGGGGTCTCATGTGGCTTAATCTCATTGCAGTTGGAGACCTGAACCACCTGATATCAGCAACCATGAGTGGGGTGACATGCTGCCTGAGGTTCCCTGGTCAGTTGAATTCTGACCTCCGTAAGCTGGCCGTGAACCTCATCCCCTTCCCTCGCCTCCACTTCTTCATGGTTGGCTTTTCACCACTCACCTCTCGTGGTTCCCAGCAGTATATCTCCCTAACAGTGCCAGAGCTGACCCAACAGATGTGGGATTCCAAGAACATGATGTGTGCAGCTGATCCCCGCCACGGCCGTTACCTCACGGCCTCTGCCATGTTCCGGGGCAAGATGAGCACCAAGGAGGTGGATGAGCAGATGATCAATGTCCAGAACAAAAATTCTTCCTACTTTGTGGAATGGATCCCTAACAATGTCAAGTCGAGCGTCTGTGACATCCCCCCGATGGGTCTAAAGATGGCATCAACGTTCATTGGTAACTCGACCTCGATTCAGGAGATGTTCCGTCGGGTGAGTGAGCAGTTCACAGCAATGTTTCGGCGCAAGGCATTTTTGCATTGGTATACTGGGGAAGGGATGGATGAGATGGAGTTCACAGAAGCAGAGAGCAACATGAATGACCTTGTGTCTGAGTACCAGCAATATCAGGATGCCACCGCTGAAGAAGATGAAGAGGGTGAGTATGAGGAGGGAGTAGAAGACAACTATGAGGACTGAAGTGAGTGCTTGATTTGATCAGTTTCTTCAAGGATTTTGTTGGCACTTTCCTTTCGCAATCTGCTCCCAGTTTTATATTGCCGTTTATCTTGTTATTATCTCTATTTTCGTTCCATGTTGTGAGCTTACAATGATATGCTGTTTGTTGTTGATTTCTGTGAGATTCGACGTGAAGTAGTGAATAAAAGTGCTCCTCCAGCATTTTTACAGCAAAAATCAAGCAGTCAGTTATTTATGTTTTGAGTTTTTTACAAATATGCTCCTATATTTTTGTAAAACCTCATAAAAGCCTCTATATTTTGGGTTTTTACTTAAAAACCACCTTGTCCGACAGAAGATAAAACTTATATGGTTTCACCGGTTAACCTTTATTATTTTTGACTGTTTTACCCCTTTTATATCGACTTCCTATCCACCGTGTCTTCCTTCTTTATCTCCAAGATGTATGTCACTCCTCTCCTTTCCTTTCTTTCTAGCCTCTTAGTTTCTGTTTTTCGATCTTCTTTTCGAGTGGTAAAGCAAATTATCAAGTCACCCTCTCAAGCTAATATAATCACATGGACAGGGAAAAGAAATGTGGCCCATTTTCCATCTTTCATTCTAACCGACTGTGACCTTGAGAACTACTCTATCCATGGGAGAGATGAACAATGTTCTACTTGTCAGTTCAGTCCACGAGTGGGTATGCAGGGAGTGAGAATTCTAATACATGAGATGAGAGGGCTCTCTTGTATCACAGTTGGAATCAATGACTTGAGTGCAATATTCTCATAACAATGAACTGTTCTGAGTTGTGTGTGGGTGTTAGTTGTATGCTATACTGAGTTAAGGAACTTATAATTCCTGCACTTTATTCTCTCTATATGCTGATATATAGGAAAAATACAAGAAATACACATAAAAGCACAAAGGTTGTTGATTCTAGGATTACAGGGTTGATTCTTTTGCTTGACTTTGGAGCACTGAATAGTGAGTGGATGGAAAATCCAAGGATTATGGGATTAAAGGTTTGCTTTTCTTACTTTTAAAGGGGTAAAACTGTCAAAAAAGATAAAATTAGTGAGGGAAAACGGTGCAGGTTGCTTTTCCTCTTCTTGACATTGAGTCAAGGAGGTTTTTAGTAAAAACCCAAAAAAATAAGGGCTTTTTTGAGGTATTCTAAAAATATAGGGGCCTTTATGTTTTATGTCTTTGGTCTTTATTGTTAATAGGACCGTAATAATCCTAAAGAAAAAGACTCTGCTTCAGGATCTGAATCATTCCATGCTAGGACAATGCTCAGTTGGTTCGCAACTGTCTCTCACCCACACTAACAAAAAAAAAAAAAAAAGAAAACTTCCCTCCTCTCATTGCTCCGAGCCCACTAGGCTGGGGTTAAAAGAAAGGTCAACTAACTAGTGTGGACTGGAGTGTTGCTGGCTAAATGGGCCATAACTGAGGGCTTGTTAGCTGAATCAGAGATTAATTACCAAAACCCCAATTCAGAGAATATGAAGTTCCAACAAATCTGCAGCATTTAAGATGTGAGAATTTTATAAAATCAGAAAAGAAACAAGCTTAGTGATCAAAACTAGAATTAGGAATGAGTGATTGATCTACCCTTCAAGCTAGACCTGATTATGTTCCGAAATCTTTGAATGCTCTTTAAATCCTGATCATGGCAATTCCCAGCCCATTGACATAACCTGCCTTGCCAAGCTCTCAGGGGACCTTGATATAATTGATCATGGGATTTTGTTTTCTATTGAGTCATTGTCAATAAAGGTTAAATAAATAATGTTAGCGCTGCAAACAATAAATAGAAGTTTAAACGACACACACCACACTTTGGGTGCCAATTTCTGACCCAGGCCCTAATCATACCATAGAACTTCCAATGCACAAAAACTAAAAGACACCTAAAATCAATAGCTTAGAATAAATCTTGGCAGGGGCCGCGCGAACACAGGCCCCCTCTATCACAAATTATGACGTCCACTCTCCCACTTGGGGAGATGGTAAGCCAGTGCCCCTCCTAAGTGCAATGGAGGCCACTGACCTAGGCCATGAGCCTTCTTGATCACCCATAGACCCCGTCCAGGTAAGTATGCTGTAACATTTTATCACTTCACGCTTTATGCACTTGTTCAAGACAGAGTGCATCCCTTTCTAATCGATGTGGGATTGGACTGTACGTCTCATTCAAGGGTCTCCTTGCCCACTCTATAGTCTATGAATAGAAAATTATAAATATCTTGTATCTCGTAACAGTCGCTTGATTTAGTGGATTCCCAAGAACTCAGCATAAATCAATAGAAATAATTTTTCTTTTAATACGTATGAAAGATCATTTAGTTCATTCCCATCATTGCATGAATCATGATATACAAAGTCAGCAGCTCTTGCTCTTGCAACATTTCAGTTCTTTTTAGAAAATTTCCTTTGTTCTTTGTAATTAGGGTGTTCATGGGTTGTGTTGGGCCAGGCCGAGGCCTGTCCAAGCATGGCCCTCTTAATTATCAGGCCTAATATTTACGCCCAGATCCACCTAATAGGCCTAAAGTCTGGCCCACACTCAGCTCATATTCAAAATAGACACCCATTTGTGCCAAATATGCCAGAAAGCTGAGCCTCTAAGCATTTATACCATCACTTCTCTCCCTCACTCCCAAAAAAAAAAAAAAAAAAAGACTAGGTATGGCCCACATGCCTAAAACTGAGTGGAAATTCTTCCATATGTTGCAATAAGCTTGTTTTAGACTTCGGCTGGCCCGGCCCATGAGCACCCATGCTTGGTAGTTGGTACATGTCCGAAACCATCGAAGATTACCTCGCGTCTTGCACATTTGTAGTTCTTAAACCTTTTTTCAGTCACTTGACATATCCATCTTAGCATCCTCATGTTTGCCATATGGATGAAGATCACTTGATTACTTAGTCTCTTATATGATCTGAATTTCTTAATTCTTATGAAGGAGGGGTGATCTTGGATTGGACCGGTGTGAGTCTGATCAGGGCTAGCCCACATTGGGCCTAACTTGAGCTTTAGATTTTGGTAGACGGACCGGCCTGTCTTGGATTTTGTGGTAGAGAGTCCCAAACACCTACCTGGCCCAAATAAGATACATAATTTAAGTAAAAATTATATTTCCTTTTCTCAATAGATCGTGACTCAAACATGTATCCTTTCATAAAGGAACATAGAAACCAACCAGCTAAGCTACAACTTTATGTAGTGAGTAAAAGATATTTTTCTAATAAAAACATGTTCCATTCGAGCTTGGGCTTAATCTTTTTCAGGCGGGTCAAGCTTCAACCAAGTACTTCTGTCATGAAGACCTACCCCTACCAAGGCCATTTGTCTAAAAAAGGGGCTGGGCTTGGATACTGCACAGTCCGCCTGGGTTGGGAACACCCCTATTATGAACCTTTTATACTTCATTTTTGAGTACCAAAGTCTCAAATAATCTGGACGTTTCATCTATAATAGATTTTTCTTCTTCCAATTATATATAATGTTGTTTTACTTCTTTTAGCTTTTCTTTTCTTTCTGAAAATTCGACATGGTCTTTCGCAGAAAATGCACTGGTTTTCTATAGAAAAAATCATTTTTAATACGTTTGTTGCGGCAAGGTAAAATTCTACGTAAACCAATCAGCTAAGCTACAACTTTATGTAGATATTTTCCTAACAAAAACATATTCCACCCAAGCTTCAGCTTTATCTTCTTCAGGTGGGTCAAGCTTCAACCAAGCACTTATGTCATGAACACCTGCCCCTACCCAGGCCAATTGTCTAAAAAAGGAGCTGGGCTTGGATATTGCGCAGTCTGTCCCAACCCAGGCGTTAAACACCCCTATTATAAACCTTTTATACTTCAATTTTAAGTACCAAAGTCTCAAATAATCTGGACTCTCCATTTATAATAGATTTTTCTTCTTCCTATTATATATAATAATGTTTTACTTCTTTTATAGTTTTATTTTCTTTTTGAAAATTCGACACTACATTTCGCGGAAAATGGACCGGTTTTCTACAGAAAAAATTATTTTTCATGTGTTTGGTGCGGGAATGTTGATTAGTTTCCTATTTTGAGTGAGATCACCAACACGTCTTCCCGGGATCGTTTTCTTATACTAGGAGGAACTCACGTCCAACTGTCCAACTATAAAAAGGAGTTGTGAGAGAGGGAACCTTACAGAAATCTTTTTTTTTAGAGAAGAAAGAGATTTAAACCCAAAATCACAACAAGGGTTTAGATCCGACTTGAGAGCTTCCTCATTCATAAAGGGGCAGGCTAATAAGGTTTCATTTCCTCTTGTCC
This sequence comes from Umbellularia californica, assembly GCA_028538565.1. Lineage (NCBI taxonomy): Eukaryota > Viridiplantae > Streptophyta > Magnoliopsida > Laurales > Lauraceae > Umbellularia > Umbellularia californica. The sequence goes on from JAPQWN010000007.1 coordinate 57,428,742, forward strand.
TCCCAATGGGTTCCCAGAGCTTGCTTATAACCATCAGTTTCAAGAACATGTTTTTGATTTCAATCTGCTTATACAAGCCTTTTGAAGTAAATATACTCACAAGCAGTGTAGCTAAGTTGGTTGGGACATGGGTGCGTGGGTGGGAGTGTCTGTGCTCGGGTCCCTATGTAATTGCTACCATGTCCTGGAATCGGCATGTCCAAAAAAAAAAAAAACCTTAAGCATATAGCAACTCAGCTATTTATCCAAGAAATCCACATGCATATAGCAGCTTAGGGTTTATGGTGATGGTAGCACCAATATTACTAGCTAAATAAGTAGACAAACCATTAAAAATTTTACAGCATTCCACAAGCATTTGATCACATCTTACCATCTACCTCTTCCTTAGCATCAAAATGTACCTGCAATGAGCAATGTGCGTAAGCCGCATTCTGCCGGAGACCAGACCATGTCTCACTCTCAGTGTGGCTGATCATCTTCGAAGAATCTATCAAAGCAACTACATATCCAATCCTTGCCCAAACGTAAACATGCAGGCGAGTACAGACACTGATTAGTACGCCACTACCAAGCTCCATGGAATCTTCAAATTGATCTGCCCAGCGCTTCTGAAATTCTCTTAATTCCCATATCCTCTTAAGTCCTCTAATGAGAGGAATCTCACATCCTGCAAAAGCGAACCTTGCCACTCACCGTTCCTCCATTTGCTCAAAATTATGCAACACCAGAAGGAATCGAAGCATCAGATCCAACCAAAGCAGAAGTTTCAAGACTTCATAATTGTTCCTGCCTGAACCCCCTACAATTTAATATAGAACTTTGAATGGTTGACATGGAAAAAAAGTTGAAGACGTTTCAGCTGATTTGGTCTCAGTGGAAATGGGTAGGCCAAAGATGACATGGATAATAGTAGTGAGGATAGATATGAAGAAGTGAAACTTATTCAAGGATTTGGCCCTTCATAGAGACTAGAATGCCAAAACAGAATTCATGTGGCTAACTACATGCATGGTTGGCACAAGGCTTTGATAATGATGATGATGATTGAGCTGGTTTGGTTATAGATATATATTTTCTTATACTGCAGTTCAAGAGGGGTTATATTTTGATTCAATGAGATTAAATAATGACTGTCCTGTAAGCATCTCACAACTGCAAGTACAGACTCCTTAATCTATCCCTTTCTTTAACAATTCTGTTTGCCACTGATACCAAGCAATTCAACATAAACAATTTGCCAATATTATACTTCAGTATTATGAAATGGTACATACACAACGTAACACTTTATTGATATTGAAGAGCTGGCTTCAAAAAATTTCTCACACACATTCAGGAAATAAGGGTTTCAAATCATGGAAACCCCAAGAAGGGCCCATCTGTAAAGGTATCAAGGGCTTTGGCAAGGGGAAAAACTAAGTAAAATGACACAATGCAAATTATAATGAAAATCTATCATGATCATATGTCCGTAGAATTGAATGAAAATCTTAAATTTCAAGCAACCATACACCACAAATAACTAAGTTACTTGAGCTTGAAAGATAAGCTCAAGATAAGATGATAATGTCAAGTCATGACTGCATCCTCATATTCATGTTGTCGACTTACATCCAAAAGATTCAGCTGCCCATATTCTCGTGCTAGACAACAAAGGTGCTTAAGGGTGCTTTAACCTGGGTTTTTGCTTTATCCCAGGATAGCTTCTTCTCACATTAAGAAGATTCATATCTAGCCTTCGGACACATCAATACAAAGTATTGCAACTTAATTTCCAGTCATTTTACACTGCTTGCTTAGTCCCACATCGTCTGTTGCCCTTGTCTTCTATTTCCTTCTTCAGAGTTTCCTCCAATTTTTGGAATATTGATGAAAATAGACCTGGAAAAAAAATTGGCTTGTAGAGACCTCAAAGAATTGCAATAATAATGGAGAAGGCAAAAGATTTAGTAAATTTCTGAAATACTTAATTGATTTAAACCTCATTCTACTGTTTATTTCCAAATATCGTGCATTGAGAAACATTCAAAAAATAATAAAAATAACAATAACATATAGAAATATAGCCCTTAAAATTGAAAAAGGGAGAAAATACATATATGAATTTATAATTGTATGCTTTTAACGTTTATCTCTAAAAGCTAGCTAATGATCAGCATACGTGTGCAGCATTTTTCAAATCTATGGAAGAAAGCAAACTCACTCTTATAAATAATTGTCACATCAAATTTCCTTGTAAAAAGACATGAGTTGCATGCCCAAAAACTTCATTTATGTGGGTGCATCCATTTACTTAATTCAGAGAAACAGCCGACAACATTAGCAGAGAGAGAGAGAGAGAGGATTTCCCCTTAGATCAAAATCATAAATCAAATGGCATGGGAATCTATATATTTGTATTGCTACAATTGTGCAATTGAGGAAATAAATTCTGATTTACTAAACAAAACATTTTAGAATATCATAATTTATAACATTTAACTATATTCCAATCACTTTTAGTACAGAAGCCCATTTTCATTACATCCATTCCCTGTCATAGAAAGGAGAACATTTTTCAAACCATGTTTAACAATCTCCAAAAGACATTCTAATTAGAATAGCATCCGGATTTGAATTGATAGACACCTAGTCATCAACTATTTTTGCATGTTTGTTATATTGATTATAAATCAGTTAAATTAAGAACATCACTTGGGATCACACTCATGTAATTTAATTGTGCTCACTCTGAAGTTTGAACGATTGGCAAGTGTGCTTTAGTTGTGCCAATTTTTTGGATCAGTATCAAGATTACCTGTGCTGAAGATAGATTTTAATTAGATCATGTTAATTTAATAAATTTTAACTTTCAAATAAGAATATGATATCATGATTGTGGACAGTGACCAATGTATGTTTTTGTTCTACATCATATTCAGTTTTCTGCATAGATACTGAGAACATTGACCAATGATTAGCAGACAGCTCCTCCTAAATCCACTTCCTTAGACCAGGTGGAGACCAACTCATCTTCTTGAATTCCTCATAAAACAAAATCTGGCTATGAGAACCCATTATATGATCCCTTTGTAAAGAGCCCTCCAAATTTATGGTCTTGTTCATCATCGACATCTCAACCAAACTCCAATGCCAACAAAGACTTTGTAATCCATGCCTTTTTATTCAAAATCGTAGAAGTTACCCACCAGTTTTATTCAAAATCTCCTTTAGACATTATTTCACCCTACATATTTCAAGAATAGGTTTCTTTTTCTTTCTTTCTTTCTTTCTTTATTATTATTATTATTTTGAACAGTAAGTAGAATATTATTAGAAAAGCTAGGGAAAAAAAGAGATATATGATGAAAGCTAAGAAAAAGAAAGAAAAAATAAACTAAACATGAAAGAAATATCCTCGTTAGCAATGAGCTAACTGTGACTCCTTTAGCAAGTAGATCAGCCATAAAATTCATGATCCAAAGAGTATGAAGGAAAGATGCATCAATACAAAGAGCGAGGTCTATCTTCTCCTGTACCACATCCGACAATTCCAAGGAGCCACTGAAGCGCCTGAAGCCCAACAGATGGCACACTGAATCATCTTCCACCAAAATATGTCGAATATTGAGGCAGCATGTTTCTCAAAGATCTACCCCTAAAGCCAGTCTTTTTGCTTCATGAACTGAGCAGACCCCAGTCGGGCCCAAAAAAGATATAATAGGCTTTTCTGCATTATCCCTAATAATGCCACCAATACCAGGTAAGCCAGGATTGCCTATATCACTCCCATCAAAGTTGAGCATGAAGAACCAAAGGCGGCCATGGAGATTCAATGGAAGGAAAAATTGGGAAGAAAATGCAACCACATGCCAGCACCTGATAATTCTAGACACTGCAACATCCTTAAAACTGGGGGGGGGGTGGGGGAGGGGAGGGGGGGGGGGGGGGGGGGTGGGGGTACCCATGCGGCAACATAAAATCTCACCTTTTTTAATAATGATTATAGAAACACATTTGCCTTCAAAAGATCTTCCATTCCTTTCTTTCCATTCCTTCCAAATAAGCCTTCCCCTTTTAGGACCCACTGCCATTGACCAAACAAGGAATAAGGTTTTAAAGTCGTTCAGAAATGCCTAGCTACAGTCAAACCATCTAATGACCTCCATCCAATTTTTTTGAGCTATCCGATACGTCATAAAAAAGTGGCACACTGATTCCTCATCAGATAAGCACATTGGACAAGCTTTAACAACTATTAACGTGCACCTCCCCTAAAATGAATGTCCAAGCAAAAGGTAGAGGTGGGGAGGAGGGTGCAGGAATCTCTAAATACCTGCAATGTCAGACGAAGAATCAAATTCATTAGAAGTAATCTGAAAAATAGAAGCCACCAGAAACCTACCACCAATTGAATCATTCAGTCTTCTATTACTCCCTTTGGAAGACACATAAATGTTGTCAATGAGATAGAGAAGAGAATGAAACTGATTTACCTCCACTTGAAATAGGTTTCTTCTGAAAACGGGACCCCAACTCACATAGCCTCCTCACAGTCACTTCCACATTCTGAGCACACCTAAAAAGATATGGAAATCAAGTAGCCAGTGGACCGTCTCCCATCCAATTATCTAACCAATAGCAGGTGAGCTCTCTATTTCTTACTCTGTATCTGATATTGCGGAAAAAGGAATTATTAATAGCCTTGATTCCAGTCCAAAGTGCAGAATGTCGCACATTAGGAGCCTTTGGGCCCTTACCCCAACCATTGCTCTTCACTCCACATTTAGCCAATGTCACCTTCTTCCAGAGACCAATTGAGCCATCACCCAGCCTCCATGACCACTTGCGCAACAAGGCTTTGTTCATATGACTAAGATGCCTAAAGCCAAGGTCTCCTTCCTTTTTAGACTAACAAACTAAATTCCAATCCACTAGATGAAACTTATGCTTAGTTCCCTACCTTGTCACAAGAAGTATCATTGCAATTTTCACCAGCTGGGCCTTTAAAGACCAACACATGGTAAATAGGAAGATCAGACAGGACCACCTTTATTAGAGTAATATATCCAGATAATCCAGGATCGGGTCCTTACATTCTCCCCACCTTAGGGAATTTGGTCCTCCAAATTCAGCTTAAATTGTTGACATGAAAGTACTTTTGGTGACACCTTGGTAATATTGGGGTGTTACAAACATGAAACATCTACTTTACTCTGGAATGGGGTATCTACAACTCTGGGACTACCACAGCCGAAACTCCCAAATTCTCCCATTGCACTCCCCATGGCTACAACATCATTTCTTTTTTTGGCAATCTTCAGACCCTAACATTTTGGGATGGATGATTCAGCAAGAGAGGGTCTTGTTCAGGCTATTTATGTTCATTAAAATACTTATATTCAAGCCAACCAACCTCAAAAACCTCCAGCTGCTTATATCATTCATTCCCACCTGAAAAATTATGATTTAAGGCCCTTCAGATTTTGAAGTTGCCTCGGCCTCACATCCTCACAAGTCGGATTGGTACCAACAAAATTTAGTGCGAATTTCTTGCTCCTTACTTGAGAACTTTGAACTCTAGTTTGTCCACAACACATCACGTTTTAAAAGGGAAAGAATTATCCAATCCCTTTCCAATATTTAGATGCTTTATTTAGTTCAGCTGGCCTAACTTGTGGGCTCAAAGGTTTTTTGCTTTGTTGGCTTTGCTCTGTATTTTGTAGGCCCCGCTCTATTTGCTCGCCTGCTGCAAATCGCCATATGCTTCAACATGTTGAATTTCAAAAGGGCCTACCTTTTTTTTTATGGAAACTTGTATTAATCAAAAGCTTGGTAGTAGAAAAGAGATATACTGGAAAGCTAAGAAAAATACCAAAAAACAGAGAAAGGGAGAAGAGCAAAAACCTCTTCGAAGCCTAAAGCCTACAACACTATACAAAATAAGAGAGGACGAAAGGCACCGGCCCAAAAAGTTAAGAGGTCACCTCTCTTCAATTAAGTAAAATGACATCAATAGGCACTCTCCAAAAATCCGGGTAAACATTGCCATAAGAATCACCGAAACCTTTGATTAACAAGTCTCTCCAATTTATACAGGAGAGAGTAATTGGGAAGAGAATAATTCAAATTAAAATATCTAAACTATCTATGAACAATATCTTGTTATCTCTAACAACCAAATATTGCTATTATCTCTAATGCCCTCCTGCAATTACATGGTCTGTTCATGGACAGGATCCAACAATTGTTAACCAAAAAAATAAAATCGATCCCTCTTGATATCTTGCACAATCATTTCTTTGTTCGTAATCACCAGCCATTTGTAGAGTCCATCACTGTTCCAACCTGCTCTTTTTTGGGTTTGTCGGTGCCGGTGGCCCACTAGATCAGATATATCATGATTCTTTTGGAAGCATGCATTGTGCGGCTTCACTTAATGAAGTGGTGAAGATCTTAAGGACTAGATGACGCATGAAGGAGGGATCACGATTGATTTTCATTCATGAAAAAACTTGATGGTGAGATTATCACAGAAGCATAAGAAAGAGGACCATGGCTGGCTGGATCCCAAGATCCCCCACACTGAATTTCAAGAGGGACTATATTGCCATAAAAATTACCATAACATGTTATCAACAAGTCTCTTGAAATTATACAAGAGGAGAGTACTTCAGAAGAGAATAATTTAAATTCAAATATTTAAATTAACCCCTATCTATAACCACTATCCTATTATCTCTAAAAATCAAATATTGTGTTGCTGGTCGCCTTAGTGGGGTAGTGAATAGAGTGTGTTTGTCTTCTACTTTTGTGTAGTGGGTTTGCCCTTGATTCATTAATAAAATTATCCTTGCTCTTCTTAGAAATAAAAAACGATGTCCCCAAAATCAGCCTCTTCAAGTTAGCACGCCACATAAGTTGTGATGAAAACATCACCCAAAAACCAATAATAGACGCACACGTGCACACACAATATATATATATATAAAGGAAGCTTTCGACATTGAAGCCAAAAAGAGCGCATTTTGACTAGTTTTGACTAAAGAATGGGTACTTAGGAACCTGAAAGTCGACTTTGTCTGTTAGGTAATGATCCTCTCACCAAAAGAGTGCCTGGAATTTGCTCAAATACCTAAATGTGAAGAAGTAACATAGCAGCTGCATATCAGCATTAAAACCAAATGTGGATATAAATATCATAACCAAATCAAAACAGGTGTTCAGCTCACCGAAACACGTAAGGAAAGTTCGTCCAGTGGAGAGTGCAAACTATTTGTGCCATTGGTAGTCTCATATGAACATTGGCTCACACATTCACCAGAAACGTGTGGGCCATAATTTAGAATTGCTTCACAGTTTTGATGTGATGCATTGATCTGCAAAGGGTACAATTTAACCTTTAGAAACCTGAACATGACATCATCATAGAAACTGCAAGGTTAAAGTTATTGATGGCCAGAAATCTTACATCCACAATAAATGATGATAAGTTACATTTGCAACATGCACCACTGGCAAGGAAAAATGACTCCACCAATTTTAACACTTGCATTGCACCAAATTGACGCTGAAGACCCTGAAAAACTGAAAAAACTAAATATCACGCAAAGAAACCAGTTTGCCAGTATAAAAGGGTATTAAGACAATATATGAAAGTGAATAGCATGATTACATCCAAAAAAGTAATACATGAACTGATGCAACTGACTTACGCAAATAAGTCATCCATTTTACTTAAATTTATATTTATAGATTGCAGCAAAAGCAAATTTAAAAGAGAGGAAAAAAAAAAGGGAAAAAGGCAGACTGTATATTTTGTTCAAAGGTTTGCAATACGAAATGGGAAAAAACAAGCATTCTCAAAAAGAATAATCAAAATACTGGAAAACATGTACTTTTACAAACAACTTCATTTCTTGCATCCACTTCATGCATATCATTTTCAAATGAGTAACTATATAACTCCCTCCATTCGAAGAGCTTTTGATAGGGAAACAGGAGAAACAAGATTCTGAAGCAAGTCAGAAGCACAGGTATCACCTCAAGAATCATCCGAAAATCAAATTATGGTTTGAACTTTTTTTCCACTGGGAAGTATAAAGCAATCTGCTCCGTTATATATATATATATATATATATAACCCTTAGCACCTTCTTCATCATCATCATTGAAGACTTATCCCATCTAAAAGAATCCTGCAGAATTCAAATAAAATATATTGCGCAACTAATGGAATTAATGAAATAGATGAAAGGAAGAGATTTATAAATAATAAAAAAACCAGAGTCTTGAGTTTAAGCATATCCATGTTTTTTCTTATGAACAAAATCTTGAGTGTATATTTAACTTGTTGATGCAGAGTACTTGCAAAGGACTCAATCAAATTTTTTTGACATTGTTATGTCCTAATATCGGATTCTTGTATTAAAAAAAAGGACTTAGAAGAAGAAGAAGAGATGAAAGTAAGGACACCCAAATTTGAGTAAGAATTACAATGCCCACACCTCAAGCATGAAAGATTGGTGATTCTTTTCAGGTACTTCAGACGTTATCCTCTTCCTGGTTGTTGACATAAAAGACCATCCAAGCCCCCATCTACACGTGTAACCTTGGACAAATTCGGTAGTTTTTACTATTGAGACCCCAACTTCACGCAGTTTTGATGTGAGAAGTTTCAAGTTTGCTTTCCTACCAACCATAGATGTGAACCACCTAGACTCAAATTGGAGAGAAAAGGCATTAGACAATTTCACGACCATTAAATTAGAGGAGAGACAAATGAAACAATGAACTGGAAAAGACACTTTACCGAAAAGAATGCTTCAGCGAAACACTATCTTCTATAATGCGAGTGATAAATGCCTGTTCTCCACCAGGGCAAACCATCTCCTCCGATGTCCCACCACAAGAAGCTTTTGGGTTTCGTCCCGCCTCTGCCATGCTCTCAAAGAATGGAGGGTTGCACATACAAAAGTCAAATTTCTCACCACCCTTGACAACACCAACAAGAACAGGTGGCCCTTGGTAATAACCTTTTCTCTCATCAGAGATCATTCCAACTTTTTGTATAATGCAGCTATCATTATTGGGTTTTTCCTCTGAGTTTAATGCAATTTCACCCGAAAGCAGTTGATCTGTGCCCGTTTCTTCTCTTGGTAAAATGTCCCCAGCCTTTCTAATCTCAATCAAATCCGATAGATGGGGATTGCTTTCGACATTTCTCTGTGCCCACTCTAAAGCTACATCTGTCACATCTGGAACCAAGTTTAACATCAAGAAACCATTCCATATAAAAAATAAATATACTACCTTTTGCATTGCAAGATGCAAAGTGACTTTGTCTTCATTTAGAACAGTGGAAGTGGATTCATCTAGTGATCCAACTTTCCTGACTAAAGGGATGTGATGCATTTGGCCAATGCAACAAGCATCATCTTGACACATATAATCAAACCCGACAGTCAGTGAACCTCATACCACTGTAATATTGATGGCTGGCTATAATGCTTTTCTATACGAAATGCTACCCTTTCTCGCCGCTTGATTCTCTCTTCCAGGTTATGATCTAAATTGCTCATTCAACAGGTTCAACTGCAGAGAACCAACAAGTATAAAATCCACCAGTTAGAGATTTGTTTACTTTCCATACCATCCACTCGATACTGACCCCTGATGGTGGTTTGTACTTGCAGTGAAATCCTTGAATTAGTTGGGTTTTTCCATGTGGGCCATCTGCAATGGAACCCACTAGATGGGCCATCTAGATCATCATGCAAATAGCAAAACAGGGCAGGGCCAAGAAAAAGGGAGAGAAGCAAGTGGCAGACAAGGCTAGGATTTCCTCTTCCCATGCCAATGCACTTGCAGTACTACAATTATGCAACTTACAATCATCCAATTGTGGCCAAAACCAAAATCCTTCTACTTGATGCAAGAAAGATAAAAACTTTCTATAATCTCTCCTCAAATAAGAAACCAAGAACCCCAGTTTCATCATCCAAACGACTAGAATCCATAAAAGAAACACTTTTGTACCTGAACCAACGAATCTCCACCCACGAAGCGAGGCGCCAAGCAGCGGGTAAATGCAATTAGCACCAGTTCCAATATCAAACCCCAAAGCTCCATCTCCACACCCATCAATCTTCTCAACAACATCCGACGATAGAAGATCCTCAATCCAATGGATGTAATTCGATCTGTTGGGAACAGTGGGGCAGAGCTGCCCATCAGGAATCCACCTGCCAAGAAGAGGAGTAAAAAGGAATCACAAACAATAAACAAAGAAGCATTAGTGAAGGGTGAATATGCATAAGAGCCAGGTGTTTGTGAAAATGGCGGAACGGAACCAGTTAAGGGAGTGGTCGTGAAGGAGCAAGACGCGGGTGAGCTCACGCGTGGCGTTGAAGTCGGTCCAGTCGATCCTGGCGCGGCCGTCTCGCGGGGAGGAGAAGACGTAGGGCTTGAAAGATGGGTAGAGAGAGGCTAAGAGATGGAAATCGGGTGGGTTTTCTGAGTATCTGTTGCGAGGATGGATGCTTGGGGGTTCAAGTCTTCTTCTCTTCTTCTTGCTCTGCATTTCTTCTTTATTCGTTTGTATTGCAGAGAAGGGAAGAGGAAGGATGAAGAATGGAATGGTTGGGTGGGCTTGGGCTCAATATCTATTGAGCACATATAATTATATATGAATGAGTTGATCCAAACATTTTTTGGGTTTCTTTTTTATAAAACCCTATTCGAGGGGCTGGGACCCAAGAGAGAGCCCGCACACATAAGGCTATGTGTTAGAATATCGGGCAATCAGATAAAAACTTTCGCAATTCTTAATATTTGGATTTTATTGTTTTATAAAAGGTTTTCCACAGGAGAAACGAGGGATGTTTTTTTTTTTTTTTTTTTCCGTTAGGTTGGCCCACTAACAAATGATTTTCATTGCAGGGTAGTTTGTTTTTTTCCGCTAGGTTGGCCACCGGCAAAGAGTGATAGTACAACACCACTTGTGAAAAAAAAGAGAATTTCATAAAAGCCCATGTTTGCATGGGTAATAAATAAATAGGAATTTATGGTCAAATGGATTCCAATGAATAATAATTTAAGAGGCTAGAGGTAAAGCATATAAAGTAGATGCATAGATTAGATCTTGTAGATGCATAGATTGGATCTTCAGTTTTCCAAGATTTAAATAACTAGATGTAACAGTATATAAATTTCCCATCTACCATTGATTCATTTTTTTTATTAAGAAAGGTTATTTTTATGGTCATTTAAATATTCATCTTTGTGTGTTCATTTTTAACCATTGTAGAAATACAAGTCCTAGGGGATACCTCAATTTCCCAAAATCATATCTTCCAGCTAGATTTACAACTGTGCAAAGTGCCCTGATCATTTTTTACCTAAATTTCGGCCAATTCTACAATCCATAAGTGTCAATCCATAAAAGCTAAATTTTTAAAAACACATAAATTAAAAGACGAATTTCAAGTTTCAAATGCTAAAAGGACAACTGCCGACTTGATATTCCCAACCACTAAAAATCCTTGCAAAGCAAAAACAGCGAATCCCTTGGCGTCTAAAATTACAGGAGTTGGTGTTGGCCCAAAAAGGTTGTGTTACTTGGCTTTACATAGATAGAGCAAAAGTGAAAATCTTTTTAACTCAACATAAAAACTGAAAGGGCCAATAATAGAGTCAAGGAGATTAAAGTGGAGGGTGGAAACCTCACCCACAACCAAAAAAAAAAAAAATCTAAATGCTTTTAAAAAACACTTTAGGTCCATTTGTTTTTTGTAATTGAATTCCTATAAATTCTAAGAATTCTATTTTTAAAAGCGATGAAAATGATGGCATAAATGTAAATATCCAAAAGTATCATTGACTGATTTCCCCTTTAATTGAAAAATGAATGAAAAGGGAGGTTGAAAATGAATATTCAGCCATTTGATATCTCATCTATATCTCTACCTTACAACCTCACCTCAGACCTCCTAAATAATTTTTTTTTCAATGTATGCATTCAATTCCCATGCAAATAAATAGGCCATGGGCCTGTTTCTTTAACATAATTAAGGGGATTTATGTTTGGAGAATTTGTGAGTTCTCCAAACTCGTCCCTTGGGGTGGAATTCATTAATCCACCTATTGGGTGGAAGATCATCAAATGCTAAAGAGACTGAGATCCTAAGAGAATTTCAAAGTTCATTTGATATTTTAGATGGTTGAAATTTTATATTATAGTAAAGAAACATGGCATTTGCAATGCCAACTGTACAAACTATTACATCTTGTCTATGAACTCCCAACATGACAAATTCTAGTCCGAAAATTTGATAAAAAAACAGCGCTATAAAAACAATTTTCAAGGTTTTGTCAACCACTATTGGGACAACCCATATTTTTTTTTTTTTTTAATGCGGAGAATAGATGGCTTTGCCATACCCCTAACCCAGATGAAATATTAATGACATCACAATCCATTAGATAGTAGGTAGCCCTAACATCAAATGGATACTGTGCTTGTTTTTTTCTTTTTGGAAAAGCCTAGAGAATAGTTGTCCAAGATATCACTGTCGCCATTCAAACGCCCATCATATCTTGAAAGCTCTCTAAGAACATCAATTTAATGGATATAGAGCTCGACCAAAAAGCTAATAATCTAATTTTCCTAAGGTTAATTTAGACCGATAAACCTATCTAATTTGGCCCGTAAAATCATGGCAAAGGTCATTTTTTATAAATTAGAATGTTGCCTAGAGGGGATAGTTTCATGGACACAAACAATCTTCAGCCTAAATAAGCTCGTCAAACCCATCTTATCCTGAGGATAAGTATAACCTACTAACATCACTAACATCCTGATGATAATCTCCAACATCCTCCCCTCAATCACATGATATTAAGAAAGTATCTGTGATTATAAACATGAAAAATAAGAACCCCTTAATATCTAAAAAATAGATTGCAAAATATTTTGATAGAAACGATCTAAATGTCTGCTTGTTGATCACAGTTTGTCTATGGATCAATCACAGTCGCAACCCGCTCTTTCTGAGTCTGTTGGTGTTGGTGGTCCACTGGATCAAATCTGTTGCAATCTTACAAATTTGAAGGATATGGAGGATGCTCAATTTTTTTTTTATTGAAATAGAAAAGTTGACGATGATAATTTCGAAAGCAATATCATATCTGACTTTTGATTGATCACAAGATCATCACTAGGGCCCAAGCTTTGATACCATATAGAATTTCAAGACTCTATGACATTCACATAATTTCACCATAAGTTTTATTAAATGAAAAGGCCTACATTATTATATATAGTAAAGCAGCACCCTTTTCGTGGGGGAGCGACACGTGGCGGCAGGGGGCTTCCTGGGAGAATGATAAGTGGCGCATCCTCAGACTTTTTGTAATGCCACGTTCTGAAATTGGCCTTCTCATCTAATCTCATCACCTAAAATATCTCAATGCAAATCTAAGATATTCTTGAAATAAGATACTTATCTCTTACCTAAAATATAGCATATAATAATAACTTCTCTTTAGTTATCTTGAAAGGCCCCCATGTATTATTAAACTACAAAAAAAAAAAAAAAAAAGAATAAAGGCTCTTTGGCTATGATTTTAGTGATCAGTAAATATGTATGTATTAAATGTTATTGCATATCAATTTGTGGGACCCTTTCCTAAAACATAACATACAATAATAACTTCTCTTTAGTTACTTTCAAAGGGGCCATGTATTATTAAACTAAAAAAAAAAAAAAAAAAAAAAGAAAGAATAAAGGCTCTATGACTATGTTTTTATTGATCGGTGAACATGTATGTATTAAATGTTATTGCATATCAATTTGTGGGACCCTCATGTCAGATCTAAGTTGCAGAAATTTGGGGTATTTTTGTAGACAGTATTTTGCTACTTTTTCTTTTCTTATTTTTTCTTTCAGTATTTGGTATGGTTAATCTATGGGGACCATTGTGGAAGCCGGTTAACTTCAAAATCCACAGTTAATATATAATCATTTATATCTATTAATTTAACCAAGTAAATTTTCTAGTCTTCTTTATTTCTAAACTCACAACTTTTGGGAGCCACCTTTTTTTTTTATACCAACATACGAAGAGCTTTTTTGATATCAGAGCGGGTGCCATTTTCATAGGCTGTATTTTGCTACTTTTTTCTCCTTATTTTCCTTTTAATATTCAGTAAGATTAATTCGAGGGGCTTGTTATGGACATTTTTTCCTTTATTTTTGTTTAGATATTTGGTAGGATTAATTAATCTATGAGGGCCATTGTGGAAGCCAAATAATTCCAAAATCCATATTTAATTTTGAAATGGTACTCAATTTATGGCTAAGCACAAATAAAATCAAATTAAGGTCCTAAAATCTTTACTATTTACTTGATCTTTCCCTAAATATTTCAGCGAGCTAAAATTTCTCTAAGGAGTTTTCATCTTTATTATGAATTATATATTAATATTTATTTATAATTTATTTAAATATTTAAAAATATTTCTAATAAAAAAAATTAATGATTTTTTAAATTAGCGCAGGCCTATTGCACAAGTTATATATAGTAAAGCAATGCCCTCTTCATAGGGGAGTGACACGTAGCGGAAGGGGGCTTCCTTGGATAATGACACGTGGCAGTTTAATTCATTTGAATTACCCTAAAAAATCTCTCAATGAAATCCCTATTACCAACAATAATTATCCTAACATCTCTCCATCCATAAGATCCCTATTACTAACAAAACCCAATCTCTTAAGATCCCTATTACCAACAAAACCTATTACCAACAAAACCCAATCTCTCGATAAACCCTTACCAACAAAACCCAATCTCTCGATAAACCCTTCTCCTACCCGGCGTGCAACGCTTATCTTCTCCCTCCTTCATCTTAGACACACGCATCATTGTTCTCCCCTGCAGATCGCACCGCCTCCTTCTTCTCCGCCAGGTACGCCTTCTTCCCTTCCTTCCTGCACCTGCACCCACTGCGCACCACCCTCTTCATCTCCCTCTCTTCGCCAACTTCTCCTCTCCCTGCTTCACCCTCTGTAAGGACCCAATCCCTAGGTCTTTATTGTGATTATTGTTAGTATTATTATTATTATTTTTGCTATTTAATTTTGATCATAGATTGGAACATGCTTGGACCCCACCCATTCATTGAATTAAATTAGTTATTGGTGTAATTTCATCATATTTTTGTGTGGGACCCAATATTGACAATGGAGATTAAATCTCAGTATGCTTGGTTTCATAAGGGAATTAGGCCCAGTCAAATTGGAATCCCATGTTGTGGATATTGTCAGTTAGAGCACTCTTTCCACCTTCATGATCTTCCCTCCCACTAAAATTCCATCTCTTCCTTACTTAGAGAGATCTTACTTGCACAACCCATTTTTCCCATGCCATCTTTCAATCTCTTTTCCTCTCATACGAACCTCTCTTCCAAGCAAGGTTCTCTTCTCAATCAGGTACACTTTTTTTTACCTTAAACCCCTTCTTTTTGTTACTGTTATAATGTTTATTCTCCGTCCTTGTTTCTTTCTTATTGTGGTGTTATTTGGTTTTATTTATTTCTTAGTTGATGTTACATACTGTTTACACCATTAGCAATTACCACCGTCCCTACATCAGCTGGTTTCACCATCTGTTTCACACCTCTATTCCATCTCTTCTGCCACCCACTTCATAAGCCGGGGACCCAACTTCTCCTTGTCACCATCAATAAAGCTTGAGAAGTTGCAGACTGCACCCACATTCACTTGGCCACCAATACAACTCATACAACCCAGTCAGTGCATTGTCTCTTGATTCCAGCAACCATGCATACCTATGCATCATTCGAGTCCCTTTCCACCTAGGCTCATCTACGAAACCTAAAGGCCCAGCTACCATCATCTTTCTTGTCTCTATTTTCCATATGCTCTGTGGCGTCCAAACCCACCATTTTCTCCTTCTCTGTTCTCTGTCATCCTTGCCCATTCGAGCTGATTCCTTTTCTCCATCACATCTGTAGATAGAGACCTATCTTCTTCCTCTCCACTTGTCAATCTGGACCCACTTCCAGTTTCACCTATCCCCCACTTCATTTATCCAACGCCATTGCTGTACCCACTTTCAGGACAGACCATACTTCCAAACAAATACAGCAAACCCATTCTATGAACCTAGTGTGCTACTCTTCATTCCAATCAACCAAATATTCCTACAGAACTCGCCTCTCTTCGCTCTCTATGTAGAATCCACTTGCTCAACCATTTTGTACTTCTCAATTCCTGCAAACAACCAGCCTCATCTCTTTCTTTCTCAACTACCAAGCAAGCCATTCTCATCACCATTGAATCATCCCTCCATCTCAGAGTTAAACCCAATGAATCTGGACCCATTACGATTTCATTTTTCATCCAAGCTGATCTTCATTTCTGCCATTCCTCTAAACAAACAGAGCATTGACAAAATTCTTAGCCAATGCACCACTCATGACCCACCCCAAACCACCCATTTTCTCCTCCATTTCCATTTTTCAGAACTAAAAATCAATCTCCTGCAACTCTATGACATCACCTGATCCAAACCCATCTTGCTAAGATTTCTCTCTATCTCTGTTTCGTATTATCTCTCAATCAAACACCACTGACCAATCTAAGCCGCCCATCGTCATTCAGCCATGTCAAATCCACTAGAATAGACCAGTCTCTCATAATCCAGGTCCAACTCACTCTGACTTGCACACCCAGTAGTTCTACCCATCAGTTAAAGCCTTAAACTAATAGCATATAATTCAACCCAAAACGTACTCATCTAGTCAGACATATGGAAATGAACCTGTGCCCAACCGACCCTGGTGAACTCAACCTGCTCATCTTTTCCTCACTCTTTCTCTCTACCAAAATGAACATCAGTGGCCACCTTGCAATAAACCCAGGCCATCTCAACCTTTGATCTCACTTGTGATCCTGATTACATATTGCTATATCCTCATAAATTAGTCCGGCTCAATTGAGATATAAGGCCCATTATGCTTGGACCATTTGATATGCATGATAAATTCAATTTAAAATTGAGAGGTCCACTTGCATTATCTAAATGAGTTGGGCCCCATTTTATAATATCTCTACCCATACTTTAATTAATTTGTACCTTGGTTCACTCAACCTGTGGTCCTGGTCCAAAGGAGATTTTGTCAAACTGCGTATTACTTTGGCCCACTATCCTAATTCATTTGTACCTTGGTTCACTCATGATAAGTAGGCCCAATTTCTTGACCCAATACTTTGGGCACACTCACTATCCTAACACACAACCCATTGTTCCAAGCCCAATCCTCTTGACTCATAAGCATGCATAGACCCGATACAGGGTCCACTTGCACTACTTAGTAACCCGAACCCAAAGCCAATATGTATGAGCTCATCACATGTGACCCATACTCAAGCGTGACCCAAGTCAAACAATTGGTGCATGAATCCAGTCTTCAAACCCCATTGCTAATTCAATTGTGACCCATCATTAACAGGGACCCAAACCGAGTCACTAGAGCATTCAAGTCAAGCCAGGTTAAATACATCATCTACCGCTAATCAAGGCAAGTAACCTTACTATGGTCCTCTAGTAGTTAGAGTTTTCTAGCCCTTGCTTTCCAATATGTTAAACTAATATGCAATCCTTCTGTTTCATGCAAGGCTCGGTCCTGGCATCTTAGCTTATTTAGGTCCATTGATTTTATTGATATAATTGTACCTTTATGAACTAATTCGTGTACTCATCAATGATCAAAATTTTAATTATCAAACTGTTCCATGTTCATTTGATGCTACAATGAGATATGGAAATTTTTATATGAATCCTTGCTAGAAATATTTATATCATGGTTGGACTTCAAAATTATGACACAATTACAATTATGTTGGAAAAATGCTCCAACTCATATTTTCCTTAGAAAACTGAATTCTGAGATTTATGGTTTACCCTTGAATGTAAACCTTGATCTCTAAGGCATCATCCAACGTATTGGGCAATGCAATATGGGGTCACGCAAATGCGGACTTAGCCCACTTTATGGGTATGACATTGGGGCCTGGGAACCCCTTTGTGCATGATAACTAGACCACAGCTAGTCTCATTTTTTTAGTGATTATTATGTGAGCCTGCTAACAGACCAACCTTTAGAAATTATGTGGGGCCACTATTAGAAATTTTATTACATGAGGCCACCTTTAAGGTGGGTCACACCTTTAGAAAATGTGGTACGAGGGTCCCACCTTTAGAAATCGTGGTACATGGGGGCTAACCTTCTAGCAATTACAACAATTACAGCTAGGGGACTGCCTTTAGAATTCATAATGTGGGCTAACCTTTAGAAATTGAGGTATGGGCCCACCTTTAGATGAAGGATGCCAGAGTCACATTGAAAGGCAATCAAAATTTTGAAATCATGGAAACCTCAAATGGGTGATAGGATGTGAAAATGCTTGATTTGGGCAGTTGGAAGTTCTCAAATTGCTAAATTCCCCAAATTCTAATAAAGAAATAATAAATTCACACACCAGTTCATTACGCTCTATATGGAATGTATTGCCCTAAGTGCCTAGAGTACGGAGTGGGAGCGGGAGTGCCCAAACGCTAAATTTTAAAATAATTTTATGGTCGGAGCGCCTATACAACATAGTGCTTGTGGGTTTATAAATAATTAACTAATGGGTATAAATATATCTTATCCATATATTCAAGTATCAAGAATGGACAAAAAACATTAACTTTGTAATTTGATCACATAAAATAGACAATAATTAATAAGTTAGAAGAAGTTTCTTCATTTAAAAGATAAATGTTAAGCTTACAGAAAAAAATACACATAAACTAAAGATTCTGCAAGGTTCGCTTCATATTCGATTGATCCGCACTCTGAGCATCTTCAAACCGCGCTCTGAAGATGGATCCGCTTTGAAAACGCCGATCTGCATTTTTGGAGAGGGATTAGAGAGGGGGAGGGGAGGTTTCGGTTACTAAGGTATTGCCACAATGATTTATAGGGTGTTGGTAAATAGATGGGCAAATGACACATGAAACTTTCCTAGCATCTAGAATCCGTCAAAGGGAGTTGGTAAAAGGAAGGGCAAGTCCTCTGTGCTGAAGACCTAAATCACTTCATTCAATGTGTTGGTTTCAGGTTAAGGGCATACATGCTACTCAACTTGCAACTAATCCTACTCATACCAGACCCATCTCACTTATTTTATTTGAACCATCCAAGAAGTATATTGGGGATTTCATGTATTGGCTAATTCATGGGTTGGACAAAACTAAAGTCCAAATTGAGTTGTCATTCTCGTTCTTCTTAGATATGGACTGTGATGTCACCCAAGATAGAGGTTGAAGACTCATGGACACTTAAAATGAAGTTTGAACACTCCTGGACGGATCGAATAAAGTCTGAAGGGCCCTGGCTAAACTGAATTCATACATCAAGCCAAAAACCAGCAAGTAGGTTCATTATAGTGAACCTGAGGCTCGCTATAGCGAGTCTAGGCAAAACTTTCAATTGGTATTAGAGCGGGTCACACTAAATTATTGTGTAGATCCATATAATTCTAGAATGGATTTCAAACACAAAGGCACATCCAAGCCATGCTTCCTGAAAGATAAAAAATCTGGCTTGCAGAAGATGCTCAAATTTAAGGTTGAGAAGAAAGATCCTAGATCTATTTAGTATTTTGAATGCAAAGGGTTTGACCATAGCTGAATGTTCAAATAGAAAAAGTGAAGAACTATGGTAGAGTTGATGTTGCACAGAATCCATTTCCTGACACTGCCAGTGCCAAGTATGTTGCTTTCACGGCGCGTTCTTCACATGGCTCATCTGAAAATGTTTTTTATTATGACGATAAAGTGTCAGATGATGAACTTGATTGGAATGAGAAATATAAAATTCTGGTGAAGGAATCTATGAATTTAGAAAAAGTTTCCCTCAAGTGGAGATCTGCTCAAGAAGAAAATTTCTCTCTTAAGGAAAAATTAGAAAAAGGTCTTGCAAAGATACGTCTCTTGGAAGATCAGAAATAGAAATCTGAGATTATGTGTGAGTGTGCCGTAAAAATAAAACAGAGGTTGAGACTTTGAAGGAAGAGTTGCAGACATCTAAGGATGAAAAAGAAGATGTGAAAGGTAAACTAAAGATGGCGTTGCCAGAGTTGGATTCTACTAAGACTTCATCAAATAGGATAAATGCTTGAACGAAGAAGCTTGATGAAATCCTGTGCAGTCAAAGGGTAACAACAGACAAGCGTGGACTTGGCTACACTAATGATGCATCCACATCAAATACCAAAGGTAACAATGATTTGTTAAAAGTTCAGTTGTTACTAATAATGTTGTTGATGTTGCACACAAAACTACTATGAAAAAAAAAAGTGTCACGTTCTGAACGAATTTCCACTTGCCATCACTGTGGAGTCAAATGACATATTCGACCCCATTGCAGTAAGTTGCAAAGTTCTCCAAATCAAAAGCAATATTGGAAGAAGCAGAAGGCAGTGTCACCTATTAAAACCAAAGTCTTCTGGGTTAAAAAAGAAGACTTTCCTTGTGTTGGTACACACTTTGCTGAAATATCTAAATTTACAAGTGTATGAACCTACCAATGTTAGATTGTATGGACTCAATCCATCAGTTGATGTAATAAATTGATTAATCAATAGAACTATGCTTTACTTTCATGAGATGAATGTTATTTTATTACTTTATGCACATGACCAATACATATGACATAATGGTTCATGAGTTGAACCGGGTCCCATTAGTATATTAGATGTGATATATGTATATGGATGAGATCCACATACGGGAGATATATGTCACAAATCTTATACTTAAAATATCTTCACAACCAGTGATGAGACTGGGCATCTCATCTGATAAGGTTGCAGCACTTTGATCACTATGAGATAGTGTGATTTGTCTCGATCATCAGAATGGAAGATTCTGGATCAATGTGCTAGTACATTGGATGTATTGAAGGACCATGAGAAGCACCTTATGGAATTCCGTCTCAATAATAAGGTATGCTGTCATAATTCCCTAGCAATAGGCTCTCAATCCTGAGACATTGATGAACTCAAGTTTCTATCTATTCATTTGCTTTGAGTCACCAATGAGTGAGGCCAACTGTAGGTCAACACCTCGGTGTCTTGGGTATGTGGTAGTAGGACTGTGGGAACATTGAATGTTCAAGATGGAATCTATCTCTATTATCTCCTTGTGTCAATTAATGGGTTTTGTCATTAGTAAGTGCGCACCCATCTCGATTAAGAGTTAATTGGATGGTACTGATGATCATAATGATTAATTGGGACTCAAGGATAATAAGATGTGGAACTAAGATTGGAAGAGACAGATTTATTCCAATTGATCCATGGATATTGATAGAGGGGCCTACTTGTGGTAATTGGGAAGTTTAGGGTCTTCATTGTAATTTATTCCTAAGACTGGAGTGCAATTGCATTTATATAGTGGTGTTATTTGCAATTAACTGTGGGCCCGGATTGCACATGAGATGTGGGGTCGCGTGTCCCAGTTGGAGCCAGCTTTCTATGGAATCCCTAGTGGTCCCCACGCTAGCCCAAGATATTAGAAAGATACTAATCCTATTCGAACTCTAAAAGGAAGGAATTATGAAGTTACTATTTCTATTTGAAGTAGGACTTCTAATAGTGGTAATAGTATACTTACAAATTGTTGTGGAAGTAATACTTCTATTTCAATTAAGACAAGAGGAGCTTTGGGAGATTATAAAAGGGAAAGCACCCCTCTTGGACGTCCAAAACATTATCATAGTGAAAAACGTCCATCCCTTTTTGTGCAACAGTTGCACTGCTGTCTTCTCTCTTCTTCTTCTAGTTCCTTAGGGTTTCGAGTTGGGTTTTCTCTTGAAGATTCCACCAATCTTCTTGAGAAGAGAAATCTAATTCGGGTCATAGTGTGGAAGGCCAAGAGGTGTTGAAGATTCTGATCTCAGTTTGTAGAGAAGTTCGACATCAACGAAAGTTATCAACTTCTCCATTAGAGCGTAACCGAGCTCCTAAGGTAAAATCTGCTTCCTTGATTGTTGTGGATTTTAATGGATGCTTGTTCGTTTCTGTTCTATCTTTTAGATAGTTTTACTTACTGTATGTGATCATGAGATTGAGTGTTATGCATCCTGGATTGGGTTTTTTGCCTTATGGATACTTGATCCCTGAGTCAAGTGGGTCAAAAGTTTTGAATATCTATCCACGAGGCCCACCTACTTCCAACAACCAAAGCTTCATCACCCCTAATCTACAAGATTAATCCCCCACCCTCAGTGCTGAAAAGAAGATGATATTTAGGGGGAGTCAAAATTGAGGCGGAGCTGCTGGATCCAAATTGACAGAAGCTGTATGCTATAACTTGTTTGTCAATTATGGACAAAAGGGGGGAGAAGAATGGAGCTCGGGGGAGCTTCATATGTTGAAGACAAGTTCAAGCCAAGACAATGCAAAGATCTACAAGTGCTAAAAAATTCTTTCTCTATAAATTCAATGTATTTTGGGTTTTGCTTAAGGTAGATCAAATTATATTGTCCTAAGGAGTTTTGTCCATGAATTGCCAGTGAGGGAGATTGTTGGGAATTTCATGTGTTGGCTAATCCATGAGTTTGACAAAACTCTAGTCCAAATCAAGTTGTAATTTTTGTTATTTTTAGATATGGACTGTGATGTCACCCTAAGACAAAGGTTGAAGACTCCTGTACGCTTAAGATGAAGTTTGAAGACTCCTGGACGGATCAGATAAAGTTTGAAGAGCCTTGGCCGAACTGAACTCATGCGTCAAGCCAAAAAGCAGCAAACAGGTTCGTTATAGCGAGCTTGGGCAAAACTTTCAAAGTCCCATGTAATTATGAGTTCAATGAGGGTGGCCCTCCCTGGTCTGAATATTGGTTGTGCCTTTAGGCCTGCGGGTTGATATGTGCCTAATGTTTTGTTTGGATTGATAAATGAGTTAGGCGTAGGCCTACATATGCAAGGTCTATCCAAGGTCTATCCAACCTGATAGTGCAAAAGGAGAGTAAATACTTTTGCAAAGTGCTGAAAGTGGCTTGACTCTCAGGCCTGTGGGCTGGACCTAGGTTTTAAATATTGGGCCAATAACTAGTTTGAGACGGTTTGAACATGTTTGACGGAAGCCGGCGATGACACTGATAAGGAAAAGGTTGGCTATGCAGATTGATCGCCCACCAAGAGGAATGAGTAGGCATAAGAGGATGTGGATTGGGGGTAGTAAAATTAGATATGAAGAAGTGCAACTTAACCATAGGATTTGGCTTGTGATAGATCAAAATGGAGGAACATATCATATAGCCGACCCCTATATAGATGGGAGTTGGGACAAGGCTGAAGAACTGAGTTGGCCAGTGTACAACAAAATGTGGGCCGGCCCATGACCCAAATAGTATAAATTGATTAGGTACAAGTTATGTCCATATCTACTGTAACTCCTATAATTCATCTCCTAATCAAATTTTTATAAGGAAGGTTAAGAGCATGGTATTAGCAGAAGGAAAAAACAAAGGCAAACTCTTAATATGGAGAATTACACAATCAATCCACTCCATACAATAGATAGCAAATTACATACTCAAATCACCATACACAAATGAGATCATGACAACATACAGAAGATTAAAGAGAGATACAGAGAGAGTAAAGCACACCCTCCAAGCGGCTATTCACATTTGCCGACCATTACTCATATCCAGACACCAAAGCGACCTTAAAAAAGGAAACCAAGAAAAGCCAAAGCAACCCCAACAACCATGCAAGTTATTTCCATCTTCCTTTCAGAACCACTGTCAAATGGAGTGTTATCCACAAGTGGGTTGCTATTTACCCCAAATGGTTGATTCCTCCCCACCCCACCAAGAGATGGCTGCTGACCCAGAGGCTGCTGCTGTTGCTGAGAACCCAAAGAGGGTTGCTGCTGATAGCCCAAAGAGCTCCCCAAAGAGCTTTGCTGCTGCTGCTGCTGGTGGCTACCACCCAAAGGCTGCCCAAAATTAATGTCACGTCCAGGAACAGGAGATGCAAAAGGAGGATGAGCAGGGCTCAATCCAGGTGACCCAACAGACCCACATTCCTGATTCACAATTGGGTTATCACTAGCCCTCCAAACAAGATCCCCCTCATGTTCTCTGATCTGCATATCCCCACTGTCCAGCAAAACCAACGTCTCTAACCGGTCCCCATCAGCATCCGTGTCCCAGGTCGACCGGCTCCCGTCGAAGATTTCCAGTCCTGCATCGGAGAACACCAGGGTGCAGGTGTTCACATTGCTGACGACAGCACACTCCGACTCCCACACATTGTGGCCCGACTCTTGGATTTGTAGGTAGCAAAAGTCATTGCCGAAGCCACCTGCGCCGGGGGATGTCACACGCCGGAGGAGGTAGGCCTCGTATTTTCCGGAAGGGGATGTGAGGAAGAGCTCGGAGGACGGTGCAGGTTCATGGGTGGTGGGAGGGAGGCTTGCTAGGATCTGCTGCTTTGTGGTCCTCTCGATGGTTCCTGCAGGTGGTGTAATGGCTTGTGTTGTGGGAAGGAAGAGGAGGAGAAGAGAAGATGAGAGGAAGAGGAGAGTGAGAGAGGAGAAGAGGTTGCTGCTGCTGATTTGGGTCTTGAAGCTCTCCATTTTCTTTTTGCAATGACTATAGAGGTGTCATGGGAATGGTTTATATTGGAATGAGTACTTGTGGGTTTGGTGCAACTAGTTTCAAAATGGCCTATTGGGAGTAGGAGATGAAGTTGATGCAGTGTAAAAAAACTAACTGTATATATTATATAATATAATATAATCCTTTTGTTTTTATTTTACAGGCATAATATGCCCACAATATTCCATCCACCTCACCATGAATGAGCCCAACTCACACTTACTGGCTCAGTCATGGGGCAGAAAATCTCAATCAGCAGGAGGTGGGCTCGCTTTCGGGAATGCCAATTGGTCGGGTTGATTCACATAGGCAACAAGTATGGGCTTAAATAAAAAGTTAAAAGAATCAACCTGAACACTGTCTTAAATATAAGTATAGTCCAGGTGGGTTAGTGGATCAAAGTGCATTAACTCTGGTTATGCAGCATTTGGGCAGGTCAACTTCCTAATAAACATGCTGAGTATGGTTAGCTGATGAACCCGGCCAGTTGAGTATTGGTTTGAGGTATCTCAACTTCCTAGTAAACATGTTGAGTATGGGTTGAGAATCTGAACCGTCAGACACTAATCATCCCAACCTGCTTATACCCTGTCTGGCTCATTTGCATGCCACCTCTTGTAGCAACTAATTGACCGCATGGTCTGCACATATGCATACCTGTTTATAATTGGCAATCTTAGCTGGTAAGGATCATCTTACGAACATGATTTGCAGGCCATGCTTCATCCCAAATGGGACCCACATTCTTATGTGTAAAGTCTGAAATAGTCAACTGTGTACTGTGGCTGTGGTCCATAATGTTATTAGTTATACAAACTTCCGAAATGAGCTAGAAGCATATGACACCGTAGTCCTTGAAAAAGAAACGAGCAGTTATAGGAATGCATTTGGCCTAACAACTTCATAATAAATAGTGTATAGTCCTTTAGTTGGTATGAAGAAAATTTAATCAGTACAGAACTAGTTTTTAATATACAAGTTTGAACAAAAATGGTTGGGAAAGCTGTCTAAACTCTAAACCCTTCTTCTTCAGGCCTTTCATTTTTCAGATAGTGTACGAATCCATAGCACAGGTGCTTCCGGTACACTTACCCAATTGTGAAATAATGCCATAGTCTTTCAACTTTGTTGGACAGACGTTGGGACATATTTTTGAACATGAGACGTAGATCCTAATTAGTGAACAGAACTGTCATCACTTTGGTTCCCCTAAAAATGAAAGCCACTCTCTTAAAAGATTATTGGCCTGTTAGTTTATGTAATTTGTATTATTGAATCCCAGCCAATTAAGGGGCTTCCATTGTGGGTGAATGGACTATGGCCAATATTGTTCTGGCCCACAAAATATTCCACCAATGGCCCAATTTCATCGGAAAAGGAGTATAGGCCCAAGGTGTGGAACACCCTCTGTTGTAAGGAAAAAAAAGGGGTATAGGCCTATAGGGGCACCAAGAATTTGTGTGGAGAAATACGTACGGCATATTAAACTTAGCCTTCTCGAGCAATTGCTTGGAAAGGCTTGGTCGCTTGGGTTCTCCTCGACTGGGGTGGGTGGGTGGGTGTGTGCGTGCCGTCTTGATGACTTGTGTGTCCACTGTTTCTATTGTGATTGAAATCAATGGAGAATTTAAAGATGATTTGAGGGAGGAAGATGTGTTCAACAGGGGACACATTGTCACCATATAATTTTTTTCACTATATGCAGGACTTAAACTCAAACACACTTTCACAAACATATACGTGCACTAACCAATTGTAAGACCCCGCCCCGAGTTAATCAAGATTAACTCTAATTAATTGAAATTAATGCTAATTAATCACGTTTAATGAGGCTAATGATGGCTAATGACTAAGCTCGATGAGATTAGTCTCAAATGATTGAATTAAGCTTAGTGAAATGATAATGAAGGGGATTGAATGAATTGAATGAGTTTTAAGTTTAAACTAAGAAAACAAGACCTTTTTCGTAAATACGTATTTATATGTATTTTGTCGAATACGGAAACTCTTGATACCAACACGCGTATCTCGACGAGTACGTCAACTTTCGTGATAAGCTCGAGGTCGTTTGACGAGAATCCGGTCAAGTGACCCTTCATTTGACTCAAAACGTAATTAACCTTGATGAGTGGGCTTTAGTTGCAAAAATGAACTCATATAAAAAGGAATGAACTTCCTTTGAGTTCATTTCACCTAAACTCCATTGCAGAGACAAAACCCTAGGCTCATTCCCTCCTTCCTTTTCTTCTTCTTCCTTCCGTTTCAACTCCACCGAACACGAAGACGGGATTGAAGTGATTCAAGCGAGGAGCACTTCATCTTCTCCACCTTCTTCACTTTCTTCTTGGACTTTCTTGGAGTTCTATTGAGGAAAGACACTCAAATCAAGAAGTTCCTTCACAAACCCAAGCAAAACAAGGAGTTCTGTCAATCAATCTTCATTAGAGGCAAGTGTAATTACATATCTATGATTCAATGCTAGTTTATCAACTTTCTTGAGTTATAGTGAATGGGTTCTCAAACCCTTTGTTGTGGTAGAATGGGTTTTATTAGGGATTGAATGGGAATGGTGAATGATTACTCCAAGAGTATGTTTTCTTGGATTTTATAGCTTGTTAGAGAGACTTGAGTTTGAGGAACTCAGTCTTTAGAAAATTGCTTCAGAAGTTCTGAAGGTCGAAAATGACATTCTGGGCGAATTTCGGCTAGCCGTAAGGCTAACCGCGAAGCCAAGCGTCAAATTCTGTGAAAATGGCGAGCTTCTGGAAAGCTAACCGCCAATTTTCGGTCAGCCGAAATTTGAATTTCGGCTAGCCGTGAGGTAACCGTGAGATGACCGAAAAACCGAGACAGAAAATGTCAGCTTCTGGAAAGCTGACTGTGAGCTAACTGCGAAATGGCGGTTAGCCGAAATTGGAATTTCGGCTAGCCGCCAGCCACATTCCGGCTAGCCGCCGACTGCATTTCGGCTAGCCGCTGGTCAAGTTCCGGCTAACCGCTTGTGAACCTGATGCTGGCCAAATAATTATTGTGACTGAAAATTTGGCCAATCGATCGGACCTAACGGTCCGATCGATTGTGGGACTCAGTTTGAGTCCAGTGGATTTTGATATTGTGGGTGGAAAATTTTTGGAGACTAAATGCACATATTAAATGAAAATGTGATGTCCATCGAAAATAACACGTGCATTTAGTAACTAATAATTACACCTATAAATTGTCTAAATTCGGGATAGAGACAAGTAGGACCGTGAATGATTAAAGACTCATCTAATTCCATTGAGTCTATAATGACTGCATACGATGAACCACTGGACATTGAATAAATGAAATGAATCATTGAATAATGAATAAATGTAATGAATAATGAATAATCCTGCTGCAACAGATGATTGGGGTGTTCCGGAGCTCCGTGGTGATGCCAGTGATCTCTGATCAAGACACTGGTAGATCCCACATATAGACTGAAAAGTCAATGAAAAGCCATGTACAAGCCATGTAATGAAATATGAATTGAATGAAAAATGTATTGGACTGAAAAGTCCCAAAAGCCATCTAATAAATGCTCAATGTAATCCGAATGATATGAAATGAATTGACTAATGCTTCCTTTGGAAGACACTGAACTGAATAACGGTAGTATTATTGTACTTGTAATCTAGTCATTGATTATCAATTGACTGCACTGTTCAAAATATTGCGTTAACCTAGATTCAATTGTCTAGAGTTCTTATATTGACAATGGACAGGATTAGCATGAGTTATCGTAAATGTGTTTATATCTTGTTGAACCGTCGTGTTCATGGTGTTATTGATGGCATTACAGGCCCAGTTGCCCATCCCGGCCTTGCAGAGGCCGCGCCGCTTGCGGAGGAGGCCCGTCCGTTACCTCCAGGAGGTTTAGCGGAGTGGGCATAGCTCGGAGGCGTTGATTTTGAATGTTTTGGAGATTATTTTGTGAATCATTTGATAGATATTTTGTATATCGTTTTGAGATGTAATTAGACGTCCCCTGCATTGTATTGTGAATATGCAGTGGTGGACTTCATTGGATTGTATTTTTGTATATGTGAACTTTACTAGTAATGTAAAGTCAATTATTGTCATTGTACGTATATGTTTCCGCAAAAATGTACATTTGACAGGTATGCATGTTAGATCCCTTGTGAGTCTTCGTCTTAACTTCGGTTAATTCGAGATTTACGGGAGTAAGTATGATGGCATCGCGATCCGGGTTAGGCCCCGATTAGTCCGGCCTCGGGCCCGGGTCGTGACACCAACTGAGCTATAGCCAGGACTCATCGTATATTACATATGTTGGTCTAATGGGTCGAGACCAAGTGGGTTGAGGGTCCTGAGTATTATGGTAATTGTATCGGGACTTTCTTATTGACTAAAATAATGTTTGAAAGAGAGCACGGATGGATCAAGGTTTTTTTATCCGGACTTGTGCACGTGGCTTTCATTGCAGAAACATAAGAGAGATCGTTTCCGATCTTTGTTGGGCCACACGATCAATTGCAAGTTCAAACTCGGTTTGCATCGAGTTGCAGAGGCTGGGGCAGACAAGTCTGGGATCAGTTTTGAAGGTTGCAGATACAGAGAAATCCCAGCCGCTGGTTCTGATCGTTTGGAAAAGAGGATCCCGTTCCTTCAGGATCGAGTGAGCTTTTGGCGATTTGGTCGGAACCGGAGAAGATAGTGGTTTTCTGGCCTCTAATTTTTTTTTTTTAGACGATCGGAGTGTCGCTGGAGAAGGAGGACTACGCCACAGGTGCCGCCTCGCTACACTGCCATCGCTGCGTATAGGAGACCAGGGCCGCTTGGTTTCTTGATTTGCAAAGCCTGCCATCGCTGGAATCGAACTGGATTCTGCGCCGCTGCTGCCTCCCTCACCGTCGCCGGAGAAAGGGGATCGTCACCGGACGTCGTGCCGTGCCATCGCCGGACTCTAGGAATGAGAAAGCAACAGAGTTGCTGGTTCTCGGTTCTGGTTACAGAAACCAGAAACCAGAAGAAGAAGACGAAGAAGAAGAGGTCCATGTTGGGTTTTTTACGGGTCAATTCCAACCTGACCCGCACAACTGAAGCACAGCCCACAGCTCAGCCCAGGCCAAGTTCAATTTTAGGTTCGGTTTGGGTCAGTTCGGCTTGATCCGTGACGTCAGTGCCACGTCGGCGAATCGTATGGTCAATAACAGTTTTGACCAGATTGATGCCTGAGAATTGTTCAACGATATCTTGATCATCCGAGGTCAGATCGGAGATCCATTTACGCCTACAGACTCGTTACGAGCAGATCTATGTAGTTGTGGAAGAAGATTGGTAGTTTGAAGATCAACAGGAAAGTTTGACTAATTGGAGTGCAAAAAACTGTTTTTGGATATCAAAACCATCCAGAATCAGATTTCAGATTCGTTTCTTCCATCGTGCTCGTAGTGACGAGATCTACAAATTGGTGCAAAAATTGAGGTTAGTGAAAGTTGTTTATTTTTCTTAATTATTTAATTGAGATGGAGAACAATAATACAAACACTACCATGATAAAATTGAATCATACAAATTGGTTACTTTGGAAACCTAAGATAGAGGATATACTCTATTGCAAAGACCTCTATGATCCTATTGAGGGGGATAATGCCCGACCAAAAGACATGTCTGATCCAGATTGGAAAAAAATGCATAGAAAGACCATTTGTCACATCAAACAGTGGGTGGATAACATCATAATTCATTATGTGTCTAATGAAACCAATGCAAGAACCTTTTGAAGAAAAACTGCAGGGACAAATAATGTACAGGCCTTTGTTATAGAGAAAAGGGGGAGGAGTAAGAGTAGGGGACCAAAGGGGGGTCAAGGCAAGTCTAGAGGTGATTGCAGACTAAGAAAAAGTTTGAAAAATTCTTTCATTGTGGCAAGGAGGGCCACATTAAGATGAATTGTTTTGCTTTGAAGGAAAAGAAAGAAGCCAACAATGAGTAGAAGAATGACACTAACACTACAGCTACTTTGAATAATGAAGTAGTAGTATTGGCCAATGAAGAAGAAGAGTGTTTGAGTGTTGCAGATGATCAAGTTGAATGGGTTGTTGACACAGCGGCATTCTACCATGCAACTCATTCTAAGGAGATGTTCACAACGTACAAAGTAGGGGACTTTGGCACTATGAAAATGGGCAACCCAAGTCATTCGAATATTGTTGGGATCGATGATGTCTGCATTCAAACCGATATTGGTTGCACAATGACGCTGAAAGATGTGCGACATATTCCTGATCTACGTTTGCATTTGATTTCCGGAACTTCATTGAACCGTGTAGGTTATGAGAGTTACTTTGGAAATGGCATGTATAAACTCACTAAAGGGTTTTTTATTGTTGCGAGAGGGAAGGCTTGTAATAAACTGTAAAAGACACATGTGAAGAAGCTATGTAAAGGTGTGTTGAATGTTGTTGAAGAAAGATCCTCTCCAAATCTGTTACACAAGAGACTGGGACATATGAATGAGAAAGGACTATAGTTATTGGCAAAGAAAGCTCAAATTCATTACTCTAAAGGTACATCCCCTAACCCTTGTGATTATTGCTTGTTTGGTGAACAACACATGGTATCTTTCTCTGAAACATCAACAATAAAAATCTAATGTGTTGGATTTGGTATATTTTGATGTTTGTAGTCCCATGGAGGTGGAGCCATTGGGTGGCAATAAGTTTTTGTCATATTTATTGATAATGCATCCAGGAAAGTCTGGATTTATGCTTTGAAAACGAAGGATCAGGTATTCCAGGTCATTCAGTAGTTTCATGTCATGGTTAAAAGAGAAATATGAAAACTCTTGAAATGTCTCCGCACAGATAATGGTAGAGAGTACACATCCAACCAATTTAAAGGCTAGTGCTTGAAGCCTGGTATTCGACACGAAAGAACAGTTCCTAGTACTCCACAGCACAATGGTGTGGCGGAGAGAATGAACCGCACTATTCTTGAAAGGATGAGATGCATGATTAGAGTGACACAGCTACCCAACCCATTTTTGGGTGAAGCTGTCCTAAGTGCGGTTTACCTGATTAACAGGTCTCCTTCAGTTCCTTTGGATTTTGACTTTTCGGAGAGAAAATGGACAGGTAAAACTGTTCTTATTCTCATTTGAAGGGGTTTGGGTGCAAGGCTTTTGCACATGTATCAAAGGAGCAGCGTTCAAAGCTGGATGATAAGGTAATATGTTGCATTTTCCTTGGCTATGATGGAGCTGAGTTTGGCTACAGGTTATGGGATCCAGAAAAGAGAAAAATTATCAGAAGTCAGGATGTGGTGTTTCATGAAGACCAGTTCTTTGGAGATATTAAGAAGACTGAAAAGTCTAAATAAGTTGTTGATGGAGTGGTTGATCTCACACCCACTTCTTCTCCAGTGCAGACTACAGGTGGAGAAGGTGGTCAAAACGATTTGGATCATGATGAGGCGCAGGAATTGCAAGATGAATAGGGTGTTGAGTAGGGGGATCGGTCTCCTCAATCAGAAACCACGGAACCTCAGGTTAGGAGGTCTACTCGAGAGCGTCAACCATCAACAAGATATCCTGCATCATATTATATTTTGTTTACTGATGAGGGGGAGCCAGAGAGCTACCCAGAAGCAAAACTCATGCAGATAAAGATGAGTGTATTAAAGATATGTAGGATGAGATGAGTTCTTTGAAAAAGAAAAATACTTATTAGCTGGTGGAACTTCCAAAAGGCATGAAGGTTTTGAAGAACAAATGGGTGTTCAAGCTGATGAGAGATAACAGTGGAAAACTGATTAAGCACAAAGCATGGCTAGTGGTTAAAGGCTTTGTGCAGACGAAGGGTATTGACTCCGATGAAATCTTCTCTCTAGTTATGAAGATGACTTCTATCAGAGTTGTCTTGGGTCTAGTCGTCAACATGGACCTTGAACTTGAACATATGGATGTGAAGAATGCATTTCTTCACGCTGATCTGAAATAAGAGATCTACATGACTCAGCTGGAGGAGTTTGAGGTAGAAGGAAAATAATAGTTGGTTTGCAGGTTGAAGAAGAGTCTCTACAGGTGAAACAAACGCCGAGGTAGTGGTACAAGAAGTTTGATTCATTCATAGTGAGTCATTGGTACTGGAGGACAGCTGCAGATTATTATGTTTATGTTCGTAAGTTTGGTAATGACAAATTTATCATCATTCTTTTATATGTAGATGATATATTGATAGTTGGACATGATAATAAGATGGTTGACAGGTTGAAAAGGGACATGTCAAAGACTTTTGACATGAAAGACTTAGGTCCCGTACGATAGATTTTGGGAATGCAAATACGTCGTGATAAATGCAAAGAAGCTGTGGTTGTCACAGGAGAAATATGTTGAATGGGTGCTAGCAAAGTTCAATATGAAATATGCTAAGCCAGTTAGCATGCCTTTAGCCAGTCACTTTAAGCTCAGTAAGAGATTATGTCCTACTACAGATGAAGAAAAGGAAAGGATGACATATGTTCCATACTCCTCAGCAAGTAAGAGTCTTATGTATGCCATGGTGTGTACGCGGCCAAACGTTGCTCATACAGTGGGTTTAGTGAGTAGATTTCTTTCTAACCCTGAGAAAGAGCATTGAAAAGCAGTGAAGTGGATTTTCAGATAGTTAAGAGGTACATCAGATTTTTGCCTGTGCTTCGGAGGCTCAAAACTAGTACTTGAAGGCTTTACAGATGTTGACTTTGCAGGTGATCTTGATCGTTGGTTGTCTACTTCTGGGTACTTATTTACTTTTGCAGGGGGAGCTATTTCCTGGAAATCTAAATTGCAGAAGTGTACAGCATTGTCTATAATCGAAGCAGAATACATAGCTACTAATGAAGCATGGAAGGAGATGATTTGGTTGAAGACATTTTTTTGAAAACTGGGTTTGAAGCAAGATGAGTATGTAGTCTACTGTGCTATGGATCTTAGCAAGAACTCTACATACCATGCCCGCACGAAGCATGTTGATATGAGATATCATTAGATTTGTTAGGTCATCGAAAAGAATCTTATGAAGCTGGAGAAGATTTATATTGACAAGAATCCCTTGGACATGATGACTAAAATCGTGTCTAAGGGAAAGCTGGAGCTGTGTTCAAAGTTGGCAAGACTGAACTCCTAGTAAGGGGGTTCAGAGGGGTCTTCCCCATGGTCTAGAGGGGGTGATTGTTGGCCTAGTGGGTCCAGACCAAGTGGGTTCAGGGTCATGGGTATTATGGTAATTGTACTGGGACTTTCTTATTGACTAAGATAGGATTTCTTAGGGGATAAGAAAGAGAGCATTATATATATATGATGTAATGTGTAACCCATGATATAACAGAACTGATCATACAGAGAGTGAACCCAAGAAGAGTCGAGTTTCTTTCCCGTGGACATAGGGAAGTTTGCCAAACCATGTAATTCTCTTGTGTGTGATTGCTTAATTTTGTGTGGTTGATTGTCTGCTCGATTGCATAGATTCATATTTTTGCATACACGCGCACAACAACATAATTAGGTGGAGGCTTGGTTATGATACTAACACTTTGTGGTTAGTATTCGTCTAAACTTGTTCTCTAAATTGAATGGAGGAGGAGAATTAAATGGCTCTCTCCAATTTGCTGATGACCCATTACTGATTTTTAATACTGCTACAAGATTTTTGAACCTTGTGTTGAACTGCTTTCAATAGAGGCAGGTGAATGAATTCAAACCGAAATCGCAGCTGTATATTATTATCAATCAAGAGCAAGAGCAAGAGCAAAGGGACACATCAAATGTGTTTCAGATTAGCAACATTATAGACTTGCAAGGTTTCAGTAACAATCTAGACCAGACTACTAATACCAAAGTCCGGTTCCAGTGGG
Source organism: Umbellularia californica (assembly GCA_028538565.1). Taxonomy (NCBI): domain Eukaryota; kingdom Viridiplantae; phylum Streptophyta; class Magnoliopsida; order Laurales; family Lauraceae; genus Umbellularia; species Umbellularia californica. The sequence goes on from JAPQWN010000007.1 coordinate 57,463,351, forward strand.
ATCCTAGCTCCTGGTCCTGGGAATAGCAGCACGGTCCAAGCCCGCTCCCAGCTATTCAACGCCATGGACGCCGTCCAAAGCCGACTGCCCACCCCGATGTCCGAGTAACTGGCCCATCAATAAACCCCCAATCTGCAGATGGCCATGATATGCAATAAAACAAAGTGGTGTTGACACAAGAATAGACCAAGACAAACAAGTCTGGTTAGCTCAATGCACACGACATGATCATAGGGATTATCTCATTCAAAACAATACAAGACAAGTCAAACACCTGATAATCCCTTCCATACTAGCCAGTCCTGTTTATCAATACATGACATGACAGGGTTCCTACGATACATTCTAAGTCAAGTCCATATCCTAATTCTACAAGAATTTATGTTTCATACTTAGTTAAGTGTTTTATGCCAAGAGAGTATACAAGTAATAATATCAACAAATAGAATTTACAAGTCAAGGGGGAATTACAATCCAACCTAGGCAAGTGGTGTCATCCCTATATCCCACATGTTCTAGCGGAATACGTGTGGAAATTGAATCAACGATGCTTCTAGGAAAATTCCTTGGTGTACAATCATGTTAAGCATCTAATGGAACAATTCCATACGCATTCGGTTAAACCATGTGCAATACACGAATACCTAGACAACTCATCGAAGCACACCAAGCCACGTGCTACGATTTTAACCCCATTAATGGTTAAATGAGAGTGGGTGCATGGTTTCCAACATCTAAGGCCCAAACCTAAGTTATTAGTCTCATTTACAATAAAACATGAGCTGAAACAGTAATCTGAATATTTACATCACTTTCCGACCTCCGATCGTGATGAAACTAGAACCATTGGATTCTACATCTCGAGCGCTTTCCAATGGTATATTACATGTAGAAATCCAACGGACGGATTAAAAGTTATGCGTCTCCGAAGTTCGCATGTGCTATAAAAAAAAAAAGCAGTCCGATCGATCGGTCAAAAATGACCGATCGATCGGTCTGAAATCAGCCACAGTTAGTAATAGTGCCGATCGATCGAACTGCAGGTCCGATTGATCGGAACTACAACCTGAACCCCGAAAATGGCCGAAAATTGGTTTTTCTTGCCTTTTTTCCTCCAGCCAATCCATGGCTAACCTATATAAAATGAGCCACCATGCTCCCCAATCATCATATTCATTATCTCCAACAAGTTAAACACAACCTATAACTACCAATTACAATCTTTTATTTAACCCAAAACCCTAAAAGACCCAATCTAGCATATAATCCCAATCAATAACAAACATGCTTGGAATTAAGGTAACCTAACAAGAAAACATAGCCAATCAATAAAGAAAACACACACATGATCCATTACACAATGCAAATCTACTTGCCTCAACCAAGAAGAAGATTGGAAATTGGGGAAAACTTGAGAAGAACCCTTCTACCGCGAAAACCACCAATCTAACCCGCTCGAAAGCAATCTAATACTCAAAGAAGAAGGAAGGGAAATAAAAAGATCAGGAACAACCTAAATCTAACCAAAAGAGAAGGTGATTGAAAAGATGAGGTTAAGTGAAACCTTACCAAACTAAGATCAATGGAAAGAGGAGATCGAGAGGATGCAAGTAAGCGGTCCGGATCTTTGAGATGATCTCTTCTTGAGGGAGTACTGGGCTTGAGAAGATGAGAGGAAGAAGAAAGGCTGTTGTAGCTTGTTCATTGCAGAGACGAATAAAGAACTAGAGTTAATTCCTGCTTAAGAAGAAAGGGAGGGGGAAAAGACTGATTTGCCTTTAAGTGGGTCCGGTGAAGAAATGGACCACTTGAAGGGTTTGCAATTGTCGGATCGCAATGAGCTAAGAGACAAAAAAGATCAGCGCGACGAGACCTTTCCAACGAACCCAAAATTCACGGCGATTGAAATTTTGGGAAAAACACTCAATTTTTCCTAAATTACAAACTACCCCTTTACTAGGGTCAAACACGCTCTGAATCGTACGAAACTTCGTAGACGCTAATCTAACATAAAAAGAAACTCGCTCATGATCTAAACCTACTTAAATATCTAAAATACAATTAATTATAATAATAGCTAAATAAATTGGTCAATGTGCCTACTATTGGGCCCAACCGACCCAATAAGGTCGCAGACCTTACAAATCCGGTAAGGCCCAAATCTTTTCCAATAGGAAGTAGAGCTCGAATTCAGTCAATGGCCTCATCCATTCCAAATTGTGAAGAGAGGAAGATCAACTTCATTGAATGGAAACAAGTCATGATCTTACCAACTTTTGATTGCGGGTTAGCAATAGGTGACTTTTTTTTTTTTTATTTTTGGAAAAATCACAAAGTAGTAAAAGCTTTGAGTTAATTTTCAAAAAAGTAAATGAAGATTACAATACTTTAAAGGAGTATAATTTTTTTTTCATATTTCTTTCAATCAAGTCCTTGCTTAAAAAAACTTGAAAAATGAAAATAATACCATTTTCTCATTTTTCAAAATTTTTCTTAACAAATCATTTAAAAGAAATGATCAAGTCCAACCCAAACGACCTAATAGTGCCCGTTTTAGCTACTTTTTGCATAGATGGTTAAAAAAGAAGTCATATGGATTTAAAATGACTGAAGAAAATTAGCTTCATTAATCATGATCATCTAAACCCAAGTTGAAACCCGGGCCAAATTAGAATCCAAAGAAAAGATATCCAAGATCAATTCTGACATTCTCCCAAGTGACTGAATCATGAAAAGAAGGTATCATGCCATCAACAATTGATTAGTGAGGCCTATAAAGTGATTCTTGGGTTGGCTTTGGATGCAAAAGAAGAATAAAAAAGATAAAAACTTGTCATAAGGGTGTTTTCATCACATTTTAACTTTTTTTTTTATGGACAATGCTTATTGAAAGATAAATGGAAAATTTTTCGATTTTTTGAGATATTCAAATTGTTAAGTACTTTTTTTTTTAAAGTGAGCCAAAAGTTTCATACTTTTTTGAAAATTTTCCTTTTTTATTTTGGTACCCAACAAGGGGACTGAATGCATGGACCCCATATTAGAGACTCCATCCCTAAGGTAAGAAACTTTGCAGTTAAAGATAAAATAATCTGCTCCTTCAATTTAAAAAAAAACTTCGTTCTCGGAAATATAGCACCCACTCCCTACATGTAGGGTTCGATCCTTAGATACTAAGGTGAGAATTAGGATTTCCAACCAATGTTCTCAAGAATAGGTGACTTAATTATTAGCATTTTTGTCTATGAAGGTTTCAGCAACTCCAAGTTGCTTCTTAGCTGCCAAGATCCTCTCCCCACAACTACCAGAAGATATGTTTATGTAGGAACAACAAACGGTAATAATTCCAACCTTCGAAGTAGGGTTGCAGACGAGACGGTTCCGGATCGAAACCATAGTGGACTTGGACCTAGACCCGTTTTTAAATAACGGTTCCAGATTCGGTTTTAAATCAGAACCTGTTTTGTTGGTTCCAGTCCCGATTTTGATAAAAAAAACCCAGATCCGGTTCCGGAACCAGGTCCACCTAAAAGACTCGAATGTAGTTCCAAAATTGATTTTATTTTCTATTTATTCTTCATTTTTTTTTTTGTAAAATAAGCATTTTATTCAACTTATAACAGTGCATTAAGTCTACTACTTCCAGTATCATACATAAAAATGTCGAAAAAAAAAGTTGATTTTAGAGTACAATTTGCAATATCAAAGACTCATATGCCACGTCCCGAGTCCACGGGTTGGAACCTATATGGACTTAGAATTGGACCCGTTTTTATAAATTGGAACCTAAATTAGGTTCTGGACCTGTTCATGAATCGAAACCTAAATTAGGTTCCAGACTAGTTTTTTGCAGATTGGAACTTCCGGATAATTGGAGAATCGGATACCCGTTTGCAACTCTACAGTCCCAAATCATTAGAATGTGAGATCTTTGGAAGTGAGGAAAAAAGAGCCGCACCATATGCGTCGATGATGGCAAGGCTGGAAAAACATACACCAATTTCCGTTCTCTTTCCATGGCATTTCAGTTGCATAAAAGCGTCCTAAAAGGTCAAGCATTCCAAGCAATACCATTAGCAACCCTTTCATTATCGATTTCGGAAAGTCTGCGTTTAGCCTAGAGATGACATTTTGTGGAAAATCTCCTTATTGGTAGAAAAAGTAATATTATACTTATACACATCTTTTGGTTAGGGTATCACATGTCTGAAAAGATACAAAAGCAATACTATTTTTTCCAATTCTATGGAAAATTTTTTCCTTTGAGCCAGCTGATAAAATTCAGTGTTGTTATATATAACCATTGACTTTGGCTTTTTTTTTTCCATTATAAATAGAACTTGCTTCAGCCTCTTTTGCATAGAAGACCTTTGGGTCTTGAACTCCACTTCCACAAATAATATCAACAGTGTTGTGCGCGTGTATGAGGAAACGTAAATTAGTGATCAAACAAACAATCAACCACACAAAAACAAGCAATCACAAATAAGAGAATTATGTGGTTCGGCAATCTTACCTATGTCCACAGGAAAGAAACTCGACTCTCCTTGGGTTCATTTTCTGTATGATCAGTTGTGTTCTGTTCCAGTATGAGTTACACAATACATCATATATATAATGCTCTCTTTCTTATCCCCCAAGAAACCCTATCTTAGTCAATAAGAAAGTCCCGGTACAATTACCATAGTACCTATGATCCTGAACCCACTTGGTCTGAACCTACTAGGCCAATAATCTCCCCCTCCAGACCATGTGGAAGATGCCTTTGAACACAACTCCAGCTTTCCCTTATTAGGAGTCCAGTCCTGCCAACTCTGAACACAGCTCCAGCTTTCCCTTAGACACGACCTTAGTCATCATGTCTAAAGGATTCTTTTCAGTATGAATCTTTTCCAGTTTCATGAGATTCTTTTCGATGACCTCACGAATCCAATGGTATCTTACATTAACATGCTTTGTGCGGGCATGGTATGTAGCATTCTTGCTAAGATCCATAGCACTCTGACTATCACAGTAGACTACATACTCTCCTTGCTTTAAACCCAGTTCTCAAAAAAATTTCTTCAACCAAATCATCTCCTTCCCTACTTCATTAGCAGCTATGTATTCTGTTTCAGTTGTAGACAATACTATACACTTCTATAACTTAAACTGCTAGAAAATAGCTCCCCTACAAAAGTAAATAAGTACCCAGAAGGAGACAACCGACGATCAAGATTGCTTGCAAAATCAGCATCTATAAAGCCTTCAAGTACTGGTTTTAAGCCTCCGAAACACAAGAAAAAAATCTGATGTACCTCTTAAATATCTGAAGATCCACTTCACTACTTCCCAATGCTCGTTCAGAGGTTTAGAAAGAAATGTACTCACTAAACCCACTTCATGAGCAACGTCTGGCCATGTACACACCATGGCATACATAAGACTTTCAGCTGCCGAGGAGTATGGAACATATGTCATCCGTTTCTTTTCTTCATCTGTAGTAGGACATAATCTTACTGAGCTTGAAGTGACTGGCTAAAGGCATGCTAACTGGTTTAGCATATTTCTTGTTGAACTTTGCTAGCACCCATTCAACATATTTCTCCTGTGACAACCACAGCTTCTTTGCATTCCTGTCACGACGTATTTGCATTCCCAAAATCTATCGTGCGGGACCTAAGTCTTTCATGTCAAAAGTCTTTGATATGTCCCTTTTCAACCTATCAATCATCTTACTATCCTGTCCAACTATCAACATATCATCTACATATAAAAGAATGATGATAAATTTTCCATTACCAAACTTATGAATATAAACACAGTGATCTGCAGCTGTCCTTCAGTACTAGTGACTCACCTTGAATGAATCAAACTTCTTATACCATTGCCTCGGCGTTTGTTTCAGCCCGTAAAGACTCTTTTTCAATCTGCAAACCAACTATTCTTTTCCTTCTATCTTAAACTCCTCCGGCTGAGTCATGTAGTTCTCTTCTTTCATATCACGGTGAAGAAATGCAGTTTTCTCATCTATCTGTTCAAGTTCAAGGTCCATGCTAGCGACTAGACCCAAGACAACTCTGGTAGAAGTCATCTTCACAACTAGAGAGAAGATTTCATCAAAGTCAATACCCTTCGTCTGCGCAAAGCATTTAACCACTAGCCGTACTTTGTGCTTAATCAGTTTTCCACTGTCATCTCTCTTCAGCTTGAACACTCATTTATTCTTCAAAGCCTTTCTACCTTTTGGAAGTTCCACCAGCTCATAAGTATTGTTTTTTTTCAAAGAACTCATCTCATCCTACATAGCCTTCATCCACTCATCTTTATCTATATAAGTTTTTGCTTCTGGGTAGCTCTCTGGCTCCCCCTCATCAGTAAGAAAAATATAATATGCTGTAAGATATCTTGTTAATGGTTGACGCTCTCGAGTAGACCTCCTAACTTGAGGTTCTATGGTTTTTGCCTGAGGAGATTGATCCTCTTGATCAACATCCTGTTCATCTGGCAACCCCTGCACCTCATCACGATTCGGATGGTTTTGTCCACCTTCTCCACCTGAAGTTTGTACTAGAGAAGGAGTCCGTGTGAGATCAACCACTCCATCAACAACTTCTTTAGACTTTTCAATCTTCTCAATATCTCCAAAGAACCGGTCTTCATGAAACACCACATTCCTACTTCTGATAATTTTCCTCTTCTCTGGATCCCATAATCTGTAATCAAACTCAGCTCCACCATAGCCAAGGAAAATGCAACACATTGCCTAATTTGAACGCTGCTCCTTTGGTACATGTGTAAAAGCCTTGCACCCAAACACCTTCAAATGAGAATAAGAAACATATTTACCTGTCCATTTTCTCTCCGGAATGTCAAAATCCAAAGGAACTGAGGCAGACCTGTTAATCAGGTAAATGGCAGTTAGGACAGCTTCACCCCAAAATGGCTTAGGTAGCTGAGCCACTCTAATCATGCATCTCATCCTTTCAAGAATAGTGCGGTTCATTCTATCTGCCACACCATTATGCCGTGGAGTACCAGGAACTGTTCTTTCATGTCGAATACCATGCTTCGAGCAATAACCTTTAAACTGGTTGGATGTGTACTCTCCACCATTATCTGTGCAGAGGTATTTCAAGAGTTTTCCTATTTCTCTTTCAACCATGACATGAAAACTGCTGAAATACTTGGAACACCTGATCCTTCTATGTCAGCGGATAAACCTAGACTTTCCTGAATGCATAATCAATAAATGTGATAAAAGACTTATTGCCACCCAATGACTCCACCTCCATGGGACCACAAACAACAAAATATACCAAATCCAACACATTAGATTTTATCATTGATGTTTTAGAGAAAGATTCCCTGTGTTGTTTACCAAACAAGCAATGAATTCAATCTTTCTTTGGAGTAATGAATTCGAACTTTCTTTGCCAATAACTGTAGTCTTTTCTCATTCATATGTCCCAGTCTCTTGTGTTACAAATTTAGAGATGATCTGTCTTCAACAGCATTCAACACACTTTTGCATAGCTTCACATGTGTCTTGTACAGCATATTACATGCCTTCCCTCTCACAACAATAAGAGACCTTTTAGTGAGTTTCTACCTGCTATTTCCGAAGTAACTCTCATAACCTACATGGTGCAATGAAGTTTCGGAAATCAGATTCAACCGCAAATTAGGAATATGTCGCACATCTTTCAGCATCATTGTGAAACCAATATTGGTTTGAATGTAGACATCACCGATTCCAACAATATCTGAATGACTTGTGTTGCCCATCTTCACAGTGCCAAAGTCCCTTGCTTTGTACGTTATGAACATCTCCTTACAAGGAATGGCATGGTAGGATGCCGCTGTGTTAACAACCCATTCAACCTGATCATCTTCAACACTCAAACACTCTTTATCTTCTCTAGCCAGTACCATTACTTCATTATTTAAAGTAGCTGTAGTGTTAATGTCATTTTTCTGCTCATTGTTGGCTTCTTTCTTTTCCTTCAAAGCAAAGCAATTCTTCTTAATGTGGCCCTCCTTTCCACAATGAAAGCATTTTCCAGACTTTTTCTTAGTTTGTGATCCACCTCTAGACTTGTCATGACCCCCCTTTGGTCCCCTACTCTTACACCTCCAGCTTTTCTCAGTAACAAAGGCCTTTGCATTATTTGTTACTGCAATTTTTATTTTTGTTTCTTCATTTAACAAGCTGCTTGTAACCTGACTCATTGATAACACACCATCTGGAGTAGAGTTGCTAACAGAAACAACTAATGTTTCCCATATATCTGGTAAAGAGCTTAGAAGAAATAAAGCTTGCATCTCATCATCAAGGACCATCTTTATTGTAGCCAGTTCATTCACAACGCATTGGAAATCATTTATATGATCTTTAATTTTACCACCCTCCTTGAATTTCATGTTCACAAGCTTTCTAATCAGAAAAGTTTTATTCATGGCAGTTTTCTTCTCATATCTTTCTTCTAACTTATTCCAAAGGGTATTCGCATTGGTTTCATTAGACAGTGATGAAATATGCTGTTATCCACCCAATTTCTAATGTGACCAATGGTCTTCCTACTCATCTTTTTCCAATCTGAATCAGACATCTCTTTTGGTCAGGCATCATCCCCCTCAATGGGATCATAGAGGTCTTTACAATAGAGGATATCATCCATCGAGTTTGATCATGGTAGTGTTAACAGTGTTGTTTTCCATCTCAATTAAATAATCAAGAAATATAAACAACTTTCACTAACCTCAATTTTTGCAAATCTGCATGCTGGAAGAAACGAATCTGAAATCCAACTCTGGATGCTCCGATATCCAAAAGTTGTTTTCTGCACTCTAATTGGTCAAACTTTCCTGTTGACCGTCAAACTGCCAATCTTCTTCCATAGTCACGCAAATCTACCCACAACGAGTCTGTAGGCGCAAACGGATCTCCGATCTGACCTTGGATGATCAAGATATAGCGAGAACAATTTTCAGCCGTCGATCCCGGTCAAACCCCCTGCTGACCAGCTGTTCGCTGACGTGGCGCTGATGTCAGTAACTTCTGGAATGGGCTTCCCACTTAATGGGTCAGGCCGAACTGACCCAAATTGAACCTGGCCTTGCCTGGGCTGTGGGCTGAGCTTCCGGTGTGCGGGTCAGGTTGATTGGACTTGACCCAAACCCGGAACTGAACCCAACCTCTTTCTTCTTCGTTTTGCTTCTGGAACGATCTGCAACCAGTCCTCAAAGGCAGCGCTGGTGCCTTCTCCTTCGGCCACAATACGGCGGCAGCTAGAATTCTTCTTCGGCGAAGAGCTGATAAGTCCTTAAAAATGCACATTTTTGTGACTATTTTTGATAAGTTTAAGGACTTATCAAGCCAAGAAAGCCTCATTTAGTGTCATATCATGATTTTATGCATTTTTTATCCATTGTAGTGCATTCATGTATAATTTGCTAAAAAATCAGCATTTTTACATCAAATCATGAAACTTTCTATTTTCGGAATTTTATTTTTCAAATGTGTTTTCATTCATCTTTTCATGAGAGATGGGCCCACAGTCATGCATTCATGAATTAAGAGTAAATTTGTCTTTTCACATTAAATTCATATATTTTTTTGGCTTGCAAGAAATGAGAAAAAGGGTCCCACACATGCACATGTGTAGATCACACATGTGGGGTATCTAAGAGAGGGGTCCACTTTCTTTGCATAAAATCCTAAGTGCATTTTTTGAATATAATTCAAGATAATCAAAGAAAATCCATGAAGGGCCAAATCAAGAAAGAAGATTTCCAAAGAGATAAAAGTGGAAAGAATCTACACATATTGGGCATTCAATTTTCTCTTGATTCCAACTTAGAGTTTGCCATCTTATGTATCTCTCATAGATGTTAAGTCAAAGGAAGATTTGCTAAAGAAGGAAATATGATAAGTGCATGAAGATAAAGTGGAGAAAATAAAAGAGAAGACTTACCAAGTGAAGAAGATTCTTGCAACAAAGTAGGGACTAGGAAGAAAGAATAGGACAGCCCATACCCTATTTAAAGAGCCCTTGGACGTCCACTCCCTCCCATGAAAGAAAAAACCCCCTCACTAGTGTAATTCCTCCACCATTCTACCCATCTCCTTTCTCTACCATAGCCCATCTCTTTTCAAGAAGGTTTATTCCAACTTGAAGCTTCAACTAGAGAGGTTCCTTTCATCATAGTATGTAGTTGTTTTGCAATTTTATTTCTCTATCTTTTATGTAAAAATATTGCATATTAGTAAAAGTGTGATTTTTTTATTATTACTCTTTTTCTTAGGTGATTAATGCTTGAATTGTGTTTTCCTTGTTGTTGTTCTTGGATTGACAACCCAAGATCCTAAGGGCATGAAATAAGTAATTATGAACCCGATTTGAGAATAAAAAAAAAAGAGAGAGTACTTATCACACATTTATTTATTGCAATTCCCACACATTTACTTTTGTTTGAAAAATCCATACATTTAATTTCTTATTAATGCCACACATTTAATTTTATGCCATCCACACATTTATTTTCTTTTACACTACACATTTAAATTCAAGCACTTTTTGTTTTCTTTTCTTCTTATGCTTCTTATATGCTTATGTGAATTTTTATGCATAGTTTATGGTTGGAACTAGTTAGCATTGCATGCATATGCATATGGTGGACTCTCTTACATGTTTAAGTGGGTGAGGAATCTAGTTTAGAAAAAAAAAATGATTTGAATGATAAAATTGGGCCAAACATAGTACTGAATCTCGGATCCAGCATATAAATAGAACTTTCTGTACAATTTCAACAAAACTGCATAAACAGTTTTTGGCGAAAAGTTTGAAGTGGGTAGACCAGTCAAATCATGGTATTTTTATGTGAAATTTGGGGAAATTGAAGTTTGGCATGTGGCCTATCACGTCCCAAAATTTTAGATAAAAAAGATTCCAGGAGGTTGGTGACCCAATGGCTCAAACATGGCTAGTCGAACCCACCTGCATGTAGAATTTCTGCACAGTTTTAGTTTTTAGGTCATGTTCATACACTCATATCTTTCGTTTTAAATTGTTTTTCACTTCTGTTTTTTCTTTTTTTTTTAATTTGATTTATGCATCATTGTAGTTCAAAACCCAACCATTAAACTCAGTTTTAGGTTTCATTAGATTAGGAAAAATCATGCATAAAAATAGCCATGCAGACTAGTTTTCTAGACTTGGAATTTTCTAACATCTCATGGCATTACTAACTTTCTAACTTTAGAATTATTTTCTAATTTTTTTATTTTAAATTATTTAGATAATTTCCAGAAATAAAAGATCTTTCTAATTTTTGTTAATTGAAGATTTTAACTTAGGAAGTTTCTTAAGATTTGGAAATTCTAACATAAGGTAAGATTAACTTAATGCTTTCTAAATTTGTTATGATTTGAAAATCTTTATTTATTTGGAAAGTCCTTAACTTTGGAGAGTTGATTAACTCAATTCACTAATTTAGGAAATATATCAAACCCTAATTGACTAACTTAGTTTCTAATTTAGGAAACTAATTTAGTAAGGTTCTCATGCTGATTTTAGAAAGTAGGTTGTTTTCTTTTTGAGTAATTTGATTTGTTCCTAATCTTTGTTGAGCATGTTTTGATTGATTTAGTTTCTAAATTAGGTTTATTTTTTTAATTTAGTTTCTTAGTTTTATTTATGGTAAGTTTTATTTTTGGATTGTTTCTAATTTGATGTTCTAATTTATGTGTTCTTTTGTAGCAACTTGTGATTCATTTTATATTAGACTTTTAGATTTAGGAATTTTTATTTTTGAAAATGTGTTTAATTTTAATTTAAAGTAGGAATGATGAATGTATTTTTCTAAATTTTAGGCTAAAATTAGATTTTATTAAGGGCAGGTAATAAAGTTAGAAAGCCTTATTTCTAAAGCTCCATGTGCATTGACCTGGTTTCACCAGTTATTACTGCAATCGAAGCTCTGCACTTGGAGCCGCGATCAAGAGAGGGGTTCCGGCTACGCGCGGACGGTGTCGGCAGAGTCACCGATTGACTCCTCTGTCGTCTCCTGTTTTCGAGTTTTTTTGGTTTCTGTAACCGGAGGAGATGATAGCAGCACTGCTTCCGTGACGACGCGCAGCGGCTACAGAAAATCCGACGAGATCTCTGTCTTCTCCGACGAAGATGAACCGGCAGCGGCTGGAATTTCTTTGTTTTTCTCCGGTTTCGACTAGATCACCAAGAATCCCTTTCTCTCTTCTGTTTCTACTTCAATTCTGGTCTGCAACCCAGAACCAAACCGATTAAAAAACAACCGAATTGTTTACCTTCTACTTCTTCTTCAAAACCGATCCCAGACAGTATCTGTCGGAATCCGGTCGGTGTGGCCCACTCGAGATCGAAGAAACCCCGATGTCGTCCTTCGTTAAAAAATAGAGATCGATCTCAACGGTTGAGATCCAATCCGTCGATGGTCCCCACAATTCAATCCTAGAAATCCTAGGCTCTGATACCATTTGTTGTGCGCGTGTATGTGGAAATGTGAATTAGCGATCGAACAAACAATCAACCACACAAGAATAAGCAATCACACGCAAGAGAATTACGTGGTTTGGCAATCTTGCCTATGTCCACGGGAAAGAAACTCGACTCTCCTTGGGTTCACTTTCTGTATGATCAGTTGTGTTCTGTTCCAGTATGGGTTACACATTACATCATATATATAATGCTCTCTTTCTTATCCCCCAAGAAACCCTATCTTAGTCAATAAGAAAGTCCCAGTACAATTACCATGTACCCATGACCCTGTACCCACTTCGTCTGGACCCACTAGGCCAACAAGTAGCCGCAATAGAACATCTGCATCTGAAGAATCTAACATGGTTTCTCTTTCACAATGGTAATATATAGTCTGTATTAAATACCAATTGCTTTGATCACAACCTTCTGGCAATAGTTCTGGAATTAGACAATGGTTCATAATCGATGGTTGGGGATCATCATATCATAGTATATCTGGAAAGTTTGGAACTAAACTATGTGTTTACATGCTATTCACTCAGGCCCAATACTCAGTAAATCTATAACAATATTCATGCATGAATGGAATGTTTGAAATGTTATACATCTTGGCCCAAAGCTTTTACTTGAACTCTATTTGAGAGAGAGGCTGAGTTGCCAGCATTAACAAAAGGCATAAGGCCGGCGATCATTAAGAAATTGGGTTTCTCCTTTACCCAAAAGGAAAAAAGGACAAAAAAAGAATAAAGAAACTGTGTTTCATTAAGACTTGTTATTATTGAAGAAGACAATTTCATTGTCTCTAATGATCTCCAAAATTAAGGAAATTTGTCATGGCAATTAATCTCTACTTGGAGAAAGTTGCTCAAGTAGATATGTTTAAATTAGGATTTCAAATATGCTTGATTTAGAATTTTAAATAAGTTAAAATTAGGACTTAAGTAGGTTAGAATTACATTAAGTTCATTTATCTTGTTCGCTTATATACATAGAGATCTTTTTCTTTTTAGTAGAAGATATATAATTATATATATAGGAATGTTTCTCATAATTCCAATACCGGCATGAATTTTGTGAGAAAATCCATCTACTTAGCAGTAACAAGCGGGAAGAGTTGATTGCTACAACCCCATGTATATGATGGCCTTTGAGCCGTGGACCATCTTCTTTAATGCCCTCTAGATGGATGATCCTGATCAAGCCACGGTTACAGGATAGATATTTATAATTTTCTATGCATAGAGAGTCAATCCCACATCGACTGGAAAGGGAAGCAGTCTGTCTTGAACAAGTGCATAAAGCATGAAGTGATAAAATGTTACAGCATACTTACCTGGACGGGGTCTATGGGTGATCAAGAAGGCTCATGGCCTAGGTCAGTGGCCTCCATTGCACTTAGGAGGGGCACTGACTTACCATCTCCCCAAGTGGGAGAGTGGACGTCATAATTTGTGCTAGAGGGGGCCTGCGTTCGCGCGGCCCCTGTCAAGATTTATTCTAAGCTATTGATTATGTATGTCTTGATAAGTTTTGTGGTCTTTAGTTTAGTTTTGGTGGGCCTTAGTTTTAATATTCTCTAATGAGCTTAGGTCCTTCGGGTTGGATTTGTGGGTCTCTGTATATTGGGTTGTAGGCCTGTTAAATGGTGTCCGTCGGCCCATTCCAAATTGAGCCTGTTAAAATGGGTACTTGGCCCATCCCAAGCTCAAAAATGTAAGGCTTTTAAAATTTCTTGACACCAGCAGGCTGGGCTTGGTCAATAGTTTTAAAGCCCGACCAAAATGGGACCCGTCGAGGCTCAGCCGGGCCCACCAACAAGCACGTTTCACTCAACTTTTTATAAATTTACCCATCATTATACACAAAGTTCTTGTCCTTCCATATCCAGAAACAGAATTATCATTACCCAAAGCACCAAAGCAAGAGTGACAGTACATGAAGAATTTTCTTGCATATCACTATATCAGGAGGGGAATATGTGCAAAGTTGGGCTTACAGCATATAGATATCCCAAGCTTCCATAGAAATCATGGCATGAATCGAAGCCCTGGTGAGTAAGTACACCAATGACACGTCTTCCACCATTACTTGCATTTTCTGAAAGTAGCAGATATTAAAAGTAACGATGTTCCAAGGTAACCTTCAACATAGGGGTGCACAGAAAAACCGCTAAACCAATCCGGACGATCCAAACTAGGCGGTTTCGATCGGTTTTGTAGTAGATCAGTTCGCTTACAGTTCGGATTTCCCTCAACTCGTTCGGTTCGGTCTTCGATTTGAAGGTACGGTTAAACCGTTCAAACCGAACCAATTATGTAAATATATTTTTTTTTATAAAATATATAAAGGAATATAAAAAATTACTTGAAGAATTGAAGAAGACTCGAACCCTCACTTCGTTACTTGAAGTCCAACGTCTCTCACCAATTGAACCGCCATTTTTTGTGAGGAAAAAATATCGTAACTGACACATGAGCGGTTTGGTTCGGCTTGAGAAAATAGAAATCCAATGGGTTTGTTTGGTTGATGGTTTTCCTTCTAAACCGACCCAAACCGCCCCTGTGCACCCCTTCTACAGCACTGCACCAAAATCTATTTAATTTCTTCCCTTGTTCAAATCACCTGGTTGCGCATATAAACAAAAAATAATAACTTTGATCAAGTATTGACTCATAAAGGGAGTTTAGTTGAATGAAAAGCATGGGTTGAAAGGAGAACAACTATTATGCATACAAGAGAATTTCAGTGGAAAAATCCCTTTAGACTCACTACAGACCAAAAAGGAACTAAAAGATATGAATAGACTGTAGTAGGCCCAGGGGCCTTTTTTTTTTAGTAGCGATATCCCCGCTCGTTTTTTCTTCATCTTCATACTTAAGCCACGATATCGCCGCCCAAGTTGGATTAAAAAAAAAGAAAAGTCAAATAATATCCCCGCTCACTCGCATATGCAAGGAATAACTTCCACGCTTGTTTATTCCTCCTCCTCCTCCTCCTTCCTTCAACTCCTTTTACCTCTACCAACTAACCCCTTACAGCACAACATTATCCTTGTTGATGAGTAAGGGGTTAGTTGTGTGGGTAAGGGTAAGTTGGTAGATGGATGCAAATGATAGTATAACATACCACTTTGGTTCCCTTGAAAATCATTCAATGGTGATGATGAAGGGACAAAGAGATACTACGATTTGGTAAGAGGTGGATCGAGATTCAACTTATTTTATTTTTCTGTAGTCTCAAATATTAAGGGCTTAAGATCTAATGTGAGAGTTGAGAAAAAAAGGAGAGAAATTCTAACGTAAAAATCCAAAAGTGGACGCTTTGATTTGAAAGAAAGTTAAATTTAGTTTGGTGTTAATTTATTTGATAGTCCCCTCATTATTGATCTCACTGTTCTCAAGGATGGAATGGCTTGGTCGAGGTTATATAGGGCTCAGTTGGAAGTATGAAGCATGTATATCATGAAAGGACTCTTTAAAACTTCCCTGTGTGGAAAATACAAAAGAAAAGAACCCATGAGATTTTCAGGGGCAAGCTAGATCTTAAACTATAAAGTTGGGTCTAAGGCTGGGAGTCGGTAGAGGTGGAAGGGGTTGGAGGAAGAAGGAGGAGGAAGAGGAAAGAGTATAAATGAGTGGGGATATCCCCCCTCGTATGTGCAAGTGAGCGGGGATATCGCCGTTTGGTGAAACAACATAAAAAATAAACAAAAAAGGGCCTATGGGACTATTACAATCGATTCATATCTTTTTTTGTCCTTTTTGGTCTACAGTAAACCTAAGAGGATTTCTCCAGTAAAACCCTCTAAAATCAAAATTGATTCAAGTTGTGATGTCAATTGAGCAATCAATTACAAAATTGAACCTCGATTTCCAAATCAAATAGCCTAAAAATCATATTTATAAAGAGGAAGTGATAGTGTGGAAAATTTGCCCCTAAATTATAGTTAGATTGTACCCCGTATTCAAATTTAGATGAATGGATGTATGGGGTGGGACTTTAAATAACAAAAAAAAAATAGGGCGAGGATTATTAGCTCATTAGAAAAGTAGAGAGAGAAATTGCCTCTCATCTTAAGAGAGACTCATTTGTCCCCATCCCCTTATCAGGGATAATTTGTCTCATGTGTTCCATATTTCAGGACTCAAAAGTCTTGCAATATTGGAACCCTCTTCTAAGGCCCAAGGAGACAAGGGAAGAAGATAAGAACACCCTACACCCCCTCTTTGGATATGACAAACTAATCTCGGGATTTGAGGGTTTTTCTTTTAAGGGAATAACCAAATTGTGACATTGCTAACCATGGGCACTAAGGGAAAAAAAAAAAAAAAATCCTTAAGCCACTGTTATCATCTTTTGGCAACAATGGGAATCCCTATCACTAAATTACATTTAGTATGGTTGTTTATAATTTTTTGGTAAAACTCACAATAACTCTTCTACCTAGGTGTCTAATATATATAATTATGATTTGAATAAGAATGAATAAAAAACTTCAACAACATTAAATTAAACACAAATGTAGGGGGCATTAAACTTGATGACAAATATATAAAGAATGAAGTCATAAAATGTGAAAATATTAGAATAACCCAATTGTTTAATGAAAAATTAAAGTACAGTTATTAGATTATTCAACATACCCACCTTTTTCATCACAAAAAATTGAATAATTTTTTTTCTTTTTTTTTTGCTATCGGAGGTTCCCAATCCTTTGGGCCGGACTAATTCCTCCGGGCCCAAAGGAAAGCCGAGTAAACTCCCCTTGGGGTTACAAAAAATTGAATCATTGAAAAAGAACAAAGCTAATCTCTAGTTCTATCAAAGTACAAAATCCATTGTATCAGTGCAAATGAATAAAGCCCATCTCACTTTTCCTATTTAAACAAAATCTATCTCTATCTTCCTATTTAAACAAAAGCCCATTTTGAAAAAAAAATAAAAAAAAATTAAAAATGAAGGAAAAGCTGAAAAAAGTCAAATAGATTAAATAAACCAATTGGGAGTTGGGATTCTTGAAATCCAACATTAAAACCAATACAACCACATGTTAAATTCGTAGACCAGATGTAGCTGAAGTACGAGTTATGATAAGGATTGGGCGAGTTGTCTAACCGCATGAGATTGGTGTGCCACTTGTCATTACGAAACTCCTAATTAAAGAAAATGCAACATGCTACTCTCCCAAGAAGAGGACTGCTGCTTATATATATAATTAAGAAAGTATTAAAAAATATATAAATTTTTTTACTCATTTTAAAAAAATTACATGAAGATTTGAATATTTCAAAAGACTATAATAGGTTTCCACAATTCTTTCAATCAAGTTATATCCATAAACTTTCTTTAAGAAAAAACCAAAACACCATTCCTTTATTAAGTATGTTTTTTGTCTTTTCTTACCCTATTTCCTCTATAAAGCTAGCCATTTTGATTTTGATGATCATAACCATTTCATGAAACTAGTTTTTCTGTCATTTAAAATCACTTTTGTGCCCCACTAGGTCATTTGGGTTGTACTTGATCATTTCTCTTAAATGATTTATTAAAGAAAAAAATTTGAATAATGATATATGGATATTATTATCATGTTTTGAAAATTTTTATGGAGAGAACTTGATTGAAAGAATTATGGAAAAATTTTGTACTTTTTTTGAAATATTAAGATCTTCATGTGCTTTAAAAAACTGAACCAAAACTTTGTCTTTATGAAACTTCCATTATTATTATTAGTAGTAGTAGTCGTCGTCATCATCATCTTTGTCCTAATTCTTTTCGGCTAAGAACCTCTCAACAACTAAGGAGGCCTCAAGAACAAATGGTTTCTCACTTAGTAACCCCACATTTCGCCCTGACTATTTAGGGATATGTTGCTACTCTTCTGAAATGGGTGGGCTTCTATTTCCATTGGAGTGGGCTTCCTCTTAGCATGTGTGGGCTCTTTTGGGTCGAACCCCCTTTGCCGGGGTATCAAGAAAATAAGAAAAACTACTTGATGATGACTTGTAGTGGAATGAGGCTCTTGTCCGCCTTAAGTTTCCTAGGAAGCGAAAACGCCTTTTCCACTCCTTCCGCTTTTGAGTGAATTTGATGCTCCCGTTTCATTGAAGATAAACAATTGAAGAAAATGTATTATCCTTGCAAGAGGAGAAAGCCCAGTCCAACTGCCTCCTCTGATTTCGTAGAAGCCAAATTGCACAAATAAATTCTACGCACATTTGTGTGGCACTGCTGAAAACCGGTTCCTCCACGTTTTCTGAAAAATCCAACTCTCTTCTTTCGAAAACACTATTGCACGAGATTGTGAAAAACTTAATTCTATTTCCTCTTTTTTTTTTTTTTTTTTGCAAAAACAGTCACACCAAATATGAGACTTTTTTTCCCCGTTGAAAAGCATTTTCAATTTCTATGCTTTTTTTTTTTCCTTTTTTGTGAAAAAGCAGCTGGGTGCACTAAAAGGATGAGGAATCTGTACCCTGCAACATTGTTCACACACACAAATTCATTGTAATTTGGTGAAGTGATTTTTTGTGTAGAAAGAAAAAGAAATTTAAGGGTGCATATGTTAAAGCATTGTTTCCTCCCACAGAAGAAAGTTTTACAGTTTTACTTCCTTTCAACACTCTCTCATTTCGGCAGTTTGGGATTCTTCCCTTATTATGTGCAAAACCATTTCCATAGGCAGTGGTCCTGAATCATTCAGTAAGAAAAAAAAAAAAAACAGAAGGAAAACCCTTTCCATAGGAGGAGTTTTGAAACCTCTTTCGCACAAAATCATCATTCACAAACAAGCCCTAAGGTCCTTTCCCTCAATTATCAGAATCATGATCTTCCTTCATGTGCCTATGTCATCATCCAACCAACCAACCAAAACCAGAGAAAGAGATGACATTGATTGGCAACGTTTTTCCATCCCAACCAAACACTACTAATGAGAGCTAATAATTAGATATAGATATGTGGACTTGGTGCTCCCAGCGCATCACCCACCATGCGCAAGACAAATATAAAAATCATATCATGGGTCCCACATTTTGGCTAAGATGTGGACATCCATGTCCATCTTTTCTCATTCCAGCAAAAGTCCGGCGTTCTCAATGCAATGAGTAATAGCATAAAAGATGGTGGAGAAATCGATGGATGGAGAAATCGATGGATGTTTCCCAAATTATGTCATGGGTAAAGTTACAATTACTTGGAAGTTTCAGTGTCTTCTAGTCATTAATACGATAGGTTTGGTGTCCTTTACTCATTAATATGAAATGGGGTGACGCCAACACAACACCCTGAAAGAATAGTAGACGCCCACACCCTGAAAGAATAGTAGTCGCCAATGATGAAAATAGTAGTAGTGGCCTGTAGTTAAAACGGTTGCGATTTGAAAAAATCGTTAAAAAAATATAAAAAATTTATAAAAAAATCTAAAATATTAAAAAATAAGAGAAAATATTTTTTTTTTCTATAAAAGTAATTAAGATAATGGGGCATAGCGGTCGCCTCAATTGTATGAGGTCCTGTATCGTTGTATAATATAAATAGAAAATAATAATAATGAACATTTTTTTTTACATGTGTTCATATTGCTTAGTTGTGCTAACTTAGAAACTAATGAAAGGCTCGTAAAAGAAAAAAACTATTTCATAAAGTCAAGACTTAAAGAGTACCTAGAAAAAAATACATCTACCAAATAGGGTGTCTAATAGGATGTACTTAGAGAATAAATTTGAAAAGAACTCTTTGTATCGGCGGCAAGATCATGTGTTTTTTGGTGTTTTAGAAAAGTTGTGTAGAAATGTTATTTGGTGAGAAGAATAAAAGAAATAAGTCTTATTATGCATTTTAAAAAAATATGGAAAGCATGAATTATTCTCACTCCGTAGCAGCCCCATAGCGGTCGTAGCAGTCTCGTAGCGGCCGCTACGGGTGCGACAGCTGATAAATTGGCTGCTACGCTACGTAGTGGCCGATATTTTCATACATGACAGAAGAAGAAACTACATCCATATCTCATGTATGCTCCATGCTAAATCCTTACTTAATTCATCAAGATTCCAAGAAATTGAAATTCTTGAAAAGGGCTTATTGAGATTGAAGGGAAAAAGGATGTTCTTTATTAAATCCCCTTTAAAAGTTGGTAACCACTTTTTTGAATAAACTTATTAGAAAAAGAAATTCAAATCAGTGAAAAGCGGTCTTTATGTGGAAAAGGTTTTCATCCCCACCCCATCATTTCTTGTCATCCAAATGGCCCCTAAAAACTTCAGTTTGGGTGCACACACTACACAAACCCCAAATAAATCACAAATTCGAATTATGATATTAAACACATCAATCTCTTTATCTACAACAAAAAAAAAAAAAAAAAATTGAAGATGAGGAGTAAAGAACCCCAACCACCATCACGCAACGTGGACAAACACCACACAACTCCATGTGAAACTAAATACCATGAAAAGGAAGAAAACCGTGGAATTCAATTCAAGCCTTTCCTTCCACTCTCGCATACGTAACTCCCACACATGCATCTACAAAATCCTCATCAATGAAATCCGTAGAGAATACCTGCAACCGATCCGCAAACCCGCGAGAAAACGCCTGCGCAATAAAAAGCCGGGCATACCCATGGATCCTCTTCGTAACGGGCCAAACGCAAACAACCGGGTTATCGGGCTGCGGCGTAACGGTATTCTCCACCCGATAAAAGAACTTCCTCGTCGAAACGGGCTCCTGCTGACTCAAATTCTTCATGTTACTCTCGAACTTGGTATTCGGCAGATCCGTATCGATCCAATTATCCTTCAAATACGCGGCACTCCAGAGCGGATCCCCGGGTTTCGGGGCGGGCGTCTTCCTCGGCTTCCACACGCAGATGACCCGACCCGGGAGCAACTCCGCTACCGTCTTGTGGAAGGCCCGATCGTCCTGGTGGATCAGCAGGTCCCCGAACTGCTCCACCAGGTACTTGTCGAACTCGGCCGGGTCTTGGTGCCCGAACTCAGTCCGAATTTCGAGGATGACGATTTCGGATTGGGTTTCGGATATGAATTTTTTCACGTCGTTGATGACCACGTCGATGTTGTAGGATTTGAGGACTCCATGGCAGACCCGGCGGTCCTCCTGGACCCGAATGTCCAGGACCCGGGCACCTTCGACGAGCTGTTTGTAGGTGGAGCAGGATTGGCACTGTGCAAACGGGCGGGAGACGAATCGGATCCCGATCCGGTTCGTGGCGGAGTCATGGGTGCCCGGCCAGACGATCTGGTACAGCTGCAGCCTTTGCGGGTCGAGGCCGGATATCCAGTTCTTGCGGTCGTGCGGGCGGTAATCGGATCCGGGGTAGTCGGATCCTGCGTTGACATTGAGTTCGACGAGGGTCTTCTTCTCGATGGAGATTGCTTTTCGACGGTTCATCTGTTTGGAAACTTGGCCACCCATGATGCTATGAGATCCAACGGCTGTTCTTCCTTAACTCTTGGCCTTGGTTTTCTGGGGCTGTGTTGGTTTATGGAGGAGAAGAAGAAGAAGAAGATGGTTGGGGCTTTAATACAGTGTTGCATTTTGACGTAGTGGGGTCTTATAAAGAAAGGTGGTGCAAACAAGGGAAGTTTGAGTTTTGGAAGTTTTGGAAGTTTTGGATTTTTTTGGTTTTGTATTGGAGTCATTGCCAGCATTGGAAGACTTTGGGATTTTTGTTTGCAAATGTTCTCTGGGGTGGTTAGGTTTTGGGTTGGAGCATTGGCCGGACAGTTGCTACTGTTTGGTTGGTGGAAATCTTTTGTTTATGGTAGTTGGGGTCTTTTGACATGAAGTGTTTGGCTGTCGATGGAGATGGGATAATTTCTTTTTTTCTCTTTTCTTTAATTGGTTTTTTTCTTGTTGGACCCCTGGATAATATTATTATTTTTTATCAATAAATGAAGCTCTTTAAAATTTAAGAAAGATTATAGGGCAGAAAGACCTTTGGCAAGATCATCATGTGATTGAGTTTAGCTTTGATTGGAGGAATTTTCTCCATTGGATAGATGATAAAGAGTTTGGGTCTATTTGGCAAGAAGATTTGAATTTTTGTGAATGGTTGGGATTGGAAAAAGTAGGGACTCCTCATTGAACGATACATTGGGGTCTAACTCACCTGCTTTGGAATTCGAATCTTGAATTCAACAATTTCCCAGGTTAGAACTCATCTCACTTCCGACTCAAAATTTTAAATTTTAATATATTAAAGTAAAGGGAGAGGTGGACTCTGATGTTTGCTACCTCAGCCCTTATAAATCTATCATTTCAAAGAAATACAAAAGAAAAAAGAAAGGGGCATTTGGGCGGAGGTCCCTCAACTGTGATTTTTATTGCAAGCGGTCCACAATACTTTATCATACTGACAACAGTCCTCTTGTAACTGAAAAGGACAAAAACGCCCCTGTACATGTCAGCAAAAGCAAAACTCAAACAAATTTATCTGAGTTTTCAAAACTCAGATAAAACTCAGATAAATTTATCAGTCTTCTAAGGCAGTCTTTTCACTGTTTAAACCATGGTTATGATCAGATATGTAGCCTGTGGACTGTGGTCCTGGACCATCATTTCACACGTTAAAACCACTTACAGATTGACTGACTTGGGCTTTCTTGAAATCAGGACACAGGATACCTTGTGAATACAACAACCAGAACATGTTTGGTTTCTCCCATAGTTCCCTGCTCCTACTCCTTCTCCTTCTGTCTGTTGGTAGAGAAAGAAAACGTGAATCATAAATCACAACCACTGCAATAAGAAAGGAGAGATGGATGTGGGTCGTCGGATGGCACCACTTCACATAACTATTTGTTTGAAACTCAGAAAAGTTCTTCAAAACTCAGATAAATTTGTCTGAGTTCTGCCAGAAACTCAGATAAATTTATCTGAGTTGTGCCAGAAGCTCAGATAAATTTGCCAAAACTCAGATAAATTTGGCAAATTTATCTGAGTTCTGCCAGAAACTCAGATAAATTTATCTGAGTTTCTGGCAGAACTTCGACAAATTTATCTGAGTTTTTGTCCAGTTTATCAGAGATTCTAGGGAAATTTATCTGAGCTCGGCGACACCAAAAGTTAGAATACGGAAAATCAGATTCTAATAAAAATCGAAATCCAAAAAAAAAAACACTTGATGACCACAATCCAATCGAGAAAAGAGAGGGAGGAAACAAGAAAAAATGCAAAATGCTCTCTTTCAAATCAGTTGTAGAGAGAAAAAGAGATTTGGAAGAGACTTCAAATGAAAGAGCAAGATAAAGTAAAACTGTGTCTATCTTTGAAGAAATGAAAGAGAGAGAATCAGAAGTCATGGTGGCGACGGAAGGTGCTCTGCAACGATATTCTGCAACTATAGAAAGGAATGGAAAATGGAAAATGAGAGAAGAAGAAGGAAGGAGTTTTCTGGCACAGTTGAATGGGGCAAAGTAGTCATGAAAATACATGACGTGGCATATTAGGGACCTCTCACTAAAGTATCTCCAGTTGTCTGGACTATAGACATTAGAGAAAAAGTAATTGTCCTTGATGCCTTAGAAGACCGTGCTCAAGGACTTTTGGCTAATTTACCCAAAAAGAAAGGGAGGGAGCCTTTGCCTTTCACATGAGGCCTTCTCAATCTCCACTTCTCAATCTCCTCAAATCTCCTAAAATCTCTCCATCCCTTCTAATATTCCCTACAAAAATCTCTCATTTAGATTACGACCATATCATCTCGTTGCAATCTTTGTGAGCTATCATGACCATTGATTCAATGCCCATCTTCTTCACCTAAATCCCTACTTCGCTTTCATTTGGTCAAATCTAACACCAATCTTATTTGGGCCATCATCAAATGATCGTGTCTAAAACGTGTGTTTCACCTTTCTCATTCTAATTTTTAATCATGTGTTCTACATGTGATGAATTCATTAACGGTCTCGATTGTGATGGGGATGAAATATGGTTGCAATATGCTATGAGGACAGTATTTTTTGAGTGGTTTAGATGCAAAGGTGGGATCTGCTGTTAGATTTATAGGGCTGACCTTAAGGGTGCTCGTGAACTGGCCAGCCCAAACCCTACCTGATCAGGATCACATTGGGCTAGACTTGTGTGCTGCTTGAAGGCTCATGAGTTGGTTTGAGCATAATTTTTTGGCTCAATAGTAAAATGGTCCGGGCCAAGCCTACTCAAGCTAAATGGTCTAGTCTCTAGTCTTAGCAGATTTTTCACAGGGAAGGGTTTATATAGCATTGGCTTAATTTGTAAGCCTGTGAGCCGGGTTCGGGGCTTAATTTTAAGCACCACAACCATTCATTTGGGCTAATGTGAACCATGAATACCACTGAGGCCTGTTCATTTTGTGTGAACAAAATCGCCATTTTGTATGAGGATTTGAGGATTGGGCAGTGACTCCTATTTGAGCTCAAGATAATTCCTTTGACCCAATCAGTGGGGCCCACCTAAATCCCTACTTTCTTTCATTGGGCCAAATCTAACACCAATCTGATTTGGGCCATCATCAGATGGTGTCTAAAACGTGTGATTTCACCTTTCCCGTTCTAAATTTGAATTTTTTTGGATTTTGTTTTTTCAAAGAGATTATAATCACATTTTGTGAATTTCATTGGGGTTTTTTTTATAAATTAATTTTTTCCAAGGAGAGCTAGATTTTACTTTTATTAATTTGTTTGGGTTTTTTTCCCAAATCCACTAGCATATAGTTTTTCTTTCTATTTCTATGGATTTTCTTTTAAAAAATAAAGATATTATTTTTAGTGGATTTTATAATCCATCATAATACAAATCCTTTCCTCTATTCTTTATAATATATTATTTTAAATTTACTTTTCATTAATTACATTTAAAAACTCTTAAATTTTTATATATCTTCAATTTTGGCCCCGGGCTTAGCACGGGGCTTTGCTGCTAGTTTTAAATTAAAAACCAATCTCTCCACAAAATCTTTTTAAGTTCAAATTCTCCTTATCCATGATGGATCCCATTAAACCAAGATCAGATGTAATAAATATCAAAAATGAATTTTGATAAGTCTACAAAATTGGGTTAATAAGCCATCATTTCATGTACACTTGCAGACTTAATTAGGACAAATTGCATCATAATCCTATGATTTCATACATTTATGAGCATAAATGTGCACTTACAGTAGAAATTAACTAAAAACCCTTAATTTTGCATGAATCTATGAGATTGATAGTTTACATCACCCCTGGATCTCACCAATCTGATCTAAAGCAGTGTGCCACAAAATAATCTTGCTTTAGGTAGGGCCCATGCATCTCATGCATTGCACCTTAATTAACTCATTGCAAGTGATTTGTGTATCTTATTGTGTAGGGATTGTCAGAAGCAATGGGGGCCCACATGAAAATGATAATTTGAAGAAAGAAATAAAGAAAGAAGAGAAATAAGGTAACCACCCCTTGGTAGAGATGTAAATGGGTCTCCGATTCTCCGATTACCCGGAGGTTCCGACCTATTAAAAACCGGGTCTGGGTCCTTACTTAGGCCTCGATAAGTAAACGGATCCAAGTCCGATTCCACCTTGGTTCAAACCCGTGGACCCGAGATCCGACATATTACCTGAATTTTCAAAAATCTCTCCTAAAAATCATATTTTTTAAATATCATTCTTTACCTAAACCCGGCCCCGGATCTAGACCCGTCCCATATATGGTTTGGTTTCGGTTCTGGAGCCCACAAACTGGTTCCGAAACAGTTTCGGGTCCGGATCTGGTTCCACCTTCTCCTTAAACGGTTCCGGGGCCACCATAGATCCGGACTCAAATCGACCCATTTACAACCCTACCCATTGGGCGTGATTCCCTATATATGCACGCCCATAGGGATGGTCCCACTTAGGGTAGCATAATTTTCTCTCTCTTTCAAAGTTCCCAATATTTCTCTCCTATCAAGATTTGGATTTCAAAAGATGGAAGGAGTATTCTAGAAGAAATCTTTGATGAGTTTGAATTAAGAAGTTTTATCCAAGTAGATTTATGCTAAGTCAGCAAGAGAAGATAGAGACCAAAAAGGATAAGAAGAATAATTTCAAAAAAGGAAGGAGATAAAAGACTTTGAGAAAAATCATCCCAAGGATGTGGATGTCCAACGCTGTGGCCCACTCCCCTTGGACGTCCACATCATCCTCTTTCTCCCCCTCTACTTAATCTAAACCATTAGTGTCACGTCCCTCGAACCCGATTAGAGAAATAACCGGATCCGAGGAGTGAAATTTAGGACTAATTTAAAATTTTTGTCCTTTAGGCCCAAGGATCGTAAGTCCGCTGTGAGGATAATGTATTTGAACCTCAAATCGTAAACAATAGCAGAATTCATACATTGATCTCAACAATGGATAATAAATCTCAATTAAATTTAAAGTTGCAAGAAGAATAATTAAACCTATACAGAAGTTAAATTAATTACAACGAACATCCCAAAACTAAGATCATTAAATCAATGAAGTCAATGAAAGAAAGTTTCAACGATAACAATAATGAATTAATAAAATCTAATGAAGTGCCCCTGTGAGTCTCTCATGTGCCTGATAGTGATGACGTTACTCTACGTCATCGGCACTCCACTCTCGTGCCTCCTCTGCTGGTTGGAGATCCTCTGGGATCTCCTCACCGGCCTGCTCCTCGTAGTAGTACTCACCTGAGGAGTCTGTACACCAAGGAACAGAGTCAACGACATGTTGAGCAATAGATAAGCAAAATATAATTTAAACATAACATGCATCAAGTGTAAGAATAATGACAGGTATAATCAAGTGAATACAAGGAACGAAACTAGGCATAAAGCATGAGTAAATAACCACAGAATCAATATCAGGAACCCTAGCAATACTAACAATCACCACCACCAATGTAATGCAATGCACAAGAGGGAGACTCCGTGGATGTCCAAGCCACCTCACGGGGTACCAGTAACAATCCTATCCGGACTACTGATACCAAAGTCCGGCTCCAGGGGGATCCAAGCTCCCGGTCCTGGGAATAGTAGCACGGTCCAAGCCCGCTCCCAACTATTCAACGCCATGGACGCCGTCCAAAGCCGACTGCCCACCCCGATGTCCGAGTAACCGGCCCATCAATAAAACCCAAAACTGCAGCTGGCTATGATATGCAAATAATAATAAAGTGGTGTTGACACGCGGGGAAAACAAGACAAGCAAGTCTGGCTAGCTAAAAAAACAAAACATGTTTTTAGGGATTATTTCATTCAAAACAATACAAAACAAATCAACCACACGATAATCCCTTACATGCTAGCCAGACATGTTTATCAATACACGATAAACAGTTCCTAAGGTACACTCTAAGTCAGGTCCTTGTTCTAATTCTACAAGAGTTTATGTTTCATAATTAATTAGGTGTTTTATGCCAAGAGAGTGTACAAAGAACGATAATCAACGGATACAGTTAACAAGTCAAGAAGAGATTACAATCCAATCCTAGGCAAGTGTTGTCATCCATGTACCACATATGTTTTAACGGAGTGCGTGGGGAATTCGAATCAACAATGTTTATATAGAATTCCTGGGTGTACAATCATGTTAAACATTGATTGATTCAACTCCATACGCATTCGGTTAAACCATACACAATACACGAATACCTAGACAACCCATCGAAGCACACCAAGCCACGTGCTACGATTTTAATACCCCATTAATGGTCACGTGAGAGACTAGGTTTATGGTTTCCAGTATCTAAGGCTCAAACCTAAGTTTTTAATCTCATTTACACTAAAACAAGAGCTGAAATAGTAATCTGAATATTTACATCACTTTCTGACCTCCGATCGTGATGAAACTGGAACCATTGGATTCTACATCTCGAGAGCTTTCCAACGGTATATTATATGAAGAATTCCAACGGACAGATTAAAAGATACGGCCCAAAGAAATCTGACCTTTTTATATATATATAAATATATAAATATATATTTTTATTAAATATATGCTGTACCTGCGCTGGACCTGTACCTGCGCCGGACCAGGTTCAGTACGTCTCATCGTTCTGAACTGAACGTTCAGAACGTTCTGACCGAATGTTCAAACATTGAATCTTTTTTTTATTTTATTTTATTATCATGATGTATCCGTTATTACCATGACGTACCTGCGCTGGTCATGGACGTTCAGATTCTGGACGTCTGAACGTTCCACAGTGCAGTATTTTTTTTATTTTATTTATGTATTTTCATTTCATCCAAAACCTTTTTTTCATCTACTCCAAATCCTTCCAAAAATTCACCTGCACAAAACTGAGCCACCATGCTCTCCCAATGATCCATTCCATCCATCATCATATCCACAAACATCAATTAACATCAAATTAAATGATAATTTACAATTTAATTAAAAATTACCCAAAACTATTTTAGCATATTAATCCCAAATTAATAATAGAAACAGGCTTGGAATTTGGGAAATCTAACAAGAAAGCACATCCAATCAATGGAAAACATACACATATGCTTAATTATAAAGTGCAGATCTACTTGCCTCAACCAAGAAGAAGATTGGAATCGGGGTATTCGAAGAGAAGCTCTCTATCACAAAACCCACAAATCTAACCCGACCAAACGCAACCTAACACGCAAAGGAAAAGAAAAGAAATGAAAAGATTGGGATCAAGCCTAAATCTAAACCAAAGAGAATTGATTGAAAAGATGAAAGTGAGGGAAATCTTACCAAACTGATGTCAATGAAAAGGGAAGATCGCGAGGAAGAAGATGAGCGGTTCAGATCTTCGAGATGGCCTTTCTGGGGAAGAGTTCCGGAGCCTTGGAAAAATGAGGAAGAAGAAAATGGCTGCGGTAGACAAAACCTTCGTTGCAGAGAATGAAAGGAGATTAGGTTAATCTCTTGCTTAAGAAGAAAGGGAGTAGGAAAATACAAGTTTACCCTTAAGTGGGTCCGGTGAAAGAATCAATTATTAGAAGGGTTTCTGGTCGTCGAATCGCAATGAGCCAGAAGACAAAAATGATCAGCGCGATAAGACCTTTCCAACGAACCCAAAATCACGGCGATAGGAATTTTTCGGAAAAACACTCAATTTTCCCTAAATTGCAAACTACCCCCCCTACTAGGGGCAAACGAACTCAGAATCCAACGAAACTCCACAGACACTATTCTAACGTTAAAAGAAACTCGCTCACCTTCTAATCCCACCTAAATATCTAACAAAACAATAGTAATAATAATTTCAAATAAATGGGTCAACGGGCCGGTTATTAGGCCCAACTGACCCAGTAAGGTCACGGACCTTACAATTAGTTTCCTATCTATTGTGCAACAAGTGATCTTTTGTGAGACCTGCTGCTTAGAGTTTTGTTCAAGATAATAAAAGAAGATCAAATTTATTTTAATTCAAATTACAATCTCTTGGAGTGGAAGTCAAGGCAAACATAGAGTTTTATTTTGGGAAGAGTTTCAAGCCAAAAGAAGGAAGAAAAAAAAACTATAAATAACCTTTAGTGGGTGGATGTCCAAATTAAAGCATGTTCTCTCTCCATTATGGTGGGACAGCCATCACTACTTTCCCCTCACTTATCTTCCCTCTTCTTCTCTCCCATACCCCCCCTCTAGGTCTAGGTTTCTCTAGTCTAGTTCTCGATTTTTTCCATTTTCTTAGGTAGCTTTGAGCCTTGTCCAAGCAAAACATAGTTTTTAGGAAGAAGTTGTACTTAAGAATATTATCAATGAAAACCATCTTTTTCTTACGTGCAATGGCTGGTTAACTTAGCAATCGATGTTACAAGATGAAGTGAAGTAGTCCCTAACTTTTCTTTTCCTTATGAGAATGCTTGTTGATCTAGTTATTTATGTTCTTGAATGATTGGGTAGGCTTGTCTTCATACTAGCAGTTGCATTTCTTATTGTAGTTCTCAATGCTAGAATAAGCTTTTTATTATCTATGCTTGATTTTGATAGATCATGCTTGAGAATATATTCTTTTTGATGGTCTATGCTTAGATTTGATATGTAATGATTAAGTAATTCTAGTACTTTGATAAAGTGAAGGAGATCTTGGGAGTTTTGCTTAATTTTTATAGAAATATTATTTCTTTGAGAAAAATTGGTTTTAAAGTTAGATAATCTAAATTTTGATGCCTTGATTGGGTCCAGATTTGAAGTAGAAAAACTGATCAACATGTGTTTTCATGAAAAAAAGTTGTTTTGAATTGCTTGATGGATTCTAAATGCCCTGATCTATTTTTATCATTATTGATTATCTCATTATTTCTTTGCTTTAGTTTTATGCATTATTAATTACTTATGACACCTTTAAATTTGTCTTCTTGATTCGCTCTCTGTGAGTTTGATCCGTACTTGCCACTGTCTATTCGTAGACACCTGTGCATTTGCTGTTGGCACACAAATTTTTTTTTTTTTTTTTTGGTTCATCAATACATCCCATTCTCTAAGGCAAAGTGCTTATTTCCAGAGAAAAAAAAGATGTGTGTCATTTTTTACTAACAGCTGGAATCTGACCGATCATAATGGCAGCATTCTAGCGGCCACATCAGCTCATAAGATGTTGGCCGCTCAACTCAATAATGTGGCCGCCATTCTAGGCTCAAACGATGACTGCTGGACGGTACAGGAATACAAGTGTTGGACGCCAAACTTATTCTCTCATGGCTACCGAGCAGTTATCGCCCACAATTTGGTCGATTACACCTTCCGACGACTGCTGGATCTGTAAGAAGAGTAGTTACAACTTTCATTAAATTGCAGTTTTAGAAATCGCCTCTACTGCTCCATGATTTCCGACGGCAATGGCTTTTCAAAGGCTATAAAATGGAGACTTGAAAAGACAATAGGGAAACCCCACCCCCGATCCTGTGCAAAAAAGACCTAGAACTCTACCAATTTCAAGATAGAAGACCTTCTCTCTTCCTTCCTTGAGGTGAGAATAAGGCAAAAAGTTCTTTCAGAATGGGTGATAGTCTCCAAAGCCCAGTCTTTGTGCATCTCACCAAAGAAGAAGAGCAAAGATTGTCTTTGCTATTTCAAGGCAGATATTTTTGTCAATTCTTCTTCCACACAAAGGTGATGAATTACAAATATTGGCAGAGGAAACTTCAAGGAACATTTCTTCGACTTCATCTCGGACGATTTTCTGAAAGTAGCAGCTCCCTTCCTTCTCTTTTCATTCTGTATAATTTCCTTTTTATTTGACCTCCTAAGCCTGATAAAGGGGTTGTATAAAAATTTATAAACAACATGCACTTAGAAGGTGAGACAACAAAAATCCATGTAAACAAAAGTGGAGATGACTTTTCAAAGCACAACCAAATATATGTGTGGTCATCTTCACATCTCTATGTAAAATTCAAGAATGAATAAAAGCCTTCCCTTTTTATTTTTGAATGAAACAGAAGATTGGAGTCGTCCGTGGGAACTAACATCTTTTTAGAGATGTCTCGTTGATCAAATACTTTGGAAAATTCAAAGGGAGATAGGATGTCTTGACTGCTATTACTGTTTAAAAAAAAAAAAAAACAGAGAAAGAGAAAGAACATATCAAAAAACATCTGACATAGACGAAGTGGGGAAGAGGCACGACACCCATTCGTCACTGTAGAAGAGATTCTGCGGCTAGGGTAGACAACCAGTGGCCAGGAAGTATAGTGTTGGCCAGCCGGCCACACTTGACTTTGCGCATCCATCTGCCATCGCAATTGATCATGCGTACAGAATCTCGCGGCCAGTGCCTTTGGTGTCAGCGAGTCCAACGGTCATTTCGATTGACAATGTCTCGCAGCCAATGGGTTCTGCACCCGAAGCGTAAAACGCCCTGCGACCACTATTCACACTCATCATTAGTTCAAGGGTTAATGCAGTTAGTCTGAGTGCTTACCACCCAACAGCCAGTGCCAACAGCTTCTGCTGGCCAGTCCGCAGATAAAAAAGTGACCGCTGGGCGTAATGTTGAATTTTTTCCTGTTATATTTTGTTTTGAAATTCCGAGCACCCTGCTGTTCGAATATTCACTGTAGAGAATCTAGAACCCTCCTAACCCCGCTGGATGCTTTTAGGAAAAAAAAAAAAGTGAGGTAAATGAGGAAACATAGTGACAAAAATTAAATTATTATGTTACAAAATAATATGGCCAATTGACTTCCTTTTCATATGAAAAGTCAGTCCAATTTGTAAGTCCATATTAAATCAGCCTATTTGACATATGCAAAGTCAGTTTTTCATTGCTGATAATGAGCGTTTATTGCCCTGCTTATGGCATACAAATTTGACAGATCCAATTTAATCAATTCATTAGTTGATGTCGGTCAAAAACCAAATACATCACTATGGATATGATTGGATCCCAAATCATTTTCTCACCCAATGTTGGGGCCATGTTTATTGTATCGAAATGCTACCCGTTTATCAGTAGCTCGTACATAAGACATGAAGATAGAGAATGAAATTGACTAATATAAAATTGAACAAATAAACATGCTCTCCTATTAATTATTCACCGTTGGTCTTTCATTCTCTTGTAGATCAAACATGAATTCTCTCATCATTACTTTCGATGAAACCAATGAACGCATTACAAGGTACCTTGGTTTCTATCCAAGAGATAGTTGACAATGATAGGGTAATGGTTCTGTCTTTTCTTTTCCTATTTTGAAGTTGATAGCAGGCACATGAACCAATTTCGCCAAATTGAGGATGATTATATGTCTAATAGCAACTATTACACTAGAGATATAAATAAGTCCAATTACCTCTTTAAGTTTCTAGTGTCTACTTTTTAGTTCATTTATGGAAGTAATTAGATGATGAGATTATAATTTCATTGCATACTCTTGACTAGACTAGAACAGGGTTATGTATATTTTTATTATGAGAAAGGGTCATTCGATGATATTTAAAGGTCATTACCCAGTGCGGGTTCTGTCGAAGCAGAACCCTAGGAGGGTCTATACTAGAGACAAACTTAACATTTTGACAATTATGCATAAAGTGGCTGCTACACATGGCACCCAAAACTTTTACATTGCACCAATGTAAATAGATTCAACGTCATGTATAAATCCCTACGCCATCACATTTCCTTTGAGAGCTCAAATAGGTGGAATACTACTCTTCGTCCTTTTAAAATGCTCTTTCAATGAAGAAAAGATTTTTCTAATACTCAATACTTCAACAATAAACTTTTTACATGTTCTTTATTATTAAAAATCAACTGTAAACTTTGTTACTCATGCTCAAAGGCTTTATTTCATAGATTGAATATCTTAGCAATCAAGCTTTGTCCCAATTATTGTAGGGTCACACCAACATGAGTTATTTTTCTCCATTCTATTCTATTTTGAGTCAAATCTTCGGATAGTTAGGATGCATCTCTTTTGTAACTATCCTTATACTACCATTGGTGTCTTTTTTAGCCTACCCATTTTCCTTGGTATGGTAGGCCATCAACCTATATAGAAAAAACTTCTCTATAACGTCGTTGCTTCTTCAATTAGATTTTCTAATTAATTTTTTCCTACTCTTACAATACATCTATCCCAACATTCTCATTTCTTCTACACTCATTTTGTGCTTCTAAAGTAGGGATGGTGGTATGATGGAGTGCCTCGGACATTGGCTAAGCATGTGGGCACCACATATATATAGGCTCAACATGAACCAACCCGTTTATGAATCAGGTTGAAATCTACTCAACCCAGAAGATAAAAGGGTAAAGGTCGGCTTCGGATAGGGTCCAATCCAGAGCCACATCTGTTGTTACAATGAAAAAATGGGCAGATGATACAACGTTCTTAGTTGAGCAGACGGCCAAAGACCAACAGGACAAGAACCAGGCGGGCCCATCTAAACTAGCTTTTGCCTTCGGATATTACAGATAGCCCATAAACGAAACACAACAAACAAAAACAGGAAGAAGAAAAAACGAATATTAACTAACATAGAGACCAAAGATGGTTAGATATCTTCAAGAAAGTTTGTCTACTGTAAGATGTTCCCGAAGGTACTAAGACAAATGAATAGAATTCAATTAACCAGCACAGACAGCTTGGACCTAGCTCTCTGGTGAGGAAAGTAGACCTCGGGTAAGGTAAGGAAGCCCTCAGGTGAGGGAAGAAGACCTAAAATAAGGTAGGGCAGCCATCGGGTGACGGAAGTTGGCTGTCCAAGTTTGAACCCCAGGCAATAAGGTAAACGTAACTGTGTGGCCACTTTCCCATTGCTTAAATCTGACTTGATCATATTAATAACTAGCTTGATCAACCATTTTTATTTATTAATGCTTTAATATGTGTTTAAATTATTAATAATATTTAATAAAGTTAATAATAACTAATTGTAAATTCTATTTTTGTGTGGGCACGGTCCGACTAGTCGATGGGGTATTAGTCCTCTTTCTTCTCTCCTGCGTGATTTCTCTAAATGGATCTCCTGTTTCAAAAACGAGAACAATGAAATCTCGATCGAATTGTTCGACCGAGGTCTCTCCGAAGCCTAAGTCAGTATTGAATCTTGGGAAATTTTGTATATCAATTGGTCATTACTATTTTTCTTACCTTGTCATTAAATCCTCCCCTCTTCTTATGCGAACTTCTCCTAGATTTTCTTCCCTCTGCTAGCGCACGTTTCCACCTCTCTCCTCGTGGTGACCTGGAGTTGTAAATTCAAGTATTTACATTGTGAATTATGTTTATTTTCTAAGAATACAATCTATTAACTGCAGCATTTCGAGTTTTATTATGAATCTTGGATTTTATGCCCACAAATTGTTTAATGAATTCATTTAAACAATGTATTTGGTGGCGCCTCTCTCTCTCTCTCTCTCTTCCATACTTGGGAAACACCAATTTCTCTCTCTCTCTCTTCAATAGTCCATACTTGGAAACAAAAATTTGAACCTTCCATACTTGGGAAACACAAATTTCTCTCTCTTCAATAGTCCATACTTGGAAACAAAAATTTGGATTAAAGCTAACATTTTGTATGATGATATGTTTTTGTTCATTGACCGTGCCTTGTAAAGTTACTAATGCTGCTCAAACTCGAACATCATGCTACTATTTTCGAGCTATCTTGTGTACCATTTTTTTTTGGCTATTGGAGGGTTCTCAACCCTTTGAGCTGGACTAATCCCCTGAGGGAAGTCGGGTAAACTCCCGGGCCATAGTATGGTAGTGCAGTTTTGAACCTATAACTTCCGAATCCAAACCGTGGTCCTAAGCCAACTGAGCTACCCCTTGAGTACCAATTGTATCTTGAGAGTCACTACCAATTATTGGGTTAATTTCCATATTCATGATTGTATATACTTGTGTATTTGTTGGTTGATTGTACATAAAGCAATTCCTACTCAAATGAGATTGGTCTTCTGTTATAAGTCAAGCATTGAAATTTACCGTCTAATACTTTGTTTTGATGTATCTTACTGGTCAAGTTACATGCAATTTGAATAATGGAACAACATTTGATGCTTATATGTTTTATAATATGAAACTGCAAGAACGTATTTTCTTTCTTTGTTCCATTT
Source organism: Umbellularia californica (assembly GCA_028538565.1). NCBI lineage: Eukaryota > Viridiplantae > Streptophyta > Magnoliopsida > Laurales > Lauraceae > Umbellularia > Umbellularia californica. The sequence continues at coordinate 57,499,391 of JAPQWN010000007.1, forward strand.
ATAAGTAAGATAATTATATTTGAGGATTTATAAAATCTCTAAAAATATCAGGATTCATAGATACTTGGAAATTCAAATTAATTGAAAGATATATTTCTTTTTTCCTCTGTTTTCTATCTAGAAATTACCTGAAAAATCAAAATAAGTGAAAAAATAATTTGTGTTTTCAGTGTTTTTGAAAAATAATCTCTCTATTTTATCTGCATTGATGTGGAGGATATTTCCTCTTTCTTCTATTTATTTTTTTTTTTCATTTTTTTTTTGCTTTTAAATAGATCTGCCTTTTCTAAGATTATAATAATGTATTTGAGACTTTAAAACTTTTTAAAGAATACAATAATTTATATAGAGTCCCCCTCCGCTCAGCACCGATCCTTTCGTTGATCCCCCCTGGCCCCGTGTATGGTGCTAGATGCTTGGATCATCCTAACTACTTGATTGATGGCCCATAAGTTCTCACCATCAAAATGAGTGCACTATTGACCCAACAATCAAATTCATTCGAACGTATGCCAAACTAGTGACTGTTGGGGGACGGGGGTTCCTTGTTTTATGGTCCACTGAAATGGATCATAAGGAGGGTCTATAGGTGCTCTGCTCCCAGTAATGTGCACAACGGTGCTAGTTAGAAGCTTCTCATGGGAGATGTTCATGTGAAAGTAACTTTAAGAGTAGGGGGTGGGGGCTCTAACATTTAGATTGTTGGCATTGGATATGGATATGAAGGCTCTCACCATTAGTCTCACAATATCGTGAAAGATACTGTCATAAGAAAAAGATTAAATTGACTCAACATGGGCTCCATGACAAAAAAAAATAAAATAATAATAATAATAATAAAAGGGTGGAAAAAGGGTCGTTTTTAAAGTGGGGAGTTTTTGAAATTTTCCCATATATATGGGAGATTAAAATTAGTCGGCTCTGCTTCTTAGTGGATTTTAATTTAAACATAAGATAGAAACTAATTTAAATCACGTTTCTTTTCACTATTTCTTTGAAAAAGTATATTACATGAAAAATCAAAGTATGCTAACATTTATAAATTTGAATTTCAGTTGTAGTTCACGTAAGTTTATTTAACGTTTTTTACTTACTCGTTTATGCCTCGGGAGTAGTTCTCATGTGCAACAGTGCATATCTTGCAGAACGGTGGTGGGACCCACCTGATGGTCCATCTGAATGGATCACACACACACAACCCCCTGAGTTTCACAGGGGCCCACTTTTGCACCCATCCGATGTACTATACACTGTTGGATCGACCACACAACCATCCGAATGGACTTTACACCGTTAAACTTGGGGGGCCCAGATGGAGGTGATGATGATCAAGGATGTAGCTCATTCTTTGCAAAGATGAAGGGCCATGGGAGATCTTTCAATCCCCCTAGTCCCAATCTGAGGTGGGGCCCCATGTGGGCCCCACATTGAGGTGCTCACACCTATCCATCATGCAAAATAATCAATACTCTACATCTTGGATCTATTTTAATTCCTACAAAAACATTTCAAAAGAAGTGGGTTGGGGGTGAGGGGGCACTAGACCCGGGAACATTAGGCAAACATGTACCTAACAAGGAATTAGTACGGAAAAATCCACTCTTTTACCTTTTTTTTATTTTTTTTTATTTTTTATTTTTTATGTCGCTATTGACCTTCATTTTCTGTGTTCAGGGTCGGAGAGAACCTTCGCTATAACTAGTGAGGGTTGCCTTCCACCCTGAGCATAAATTCCTTACCTTTTCCTTTTTTCCTTTCTTCTCCAAATCCAATCCACAGTCTAACACAGGTTGTTAGAATCAATGGCGGACCCAAAAATTTTATTTACATGCCACGGACACCTCCACCGTCCATTTCCTTACTGCAGCAACTATCACTTGGCAGTGGATTACCACTTGGCTTAAAATGTCTATACCGTGGGGTCACAAAGGAACAATACCAATACCACAAAAGCAGACCCACTAGAAACCCAGAACCCCAGTGCCCATCTCCCACCATCCTCAAAATAACCCAAGATGGTATTGGAAAAGAGGGAACCAAGATTCAAAGCCAAGTAAAAATAGCTGAAAAGGGCCACCTTTTAAGTGACTCTCTTGGGACCTCTTCATCAAACTGATCAGCCCCAAAGGTTGCAATGGACGGCTGATATCCTCCATTGCCAAGGGCAATCAGATAGATGGACGTATAAGAGATTCCAATCTCTAAGGTGGAATAAGGGCCACAGTAAGATTCCCTGCCCCAACACCCCGGAGGCTTCAGCAGAAAGAGCTAGGTGACATTGACAGGAGCACAAAACCCTGTTAAAAGATAATGGGTAAAATAGTTTAGTGGATATCATCATGACATCATCAAAACCATGTGTGATCATGGCCATTCTTGATGAGTGGGCCCGCCCACAACTAAAAAAAAAATGTGGTGGGTGATTTACCAAGACGAAGATGAGTTGGAAGATGGCACATGTCCTATATCTGCCCAAGTCCCTGACAAAAGCAACCCCCAAAGAGAAGAGAAGAAGCAGAAAGAAAGGTGAGGAGATTATCCATGCTTGGGCTGACGGCGACCCTCACTAGTTATATCTCGGGTCGCCATTGACCTTAACGCAGAAAATGAAGATTGATAGCGACAATAAAAAAAAGGGTAAGAAAAAGTGGGTTTTCGGTATAGAATCCCTTTTAGGTGCATATTTGCCTATTGTTCGTCTAGTGCTCACCGAAAATATTTTTCCGATAAAAACTGGCATATTTTAAGTTGGATAATATTCAAGTGCATTCATTCCTCACCATTTGTGGTGAGGGATAGATGCACTTGAAGATCCCCCTTTTAAGTTTTAGTCATGCCTGCTTCTCTGGAACCTTGCTTGACACTTTCGGTATAGCCAATGTAAGGGGCTTTGTTTTTGTGCTTGGATGGTCCATTCAGATTTGGTCATAAGGTGAGCCCCACATGCTCTTGCACGATAAGGCAGTGCAAGTTCAAGACATATTCTATACCTTAAAGCCGGATGCTAGTTAGAGGAAACAAAGGGGAAAAAAGGCAAATATCTCCTCTCCTTGAGCCACATCAGTATTATATATCCAAGGATAGATACAACCTTTTACGTACATAAACATCCCTTTACATTTGCATCTCCCTCCCAAGAAAACATCTCTTCTAAAGCATTAAGACTAATCTTTCTCTGCACCTCACACAAACTTTCCTTTCTCTTTCTCCCCGCACTCACAAACTTGATCATGTGTCTAATATTGGTGCCGCTCCATTTCTCACATATGCGTCAGGATTCCGATGAAGGTATGGTTTCTATTATAAATGTGGGTTTGTAATTCAATTCAATAAGACCACCTCCAATTTTACTAAAAATCTAAATGTGCTTCTTATATTATTGAGAATTTAACTCAAACATTATTATGTTCTTTTTAGTTTATTATGCGATAATATGAACTTATATTTTGAAATCAAACAAATGAATTTATCATTCAGATTTTTTATTCATTAATTAATAATTAATTTAAATATTAAATTTATTTTATTATTTAATTTGCATAAGGTTAATCTGTGCATCGCACGGGGCATTGCACTAGTCTATACAAAAGCAAGTGGCCGTTATATATAATGGGCTCCCCTCACCTGTGCGGTTCATCTGTGCATGCCACATGCACATCCACCTTGTAGGGCACCAAGGACCACGACAATAGACCGAATGAGCTAGATCTTTGTATAAAATTTTAAGCCCGTATAAGATTATCCTAACCCTTTGATCCATGGCTCTCATGTTCAAAGGTTTTACGTTTTATGCCTTTTTCGGATTTCAATCCATTTGAGTCAGGTGTAAAATCAATGGGATCCTTGACATTCAGAGGCAGTGTGGTGGCTGACGGGCTTCAATGGAACATAGAAGTCTAGCCTGCCCAAACACAGATGGTCCTCACGGATATTGCTCATATAAGGGTGCTCACTTAAGAGAGACCTTGGGAAAACCAAAACCTCCACCGAGCACCTGTGCTCGTGTTATTGTGAGCACCGCACCTAATGGGACCACCTTATGATCCATCCAAGTGGACTATAAAACAGGGGACCCCCTCTATATTCACCAATCCCAAGTTTGGCACCCATCTGAACGGACTGGACCGTAGGATTGACCATGCACTCATTTGGATAGAGAAAAGTTGTGCGCCATTGATCAAGTGGTTAGGATGATTATTCGACCCTCCTTCAGTCTGTCACCATACAAAGGGTGGCCTTGGGGGGTTGGTTTACATTTCGAAAGGGGCCAAGCACAGATGCTCAGCATAAGGTAAGCACCTGTGCTCAGTTACACTCAGGTACATGCGACCAAGAGTCCATCGTATTTTGTCATACCAAGATTTTCCAGGTTCATCCTTGGGCTAAACAGGTAATCAAGGGCACACTAACGTCCCAACAGAATCACAGAAAGAGAGAACTGTATTCTATTCGACTTTGAGTCGGTTCCACCTTTGGCAAGAGATGCACCAATGAACAACTTAACCATGACATGAACAATCAAGACCAAGCAGGAAGAGAAAACATGTGTTGCATTAGAAGAATCTGACTAGGTTGTGGTGCGCATATATCACATTGAAAATAGCCCTAATTGACTGGATTTCACACATGGTTACCATACTGGCTCCTGCAGGAGAAAATAGCTGTAATTTTCCCCATGTGTTCAAGGAACCAGTATGGATCAAAGCTCGTCTAATTAACAGATGGTTAAGAGTCAATTCACTCGCAAACAGGTTGCAGTACATACAGTTCAGCATAATTTATACACCAAATCATTACTCAAAGTAGTATCATAAAGGAAGTAGAGATTTTAACGAGGCATAATTACAGAAGCACAAGAACTTAGCCATATCCAAAAATGAAAAGGAACTCATGGGTATGAATTCAAACTTACATTGCTTCTTGGTTGAAACTATAATACATTGTTGCATCAATCGCTGCCAAATCAATACCAGAAACATCAATAATCATCTTTGTTTCTGCTTAGATTTTGTGGAAGCCCATTGGAAGTGACCGCAATTTGCTTCTGGATTAGATGCAGGTCCCTGAAAGAACTGATCCGTTTAGTCACTGCAATAAATGCCATCATTCCTAATGCTGTTGATGCAAAAGCAGAAGCGAAACTGACAATGACAGTAGATAAACTATGAAGAGGAGAAATGACAGCTTCTCTACACAACTCAGAAGTCAATGAAGAGGCCAAAGGTGGGAGTCATTGCGGCAACTAAGGACTCTCTTTCCTTTCCCAGCTAAATCATTAAATTTGATTTAGTTGGATTGTAGCTTACTCATTTCTGTTATGTGAATGAAATGTAACCACCATAAATTGATTTCAAGGTGTCTTTGACCTCCTCAAAGCATTGAGTGAGAAGCTCTCTAGTTGTCAAGAAGTGTGAATTATAAGAACCAAGAGCGCCACCCTCAATAGAATGGTTCCTTCAATTAGTTGAAAAGGTAAAGTCTTGCAGACATTTTATAAGAATTTTGGATTGCTTAAGCCATTATAATGAACAATGATTTGACCAGTAGAACAGGTGACAGAAACAACGCACTGCGCATGTGTGACATTGACATGTGTCCATGCCCAAGTTACCTAGTGTGACTAACTTGCATGTGTGCGTGCCCTGGACTCAAGATCAAATCTAGATTTCTTATGTACTTTAAAAGACAAAGAATTACCAAATTCAGGTTTCTCTTTATCTGCGTTTCCTTTTCTCTAATATCATGTTGCAGGGTTGGAAATGAAAGAACTTCTAGAGAGCTCAGTGATGGTTGCATGTGGAAAATTACATATTACATAGTAAAAATATGTGTAACATATGTGGTCAGAAAGCAAGGTTTTAGACATTGTGTCATCCAACGCCCAGAACTTTATCTATCGGCCGGGCTTATATATCAGCACTGCACTGATATATATAGGTTCGTTTCTGCCCTTTTAATTAAAAAAGAAAGTCTAAAAGATAAGAAAATAACAAATTACAAATCTTCTTTTTTTTTCAATTGCTTTTTTGGGTGTTTTAGATATAAATAAAATAACAAAATAGAATATAAAGGTAGTCAATATGGATTTTCAGTACATTTTAAATTTTGGACATGACATAAAAAATAGGTATTAGTCATGGCCAAAATGTATGTGTCATGTGATACAACTCAGTTGTGCTGAGTTTTAAAACCATGGTAAATTAGGATTGCTTGTAGACAATGGAGAAGACCAAAATATATCTTACACGAAATTCTCATTATCTCTACTAACAAACACTTCAAAGACTTCAAGTTATGCATTTGGTATTCTTTGACAGTGTGAGAGACGAACATACAAATATGCTGAATGACCTGTCCTTTGAGGGACGTTTGTATTTCATATATATAGGGGCTGAATGCCCTAATTACAAGCAATTAGCAGTATCTAATCAAATCCCTAATTACAGCAATTAGCAATAACTAATCAAATCAAGATCCTAAAGATTAGCAAATAAATATGTACAGATCTTTGACTAAATTACAAAGACTGGGCCTATGATACAAAGAATGGGCCTAATGGGCCTGCAAGCTTGGGCCAACATTAACACCCCCCCTCAAATTGATGCCGAGGAATCAACAAGCATCAATTTGTCAGTCAAGAATTGATGACGTGGGCGAGGAAGTGCTTTGGTAAAAATATCAGCAGTCTGGAGGCTTGAGGAGATGAACGGAAGGGAAATAACATTGCGTAGATATTCATCCCTGATAAAATGACAAGCCACTTCAATGTGTTTAGTTCTCTCATGAAATACTGGATTCTCAGTAATCCGAATGGCACTGGTGTTATCCGCATGTAATGGTGTGGGAGATTTCTGGGAGAAGCCAAGTTCCTCAAGAAGTCCACGAAGCCATATAATTTCGGAGCAGGCGGCAGACATAGCTTGGTATTCTGCCTCAGTGGATGATTTTGAAACTTTGTCCTGTTTCTTCACTTTCCATGAAATAAGAGCATCACCTAGGAACATGCACCAGCCCGTAGTAGACCGGCGAGTATCAGGACAACCTGCCCAATCAGCATCAGAATAGGCAGACAAATGCATCTGCGAGCCAACAGGGAAAAACAAGCCTCTGTGAGAAGTGCCAAGAAGATAACGAATAATACGTCGAACAGCGGCTAAATGAAGATGATGAGGCTTGGTCATATACTGACTCATCAAGTTGACTGCATAACTGATGTCAGGCCGAGTAGTAGTCAAATATATAAGACTACCAACAAGTTGACGATAATATGTTGGATCAGAAAGGAGATCACCACTGTCACTATGGAGTTTAAGATTCAGTTCAAGTGGAGTATCCACTGGTGTGGATTTAGACAAACCCGCCGATTCAATTAAATCCATAGTATACTTATGTTGATGTAAAATCAACCCCTTCTCAGAGTGATGAACTTCCAATCCTAAAAAATATTACAGAGGGCCCAGATCCTTCAGATGAAAATATTGATGTAGAGAAAATTGGAGATCTTGAATCGTGGCTGTATCTGTGCCAGTGATGATGATATCATCGACATAGACGAGAAGAATGGTGATTCCTTTTGATGTGTGGTGCAAAAACAAAGATGGATCATAAGGACTCTGCTGAAACTGTAGCTTGAGTAAAGCATCTTTGAATTTGTCGAACCATGCACGTGGTGCTTGTTTTAGCCCATATAATGATCGTTTCAAAAGAGCAACTTGATCTGCCGATGGTTTCGGGAAACCTTGAGGCAATCGCATGTAAACTTCCTCTTTAAGATCACCATGAAGAAAGGCGTTTTTCACATCAAATTGAAAAAGAGGCCAGGATTGAGATGCAGCTATGGCAAGGATAGTGCGAACAGTGGTCATCTTTGCAACAGGCGCAAAAGTTTCATCGTAGTCAATGCCATATTCCTGTCGGTTGCCAAGGGCCACAAGCCTAGCCTTGTATCGATCCAAAGTACCATCGGCCTTTAATTTGATAGAGTAAACCCATTTACTCCCAATAGGTTTAACCGAAGCTGGGCAAGGAACAGTAACCCAGGTTTGGTTCTGCTGTAGAGCACTAAGTTCTTCTTCCATAGCCTGTCTCCAGCACTCATGTTTTGCTGCTTGTGAATAAGAAGTAGGAATGGATACAGAGGATAAAGTAGCAAAATATGAAGAATGAGAGAAACCGTATCTATCCGGTGGACGAGATATACGAGCAGAACGGCGAATAGCAAGTTGAGGGGAAGTTGATGCTGGAGCAGGATTCGGGACCGGTTCTTGCAAAAGAGGCAAAGTAGTGGCATTTGTTCCTTGTCGACGAATATACACCTTGTCCGGATGAAATCGCAAAGGTGAAGGAAGACATTCATCATCAAAGGATGGTACTTTAGAAAAGGAGATTTTTGGAGAAGAATCAGAAGAAGACTGAAAAAGGTACTGATGTTAAAAAAAAACAACATTCCGAGAAATACGAATACGCTTGGAGGTGGGGTCATAACAAACAAAACCTTTTTGGTGGGAAGCATAACCAAGGAAGGCACATTTTATAGATTGTGCGGATAACTTGGAACGTTCATGTGTGGGTAGATGAACAAAACAAACACAACCAAAAGTGTGGAAATTTGTGTATTGTGGGTCAGTTTTGAAAAGACGAAAATGTGGAGATGTGTTTTGAAGTTTTGGAGAAGGAAGGCGGTTGATGATATGAGTAGCAGTGGTTAAAGCTTCTGGCCAAAATCTAGGTGGAACAGAGGATTCTAATAATAGACACCTGACCATGTCTAGAAGATGACGATTTTTCCGTTCTGCAACACCATTCTGTTGGGGAGTATAGGGACAAGTCCGTTGGGATATAATCCCTTTGTTTTGTAAAAATTCCTGAAATTGGTTGGACACATATTCCCCCCCTGAGTCGGTTCGAAGAACCTTAATACATGTGGAAAATTGATTTTGAACATAATTCAAAATTTTTTGAAACACATCAAAGACTTCAGATTTGGCATGTAGAAAATAAATCCATGTAAAACGGCTATAGTCATCAATGAAAGTTACAAAATACTTATACTGTGAATGAGAAATAATTGGTGCAACACCCCAAACATCACTATGTATTAAATCAAAACTTTTGGTAGCAGAAGAAACATGTAATGGAAAAGGCAAAGTTTTACTCTTTCCTAGCTTACAAGTGGTGCAATCAAGAGCAACATCAGATGATAAAAACTTCATTTTATTAATATGACCAGAATTTAACAAGGATAACAAAATAGTTGAATTGGGATGGCCTAATCTATTGTGCCACAACTGCACATTATTCCTAGAGACAACTGATAAAGCAAACAAAGACATATCTGGAGTTGGTGTTACTATGTGAAGAGGAAACAAACGCCCACACTTAGGCCCCTTCACTATTACCTTCCCCGTCTCCTGATCCTGCACCACACAACCAGAGGAGGAAAAAGAAACATTGCAGTTATTATCAACCAATTGACCAACAGAGATTAAATTGGTAGAAAGATTGTTGGAACAAAACACATCATGTAAAGGTAGAGAATGAGCAATATCACCAACAGAGGTAATTGGTATGGTGGTGCCATTAGCAGCATGGACCTGAATCTGCCCATCATATGGTTTAATTTTGGAGAAATTTTTGGAGGATGATGTCATATGATTGGAAGCACCAGAATCAAAATACCAGTGAGAGGGAGATTTAATTTTACCAGATATACCGAGTGGAAAAAGCCTGGAGAATCATCTGTTGGATCATTTCAGGGGAGACTGGAGCAGCAGTAGCAGGTGCCGAAGAAGATGTGGAAGAAGAATCAATAGTGCCTGTAGCAGTAATTGCCTGGTAAACTTTCGGATTTCTGTTTTGAGGACGTTTGCGGCATTCATTGATTGAATGTCCAGAAGCTTTGCAATAATTGCAGATCCTCTGCTTGCACTGATTTGCATAATGGCCGAAAGTTTGACACTTGAAGCACTGCACTTTACTCATATCTCTGGGTGGTTGCTTCCCCTTGGAAGAATAAGCAACATTTTCTGACGAGTTCGGTGAGTGAAAGGCAGTGGGTACAGTATAGGCAACATCCATAGCACCCGGACTAGCTTGGTGGAGCATACCAGATTGCGTCAATTGTCTCTGTTCCTCTTGCAGTAATTCATTGAGACAAACATCCAGTGAAGGAGAAGGGACCCTACTCATGAGATTAGATCTGACTGATTCATACTGAGGCCTTAATTTCATAAGAAATTGGTCCCGATGAGTAGTTGCTAAAATTACTTGCAATTCGGGAAGAGCTTGTGCAGAAATATTGGCATATTTGATGTCACTTAATTCTGTCCACAAAGTCTGAAAACCAGAATAATATTCCTGAATGGAAGAAGTCCCTTGCATATAATTCGCAATTTCAAATTCTAACTGATACTGTCGAACAGAATTTCCCTGATGATACACTGTTTTTAGATATTCCCACATATCTTTGGCAGATTTGTAAGGTCTCAAATTCATGAAGAATTGTGGTTCCATGGAACCTAGAATCCAAGTTTTGACCTTAGCATCTTTTGTGTTCCATGACAGAATTTTTTTCTCATCTTCTGTTGGTTTTGGATCAGTGCCAGAGATATGGCCCCATAACTCTTTACCCTCTAGATAAAGTTCAAATTGAAAAGCCCAAGAGGGATAATTTTTTCCATTAAACTTGATTAAGGTGATTTCAGATTTCTCCATTAGAACAACAGATGAACTAGTAGAAGAAAAATCCAGACAGCAACAGTAGTCACAGCAAAAACACAGCAGAGATCCACAAAGAACAACAGAACATGCAGAATAAACCAGCAGAAGAAACAAGAAGAATAAAGAACCACTGCATACACTAGCAGAAGAGGCCGTCAGCAAAAACTTCCGGAAAGGTGCTCCCAGCAGTAGGAGTCGTTCATGTCGTCAGGGAGGAGAACATGAGCTGGGCCCCACCTGATGATCTCTAGAGAGATCAGAGAGTGGGGATGGCTGAGCAGGATAAATACGCAACTAATGGAAGTGGTTGCTAACAAATCAAATCCAGATCCAGGATTTTGTACGGCCGAGATGAAAACAGACCCAAAAAATTGAATTTCCACAAAAGTGGGTAGAAGGCCTACCTCGGATGACCAATAATTGTTGCAAAAATCTTCATAAATCAGAGAATATGCAGACGACCAATATGGAGGAGTCCACTGAGATGGGTCACGTCTGATCACAGGTGGGCCACACCTGATCTGAGATGATCAGGGAAGATCAAGGAGGATCCGACTGAAGAAAATGATCACAGATGATCACTCATAGGCTTCCAATGCTTGGAAGATGACTAAGACAATCACAGATGTTTGATTGACTGAAGAGAAAAAATTTTACTCAGCTCTGATACCATGACAGTGTGAGAGATGAACATACAAATATGCTGAATGACATGTCCTTTGAGGGACGTTTGTATTTCATATATATAGGGGCTGAATGCCCTAATTACAAGCAATTAGCAGTATCTAATCAAATCCCTAATTACAGCAATTAGCAATAACTAATCAAATCAAGATCCTAAAGATTAGCAAATAAATATGTACAGATCTTTGACTAAATTACAAAGACTGGGCCTATGATACAAAGAATGGGCCTAATGGGCCTGCAAGCTTGGGCCAACATTAACATTCTTCATATTAATTTTTATACCAAAAATGTCTAATACCATTGCTTGAAAAAATGAAGACAACTAAAAGTAAGGTATGCCTGAAATAACTAATACACTCTGATAGGCATATTCCTATACATGGGAAATTGTTAAGCATAACACTAATCCAGTCAACAAGAACTTACATTAGACAACAAACAACAATATATATATATATATATATATTGTAAGTCTAGACACTACACCCTAATTGCAGAGCATACCAAGCCATAGAAAATTTTCCACACTGAAATGAATATTCCTTGACACGAGCCCAAGAACAAGATAATTCATTTTCTACCCAGACATGTTCCATCCACTGCCAGAAAAGAATCCTATTTCAAAAGAGAGCACAAAACTAGAATCATGGTTCAAATGAAAGGAAGTTTTCTGTTACGTGTCCTCCAAGAGTTTGAACTTAGCACCATAAAATCTTCGTACAGAGCCTCAAAAAAAAAAAAAGAAATAAAAAATATATATATAACCGATTACTTTGACCCAAAATCAAGGGTTTTTTTATGTGGATTTCTTGTTCAAGGAAAAAGAACAAAAGCTAATAAATAACTCAATTTTTTTGGGTTTCTTGTATATTTTGGTCTGAAATCAATTGTTGGACACAAGCAATACAGGTTTGCAACTTAGATTCAATACTAGTTGCATTTCAGACTTTTTGAAGGTTGTGTTCTCTTTTTTAAGCATTTTCCTTGTTCTTTGATTTTTTGGAAGATCAATCTAGGGAGTGAGGATGACTAACATAGTTCTAATCACAACTTGTAAGTTATATAAAATCCAACAAAGCTAAGACCACTAAACCCACCTATAAACAGCATACAAGATCTGTCTTGCGGGCGCACGTGAATGTATAGGATTAAGATATACTCTCTACCAAGTATGTAATATGTGCTAGATAACATCCCTCTCTAACAAGATATAGAAACACCTGCTCATCTTCATCATTGCTAAACCCATCTACTTAGGATTACCTTCATTAGTTTTGTTCTTCCACTCGACCTTATTCAATGCCATACTCTTAGTTACTCCACAAAGCGACGTCTTTCTCACAGCTTCAACCAAGGTCTTGAATGGCCTCACTTCTTAGTACCTTCAACTAGAAGCCCTTTGATTCATTTCACACAAGCAGTTTCTAGCCATCTGTAAACAATGCTCAAACCATCTAAAACTATACTCTGTAAGTATTTTTCATTAATGCTTCTTCTCCTTTTTTTCTCTGTCTTCAATTGCAGTCATCCAGAGATTTCTTCTAACATACTTTTTTATGATTTTATCATTTATAGTAACCATACACATCCATCTAATTGCGTGCATCTCATCCACATAAACCTTAGCTCCACATACTCTTCATCGATCAACATTCACTGTATACAATATACCAAGCTTAACTGCTATGTTGTAAAAATGTCCCTGTGGAACTTACCAATTGCATAACACTCCTCTTAACTTGTCTCCACTTAGCCATCGGTATACTGATACTACTAGAATTATTTTTTCCAACACTAAGTTGGGTTATTGGTCAAGGAATGATACTTTCACTTGAGGAGACAGGACCTGATCCCTAGGCATGTGTGTGAGACTAAGGTGCCAACACCACTCAACCACGAGTGTGTTCACGATTCTACTTGTCATTTCCATGGAAATTTCCGAACACAAGATTTTTGTGAATGATATTCGATGATCTCAATGTGAGATTTCATCTTCTCATATACAGCATTCTATTTCTATATACGTGCTATCAATTTACAATCCCTTGGATAGGGCAACTACAGTTAATGACTATGTAATCAAATCTCCTAACAAGGAAATATATAATTGTACATGATTCAATGTTAGACCACTATTGGAGAATAATAATGTAGTAAGTGGGTCTGGGCCTAGGTGTTAACAATGGGCCAGGGCCCATGTAGTGTCCAAATGGACCTACGTTAACACTACTAATGCACCTAGTATAATCAAGATCTCCAGTTTTCATTTTCTAACTTTGGCAAGCTTATAAATCTAGTTCTCCCCTCAGTTAATACCCAACTTCACATAAAAATGTCATAGGCTTTGTAGTTGTCTTTACTAACAGTTAATCTTTCCAAGTCTTTTTTTTTTCCTGAATGGTTCTCCACTTCTTGCTTTTTTGCCATTTCTTTTATTCCATTTTTTTATCAATAAGCTTTTGGATTTTTGTTCCATCTCTAATTCCCTTTAGACTCCCCAAGAACCCCTTCAGCGACCTGTTTTTTTCAAGTCGCCATCTTATCTTACACTTCATTAGATGCATATCCTAGCTTCACTCAACTCGCTTTTAAGACTTAATCTTTGAATGTAGTTAATGATTCCCGCTATTTTATATTTCACAGCATTATATTCGGATGACACTTAACTTTTCTATTTGTCATGCTAATCTCAACAACGATATCTAAAATCAATAGCAAATGTTTGTCGAAAGATTCTCTCCAATCTAAATAAATCTTTGCAGGTTGACTGTTCTCTTTGCTTAAGTAGGAAATATTTTATTTATCTTATCACCTATCCATATCACTCTTAAACATCACAGTTTTCTTTCTTGTCCCATTCATGAATCACAAAACATTTAATCATCCAAAATATTCACTATTGAGTAATGAGTATGTCTAGTTTTTAGCTACCTAGCATATCAATTATGATGCTCCCTTTCCCTTTATCTAATCTCTTCAACTATTTTTCAATTCATATGTTAATGGACTTTAACTTCAATGACATGCGTTGTATGGTTGTAGCTCAATCAAATTGAACAGTTTTGCTAATTTATAGAGTGATACAGGACATGTATGACATTTAAGGGTCTGATACATACATATCTACGAGTTGATAATGCGTTTCTAACATTCTGAACATTTTTTATAGTTTCCGATTTTTTTTACCCAAAAAAAATTCTGATAACCAATGTGTATCGCCAATATATGGTATTGCCGCTTGATACGAATCATTTTTGGGACTGTCTAATAGGACCAATACGCTTTCCAATAATAGTATTTTGAACCTCGCCTCTATGAAAAAGTGTGCAATGCAAAAATCTAAATGATATCTAAATTCTCCACACATTTGAGCACCTTCCTTGGACTTAAAGTAAAATAAGAGGATTAGTTGTTTCAATATGTGAATGGATTAATGCGTCAAAAGAATAATTTCAACAATAAAATAGCATTCATTGAAAGTTTCTTATCAATCATTCACCAACTGGTAGCAAAATAAACTCCTATCAAGCATGCATATTAAATGCTATCACAAATGTAAAGTACCTCAGCACGAGCACAAACATAAAATCCACGGCCTACATTTGGTCCTGCTTTCTTCACCGATCGTGCAACACAGGGTTCTCCATGGCCCTTGCAGAGAGGTACACTATTTTGCATCAATTCTTTAATTCTTTCCCATTCCAACAATGGATTATTCTTTCCCTTTTCAGAAGAATGACATGCAATTGTGCCAGCTTGATCTTGACTATCATGATCTTGAGAACTAGATTCTTCACCATCACCACAAGTTCCATTAGGGGAATCCGTCTCCTTTGACACATCTACTTGACTGAGTGAAAAATTGTTGTCAGCACCACCAACATCAATACTGGATCTTGGATTGTCCTTCTGAAAAAAGCATTTCAGTGTAAGCTGGGAGCTATTCCCATGTCTTGCTTTTTTCTTGCTTGCCATGCTGCACCTGGATACCAATTTTTTTCTTTCTTTTCCAATCATGACCATAGGATTCTCCTTAGTAGTACCATAGACACAGCCCAAATTTTTGTTTGTACTTGGACCAAAACCTTGAGCTTCTTCGATGGGTGTAGAAGTTTGATTGATAGAAACATGAGACGAGCATGATACCATGTTATTCTCATTGCAACCAGAAGTAGAGAGTGACATTCCATTGTCCTTGACTCCAGCAATTTCTTCTCTTTTCAGAAGCAACGAGGCTACATTAGAAAACATGTGGACTAGTAAAGGTCAACTTCTTCAAACAAACTAGATCCGCTCCCTTTTAAGTACATTCAGAAGAACTCAATATTTTGATTAAAAAAACTAAACTGACAAAAAAAATTAGAGAAGATAAATAATTTTATCTCTTAACCAAAAGAAACATAACTGGAAAGCAGAAATAAATCAGATTAGAAGCAAACAACAGATAGAAAGGAGAAATAAGCTGATCTAGAAGCAAGTAGAGCTAAAACTGTTATTGAAATAGTTCGTCTCACGGAATCATGTTCGTTTATTTTCAATAAATTTACATTACTGATACAATTGAAAAAAAAAACATATTTTATCTCGTGATAAAGGGAAAACCTCCTCCTCGCACCAATGCTCACGTTATCCTAAGCACTGTCCCTAGTAGGCCCATCTTATGATCCATCTGAGTGGACCATATAACAGGGACCCCCTCTTATAGTCAACCATCCCAAGTTTGGCACCCATCTGAATGGACTAGACCGTTGGATCAACTAACCACTTGTTTGGATGGTAAAAAACTTGTGGGCCGTTGATCAAGTGGTTAGGATAATGATCCAAGCATCCATCACCATATTAGCCCAATCCCATCCCTAGGTGGGCCCCAACAAGGAGCATGAGCACCGGTGCTCAGCAGAGGACCTGTGATAAATATGGTACCCTCTTCAAAATGCTGCGATGGGATCCATGAACCCAAAATTTGATGAGATAAGAGTACATCTCATTAATAAGAAAATCACAACTAGGGGACACTGGATATGTAAATCTCATCTAATACCTTCCAACTTCCTTATAGACAGTTTGTCAACCCACTGAAACCCATTACAAGAGGAATACAAGAACTTCACAATGTTATCACTGGAAAATAATAATAACCCTCAAAAACCTGAAATCCATGAATACTGACTACAACAATAATTGACTTTGTCAGGTTAACGTTATGCTTCTACACAAGTTATAGGATGCATGCATGCACATACACAAGCTTCCATAATCATCCATCATCCACATAGAGATGTCAACAAGAAATCAAACACATTTGCAGAGGATTATAAACATGTTAGGTAAACATGCACACAAACACGAAGTGATGTTTTTATCCATTAGCCCAATTTTCGTTGTGTCATGTTACGATTCCACTTGTGTTAGACAGTGAAAGAAACATCATTTTCCTCGACAATAGTTGCTAAAATGCTTTCCTTGAAGAAATTTGTTTTATAAATGTTCAGACCACATAAGAAGATACAGTTCTGTACAGTGGCAAAGGATCCCTTGTTTAGCAAATTAACGGAGGGATCCAACCAAAAAGAAGTCAGGTATGTGCCTATTTTAGAAACCATTCAATAAGTGATTCAAGTTCAACACCGTAATAACTGATAACACAAGCATTTGTATACATATGTAAATGGTTTATTATTTAGATAATGAGTAATAGGTGATTCAGAGCGGGGAAGAGATTGTGGGGCAGGAAGGGGTGGATCAGGCCTGCACCTAAGTCAATGCTTCTCACCCGATGGCCTCACACCATTCCTTTCACAGGAGAGGAGAGCATCATGTCTAAAAAGCCAAAGAAGCATTACAATGCTTTATATAAGAAAAGATTAACCTTGGATCTAATCTCAACCATTAAAAATAATCCACGGCAAAGATAAAAACAAAACACTAAAAGTGAATATTCTTAATTGCAAAACAAACCAAAACACAAAAATAAAATTAAATAAAGATCCTAAAGTGGGTGTACCCCAATAATAGGTTGGACGTTCCCCTGAATTGGGCCCATTGGGCCTGATCGACCCATGGATCGTGGGTCTGTCTGACATCAGCTATACCAAAGTTGATACAGGATGGTGCAAGGCTAACCTAAATGACTTTTGTGGGATCAGAAAAGAATTAATAATCACAATTAAATTTTAAAATAAAAATCACATTTCAACTCCTATAGAAAATTGCAATTAGGGATGATCATCGTGGACCCCTCAAATCTAAAGTGAGGGTCTCAATGGAAGAACATTTCTTCCACTAGCTTAGAGATCAACCAATGACAAGTATATTTCATCAACGGATGCAAGCTGATCGGCATCATCCTACCCCCCGCAGGAGAACTTGTCCTTAAGTTGGGATGTGATATCGACCACGTAGAACTAATTGCATTTTAAAAAACATTATCGAGTATTTCCAACTCTGAACTTCTCTTCATGGGGTATACTTTCGCGACGTAGCCCGTCCATCCAATCTGCCTAACGTGTCAAATCCAATGACATGCGAAAAAATCACAGATCAACTATAGATAACAATGGTACATAATCTTCACTAAATATGTACTCAAAGTTGTGAATCTCACCATGTTGGATCTTGAAATTCACAATTCCTTTGAGAATATGATAATCATAACCTTCATCAAGATTGGTGATTCGCCAAGCTTCTCATCTAGATGCTCTACATGTATATTTGAATCTTCAAACCATACATGCAGTACTCATTGAAAATTTGAGTTTCTTCTTGATAATCTCGATAAACAGCAGTATCTGTCCATCACATTTTTCCCATTTTTCATTACTAATCACCCATTTCAGGGCACAACAATGGTACTGTTTCTATCAAAGCCAACATTGTGGTTCGGCATCTTCGATGGTTATGTACCTATAAAAACTAGAAACCAATTTGAAAATTGCATCCTATGAATTGTGAGGTGGGTTGTAGTTTCTTTAATGAAATTTCTTCAATCATCCAGGTTATTCTGCTATAGCTCACTCACCACAATCTTACAGCAACAGTGACGACTACAATACCGTTGGTATTGAGCATCATGACAGTGCTCATCAATTTTTCAGGTGCAATAGATCCTGGCAGTCAGTCATAGCAGAACTATACCAAGTCCCAAGCTTGTAGAGCTTTTATACTATTCGGATTTGAAGTTTCTTTTAGATGCTAAATTATGATACTGAGACTAGTTCAAATTTGTAACGACCAAGTAAATTAGTTAGTTTACACTGAGGATTAAGAGGATAAGTGGCTTACTGTTGTTATTATCATTATTGTTCTTTCTTTTGCATTGCTTAACGTCTTTTTTTTATTTATTCTTGAGATGGGTAACATGACTCGAAACCGCAACCACACAACCACATGGATACAACAACGAACAGCTTTCAACCATGCTATACACACTTTTCCATTTGTTACAACTTACTAACTAGTGTTTATTGTAGGAAGCATTCATGTGACTACCACAGTATGGAATAACTTTTTGGGACGGTGGATACTTGAGTTATATCAGAACATTGAATATTTTAACCAATTTAGCTTTATAACTAATATTAAGAAGGCAGTGATACTAAGATCCAGTTCAAGTCTGTAATGATTTGGAAGTCCAGTAGTTTAGAAGAATAATTTTTGTTTATATATCTATATAATATATTAAGTCCTTGTCAGTAAAAACAAATGGATTTAAGCTGGATTGACACATGTCGAGCCATAGATTGCAGAGATCATGAAGTGGGATGTGTTCCATCTTCTCAAAATTCTTGATAAATGCAGTCATGGATTTTAAAACTATATGCAGCCATTATGCCTGTTTAAGAAATGGCAAGGATATCAATACATAAAATTCACTGGGTCAGACCATTTGCATGATAAAATATAAAGGGGTAATTTCTCTCACCAATAGTCTGTTGCCATCCACGGACCTCAGGAACATATCTAGCAGCTAAAGAAGGGGTGCTATGGATTGGAAGATTAGGCATTTCATCCAAACAGACATAAACAGGTACATGATCTGAACCTTCCAGCTTGACACTTCTTACTCCTTTTCCCCTGTGGATCAGGAAACAAGGTAAAATTGCTAACTTACCATGTGAAAGTATATTACTTAACTATCAATAATTTTACCTGGGGATATTGCCAGACTTCCACCGTTTGAACTCTTTTAGTATGTCACAATCTTTCACATGGCAATGTACAAAGTTATGGTCCTGTGCCTCATGACTATGATGCAAGCATGGTCCAGCAATGAGAATAAGGTCAATCCTTGAACCACAATCGAATTCTTCAGCACCATTGTTGGCCGCCCAGCACGTATATGCATCTCTTCTGTAAAATAGTAACATCTAAATTTATATATGATGATGCAATTACAGTAAACAACTAAAAGATTGTCCTTGGGATAGTAATATAAGCCAAACTAATTGCAATAAGAGTACATAACACCAGATAAGGTGTACCGGCTTCAACCGACGGAAAATTTTTGAATCATTCAAAATCAAGCAGCAGTCGTCCATTAAAAAAAAACCATGGGGTTCTATTCTTTCACCAAAAATAAATAGCAGTTGAAATGCTCACAAAATTGGTTATCGGCGGAAAGGGAGAAGCCCAGAAAATATATACTTTTTTTTTTCCAGTAAACTAAACACCAATTATTCAACTCTTGCATGCACTTATATATCTGATAAGAGGGGGAAATTTTGAAATTATGACCATGGAAGAATAGGGTATATTTGGGAAGTGTGCAAAAGCACAATGGCTTTAGCCTCACTGTTTGGTCTTCTGCTGTCTAGATCAATTTGCCTGGCCTTCCTCTGGTATGGTGTCCTGAATTCTGGTGTTTCTGTATTCTTGCATATAGAACCCGATGTCATACGCCATTACTAACACCGCCATGGCTCCCATTTCAAGTCAGTGCACTCATGTTAGTCGTTTAATTTTTTTTTTACCTCTTCTTTGAGCTGTCCAACCATCAATTCATTCAAAATTGAGGTGTTCGGCTGTTGTTTGCCCAAAATTGGGGATTTCAAACCAAACTGCATGATTTCGGCCGAGATCAAACAAGACATGAACCCAACATCTACATGTGGGATGTTCGGTTCGGTTTCTAGACTGTACCGAAATAAATCGGGAGTTTCGCCCGAAACGAACGAACTTGACTGCTATGACTGAAAGCCCCATGGGTGTAATCGCATTGAAGGTCGCACATTGGAAAGTGCCACATGGGAGGAAATAAAACGACTAAAGAGGTTTCGAGAGGGGCCTAAGATGATTTAAAAGAAATAACAAGAG
The DNA here is from genome assembly GCA_028538565.1 of Umbellularia californica. Classification (NCBI taxonomy): domain Eukaryota; kingdom Viridiplantae; phylum Streptophyta; class Magnoliopsida; order Laurales; family Lauraceae; genus Umbellularia; species Umbellularia californica. The sequence goes on from JAPQWN010000007.1 coordinate 57,520,109, forward strand.
GATCCCAAGAGGGGGCCCACAACTTAAGAAGAAAAGACATGGGAAGTCATGCGCACAACCCCTTATGCACAACATCCCATGCGCAGCCCCATTTCTTTTCGTTTCTTTCTTTTACTTATTTTATTTTATTTTTTTTATGATGATGTCATTAAGTGACTTTAGGGTTTTATGTTATAAAGACTGGATATTGTCTCTTTCTTCCTTAATGATGAATGTTAATGAAACTAAACCTTTTTTAGTTCTCCGTTGAGTTCTTCTACAAGTGCGCTTGAGATCTTCTTCTTCCTCCTAGATTGGAGTTCGGCGCAAGGCCAATTCAAGGTATTCCTCTTTATCTTCTTCGTTAATTACCTTTCCTTTGTTTCCCTTGTCAAACCCCTAGATCTACACCATCTCCACCAACAACCAGCGTGCAAACCCTAAGATCCAATCCTCCGCATTAGCCGCCAGCCATCTAGCTACTCAAACAAACTCATCAGATCTGAACCATCTAACCCTTTCCACCCTAGCTGAGAATGATTGGCAAAGTTTATTATTTAATTGATTTATTAATTCCCAATTGATCTGTTGACATGAGGATAGATTTCAAATTGCCCTGCATCAACCCCCTTTGAGAACTTTTATAGGCAAAATAATCCCCAAAAAAAAAAAATGCAAGAAAATTCCAAGCCCTAGTACAAGTAGGCAAACAAAAATAAAAAAGAATAGAAGCTGGAATTCACCATGGATTCCAATTAGAAAGTGCTGTGAAGGCAAGATGGGATCTAAGAATCACCAAGCAGAGAATTGAAATGGATCGCAAAAATGCAGTGGTAAGTTCCAATTCTCAGAAACTAAAGAGACAACTCGGAAGGTGAGGGCCATGTTCCGCACATGCAAGAGTACATCACATCTAAATCCAATCCAATGGGCCTGACCCATATAACAAAGACTCAAATCAAACCAGTTGTGGCTAAGGGTCAGACAGGCTGAAGTCATCAAAGAAGCAAAAGTGGACCCTAGATAGTTCAAACTGGTAAGAAATTGGGCCTGATCGATGTAAAAACAGTAGTCAAGATGCAAGGACTAAGAAAATTGTCCTCATACCTTGAAGGGAGCATTTTTTTTTTTTTTTTTTACACATAAGATGATTAGTATATTATGAGACAGGAAAGTAGTTTTTGTCGTATATAATAGGTCAATTTATTAAAGAAATATTGCCATATTCTCAAGCATATAATGAGAAGTAACAATTGTACAGAAAAGACTGGTTGAATTGCATATTACAAATGCATGCAGAAGCTCAGACCTCTGGGGATGCTTTGCTCTGAAAACATCAAAAAAAGGGCCACCAGATTGCGTAAATATTGATCTCAACCATTTGCGGAACCTACAGTAACATTCATAATCCAGCGAAGATTTGATCAAATAAAAAATATAATTTTCTGGCCAACTAAATCCAATACTCATTTATCAGTAAGTAGAATGTAAGAAATGTCAATTAAAATAGACATTAGCCAGTATTTTACGGGTTCTCTTCAAAATCTGGCCCTGCATCCCACCAATCCATAGCAGTCGGAGCAATATTGAGATCACCAACAACAAAAACCCTCCGTCCTTCACTTAAGAGTGTCTCCCATCTTCTCTACAACAAAGGATGATGTAATTAGCCAAACGGTATAATAAATAAGCAATGATAAAAAAAAATAAAAAAAATAGTCATATTAGTACAACAATTCAGTCGATGTATAGAGATTATAAATATGTCCACTGCATGCTTATCACTGATAATGGCAGTATCTCTCTGCATAACATCAAGAGAAGCACTACACAAATATTTATTTCAGAACATTATAGCTCGAATATGAACATGATAAGTATGGCAATATGCCTTGATGGTGAATTTATTTGTAACAGATCTATCCCTGATTACTTGAGACTCAATCACATAACCACAAGAAGAAGAACGAAGAAACTTGGATTGAATTCTGTGCCTTTCCTGAGATTGGTCACCCCTTTATATACCCTTCATCCATGATGCCCAGATATGGATACAGGCACAGACATGGAAACAGGGATTGAGGATACGACTATGCACTTTTCAAAATCTAGGATACAGATATAGATACGATGTTCTAATTTTTTCTTTAAACTACTTTTGGATTAATTAAATTGTCAACGTTGACATTCCTTTCTAACATTTTTTATGTCGAGAAGTAATAAAATTTAAAGAACTAAATGAAATAATGGACTTGGTGAGTACGATATCCTAAACTTGTACCCTAGAATCTATGATACCCAGATACGGCAAATCACCCAAGGTACCTGTGCAGATACGGTCCAATACCGATACGGGTACGGGATACCGTACGATACGATTGGGATACTCCCAAAAAAATTTGGGATACGGCTGTCTCGTATTTATATTATAAAAAAAAAGAAAATAGAAGCATTCATCCAAGGAGGAAACAACAAAAAATGTTCAAAATCTTCTAATTGCCTCATTTGATTTTGTTTTTATGGTAAACTCATGATTTAGTTATAAATTAAAAAGGAAAAAAATAACCATTTCTAGATTTCCCTTTTTTGTGACAGGAGGAAAAAAAAACAAATAGAAGAAGAAGAGGATGGAGGCAGTGTAAAGATTCTACCAGCAACAACAATCAATCTACTTGAAACCTTTAAAAAAAAAAGTCAACATATAGTTGTCTTCAAAGAGAAGAACCTGATAACTTGATTTAGAGGGAGGGCGACCAGCGATTAGAGGGAGGGCGACCAGCGATCCCAGCTTGGAAGAAGAGAAGCACCAGCATGATTTAGAGGGAGAGCAACAGGCGATCGTATGGCTTGGAAGAAGAGAAGAAGAAGGGCCACTGGGCCATCCTTTTCTATTAATACTTTGGCTGGAAATCTTCTCTCTTTTGGCAGGACGCCTTTATTTTTGTTTTTAGGCAGAGACTAGAGACGTCTCTAGAGACTGGAGACAAGAGAGACTGGAGAGCTGACTTTTTGTACTTTTCATTTAAGGCCCAACCACTGCCCACTTTATCATTTGGGTAAAGACCAAATGAAAATATCTTATCATTGCCCACAACGAATTGGATGGCTTAAAGCCTTAAACCCAAATGCATACTGATTGTATCATCTAGTGCCATGGCCCAGTATGTAATCTTATTAATTTTTTATTCACAATGGACTTATTGGTTTCTTGTTAAATTTGCAAGGGCCAGGGCTCATTATATAATCTTATTACATGAATTGGATGGCTTAAATCCAAATGCATCCAACACTGATTATATCATCTAGTGCCAGGGCCCAGTATATAATCTTATTAAATTTTTTATTCACAATGGACATATTGGTTTCTTGTTCAATTTGTAAGTGCCACGGCCCAGTATATAATCTTATTACACGAATTGGATGCAGTGGCGGATCCAGGATTTAAACTCACTAGGGGCACGATTAAGTAGTGGGGGTTGCCCCCGGATTTTATTTTTTTTTTTGGTTATTTATATGGGACGAATATAATGTAATAGTTTCAAGCAATAAAACAAAGAATGGGCCTAATATTTTTTATTGGGGGCCTGGTTACATGTCATTGGGGGCCTAATATTTCTTTGGGTGAATCGCACGATGCTGATTGGTGAGGAGCTTATGTTCTGAGTCGGCGAGTCGGTGAAGGTGAAGGAGAGCTGGAGAGGGCGGTATACTCTGCAATCTTTACCTCTAATGCCCTAATAGTTGAAGAATGGGCCTAATAATATATATAAAGAATGGGCCTAATATTTTTTATGGGGGGCCTAGTTACATGTCATTGGGGGCCTGGTTACATTGGGTCTAACTTAGTATATATAATTTTTTTTTCCAAAAATTCACTGGGGGCCCAGCCCCCCAGTGAATGTTCACCGGATCCGCCCCTAATTGGATGGCTTAAACACAAATGCATCCAACACTGATTATATCATCTAGTGCCAGGGCCCAGTATATAATCTCATTAATTTTTTTATTCACAATGGACATATTGGTTTCTTGTTCAATTTGCAAGTGCCAAGGCCCAGTATATAATCTTATTACACGAATTGGATGGCTTAAACACAAATGCATCCAACACTGATTATATCATCTAGTGCCAGGGCCCAGTATATAATCTTATTAATTTTTTTTATTCACAATGGACATATTGGTTTCTTGTTCAATTTGCACCTCGTTTGATGGACTCACCCACGGAAGGGAGCATCGATCCCTGGCCGCCCATGATTTAGGGCTCAAACAGGACCAACCAATCAATTGGAAGGTGGGGCAGTTTCGGCTTAAAAGGTCTTGATGTGTCCTATCTCCGTGTAAAATTCCAGGCCCATTAAGTCCATCTGTATCATTGATCAGGTTGGCGAACCTAATTTCCAGTCTGAATTTAGGTTTCATAGCCCCACCATTTTTTTTTTTTAGATAGCATTGCTGAAAAACCAACCCAGTACTTGACCTATCCATTTTTAGATTCAGGCCCTTTTTATTTTTCTTTAAGATTGCTTTGCACAAGATCCAGTCCACTTTAATGGTGCATGATTTTGGTTACTAAATTGTCATAAATAAAAATAATAATTAATGCATGATCCAACTAACAATTGGAGACAAATGACCTGATTAAAAAGTTACACTACCCATTTTGCAACTTTAAAAATAAGCTCTTATTTTGTGATTTAGAGCTTCTTTATATATTTGAGTGTTTGGTAAACCTCAAATTAAATTTTAAATTTTGGAGATTATTTAAAAAGCCCAATTTCATCCTCATCCTCAAAGTCCGGCATCAACCCCAATTTCACTCCCATCGAACGTATATCCACCTTTTGGATTGAATATCAAAGAAAATGATGCAGGTTAAAAGACCACTAAGTCACTAACCTTAAGGGCTGTTAAATTCAATGCGGGCCTATTTGGAACCTCTAATCCAATTAATAAAAAGCCAATTATATTATGGTTTAAAGTAAAAACTATAAGTCTTAAATTTTAATTTACAATTACCATCTGGGGCCACAAGGGTTTTACCCGGCTTCTCTCTGGGCCCAAAGGGATTAGTCCAGCCCAAATGGTCCACTACACTATCTCCATACCATTTAAGACAAAAGCTCAAATTTGTAAATAAGAGCTAAATTTTGAATAACATTATGTCAATTAAACATGCAATCCATGATAATAGTCATAAATTATAGTTCATCATACTGGGCCACAAGGGATTTCTTAGGCCCGTTCTAATTTTCATCAAAGCTTTTTTTTTTAATCAAATCTATATCAAACCATTATTTACATTAGAATGATTTCACTATAAATATTAGTATTTCATAATATATATATATATAAACATTAGTATATAACCCCAAAAGAATAAATTCTAATTTACATCATTTATACATACCCTTATAATTATTTATATGGACCCCACATGAAAGTCCATGCTCCATACCCCACGTGAGTTCCCAATTGTCCATAGTCCATGCTCTTTTCAAGTTTCAAGTGCTAGTCTACAAGTCTACCAAGTGAAACTTTCCATCACTTTGCAAGTGTCCCTTCACCTTACCCATGCATTAAATGGGATGCATGCAAAAAGAAGAAGGATTCACATTTCCAATCGTTGCAAGTTACAACTTTCAAAACAAGTCACCAGTCACCACACTAAGGATTCAAACATGCACATTAAAATGTGGAAGACAAACATGCTATTTAAAAAAAAAAAGATCTCCATACCCCATTGCTCTGTTACTCATTCCACACGTTCTGAACTTATATGAGTTATATCCTCATTCCAGACGTTTTGAAAGTGTATCCTCGTTCCAGACCTTCTTCTTCTTCATTTTCCTCATTCCTTGGTTCATTTGAAACATGGGTTCTGTGTCCTTCTTCCTCATCAAAGCATGCTCCATCATCCTTTCATAAAAGGTAAAAATGCATACATTTTATTTAATATTTTATTATTCTCTTCTTATTATTTAGTTGATTAATGGTTTATTATTCTTCCTATCCTTATTCTCATGTCAGCTCTCTATTGGCACCTTAAAGAGGATTTACATCATCTTCTACCTTCATCAAGATCAAGGCTTTATACTCTCCTTATTCTGGTAAAGCAACTGTTTGACTGTTTCTTGTTTCTTTTTAATGGCTCAAAGAACTAGTTCTTCAACTAGTGATGAGGTTCAATCTCAAGCTAGTAACACTATAAAAAGGGACAAAACAAAACTTGATGCCCCACTGTGGAGATATGTTACACGTGCCAGTGGTGGTAAAACTATGGGTGGTGGTAATAGAACTTGGACATGTAATTTCTGTAAGAAGTTATTCAATGGGTCATACTCTAGGGTAAAAGCTCATCTATTGAAGATAAGTGGAGTGGGAATCCAAAGTTGCTCAAAAGTAGACCTAAGACCTAAAGAGGAATTGGAAAAAGAGCAATTTGATGCTCAAGTCATGAAAGAGCAACAGAGAAGAGCACCATTAAATATCCCATTACCTCCAATGGATGATGGCAAAAAAAGAAGGCTTTTGGAAGGATCGATTGAGCAATCATTCAAGTTGAATACAATTGATGAACTTGATAAAAAGTGTGCAAGAATGTTTTATTCAGGTGCCATTCCATTCAGGTTTTCTAAGGATCCATACTTCATTGATTACATTACATCCGTTGCCAATTCACGTTTAGCGGGTTATATTCCACCATCATATAATCGGTTGCGCAATTCATTATTGGTGCAAGAGAGGAGCAACATAGAAAACCTGATGAATACATTTAAAAGATCATGGGATGTTACAGGAGTTTCTATTGTGTCTGATGGTTGGACTGATGTTCAAAGGAGGCCATTGATTAATTTTATGGCTGTTTCATCTCATGGAGCAATGTTTTTGAAAGCAATTGATGCGTCAGGAATTTACAAAGATGCAAAGTATTGTCAGAGTTATTTTTGCAAGTTATAGAAGATGTGGGTCCATCCAAGGTAGTGCAAATTCTAACAGACAATGCTGCAGTTTGCAAGGCGGCTGGAAAACTCGTTAAGGGTAAATATCCTCATATATTTTGGACTCCATATGTAGTTCATACTCTGAATTTGGCATTGAAGAATATTTGTCAACCCAAAAATACACCACAGAATGAAGGGAGGTTTGCACAATTAGGGTGGATAGTTGAAATTGAACGAGCGGTAAAAGATATTAGAAATTTTATTGTCAACCACAATATGGCTCTTTCAATTTTCAATTCATTTTCAAAGTTGAAATTATTACGAGTGGCTGAAACACGCTTTGCATCTACAATAGTAATGATCAGGCGAATTAAAAAAGTAAAGGATGCTTTACAAAAGATGGTCATTGATCGAGATTGGAAATACTTGAAAAAAGAAGATGAGGAGAAAGCTCAATTCATAAAAGAATGTGTTTTAAATGATGAATGGTGGGATAGAGTTGATTTCCTTTTGGATTTTACGGAGCCCATAATTAACATGTTAAGGATTGCAGACACAGATACACCAATTTTACACTTGGTATATGAAATGTGGGACACAATGATTGAAGATGTAAAAGTTAGAGTATTTCAACATGAAAAGAAAGACTTGTTAGTTGGTCAATCGGATTTTTTTGATTTATTGTATGAAATACTTGTTTCGAGGTGGAATAAGAGTCTTACTCCTCTACATTGTGCTGCACACTCACTCAATCCTAAATACTATAGTTATGCATGGCTTACCGGAGGAGGTAGAGGAGTCAAACGTGTTGCTCCAAACAAGGATGGTGAAGTATCATGTAACCGAGTTACATGTTTGGATTGTCTATTTCCACCAGAGAAAGTTAAAGAGGTTAATGTGGAATTCGGGAAGTTTTGCACACCTTCGGGTTATTTTAGTAACCTACATGTGATGGAGGATATGAACACTTCTGATCCTCATGTATGGTGGGGAATGCATGGATTTAGTGCTCCAATGTTATCAGAGTTAGCATCAAAGCTTCTCTCTCAACCTGCTTCATCATCTTGTTGTGAGAGAAATTGGAGTACATATTCTCAAATCCATACTATCAAAAGAAACAAGCTTACAACTGGAAGGGCAGAAGATTTGGTATATGTGCATAGTAATCTCCGCTTACTTTCAAGAAGGAAGGAAGAATACAAGTAATTTTTATTTTATAATAATGCTCAACACATTTAAGTCACACCTACTATATTTCTTTATTTGAATTCAAAATATTTAGTTCGTATGATTACTCAATTCATAAAACACTAAAACTAGATTTATTATTTTGCATATCAGAAAAGGACCATCTCAATATTGGGATGTGGGAGTTGGGGATGAATTCCATCAAGAACCCGGCAACAGTTGCTTAACATTGGATGATGATGAAGAAATCATTTTGGGGATTGAAGAAGAAGTGGAAGAGAAAACTCAACGGCCATTATGTGAAAATGATGTTGGCACGTCATCCTCACACATGCGTGGAAAGGAGAAGGAGGGATCCCAATTTGAACAAATATTTGATTCTGATGATGATTTTTGAGGTGGACCTGAATTTGGATGATAATTTTGTTTATGTTGGTACACTTGTTAGTTGTTACTTGTTAGACTTTGTTGATATAACTTTTAGCTTGTTAGTTGTTACTTGTGAGTGGACTTTGTTAATATTATATGAACTTGTGTTGTGTTTTTAATTCATGTATTAGGATGCAGATACTCAATATTGTGCTTATGGATAGAATTTAGAAGTTATGAGTTAAGACTTAAAATTTATGGATTGCCTTATCTAAGATTTTATATTTTATGCTTAACAACTTTTCCTTGAAAATAGTATACTTTAGAACTGTAATACAGATCTACTCATATAAGTGCACAAGCAAGGGAGCTCCAAAATTTCTTCATAAATCAAGACTTGCTGAAAATCAAGGTATGCAACATCAAATTTTATTTGATCTATACTTTTTTTTAGTAATTGATGTGTGCTTATATTAATGAATTTCTAGGCTTATAAATTTGAATCATATTTCAATATACTTGTTCTGAATAATTATTGCTACATGATGTCTATGTCCGTATCCGTATCCGTGTTGTACCCCGTGTCTGTATCGTATCTTAAGTGATACCGTACCCATATCCGTGTCCCCAATTTTTGAAGTAGGTGTGTCGAGTCCCCGTTCCCCGCTCCCCGTGTCCGTACCCGTACCCGTATCCGTATCTGGGCATCATAGCCTAGAAGTATCAGTGCAATAAAGGGTATGGATAGGTGTGTCGCATAGGTTAGATACGAATACAATGGGCTTATACAAGTATATGGGTGTCATAGCCCTTCATATTACAGGATTCTGATTTGAACAATTACAACAATTTTCCTTCCCTAATAGGGACAATTAGTATCCCTACTTGGTACGAAGAAAGTTAATTACACTAGAGGTATATTATACAATGTAGTACCATTAAGAAATATAAGGTAGGATGTAGGACTAAGGCTCTAATGTTACCACTAAATTGATGCCGATGAAGCAAGCATCCACCCTTGTTAATAAAAAACTAATGTTAAGTACATGTCAGTGCCTTTGTAAAGATGTAAAGAGTTTGAAGCATAGTTGTCAATTCCGTTCTGTTCCAGCCGGAATTGGCCGGTACTAATGACGGAGCCAGGATTTTCTCTTACAGCGCAAAAGCCTCTCTGAGCAAGGTTGAGAAAGAATTAAAAATTTTACTACCCTATACGTCGAAACTGTTATTACAATATAACGAGTACAAAAAAGTTATGTACTAGTTATTACATTATACCCAAAAATATTTTAAAAAAATATGAATTTAGATTGCTCTTAAATATCCACCAATGATAAAAATGGATACAAAAGACTAGAGAAGAGTTGTAAATTGCATAGTTTTAGCATTTTTACTCATGAGCACATGATTTTGATTAAGAATTAAATTAATTAATTTTCAAGATCATAATATGGGGTTGATGTTTATAAAAAGTCTTGATCTTTGGCCTATTGTTTAGAGCCCAAATCCCTTCTAAGACTTTAATAAAACCGCCAAACCTTGATGGAACATTTGACATGTAATTAGTATAAAAAAAAAACTTTTAAGTACCTAGTAACCTGAAATTTCTTACTTAGGAATTAAATTAGATTTATTTAATCCAGATTTTAAAGTAAAATGCTAAAAGCTCAAAATACGATAATAAATTAAATAAGCTAGGATGATTATGAATTTTAAACTTTGAGAGGATTAAGATTCGAGGCTCCATAATGGGCAAGAAAAAGAAGGAATAAAAGGAAAAAAATCACAGCATAATGCATACCTTATTGGTGATTTGACGAGTTGTCTTTTCTATGAGTAAAAGACCAAAATTCCTTTGTATGTTTTAAAAGTTCCATTCTTCACTAACAGAAAAAAAAAGATTGGTGAGGGGCAAACAAGAGAAAAAGAAAAGTTGAGGAGGGGCAAAAGGATAGGATCTAAGATATATCTATCCATATCTTTCTCCTAATTTAAAGGGAAGAAACAAGTTGAGAGGGGGCAATTGACCCTTCTCAGCACTATGTAGCTCTATCCCTTGCCGGAACATTCCGGAATTAGCCTTGGGCGGAACGGAATGGCCCACTAAAAGTTTTTGGTCCCGATTCGGTCTGTCCCGGTCCATTCCGATCCCAATTTTGGATCCAATTCCGCCCCATTCTGGCCAAGGTTTCATACTTCCATTCATATGTAGTGAAAATTAGAAAATGGTCAATTCTAGTGTAGTTAAATTTAAATGATGTAAGTACGCATTTTTAGTATTATTTTAGCATTCAACTATTTTTTCAGATTTAGGTATTCTTTTATATTTTTCCAAACTTTTAGTGGGCAACGTAGATCCATGACGTGGAGCATAGCTCCATAGGGGGGTAGGGGGTTGCATATAGGCTTCAAACTACAACTGAAACACTATCTGAATGTTCACCAACTGTTTAATCACTTGGCAATTCATGGATAAGGAAGATGAAGTTCCTCATCTGGCTTCTACAAGGCACTTTTCTTTAATATTAAATTTACCATGAGCCAAACCTCTGGTGGTAGTTTTCTTTTAAGAAAATTTGCCAGGATGCTAATTCTATGGCAGATAGATTGTTGAGGAGGGTATCAGTCTACATTACTGTATGACGTGTAATCCTTTTGTGCTAGCCACCTCTTCAAAAAAATAATAATAAAAAAAAAAGTTATACCCTTACACTTCTATACAACAGCAAAGGGACCAAACATTTCATACTAACACGTGAAGGCCTCCCGCAATTTCCTTTTTCTCTTGACTTTTTTTGCACTTATCTGGTGATATCGCCGGATGTTCACCTTATCTGGCAATATTGTCAGATGTCGGACGTAAATCCCTTGCATAAAACCTCTTTCTTCCTTATTTTTTCCACCTATTTTCCCAAGTCATTTCTTGTTACACAAACTACACTTGGGATTTATAAAACAAGAATTACGATGAAAGCTTTAAAGTATCTAAATCAAAGCTTACGATAATTTGTTGGACTACTGTAATTTTATTTTTTACCCCTAGGCTCTAATCCATATATTCCTATTAAGTTTTACTCCTGAGTTTGGAGTGAGGTGGCTAAATTCCAGAGCAGAACCGCCCAAGCTGAAATTTTACAACTTAGATTGAATCCATGTTTCAAAACCTCTCTACCATCAACCCTATGTAATATGAGTTGCCACAAATTAACAAACACCTAAAATAGCAAACCCAAAATAGTATGAAAGACCTTTGTTAGCTCACTTCCCTCTCTCCCCCCAATGAAAGTGCCCACATCTTCTTTCTTTCTTGATTCCTAAAGATCCAAATGTCAAACACCAAAAACTCCATGGCAGATTTCCTCCACAAGGTCCTAACACAAGAACGCAGCGGACGCATACAACACCCACACCACACATCCTTGCATCTTCCTATAAACCCTTCTCTCCGTTGAAACTATGCCCACTACTACTCAATATGGTAGTCATCTTTCTCTAAAAAAAAGAAAAACGAAAAATAAAATAAAATGAATAGAAGGTAAAATGGAGAGAACTGAGGGTTGGGAGCCTGGGACCACTAAGGAGGAAGCAGCAAAACAAGTGGAAAAGATAAGGTAGAAAGGGGTTCTCTGCTAGAGTTTTAGGTCCAACATCCGATGAGATTGATGGATAAGTGGAGTGTGTGTGTATGTGTGTGGCGGGCGCTCATGCATTTATGTTTGGTCCATCCACTGCTCTATACAAGTGTAAGGAGTTTTTTTTCTCAGTTAATATGATAAACATGATATACATAGTTGTGTTCGTGTCACCCTTATGTCCTCTTAAGGGAAAAATGATATGTCATCCACAGCCTAGGCACTCTAGATGTTGTTTAGGTGTATAAACATGTTAATTCGTAAGGGACCTTTGAGACTTTCTTTTTATTTGCTGAGTTAAGCAACTACTGCTAGGCATGTGTGATACTAAGTTGCCAACACCACTCAATCATGAATGCGTTGGCAAACCTTTGGAGACTTATTTACCAACTGATCTAAATCATTCGATTAGAAGGTGCTCACTATATTGCAACCTTAAAGTTGTGTGTTCAAGTCATGTTATTCAAGTATATTCAATATTCAAGTACAAAGAATATTGCAGTTCTTTTTCATTGCTAAATTAATTTGCACTTTGCCCTAGAGTAAACCAATAAATAAACCTTGAAACAGAGTGCAAACCCCAAGAGACAATTACATTGAGCCCAAAGATATGACCATAAAATGGGCCAAAATGTACACAAGCAAAAGAGACAAGTAGGTCTACAGTCTACCTATCACATGATACATCTACCTTTATACTATTGGAAAGATCCATCATTTTAGTATGAGGACATGAGAAGCATACTTACTACTCTTATGTCACTAAATGTCAATAAGGTATAAATGCATGAAAGATGATCCAATGCAATAGTACCCAAGAATATATTTGCAACTAGCACATATACAAAAGTGGCACAAGCTGAAGGAACCAACTTAACTGAACAAATCTTTTGTCATGCATATTTAAAGAGACAAGAACAACATAAATTACCTGTATACACACTTATGATGAACTTGAAAAAATACCTGTAATATCTTGAAAAATTTGCGCTTAAAACTGAGCCTCTCCATATCATGGGACTCAGCTCGAGGTCCATAAATATTAAAAAGAACTGCCAAAGTTTCAATTAATATTTTAGCAGCAAGTAGAATGTTGAATCATTATGTAAACATACTTTATTCTAAAATAAAAATAAAACTACAAGATTAACATATAATTTTCTTTCAAGCACTAAATTCTTGATTCAACATGAATAAAGAACACGAGTTCAATTTTTATAGTAGTACAAAGTAGATGTTATCGACTTCACTGTCTATCTATAATCCAAAAGGACGAGAAAGTCCAAGAGGCCAAAAAATGTCCTTTCAGGGATAGTACTGAAGTCATATGTAAAGTAAAAATGTATTTTACATCACCTCTTAATCTTCATTAGACATTACTTTTCCTTTGTAATAGTTATTCCATTACGCAAATCCTCTCTAGCGTACCTTACTATATTTTTATTTCATGAGTAATCAAATCTTTCCTACATTATGTTTTCTTTTCTCCCTGAAATAAGAAAATTAAACTTCTTATGGTTGGAACATGGACATCAAGATAGGGAACCCTAGAATCAATGAATTGATAATGCTTCAATCCTCTAAAGAATTTCTACAATTGAAGAAAATACATGAAATTGGAAAGTAAGGAATTTAATCCATAGAACTCTTTTTTCTACATTATTTTTTTTAATTGAACCGCCTCAAATTTTTTTAAGATAATTCAAAAAATTCAGAGATGCAAAATCACAATAATGATGCTTTTATAAAAATTAATAAAGATAAATAAATAAAAAATAATTTAAAACTCCCAGTGGAAACCAAAATCTCCACCAATTTAATTCCACTATTGAGGAATCCATTCCTCATTGCAAAACGAAGACCCAAAACTTTTGGATCTGATATGAGGAAATAATCACTTTTTTTTATGTAAAAGCAGTGAAAATAAAATCCCTAAAAAGTGGTTTTGCTGATTTGGGATTCTGAAGGTGAAGACCACTTGCTCTTTTATACATTTATCATTTTTTGTTGTTTTATAGTTGACACCTCCTAAAGTAACGATGGGAAATCAGTCATTAACATTACAACAGTTAAAAATAGGAACCCTAAACCAAAAAAAAAAAGCTTTAAAAACTTGAACTGGTACTCTTGAGTCAGGTCAACTTGGCCGCATAGGACTTGGCCGAGTCGGACCAAGCCGCACCTGAAGCCCAAACTAAAGATAAAAACATTTGAAAAATCATTAAAATTTGAAAAACAAATATCATATAAGCATATAAATGAAGTGCTTCTGATGTTTTAATTGTTTTTAACGAATTTAAGCAGCTATCTGCTGCTTAGGGTTATGGTCATATAGCTGATAAGAGTCGAAAGCCTTGGATCTTGAAAAAAAATGTGTCTAGGTCTCCGAAACCTCTACAAAATATCGGTAGATGCATCCCACACTTGGCCAAAATAAAAGGGAAAAGGACACGACATTTAAGGAGGGATTGACCCCGTAGGGGGCCAAGTTTGTGTCCACCTTGACTTAGACTTGACCAATTTTAGACCATGTTCAGATTAGTTATACATATAAAAATAAAAAATAATAATTCTGCCTCATCAAATGTTATCAGCCAGTTGATCAAAGGAAATCATAGTGGACAGTAAATATAGATTATAGAAGCAGTAACGGTTGGAAATCACTGAAGTTCAATCGAAAAATCAGAGTTCGATGAAGCCATATCAAACACATCTAATCCACCAAACATATTTTATACAACAGAACCAATAGGAACCACCTATACCATGTGTCCTGGAGACCGACTGTGATGAGGTAACAACAGAAGTTTGAAGGGACTAAAATTATATAAGGGAACACAGTTCCACAACTCCCTTCGACTACCGTAACATTAGGCCTTAACCCAGAAAAAATCAATAGAATAATCCTCAGCACTGGACAACCCAAATGGTGTATAGAAGCATCATCATTGATCACAGAGATGGCCCCACAAGTGGGCTACATGTCCTACCTACCACTACCAGAGATGAGACTTATGCTGAATCAAGATATTCTTACCAATCCATCTAAGATCAGATCTAGATCTAAAGATCTGACGGAGGTAAGTGAAGCTGGGATCCTCAGATGGAAGGTGGGCCCACAAAATTCAAAATACCAAACAGGTGAGATAAAATATGCCCTTGAAAGCTGCCAGGTCACCACTTGGATTAACCAAAAAAAAAGCAAAAATATTGATAATTCCCAAAATCAATGGGCAACCAAGATAATGATAGTTTGCAGATGTAGAAAAATAATTATGAAGAAGAAAATGGGATGGGTTGAATATGTTCAATCAGCTTTCCTCATAAGTGAGATTTGAAAATCTTATCTTGATACAATTTGAATCCAAAAAGATAATGGTAGATTACAATAGATAAAAAGCGGATAAGGCCTACTGTTAGGGTGGTCCAAGGGAGATCTGAAATTGTGTTCCCTTCTTAGGTAATGTGGTCTCTTCAAAGGAAGTATGCTGTTACAATAGCATTTACGTTCATACCCTTCTTTTCAGTGAATAAATAGAGGACACTTGAGGGAAGCATCTTCTCTCGAGCAGAAAATCGAATTCACCTAGAAATCTGGCGCTCTAAAACTTATGTTACCGAAAGTTGTAGGGATGCCCCATGTCTTTAACAGTGGTTGGATTCTGAATTTGCTTCATCCAAACACGAACATCAACATTGTACCATTCTTATTCGACCATCCACTACATATCTACGTGGTTCAGTGGCCGCAGGTGGCTGCTTTTCCTACAATTGTAGCCCTGGTAGGACTTGATCATTCCTCCCTTAAAAAAAATGAATCATTCCTCCTATTTCTGAGACTCTGATCAAAGAACACCATGTACATTGCCAGCCCTTGGATTAACATTTAAACATTAATTGACAGACTATATAACATATTACATATTATAAATGAATACAATGACCTACGACATTCAAGGTCAATGAAAAGGTATAAAGTGGATGGCTCTGATATTTTATTCTCAGGTATTGATGGGGTTAGATTATTGAAAATGGGGTAAACGTTATCATAGTGAAGAACCCTCTGAATATCATGAGTAGAGCCCCCCCTTCAAAAAAATCCAAACTGCTTATAAATCTAACACGCTTTTATAATGACATTCTACGAATTTTAGCTCAATTGAAGACCATTATTAAATGTTCAACATGTGATTAACAACAACCACTTTCCTCTTTTCATCATAAAATGTAATGAAGTTCATTTAGTGTAAAAAACACATGATTAATCTAAAAATGGGCCATGCTGTCATGCTGAGACTAACTTAAAGATTTGGATGCATTCAATCCAATGAATATTAGGGTTTAATATTGTCTGGATTTTTTAAGATGAGTACCACTTATGAATTCTGATACGGTGTTACAATAATGTGAGGAAACTTGTCTTATCACCAGCTACAAACAAAAATGTACATACACTTGATGTCGAACTCACTTGGATGCATGCTAATCATAAGGAATTGGAAGATCTGCTATGGATTAGATGGGGCCAAAACGTGAATACGACTTTGCTGGTCGTAACCATAGTTATCAGAATCCTGCGATTCGTATCCCGAATCTTGAGGAGAACGATTCGTATCTTTGTAATGAATCCCATTTACAAATTAATCTTAGGATTCAGGTGTGAATCTTACAATTCGATACTCGTTTTATTTAATCTTACGACTCAAGCGATTCGACTAAGGAAGAACGGCTATAGACAATAAGCTAATATTAATAATCTTTTACCTTTTCACTTTCTTTATTCTCTCTTTCTTTTATCGCTTGTATTTTTTAAAGGTTATTTAGTAGTTAATGAAACTTTGTAACAATTTTTACGGCTTTGATAAGGTTTTAAAGATGAATAAAGAACATGCATTTAACTAAAGCATTCGACTGTACGTATGGTGCTTGTTTATATCTTCTTCTTTTTTTTTTTAATCTATCTTGGTTTTTTTTCTTCATGAACACTTTCTTAACTTTAAGAGATATCTTACCGTGTAAGATTGATGGTTTGGATTTTATTTTATTTTGATATTTTGATTTAAAGATTAAAAAATATATATATTGATACTTTAAACTTATTTAATTATTTACACATCATTTATTTCATATACATATATATAGGGAGACGCTCCTATAAGAGATATCTCTCATCTTACTATGAGAGATAAGGTGGGGGCCCTCACATTTAAGTTGTTGGCATTGGATATGGATGTGAGGGCCCCCACCCTTATCTCTCATATAAGATGAGAGATATCTCTCACAGGAGCATCTCCCATATATATATATATATATATATATATATATGTCATGATGTTCTTGATATGATTGTATGATAGACTTGTTATAATATTTATACTACTATAAATGGAAA
This sequence comes from Umbellularia californica, assembly GCA_028538565.1. NCBI lineage: Eukaryota > Viridiplantae > Streptophyta > Magnoliopsida > Laurales > Lauraceae > Umbellularia > Umbellularia californica. The sequence continues at coordinate 57,537,613 of JAPQWN010000007.1, forward strand.
ATGGATGGTTATGAATAATTACTTTTTTCTTTTTCTTTTAATTTTTAATTATTTTTTATTTTTATTAGAAAAATAAAAATCCTACGATTCGTGATTCGATTCGATTCATGGGTATGAACAATTTGCGATATGATTCCGATTTTGAAACCTATAGTCGTAACCATTTTGTTTAAGGGTTTGAAGTTTAACAACATTATTTGTGCATGTATATACATTAAATTTGGGGCCGTTAATCGATGATTAGGATCATAAGGTCAGTCATATTTGGCTAAATTTTAATCCACTTTGAGACTTTCCAACCCCCCATCGATGGCACAGATGTCAACAAGAATATCCAAATATGAATTATATGTTAAAATTTTAAAAGCAAAGACAAATGTAAAAACTATTCACTGTTGGTAAATTTTAATCCAGATTGCTTCTACCATTGGTTCAACCATGTATAACTGTCGCATCATAATTAATAAACAAAAATAAGAGTCAAGTATCATTTAAAGTAGTCAATATCATCAACCCAGATGGTTTTGATCTATTTTAATGTTTAGGTTGGCCCAAACATTTCAATCCATTAATTTGGGTTAAAACAGGTCAGGCAGCACTGTCTGGCTTTTGACACTCCACTCTTAATTTGTTTCCTAACTCGTTTTCATACTTTCTATTATCATTATCCTTTTTCATGATCAATTGGGTTTTGGCTTCTTTTTTAAATAATTCTTATTTGTAAAAATTACTGTTCTTAGAAAAATAACCATGAATTTAGATATTAAATTTCGATATTTTATATATGTTTACATTTTCACTGTTGTTTTTCCTTATTTAAATTTTTTTTTGTTGGATTTAACATTTTCTACTTCTTCTACTTTTACCTTTCTTAATTAATTTTTTACTTTTTTCCAAATACTGTGACTTATTAAAAATGTTTCATTGGAATTAAAATTTTATAAACTAAAAATCCACTTTCATTTTCTTTCATATTTCTATTTTCAATTTAAATTTTAACTTCTCATTATAAACATTAATTTTAACTTATTTCATCGATTTCTTATTATACATAGTTTCCTTCCTTTTGGAAAAAAAAAAAATCCACAGATCTATATATTAACTTCAGTGATTAATTTATTTTATTTTGCCTTTTCTATATTCTGTTACCCATTTTTCTCCCTTTACTGAAAGGATTTCAATAAAATGCCTTTATATCTTCTTGTCTTTCCCCTTAATCTTCTAATCCAAGTGTTCGGTGTCACGCAAATTTTTCAAAGTTTTATTTTTATCACTCCCATATTATTATCAACAAAAAAAAATATTCCCATATTATTTATAATTGCTTTCTTTTCTAAAATTCTCCTCTCCTAAAAAACTTTAAAATTCTAACTATTAATATTTCAATTTAAATTTATTTCAATGTTAATTTTTTTAACATTACCATATTATTACTGATAAAAAAATAATTCTCATATTACTAATCACTGCTTTCTTTTCTAAATTTGTCCTCTCCTACTCAAGTTTTGTTCTTAAGTTTTTTAAATGTTATTTTTTATCACTCCTTTTTTTGGGCCCATGCACTGCATGGGTTTTTTGTTTGTTTTCTTACTAATTGGATTCATTAGGATGGTGATCATCAATAACATGGTAGCTCACCAAAATGACCATGATCTGTGATTATGCACCGCCCCTCACTGTCTACTTTAAGAAGGTCCTCTTCTGTTATCTCCTCCAAGCCCTCCAAAGATATTATATGTGGAGTCCCTCTTGTTACAGCATCCCCACTTTTAGAAAGAAGACAAGTGAAGCCCTCTTCTGCAGCAATTGGCAAAGCCACTTCACTGCTAGAGAACGCTGAGTTTACACGGCAGAATGTTACAACACCTGCAAAAATATCGTTTTTCATAAAATATGAGGAACAAAATAATTATCCAACCAAATATCACAGTTTCAGAAATAATGCGTAACCTCCTCTTTTCCAGTTTTTTTGTTCCGTTTTTTAAGAAAAGAGTATGATTCCATAGAAAGGGACAAAAGGAGTTCAAGGATAATAATAAGAAATGATGCAAGGACGCAGAGGCCATAATTCCCAATACACTCAAGCAAAGCACTAAGTTGTGGCATGTACCAGGTGCTGTGAGATATCCCTACTTTCCGTTCCGAGCCGGTATGGAAAAATATACGAGTCCAGCTTGAGTACCAAGGTTGCCACAAATCGATTGAAAAGAACTTAGATTTATAAACACAATGGCTATCCCATTGATCTTACATGCCAAGACAATTACAAGACAAGGACAAGACAATGATAGACTATCACCATAGTCATTGTGATCCTATGAACTTACAGTCACTTTTAAGAGTTATGCTTCTCCACGACCCTAAGACAAGAACAGGCCAATAATAGACATCAACAGTCATTGTAATTCTATCAACTCACAGTCACCTTTAAGAGTTATGCTTCTCCACTCGACCCTATTGGAGGTGCATGCTCCCTGTCACCCCATATTCTAACATGCCTTTCCTCTGTACTTCATTCACGGTCTTAATTAGTCTTCCATCTCCTAGGTTCCCTGAACTAGGAACCCTTCTACACATCAAACAAAAGCTCATTCAGGACTTCTCTTTATTAGAGTTGCAAGTACAGGAGAAGATTTGAGAAGAGGAACAGTGACATCCCTTGTATTGTATACCTCTATTTATTTTTTATTTTAATTTTTTTTAAGTACAAGCCTTGCCATAATTGAAATATAACTACAATCAATCTTATCTAATCCAGGAATGCGATTACTATAAAACTTCCTAATCTAAGGACTTACAATAGAAACCACAATCTATCATAACCAAGAAGAGATATTGTGCAACAGATTTGTTTTGACCCATGGACTGATGATCCATTGGGTTATCTTTACCCGTTGGGTGGGCCTGTATCCTGAAACGCAAACCAACCAATAGCAAAAGGTGAGCATCAAGAGGTTGAAGACCTGTCAATTGCCAGAACCATGGTCTACCTGGTCTTTGAAAGTTTTTTTTTTTTTTTTTTGTTTTTAAATGATGACTGTATTAACACTCAAAAACTGCACAGTATAGGAGCAGTATACTGACCACAAAAAAAAAAAAGAAGAAACAACCAGCTCAAAAGGACCCTTCACCTTAAAATACAGCCAAGACCACCCATATAAGGGAGCCAAAACCAGAGAGATAAAAAAAAGTTAAAACTGAACAGAAATAAACAGATCTGGTCTGTGAACTTCCTCTTTTGCAAAGAGGTCTGCTTCGTCATTGGCAGTGCGTTTTATGTGATGGAAGGAGACAGTCAAAGATCTGGACAGCTCTATCACCTCCTCAATCAAATCAACTAGATGCAAAGGCAGATTAGAAGAGTTGGAAGTCCACTGAATAACACAAGCAAAGTCTCCTTCTACAATAAGGTGCTGGGGGTTAAAAGGAATGTATGAAATTTGAATAGTGCGGTGTTGAACATAATGATCGACAAAGTGACAATCAACCTCAAGGTGCTTAGTTTGTTTGTAAAAAACAACGTTGAAGCCAAGTTTAATGGCACTGTCACTATCAGCAGTTGCGTGGAACAAAACTCGACATTCGGCTTCAGCTGATGAATGAGAAACAGCTTCTTGTTTCTTGCTTTTCCTAGATGAGTGAAAAAACAAGAAGGATAGAGAATCCTGTGGTTGATCGATGCTCATCAGTATCACCAGCAGTAGCACAATGAGTCAAAAAAAAGAAAACCATGCAGATTAAAAGAACTGTGAGAAGCCATATGTAGAGAATGATTAGTAGTTGCTTGTAGATATTGTAAGATGCGAAGGACTAAAGCCCAATGAACAGAAGTGGCACAAGCAACAAATTGACTAACCACATGAACCACAAAACAATATCCAGTCTGGTGATGGTAAGATAAACTATGCTTCCAACAGCTAGGTGATAAAGAGTAGGATCTGAAAGAGTGATGCCATATGTAGTGCAAATTTTTAAATTTGTCTCAATGGGAGTAGGAACAGGCTTTATATCTATTAAACTGCCTTTTTGGATCACATCATTATAATACTTGGCTTGGGAAAGAAAGAAGTCATGAAAGACGATGATACCTTAGCAGAATTTCTTTGGATGATCACAAGCCCCAGATTTGCCAGTCCAAAAAGAAACTTCTATAACAGAGATGAATGGTTACGAACCATTACCATTGAAGATGAGTTGCTTTCAAGGACTCTGTCCTGCATACAGTGCCAAACAAGGTCGGAAAAAACCTTACAAGCAGTTCTGAATTTCCGAACAGTAGGAAACCTTGGATTTAGTAGGGCCCTAAACAGATTGGGTCACAAATAGGGTCTTTCGTCCTCTCTATCGATACATCCATGGGGTTTGATGAGAGTCTTACCTCTATAATTGATTTTCGAAGAAACAAAGATCTCAAGATGAAGATTCCAATGATCACTTCAACTGCGCTACCTGAAATTAGGGTTTACTTCTCCCTGCAGAGAGAATGAGGAGGTTTCGGCTACATATGATAGGATTCTTTCATCCTCTTTGTTCAATTGGTATGGGCCCCTGTTTTCTTTAGATGTCGGTCTATAGAAAGCAAATATAAGAGAAACCAGATTGCTAGAAGCCAGAAGCATTGTTATCAAAATCCTAAGATTCGTATCCCAAATCCTACAATTAATATCGAATCCTAAGGGAAAAGAGTTGCATTTACATAATGAATTCCATTAACAAGATAATCTTAGGATTCAAGTGTATGTTTATGATTCGATACTTGTTATATCAAATCTTACAACTCAAGTGATTTTTCTGAGCAAGAATAGCCATCGCTGATAGGTTAATATTAGTCCCTTTTCTTTTACTTTGTTTCTTTTGCTTTTTTGTCAGAAATTCTACTTTTAAAAGATTACATTGTAATTAACGAAACCACTTAAGGGCTTTTACTATTTTGGAGAGGTTTTAAAGATAAATAAGGAACATTTGACTAGAGCATTCACAAAAAAAAAAAATGAATGCAATTTGTATATTGGTGTATGTCATGGTGTTCATATGATTGGATCCTAGTCTTACTTAATAGTGTAATTATGCTACTATGGATGGACTATTAATAACTATCCTTTATTTTTTTTTCATTTTTTTATAAGAAAAAAAATCCTACAATTTGCAATATGAGTTAGGATAAGACTCAATTCATCTTCTTAAACAATTTGCCATATGATTTTGATTTTCAGAACAATGGCCAGAAGAATTGTTCAAATCTTTGATCTTCGATGGTGGTTCCAGCTTTGCCTTAAAGTCTCTAACTACAGCCTCTAAATCTTTGATCTCCAATTGCATTCTCACTCACATATTGACGATGAGACAAGACAGATCAGAAACCCTAATGGGCTGTTCTTCAGTTATTGAATACTTGCAGAGCCACATGCAAGGTCGGGTTGAGGGTTTTCTCAAGAACACCAGAGGCTACTGCTTCAAGAAGTGCTGAACAGAAGGAAGGCCTTTGAAGAAATAAGGAGAAAAAAAGGGAAAGCCAAACCTAAATCTAAACATATCCATAAATGTAAATCTAAGTTGTGATACCAAGCTGAGATTTTATGGCTACATCTTGAAACAATTGTTTGATCTTATTTATAGTGAATGACCAATGGCTATATAGAAAGTATACTAAAAGATGTTAACCCAAACTAGGAAACCTAATCCTGACTATTAACTCAAATATAATATAATCCTAATTTAGGAAACTAATTCTCATAATTACAAATAAATCCATTAACCCAAAATTACATATAAACCCAACTGTCCCTTAACTGCAAGCAGGTGGTCAATCTAGATGGCAAATGCATGTCTTGAGTTAAATGAAGATATTTTACCATATGCACCCATTTGAGGTATACACAGACCAATTTGGGTATCTATGATACAATTAAGAGTGCTTTCCAAGGTTTGAAATACTAGACCTCTCTGTTTCACGAAATTAAAGATTCACTACAAAATAATAAAATTAAACAGATATAGCAACAGTCATACAACCTATGAAAAAGGTCTGCATATGGTAAGGGGAAAATGCATGCAACAGCTTCCAGAAGTTCATGGAAAGACTATGAAAATTAGATCAATGGAAAATATATGATTAAGACTCAAATGATTTGATAGCATAAAAGCATACAACTAGCTCATCCACCATGCCCAGTACAGATTTGAAATTTATTCTATTTTGGATGAGGTGCCAATTAACTAATTGATACAACTACAAGAAGCAATAGCATTTCCTATGAGCTGCCTTCATAGCATAAAATCACAAGGGTATCAAAAAATTATGACAGGTGCCATACACTATCAAATGCATTAACCATTGGTTATAACTTATAAGTATCCGCTTGCATACCCAATACCATACACTGAGTAACTCATTCTTTTGTATGTAGTTCATTTGCATGTATCAATAATAAGGTGGTTGTATCAGTCCAATATCGATGCATCAGCTAGTTGAGTGCATGAAATGACGCTACTAGTTCCCTGAGAAATTGGTCCTGTATGCATCTATATTGGTCACCAACTGATACTGAAACAAGGTAGGCATACGGGCATACTATCAATTCCTCTGACTTAGATGATTTGGTCCTATATAGGATGTAGCACCATGGATATCCAAAATACCATTGTATATTATACCACAAATTCAAACACATCGTCAGAAGTTGTACTCCAGAATGATTAGCAATGTGATCAAGGATCAAAATGAATCCAAGATATGGTGGTACCATGGCTCTATTGTCTGTATTCTGAAATTGAATTACATAGATAAAACATTGGTTCCATTAATCTTAAGCACAGAAGTGGTCAAAGAAACCAATCAAATCAAAGCACTATTTATTTTTTTTAAACGGAAAGAAAATTTATTAAGAGAGAAGCCAAATACAAGGCTAAAAGGCAAAGGAAGAGAAATAGTGGGGATGGTACAAGAGCATTGTATATCACACAACCCCAATTACATTACCACACCCACCCAAGAAGACAATCTCATTACTGTTAGCAAGGCCCAAGGCCCAAGGCCCATGTGAAAGTCCTTCACATAACTCTCACATGGATTGATCTAGTTCTATTACAACTGTACATATTCTATAATTAGTTTTAGTTAGTTTCCTTCCTAACTTATGATCAATGTAATTAGTTTCCTTCCAAGATTAGAACCTTGTTTAAAGGCATGTAAAGCTCTATATATATGAAAGGACAATCTCCAGAGAGGGACACAAAAATTCATTCAATACAATTCAATTTAAAGACTTCTTGTGATCAGCCGTGAGCATCTTATTTCTGTCATGGTATCAGAGCTTAGGCTTAGGGCAATCTGATCTTTGGGAAATCTTCCAACACATCAAGGGATAGAGAAAGAAGTCTCTAGTCTCTCTCGTGCAACACAGATCCAGGATCTGTTTCAAGAAATTTCCAGCGACTAGCAACAGCAACAGATCTCTCTGTGTGGCCCACCACAGATCCATCAGATCAACATCCAGATTCCATTCCACATTGGTCGACTGATATTCCTAAGTCTATTGGTGATTTTTCCAGAATTTTTTAGAGACTCCAGGTTGGATTTTTACTCAATTTCCAGATATTTCAAAATTTCACATTGTTTTCATCAAGACCGTCCAGAATTTTTGATATTCAGTAGATTCAGTTCATTCTTAGTTCAGTAGAAGCCAGAATAGAGGGTTTTCTCAGATCTGTCCCTTGATCTTTGCCCAGGATCATCAGTGGGGCCCACGTGGTGGTTTTTCAGCCACTGTCAAGGACGTCTGGGGTGTTTTTTTGCACAATTTTTTGTGCTATACTGTTCTGTTTCTTCCTACTTGGTCGGATTGAGTTTTTTTTTCCACAGGACAGACTTTCTCTTCTCTGTTGTTTGTTTTTTATTGCTGCTACATTGATTTATTACCAATATCGGTTGAGATGGACAAATCTGAAGTTACTACTATTCGGGATTCCGGACCCTCTGGTCGGAATACGACAGTATTAAGTATGCTGGTGTGGCTGCCAATGTTTTGATCGTCATCCGCGACCTTCAGGCCTCTAGTCAGCGGGATCAATTTTTAATGAAATTGCGGAATGAATATGAAAGTGTCCGATCTGCCCTGATGAATCGGACGCCTCTACCTTCCTTGGCTGTCTGCTTGAATGAACTCTTACGTGAGGAACAGCGCATGGCCACCTCGGCACATTTGGCTCAACAAACGACTGAGACCTATTCAGTCGCATTATCAGCCAATAAAGCTTCTCAGCCTCCGCCTCGAGACTTGAGCAAAACACAGTGCTACAGCTGTCAGAAATTTGGGCACCTTGCATCTCAATGCAAACAGAAAGTCTGCAGTTACTATAAAAAGTCGGGACATATCATCTCTGAATGTCGCCGCCGTCCACCACGTCCGTCAACACAGTATCAGACTCCACAATATCCGGCTCAGCAGCATCAGAATTCTCAGTCTCAGACTCCACACGCATATGTCGCTTCATCGGTTATGCCTGCTCCTCCATCTGCCTCACAGCCTGGACCCTCATCATCTCTCACTCCTGAATTGGTTCAACAAATGATTATCAATGCCCTCTCTGCTTTTGGTCTCTCAGGTAAGTCACCTTCCTCTTCTACTTGGTTCGTTGATTCCGGGGCATCTAATCATATGACGTATTCCCACACCCCTTTCTCCAATCTGACAAGTTACAATGGCCATCTTCAAATACAAACTGCTGACGGTGGACATGTTCCCATTACTGCTGTCGGTGATATCCCTGGTCCCATCCCATTGAAAAATGTTTACCTTTGTCCTAATTTAACTTCCAACCTACTATCTGTTGGACAACTTGTGGAAAATAATTGTAACATCTCTTTCTCTTCTTCTGGTTGTGTTGTGCAGGACCAGATGTCCGGGAAGGAGATCGCGAGGGGGCCTAAGTGTGGGCGCTTGTTTCCGCTGGATTTTTCTAAACTTTCTAAGAATCAATTTGTCCAAAATGTGTTTTGTTTTTCTCTTAGAGATAATTGCCGCTTGTGGCATAATAGACTCGGACATCCTAATTCCAAGGTTTTGTCCCTTATGTTAAATTCTGGTTTATTAAATAAAACTCTTGGTTTATCTTCTTGTGTGCCTTTTGATTGTGCTACTTGTAAAATGGGAAAGAGCAAAACTCTTCCTTTTCCTCATTCAACTTCACACACCTCTCAGTGTTTTGATTTAGTTCATAGTGATGTATGGGGAATTGCTCCAGCTCTTTCCCACGCTCACTATAAATATTTTGTGACCTTTATTGATGATTTCAGTCGGTTCACCTGGGTTTATTTTCTGCATTCAAAATCTGATGTTTTTCATGTTTTTAAAATTTTTTTGGCTTATGTTGAAAATCAATTTTCCACCTGCATTAAAATTTTGCGATCTGACTCAGGTGGGGAATATATGTCCTCTGATTTTCAACGGTTTTTGCAAAACAAAGGCATTATTTCCCAAAAATCTTGTCCTTATACTCCCCAGCAGAATGGAATCGCTGAAAGGAAAAATCGACATCTCCTTGATGTCACTCGTTCCCTTCTTCTGGAATCCTCGGTTCCTACTCGTTTTTGGGTTGAGGCACTGGCTACAGCAGCTCATCTTATCAATCGTATGCCATCCACCTCCATCGAGAATCAAAGCCCATATTACCGTTTGTACAAGACCGCTCCATCCTATGAGGATCTTCATGTTTTTGGCTCCACTTGTTTTGTGCACTTGCCTCCTTCTGAGAGGACCAAACTCACGGCACAATCAGCTCAGTGTGTGTTTTTAGGTTATGCACCCTTCCAGAAAGGGTTCCTTTGTTATGATCCTCACATTCGTCGTTTACGTACCTCTAGGAATGTTGTTTTCTTTGAACATCAGTATTTTTTTCAAAAACACGTTCACCCTCCTGACTCCTCTTTTGTGTCATTACCTGGTTTTTCTGACGACCCGTCAGTTGTTCGGTTTAATCCTAACTTTGTGTATCATAGACGGAACCGCCCAGCGCCTACCAGGGATCCCTCTCCTGATCTTCCTCCGGCATCCGGTCCACCACCGGCAGTTGATCCACCCGGACATCCTTCTCTGCGTCGCTCCACTCGGATTTCGGTACCACCAGCCCGTTATGGGTTCTCCCATACTTCCTTAATGGCCACTTTATCTTCCTCTCCCATTCCCCAATCCTATTCTCAGGCTGTACAGGACCCATGTTGGAACAAGGCTATGCAAGAGGAATTGGATGCGTTAGCACAAAATCATACGTGGGATATTGTACCATCTCCTATGGGTGTCAAACCTATTGGCTGTAAGTGGGTCTTTTCTCTCAAGTTAAAATCCGATGGCACATTGGATAGATATAAGGCGCGTCTTGTAGCTCTTGGAAATCGCCAGGAATATGGCATTGATTATAATGAAACGTTTGCTCCTGTCGCCAAAATGACCACGGTTCGCATCATTCTTGCTGTTGCTGCATCTCAGTCTTGGCCTCTATATCAGATGGATGTCAAGAATGCATTTCTTCATGGCGATCTAAACGAAGATGTCTATATGCGTTTGCCTCAGGGCTGCTCCTCTGGAAAGGGTATGGTTGCCAAACTCCGTCGCTCCCTCTATGGTCTGAAGCAAGCTCCTCGCGCCTGGTTTGAGAAATTTCAAGCTGCTCTTCTCCAATTGGATTTTCATCCGAGCCAGTATGACCCTTCTATGTTCTTACATCATGCTCCATCCGAGATTACTGTGCTACTGGTCTACGTGGATGACATTGTCATTACTGGTCCGAATGCACATATGATTCAGGCAATCCAAGCTTCTCTTAATCAGACATTTCACATGAAGGATCTCGGCCCTTTACACTATTTCCTTGGTCTTGAAGTTCATCAATCGACTAAAGGAATCGTTCTCAATCAGCACAAATACACGGTTGACCTCATTCACTTGGCCGGCCTTACTGCTTCTGCTCCCATAGATACACCGGTTGAACTGAATGTCAAACTCAGTAAAGAGGAGGGTGACCTTCTTCCCGATCCTACAACATATCGCCAGTTAGTTGGTAGCCTGATCTACCTCACGATCACTCGCCCTGATATCTCCTATGCGGTCAACCTCATGAGTCAGTTTATGACTGCTCCAAGACATCTTCATATGGCTGCTGTTCGTCGCATCATTCGGTACCTTATTCGCACACCGACTCGCGGGTTGTTTTTCCCATCCAACAATCATCTATCTCTCAGGGCTTATTCCGATGCTGATTGGGCTGGTTGTCCGGATACTCGCAGATCGACAACAGGATGGTGCATGTTTTTGGGTGATAGTCTGATTTCTTGGAAATGCAAGAAACATGGAAAAGTTTCAAAATCTTCTACCGAGGCTGAGTACCGAGCAATGTCTGCTGTGTGCTCTGAAATTCTTTGGCTACGCGGACTCCTTTCCGATATTGGGTTTCCAGCAGCCGGTGCTACCCCACTCTATGCAGACAATACTAGTGTTATTCGGATTACTGAAAATCCGATTTTCCATGAATGCACTAAGCACATTGAGGTTGATTGTCACTTCATACGTGATGAACTTACACGCGGTGTCATTAGTCTTCCACATATCTCCACTGAGCTTCAAATTGCTGACATTCTTACTAAAGGTCTTCCGCGACCGCGTCATCAATTCTTGATTGGCAAATTGATGCTTGTTGATTCTCCCGCATCAATTTGAGGGGGGGTGTTAGCAAGGCCCAAGGCCCAAGGCCCATGTGAAAGTCCTTCACATAACTCTCACGTGGATTGATCTAGTTCTATTACAACTGTACATATTCTATAATTAGTTTTAGTTAGTTTCCTTCCTAACTTATGATCAATGTAATTAGTTTCCTTCCAAGATTAGAACCTTGTTTAAAGGCATGTAAAGCTCTATATATATGAAAGGACAATCTCCAGAGAGGGACACAAAAATTCATTCAATACAATTCAATTTAAAGACTTCTTGTGATCAGCCGTGAGCATCTTATTTCTGTCAATTACCCCTTGTTTAGCTAACACATCCGCCATAGAGTTGGCGGATCTAACCTCAAGATGAAAGGAAACAAAAGAAACTCGGTGAATACTTTGATGTTGGAATTGATATATCATTTGTGGTAAAGTCTACCCTATGTTTAAATGTAGCACAAGACAGTGAAGGGAGGACTATCCCATTCTAAAATCTAATATTTCACAAACACTTCATTTTGTATTTTTTTTTTTTTAATAGACAAACACTTCAATTTTCAGCAGCAGAATCCCACATTCTTCCTTCTTTTTTGAACTTTTTAAATACATCTGCATTTTTTGACTTGGTAAATAAAACCTTTGCATCTAAGTGACTGAACATGAACTTGAGAGAATTCTATAAATACAAATCATTATAAAAAAAAATAAATGAAAGGATAAAAAGGAACATTAACTTACCAGAATAACTGATACGTCCTTTTTTTGAAGTACGAGTGCAAGAAAAAAAGGCTTCATATCCCTCAGCCATAAATAAATCTGCTGATATTTCTTGCCCCGATAACTTCGTCTCCTGGAACAGCATTTTTCAATATAAAATTCTTAAGTTCACATGTAAATGGGATTCATTGCATAGGTACAAATCTTTTTCCTAAGGATTCGTATCCCAAATCTTACCATTCGTATCATAAGATTTGAGATATGAATCCTAGGATTCTGACAACAATGGTAGTTGATAATATATTTTTTTTTAATGAAATTTATATATTGTTAGTTAATAATATATTATAAAATGTTTTCCTATGAAATCTAACTGAAACAATGATATATATATGTACTTAAATATTTTAAAGTATGATTTGTACATAATTTCTTATTTGTGCTACTTTTGGATATAACTCTTATTTAAAAATAAGCGTTTATTTAAGTTTACTTGAATATTATGTCAAACCCATGACTCCTATAGTTTGGGATTTGGCAAATTGGACACCTTGTATAATTATCAGATTCTAACACATGCACCCTACTAATACAACTTATATCAGCACAAAATCATATTTGTCCAAGAGAACACTACACACAGATTCACCAGAGCTGGTATAAACTAGAAATAGAAGAGGGAAAGAATCATGGCTTACTAGACCATGACTTTATGATGTAGGCCGAACTACAGATTGAAGAGAGACAGAATCTATCAACCAAGGCAGCAATCCAACCAGCAATATCAAGGGAATAAAAGCACAAACCAAACCATAGCTTTGCAGAACTAGATGCAATACACTAGAAGCACATGTAATCAACTACATGTTGGACAAATGGTTTTCTTGCATATTTATATGATTTGAGAACTACATCCCAGGATACAAACTAGACTGGCGATCCAACACTAAACAATAATAAGATGTTTCAATGTAACATGTATAAGTTATAAAGTATACTTTGTACTTTATGTTCTTGCCTCTATAAACTCAAAAATCAAACCAAAGCACTGGAATAGCAGGAAGACCAAGCCATAAAGGCTGGGGCATTTGGCCATGTCAACCATAGGTCCCATTGTGGCCTTATGTGCACACACAGGGACCTTGTACCCACTAATTTGGTGACTACTCATGTACAATTCAATAGCAGTAACATCGAGCATGTTTCATTACTCCTGGTCATCTTGATCCACTTCATCTTCCCCAAGTTGCAGAACAGTCAACCTCAAGCTCTACTCTTTTTCTTTCTCTTGTGCTTCCGGTTTCTCTTTTTCTTCAGTTTCGTACACACTTTCTTCACACTCTCCGTCATCTTTATTAGACAAAAAGCCACACGTGCCATACTTTATTGAAGAAGTCGCTCCACATGGGCTGTTTACACTCGAAGCATCATCACAATAGATCTGCATCCAAAACATGCTTCCAAAATTCTCCCCGTAGGGTCACCACCTACAAAATTTCTTCACCATCGGCGATTTATGTTTGGTTTTATTAATACCTCATCCATCAACAGGCAACAAAATGCTATTATTGACCAATTTGAAACAATCTCAATCTCATGGTTTTCATATCTTCCTCTTTCTTAATTCAACATCAAAGTTTAATGTGGCCCCTTAATTAGACTCATATCTGACTGTCAAGAGCTGTATGATACCAGTCTATGCTCAGAGTAGAGAAATTTGCTTTGAAGCCCGAGAAATGTTCGTCATGCCCCCAATTCTGGATCCCGGAAACCACGTGGAAAATCCAAAATTGGTGGCGAACATCCAGGATCCTAGTCCACAGTGAGGTCCAATTTAAAACTTTACAAACATGAATTCAAGAATATTTAAGCGGAAGCAACATCATATAACATCATATAAAATCAGCGGAAGCAACATGACTATAGATCCATCCATGTGCATCATCCACAAATATGAAAAATGTAAAGGGTGCAAGTCGGGACTACAAGTTCCATATGAATATAATAGTTTGTTACACCAACTGAGCATCAACTCCAAATCAACTATTCAACGGGCATCGCTCTCTATCCTCTAGCTGATAAGCTAGATTGCCAATTCCTTACCCATAGTCCTCCGCAACCAGCACCTCATAGAATGTCTCACCCTCCGGGACAACGGGGTCAATGACACTAACCCCAACACCAAGGTTATACAAGATCAGATGCAAAAGGACCTAGTAGCACAGGATACAAATAGCATAGTATGAATGCATCAAAAGGAGTAAAGACAATGATAATAATCAATAGAGTAACAGTGGCAAGAGATGCTAGGCAGATCGTGCAATAATAACATGCCCATCATGAATCAAGATAAAGGAATAAGTTATAAACCATCCAACAATAAGGCATATCCACACATAGGCTAGTACCACGGGAAATTATGACGCTACCCTCTAGTACTGCACATGAGTCACAGTGGGGATGCACGGGATGATAGCCCGACCAAAACAAAGTTAACGGAGTCAGCCGGTCAAAGTCTTGGTAGCCAGTGGCGTATCACGTACGTCCTCTTCCCTGGGCTTCATCACGTACGTCCACCTCAAGAATCTCATCATGACGGCAAGGTAATATTAGCTCCTACCAAGGGTAATCAGTCCATGGCTAAGCTCTTCAACCAAGTGGATGTTGGTACCGACTCAAAGAACCAAACAAAAGGTCGGTGTCTGGCTAGGCTTCCCTTGTGTGAGAAAGGTTTCAGAATCCAAACAAGGTCCGATATCAAAGTCTAATCCATCCCATCAAACCATCAAAGTACCAATCCATCAATAATACCATCAAAGTCCAGACCATACAATCCATCCAAGGGCACCTAATCCACACAAACAAACCATCTACTCCATGGTTCAAGGCCATCCCAAACATAAGGCCATCGCATAGCCTGCCTAGCCCATCCTCCAATCATATCCAAGTTCTCCTCTAGGTAAACCCTAGGTCATGGTCCCCATTTACATCATCACCGGTATGCATCACATGCTAACCATAAAATAATAGAATAAGAAAATACGAGAGCAATATATATATAAATTCATTGATGAACAACCAAGAAAGGGATATACATGGCCAACCTAGGTTAAGGTTCCTCCTTCAGGTGTGGGGTCACACTCCACAAACACAGTGGTTAAAAGGAGTTTCAGATGCTCAATGATATTTACTTGGTTCTTCAAAGGTGATTAGCATCCAAGACATCCCCCTTAACCATTGTGTCGGTTCCATTACAACCTCCCATACCCTACTTTGAGGCACCCGGTGAGAGAATGTTAAGCTCACCCATCCTCACACCTCATGGTCTCCAATTACAACCCTTTAAATAAGATAAATGGGTTAAAAGATACAAATTCTGCACTTTAGAAATTCCCAGGCTTACGGTCAGTCGTAGCTAGTTACAACTATATCCGCAAGAGGGCTGACAGTTAGCCATGAGGTAACTGCTGTATAATTTTTGGTGCAATTCCACATATTGGAATTGTAACCATAACAGGGTCCCCTTCATACGATGGTTAGCCCACGGTTAGCCCTAACCTTCTCGCGGTTAGCCTCCAAGTCACCGCAGTTCCAATTCCCAAAAAAAATGCACATATTGTCTTTGTGACCGACATGCACTATGGTGAGCCTTACGGCTAGCCGTGGGGCCTCCACGGTTAACTGTAAGGTCACCAAAAGGTCACCGAACATCATTTCCTAAAAAACATCAACATACTGGAAAAGCAACCGCGGATCTCACAGCTACCTTTTGGAGTCCCACAGGTATCCATAAGTGATCCACAGCTAGCCTTGGAACTTCAGAAACCAAACTTTGATCCTCTGAATTCCTTCCAAATACCATCCAAACCTCTCCAATTCCATTCAAACCATCAAGATACAACCTCCACCACATATCACATCATAATCCACCAGCAATTCATCAAGAAATGGGCCATTCATCATCAAATTGGGGTTCCAATCATCAAATGGTCTAGAACATGAAAAGAGTTTAGAAATTTGGGGAATTCTACATCATTCATCAATATAATTGAGATCAAA
Organism: Umbellularia californica; assembly: GCA_028538565.1. Classification (NCBI taxonomy): domain Eukaryota; kingdom Viridiplantae; phylum Streptophyta; class Magnoliopsida; order Laurales; family Lauraceae; genus Umbellularia; species Umbellularia californica. The sequence continues at coordinate 57,554,090 of JAPQWN010000007.1, forward strand.
GGTGGGAATCAAAAGAGAAATCAACATGCATGCTATGTTAGGTGTATATTGCACTTGCCTTAGCCTCCAATCTAGGGTTTCCAACCTAGCTCCTTAAGACACAAGCCTTATAACCCTCCAAAAACCCAAGAACACCTCTAAATCTTCTACCAAAGCAAGATCACACCTCCAACAGCCCATTCCCAAGGAGAACCATGCATTAGAAGGGTAATTCACAAAGAGAAACCGTAGGAAGCTATAGACATGGAGATGGATCTTGAAACTCACCTTGATATGAAGGAGATGAAGAGATCTATCAAGAGAGGTGATGATCACAAGCAAGAGATGGATGGAACTCTTGAGAAATCTCTAATTTTGGTGAAGGAAGCCCTTGATCTTACAAGAACAAACCCTAGCTTGCAAAGGAAGAAAGAGAGACATGGGAGGGAAATGGGAAAATTGAAATGAGAGGGAGAGAGAGATGAGAGGGAATGTCGTTTGCAATGGGAGGGGTTAGTTTTATAGTTTTGTGTTGGGTTCAAAATGACAAAAGTGCCCCTCCCTCAAGTGAAAGCTAATGAAGGAACCATAAGGGTAGTTTTCGAATTTCATAAAGAATTGCACAATTCTCCAAGGGACCCTATTCTAAACACTAAATTACATCTAAGGCCTCTCTAAGTACCTTAGCATTGTCTAAGCTCTAATTAGACCCCTAAACTCCACAATTAGGCCTAAAACTTAGGGACAAATCCTAAAATTACCCTTTAACTCTCGCTAATTCCTACAAATTAGCACAAACAAGCATAATTAATATAAATTAAAGGTAATAAGGGTCGAGACCTCACATTCCACCTTCCTTTAGGACATTTGGTCACCAAATGTAATACACACCTCAAGTAGTCGATGCGGATACTTCTCCAACACTTGCTCTCGAAGTTCCCATGTCGCCTCCTCCGGAGTGTGATGTTCCCATTTCACTTTCACCCAAGGAATCATCCGAGTCCGAAGAACTTAATCTTTGGTGTCGATGATGGCGATTGACCTCTCCATATATGAAGCGTCCAGTTGGAAATCCAAAGGCTCATGGTACAATATGTGCGTCGAGTCCTCCGCATACTTCTTCAGCGTCGAAACATGAAACACACTATGGACTCCTAACAACTCGGGTGGAAGCTTCAACTGATAAGCAACATCACCAATCCTGTCGGTGATCTCAAAAGGTCCAACGAACAAAAGAGGCACCAAGCTACCAAATAGCTCACAATTTTTAAAATGAATAATGAGATTGCCGATGCAAAATTCAATGCAACTCGGCCGAGTCAAATCAGATCCAACTCAATTCGGCTCAGGCCAAGTCTAAGCCCGATTCCATTTGTTTAAACCCTGCATTACCCTAACACATGCCAAGTCAAATCGGAATCCAACTCGATTCGGCTCAGGCCAAGTCCAAGTCTATTTCCATTCTTTTAAACCCTACATCAACACAGGGCTTTAGAATGGCTCTCTAAGACATCCTTTCGTTTTAAGCACCGTTTTCATCTACCACTTCCATGAACTCTGCATAGGAAAGAAGGCTCATGTCTTTCTTTGATGTCAGGTTCGATTGAACCCTCTCATGGATTCAGAACTATTTTCCAACAAACCTTAAAAAATGTTTAGACGTGCCCCTCATGCATAGTTTTTCTTTTGTACTTCCAAGATTCCCAACTTCCAAGTAATACGTGGCAACATCCACGCCTTGGACCACGTCACATCACACATCATCATGGTGGTTTCCCTATATAGAAAATGAAACCAAACAGCAGTTTGAAACAACTACCTCATAGCCCCTCTTGAACCAGGTCAGGTTTTTATGGAGTCGGGTGCTTGTTTGTCTTAAGCTGTAGCTTGTAGACAACATCCAAAAATGCTACATTATCACAGCTCTATCCATAATAGGAATGCAACGGGTTGGGTTAACCAGATCCACCCCTCTTTTAGTGGCAGGTTTGGCAGTGACTATGACAAGTTAGGAGCAGGTATGGACGTCTATATTTTGAACCGAGTCTTTGTGGCAGGTTTGGGTTTCGGTTGCCTCGTCCTACTCCACCCTGTTGATGACCAACTTACTTATTTGTTAATAGAATCATCATCATCAAAGCCTTGTTCCAACTATATTGAGTTCAGCATATTTGTTAATAGAATATAATATATAATGCCTATGAAAGAAAGAGTGCAAGTGTAAACATGCTGAGAAATATCCCAAGCTTAAGGAACATTTTATCTTGTAGATAGCAATAGACCATACCACATGTAATCCTAAAAGATTAGATTAGAATAGATCCCCGGTTGTAAGGACATGGGTGCATGGATGAAAATATCAGCCGCTACGCTACATCGGCCGTAGCGGTGGCCACCGCCACGCTATGGCCGATTTATCGGCCGTCGCACCCATAGCGGCTGCTACGCCTGCTACAAGGCCGCTACGGGGTGAGAAAAATTCCTACTTCCCAAGTTTTTTTGAAATGCATAATAAGACTTATTTTTTTCTTCTTCTCTCCAAATAACATTTCTACACAACTCTTCTACCCTTTTATATTTAAAAGAACACCAAAAGGCACTTGATCTCGCCGAATTACAATCGATATAGAGAGTTCTTCTCAAGGATTCTTCTCTGAATACATCCTATTAGACACCCCATTTGGTAGATGTCTTTTTTTCTCTAGGTACTCTTAAGTCTTGACTTCATGACATAGCTTTTTCTTTTATGAGCCTTTCATTAGTTTCTAAGTTGGCATAACTAAGCAACATGAACACATGTGAAAAAAATGATCATTACTATTATTTTCTATTTATACAGCGATAAAGGACCTCATACAATGAGGGGACCGCTGCACCCCCTTATCTTAGTTACTTTTGCAAAAAAAAAAAAAAAAATACATTGTCTCTCATTTTCCAATATTCTAGATTTTCTACAATTTTCTTCATATTTTTTTAACGATTTTTCCAAATCGCACCACTACGCCACTCTGCGTAGCGCCGGCGCGCCGCTACGCTACGCTATTTTCATCCTTGCATGGGTGTGCGTGTGAGAAAGTGCGTGAGTTTGAGTACTCCATGTAGGGAAAAAAAAAACGAGGAGAAGCTTAGATTAGATTAGGTCATAGCTTATACACAATTGCACATCCATTTGAGTCACAATGCTCGTTGTTCCACTATTTTCAAAGATAAATTAATTCCAAGTGAGAGATGTTCTACATACATTTAGGGTTACAGTTATTTTTGCATTAACCATCCCAACTTTTCAGATTCAAGTGATTTTCATCAGAAAGCAGATCATAGAAAACTCTTTTCCCATCTAAATCTCATCCACGAGGAGAAGGAAAAATAAAGAGACTCAATAGATTCAAGTTTATAATAACAACAACAACAAAGTAACAATTCACCTATGTTGTCTTGTCAACAAAGCTAACAATTCAAGTCTAAATCAAGATTAATTTACAGACCCAGTACAACCAATCACCACTAAGAAACCCCAACATAGAATTTCATGACACCGCACCAAACAGCAACTCGCAATTTCATCACAATTCGCTTATTTGTTTTCAGAAAAAACGATCCCAATCTTGGGCGATTGAATAGATAATTCAAATAAGGAAACTTGTCTTTGCCACCACTGGTACTTGCACTCTTTTCCTCACTCAGAAAACACACACTCTCTCTCACAAGTCCACACATAGTAACCTAGCCTTTTAGCACCATAGTAAGAATGATAGGACAAATGGCCATAGCTTCTTTGGTTTCATGAGCAGAACTCATTCCATCCGACCCCAAACCTCAACAGCACAAAGCTATGGTGATGGTGATAATGAAAGTCATCCTTGTACATGTACTCTACAGTTCTAAAGCACACACCAAAAAAAAAAAAAAAAATGATTGGATGAATAAATCCAACATCATTATCAAATGATGGCTGGTGAACCATCTCGATCCTCTAATTAAAATCAAAAGATATATACATTGAACACATCGAAACAACACTATCCATTCCCTCAAGCAAGCAAAGGCCAATGCAATGCATGCATCTCCACCCCCTGAATTTATCAAAAGCACCCAAATTAAAGAAAACGGACAACAACCCATTACTCCCGATGAACCAAGGATCAAAACCCACCAAGCCATGGAGCTGCATATCAATCTCTATCAAAACCAAGCAATGGAGCTGCATATCAATCTCTATCAAACTGGATAAATCCTAACAACCTAGTACTTCCATCAAAGCAAAAATATCCATTTCAAAGAAGAAAAAGGAAAGAGAAGAAAAAAAAAAACAACAGAGAGAGGAGAAAAGATCGAGAGACCTGAATGCAAATGATATCAGCTTGAAGGGAGTTCAAGAACTTGAGAAGGGAACCGTGCTGAGAGACGCGGGGCCTTAGGCCATTCACGTTGTACGTAACGATCCTCATTTTCGCTTTGCTCTTTGAAAATCATACGTTGGGATTAATAAGAACGGAGAATTGGGACAAAGGGTCTTGGAGAGTGGAATGGAAACCCTTCGCTCTGCGCCACTGGTGCATCGGGGCTCGGGAGCTGTTCCATCTTGATGTATTACAGACATTGACTGGGGAGAAGGGAAATTATAAACCCACCCACCCAATTTGCCGAGGAGTTGCTGAGGAGAGCGGCTAAATAAACACTTTTGCTCTATTCCTCTTAAATTTATTTTACCAATTAACCCAAATGGGAAATTACCGAACAGGACAATTTTCAAAATCTTTACATTTTCCCTTGCTCTCTACACACAGAGGCGGACCTAGGATTTTCATTTGAAGGGTGCGAATATGAATAAGTAGTTTGATTTTGGGGGCAAACTGAGGATTTTCATGTGGATTTTGAGGGTTAACCCATAATTTTAATGAATTTTTTGAAATGCACCATGGTTTAACGGGTGCAGCCACTCCCGCGTGGTTGTGCCTGGGTCCGCCTCTGTCTACACATGCCCACCTTCTAGGCGATCTTCCTTCCCTCTCATTCATGCAACCCTCCTTCCTCTCATTCAATCTTTCTATTGCAACTCCTCATTCTTCCCACACTCCTCTCCCTCTCCTCCCACTCTTCTTGTCACTCATATGTCGTTCTTCTTGTCACTCATACCTCAATCTTCATCTTCACCTCATTTATCTCCCATAACTAGTCATTTCTAATTTTTCAGCAATGGACAAGTAAATGGTGGTTTTCGATCATTTCAACAGCAACAAGAAAATGGAGAAGCAAATGTTATGGATGTAAATAAAAAAATCACTATTGAAGATGAAGGCTAGGCAATTTGTTCGGCCACACAAGGCCAAACAAATAAACGATGTTCAGCCCTATATGGCCAAACAAACTCGATTTGTTCAGCCCTATGTCGCCAAACAAACTCAATTTGTTCGGCCGCTTAGGGCCGAACACGTTAGTGGTTGAAATCCCCGCAAAAGCTAATGAGCAAAATGGGAGAAACACACTAGAAATATTGAGCTACCTTTGGCCATTTCCAAATTTCCTCTACAAGTTTAGATTGCAAAGATAACATGTGCAGTATTAAAAAAAACTTGAACCAACTATTAAGGTGACAATTGATGTTTTGGTATTTGATTAACTTTTGTACAAAATGATCATATATCTTAAGGGCATCTATTTCGATATGGAGAAAAATTTGAAAAGTTAGTATGTACACATTGTTCGAACTTAATTGGCTGAACAAAATGCTTATGTTCGGACCTATGTAGCCGAACAAAATGAGTTTGTTCAACTGAATGCAGCTAGACAAATGAAATCCATCCAGCCCCGAAAGGCCAAACTGTCCCGTGAAAGAAAGAAAAAAAAAACGTGTGGATGGAGGGAGAGAGAATGCATCTCTTTAGCCCATTCAAGCGTTCTGATGCCAACAAACAACCACTACCGTGAATATATAAAAAAGAATGAAATATGGGGAGATGAACATGGAGAGAATGAGAAAAAGAGATTTCTCTTAACAATGACCTTTTAGAGAGACAGAGTGATGAAAGAGTAAGAGGGCGAGGAAGTAAAAAGATAATAACTGAGGGCAAAGAGGAAGAGAGTGAGGGAGTGAAAATGCGGGTGAGAGAGAGGGATTTGAGAGTGAGTGACAGTGAGAGCCATTGGAGAGTAAGGGGGAAGGAGGAGTGTGTAGAGAGCAATGGAGGAAGTATAGGTGAGGGTATTTTGGGAAGTCCAAGGTGTGTAGAGAGTACGTGTGATGAGTTTAGAGAGTAGCAGTGTACATAGAGTAAAAGTCAATGTGTAGGTAGCAACTCTCTTTGCTGAGCCAACTTGCATGTCAATTTTTTTTTATTCCAAAAATATCCATCTATGATTTTTTCTAATTACCCTTGCCTTCATCTTCCTCTTCATGCCATCTTCTTCTTCTTGAGCTGATTTTTTCTTCTTCTTCACTTCATCTTCCTCCTCTCTTCAGTATTTCATCTTCACTTCTTCTGCACTTCTTTTCCTTCAACAATATATACTTCCTTTTCTACTTCCTCCCATCATCATAAAGCTCCTACTTCTTATCTCCCAACCCATCTCTCCATTTCCCCATATAAGCTATCACATCTCCAATCTTAGGCACCACATTATGTTTTAGAAAAGTCATCTCCAATATAGACAAGCAAATGACCATGTATAAAGAGAAATGGCTCATTTTTTTACACATGTTTTCATTTTTTTTTTCCATTCACGTCCTGGATTTGCAAAACCGCACATCACATGTATTGCTCAACAAATGAAACCGTGCATTAGTGTATTGCTCGACAATATGAAGTCATGAATCAGTGTATTGTACGGCTCTAGATTTCCGTGCATCAGTGTATCGCACAGCTCTGGATTTCCTGCATCAGTGTATTGCATGGCTCTAGGTTTTTGTGCAAGACAACATGGTTCGGCAAGTGGCATCGAACAGTTCAAAGATATCATAGGGGACTCTGTTGCTATGCAAGAGACGATTCATTTAGATAGTGATTGACTTTGTTGATCTAATGTCTATGCGAACTTTATTTTATCATATTGTGTACTCTTAGGCTTAATGTAATGTTATTAAATTTAATTTTATTTTTTTACAAAATTTTGCATCACCATTGCTACTTTGATCAACATGCATACATTAAAAACAAATTGGTAAACAACTTCATCCACTATCTATTAAAAGTACATCCGAATATCAAATATCATGTAAATAATCTTCTCCACATCAAAGTCTCATCCACAAAAAAATAATATATAGTTCATCTTTCAACCAAAAAAATACATATCACATCCATAAAATCTGACTACGGTCACTGCACATCTATTTGATCCATGACATTCTAACCACCCCACCACGAGCAAAAGACAACTCTGCGTTGGCAGCCCTTCTATCCACCCCCAATCCATGCTCCAACGTTGATATTTGATCAGTAAAAGACAGCTGAGTCAGTGCGTGGACAGATGTACCAACAACTGAAATGCCAATAATAGCACTGACGTCATCCAATGTGATCGTCATCTTACCAAATGGTAGGTGGAAAGTGTTGGTCTCGGGCTGCCATCTCTCTACATATGTCGACATCAAAGCCCAGTCGATATAGCGGTAAGATAAGTGTATCCTCAGTGGTGCCAAGCTAGATTCCTTTACAATAGCATGAAGTCCAAGAACATGATTATCTTCACCCAGCTACGGTAGATACCATGATCTCAACTTAGACCAATGACTTATACACTTGAGAGCATTGCGATCCTACACATTGTAAGAAAACATATTAAAATTAGATTCTAACAATTCCAACAAGAAAAACGAATCATTAACATATTGTCAGAATAAATGTAATACCTCACATCCCCATATCGACATAGCTATATGCGTCCTAAAGTTGACAAGGACAGAAAGATCCTTTGGACCACTTGAAATGGGACTTGCGTGACGATTCTCGTCCACCCTCTCCTCTAGAATGAGCAGATGTGCATCGTCATCAATAATATCATCATCCGTAGCTTCTTGAAAGGCTACATCCTCCTCTGACTCCTCTATCGGATCCGGACTTGGATCATGTTGCACCTTGCGTCTCCGCTTTGACGTTGTAGGCCTACGACGATCTGTGGAAGATGAGCTCGCCACACCACTCTGGCCCCGAGAGGGCGATGGACTATTAATAGCGGGACAATCTATGGTGGATGAACTCGCCACACCACTCCGACCCCGCGAGGTCGATGGACTATTAATAGCGCCATCGCACCCTAAGGTCAAAGAACTACCACGACGAAATCGCCTTGGCAGCTTGCTGAAATATATACATCATTCGGATTAGCAATAAATAAGTAAACATACTATACGGATTTTATTAGTAGTGCATATCTGAAACTGCACGGTTTTAATTATTTGTGCATATGCACAACGCACGGGTTTGAAATTCCGTGCACATGCAACCTACACCGATTTGAATCTCCGCGCATATGCAAACTGCACAGGTTTGAATTGCCGTGCAAAACTTTTTTTCAACTTCATTAAATTGCAGTGCACATTTTAATGTGCACGGATCTACATTTCCGTGTTGAACGCAAATCATGTTTTTTATTTTGCATGCAATCCATCAGTGATTTCCCTTCTCCTTTCTCCCCTCTCCCCTCTCCCATCCCTTCCATTCAATTGGGTTTCTCTCCCAATTGCAACCTACACACTCTATTCCATTTGCATGCACTCAATTCATTTGCATTACATGTTTATTTAGTTGGAAAAAAGATTAACAACGAGGAAAATAAAATGGAAGAAGTAGAAGATTAAAAGGTACTTGGGGGAGATGAAGATGAAGAAGCCTTTGCTCATAAAGAAGAGAAGAAGATGAGCTATCCATAGGCTCAGAGGAGATGCTCAGACGATCGGAAATGACGTCGCACGTTTTCTCAATGAACGGACGGAAATGAGGAAGAAGAGAAGAAAGAAAAGGAGAAGAAGAAGGGGCACATTGGTCATTTTCCATGGGTGGGCTGAGTAGAAAAAGGGGAGTTTATATTTTCTCTGTAGGTGAGCTCATCATGTGAGTTCGCTCAGTAAAATGGGTGGGTGTGTTTAGAATTTCCCTAGGGAGAAATGTTGTCCTATAAGCGGCAATGAATGAAGTCTAGCCATATGAATCCACTTAGACCACATTTATCAGTGGAGGACCTGTCACACTCTCATCACATGATCTCGCACCAATCACCATTTTACTCTTATCATTATCAAATCTTTATCCACGAATTTCAATAAAATCATGGTTAAAAGGCCACTTATTAAGCTATTAAATCAAGGGCTAGGGTTATCTAGTGGGGCTTTTTTTTTTTTAATTACCGTTATCCATAAAGAGACCTTTCCATTTACCCCAACTCACATATTAAGAATGCATCTAAGTGGGCCCCATGATTTAGACTGCGTAATAAGTAATATGCAGCTTGCTCGTAGGAGAATATTGCTCCAGGAAGCTACATAGACTGCATTATGATAAAACGGAAAAAGATTGGAGGGGTCGCACATTTTAAATAATGTATTTCCTGAGTCTCTTACTCTATCCTCCTTAATGGCTCCCCTTTGTGTAAAATTATCCCAACTAGAGGTCTAATGCAAGGAGACCGACTCTCGATATCTCTTTAATTTGGGAGCTAAAGTTTTATCCAAGATGTTTATAAAAAGCAGAAAATGAGAGGTTGATTCATAGTGTGAAAGTAGCTAAAAGAGCCCTTAGTATTTTTTTCATCTCTTCTTTGGTGATGATAGTTTCATTTTATGCAATGCATCTCTCAATGAAGCGAGGCAGATAAAAAGATATTCTTGATGATTATTGTGTATTATTAGGACAACTTGTGAACTTCAATAAATTAGTTGTCTATATTAGCAAAGAAGCATGCATGTAGAACTAGATGTAAATCTATAGCATCACTTCTCGGGGTTAGATTCATGCAAAATAATGAAAAATACCTTGGAAATTATATATTTCTAAATAAACATAAAGACACTAGTTTTGAATCTCTAGTCAATAAAATTAAGGCTAAAAATCAATCTTGGAAAATATCACTTCTATCTCAAGTCGGGAGAAGTACACTTATCAAGTCACTTGCCTCAGCAATTCCAATGTACAATATGTTTGTGCAATACGTCTGTGCTGCAACTTCTATACAAAATTATAGAGGCTATTGACAAGTTATTTAGAAACTTCTAACGTGGTAATCAAGAGAAGAAAATCTATATAATTAAATGGAGCAAGATATGTAGACCAATCAATGAAGGCGGCTTAGGTATCAGATATTCGAAAAGTAATAACTTAGCATCATTACCCAAAACAAGTTGGAGATATCTAACTAACAACAATCTTCTTTATCGATAAAAAAAAGTTTAGGGGGTGTTTGGAAACAAGATATTTTAAGAGATTTTGTCATATTATCTACTAGTTTTGAATATAATCTATACACAAAAAAAAAGAGGTGTTTGGATAACTTAGAAAGTATATTACAATATCTCACTTTCTTCTAAAAGCCCTCATATTACATTATTTAGGGTTTGTTTGGATGCATAAGAAAGTATAAGAATTTTTTCTTTTCAAGAAAATTTTCTTACCACCTTATATAGAGGTGTTTAGATGGCCTAAAGAAAAGGAAGGAGTCTTTTTCTTTTCTACCAAAAAATGTAAGATTTTTTTAATTTACCCCAACCCTATAGGAGAAAATCTCTAGGAAAAACTTCTTGCATTTTGCAGGCCTCGTTTTAGGGAAATTCTATATGCAACGATTTTTTTGCTGAGCACACCCACCCTTTTTTTAAAAAAAAGCACTATTCATAAAGGAATGTAGGTGTGTTCAGCAAAATGTGCAGGTGCATGCATAATTTCCCCTCGTTTTATCGTCTTATCTTCTCCTTCTACTCCTCTCTCTCAAACCCTATTATCTTCTCCATCTCTTTCCCCCTGTTTCTCTTCTCTTGGCCCTCCCTCTTTTTGATCCTTGTCTTGCTCTCTCCCTGCTTTATCCTTTTCTTCTGCCCCCACCTCATCCTCTTCTTCTTCCTATTGTTTCCTCCTCTGCCTCCTTCTCTCTTGTCCTTTTCTCTTTCATACTCCATGTCTCTCTTGTCCTCTCCCTCTCCCAGACCCTCGTCTCTTTTAATTCCCTTCTATTTCCCTCTCTCTCTTCTCTTCCTTCTGACCCTCTTCTTTGATTTAAAATGGTGCTCTTTTATGTTCTTTGATAATCTCCATATGACTCACATGCAATTTGTTACTTTGTCTCCTTTCTAAATTCAATTTGAAAATGGCTTTTACACTTGGTGTTTGATTGATTTGTAGAAGTAGAGAAAATGGTTCCTTGATTTTAAAAAACTTGTGAATAAGCTGCTTGTGTTATATGGTTTGTATACATGCAAGTTGGCCTATTGGCAATTGGTTTTATGCTAAACAGATGTTGTTATTTGTTTTAGTACAGTTTGCATTCCCTTCTTGAGCAAAAAGGGCAAAAATAGAAGTGGCTAACAAACGGAGTTACATTCTTTTTTCAGAATATTGATGAGTATCATAGCCTACGATTGGATTAGTTTTGTTAGAGCAAAACTTGACAACTGAAAGTCGATCTGTATGATGGAATGTTATGAGAGCAATTTTATGATTGTATAACCTTTATACTAAGAACACTTAATTTATCAAATGGAGTTTATGTATCACTTCCCAATATCAATATGTTTATGAACAACACAAATAACGATATGTTTGTTTGCATGGAATCCAAATCCTATGAATTCTAAGAAATGTATTCCTAGAAGTGGTTGTTTTGGAATATTTCACATTTTTCTTTTGTATACTGTTCCTAATTACACAGCAAGTAGTGCTAAATTTTCTATAAACACTAATCTTAACTTTCAATGAAAGAAATACTGTGCTTTCTTCAAAATGCAGACTACTCCCTCGGACTTTAGTATTTTATACTAAACCTATTTGTATTTTAAATCACAATGTAAATGGAAACGGCCGTGACGGAAAATATGGAATGACGAATTTACCTCTCCATATATAAGATGTGTCTTGTGTTTTTTTTTATCATTTTTCATTTTTTCGCTTTCAGCTAGGGTTCTTCTTCGATAGCAACTTTGGGTTCTTCTTCGTTGGCAACTTTGGGAGAAACAACCCCTCTTTCATCTCTCTTACAACAACTTCCGCTCATATGCTCATGGCAGAGAACAGATCTCCATCTCCATCTCTGGATACCGCCAAAAAATTTTAACAGCAACTGGTTGGTGATGGAAGGTTTGGTAGGGACGCAATTCCTTTACCCAACAAAAATGAGACGGGGCATAATAGTTCAGGGATTGGGTCCACATTTCCAACCGGATTCAAGAACGGCGTGGTTTCCTATTGCTTATTACTTTAGCTGCGTTTTCTGTATTGTTCACAGTTTCATCAGGTAGTATATACTGGATTATTGGGACCATCGTTTTTCTTATCCTTGCTGCAATTGTGCTGTGGGTGTTGTTGACGAAAAAACCAGTTGCAGATGTGGAAGCACAGTTAACGGAAATGCCAGCAATGCTCAAGAAGTTCTCTTACAAAGAAGTTCATTTGGCAACTAACGATTTCAAGGAAATACTTTAGACGTGGTGGATTCGGGTCTGTATTCAAAGGAAGTTTAAAAGATGAAACAATAGTTGCTGTGAAACGACTGGAAGGTGTAGACACTACCAAGGGGTGCGGCAGTTTGTAGCGGAGATCTCAATACAATAGGCAACATCAACCATTTCAATCTTGTGAGGTTGGTAGGCTATTGTGCTGAGAAAGGCTTTTAGTCTATGAGTACATGAGCAATGGGTCATTGAATCATTGGATATTGCCCAAAACCAAGAGACCTGCTCTTGATTGGCCGACTCGAAAGAAGATTAATCCAACCTTGGCCCTCCACCCGCATCATATTCATACCCGAACGCACACCCATCTGTTCATCTTTGTGTAGAAAAGAGAAGTTGGTTGAAGCCACATAGTGCTTGGTGAAATGCTCTAAGAGAGGGATTGGTGCTGATAATGAAAATAATGAAGTGTAAGGGGCAAATAAGTCTCATTCATAATCTATTTGGGCGAGTAAGTTGCGGCCCATATGCACTAGGCATCATTTATACATATATGTCGTTAATACTAATAGAATCCGATATGTTTGGTACAAAATACCAAAAATCCAGGGGGATAATCTGCATTTTGAGCAAAGTATAGATAGGTATTCTGCTATTATCCCTAGAAATAATCTATTTTGGTATTTTTTTTAGAAAGAGCTTTAGTACTTAATTATAAAGTCATTAAATCACTCTTAAAAAATATATATTATATTCTTTAGTAATTGCCAAACCGCTCAATTCAAAATCTGTCGAATTCTTTAAAAACCGCCAAACATCAACAATATTACAATATTTTAATATCATAGTATTCTATTATGTACTATTTTATTATGTCAATATTTGAATCTGTAAATATTTTATTCTACATATATCCAAATGAGCCCTAAATATGGAAAAGTAGGTTGAGAGGCAACGTAAAATTTTGTCATAACCCAAACATGAATTCTAATACAAAATCCATATAGCCGGTCCCAACATAGTCGGGACAAGCCTTTGATGACGATGATGACGACGAAGATGACCATATGTGGGACAGATGATATGCTTACTCAGAGAATGTCTCTTGTGAGAACATAAATGGTATTTTGGAGCTGCCCACCTTTCCATACAGTGAGCCATTAACAACCAAATTACAGATATACCACCGGAGAAATCTACCGATTTAAAGAAAGCCCTTGATTGAAATTGAGGGTCCTAAAGTTTGTGTCGCCCAATGTAGTCAAAGGCGCAAAGTATTGAAGGTCCTAAAGTTTGTCTCCTTCCCAAAGCACTACAGTCCCTCCACTTCGAGTTCACTCAGGGCAAAAATCCAAAAACTTTGATTTTTCTTCATATCTGCTCCGATAGATCTCTTCAACCGGTAGTATTTTACTGGAAAGGTTGTTCTAATACCAAGTTAAAAACCCTCAACTAGACTGTATGCCTGTTTGGTAATCTTACATGTAAAATAAAATGTCATAAAGCATCAAATCAGGAGAGAATAAAATATAATTGACTTATGATGTTATTTTATTTTTAGTTGTTTGGTATGAAATGTTTTTGACTTTTTGTATAGAAAAGTGGAGCTTTTTTTATCTTTTAGCGGAGAAAGGAGGTTGATTTTTTACTTTATTTTTGAAAAAGATTGAAAAAAATTTTAAATTAAAATGCGACTGATGTGACCCATTGTAGAAAAAATGGAGGCTTTACTTAACTTTTACTAATCTAGTAAAGTGCCAAATGGACCCGGATTTTCTTAAAGGTCTCAATACCATTATAATGGAAGAACGGAGGAAATTTAAAAGGAAGATGATAGTCGTGTATCCTAGGGGTGGGCGACCTCATCTATATCTACTTTATTGGGATTTTCCTTATTTACATAAAAAGCCCTTTGTATTTCACATATTTACAAAACAGTGCCCACTTTTCTTATATTTACATATCATGCAAGTCCTACTTATTTCATAACAGGTTGGGCACAGTTGAAGCAGTTGTCGAACATATTTTAGACCAAACCATCCAGTCAAGCAGTTCAGGCCCTGTTTGGCATCATGCCAAGGGGATGTTCCGGTGTTCCCATGGGATTAAACCGTGGAAACCATGTTTGGTAAGTGTAATTAGCATTCTAAACTCCAATTAACGATCCCAAGAAACCTGTCTGGCTGGTTTAAGAAGTAAAAAACGATTTTTTTTGGAACAACCCGCTGGCACGCAACTTGTTCATCTTTTACCGCTTAAGCATGGAGTCATCAAAAGCTCTACATGTATATCTACATCGCCCTCACTACCTCTCTCCCATAGGTCCGTCCGACCCCTTCAAACATGAACTCTCTCTCTCTCTCTCTCTCTCTCTCTCTCTGATAGACCAAACGACCCAAAGTCTCTTTTCCTCTGCCCCCAGTAGGGCAAACGAGCCAAAGCTATTTTGCCCATAGACGACCTGAAAACCGAACCAACTAGCCTATTGTTTCCAAGATGAACCTATCAATCGAAGATCTATATAGTAGCACAGCACCATTCCATGTGAAAGATCATATCTAAAGGTGGGGTAGAAGTTCAAGTGATGCTCGGACTTATCAAGGTAGACCCACATTATAATTTGATCATTTGAAGGTGGGCCCATCTTTCAATTTCTAAAGTTATGTCCCATGTACTGCTACAATAAATTTAAGCTCAATGGTGTTGCCTGACATAATTATGTTGGCTATTATAATATTACCAAACAAGTTCGGCACGGTATATTCTCAGTAGAACAATTTAGAATAATGCTACCAAACAAGTTATGCATGGATAGTCTAAGCACAACCTGGTCTCAGCACAACCTCTGTTTCATATTTGATTATACGGTTCCCAAAATTGCAAACGTCCCAAATGCAGCCTTAACCTCAACAAATTAGATTGCCTTTATCCCTTCAAGACAAACTCATCTTTAAGGTGTTTTGAGAAAGCATATAACTAGAGGCACATACTTCAGCAATCAGAGGCTTTCCAATTCAACAAATTAGATTGCCTTTATCCCTTCAAGACAAACTCATCTTTAAGTTTTTTTTATAAAGCATATAACTAGAAGCACACACTTCAGCAATCAGAGGCTTTCCAATTCTTAGAGAAACACATTTGCACCTTTACTTCCGCTGAAATTTTGAAGTGCCTATTCATATTCATGCTGTGGAAACACTAGATCAGGTACCTCTTCTATATCCTGCAAAGGCTATAGAAGGAAGCAGGTAAAATTAGAAAATATTTCTCAAAATTGTAATCCTCACAGAAAATATGGAAAAATATTTTGGAAACACACACACACGCACATTACAAATTGTGCAGAATATGTGCTAATCCGGTTCCTTCATGCACTTGGGTGGCACGCACAGTGCAGAAAAAGAAGAAAAACATTGTCCACCAAAGATGGTTTCTGATTCCATGCCACCTTAAAATGCAAGCAGAACGGATAGCCATCTGTTCTGCCAAAACACTCACTCCACTAGCAGCAACTAAGGTGACACAATCACGTCATTACCTTCCAGAGTTTTAAAAGCTGCCAGAACAAGAAATCTACGATCATGACCAAGCAAAAAAGCTTGCCTGCCCATGCACCACATTTGAGGTACCTACATAACGGATGATGTAGACTCCATTTAAATTGATCAAAAGCTAAACTAAATAACTGTTAACAGAAGGCTGAAAAATCACCTTAGTGATCCATGACCAAATATATACATAATATTCTCAGACCTCAAGTCTGTAAATGTGGGACATGTTTAGGTGATCCGGGCTGCTGCTACTATGACTATCACCTTGGATAGGACAATTATCAAAATTGACCAAGATTGCATCATCCTAACCCTAAGTGGATGGCCTACAAATAGATGGTTGAGATTGAAGATAAATCAACAAAGCACTCAAGAATAAAAGAAAAAGGTCCATATATGTGATGGTTAAGATTGAAGATAAAGCAACAAAGCACTCGAGAATAAAAAAAAAAGTCCATATATATGTGACGGTTAAGATTTTTCAATCTAGATTATTTTTGGGACCTGGTCTTCATAATCGCATGTTGATATCGCTTGCATAACTGAAATAACCTTTGGTGAAGGGTTATATACTTCTTCAACCAATTTTCCATGAGACTTCAGCAGATTCAAATGGTAACAATAGTCCATTTACTAGTTTTCCTTATTACTCGAATGTTTGTTGTGCATGTTAGTTTACTAATAGCCTGTTCCCTATTTACAATTGTGTGCCATGCCCATGTGAGAAATTCATATATACTTCAGAAATTGTGCTCAAATTAGAAAGTAATTACTGTTTCTAAATTCTAAATAAGCCTTTTTCTTTTCCTGTTTCCTACCAGTGACCAACACTTCACGTACAATTTTATAGCCGGTAATATCTTTTAAATCCAAAATTGTTTCCAGATCCCAAGACCAAGTTTTATCAATTTGAAGTAAACATTTTTTAGAAGTTTGGTGGGTTGTGAATTGGGACCCGAGCTTGAGACCAGTTGGTGCCCCCTCCCTCTCTCTAAACGGGATGCCATTCGAATTCACAACCTAGATGTGCCTACCCATGCAATACATGCCTGCCCACGCGACCTAGAACACCACCCCAGGGTACGAACTCGAGATCTGGTGTGGCTTTGACACCATGCCAAGTCCAACTAGCCAATACATCCCAAAATCTTAAGTTCCTAGGAAACAGAAGACCAATTTACTTAACAACATGGACTTGATCTTGTCCAGTTCGTGTGGATATTGTTTTTAATACCACCAACTCCTCCATTTCAAAAAAAAAAAAAACCCACCTACTCCTGTTCACATGAATCATAGCAATGGTCTATCAACAACAATTCATGTTTGCACAATAGTTTGTTATATGGTAGTCCCCAACATATTGCAACCATTGACGATGAAGTTTTGGTAGTCTCTGCCAGCTAGAATGCAAACACGATTGTCACTCCTCTTTTCTTTGTGAATAGAGGAGCTGTGCAGCATGTTTCCCACAATGTCTCCCAACAAAAATTTTGAGAAATAAGTGAGTTTGAAGCCTAAAAATAATAGGGTTTCAGCCAAATAGGAAACTTGGGCGACTTGACTCAATACCTATCAAGTCCAAGTCAACTCAGCTTTATATTAAAATTTTCCTATGGATCTGAATTCAGAAAGTTCAATAACAAAAAATGCACATACATTTATCCAAAAAAGGGAACAAGAGCTCACCGTGAAAGGCGCTGCAGAAGATTTTCATTGGGGCATCTCAGCGCACAATCATACACAATCTCCGTTCTTCGAGCCACATCATGCCAACTGTATAGGTTTTTCATCTAAAAGCACAAGGTAGAAGAATAAGAAACCCAATTTATTAATTGGCACAAAATATCAGCGAGGAAAGGCATATCTATGCAAATTCTACAGCCTTTTTTTTTATAACGATAAAAATTTTACTTGAAAAACCAGACTGATCAAATTCTATAGCCTGTTGGTGTCCTAAATTTTTGGATGTGGCGAACCATTTCACTAGGGAAATGGTGTTTTACCTATTTGCCATTGTGCTTCATAGGAGAATTGTAGGCACCGGTCACATGAGATTTCACCTCAAATGGGATAAATGAGTCACAGAAAAACAAAACAAAATAAAATGTAAAAAAAATTCACAAGGGCACAAGTAAAATCAATTTTCTTTTAAAGAAGATTTTTTTTTTCCAAAAGGTTATCATCAAATGCCAAACGGTAGAAAAGTGAAAAGAAAGTAGATCTCCATTAGGGCATTGTCTAGGTCACATGTTATCTCTCTACTTCAAAATCACGGTATCGGTCGCGGTATCAGTCGGGTCAAAAAACCATGGTTATCGGTCTGTCACGGTCGTCGTGCTGTAAAATTTTTTTTAATCCAAAAAAATTTTACAAAAATATCCAAAAAATCCAGAATATTAGAAAATGCTAAAAAATAATGTCCTTTTGCATTAGTACACATCATAAAGAAAAATATCGGCCCCCCTAAGGCAAAGCATCCCATATCGTTGTTTTGTTTGAAACCGTTGTCAAGTTTTAATGTTTTATCCTTGGTCAATACATGTAATTTATAAATCCATCAAGTAGCCCACAATTTAAATTCCAAATCCAATCAATTAAAAAACATGTCAATCTTTGTAGTTGATTTGTAAAGATTTTTACTTTTTTTTATCTTCATGAGAAGGGAATTTATTTTTAATGGATTAGATTTTTTATTAGTATACCCTGTCAGAGGCTTACTAATAAAATAAAACATTTGCATACTTTTTGCTTTTTATAACATTTTATTTGGATGTTTTTAAGTGATCAATGTGACATTAGGCCAACTCTAATTTAATTAATATTTGTTAAGGTGACATTTAAAAGGGGCATTTATTTTGGATGGGGAAACTAATAAGGGGGCATTTAATAGTTTAGAGAATAAGGGAGGGGAGGGCATTTAATGGTTTAGATTTTCAAATTCTAAAATTTATTGTGATTTGTGAGACCATTTAAGAGGCTGCATTTATGTAGTTTAGTTTTTTAAAATGTGGGCCACAATTAAGTGTGGAAGACTCACACCTTAGGAATCAAATAGAGAGAAAAACCCTCAAAAGTCAAAAGGCCATTTCCGCCAGAGTCAGCAACGAGAGTGGGGAGAGGGCAAAGAAAGAGGGAAAGAGGAAAAGAAAGGCGGAGGAAAAAGGTGAAGGAGAGAGGAAGAAGAGGAGAAAGGCGTGGCTGCAGGGGCCAACCGCATTTAGCTCTCATAGATCCAGGTATGAGGTTTTTTTTTTGAATGGTGATCCATATTTATGTTTTTTTTCATTCTTTCCTTTTTATTTATTTATAAAATTGCATGTTGTTGTGTGTTTCCCCTTTTCTCTGCAAATGCATATTCCTTTCTTCCTCTCCCTCTTTTTTCATTTTTATTATATATATATACACACACACACACACGTTTTGGTCATATTGGCCGTTACAACCAATATGACCGATGCTTTGAAAATATCGGACGTAACGGCCGATACCTAACCAATATTTTGGTGATATGGACCGTGACGATACCGATATTGATATCACAGTACGATATCGTAACGGTCCAAGCCGATACCGGTTCATATTAGCCGGTATCTGCAGATATTTTAAACCATGACTACTCTCTCCACCTCGTAAGGAATCCCCGTTTTCACCTCATACGCATACAATCGACTGTATCAGTTTAGATATATTTTTCATAAAAAGGTGGCCATCTGTTGCATGCTATTTTAGGTGGCATGAAAAATACTGTGTTTTTTAAGAAGAATAGATAGGAATGGTAGAGAGTGGGAGTGGGGGGTGGGTTGGGGGGGGGGGGGGGGGGGGGGGGGGGGTGGGGGGGGGTGGGTGGGGTGGGGGGGGGTTGATATGGGAGAAGATCTCACCTTGAATAGCAGGGCCTGACTTTGACAATTGACATACAATGGTTGTCTGATGGAAAATGCATGGCTTGGATGCCCCAGGCACCCCAAAACCCCTCTATCAACTTGATTAAATGGACCTTCTGCAAAGATCTTCACCTTGAACAGTAGGGCCCATCTTTGAATTCAACAGCTGTTGATAGGAAAGGTCCACCCAGGATGCCAAACGCCCACTTCTATCAGCTTGTTCAGATTATGCTAACCTTCCATAAAGAGGAAAGAGGAGAATTCAATCAAATTTGGCCCCAATCCACCCATTGGGCTTTTCTATATATGGCAGATCAGTTAATTGCCCACGCAAATTAGTAGTCATGGGTGGAGGGCATCCAAGGTTGCACCTCCTGTCCAAACAGCACAAGTCAAAGGTGGATCCCACCTTAATATGGTGCAATCATTTCTCTCAACCTGCATATACAATCTTCCTCTTCTATCCCAAATCAACACCACATTTGAGGTCAGATTAAATGAGAGATGCTTTTACACATGGAATAGCAACAAGAAAAAGTTACTGTGTGTGTATGAGAAACCTCCGCAAAGCTCATGCATTCAAGTGTGGAAATGCCTAGTGGGGCCCATCTAAACCCCAACACGCCCGCCCCCCCCCCCCCCCCCCCCCCCCCCCACAACACACACACACACACACACACACACAAAAAAAAAAAAACTGATAGTAACCGATATCAGGGTTTGGCACCCATCAGAATAGATTGGACTGTTAGATCGATTATGCACTTTTTTTGGATAGTGAGAGTTGGAACCCTAGATTGGATTAGATCTAGGGTTCCAATGTAATATCTATTAGAAACCGAGAAAAGAAAGAAGAGAAGAAACATAGAGAGGGAAAGAGATTTTGAAGAGGAAGCAAGAGAATGAATCGAGACCATCTAGAGTAGTCAACCATCCCTATACCATTATATTTTAGTTTCTGAAACATTACAAAAGGGCCCTCAAGTTTCTGGTACATACATAAAAGGTCCCCCGGCAAATTATAAATTATAACCAAGGTCCTATTCTCTAACTGATAACAGTGAGAACTTGTAGGCCATTGATCAAGTGGTTAGGATCATCATCCGAGCCTCCTCGCTGTACTCACTCAGGTAGGTTGAGATCCAAATTGGGCCCCACAAGCGCTTTTACATTTTAGTGGATGAGCATAGCATAGGGAGCCTATCCCATATATATATATATATATATATATATTACATTTTAGTGGATGAGCATAGCATAGGGAGCCTATCCCATATATATATATATATATATATATATATATATAGGGAGATGCTCCTATGAGAGATGCTCTCACCTTACTATGAGAGATAAGGTGGGGGCCTCACATCCATATCCGACACCAACATTTTATTTATGAGGGCCCCCACCTAATCTCTCATAGTAAGGTGAGAGCATATCTCATTGGAGCATCTCCCATTTATATATATATATATATATATATATATATATGGGAGCGGCTCTCCTGAGCTGCAGCTGAGATTACCATCAACTGAGCGTGCAATTCGCATGTGTGGAAGTCATTTGGAAGCCCGCCCATTTTTTCCCCTTTCCCTCTTCTTTCTTTCTAACCTAATCAATCCAGAACCAAAAAAAAAAAAAAAAAAACAAGAGAGTTGCCCAACGTCTCCTTCCCTCATCTCCCATGTCCCTCTCTCGACCCCCCTTCCTGCATCGCAAGTCTCCCATCATCACCCTCTCCTCTGCTCCTTCCGTCATCTCCTCTCTTCCTCTCTCAACTGCGAACCGCCAGAGATCTACGCCCAGCCGCATCTGCCGCACCTCCTCTCTCAGTCATCGTCTGCCCAACCAGCCCCATTTGCTGCACCTCCTCTCTCAGCCATCCCCTGCCTGAAGTAGGAGATTAAGCTTGAAATACAACTTTTGAGAGAACCTTCAAACCTAAAGAGTTCCTTTTCACCCTTTGCAAGTATTTTTTTTAGAAGATGATGTCAGATTAGCAGGTGGTACACTCATTGGTTTGCAGAAGAAAAAGGCCTTTCAGACAGTATAAAGGAGGTCTTGTGGGTCACCAAAACTTAAATACTTGAAGCGCATGAACCCAACTTTATCTAAGAAGACTTCAAACTGCTCTTGTTCATGTTCGTTATCCAAGAAAAAAAAGTAGATTTGCAAGCTGTGGGCCTTTTCTTAATATATAAAGGACCTTGTAATTCGAAGTCCTAGTTTCTTTATGTAAGGCATGACTTGGCAATATCAATTGTAATTTATACACCATGAAATCAAGAATTGTCACTTTATCAGATGTCTTGAAAGACTAGATAAATATTTATTGCGATGATAACAACTGAAAGTTGATGAAGACAGCATCCACATTCTTGATGACGGAAAGCAAAGCTATTTCCTTGATTTATGAATGTTCTCATTGATTGACTCTATTGATGAAGATCCAACTTGATTGCTAGTTTGGCAATTTCATGATATGTGTTGCCTTTGACTATGAAGACTGAGGTGGTTTGATATGAACATGCAAATTGATTGATTCTTGATGTTAAAAAACTAAAGCCCTTGCTTTAATCCTTAAGATCAGGTTGTCGTGCAGTCAGGATGGTGTTTTTCTTCTGCAATCAGTTGTCATCAGTGCCTTGGCACTCCAACCTCTTAAGTACTAAGCTTAGGAATA
Source organism: Umbellularia californica (assembly GCA_028538565.1). Classification (NCBI taxonomy): domain Eukaryota; kingdom Viridiplantae; phylum Streptophyta; class Magnoliopsida; order Laurales; family Lauraceae; genus Umbellularia; species Umbellularia californica. The sequence goes on from JAPQWN010000007.1 coordinate 57,576,779, forward strand.
GAGCATCCAAGCTATTCTCAAAATGGATGTTACAATACGGTTTGTGACTTTTATATGATGTAGTTGGCACATGTTTATCAATGGAGATAGTCCAAAAGGTTAAAGAACAACTCTCCGGGAATGGCTGTGCAGATCTTAGTTTTTGCAAATCACGTCTGTGAAAAATAGGTGAGCAATTTTTGCTGCATTGTTTTCTTTAGTGATTGATTTTCTGTGGATAATGTATACTGAAGCTTAATTGGCCAAGGCTTCATATTTTATTGTTTTATCACTTTGTGTGGCCTAACTTTTTTTTGCAGTTTGGCGTATTTCTAATTTACTTTGTAACACTGCAAAAGGTGGTTTTGTACCTCTTAGGTCTGAATCTGGGTTTAGAGGAAATTGTGGAAAATTCTTTCTCCTAGTAAAGTGAAACTCTTGGAAATTGTTAACATGAAACCAACTTTACTTGGCAACCTTTTTCATTTTTTGATGGATATGGTCTGCACAACCATTCCCCGAGAGTAGTTTGTTTGGGTGAGGAATTATATGAATTCCTGGAAAGGAACCCTGTTTGGTGAGAAATTGATGTTCTATAAATATGGATTTTTTCCATCTTGCTAGTTGGATGAAATTCCATTTTTACAATTTTTTTTGTTTTATTTTTTCCATTTCGTCTTATTCTCTTGCACTTAATTTTATCAATGTATTCAGGTTACCTATAATTCAAATCACCACAACTCCAATAGACCCAATAAAAATGACATGAAGACGTTTACAGCATGTAAGGAAATAGAAAATAGATGAAATATTGTTCTTTTTTTTTTTTTTTGAAACGGTAACAAAACTTTATTAAAAAGAGAAAACAAGTACAAAGCTAAAAAGGTAAAAGAGAGAAAATTTAAAAGAGAAGGTAAAAGAGTATTATACCAACCCCGACCCAATTACATAATCACACCCACCCATGGAGACAACCTCTCAACCCCTTGCTTGGCTAGTGCATCTGCGATCGAGTTGGCTGATCTAACCTCATGAAGAAAAAAAGACATTTAGAGTGGCCGAAAGCTCTCTAATTTCATTAAAATGGAATTGAAATTTCCAAGGGAAATCTTTTTGGTTGCATACCCAAGTGATCGCGTTTAAGGAATCACTTTCCACCACAAGAGCACCAATATATCTCCTTGCAAACAACCTAAGACCCTCCAAAATAGCTAACTCCTCGGCTTCGTTCAAGTCACAAATGCCCACATTCTTAGAGAACATAAGGAGCACCTCACCCTTACAATTACGCAACACGCCTCCAATTCCTGCCAGCCCTGGCTTACCCCTGGAAGCTTCATCCACATTGAACTTTAAAACCCCAAAAGGAAGGGGAGACCAAGGGATAGATCTTCTCTCCTTAAAAGGGAGACACTCCATACGAGCTTCCCAATTATAGATAATATTATTCAAGTTAATATTTGTAAACTCCTTCCGAATTGAAGCCCATTACGCAATCCTAAAAGCAACCTTATTTATCAAATCAACCACCGAAGATGAAGAGCCTCTAAATATCCTCTCATTTCTTTCCTTCCAAATAGACCATAAATTAGCAAAAGGAATCATTCTCCATAATAAACGCCCACAACCAATGAAGCACCCACCACGCCAAGCATTTGCCGCTTCCGTTATATTCTTCGGACAACACCAAGCAATACCACACCTCCTAATAAAGTCATTCCAAACTTGGAACGCCACCTTACAATGGAGGAAAAGATGATTAATCGTCTCATTCTCCTTACCACACATTGTGCATGTGTCTAGAATATTGGTAAAAGTCATTCCTTTCTTTCTTAGATTATTAACGGTGGCCACTTTTGATGCAACCACTAGCCAACAAAACACCTCAACCCGAGGAGGAACCCACCCCAACCATACATGAGTCGAAGGAGTCAAGTGGGTGGGGTTAACTTCCAAAGTTAAGTAAAAAGCTTTGGCGGAGAACTCCCCGGAAATGGAAGGCTTACAAATCCTAGAGTCCGTAGTATCCTTGCAAAAAAACATGTTAGCAAGAAAACTCAATAACTCCTCATATAATTCCCCCTCCAAAGACCGAAGATCCCTCTTAAACAGAACACCCCACACATTACATCCACTCCTCACCTCAAAACAATTACTAATAGATGACTCCTTATTGGCCACCAATCTAAAGAGTCTAGGAAATAACCCACACAAGGGCCCCACCCCCACCTTGTCATCCAACCAAAATCTAACATCCCTACCATTCCCCACCTTGAAGCCCACTCCTTTGAACAAAGCTTCGCCCCTAGCATTAGACACATCTCCAACAGAAGCAATAGCACTTCAAACGCCCGATCTACCATACTTAGGCCCAAGCTTAGGCTACCACCGCCATTTATCCTCACCATACTTATAAGCAATCAACCTGTGCCAAAGAGCCTCCTTTTCCTCCCCAAACCTCCACCACCATTTAGCCAATAACGCCCAATTTTTGTTTTCCAGACTACCCAAACCCAAACCCCCACTAGATTTAGGCTTAATCACCTCACTCCATTTCATCAAGTGTAATTTCTTCTTGTCAACTTGACCATCCCATAAGAAGTCCCTACGAATTCGATCCGACCTTTCGATCACCACCTTTGGCATTTTGAAGAGTGACGTGTAGTAGACTGGAAGATTAGATAAGCAAGCGTTGATAAGAGTAATTCTTCCGCCCATAGACAAATACCTCTTCTTCCAAAAAGACGGTTTTTTCTTAAATTTTTCAATGACTGGATCCCAAAGTTTGTATCAAAACAAAAACTCTTACAAACATGTAAGGAAATAGAAAAAAATTGAAACATTGTTCTTTCCATTTCATACACCTGTTTCCCAACATAAACTCTTGTAACATGTCAATAACATTTAGCAAACAAACCCTATCCCAATATAATGATGCAACAGATGGGCCTGGGTGCAGATCTCTGGCGACTCGCCAATCTCTGAAGGGCACAGTGGATCTTTGATGGGTGTAGATCTCTGATGTTTTACGGAGAGCAAATGGTCTTCGATAGGGCTGGGTGCAAATCTCTGGCGGTTTGCATATCTCTGATGGGTGCAGTGGAGAGAGGAGGCGATGCAGGAATCGCAGTCGAGAGAGGGAGGAGATGATGGAAGGGGTGAAGGAGAGAGGGAAGATGGGCGACTTGTGATGAGGAAAGGGAGGTCGAAAGAGGGAGATGACGGAAGGAAGGAGGGAAGGAGAGGGGGACGTTGGACGATTTTTTTTTCTTCTTTTTGGTTTTGGATCGATTAGGTTAGAAAGAAAGAAGAGAGAAAGGGGGAAAATGGGTGGGCTTCCAAATGACTTCCACACATGCGGCAGCTGATGGTAATCTCAACTGTAGCTTAGGAGAGCCACTCCATATATATACATATATATATATATATGGAGATGCTCCAATATATATATATATATATAGGGAAATGCTCCTATGAGAGCATCTCTTACCTTACTATGAGAGATAAAGGTGGGGGCCCTCACATTTAAGTTGTTGACATTGGTTATGGATGTGAAGGCCCCCACCTTATCTCTCATAGTAAGGTGAGAGATGCTCCCATAGGAGCACCTCCCATATATATATATATGGGAAACGCTCCTATGAGAGTAAGGTGGAGAACCCTAATATTTAGGCTGTTGGCATTGGATATGAATCCAACGGGTCCCCCCTTACTCTCATAGTATCGTGAGTAACTCTCATAGGAGCATCTCCATATATATATATATGTATATATATGGGGAGAGCTACACATCGTGCGGGTATTTTTTATGAGAAAACGCCCCTGCTAGTTAAGCCCATCGGGATGCATAATGATCATGGAAGTCCATTGGATAGAAAGATCCATATGAGGCCTACCTATATGCAAAATCTCGAGTCCATAAGATAATCCTAACCTTTTGATCCATGGCCCTAAGATTTAATGGTTTAGAGGCATCATTTTATCATGATTTCAATCTAACGGTGAGGAAAAGTTGGATGAGTGCCAAGCTTGGACTTGTGACTATTCGCGCGGGGGGGGGGGGGGGGGCGGTGGTGGTGGGGGGTGGCGGGGTAAGTATGTGTGAAAAGTTTAGATTGAACCAACATTGGCCCCATGACCAAGAATAAAAGGGGCGGAAAACAGGATGTTTTTAAAGTGGGGTGTTTTTTAGAATTTCCCACACACACACACACAATACACACGTTGTTTTGAAAATCAGAATTGTATCGCAAATCGTTCATACCCATGAATGGAATCATATCGTGAATCGTAGGAGTTTTTCTGATAAAATGAGAAATAATTAAAAATTAAAAAGAAAAAGAAAAAAGCAGCTATTCATAATCCATCCATTTTCCCATTCATAGCAAATATAGATACAATGACAAATAAGTCTATCATACAATCATATCAAGAACATCTTGACATATATTAATATATAATAAATAAAATGTGTAAATAGTTAAATAAGTTTAAAGCATCAATCTTACACCGTAGGATATCTCTTTAAGTTAAAGAAGAAAGCCAAAAAATACTTTTTCTTAAAAAGAAACAAAGAAGAAGGCCCCCCATACAGATGGTACAGTCGAACGCTTTAATCAAATGTATATTCCTTATTTAACTCTAAAACCTCCCCAATGCCGCAAAAATTCTTACGAGATTTCATTAACTACTAAATAACCTTTTAAAAGTAAAAACGCTAAAAGAGAAAGAAAAAAGTAAAAATATTATTAATATTAATTTATTGGTTGTGGCTATTCTTGCTTATCCAAATCGCTTGAATCATAAAATTCGATGAAATGAGTATCAAATCGTAAGATTCATACTTGAATCCTAAGATTCTTTTGTAAATGGGAATTGTTTTCCTTCGGATTCAAGAAACAAATTGTAGGATTATGCTAACAATGTGTGTATACGTGTTTCTATATGTATATAGGCAGGGCAGCGCTAGATAGCACCCCAGCATTTAGGAGAAAAATGGCCCTCCTAGTTGGGCACATTAGAACTTTAGAGGTATTATTTTCGTATGATTTCAACCCAATGGTGAGGATACGTTGGAAGATTGTCAAATTTGGACTTGTGACTATTCAAGGGTTGTTTTGTTTATTTATTTATTTATTTATTTTTTTTCGGGGGGGGGGGGGGGGGGGGGGGGGGGTTGTCTATATGTGTGCGCGCGCGTGCGCATCCATCCCTCACCAAATTATGGTGATCATTGAAAACTTGATGGATCTAATGTAATTCAAGGGATCTCATGTGTGGATGGTTTGGATGCATCATAAAGTTGGCCCTACTATGTTACCCCACTATGTCCGTCACCCTATGGTGAGGAATGGATGCACATGAGCATTTCCCATATATCATCCGAATGGACTGGACCATTGGATCGAGGAACAAATTTCTTCTTTAATATATGTAGTTAAACTTGTGGACCACGGATCAAGGGATTAGAGGCATGGGATTGAACCCAAACTTGATAGTTGGGCCCATCAAAGATGGATCTTTCCATCTCCTTGGTCCTGTGATCAGTGGGACCCCGTGTGGGCCCCATCATGGTGTCCCTCACCATAAGCTGTGAGAGTTAACTCTCATGTATGGATGCATGCACAATGCTCCAATGCATCCACCTCGCATGGAGCTTACTGTGCCACCTAATCACTGATACAAATGGGCCATCCAACCTACAACCCAACCCCAAAAGAGTAGTCACCGGATCCCATGGGTTTGCACCATTGTAAAGATTGGACTCTTGGTCCGTTGGATCAAGGGTCAATTTTAATTATATAAAACCGTTAAACTGGTGGACCACATATTAAGGGATTGGGATCACCAAACTGACTTGAAATTTGATATATGGGGTTGTCCCAAACAGATCTTTCCATCCCCACCCCTCTTCTGATCAGTGGTTCCACCTACCTCAAATGATATTGTGTGAGGTGGATGCATAAAAGCAGGTGCCATATGTATATATTTCTCATGTGCAATGCCCAAATCACTGAATATTACTCTGATCAAAGCAAGTTTTAAACAAATGCCAATTTAATGAAGTTGGTTGTGATCTAAAGGTTCACTTTTTAAAGAAAACAAAAGGTGAGCCCACTATATATTTTTCACAAATGGAGGTGTGCCTCCACATAAAAATATTTAAAAGGCAGAGATGTCTTGGGCAACAGGCTGACAGCCCAACAAAGACCATCAAGGACGATCAGAGGATGGGGCTGACGGATTGGAAAGGGCATGGCAAATTTTAGACCCTTATCATCTATGATGATCATGATATGGGGCCAACCTAAAATCAACAATCCAAATCCAACAGTGAGAACAGTCTGCACAAGTGTCAAACTGGGTTTAGTAATGTTGTAGTGTGTGACAGCTTGATCATGTAAGTACAGGAAATCACAACAGTGGTTAGAAAGAAGAATCAGTGATTAACCAAGAAAAAAAAAAACTAACCATGCATTTGGTAAAGAGAAGGTCCACTTCTACAATGGCATCCATTATCCTTTAGACACATCATTCAATGGGAAGAATATTGGATAGATATATGCCACCAATCCATTAGGTGCTTATTCAATTATCATTGTTATTTGTTCGTTCTGATTTCTTTCCATTTTTCAAATCTAGCTCTCAAAATAAAATAAAATACACTCTTCTCCCTTTTGTTTTCCTTTTGTAAGTGTTTCATAGGAAGTACTTTGGATTTACTGGAGGAAGCTTCAACAGGTGAAAAGAAATGAAAACAAACACTGAAAATGCTACAGTAACAGTTTACACAGATAACCAGGAGCAAATAGAGTAAAAAGAGATTAGGGGAAATAATTCTTTGATCTGATGCTAATCACACCAGTCTGGATTTTTTTTTTTTTTTCTTTTTTTTGGGGAGGGAGGGGGGGGTGTGTGGGGCGGCGGGGGGAGAGAGAGAGAGAGAGAGAGAGAGAGAGAGAGAGAGAGAGAGATGTGAAGGACAAGTGGTTAGTGACAAGGCTGATAGGACGAGAGGAGAAATTATCAAATATTTTGACCTAATTAAATAAGATTAGATGCGGCAAACCAAATGTAATCAGTCCACATATATAGTGGAATTTTCCTAAGCACGGAATGGCCTAGCTTTTGGAACCCACCTGACCCACCCTACTATGATTTGAAAACAAAGAATAAAAGCAAGTAGAAGAGAGGAAGAAAACATATACACAATCTCTCTTTCTTCCCCTTCCATCTCATTTCCCCTTTTTATTTATTTTTTATTTTTTTGGTAGAACCTTCCCTGTTTATTGAGCGCTTCAAATAGCAATTGTAGTACAAAAAGGATTCAATAATCCAATGGACTTATAAATCCTAATTCTAATAAGATTACCAATCACTTCATGGTCCCCAACATTACATGACAATAGATGGGACCTGGTGGGACCCTGGAACTCTTTACATTAAATTCCCAAAACTATGTTCGGTCTAAGCCCCTCAAGCTTGCCCCAAAATTCACTCTCGTCTAGGCCATTAAATTGACCATGTGTTTGGTTTTTGTATGTATACCTGGAAACATGAGGGTACCCTGCTCCATGGATCATGAGCAACCAAAAAAAGACATTCAGTCTGAATCATCAAATATTCAAATATACTCTTACGTATTAAAAAAAAAAAGTTGAATTGTAAAATGGCAATATAAAAATGAAACCAATCATAAATTAGAAACATCAAAAGGGACGAGTTTTTGTGGCAACTCACACGAAGGTGCATGACATGCGGGTCAATCTTTGGAAGTATGTGTATTGCTTTCGCAATTGCACGCACCATATCACTAGGTACTGGCTCTGCAAGTACAATCATGTCATCTGGTAGGACCTGATCACCACAAGTAGTAAAAAGCTCAATTGATCACCACTTCGCTTTTTAATTTCTCTACTATGAGACAGTTCAGTTAACCTTAGACCTTTATAATTGCCTTACAATTTAATTCACCAATATTTCAGTCTCATACCATCAATCTAGGGTTGCAATTGCAATACAATTAATTGTTCACTAGTAAATCTTATCATTAAACAAGATCACTGTTCCAATATTTCAGACTACTAAAATAGGAAGCAATCCGTGAAAACACTAATGTGTATAATTTTCCTGTAAAAGTTTAGTTATCCAAAACATTCATATGCTGGGTCCAACAATGGATGTCGTATGCACCAAAATCTCCTAGATGGAAGAATTCAAAACCTACTAATAGATGTCAAGAAACAAAAGATAATACTAATAAAATACAAATAAAAATAAAAAGAAAAAACTAGCAGCGGTCAACTTGAAACAAAATAAAGGCCCATATATTAGTTGAGTAGGATTTTCCAGTAGGGAAGATTTACTTTCATGGGCCATCACTTGTGGTGATCATCCTATCAATGGCTATTACATACTCTAAAAATGAGCAAACTATACACTTTCTAGGGCAACCCTCGTATAAATCTTCTTCTTATTTTTGACAGGCTGGTTTTCCAAATGCTAAGAATGCCACTGTAACAGGAGACGAACTGGTAGAGTGTTATGCGATTCTTTGCACAACTTAAATGAAGGGGCATTTTTGTAAGACGATAATTAGGCCTAATTTCCTGTATGAAGTTGATCAAATGTTGGGCAGTGAAGAAAAAATGAAGCTGAAGTACACATGGTCAAAATGTGCATGTTAAAGCATGGAGTTAAAAGAAAGCAGATAAATAGGAATAAGTACAAAATAGGAAACCTACATAACTCCAACAAAAAATTAAAAAAAAAAAATCAAGGAATGTTGTCCGGGATGTAGTGGGCGTGTTTTCAAAAGGGCAAAAATAGCCCCTGTATGATGAATTGAAGGGTTACAAGTTTAAGAAACCGGGAAGTGGGAGCAGTGAGGAAAGACATCGGTACGTGGAGTTCATAGAGAATGGCTTCAGATAGGGTTGAGTGGAAGAACAAAACTAACAAAGGCAACCGTAAATAGATGGTAAAAGTACAAGGAAAATAATAACGATGGCACATGATGGTGAACTGACTAGTCTAAGGGTAACATAAGCATTGACCAAATGATGGTCGGTTAGGGCTCCAAAGTCCAGATTCTCTTTGTATATAGTAACATGTGTGTCTTTTGACTAAATTTGCAATCCTTTCATCAATGTCATCATCAAGTCTCTTGAAGTTGCACACATGCAGATTTTTCAGTTTTTATTGTTAAGATTTTTGTCTTAGCTTGTTAAGAATTTGTAAGTAAAACTCTTCTATCCAGCCACAAATTGAGGGTATAATGCTCTGATGATGCTGATGGTGATGACATTGATGAGGATGTCATTTTCCCACATACAGCAAAAAGATGCAAACATCGAAGAAGAAAAGGAAGAGATATCTTAAGCACATGCCTCCGGAACGCCTCCTACTCGAGTGCTCACAGTTAGCAACCCACAACTAGCTGCCTCCAATATGGCTATACAAAAGGCTTCCGTAAGAGAACTGCGGGAAAAAAAAAAAAATCAAACGACCGAAGCATGTAAATTTCTTAAATTGGCGCAATAAACCATATTTTGAAGCATGTATAATAATATTATCAATGGAAATAGATGAATGTGTATATAATCATAACACCAATTAAAAAAAAATGTATATAACTATACTAGATGCATATTTATATAATCATGATACTAGATCAAAGTGATGGGAACATCAGCCAAATCCCTTCAAGATCTATTAGCGACGGAAGCAAAAAATTGTAGACCAAGCAAATCTGTGGATGGATTATGCATATCCAAACTTTGATCGCCAAGATGTTGAAATTCCACTGTTGGATTTCCATTCTGACAACATCCAACGGTTGGATCTCTTCGGATCATGCAGCTGATGGACAAAAGGCCTGATATGAGCAATCATATTAAAGGCCCACACTAGGAAGTGTGACATGGGAGGGATTAAAATAGTTTAAAAGAAATCAAGGGGGGCTCAAGAGAGATAAGAGAAGAAATTAAAAGAATTATCAAGGGAGGTCCAAATGGGGACCCCTGACTTAACCAAGAAGCACCCTGGGATTCTCCCATGTGCATGGCTGATTTCCTTTTTTTTTTTTTTTTTCATGCTTTCTATTTTCTCTCTTGTTATTTCTTTTTAGAAAGTTTGAGAATTATTCATATGGAGAGACTTGTAAGGCTCTTTACAACGACAATTAATGGAGAATTTTTTAGTTCTTCAACTTCTAGTTCTACTTCTAGTTCTGGTAGTGAGAGATTCTCTTCTGTCTACTGGATTGGAGTTTGGCGCAAGGCCAATTACAGGTAATCCTGATTATCTTCTTCTATTTTCTTTCATGCAATCTTTTTTCCTTTCAAACCCTAGATCTAGATCATCCCCATCATCCATTAGTTTTTAAACCCATTACTACCACAAACTCCACTTTCCAAAACCCAAACCCAAATCAATCCCAAAACCCATCAACTACAACTGTATCTCACCTAGACCAAACCCAACTTGCCCGAGCCCTAAGTGGGCCCCACCTAACCAGTCGAAGCCTTACTGGGCCCCACCTGACCAGGGGAACCCTTAGTAGGCCCCACTTGATTCTTCTGAGCCCTCCTCTAGCCCTAATCAGCCTAGCAACCCATTCCACCCCTCCAAACCAGTGGCCAAATCCAGTCTCCTACCTATTTTATTAATTTTCCATTGTTTCCACTTCATAACCTTAAGATTAATTAAATTCTCTGAATCTGAACGTTAATTTGAGACTTACTATTGTTGTGGGAAATTATTTTCTTGATCTAACATTGTTATAAATTCCCAAATTATACATTGAACACTTGCAAACCCTTTGCAGCACAAGAGAGGATAGTTCATTAGCAGAACGTACTTTTTTCCCCTAGAATTAAGGTGGTGGAAGTGAGGAAAGCATTGAAACAAATAAATACAGGAAAGATGATAAGTGCTTAAATGTTTACAACTTAAACCCTACTATTTGATTTATCTTGTGCTAGTTCATTGTTTTTTTTTTTTACATTGTCTTTTTATTTTTTTATGAAAAGGTCAAAAGGAGCCAAAAGAGAAGAATTTCAGCAATTGACTAATTAAGAGATTCAAGTGTGAATCCCAAGGGATGTACAGTTTGGGCCCTCCCTATTCTTTTGGGGATTTGAAATTAAGGTGGAGCCCTAGAAGGAAAGTGTTGTAGAATCGTAGCATAAACCAAAAAGGAAAGAGAAGCAAAGATGGAAAAGGAGAAAAACCCAACCATGTGTTGCACGCCCAAAAGGGGGTCCCACATCTATTGCAAAGATTTGAATTTCAGAATTTGGAAATTCTTTCTCAAGTCCAAGTGGCACCCAAGAAGGAGAGAAGAAAAAGGAGAAAAAGAAGGAAGTTGCTTAGCAAGAGACTAAGCTAAGCTTAGAAGTCCAAGGGGGGGGTCCCACACTCCACCTTGCTCACCCCATATGGGCCCACTCTCATGTTCAAAGATTCAGATTTAGTCCCTTGAAAATAAATCTCAGATTTGTGGGTGCATGTGAGAAACTTCCAAGAAGCTTTAAAGTGGGACCGGAATTATAAAGTCTTGCACACCAAGAAAACGAGACTTCTATTCTCATCTAACTAGAAAACTTACTTGAAAAAGTAAACAAGAGCTTTAATCACAAAAGGAAACAAAGCCTAAAAAGGAGGAAACTCTTTACTAAAGAGAGTTTTTGCAAAAAGCATAAAAGGGAGCCAAGGGGGGGTGGACAACCAGCACTCAATACTAGCCCTAGCAGCCGTACATCAGCAAGGAGGAGCTTTTTGGAGCAAGGAGAAAGCAAGTTGCTGCCAGCTGACCCCTTCATCTCCATCATCTTCTAGAGTTTTTCTTATGACTATCTTTTCTATGTTATTTTTCATTTCAAACATGAGTAGCTAAACTTTTTAGGGCTAGGGTGTAATTGAAACCCTAGCCTAAGTTTATGTAGTCCCTTTTGGCATTCTTTAATTGAGATTTCAATTTTGTTGGTTGAGTTTCTAAACCATGGTTTTGATTTGATGAGTTGTATATATGCCATGCCAACCATGCCACGTTCAATTAAATTTAAGATTAGCTAACTTATATTTGATTGATCTTGATGTTAAGCATCTAGGGTTTAGAACCATGAAAAATCTAGGTATACGTCATGCTTGGACTCATGCATTTATCATTTCCATTGTTTTTATGCATCATGCATGTATTGACTAGGACATATGCCATGCTTAGTTTTTGCAACTTAATGACCAATTCATGTAGTATGACACTAATGAATTAGGTTTAGGGGAATCATAATCTAGATACATATGCCATAGTCTAGGATGATAAATGTTATCAATAATTATGATTTTGATTAAGGGATACTAAGGGACATACATAGGATAGGTTAGGGGAGTAGATGAAACCCTAGTTCATTCATTCTCATTGTTTTTAATCATGGCAGTATTCTTGTGTGTTAGGTTACTTTCCATTAAGCTTTTGATTTATTTTAATAGTTTAACTTACTGTTTTTAGTAGTTTCATTCAACCAATCAGCATTCAACCATTTTTTCATCCATTTAATATTCTGAATTTATAGTTATTTTTGACATTATTTTATCACAAGTCTTCATGGGATCCACCTCGTACTTACAATTCATTATACTACATAGTGATCTTGTGCGTTTGTGAGTTTTAAGTTGTGTGCATATTAAGTAGCACATTTCTAGGTTACTTGGTGCATACCAAAAAAGTCCAGATGACATTCCGATAGAGGCTTGGAAATGCTTAGGAGAAGTTGTGAGATTTGGTTAACTAGGCTCTTCAATAAGATATCAATGACAAAGAAAATGCCGGATGAATTGAGAAGAAGTGTTGTAGTGCCTATATATATATAAAAACAAGGGAGATATACAAAACTGTACCAACTATCATAGAATTAAACTTATGAGTTATACAATGAATCTATGGGCGAGAGTAATGGATCAAAAACTTAGATAAAAGCACAAGATATCTGAAAATCAATTTGGTTTTGTGCCAGGATCGTAAACAATAGAAGGTATCTTCTCACTTAAGCAATTAATGGAACAATATCGAACGAAGAGGAAAAATATGCATATGGTCTTCCTTGATCTAGAAAAATGTTAAGAAAGGTACCTAGAGATTTAATTTGGTGGGTTTTAAACAAAAAGGAATGTGCCAAGAGGTTATATTGAAATTATTAAAGCCATGTATGAAGGAGCGGTAATAAGTGTGATAATTACCTGTGGAGAGATAGGTGCGTTTCCAGTGACTATATGTTTGCATCAAGGGTAAGCCTAAGCCCTTATCTCTTTGCATTGATTATGGATGATTTAACTATTCATATTCAAGAGGACGTACCTTGGTGTATGTTGTTTGCAAATAATATAGTATTGGTGGATGAATCAAGAGACGGTGTGAATGCAAAACTCGAGAGATGGCGAGAAGCTTTAGAATCTAAAGGCTTTTAAAATAAGCCATTCAAAGACAGAATATATGGATTGCAACTTCAGTGGGCACATACACAGAGCTGAAACTACTATGAGAATTGAAGCCCAGGAGATACCACAGAGAGATTCATTCTGTTACCTTGACTCGATAATTAGTAAGGATGGGGAGATTGATGAAGATATCAAGCATAGGATTAAAGTGGGATTAGTTGAAGCGGAGACTTGTTTCTAGAGTACTTTGAGACTGACCAATGCTAACAAGATTGATGGGAAAATTTTACACTGCAATGATTAGATCAGCTACGACATATGGAGCAGTATGTTGGCCAATCAAGAATTAACATATGCACGAACTGGATATAGCAGAGATGAGAGTGTTGAGCTAGATGTGTGAAAAAAAATAAGGAGGATAAAATTAGAAATGAGAGCTTTCAAGAGCATTTAGGGGTAGCATCAATATGGAATAAAATTGGAGAAATCCGTTTGAGATGGTTTGGGCATGTCCAACGCAAACCAGCAATGGCGCCGGTAAGAAAAAGTTTGGCTCTGCAGGTTGATGGCCCACTGAGGGGAGGGGTAGCACGAGGAGGACGTGGATGGAGGTAATACAATTAGATTTTAAGTGCAACTTATCTAAGGATATGGCTCAAGATAGATCGGAATGTAAAAAAAATAAAAAAATAAAATTCATGTAGCCGACCCCAACATAGTTGGGACTAGGCTTTGATGATGATGGTGATGACTTTGAAACTCTTTGAACCAAGGCATTGTTTCAAATCCCCGCAAAGGGAACCGATAATCTACTTGAATCAACTATTCCTTGAGCAAGTGGAAGTTCTATCTTCCATTAGATCCATCCCTCTTCTTACCTAAGGGACCATTACTGCAGGATTGTAATGATGCCTTGGGTTGTCACATAATTTTCTTATTTTACTTTCAAAATTAGATTGTGCGATTGGTGTGATTTACAATTCAATTGGATAATTAATTCTTAATATTGAGCTCACCAACCATATTAGATTAAATTTCATATCATCACAAAGAGATGTTTATTAACACCATACTAATTACATGCATGATGAACGGTGTGCATTAGAAATGGAAGTAGCATCAAATTCAATTTCCACGAAAAAACACCCAGAGGGTAAACTAGGAAAAAGGGTGTATTAGAAATGGGACTGACTGACTGCAAACACTTGACTTAAGAAGATCGGATGCCTGCATGCCCTAGCTTACAAAGCTCATTCAATTGCCTTCCAATGAGCTCATGTAGCAATGCCATCAATGAAATCCAACTTGTTTCATAAAGTACCAGCATTTACCTCATATCATAAAGACCAAAGGATCACCGCAAAAGTCATACCTCAATGGATCCATCTTCTCTATCAGAATGAAACAAAAGCAATCTATTCCCAAACAGTCCTTGGCATCATGCAGCATGACCTAAAGAGGCAAAGAAAATAACCCCAAACTATGGCAACAGAAGGGCAATGGATGGGCAAATGATTAACACTTTGTGTCCCTAAGACACAAAATGCATACATTAAATATAATTGTGATGAAAACTTCTCAAGTGATCTATTGTGAGAATCTTGTAAAGCCTTGCAACTCATAAAAAAACCTAGAATACAAGTTGGTGACCAAAATATGGAATAGATAAGGAATCCCTCACACAATACTAGGCCACCATTCAGGTAGTAATAAAGGACTTTAACTGGAAGATTTCCTCAAATATATGGCATCCAAATGCACCCGTTCTTCCTTAGCCAAGGAATAAATATACCATAAAACTCTCAAAATACAGAAATAAGCTGTTCCATTCCAGCATTAAGAGGTTTCTTCCAAAAATAGAAGCTGATACGATACTATCATCAATAATATCATAATACTTCCTAACCATGGTGACTTTATCAAGAGTAAGATTATAACGACAAACAGTGCACGCATAACAAATTAGGACCACACAAGATTTACCGCAAAAAACATATTCAAAGTACGATCACCAACATAAGACCTAATGAAATTTTCTTGGGTGTAGATAGAGTTTCTCCTTGGGTGGTTTCCAATGCTCTTGTACCCTGGTTTTTTTTTTTTTTGGGTGTCTAGTGTATGTGTCTCTTCCTATTATATATACATATATATATAGGGGAACATTCACGTGCATCTATCCCTCACCAAAAATGGTGAGGGACACCCCTTTTGAGGGTGTTTCAAGTACAAGAGTGGTACAAGAGAGGTACTTTGTACCTCCCTCTTGTACTTGAAACAACCCCAAAATGGGTGTCCCTCACCATTTTTGGTGAGGGATAGATGCATATGAAGATCCCCCATATATATATATATGTTTCCTTTGATTGGTAAAAGTAAATTTTATTCCACCAGATGCACAACCAAAAACATGAGGAAGATGAAAAACAAGAGGAAAACAGGGGATAGGAGCACTAATGAAAAACCTAATGAAAGAGTCAAGACTCCTTTAACACGAGCACAAGACCATCTCGTTAGTTACACAGTTACCATCTAATTAGATAATGAGGTTGTATGTGGAGAAAGGCCCAGAGGTTTCTAAGTTCTATTAACTTGTGTAATAATTTTTCAGATATTGAAATTTATTGCACTTTTTTTGTGAAATGGGAAATATTTTCCAATGTTAAACATGAGGCTTGAAATGTTTCACTTGTCATTTTGATGGTTACCAATTATGAAATATTATGACACTCAAATGGTATAATATTAGGATTGCCATTCCCATCTCAGCAATTAGAACAATCTACATCACGTGATAATCTCTCTTTAATGTTTTACATCACATATAATGATGATGCATCATAATGAACACAACAATATAGTATTTCATAGCTGTAAAGAAACATATAACACTTTGGAACAAATTCAAAAACATGAAGTTTAATTGCTTAAATTAGCATTAGCATTTCCAGTGTCGATGAGAACTTTAAGTTTACATGGCATAATTATCATAATGGTTGAGAAAATTGTTTGAAAGTTATGACTAGCATGACTAGAACCAGCACCCTTGTCCCTTGTGCTTGGGACACTTAGCACCTATCGGAACTAGTCATATCAACCTAGCAAAATTGGAGGCGAAATCATATAGAATATCTTTCCACGAAAATACCTGTTCAAAAAAATATGACCAGAAATAAGGACAGAACGCACTTGAGCATGTGGAACAGCTCCCAACATTTCAACTCGATCTTGAAGAGAGTGTTTTTCCCTCATCTCTTCCAGCCGCACTCGTTTTGGACCATCTCCTCCAACAATGAAGCGGACCTTTATCAGAGAAGTTTTTCATAACTATGAGATGATCGTGCTTGATAAAGTCAAGATCTAGCAAACAACACATACATTTTACATAATCTCACCAAGGGTAAAATCACCTTTAAGAAGAAAGAAATATAGAAAAGAACACGACAGAAGCAACAAAATACCATGTTTTGGACCGTTTAGTGCACACGTAAACTGACTGGAATGCCAGTACATGAATAGCACAATAAACTAGCCTAACAATTCAATCAACAAACTTGAAATGATAGCTTGCCAATGACAGTTTACATTCAAGTCTTTCTCCCAAATAATTAGGATGGACAAAGAGAACCATGATATCCATTGAGGGACCGACCTGTTATCTAGTTGACTAGTTATAATATATAGTTCTCATCACCACCACCACCACAGCCTTATCCGCCTATCTGGAGTCAGATTTCTAAGTTCTACTTTTCAACTGAACCCTATTTAAAGCCATTTTCTTTGAACCCTATTTAAAGCCATTTTCTTTGTAATTCAACAATTCATCACTATAGTGTGACATATTAGGGAAGCATAAATTGACTTTTGATGTTCCTGAATGTATTTAAACTGTCTAAAGAAAGAACAAGGAAGAACTCTTAAACTCCACCCAAAATTCAATCTTGAAACCAAAAAGAGCCATTAAAATATCAAGAAACCAGGTAAAATGCAGGCTAGGAAGTCTCCAAGTGATATAAATCAAACATAATCCAAAATTGTGTCTTCCCATATCATGAACCAGAATTTCATGTAATTCTGAATAAATGCAATAGATCATAACCATAAGGTCAAGAAAGCTCACATTTGGGAACAAATGGCACACTTCAGGAATGACTTCAACAAGCAGATCAGCGCCCTTCCGATAAACCAACCTACTTATCACAACTATAATGATTTCATCAAAGCTTAGTCGTTTAGGAGCAGGTTTAAACATGGCAGTATCCACAGCATTTGGTACAACAAAAACCTTTTCTGGAGGTATCCCTGACCGCAGAACCGTGTTTTCCTTGCTTGTATGAGAAACACATATAGCTTGATTCACATCCGCCAAAGTAAATTGCAGCACCTTATTCATGTGGATGCTCCCAATGTCAGCAAAACCATAAAGCGAATGATCAGTAAACACAACCTTGTACCCCATAGTTCGTGCATGCATCAAAGCTTCATGACAAAGAGTTGAGAAAGCTTGGTGTCCATGCACCAATGATATTCTCTCTCGTATGAGAATTGTCCGTAATATTGGGAGTGTCCCATAAAAGGTTGGCAATGTATTTTGCATAAGAAATGGCCTCCACGGCACATAATAGACTTTCAAACCGTTGGTCATATATCGCACTCCAGAACGTTTTCCATAGGCATGTGTCATGACGACAACCTGAACTTGCACAATGACATGCACCATATTCATATGTTACAAGGGAAAATCAAGGCATGTATATTTTTGGTAATTAAAGTACAAAAAATTTGCATAATTTTATAGAACGATGTGCATAATAAGATGCAATAAAGATGAAAACAAAAGGTTTCAGGGAGATAAAGAAGGAGGATATGTATCTAAAGGCTTGTTAATTACAGAAAGTATCGAGAAGTAGAATATAATTTAAAACTTAATCAAAGGCTGATTAACAAATATATCCTAGAGAAACACTAAGAAGGCTTACAAACTTCCAAAAACAGTATTATTTCTGATGCACCACCACTACAACGTGTCATTTATCATGACAGACTAGGTGATGGACAAGGCTTGATGATTATATGGTTTATTGGTATAATGGAATTACCCCAAAGCCTGTTTTCTTTGCACTTGAGTGAATGGAGTAGAATTGTCGTCAACAGTAGGAAATTCTATTTCTTCACGTGTTTGGATGGCCCTAAGGACACAAGTGGAGTAAAACAGTAGGAAATTCTATTTCTTCATGTGTTTGGATTAAGGATGCAAGTGGAGTAAACATGTCTGCGGACGTGGATTCTCTTTTATTCCACTTCACTCTACTCAGAGTTACTCCTATAATAAAGTGCTTTTTACTCCATTCTCTTCATTTAAAACCTTTAATGATTTTACTTTATACTAACCATCCAAACACATGCAAAGTTACCTACTACTAATTTTATTTCAACCCACTCCACTTTAACTATATGCATAATTTGACACTTACTCCACTTTTGTTGTATCCCTCTTGCAAACAAACAGTCCCAAAATGTGAGCGAAAATCACCAATGGGATCTCATGCCTTGAATAAAACATAAAGAAACAGTGCTTACTTCATAGAGGCATTAAGAAGGCTCACAAAACTTCATAGGAGGTGCACAATCATTTGTGATGCATCAGCAGCATACAAGTGATGCAGCCAATGAGACACTGTCAAAGAATGGGCTTTTGGATAATTGGCTAGATCTAGCCTGATGCAGGCCCTAGAGTTAGGGCTTGTGTAGATGCCGAAACACGTGTCAAAAGACACCTCAAACTATCTCCAAAGAGACTTCAACACGAGGAACAACCTCTCCAAGGGAAAATCCCAATTTTATTCAACTCTAATTCTAAAAGTATCATCTCTACAATGTAATTTAAATAGGCAAAGTAACTTAGGGCCTAAGAAAACCTAATCAAACTAGGAAACCAAATAAATCAGCATATTAATCCTAATAAAATTAAGAAGTTACTAAAAAATAAACATCCTAAAACTATATTGGGTGGGACCATTGGTGGAAGGTAGCCCGTTTTCCATCATTCCCCCCAGGTTGAAAGAAGAGTTCGACCTCGAACTCGAGTCTTCTTCAAATTGCCTCTGCATATATGATGTACATGAAGCACTTCCTTTGTAGCATGGGCCCTTGAGTTCTTCTTTGGTGATTCTGGCTTCTTTGGATGGAACGTAACTTCCTTTCCACTATGCATAAAGGTATACGTGTTGTTTCGCATCCCATGAGTGTCATTCTTGTCATACATCCATGGGCGACCCAATAGGATATCTCCACTGTCCATTGGTAGCACATCGCACCAAATTGTATCTGTGTAATCATTACCAATTGAAAAAGTAACTTGACATGTATGTCGCACGTGCGCTTCATCACCTGTCATTAGCCATTTGACAAAGTATGGACGATTGTGCTTGAAAACCTTCAACTTCAAGCGATCAACAAGAGATTGAGAGATAATATTCTCACAACTTCCACCATCAATCACAACTGTACAATTGTGCCCCTGTATTGTACCAGTGGAACGAAAAATATATTTCCGCAACCATTTCTTCTTAACAGTGGGAAAAGACTCTTGTTGCACCAAGAGAAGTGCAGCATCTGTTTCAGCTGCAATTTCCTCCACTTCATCGAATTCTTCACTTTTAGGATCATCTGTTGTTTCCGGTTCTTCTTGTGCACCTTCCAGTAAATTTATTCTTTTTGGGCATTCAAACGCACGGTGACCCTTTTGCTTACAATGAAAACATGTGAACTTGTTCTGATCTTCAAACTTAGAGGAAAACTTGTCTGAGGAATTGGCACTTGGATTGAAGTCTGGCTTTGCTAGAGTCTTTTGTGCAGGCCATTTAGACACACTAAACTTTCGAGCTTGATAATTAGCAATGTCCTTAGCTTTGATGGCCATGTTGGATGATCTCATCAACATTATCAAAATTCTTGAATGTAAGGATATGTTGTATGTCAATGCGCAGCCCATGAAAATATCGATCAACCAACACATCATCAGCTTCATTCAAACCACAACGAGCTTGCATGGTTAGGAATTCCTCAGAATATTCAATAACAGTTTTGGAATCTTGCTTCAAATCTTGAAAACTCGAACGAAGATCTCTGGAATAATTCACAGAGAAGAATTTTTGCTTCAACAAATTCTTCATCTCGATCCATGTGTCAACGAGGTCAATATTTTGATTTCTTCTTTTCTTTTGCAATTCAGCCCACCAAATCGTAGCATAATTGCGAAATCGAGTTGCTACCAATGTAACCTTATGACCATCCGCCATTGGTTTGTGCGCAAAAATATTTTCAACGCACACTAACCAATCCATGAATTCATCTGATTTCAATTTTCCATCATATTCAGGTATTACGAGCTTAATACTCAAATCACGATCAACATTAACTGCATGTGGGTCTCGTTGATTCCGAATATGTCCTCCATCAGCCCGATGATTATCCTCACGCCGATTAGTTTCCAAAGTAGTTAATCGGGTTTCAATCCGTGCAAGAGTGTCTTGCATTTGAACCATCATTGCGGAAAGTTGATTAACATTTACGGATAATTCCACAACGGTTCCTCTCAAATCATCATCATTATTGGAGGAAGACTCCACTTCAACATGCTTCTTGGGAGGCATCTTGTTTAATGCAAATTAAAGTTTTTTTTTACTGACCTGAGATGGGCTTAAAGAGCAAACCTGGCCCGAATGTGAAAACCAGGCCCAAACTATGGACTGGGCTCGTGTCACGAGTGGCAAGACACGTGAAGTGTCCTAGGACTTGAGGAAGCGGAAGAAAGAAAAGGGTTTTGTCCCTGTTCGTTGCTGATGGAGATGAAGTCGAAGATGGGCTTGCGGTAACTGGCTCTGGCGATGGAGAGGTGCTTTGGAGTTCTGGAGAAAGCGGGTGACAGCGGCGAGCGGGCGACAGCTGCAGGGAGCTGATGCGGTGACAGGGATGGAGAAGATGCTGGAGATGATACTGTTGATGCCTGGTGTGGGTCAGGCTGCTGGAGATGCAGGGCGATGGCGGCGACGGTGCAAGACAAGGTAGCCGGAGTGGGTTCTGGGCAGCGGGTGGGTTTGTTGAGAAAAGGTGATCGATCGGGGTTGGAATGGATGAACGGTGTTCGGTTGAGTGGAGTTTCCACAGGGAAGGGGCGATGATGGTAGGGGGTGGAAAGGGGGATGTACTCCGATCGGTGACCGGAGACGAATCGGAGTGACGTGGATCTTCACTCTGATACCAACTGATGCAAGCCCTAGAGTTAGGGCTTATGTAGATGCCGAAGCACGTGTCAAAAGACACCTCAAACTATCTCCAAAGAGACTTCAACATGAGGAACAACCTCTCCAAGGGAAAATCCTAATTTTATTCAACTCTAATTCTGAGAATATCATCTCTACAATGTAATATAAATAGGCAAAGTAACTTAGGGCCTAAGAAAACCTAATCAAACTAGGAAACCAAATAAATCAGCATACTAATCCTAATAAAATTAAGAAGTTACTAAAAAAATAAACATCCTAAAACTATATTGGGTGGGACCATTGGTGGAAGGTAGCCCGTTCTGCATCATAGCCCAAGGCCCAGAGGCCAGACCCATGGGCCAAAATTCCACTCATGTATAAGAAGGCCATGGCCCTCCACATCTCTAATTGCCAGAGAAGGACCATTCACCTAACTATTCAATTCAACACTTCTATCTTAACTGATATGGTCATATGGGACCTATCCAACTTGCATGCTAGATATGTGGGACCACTTACAAATTCTAAGAGGAAAGAATTATAGACATATGGGCATGCATATGGATCCATCTAATCTGACACACGTGGCCCTGTTGTAATGTCCATATCTTGTAAGATATAAGATAAGGGTTGAGTCAGAAGCCAACCGTTGTTTCCATAGTTAGAGAGATTAAATTATATTGATAGGCGTGTAATGACTGTAATGTAACCGTTGATAAAGTAATAACACTGCTACATAATGAGAGATAATCCAAAGAAAGGGCCAAGAAAATCTCCCCACAAATCTATTCTTATTTACATTTTTCTCTTCTTTTCCTGAGATGGTATCAGAACCCCAACAAATTTAGGAGGACCATACCATTTTCTTATGCTCAGTTGAAGACAAGAAATCATCAGACGAACCAGTGTGGAGGTTTGGATATAGCAGCTGCCTCTTGGTTTTGGCAAAGATCTGTAGCCACACATCCTCTTCTATTGTTATTCTAGACTTGGGTTTTAAGATTCAAGGCCTGTTGAATCTTCTAGTGCATTGTTACATCCTCAGTCACTGTCGATCATTGAGTATCAAAGGTGGGCCACACACCTACAGTTTGGCATCGATCAGAAATCACACCAGCACAGTCGCCTACTTTCTCTGGGATTTATCAGCATTTTTTCAGAAATTCTTGGCATTCACAAGGTCAGTTTCTACTGGTTTTTTTCTAAACTATTAGTTTTCTCAAGTAGATTTCATCACATCCATTGAATTTTCTGTTCAATGGTCAGATCACACCCAAATTGTGAGGGTAGGAGTGCAAGTAGGGGGCAAGCATAACCTGGAAGGTTATTTTAAGAGTTGGACAAAGAAAAAGGGAACACTATTAGTCTTTCAAGAGCTACTCATCCAAGCAAATAATGATGCAATGGAAGAAGTTGGCTTTCTCCCTGTCAGGGCTAACTTAGTCTCGTTTAGCGGACTTTTCAAGTTTCTTTTGGTTTCCCTGTATTCATGCTTTTGCTTGTCAGTATATTTCTCTTGTACTGATTGTGTAGTTTTATTAATGAAAGTAGCCATTCAAAAAAAAAAATATTGTATAAATCCAAATAATTAAGAAAATAACGGTGCTAACATCTGACCTTGTGACCAAGCTTAAGTAAGCATTGTGATAGATAGTAGATGTGGTTCTCCACACCCCCAAAGTTGGGGTAGAAAAAATCTGACACCATCAAAATGTTTCGCCTTTCCCGCTCATCCATTGCAGCAACTGGCATCGAGTTCCTACCACAAAAAGATAAACCAGTTTTAAAGCATAGCTAATGTACACACACAGCAGTATTACTAAAAGACAAAACCATGATATCATGCACTCTTCAAGAGGCATTTGCGATTTGCATGAATTTAACTATAAAGATTAAATTATTTGGAGGTGTGGATCTTCACCGTGGCCTCCAGGCTACGCCATCAATTGGTATCAGAGCCGACGATCAATCTCAGATCTCCGATCAGAGGTAATCCCGTATCCCATCTCCCTATTTTCTGTCCATCCATTATTATCCTCACCGATCATCATCTTCAGTCATCACCTTCATCACAGCCGATTCCATCACAGCTAGAACCCTGCACCTACCTCCATCCATTCATCCTGCTAGAACCCTATTCATCCCCAACCCACTAACAACCCCATCAGCCACTTCCGAACCAAATCCCCAAATCCCTAACAACCCCATGAGCCACTTTTGAACCAAATCCCAGCCCTAAACAAATTTTCCCCAAAATCCCAAATCACCACACCCTAATCTGGCCCTACCCGAACCCACAAAACCCACCCATCCACTGAAACCCATTCCGCCCATCTCCCAACACCCATCTTCGCCCCTGCCAAACCACCCGCCCGTCCACATCCCTGCAATCCAAATCCCTGTTAAACCTCCACCACCGAACCCTTTGCACCCTTTCGTCAAAACCCATAGTCGCGATAAAAAAACAAAACAGAGAGCAGAAGAAGCGCAAAATAGCAGAAGAGAAGAGAGAAGGAGAAACAGTTGCAGAAAGCATACCTGGCACCTATCTATTGTACCTCCAGTGCTCGTTTCCAGCCGTCAGCAGCAGCAAGCCAACGTCCAGAAGCGCAAGCACCACTGCTGCCTCCATCGTCTAGCACTCCTCCCTTCTCCAAGTCGAGCAGTTGAAGAACAAGCATAGACTTTTACTGCACGAAGTACAATACAGAACCTGCACTGTAGCAGGGTATTTTTTCACAGGTACTGTTCCTAGGCAAAACCGAGCCCAGTGTACCGATTTGGGCCTGAGTTGCAACTAGGCCTAACCTGAGTTTAGGTCTGACCTGAGCTTCAACCTGAATCCAGCCCACTTGCAGAAAACTCAACCAGGCCTCCCAGTTTGGCCTGACCTTTTGGCAGTTTGGGCCTGATCCTAGTCTAGGCCCAACCCGACCCAGCCCACCAGTTAAAAAACAAAAGTGCAGAAATTTTCATCATTGATTCAAGTCACCATGAAAGTTTTTGGGAGCCCCATTCCACTTCAAAGAATTCAATATAAGCACACATATGGCAATTGGTATTTTGAAAATGAATTCTATTTTGAGAAATTTCTCAACTTGACGCAAGAAAATTGGACGGTTGATGAATACACCCGCTACTTTCGAGAGTTGTATGAGATATGCGAATTGGAGGAAAATGAGAGACATGATTTAGCTCGTTATGTCCAAGGCTTGAGACCAGACATCTTGGAAAATATGAATTATTGCAAAACCAGTCAAGATGCATACTTAGAAGCCATCCGTGTTGAGCATATGCTTTGAAAGTCTCGCAGACAACAACGTAAACAAAGAGCTCATATTGTGGAAAGACATTTTGCAGGAGAAGAAAATCTCACTCTTGTCATTCACAGACTCCTCAATACCAATGAAAACGAGGAAGAAGAATGGACACATGCAAAGAAATTTCACACGCGGGTGATAATTGTTGATAAAGCTGTTAATGTGGTTATTGACAATGGTAGTGCGGTTAATTTTGTCGCACAAGAGGTTATTAACAAGCTTAATTTGCCAACTGAGAAGCTTCCTAAGCCCTACCAAGTCACATGGTGTAATGGTCATGTCATTCCCGTTACTCACAGATGTTTGGTCTCTTTTAAGCTTAGTGGATATGAAGATCAGATTTGGTGTGATGTGATCCATATGAATATTGCCCATATCCTTTTTGGTCGTCCATGGATTTTTGATCGGAAAGTGCATCTTGATATAGAGGCAAACACATATACCATTTTCAGGAATGGCAGATGGCATAGACTCATGCCATTGACATCAACATCTCAGTCGTCGTCTACACCTTCAAAAAAAGCGCCACAAAAGGAACACAAACTTGAAAAAGTAGTCATGATTACACCAAAAGAGCTGATTTCAAACATCAAAGATGACATTGAAGAGCAAGTTCATGGCAACAAAGATTTTGTGGGTACAAACAATATTGTTCAAGGTAGTGCCACTCAAGAGCTTCAAAGGATTGAGAACATACAAGGTCAAGCAACTATTGAAGACTTTGAACAGGTTAGCAAAAAGATTGAACATCCGGTAGAGCTCACTGTCATGCTACTTCCAGAAAATTCAATTAGGTCTTCATAACTCAATTTGATTGTTCCAGTGGTTTCGCAAGAAGATCAAGTTATTACAGTTCCTCACATTGACTTCATCTTCAAAGATCAACAATGGAAGCTTGAAGATTGCACTCAGATATGGCAGATTTTACAGTTGCAGTCTCTTATAAGAATACCGCAAGCTCGCACTATATGCAAACAGCAGAAGAAGCGACGCTTCCGAACTACTTTTAAATGGCTGAACACTTTGCGTCAAACTCCCACGCCATGCCATGTAGCTGCAACTCAAAAGAAGAAGCGGACATTTGTGCGCTTAATTTTCGACCCAGGCGGACATTTTCCGAACTTGTGGTCCGATTCTCTCCTGTGTTATCAACTTTTCAACTCGCCGGAGTCGAGTTTTTCCAAGAGGGGGAGAGTTGATGCAGTGAGATTCAAGAAGAAGTGGGCCCCTCATGGACCCCACCAAGAATGATTTACTTTCTTTAAATAGTTTACTAATTTTAGTAATTTGAGATTTTAGTGATTTGATTTACTTAGATATTTTAGTGAGAGATTTTAGGAAGTGATTTTAGGAATCACTGAATAATAGTAGTTTCTTTATTTAGACCATTCCTCTATTATAAATAGATAGGGATGCTTGATTGTAATGCATGCTATAATTTTTAATAAGAGTTCAGAATTGTTCTTGTGAGTTCCCCTTTGGGGTATTTCCCCTAAGTGATCTTAGGGTTTTGAGTCTTAGGGCTTGTGAAAGTCAGGGATCCTAACCCTAGAGGGGGGGTGAATAGGGTGATCTACAAATAATTGCCCAAATTTAATTTTCTTCAAATTAAACTTCAACTAGTGATGATTACATGAAAAGGTACGGAAGATAAACAAATCAATCATCACAAGTCATTCACCATTGCACAATGTTTTATAGTGGTTCGGCCTCAATGCCTACATCCACTACCGGCTTGTGATCTCACACCCCACCGGATTTCCACTATTTATGCTTTTTACAAAAGGCTAAGCAATAACCCTTACAATGATGTTTTTAAGGCTAAACAACAACCTAACTATGTGCTTTTCTAGGATAAGCAATAACCTTTACAATTTGCTTTTCTTAGGCTTAACAATAACCTTACATACAAATAGTTTTTCTTTCTCAAGAAGGTGTCTAAACACCAGGAGAGAAATACATTGAGCACAATATATATTGCCTCTAAAATAGGCGAATGTGAAAGTGAGAAATCTTACTTACACACAACACTATGAAAAATGCAAAGATGAATGTTCATTAAGTGTGTGTGCGAAACCTTCAATCAATTTAAAATTAAAACTCAAACAATTTATGCTAGAAGCATTTGTGAGCTAAAAGCAAGTAAAAAGATTTTGATTGAGGGGTTTTGCAAATCACATGTATAAACTTAACTTAAAGAAGATATGAAAGTTTAGGATTTAAGTTGTATCAAAAGTTATGTCTGCACATGTGATGCTAAACCAATATTGTTTTCAAAGAGCAAGATTTAACTAAAGTTTAAATGATTGAAAACAACAGGGAAGATTCAAACAAGTTAAAGACACAAGCTTTTAAAAGAAAACAAAGATTGAAAATTAACTTGCTTTGTGGGAAGGTATGGAATTCAAACTAGTAAATCAAAGATTAAATGTGATATGAATTCCACACAACATAGTTATCATGCTACAAAACATTTTTCAAAAGTTTAAATAGAAGCATGGATCATGTAAGAGAAAATTAAAGCTTACTAGAATTTTTAAACTTCTTAATCTTCAAGCTTTAGCTTTCCATTTGGACCTTAGAGCATCCTTAGTTCATTCTCTTTGCTTGGGCTCTCAAAACACCAAAAATGGACTCCCCAATCTCCTCCCATTGCTTTTGGAATAAACTGGTTTTTTATAAAAAATTTGTCCAACGGATACCTGTCGGTCAATCGACAACTAGGGGTCGGTTGACCGATGGCTCAACGGTCTAATGGCAACGGTTATATATTTGAAAATTTTCCAACCAACTTGCCATTGTCGGTTGACCGCCATTATCGATCGACCGACCGACCATGGACCGACAACCGAACCGACAGCACAAAGATGAACAAAATGATGCTCTCTAGATTTTGAACCGACAAGCTTTCGGTCTGGATTTTTATAAACTGTCAGTTGACCGACATGAACCGACGAGTAGATCGACAGAGAAGATCTGAAATTTGTAGCTCTCTGGAATTCGGACCGACAGATCCATCGGTTGACCTCGGCTCACTTTGTCGGTTGACAGACTTGAACCGACAAGTGAACCGACAACAGGTCAATTGAAATTTTTGAGTTCCTTCAGTTTTGAAACAATCTAACTTTGAAATTATTTTTGAAAACTCAATGATGAAAGGTGTTTTGGCAAACTAATTCATCAAGAAAAAATATATTTGAACATAAATTTAAATTAACCATAAAGTAGTTTTAACAAAACATATGTAGGTTAATTTAAACAAATGATTTTCAAGATAAACATAGTGAAATGAGTGATTAAGAGATGAGATGAAAATGATGCAAATGTTGGACATCAAGTTGCAAACACAACTTAGGGTCTAACAGCTTGATCTTAGTCGGAGGTGTGGATCTTCACCGTGGCCTCCGTGCTACGCCATCACTCGCACTATTAGTCAATACCCTAGAAAAGATGGTTAAACAAAAGAATTACAACAATGGTTCCCTAAGGGTTAATAAATTGCTAGATAGGATCTTATAGTTTAAGCATTTTGTTGTCATCATCCTTGAAGGAGCGCATAAAATCAGTGAAGAATCTAGCCTGACATGTCATAAGTTATACACCTAGGGCCTATTTCTTTACTAGAATTCCTGACTGGAATTCTAGTGGTTGGGGTTGTTGTGACATGATGTCTCCTTGCATTTTCAAATCCGCTGTTTCTTTAGAAGAATTTATGAATTCCAGCACATGATAAGTTCCAATTGGCCTTTAGGAATTCCTGGAATTCCACCTTCTTTGCATCTTGGTGGAATTCCAAAATGCTCATGCCCTTAGGAGGATTTTGGAATTCCACCTTGTATAGGAATTCAAGAATTCCCCAGACAAGAATTCCTGAATTCTAGTAACTGAACAGGCCCCTAGAGATGTTCAACCCACAACCCCTTTGCAATTAACACTTTTCATAAACTTATTCATGAACTCGAAACTCAACCAAGTATAGCTAGTTTCGTCAACCTTGATGCCAAGTGTTCATACTCAGATTTCTACAGATCATAGGTTGAAAAAAAAAAGTATGCATAGGAAATCATGAGTTGAAAAAAAAAATGTTTATTTGCACCTTAATCTCCATGCCATTTTCGTGTGTAAAATGGTTATGGAATAACACACTGATTGAAACACTTTACCAGGCATAAAAAAAAGTAAATTACTATATAAGAACTTCATTAGGTTTGCAGTTTTGTTATATTTTACAATTATTTTCATATGGAACTCATTCTGATGCGCCTGTTTGGGGTGACCCGGATGAGAAAATCTTGCTATTTGACACTCATCAAGAACAAATGGATTCAGATTGAGTCCCACTAGATGAAGTAGCAATTGTAACGCCACAAAAGAAGCACTTGCTATGTCTACACCTCGAGACCAATGTGATCGTGCAGCCAGCCGTTCTCCAGCTGCTTTCCATTCAACCCATTTTGAGGTAATTACCAACCCAGAAGGCGACCATCATGACAACCCTTTGTTTTGGAGGGGGAAGGGAGAATTTAGTGTTCGGGGTTTTCAGGGTTTGGTTGCATTTGTTGGGAAAGATGAGAGAAGTCCAAGTAGAA
The DNA here is from genome assembly GCA_028538565.1 of Umbellularia californica. NCBI lineage: Eukaryota > Viridiplantae > Streptophyta > Magnoliopsida > Laurales > Lauraceae > Umbellularia > Umbellularia californica. The sequence goes on from JAPQWN010000007.1 coordinate 57,606,368, forward strand.
GTAGAAGAAGAAGAATATCTTATTGGAAATGGAGAGATCGACGAGCATATGTCAAATTAGCTGAGTTATTGTTGGGGAGATCGCTTTGAGAGTGAGAGAGATTGAGAGCAAGAGACGAGACACAATTGAATGCGCCCAGCACAAGTCCAGAACTATTGAGGCACTCCAAAAATGACTAGGCGAACTCATGCTTCTCCTCGCACTAAATGAGTTCACAGTGCTTCCTCTTCGCCTTCCCCTTCTTCCTTATTTCTTCTTTGCTCAGATCACAAATGACGTGAGGTATGAGACGATAGTGGAAAGGATATCAAGAGGTGGAGTTTCATTCTCTGTGACTGTACACAGGAGAGGGCGAGGGCGTTCTGGAGTCCGGAGAGGATTTGGCGATCACCCGCTTTGGGTGAGTTTTGTGGTTGAAGGAGGTGAGCCATGAATGGGATGTGTGGAAATCCACCGAGGGCCCATCTGTTGAAAATAAGTACCTGTTAAAAATGAATGTCATCTATCGAACGTTTGTGAAAGCTAAAGTAAAGCCCCCATTTCCCCTCCCTGAAAACACAGGGTTATATCAAAAGCACATAAATTTAAAATTCTCTCATATCTTAAAAAATAGGGATTTTTATAAAAAAAAGATAAGGACACATAAGTAGCAAGGGTGTCCAGTCTGACACAACTTCTAAACATGAAAACATCAAGTTGGAAAAAATAAGGGATTAAAAAAAACTAAGTTTTAATCATAATTAAACGATTTTATGAAAAAAAATCATAAAATGACGAGATAATTGTTCATACATATTTTTTGATTAAATTACCTTAGTTGACGATGATATCATCAACCTCCTACAATTCTTCTTCCTTTTTTGGACTTTTTTTCTTCTTCGATTGTTTTTACACCTAATTGTCTTATGTTTGTAGGTGATGATGCTAAGATTTGGCAAGAGATGAATACCCATTTCAAATAAATGAAGGAAAATCAAAAGGAGGTGATGAATGCATAAGAGAAAAAGGGTTTCACAAGTGTCTCACAAATCACATAATGAAGTGTGTTTAATCCGTCCACTATCAAATTAATTCTTAATAGTGTGTTTGGTAGTAGGCATTCCTGACAGGAATTTCAGTTGTCGGGGATTCCTATAATTCTTGTCCGGAATGCTGATGCAGCAGCAATAATATGTCATGGCAACAAGACTCGTGGGCCACGTGTAGGACCCATGAAATTCTGATTTTTAATTATTATTAGTTTTATTTTTAGCAAAAAGTGTAATTAGAATTAGGTTTCAAATTTGGATAGGATTTTATTCTTGTTTCCTAGTTTGACTAGGAATACTTTCTCGGCCCTTAAGTTTCTTTCATAATAAATAAGATTAATAGAACTCCCTTTTGTGGGTTTATCGTGGGAGAGTTGTCTTCTTCACATGATTGTTCATGTGGGAACCCTAATTGTGCTCCAGACTCGTAGACATCACTTCCACCCATAACCCCCCTACCCAGATCTGTCGTACACCCTTCCGCAGATCCCAACCGCAATCATAAACCCGATCTCCAGCACAGAAATCCCTGCCATCCCAAAATTGTGCCCAGACCCAGTCCTATCTTCGTTAAGCATCAAACCCATATACCCTAAAACCTAGACGACGGAAAAAAAAAAAAAAAAACTCCCACAGAACCCAGCCCAGATCGCACCCTTTTTCCGAAGCCCATTCACAGAACCCCTTCACCTCCATCTCACATCCTTGATAGAACCACGACCTTAATCTCCCTGCACCACCAAACTCCACCTTCGTCCACCACATCCAGCCGAAAGCCACTGCCAAAACCGCCGTCATCTTCCAAAACCCAACCTCTCCAATTACCCACCTCCAACTCTGCCATCCAAAAACCAATCGAAACCCTCTCCTTCATCCCAACCATATTCAGGAACTCCAATCAACCAAAACCCTATCCTTGGAAACCATCAATCTGTCCCAGAACCCACCTCCAAAAGCCCTCAAACTAGGAAAAAAAAAAGAATAAGAAGAATAAGAGGAATCAGAAAGAAGCAAAGAGAAAGGGATAGAGAAGTACCTTTCACCGGAGACGACTGCACCTCGCCAGGACTCTAGCCCCTCCATCACCAACGCCGCGCCTCGCCAGCACCACGCTTCGAACGCCGCCAACGTCAACAGCTGCCAAGCTCCCTCCTCTCTTTTCGTCACCTTCTCATCACCAGCGAAGCCAAGTAACGAAAGGGTGCAGCAAGCCCTTTTCTGTTTCGGGTCACGTGCCAGGCTCAAACCATCTGTGGGCTTGCATCAGCTGGGCCTGATTTCTGGTTTAGGTCAGGTAAGTTCAGGTCAGGTTTAGGTTACGTTGGACCAGACAGCCCGAGTGCCACAAAAACCATCCTCTGTAGGACAAATCAATAGCAGATTTCACATCAACAGGCGGATCTTCTCTAGCAATATCAGACTCATCCAACGTCTCGATCCGTTTCCACCAACGTGATCATGGAAAACAGATCTACACATCAGGTCAGTCATAAATTTTAAATTTGCTTTAAACAAAAATGCCTCCCAAGAAGCAGGCAGAAGTGGAGTCTTCCTCCCATAATGATGAGGATTTGCAGGGAACTATATCAGTAACTGTTAATCAACTTTCCCCAACGGTGGCTCAAATGCAAGCGACTCTTGACAGGATTGAAACTCGATTAACAAATTTGGAAACTAATCGACGTGAGGATAATCATCGAGATGATGGAGGATACAATCGGAATCAATGAGATCCACATGACGTCAATGTTGATCGAAATTTGGGTATTAAACTTGTGATTCCTGAAATTGAAGCCAGATGAATTCTTAGATTGGTTAGTGTCCATTGAAAATATTTTTGCACATAAACCAATGATGGATGGTCACAAGATTACACTGGTGGCAACTCGATTTCGCAATTATGATGCGATCTAGTGGGCCGAGTTGCAAAAGAAGAGGAGATACCAACAAATTGACCTTATTGACACGTGTGCCGAGATGAAAAATTTGTTAAAGCAAAAATTCCTGCCTGTCAACTACTCTAGAGATCTGCGTTCACGTTTTCGATACTTGAAATAAGGATCTAAGATAGTTGTTAAGTATTCTAAGGAGTTTATGATCATGCAAGCCTGTTGTGGTTTGAATGAAGATGATGAGGTATTAGTTGATGTGTGGGGGTATTCCCCAAGGCGACCGACCTCAGGTCCCGGCCTCGGCAAAAGCATGAATACCGACCTCAGCCCTCGGCCAGGCGCTCCATTTCGGTAACATGCCCCTTGGCTTCGGTCTCGGTACAAGCATGAGACCAGGAGTTCAGCCTTGGCCATGCTCCATCTCGGTCTCGGTCAGACTGCTGATCAAGATGACCATGGACAGCTGTCGTGCCACGGCAACAGGATAAGGGCACCGCCCAAATCCCTGACACGGCTACACCGCCCATCCATCAGGGTATAGCCCGATGGGACAGAGTGGGCTACGATGGGACAGCCTCTCAAGTGCTTACCCCAAAGTCCACTCTCCTCCTCTATAAATACAGAAGCCTTCAACAGGTAAAAGGAGGGGGGCTATCCACATGCTGCTGGTACGCCGTCTCCTCCCACACTTCATCTCCTACCTCTGTTGAGTTCTGCACTTGCAACTAACAAAGGCATCGGAGAGCCCTGCGCTACCCAAGCCAGGGTCCTCTGACCTTCTCCTTTTTTCCATTTCAGGCTCGAGGCATCGGTTTTTCTATCATCTACAAGGAGCTGCAGTCTCCGTCCTCCTCTAGTGAGTCTCAAAATCACACCCCCCCCCGAGTCAGTGAATTTTTGTGCACTTACAATTGGCGCCGTCTGTGAGAATCGATCAAAAAGCCATCTTCCCAAACACCATGCCTCTAAGAGCCAGAGAGGGACGATGTCTGCAGCAGCTTCATCAACCCCAGCTCGGCATCGTCTTCCACGACGCATGGAAGGTTGTCGACGATACTAGAGATCCTGATCAAGCGGCTAATGGCGAAGCAGATGAAGAACGGGGACGCCCGGGGAGGCGCCCATCTTGGCGACGCCCACCTTGGAGACGCCCATCTCGAGGGTACTCCCACCGTGGCGACGCCCGAGGGCACGCCCATCTCGGCGCGCGACGCCCCTCTCAGGCTCGGCGACGCCCTCCCTGGCGCGGCGACGCCCAAGTTCGCGACGCCCGAAGTCGGCGACGCCCATCTCGGTGACGCCCGAAGTCCGCGACGCCCATCTCGGCGACGCCCATGCTCGCGACGCCCGAAGTCCACGAATCCCTCGCGGCCCTCGCTGCAGCGGCACGATCCTCTACCGCCATTGGCGGCACGGTCCTCTACTATCAGCTTTGATGGCATTATCCTTTGCCGCTGGGAACTTCATCATCAACCTCAGCTGCAATGCTACTCTCCAGCTCGGCAGAAGTAGACTCTCCAGTTCGGCAGCAGTGCATCGAGGCCACCAGCTTCGGTAACAGTACCAGCTGGGCAAGCATTACTTGGTCCTCTCCAGCTCGGCAGCAGTGCCTTCTCCCGCTCGGCAGCAGTAACATTCGCCCTTTCAGATGAAATCGAAAAAAGAAGGCTCGGTGATGCCACCAGCCTCGAGAAACAAAATTACACTGGCCCCAGTAAGAGTACCAGCCAGTTACGTCCCGATTTCGGAAAAAATCAAGCTCGGTGATGGCACCAGCTTCGAAAAAGCAGGCTCGGTGATGCCACCAGCCTCGAGAAAAAGATTACACTGGCTCCGGTATAAGTACCAGCCAGTCGAGTCCCGAATTAAGCATACAGCATCTCGGTCCTGCACCAGATTGCTGCCCGACAGCTTACACTGGCTCCGGTATAAGTACCAGCCAGTTAAGTCCCGATCTCGGCATAAAGCATCTCGGTCCTGCACCAGATCGCTGCCCGAAAGATTACACTGGCCTCGGTAAGAGTACCAGCCAGTCTTCAGAATACTCATGCTCGGTGCTGGCACCAGCTTTCAAAAAACCATTAGGCTATTTAGCTTTTAACCTCAAAGAGTTTGGAACTCTTAGAGGTCAAAAGCTGGGGGGCTCTGTGTGGGGGTATTCCCCAAGGCGACCGACCTCAGGTCCCGGCCTCGGCAAAAGCATGAATACCGACCTCAGCCCTCGGCCAGGCGCTCCATTTCGGTAACATGCCCTTTGGCTTCGGTCTCTGTACAAGCATGAGACCAGGAGTTCAGCCTTGGCCATGCTCCATCTCGGTCTCGGTCAGACTGCTGATCAAGATGACCATGGACAGCTGTCGTGCCACGGCAACAAGATAAGGGCACCGCCCAAATCCCTGACACGGCTACACCGCCCATCCATCAGGGTATGGCCCGATGGGACAGAGTGGGCTACGATGGGACAGCCCTCAAGTGCTTACCCCAAAGTCCACTCTCCTCCTCTATAAATACAGAAGCCTTCAACAGGTAAAAGGAGGGGGGCTATCCACATGCTGCTGGTACGCCGTCTCCTCCCACACTTCATCTCCTACCTCTGTTGAGTCCTGCACTTGCAACTAACAAAGGCATCGGAGAGCCCTGCGCTACCCAAGCCAGGGTCCTCTGACCTTCTCCTTTTTTCCATTTCAGGCTCGAGGCATCGGTTTTTCTATCATCTACAAGGAGCTGCAGTCTCCGTCCTCCTCTAGTGAGTCTCAAAATCACACCCCCCCCCCCCGGGTCAGTGAATTTTTGTGCACTTACAGTTGACATATACTTTAATGGGCTTGCACTTGACATTCAAGATATCCTCGCATTCAAGTATTTTGATACTGTTGAAGAGTTTATTCAGTATGCTATCAAAGCTGAGGGAATTGAAAATCATCAAGCTCAAAAACATAATGCAGCTAAATGGGTTATGCATAAGAATTCCTCCATTGCAGGTTCTAAACCGAGTGCTTCATCGGAGAAAGTTTTCACCAAACCCGAAGGTCAAAATAGGATCACCTGCTTTAATTGTAAACAACAAGGGCATCGTGCAACAGAAAGTCCAAAAAGTACCAACCTCATTGAGACTGAAAGTGCTGTGAAAGATACTCCCGATGATCCTAAAGAGAATAAAACAGAGGAAGTGGAGGATATTATGCCCAAGGAGGGCCTTGAGCTTTCATGGTCATCTAAGAAACTACATCGACTACTACGAAAAAAATGACTGCAAGAAAATATTTTCCTCTCAAAAGGAATAGTTAATGGTCAGCAATCCATGGTAGTCATTGATGAAGGCAGTTGTCAGAATATTATATCCTAAGCTTTTGTGGATCGCTTACAGCTATAAGTTCGAAAGCATCATCGTCCTTATTTTGCTAGATGGTTAATGACAGGTGATGAAGTGCAAGTCCGAAATGCATGTCCAGTTACTTTTTCCATTGGAGAAGATTATACCGATACAGTTTGGTGTAATGTGATACCCATGGATAGTTGTGATATCTTGTTGGGTCGTCCGTGGATGTAAAAAAAGAATGGACTAATAGCATGCACGACAATACATACACATTTATGTATGGTGCAAAGCAAGTCACACCCCATCCTCTGAAGCCGACACCACCAAAGCAAGGGTCCAGTTCTCATCTCACCAAGGATGCGCTTTACGTGCACATTATCTACAGAAGTAGCATCAAGAAGAAGAGCCAAATTCGAGGTCAAACTCTTTTCCAACCCGGGAAGAATGATGTACCAACAATAATATGACATGACAAGAAGACTCGTGGGCCACGTGTGGGACCCATGAAACTCTGATTTTTAATTGTTATTAGTTTTATTTTTAGCAAAGAGTGTAATTAGAATTAAGTTTCTAATTTGGATAGGATTTTATTCTTGTTTCCTAATTTGATTAGGCATGCTTTCTTAGCCCTTAAGTTTATTTTATTATAAATATTGTAGAGATCAATGATCTCAGGGTAGAGATTTTGAGATTAATAGAATTCTCTTTTGTGGTTTTTATTGTGGGAGAATTGTCTTCTTCACTTGATTGTTCCTGTGGGAACCCTAATTATGCTCCGACACTTATATCTTAATCCTAGGATTGCATCAAATGTAGCATTTGAGATGAGGTTCTTTGGGAGATTTGAAATCCCTGGATTCAAGGAAGCAACAAAAGGTGGGTTTTCCTAATGCTAGGAGGGGCCTCGGCATTTGGGGGTTTTCGATTTCAGTGGATTTCTCAAGTATTCCAACGAGGTGAGACAACTCTCCAACGGTCAGTTACGATTCAAATCAAACCTCTTTTTCCTTATTTTTTGCAATGGACGACCATTTCCCCCTTTCTTCTCAAACCCATTTCTTTTGTTTTTGCAATCAGTGATGAGGAGAGGGATTTGATGCTCAAGAAGAGCTTCTCCAACAACCCCAGTTTTGCGGTTATGGAATTTAAAAATAGACCCGATATGTTGTCGCTGGCAAGGTTGGGCACCTACAAAGATACAAATCTATTGTTGTTTGCAAGGGATTCTTGTCGTGACGTATTGGTGGAGAAAGCCTATCTCGGTCTGTTGTGGTTGTCTTTGTTCAAACGTTGATATGGATATGTTTCTCGTGGATGGAATTGGTTTGGTGTAAAAGATATATGATAGAGGGCTTCTGTTGGTACCGCGATTTCTTCTCTTCCCACCACATATATTATGCTATTTTTTTTTACAATAAGATCATTATGTGAAATGACTAAAATGGACATCTCATAATCCAAATTAAAAAATAAATTTCTTCTTCACACACATAACGCATCTCTCCCTTCTCTTCCGGTCTTCCTCCTCTACACTCATGTCTTCCTACGTTTCCTTCTTCCTTCACTTTCTTTACAGTATTGCACCACTCTCCCACACTTCACCTTCCTCCTTCTTCCTCTTGCTCCCATCAATTCTAAAACTCTATTTTTTTGTAGTGCTCTCGAACCAAACATTGCAATGAAGAATGAAATTAAAAAGGAGATCATGCCTTTCATTCATAATAGCAGTGAAAACGTAAGTCTGGTTGATTATTTGAGTTTTTTCGCCATTTTTTTGAGTTCTATATAGTAGTTGTTTGCGTTCTGTTCAGACTGGTATGACCGCACATATTTGGAATGTTTGACCATACGATGTCGAACGATTCACCTGTGTTCGGAAATTAAAAACCAATCATCAAAGATATGTTCAGAAATTTATAACCGAACATTCAGGACATGTTCGCTTATAATATATCGAACATTCGATTTTTGTTCAGATATATTTTTTTGAACGGTTCTGAGAAATTCACAGTTTCTTTTTTCTCATTGCAAATATCAACAGAAGAAAGGCAAGTTCAATTAGGCTATTCGATGGACTTTACAAATGTGTTTACCACCGAAGAAGTAAGACATATTAAATTATGATTTGAATAAATATTGTGCGTTACTAATGTCATATTCAATGGTTATGTGTCTAGATATTTCACAGCCGAGATGCATTAGTCAACTGGACTCATGATGTAGGTAAAAGAAACGGTTTTTTCATTGTTATAAAGGTATCAAATGCTGCAAGACCTAGAATAAAACCTAGAATTGTCCTAGCATGTGAGAGAAGTAGCCATTACAAGCATTGTAAAACCAATGATGAGAGGCCAACTAAGAAGAAAATCAAGCAAACAGGGTCGAAGAAATGTGGATGCCTTTTTCCATTAAAGGGCAAAAAGTTGGACACTTTTGATGATTGGATGTTGAAAGTTGCATGTGATGTACATAACTATTATGTTGCAGAGTATCTAGAGGGTCATTCATTCGCAGGAAGATTAACAAAGGAGGAAACAAAATTGCTAGTTAATATGTCCAAGAGCATGGTAAGAATAAGTTCATTGTTAAGAGTGTAGTTGGTAAAATTGAATCCTTCATTTCTCAATAGTGAGTAAAACGAAAGAGTTTAATTGTAATTCTTTTTGGGTCTTGAAAGGCAAATGGATGTCATGATTAGAAGCTCTATCTTTAGTTTGAAGAAAAATGTATGACTATTTTTGCTGAATTCCATATATTGAAGTAAGGCTTAATTCAAGACAGAGTTACTCTTGGAAAACCTGGACCATCTAGAATATGGGAGTGATTAATGCCTCGTTTGGCATCTCTACTCTTTTTCTGACAGACCATTCAAAATAAAACCATTAAAAAAAGAACTATAAAAAAAAAAGGCTAGAACAAAAAAAAGTGGTTGGTAATGAATGGGTCTACTTCAAATAAACCGTTTTGTATGCCCTCTATTTACATCTTTTTAAAGGGGTTTGCCTCGTTTTAGAGGGATATCTTCTGTCATTATGTAAAAAATGAACTTATGCACATTTTCATCAAAATATGCGTTCTACACACATACCATAACATCATAATCTCTTATCATTTGAAAACTACAACCATTTCTATCAAAATATGGCCTGTAACTTGTAAACAATTTAAAAATTACAACATCAAACAAAATTATATATTATCTCCATCATTCAATCATCACACACCATCACTCCATGTTGCATGACATAAGATGAACCATGACACTTTCAAGTTTCAAGTTTCAAACTTGTTTTTGAAAAATCAAGGAAGAAAAAAAACAAGAAAAAATTCTTGAAAAAAGAATTTAGAGAATTGTTTAACAAAAGATCAAAACCAAAATATAGAAGGAAGATAAAAGATATTAACTGAAGACAAAAGAATCAAACCAAAACCAACAAACCTTGAACTTTTCCTCAACAATACAACTAGGAGTTTACGAATAAAAAACACAAAGTCCATACATAACATTACCCATTACATGAAAAAAAAAAGATTCATTTAAAAACAATGGCTATTCAGAACCCAACACATGAATCATTCAAAGGACTCAATTGCCAAAACCAAGAGATGCAAGAAATCCCATCATTGATTCTGCAGAAGCATGCACCTTATTTCATTTGAAACAATGGCTGTGAAGAACCAAATGCATGAATCATTCAAAGAATTCAATAACCAGAAAAAATCCATAAACCAAGAGATGCAAGGAAACCCCATCATGGGTTTTGCATAAGTAAGCCTCTTCATTCAAGAATGCATCAAGAAAGGAATTCTATCACTGGATAAATCATTGCACCCCCAACCCCAAGAAAGAAAAAAAAAACAATTTGATGCTTTTTCAAAGAGGAAGTGAACCCAAATTGGATTAGGTGTTTAGACATGGGGTATCAGAAAAATAGATCCTCTCCCCAATCCCCACCTTCTGCTTCTGCTTCTTGTTTCTTACCCATTCAGTTTGCTCTACTCTGCTCTATAAAACCTCTCCCCTTCCTCTACTTTGAAGGTCTTCACCCAGCCAAAACAGAACATGCATGTTGGTTCTTATGGAAATGAAGCAAAAATAGATAGTTCTTACTAGGGGCTATGGGCTAGAAATCTGTGCTATCTGTTCGGGAGTTCACTGCAAATTCCTTCCATCAAAATATTTTCCAAAGATTATGCTTTTGTGGGATTGAATTGATTGTTCCATGGAGTTTCACGACGAAGGATTCATATCCACCATAGCTAATAATAATAATAATAATAATAATAATAAAAACACTTAAACAATCCAATCTAAAAAACGCAGTTTATTGCACTCTTCCTTCTAAAAACTTATTCTAGAGACTCTCGCTATTGAAACATTTCAATCAATTCATTCAAAACAAAATCAGATCCTTCCTAAAAAAAAAAAAAACATGCTGCAGTTCTAAAATTCTGTAGATTTTTCACTGATTCCTGCAACCCCCACAAATTCAATGTGCATAAGCTGTTGTTTTCTATCTATTGTTCTCTCCCTCACCTCCTATGATTCTCCCATATCCACAATCAATCTTACAAAACCAAAAGAATAAAAAATAAGCATACAATACCAAAGACGCAAACGCCTAAACAAAATCTTAAAAAATGCACTAATCCTTAAAACCCCCACTCAATAGTATCCATAAAAGAAATGAAAGCTAGAAACATTAACATCCAAAAATTCCAAACATAAAAACTTCCACAATCGAGCAAGACCCAAACTAAAACTAAAAACTTTCAAATAAATTTCATTTCTAGCAATTCAAACGGGAAACAGCAAAATCCAATGAAATGAGAATCAAAACCCTAATTGGACACAAAAGGGTGGAGAGAACTCACTGCTGGAGACGATCCTGCAGAGCATGGGCACGGTTGCCGGAGGGGGGACGGAGAGGCTCCCAACTGCAACGGCTATAAGGCCGGAAAAGAATGAGAAGAAGAAGGAGACGAAAAGGGAAAGAAGAAGGGTGGAATCGTGTTTGGGAGTCTCACAATATTCAACCGTCGAAAGCTTTTTGCAGCAAGGGATTTTCTGTGGAAATAAAACAATGTTTGAGGGTATTTTACTCTTGAAAAATGTTACTGCCTCTATATTTTTTTAAGGCGAATGCCATTATTTCCCACTTGCACCGGTTTGGAGCATTCCAATTTTATGTTTGGCATCTCTACTCTTCTTCTGATAGACCCTATAAAAATAAAGCCATTAAAAAAAGAGCCATACAAAGAAGAGGCTAAAATAAAAAAAACATATTTGGTAATGCACAAATCTATTTTAATGATAAGTTGGGTCAGAACGCATTGTTCAAAATTTGCCTATAGAAAACTTTTTGTTCATATATCCCATACAAAATACAAAATGATTTAACAGTGAGTTGAGTTTGCACATTTGTTCAAAATACTTTTTGGACAGCTTAACAACCTGATGCCCACTTCCCTACAGCAGCAATACTTTTTTGTCTACTCAAGAAGAAATACCCATTCCTAGAGCAGAATGTACTGTTGCATATGCTTCTAAAAAGGGTTTCTATTCAAATGCTTGTCAGTATTAAAAAGAAAAATCTATTGTGGATTTTATTGAGATCAAATCGACAAAAAGGAATGCATATTGACTAGTATAAATCACCACGTCCATTCCACACTCCATGCAGCACAGAAACCTAAGGAGGAGATAAGTTAAGGGTCCCTCCAGATGACAGGGCAAATAGAATGACACAAGGATCCAACAGGCCAAAGCATAGAAATCAAGCACAAGGAAAATTAAATATCATAAAACAACATATGTGCAGTTCTCTAGATGGATTTCAAGCAGAAAACAGAGAAAATAAAATTGAGAAAACGATAAACAATTCAAGCAGAAAACGGTTGCATGCATATTTTTCGCTAATCAATAGAAAAGAGGGATTTGATGTGGTTAACCCTGGCGAGATTGACGTAGAAGAAGAGGGGTTTCTTCGAAAGGGGCTTCAAAGGTAGATGACCTCAATCAACCTTGAATATCCCTCTAATTTGCCCATATTATCATCACAACAACCAATCCAAGCAATCAATGGTAGTGAAGATTGGGTGTGAGAAGAGGACAAGTTTGAGTGATGCAATGCAAGTGATCCAAGCAATCCATGGTAGTAAAGATTGGGTGTTAATTAATTTCAATGGATTTTTACGAAAAAATTAAGCTTAAATAATAATTAAACAGTTTTATGAAGAAAAACCATAAAATGACGAAATAGTTGTTCGTACATGTTTTTGGGACAAAATTACCCCAGTTGATAATATCATCAATTCAATTGATGATATCATCAACCTCTTGCAACTTTTTTCTCCTTTTTCTTGGACTTTTTTTCTTCTTCTTCGATGGTTTTCATACTTGATTGTCTTAAGTTGGAGGGGATAAAGCTAAGTTTTGGCGGAAGATGAATATCCATTTCAAATAATTGAAAAAAAATCAAAAGGATGTGATAAATGCTTCAAAAAAAAAAGGGTTTGACAAGTCTTTCACAAATCACATAGAAGTGTGTTCAATTCGTCCACTGTCAAATGCATTCTTAAGGCTGGTTCAAAGATTCTGAATTAGCGATATAAAAAACACTATATGGATCTAAAACTCTAAGCAAACAATACAATATTTAGGAGAAAAACCTTACATTCATTATTTAAAGATTGCCCCCAACATGGCTCCCCACATTTTGCTCATAGACATCAAAACTTATGGAATTCCCCCAAATAAATGGCTTTAGACTCTAAACATTTACAAAAGCATTCCCAAATTCATCCCTTCAAGTCTCACTCCAAGCCACTGCCAAATTGAGAAAAGATCTTCATTTAGGCATTTCACCGAACACCTTACATTCCAAACTCAAGCTCTCAAAACTCATGTGAAGGGGGCGACAAATGTGTATAAACTAAGTATGGGACCCACACAACTAAGGAAGATTACCAAAACTACTTAAGGAAGACTACTGGGATATAAAATACAATAATTTTCATAACCTTTCCATCACTGGTTAGAAAAAGAGAGAGCATAATATGCATTTTTACAATGAAGGTTGACAATATCATCAACCAATTGATGATATCGTCAACTGGGGTAATTTCGTCCAAAAATATGTACAAACAATTATCTGGTCATTTTATAGTTTTTTTTTTATAAAACCATTTATTTAAGATTTAATTTGTAAAAATCCCTAATTTCAATCATTGCAGGTATCTCTCTAATTGCTAATGACTTTGATAAAGTTTCCTTTATCACATTCATAGAAAACTAAATGAGGTGCCGGATCGGATGGCCAAGTTTTGTCGACTTTTAATTATGATGTTGAGTGGGTGAACTCTTACCCAATCTAGTTGGTCGAGTTGGTCCCATGATATGAATTTTTTATTTTTTTTTGGTGACATTGGCTTTGTTGTTCTTCTCATGTCATTTTTCGAAAATTTTGACCCAAGAAAAAACATTGATTATATGAATGTGCTCCTCTCTAGGAAAAACAATGCACAAATTTGCTTAAATCCTTCACTTTTAGCTCCTTTTTAGGAAAGACATTGCCAAGAAACCCTCTATCAACATTGCCCGGGAAGAGCATTGCCTTTTTTTGGGGTAGGTAGCTAGTTTTTGTGGGGTTTGCTGTTTTTTTTTTTTGGTGGGGGTGCGAGGGTGATTTGCTTGTGTCTAGCTGCTTTGTTTGCTTTTCTTTGTTTTGGTTTTTGAATGAATTGCTCATTACCAGAAAACACTGATTGTATGAATCAGCCCTGACAAATAATCTAACTCATTATATACATCATGCACTGGAGTACAATCTTTACTAGCATTTTATACTTGTCCACTGGGCCAAGACCCAACATCTGTGTCTTGCCCAATATGGATTATAATAAAAAAACTTGGGTCTGGGTCCAGCCCATTGTGCCAAAACATAGCCATTCATATAATCATATCCATGTCTACCATACTATACATGTACTATAGGACCACTAATTAACTTGGGCCAACATCTACCCAAAAAAAAAAAGAAACTTGGGCCATGCCTATTAGACTGTCTGAATCACACTTGGACTCAGGCAATTATGGATGGTCATAGGTCAGTTAGCAACCCTACCTCTCAATGTGTCGACCTAACCCAAAAACCTGTCTCTTGGCCAAAAAATGGGAAGCAGTAGGTTCTTCTATTTTTCTACGGAGACCTAACCGTTTCCCATTTTTAGGCCGAATGTGATTGCCATACATGGATCGGACGTGAGCTGGGTTCGATCCGTCTTTTGGGCCTTGAAGTTGAACAGCACTAGTTTAGCTTTATACATGGGCCTAACTAGTATGGGAGATCCATAATCTGGGCTTGGGCTTGACGTTATGCTTATTAAGATTCTCGTGATTCATGGTTGGGCTGTTCACAAGCAGGGTAGGGCGAGGCTGTTGCTCATTCAAATTTATTCTGTTTAGCTGTAGGGCATAACATGTTATAAGCACTGATACTGCACATGGTTCTAAAAATTGACCCAAGTCCAGCCCATTAAACCATATAGATAGAAGATGGGTCCTAGGCCTGCATGCAAGCCTGGAAACATAGATAAAGTAATAGCTGTTTTATGACATAAAACTTTCAACATTTTATGACCTAAATGGATGTACAGAAAATGAGCAGTGGAGAGTCTTTACTAGATTAAATGAGGGGATTAAATGAGGAGAAACTTAGGATTAATAGAAAATCTCCTTGTAGAGAATCACTAGTTTTTTAGGCATTTGGTGCGGAACAATTTTATGGAAACACTTTCCTGCCTCGTCATCGTTTTCCTTGCTAATGCTGGAAATGGGTTTCCTATGTGGGGTTTGGGAAATGGATTTCCTCGAAAAACTTCTCCCTCTTTTCATCACTCTTTTCCATTTCAACCCAAAACCCTACAACTCTTTCATTTTTTATTTCCTGAAATAAATTATTATTTGATGTTGAATAAATAATATACATGTTATGTTATTTTTCTCTAAAAAATTATTTCACCAAACAAGAAAATTTTAATTTCCTATAAGGAATGCATAACCGCACAAAAAAAAATCCACACCAGGCATTAATTTCTAAATTTCACTGAAATCCCTTTCCGTGGTTTCCATTTCTATAGAATTTGCTGACGTGGCAGTTTCCTCTTTCCATGGTATTTGGGGCCGGATATTATGCTACTTTGGTTGGATAGTGGTTTAGCGACTTGAACTCACTCACTCGCACTCACACATCGCTAACTCCTACAATGACTGATATCCAAACACTTGGGCATTTACTTTCAGAAATTGGCATTAAGAGGCGTATAAACTAAAAAATGGTCAATAAACCATTCACTAACCCAAATTCGTCCTGTTAAAGGAACCTGAGTTCTCCAGTGATAGGTGCAACCATGACCTTGAGGGTTTCGAAGTAAAACCTTATCAGTTAGACCATCCAGAGCATTGATCTGATAGGCCTCACAGTGAATAAGCTCAAGATCTCTTCCATATCTGAATATAATAGCCATCCATTCTTCAGCTTCACCCAGTTGAACATGCACCACTGATGTATTTTTATTATTTATTCATTTCTTATCCACTCATCTAAGGCCACATATTAGAAATTTAGGTATTTTCCATGGAGTGCTTTTTGGGTCATTCCTAAAATGTACAGTAGGGTCCCCAGATCAATGACAATGACTTGTGGAACGCTGAGGCCTGGGTCATGAGCAAGGCCTCCATTTCTCGACAGAATGGACAACTCTTCTCTTTCTCTCTCATATGATTTTAAGTCTTCATATCTTATGAATCTTCTGGGGCTTGTTTGTTGGCATAGCATATATATATATATTTTTTTTGGGGTCAAAATACCTAAGATCTGAATACATAAGAATTTTGAGTTAAACGAGCTGTAACAATGGATTCTGAAAGAGGTGACGGTGAAGGATATAAGTTGGCATAGTACATGGGCCTCGGCATTTCTAGGATTTGTATTGCTAGGGAGAGGTTATTTGAAGGTTTTTTTTTTTTTTTTTCACTTTTGACTTTTCCTTTCTGACTACTGATACATAGTCTTTGAATTCCTAAAACTTGATTTCATTAAACAAACAAGCCCAGTGACAAATTTATTGGCTTGTGGGCCTCACATGGGCCTAGTAAGAGACTCAAGAGCTTTATTGCAAGTGAAAATGAGATAAAAAGAGCATGAATTGACATCTAGGAGATGTTATCACGATAGAGTGAGATAAGTCTCATCCAGAGACCTATGGTCCACCAAGAATAGGATGTTCTACTTATTCTATGACTATTTTTCCAAGGTAATCAACTCGCACAAGTTTCCACTCACATTGGTTCCAACCCTTTCCGTTTTTTTTTTTTTTACTCACACACCCACAACTACACACACCCGATCTAAAATCATTCATCATTACCGCTACAACTAAGGATTTATGTCTAATTGTTTTTATGGAAGAAAAGTGCCTAACCACTGAGCTATTAATGAATTGACATGCTAAAGTTTTCTTTTCCTCCTTGAGAGCTGGAATTAAGGAAGGCAAAATTGATTCATATATGTCCAAATTTAAACTTGGCAAAATGGTATGGCTTTTTTTCATCTTTTGGCATGCGTAGTCTCTCTCTCTCTCTCTCTCTCTCTCTCTTCATTCTCTTCCTACTTTGGGTTTTTTTTTTTTTTCCAAATAACTCAACCATCATTTTCTTTTAGAGGGGCAAAACTTTAAAGAGAAAAGGTTCTAAAACTGAAGTAGTAAAAGGTGAATATGCACAAATGACCATCAAACAAAAAAGACCTCCCTTCTTTCAAGAAATGATTATCATCTCTCCTTTATTTAGTGCCTTATGATTCACGTAATCAAATAACAAAGATTGTATTTTTGTAAATGGTTCAAAATGAAATTGAGTATCCAAAAATCATTATCAAATAACCTCCCCTTTAATGAGAAATTCAATAAAAATTGAATAAGAGGAAGATGAGAAACTGAAACAAGAGAAGATGGAAAATGAAGACCCAACCATCACCCTAATAATTCAATTCCTAAGAAAGTCGTGGTCCGATCTTCATCACCACTTTATATTCTTTATCCCTCACCTAATGGCTCATGTCCTTCACTCCTCTAGTCTATTTTTACAATGAGTCCCAAAGTGTTCATATATATATTCTATGCAAACAAACAAGCCCTAAGTGTTCGATCAAAAGCAGGCGTGGCATTTTCTTTCTTTTCGCCGACTGCATTGACATTTCAATTGATAGAAAGGCCCTGCTTTCTACTAAGTACCTAAAAATTTTAATTTATTATGCTGTTACTATAATATAAATAGTAGATTGAAACTCTACATGTCTCTCTCATCAAGTCTCAATGCCTTTTGGTGACTTCTAAAGCTATGAAAAGAGCCACTTCTTCTCCAATTTTAATGGTTTGTGGAGGCACACGCCATCAAAATCCACAAGTTAAAGTGATTGCAAAATGCAGACACTTGATAGGTTTACATTGGCGGTGCCGGTGCATGAAAAGGAAAACCATTAGTTTATGGATATCGAAAGACTTAGGCGACCTGGTCTTCTAAAGAAAATTAAAAAGGTAGATGCTCTACGGCGACCTGGTCTTCTAAAGAAAATTCAAAAAAGTACCTGCTCTACTGCACTTACATTACATGGTGGTTTGTTGTCATAGATACCTAGTGTTTTCTTGTAGCTGATTATCTCATGTTACAAAAAACAATTTATTTTGTAAGGGGTGAAGAGAGTTGAACTTTATAAAGTTGTAACCCTAATTTCTAGAAGGGAGTGGAAATTTGTTCTCACTGCACTGCCAACATACAGGGGTTTACCTGAAGGGAGTGAAAAATATAGGGTCGCAATTTACCCGATCCAACCCGTTTGCCACCCCTTGCTGCCATGGCTTTCCAACTTATTGGAACAGCTAAATGGTGATTACCTTCATAGGCGGGAAGGCCCATCATGATTCCATGACTAGGCGGAGGCCATGATGAATTCATCAATTAGCCCGTTGAGCTCATTGTGGTTTTGATCATATGCATGGCCCATTGCGGTCAATCATTACTTGGATTGGTCCATGATTTAATCACCGAGCAGAGAAAAAGAGAATTAATCTAACAAGAAAATAATCATTTTATCTTATCCCCAATCCGCGTTTTCATTAAGTTTATTGATGATCAAGGCTTGACTCTCGGTTAAGGAACATATTTGTAGTTGCCAAACTTTGGATAGGGGATGTTATGATTATTCACAACATTGCATTTGAAGGGTCTTACCTTTGTCATGAAATATAATGGCAGGATGTAGACAATAAAATGATTCTTTTGCATATCTACATGTCCTCAGATTTGAAGATTCCTGAAATAGATTTTTCAAATTCATGAATTTACCTTTGAGAATAAACCTATAGATTTTATAAAAATCTATGAAAAGTGTGGATTTAGGTCATTACCAAATTCATTGAATGGATTCTTCTTTTGCAAGAAGTTCCCTTCTTTTTTTTAGAATTTTTTTTGTATATACCCCCCTAGGTTTGTAGGATTTATAAATAGGCCCCTAAAGCTTTAGTATTTGTAAATAGGCCCCTGCCTTTTCTGTTTAATACCTTTAATGTCCCCCAAATCAATATTCCTAACAAGAATAGCACCCACCATGAGATTTATGTTGGATTTTTATATAAACGACAACTTTGCCCTACATCCATCAACAAAAAATAAGTATATTATTATTATTTATAAAAATACTATCATTTTATCTCAAGTCTCAATCAGTTCTCCCAATAAATTTATCATGCACATGACCAGGGATGGACCTATGTACAAGGGCCAAGGAACTAAAGCCCTCCCCCCCCCCCCCCCCACACACACACACACAAATTCTGAAAATTAATATGTATATATATATATATACACATTTGCCCCTTCCCCCAATATTTCTTTTACATATAGCTAACCACCACCCCCCTCGCAAATTCTAAAAAATAATATTTTTTTTCTTTTGCCCGTTCCCCTAATATTTCTTTTACACCCCCTACACATCAAGCATAATCATATATTTTGAAACTTTCATCAATCCAACGATGAGTCATGCATAGATTGGATAATTCATAAGTACAGGTGTTGATTGTCATCATGATCAATTTAAATTTAGTGAAATGGGCCTTGTATTGATAACAAAATGATTTTATGTAGGGTTATTCTCTCCCACTAAGTGCAATTGTTAATGTTACATGCTCTTTAAAAATAATTGAGTCCAAGCTTCTGAAATTATGCATATAAGGATAAAAGAGATGGGCAAAAGTGTCATTTCGCTCTAAAAGCATTAGTCGTTGGAACACGATTAATTTTGGGGACACGAAAGGTATTAAAATGAAGAAACATGGGCCTATTTGCAAATGCTAAAACCTCAGTAACCTATTTACAAATCCTACAAACCGTAGGAGGTATATACAAAAAGGTCATTTTTTATTATTATTTCCATTAGAAATTCTTGTACATGGGAGGAAATAATGGTAAATTAACACCTAGTCCTAAACTAGCGGAATCTACATATTCTCTACCAATAGCAATCGTAGTGAGAATAAAATGCCCTTATCAGCCAGCAGGCCATCGTGTGGATCACGAAAACCTCCTTCTTACTTGTATGTTTATTAATGGATCGAGTTTGAGTGAGTCAATGTGTTGATTTTGATAATGAAAGATTTTTCTATTGTCATCTAGACAAATATTTATAAAGTAAAGCTAGATAGAACCCCAACAATTATCTTATTGAAAGATTTCAAGATCTTTGGAAGCTTCTATAGTTCCCGCAAATGTCCAAACACAGATATTTAATTGCTATAATGAATCAGCAAGGTAAACTTTGATCAAGAAATTTGACTATTTCATAAATCTAATGATTTTAAGTTCCAATCAAATCCTTGAATCGAACTAGCCCTTGAGCTTAACAACAATGTCATGAAAAGAGAATATTTTCTTGCACGAAAGCAAATCTTCCCATTCATTTGCTGAAGTTCGAAGTCTAGCAAAGAAAACATTTCACTTCCTTCTGTTCAAATACTTAGTCGAACAAAATAGAATATGCGAGAACAAACTTGAATAGACCCAAAGTTTAAGCATGAGGGTAAAATTTTCATAAAATGGAGAAGTACCTCACAACTCACAAGCCGGATGTAAAAATGCATTTTACTTTTGTAGCTGCCCAGAGATCGATACCTGGTGTGTGGGCATCAACCTCTTCCCACCACTAGTCCCTAGCAGCCAAAAATGCAAAACAGTCGTAAAAAAGAAAAAGGTTTTCTTTCCAATGTATTAAACCCATGAAAAGAAGGTTTTTTCTTTCTTTTTTTTCTTTTTTCTTCTTTGGCCGCGGACACAGCTGATTAGAGACGTCAAAAGGAGCCTAGATCCTCTCTTGTCGCATCGCAGTAACTACACAGGTTCCATGTCACACATTCTTGAAAACACATCCTAGGTGCCATATAGGGATCATCCGGACCGTTTGAGTACACTGTATATCCATAAGTTTCAATTCAAAAGGACTTGGTCCCACCATCTGATTGAGCACAACGACCGAAACATGATTAGCACCACGTCAGCAACGATGCCACGTCACCTTGTGATATTACCATCATGGTGATCAATTGGATGATAAGACCCAGTCCTTTTGAATTGAAACTTGAGAATATGTAAGTGGAGGGATGTGATTCATCTTGAAATGTCTGAATTATCTCTATATGGGACCCATGATGGAATTCCAGGAATGTATTATACATGGTTCCTGAGTAATAGCTGCGGCAAAAGATCCTGACTCCAAAAGAATTGGCAGAACCACAAGGGATTTTCTTGGGGCCACCATAAAAATTTATATCTTGAAGGGCCATTATGTACAAAAAAAAAAAATATAATAATAATAGTCCTTGGTGGGGGAGGAGGCATGTGTAAATATAATATAATTTTTTCATAACATTTTAGGGGTTTTTCGAAAATTCTGAGGGATCTATGGCCAACAATCGCCTCTAGTTCTGCTCCTGATCAAAAGTCCTCTAAAGGGCGCTGGGCAGAGCCCTGATGAGAACAAGGAGGTGCGAGCTAACAGTGCCATAAAAATAGGATTTGGTTGGGGCAGGTCAAGATTAAAAATAAAAAGAAAGCTTCACCATTTACATCTCAGTTTCATTGATTACTGCTTAATCCATTCTATTGGCCATTCCCAAGTTCTCAAGTGGATGTTAATTAGTTAGGCCACATGAGAGCCGCCTAGACTAGACCCAAAATAAAGAACCAGGTCTCTACTACAATGATTTTATGTCTTTTTTGTTTTTTTGGTAAAAAGACTCTAATACAATGATGGTAGGCATAACTCATAGGGGTTTATCAGTTTATGACAACAAAAGGACAGTTCATACATTCTAGATGTAGTTATAACCCTAGCTATCAACCCAATAATTTTATATATCAAAGACTTAGTCTCATCTTCTGTCTATGTGAGATTTTCTTTTATTCCTAGGTCTAAAAATAAGGGTACTCACATGCTTACTAAACTAAATTATAGCTTGAATCAAAACTTTATTTTGGATTGGGATAGGGACTAGGTGGTGATGGGTAAGTGGTTTGTTATTGTTGTTTCACCCTTTTTTGTTGTCTTGGCTTTGGTTTCTTAATGAAATTCTACTTAACAAAAAAAAACAAAAAAAAAAAAAAAATCCATGGGCTTGACTCAAGCCCAATTTGATATAATTGGAGGTTGGGTGTCTTTGGGTCTTAGGATTGGTGTCAACATCAAATCAAGGGAACCATGTTCTTGCTTTTTTGGGATGCTTTTGTTTGGTGAGAGGATTATGCTCTATGTGGATTTATATATCCACAAGAGAGAGGAATCAAGTATTTGTAGCTCTCACATAGGATGTCGAAATCCTCTCAATCAAGAGAATTTAGTTAATTTCTTAACACTTCTAAAAGGAAATGTGTCGTACCAGACATTTGAACAAAGGGCTACATGGAAAATCAAAGCAATTTTCCTCTCTATTATAGTTTCCTTTCGTAACGGATTCGGACCCTAGTAAAACAACTTTCACTCGAAATAAACCACTCTTTTCACGTTGTTGGTGTTGACCCAAAGTTTTTCACTTTCACTGCAGTTAACCCTCTAGTTTGCAAAATGTAAGATATATGATATTTATATGGTTCCCTTCCTCTCCGAGGGTACAAGAATTTACAACTTGAAAGAAAACGATAGATTTGTGAGTTGTATTGGCCATACGAGGTATCAAAGAGTGTTTAGGTGATCTTTTAAACCTTAGATTTAGTGGACATTACTCTTGAATTTCTTTGGTTAGCCATTCATATCAAAACCTCAAGGCATGTAGAGGCAGTGGAAATACTTTTCAATATTCTTCTTCGGGTGGAGCCCACTCCTCAATAACCCCACCTCAGGTAGAACCTGGACGGCGCACATTTGACAGCATGCATTTTTTATTGCGTTGACATGAACCCCTCAGATGGAACTCGGCTGGTGCACTTTTAGCGAAACGCTTTTTTTTTTTTTTTTTGGCCGAGTCGTTCCTCCTAGGATTTGAACTCATGATCGGTTGGCTTTGATATCATCTTGAATTTCTTCAGCTAGCCATTCCTACAAAAATCTCAAGGCATTAGTAAAGGCAGTGAAAATACTTGTCACTTGCCCAATTGATGCCATGAAATGGCCATTTAAGATAGAAACTTCTCGTTTTCTCTTTTTTGGTAATGAGAAATTCATTCAAAAACCAAAAAATTAAAATTAGAAAAATACAAACAAAGCAGCCAAATACAAAATCAAACCCAACCCCTCACCCAAAAAAAAAAAAAAAAAAAAAAAAAAACCAAAAGAACAGCTGACCCGACAAAATTAGTTGCCTACCACTTACGAAGACAATGCTCTTCCCCGATCTATATCTTGATTACTCGAATGACAAGATGGGAACTTCTCATTGCACCATTTTTAAGCACCAGCCAATATCTGAGGAATATGAATAGGGGGATCGTAGAGATGACAATATAGGTTTGGAAAAATTGATGCATCGGTTATGAGTTGCTCCTGTTAGAGGTAGATTTGGTAGTAGTTTTTCTTATGTTCAGGGCGGTTGACATGGATTTTATAAAACTTGACGTGAGCTGATCTCACAGAAGCCTTGTTAATAACTACTTTATATATTTTTCCTAAAAGGGTCGACTTTGAGAATATGTTTGTAGTCATCTACATATGCGAATGATTCACGTGCATTATGGCTAGGCATCACCACGTTTACACGTTTGTTTGTACTCATTTAAGCATGCGAAACGTAAATATATAAGGTGTAAAAATGGTATGCAAAGAAGGCCATTTACACACAAAAGATTTACTCCTAAACGGTTGTGAAAATCACTTCCACACCTCTTGATAAAAAAAAAAAAAAAAAGCGCCAATATGATCTCTTGCACGATGATTGCATTTTTGTGGGCCTCATCAACTACCTTTGTTTTTTTCTCATTCCTATGTGCTTCATATTTGTAGTCTAAACTGTTCAAAATGTTATTCAACTAATAAACCTCAAGACCGTGAAGCTCATTGGTTTTTTTAATTTAATTAATTTATGAAAGCGCCCCAACCTATAAGTCTCATTTTTTGTACTTTTGTGGGCGCCCAATTCATGATCCAAATCCTCAATATTCTCGTATTAATTATAAGCATCAAGATGTTTAGTTTCATATCTTAAATCTTCCTGGATTTTGAGAAACTTATTAAAAACTTCAAAAACATCCAAATACATAAAAGTATTTAGACATACTCATTTCACATGAAAATGTTGGTTGTGACAAATATGGTAATTTGTTTCACATATATAACACTTGCATAGGTAAAGCTCATTTTCTTGGCCCATGAGTAAAAGGCAAACGACCCCTAAATAATTCCCCATAAGTGATATCCTTAAATTGACTCAAACTTAAACTTGATATTCACAAGCCAACATCCAGCTTAGAATGTCAATCATAATGCCTAAGCTCAAGCTCAAATTAGTTTAGTACTCCCAAGCCGAGATCGAATCAACTCGGATCGAGCTTAAATTTGACTTAGCTCAATCAGCTTGACTCAAGCTTGAAGTGGCTTGTTCAATGTTCAAGCCACACAAAGCTTAACCCGGCCTGACTCTCTATGCCCTATGGAGCTAGTGGGATGGTGGAAGAACACATGTGAACAAGGCCACACGAATCCACCTCTTGGAGATGACCACTAAAAAATGTGGGTTCTTTCCATATAGTGGACCATTTGGAAAGGTAGGAATGACTTCCTTCATAGAGGCCATTTGTTAAATCCCTTAAAGGTCAATGGATTGGCACACAAGATGCTTGAATGTCACACAGGCCATTGTAGTGATCATCTCTTATATGAAGACACGAGAAACTTGTTGAGTCCCTAGAGTGATTTCTAAGAAAGAAGATTTAATGATCTTCTCAAACGCAGCCTATAAGCGCTAAGGAGGGGAACTCCACCTTCAGATATGGTATGACGTTAAATGATAAAATTGTGGATGTAGGTGCTATCAAAGGGCCAAAAGTCGTCTATTCAAGAGGCTGAAGTAAGGGCGGTTCTAGCCGCGTTGGGAAAGGCAAGGAGAAATGGTTTTGATAGGGCTCATACATTGATGGACTCTAATGAGGTGGTGCAAGCTTTGGAGGGATATAGTGTCCGGTCCATAGATCCCATCATTTTGGACATTTGAGCATTGGGTTCTTTATTTTGTTTTGTAGACTTGGATTATATTCCGAGCAGGTGAATATATATATATATATATATATATATATAGGGGGGGTCTTCATATGCATCCATCCCTCACTATTTTTGGTGAGGGACACCCCAAAAGGGGAATTTCCAAGTACAAAAGTGAGGAAGTACACCTTTGTATTTCCTCACTTTTGTACTTGAAAATTTCCCTTTTGGGGTGTCCCTCACCAAAAATGGTGAGGGATGGATGCATATGAACATATCCCATATATATATATATATATATACACACACACATATGTATATATGCTTGCTAAAGTTTGCTATTTTGATAGACATGATATAGGTTGGGAAATAGCTTTTGTTATCTTATCTGGGGGCTAATTTGGTTCTGTTCTATGTGCTTGTCTTCTATCCTTTGTTGTTTTTTTCCCTTTTAATGAATATATGCTTACTTATCAAAAAAGAAAAAGAAAAAGCAAAAGAGGCACTCCTACAGCAGCACTAGTTTTAGGGCACGTTTGTGTACACACCCTTTTCGTGGAAAGGGAAAATTGCCACATCAGCAAATTCCATAGAAATAAAAACCTCGGAAAAGGATTTCCATAGAATTTAGAAATTTATGTTTGGTGCAAAAAAGAATTCCTCGTTGAATTGGTGCTAATGTTGTTTGGTGAGGCTATGGATTCCTTATGGAAAATCAGAATTTTTTATTTGGTGAAATAATTTTTTGAAGAAAAATAACAATACACGTATATTATTTATTCAACATTAAATAATAATTTATTTAAATAAATAAAAAATGAAAAAGTCGTAGGGTTTTGGGTTAAAATGGAGAGTGAGGAAAAGAGGGAGAAGTTTGCCGAGGAAACCCATTTCCCATACTTCTCATAGGAAACCCATTTCCACCATTATTAAGAAATATGATGACGAGGTAGGAAAGTGTTTTCGTGGAATTGTTCCACACCAAACGCCTAAAAAATGATTTTTCTGCGAAAAGTGTTACACAAACATGCCCTTAAACCATCCGAGCAAGGATATATTGGGTCCTTACAACATCGGAGATTGTCCCTTACTGTCCAATTGCTCATATGGGCCCCACAATGTTTTAAGTCCAGCGGCATTCTTGTACAGGATGATCCATTGATATCTTTATGACCCAACTATTTTACCACCGATTGTTTTTAACCTACGTGGGGTTCGCCTTTCTGAGATTCGTACAACTTCATCAACATCACGTATATATTGTCTTTACCATGTTCAATCTTGTGTTTCAGATATCATGAACTGGTTGGTCCAATTCCGTTTAGACTTTGACAAAAATTTGGCCCAAGGCCGATGTTGATGAGCCTTTTCTTCTAGTGAAACTGGGCCCCACCGGCTTAGAGCACCAAAACACCATGGACTTATGCCTCAGAGGTTCTGGAGTCTGGACCACTTTACATTGATAGTCAAGGCATTAAACTTCAAAACAAATGATGAAAGGAAATTAACTACCTTTTGGTCCATCTCCAGCCACTGGAGGAGAAAATCATCCACCCGTGAACAGAACAAATCACATCAAAGTCCTAGGTCCGGATAAGTGAACCATGGTGCATAGCTAAGTGCCTGTAAGAGTTTAGGTTGGCTAATTCATTGGGTAATGGACAAAACTGGGACTCTTTAAGATGTAATTTTTATTTAGAAAGGAATGCCCAAGATCATCTCGCAAAGAAGATCAGTCGTCCTAGGAACTGACATAGTTCGCTTGAGCGATTCTCCATCCTCTCGAGCGAACCCCTCACAGAGACCTCTCTGCTCGACCCATCTTATTTCTTCACTTGGGCCATCCTTCTTCTGTTCTGAGTGTCTGAGACAGAGATAAGTTCGCTCGAGCGAACTCCCTGTCCGCTCGAGCGAACCTGCGAAATTTGAATTGCATCCGAAAACTCCTTCCTAAATTCATTCAATATACTTTACCTATCCTAATTGCATTACGAGACTTGAGGCACGAGTTCAGGCTTATATATAGCCATTATCTCTCTATTGACAAGCACTTCTGATCAAGATTAAATCCCTAGAGAAGATTTTGAGAGATCCATCATTTCCTCCAAAGCTTCTAGTTCGTGTGCTGAAGATCAAGCGCTGGGTCTGATTCCGTTCTACTCCCTTGAATCTGAGACATCTTGAAGACAGATTCAAGGTGGTTTGCTCAAGCACGGTTGAAGGTGAACGACGAGTAGTTGACAAGATCAAAGCAGTCTTTAGGTTGAGTCACCAACTGAGAAAGGGTTGTAAGTCCTTTTGTAACTTTCGTTTCTAATAGTGCTTGGTTGTCTATTGGCCTAGACGGTAAGGCCCGTGGGTTTTTCTCGAGTAGGGTTTTCCACGTATAACTCATGTGTTCTTCTCATTGTGTGGTTTGATTGCTTTTAATCTGACTTAGGACTAATTACTAGTTTAATCACGTGTGGAATGATATTTAATAGAGATTGGGTTATTGGGACCTCTGTCTGTGTTAAGGCGGGATTCTCAATGAGTATTTCAGAGCTGTGGATTTCTTTAATTTGTTTGTCTCTGAGGATAATCTGTGGTAGTTGTGTGGGATGTAGATATGGGTGGTTATACCCAAATTTTTCTATAGGGACTTGGTTGAGTGCAACAAGTTTTGATATGGTGTTTACAGTGTTCCTTTCTTTTTACTGACTTGGACATTTTGTTAAATGATCCTTTTAGAATCATTTTTAATGGCTCCAAAGAAAAGATCTCATGCTGAGTCTTCTTCAGTTCAATCAAGCTTTGATCATTCTAGGTTCCCTTCACTAAACATATCTGTTCAGTTTTACGAACAATATCAGTCAAGAAATGTTGAATCGGAGAGAGAAGTTGCTGAGGAACTGCATGATAAACATGTTTGCAAAAGTCTTTCCAATAGAAATTGGTATTCGCTGATGAAATTTAACTCGTCAAAGATATATGTTGACTGGGTTCAGGAATTTTACAGCAATATGGATATTTTGGAATCGGGCTCTCTCTCGAGACTTATGTGTGGGGAAAGTGGTTAACAAAACTATGGTTGACATTGCGGACTTCATTGATATTCCTGTGGTCGAGAACCCGGATTACCCAATTCCAGAAGACATTCAAATCCCTATTGACTATGACTTGGTGGCCACCACCATTTGTGGGGCAGATAATCGTTGGTCTGTAGGTATTCTCCCTCATGGCAATTAACAGATGAGTATCGGTTTCTCAATCGGTTTGTATGCCATAATCTGGAACCCAAGGGCCACACCTCTGATGTAGCCCACAAAAATGGATATCTTCTGTACTACATTGGGACATGGAAGATAATCAACATCCCTCAAGTCATAATGAATGTTTTCATCCGAACCTTGACTGCGAAGAAGAATTCTATTCTTCCATTTGGTGTTTTGATCACTGACTTCCTTTTGTATAAAGAGATTTCAAAGAAAGCCAATGAGGCCACACAAAAGATTCGGAATCCGATCAATGCTTGCACACTTGCTCAATCGACTGCTCACATTCCACTTGCTCCTCAAGGTGATGAAGTTCCTGAAGATGAGGCTGCACCTGCTGCATAGGTTCAAGGGGAGCAACAGAGGCATCTCGATCGAATTGATCAGCTTGTAGCTTAAGTGCAAGGTTTAAATGAACGAATTGATGCAAGGTTCGATGAGATGGATGGCTGATTCAACTCTATCAATGAAGCACTTGCAGCTATCCTATCTCGTCTGGGACATCAGTGATTTGTTTCTCTTTATATGTTTCTGTTGGTAGCCTGAATTTGGTCTTAATTAGTTCTTTTGACTTGAACTTCTTAGTCCTTTGTCATATGTTTTTGTTGTTGCTGTAGTTGTTCTCTTTTGATATTTGACAATTCTAAACAAAAAGGGGGAGCATTTTTAGTGTTATTTTGCTTTAATATGCTTATTATCTTGTGTAAAATTCAATGATGGCAATGATGGATGCATTTGATCTAGTGACAGGCTGTGTAGGGTTTTTGCAAGTTCATAAGTTAAGATTTCATTAGTCTTTGTTCTTCTTGGGCTTGGGTAGATTTTTTTGTATCTAGGTGTTTTGTCCATGAATTGCCAAAGGGGGAGATTGTAAACGTTTAGGTTGGTGAATTCATTGGGTAATAGGCAAAACTGGGACTCTTTAAGATTTAATTTTTATTTAGAAAGGACTGCCCAAGATCATCTTGCAAAGAAGATCAGTCGTTCTGGGAACCAACAGAGGTCGCTTAAGCGATTCCCTATCCTCTCAAGCGAACCCCTGACAGAGACCTCTCCGCTCGACCCATCTTATTTCTTCGCTCGAGCCATCCTTCTTCTATTCTGAGTGTCTGAGACAGAGACAAGTTCGCTCGAGCGAACTCCCTGTCTGCTCAAGCGAACCTGGGAAATTTGAATTGCATTCGGAAACTCCTTCCTAAATTCATTCTAGAAACTTTACCTATCCTAATTGCATCACAAGACTTGAGGCAAGAGTTCAGGCTTATATATAGCCATTATCTCTCTATTCAAAAGCACTTCTGATCAAGATTAAATCCCTAGAGAAGATTTTGAGAGATCCATCATTTCCTCCAAAGCTTCTAGTTCGTGTGCTGAAGATCAAGCGCTGGGTCTGATTCCGTTCTACTCCCTTGAATCTGAGACATCTTGAAGACGGATTCAAGGTGGTTTGCTCAAGCACGGTTGAAGGTGAACGACGAGTAGTCGACAAGATCAAAGCAGTCCTTAGGTTGAGTCACCAACTAGGAAAGGGTTGTAAATCCTCTTGTAACTTTCATTTCTAATAGTGCTTGGTTGTCTGTTGGTCTAGACGGTAAGGCCCGTTGTTTTTTCCCGAGTAAGGTTTTCCACGTATGACTGTGTGTCCTTCTCATTGTGTGGTTTGATTGCTTTTAGTCTGATTTAGGACTAATTACCAGTTTAATAACGTGTGGATTGATATTTAATAGAGATATGGTTATTGGGACCTCCGCCTGTGTTAAGGCAGGATTCTCAGTGCCTAGAGCGTGAAGCGGGAGCGAGAGCGTTGAAATGCTAAAATCTTAAAGTAATTATATGTCTGAAGCGCTTCTGGAGTGCCTATACAACATAATGCTTATGGATTTATAAACAATTAACTAATGGGCTCAAATATACCTTATCCATATATTCAAGTATAAAAAATGGAGAAAAAAAATTAACTTTGCAATTTGATCACATAAAATAGACAATAATTAATAAGTTAGAAGAAGTTTATTCTTTTAAAAAATAAATATTAAGCTTACAGAAAAAGAAAATGCATATAAACTAAAGATTCTGCATGGTTCACTTCATAGTCGGTTGATCCGCACTCCAGGCATCTTCAAACTGCGCTCCGAAGATTGTCGAACCACGCTCCGAGGACGGATCCACTCCGAAAACGCCGATCTGCGTTTTCGGAGTGGGATCAGGGAGGGGGAGTGGAGGTTCCGGTTACTAAGGTCCATAGGCAAAAAGAAAAAAAAAAAAAAAAAAAGAAGCTAACTTTACAAGTACACCATGCACAACCCTTTGATTCTTCTTTTGGACGCACATACCTTGAGGAACAGGATTCATCACATGTAGCAGCCGACTCAAGATTTTTGTGAATGGCGTGGATCAAATATGAAGTTGGGTTTTTGGGGGTGAACGTAGGATTTTCATGTAGGATTTAGGCCCCGTTTCTTTACTAGAATTCTTGACAGGAATTCAGGCTGTCTGGGAATTCAGAATTCTTGTCAGGAATTCTGTGTTTCATTACTAGAATTCCTGGGCATTTGAAATTCCAGGTATTTGAAATCCCAAAAAACTCAGCATTTGAAAAACCACTTTAACAAGGAGGATTTGAAAATCTCACTTGACACTGGAATTCCTGGAGAGGGACGATGGCATTCCGGAAGCTCAGGCAAAAATTCAAGCCATGAATGAAACAACGAATTTAGAATTCCAAAATTTGGCAGCATTTCAAATACCAGCATTTGAGATTCTCAGACAACCACCAGACATGAATTCTATAAATTCTAGTAAAGAAACGGGCCCTTAAAGGCAATCAGACTAGGATTTTTTTGTGAGTTTTCGGACTTTTTTCTGATCTGATGGGGTGACTGCCCCAAAACCATTTATATGGGCCTGCCTTCCCACATGCTTCTTGTGATCTTGATAGGTGGGATCAAACATTGATAGGACTAAAATTTTGGAGACATCTTTCTTTAGAGGGAAGATTTTCATTTTGAATTGTTAGAAATTTAATGGGTTAGCCCATGGTGGATTTTGAGTCCATTCACCCATGAGCGTGTGGGAAACACGATGGAAAACTGCAATACTACAGTACACTGTACACTTCCCTTAATTTGCTGACAATGCTTATTCGCTTTTATCCTTTGCTGAGTCAGCCCCACATAGTTTTGGAAACTTTTAATGGTGTGGGGGTATCTGGCCGTGGTAAATAAAATAAATAAAATAATAATAAATAAAAGTAAAAATAGACAGCAATGACGCATATGAAAATACACCCAAAAAAAAAAAAAAAAACCAACAATATTGACTGGGTAGATATCTTTAATCATAACCATCAAGTAAACCCCACCACATGCCATAGCCCACCATCTTCAATCATGACCATAAAAGTTTAGGGTTCAGGATTTCTAGATTGGTCTACTTAATATATCCGCGCAAAAGTGTGCAAAAATATTTATCATGCAACGGAAATAAAATCATAAGCACACATCACAAGAACACCAGATTTTACATGAAAAACCACGGGTCCAAACTGAATAAATAATCAAGCACTATGAATCTCGCAATTACAAGAAACTCAGATTTCCTCCCCAAATATCCCTTAACTAAAGACTGAAGTTACCTTGTGTCGCTTCACAACTTAACGACTTCACACCACTAATTATAACAGACTTAATCTCGTGCTTGACTCCTCAAATCTTCTACGCAAGAAGATGATCTTCTACAAATGATGCAGAAGAGACATGCTCTAAAGAACTTGGTAGCACAACTTCTTAATAAATTTCTAGAGAAAAATTCTCTCAATTAAATATCTAACTCAGAACTTTGAGAGGCAAGGTCTCTCTATAGAATAGCCCTTGAGTTCTTTAAATAGCTCTTGGGACATGCTTAAGGTTACCTAACTTGATTAAGACTAAAACAAGTAGTATGGGCATAATTAAAAAGAAGTTTCTAATTTTCGTAGGACTTTGCTACCTTGTCTGCTTGAGCAGAACTTCCATTCGCCTGAGCGGATAAAGTTCTGTTTCAGCACAAAAAAGCTTCTGTCAGGAGCCTGGGGCTTTCTGACTTGCATCCGCTCGAGGAAAGTTATGGACGCTCCAGCGGACCCCATTCTAGACTAGATCTAGAATTTCAGCACTTATATTTCATTCAATTATCTTCTTCTGAGTCCTTCTAGTCTTCTATCTTAGAGTCATTTTCTAAATAAAGAGTACAACTCATGAACCTTAGAGTTTTGTCCAACCCATGAATTAGCCAATAAATAAAAACCTAACGAACCATCTTTTTCACATACCCTCTTCTTTTCCTTCTAATACTAGCTAGATTATTCATTTCAAATGGTTAGATATCTCTGATGAACCTGTTAATAAGATAATTATAGCCCACCCATTGTGGACTTAGTAAAATATGAGAATGCACATGCCTGGTATAAAGGATCAGTGTCAGCATAGAGAGAAGAAAAAAAGTAAGTATTTTATAACCATAAGAGTGGGATGAGGTGTAAGCAACAAAATATGGGATATAATACTGTAGTGTTATAAGCCTCAGTCAAGTGATGTAGGTGTAATACTTTAAGTTAAAGAGAAGAAAAAAAAAATCATTCAATGAATCAAACAGAAACAAGTATAAAAATGTTCACTAGGTGTGCTGGTTGTCGTACTTCAATTGTCTCCACTTCGATTTTATTTTAGAGGCATGTTGTCATGTTTGTGGTTATAAGCCCTTAAACAAAAGACATTAAAGGGAATCACTACCCTCCTATTGAACAACCCTTCTATTTGGACAAACTTTTTGGCCAGAATTTGGGACAAACTCCCATGTGGCACAATCCTAGAGGTGCTTTTTCACCCTCTCTCAAAAGTTGCACCTTTAGGATTGTGCCACATGGGAGTTTGTCCCAAATTCTGGCCAAAAAGTTTGTCCATTTATACTTTTTGCCTATTGAAACCTAGTTTTGTAGTGGTCTTTTCGGGTTTAATTTTTGTACGCATGTGTGGACTTAAGACTCCATAGAATTTGGGTTTTAGCTGCTGACTCGTCCCGTTTCATTTATATATGGTCAATTTGCAATTTGCAAGTTGTTATAAAAATGTGAAAGAAAGTTTCATATTTTAGCTAGCATCGGATGAGGCAACTGTGTTGTGGGACATGTTTAGATTTCTCTTGAGCAGTTGAGCCATAACAAACACAACTCGGAAGTGAAAATACTTTTCAACAATCCCCTTTGGGTTGGGTGGTTCGCATATACGATTGATGACAAGTAATAGCAAATCCCTTTGGGAAATCAGTTGGTGCGGTTATTTTAGTGCTCAGCCGTTCCTTCTAGAATTGGAACTCGCGACCAGTTTGCCACTCGCATTGATACATATTAAATTTCCTTTGGTAACCGTCCCACCAAAACTTCAGGCATTAGTGGAGGTAGCGGAAATAATTTTTGACATGTATAGCAATTGTAGTGGACTTTTTTATTCTCTTGTTTTCTTTTGAGAATATTTATATTTTTTAAATATGGCCCCTTCAAAATTTTATTTTACATAATGTCTCTTTAAAAAAAAAAATTTCCTGGGTCAACCACTGACACTCATTACAAATATACTTCTTATCAAAGTTAATCATTTTATAATGATATGTGTATTCTCTACTATTCACAGAAAAAATCTTCTTACCCTACTCTCGTTGTAATTGGCTTTGAAATGAGATTCCTACCATCCCATCTCTTTTCCGGATAAAAAATCTTATTAGAGATTATACTTTCGTGAATTGTAAAGCATATATTTTAAAATGACAGAAGCAAAGATTCCTTTGATGCCATAATTAAGTGAAATTTTTTTTTTCATCTCTCCAGATTTAAGATTTAAGATTTATGGCCTGCAAAATTGTAATCCAATCCAACCAAATGAACCTTATGTGGATGGATGAACACATCCTCCAATTGTTTAAACCAAGATTCAAGAAATGTGTTAGCCCACTTGTTAATCCATTGCTGACTTGGTCTCACCAAGAGGGTGGAGAAAATGTCTTAAGAAAAGCTATTACACACCTTTGAGACATTTGTTTTTCTCTCTTTCCACATATCCAATTCCACCAACACAAACAATAACTCGACCAAGGAAGATTATAATATGACTCTAGAACAACTGTGTTCGAGTCCAGATCCTTTGTCGCAACTATTAGATGGGAGCCTAATTATAATGCATGCCTAGAACTCCATTGTTGGGCTCACATATATTTAATTTGGGCTGTTCAAGATGAATCACATCCTCTCTAGTGATGTATAATCAAGTTTTTGTTCAAAATGAGTGCGTCCCACTATCCGATTGAGCACATGATGGAAATTAATGTGATTGGGTATTGATGTGGCATCCCTGTTGATATGGTGTTATTCACAGTTTCCATCATATGACCAATCATATACTTAGACCCGCTACTTTTGAATTGAATTTTGATGAAATAATATTGGAGAGGATGACAATCATCTTGAACGGTCCGAATTATCTCTATACGAGCCTCAATGAAGGAGCTCCAGGCATTTGTATCATGTTCTTGTGTAACATTTGCGATAAGGGATCCAGAGTGTCTGCTTTTGTATTGTGGCAGGCAACAATTTCTCCCTTCCACTTGAGAGTGTATTTTGGTAATGTGGGGGGCAGTCATAATAGATTATAAATTATATTTTGGTGACTTATACATGGAGCAGTAGAGGATTCCACTTCATGATGGAGTTGAGCACCAGATAGTAAGATCCTACCTGGGTTTCTGCCTTTCTGATTTGATATTACTTTTAAAAATGCCTTAAAAAAATGAATTGTTCAATTAGTTTTGTTTGTCCATCATGATCGTCCAAACAGTGGAACACACAATTGATCATCTGTACCGATGGATCTTGATGGGGTTTTCTCTAGTATCATGATAGTCCAAACGGTGGAACGCACAATTGATCATATGTACCGATGGATCTTGATGGGTCAATGGAGATCTTGAAGGGTGTAAAAGATTATGAAAGATTCTAGATTGGTCTGGAGTAGTACGGAGTCATATAAATAATTCTCATCAATTAGGAAAATATGTGTAGAGATTTACGGAGGAGTATTCTAGAATAAGTATGGGAAAGTGTTAGAAATAGGTTGATTAATGTGAAAGTTTCTAGAACCAGTTCTAAAATGTTCTCATTCCTGCGAAGTGAAGTGTGAGTGTGTGACTCAATCTTGTCCTTGCATTCATTATACATTTATACATGTAGAAAATATGTGTAGAGATTTACGGAGTATTTTAGAATAAGTATGGGAAAGTGTTAGAAATGGGTTGATTAATGTGAAAGTGTCTAGAACCAGCTCTAAAATGTGGTCATTCCTGCGAAGTGACTTGTGACTCAATCTTGTGCATGCATTCATTATACATTTATACATGTAGAAATATAAACAAGGGTCTTAAGCATTCAATTGTTTGAGAATAGAATCCCTACTTCTCTTAAAAGTCTTATGCCTCAACATCAATTTGGGTCTAGCAAAAAGTAGTAATTCACGTTCTGTGACTGACATTGACCGCCATTGGGTAAGGCTGTAATTGGAGCAATTCAAAAACTACGCATGTGGAACTTTTCGCTACTGGTGCTGTTAAGATCCTATTCTCCTCCGTGACATGTGCAGACTCCAAATCTAAATTGTATAAACTCAAGTAGACATTCATTCTCGATTAAATGAGATGATGCAATTACATTTTTATCATCATCCAATTTGTATATTCATGTGAATTTATATACGTTGCTCATACCTTTCTGTGACCTATATTCCCTTATTATATTTCTTTCTTCACATCATTAAGTTATGTGGTTATATAAAAGCTAAATTGTAATAACCAATTCACTTACCCAACGCAAAGTCCCATGTTTTGAGCTAATGATGGATCCACCTAAGATTCAACGGGAAAAAAGTATGATTAAAATCGGAATAACTAAATAAAACTCCTCAATTCTCCCTCTCTACCACATGGTCACGTCATTTTATTCAAACAATAAATGATCTATTTCTTTTAGAGCAGACTTAAATTCCACACAATCCACACTTAGTGAGGTCAGCGAACCATATAATGAATGTTTACTCATGTCATGAAATGAGGTAGAAGTCAGTCATCAAACTTAGATATGCCTAATTCAAACATCTACGCTTCACCAAGAGAAAGAGAGAGACGAGACTGTGAATCGCATGTTTGTTGGCATCCAATAAAAGAGAGAATATTTGATATCCATTTATAGAAAAACCTCATTCTTATTTCATCAATTTTAGTTAATTTTAGGGATACTTAAAATTCATAGGAATTCATTTCTCAATGCATTATTATGTAAGGAAAATGCACTTGGTTAAAACCTTTACTACTCTATTCTAAAGGCCCTCACCGTCACTTTGCTACACCCAATTCATACTTATTACCTATGAGTTGGCATTCAATCCATAATGACAATGATCTTTGCTATAATTCGAAGCTCGAACTTAATGGAGCCCAGTTATAGAAAATCTAAATCCTTCAAAATAAATGCTTTCCACAGCTTGAGTGACCTATCTTCAAATAAATTCACTTCTGTAGGATTTGGTCCCATCAATGATGATAAAATTGATATATAAAACACATGAAAGATTGAAGTATATTGTAGTATCTGGTTATATTGTAGTATCCGGTCTGACTTTGTGCCCAACTTTTGCGAGAGTGAAATTTGATGATAACCCATACCAGAGAAAGGAATTTATTATAAATAATTTAGGATTCAAAAGTGAAACCCACTAAGGTGCCTTACGATTTAAGTGATTTGGACTATGGAGTTGGAATCCAACAAACATTACAAGACTCTTAGACCCATTTGTTTCATATAGTTGAAATCTTATGAATTCTAAGAGTTGGATCCCTTTAATTGGTTAAAAATGAAAAATCAAAGGTGAATATCCAAAAATGACGATCGTATAACATCCCCTTTAATGAAAACTGAATAAAGGAAGATAAGAAAGTGAATTCCCCACTATCACCTAAGTAATTCAAATTCTAGTAAAGCCACAGTCCTATTTGCATCAATACCTTATCATATTATTAAGCCCTCATCTCATGTCCTTCACCACTCTCCTCTATAACAATGACATGCTATTTTCTACCCAGCCTGTGCAAACAAATAGTGGCGGACCCAGGTACAAGGGTCTAGGGGCTGAAGCCCCACTCTACCTGGAAATATGTAATTCTTTTTTTATTTTTTACATTTGCCCCTTTCCACAATATTTCTTTTACATTAAACCCCCCAAGTTAAATTTCTTGGGTCCGGCCTCGCAAACTAACCTGCCCTAAAAGAGTTCGAGGCTGCTAAACATGACTGAATTTTCTCTTAGCCCTAATACCATGTGAGAGAGTGAGACATATCCATCCCCTCCAATTTTCTCTTTCCAAACTTAAATATGAATCCGAGTGAACCCCAGTCAATCTGCCTTTAGTCAACATCCAAAATCCAAACTTTGGTAGAGACAGTGGGCCCTCAAACATGTTCTTCGCCCTTTGCGCATTTTAGGTCCACTCTCCAGCTAGCATGCTCAGCACCAACAAGAATACTGGATCATCAAATTCTGGATGACAAATCACATCAGGGTGTTGGATGCGTATAAACTGTAGCAATTGGTGTTTTCAAGTAATGATTGACAGAAGTAAAGGAGGTCATAAAGTTGTAACCTTTGGCCACTGGCCTTTAACACTTACTAGTAAAGGTGCATAGCCCCTTAATTTCTCTTTGGCCACTGGCCTTAACACTTACTAGTCAAGGTATGGGACATTGGGACCTACCACTTGAACTGTTTCAATCATCTGTCACCATAAGCCGGCTGGCATCTGATCGTCAATCACATGCTATAACTTTAATGGGCTAAAATTAAAGGCTAAAATCATTTGATTAGATTTATGATTAATTCACTTCTAACACTTATGCAAGGTATCCAATGTTTTCTAGCAGGAAAAAAAAAGGCATCCAATGTTGACCCGTCCTTAATTCTCATAGATCTAGTTGGAGCTTGCAATAAGTAATAAATGCATTTATCATCTAAAACTAACATTCTAATTTATAGCTGCGACACTCATGGTAGTGGTGTTAGCATCTTAGTTTTCACATAACCCCAAGGGGTAGCTCAGTTGGCTTAGGACCACGGTTTGCACCCGGAGGTTGTGGGTTCGAAACTGCACTACCACACTGGGGCTACAGGGGAATTTTACCCGGCTTTCTCTCTTGGGCCCGTAGGGATTATTCTGGCCCAAAGGGCTGGGAACCCTGTGTTATAAAAAAATAAAAAAAAAAAAAAATCTTAGTTTTCACATAGAAGCCCACAAATTGATCAATGGGCATTCAAGCTAAAGTACCACTCATGGACCGGGACTTGTAGCCCAATGTAGCAAAAGATTTATAAATTGATATGAGAATGGCGTACAGTTAAAAGAATATACTCATAACGAAACTCTTAAATCTACAGAGCAATGCATCTAACTATAATTTGGGGATTTTATTTTTACTGATCATTGTTTTTAAAGAACAAGTAAAAAAACATAGGTGATGGTGAGGGACTTGGGTGATTATGTGTGAGTGGGCGTGTAAGTATTTCTTCTTTTTGAAAAAATGACTTTTTCTTTTCAAAAAAAAAGTTAGACTTAAAATCTAATGAAACGAATAAGTATATATCAAAACATTAAAAATCGGTAAAAGATGTTATACTATTTTTTTTGAGGAAAATGCCCCCAACGACGATATTACCACTCCCTAGCGAAGCGCCATGTTCATTTATTTATTTTTAACCCCCTCACTTTCTTTATTCCCATGCTCCAAAACCTATCGATTTGAGTCTCAAGCTCTCTTCTAAAAAAGCTGTAAACTAGAGAATAAAAACTTTTCAAATGAATCCAAAATTTCTCAAATGCAACACCCATTTGGATATTAAGAACTGCTCATTTCTACCATATAAGAAATAAGAAAATGTAAAGGTAACACATAGAAGGGAAATAATATACATAATACAATACAAGGAAAAAAAAGAAACAAAAAATAAAATAAAATAAATAGAAACAACCAATAATTAAAAGGCAGGATGAGTGTCAAACCTCTTAAAAGAACGAAACTACTTGATTCAAGGGACGATGAATATAAGTCTTCTCTGATTTGCCACTTCTTTGAAGAGAGGTTAACAGTCAAAGATGTAAGTCTTGAAGAATAAGAAAAATGAAAGTGATGGGGTAAAAAAAAAAAAAAAGATGAACACTATTGCCAGTGGGGGCGTTCTCATAAAAAAAAAAATGTATAGCACCCTGCCATTGTTTTTTATGGTTTTGTATACTTATTTGTCCAATTAGAGTTTAAGAATATTTTTTCTTAAAAATTAAAAAAAAAAAAAAAAGGTCTACTCTATAATGCTAAAATTTACAATTTATGTACGGTTCAAAACAACTCTGATAATAGTGCAAGGACTAATATTCACATTGTGGTTTAATCTCTAAAAGAATAGAGAATTCAAAAAAATTATGAATAGTTAGAATTCTCTATTTTTATTTTATTTTATATAGGGCCCCTTCATTTGAGCATGGGGCTCCTAATAAGGTGAGCACCATTTTTTATGGGTCCACCAGGGGATCTCCCCCTACCTAATTGTGTACGATGACAGAGGCTCAAATTATAACCCTAACCATTTGATCAACAACAGATAAGTATCACTATTCAAAATAAGTACATATATGATCTAACAGTCCAATTCATTCGAATAGATGCCAAAAGTCGAGACGACTAACTATAAATGGTCCCTATTTTATAGTACACTCAAATGGATTACCAGGTGAGCCCCATTAGGTACTTAGACACATGGTGCTCACCTGAGTTTACCATCAAATTGAGAGTTTTGACTACGAGAACACTGGGTACAAGAGTTTTGAAAGTTTTGAGAAGAAGACATTTGATATGGCTGGAAAAAAAATGACTAAGAACTTGCCTTTATACCTTACCATTTTTATAGGCTAGGTTCAGGGGCAAATAAGTTTTTTTGGACAAGTAATTTGCCGCCAGTATGCACCAGGTACCATTTATACAACTTACGTCGTTAATACTAACGGATTTTGTTCATTTTGCATGTTAATTAGAAGGTAGGTTTAGTATAAAATACCAAAATACATGGATACTCTGGCAAATGGCCAAGGTAGGTATACTGGGTTTTTTTTTTTTTTTTTTTTCCTTTTTTGTAACCCTTATGGTCTAATACATCTCTCATAGTCTTAACACATTTATATAAGACTCTTACATGCTTCAAACTTTTGAATTCAGATAATCAATGGATTTTTGTCGAAACTCTCGAAACCCATTTCAAATCCAATACAAAGGATCCACTTATTACTTTAGATGAAAGTTCACCACTTTTATCTGACCTCATCCGCCGCAGTCGACAAGCCTTCCATCCCCTTTTTTACCCAATTCTATCTTCATTTCTCTCTTTCGGCTATCTACAGATAAAGCAGATAAGCAGCGCGTCGACAATCCACCCAAACTTCTCAAGCCTACGGTCTGCTGACTCAGCCAAGGACACATTGCCAGACTGCCAGTGGATAAGCATCGTATTCTTCCTTCTGCATTCAAACTCTAAAACTCTAACCCCACCTTCTTAACCCTGGTTAAACTCTAACCCCAACCTCTCAATCTCTATAAATATAATCCTCCAACCCTATCAAATCCAACCCTCCTTCCAAAAATTCAACTATACTTTCCCTTTACTTTACTGTTCCCACCATGTATGCATCTCCCTCTCTCTTTCGCACTTCTCCTCCTCCGCCTCCCCTCAATCTCAGATCTCGATCCCTCAACGTCTCAGCTTCGGCAACGGCATCTCCCCCTCTCACCCCCACCGTCCGATCGCCCGCCTCATCATCATCTCTTTACGATGTCCTCGGCCTCTCATCTGCGGCCACGTGCCACGATGTCAAGGCAGCCTACAGGAGATTGGTCCGTACATGCCATCCTGATGTCGTGGCGACCGATAAGAAGGACACGTCAGCGGACGAGTTCATGAAGATCCACGCCGCGTACTCGACACTCTCCGACCCGGAGAAGCGGGCGGACTACGACCGGAAGCACGTCCTTCGGCGGGAGCGGCGGCCGTTCTCCTCCGCCAGCTTCGGCGGGCACGGGCGGAGGACGTGGGAGACGGATCAGTGCTGGTAGTTTGGATTAAAACCGCGGGTTAAACTGCAATTAATCGGCGATTAGGAAGAAAGATGAATTTTTCAGCGTCATGTATAGAGAAATTCCTAATATATTCTACTTACATGAGAATGGAATGGACGGTCAGATGCTACTGTCGGAAGCATGATCGGGTGGGGTCCACTTAGCTAAGATGAGGCTGGTGGATCCGATCTGTTTTGTGGGGTCTTGTGAATGATCCTGTTCTAAAAATGTGAAGAGTGTGGGGGTAGGGCCTTGCACCAGTTGAATGATAGTGGGACCCGGTGCTTTAATTTGTGATTATGAGATTATGATTATGCTTTTGTATTTCGGGTTAAAATGGGAAGTTTGTAAATATGATTTGATGATATGATATTAGTAATTTGGGTTGGGTTGGAGAGCAACCTTTTTGAATTTTTTAAGCAATTTCAACATTTTACATGGATTTTTTTTTTCTACCGGTATAGTTTATTTATGGGTTTATGGGTTGGGTGGTTATGTGGTGTCCAATTTTTTAACCTCTAAGGGGATGGCCGAGTGGTCAAGACCACGGTTTCTTTTTTTTTAGGAACTAGAGGAATTTGTAGACCTCGATTCTCCTCTTTTCAGGAATCGGAGGTTAAGTTCACTTGTGCTACCACCTATGGGCCACAGGGATTTTATCTGACTTCTCTTTGGGCCCGGAGAAAATAGTCCAACCCAGAGGGTTGGGAACGTTGGTTAGCGAAAAAAGGAAAAATCTTATTTATTGGTTGGGTGGTTATGTGGTGGGTCATGGGTGTGAGCGTGGGTTCTGGCATAGGCTGGCATGGCATGGCATGGACACTGCGTGATGAAGGTGTGGGCAACGCAAAACGGGTTTTTTTGGATAGGGATAACTGGATAAGGATTCGGTTCCTTTGCACGGCTAATGTCAGGAAGTTTTACAGCACCGCACATGTATTGTTGCTTCAAGATCTAACTGGCCTAAAATATTGAAGTCTATTGCTCTAAAATCATAAAAATGTGTGGTGATCAGTTGGAGGGAGTTTTTGGATTAAGTATTTTTAACATGACGGTTTTGTATGTTGGTTATTGCAAATAATCGACCCCCTTTACATTTAGGCTGTTCTTTTAGAATATATATTATAAGATTTTTCACGAAGAATAAAAAAAAATGACAGTTTTGCACTTATATCCATCAATGAGAAATGGATGTGAACATGTCATTAATAATAAAAAAAAAAAACTTACTATCATTTTC
Organism: Umbellularia californica; assembly: GCA_028538565.1. NCBI lineage: Eukaryota > Viridiplantae > Streptophyta > Magnoliopsida > Laurales > Lauraceae > Umbellularia > Umbellularia californica. Next base: position 57,649,066 of record JAPQWN010000007.1, read on the forward strand.
TCTCAAGTCCTAAAGGGGGTTTTCATTTAGCCTGTACCAATGTGTTGCGGGGATATGCATGTGCCGGGCATATTAGTCTTGTCATGTCAAGTGCGTGTGCATGTGAGATTAGTTTTGTCAGATCAAATGCCTTGGAATGCCTATGTCATAAAAGAGTCTGTGTGTGCGCCTATGAGATTAGTCTTGTCAGATCAAACGCCTTGGGATGCCTAGGTCATAGAATAGTCTGCGCCCGGGGAAATAGTCTTGTTAGGTTAACACCCCGAGATACTCTTGTTAGAGAATAAAGTTTTAATTGAGTCTTCTTTTAAGGGAATGGTAACCCATCCTAAGTCATTAGCCCAGAGGTCTCCCGAGGTACTCCGTGTATACTCTACCATGGGATCCTCGCATCGCTTAGTGGTAGTATGCCTTCTGTCGTGCTCCACCCGAGCATACTCCCTCGTCTTGTGCCCGGCCAGTTTTAGCGACCCCTGGCACTGTGGATTTGCTTAGTGAGTCTTTTATTTCACGATATGAAATCTGAAGCACATCTTTCATCAATTCATTTGTAATTTTCACATGTTTTTCAAAATCTGTGAGGATCCAATATAAGAAACTTCACATCTTGAAGTTTAGTATGTACACAGAACATTGAACTATTTGGATCATGATTGGAGACAAACAAAAGTGCAGAAAATCAAGTCTATAAGTTGAGGGTTTTTTTTTTTTTTGGGGGTGGGGGTTTCATACATTTTTTTTTTTTTTCAAAATATATGAGGATTTAAGATAATGAACTTAAACATATTAGAATTTATTAGTTCAATTAACATGCTAAATATAGGACCAACATGAATTATACTGTATGTTTTATTTATGGAGTCCCCTAGCCATGGTTTTGCTAATCTCAGATTTCGTTAGCACTCCAGAGATTTAGCTTTAGCTCCCAGGAAGCAGCTCTACTTTTACATTCATAAGTGGGTTCACCTTTGGTGATCCTATATCCTCGTACCTAGATCTTGAGACCCTAATCTCTATATTTGATTCTCGCTATTAATGATCAATGAGCTTTAAGTGGATACTGTTAGTTGTTTCTTTCACTTTTATACCTTACACGAGCTCGTCAAATTATACTTTGGGGCTTTACAATTTCAAGAATAAGAATGAGGCTTTATTGGCTACATCGTAGAGGTTTTGGGAGGAGAGGGAGGCTTTATCGAAAAAAGTCATTACTTATAAGTATGGTGAGGATTAGTGGGGGTTGGTGGCTTCTTCTTGGCCCTAGGTTCCATAGGTCAAGTTTATGGGTTGCTGTTGTCTTTATTGGGAATGTGTCTACTGTGAGAGGGAGATATTGTCCGAAGGTGTGGATTTTGTGGTGGGGGACGGGAGAAATATGAGGTTTTGATTGGATGATTGGGTTTGGGTGGGTTCTTTGTGTAGGCGGTTTCCTTTGATTTTTAGATTAGTTTCTAGCAAAGTCTCTATTGTCAATGACCGACCTGAGGTGAAGAATGGTGTTGACACTAAAAATGTCACTTTGCCTTTTCAACATCAAGAAGCTACATAAAGCCGCATCCTACCACAAACAGGCAATGCTACTTTAAGTGTCAAATTTTATCAGAGTCAAACAAAAACTGCAAAATTCTTCAAAACAGCCAAAAGAAGAGTACATATGAAGTTTCAGACCATTCCAGCATCATTTGGCCTAACTTCACTCCTCCGGTAGCTGAACAGGCACCCTGGCGGCGACAGCGTCGAAGGGATCAGATCTTTGATCCGAGCCTACGAATAGTTTAAAAATACTTACAAAAGGCTCCATGTTAAGTTTCAAGTCAAACCAACAACGTTTGACCCCACATCAACACTTAAACAACAAAATCAAGCCTCTCGGCGGCGAGAACCACCGAGGCAATCACTCATCAAACAGAGCACATGAGTGACTTTAAAAGGCTTCCAAAAAGCTACATGTCAAATTTCAGGTCATTTCGACAACATTTGCCAGACTTTGACTCTCGGAAACCAAAACAGGCCTTCTGGCGGCGAAGCTCTCCGGAACCATGACTTCCAAATCGGAGCTAATTAATCGTCTCAAAATGACTCAAATAGGCTCCCTGTCAAATTTCAGGTCAAATGGACATCGGTTGACCACACATGAAAGCGCGGCATCTCCCTTGCAACAAAATCAAGTCTACTGGCGTCGGGACCCCACACGCTTCAAAACTCAAACAAAAGCCTATGGTTGGTCTTATCTATTGCTCAGGAGGCTTCAGTTCAAATTTCAGGTCATTCCGACATTGTTTGACCTAGTTTAGCTCTGACGGCAAATTGGCAGCTCTGAGCTTCAAAGTTTGCGGCTTTTCCTGAAAATTGGAAACTTGGCTCTCCGATATGCAAGGCTTTTCGTCAAGTTTTCTGCAGGAAAATCAGGTCAAAACATGTATAGAAATGTCAGAAAAATACAAAGAATAAAAAAAGATCGAGAAATGGCCGAAAAATGGCGACCAAAAAGGGGGAAGATTCCCCATGGTCACCGGATTTCCACCGAAAGGGCCATTTTTCGACCCTTTTCGCGTTTCGGGAATTCCGGCCCCTGTGATTTTCTGAAAATCTGATTTTTGGTGCTCGAATTCAACTAATCTTCACCAACATCTCGGATCTGTCATCGAGAGCATGTGATCATCATCACACGCTTCAAAATCGCCAATTGGCCAACCAAGAAAGCACACTTTCTGTTCGACCGATCAAGAAATCGATAGGACAGATGTTACTAGCGCACTGGTATTAATCAGTGTCTGAAGTTGCATGGTCATCTTACATCGATCAGCATGAAGACCCATCAACGACCATCACAAGTAGAATTCCAAAAGACGCGGTATGGCCCGCGACTCTTCAAATGCCTCAGCGACTACTTACTGAGGTTAATTGACCTATTTTATGGCAAGTTAATGCAGTCATTAACTCTTTATTTTGGACGGCCCAATCATAATCAAGGAAACCGGAGTTATAAGTCCAAGCAATCATGATAATAAATCATGAAACTCCTCTCATCATGGAGTTTAAAGGCGATTAAATGCCCATCATTATCTATCGGCCAATCAAAAGCCAAGAAAAGGAGTTACAAAATCATAAAATAAAACTTGTAACTCCTCTCTTCATGGAGCATCAATGCCATCAATGCTCATAAATCCACCTAATGGCTACCAAAGGCCTATAAAAGGGGGGTCATTTTAAGAGAAAGGAATCCAGAAATCCAAGAAGAAAAGATCTCGAAAAATCCCTGTAAAAATCTCCAAAGTCCAGACACTGCACAAAGAAGCTCTACTACTTTGAAAAAACTCTGCTGCAACAAACGCCACAAGGTGATTGAAGTCCCTTGGGGGGCCACCCCCCAAGGCCATCTCTTTCTATTCAACATGGCCTAAACGCGGCTTTTCAACTCGTTTACTCGGTTTTTTATTGAATATAGGACCTCCCCTTGGTCTTTATCCTCAAAAAATCCGAAGTCCAAGCTAAGCCAAAAGAATCAAAGCATAATATATTCGCATATGAAGGATGATGGCGAAGTCCATACATGACTTGCGACCGTCGATTTGAACGAGTCTCCGCAATCTCCTGAGAAGTTAGATTCTCTCTTCTTGCTTTTCATTGTATTTTGTATTTTCTTCTAAAGAGACAAAAAAAAAAAAATCACAATTGTTGTCTTTCATTATTGATAAGATTTGTACATCGCCTTTCACGGCAAACATCACCTTTTATGGCAAAATCGCTTTTCACAGCAAACATCGCCTTTTACGGCAAAACCGCCTTTCACAGCAAATAAAGAAAAATCACCTACGGCATTCAAAAAAACTTGTCTCTTTTCTTAAATATATGGGCAATGGAAAGTTAGAAAAAAGTTGATTTTCTTTTCTACTTGAGAAGGTGGATCTCCGGATCACCATTTCTAAATTCCAAGTAGAATGTAAAATCTAGCATACCCGTACAAAAATGTTGATACTCGCTTTTTCCCTCCACCGGCCTCCCGGTAGCCTCGGGACAGAAGAGAGAGAAAAAAGCCGAGTCCATCAAATGGTTGTACTTTGTGGGGTGTGTTAATTAGGAGAGGTCTTTGTTCGTCAGAGTAGGTTCACTATGGGGAGTTACTGAGTCTTTCTTCTAATGTATTTTTGTGTAGGGAGTCTAAAAATTCTTGGATTTAGAAGCCTTCCATATCCGAAGAACTCTTGGTAAAATATTTTTACTTAGCCTTGGCATCTTTTTAAAGCTCTGTCTTCTCTTGTTTGGTTGGGGCTAGTTCTTCCACGGGTTGAGGGTTTTTGCTGGTAAGCAGTTGCGGCCAAACTATCTGCCGAACTAGTCTAGAGTCGGCTCTAATACCATTTGTAATGCCCTACTCCATACCCATGCATGATATTGTCCGCTTTGACCAACGGACCTTACGGTTTTGCTTCTGATGGGCCTCAACCCATCAAAAGGCCTCATGCAAGGTAAGGGTGTAAGCTCTACATATAACCCCATTCACTTTCCTTCTATAGTCGATGTGGGACTCCGGGGCGTCACAAGAGGGCTAACATCAACAATCATCTCAGCTGTTTGTGTCATGTGTCAAAACGAGTAAGAATCAGTAAATCACTTTTTTCTTCATTGTGAGGTTACGGTCGGTGTTTGGAGCCACTCCATTGATAGATACAGTCTTGCTTGGTGTTGTTTAAAGACTAAGGCAGGTGCAGTGGAGTCTTGGCTACATGTGCATTTCATTGGGTGTGGGCGTATTCTTTGGGTGATGCTTTTGTTTCTTGTTCTTTAGTCTATTTTGAGAGAATGGAATGATAGGATCTTCAACTTCTTCTTTAACAGAGTCCATTCATAGCATTACCATGACTACTATGTTAATTTGTATAGCTCAATAGAAGTTAATAAGTCTTGGTTAACCAGGCCCCTGGATTGCCCATATTGTACTGTGATTAGAAGTGGGGCCTATTATAGGTCTATTGTGATTAGAAGTAGGGTTTCGGTGTAATAAGGTTTTGGGGATGTTATTATAAATAGAGACTGAGAGTCTCTATGATGTATAGCCTCTCTTCCGATTGCATAGTGAGTTCTCTCGTCCTCCCAGTGGACGTAGGTTAAAATCCGAACCACGTTAATCTCTGTATTCTCTTGTGCATGCTTGATATCTTCTCGTAGGCCCTAGATCACAACAGACTACTTAATGAGTTTTGTTTCGAAAGGAGTTCTCTAACTTTAATCTTAATGATATTCTTTTGAGTTATGAAGCTTTTATGGGATGTGGCCCTATTAAGAGAAGGAGATCCATTTTTTGGTCTCCTCCCCCTTCCAGTGTTTTTAAATACAATGTCGACAGAGTTGCAAGAGTTTAGCCGGGCTTACAGGTATCAGTGGTGTGCTTCATAATAGCAAGGTTGACATGTTATTTATGTTTTCTAAGTACGTAAGTGTTTGTGATTCTAACGTAGCCGAGGTGTAAGCTACTTTAAAAGCTCTTTTGTGTTTCTCGTGGTTTTCCCATGGTCAGCTTATCATGGAGAATGGTTCTGCTAATGTCATTGCTTGGGTGTCTAATCGAGAAGCTAACCCTTGAAAATTCCAATTTTTTTTTTTAAAGTAATACGTGCCGGCATGGGCATTGTTTTCCATCATTAGCTAAGAATAGCCAATTCTTTTGTAAATGTGTTGGCCAATCAGTGGAGTTGAAAGTCTCTTTGCAAGGGTGTTATTATGTAATTGTGGTGTGGCTGAGGGATGAGTACATCTCTCTTGTACCTTGTTGCCTTGTCTTTCTTTTTGTATTACCTTTGTTTTTAATGAAAACCTTTGTTACCAATCAAATAAAAAAAAAAAAAGCCATGCTATTCACAATGGTAATTCCTACAATGTCAATACTATATATGCTAAATAATAGGAGGGATTGATATATATTGTAATGAAGCAGACAGTAAGTCTCTAATCCACTCTTCTATTTTATTACTTATCATCGATTTGATAGAGATGTTAATCTAATTTTCTTTTACACCGATTCTTTCCTTACATGAAACTTTGAGGTAGAAGAGCTTCCAGTCTATCTATCTTGACTTAAGACTACGTTACATTTCCTATCCATTGAGAAAATATTGTTTTCATTAGTAAAAACTGTGCTAATGCAGGATCTTTTAGAAAATTAAGATGAGTTTCAATTTTCAAGGGTTAAAAAAAAATCTAAAATACGTACTAGTGCAAGAGTGAGGGTGGTAGCATGGGGCCACTTTAACATAAGCTTGAAACATTCTCCCACTTGGGTAAAAATATATTTGTTTGCACGGGCTGTTTTTTTTGAATTCACATATTTGAAAAAGGGATTAAGAGAGTGACTACTCTTGATAATAAATCGAATTAGATCCCATTTTGTCAAGTGCTTTAGGTCACATTGGATGGATAAATTGACCATATAAGCTTACCTTACATCTATTCTCAATTGGTCCACTTTACTTACAAACCTCAAACAATACATATATAATATAAGAAAGTTGGTAAAATCACTGGAAAAATATTCTCCTACAAACAGCATGATGTCGTGGCTCCCATCCAGACCATCCAAAAGGTGAGACCCCCTTAAATTTCATGGACAGCCGTGATGAAGGCCGCCAATCTATTTTTTGTTCTCCAACATTCCACATGAGAACAACGTTCAAAATAACATAATGGTCTTTACTAATCATATTCAAAATAAATATAATGCCGCTACCTTTTGATTTTGGCTCTAACCAATTCTCACATCAACCTATTGTTATATATTATAGCGGGTAGGCTTTCAATTCAATTTTCATTGGTACCTTTCAACTTTGACCCTCACTAGACCCCACACCAACCTATTACTATATATTATAGTAAACCTTTTAGACTATAAATTGTAATAAATTAAATTGTTATGATTTACAATAATTTTGTAAATCATAAAAGAAGTCTCCAACCCACTGTATAAAGATGAGAATTCAGTTCCAAAAGCCAAAGGTATTTAGAATTATTGGCTGCATCTTTTCTACGCGAATTTGTTTGTTTGCGTCTTTCTAACTCTTTCCTTTTTGTAAGATAGAGGTTGACTTTGATCACTTTATCTATGTAGTTGCTAGGTATCCTCAAGTGGAGCAAGGGCAATCTATTGTTTCATTTCTTTTATTTGCACATTCTTATATTTATTTCTACACATATAGTGGGTGACGCCCTTGATTAGCACAGGCTGTGCTAGCTATACATCATATTTTATCAAAAATATATAATATGTGGAGGCCCAGCTACCCAGTGAACCGGCCCAAACCCAACCCATTTACATCCTAACATGTCATTTTAAAATTCTCATTTTCTCCTAGGGTTGGGAAATCTGGCTTTCTTAATTTAGACTTGTGCAAGGCATCAAGTATTCTTGTCAAGGTCCGGAGGTCTTCTCACCCAAGGAGGCTGAAGCGAGGGCGGTTTTCTTTGCTCTCATGATTGCTACTGCTAAGGGCTTCCCCAAAGTTCGTGTTTTGTTGGATGCGAAGGAGGTGGTGGACGCTCTCAATGGTCGCTGGCATTGGGCTATCAACCCAATAATTTTAGATATCAAAGACTTAGTCTCATCTTTTATCTATGTTAGATTTTCTTTTGTCCCTAAGTCTAAAAATGAGGGTGCTCACATGCTTGCTAAACTAAATTATATCTTGAATCAAAACTTTATTTTGGATTTGAGTAGGGACTAGGTGGGGATGGGAAAGTGGTTTGTTGTTGTTGTTTCACCCTTTTTTGTGTTGTCTTGGCTTTGGTTTCTTAATAAAATTATAGATATATATATATATATATATATATAAACTATTGTTTTCAAATTCCAACAGGAATCCATCATCCTCACATCAAACCCATAAAGAATTCCAGCTCTGTTGTTGCTACTTAAGATGTTTTTGGGTTTGAAAAGAAGAAGTTCTCAGTGGAGGGACGTGGGATCCAAAATACAGTGTTGAAAATAGATATAAATGCAAGTGCTTGGCAAGACCTTCCTAATTTCAAAGTCAACTTTAGATGATCCTAAACCAGGCATTATCATAGCCAGCTGTGTGATATGAGTGGAGTTAACCATAAAAGGTAGGCCCCACATAAAGCTGAAGCATATGATCATTTCTCCAAGGCAAGAAAAATGACCGAACAAGTAGTGACAGCGGGGCCCACCTGAATGGGATGCCTGTCGTGTGCAATAACTCTAAAGATCATGTTTGCCTAAATTTATCATTGATTCTTTCATAAAGTTGTGTAAAACTCATATTTTGCAATTATAAATTCTCAAAGATTTGGGTTGGTGAAAATCTTAAAAATGACAGTTTTTAGGTTTAACTCTCTCTCATGGGATTTGAAAGACTTCACTGCAGATTTACGCTCGCGATGCCAATTTCTCTCAGCTATATAAATCCTCGATGATGAATACTCAAATTTGTGGATTTCTGACGGATTTTGTTAGTGAATGTGCTCTAATGGATGATTTTTAGCCATATGATTAGAAGCCTTGAAATCATATATATAATATATGTTTTAATCAATTATTTAACCATTCCTTTTACAAGCCTTTCATCCAGTGCTTAGGGCCATCCGATCAAAATTATATTTGACTTGCAAGATAACCACATTTGGCTTTGAATTGATCCAACCCTTGAGAATTGGCATGCATCCAGGTAGGCCCTGCAGTATATAACTCTGTATAACTCAATGTGAATATTTATTTTATTTTATTTCTTTTTCACTATTAAAATGATCTGGGTGGTAGAAAGAGAGAGAGACAACTACCAATATGATAAAAAAAGCCTCCAATCTTTCTCAATGAAAGAGGCCTTGGATTGAGGAGCTCGACAACCTAACGTTCCTTCTGCCTATTTTATTGTGTTGTGAGTGGGTTGGAATATTTCTTGGCATGACCAGCATGAATATGATATATGAACCTAATCCAAAAATTTTATTAGGATTATAGTTGTCAAATGAATTTTGTGAGAACAAGTTTGTAGGGTCACATGGACCAACATGTGATCAATTTACTATCCTTATCCTTACTAATAACCCATCTAGTGGAACTAACCCAATTTGACACTCATCGGACTTTTATTGTTGGACACATTTTTTTACATGTGTTTACTTTTCATCTTTGGGACTCAATTAATATCTATAATAACTTGATTATGTTGAGTTTTAGGGCATCCATAGTCCATGCATAGACCTTTCTATGCATAGAAGATAAGATGACCCTGAAAAATCTGAGGATGGATGTTCAAGGGGATATTACAGGCCTACAAGAAGGACTTCATGACCATTAACCCAGTCAGATTAAAGACTTCAAACATTGTCTGGACTCCTGGTAATTGCGATACTCCCATTTCATATATGACAGTTTACATTTGGTCCACTTCAATTATCATGCAAATTAACCCCTGGAAAGAGTCAATTTAGTGAGAATCAAATACTATTGAAGGACCCTTGAAATGTCTCCCCTGGAATGAGCTCCACCAAAAGTATATTAAAAGAGCTGAGGGGCAAAGGATTATTATCCCATGATAGAACATGCATTTGCCCACTTAAACCATCTAAATCAAGGGTGTTAGATCAAGTAGTTTATTATTGACTTTGCCTGTGAAGGTCTTCTTGAATGTCTATTCAGTGAAGATCAAGTGGATGGTTAAGAATGTCCTATCAGCAAGACTTTTGGCTGCAACTTATCTATAAATGGGTCCATGAATTGATAGCAATTTCCCTTGCCCATACATCACTTCAGTACAGTGAATGAAAAGGAAAACTGTGTGTAGATTAGTGCAGGAGATTGCATCTGAATTGGAAAACTTATGGGACAAGTCACTGGGGCACCACTTTACCATCCTTATCTACTGACTAAGCCTTGTAGAAAAATGAAACTTAGGATGATATAAATATCAACAACCATGGATAGTTAAAAGTAAGTGCTCAATGGTCTGAAAATAAGAAATATCAGATGGATGGTCAGGATCGTCCGATCAAAGTAACACAAAATAATGTCCAGCGTTGATATTGAGAATGGACTAGTGTGTCATACACCACACTTTATGGTGAAAGATTAGACAAGCTAGAAACCTAGTCTTTCATTGAAGATTAATGTAAGGTAATTTGATTAGACAAGTTTTTTATTGTTCATACTTTGTAAGAAAATGACAGTTACTATCACATGGGCGCATCAGCATGTGAGGAAGGAGTCATGGTTTCTTAAGCAAGAGAGAGAAATGATTTAAGTGTACTGGCAATGGACCGACTTTGTTCATTTAGGTTAAGTATTCCATTCCACTCAAGTGGAGCCATCTTTGAACGATTCATAAAGTGCAGTTATGGGATACAAGTAGATTCAGTGATGTCTCAAAGAGCTTCAGAAACACTTTCATGGAAAGAAGTAACCTGAGCGGAAAACTCGACCCACATAACCCAGCCCGTATCCTATAGGGTTAGTCACAGGCCAGATAAATTAGACCTGCAGTAAAACATGATGGGTTAGGCTTGATCACAAATTCGCATTACCCATTTTATGTGACTCACAATGAAACAGGTTTACCAGCTTAATCCGCATAACCCAGATAATCCAATTAATGGGTCGAGTTAGGGTCTAGCTTTAACAGTCCGGAAGCGCGTCGTCAACACTCCAAAATATAAAACCTTACATCTAGATACTACACAAAAAGAAAACAAACATAGTAGCTATGTGAATAAGGGTCGATCCCACAGAGAGTGTTCACTATTTCTTTTTTATTTTTATTCCAACCAATTCTACCAAAACACTAAATTTGAGGGGTTGGCGCCTGTTTGGAATTTTGATCAAACTGATTATGATTGATTAAAATAAAACTAAATTAATAACAAAAATCAATGGATCAAAGCTTCAGTTCTTCGGTTCAATCTTACCCTCACAATTGATGGAACAATTAATCAATTGTAACATTATTCTACCCTTCAATGAAACTAATAATGCTAGGTAACAACAAACTCTGCTACCCGAAATTCCCCTTGATTCCTCACTAATGAAACAAGCTCTCTATTAGACTCTAACCATTATACAATTTAAAACAAGTTCTCTAAATTTAATATAATGGCAGCATTAACATCGAGGAAATTAGATTATTTTAAGCAACAATCACGCAAGTTCGGACTGTTTAACTTAACTCATGATAATCATAGCAATAAACAAAAGCTTCTCCGCAATCATATATCACCATTTACTACAATCGATTAGGAACAATATCAATTACGTAATATAATTCCCGAATCTAGCAATTAACAATAATCTGATCAATCTAATGGGCCTTGATTAAATCGACCAAACCAAATATCAATAAAAACAATTAAAATAGATTATCATGAAGAGATTTCATAAGAGAAGGGAGAAATAATGTTACTGAATTGATTCAACCATCAAACTGCAATGAAGGTTCAAAATCCCCTTGAACCGAATTGAAAAACCTAGCCTGACACGCTTGAATACGAAAGCCCTAGAATATTTTTTTTTTTTCTCTCAGTCGTCCTCCTCCTAACTCCACTTGAAGAAGACTTAAATAGATATATAAAACACATGATAACTTCCCCAAAACGTGTACAACTCAAATCCCTAAATTATAGGTAATTCAAAACGCATTGACAGAAATCCCAGAAATTGTGCCGCAACTTGTGAGGCGTTTTTCTATCATATAACGGCGGAATTTTGACTTCGTCTCTTCATGAAAGTTGTATCCCTGGATGTGTAGATGATTCTAGGGTTTTGAATCACCCGATTTGGACTTCGGAAACTCAAGTTATGGCCCATTGAAGTTTACTGGTTCGGACAGGAATCTTGGATCAGCTTTCCAGGCCTGACTTTGAAGCAATGCTTGGAGGCCCAAACGAACTCGGATTTTTGCGAACCAGACCTTTCTGAAAAGTTTAAGACGTCCTCTAAAACTCCATGGAGACCACTTTCTCATTCTGAAACTCTAACACCATCCAAACCTCAATTGAAGCTCCAGGGATCAAATCTACCTAAAAGCTGGAAACTTTGCACAATATATTCCATATCCATTCTTTTACCTTCAATGCTTCCCTAATTCAATAAACATATTAATAACACACTTAAACACAAAATACGTGATAAAACTAAATATAAAGGAATTAAAAATATTAAATATTATGCTCTTATCACAGTCCACTACATATCATTATATCGTCTCCTAAAAAAAAGCAAGTAGACTCTAGCATTTTCCAATGTTCTAGATTTTTTAGATATATTTGTAGAATTTTTGAGCTCCAATTAAATTTTACGCTGCAACAGATTGCGACTTGCCAGGACTGCCTCCCCACTAAAGTCTTAACCAATGTTGAATCCTTAGAGCTCCTTCTGACTGATTGCAACTTGGCTCAAGGGGTTTGGAAATCTTTTCCTCACACCCAAAACTATCCCCTACACACCAGTGAAAATATGAAGCTTTCTTAGTCTTGGACACTACAATTCTATCCTAATTCAAATTGCACAAGGATGTTGGTACAAATGGACAGCCAGAAATGAGGCCGCCTTTCAAACACCATGGTGGTTTGGATACTGCTCAGAAACTTAAAATTTTCATTGCTGAATTCAATCTTGCTACCATTCCTCGCCATGAGGACCCTCATTTAGCTGAGCCTAGTTCTCAAAATCTAATTGCTGATAAGCGGACACCACGAGAACCCCAATGAATCAAGCTTAACCATGATGGATCACGGTCAACGCCAAGTTACCTTAGGTAGTCTTGTTAGGGACTGCAGAAATAATCCAAGCGTCACATATGCAAAATCTATTATATCTGATTGTCCTTTTACAGCAGAATTAATAGTGCTAAATGAAGGTTTAAAGCTTTGTGTGCAAATAGGGACAACATCAAATCATGGAAGGTGACTATGAGAACGTGGCAACTTCTAGAGATAAGAGAAAGAACAAGATTAAAACACCATTGTTGGTAGAAACACCCAGAATCTTTTAAGATTTCAGCTTGGCAACCATCTTTATGCTACCAATTTGCAGACCAATCAACAGGTCTTAAGAAACTCACACCAACTACTGAGGGGCTTGTTACTCTGATATATCTTTGCCAATTCATTGCCTCATTGAGAAGAATAGGCCGTGGTGACTCCCTTACCTGTTGGGAACTCTCCTCACACTTGTCCTTGTTTTTAGTATTGGGAGGTAGGATCCGCCTAGTTACTTAACTGTGTTTAAGTTTGCAGTTGGACTCAAGTTCTCCTTTCTACTAATAGTTAAGATTGGTAATTTGAGCTTATAAAAATAAAGTTTGTTGAAAATTTTTCATAAACCAACCCTGAGACGGCCATAAATACAATTTGCAAAGTGGATAGTTCACTTTTGCCTTGAAAATGACTTTTTGCGTAAGACACATTTATCTTATGGTTGTAACTGCCATTCAATTCAGTTTTCAAACACCCTTCCACTATGAGTGGTATCTGAGCCAATCAAGATTCGTCGAGGGATGTTCTCAGTTCCATTCTCTAAATTGATTAGAACCCTAGAGTGTGGAGTTATAGGGGACATACACAAGACGACTTCTGTTTATATCATTTGTATTTTTTTTTTAAATTTTTAATCTTTTTGTTTTTGTTTTTAACTTCATTTTTCTGTTCAAATCATTATTTCTGTTCCAATCAGTGTTCAACAAGCAACAATGCTCCTGACCTTCCAATAATTGTTGTCCAACTATCAACAACAGGACATCAAGATTCAGCACAATTATGTCAAAACAAAGAAGTAGATATTAGTTAAAGGTAACTAAAAACCAACGTAAATTACAAGCTGAGCTTCTGAGACTTGATTTTAACTTCCCAGAACAAGAAAATGATTGACATGGATTAAGCCAACAAAAGGTTCTAAGCAACAAAATTCCCATGTTACATGTTTGCATCCCCAACGCCAGCCGTATGATTGTAATGCTTTAATCCTAGGTTGGTCCCACATATTTTATGATGGAAGGTTGAGAGAGAGACAACAAAAGTTACCAAGGACATAAACTGAGAATGGACTTGGCTGAACTTATTGTTTAGTCTCTTCCTCATATTCCTCTTCATCGTCATCTTCATCCTCTTCTTCCTCTTCATCGTCATCTTCATCCTCTTCTTCCTCTTCATCGCAAAAGCTAGTTCGAGGGATCTTAATCAGCTCACCCTTTGCATCATCTTCTGAAATGAACTCCAGCCCATATTTCGTATCCCTGTGCTTAACTAGAAGCCAACGCAACAGCCGGTCTTCCTTATTCAGGTAATGCAGTTCCTTGTTGAAGTTTGGTGTAATCATCATTGTCATCTGTATAAGTTGACCCTGTACAAGTCCCACCATTCATATTCATTCGCTTGAAACTCGTGGAAAGAGGAAGATATTTTCCACCATAACCTCAGATGAAATGCTAGTATATGGAAGATAAAATATGAGCAAACATGCAGTGACATCTCATGTCTGAAAACAAAGCAATGTAACTCAAAATCATAGCTCAAGTATTTTCCCTTGTATTTTTCTTATGATTAGGAAAAGAAAAAACGATTTTATGCATCCTTCTTGAATGTAGAGCTCTCAAACTCAACCCATGAACTTCCTATGAGATACAGCTGCAGGACTCTTAACCATGCCTACAGTAATAGTTTTGAAATGTATCTTGACAGCTGGATGAGTCTCAACCATGCCTACAGTAATAATCACTCAACTCCTTGGACCCTGGACTATCAGGTTTTTCACTGTGAAGTTTCAATACAAAATGGTTCTCTGCAACACTTGCCCAACCAATGTGAAATCATCAGATTATTGAAAAATGAACTGCAGAACATAATCACATGCATGGGTGTCCATACACACATGCCTCCCTCTATCCCCGCCCATGCTTGCGTGTCCATGCCATAGACCCAGCTGCTTGGTCACCAGCAAGCATACATACACGTGCACAGTGCACGCTAGAATGATAATTCCGCCAACATGCACACCCATGCATCCACTTGTGCATATGCACACTTGTGAATAAAAACAGGGAAATTTTCAAGAAGGTAAAAAACTTTTGGCTCATTTTAAAAACAGTACATGGAGATATGAATAATTCAAGAAATTATAAAAGTTTTCCACAATTCTTTCAATCAAGTCTTCTCCATCAAAAAGTTTTAAAAAATGACAAAAATGCCCCTCCCTTATGATAGGTTTTTGCCTTCCATTAACCCTTTTCTCCTCAAGACAACCATATTTTTTATTTGTTGAACTGGGCTCACTAGGTCATTTGGGTAGGATTTCATCATTTTTCTTAGATGATTTATTAAAGGGAAATTTTGAAAAATGACATAACGGTATTTTTTTCATTTTTCAAAATTTGGTACTGGTGAGTACTTGATTGAAATAAATATGGAAAACTTCTATGCTCCTTTGAGAGATTCAAAAACTCACGTTCTTTTTTGAAAATGAGGCAAAAGTTTTGTACTTTTTTGAAAATTTCCCTAAAAACAAACCTTGAACCACATCATAAACTACTACCATGGATGATATCTTGCAGTGGCTCATGCAGCATACACACATACCCGAATCTGAGAAGCCATGTCGAAAGCACGCCAAGCGACCGACTAACAACTTGCGAGAGGGAAAATTAGGGTACGAGGTTTCTCCCCCAATACCCGCCTTAGAAGATTGGAGGGAGGGAGATGGCCCTCGCTTGGGTATGAGCCCCTTGAAGGGAGAAATTAAGGGCCATATAAGGCCCTTACTTTTCTCTTGCACAGGGTACCACATAAAGACTTATGGGGATAAGGACTTATGCACTTAAGTTCATCATGTCTACGACCTTCCTCGAAGGCTATCTCCCGGTCTTATTCGCTCAATAGACCTCCAAGAACCATGTTGGACTCATTGATATCGATGCAACGATGACATCACTCTCCAAATCCCAGGGTGGTGATGCATCACGGGAGAGGAGCTGCCAAATACTAGTCTCAAAGACCAAAGGCTTGGGATAGGGCACTAGTCTAGGCCTCGCGCCAAGCCAAAGACAGAAGACAACTCAAAGAGAGGAAAACTCAATTTTCTATTCAATTTACAATGATCGACTTAGAGGATTGCATCTCTTTATACAAGCTACTCTAATCTCTAACTTGGGAAACAGGTTTCAATAAAAATAGAAATTTCAAATTTTAATTCTAAGTCTTAGCAATTACTAAAATTTAGGAAATTATAGGAATATTCTAGAAAATTTGCAAGATAGGAAAGTGTCGTTGGAGACACATTTTGGTTATATTTTCTCATTTACTGGCCTTTGTTGGACTTAGGCCTTCGGGTATAGACCTTTGGGCGGGGCCCATTAGTCTAGCTTGCATCAGGTGGTTGGTTGCCTACCAAGCTCACCAACGGACTCATTGGCATACAAATCCACCATGCCAGAGTGGTCTTCCACAGGTTCCACACTGAACCCAAACTTCACCTATCGATACATCACTATAATGAAAAAGAAATCCACAAACATGCACTTGCATACATGCATCTATGCACACACACAGAAGAGAAAAATCTAAAAGCCACCTCCAAGTCTCATTGCATCCATTTAAGGAAGATGGTTTCTTCCTGCAATGGTTGATGCAGACAAGCTCACACCCAAACTATAAGATCCTGCCCATTGCAGAAGGAAAGTTCGTTGCCCATACACACTTAAAGCCAAATATAACGATAAAAGTCCATGCAAAGACATGCACATGCATACGTGAATGCCTGCGCCAAAAAAGAAAAAAAAAAAAGAATCTGTCTTAACAAGTCTCGACGAAATCATGCACTGCAACTATCTAAGAACAAGGATCACTTCTTGCAGTGGTTGAAAATTAACCTGTAACGATTGCAATTTACTTTTATGTACTGAAAAAACGCACAAACTTTGCAAATGTCATGAACTGTTAGCAAAATCTCAACCAAGATTTTAGACTGCAACTCTACTAGAGGCTTAAATTAGTCAGAAACATGAACATGTTTCTGGGGATGGGGTCTCACTTGGGTTTAAATGGATCTAAAAGAAAATTACCTGCAACAGGGAAGAGAAACTTAACTTATGCACCAAAATCTTCCAAAAGTAGTTTTGCAATAAAGTCAGACAGATGCAGTGGGACAATGCCTCCAAACTTCAACAGCCAGCTGTTAACAGGGGTGATGGGCTAGTGATCCGTATCAGTTTTACCATCCAAGATTTTGTTATATGTTTTCTGTTTTAATATCAGTTTCACCGTCCATATGAAGAAGAAAAAAATCTTCACATGGTCATCATCGATATAGCGAAAGCCTACGAGTCTACGACAATGTACATAGAGATCTAATTTGATGAGTTTTATAAAGAGGTTATAATGAAATTATTAAAAACTTGTATGATGTAGTGGTAACGAATGTGAGAACTACCTATAGAGAGTCAAGTGAGTCTCTGGTGAGTCAAAACCCTAGTGATGCAGGATAGAACTCAGGCCATATTTATAGGGCCCAAGTCAATTTAGGACTTTTTATTTCAATAATTATCTGTTGTGAGTTTCTAATTTTATTTAAAGAATTCTAATTAGGATTAGGTTTCCAGTTTCATTAGTTTCCTATTTTAATTAGTTTTCTTAGGGCACAAGTTTTATTTCTTATTTATATGGCATTGTAGACATTGATTTTTACAGCTAATTAATAGAATCGAGTTTTCTCATTGAGGTGCGTTCTCGTTTATGATCTTTGTGGAGACGTGGTGTCTCCTGACAAATGCTTTGCCACCGATATTGAGCTTCAGCACTTCATTGCAAGTCCTAACCTAATTGTAAAATTTTCAGATGATCATCTAACCTAAAGAATAATGGTTGAAGATTCTCTTGCTCCATATGCTCTATCCTCTTCTTGTTTGAACTAGGGTTTGTAACTAAAATGCTAGAAATTCCTTAAATGCATATGTTATATCATATTAGAGCCACAAAACAAGCAGTAGAGTGTTTTACAAGAGTTTGTTTGAAACAGTTCAATCCCTTAAAAATTTGGCCAAGAAGAAAACCCTAGATCATTTGGACTTGTACATTCAGCTCTCCCTCATCAATACAGGCTTCCACAGCCAGATGACCATATCTTGAATACAAGATTCCTTGTCCTGGTGATTTCTTGAGATACTTTAAAACTCTGTATACAACATCCAAATGTCTTGTCCTTTAAATGCTCATAAAATTGGTTGATGCCGCTAAACTGAGTGCAATATATCTGGATGAGTTATGGTCAAGTACAATAGTCTCCCTACCAATCTCTAATTTGCTTTATGAGTTGGGATTTATATATAAAGGCCCAATGATGTTACATTCTGATAGCACAACAGCTATGCAGATTGCAACAAACCTAGTCTACCATGAATGCACAAAGCATGTTGAAGTTGATTGCCATTTTATTAAAGAGGATTGAAAACAGTGATATCAAGGTTGAGTATGTGCAAATGGATGATCAACTGGCAGATTTTCTCAATGAGGCAGTTCCAAGAATAAAATTATCTAATGCATTGTCCAGCTGGGCATAGTGGACATCTAGGAACCAACTTTATGGGGAGTGTTAATAGTAGTGGTCTTATTTGTAACCCTAAAATAATGACTGACTTGTAATGATAGGAAAAGTTCGGGTTTTTTTTTTTTTCAGAAAAATGAAAACCTATATATGAGGATCGTCTAACCCTAAAAGGAATAACAGTGGAAATTTCACTTCCTCCGTAAGCTCCATCCTCTTGTTTAACCTAGGGTTTGTAACTAAAACCCTATAACATTCCTGAATCCATAATTTGTATTGAAACCAGAAGGGAATTCTTCAAATGCTTTAAATTATCAGGAGTCGATGGTAATATTTGAATTTTGATGTTATTTCAAGTTATTGTGAAAAATAAGCATTGAGTTGCAATACTATAACTTAGAGGCGTCTCAAGTGGACAATGGAACGGCACCTTCAGTACTTCAAATGCTTTCCACTATCAAGAGTGTAATATCTACATTTTGATGTTGTCACAAGTTAACTATGAATGGAAGTAAAGCTCAGTTGCAGCTTGTGAAGATATAGCTTAGAGACATTTCAAATGCACGGTTGAAGGACAGGATGGGCTAATGACAGAAGACAAATATAAAAAAGGGAAAATTCCTTGCAAAAAAATATAAAAAAGGAAAAATAGAAAATAGAAAAAGAAGATGAAGAACATAAAAAGTTAATTTAAAAAAATAAGTAAATTATATGCACCTGATAATATCTCCCATCAAGTTTCTTGATACCATAGCCCAAGTAAATCTTACCAGAAGATTTCATATCTGTAAGGACACCATTCCTTCTACAAACATGCCCGCCTACACGAGCAACCAAGTCCATCACAGCTGCCTTCTCCACATGGGGCTTCAGCAAAGTCATGCAATCATAAAGAGGCATTTTCCTTCTTTTTCCCTTTGTAAGACGGTTCTAGTCAGACAAAAAATAAACTAGTAAATCATCTTCTCAATTATACAACACTGAAATAAAATAAAAGTTATGACAATGAAAAAGGAATTAAAAAAAAAAAAAAGAAAGAAACAAAAGTTATTTGAAATTTTAAAAAATGAATAAAATCTTTGATGTAAGAAACATTTCCGCTTAGACAACACTTGTGCTAGATACATAAAATACATCAAGAGATGATGCATTTCATAAGAACAAATTCTTCCATTATCTCCAACTCTCCATTAACTCAAGCGTCAGCCAAGTTGTTGGCCTCTAAAAAATGGTTAAATAAAATGTTAAGTTACATAGAAACTCAGATTTCATCAAAGAATATGAAAGCTTCAAGAAATTAAGTAACAAAATATTCTATTGCCAACAGCACTCCCTATGATTGTGTTACCGGAAATGATACGAGAGAGTTTTTAAACATTTAGTTCCATCCTCTTGTATACACTCTGCCTTCCACTTTGTTTGAGTCAACATACATGGAAGGTCCCAGAAATTAATATAATTAATACCCCTACCCGAGGCGTTTTGCAATAAAATAAACCCATGTTTGGGATCTCTATTTCCAACCTCTACTTCTCTAAGGACTGGTTTGGAAGTTCGCTTATAAAGTGAATTCAAATTGAAGGGCCACTTTTAAGAGACAACAAAAAAAGAGGGGTCTTATCAAAAAGTACAAAATTTCAAAATCCACCTTTTTAACATTTTGTCATTTTGCAGCATGTGAAAGAACCATTTTTTATGTTTTAGATAAAACGAAGAAGCCTTTTTATCTTTTAGTAGAATGAGAGATGACCTTTTGACTTCTTTAAAAAAAGAAGAGGTGATTTTTTATTTTATTTTATTATTATTTTTTTATAAGGACCCTCTTCTTTTCTCTTCTCTTAAAAGTGACCCTGCACTTTGAATTCACTTTACAAGTGAACTACCAAATGCCAAACGGGCCCTAAATGTCTAAAGCATAAAGGTTTGGAAAATTACGCTTGGCGTAGGATTTTGCCCTCTACCCGATTTAGACATTTAGAGGCAAATCTTCTAAAAACCAAATGATCAAAATCTAGAAAGATGAAAAATAGAGCATTGGGATCTTAAAAAAAGTAAAGGTGGATGGTATTTTCCAAGACAAAACTACCCTCGAACAATGTTTTATTAACACCAAAAATCATTTCAACAAAACCTTGTTTGTTTGAACATGGTAAGGAGAGCCCAAACCGAGAAAGAGGAGCAGGAATAGGGAAGAGAGAAGAGAGGAAGAAAAGTGTCGGCTCCAATGAATTCGATGATTGCAGGTGCAGGTATGCTTGTTCTTCTCTCTCTCTCTCTCTCTCTCTCTCTCTCTCTCTCTCTCTCTCTCTCTCTCTCTCTCTCTCTCCCAATTAGAGAGCAAGGAGGTTCAAGGACTTTGGGTTCCAATTGGTGATGCAGGCCCTAGGGTTAGGACTTGCGTGGAGTGCCAAAGTACGTGTCCGCAGACACCTCAACACTTCTCCGCAAAGACCTCAACACAAGGACGCAGCTCTTCGAGGAGAAAAACCCATGATAATTCTATTCCAATAATCAAAGTCTAAGACTTTCATCTCTATAATGCCACATATATAGGAAAAATAAAACTTAAGAGCATAAGAAATCTATTTAAACTAGGAAAGCAAATAAATTGGAAACCTAATCCTAATTACAATAAAATTAGAAACTAATAAATAATTAGTGGATTAAAATAATCCTAAATCTACTTGGGCCCTACACAAGTGGCCTGAGGTCCGTCTGCATCATTCTTCCCGACTTGGAAAGAGCTTGACATCGAGTTCGTACCTATGATGCCCAGATACGGCATGGACGGACATGGCAGGGACACAGGTTTTACATGTAAAAGGCGAAGTATCAGATACGATACGACATGATACATTGCCCATTTTGAAGTATCCATGCATCATAGGTTCGTACATGTCCGTCTGGGTCGAAGATCAATCAAATGAACTTTTGATCCATTGGTTGAACTATAGCGTCTGGGCATAGCTTCATGTATAACTACTTTTGATGGCCATAATTTGAGTAAATGTACGATCGAACCATTGGATGCTTCAATTGATGAATATGCACCATCAAATCACTATCGTTGTTTGTTCACCATTCATCTCCAAAAATGCAGTCAATGTGGGAGATTTCAACAATTGGTGGTGCTTCTTCCCTAGTTGCCTCTATGTTCTAATCACCATTGCCCATAGGAGGAAATTTGAGGCCAACTTTAGTTGTGGAATCTCCTCTACCTCCGGTTCCTCAACATGGTGGTCTACAGTTATTTGGGGTAACTTTCTTTCTTGAGGTGCAACTTTTCCTAGATTAGATTGTTTAAGCACATGCTCTACATGAATTACTTCTCAATATGCTTCATGAATATGCTTACAGCCATTCATTCTCTCCACTATATCTGGTCCCCAGCCTCTTACAAAACTAATTAAATTTTGTTCCTTATCATCATCTAATCCACATGCATCTCTGATACCAACTAATGTAGGCACTAAGGTTAGGGCTTGCATGGAGTGTAAAAGCACGTGTCTGCAGAAACCTCAACACGTCTCCGCAGAGACCTTAACACGAAGACGCACCTCTTCGAGGGAAGAAACCCACGATAATTCTATTCCAATAATCAAAATCTGAGATTTTCATCTCTACAATGTCATATATATATATAGGAAAAATAAAACTTAGAGCCTTAGGAATCTAATTAAACTAGGAATTTGCTTATGAATTACTATTCATAAAAAAAAAAGAATTTGCATATAAATTGGAAACCTAATCCTAATTACAATAATATTAGAAACTAATATATAATTAGTGAATTAAAATAATTCTAAATCTACTTGGCCCTACACATGTGGCCTGAGCTCCATCTACATCAATTGGGTTCCTAAAGGTTGGGAGGATTGGTTCTAGGGTTCAGAAAGTTTGAGAATTTTTTTTGTAGATTTGGGGCTTTCGTAAAAGGGGAAAAGTGTTGCGGTATCGGGGTTTGCGGATGGAAAGGGTTTGGATGAGAAAGTGATTTGGGTGGATTTAGGGTTTAGGATTTTAGAGATTTTGTGGGATTGTGGGTTGGGGAATGTCGACGAGGGGTTTGAAGTTCAATTGGGGTCTGATGAGGCTTGGGGGTAGCAGAGATGAGTTAGAATGGGCTTTCCAATGGGATGGGATTGAGGTGCTCAAATGGTTTCGGCTGCAGGTGAGTTCCATTTGCAAGGATGGTGGCTTTAAGTGTTCAAGTTTGGATGTAAATGCCAGTTTCTTTATGTAAATGCAAGTTTCTTTGTTGTTTTATTTATTTATTTGGAAGAATTGGAGAGTTGTGGAAGAATTTGTTAAAAAACGAAAAGGATAAAAGATAAAAAAGGAGATGAAGAAAACAAATCCCGTTTGTTTCAAAAGCTTTACAAAGGTTAGCTTTAACGCACATGAGAGGCGACCCTTTCTCTAGGTGAAAACCTTTAATTAAATCATTGGCAAGAAAGCTATTTTCCAAAAGCTTCTTTTGACACATGGGATTTTATTCAAGGTGCTCAAAAAACTCTAAGCTTCCCCTCTCCGTGGATTTCTTTTATCATGGGATGCATTACCAGCCCCTCCTTTTCAATTCTCATGAATAAAAAAAGGATTTTTCAAAAGCTTCAAAATGCACGAATACTTCATAATGGGCAACGTATCATGTCGTATCGTATCCGATACTTCACTTTTTATGTGTAAAATCCGTGTCCTTGCCATGTCCATCACGTGTCCTTGCCGTATCCATGCCGTATCTGGGCATCAATACTTCAAAGGCTTTAATAGCCTTGGGAGTTTCTTACGGATCTTCTGATGAGGACATCGAAGCTTCTCCATACAAAAATATCAGAGAAAGAAGAAGGATCATGGGTAGGCTTCATTGTGGCTGGATTATCATTGCTTGATGCTAGATCATGTTGATTCTAAATAGCCATTGTTGGATCTTGATTCTGACAAAGATCCACAGTTGAATCTAGTCCGATCAACCATATAATTAGTTGAAGACCCAATATAGCAAACTCAGGTAGACCCCACATAGGGATGTGCGAGATGAGAAATGCCATCGAGAGAATGGAAGTAAAAAAAGATCAAAAGGGGGACCAAATGAGGCCCATCCCAGGGCTGTAGGGTCATACCGCGTACAGCCCAACCATGGAGTAGAATTTTTTTTTTTTTATTATTGTGCGTTATTTTTCTAGGTTTATGTAATTGGGGGCCGTAAATTTTATTTGGATTTTTTAATGTTAACCATTAGTCTGTTTCAAATTTCAATGGTTGATATTAACTTTAGAGTTGAGGTTTTGCCTTTGTAAATTATTCTTTTTGAGACTTAATGAATGAATGAACCCTGAATCAAGAATTTTGGAATTTTGGGTGCCTCTCTCTCTCTCTCTCTCGCACGCGCTCGATGGGACTAGTGTGATTTGAGGTATCTCTCTCTCTCCAAGGTAATCTTCTACTTCTTTCCATTTCTAATTTGAGGTATTTTTCTCTTTCTCCTCCAAATGTCCTCTCCCTCATCAAAATCAAGATTGGAAAAATCGTGACTCGGACTCGACTCATCCAATGCAAAAAAATCGACTCGGATGGAGTCAACGCGGAGACTCGGGAGAGTCATGTTTTTTTAAAATAATTTTAAAAATATTAAAAAAATGAATCCATTACATATAAGATAAAAATTAACATTTATTTACATGCATTCATGATAATCAATTCAAATTAATAAATTTATAAATGCAAGAAAAGTATTGTAATAAGAAAAATAAAAGAAACCATATTGCACATTACATAATTTGTTAGTCCAAATATGGAATATAAAAGATCAAATATAAGATCCAAATTACATTCTAGTCATCATTTTTAAATTGTTGACTCTAAACACAATGCATAATTATTTATAAATAAATTTTAATTATTTAAAATTAGATCAACCTATAAAATGGTTCAAAATGCAAACGGCTTATTAAAATAAGATGACTCGGCAGAGTCTCACCTATATTTGACTTAGTCCTTCGTTAAAGCAAGATGACTCAAGAGAGTTAGGAGTTGACTCGGAGAGTTTTCCAACCATGATCAAAATCAACCATAAACCCTAGTTTCCTTTGTCATACAACCTTCTTCATCAAACCTTTAAGTCTTCAAACCCTAATCCCTCATTGGTTGACTCCTCTTCCCCACTCCCCACTTGCTGAAACCCTTCCAAACCCCATCCACCATACCCCAGATCCCCTAAAATCAGCTGGCCTATCATGCCATACACACTTGGTCAAACCCTATCATATGGGGTTTTGACCTATTTGGTCATCCATCTTGGGTTCTTGACCTCTGTGGTTGTTCTCTCAATATAATAGGCATGTTTTCTTATTCTCTTAAATAATTGCAACCATGAAATTGTTCTTTTGAATTTGATTATTACTTGAACAACCCTACTACACCTCTGTCTTGCTAATAACACCATTTTTTAGACTGGCCTCATTGACATCTTCAAAGGGGACAACAATTTTGATTGTTGTTGGTTGATCCCTAAGCTAGTGGAAGATGCATCTTCCATTGAGACCCTCAATTTAGGTTTGAGGGCTTCACACTAGGATTATGACAAGGTCTAGGATCATCACTACTTTCCTTAATTGAAGTTTGACATAAGTGGTGTGATATGAAATTCTTTTATAAATTTAATTGTGATTGTTGGCTGTCTTCTGATCCCACAGTCATCATCCTAGGCTAGCTTTGCATGGTCCTCAATCATCTTCACAACACGGCCAATTCGAATGGTCTGAACTCCCTCCACTCCTTTCAAAGAATCTCTATCTCAAACCCTTTTTTCCCCGATGATGTAATGATTTATGCAACTGCATACTCAATAAGGCATTTAAAGCTTCTATTTGGTGACACCAGAAAATTTATGGGTTGGATGCCAACTTATCTAGAAGTGCGATATACTTCTTAAATTGCAGTACAGATCTTGAGATCTCAATATCAGGCCTAAATCAAACAGCATAACTAACAGTTCTTTTATCCATAAAAAAAACAACAAATTCACTCCTCACCAACATTTATAGTACAAAATCTCCAACACCCAATTCAGCTCTAGCATTCCTAGATAGAAACGTAAGCAAATAAATAAACCCCATCACTAGAGATATCAAATGAAGCAAAAGCAATAATTGAACGTTGATGCAAGCCCTAGGGTCAACAGAGAAAAAAAAAAGATTAAAATAAACAGTCCTTTAAGCAAACACAAGAACAAACCCATCTTCCCTCTTAAACCCCTCTTACTCTGGAAACCAAGGATTATATTTATATAGATTCTCAAGTGGGTGTTTTCAAGTAGTACCCAACAAACAGCATCTGCCAGAGAATTTCTCAGATAGGTATATCTATCAATACAAAGTCAATACACCATCTTAGGCAGGGAGAGTTGGTGAAATTGACTAGGGGATACAAAGAAAATGATTAGAGAATGTGGAGCCAATACAATATGAGGCAGAGGATTTGTAAATAGACGTCACCGATCATGTCAACCGAAATTGAAAATATGTAAAGAGAACTTCTTTTTCTTCTTTTTCATCAGTAGAAACTATGTAACTATGTTAAAAAAATAGTCATGGTGGATGAAGAGGAGGAGGAGAAAAATCCAATCATACCTGTGAGTTGAGTCCGAGTCCAGCCGATATCTGCCGAGTCACCCAAAAATGAGGATGAAAATAGAAGACATGTTGGTAGGTTTCGTGGGGAGTCCTTTTGAGCAGAAACTACAGGATATGTGGGAGATTACATTCACCAGGAATGGTCCGGATGATCTCTTTTAGGTGGGCCCACAGTGAAGTTAAGTGATAGAAGATTTGGGCTTGGTTTGTGGTGGGCCCATCCAATCCTCTCACTATCTCCCATGTCCCCTTTGGGGTCTCTACATTAACCCATCAAAGCAATCGGTTCTCCTTCCCCTGTCTTAACTCCTATATAAACTATATAAAAAGAAACTGCTCTCCATCCATCTCATTGCCCCCCAACTATCTTCTCCATCTCTCTCAACTTCCACACCTGTTGTTTCTCCTTTCCATCTATCTCAACGTCCCCATTTCTCTAAAGCTACTTTTCTATCTCAACATTCACCATCCAGTCTCTCCCCTCCTTATCTCTCAAATTCTCCCTCATAGTTTCTCAATAGAAGAAGATAACAATTCATGATCCAAGCTTCTCTCTGTTGCAATCAAAGGTGAGATCTCCTACCCAACCCTATTGATCATCCAATACAAAGAGTCAAAGGTGATAACAACAATTAGAAAACAGTTTGTCTATATGGACAAACTCATGGACAGAATTTGGGACAAACTGTCCACGTGGCGCGACGTGATTGAGACAATGCATTCAACTTTTTGAGAGAGCCCAATCACATTGCACCACGTGGACAGTTTGTCCTAAATTCTGTCCATAGAGTTTGTCCAAATAGACTTTTTGATTAGAAAATGCATAGAGATGGGAAATACCTCTACATTAATCTATAGTAGTGTTACAATTAATTTAGAAAAATACAACCTCTAGAAGGGTTAAATATTGGATGGAAAATTATTCTAATGTGAAAATTTTGTGGAATCCCTCATTTACAATGAGTCACAATCAATTAATGTCGGTCTATATCTTTTTTTGAATCAGTGTCGGTCTATATCTAAACATGGACACATTCATGCAGGATGAATGTATCCAAATACTTTAGTCACCGTAAGTCATCACATCCTCATCTTTTCTCTCTCTTTTTGTCATTCCAACTCGTCCTCCAACAATTTTCATGCACTACTTTTGAAAACCCTGGATGGGAAGATGCTCATTAATGTTGCCAAGCTGAATTACCAGCAAATGGTATCAAAGCTTCTTGAGAAGGATGCATTGATGTAATTTTTACTTTTTTTTTTTTTAAATCATGTTGGTTTCTTACAATAAAGTGTAACTGATCTTTAGACAACAATCAATAAAAGAAAAAGAAAAGGGAAACCAACTGATCTCTAAATGTTCTTGGCTGACCTGATCCTCAACCAGAGAAAAAAAACACACACAAGAAAAATAAATAAATAAATAAAGGAAGGGGGGAAAACCAACTGATCACTAGGCAATATGAGGTGTTGGATTATTTTACGAATACCAGGTCAAATCTCTGTTGCAACCGGTACTCTGTTATACCTTACCTAAAGATGAGGTCCACCAATCATACAAAATGAAACACCTATATATAATTACTTTATTCTTCTGATTTCAGTTTTTACAAGGGATGTATAAGTTGATACAATCATAATGAGAATATTATCAAAATTTCTCCACAATATTTGTCACGGGTTTTGATCCCGTTGTTCTTGTGTGGCCTACATTACAAGCCCGTCTATAAAATTTTTTGGGCCTGCACGTGAGGGGGACTATTGGGAAGTCCCACATACTTGACATGTTTTAAAAATACCTTTATGGGCGTTCCACCTATCACCTTAAGCTTTTGGGTAAGTACATAATCTCCATATGCATTCCTACACGACTTCACTGACAAAAATGATCCCAACTAATCTCTAGACAATATGAAGTGCTAAAGCAAAAATAAAAGAACAAGGTCAATTGACTATATCTTTAATTTATCATAAATCTGGTGTTTGTATTGTTTACCTGCCTTTATCTTTAATATATAGAATCAGATAATACTGTTCTACTGAATAAATGACTTCTTTCCTTCTTTCTTTGTTGTGCATCAAGCTTTCTTGTTGTATCTACAAATTTTTCATGCCTTCTTTAATATTTAATTCGACATACTATTCATGATTTTAGTTGGAGGTGCTACTAATGCATGCTTTTATATTACTGGGTTTGAAATCTCGAACATTTTATAAACTTTGAGATTAAGGGATTTTTAATTTTTGTTTTCCTGGATAGTAATTAAGAGCTACAAAGGGAGAAGAATTGTAAGATTTAAGCCTTCAAATGTGTAAGTACTTACAGTGATTGTTCTTAGGTACCTATAGTCATGCTAGATCACGAACAATCATTTTATAGTAACAAAGTAACACCTTTAATGGTCCTTTTTTGTTTTTTTATTTTAGTTAGCTCTTCTTGAGTTTTTTTAGATTCTAACATCACAATTATTTTAAAAAAAAAAACTATAGCAAGTAATTTTTTTATTTTTAATTATATATTATTCATTTTCTTTCTATAGTGTGTAGGTAAGGAAAATATGTTAATAGGATAGATGCATACAACGGTTTATTTTGCTTCGTGATAGTCATTTCTCTCTAAAGATCTCTCTCTAATCATTTCAATTTTTTCATTCATTTTAATAAAGTTTATATCATTTAGTTCATATTATTGTTTCTTCATTCTCTTTTAATTAACAAGTTGCCTTCCTGTCACTATGAATGAAAAAGATTAACAGTCGTAGATAGACATTTTGAAGTTAATAAAACTATATGCATTTATATTAAAGCCCGGGCTTAGCACGGGTGAGTTTTGTTAGTACATTGTGAGTTGAATAAAATCTAACAGCGAATAATGGCAAAAGATTATGAAATTAGCATCTTTGTCGATTCAGGATAGTCAGATACGGGTGAAAAGACTGAATGGATCAAAGGTGGGCCCTACATATGAGAAACCAAAATGAAGAGGAAAGAATTGGGCCATTATGCTTGCATATGGTGATCGATTGGACTGTCAAAGGGTCCGGCTAGGGCCCAAGCTTGTCCAAGCCTTGCCCTTAACATATGCGAATTGAGCTTGGGGCAGGTTGAAGCCGTCGGAGGGGCCGCTTTGGCTTGCAATACATTGGTTTTAACCCTTCTTTGGTAGGCTCATAGGCTAAGACTAAGGCCTAAAAAGAAGAAAATCAATTTTTAAATCTTTTCTACATTGCAATTAAATAACGAAATTAGAGTGCAAGGTGTTAACCCTTTTCTTTTGTCTAAGATTAGGATCGTCAATGCAATACAACAAGGCAACATCGCGCTAGGTGGAAATCCCACTTTGCTATTATCTGATTTAATAGGGTGATAGCTAGGCAAACATTTGCAACCTAGGAGAAGACTATTTGATGCTATTAGTGAATTTTATCTTTTAATTCACCAATTTTAAGCCCTAGATGGAATGCATTACTTTAAACTCTCATGAATTAAATAGCAACCAAACAAATGGATGTTATATAAAAAAGAATAAAGAAAATAAAAATATTGTCTCTAATTTCCTCTACGACATGCCATTGGGATTTTGTAGCACTTTGTTTTTTAAGTTGTAGTCCATTCAAAAGGTGGGTCATTGGAGTTGAATCTAAATATCAGACCAAAGATTAGACCTAGAGCGTCTTTGACAAGTCTTATCTATTTGAAATATAGCTGGTTAAAATAGTTTTGTTTGATATAGAGCTATTTCAATTAGACATTCTTATAAATATATTTTTGATAAGTCTGATTTAATTAAAAAAGTAAACCTGTCATATTGTCAAAATTAAATGGGCAAATTTATCATATAGTAAAAGTAGTATAATCAAATTTGTCATTAAGTAAAAAAAGAATATTTGCAAACTTATCATATTATAAAATCTATGTAATCAAATTTGTGAAAAAAAAATGCAACAAGTGCCTATTTGCTTCAGACATTCATATTTCTACTGGTAAAATTACCTTTTCTGTACTTTTTGAAAAGAGGAGATTTTCTTAAAGTTGCTTGAATAAAACATTCAGGCAAACTTTGCCAAACTGTTTATAGCGGACAAGAGTCTTTTTAAATAATTTTTTAAGTTAAATAAACCCAAAAAGTAGAATGGAAAAAGGGCACCTAAGAGAAGCAATTTATTAAATAGTGGATTTGATGAAAATTAAAAACTTAATCTAGTTTTATCCCTAACTCAATCTTATTTAGTGCTTCTTTGTGTGCAAGAATTGTGAGAATTATTGTCTGGGAGAATTCAGAACTCTCCAAATATTGTCTCCTAAGTGGAATTCCAAATTCTCAAATCTCATTCAACATCCATAATGCTGAAAATTTTAAAAATTCAAGAGGCCGAAAGTGACTTTTCAAGTGGGTTGGCATTCTCAAACCCATCAGTCAAATACAATATATGAAATGCTAAAGAGACATGCTATGACACTTGTGTAAGAGATCACCAACACTCACAATTCATAGTAGAAATACCTCCAAACAAACGGGTACTTAAATTCTAATTTAAACCATCTATAACATAGCTCGAATAGATGGTGTAAAGAGCATATAATTCTCATTGTTTGGATCATACAAAAGCAAGTGAGCAACAACAGTTAGATCACATTTGGCAATTAAGTCCTCAGGGATTGTTCACTGGTCTTCAAAAAAAGTTATCAAGTCCAACCCTCTTCCATAGCACTTGGAAATCTTTACTTTATTTTATTTACGTACCCACTGATATCATTTTTTTTTTCAACTATACACATGGATACAAACTATATTGATGTGCAATTCTAAGCTATACAAATCCTCAATTAGAAATACCTATTTCAAGGACTGAGGAATCCTAAAATCTACAAATTCCTTATAAGTTACATGTTACCACGTGCTCTTTTGCGTTGTGAATTGGGTGGAGCGTGTAGGTGGATGAGAGTCCATGCGGCAAGGCTCACATCAACACACATTGAGGTTAATATTGATTGGAACGCGACCATAAATGCAAGAACCATGTGATGAGTATGTAAACAAGTTAAGACTGAGAGTCCGTTTGCTTGGTTTGTAATGAATTCCACGGAATCTATAGAAAAGTGGGAAAGATGTAGAAAAAGAGGAGAGTGAGTGCTACTAGGTAGCGATGTTTATGGGATTTCTTTTTACACGGATATCCCCCCAATATTCGAACCAATAGGACTATGTGGCGCACACACAAATGCACGCTGAGCATATCTTGCCAATCTGTACAGTAGCCATGTATCCAAATATATCCAGGTCATTACAGACATCCACATTGTAGACATATGGTCTGATCTTTACTGCCTGTGTATCAAATCACATTAATACTTTAGCACCCGAAAAATGAAAGAGTTATGGTGATGTAACAAAACTGATATTTAACAGAGACCTTGTGGCTTGTATGCATTAATCCCTTTTCATATCTATCTATGTATCAAGGTGAGTTTTACAGAAAGAGGGGCACAAAGCTTATGTCAACCAACCCAGGTTGATGGTATATAGTCAAAAAGAAAGACTGATTGTCCTAATTCAATGTACATATGTGCCCCACCAGAAGAGTGGACCGGCCCATTTATTTGACAAGATAATGGAACAGCTAAGATCTCGTACATATTATCTGTAATATTGGCATCTATTAGGTCGCCTTGTTGTTTTAATAGTGTTAGGAATTTTATTGTGTTGGCTAATTCATGGGTTATACAAAACTCTGGCCCATTTGAATTGTATTTTTGTGTTACTTTTAGAATGGACTGTGGTTGAGTCATCGGAAGACTTGTAGCGAAGACGGAAGAGTTTTGGAGCTTAGAAGCTAAAATCCAGAATGTTAGTTCATTATAGCAAACATTACTTTGCTAGAGCAAAGGTGGAACGAAGGCTAGAGGCAATGAAGGTGCTATAGCGAGCGCGGTCGGTTTGCCCAGTTCAATCAGAATTCTAATTTAGAATTTGAGTCTGATTTCAATTCTGATTGGAATATTATTAGAAGACTCTTGCATTTTTTTGGGCTATAAAAAGGGTGATACTCTCAACCCAAAGCAAGACAAGAAGTTGCTCTCTCTTGTTCAAAGGTGAGAAAGCCCTAAGAGATTCATTGTTCTCTAGAGCTATCATTGAGAAATTGGGCTGAAGATTTGCTCTAGA
Organism: Umbellularia californica; assembly: GCA_028538565.1. Taxonomy (NCBI): domain Eukaryota; kingdom Viridiplantae; phylum Streptophyta; class Magnoliopsida; order Laurales; family Lauraceae; genus Umbellularia; species Umbellularia californica. Next base: position 57,681,395 of record JAPQWN010000007.1, read on the forward strand.
ATGTTTGAAGCTTCTACGTAGAAAATTTGTGCATCTTAGTTCTCAATGTGTTATTGGAGGATCAAGCACGGGAGCAATGCGTAACGAGTAGTCGTAGCAGCGAGGAGTTGTGCAAGAACAACTAGAGTCCTTAGGTCGACATATTGATTAGGAAAGGGAGCTGTGAATATATCTTGTAACTATTCAATAGTGATCGGTTTTCTGATCATGGTTTTTCTCCCTAGATAGGGTTTCCACGTCAAAGATTGTGTCTGCTTTCTTGTGGTAATTGTTTGTTAGATAGCTTTGTTAGTTCTATCTTATTTGATTTATTACTTCTGCTGTGCATTGGTTAATTTATTGGACTAGCACCCATTTTGTTGAGGGCTACTTTCAAAAAGGATAAGTAAGTTCTATATTTCTTTTTTTTTTTTTTTCTTTTTGTGGTAAGGAAAATAACTTCATTCAAGATAAAAGCACAGTAGAATAGAAACAAAAAGGAAAACAACCTGAAGCGTTTAGGGAGGAGGCAAATAACACCTCACGCATTCCGGGAGAAAACCATCCCATAAAAAATTATTACCAAGTCTAGAATAGGACTTGGCCAAAATGTGAGCATCCTCATTAAGAGTTATAGGAATAAAGAAAAACTCAAAAAAGGAAAAACAATGACAATGACAATGAATATCCAGAATGATAGAATTAATGAATCAGTCTTCTTTTCCATTAATACTATTGATCACTTCCTTGGCATCATAATGGAGACACAATCTTGGAGAAACCATTGTGAGCTACTTTCTCTAATGCAAAGAGAATAACCCTTGCCATTGCGTTTTTAGTGGAAGAGAGTTTTGGCCCAAAGTGAGCACCTGCATAAACAGGAAAGTTGTTCGATAGCATCATATAACTATAAATAGATTTTCCAACGGTAGAAATATAAGCAACATCCGTGAGAATCATGAAAATATCATTAAAAACTATAGAGGGACATCTTGGGATTTTAGGAGTATGATAGTGATCCTTATTGCACTCTAGAGAAGTAAAAGAGGAGCACGTTTTTTGAACCAGCCTAATAGTGCTAGTAGGACAAATATGGATGCTATTAAAGATAAAATTATTGTTAGCTTTCCACACTGCCCACCAGATAGTGAGAGCCATAGAGACTAGATTGGGGCCTTCAAGCCGGCCATTCTCATTATTCAATTTCATAAGAAATTCCCACCACCAATATGTCTATATTCCTATTTGAGTGAGCTAAGAAACCAAGATTGGAACCAAACCAAACTGCTCTAGCATGATCACATAAAAAGAGAGTATGTGCCACAATCTCCTCCTCGAAGTCACAAATGGGCATATGGTTGATCCCACACTAGATTCGGGACCTATCCATTTCTGACTAGTATGGCCTTATGAAGACATTTCCAACCAAAGAGAAGCATCCTTTGAGGTACTTGGATTTTCCAAAACTTTTTCCAATCTACCATGCCATTACTACTAGTATGATTAGACAAAGAGAGTTTTGTAAGAAGTTTTAGTAGAGATATTTTCATCTTTCGTAAAGGGCCAAACTCTTGTATCATTGATTCAGCCTTTGGGATGTAGATACTAATAATATCTTCCACGTCCTTAGGATTGTATGTCAAAGACATTTGAGATCATGAAAAACTTTCAAGATTTATTGTCATTCAAAAGATCTTTGCCTTTAAGCTCTGGAATAGTAATTTGGGATACAGGTTTTCTAAGCCCTTGCTCCCATGGGATCCATCTACAATCCCAAACTGAAGTCTCTTTATTGTCCCCAATGGTCAACCCCACATTATCATTGATAAAGCTCACCGCATTTACAAATCCCATCCAAAACCAAGAATTTCCAGAGTCGAACTTACGTTTCAAATGAGACTTATTAAGACAAGAATATTCTTGTTAAGAAAAGGTCAATAATATCCTTGTTAATTAAGACAAGAATACCCTCTTGTTGCTGTCTAAAGTTCTCAAAGAGGAGAAAAATTCAAGTAGGGGCAAAAGGGCATAAAATAAAAATGCTTAAACTGTTATTTATCAAACTTGAGAAGGAAATTGAGTGGGGGCAACTGCCCTCACTCGACACCCCCCCCACCCCCCCCCCCCCCCCCCCCCCCCCCTCCCTCCCTCCCTCCATCCATCCTTGTTTGGGATATAGGTTTTCTAAGCCCTTGCTGACCGGGGATCCATCCAAACTCCCAAACTGAAATCTCTTTGCTGTCTCCACTGGTCTACCCCACATTATCATTGATAAAGTTCACCGCATTTACAAATCCCCTCCAAAACCAAGAATTTCCGGAGCTGAACTTAACTTCTCATAAAGACTTATTGGGACAATATTTAGCCCTAATTATCTTGATACATAAAAGATTTTCATTAGATAAAAATAAAAAAAAGGGAATTCCACCATCCAAGTCATATGGAGAAACTTCAATGGGGGCATACCCCAATCAACAACTATAAAGCTTGAAACCCCGAGAGGTAGCTCAGTTGGCCTAGGACCACAGTTTGCTCCCAGAAGTTGAGGGATCAAAATTGCGCTACAACACTAGGGCTACAAGGGATTTACCTTGCTCCCCCTGGGCCCGACCCAAAGGGCTGGGACACCTTCCATTAAAAAAAAAAAAAAAAAAACTAAGCTCATGTTTGGCATCACTGCTTCTAGCCTCTTGTTGATCTCTCTCCGTGTGTGTGTGTGTGTGTGTGTGTTTTTTTTTTTTTTTTTTTTCTTAATCAAAGAGCAAGGAGGTTCTGGGATGGGTTTCGATTGGTCGCTGAAGGCGGGGGTCCTGGTTCCAGGGTTCAATGGTTTCTGTGGCATGATTTTTAGGGATGGGTTTGGTGGGTTTCCGTGGCATGAAATTGAGAGATGTGTTTCTGTGGCATGAAATTGAGAGATGTGTTTCTGTGGCATGAATCTGAGAGATGAGTTTCTTGACATGAACCTGAGAGATGGGTTTTCTCTAAAATGAATTTGAGAGATGGATTTTTGTGAAATGAATCTGGTGATTCTGGGCAGACACAGATGAGAAGAAGATGAGTTTTGTACTCAAATTAGTCAAACTTATCATTGGTGTTGTAGTAGGAAACTAAGGGAGATGTGTCGCGACCCCGGACTGGGTCGCGGACCTAATTCGGGATTGAGACGGTCTAAACGGTGGTGACGCCAAGTGCATTAATTAAATTGGCAAGTACGTACATGGATTTAGAAAGAATATAATCCCATCCGTGCACACGATTTCCTACGGGTGTCCGTGGTGAGGATATCATACTAATATAATATTTTCATTCAAGTGTGAAAGCGTGTAGCAAATCGAATATATAATTCATTTCCATCAAACAAGACTGATAATGTAAATGTATACAATATGGTGTCAAAGTGAGCAATGATCATGATAGCATTTCCCCAAAAAGATAAAGTTAAATGTTTATGCAAAAGATCAGTTAGTTAATTACTCCCCAAAATAAAGGCTAATAAAGGCCAGTACAACCAGTAAAAATTCCAAAAATATGTTAACCACAATCCCAAAATGTTTTGTATCTCAAGACTCGATTGAATGTCTAAACGACATCGTTAGCCCCGCCACTCTCCTATACGTTGCGGCTCTCCTGCCGCCTCTTCTGGCTCCTCATCGAAATAATCGGCATCTGGACCTGAGTACCATAGAATGGGTCAGACACGACGGTCTGGCAGGTGGGTGAAAAGATGTAACAACAAAATAATAATTAGACTTACTTTGGAAAACATTGAAACTAATGTATAAAGGAGAGACTAAGAGAAAGAAGTTTAGGGGGGAAAGAGAGCTTTTTTGTTTATCTCATTAACTATGTACAAATACAAAGCTAGAGAGGCCTATTTATAGGCAAAGTAACCCATAAGAGAGGAACTCTAATTCTAACCCTAACTCATCTCAAGTGAGTATCCACCCAAGATCCATATCTTATAACACTCCTCCTTGGATGACCACCATTCAATGACAGTTGCCTCATTAAAAACCTTGCTAAGGAAAAACCCAGTGGGAAAAAAGCAAAAGCAAAGGAAAAAAGAGTACAATATTCTTCAAGATCATTGAACTGGTGTTGGACATGCATAATGCTATCTCGTTAAAACCTGAACTAGGAAAACCCAGTGGGAAAAAAACCTAGAAAAGGAAAAAAGAGTACAGCGCACAAATGTCCCGGGTAGCATACTTTAGGATGTTCTGTGATAAACCATTCCCCCTAATGATAGCAATCATTCACATAGTTTGATGATGAACTCTAACATGCCAATCTCATATACAAACTTCTGGAATACTGGTTTTGGGAAATATTTGGTAAACAAGTCAACCAGATTGGTACTTGAACAAACTTGCTTGACTTCAATTTCATTGTTCTTCTGAAGTTCATGAGTGAAGAAGAACTTCGGTGCTATATGTTTAGTCTTATCTCCTTTAATGAAACCTTCTCGAATCTGTCTTATGCATGCTTCATTATCTTCATAGATAATATTTGGGATACCTGCAATAAAAGTTAATTGAAAAGAACTACAAACATGCTGAATCAAAGATTTTAGCCATACACATTCCTTACTGGATTCATAAAGAGCCAAAATCTCAGCATTGCTGGAAGAAGTAGCTATCAAAGTCTGTTTAGTAGAACGCTAAAAAATGCCGACATTATAATTTAGAAACATATAACCTGTCTGTGATTGACCTTTATGAGGATCAGAGAGATAACCTGAATATGCATATCCTACAAAATTAGAATCTTTATGATTGTAAGAATAAAATATTTCGAAATCAGTTGTTCTACGCAGATATCGTAGGATGTGTTTAATACCAATCTAGTGCCTTTGAATTGGTGCGGAGCTATACCTTACAAGTAGATTCGCAGAAAATGCAATATTTGGTCTAGTGCATTGTGCCAAGTACATCAAGGCTCCAATAGCACTTTAGTATGGTACTTCGGGACCCAATACCTTTTCATTTTCCTCGATGTGACGGTATGGATCTTTCTTTATATCAAGAGACTGGACGACCATGGGGGTGCTTAATGGATGTGCCTTGTCCATACCAAATCGTTTTAAAACCTTCTCAGTATAATTAGATTGATGGACCAACATCCCATTGTAAGTTCTCTCAATTTACAATCCAAGACATAATCTCATTTTTTCCAAGGTCTTTCATTTCAAATTCTTTCTTTAAATAATCAGTAGTTTCTTCGAGCTCTTCTAGAGGCCCTATTAAATTTATATCATCCATATAAACCGCTAAGTTTGCAAATCCCTTCAAGAATTTCTTTATAAATAGACACGGGCAAATGAGATCGTTTTCATACCCCCTTTTAGACAAGTATTCACTATGACGATTGTACCACATTCTTCTGGATTGCTTCAGGCCATACAATGATCGCTTTAATTGGATTGAGTATGTACTCCTTGGCTTTGCTTCAGGCAAAGGAAATCCTTCTGGGATTTTCATGTGAATTTCTATGTCTAAATCCCCATACAAGTAAGCAGTTACAACATCCATGAGTCTCATTTCTAGATTTTGAGAAACTGTTAAACTTCTCAAATATCTGAATGTCGTAATATCCATAACAAGTTTCTACAGGCCACTTCCTCACAATCAATCACAGGTTTCTACAGGAAACCTTGTGCTACTAATCGTGCCTTATATCTGATAATTTTATTTAGCTCATTCATTTTTCTTACAAACACCCACTTGTAACCTACATAGTTTATACTGTAGAAGATAGCAGGCCAGCAGGCCCTCAGGCCCAGCTCATGTACAAAGCCCATACATGGGATATACAGATAGGATAGGTTCCTAATTTTTCTCTCCTTCTATGTATAGGATATGATCGATTCTTTCCCTTCTTTTGTAATTCTAATTTGTAACTACTTTGTAATCTTTACTAAATTAGAGTCTTGATTAAGGCATTACATTAATATAAATATGACAGTCGATGCTCTAGAATGGCATGACCTTCTCTCCACTCTTCTTCTTCTCATTCTTCTTCCTCCTTCTTATGTTCTAACATGGTATCAGAGCCTTGTTACATTGGAGATCTCATCTACATTAACAGAGCAACACAGATCATGGATCTGTGCCTTTAAGGAGCAAAACGTAGGTGAAAACCTACTATTTCTTCAACAGTGATCAAAGTGGCCCACCTACGATCAACTCAAAATCCCCGGGACTCCTTCCCATCTTGGTCGCCCATCTCTCCTCATCTTTTTGGAGATTTTTTCAGTATTTTTCAGCGATCAGAGGTAGGTGTTTTGATCCATCTTGTGGTTATTCACTTTCATTAAATAGTTTTCATCTCAGCCGTTCAAAATCTCTAATTCTGTACGGATCTGGATGCTACTTGTACTGCTGGAAAGGAAATTGGATACTGGTCCTCTGCTACTAATCTGATCACCATTCAGATCCATCTGTAGGCCCCCCACGCACAGATCTCTCCTCAAAATCCAGTTCGTCTGGGTTGTTTTTCTGCCCATATTGCACTGTTTGTGTGCTATTTCATGTTGACTGGTTCCTCAGCCTCTCCATCTGCATATTCTTGTGATATTACTACTGATAGTGCTTCTGATTAGTGCTAATTGCTACTATTTGCGTTGATTGGTGGAAATCTACAATTTTAGTATACTGTGGAAATCGGCACCTTTAGTGCTAATTTCTACTGTTGGTTTGCGTGCTGCTCTTCTTCCTCTTAGGCACTGTCATAAATCCTCGTTACTGCTGGCCTGCTATCTTCTACAATTTTGCTGTTCAATTCCAGAGGCGTATCAAAAGTGTGAGCATCATCAAGCCTGGCTAACGTGATCAAGTCTGTCTGTTTGGTTGCTGTCATTGGTTGTTACTTATTGCTATTCGGGCTATTCGTACGGTTGCTATTATGGACAAATATGATGTTATTCCTGTTAAATTCAATGGAAATAATTATATGGCCTGGTCGTTTCATCTGAGGAATTTTGTCGAAGGCCAAGGACTGTTTGGTTATCTTGATGGTTCGATAACTAAACCTACTGCAACTACTGACATAAAAGCATTAGCCACCTGGTCTAAAGAAAATGCTAAGGTCATCACTTGGATTCTTAACTCCATCGACCCTTCTCTTGCCATTGCTCTTCAAGCATACACTACTGCATCTGATATGTGGGGTCATCTAAAAAATGCTTATCATCAAACAAATAAAGCCCGCAAATTCCAACTCGATACTGAGATTGCAAAATTCAGTCAAGGTGATAAATCTGTACAGGCGTATTTCAATGGATTTCTCACCTTATGGACTGAAAGGGATGCTATGATTATTCAGTCTGTGTCTGCTGGGTTTCTATCTGAGGCTCTTAAATTACAAGAGGAAACCCACATCAGCCAGTTCCTTATGAATCTCAGACCCGAATTCGAATCTGTTCGGTCGGCACTCATGAATAGAGAAGTCACAGCGAACCTGGATACATGCTTCCAAGAAGTCCTTCGAGAAGAACTTCGCCTCAATTCTCAGCGTAGCATTCTTGAAGAACCAAAGGCCTACCTCGCTCCTCTTCAGACTGAGTCTGCTCTTCTGGCAGCCCCCAATCCCAAGCCTACTCAATGCTATGAGTGCAAAGGCTTCGGTCATCTGGCCAAGAATTGTCGGAAGAAATTGGTTTGCAGATATTGCAAACGCTCTGGTCATCTTATTGATGACTGTCGTAGCTTACAGCGAAAGAATGGACCTCGGCAGAAGCAAAATTCTTCCACCGTGCCCAGACAAAATACTCCAGCTGCATTCCAAGTTCAAGCCCATCTCCCCGATACGGAAAGCACTTCTTCTGGGGTTGTCTCCATGACTCCAGCCCAGATTCAAGAACTGATTCAGAACACGGTGATCTCAGCATATGCTTCCATGGGTTTCAATCGTGGTCGGTATCAAACTCATTCTCCTCTAGCATTTCCTGCTTTTCATTCTTCAGTCTCTCTGTCTTCCTCCATCACCCCATCTACCTAGTTTTTAGATTCCGGAGCATCAAACCACATGACTTCTGTGGAAACCAGCTTTACAACCTCCCACCCTTACCTTGGTAAAGATAAAATCACTACTGCTAATGCCGACCAATTAATCATCTCTGGAATTGGTGCCATTACTCTATCTAGTGGTTCGGACCAGTCTCTCCACCTATCCAATGTCTACTTTGTTCCCAAATTATCAGCCAATTTACTTTCTGTCGGCCAACTTATTGATGATGGGTATCATATTAACTTTTCTTCCACTGGCTGTGTCATACAGGAGCGGCAAACTGGAAAGGTGATCGCGAAGGGGAGTAAACATGGTCGACTGTTCCTGCTGGACATTGGACATCATTCCCTATTTTCTTCTTCTTCTAGTTTCAATAAATTGTGGACTATTTGGCATAGTCGTCTTGGTCATGTGAACAATGTTTCTTTACTTTCTCTGTTTAAAATTGGTTGTTTAGAACCCACTATTAATAATAAAATGATGTCCTCTTTACTTCAATCAAAGTGTGAAACGTGTTGTTTGAGTAAGAGTCATATTTTGCCATTTCCTATTCACCGTTCTCGTGCATTATCATCCTTTGATATCATTCACACTGATGTTTAGGGAATTGCACCCACTTTGAGTATGACAGGATTTAAGTATTATGTGACTTTTATTGATGATCATTCTCGATTCACTTGCATTTATTTCATGCGCTTCAAATCTGAAGTCTTTTCTCATTTCCAAAAGTTTTACAATATGGTTCACACACAATTTCAGAAGGATATAAAAATCCTTAGGTCTGACTCCGGCGGAGAATACATGTCCCATGATTTTTCTGCCTTCCTGTCTGATAAAGGCATTCTACACCAAAAATCCTGCCCACATACTCCACAACAAAATAGTGTTGCGGAGAGGAAAAACATGCATCTTCTTGAAACTGTTCGTACTCTCCTTCTTGCATCCTTAGTCCCTCCAAAATTTTGGTGCGATGCTGCACAGACGGCTGTATATCTTCTCAATCGTCATCCTAGCTCCGTTCTAGGAAAGACTACTCCATATGAAGCTCTCTTTGGTCATGCCCCTTCCTATTCTCACTTGCGTGTTTTTGGTTGTTTATGCTTTGTCCATCTTCCACCTATAGAGCGCACTAAGTTGTCACCTCAAGCTGTCAAATGTCTCTTCCTCGGTTACAGTACTGAACACAAGGGATTTCTGTGTTATGACCAATCCGAGAAACGAATGCGAATATCTCGCAATGTGATCTTCTTGGAACACATTCCGTTCTTTTCCTTGCGTTTAGACACTCATCCTGTTGCTGTGTCTTATCTGCCACAATTCCCTCCAACTACTTCTCCCCCACCACCTATTACTAATGTCTATGTCCGGCGTACTACGGTTCCTCCTGTGGGGCCTCCTTCTCCTGATCATATCCCTATGTTGCCTCTTGCTCCCTCAGGTATTACTCCTTCCTCTACTGATAATGTCATAACCTTGCGACGCTCTAGTCTACCTTCTGTTGCTCCTGACAGATATGGCTTTCCTGCTCTTTTCACTTCTTTGGATAGTGCTCCTATACCCACCTCTTATTCACAGGCTTCGAAGATTGCATACTGGCAGGATGCTATGACTGAGGAGTTGCTTGCTCTTGAAGCGAACAACACATGGGAATTGGTACCGACCCCAGCTGATGCATCTGTTATTGGCAGTAAATGGGTCTATTCCATTAAAGTTCACTCTGATGGGAGTCTTGACCGTTATAAAGCCAGATTAGTCGCACAGGGTTATAAGCAGGAGTATGGGATTGACTATGAGGAGACCTTCGCACCTGTGGCTAAAATGACCACTGTTCGCACTCTCCTTTGTGTCGCTGCAGCTCGCAACTGGCCTCTATGGCAAATGGACATCAAAAATGCTTTTCTACATGGGGACTTGCGCGAGACTGTTTATTTAAAACCTCCACCAGGATATGCTTGTCCTCCAAAGCATGTGTGCAAATTGAGGAAAGCTCTTTATGGGCTTAAACAAGCTCCCCGGGCTTGGTTTGATAAATTCCGGACAGCAATCCTTCAAGCAGGGTTTCGTCAGAGTCACTCTGATAGTTCCCTCTTCCTCAGATGGACATCGAAGGGCTACACATTCCTCTTGGTCTATGTTGATGATATGATTATCAGTGGAAATGATACTGCCAGCATTACGGATCTCAAACACCACCTTACTCGCCACTTCCGGATGAAGGATCTTGGTCCTCTCACCTATTTTCTGGGGCTGGAGTTTGTGCGTAACAAATCCGGTATTAGGGTCCTTCAGCGCAAATATGCGACAGACTTGATCACGTCAACCAGGCTTGATGATGCTCACACTTTTGATATGCCTCTAGAATTGAACAGCAAAATCAGTTGCGATGATGGCACTCCCCTGGATGATCCCTCTGTTTTTCGGCGGATAGTTGGTAGTTTGCTCTACTTAACTATGACTCGGCCGGATATTTCTCATGCCGTTCATACGGTCAGTTAGTTTGTTAGCAATCCCCACAAACCACACCTTGCTGCTGCGTTACGCATCCTCCGCTATGTTAAGGGAACACTACATCATGGTCTCTTCTTCCCTTCTGATACTTCTCTGCAATTATCAGCTTATGCGGATGCTGACTGGGCTGGCTGTCCGGACTCTCGGCGGTCTACCACTGGCTGGTGTATGTTTCTTTGAAAATCTCTCATTTCATGGAAGTGCAAGAAACAGACCACTGTCTCAAAGTCTTCTGCTGAGGCAGAATATCGGGCGATGTCCTCTGCCAGTGCTGAAATTATCTGGCTCCGCCGTCTTCTGTGTGAATTGGGTGTTATTGTTGGTAGCTCCACACCTCTCCATGGGGACAATACCAGTGCTACTAGAATTGCCAACAACCCGGTCTTCCATGAAAGAACAAAACACATTGAGATTGACTGTCACTTCATCCGCCAACATATCGTTACTGAGAAGATAACTCTGCCTCACGTCTCTTCTTTTAACCAGTTAGCGGATATCTTCACCAAAGCCCTTCCCCGACAGCGTCATCATGATCTCACTCGCAAATTGATGTTTTCAATCTTACCATATCAATTTGAGGGGGAGTGTAGAAGATAGCAGGCCAGCAGGCCCGCAGGCCTAGCTCATGTACAAAGCCCATACATGGGATATACAGATAGGATAGGTTCCTAATTTTTCTCTCCTTCTATGTATAGGATATGATCGATTCTTTCCCTTCTTTTGTGATTCTAATTTGTAATTACTTTGTAATCTTTACTAAATTAGAGCCTTGATTAAGGCATTACATTAATATAAATATGACAGTCGATGCTCTAGAATGGCATGACCTTCTCTCCACTCTTCTTCTTCTCATTCTTCTTCCTCCTTCTTATGTTCTAACATATACTATAGGTTTCGAACACACCACGTTTGTTGAGAGACTTACTCTGTTTTGATCGCATTAATTTTCCTATTGTGGCCAATCATTTATTTCTCGATATTCATTTATAGAACGTGGTTCTGTGTCCCAATCATCATCATAATTTTCCTTTGATATTTGTGTAGCTACCGCATATGCAAATACGTCATCAATAATAATCTCATTTCTTTTCTATATCTCTCTTGAATAATTGTAAAGTATAGAGATCTCCTCATTTTCCGGTACTGGTGCCTCTTCAAGGGCTTTCAAAGCCTCACTAGGGACTTCCATTATTTTAGAGAGAACAGACTTTATCATAACCTCTTTAGGAGCATTATGTGCCTCTTCGGGAGGAACCTCTTCAAAAGCGTTACATGCCTCTTCTAGAGGATATGATGATGATTTCTCATTTCTCCTTATTCGCGGAGTTGAGTCCTTTGAACCTATAGGTCTGCTATGCTTCTGGCGTATCGCATATTCTTTTGCTGCCATATTTTTACTTTATCCTACAGGGACACTAATCCTGGCAGGTGCATTTATAGCTGGCACATGTGACTTCGTTACTTTTGCTGCATCATTAAATGTATCAGGTAATTTGTTTGCAATTTCTTGCAAGTGTACAATTCTTCGTCCTTTATTCTCACATTGCGAAGTTCGTGGATCCAGATGAGACAGAGTGGAAGTATTCCATGTTAATTCTCATCGTTCTTCAGGAATGGGTTGTTCTACAGGAACAATACGTTCTTCAGAAACTATCTTATCTCCCCTTAACGGCGGGAAGATTATCTCATCGAATTGACAATTGGGAAAACGAGCAGTGAAGACATCTCCTGTCCTTGGTTCTAGATATCGAATAATCGAAGAAAGTCATAACCTACATATATTCCCAATATACTTTGTGGTCTCATCTTAGTACACTTAAAAGGTGGTATTGGGACTTGAACTGCACAACTAAACTTATGCAAGTGAGAAATATTGGGTTGATGTCCTAATATAAGTTATGCAGGAGAATATTGATGATAGGCCGTGGGCCGAAGTCGAATTAATGTTGCTGCATGCAACATAGCATATCCCCAAGCACTAACTGGTAATTTGGATTGCATCAGCAAAGTCCTAGAAAGAAGTTGGATGCGCTTGATCATGGATTCAGCTAAGTCATTCTGGGTGTGGACATGGGGGACAGGATGTTCGACTACAATTCCTATAGACGAACAAAAATCATAAAAAACCTGTGATGTAAATTCGCCTGCATTATCAAGTCTTATAGACTTAATGGGATCATCAGGGAAGTGAGCTCTCAGTTTAATTATTTTAGTTAATAGGCGGGCAAATGCTACGTTCCGAGTTAAAAGTAGGTAAACATCTGACCAACGAGTGGAGGCATCGATCAAAACCATAAAATACTCAAAAGGTCCACTAGGTGATTGATGGGTCCACAAATATCACCTTGTATCCTTTGTAGAAATGATGGGGATTCGCATGCAACTTTAGTAAGAGAGGGTCGGGTGATCAATTTCCCTTGTGAATACGGGATACATAAGTACCCACTATGTATGGTCAATTGATGGTTCTCTAAGGAATGCCCAAAAGAGTTATCTATGATCTTTCTCAACATAGTAGCCTCATGGTAACCTAACCTATCATGCCAAAGCTGTAAAGTCTTAGGATCACTAAGCTTCGGGCTCGACTTTGTTGTTTTGCTCATAACAGAATGTGATTCAACATTGGAGATTGTCGTGTAATATAACCCTGAAGAGAGTGCACTTAGTTTTTCTAGTATTTGCTTTTGGCTTCCAATACTAATAACGATGCATAAATATTCCTTGTTACCTTCACTTACAGTCTCAATGTGGTACCCATTCATTCTGATGTCTTTGAAACTAATCAAGTTTCTTCAGGAACATTTTGAGAACAAAGCATCTTTAATGAATAGATGGGTACATTAGGTAACATCATATGGACTCTTCCGGAGCCTTCAATTGTCTGCCAGTCCAGCTATGGTAGATACCTTTTGTGGCATGAACATCAATTCTGAGAAAATTTTCTGATTTTTCAGAATGGTGTGTGTTGTGGCACTATCTACCAAACAAAGATTGTCCTCAGTTCCATTATCCATACCTTAAACAAAAATAATAAAAAATCATAACTATGCAATCACATGATTAAAATAATTTAAAAAAATATTCACCATAAATTAGGACATTAATGAAGGTTTCTATCAAAACAGAAAAGTCTAAGAAACATGCATCTCAAATGAATTAAAAGAAATTTAAGTTTGTGATGTTCAAAGAATCATGAGTCTTCTAGACCATGCCGGGGGGTGCCCCCAAAAGATTATTAAATGCCTCATTTTCCAGATGTTGGTTATCTTCATCCTTAAAGAAGTCACGAGTCTCCAAGTTTATAATGTCAATTGGAAGCCTCTCTGATGTCATTATATCCCAATTCCAGCCTTCTAGATCATTTGTCTTTGCTGAATGAACAAAAGCCTTGTATGCTTTGTATTATTCCACCACTTTCCTTTGGTGCACGACAAGTGCGTGACCAATGCCCACTTCTTCCACATCTGTGGCACGTGTCATCAGGACGGTGGAAAGGGTTTGTCGATGGATTCTGGTTGTTCCTATGCTGAGGGCCATACCACTTCTGGTGATTTTTGAATTTTGGTAGATGACCTTTAAAACCACCTCGCCTGGAGGAGTTACGTTATCCACTTCTACTAGAGATTTATGTCTGTCATTCCCCCTACCTCTACCTCTGTTTAAGCTAAGACTGGCATTTGCTTCTGGAACTGCCAAAGATCCAGTTAGTCTGGAGTTATGGTTCTTCATCAATACTATGGAATTTTGTTCAGCGACTAGGAGGCATAAGATAAGTTCTGAATATTTGGAGAAACGTCGCTCTCGATACTGCTGCTGCAAGAGCACATTCAAGGCATGAAAAGTGGATAGCTTTTTCTCCAACATCTACTCTTCCGAAACCTTTTCACCACATAATCTTAATATGGAAACAATATTGAATAGAGCATAGTTGTATTCAGATACTACTTTATAATCCTGTAACCTCAGGTTTACCCATTTATTTTGGGCAGCTGGCAGCATGACCATCTTCTGGTGATCATACTTATCCTTCAAGGATTTCTATAGGCCTGCTGGGTCTTCCTTAATAAGGTATTCATTTTTGTGGTCGTTATGTATGTGATGGCGCAGGAAGATGAGGGTTAATGCCTTTTCCTCTAGGAACATCTTGTTACCTTCCTTTATGTTCTCTCCCAATTTTTTGGATTGCAAGTAGATTTTAGTATCCAGTTGCCAAGATAAGTAATTGTCCTCATTTAAATTAAGTGTTTTAAAGTCAAGTTCAGCCAGATTTGACATTATGCAAGAACTGTAACAAGAAATATATATTAAGTTAACCGTGTGTAGATAATCAATAAAGTAAAAGGAAAAGAAAAAAAAATAATGAAATATTAACATCAGAAGTAATTAAGGATCGAATTTAAAAGAAATTGGCCAAAGAAAAGTTAGAACATCAGGTTCACAACTTTAAGAATCAAAACTGCTGGTTCTGTCAAGACTTCAAGCTTGATTTAGAACTTCAAGTTCATAACTTTTGAGCATCAGAACTGCTGGTTCTGTCAAAACTTCAGGCTTGATTTAGAACTTCATGTTCATGACCCATGAGATTAGAACTGCAGGTTCTGTCAAGACTTCAGGCTTGATTTAGTACTTCAAGTTCTGTCAAATTTTTAGGTTTGAAATAGAACTTCTGGTTCTAACAATTGATCAGAACTTCTTTGGCAGCTCAACAGTGTACTGGCTCGAGCAGACTTGAAGTTCGCTTGAGCCATGGGCTCTCTGGAAGGGGTTCGATTAAGCAAACCTGCCTAGATCAAGTTGACTCGAGCGAATTGTCAAGTTAGATCAGCCAACTACCCTCTGGATGGGGTTCGCTGGAGCGAACTGTCACAAAACGCTGTTCTGATGTGCAGTTCAACTCCTTCCTTCCTTCTCTTCACCTGCATCTCTGAGCACCCTTTCTACCCATACATGAGGGGATTATAAGCTTCTCAAAACCACGCTTATTCCTCCATTTAAATCACCCCATGAAATGCATTACATCCATCATTTTCTTCTTCATTTCATCAAAGGAAACCCAACCATATGAGATCCATCATAACCCATGAAACAAGCTTTAAAAAAATCATGTGCATACATTTTCCAAAAGTTAAACAAGGAGGAAAAAGGCCTATCCATGTATATATTTCAAAAACAATGGAAATCATTGAAAGAACATGTCTAGTAAATCACCAAAAGCATGTAATGGAAAACCACATTCATCATAAAACATGAAAACACTAAAACATCCATTCATCCACTTGTCTTGGCTCCCAAGCTAACAAATCAAGGTCCCACAACTACTCCCAATCTAGAGGTCACAATGCTACAGCAGAACCCCCAAAAACAAGCCTATTTAGAACCCTAAAAGGTCAAAACAAAGAATGATGAAGAAAGAGCTTTCAATAATGGAGAAGAAAATTCTCTAGGGTTAGAAAAACCCACATCTAAGAGATGGAAGGAAGAGCTTACATGGAGGTTCTTCAAATGGCAAAGCTAGCTAAAGGAGAATCTTGGAATGGTTGGTTTCCTCCGCAAACAGTATTAATAGAGAGCTTTCATGGTGAGGAAGAAGAAGATGACCTCCATTTTTCGATTGGTGCAAGCTTGGTAAAGGTTTGGAGATGGAAGAGCAAGGGGAAGTAGAGGGGAAAAACCCTAGCTTGGGGCTGGGCTTTTGAACTGGAAAAAAGGGGATAAGGGGAATGGTTCTCTTATACATAAAGCAAGGGAAGGTGGGCTCCACCGCTAGCAATTCTTGTCGGGCTAAAAACATACTTTTCGAGACCTCTGATGCGTTCGACGAAGAAGGGAAAAATGATCTTCCAAAAATCTAGTTTCTAAAAAGTATATATATTGAGGGTTTTGGAGATATCAAATTTTGTGCCCAGATTTGGTGTAAAAAGACTGTTTTGCCCTCGAAGTTAGAAAAGTCGAGTCGAACGGGAACGGAATCAACACGAAAGTTATAGAAGTTAACGAAATAAGTCGAATGTAGTAAAAACACGAATTATCGGAATCTTGAATAATCCCCCATGTACACGCAAAGTTACTAAAAAAACTCCCAAAGGGTCTCGCTAAATCAAGAAGGCACTCAAAACTCTCCAAAGCTATATAAAAGCTATTCTATTCCCAACTTAACCAAAATCTACTAATCTCACTTAGAAGTAACACACGGCTTAATCAGTGCTAATCGCGATCACTAGGGTCGGGGTATTACAAGATGGATTGAAGGAGATTTAGAGATGATTGTGCAAACCATCTGTTTAAAGAAATTCCCTAATGAAATCTGTTTGAGAGATCAAGTTATTGGAATGGCTTTAGCATTGCATAGAGCTAGGCATGTCAAATGGGCCGAGCCGTGCCGAACCAGTTAACGGGCCGTGTTGGGCTAAGGCGCCTGGGCCCGCTGGCCCATTTGGCCCGGCCCGCCAGGCATGCTTGACACGTGGGCTGCCCTCTGCGGCCTGCCAGGATGGGCCCGCCCGGCATGACAGACCTAGCCCAATAGGCACGGCCTGCCTGGCCCGCCCAAAAATGGTTGTTTTTTTTTTTTTAATTATCCATTTTACTCCCCCAAACAGCCATAAAACGGTCATATAAGGGGTATTTTGTGTCCTTTTCAATTTTACAAAGTCTATAATACTCTAACCCTCCCATTCCTTTTCTTTTAATCAAAGTTTTACTTACCAAAAAAAATACGAAGGATGTCAATCATTATATAATAGGTGGGCCCATTGTGACAAAATCACTGTGAAAATTGGGCCCAAATAGAGCACAAACTTCTTCTGTGCATTTTTTATTTTAGCACCTATCAAACATCACTAGATAGCTTTGTTTAGCCAGGTAAGCTTGGAAAATAGGTTGGGAACTTGGGTCTAATTGAAACCAAACTTAAATTTATTGACCCAAATTACATCCCTTTCTATTTTTCTTCTCTGGCCCGATCAATAGTTATAAACTTATAATAGTAATCCAAATATATATATATATATATATATATAATGTTACTTTTACTTTTATTATGATTATATTATCCCATTAAAACATAATCATCTCTAAGTATAGTTTGGCCTCTTCACTTGTGCCTCAAACCATGGATCTCGTCTTGGACTCATAAGTGTCTCTTTGGAATGTGTCAAATCAGATATTAGGTCCCAACCAACCCATATATATACAGCCCTAGCCATAATAAATATAAATTTAGGTGAGAGAATAAGGCTTTTTAAAAGGATTTTTTTTTGAATTAATATTAATTTTTTGAACATGAGTAGGTCGAGTTTGACTGAACCACTTAAATATCTTTGTCATTCTCCGTGGTTGTGTTCTAATTTTTATTTTTAATACTGATAAGAAACGGGGAAAAAAAAAAAGATAAAGGAGTCCTGCCTGGCATGGAGGCTCGAGACGGCCCGGTCCATGGCGGGCCGTGCTAGGGTTTTTCCCTAGGCCCAGCCCGGCCCGGCCCGTTTGACATGCCTACATGGAGCTCATGTGGAAACCATCTATTTGAAGAAATTCCCAATCCACTTTTTGAGATTGGTGAGTGATGATGAGTTTTGGAGTTGGGATTAGTCCAGATAATGTTTCAGTATACCATGGCAGCAATTTGAAGGTGATTAATGGGAGAATGAGGGTGGTAGAGGTGGTTTTCAGGTGCATACTTTATAGGTTAGGTGTGCTTCTTGTTGTTCTTGTGGGATTTGATAAACAAAAACCACACAAAGCATCTTATCTATTGATGAGGAAGCAGTGTTCGGAGACATAAAAGCTGATGTAAGATCTCTCAGTTTCTATTGTTCTCTATATTGGATGATGGACTTCTGAATCATGAATGATAGTGTTGTTTTAGGCTGAACATACTCTTTGTTCCATGATAATAGCCTGGGTTTCACAGACTTGGTTGGTCTCCAACTGCTATGGTTGATAGACCGTTTGCTTTTGTTTGCTTTCGAGTGCTCTATGGAACTTCAGTCAGAAACAAGATCTGTTCAATGCAGACCAATGGGTTATAACACATTCAAATTGAATTTATATATTTGGCGATTTTTTATCTTAAAATCTAGTTGTGCTTGAGTGTGTAACAAATGTAGTGTTTCTTTGTAACCGAGCCCACATGGGAATGTTGGTCTTTTAAAAAGATCAATATTTGTTCAAATATATGTAAACATATATTAAATTCTACATACAGACAGTGGATAGTGGTAATATGTGTGTAATTTTTGTTTAAAATTGTCCCAAGTTATCAAACAGAGAATTTCATCAGCAACCATATGGGGATGCTGTCATTTTTTTTTTTTTTTAATTTCTTTTGCTCTTTGCGCATGGAAATAATGGATAATGATATATTAATGCATGTCAAATTGTCAATGATGTTCTTTATAGTTCATATAATTGTTATAATATAGTCCTATTGTCTCTGTATCTCTAATGGGACGAATTGATGCATTGAGCTTTGCACATAAGAATCGTTTACATTTTTAGTCGTGCTTGAGTTGTTGTCTTGATTGGGTCATGTTGCATGCGTTCTTGAATGATAACTGTGGGTGAAGAAATGTGTATAAGTTTCTTTTTTACATAATGACAGAAACCACCATTTTAGTAAGAGAGAGAATTTCATTAGGAACCATATGGGGATGCTGTCTTTTTTTTTTTTTTTTTTCTTTTGCTCTTTGCGCATGGAAATAATGGATAATGATATATTAATGCATGTCCAATTGTCAATGATGTTCTTTATAGTTCATATAATTGTATTATAGTATAGTCCTATTTGTCAAGGTAGAAAGTGTCTCTGTTTCTCTGACGGAACGAATTGATGCATTGAACTTTGCACATAAGAATTGTTTACATTTTTAGTTGTGCTTGTGTTGTTGTCACGATTGGATCCATGTTGCATGTGTTCTCGAATGATATATGTGGGTGAAGAAATGCGTATAAGGTCATGACAGAAACCACCGTTTTAATAAAAGACAAATCCTTCTAAAAAGAGGCAAATAGAAGATGTACCAAACAAGCCCTAAAAAGCTTGAAAAAACATGAAGCATAAAAATAAAAGTAGCCACAGCCCAGCGCGTGCAACAAGCAGTCTCTAAAAGATTGAAACAAACATCAAAGAGACTGATAAAAGTAAATCCATCTCAAGTAGCCTTAATACATGAAATACCTTGTTTCAGATGGCCCACTTTTACAATTTAGGATTCGTCTAGCCAACATGAGTGGGGCTCACAGCAATGCAAAAATAGAGACCTGTTACATAACTCTTGAGTGTCCAATGTATGCGATTGACCCAGTCCATAAATACACACAGATTGCTCTGGACATCTTTTATTATTGACTTTGTATATCAATATTCTTTTTATTATTATTTTTTTAGACCAGCTTATGCTGAAATTCTACTTATTATAGGGGACTGGGGATATCACATGGGTCAACGGAACAAATCATACAAACCTACAGTCCAACTCAATGCATGCATGTGTGCAGTTTATATCTAACATCATTGGATTTTTTTTTTTTTTAATAACAAAAGGAGAAAAAAAGAACAATCTCAGCCGTCCAAAAAGAGCAGATTAACATGGACAAACTTGGACAAGATAAGAATGGTCAAATGGTGGGGTCACAAGATAGAAAGGTCATCAGTTGGACTTGAGGTCAGGCCCTCCAAAGTCTACTTTTCTTCCAGAAGAAATGCAGTCTTTTCTCCCACAAGGGAGATGAACAACTTTCTACTGATGTTACAAAAAACAAATCTGTGCCCGGCCCCAGCCCCACCGACCACCATGTCCTGGGAATGGGAAAAGAAAAAGGAAAGGAAAAGGAAAAGAAAAAGTTAAATGTCTGCAAAATGCTCAGTTGGATGATCAAAGAAAAAGGAAAAGAAAACGTTACATGTCTGCAAAATGCTCAGCTGGATGATCAAAAAAAAAGGAAAGGAAAAGGAAAAGAAAACGTTACATGTATGCAAAATGCTCAGCTGGATGATCCAAGTCTTTAGCTGTCTGTCTTGGAGGTCCCTAATCAATATGGCTACAATCATCCAGCCATACTTCACCAAGCTGAATCTCTATTGCTAGTTGGTTTTTTTTTTTTTTTTTGGTAACCCAGCCAAGAGGGCTGGGACCCTAGTGAGGGCCCACACACACACATGGAAAGGCAGCCTGCACAAGTGGAAAAGGAGCTCACACACGCGGGAAGAATGCCCATACAAGTGGGAAGGGAGCCCCCACACACGGAAAAAGGTGGTGTATCCAGGATTCGAATTCTGGACAGTCGGGTGAGAACGGCCACTCTTTACTACTCGGGTAAGGAGCCGTTCTCATTGCTTGTTCGTTAAGGGGCTGATAGTTCCTATGCTAGGAATTAGTGGTGGGGCTAGCTGCACCCAAAAAGTCCTAATCAAATTCCAGCAAGCCCAAATGATCAAACAGATTATTGAAGAGTAGAATGCCTGAGTCATTCAATTAGCACTCAACTTGTCCCAACCTCCGGTGAATGATTGTAACATTTTTCTCCTCCTAGTATTACAAATTCCCTCTCTACAAGGTGTTCATTCATAGAGTTGGTTTGCAGATTAGGCATTGACCGAAATCAAATCTAATGAACACTAGCAACCATCTGAACAAAGGACCATCAGCTCTCCCGCTATATTTTGATCATCTACTGCAAGTCCTTGGATTGGACAGCTATGGACTTTTCTTAGGTATCATTTTCAATGTCGAGCCATGAAAATGGCCTTCGAATCTTCTGAGATCTTACACCCTACAATGCCTCTTTTTCTATATTCCAGTCTTCTGGAGAAAACAAGAACCCTCTCTACGATGGAGAGGTACAGAACTCATTCCAAACAATTGAACAAACACATTATTCTTCAAGCTTGACTACCTACCTAGAACAGGACAAATACCTCCAGACCTACTTCAGGCATTGGAGAATACATTGTCCAGCTGGATAAGACGGTTGTTATCTTTTAACATTACCTGTACTTCTACCAAAAAAAAAACATTACCTGTACAAACCCAACAACATCCAAAGCAAAAGGCCAACACCTGAAATTGATACTACCAAAGAATCTTAACCCGCCCTTTTAACTTGCACTCTATCAATTTCAGCAACATCCCCCTCCACTCATCTAACAACATAAATGGTACCAATTCCACCATTTCAAAACATCAAGCAGAGAAGATAAAACAGTCCACCAGGAAAGTAGCCTAACAGATGTAGATCCCAAATGGGGAAAAAACAATTTTTCACAAACAAAAGCTTACACATATCCAACAAAGACATATGGGGTGTTTGGAGGTCTCTCTCTTTTCTTACCTTCTCTACTGTAATGTTAAGAAACCAACTGTATATACAAAAATCCATGGAAGGCAAAAAAAAAAAAAAAAAATTAACATTTATAAATTAAAACTGAAACTACCAACATGGGTATTGAAATTCAAGCTGTAATGTCCTTTGATTTGAATCAATGGAATCCTCTAGAACCTCTGGACTGATACAGCTCCAGCTTACTTTTCGCCTGCGGCAGCAGTGTGTCAGCCTTCTCATTTTGGACCATGTAACCCTGTTTTGATGCCCATTCAAGCGCGGTGAGAACCTCTGCCTTAGCGAGCTCCTCGCTATCAGGGACATGCATTGCAATGTAGCATAATAGAATGAGGGAGGAGAGCTGAACTATCTGCTCTCCAAAGTACACCAATTGGATCAGGTGTTTTGCACCACCTGCAGTTATAATAGCCTTGCAGTGATCCAAATGGAGGTAATTGTCACTGCAGGCAAACTTGGTCAGGGCAATGGCAGCCTCCCGCTCCACCTCCCCTTCTCTCTCATCAAGCAACCGCACAAGGGGGGCTATAATTCTAGTTTCTGTGGCACGGAAGGTTCGCGCCAAACACCCAATTGCCTTGATACAGGGTATAAGGAGATCCGAATCAGCCTTGTCAATGATGCTCAACAGCTGATCAACAACCGCCTTGGCTGCAGGGGAATTGGGCTTAAATGCAGACCGCCTCAATTCACCATCCTCCTCCGCCACAGCTGCAATCTCCATCAAAGCCATTGCGGAGTTAAATTGGACCTCCCCATTGCCTTTCTCCAAGAGAACCGCAAAGCAGAGGAGTGCTCTGGATTCAGTAATGCTCCGGCAGATAGCAGAGTTCCCTTTGGCAAGATGCCAGAGGGCTTTGGCGGCCATGGCCTTCATGGTGGCCTTGGTGGCAGGGTCCTCACACTCCCTCCCCTTGAGGCTGGCACCGGAGAGGGAGCCAGCTTGGGAGTTGCTGCTGCTGTTGTGATTATTGCTTGCAGGAGGAGCATGATTGGTTGCTATATTTTGTTGGGATTGAGGTTGAGATTGAGATTGAGATTGAGATTGATTTTGGGATTGAGATTGAGATTGAGATTTACCTTCCACTGCAGATTGAATCATTGTAGATTGAACCACAGAATGCATTCGAGGGAGATTGAAATTGCCCCCGGAGGGGCGCTTGATCTGGCTATGCAATAGCTTATCATCCTCATAATCATGGCCTCTGCTGCTGCTCTTGCTGCTGTCATTATTCGCCATCACTACAGAATGAATGGACAAGGCCTTGCTGCTAACCGCATACTTGCTATGCTCCTGAACCGTCTCAAAGGCCAAATGACCAACCAGCAGCCTAATTATGTTGTTCTGCGCAAAGAGGTCTTGGCAACTTAGGTGATTGGAGGCCATTTCAGAAACTGCCCACGCTACAACAGACTGAACTTTCATAGACCCTTCTTTGAGGATTTTCGCAAACACAGTGCAGACGCCTGCGTATATCATCTGTTCGACGCTTTCAGGGTCCCGAGAAAGCAGCCCAATTGCCAGGGCGGCGTTCTCCTGGCCCTCTAGCCGGCCTTCTTTGACTAGTTTTAGGAGGGGACCGATTCCTCCTTCTTCAATTATGAGCTTTCCATATCGATCATTGTCTCGGGCAAGGGATACAAGGCTGGCAGCAGCGTCCGATCGGTTGTCGAGGGAGCCGGTGTGGAGCGTGGCGATCTGCTCCCAGATTAGGCAGAGGATTGGCTCGTTGGCGGCGATGGGAGGGAGGCCGAGGTACTGGTCGCCGCGATCGTCTGCGGGGGCGGAGACACGGAGGAGCCAGGAGACATCACCTATGGAATTCTCCAATTGGGAGAACATCTTCTTGAAGGCAGCGTTGGGGATGATGGAGAAGACGCGCTTTATGAGGCCGTTGGTGCGGCACTTGGTGACAAGAGCAAGTGCTTTCTCAAGCACTTGCTCTGTGTCGTCGATTATACGGCGCGTAGGGCGCTCGTATAAGTCCGAGCTGGCACGAGCTGCCTGACGGAGAAGATGCGCCAGCTTCTCCGTCTTGGATTTCAGCTCCGCGCACTCCTGCTTCGAGGATTGCGCGTCGTCTGCCAGCTTGGTGACTTGGTCGGCCAACTGGATTGGCTTGGCTAGGATCTGCTTCACGATCTCCGCCATGATGGATTTCCTTCTCCCCCCTCTCCCTCTAAAAGGATAGAGATCAAGCTTCGATCGATCAAAGACCTGCTTGATGAGATCCCCAAAAAGGATATAAATAGAGATCAGAGAGGAGAGAAGAAGCGCGATGGATGGAGGGGTGGAAACTGTTAAGGGGAATGGGAAATGGTAATGTGATTGAATGTTTGGTGGTCGTATTAACTTTTTCTCCGTTTTGGTCTTTTGCGGTATTGGGGTCAATCTTTCTCAGGATTAATGGGTTTTTAGTTTTTACTGCTTGGGTTTGCTACCTTTGCGAGCTTTGGTAGCCACTGTAGTGATGGGTGGGAGGCGTGAATAAAGGGCGTGGGGGGCTGTGTTGGATTCTTGGTAATGTGAGCTGGCGAGGCATCCGTGTAAGTGAGAGGGTTTGCTGAGCTGGAGATCTGCTAATGGACAGACTTGGAATGGTCAAACCCGTTTTGGTTTGGGATTTAATTTCCCAGTTTTCTTTACATGGTATTAAGAGTGCGTTTGACGTTTTTTGCTATTGAGATGCTCCCGTGTTCGAAAGAGATAAGATCGTGAAAAATATTTTTAGTATGCGTAGGTCACTCTTCAAATTTTTTTATATCAACCGTGCTTATCACTGGCCTCTTCCAAGAAAGTCGTTTAAATACTGCAAATCCTCTAGCTCATCCTCATTTAAAGATAGGCTCCATGTCCTCAGTCTCAAAAGCAGGTGGCCCCATTTTATAATTCTTAAAGATGGGTCAAATCGAAACAATCACAAATGTAAGCCCATATTATAATTCCGTAATGGTGACACTACATTATAAATCCTATGTACTAGACCCGGACCCGTTTCTAAATAACGGTTCCGGTTCCGGGTTCAGTTTTGATTTGAAACCTATTTTGTTGGTTTTAGACCCGATTTCGATAGGAAAACCCAGATCCGGTTCTGGAACCGGGTCCACATAGAGGGTTTGACTCATTTCCAAAATCGATTCAATTTTTCTTCATTTTTATTTTATTTTTCTTGAAATAAGCATATCAATAAACTTATAACAACGCATCAAGTCAACTAGCTCCAGTATTAGATATAAGAATTAGGGTTGTCGATTAAGCCCGTTAAAATTGGTACCCGGCCCGTCCCAAGCCTGAAAATATAGGGCTTTAAAAAAAAATTGAGATCGGCATGCTGGGCTTAGACAATCGTTTTAAAGCCCGGACAAAATGGGACTGAGAATAGGCAAAATAGGCCCCAACCCGTCTAGGCATGCCGGTAATTACATTTCGCTCATACTCACGACTAGTCACTCAATAACTAGGCACTCGTTATTTAAAAAAATAGAGTTTTTTTTATATACCCCCCTAAGGTTTATAGGATTTGTAAATAGGCCCCTATGTTTTCAATATTTGTATATACGCACCCGCCTTCTCATTTTAATACCTTTCTTTTCCCAAAATTAATAGCTTTACAATCACCATAAGTTCTCTAGAGTAAAATGACATTTTTACCCGACTCTTTATTCATATATGCATATTTTCAAAAGCTTGTATTTATTTTTTTTTAAAGCTTTTAATATTAATAATTACTATAGTACATTAAGTGGGAGAGAGTAACCCTACATAAATCCATTCTTATCAATACAGGGCCCCTTTCATCGAATCTAAATCGATCACAAAGAAAATCAACGATTGTACTTATAATTGGTTACAATTGACCCAATCCATATACAACCCCCAATTAGATTAATGAATGTCTCAAATACATGATTCGGTGTCATGTGCATGGGAGAACTTGAGAGAGACTATTGGGACTTAGGATAAAAAAAATGGTATTTTTATAAATAATGACATACTTATATCTTTTTAATGAACTTAAGGGCAAAGTTGTAATTTTATAAAAATTCAACACAAATCTTTTGGTGTTCGCTATGAATAGTAAATTTGGGGATATGGAAGGTATTAAATTAAAAGGTAGGAGAGTATATGCAAATACTGAAACCATATGAGCCTATCTACAAATTCTATAAAGCTTAGAGGGATATATACAAAAAATAAAAAAAATATCATTGTTCTTTGGGGCCTCAAAGTCCATATCTAGGGGTGTAATGGTTCGGTTAACCGGTCAATTTGGAAAAACCGTTAACCGAACCATAACCGCGGTTTTCTGTGTTTTAAAACCGTAACCGTATCCACAAAAATCATAGAGAACCGTAACCGCGGTTAACCGTATTAAACGGTTCGGTTACGGTTAATAACCGTGGAATGCCTTTCTCACATAAGGGGATAAATGTGAATGATTGAAGGTAAAATGACACATAAAGAGCAATTGAATAAAAATCTCATTGATTAATAATCTTTATTATACGGTTAACCGTACGGTTACGGCTCTTTATTTTTTCTTTTATTTGTAAACGGTACGGTTAACCGCATACGGTTAACCGAATTATATCATACGATTCGATTCGGTTAATAACCGTGAATTATTATGAAAAACCGTAACCGAACCAAACCAAACCGTACGGTTTTTAGATTTCATTAACCGTAACCGTAACCGAACCGTGAAATACGGTTATTAACCGCGGTTCGGTTCGCTTAGACGGTTTTCAGGTTTTTTCTTACACCCCTATCCATATCTAACATAATTCAATTGCTTTGTTTTTCTCAGCTCGACCCCTAGTGTCGACGGCGTCGATGACATCTGGGCCCAAGTGAAGCCCATTGAGCTGGACTGCCCATGCCAATATAAATATTACAGGGTTTCGGCCTTGAGGATCAAGATGATCCAAGATCCAAGATACAGGAAACGGATCCTGAATCTGACACAGCCTTATATACTTCCATACATGATATGATCCGTTTTAGCCTGGAAAGATAACGATGAAGTAAAAGTCCTGATTCCCAGGAGCTAAACTGATGAACGGTAGTGAAAAAAAAAGAAAGTGAAAATGAGAGTCCTGTCACCATCGAAAGAGAAATCGGGCCATGGGCAGAGCCATATTGGTCCCTAGCCTGAGAGCAGCCTTCGCTTGTGTCGAGTCCATTCTTGTTATTTGAGTATTTGACCATCATCCTGATTTGAGTCCAACCCAACTAAGATTCATTATAGTATTTATCACAACGTAACATGTTACTTCAGGTTTAATAAAATCTATGTTACATTGTGGTAAATACTATAATTAATCTTAGTTACTTAAGGTTTCATTGTGGTAACTTTTGAGTTTGGTTATTTATGAGAGTGATCGCAGTTGAGCCTATGCTTGTTACCTCAGGAATTATTAACATTAACTTAATTGGAACCAGGCCATTGCCACCATTCGTGATAAAATATATTAAAAAGACATCACACCTAATACAAAAATGCTAGAAAAACATGAGCACGAGCAATATAATCATAATATTAAAATTTATAAAAAAAAAAAAACTTTATGTTTGGTTTCTTTAAAATTAAATGCATGCAAACGGTTTTAGTCTGAGAGAGAGGAAAAAAAAAAAAAAGAAGTCCATAAGAATTCAATACTTAATACCATATAATTAAAAAAAACACAATCCCATGAAAATTGAAGATTAATGATCAAGAAAACTAAAAAAATAAAATAAAAACAAACAAACAATATAAACTATGAATAAAATCCAATGAAATTTGGAAGACACATAGAAATAAAATATAGAAATGAAAATCCATAATCAACTCAATAACGCAAGCCATTTAAAAGAATCAAATACTCATGGGAATAAAAAAAAAAAAACTCGAGAACGGAGCACAAAAAGGCAAAGATAAAAGAACCCACAAATTCATAAAAAAACCATCATAAAAAAAAAAAAACTAAAAACCCATCACAAGTGATAAATAATAATAAAAGAAATACAAAATGAAATGAAATAAATTTTATTAAAAAGCCTATAAAAATATATATAAATAAAGATCCATAGACAATACAGTGATAAAAGAAATTTAGAAGAACCAAACCAACTTATAATAATCTAATACTCAAAAATGAAAATCTGAAGCCACAAAAGAAATAACAAAAATCCATAAAAAGATTTCACAAAGATAATTTAAAGAACCCAATGGAAGTAAAATAAATAATTAACTCATAATGATAAGCAATAAAAAAATAAAAAACTACAAGAGAAAAATGAGATTTCACAGAAAACCCCACAATAAAAAGTGATTTAAAAGAAAAAAAAAAAAACCAAGGAGAACCTAATACCCAAATGTTGAAACAAAAAATGGAAAAAAAAAAAAGAAACTTACGATCTATGAAAACCATACAAATACAAACTATAAACATATTGCAAATCTATAGAAATCTTAAAATGATGATTTTTTTGGTATAAATTATATTAAAATGACATAATTAAAATTGCTCAAATAAAATATGATAAACTCAAAAGTAAATGAATTAAAAAAGGTTTAGCTCTCAAATTGAAATGTTTAATAATTGCACCAATTGCCTCAAGATGCTCACATTTTAAAATGGGTTGAACATTGATCTAACCTAAGCATGCAAATGAGACTTGAGATGGTACTAAAAGGAGACACAAAGAAACAAAAGAATCATTGAGGTTACTCTAATAAAATACAATGAACTTAAAAGTAAATGAATGGAAAAAATGAAAGTTCTCTTGTTGACATAGAGAAATAGAATTATATTGAAGAAAGTATGAAATGATGATAATAAGAATGAGCTTAATTCGTTATTTAGATGGACCAATATTATTGGATATTCTTCTTACCATTAGTTCCGCATTCTTAAAAAAAAGTGTATAATCAAAATCAATAGATAAAAAAGAAACAAGACAAACTCAGGACAATATGGATTTCAAAGGGGCGACCCTACGACTACACCACAGAGCATCTTTTTGTTTATAGAAATATATTGGAGAAACTAAATAGACAATGATTATAATAAGAATGAGCTTAATTCTTTATTTAGATGGACCAATATTATTGGAGATTTTTTTTACCATTAGTTCTGCATTCTTAAAAAAAAGTGTACAATCAAAATCAATAGATAAAAAGAACTGAGAGTGGATTAAATAAAAAAGACTAACGATTAAATAAACCAGACAACCCAAAAATCAGCATTTCACATTCTAAAAAAGAAAAAAGAAAATAAATTCATATAATCAGAACAAACAAAAATACTTGAAATTCCTTATATTAGTGGTCCTTAGACACTGGGACCCATTAACACTCAAATGCTATTGCCTTGATTGAAACATGATGATATTGAGAGTTTCTTAATAGACAAAAGGCATGATAGAGAGTCCAATTCACATAAAAAACTTTATTGGAAAACTCCAATATATTTTTATCAGAGAATCAATTTGACAGTGGAAATAACCCAGAATGAGGTGAAATTTTGAGGTATCCCATAAATAGCAAGGATGTTTGTCTTAGTGATTGTAATTTTTAATAGATGGGGTCTATCGTAGTGTTTCACTCCACTTACATCACGATTTATAAAAGTTAAAGCCACAAACACAAAAAAGAAAAAAAAACCAAACTCCACCCTTTCTCCCTCGACAAGCGTGCATGTAGCACATTATGTTATATGGAAAGTTTCCTGCCTCCTCTTCAACTCAACACTATTGTCGCGAGTTTTTCTTTTTGCAATAATATTGTCATTTTCTCATTAATTATGATACTTATTATTTTTGTTGATCAGTTTCATATATTATATATTCATTTATTTTAGTTTTATTGTAAAATGGTTGTCATAGAAAATTAATGACTATATAGGAAATCATATAAAATATTTATTTCAAAATTTTGATTACCTAAGCTTAAAGTACAATGCATAAGTATGAAAATAATAACAACAACATTTATAGGGGTCACTATTCTAAAGATATAGTTATTTTTATAAATACCTTGTAGATAAATCCCAATTACCAGTCAATATTCCAAAGTGGGGATGGGTCCCTTCCTCATTAACTAATTTTAAGTTTTTGTTAATAACTATTAATAAAAAGATGCTCTGTGGTGTAGTGGTAGGGTTGCTCATTTGAAATCCATATTGTCCTGAGTTCGAGTTTTGGCACATACCATGATTAAGTTTTACTACATCATTAAAATACACGGGTTGGGTTGGGTCTAAAACGTGTGCTTTGTCTTTGGCCTGACCTAATTTACCCCGACCCGACCCATTTGCTAGGGTCAAACTAAATTAAATTGAATGAGTCAAAATCAATTGGAACGGATTTCAATTTGAAACCATTTCGCTTCATATATATTTATATATATATAAGAGATGTATTTATTGCACTCATCTGACTTCGATCCAAATGAACCCAAAGGAAGGTAAGATTTTGGAAAAAAAACAAATAGGGTTGATTTGGTAGCCACATTTAAGATAGGAGAAAAGAGATTGGATGGCAATCGGGTCCGGGTGGGGGTGGGTATGAGGGTGGGGCGGGTTTGGGTTTACGCAGCCCTATCCCACCACATGACCAGTGGAGAGTTTTATGTACACTACTAGAAACAATGGTATTAGCGACCGCCAAGAGCCGTCGCTAAAAGTGTCTAAACCGCCGCTAATACCCTTTAGCGACGGCTCAGCGACTGCTAAGAGCGCGACGCAAAAAATTCGTCACAAAAAGTATTAGCAACCGCCACGTATTGCGACGGCTTAGCGACAGTCAAAAATTGGATAGTGAAAATTTTTAGCGGCCGCCATGGCCGTCGCTAAAGGTAAAAAAAACCGGTCGCTGATAGACCATTTTTTAATTTTTTTAATTTTTTTCTGTTTTTTAACACCATTAGTGGCGGTCGCTAATAGCCGGTGGCCGCTAATAGTATTTTATTTTTTTAATATATTTTTAATTTTTTGCAAATCTCCCAATTTTTTTTCCTGTTTTTTATACCTGTACCTGAATATATGATATCCACCTACTAGAATCAGTTAAAAATTCTAATAACAAAAAAAGTCTTATATTAAAAATATTCAAAACATTACAAAAGTTTTAACAAATTATATTAATTACAATTCATTATAAAAGTTTCAACAAAATATATTAATTACAAAAATAAACATATTGTCTGAGAAAGGGTGCCGTGATCTTTTATACTTCAAGTAAATAGTTGCAATTCTGTTTCAATTCCGTTTCAATCCAAAATGAAGTATGGTACAATTCTACTGATCGAGCACAGAGAAGTATAGAGTCTAAAGTTCAAATGCAAACCCCAATACAAGATAAGAAAATTTTGTTCACCCCACATACAGACATACACAATCACTGTATAACTGACCAAACCCCAGAGTCTAACAATAGAGAAAAGAAAACCTCTACCATTCTGAATTACAAACAGCCAAAGGCCATCTCTAATACAGAAACAAAAACCAATTCTAATAGCATCTAAAAAACGAATACTATTTCACTCCAACTTGAGATAATTCAGACGCAATTTTGAGTGGAACTATCCTATTCTGAAAGTCTTTAACAAGCAAAAGCATATCTTGAACGTTGAACCAAGAAATTCCCCTTGCTTTCGAATAGATCCAAACAACATAGATTTGGGCTTCATACATAGAAATCAGACAAAGAAAATCAAAATCCATCAATACATAAAAAAAATAAATAAAAACAACAAAGCCCCGGTAAAATTAGAACTAGTGCCGATTTGAGTTCCTTAGGCACTGAGAATGAAATTTACAAAGAAACATAAACATAAACAAATATAAACCACAATGAAATTATAAACCAAATAAAATTTACAAATATAAACCACAATGAAACAAAACCAGAAAAGAAAATATCTAAAAAAAAGAAGAATCGGTGGCAAAATAAGACATTCGTTAGTAAAAGGATCTAGGAATTTTGTGGGGGAAAGAGACTTCTTATCTATATATACATAAATCAAATGAAAAAAAATATATATACCAGCAGTTGTAGTAAGAGATTGATTGGTGCGAGCTCTGACGCATAGAGGGAGAGAGAGAACCGGTAGCGGCTCCGGCGTGCTGGAGGGCAGGGCAGAGCGAGAACAGAGAGAGAGAGAGAGAGAGAGAGAGAGAGAGAGAGAACTAGTGGCGGCTCCGGCGCAGGGACGGAGAGAGAGACAACCGGTTCTGGACAGTGACGTGTGGGAGGGAAGAGTGCAGAGCGAGAGGGAGAGGGAGAGAGAGAGAAATAGAGAGAGAGGGAGAGGGAAAGGGAGGGAGAGAACCGGCGCACGCTGGCTCCGGCGGATTCGTCGCTAGTGCGGAACATTGGAGCAGGGGCGCGGGAGGGGAAAAAGAGAGTGGGAATGATGGGTTTGGGGGGGGGGGGGGGGGGGGGGGGGCGGGATTGTTTATTTAAGAGCTTTAGCGACCGCTATTGCGGCCGCTGTCTTTTGCGACTGCTTCAGGCGGTCGCCCGCATTCTTCTTCCGCCAATGGTTGATTCTCTAGTAGTGATAGTTGTCATATTAAACCAGTTCCATGACAGGCATGTGTTAGCTTGAGTTTGTTAATGGTTTATTTAAATCTTTTTTTTTCAAAAAATATAAAAAAGAATGTATCGGGAAAGATATGAACACAAGACATCTAAGAAAATATTACTCCTTACCACAACCAACACTAGCAAAATTTTATATTTGGTACAGGGCAGGGTGGGTTAGGCATAACCAAAATCCAAACCTACTCCAAACCCGACTCGGTATATGATAACCTAAGTCCAACCTGAACTCGAACTCTACCGACACATTAGGAGTGTAACCGTTCTGTTAACCAGGAAAACCGTTAACCGAACCGTATTTCACGGTTTTTGGTCTTTAAAAACTGTAACCGTAATCGAACCGTTAAAAACCGAAACCATGGTTAACCTGGTTAATGGTTCGATTACGGTTAATTATCATTTAAAAAAATTTGTGAAGAAATTTTCATTTACTAATAAAACTTACTATGAAAAAAAAACTATGATTGGAGAATGTCATAATATGTTGCTGTAAAAAGTAATAATAATAATTTTCATTCAAACCCTTAGGTTTTATTCTTATTAGTGAAACGGTTCGGTTAACCGTGTGTTTTGGTAACACGGTTAATCGAACCGCGGTTAACGGTTCGGTTCGGTTAACAAGAAAAAAATCGTAACCGAACCGTAAATCACGGTTTTCCGATTTCAATAATCGTAACCGAAACCGAACCATGAAACACGGTTATTAACTGCGGTTCGATTTGATTCGGTTAGTCGGTTTTATTTTACACCCCTACAACACATTACCAAATACGCCCCTTGTAAGAGCGGGCAGGGCGGTCCCCTTTGAATCTGACCCATTGCCATACCCAAAAGTGATCAACTGTTCACATGTGTATAAAATCTACGGCTGGCCTAATAAGTTAAATTGGCTTGATTCAGTGGTTCCAGCTGCAATGATGGGACATATCTAACGCAAGTGGAATGTACAAGGGCAAATATAGCATCTAAGATAGTAAATGAGAAAAAAAATGAGGTAAACAAGTATCAGGTGAGTTGCATGAGAACTTTTTTATGAGCCCCAAATGTGGGTCCCATTCCGAATGGGACCACAGGATGAAAAGATCTATGTGAGACCCCCCCAAACATCAAGTTTGACTTTAAACCCATTCTCCTAGCCCCTTCATCCGTGGCCCACAAGTTTAATGACTTCATATTAAAAAAAAGAATCAACTCTCGATCCAACGGTTCAGTGCATTCGGATGTGTGTCAATCCTTGGAATAAGTGACTATCAAGGGGGATCCCTATCTATACATTATTTGGACGGGTTGCTAGGTGGGCTCCACAAAAAAAATTCTCATATAGTTCTCACCTGAAAATCTCCGATATTCATTTACAAGCACCGAAATAGCGCTGCTGGGCTCTACAACACTATTTCAGTGTACTTAGGCACACCTTTATAGCGTTTCTGGGCCTTTGCTCGCTCGCTGAGAGCCCTCTCTTATACCTCTATCAAAAATGTTCTTTTTTATCCGATTCATGGAAAATCAAGAAAACAAGTTGCTTTCCTTAAGAAAAATTTGCCCGCACAAGAAGATGGAAAATGAGGTCCACGGAAATAGGGATGGAAACAATTATCTGATTCTTCGCTTATTTGGAGGTTCGAAATATGGAACATGTTTTATATTCCAATTCATAAATGGGTCTAGGTTTAGAGCCCAATTTAGGTGCCAATTGATAAATGAGTCCGGTTTTGGATTTGAGAAAGTCTATATGGACAAACTCATGGACAGAATTTGGGACAAACTGTGTGAAGAATGCATTTAACTTTTGAGAAAGCGGGAAAAAGGGAAAAGAAAGTCTATACAGTTTGTCCCAAATTCTGTCAATGAGTTTGTCCATATAGACTTTCTCATTGGATTTATACAACTTCTGGCCCATGGACCCTGAGACCCAACATACAAGTTTTTAGAATTGTAAATTGTAGCTCAAAATCAACTTGGTCGACCATTTTTATGTTTAATCTTGGAGCTAATGGACTTTATGCACCGTTATAAGTTGAATGGTATTCTTATTTTAAATAAAAAGGTAAAAATAGAAAAAAAATCAGAAATAATTTTGAAAATAGATCCCAATTATATGGAGCCAACAAAAACAAGCTTCGAGTTAGAACCAATCAAAACTATCATTTAGAAATGGTTCCGGTTCCAGATCTAGTATTGGTCCGGCCTGGAACCGACTCATTTACATCCCTATGTTGAAATTCGGAATGCTTTCTTAAATGAATTAAAAATGTGCCCTCAAGGAAAAATAGTTTCTCCCTTTCACTAAGTTTTTCAAAAAATACAAGAAATGAATTCTTCTAAGATGTAGAAAACCTTTTTTTAGAAATATTCTTATTAATAAAAATGAGTACACAATTGCTTAATAATTAATTATTTTTATAGAATAATTCTAAAAATAAACCTTTCTATTTGAAACCAAACACATCCGAGAATTTACTTGTAGAAAAAAGTTGAGATTGTTTTTATTCTCTCTCATTTCTCCACTTTGTGGAAGATTCTCCAATCTCCACCTCTCGTTTCTCCGCGTCCAAGTGTGTCCTAGCGAGCCCTAAACTGGTCCAACCTATTGCCACCCTTTATTGCCATTCTTGAAGTTGTGGTTCCCACTTTGGAAAGTGGAGGCTGAGTTCTTGTTGAAAATCCGATCCTTTTTAAAGGCTAAGCTTGGGAATTCCCATGTTAGAAGGAGTGGGAGTGCAAAATGGTGCCAATTGTTTAAACAAAACCCCTCCAACATATGGAATATCTTCAAATTATACATCAGTCTGAATTTTATCTACTATTAGATTGACTCTTTGATGAAAAATAATTTTAATGGACATGCATAAAATACTCTTTTTTATTATGAAACTGTCAAACGGTGGAATGGACGTGGATTGATATTTTGAGTATGTCCCAAATTACCAATACGGTTTTCATTTTGAACGATTTGGATTTTAATACGTGGGCCTGTCCCAAATTATCAATACGGTTTTCATTTTGAACGATTTGGATTTTAATACGTGGGCTCGCCTACAGAGTTTCAACTCTTTTAACTCAGGATTTCTCAGGGTGAAAAGCCTTAAGAGGATCCATAGTCGATGGTTGGAGCCTATAACACGGGCCCCACTTCAAACATGATGCATCAGTGTCAACAAGACTGAGTCGAAACTGAGCCTTATCTCCTTCACGTCTCTCTCCCTGCAGCAGCAGTGTGGCCGTACATCGAAGCTCATGTCTCTTTCTAACAAGTGGATTTTCGTGGCAGAAGCATGCATTGTTTCTCAGTTTCATTTGCTTTCTAAGTGGGTCCCAGGGTTCGAGCCATAGATCTGATGAGATCCATCGTCATTGGGAGATCCACATTGATCTTCTTCTTGTTACCCTTTCTACTATCTATCATAAATCAAACCCATTAACATAAAAATTATAATAGGAAAATTTAAAAGAAGAAAAAAGACAAATAGAATGATTAGTAAAAACCAAATTCCCTAATAACAAGAATGAGCTATATAACCAAAATGCAGCCAAACTACCAAAACGAATCGCATATGAATGGTTTCGATGTATGTGGTGTGAGTTTGTATTAGATAACAACTATCTCTGTGTAGAAAGAGGGACATACACTTTCAAGAAAAAATACAAATAAGAGATCTGATTAATCAAATCCATTTGCAAGAAGGCATTTTGCCCATATCTATTTGATTCAAAGGTAGAAATCTCATCAGCGTCCCTTATTTGTATAGAAGAGGGTGATGCTTTTGGTGAGTCTAAGTAAGGAGGAAGAAAAAGAAGAGAGAATCATACAAGAAAGAAGAGATCTAGGGCAAACTTTTATTCGATGCTATTGTATAGAAGCCAAACTGCCTAAGCTTGAATTGGAAGAAGGATAACGGGTTCCAAGATTTCTTTGTTCGGGAGATCGTTGAGACCGAGAGCTATTAAGGTTTTTCGAGATCGGGGGTGGGCCAATGAGTTTATTAGAATGTGGCATGGGCCACTTTTAACCTCTTTTAGATCAATCAGGCCTGCTCCTGCTTGGACGTCTATAAGACATTTTTTTTCTTGTATGGACACCATTAGCCCTGGAAATTCACTCCTGGGGAAGAAAGTGAGAAAATTCCCCAAACATTCTCCATACTACTACTTTTTGCGATATCGCACCACTTTTTTACGATATCATAAAATCTTAATTGAATTATGTGATATCACATAAAATATTAGAAAAAAGTGCCCATTTGCAAAATCGCAAAAAAAGTAGCGATATATTACAAAAAAAGTAGCAGTCTATCAACCTTTGTTATCAAGCGTAAGTTCCCATGGCTAATGGGGACCATACAGGAAAAACTCCTTTTAAAATTCTTTAGAATTTAACACCATACACACAAGCGTGCCATTTACGATTTGGACAATATAAATCAATCCTGTTCTGTTGGATCTACGTGTGGGCCAAAGCCTATTGATCCAAACTTCAATTAATTTTACAGCCACATTATGGATGAGCCATGCTTGTCTCAAGAGCTTAAATAGAAGATTTTTATCCTCAGCCATGCATAGCAAAATCACCTAACCAAGTCCAGGAGGGCCCCACCTCCTGAAACCTCCCATGAGCCAACCATGTCAAGGCCTTCGGGAGTTCCATGAGTATTTCAAATGGTCCCCAGCTGGCACCCAAATTAAGCCTCTGAAAAGCACATTCAACCTTCCTGTACACGGGGATGCAGTGGCCAATATAAGGAGGTGACATTTACATGACAGTACCATATTATGATTGGAAGCTTCAAATCTGATAAGATTAGGGAGCAATATGACTTGAGTCACGAACAAGGTTGGCTATGGGTCCATAAATTGGGACCATCAGTGGAGTCCTAATCAGGTCCCGGGGCTAGGACTTTGAGTCATGTCCTGATCAACATGGGTCTGACCCTAATCTGACCCTGTTTAGGCTCTCCTGCCTTCAGCACCATATATCATGAAAACATTGGACAAGTTTTCCCTGGACTCGTGCCTGTTTGATTCAGAATTTTAATGAAATTTGGAATTTTCATGCCGCAAGGATATATACATATATATACACACACACACACACATACCAACATATCATATGTAAGAATCAGCTGATGAAATCAATTATATATAACATAGCAGTAGGCTGTCAAAGGGCCCGGTCCGGGCCAGGTGGGTAAGTCCTTACCCTACCCACATATATGCTGGCTGGGCTTAGGTTGAGCCAAAGGCCTCGGAGCCCTTGGCAACCTACAATACCAAATTCCTTATCCTACCCTCAAAGGCTAGAGCCGAAAGAAATAATTTTTTAAATATTGTTAGATATAATAATTCTTCTCTACCATGAAGCTATCCCTCTTTTAGTCGAGCCACGGACTGATGGAGTGCAAAAGTTAATATTTTTATGCAACTTCTAAAAGAACACTAAACAAGTTATTTTGCCCTCATATAAAAATATAATTTAGGGTTAAATGAGATAAACTAATTTGATAGTATTGTTACATGAAATTAGGAAATGGAAGACACTATTAAATGCCTTAGCATACTAGTAGTTACATAGTCTAATAAAGTTATGTGCCTGATTTTATTTGTAGCAAAGCTATTAGTAAGATTGTCGCAGTTGAAGTTTTGTTAGTTGTACCTTTTTTTACTAGTTCATGTACTGCATTTTCTTAAAAAAGCAATAATATGGACAATCATATCATGTTTGAGAATTCTCATATGGTTCATTTAGATTTATTTCAAATAGGCATTAGACCTTTTCCAAATAAATTATTTAGTATGTATAGTTCAAATAAACATTAGACCACTCTTGAATTAGCATTAGCCCTAACTTGTATTCTTTGAAACATCACTATTGGATTTTATAACATAGCAATCGGATTTTGACTATCTAAGATGAATGACTAAGATGACTTGAGGTATGAGTCACAAACTTTTACTCCAAATGTGGAGTGAAACAACAGTCATGAAAGTAAGGGAATAGAAAGAAACTCGCTTCAAGCAATGACTAGTAGTTGAAACTCAACCCCACTTAATGAAGATGATGGCTACCCACTTAAACTCTCAAACTTCAATAGCTTATATTGGTAAAAATTAGTCTAATGAATAACAAACTGAATTCCCTTTTTATTGAAGAATATGTTCATGTTAGGCAAACGTAAAATAAAACATACCGTTCTAAAGTAGACATAGTATCAAATATAGGTACAATATTGTGATATGTGGGGATATCCATCAAAAAATTTCACCTCAGCTTTGGCTGTTATCGTTTGAAAATATATTAAATCTTCATTATTAATTGCTAGTTAGAGGAGTTTTTCATAGTTTGTTGGTTTTTTTTTTTTTTTTTTTTGAAAACTACCAGAAAAATTCCCATAGGACCCTATAGGACTGACGAGGACCACTAGCATGTTGAAGACGGAAGGGGTCCTCAAGGTCCTTTTCAGTATTTTTTTTTAATCATTTTGCGATGTGGTCGATATTGACCATTTTATAGTGTTCAGTGATGTGAATTTAAATTCAATCTTTTAATACTGCAAGTGCACAGTTGTCTTTATGAGACAATGGCAAGAACAGGTCGAATCCCACAAGGAGCACTACTAAGTTAAAATTCAAAATCTGATTTTTTTTTTCTATCAAAGATTAATAAGTAATTGAGATCCAAGAAAAAGAACTAGAAAAATTCAGAAACATAAACTAATCAAATATATAAAACAGATTAGAGCATCCAAAATCCACTAACAAGATAATTAATCCATCCATGCAATTATTCTACTATTTGTCTAAAAAATAACTCAGATCAGAAACAAATCAATGTTTTGGATCCGGAGGATTTGTCTTTCGAAAAATCAATTTTTAATAAAAAGAATAAGGTCACAACCCAAGACCTTCTTCACCTCATAAAAGAATGAAAAACCATAAGCATGACTCATCAAATTAATTAAGCATAAATTATCAAAGGATCTCAGCCCTAAGCATAATCTATCAAAATAAGTATAAATCATCAAACTATTTTCATTAGAAATAAAAAAACAGGCTGCCTAAGGCATGAAGATAGATCTATTATTCTAATAGAGCATGCATTTAAAATAGACAAGAAATAAAATATAAAATTAACATAGATTAAATTAAAGATCTACTTAGCTTCAGCTGTGTGCTCCAATCCAAAAATATACTCCTCCATTGCAAAATATATGATTTTCATTGAGAACTTCATTTTTACAACTTCTCATTCACAAAGATTCTCCTTCAAAATAAATCCTTGGACATGGCCGAAGGCTACCAAAATAAAATAATGGAGAAAAGAGGTAAGGAAGAGAAGGTGTGGTTAGGAGAGAATAAATCAATACAGAAAGATGGGTGAAGTTTTTTTGGACGTATGGAATATGGTCCTATGTGTCTCCATCATGTCTCCTTTTATGCTTTTTGCAAACCCATTTTAGTAAAGAAGTACCACCCTTTTAGGTCTCTTTTTTCCTTATTTGTAGGGATTCTTTCTTGTTCTCCAAGCTAACTTTTCTTCTGAAAAGACTTTTGGCTTTGAGATAATTCTCTTTTTTAATTTAGGTGTCCTTGGTTAATCTTTAGATGGGGTCCCAAAAGAGATGTGTTGCAATTGATTATTAACAGTGTGGATTTAATTGCAATCCCGTCTAAAAATGAACATGAAAATCTCCGGGCCAATAAATTTGTCAATATAGCTCTGATTTGCACGTTCTTGGGCTCCACGGATATCTACTCTGAATAAGTTTTCCAACAGTAGGTAAATTTCATCAATCCGATGGTCGGATTGAAAGTTATGGCCATTTGAAGATGAGTTATCTTGAGAAAAACAGGATTAACTTGTAAATTTTGATTTGCATTGGATTCTATCTCTGCACAACTTTCATTTTTGAAAGGACATCAGATGTGGATGACTCAAACTCTTCTTCTTTTCTTCCAATCAGAATTGTACTCT
Source organism: Umbellularia californica (assembly GCA_028538565.1). Taxonomy (NCBI): domain Eukaryota; kingdom Viridiplantae; phylum Streptophyta; class Magnoliopsida; order Laurales; family Lauraceae; genus Umbellularia; species Umbellularia californica. Next base: position 57,721,789 of record JAPQWN010000007.1, read on the forward strand.
TTGAATTATCCATTGATAATTTCAAATTTGCAACTACTGCGGACCTTGTCATGTGGGACATTTCATTTGCTTGAACAGTGGGCCCTATGAGAAGACTTCTACTGTAGTTAGGACTCTTCACTGACATGATGAATGGACCCCTCCTTTGATTAATTTGCATATGGTTTGTGTATGGGGTCTATATGGTAAATTCTTCAATTTACTTCAATTCAGCAATGCAAGGCCTAAGATGACAATGTGTGCTTAAAGTGAGTTCCATGATAGAGGCCTTTAATTCTCATTTTCTGCACATTTTAATTTAACAAATCAAATACTGAAGAGCCCATATTGAGGCGGGACCCATCCGGTTAGAGTTCTACTCCAACTGGGACTCTTTGGAGAAAATTTGGAAAACATTCTAAGTTAACGCAGAAAATGTATGAAAAGTATGAAAATTCACGTTTCTAGGTTAAAATGCATGAAATGATGAAATTATATGAATAATGATGCAATTCACCTAATTAAATCCCTAATTCAACCCAAAATGATACGTAAATGTGCAAATTCATGAATTCAATATTCAGTAAATAAGACAGTTACATGTTAGAAAAAAATATGACTGACAGATTGATCGATATCTACCATTAGGTAGATATCGATCATTCTGTCATGTTCAACAAATAAGATAGTTATAGGTTAGGAAAAATCTAACCGACAGATTGGTTGATATCGACTATTAGAGTTAAATAGTGATAGTTGATGTCGATCATTACAGCTAAGAAGAAGAAAAACACTCTTCTCTCTTCCACAAGCGAGTGAGAAGAACGCAGATCAAATGTTCGCCAAAATGATTGAAAGAGTACCAAGAGCTAAAGATGAGAGAGATGATGGGGGGCAAAGAGAACTATCTCCTAAAATATATTTATGTATTTATGCAAGGATTTGTATGGAAATGGGGTCGGCCTTGAGTGGCAGTGCATCAATGAGTGTAGGGGGAGAAGGGAGGAAGGAAGACAAGATGGAGTGGGAGAAGGAAAGGAAGGGAGAAAGAAAGGAAAGAAAACAAAAAAAAGAAGGATGAAGGAGATGGCTCGAAATGCAATGCAATGGTGTAGGCGCAGTGCATTGATAGGAAGTGCAGTGAAGGTGGGTTCGGGGAAGAAGAAGGGAGAAAGAAGGAGACGGGACTGGAACGAACACTACAGAATGGTCGATATCGACCAACCTACATAGAAGGTCAAAAGACCCCTCCCGTCTTCAACATGCTATGGTGATTCTTCTAGTAGTTTTTCCTTTTAAAAAAATCTCATATATATTATTTATTTTACATATTAATAAATAAAGGACCAGGCTGGGCCCCCTCAGGGTGGGTTAAGACAAATCTTAGCTCGGGCCTCAAAATTACATGCTTTTCAAGATTAGGCCCTACTCTACCTTGGGCTTTAGGATAGAAAGAAAAGCCCTTGTTTTGACGGATTTTGCAACCGAAGCCAGCCCGGCCCTCTTGTCAAAGGGCCAGATCGACAACTCTTCGTAGCAGCAAGCGAAATAGGCTAAGGGCTCTCCATTTCAAAAGGGAGCTTCCTCGTATAATCACGCCATATGTGTCGAATAATAGTTATAAGGCCACGTAATTGTGGAACCCCCATAAAATCTAGTAAAATCTAAGAGCACCTCCAACAGCTCTGCCTTTTCTCCACATCACCCTCCAACGGTCAAAAATGACTGCTTCCTTTTTGGACATTCAAGCTCCAACAGCTCTGCCTTTTCCACGTGGATTTGGCATAATTTGGCATGCCAAAAAGTGAACTTCAATTGAATTTTTTTTAATAAAATAATACCATCTTTACTAATGCACAGTGATAATATCGTTGCACTTTCAATCCGTTGGAGAAGAGAATGGTCAGTGGCTGTTTCTATCCCCAGTGATGAGAAGAACGGCTATTTTTATAGCCGTTGGTAATTTTTTTTTTTTGGTCTTTTTTAATTTTAATGGGTAATTTAAATTGTGATAATTTGAGAATCTCTTAGAGCTTGAATGTCTATAAATTATGAGTGTTTCAAGTCCTTTTTTCTTCATTCACACTATGGATTCTCAATTTTCTCAATTTCCTAATTTTTCTACCCAATCTCATAATTTTTCTACCCAATATTCACAATATTTGGGTGGGGCATCCAAATTCCCTACTGATGACACCCCAAAGAAAAAGGCTGTTGGTCGAGGTGCCAGCTTTAGTATAGAAAAAGATCGTCTTCTCATCGGTTCGTGGTTGAACACTAGTCTGGATGCTGTGCATGGAAATGAGCAGAAACTTGGGGCTTTTTAGGAACGAGTGGGAGAATACTATCACAACAATAAGCAATTTTTCAGTGATCGAACTGACAAAATGTTGTCACAGCGATGGCAAAAGATTCAAGCGTCTGTCAACAAATTTTGTGGATGTCTTGCCACAATTATTTCCAGAAACCAAAGTGGCACAAATGAACAAGATAAGGTAAAGTTATATATATATGTGTGTGTGTGTGTGCGCGTGAATTTTTTTTCTTAATTTGAGCTTACATTTAATTTTCAGATTGCAGAAGCAAAAAAAGTTTACGAACATCTATATGGATCAAAATTCACCTTGGACCACGCTTGGATCTTGTTGAGGCACCAACCGAAGTGGATATAACTGCAGCAACAAGTACTAGAGAAGACATCCGTAAAAAGAGCAAAATCTTCTACTTCTGGCTACTCATCATCTTCTAATCCAAGCACTCCCATAAATATTGAGGAGGATGAGACAATTAATAATGCTTATGATCCCATGACGAGACCCCCACGCAGAAAGGCTGAGAAAAGAAAGATGAAGCAAACCACTATCAACGAGTCAACACCTATTGCAAATCTCATCCAAAAAATGATGGATGACAAAAAGGAAAGAGATGAAAAAAAAAATAGAGCTTCTTAAGCAAAAAATCGAGCAAGATGAGAAGAAGGTGCAATTAAAGAAAATACAAATGGAGATGGAGATCATGAGTATGGATACATCTAATATGTCTGAGGAGCAACAACAATACTATGCTAAAAAAAGACTTGAAATTCTGAAAGGAGGGTTAGGTGGTGGTTTCTGAATTGTATTTTATTTTTAGAATTAGTATGTATTTTTTATTTTAATTAATGAATTATTATTTTTTTAAATATAATGCTGTACTTCAATTTGATAAAGTTGTCATTTCACTAGCAATTTTATAGTCGTTGAGAAAACTAGCCGTTTTATAGCCGTTGGAGAAAACTAGCCGTTTTATAGCCGTTGGATCCCACTAGCCGTTTTATAGCCATTGGAGAAAACTAGCCGTTTTATAGCTGTTGGAGATAACTAGCCGTTGGAATATTTCATACATATAAACCATTCTGGAAAAAAATTATTACACCCAAACCTCTTACTTCTCTTCATTTGAATTCTTACATCAATTCGGAGATGTCTCAAAATTACACCGATTCCTCTTCTGACACGACGGATGACCTATGGCACATTGTCATAAATTCCAATTCGGATGAAGAGTTACAGATGTTGTGTAGGGCTGCTCTGGAAGAAGAAAGAGAAAACTTACAAAGGAGAACGAGAGTGCATCGTGGTTTTATTCAAGGTCACACAATCATCCACAAAGGGCGAATCTCAGGACATCACAGGCTTTACAATGACTACTTCAGTGAAAACCCAGTCTACACTCCCTCTCAATTTCGAAGGAGGTTTCGAATGCGCAAACCTCTTATTCTTCGAATTGTAAATGCGGTGGAGGCGCATGACCCATACTTTCAACAAAAAAGAAACTGTGCAGGCAATCTTGGTTTATCAGCTCTTCAGAAAGTCATAGCTGTAGTGAGGATGCTTGCTTATGGAGTTGCGACGGATGTAGTGGACGATTACGTTAGGATCGCTGAACGTACCTCTATAGAATCATTGAAAAAGTTTGTTCAAGCGATCATTGATGTTTTTGGCAACGAATATTTGAGAACACCAAATAATGCTGACATTTGTAGATTGTTATCAGAAGGTGAGAGACGCGGGTTTCCTGGGATGCTGGGTAGCATAGACTGTATACACTGAAAGTGGAAGAACTGTCCAGTTACGTGGAAAGGCATGTATGCTCGTGGAGACCACCGCGAGCATTCTTTGATTCTTGAAGCCGTGGCATCATATGATCTTTGGATTTGGCCTGCTTTTTTTGGACTACCGGGATCGTATTGGATTGATCTCCTATATTTACCGACCTCGCTGAAGGCCGAGCTCCTTCCGCCAACTACTCAATCAATGGTCATGAATATACAACTGGCTACTATCTTGCTAATGGCATATATCCATCGTGGGTGACATTTGTCAAAATAATTCCATGTCCTAACGGGCCAAAGGCCACAAATTTTGCTGCAGCTCAAGAGCCCACAAGGAAAGATGTGGAGTGTGCGTTTGGAGTGCTACAGGCACGTTTTGCAATTGTTCGTGGGCCTGCTCATTTCTGGGATCGTTAAACACTTCAGCATATAATGAAGGCATGCATCATAATCATAACATGATTATCGAAGATGAATGCGATCAAAGTCTTCCACCTAATTACGATGCACGAGAGGGTGAATGCAGTGACCTTCCTGTGTCACGTGACCACACTGCAGAATTTCAGGATTTTATTCAAAACTACTTGCGTATTCGTGACAAGAGAACACATTCTCAACTCCAAGCCGATCTGGTGGAGCACCTGTGGCATTTCCAAGGTCAATATGAAGAAGCTTGTGATTGACTATAATATTATGTAATTTGATTTTACCTTTTCAATGAAAAATGGGTTTCAATAAACAATTTGTGTTTTTTTTTATTTTTTAATAATTTATTACTTTAATAACATTTAAATCATACCAAATCCCATTAAATATAAGTAAGATATATGTAATAAAGTAAATGAGGATTAAATGAAAAATGAATAAAATAATAATTTGACATCTCTCTTGGAGTTGCCCAAGTGAGATGCCAAATTTCCATATGCCATTTTTGCCACATAAGCCTTCATTTTTTAAAAAGGCATATGCAGAAATGGAGTAACTGTTGGAGATGCTCTAAACCTCCTCAAGAATCTCTCTCACCAAGATTTCTATAATACATCACTAAAATTTCTAAATGGAATCCAACTCTTCCATCCAGCACCTCAAATCAGAGACTAAACAATTGTAGAATAACTTCAATTTGACGCTGCATAAGAAGTAGTGAAGTGACGAGATGTGATGGGAGAAGAGATTACAACCTTGTCAAGAATAATGAACATGGAGCTTGATAAGGACCCAACCCAGCCAGGGTGACAAGGCCGATGGTTGAGTCATTGGCCCATGTAAGTTAAACCTTGTGGTTCATGCATGTGAGGCAGATTGCAAGTAAATTAGAAAAGTGAATAAAGTGATGAGGCTTGACTTGTCATACTATAATCATCCATTGAGTTAGTGTGTTGATAGAATTGGATTTCTTTCCCAGCTAAGTAGCATGATTTTCTTTGCTAATTATGTGGTGATCTTTCCTTGACGTAAGGGAGAATTTTTTAATTATCTTTCTATCCATGTAAAGCTAGCTATGGCTATTTAGTAAAAGAAGAATAATGAGAAAGCTATCAAAATTTATCCCTAAAATTTGTGCTTGCACAAGGAGGTTGTCCAACCTCGAATTGGATGATTTAGGAGGCTGTCTAACCTCGAATTGGATCATCAATCTCTCTTTTCTCTTTAGGTTCCTATCAATTGGTATCAGAGCATTGTTCCTGGCATGGCTACCAATACTAGAAACAAGGTTTTGGCTACAAAGGTCAATAAACTTAGTGAGAAAGTCGGTCACTGCGTGAGAGCCTTGCAGGATCTTAAGGTAATCTTGGCTGCGATGACCTCTAAGCACGACCACATCCTCTCACTTCTTTCTAAAAAGGCTTAAAATGAGGATTCACATGGTAGGAATGATGATCAAAATCAAAATGGAAATTCACCACATGGTCCAATAGACGATGCTACAAAGGAGGATGGATATACACAAGCAGCCATATCTATTTTTGCAATGTTAGGTTATTCCTCTTGCCAAGCTATGTGTATATCCAGACAGAAGCGGTATCTGTATTGATCGACAATGGCAGCTCCCACACCCTTATTAGTAGTAAGTTGACTTGTTTGCTTGATTGGTCTGCACATCGATCTTCCTCATTTGATGCTCTAGTAGCATGTGACAACAGACCCAAGCAACGCAAAGTGTATAAGAGGGAAGATGCAATACTATTGAAATTATTTATGCAACTTGCCTTAGCCCGTTTGGTATTTGATCCAGGAGGTGTTGGCACCGCCAATCTCCCCAGGGATGATGCAACATGGGAGGATCTGCAGCTAATGCGACATTTTCCATATCTTGACCTTGAGGACAAGGTCAAGTTTGAAGGGGGGTAGAATGATAAGGACCCAACCCAGCCAAGGTGACATGGCTGATGGTTGACTAATTGGCCCACACAAGTTAAACCTTGTAGGTTATGCATGTGAGGCAGATTGCAAGTAAGTTAGAAAAGTGAATAAAGTGATGAGGTTTGACTTCTCAGTCTAATCATCCATTGAGTTAGTGTGTTGATAGGATTGAATTTCTTTCCCAATTAAGTAGTAGGATTTCCTTTGCTAATCATGTGGTAATTGTTCCTTGATGTAAGGGAGATCTTTTTAATTATCTTTCTATCCATGCCAACTATGGCTATTTAGTAAGAGAAGAATAATGAGAAAGGTACATAATTTATTTCCTAAAATTTGTGCTTGCACAAGAAGGCTGTCCAACCTCGAATTGGACGATTTAGGAGGCTGTCCAACGTCAAATTGGATCATCTATCCCTCTTTTCTCCTTAGGTTCCTATCAGAGCTATTGCGGTATAAAAGAAGTAAGAAGCCGATTAAGTACAAGTGGGTCTAAAAAGTGAAAAGATGTTCATATGGGACTATAGACGGCTAAAAGATATGGTTGGTAGAATGCGAGTCTAGCCAGTAGCACGAGATTGATTTTGATGGGACTTGTAGTTTGATAGAGAAAATCACTACCATATAAGGTGTTGATTGTTATTGCAGGGTGGAAACTTTGGCAGATAGATGTGTAAAAAAAAAAAGGCCTTTCTATATGAAAATTGACAGAGATCTATGGTAAAGCCACGTGATTTTGACGACCAATAGTTTAATTTCACGAAGATGCCTCTCCACAGAAATTTTTAGGCCATAATAACATCACTAGGATGCATGATTGCAAAATATCAAAGTGTTTATGATTGTCTAATTTCATCACATATTCACATGTGATATGGCCCACATGCTAGCAGGTGCTATGTATTTTGCAATCATCCTATAGTGATGTTATTATGGCCTTGAAATTTACGTGGAGAGGCATCTTCATGAAAATAAACCCTCCTGCGGGCCCACATGAATGTAAGAAAATCATTCCACACATGCTATTCCTATGAGAGATGCTCTCATAGGAACATCTCCCTTTCTCCATATATATATATATATATATATATATATATATATATATATATACACACACACACACACACACACACTAGCAACAAAGGCCCGTGCTAAGCCCGGGCAAAAATTATAGATATGTTAAAATTTAAGAATTCTTTTGAAATATTGTTAAGTTAAAATAAATATAAAATAAAGTAGATTTACATAACTTGACGACCCCTTGAATTTAAAGGCATTGATCATTACGACCATCTCATTTATAGATATATTATACCATTGATGATTGAAAATATAAGAAAAAGAAAACAAACCGGATGGATCTACATTTACTAAAAAAACCAAAAGGAACAGATAAAAAAATTAACGTGTTTGATTCATTAGTGGCAGCCACCCTTGAAATTTTTTTAACGTATGGGACCCACTGATGGCTCTTCATCCAAAGAAGAAAAAATGGAGGATAAGAATAAAGGAAATAGATATCAAATGATTTCATCCTCAATGGGCCACACACCACATCTGGATTTATGATGATCGAATAGTTGGCCCCCACATATGATTGATAGTATAAGAAAAAAAAATTGAAAGAGGGGGGTGAACAAGTGTAAGAGAAGAAAAAAAAACCTAAAAGATGTACATTGAATGGGATGAGTGTACGTGGATATAGATATGAGTCATCATAGTATGTTTCTAATAGTTCTAACTCATACACACACATCATATCCTAACAATTATAAAAAAAATTAAGCTTGTGTATGATACCAATCAAGTCTGATTGCCCGTTACCGATACATATTGACCTAGAAAACTAATATCTATGCATAATTCATGAGTGGGTTCCACTGCAGAAATAAGTTAAATGTGTGTGGCCCACTAATTGATATGCATCCATTAAGAAACCAGACAATGGCCAACAAGCTTGTCTCCTTCCATTAGTGGGGCCCACTATTAGAAAAAAGGGGTTAAGAGAAGGCCATTGGGATTTCATCCAATACTGGAGTCCAATCTTGAAATATATTTAATATGATTGGTGCCCACTACTGGATCCATCCATTTAGGAAAAAAAACCGAAATGAGACTAAATAAGCAACAGTTTGGATTTCATTCATCGGTAGGGCCCACAAAACATATTTAATATGGGACCCATTGATGATTGAAGATCTAAGGAAAAGAAAACAAACCAACTATAAAGACTTGTTTATAATTTGGATAATGGTAAGAAATAAGACTCAAATTCAAACATTCATAAAAATCTCTTATGAGAGGTTTTAGGAGAGAAAGAGTAGCTTAAAGTGAAGTGGCACCTTAAAATAATGTGGGTTTTTTTATTCATATTTCTTTGAAATAAGAGACTTTTTAGGGATGAGGTGGCACCCCTCATAGCCCACCTCCCCCTTTGCTTTAATATATATAATATTGTTATATCATTGAAACGAGTACCGCGAGCATAAGAAAGTGCTTTCTCCAAATTCTGATTGAAACGCATGCTATGAGTAGAAATCAACTCTAATAAGGGAGAGCATAAGAGCCATCACGGACTCGAGAACATCACTGGAGGGATTGGTTGGTGAAAGGTTACCCGAGCAAATTAGGTTTGTTAGGATAGTCCTTATCTTAACTTGGTTTTTAATTTTGAGTTGATTTGGTTTGAATTTTAATTTAGCTTATCTTTAGGGGGTGTTTGAATAAATGCATAACATAATATCAACATATTTACATATTGTAAGATTTCGTTATCATAAAAAAAAAATAGTATTATATTATTATTATATTGTGTCACTTATGGTGTTTGAATATTTTCAAGAATTTCAATATACCTTTGAAGTGTTTCGCAATTTATAAAATAAAAGTCATGAAGTGATATCCGAACAAGAAATAGAGAGAGTAACCAATTGATCCAATGCAGGACCCGCTAATTAGTAATCACATGTGTTAATAATCATAATAGGACCCATCTATTGTTAAAAGAATCAAAAGACTAAATGCTAAAATCATGAGACCCAAAAATATTATTTAATTAAGGCAAATCCACTAGACGTTGGTATCATAGTTTAATACATCTAATGGTGATTTTCTAGTTTTTTCTTAAATTTCTTTTTTATTTTTGGTAAAACCTTATCTAATGTCAGACATCATTGATGAATCATTTATGAGAAATCATTGTGAGACTCATTTAAGGCTGGTAGTCGTAATAACACTAAGGGAGCTAGCAAATAGTGAGACCATTTAATAATGACAAACTTATAATTGTAACCACACAATTTAATCTTGTTAATCAGCATAGGACCCAGCTAATTCTGATATTTTGGGACCGCATACCATTGGTAATCATGATGAAAGCCCCCTAGTGTGATATTTGTAAAACTCACATAATATTGATAATTAACAAGGTCTATGTAATCGTGATAGGGCTATATGACCCCACATTAAATTTATAAGTACTGTGGCGCCAATGTAATATTGGGATTACTTACAGTTGCACTCCTATAAGAATCATTGATGCTAAAACTTATAGTGTGCCACTATAATTAATGGTTTTTCATGAACTCTCCATTAATGGTCTGTACTAAAACTCTCCATTTATATTTAAGAAAGAATTTTTAATAAAAGATTATTTTACACGGCATATCCTTGAATAATCTCATATGAAGGTTTTTATAAGAAAGAAAGATATTGTAAAACACTTTTTAGGTAAATATTTTATATTCTAAAAACTAGCAACAAACGCCCATGCTGAGCTCGGGCCAAAATAAAGATATAGTAAATTATTATAATAATTAAAACTATAAAAGAAGAATCCACTATTATTATTTTTAAGAGTTTTTAGAAGAAAATAAAGTGGGCAAAGATCTTAAGATCTTATGGTAAAATAAATAAATTATTGGGAAAAATAATAATGAGAATGTTGTAATATGACACGTATAAAATCTTTGTAAATTGAAAAAATGCATGGGTTGAAAATCCCCTCTAAAAAAGAGAAAATATTGAATGGAAGAAAAAAGAAAAAATGATACCATTCAAGGAAGGAAAAATTTTTAAAAAATGAGAAGAGAAAAAAAAAAAAAATACTTGCGTCCATTTTCATACAAGCACATGGGCTCAATTTGTTAAGAACATCGTGTGGAGTGTGAGAGTGGTTGAGATCACCCAACCGATTGACCTTGGGCCTTGTAGAATGTAAAGATCATTCCTCCACCCAACATAAGTATATCAACACCTTCTCCAACAATGACTCTATATTTGCTTTAATATATATAATTAGTAGATAATGTAGAAAAACCTCTAGAAATATTTGGTTTCCAAGAACCCTCTAATTTGTAGTTTATAAACTCAATGATAAGATCCTTCCTAGAGAACAGCTTCTTACCCAAGTGGTTATAAGGAGTGGTTGTTCTCACCTGGCTGTCCAGGGTTTGTATCATGGGTATGTCACCGCTTCCTGCGTGTGTGGGCTTCCCTTCTCACTTGTATGGGCTTTTTTCCTGCGTTTGCGGGCTCCTTTCATACTTGAGTGGGCTGTCTTCTCATATGTGTACGGATTCTCGCTTGGGTCCAAGCCCCTTGCCGGGTTTTTAAAAAAGCAAAAAAAGGATAAGAATTCATGATTTCACGTGGTTTCATCTAATTTGATACAGGAGCCAACTTCATCACTATTATTGTTGAAATCTTTGCAGATGGTCCGTCCTACCAAAATAATCAAACCATGTGCATCTGAGCCTCAGGTACATTTATATGCAAAAAATTTTCCCACCAATAATAAGAAACTCTTGGTTTTAATCTGTTATAAAAAAAAAAAAAAAATCTCAATCCCAATCTATTTGGAAAAAGTAGAAGATGCTTTAGATTGTTTTTTCTCTCAATTTTCCCAGTCTTTAAATTTCACATGGGCTGCAACCCAACTTTTGATTTGAAGATATTTTGATGGGATTTTGATTCAGCAGTTTTATAGCTGATATCTTCTGCAGCTAAGCCCCAATGCAATGCTTAATGAAATCACCATTAGAGAAGCCCTTTATTTTGTAGTTAACTGGGCATAACTTGGATTGACCCATGTATCTTCTTGGGCTGGATCTGTTTGCCTCTGAGCATTTAATAGGTAGGGGAGCGCTTCTGGGCTCGGAGGTCGTTATGGTGGTTTCCAACCACCATTATTGTAGTTTGTTGTTCTAACTGCTATTGCCCAAGTCAATCCAGCACTGTGGGACCCACTTGGGCCTTCCTTTCATCAATAAAGCTACTTTGGTTCTCTTTTCATTCCATGATCCAACGTCAGGCCCAATTTTAGACTCACCGACGCTTCACTCACTGTTGGATTAAATCTCAAAAAAATATGGGGTAAAGATGCCATTGACTTTTAGGCAGTTATATTAGTCATGAAAACTGGGCTATGCCGGCTAAGGGCGGGCCCATCCATGCATGGGCCGTGCCCTGCCCAAGTAGTTTGGGCTCAACCCAGCGTGGATCAAGGCACGAATTTATTCGTGCCGTGCTAGGCTGTCCCGGCCATCGGCCAGCCCAGATGCCTCTTCTAATTTTTTTAATTTATTTTATTTAAATTGAAAGAGACTTTATGGACTTTGGGCCTATTTGGATAGATGAGGAGTGGAGTAAAATGAAGTAAATTTCACATGTGGAGTGGAGTGAAGAGAAGTAGGTTGAAGTTAAAGTAGAGTACTTCACTTCACTCCATTTGGATGTTTATTTTGAAGTTAAGGTTTCGAGTAGAATTCATTTTTATGCAAGGAAATTAAAGTATTTAGAGTTGAAGTGAAAATGGAGTATATGTGGCTCACAACATTACTATGTCCATCGGGCCAGACTCATCCAAATGGGGTCGAGTTAAAATTTTAGACTGCTAGGGCCCATTTAACTTCACTCTACTCTATTTCTTGCCTATCCAAACAGGCCCCTCTTAACTTGAAATAAAGTTGCAATTATTAAAATTAATGCACAAACATTGATCTAATTTATAAGTGAATAATAAATTTTAAATTATTTTAACTTTTATATTTTATTTATATAAAAAAAAAATTATATAAATGGACCGTGCCGTGCCTCGCCCCAGGCTCCTTGGCCTAGCACGGCACGGATATTTTTCGTATCGTGCCAAGGCCTAGGGACCTCTAGACCAGCATGGCCCAAGTGGGGAAACCGTGCTGGCCTGTTAACTAAGTCAATGGCCCATGCACGATTTTTTCCGTGGTGGGCCTAAGTGGCCCGCCCGGATTTTCTTTTCTAACTTAAATCAAGGGCTAGCAATGTAATTGGACGGGATTAGGAGCAGAACCTCGGTGTAATCGAATCTGATTTCATTTTTAAAAGGACAGCCCATCTGTAGAACTCGATCCACAAATCCTGTGTTGAATTCGGCTCTAACAATTAGAAAGACAACCCTTTTACTTTGAGTACAAGGTAAGAAGTGGAGTCCGGATATGGTGAGTGAAAACTCTAAGGTGACCGTGAGTGGACTATTTAGGGTCCGCCTCGTCACTGCGGGCAGCCTATCATGCATCCGGGTAGGGACTGTTCGCGGTGACATGGCGGACTCTGAGTACTCCACTTACGGTCACCGTACGTAAGGCCACTTAGAGGATCCCGATTCTAAGAAGTTGGGCTCTCATGAACATATTCTGGCCATTAATAGGCTTCAAAATAGCTATATCAGGTATACGAGTGTAGCTCTCAAACCAAGAATGTATTTGAAGCTTATATAGACTCTCCAACGCAATATGATCCAAATAAAATTGTTCCAAATGAAGATCCTTGAACTGGTACATTCAAGTATTTGAATTCAAATGCATTATCTTTTTAGATTCCACACACATCTATTTAATCTAAAATTGATAACTACTGATGTCCATATAATGAGCTGATTGATTCCAATGACATAATGAATGTGAGAGAGCACACATGTTGCACTACACTACGAACAGAATAAACCAAATTTGAGAATACAGCCAGCTTAATTTATTCATAACATTGAGCAAACTAGTCCCTAGGAACGCTTACAAAGTTCTCGAAACAACAACTATTGTAAAAAATGTCTAGAGAGAGAGAGAGAGAGAGAGAGCCAAAACTTTTGCTGACAATGGCATTCTAAGGAAATATGGTAGCTTTTGTATTCTTCCTTCATAGCCTTAGCTGCTGATGCCAGAGAAGAGAATCATTTTGAAGGCTTCATGGGCTTTGGGGTTTGTGGTAATGAGGAGAAAGAGTCAATGTGCCATTGTGCAAGGGAGATGGTGGTGAAAGAGCAGCACTGATACTCGTAGGGGGGCATTGGAAGCACTTGGTAAAGAGGCCGAAGGTGTCGATCTGATGAACAAAGTTGGTCATGCTGGCCCACCCACCAAACCCAAATCCAACCACAAGCACCCATCCCACAATAAATATGTTGATTGAATACATTCCAGCCCACCTCCCAACAAACGATGGAGGCCTCTCTACAGCATTCTGCAACCATCACCACAAACGTAACAGTGAATATACACATCAGATTATCGGAAGCAGCCTGTCACATACTGTAACGACAATACAGGCATTGCAAGAGTCAGTGGCAGAATATACGCGTGCTCAGGCCCCTGCATGTATTCCAGAACGGACACATCATGGCCCCCATAATGGATGATTGGATGATCCTGTTATCACCGGCGGACCCAGGAAATTGATCGAGTGGGGGCTCCATGTAAAAGAAATATCAGGGGAAGGGCCAAATATTAAAAAACATATAAATCTCCAAAATTTTAAGCCATTTTTAGGTATGGGTGGGGGCTTTATCCCCTTACCAATATACTTAGGTTTGCCTGCCCGTTGTAACCTTGATATACATTGTTACACTATTTTTTCTATCAGTTTAAGCTTTTAGAGTAAGTGATTGTCAACGGATCCCATTTGGGCTTTCGCCTTTTGAGTTAGGACCCCTGAAGTGGGGCTCTTCCTTATATCACGTGGGTTGCTGGTAATGAAAAGGGTGGGAGTTGATTTGGCCTAAATGTTTGTGGGAAGTTGGTTGAGGAGAATTCTAATTTCTAAAAATGTGAAGCCGGTTTGGTATTCTAAGAGACAAGAAAAGAAGAGGGGTCTCTTGTATATTAAATTTTATATCTTTGATAAGACGCATTTTTTTCTTGTCTCTTAAAAATGACCATTCACTTTGAATTTACTTAACAAGTGAACTTCCAAACAAGTTAGGGAATTCATATTGGGAGGATTTGTAAATTCTCTAAAAATTGTCCCTTAGGGTGGAATTCCTAAATCCTCCTCTTGGATGAAGGATCTGCAAATGTTAAGGATACCAAATTTTGAGCAATTTAAAATGTCATTTGAAACTTTTTCAAAAGGCCAAAATTTGAAATTCTAATAAAGAAACTTGGCATGGCATTTGCAAATGCAATGGAACAAGTCATGACATCATATAAATAAGTTTCCAACCTCACACATGGGCAGCGCTACATGGATCCCAGTGGGGTCAATTGACCCCACTAAGATCCGTAAAAATATTAAAAAAAAAAAAAAAAACTCTTTAATGAATTGAAGTTAAGGGAAGCTTTTGACCCCCACTCAATGCATAAGCTAATAGGCCATTTGTCTACAAAAAAAAAAAAAAAAAAAAAACTAATGGCCCCAATTTTTATTTTTTTAAAGAAAATTACCTTTTTTAGACATTTTGTTGGTAAATCTTCATTTACCCTAACTTAACCTCTAAATACGATATTCTCCCCGTATTAGAAGAAGAAAATCCTAATATTATCAAAAGTAGATGACAGATGTTAATAAAGGTAAAAATAAATTTATTCGATTCGTGGAAAATAAGTATTTTGTTGACCCGACTGACTCAAATTTCTGGAGCCACCACTGACCTCACAAATTACAGTAAGAAACTTTGGTTAAGATAAGGATTTTAAATGCTCTATGTACATCAACTGACAATGCTATAAGAAACTGTTAATATATGAAGTTCTTATCAGAACTCCATAAAACACTCCCTCACGATTCCACAAAACACAGGTCATTCAAATGGTCCTGGGCCTTGGTTTTAGTTGTCTAGGTTGAACAACTATACATCAAATAAATTTGCTTGCAGTCAAATTCAATGATGAATATTCATGGGATCAATTCCAAACTAAGTTTAATATCAATTTAAGAGGAATAGTTGCATGTGAAAGGATTAGATTAATCAAAGATAGATCCATAGATGAAACTAAACAAGGGCATAAAACAGGGGAGCATTTGCACCTCCTTTTAGGGGAATTTGCACATGTATAATTGACAGATGATGAGATGATGGGCCCATTAAATACAGTACCTCTCTAGCATGGGCAGAACGGAAGGTCAGCATGTGGGCCAGGGCAGGGATGATGTAGACAGTGAAGCTGACGAGGAGAGATCCAACGGCTGAATTGATGGGCCCAAAGAAAGGGAAGACGATGGCCAGGAACCAGATGGGGATGACCACAGGCAGCCTAGCCAAGGCACGCTTACAAATGCTCCTGCACTCATGCATCCCTATCGCCTTCTCCCATACGAAATACAAAGGCATGCTTGCGAAACCGAAAGTAGTGAACTGTGCATAAAACACAACAACAGAACAAAGTCACTCCTTTCCTTCTCTGTTCCTACCTCTTGTCAATGCATGTACAAAAGAACTAAGAACACTATTTTGTCACTGTCCTCTCTCTCCTACGAGCAGAGCAGTCCTTGTCTATCAACAGCAACCCATCAAGAGAGAACTAAAGGAGACCCAGAGAGAGAGAGAGAGAGAGAGAATGTATGATGGTGAATGTTTGGCTGACCTGATGGAAGAGCATGAGGATGACAGCCATGTCTCTGAATGGGGTCTTTGGGAGAAGCGAAAAGGCATTGGAGTGGTTGAGAAGCAGGTCTCCGAATGCCCAATAGACAGAGGCAGAAGATGGTAGAGTAAGTGTCAGCACATACAGGGTCGCCAGTAGGTATATGGCCTTGAACTTTTGAGGCTTCCACATGGCATGCATGATCTCCCTGCCAACCACAATAATGCAACAAACATATACTTATTTCTCCACCGATTCCCATGCAGTCCAACATTCTTGGTTTTTGGATGTGTTCAGTATTGTTCATGGATCAAAATATAGTGCCAATGTAAAGGGGTCGATGTGATGTGAAGGGATTTGATCACACAATAATGGGTCTGAGACAGGATGAAAAAGACATAGCTGCCTTCAATATACCATGGTGAGGGCCGGGTGGGATGATTTAACTCTAGTTTTAGAAATATTTGCTAGTGAGGAATATTTACCTAAAGTGGTACTGGCTGCAAGCGTTCAAACCCATAAACGATAGGTTTGGTTCAGGTCTTGATCCTGAATGGATCAGAAGTGGACCAGACCTTGAAAAACTCATGGCCACGGAATTGACAGAACAACCTAAAGTATTGGATTTATGTTTTTGAAATAGGCACTAAAATATACAAGAACTGGATCGCATATAGTGAGCCAAAAGTCAGTTGAATGGATGAAGATGATCATGCTTGTAACACCAAGGCAAGCAAGATTAGTCATGGGTTTCAAATATGGGGTTTCAAAGATGGGTATTGACTACCAATTTACGAAATAAAAGTCTGCACTACATCGATCCATGATTTGTCCTGTAGACTCAAAGCTTTAATTGTGTGGTTGGTACCCACAGCTGGTGATAGAGATCTATAGTGGGGTACATGTTATCTTACACTGTAACGGCATGCCCCCCAAAAGTGTAGAGAATGTTTGTAGCTCCAGTGAAGTAGAGAACCAGCTGGGTTGGGCCCGAATGCTTTACTCCTTCCACCTGGAAAATTTTTTGTCTCCCAATATAAGTGAAACAAACAACAAAATAAAATTTTGTTTTCAATGTTGCAAATATATAAGAGGAACGAATATGCTTTATAGTCTTTTGTTCTTTTGCTGCATTTGTTTACCTGTCCATGTACTAGGGATGCAATGGTCAGATACCAAGCTGTATATGTAGTCATTATCAAACCCAAGAAGGACCAGATCCTGTAATTGTGAAAGGAAGGAATAAAGACTGTTGTAGCACAGCAAGCTCCAAAGATGTACGTCCAAGTCCTCTTGTCTAAATTGTCATTAATGTAATAAATGTTGCTGCAACATTAACACATGCAGACCAGTTAATTCCAGTTACCACTATTCATTTTGACAACATCAATGCTTCCTCTATCCATAAAAAAAATCAGTGCTTCTAGAACACCTACCTTGCACAGGCTATGAGCTGAATGACGGATCCAAACAGAAGAAAAGTGCAGTTGAAGGCCAATCCAACGTTCCTCCAGTGCTTCCCCAGTAGCCCATCAAGAACTTCAAACCACTGTGGATAGATAAAAGCAGAAAACAGGAAAACAAAGAGAACTCATGTTAGCAAATGTGCAAAAACGTTTTAAAACAAAACAACATGATATTTTGTATGATATCAACCTGGATAACATGGTTTCTGAAATCTACTTTTTCTCTCTCTTTCCTGGTTCTGTACTCTAGGTAGAGAACACTGATGAGATAAGCAGTCCAGCTTCCCAACAAACCGTAGAAGAGCTGGAAAAGGATGCCAGAGGCCATCCCAAGCTGGGAAAATGAGTAGGGCAATGTGAGAAGAACCTGAGCAACCTGAGAAAACCGAACAAGCAAATCAGTCAATTCTCTTTCTAATCTTGTAATACAGAGAAGACTCATTAGAGGTTTCTATCTGAGGAAAGCAAATGAAACAGTTATCACAGTACCTGATTAGAAGCACAGCTAAACCAAGCGTCATAAACAGACCCACCATGCCAGAATAACTTGGAGAGTCTTGTTTTCATGGGCTTGGGTTTTCCCTCAGTTTCCATCTCCACATAGCTGCCGATAATTGCACTCTCAACTGCCTTGTCTGTAGACTCCATTTCTCTCTCTGTTCTTTCTCTGTCTCGGTTTCTCTCTCTCTTGGTGCTTGTAATTTGAATTAGGGAGAGGGGTTGTGGGTGTATATATAAGAGGGGATGGGATTGCTAAGGAGTGCTTTTTGTTCACATCAGAAGATGCAGGGTGGTTTTGTAGGGGACATGGAAATCGCTTTTGGTCTAAAGTTGGTTGCTTTCACGAAAGTTTTGGCCTTTTGGGTTGGTGGGGTGTGGCAAATAGATTCTCACTACATTTTCTTAGCACACTTTTCAATTTAATTGAATGGAACGCACTGCGTCATTTTTAAGTAGAATGCTTAATTGTTCCAAGCACTGCTCATTTCTTCCTCAGAGAAAATTTCTCTTCCCCTATAATGTCTATGCTGGTTTTTAAAATAAAATATGTGTAGAGTTTGTGGGTCTCATTGACCGTATTAAATATAACGCAACTTTGGATCTAGCAATTTGCAAAAAGAAGTTAAAATTGTTTGACATTGTATTTGTTGTATTTAAGGCAACGAAATGAATGATGAAAATAGGAATGTCTTTCATTTATCTTTATCTATTAGCCATCCAATTGATATCTTTAGATCAAATTCTAAAGAACATCTGAATGACCACTTAAGTGAGCCATACAAACTCTGTCAAATCAAATAATGTCCAATTGGTCGTTGTCAAATTGTTCCATATTTCACCATTGGATGAATAATGTCTAAAACATATGATTAAAATGGAAAAAAAAAAAAAGAATATGTATCATCTATTTAGAATGTGATCAACCCAAAAGTAGGCATTGTTAATTGAAGTGAACTTCTTTATTTTTTTGGCGCTGGTAAAAAACTCAAACCAGGGATTGATTTGGCCCTTTTTTTTCCTATGGAGGGGAGATGACTCACCACTAAGCTACCACTTAAGTGATTTTTGTTTTTTCGTTTGTGATAAACAAGGTGAGAATTAAATTAAGTTATTCTATCAAAAAACTGGAACATGTCTCATTCAATCAAAACTAAAATATGATCTAATCAGTAGCCTTAAAGAAATAATAGCTAAGAATTGAAATGACAAATTGTTCAATTCCATGAGTAAAATCTCACTTATTAAATAGGTATGATCACATAAATGCAGCATCTGTTTTTAACTTGTAGCAGTTAGCCAATGACCAGCTTCTGATCTTCTTCAAATCACCTGTGGTAGTTAGGTGTGCACGATCCCAAGCCCTTTAGATTATGATAAGTATCGACATCAAGTGCAAGGGAAATGTATCATACCTTGTTGTCCCCTCACGAGCAGTCTCCACTTCCCAAGCAGATTAACACAAAAAAGGTCTAGGCCCCAAACACAATTCTGCTTGCCTTCCATCATTTGACAGGTAATCAATTGGAAACAGGGAATCCAATAAATTAGAAATAGATACGGGTCGGGTTAACAAGTTAAAACCTCGCTAACCCGACCCGGAAATGCTGGACTGAGTCTTGGATTGGTTTTGTCGGGTTCGAAACGAGTACTGGTTTACCAGATTTTGACTCGAGTCGTATTCGGGGCTGATTCAAGTTTTGGATGTCTCAACCCACTTCATTTTGTTACTGACCTATTTACAATTATACACTTTAACGTCATTATCCTTTAAGTAGGGTGATTAGAGAACCCTTATACGGAGCGGCCCACAATGGATCATTAGTTGAGGACCTGTTAGTGGGCCACATTAATCTAACAGTGGGTCACAACAGGTATCTGTTTACTTCTATTGGGCCAAAGCAAATGGGCCCACAAACTTCCAACTAATGGCCTATGCCCTCTATACAAAGTTGGCCCCACCTTTTCTGCCTTGTGTGTATTTTGAAGGGGGGTGGTGCCGTGCTTTCTGATGATTTTGATGAAAACAAAGAAAGAAGAAGAATTATTCTCATGTAGACCACATGATTGCTCCAAACGGGCGTGTTTGCTTTTAATGAAATACAAAAGTGGCTTTTTCACATGGGCTTATATTAGTCTATAGACAGAATGAGAATCAATCAGCCATACTTTCTTTCACAGGGTTTTCAGATTGTAAGATCATGTGCCCTTGGGAAATGGCAAGCTCATGAATACATTCCTCTCTTTGTTTCCTTCTCTCCTCCAAAGCCATGTTACTTGCAGGGCATCATCCTTTTCTCCTTTAGGACTAGAGAAACCCGTTTTAGTTTCAAATTAGGAGGTTCTCATGGGCCGGGCCCGGCCCCGTTTTTGTTGGATTTGGGCTCCATTTATAGGACAGTGGGCCGCAACCGGACTTAAGTTTCTGATGTAATGATAAATGGGCCATCCTGGGCCTATATTTGCTTACTCGTGCCTAAATCAGGCCCAATAAGGGTTTAATCCAACGAAGAATAACAATTGGATGAGTGTGATATTTTGGCTCACAGGGGGTGTAATAAGTATGAAGGGTTTTTTTTTCCTATCGGAGGGTTCTCAATCTTTTGGGTTGGACTAATCCCTCTATTCCCCGAAAGAAGCCGACTAAACTCCCTGTAGCCCCAGAGTGTAGTGCAGTTTCGAACCTATAACCTCTGGGCGTAATTCGTGGTCCTAAGCCAACTAAACTACCTTTGGGATTAGTATGAGTGGGTTGGTGCTCACATATATGGTTCTCAAGAGATGGTGCGGAATTCTCATTATATATATATATGGGAAGTGCTCCTATGAGAACACTCTCACCAACTTGGTGAGAGATGGGTGGGGGCCCTCACATTTAAGTTGGAGGTCATTGCATTTAAGTTGGTGAGAGTGGATATGGAAGTGAGGGCCCCCACTTATCTCTCATAAAGTTTGTGAGAGTATCTCTCATAGGAGCATTTCCCTATATATATATATATATTGTTAACACATACATGGGTATGCGTGCGGATTCTGTGAATATGTGTGCCTCAATTTGATCTTCGGACCAGGTTCAATTTTGGGTCCAGGTGCACACGGACCCCACCCAAACCCAACCAGTTTTCGCCTCTCTTTCAGAGAGAGAAAAAGGGAGGGAGGGGAGGGGGGGCAAGGCATGCCTAGGGGAGTGGAGTGGGTGTCTCCTTAGCTCAAATCAACTAATGATGAGTAAGTATTCTCTCCAAAGTGATACTGATTAGTACATCAACACTAGAACTTGAAAACTATTATTAAGGAGATTATCTAAGGGTTCGACATACTACACCAAATACATAGTATGTATAATTTTTTTTGAAAATGTACATAGCGTGTATAATGAATTAATCATAAAGAATAACCTATTGAACATAAATAATAACCAATTGAACACAAAGACCATTTGATAGATGCTTCTTTGTTGTAATTTTCACACTAATCAGTTTGATCTCCAATAGTAGAGTGAAGGCATATCAGATAATCAGTACGACCTAACTCAACCTAATTGTCACAAAATTAACACTGACTCTAACACTGACTCTTAGTGCTAATATTTTCAAGAGGAAAGTTAACAGATATAGATTTGATCTCTTGAGAGATGGTGGTAGACCCAAGATTGTCATTTGAAGAGGACGGAATTAAATAGGTAGTTAGATTTTGTGGGCAAACCCAAAATCTTCATCTGAGTGTTTGGGTGGACCTGAAATTTCCACTTAGATTTTGGAGGCAGACCCAATTTCGAAAGGGATACCCATATATGTGGTTACATGCATGTTGATTGTTATCTGCTCCGCAGTTCAATAAATTCGCATTTTTGAAATTCATTATTCAGTGTGGTAGGTTCATTTGACTCACATTACGGCTCAGTTTGTTGGCTCAAGGTTTTAGTTCCATAAGCAATCTGAGTCAACCTATAAATCAATCAATGGGGCCCCATCTAAATCTCATAGTGCTTAAAAAATTGTCCTTATATTATTCACTTTATGCCAACCTTCACCCTCTTCAGAATTGGGCTCAATGTCAAATTGATATTTATAAAACATGTGATTAAAATAAAACCAAAGTAAATTACGATGACCGTGTGTTGTTCACAACTGTTGCTTAACTGATTAGTGATAGGTAGTGTACATTAGTTTGAGTCTCTTGTAAAAGTAAAAGATAAAAATAAATTAAACAAATAAGATCCCATATTTTAAAGGTGATCAATCTTAAGGTGAGGCAAACTCCAATTGAAATTAGATATGGACTAGTGTTAAGACCTAGGAGCACAGTACTTTGCTTGAAGCTCATGAAAATTGTGGGTTCTAACTATAACCCAGGCAATGATTGAAGCTCCACTAAATCCATCTTCTCAATTTTCACAAAGCCTTTTAGATCCTCGTTTGAATGGATAATATTTATACAGCTTTGTGTTCTAAAACAAAGCATGTTTGCAATCGGTATAATGATTTTAAAGCTATGAAAATGGAAAAAGAAATTGACTTGTATTACACAGTAATAGTAGCATTGAATTGTAGTAACTTTCCAACAAACAACATCATGTTGATGTGGGGACATCCTTTTTATGGTGTCTGTATGCATTTACCTAAAGTTAGGAGTAGAGAATCCTACTCAAGCTTAAATATCATGTTCATTTTACTAGTGACAGCACCATAATAGTTTGTATCTTTTCATTAACTCATATTGTCTTTCTCATTCAAATGCGTTTGCTTGTCATGACTTTGGCCTTTTGTTCGTCTTTTAACAAGCGTTGGATTCATATTTTATCATATTGTTATTTATTTTATTAATTCAATTTATAGTATAGTTTTAAAGGATGAATGTATGAAGAAATTACTAGGAGCCTGTTTGTTTTATGTTACTGAATTTCTAGGAATACCAAGACTTCTATTTCCATTGGTTAAAAATGAAGACCCATAAGAGAAGATCCGAAAATGACCATAAAAAAACTATATATTTAATGGAAGTTGATTCAAAAGAATATGGAAAATGAATACACAGGCATCACAATAGTAATTTAAATCCTTAGAAAGTTAAAGTTTCATCTATGTTTATACTTTATACCTTTCACCTCTTTAATAATCCTCTATAGATCTCATTTTCCCTATAAATTCTTATATATTCAATTCTTATGTATTCCACAAATAGACAAGCCCAAAGTGTCATGGTATGAGGCCCAAGAACCAATGTAGACGTACGAAAATAAAAAAGCAGATGCAAGTGCTATAGCGAGAGTTTTAAGTTATGTTTTCTTAAACTTGAGTTCTAATGGCTCTGAAATCTCTCAGTAAACTTTCGATGAACCTAAAATTGAAGTTTAAAGGTTTTTTTTATGTCCTTTTACAATCTTTATGATTACAATGAGCATCCTCAACAGGGAGAACCTCCAAATTTATATGTCCTAGACTTTGATATCAAAGTTCAAGGATGTCCACCGTGTCTTTGAAGGCTCTTAATAAGCTCTGGGATAAGGTTGTAGTTCTTCAAAAGTCCTCTATTCAATTAGTGTCCTGGCCATGTTTGGTATCTCTACTCTTCTTTTGAAAGACCCAGTCAAAATAGAGCCATTAAAAATAGAGCCATACAAAGAAGAGGCTAAAATAAAAAAAAAACATGTTTGGTAATGCACAAATCTATTTTAAATAGACCGTTTGGTATGCCCTTTATTTGCCTCTTTTTAGAGGAATTTGCCTCTTATTAGAAGGGTATTTATGTCATTATCTAATACTTTAACAAAACCTGCCAATACAAATATCTATTTAATGAAAAATCAACATTCACAGAAATCTTCATCAACATGCCCATCACCTGTCCACTTTTTTGTATGGGCCATCTCTTTTCTTGAGGGTCCATTTTGTTGAATCTGGCCCGTAAGAGGAGCCCCTGTATCTGATTTGGAGGGATAGATAAGTGGCTGCCACATTGATTATGGGGTGGTGTGCTGGTTCACTTCGGTTGGGTGGTTTTTCGGAGTTTGAAGGTGTAGGATGACTGGGTGCCCAGATAAATGAGTTGAAACCAGTCATACGTGATCAAGGGCCAAACACCAAAAAAAAAAAAAAAAAACTGTTAGTTTAGGGTGTGCATAAACAGGCTGAAAAAAACAAGCTGTTACTTGTTAATCCTACTTTGACATCATCATCATAACTTAAGTTGGGGACAGACTCCAGTTTCTGATAACTATATCCCTTATAAAATTTGCTTCCATTACTTGGATAGTAGATTTTGTGCATGCTTATAGAGTTTGCAGCAGGAGTATGCTGCATCCATCTAACAACCTATTCCCACGTCGAAAAGGTGAGGCATCCGGATTCTGACTATAAGTCCGGGCCCCCGTCTATGGAGACGCCTGCGGGTCAGCCCTAGATACAAAACCGTGTGGGTGTGGGTAAAAGTCCCAAAAGAGACAGGTCTGTGACAATCCATCACTCTACGCAGAGAACCCCTCAAAGAAGAAAAGTCTGAGAATGACATAGCCACATCCACGACGATAAAGAGGGGCATTAAATTTATTTTCATTCTCTTTATGTTTTCCATTCCACAACTTTCTAGTTCATAAAGATCCTCTGCGAGAATAAACCAACAACTACATAAGAGAAGTAAGCAACTGATCAAAATGCCAAACTCTTGCAAATATTTTCCATCTTTAAGCAGCAACACCTCCATTGAGAAGCATCTGGTCAAAATGCCAAACTCCTACGGACCCATCAAAACCACAAACCTCTTGTTAGCAAAAGCAATATGAAATGGGATGATCAAACCAGTCTCATCACCTTGTACAAACACATAGTAGCTACTGGAAGGGAATTGATTTAAATCCTTATTCCTTACCATGTTCTTTTCCCACCCTTCTTAATTGAGCAACATATTCAGATATCTTCTTGATGGAATCCACCTGAAGAAAACCAACTTAGAAAACATGCTACTTGGTTCTAGACAATCTACCAACTGTAAAGAAAAATAAACTTTCTGAGCAAACCAAACTAAGGGAAGCATGCTTTACCTGCTCAGCCAAGAAATTGCCTTCAATGAAATCAGTCATCTGCGCATCATTGCATCGTTCTGCTACCTGTTCATTTACAAAATAACCACCACAATTGAATGTTAATAAAAATGTAGGAAAGGCATAAAGAACAAACCAAACAAAGGTTAAGAGATGCTATATATATTACAGCATGCAATTTCAGAAGCTTCTCATTTGTCAACTTCTCCAATGACAGAGCAAGCTCCATTGCTGATATAAGAAAACCCAAAGTATAAAATTATCATATCATAAATTAAAAAAGAACCAATATTCATCTCAATGGTCTCACCATGATCAATACACACCATAAATAATGTGTAAACATTCTCAGTTATCTCCAATTGAAGGACTAAAAAACAAAAACATTTCCGTAAAACAAATACTTTCAAAATTCTGATCAAGTATCTAGTGAAGTTCTCCATAAAAGTGAGAAGTTAAGGGGAACACACTCTTATACATGTAATTGGTGTGTCACATAAGTAAAGAAAAGACAAACCATGTCCATTTCTGAAAATCTTGGAACAACCTGTCATCAAACATTGAAGAATAAAACTTAATGTTATATAGAATAAAGAAAACAGATCACTTAAAAGAATAAAAGAGATCAATACCTTAAAATATGGCTCAAAACGTGGATTCAAGAGAATTTCCTTAGGCACTGTATCTAGAGGAGGCGGCTTTATCATGTCTTTTGCAAACAGCATCATTGCTATCAGTACCTGACGGAAGTGTCTATGAATTGTTTCCCCTGAGTGTTGAAACCTATCTTGTATCACTCTATTCGTATGGGCATGCACAATGACCATCATGAACATAGCCAACTGCTCCTCCACGGGTACATATTTACTGTCTTTCAGTAACACCTTTTCTCTAAAATACATACATAAACGTCGAAACACATGTTGTTCCATACGTAGTAACTGATGACAGATAATGGTGTTACCATTCAAAATTATTTGGACATGATCATATCCCGTTAAGATTGAGTTCCTACATGGTTCCTTAGTCAAGCATCGTTGTCGCTTCTTGTACAACAATATAATAAGCATGATTTTTTGAAGTAAAATTTGATCCATACGCACTGTATAAATGTCAGACAAAAAAAGAGAGATGAAATTTAATGTATCCATAGGGTATGACAAGTCAACATTCAACTAAATGAACATTCTTTAAATAAGAGAGATAACATGTTTCAAACATCCATATTTCAGAAAGAGAGATGAAATTCATGTTTCAAACCAACATAGTTCAAAAACAAGAGAGATAACATCCGTGTTTCAAACCCAAATATAAAGCTAAACAACCCAAATATAAATCTAAACAACTAAAGGCCACTATCACTTCCAGAACCATTCCCCTTCTCTAATTGCAATTGATGTTTGAGCCAAGCCATCTTGCCCTTATCTGTCCTGAATCGCATCCAGATAGTCCTTTTATCCTTAACCATAAAACACGTAAGAGTGGTCAAATACAGTGGGCTAGCCTCCGAAATTTCGGGCATGGCATGCAATACATCAATGCAGTCATCTATGGTAGGTCCTTCAGATTGAACTGAAGGAGTAGCTACCTGTGTTGATGCCTTAACTGAGGCTGCGAGGTCGATTATGCATGCATTTATTGCATCATTACTTGCCATTGATTGCTTTTTAGGAGGCCTTGGTCGCTTTCGCCTAATATTTTCCATCATGGCATTTGAAGCAACATCACTAGCGACTGAATCTTCCGGCAAGGTGGACCGGGAATTTGTTCGGTTCAGGGATGGAGTGTCATGATAATGATCCAAGTTAAAAAAAACTTGAATCCACATCAATTGGAATATCTTCAGGCACGCCATCCATTGTTGGAGCACATTTATCATCCCCTCTTGTTGAAGTGCCATCAAATAAGGCAGCCATCTCTTCAGGAAAAGGAAGGGGCTTGGACTTAAATACTTTGGCATCTTTATGGGTATGCAATAAAGTTTAATGATATAAATGTCAAAGGCTTTCACACATCCTCTAAATACCAAAACAACTACAAAATACATATACCTTCAGCCATCGGTCATGTTCCATCTCCACACATCCTGTATGTGGGTTGAAGCTTATACCAGTTTGGCTTGTCAGGTGCAACCAGGCATTGTAGAGTTTTTTAAGATTATCCAATTGATTTTTCAACTGTTTTTGGTTAAAGGTGTGTCTTGTCCTTTGGGTAAACTTCTCTATAATCATCTTCCATGCTTTTGAGCTAAATTGTATCCCCGGACGACCTCCAGATTTTACTTGCTCCAAACAAATGTCAATGAGGCACTTTCTCATTCCATCGGACCATTGAGCACGATCTACGTCATCTGTCACTTTTGATTTTCCTTTATCCATCATGATAATCACACCTAATTACTGCAAATAAACCTTCACTTGTATGGGCAACAACAAGAATCAAGTTGGCAATCTCATAAGCATGGCTAATAGTATTAACTCACAAGACATAAATATGATGATTTCACAAAATCAAATTCCAGGAATCCATAAATTCTATTGTGCTAAATATACAGATCAATTCACTAAAAAAATGCACTGAATGTGGCATCCAAATCAGCTGAAAGCACAAGTATAATTATAAAGTTATTAAAAGAGCTAAGGATATGCACTGAAGCCTGAAAAAAAAACATTCATACACTAACCAAGATGAAACAAATATAAAGTCCCCATGAGGGATGACCCAATGAACAAGAATTACATTCAACTCAATGAATGTATGATTAATTAATCTACCACTGCATTGTTGTTATCATTTCGACAACAACAGTAGTCATTTCTTTCTGGAGATAAGCATTACTGATTGGTCTGTAGCACCGAACTTCGAGCTTTCACTGAGCCCTTTAGGGGATCTGGTCTAATACTTTGAGGTCATGTGTCTTGATTAGGATGACTCATTGCCCAATTTTTATATGGATTGAAACATCCTAACCATCTAATCATTAATCAATTAATTTGGCTGTTGTTTCTCTTTAAAGGATGTTACCGGCCTACAAAGTGAAGCTCTTTACTTTTCACTTTCTAAAGAACTCTCTTACAAAATACAAGCTTGTTACAAAGCATCTTTCCTCTCTTTTGTTTGTCTTCTTAAAGAATCCCTTCATGTTTTTCAATGTTTGAATAGTTCTATCAAACTCTAAAATGAGATATGTCCAAATTTGAATAAAAGTAAGTTCTCAATGTTTGTGCGTGTCTACTTTGTTTATGTCTCTGTCTACGAGACTTGTTGGCCACAGTGTGGAACAAGGGCCTGATTCTATATATGAGGTACACTCTCTATAGTCTAAGCAATATATTTTGTCAATCACTATCTTCTATATATGGTGGCCTTATTACATCTGGTTTGGATTACTTTCTGTAAGTTTGGCCTTTTCTGATGCCATTCTGTTTTCGACTCTGCGATCTACAGATTCTTTCCTCTCTACTTCATTACGTACCCAATAACTTTATGCCTCTCCCCCTTCTTCTAGTTACTTGAACTTGTACCCTTGTCTCACATGGCCTGATTCTAGACATGGCTTAGGGGATTTCTTCTTCTTTATTTACAACAAACAATATGAAATTTCTTTTCTTGGAGTGTCTTTGTTTCATGAAATTTCAGTTTCTACTTGAGATTTCCAACCATCCAAACAACCCATTATCAGCATCCATGGAGCAGCCAAATGCCATTGATGAAAACCCCAAAACATCAGATGGGTTGTAATTCTCTAAATCCACGAAAAAGCCAAAAAAAAAAAAAAAAACACCCCAATCACAGCCTTCCTATTTGACGAAAACCCAAAATCTATCAGGACAAGTTCTGATCTACTTGTGATCATGTGGCTGGTGCTGTAGAGAGAGAGAGAGAGAAACCAAAGAAGCAACCAAAAAACAGAGATTTTGGCATAAAAAAAGCTGGTGTTGAAAGAACCAAAAACCCATTAATCCAGAGATTCTGGCATCCAAACAGAGATTTTGGCATCGAAAACCCATTAATCCAGCAACCAAAAAACAACATCAAAAAAGCTGAAAGAACCTGAAGAAACTGCAACGAAATGGCTGGTGCTGTAGAGAGAGAGAAACAAAGATTTTTCTAGGCTGCAACGAAATGGCTGGTGCTGCAACGAAATGGCTGGTGACTCTGGAAGAGGAAGATAGAGAGAGATGGGAGAGGAGAGATGGAGAGAGGAGATATGGAGGGAGATGGTGGGCTGTGAATTCTAGGCGAGAGTGGTAGAGATCTGAAATGGGTGGGCTTTGCAGGAGACGAAAGCAGAAATCGTGTTTGGGGGGGTCTACAACAACGATCGAAAGGGTTTTGTAGCAGGGATTTTCGGTGGAAATAAAACACAGTCTAAGGGCATTTTAGTCTGAAAAAATGCCTCCGCCTCTACATTTTTAAGGGCCAAACACCTCTATTTTCCAGATGCACCGTTTTCAAGCTTTTGCTTTTTAGAGTTGTTGTCTCTAAAACTCTAAAGTTGGTAGAGGCAAAAATCAAATACCAAACACCTCTATTTTTCAATCCTCTGGCTGTTTTAGACATTTAGAGGAATAGAGCCTTGAAATAGACCTCCCAAACATGGGCTAGTCTCGGGGAGGTTCGAAGCTTAAGGTTTGGCGCCTGGTGCCCTTCCTTCCTCCTTTTTCTTCTTCTTGTTTTTCATTCCTTCTTCTCTTTATTTTGTGTGCTTTTGACTTTCTTATAGTCTACACTAAGAAATCTGAGTATGGACCATGTTTTGGGGGTAACTTGTTTGCGCTCATTTCTGTATATAAATGTTGCATATGAGTAACATTAATTTAGGCAACCCACACACAGCGATAAGGTGTGATGTGTAAATAAGACCATTTTTATATGAAAATTTTTACAATAAAAGACGTGAAATAACTAAACACTTGTATAATGAAAAAGGAATTAATATAAAGGATGCCTAGGATAGGTCATGATGTCAAATCCCTTACCTTCCATTTTTCTTCGTGAATCCTATGGGCTCCAAATATTTAATCTGAACCACTCAAATTTTTTATTGACATGTTAAACTGCAAAAATGTTTAGCTTCATGCCTTAAATATATATATTTGAGACATGAAGATTTTATGTGAGTAACTTAACTGTTCATTGTTTACTAATTAATGTAAAATTGGTGATTCCAAACAAGCATAGTATTATGTATTACATTTGTAAATATTACACATGTAAAGTTCACACATGCGAATTTTATATATGTAAATCCCATTTTCATATCCCATACATAAAGACAAATAACCCCTTTGGATCTCCATCAATAGGTCAAGGTTTATTATGGTCCATACCCGAAAACTCATTATGTAAGTATAATAAATAAATAGAATAATAATATATTCATTTATATAAATACAATATAAGGAAGCCCCTCTACCGTGCGCAGACTCTCACCATAAGGTAAGCGCTAGTGCTTGTGGGGACCGATGGCCGGGAAAGGGGGGATTGAATGATCTCCTCCACGATGGCTCATATACAGTGACAGAGTGACAAATGCTTCAATCATCACTGACCCCGCTAGATCCCCGACAAAAAAAAAATCTTCATCCAAAATGATGCACGCTTGATCTAGTGGTGGAGGGAGGGGTATTAACGAGGGGCAATCCCCTCCTGAACTTTTTTGTTTCTTCATTTTAAGAAGAGGGATTTTTTTTTAATCGGTAAGAAAGTTTTCATATTTTGCCCCTTTTGCCCTTCTCAACATCCTTAGCTCTTTTAAGAGAGAAATAATTTTAAAAAGTGATAAGGGCATTTTTGTCTTTATATCTTCCAAAACACAAGAGAACATATTTCATATCCATTTTCTTTCTTCTGAAAATTTTCTTACTTGCTAACTATTTGGGCTTTTAAATAGAGAATGTATTTTTCATTCAACTCCTCTTTCTCCTCTTGCCTTTCCTTTTTCTTACATGGGTTCTCCATTAGGTTCTTAAATAAGACGTGCTTAGGAAAAATGAAAATAGACTTTAGAATGTGGATCCATTAGTGTTGATTCTCATGAATTCCTTTAACCACAAAAGAAATTCCTTAATTAAAAAAAAAAAAAACTGAATATGATCTATGCCCTACATCATCTTGATCTATATGAAAATCTTAAGCTATTTATAATATTTTATTTGACTGTTTTAAAGTTACCAATCTGTCATTTGAGTGGAATTTGATGAGAGCTATTTGACAAGGTTGTTTTTTTAATGATTAAGATGTTTTATAAGTGGTCCATAACCATAGAGCTTTTCTATCATTCTTTATTTTCTCTTCACTTTTTCCTATCTCTGTTATATAGATAACATCAATGTACCTTTAAATCATTAGTGGGCCACAAAATGATTGCTCATATTTTTTTAAGAAGTTTTACTCCAAAACAATATAGGCCCACTACCAAAATGATCTATATAAAGTATTTATATATTCTTTTCTAAATTCTCATCGAAGTGTTTAAGTTATTATTTCAATTGTGGACTATTAATGTGATATCTTACGAAGATTATGAGAAAAGAGACTTTTTTCGCATGACTGAGACTTTTCATAAGTGGGCCCCATTGATGCATTGGTTGATCATCCTTCCCATCTTTGAAAGAAAACCCTGGCTTTGTCACTGACTCGATCCAACTGTCTAATTCACTCGGCTGGGTGTCAAACCCCATAAAGGGGGGTGTCCATGCTTTATGGTCCACTCAAATGGATAAAAATGTGAGCTCCACCAAATGCTCTAGAGGACTAACGCTAGCTGTTGGGAAATTAATTAGGCCAATCACATGCACGATTAGTCGTTATAGAGAAGACGAAACAAACAACTGGGTTCTTTGATTCACGGTGCCAAAGAAGACAGAGGATTCCAGACTCCGGCTCATAGAGGGGTTTTTCTCTGACGAGTTGCAAAGGGCAGGATTCCGATTGTCATCGGGAAGATTAGAAAATCTAAATAATTTTCCTTTGCAAAACATAGGAAAAGAAGGGGATCCGTGCCCCCGAGTTTGCCGGATCACAGCCATTCATAGTCACTAGAGAATTGTTAGGTTTATGTCTTGTATATCCGATTTGACTGGATTGGTTCATTGGTTTAGCCAATGATCAGGTTTTGATTTAGGGTTATCTTGGTCATTGTACCGGAGCTTTCTTGGAGGCCAAAAAAGCAGTGATTATATACTGATGTAATCAGTAATCTTAGGACTCTGAGAGAGAGTGGGGGCCTTTTCCCTCATGGTTCCAACCATGAAAGGGGGCAGATGTGATGGTGAGATTGAGACCTATGGGGAGAGAGTACGCTAAGTGTTAGAGGGTTTGAAATCTTTATAACAAGTTGTCCCAATTTCTGCATAAAGAAATTGAGTAGAACGCTCATAGCCCGTGGACGTAGGCAATTGCTGAACCACGTAAATTTCTTGTGTGCTTGTGGTTGATTGATTGTGCGTGTGATTGCCCTAATTAATTTCCCAATACTAACCTCATCTGAGTCTAGTCCAACATATAATATTTTATATATATATATATATATATATATATAATTTGGTAAATGATCTTGGTCCAAGTCCAATCATGTTCATTGTGTCCGGGTCTAGGTGTAGTATATGTACAAATTAATTAAGTCAGGGTCTAATTACACCTTGGGTCTAGCCTGAACCATTTGCAACATTATCATATTACTTACATTCCCACGAATTGTGTTATCTATTTAGTAAGACTGGAAATTGATGGGTTATTAAATTTATTTTCCTGACCTTGGGTCTAACCTGAACAACCATTTGCAACATTATCATATTACTTACATTCCCACGAATTGTGTTATCTATTTAGTAAAACTGGAAATTGATGGGTTATTAAATTTATTTTCCTGGGTTATTAAATGAAGAGTAGTGTAGAAAAAAAAATCCAACATAGAAGAATTTAAAAATAAATTTGCAAAAATATCACAGTACTATCACATTAGTGTTGCACGATTCTCTTATTCACATAATATTAGCTGTTTATTAGTGTTTCAAAATAAAATATGTTTTTACAAGCTATTTTCAAAACAATGAAGACACTCGTGAGAACTACTAGACTTATTAGGCTTGGACAAAATGACATCTTTGTGAAGAAGTCCCACTCACATAATATAATGGAGTACATTGAGGGCTGTTTTGTCTCCATGAAATTGAATTCGCGGGAATTTTGAGAAAAGTATTATGAAGAAAGGCTAAAATTGAAGAAATAAATGTGAAGATTTGTAAATGATCATTAATAATCTTTCTTTAAATGGAAAATGAATTAAAGCTTTGATGAAAAATGAATAACCAGTCACCACCCTAGTTCATAGATCGAATTGTAGGTTAGTCGATGTCACATTTACATTTCCACCTTATATTTTCATATCTCATCTCTTTAATATCCCTTCGGTTAAACTTATTTTACCATAAATTTTTAAAAATTCAATTCCATGCAAATAAATTGGCCATGAGAGTACAGTTTAATTCTTCTTACATATGTAATCGAGTCAGATCCAAGGCTACTTAGAGATGTAAATGAGTTAGATCTAGGGCAGTGCCATGGTGTATCCGAATTAGATCTATTTTCTTAAATCTGAACCCGGATCTGGATCCAACTCTAAATCTATGTTGTTTCTCTAGATCCAACATCAGCTAGAAAAGACATTTGATTTTGGATCCTAATCCGAAATGAGATGTTGAATCCATCAGCATAATTGGATAAAGGAGCTTTAAAACAATTTTTTTAAACAAACAAAGTTGGATCAGTAAATGGTAAATGACTAAGATAAGTAGATCCTCAAATACCAATATTACTCAAACAATGGAAGCCTTTAAAACTCATATATAATTTTAACGCGTGGATGTAATCGTCCTGGATCCAAATCCAGAGATTAGAGCATGCAAGGATCTGGATCCGAATTTCTCTTGCATCCAAAAATAAGTTTTCATTCAATCAGATTCTTGACATCCTGAATGTGCAGGAAGCTTAAGGATGTAAATGGATCCCCAATTCTTTGATTACTTGGAATTTTGGACTAGTTAAAAACCGGGTTTGGATCCTTATTTAGGCCCCACTAAGTAAATGGGTCCGGGTCCTTTATTTTGGACCTGTGACCCAACCCACATTGGTTCAGACTCATGGACCCAAGACCCGACACATTACCTCAATTTCCAAGACTCTCTCCTTAAAATTAGATTTTTTTCCCATACCATTCTCTACTTAGACCTGGACTTGGACCCAAACCCATTTTATATATGGTTTTGGTTTTGGGTCTAGTTCCACCTTCTCCTTAATGGTTCTAGGTCCGGAACAAAAAAATTGGCCACAAGGGTCCGGGTCCACTTTCTCCCTAACATGGACGGGACTGGAACCGACCCTTTTACATCCTTTTAAAGGAAGCTGCATTAGTCATCCACATGTGCCCCCACCTGCCACAGGGCCATGCTTTTCTATGTGGCTCAGATTCAGTGCCGCACCACATTCAAACTCCGAGCCAGAGCCCATATGAATGGATTCGTGTGAGCTGAAGAGGCCAGAGAGCCCGCAGCTCTTGCAAATCCCCCACAACAAACACACACAGCTTGTAGGCTTGCTACAGAGAGATGACTCGGGCACTCTCCCTGTGGCAGCAGCAGCTACCAAGAGGATTACTAAGACACCACGAAACCCTCTACAGCTGCTGCTTTCCATCGCCCCACCAATCACCCATCCATCATCTCCTCTCTTCCTTCCTCACCCACAACCACAAGCCTTCCCTTTTCTCCTTCCGTCCATCAGCGACCGTCCATTCCCGATCCAACGGTCTCAGATTTCCCCAACCATCCGACCTTCGTAATGAAGAAGAAGACCCCACCAGCGACAGCGAGAGCCCTGCGAAGAAGAGTCGCAACGAGAGGAAGCGTGAGGCTCGGCGCTCTGTCCGATGGGGCATGGATCTCGCTTCCTTCTCCCCTCCTCGGATCAAAAAAATCCTAAGGTAATCATGGGCATGTTTGCTTTGTGTTGATAGTGATTTCATTTTCCGTGGAAAATGAGAAAGTTGTAACTTTTAATCATTTTAGGGGTCGGGATGTGTTGATAAGAAAAGGCCTTGTCCGGAAAATGACTTTACCTTGGAAAACTAATAGCATGGAGTAAAGGAAAAGAATAATGTGATTCTATTCATGTAGAGTTGGAGTTTACACGAATGGGCGTTTGGTTGGAACGGGAAACCAATTGCATTGATTTCAAGTTTCCACCCCCCCAACAAAATGATTTGGGTTCAAGTGTGGAGTAGTTAGTTTTTTTAGTAGTAGTGGATGAAATCTTACCTTTAGGAGAGACTTGCTGAGCAGGTGTTCTTCTATTTTACCTGACTTATTTGGGAATTGTTGCTCAGAGTGGTTTCTCTTGGACAAGAAGTTTACGAGGCAATCATGGTAGTTAAGGTGCTGCTCCCTCTCTCTCTCTCTCTCTCTCTCTCTCTCTCTATATATATATATATATATATATATATATATATATATATATATGCGCGCGCACACATGCTGTTCTTATGTTTGGTTCACCACATTCTCTGACCCATTATCTGTGATAAAATTAGCTACAACTTACACAGTTTGATCACAATTAGATTCATCATCATCATCATCATCATCATCATCAGAGCCTGCGCACTCTTAGCATGAGCCACATGCACACCCCTTGTGGGCCCCACCTCAGGTCATGTTAATTTATGGGGAAGGTGGGGCCTGAAAGATTTTGTCGAGGCCTACATGGTGCAAAATTTCAAGTCCGTCAGATCATCCTAACCCCTCCATCCATAGCCCTGAAGTGTAATGGTTTTAGAAAAATCATTGTTTTAGGATATCAATCCAATGGTGAGTAACAGTTAGATGAGTGTCAAATTTGGGCTTGTGAAATTCGTGTAGGGGTTGTGAGTGTTATGGGGTTGGATTGATCAAAGAGGGTCCCATGTTCTAAAAAAAGAGCTGCTCATGAATGGTGCTCATTTGAGGATTTCAATATTTGTAATAGAAAACACTCTCATGAGTGTGTTTTTAATGAGAGAGAACTTTTTTACCACTACATGAGACAGATTTTCTACCACTACATTGGACCTTTTGTGATCAATATTACCCTCCCACACCCACTAATTCCCTAATAGATTGGCACACGCATACATTTCTCTCTTCATTTGGGCGTTTGTAATTTCTTGTTGCAGAGGTTTGGTCCAGATGTTAAAGAAGGCAAGCGGAGACAGTTCAATTATATAGGTCAGTGTCAAAGGCATATGTTGTTACAAGTCCAGACCGTGTCGAACCTCTCACTTTGTTTATTGAAATTTTGTCTTACTAATGCTTGTTAATTTTTGAGTTACACTGAAATTTAGTAATTATGTGCTGGTTTACTTCATTTTGGTTTTGCATATTATGGATTGCATGGGAGATTAGAGAATTGTCTACTTGATTTCTTTGTTGCTGTAGTTATAAAATTCGAATTTTACAATAGGGCTATTATTGCTTGTTTGGACTTTGAAGGGGAAGATAATGCCATTGTAAATCAAATGTTGAATTTAACAGCGATCAAGAATGCATCTTTGAATGTATATGAACAGTTTTGTCAACAGTATTCTCTGTTCATTTTTTCTTTCTTTCTTTTTTATGCATAATGTGACGTTAGTAAGAAATGCTCAATTCATATTATAGAGTAGGTGAGACTGAGAGGAGGGGTCCTCAAGAAGCATCTCTACTTTATAACTCTTTATCTTTTGCAAAAGGGTTAGCTTCATTACTAGCCTCTCTTCAGTGTTGGACAAAATTTCAATAACTGAAACGATTCCTAATAGTGTTATATGTGACAGTAACCTTTATGATTTAGATATTTGGGGTGAACCCATTTTTGTATTACTTATTAGGTCCCTTCTCATAAATATTTTTATACCTTCTCTATAATTATGCTGTTCTGTGCCTGAAGCCATTTGATGCAGGGCAGAATGAGAAACTAGTTTAAATGATGCAAGATGAACTCAAAAACATAATTAACAATTATAACGAATCTATAAAATCCAATTTAGCACACCATTCTATGCAGAATTTAACCAAGTTAAATTATGAGATGATCTAAGGCTCGTTACGGTCCTGCAAATTGGGCCCTCAGAAAGTTGAGGAATGGACCAAGTGGAGAGATAACCTCTGCTTTTCCTAGGGATCCATC
Organism: Umbellularia californica; assembly: GCA_028538565.1. Classification (NCBI taxonomy): domain Eukaryota; kingdom Viridiplantae; phylum Streptophyta; class Magnoliopsida; order Laurales; family Lauraceae; genus Umbellularia; species Umbellularia californica. Next base: position 57,759,259 of record JAPQWN010000007.1, read on the forward strand.
GGAATCAAGAACATTATTGTGATCCTTGAGGATTTGATAGAAGGCTTGTCTCAATTCAGTCAACAATTGGTTATTAGCATATCGGAACAAGGTTATAAATGAAATGCAGAGTTAATTCTGTAATTCCCACAACTTAATAAGGCCAAACAGTATTCATATTCTAAACAGTGTGAATCCAAGAGGTTCTACCATGTTGGATTGAACATAGGATATGTCGGCCATGGTTGGATGGGGCTGGTTTCAGGTTTCAGTCTGGTATTCAATTCTGATCTGCGGTTTAAATATTAGGTTGGGTGATGGATCTAAGGCTTGGTAAGGGAGTTGGAATAGATCTAGGGTTTTGATGATGGTGTGTTGTTAGATCTAGTGATTTCTGATGTAGTATGGCCAGAAGGGAGGGGAGAAGTGGATCAACCAGGGCTTGACCAATGAGGAATGAGCTGGACCTTGACAGATTAGGTATTCGGTGAAGATTCGGCTCTAGATCTAGTGAACCAACGGTAGGATTGACATAGATCAAAATCTGAATGTGGGTTTGTGATTCAACAATGGAAAGAACAATAAAGGGATGGATAGGAATACCTTGAAAATGAAGATGTTGTGGTAACTTGGCTTTGCACCAAACTCCCCTTTGCTGGTGAGAAGAAGATCCTGCATGAGCAAACTCAAGAAGGCCTTGGAGATGAGTTTTTATTCAATATTCTTTATTAACCCCTTCTCAAAGAAAACACAAGAGTTTATACAAGACCAAACAAGAGCTCTAATGATGAATGGTCCAGATCTAATCCCATTAACATCATCATTTAATACATAAAAGAAATAAAGAAATAAAGAAAATAAATAAATAAAGGAAATAGTAGCCGAAATGCAGAGAAGGGGCCTACCTTGCACATGGGGATTCATGTGCAAGGTTTGTGGATTCAAGCTGCGGGCCCCCACTTGGACCCATCCTTTCAGTCTTTAGCTCCGTGTTCTTTATTTCCTTTGGGCCTGCTCACAGTCTTCAATTCTTCAAGATAAATCTCTGATGACCGATCTCCTGTGGTCCATCCCGATGTGGGGTCTTCAGCAGGTTTGCCACAGGAGGCTTTTAGCACTCCCTGTGATCAAGATCCAATGGTGGATCCTCTTCTAGAGACTGATCCAACAGTAGATCTTCTTGATTGTGATGGATTAAACCCATGAAAGGCTGATCCAACCACAAAGAAGCCTTATCCGTCATTTTCTTCTTGCACCTTTGGTAGCTTTTGCCGTATTTGGAACTGATGTCCCCATCACCAGCAAAATGGTTATTTTATGTCTGTTTTAATCTAACCCTAGGCATTTCTATGATGCCATCCAGTCCCAACGGACTACAATTCCCTAAATTGGGTATGGTGGATGACGTATGGTGCTACTTTAGTTTTACTTATTCTCTTCCCCACTTTATATTAAGACACTCTTATTTCTTAGTAAACCTCCCATCCTAATTCCCTTGAACTATTTTTTAGTTAAGAGTCTAATGAATTGCCCTTTTTTGTTTTTTGGTTTTAGGCCCTTCCTTTCCTTAAGATGAGTTTTCTTTCTTTCTTTCTGTCCAAACTCCCACATTATTGTAAAAGAGTAACATCGTCCATCTATGATGGACGGAGACTTCAAAATGGGCAATGTATCGTGTCGTATCATATCCAATACTTCACTTTTTATGTATAAAATTTGTGTCCCTGCCATGTTCATGTCATTTCTCTGTCCGTTTGTCGTATCCAAGTTGTATCTGGGCATCATAGCTGTCCATACTCCATAGTACTTCTTCCCTTGCATGTGATTGGTTTACCTTTTCCCTTTTTCAGAGAGCACCTCTAATTCGAAGGAGTATGATGTGCATGATACAACTTTGCCGTCTCTGTCAAAGATCTGTAGATTGAAGGCTGATTGGTGACTATTTCCTTCTGGTATCAATCTAATGAGTGTTAGATTTATAATTCAGTAGCACAATTTCGTGTCGGAGGCATTTTATATCTTTGAAATTGTACACAATTTCGTTTAGGGCCTATTTGTTTAATTGGAATTGAATTCCCTGCATTTTTAATTGATAAATTTATTTGGGACTAAAGCTAATTTGGAATTGTACACAGTTTCATTTAGGGCCTGTTTGTTTAATTGGCATTGAATTTCTATGATTTTTAATCGATAAATTTATTTGGGAATAAAGTTAAAGGTTTAAAGCTGAAAATCCAAAAGGGCCATTGGATAATCTTATGGGTTCCCATCTCATAATCCAAGTAAAGAAAATCCTAGGAAGATGCTCCCATCTACATCTACACTTTAAGTTTAAATTTTAGGGCTCCGTTTGGACTGAATTGTTTGATCTATATTATTTAGAATAGCCAAGGCCATTTTTTAGTTACAATCTAAGAGCATGTTTGGTAACTGGCGATAAATCCATAGATCTAATATTTGCGTGTATTGATGCATATAACTGAGAAAAATAGGGTTCAGTGTGCAAATCTACTTAAGTGAGGATTTTCAAACCTTATGGGGGGTGGTCGGATTTCCTAACAAATGAAGATTTCCATTCGTCCAAATTCTCAGGAATTTACAATTTCCAAACATGGATTTACCACAACTTTAGGGAAACCGAAAATCTTTTCCCTAAAGATTTGGTTGCCAAACGTAACCTAAGCTACTCAAACTAAGAAACCTAATTCTAATCCCATCATAACTGTAGCCTAAAATAACTCAAATTTAAACCAATCCTAATTTAGGAAATTCTCTCTCATAATTACAAATGAATTCATTAACCTAAGATTATTGTTTCTCAACACTCCCCCCTTAACCTGGTCCTTATATACCATGTCCAGCTTGAAATATACATCATATATGTGCTTCATCATTTTATAATTGTTTTGACAAAGAACTCTGTCAGCTTGATCTTCACTTCACACAACCTTTGATGGATCTTTTATCTGTTCTTGACTGATGAATTAGATGAGAACTATGATGCCCAGATAGATATGTCAGGGACACGCCATAGACACAACAAGGACACGGATTTTACATGTCAAAAGTGAAGTATCGGATACAACACGACATGATATGTTTCCCATTTTGAGGTATCCGTGCATCATAGGATGAGAACTTCATATGCTCTACGGAAACTCACACTCAGCAACACTACTGATTTGGACTACATCTTGGTGTGTATATTTTGCTGGTGGTCATATCTGTCAATAGAGTTATCTCTATCGCATTGAGGAATTTGCGTAGATCTCATTTTCATGACTGCGTAGGTGAAAACGAATCGATAATTAGAGTTTAGATAGGTCCAAAATCTGCGAAACAGTTTCTAATCATTTATTTGATCAAACCTGATGTTGCATGAATATTAATGAAACTGGATCCTTATGTTATGACATGTAAAATGGATGTCAAAATTGACAAATATTATGGAACAACTCAGCCATGTTAGAAGCAATCAAAGGGAAGCGAATGATAAATCCGCTCCAGAAAACCAAAAAGAGAAATTTCTTCTTCTTCCTCTTCCTTTTCAATTCATAGACTGTCTCAATAAAGAAAGAAGACGTGGAGGCCGATATAGACAAGCCTTCAAAAAACCAAAAAAGAGAAATTTCTTTTTCTTCTTTGATTCATATACTATATCAATAGAGAAAAAAGACGAGGAACTCAATACGGACAAGCCGTTTGGAGTCATGTGACTCATCGAAGGGGCCTTTGACTCGCTTCATTTTCTTTTCATGGATTCTGTAGATGGAGGAGATGGAAGAAGGCTATGAGTGTGCACCCTTGTATGTTTTCTTCGTCTGCACAAGACTATGTCAGATATTGATCTTTGGTGGGCCTGCAAATTGAAACAGTATAACAAGGAAAGTGGTTTTTTTAGTGCATTAGTTACTCTCTGTTCTTTGTATTTCTGATCAAAGGACTTCTTGGTTTGATATGCTCATGGCCTCTAGATCGTTCGGCCGAAATTCCTTTGAATAAAGAACTTTTGATTTTGGCTTTGTGGCATTTTTGATAGGGATGTAAATGGGCACTTGATTCTCCGACTATCTAGAGGTTCTAACTCGATAAAAACCGGGTTTGGGTCCTTATTACGTTCTAATAAGTAAACAAAAAGTCTATTTGGACAAACTTTATGGACAGAATTTGGGACAAACTGTCCACGTGGCGCAACATGATTGGACTCTCTCAAAAGTTGAAATGCATTGTCCCAATCATGTTGCGCTACGTGGACAGTTTGTCCCAAATTCTGTCCATGAGTTTGTCCATATAGACAAACTGATAAGTAAATGGGTCCGGTTCATGGGCCAGTTTTTAGAACCTACCCAGTTCTGAACCGTGTTCCTGTTTCCCAGTCCATTTTCATGTTATAAAAAACGCAGACCCCAGTCATTTCCCCCTTCATTTGTTCATTCTCATGACAGAATTGAGGATTAGGGTTTTCTTCGTCTCCTTCGTTTCCCCCAATCGCTCTATGCTCTCAATCTACACCAACAGATTGTTGCCTCCCTTCTCATCTTCTCCCCTTTGGTCTCTCCCTCAACTGCTCAGGTAACTTTCTCCTCTTTCTTTTTGTCTCACATATGCAAGGAGAACTAACTCACACATGCACGGTAATAGGGACTCGTACATGCAAGGGAGGCATGGTGGCCAGGTTTGAAACCTGGTCACCCTGGTGAGAACTGCCGCTTCTTACCACTAGTGTAAAACTTTATTCTTAACTACTCAAGGTTTTAGCTGAAGAGGAGGAATTCTGGAATTTTATTGAAGTGCTTTCTTTAATATATATAAGAGGCCTTTAAAGTTTAAATAGGCTTCTTGAGAATCGCAAAGAAGATAGTTTCTTTATAGTACATTGATCTCCTTTGATCTCCTTCCCTTAAAATAACAATATATGTTGAATCTAGAATCTACTAAAATAGGAAAATGTAAATTAGAGGGAAGTACTTAGAAATATAAATATTCTAATAAAGATCCCGAAGCACATAATGTTTTTGGAATGGATTGTTGAAGAAGTGGTAGCCATATTTCCTTTAGGGGTCGTTTGTTTGTAGCCATTTACATATGTAAATGGTTCACATGACATGCATAATGGTTATGCATGTTTAAGTTTGTTTGGGTTGATTTACGCATGAGATGCGAAAACTAGGTGTGAAATTGGGTTGATACTGAGCTTATACTTTTCACCCCTCATGAGATGGTAAACCGTTAAGCATGTTACTGTTACGAGGCGCGTGCTACAGTGATTTGGGTGTGATTTTGAGTAGTCCATTTATTTTTGAAAATTTACACTACTGTGGGCCGTAAAATGTCAATCTGAACTATCCAAACTCTTCTAAAGGTCAAAAATGGCTATGGGACCAATTTTCAGCCGTTGATTCATCATACATTTGGGACGAAATCTCGTGCGTTGATTCTTCATGGATCTTGAGAAATTTGTGAAATAAGATGGACCATTGGATGTACTTATTGCACAATGTTTTCATGTGGGCTAAACGTAGTTTACCTTTTTTTTTTTTTACAAATTTTTTATTCATGTGTGCCCCAAAATCATGATTTGTACTGTTGATGGCCAAAACAGCCATGGGGCAAAAATTTCAAATCTAAATTCTTCATGGATATTTAGATATTTGCAGAAAGGTCTAGAACCAAAAATCTATAATTCTGAATTCTGTGAGCCCCATTTTAACGATCTGAACTGTCCAAACTCTTTAGAATGACAAAATGGATTGGGGGTGGGGGAGTTTTCAAGTCTCATTCCTTTATTCATCATATATTTTAAGATATTTGTGAAAATGGTGAACCGTTGGATCCACTTAGATCCACATGTGAAGAGTTGTGAAAATGACAAGAAGGGAAAAAAACTCGGACTTGGGACTTGACTCGGTTAGGGCCGAATTGCATGGGACTTGGCTGAGTTGGACTGAGTCCCAATTTAAAATTAAATAGTTGGCTGAGTCCCATAGGACTCGGTTGAGTCACATGGCCAAGCAATATGTGACTCGACCGAGTCCCATAATTCGAGTTTAGGTTCCATAGAACCCGACTCATTTAGGGCCGAGCCCGAGCCGACTCGGTTGATTTCCATGAATGACAAAGAACTAAACTGTTACACAGACCCAAGGCCCAAGGCCCAAGGCCCATGGAAGATTTTATTATATCTCACGTGGAGAGATTGTTGACACAGTTGTACATGACATGTTATTGTTATTAGTAGCTTTCCTATCTTAGATAGTTTACTAATAGTTTTCCTATCTCTAGATGGAGTGTGGTTTTCTTAGAACTAGAATAACTATTGATGTAATACCTATATATAGTTGTGAATTCTCTCAAATAAACACACGACAATATATTCTAAAGTATTGTTTTCAACAACCATGGCTCTCAAGGTTCTGTGTTCATGAAATTGTCATGGTATCAGAGCCTGGTTCAAGGAAATTTGTTCTTCTATCTCACAAATCATTAAGATCATAGTCAAATACATCTCACGTGCAAGGAAAACAGATCAAGGATCTGTCTGCGTCTCTGATACAACCTACGGCACCCTCATCTTCAAAGTGGCCCACCCCGGATCATCACAACTTTCCAGAAATCCATACAGCCTTGGTCGCCTTCTTTTTTTTTTAAGTCTCTTGGTGATTTTTCCAGTATTTTTTGATACCTCCAGGTTGGTGCTTCTCTCTCTCTCAAAGTTTTCAAGGAATTTCATATTGTTTTCATCAAGACCGTCCAGAATCTTGGATACTCAGTAGAATCCGTTCAAATTTGGTTCAGTAGAAGCCAGAATAGAGGGATATCTCAGATCTGTTGTCTGATCTAGGGCTTGATCCTTAAGTGGGGCCCACGCATTGAAAAAAAAGCCCCTGTCCAGTTTGTCTGGGCTGTTTTTGTGACCAATTTATTGCTGATTTTGGTTTCTGTCTCTCTGCTTGGTTGGATTGTGGTTCCTACACACAGGGAAGACGTCTTACATACTTTCTCTTGTCTGTGGCTAGTTCTTTCTCTGTTCAAATTGATTTGTTTCCAGTTTGGTTGCAATGGAGAAATCTGAGGTCACATTGATTAAATTTACGGGAAATAATTACCCTGCCTGGTCTTTCCAATTTCAAATATACCTAGAAGCGAAGGAATTGTGGGGATTTGTTTCTGGCACGGACCCTAAACCCACTGAGGATGAGAAGAAGATCTCCTCTTGGCATACTAAAGATGCCAAAATCAAATCCTGGATTCTGGGATCAGTTGAGCCTCATCTGATATTGAATCTCAAGCCTTACCCCACTTCTAAAGCCATGTGGGGGTATTTGAAGAAAGTATACCATCAAGATAACTCTGCGCGACAATTCCATCTTGAATGTGCAATTGCTGAGTATACACAAGGGAACTTGTCAGTACAAGACTACTATTCAGGTTTTCGTACACTGTGGTCGGAATACGATAGTATTAAGTATACGGATGTGGCTGACAACGTGTTGACAGTAATCCAAGACCTTCAGGCCTCTAGTCAGCGAGATCAATTTTTGATGAAACTACGGAATGAATATGAAAGTGTCCGATCTGCCCTGATGAATTGGACGCCCTTACCTTCATTGGATGTTTGCTTGAATGAACTCTTACGCGAAGAACAACGCTTTCTGACCTCGGCTCATATTGCTCAACAAAAGACTGAAACCTATTCAGTCGCGTTCTCGGCAAATAAAACTTCTCAGCCTCCGCCTCGAGACTTGAGCAAAACCCAATGCTACAGTTGTTAGAAATTTGGGCATCTTGCATCTCAATGTAAACAGAAAGTCTGCAGTTACTGTAAAAAGTCGGGACATATCATCTCTGAATGTCGCCGCGGTCCACCACGTCCGTCGACGCTGTATCGGACTCCACAGTATCCAGCTCCGCAGTATCAGAATCCACAGTCTCAGACTCCGCATGCGTATGTGGCTTCCTCGGTTATGCCTGTTCCTACATCTGCACCTCCACAGCCTGGGCCCTCATCATCTCTCACTCCTGAATTGGTTCAACAAATGATTATCAATGCCCTCTCTGCCTTTGGTCTCTCAGGTAAGTCACCTTCATCTTCTACTTGGTTCCTTGATTCCAGCGCGTCTAATCATATGACATATACCCACACTCCTCTCTCCAATATGACAAGTTACAATGGCCATTTTCAAATACAAACCGCTGACAGCGGGCATGTTCCCATTACTGCTATCGGAGATATCCCTGGTTCCATTCCATTGAGAAATGTTTATCTATGTCCTACTTTAACTTCCAACCTATTGTCAGTCGGGCAACTTGTTGAAAATAATTGTAACATCTCCTTTTCTTCTTCTAGTTGTGTTGTGCAGGACTAGATGTCCGGGAAGGAGATTGCGAGGGGGCCTAAGTGTGGACGCTTGTTTCCGCTGGATTTTTCTAAAATTTCTAGGAATCAATTTGCCAAAGATGTGTTTTGTTTTTCTCTTAGAGATAATTGCCGGTTGTTGCATAATAGACTCGGACACCCTAATTCCAAGGCTTTGTCCCTTATGTTAAATTCTGGTTTATTAAATAAATCTCTTGGTTTATCTTCTTGTGTGCCTTTTGATCGTGCTACTTGTAAAATGGGAAAGAGCAAAACTCTTCCGTTTCCTCATTCCACTTCACACACCTCTCAGTGTTTTGATTTAGTTCACAGTGATGTATGGGGAATTGCTCTAGCTCTTTCCCACGCTCACTACAAATATTTTGTGACTTTTATTGATGATTTCAGTCGGTTCACATGAGTTTACTTCCTGTATTCAAAATCTGATGTTTTTAATGTTTTTAAAATCTTTTTAGCTTATGTTGAGAATCAATTTTCCACCTGCATTAAATTCTTGCGATCTGATTCTGGTGGGGAATATGTGTCCTCCGATTTTCAACGGTTTTTACAAAACAAAGGCATTATCTCTCAAAGAACTTGTCCTTATACTCCCCAGTAGAATGGAATTGCTTAACGGAAAAATAGACATCTCCTTGATGTCACTCGTTCCCTTCTTCTGGAATCATCGGTTCCTACTCGTTTTTGGATTGAGGCACTGGCTACGGCAGCTCATCTTATCAATCGTCTGCCCTCACCCTCCATTGAGAATCAAAGCCCATATTACCGATTGTACAAGACCTCTCCATCCTATGATGATCTGCATGTTTTTGGCTCTGTTTGTTTTGTGCACTTGCCTCCCTCTGAGAGGACAAAACTAACGGCACAATCAGCTCAGTGTGTGTTTTTAGGTTATGCACCCTTCCAGAAAGGGTTCCTTTGTTATGATCCTCACATTCGTCGTTTACGTACCTCTAGGAATGTCGTTTTCTTTGAACATCAGTATTTTTTTCAAAAATACATTGATCCTCCTAACGACTCCTCTTTTGTGTCATTACCTGGTTTTTCTGACGACCCGTCAGTTGTTCAATTTAACCCTAAATCTGTGTATCACAGACGGAACAGCGCAGCGCCTACCAGGGATCCCCCTCTTGATCTTCCTCCGGCACCCGGTCCACAACCGGCACCTGATCCCTCTGGACATCCTTCACTGCGTCGCTCCACTCGCATCTCGATCCCACCAGCCCGTTATGGGTTCTCACATACTTCCTTAATGGCCACGTTGTCTTCCTCTTCCATTCCCCAATCCTATTCTCAGGCTGTGCAGGACCCATGTTGGAACAAGGCCATGCAAGATGAATTGGATGCTTTAGCGCAAAATCATACGTGGGATATTGTCCCATCTCCTGTGGGTGTCAAACCTATTGGCTGTAAGTGGGTTTTTTCTCTCAAGTTAAACTCTGATGGCACATTAGATCGATATAAGGTGCGTCTTGTCGCTCTTGGAAATCGGCAGGAATATGGCATTGATTATGATGAAACTTTTGCTCCGGTTGCCAAGATGACCACCGTCCGCACTATTCTTGCTGTTGCTGCCTCTCAGTCTTGGCTTCTCTATCAAATGGATGTCAAAAATGCGTTTCTCCATGGTGATCTCAAATAAGATGTTTATATGCGTTTGCCTCAGGGCTGCTCATCCAGGGACGGTATGGTTGCCAAACTTCGTCGCTCCCTATATGGTCTGAAACAAGCTCCTCGTGCCTGGTTTGAGAAATTTCAAGTTGCTCTTCTCCACTTGGATTTTCATCCAAGCCCGTATGATCCTTCTATGTTTTTACATCATGCTCCATCCGGGATCACTGTTCTCCTTGTCTATGTTGATGACATTGTCATTACTGGTCCTAATGCCAATATGATTTAGAAGCTACAGGCGTCTCTTCGGGAGACATTTCACATGAAGGATCTCGGCCCCCTACACTATTTCCTCGGTCTTGAAGTTCATCAATCGCCTCAAGGTATCGTTCTCAATCAGCACAAATACACTGTTGATCTCATTGCCTTGGCTGGTCTTACTGCTTCCGCTCCAGTCGATACACCAGTCGAACTGAATGTCAAACTCAGTAAAGAGGAGGGTGACCTTCTTCCAGATCCTACCACATATCGCCAGTTAGTTGGTAGCTTGATCTACCTTACGATCACTCGCCCAGATATTTCCTATGCGGTTAACCTCATGAGTCAGTTCATGACTACTCCTCGTCATCTTCATATGGCTGCTGTTCGCCGCATCATTCGGTACCTTATTCGGACACCAACTCGCGGGTTGTTTTTTCCATCAAACAATCCTCTATCTCTCAGAGCTTATTCCGATGCTGATCGGGCTGGGTGTCCGGATACTCGCAGATCGACAACATGATGGTGCATGTTTTTGGGTGATTGTCTGATTTCTTGGAAATGCAAGAAACATGAAAGAGTTTCAAAATCTTCTACCGAGGCTGAGTACCGAGCCATGTCCGCTGTGTGTTCCGAAATTCTTTGGCTACGCGGACTCCTTTCCGACATTGGTTTTCCAGCGGAAGGTGCTACCCCACTCTATGCGGATAATACAAGTGCTATTCGGATTACTGAAAATCCGGTTTTTCATGAACGCACTAAGCACATCGAGGTTGATTGTCACTTCATCCGTGACGAACTTAAGCGCGGTGTCATTAGTCTTCTGCATGTCTCCACCGAGCTTCAACTTGCTGATATTCTTACTAAAGGCCTTCCACGACCACGTCATCACTTCTTGGTTAGCAAATTGATGCTTGTTGATTCTCCCGCATCAATTTGAGGGGGGTGTTACACAGACCCAAGGCCCATAGAAGATTTTATTATATCTCACGTGGAGAGATTGTTGACACAGTTGTACATGACATGTTATTGTTATTAGTAGCTTTCCTATCTTAGATAGTTTACTAATAGTTTTCCTATCTCTAGATGGAGTGTGGTTTTCTTAGAACTAGAATAACTATTGATGTAATACCTATATATAGTTGTGAATTCTCTCAAATAAACACACGACAATATATTCTAAAGTATTGTTTTCAACAACCATGGCTCTCAAGGTTGTGTTCATGAAATTGTCATAAACGTGTTTGTCATGTGATTCAGTTGCAAATGAAAATGTTTCACATGTGAATCATTTATACATGTGGACCATTTTCCTATCCTGTGTGGAATTTCCAAACGACCCCTTATCGATTGAGACGACAGTCTGCCTTTCTAATTCCGATTTAGCTCAATCTCAGCCTCTAAAGCATTTGGAACTTCTTTACGTAGGATTCTAGGCTCTATCATCATGATTCCATCTTGAATTTGAGTTCTCAATCTGGAAATAAAGCGAGATAAAAGTTGTTACTTTGTTTCTCGTAGTTTGGACTCACTAATGTATAGAAATTTTCAGCATAATCCGAAAAAGTTTGGCACCTTGCCTTAATTGACAAAGATGTTGATATGATGCTTGGTGTCTTAGGTGATAAAGACGTTGATATGATGTTTGGCCATAATCGTCTGGTAGGAATTTTACTTAAAGGTCAGCTTTCGTGCGTCTCCAAGTGGAGATTCTTCATCTTCCTTGCATTTCAAGATTTTCTTGAAACCTTTTCCACTAAATCAAAGCATGTCCCCTTAATTGGGTTTTTGTAAGTCTGTCAGATTCCTACATTTGAAGAAAACCTCAATATTATTATCCTGTTGGGGAAATTGTTAGGCTGTGGATGACCTGAAAATTCAGGTACATCCACTTGAATTTTTCTAGCTCTTCTTGAATGCTCGGATAATTCTATTGGCAAAAGACTAGTCGCCATCTCCATCATGGACTGCAACAGGTTCTTCATCATTTTCAACATTATGGTGTATCATTCCCAATTGTTGCATCCTTGATTGGATTTCTTCAATTTCGGAATTTTTGGCACTATGTCCTTGTGTACGAGTGCTACGGGCACCATGATTCACTTCTCTTCCTCGGGTTGCTTTTGCACAAATCACTGGAAAGAAGCACAAAGTTGAGAAAGGAGGACAAGTTAGCAAGCTATAACTTGCTCTAATACCAACTTGGTGCAGGCCAAAGAATAGGATTGCGACTATCAATTAGAACCAAAAAAATTGAGAGAGAAAGTGGGCTTTAAGTCTAGCTATCCCAAATGAAAGGGATGATTTGACTTCCAGCAAAAACTGAACTTGTCCAAGGACAATCCCCTTGGTTTAATATGTGACAAAAGGCTCACACATTCCAATAGGTACCAAATGACTTCTACAGGTCACCAGGCAAGAGTTAATGACTTCTACAAGTAATTTGGCTAGAGTGAAATGTTTTTTCCCCTCAAATAACTAGGTGGTGGCTCTCTTATTTGAGGTGATTCTTCAATTTCTAAGGTGGTTTTCTTAGTTCCAAGGTTACTTTCCACCTTCTAAAATAGCTCATAACTTTAAAGTAGTTAATTCCAAGGTAACAATTACCAAAGTTACTTCCATCTTCCAAGATAGCTCATAATTCGATAGTGACTTCTTTTGGACTTATAACATAATTGAATCCCTGCCCCCTTTGGTTATGACTGACCGGTTTGGGCTCTTTGATTGGGTTTGTATATTTTGGCCCGGTCTACCACCAAATGGATCCGTAAATCTTGGGTTGGATGCTCCTGCATCAGTAGCATTCCTCTAACACATTACACTGTAAGCTTTTCCTATATGGGGTCTACTTCTCTCTCTCTCTAGATATATATATATATATATATAGGGAGGTGCTTCTATGAGAGCATCTCTCACCTTACTATGAGAAATAAGGTGGGGGCCCTTACATTTAAGTTGTTGGCATTGGCTATGGATGTGAAGGCCCCCACCTTATCTCTCATAGCAAGGTGAAAGCATCTCTCATAGGAGCATCCCATATATATATATATATATATGCATCCATCCATCCATCTGTCTGTCTGTCTGTTTGTCTGTGTGTTTTTTCAACATCATGTTTGTCAAATTTAATTGGATTTTCTATACAGTTTATCTTTTGCAGTTTTGTTTTTTTGTTCAAAGAGAACTTGAATGGTTATTATGTGCTACCTTTTGTCCAATTTCTATATTTATTTTGATTGTGATACATGGTTTTCTCAATGCATTCCAGGAAAATTGTTGCGGAAGGCACCACAACCTGAATTGATGGATGCTATAATCCAGGCATCGAAAGATGGGGACGTATCTAAGCTGCAGGTTTTATCTGGTGAAGAGACATGGACCATTGAACAAGACGAGGCAGAGGAAGAAGATACTGAATATGATGATGATGAGGTATGTAATCATATTGCGGATCAACTTTTGTTATTACAAAAAGTTTTGTGCCCTTTGTGACCATGGTGTGAGAGGTTAAAGTTTAGAGAGCTGCTAAATGCACACTTGTTTTTGCACTCTCAACATTGGTACTCTCTACACTCCCCACACTTACTCCATACACACCCTGTTTTGCCCAAAATGCCCTAACCTATGGAACCTCATTCCTCTCTACACACCCCTTCTCCCCCACTCTCCCCCTCTCCCTCGCCCGCCGCTGCCCACAGTTCGGCCGTCTACCAGGCGCTGCCCGCCGCTGCTGTCTCCCTCCCTCTCCCTTTCCATATCTCTCTCCATTTCTCCCTCTCTCTCCCTCCTCCCTGTCTCCCTCTCCCTCGCCTTGTCTCTCTCCTTCTACTCCACCTGCCCCCTTTTACTCTGCCCGCCTCCCCCTCCCTCCCTCCCTCCCTCCCTCCCTCTTTGGCGGTGCCCCCTGAGGGAGTGTTGGTGGCTGGGGTGGGGGTGGGATGGTGATGAGGGTGGGTGGGTGTAGAAAGTAGTTGGGAGGGAGAGTTGTCCTTTTAGGTAATTTTACACGGGTATATATGGTCATAAAAAAGTGCAGTGTGTGGAGAGCAAAAACCTGTGCGCATTTAGCCACTCTCTAAAGTTTATCAGGATTTCACACTTTAGTGTCGCTTAGAAGATTTTAATCCTGAGTTGCTGGAAAATTCTTTCAGGTGTCCCATAATTATGTTGATATAGCAACCAGATGGTTTGATGGCCTGATCTACAAGGATTCATCCATTACAAAAGAAGTATATTCAGTTCACAATGTTGAATTTGATCGTCAGGTATATTATTTATAAGTGCTTTTGTTATGACACTGACAAGTGAATGTGAAGAGATAGCTCTATTAAACATTTGATCTGCATCCTAAAATTATTATACATATTATTAATGATATCGAAAAACAACCATAAGTAGAAGGAATTAATGAAGACCTTTTTTTTTTTTTAAATATTTCGTGCACTATGTTGCTTTATGTCTGTACAGTGGTTTTGCTGTTTGTTATTGTTGAATGTTGATACATGTGATTGAATGTGATTTGAAGTGCTACTTGTACATGGAGTGAGAAGTGACATTTAGATTGCAGGGTGACCATAAAAAGAGTTGAATGGCGAAGTGCAAAACCAAACACTAAAGTGTCACGTCCCCCAAAATGAAACCAAGGGGAACGTGAATTATAGTAATAAATATAAAATTTCTGTGAATATTTTCATACAAGCTTCCAAAATATGGACCCATAAAATCTCGAACCATGGTGAGTCATAATAAATCATAGGTAAAATCTTGTGGAAGCATTAAATCAATTGGTATCAATATCTAAACCAAACCAACACATAACCAGCTATATAGTTAAAGTTTAAGTTGTCAAATAAACTAAACAAAACAACTAAATAAAATTAGGTTCATTTTGAAGAATTTGCTACTAAAAAAGTCTCTATGACGAAGGTCTCTCTTGTAAAGACTCAGACGGCTCCGAAATCATCTCCGGCACTCCACGCGGGTTCATCAACTGGTTTAAACGCTTGAAACGTTTGACCCTCTTCCGTCTCTTCGGTAGGGTAGGAATCGGTACCTATGCACCATTAAATAAAGTGAACAGCAAGTACGAAAGCATAATTTGTAAACGAAATACAAGAACAGAATCAGCAAAGACATGTATGATCATAAGATAACCCGATGATAGAGAAGAACACGTAACATAAGTCTAACTCTAAGCAAATTAGCAGAACCAAAGTCAACACAGAAGCACTGCCATTGTTTTGGGTGGTCAACCCTAACTATCTGAGAAAAACCCGTCAATCACGTCGACGGTCATAAACCGATCGATAATCAGGAATACCTGTCAAACAATCAATTGCGGATATAAGTGTCCGCGCACATCGGTGATCAGCTGTCCGATTACAACTGTTGTTGTTCAATTATGACCCAATCGATGTACACACATATATACATGTATATATACGTATATAAACATATATATATACATATGTATATATAGATATATGTATATATATACATGAGTATATACACATATGTATGTAGATATATGTATGCATACATATGTGTATATAGGGGGGACATTCATGTGCATCCATCCCTCACCATAGGGTGAGAGACACTTACATGGCTTTCCCTCTTTGCACATGAACATTCTTTTTCTGCATATGACCATATATGGCTTTTCGTTTTTTGCACATGAATATTTCCAATTATCTAGGTGTCTCTCACCCTATGGTGAGGCATGGATGCATATGAATATTCTCCGTGTATATAGATATATGTATATATACACATGTATATATATATCATAGTAGAATAGACCTAGTGACCAGTAATGCTCTGACACATAAGCCTAAGTCAAAGTGAATGGCTGGCTGCACAACAAACCACAATCAAATAATGAAACATCATTTGAACAAATCTCCACATAACCCAATCTAATGCCAAGCCACATTATGGTCCATATCCAAATAACATAGGGTATGCAACTAACAGACCAACATCAAACTGAAGTATGCACGCAAACCTGAAGTCAAATAATAACCACAAACCAATCCTAAGGTCAAACATATAGTCCCAAACCCAACAACACCACAAGAACCTCTAGTGAACAAATTACAAAGGTCAACACATCCCTTCGCAATTTACGGTGCATAGACCCAATTAAGGGTTTTCCATTAGAGATAGGTTGAACCCTAACTCACTAGATTCCATTGTGGGTCATACAAGGTATTGATACCGGGTGTCCAAAGGACCAAACAATAGGGTCAAAAAATATAAATTGACTTATCAAGAACTAAGGGCACAATTCAAAAATAATTAGCAAAAGATAATAATAAGTCTTAGTTTGTAATTTCAGAAAACTTGGGATCCCATCTTAATGTGTTTCCAAGATAATAAGTTAAGAGGGCCTAATTTGGATTTATTAAAACTATCAGGACTTTTTTTTTTTTTTTTTTCTAATTTCTAAAAACTAATGGGGCAAGGCAATAACCTAGAATTCTGTCACATGGGGATCTTCTCCCTTTTCCCACATCACACTCAGTCAAACCACACACACAACCCATTCTAAAAAACAATGGGCCTTCTCCAAATTCTTAGCAACTTAAAAGGGCTTGATAATAACCTATGTTACAACAGAACTCTATGTTCTGTCACAACAGAACTCACTTTATCCCATTACACGACCAGAACAAAACCGCCCCACACATTTGGAAGAGGGAAACTCAAGCCGGGTGCATCAAGGACGTTTGGGCAATGGGCCCCACCGATCAAAACCCAGATCACCTTCACAAACAGTGTCGCCCAGCCATGTACGGCCGGATGCCCTGACCACATCCGTGATCAGTTCATCCAGTGGGTCCCACAACATGATTAAATACAATTAAAACACATCTATAATTCTCACGCCCCATATTCTTGGAATCATCAGATGGTGGGTCGGATGGGACCCACTCCCAATTCTTCCTCTTTCATGCCTCTTCTGATCTGGCTGTTGGGTGATGGGCCAAAAAGGGTCCACCTTGCACGGGTCCACCATCTCTAGGGTCACCCATGGGTCCCCCTCCGGATCCACGGACCGGATGCATCATCGGTGGCCCACCTGGGTCCCAAGGTCAAAACAGGGAACAAGTTCCCAAACGAACTGGTTCCAGAAAATTGCAGTTTCAGGTTTGGTTAGTCACTGCTTTTTGGCAGATTAAGTTAAACAAAAGACACTCAATTATCCCATCACATTGATACTTAATTCCTAAGTATAAAAGAGAGGGTTCCAATTTGAAACAAGGGCTGCCATGTCTGCAAAACTTGAAGAATATCATGATGTGGCCATCTGTATGCAAGGTCTCATCATAAAATAGAGAAATCAAACAGTATGGGCATAAAAGGGGTTTCTACATGCACCAACTCGCAAATCAACGAGGAACACAAGTATTGCATCTACAAATTATGGTTAGGTACTTGCCTTGGGTTCACGGTCGGAAGAGACTATGACGGTTCTTACTGCCAAAGCCCAACGTGGGTATCCTTGCGAAGAGGGTTTCGCACGGAAGACAATGATTGTCTCCAATCGGAGATCCGGCAGTTAGTTTCCTAGGTTGAGAGAGAGAGAGAGAGAGAGAGAGAGAGAGAGAGAGCTATGGTGGTGTTGTATAAATAGAGAATGGGAATAGGAGTTGGAATCTAACTTAAATTCTAAAGATAATAGAGTTTGAGTTCTAAAGAAAGAAGAGTTTGGGTTAGAAAAGAACTAGAGTTTTGGTTAGAGAAGAACTATACCCACTAAACTGGGCCTGGGTTAACTATGGGTCAAGCCAACTATTCAACAAGCCCAACCCACCAAGCCTAGGCCTAATGTGGTCCCCACTTAGTCTAACCACCTATTTAACCAAAATGTAATCAATTACAATAATAATTAATAAATAATTATCTACTATATAAAATAATACCCAAAACATCACATTCTCCTCCCCTTAGGATATTTGGTCCTCTAAATGGTCATCATACCTCTGGAAGGAGATGCGGGTACAACTTCTTCACTTGATCCCTGAGTTCTCAAGTAGCTTCTCAAGGACTATGATGTTCCCACTGCACATTCACCCAATGAATCGTTCGAGTCCTCAAAACTTGTTCCTTTGTGTCGATAATCTGTTTAGGCTGTTCGACATAAGTAACATCTGGTTGTAATTCTAACGGCTCGTGCTGAAGAACATGCAATGGATCTGCAATGTATTTCTTTAGCATCGAAATGAGAAAAAGAGCAGAAACTGACCTTTCCTTCGATCGGAATTTAGGTCTTTTTAATTATTCTTAGTATTCTTTATAGTTTCACTGGCCTTAATGCCTTTTTAAATGGTTACTGCCGCTTGCAATAAATGAAACTGGGCAAGATGGTCATTCAAAAAGAAATTTATAGAAGAGAGTCTCCCCCTTTTGTTGACTTCCTTAAGGTTGGCATTAGCAGAGCAGCTAAGGATATCTGTTAAAGTAGCTTCATTTAGACCTACATGGGACAAGTCAATGCCAATCACTTAAAAGCCCAGACCTGCTTACTAATTATCATATTTCACATGTGGTCAAAGGATGCAATCATGTACAGTTGTAACATTCCTTATTAGGAGATTTGATTATATAATCATTAATAGTAATTACCCTATCAAAGGGATTGTAATTGTCAAACTTACTGTATTTAGAGACAGAATACTCTATATAAGAAGACGAAATCTCTCATTGAGATCATCGGAAATTGTTCACAGAAACTGTTTGTGCATTTCTGTTATCATGTGATTGGCATTTACATGGTATTAGAGCTTCAAACAATTTGATCCTATCATTCTCGTGAGAAAGAGGGTGATGTTTCTGAGTTAACGAAACTCTCTATAGAGTTTCTGGGTGATGTTTTTTTCATCTTCCAAGCATTGGAAGCCATCGATATTTCTCTTCGTCACATTTGCTGATTTTTGGGGTGACGTTTTTTTTCATCTTCCAAGCATTGGAAGCCATTGGAGTTTCTCTTCTTCACATCTGCTCCAAGAATCTAGCCAAACGAAGGTCTGATCAAGCTCTGATCATACATGGCCCACGTCAGATCATCATAACCACTTCTGAATAGCACCACTATCCTGTTCGCCGGAATATTTTGAAGTTTTTGGTGATTTTTTTGGGAGTCGTTGGCATCACAGAGGTATGATTTCTGTAATTTCTTGTGGATTTTCAGTTTCAGCAATTGTTTTTTATAACAGCCGTACAAAATGATGGATCTGGCCCATTTTTGAGAAAGGTCTGTTTCTGTTGGTGCGTTAGTTGATCCGTCTTGCATCAATAGTGTCTGATTGCTCATTGGACACTTAGTTTTGCTGTTGTGAGTTGTGACCAATCTACTCCAAAATCCAAGGTCGCCTGGGTTGGTTTTTTTGGTCATTATCTTGACCATTGTGCTACTGCTGTTCTCTATTTGATGTAACGGAGCAGATTGGTCCCTCATTATTGCTGTTTATCGATATCAGTTGGTTCTTCTTGTTGCTGTTGACAGTTTCCTGAGTACTGATCAAACTTTTGATCCATTTGTGGACCCCACGTTGTGATTTCTATGCTACATTTACCAGAGCAATGGGGAAATCAGATATGAATCTGATTCAATTCACTGGAAAGAATTATAACTCTTGGGCTTTCCAGTTGGAATTATATCTTAAAGGTAAGAAACTACGGCTTCTCATCAGTGGGTCCAAGTCCAAACCCATTGAAAAGGACAAGATGGAACAATGGGAAACCGATGAGGCTCAAATAATGAGCTGGATCTTGGTATCCGTAGATCCACAATTTTTTATGCATCTCAAACCCTACAAAACAGCAAAAGAAATGTGGGATTACCTTAACAAAATTTATCATGAAGAAAATCCTGCGAGGCGCTTCCAGTTAGAACATGAGATTGCACAGTACTACCAAGTGAATCAATCTGTTCAGGATTTTTACTCAGGGTTTCGTGCCTTATGGATGGAATTCACAGATATTGTGTACGCATTTGTAACAGGGGACACTTTTATTAGGACTTCAGGAATTTCGTAAGATCAGTCAACGTGACCAATTTCTAATGAAACTTCGTCCGGAATTTGAAAATGTTCATTCAAATTTGATGAGTAGACAACCATCTCCTTCCTTGGAGACTTGTCTAAATGAGATTCTTAGGGAAGAAGAACCACAAGTGACCCAAACTCACCTCACCAAGCAGACTTCTAATGGTGCACTTGAAGTGGCATATGCAGTCAAAGGGAAACATCACGCACAAATTCCACGAGATGAACATCAATCGTCATATCAGCCAACTGGTGGCCCACACGGGCCCACATCTTCAGCAATGACTAAGGATATGAGCAAAATGCAATGTTATCGATGCAAAGAGTATGGCCACTATGCTTCCCACTGCAAAAAGAAAGTTTGAATTATTGCAACGCTTCAGGACACGTCATCTTGGACTGCAGGAAAAGGCCCAACAACAACACTCGTGCTTACCATGTTGCTGCTTCATCATCAGATACAACATCAGTTGCTTCAGCCCAGTCTTCATGCCTACCCCGTCATCTTCTTCTACCAGTGTTCCTCCTGTGACTCCCGAAATGATCTAACAAATGATTCTTCTTGCCTTCTCCACTTTGGCTATCTCCGGTAAACGTAAATCCTCTTCTTCCATATGGTATTTTGATTCTGGAGCTTCTAACCATATGACTTTCTCTCCTTCTAATCTTTCAAATGTTCATCCTTATGATGGTAACCTTCAAGCTTACACCGCTGATGGTGAGAAACTTCCTATCACCGCCATCGGTGATGTACCTCAACCTTCACCTTCATAGCATGATTTCCTTTCTCCTGGTTTATCTACAAATTTACTTTCTGTTGGTCAATTTGTTGACAATAATTGTGACGTATCATTTTCTTCTTCTCGCTGTGTGGTACATAATTAGGAGTCGGGGAAGGTGATCGTGAAGGGACCTAAGTGCGGAGGTCTGTTCCCTCTAGAACTATCTCCACAACCAAGGAATAAATCTGAGTTTGCTTTCTCTTGTTTACATTCAAATAATGTGCAATTGTGGCACAATAGATTAGGTTATCTGAACTCTAAAGTGTTGCTCTCTTTATTTAAATCTGGTTTGATTAATGAAATGAAAAATTCTGCACTTGATTTTAATTTGAATTGTTCTAGTTGTAAACTCGGAAAGATAAAAAATCTCCTGTTTCCTCTGCATGACTCAATAACTGAATAATGCTTTGACTTAATACATAGTGTTGTTAGGGGTATTACTCCAGTAATTTCTCACTCACATTCGTTGTCTTTTACTTGAATCCTCTGTCCCACCTCGTTTTTGGTATGAAGCACTAACCACTGTAGTTCATCTCATCAATCGCCTCCCATCTACCCAACTTCAACATCAATCTCCATATTTGCATCTTTTTCAAAAACAACATTCATGAACCTGCACACTTTTGGTTGTGTTTGTTTTGGCCATCTGTCTTCATTTGGGTGCACAAAATTATCAGCTCAATCAGCTAAATGTGCTTTTCTAGGATATGCTTCTCATCAAAAGGGATTTCTATGCTATGATCCAACGGTTTAACGCATTCGGGTTTCTCACCATGTTGTGTTTTTCGAAAACCAATATTTTTTTCATCATCATTCTGATCCATTGCCTTCAGTCACTCTATCTACTTTACCCGTATGTTCTTCAGAACCATCTTCTGATACTTCTTTGTCTTCACAAAGATTTAAACCAAATGTTGTGTATGTCCGAAGGAGACGAACATATACTGCTGCACTGCCTCCATCACCAAAGCCACCTTATCCGATACTTGATCTAGACCCAATGCCTTCGCTTCACCATTCTATCCGTATCTCACGTTCTCCTGATGGCTATGGTTTTTCTCATACCTCCTTACTTACAACTTTATCGTCTATTTCTATTCCAAAATCTCACTCTCAAGCTGTGAAGCATGAATGTTGGCAACGAGCAATACAAGATGAATTGGATGCTCTTCAGGAAAATCACACATGGGATGTAGTCCCATGTCCAACAACAGTTAAGCCGATTGGGTGCAAATGGGTATTCTCTGTAAAAATGAAGTTTGATGGATCCTTGGATAGATATAAAGCCCGGCTTGTGGTACTCGGAAATCGTCAGGAATATGGCATTGACTATGACGAGAGTTTTGCCCTAGTGGCTAAAATGACCACGGTTCGCACTATTCTTGCCACTACCATCTCTCAATCTTGGCCTCTGTTTCAGCTCGATGTAAAGAATGCAGTTTTGCATGGCAATCTAAAAGAAGAAGTGTATATGAGGCTTCCTCAAGGTTATTCAGTTTCGAGCAATGGTCTTGTTGCTCGTTTGTGGCGCTCTCTGTATGACCTCAAACAGGCTCCTCGGGCATGGTTTGAAAATTTTCGTGATGAATTACTCAATTGAAATTCTTCCAAAGTCCGTATGATGCTTCTATGTTTCTTCATTGTACATCTACTGGCATTACTGTGCTTCTTGTCTATGTAGATGACATCATCGTAACTGGCCCGGATGGTGCGATGATAAACAACTTCAAAATTCTCTTCATCTATCTTTCCACATGAAAGACTTGGGCCCTCTCACCTATTTCTTAGGCCTTGAAGTTCATCAATTTGAGAAAGGGTTGGTTTTGGATCAACACAAATATACTCTTAAACCTATTAATATGGCTGGCCTCTCGGATTCTACCCCAGTTGATACCCCACTTGAAGTGAATTTGAAGTTGACTCAAGATAGTGGTGGTTTTCTTCTTGATCCGACCTTCTACCGCCAGTTAGTTGGAAGCTTGATCTACTTGACTAATACTCTGCCAGATATTGCGTATGCAGTCAATTTACTAAGTCAATTCATGACTACTCCACACCACCTCCACTTAGTAGCTGCCTGGCGTATTATATGATATCTACTTGGCACACCTCATCGTGATTTATTCTTTCCAGCAAGAACTTCACTAGAGTTGTCTGCTTACTCTGTTGCCGATTGGGCTGGATGCGAGGACACTAGTTGATCGACGATGAGATCGTGTATGTTTCTTGGCAATGCTTTGATCTCCTATAAATGTAAGAAGCAAGACAAAGTTTCCAAATCCTCTACTGAAGCTGAATATCGGGCCATGTCCGCTGCTTGTTTAGAAATCCTATGGTTTCGTGGTTTAATTAAAGATTTGGCCTTTTCTCAATAGCGTCCTACATCTCTTCATGCAAATAATACAAGTATCATTCAGATTACTGAAAATCCAATCTTTCACGAAAAGACAAAGCACATCGAGGTCAATTGTCATTTTATTCGAGATGAGTATCTACGTAATGTTATCACCCTTCCATTCATCTCTTCCATACTTCAGATTGCTGATATTTTTACCAAAGAGCTTCCGCGTTCTCGACATCAATTCTTGACTGACAAATTGATGCTTGTTGATTCACCGGTAATTTGAAGGTGGGGCGGGGGTGGGGGGGGGGGGGGGGGGGGGGGTTGGTTTAAAGTAACCCAGACCCACTTACTAATTATCATATTTCACATGTGGTCAAAAGATGCAATCATGTACAGTTGTAACATTCCTCATTCGGAGATTTGATTATATAATCATTAATTGTAATTACCCTATCAAAGGGATTGTAATTGTCAAACTTACTGTATTTAGAGATAGAATACTTTATGTAAGAAGATGAAATCTCTCACTGGGATCATCGGAAATTATTCACAGAAACTGTCTGTGTATTTCTGTTATCATGTGATTGGCATTTACAATATCCTAGGGGCAAATGGAATTTAATCGTCACTTCAGGATGATATAGTGAGAGTGCTTTCCTGCTCAGGACCAATGAGATTTAAGTAATACATTGAATTGGAATTTTGATTGTCATAGAGAACCTTTTTTTCTTACTAGAAGTTTTCCAGTCATTAGTGATACTGAGAATTCTTCGAATGATGTATCTTGCATATTGCACTAACCAAAAGTAACATGGACATTAGTCATCACCTTGGTTGCAATTTTTTATTTAATTCTTAAGTGATCTGTATGGCATGTCAAAATTTAGGTAAGTGCACGAGTGTGAATGGAAGAGCAGAGTCTTGGCAAAACAGGGCATACAAGTGTGAATGGGAGTGTATATTAGGCAAAACAAGGGGTACAAATGGAAAATTTATATCATAGTTAAGATTTAGATTGCAACCTGCAACACTTTGTATTATCTCATGGAATCCATTGAGTAGTCTCACTTGAAAGAATGAGCCCCTTATTTATTCTCGATTTTGGTCTTCATCAACTTGACTGCAAGCCTTAGATACTGTGCATATAGGCTGTGGTAGCTTGTTTTAAGGGATGATGCTACACAGTCTGGTAGTGTGCGCGTGTGAATGTTAGTGTGTAATTGTGAGCTGAGTTCAGAGGAGGATATCTATGGGCGGCTCTAATAGAAATGAAAATAGATGAATGTTTGAGATTTTTTGGTCACATGCACATAAAGATTAGAAAGCAACTGCATGATGAAGGATTTAAACCTTGCTAACAAGGTTTTAAATCCCTGTATGACTGCATGCTAATTGGGACCAAGACGATTTGGTCACATCTGTGCTGGTTTTTGCCGGTCTTGTTGAACTGATTCATTATGCTGGTCTTAAAACATCACAATTAAAAAAAAAAGGATCAGGAAAAATAAATAAAATAATATAAAAATATTAATATATAAATTTGATAATTTACTTATGTCTTAAATCAATTATAGAGATATTTAGTTTTTGTTAATGCTAGCGTGATGTTTGTCACATTATTGTAGCTGATGAAGGATTCTTTAACATAAGAGGACCAAATTACCAATATATAATAACTATTTATAAATCACCACCCATCCTAATATTAAAATAACAAACTACGTGTTGTGAGTTAGTATAGTTAATAAAGGGTTTATTTTTGAAATTTTTTTAGCATCATTTTTTTATTTTATTTTTATTATTATTTTTTTAATATAGGTAAACCAAAGGTGGCAATGGGTCAGGTTTATATGGGGATTCGACCCGACCCGACCCAACCCGCTCCTATTAGGGACGGGTTTGGTCGGGGTTTTTACCCGGCCTTGGCAGATTTATGTATGCGTATTTAAACTCGTCATGTGTATTGTGGGTTGGGTTTCATCTTGCCAACTCGACAGGTCATTATGCCTATTAATCTCATAGCTCACTATCCATTAGTGATTGAGTTAGATTGGGTTGATTGAGTTGCGACTTGAGATGAGTTGAAAATTTTATGTGGTTGATTGAGTTGGGATTTCATGGCCAATGGATGTTTTATCAAATTATATGTGAATTTGAGTTAAGCTGAAAAATCTGTGTGGTTGATAGAAGTAGAATTTAAGTTGAATTGGAAAATTCTTGTGCACTTGAGTTGGTACAGGATTACTTACAATATTTTTAATTTTCACATTTTTAGGTGGCATAGTGTTACTTTTTTGAAATTTTTTAATATTCATAAAATTTGGATTTTAATGTTATATTTTTTTAACGTGGCATTTCTTGCTATGAATATATCACCAAACACCCGACCTGACCCATCGCATATGAGGCGGGTCAGGGCAGGTCTGAAATTAAATAGAAAGTTGTGGGTTGGGTTTGAAATTAATAACATGAGACCCATCATGGGGTGGGGCAGGTTTGGGATGGGTTGTATCCCAGGTGAGAAAGCTATGGAATTAGTATGAACCCCGACCTGCCTTGCCCCATTGCCAGCCCTACAGGGAGCAATATTTTTTTTAATTTAAAATATTGGAGGAGTTAATATTTGGGATGGGTTGTATCCTAGGCGGGGCAGCTATGGAATTAGTATGACCCGACCGAGCTCGACCCACCTAGCCTCACCCCATTGCCATCCCTACAGGAAACTATATATATATGGGAAATTCTAAAAAACTTCCCTATCTCAAAAGGGGAGTTTTTGCCCCTATCTATTAGCCAATGATTTAAGAGAATCTATAAATGATACATAGTTTTAGGAGAATATTTAGGAGAGAGAATGAATAAGTGTACCATTGATGACACATGTCGCACTCTCATTGGCTAAAAGAGGGGCCGTTTTTTTTTTTTTTTTTTGAAAAATGCCCGGGGAGTTTTGTAGCGTAACTCTATATATATATGTGTGTGTGTGTGTGTGTGTGGAGATGCTCCTATGAGAGATATCTCTCACCTTAATTGTGAGGGCCCCCACGCTATCTCTCGTATTAAGGTGAGAGATGCTCTCATAGGAGCATCTCCCATATATATATATATATTGTAATTTCAAGAACTTGAGAAGTTAATAAATAGGTATTAGTCGTGCATCCTAGGGTTGTACAACTAATCCCTTCCCTCTAACTTCTCTCTCTTTTCTCTCTTCTCCTTTAGGTTTTACTTGTAGAAACAGAGATGAAGCTGAGGCTGAGCAGGTCGACTAAATGGGGCCTAAGTAATGGGCTAAATTGGTTTAATGCTGAATTGGTTACACCACCTAGTCAATATTATGCTTCAAAGCTATAGATGTACTCTATCCTTACACCTATATTCCATCCCCTAGTTGTTCTTCTTGCCCTTGTGACAACTTGTTCTATAAAAATAGATCAGCTAAGCCTCCAAACTCCAAAGGCAATGACTGAATAATCATTCCATATTTCTCCATATCTTCATTGTGCAAGATGGTATCAGAGATCTCCATCTCCTTTGTTTAATATGGTATAAGAACCTAATTGATTCTGCTCCTCATTATCGTTGCTTCTTGTCATCTTTGCTTCACATTTTACCTCGTCTTGATGTCTCATCACCTGATTGGATCTTGAGTCAATGAATCGTGTGCTCCTCGTTTACACTCATTCTTGTATCACGTTGAACCCCTTTGGCGATGGAACTTTTGAGATCTATGATGCCCAGATATGGACATTGATATGGGGACCAGGGATACTACGCCTCAATTTCGAAAATCTAGGACATGGATACGGATATGGGTGTCCTAATTTTTTCTTTAGATCATTTTTGAATCAATGAAATTATCGTTGTTTTTGTCCCTTTCTAGCATTTTGTAATGCGATAAGTAACAATTATTAAAAGAACTATATGAAATAAAGGATTTTATAAGTAGGATATGTTAAACTTGTTCTCTCGAAATATCGGTGCATTATTAGGTACCAATACAAGTGTTATATCGGTCCGATATGGATACGTTGGGCTTGTACGAGTATCCGGGTATCATAGTTTGAGATTTTAGGGGAAGAATACCTGCTTAGATTTCGTTAATCTTCAATTTGTCAAGGTTACTTGCCGACCTTGCTGCTCAATCCCTCGATCTGTTGAGAGCCACCAGTCCGGAAATCTTTTGGTTTCTACATATTCGTACCCATGTACTCGGGCTTCTCATATGTCATTTGGAAGCCACTGGAATTCTTGTTTCTTCTGATCTTACATATAAACTTTTGATCTCATCTGTGTTGTTACCCATCTGAGTGGGTTGGCCATCGTTCCCCCTGAACTCATCTCAACAACTGCCTCTCCCTCTCTATAGATGCCCCTTTCCTCAAGACTGGCCTCGTGCACACTGAAACCCGAAGGGTTAGTTGGGTTTCTTGAGATCCCGCATTCCTGCTAGTTATCTTCTTGGGCTACTCAGGCTATTTAGATGGGACCGTAACCATTCCCACCGAAAGGAAGCATGTCACATGAAACCAAAATAACTCTAAAGTGGTAACTTGGCTACTTAACTCCTTTGAACCCAATATCGGACTATCTCTTAAATCCTTTCAAAAGGCTTCTGATATGTGGGTTCATTTGAAGAAATTATATCAAGTGAACAAAAGCCTTAAAACTTTATCTTAGATACAGAATTAGCAAAATATACTAAAGGTAATCGGATTGTACAATAGTAAAATGGTTTCTTAACACTTTGGATGAAGAGGAATTCAATGGTTTATTAACTGAGCCCTCAACAATCAATTGTTGGTTGCAGCCGTCTTGAAGATTCAGGAGGAATCACACATAGATTTTCCTCATGTTCCAAAATTTGGACCTGTTTGTGCTGCCCTCATGCATTGAGAAATTTCTCCAAATCTGGACACTTGTGTTCAAGAAGTACTTAGTATGGAATTCTAGCTTCAATCCCAAGTATGTGATCTCCAATGATCCCAACACATAGCTTACATCCTCCTCAGATAACTCTGCTCTTCTTACTGGCTGTGGTACTGAAGGAAAACACCCAACCAATACTCAATGCTCTGAATGCAAGGGATTCAGACACCTTGCTCGAAATTGCAGAAAAAGAAACATCTGTCCCTGAAGTAAATGGCATGGACATTTCATCTCTAATGTACACGACGCCCACAATGCAGGTAGGGCCCACTACCTCCTAAACAACATGCTCCCTCTAGTTTCACAATCCTACGGGCTCAACCCCAGCCAAATGCAGAAGCCTCTTTCCCTGCCTTGTGATGCAGGGCAGGTCCATAACTCATGTGTGGGACCCAAGCGATGCAAATCCAATTTAGTTTTTTATTTTATTATTGAGTTGTAAATAGGATTAGCTTGTAAATTTAATTAGGATTTCCTATTTTATTTCCTCAATTTATAACTAGTTTCCTAGTTTGATTAGGTGACTTAGCCCTTAAAGTTTTATTTTCTTATTTATATGTCATTGTAGAGATCAAAATGGAGAGTCGATGAATAATAGTGTGGGTTTTATATTGTGGAGGTGTGTCCTCATGTAGGATGTCTTTGCTGAGACCTTGTATTGTGATTCAACACTTCTCCCACGTGAGCCCTAACCCTAGGGTCTGCATCACCTTGCCTATCACACCAGATCAGATCAAGGACATGATTCAATGCACTGTTGCCCATTTTAGAATCCCCAATTTTTAGAACCCTAACATGGTCTAATTGAATAATAAAAAACCCCAATTCCCTTAAGTCAAATACATCAATTTGAGAATCAAAGACAATAGAAATCACAATTGTATTTAATTGAAATCAAGAAATCAAGGAATTTATCATAATGCATAAAATAGGAAAGTCATAAATATGTAAATCTCAAATTATGAAAGAACTATCTACCTAGTTTTCAAATTAAGGCTTGTAAAATTGAATCCAAACTTCTCCTCAATTCTCTCTCTCTCTCTCTCTCTCTCTCTCTCTCTCTCTCTCTCTCTCAAAATTTTGGGCATGAGATTTAATGGATGAAAGAGATGAGTTTGAATCCTATGTTACTTTTTTCTTTTTACTTTAACTAGAATTGCAACACGTCATGCAACTACAATTGGCTTGCAACACATGTCATACACATGTCACCAAATGCTCCTAGACTTGGACACCTCATGCTCTAGTTGTCACTTTCTCATATCTTCACTTTACACCTCATGTTTCCTGCTTGACGCCTCATGCTTTAGGTGTCCTCTCCCCATGCTGTACTTCACAACTCATGCTTAGGTGTTACCCTCCCACATAGTTGCCTAGTTCAGTCTCCAGGGATCCAGATCTCGTACAGTTCGTAATGAACAAATTGCAATTTGATTGAGCGATTTTCAATTTTTGTCATACGTTGAGTTCATTGCAGTTTGACTCATCTTTGTTTACTAAAATGGGAAACTCCATTTTTTGTTAAGTAGGAGACTTCCAAGTTCCAACGGAAGTCAAAATCCTTAAAAAATAGAACTTATTTTCTATGAGAAGCTTGTACTAGAGAGGAGTGATATACATTAAAATAACATTAAAAGAAAAGTTAAATCAAAAGAGGAACTAAAGAAAATAAGTTTTAGAAATAGAATAGAGTTCAAATCATTAAAATACCTATTTAATTTTAGTCGAAGCAAAGTTGAAGACACTCAAGAATCACAGGGCTGTGTGTGTTGCAGTGGCTCTAGATCGTTTAGTCACAGGATTTCTTTGGAGTCTATTGTGTTGGTGGTGCTAGGTCAGTTCCAGGTATCATGCTCCTCTTTTCTTTGTGGTAACTTACAGAGGTTGGAAGGTCTTGTAGAGGGTAGAAGGAGAAGAGAACTTCCATGATGGGGGCATATTTCTCTTTCCTTCATCCCAATCAATCAACATTCCCGCTTCTCTAGATGAGAATTAAAAGCTATTCCCTCTCCTTATATTCTCTCTTCTTTTGTTTGTTGTACTCAATCCATATGCAATTAAGAGTACGGATCTTGAGAGAAACCCTGAAAAACCGTGAGTTAAAAAGAGTGAAATTCAATGAACCGTGAGTTAAAAAGAGTGAAAGTCAATGGAGTCCGCAAATTGAAATCCGATTATCCAAACCGTCCAAAGTAATTCCCCTCTAGGTGTCTCGGTTACCCTAAATTATTCATTAATCCGAGTCTAATCCACCGTTGGATTGACTGTTTGATGAAAATGTGATAAAGAACATGCATAAGATTGAGTTAATCACTTTTTTTTTTTATCAAACAGTCAATCCAACGGTTGAATGAACTCTGACTGATCAAAGATTTGGGGATACGCCATGTAGGTATATGATGTGTATTTTGAACGGTTCGGATTTCAATATTTGGGCTCCACTGTGATTTCCACACCTTTAACTCATGATTTCTCTAAGTTACAACCCCAGAGGATCTATATTCAAGTCATGTATGTCAATTAAAGATATTGTTACTCTCACCTCTCTGGATAGCAATTAAAGCATGTATATCTTCTTTCTTTGTTCTATAGCTTTGCACTCATGTAATATTAAATTTTAAATTTGTGAATATCAATGTGGGTCTCACCTATGAGAAATGCTAACCGATCAAAATAAGTGCCCCCCTTTAATATTTAGTATAGGA
Source organism: Umbellularia californica (assembly GCA_028538565.1). Classification (NCBI taxonomy): domain Eukaryota; kingdom Viridiplantae; phylum Streptophyta; class Magnoliopsida; order Laurales; family Lauraceae; genus Umbellularia; species Umbellularia californica. The sequence goes on from JAPQWN010000007.1 coordinate 57,790,293, forward strand.
TTTAATTGAATTTCAATCTAAAATAAATTAGGACAGTAGTAACATTAATCCCTTTTACAAAATATGTGTAGAAAATACTGTTAAAGAATTTAATTATTTATGCTAAGTTAATCAACGGTGGATCCCACTCTTGTGAGTGTAAAAATAATTGAGAATATGCATAACTGAAAGACATTCTTGAAAACTCGCTTTGGATATGAAACTTTGAGTATTCAGAGATGCCCTCGTTATTCCCAATAAGATGGTTCGGTAACAGATCGCTTCTTCCAAAGCGCGCACTGTTCGTTCTGCTCGCAACAATCTGATTAGTTCTCCAGGTGAAAAAACATTAGACATTTCATCTTCTGAAACCAACACTTTTGATGTTATTTGATGTACAATAATCTCTATATGCCTATTATGGATCTGCACCCCCTAGGATCGATAAACCTTTTGGATCTTATTAACCAAAGAGACACAACTTTGCGCTATGGTTAGTTAAGCGCCAATCAAGAATCCCCAATGAATTCCAAGGATTTTTTTTTATACGTTCGTTCCAACCCTCAACCCTCTTTTCTAAGTTCATTGATATATGTTTAGAAAATCCACTATTTTAGGTAATAAAGAAGAAGTGGAAGATGGAAAGAGGAAAGAGGAAACTCGTTTCTCTCCCCTTCTGTCTTTATGGGCTTGGTCAATGAACTCACCTTTTTACAGAGCAATTAAAGATTCTTCTGTATATTTGTTTTGAACCTTTCCACTCTTATAAAACTTGATGTGTCTTACCTAATGGGAACCCAATCACACATTATATTAAATTATTTAATAATTCAAGATGCAAGCAATTAAATTATCATCATTGTTATTGCTAATGTTGGTCTCCTTTACACATTGAGCACCCATTGACCCATCCTTCGGTATGTGTCAAACTAAAGTGCCAGCAACAGTCAACCATGTTTGTTGGCACATGTAAAATTTAATTATATGTTAGATTTGACTCTCTTTATTGGCTATATGAAGAAGGCCCATTTATCAAATCCGTACCATTCAAAATTAATTTTCTCAATGAGTTGGTAATGATTGAAATTTCACAAATTGAGATAGGCCCTATTAGATTGATTACATTTTCATGTCTTTTTATCTATAATGATAGTTCCGATGATATTAACAACACGGATTAAATTCATACGAAAAGGGGATTAGAGAAACTTCTCTAGTCTCTCTCTCCTCTTTTAAGTTGGATTAAATTGCCCCCCCTTTTTTCAAGAAAAAGCTATTAAATAATCTTTCATCTATTTCTCCTCCTATCTTGACTCGCTAAAAAATTAATTAAAATTCTTTAAACGCCATAGGAGGTCCTAGTTATTAAAAATCAAAATCAATCATAATAGATGGCTCCCTCTTTTATCAGATTTAGCAAAAAAACTTCCAGTTAGAAACCATGAGACCACTCGATTATGAGACATGTGAATAAAATATTATAAAAAGAATATTTATCTCTACTTGATGAATCTGATAGTAGGACCATTTCATATTAGAGTGAATGAAATCCATGCCTGTGAAGAAGAACTATACAAATATATAGGAGCGATTACGATTATAATAGCTAGCCCATTGATAGGCCGCCCAATACAAAGAATTAACGACGGATGACATTATAAAAAGAAGATTTGAACAACTTTTTCATTGGAGTGAAATTTGGCATGGCCCCACTTACGACTTAGACATGCCACATATTTAAATAATTAGAGAGAGAATTGCAATATTGATTATGTATTAAAAACATATTCTTCTAAATATATTGAAATTTATGTAGCATAATGCTTAGTGGACAAAGAAAAGGAAGCGGCAAGAAGAGGCAAGAAGAGGATCATGTAATTTGTGTTTCACAAGTCAAACAGTACATTGATGAGAAGAGTGATGAAGATATAGACGATACTGAAGATGAAATTCTTTTGAGAAAAGAAAGTCTTTTTAAAGGAAAGCCACAATGGGATGAAGTTAAGGTATTGGGGGGATGCAAAAGTTGGTAAATTATGGTTGTGTCCACACTGTAAGCATGAGTTCAAAGTTCCTATACAAGAATTCACCAAGACTTTTTTGGACCGGAGCCCAATAAAAAGTTTGATGTTATTCGATGGCCAGCATTGCTAAAGCAACCTAAAGGCCCTCAATTATTGCAAGAAATTATTGATAGGGTAAAGAAAGTGGATAAATTTGGAGTTCATTTGCATTTAAAGCAATTAACACTTCTCCCATTGCAACAAGTTAAGCTAAAAAACCCAATTATGGAGTCCTTTTAGAAAGTTGAAAGGGGTTCTGTTGACGGTGCAATAGTAAGATGGTTATGTGCTTGTGGAGTGCCCTTAAACATACTGCGGTCACCATTTTTTCATGAAATGATTTTAGTTGGAAAAAAAGCGCCCGAAGGATGTAAAGTGCCTTCATTTGAAAAGGCTAGAATATCTTTGTTAGATGAGGAGAAAAGAAAAGTCGAGAATGAAATTGGAACAATTAAAGACACATGGCATACATAGGGTATTTCGATGATCTCATATGGATGGGGACCATTGTAAAGAATTATCCATTAATTAATGTACTTACAGCGAATAAGGATGGAACAATGTGTTTATATTCAGTAGAGTGCTTTAAAAGGCCGGATCTTATATAAAATCCTTATTGATAGATGCAATTGAGAAGGTAGGTCCATCAATGTTGTTCAAATAATCATAGACAATCCAACCAATTGCAGGCTGGCAGGCAAGGAAGTTGAAAAGGTTTACAACCATACATTTTGGTCTCCTTGCGCCTGTTACACAGTTAATCTGTTCTTTAAAGATTTGCCAAAGCCTTTTGATGCAGACGGACGTCAGGCCACATGTGTAGGCCCTAAGTAGATTTAGTTTTTATTTGTTATTAGATTTCTAATTTTTATTTAAGAGTTATAATTAGGATTTAGTTTCCAATTCCATTAGGATTCTTATTTCCTAAGATAGGTTATTAGGTTTCTTATGCCCTAAGTTATGTTCCTTATTTATATGACATTGTAGAGAAGAAAATCTGAGCGAGTTGATTAATTAATTTTGGGTTTTCCCCATTGAGGTGTGTCTTCGTTTGTCGTCTATGCGGAGACTTTTGAAGTGTCTTCGGACATGAGCTTTGGCGTCTATTGTGCTTCGGCACTTCCATGCAAGCCCTAACCGTAGTGCCTGCATTAGTTGGTATCAGAGTGAAAATCCACGTCGCTCCTATCACCCTCCGGTCACCGATTGGAGCCTATATTCATCCATTCTTCCCCTACCACTGCTGTCACCAATTACATCATCAGTTACCCAAACTCCATCAACCGATCCCCTCCCCAAAACCAATGGACCTTGCCGAAGCCCACCCACTGTCCAAACCCTTTGCCCAAACTATCTCAATCGACAGAACACAACAACCCCACCACCCGACTCCACCAGGAACCCCAAGCCCATCACCTGACTCCACCAGTAACCCAAAATCCCATTCCAAATCTGCTGCCCTGTTCCACCCTCCCAGTCAGCACTTTACTAATACCAAACAGCCAAAACCCTCCTCAAGCATATACCTACATCCAGAAACCCAAAAATTCATCGAACTAGAACCACGAGTCAAGCGAATTAGATATTGAACTACATTGAAATAGATTTTCGAACTAGCCTAGAGAATTCATCGAACTAGAACCATGAGCCAAGCGAATTGAAAACCAAACTAACTGAACCTACCCCATTGAATTTTCGAAATGGAGTAAGTGTCGAATTGCAAACTGCGGAATTGGAATCTGATTTGGTCGAATTGCAAATCTGGTTACTATGGTCTCCCAAAACCTCACACCTCATGCATACCAATTGACACCTCATGCTTAATTAAACTTTCTTAATTAATTATTTTCTATCCAATGAGTTTATATTGATATTTTCCAAAATTTATGAACAACCCCCTATAATTTCTTGAAATTACAAATAGGTTACTATTAAAATGACCATACAACCATATTGGTTTTCAAGCTACTTAGTGTGGGTCCCAAAGTTATTCCACACTATTTTTACCATTTCATTTTTTATCCTATAATTTTATTTATTTATTTGATGTTCAATTCACGGTAGAAATTGAATATTAATTTAATTTTGACCCAAGTGGGGCCCAACGGTCCCATTATCAACTAATATATTATTTAAAACAATTAGGGACCAATTTCTGGGATCAGGTCTTTACATTATGTATCTGATTTATCTGCTAATCTCATTTTTGTTGGTCAAACTCGATCAAAGTTCCTCCATTATATTTTCTCAAAGACCCATCCTTCTTAGGGCTAGTTGTCAGGATTCGTAGAACCCCAGGCTCATTTTACAAGAGCAGTGTAGAAGAAACCATTTAGGTATTTCCGATGTTTTTTAAATGTGGGGTTGGTGAGGAGTGTTACTACTATGAAGTGCATACCTGACCATTCCATACTGCTTCCGAAATGTGGTTCTGTTGTTCATAAAAGAATGAAGGGTCAATGGGGACCTGGATTGTAGGTGGCCATCTACACAACACAATTGAGTTACGGATTACACAAGAAAATGAAATATATCAAGATAATTGATTTGGTTGTCAGCTAAATACGTTCAATATAAACTTATTACGGTCCTAAATAGTTATAGGATTTGATTTGATGTGTTCCATTAATCATGGGGCTTTTGGCACATTGGTTAGGTGCATAGCATTTGGTATTAGAGCCAGCCTCCATGTCTCGAGTTCGAGTCATGAAAAGGGCTACCTGGTATAGAGTGAAAGTCAACTAAAAAAGTGGAGAAAAAGGGCTACCTACAGGCAGAGTGAGCATTGCCATGAAGAGGGCTACTTGGAGCACAGTGTGAGCCGTCCCAAGAGGGGGAAAAGGCCTATATATGCCGCCGGAGTGAGAGCTGCTGAGGACATCAGCTGTAGAAGCGTGGGTTACGGTCCTAAATAGTTATGGCATTTGATTTGACACATTCTATTAGTCCTGGGGCTTTTGGTGTATTGGTTAGGTCCATAACACAAACCATATTCATTCTAAGCCAAAGCTACTTAGAGGTTAGAGTATATGGATGGATTATAGGATATAAGAGCAACTAAGCAAGTTGATCAGTAATGGTGTGCTAAGAACAACTTTTATGCTGAGTACATGCTCTATCTACTTCCTAAAGTACCACAAGCTTCCAAAACATCACTCACCTCACAGTGAATACAATATAATACATAAGCTCACTCAAAGTTGGGCGTGTTTGGTTAGTGGTGTTTTTGAGAGATATGCTGACATGTTGGGAATTTGTAGTAGTGTTTCAGACCGCATCCACCGAGCATTCCAAATGCTTTGATTCGTAGAAATCTATGAAATCATGAATAGCAGCCCACATGGGTTGCACTTGTTAGAAAAAAAAAAAAAAGCAAGATAACGAGTAATGGAGGTGGGGGACAAAGGAAGAGGTAGGAGAGTAAAGACAGAAAAGTTAGGGGGACTGCATACTGTTTTACGGAAGCAGACAATTAAAAAATGGTTGAAATAGAGGTGCGCTTGCTGGAAGAGGGGTTAAAAAAACAGTTTGTGGAATGAGATAACTCGTCTCAATACTGCTGTTGAAGCTCAATATAAACCAATGATGCAGATACCGAAAAGGATAAAGATCCAAACTAACAGTGGTATGAATAAAAATCTTGTTGCTTGGGAATCCTTCTATCCAGTGACTAGTCATGATTGTCGGACTGCCATGGATGCTTCTTGCTCCTCAAATGTCGGTGAAGAGAGATTAAAGATATGAGTAAAAAGGGGGTAGGGTTTCCTTGGAACTAAACCTCTGATCCAATAACTATTTGCGAAGAGTGGTAGGGTTTGCTTGAAACTGAAACAATGAACTTGGTCATTTGGGTCTTAATTCGATAGGTTGCCTTTTAATTTCCGGACTCATGAGTAATGTGGTGACCTATGATGCACGGATACCTCAAAATGGGCAACGTGTCGTGTCATATCGTATCGGATACTTCACTTTTTAAGTGTAAAATCCGTTTATTTGCCGTGTCCATGGCATGTCACTGCTGTGTTCATGCCGTATCTGGGCATCATAGGTGGTGACTGCTTCAGGTTAATGGCGAGCTCGCTGGTCAAGTGGCATGGACGCTAATTAGATGTTGTGGTTGCCTGATAAATATAGGATGCTTCCTCCAAAAGGATAACATGTCCCGATCGCAGGCCCCATGCAGCATATTCTATATGTTGTATACAGTAAAATGTAAATAATCGTTCGGGGTTAGAAAAAGCTACTAAGGGTTTTGTGAACGTGCCTTAATTTTTAGGTTACATAAAGCCTTTTCCAGCTGGTGCATCCCTTTTAATAAAGAAAATCTCAATTAAAATTTACAGTGGAGGATGCTGTACGCACATAGAAGCTGAACAATTTACATTTGCTGACTGCTGCACAGTTTGTCACTTTGTTGTACTATATACAAAAGGTTTTGTACATCTTGGCTAGTTGAAATTGCTTCTTGAAAAATTGAACTAGAGGGTCGAAAGTACAGGTGCAAAACGTCAAAGTGTTGTTCTCCACATTCATGGCATTATTGTCTTGCAGGTGGATTGGGGCATCTTTGTTGGTTATGGCCCTTTTGTCTGCAGTTTGAGCAAGTAAATTATCTCCTCTGATGGCCTTGGTCCTCAAACCGTATCTTGTTCTTCAGTTGGCCTGTTTTTCTCCTACCATGTGGAGGTAATATGAGAAGTGTGTCCCTCTACTCCCACTGACGTATATTGCGAGTTGTATGTTGTATGTCATCGTAAGTAGCTTGATGCATTTCCTTACTAAAGCTCACAAAAGTCATATGGATCGTATGATCTGCACTTTATTGCTACGATTGCATTTGAGCATGGCATCCCTAGCAAATTCTACTGCCAACATTTGCAAGTACGCCGATCTAGATGTATGACATCTACAAACGTAGCAGATGTAGCTAGAAACTCCATTCGACTGGCCGCATTCCACATTAGTCAGCAGGATTCTTCTGACACCTTAATCAACTTCTTCTCCACTCATGGAGTCAATCGTGTTGTAAACTTAAAGACACTTTATGTGGGGATCCTCATAGAAATGCTCAACTTTGAATGAATTGCCTCCACCTGTTTACTAATGGGGAACTCTCTTATGTCCTTTAATAAGCTATTCTTGCATTCGGCATTGTTCGTTGTGAGCATGTCATATCATGGTCCCTCAACTAATATATTGGCCCACTGTTCCATCCAGATCCTATTAATTCAATCAAATGCATCTTCTGTAATCTCTTTATTATATTCGGGCGCCTCACGTACTTGCACAGCTTTTAAGCCTTTACAATGTACCAGAATTTGATGATAAAAGCATTTTTCATATTCTGCGAGAAGCCGAGATGTGATGGCAACAATAGCAATGCTATGCATTTGTGTGGTTGCCCTTGATCGCTTCAACAAGCTCCTTCTGTCTATTTGAAACAAATCTCATATTAGCCATGAACAATCCCAAGGCTTCGTTCAAGTTAGCTAGGAACCATTACCAAGTTTCATAATTCTCAGTCTCACCACTGGCAAAAGCAATATAAAATAACCTGTAATCGCCATCCTGAGTCACCCCAACAAAAAGAACACTAGAATATTTTCCTCAAAAGACGTGTACCATCCAGAGCAATGAGCAGCCTCAATGTGTTTTTGAACGACTATCTGTTGGCCCCAAGTAACCAGAAGAATCGATGGAAACTCCCATCAAGACATCTAGTATCAGAATTTTGGTGGCCGGATTTGTCCTGTACAGCTCAATACAATAGTCGTTAATTTGGTTGAAGGGCTCCTCAAATGATCTGCACATCTCCTTCATCGCTTTCTCCTTGGCAATATGGGCCTTCCTGTGACTCACTTGAGCACCATACTCCATCTGGAAGTTGATGATTATATACTTCAGTCTAAGATTGAGATTGACTTGAAGTTTATCGATAATGTGAACTGCAATCATCTTTGATGTCACTTGGGGATGTGCACTCCCCATCATAGGCTTTGAGCATGCGTGATCCGAATTGTATGTCTGGACTATGAATTCAGGTCTGTCATCAACTACTGAGGCATGGATTCGCCATGTATAATTTTGATCACCACACCCTGCAGTGACTGCTTTTTTATTTGTCTTAAAATGCTTCAGAGCCAAATTATTATACATTTTGGATCTACTAATGAATCACGGTTGGGAAACAGTCACCCCTTCCACATCTCACGGAGCCATCCTCTGTATATAAATCAAATTCCTTATTTGAATTGGCTGCTAGTGAATTGAAGAAATCAATCTCTTCCTGATCAAATACCAGATCTCCATATCTGGTGCGTGTATCTGCATGGGATCTACCTACTGCAGGAGATGTATCATCTGAGAAGGCATCATCAAAATTATCCCCCTTAGCTGCCTCTATTTCATTGATTCCATCGGAAGCAACAGCTTCTTGTAAACCACTTGCCTGCCTGATCTGGTCAAGAGTGCTAAAGTTGAAATTCCTGTCACTGTCAGTGCCAAGACTCAACTTTTAGAAACACACCCGTGGAGCCATTAAATTCCATCTGAGGTATATCACATTTTGGCTGACTGTTTAAATCAAAATGAATTGGTTGTTGAATGGGCGACTGACTGGGTGGTGGGATGGGTCGCTGAATTGGTGACAACCTTGAGAGAGTAGACCTGCATAGTCAGGAGTGTATCAATACTCATCCAACAAACTACAAAGCTTAGCATTTGGAAATCAAGTATGATGATTACTGTGACGTCAATGGACAGGCATTGAAATATGCTACGCTGGTATTGTCTTCATGATTAGCCCCTTTTTTTGTTGCTCTCTATCACAATCGTTGGAAAGGTAGATATATAGATAAATCGCATTCATATCATAAGTAGTTACTTTCATCATCGTATGTACATCATCATTGTCTTTTATATTGATGAATGTGAGAAAGTATGTCTGTTGTGATGAAAGTATTTAATAGACAGTTCCGTTGTGTAGATCCAATTTGTTGCATCCAATCCCTTATGTAGTAGGGCACCATATGCCAAGCAACTACTTACATATACGATCTTCTGCTCGCCACCAATGTAGAATAGACACATTGTTCCAATTAATCTCTCCATTGTAGTGGAATTCAGTCAATTTCTCGAGATCAGACGTCCTGCTGGTAAGACATTATATATTTCTTCGGCCAGCTAGTGCGTGATAAAATTAGCAATTGCAATGTACAATGGAGATCTTTAACTCCCTTATTATCGAATTAGAAGTCCATTCATTTTCCATCCTCCCTTTTAATTAATTAATTTACTTTTATACTAAGCTAGAAGGGATCGTGAGACCCCAGCCAGCTTTAGAGGAAGAGGAACCCTAGCCATGGGGAAGAATCAAGCCCCTGCAGTAAAGGAATGCATGGGTCATGTTCATCTTTTCACGAGTGGCATGCACCAATTAACCTAGAAATAAGCTACTAGTATGCACACAATTAAAACTCGCAAGCGCACAATATCACTATATAGTGTAGTGAATTGTAAGTACGAGGTCGATCCCACGAAGACTTGTGATAAAACAATGTCAAAAGCAACTACAAATCAGAATATTAAAGAAACAATTGAATGATGAAAGTTTGAATTAAACTACTGAAAACAGTAAATTAAACTATCAAAAGCTAAGTAGAAATTAATCTAAAATACACAAACTAATATTAGAATTGAAAACAATAATAGTGAATGAATTAGGGTTTCATCTACTCCCCTAACCAATCCTATCCATGTCCCTTATTATCTTTTAATAAAAAATCAGATTTTATTAGTGACATCTATCAACCTAGACCATGGCATATGTATCTAGATTATTATTCCCCTAACCCTAATTCATGAGTGGCATACTACATAAATTGTTCATTATGATGCAAAAACTAAGCATGACATATGTCCTAGTCAAAACACACATAATGCATAAAAACAATGGGAATGATAAATGCATGAGTCTAAACATGGCATATACTTAGATTATTCATGGTTCTAAACCCTAGATGCTTAACATCAAGATCAATCAAAATTAAGTTAATTACTCTTAAAATTAATTAAACATGGCATGGTTGGCATGGCATATACACAACTCATCAATTAAAAACATGGTTTAGAAACTCAACCAATAAAATTGAATTCTTAGTTAAAAGACGCCAAAAGAAACTACATAGAACTAGGCTAGGGTTTCAATTACACCCTAGCCCTAAAAAGTTTAGCTACTCATGTCTTTAATGAAAAATAAACTAGAGAATAGAGTCATTAGAAGAAAACTAAAGATTGAAGATGATGAAGTGGATGGCCAGCAGCTTGTTCCCCTTTTGCTCGCTCCAAAAGTTCTCCAAATGCTCTCCAAAGAATGCTTCAAAGATGGCTTCAAGATAGCTCCAAGATGGTTTGTACAGCTGCTGGAATTATGGGTGTATGGTGGCTGAATGATGGCTGGAATTATGCTGGACGTGGCTGGGATGTGGATGATGATGGCTGGCTTGTGATGGATAATGGTGCTGGACGTCCACCCTTAGTGTGCCTTTTATAATTATTGCAACAGCCCTCTTTAGTAAATAGTTCCCTTGTATGTTTAGGTTTCCATCTTGCTTTCCAATTAGGCTTCCTAATTAGAATGAAATAGAAGTCTTCTTTCTTGTTTAGCAGGACTTTCTAAATCTGGTCCTACTTGTGTCTTCCAGAAAATTTCTCACATGGACCCACAATTCTAAGAATTAATTACAAGAAACTGAATCTGAAGCTTTTATAATAAGAATGGGCCCATATGATGCGTGCACATTGAGTGTGGGACCCCTTTTTAGACTTGTAACTTGGCTTGGATTCTTGCTATGAACTTCCCTTATTTTTCTCCTTTTTCTTCTCTATTCTTGAGCTCCACTTGAACTTGAATAGGACTTTTTAATTTCTGAATTTCAGCTTTTGCAATGACTGTGGGGCCCCCTTTGGGCATGTAACATGCTTGGGATTCTTCATTTCCTTCTTTGTTTCATCTTCCTTACTTGATTATGCTTTCTTGTTATCCAATTCTTTCCTTCTAATTTGAATTGCAAGTTGCCAAAGAATTAGAAAGTAGTCTTTGAAATCTGAAACAACTTGGATGGGACCCACCATGGCCCTACTTGGTGATTCACACCACCCAATATTCTCTTCTTTTTTGCTCCTTTTTATCTTTGCATAAAAAACACAAAGAATATGTAAAATCAAATAAAATAACTATGACTAGCATAAGATAAATCAAAATATTATGGCTCTAATTACAAACATTTAACCACTTATCAATGAGGCCCATTTTTTAACTTCACCAACCTCTCTTTCCACCTTCACTTTACTTCATCGATTACAAAGCCTCCTTTTGTAACATTTAGAGGAGGGTATTAATTGCCCAACTAACTACTCTTTAATTCATTTATAATGGTATTCATTGCCTGACTACTCTTTAATTCATTTATAATGGTATTTATTGCTCAACTTCCCTTGGTTCACTTAGTGGGGTATTCATTTCCCATCTTCACTTGATTTGTTTTTCTTCAAGGAGGAGACGTTTGGTTGCTCATTTCCATTTAGTGTTCATAAACCATTCTTGTGAACCACTTTTTATAAACCCTAGACAACAAACAATGAAAGAAAGGAGAGATAATAGAAGGTAATATTACCTCTTGCAATGGGTTCAAAGTCAGTAAAATATTAGATTGAGGTGGAAGATGACTGGGGAAAGGGCTTACAGGAGCTGATCTTCTGACCATGAAACTACTGGAAGGGCATTTGCAGAGTGCTTATTGCATATCAAGGGGTGGAAGTAAGTTGCTTTAGACTTTGGTGTTCATAGCATATAAAGGGAGGGAAGTGCTCATAGCCTATAAAGAGAGGGAAGTAAGTTGCTTTTTCCCCACGATGTGACCGGTATGTCCACACCAGTTGGATATAGAGACTGGCGTCATTTCGGACCAAAAAAATACAAGGCCCCCTATCGGCATAGGGTATATATTAGATCATTTGTAGAGTGCTCAGAGCATATAACGAGTTGATTCTTATTATATTATATAGAAATCTCACTCATGCATAAGGACAGGGAGCTATCGGAGTGCGGATGCGCGAAGTGAGAACTAGCAATGCACGTTGGGAATTTTTACCCCTCAATGTGGGACCAACCAAATGGAAGAAGGCAAGGAAGGGCATTTCGAAAGTACAGGCAACGGAGGCACAAGTTGCTTTTATCCCAGCACACTTGCCTATCAGGGCATTTCATACAAAAAAAAAAAAAAGAAGCCCCTTACTGTCATAAGGCGTATTTTAGGTTGGCATTCGAGATATATTATGTAAGTATCTTTTTCAATCTTTGATTTCAAAAACATTTAAGTTAGATTGATAAACCTATTGACGTCGTTTTACACTAACGCTGTCTGGTTTCATTATACTTGCCATGCATCATTGTTATATGAAAATTTTGTTTTTACATGTGGTGTTTCTCTGCAAGTCTTTATGCTCTTAGGGCACGTTTGGTAAACAAAGGGAAATCCTTTGTTTAGAGGATTCCCTCTATCTCCAAGAATAAAGATATCCTCATATAGGATTTGTAAAGAGAGTTCCATGTTTGGCATTGAAAGAGGATTCCCATCATTAGTAGAAAATATGATCCAATAGTTGTAAGCTTTTTGTAAATAACTCAAAATGCATGAAGAATCAAGACCTCAACTTTTTGGTCAAACTCATTTTTGGCCATCTAGAGTATTTGAACGGTTTGGATCGTGTGAAGGGTAAAAAATTAATATTTTACAATATGGACGTTTCTGCAAATATCTCGATATCTAGACATGATCAACGGTTGAATTTGATCAACTAGCCGTTTTTGACCTTCCAGAGACAGCTCACTGTTTAGATCATGATTATGGGCCCCACATGAACCAAGAAATTGAAAAGAACACACTATTTTTCATCACATTTTTTGCATTGTGTGAAATCAACGGTCAATAGTTTTTGGCCAATTTCTCATGATCCATGATGAATCAGGCTGCCAAATTTGGACCCATAGCTGTTTTAGGCATTCTGAAGAGATTGGACGGTTTGGGTTTCCACAAATGGGCCCCACAGAATTCCAAAAATCGCCATCCAACGGTCTGGACATTTTTTGTAAATATCTCAAAATTTATGAGAAATCAACGGTTGATATTTGATCAAGTAGCCGTGTTTGTCCATGTTCAGAGGATGATCGGTATGGATTGTGATTTTATGGCCCACATAAATGAGAAAATCGAAAAACCCGATCTACCCACAATTCTCGCACGAGTTATTGTAACCATGGATGAAAATAGCGATAGCAGCAAGCATAGCGGCCCTCCGCCAAACCGCTACGAAGCGGGCGCTACGTAGCGGTGCGATTTGAAAAAATCTCCCAAAAAGTCTGAAAATTTTTTAGAAAATCCGGAAAATTGTAAAATAAAAGAAAATGTGTTTCTTTTTGCAAAAATAAGAAAAGGGGGCGTAGCGGTATGCTCAATATATGAGGTCCTATATCGCTGTATAAATAGAAAATAATAGTAATAATTAGTTTTTCACATGTATTCATGTTTCTTAATCATGTTAACTTAGAAAAGTAATGAAAAGCTGATAAAAAAAAAAGTTGAACATGAAATAAAGGCATAAGAGTTAAGAGTTAGGTCCTAGGGAGTAGGGAATGTAGGGATTCAATAGCAAACAATATCCAATAAAGTTTAGTGAACATTGAACAATCAACACTTAAGCCTCAAGGATCAACAACAATTTAGAAATGACAAAGAGTAGAGAGTTGGTGAAGGAATACCTTATACTAACCTTTGTCACCACCAAAAGGAATGTCTACCAGGATCTATGACAGCATGGTTATCCTCATCCCCACTAGTTTTATCATTTGATTCATTTCTATTGGCACCATATTGAATTTGATATTGATGAGCATTGGGATCCACAAATCCAAAGAAGGCAGCCGCATCATAGGAACTTGGCGGAGGTGGAGGTGGAAATCTATATTGCGTTTGACCATAGTCACCATATGTGTAAGACCCTGAAGTGGAAGACTGTTCTTCTCCTTGTAGCACTTGACCATATGGAAAATATTGTGAGGGTCCTTGTCCACATTGCCAAGAGTCTGAATGCAGTTCATTATAACTAGGGTTCCACGATGCAGCTTGTTCTCCTCCAACATTTCCACCCTTATTTCCTTGCTCATTGTTTCCAAGTGGTGAGTCTCTTCGGCGCCATTGATAACCACAATTTGGATCAAATCTTCCAGTTTCAGGTAACTCCTGTACTTCCTCTACAGGAATGACATCGTCTTCATCATGTTGATAATATTCATTAGTACCACCTGTCCCACTGTCTCCTCCATTTCCCCCCTTCTCCACCATGGCTACTCAAAGAGACGGTGGTGGAACTAGCTTTCTCAGAAGATCCAATATGAGCGTGGTTCTTTCCCACTTCTCCTATGTGCACCTGTACTGCCATTGGTACCTTCTTCTTGAGGTGGCTGACCTTCCGCAGGTGCCTCACCCATTTCCTCATCTATCAATACTTGAACTGTTTCCTGAAACCTCGGATTTGAATCTAGTAGTGGATTCTCTATCTCGGTTAGCCATAGGAGTAAGGGATCGTCCTCTTTGAATATGTGATCCAAATTAGTAAGACGATAAGCATGATCATTCCTTGCCCTTCTTTCCCTAGTTCTGTCTCTCAACTTCAAATTGTAATGATAGTACACAAATTTGTTGAGTTTGTGCATGGTAAGCCAATTCCTAACCTTCATGTGGATCAAGGAGAAAGGTCTCCAATATCTCACAGTTGGAAGATGTTGTAGTCTGACTAAGGATGCGAACAACCACTCTCCTTAGATGTGGAGCACTCTCCACAATTCATCCACCAATAAGCTGAAATGCAAAATAAATAAAGAAAATTAGATATTCGTAATCCTCAAGTCCTTCTAATCAATTAAGATAAATAGATTAAGACTATTGGGTGGGGTCTTTTGTTCATAGTCATATCAAGTGGTATCCTCAGGAGCCTAAGTACTAATCATGTATCAATACCGTATGGAGCGCTTCCGAGGGCAGATGCTTAACCCTGCCCGGAGAAAACGTCCAGTACTTACAACTTTCTCCCTTTTCGTCTCTAATCTTCCTCCAGAAATCTCCAACACAGAGCTTTAGGTTATGTTCTGTAGGGCCGGTGCTGTGATAGATACCTTTATCCCTACCGATCGTCTCACTGGCAAGCAGAGAGGTTTTGGTTTCATCAGATTCAAAACAGAAATATAAGCCAAGAAAGGAATCGACATTGTCAATGGGAGATCCTGGGGAGGTAGAAGAATCCTCGTTGACACAGCGCATCCACGTACAATAGATTCAAGTGCAGGAATCTCCCAGCTCTCCACTAACAAATTAGGGCTTCTACGCCAACAACCTCCCAATGCCTGGAATCGCCCTCTAGCTGACAAATTAGGGCTTCTTCGCCATCAACCTCCCAATGCCTGGAATCGCCCTCCAGCGTGCATCTCAAACTCAAGCGTAGGGTGGATCGTCAAGGATGGCCAATTCCACTTCGTTCGAGTGGCACCTTCAGTTGTTGAGTCGGAAATGAAGGTCCTCAGCCTCAGCTTGATTGGCTACCTCAAGCACAACCAGACTGTGGAAGATGTAGTTCGCTGGCTTGATAATCATTGGGGAAAATCGGCGGCCAGGATCAGATTGCTAGAAGATTATGTCGTTCACATTCAACTCCTCTTGGATGAGGAAGTTTGCCAAGTCCTCAGCTGTGCAGCAGAGTCATTCTCCAACCCATTCGTGGCCCTAGATAGATGGATGGAGGTTATTGGCTCCCCCCCAGTCAACAAATGGATTCGAATCTACGGTGTACCGCTACAAGCTTGGAGCGAGGGTGTCTTTTGTCTCCTAGGCGATTTCGTCGGCTCAACCATTGAGGTCGATCGAAGCACATCGGAGAAAATTAATCTTGTCTACGGCCGTGTCAAGATTAAGATCAGTAGGCTCTGCAAGCTCCCGCTTCTAATCCCTTTATCCATTGGAGATCTCCTTATCTCAGTCAGAGCCGAAGAAGAACCCCCCATTCCCGTCGCCGACAACGTTGGAACCTTTACAGCGGCAAACAACGCCGAAGATGGTGACCTAGGGCTCGCTGGCGAAGACGAGTTCTCAATTCCTGCCAAAGGAAGAGTCCAGAATCGAGCTAGGGCCCACAAGCAGTCCAGGTCAGGAAGATCCAGGGCCTGTAACTCGACCCAAGCTGAAGCTTTGACCTGGCCCATAGCTAATAAAACCCCGGCGGGCCATGGGCTGACTAATGGAGAATCTTTATGCTTTCCTTACTGATCTGGTCTGGCCCATCTCATCAGCCCCAGCTTTCGCCCCTTTTTATCATCGAAAGGTAACAAGGTCTGCAATCTCTGGAACACCTGGTGCGATTGCGACCTCGACCTCGCCTTCCTCTCCAGACTCATCTGCTGACGAAAGAGAGTCAAGCAAAACCCGTTCCGCCCTTTCCTCTGGGGATCCTCCGATCTTCCCTTCCACCCTTTCCTCAGGGGATCCCTCGATCTTCCATCGACTCAAGCACGGAAGTTAACCACTGCCAGTCCCAGACGACCCCAACTGCCAGGAGAAGGAGAAGACAGATGCCCTATGGCTGCTTGCTACCTCCTACGTTTCGGACTCTGACTACTCTAAATCAGATACTGCTACCTGTCCAACCATCCCTTCTTCCCCCTGCTCTGTGCCGGTAACCGTGCTCTCAGCCTTCAAGGACTGCCATTTCTCCCTCTCGGCAAAATTCTGACGAAGACTGCTCTCCCCACAGGCACTCTGCCCCCATTTCTCCCTTTGGGCAAAATTCTGACTGCTCTCCCCACAGGCACTCTGCCCCCATTTCTCCCTCTGGGCAAAATTCTGACTGCTCTCCCCACAGGCACTCTGCCCTTGTTAATAGAAGCTCCTTGGCAGGATCCCGAAACTCCTGGTTACCTCAAAAAATCAGAGAATGTGGCAAGGCAATAGGAATCTCAGTAGACAACTACGAAGGAGGGTGGGAAAGCCTAATTGCCTTTGCAAAGGACAGAGATTCGGTCCTTGATAGAACTGTTACCTACAAAAGGAAGTCAAAAAGAAAGGGACGCAGAGAGCTCCATAACCTTTCGTGCTCCATTAACTATGACAGCCGTCCCACTGCGAGCTCCTCCTCTCTCCAGCATGCCAACAGAGTCAGAGCTTCCAGGAAATGTTGTCAATGAAGGCTATATCTTGGAATGTTCGAGGTTTAGGTAATTCAGTGAAGCGGACAGTTATTAAGGAGGTGATACACACTTTTAGAGCAGACCTTCTGCTCCTTCAAGAAACTAAGCTCAGTTCAGCGTCTCACTCCATTATCAGAGATCTTTGGGGTAGTAGTAATTGTTTGTGGGTCTCCCTTGATGCAGTTGGAACTGCTGGAGGTATCCTTCTATGCTGGAACAGTAGGATGTACATTATGAAAGACCACTTCATTGGTACCTTCTCTATCTCGGCAATGCTTGAAAATAGGACAAATGACTCCTCCTGGATTATCTCCTCAGTCTATGGCCCTATTGACCCCAAACTCCATGGCAGTTTCTGGTGCGGACTCAACTCCATTCGTAGCAGATGGGTTGGCCCTTGGTGCATCGATGGTGACTGGAATATCACTAGATTCCCTTCAGAAAAATCAGGGGCTGGTAGAATTTCTGCTGATATGGATTCCTTCTCAGATTGGATTAACTCCCACTACCTAGTTGATCTTCAGCTTGGGGGGGGGGGGGGGGGGGGGGGGGCGGGGGGCGGGGGCGAAATTCATTTGGTCTAATTATCAAAGTCCTCCAACCTTGTCGCGTCTTGACAAATTCCTGGTTAATGGGGATTGGATTGATTTGTGTCCTGAAGTTTGCCAAATTGCCCTTCCAAAGCCCACTTCCGATCACTGCCCTATCCTCCTTGATTGCAAAAGTCTTAAGTGGGGACCCTCTCCCTTCCACTTAGAGATGATGTGGCTAGAAGACAAGAATTTCATTGCTTTAATCAAGGAGTGGTGGAATATCTATGATATCAATGGTTGGGTAGGTTTCAGACTATTCGAGAAGCTCAAGAAGTTGAAGCTAAGCATCAAAGATTGGAGGACAACAAACTTGGTGTCTGTCGAATCTATCAAGGCTAAACTTTTAGAAGAATTACAATCTCTCGACTCTAAAGAAGTATCCCAAGGGCTGTCTGAAGCGGATATCTCTAAGAGGTAGATTCTTAAAGATCTATTTGAACGTAAAGTCCGAGAAGAAGAGATCAAA
This sequence comes from Umbellularia californica, assembly GCA_028538565.1. Classification (NCBI taxonomy): domain Eukaryota; kingdom Viridiplantae; phylum Streptophyta; class Magnoliopsida; order Laurales; family Lauraceae; genus Umbellularia; species Umbellularia californica. The sequence goes on from JAPQWN010000007.1 coordinate 57,808,686, forward strand.
TGGAAACAGAGATCTAGATGTCGTTGGCTAAAGGAAGGGGACAAGAACACCAAATTTTTCCACAGTATAGCCACGACCAGAAGAGGGGTAACAAGATCATTTACTTGCTGGCCAATGGCAACAGATTAGAGGACAGAAATGAAATCACTAGCAACATTCTCAGTTTTTTTCAAAGCCTGTACAAAAAAGATGGTACTAGCAAGCCTTAGACGATTTCCATTTCTCCACCATCAGTGAAGAGAATTCAAATTGGTTGGAAGAAGAGTTGAAAGAGGAAGAAGTCAAGGCGGCGGTTTTTAATCTTGCCAGTGACAAAGCTCCAGGCCTAGATGGTTTCCCAATTTCGTTCTTCCATAAATTCTTGGACCTCCTCCGTGTTGATATTATGGCCTTCATGAAGGAATTTCACTCTAGGGGCAGGTTGTCTAAATCGATTGGTGCCTCTTTCATCGCCCTTATTCCAAAGAAGACAGGAGCTGATAGTATTAAGGACTTCAGGCCAATAAGCCTCTTAGGCAGTATCTACAAAATCCTGGCTAAAGTGCTAGCTTCTAGACTCCAAAAGATCCTCCCTTCCATCATATCTCTATCTCAAGGTGCCTTTGTTCAAGGCAGATAGATCTTAGATGGGGTTCTTGTTGCCAATGAATGCATCCACTCTAGATACAAGGAAAAACTTCCCGGCATCATTTGTAAACTTGATTTGGAAAAGGCCTTCGATATGGTGGACTGGGATTTCCTCCTATACTTGATGCGCAGAATGGGCTTCGGATCAAAATGGAGGACTTGGATCAAAGAATGCATCTCTTCTGCTACCTTCTCCATTCTTATCAATGGCTCACCGAAGGGTTTCTTTCCAGTTGAGAGGGGCTTACGCCAGGGGGACCCCTTGTCAGCGTTTCTATTCGTCATTATTGGATAAGCCCTCAGTCGTATGCTGTCAAACGCAGAAGACTGCAATCTGATACGGTTTCAAGCCTTCCCATAATGCTCCTTCGGTCTCCCACCTCCAATATGCAGATAACACCCTCCTTTTCTGCGATGCTGATGAGGACCAAATAAAAAAATATGGTTGCCATTCTCAGATGCTTTGAAGCTGTCTCGAGTCTCAGGATAAACTTCTCAAAGGGCTCCATCCTTGGAGTTTCAATTGAATATGTATACACAACCGACCAATATTTATTTCACTTGATCTGTATCAGGATTGGGGGCCTACTGCCTTTTTAAGCTCGTAAAGTGGGTCTGGCCCACTCTAATTTGACCATGGGCTAAATGTAACTTTTGCAATGGGTTGGGTAGAGTCGGGTTAAGCTCGGGTGGGCTTGTAAAGGCCCAATGTGAAGCTGGCGAACACAAACCTACTAGAAGGGATTCAAGTCGAGTTTTTATTTTTAGAAAGAATTGATTCTTACATTATCCTAGGTGACTAAACCATTAAAAGAATGTACCTCACTATCAATATTTGATAAGTGATCATTGGATTCGATTTCGGGATGAAAGAAGGTTAACGAAAGATAAAAACTTGTTATGAGGGTTTTTTTTTTTTTTTTTTTTAAATCTTGTTATGGAGAAGACTTGATTGAGAGAAATAAAGAAAACTTTTATACTTTTTCGAAATATGGAGTTTTGACATAGTAGTCCTCCATAAATTGGTTTTTTCAATTTTATGACCCAAATTCAGAAAATGAAAAAGTATGCACGACGACTTTCAAACAAGTTACACAGCTCATATTCAATTTCACATTTTTGCTGGATTTGGCAATTACCTCCCATCTAGCTGCTTTAGCTTTTTCCGAGGAATTTGCTTTCCATTCCTGATCTTCCATAAAGATGACCAACTTCGAGAAGCGGTTAAATTGGTTGATAAAGTGGAGAAGAAGGAAGAGACCGAAAAAGAACCATCACGAGAAAGGATCCAAACCCTGCTATCATCCCGTTCTCTAGAGCCGTCTATGCCATTAAGCACCTCTAGAAGATCGAATAGGTTAGCTTCTTCAGCCTCGGAAAGATTCCTTCGGAAGATAGGCCACCACGATTGGTTGTTAGTGCTTGTGTCAAGATAATGAGTAATCTTAGCATTGTGGTTTTGGGCACATCTATAGAGATCAAGGAATCGGAGCATTAAAGCGGTCTCACCCACCCAAACATCATGCCAGAAGGAAATTTGCTCTCCATTGCCAACGTGGTAACGGATGGATTGGGTGTAAGAAGCCTTGGAACTATATATCCCTTTCCAGAAATTTGAGCACCTTTGCGGAGGAGTAGAGAGATCCCAACCATTTCTACTCACTTTATATTTGGCTATCAGGATGCTTTTCCAAAGGCCTTGTGAGTCATCTCCTAGTCTCCAAAGCCATTTATCCAGCAAAGCCTGATTCATGATCCTTAAAGGTCTTATTCCAAGACCTCCAGAGTCTATAGGGGAGCAGACTATTTTCCAATTGACAAGGTGGAATTTTTAGAATCCTCCCTGCCTTGCCAAAGTTAGTCTCTTTGAAGCTTCTCAATGCGGTCAATGATTGCAACGGGGCACTTAAGGATGGACATGTAATAGATAGGAAGGTTGGCCAGTGCGGATTGGATCAACCCAATTCTTCCTCCCAAGGATAAATACTTAGATTTACAGGAAGAAAGCTTTTTCTCAATCCTTTCAAGCACTGGATTCCAAACAGAATTAGGGACTCTGTCCAAGCATAAGGGAAGGCCAAGGTAGGTGGATGGGAAGGAGTCAACTCTACACCCCATTTGACCATCTTTTGCTCCATTGCAAGCAGACGAAAGCACTTTGGTCAGCAATCCTAGAGGAGTTCAACTGTAGTTGGGTCATGCCTCGGTCCTTACCAGACTTGTTCCATCAGTGGGCTAGCCCGATTAACACCCCCAAAGGAAAGATCATGTGGCGCCTCTCTTTCTTGGCTTGCATCTGGACTATCTGGAAAGAGAGAAATAGAAGGTGCTTTGAAGGGATATCTTCCTCCCAAGAAGACTTAATCCTTAGACTGAAATTCTGCGTTGCCTCGTGGGTCTCCTCCCACGAAGACTTAATCCTTAGATTGAAATTTTACATTGCATCTGGACTATCTGGAAAGAGAGAAATAGAAGGTGCTTTGAAGGGATATCTTCCTCCCAAGAAGACTTAATCCTTAGACTGAAATTCTGCGTTACCTCGTGGGTCTCCTATCTCCCAGATTTTTGGGGCTTACCTTTTAATGCAATTATGTACAATTGGAGGGAAATCACTTCAACTTGATTTGGTTATCCTTTCCCTTCTCCTTGTTCTTTTTTGTTTCCCCTCCTTTTGGGAGGTGGCTGTTTTTTGGGACTTCTGCCCGGCCGCTTCTCAGTATAGCTCTTTTATACTGTAAAGCTCTTTTGTATTGCTCCTTTTTCTTTCAATACAAGTTACCATTTCAAAAAAAATATATCAAGTGGTATCCTTCTAATCGATCGTTACACAAGAGGGTCAGCAAAGGTTCCTCTCTTTGTGTATATATAGATATCTATAATGTGAAAATTAGAAATAAGTCAGTAAACCCCTACATGTGTATGGCAATTGGCAGCATAATTAAATTCTCTTAAGTAACCACTCACTCACCTCTTGTATGGCATCAATTTGATCTTCATTTAACAATCTCTTTAATAACTCCTGTAATCCTACCCGCAAGTCCGTATCTATTACTTCGGTGTGTAGTTGGCATTGCGGTAATAGAATTCGGGATTCAAAAAATAACCTACATTGAAAATAAGTCAAATGTAATGTGAGCAAACAAGATAATAAATACATGAGTTATGAAAACAAAAAAGTATCAAGGATATATATTAATTACCTGCAGCATGCAATGGATGGTGCAGCTGATCGATCCACCGAGCATCAATAATGTTTATATATGCTTCGTGATATCTAACATTTTCCATAATAGCTTGCCTTGCCCGATCCATTGCTTCATATATAAAGCCCATTGTCGGCTTGTTATCACCATTTACAAGCCGCAAAACTTTAACTAAAGGCTAAAAAACCCTTAATATCTTCCTCACTTTCTTCCAAAATTTATTGTCTCTCATCAAGTTTGGGACTTCAAACTCCGGACCACTGGTTGCATTGTCCCATTTTGAATGAAGCCATTTTTCTGATGCAAACATCTGAATCAGCTCCGTTCTAAACCTTACATGGCTTTCCATAGCCAGAAAATGGGTTGCAAACCTAGTTGATCCTAGACGCAACAAGGCATGGTTATTTGTATATCTTTTCATCAAGCTTAACACCCATGAATAATCATATATGAATCTTATAATTCCTCTACATGCCTTGATCAATGAAGCCGCTTTTTTCTTCCTTCCAATCTCTTCTAAGGTGAGATCTACACAGTGTGCTATACATGGGATCCAGAATAAATTGGTCCTCTTCTCCTACCCATTGCCTTAAAATTTGCACCATTATCCATAACGATCTGAACAATATGCTCTTCTCCAACACTTTCCACAACTTTATCCATAAGACTGAATATATATGTGGCTGTCCGTCTATGTTCAGTTGCATCAACGGACTTCACAAAGATGGTCCCAGCGACTGAATACACCAAAAAGTTTATTAATTGTGTTTGTGTGCCGCTGGTCCACCCGTCACACATGATGGTAACACCATTCTGTTGCCACATGGCCTTAAACTTTTCCACCCAAACCTTTATTTCTTTCTATTCTTCTTCTAGATATTTGGTGCCCACATCATATAGGAGGGCGATTGTATGTGTGCATGATCAAAGGGAAACATGGATCTCATCATATTACAAGACAAGGAAGCATTTTATAGTATTTAGACTCTTAGAAAGAGATGAATAGATGATCTCAAAAGTCAAAACTAGAAAAAATCCATAAGAAAAAACATACCTAGAATCTTGATTAAGATGGAATGGAAGCTTGGATCTTGTAGTTGTGTTTGATTCCTTCGAATTTGATGTTACTTGTAGTAAAATCTTGAAATTGAGTTGGAACTTTGGAGTTGGGAGGCTTTCACAACAGTAAACAAGAAGTTACATAGGATAGACAGTGAAAAGGAAGAACTAGGGCCGGCTAGGGGGTTATTTAACCCCCACTGTTGTGTAGCAGCCGCTACAGGTGCAATACCAGATAAATCATTTGTAGCGTGGCGGCCATTGCTGCCATGGCCGATATTTTCATCTATGACTATAGCTCCATGTTTCAGTCTTTTTGAGGATTCTGTCATTCCGATAGGGGGTGGTCTGACGTGGAGAATGCTTGATTTAGAGGATGCCGGAGTTCCTTTTTCTTTGCTCTGTGTGAACCAAACCTGGGTTTCTCCTGGAGCACATAAAACACCCGAGGATTCCTCTCCGGGGTCGTTTACCAAACGTGCTCTTATAGTCTCCTATGGGGGTAATTTATTATTTATCCTTTTGATTTTGCGTACTCGATTAGTTATGTACATATGTAGAGAATGATATGTGAAACAAGAGCAATCTAATATGCAACTCTCTTTTCACATTTCCAGAAGTCTAATATTTTTTGCACTCATTTGTTCAGGTGCATAGCTTTTGAGGTTAGTCACAAAGAGTAGGCTGGAGGCTTGAAGGGTTTGCATTTTTTGTATCACTTGTAAATGTGACCTATATAAGCATTGTGCCATGGCTTTAGACATTGTTGTTCGTAAGAAGAGAACACCATTGAGCAAACATCTACCCATAAAATCTCTGCAGCTCCATAATTATGCTGTGTCATAAATGAGCTGTTTTGGGAACTCCAAATCATGAAATAACAGATTCCTACTGTGGCTACTGAAAGCACAGATGGTAGCTTTTACCTAGACAGTGGACACAGGCCAAGAATCCGTTTGGTGGATAATTGTACAAGAGCCAGTTTTATCTCATAGTTTTTTTTTTTTTTTTTTTTGGGTGGGGGGTGGGGCGGCAATTTGTGGCTCCACTATAGCGAGCCACTGAAATGTGGGCCTCCTCCACTCAGCAATCTATGCATTTGCTTAGGTATTGAAATTCTTGCACCAGGTTTTTTTCAGTTCCATGATCAAGACTTGTGTCCATTCAGATGGTCCATTCAGATGGCTATTCTAAAGTGTTCCCAATTTGGAACTTAACAGTGCTTTTCAATCTGAATGTGGAAGTGGTTTAATGAAAGTTGCGGCACTTTTGGATGAATTCAGATGGAAAAATTCATTGATTCTATCAATAAATGATGGCTCCATGGATTATCTTGCTTCCGTATTTTTAAAATTGTTGTGTCATGGAATCTTTCTCATGTCATCTAGATTGTTTCTTTCACATTTTTCATCTAATCTGACAATTAGCCATCATTTTCATTATTTGAAACTCAAGGTTTCTGTAGCTGTCCTAGTGCATAACTGATTTTAGTCCTCCACTTGAATAGGAGCTACGGAAACTAGTTCGGAGAGTACAGTCCATGCAAGAGCGTCAGCTTGACGATGCAGATGGGAACGAAGTTGATGCTGCCTTGATGAGTGCAAAGAAGTCTCTCATTCGTTTCCTTCGTGCCCTTGCAAAGCGTACATCAGCAACCGAGTGGATATAACCATATCTAATTGATTGTTTTTAGCATTCTGGACTGGAGGCAGTAGCAATGAATCAGGCATTGAACCCAGTCTCATTGATAAATGGTGCATCAACAACCTGTTCTTCCTGTACAAGAGATGTGTTAACAACTTACCCATGGGTTCTAATCGAAGGTGTGCTTCTGATCCAATAAAAAAACCATTAATGACATCCGATTTCATTTGTTGCAGGAAATGGGCGGTGGTTGCACTAATTTAAACCGATTTTGGCACCTACTTCCTTAATCTATTCTCTTTGTTTCGGTAAATATAGTACCTAATGACAACTGCATCAAGCGTCCCCAACCACAAACGAGGCTGACCCTGTAATTTGGATAATTACATAAAAATTACATGGTTGTGAATCAAGCAACTTCACTGATCAGCGTGCATGTTGCATCAACATAAAACTAAATTATCTTGATGTGATGATTGGATGCATGAGGACAGCCATGTCGCCTTCATTAGTGTGTGGCCTTGGGTGCCTAATCAATTGATATTTAATTAAAATGTTATTAGTGTTCGCCAGGGAGTTTATGCTAATTTAGCTTATCTATGCATGATTGGTGCTGGCATACCACTTGCTTATGAGGGAGTATCCGTTGGTGTGGAGCACGTTAAAAGGTCCCAGTTACTTCTAAAAAAGTAAAAAATCTGCTTGTGGTTCTTGATAAAGACTGCTTTTGTTGTCGTTTGCTTTACACCACATTCATTTTCAGATGCTCCATCATCAGCACTTTGGATTTTGGAATGCAGATGATCAGTAGATTAAATAATTGGCCAGTCTTTTTTGGCATTGTTCATCGTGTGAAATCAGCTGATGGAATGGAGAATGTGGAGGTCTCCATCGCTGACTTTGGTGCCAGAGGCATCTTTACCAGGGAAACCATGTTTTAAATATTGGCCGGCTTCACACCCTAGGGTAGGCTTAAATGGGTAACCTGACCCAACCTGGCTTTATTAGTGGTGGGTTTGGTGGAGGGCCTGCTGTTGTTCACGGTGGATATGGGGTTTTAGACTTTGACCTGGGTTCGGGGCTGGATCGGGCTTTGCCATTTGGCCCATGGTGATACAATTAGGGTATCAGAAAAGCGGGAAAATCTTCTCCTATGGGAGCGTGCATCTGGACTGTCACCAAAGGCAGGACCCCCTGAATTTCACCGAGTCCCACATGACCAAAGTCACTGGTGCACATGAGAAAATTGCCTCAGAAAGTGAGCTTTACTTTGTTCAACTCATACTAAAATGGTCGGCTCATTTCTAGAATCAACTTATTTGGAAGTTGGATTAGCCCTAAAGTTTGGGCACTAGGGGGAACTTACTTAATCTGTATTCAATTTTGATTTAGAGTGCTTTCTACCATATTGGCATATATAAGATCGTAGTAGTGAGAAATTGTAGATAATGGATGGCATCTTACTTCAACAATCTCTTTTGGTACAAAAATCTACAAGCCCCATATAAGAATTGTTTAACCTCCAAATTAACAATTAGAACTAAATATGTCAAACTATGGATGTTTAAATAAAAAGCCCCATGGATCAGAAACATTTCTAAGAGCATCTCCAACGGATGCTTTATTTTGCCATGTTAGCCTCCTTTTGCTCTAATTAGCATATGAGAGAGACTCCAACCGACACTTCTTTTGCCAACATGGATTTGAAGTATGAGATGGTATGTCAAATTTGGTATACCATAAAGCATACTTCAAAAGTTTTTTTTTGAATAAAATAATGGTGAGGGCCCACTTGCATTTGAGCTTTTGGGTGTAAATCTTTCTTTTGTATAAAATAATGATCATGGGCCTACTTGCATTTGCATTTGACATCTCTCTTGGAGTTGCCAAGTTACATATGCGACATCAGTCTTTATTTTTTAAAAAGCATATCCAAATTTAAGTATCTCTTGGAGATGCTGTAATGGTGAAGAGGTCAAATAGGCTACGCAACAAGCAAGGCTTTCACACTCATTAGCTTCACTTGAAGCAGCACCGATCTAAATTTGACACTAAACCGAGTTGTGTAGTATCTCCAATTCATCATGAAAAATTTGACACCCGTCCTACTTTCCTTTAGGGGAATGGAAATTTTTTTTTTTTTTTTTTGGCTATTTTAGGGTTCCCAAACCTTTGGGCTGAAGTAATCCCTCCGGGACCCAAAGGAAAGCCGGCTAAACTCTCCTGTAGCTCCACTGTGGTAGTGCAGTTTCGAACCCACAACCTCCGGGTGCAAACCGTAGTCCTAGGCTAACTGAGCTATCCATTGGGGTTAGAGGAATGAAATTGGATAATGTTAAAAGTCCTCAAACCTGTACCAGCCCTCTCTCTCTCTCTTCAAAAAAGGTATGTAATATGGAAAACTTAAGAGATTGATTCCACCTCTTACGTTATTTGGGTACTATGTGTGTAGTCATATATGTAAAATAGCCCTTTGGCCAAGCTCGAGCGTGTGAAAAAACTGAGTTTGACCTTGAGCGAAACAGGATTTTAATGGTGATCATTGCTGTCTAGAACCCTTTTATAGAGGCCAAATTCTACTTCTGTGCAAAATAAACTCAGAAATTTGTTTGGCAATTTCCTTTTTCTTAGTGAGAGAACACTGAGAAAGTTGAAAAAATTATTAAGCCTTAATTGTAATACAATGTGAAAAATCTTAAACCTTAGCTGGTGATGCAAATAGCTTTGAGACCTCTTTATATACATAATTGTGAGATCCATTTGATCTTGGTCATTGATCCTTTTCTTGTGAAGTGTCCTTTTATGTTTGGCAAGTCCCATGTGACATTTTCTTCAATTTGCAGGCCTTCACACCTCACCTTGCACTCTTGGCGGGTATTTCGTTTTATGTTTTTTGTCACCATGCATTTGCTTGTCCGGTATGCCTTTCTCTTTGTATTCTTCTGTGGCCTGTAGCCCACTCTCTGGGCCTCCTTCTGCTTAATCATTTTATCTTATTAAATTGTGGCCAGATCCGAGATGTGGTATGTTAAAACTTAAATTGATGTTGGGTTCACTTAAATATGGGTCCCACTTGTTCAAATGGATAATCTGAGTTATCATGCATTTCGGCAATGTTTGTATAAAACCACGGAAAAAGAAAAGATGGATTCCAGTACTGCAGAAACTCATTTATTATGGGGAGGTCAAACTTCCGAATCCTCCTTAACAAGGAAAAAGAGGAATATATGTTCCTATCTTTTCCGTGGAAATGCAGCATGTACCGAACACAGGATCTTGTATGAAAGCAGAAACACTCTCCACCAGCGTGCACCAACAATCCCCTAGTACTAGAATGTCTCTCTCTTTTTTTCTTTTTTTATAACCCAGGTATCTCCCACCTTAGCTTGGCCCAGGAGCCTTTGCCCCTGAGCTCGGGGAACACTCGATTTTGGACAGCCTAAACTTTAGGGGTACTTGCAAACCCTCCTATGTACATGCACAGGGTAAAACTATAGATCAGGTGGCCAAAAAAAGTAGATGTCGAACACAAGAGCTCCCCGCTTCGTGAGGGGCGAAGTCCTTGGCCAACTGAGCTACCACTCGTTGGTTAATACTAGAAAGTCTTTCTCCTTCAAAATCACCGAATCCTTCTGCTCCCTGTTTCTTCTATACACTCATGTTGCTGACATTCGATAAATGCCCAATTTAGAGGCTAATCCTTCATCATGTGGGGTTGGATGCTATGTGACCCTTCTTCGAAGAGAGTAAGGACAACCTTACTGCAGCCAAAATACTCAATTAGTGATGTACATGGCCCTTCTTCGATGAGAGTAAGGGCAACCTTACTGTAGCCAAAATACTCAATTAGTGATGTCCACGTCAAATCTGATCAGCTTAAAATATGCAACTTTCCCTCTTTCAGTAGTGACATACAGGTAGACAAACATGGCCATTTAGGTCAGTAGTAGTGATCCATACGTATACTTTGCTGGGCAGAAAACTGTACTCCAGTTGTGATGACAAGGCATCTGGAATTAGTTTGGCAAGTGAAAGTTCAAAGCAGTGAAGCAAACATCCAAAAAGTGCCAATCGCACAAAAGCCCTGACCTGAAAACTATGAGTATTGGACCCAATTGATAATCCTGTATCAAAGTCCAGTAAGGTCTATTCTGAATATCTTGTTACCTGAGCTATATCTAACGCCAACAACTTAAATGTGAGGGCTCCCACCCTTTTCTTTCATAATAAGGTGAGAGCATCTCTCATAGGAGCATCTCCCCTTAGAGATGCTCTCACCTTACTATGAAAGATAAGGTGGGGGCTCTGACATCCATATCCGATGTCAACAACTTAAATGCTAGGGTCCCCACCCATATCTCTCATATAAGGTAAGAGATATCTCTCATATGAACATCTCCCTATATATATATAATTCCATACATTATGTAAAATAAGTATCATTAAAAATTATATTTAACATTATTTGTAGGAAATCAGACAATTCTGTAGAGTATAAGATGGTAGAGGCTTTATGCACCTTAAGTCATATATTCCATGTATTATGTTGTAGTATAATTTAATTCTGAGCTGGGTCCAAAGTTGAGCCTGGGCCCAACTGGGTCCATCAGATTTGGGCTCAGGTCCAGTTATGGGCATCTAATCAGGTCCACATCTGAGTCTCTATGGGACCTGTTTACATCCTAGCTACAATGCCACAGGAAGCGACATATAATGGGATCAGTAGAGCCAGTTGCGTTGTGGTCCCCTTTTTGAACACATTTTTGTCCATCTATTTTGATGTGGATCCATGGGGATGTGGAAGCTATTGTCGTTGGTTCACCTGACTTTTTGGGTTATCCTTCATTGGCAGTGGAATCAAGGATTTGGGCTGTTTGGGTTATTGAGGGTTGAATTTAATTTGCCAATCAGGTATTACAAGTATAATTTTTTATGGGAGAACTTCAAATAAGGCCTTAAGTTTTAACCTTATTTCAAAAAAGGACATTAGTTTTAGAATTTTTCAAATTAACCCCTAAATTTCTCAGTAATTGTGTGATTTTTTTCCTCAATACTTTAAAATACCTAAATTATCTTTTATTTAAAGTCATGACATGGTTCCGGCAGCAACTACATGCAACCGATTGTCATGGAGACGTTGGTTGTCATTGATAACGCCAGTGAAGGAAATTAGGAGAATATAGAGGAAGTGAAGGAGAGTTTTATTTCAATTAAGGGTAATTTAGGTATTTTAAAAAAAACCAAGGGAAAAAAATTGTCTGAATGTGACTTTAAATGGATGAATGTCCTTAATTGAAAGCTTTCTAAAAAACTTGGAGACTAATTTGAAAACTTTTGAAACTTGTGTCTTTTTTTGAAACAAGGCAAAAATTAAAGGCCTTATTTGAAAATATCGATTTTTTTATTTTATCAAATAAGATTTATGTGTCATTTTTTATTTGAAAGGTTGGACACACTTGATAATGGATATTTAATGCTGCAATGGATAGATTAGAATAATCCTCGAGTGCATTTATCAAACAACAAGAGACAGCTACTCGCAAAGAGATGGCATAACAAAAATTGAGACTGATGAAGTAGGATCGGCTGCATGGGTTAGGTTGAGCCGTTGAGAAATTAGAATTGGAGGATGGGAAAACTTAAAATTTTGTTTGTGTAAGTGCCATGGAAGCAGAAGTGGCACCACGATTCCCACCTAGATGAAAATTTTGAATCCTCTCCAGCGGTGGCTACTTTTGTCTCGTTTCTTCCACCAAGCACGTATATCTTCCTTAAGAAGAAACCATGTCTCCTTCCCATCCGGCGTCCATGGAAACATGTGCTGCACAAACACACCCTTAATATGAGAATGAGGCATGTACAAAAACAGCATGATCCAATGAATTCAATCACCTAGAAAATTATTTCATAGCTTAGCAGTTGTAGGCACTATTAAAATTGTTAAATTTTAAGGCTCTTAAATATATGGTTACTGAGGCTCTTAAATAGATGGTTACGTTTTGTAACATATCACTCGTATCATTCCATTTTTATTCATTCATCAACGTTTTCAATGACACCGAATTTAGGCCGTTGTCTGTTGGACTATTCCAATATTCTTTTCTTTTGTTGGCCGCAACATTGACTAACAATAAGCAGCATCTCGAATTATCTGACATTACCTCCTCTATTATGGCAATGCATAACGCCTGTAATCAAGAGATGCTTCCAATATTCCTTCTCTTCTCCTTTTTGCTGTGTTGGGCTAGCGGCAAAGGTGTCTTACTTCAACTTGAAGACCCATTTTTGGGCATGTGTGTGAATTAAAGTGTCAACACCACTCAATTTTGAGTGTGTTGGCAAGATATAGTTGGAGATTATTCGTTCATGAAGGAGAGCAATTGAAGAAATTGTTGTTGACTTTGGAGACGTGGTATCTAGAGAGTAAGAGAGTATTAGGGACGTAGTATGTCCCTAGTAAGATCTTTTCTTTTGCAAGAACGTAACAAAGGACGCCACATAACGAACAGCACCTGATTGTTTGATTCACAATTTTCTTGTGTGGGTCCTACTACAAGGCTCGAGAAACCCAAAGCCTAGTTCCTTCCTATTATTTCCTGAATGGATTCTTCCAAGAACCAGCAAATAAAAAACAACCCCACTATAGTGATGTGGTCACTGGAAGGTTAGGGAAGGATTCAGACACTTACCCATGCCATTGTCTTTAGATTTTGGCATTTCTAAATATCTCCTCAGCTCCACAAATATCTGATACATTTAGCTACAATGTATGGGCACTTCTGCTATGTCCCATCCACATTTTGTCGTTTTCCAATAGGAGCTGTATATCCCCTTCGATGTCAGTGTGAGACCACAATTTAATAGCTTCCCGCGGAAGGTCGGTACAGAAGAGACACACCCACACGGCCGACCATACAGATGATACATGCATCCGTCACGCAACCCTCTGCAAACACTGACTGATAGAGTTCATGTCCATCCCAAGAATCCCAGTCAAGAATCATGTCCATCCAAAATGAAGATAGAAACTAGTGTTTCTAGTTATAATGATGAAGTAATATAAGGTGAGTTGGGCACACCAAAAGAAGAAATGGACAATGCCAACACAACCGTGATTGAGTGTGTTGTCACCATAGTTTCACACATATTACAGGGATCCATTTTGGTTGTCAAGTTTCAGTTCCACTAATAGTAGGTTTGTCAATCTAGCCATTAGATGAGGGAGCCCCCTAAAAAGCCCTTAAAATAAAGGCTTTTATTTTTAAGAAGAAGCCCAAGGGCTGGGGTTGGATAGGTATTTTTGCATGCCCTAGAATTTGACGGCGAGGCTTGAGCAGTACCAAACTCGGCCCTTCCATTTTTTTTTTTTTTTTGCATATAATATTTTTATATAATATATATATAGGTAGATGCTCTTATGAAAGTATTTCTTACCTTACTATGAGAGATAAGTTGGGGGCCCTCACATCCATATCTAATGCCAACAACTTAAATGTGAGGGCCCCTACCCCTATCTCTCATATAAAGTGAGAGATACTCTCATAGAAGCATCTCTCATATATATATATATTTATATTAAAATGGCCCTTTTCAAATTAGAGGTTTACTTTTCTCAATGTTTCACAAGATTTTTGGTATTCTTTTTAAGTTTTTGTGCTTATGTGACAAAGTAGCCTAGCTATGAGTTTTTCGTTGGAGATGAGAGATTCTATTGAAGTAGCTCTCTTCATTCCTTTTTGGAGTACATGAAGGAGAAAATTAGATTTTCAATGACATAAAATTCCCTACCACGCATTTATATCAAATTAAGCCTCGGTTTGGCATCTCTATTTCCATACTCTATTTGTTTAAATGGCTGATGCGGGCAGAGGTTCGACAAATAAGAAAGTTTAGTAGTCATTTCTACACTCTGCTCACTTAAAACCACAACCCCCTTTGAATGCAGTTGAAGAGTAGAGAAAAAAATAAAAATTAAAATTAAAAAACAGAGGCTGATGAACAATGCTCTCCACATCCACAACGCCCAGTCTGATTTTTATTTTTTTAAAAAATCTGAGAGAGTAAAACAAGATCCAAACTGTTGGGAGTGTTCAGAGATCAAACATGGCTACGGAAGCAAACTTCATCCATTGGATCATCATCAATCTCGAGATATTTGCAAAGACTATGAGCCATTTGATATGATTTTCTGGGTTCTGTAGGCCCCAAACACAAAATCCAAACTGTTAAATCTCCTTGAAAGGCTAAACACGACTATTGGGTCAAAATTCAAGACTTGATATCTTGTGGATCTAAAGAAACTTACAAACAAATACCAACTATTGATGTACCATCCCCAGTTCTAGATTGGACCATCGGTAGTTTGGTTTTTCTCTTTTTTATTTTATTTTTGGGACATTAAATCACAGTCTAAGTCATTGAAACTATTCATAAGATCAAATATTACTATGGTCCAAACTTCAATTGTTGGATCATCACCAATCTCAAGACATTTGCACAAAAATATGGTACATATGACGTTATTTTTTAGATCCTATGGGCCCCAAACACAAAATTCAATTCATTAAATCTCTTTGGAAGGCCGAACATAGATATGGGGTCAAATTCCAAAGCTTGATATAAACCTTGTAGATCTAGAGGAATTTGTGAAAAAAAATCTCAAACATTGATTTAAGCAAGTCTATTTAAAATATATCCTTGCATTACCAAACACTCTTTTGATCCTAGCCTCTTTTTTATGGTTCTTTCTTTAATGGCTCTATCTTAATGGGCCTATTAAAAATAAAGATAAAATTGGCTTTTTTTCTTTTTTGGATGTTGATTTTCTTTATTCCTTCATTTTTTAGTGGATGTGTAGAAAAAAAAATTAGTTTTCTTGCTTTTAGGCACCTGGGCCGGCCCTTTCCCTAGAGGATAGGGTAAGGCGTAGGTAGTCCAGGCCCTCCAAGGCTTTGGCCCACCTGGGTCCGACCCTATATATAGAGGGTAGGGTAAAGCCATTCTCACCTCAGCATTTTGACAGCCCTAACTTTTAGAAACCAATACGCCAACATAGCATAAAAAAAAAAACACAATAAAAATAAGGAAGAAGAAATAATCAATTGGACTTGCATGTTGTCCGCCTTGTAGAATAAAATGTAGGTTAATTTTCATGCATAACAGTTATGAACTTATGATCATTACACTTATTTGTCCTTTTTTAAATATTTGATACATAATAAGGTCTGAAAATAGTATATAAATATGATTATTTTTAGTGCCAAATTTTAATTGAGTGTGAAAATCACTCTCAAATCTCCCACATCAAAAGGCATGATCAATACATACTCCACATCATGGTTGGCGATCAAATCCCATCAACCACTTTTTTTTTTCTTTTTTCATTCCTATGGACAACCCCATATTTGTAATCCAAACCATTTGATTTGCTTATTAAACAAATAATGTCCAAGGCCTTTAAGTTTATTATAATAAATTGTCATCGATTTTGTGTAATTGGTGAAAAAGTATAAAAAAATCCAACCTATAGATCTAATTTTCTCCAACCTATAGGTCTAATTTTCTTCACTTTTGTGGTCCCCAATTCATGATCCGACTGTCCAATATTTTCACATTATTGATAAGCATCACGATGTTTAGTTTCAAATCATAAATCTTTATGAATTTTTTCAGAAAATTATGAAAACAAACTAAAAAAATCTAAACCATCTAAAACTATCCGATGAACTCATTTACTCAATTGAAAATAGTGATTTTGACAAACATGGTATGTAGAGCAAGTGCAGGAAATTCTCTAGAATAAGAAGATTGGAAGAAGTTAAGCCAGAAGGCTAAATCTATAGTGTTGGCTTCAAAAGGCCATAACCTTTGATCTGGGTATCGTCACATGGCCTATAACCATGCGTTTTGAAGCTATCAATGAGCTATACACTTTAGACAATTGTTGAAGGTGGAGAGAGTCATTCGAGGCCAAATCAGGCCATTTCGAAGGTCAAATGTAGTTTTGTGCGAACTTACTAGTAAGTTTTCGTTTTACTTATTTTAGGGGTTTTTTTAGTTTGAGCTTTTGTGGAAGGTCTTAGAAAGTTATTTAGGGATGGTTTAGGGGCTTTGATATAGTTTTTGATTTTTTACTATTTTTAGTAAGTTTTTTTATTTTGGGTAAATGAGGGTTTTGGGATTCTATAAAGTGATGTAATTCTTATTTTTCAAGGAATAATATGAGTTGCAGTTTCATTTAGGGTTTCCCTATTTCTTCCTTGTGGAGTCAAGGTATTGATATCGGGTTGAAGACGACGTTCTTCTTCCATGGTCTTTTTGTTGTGCTTCTACTACACCTCATGGTAATGTGGTTCACATATTTAATACTTCTATATGTAATATTTACATATAAAAATTTAATTTCTTATCACATGGAAAACAACCTCTTAAAGATGTTATTGTTTGGGCAAATGTAAAGCAAAAGGGGCATTGGTTTGGAGGGATTTATTAGGGGCCATAATTTGTTTGTACTATGTGACACACATGATTACATTTGTTTTACACTCTCATACATCACATGCATAACGAGGTACGAAAATGGTGTGCAAATGAGGTCCTTTCAGGAAATTATTTATATACATGAGGACATCGTAAACGGTTACGTATGTAATTAAGGAAAATACTCCGGTATAATATAATAAGGTATCCACTTAGTACGGGTTTTGGGTTCAAACTCCCTCGATCATATTTCGCTTTCACTTTTGTGGGCCAAAATTGTGAATCCAAGCAAGCTAAAAAACTTTAAGAGTTTAACTTTAATATCTCATCTTCATAGATATTGATAAATTTGTGAAAAAAGTAAATAAGTTAAAAACTACAAATCTGATTTTCTTCTCTTTCGTGCCTCTCAATCATAATATGAATTGGTCAATATCCTCATATTAATGATAAGCATAAGACATTTAGTTTCTTATCCTAAATATTCATAGATTTTGAAATTCATGTGGAAAAACTTGAACACATGCAGAACCATTGGATGCACTTATTTACTCATGTGAGAATGATGGTTTTTACAAATATGGTAATGTATTCATACGTGTAACATTTGCATATGAAAATTTTACATATGTAAAAATCATTTTCATATCCTATGCCTCAAAGGAAACTAAATAGGAAATTCTATATGCTGGAGATTTTCTAGCATTGGAATTTAATTTCTATATTTAAAAAATACTACCCTTTGAATTGACCTAGGGCATATTTGTCTAGAGTCATTTATAATGCAAGTTGGCTAAGAAAGGTGCCTCCTTTATCTTTTTCACCACCTCTTATGTGATCTGGAAGTGTTGGAATGAGGTAACGTTTAAGAACTCCTGAGCTTCTTAGATGAAGGTCAGAACCCACCTGTCAGAGCTTCTCTCATCATCTCTCGGGCGTATCAATAATCCTTTCTCTGGTTGGTCTCTTCAGGCTATTTGCACCTTTCTCTCCATTCATCTTAAAACAGGGGTTTGGCTTCTCCCTGTTTAAGCTAATGTATTGTTTTTCTTCTTTTTAGCCCTTTTAGTTTGCTTCTGTTTCCTCTTGTACAGTGGCCTCTCTAGGCTTCCTCTTGGGCTTTTTGCCGTGTCTTCAATCCAAACCACCCCCACCACCCCCACCCCCACCCCCACCCCCACCCCCTAATTCAATTGCCTTTTAGCAAAATATATACTTTACTTTCATTTATAAATCAAATGCATAGATGAGGTGTGAAAATGTTGTACACATGGGTTCATTTTCAGCCCAAAATCTCATAATTGAACATGTGTGAAAGGTTTTTAGACCTCTCACCTCAAGAGGCGCTAGCACACTTGCCACTAATTCTGCACGCAACGGGACCACAGGATGAAATCTTATCAAATGCTTTCTTTCAAAGTATTTTCTAGTCATGTGGACCCTAAATTTTCTGTCCAAATCGTTCACATTTTTTTTATTGAACTAATAAATCTTAACATATTTTAAATCTTCAAAAAGCTTTAAAAATTTATGAAAATATAATCATATAGATCTGATTTTCTGCACTTCTATATAACCCAGATTCATGATTCAAACTGTTTAATGTTCTCATATATGGTAGACCATAAGGCATGAAGTCCATATCTTAAATCCTCACGAATTCTAAGAGGCATACAGAAAAAAAAAATCATTATTTGGTTATTTGCACCTTTGTGGGCCCCAATTCACTACTCAAATCATTCAACATTCTCATGGAATATGATAAAGCACAATCAATGAAATTCCATATCTTAGATCCTCATGGATATTGAGAAATTGCAAAAAATAGAAAAACGTACAACTTAATCTCACATTCGAACTTTGCGAATTTTTAGGAACCCCCAAATCATGATCCAAACCATTCAATGTATTTTTAGCTTCCCAAATTGTAGAAAATCAAATAAGGATCCTTTCTTACTCTTCCTTTCTTTTTCCATCCCATATCTTTCACTAATGTGAAAATGGTGATTGAAAACAAAAATGTATTATACTTCACATATGTAAATTTTTCATAGCTAAAAGTCACAAATTATACATATATGATTCCTATTTTAAAATTTTAAAATCCTTGCATTGAAAACAACCGACCACTATAGAATTCTGAAAATTCCAGATTCCAATATGCTGTCGCATTTGTGCATCTAGTTGGAGGGACAACATTTGAGGAATTGATCAAATATAACCCAATGCAAAGTGCAGATAGGAAGTCCTTAAGATGACAAAAAATGTTAGTTCATAGTAAAGGTTCAATTATATCCCCCTTCTCTCTGGAGGTGTGTGCAATCGTTTATACTAGTTTTTATAAATATAAGTGATAATATTGGCTGAAAATTGAAACCAATACGAAGTGAAATATTTGTGTTTTCAATTTAATTTTTCTAATCTTAAGACCCGATAATATCCTGATAAAAACACCAAATTTGAACTTTTTCCCGCTTATGTTATCTCGATAATGAGAAGCAGATGGCTCGGTGAAAGGTGTTCACTATGAGGTTATGGATTCAAGGCATATTATGAGTTTTAAAAGATAAAAGCTATCACAATTTTGATATTTGTAACATTGGATGTGAAAAAAATGTTCAATGAGCACATCCTGCAATTGTAGTCATTAATGGATAAGTGGTGATCAAAATGCCTATGGGGATAAAATAAAAATTAGAGTCCGCCACAAATCTATGATCCCAACTCCATGTCTTATGGGCTCAAAGAAATGAGCTAACCCCTATAGCTCTCTCATATCAAATACAAAAACTCAGATCCATTGAATGTTTTTTAAACATTTCGATCTAGGATCAATAGGTGCATGGTTAGAACTGAAATGTCTTCCTTTGTCATATCATGTCCTGGCCTTGTTTTTTATTGCTTCGGATGGTTAATATATAAATGGCTAAGCTAGAGACTCTAAAATTGGGAGCCACAAACAAACCAAAATCTCCAATTTAGGGGGAGTTTGCCTTTTACACATGAAATAAGAAAATGGGTTTTACATATGTAGTTGTTACATGTGCAAATGATACACATGTGAAGCACATTACCATTTTTACCAAAATGATCATTTTTACATATGAGTAAATGAGTAAATCTAGTGGTTTTAGATGTGCTTGGATATTTTGGACTTTTTTCATAAATTTATCAAAATCCATTAATATTTACAACATGAAAAGAAGCGTCTTGATGCTTATCATTAATATTAAAATATTCTAAAATTAGGGCTTAGAATATTGAAGGGTTTTTCTAATATTGTTTATTGGTTTAGATAAGAATTCTAAATATTAGTTTTATCATTCATAATTTTTTAGACGTGCAAATTACTCAAAACCAAAGAAGATATAAGATAATCAGCTTAAAGGACTCTGAATTTATTAGTTCAATAAACAAGTCGATCAACGGTTTGGATTGCAAATATGGTCCCCACAAGAATGAGAAAAATAAAAGTGGATTATGGGCTTTGATCCCATAAGCAATTGCCATGTGAAGAATATACTAGCGCTAGGAGATGCGAAAGAGGTTTACTATTTTGTTGTGAATATGGCCTTATTCACACATCATTTTCTCTCCTCACGCAAACAAACATTATAATATTTATATGCGTGTGAGTCATTTATATATGCAAATGAGTGCAACGAGTGAATACTTAGTACAAGAGCTAGGGAGGATAATTAACCACTCAAGGACTAAGCCCATGTTTGGCATTTCTATTCTATGCCTCTATTTCTCTAAATGTCTAAATCAGACAGAAGTTTGAACAATTAGAGCATTTGGCACAAGATTCTAGACTCTGTCCACTTTAGACATTTAGAAGCAAATCCTATAAAATCCAACTGCTCCAAAAGTGGGCAGATGAGAAATAGAGCTTTTGGGTCTTAAAATATAGATGCGGGGTATTTAAAATAGATTCGTGCATTACCAAACGTATTTTTTTAATATTATTCTAGCCTCTCTTTTTTATGGCTCTTTTTTAATGGATCTATTTTAGATGGATCTATAAAAAGAAAAGAGTAGAGATACCAAACAAGCCCATCCATCCAGTAGCTTTCAAATGGACATTATGAGAATCTCTGAAGAGATTCAGAGAATGCCTCAATTTACAGTGTGTCCCACTGGATGACCGATCTAGATCAAATCAAGGATAGAAACAATACTTGGTCCGACGTGGAATTAATTTACTAGTATACAATTCCCGACAATTTTGTGTAGGCGGAGACCAAACTAGAAGTATGATTACATTTGAATATGAATGATTGGATTATTTGTTTGCTACATGAGTCCTATGGTTGAATCTACGATTCCAATAATACTAGGCAACATATATGTGCCATTGTGCCCTGACTGGAATTCCAAATAGAAGTTGTGTGGGGTGTTTTCCTAATACCAAGGATACCTCAGACTTAGGTAAAAGTACCAATCAGGGACTCCTCAATCTCATCTGTCCAGCTCGGCGACGGTGCCAGCTGGCACCGATGTGGTGATGGTATCTGTAAGGGTACCGACCATGATCCTTTTGGGCTCGGCCTCGAGCGTCTCGGTAGCAGTACCCGACCTCGAGCAGGCCCGACCTCAGTGCCTTCTCCAGTTCGGCCCACTTGACCGAGGTGAGTGCTGAGCGTCTAATCCCCATTATGAGATGGGACAGCTACGTTGCAGAGCGTGCCAGCAGGTAGGGTGGCCGCTGGATTCCGGCAAAGGGTTATCCCTACCTATCAATCACGTCTGCATTAATGAGAAAGATTGGGGAAGATCTGATGGGACAGTGCTCTCACTTACCCTTACTCAGGAATCTTCCACACTCATCTATATGTACCTGCATGGTAAGCCCATAACAGGTACGCATATACACTCTGTATTACACTACGCTATCGCCTGAACCTTCTTCTTCCTCACTTCACCCTAGTTCAGTGACTGCACTAACTCAGGCGTCGGAGTGCCTTCGGCTGACAGCAGCCAGGGGCTCTGACCTTTGTTTCTCCTCCCTTTCAGGTCTCAAGCATCCAGTGATATTCAAACCAGATAAGCAGCACCATTAAAAGCTTCATCATCTTCTAACCCAAGTCCGTTATTTTTAGGCACTTACAATTGGCGCCGTCCGAGGGAAATCGATTGGAAAAAACCAAATCTTCCATCTTGAAAAACCATGCCTCCAAAGAGTAAGAAGGGAAAGGGCGTTGGGCCACAGCCATTTTTGCCCATTATGCCGCTCCCACCGGTGACACACCAGCAGGAGGTGCCTTTGGTCCCTCGTCAAAAGAGGACTGGGGGAAGGTCCTGCGTGATAAGCGTGGGAGAGCCAGTTACCCAGTCAGGCTCGTTGTCGAGAGGGGTGACAGTACCTCCTCGTCGTCACGACCCTGTTGTGGAGCGTATCCGGCCAACTCCCTCTCAGGCGAAGCGTCCTCGTTAGGACGATATCTTACAGCAACGACCCCGTCAGGATGTTCCTCCTCTGGGATGTTCCTGACGGGACAAAACACCAGTGTTGTCCAAGTAGCACCAGTCTCGTCGCCAGGACCATGTGGAAGACGACCACGTGCTCCTCGACGATGATGACAACCTGTTTTCTGACAAGGACGACGACGATGTGATCCTGGAGGAGGCCGACGAGGCCCACCTCGCGGATATCAAGGCTCAAAACCTCCTTATTCAAGAGCAGGATGCTATGATTCTCCGACTCCAAGACAAGCTCGAAGAGAAGGAGAAGGTCCCTGCCAGGGCCTCGGTTGTGCCTCGCACACGCTAGCGAGCCCGGAGGGTTCCCAAGGCCAGGCAGGACTTGAGGCAAGTCCTGATCAATAAGAGGCGCAACCGAGCCTATGATGAAGGCTCAAGCAGCACTCATCTCAGCGCTGACCCTTAGCAGCAGCGCTAGAGACTGAGGAGACTGGGGACCGACGCCGACCTGAGAGTATGGCTCAACCAGCAGATAAGACAGGCTGTGCAGTAGAACATGGAGTTTGTCGGCTTCACCCGAGGTCGGCTTACTACTGATGACATTGACAGCCGTGGCGCGTCTCCATTCTCTCAGGAGATCAGGGATCACATCCTCCTTGAGAAGTTCAGCGTCCCGAGGTTCAATCTCTATGACGGGACCTCGGACCCGGAAGCGCACCTCTGACACTTCACCCAGAGGATGTCGGTATGGGGGGGCGACAACGACTTGAACTGCAAAGTTTTCTCTTCCAGTCTGGGCGACCTCCCACTTCGGTGGTTCTGCGCACTCTCCGAGGGATCGATTTCGAGCTAGCGGCAGCTCCGAAACTCATTCGTCGAGAAGTTCCAGTTGCACCGGGTCATCCCGAAGACGGACGACGACCTGATGGCCATCAGAATGAGGCCGATCGAAAATATTACTCAGTTCGCTAAGAGGTTCTGCACCATTTACAGCCAGGTCGAGGATGCCACTGACAAAGTGGCCATCAAGTCCTTCAAACAGGCACTGTTACCAGGCAACGACCTTTGCAAGGACCTGGTGCGATTTCCCGTGGTCACTATGAAAGCATTGATGGCCCGGGTGAATCAGTTCATCGAACAGGAAGAGGATGAGATCCGAGCTCGGGAGCGCCACAGCATCTGGTAAGAGGACAGACCCTCCAAGAAGGATAAGAAGTTATCCAAAAGGGAGGAGGACCGGAACAGAGAACCATCCGGCTCGACGCCACGCTCCGCTTCCACCTAGGGGGCCAGCACAAAGCCGAAGTCGAATGGTGCATTTTACAAGGCCGTCAACACTATCTTCAAGGAGCCCATCTACAAGCTCCTCAGCAAGATCAAGATGCAGCCCTTCTTCAAATGGCCCTAGCCTATGAAAGGTGAAGCCTCCTCCCGAGATCAGAGCAAGTTCTGTGCCTATCACAAACAGAATGGGTACAGAACCGAGGACTGCATAGCCTTCAAGGCCCACCTCGAAAAGCTCGTGAAGGACAGGCACCTCAAGGACCTTGTCAAAGAGGAAGGCAGGGTGAACCGAGCTCACCAACGCCAGCCCGATGGGGATCGGGACAGCGATGAGCCGGAAGGAACCATCAACGTCATCCACCTGGCCCCCACTGAAAGTCCAAGATCGAATCCTAGAGGGGGGGGGGGGGGGTGAATAGGATTACTCCTAAGAACTTATACAACTTTTAAATTTCTTTCACTTTTAAATACATTATGCTTTGATGAAGAGAGAGGACTCCTACATATTCAATCCTAAGCATTCATATAACCACATTCTCTATTCAATGACCACTTAAGCATAAGTATACCATTCATGAAATAAAAGTAAAAGATCAACCACCATAACACAATCAATTATAGTGGTTCGGCCAAATTGCCTACATCCACTCCCGGTAACCCTACCAGATTTTCACTAATCAATTTAAGGTTTAGGATCACCTCAAGCCTTACACATACATCACTATGCTTTTCAAGGCTAAGCATAAACCTTTACAACCACAACAAATGCTTTTCAAGGCTAAGCACTAACCTTTACAACTTAGATTTTTCCCTTATGAATTATGCCTCAACATGCATGGATAAGAGAACTAATCAAGCACTAAGATTTGCCTCTAAATAGGCTGATATGAAAATGAAAAACTAAACTTCTAGATGCATGCAAATGAATGACAAAGAGTGTAGTAGATGCAAGTTCTAGAAAAACATTCAAACTCTTTTTAGAAAAGGAAATTCAAGATGATTCAAAGATGCTAATCATATGTGAGACAAAGAGTAGAATGATTTACACATGGTTTTCATAAAGATCCAACTTGTATTTTGAAAGATGTAATCACAAGATAAACAAGTTGATTTTGAAAACTAGGTTTTGAAAAACTCATGTGAAAACAAAACATAAGTTGATTTCATAAATCAAATAGACTTTAAAAGATGAAACATGTTATGAAAATCAACTACACAAGGATACAAGCAACTCTATGATCATGCCTTAAATAGAAACACAAAGGTTTAAGAAAAGAGCATGTTTTTGAAATTTAAAGAGAAGAGAAGCACACCCATTTTGAAGATCAAAGGTTGAATCTAATGAGATGACTTCATAATCAATTCACAAAGGTGCTTGAAAAGTTGCTCTTTCTTGCTCTTGAAAATCCCCCAAAGATCAGCAACTTTTCCAAAAGAGAAAACCACTTTTTATAGAAAAAGTTGTTCTAACGGCTAGGCGTCGATTAGCCGACATATAGGGGTCGGTTAACCGACACCCCCCAACGACCATATTTTCAAATTTTTGCTGACCATAAAGCATGGTCGGTTGACCGAGGGCTAATCGACACATTAACCGACAGATCAAATCAGTTCAGAAAACAGCTCTCTGGAATTCCAACCGAGAGAACTTCGGTCAGGTTCTGAATGAAGGTCGGTTAACCGAACCTTGACCGACACACTGATCGACAATAAGGTTCAGAAAGTGCAGCTCTCTGGATTTCTAACCGACACTGTCTCGGTTAAACTCGGTTTACTGTCGGTTAGCCGACACCTGACCGACAGGCCAAACACACAGAAATTTCTGAAGATCTGAAGGATTTTAAAGAGCTGAACAAATTCAAAGCTTTTTAAAAAAGAAGTATACCAAGACTGAACTGAAAGCTTTGAGAACTTAAGAATATTTTGAAAAACCATGCATAACTTTGTAAAAACAAAAACCATGAAAGAGAAATATGCATGATGATCCGAGAAAATAGAACATGAATGAATGAGAGGACAAGCTTATGAAGATGAATGCATCCTATCAAATTGCAACAAAATAAACACTCTAACACCCGCTCCCAAGGGGAGCAACCAGGCTCATGCCGAGACCAGGAGGGCCCTGCAAGGTAAGCAGGTGATGACGGCTGAGCTCGGCCCCTCCCCGAAGAAGGCGCGAAAAGAGAGACCAAAGATTTGGTTCTCTGACGAAGACTTGGACGGGGTCCAGCTGCCCCACAACGATCCACTGCTCCTGACACTGAGGTTGAAAAACTTCAAAGTCAAGAGGATCCTCGTGGACCCCGAGAGCTCTTCGGAAATCCTCTACTACGACTGCTTCAAGAGAATGGGCATGAAAGAGGAGGACCTGCAGGAAGCCCGCAGTCCACTGGTAGGCTTCAGCTCCAAGCCGGTCTACCCAAAGGGAAGATCTCCCTCCAAGTCCAAGTGGGGGGTGCCTCCATGACAGCAGACTTCCTGGTGGTGGATGCTCCATCCCCATATAATGCAATAATGGGAAGGACCTGGCTGCACAACATGGAAGCTGTGCCCTCCACCCATCACCAGAAGCTCAAATTCCCGTTAGAGAACGGGGACGGCAGCATCAAGGTGATCACAGTCCGCGGCGACCAGCAGATGGCCAAACAATGCCTAATGGCCTTGGTACCCGACGAGGCAGAGCCGCAACAAGTCCACATGGCCGAGCTCGAGGCTGTTGGCCGAGCCCCCGAGTAGAAGAGTGTCGAAGATCTCACTGAGGTCAGGATTGATCCCAGCGATCCGGAGAGATACTTCCTGATCGGAAGTCAGCTTGTAGAAGCTGAAAGGTCCGACCTGCTCGACTTCCTGTTACAGAATAGAGAGGTCTTCGCTTGGACCCCCTATGAGATGCCCGGCATCGACCCCGAGGTCATGTGCCATAAACTGAATGTGGATCCCAAACACAAACTTGTAGTCCAAAAGGCTCGCAGGACTGGGATCCAGCAGATAGAGGCCGTGACTGAGGAGGTCAAGAAGCTGTTAGAGGCCAAAGCAATCAGGGAAGTCTGCTACCCTAAATGGCTGGCCAACACAGTGGTGGTCAAGAAAAAGAACGGGAGCTGGAGGGTCTGCGTGGACTTCACCGACCTCAACAAGGCCTGCCCCAAAGACAGCTTCCCGCTTTCAAAGATCGACCAGTTGATCGACGCCACTGCTGAGCATGACAAGATGAGTTTCCTCGATGCTTACCGAGGTTACCATCAGATCCCGATGTATGGGCTTGACGAAGAAAAGACTGCGTTCATAACACCTAGAGGCATTTACTACTACAAAGTAATGTCCTTTGGGTTAAAAAACTCCGGTGCAACTTACCAGAGGCTGGTAACGAAGATGTTTCAGGCTCAGCTCGGCAGGGCGGTTGAAGTGTACATGGTGATATAGTCGTTAAGTCTAAAAGGTCACAGGACCACTTGACCGACCTGAGTCAGACCTTCACCGTCCTCAAAGAGTTCAAGCTCAAGCTGAACGCGTCCAAGTGGGCGTTTGGAGTCGGCTTCGGCAAGTTCTTGGGTAGCCTGGTCACTAGACGTGGAATTGAAGCCAATGCCGAGCAGATCTCGGCGCTCCAGGCTATCCAAAGTCCAACCACGGCGAAGCAAGTCCAGAGGCTCACAGGGATGGCAGCAGCACTGAACGCCTTCATCAGCAGAGCTTCAGACAAGTGCCGCCCCTTCTTTCAACTTTTAAAGAAAAGCTCGAAGTTCCAATGGATGCCGGAGTGCGACAGAGCCCTTGAGGAACTCAAAGGATACCTATCTTCACCTCCCCTATTGTCCACTCCGACACAGGGAGAGATCTTATACTTATATCTGGTAGTCTTAGATCATGCAGTGAGCTCGGTACTCATCAGAGAAGAAGACAGGCAACAGAGGCCTATCTACTATGCGAGCAAGATCCTGCTAGATGCCGAGGCGAGATACCTCCCATTGGAATAGCTTGCACTTGCGCTCATCAGCGCCTCCCGCAAGCTCTCTCACTACTTCCAGACCTACTCCATAGTGGTTGTTACGGAACACCCACTCAAGTCTCTCTTCAGAAAGGCAAACTTCTCTGAAAGAGTGTCCAAATGGGCCGTCGAACTGGGGCAGTATGATATCCAATATCAACCCAGAACGGCAATCAAAGCCCAGGTCCTGACAGACTTCATCGTAGAGTTCACCTCTCCTAGTTTAGCACCGAGCCACCTCGACACCGAACTGGGGGGCAAGGAGGTTGAGGAGGCCACCAAAACCGAGATGGAATAAGAGCGATCTTGGAAGCAGTTCCTCGGCTCATCCTGGAAGGTCTTCGTCGACGGATCCTCAACCTCCAAAAGGGCTGGCGTAAGCATAGTCCTCCAATCTCCGGAGGGCCTTGTTATCGAGCATGCCTTGAAACTTGACTTCAAGGCATCTAACAACGAAGCTGAGTACGAGGCGCTGATCGCAAGGCTGGGCAGCGCTAAAATCCTGGGGGCACGGCAACTGGTGGTCTTCAACGTTTCTCAGCTAGTAACGAGCCAGCTGAATGGAGACTACCAAGCCCGTGACGAGAGGATGGCAGCCTACTTAGCTCACGCAAAGCAACTCCTCTCTTAGTTCGAAAAAGCTAAAGTCAGGCAGATCGGCAGAGACTCCAATTCTCACGCCAATGCCCTTGCCAACTTGGCATATGCTGTCGAAGCTGGAAGAAAAAGGACTATCGAAGTGGAAGCACTGGACAGGCTGAGCATAGAGCTCCACCCACCTCGGCAGGTCTTATGCGCTGACCTCGGACCGAGCTGGATGGACCAATACATCTCCTACCTCAAGGATGACCAGCTTCCCGAAGATAAGAGCGAGGCCCACAAAATCAGGCTGAAGGCAGCTCGGTTTTGGCTATCTCCAGGCAGCAAGCTCTATAAAAAGTCCTACAATGGGCCCTACCTCCAGTGCGTTCACTCTAGCAAGGTCGAAGACTTCCTTTATGAAATCCATGAAGGGAACTGCGGCAGCCACATTGGAGGTCGATCATTGGCATACCGAGCCATCAGTCAGGGCTACTGGTGGCCATACATGCAGAAGGACGCCCAGGTCTATGTCAGGAAATACGAAAAGTGCCAGAAATTCTCTCACTCTCTCCATCAGCCAGCACAAGACCTGAGTCCTCTCTCTAGTCCATGGCCTTTCTCCCAAATGGGGATTGGACCTGGTAGGACCACTTCACCGAGCTCACGGGAATAAGAGGTGGCTAATAGTAGCCACTGACTATTTCACCAAATGGATAAAAGCTAAGGCATTGTCTTCCATCACCGAGCTGGATACAAAAAACTTTGTGTGGGTGAACATTGTCACAAGATTTGGAGTGCCCCGAGCCTTGATATCGGACAACGGGACTCAGTTCGACTCCAACTTCTTCGAAAACTTCTGCCAGGAGCTCGGAATCAAGAACTACTATTCCACTCCAGCCTACCCCTAGAGCAACGGTCAGGCCGAAATCTCAAACAAAGTGGTACTCGACGAGCTCAAGAAGAGACTGGACCGAGCCAAAGGGAGATGGGTAGAGGAGCTTCCGAGTGTCCTCTGGGCGTACATGACTGTCCCAAGGCGCTCAACCTCGGTAACGCCCTTCTCCCTGGCCGACGAAATGGAAGCCGTGATCTCACTTGAGGTCAGCCTCCCAACTCTCAGATCGGAACTATTTGATCAAGGCCAAAATGAAGTAAACCTCGCCAAAGAGCTCGACCTCGCTGAAGAACGAAGGGATGCAGCAGCCATTCGCCTCGCTTTTTACCAGCAGGAGTTAGCCAGAGGGTACAACCAGAGAGTCAAAGAAAGGAAGTTCTCAACGGGAGAATTGATCTTAAAGAAGACACTTCCAGCAAATAAAAATCCCAGCGAAGGAAAGCTTACACCGAACTGGCATGGGCCATTCAAAGTGATCTCGCCAGCTGGGCAGTCAGCGTACAAACTTGAGGACATGGAAGGTAGAGAGCTACCACGCCCATGGAATGCCACACACCTCAAGAAATATTCTTTTAGACTGTACACAATTTTGAAAGTCAATAAAATCAATTCTTGTGAAAGGATCTGTTTTGTTATTTTTAAATTTCGCCAAGTTACGGAACTCGGCATCTACCTTCAGCTCGGTTATAGAACCAGCTGCCTCGGCGCGGTCACAGGACCAGCCACCCTCAGCTCGGTTACAGAACCAGCTGCCTTGGCGCGGTCACAGGACTAGCCACCTTCAGCTCGGTTAAGGAACCAGCTACCTTGGCGCAGTCACAGGACTAGCCACCCTCAGCTCGGTTAAAGAACCAGCTGCCTTGGCGCGGTCACAGGACCAACCACCCTTAGTTCTGGTTCTAAAACAGAACTCCGTAACTCCTGCTCTGGTTATGGAATCTAGTTCAGTTATTTAGCTCTGGTTATGAAACCAGCAGCATCGGACCGGTCACAGGACCAGCCATTTCTAGCTCTGGTTACGAAACCAAGCTTGGCTATGGTTATGGAACCTAGCTCTCTAGCTCTGGTCATGGGACCTAGTTCATTTTGTTCTACCAAACCCAGTGACTTGTTACGGTTGCGGAACCTAGCTCGGTCACTTAGCCCTGGTTATAGAACCTAGCTCACTACTGACTTCGGTTATAGAGCCGAGTTCGGTTACTTGTCTTTATTCTGTTACTTATTTTATCTTGGTTGCAGGACCGAATACTAAGAGTGGAACAGGAAAGAAAATGAAGAGACATTCGACATATTGCACAAGGATGGATACCAAAAAAAATTTCATTTCATTTCAAAGTATTTTACATGCTGAAAAAGGAAAAAGATACAAAGTTTGACTCCCCCCAAAGTGCAGAAAAAAAATAAAGGTAAAAATTACATCATGACAACTGATCAACATCAATGACAGCAACATCGCCGGTCTCGCCACCACCAGCAGGAGGGTCCTCCACGGAGTCAGCCCTAAGGTCGGCAGCAGGGGTCTCGGCGGCTGGAGCTTGAAGAGTCTCTGGAAGAACTTCAGAGGAGGCAGGAGGGTCAGTAGCAGAAGGATCGAGGGAGGCCTCGGTGGATGAAGGGGTAGGGCTCGACCCGGGCTCTAGACGAGGGAGCTTGGGCAAGTTCTGGTACAAGGGGTGATCCTTGGGGATCCCCGCTTCCTTCAGCGCTGCCAGACAACCCATCTTGAATAATTCATCGCCCAACCCTTCGATCTGGTCTTCATATTTCATGGTCGCCCTTGCCACCCCATCCTTGAACGAGGCGGCGACCTCCGCCTGCAGCAAAGCCTCGAAGTCGGCCTTCTGTTTAGCCGAAGTCTCCTTCTCGGCCTGCAGCAATGCGTCGACCTCCGCCTTCGCTTTCCTCAAGGCCTCTACCTCGGCTTCAAGCAGCTCTACCCTCTTGGCCTTCTTGTAAGCCGCCGTCCGGAGCTCGTGGTTTTCGGCGCTCGTCTTGATGAGCTCCGCCACGGCTCCCTCCATCTCTGCATTAAGCTTGGGGTACTCCTCCTGCGACTTCTTCAATTGCTCAGAGCTTCCCTCCAGTGCTGCTGCGAATTTTTGCCTCTCGGCCTCTAGCGCTTGGATCTTGGAGCAGCTCTGTCGGGACTTCTCCATTGCCACCTGGGTCCTTTGTACGATCTGGAGAGAGAAAAAGGACAGGTGTTAGCAGAGCAGAAAGCATATCGAAAAAATCAAACAATTCATTGGATACGACTTACCAGTAAGGCCGACGTGAGGTTGGACATGAGCAGCAAGCCTTCGTCCATTTCCCTCAGCTGGTCTATATCCATCGGGAGCGCACAAGCACCCGCCAGCGCGGCCGCGACTGCAGGACTGCCAGATAGCCTATGTCCAGCGGTCAGCGGCAGCCCTGGCCCGAGGAGGAAGGACGGCCTCCATGGCTCGTGCTCGGGAGCCCAGGGCACCAAGGCTTGGGCGGGGTCCTACCGAGACGAGCCCTCGCCCCTGGGTGTCTCTGGCACCCTCTCCTTCTGCCTCGGCTCCTCCTCCGCTCTCCTCTGCGGCTCCCTCTGCTCCTCCCCTGCCTCCCTCCGCCTCGGTTCCCTCCTCTCCTCCGATGACGCCGACTGAGTCGCCTTCTCCTTCCGGGGCTTGCATTGGCGCGGTTCTTCCCCCCTGGCCTTTTTCGCCTGGCGCTCCTGCTCCCTCACATCGACTGGGCGCTGACGAGAAGTGCTGGAGGAGGGAGCCCTAGGGGCATCCCTGGAAGTAGAGTCGGCAGACCTCGAAGAAGAGGAGGCCCGCTTGCCGAGAAGCTTCTCCCTCAAATTGGTGGTGACGAGTTCTTGGCGACCCCTCTCCATCTCCTCTGGGCTGGACTGATGCTCTTCGATCGCTTGACCCGGGTCAGTAGCAAGGGAGCTTGGCTGTTACCCGACCGCCTCCGATGCATAGTTGAACTCGGTCAGAAGGTACTCGATCCCTTGTTTTTTGAAGTAGGACTTGTACCTCGGCTGGTACCCCAAGAGACACCAGGTAGCCCTCCCTTTGTGACCCTTGTAGCGCTGGATGGCGGTCAACCAGTCGTCGTTCCTCCTCCAACCCACACGCTGGGCCACCTGTCTTCTCTCACCAACCTCTGCACAACAGATAGAAGGGGTGTCAGTTCGGCAGATAAGGCAAGAGATGAAAAAGTCAAGCTGTTGAGCTCGGTATTTACTTGGGGGGCGCCCGAAGAACGAGGAACCTTGTACCTCCTCTCCACCTCGGTATCATCCACGCCGAACTCCCAGTTGCCGGCAACGAACAACCTGTCGCTCCCTGCATGGCTCATAGAATCCTCGAGGACGGTAACAAAGGGGACCATCTTTGGTTTTCCCCGGAGGTAATAACAATGGAGGGGTTCCCCTGTTGACTTGCAGAGGTCATAGGTGTCCTCGATGTCATGGACACCGAGGTGGATACCCAAGATCCTATTCAGCTCTATAGCCCCCATTATTATCTTATAACTATTTGGCATCAACTGGCATGGGGCGAGGTACCATTTTGCCAGGCACTCCCTAAGGATCGGGTGGATGGGAAACCTAACCCCTCCCTCGACTACAGAGACCAGAGGGAAGGGCATCCACCCGTCCCGGTACGAATCGCCGTCCCAGGGGTCATCTGGATTATCCAGCCTGGTCTGAACATCGTCCGGAATGTTATATTGCTCCCTGAAGCTAACCATGGCTCCAATAGAGTCTGCCAGACAGCGATATACCCCTACGCCCATGCTTAAGGTCTGGGAAGACTAGGGTGACAGAAGAAAGAGCCCTAACAGGGGAAGAGAACAGAGCGAAAGTGCTGGAAAGGAAGACGAAGGAAGAAGAGACTTACAGAAGCAAAGCAAAGAGCAGAGAAACAGGGAAATGAAGGACTGGGCTAAAGTTCGCTTGAGCAGAGTCTCCCCAAGTTCAGATCGCCAAAGTAGAAGAAGGAGGAAGGGGCGCACTGCTTTTATAGTGCAGAAGGGCGCCCTTTCGAATTTCAAGGGCACGTGTTTAGGCCGGCGCCTCGGGAGGCTCATATGTCGCTTCGAAGCAGCCATACAGCCAAGCGAATAGTGGCACGTGACAGAGGCAGTACGCCTTCCGCAATAATGCTGCCAGGGGAATTGATTGCCTTGGGCAGGCGCAGCGGTTTCGGCGCCCTCTGGCAGACAAGCTGGAGCTGGATTAAAAGCCCTAGATAAAACAGCGTCATGATAAGGACCTGACATCAGCAACCAATTTCAAACTCCCAGATACTTAGCTCCCGACCTCGGACAGTTATGGAACTCTCATAAAGTCAGCAGCTAGGGGCAATTGTGTGGGGTGTTTTCCTAATACCAAGGTTACCTCTGACTTAGGTAAAAGTACCAATCAGAGACTGCCTCAATCTCATCTGTCCAACTTGGCGATTGTGCCAGCTGGTACCAATGTGGTGATGGTCTCGGTAAGGGTACCGACCATGCTCCTTCTGGGCTCGGCCTCGAGCGTCTCGGTAGCAGTACCCGACCTTGAGCGGGCCCGACTTCAGTGCCTTCTCCTGTTCGGCCCACTTGACCGAGGTGAGTGCTGAGCGTCTAATCCCCATTATGAGATGGGACAGCTACGCTGCAGAGCGTGCCAGCAGGTAGGGTGGCCGCCGGATTCCGGCAAAGGGTTATCCCTACCTATCAATCACGTCCGCATTAATGAGAAAGATTTGTGAAGATCTGATGGGACAGTGCTCTCACCTACCCCCACTCAGGAACCTTCCACACTCATCTATATATACCTGCATGGTAAGCCCATAACAGGTACGCATATACACTCTGTATTACACTACACTATCGCCTGAACCTTCTTCTTCCTCACTTCACCCTAGTTCAGTGACTGCACTAACTCAGGCGTCGGAATGCCTTCGGCTGACAGCAGCCATGGGCTCTGACCTTTGTTTCTCCTCCCTTTCAGGTCTCAGGCATCCAGTGATATTCAAACCAGATAAGCACCACCATTAAAAGCTTCATCATCTTCTAAACCAAGTCCGTTATTTTTAGGCGCTTACAGAAGTATTATTGCATTTGATTTTGAATGATTGGATTATCTATTTGGTACATGGGCCCTATGGTGGGATCTATTGTTCCAATAATACTAGGCAACATATATGTGCCATTGTGCCCTGATTGCTAGAAGACAATGTGAATTCCTGCTTCCATGTCATTTCTGTTTGGAACAGGTCATGTTATGGGAGACAATCATCTTAGCGTTCTGTTTAGGAAGACGGAACCAGCTCTGCTGATAATTGATATACTCCAATTTCATGGTGGGGCATTACAGTGGAATTGCACCTCCTGGCCCTCTTTTATACGAGTAGGGATCCTTCAAGGCAACTTTCATGGAATTTTCTTATAAAAGTCCCCTATCGGCTTCAGGAGTCAGTGGAGTAGAATTATCTCTCATGTGACAAGATATTGGAAGTTTTAGCCAAATCCATTTCATGACAAATATCATCAAAGATTGAGAAATAGACAAAAAAGCAAGCAGAAAATCCACTATGTTGAATATCATCTACCAGCTAAATTTAAACTCATGAAATTGATGGTAGGCAAAGTTTCTTTTTTACCGTCCATTTCATTGATTTGAATCATACAACTGACAACCAATGGTGGACCAGGATTTCTGTTCGAGGGAGGCAGTCCCAAACAAGTTGTTGGGCTTTGGGGGCAGACCCATGATTTTCATGTGGATTTTGGAAACATCAAGAATTCTCATGTGTGTTTTGGAAGTCAACCCAAGTCTGACGGGGTAACCGCTACCAAAAGCCTGTATACAGGTCTACCACTGCTAAGATCATTCGATAAGCGCTATATGAATATATATATATATATATATTATATAGGAGATGTTCCTATAAGAGATGCTCTTACCTTACCATACCATGAGATATAAGGTGGGAGCCCTCACATCCATATCCAATGCCAACAACTTAAATGTGAGGGCCCCACCCCTATCTCTTATATAAGGTGAGAGATGCTCTCATTGGAGCATCTCCCTATGCTTAATTCTCAAAGCCCTGTTGTATTTCGTAGCTAGTGGATGATCCAAACTTGTGTCCTATTTTGAAGAGAGCTTCTACCTACTAATGGGCGTTTACAAGAGAAGCTTTAGTTATTGTCAATTTGATGGATTTAAATTCTCTCTATTTTTTTTTTTTTTTGATGGATTGAAATTACGGCAGCTACAGTAGCTAATGGACCTGATTTACTTTAATGACCTTTGTATCTACCAAACCAATGGACCTCAAAATACCATATTACTTCACAGATGGTGTCAGGTCTAGGAAAGAGGTATATGCCAGTCAGGCCAGGTTCGGGTCAGCTTAAAGCCAAACCCGACCCAAACCCCCCACCCCAAAGAAAAAAAAAAGTAATGCAAAAAATACTAGCAATACGCATGAATGTAAACAGTCATTATAAATCATCCATAAAATAGGGTAGCAGAGTTCGCCTAGGACCACGGTTTGCACTCGGAGGTTGAGGATTCGAAACTGGTTGGGACTCCCTCCGTTATCAAAAAGAAAACAAAAATTCATCCATAAAAGAGGATTCCAACTTAAAATGATGTCATGATATCGTGTATTCATAACAATGGACCCAATCTTGATCTAGATTTTATTCGGATCTATATTCAATCCACTAAACCCAATTTATATCCTATTCAAAGAATAGTGTACTTATTATGAGTGAGGGGAGATAAACTACATGGTGGAGCTCATTTATTGAAAATTCAAATTATTCCGAATGAAAACCCTCCCCTTTTAGTGGGATGTAATTAGGAGTAGTCTCATCAATATATTGAGCATATGATTAAATAATATGATTGGAATAATTTTATACATTTTTCTTTTTGGCTTTACAAAAGAGTAAAACTCATGCATCCTATGTAAAGAGTCGAGTCAAAGCCACAAGTTTTCATTTTGTGGATGATCATTTATTTTGAACGGCTCGAATTTTTGTTTGGTACATGCCACAGTTGTGTTCACCCTCCCTTCACTCAAAAGTGACACTACAAGGATCCAGTCTCAATAAGTTGAGAAGTCCTGCATCCACCCCACATCAATCTATCGTACCCCAGCGACTGGAATGCATCCAAGTGGCCCCATGAGCTTGACCTTACAGGCATAATATGTACAATCAGCTCATGGGTGAAAATCTATCTACCTATGGAAGGGCAGGTAATTACAAGTAAATTTCTGTCATGTAACTGGTTGCCTGCAAACCAGCGAAATATTTCACCACCACCATCATCTTCATCATTTTATAACATTCGGAACTCGAATTGATAAAATTCCAAGGGACGGCTTAATAATTCATTTGTCAATGAGTATTTGCAATATTTTATTGCCCCAAACTTGTCCGTACTGAAATTCTAGGCTTGGAGGCAGTGGAATTCATTAGTACTAACATCTTTATGTCTTGTTTGACATCAGGAACTTTCGGCAGGAATCCGAGTTATCTTAGATGGCCGCAACTTCTAAGATGTCCTGTCAGGGGAGCGAGTGTCAAATAAATTTTATCTCTGATGATGAGAATTTGGAAGATGTTTAAAAGAGAATTGTTCTTTCGGCTTGTGGACTTTCAAAAGTTACAAATTCTCCCACCATCAAAATTTTATCTCGGATGATAAGAATTTGGAAAATATTTCAAGACCCTTTTTTCAGTCCCTTCCTGAAATTTGTAAAGTTTTTGAGTAGTTGGAGACTTTCCAAAGTTCAAGATTCTCCCACCATCAAAACCTCAAAATTCTTCTCATCGAAGGCTTTAAGAGCTCTATATATATGTAAGAAATATAATGTGTCTTCTTTCAAATCTCAATGTCAGCAGTTCTGTTTTCTAACCCTGATTGCATGGATTTTAAGGAAAATCGCATTTTTTTAATTAATCATGGGCTGTTTATTTGCAAGATATAATTTGTTTTTAACGCTTCATGATTTTGAACCAAGGAATATCAAATATGAAAGAGCTGGAGAGTATAAGGTGGAAATGTAATGTGAGCTCTGACTTTACTAGAATTTAATTTTCTAGAGTGATTAGTGGACATTCATTTTCCATTGAATGACATATTCCTCGAAGGACATATGTAAATATTTAACTCTATTTTTTCAATTTAGTCACTTTTGTAGAGAGTTCATAAAAAATTAATTCAATGCAAACAAATGGGCTTTGTGTAATGATGTTAGACATAGGAATGGAAAAGGGACAAGGTGAAATGCAAAATTTCCCGTTCGAGCTATGGTTTGATTGTGTGACCCAATTTTGTTTTCCCCTTGTCTTAGTCTACAGGTCAGGTGAAACCTATTCTATGATGTGATTGGGCTTCAAATTAATTCATCAAGGACAAGTGACCTATGTGATAAATCCATCTGATTGGACCTTTCTCAAATACCACTACTTGTTTTCATTATTTCAAAATGATGA
This sequence comes from Umbellularia californica, assembly GCA_028538565.1. Taxonomy (NCBI): domain Eukaryota; kingdom Viridiplantae; phylum Streptophyta; class Magnoliopsida; order Laurales; family Lauraceae; genus Umbellularia; species Umbellularia californica. The sequence goes on from JAPQWN010000007.1 coordinate 57,846,352, forward strand.
ACATCTCAAAAAAAGTTAAATTGGCAAAGCTAATGTACTATAACTGACAAAAAAAGTAATTAAGAGATTTTTAGAAATTCCAACAATATAAAAGAAATAATCTGAGCTATCAAAGTTCACCATGAAGATTAATAAATTAGTAAAAATCTCCATTGAATGGCACCTCTAGCAAATGGAGACATGCCCAAGTATCACTGGTTAGAAGTGATAAATACCATTGGATAGAAAAAAAATTAGAATCCAGATCCTCTAAGGTAGGCATGCAAATTGGTATCCAATTCTCTAATTATCTGGAGGTTCTAACCCATAAGAGATTGTGTTTGGAACTTGTTTTCAATTTTGATTCATAAATGGGTCCGAATTCATAATCTAATTTAGGCTTTAATTGATAAACATATTTGGTTCCGGATCTATGTAGATCTTGACCTATCATGACCTAGGACCCGGCTTGTTTGGTCTGTTTGCCCACACCTTTCTACGACCCTAGATGCTCGATCTATTTGATGGAATTATCAATCAGATTACAGAAATTGCACATGTTCTATTATTCTGTCATTGTGCAAAGGTTGGGTAATAAAGATCATTTTGTATGTCGCTTAGCTAGTTACGGAAATGGTGTTGCATGTTCGGGTGTGCTCGGATATTCGTGAATGATATGGAAACGTCACCGTGGAAAAGGAAAGCATTTACAATTTAAATAGTTAGACTCAAATATACAATGGGCAGTCGGTTTTACAGTACGCGATTGTGGGATTTAACTGTTCAGACATACATGTGCTAGGTCATTTATAGAATACATGTGCTAGGTCATTTATAGAACACAGGAAACAACCCCCCCCCCCCCCCCCCCCCCCCCCCCCCACTGTTCAGACATACATGTGCTAGGTCATTTATAGAATACATGTGCTAGGTCATTTATAGAACACAGGAAACAACCCCCCCCCCCCCCCCCCCCCCCCCCCCCCCCCCCATATCTTTAAATGACACTTGCTCTAAATTTACAATACATAGTAGAAAAACTACAAAAGATGCCAAAAAAAGAAAAAAAAAGGGCTATATTGCTGCGTTTTGGTCTCCAAGACCATTGGGTACATAAGAATTCAATTCCTTTATTTTTCTAATTTTGGTGTCCATTTCGATTTAGCTATGTACATCCCTCTCGGTAATCAGAGTTTTGGTTCAACCACGACCATCTTCATCATTCCACTTAGGCCATTTTATAATTTTAGCCACGGTAAAGACATAGTTTGCACGGTAAAATTTTGATCTAGGGTTGTGTGGTCCCTAATTGGATAAGGAAATAGAAAATAAAGGAAATGAAAGGATTTAAACTTGCATGAGATCATAAAATTCCTTCTGTAGGGATACTCTGGTAGTTCTAAGCACCATGAGGTCGTGGAAGAGGTGAATTGCAGCAGTTATAGAGCTTCTTCTCCTTGGAGCATCAGTAGCTTTCTATTTCTCTTAATTTTTCTTCCTTTTTCTTTCTCTTCAGATGATCAAAATTTCAACCTCCTTGATAATATTTGATGCCCCGAAAATGGGCTTGGGAAGGTTATTTATAGCTTATAGAGGTGTGGGAGTGGTTTTGTCCACATTCTTCATTAGTTCCCTCCATCTTCTCCACTAATAAACAATTCTAGAAACTGGGGTTGCCGGATCCAACACCTCTGCTTCCTGGGGCGTGGGAGGTTTCCTGTGATCATGAGATGGAGATCGTGTCATGATTGCCTAAGAAGCTCGGGAAGGTCATGGAGAAGTGGTCAGTGTAGGTGCCACGTGTCAAGTTTTTATTGGAAAGCTTTTCTCCATTCTTTTTAACTCCGTTTTCTTTGAAATTATGAGGGAAGGCTCTTCACATGCTCCTTGATGATTTTATACTTGATTTGGATGCCTTGGACTATTTGATCATCCGGAAGTGAGGCCCATCAGATGTGCACTGCTTGCATATTGTTTAGCTTCCATTTCTCTTTAGATGTTAGTGGTTTTCTGAAGATGAACACTATAGTGGGTAGTTTCACCGACAAGTTAAAGATTGTATGGGGTTTGAAGTAAATGCGAGTTCGAAGGGATTTGTGGGTTGACCCTAACCCTACCCATTAAAAAATGGGTCAGTCCTTTTTTACTCTTAACCATTTCATATCCTTTTGGTCAAAAGCTGGGTAGGACACCGGTCGGATAAGATTTTGCCACCTCTAGAATTTCACCCAACAAAGTGCCATCAACATTTGAAATTTGAGATGCATAAAGGTGTAGAACGTGATAACTATTCTATAAAGAATATTTAACTTTATTTTGAGGCATATCTAGTGTATCAATGGAACCAGTTTTCAATTGACCTACAAAAGTATCCTTATATTTTCATATTGAAACTTAAACCCTTCTACATTAACATTACATTCGGAATAGTACAATGAACAGTCCTTAAGAAATTTTCCAACATTCGTCAGTTTAGCAAGTTCAGGAAGAAACATGTCTCGGCCAGTCACATTTCCTCCCACGATCATCCTCGAAACCTCCATTGAACTTTTCTGGCAAGAAAACCTGCAAGTGACAACTTGTCCAAATATTTTTAAGGATTCTATAAAACCACAGCCAACCAAATCTGGACTTGCTCTTTCTTGTTTCACTCCAACTTCAAACAACCAGATTTCTTCTATCGGCAAGCAACAATGGACCGCGTTTTCAATGGAATGTGAACCACCTTATCCACTTGATACTGATTCCTCCAACATCTCATTTATATTAATTCTTATTTCTGGTCAAACTTACTGTTGCCCCTCGGATTCCTTTCATAAGACAAATTCAGTGTTCTCGCAGCCAATTTCGCCCACCAAACTCATCACTGGTGACTGGAACCAGTGTATCATAAGTGGTCCCTACGATGGTCCATTGGTATTGGTTCCAAATGTACATGTGGCGGTTAGGTGAAGGTCATGTAGGTTCTGCTACTTGGTCCATTGCATTTGGCCATCCATGATATGGGTCGATGTGCCTGCTTTTATGGAGTCAAAACATTCCCCTGGTGTGCTAATTATTCAATTGATAGTAGATTAAGAACAATTCAACAGTCATACTGCCACATCACTAACTTTCTCCAATAGCTGTTTATGGCCCGCTTATTTACATGTAAGGAGGAGCATAGTCAATGTGAGTTTAGATAAAGAATAAAGTAAAAATAGATAGGGAATTAAAGGCACTTTTTCTTTTACGGTGGGTCAAATCATAAATTAAGTAAAAATAAATTAGGCTAAAGTAAAATAGTATAATTTCATAACGTGCAATTATCTCAATGTCAACACACTTTGTTGCCGTAAAAAAAAGAAAACAAAAAAAAAAACAAAATGCCAGAGGAGGAGACGCGAAAAAGGTCCACCTATGTCACACCCAAACTTTACTCTTCCTTTCTACTATGTATATTCAGCCAAGGAAGTTAAAGTGTCAAATCATTTGCTAACTTCCCAATTGACTTACTTTGCCAACACAATGAAGTAAGAATTAGGCTAGTCGTTTCACATCAACACCCTTTTTTCTTATTCCTCCCTCACTACTACTTTTGCGAGACAAATAAGCTAGGGTGAAAATGGGGATATGAATGAGGGCTCGACCCTCAGAAAATGGCTATGAGAGAAAGAATAGGACCCATCATTATTTGGGCATATATATGAGGATGCTTGTGTGTTCATGAGTAAAGTTAGCCTTGCGCTTGGGTCTATAGTTCATGTCTGTGACTTAAATATCTACTTCATATTTATGCTTAAATTACATATTTAAATTTTTTTCATTTAAAAGTAAAATCATGATTTAATATTTATAATTTAGTTAGCACAGTATTCTACATAGCCTACGTTTATTTCTTTCTAAAATCTAAATGATGTCGATGTAGAAATTATAACTTTTAAATTGAATTCGGTTGTGGGATAGGACGTGTATATTTGTTTGTAAATACAGACAAATTTTTTTTGTCATCATCAACTATGACAGCTTCATCCATCAATTTGTTATTTGTTTGAGAGTACTATTACACTCTTGAAATCTGAACACCTTTGGACCAAAATTCTCATTTATGGAATGTTCAGGGTATGGTCATTATTATCATTAACTTAGCCATATTCCACTGATTTGAGTTGGTTTCTACACACGCAGTTACTTTGAAGAGTCATAGTTGGATCATCTGGAATCCTCTAAATCTGAGATTTTGTGGCCCCTTCCATTCAGCAGTTCCTCACTGTGGGCCTAACAGGGTTGTCACCCATGAAGCCCATGCTTAGGCTCACAAAGGTGATCTGGTGTGCAGAAGCCTCACATGGTGCAAGACAATCGGTGGGGCCCACCTGAGGCACTTGCCAATTGCCATTAGTCCAATCCCGTGATGCACTGTGAGTTCCCTAAATGTCATAGTTCCCATTGATTTTGCACCAATCCGAATGGGAATGACCGCTTGATTGAAATTATTTAAAAACAGTGTATTCTTAAATTGTTAAATTTATGGACTATGGATCAAAGTATTAGGATGCTCAAATGGACTTGAGGTTTCGTATATGGGATGCCACCCCCCCCCCCCCCCCCCCCCCCCTAGATTTTTCGATCCATACTTCACCCATCATTGATGGGATGCCATGTGGGCCCTAAACATTGTCTCGCGTGGACCTTGTAAAACATCCACATAGGAGTAGAGCCATTATACTTATACATATGTGAACAGGAATTGTAGGAAAAAAAAAACAAACCAACACACACACACACACAAAACACATACCCTTTCTTAAAAATGCCCCATTTTAAGCCACTATTTTTAGGGCACGGGGCTCACATTGAGCCAATACATGAGTTCACATGCGCTCACACGTGCATTAATGAACAATGTCTTCATGAATCAGTGCAAGCTCAAATTTGACAGTCATGCAAGCTTCACTTACTATTGGATTGGAATTTTCAAAGAATGATGCCTCCAAAATTATTAAACTTTAGGGATCGTGTTCTTGTTCATGTTCTCTAAAATAGCTGGAGTGAAATTAAAGTTTCTAATGAAGCGGGAATTCTTGCTATTTTTGGAAGCTTTGAGCATTTTCTCATCTTCTTTTCGAGAGGAGCTAAATCATGAAAAATGATTCTTCTAATGCTTTGGGTGTCTTTGTTGGACTCGGGCCGGCCCTTGGAGGTTTCATTTTCACTTCAATGAAATCAAGGCTATACCGTCTTCTTTTCTAGGTGTCCTCCTCTCCGGTGAGGTGATTGGCTAATGGTATGGCTGACTCCTTGGCTCTCCAAGCCACATATATCACCATCACCCCAGCGAATGACTAGACCACATCATTCAGGGTTCACTCAGTTAGCTCGGACAATGTTCGGACCTACGCCACAGGCTCCATCTCAACAGTGGTAGTGATGCCCCCTCCAACGCCAATGATAACAAGTTAGAGCAAGTAGACAAATATAATAACAGAAGCACGTCGCATGAAATAGAACTAAAAACATGTAGATTGTAAAAATAGCACGAAATACGAAATCTACGCATGATAATGCAAGTAATAGATTGACACCAAAGAGTGATGTGAGACACGTCTATACAAGAGCAATCTAGCAAAATTGCAACTCACATGAGTTCGTCCTCCCAACTACACAATACAATTAAGATGTTCGTAGGAAGAGCTAGATAATAAAATAAAACAAGTAAGGGTACATCGATTATCCATAAATAAATTAATTGTTGCTCTTAAGTATATAAGAGCATGATACCAAGTATAATCACTCCAAAACAAGGCCTAGCTATAGCAAGCATAAATGAGGCCAAATCCACACAAGTTGGGTCCGGCTAGAATAGATCGAAGTTAAGTGGTGCCTACACATAGATCAGTGGTAACTCTAACCAGACACTGTCATAATGTAGGCTATGCACCAGCTCATCTACGAAAGCAAATACATCAAGGGGTATAGCACTATACTATCAAGTCCATTTCGCTCTAGGTCATTAAGGCCTAACAAGTAAACAAAGGCCTACAACAAGTCCATACTAGATCAAGGGTTACTAGCATAGTTCAAATTGCGTTATCGGTTACGGTATTGGCCATGCCAAAAAATCGATGAAGTACCCGTATCGGTCGCGGTTATCCGTCTGTTGCGGTCATCGCGGTGTGATTTTTTTTTAATCCAAGAAAATTTACAAAATTATCCAAAAAAACCCAGAATATTAGAAAATGCTGGAAAAAGATTTTTTTTTTTTTTTTTACATTAGTAACGATATATCGATCACCTTAAGTAATGAGTCATGTGTCACTGTCTTCACCGGTATTTCATAAAAGACGATCATTATTTTGGTTCACAATCTATTTATTAGTTTAAGATATAAGAAAAAGAAGATAACATATCAATTATCAGTCACTCAATCATCAAATAATTAGTTGTGAATATCAAGAGCACGAAGATAACATATTAAGATTTATAAAAGAAGAAGATTTTTTTTAAATTCTAAAAAAAAAATCAAAATCAGGTATGTATATGAGTAGATCTAGTATAAAGTGTGTAGATCGAAGAGAAAAACACAGCCCAAAGCCAAAAATAACATGTGAATGATATTTTCATTCATTTCTAAGCTCTTTCTAAAAAAAACAAAAAGACACATAATAGTAAAAACAAATGAGTTGAGTTGATTTTATCTTACCAAATAAAATGATTTTTTGAAGGCTTAGGAGTGGTTGGAACCTGGAAGAGAAGGAGGCAACGAGGAGGGGCTGCTATTGAAGGCTTAAGAGTGGTTCGAACTTGGAAGAGAAGGAGGCAACGAGGAGGGGTTGCTAAGGAGATGAGGGGAAAGGAAGAAGATGAGGGAGTGAGAAAAGGAAAAAAAAAAAAAAAACTAGGGTAATGTTCATCGGCTAATATTTTCACCAATATTTTGAAAATATCGTCAGAGATATTGGTTAGGATAATATTTTAAAAATATCAATATTGGCCGATATTTTGGGGATTTTTTGGTGGTCGATACCAAGACCGGTATCCAACCAAAATATCGTACTGGTATCGTTCGAGGTTTTAATCCATGGTTACTAGGTTTAACCTAAGTCCATCACAACATAATATAAAAAATAAACAACTACAACAAGTATAACAACTAAAGAGGCATATGCATGTATAAGCCATGGAGCAATGTAACACAAGGATAAAAGACAAGATCCAACCTAAGGCATCGATTGCCCTGGATCAATGCCATTCCACCCTACGTAATCTTAGGGTCCTTGATGTCCAAATAGATCCACACCTTTGTGTTCCGAAGTTAAGTGATATCAAAGGTCGTAAGCCTCCATACACTTGACCTAGCATTTGTGTAAATGAGTTTCAGGCGATCTGTAAATGATTGCCAGCTCAAACACCACCTACGATTGTTCACAATTAACTAACAATAGGACATGGCATGGTGAAAGGGTCTCAAACTAGTTCAAGGGTTTGAAAGCATGAATTCCGCACTTAAGAAAAACCCAAGCTTACTGTTAGCCGTAGTCTGGGTACGGCTAGCCGTGAGTGTACTATAGTTAGCCATAAATAGTATATGGCTAGCTGGGAATCAACTTACGGTTAGCCACAAATACCATATGGCTAACCGTGAGTGGTCTTACGGTTAATCGTGAGGTGACCGTATTACAAAAATCCGAAATTACACAAATCTTTAAAAGCAACTGTGGCAAAATCTCAAGTCCACTAAATCATCCTTACCTTTTGACTAGTGGCGTTCAAGTTTAATAGTTTTGTAACTTATCAATTTCTTTTGCTTTTTTTTCAATCAAATGTAAAGTCCCATTCAGATTGGTGTGAAAAACATGGGATCAATGACATTTAGGGAGTTGGTTATTTTTGTCTCAATTGAATCGATCATAGAGAGTCAACTCACAAGGGCTCTACTCATCTAATGCATTTGCGATTGAGTTTGCCTGAAAATTAGGGGTGAATTGTCACAGGTCAAATTTGATACACCATTAGCCTATACTTAAGGATTGAAATCTATATAAATGATGCCTTCTAAAATTATTAAAATTGAAGGTGAGATATGAAATTATTAGAATGATATTATGAGATTGATATTTTGTATGCTCCTTAGTTTCAGTGGAATCTTTCTATTTCCACAGTTTAGTTGAGGTTAGAGTCAAGGCATATTTTGTTGAGGGAGAGGAATCTCCAAGATAGAGGATTCCTTGCATCCCTTAGGACCAAGCTATCTTCAATAAGGATTTTTGAAGGGCAAAATCATCACATTCAACATAGGGGTCGCATATTGAAAGCACACCATTTACAATGTACTACATCCAATGATCCTCCATTTTTCTTGATTTGTTTCAAAATCTATGATGAATCAAGGCCTCAAATATGACTTGTAGCTGTTTTTGACCCCCCACCAAAAAAAAGATGAACAGTTTAAATCGTGATTGAGGGGTCTATAGAAGTCCAAAAAAATAGATCTACCGATTTAGAAGTTCTTGCAATTTTCTGGAAATTCATGATAAATGGACTGCCATTTTTAGTTTCTAAATAAGATGAATAGTTCGGATCGTTATTTAAGGCCCCAAAAGAATGAGGAAATTGGAAAAAATGGATTACCAGTAAAAACTCATGAAAATCGCTATAGAAAATCAACAATTTAGAGGTTTCCACAATTCTCTCCACACTCTTGAAGGTGAACGATTCTGACTGTGAATTAAGGGCCTATAGAAGTCGATAAAGCAAAGCTTATAAAGGTCTAAATTTCTTCTAAAATTTCTCAAAATCTATGATGAGTTCCCCCACAACTGTTTTTTTGACCTTTTAAAGTGGATGAACGACTCAAATTTTGATTTAGGGGGGCCATAGAAATTGAAAAAGTTCAAAAAAAAGGGGTGAATGAGTTGCACTAAAACAGCGCTTTACCTTGTGACCAAAAATTTTGATTGGGAAGTGGTTTTTGGTAGGTGATTGGGAAGTTGATCAGAAAAATCTACTAGACTCTTGATTTTCCATTTTTCTTAGTCCCCACCCCCACCATTAGTCCATTATATAAAAAAAGAACTTTGATAGCAGGAAAAATTAGGAGAGGAATCCTCTCCACGGGATTTTAAGCGAAGTGCAGGTTATCACAATTTGCAGTAGAGAAGAGATTGGTGGGCCAAGGGATAGCACCCAACGAACACCAACCGCCTCTATTGCCTCCATAAACCGCAGTGCGCACGCCCAAAAGACGAGAGTAAGAAGAAAATCACGAGGTCAAAAACACAAGTGTCTAACATCTATTAAAATCCCAAGTCCCAGCTCTCAGGTGCCGCCTTACCTGACCCGTCCGGGGCTGCCATCCCCTCTTCTACTCGACTTTAACCAAATGTTAGACGCATTCTTCCTATTCAAGAAAAAGACATGCATTGTAACATGTCGTCGTCGTCGTCTATTTTCTTTTATTTTATCTGAGGGTCTCACTCAACTCTTATGCTGGACAAATCTCTCTTAATATAGAGGGAAGCCGAGTAAACACCCATATAGCCCAAAGATAGTAGTATTAGTATACTCAACCACTTTCGATTCCTGAAAATTGAGAAATCGGGATTCGATATCAAGATCTTTAATTTTGAAAGAGGGAAGAAGTGTGGTACTGACAACCCATCCAAATGTCTTGGTTACCAACCCAATTCTTCCCTTAACCCGGACGCTTATGATTGGCTTCCCTTAACCCAGACGCTTATTTCATAAGCTTGACCCTTTTCCATTAGAAAAGCCGTTTTAGAAATTACACCACCTTTTTATCTCTTTATCCCTCCCTCTCAGTGAAACTCAAGAAAGAATGGGTCATGGGAGAGAGACTAAAGATACATATACCTGACAGCCAGACAGCGATGAGAAAAAAAAAATCACTCTTGTTAATTGAAACGAGTGAGCTTTTGCCAACTCCCTTTTTGCCTATAAATATGCTGCACCCCTCTCATCCCAAACTCCCAAATCTTCATTTCAGTGAGACCGAGTTGGGTAGGAGAGAGTAGAATCTCACATTCTTTTTAACTAAAATGGCACAACTCTCTCTCCTTGCCCTTTTCATATCTTTCTCGTGTACCTTCATCTCAGGTCCTTAGAAAAAAAAAATCATCACTCTGTTTTTCTTCTCTCTTCCCTTCCTCTGTTCTCTCAATCTCTAACTCTCTGTTTCATCTTTGATGCAGGTGTCTTGTCAGGTTCATTCACGTTAACCAACAATTGCGCATACACAGTCTGGCCCGGCGTGCTATCAAACGCTGGCTCAACACCTCTCTCTGCAACAGGCTTCTCTCTCCAAAAGGGCGAGTCAAAGACCCTCTCCGCACCCTCTGGCTGGGCCGGTCGCTTCTGGGGTCGAACCATCTGCAATGAAGACTCATCTGGCAAGTTCTCCTGCGTCACGGGCGACTGTGGCTCGGGGAAGTTGGAATGCTCGGGGAGTGGGGCAGCCCCTCCTGCAACTCTAGCCGAGTTCAAACTCGACGGTGCGAATGGGCTTGATTTCTACGATGTGAGCTTGGTGGACGGCTACAATTTGCCGATGCTGGTGGTCCCACAGGGTGGGTCGGGGAACTGCAGCGTCACCGGGTGCTTGGTGGACCTCAATGAGGCTTGTCCCAGTGATCTGCGGGTGTTGGGAGAGGACGGGAGCGCGAAAGTGGCTTGCAAGAGCGCGTGCGAGGCGTTCGGTGACCCGCAGTACTGTTGCAGTGGGGCTTACGGGAATCCCAACACCTGCAAGCCGTCCACCTATTCGCAGTTCTTCAAGCATGCGTGCCCTCGTGCCTATAGCTACGCCTACGATGACGGGACCAGTACCTTCACGTGTGCTTCCGCGGACTATGTTATCACTTTCTGCCCTCCCATATCAACCAGGTATAATAATATTACCGTTTTGCCCATCTTATTTTATTTTATTTTCGGAAAAATTGGAAATAAGGCCTTAAAACTTGTCTTATTTTAAAAAAAAAAATACATAAGTTTCAAAACGTTTCAAATTAATCCCTTAAATTTTCAATTAAAGACATCTCGTCATTTAAAAGTATTTTAGGTAACGTTTTTTTTTAATTTTGTAAGATTTCCAAATTACCTTTTCTTTAAAACAATGACACGCCTGATAAGAATGTCGGTGAAGAAAAGAAAAGAAGGACAATATAGAGATAGTGAAAAAGAGTTTTAGTTCAATGAATGTACTTAATTGAAAACTTTTTAAAACATTTAGGGATTAATTTGAAATTATTTTAAAACTTGTGCTCTTGTCTGAAATAAGATAAAAATTTAAGACCTTGTCTGAAAAAATCGCTTTCTTTTAATAGATAATCATATCATAGTAAATGAAAAGGTTTGTATACAACTAGCAGCTGAGTCATCCGAACGTTGATGTGCGACCCAACGCAACCTGTTTGGTACAACGATAGTGGGTCCCTTCTTATTTCCAACGGTTATCTGACAAACTATGCCATCCATCGACGATGTTGATTTTTGAACGGCAAGATATCCACTTTTGGTAACCGGTGGGTGGCTGAGTGGGTTGATGGGTCTGGTGGGAATGTAATCGGATTTGCAATTTTTACTTTCGGCGAATTAGAATCCCACGTGAAATCAATGGTTTATATAGTAAGTAGGCAAAGTTTTTCAGAAATAACTGCGCATGCGTCTTGCCAATCTCATTACTCACTAGAGTGACTATAACACGGATTTTTTATGTTTTTTTTTGGCAAGATAGTGCCCACAATCACAATATCCCAGCTCCTTGTGTTCACATCGATCACATGGGAATGGATCATTAGCATTCAGTCACTTTCTTATCATTTATGTTGGAATTTTCGAAAATGCCCACAGTTTTGTCCTTATTTTACATGGCTCAAAATTGGCCGCCCCATGTATCTCCATCAATTAATAAATGATCACCACAAAATATAGAAAGTAAGAAAAAAAAGTAGAACATGATATTATATTTTGAAAGTCGGCTGAAATTATAGCGAGCAACGGTCACATGCTCTAATTCCGATGTGCCAGCAATCCTAGTTTCCTTAGTCGGTGGATTTACGCAATGGGAGGCCTATCTATTGTGTCGGTTTTGACGTTGGGTTTCTGTCTGGCAGTCAGAAGGCATCATCCAGCACCAGCTCGCATCCCCAAGCAGCAGATCCAGTGCCACTTGTAAACAGCTCTATGGTCTTCGTGGGCGGCGAGCAGCTGACAAGCAGAGCCGAGCCACTATCCGCCGGCGGCCAGGTCTTGTCTCTCTCCGTCGTCCTCATGACCATGATTTGGCAGACGCGGCCTCTCCATCTCCTCTTCTAACTTCATCGGCCTATCTGGCTTCTAGCTGGGGTGGGCCCCACCGGGGCCTTTGTTTTTTTTCAACAATTTGATCAGACCCCACACACACCACCAGCGGTGTGGGGCCCATCCCAGCGAAGGTGACGATGTGCTGACTCGATGGAAAGGGCCATGGGCCCCCAAGTTGGGTAGGATCATTTATATATTCACAGAAGGCGGCAAATTCCATTGTTTGATCACATGTGTGGTTTTATTTACACACACTCCTCTAGAGCAAATGAATGGGGTTTTGGGCGGTGGGGGGTTTTATTGTATTTCTATGGATGAAGTATTCGCCGGTGCTGATTGATGCAGCATCACGCATGCTATATATATATATACTCTCTGGAATTGAAATTCATACGTTGTATGTCATCCTGTGAGTCTGAATTATGAATATAGTAGTTATGTGTTGAAATGATTTCAAGGCAGGTTGCCTAGCATGATAGTATAATATAATTTTTTTTTTTTGGGTTATATACGATGAGTTTGGAGACTGTGTATGCTAATTGAATAAGGTAGATTTGTGGTGGGAATGAGAGATGATGTATTGATGCACGCAGGTGAATCTCACTAGTACCGCAAGTGGGTTGGGTATGAGTTGGTTTTGCAGTTTTATATTACTTAACAGCTGTTAATGGTGAGTTCATATGAAGATTAAGCAAAATTGATTAAGGAATTATTGTAACGTCGGTTGAACAAGGAATAGGGAGGGCCTGTTTCTTGGGACGTATTTCGGACAAGAATTTTGATTGTTGGCTTTTCCTAATAATGTAAAAGTTGTTTTCTTAACATTTCAAATGCTGCTTTTTGTTGCTGGAATTCTGAATATGGATTTACCTGGGAATTCTAAAATGCTCATAGCCCATTCAATCTAGGGATGTAAAAGGGGCGGTTCTGAGCCGGGTCCATGGCGGACTCCGTCCCGAAGCTGTTGAGGCAAAGGTGGACCTGGAATCATCTAGGAATCAGCTTCATGGTTCCGTTGAGAAAATCAAAAGCAACCTCCAATTTTATAAACTTCAACTTTATTAGCATCTCTGGTTGCTTAGGAAGAGAATAAAATTTTCAATTCCACATGGAGGACAACATTAGGTAAAGTTATAAATTCTATGGATAGGAATTCTTGGAATTCCGGTAATAACCCATGGTTTTTATTTCGCATATTATGGGTTAAAATCTTCGCATATTATGGGTTAAAATCTTGATCTTTTGGGTGGAACTCAACTAGTCAGTCACTATGGTCCGTGACTCCCACTTTCATATATCCAAATTGCTGAAAGCTAAAGAATTTCAAGAATCTTTTTTTTTTTTTTCATAATTTCACAGTAAGTTTCATTAGACGAAAATATATACATTTATAATGCAAAAACAAACTAACATTATCTTAAGAATGAGGATAATCCACTAATATCCTAGTCAATAAATAGAAACGCTAAAACATAAGCTTGAGCCAACTAGAATAATGTCACAGAGGGCTGAAGTAAGGTGCCATACGCTATTGTACATGAAATTTTGTCAAGATAAGAGGAAGAATTACAGAGATGCCGCCTTGATTCGCTATTGGAAAACAGAGTCTGCACAATTTCTTCTTTTTTTTAGTCAACACCAGGTCAATGATCATGTTTTAAGTAAGAAAAGAAAACGGGAGTGAGAAAACCCCCGTTTCACTTTCTTGATGGATGAATAAAGGATGTGTGTGTGTGAGAGAGTATATATATACCAGAGTTGGGAAAAAATGGACTAGTAAAGAAAACAAGATTACTAAATTCTCTCACAAATAAGAGAAAATCACCTTTTACACAAACGTTTGGCAACCGAACCCTTGGAGATTCCTCACCCTTTTTCTATTAAATTGTGAAAAATCACGTTAAACAATTTTAAACCCCCAAGATTATGGGCCACTGGAAATCCCTATTTTGAGGATCTTCGAATCCTCATTTTGAAGATTTATGCACGGACTCCGATTTTTCTCAGCTATACAAATGAGGAATCCCGATGATTCTAATTATTTTGGAGGATCTTGATTCCGATTCTTCGAATCCTCAATGTGAAATCCTTACTTATACAAATCCTCAATGTGGAATCTCGATTCTAGGGGAATGAGGAGTTCTCAAATGTGTAAATTCCTCAATGATCCCCCTCTAACAACGCAGGGTGCAATTGTCTTTTTGTTTGTAGGGTGGCGAATAATAAAGTAAAAATATGTGTCAAATCAAGAAGAAAAAAGTGGATGGAGTAGGCAGCAAAATCATCTTTTTTTTTTTTTGACATTTTGTGCTTTTTAAGAGTATTTTTTATTATCATTTTGTGCCTTCTTTAGAACATACTTTTTGTCATTTTGTGCAAAATAGAAGTGCCTCTTTGTCATTTTGTGCTTTTGAAACAAGTCCCTCCACTTTCTTTTTTTTTTAGATTGGACATTCTATTTTATTTCATTTTACTCTAACCTACAAACAAACAGGTGGAGGTGGATGGTTTGGATCTTAGGTTGAACTATGGTGGATGGATTTTTGTTGATCTAAACTTAGCTCTTCCATGGAACCTATGTGTTGTATCTATTTCCAACATCAACAGTAAAAGAAAAAGGGATCCTATTCCTAATGCAAATCTGAAATAAGAAATGGGATGCATTAGTATAATTGGATAAAGGGCTTTAAAATAAAACTTTTAAACAAATAAGTGGACTATTAACATGGGCGGCGCCACATTAATCACAGTGGGGTCAATTGACCCCATTGGGATCTTAAGATTTTTTATTTTGACCCCATTGAGATCTGAAGATTTTTTATTTTAAACCCACCGAGATCTGAAAAAATATTTAAAAATAAAAAAATTTATATCATGAATTGGAATTTTGAGTTTGACCCCACTCAATTTAAGAGTTTCATCCCCACATTAGCTAACTTTACACATTTTCTTTGTTGCTGTGGTAGTAAACGAAAGTCACTATAAAATACCCACTGCCTAAGTTAGTGGGCCAACTGCCTACCAAAATATAAAAAAAAAATTGATGGGCCCACATGGCTGATATGCGCTCTAGCAATGAGTTTTTAGAAATTAAAGGAATTGGCGATATTGCTAGAAAATTAGTGGAGACAAAGAATGATATCATATACCAATTAGTTCATTTGCTTCTAAAATTGGCGTTGATTTTACCAATAGTGACTACAATAGTAAAAAAGAGTTTTTCCAGCAATAAAGTACGTAAATAATCAATAGATGAATGATTGTTTGGTCGCATATATTAAAAAGGATATGGTTACTAGTGTTAATAATGAAACTAGTATGCAACGATTTCAACACATGAAAACCTGTTGAGAGTAGCTATAGGAGTTTATGAATTTGGATTTTCTTTTTGGATTAAGAACCACTAGTAACAATGTAGTAAGTTTATGTTTTTTTTTTTTTTTCAGGTAACCAATATTATCTGTCGGATTATCGGAAATAGATTATTTGATAATTTTATATTATATTTGTTGACTTATCGAAAGTAGATGATATATGTTGATAAATGAGAAAATAAATTTATTCGATTTGCAGAAGATAAGTCTTTTGTTGACCCCCACTGACTTAAATTCCTGAAGCCACGACTAACTATTAAAGAGTTAACTGTTAAAGGTAAATACATACTCAATTATCAATGAATTAGATATACTATTAATATGCAAAAGTAATAGTCCTAGGTCCGAGTTCTTGGGTCAAAACGTACAAGAATCGAAATCTAAATCTAAACATTATGGATCCTGTATGCCTGAATCCATATCTGAATCCAAAATTTTCTTGCTTCTAAAAATAGGTTCAATATGTGCATACTTAAAATATGGATACCCATTTCAAACCTCGCATATGACAAAAAGAGAGAGAGAAAAAAAAAAACGAGTTAAATATAACTTAACCTACCTAAGTTAACATATGTGAGCCATGTAATTTAACTAGAATACAGATATGTTGATAATAATATTTTTCTTTGTTCTTATAAGAAAAAACCTATGTAACCGAAAGTTAAGAGGCCACACATGAAGATGGCTAAAAACTCAATAACAGGAGCTAATTGCCATACATGCACTAAAATGTGGCGCATTCGTAGAGTCCGGATCCTCTTTTCGTAGAAACAGGAAGATACTATTTCTTCCGATTCTAAATTGCCTATGTAAAATCTCTTCCTTGATTTTCTCATTCCAAAAAATATCTTGAGAGGGTGCATTAGTTGGCATAAGAGTGATTTAGGATTGGATGAACTAATATCTCTCTGTTGCTCATTTTTGAAATGTCGTGGATGGCTTATGGCCTCAAGTGTTTATGATTTATGAAATATTATGTGCAATGATTTCTCTACAAAAGAGGAATGGAAATTCGATCTTTCCTTTTGCATTTCTCTATTAAATTATTTATTGAAAATGAATTTCTTTTCAACCCTGACTACGAAAAGGCCTTTACTATGGAAGCGTAAGAGCATACTTGTGTAACCGTTTTCCCGCCAAAATGAAAGGAAAATGTGTGTCTTATCTCACAACATATCTCTCTATTAATTGGTGAGAGTGTTGTGGAAAAGAGAGAAATCAAGAGAGAATATTAAAGGGAGAATAAAGAGGGCTTTCTATTATCTCATATGTGTGTCTCAATACAAAGGTAGAGATACCTATATATAGGCAAAGTAACTCTACAAAAGAGGAAACCAAAATCTAACCCTAACTCATCTCAAGTGGGCATCCACCCAAGATCCATATCTTATAACACCCCCCCCCCCCCCCCCCCCCCCCGCCCTTGGATGACCACCATTCAATGATAGTTGCCTCATTAAAAACCTTGCTAAGGAAAAACCCAGTGGGAGAAAACCAAAGCGAAGGGAAAAAGAGTACAACATTCTTCAAGATCATTGAACTGATGTTTGGACATGCATAATGCTGCCTTGTTAAAACCTTAATTAGGAAAACCCAGTGGGATAAAACCTAGAAAAGGAAAAAGAGTACAGCGCACAAATGTCCATAGGTAGCATACTTCAGGATGCTCCCTGATAAACCATTAACCCTGATGATAGCAACCATTTACATAGTTTGATGGTGAACTCTACGTATGCCAATCTCATATACAAACTTCTGGAATGCTGATTTTGGCAAAGATTTGATAAACAGATCAGCCAGGTTGTTACTCGAACAAACTTGCTTGACTTTAATTTCATTGTTCTTCTGAAGTTCATGAGTGAAAAAGAACTTCGGTGCTATATGCTTAGTCTTGTCTCCTTTGATGAAACCTTCTCGAATCTGTCTTATGCATGCTTCATTATCTTCATAGATAATATTCGGAATACCTGCAATAGAAGGTAATTGACAAGAACTACGAATATGTTGAATCAAAGATTTTAACTACACACATTCCCTACTGGCTTCATAAAGAGCCAAAAATTTCAGCATGGTTGGAGGAAGTAGCTACCAAAGTCTGTTTAGTAGAACGCCAAGAAATTGCGGCATTACAATTTAGAAACACATAACCTGTCTGTGATCAACCCTTATGAGGATCAGAGAGATAACCTGAATCTGCATATCCTACTAAACTGGAATCTTTATGATCGTAAGCATAAAGTATTCCCAAATCAGTTGTTCCACGCAGATATCGCAGATGTGTTTAATGCCAATTCAGTGCCTTTGAGTTGGTGCGGAGCTATACCTGGCAAGAAGATTCACAGAAAATGCAATATCTGGTCTAGTGCATTGTGCCAAGTACATCAAAGCTCCAATAGCACTTAAGTATGGTACTTCGGGACCAAATACCTTTTCATTTTCCTCGATGGGATGGTATGGATCTTTTTTTATATCAAGAGACCAGACAACCATAGGGGTACTTAATGGATGTGCCTTGTCCATACCAAATCGTTTTAAAACATTCTCGGTATAATTAGATTGATGGAACAACATCCCACTAGAATTTCTCTCGATTTGCAATCCGAGACAAAATCTCGTTTTTCCAAAGCCTTTCATTTCAAACTCTTTCTTTAAATAATCAGCAGTCTCTTCGAGCTCTTCTGGAGTCCCTATCAAATTTATGTCATCCACATAAACTGCTAATATTGCAAATCCCTTCAAAAAATTCTTATAAATAGACACAGGCAAATGGGATCATTTGCATACCCCCTTTTAGATAAGTATTCACTAAGACGATTGTAGCACATTCTTCCGAATTGCTTCAGGTCGTACAATGATCGCCTTAATTGGATTGAGTACGTACTCCTTGGCTTTGCTTCAGGCAAAAGAAATCATTCCGGGATTTTCATGTGAATTTCTGTGTCTAAGTCCCCATACAAGTAAACAGTTACAACATCCATGAGTCTCATTTCTAGATTTTAAGAAACTGCTAAACTTATCAAATATCTGAATGTCGTTATATCAATAACAGGGGAGTATGTTTCCTCATATTCAATCCCAGGTTTCTGCAGGAAACCTTGTGCCACTAACCGTGCCTTATATCTGGTAATTTCATTCAGCTCATTCCTTTTTCTTACAAATACCCACTTGTAATCTACAGGGTTAACATCTTTTGGGGTTTGTACTATAGGTCCGAACACACCACGTTTGTTAAGAAACTCTAACTTTGTTTTGATGGCATTCTCCCATTGTGGCCAATCCTTTCTTTGTCGACATTCATTTATAGAACGTGGTTCTGTGACCCAATCATCATCATCATTTTCCTTTGATATTTGTGTAGCTACCGCATATGCAAATGCGTCATCGATGATAATCTCATTTCTCATCCATCTCTCTCTTGAATAATTGTAAAGTATAGAGATCTCTTCATTTTCCGGTACCGGTGCCTCTTCAGGGGCTTCCAAAGTCTCATCAGGGACTTTCATTATTCTAGAGAGAACGGACTTTTCCATAACCTCTTCAGGAGCATTATGTGCCTCTTCGGGAGAAACCTCTTCAGGAGCGTTACGTGCCTCTTCGAGAGGATATAATGATGATTGCTCATTTCTCCTTTTCCGCAGAGCTGAGTCTTTTGAACCTATAGGTCTGCCACGCTTCTGGCGTATCGCAGATTCTTTTGCAGCCGTATTTTGACTTTGTCCTATAGGGACATTAATCCTGGCAGGTGCATTCATAGCTGGCACATGTGACTTCGTCACTTTTGCTGCATCGTTAAATGCATCAGGCAATTTGTTTGCAATTTCTTGCAAGTGCACAATTCTCCGTACTTCATTCTCACATTGTGAAGTTCGGGGATCCAGATGAGACAAAGTGGAAGTATTCCATGTTAATTCTCGTCGTTTTTCAGGAACGGTTTGTTCTACAAGAACAATACGTTCTTCAGGAACTATCTTATCTCCCCCTAACGGCGGGAAGATTGTCTCATCGAATTGACAATCGGGAAAACGAGCAGTGAAGACATCTCCTGTCCTTGGTTCTAGATATCGAATAATCGAAGGAAAGTCATAACCTACATATATTCTCAATCTACGTTGTGGTCCCATTTTAGTATGCTTAGGGGGTGGTATTGGGACTTGAACTGCATAACCAAATTTGCGCAAGTGAAAAATATTGGGTTGATGTCCTGATATAAGTTGTGCAGGAGAATATTGATAATAGGCCGTGAGCCGAAGTCGAATTAACATTGATGCATGCAACACAGCATGTCCCCAAGCACTAACCGGTAAGTTGGACTGCATCAGCAGAGTCCTAGAAATAAGTTGGATGCGCTTGATCATGGATTCAGCTAAGCCATTCTGGGTGTGGACATGGGGGACAGGATGTTCGAGTACAATTCCTATAGACGAACAGAAATCATCAAAAACCTGTGATGTAAATTCACCTACATTATCAAGTCTTATAGACTTAATGGGATAATCAGGGAAGTGAGCCCTCAGTTTAATAATTTGAGTTAATAGGCGGGCAAATGCTACGTTCCTAGTTGAAAGTAGGCAAACATCCGACCAACGGGCGGAGGCATCGATCAAAACCATAAAATACTTAAAAGGTCCACTAGGGGGATTGATGGGTCCACAAATATCACCCTGTATCCTTTGTAAAAAGGATGGGGATTCGTATGCAACTTTAGTAAGAGAGGGTCGGGTGATCAATTTCCCTTGTGAACATGGGATACATAAGTACCCACTAGGTATGGTCAATTGATGGTTCTCTAAGGAATGCCCAAAAGAGTTATCTATGAGTTTTCTCAACATAGTAGCCCCAGGGTGACCTAACCTATCATGCCAAAGCTGTAAGGCCTTAGGATCACTGAGCTTCGGGCTCGACTTTGTTGTTTTGCTTATAACAGAATGGGATTCAACATTGGAGATTGTCGTGTTATATAACCCTGAAGAGAGTGCAGTTAGTTTTTCTAGTATTTGTTTCTGGCTTCCAATACTAGTAACGATGCATAAGTATTCCTTGTTACCTTCACTTACAGTCTCAATGTGGTACCCATTCATTCTGATGTCTTTGAAACCAATCAAGTTTCTTTGGAAACTTTTTGAGAACAAAGCATCTTTAATGAATAGATGGGTACCATTAGGTAACATCATATGGGCTCTTCCGGAGCCATCAATTATCTGTATAGGTCCAGCTATGGTGGATACCTTTCGTGGAATGAACATTAATTCTGAGAAAAATTTCTGATTTTTCAGAATGGTGTGTGTTGTGGCACTGTCTACCAAACATAGATTGTCCTCAGTTCCATGATCCATACCTTAAACAAAAATAATAAAAACATCATAACTATGCAATCACATGATTAAAATAATTAAAAAATCACCATAAATTAGGACAGGAATGAAGTTTTCTATCAAAAAAAAAAAAAATCTAAGAAACATGCATTTCAAATGAACTAAAAAAAATTTAAGTTTTTAATGTTCAAAGAACTTTGAGAATCAGAACTACTGGTTCTGTCAAGACTTCAGGCTTGATTTAGAACTTCAGGTTCATAACTTTGAGAATCAGAATTGCTTGGTTCTATCAAGTCTTCAGGTAGAACTTCTGGTTCTTAACAAATAATCAGAACTTCTGGTTCTATCAAAACTTCAGGTTTAATTTCATGACTTTATAATTTTATGGATATGAATCTGCAGGTTCATATCATTTTTCCAACTTTTAGGACTGCTGGTCCATGGATAGGTGAACTTCAGGTTCACTTTTAGAACTTCTGTTTCTATTTTGTAATCCATTCATATGATTAATATATTTAAATTAAAAGTAAAATCATGCAAGAAGATGAACAGTAATCAAACACTATACTTACTGTAAAATTCTGATCGTTGAAATGTTGATCTGTTACTTCTAATAAGTAATGCTTTTCGCCGCAAATCCGTAGAACCAAACCTTTCATCGATCGGAGAACGGATGAAGGAGTTATAGACGGACTCGATAACAAGATGGACCTTAATTTTTTTCAATGCACGCAAATCGAAGTCCTATTGCTCTGTGAACCGAAACCAAAAAAAGAAAAAAAAATCTCTTTCGTTGTTGCTTTTACGCACGCGAACCGAAGCACATGTGAGCACAAACCCTTTTTTTTTCTATTTGTTTCTCTGTGATTCTCTTTGAACAATCTCTGACATCTATTTTTTATTTATTTATTCCACACATGCAAACCGAAAACGTTTGCCTACAGAATGCAAACCGAGGCAAATCTCTAGCCCTGTGTTCTTCCACACTCACGCCAAGGAAAGACAAAATAGAAGGCAAGTTCTTTGCTTTGCATGCAAATAAAGAGGACCAAACACTTGAAGTAACAAAGTCGTTGCACATGGACAAAGTCTTTGGAAGTCTTTGAAGTTGCACGCTTCTCAATGCAGGAGGGTTTTGGTCTTCCTTTAGTTTTTCTCAACGTAGGAGAAAGGTAGTCGCCATAAGGCTATGAGGCACGCACCACGCTGGGAAGTTTTTCTCATCGTGCTGATAACGCGTTGTGGAAAAGAGAGAAATCAAGAGAGAATATTAGAGGGAGAATAAAGAGGGCTTTCTATTATCTCATATGTGTGTCTCAATACAAAGATAGAGATACCTATATATAGGCAAAGTAACTCTACAAAAGAGGAAACCAAAATCTAACCCTAACTCATCTCAAGTGGGCATCTACCCAAAATCCATATCTTATAACAGAGAGTTATTTTTTCATGATTAGAAGTATTAAAATCAGTGCAACTTTTAGTACTTTTATAAAAAGTATTTCGGATGTGAGGAAAGTACACAAACTTTGTTTTCTTACATGAGCATTACAAACTTGCCTTCAGTGTGATTTGGGCAAGATCAGGATGCTCAACACAACAGTTGAGCTTAGCAAACAAGTGCAGAGCTTGCTATATTTGTTCTTGTCATGCACGGACGGAAGGAGGGGGGTCGAGCGGCTCGAGCGGGGGCAATTGCACCCCCACCCACCAACTTTCTTTTCATTTTTTATTATTGAAGAGAAAAAGGGAATGAATTTAGGCATTTTTATCTTATGCCCTATTGTCCCTTCTCAACTTTCTATGGTCTTTGACAACTTTAAAAAGCATGGGCATTCTTACCCTAATAAGGGCATTATTATCTTCTCTCGAACTAATGGCTCTCTCTCTCTCTCTCTCTCTCTCTCTCTCTCTCTCTCAAAAATTGAATTATTTATAAAAAAAATTTATTAGAACATTTTTATAAGTTAACAATTTGAAGTTGGTTCCTTTAAATAAAATTTGACAAGGACTATACACTATATAAGGAGGCCGTTTTCCAATGACTTGGATGTTTTATAAGTAGGCCTATTGTCAAGGAGATTTTTTATGATATTTTTATTTCTTTTCTCTTTTTACTATCTCTACTGTATAGTTAGCATTCCTAGACATTGAAATTACCAAATCTTGATTTAACAAACTTAAATCCTAACACTCTTTCAATCGTAATTCCTCCTTTCTAAAATAAAAATACAATCTAATAGTGGATAAAGGATCACTAAGGACCAAGATTTGGCAAGGTTCCAAATCAAGGTGGAGATATAAGCATGAAGGGAGCTAAACTAATCAAATGTGTGCCCAAGTGGGCCCTATAGGACTGAGCTTTGCATGTAATATACTTGTTAGAAAAAACGTCATTTTTTTTAAATGGTTTAGATTTTCATTAATAAGCCCACAACCCATTATTATTCGTCGATCATTTTTGCAAAAGAAAAAAAAAGGAAGTGGATTTTACAAAAGGAAAAAAACAACAATACTCCAGGTGGCCATTGCACCAAAAAGATCACTTTTGCTAAACCCACACCAAACCAGCATTCCTGCCCAAAAACCCTTCTTTTTTTGCCATTTTTTTTAGGGTTGAGGACAACCCTAATATTCTGTGTTGAGGGTTGACATCAAGCTTGGCTGTAATTCACCAAGGTCGACATTGACTTTGGCATCCACATTTTTCCAATGCAGAATGTTAATATCTGTGTAACTATCGACCCTGCCAGTTTCAAGAAGATTTGGAGGTAATTCAAATCTAAAATTAAGAATTGGGGTTTGATTGAGGTTCCCCATCCATTCATTTAGGAACGGTTTTGGGACATTTGATTTGTTATTGTGGTGAGTCTTAACCATGTGAGCTAGAATGAAAATAATTGCCCATAGATTGCTTAAATGGTCTCGCATCGAGATTGACATCCATTGGTTCCTATTCTTTTTGCAATATTTATCAGCTTTCTTATATACAGTCGCCAGTTCCAAAGTAAAATATTCAAAAGTCCCAAAGGTTAACTAGTTGAACACATTGGCAACTTCTTCATCGCTGCCCAGTGCACGTTCATTAATGCCTCTCCCTAAGTAGTATAACATCTTTAGATTTGTTCATGAGGTAATCCATTAATTGATCAAAGGTTGTGAACGAGGTTTCATACTAGGGTCGAACTTGTCAAAGGCAATGATGTTTCCATATTGAGAAATGGTAAAAGCTTCTATGACCAAAGGTGTGATATTCATAACTCCATCAGTGAACCTTACATCTATCACTTAGTCTATCACCTTCTTCTTTCTTAACTTGATTCTTGCTTTTTTAAGGAACCTTACAGTGTGAATGGTCCTAATTATTTTTTATTCTATAGGTTGATTACTCCTTTTGCGCTCGTCATAGAAAAGATATCAATGATTTAAATGGAGTAGATGTTGGAAATTCCTGTCACTTGACATTGAAACACTAAGGCCTTGTTTGGATCGTCTTAATGTTTTGACGTCTTAATCTGTCTGAAAAAGATCTGTGAGTTTAAGATCTTATTAGAGCTGCGAGTTTAAGATCTGATTAGCTGTTCTGTAATAAGATCGTTTGGCAACACCTGAACGTAATGAGATCTGAATTGAATAAGACTGTTTGGTAATGCATCTTATCCATGTCTTAAGTTAAGGGTAATTTTTGTCATTTAAAAAAAATGGTTTTAAGCCTGAAAAACATCTGTGACATAAATTTGTTTCTTTTGACTCGGACAATGTCCAGTACACTCTATACTCATTTTTTTAAACTTAAAAAAAATCATGTTTTAACTATCACAATGCATGTTCCACGTCATAATCACCAACATTATTACATAAACTTTAATAATAGTTCGCTTATAAAAGGACTAAAGACACATCATTATAACGACCACCAAAATGATAAAAAAAGGTGTAGTGAAAAAGTTTGCATTATAATATTTGGGGTTGGCCCCACTAAAGGTGTGGTGAAAAAGTTTGCAATTTCTCATGATAATATATTATTATATTTGGGGGTGGGCCCCACAATGGTGTAGTGAAAAAGATTACATTATAATATTTGGGGTTGGCCCCACTAAAAGTGTCGTGAAAAAGTTTGCAATTTCTCATGATAATATATTATTATATCATATTATTATATTTGGGGGGTGGGCCCCACAATGGTGTAGTGAAAAAGATTACATTATAATATTTGGGGGTGGGCCCCACAATGGTGTAGTGAAAAAGTTTGCATTATAGTATTTTAGCGTGGGCCCCACAAACGTGTAGTGAAAAAGTTTGCAATTTCTCATAATAATATATTATTATATTATATTATAATATATGGGGGTGGACCCCACAATGGTGTAGCGAAAAAGTTTGTAATTTCTCATAATAATATATTATTATATTATATGATACTATTTGGGGGTGGGCCCCACAATGGTGTAGTGAAAAAGTTTGCATTATAATATTTAGGGTTGGCCACAACAAAGGTGTGGTGAAAAAGTTTGCAATTTCTGATAATAATATATTATGATATTATATTATATTATTTGGGGGTGGGCCCCACAATAGTGTAGCGAAAAAAGTTTGCAACTTTCCACTCTTTTATAATAGTAGTAGATAGTAGATAGCAGATATTTGGAGGTGGGCCCCACAATGGTGTAGTGAAAAAGTTTGCATTATAATATTTTGGGGTGGACCCCACAAAGGTGTAGTGAAAATTTTTGCAATTTCTCAAAATAATATATTTTTATATTATATTATAATATTTTGGGTGGGCCCCACAATGGTTGGGTGAGAAAGATATTATATTATTATTATTATGATATAATAATAATATTTTATTATATTTTATTATAATATTTTGGGTGGGCCCCACAATGGTTGGGTGAAAAAGATATTTTATTATTATTATGATATAATAATATATTATGATATTTTATTATAATATTTTGGGTGGGCCCCACAATGGTTGGATGAAAAAGATATTATATTATTATTATTATATAATAATAATAATATATTATTATATTTTATTATAATACTTTGGATGGGCCCCACAATGGTTGGTTGAAAAAACTTAGCAACTTTGCCTCTTTTGTAAGGGTAGATAGAAATGAAAGAGATAGAGAGATTAGGGCCCCAATCGTTGATATTAGTGAGGGTTATTACGGAAATTTTAAAATTATTTTAAAGTCCTGAAATGTCTTACCGCTTAAGTGTTGGGGTCTTAATTCCAAGAGCTGGATTTTGAGCTCCTAGAATTAAGATAATTTCGTCTTAAATAACAAGACGTCTTAGCGCTTAAGACATGTTGTTATTGCGTACCAAACAATCTTATTTAGTTTTTTTTGTCTTAGCGCTTAAAACACAAGACATTAAGACCCAAACTTAAGACGATCCAAACATTACCTAAGTGTTGTCTTTATGGTAGCGACGAGGCTGGAGAATTTCAGGGCAAGATCTAGCAACACTTTTGTCTCTCTATCCTCTTTGACCCATGGATATATATGGTTGAGAACAAGAAGTTGATTTTCTAGTAAGAGCAGGTCATTATTTATTTGATGTTTCATCCAAGTTCTGATGTCTGGTATGTACTGTGAAGGTAGACGAACGTAATCAACAAAGAAGTAACGTCAAGGAACATCATATCCATGAAGTCCATACTTTCGAGATGGATGTTATCAGAGTATAAGCTTCTTGCTTGAACTTCCAGGGGCTCAAGTACTCTGAAGAATTCGTTTAGATGAATTCGTCTTCTTTGATCAAGGATGCCTCTTAGACACTACCATTTACGCTTCTCCATGTGCTCGAGCTTAGGCTTGCCTTGATGATAAGGACCAACTAGAATAATGACCCATGCCGAGCACATGCAGGTCCAAATATTACAAATTAAATTTGTATATAAAAAGACTAAACAGTTGAAAATAAAATCAAATTGAAATAAAAAGGAGCATAAAAATAAAAGAAAATTAACTCATAAATTCCTTACCTTCTAGCAAAAACCTCCAGATAATCACCACATGCCAATCTTATTCCTAAATCTTAGAAAGAAAAGAAAAGAAAGGTTAAAAGCAAATGTTTGCATACTACAAGAGCTAAGTGGTATGGAATGATCAGGATTGAGGAATAAATATAATAGAAGTGGTGGTAGAAAGGAGGGCTTTAGAAAAGAAGAAGTGGAACCTCCAAAAGTGGAGAGTGGGTGTTGCATATGATAGGTAGTGGGGGGAGGATGTGGAGTATTTGAAAAAAAAAAAATGGATAACTTCTCAACAAAATTGCAATTGAATTTCAAAATTGAATTCAAAACCATCTAGCTTAATATAGTAAAATTGAGACAATACAGGGCTCCTAGACTTCATTTGTTATTCGACAAAATTCTTCCGGGTCTCTAGGGATGTACTTGGGCTAGATGTGTTAAAATCCACCAAATCTTTTTGACACTGTCATGGTTGATAGTGATGCAGATATTAACATTCTCTCTTCGCAGAATGCGTACATCATAATCAGGGTGGACATCAACCCTCACCATAGAAAATGTGGGTCGACATCGACCCTTTGAGAAAAATGGTAAAAGAGAAGGATTTTTCGGTGGAAAAGTTTGTTTTGTATGAGTTTGACTAAAGTGACCTTTTTTATCCAACGAACACCTAATATATATATATATATAAAAGAAATCCTCAAAAATAAAAATCAGGCTCTTGATGGATCCTGGCCCCGGCAAACAGAAACAGAAATAGTAACTGTTTTAACTTTTGGTGCAAATCATTCATTGTGAAACAATCTATAATTATGAGCCACACCCTACAGGTACTACAAAAGTTCATGCTGATTTGACAGTAGTTTCTCTCACCGAAATGAATCACGCATTTTGCCGGTGAACGCGGAACATGGCTGGTTGCCTGTTCAACAACCCGTTGACCGTCTGTTCAAAATTAAAATGGCTTCCGTATTGACCCTGTTACTAAGTTTGTCACCTATCAATACCAAATATCTCCATATCAGCGTCCAAAATATTTGTAATCAAATGCCACGTGGCCAATATTTTCTTGACTTTAGAGTCGCCGTTCATTAATGCAACATGCACCTGCTTGTCTTCCACCCAATCTGCTGAAAAATCAACGGTCAGATTACTTGTGACTTTTTCTCGAAGTCGATTCTCCGAGGAGGAAAACAAAAGACATTTTCATATGGGGATATGGGGGTGGTTTGCAATTTTCATTTATATTTGGGC
Source organism: Umbellularia californica (assembly GCA_028538565.1). NCBI lineage: Eukaryota > Viridiplantae > Streptophyta > Magnoliopsida > Laurales > Lauraceae > Umbellularia > Umbellularia californica. The sequence continues at coordinate 57,874,560 of JAPQWN010000007.1, forward strand.
TGTTATATTTTTCATACTATTTATATTTTTAACACTTTTATATCCTGATATTATGATAACTGTCATTATAAAGAAAAATTGATAATAAATCGAATTATTGAAATAAAACATTTTCAAGAGAACACCAGATACAAGAGGTATGGCTTAGATTGGTACTCATTCTCTATTTTAAATATATTGCTTTTCTATGTTATCATGGCATTAGGTACCATTTTCCTGCCAAAGTAAGTATCCATTAAAACAATACATGTTTTAGAGTTTGTGAGGCTATTTGCATGTAAGATGCAAAAAGCTTTCATACTTTAGCAATATGTAAAAATTAGGTCTATCATATATGTTGCCATCTATATGAGCAATGATCATTAAGTTGATACTTATAGCTACTTTCCATTCATTTCATTACATTAAGTGGGACGTTTGACTACATTTAATGAGTATGAACTTTTAATTTGTGTTCAGATTAATAGTCTTAAGACTTCTTGTAGCTTGGAGGTCACTAGACACTAGATCTAGGAGTGTACACAAATTGAATTGGTGCGGTTTGAGCCAAATCCGTCATCAATCCGTGGCTGTTAAAATCCAATCTGATCCGATCCATGGAGGACTGGATCGAATCAGATTAAATCGTCCAACCTAACATTAAAAGAAAAATATCAAATATGTTGTAAAAAAATTACATTTTGACCCCTTAATTTTTTTCTTATTTTAAATTTAGATATTTTAATTTATATTTAGAGCCCTTATATATTTTTTTATATTTAATGTCAATGGATCGGATCGGATCGGATCGGATTGAATCCGTGGATTGAATGTGAAATCTACTACCGATCCGTTGCTAACAGACTACAAAATTTTCAATCCGTTACCAATCCGTTTACCTTCGAATCGGATAAAAATCCACGGATCGGATCGAATCAGATTTACGGATCAACGGATATTTTGTGCACCCCTAACTAGATCCTTCAAACAATGCCACATTTCATATTTCAACTCGCAATTACTTTTAAAGAAAATGAGGTTTCCCATTTGTTTTCACTTTTTGATTCATTCTTGTTGAGCATATTGGTTATTAACTATGGTTAGGTATGTATATAAAAACCAGTTTAAACAAATATTACTAAGCACACTAAGGCAATTAAAATGAACAACAGAGGCAGGTCTAGTTCCCCAATTTTTTGATAATCTAAATTTCTTCTCTTTTTTTTTTTTTAATTTTTTTTTAACATGTGGCATCCTATAATTCCCCTTTTAAATAGTGTCTCTCGGTACACTTCTGAAGAATGGATATATTGGAACCCCTCTCTAAATCTAATGGCCGCTAAGTCCATGGCTTTAGATTGAATAGCTAAACCATTCAATCCATTGTGATCATCATCATCATCATCATATATGATGCCTTGCATTGGCCCCAATGGCCCACAAACATGCCTTTAGAGTCCATCCGAAGGAAAATTTACTGCAGGGAACCATTTTTTTGCTAAGATTCCTACTCTTTGAGGTGGGAAATGCCAGCTGCATATGAAAACCAAAGGCCTAATACCCAAAGGCAGGTTCCTGCAGCAATTGAACACAACCTAAGCATTAGATGCACTACCATTTTTATTCCAACAGGAATACGACTGCAGCATTCTTACAAGACCTAGCTATTGCATTTGCATGGTATTGCACATGGTGCTGATGTTCACCTGTCGGATTGTAGGCTCTTTTTTAGATCATATGAAAGTGAAAAGCACATTAATGTGTATGCCTTTGCCTTTCCAGCGTAATATATAGTAAGAAAAAAGGCTCATATATACATTTTTTAGAGGGCCCAGAAAGTCCATGAAAGGGTTGAGAAATAGATTACCTTACACTTCACTTGTAAAAGACTCTTTCGATCTCAGTACAATTTTCATTCGTCAATGTCTTCATGATTTTCTTCTTCTCTCGCCAACCTTTATCTCTTGAGGTTGAATAAATGCACATCAAATTAGTCTTATTAAATGCGGGACAAACCCGTTTGCAAATACAAAATTAAAACAACCTGTGGGATGATGAATTCCTAGGAATTCTAACTTTTCCATCAAAGGATCTAAAAGTGAAGAAGCGAATGTGATGATCTACAAATGGCCCTCAAATGGGCTTTTGGTGCAGGAAAATGATTACTCAACCATGATAGTAAGAAAACTAAATCTTAGAAAAAGTAAGGCTTCCATCTAAGTTGATATGTAAGTGTACCCATGAGCTGGACTGCAAATGAGAATTTTGAAGTATGCTCCTAGGATAACATTGCCCTGTGCAACATATAATTACCATGTTTGTCTAGAAGAACTATTTTCAGATGAGTAAACAATAAAAGCCAGAAAGCCAACGAGCAAAACTGGAGTTGTATAAGTTTTTTCTACAATTTAGTGGGCTCCATTTTCCCAAACTTCATCAAGAGAAAATAGTGAGTCTTAAACCCAATGAATGGTTTAGGTCATGAATCCACCTATAAAAGTGCAAAAAATTAAAATGTGGAGTTTAGTTTTTTTTTTTTTTTTTAATTTCACATATTTCTTGAAATCCATGAAGATCTAACAAATGAGATTTCATTCACTGGATGTTATCATATCTCTGAGAATATTGGGCAGTTAGGATTATGAGTTTGGGGCTCGCAAAAGTACAAATAATAATAAAAAATGAGATTAAGATGTTTTGTGGTTTTCACATGTTTCTTGATTGTGTTGAATGTTGATCTAAAGTATCTAAGATATGAAACTTCATGTCTTGAAGTTTATCATTTTTATGAGAATATTAAATGGATGATGAAACTTATTATTTTATTTTTCTAAATTTGTCATATGTCACAAAATCTATAAAGATATAAGATATGAAATTAAATGTCTTAGTATTTGTTTTAGCTCAATAATATAGTTGAATGGTTCCGACTACAAATTTTGGATTCATAGGACTATAAAGGTGGGGTGGATAGGTTTTGATCCCTACGACCCATTGTAGCCTTTTGAGTTTTGAGGTGGTAGGTGTGAAAAGGTTTCACTTCGAAAATCGTGGACTGAAATAAGCTCATTTGCACACCTCATTTTATGCATGTAGTATGTAACTAAGTGCAAACAAATGTGTCAATGGGTGTAGATGTTACATTGTATATCTAAATTAATGAGCATAAACAATCTGACCTCTATAGATATTGTTTGCACCGTCACAATATCGACAATGTTGTAAATATTGCTATAGCATTGCCATAACCACTAATAATATGCAATTTCGTCAAAATATAGCCAAAGAAGTATCATCAAAATATCTTCAACATAAAAATACACCACAAGAAAACAAAGAGAGTAATAAAATAAACAATGGATGATCATGAACTGGGCCGGCCCGAGCCAATATAAGGCCTAAGGCGAAAATCCTAAATGAGGCTTTTTTTTTATAATAATATTATAAATATTTTATATAAAATCTATTCTTCGTGCTTTTTGTGATGCCCTCAAATCCGTGCCCAATTAACTCATTCTCGTAACCAACGTCCAACAACTCCAATCACCTTTAATGATATATGAAAAGGTGGCAACTTGGGATGGGCATGCCTATCTTGTAACCAATGACTCTCTCTGTGCTTTTAATAATACATGAACATGTGGCAACTCGGGATGGGTATGCCGTTTTTGGGAGATAAAAAATGTACTTTTGTTGATATTTTTATAGGAATCGAGGCCTTGAAAATTGAATTTTTAGGAAACTGATTTTGAGGCTGAAATTTTTGGAGGCCTCAGATTTTTGGGGGGCTTAGGCTATTGCCTATATTAATTTTGATTATTAAAAATTAAGTTATTTTTTCATCAATTTTCTAATGGCATCACTGCAAAAACCCTAAATCTTGAAAACATCCCACAAAGTTCTCCAGCTTCTAATTGCCGGAAAGGTGCCACCAACCAGCACTTTCATGCTTCACCAACCCCCAACCATAGAAATGATCCATACCACACACAAAGTAGTAACTACCAACCGCCAGCCCTTAAATACTTTTATCAATTGAGATATGATGAACAAAGTGCCTTACTTTCTGTCACAACTTGTATCAATCAAAGTCGTGGATCATACGTGGATTGGGCTCCACTCCACCCACATCATTTAGAACATTGTCTAACAGGGACCATGTTTTGGGGTCAAGAGACATTACATGTGGATTATAGAGATAAAGGCTACAACTTACGTGGTGACAGTTCACAAGACATGCATGCACGTATAAGGTTGGCAGGACCACATGTAGAATCTTGGTGGGGCCGCATTATCCTCATTAATCAAGATTGAAGACTCCATGTGGATCAATCAATACACATGTGCACTTTCTAAGCCTAAGAATAGTCAAATATTAATTTGAATCCGGACCATTGAGATGTCGACAGCACGGGCAATTCCTTTGAAACTGTGGCTAAATCTTGTTGGTACATTTGGCGATGTCGGTTGCGTTATCCGCAAATTGTGGGGGAAGGTCGGGGGATTTGATTTTTTTTTGTCACAATATAGTTAAGAATCATTTACATTTTAGGCATGTGATATAAAAATGAGTTGTACATATGCAAAGGAGTTTATATATAACTTTTTCATATGCAAATATTAAAATTGCGAAACACAATACCACATTTGTTTGCTAGAACCATTCAACTTGGTCCCAAAAAAGACGAAAAATATATTGCTCAAGGAATTCAATTCCACAACTAATAAGTGATGGGCACCTATCACATGTACTTTGGTTCCTTTAACTTGTTTTTATATATAACTGAATCCCACCTCTTTGCATATGTAAATGATTCAGTGAAAGGGCTTCATTTACACACTATTTTGACAACTCATTTAGGCCAGTAGCATAAAAACATTAGTTTAAGGCTTAGGACTACGGTTTGTACCCAGAGGTTGTAGCTTCGAAACTGCACTACCACACTGGGCTACAAGGGAGTTTACCCGGCTTCCTTGTAGGCCCGAAGGGATTAGTCCAACCCAAAGGATTGGGAACCCTCCGATAGCGAAAAAAAAAAGTGGCATAAAAACATATTATCAGGTGTAAATTGATAGCTCTTAAAGAAATAAATGCACTGCATAAAATAACCGTAACTTTATTAAGGGCAAAAGTCACCAATTTATAAAAAGGAAATGCAAACAAATATCAAATTCAAACTAAGCCTCATCCTTCCTAAATATTGATCTCTTGTCCAACTAAATTCTAGATATTTAATATTCTCTGCACCTTCCATCATATCATTGAAAACAATGACAAGCTCTTAGATCTCTAAAATTAAACAATAGATATATAGAGGAAATGATTAAGTTGGTGACCATCATTTGTCTTTAGAGTTCAAGATTGGAAAACTCCTTGAGTTGACTCTTAACTCTCCCAAGTCATTTCGTTTTGATGAAGGACTGAGTCAAATACAGAGGAGACTTAACCGTATCACCTCATTTTAATAAGTTTCTTGTGTTCTAAACCATTTGATAGGCATAACTAACTTAAATAGTAAATATTTTTTTAAGTGATTATGCATGAGGTTTGGAGTCCATAATTTAAAAATGATAATTTGAATATAATTTAAAATATAAATTTGATCATTTACATTTATTATTTGGACTAACAAGTTATGCCATATGCAATACTTTTCCTTTTATCTTCCTTATTATAGTATCTCCTTGTATATATAAATTGATTATCATAAATGCATGTAAACAAAAGTTTTGATTCGTTTTTTTAATATTTTAAAGATTATTTAAGAAAACTTCACTCTCCAGAATCTCCACTTCGACTCTATCCGAGTTAGATTTTTAGCATGGAAGAGTCAAATCTGAGTCACAAGCTTTCCTACCTTGGTAGAGTTTACCACCGTTGCAACCTACTCATTTTAAATCTCTCAGTGTCGGTGACCTACTATATTATATTCACCCTTTTTCTTCGAAAAGCACTCATTGTGTGGCTTGATAAAAAGGAGGAGATTATAAGGTCTAGACCATTGAATTGGGAACCTTTAAGTGGCCTTATGCACGGTGACGGTGAGTGGACCACTCAGGATTCACCACATCACAGCGGGCAGTCCTTGCATGGATCATAACAGGGTGTCCGTGGTGATGTGGCGGACCCTTGTCACCTTATCAGATCCAGACTCCTAGACCATTATAGTAACAAGAAAGGACGTTTGAATTTAGTTCAAATAGATAAAATTAAATTAATGATGAGATCCTTACAGTTGCATAAGAGATAGGACCATTGGCCTTCAAAGCCTGGACCATTGCTCTGATACCATGGTAACTTTTAAAGAAAGAAAGGAATGCAATGTATAAAATAACAATTGGTTTATCAAGAGAAAAAAACTGATTAAAAGAAAATACGAAAGAAATTTCAAATTTAAAGCTAAGGATATATAAGGAATCCTATTCAAAACAAACCTCTTTTAAATCTGTTTTGGATGAGTGAACACATTAATTTTGATAAGTTTCAACCTGGACCTTTCACAGCTTCAGTCCTATCCCACGAGATAAACAGCTTACATCCCCTGGTAATGGACCCCACAAAAGACTCTCGGCACCTTAGCCTCAGCCGCCTACACGATGGCCGCGGGTGGAAGTCCTTGTGTGTAAAACCCGACGGCAATCTGATCCTCTTGGTATGTAATTGACCAGATCAAGCAAGCGGATCATGGGCCCCACACCCATTCATCACATCAGGGTGGGCCATTTTGCTCCTTGTAAGAGAAGAGACCCACCAGAATTGACTTTTGACAGCCGCAGCTTTCAGGTTGCGTACGCCGACAAACCTCTCCCTAGCGTGCATCTAACCGCGCCAACGAATTCAAACGAACTCTCCAATACCATTGCTGATCGTAGGAATCGAAGTTACGTACCTAGACTACTTTTCTTTGCCATCCTAGTGTGCATGTTGTTGACAGCTGCTGTTTTCTTATGACTGATGTTTGAAATTCCAACATGCACGGTTACTGTTTCCCTTTGCCCATTCTAGCAGGTCTGGAATTCAAAAGTTGTTGTCTTTAGTCGTTGAAGAATTTTCAAGCTCGGTGACCTTGGATGCAGGGTGAGTTGGATGGGTTGACCTTAGATACCAGGTGAAATTGATGGGTTCATGAACAAGTGCTTGGCGTCTTCATTACTGATATATAAACTTTTTTGAGTAGGATTCGAGGGGGATATTAATCTTCTGATTTGACTGAGTTGATTCAATAAAGGACGAGCCCACCATTTGCTATCATCATTTTCAAGGATGGGAAGATATTTTTTTGTCTCTTTCTTCCCATAGATGTGTGAGTTGTTGTTAGGTGATTAGGGGGTTTTCACTTGTCTAAGGGGACTTGCTTAGAAGTTACTCTGCTAAACGTTTGTTATGGGCGACAGGTAGTGCACCACTCTCAGCATCAAATTCTGTTCATCAAGGATTCTCCATTACTCGTCACAGATGGCCTATTATGCAAAAGAACCTGTGGACCCATTGTTTGCAATTTGCATAGAGAGAGAGAGAGACTCGATGAATCATCTCATTTGCACGATTTATGCCACATAAGAAGTACGGTGATGCCAGTGTTTAAAATTATAGAAACTTGGAATGGACTTAAGAAATCATTACGTTGAGAAAGCCGAGTGAGTTTGACGGTGCATTTGCTTTTAGTCTAAAAGTTATCACAGTAGTTTTAACATATTAGTCCTCCTTAAAACTGATTTTTTTAATTTCATAACCTAAATTCAGATAATATTATTAGCGTCCACTCTGGTCAATTCTTTTTCTTCTTTTTTTTACCTTTGTTTAACCAAATCTTGTAATATCATGGGAACGGTATTGTTACACAAATTAAAAATTAATAAATTTCATGATATCACGGAACTGTTCCATAATGTCATGGCTTTTATGCAGCAACTTAAGAAGAAAATTTCCCAAATGCAGCAACCTGAGTTGTTGTTTTCAGTGATCCATCTAGTCAGCATATGATTCTTCATCCATTCAAAGGCCGAAAGGTTTCTGTACGAGATCGATTTCTTTAAACACATACTGGAATAAGATGCAACAACAATGGACCAATTAGCCCACCAATAAGATACACAATAAAAGTAAAAGATTGCTTCTACCGTCAGTTAGAATGAGAGTAAAGAGATCAAGGCCCGAGGTTAGAGAGAAAAGAGATCAATACTCCATAAAGCGTTGCTTTATGCTATACGTATAATACTTAAAAACCCAAAAGATAGAATCATTTCTTGTGATTAGGAGGATAAAGGTAGCAGCATTGAGGTTGAACGTGAAAGGATCCATTCAACTCACCCTCCTAGAACAAAACAACAACTATAATTAATTATTGTAAGTGGAGCTATTAAGTACTATTTATTTTATTTGGCCAAGGGAAAATAAATGTATGCTATGAGTCTATGACCTAAATAGACCTTTGAAATTCACCTGATTCTACAAAGGGGCCGGCAAAAGGTAAAACCAGGTATGAAGCAAAATAGCTAGGACGTCCAGGGCATCTAGCTCATCTTGGCTAATTAAGGACATCAACATATTATCCTTGGGCAGGCAGGGTAGTTAGGTTAGCCCCAGTTAAGATGGAAAGATATGTTTAGGCATGTTTGTTTTGTGGTAGTAGACTAAAAGGAGAGTAACGAATGATTGATGTGATATAAATGTGTTTAGATAGAAGAAGTAAAATGAGAGAAAAAATAATATTACATAAAGTTATACTTAATAGGTGTTTGGATGGAAAAGAAAGGGGGCTACTGTTTTTGGTGTCTTCACACACACAGTCCCTCTCGATACTACATAGTGATAAAGAAGGGCTCAAGTCGGATCTAAATCTAATGCCCAATGACCAAGCCAAATCCACTAATGATTTCAATGTTTCCAAAGATTTGAAGAGTTTCAGTATCGCAAGGATTCCAATCAATATATCAAAAAGCATTAATTTCTAAAAATAAGGAAAGGAATTCCTAAAAGGATTATAATTAAGAAACCTTAACCCTTGGGCCTTCTTAGAACTTTTAAAACAGCCTGTCCAATGGGTGTTCGTGGGCTAGCCAGCCGAGGCCCGACCCAAGGCTAGCCTGCTTTGGGCCTGGTCTTGAAATACAATCTTGGAACATTATATATTTGGGTTGGGCTTGCATTAAGTAATACAAATCCCGTCCGACCTGAATATTTAAAGGAGTGCTTGCAATTTAATTAGTGATTAATTAGTCCAAACAATTGCTAAAAGGCCCGAACACATGATAAAAGCCGAACTCAGCCCGGCCAAATTGACTAAATGGGCCTGACACTTACGACCTAAGTCAGGCATGGCCCAGATACAGGCCTATATTTATAAAGTCAGGGCAGGCCTGGATATACCTCAGCCCTGCCCAACCCAGCACATGAACAACCAATCCAAGAGGGTGATAGCGGCCTAACTATCTGTTTAGTATCCTATTTTGATCACAAACACCATGCATAGTGCAAATTGCAACGATGCTTATCCACTTCTACTTCCTTTACTGCACGTGCATTCAATCAGTTCATTCAAGTTTCAACGATTATCTTATCTTGGGACGTCCATCAATGTCTGTCGTGTAAAGCTGTACAGATAAGGTCATTCCAATGCCTTTAAAGTTTCATCACCCTTTTACTCCGAATTATTGAACTTTAACGCTTGTACCACGACCAATTTTGATTGGATATTCATAGATTTGATAGTAGTAGTACGTGACCTCCATGCAAAACCCATAGGGCCCGTTTGGCACTTTACTAATACAATTAAAGTCAAGTAAAGTCTCCATTTTTCAGATAAGATGTCACATCAAATACACTTTATTCAAAACTTCATCCATCTTTTTCATACAAAAAGTCAAAAAGCAACTACCTTTATCCACTAAAATACAAAAAAATTTCACTTTTCCATACAAAATGTCAAAAAGATTCCATAACAAACAGCTAAAAACAAAATACCATCATAACTCACTTATATTTTATTCTTTCTTCAAAATCAACTTTACTTGACTTGACTATATTAGTAAAGTTACCAAACTAGCCCTACAGGAAAAGAGGCTTTTCTGCTTTCGTTTGTTTAGTTTTCTTCTACCACTTTGTTTTTTAGTTTGCTTTTGATGCAAAAGGATGATACATGGTCAAAAGAGATTCTGTAAAGGTTGAGCAGATGCAGTGTCAGTAATGGACGTAGGATATAGAAGATGACACGTTTGTTGGATAAGTCTTCCTTTAGGAGAGGAAAAGGCTCACCTGCATGCATATTCACATGGGCTTCAAGGGAATGACTAGGAAAGAGGTCAAAGGAGGAAGCACCTGGAGGAACAATTGAAATGGAGACGCATCGACATGGATTTGGATCATTTGGCTTTTGTACGTGTTACTTTTGTCGGGTTTTCACTATTCCATGTTGTTGTACTCACTCTGATTTTGGCCTCTTCACGTCCCCCTTTTGCTTCCACAGTGATATAAAGTGCTTATTGCCAAAGATGATGACGAACATATCTTGATTTTTCCTAGTACAAAAGATTAGAATGTTATGCATGTGATTTCACATGCAAGTGGTCTTCAAGACGACTAATGGGGCACATACGCATGGCCCACGTACCCTTTTGTCCGAATGCTTTAATTTTTGTGTTGTTGGAAAACACTAGAGTTTGCTTTCCATATACACATGTAATATGACAATGCAATTTAGATATGTAAATGTAGCTTTTGCAAATATTATGCTTGTGAGTTACATTGCCATGTTTCTCAAATCATCATTTTCATATAAGTAAATAAGAACAAACCGTTTTCGATTTATTTGAAGCTTTTGAACGTTTTTAACGATATTTCTAAAAATCTATGAAGAATATATATGAAGCTAGGCACTCTTATAATTACCAATAATGTAAGAATATTGAACATTTTGGATCATGAATTATGGGTTCACAGAATTGCACAAATTAGATCTATTGGTTGAGACTTTATTCCAAATCACTCAAAATCAATGAAGTTCTAAGCTTAAATATTTTAGAGCCTGTTTATTTGCTTGTTTGTATTATAATAATGTAGGAATTGAATACATAGATCTCCTATCATAAGTAGTTAAATTGAAGATCAAAGGTAAATTTCTAAAAAGAAGAATAAAAAAACAATCCTTTTATGCATATGAAATCCAGGGAAGATGGGGAATGAATACCCCACGACTACCCTAATAATTCAATACATATATAGAAAAATGAAGGTCTTATCTACATCTCCACTAAAGGTGTCAAACGGGTCGTGACGCGCACCTAGGCATGATTCCTAGGCACCCTGTGTCCCCCCCCCCACAAACGGGTCGTGACGCGCACCTAGGCATGATTCCTAGGCACCCTGTGTACCCCCACCTAGGCATGATTCCTAGGCACCCTGTGTACCCCCTCTCCACCCCCCCCCCCCCCCCCCCCCCCCCCCAAACGGGTCGTGACGCGCACCTAGGCATGATTCCTAGGCACCCCCACCCCCCCCACCCCCCCAAAGAGGTCATATTTTGGGCATTTTGATATTGTGAAAGTCTATAAATATCACATCTCGTTCTCATTTCTCACCACCAAGTTTAACAATTCATTACTCGTTCAAAAACTCTCTCACTCTCTCAACGGTCTCTAACTCTCTCAACCCATCCAAATCTCTCTCTAGTCATATTTCTAAAAAGCCCTTATGGGATCAAAGATCAAGTCATCAAGAGACAAAGGAACTTAAAAGATTTTGAGGTATTTATTTCATTTAAATTTCAAATTTCATATTTCATATTTCTATATAATCTATATATCGTATTAACTCTCATCTTCTCCCCCTTTTTATATTAATTATCACAAGAATCTCTATTATAGTTACTACATATCTTTTTTTTCAAATTTAATTTATTGGATATGACTAGACCTTCAAGAAAATTTCCCCCATATTTTTCTTCCGTTAATTTAGGGGAAGAAGACAATGATGTACTTGAAGTGCAAGTGGACATGTGGTGGACAACAGGAGGAAAAAATTAGCAAATGATACAGTAGAGTGCTGCGTCTTCCTACGAGACTAGTATTTGGCCGACAAGAGGAAGTAGGAGATGGCAAAAAATGAAGATTATGACCCAAGTGAAACACATCAACAGACTAGAATTTTAGTTTTTGTCTTTTCTTTAGAGTAAATATAAAAAAATATAGTTTTTATTTTTTATTATCTACAAAAATCATAAACGTTTTAAAGGTAATCTTGTTGAAAAACCTTCAAGTAGGAAAGATTCAAATGATTGTCTTTTTAGTGGAGTAGGTCGAGTGTGACCGAACCACTTAAATTTATGTATTATACAATTCTTTGTGTGTATCTTTTAACTCTTGTAGTCTAAGACCCTAGAAATGACACGAAAGCCTGGCACGAATGGCACAGCCCAAGCATAGCACAAGCCATGCTGAGCCGAGCAGTGCGGCCAGGCGTGTCGGCAAGACAGCACACGTTTGACACCTCTGATCTCCACCTTATAGCATTTATCTCTGATCACCTCATATCCTTCACCATCACCTCTTTAATAATCCTTTAGATGAGTTCATTTCATTATGAATTCCTATGCATTCAATACCTAAGTATTTTCTTGCATTAAACAAGCAGGCCTTAACTTTATAGTTGTAAGCTCAATAAAATTAACTTACTTTGTTTGGGTTTGAGTTTCATATATAGGCCATTAACTCCTTAATTTAGGAAGGTCTTCAAGAGTATTTTGAGTCCAGTGAAGTTTTCTTTTTTAATGTTCTGTTTTTCTAGTTTCTTTCTTACAAAACTTGCATTTGGGGTTTCAACACTATAGCATATGTGGCACCTACCAAGTTTTTTTTTAAAAAAAAGTGTTAATCCCAAGCCAGGGGAAGAAAGCTGATATGCTAAAACCTCATATATATCCCAGCCTCCGCCATGATATTATACACTCTTAGGGTGGGTCTAGTTATAAATGATTGGACTCGATTCAAACAACCAAAAGGAATAAATCTAAAAGTTGAATCAGGGGTATATCAAGCTCTTGATATATAAAAATCAACCTATAAACTTTGCTCGTATCATTGCTTCCATTGATTCTCATTTTTCTGTCTTTGATTAGGTATTTGTTTTAACCAAGACATAGAAACGATCATGAGGCATCATTGTTTCCATGTGATTAACTAGTATATGATATGCTCTGTCAAGGTGTGGTGCACCAGCACATGCATAAAAAAATTGCTAAATTTTTCTATAAGATTGAAGGGTATCTAGTTGTAGAAAACCTATATATAACTTGTTTCACATCAAAGATTTTGCTTGGAGTCGCGCATTGATAATAATGCATAAGGGAAAGTAAAAAAGAGTAGAGAATCTCAAGATAGAAGGCAGCCTTCATGTGGCAATCGAGAGTTTTTGAGAGATGGAATGTGTGTGTTTGTGTTGTTCGGATGCAAATTCCATGACGATCCATCCTATTCATGCATGGTCTAATTTCTATAATGCTAACATGTGATATCAGATATTAGCTTGATGGATCTAGATCTAAATAACCTGTCTAAGCTTGAATACCTTTTCTTTTGTTTCAGTTTTATAATGCTGGGTGTGGACAAATTTTTTTTATGCAGATTGGTGGGAAGATTGGACTGCATGAATCCCAAGGAGGGCTTCCAGGTGGACTGTTTGACAGAGCATCTTTGGTGGGCTGGCTTTGATTGTGCACAAATATCCGAGCACAGAAGGGACTCGTGGGCTGTATATTTAGTGTTTCCAAGCCAGGCTAGGTATGGTTCAGTCCGACCCACTTTCCTAGTCCTCTTCTTCTCCTGGGGGTAGGGTGGACCAGGTAAAGGTTAGTCTGAGCCGACTGTAAAGGACCTGCCTCCACAACTTGTGCTTGCTTATTGCTCTGGGTAGGGCTAGGTCTAATTTGTCCCAACCCGCCTGTATGTTTCTTTCTTTTTCCTTTTTTATCAACCCTGATACTCTGGCTGGGTCAGATCAGATCTGATGACCCAATCTGACTTGACCCTTGGACTGAACCCCACGTGTTTAAGTCGGGGTTTGCAATACGTCCAGCCCGACCTGTTCGGCTGTTCCTCACCCATTAATTAAGCCTAGCCCATAACTGCATGACCTTTTACAGCTATGGGGCAGATCCCACCCAAAACTGAACTAACCTGACCTCATCTAACAGATCGCACTGGAATTGCTTGAGTTTGGGTCAGGTATACCGTCTGACGAAAAACTGGCCCATAACCGTAATAGTTTGTGTATAGGTTCTGCGTTGGTCCGGCCTGAACTAGAACCGTGACTGACCTAAGGCAGAGGAGCGTTGAGGTCATCAATCATCATCGATCAAGGACACTGCTGAACAGTTGACAAATGTCAAAAGTTCAACTTCTTTTGGGGTGTCATGGACTCATGTGAACTTGAATTTTTGATCTGTTTCCTCCTATGCACTCCTAAAACGAGGGATCATCGTAATGGTATGGTTAATTATGTGATCCACTGGTTAAAAATGGGTTTTAATTAAAGTATGTTATCTAGGGCTGTACAAAAAATTCTCTATTACCGCTAAACCGACCGAATCAGGTGGTTCATATTGGTTTTATAATAGATATGTTTGGTCTAAAATTCGTACAAACCACTTATATCGGTTGGTTATTGGTTTGAACCCCCGGTTCACCGCATAAACCGAACCGACTGGTATATTATGTAATTTGAGTATTTTTGTCTTTGCCCTATACATTGAAATAAAGGCAAATGATGGGGGTTTCATCATTTTGAAAATTTTAATTTCTGATTTTAAAAATAAATAAATAAATCAATAAATAAACTGTTTAACTGACCAAACCGAACCGGTTAGGTTCAGTTTGGTCTAAGCCCTCTCCATCGATTAGATTGGATTAGTTAATTAAAAAACCGATAGGATCGGTTTGGTACGTAGTTGATTTTAGTGATAAACTGATTTGAACCGCCCATGGCATCCCAAATGTTATTTGGCATATTTGGGCCTTCTGCTTACGACCATTGATATCATGTTAATTTTGGTGGTCAAAATGAGTTGAAATAACAATTATAAGTCATGAATATTCTGAAATTATTATCATCATCAAAGGCTTGTCTCAACTATATTGTGGTGAGGTACATAAATTTTGTTTTTCCATTTTGATGTATCTTGATCCAAATCTTCAAATAGATTGCACTTCTTCATGTCTACTTTTACCACTTCCATCCATTTTATCTTTAGCATACCCTTTCCTCTTGGTAGACCATTAACCTGCATAGAAAAAAACTATTTTCACTAGCGTCGTTGTTAGCCTGTATTGGACATGTCCAAACTATCTCAAACTAGTATTCTTTTATATTCTCAGTTATTGATACTACCCTTAAATGCTTGCAAAAAGCAATCATTTCTGATTCTATCCTAGCTAACTTTACCATACATCTATCTCAACATTCTCATCTTTATTAAAATATGTCCAATTAAGTTGGATTAAAGAATAAATTAATTTTCTTTCTGCACAAAAAGGATAAATTAATTTGAATTCACAATTGTGATGGATTAAAGTTAAGGGTTACTTGGCCTACTTAAAGTCAGTTGAAATCATAACTCAATAAGAAAGCCTAATTTAGTGTGCGTAGTGTGCTTCAATTGAATTAAACAAGTCATTGGGTTGTCAAAATTTGGATGGAGAATATAAAGGCCTAATAAAAGATTTATCTCATTGAAGTTGTTCTTTTTTTGTGGAAATAAAATTTACTATTATGTAAAAAAAAAAAAGATTTATCTCATTGAAGTTGTTCTTTTTTTGTGGAAATAAAATTTACTATTATGTAAAAAAAAAAAAAGATTTATCTCATTGAAATTATGTAATGGGCCTCACATTGATTAAGCTTTTGGATTTATTAACCCAATTGAGTTAACATAAGTTAGTGATATTGTAGAACACACTTGTTGCTATTATATAATTTAATTGGAATCTACCATTTTAATTAGCTTGGTACGCCAAAGTAGCGCGATTATAATAAATCGTGAATTTCTAAATTGAATTGAGAGTGATTACTGCGATAAAATGTAGAATGTATAATAGCAATATCCCCCGTTTTCCGGCGATTGTGGGTGGCATGAGAGATGCCATCGTAGAAAGCAACAAACATTTACAAAAATAAGAAAAGTACTTAACCCAAGACAGATGGGGAACACAACATGAAAATGTACATTTCATTGCATTTCCAGTTTGAAGTACCAATTTTGAATTTACAATAGGAGATTGTGGGATTCGACATTCGGATGTTTAGGTGACAAGTCATTGATAGAGCACATGACCCCCTATTTGTCCTCCAATACACAAAATGCACACTTCCTATAAATTCAATGCAATGATGTAAAAAGCTACAAATTTAATGTAGAAAAAGAGTTAAAAAGTCATTTTCAAGTTTCGAAGACCATAAGATGAATATGAGCCCAATTAATTGTATTTTTTCAGTTTCTATGTCAATTTTGGGTTTTGGCTCCGTGGGTTTTCAGAGTTTTGATCCAAATATGACCCCTTTCATCACATCACTTAGGCTGATTTGTATTTATCATCTGTAGTGAAAATAATTTACGTAATGGGAACTTGATCCAGAGTTGTTTCGCCCCCAAGTAGATAAAGAAACCAAAATTTAAAAGAAAGGAAGGAGCTTAACAATATTTTTAAAATTAAAGCCCCCTCTCGGGCAGTGCCCTGAAGGTTTTAAGCACCTTGAGGGTCATGGCCGTGGGAGGCAAGTTGGGGGTTGTTGCAGATCTGTTTCTTTCTCCTTACTTTTCTTCTTTCTTTTCCGTCTTATAGATCATCAAGATCTTGACTTGATTGTCGAACTGATTTCAGACCTTTTTTGTCTTTGAAATGACTTGAAAGGCTTACGGGTGGGTTGGGCACCATTCCTCATGATTTCCCCCCTCTATTATACTAAGGGAATGTACTCTACCTAAGATGAGGACACCTGTCTACCTACATAAAAGACACATGTCATCTCCTCTGTCTGCACTCTCCTCTCTCTCCACTCTCCACTCTCCACTAACTGACCCCCATAAATGAAATTGCAAGTGAAAGAAACATGAAATTTTGATCATCTTATTTTGGCCATACCTTAATACATTAAAAATTTTAAGAATGACGGATTAGGACCGGTCCTCTTTGTTGGGAATATCTATAATATGTGAATACATTAATTCACATCTCTATTTTTTCCAAATCCGTGGATAGATTTTTAAGAACCCACTGTTTGCTAGAGGTCTGTGCATTTGGTGGCCCAAATCATGTTTGAAATTATAAATCTCTTTAGTAAGGGTGGCCCAAATCATGTGTAAATTTTTTTAAGACCCCACTATTTGCTAGGGTTTTCATATCTCTATAATTCCAAATCTGTGATGAGGTTTTGCATTATGACCCCACTCTTAATGAAAACAGCTTATAAATTTTTATCCACAAATTTAAAATTTATTCTCATCAGTTATTAAGAGATGTTTTCATTAATTGGAAAGCCATTCACATCAACCTTTCTGCATGTGTACCTCATAAGATCAAGTTAATATATTTTTTTAATCAGAATAAAAGATGAGGCGTTGATTTTATTTTTTTTAAAAATTTACAGATCTGTTGTTAACTATTATCAGACTATCAAAGCTATAAGAAAAAGAGCACCTCACACCTCATACTAGAAGTTGGAAAAATGCTGGAAAAAAGAGCAACAAATACATTATCTTCAGATCAAGAGTAACAGCACAGACTGGATGGACATTCTGACAACTGACAATTGTACCCTAGTGGAGGGTGGATGGACATTCTGACAGCTGGCCTAATGTATGTTAGGTAGTGAGGATTGAAACTTTGGAGGCCTGTGGTTAAACGAAGGGAAAAACATTTAATAGCCAAAAATTTGGATTGAAATTCTTTATTTAATGTATTTTTCCTTTGAAAGAAAAACACATTTTATTGAGCAATCTTAAAAGAGAAGCTTGACTCAAGAGAATTTAAAAAATATATATTTTTTGACATATGAATCGGGCCCTAGAGTAAACAAATTTTAACTGCAGTTAGGGGTTTACGTAGAAAATTAAGCGTCACCTTATTTTTTATTAATTATATAATTGATGTTATACAGCCTTTTAATTATGGTATGTAACTCAATGACCCTATTATCCGAGTATAATTTATATTAGTCTGTGCTTTTGGTGGTTCCATGATCCGTGCATTGCACGGGATTTTGCTAGTATCCCCTGCAAGGAACTAGAAGGGTCACAAAATCCTTCAAGGGGTCGCGGCACCCTGCATATTCTGTCAAAATGAGGCGTGGGAGGTTTCTTGCCACCCCATAGTGTGGAATGTGATGTAACCACTTTTAACTACCAAGTGATGGTTGAGGAACATGAAAGGGTCATGGAGAAATGGTCCACACATAGGTGCCACATATTGATTTTTTATTTGTGACAGTACTTGTCATGCATTTTAGGATTTTATGGATCTGATTGGGTCAAATTTGTGTGTCACGTGGTCACCCATTAATTAGAACATGTTCCATGTGTGCGACTCATTTGAAGTGAAAAAATGAAAAGCGTCGTAAAATAAAAAGGAGATTGCAAAATTGGACCTCGCTACCAAGGTGGGTTGCATGCCCCTTTATTTTTGACGCGCGCAGGCAAGGGCCCTCTTAGTTCTGCCGAGGGAGTCACATGGTGCCATCTACTTTGAACCCTCCCCGATATTTTTAGAGAATATTCTCTATACATTTCTTGATAATTTTGAGCTAGACCTAGAGGCTTTAAGTTGTTTGATCATCATGAAGTGGGGCCAACCATAATATATATTGTTTGCACTATTTTGTCCTTTGATTGTCTACAATTCACTTGATTTTTATTCATTGAGATTGGGAATGCTTCAACATCATTTGGATAGCTCTTTCTTATGCTTTTGAATACTTGGATTGATCACCTGATAAACGGAGTGAATTTGACCCTTGATTGACCTTGTGGACCTTTATTTTGCTTTATAGACCCTGATTTGACTTCATTGGCCCTGTGCAAGGCCCAATGTTCTAGAATTTAACTTTTTATGTTCCAACGAGAAATCAAATAATAATTTTCGTTTAGGAGATCAAGGATCAGCCCAAATGTAAGATTATGTTGCATTTACTTGGAAATTGAAATATATATGATATCTTAATAAATATTTCGTAATTAGGTCCCTATTTGTGCCTAAAGGTGTGGTCAACCTAATCACTCTTAAGTGTCATTGAGGTAGCCCAATTGGATGATCAGTTTAATCCGGGAATGAAAGGCAAGCTTATATTTAAGAACTTCATGTGCAAAGTTAAACAAACTTTTAGGAAATGGTATTTGGAGTTTAATAGTATTGTTACATCAATCAAATTTGCCAATTGTTGATGTATATATATGAAAATTAGTAGGAGCAAAAAAAAAAAAATTATAATCCTGATTTATATATGAATAATATTTTGCTTGCTATTAATGACTTTGGTATTTTTTATGAAACCAAGAAGTGTCTTGATAAGAGTTTTGATAGAAAAGATACTAGCAACAAAGGCCCGTGCTAAGCCTAGGCCCCAAAGTGAGAATATATTTAGAATTAAAGTAAGAGAAAAAATATTATTTAATTGAAATAGATAGTATCATATAGACACCGGTGCACAGGTATAGTTGCAAATAACTGTCATACCATGATAATTTAATATGAAAGAATCCATAAACTAAAGTTTATGAAAAAAGTATGTTTATGCAAAATAATAAATAATGAATTCTGCTTCAAACATAAAGGTGAATAATAAATAATTCAAAATTTTGAAGAATAAGAAGATTGTGCAATTCATCCACTTGTTTCAACGTTAGTCACTGAGGTTGTCACTTTACTTTCCAATTGACCAGGTGCATTACTTGTCCTAATGGCTGAAGTGTTGATGTTATCTTTCATCTTCAATGCTATTAACATAAGTGAAAATAAGTTAATGCAATGAAACAATCTTTAAAAAAAAATAAATCTTATTAAAACAAAATTGTAAAGGCTCACACTGTTATATTTCTGACAGTAAGAACTTTTCCTCATGATTGGCATTTATGTGTTCTATTTTCTTAATTGGCACTCCACTATCCAAAGTAGATTTGCTCATGTTCTATCCTATCTTGAGATGGAACAAGTATTCCTGCCATAGTGCTTTATGGATTTGAGGTGCAAAATGGGTGTACCAATCGTCTTGCAAAATGTGATAAAAATAAATTTACAAGACAAAGAATTACATAACTGAGATTTGGATATATTGTATATGATAGGACCCTATTAAAAAGAATAAAAAGAAACAAACATTTGTCATTACCTTAGCTGCATTTACTTAATTCAAAATTTTCTTTTGATGTATTCAAGAATTTCTTAGCTACATTGTCTTGGAGCAAAAATGTTGCACTTCCAGTGTGATCCATGACCATTATTGTTGAAATGAATCTACAGTTATAAAAGTTAACAAGTATAAAGTTTAAATGAATTTATTTAATTTATAATCTAACATATTACATGAAAGTTGTGCATTATTAATAACTTACCTTATTTTGTTTGCTCACGTGGGGTAAGTGCAATGATTGCATTGACCATTATTTACAATTGGATCGATTTTTTTACCACACCTACTACAAGATACGAATGATAATGGTCTATCCATGTGCAACATTGCGATGGTAGCTTTGATTGCAACATATTTCACCTATAAACATGCAGGATAAAATTTATAATTTTATTTCATACAATACAAATATAAATGAAAAATGCACACTATAATAATAAAAAAGATGCAAATGATAAGTAACTTACTTCAGTTACGCCATTCTCCACTATTGAAACTAAATCTTCCAATAAATTTCTGTTATTCAATGAATCACCACTGTAGCCTTCATTCTTGTATTTAATATTTCAAACACATATTAGAATGATATATTTTATTATTTAATTTAATAAATTTGAAAAGATGATGATTTTACCACTTTAATAAAGACTTTGCCTCTGGAATATTTGGGTTGATCATTATCCTTGTAGCGAATGATGTGCTTAGATAAATATTGCTTGCAATTGCTTTTAACATTAGCATTAAACCATACGTTTGAATTAATAGAAGAAAGTTTAATTAATTACCATTGTTTTCCTTAACTACGATTGAACTACGATTGATGTAGTCAAGAGGACTCTTCCAATATTTGATGTTAAAGAATAAAAGTGGTATGATGCCAAATCTCCCCATAATGTTAGATTCAATTTTTTCAAACTACAAGAATAGAGGAGAAAATGAGAAATTAGTATATTCATCAAATAGAAGATTTTAAATAAATTTGTAGGTTGTAAATAAAAATACCTTTCATCATATAATGTAACATCTAGTTTGGCTATTTCTGTTCCATCTTGTTTTCTTATATAAGATATGCATGTTACATCTTCTATAATTCCGATGATATCTATATAATGAGAAACAATACAATGAATAATAATCTAAATAAGCAAATATTTTACTTAAAGCTAAAATTCGGCATGGTAGAAGTTAGAGGATTTAACCGGAAAAAATACTTAATGCACACATGTTAAGCAATCAAACACTTTAGCTGTTGGGGCACCAATTAGAGCAATTGGGCCCAATTTTCATTTTTTTTTACCAATTTGTCACATCGTCGGCTTCGACCTTATTTACACTGAATAAGGTCGGCAATGACCCTGTCCGCGAACCCTACATAATCCTATTTCGAGCTTTATTCGTCCCACTTCTCCAAAATCGCAAAGGCAGCCTTCCTTCAGTATTGTATAGTTGCGAAACATGATGAAAACTATGTTTTTCCACCATTGATGTCACCATTAATTTTCTATCAATCTCCTCTTGCTTTTAATAGGGTCTACAGAAAGGAGGTAATGAAAAGTTTTCTCTTCACATGATGAAACCTAGAAATCAATCTCCTCTTTCTATTACAACGTATAATACATATACTATCATTCAATGCATGGATACATGACTCTTTCACTGTATGCTGTTTATTGTCTGTTTCATTGAATATGATATACGTTGCACAGGAGCCCTATATTACTGTTTTGCACTGCTCAAATTATTTTATACACAATTAGTTTCTAATAAGGAGGAAAACGTTCACAAATTTAATCTACACCCCATGCATTATTGCGTGAGAAGGATGGTCCAAGTAATTTATGTTTTTTTATGATGTTTTTATAGCATGTCAGACGTTGAGCACCTAATAATCTTTCACTATGACGGAGAGTTTGAATTTAAGCTCAATCATTCTCAGTACAAGGGTGGAAGGCAAACGATGAGATATCTCTCAAGCAATGTTACGTTTAAGGAGTTGTCGAAAATTGCTTTGGAAGCATCAAGTTGAGCATCAACTTCCAATGATATAACTCTAAAGTATCTTCTACACAATGGCAATTTTTTTTCATTGATAGATATCGACGATGACATTGATATCAATGGTTTGTTAAAATCGTCAAGAAGCGAAACAAATGAGATATTATTATTCGTTTCAAGAAGGCTATGCAATTAAGATAGTTTCCAATACACCCGTGGCAATAAGTATGTTCTGAAGTTAAAACTATATTTCAACATTTTCAGCCTAAATCGAAAGTTTTTTTTTTCATAACTCTATATTGCGGGTCTTTATAGGATGAAAGAAACGAAATCATTCGATATGCTCATAGCATTGGAAAGCCTGCTAATAAATTAAAAGGCGAGCTACCACCGTCACTTCCACCTTTTAAAGAATTTCCCACGATCGATATACAGGAGAATCACGATATAAAATTCCCAAAACATTTTCTTATTTTGCAGACGATGATGAGTCCATGTTCGAAGAAATCAATGTAGAAATGCTTCATGTGCATGGAAGCGAAAGTGTGCACAGCTTCATAGGTGCTCCCGCAACTAATGTGGTTGGGAATGAAAGTTCAGCAGCTGTCGAATTAATTAAATTAGGTGTCAAAAGAGATACTACAAGTAGAAATGAAGAATACAGCTTTTCAAAAGCTCCCCTTGTGGACATGATGGTCCCTGATAATGTCGTGCCCGAAGGAGGGACCGGTTCAGGTAAGGAGATGTAGCTAGGTATGGAGTTTCCTGATTGTGAGGCTTTTAGAAGAGTTATAGCAAAGTACGAATTATACAACAACTTCACCTTGAAACACGAAAGGACTGTTGGCACCAAAAAAGTCACTTTGCCTCCTCAACATCAAGAAGCCACATGAAGCTGCATCCTACTACAAACATGCAATGCTACTTCAAGCATCGCATCTTGTCAGAATCAAACAAAAACTGCAAGATCCTTCAAAACAACCAAAAGAGGAGTACGCATAAAGTTTCAGGCCATTCCGACATCATTTGGCCTAACTTCACTCCTCCGACACCTAAACAGGCGCTCCCGGCGGTGGAGCACCCCGAGACCATGACATCCAAATCGGAGCTAATTGATCGTTTCAAAATGACTCCAATAGGCTCCCTGTCAAATTTCAAGACAATTGGACATCGGTTGACCGTACATCAAAGCGCAACATCTTCTTAGTGACAAAATCATGTCTAGCAGCGGCGGGACTCCAAACGGCTTCAAAACTCAAACAAAAGCCCATGGTTGGTCCTATCTACTTCTCAGGAGGCTTCACCTCAAATTTCGGGTCATTCCGACATCGTTTGACCTAGTATCGACTCTTGACGGAAAATAAGCCACAAAGTCTTCGGCTTTTCCAAAAAATAGGAAACTTTGTGCTCCGGTTTGTGCGGCTTCTCGTTAAGTTTTCTTCAGCGAAATCAAGTCAATAAATGAGGAAAAATGTCAAAAAAAATGCAAGAGAAAAATAAACGAAAAAGGCCAAGAAACGGCAGAAAAACGGCGACCAAAAGGGGACAAATTCCCATGGTCGCCAGCGACCATAGCCCATGGTCACCGGCGACCTTGCCTCATGGTTGCCGGCAACCCTGGGTGCATGGTCGTCGGCGACCCTGGAAATCCGGGTTGCCGGATTTCCTCCAGGTGGCCCGTTTTCCGATCTTTTTCTCGTTTTGGGAGTTCCAGCCCCTGTGATTTTTCGAAAATCTGATTCTTGATGCTTGGAATCGACTGATCTTCATCAACATTCCAAATTCGCCGTCAAGAGCATGAAATCATCATTGATCGCTCCAAGATCGGCAACTGGTTGACTATGAAAGTACACTTTCTGTTCGACCGATTGAAAAATCAACAAGACAGATGTCACCGACCTAGTGGCACCAATCAATGTGAAGTTACATCGCCATCCGACATAAAAAAACATGTGGATCCATCGGCGATCGTCACAAGAAGAATTCCAAAAGATGCGGTATGGCCTGCGACTCTTCAAATCCCCAGGCGACCACTTAATGATGTTAATTAACCTGTTTTATGACAACTTAATGCGGTCATTAACCCATTATTTTGGATGGCTCAATCAGAATCAAGGAAAAAGGAGTTACAAGTCCAAGTAATCATGACAATAAATCATGAAACTCCCTCATCATGGAGATTAAAGGCGATTAAATGCCCATCATTGTCCATCGGCCAATCACAAGCCAAGAAAAAGGAGTTACAAAATCAAGAAATAAAAACTTGTAACTCCTCCCATCATGGAGCATCAATGCCATCAATCCTCTCATCATGGTCATCAATGCTCATAAACCACCCCATAACTACCAAAGGCCTATAAAAGGGGGTCATTCCAAGAAATCCAGGATCGACCCGGAAATCCAAGAGCAATTCACACACAGAGGGCTTTACCAATAGAGAGAGCCAGAAAATCATGAAGAAACTATGCTGCAACGCCACAAGGTGATCGAAGTAGCCCCCCAAGGTCCTCTCCTTCTATCCAACATGGCCTAAATGCGGCTTTTCAGCCCGTTTACTCGGTTTTTCTTATTGGATATAGGACCTCCCCTTGGCTTATATCCTCTAAAAATCTGAGGTTAAAGCTAAGCCAAAAGAATCAAATCATCATGCATTCTCATCTGAAAGACGATGGCGAAGTCCATACATGACTCGCGACCGTCGATCTGAACGAATCCCCACAATCTCCTGAGAAGTTAGATTCCTTTTCTAAGTTAGATTCCTTTTCTTACTTTTCTATTATATCTTGTATTTTTTAAAGAGAAAAAAAATTACAATTCTTGTCTTTCATTATTGATGGGATTTGTAAACCGCCTTTTACGGCAAAATCGCCTTTTACGGCACAAAACCGCCTTTCATGGCACAAAATCGCCTTTCACGGCAACAAAAAAAAAATCGCCTCCTACGGCATTCAAAGAAAAACTTGTATCTTTTCTTAAATATTTATGCAATTTGAAAAGTTAGAAAAAAATATTGATTTGCTTTCTATTTGTGAAGATGAATCTCTGGATAACCACTTCAAATTCCAAGTAGAATAGAAAATCTGGCATACCCATACAAAAAATGTTGATACCCACTTTTCTCCTCCGCGGGACCCTGGCAGCCCCCGGGCAGAAGGAGAGGACGAAAGCCGGGTCCATTAAGGACTAACATGAAGATGGTCACAGCGAGTTGTAAAGGAGTAGATTGTCCTTGGTGCATACATGCCTCTATGGTAGATTCTGGTCCACACTTCAGAGTTCGAAAGTATAATTCCAAACATTGTTACTCTAAACCACTCGTGGGAACTGCACATCGGCAATCAACCGTGAAGCTAGTAGCACAATTCATTGAAGAAAAGGTGTGATGCAATAACAATCTTAGGCCCAAGGAGATCATCAATGAATGTCAGATTGAGTTTGGGACCCGCATTATATACATGAGAGCACATATGGCAAATGAGCTTGCACTGTGCAAAGTGCGTGGATCGTACGAGGAGTCTTTTATGATATTGCCGCTCTATTGCAACAAGTTTCATAAATATAACCCCGGTTCGTACACTACGTTGGACATCAGGGAGGATGACCGATTTAGACGCTTCTGTTGGTCATTCGGTCCATAATTAAGGTCATTCCAAACCTCTCTAAGGCCATTGATAGCGGTGGATGGATCACACCTTCGTGGCAAATATCCAGGAGTGCTAATGGTGGTCGTAACACATAATGTAAATCATCAGCTGTTCCCCATTGCATTTGCCTTTGCTAAAGCGGAGCAGCGTGATAGTTGGGAGTGGTTTCTTGCACACTTGTCCTTTTTGGGTGAGCCAAAAAATCTGACAACTGTATTCGACCGTCAGAAAGGTCTGATTCCTGCAGTACAAGCCATAATGCCAAGCGCAAAGCATTGTTTTTGTTGCCATTATATAGCCGAACATAAAGGTGGCTTTCAACGACCACGGCATTATAAGAAAGTTTTGAAGTACGGCGAGGGATTACCGACCTTGTGAGTACGATGCTTGCATGAACCACATAAAAAGTGTAGATGAGTGTGCATATAATTACATCCATGCAATCGGCCGTCAATTTGGGCAACGGCATTTGCTCATGAACGCAGGTATGACATGCTTACCAACAATGCTGCAAAGTGCTCCCGATTACGAAACAAGTGGAAGAGATACGTGCAAAACTCATGGAATTCTTTCAAAGACGGTCAACTCAAGTACAAAGCATCACTTTACTACTAACTCCGTACGCAGAGAAGTACCTAGCCACATAGATGGAAGAATCGCAAAGGCTGATGGTACGGGTAGCTGCATTGAATGAATATCAACTGCAATCTTCAGATTATGTTGATGTAGTTAATTTAGATCGCAGGTCATGCCCGTGCCGCAAATGGGACGTGATTGGAATCCCATGTTGCCATGCTGTTGCCGTCATGAAAGCGCGGAATATAAATCCATATGAGTATTGCGAGCACTGATACCTTACAAGTACGTACTAGAAAACGTACAGTGATGTCATTCTTGTCACCCGTGATAGAAAGCAATGGGAACAGCATTTAACCACCGGGAGAGTCCTCCCACCATTGGCTAGTAAGCAACTGGGTCGACCAAAGAAAAACAGGATCCGAGTTGAAGATCGACATCACAAGCGAAGAGTGATAACTTGTTCGTGCTGTAGAGAGGGGTAACAACTGTGGAAGCTACAAAAATTTGCCAATTCAACAATGAGGTTGATGGATTTTGTACTTTGGGTCTACTGATGTGATCTTTTTGAGCAACCGGGTCGACCAAAGCAGAAAATGATCCGAGTTGAAGATCGATATCGCAAGCGAAGAGCGGTAACTTGTTCGTGCTGTAGAGAGAGGGGTTACAACCGTGGGAGCTGTAAAAATCCGCCAGTTCACCAATGACGTTGATGGATTTTGTATTTTGGAGCCGTTCATGTAATTTTATTGTTTTGGGGTATGGTTTTGGATAGTTTTTTTTATGTATGTTTATGGGAAGTTTATTAAAATGACAGTAATGGTTTTTGTTGCATTTTTGGAAGTTTGTGTATAAATTATCATTTATTTTGAAACAATGTTTTGCATTTTTGGTTGTTTTTTTATAATTTATCATTTCTTTTGAAAAGAGGTGTGGAACCCAATATTTTGTTGTGGAAGATGATGTAATGCATTTATGCAACGTAACAATTCTGAATGGATTTTTGATCTAATGCACGTGAAATATCTCATTACATGGTCGGTGATGACCTTAGTAGTGTTAAATAAGGTCACCACAGACGCAGGTTAGATGTTTTCCTGACAAGAAGTTGTAACTTTTCAGGAAAGTGATGTGAAAAAAGTGATTACAAAGTCGGCGATGACCTTAGCCTTTGAAAAAGAAGGTCACTACCGACGCAGGTTGTCATCTTTTGTGCCAAAAAAGTTGTAACTTTTCCAGGAGGTTTGTGGAAAAATTTCTAACTACTGGTCAGCAATGACCTTAGCTTTGTAAAATAAGGTCACCACCGACGCAGGTTTCTAATTTTTGTGCCATAAAATTGTAACTTTTCGAGGAGGTTCGTGGCAAAATTTCTAAGTACGGGTTAGTGATGACCTTAGCTTTGTAAAATAAGGTCACCATCGATGCAGGTTTCCCTTTTTTTTTTTACCAAAAGTTGTAACTTTTCTAGCCAAGCACTGGCTAAAATTCCAAGTAACAGTCGGTGATGACCTTAGCAGTGTAAAATAAGGTCATCACCGACGCAAGTTTCCTAATTTTTTAACCAAAAGTTGTAACTTTTCAAGTAGATTTAGTGCTATAGGGTCGGTGATGACCTTAGCAGTGTAAAATAAGGTCATCACCGACACAGGTTTCCTAATTTTTCAACCAAAAGTTGTAACTTTTCCAGTAGATTTAGTGCTACAGGGTCGGTGATGACCTTAGCAGTGTAAATTAAGGTCATCACCGACACAGGTTTCCTAATTTTTCAACCAAAAGTTGTAACTTTTCCAGTAGATTTAGTGCTACAGGGTCGGTGATGACCTTAGCAATGTAAAATAAGGTCATCACCGAAGCAGGTTTCCTAATTTTTCAACCAAAAGTTGTAACTTTTCTAGTAGATTTAGTGCTACAAAGTCGGTGATGACCTTAGTAATGTAAAATAAGGGCATCACCGACGTAGGTTTCCTAATTTTTCAACTAAAAGTTGTAACTTTTACAGTAGATTTAGTGCTACAGGGTCGATGAAGACCTTAGCAGTGTAAAATAAGGTCATCATCGATGCAAGTTTCATAATTTTTTAACCAAAAGTTATAACTTTCCAGGAGATTTAGTGCTATAGGGTCGATGATGACCTTAGCAGTGTAAAATGAGGTCATTACCGACGCAGGTTTCCTAATTTTCCGACCAAAAGTTGTAATTTTTTATGCATCCTCAGGTATTTTGAGTGCTACAGGGTCGGTGATGACGTTGTATGAACAAGGAAAAAAAATGATATGCTGGGACTATGACATTTACATCAAAATACAACTATGTGTAACAAGAAAAAGATAAATACTGCATTTAAAATACAAGCACAAACAAACCATGCATTCAATTGACATTCAATCAAATCCAATATATAATTACAGTTAAATTCTGCACATCTCGTAAGTTTACAGTGAGAAATTTATAACATTCACAGCATAACCACTTCAATTACAAGTTACATTACAACGCATTGGGAATAACACATATAACACAAGGAAAAGTTTACTGCAAGTCAGTGGGCAAGATCGGGAGTGGAGGGAGGTTAAGCCTCGAGGCATTTCGAACCCAATTTTGCACAAATATATCGATGACAATTCTTTACCGGTAGTACGGGATGTCTGACTGGGTGAACTTGATGGGACGACGATATACGCAGTGTTCCGCAAACACACAGGCGAACAACCCACAGTCATCTCTATTGTCTTGAAATTGGATGTCCGTCTTTGTGGTCATCGTCCACATCATAAGCATCGACCACCCACGATCCATGAATCTTTGTTGAAGCTACAATTTCTATCCAAACATAGTGAAAATGAATGATACCTCAAATTTGAAATTTATTTACTATCCAAACATTATGCTGCCAAGAGAGGAGCAAATATGTACTTACAAATCTTTTGCATGTATTTTGGCCCCAGATATCTCCCTTTGAACTATTATAGTACTCCGAGCGACTCTCATTGACATATCCAACGAGTAAGGACCAATGGTTGTGAGTGTGAACTATGTAAACTAGAGTTTTGCACTCCATTGCGTCTATTACACGTTCTCCCTTTGACCCAAAGGTCATGTCATCCCTAGTCTTTAGACCCTTTTCCCAGTTACTCTGCAAGACAAGCATCTCATACATCAAACAACTAGGACATTTAACCTAGTGAGTACAAAGTCAAAGTGGGTAAGACAATATTTTATTGAATTTACGCATATACTAGGGTTAGCCAAGTATGCATCATTGCACATTTCACGTAGCACTTCAAACCAAAAATATATGATACTCGAGTCCATCTAAGTGCCCTCGTCCAATAAATCTCTAAGGGACTTAGAATCGACGCATGAGATTATCATATTCAACTCCTCTTTCCTGTCAATGCAATGAGTATTAGGACGTTGAATTAGTAAAAAACCTAACAAAGACTACATTACTACAGAACTGTTTTCAACAGTTGTAGTTACCTGTGCATGTAATATTTGTAGAAATCCATCAACAGTTCCTTCTCCACTTTCGTCAGAACATAACTTGTTTGGGGTAATGGATGTTGATAATCCAGAAACTTATCCGGGATCTTCCTCAGTCTGGGTATGTGCTTACACCTCCATATCAATGAATCGATTGTAGCCTGTGTAGGGGATACAATGATTGCCTGGCAAGTGACCTTCGGTGGAGTGTTGTATCCTTAAGGACCGGGCGAGACGGAGATAAGATCCTCGATAGGGATGCCATCCACATCACCAAAAGCTGCATCAAGGTTGTTGGCATCAGCTTCATTTTTTTGCTCCTCATCCAAAGTGTGGAAGGCTGATGCCTTGATGAGGGAGTCCTCTATCATCAAGGGAGCATCGATACTAGGTCGAGGCTTCTTAGTGCGGCTTTTTGAGGACTTCCCTTTAATCCTTACACGCTTTGGCGATTTGACAGTCTGCAAAATGAAGCAAGTTATGGTGAGAAAATCACCAAAATCATTCATCAATTCACAAAATTAAATGCTTGAATTTATTTATATCCTTACGAGAGTATCATCAACTTCCTCATCAGACGAACTACATGTCTCGACATAGCCCTGGTACGTATTCCCAAATATGGACCTAAATCTGTTGACTTTTTTCTTAATTGAAGTTATGAAGGTGAGTAGGTCTATATTTGCAGCGATCGAACAATCGCATGACCGTACAACATGGTCGAGGAAGAGAGAGACCTATAGTGGACATATTGAAAGGATTCCGTTAGAAAATATATTAACTAAATAATGTGAAGCAAAGTAAGGGATGCAAAAGGTGTGAACGTCATACCCGGGTCTGTGGAACGGTAGGAGCTTAGGCATCAGGCTGTGGGGGAGGATCCCTTTATGGTTCGTCCAGTTGCCTGACACGGCCAATACGCATGATGGTATTTTCTTCATACCATCTCATGTATTCTTCTTCATCGTCCCCGCCTTTTGATTTTCTTTTTCTCTTGAGCACATTGTTTGCCCGAGCTTCCCATGACTTCACCTTCTTCTCATACACTAGACTCCAATCTATAATAGATCTCCCCTTATTTTCTTTCCGCACAATGGGCCTGACGAAGCGTGGAGGCATCGTCTGCCTCATGACTCTAGGGGTAGGGTGACGATCCAACACCTAATATGATATAAGGGGAGAGTCTGTTGTGAAGAATGCTCTGTCAGCCTTCAAGACATGCTTCAAAAAATCCTTTCCATATTTCGTATACGGCTGCCACTCAAACTGTCCATGAAGCATTGAGTAAGTTAGAACTATTAAAGTAAGTATGAAAATTATTGAAAAATTGAAATGAAATCTTTCTACCTCTTTAGACGTGAGGTAATTGAGTTGCTTTCTCACTTCTCTCACGGTCGTAAGATGGGTCATTCCATTAAGTCGATTGTCCCATGTAACAATGAGGGGAAATTGTATGTCATGGTCTAAGTGGTGGCTTGGACTTAGACTTCTACCAATCTTCATTCTAGTGTAAGCCCAGATTTGTTAAAAGAGAGGGATTCATTAGAATATTAAAATATAAATAGTGAAATTATGAAGAAGAAATATATCAAACTCACTTGAAGAAGCTGGAAGGGGCCAGAAAGAGACTTAAACTTCTTCTCCACAGCATCCCCCTCATCGATAGGGTCGGGCATCTCACGCTTCTGGACCCCTTTCCAATGTACACCCTTGTTTAGCATTGTGTAGAGATTCGCTAAACAAGCGGAGGCCCATGAGTAGGGCCTAAACTCTCTAAAAAGCTCTAAAGTATAAAAGGAACCTCGTTCCCTTGAAGAATTGCAAAGAATATGTCCCACCACCAATAAAAACAAATAGGCCCGAGTTCTGCACATATCCTCAGCCTCCGTCGTCTTCTTCTTCGCCTCTCCTTTGCCTTTTTTCTTCTTTGCATTTTGCTTCGGCTTCTCCTTCTCCCTCAACTCCTCTAGAGTGGGACAGTAGAAGCGTTCCAGTCATGTGAACTTAAGGGAGAACCCATTGTAGTCTTCTTTCATTTGGGGCACCACACCAAACAGCTACCAACATAGATCATCAAACTCGTAGTGGGTGTATGTCCGGCTCGTTACGGGTGGACCATCAATAGGTAGGCCGTAGATGTATGCTACGTCCTCTATGTGATGGTCGCCTCACCGGATGGGAGACGAAATGTGTTCATCTCCGACCTCCACCACTTCATAAGCCCCATGATCAATGCATGGTCAATCCTCATCCACCTCATCTGAGCTAGATGATACAACCCGGCCTCGACAACCCACTGCATCTGTCGCTCATTCAGGTCCCACTGCCTATAGTTCGGGTTAGTGGGAAAGCATCTGTATGTGCCCAACTCCTGCGAGAAAAATGACAGTTTGAATAACGTTAGCCATAGATTGAAAAGAAGTTCAATTGATTACTGGTTGTGTGGAAGAGAGTATACCAAATCGAGTTCGATAGCGGCGGAGATGTAATGCTCTTGCTCGCACAAAAGTACAGCTGGTTGTGCATTTGAGGCACTAGCCTCATTTGAGGTACTAGCCTCGTTGCGGGGCACTTCAGCGTTGCTTGTATTTTCTTTAGATATCTGTGTACATTCAAATTAGACATGATAGCATTGAATGTTATGAAGGCAAGCATAAATAAACTATGAAAGCCAAATATCCAAAACCGACCACCTAATACTCTCCCCTATAATGGAAGATGAATCAAGAGGCAAATGAAAAATGAAAACACAAACATCACCATAGTAATTCAAATCCTAAGAAAATCAAGGTCTTGTATATATCTCCATAATGTCTAAACATATAACTATTTATCTATTCAATTATCCTAAAGACAAAATACCCATTCTAACAAGCATTTAAGCCACAAAGAAGATACGAAATAAACAAAATCAGCCAAAAACTTATCCATCAATCCAAACAGTGCACAGATCAACACTGATTCCACCACAAACACAAATCATTCAACGATAAAAAAATTGCATTTCCACATTTTCACATCACATAAGGAATATCTAAGCATATAACCATCCATTCAATTGCCCTAAAACACAAAACACCCATTGTATCAGGTATTCAAGCCACATAATATCCACATTAAAAGCTATTCCACCACAAAGTACAAAACACAAATCATCAAATGAAACCCATAAACTACATTTCTACATTTACAGACCACCCAAAGAATAGCAAAAACATATAACCAACTATTCATTCGATTGCCCTCAAAACAAAACACCCATTCTATCAATCATTCAAGGTGGTAAGGAAAGCTTAAAATGAACAAAATCAGCCAATCAAGTGCTTGTTCATTAATCCAAACCCCATATACATTGTCATTGATTTCACCACATAGCACAAAACCCAACTAAACAAAACCAGCACTGATGGATTGAGACCATAGATCTATTCTTATTTCTCCATTTACATCCTAGATTATCGGTTGCAAGTTTGCCAAGTTTGCAACCAGCTATTCATCTTGATTTCTTGAAATGATAGAGGATATAGACTGTGTTAATTAGTATATAAACGACAAACCTATTTGTTAAAGAAAGTTCCATGTACCAGTTTCAAGATAACTAATGGTGTAGAGCCATTGAAACTAATGATCTACTTGGTTAGTGAGGTGATGATTGGTTGATGAAGCTCTGAATATTAAATGCTGTGGTGTAATTCTTTTAGAGATGGTGGGTATTGTAGTTCAAATGTGTCATCAATTCACATTCTATATGTTGTGTGCAATATTCAGGTCATGTGAGGAGGAGATGATATGGTTCGGTCACTCATATGGATCGGATGTGGTTCTTTGAATAGAGATCCTTCTTCTTTTTTTCACATATGAATTGATGCATTACATGCTGCAGTTGCTAATGGTCCATCTATATCTTATTATGAAGATATTTTGAGAGCTAATCCTAGCATATGAACCCATTCACATTATCGAAATGAAGAAACACAAAAAAGGAACAAATGAACCACTAGTGGCATTTGACCACATACAATATCCTCAAGTTTGGAAAACAAAAAATAACTCACTCAAACTTCTCTGGAAGTGTTAAAACAAACACCAATCCTCCATCGTCTTTCTCAACTGAAAATACCTTAAATTTAGAATCTACAAACCCTAATCAATGCAAACAAACAATGTACAAATTGAATACGACATTGAAGATAACAAACCATGCACTTTGATATCATATGCGGGATGGCGGGAAAACAAAATGGAGGGAAAATACAAAAACATTGACAAGGATTCAAAAACGGAAAGAGATAGATACCTCTGGAGTTTCAATAGAAATCACGGACGATGGAAAAAATGATGGGAGCAAAGAGAAGCAGTTGAGGAATTCAGTTTGAAGGCTGGTGGTTGTGGAAATGGAAGCAACCACTCTTCGTCACTCGTCCAAGGTCAGTCTTGACGGTTGGCTGGAAGAGAGAAGAGAAAAATGAGAAGAAACAGGGATATGAGCCCTAATATGGTTCGCGGACAAGGTCAGCGCCGACGATGTGCCAAATAGGTAAAAAAAAATGAAAATTGGGCCCAATTGCTCTAATTTGTGCCCCACTTGCTAAAGTGCTTAATCGCGTTAACAAGTGCGGATAAAGTGATTTTTCTGGTTAAATCCTCTAGAAGTTAATACCTTGAAGAAATTTGACTTTATTTAGTAGAGATGGAAGTCTATCAATTGGAACAAAGTAATACTTGATGAATGGAATTTTAGGACATGCATCAGTTATTTGTATGATTAAGGAATCTCTTACCAATGAAAGTTGATAAACATGCTTGTCAACATTTTATGCATCAGGAACCGGCTTAACCCGGATATTTTTTTATGGTGTAACAGCTACCATCACATAAGTTGTTATCGAATTTTAGGATCTCATCATTAAATAATGTAATAAGAATTTGATCGCCCTATAATTTTAAAATAGAAAACATAAATTAAATTAGTTCTAATATTAAATATTTAATGTAATAACAAATTTATGTAAACTACGTTTTATCTTTTCATCAATAACAATAAGTTTCTTTATTCTTCCTGATCCCTTTCTTGTATGATATTCTTTGTCTTCAAGGACTCTGCTAAGCCTTACTTTGATATGCCATCTATCACAAAAATAGTGGATTTCTTCTAGGCGATGATATCTCTTGGACGACATTTATAATTGAATGATTTTTCAAATCCTGTAGTAATAGGAACAAAGGATTATGATCCATTTTTAATGAAAAGCATTATATGAATTATGATGACATGTTTTATAGGGTCTAAAGTAGTAACAATTACCTTTATTATTATTATTTTGTGGAATGCCTTTTTACTTCATTCAACACTTTATTGTATACAACATTTCTTGTATAGCCAAGAGGGATGCCATCATTTTTCTTTAGTTTTATTTTCAGTCCAGATTTTTTTGTGACTTTGGATATAGCTACATACAGTTGGCCTTGAGAAAAGACGGGTTTAGGGAGATATAGGCCTATTTTTTTTTTTGGTGTTTGACCTTGAATTTTATTAATTGTGATAGCAAATGTAACTTTTATTGGAAACTGCCTTCTCTTTAGTATAAATGGCCATTTTGTATTAATCGTTGACATTATAATACGTGGTATGAAGACACATTCTCATGTATTTGTTCATGTAATTATCTCTGCATCTATTACCTTGTGTCTCAATTCCTTGATAATAAGCCTTGTTCCATTATATAACCCAATAGACTGATTTAGATTGCGAATCAGCATTATCGGAGTTCCAATTTTAAGGTCTAGATGGTGATTTGGGGATCCACTAACATTTAATGTATTAAGGAATTCTGTAGTATACAAGATTCCTTGAATACTTTCATTACTATCAGCCTCCACCATTATATCGGCGCTTAAATAAGTTTGCCCTTTTGTAGGAATAATTGAGAGAACAACATCAGTAATCTTGTCAATATAATCATTTAGTGGTGTTAAGATGGCTCTATCCCTCAGATAAGATGGATCTTTATAATTCTTATCTATATTTTCAAAAACAAAGTTTATCAGTGGCAGAATCTTATCCTTGTATGTATCAATACTTTAATCAGATAGTATCTCAACCAAGTTGTCGTCATCATCATCACTGGTAGAGTTGCATTCTCCATCTCTGGTAGAGTTGCATTCTCCATCTCCAATACTTAATACCCATCTTGCAAACTGTGCCATATCATCATCGGTTGTTAAATTTTGCAGATGCATATTTTCGATTAGGTTTTGAACCTTACAATTCTTCCATATTAAAGATTTTGTAATTGAAGAGGAAACTATATCCTCTCTACTTCCTTTTCTAATTAGAGGCAAAATTTGTCTAAAATCTCCACCGAATGGAACATTTATTCCTCCAAATAATTTAAAGCCTGCAGTAGGGTTAGACACATTGAGTATGTCACGTAGAGTTCTATCAACAGGATCAAAGGCATGCTCATGCATCATTGGTGCTTCATCCCATATAATCAAAGTTGTATTCCAAATTTGATTGTTTACTAAAACTCAAAGAATTTCAAGATGGGTCTCAAGAATATTACTTTGGTTGCGGGGAGCCTGTATTAAAATTATTCTTAGGTTTCGTATGATAGGATGTACAACCCAAGATGCACCTACTAATTAGGAAAATGAGTTTCTTAAATAATAGTGTACGAAGAATGAAATAGAGAGGCAACAGATGGCCATATATCCTTATGCAACTGTAATATAGAGAAAAATATGATGCAGGCTCAGACATGTACAAGACTAAATAGCAATTTATGGTTGCAAGCTTAGTAGATATAGAGTAATCTCGGAGTGTATCGCTGAAGAGCATCTAAGAAGGTTATACGATAATTGAGCTGCATTAAAAAGCGTATGCTCACATATACAAGCAATCAGATCGCTTTGAGGTTATTTATTCAGATTCAAATTTTGTTGGTCGCCTCAAAACTAAATTTTTTTATGTTAGAGTTTGTTTTTTTATTCGATCTTGGAGGAATGCAAACTAGACAGATGCATGTATGTAGCATGCTTTGAGGCCACATGATAGGTATTGTGGATTAGAAACTTTATCCGAGGACTGTATATAGGATACAATTGTGGAGCCACTGAAGGTTTATTGTGGAAACTATAGGGAAACTTGATTTGCCAAGAATGAAAGTTGCTTCACGTTTGGTAACCGGAGAGGTTGCAGGATTTAGGATTCCTCTCTTTTAAGGGAGAAGTAAAATTCTTGCCAAGGATTTACATAATTAATGATTCCTTGCATTCCACGTTTAGTTGTAAGGGGTAGAAGCAACTTGGGCATAGGGACCTAGGGGGCCAAAATGGTGGTTCAGGCCTTTTTCTTTGTGAATTAGATTGTTCGATTTTGATTTGGATTTTTAGGTATTTAGGGGTCTCTCAGTTAATTAGGCTTACTATTTTATTGGAGTTTGATTTTGTATATTTTAATGGTTTCAAATTTGCATTTCACTAACTTCGAGTAGGGAGGAACCCAGCTGGCCACAAGGACCCAGAGGTCCAGATTGGTTGTTTGGGGGTTCTTAGTTAATTTGAAGTCCTTCTGTTTTGTGGTTTTTTAATTAAGGTATGTTGTTTTTAGTGTATTTTATATTTCAGGATCGTTTAGGCTAATTGATTTTTAATTTTTAAATGGATTTCAATTTTTAAGTTCCACTTAGACACAAGGGTCCCTCCGATCTAAGTTGTCCAATTCTTTCATTTAGAAATTTTGAAGTTTTTCTAATTTTTTTTTTGTGAAATGCAAAAACAACAAGGAAAGAAGATAAATAATTTTAGGCCCTTTTGAATTTTTTTTTTTTTTTTGCAAAATTTTGATGTTTGTGTTTTTTTATGTTATTTTGTTAATTGGAAAGTGAAATCTAAATGAGAAGTGCCGGTTGACTAAATAAACAATTTAAAAGGAAGATCTATTCTAATATGTGATGTAGTAAATCAACACGACCACGGTTCCTCCCTCTTCCGGAGCTAGAGGTCTTGGTATCGACCTCCAACGATCCGTTCTTCAGGATTTAAAAGTTGAGTCTACTAGTGCTACCATCTTGGGCCCATAGGAGTATTTACCTGGCTTTCCTCTGGATCCAAAGGGACTAGTCCAGCCCAAGCAAAAAAATAAATAAAAAAATAAATAAATAATCAAAAGATGAAAGGGGAGAGGGTCCAGACAGGCTGGGCACAAGGACCTAAAGGTCCAGACCGACTAATCTCGATTTCTAACTTTAGTTATATTCACACTTGATGGTCAATTTAAATTTATCATATACCATTTATTGGTCCTACTTTCTTTTATCTAAAAAAAAATTATATTTTTACTAAATTTTTACCCCCTTTTATGTAATTAAACTCATGCAATATACATCTTATTTTGGATCTAGATCTATACTGGATCTTCTTTTTCTAAGTTTCAAGCTGATACAAAGAGCTCCTCGTCGGAACCAAATCCTGATTACAAAAACAGGTCAGGATCCATATCCACCAGGGTTTAGTTTTGGATCCGATCCGTCTGAATCCCTAGGGTAGTAGTAGATTGGTCAGTTTCGGTCCGGGATCATAGTGGACCTGGAATTGTTAATGAATTGGGCTCAAAATTGAAATCAATTCAGAATCAGTTTTCTAGTTCCGAAATCGGACCGATGAGAAGGTTAAATGAAAAATAGAACCGATTTTTTTATATGAGATAGGTTTGAGTCTTGTTATAAAATAATTTAGAAAAAAAAAATTCACTTTTAAGAAGAATTTTAAAAAATTAAGATAATATATAGGGCCTTGAGTCGACGGACGGTTACAAAAGGTGGAACCCGATCCGTACATCTTTATTTATTGGAACTTAAATAAAAAGCCAAATCCGGTTATTAATGAGGGTGGGACCCATTGACATACAAGAGTACGCGACCTGCCTGGAAAAAGCAAAAGTGAGTCAGTCCCTCACGAAAGATTTTCACTTGCCCTGTTTTGGAGAGGAGAAACCCATTTGCAGAAACTGATAGGAAGAAGGGCATTGGTTGATTTTACCGCCGAAAACACTGCATAGATGGAGAAAACTAGAGCTTCTTCAACTGCTTCTTTGAGATGGGCGATCCTTCGCAGGGCCTTTCTTACTCCTTCCAACCCAGGTATAAACCAAAAAAACGCTTCCTTCTCTCTCTTTCATCAATTGACAACATTGTTATCTTCAACCCCAAATCGATTCTGGGTCATCTGATCGAATCTAATACCATTGAATTTCTCCAATCTTTATAACTAGTGATTCTAGTTAGGGTTTCTGTCTTTCCAAAACAAGTGGGCATGGGTGGTTTTTTCTTTATTGAAATTAGGTAGATGAAATCAATTGATAGTTTCAATAGAATTGTGGGCACGTTTGTATGGCCACTTTTCCACGGGTAATGCATGGAAAGTGGCGTTTAAAATTTCATGTTTGGTGCGGCTGCTTCTTTTAAGGAAAATTGGAAAAATTAACTTAACTTTTCAGATTCCACGGAAAACCATTTCCAATGGGGGAGGTCGGAAAAGGTTTTCTGTGGAAAATGGAAAAGTTTTCAGCGGAATTGGTTTTCCGCAGCGCCGCATCAACATGCCCTACAAGAGTGTCATGCTTGGAATTTGAAAACCATGTGAAACAGTCCTGGTGATTATAAAGGTATTTTGCATGGTTTTGCTGCTTCAATCTACCTGATGTAACAATTGCAACACCGTCATCTATATGATACATAGATGCAGGTTAATAAATTGGGTGCTTGTTCCACTATGTTACCCTATGGCCAGTTCTTACTTAGATAGTGTGCACATACCCTTATTTTGAGTATATTGGTAATGGATGGTGGAGTGGAGTCTTTGCACACATTTAGAAGCTGTGCCAATGGAGTCTTCACACATGGGAGATGCCAAGGAATCTTCTCTCAAAGGCTAAGAGTGTATATTTCCCGACCTCACGATAGGAAGATAGAAAGGAATTAATTGAGTTCATTTGGGAGCCTTTACAAGCTTTTTATGGCCTAGTGGCCAACTATCTTGGCTCCTGATTCGAGATTAGGGTGAACAATAATTTTGACTCCCAATTAGAGAGAGCATCTCCTAACTGTCTCCTAATGGTT
The DNA here is from genome assembly GCA_028538565.1 of Umbellularia californica. Lineage (NCBI taxonomy): Eukaryota > Viridiplantae > Streptophyta > Magnoliopsida > Laurales > Lauraceae > Umbellularia > Umbellularia californica. Next base: position 57,914,750 of record JAPQWN010000007.1, read on the forward strand.
TTTGACCTTCACGCCTTACTGAACTTAATCATATTACAATCAAGTAGATTATCTTAGGATGAGACTTCCTAAAATATGAGATTGCAACTGAATGAGCAGCATTTAACATAACTATAATGCCCTTATTCAGCATTTGTGTTTAAATACTTATGTTATAGACCTTTAAATCAATCGGGGCCGTGTTGGTCATTCTGGGCATTCTCTTATAACTTGTTTTTGGCCATTGCCTACTCCAGTCGGTAACATAGGTTATGTGATCGCTGTTAATTGTTTGACTTTGTAGTTTTGTTCTATGAAAGTAGTATTTTTTGTGTTGCAATTGGAAACACTTTTGCGCCTGTAAGACATCTTAAGTGTGGTTAGGTTTTTACTTTTCTTCCATTTCCCATGTCTACTTCACTTGGTAACATAGGTTATGTGATCACTGTTGGTTGTTTTTGTAGTTTTGGTTGTTTTTGTAGTTTTGTTATGTGGAAGTACTATTTTTTGTGTTGCAATTGGACACCATTTTGCACCTGTAAGACATCTTAAGTGTTGTTAGGTTTTTACTTTTCTGCCATTCAGGAAATGATTACATTTTTACTTATCTCTTACCCTTAAGCATCATTGGACTTATTGAACTAAATCTAAACCTTAGCCTCATGGAGAAGTAAAAAACTAAAAAATAAAAAATAAAATTTCATGTATTAAATTTCTTACATGTTAATTTGAAAGCCATTTGGCTCGAGGACACGTTTTTGTAACACTGTTTTCATGGAATTGCTTGCGGTTTGGTGTAGCATATTTTCCTCGAGGAAAAGTTGCAAAAAGAAAGCGATTTGCAGATTGCTTTGCATTATAGTGTTCTTACTAGACTAACATAAATCATCTGGAACTTATGGATTGCTTTGCAGATCGTTCATCTCTAAAGGAGATACATCGCATCTCTAGGAAGGCATTACGTGGCTTTAATTTAATTCCATGTAATATCCTAAATGGTCATGAAATGGAAGAATTAGGCGCTTCATTGAACATAAAAGAACTTGAAGGCCTAAAAGATGCTTATTTGTGCTATAGATTACCTGTGCGCAGAGCTCCAACACTTTTTCTAATGTAAGTTTGATACTTATTTGTTCTTCTAGTTTCTTGTGCTTCTCATTATGTAAAATAATGCAAGATACACTGAATTTTTTCTGTTGAGTTTGTATGCATTTCTGTTGTGTTCTGTCAACTTCATTGTTAGTTTTATTCTTTTATTAAAATGTGAACATTTAGATGGTTTTCCTATATCTTCTATTAACTTGTAGTTTACGTTTGTTTGCATTCTGCTTACTCCTCAGCGTGGTTCTTTTATTCTTTAGATAAGGTTAAATGCTGGTACCTGGTTGAGTTGGGAATATATTGAATCCAAAATATGCTCGGTTTCATTTGTGTTTTCAAATGTAGCCAAGTAGCCAACCAATGATTGCTTCAGAAAATTTCCCTTTTATCTCCTGTTGCTGATGAGAAAGGATTTTATTTCAAAGTGACAAAATTGCAAGAAAGGAAGTCTATTGCAGATTAAAGTAGGAAAGCAAGTGAACAGTGGGCTGGAAAGGGTGGTATTGTGGACTTATGGTTTAGTCTGAAGGTCAACCTCCAAGTATAAGGCTTAATTACTGGCAGAAGACTTCTCTTTTCTTATGGTTTTGGGGAGCTTTAGGGTGCTACTCGGTTTGACTTGTCCCAGTCCCATGCTACTTGTTTGAGTCAACTTGCCTCGAGAATGACTAAGTTGCACACCCCCATCCCCCCACTCACCAATGAGTCCCGAGTTCTAAAACATTGTCAGTAATATCCTTTAATATAATGATGAGCAGAGCAAGCATGTACTAAGATAAGGCCCTACTAGAAAAACTTTTAAGTGGATAAATTAAAAATGAGAGCCCCTTTAGGTGGTAAGGAAAAGGAACGAAAATTGTTTAAAATCAAATGCAAATTTTGCTTTCAATTTTTTTTTTGAAACTAACCATGACAATCATTTGAAACTAACCATGACAATCATTCATTGGGCCCATTAAATTTTCATATATTTAATAGTTTTTTCCTTGATCTAGTGGTGTGGATTTCTTATTTGTCAAAATTGAAAGGTGGCGGTCTTTCCTTTCTTGAAAAGCGTCTACTATAATATATAATAATATGTTCATTTAGGGTCAGGTGAAAGTCAAAATTGAAAGGTAGCAGTCAAAGTTAAATAAAAAACCTTCTGCTACAACACATAATAGTGGCACCTTGATATTGAGGTTTACACTAGTGATGACTAGGGTGTCTCCAAATTCGATAGAAGATCTAATACAAGCTACTGTACACATTTTTCTTCTTGCTTTTCTTTTCTATTTTACTTATTTTTAGTGGCAAGGGGTTGGTGGGAGAGAGGATGGGGTAGGGAGGGACTGATTGTTTCTCACTGTAGTGAAATTGAGTTAGGTTGATTCAGTTTGTATCCTTGGAGGATCTCCCATAGAGGGAAAAATGTATTGGCACCCACAAGTTGTCACATGATCCAATATAGATCTTGTGCTGGCCTTCATTGATTATTATGTTGTTTGTTAAATCTTGGTTGACTTAGGTATAGGTGTAGTTTCAGTTTCTTGTTAGTTAGCAGTGATGAGCCAAGAGCCAGTGGCGGTTCCAGGATTCAAACTCACTGGGGGTACGATTAATTAAGTAATGGGGGTCCGGGGGCAACGCCCCCGGATTTTTTTTTTTTCGTTATTTATATGGGACGAATATAATGTAATAGTTTCAAGCAATAAAACAAAGAAATCTTTATTTATCACAATTGTTCCCTATGAGTTTTCATATTCTGAAAAAGTTCTATTACAATATCATTAGTAATAGTTCCAAGCAACTCTTTTTCTATAAAACATACAAGACATTATGCAGTCTTTACCTTTGATGCCCTAATAGTTGAAGAATTGGCCTAATAATATGTATAAAGAATGGGCCTAATATTTTTTACTGGGGGCCTGGTTACATGTCATTGGGGGCCTAATTACATTAGGTCTAACTTAGTGTGTGTGTGTGTGTGTGTATATATATATATATATATTTTTTTTTTTTTTTTTTTTTCTTTTTCCAAAAATTCACTGGGGGCCCAGCCCCCCAGTGAATACAAAGTGGATCCGCCTCTGCAAAGAGCTGTAGTTATCTTTGAATGATATTGGGAAGGTGTAGTGTCATGTTATGCTTGTCATGTAAAGAATTATTGTATTTTATTGTAAGAGTCCATCAGGATGGCTGAAAGGTCTAGTGTCATTATGAATCTCCCAGAAGCTTATGAAGTAGAATCGTGCGACTTGCAGAATCTCTGGCTGGAGAGTTTCAGAGAAGAAAGGAGGAGATCATTAGGATAAGGGAGGTTTGTAGTTGAATATAGGACTATGTTTGTATATTTATATATCCTTTTTGAGATAAGATTTAGGAGAAACTTATGCTTTTAACAGAGAAAAGAGATGGAAGATGAGGGATGGGAAAAGGAAGGTGGTGTGATGGTGGTTATTGTGGAAGCGGGTGGAGATAATACCATGACCAGCCTGATCACAAGGTTGGAGGCGACCATGGCTCTAATGCCATGTAAACTTTAGAGATTACATTCTATAAGTTGGCTGTATAAACTTCATTAAAAGGCATCTGACAATTTTAGAGTATAGATAATAAGAAAATCAAATAAGATGGAACGATAATCTAATCCTTACAAGCCAGCAAGATATTAAGTATTAACTAATCTTAAGATATCTTATTAGAAATCCTAAGTCACCATAACATCACTAGCATAATTCGAGGTCACATTTGGCAACCAAATCTGTAGGGATTCCTCACTGGTTTTCCCCAAGGATTTGGAAAATCCTTGTTTGCCAATTGTAAATCCTTGAGGATTTTGGCCAGTGGAAATCCTAAATTTGGAGGATTTTCAGGTCCCACATTGGATTTAGAAATCTTTAGTTTTGCGTGTATTCATGCTCCGACACGAAATTTTCTCATCCATATGCGCCGATATGCACTCATATCATGTGAATTCCTCAGAAATCCTTAGTGAGGAATCCTCTACTCCGCAGCAATGAGGAATTCTCAAATCTACGGATTCCTCGCAGGTACCTCACCTCTAACCAAATATCCCTAGACATCCTTAACTTGTCTATTATGCATGAGACGCTGTCATAAACTCATATATTCTTCACCAGTTTCTAGTGTATGTCATTTGTTTTTGTTATTTGTTTGGGTAATGCTATTGTTTTCTTTTATTTTCTACTAAGAGCCACGTCATACATTTAAAGTTTACAAAACTATTTCTATTACTTTAGTGATTTTTTTTCTGCCCACTAGTTGCCGATTAGTAAATTTCATATTCTTTTTTAACTTGTTCATCATCGTCATGATCAAAGCCTTGTTCCAACTATGTTGAGGTCAGCTGCTTTTTTTTAATTTGTTAATTTTTATTAGATAATTTTTCTGCATGATTTATTTATAATCATTATTTATTTTCGTGAATGAATAATAATGTTATGATATTTTGTGCCATGGTACTTTTGAATAGAGGATCTTATTTATATGTAGACAAATCTTCCTGTGAGAACTACTCACAGTGTTACGGTGAGGGTGACAAAGTAGGGCCCATGTGACCCTAGGGTTTGCACCCACATATGGACTAGACATTGGATCGAGGGTCTCTCTCTCTCTCTCTCTCTCTCTCTCTCTCTCTCTCTCTCTCTATCTACACACACAGAGGCATGAGATTGACCCCATTTTTTATATGTGGGTACATCATGATTGAATTCTTCCATCCCCCCATGTCCCATGATTTGTGGGGCCTTTAGCAGCTGGTATGCCCGGTAAGGGATTCATAGGAATATTACCCGATATTCATATATGTATATAAAGTTTTAAAGATAAGATTCATATGAAACTTGTGCTTGTAAAGGTGAAACGAGATGGAAGATGAGGGATGGGAGAAGGAAGGTGGTGTGATGGTTTTTCAGGAAGTGGGTGGAGCTAGTACCATGATCAGCCTTATAACAAGACTGGAGCCCAGTAAGATGGAACAATAATCTAATCCTGACAACCAAAGTAGATCTTAACTGTTCTTAAGATATCTTATCATAAATCCTAATTTATCTTAATATAACTAGCATAATTTGAACGTCCTCAACTTTTCTAATATATAGTTATAAAATTTTTTTTTTTTTTTTCTAATATGCAGGAGACGCTATCATGAACTCATATATTCTTCACCACTTTCTAGGGTGACATTTTGTTTTTGGTATTCGTTTGTTATGCTGTGTTGTCTTTTATCTACTACTAGGAGCCACTGAAGTTTACAAAAGTATTTCTATTACTTCAGTGATTTTGGTTTTCTGCCCACTCAGTTGCCTAATAAAAAATCTCATATTCTTTTTTAACTTGTTAATAATTCTTTTCAGATAAGATTGACAATTCTAGTTTACTTGGTATTATTAAATGCTGCATAATTTGTTTATAATCATTATATCTTTTCTTGAATGAATAATGATGTTATGATTTTTTGTGTGATGATACTTTTGTTAAATAACTTCTTTTCTAGAAGCAAAAAGAGAAGAAGTTGCAACCCAAGACATGCCTTCTTGTAATAGAAACTTAATTGCATGCTATTTTTATTTCAACCAATCTCTAATAGCATTTGCGAATTCCTTTCAGCCAAAGAGTAGAGAGCCATGTTCACCTCAATGATTTTGAGATCTGTAACAGATATGATGTTGACAACACAGGCCTCATTTGTAAGTCCTTGATGCTTTGTGAGAGATCTTGTACTCAATTTTTCACAATGAATGTTTATCATTACGAAACCATTACTTTTACTTCATAATGTCAAGATGTTTATATTTTAAATTTTGTATACTTCTGCTTTTTCTGCATCATTACATGACCTTTGTAGCTGGAGGGATGCTTCCAGTATGGCTGTCCTTCCAATTTCTAGTCTCTGTCGGTCATATAAATGAATTACTTATTTTCAGCTATTTGTTGCTGCCTGTTCTTGCTTCCGCGTCCTGTGGGCTCGATCTGTTTAATCCAATTGTCCTATCATCTAAACCCAATATAGATTTTGAGGAGTCAACTGAAAGCCACTGTTGCTGTTGAGGCCTGGTTGTTGCATCTCCACACATCAATAGCCAAGTTTCTTCTACCCAAAAAAAAAAAAACCCAAGTTTCAAATAAATAGCCTTTCTAGTGATTAAATGGATTCTGATGTGGCGTCCACATGCATTTCTCCCCTTTTTTTTTTTTTTTTTTTCATATTTGTCCAATTTCCATGTAACATATTATATGTTCCTTAAATTTTGTCCTCCATCTGTTTTGAATAGAAATGTTAATGTGGAAGCTATAATGGTACTGGTTCATGATCTGTTGAAATTCCCTTTATCCTGAGTTTATGAATCTTATTTTCTAGGGTCTATCAAACCTGATACGGTTTTCTGGTGTTGGATTGCAAATTTGCAACAGTTTCAACCATACTTGTCCACTTGGGTTTCGGTTAGACATTAGATGATACTATTAGTTCTATACAGAAGTGAATTGGTATCTATGCCTCACTGAAGATTTGTTGTTTTGTTTACATATATCTTCAACAATTTATTCTTAACTGGTAGTAATTAGTTTGCATCACAAATATAATCTCTATTCAAGTGCCACTTGCCTTATGCACACACAGGTCATTGGCCATCAGAAGATATCCTTGCTTATTTTTGCTTGACTCATGCGGAAATGTTCAGGTATGCTAGACTCTGTATATTTACCTGGTAAATAAGCATTTCTATTGTAGTTGAAAGCAAGAATTTTGTCTTTGGTTTTTTTACATTGCAGCAAGATTATTGCATCTGTATATATTAAACTCAGTATGATTGTTTGCTGTCATTCTATCCAATTTCATCAAGGTCCAAAAGAATCCTTGAACTAGGATCAGGCTATGGATTAGCTGGACTAGCTATTGCAGCTGGCACAGATGCCACTGAGGTTGTAATATCTGATGGAAATCCTCAAGTTGTTGATTGTATCCTTTCCAATAGGTGGTACATGCTCTTTATATTTTTCTATTTTGATAGATTTACCGGCATTTTATTTTAATGTGCCTTTGGTGTAATGTGCATATTTGGCATTTTCGAATGGTTTGTTTGGAAAGAGGCTTTGATGAAAGGGGCGAGGATACCTTTTCGTGCTATACTAAAAATATGCCTCTCATTTCTAGTTTTTACCCTTCATTGGATTCATTTGAATTTTGGCAGTACATCCTTAACATTCAGATATTCAGCGCAACATACAGGCCAATGCCGGAGTTTTTGGTGAAACAAAAGTGAAGTCCATGATATTGCATTGGAAAACGGAACAATCCTCAAATGTCCTGAACACCTTTGATGTCATCATTGCAAGTGATTGGTAAATCTCATTTCGTTTTGGAGCACTTGCCATTTTCATTACATTGTTCTTTTTTTTTTTTTTTTTTTAATTCATTTTGGAAACAAATGGTTATAGTCTTCCTTTATAGAAGGTACTTCATATTTGAATTCTCATGTTGTGATGCACTCTTTTTGTACGGGTACTTTAATCTTCCTCAATGTTTCCCATATTAGTTGTGAACTTTGTATTAAAATAAGGACTGTCAATTTTCTTCAAAATTGCCTTGTTACATGTGCTAGACACATCATTTTTATTGAGAGAGGAACAAATTATTTGTTTATTCTTCCATTTTAATATATATTATTGTAATTACACTGTCATCCTCAAAACCTTGTCCTAGCTATATTGGGTTCAGCTACATGAATTCTTGCCATTCTAGTCTATCCTAGGACAAATCCTTGGCTAGGTTGCATTTCTTTAGATCTGTCCTTCATACTTCCATTCATGTCTTCTTTGGCTATCCCTTCCTTGAGAGGCCATCAACTTGTATAGATTAATTTTTCCTCAACGGCACTATTGTTGGCCTGAGTTAGACATGTCCAAACCATCTCAAATGAGTCTCCCTTAATTTATCATCTATTGATACTAGCTGTAAATGCTTCCGAATGTGCTCATTTTTTTGTCCTTCCTAGTTTTAACACACATTAATCTTAACATTCTTATCTCTATTATACTCATTTTTTGCATTGTTATTCCTAATTGCCAACATTCTACTCCATAGGTCATAACTAGTGCAATCGTTGTCCTGTTTAACTTTTTCCTTCAATCTTGTTAGTATGTGATGATCACAAAGCACTCCAAAAGCATGTCTTTACTTCTTTCCCTATCTAGCTCTTATCGTATGTGCGATATCCTCATATTTCCCTTCATTACTAATTATGAAGTCAAGGTATTGGAAGGACTCTTTTTGTAGTATCTCTTGAGCTTCAATTTTCACAAAATTTCTCTCCCTCTCTCTCTCTCTCTCTCTCTCTCTCTCTCTCTCTCTCTCTCTCACTTATATTCCATCTTGTACAACTTATTTTAAACCCATTGGATTCTAAAGCCTCACACCATCTCTCAAGATTCATATTTACGCCCTCTCTTGATTCATCCACAAACACTATATCATCTACAAACAACATACACCAAGATACCTCCTCTTCATTATGAGCAATTAACTCGTCCATAATCTATTCAAAGAGATAAGGGCTTAAAGCTGACTCGTGAAGCACACCTACGGTTACAAGAAACTAACCGGTCTCTTCACCGGTAATTCTTATGTTTGCTCTCATAATGTCTTAAGGACACTCCTATTATCTAAAACCTACCAATTCAAATCTCTTGGTACCCTGTAGTAGGCTTTCTCTAGATCGATGTAGACCATATGGATATTTTTTCTCCTCTCGGTATTTTTCTATTAATTGTCTAAGTGAGAAGATAGCTTCCATAGTTATCTCCCTGGCATAAAAGCTAATTGATTTTCTGATATCTTGGTCCTTTGTCTGAGTCGTTACTCCATTATTCTCTTCCACAGTATCATAGTGCTACTCACAAGTTTAATCCTACGATAATTGGTGCAACTTTGCATTTCTCCTTTGTTTTTGTATACGTACTACAACACTTCTCCATTCATTTGACATTTTCTTTGTTCTTTTTATTATATTGATGAGCATAGTTAACTAGACCCATCCAATTTCTTCGCATTTTTTAGCCTATGTCGGAATGCCATCTGGCTTTGTTGCATTTCTTGCTTCACTCCTGTCAACGCTTCATTCACTTCTTTTTTTTCTGATAACCAGGGTGTCCCAGCCCTTTGGGCTAGAATAACCCCTACGGGCCCAAGAGAGAAAGCCAGGTAAAATCCCCTTGTGGCCTTTGTGTGGTACTGTAGTTTCGAACCCACAACCTTCAGGTGCAAACCGTGGTCCTATGCCAACTGAGCTACCCTTTGGGGTTAATGCCTCATTCACTTTTGTTATCCTTATTCTATAGTGAAAGGTATGTGCGGGTAATGAAGTATCCTACCTTGTTCCTAAGCTTTTTATAGAATCCTCATTAAAAGTTTGTTAAAATATTCTCTCCACATTTCTTTAATGTCATTGTCCACAAAAACCTTTTAGTCATCATTCTTTATACATCTGACATGATCAAAAGTCCGTCCTTTTTCTTCCCTTATTCTTGCGAGCTTGAAAATATCTCTCATTTTCTTGTTCCCAACTTATTTTATAGGTTTCATATACTTTGAACTTTGCATGACTTACAACTTTCTTTAACTTCTTTTTTTGCCTTATTTATTTCAAAAGTTTTTTTTTTTTCCTGATATTCCCCTATTGAACTTTGTAGTAACATCCTTTTTCTCAAACAACTTTATGAACCTCTATGATCTACCACCATGTTTCTTTATCAAAGTGTCTTTTTCCCTTGATTCCTCAAGCACCTCTTTTGCAATCTTTCTGATACAGTTAGCTATTTGGTTCCACATCACCATAGTTCTGCCTCTAAATTCCATTATGCCTTCTTGATCGCTTTCTGTTTAAATATTGTTGCCCTTTCCCCTTTCAAACCCCCCACCTTTTTCTAGGTGATACGACCATGAAGAGACAAATAAAGACTTTGTGGAAAGCTTGGATGGATCCCTTGGTTGATCCTTCCTCCATTGTATAATCTCTTTTAGCCTTAATCAAGGCAATTACAACCTAATACAATCTATGTATATGGAAAGTGAATATATTACAAGCCTATAATCATGGAAAAAGGATATGTTACAGTCAACTTAAATTATCCCATGTGATGGGTCAGTTTGTACAAGAAATGGGCATAGTGGGCTTTGTGGGCCAGATGGTGTTAACACCCCCCCTCAAATTGATGCTGGTCAAGCAGGAGCAATTTGTGAACCAGGAACTCATGGCGAGGCCTAGGTAACCCTTTTGTGAAGATGTCTACAAGTTGGAGTTCATTGGAAACTTGTGGGAGACTAATGACGTCACGATAATATTCATCCTGGATAAAGTGACAATCCAACTCAATATGTTTTGTACGCTCATGAAAAACGGGATTCTCAGTGAGACGTATGGCACTTGTATTATCAGCATGAAGAGGGGTAGCTGAGGTCTGAGGAAAGCCAAGATCTGTTAGTAAACCACGAAGCCAAAGGATCTTGGAGCAGGTAGAGGACATATCACGAAATTCAGATTCAGTGGAAGATTTTGAGACCCTTTCTTGCTTTTTGCATTTCCAAGAGATGAGTGATTCACCCAAATACACACTCCAGCCCGTGGTGGATCTGCGAGTATCCTAACATCCTGCCCAGTCTGCATCAGAATAAGCATTAAGAGTAAGTGGTGTGCCAATCGGGAAAAACAATCCTTGTGTCGAAGAACCAAGAATATATCGTATGATCTGTTTGACAGCCACTAGATGGTGATGACGTGGCGCCGTCATGAATTGACTAACAACATTGACTGTATAAGAGATGTCGGGCCTAGTGATAGTCAAGTAGACAAGACTTCCGACTAAGCGTATGTAAGTTGTGGGATCATAGAGGAGATCGCCATCATCTTTTCGAAGCTTCAAATTGACCTCTAATGGAGTGTCTACAGGTGTAGCTCCATGTAGTCCAGCAAGTTCAATGAGATCAGTGGCATACTTATGTTGATGCAGAAAGAGTCCTTTTCGGGATTGCTGTACCTCAAGACCCAAAAAATATGTTAAGGGGCCAAGATCCTTCATATGGAATGCAGACTGAAGTGACCGTTGCAGATCACGAATCATGTTACTATGAGTCCCTGTGATGATAATATCATCCACGTATACTAGAAGTAATGTAGTTCCCTAAGGAGAAATATTTGTAAACAACGATGGATCATAAGGACTCTAAGTAAAGCCAAGATGAAGCATAGTAGAGCGAAACTTCTCAAACTAGGCTCTGGGTGCTTGTTTGAGACCATATAAGGATCGACGAAACTTAGCCACTTCAGTTTTGCAGGTAGACTTAGAACCCAGAGGGAGGCGCATGTAAACCTCTTTTTTAAGATATCCATGGAGGAAAGCATTTTTCACATCCATTTGATAAAGTGGCCATGACCTAGATGCTGCGATAGCTAGGATGACGCGTACACTTGTCATTTTGCCAACCGGAGCAAATGTCTTATCGTAATCAATGCCATATTCTTGACGGTTGCCGAGAGCCACTAAGCGACCTTTATAAAGAGCCAAGGTCCCATCAGGATTCAACTTGATAGAGTAAACCCATTTACATCCAATGGGTTTGGCGTATGGAGGACATTGAACAAAATCCCATTTATGATTGCCTTCTAGTGCCTCAAGTATTTCCTGCATAGCGTGACGCCAACACTCATGTTGCACTGCCTGGGAAAAATGATTAGGTATTTGAACAGATGAAAGAATAGTGAGTAATGATGTATGGGTGAAACCAAACCTATCAGGAGGTCTATAAATGTGAGGAGCGGCGAAGTTGAATGGACTGAGATATATGGGGTGCAAGAGCAGGATCAGAGGTTGAGGAAATGATATTGTCGGGAGGCTCGGGCACAGTAGTATTTTCCCGTCTACGTCGTTCATACACAAGAATAGGCTTAGTATTTTCCGCAGGAGAAATAGAAGTCTCTTCAAAGTTAGGGACCAATGAAATCAAAGGAGACGGATAATTATCATGATGATGTTGGAAAAAATATTGATTTTCAAAAAACACCACATTGCGAGAAACCCTTATGCGTTTTACTTTGGGATCATAACATAAGAAGCCTTTTGATCATTTGCATAACCTAAAAATGCGCACTTGGAGGACTGGGCAGAGAGTTTTGTTCGTTCTGCCAAAGGTAGAAGAACAAAACATATACAGCCAAAAGTATGAAGATGAGAATACGTGGGATGCTTTTGGAACAAACGAAAATAAGGTGTTTCATTTTGAATTCTAGGTGAAGGTAGTCTATTCATGACATGAACAGCTGTGGAGAGAGCCTCGGGCCAAAATTTTGCAGGAACTGATGATTCTAGGAGGAGTTAACGAACAATATCCAGGAGATGTCTATTTTTCCGCTTGGACACCCCATTTTGTTGAGGTGTATAAGGACACGTCTTTTGAGAAATTATCCCTTTGTGTTGTAAGAAATTTCGAAAAGCATTTGATATATATTCACCCCCCGAATCTATGCGAAGTCTTTTGATGGAAGTGGAAAATTGATTCTCAACATATGCTAGAAAAGCTTTAAAAGTAGTAAACACTTCAAATTTGGAATGAAAAATTAAAGAGGATTTTACCCAAAAAATCCCCTAAGACTTGTCAATTGCCAAAAGCACCATCAACATCTTAAAAAGACCACAGTAGTCTCAAAGGCTTTGTTTGGTATTTTTTTTTTTTGCTTTTAGCGCTGAGCGGGGATATCCCTGTTCATTATAAGTAAATGAGCGGGGATATCCCTGTTCGTCCTTCATTACAACTTAAAGACTGTGGAACACCCTTTTTCCCTTTGCCTTTTTTGGTATTCAGACGAATCTCTCTACCCACCCTTTATGGGAGTATCCTATTCTTGAATCTTGATCAAAAGGATTAGAATGCAACTTTCCCACCTTTTCACCAATTTTTTTAGTTGTAGATACTCTCCTCTTGCACATCTTCTAACTAAAACAACCACCATAATGAATGCCTATTCATGTCAACAAGTATCTATTTGATCATAAGTTGGAAGACATCCAACTTCCAGCTAAATGAACTCGATTTTTATACAATAAAATAAACCTCTTCTTCTTCATTTCGATACTGAAATCTGAATCATACAATTTACAAAGAAAAGTGGAGACTTCATGAATGCCAACTAGATCACACTGCATTGTTTATGATTTCAAAGTAAGTTAATGTGGAATAAGGGTTGCAGAAAGATTCGTCTGGATACCAAAAAAAGAAAAGGGAAAAAGGGTGTTCGACAGTCTTTAAGTTTTAATGAACGACGAACAGGGATATCCCCGCTCATTTACTTAGAATGAATGAGGACATTCCCGCTTAGCACTAAAAGCAAAAAAAAATACCAAACAGGGCATTTGAGACTACTGTGGTCTTTTTAAGATTTTGATGGTGCTTTTGGCAATTGACAAGTCTTAGGGGATTTTTTGGGTAAAATCCTCAAAATTAAATCCATGTAAATCGACTGTAATCATCTATAAATGTGACAAAATACTTACAATGAGAATGTGATGTCACAAGTGCTATTCCCCATACATCATTGTGTACAAGATCAAAACACTTTAATGCTAAGGATGTATGAAGAGGAAAAGGAAGAGTCTTGCTTTTGCCCATTTTACAACTAGAACAATTAAATGAAACATCTTGAAGAGAAATTTTATTATCAAATAACAAACCAGATTTAAATAAAGAAAGCAAAGTTCGTGAATTAGGATGGCCTAATCTATTATGCCACATCTGACATTTATTAAAATTAGAATCTGAAAACAAAGCAGAAGCAACTAAATGCCTATCTTGTGTAGACAGCTACAACGGAAAAAGACGTCCATGCTTAAGTCCCCTTGCTATCACCTTCCTTGACGCTTGATCCTGCACCACACAACCGGAACGAGAAAAGGAGACAGAGCAATTATGGTCAACTAGTTGCCCAACAGATAGAGGTGGCAATCGGGTCGGGTTGTGCTAAACGGGTCGGACCCGTTTATTAAACGGGTTAGACAAGCCTAACCCGCATCTGACCCGTTTATTAAACGGGTCGGAAACCCCTAACCCGCACCCACCGCGGGTCAACCCGACCCGACCCACTTAAACCCGCATAACTATTGCGGGTTATACAGGTCAAGTCGACCCGTATACTTGAATAAGTGAGTGATAAGTTTCTTTACAAGAAAAAAAATGTTAGAAATAAACAGTTTTTTCATAAAAATAAAAAATATCATATCAAAATAAAAAGATATTATAGAATTGAGTGATAAGTTTTTTTACAAGAAAAAAGAAAATAATAACAATACAAGCATGACTCATGCAAGACAAGCACATCGTAGTTCACAAATCATTTAAAAAAAAAACATCCATGTAAGATGAATAACTTTAAATTGTGTGACTCATAGTAAGCATAATGTTACTCAGTCCTACTATAACTAATATGAAATATAAAATCACTGTCATATTAAAAAATTCTGTAATGCACCATCCTTAAATTAAGTATTGGTAATCTTAAACATACTTAAATGCAAGAATTAATGCGGGTTATGCGGGTCAAGCGGGTCAACCCTAACCCGACCCGCTTAATTGCGGGTCATGAATACTTGACCCGTGACCGACCCGTCTATCAAACGGGTCGGGTTAAGCGGGTAATATGCGGGTCGGGTCGGGTCGGGTTGGCGGGTCGGGTCATATTTTGCCACCTCTACCAACAGATAATAAATTTGTAGATAATTGGGGAGAAAGAAACACATGATTCAAAGGTAACGGGTGAGATATTTCGCCAATGGCAGTAATGGGTATATTGCCACCATCGGCAGTGCTGATTCGGAAATTTCCTTCCAAATCAGAAATTGTTCTATGCTAGAGAGAGATTGATGTATCTCCAGGCTGGATTACAAGTGCAGTAGGCCAAGTTTAAACCAAGAAAGAAGTCCGTAGTGATCTCTGGTGGGCCAGAGATGATCGAATGATGATCAGATACTAGAAACAGGTCTGTCGACCTTTTTTTTTACAAAAAAGAAAAGATCCAGCGACCTTGTTTTCTGGTTCTGATGAGAGAAAGTGGGGCACAGTTGATGATCTGATGAGAGATCAGATCTGTTAGATGTCTGGTAATCCCTTTTTCCTTCCAAGCAAACCGAGTTTCACTTCAAATATATACAGATTCATGATTTTGTGTTCAATTGATGAAAACTTGTGCACCAAAACAAGAAACCACTAAATCGGTCAGAAATCCTACCTCTGATGAGTCAAAAATTCTGAAAAAATGTCAAAGAAATCCAGGATGAGTGTTCGACCAAGATAGGATGCTATGCTGATGCTGCTTTGCTGATCGGAGGTGGGCCCTGGATGAGTTGCTCCAAACTGCTGACGAGAGTGGTTCCCAGGACCAAAATCAGTTTCCAAAAGTCTCTGCTGAGACAAAAATTCTGAGAATTGTCCACAAATCCCAGAATTAACTGTCGACCAAGATAGGTTGATTTCTTGATATAGTTGTGTTGATTGGAGGTGGGACACAGTGATCAGACTTCAAGATGTTGACGAAGACTATGTTCCAAGATGCACGAATAGTCACAAGCAGGGTGCCGATGACTGTTATACCACCAAGATTTGACAAAAGATTTGAAGTGAAGAACTAGAAGAAGAATGATTTATCAGAAGGGCTTTGATACCATGATACAACCATGAAGAGACAAATAAAGACTTTGTGGAAAACTTGGATGGATCCCTTGGTTGATCCTTCCTCCATTATATAATCTCTTTCAGCCTTAATCAAGGCAATTACAACCTAATACAATCTATGTATATGGAAAGTGAATATATTACAAGCCTATGATCATGGAAAGATGATATGTTACAGTCAACTTAAATTATCCCACGTGATGGGTCAGTTTGTACAAGAAATGGGCCTAGTGGGCTTTGTGGGCCAGCTGGTGTTAACACTAGGGAACCTTTTATTTACTACCCAACCTCTGTCCATTTATAATACAAACATCTAAAATTACTATCCTATATTGTATGCTGGAATTCTCTCCTCTAATAGCCCTACAGTCTTTACAAGTTAGTTCACTATGTTTTCTAAGGAGAAAGAAGTCTATCTAACTCCTATTAGTTCCACTCTTATTGGTAATTAAATGCTCTTCTCCTTTTAAAGTGGGTATTTGCAATTACAGGGTTAAATTCCAACACAAATTTCAATATAATGTCTCCCGATTTATTCCTTTCTCCATATCCTTGTCTTCCATGCACTCTCCTATTTCCTCTACTATCCTTTCTTACATTCCCATTTAAGTCCCCATGTTGAAAACTCTTTTTACTAATTGAAAATTCTCGTATTAAACCGTCCATCTCCTCTCAAAATTGTATCTCAACACTTTGGTCCTGCTTTGGGTGTATAAGCACTAATGCAATGAATTATATCTTCCTCTAATACTAATTTAATTGCTGTAAATCTATTGCCCAATCTCCTTACCCTTATAACCTTTTCTTTCATATCCTTTTCTACTGCTATTCCTACTCCACATATGGAATAGTTCTAAGTGGTAGAGTTTGTTTTCATCTGTGAGCTCCTTGGTTTTATCCCCTTTCCACTTCGTTTCCTGTAGCCAAGCTACATTGACACTTCCTTTCATTGTATCAACCAAGTTCAGGCTGTCGCCCATGAAAGTTACCATATCCCAATTCACAAGTCCAATCCTTGCTTACTTTCTCTTGCAACCAGGCGTCACTACAATATGTTGCTTGTAGTGGGGGACACCCTAGCATGATCATGGTATCTTTGCCTACTTTCACTGTAATTGGGTGTAAGTGTAGTGTATTGTTTATACCAGAACACCCTAGCATGATCACAGAATGGTGTCTGAGAATTTATATTGTAGACATGACAAGTCTTATGCTTGCTATCAACCAGATGCAACCCTCCTCCATCTGGGCTTGGAACTTGAAGTGAAGTTACTTGATTTTCTTTAATAAACAATTAAAACACTCAAGATTGTCATTAAAATCTTATATTCGTATGAGTCCTATATTCATATAGAATCTTAGGCAAAAGGATTTGTATCTATGCATCAAATTCCATTTATACGTAAATCTTAGGATTGATGTGTGAATATTATGATGATTCAATGCATGCGTTGTTAGATCTTATGATTCACACAATTTGTCTAAGCTAGAATAACCAATGACCAAATGGCTAATATGAGTAATTTTTTTTTTTAATTGTTCCTGGTTTTTAAGAGTTTATTTAGTTATTTTGTTATCATAAAGATTTTGGAGCTGTTCTAGAGAAAGAAAAAAAAAAAAAGAAGTTTGTTCGTTTGCAGTCCATTTAATGCAGAATGGAAGGGAGATGCAGGCCGGGCAAGATAGAAGATGAAAAGATCGGGGGATAGATCAGGAGAACATGAAAAATTAGGCTTTCATTGAACTCCAATCTGGAGGTGTTACTGACTTGGGCTTTCACCAAACTCCAAACTAGGAGGTGTTAGAGATCTCGAGGAGAACTCAAAGAATAATTGGGAAAGGACCCAAAAAGGTTCACTTTTCATTATTAATAATCTTGGTCTCTTTCTCTCAAAAGAGGCATTACAACACTTTAAATAGGGGAAAACTAAACCTAGATCTAATCTAGACCATCCAAACACATTGATGGCCGGGATTAAGACATCCAACTGAAAATAACTTAAAGCACAAATAAAACTCTAAATACTAGAAAAATGACATAAAATATATGGGTTGGGCCCAATGACCACTAAACGATTTGCAATGCGATTTCGATTTTCAGAAAAAAATGCATGCAAGTTGTTCTCTTGACTTATGTAATCTTTTTCGTTTAAGTTCTTGTTAATAACTAAACTTTTGTTGCATTAATCTTCTCAATAGCTTATTCTCATCCCTAGCTCCCAGGCCTTCTCTTTTCTTCACTTTTCTTCTGTAAGCTTGATGCAGATGGCCTTGAAGATCGTGTGATTACTGAGGCATTGGAATTTATGGAGGCATATGATCGAGCACATGGGTTCCTAACCCATGTGTAAAACGGCCATTCAAGTTAGAGAGCCCCAAATAGCCCAAGTTTACTGAGATTTTGCTAATCTAGTGGCTCTCTCTCTCTCTCTCTCTCTCTCTCTCTCTCTCTCTCTCTCTCTCTTTTTACACCACAGGGTGTATTTTGTAAAAGATGAAACATTCATATCAAAAACAGTCAGTGAATGCCTGGATGCACTGGCGATTGCAGAGCCCAGCACTACCTGGGTCACCCATGGGTGTACAGCTGCTGGTCAGTCAGGGCCCACCATCCCATTCAGTGTGCCATGTGAAAGTGGTTACATTTGTATTTCACTGTATTAAAAAATTCACCAGTATTTGTGACAGTGATTTCATTAACTGAGTGCAAGACAACCAAGTTCCAAGGATCCATATAGGGTGCAAGCATTAGTATATTGAAAATATACTCATACATAATTATATAATTTTAGTCCTTAAGTGCATAATATATTGAAGATTGATCTACATATCTAGAATCTAGATATGATTTGAGTTACTTACATGTAATAGAAATACGCTGTTCCAGGGAAAATGGTTATTTTAAAAAGATGGAAAATAAGTGTCTTCCTAACAACTGCAACATGTCTGATATGAATGTCAAACTCCGGAAATTTTTGGTAAATGGAGTTTCTGTTTACTGAAAGGATAAATCTGGACAGATTTAGATGAGATTGCTTTCAATTGTACCAAGTATCAAATGGAACTATTTCTAGTAAATGAAATTATAGTTATCAAATGGGACACCATTATCTATTTCCTTATGACCATATCTTAGATCTTTAAGAAATATGGAATCATGTTTGTTGCTCACCATCTTGATATAATATTAATATCTAGGCATAAAGGTTGCAATACTGATATGGCTTAACTTCATGATCAAGGCTTAATGATACGATTTGACATCAAAGTTTCATATTTTCTTTAAACAGTTATGCTCACATTCAGCCTCACCTACATTAAAAGATAACTTTCTTCACTCCCAGGGTGGTGTGGTGCCAACATGGTTTAAAACACGGTATCATACCTGTGAAGTCCATGACCAAGTCTTTATGTAACATTCTATAAAAGGTTCGAAACATTTTTTTGGTTCATTTTGGTCATTTTGTATTTTAAAATCATTTTGATAAAAATTTAGCTAATGAAAATTTTGAAAATTTTCATATATAGTGTTAAGAAGGAAATAAAATATTAACGTAAAATATACCATCACATGTATTGTAGTTTCTTTGTAATCTATATGATGAGACATTTTCCAGAATGGCCAAACCTTTATAGGGTCTCTGAAAGGCCTCCCTATGACCTCTCTCTGTGTGAAAAATGGAGACACTCCCTATGACCTCTCTCTGTGGGAACGATGCATGATCAATGTGAGGGCCTAGACATTGTGGATGAGTCTCGAGTTTGGATCGCTGCTAATTCAGGGGAGGCTAATTAGTGTTAATGGCTTAGATTGATCTAGTATGAAGAAAATGGGCCTATAGTCTGTACAGTTCTGACCACACCTGAAAATTTGTATTATGTGCATTTTATGTTTCAGTGTTTTATATAGCGATATTAGCTGCTGAAACTGGTACAAAACAGTTACGTAATAGCGAGGTTGTAAACCTGGGGTACAATCACAGGATTACCCACCTGGAACCCCAAAAAATAAGTAGCCTTGTTGAGAACATCCATGGTATGGGATCTGTTTTTCTTCCTTTTTTATTTTTATTTTTCGCAAGCTGATTCAAACCTGAACCTTCTGGTTGCATCCATGAGCACCTTCAAGTATGTTACATGCTTGGACATGAACGATTAAATTTTAAATAATTGCGCGTCAGCTAATTTCTGACTTCATGTCTTCTTTTCAGCACCTTCTTCAAGGAATTTCATGAAGTTCTTGCCCATACTGTCAAGTCCTTGCTAAAACATTCAGAAACTTCTGAGGCCTTATTTTTTGCTCCCAGAAGGGGTGATTCATTGGACAAATTTTTGGAGAAGATTGGTAAGACTGGCTTGAAATTTGAAGTGGTTGAGATTTATGACAGCAAAGTTTGGAAGCTTCATCTGAAGTTCCTAAATGGGGATGATTCCTCCTGGCCCAACTATGACAAGGATCACTGCTACCCTATACTGGTCAGAATCTCTCCCTGAGTACTTTTTGTGGTCCAATAAATCCTGCCCTGTCATCTTTATTCGGATGCCATTTCCATTAATGTAATTGCAAGAGCATATGGAAATTAGCTTTCTTGCTTTCATGAGTGTTATCCTGAGTTATTTTATTGCTTATTCTGAACATTTGCATCCATGTATTCTCTAGTAAAAAAATCCAAGCTTACAAAACTCTTTAGATTTCGATTAAAAATGCTTTCATTTTTCACCCTCTTCAAACTGCAACACAGTGTATTTAGTTCTCTTCTAAGGTCTCTCTGAGTCAATACCAAACGGTAGTTAGCAAACAAGTGAAGGCAGACTCATTCCAACTGATGCATTCTACTCCACTTCCCTGGTGGCAACAGGAACTACCTATAGGGAGAGTGTGCACAACCTCCACGGGTTGGAACCCATTGCCCCACCGTCCATACCAGCGGATGTGTCTTAACATTGCACCGAGTGCTGGAAGACTTCTTGTTTTTCATTTTTTGTTCTTTTTTTCTTCTTCTCGGTATAAAGAAATGCTGTCAAAGTTTAAACTGCTGACCAAGACAGTGGCATGGTGCTCCCCATTGTAAAATGATCATATCCATGGTATCTTAGTATGTCTTAAGAGTTAAGACCCTCTGTCCCCATAAATTCTGTTCATAAATTTGTTGCAACTAACGAGTATATCTATAATCAGGCCATTAATTGGGGTTGATATACCGAAGAAAATATTTGAGCTACCATTCTTGATTGATCTTATTCCGCCGTATTGCTTTGTCATTAATTTAACTCAGTGCACCCCAACTTTTGACACTGCATAATATTCCTTTCCTTCCATTTGCTGGGGAAAACATTTAAATTATGGTGTAAGCAGCCACCCGTGAGTAAGCAAAGGCCCTTTGACTTGTACAGAAATGTTGAGGCTCTAATCTAGTGATTCAAAGTTTATACAGAAATTATGGTGTTGTACCAGACAAACTTTAGGGTCCTGAACCTCAGCAAGTGTAGGTCACTAAGTTGCTCAATTCCACACATCTGTGGGTCCCATGATTCAGATATCCAGATTATTGATCCATTGCTCCATTTTGGACTGGGTCCCCTGAGATAGATTAGAGTATCCTAATGTTTAATCAATAGCACACAAGTAGACAGTTGGTAATGGCTTAACGAACTGGGTAAAATGTTTTAGAACCATGGATCAGGTTGATCTGATTATAGACTCGTAATGCATATTATAAGATGAAATTCTGCCCTGGCGTAGTGGCATTCGTTGCAATTCACTAAATTACTGTTTATGCAATTTCATCCACTTAAAGCAATTGGCATACTACAACTTGAACAATCTATAAGATGGTTGAAGCAATTTACTGTTTATGCAATTTCATCCACTTAAAGTAAAACTGTGGGTCGTACTGGGGATGGACCTTAGCCCAGAACAGACTTTGATAAGGCAATCTTCACTGTTGAATTTTGGGGCACTCAAATAGATGGTTGGAGAGAGATTTATAAAAATGAATCAGCAAGTTAAGATTGTGATGATCAGGATGCAACTGAGCTATATCCATTCAGCAATGGAGCCCATGAATGCGATATGGGGTTCTATGCATTATCTTTTCTGTGATTAACTTGTCACCACTCACTACTTGATTAGTTGCGAAAAGAAAATTAATTTTCACTGGGGTTTTCTTTTTTCCTCTAAGATCAAAACCAGGACAGGGATGTTGATAATGAAATCAGTGATTGATTGTGAAGTATTTCGTCAGCAATCTGAAACCAATACAGACAGTAGCCCAGTGCTAGTGACTTTTGGAGGCTGACTGATCAATAGATTGGAGTTTAAGTAAAGTATAACTCCAGAAGTTGTTAAAAATGTAATTGATAGTCCCGTCACATTCATGCCAATGCTTTGGGCCTGTGTAAATGTTTTCAACTCTCCATAATATATAATAGTGTTGGAACGAATAGAACCGTTGAAAATGCATTGCATGCTTATCTTCTTTGTAAAGTTGGCTGTTTCTTTCTGCTGTATATATGGACGGATGATGCCTTCACCCCCGCACAAGTTGCCATCTGTTGTGAGAGTCAAGCTCCACTAAAACAGGAATCTCATATGTTGCTTTTTAGCCCATTTGGATCTGCTTGTATTCGTGCATTTCAGCATTTTGGCATTTCAGCTTTTTGAACTTTTTATGTCTCCTTCATCTTTTATTTATTAGTCATGCTATGCACACCATCTGTGGGGGCACCTGGATGAGCAACGATTTAAGTTGGCTTGGGGGATGGATAGATTTGAACCCTGATTGCGGGTGTCCACAATGTCAAATTAATCAATGATTCTAGCCCGCCCGTCTTATTTCTTTGAATGTTTTATTGGCTTGTATATCATGCAAATTTGTTGTGATCAAGTTAAAAGATAGAATAACTGGCAATAATGGGGTTTAGGTGTGTGGGAAGGGATTGGATTGAACATAGGAGAGACCCATGTATGAAAACGAGAGAAGGGGACACGACAGAGAAGGAGGAGATGGGATGGAGAAATGGTCATAATCTTTTTAGCGTTGATGATTGAATAGAGAAAAGTAGGAAGATGCACTGCCCTAATTGCTGAATTTCATATGAGTACCCTCATAGAGCAATGGTGCTTTTGATTGACCCTTTTTACTTGGTACCCAATATAGATTGGCGGAATTCCTGAAAGGTATTCCAATCATATGATCATGGGCATCTACTATGAGACGTTAAATTGACGGTTAACAAATGATGAAGCAGCCCTTACCATAGGTAAATGGGCAATGGGCCTGCAGCATGATGTTTAGGTTCTGTTCCGGCCATGGCATAGATCTGGATGCTGAGTCAAGCGGAAAGTTTATGCTTCTAGCTTTTGTCATTATCCATTGCAGATTCTCTCTCCTTCTCTTTTGGCTGCAGTCTATTGCAGAATCTTACACACAATTCGGGGCACACCATAGCCAACACAGTTATGGTTGAATGGTGTTGGCAGTATCACCCACATGCCCAGGATCCTTGTCTTTGAGAAGTAATACTCATGAACAATAGAAGTAACACTCCTGAACAATACCGCAAATTAGCAAACCACCAACCCAAAAGTGGAAAAAAGATTTGACCGCACCATCTTTAATTTGAATTTGCTCTACAAGCGTATTGCATGTGCAGCCCATCTCTTTGGGGCTGACTTGGGCCCACCTTTGATAAGTGAATTCTCTTTGATAATCTTTTCATCCCATAGTCTAACATGATTTCTGATTTTACACTCATTGGACCTTAACTCACTGGTGGATTGAATCTAAAAAAAATCTACAGTTCAAATCCCATTAGATTGAATCCCAAAAAAATTAAAAAAAAAAAAAATCTTTAGATTTTAAGGCCCTTAAATCAAGGGTTAAGTTGATCTGTGGGGCTGTGCTTTTTCTTTATTTTGATGACCCAACCAGGGTTATATACATGGAAGCATGTAACGCAAACCAAATGCTCAAAACAACTGAGCCACCACCTTCTTTCCATCTGCCCTCCTCTCATTGATAGACATTCATCTAAATGAGCCCTGCGGGCTGGACTGCATATAAGCATTGCGTGGGGGCACTTTAGTTATTCTTTCTGTTCACATTCATCTAAGCCAGTCGAGTCGTGTTCGATTCCAAGTCAACTCGTCCCAGTCTTTTTTATTGTTTTCATCTGTGCTGGAGAGGGAAAAACGAAGGAGGAGAAGGAGAAGGAGAACTCAAGAGAGTGAGAT
This sequence comes from Umbellularia californica, assembly GCA_028538565.1. NCBI lineage: Eukaryota > Viridiplantae > Streptophyta > Magnoliopsida > Laurales > Lauraceae > Umbellularia > Umbellularia californica. Next base: position 57,938,782 of record JAPQWN010000007.1, read on the forward strand.
TGATTGCCTTCAAGAGATCGGTAGACAGGGTTTTGGTAGGTTAGGGTTTGAAAGAGGATTTGAAAGAGGGCTTATGATAACGTTTGAGAGTGGGTTTGGGAAAGGGTTTGAAAGAAAGTTTGTTGTATTAGGGGTTTTGAGAGAGGGTCTGTTAAGAAGAAGGGAAGGAAGGGTTTGAGAGAGGATTTGTTGAGATTAAAGAAAAAAAAGGAGAAGAGGTTTTGCTGATATTTTTGATGAAAAAGTAAAGAAGAAGATTAAGAACTGAATAAGAGGGTTTGTTGGGATATGAAAAATAAAAAAAAAGGTTGGGATGGGAATTAATCAAGTCCAGCTGTACTCAAAGTCGACTCGAACTCGGCCGATTTTTAAAACCTATACCGGAAGGCTTCCATGATAGGATTTTCGCAGCTTTTCACTTGGTTGGCCTGCGGTTGTCGATCCTACTTAAGTCTCAGGCACAAGAAATTTATGAGCCGCCTCTGTAAGGCCCACATATGAGGCCTATTTTTTTCATTTTTTTTTAAAGTACTTACAAAACTACTTACATGCACATCATTAATGCTACAACCACGGGTTGATCCTTGGTTGTTTATGTAAAAGGGAATTGCCTCACCAATTCAATTATCAGTGGGTTGATCACTTCAGGTTTTCACTCAAATAGAAGTTGCACCCGCCATCATATTGTTCAATGCAATTCACTTAATTTTTCACAATATTCTTATTCATGTGTTTTATTCGTTATCAATTTGACCTTGGGCCCAAAATTCAATTAGAGTAAATTTTTTTTATGGGCCCAAATAATAGGGGCACATGGTTTTTGCGCTGTTTAGATTTTTCATGAGTAAGCCTGATTGAGGAGCCTTATGAATTCTATGGTGTTCAAACATTAGAGGATCTAAAGTCATTCAAAATACGACATGATATAGATTCCGACGGCTCACTGACCCTTTAGAGATAATCTTTTGTGGGTTAGCCATTTACACAAGTCAATGAATGGAAGTTGCCTTTGGCTCAGAGTGCACTAACTTAGGCATCAGAGTGCCTTCGGCTGACTATAGCCAGGGGCTCTGACCTTTGTTCCTTCTCTTCCTTTCAGGTTTAAGGCATCTAATCCATCCAGAACAACATAGCAATAGCATCACGAGTCTAATACTCGCCTAAGCAAGTCCGTATTATTTAGGCAATTACAATTGGCGCCGTCTGTGGGGAACGTTTGATAAAATCAAATCCTCATCCTCAGTAAAAAACCATGCCTCCAAAGACTAAAAAAGGGAAAGGCGATGGGCCATCCAGGTCCTTACCGCCACCGCCATTTTTTCCCATTCCGCTGCCACCGACGGTGATGCACTAGCCGGAGGTACTAGGGCAGTTGCTGTTGGTCCCTCGCCAGAGAAGGACCGGGGGAAAGTCAGGTGCCATGAGCGTGGGGGAGCTAGTAACTTAGTCAGGCTCGTCGTCAAAGGGGGTGACGGCACCTCCCAAGTGAGACGACCCCTTGTTGGAACGCCTCCGGCAGGATCCCCCTCGGGCGGAGCGTCCCCTCAGGACGTTCTCCCGCTGGAACAACCTCGTCAAGACATTGTTGCTCGTCAGGACATTGTTGTCCATCCGGAGCATTCTCGACGAGACGATACACTAATGCAGTCCAAGTTGTGCCAATCCCGCCACCAGGACGACGTCGACGACGACGACATACTCCTCGAGGATGATGACGACGTGCTCCCCGAGGACGACGACGTGCTCACCGAAGGCGACAACGACGTACTCCTCGGAGATATCAGGGCCTAGAACCTTTATATCCAGGAGCAAGAGAGACTGATTCACAAACTCCGGTGATAGCTCGGGGAGAAGGCAAAGGCCCCACCCAAAGCACGCCAGCGAGCCCAGAGGGCCTCGGAGGTCAAACAGGACTTGAGGCAAGTCCTGACCAACAAGAGGCGCGACCGAGCCTATGACGAAGGCTCGAGCAGCAGTCATCTCAACGATGGCCCCAAGAAGCAGCGCCAGAGACCATAGGACGAGTTCGACCCGAGAGAATGGCTCAATGAACAGGTCAGACAGACAGCCCGGCAGAACATGGAGGTGGTCGGCTTCACCCGAGATCGGCTGAACACCTACGACACCGATGACCATGGCACGTCTCCATTTTCTCATGAGATAAGGGACTATATGCTCCCTGAGAAGTTCAACGTCCCGAGATTCAAACTATACGATGGGACTTCAGACCTAGCCGCGTACCTCTGGCATTTCACCCAAGAATGTCGGTATGGGGCGACGTCGGCCACCTGAAATGCAGGATCTTTTCCTCCAGTCTGGGCGACCTCCCCCTGCGGTGGTTCTGCGCGCTTCCTGAGGGATCAGTTTCGAGCTGGCGGCAGCTCTGAAACTCTTTCCTAGAAAAGTTCCAGGCGCATAGAGTCATCCCGAAGACGGATGATGACTTAATGGCCATCAGAATGAGGCGGACAGAAAGCATCACTCAGTTCGCCAAGAGATTCTGGACCATCTACAGCCAGGATGAAGATGCCACCGATTGAGTGGCCATCAGGTCCTTCAAGCAGGCTCTGCTGCCAGGCAACGAGCTTCGCAAGGACCTGGTACGATTCCCCGTGGTCACTGTGAAAGCACTAATGGCCCGGGTGAATCAGTTCATCGAGTAGGAGGAAGATGAGGCCCGAACTTGGGAGAGTTTCGTTGTCTGGCAAGAAGATAGACCCTCCTCGACCTCCAAAATGGATAAGAAGTTAGCCCGAAGAGAGGAGGTAGACCGAAGTAGGACGTCGATGAGTTCGGCGATACCCTCGGTTCCCACCTCGGAGGGCAGCAGGAAGCCAAAACCAACTGTTGCCTCCTATAAGGCCGTCAACACAATCTTCAAGGAGCCCATTTACAGGCTCCTTGGCAGAATCAGGACGCAGCCTTTCTTTAAGTGGCCCCAACCCATGAAGGGTGACCCCTCCACCCGCGACCAGAGCAAGTTCTGTGCTTACCACAAGCAAAACGGGCACAGAACCGAGGACTGCATGGCCTTTAAGGCCCACCTCGAAAAGCTTGTAAAGGATGGGCACTGAAGGACTTTACCAAATAATAGGGCAGAGTCAACCGAGCTCACCGCGCCAGCCCGATGATGATCGGGACAGCGATGAGCCAGAGGGCATCATTAACGTCAACCACCTAGCTTCCGCTCCCAGGGGAAGCAACCAGGCTCGTGCTGAGGCCAGGAGGGCCTTGTACGGCAAGCAGGTGATGATGGCCGAGCTCGGCCCCTCTTTCAAGAAAGCTAGGAAGGAGAGGCCCAAGATTGGTTCTTAGACGAAGACCTGGACGGGGTCCAGCTTCCTCATAACGATCCACTTCTCTTGACCCTGAGGTTAAAGAACTTCAAGGTCAAAAGGATCCTCGTGGACCCCGGGGGCTCATCGGAAATCCTCTACTATGACTGCTTCAAAAAGATGGGTTTGACAGAGGAGGACCTGCAAGAAGCTCGCACCCCGCTGGTGGGCTTCAGCTCCAAGCGAGTGTACCCCAAGGGGAAAGTCTCCCTCCAAGTCCAAGTTGGGGGCGCCTCCATGACAGCCAACTTCTTAGTGGTGGACGCACCATCCCCATATAATGCAATAATGGGGAGGACTTGGCTGCACAACATGGAAGCGGTGCCCTCCACCCACCACCAAAAACTCAAGTTCCCGTTGGAGAACGGCGACGGAAGAGTCGAGGTGATCACGATTCGGGGTGACCAGCAGCAGCAGATGGCCAAGCAGTGCCTAATAGCCGTGGTTCCTGGCGAAGCAAAACCGCGGGAGGTCCACATGGCCGAGCTCGAAGCAGAGCTCGAGGCAGTCGGCCGAGCTCCCGGACAAAAGAGCGTCAAAGACCTCATCGAGGTCAGGATCGATCCCAGTGATCCCGAAAGATTTTTCCTGCTCAGCAGCCAGCTTACAGAAGCTGAAAGGTCCAAGTTGTTTGGCTTCTTGTTACAGAACAAGGAAGTCTTCGCTTGGACCCCCTACGAGATGCCCGGCGTCAGCTCCGAAATCATGTGCCACAAACTCAACGTGGACCCCAGATACAAACATATAGTTCAAAAGGCTCGCAGAATCGGGGTCCAACAGGCCGAGGCCGTGGTAGAAGAGGTCGAAAAGCTGCTGGAAGCCAAAGCAATGAGGGAAGTCAATTACCCAGAATGGCTGGCCAACATAGTGGTGGTCAAGAAAAAGAATGGGAGCTGAAGGGTCTGCGTGGACTTCACCAACCTCAACAAAGCCTGCCCCAAGGACAACTTTCCACTCCCAAAGATCGACCAGATGATCGACGCAACCACCGGGCACGACAGGATGAGTTTCCTCGACGCCTACCGAGGTTACCATCAGATCCCGATGCATGGGCCTGACGAAGAAAAAACCGCGTTTATAATACCTAAGGCATCCACTGCTACAAAGTGATGCCCTTTGGGTTAAAGAACGGGGGATCAACTTACCAGAGGCTGGTGAAGAAAATGTTTCAGGCTCAGCTCTGCAAAACCATGGAAGTATACATCGACGACATGGTTGTCAAGTCTAAAAGGTCACAGGACCACTTGGCAGATCTGAGTCAAACGTTTGCTATCCTCAAAGAGTTCCAGCTCAAACTGAACGCATCCAAGTGCGCGTTCGGTGTTAGTTCGGGCAAGTTCCTTGGAAGCCTGGTTACCAGAAGGGGGATCGAAGCCAATCTCGAGCAGATCTCGGCAATCCAAGATGTGCAGAGTCCAAGCACGGCGAAACAAGTCCAGAGGCTCACGGGGATGGCAGCGGCGCTCAACCGCTTCATCAGCCGATCTTCGGACAAGTGCCGCCCTTTTTTCTAGCTTTTAAAGAAAAGTTTGAGGTTCCAGTGGACTCCGGAATGTGACCGAACTCTTTGGGAACTCAAAAACTATCTATCTTCACCTCCCCTGCTGTCCACTCAAAAGCAGGGAGAGAGATTGTACTTGTATCTAGCAGTCTCGGATCACGCGGTGAGCTCGGTGCTCGTCAGAGAAGAAGACAGGTAGCAAAGGCTTATATACTACGCGAGCAAGATCCTGCTTGACGCCGAGACAAGGTACCTGCCGTTGGAGAAACTTGCACTGGCGCTCATCAGCGCTTCCCGCAAACTCTCCCATTACTTCTAGACGTACTCCATAGTGGTTGTTACATAATATCCACTAAAGTCCTTTTTCAGAAAGGCAGACTTCTCTGGGAGGATCTCCAAATGGGCCGTCGAACTGGGACAATTTGATATCCAGTATCAACCCAGAACTGCGATCAAAGTCCAGATTCTGGCAGATTTCATTGTGGAGTTTACCTTTCCTAGTTCGGCACCGAGACAGCTCGATACCGAACTGGGGGGCAATGAGGATGAGGAAGCTGCCAAGATCGAAGTAGAGCATGAACAGTCTTGGAAACAGTTCCTCGACTCAGCATGGAAAGTCTTCGTTGATGGATCTTCAACCTCAAAAAAGGCTGGCGCAGGCATCGTCCTCTAATCTCCAGAGGGCCTTGTCATTGAGCAAGCCCTAACTCTCGACTTCAAGGCATCCAATAACGAAGCTGAGTATGAAGCACTAATCGCGGGGCTCGGTAGCGCTAAAATCCTGGGGCACGACAACTGGTGGTCTTCAGCGACTCTCAGCTGGTGACAAGCCAACTGAGCGGAGAATACCAAGCCCGTGACGACAGGATGGCAGCCTACTTAGCTCACGCAAAGCAGCTCCTCTCTCAGTTCGAAAAAGTTGAAGTCAAGCAGATCGACAGAGATTCCAACTCTCATGCCGACGCACTCGCCAACCTGGCCTTTGCCGTCGAGGCCGGGAGGAAAAGAACTGTCGAAGTAGAGACATTGGACAGGTCGAGCACAGATCTCCAGCCACCTAGGCAAGTCTTGTGCGCCGACGTTGGTCCGAGCTGGATAGATCCAATCGTCACCTACCTAAGGGACGATCAGCTTCCTGAAGAGCGAGGTTCACAAAATCAGGTTGAAGGCATCTCGATTTTGGTTATCTCCTGATGGCAAACTCTACAAAAAATCCTACACTGGCCCTTACCTCCAATGCGTGCAACCAAGCAAAGTCGAAGACTTCCTTTATGAAATCCATGAAGGGATCTGCGGCAGCCACATTGGAGGACGGTCATTGGCGTATCCGGCTATCAGCCAAGGCTACTGGTGACCTTACATGCAGAAGGACTGTAACACCCCGAATCCCGGAGCTCATCAAGACCCGGGGCCTTACTATAAGGAAATTATAATCGCCACATAAATCAAGTAATGCCAAGGAACTGAGCAATGCATTTAATTTCAATTTATTTAAAAGATCAATTAAACAGAAGTGAAGTAATCACAAGTTCAACATCATTAAAGAAGTAAACAGTCACTAAAATTCTAAGTAATATTCTTCCATCACAATTATACGCTCTCTCATCCGCCACGCATATTGAAGTCCAATGGTTGATTCCCATCGTTGCCAAGCTCCCCCAAACATTGCGCACTTGAAGTGGGGCAAACCACTCATCAGATAACTGGTGAATAATATTCCAAATACACATGTCATTACTAATATATTTCATTAACAAAAGCGCAAAAGAATTTACGAGGTGACAGATTCAAATAGAGTTTTCTTATTATTTAATGAGGTTCCATATTCAGTCCTTAGTTTTGGTAAGTTCGGTGATCCCAATTACGGGTTCTTATCATACAATGGAACTCTACCGTAAGAGTTTTCAGAGTTTCAATCCCTTCCAAAAGGAAGTCCTTTCTATAATTCTTTCAAAACTCTCCGTAAGGAGACTAATTTCAAAAACAGAATTTCAGTCCCTGTCCAACCTTATTCCTCCTGACCCACAAGGGGTTCACTAATCAATCCAATATTCAAAAGTAGGGATCCTTACTGACATTTCATATGATGTTCATATCAAGAACTCTCGTTACAAAGTTGTTTAGTCCTTTATATCCATTATGCATTTAGTAGCACTATTATAGAATTGTACACACTAATTATATTGTTATAAGACTAGTTGCACATAATCGGGTTTATGTACGCCCCACTTGTATTCAACATTTGGTTCCCATCTCTGTGATACTACTCTTACAACATTGGGTCCCATGATCTCACCATAAGTCCCATCATATATATATGAGTTATGTAATTCAGCCAGGTCTCACACTAAGATGCAAATCCATAATAAAATCAGTAAAGACACTAATTAGTTATATCTTCTAATGTAATATATGATTCAGGTAAACATTTCTATACATAATCCATTCAAAAGAAGCCTCTGGAAGGTCCAAGGAGAAACTGTTTCATATCAACAGTGGTTGTCAGTGTAATTTATAATCAAAAGAACAGTCCATCACCGTCATCCCATAAAATGGGTCTCACGCCCAATACTTTGGATGACAGGAGATTGTGGGTCTCTAGTGGTTTAAACGACGTGGGTCCAGAGCATCTTGGTCACCCAACAGGGACCAAAATGATGGCTGGTTCTGATCCTTGATCAGATCCATAGGTGGACCCCACATGTTTCTCAAACAATTTGAAGTGTATCCCGTCGTCTGCAACTATTCTTCTCTGTTATATCATCCTTCCACATTCTGTTATAGGAGATGGAGTCTACAGCTACATGGATCTCTTCATTTCCTCGTATTATATCACACATTGTAGTATTCTAATAAATTTAAACCACAACAGTTCTGTATCCAGCAACAATACTGTGCATTCACAATCAGAACAGTGAAGATCCCGATGGTGGGCCCCCATGGTCCAAATTGTCTGGGACCAGGCCCACCCTAGTCGCCCATCAGGGCTGACCAAATGGCTGGTCCCGATCATTCATCAGATCAACAGGTTCCATCTATACTTTATGCAGTACATGTATTGTTATGCCTAAACATAATGATATAAAATCCAGTGGGTCCCACTAATCTGATCTAAGATTAACCCTAACATACAAGGTCGCCTAGGGCCAAGCTGTCATACTAGTGGTTTGGATTCACTGTCAAACATCCTTATTGGGTCCCACAGTCTCAACAAATTTCATATATAACCATTATGGTTAACAAAATTGAAGCTTCTGGATATCTAGGCAAATGTGGCTCAGGTCTCATGGGACCACCACCATCCAGATCGTCACTGGGCCCTCTTCGAAATGTGGGGTTTCAATCTATGATTGGCTTAGTTAGTAGGCCCCACTGTAGATGTCGACCAAACTGCCATTTGACGTGTCTAGACAGTGTCTGTTACAAATAAGTAAATAGATGGGGCCAGATGGGACCCATTTTCTCATGGGTCCACCTACACCATGGTCGCCCAGGGGTCTGCTTCCAGATCCCTGGGGGTGATCCCTGATCAGGTGGGTCCCATGGCCATGCTATCCCAATCGACAGATCTGGTATCTGTCGATTTGGCTGAAAACCAAGCTACTGTCTTGGTTTCATCTGTTATATACTACCATGATTGAAATAAAAAACAAAATTCCAATTATCATGTCTCAAAAACTCATTAGCAATTATTATTCTGATATGGAGATCATAGATCTTGGTCAAACCAAGATCCTCATATAGGGAAGAAAATTTTAAGATCCGTCAGTAACTAGATCTTTATCCCTTGGTTTCCCTTTTAGGTTACCTCCATGACAATGAAAACACAATAATATAGATTACTCATATTTCTCTGTCTATTTGAAAATATTACTCACCTCCTTGTAGAGCAGATTATGGCACGGTTGATATGGGATCTCGAGTACTGCATCCACTGGCTTCTTCCTCCCTGAAATCCTTCTCTGTTGCTTCCAAGGAAAGTGCTTCTGTACTTTTTCTTCTCCTCTCTTCTTTAACCCAAAATGGAACGGAAACCATGAAGAAGGCAACGCGAGTTCTTAAATTATTTTTGGGGATAAGATTCGATCTCTACTGCTCCCTGAGTATCAGAACAGAAACTTCCTCTTAAGGAGATATTGTTCTAACAATATAACCATAATGGGCTTTAATAGGTTGGGAGCAGGTTAAGGAAACCAATTAATACAACCCAACCCAACCTAGTACCTATGGGCCAGGCTAATCTGGGCCTAATCTGGCCCAGGTATTACAAGGACGCTCAGCTCTATGCCAGAAAATGCGAGAAGTGCCAGAAGTTCTCTCACTCCCTCCATCAGCCAGCGCATGACCTGAGCCCACTTTCTAGTCCATGGCCCTTTGCCCAGTGGGGGTTAGACCTAGTAGGGCCACTTCACCGAGCTTCAGGGAACAAAAGGCGGCTAATAGTAGCCACCGACTATTTCACCAAATGGATAGAAGCCGAAGCATTATCTTCCATCACCGAGCATGACACGAAAAACTTTGTGTGGAAGAACATCATCACGAGATTTGGGGTACCTCGAGCCCTGATCTCGAATAACGGGACCCAATTCGATTCCAATTTCTTCAAAAACTTCTGCCAGGAGCTTGGCATCAGAAACTATTATTCAACTCCGACCTACGCACAAAGCAACAGTCAGGCTAAGATCTCCAATAAAGTGGTGCTCGACGGACTCAAGAACAGGCTCGGCCGCGCTAAAGGGAGATGGGTGGAAGAACTTCCAAGTGTCCTTTGGGCGTATATGACTACACCGAGGCACTCCACTTCAGCAACACCCTTCTCCCTGGCCTATGGGATGGAAGCTGTGATCCCACTCGAGGTCGGCCTTCCTACTCTCAGGTCAGAACTATTTGACCAAGGCCAAAACGAAGTGAACCTCGCCAAAGAGCTTGATCTGGCTGAAGAACGAAGGGATGCAGCATCCATCAGCTTAGCTTCTTACCAGCAGCAACTGGCCAGATGATACAATCAAAGAGTCAAAGAAAGGAAGTTCTCAATTAGAGAATTGGTCTTGAAGAAGACGCTTCCTGCAGATAAGAATCCCAGCGAAAGGAAACTGGCACCGAACTGGCAAGGCCCGTTCAAAGTGATCTCGGCCGCTGGACAGTCAGCTTATAAGCTTGAGGACATGGAAGGTAGGGAGCTACCACATTCATGGAATGCCACGCACCTCAAGGAATATTATTTTTAGATTGTACTCGTACTCAATCTTTGAAATCAATAAAATTGGTTCCTGTAGAAGGATGTGCTTTATCGCTTTCAAAGATTGTCTAAGTTATGGAACTCGGAGTCTGCACCCAACTCGGTTATGGAACCAGCTATATCGGCCCAGGTCAAGGGACCAACCACCACAGTTTCGGGGATAAACTCGATCTCTTGTTCTCGTTGCGGAACCGAACTCAATCGCTTGTAATGGTTTGGTTGAGAACCGAACTCAGTTACTCATTTTGCTCTGGTTATGGAACCTAGCTCAGTTATTTATTTTGCTCTGGTTATGGAACCTAGCTCAGTTACTTAATCTTGCTCTAGTTATGGAACCTAGCTCGATTACTTATCTTGCTCTGGTTATGGAACCTAGCTCAGTTACTTAAAATCTCGCTCTGGTTATGGAACCTAGCTCGAGTATTTATTTTGCTCTGGTTATGGAACCTAGGTTGAGTATTTATTTCGCTTTGGTTATGAAACCTGGCTTCATTATTTCGCTCTGGTCGTAGAACCGAGCCCAAGTATTTATTTTGCTCTGGTTGTGGAACCTGGCCCGATTACTTTGTTCTGGTTGATGAACCAAATTCAATCGTTTATTTTACTCGAGTTAGAGAACCCAGCTCGGCTGTTCTGATTGAACCAAACTCAAGTCATCACATTGAGGAACCGAGCTTAGTGACATTGGCCAAGAGTAAGAGATTCATCAAAACATAAAGCATACAAGTACACACGAGAAATGAAGAAGAAAGATTATATTCATTATACGAAGGTATTTACAACTGAGCAAAAAATTACAAGTTCGAGTCCAAGTTCCCCAAGTACAGAAAAGAAAAAGAAAATACATCAACAAGCATCTTTTTTGGCCTCCCCGGCACTGGCATCTCGGACCTCATCTGCAGGCGTCTTGGTCACGGCTGTGGTAGGAGGAATCCTCGAGGAGGAAGGAGTCGGAGCGATGGAGTCAGAGGGAGGGTCGAGTGACGGAACGGGAGTGGACTCGGGCTCGGGCGTGGATGGAGCGAACTTGGGAGGGTTCTGGAATACCGGGTGATCTTCGGAGATCCCCACCTTCAGTGCAGCCTTGCACCCATGCTCGAACAGCGTTTGACTCAGCCCCACTATTTGAGCCTCGTAGTCTTTCGTTGCGGCCTCCACCCCGTCTTGAAATGCGGCATCCACCTCTTCCTGCAGCGATTCTTCGAGGTTAGCCTTTTCCTTTGCCGCGGCATCCCTCTCAGATTGCAGCGAGGCTTCGTCGTCAGCTTTCAATTTTGCCAGGGCTTCCAGCTCGATCTTCTGCTTCATCATCTCGACCACGAGCTGGGCATCCCTCTTTGCCTTCACCTCAGCCGCCCCCCTTAATTCATGCGTTTCGGCCTTCAACCTAATGATTTCGGCCACCGCCGAGTCCATCTCTGCAGCGAGTTTAGCATTCCTCTCCTCCAACTCCCACGACTTCTTGCTGCTCGCCTCCAGGGTGGACGCGAGTTTCCTTTTCTCCCCCTCCAGCTAGGAGACCTTGGAAGAGGTTCGAAGGGCCCTCTCCAATACCACTTGAAGCCTTTATATGTTCTGCAAAAAGAAGACCAATGTTAGAAATGGAACCGAAGTCAGGAACTCTACAAAATTCATGACAGAGCAGGACTCACCGCAATGGACACCTGCATTGATGTCTTCACCAAACCCACGTCCTCAGCCTTATTGTGCCTCTCCATGTCGTGAGGGAGGGCACAGGCCCTGGAGAGTGCAACGAGGACAGAGGAGTTGGCAGCCAGTCGGTCCTCCACTGTCAACGGCCTCCAAGGCTCCAACATGAGGTCCGGCATCCATGGGTCTGGCCTGATGAGCTGAGACGAGGGATCCGGCCCGGGACCCTTCTCCGTCGGCCCCTCCGACCGGGTCATCTTTTCCGGAGGAGCGCTCCCCTTCCCGGAGTCCTTCTCTGCCGGTGCCTCCAACCTGGGCCTCTTCTCTGCCGGGACTCCCTTCTTCGGGACATCGACAGGGCGCCGCTGAGCTCCGTTTGAGGAAGCATCAGGCGCTGCAGAGGACCCAGCGTCGCCATAGGCCGCAGACGTGGGGACAGTGCCGGTGGCCTGGGGTAGAGAGACTGGAGGAGCTCGACCCCCGAATACTTTGGACTTTAGGTCCGCAGTTTGTAGAGGGGGCCGACGTCGCTCCAGCGGCATCTCTTTTTCTTCGGAGCTGGAGGAGGGATACGCCTCTACTTCTTGTTGAGGGTTAGTGGGCTCCCGCTCGGCTCCCGAGGTGGAAGGTCCAGCTCCCAGGGCTAACATGGGCTTGACGTCGGCGGGTTCCTCGAGCGGCGGAGACCACCCGGTCCTCCTCGGGAAGAAGGAGCGGTACCGGGGCTGGTATCCAAGCAGATCCCAGGCCGTCCGACCGTGATGGCCCTTGTACGCCTTCACCGCCCTCAACCACTCGTCGTTCCTCCTCCACCCGATCCGGTTCGCTTTCTTCTTCCTCTGACTGTGACCTGCTCGGCAAAGGAAAACAGTGAGCTCGGTAGAGATGAAAACGAGAAAAAAGGCATGACTCTGAGCTCGGTAATTACTTGGGGCAGTCCCAAGGTGACGGGGGACCTTGTGCGCCCTCGCTTCCGATGGGCTCGGGGTTCTCCGAACTCCCAACTTCTGGAGACAAACAGGCGATCGTCCCCGGCGTGTTTGTTCGAATCCTCCAAGTCGTGAACGAACGACTCCTTCCTTGGCTTCCCTCGAAGATAGTAGCTGTTGTCACTCCCCGCGGACTTGCATAGATCATAGACGTCCTCGATGTCATGGACACCGAGGTTGATCCCCAGGAATTTGTTCAGTTCTACAGTGCCCATTATTACTTTGAAGCTATTGGGCATTAACTGGCAGGTGCACAAATTCCACTTCCAAAGACAAGTCCTCAAAAGCGGATGGATGGGAAACCTAACCCCACCTTCTACGATTGCTACCAAGGGGAATGGCATCCACCCATTCCGGAAGGTTCGGCCATCAAAGGCATCCTCCGGGTTATCTATCCTAATCAAGACCTCTTTTGGAATCGTGTACATAGTCCTAAACCCTTCTAGGGCTTGAGGGTTGTCTACCCAATGCCTGTACACTCCCATTTATAAAGATAGGGGATGAGAGGAGATGAAGGAATGAAAACAGGGGAAGAGGGGCCGAACCCTACAAGGCGGGAATCCTAACAGGAGTCCTAGGAAGGGCGAGAAGCGTGGAAGCAAAGAAAGGAGAGCGGAAGGAATACTCAAGAAGACGATGAAGGTACGAGGGGCTCCGGGGGAATAGACCAGAGATCTCTCTTCCCAGGGGGGTCTCTTTTGCAAACGGGGCTCTCTCTTTTCTGATCGCCAAAGTAGAAGAAGAATGGAAGAAGGCACTGTATATATATAGCAACAAAGACGCCCTTTTGGATTTCGAGGACGCGCTTTCAAAACATCGCTTCGGGAGCTGTACGTGTCGCTTCGTAACAGCTGTACAACCGATCAGATGATGACCCATAGCAGTGACGATGCACCTTCCGCGGTAATCCAGCCAGGGTAATTGATCATCTCGGGTAGTCGAAGCGACATCGACGCGTACTGGTAGGTGAAGCGATTTGATAAAGATCGGACTCCAGCAATTAACGTCAGGAATAAGAGCTATGAGCTCGGCATAAGAAAACACTCTAGTGCTTAGCTCCCGACCTCAGAAAGTTGCGGAACTCGCAAGAGATCAGGAGCTAGGGGGCAATTGTATGGGGTGTTTTCATGATAACCAGATTATTCCTAGTTTTGATAAAAGTGCCGACTAAGTTTGACTTAACCTCGGCTCCGTCCAGCTCGGCAGTTGTGCTAGCTGGCACCGAGCCCGAGCTGGCCTAGGTAAGGGTACAGACCACGCTCCTCTGAGCTCGGCCTTGTGCATCTCGGCTGCAGTGCCCGAACTCGCTCGCCCTAACCTCGGCAACTTCTCCAGTTCGGTTCCATTAGCCGAGGTGAACTATGTCAAGTCCCAATTATGTGATGGGACAGTTACGTTGCAGAGCAAACTAACAGTTAGAGTGGCCGCCGGATATCGATAAGGGGTTATCCCTATCCGACGATCATGTCCGCATTTATGTGTGGGATTGAGGATTGATTCGATGGGATAGTACCCTTACCTACCTCCACTGAGGATACGAGGTGTGGGCTGATGGGACAGTGATTTCACCTACCTCAACTGAGGGAGCTTCTGATGGGACATTCGTCTATATATATGCATGGGTAAGACCCATGGAGAGGTATGAATTACGCAACACACATCCCTTAGTCTTACTGCCTGAACTCTCTTCTTCCCTACCCACTCTCCCTTTGTTCAGTGACTGCACTAACTTAGGCATCAGAGTGCCTTCGGCTGACTGCAGCCAGGGGCTCTGACCTTTGTTCCTTCTCTCCCTTTCAGGTTTAAGGCATCTAATCCATCCAGAACAACATAGCAATAGCATCACGAGTCTAATACTCACCTAATCAAGTCCGTATTATTTAGGCACTTACACCGGCCATCTGATATGATTTTGAGTAATAGATAAGCATCAACGTTTCCACGTCCCAGGAACATTTTATAATAAATTTGAAAGACAACAAAGTTTCTTTTCTAAATTTTTAAAAAGAGTGTCATGTGTCTTTGAGTTCTTTGAAGTTCCTAATAAGAACTCATTCTTCATAAGGGTGTGTTTGTTTGCTTGCTATGAAATACATATGTATGGATTTTAATACATAGATAATTATCAAACTATAGTGGCTGTTTTTTGAAAAATAATTAAGAATTAGATTGCCAGGGCCCCACTTACAGATAATAGGGATATCGCTCGTACAACTGTCCTTAAAATTGACATTTGCTCATTCATACAAAAATGGTGCGATATTGCACGGTCCTAGGATATCACACATGGCGATTCGCGTGATATTGCACTGCCCTAGGATATAGCATGCTCTGATGTGTACGATATCACATGACCTTAGGATATTGCACGAGCAATTTTGTGGAAAATAGTTAAACTTCAATGGTTCATGGGCGAATGTCAGATCTAATATGGGCAATATCCCTATTATCTAAGTATGCAAATTGGGCAATGCTGGCATGTAACTCTCGACCCAATCGTGCCCGTTGGCCCTGGCAGGGCCTTGACCTTTCAGGCAGGCACGATTCACCAACTTTTCTCTTAAAAAAAAAAATTCATCCTTATTCGCTACCCTTTAATGCAATCAAATAAAGTTGTTCCATCCCATTAGTTGGAGAGAAAAATAAAATGAGGCTTCCTTGAGAAAATATATTTTCTAGATTTGTGCAAGCATTAACTCCTAGTTTTGTGTAAGTATTAATTCCTAAATTCTCTAACAAAATTTATGCAAGCATTAACTCCGCTACAGATAAGAGTAGAAAGGGGAGAGACTTGGCTACATTTTTGGATGAAAATGGGAAGGGAAAAAGAGGATTGAAGTTGTCAATCAACCTGGTGGCGGACCCAGGAATTTCGTTTGGGTAGGGCGGACAATGGTCAATTGAGAAAGTCAATCATTCTTTTTGCTTGATTTTCTTTTCACAATAACAATTGAAAATGAGAAGTATTGTATTTAAATAGATTAGCCGTTGATTGTTTTTGTTATGTTTTTTCATATCTAATTTACAAATTCAATTGCATCAAAATCTTTGCCAACTACCAATAACCTCCATTTATGGCATAGGTTAAAAACATGATTTTCAACATCTTTTTGTAAGGAATTCTACAACAAACACCAAATTAATAAATAAGACTTTTCAATTCCTCGAAAACTTAGTGCATCAATTAGCAACCGTACAATAACAATACTAAAGAAACTCTAGATACCCCAAAAAAGTAATAATCATTATGTTGTAAAATCTGTATCTTTTTTAGTCTTTATCATTTCCTTAAGCTCCTAATAGTTCCTATATTAAATGAGACAACTGAATATTTATAAATGAACATTATTAGAATAATCATAAATATCATATTATAGTCCAAGAGAAAATTTCCAAAAAACATGAAACTTGGGAAATTAGGGGCGTCTGCAGGATTAGGGCTTACTAATAAAGGAAACTTAGGGAATTAGGGCTTAGGATATCAATTAGGATTTGGAGATTTAGGTTTGAAATTAGGTTTAGAGATTAAGAGTTCGGATTTAGCCCGAGTTTCTCAAATTTCATTAATCCTAATCTAGGGTGTACTTTGGAGAAAAAGAGAAGTTGAGCCATACTAGGCATTTCTTTTCCTTGCCTTTGTCTCAAGCAAATGAAGGTTTAACATTGCTATCTCTCTCATCTCTACAAAAAACATCTCTCACTCATACGACAAGCCACGCATATATAATTGTTCTTTCAACCCTTTCTCTTTTGCTACCACCGACTCCAAACTCAACCATATCTTCCCTCAATAACTTCTACAATGGCAAATTTGGAGATGACCCAGATGATAAAACCAATAAAAAGAAGGGAAATTTTCAAATGTGACCTTAAGTTTTTACCTTATTTCAAAAAAGGACACAAGTTTTGAAACTTTTCAAATTAGTCCCTAAGCTTTCCAGTGAATTTTCAATTAAGGATATTCGACCATTTAAAGGTATTATTTGGTGACCTTTTCCCCCAATATTTTAAAAATACCCAAATTACCCTTCATTTAAAGCTATGATATGGTTTCGGCAACCACTACATGCAGCCAATCGTTATGGGAATACTGAGTGTCCTTGATCATCGTGATGACATCGGCGAGGGAAATGAGGAGAATATAGAGGAA
Organism: Umbellularia californica; assembly: GCA_028538565.1. Lineage (NCBI taxonomy): Eukaryota > Viridiplantae > Streptophyta > Magnoliopsida > Laurales > Lauraceae > Umbellularia > Umbellularia californica. The sequence goes on from JAPQWN010000007.1 coordinate 57,955,646, forward strand.
ATGAAGGAGAGTTCTACTACAATGAAGGGTAATTTGAGTATTTAAAAATAAAGAAAGAAGTTGCCGAAAAATAACTTTAAATAGATGGATGTCCTTAATTGAAAACTTCCTGAAAAACTTAGGGACTAATTTGAAAACTTTTGAAACTTGTGTCCTTTTTTTAAATAAGGCCGAAACTTAAGCACTTTTTTAAAATTCTCCTTAAAAAAGAAAAACATCATCTATGAAAAAACATAGGTCAAGATCACATAAAGGTGGAGAAGTGCAAACGAGAGTCTTCATCTTCCTGGAGACGAACTGCATGGTCTTACTCTCCCATAGAGATCAAAGGAAAAGGGTTTTTTTTTTTTTCCCACCAGCGAAGAAAAGAAAAGGGTAAACTAGGTGGAGCGATCATTTTAATTTACTTGGGTCATGGGTGAAGGGCCCATTCAATGTTTTGGTATTTTTGGATCCGACTTGGGGCAACTACATTGGGTCAGATTAACATGGGTCTGCCCCTGAGCCAACCTATCTGTTGTGCGGGGCCATGCCGTGCCATAGGCAAAGATAACCTGGCCCAATGAGGGCCGGGCTGTCGCATGTTCACTGGCGTGCCAAGCCGCGATGGGCTGGTTGGTCCGACCTAATTTTCATGCTTTTGTTTGGTACTACCCCACTCCCAAGGCAATGATGGGTCCTTTTTCTTCCTTTCTTCCTTTCTCCCTCCTAAAGAAAAAACAAAAAATCTCGTCCTATTCCTTGTTTTCTAGAGTTACATTTTTTTTCTCCCTTCAAACCACACTCATCTCCATTTAAATCGAAGATCTTCTCCTTATATAGCTCTCATAACACAATCCCACAATCCCAAACCGCGCCCCCCCCCCCCCCCCCCCCCCCCATTCTTCCAAAGAATTTTATCAAATGTGTGCGAGAGAACATATTACTTTGGGCCCTTTAATGTCGCTTTACTAATTTTTAAGTATTGGATTTTCTTATAAGGGACTATAACTTTCTTATTGCAACATATACGATGTCCCTAACCAATTCTTATATTTTCTTACAATTGGCCCTCAAATTTCTTTTTTTTTTTTTTAAGTGGCCCCAGCTCGAGGCAGATTTCTTAGTTCAGCCACCTATTCAATCTTTTCAACACTTTATCGGAGCTTGATGCCATTCATCCTGGTAGGATTTAAAGGGGGTAGTTCCTAATTCTAAATGGAATGTAACAATCTAATTAGGATTCATTTGTCAACATAGCATATATTTACATGCACTTGAATGACCCCTTCTCATAATGAGATATGCAAAACCCTAGTCCGGTCTGGTCTAGTATGAAATGATCTTATAATTTGATGCTCAAGTCAATTCCAGTTCCTTGGTAGTGGTGGGATAAATCATTTTGGACGAACCAGTTACTAGCCGGGATAAAAAGGATTAGATCCTAAAAGCTAAAAGAGGTATCCTGATTAAAGAGCCCTTTATTAAGGACATGAGATGCTAACTATGACGACTGTATTAATTATGTACATGTCACCACCGAACACCGAAAATAGACCAATTTGATACCACCCCTCGGTAAAAATGCGCAAAAGCAATGTCCCCTTGCATAATATGGATTCCAAACATTCATAATCTGTATGTGAATGCGTTGAATTACTTATCCCTTGGTCTGTTAGTGAACTCTCTCTCTCTCCACATATAGTTAAAGATGTCCTGCTAAAAATAATATTGTTATTACCGCACTCTAACCCTAACTCCGAATAAATTAAATACATGAATTAAGACATGAATGCCTTTTATTCCACAACAACGAAAGCACTTTTTACATTCTTTAATACACTAGGGTATCTCACTTGAAAAAGAAAATGTCTCATACTAATGGATTTTTGGTCGATAACCATGGGTTCCAATGCAGAAGAATTTTGTGATGAGAATCATTTACTAACAAAGAGGGAAACTTATAATGGATTTTGGGTCGATAACCATGAGTTCCAATGCACAAGAATTTTCTAGAATCACAATCACATACTAACAAAGAGGGAAAGTTATTCCCTTCTTTTATAGAATAACCCAAAACGCCGCACTCGCGCACATACATTAAAAAAAAAAAAAAAAATAAAGACTGATTGATTGGATGCAGACGACCTTCTTTTCCACCTTTCATGTTTGGGGCTTCAAAATGCATATCTGCAACGATCTGATAATGCTAAATTTTACAGCTAGCATTACGTAATCATGCATATAGATCATTTCACCCTTATCCTAATTCCACATGATTGGTGTTCCATGGGCTTTGAATATTGAGAAAATTTCTTCTACCAGCGACTGGTGCCCATTTGGGGCCACTTTTGGTGAGCATAGCCCCTTTCACGCACTTATCTCCTGATGATCTTGTCACTCATTAAACCTTTATTCATAATTGGATTGAATCTCCAAAAATATATGGTTAAAGAAAGGCTAGGATAATCTGATGGGCTGATTTTTTACGTCAATATTATCCTAAAGAGACTTTCCATCTACCCTACCTCCGCTAGGTGGCATGCATTCAAATGGACCCAGGAGCTGGAACACATTAGAACAGCATGTGATCTGCTCGAAGGTGAAAATCTCCCCCCTAACTCTCATTACAGAGGCTATTCTCATGTGAACAAAACCCCATAGTGGAGAATGCATGGCACAGTGAAAAATAAAGTGAAACTTCTCTTCACCATCCAATCAGTGACATTTAAATAGAGATGGTTAACAGATAATAAAGGAACCCTTCTTCAGATTCAAACTGACCATCATCTGTATAAAAATCGAAAGCTTATGTTCGTAGTTTCTTGCATCCTTCATAAACACTCGTGTTGAGCCATTACCATCTTTTTTATGTGCGCCACTTAAGTAATTCTGTCGCAAGAATCCAGATCCAGCAAGTTACGTACAGCTTTTCTTTTCAGATTTGTGGGACCCACAGGCCTTACCTATATATTCCTCCTCTTTTGGAAGTTCAAAATCAGCTCTCTGATAATGGTTAGCCCACAAGAAGATCTTCATCTATTTGATCACCTTACCAGCTAATTATCTGGAATTGCTCTATTTTTTTTCTTCTTTTTTTTTTTTTCGTCTTCTTCTTCTTCTGCTAGACCTCCTACCCAAAATTGATAAAAATTACAATTACTTGCCCAAAAGAAAAAAAAAAAAAAAAAAAAAAGGACCCAACATGTTTGATCAATTTTTCAACTGCACGAGTGTGGAATCCTCTTGCTGGACAAACGTACCCAACATGTTTGATCATTCAGTTTTTGGTGTTGTGGAGAAATAAAGGCCTCCTTAAACCTTAATTTATATTAAATCTTTAAGCTCAAGCCCTCCAAAATATTTGATCAAGTCCAACCTAAATGACCTAGTGGGCCCACTTCAATTAGCTTTATGCATGAATGCTTAAAAAAGGAGATTCTAAATTACTAAAAAAAAACCATGTCATGATCACATGGAATCTACTGAGAGGAACTGCAACATCCTCAGATACTGAGACCTAAATTTTCTAAACAAGATGAGTTGAAATGATAGGGGTGTTTACGTAGCCCTTACTTCGGGCCTTTTTATTTGCATTAGAATACATCAGGAGTTGATGGTCAAATGATCTGCACTAGAGTATTATTGACACGGCGACTGATATAAGGTAGTAATCTAGATGAGACCTTGAGTTTTTGGGTTGTGAATTACCAGGGTGATGGATAGGTATTTATTTTCCTTCTTTCCTTGATTAACTTTCCATTGGGAGGTTATTTGATAGTCATTTTTCTATATTTACCTTTGATCTTCATTTTTAATTATTAATGGCATGATATTCTTTTTTGGTAGAAGAATTCCTATGTATTCGATTCTTATGTATTCTACGCAAACAACCTGGCCCTTAGAGGTCAATCAGTATTCACCAAAAGCCTCCAAGATCTTTTTAACTGGTAGGAAAAAGAGCAAAATTAAGGTCCACAAGTTAAGAGAGACTGGGAGAGATACGATCTTTAGTTTTGAGGAAAATTGCATCCATGGTGTAGCCTGCCATCATACTGATAGTCTGGATCACTGAAACATTGTGCCTCATATAAACCAAATCAAAGTTCAACTGCATATCCATGACCCATCTTATAGGACAATAAACAGATTCAAGCCCCAAAACATTCTAAAATCATGACTGAGCTTATCTGTTCCCACATCATTTGGCCTTTCCACCTGCCCAAAAAGGAGGGGGCTTAGTGATAAACATTGAAAGCTTTAAATCATTAAAAACTGCCATCTCATGGATCATGGCAGACAAGCTACTACCAAACTTGTCATTGCAGCAAAGTGCTCTAAACACCACCAACCATTGTAATCAAATTTCCATTGAATCAAAAGCTTCCATAAATTTAATAGAACTACTCATCATCCCAAAGAGGACTCTTCTGCTTTAGCTCATAACTAGAATTACATGCTTCCGATGACCTACACACATTTAACACTTCTATATACCTAAGATATGAAAGTGGATAGGTGTTACATATGGATTTTGCAATTCAAAATCACTAAGTCCCCATCAGAATGCAAGGTAATTGAGTGCTTCTGAAGCCACTGACTCTTCTCCGTTAGAAAATGGATATAGACTACAATAAAAGGAAGGCCATCATGATGATAGTTGTGGTAAATACTGTTTTATGACCAAGGGAAACTCTTACTGCATCTGCTGTTGCTAAGTCAGCCAAATAGCCATCTGCCAGCAGCACACCTGCATTTCCTCCTGTCGGAGAATCCTTGGATGATTTCTGACTGTAGAGGAAAAGGGGTAGAAGATGTAGATTGATGTGAGAGAATGTAATGAGAAAACCGACTCTAGTAGAAGCCATATTCATGTATTTGTCACAACCACACTGTAGGTAAAAATATCAAAACGAGAGGTGGTGAGGAACCCACTTTCATTATGAAATATAAAAATGGAAACCATCTTTTCATATGCAACTGGGTTAGAGAACACATCACTTTCCTACCATTGAATTCAGTTGGAAAATCTGAGCAAAACATCTGATGAGACAGATCTATAATTAATGAACAAGACAGCTTTTCCAATATGGGATTTTCCTAAATTAATGATGGCTGGATTTGAATCCTTTACTGAAATGAAAATAATGCATTTAAACGAGAGGAATTAACAAAGGAGTGATTGCTCTATATGGAGGCATATTCTCTAAATTTCATTTGCTTCACTTTACAAACCAGAATTCTGTTTTAAGGGAACTGCAACTTACTGGTTTAACTCCCCACTCTAATAGTTTAAAACATAGTTACAAATCAGAAATTGTCACTTCATCATCAACCAGACTACCAGAGAGAATAAAAGTTACAAAGCGAGCTCAAGAAGCTGAAACAAAAGAGATCAAAGAAGAACAACAGGTAGAAAGTAGGAAAATGCATAGATTGTCAGATCTGCCAAATGGGTCATTAAAAATTTTAAAAAAAAATCAAGAAAAGCACCAAATAGACAGCCAGGAAGCAAAAATCACCCAAAAACATCATAGTAAAGTTCATGACCGTTTAAACAAAAAACCTAAAAACACAATCACTTTGTAAATGAAAGCAACCTAGAAACCAAATAATTCAGGCACTAACAAGCAACAACCAAATCATTTCAAGTTCACCAGAGACAGGGAAACCCATCTTCCTACTATTAGGAGGATAATTAAATAAACATGACACACAAAATATAAATATTCAAGCTTCATGAACATGTCATAATACCCCCCAAGGAATAGTCCTTGCTCGTCAGAATCAGGTAACCCCCGAGCCAGAGGCCAAAGGTCCAAAGGCTTGGGCTGGCGAGGGATACGGTGGGTCATAACTTAAAAAAAAAAAAACAAAAACACTCTTCTTAGTCTCTTACCTTGACATGGCAGGGCAGAAGATGATCTCATAATCCGCCCCTGCACAAGTAAAAGTACTTGTAGCATCATCATACGCGTAGCTATATGACCTGGGACATGCAGTCTTGAACATCGCAGAATAGGCTGATGGCCGGCAAGTGCTGGGGCTGGCATACTCTCCCTTGCAGCAGAATTCTGGCTTCCCAAAGGCTTCACAGGCGCTCCGACAGGCCTCACCATCAGCGGCCCTCAATTCATTTGGGCACTGCCTATTAAGATCCACGATGCAGCCGGTTGCAGCACAGGTGCCTGAAGTTCCATGACTTGCTATAACTACCATTGGAAGATTGTAGCCGTCCACCAGGCTCACATCATAAAAATCCTGACTAGTGCCGCCAGAGCCAAGGGTGAATTCAGCAAGTGTTGCTGGTGGGGCAGCACCGGCACCATTGCACTCGACTTGGCTGGAGCCACAATCACCGGTGGTACAGCTGCCTTGGCCATTGGTGTCAAAATTGCACCCTGTTCGGCCCCAGAACCGGCCAGACCAGCCGGCGGGGGCATCAAAGGATCGAGAAGTTGATTTGGGGAGCTCAAATCCGGTGGAGTCTAGCTTTGGATGGCCTGAACTTGAGAGAATTCCAGGCCACACTGTGTATTGGCAGTTGTTTTTGAAGGTAAATGTCACCCCATAAACACCTACAAAACGTACATATCCAGATGACACTTGAGAAAATCACTTCAGGCCTGATTCCTAAGGTTGTGTTTGGAGGTAAAAATCCAAAATCAGTTTGAATAAATGCAAATCGTGAATCACATTTGTAGGTGGAATATTGTTGTCTTTCTATTTTAATCACCCCATGTGAATTTGGATGAAAATGCTAATGGATGTGGGTAGAACGTAGCATTAATAGTAGTAATCCATATAATTCAAACAAAACCATACTTCTACTGAAACAACTACCTTTTGCGATTTGGGGTACAACCAAACGCATTAGAAACGAAAACGCTAATGAAATTACAGGAGTTTCTTCTGACAAAAAGAGACTCTTTATCTTACCTTCAAATATGAGGAGGAGAGCCAGGGTAAAGATGTAAGGAGGCATATTTTGCTCCTTTTATTCCTTTCTGAGTGAGAGTGATTGATAATTATGGCGTATGTTATGATATGTAGTGGGAAATGGGAATGTTCTAGTGGTTGTTTCAGTTAAAGGAATCTGTCAACGAGAGAAGTTGCAGTGATGAGAGAGGTGAGCAGCACAGGCAAGGGTTGTGTTTGGAACAGAGCAGTAGCCAAGGCAGGGTTTTTTGGATTGATGATAGATGATAGTTGGACAGCAGGAATGCAGGAGAGGCTTGGGATCACCCATAAATTATCCAGCAGGGTTGTATGGATTTGGAGGGGCTGAGGGAGGGGGAAATCCAGTTGGACCCTCTAGCTGCCCATTTATACAGAGGAAACTCTTGATATTTATATTTTTTTATTGATAGACAGGCATATAAATGTTTATGTGGGTCCTAGATCAACTGTTGACACCAACTAGAGATCTCAAATGGGCCGGCCGACACGGCACGGCCGAGTCAACGGCCCGTGGCCCGGCCTGGCCAACGACACGGGCCGTGCTAGGCCGAGGATCTTGGTACGTTAGGAACGGTTGGGCACGGCACGACAAACGGCATAGCATGACATGGCATGGGATATTTGATATTTTTAGTGTAAATATAAAAAATATAGTCTTTTATTTTTTTTACTTTTTTATTATCCGAAAAAGTTGTAAAGATTTTGAAGGTAATCTTGTTGAAAAATCTCCAAATAGAAAAGATCCAAATGGTTCTCTTCTCAATGGAGCAGGTCGAATTTGACTGAACCACATAAATTTGTGTCATACTCGTTTATGTGTGTATCTTTTAATTTTTTTAACGTAAGGCCTTTTTTCTTTAGCCCAAGAGGGCTTAAGTGAGAATTTTTAGGCAAATAAAGGCTTTTCAGTCCTTTGTTGGACTTGATCATATGCAATATCATAAGCTCGTTTTATATGAAAAGGGCTTCGAGGCCCAGCCAATGCTGAGAATCTTATAGTGTAGCTTGCCAATCGAAAGTTATTAGGTTGTCATCCATGCCATGGTTCAAGTAGGAGTAATGAATGGTCAAATCCTATTAAAAATCTCTTTATTTATAGGTTTTATCAATCAAGTTCGGCAATATATTTTTGCATCTCTATACTAGGTTTCAATTGACAGAACCCAAATTCCTCTAAAAACATTTCCTAATTTCTATGAACACAATGTTTTCTTTTCTTAATTCCGGCTATATTTTAACAAGATGATATTCATATAAATACAAATAGTGTATCATATTGTTTTTAATACATTATATTGCATTGTTTGCTTTTCTTTTCATTTTTTAAAATCGTTATTAGTATGATTTAGAAAAGAAGACCCATTAGTTTTTATTTCTAAGATACATAACACTATTTGCTTTTTTTTTTTTGATTGGCACTATTTTCTTTTGTTTATTAGAAACTAAAGTGTGTATTAAATAACAAGCCAAAATTGGAGGTATGTTTATTATATGTCATGGGCTTAGCAAGCACTTTTATTGCAAGTTTTCATGGTATTTAAATGCTAATTTCCAATAATCCAATAAATTTTTGTAATATCATAAAAATAAGACAGTACAGAAAATATTTGAAAAAATATCAATACTTTTGGTCACCCGCGCAAAAATTGACAACTAATGGTGACAATACAGAAAAGACCTATTAAATCTCCTCGGCTAACCATTCCTACCGAAACATCTAGAAGTTAATAGAGGCAACATAAATACTTTTCACTTTTTTTTTAGCACCAAGTCGTTCCTCTTGGGATTCAAATTTGTGACCATTGGGCTCTATTACCATATTAAAAATCATCGGCTAATCATTCTACCAAAACCTAGGTATTAATTGAGGGAAGATAAATACTTTTCCATACTCCCCCTTGGGTGGAGCCCACCCCTCAACAAAACCCCTATTCTATCTCTATGGACCAAGGAGAAAAGACCTATAAAAATCAAGGACATTGAAAAAATGAAACTAAACTTTGATTGCTAGAATCCAAGGATATATAGCGGTAGACATTAGTAGAAGTATTAGGGATAGATCTAAAGAAATGAAACCTATCCAAGGATTTGACCCAAGATAAGTAGGAATGAAGAAACAAAATTCATGTAGCTAGCCCTAGCATAGTTGGGACAAGTTTTGATGACGACAATCCAGTGGGCCCAATGTCCAAGATCCACTCTAGAGAAACCACTGCCATTCTTTGTGGGTATTGATTGTGGACTTGGAACTTTAACCCATCAAATCATAACCTTTCATACAAGTCTGCAATGCTGGGTCTTTTCACGGTAACTAAGAGCCCCATGGAGAAACAAAATGGAAGAAGAGCAACCACAACATGCATGGGACACAAGGAAGAAAGAGATGGCCAGCAATGTACTCTCACTTTTCACGTTTTTTCCCATACCACGTTTACCTTGCCGAAAAGGTTAAGTGAGCTCAAGTTAATTTGTAGTTGGAGCTCGCCTTTCAATGATTTGAACCATTTAAATGAGAGACTATAACCCATTTCTATGCTTGTAGACCCAAAAGAACATCCAACAATGGTTTAGGAAAATATGAATAAACTAATAATAAATAACCATTTTCAATAAATCATGACTTCTTCTAGAAGTGGGCCCACTTTTGATGGATTGAAACATATTCTGTTAAGCGCAGTTGGTTGATCTATCTCATCCAATAGATTTTACTTAAATTGGAAAATGACATCAATAATCTCCCTTTTAACAGCAAATGAATCAAGGGAAGATTGAAAAATTAATGAATACCCATTGATTAAAATCCTAGAAAGTCAAGGTTCATCCATATTTTTACCTTTATGTCCTTCACCCTTCACTTCCTCAATAATTATTTGTAACTGTTGGATAGATCCTGCCTCAAATATCACTACAATCATGATAGTATAAACCATTGGATTGAACATTAAATGTAAATATACATATATATATATATATATATATGGGAAATATTCATGTGCATCCATCCCTCACCATGTTATGGTGAGGGTATGGTGAGGGACAACATAGTAGGGTTGACTTTATAATACATCCGAACTATCCACACACATGGAACCCCTTAAGTACATTAGACTCATTGAATTCACACCTATCCAAATGGATTGGACCGTTAGATTGAGGGTCAAATTTTTTCTTTTAATATGATGTCGTTAGATTTATTGGCCACGGATGGAGTTAAAGGCATGCGATTGAAACCAAATTTGATATATGGGTTCATCCAAGATGTCTCTTTCCATCCCCCACAAGTGCCATGATCAATGGGTCCTTAGGTGGGCCCCATTAAGTTTGTTCCTCACCTTATGGTGAGGGAAGGATGCACAAGAATATCCCTCTCTCTCTCTCTCACTATATATATATATATATGGGGAAACTACAGAAAAAATTCCCAAAGCACGCCTTAAGTAAGGAGAGGACCCAGCAGGAGTTTAGAGACAAGAGGGGTCCTTTGGGTGGGTTTTTTTTTTTTTTTTTTTTTTTTTTTGTCGTTTAGCGATATTGTTGATATCGACAATATAATTGTCGATATCGACCATTATGCGTAAACCCTTTATACGTCAGCTCGTGTCTACATTTCTTTGTAAGACGTTTTTTATCGACTACAACATGAGCTCTGGCGATTTTCCTTCTCAAAAAGCACCTCAAAAATTATTCTAAGTGGTGGTTAGATTCCATTAAAAGGTTGGTACCCACAATAAACATCTTCCTATATTGCATCATCTACCCTAAAATGTTATCAACTTGATTTCTTTTCAATACTAACTTCTTTCATTGCCCTAAAACTGTGGTATGAACTCTAAAATAAGTCATTTTAAAACTGTACCAGTTGTGTAAATGCATATCTGTATGTGGCTTCGCGTAAAGACTACCATTTGTGTAGCAAATATCATTTTTCGTTTTGGGCTTGGTTTATATCACTTTCGTTTTGGGTTTTTAGGGTTTGAAAATGGTTTTTTTTTTTTTTTTTTTTTTTTTTAGGCACTATTTTTGGGCTAGTTGGTGATGTAAAAAGGTTCCATGTAGGCTTGAAGATTGCATGTATTTTTTGGTCTGGTTGGTGATGTAAATGGGTTGATCCAGGCTTGAACAGTGCCTTGCTTTTCTAGGCTGTTTGCTAATGTAAATGGTTTTATGTAGGCTTGGAGAGTGCGGCTACTTTTTCGACTGGTTGGTGATGTAAAGAGGTTCCATGTAGGCTTGAAGATTGCAGTTATATTTTGTCTGGTTGGTGATGTAAATGGGTTGTTCAAGGCTTGAACAGTGCAGTGCTTTTTGGGGTTGGCTGCTGATGTAAATGGGTTCCATGTAGGCTTGAAGATTGCAGTTATTTTTTTGTCTAGTTGGTGATGTAAATGGTTTGTTCAAGGCTTGAACAGTGTAGTGCTTTTTTGGGTTGACTGCTGATGTAAATGGGCTGGTTGGTGATGTAAATGGGTTGCTTGAACGGATTTTGAACAGTGTAAATGGGATCCATGTAGATTTGAACACTACAAATTTTACTTTTTTTGGAGCGTTTTGCTACTTTTTGTAAGTATTGGACAACTGTAATGAATGTTGGAATGTGAATGGTGATATAAATTAGTTTTATATAAATTTAGATTGTTGTATTCAGTTGCTCCATAGTGTTGTGCTTAAGTATTTCCTTTCACCATAAGTTGGGTAAAGCACTGTATGTTGGGTTCACACTTATTTTTAAACATTACCTTCCAAACTTGTTTGATATCGATAAATTAAAGTTGTCGATATAGACAATTTTTACATATTCCGCAGCTACAGACTTACAACTTTTAATGCATCCCACTGACGAAACTAGTCTATATCGATAATTTTTATCTATTCCAGCAGCTACTGGCTTACAACTTTTAATTCATCGCACTAACGAAACTAGTTGATACTGACATATTAAAGTTGTCGATATCGACAATGTTATCTATTCCATCAGCTACTGACTTACAACTTTTAATCCATTCCAATGACGAAACTAGTCGATACTGACAAATTAAAGTTGTCAATATCGACTACTTTTATCTATTCCAGCAGATTCTGACTTACAACTTGAATTCATCCAACTGACGAAACTAGTCGATACCGACAGATTAAAGTTGTCGATATCGACAATTTTTATCTACTCCAACAGCTACTGACTTACAACTTTTAATTCATCTCACACCACTTTAAGAAAGGCTGTGGAAATGATAGCAACAACATCAAACACCTTCCTGCAACAAAAGGTAAACAAGTCCTTTATCAATCCACCCTAAACATAGCAAAAAACCCAACACCATCACTTCTCCTTTGGCAGCAGCTGACAATCTGCTAGTCACTCACTTATCAATCCCAACCCGCTGTCTTTTAGACCTCCCGGCATTGGTTTCTCAACCCAAAACAACTCTCCCCATTTCAATCTCAGTTACTGTCATACAAATTGCAAGTTCATTTTTAAGCAGTTACTCTCAGCTACAGATGCATAACAATCATACAGGTGCCATTAATGAAAATATACCTGATGCTATCAACTCAGAGAACAAAAAGCAATATACCAAGTGGAACCCCAACAGATGCATTCATTATACCTGTGGAACCCTAACATGCACTCAACCATTCTATATACGATCTACTAATAGTAAAGAAAAAAAACCCAGAATGGGGCAAAGTATACATTCTCAAACAAAATGATTCTATATGTAAGTATAATTCATTCCGCATAATGGTAAAAGGAGGCAAAGTATAAGTCTATCAACCTGATAGACCGATGAAACACCATATCAAAGCCAATATTGCAAATTTCCAACAAAAAAGTACAACAAAACATAAGCCCCATAATCACCATCCGACACAAAAAAAAAGGAAATCAAACAGAATCTATTTCATGTGCTCCGCTCTTTGTTGTAAATCACCATCAAAACAGTCATGGGAAATCACTCAAGTCAGCCAGACCCAGTCTGTTGGCATTCAACTACCAGCTCCTTTTAAATATCTCTATGACAATTTTTCTGTGAAAGTAGGGGATATCTTCTTGAGTGAAGTTGATACTACGGCGGTGCACACAGTGTTTCGCGAAAGCTATTGCAAATATTCCTTAGTCTCCATGGGAACTCCTAACAATAGGTAGGACGTATACACTTATTGCAATAACCTCCCCAAATTTCGACCCGTTACTCGGGCCCCATCAACGGGTAGGCCGTATCTATAAGCAACGTCCTCCAACATTATAATTGCTTCTCCAGATGGAAAATAGGACGTATTTGTTTCAGGATGTCACCTCTCTACCAATGCAGTGATTAATGCGTGATCTATGACGATACGACTTATCTCTACCAAATAATGGAGACCCATCAGCCTCATGTATTCCTTTTGGGTGTTTGTAAACCCCTATATTGCTGCGTCCGGGTTTGTTGGGATGCACCTAAGGTGACCGGATTCCTGCTAGTATCAAGTATTACAGGGCTAGTTAGGAATCATACACTAAAAGGAAACACAAGGAAGATTGATCAAGTCAATTATGAAAGTCTATATGTAGTTACAATATACCTCTCCCTGACGAATTCCTTCCGATATATAGTTTTGTTGGTTATATAAGAACCTTCGGACCCTCGGCGGGCTGTTCTTCGTTTGTCTTTAAAGTAACAAACATAACAATTATTACAGAAGTGTGATCTTCTCTTACAAATGAAAATGCATACTACTGATAATGACAGTCATTTTATTCAGGTAAACATGACTGTCTTAGATAAGGGATGCTTTATTCATTCAAATTTACTTTTCAAGTCAATTTTTCAATTTGCTTTCCATAGTAAGAACATGCATGCAATGTGACTAATGCAAAAAGCTTGGCCACTCTCGTTCACAATGCTACCGCCTGATTGGGTACCCAAAATGTACCTCTCGATCTGGACAAAATTCAGGAAACTACCAAGGCCCACAACAGCTTTCAAGTGCTAATAATGCATTAGATCACATTACCAATAATATTTCATTGTTTAGCACATCGAATGCATCACATGCCTTGCACCTTGTCAAACTACCAAATGACACAACAGCTCTAGTTCTCAAGTTGGTTCAATATCTCTGTCTATATATTTTTATTGCACAATATTTTATGTGTGCCTTCTTTTGGCCACAAGCTTCTATCTGTACCCAACCTTACTTGTTCTCTTCAATGTCCAGTGACCTTCCTTCCTAATCATTGTATTTTCTAGGACCCGCTAACGCAGAGGATGATTGGAGTGGGTAAACGACATGGTGGACTCTACTTCATTCAACTTAATAATACTCAAGCTTCTTCAAACTCAGTCCAAGAAAGCTCTACTATTGATCTCTGGCATTGTCGTCTTGGACACCCTTCCAAGTAGTTTAGACCTTTTTAATTTTACCTCTCGTTATTGTGATGCATGTCATAGAGCGAAACAATCTCGCCTTCCTTTTCCTAGTAGTTCCATTTCTACCGTTACTTCATTTCAACTCATTCATTATGATATTTGGGGTGGTTACCAAGTTGCTTCTTTATGTGGTGCTCAATATTTTTTAACTTTGGTGGATGATCTTATGTGTTGTACTTGGATATTTCTAATGCGACAAAAATCAGAAACCACCCAACATTTAAAATCTTTCTTTGCACTTGTAAAAACTCAATTCAAAAAGTTCAGTTAAAAGCATTTGGACTCATAATGGAATTGAGTTTTTTTCAAATGACATACAAGATTATTTTCGTGCAAATGGCATTCTTCATCAACACTCTTGTGTAGCCATCCTACAACAAAATGGGGTAGCTAAGCGCAAGCATTGCCATTTGCTTGAGGTTGCTTGAGCGCTACGCTTACAAGCCAATTTGCCTTTAAAATTTTGGGGCGATTGTTTTTTGACTGCTACATTTTTAATTAATCGTATGTCAACAACAGTATTGAATGGTATATCACCACATGAAGCATTATTTAATATTAAACCCAATTATGATTTTTCGAAGGCGTTTGATTGTTTGGCATATGCCCATAATATACATCACAAACACAAATTTGAAAATAACATGTAGAGTTCAGACATAAATTTGGAAATCATTCTTTATATAAACCCATTTGTAAAATGAATACGAAGACTTTTTCCCACTTTGGAAATTCAATAAGGTCATCAATGATTCCAAGGCAATCATGCCTACAGCATTTGTCTCTTTCAAGACTAGATGGGCTGCTGCTGTTTGTGCCCAAACTCAACAAATAAGAGGAAACGATTAAAATGCATACTCCTTTTTTCTTCTAAAAATCCAATCAACAAACCTAATCAGATAAAGTCACTCTCAGTTCGTTTAATCTAGGGATTGGGTTTCGTGTTTAAGAATAATTAAAAAAACAACCAACTTGTAGTCTCAATCCCATTAAAAACAACAAAAGTACTGTTTAAACCAAATGCAAACAAGAAAACACGATTAAAATACCTCCATGTGCTTGCCAACAGTGAAAATGCTTTGAAAGAAGGTGCCACATGATGCTTAAGACCACTGCCTGGGACCAACGAAGTGGAGAGGTATCGACAGGGACTATGGAAAAGGATAAGGGAAAGAGGGGGAAGACGTAATGAAGGAAAAAGGGGTTTCTGCGCTATATGTATAACCACATTTGTTGTCAATATCGACAATACCAATAAAAATATTAAAAAAAAAAAAATGAAAGGGGCCTAGAGGGCCTCTCTCATCTCTGAAGTCCTACTGGGTTGTCCACTTACCCATGGCTCACTAGCGGGATTTTTCCTGTAGTTTTCTTTATATATATATATATATATATATATATAGAGGAAATGATCCTATGAGAGATAACATGTGGGCCCTCACATCCATATCCAATGCCAACAACTTAAATATGAGAGCCCCCACTCCTATCTCTCATAGGAGCATCTCCCTATATATATATATATATATATCTTTAAAGACGGACAATATTATAAATGGGGCTTGATGGTCTTTCCTCGCAAGAACCAAACAATATTTCTTTTGCTTATATATAACAAAATTTTAGATATCAACTGATAAAAGATTCGGTCCTAAACAACGCACATATATACCCAAGTTAGGGCCGCACACATATGAAAAGACAGCCCACACAAATGGAAAAAGAGCTTGCACACGTGGGAAGAAAGCCCACACAAGTGGGAAAGAGCCCACACATGCGGGAAGAGGAGGCCTACCTAGGATTTGAACCCTGAATAGCCAAGTGAGAATTGTCACTCCTTATCACCCGGGCAGAGAGCCGTTCTAAACAAGACATCTCTTGTTGACAAAGTGGATCTCTCATCTACAAGAAATACATGGTTTAACTTTATAACAACAATATAATAGCCAAAACACACCCTCGAATGAACCTAGACTTTCTGACATAAGTAACCTGTTCAAAATAAAATCACATTACAACTAAAAAATTAACCTCCATCTGTTAGGATGCAAATGCAACATTGTGCATACAATATATTCTTAAGACAGCACAATTCAACTTCCAAAAATGTTGTAGTCCTATAAGTTAAAAAAATGTTTTTACCAAAAAGTTATATGTACTTTTACTCAACACCAATTAGTAATGGGGGTTCAAATTGTTGCCAAAAAATGATAATTGAGATTTTTGAGGTCTAATTTTTTAAGCCCCCCCCAATGGGCATTTCAAACGAAAAATAAACATTAAACTCTCGATTATTATTTTTGGCATAATTCGAATCTCTTTACTATTTTGCATTTAGTAGAACTCTTTATAATTTTTTGGTGAATATCCCCCAAAAAATTCGTATCAATTATCCAATAATGTCTATCAGAATGCTCCTCTAAGACACACCCGTAATTAAAATAGGGCTTTAAGGACTCTTTAGTTTTGAGTCTCTGCATTGTCTAACAAGTTACATAATCAGTCAGCAACATAAAAAAAAAAAACATACTGCACTTTTTAGAAGTAATTATGATAATGCATTGACTAATCTCCAAAAGGTTGTTATCAAGAAAATGCCAATACAAGTTAATTGTATATCCTAACTCTGGACCTCCTGGGGAGTAGGAAAAGTGTTACATCCCGACCCAATTTAACCATTTTAGTGCTAATTAATTATATTTTAGTTAAATTAATTATACTTAGTTACTAATTATGGTAATTAGTGTTAATTAGTCCTTATAGGTTGGGTTGGTTGAGTCTTGAGTCTTAGATAGGTGAGTTAGAACCGATTTGAATCAGTTGGGTAGAGTTGAGGATTTTTACATAATTATCGATTTTTCCATTTTGCATCATATGCACGTCATTTTGGCATCATCGTGTGTATCTCATCGAGTATGCCAACTTCTGTATTGAACTCTACTTTATTTGAGCTATCGTTGAATAAGTGGGCCACCATTCAACCCATTATGAAAATAATAGAAAGTGGAAGGGCTTTCTTATAAAATGGGAGCCTTATCTCTTAAAAACCCATTCCACAACCATCCCAATCGACCCATTCCTTTACTTCCTCCGTTTCTCCTTTCCAATCACTACAAGAACGGGTGCATGTGTCTTGGGAGCTAGGATTGGACTCATCTTCATCTTCTTCATCCTCTTCCGCTCCCTGTTGACAAGAACCCATCTACACCATCTCCTACTCTACCCAAAATTGGATTTCTTGTTAGGGTAAGAGCCAAATCCTCTTTCTTTTATTTTTGTGAGTTGTATTAGAGTCAAGAGACTCATATTTAACCCTTCATACATATTCATTAGCACTTTCATGTGTACTTGTGATTAGGGTTTGATATTTTGGGTTTTTGGTTCTTTTGAGCTAGAGAGTGAAGAGAATGCTTAGAAAGCTGTAATTTGAGGCAAGTATAAGCTTAAATTGGATTTACTTGTTGTGTATTTACCTATTGATTCAAAATGATTATTTTCTTGATGTTTTTAACTTCTTAATGGAATGAATGGTTTGGATTGTTTTATGGTGTTAGTTAATAGAGGTGGATGGAGGGGTTTTATGTTGTAAATGGGAGCATGGAGGCTCCAATTTGCAGATCATATAATGGAAGGAGGTTGAGAAATGAATGGGGAAGGAAACATGAGAATTCCGGAAGTTAAGAATTCTGGAGTGGACGCTTGAGCGAACATGGGTCCGCTCGAGCGAACCCCCTTTTTGGAAATGCTCGCTTGAGCGAACGTAAGAACCTTTTGAGCGACCAATCCTCTGGTTGGGTCCGCTCGAGCGACCAACCCTCTGGTTGGGTCCGCTCGAGCAAACCTAAACTGATGGATGAGGTCTTTTCTGACCCAATTTTAAGGTGAATTATCACCCCTAACCTATAAGAACCCGCCATAATTCTCTCTAATAGATAATTATGGTGTACACCCTTGTTTCCATAGGAATTTAAGATTTCTAAGACCTTATGACCTTAAAATGGAACCTTTAACCTTTTTATTGTCTAATGGAAATCTTTAGTCTAACGCTATGCCATAGGAGTTTTTCTAGAGACTCAACGTGTTTTCCTATAATAAGTGACACTGAAACGAGGAGGTAATATGTTGACTACTCTAAAACCAACTTGTATAGGATGGTGAAGGACTAAGGGCAATAGATTAGGGTTGGCTAGTAAAAATACCTTCAATTCCCTAACCTATTGCATTTCATATTAAAGTCAGATTCTTTCTTTGATATCAATTCCATTCAATTAATAGGTTGCATTATTAGTATTAAATATGATTTAGTTATTCATTTCCAATTCGTTATTCCATGGAGATTTGAATTGAGTAACTATTGTGGATATATGATTCCATTTGATTCAATTCGGAGTAATTTAAGGTATGCGCACTCAAACTTGATTATTATTCGATTCGATCGAACGACACTACTTAGCTTCGACCCTGTGATACTCGATGGAGTTGAACTTGGTTTAGTTATTCGAGACTACTGCAGTAAGTCATCTGGAGCACCGGAATTTCAGGACCGGGTAGCCAATTAGCCTTTGGCCGAGCCGCTAGTGACATCCCAACTAGATTCGCTCTCTTTTAAAAGGATGAGCTCAATATAGCAGCCAAATTAGTATGTTTTATTTTCCCTTGATTCAAAAGCATAAATTATTTGATTTTTGCAGAATTTGCCTAGTTATTATTTGACATTGACAGCTGCTTATTAATCGTCATTTAATTCAATTTGAAACATTATGTATTTTCTTATTAATGCTTACACTCGCTGAATTGTCGTATTGAGATACTATACTTGGTGTCACAGGCGCAAGTACAGCTCCCAGTCCTGAGGAGGCCCAGGAAGAAGAGGAGAAGACCCAAGAGGCTCGATCCTCCAGGACTAGAGGAGTGGCCATACAATGGGCCATTGTAGATACTTCTCCACCGGAGAGTGTTGTGTACATTTTGAGAACCTTACAATTAGCATGTGACTAGGCCCTTTTTGTGTGGGTCACACTTCGCTTCTTAGCTTACTTTTAATTATACTTTTGGTATAGTTGTGAAGGATACTTTTATAAACCTTCTTTTATAAATCAATGTATATACTTGTGTAATTCTTTTTGTAAAAACTTGAACGTTTAATTAGATTGTATGGGAAATGATACTTTGATGTGTATGTAATTGTAGCTTTCGCTATTTTAAATGTTATTGATAGGTTCTAGTGAGGTAGACTCACGAGTGGAAAAGTTTTTTTTTTTTTTTTCCTTCGTGTATTGTATTTGACTCGAGACAGGTACAATATCACGGGAGTACATGTGTCTCACCTCGGGATTTACCCTACGCCAGTGTGATTCGAAACCGGGATGTGACAAAAAGTTAGATAATTTTCTCTTCACTTGAAAAATTAACAGAGTAGAATAAATACAATGCGAAACAAGTCACAACCTAGTGACAGAGAGCCTTCCTACCTTATAACCTCCTAGAGATCTGTAGCATTCCACCAGTTGTACTCCACAATAGGAAAAAGGGGTGGGGGTTGGAAGAAGAAATACAAAATTAGGATTATAATTGTAAAATAACCTTGATACAACATTGTTGATGGTGGGTGAACAAACACAACAAACAAGGATAATTGGCTAGAGTCTATCTGTATCTCCACCTTATTTCTACATAATCAAATATTTACATATTCAAATATTGCTAGAATTAAATAGTATGGAAAAAGAATAGTGTAAGATTAAAATGTTGTAATATTTTTATTGTTTGATATTTTTTGAAGAATGCAACGGATTTTAAATTAAGTTGTTTGGTAGGTGTTAGAAATTATAATATATGTTAAATAAAAAAGTTTCAAGATAACCACATGTTAGTGTTATTGATCAAAGTAGGGTCCATATGAGATAAATTACATATAAGACATTTTATTTGAGTGTAAATTGTCACTTCAATTCCATATCAATGGGCCCACCTTTTCCACCTTGCTCTATTATTAAGGAAGAATATCACCACCACCATCATATTCATGACCACTACTCCAGCGCCAGCACCGCCGCCGCCGCCGCCACCAACAAAACCCCCTTTCGATTCCGCTGTTGCCGTCGTCGTCATCATCAACATTGTTGTCACGCGAATCTGACAAGGGAAAATGAAATAGGAAAGAGAATCAAGAGCATAGAAAATGGATTTTGTGGAAAACAAAGATCCTATGAAAAATGAAGGACAAGGAAAAACGACTTCCTCAAAGAACAAGATTATTAAAAACAGATTCAGGACTCCAAAACGAAGAAAAGGACGTTAGTTGCATTAAAATTAGAGATTGAAAGACTAAGACAAAAAAATACCACAGTAAAACATAGGTATGACGCTCCGGGTCAAAGATTTTAAAATTCTTAGAGGCGGTCAAGGATGTAAGATTTGGCACAGGCATGCACCCCCATGCACCGAAAATCTAGAAATCCACACTCTGAAGGCATTTCTTGGAGCATAACAAAGTCTATCCCCCCTCCCCCCAAAGAACTCGACTGGCAACCTTTCAAGGGGTGTATCTTCCTCAATATAGACTGAATCAGTTCAATCTTGGTGTCTACAGCTGTATACTCAAAAATACATTTCCAATGATATATTGAGGACAAAAGTCCAACGAACAAATCAAAAACCTTGATCAATTGAAGTTTTTGTAGAAACATGGAAAGAAAGAGAAATGAGGCTTAGGCAAGAAAGGCACCCCTCTTTGCCCAAAACATTCACTTTTAATAGGAGAAGGATATATATCTCCACGATCAAGACTGATCAAGAATTAAATATGGGACCCACTAGTAACACTTAGAAAGAGGAAAGGGGTAACCCTTTTGGACCCGTATCTCACAAAATAAGGAACGGATCAGGTGATCTTGGGGTCTCCACACCCAGGAAATTTGTGGAATTGCTTGGTTTTCGGTCTAAAACACTAGTAACATATTTTGGTATACTATATCCCCTTCAATACAACTTCAAGCGGAATGATCTTTAGACACTCTGGATATCTACTAGAAAGAGCTTTCTAATGGTACGTAGAACGTCCAAATCCGATGATCAGATTGAAAGATAAAGCAATGTCAAGCTTTAGCCATGTGAAATGAAGAAAAGGACAGAACCAGACATGGGAATGCATTCCCCCACACTTGGGTATTATGTGTGAAAGCACACCATCCCAGGCCCATGCTATAGGTTACACCTCTCTATCTTGCCTGGAAATGCAATAGTCGACTTTTGGAGGCCATATATCCCTTAATATTGCTCTAATTTTGAGGATCTTGGAGTCTACGGACATCCATCAAAAAGACCTTTCAGATGCTATGTAGAACTCCCAAATCCGCTAGTTGGATCAAAAGTTGTGGCCATTTGAATATCAATAATCCAGAAAGGAACAGGAAAAGTGCGTCAGTCATCTTCTAAGGGGTATATCTGACGGTTTGATCAAATGTTATTGGCATTTGAAGACTAGTTATTGTATGAAAAGAAGTCATTCATAGGAAAATTCCATCCCGCGCCTAGACCTATTCCGTACCCAAGCTAGGCATGGAACGCCTCCTTCCCATGCACCAGGCTAAAAGGGCGGTTTTCCAACGCTATAAATACCCCCTTAGGGTCCTTTCTTCTGTACACATCTTCCTTACCCTTTACCTATTGTCCTTTCTTATACTATCTCGCTTCCTCCGTGCTTGAAACTTCCATTCCATTGGTTTCCTCTTATGAGAACCTTATTTCTTGGGGGAGATAAGAGGATATATAGTTTAGCTTTTGGAGGTAGAGTTTAGCTTTTATCATGAGGTGGTGCTTGCATATACATAGAGTTTCAGTGTATTGTCTTCCTCCCTTGAGAGATCTCTTGCACTATGTTGGAAAATTCCATCATGTGGGGCCACACATGTAAATATTAAATGTGTTATGCTATCTTTGGTTAAGCCTAAATTAAAGTGATCTAATTAAGACTTAAAGTTTTAAGGCTTAAGGGTATAATTGTCATGGAATTAATGTGTAGATACCAGAGTGCAATATCTAATTTGATGAGGGGCCAAATTAGAAATAGCAAACCTATGATAATCTCATAGTTATATATTAGGGTTATGGTCCCCAAGTTATACGATATACCTTTTTGGCTTGTCTGCATCCCCATCAACAGAACAAGAGAGAAAACCTTAGGGTTCAAGAAGAATCGTAATAATTTGGAAGACAATAACTCGTCCATCAACTTCCGACAATGGATTCAGGTACGCTTCCGCATTCTATTATCTCCATCGTCTCTTGAATTGACATGGGTTATTGACATGTATTAGGGCTTGATCAATCAAGATATAGATACATGTTAGATACAATATTGTTCCTTTTTCTTAACACACTAGTCATAGGACTCCTTGGTTTTCAGATCTATCCCCATCTATGCAGTCCCCTTGGATGTGTTATGGGTGCATGTGCCTCTCCCCTTAGTGAATTCTAGTACTGGTGTAACAACATTTTGAACCAAGTGGGCCCCTCAATTTTGAATGCTGTACTAAAGACGCGAGTTGGGCTTAAGTGGGGCCTACCCATTGGGACTTAGAACTTTGAAAAAACCTCTCTCAACAATATACCTGCTACTTTGCTAGTAACATGGTTTCCTTTCATGGGTTGATCATTACCTGATGTCGACAACATCCTCAAGATTTTTGAGGTGATATAACGATTAACATAAAACCACAGTTTATTAAACATCAAGGGGGGGGGGGGGGGGGGGTCCACCTACTTTCACAAGAGAAAATAGATCTTGTTGGATTCTGGTTCTTTCAATGAGTTTTCTTAAGTTGTGAGTTTCCTCGAGATTCACATGAGAATATATTCATACATCAAACTACTTTCCTGCTATGAGAATATGCCTCTTGTCAATTTATCTTAGGAAAAATCTTCAAATAGGGCTCAAGTTTTGCCCAGACTTCAAATTAGGATAAAAACATATTTACATTTTGAAACAAGGCTTAAGTTTTCCATTGACATTTCAAATCTAGACATTCAGCGAGATTCCGGTGAAAATTTTAGTTTTCTGGCGATTTTCTCATCTCCCCTCCCAACACTAATCTCCACCTCTCCTTGATCACAATCCCTTCTATCCTCTTGATGCCAGCCAACTAACCAAACAGAGATATTGCATCCATATGTTTACAATTAGTACTCTCCAGCATTCCAAATCCACTTAAAGCCAATACCAACTACCTATCTTTTGCAATTCCTTGCATATGATATACCAAAAATAATAATAATAATAAATTCTCCCTGCATATGCAATTGTATTGGTGGATTTCAGACATGGAATACCCGGCATTCCATTTTTGGTATGCAATCGTATGCAAGGCATGGGAATCTTAAGGATGGACCAGACGATTGAGATGGAATACATTGCCTTCCGTTATTGGTATGCAATTGTATGGATGGATCTTTTGCAGCTTCCTCAGAGATGGAAGGCATAGAGGTTGTACCCTGAAGGAGAAGATTTTAGCAAAGCCAGGACTACCTTGTTAGATTGTATGACCTCAACCCAGTGGATAATATGGATAAATTGATTTATTTCATTAATTAATTTATATTTTCATGCTTTATGATTGAGATGAATGGTATTTTATTTTATGTTTGCACATGACCAATATAAAATGACATGATGGTTCATGAGATGAATCGGAGCCCACGAGTATATTAGATGTGTTCAATGTGTTTGGATAAGATCCACATATATACAAGAGAGATAGATCACGAATCTTATACTTAAATGGATTCACAGCCAGTGATGAGATTGGCACCTCATCTAATGAGGTTGTAGCACTGTGATCACTATGAGATAGTGTCATATGTCTCAATCATCAGAGTGTAAGACTCTGGATCATTGTGCTGATACATTAGATATACTGAAGGACCATGAGTAGTGTAACGCCCCAATTCTGAATACCGAGAAAACCGTCAAGGTACTCGAAGTTGGCGCACTACTTCCCGGAAAATTCAAGAACTTCCAAGGTCGTAGGTTCGCAGTGAGGTCCAATTTAAAATTTTTTGAACAACATAATATCAAGGTTAATAATACGGAAGCATGTAAATATAGCAGAAGCAAAGTAACAAAGGCGG
The DNA here is from genome assembly GCA_028538565.1 of Umbellularia californica. Lineage (NCBI taxonomy): Eukaryota > Viridiplantae > Streptophyta > Magnoliopsida > Laurales > Lauraceae > Umbellularia > Umbellularia californica. Next base: position 57,980,125 of record JAPQWN010000007.1, read on the forward strand.
AAGAAAAGATAGGGTATCACATATCTATGTCAAAGGGCTAAAATCCAGCTTAAAGTGTTAAAGTTTTGAAAATCCAGCTTACATATTTCAACTATCACCTTGCTCACTACAAAAATCACTCAAAAACCTAAACGAAGGATGAGTACTCTCAAGCCCCAGGTGCCGGCTCTCCAACCTCCCGCTCGACCTCCTGGTTGGATGGTCCCCACCTGTAGTCTCCTGCTATGGGTGTCTCAATGAGCGCGAGCGCACCGTCCTCATAATCGGAGTCGAAACCTAAGCACTACGAATGGGTCAGATCTAAATATCTGAAAAGTCACAGTATATAAGTAATATAAGATGTATGCATCAAAAGAGTAGAGATGATCATATAGTTAAAGAGAGTAATAAGATATATAATCTAGGCAATTGAGCAAGTACAACATTTAGAATCAAGATAAGCATGATATCTAATCTAACACAACATGGCATATTCACACAAGTTAGATACCGCGGGATATTATGCAACGGCCCTCCCATACTGAATACAGTCGTGGTGGGGAATCACACTCATCAGCCTCACCACACTCATCACTCAGGAGACCGGACCCGATATCACATTGTCCGTCTAAAACATAGCTCATCATGATAGCTCACTCAACACTCAAATAGCTCCTACCAGTGATGATCAGTTAAAGGCTGAACTTTGAACAACTGAGTGAATGTCTATGCCGACTCAAGGAAACAATGTAGGTCTGTGTCTGTCTAGTCTTTGCCTTGTGTGAACAAGGTCTTAACAAAGTCCCTAAGAGGTCCAAGTACTAATTCAATCCATGGCTCACAGTTCAGGTCCAAGTCCAATCATTGGATCCATACCAAGGCCCACCAAATACATGGCCTGGTCTAAAACAATCCGAATGGAGTTGCAAGTCCATTTCCAATGATAAATAGTTCATTCTCGTCCATAATGAGTGATAAGTCCACAACATACAACCTCTCAAACCTAAGGTATCACACCTCCATACTTAGGCCATAAAAGGGCCCGCCTAACCACAGACACGGGTCAATGTTCACTCAATCACATCATCAGGTCACCTCTAAGTAGTCCTAGGTTCAGGTTATCCATTTTTTCCATTTAATTAATAGTTATAAGCAATAATAAAGACAGAAGAATGACGGTGATACATAAAATGACATAAATCTCCAAGTAAGAGAATCAACGAGAAATAACGAAAGTCCATCCTAAGTAATGGTCCACATTCAGCTCTAATTTCATTTCAAATAATTTGATCTCTAAATGAAGTTTCAGATGCCATGGATGCTGTGTTTGGTGCTTCAAAAGTTACGGGCATCATCGATAATGTTTAAGGATTGAATCATCGTCGAATACACAACGTAGACCCTACTTAGTGGTCCCCACTAGTCAAGGTTGAGCCACACCATTGACTTGGGTTTGGCACATCAATAGAAGTCCATTAGGATGGTCAATTAGCCCCCATAAACAATCACAACATGAAATAGGCTGAACTCAGAAATCTAAGTCTGCAGTGTGGCGGTTGACCTAGCTAGGGTCGGGTCGACTTGCTACACAGAAGGTCGAACTGAAACCTGACATGTATTTTGGGGAGTCCCAGTGCACCCAGTCGACCCGGTGGCCATCTGGTCGACCTAGTACACAGGTTCACCTATAACAAACAGAACACAGGTAATTTCTTAGACACTGTCTTTTTCAGTGTGTTCGATTAACCTGGCACAAGGGTTGGTCGATCGAGTACACTGTTTTTTTTAGTACTGAGAGAAAGTCCATCTCTTAGTCATCTTTTGCAAAACCTGTGTCCTCAGTCGATCGAGCACAGGGTCCGGTCAACCGAGTACACAGGATTGAGAAACCTACAAAAAAATAATTGGGACTTGAATTTTCTCAAATTACAGTGTCTTCGGTCAACCTCCTTGCAGGTCGGTCGACCAAGCACATTGGCCTATTACAGATTCTAGAATTCTGGAATTCTCCTCCTTTAGTCTAATTTCCAATCGAAACCCATCCAATCTCGACCATTCATCATGGGAACATCATAAAACATGAAAAACACTTCAATACACATCCAATCATCCACACATGGCCCATTGATCTTCCAAATGAGATGAAACCTATCCATCAATGGCCAAAAACCATGAAAACAGGCTTAAAAGATAGATCTAAGCATTCATACATCAATTGAATTGAAATTATAGAATCAACAGAAGGAAAAAATGCATTCTATGCTAAATAGGTATGTTGCACTTGCCTCAATCCAATTGCAAGAAGATAGAGAGAGAAAAGAAAAGTCCAAGCTCCAAAAATGCAAATCCAAGCAACTAAGGTCTTCAATCACACAAACCAGCCCCAAAACCAGATCTATAGATCCTAATCCCAAAACTACAAAACAATTGCAAATTAGGAAAGGAAATCTAAAGAAAGAAAGAGAGAAATCTAAGGAAATTCAACTAGAAGATGAAAAGTACCTTGATTAGAAGAGAGATGTGAGATATATAAGATAAGAGAGATCTTTAGGAGAGATTGTAGCTGAGGTTGTTGTAGATGATCACCTTCATCTTCTTGTTAGATATCTAGATATAGGGTTTTAGAGAGAGAAAGGGAAGAGATGAGGTAATTGGAGGGAAACAAGGGAAGTAGAGAGAAAAGATACGGAAATGAGAGTGAACGATGGTAGCCAACATATGGTATGGGAGGGGGATGGGTTATATAGGTTGGGGTTTGGGCTAGGCACTAAAATCCCCTTTTAGTTTGAATAGGATTAGGGTTAAGGCCATGGGTAGTGTGGTCTTTAGGCAAAGATTCTAGAAGCTTCTTAAGTGGAATAACTCCTCCTAATAGTCTTAATTATCATATAGGGCCTCTAGCTAACTAACTAACTCCAAAATTATAAAAGACACCTTATGAACTCTATAAAATACACCAAGAGCCTAATTAAACTAAAACGTAGGAAAATACCTAACTACCCTTACTAATCCCTATTAATTAGTATTCAAATTCAAAAGTGAGGGTCCACAAGGGGTGGGGTCTCACAAGTAGCACCTAATATAAATCTGTCTTTGATTAAAGGACTGCTCTCATAATTCCCAAATAATAGACTCTTAATCCTAAGAGATTAATGGACTCAAGTTTCTACTATACATTTACTTTGAGTCATCAATGAGTGAGGTTAATTGTAGATCAACACCTCGATGTCTTGGGTACGTGGTAGTAGGGCTGTGGAAACATATAATTTTCAAGATGGAATCTATCTTCATAAATATCCCCTTGTGCCAATTAATGAATTTTATCATTAGTGAGTGCGCACCCATCTTAATTAAGAATTAATTGGATGGTACTGATGACGACTATGATTAATTAGGACACAAAGATAATAAGAGATGGATCCAATTTGGTTGGACAGATTCATTCCAATAAATCCATAGATATAATTCATGTGGGGGGGGAGGGGCGGGGGGCGACGCTACTTGTAGTAAAGTTTAGGGTCTTCCAGTAATTATTTCTAAGACTGGAGTGCAACTGCATTTAATTAGTGGACTTATTTGCTATTAACTGTGGGTCCGAAGTTCGCATGAGAGGTGGGGGTCTAGAATCCTACTTGGAGCCAGATTCTAAGGAATCCCTATTGGTCCCCATGCTAGTCCTAATAAGAGAATGTTACTAATCCCATTAGAACTCTTAAGGAAAGGATGAGTATGATACTTACTAAGAATAGAAGTGAGACTTCTAATCTTGGTCTAATAGGAGGTGTGCCATAGACTATAAATAAGATGTGAGGGTTAGAAATCTCTACACACAATAATTTCTCAAGTTCTTATTTCTCTTCCTCCTCTCTCTCCTCTAGTTTCCAATTAGAGTGCTAGGGTTTGCTTCTACTTGGAGATCCCACTATTCTCCTTAATTTCGAAGTTCTCTAAGATGGTCATAGTGTGGAAGAACACCAAGGCAAGGGAGATCAAAGTTTGCAAAAAGAGTTTTTTTGTAGAGATCAAGTTCTCGATCAGAGCACAACCAAGCTCCAAAGGCATAGATCTATTATCTATCTGAATTAGTAGATCTAGTTAAGCTTGTTGTTTCTTGATCTATCTTCTTGATGGATGTTTGATCTTAATGCATGAGATTAGGGTTTTAGATCTTGGCCTTGGGTTCTTGGCTTTATGGATATTTGATCCATGCATTAAGTGGGTCAAAAAATTTTGAATATTTATCCACGAGGCCTACCTACTTCCAATATATCCAGGAACCCATATTGTCTTCCTTTGGTAGGTAGTTTGGATGGGAGAAGGTGGTGGGATTGCAGGTTGTGAGTGCAGGGAGGGTGCTTGTGTCTGGTTAGCGAGCTAAAACAATAGGAGAGAAGTGATGGTGGTCGAGGAGAGATAGGGATTAAGGTTGGGATGGAAGCTAGGAGAAGATGAATGGCATGAGGAAATCACCGGAAAACTCATATATTTGCTGGAAAAGTCATTTTCTTGCTAGATGTCCTAATTTGAGAAGTCATTGAAAAACTTAAGTCCTATTTTGGAATCTATTTTTTTCCGTCTTGATTTGAAATCTGGGCAAAACTTGAGCCATATTTTTGGGATTTTTCCTTCATCTTATGGTTAGGTGTATATATAGATCTATTGGTGATCTGGTGACCGCTATATAAAATCCAAGCTAGGGTTGCAAACGGGATGGTTCATGGTTGGAGCCATACTAGACCCAAACCCATACCTATTTCTAAATAACAGTTCCCGTTCCAGGTCCGGTTCCTAATCAAAACTTGTTTTGTTGGTTCTAGACCTAGACCTAGTTTTGAGATTGGGCCCGATTACAAGACTGGTTGTTGGCATGTAAAAAATCGCACATGCACCTCAATAGATATAATCAGACAAGGGTCACACCACAAACATGGAGTCAATGATGCATTACTCAGCTGAATGAAAATTAATAATAGCTTCATAAGTCATTAGAAGTCTACGGAGAGGCTTAACATTGAAAATCAACTCCATGTCTGAGAGTTTCAAGGTGCTCAGACATGTACCCTCATGAGTTCTCAAGCTCTCACGCATGAACCACAATGACAGCTCGTAAAGATTAGATTAAGATGAATCTTACTCAATGGTCAGAGAATGTGCATTCAAGGTATTTCCCAAAGTTGCAAAACAACTCAATGTCATTCGCATATAAGAAATCCAGCCAAATGGACTCCAGACCCTAGCTCTCAAGATATGGACTGGGACTCCACATTCAGTAAACTTCCAGAGGTCAAAAGCTAAGTCAAATGGTCAAATACAAGTTCAAGAACAAACCAAAACCATTTGGGTTCAGACCCAAGTAAAGTAACAGCTGAAGTCAACCTAAGTCAAATTTGTTTAGACATGAACTTTTGTCTTTGGCTCTCGGTGCTTCACATGTCTTACCTAGTGTGGGCCCAAGTTTGGATTGAAAATGTGATTAGATCTTAAATATAACAGTTTTAGATTATATTATTGTACTGTAGAGACCGACCCTTCAAGAATGGAAACCATCAATGAAGTACACAGTGGTGTTTAATATAAGTAACTGAGGGTGTTTCGGTCTATTTTGATGCTAATTGCCATAAGATTAGTTGGACATGATTTAACTATATGTTTTCTGTAAGACCCCGCCCCGAGTTAATCAAGATTAACTCTAATTAGTTAATGCTAATTAATCACGTTTAATGAGGCTAATGATGGCTAATGACTAAGCTTGATGAAATTAGTCTCAAATGATTGAATTAAGCTTAATGAAATGATAATGAAAGGGATTGAATGGATTGAATGAGATTTTAGACTCAAACTAAGAGAACAAGGCATTTTTCCGTAAATACGGAATTTATACGTATTTCGTCGAATACGGAAACTCTTGATACCAACATGCGTATCTCGACGAGTACGTTAACTTTCATAATAGACTCGAAGTCATTTGACAAGAATTTAGTCGAGTGACCCTTCATTTGACTCAAGATATGAATAGTCTTGATAATGGGGGCTCAAATGCAAAATGTCTCTTATAAGACTAAAAAGGGACTCCCTTGAGTTCATTTTTCCACCCCATTTCCATTGAAGAGAAACCCTAGACCTCATTTCTCTTCTTCTCCCTCATTCCTCATCAAGTGACAAGGATTGTTAGTGGCTTGGGTTGAAGTTGGAGCAACTCCATCTCCATCTTCATCTTCTTCTTGTACTTGCTTTCTATTTGGAGTGTTAAAGCTTGGAGGAGAAGCTCAAGGATTCCCTAACCACACTACAAGTAAGTGTTTGAGTATTTTATGGGATTCTCAAGTTCTATTAGGTGCTTAGGAGTGATTGCTAGCCCATTTAGCTCATAGGGTTTGTGTTTTTTATGTTTCCATGGAAATAGGCTTGAAGAGGGTTTTCATTTGGGGGTTTTTGTCTCAAGTCAATCTATCAAAGGGTTTCTTGCTAATAGACTTCAAAGGCAAGTATAAATACTTCTTTATGATTGAACATGCTAGTATCCAAGTTTTCTTTGAGTTATAATGATGGGTTCTCAAACCCTATTGTTAGAACTGGAGATTTTATGGATTTGTTTGAGTTCTATGGATTTCATGATGTATTAATGATAGAATAGAAGTGTTATTTGTGTATTAAATGATGAATGAGGAAAGGATAGGAGATCCTTGAATGTAGTTGCAGGTGGTAGTTGGAAAGGGGAGTGAAAGAGTGAATGTTCGGATTCCAAAAATGGAGTTCTGGACAGTTCGCTTGAGCGAACTCCCAGTTCGCTCGAGCGAACCAGTTACTGTCTGACGCGAAAAGTGTCCGCTCGAGCGAACTTTAGGTGCGCTCGTGCGATGAAGGTTCTGTTTGGGTTCGCTTAACGGTCCGATCGATTGTGGAACTCAGTTTGAGTCCAGTGGATTTTGGATTTTTGCGTAAACTTGGAACACTCCTCGTGAGTATAGATACTCCCTTATATTAGTTTTAAGACTAATCATGGGGTAAATTGAGACCGATAAGAATTATGAATAATAAAGAAGGGATCTCATAGACAATTTATTGTGGACTAAACTTCCATGGGTGATAATTATGGGGACTTGAATGCACACACTAATATTACAAATGTGATGTCCATCAAGAATAACACGTGCATTCGGTGACCAATGGTTATACCGTATTGGTTGTTTAGATTTGAGATAGAGTTAAATAGAAACAGGGTTGACTAGTAAGTCCCTCATTGTAACCTTGTGTCCCAATCTAGTGAGATTGGTATCACTATTATTCCCTTCCCTCGTCATGATGGGAATCGTTGAATGGAATTAAGTCCAGGATTTGATTGCTCACTGAAAAACATTGACCCTGAAGTTTGGCACTACCTAGCAATTGTACTAGAACTCTATTGAGTTCGATGAATTAATAAATGAAAGAAATGACTAATCCTACTGCAGTAGATGGATTTGGGGGCGTTTCGGAGCTCCGTGGTGATGCTAGTTGTCCCTGGCCCGGACACTAGTAAGTCCCACTAAATTCCGATCGTATCTATGGATATTGATCGATGCCTTCCAATTGGAAGATGAATCCTTCCTTTGAGGGAAGATGGTAATGATAAATCCTTCCTTTGAGGGAAGATGGTAAATGAAATGAATGAAATGACAATGACTGCTATGGTAGTGACCATCCATAAATGGGTCCACAAGATTGACTTTTATAGTTGTATATTGTTATTGTAGAAACATTCTAGACTTATCTAGAATTGGAACTGTTACTAATAGATTGATTAATTTTGACTTATGGACTAACATGATATTGTGAGAATTGTTTATACAATGTTGAACCGTCGTGTTCATTAGTGTTATTGATGGCATTACAGGCCAGATTGCCCATGCCGGTACAGCAGCGCCCCCGGCGGGAGCGGAGGAGACCGCTCCGGTTCCTCCAGGAGGTTTAAACGAATGGAACGGACGGGATACCGTTTGATACGGGTATCCGAGTGCGAGAAAGGATATTATATTTTGCGAATTGTTTTGTGAAGTCATTCTTTTTGTATAATCATTTTGGGGATGTAATTAATGGTTATTACACAATATTTTTGGACATGCACTATTTGACAAGTAAATGATGGATATGATACATGTATAAGAAACGATATTTTGTATACATGTAAATGGTAATAGATGTTGTCAAGTGAAATGTTTCCGCAGCTTTTGTAATTGACAAGTTTATTGTGAATGTTATCCCTTGTGGATTTCGTTTTAACTTCGGTTAATTCGGGATTTACGGGAGTAAGTATGGGCTCACGGCTCGGGGTTACCCGATCTCGGGCCCGTCGTGACATTTTCCTAGTTTTTTGAAGCAAAATTTAGGGTGTCTGTCAATTCATAGATGTTTTTTGACTGGACGGCTTAGATCTATGTAAAGTGGGTTCATGGTATGAAAATTACTCTATTTTTTAGATTCATTCGCATGATCTCTCCAATCCAACAGTAAAACTCAGCCAGGGTTCTTATTTGCTGGGCGCTTGGATAAGTTGGCCCAGTCTGAGACAGCCATCAGCAACACCCTTGTCTGCCCAACCCACATACCCAACAAATCTTTTCACTACTTCACAGTATTTTAGTGACACAAGAGAACATGGTTTTTGAATCTGATTCCTAAAGAAAAATCAAAAGCAAAGCAAGACATGAAAAAGGAAGTTTGGGATTGGATGTCACCCTGTGCATACACAAATTTTAAGTGGTCAATGCGTGTTGTATATACACAAGAAATGAAGAACTCCTTAAAAAAGAAAAAACTATATGTAACCCTCTGAGTCATTGTAATTACTATTCTTTGAAGTGGTGAGCACAGAGCCAACTATACTTTGGGCCCCTTGCAATTACAACTACATCCAAATCCAATTAGATTCTCTATGCCTCTCCTTTTCTTTTGCAGATCTCTACAACATTTTGGCCACACAACACATCCTTTGGTCAATTTTTTCTTTGGGGAATGACATCTGACATGAAAAAGGGAATAGCCCATTTGCTATATAGATAACTGATAAGAGGTTTTCTGTTTTCGGTAAAGAGATAAGTGATAAGAATTGTGGAGGTAAATGGAATCTGATTCGGTGCTTCTTTTTTTTAATCCCAGCTACGAGGGCTGGTATACGAGAGACCCCACATGCAAGGAGAGAACCCATACACACAGGGAGTGAAACTCGCATATGAAAAGAGAGAACCTGCGCACATACGCACACATTGCTTCTTTATTCATCTTATATGACCTTTGTAATGCTGAAACTTATCAAAATGTGACTCGTTACTTGCGAAAAATGGAGCTGTTCATATCCCCTCAATCATTGTCACATCAAATCTTAATCTCACCTGTCTGGGATCATTTCTTTTATGTAGTGTCCACTAAATATAATAGAAATTATATATAACTTTAACATAATTTTATAACTGACAGCTGAACTCTTTGAAGAGTTTTGTTATTTTCATTCTTTCACCATCTTACTGCTTTTGAAAGCTGTTTCGGGCGATGAGTCTAAATAAAAGTCCTTTAAATGTCCTCCTTCACTTTTAAGTGTGGTACAAGGCAAGTACCTGTGTGTGTGTGAGAGAGAGAGAGAGAGAGAGAGAGAGAGAGAGAGTCCCTTTGCAACAGTTGGGGCAAATTTCAGACTTTATGAACTTGATTGTGATGTTTTAAAAACTAGACCGGCCATGATCAAACCTGTGAAGGTTTAGGTTCGTTCAAATCTGGATCCAACCAGTGGCTCATTCTTATCAAACAATGCAATTATGATGAAATTTTAATTTATCACTAAATCTAAAAATGAAAAAAATTAAAATATATTTAGAGCTCATAAACCCTAAAAAAAAAGATTTTGAAATAAGGACTCAATTTAAAAAAAAAAATTCGAAAATGTTACCTTTTAAAGTTCTTCTAATGAAAATAAAAAACAATTTAGAACTTTAGATTTAACTTTTTGCATTTTTCTTCAATTTCTCGTTGGTCAAAATTGAGAGAAAAAAGGGATAAATTTGACCGGTTCTTTCTTTGAACAGCAAAATCCACACAATTCAATTAAAGGTACTAAGTGGCAACATTTGACAATTATGATTGAACATTTAGGATAGCCAATCTTGTCAAGGTTTTAAGAGATTAAACTAGGATATTTTCCTTATTATTATTGTAATTGACTACAAAAAAATTATTTAATGAGTTTAATTTGTTGTGGTTATAAATACCAGTACAATTTGTTGTACTTCAAGAATGTGTGGACCATGCAATGAGATTCATTATGTCCAACAAGTGCTACCACGCGGAGGTTTCCTGGGCCACAAGGAATAAAACAAGCTTAGGGGTGCTCAAGGGCCAAGCAGCCCAGGCTCAACCTGCTTTGGGCCAGGCCTCGCTATGTAATTTGTTGCCTTTCATATTTGGGTCAGGCTTGGATTAAGTGATAGAATGCCCAAACCTCAATTGGCTTCTTCCTATAATTTGTTGAACAATTGCTAGAAAGCCTATACAACTTTTACAAAAATACCTTGACTAAATGGGCGGGCTTGGTCGTGCCATTTGCGGCCCATATCAGGCTTGGGCAGAATGCAGGCTTGTATTTCGAGACTTGGGTCTGGTTGGTCCTGGATATGTCTCAGCCTGGCCTGACCCAGCCCATGAACGCCCCCGTAAAAAGCTATCTTTCTAATTAGTGTTTCTTTTTATTGGCTTTTTTAGATTTCTTTTCCAGTAGGCTTTTTTAAATGTTCAATAGTACTGAGTTGCTAGCTTTTTAACTTTGGAAATTTTAGGATTTCGACCCTGGCTTCCCCCCTCCTCCCCTTGCTCACAAAAAAACGAAGATGTTTTCATGGGATGGGTAGTCAAAGCTTTTGTGTGATATCATGTTCTTTTCTCTCTTCTTTTAATGAGTTTCATTCATATGAAAAAAAAAATTTTATTGCATTGCATCTCCTATTTTATCAATAGGCCTAACCAATTTGATTGTATCACCCCAGTATATACCAACTACCTAGAGCAGTTTGGATTGAATATGAGCCCGATCGAGTCATGAAAAATCATAATTTCTAATAGAGCTTTTTGGGAAAATAGAGAACCGATGCGCTCGGTTTGGTTGATGGTTTCCCCTTTAAACCGATCCGAACTGCCCATATGCACCCTTAGTTGCAGCTATTACATGAAACCTTATAACAAATTCTTGGAACTCCATCATGGGCCCACGTAGAGATGATATGGACCATTAAAAATGAATTTCATCCACTCCAGTAATCTAACCTTAAATTTCAATTAAAAAAGAGTGGGTCTCAACGTACGATTGATCACATGATGGAAACTACGATCAACACCACTTCAACGCAATGTCACGTCAGTGCCCAACCATGTTTCCATCATGCGCACAATCAACAGTGGGACCCACTCCTTTTAAGCTGAAACTTGAGGATACATCACTGGAGTGTATGGATTTCATCTTTAATTGTTCGGATTATCTCTATGCAAGCCCTATGTTGGAGTTCCAAGAATTTGTTACTGAGACACACGATCCGGACTGTATTAGACGCTCATCCTCACTCGCAGAGTGCATAAGGCAGTCCAGTCCCATTTAACTTAAATTAGCAACAAAAGTCATCTAGTCGGTGACATTCGGTAATAGATGGATTCAAACAGTCCAAGGAGACTGACTGAAACTTGAAACAAGAACCGCAAAAACACCATATCATCATCATCATCATTATTATGTAATTTTGACATATTAGTCCTTCTAAATTCAATTTTTCTAATTTCATAACCGAAATTCAAATAATGTCACTAGAATTGCTCGACTCTGGTCAACATTGTTTTTTAAACCTTTTTGACAAGATCACATGATATATGGCTTTTATGCAACATCTTAGGGAAAATTGTTTCCAAATAATAGAACCTAAGAAATATTGTTGTCATATTTTGTATTCCGTTAAAAATGAATTCGCTTGTTAGTATCAGAAAGTGTGAGACAAAAACCAATAAATCCCATGATATCATGGGATGTGGCGCAAAAAAGTTTAAAAAAATGTTTACCAAAGTCAAATGACTCCGATGATATGCGTTATATAAATTTTGGTTATGAAATTGGAAAAACCGAGTTTAAAGATATCATGGGATGTGGCACAAAAAAGTTTTAAAAAAATGTTTATCAAAGTCAAACGACTCGAGTGATATGCATTATATAAATTTTGGTTATGAAATTGGAAAAATCAAATTTAAGGAGGACTCATATGTCAAAATTCTTAGAAAAGAGAGAGACAAAGAGAAAAAGGATTAAAGGGATAAGAGAGAGATTTTCTGTTATCTCATTATATGTGTGTACAAATATAAAGGGAGAGACCTATTTATAGGCAAAATAACCTCATAAGAGTAAGAGAGGAACCCTGATTCTAACCCTAACTCATCTTAAGTGGGTATCCACCCAAGATCCGACCATATCTTATAATAAAAACCTCTATTATTATTATTATTATTATTATTATTATTAGGTGACCACTGAACCCAGTCCTTAACGCGACCTGTCAAACGCGACCTGTCAACCGGATACCTGAGTTTGATCTCAAACAATAGACATCCAAACAGTGCTACTCTGATCGCAAACCGGGCAACCATGTTTATCCTCTTCTTCATTGCACGACCTTTCAATGGGGAAATCTTTGTTAGGTTTATGTCCTAACAATCTTTCTCACCACGTACTATATCTTGAGGCGGTTGATAAATGCAACAGACTATATAATCTCTGGACCATTATCTTATCTTGCCACTTCGATCATTGCCTGTCGTGTAAAGCTACATGGATAACGTTTTTCCATTGCCTTTAAACAGGCACTCTTTATCTTTTGTCTCTTTTAACTTTGATGAAAGAGGGTCGCCACAACCCATTCCATTAACTGGATATTTCATTTGCATTGAGAGTAGCAGTACGTACCCCCATGCAAAAAATTCACATCAAAAGAAGCTTTGCTGATCTCATTTGTTTTAGTTTTCTTCTACCACTTTGGTTTTATTGACTTGCTTTTGTGAAAAAGGATGATGCAATGTCAACAGGAGAATTCAAGAAGGATATGGAAGCTGATATGTTTGTTGGATGAGGCGTCCATTATAGGAAGAGAAAGAAAGGGAAAGGGACCTAGATTTACACACGAGGTTTCAAAGAAATGACTTGGAAAGAGGCCGTTCAAGGGGGGGATGCACATGTGGTGCCAACTGAATGAGTAGGAAAAGCAGCAAGTGGGATTTTTAATAGAATTTGGGATGCCTTTGCCGGGTTTCCCCAATGTTAACTAGCTTTGATTTTGGCCTCTCAATGTTGCCTTTTATTTCTGGAGGATTTTATTCGTTAGACGAGCTTATCATGAATATGAACCTAATGATGTCTTTTTCTGAAAGTGGGTGTTTAGATAATATGACGTCGTGGAGTGGAAAAGGGGTAAAAGTAATCACTTGGGTTGATTGGATTTGAGCTGAATTACTGCTATAGATGTTGGATGGATGTGGTATTGGATTACTTACTGATGAGGCTCTGAATGATGTATAGAGCAAAGATTTAAAAGTTCATATTTATCAAATAACAGGATTTAGCTAGCAGATATAATGCCCCCATTTAGTTCTATGTAGTAAAATTCATTTAAATACAAAAGATTAGAAACAAAATCAATATTCTGGTAGATTGCAACGATTGCGGCCCGGTCCATCGCGCATTGATGGCTTGGACTATTAAGGGTCTTATATCATATTAAGGTTTTTTTAGCTAATCACTCCTACCAAAATCTCAAGGTGTTTGTAGAGGTAGCACAAATACTTCTCGATACTCCTCCTTGGAGGCCCACTCTTCAACACTCCCCCTTAGGTGAAACCCGGTCTCACACTTTTGGCGGCATGCTTTTTTTCTTTTTTTTTTTTTTTTTGTCCGAGTCGCTTCTGGCATAATTTAAACTTGCACCTGGTGCTCTGATACCATATTAAGATTGTAATGTCATACTAAGTTTCTTTAACTAACTATTCTTACCATAACTTCAAGGTGTTAGTAGAGGTGGTATAAATAATTCTCAATACTCCGCATTGGATGGAGCCCACTCCTCAACATGGGACCACTTCTAATACATCAAAAAATACTCGCACTTGAGAAAGAGCCAAAGACTCAAAATAATGATTAAAAAAACTATAAAGAAAAAATATCGGGCAGTGAAAACAACACTTGCTACTTCTATATCATTTTATTGTAAGTCAAGTGAGATATAGTAAAAACCTACAAATATAGGGGCTTTTTGATATTTTATGAAAATATAGGGCCCCCTTTGTAAAAACTCTTTTTTTTTTTTTAGTTTAATTTTTTAGTAGAGGAGCAGCATTTTTTTTTTTTTTTTTTTTTTTGGGATCTATTCTAGAAGGATCGAAAATCCGGATGGATGTTTGGCCTTTGGAATAACTATCCTAAAAATTCTATTGCGTATATACTTTTAGGAAAACCTATCCAAATAAGACCCATATCTCACTTCATAGCTCTGGCCAACAAAACACCAATCAAGTCCCTTCAAACACACCAATCAAAGCCCATTCATGCCAAAATAGGGGGAAGGTCCAGATCAATATACATAACCTTTGAAGCAAATCTAAAAGAATTAATTAAGTCACAAAATTTAGCCAATTATAGTGCAAGTAATTGATTATATTAGGCTTACGGCCCATATATGAGACATAAGAGAGCCAGATTACGAGTGGTGAGACCCACCAACACTCGTAAACATGGATATCACAAATATGGAGGTGTTGATGACTTGATATGTTTCTTAAGTTGCACTTTGGGTTCTTCAGTTTATTTGATTCTTTGCTAACAACCTGTTAAATGATCAATAAGCCCATGGAGACCAATCTTGCATGTGAATAAGATGGTGGTGCAAGAGTCACCTTAATTAAAGCAACAAGCCCATCAAGATATCTTGGTTTCCAAAAAAAGGCCCAGTTCATTGGATTTGATTTTTTTTTAGCGAGGCCCATGTACGTATGACATGAATCTTTAAATAGCTCATATGTGATATTTTGGTGTCTGATGCAATATGTATGAATTAGCACAAAGTAGGAATCAAGATGCGATCATCAAAACCATCATCACACATTCTAGTCAATATACAATAAACGTTCAACATTTATTTATTTATAATTGATGGTACCTAATCTCTAAATTGATAATAGATAGATGTCTCATTACATTGGATGTTATTTAAAGTATAGCTATATAGTAGGACCGAGAAGATATACACATAGATTAGTGTACTTAAAGCCTATTCCAAAGAGTGAGCATTTTATGTGATTCATTGAAATTTCAATAGGAGAGAAATATGAAGAATGCTATATTATAGTTGCTAATAAGCAAATATATATAGTTCAGCTCTAACTCGGCCACTGAGCCAAGTAATCCCAAAAAAAGAAAAAAAAAATTTTGTTCAGACAAGGATATGATGATCATGAAAAGGAGCATAAGCCATTATTTATAATATTAGATGAAAAGAACTATAGGAGAAAAAGAGCTTATAAATCATGTCATTGCTTAGAAATATAATTAGCAGTTTCCACGAAACCTTCAAATAACTTGAAGTTGAATAGATCCAACGTATTAGTTTATATAAGTCGAGCCTGAGTCTATAGATTTGATAGAGTTGATGATCAAGAACGATGTAAAGTTTGAGTAATTTGCCAAAGTGGAAGCCATCTGATTGAAACACTTCATCATTGTTCTCAAACAAATTGAAATCCAATCGTCCAATGCAATTATTCATAAATAACCAAGCTAGGATCACTCCAATGAAATATCAGAAGTTCCATATAGTCGTAGATAGCATATTAGGACTAGGTACCACTCTATTAAATATGATGTTGAAAAGTGGAGTTTAATTGCTTTTACATCCCATCTGTGCAATTTTGTCTTATAGTTAAACTTATAGAAATGAACAGTTTTTGAAAAGCATGTATTGAAATGAAGTTTAGGTAAAGAACGACATAAAGGACTTCAAAGCCACCATACAATAATTAATAGTACTGCTAATGACAATGCTTCCTCACTCATAGTCCGGTCAAGCATATTTAGAGAAATAGAGTATTCTCCAAATATTGCATACTTTTAGGGTTTTCGATTTTCTTTGCAAATTCATCCCCAATTATGTTTGAAGGGCCTGTTGGGGTGATTAAGTAGCACAGGCCTTTGACCAACAAAGGATATGCATCCTCCATGACAAATAATTTGTTGAGTTGAAATTTCGAAAAAAAGAATGAGATTGAGTATGTGCATAATAGTAAATAGAATCTTTTTGAACCATTGGATTGTCTTGATTTTTCTTCTAATGTGTAGATATCTTCCTCACAAGTACATAGGCGAAAATAAATCAAAGATGGGGAGTCCAGATGAGTTCAAAGTCATCAAAATAGTATTGAAAAACATTGATTATAGTCAAAGACATAGCATGCTCAGGCAACACCCATGACTAAGCTAATAGGTCAAGTCAACCAGTACATGACTCAATCTTTATATGGCCCAACAATCTAACCAGCATCCGGAAAGAGCAAAAAGGTGGATGCACCTATTTTGCGACAACATGTCCACATGAGATTAAAGGCATGTTTATGTAATGGCACAGAAGAGAAAACCCGTACTTTCTCTTATGCTGAAAGCAAGTTCCAAAGGAAAAGGTGGAACACAAGTTTGTTCGCACCCAAGTAGAAAAAAGCGAGACAGCGCAGAAGTAGCATTCTGTTTCTGCCGAAGAAAGCCTGCACAAACGTGTCGTAAACATGAGTAAATATATTGTTTCATAAAAAAATGGTTGCACCTTGCGGAAACTGAGAAGGCTCCAAGGAAGGCTGCTCATGTCACTCAACACGTACGCTTCATACTTGGGTGGTGGTGGAGGTATCTCCCCGCAGCCTATGAGTGACTTTCGATTGCCAATGCTCCTACTGGAGATATGTACGTAGGTTGCCTTGTACATCTAATGCCTGGGTTGGAGAAGCGTTTGCATTTGAAATCTCCAAACAGCCCATTAAACATTTGTAAATTTTAGGGTCAAGTTGAACTCTAAAACAGTTGATCAGGTTTGGGTTGAGTTTGCATGTTGAGTCAAAGATTGCTCCAATTTACTTGATTAACATGTGTGAGATCGGGATTGAGATGCCAACTAATTAAGTGAAAAATATCATGTCTTTCTTCTACCTTCTACGTGTGGTTAATTCATTAAGTAAAATACTTCAGTTGTATCTCTTCTTTTGAGATGCAATTCTAGTCTCACAAAATTAGTGCTGACTAATGCCTTTGTGCTGGTCCCTTATGTTGATCACTACTCCAATGGCACTTATCTAGTGATAGTCATCCTAGAATGTTATCTTCAACTATATACTCATTGAGAACAAGGCGCTGTCAAGATGATTGGATAACCGACTTCTCACCTAAGTGCTCGGAGTTCGTTCACTAGGTTCCTCTTCCTGCATACGCAAATTGGGCTTCTCTCCTCCTTTTTCCTCGGCTCGAGTCTCATTGGTCCAAGCCCCCTTGGCCTAGGTTCCCAAGAAAAAAGAGACAGAAACCAACATACACATGGTAAAATATAAATAAATAAATAAACAAATAACTCTAACATAATCATTTGGATGTGATGTAGTTGTTAGAAAACCTTGGGTTTTTAAACCCTCTCTGGAATCAATCTAATAATACTGTAAACATTTAATCTAAACTAGTAGAGTAGTAAAATGGTACCTGATTGTGCCATCTTGAAACTCTGATCCAATAGAAGGTTGGTCTTCAATGGAAAATCATATCTCTTATGCTTTGTCTTTTCTTCTCCGGTAAGTGATGGTTGCAGAGAAACTATTGTAGTTAAGAGAGTAACCAGGGTTGCCTTTTATAGGCCATAAATCTCTCATTCCATCAAGAAGAGAATAAATATATTTTAACCCTTAAATTAACATAGATTACAGTTACAAAAGGAAAACTTGAATAAATTAAAAGATATTCAAAGGAGGGATAACCGATCCTTTCAGTATGGTCATTTGGGCCATAACATTCGGTTCAACATCCTCCCACTTGGGCCATATGACCACAAAAAAATAATTATAATAAAATCGAAAAACTAAGTTTGTCTGGTGATCACCATTTTAAAAAACACTTGCCATCATAACTTTCATGCTAAGTCTTTAATTTGTGACTAAGTAAGTTTGATAATGTGAACTATGGCGGTTACATGCCTTTGACGACGTGTTTTTTCCATAATTACAACATTAGCATTATTACTTAACACAATCCTTAATAGAGGTAAAATAGGATGATTTTCATGGCAATCCTATTTATTGGGTAAAATAATGCCATTTTTTAATTTTCTCACTTTATACACTTCAATCACATGTAACAATAATTTCAATAAAACAAGAAAATTTGAAATCTTATTTCATTGATAAACATGATAGTGTCTTTACATATCTTCAACAAGGCAATTCAATCAGGCTTATATTTCTAACATGCTCTTTGTAGTCCTTTGGCGCCAATGCCTTTGTCATGAAAGGATCTGCTATCACAAGGCTTGTCAGGATTCCAACGACAAACACTAACCGATCTTGTACCTTTTCTTTTAGTACAAGGTATTTTACTTCCAGAAATTTTGATTGACTGGAAACCTTGTCATTCTGAGAAAATCTTCTTGCAGCGTCATTATCAACATAAAACTTCAAGGGCTCAGAAATGGTGTCCATAACACGTAGTCCTAAGATAAAATCACATATCCAAAGAGCGTGACCTATGGCTTCAAAGCATGCCATTTATTCAGCATCAAATGTGGATAGAGTCACTAAAGTTTATTTTACACTTATCCATGAAACTGCCAGCCAGCTAATAGGAAGATGTATCCTGAAGTCAATTTTCTTGTATCAAGGCAACCAACGAAGTCAGCATCAGAATAACCGACCAATTCTAAGTGATCGAACCTTCTATAAGAGAGCATGTAATTTCTTGTCCCACTAAAGTATTGCAAAACTTTATTAACTCCTACCCAATATTCCATTCCCGGATCACTTTGATGTTATCTACTAAGCATGCCAACTGCAAAACTGATATCGGGTCTAGTGCATGTTTGTACATACATTAAACATCCAATTGCAACTGCATAAGGACAAGTTTCCATCCGTTGCCATTCAATTTCATTTCTTGGACATTGTTCTTTACTAAACATGTCATCTTTTGACATAGGTACCTTATACCATTCCATACGAAATCACTTAAGTACATTTTTAATATATGCTTCATATGATAACCCAACTAATCCTCGAAATCTATCTCAATAAATCTCGATTCTTATTACAAAGGTCGCTTCACCCATATCTTTCATATCAAAATTGTTCTTAAGATATTCCTTAGTTTCATAAATCATTCCAAGATCATTATTAGCCAATAAAATATCATCGACATATATGACTAAAATCATAAATCGGCTCCTACTAACGTTGAGATATATACAATGATTAACGGTATTTTCAGTAAAACCAAAAGATGTAATAATGAGATTGAACTTTAAATACTATTGTCTGAAAGCCTGTTTAAGACCATATATCGATTTCTTTAATTTACAAACTAGTTTAATTTTATTCTCTTTCACGAACCTTCAGGTTATTCCATATGCACTTCTTCTTCTAGATCCCCATTTAATAACATTGTTTTGACGTCCATTTGATGTAACTCTAAGTTGAAATGAGCTACAATTGCCATAACAATTCTAAATGAGTCCTTTTTAGACACCGGAGATTAGGTTTCATGATATTCTATACATTCTCTCTAAGTAAAACATTTAGCCACAAGTCGGGCTTTGAACCGTTCAACTTTCCCTTTAGAATCCCTTTTGGTCTTTAAGACCCATTTACAGCCCACATCCTAAGAACCTTTTGGTAGTTCAACAATATCCCAAACTTCATTTGTGACCATTGATTCTAACTCATCCTTCATGGCATCTAACCATTTATTGGAACTCTCATTTTCAACGGATTCCTTCAACGTCTTAGGATCTTCTTTAAAGCCAATATTAGATTCTTCCAAATACACCACATAGTCATCCAGAATAACAGTTTTTCTCATTCGAGTTGACCTTTTCAACATTTCCGAATCAGATTTAATGATGTTTTGTTGTGTATTTGGAAGTGGATCATTATCTTGTTCAAGGAATGCCTCATTGTTCGGATATTGAAAATTTTGTGGTTGTTGTACCTCTTGATAATCATTAACTATGATATCAAATGGAACAACAACTCTACTTTGTTCAATAGGCAACTCAAGTGGATCCATTATTTCATTATAACGCACAGTTTTAGTATGATCACTCCCACTTTTCTCATGATCCTCCAAAAATCTGGCATTTTCAGATTTAACAATTCTAGTTGTATGGGTCGAACAGTAAAATCTATACCCTTTAGACCTTTTCGGATAACCAATGAAATATCCACTGATTGTTTTAAGGTCTAATTTCCTTTCTTGTGGGTTAAAAATTCTCACTTCAAATGAACAACCCTAGACTCGAAAATGATTTAAGCTGGGCTTCCTACTGGTCGACAACTCGAAAGGAGTTTTGAACTGCTTAATTTTGTAGAAATACGATTCAATACATACATTGCCATCTTCCCACATTGAATCTGGTAAGTTGGTGTTACTAATCATGCTTCTTACCATATCCATTAACGTTCTATTCCTTCTTTCGGCTACACCATTTTGTTGAGGTGTGCCCAGCATTGTATAATGTGCTACAATACCTTCCATTTCTAGAAATCTAGGAAATGGGCCCAGGTCACGACCCAATTCAGTGTATCTACCATAATACTCACCACGTCTATTGGATCTCACTACTTTAATTTTCATGTCTAATTGCTTTTCTACTTCTGCCTTAAAAATCTTGATGACTTTTAATGCATCAAATTTTTCTTTAATCAAATAGACATAACCATACCGTAAAAATTCATCTATAAAAGTGATAAAGTATTCATCTCCCGTAAAACATGGAATATGAATTTTACCACATATATCAGTATGAATAATTTCTAAGGGTGCAGAACTCCTTGTGGCACTTTTCTTGTTTGTATTGTTTTGTTTTCTCTTTATACTATCAATACAAACACCATAATCGGTGAAATTAAGATTGGGCAATAAACTATCAGTCACCAATCGTTTTATTCTCTATTCAGAGATATGCTCTAATCTTTTGTACCATAGCCTTTATGAGTTTTCATTTAGTGGCGTTCTTTTCATGCCTATGTGCAATCCACAATTAATGTAAGGTGTGTGTAAAGTTTGTTCATATATAAAATCTAACTTTAATCTATACAAACCATCACACATATAACCATTCCCAATCAAAATATTATTGCTAAAAATATGCATAATGCCATGTCCAAACTTGAAATTAAATCCATTACAATTAAGTCTGGAAACTGGAATCAAATTCCTAGAAATATCAGGAACCAAGAAAGTATTATCTAAACCCAAGACATGACCAGTGTCAAGCACCAGCCTATAAAAACCTACAGCTTTGACCCTTGATTCCTTTTTATTACCCATCGTAATGGTTTTCTCGCTATCATTTGAAGTTCGCCTTGAAATGAATCCCTGCATACAACCAGATACATGAATATAACTTTAATCTATACAAACCATCACACATATAACCATTCCTAATCAAAATATTATTGCTAAAAATATGCATAATGCCATGTTCAAAGTTGAAATTAAATCTATTACAATCAAGTCTGGAAATTGAAATCAAATTCCTAGAGATATCAGGAAACAAGAAAGTATTATCTAAATCCAAGACATGAAAAGTGCCAAGCACCAACCTATAAGTGCCTATAGCTTCGACCTTTGATTCTTTTTTATTCCTCATCGTAATGGTTTTCTCGCTATCATTTGGAGTCCGCCTTGAAAAGAATCCCTACACACAACCATATACATGAATGGTTGCTCAAGAGTCGACCCACCAAGAATTTGATGGGATGTTAGCTAAGTTGGTTTCTTAACATACAAAAAATAGATTTTTACTTCTATTTTCAAACCAACTTTTATGCTTTAGGTAATTCTTCTTAAAATGTCCATTCTTTCCACAGAAAAAACGTTTCTTCTGTGCACCTTTCTCTTTTGTGTTGGGCTTTGCTTCCTGAACAATGGTTTTCTTTTTGCCTTTTCCTTTTCCTTTGGACTTATTTTGAGAAACAAAATTAACAGTTAGTTGTCCTTCAGCCTTAAGCCTCTTTCTTCTTGATCAGCTTTTGCGATCAACTCATTCGGGGGTTGTTTGGTTGAGGTCATTTACGCATCACGTGTGAAATTTTGATGTGTAAATGATGTGTAAAATGGGGCCATTTTCGTACTCAGATTTTCACATGTGAGGGGGTAGTAGAATGAATCTCATGTGATTTACACATGAAAAAAAAAACACATCAAAATGGGCGGACGGTGTGGTTAAGTGACATTCCGTCACATCAGTGCAGGGTTCGAAACCCATTTGCCTTTATTTTCATTTTTTTTCCTCTCCTATTTTATTTGAAACAACCCAAGCATACGTTTGCAACCCTAGCATACGTTCGAAACCCTCTTCTCCCATTCATCTTCCTAGCACAATGCTACTCAAGAACTCCAAGTATGGCCCTTCTCTCTCTCTCTCTCTCTCTCTCTCTCTCTCTCTCTCTCTCTCTCTCATTTTGGTCATCTGGTTATTTTTTGAAACGTGCTTCTTGTTTGGTTAAGAACCCTCTGTAACCATCCCATTTTGGTCATCTGGTTATTTTTTGAAACGTGCTTCTTGTTTGGTCAAGAACCCTCTGTAACCATCCCACCTCTCCACCTCTCCTCTCTCATTACCAATTCTTGACAACAACTTTGAGCTTTTCTTCTTCAGATTTGACCTCTGCTTGTTTGTTTGTCCATGAACTTTATTTTATTTTATTTTTGTGATGGGTTTTAGGTGTTTTTTCTTTGACCTTTTAGAAACCCAATCATAGGTACAGAGATTGCATGATTTCAAAAAAGAGTGGAATTGCTTAGTGATCAGAAGATTGCGTTTTTATTTAGTTATCAAAAGATTGCATTTGTTCTGGTTAGAAAAACCTAGTGAAGGATTAACACGGATTGAATGGTTTTGAAGAGTTGCTGAGTGATAAATATGTAAATGGTTAGGAACAAAATCATTTTTGGCAGCAGATGGTTGTGGAATCCATTGGTTGATCCGATCGCAGATCTGGTCCGTCCATCGGGCTGGACATGGTGGGGCGACATTAAGGATGTGGACTCATGTGAGGTGGACCCCGTTTGGTCCACCATCCAAAGGCCTAAAAGGGGGCATAACGGTAATGAAGAAGAAAGACGGGTTTCCATTTTTTGGAGACTGTGGGGCCCAGGTGGGTCACCAATGGTAATCTGAACCATACATCTTGTAGAGGGGGCCTGGGCGACCTTGATGGTGGAGTCTGATCTGAAGTTTGATCAGTGGAGCCCACGATGGCAGCAGATTTAATATCCCAGGCGAGAAACTTGTCTTTGTTTAGGACATGTTTAGTTACAGGACGAGTTTGAATGGGAAAAAGGGATAAGTAGGCCTAGTGGCCTATAGGTGTAAGAGAATGTGTGTCCATAACTTTTGTACATAAGTGGGAATTCTATTACATTGTTTGCCCTTTAACCTTTTTTTTTTTTTTTTTTGGTGTGTATTTGACGGCCTTTGATTTAGATAGAATTAGAATATGCAAAGGAAAATGCTTGATATTCTGGTGTGTTGTGATTCTTTTTTTAAATATCTTTGGGGGACAAGAGAAGGTCTGAAGTACTCTCCTTGTTTGAACTCAAAATTTATACTATTCACAGTATTTGACTTCACTTTCAAAATAGCCCTTTATTAAAAAAAAAAAAAAAAAAAAAAAAGAAGAAGCAAAGCAACAAGTAGGACACCTTTGTTTATTAGTTTTCGTTTGTTAGTTTGTGATCTCAAATCAAACTTTCTTCTTTAATTTTTCCTTTTATAATTTATGATTTCACTCATCATTACATCATATATCAAAGGATTTTAATGCTATTCAAAACACATTGTGTATCACTATTAATAACTTCTTGACTAAAGTTTTTTGTTCTATATAGAAATGGATAATGATATGATTGATGAAGAAGTTCAATGCATTAATGTTAGACAATCTTCTGGAGCAAATCGTGGTAAAAGAGATAAGAAGAATGTCACTTGGACAGAGATTGCAAATGAATTCTTGACCAATGTGCTCATAGAACAAATAACCCTCGGGCGAAAAGATGAGATTGGGTTTACTCTAAAGGGGTGGAGAGAGATTGAACAAAAGATGAAAGAGAAATTTGGCGATGAGTATGATAAAGCTAAAATTAGAAACCGCCTAAGAACAGTAAAAAGTCATTATAATCATATCAAAATTTTCATGCGCTTAAGTGGCTTTGGATGGGATGACATCAGAAAAATGGTAAATGTAGAGGACCAAGTTTGGGATGACTACCCCAAGGTAAGTGAGTAATTATATATCTTGACTTTTCTATTAACTATTAATAAGTAATTAATTAATATGTTTGTCTCATTTGTGCAACTCAGGCACACCTTGATTATGAATACTATCGAGGAAGAAGTTTTCCCGACTATGAAAAATTTGCTATTATATATGGAGACTCAATTGCAGATGGCAGAGATGTCATATTGACTAATCAACGTCCATCGCATCCAATGGAAACCCCTAAATCCATCCATGATAAAGATATGGTAACTGAATCTTCTAGCTCGGAGAAAAGGGATGAGGGTATCTCCAAAGCACCACGTACAAAGAAGCACTCAACTGTTAGTTCTAGACGCATTGTGCGAGACAAAAATAGAGTAGAAGGTGACTCCAACTTTGATGTTGAAATTGCACATGCAGTGAAGGACTTAACCAACACCCTCATTTTTGTTGCTGACAGGATGGCCCAACTAAGGCCAAGTCAAGCTGATGTAGTTGCTGCCATTTTGGAGTTAGATTTGGAGCAGACTTTACAAATAAGGGCGCTTCGGCTACTTAGGGATCCACAAGTGGCCAATCAATTCCTTGCATTAGCAACTAAGGATAGGCACTACGCATTCCTCATAGCGGAGTTAGATAGCTCTATTTAGGATAGTGGTTACTAAAATTACTTTATGAAATGGGATTGAGAATGCTTTTTTGCTCATGATACATTTGAATGTTATGTTAGTTTTATGTCATGATACATTTGAATGTTATGTTAGTTTTATGTCATGGTACATCTTCATGTTTGATTTTAATGTTATTCAATTGATGTGCAACTATTGGTTTTTTATCATGTGATAACCAATATGTGTTATTTACTTATGCTAGTGTTATGTTCTAATATTTGTCAATTTACCATGAAACAGTTCAGAAGTTATGGATAAAAAGATGAAGATGATGTTTATGCAATTAGCAGTAATATCCATTATTGTAATTTTACTGTTATGGGATCAAGACCATAAACAAAAGCGGATAAGAAAGAGGAAGCAAGTACATGAATCAGCTCTATCTGGCCATGAATTTGCTCAATACATTATTAACAGTCATGGCCGAAATTCATACGATTTACTTCGTACGTGGAACGATGTCTTTCTAGAATTATGTGAGTTATTAAAAAGAGAAGGGTTACTACGTGCAACTCAACATGTGTTTATAGAAGAACAAGTAGCCATCTTCCTAAATACTGTAGGCCTTAGTGAGCGAAATCAGGTAATGCAAATTCGATTCCAGCATTCGGGGTACACAATAAACAAGTACTTCAATGTTGTTCTAGATGCACTGTTATATATATATATATATATATATATATATATATGCCCTGATTATATGAAAATTCCAGGACCAGAAACCCCCATTCCATCTCAAATTTCTATGAATCTAATGTTCTACCCATTTTTCAAGGTAATTCAATAAACTTTTACTATAAATATTTTTGAGTTACTCTCTATGACAAGATTTTTTAACTTATTATTAATGGTGTAGGATTGTATTAGTGCCATTGATGACACTTATATTACAGCTATTAATGGTGTAGGATTGTATTGGTGCCATTGATGGCACTTATATTACAGCTTGGGTACCAATTAAAGATCATTAGCGATATCGATGTAGAAAAAATTTCATTGCGCAGAATGTGATGGCCATTGTGGGTTTTGACATGCTTTTTCAATTTGTATGTGCCGGCTTCGAAGGATCGGCCAATGATAAAAAAGTTCTAATTGATATTCTACAAAATAGGGGGGGTTCACAACCTTCAAATTCCATATGGTAATAAGAAATTTTGATATACCAATATTAAATTATTTATATTTTATAGACCTTTTTAACATAATACATATGTTTGATATTGGTCATCATATCTTGATAGGAAATAATTATCTTGTAGATGCTGGATATGGTAATAGGAGAGGTTTTATTGGACCATATCGTGGAACTCACTATCATCTAAAGGAGTATGGACCCCAAGCGTTGGCTCCAAGGACGCCTAGTGAGTTATTTAATCATCATCATGCGAAGTTGAGGAATGTTATTCAAAGAACATTTGGCTTATGGAAGGAAAGGTTTCCAATTTTGACACATATGCCTCGAAATTATCCTATTAAGACACAAGTGAGGATTGTAAATGCATGCGCCATATTACACAACTTTATCATGTCGAGAAATCCTAATACGGATATATTATATGATCGTCACCAATGGATAACAATAAGCTTTGATATCGACGATGATCGTGAAGGCGAAACAGTAAATGAAGAGTCTGAAAGCCAGTATGCATATCGTTTACGGGATACGATAGCATTAGAGATGTGGAATGCTAATGCTAATAGAAGAGCTCGATGAACTAATATGTAGAGATTTGTCCCTATTTTTTTTCTTGCAGGAAAATATATTCATTTTTTGAATGAAATAAGGATATCTTTGGGAATTTATATTGTGTAAAGAGACAATAGTATATTTTGGGTGGACCGTAGGTTGTGTTTGAAACGAGCTACTTTTATTTATTTGTAGTTGATTTACATTGTCTTATATTTTGCGTAAGCTCCTAGTTGATTATGATAAACCTATTTAATTTAAAAATAATGAATCACTTCTATTTAAACTTTCACCAATCTATTGGTTCCTAAAGTGGCACCATAATCTATATAGGGTACCAAATTCTATAGGCATTTTTTAGTTGTTTCAACTTTTAAATATAAACACAAAATTTTTTCCATGCATTTACATATGTGTTTGAAACAAACGTGGTATAATGAACCACATGCGTAAATCATGTGAAAATGGTGCTATTTGCCAAACATCGTAAACAGAAACACATGTGAAAAGCTTACATACTCACCATTTACATATTTAACATTTACATATGTAATTTGCATTTACGCATCTCATGCGTAAATGCCAAACAACCCCTCAATGACAACGAAGTTGAGCTCTGGTTGTAGGCTACTTTAAATGGGCCAAACTAAAGAAATTTGAAAATGAATCACACTAAATATTTTTCAGACGCAGTCATATCAACTTCTTTCAATTTAGAAGCGATATTTGCTATTGTAAATATGTGTTCTCTTATTCCAACGTTCCATTATATTGTATACTTGTAAGACGGCTAATCAAGGATGCACCTAGAGCTTTATCAGTTATTTGAAACTGACCTTTAATAGCTTCTAGTAGGTCTGTTGCATTTTCTTTTGCTTCGATGGAACCTCTAGTGGTCCTCGAAATGGAGTTTGTAATAATTTTTATTACAACCTTATTAGCCTTAATCCATTTATTATAGTTAGCCCTTTCATCAACTGAGCTCGCATCCGTGGGTATTGCTGGCTTAGGCTCATCCAAAGCCATATCAAAGTCCAAGTAAGAGATAGCTAACAATAACATATCCAGTCATTCAATAAAATTTGATCCATCTAATATGGGTATATTCCCTAAAGTCGAAAGTGATGCCATGGAATTTGTAACTGAAGAAAAACAAACAAGCAACAATAAGTCATGTGATGCTTTGAATTTATCTACGCAATATATATATTTAAATTTAAAAGTGGTATGCACATCATTGTAAAGCCACCTTTGGATTGGAAAACAATATGTAAATATATTACTTTTCTTTGATTAATATGAGCATGTTTATAATATGTAATTTGATTGTATAGAATATCTTCCTTTGGGTATATATCAAATACAAGCAAAATACATTTATTAACCATATCATATTCCAATTTCAAATTATGGACAATCATACCTTTGGGCTTAATCAAACCATTTCCTTTATGAAATTCCAATTTTAAGTGTTGTCATATTCAAACAATAGAGTTTGTATTTCCTTTACTCAATTTAGAGAATTAAACAATTATCTATAATTGGGTCGCTTTTGCAGCTACCAAATTAAGAAATTGTTGAGTTTTTTAAATTGATAACAACACTTAAGTGATAAAATTAGTTCATTCGGTCATCTAAGTGTGATGAACCACTCAATCAAAAATATTGGTCCATATGTACCATTATATAATTCCCGAATAACTTTATTATATCATATTTAAGTTGATTAGGCATCATCAATGGTTAAAATTATCATTAATTAATCATTGATCAATACCTAATGTCTTTAATTGATTCACCATAACCATACATCTGTTCAATCCAAGAAATAGACAACTCTAAATAATAAACCATAGTGAGCATATCTGAATATTAACAATAAAAAAGAACTTTGATATTGCTAAATAAGTAAGATTAGCAGTGGAAATAGCAAAAAAGAGTTAAACATAGTGTTAAAATAAAATATTTTCTAATTTAGAGTGATTAAGCAATCCATCAGATCTATCCATGTGATAGATCTCAATGCCATCAATACACAGAAGAAAACAGATCGTCGATCCATGTCCAAATGTGTTTTTTATGATCAAAATAAGGTCTAGACCGTCTATTATTGACCAATCTATTCAATTCTGAAATTGATCAATGAATTCAGAATGTTATATATGGCCAACATTATCAATTTAACGGCTACGATCAGATTGAATAAACAATATATATGAATAATTTGAATCAAACTTTAATGATCAATCTAATTTGATCTTGACCAATCAATGCCCAATAAATTTTTCAGAATACAATTAGACCCTATTAATGTCTGATAGAATGATTTGATGGTAAAAAAAAAAATATTATCAGAATAATCAGAACCATCGATCATACTATAATTTACAATTTCCTAGTTTATGGTCAACTTTTAAACTTTGATTTGGGTCACTTCTACAGCTAATTTTGGTCAATTGAATGTACAAATACGTACCATCTAATAAGTGGGTCTAACTGAAAAAAATTTCTCCAAAACTGAAATGGGCTTAGTGGACCTTTAAACTGGCCTAGACCAGAACCTAACCCAACCCAGAAAAATTATGAATAGTAGGTAAGGTCAGGTCGGGCGAAACCATAACTGACCCGGCCCAGCCTATCCTGCTTTGGTAGCTAGGCTGGGCTAGTAAGGTCGGGTTGACTTGACCTGCCTGGCCTGGCCCAGTTACGCAAAGGCCAAAAAGGGGCAGAACGAATGGGTTGTTCTCTGTCAGTACAATAGAGGCAGCACAGCGTACGACCAGGTTTTTTTTTCTTTTTTTAATATACAAATTTCATAAAGAACACCTTATGACTTTTCTGGATACTTTCATATTATCATTATCATAATACTGGGATACCCAAAAAAATGATAACGGTAACCAAATATAAGATAAAAAATCTCTAATATAAAAAATTTAAATGACAAAAAATAAATCTTTTCTTCTCATCTCTTTTAGATTGGGTTGAGCATTGTAATCCTCATTTCTGAAGCTATTATTAGTCAATAAATTGAATACTCTTTATCAAATATCTAAAATTTCTTTCCTCTAGGTATTTCGATTTTTATTCCAGCAAGAAACCAGAAAGCCCCCATAAAACGATAATCGATCATTGGATTGAAACATGGCTCCGATACCAAATGTTAGGTAACCTTGGGTTTTTAAACCCTCTCTGTAATCAATCCAATAATACTATAAACATTTAATCATTTAATTTAAATCAATAGAGTAGTAAAATAGTACCTGGTTGTGCCATCTTGAAACTCTGTTCCAATAGAAGGTTGATTTTCAATGGGGAATCACAACTATCTTGTGCTTTGTCTTTTCTTCTCTGATAAGTGATGGTTGCAGAGAAACTATAGTAGCCAAGAGAGTAACCCGGGTTGCCTTTTATAGGCCCTAAATCTCTCCTTCCATCAAGAAGAGAATAAATACCTTTTAACCCTTAAATTAACATAGATGACAGTTACAAAAGGAAAACTTAAATAAATTAAAAGAAATTCAAAAGGGGGATAACCAATCCTTTATGTATGGTCATTTGCGCCATAACATTCGGTCCAACAGTAGTAAATAACATTTCTTCATGCAATGAAGGATGGAGAATCCTCTTGGTACGTCCGAAAGTAGCGTTGAATTTGTGGAGGCTCAAGTCAATCATAACAAAATTAATTTATCTTCTTATTTACAAACTCACAATCAAATTGGAATTGTTAAAGTAGAATGTAGAAGTGCCCTGTTTCATAACCTTGTTGAAGGAATAAGGTCGTCTTGGCAAGTTTATTTCTATGCTTCACATATACCTTATACTCCCCTAAGAATCCATCAAAGGTATAGGAACCATGAGCATCTGTTTTTCCTCGTAGCACTCCGGTTCTCCATTCGCGAAGAAGCTTGTCCACTACATCCCCAGCAGGAAGGTTGTGAAAATTGTTATCTGTGAGACACATCTGATAGCAACCATAGCGATGTAGTGCAGTCCATAACATTATCCCATTCACGTTAGGATGAGAGAACCCTTCTCTTAACACCTCTTCAAGGTAAGCAGCCTGCCGATGATAAGAGTGCAATTGGATACCAATAACCATTGCCAGTATCTTCATTAAAACTATGACATTGTTTTGTGATAATCTTGTGTGTGTATTAACGCTAATGACAGCATCAACTGAAAATCTGAAATTAGCTTTCCAACTCAACTGAAGGAGAAAATCTTCTCTATATATATATACTTGCACAAGAGATATAGTTTTGGAGATTTGACAATTCAATGTCCTTTAGATACTCAATCTCCAAATTCATGACTAAAAGTCACTAAATGTCATTAGAGTCGTTTGACTTTAGATCCCATTATATCATGGGATCTAAGTAGCTTTTCTACTTTTAACATGTAGATCCCATGATATCATGGGTTTTTTAAAAACCGATGATATCATTGGATCCAAGGCAAAATAGTTATAAAAAAAAAAAAGAAATTTATTCCTCAGTCGAACGACCCTGGTGACATTTAGTGACTTTAAGTCATGAATTTGGGGATTAAGTGTCTAAGGGGTATTGAATTTTCAAATCCCCTATAGTTTTTCATCACATCAGTGGAGAAAACACCACTAAATTTCTCATTATTAAACAAAGAAATTTAACCATTGAAAAATAACATTATTGTCTAAACTAAAGTTTTGAAAAAAAATTCATCTTTCTGCATTCAATTTCAAACACCATGTTCACTAGCAGAGAATCTTTGTACATCCACAAGGAATACATGTATCCCTATATCTTATCTCATTTCATTACTAGGAGTTGGAGACCAAGTTGTGAACTTCCACTAGGTGGAAAAATGAGGATAAAACTAGGGGTGGAGAATTCCTTTTTTGAGAATGGGGGAAAGCATTTTACAAATAAAAACTAGTAACCGAATATTTAATAAACATTAAAATTGAATAAGAAATAACTCACATACACAAGAGAAAGGTCCTTTTTTTTTTATTTACCCCATTAGGAGAGTCTTTTCTCCTACTTAATGCAATAGTTTGCTATGAAGGGAATTACCTCTCTCCCAAGATTTTTTATTGGAGACAATTTTCTCAATCCTAGATTTTTTTTTCTTTTTAATAAATCCAAACTGGCCCTTAGATTTTTGGGAAAATGACAAAGCTATCATTTCATGATATAAAAAAGAAAACCCATATCATTAAATGTGATTCTAATAGAATACTTTGAAAACAGAGATAGTTAGAAGTCAGTTGTGTTTTTAGAGATGAGATATTTCTGTTTTGATTTTTTTTTCGAATTTTTTTTGTAGTTTTAGGTTAATGTACATGAAGCAGTCAAAACTGTGTCCAAGCATAACTTAACCACAGAATTACAAGTAAATGTGTATCAAAATAACAAGCTTACCTGAGTGTGTTGATCAAAATTTCTGTTGATGTCGATCTCTGTCAACCAAATGGGAAGACCCAGCCTCCCCAGTTTGTCCAAGATGGCTCTCATCAATGGAATATTTGGCTTGGAGAAGTGACCCTCTAAGCCAATTCCTCCCATAGCTGCACCACCTCTCCTAAGCTCTTCAACCTTAGATATATACGCATCAACAGTCGAATTAAGATCATCACACGTCTCAATAACATGAAAATCATTTAAGAACAATGTTGTTCGTGGATCTTCCCTTTGGACTCTCTCAAAGAAGCGCAAGTTCGCATCAGGGCCGAGCCTTTGTTCATAGAAATGAAAGTGGAGCAACTCATTGTTCACATCCCAGTGTATGAATTCTCCCTTGTATCTATTCACTACACTTAGTATTCGTGATTCCGTAGCTTTGTGTAACTCAGCATTTGTGAGATTCAGAACCCATCCAGGCGTTTACATGGGTCATCCCAAAAGATATTGTGGCCCCTGACCCTGATTTGGTTAGCCCTAGTGAAGCTTGTTAGCTGATCTGCTAGAGTGTAGTTAACCTTCCCTTGGTCATGTTCTGTTGCATACCATTTGAGCTCATTTTCAAACACCGCAGCATTGAATCGCTTGACGAACCATTTCTGCAGCAAGTTGAGTGCGATGACCGTAAGCCATGACATGGTCCTCTTGTTAGATGAAGAATTACAATAGAAAAGAGAAATAGAAGAAACATGACAGAAGAATCCCAACTATTCCTACAATCTCTTACATATTCTCTAAAAGCAATTCTGTCACGACCCGGGCCCCAGATCTGATTATTTCGGACAGACCCCGAGTCGCGATGTCATACTTACTCCCGTAAATCCTGAATTAACCGAAGTTAAGACAAGACTCACAAGGGATATCAAATCACAAAAACCTGTCAATGTACAAAGTGCGGAAAACATATATATACATTGACTACAATTAACTTTACATGAGACGTAAAGTTCTCTTATACAAATTAACAGCCCACGAAAACCAACACTGCACATTTAAACACAATGCAGTTGGTATCTAATTACATCTCAAAACTAACTATTACAAAAATATTCATTTACATTCGCCCTCCGAACTACGCCCACTCCGCTAAACCTCCTGGAGGTATCGGATGGGCCTCCTCCGCAGGCGACGCGGCCTCTGCAAGACCGGCACGGGCATCTGGGCCTGTGACATCATCAATAACACGTGAACACGACAGTTCAACAAGACATATGCATTTTCATGAATTCTCATGTTAATTATCAATTCTATATAAGAATTTACCAATGCAAGAACTCAATAGTTCTATATAACCTAATTCAGTTCAATAACAAATATCTATGTCAATTCCTTTCTTTTCATTTCGTGTCTTCAGTTTAAGCACAAGGCGGAAGGGCAAACCATTCATGGCCGAGGCTTCAATATTGTTTCAGTTTCCTTTAATCAATTTCATTAAGCACAAGGCGGTGTCTTTAGTTTAAGCACAAGGCGGAAGGGCAAACCATTCATGGCCGAGGCTTCAATATTGTTTCAGTTTCCTTTAATCAATATCATTAAGCACAAGGCGGAAGGGCAAACCATTCATGGCCTAGGCTTCAAGATTGTTTCACTTTTCATTACATGACTTATCACATATGATGGAAATTTTCCAGTGTCTTGATTAGAGAGCACTAGCATTCCACGAGGCTCCGGAACGCCCCAAACATCTACTACAGTAGGAATTATTCATTTATTCACTTTACTGTCACCTTTAGTGACTATTCATTACATTGATTCAATTCGTGCATTATGTCAATTCGTGCATTATATCAGTGGAGTTCATCTTATTCAATCCTATTCATACTTCTAAGCCAAACAAATGGGTGAAGCGTCCGTTATCCAATGTACGTGTTATTTTCGATGAATATCATGTTATGTATTTGATTCATACATTAGGACGACTTTCGCTAATACTTATGTAGGCTTAGACTTCACAAGAAACAACCTGTAGAAATTAGGCCTTCACCTCACAATTCACGCTGAGCTCATCTCAGCTGTTGGTTGGCTTGTCGGCTGACCGACAATACAATATCGGTTGACACGTCGGTTAACCGACACTTTGTCTGTTCAATTTCTAGAAGCTGGATTTTTAGTCCATTCCCTGACAGATTTTGTCGGTTCGGCCTCGGTCATGTATCGGTTGACCGAAGATACCACGTTGGTTAACCGACATCTTGTCGGTTCGAATTCCAGAGAGCTGGAATTCACTGATACAGATTTCCAGATCTGTCGGTTAGTCCGTCGGTCGACAATCGGTCGACCGACACTCATGTCGGCTAACCGACACAATGTCGGTCAGAATTCCAGAGAGCAGTAAACTCTCTGATACAGCTCCCAGAGCTATCGGTTAGTCTGTCGGTCGACTGTCGGTTGACCGACACATGTCCAAAAGTTCAGTTTTGAGCTTCAGGTTTTCTAAAGCAAAACTCCCAAAAATGAGCCAAATGGACTCCAACCTCTCTAAACATTATAAATCAAAAGAATACCCATATACTTGCCTCTAGTGAAGATTAATGAAGAATAAACCTTCTTTAGCTTGTAGTTCCAAGAAGAAGACCTCAAATCCAAGCTTCACACCTCCACAATTTGAAAACAAAGTTGGGGAAGATGAAGTAGAGGATAAAAGCTTCTTGAAAACACTTGCAAGTCCTTGTTTGACACTTGATTGAGTGAGATTGGAAGGAAGGAAGAGAAAAGCAAGAAGGAAATGAAGAAGAAAGGTGCCTAGGGTTTGGAATGCTTTGGAAATGAGATGAATGATCTCATTGTGGCTACTTTAGCTTATATAAGCTAATCAATTGCAATTAAGCCCAACAATCTCACTAAATTACAATTCAAGTCAAATGAAGGGTCATTTGACCGGATTCTCGTCAAGCGACTTCGAGCCTATTACGGAAGTTGACGTACTCGTCAAGATACATGCGCTGGTATCAAGAGTTTCCGTATTCGACGAAATATGCGAAAATTCGTATTTACATAAAAGTCCTTTGTTTCAATGTTTGAGTCTAAAACCTCATTTAAACCATGCAATTCCATTCCTTACTATTACATTAAGTCCAATTCTTTCATTTGAGGTTAATTCCACATTATTTGGTCATAAACCATTATTAGCTCAATTAACCACAGTTAATTAACCTTAAGCCCAATCAATTCACTTAATCTCTTAATCTCAATCCAAAATCCATTCAATTCATTTAATCTTCTCATTATCAGTTCATTACATTCCTTTGGGACTAACTCATTGAGTTTAGTCATTAATCACCATTAGTCTAGTTAAACGTGATTAACTAGCACTAAACTCAATTAACTAGAGTTAATCTTGATTAACTCAGGACGGGACCTTACAACTATCCCAACTTTTTGAACCATTCGGTCCTCCGAATGAAATTCAAATCAATGCAAATCAACTAAACAATTCAATCTAAAATTACCTGAACGAATAGCTCGGGATACTTCTGAGCCATTTGCTCCTCAAGCTCCCATGTAGCTTCATTTGGTTCATGATGATCCCAAAAGACCTTGACCCACTTGATCGTTCTAGTACTCAGAACTGCCTCCTTTGTATCTATGATCTGAATTGGCTTCTCAACATATGTGGTGTTAGGCAACACTTCGATCTCTTCATGACGAATGACATGTGAAGGATCATGCACATACTTCCGAAGCATAGAAACATGAAATACATTGTGAATACCGGAGAGTTCTGATGGGAGGTCTAGGCGATAAGCCACGTTTCTAATTCGACTCGTAACCTTGAAAAGTCCAATGAATATCGGGGAAAGTTTCCCTTTCTGCCCGAATCGAATAGTGCCCTTCATTGGAGAAGTCTTCAAAAAGACTAAATCATCAACTGCAAACTCTAGATCACGCCGACGATTGTCAGCATAGCTCTTCTGCCTTGATTTAGCAACTTTCAGTCTGTTCTGTATTCTCTGGACTTTCTCTGCTGTTTCAACAATGATCGTAGGACCATGGAAACTCTGAGTTCCAACTTCTTCCCAGCTTACTGGAGTCCTACACTTTCGACCATACAATACTTCAAACGGTGTCATTTCAATGCTGGAGTGATAGCTATTATTGTATGCAAATTCGCACAATGCTAAATGGTCATCCCAATCACTCCCAAAATCAATCACACTGGCACGAAGCAAATCTTCCAGAGTCTGTATAGTCCTTTCTGACTGCCCATCTGTCTGTGGATGGTAGGCAGTACTAAACAGAAGTTTAGTGCCCATGGATTTCTGAAATGACTGCCAGAATGCGGACACAAACCTACTATCTCGATCGGAGACAATCGAGACTGGTGTTCCATGCAATCGAGTCACTTCCTTGACAAACAACTTGGACATCTCACTGAATCCTAAATCCTTTCTGATTGGAATGAAGTGTGCAAACTTTGTAAGACGATCAACGACTACCCATACGGCATCGTGATGTCTTCTCGTCCTCGGTAAACCCGATACAAAGTCCATCGTAATGTGCTCCCACTTCCATTTAGGGATTTTCAGTGGATGAAGCAATCCCGGTGGTTTCCGGTGCTCAACTTTCACACGTTGGCAAGTCAAGCAGGAAGATACATAACCTGCTATTTCTCTCTTCATGTTATTCCACCAGAATCTATCCTTCAAATTTCTGTACATTTTTGTACTTCCAGGATGCATAGAATATCTGGTGTGATGAGATTCAAATATTATAGCTTGCTTTAGATCCTCTTGAGCTGGAGCACATAGTCTGTCTCTAAAGTACAGAACTCCTTCTACTAATACGAAATCTGGCTTAGTGGCAAGGTTGTCCTTAATCTTCACCAATTCAAGGTCTTGAAACTGCCTATCCTTGATCTCCGTGATAAGCATTTGTTTAAAGACAGACATCGTTGCAATCATCACCTTACTGTCTATTATTTCAATGGCCACATCCAGGTCTCTGAATTCTTCGATCATGTCCCACTTACCAACTAATGATGCCAAGTCAGCTAATTTCCGACTCAAAGCATCAGCCACGACATTACCCTTTCCAGGTACGTATTTGAATGGAAAGTCGTAGTCTTTGATTAGCTCTAACCAATGGCGTTGTCTCGAGTTAATATCTTTCTGCGTGAACAGATATTGAAGGCTCCTATGGTCGCAATGGACTTCAAAAGTCTCTCCATAAAGATAATGCCTCCATTGCTTCAATGCGAATACAACCACTGCAAGTTCTAAATCATGTGTGGCATAGTTCTTTTCATGCTCCTTCAACTGACGCGAACCGTAGGCAATTACCCTACCATTCTACATCAATACACATCCCAATCCAATACCCGAGACATCTGAGTAAATCTCAAATCCTCCTCTTCCATCGGGTAGTGACAAGATTGGGGCTGAAATCAATCTCTGCTTCAAGGTTCGAAAACTAGACTCACATGCATCATTCCATTTAAAGGAAGTGCTTTTACGAGTTAGTTTCGTTAATGGCGATGCTATCTTCTCGAAGTCCTTGACGAACCTCCTATAATAGCCTGCCAATCCCAAGAAACTTCTTACTTCTGGCACACTCTTCGGATTCTGCCAATTGGTAACTGCTTCAATCTTAGCTGGGTCAACTGCTAATCCCTCTCCGGAAATGATATAACCCAGAAATGCAACATGCTGCAACTAAAAGTCGCACTTTTCGAGTTTTTCAAACAACTGATTCTCTCTCAGTATCTGCAAAGCTGTCCTCAAATGACGTGAATGCTCAACCTCTGACTCTGAATAGACCAGGATGTCATCAATGAAGATTACAACAAACTGATCCAGGAAGGGAGCAAACACCCTATTCATCAGAGCCATAAACACTGCAGGTGCATTGGTTAGACCGAAAGGCATAACTAAAAACTCATAGTGGCCATAACGAGTCCTGAATGTCGTCTTCTGTACATCTTGATCCTTAACCCGAATCTGATGATATCCAGATCGGAGATCAATCTTAGAGAAATATGATGCACCCTCGAGTTGATCAAACAACTCATCAATCATAGGCAGAGGATACTTGTTCTTGATCGTCACTTGATTTATCTGCCTATAATCGATGCTCATCCGCAGGGTGCCATCCTTCTTCTTCACGAACAGTACAGGTGCTCCCCATAGTGAGACACTAGGTCTGATAAAACCTTTGTCAAGCAAATCCTGTATCTGTTTCTGCAACTCATACAACTCCGATGGTGCCATTCAATATGATGCCTTTGATATCGGTGCAGTATCGGGCACAAGTTCGATTGTAAAGTCCACTTCCCTAGCTGGAGGTAGACCTGGCACTTCATCTGGGAACACGTCTGGAAATTCACAGACTACAGGAATGTTTCGCAATTCCTGTACAGGCTTTTTCTCTGAGACGAAGGCAATGTATCTTTCGCAACCATTACGCATCATTCTTTCAGCCTTAAGCGCTGATACAAGCCCAGTGTTATACTTCCTCTGGACTCCTTCAAATAATACACTGGCATTGGCTTCATTAACCCTGAAGGTAATGACTTTGCGGAAACATTCTAAACAAGCCATGTATTTCGCAAGCCAATCCATGCCGAAGATCACATCGAAGTCATTCATGGTTAGTATCACCAGATCAGCTGGCATAGATACATCTCCAATTCTAACAGTGCATTGTGGAATATACAATTCACACACTACTTTGCTCCCTAAAGGAGTCGATACAGTAAAATCATAAGACAATGGCATGATCCGGTTTTGCATGCCACTAGCAAATGCGGGTGCTACAAATGAGTGTGTGGAACCAGGATCAAACAATGCAATAGCAGATCTATGATCTACAAAAATCGTACCTTCAACCACATTTGTGGCAACATCAGCTTGTCCTCTATTGACAGCATAAGCTATCCCAGCCATCTGTGGCCTGTTTGGCTGCTACTGTTGCCTCGGTGGCTGCCTTTGCCACTGACGTGCTGACCTTGACGTTGTGGCTGTGGTTGCTGTTGCTGTTATGGCCTATGAGGAGCTGGTAAGGCTAATCTCTGCGGGGGAGCAGGAAGTGCTGCTTGACCCTGCGCAGAATACTGGTATGGAGCTCTATCATCTCTCCTAGCTCTCGGACACTGTGTCATTCTGTGTTCCAACTAACCACAGACGAAGCAAACTCCAGTAGTCTTCCAACATAGCTCAGTCCTGTGACTTTTGCCACAAGTCTCACAAACTGGCATATTCTCCCTCCTCTCATTCCTAGGAATGAACTTCTGCTTTTGCTTCTTATTCCTGGATTGTCCTCCTTTCTTAAACCATGAATCACCACTTCTCTTGGTGTTCACAGCCTCTCTATCTCTCTCTCTTTGGATTTCCTCAGCTGTGTATACCCTATCTACGGCATCATCAAACGT
Organism: Umbellularia californica; assembly: GCA_028538565.1. Taxonomy (NCBI): domain Eukaryota; kingdom Viridiplantae; phylum Streptophyta; class Magnoliopsida; order Laurales; family Lauraceae; genus Umbellularia; species Umbellularia californica. The sequence continues at coordinate 58,019,818 of JAPQWN010000007.1, forward strand.
CGTAGGCTTCTGTCCAGCCAATACGATCGCCTTGTATTCGGGATTTAACCCAATGAGGAATCTCTTAACCTTCTTCTCTTCAATATCCACCAAGTCTGCAACATACTTGGACAACTGTAAGAATGTATGAACATAAGCAGCTACGGTCATTTGACCTTGCTTCAAGTGTAGGAATTCTGATTCCTTTTGTTGCTACACATGCTCGGGAATAAACTTCATTTGGAATTGTTTCTTGAAAGTCTCCCAAATGTCCGGTGTGGTCATGGCCTTAAACGTGTCCTTGACACTTTTCGACCAGGTATTCGCTCCCCCTCTAAATATGGTAGAGGTGAGCAACATTCTTTGCTTGCAAGTGCAGACAACCATGCCAAACACATCTTCAATGTATTCTAGCCACTCATCAGCTTGCATGACATTCTCAGTACCATGGAACTCTATAGCTCCTCTTTTACGAAACCACTCATAAATAGCATGAGGGTCCGTATCTTTGTGTTGTAAGACAAACTGAGTCTCAACATGAGGTTGTTGGACCAGTGGAATAGGTGGGGTTTGCATTACTTGCAATATAGAAGCCATTTGAGTTTGCATACCCAATTGTGCTTCATGACTCTTCGCGATCTGCTTGTTACTTCTGGCTAATTGCTCCAGAATAGCAGCAAATCGAGCATCTGTATCCGATGCTGAGGGAGGATGTGTAGTCCCATCGTTGATAAGAATCTCAATAAAGTCACCACTCCCTGATCCAGACGCCATGCTGTAGACAATATGGAAGGTAAGATATACATCTATACACTTCCATGACATTTATACCACACATAGTGAAAACAACAAAAGCAAATCCAAGATTGGATTCGTCCTAATCGTAACGTTCCACACTTCGTTCTTAGTTTGTCTTAACCTAGTTTTCTTAACTAGGCTCTGATACCATACAATAAGTTTGTCACGACCCGGGCCCGAGATCTGATTATTTCGGACAGACCCCGAGTCGCGATGTCATACTTACTCCCGTAAATCCTGAATTAACCGAAGTTAAGACAAGACTCACAAGGGATATCAAACCACAAAAACCTGTCAATGTACAAAGTGCGGAAAACATATATATACATTGACTACAATTAACTTTACATGAGACGTAAAGTTCTCTTATACAAATTAACAGCCCACTAAAACCAACACTGCACATTTAAACACAATGCAGTTGGTATCTAATTACATCTCAAAACTAACTATTACAAAAATATTCATTTACATTCGCCCTCCGAACTACGCCCACTCCGCTAAACCTCCTGGAGGTATCGGATAAGCCTCCTCCGCAGACAGCACGACCTCTGCAAGACCGGCACGGGCATCTGGGCCTGTGACATCATCAATAACACATGAACACGACTGTTCAACAAGATATGCATTTTCATAAATTCTCATGTTAATTATCAATTCTATATAAGAATTTACCAATGCAAGAACTCAATAGTTCTATATAACCTAATTCAGTTCAATAACAAATATCTATGTCAATTCCTTTCTTTTCATTTCGTGTCTTCAGTTTAAGCACAAGGCGGAAGGGCAAACCATTCATGGCCGAGGCTTCAATATTGTTTCAGTTTCCTTTAATCAATTTCATTAAGCACAAGGCGGTGTCTTCAGTTTAAGCACAAGGCGGAAGGGCAAACCATTCATGGCCGAGGCTTCAATATTGTTTCAGTTTCCTTTAATCAATTTCATTAAGTACAAGGCGGAAGGGCAAACCATTCATGGCCTAGGCTTCAAGATTGTTTCACTTTTCATTACATGACTTATCACATATGGTGAAAATTTTCCAGTGTCTTGATCAGATAGCACTAGCATTCCACGAGGCTCCGAAATGCCCCAAACATCTACTGCAGTAGGAATTATTCATTTATTCACTTTACTGTCACCTTTAGTGACTATTCATTACATTGATTCAATTCGTGCATTATGTCAATTCGTGCATTATATCAATGGAGTTTATCTCTATTCAATCCTATTCATACTTCTAAGCCAAACAAATGGGTGAAGCGTCCGTTATCTAATGTACGTGTTATTTTTTATGAATATCACGTTATGTATTTGATTCATACATTAGGACGACTTTCGCTAACACTTATGTAGGCTTAGACATCACAAGAAACAGCCTGTAGAAATTAGGCCTTCACCTAACAATTCACGCTGAGCTCATCTCAGCTGTCGGTTGGCCTGTCGGCTGACCGACAATACAACATCGGTTGACACGTCGGTTAACCGACACTTTGTCGGTTCAATTTCCAAAAGCTGGACTTTTAGTCCATTCCCTGACAAATTTTGTCGGTTCGGCCTCGGTCAGGTATCGGTTAACCGAAGATACCACGTCGGTTAACCGACATTTTGTCGGTTCGAATTCCAGAGAGCTGGAATTCATTGTGACAGATTTCCAGATCTGTCGATTAGTCCGTCGGTCGACAGTCGGTCGACCGACACTTCCATGTCGGCTGACCGACATAATGTCGGTCAGAATTCCAGAGAGCTGTAAACTCTCTGATACAGCTCCCAGAGCTGTCGGTTAGTCTGTCGGTCGACTGTCGGTTGACCGACACATGTCCAGAAGTTTAGTTTTGAGCTTCAGGTTTTCTGAAGCAAAACTCCCAAAAATGAGCCAAATGGACTCCAACCTCTCTAAACATTATAAATCATAAGAATACCCATATACTTGCCTCTAGTGAAGATTAATGAAGAATAAACCTTCTTCAGCTTGTAGTTCCAAGAAGAAGACCTCAAATCCAAGCTTCACACCTCCACAATTTGAAAACAAAGTTGGGGAAGATGAAGTAGAGGATGAAAGCTTCTTGAAAACACTTGCAAGTCCTTGTTTGACACTTGATTGAGTGAGATTGGAAGGAAAGAAGAGAAAAGCAAGAAGGAAATGAAGAAGAAAGGTGCCTAGGGTTTGGAATGCTTTGGAAATGAGATGAATGATCTCATTGTGGCTACTTTAGCTTATATAAGCTAATCAATTGCAATTAAGCCCAACAATCTCACTAAATTACAATTCAAGTCAAATGAAGGGTCATTTGACCGGATTCTCGTCAAGCGACTTCGAGCCTATTACGGAAGTTGACGTACTCGTCAAGATACATGCGCTGGTATCAAGAGTTTCCGTATTCGACGAAATATGCGAAAATTCGTATTTACATAAAAGTCCTTTGTTTCAATGTTTGAGTCTAAAACCTCATTTAAACCATGCAATTCCATTCCTTACTATTACATTAAGTCCAATGCATTCATTTGAGGTTAATTTCACATTATTTGGTCATAAACCATTATTAGCTCAATTAACCACAGTTAATTAGCCTTAAGCCCAATCAATTCACTTAATCTCTTAATCTCAATCCAAAATCCATTCAATTCATTTAATCTTCTCATTATCAGTTCATTACATTCCTTTGGGACTAACTCATTGAGTTTAGTCATTAATCACCATTAGTCTAGTTAAACATGATTAACTAGCACTAAACTCAATTAACTAGAGTTAATCTTGATTAACTCGAGATGGGACCTTACAAATTCCTAACTATACTACATTTTACCTGATACAGTGCATTACCAAGAATGGTTTTGGCTATTGCAGAACCAAAAGGGAAGTTTGTGGAGATTTGCCTGACAGCGATCAAAGCTCCCTGCACCCTTTGTCCCATTGCATCAACCAAATGTATTGTTGCTGCGCGTTTTCTTTTGTGTGAGGAGAATGACCTATTAGATCCTGTTAGAGATTTGTAATTCAAGTAACTGAGCACGAAAACGAAATGATTAAGTCAATACTAGACCAATATTGGCTATGAATAAATCAAGTTGGGCCACCAGTAGAGATTCCTCCATATGTCTTCAAGGTTGCTGATACCCGCCATAGATATTAACTAATGTCATTAAACAGATCAAGACGATGCTTTTTTCAAAGGATGTTTCCGAACCAAAAATTATTTCATCGCCGTTCGATCTTGATTCAACAGTAACAAAGCATTTTAACTTGAGTCGGGACACTATTAGTGTAATGAGTACCTGATGGAGTAGAAATTTGAAGCTAGAAGTATACAGTAAAAAATAGATGAGGAATTACAGTTTTGATTCTATATTCTTGATGCACTCTCCATTGCTGGTCTGTAAATAGTTGTAAAGATGCGCTCGCAACCAAAATCTCTATTGTTTTATTGCTAGAACTCTGCGCTATAATAAAGAATTAGACTATTACAACAGGTGATCACCTGCAAATAGTTTATGGATTCAAATCAGAGTTGAGGAATTTGCCTGGAAATTGAGAATGCGGAACCCAGATGACTGAAGAACAAATCCACCTTTGAGGAAAGACCAACAACCGCGCTTTGCTATTACAGACCCGATACAGCTTGATGTTGAATTATCTGTCGATATTCTCGCTCTTACAACAGCAGAATTTGCACCTACGATTTTAATCCAACCTGATGAATGTACAAAGAAGCAAAGCAAAGTCATGGTTCTAAAACATGGTTTCAGATTATGTATGGGAAAAGGCCAATATTGACCGATGCTGCGGCCATCGCAGATAGTTGTTTGTTTCAACCCTCCTTTTCTTAAAGAGATTTTTTGAGTAATTATCAAAAAATTAAAATGAACATATTACTTAAATTTAACATGATACTGTACTTCTATACCAGATGCCACCATAATGTTTTTGTAAAATATCACTGTGGACATGGAAATTCTGCGAGCTTAATTAGGCTCGATGATAAGTGAACGCAATCCATTAGGGAAACCAAATATGTTCATGGCCCTTCATTGGGCTTGATTTAGGCTCTGTCTTGGCACATGGGTTGGGTTTAGGCCTAATTATCAGGTCTCATAGTTAAACAGGATAGGACAGTGCGTATATACACCTAAGGAACTGGTTTAGGTGGACATATTATATATATTAAAGAAATATGATTCGTTTTGCCACGTAGGCAGGTAGGAAGCTCTCATTTCGGAAAAATACAAAACGAAAAAAATATGGCGCTTTGACATGGGCCCACCCCAAATTGCGAAACTGTAAAGTTATCTATTTGATAAGTTTGAGTCTCCTAAAATTTTCCTCTCAAACTTATGATATTTCTCTTAAGTAAATTCAATTGTGTAAATTTCTCTTTGAATTCAAATCTTAATTCCTAAAATTTCTCTTTAATTTTAGGAAATATTATCACCAAAGAAGTCATCCCATTTGCCAAAATACCTAGAGAACATTGCATTCATGCCCTTACAGCTGTATGCATAAGAGGTATAGCTGAAAAATACAAGATTTCCTCCTCTCAGGACAGAGGAAAAATTGCAAAGGTTGTACAGTACATGCTTGCAAGTTTTCCTCCTCTCAAAGTAGAGGAAAACTTTCAAATTTGACTTTTCTCCCCATCCAAGCGGAGATCTCCATTGGAAGCAGACATTTTATTTCCCTTTAACATAAAACTAGCAACAAACGCCAGTGCTAATCCAGGACCAAAAATAAAAATATATTAAAAATGTAAGAATTATTTTAAAATATTATTAAGATAAAATAAGTCTAAAAGAAAGAAATTTATTATTTGAATATTAGAATCTTTTAAAATGTAATGAAAATAAATATAAAATGAAGTAAACTTACATAACATAACGACCTCTTGAATTTAAAGGCATTGACCATTACACAAGTATGAATGTGTGTCTATATAGGGGCAACTCTTCTAAGTTAAAGCTAAGGTTAAGGTAAGCTCAAGTTTATGGTGAGGCCCACCTGGCGACCCACATGAGGGTGTTGATGGGGGGATTTCAAGGGCTCCTTGGGACCCTTCTCTTTTGCAAAAAATCAATCACAACCGTGGTTTCTACCATCTCCATCTAGCCCCAAAAGTTTAATGGTCAACAATCTATTTGGATCAGTACACAATCGATCTAGCAGTCCAGTAAATCCGAATCAGACCAAAAGCTAGTGGACATGTGCAATTTAGGGAGGTCATGTGTTTGGTCCATTTGGATGGACCAAAGGTGGGCCCCACAAGCATAAGTTTACGGAATTAAATGGAGAGGTAGGTGCATGGGCTCAAGAAATATAATAAAATTTGTGATTCTTTTATGAGATATTATTGGAAAAGAATAGATTTTATAGAAATAAATAAGTAGTTTATATTATATATATTTATGAATTTAATAAAAAAAAATAACTTGGTGGGGTCACATGATATAACATCTAACGGTGGACCTTATATCCTAATTCCTTCAAGGTGTGTCCAATTGGCCAGTGGGACCTTGCTGATGTACCATTCCGAGGATCCTTAGTGGGGTCACATAATGTAACATCTAAAGATAGGCCCATATCCAAATATTTAAAGGTGTGTCCAATTGAACATTTGGATAGTAGGCACTAGTTGATGTGGTGTTCCAAGGAGCATTGGTGGGGTCACATGATGTAATATTTGAAAGTAGGCATCTTATCCTAATTCATTAAGGTGCACCATAATGTGTTTGATAAGTCCACAAAACTAGGTCATTAAGTCATCATTTCATTAGCATTTGTGGACTTAATTAGGTTTAATTGTATAGAATTGCATTTAATTTCATGATTACATGCATTTGAGGATATTTTTGGAGAAATTGTCAAAATTGGTCAAAATTCATTGAATTGCATGGCTTTTTGAAATTAAGTTTTTCTCATCTCATTTATCACCCCAAAATTAGGCTTTTGGTTTCATCAATGCATATCTTATTATTTTTGGCACCATGTACTATTTTTTGAAAGTTGGTTATTTTGGTGCATCACTAGGAATGTAGGGTCCCATACATGGTTCATAATTATTTTCTTACATATGATTAATGTTAAAATTGCCTCTTTTAATTTGTAGGAGAAATCAACATGGGACCTACATTGATGAAATTTGAGAAGAGAGAAGTCAAATAAGCAAGCAAAGAGAGAGTCCAAGCATGCTTGGAAGTCCACAATGGGCCCCACACACCCCATTGCATTCCAACATAGAAGCTTCCATTTTTGCACAATTATTCCCGGATTTTTCAGGGGCAGCAACTTAAAATGGCCATAACTCTTAAACCGGCTGTCGAATCGGTGCAATTTAGCCACCGTTGGAAAGCTCTTTTCGAGTAGATATCCGTAGAGCCCAAGATTGCCTAAATCAGAGCTATATTGAGGGAGATATGACCTCGGGAAGTTATCTGCTACAGTTTTAGGCGGGAATTGCAAGAAATCTCAATATTTGGGAAGTTTATTCCCTTTACATCATCATATAATTTTTAGAGATATTCTTGGAATTGTACAAGGAAAGTGTATGCATCAAGAAACCTAATATGGCAAGGAGATCTCTCAAATTTAAAAGTCTTTCCAAAGAAAGAAGTTAACTTGGAGAACAAGAAAGAATCCTTACCCAATAAGGAAAAATGAGACCTAAAAGGAGGGCACTTCTTTACTAAAAAGGGTTTGCAAAAAGCATAAAAGGAGGCATGATGGAGACCCATAACATATTCAATACGTCCAAGCTCTCCCTCTCTCCTATTCCTTTCTTTTTCTCTTCCTTTCTTCTTTTTCATTAGTTTATTTTTATTTTTGGTAGCCTTGAGCCATGTCCAAGGATCTATTTTGAAGGAGAAAATTTGGAAAGGAGAAGTTGTAAAGATGCAATTTTTCGTGATAAATCAAAAAGCATTCTTTGCAATGGCGGGCTAATTTTCTTGATTAGAGTTATGGATGAAGGTAAGTAATTGTCTTTTTATTTGTTTAGTAATTCTAATTTGTGTTCCATGATTATGTGCTTAATGATTAATAGGCTTGTCTTCGTGCCCTAGGCAAATCTCTATTTTTATTTCTAAAATAAAAATTAGTTTTGGACTACTCATGCTTAGGTTTGATAGGCCATGCTTTGGATTTAAATCTTTTGATGGTTTATGCTTACTTTTGATGGGTGGTGCTTAAATTATTTTTATTCTTTTATGAGATGAAGGAAGTCTTGAGTTTTGGATTTTTATAATTAAAAAGGGATTTTAAAAGTTAGATTTTCCAAATTAAAACCATTGATTTGTCTTTGATTTGAAGTAAAAATTGGAACAAGTTATGGTTACTTAATAAATAATTGGTGGATGCTTATTGGATTCCTATGCTCTAATCATCTTCATTAATTGGTAGATTTCGAATTTCTAAATTAGTTGCTTATTTTTTTATCTAAGAACTCAAAACTTTTCTTAAATTGTTAGTTCATTAGTTTTCTTAATTTAAAAGTTTCTTTAACTAGCTCCCTGTGGGTTCGACCCGTTCTTGCCACTGTCTCATCTAGACACCCGTGCACTTGCGGTATTTTATGATTGATTTTGATCACATCAAGTTTTTGGCGCCGTTGCCGGGGAGCCAATTTGAAAAGAATCTTTTAGTTAGGATTTCTAGCATTATTTGTTCATATCATAGCATACTTTTTAGTTAGTTACATTCATAACATGCATTTGGTTTAGTTTTTGTGTTTCTTAATGATTGTGGTTGCTGTTTTTCAAGTTTTTGTTGCTGTTCTTTAATTAATTTTCGGACTGATTTCAAGTAGTTACATAGAATACAAATTTCAGCACTAATTTTTTGACAGTTTTGACTTGGTTTTTCTCCAAAAGTTCGCACTTTGAAAACCAGTCAAACGGACTCCTTTTGACTTGAAATTTGGGTGGATTGGACTTTGGTATATTGACTTTGAACCATCAAAATTTTAGAAAAAAATACGTTTTGGAAGTCCAACTTTTAGTACCGTGAATAGGGCCAATCAGTCAGGCAGATTCTACAATCAGCAGAAAAATTGGTTCAAGTAGCCAACTTCATTGTAGCATAACTTTTGTGTCTTTTATCCTTTTTTGTCTCTGTTTTTTTTTTTGTTTGTTTCTTGCATATTAGGAGATTATATCCCAGTCATTGCTATCAGTTTTTGATTAATACAAGTGGATCGTACAGATCTGTAAACTTGGGCCTGTGCAACAGGTCCCAACACTTAGATTTTTTTCAGCACTTGACAGGAAGGTCTCCATTTAACTTAGGAATGCATTAGGAGTTTTAGAAGTGCATCTTTCCTTCAAATTGCAGTAGTTTAGGGTTGTGAAATTTATATTAGGTTTATTTTTCAATTTAGGAGTTTTATTGACAATTGTTATCTATATTTAGTAGATTATTTAGATCTAACATTTTAGTTGTTTTCTTTGAGGTTACATTCTGATTTTTGAAGGACTCTAAAAGGAAGGAAATAGCGGGGATTGCTTTTAAGCAAACAAGTTGCTCTCAGAATTGCAAAGTTGCTAAAAAAAATATAGGTTAAGCTTGCATAGTTTAAAGATTTGCGTGGACCCGCTGTAAGAGTTTCTAAACTTTACCCCACAAATCTTTTACTTGCAAGTGGGGCTTGGATGATTTAATTTTTGCAAAGTGTGAATGCTTGATTGACACACCATCTAATTGGACACACACTTAGTTAAGGGCAATTGACCCCAATAAGATAAGGACTGGATTTCATTACCAGATCCTTGCCCAATTAGGTTTAACCACCTCTCACATAGTAACCTAAACATTAATTAAAATAAAGTAGAAACGAGACCATAGGACTCGAGCTCATTAGGACGAAGACCACAAAAGGTTACACCAATTGCGCTCTTTGGTCAAGTTGATGTCTAGGTAAGTCCTGTCCCTCCAAAGGGTGGCAGTCTCTGTTCTAGGAGTTTGGTTTTTAAGCGGGACTCTTGCCAAGTGCATTGTGACCCCACCACTCATCCTGGAGACTTACCTGGTCGATTTGGCTTCATAAGACCGGATTGGAGGCCTTAGTGCACTCTTCAAACCAGTTAGGAGCTGTCTAGTGAGTTAGGTTAACCCTAGGATAATTTCTTGTGCTCAATCTTTGTGCTTGACTGCTTGTGCATCATCTAGTAAGACCATTAGGGCCCCGCATATATATTAGGCTTGCATTTCTTTAAAGTTGAAAACGATGCATGTGCTCTAGACCTGAGAGAGAGAAACTGTGGGTACGCAAGGGTAAAAGATTAGTCAAGATAGAGCCCGAATTAGCCTTAACCATTGTCGGAAATTCTTCAATTTTTGAAGAAATTGTTAGAATGGCTGATCAAATGGACCCACCCATGACTTTAAAGGACTACATGTACCCCACCAGGACAACTCAACCGTCTTGCATCACCCTTCCTCAGACCAATGCCACATTTGAGCTGAAATCTGGCATGATCCAGATACTCCCAGTATTCCTTGGGCTAGACCATGAAAACCCATATCAACATGTTAGGGAATTTGAGGACATCTGTGGGACCATGAGAATCAATCACATGACTGAAGAGGCCCTTAAACTTAGATTATTTCCTTTCTCCCTAAAAGAAAAGGCTAAAGCTTAGCTTTATGCCTTACAGGCCGGGTCCATCACTACATGGGCCAAGTTAGTCGAAGAATTTTACAAAAAATTCTATTCCAAGCAGAAAACCGCTTCGATTAGGCAGGCCACAACGGATTCCATCAAATGGAAGAGGAGACACTTTACAGTTATTTGGAACGGTTCAAGGATCTCTTAATCCAATGTCCCCACCATGGATTTGAGAAAATCCGATTAGTCCAAATTGTGTATGAAGGCATGGATTACCTAACCAAACAAATGGTAGAATCTTTCTGTAGTGGGCAATTTACACAGAAAACAGCAGAAGAAGCATGGACATTTTTGGAAGATACCGCTGAAAACACATTGCAGTGGGCCCCAATTAAGAGGGAGCACATCAAACCCACCATTCCTGAAAAAGGGGGGATGTTCAAGATTGAACCCAAAATTGAGGCAGAGGCCAAATTGGCTACACTGGTGAGGAGAATAGAGGCCTTAGAGCTGAACCAAAAGCCCACTCCAAACACTTTGGAGTCATTAAGATATAATCAGGCCATGAATGGAGGGATTGACCCAACAACTTTGGGTCAGACCGAGTCTGTTGAGGAGGTGAATGCACTATATCAAAACTCTCGTTTTGATAATCATCCGAGGTATGACCCGTACTCTAACACTTACAATCCAGGTTGGAGGGACAACCCGAACTTTTCTTGGACCAAAGGCCCAACTCAAGGTGGCCCATCTCAGTCCACTCAATTTCAACCCAATCAATCTCAAGTGAGTGGCCCACTCGGTTTCCAAAAACCCAATTTCAATCCCAATCCATTGACTCAGAGGGTAGATTCTTTAGAAGAGGCCATGAAACTCATGTCTCAAACCACAGCCCAATTGACCCAGAGTACTACTCAATTCCAGCAAACCACTACTCAACTTTTGAATGGCCATACTCAAACCCTTGCAAAATTAGAATATCAGATGGGCCAACTGGCCAACTCCATTAGTGTCAAAGACAAGGGAACCTTCCCTAGTCAACCCGAACCTAATCCCAAGGGCCAGGTTGTTCATGATCCTAAAGGAAAAGGGCCGGAACAAGTCAAATCCATAATCACCCTTAGGTCTGGTACACAGGTTGATAACAAGGTCAAACTACCCAAGGAACTTGAGGACGAATCAAGTGAGAAAGTAGAAACTAGAGAACCAAGTGTGAATGCTGAACCTATATTAGAACCAAAGAACCCAGTCAATGCTGAACCATCACCTAGTGAGCCTACTCTTAGGACCTATGTTCCCAAGGCACCATACCCACAGAGGCTAGGCCCAGCAAAATCAACTGTTCAATTGGATAAAATGCTAGAAGTATTCAAACAAGTGAGGATTAATATCCCACTACTTGATGCTATCCAACAGATTCCGGCCTATGCAAAATTTCTGAAGGACCTTTGCACCTTCAAAAGGACTACCAATGTGCCCAAGAAGGCTTTTCTAGCCCAGCGAGTTAGTTCAATCATTTCCTGTCCAACCCCGATCAAATATAAGGACCCAGGGTGTCCTACCATTTCTTGCCAGATAGGGGATCATCACATAGAGAAAGCTTTGCTAGACTTGGGTGCAAGTGTGAACCTTCTTTCATACTCTGTTTATGAAGAATTAGGTTTGGGGGAGTTGAAAAAGACCCATGTGACCTTGCAATTAGCTGATGCATCGATTCGATACCCCAAGGGGGTAGTCGAAGACGTTCTTATCAAAGTCGGAGACTTTGTGTTCCCTGTCGATTTTATTGTTTTGGATACCAAACAGACATCTGGGGCTGAACCCAAAATTCCAGTTATCTTGGGGAGACCATTCCTAGCCACCTCAAATGCCTTGATCAATTGTAGGAATGGAGTAATGCAAATTTCTTTTGGGACCATGACAGTCCAAGTGAACATTTTTAATGTTAGTAAGCAACCTCCTGATGAGGATGATGGGGTTTTTGAAGTTAGTTACATTCATGAATTGGTGGAAAATCACTTACCCCATTTGAAACTTGAAGATCCACTAGAGGCTTGTCTGGCCCACTTTGGAAGTGATTTTGATGTAGATGGACATATTGAGGAAGTCAACGCACTATTAGACTCAACCCCATCCATGGATTTCTCCAGGTGGCAACCGAAGCATGAGATTCTGACTCCATCTGCTTCCCCACCTGTCCCATCAATTGTAGAGCCCCCTAAGTTAGAACTCAAGCAATTGCCGGATACGTTGAAATATGTATTTTTAGGTCCGCTAGAAACCCTTCCAGTGATTATAGCTTCAGACTTGGACCCTATCCAAGAGGAAAAACTCGTTAAAATTTTGGAAGAGCATAAGGAAGCTATAGGGTGGTCCATTGCAGATATTAAAGGAATTAGCCCATCTGTGGTCCAACATAGAATCCATTTGGAAGAAAATGCAAAAACTTCTCGTGAACCACAAAGGCGACTAAACCCTGCAATGAAGGAAGTGGTCAGGTCGGAAGTCTTAAAGTTACTCGATGTAGGAGTGCTTTACCTCATATCTGATAGTGCATGGGTGAGCCCGGTTCAAGTGGTACCAAAGAAATCTGGAATAACAGTGGTTCAAAATGAGGGCAATGAATTGGTACCCACTCGGATACAGACTAGATGGAGGGTGTGCATTGATTATAGGAAGTTGAACTCAGCCACTCGAAAAGATCATTTTCCCCTCCCATTCATGGATCAGATGCTCGAAAGGTTAGCCGGTCATGCATATTATTGTTTTCTTGATGGTTATTCTGGTTATAATCAAATCCCAATTGCACCCGAGGACCAGGAAAAGACCACCTTCACCTGTCCGTTTGGCACTTTCGCTTACAGACGCATGCCCTTTGGGTTATGCAATGCACCGGCCGCCTTTCAAAGGTGCGTGCATGTTGAGCATATTTTCTGACATGCATGGTAGAAAGATTCATTGAGGTTTTTATGGATGATTTTTCGGTCTTTGGCAATTCTTTTGAGGAGTGCTTACATCATTTGTCCCTTGTGCTTGAAAGATGCAAAGAACGGAATCTAGTATTAAATTGGGAGAAATGTCATTTTATGGTGAAAAGGGGCATAGTTCTGGGACACATTATTTCTAATAATGGAATTGAGGTGGACAAAGCAAAAATTGATTTGATCTCGAAACTGCCACCACCAAAATCAGTTAAGCAGATTCGATCATTCCTGGGCCATGCTGGTTTTTATCGTAGATTCATCAAGGATTTTAGTAAAATTGCTAAACCTTTATGCCAATTACTGACAAAAGAGGCCCCGTTTGAATTTTATGAGAAGTGTCTAAAATCTTTTGAAAGACTAAAAAAGGAACTAACTTCAGCCCCTATAATTCAGCCACCTGATTGGACCATTCCATTTGAGCTAATGTGTGATGCATCCGATATTGCTATTGGAGCTGTTTTGGGTCAACGGGTTGGAAAGCTACCTCATGTGATTTACTATGCTAGTAGGACCCTCAATGATGCACAGCTCAATTACACAACCACTGAAAAAGAATTGTTAGCTGTATTCAGTGTTTAAAGGTGGCATCGTCTACAACAATTATTAAAGGCAAGTCTCATATCAACCCTTATACTATTTCATGTATGTATAATTAGAAATTAAATATATTGTTAATATGCATTTTAACAACAAATATAATTGATCATCGGAGTCCATTATTTTCTGTTCGCTGAACATTGAATTCTACTTTGTAATTAATGGTCTAGATCATGAAACTAATGGTCTTGATACAACTCCATATTGGTTGGTCCCTTTTGTTGTGTTTCATTATCGGTGTCGTTGGTTTGATGGGCCAAGCTGGATGGTGGTGCCTTTTGAAGGTGTCTATCAATCGAGGGATCAAAGTGGTCCCCACAAATCCATCTGTTGTTTCTACTTTATGTGGATGATTGATCTATTCTCATATCATGATAATTATTTCTGTCCATTCTCTCTGACTGCCAACACGATGAAAGTAGGCCCCACAGACCTCTATTAAATGGAGTTGATTCTAATCTTGTAAGGAAAATGAGATAAGGTTTACTTTAAAAGGGGAGTGATTGAGATTTTTAAGGAGAACAAATCCAGTGAGTTTTGTTGCTATTAATAGTAGTGTGATCTAGATTTAAGGGATTAGATTTAAGAATATAACTATTCCTACGATTAAGGTAGGGGATTTGAGGAGATTTGTTTGGGTTGAGATTTTAAGGGAGGAGACTTGTTTAGGAGGAGTGTAGCGACCCACATTAAACCCTAAACTCTGTGATTTTATAAGTATTTTTCTGAAAGAAGAAATTATGGGTGCTGACGTGGCACCCCTCACAGCCCTCCTCTCTGTTTGCTTTAATATTTATAGGGCTGTCAAAATGCCACACAACCCGTTAACACGACATGAACCCACACGATATTAATGGGTTTGGGTGTGCTCTTAATGGGTTCGGGTTGTTAACGGGTCAAACCCGTTAACACGTTAAGTTAACGGGTCGTGTACAAGTTAAACTTGTAACCCGTTAACAACCCGCTCAATCCTTTAAAAACTTTTTAGTCCCCAAAGTGTAGCTAGAATTAATTTATATTCATAAAGAAGAAATTGAAATTTATTATTTTATAGTGGGGTTATAGGTGGGATCCACTCAAGATCCTCACTTACAGTTTTGTGTAGCTTATATATTTTTCTCCTTATATATTTTTGTATGGATTTTCTTTTAATTTTCGAAATGACTTAATTACTAAACGGGTTAACAAGTTGGGTCTTGTAACTCGTTAAATTAACGGGTTGTGTTCGCGTTTGATTTTTTGACCCGTTAAGTTAACAAGTCGTATACGAGTTTAGGTGATTTTAACACGAATTCGTTAACCCGTAACCCTTTTTCATTAAGACGACACGATTGACAGCCCTAAATATATATAACTAGCAACAAAGGGCTATGCTAAGCCTAGACCTAAAAATAATATATATTAAAATTTGGATGATGAGTATTATTAGAAAGAAATTAAATTTCAAAGAAAAGGAAACTTATAAAGAAGTAACGAATATTTAAGATTCAGCCTTATTATTTAATACATCTAGTCAGTGAGAGTCAAAGACATTGATGCACTAAAATAGAATCACTAAATTCGATTAAGCTAATGTAAAGTAATAACTATTAAATTTAGTTAAAAAAAGTATAATAAGAAATAAAATAAATATTTATGCAAGTCATTTAAATGAAGATCAATTCAAAAAGGTATAGAAATAAAAAAAAACCATAACAATTAATTACTAATTTGAATTTCCAATTGTCTAGATGAAGTGCTCAGTATAGCTTACTTTTTGAAAAATCTAGAGCCAAAATATATTAATTAGAGGCAACGGGTTTAATGATATTGGTT
Organism: Umbellularia californica; assembly: GCA_028538565.1. Classification (NCBI taxonomy): domain Eukaryota; kingdom Viridiplantae; phylum Streptophyta; class Magnoliopsida; order Laurales; family Lauraceae; genus Umbellularia; species Umbellularia californica. The sequence continues at coordinate 58,035,578 of JAPQWN010000007.1, forward strand.
GATTCTTAAGTGGTCTCTCTAATTTCATGACATTAGAGTGTTAATTTGAACAATTAACAAGAAAAAGAAATCTAAGACCTTGTTAGGTTATAGTAAGGCTTAAAAATATGTATAATATAGATGAGTATTTGGTGAGACTACACAATGTGGCCCACACGAGACAGATCTGGACCTCAAAAAAATATATATCAACTCAGACTTTATAAATTCATTAAATAAGCGGGCCGCATAGTGATGTCACTTCAAAAGAGAGGAATATATCTGTAAGGTTTGGAGGACCGCAGGTAAGTTGTGGAGACGACATCCATGGAAGCTTTTTGGAACACCCCCTCAACATGTGTGGGGTTTTTTTTTTTTTCATTTTTTCTTGATAAATTTTTACTATATGACAAGTTTTTCCGTATCACATTTATATATTTGCATATTTACATTTTTAGGGTTTAATTGAAATAGCTCTCTCTTAAAGAAATCTAATTGAATTCATTCTATTTTAATCAAGTCAGAGTTGCCAACGGATATATAGGAAAGTAAAAACAAGTGGATTACAATAACAGTCCAACAAATTTGTGGGACCCATTTGGCCACATTTTCACACAATACATAGTTATATAGGAAATATTACTTTGCTTATCTATGGCCCAAACCTCAATGATCGTGACCATTGAACAATGGGTACGCATGATGAACAGTTGCGTTGAATTGATTATTATTATTATATATGATAACTTTGGTTAGAGGGGCCCACCTAATCAACCCAGATCTTTATCTTTTCCTTACTCCTTCCCTCATCTTGCTTCCTCTACAAATCTTTTTGATTCATGTTTTAATATTTTTTTTATTTATATTCTTTTGATATGTACATATATTGCTTTTATATTGAGATATATGTTACTTTTCATGTGTGTTTTAATATATTTTCATTTGAGTTTTCAAATTTGAGTGTTAATATATTCCATATATATTTTAATATATTTAATTTTAAAAATACTCTCCAATTAAATATACATTATAATATTCACATAAGTTCTTAAATATTATATAAAAAATATATAGTCAAAATTTGATTTACACATTTTTAAAAATGAAAAAAATGATATATTTGTTCGTTTTAGATTTACTTTGTTCTCATTTTGTATCTCAAAAGATAGCCTTAAATTCAATATAGCTTTATTTTATTTGTGGGCCCGGGCTAAGCACCGGCTTGTATTGCTAGTTTACTATAAAGATAGATGTATTTACAACTAAGTTTTGTCTGGCCTGAGTTTAGGGATGAAAGTGGGCCGGGCCGAGCCGAGCTTTGAGAGGCCCTAGGCTCGGCCCTAGTATTTTTCAGTAGGCCCTAGCTCGGCCCGAGCTCGAGAGGGCCTCAAAAACCCTGGCTCGGGCTCAGCTCTTATTAAGTTATGAGGCCTTAGGGCCGGCCCTTTGAGCGTTGCTCGATTGAAGCCCTAGGCACGGCTCTTGAGCTCGGCCTATTTTATAATGATATAGCACCACTAGCTAAAAGAAAATATATTCAGGAAAAAAGATCCTGTCGGAATTCAAAGAAATCTACATATGCAAACCAGAACAAAAAATGGTCAAATGCGTGCATTCATCCCATATTCCCATTCCCATAATTTGGATTGCAGCAATAAAATTAACTAAAATAAGAAAGACTCCATAAAAGCAAAGGGAGCCTAATTCCAACACTCCATAATGGTTCAGTGTTAATGTAGATGAGCATTATCAAACTCCAACAATAATACAAATCAAATTAAACTTCAATAGCATTATAGAATAAAATTAAGTATTCGGCTAGCATCATAAAATAAAGGTTTAGGGTTTAGGGTTTATGGATTATTTAGTGCTTAGATTTAAGGTTTAGGGTTCATGGATTATTTAGTGTTTAGGGTTTAGGGATTATTTATATTGGATTAAAATTAGGGTTTAAGGTTTAGTGCTTAGATTTAGGGTTTATGGATTATTTAGTGCTTAGGGTTTAGGGATTATTTATATTGGATTAAAACTAAGGTTTAGGATTTATGGATTATGGTATATCATATATGTATTATATGCTGTATAGTGTGCATATATATATATATATATAGAGAGAGAGAGAGAGAGCAGGGCTCTCCTAAGCTGCAGCTTAGCTTATACTAAGCTGGAGTAGTACTGGTCCCACAAATCAAACTTGATTATATCTGTTTTTTGCATAATGGAACTGAAAAATCCAATTCTGATTGAATTTATCTTGATTTTGGAGAAGATTATCATTCAAAAAACAGCATAATCGACTTTGATTTTGTTGGATCAACCCTATTTCAGCTTAGGATAAGTTAAGCTACAGCTTAGGAGAGCTGGCCCCATATATATAATATGTATTAATATATGTAGGCCCTAGGGCTTATGAGCCGGGCTTCATCAAGCCCGAATTCGGCCCTTTTAAGCAAATGGGCATCCTATTAGGCCCTAGCTCGGCTTTTTTGTCTTTTGAGCCGAGCTCGGGCCGAGCCTATAACGGGCCACCCGCGGGCCGCCCGCAGACGGTCCGGCCCACTTTCACCCCTACCCGAGTTACAGGCCTGAAGGCTGAATTCAGCATAAAACTTAGTATGATAACTAAATACACTAGGGTTGGACAAGTTTATCCCAGTTCGACCTATCCTATTAATTCTAAAGATAAATGTAGTGTTACATCTAAGCCAGCTCCTCAGTGGCCCAATGAATTTACCCGTGATTAGATTAAGTGCAAGTAAAAAAGTGTACTTAAAGGGACAAATCTCCAAAACAACTTCTTTTAGGGCCCCATTTTTTTCAGGGTTACTCATCCGGGCCCAGCCCAGCCCGCTTCGCGTAGTGCTTGAATATATAATTTGGGCCCATTTAATATGTGTGGCATGCTTGGATTAAGTGATAGAAAGTCCAAAGCTTTGCCCAAATATGGATTGCTTGAAGTTGAGTGATAATTTGTCCAAACAAATGCTAGAAAGTCCATACAAATGATTAAAAAAAATCCCTATTCAGGCCCACCCTATTGACTGAACGGGCAGACTTGGGCCTGACATTTATGGCCGATGTTAGGCTTGGGCCAGATATGGGCTTGTGTTTCTAATGTAAGGTTTGGCTGAATATACCTTAGCCCAGCCCATGAACACCCTTTTTTTTTTTCCTATATAAGAAGCCTACTTTTTTTTGGCAACCCATCGGGGGCTCCGATCCAGATTGCCACATAAGTGGGATGAGGAAACTCGCAAAGTGGGAAGAAGAGCCAACACTGGTGGGAGGGTGGCATAACTAGGGATTGATGCCAACACTGGGGGGAGCATGAAAATGGGCCAAGTTTTCCTCGATCCTTCAAAAAATAAATTCCTATAGGGGTTTGGGGGAAAATTCCATGGAAAATAAAAAATTTTGTTGAACCGATTTTCCTTGGTATGTACACAAAATGCCCTTAGGGCATGTTTATGCAACACTTTTCAGCAGAAAAGTGGACGGGCGTTTGGTGTGGAACAATTATGAGGAAAAGCTTTCCTGCCTCGTCAGCATTTTCTTTGATAATTGTGGAAATGGGGAGGGAGGGGGGGGAGGTGTTTTTGGGAAATGGATTTTCTCGTAAAACTTCTCCTTCTTTTCCTTACTTTTGTCCATTTCAACCAAAAACCCCCAACTCTTTCATTTTTATTTCTTTGAATAAATTATTATTTGACATTGAAAAAATAATATACATATTATGTTATTTTTCTTCAAAAAATTATTTCACTAAATAAGAAGATTTGATTATCTATAAGGAATCCACACCGCACCAAACAACATTAGCACCAATTTAATGAGGAAATTTTTTTTGCACCAAACATAAATTTCTAAATTCTACGGAAATCTTTTTCCGAGGTTTTCATTTCTATGAAATTTGCTGACGTGGCAATTTTTTCTTTTCGAGGAAAGGGTGTGGACACAAACGTGCCCTTAGAGTTATTTGATTTGATTATATTTATTTTTATATTTTAGCTTAGTGAAATTGTAGGAGGGGAGTTACAGTTGTCAGGAATCCTAAGTTCTAGTTAGAGTTGATAAGTGATACCAATATTTGATGCACGATGGAGAAATTTTCATAAGTCCTGCTAAACAAAATTACTGAAACAGCCCTTGACATTATTAAGATTTCCTACTTCCAAATGCTCTTTTGAGATGAATTTAAGAATTCCACTTCCAGTTTTGAGCTTAGAATAGTATATTTTATATAGACTAAGGCAAGCTTGTGCTCGGCTTTTTTCGGTCTACAACTTGACCCAAATACAGAGTTAGTTATTTTCTATCAAAAAAATATATAGAATTAATTTTTTAAATAGATTGGGCTTTGGGGCCAAGATTCTACAAGTTGGGTCGGGTTAAATGGTTAGCCCAAATTGAATGTAGGTTAAGTGGATCAGTTCGGGTCAACTTACAAGGGTTTGACCCATTTCAAAACGAATTGGATCCACGTTGACCTTCAGCCCATAAAAACTCATTTTAACCCGACCCAACCCGTTTGGCACCCATAAATAGACCCTTCTTTGACTATTATACTTCTAGGTGGGGGCATAGAAGAGACAATCAAATGATGTCAATAAATAGTCATGACTCAGCAACTAATGACAGATTCTAAGAGAAATATGGAACTCATTTCCTCTGAAATCCCTCCCATGCATCCCCTAAATATAGGCTGAAAATCCTAATCTTTCCTCAATTTTATTTTAGATAGTGGCTACAAGGTCAAAGTTTCACAGAAAGACATTGCCAAAGGATGGGAAGTCACGCAGTGATTATAGCTGTACTACTGCAAAATCACTGCCAACCTACTGCAATGACCGATTCTGGCAAATTCATATGGGACGTTATAGGAAACTGCCACCTTCTAATCAAAACATGTCATGTGAGAAGAAATATGAATATTTCAACTTTCCAAGATAAAACTCCTCCATTGCTTCTGCCTTGTATCACTTTTTATGATTTTGTAAATAGATCTTACAAGGGATATTACCTGTAGAACTCCATTGGTGTAGAACTCCATTGGTATATTTGTCCTAGAAGATATGAAGTTTAAATATTTCCTACAAAGTTGTTCGTACAAAAATACTGCGATATCACATGTCCCTAAAATATTGTAGAGGCATGTGATTTGATGTATGTGATATGGCATAACTTCAGAACATCTCCCACGAACATTTATGTGGGAAATATTTAAACTTGGACACCTCATAAATAAATCATAAATGTAAGGTCTAAGAATAGATCTACTGAACCCCAAAGGGTTGGCCGAGTGGTCAGGACCACGGTAGCTAGAGGTCTTGGTATCGACCCCCGGTTCCCCCCTCTTCAGGAACCGAAGGTTGAATCCACTTGTGCTACCACCTATGGGCCACAGGGGTTTTACCCGGCTTCTTTCTGGGCCCGGAGGGAATAGTCCAGCTCAAAAGGTTGAGAACCCTCTGTTAGCAAAAAAGAAAAAAAAAGAAAAAAAAAAGAAAATGGCAATAGCCCATCTTAGAATGGAGCCAGTGCCTAGGGGGGTACACTTGCCTCACCGAATACAATAGTTAGCTTTAAATATGTCCATATGCCAAAACGCATAGTTCTATTAGGCATTGCCAGCTGAGTTTTAAAATTAAAATCAAACAAACAATAGTTCCTATGCTGTCTATAACAATTAATGAGAGACTGAAATACTCACAAGAGAAGCTATATTTGGTGTCTTGGGTCAAGTTCTCCAATCTATAGCCTGACTCAATTCCTTCAAAATTCCCCCATTGTAAAGGGGAGCTTCTGGGTGTTCCTGACACTGCACAACATACTTAAAATATTACAACACCACAAGAAGAGTTGCCCATAATACTAATACATTCAAAAAAGCTATGAACAAATGTACCTTGGTATAGGCTGAAGAATCATACCAAAGCCCCTCTACAGAAAAAGAGAATACATGAGGAGAGAGACAGAGAGAGAGATGATTGTAACTAACCATATGAATCTGCCAAATAACAAGAGATGATGTCACGACCCGGGCCCGAGATCTGATTACTTCGGACGGACCCCCGAGTCGCGGAACCATACTTACTCCCGTAAATCCTGAATTAACCGAAGTTAAGACAAGACTCACAAGGGATATCAAATCACAATACCTGTCAATGTACAATGTGCGGAAAACATGTATATATACATTGACTACAATTAACTTTACACGAAAGTAAAGTTCTATTATACAAATTTACAGCCCACTAAAACCAACACTGCACACTTAAAATACAATGCAGTTGGTATTTAATCACAATCCAAAATTCTCTATTACAGAATATTCATTCTACAATCGCCCTCCGACTACGCCCACTCCGCTAAACCTCCTGGAGGTAACGGACGGGCTTCCTCCGCAGGCGGCGCGGCCTCGGCAGGACCGGCACGGGCATCTGGGCCTGTGATATCATCAATAACACGTGAACACGAAGGTTCAACAAGATACATGCATTTTCATGATTCTTCATGTTATTTAACAATTCTTTAACAATTCTATACAAGAATTCAATAAGGTAAGAACTTAAACAGTTCTACAATAAATAACTATGTCAATCATATCCTTTCATTTCATTTATTTTGTTCATTTCGTTCATTTCGTTCATTTCGTGTCTTCCAACGGAAGCAGTGTAAGCACAAGGCGGAAGGGCAAACCATTCATGGCCTAGGCTTCAAGATTATTCAATTTTCATTTAGTCACATTAATTAAGCACAAGGCGGAAAGGCAAACCATTCATGGCCGAGGCTTCAAGATTGTTTCACTTTTCATTACATGACTTTTCACAATGGTGGAAATTTTCCAGTGTCTTGATCAGAGAGCACTGGCATTCCACGAGGCTCCGGAACGCCCCTCACATCTACTGCAGCAGGAATTATTCATTCATTCAAGTTACTGTCACCTTTAGTGACTATTCATTTCATTAATTCAATTCATGTATTCTGTCATTTCGTGCATTATGTCAATGACGTTCACTATGTCAATGAAGTTCACCTCTGTGTCACTTCATGGATTCTATTCATTTCTTATCAATTCTATTCATACTTCTAAGCCAGACAAACGAGTGAAGCGTTAGTTATCCAATGTACATGTTATTTTTGATGAATATCACTTTATGTATTTGATTTGTACATTGAGACGACCTTCGCTAACACCTATGTAGGCTTAGACATCAGCATGGAATAGCCTGTACAAATTAGGCTTCATTTCCATAATCTTTTCTGAGTTCATCTCAGCTGTCGGTTGGCCTGTCGGCTGACCGACCATACAACGTCGGTTGACCTATCGGTTAACCGACACTTTGTCGGTTCAAGTTCCAGAAGCTGGATTCTTCAGTCCACTTCCTGATACATTCGTCGGTCAGGCTTCGGTCATGTGTCGGCTGACCGAAGATACCATGTCGGTTGACCGACCTATTGTCGGTTCGAATTCCAGAGAGCTGGAATTCACTGAGACAGATTTCAGATCTGTCGGTTAGTCCGTCGGTTGACCTGTCGGTCGACCGACACTACCATGTAGGATGACCGACACAATGTCGGTCAGAATTCCAGAGAGCTGAAACTCTCCGAGACAACTCCCAGAGCTGTCGGTTAGCTTGTCGGTCAGGTGTCGGCTAACCGACACATGCTCAGAAGTTCAGTTCTGAACTTCGGATTTTCTGAAGCAAAACTTCCCGAAATTGAGTCAAATAGACTCCAACATCTCTAAAACACTATAAATCATAAGAATGCATAAGTACTTGCCTTTTGTGAAGGTTGAATGGAGAATAAACCTTCCTTAGCTTGTAGTTCCAAGAGAAAACCTTGATTCCAAGCTTGACACTTTCACAATTTGAAAACAAAGTTGGGGAAGATGAAGTGAAGGATGAAAACTCCTTGAAAACACTTACAAATCCCTTGTTTGCCTCTTGATTGAGTAAGATTGGAAGGAAAGAAGAGAAAAAGCAAGAGAAAATAGTTGCCTAGGGTTTGGAAGAAGATGGAAATGAGATGAATGATCTCATTTAGGTTGTTTTAGCTTATATAAGCTATGAAAGTGCACTTAAGTCCATCCATTCCACTAAATTACAATTTAAGTCAAATGAAGGGTCATTTGACCGGATTCTCGTCAAACGACTTCGAACCTATTATGAAAGTTGACGTACTCGTCGAGATACACGCGTTGGTATCAAGAGTTTCCGTATTCGACGAAATACGCGAAAATTCGTATTTACATAAAAGTCCTTCATTTCTACGTTTGAGTCTAAAACTCCATTTAAACCATGCAAATCCATTCTTTACCATTCCATTAAGCCCAATTGATTCATTTGAGGCTTATTCCATATCATTTGGTCATTGACCATCATTAGCTCAATTAACCGCAGTTAATTAGCCTTAAGCATAACCAATCCACTTAATCTTTTCATTATCCGTTCATTCCATTCATTTGGGACTAACTCATCGAGCTTAGTCATTAATTACCATTAAACTAGTTAAACATGGTTAACTAGCACTAATTTCAATTAACTAGAGTTAATCTTGATTAACTCGGGACGAGACCTGACAACTATCACAACTTTTTGAACCATTCGGTCCTCCGAATGCAATTCAAATCAATGCAATCCAATTACAAGGAAAATAAACAATTCAATTCAAAATTACCTGAACAAATAGCTCGGGATACTTCTGAGCCATTTGCTCCTCAAGTTCCCATGTAGCTTCATTAGGTTCATGATGATCCCAAAGGACCTTGACCCACTTGATCGTTCTAGTACGCAGAACTGCCTCCTTTGTATCTATGATCTGAACTGGCTTCTCAACATATGTGGTGTTTGGTAACACTTCGATCTCTTCATGATGAATGACATGTGAAGGATCATGCACATACTTCCGAAGCATAGAAACATGAAATACATTATGAATACCGGAGAGTTCTGATGGGAGGTCTAGGCGATAAGCCACATTTCCAATTCGACTCGTGACCTTGAAAGGTCCAATAAATCTCGGGGAAAGCTTCCCTTTCTGTCCGAATCGAACAGTACCTTTCATTGGAGAAGTCTTCAAAAAGACTAAATCATCAACTGCAAACTCTAGATCACGCCGACGATTGTCAGCATAGCTCTTTTGCCGTGACCTAGCAACTTTTAGCCTTTCCTGTATCCTCTGGACTTTCTCTGCTGTTTCTGCAATAATCGTAGGACCATGGAAACTCCGAGTTCCAACTTCTTCCCAGCTAACTGGGGTCCTACACTTCCGACCATACAATGCCTCAAATGGTGCCATCTCAATGCTAGAGTGATAGCTATTGTTGTACGCAAATTCGCACAAAGCTAAATGGTCATCCCAATCACTCCCGAAATCAATCACACTAGCACGGAGCAAATCTTCCAGAGTTTGTATAGTCCTTTCTGACTGCCCATCTGTCTGTGGATGGTAAGCAGTACTAAACTGAAGTCTAGTGCCAAACGAACTCTGAAATGACTTCCAGAATGTGGACACAAACCTGCTATCCCGATCGGAGACAATCGAGACCGGTGTTCCATGCAATCGAGTCACTTCTTTGACAAACAGTTTAGACATCTCACTGAATCCTATATCCTTTCTGATGGGAATGAAGTGTGCAGACTTTGTAAGACGATCAACGATCACCCATACGGCATCGTGCTGCTTCCTCGTCCTCGGTAAACCCGATACAAAGTCCATCGTAATGTGCTCCCACTTCCATTTAGGAATTTTCAGTGGATGAAGCAATCCCGGTGGTTTCCGGTGCTCAACTTTTACACGCTGGCAAGTTAAGTAGGATGATACATAACCTGCTATCTCTCGCTTCATGTTATTCCACCAGAATCTATCCTTCAGATTTCTGTACATCTTCGTACTTCCAGGATGCATAGAATACCTGGTGTGATGAGCTTCAAACATGATAGCTTGTTTAAGATATTCTTGAGCTGGGACACATAATCTGTCTCTAAAATACAGAACTCCTTCTACTAACACGAAATCTGGCTTCGTGGCAAGGTTATCTCTAATCCTTACCAAATCAAGGTCTTGAAATTGCCTAGCCTTGATCTCCGTGATAAGCATTGGTTCAAAGACAGACATTGCTGCAAGCATTACTTTACTGTCTATCATTTCAATAGCCACATCCAGATCTCTGAATTCTTCGATCATGTCCCACTCACCAACTAATGATGCTAAGTCAGCTGATTTCCGACTCAAAGCATCAGCCACCACATTACCCTTTCCAGGTACATATTTGAATGGAAAGTCGTAGTCCTTGATTAGCTCTAACCAACGACGTTGCCTTGAATTAATATCTTTCTGAGTGAATAGATACTGAAGGCTCCTGTGATCGCAATGAACTTCAAAAGTCTCTCCATACAGATAATGTCTCCATTGCTTCAATGCAAACACAACCGCCGCGAGCTCTAAATCATGTGTGGCATAATTCTTTTCATGTTCCTTTAACTGACGCGAACCGTAGGCAATCACCCTACCATTCTGCATCAATACACATCCCAAGCCAATACCCGAGGCATCTGAGTATATCTCAAATCCTCCTCTTCCGTCGGGTAAAGACAAGATTGGGGCTGAAATCAACTTTTGCTTCAAGGTTCGAAAACTAGACTCACATGCATCATTCCATTCAAAGGAAGAGCTCTTGCGAGTCAGTTTCGTTAATGGCGATGCTATCCTTGCGAAGTCCTTGACGAACCTCCTATAATAGCCTGCCAATCCCAAGAAACTTCTTACTTCTGGCACATTCTTCGGGCTCTGCCAATTGGTAACTGCTTCAATCTTAGCTGGGTCAACTGCTAATCCATCTCCGGAAATGATATGACCCAGAAATGCAACCTGCTGCAACCAAAAGTCGCACTTTTCGAGTTTTGCATACAACTGATTCTCTCTCAGTATCTGCAAGGCTGTCCTCAAATGACGTGAATGCTCGACCTCTGACTCTGAATAGACCAGGATGTCATCAATGAATATTACCACAAACTGGTCTAGGAAGGGAGCAAACACCCTATTCATTAAAGCCATAAACACTGCAGGTGCATTGGTTAGACCAAAAGGCATAACTAAAAACTCGTAGTGACCGTAACGAGTCCTGAATGCAGTCTTCTGCACATCTTGATCCTTAACCCGAATCTGATGATAACCAGATCGGAGATCAATCTTAGAGAAATACGATGCACCCACGAGTTGATCAAACAACTCGTCAATTCTAGGCAGAGGATACTTGTTCTTGATTGTCATCTGATTTATCTGCCTATAATCGATACACATTCGCAGGGTACCATCTTTCTTCTTCACAAACAATACAGGTGCTCCCCATGGTGAGACACTAGGTCTGATAAAACCTTTGTCCAGCAAATCCTGTATCTGCTTCTTCAACTCACACAACTCTGATGGTGCCATTCGATACGGTGCCTTCGATATTGGTGCAGTACCGGGCACAAGTTCAATTGTAAAGTCCACTTCCCTAGCTGGAGGTAGACCTGGCACTTCATCCGGAAACACGTCTGGAAATTCACAGACTACAGGAATGTTTCGCAATTCCTGTACAGGCTTCTTCTCTGAAACGAATGCAATGTAGCCTTCACAACCACTACGCATCATACGTTCAGCCTTAAGTGCTGAAACGAGCCTGGTGTCATACTTCTTCTGCACTCCTTCAAACAATACACTGGCATTGGCTTCATTAACCCTGAAGGTAATGACTTTGCGAAAACAGTCTAGACAAGCCCTGTACTTCGCAAGCCAATCCATGCCGAAGATCACATCGAAATCATTCATAGGTAGTATCACCAGATCAGCTGGCATTGATACATCTCCAATTCTAATAGTGCATTGTGGAATATATAATTCACACACTACTTTACTCCCTAAAGGAGTAGATACAGTAAAATCATAAGACAATTGCATGATCCGGTCTTGCATGCCACCAGCAAATGCGGGTGCTACAAATGAGTGTGTGGAACCGGGATCAAACAATGCAATTGCAAGTCTATTATCTACAAAAATTGTACCTTCAACCACATTCGTGGCAACATCAGCTTGTTCTCTGTTGACAGCATAAGCCATCCCAGCCATCTGTGGCCTGTTTGGCTGCTGCTGCTGTCTCGGTTGTTGTCTCTGCCACTGACGCTGCTGGCCCTGACGTTGTGGCTGTGGTTGCTGTTGTTGCTGTGGTCTAGGAGGAGGAGCTGGTAAAGCTAATCTCTGCGGGGGAGCAGGAAGTGCTGCTTGACCCTGCGCAGGATACTGGTACGGAGCTCTATCATCTCTCCTAGCTCTTGGACACTGTGCCATTCTGTGTTCCAAAGAACCACAGACGAAGCAGGCTCCAGTATTCCTCCAACATAGCTCAGTCCGGTGACTCTTGCCACAAGTCTCACAGACTGGCAGATTCTCTCTTCTCTCATTCCTAGGAATGAATCTCTGCTTTTGCTTCTTATTTCTAGACTGTCCTCCTTTCTTAAACCAGGAGTCACCACTTCTCTTGATGTTCACAGTCTCTCTATCTCTCTCTCTCTGAATTTCCTCAGCGGTATATGCCCTGTCTACGGCATCATCAAACGTCGTAGGCTTCTGTCCAGCCATTACGATCGCTTTGTAATCGGGGTTCAACCCAATGAGGAATCTCTTAACCTTCTTCTCCTCAGTATCCACCAAGTCTATAGCATACTTGGACAACTGTAAGAAGGTATGAACATAGGCAGCTACGGTCATTTGACCTTGCTTCAAGTGTAGGAATTCCGATTCCTTTTGCTGCTGCACATGCTCGGGGATAAACTTTCTTTGGAACTGTTTCTTGAAAGTCTCCCAAACGTCCGGTGCGGTCATGACTTTAAATGTGTCCTTGACACTCTTCCACCAAGTATTTGCTCCCCCTCTAAACATCGTAGAGGTGAGCAACACTCTCTGCCTGCGAGTGCAGACGACCGTTTCTAACACATCTTCAATGTGTTCCAGCCACTCATCAGCTTGTATGACATTTTCAGTACCATGGAACTCTGTAGCTCCTCTTTTACGAAACCGCTCATAAACAGCATGAGGGTCCGTCTCCTTGTGCTGTAATACTAGCTGAGTCTCAACATGAGGCTGTAGTGGAACAGACGGGGCTTGCATGACTTGCAACATCGAAGTCATTTGAATTTGCAAACCTAACTGAGCTTCATGACTTTTCGCAATCTGCTCGTTAGTTCTGGCTAACTGTTCCAGAATAGCAGTAAACCGAGCATCATTATCCGATGCTGGGGGAGGTGGTGTAGTACCGTCATTGACAGCGACTTCTACGAAGTTATCACTCCCTGATCCAGAAGCCATACTGTAAACAATATGGAAGGTAAGATAAACATCTATACACTTCCATGACCTTTATATCACATATAGTGAAAGCAATAAATACAAATCCAAGATTGGATTCGTCCTATCGATATCGTTCCTCACTTCGTTCTTAGTTGTACTAAGGCTTTTAAAAGTTCCTTAACCTAGTTCTCAACCTAGTCTCTGATACCATACAATAAGTATGTCACGACCCGGGCCCGAGATCTGATTACTTCGGACGGACCCCCGAGTCGCGGAACCATACTTACTCCCGTAAATCCTGAATTAACCGAAGTTAAGACAAGACTCACAAGGGATATCAAATCACAATACCCGTCAATGTACAATGTGCGGAAAACATGTATATATACATTGACTACAATTAACTTTACACGAAAGTAAAGTTCTATTATACAAATTTACAGCCCACTAAAACCAACACTGCACACTTAAAATACAATGCAGTTGGTATTTAATCACAATCCAAAATTCTCTATTACAGAATATTCATTCTACAATCGCCCTCCGACTACGCCCACTCCGCTAAACCTCCTGGAGGTAACGGACGGGCTTCCTCCGCAGGCGGCGCGGCCTCGGCAGGACCGGCACGGGCATCTGGGCCTGTGATATCATCAATAACACGTGAACACGAAGGTTCAACAAGATACATGCATTTTCATGATTCTTCATGTTATTTAACAATTCTTTAACAATTCTATACAAGAATTCAATAAGGTAAGAACTTAAACAGTTCTACAATAAATAACTATGTCAATCATATCCTTTCATTTCATTTATTTTGTTCATTTCGTTCATTTCGTTCATTTCGTGTCTTCCAACGGAAGCAGTGTAAGCACAAGGCGGAAGGGCAAACCATTCATGGCCTAGGCTTCAAGATTATTCAATTTTCATTTAGTCACATTAATTAAGCACAAGGCGGAAGGGCAAACCATTCATGGCCGAGGCTTCAAGATTGTTTCACTTTTCATTACATGACTTTTCACAATGGTGGAAATTTTCCAGTGTCTTGATCAGAGAGCACTGGCATTCCACGAGGCTCCGGAACGCCCCTCACATCTACTGCAGCAGGAATTATTCATTCATTCAAGTTACTGTCACCTTTAGTGACTATTCATTTCATTAATTCAATTCATGTATTCTGTCATTTCGTGCATTATGTCAATGACGTTCACTATGTCAATGAAGTTCACCTCTGTGTCACTTCATGGATTCTATTCATTTCTTATCAATTCTATTCATACTTCTAAGCCAGACAAACGAGTGAAGCGTTAGTTATCCAATGTACATGTTATTTTTGATGAATATCACTTTATGTATTTGATTTGTACATTGAGACGACCTTCGCTAACACCTATGTAGGCTTAGACATCAGCATGGAATAGCCTGTACAAATTAGGCTTCATTTCCATAATCTTTTCTGAGTTCATCTCAGCTGTCGGTTGGCCTGTCGGCTGACCGACCATACAACGTCGGTTGACCTATCGGTTAACCGACACTTTGTCGGTTCAAGTTCCAGAAGCTGGATTCTTCAGTCCACTTCCTGATACATTCGTCGGTCAGGCTTCGGTCATGTGTCGGCTGACCGAAGATACCATGTCGGTTGACCGACCTATTGTCGGTTCGAATTCCAGAGAGCTGGAATTCACTGAGACAGATTTCAGATCTGTCGGTTAGTCCGTCGGTTGACCTGTCGGTCGACCGACACTACCATGTAGGATGACCGACACAATGTCGGTCAGAATTCCAGAGAGCTGAAACTCTCCGAGACAACTCCCAGAGCTGTCGGTTAGCTTGTCGGTCAGGTGTCGGCTAACCGACACATGCTCAGAAGTTCAGTTCTGAACTTCGGATTTTCTGAAGCAAAACTTCCCGAAATTGAGTCAAATAGACTCCAACATCTCTAAAACACTATAAATCATAAGAATGCATAAGTACTTGCCTTTTGTGAAGGTTGAATGGAGAATAAACCTTCCTTAGCTTGTAGTTCCAAGAGAAAACCTTGATTCCAAGCTTGACACTTTCACAATTTGAAAACAAAGTTGGGGAAGATGAAGTGAAGGATGAAAACTCCTTGAAAACACTTACAAATCCCTTGTTTGCCTCTTGATTGAGTAAGATTGGAAGGAAAGAAGAGAAAAAGCAAGAGAAAATAGTTGCCTAGGGTTTGGAAGAAGATGGAAATGAGATGAATGATCTCATTTAGGTTGTTTTAGCTTATATAAGCTATGAAAGTGCACTTAAGTCCATCCATTCCACTAAATTACAATTTAAGTCAAATGAAGGGTCATTTGACCGGATTCTCGTCAAACGACTTCGAACCTATTATGAAAGTTGACGTACTCGTCGAGATACACGCGTTGGTATCAAGAGTTTCCGTATTCGACGAAATACGCGAAAATTCGTATTTACATAAAAGTCCTTCATTTCTACGTTTGAGTCTAAAACTCCATTTAAACCATGCAAATCCATTCTTTACCATTCCATTAAGCCCAATTGATTCATTTGAGGCTTATTCCATATCATTTGGTCATTGACCATCATTAGCTCAATTAACCGCAGTTAATTAGCCTTAAGCATAACCAATCCACTTAATCTTTTCATTATCCGTTCATTCCATTCATTTGGGACTAACTCATCGAGCTTAGTCATTAATTACCATTAAACTAGTTAAACATGGTTAACTAGCACTAATTTCAATTAACTAGAGTTAATCTTGATTAACTCGGGACGAGACCTGACAACTATCACAACTTTTTGAACCATTCGGTCCTCCGAATGCAATTCAAATCAATGCAATCCAATTACAAGGAAAATAAACAATTCAATTCAAAATTACCTGAACAAATAGCTCGGGATACTTCTGAGCCATTTGCTCCTCAAGTTCCCATGTAGCTTCATTAGGTTCATGATGATCCCAAAGGACCTTGACCCACTTGATCGTTCTAGTACGCAGAACTGCCTCCTTTGTATCTATGATCTGAACTGGCTTCTCAACATATGTGGTGTTTGGTAACACTTCGATCTCTTCATGATGAATGACATGTGAAGGATCATGCACATACTTCCGAAGCATAGAAACATGAAATACATTATGAATACCGGAGAGTTCTGATGGGAGGTCTAGGCGATAAGCCACATTTCCAATTCGACTCGTGACCTTGAAAGGTCCAATAAATCTCGGGGAAAGCTTCCCTTTCTGTCCGAATCGAACAGTACCTTTCATTGGAGAAGTCTTCAAAAAGACTAAATCATCAACTGCAAACTCTAGATCACGCCGACGATTGTCAGCATAGCTCTTTTGCCGTGACCTAGCAACTTTTAGCCTTTCCTGTATCCTCTGGACTTTCTCTGCTGTTTCTGCAATAATCGTAGGACCATGGAAACTCCGAGTTCCAACTTCTTCCCAGCTAACTGGGGTCCTACACTTCCGACCATACAATGCCTCAAATGGTGCCATCTCAATGCTAGAGTGATAGCTATTGTTGTACGCAAATTCGCACAAAGCTAAATGGTCATCCCAATCACTCCCGAAATCAATCACACTAGCACGGAGCAAATCTTCCAGAGTTTGTATAGTCCTTTCTGACTGCCCATCTGTCTGTGGATGGTAAGCAGTACTAAACTGAAGTCTAGTGCCAAACGAACTCTGAAATGACTTCCAGAATGTGGACACAAACCTGCTATCCCGATCGGAGACAATCGAGACCGGTGTTCCATGCAATCGAGTCACTTCTTTGACAAACAGTTTAGACATCTCACTGAATCCTATATCCTTTCTGATGGGAATGAAGTGTGCAGACTTTGTAAGACGATCAACGATCACCCATACGGCATCGTGCTGCTTCCTCGTCCTCGGTAAACCCGATACAAAGTCCATCGTAATGTGCTCCCACTTCCATTTAGGAATTTTCAGTGGATGAAGCAATCCCGGTGGTTTCCGGTGCTCAACTTTTACACGCTGGCAAGTTAAGTAGGATGATACATAACCTGCTATCTCTCGCTTCATGTTATTCCACCAGAATCTATCCTTCAGATTTCTGTACATCTTCGTACTTCCAGGATGCATAGAATACCTGGTGTGATGAGCTTCAAACATGATAGCTTGTTTAAGATATTCTTGAGCTGGGACACATAATCTGTCTCTAAAATACAGAACTCCTTCTACTAACACGAAATCTGGCTTCGTGGCAAGGTTATCTCTAATCCTTACCAAATCAAGGTCTTGAAATTGCCTAGCCTTGATCTCCGTGATAAGCATTGGTTCAAAGACAGACATTGCTGCAAGCATTACTTTACTGTCTATCATTTCAATAGCCACATCCAGATCTCTGAATTCTTCGATCATGTCCCACTCACCAACTAATGATGCTAAGTCAGCTGATTTCCGACTCAAAGCATCAGCCACCACATTACCCTTTCCAGGTACATATTTGAATGGAAAGTCGTAGTCCTTGATTAGCTCTAACCAACGACGTTGCCTTGAATTAATATCTTTCTGAGTGAATAGATACTGAAGGCTCCTGTGATCGCAATGAACTTCAAAAGTCTCTCCATACAGATAATGTCTCCATTGCTTCAATGCAAACACAACCGCCGCGAGCTCTAAATCATGTGTGGCATAATTCTTTTCATGTTCCTTTAACTGACGCGAACCGTAGGCAATCACCCTACCATTCTGCATCAATACACATCCCAAGCCAATACCCGAGGCATCTGAGTATATCTCAAATCCTCCTCTTCCGTCGGGTAAAGACAAGATTGGGGCTGAAATCAACTTTTGCTTCAAGGTTCGAAAACTAGACTCACATGCATCATTCCATTCAAAGGAAGAGCTCTTGCGAGTCAGTTTCGTTAATGGCGATGCTATCCTTGCGAAGTCCTTGACGAACCTCCTATAATAGCCTGCCAATCCCAAGAAACTTCTTACTTCTGGCACATTCTTCGGGCTCTGCCAATTGGTAACTGCTTCAATCTTAGCTGGGTCAACTGCTAATCCATCTCCGGAAATGATATGACCCAGAAATGCAACCTGCTGCAACCAAAAGTCGCACTTTTCGAGTTTTGCATACAACTGATTCTCTCTCAGTATCTGCAAGGCTGTCCTCAAATGACGTGAATGCTCGACCTCTGACTCTGAATAGACCAGGATGTCATCAATGAATATTACCACAAACTGGTCTAGGAAGGGAGCAAACACCCTATTCATTAAAGCCATAAACACTGCAGGTGCATTGGTTAGACCAAAAGGCATAACTAAAAACTCGTAGTGACCGTAACGAGTCCTGAATGCAGTCTTCTGCACATCTTGATCCTTAACCCGAATCTGATGATAACCAGATCGGAGATCAATCTTAGAGAAATACGATGCACCCACGAGTTGATCAAACAACTCGTCAATTCTAGGCAGAGGATACTTGTTCTTGATTGTCATCTGATTTATCTGCCTATAATCGATACACATTCGCAGGGTACCATCTTTCTTCTTCACAAACAATACAGGTGCTCCCCATGGTGAGACACTAGGTCTGATAAAACCTTTGTCCAGCAAATCCTGTATCTGCTTCTTCAACTCACACAACTCTGATGGTGCCATTCGATACGGTGCCTTCGATATTGGTGCAGTACCGGGCACAAGTTCAATTGTAAAGTCCACTTCCCTAGCTGGAGGTAGACCTGGCACTTCATCCGGAAACACGTCTGGAAATTCACAGACTACAGGAATGTTTCGCAATTCCTGTACAGGCTTCTTCTCTGAAACGAATGCAATGTAGCCTTCACAACCACTACGCATCATACGTTCAGCCTTAAGTGCTGAAACGAGCCTGGTGTCATACTTCTTCTGCACTCCTTCAAACAATACACTGGCATTGGCTTCATTAACCCTGAAGGTAATGACTTTGCGAAAACAGTCTAGACAAGCCCTGTACTTCGCAAGCCAATCCATGCCGAAGATCACATCGAAATCATTCATAGGTAGTATCACCAGATCAGCTGGCATTGATACATCTCCAATTCTAATAGTGCATTGTGGAATATATAATTCACACACTACTTTACTCCCTAAAGGAGTAGATACAGTAAAATCATAAGACAATTGCATGATCCGGTCTTGCATGCCACCAGCAAATGCGGGTGCTACAAATGAGTGTGTGGAACCGGGATCAAACAATGCAATTGCAAGTCTATTATCTACAAAAATTGTACCTTCAACCACATTCGTGGCAACATCAGCTTGTTCTCTGTTGACAGCATAAGCCATCCCAGCCATCTGTGGCCTGTTTGGCTGCTGCTGCTGTCTCGGTTGTTGTCTCTGCCACTGACGCTGCTGGCCCTGACGTTGTGGCTGTGGTTGCTGTTGTTGCTGTGGTCTAGGAGGAGGAGCTGGTAAAGCTAATCTCTGCGGGGGAGCAGGAAGTGCTGCTTGACCCTGCGCAGGATACTGGTACGGAGCTCTATCATCTCTCCTAGCTCTTGGACACTGTGCCATTCTGTGTTCCAAAGAACCACAGACGAAGCAGGCTCCAGTATTCCTCCAACATAGCTCAGTCCGGTGACTCTTGCCACAAGTCTCACAGACTGGCAGATTCTCTCTTCTCTCATTCCTAGGAATGAATCTCTGCTTTTGCTTCTTATTTCTAGACTGTCCTCCTTTCTTAAACCAGGAGTCACCACTTCTCTTGATGTTCACAGTCTCTCTATCTCTCTCTCTCTGAATTTCCTCAGCGGTATATGCCCTGTCTACGGCATCATCAAACGTCGTAGGCTTCTGTCCAGCCATTACGATCGCTTTGTAATCGGGGTTCAACCCAATGAGGAATCTCTTAACCTTCTTCTCCTCAGTATCCACCAAGTCTATAGCATACTTGGACAACTGTAAGAAGGTATGAACATAGGCAGCTACGGTCATTTGACCTTGCTTCAAGTGTAGGAATTCCGATTCCTTTTGCTGCTGCACATGCTCGGGGATAAACTTTCTTTGGAACTGTTTCTTGAAAGTCTCCCAAACGTCCGGTGCGGTCATGACTTTAAATGTGTCCTTGACACTCTTCCACCAAGTATTTGCTCCCCCTCTAAACATCGTAGAGGTGAGCAACACTCTCTGCCTGCGAGTGCAGACGACCGTTTCTAACACATCTTCAATGTGTTCCAGCCACTCATCAGCTTGTATGACATTTTCAGTACCATGGAACTCTGTAGCTCCTCTTTTACGAAACCGCTCATAAACAGCATGAGGGTCCGTCTCCTTGTGCTGTAATACTAGCTGAGTCTCAACATGAGGCTGTAGTGGAACAGACGGGGCTTGCATGACTTGCAACATCGAAGTCATTTGAATTTGCAAACCTAACTGAGCTTCATGACTTTTCGCAATCTGCTCGTTAGTTCTGGCTAACTGTTCCAGAATAGCAGTAAACCGAGCATCATTATCCGATGCTGGGGGAGGTGGTGTAGTACCGTCATTGACAGCGACTTCTACGAAGTTATCACTCCCTGATCCAGAAGCCATACTGTAAACAATATGGAAGGTAAGATAAACATCTATACACTTCCATGACCTTTATATCACATATAGTGAAAGCAATAAATACAAATCCAAGATTGGATTCGTCCTATCGATATCGTTCCTCACTTCGTTCTTAGTTGTACTAAGGCTTTTAAAAGTTCCTTAACCTAGTTCTCAACCTAGTCTCTGATACCATACAATAAGTATGTCACGACCCGGGCCCGAGATCTGATTACTTCGGACGGACCCCCGAGTCGCGGAACCATACTTACTCCCGTAAATCCTGAATTAACCGAAGTTAAGACAAGACTCACAAGGGATATCAAATCACAATACCCGTCAATGTACAATGTGCGGAAAACATGTATATATACATTGACTACAATTAACTTTACACGAAAGTAAAGTTCTATTATACAAATTTACAGCCCACTAAAACCAACACTGCACACTTAAAATACAATGCAGTTGGTATTTAATCACAATCCAAAATTCTCTATTACAGAATATTCATTCTACAATCGCCCTCCGACTACGCCCACTCCGCTAAACCTCCTGGAGGTAACGGACGGGCTTCCTCCGCAGGCGGCGCGGCCTCGGCAGGACCGGCACGGGCATCTGGGCCTGTGATATCATCAATAACACGTGAACACGAAGGTTCAACAAGATACATGCATTTTCATGATTCTTCATGTTATTTAACAATTCTTTAACAATTCTATACAAGAATTCAATAAGGTAAGAACTTAAACAGTTCTACAATAAATAACTATGTCAATCATATCCTTTCAT
This sequence comes from Umbellularia californica, assembly GCA_028538565.1. Taxonomy (NCBI): domain Eukaryota; kingdom Viridiplantae; phylum Streptophyta; class Magnoliopsida; order Laurales; family Lauraceae; genus Umbellularia; species Umbellularia californica. The sequence goes on from JAPQWN010000007.1 coordinate 58,057,221, forward strand.
TTCATTTATTTTGTTCATTTCGTTCATTTCGTTCATTTCGTGTCTTCCAACGGAAGCAGTGTAAGCACAAGGCGGAAGGGCAAACCATTCATGGCCTAGGCTTCAAGATTATTCAATTTTCATTTAGTCACATTAATTAAGCACAAGGCGGAAGGGCAAACCATTCATGGCCGAGGCTTCAAGATTGTTTCACTTTTCATTACATGACTTTTCACAATGGTGGAAATTTTCCAGTGTCTTGATCAGAGAGCACTGGCATTCCACGAGGCTCCGGAACGCCCCTCACATCTACTGCAGCAGGAATTATTCATTCATTCAAGTTACTGTCACCTTTAGTGACTATTCATTTCATTAATTCAATTCATGTATTCTGTCATTTCGTGCATTATGTCAATGACGTTCACTATGTCAATGAAGTTCACCTCTGTGTCACTTCATGGATTCTATTCATTTCTTATCAATTCTATTCATACTTCTAAGCCAGACAAACGAGTGAAGCGTTAGTTATCCAATGTACATGTTATTTTTGATGAATATCACTTTATGTATTTGATTTGTACATTGAGACGACCTTCGCTAACACCTATGTAGGCTTAGACATCAGCATGGAATAGCCTGTACAAATTAGGCTTCATTTCCATAATCTTTTCTGAGTTCATCTCAGCTGTCGGTTGGCCTGTCGGCTGACCGACCATACAACGTCGGTTGACCTATCGGTTAACCGACACTTTGTCGGTTCAAGTTCCAGAAGCTGGATTCTTCAGTCCACTTCCTGATACATTCGTCGGTCAGGCTTCGGTCATGTGTCGGCTGACCGAAGATACCATGTCGGTTGACCGACCTATTGTCGGTTCGAATTCCAGAGAGCTGGAATTCACTGAGACAGATTTCAGATCTGTCGGTTAGTCCGTCGGTTGACCTGTCGGTCGACCGACACTACCATGTAGGCTGACCGACACAATGTCGGTCAGAATTCCAGAGAGCTGAAACTCTCCGAGACAACTCCCAGAGCTGTCGGTTAGCTTGTCGGTCAGGTGTCGGCTAACCGACACATGCTCAGAAGTTCAGTTCTGAACTTCGGATTTTCTGAAGCAAAACTTCCCGAAATTGAGTCAAATAGACTCCAACATCTCTAAAACACTATAAATCATAAGAATGCATAAGTACTTGCCTTTTGTGAAGGTTGAATGGAGAATAAACCTTCCTTAGCTTGTAGTTCCAAGAGAAAACCTTGATTCCAAGCTTGACACTTTCACAATTTGAAAACAAAGTTGGGGAAGATGAAGTGAAGGATGAAAACTCCTTGAAAACACTTACAAATCCCTTGTTTGCCTCTTGATTGAGTAAGATTGGAAGGAAAGAAGAGAAAAAGCAAGAGAAAATAGTTGCCTAGGGTTTGGAAGAAGATGGAAATGAGATGAATGATCTCATTTAGGTTGTTTTAGCTTATATAAGCTATGAAAGTGCACTTAAGTCCATCCATTCCACTAAATTACAATTTAAGTCAAATGAAGGGTCATTTGACCGGATTCTCGTCAAACGACTTCGAACCTATTATGAAAGTTGACGTACTCGTCGAGATACACGCGTTGGTATCAAGAGTTTCCGTATTCGACGAAATACGCGAAAATTCGTATTTACATAAAAGTCCTTCATTTCTACGTTTGAGTCTAAAACTCCATTTAAACCATGCAAATCCATTCTTTACCATTCCATTAAGCCCAATTGATTCATTTGAGGCTTATTCCATATCATTTGGTCATTGACCATCATTAGCTCAATTAACCGCAGTTAATTAGCCTTAAGCATAACCAATCCACTTAATCTTTTCATTATCCGTTCATTCCATTCATTTGGGACTAACTCATCGAGCTTAGTCATTAATTACCATTAAAGTAGTTAAACATGGTTAACTAGCACTAATTTCAATTAACTAGAGTTAATCTTGATTAACTCGGGACGAGACCTGACAGATGAAGAAGCAAATCAAAACCAACATTTTCATAAAAACAGAAGAGGAGTTTGTTGAGCTGCTCATGATATCCTTTGGTTAATGGAAGAAATGAGATGAGAAGTAAAAGATGTTCCTGGTATAAGGGTGATTTTTTTTCCTGAAGGTGGTTTAAGCTAGAGGAAAAGGATGGAATGCAGTTATTATATGTAGAGTGCTCAAACCCAAATGCCATTGCCTTCTCTAATAAGATTTTTTTCTTCTTATAGACCTTTCTTGTTAGTTTCTTAGTTTGGATCAAGATATTTTCACCGGTAGAATAGCAGTCTTTTAGGGGATGTTATCTACTAGGTGCAAAAGTCTAATGCAAATTAAGTAATAGATTAAAGGGGTTCTTAATTTAAAAAAATGGTTATATTTAAGCTCAATAATTACAATTTAAGCATCGTGCAGGACAAAAGGCGATTTACTTGTAATGGTTGTCTTTTTGGGGATATGTGAATTACCCTCATCCATCCACCATTTGTGGGACCCACTCCCAGCCTCCCATCTGAACCTTCACATGGGGTCTACTGGGCCCAACCAATCTAACGTGACAGTACCTGGGACTGGCCACTGAATGCTCCATAGATGCATCTAGCCAACTCCACTAGATCAAATGCACGAAGAGAGCTGCAACCCAATAATAATACAACCCTTCTACTTGGACAAACTTTTTGGCATGAATTTGGGACAAACTCCCATGTGGCACAATCCTAGAGGTGCTTTTTCCCCCTCTCTCAAAAGTTGCACCTCTAGGATTGTGCCACATGGGTGTTTGTCCCAAATTCATGCCAAAAAGTTTGTCCATTTAGACTTTTTGTAATACCATTTTAGGCTCATTGATGGACCTGGCCTACTCATCCTGCACATGTACATGGGACCCGCATTATACCGATTAAATTAGAAGTAGCCTCTTCCATCAACATGGGACATGCAACTGTATGAAAGATCCCGTCTGTCCATCCCATTTATTCTCCTTGTATGCATGGAACCACATGAGATTCACTAAATCTAACCCATCAACATATTAGTTGAGTGGGTTGAAGTCAATGCTAACTCAGAATGTACACACACTAGTGAGGTTAGACTAGTGAAGCTTTTCTTCTTTTTTTTTTTCCATTTTTTTAATGACTGGGATTGTCTCAGCTCTTTGGGCTGGATTAATCCCTTTGGGCCTAGGGAGAGCCGGATAAATTCCCTATAACCCTAGTGTGGTAGCGCAGTTTCTAACCCTCAACCTCTAGGAGACCAACTCAGCTACCCATTGGGGTTAGACCAATGATGCTTATAGTAGGTGAGAATTTCTTATTTAATTAGGGTTGTGTGATTTAGGATTATTTTCTATTGTATGTTTCTTATTTTGGTAAGGACTCTTATTTAGGAGGATTGCTTAGGGGCTAAATCGATAATTGGATTTGTATACTTTTAAAGAGAACTGTATAAACTGTGGCCCACTTCAATGAATGATTCCCATCTCACACCCTATTGTCAACTTAGCACGTGTGGCATGTGCCACATGTGGCTGCGATTGTCTAAGATCAATAGATTAGTTTAAATGAAAAAACTTAAACACTCATTATATAAAAAGAATTTGCAAGTAGGAACGCTATTTTTTTATTATTCTTGAAGAAACAAAACAAAAAAAAAAAAAATTTTGTTAAATGAGAGCTTCGTATTTAGGCAGTATTTTTTTAAAGATGTAAAGTGACATTTGTGGGTTGGTAATCCCACCGTCGAAGATTTTGCTTTATCCATGTTCAGTTGGTCAGGGCTGTTTAGGGCTTTACTAATGCAGTGGAGTGAAGCAAAGATTATTTTAAATAAAAAATAAATATATATGTGCGTTATGATGATATTTTATTTTTGGGACATTTATTTCAAAAATCCCATTAAATAGTGTAATTACAACTGAGGACCCAAAATTTTTATATTGACGGCCAAAACCCTCCAGCCCAAAATCCAATATTTCATTCCGTTTTTACCCTTGGTTAGTTGATGTCAACATAACCCTAAAAAAAAGCGTTCTTCTCCCACAAATCAACAGCAACAGTATATATAATAGAAGAAAGAGAGGAAGGAGAAGAATGAGATCAACACTCTATCCTTTTTTTCTCAATCACAGTGAGAGAGAGATTGCATAATGTCAATAAAACCATAAGCAATGGAAAACTCAATTTTTGTTGACACTAACTGGGCATTTTTGTTGACGTCAACATAATTTTACGTTGATGTCAACGAATCTTCTGTCAACATCAATAAATTCACAGGGTCACTCAAGCTGTTAACTGGGTATTTTTGTTGATGTCAATACAATTTTATGTTGATGTCGACGAATCTTCTATCGACGTCAACAAATTCACAGGGTTACCGATTGTAATAACTAAGCATTTTTGTTGATGTCAACATAATTTTATGTTGATATCGGCGAATGTTTTGTTGATGTCAACATATATTACTCATGACAGAATAGGGAACTGGTTATGTTGACATCAACAAAAAAAGGGCAAAACGGGAAAAAAAAAAAAAAAAAGAAAAAAGAAGAGGCAATTTGGTCTGGAGATCCTTGGCCATCATTATAAAAGTTTATGGTCCTCAATTGTGGTTACCCTATTTAAGAAGATTTTTGTGGTTAATATTCCTTTATTTTTAGTTATTTGTTATGGAATCTTTTTGACTTTTTGTATAGAAACATGAAGTTGTTCTTTCTTTTAGTGTAGAAAGGAGATTGCTTTTTAACTTTTTTTTTTGAAAAATATAGCGGGAAGTTTGAATTAAAGTGTTGTTGATATGACTTTTTTTTTCTTTTTTGAAAAATGAGGGGTTTTACTTTACTTGACTTTATTAGTAGAGTTGCCAAACAAGCCTGCTATCAAAAACAAATTTCTCTTACTTTATCCAATGTTAAAAATCTTGCTCTATAAGACACAAATAAAGTGGTTACTTTACCACTTATTCACTTGTCATATCACTTCTTTTAACAAAAAAAAAAAAAAAAAATTCACTTCAAATAACTTTACTTCATAAAACAAATGCATTTGTACTTTATATGAAAGAGCTTATTTATCTTCAGAGACCACATAAGACTTCATGTTATAAGCTGATAAAAACGAAAACCAATGGTGAATACTAAAAACTAACCCTCAAATGACCTTCTCATGGAAAGTGAACAAGAATAGATAGGAAATGAATACTTAGCCATCAACAATAATTTAATTAGATCCTAGGAAAGTAGGTGCCACTAAATGACTTACATTGTTCAACACTCACTTCATGTCATTTACTCCTTTTTTTTTTTTTTTTTTTGAATAGTAAGTTAGATTCTATTCAAAGAGGTGGGTTAAACCCAAAATACAAAAACCCTTTTTTTTAACGAAGGAGAAAGGAAAAAAAAAACTGTCCCACAATTGGGTGAAAAAAAACTAGAAGCTTACATCCAAACATTACTTAAAGGCTACAGGCTGAGCTTAAGAATTAATGATGAATTAAATGATGAAGTTTTAAATCAAAAAGGACTTTTGGACTAGGAATATGCTTCATTTTATAAAGTAATCGCCATGATGGCTTTGAAATCTTGATAAGTTGTTGTGGATGTTTTGCTTAAAAAAGATCATGCCATCACCTCACATTTTACCTCTTGAAGAATCATTAAGAGCTCATTTGGCCAAAAATTCCTATGTATTTTCAATGAAAAAAAAAAAGGACCCAAAGCATACTTCTCCTCACACCCATTACCTTTCTATTGAATATTTTCTCATATTCTTGATAAATCACTCAAACAAGCTCGATCCTATTAGACATTTCTAATTGCCGCTAGTGAATTATTAAAATCTCCTTTTATTTTCTCTAATATTTTCTAACAACTTTGTCAGCTTCCAGCTGAAAGCTGTAAATCTACCAGATAAAACCACTTTAATGCCACATGGGACTGGCAAATCAAAGTTTTTAGTTTTGATGACAATTTAAAACAAGCAGCTCTTGATGTTACTCTTTAAAGTAGCACCCAAATTGATAATTCTTCTCAAGTACTTGTCACAATAATTTCTGCATGCCGAGGCTTTGATGATAACGAACAAAGCATGCACGTGAGTGTAAATTACTCAAGCCTAGCTATTTGAGCATGCACGAAGATTATTGCCATCCAATGTGTGGCCCCACCATCACTCATGTCATGGCCCACTCTGCAGACCATTTCTCACTTCAGTAGTCAGCAACCCACCATCATTTTCGGTGCAATATATGTTAGACATGTGAAAATTGGTAATATGGTCCACGAAGCTTTGATCTCCAAAAGTGATTTAAATTGATTAGGTTTGAGCCATATGCCTATAGATGCTACCTAGAGTCAAATTCAATCAAATCCAACGCATTGAAATCGATACAAAAGAGCCACACAATTTGAGTGAACTCACCCCTTCAATTCAAAATGCTCTAATTTCATAGACCCATTCATTTAGGGATGTAATTGAGTACTTAATTCTCCAATTATCCAAAGGTTCCAACATATTAAGAATCGGATTTGGGTCCTTATTTAGGCCTCAATAAGTAAATGGGTCTAAGTTCAAGTCCTTTTTTACCAATAACCTAAACGGGTTCGGATCCATGTCCAACTTGGTTCAGACCCGTGGACCCGAGACCCACGACCTGACATATTACCTCAACTTTCGAAAATCACTCCTTAAAATTAGTTTTTTTTTTCATGTCATTCTCTACCTAGACTCAAACCATATACGGGTCTGGTTCCAAATCCATATTCTCATTAATGGTTCCAATTCTGAAACCAGGAAACTGGTTTCAAACCGGTTCCAATTCTGGGTCCACCATCACATTAACGGTTATGGGTCCGAGTCCACCATGGACTCAAATTGGAAACAATCCGTTTACATCCCTAATTCATCCATACGACGTCCTACCTAATTAAAAATCTAGCACCCATATGAAGGGTGGAAATGAAAGAGAGCACATCACTTTTTCAAGCTAGCAAGCCACATTCTACATCAGCCCCTCATCCATCACCTATTTATACCTCTCCTCTCTAGGCTTGTCAATGGGTCAAGTTGAAATAGGTACACGGCCCGGCCCTTCTCAAACCCGAAAATACAGGGCTTTTAAAAAAATTTGAACCAAGTGGGTTGCGCTTGGACAATATTTTTAAAGTTCGGCCAAAATGGGATTGGGATTGGATATAAACAGCCCAGCCCGTTAAGGCCCGTCCCTGCCCGGCCTGCTGCAAGATTATTATACTAATTATTTTATAGATGACCGATATGGATTTTACAGAGAGAGTGAGACTTTGGCCTTTTGTTAATTAGCGAGGCCCGATGCCTGTCTTTTCCCATGCATTCCATTGCTTGTGATTTATGCTATATGATGTATGCATTGTGAGCTGTTTCTTCTATCTATGGGCATGTTTCCAAACCCTTGCTGCTAAAATTGTTTTTTAGTGATTTGCACTTACCTACTTAGAAAGAGGAGAAATATTGCCTTTGTGAATAGAGGGATGTTTGAGATGATTCACTTTGGTCAACAAATCAATAATTATTTTAACAAACAAAATAGGAACAAGAGAATTATTTTGCTAAAAACCATCCGTAACTCTGTAATCTTGAAAGTGGGGGCACATGTGGGAGACATACAAGTGAGCCGGCTATAAGGCGATTGAAAATGGAGAACACGTTATTTTGTTAATAAGATTTCCTACAATAACTTAGTTTTTTCTTTTGATATTTGAGTGAATATAAGTATATTATTGATATTTTTTACTTTTGTTAATTTGTGATTTCTTTTTTACATTACTTGACCCAAATAGGATACTCATTCTTATTAATTTCTATTGATTTTATGATTTTCTATTGTCACCGGCAAAAAAAAAAAAAAATTTTAACCGATCCTATATTACTTGACCCATATAGGATACTCATTATCATTCATTTCTATTGATTTTTTTATTTTCTGCTGTCACCAACAAGAAAAGAAAAAAATAAGTTTTTAACTCCGCCATGTTGCTTGTTGCATTGCATTACAAGTCCTAAGCCCAGAAAATGGAGGAGGGCTTAAAGTCCAATTCACATTGGGTGTCTTCTGACAGTAGGAATAATTAGAGAATGTTTTGCTTATGTCAAGGATCGAGCTAAGCCCAAGCCTGGCCCCGTCCCACCCCGAGCCCGTATGGGACGGTATTTGATGTAGGCCCGCTCAATTTAAGCATGAGATTGGACAACCGCCGGCAGGCCGGTCCAATTTTCGGGACTGGATTGGATGACCCAAGCCTAGGCTTGGCTCGTCCCATTGACGGGCCTACTCCTCTCCTAACTCAAACCATCTCTCTCTCTCTCTCTCTATATATATATATATATATATATATTTATATGTGTTTTTTTTTAGGGCTTTACGAGGGTTTTTAATTTTCCCACTTAATACTGACAAATCCTTGTTTGATCTCTCAAAACTTCAGATTTCGACCTATATTCTAAATTTCCACGAAATCGCTAGTGAGGATTTTATTTGGCAATGCTAGAAATCCTACCTCCCTCTCTCCACCCAGTTCCAATGGTGAATATGATATGGGGTAGCAACCATAAGGATGCAAAATGGATTCTCTAATTATAATATTATGAAGCGAAGGATCTTGCTTTAATTTTGACCAACAATTATGTCCTTTTTGTCCCACATTCTCTCTCAATTACTTATCTCATACAATTCCCTATCATCAAACCACTCACATCTACTTTCTACTTTTTTGAATTTTTAGTTCTTTCCTTTTTGCACAGAGTCTCTTCCATTCCCATTTTGCCTCAATTCTCCTATTCTCATTTTTTTAAAACTTGCTCTATGGAAAAAGGTATTTTCATAACTTTTTTAATATGTAATTATTTATTTTACAATTATTCCGAGGTTTGACCCATGAAAAACTGGGTTTGTAGTCTGGAGTCCAAATTAGGTCCCATTAGTAAACGGGTCGGGTTCTAGGTCTATAATAAAGATTCCCACCCATGGACCCCGAGACCGTTTGTCCTTTTGATATATTCATATACATAGAGAGGAGGGAGGCTGAGGCTAGGGTTTCTTTTTGACTTTGATTCCATTATTTCCCTCCTCCTCTCCATTCCCAAAATCCCCTTCTGCAACGAAGAATCCAGAGACTCCTCTCCCAAATCCCTTGTACAAACCAGAAGTCGAGCCCTCGGTTTCTCCAAGCTCGGTTTCGGACATCTTCAAGCCTCAACGGGGGTTTCGAGAAAACATCTCCACCATTGCCGCCTGCTCTGCTCCGACCAACATCAAGAAGAAAGAAGAACTCTTTACCTGAACCGGAACCGGACCCATGAAACTGGTTCCGAGTCGGAACCGGAACCATCGTGTCGGAACCGGTTCCGGTTCCGGTTCTAATATAGATCTGGAAAGCCGAGATTCCAACAGGGATGATGACGAGCTGAGTCAGAATTCCGGCGGCGTTGATGATTTTTCCCGGTCAATTTCCCGGATAGCTGTTGCACAGATATGCGAATCCGCCGGATTCCAGGGCTTCCAGCAATCTGCCCTCGACGCCCTCTCTGATATTGGGATCAGATATCTGCGCGATTTGGGGAAGACGGCGCGCTTCTACGCGAATTCTGCGGGTAGAACGGGTTGCAGCGTGTTTGATGTTGTACAGGGATTGGAAGACTTGGATTCATCTTGGGGTTTTAATGGAGCTTCAGATGTGAATCGTTGTCTTGTGGGTTCTGGTGTGGTTGGCGAGATTGCACGGTATGTGGAGTCTGCAGAGGAAATTCCATTTGCTAGGCCTGTTCCACGATTCCCAGTTGTCAGGAGTAGAAAGCCCACTCCAAGCTTTGCGCAAATTGGAGAAACCCCAAGTGGAAAACACATACCTGATTGGCTTCCGGCGTTCCCGGATCCACACACGTATATTCACACCCCCATTTGGAATGAGCGGGCGACGGATCCCCGCACGGATAAGATTGAGCAGGCGAGACAGCGGAGGAAGGCGGAGCAATCCCTGTTGAGTTTGCAGCAGAGATTGGCTTGCAGTGGTGGAGCAGGGCCCAGCTCAGTAGATGCCACCGCGGTTGATGCAGTGAAGGCGAAAGGGGTGTTTGAGAGTAACCCATTTCTCGCCCCGCCAATGCAGTATGGAGAAAAGGAGGTTTCCCCAGTAGCAGTTCCTGCGAAGCTTTCGAACCACACTATTGGGGAGAATCCGATTTCTGTGCTGGAGACCTTTGCGCCCGCTATTGAAGCGGCGAAGAATGGGATTTGCAGTTTGGAGGAGAATTTGGTGGAGAAAGAGAAAAAAGTTCTTCCCAATAAGCGGCCCACTGTGCATTTTAGGTTTGGGATTGACAAGAAGTCTGTAGCGGTTCCCTTGGGTTTAACAGCAAGGAATTCAAGTGGTGAGAAAATGGCCTCTTGGTTTTTGAGGGACGATGAGAAGGATGACAAGAAGAGAAGAGCAGAACAGATACTTAAGGAGTCTATGGAAAACCAACTGGATCTTCCACCGGTGTAAACTAATTCTTTGACTGGCCTGCTTGATGGGAAGTTGTAACTGAATTCATTCAGGGAGTGGGCATTCATAATTGTTCTTGTTGTAGCATTATGAGAGTGGATAAGAGGCATGTCTCATTTTTATTTATGCCTTCACAAGGTATGTGAATGCTTCCCATCAGGCATTGATCTTGTCTATATTCGATTCTTTTAACATAAATTCTTGCTTCCCTTTCTTATATGATCTGTTAATTAACGGGAGGATAAACAAAATTTCAGTCTATCTATTTTTAAACTTGCATTATTCTTTTTACTTGGCTCAAATCATGTGCCCTCTCTTCAGAGGGCTGACTGTGCCTACCTAATGCACCTAGGCATTGCTGGTGTTTCGAAACTCGAATGTATATTTCATCATTATAGTTTCTTACCAACCACAATTGAAAGGAAGAAAACGCCATCTGTTCCTACAGGGAAATAGAAATGAACATGACTTTTAGAACATATTAAAAGGAAAGAATATTGTCGAGGAACCTGCTTGTAAATGCAGAAAAGCATGTGTCCTGGGCCGTAGCTCAGCTGGTTAGGGAGGCCTAATGCCCCCTTTAGGAAGAGAGTGTGTGAGTTCCAATCCTCTCTAATAATAAAACGCGGAAAAGCATGCTGCTCAATACACTTTTTCCCATTAATATTAGGGTTTTCCTTATTAGTATCAAACTGGTTAAGTAAACAAATATAGAATCCCCATTCAATTTTTAATTTGTGAAGTCCTTTTGCTTAGTTGTCGTTATCACTTATTTAAGTGTTTCCTTTGGCAAGTTGTCCCCAAGTTATTTTGAATGTGTCATAGTTTTTCATCTTGGTCATACATTGCTCTCTCTCTCTCTCTCTCTCTCTCTCTCTCTCTCTCTCTCTCTCTGTGTGTGTGTGTGTGTGTGTGTGTGTGTGTGTGTGTGTGTGTGTGTCCAATTCTTCTGGTAAAGCTGTCCTCTAGAAAAAAAATCTTATAGAAAAGTCATAATAGGGGTCTTATCTTTGAATATCCACGTACCTTGCCAGGCAAAATCTTCACCCCATTGGATTCCAAATTTCCCACTGACCATGAACCGATGATATACTTCCCCATTGTAATCGAAAAGTACCCCACTAATAGTTTCTAGGCTAGGAACTTTGTGTGCAGCTCCATCGACATTGAACTTCCATGATCCAAATTTCCCACTGACCATGAGCCGATGATACACTTCCCCATTGTGATCTCGATGTACCCCATTAATAGTTTCTAGGCTAGGAAGTAGGAAATCCGCGTACAGCTCCTTCTACATTGAACTTCCATGACCCAACTTATGGCGAAACCACTATGCTTCAACTTTTGTTTGTGATTACACCCAACGTCAGAAATGCTTATATTTTCGTATTTATAATGGAACTATAACAGGGGAGTTGTGTGCGTCATTTATTGCCTTGACTATAAAACGGATGGTGCTATTTCAATCAAGGTTTTTAGGTCTATCAGTTTGATTGGCAGTTGATTTTATCTGAAGTTCTTGCAAATTGATTATGGAAGGTGCTTTCTGTGATTATTTTTTATGACGGGCATCAAATTCTTGATAGTGTTCTTGTAGCCCATGAGCATGCTGATTCTAGAAATTGGCAGCAACTTCATGGTTGTTTTGCAAGCTTTATTTTGAGAAGGTTTAGGATATGGTGGATTGGGGGTTCCCTCAATATATGTTGGCTTGTATGGGGATTGGGAAAAAATGGCAGGAGTGGATTCATAGTTGTATTTTTTCATCTCACTTTTAGGTGATGATGAATGGCTCTCCAAAAAGCTATTTTAAGAGTTCTAGAGGTCTCCGGCAAGCAGATCCTTTATCTTCTATGTTATTTGTCATTTTTATTTATAATAGTAAATTTTATTCAAAAGAGAGAAACAAACAAACAGACAAAAGCAACAAAAATACAATCAGCCAAAACGACTAAACATCAATAGAAATGTTTAATTGAAACACTCCATCCCTGGCAAGATCATCCGCCATATTATTAGCTTCTCGCAAGAGAAGGTTAAAAGAAACATTTAGCTGAGAAGAAATATCTTGCATGTCTTTCACCCAATCCGCCAATCTCGAACGAGAAGATGATTTTCCTGACCCCCATTGAATAGTAGAAAAAGATCCTTCACTATTAGCATTATGACTTCCTAATTTCCACAGTTCGCGACTACTTACCAATAAAGCAAAAACTTCAGCACCATTAGCATCCAAAGAATTAACGGGACCTGAGAAATTCTTTACACTGTCGTCACCAATTACGAATAACCCCTCCAATTTCTCCCATACAAATTTGTTGAACATAACTTATATCAAAATTCAGCTTCGGACTGCCCTTTGGTGGGGAATGCCAATTGAGACTATTCACCATTTTAGAACGCCTTCCTCCTGAAAAACATGCTGCCCAAGAATGATTTAGATCTTCCAAAGGAATTTCAAAAGAAGCAGGGGTTCTACTTGCCCATTCCTAAACAACCCAAACAATAGATTGAATTAAACAACCTCATCCACTATATTACTTCTATTTTTGAAAATTTTATTATTTCTTTCCATCCAAAATCTTCTACAACCCAGCATAAAGAAATAACCGCCACAAAATTTCAGCATGAATTAGCTTGCCCCTATACTTTCATTGCTCAAAAAGAATTGTACAAGGCATTATTCAACTCATATTAAATATACTAATAATAGAAGCCCAAACTTTATGCTTAAAATTGCAATGATTTCTTCAAGCACATTGGGCAACCATTGACAATAATAAAATTCAGTGGCAGCTCCAGGGATTCAAGTCAGTGGGGTCGACAAAAGACTTATCTTTCATGAATCGAATAAATTTATTTTCCCCTTTATCAACATTGGTCATCTACCTTTGATAATTCGACAAATATAATATAAAATTATCAAATAATCTATTTCGGATAATCCGACAAAGATAATATTGAATTCTCAAAAAAAAAAAAGAAAAAAGAAAAGAAATTTTAATACATTGTTATTACTAGTTCTTAATCTAAAAAGAAAATCCAAATACATAAACTGCTACAGTTGCCCTCAACCGGTTTTCATGTGTTGAGATCGTTGTATAATAGCTTCATTATGAACAATAGCAACCACATCCTTTTCAATATATGTGACCGAACAGTCATTCATCCATTGATCTTCCATCAACCGGTTTTCATGTGTTGAGATCGTTGTATAATAGCTTCATTATGAACAATAGCAACCACATCCTTTTCAATATATGTGACCGAACAGTCATTCATCCATTGATCTTCCATCAACCTGTTATTTATGTATTTCATTGTTGAAAAGATTTTTTACCGTCGCAGTCGCTAGTGGTAAAATCAACGCCAATTTTAGAAGCAAATAAACCAATTGGTATACGATATCCTTTTTTTTCTTCACTAATTTTCTAACAATGTCACCAATTCCTTTAAATTCGTTGCTAGAGTGTATATCAGAAATGTGGGCCCATTATTTTTTTTTTTATATTTTGGTAGACAGTTTGCCCATTAACTTAGGCAGTAGGTATATTATGGTGACTTTTGTTCACTACCACAGCAACAAAGAAAAGGTGTAAAGTAAGCTAATGTGGGGGTGAAACTCTTAAATTGAGTGGGGTCAAACTCAAAATTTCAATCATAAGAATTTTATTTTTAAATATTTTTTTTCAGATCTCAGATCAATGTGGCGCTGCCCATGATAAAATTTATTTTGATCAATCTCACCATCCAGCGAAAACCATCACTTTTGGATACACAAAAGAATTCCAAAAACTCTGCTCACCTTCTACCCTACCATCGGAATCATTCAACACATTATAGAAAGATTTAACTGAAAACTACTATTCAAAAAAAAAAAAAAAAAAAAAAAAAGAAATAAGATTTAACTGAAAACTGACCTTTAGAACTGGGCTTCTAGATTCTTTTATCCATTCTCCCCACTAAAATATAACTCATCTCAAGCAAAGAAAGCATCGGGACGCCTATCCTAAAAATAGTCTGTCCAGTGTCCACACCATTCATTATGCCAGAATTGAATCCTTTTCTCATCATGGACCTTAAATCTTATCCGCCAATCAAAATCATCTTTAACAAAAAGCAGGCTTCCAAAAACCCGAAGCTTTATAATTAAGATCCAGAACACGCCACCCTTCCCTCCCCCCCTTTTATACTTATCCACAATGATTTGCCTCCATAACCCTTGAACCGAGTTACCCATTGTCCACAACCATTTTCCAAGCAACGCTATATTTATCTTCTCAACAGACAGAATACCCAATTCACCAAAAGCAATAGGTTTACATACATCCTTGCATTTAACCAAATGGAAAATTTTCTTTCAATAGTATCATTCCAAAGGAAATCACCCGGAAACTTCTCCATTATTCAAATCACATTTTTATGATATCAGACAACAAACAAAAAATATATAGGAATGCTAGAAAGAACCCACTTGCTAAGAGTAATATGACCTCCCATTGAAAAACACCTCCCCTTCCTAGAACTTAGTTGTTTATCAAGCCTCTCCCCATTGGATCCCATAAAATTTTCTTTGGTAATCCCAAACACAAAGGCAAACCTAGGTACTTTGCGGGAAGCTGTCCAACTCTACATCCAATTACAGTAGCCAAAAACTAAATATGACCGTCCTCCATTTGAATTTCAATTAGCTCACATTTTCTATAGTTAATCTCAAGACCCGATAAGAATTGAAACCATCTCAAAATATTTTTCAAAGCCTCAACCTATTCTGACAAAGCATCATAGAAAATAATTGTATCAAAATTGGAAATGAGTTACCTCATGGGCAGCATTACCAATAGAAAAGCCTAAGATCATCCTGGATTGTTTGGCTCTCTCAATTAACATGTTAATAAAAGCTTCAGCTACAATAGCAAAAGCATATGAGAAATTGGATTACCTTGTCTCAATCCTCTTGAACTTTTAAAATAGCATTTTGGAGAGCCATTGACTAAGATGGAAAAATGAGCAGAAGAAATGCAATATTTTATCCAACCACACCACTTTTTACGAAAACCCATACAGCCCATGACTTAATGTAAAAATCCCCAATCCACCATGTCATAAGCCTTCTCAAAATCCAACTTACAAACTAAACCAGGGCAATGCTGCCTAAACCTTGAATCTACACATTCATGGACGATAAGTACACTATCTGAAATCTGATGACCATTAATGAAAATCCCTTGGATGTCTTAAATAACTTCTGGAAGCACTCTCCTAAGGTGATTAGCCAAGACTTTGGCCAAAATGTTATAAATGCAACCAATCAAACTGATCGGTCGAAAACCCCTTAACAAGAAAGTACATTGTTTCCTAGGAATCAAAGCTATGAAAGAGGCACCCAACTCTTTTGCTAAAACACCATTAGAATGAAACTCGTTAAAAAACTCATAGAAGTCATCTTCCAACATATTCCAAAACTGTTGAAAAAATACCATTGGAAAACCGTTCCCCATAGAACGATCTCTACTCAAGCCAAAGACAACATCTTTAATCTCCTATTTAGAAAAAGAATCTTCAAGATAAGACACTTTGAGAAGAGAGGCATTTAAAAGGAGCACAGCACCATCCATACAAGGTATTTCTTTATTATCACCCATATAAAGCTTCTTAAAAAAGTGGATAATTTCCTCTATTTTTGTTTTAGACCTCCAGATCCTTCCGCTAGAATCTTTTGCAGTAATCCGATCTGATTAACTTGGCGGTGAGCACTAGATGTAGCATGAAAAAAATCTAGTGTTGCAATCTCCTTTCAACCATTTATTCCTTAAACGTTGCTTCCATTTAATTTCATCTCGAAGAATCACCATACAAAGTTGCTCCTGAAGAATAATTGTATTCTCCTCTCAACTGGACTTAACTGACCACCTTCTTTCACATCTAAGCTCTGAATTTCTGCAAGCAAAACATTTTTTTTTTTCCTGAATTTTGCCAAAAACATCCTTATGCCCACTTTTCATTTTACTTTTCAAATATTTCAACTTTTGGTCCAATTGAAAACCCATCCATCCACTAACTGTAATTTCACCTCACCAATCTTTAATACATTGAGGAAAATCCTTTTTAAGTAACCACATACTTTCACAGTGAAAAGCAGAACCATCTCAATCTTCCAAACCAGTTTCCAAAAGAATTGGGCAATGATCTGAAATCGGCCAAGCCAAAGTCCTTTAAACACAATCTGGGAATGGGTCCAACCATTTTGTTGAGACTAAGAACTGATCCAAACGACTCATCATAGGATTCTCCTGATTATTAGTCCAAGTATAATTTGCCCCACTCAATGGTAAATCAATAAGATCATGACATCGATTCTAGTCTGAGACGCCCCTCATAGCCATACGGCTCATTCTCAGAGAGCAACCACCTTTCCTCTCATGAGGAAACCTAAAAACATTGAAATCTCCACCTAGAACTCATGGTCTATTTCCTAATCTTCATTTGTTAGGTAGGAGGCAGCAGGCCTTTGTTGCAGAGAATTTTCTGTCTGGGTGGAAATGCTGTTTGAGATTGTTGTTTTCGAAGGGATCTGACAGAAAGCAAATCTTCTGACTTTACCAGTCTGCTTGGTTTGCTTGAGAATGCTTTTCTATCAGTTGGAAAGAGGGATGCCTGGCTTTGGAAACTAGACATCAATTGCAAATTTTCGGTAAAATCTTATTTTCATAGTCTGATTGGTAATTCTGATAGAGTTGACAACTGGCATAGTTTTTGGGTTCCTTCAGTTACACCTCGAGTTTTTAATGTTCTATTTGGTACTTCGGTTTCAAGGTGGCATCAAATTTTAACCTTTAACAAATTGAGACATCAAAATAATTTTATAGTTAATAGGTGTCTAATGTGTTTGGTTAAAGGCTTGGTTTGGTTTGGTTAGGTGTCTAATGTGTTTAAAAGATGAGGAATGGTACACCGTTTGATGGTTCCTTGCTTTTTTGCTTAAGGAGTGTGGATAGAAATTTTCTTTTTGTTTGATATGCAATGGTTTATCTAAAGATAGTTGATGATCTTTTTCGCCAATGGGGGTTGGGGTGTAAGTATTTTCACAGTAAAATATTATGAAAGTTGGTGTTGTATGCTACACTTTGGAAGCTTTGGTTGGAGAGGAATAACAGGTTTTTCAACAACAAAAGTAAATCCATGGCAGAGGTTATCCATTCAATTCTCTGGTCTATGTTAGAGTGGGCGAGTAAAAGAAAGGAGTTTGAAGGTGTTTCCTTGGATGATCTTTTCAGGTCCTGGCCGGTTTTTTTGAAGGGCGGTTGGTTTGCTAAAGTTGGGCATAGAGTTTCCTGGATGACGACTTCTTTTGGATTTACTAAAGCTAAATTTTTATGGTAGCTTTGTTTGATTCATTCGAAGAGGTGGTATTGGTGGTGCTATTAGAGATTGGAATGACAAAGTTATTAGAAGCTTTTCAGGTCCATTGGAGTCGTCGGACGCTAATAAAGTTGAAGTTTTTGCTCTTCTAGCAGGTCGGCACAAGTTGCACGGGATGGGAGGTTATAATGCTTTTCTTAAAAGTGATTCCTTCTTGGTGATTAAATGGGGCTTGGGAAGATCTTATCCTTAGAGATTGGTGGACTGGGTGGAGGAGGTGCAGAAAATTTCTCGCAGTTGGGTGCCTCTTTTATTCATGTTTTAAGAGAGGCTAATTTTATAGCGGATGGATTAGCTGAGGGAGTTCTTCAATCTTCTCTCTCTTTTGATATTTAGTTTCATGTTAGGTTTTTTGGTTTTGTTTATCAGTGTTTGTTTTTCGGGCTTGGTTTGGGTAAGCCTCCCTTTGTGTTTTTTTTTTTTTTTTTTTAATCTTTTTGAAATAATAAATTTAACTGTTATAGAGAAAAAGAAAAATGAAAAAACGAAACATGTTACTGTGAATCACAAAGAACATAGCCGGAGATAGGGTACGTTGAGAAGTACGAGTGTAGGACTCACAAAGCCAATCCTATAGTTGATGGGTTAAGACTTCAATGATGATTAATATTTATACTCTAAACATAACTTTAAATATTCGAACTCCTTCAAAGCTCCTGATTCTCGCAACACTCCATTTTCTATATGCATAACTTACATCACTTTCTACCGTCCTTCCATTGACACTGTTAGCTTAGCATGCTTCAAGTTGATCAATCATGCTACATGTTTGTATCTACTCTAGGATGGACCTTTAATTTTTTAACTATCCATGTTGAGTATGTTAAAAACTGTGAAAATGGGGTACCATAGCTGATAATAGGAGGGAGTTTCTAAAATTTTCCAGGGATGGTTCTGAGTATGGTTGATGCAGGACCATGCAAGGCTAATTTATATGGTTATTTTAGATAAAAAATGATGCAGCCCGATAGAAGACTAGGGCCCGCAGGCCCCCTTGATGGACCATCTAATGGGGTCCACATGATCCCTGATTCAATCAGAGATCCCTATCTATCTAAATTAGTAATATCAATTAGTTGCTTAATAGGGACTGCTTTCTAAAATTCTAATTTGATTAGGAATAGTATGTTACTATTTCCAATATCCTGATTAGTTTAGAAGCAGAATGCTCCATATAAACAGAAGAGACCTATTGTTTTTATCATGCTTATTCAATCAATAAAACTATCGTGAGTTATTCTAGAGTGTATGTTTTTTAGTGCTATTTTGTGTGGAATCCCTTTGTTGGATTCGATCAACCTCATCTGAGAGGCTGGTCTACTCGATCAAAGGTCCGGGGCTGCTCCAAGAAAACACTTAACATTCTCAAATAAAATTGTAAAACTAAACTTCAGATTGCACCCTTCTATTGAATGTCAATTAGGGAAACTGGTTATGACCGTAGACCTTGCCACAATCCCACAATGAGAACCTCCCAAATCTGAATTGGGAGTTGCAATGGAAGAACCTCTTCCACTAGCTTAGGGATCAATCCAAAAGTCATGTAGATTAATTATCCCACTTTTGTGGATTTGACAAAAATGTCTAGTTCGATGATTTTCAACAATGTTAAGATGTGTGATGATGGGATAGGAAATTTCAGATTGTGATCATAAATGAATCCCGCAGTTTAATCATTAAAGAGTCCACAAACACATTCAGATCTGATATGTATAGCAGGAAGTTGAAACTAAGTGATCCAAAGGGTTTCAAAACCCTAAGAGAGGGTTCTGCTAGATTGGATCTGAGCTAACGTAGGTTCAACCAGTTTCAAAGGGCTGGATTTGGTTTCAGCCATTGGATCTAGGCCAAAAAAGGGTTCGGTCAGGTCTGAGTGACAGTATGAAGGGTGCAGCTAGTTCTGAGTATGATGCAGGCCAGACCCATGGTCTGCCAACTAATTGGGCCCAGCCCATAAGCCCAATATGACATCCATTTAGTTAGAGTTTTAATTAGTTAAGAGTCTTATTTAGAGAGTTATTATTTATTTAGAAGTTATTAAAATTAGGAGTTTTATTTTATTTGTATTGTTAATCAAGTTATTTCCTTTATTAGGAAAGGGGATGTCCAACCCTTCCTATATATATGTAATCCTTCTATTAGGAGAGTAGTTCAATATTATTCAATAATAAAGATTGGTTTTGTTTGGTTTGTTCTTTTTAGTTCAATATTATTCAATAATAAAGATTGGTTTTGTTTGGTTTGTTCTTTCTCTTCAATGGAAGAATGTTATTGAGTTCCAAGAGGTATTCGGCTATTTCCCATATGCGGAGTTGGTCCTCACTTGAATCCATTTGGGATTCGGCGAACTCTCTCGCAAGGCTTGTCTACACCCGTTTCATCACTGCTTGCGGATCCAGGTTGCTTCATAGTATGGCTTAAAAGTGTTCGATTGGCTGGGACCGACTTTGGTATAGGTTTGGCTAGTGGCTGAAGGGGCTGGGTTTGTTGCAATTATGCTAGGATGGTTGGAGCAGGGGCTGGAATGAACTATAGGTGATGCTGTAAAGGCCGATGGAGGGATTTGATGGAAAAGAAGGTTCAGCCACTTTGCTTTCTTGGATAGGGGAACTCGATAGCTGTGAATGAGGCCTGGGAGATGATGTGCTAATCAGATATGATGGGTGTGAGTTGGGACTTCGTCCATGTGGTTTAGGGGTTACGGTGATGTTCAACCAAGGAATAAGTGTCTAATGGAGGTCGGCTGAAGTGGAGTGGAAGATGAGGGCTCAACTTTGGGATATTTTGCTTGGAACTTGGATTTTTATGAAGTTGGGTTGTACGGCCAATGAGATAGGGTTTGAGGGGCTGTTTGTGGTGGAGAATGGAGGTTGAAGATAAAAACCAACAATAACTCAGTAATGGAATAAGGAGAAGAAGTAGAAGAATACCTTATCCGTGGCCTCATGCCCAATGGCCTCATGCCAAGTCCTATTGCAGGAGAAGTCACCAAAAGCAAGCCTTTTCATTCATCATCAATCTTTATTGAAAAAGATTCCTTATAATTCTTTTATAAAGCAAACCTAACCCTAAACTGAATCTCAACCAATAAACATTTAAAAGGATGAGATTAAAACATTAATATAAACTAATGGACCCTACCAATGACTCCACTAATAAAATAAATAAATAAATAAAATGAAATAAACACGAGCAACGAACTGGCTTGGACAACTTGGGTCGTACGACTCGTGACCCTACGGAATGGTTCAAAATAGCTACGTAGTGGCTGCATTATCAATCGTAGCAGTTGAGGCCGCCATGCTATTTTGAAAATAGTGCCGCTACGATCTAAAACCTATTAAAACCAAGCAGTTTTAATTTATAACATTGTTTTTCCTATTTCTTCTCCTCAATAACCTTTCCTATGGTTGTCTCTGCCCTTTTATATGCTTCCAAATCATTAACAAAATACAAGATTGGTTCCTACACAAGATTTAAAGTTTTTTTAACATTTAAAAAATTCACACCACTATGTATCACCGTAACCACTAAGTTTTGGCCGCTACATACTGTTTTGGCCACTGGCCACTATCCCTGTTGCAACCACTATTTTTATCCTTAATGAACAATCACTTGGGTGGGCCCCCTAGGTGAGCCGTTTTCATTTTTTCTCTTTTGTTCTTTTTTGGTCCCTCCCATTTGGCACATCCCAATGTGGGGTCTTCCTAATGTCTGCCACACAGGGCCTTCATCTCGATCAAGTGTTAGATCGGATTAGATTTGACTATTGATATTTATCAAAATCAAGATCCAGTAGTGGATCTTTGCCATAACCACGATCCAACGCCCGGCAGTGATCACCTAACTACGAAGAGGCATGAACGTGTGTTATCTTGGCCGCTGCCTTCTTGCTAGAGGAGCTCCGATATCCTCATCAATGGTTACACTGCTGTTCTTCATCTTTGGTTGATTTATCATACAGAAAGATGTTGCTGGTTTTTCTATGCTGCTTTTCCTCTGTGGTTTTGAAGCATTCTTCAAATCTAAGAGGAATTTTTCTCAATTCTTTTTCTTTCCCCCTTTATGTTATAGCCATGATTTAGACAATATTGCATTATTTTATTAGTAAATTAATTTGCATATTTGACCCTTGACATAAATGTATCAAATTTGTGTTAGAAGCATAGGTTATAGGAAAGGTGGAACTCAAGAAGTAGGTCTTTTCTCCAATCAATCTTCACGAGTTACTCACAATCCAAACATTTACAAATGAATTTTCAATTCACATTGATGTGTGAACTTGAGTGTGGAAGGAATTCATAGACCAAAGCTGGAAAACAAGGCAGCCTTGGTGGTGCAACAAGTCAATAGTTCATGCTGCCAGTGTCATTCATCATCTAAATACAAACCTTGTCCCTTCTATCTTGGGATCACTTTTGAGTTTCAGTTCTCCATTCAGTCCTCTCAAAGGTTAGGTACTGTGTTTATCTACATTTGACCATTCTTTTTGTAACAACTTTGTTTCAAGTCTTTATCAGCCTCCTGGTACTCGCAACACTCAAAGTTGAGAATTCATACGCGGATGAAATATTGAGAGCAAAGTTAGAAATTATGCCAATGTTATTTTCCTTCACAAACAACCATCAGTTTTCAAAGATTTTCAGAAAAGGTGTAGTTGTTTGGAAATACCTGAATTGAGCAGTATGTGACAGAATCGACTTCAAATGTTGCAATAGGGATGAAGTTATTTCAGATTGTAAAGAGGGTTTCTCTGTTAGACTGATATGATAGCAACTGAATTTTTGTACAAGAACTTCCCTACAGCAGGTGATATGTTTGAAATTGCATCTCCAGTGGCTTTCATAACTGAGGACTTATGAAAGTAACCAATACCAACTTGGCTCATCTTTTATTGCAGTATTCCTCGGTATTCACTTCTCTAGAGATAAACAGTTCAATGTCCTCTCTACCATTGCTATGGTACTGGGCTGCATGCATTTTTCTTGTACATATGGGTCAGAGACCTCTGAACTTGCATTATGGTGTACTTGCAAAACATAATACAATTGATTCAGGTGGTGGTATTCATAACAGTGCAGCATTTGGTTTGATGGTAATAAAAGATAATTATAAAAATCAACCCGAGTCTATAGTATATGCTGGCGCTGAACTTCTAATTGTTGGGACTTGAATCTCATCCATCATAAACAAGAGAAGATCATGGAGAAAGATTTCGAGGGAAATACCTCAGCTTCTTGCTGTTCTCATTTGTGGACCCGCATGAGTTGATGTCTGCAGGAGTTCATGTTTGGTGATTTCTTATGACCATATTTGTTTTTTGGGAAGATTTTAACTGGGTTATGGTAAGTGTGGGGAGTAATTACTGAAATATCTTAATCTTTTAGTAGGATCAGGTTTAGATTGTAATCTGTGGGTATGGGAAAAAGTCATTGTATTTCTACTAAATTGATTTTCCCCACCTTGAAAACAAGTAGTGGAGACTTTTACATGCTTCAGAGCGAGCTGCTGGTTTTTAGTTGTATTTACCATTGTTGGAACATGAAGCTTTTGTTTCAATTTGGAGGCATATATTATTATCTCTTGTTCAGTTTTGGTTGAGTTATTTGCTCTCTAGTTTGATGATGTTGATATAGGTTCTTTTGCATGGGCAGATGATGGGGGCTGTGGCCTGTGGGTCTGCGGGACTAAGATACCACACGTAGATCAGTCAAAATTTTCTTCTTGGTGGGCCCCTAATGGACACCGTGGGGGTCCCCTGAGCTGAGTCCCTATGGTTGATAACTCCATGTACCAATCTGAGTTTGAATGTGCGTCTCCTGTCTCTTGGAAGAATATCTAGCCATCACCCTAGTAATTCGAATTCGAGAAAGGTCAACGTCCCATCTACTCTACCTTGTATCACCTTACGTCTTTAATAACCCCTGGAGCCCATTTGGTCACCAACTCTTACATATTTAATTCCATTCAAACATGAAGAATTCAAGGCAGACTGGCAGAGGACTGGTAAAAATAGAAAAAAAACCCAAGAAATGAACAATATCTGAGTTTATAGTCACCACAATTAACATTTAGAGTGATGATCCATATTCTCAGATTTGTTGCAAAACAAATGTAGAATGCAGGAAAAAAAAAAAAAAAAAAAAAAAAAAAAAAAAAAAAACTGTAAATCTTACCTTGAGCCATTGAGTAAAAGAGATCTGAGTGGACTGGATGCAATTCTTTGGTCAAGGATGAAGAGACCAGATCGTCCAATTCTTTGTCCCAATCCGATTGTCAGAGACAGAGACGGGCATAAAAAAACTAGGATCCTGAATTAAAGGCACCCATCGGATAAAAAGATAGAGACCCCATTTTATAGAGTTTTTTCAGTTTCCTTTTCAAGGAGACGTAATACTACAATTACTCTTTAGTTTCCTCCTTTAAACATGGGTAAGAAACCCATTAAATTGGATGTCTATAATATCATTCTTAGATTTTTCCCTATCTTTAAAATGGGAAACCAAATGATCATATAGAGCATATTTACAAAGGGTTCCAACATAACATACAATTGAACCTTAATTCAAAAATAAAAATAAAAATGAAAAAACAATTGAACCTGAATCAGTACAAAATTCATATGATTGCGCATGAGAACCAGAAAGAGCAACAAATCAAGAACAAAGAATACATGAAGATTGTTTGCGATAATCTTATCATGATATACTATCTGGTTCAGTGGATACAGGGAAAATGCAACTAATCATGGAGAGGGAAAGCAGTATGAAAATACCAAAAAGGTCAACTGTGAGCTTTATTATAGCATTAGATATAAGTTAGTATGAATGTTTTAAGTTGTAAGAGAGACATCTGTAAAAGCTTTAGAAATGAAACAAAAACAATAAAATGAGGCCAAATTGGTACACAAGAAGTGCAAATTTTCCATGCACTAGGAGGAATGAATGAAGGCCTGTGAACATTCACTTAGCAAACAGCTGCCTGCGCCGCCTACTCTGCTAGGCTCACAGGCATTCAATCTTTCTCCAATTTCTTATGATTGATTTCAGAGCTAAACTCAGCGTGTCCACCAGCAGATAAGCTATCAAGATCCATCGGTTTCCATCCTTCATCACCACAAATCACATCAGAATTCTGAGTATCATCATCTGAAGGCAAGAAAATGTGGAGGATAATTTAGCATTGTCCTATAATTACATGTATCAAGCATTTTCTTATGAATTTACATGTATAACTGGTGCCACTGTGTTGCAGCCTTCCCATCTGTTTGGGGCTATGAATCAGCCAATTTGATCAGATCAGGCGAAATTAGTCATTAATAACTTATTATTGAAATCGAACCATTTTAGTCCCTATCTAGCCCGATCTTAATGCATCTATTGTATTAACAACAACAGTCAACACATTGATTGATGAGATTTGTTGATATTATGTGTTCCTTACAATCAGATCTATTAATCTGTGAGGATGGACCATTGATCTAGTGATCAATAATTAGGTACAGATTTGATGTGAAATATCAAATTCAAGGTGGTACAAGCAAAAAGGTGGTGGGTGGAATGTAGTTATTGTAGAGTACTCATAACCATCCAACAAGGTCTGTTTCTCTTTTATAGGCCTTTATTATTAGTTGAGGATTTACGGGTAAAGGACCGTAGGACCTCGTACCACTGATGAGGTCCCAGAATCACCGTATAGACAGGAGGGGCCCTCTTGGTGCGCTTTTGTCTTCTTTTTTTTTTCATCATCTAGCAATATGGTCAATATCGACCATTCTGTCAGTAAGGTTTTCTTCAATATGTAACTGTCTTATTTGCTAAACACAATAGAATGGTTGATATCGACCAGATCGGGGAAAAAGAAAAAGAAAAACATGAATTTGCAAGTCCACCTGCAAATCCTCCTCCCTCGCGTCCTCTGACTCCCTTAGGTCGTGTCAAACAAATCGAATTCCTAGTTTTCCATTTTCTCCCTTTCTCTCCTCTACTTGTTTGGATTCATTGAATCTCTCCCCCTCTCTCTTTTCTTCTCCCTTCCCTCCATTTGTCTCAATGGCATTTCATCGAACATGTTGCCTTCAACCTTCTCCTTCCCTCGTTGCGTATGCATAGACGAAGAAACTCAAACCCTCTGGACCTTCAATAACATCCTCCAACGCCAGAAATCAAGCGACTTCCTCATCTCCCTCGCCTACTTCTCCATCCCTCTCAAGCTCTTCCACTTCATCTCTTGCTCCTCCATCTTCCCCTTTCGTTGAATCTTCTTCCAATTCGGCGCCTTCATCGTCCTCTGCGGCCTCACTCACTTCCTCAATGTCTTCACCTATGCACCTCACTCCTTTCATCTCATGCTCTATCTTACAGGTGGCATCCATTACTCTAGAGCAGCACCAACAACCAAGAAAGAAAATATTAGTCTCTATTTGAGTTCTGCAAATCGAGAGGAACCATCGCAGAATGGTCGATATTGACCATATCGCTAAATGACGAAAAGAAAATAAAGAAAAAAACGCACACAGAGGACCCCTCCTGTCTATACGGTGATTATAGGACCTCATCAATGGTATAAGGTCCTATGGGGCGGCTTTTACCCTTAAAATCCTCTTATTAGTTTCTTCTTATTTGGATCCAAGATACTTACTCGTGCAGAATAACAATCTTTTTGGGGACGTTCAAGTGATGTCTGCTGAAGCAGACTTTTCCTTTAATTTGAAGAAAGATATAACTATATATTTTTTATTGATAATTAAGAAACATGTTTATGGAGTGCACCATAATGGCATTAATCTCATTACAATAATGAGAGATTGACTCTCAATCTAATTTGATCACAATATTTATATGAGATTGTCTCTCGATCAATGTAATATAATCATAATCAATGATAATATCCTAACATTACTAATAATTACAACTTATACTAATCTGTATCAATCATATGTTCATTTCAAGAATGGAGCATTCGAACGGGTCGCATTAAACACAACCCTTGGATCTCTGAAAATAAATAATTAATTGCCAGTCCAAATGTCTATGGTGTACTAACCACTTGTTTGTAACGTCGGTCAATGATTTTGAGTTGTCAGAGCGTCCACCGGATCAGATCTGTCGTGATTTCTTCCATAAACATACGAACTAATATTGAATTGTTTTCTTTTAAAAAAAAAAAAAAAAAACCCACTAAGGCCTAAGATATAATTCTAGAAATTAAGGGGAATCATACCTAAGGTGATATGGTCCCACATTTACTGAATAAATTGTATTAATTAAGAGAATCTCCAAATCCCCCCAGGCCCCATCCCAAGGTGGGGCAGCATGCGGGCCCCACAATGCGCTGTCTGTACGTGCTTGAGTGTGTATATAGACACTTTAAGGTTGTGTAAGATTGACTAACTTGATGATTCTAAATTTGATCTGACCTAAACCATAGTTGATCTATAAAGATCAAAGTGAAAACTCATCAACCTGATTCATTGATCAATGCCCAATTTGACCAAATCAGGTGAAACGAACCATTGAAAAACTACTATTTTAATTGGATCATTTTAGGCTCAATCCCGCCAGAAGAATCTGTAATTTGATAGATTTGAATGTACACATTGTAATGACAATAGCG
Source organism: Umbellularia californica (assembly GCA_028538565.1). Classification (NCBI taxonomy): domain Eukaryota; kingdom Viridiplantae; phylum Streptophyta; class Magnoliopsida; order Laurales; family Lauraceae; genus Umbellularia; species Umbellularia californica. The sequence goes on from JAPQWN010000007.1 coordinate 58,084,760, forward strand.
ATCAACACCCAGGTTGACCATATTGGTCGATCGATATCAACCATTGAAAATATATTTTGATGATCCTGACTCACAAACGCCGTTAAATATCTTAGATACATGAAATCCTTATCCTATTTGTTATCTGTATTGAATGTGATAATTCACTTACTAGGTTGTGTAGCTCATTACAATATATTTTCAGATGATGATGAATAGGTTCGTGCAGTGGACTGCTAAGACTGAGGAAGGTGGGACACAGAAATAATTCAGTTATGAAGTTAGAGAGATGGTAGAGACTTGGAGAACTTAGTTGATAAACGCTTCGCAGTTCATTTAGTTTGGTTTTATTTAGGATCTAACAGTGCTCAATTAATTATTGAACTTATGAGTTTATGCTCTAAACTGTCATAGGTTATGTGTGTAAATGATTTGACCTATATTTCTATGTGAGTTCACTCCATAAAAATCAAGGTGCATTCGAGGCAACCAGATTTTGGTGCGTAAGACAATATAAGAAATAACAAGATCATGAGGCTTGGATTAATGTGGAGATAATTGAAAATTATCCCATCATCATCAAAGCCCTCTCCCAACTATGTTGGGGTCGGCTACACGAATTTTGTTTCTCAATTCCAATTCATCTTTAGCCAAATCCTCACATAAGTTACACCTATTTGTATATAATTTTACTACCTCCATCCACGCCTCTTAGGCCTACCCGTTTCCTTGGGCTTAGATTATCTCTCAATCTAATTTAATTACACTAATTGCAGTGTTAAAGTGAGATTATCTCTCAATCTAATGTAATCACACTAATCACAATATTAATGATATTATTCTAATACAACTAATTAATGATCATAACTTTCCTAGTGTGTATTCTCAATCACCCCTGCCCCATAGAAAAAAGGTTCTTCTTGGCATCATGAAAAACTAAATGCTTTTTGCAACTTTTCCCTAAGAAACCATGCCGCACCAAACATATGAAAATCGACAACCTTAGAAAGGTAGACAGTTTTCTATGGAGTTACTAGTTTTTAATACAATTTTTTATTAGAGCACTAGCTTGCTTTACTAGTCTAATGGCAGGTGTGGAGTAGCTTGGTGCAGCTCGGAGAATATTGCAGATGCGGTAGAGTCTTGGGCAAGAGGTCCATTTACTGGATGTGGGCGTACACTGTGGAGATTGATTCCTTTTGCTATTCTTTGGTGCATTTAGAAAGAAAGAAATGACAGAATTTTTAAAAATGTCTCCTCTACTTCAAAAGAGTTGGTTGCCTCGATGTCACGACCCGGGCTCGAGATCCAGTAACCCCGAGCCGTGATCCCATACTTACTCCCGTAAATTCCGGATTAACCGAAGTCAAACGGAATCCACAAGGAATGACATTCTTTATTTACCTGTCAAATACACAAATCTGCAGAAACATTTATATTTGACAATATCAATTCACGAATTCCATGTATACAAAATAATGTTCTTTATACATGTATCATTTCCATCGTTTACTTGTCAATCAGTGCATATCCAAAACACTATGCAATGACAATTAATTACATACCAAAATGATTATACAAAAGAATAACTTATCAAAATGTTTTCCAAAACATTCTCTCAAAATGTTCCAACTCCGTTTCGCACTTAGATACCCATATCAGGTGGTATCTCGTCCGTTCCATTCATTCGGTCCTCCTAGAGGAACCAGAGCGGTCTCCTCTGCTACCGCCGGAGGCGCTGCTATACCGGCATGGGCAAACGGGCCTGTAATGTCATCAATAACACTAATGAACACGACGGTTCAACAATGTACAAACAGATCTTGTAATAGCATATTAATCCATAAATTAAACTCATTCAATCTATTAGTAACAGTTCCAATTCTAGATAAGTCTAGAAAGTTCCTACAATAACAATATGCGGACATAAAAGTCAATCCTGTGGTCATTTATAGAGTGGTCACTACCATAGCATTCATTTCCATTTCATTTACCATCTTCCCTCAAAGGAAGGATTCATCATTTCCATCTTCTCTCAAAGGAATGATTCTCCTTCCAAATGGAAGGCATCGACCAATACCCATAGATACGATCGGAAATAGTGGGACTTACTAGTGTCCAGGCCAGGGACAACTAGCATCACCACGGAGCTCCGGAACGCCCCCAAATCCATCTACTGCAGTAGGATTAATCATATGTTTCATTTGGTAGTTTAATGAACTCATTTAGAGTCCTAGTACAATTGCTAAATAGTGCCAGACTCCAAGGTCAACGCTTTTCAGTGAGCAATTCAATCTTGGATTCGATTCAATTCAATGATTCCCTTCATAACAAGGGAATGGAATATCAGTGACATTAATCTCATTAGATTGGAGCACAATGCTACAATGAGGGAATTACAAATCAGTTATGACTCCCTTTAGTTTTATCTCAAATCTAAACAACTATTTAGGTGTAACCATCGGTTTACCAAATGCACGTGTTATTCTCGATGAGCATCACATTTATATATTTAAAGTGTGCATTATAGTCTCCGTAATTAACATCCATGGAGGTTTAGACTACAATTAGTCAGCTATGAGATTCTTCCTTCATTATCCTTAATTCTTAACATTTTCACTTTACCCCATGATTAGTCTTAGTACTAATTTAAGGAGCATTTATACTCACAAGGAGTGCTCCAAGTCCATGCGAAAATCCAAAATCCATTGGACTCAAATTGATCTTCTACACTAACATTCTTTCCTTTAATCTTCTACACTTAATAGTCCTTAATTATGGTACAGTTAGTTTTAGGACTCATTTAAAGCTCATTCCCAATCATAGATAAAGTACCGATACAATTAATCATAACTTTCAACCGGACTCAAACTGAGTCAAGGTCCGATCGATCGGCCTGAAAACATATCCCAGTTAGGGACTGTCCGATCGATCGGATCTGGGACGAATCCCAACTACGAATCAGCTCAAAGTTGATTCTTCCTCCTCTTTCTCTACTTCCAATTCATTCCAAACTTACAAAATTAATTGGAACCTCCTATTCCCTCCTCATACATAATCCATCAACAAAACAACAACTCTAATCATCCATTAATCATTTCATTCAATCCATAAACAACTCAAACTTAATGAAAAACACACAAGTTCTAAATCCATGGAAACTCCAAGAATCTCTACAATGATTAACACTAACTACAAGCACATGTTTATACTTGCCTCTTGAAGCCACTAACTCAAGCCTTCTTGCTTAGCTTGCTTGGAGATGAAAAATCCCCAAATGAAACCCTAACTCCATGAAAATATGAAAATACACAACCTTTAAGCTATTTATACTAGAAATCTTCACTAACCAACCAATGGAACTTAAAAGTTCTACAAAAGCACTTAACTACTTACTTGAGGCTCAAAGGAATGGATTTTGAGGTCTTTCTCAAACTCTACACTTCAACAATGGAGAAAACAACTTGGGGAAGAAGATGAAGTTGGAGTTGCACTTCTCAAAACCCTCTTGAATCACTCCTAGACTCTCTCTTGATGAAGGAGAAGGGAAGGGAAAGAAAGAAGATGAATCTAGGGTTTGGCTTGAAGAGAAATGAATGAATGAGATTCATCTCATTCTAATATAAGGTTGTTTCACACTAAAACCCCCTTTCATTAACCATTATTACATTTTAAGTCAAATGAGACCTTACTTGGTCCATTTGAGGTCAAATGGGATCGCGCCTGTTACGAAAGTTAAAGTACTATTCGAGATACACACGTTGGTATCAAGAACTTCCGTATTCGACGAAATACGTAAAAACTCGTATTTACGAAAAAGTCCTTAGCCTACCTTGTTTGAGTCTAAACTCATTTTAACCAACTCAAACCCATTCAAATTCATTCCATTATGCTTAATGCATCATTTGAGACTAATTTGTCTCTCTTTGGTCTTTAACCTTCATTAACCCAATTATTCGTGCTTTATTAGCACTAATCCTAATTAATTAGCCTCAATCATGATTAGTTTGGGTCGGGGTGTAACACTCGATATCTTTGATGATTGCTAATTGGGCTTTGGTTAGAAAGGAGTTTTCGAATTTTAGTCTTAATGACATATTAGTCAATTGGGAAGCCTGTATGAGGTGTGGTCGTTTTAAGGTGAGGAAGTCCGTTCATTAGTCTCTTCCCCCTCTTGGTGTTCTTAAGTTCAACGTCGACGGAGCTGCTAAAGGTAAACCGGGGCCAGTAGGAATTGGTGGGGTTCTTCAAAATAGTAATGGAGAGGTTTTATTCATGTTCTCCAAGCATGCAGGAGTTTATGACTCAAATGAAGTAGAGGTTTTAGCAATTTTGGAAGCTCTTCGTTGTTTCTCTAGAAACTTTCATGGTGTTCTTATTGTGGAGAGTGACTCCTCTAATGCTATAGCTTGGGTGACAAATCGAAAGAGGAATCCATGGAAATTTCAATTCCTCTTTAATGAAATTCGGGCTTTATCTTCCTCAATCAATGTTTACTTCTGCCATGAACTTAGATCAGCCAACTACTTTGCCGATGCTTTATCTAAGCAGGGGATTGAGAGGATGTATCCTTGTGAGGGTATTATCTTGTAGTTTGCTTCGGTGGGGTACAACGCTCTTGTACCTAGTTGCTCTTTTCTCCTTTTGTGTTTCCTCTTTCTTTTATGTTCTTTATTTTCTCTTCCTTTTTGTTTTCCTTTTTGTAACCTTCTTTTAATTTATTAAGAAGTTTCAGTTACTGTTCAAAAAAAAAAAAAAAAACAGTGATAACAGTACTGGAGCTCAAATGCAATGCAACTACATTATACACTTTATTTTCTCAATCAATAATCAAATTTGATTGCTTACAGATGAATGTAAAATTCCTTAGTTTCATCACTTTGACAAAGAGATAAAGTTGTGCGAACAGATTCATTTCCATACTTTACAGACACATTATATTCTCCTAAGAATCCATCAAAGATATATGAGCCATGATCATCAGTTTGGCCATTTACAACTCTAGTCTCCCATTCTTGCAGAAGATTGTCAACAATGGTCCCTGCAGGGAGATTGTTAAGATTGTAATCTGTAAGACACATCTCATAACACCCATAAGAATGTAGTGCAGTCCACAACATTATTCCTTTCACTGAAGGATGGGAGAACCCTTCTCTCAAAACCTCTTCAAGATAAACAGCCTGCGCCAAGGAAGGAAAGGCTATATCAATATAGACAAAAGTGATAGCAAGGCTATATCAATATAAACAAAAACCAAATAACCACGACTGATATAGTCTAAGAAATTATGACTTTGTTTTCTGATGATCTTGTCTTATAAACTTTTTTTTTTTTGGTAAAGCTTGTCTTATAAACTTAAACTCTGTATTAGGTTTTCTTCCAATTTTGGAAAATAACCAAGCCTGTTTGATGATACATTGTTTCTAGTGTTTATTTCTATCTGCTTTCTTATAAAGTATACTACTTTTGAGGTGATTAGAAGTTGTTAATTTAAGTAAAGTTGGAACATTTCTCTATTTTTATCTAATTTATTATGCTTTTAGGTTGTTGAAGATAAAGCAGTTCAAGCATGTATCAAGGAATAAGGAGATAAACCAGTATAAAAAACAACTAATATACCTGTGTGTGGTGATCGAATTTATTGCTAATGTCGATTTCTGTTAACCAAATGGGAAAACCCAACGTCCCCAATTTGTCCAAGATGGCTCTCATCAAAGGAATATTTGGCGTAGAGAAGTGCCCCTCTAAGCCAATTCCTTCCATCTTTGCACCACCTCTCTTAAGCTCTTCAAGCCTTGAAATATATGTATCAACAGTTGAATTCACGTCATCGCATGTTTCGATAACATTAAAATCATTCATGAACAATGTAGCGTGTGGATCTTCATGTTGGGCAACCTTATAAAAGTGCAAGGTAGCGTTGGGGCCGAGCCTACTTTCATAGAAATCAAAATGAAGCATCTCATTGCTCACATCCCAGTGTATGAATTCTTCCTTGTATCTATTCATTAGACTTTGTATTCGTGCTGCAACAGCTTCGTGTAGCTCAGCACTTGTGAGATTGCGAACCCATGCTGGTGTATAAATGGGGTCCTCCCAGAAGATATTGTGACCCCTAACGGTGATTTTGTTACCCCTAACAAAGCTCATTAGCTGGTCTGCCAGACTGTAATTAAGCTTGCCTTGTTCAGGTTCTGTCGCATACCATTTGAGCTCATTTTCGAACACCGCAGCGTTGAATCGCTTGACAAAATAGTTCTGCAGTAGGTTTAATGCAATGACCATTAGTTCTGTGCCGCAATCCACTTCATAAAGGAAATTCTGTGTGACTACCTAAGAGCCAAGAAAGTTGGCGTTCTCATGAAAAAGTCCACCTATGCTAGTGTTGGCTGAGAAATGAAAGATCATTTCTCTATGTAGATCAATATATCAGAGAAGAAAAGGAAAACAAAAGAGGTTGAAATTTAAATAGGCAATTTAGTTGACCTGATAAGGTACATTTCCAAGAATTGTTTTGGCTATTGCTGAACCAAATGGGAAGTCTTTGGAGATTTGCTCAATAGTGACTGACGCTCCCTGAACCCGCTGTCCGCTTGTGTCGACCACATGCACATTTACCGTCCGCTCTCTGTTCTGCAAGGAAAATGGCTTGTTAGATCTTTTAAGACATAGAGTTAGCTCACAAAACTAAATAAAAAAAAAAATGAAATGATTCGGTGTAAAAACATCTATATTTGGCTACTGATGAATAAGGTTAGGTCCGTCTCCAGTTTGAACCCTCCTAGCACCTTGCTTCAGTGGGACCCGCACTGGGTAATGATCTTTCTTCTTTTTTTTCCTAGATAGAAAGTGGGGCGACACGATCCCATCGCCTATAGAAATGGCTAAAGAAATGTGCCCAAGTTCCATCTCCATTGAGTCTTGAAGTCCCCCTTAGATTTAGAGCCTATGAAGTCTCTAGGGACTTGAAATTAAAGTAATCAGCAAAACAGAATTTCTTTCTTTCTCTTAGTATGATGTATTACAGTTCTGATTCTATCTTCCTGTTGCATTCTCCATTGTTTGTTGGTAAATGGTTGTAAAGAGACACTCCTAACGAAGATTTCAATCATGTCATCTCCAGAATACTGCAAGACCATTAAGAATTGGGTTGTTAGAACCATCTGATCATCTGAAAATAAGGTTTAAATTCAAGTCAGGATTGATGGAAGTGCCTGAAAGAAGAGAACAGCGGAGTCTGATGAATATGGAACAAATCCACCTTTGAGAAAAGACCAGCATCCGCTTTTCGCCAATACAGAGCCTATACATTCAGATGTCGAATTATCTGTAGAAAGTTTTGCTCTTATGAGAGCAGAGTCCACACCTCCAATTTTGACCCAACCTGATGAACAAGAAATACTCAGTACAATAGAAAAGCAACCAGCTCTTGCCAATTACAAAATTTCAATTGAGTCACGTGGCTTGGGATGGGCCCAACCTAACCTGACTGACCGAACTTGCTCTAATGAGACCAAAACCCAGATTTTAGGTTCGGCACTTTTTTGTTTCGGGCTGGGCTCAAACCTGAATCGATACACAATCTGAAATCCGATTGAGTTTGGATTAGATATAGTTTAAGCTTGTAATAAACTAGGGTTGTTATCTAGTTCAGGTGGAGTTCGGGCCGAGTCAAGACGGATTGAGGTTGGATTTGGGTTGACACAAAATTTGGGCTGGGTTGACGTTTGCCCCAAACCCGATTTCTGCAGAAGTCTTAAGAGGGGATCAAACAATGAGGACTCTCAAGCTCTCCAATAGGCAAACCCCTGATCCAACCCACTCCACTCCAAGAGGTCCAGCCTAGGTAAAGACCAAACAATAAGGGCAAAGAGCTGGGTCCTAGGTGTCCCATTCAGATGCAAAATCTTCGAAAGGGCCTGTCGGATATTCAAACTCAAGCTTAGATAATTCTGTTTACACATAAATGAGGGTTTATGAATTTGGATAAACTGAGTCAGTTGTTGTAAGTCACAGTTTTGTTTTGTTTTTTTAATCAACCATAGGTTAGAGGGTTCTAAGTAATTAGATTTATGGATAAACTGTATCAACGTAATCAAGTTCCAACGGTCCAAAATAGGGCCTAAAATCTCATTTTCTTCGCTTGCTCAGCTGTCCCATTTCCACCCAATTTTAGGACCTGTTTGTTCATGGAATTGAATTTCTAAAAGTTCTAAAAAATGCATTTCTCAATTGTAGAAGGGGTAAATATCCATATCTCAAGTTTAATGGAAAATGAATTAATTTTCTCCTTTAATGAGAAAAAAAATTTCCCATTACATATGTGATATTTAATAGTCATTTATGAATATTCACTTTTTCTCACCTCACCCGAGGTCTGTTACCCTCACCCAAGGGGCAGTCCCCAACGCCCTACAGTTGGGATACCAAAAAGAAATAAAAAAGAATATTCAGAAATACATAAATGGATAATAAATAAAGGCTAGCTAAGTATCCTTTTCTGGGTCATGGGCACTATGAATAGAAGATTAAAAATATATGCTTCTATGCTCGTCTCTTCGTCTTATGTGAGTCCCTATACTGATGAAGCATGTCCACAGATCTTTTTGTCTATTATTTTAACCATCTCATCAATGGTCAGGATTTTTCTCATTAAAAGAAGATCACCACCTCTGATTCAATGGTAAGAGAGTATACTTTACCAATACAGTCTGTAATGAGGTTAAATGCAGCCCATAACATGAGGAAAGGAATAAATGTGCTCTTTGAATGATTGTTAAGAATGAAAAATTCCATGTTTCTTCAGTATATTATCTTGTGTCTAAAGTTAAGATAATCCTAGATGAAAGTTATTATTCCATACCACTCTTCTGCCTTCATTTATTTTATTTCTCACTTCTTCCTCTCTAATAAATGAGTGAGAAATATATTATCTATATGATTTTTATGAGAACCCTGATGAGTATTATAATTATATGCTTTAGACTAATGAAAATAAGAACATGACTCAGACCACTTTTTTTTTTTTTGGGGCTAGAACCCAAGAGCCCATAGAAAGGAAAGGATAGCCCACATACGTGGAAAGAGAAGTCCACATGTGTGGAAAGAGTGGCACACCCAGGGATCAATCCCCAACAACCCGATGATGGGTTTCCAACCAATCAAGCAACGCCATCAATTGTCATGAAAACTTGGTAGCTAAAATTTAGACCCTAGTAATGGTAACCAATTTTTTATTTCTTAACTAGATAGAGTGCTAGTAAGAGCCAATTATGCATTGATTATTTGATTGTTCTGTCTAGTAATAGCCTATTGACCTTCCAAAAGAAAACATTAAATGATAAGCAATGCCATGCATGAATGCTATCAATGCAATGCCTAAATGCCTTTTATGGTCTATTTATATATCATGATTTATAATTCAAATGGAAACGTGATGTACTGAAGCACTTTAAATGCAAAAAAAAAATGCAATTATGGGCTACCCATGAAACCCATGAGTACTTTTTTTCTTTAAATATATAACTTTCCACAGTATTTTTCTGATATTATCTTAATAAATAACCAAGTTATGAAAACTTCTCGATATCATATGGCAACAGTAATTTCTCTGATAACAATATTTGCAACATTGATATATCATGAATTTACCCAAAAAAAAAAAAAAAAAAACCATTGATATCTTGTGCAGATTCCATGAATAAGAGACTTCTCCAACTGCCCTGTCTTTTTCATGGAAGGCATATTAATGTTGAAGGTCTTTAATGGATGGAGATTTTCTCTCTAGCGATGCATGAGGGAATGTAACACCATCTTTTGCCATGAAATTACTTGAATTTCCAATACCATAAATTCCAATTAGGAATTCTTATGAAGCACACCCTACCAGAACTCCCGAGAGAATTCTAAATTCTTCAAATGAGGTTACTCAACCCTTCCCTTATATTTTAGGGCCTGCTTGGATTGGTTTAGATAGGAAATCAATACATATGAATTTATGGTCTATGAGTTCTAGCAAATGATTATTAAAGAGGTTAGTGATATGAGGTGAACAGTAAATGAAATAAAGTAGCTACATAGACGAGTCATCAACTTTTCTTGATATACTAAATTACTAGGATGATGATTGGACAATCATTTTCCTTCTTCTCTTGATTCTATTTTCATTAAAAGAGAAGGTCATTTGATGGTCTTGATTTTCACCTTTGATTCTTCGATTTCAACCACCGATAAGAAATCAATTCCCATCCCATATATTCCATCCCAACAAACATGCCCTTGTAGTATTCATAATGCTAAATTTTCGAAAGTTTTAAGAGGAGGAAATTGGCATTTCAAATGATTAATTCTGAAATTCTATTACTCACTCAAGAAATTCAGATACTCTACACACAACAAATGAAGGATCTATATCAGAAATTTCTTTAACAAAGGCCATTTCCATAAGGAGGGAACATGATCAAGAGACCAAATGAGAAAGAAAGAATAGGTTTTGTGGTGGGGCCTTTGGCAATGTCACTAAACAGCCATAGCTGGCGAACTTCTGACAGATTTTATCACGGACTTCTGTAACTCATTCAACCCACCTTTGTATCCATCCCACGCCCATGACCCATGCCATGCCTACGTTTTAGTTTCACCGCATGTGAATTTGTTCCTTTATTATTGCTTTTATATATTTATATATATATATATATATATAGAGAGAGAGAGCAAGGCTCTCCTAAGTTTAAGCTTAGGATAAGATTCCGTAAGCTAATGCTTCTAGAGCCCATCCTTGGTCCATCCAAATGGACCAAACACACGACCCCCCTAAATTGCACATGTCCACCCACTTTTGGTCAGATCCAAATTTACTAGACTGTTGGATCGACTATGCACCGATCCGAATGGACCATTGACTATTAAACTTTTGGTGCTTAGATGGAGATGATAAAAACCACGATTGTAGCTGATTTTTTATAAGAATGAGGGTCCTAGGGAGTCCTAGAAACACCCCCCCCCCCCCCATATGGGTCCCCAAGTAGGCTCCACCCCCCCCCCACCCATATGGGTCCCCAAGTAGGCTCCACCACGCAATTGAGCTTACTTCAGCTTACCTTATCCTAAGCTTATATATATATATATATATATATATATATATATATATGGAGATATTGCCGTGCATTGCATCCTTCCCTCATCATACGGTGAGAGATAAATTTAATGGGGCCCATCTAGGGACCCATTAATCATGGAACTTGTAGGAAATGGGGATAGACACCTTAAATGAGACCATGTATCAAATTTGGGGTCAATCCCATGCCTCTAACCCCTTCATCCGTGGTCTACAAATTTAATGACTTCATATTAAAGGAAAAAAATTGTCCCTTGATCCAACAGTCTAAAATTCAATGGGTCTAGTGTACTTAAGGGGGTTCCATGTGTGTGGATAGTTTGGATGTATTATAAAGTCAACCCTACTATCTTTTCCTTAAATCCATTTGGATAGGTGAAAATTCAATGGGTCTAGTGTACTTAAGGGGGTTTCATGTGTGGATGATTCGGACGTGCTATAAAGTCAACCCTACTATGTTGTCCCTCACTATAACATGGTGAGGCATGGATGCACATGAATATTTTCTATATATATATATGTGTGTGTGTGTGATGAATGAAGAATATAAGGTGGAAATGTAAAAAATCCAAACTTTATTCATCTACCATCTACCTTTGATTAATTTTTCATAAAACAGGACATCGTTTGATGGTCATTTTTGTTTCTTCATTTTTAATTCAACTGTACTTAAGATATATTTCTTTCGGTTCTCAGTAACTGATTTAAATGAATCAATCAGGGCCTTACTTTTGGGCTCTCCGATTACCATGGTCATAGGACAAACTAATTATGATAAACCAATGGTGATTACAGTCCCCATTATAGGGAGGGGGAAAAGGTTTCAAAGGGCCTTCTCAAAACTTTATCTGGAAAGAAGAAAAACCAAACCATACGAAAGGAAAAACTCTGCAGGTGAGAGTCAGAACCATTCAGTAGGTGGGCACACAACGATAAACAGTAAAAGACAGTCATAACCATTGTAAAAAAAAAAACATAAAATATTCAATGGTTAGATTTAAGTGTACTCCTTGAGAATGTTTGGGATTTTAGAATACCAGAGCAGGAACAGAAACTGTTTTCCATGGTCTATGATGTGACCCACCATTTGAACGGTCCTAATCACCTGCAACTTTACTTGGGTTTGAATGAGTCTTCCGAGTATCCAAATAAAAGAGATAAAGACAAACAAGAACTCACAAGAGAAGCTGTATTTGCTATCTTTGGTCACGTTCACCACATAGGCCGGCGAGCACACCCTGATCACTGCGGGATCAACAAAACCATTCTCAATTTGCTGACTCGATCCATTGAAAACTCCCCCATTGTAAAGAGGTGCCTCTGGGTACTCCTTACACTGCAACAACACTTACGTTAAAAAACCGCTTGAAATAGAAATCCCATCCTCTCATGCTTCAACCTAGAGAAATCACGAGTTAAAAGGAGTGTAACTCCATAGTAGGCAGACTTATTTAGGATAGAACCATTCAAATTAAACGACCTCTAGGTATAGGGGGTATCAACAAAATTTACGGCAATTTGAATTTGTTCCACCATTGTATTGAATGCTACATAAGCAACACAATCTAACGCATATAGCTGTTATCATATTTTCTATCAAACAATCAATTCAACGGCATACATAATTCAGATTAATATAAAATTTGAGGATACTGTATACATCTAGAGAGCATATGTTTGGTGTGGTTCAGATTTTAATAGATAGGAACTAGTTTGGAGTTCCACTACTTTGACTCCGGATTTTTCATGAGTAAAGCCTAAGAGGATGGGATTCATTGAAATACGGTACACAGCACTGATTTCTAAGACATTGGGCAGAAATGTACCTCCGTGTAGGCTGTAGCATCATACCAAGGCCCCTCTAAAAGAAATAGAAAAAGAAAACACATGCCACATATAAGAGAGAGAAAAATGGGGTTATAGTGAAAAATAGAAAAGGGTGCTAGTGTAACTAACCATAGGAGTCTGCAAGAGAACTGTAGATGAAGAAGCTTAACCAAACCAACAGTCCGATGAAAACAGGAGATTGGTATGTTGGGTTATTCATGAGATGAGAAGAAGAAAATTTAAGAATTTCTTTGCTTGAGGAAAGTGAGGAAGAAGAGAGGTTGGATATAGGGATGAGATCACAAGGAGAATAGTGCCCTTTTATCAGTTTTGGCCTGCCCGTGCCTTGGTCACGTGCAAGGAGAGGAGAGGACGATGGCATGTCTTCTCCTCCATGCCATGACAAGGATTTTTTGGGCACTACTCAAGTCTCAAACTTTTGTGACGAAGGCCTATTACTGAGAATGTTGATTCTTTCTTGTTGGCGTTTCACAATTCGCAGTACTCGTTCCCCTAGAAATCTTTATGGTCCACATGAATGCTTGGCTTTGGTTTTCGTATAGGCACAGGAAGAGAAAAGTTTTCAGATAGTGGTCAGAAGCAAAGTCCCTGTCCAACGTACAGGCCCACAAAAGTCAAGAGCTAAGGAAGAAAACCAAGTCTTTGAGCGGGTTGTCATTATAACACAATAAATTAACCTACCGATCCCACACATAATTTTCAAAGGGGTTGCAGCTAATACCTGTGCAAGTTCCCACTAGGGTTTGGAATTCTTGTTAGCTGTTTTCCTTTAACGCCTCCCATCTTCACAAAATAGAAGTAATTTTGAAGGAAAAAGGTTCTTACTAATCAGTAATGAGAAATAAAAAATAATAATAAAGGTCATATAACTTAATTATCTTCCAAAAAAATTCCTTATCTTCCCAAAGAAAAAACCTTACTTGTCTTCCAAAAATAACTTACTTTTCTTCAAAAAAATACTTACTTATTTTCCAAAAAAAAGCTTACTAATCTTCCACAAAAAACTTACTTATTTTATAAAAAAAAATAAAAATTACTTATCTTCCACAAAAATGTTCATATCTAAATGACAAATAAGTAGCAATGGTTCATGAATTCTAAGATAAAAGAAGAGGAAAGGGTAAGAAATACTCTTGATAAAAGTTTTAAAAAAACAGAGAGAGATTATTAATTAAAAGTAATTAAGAAGTTAAAATTCTAATGTTATGAGATAATAAAAGTTAACAAAATGAGAAATCTATATAAGAATAAGGAAGATAAATTATTATTATTTTTAAATAGAGAACCAAGTTGTCAAATTTTAATGCTTTAGTTTTAAAGGATATTAAATGAGCATCCACAATGTCTTGACACACAAATAATGTAATAACTCATAAGGAGCCATCTTAAATCAAATAATTAATGGAAGAAAATCAACTAAAAACATGAACATGCATAAGTGCAGTTTTGTTGTATAAGTAATTTATTTACTAAGTAGCATTGAAATCATGCACAATTTTTTATAATCATATATTTTATATTTTGAATTTACCTTTTAGAGTTAGATTTTATTTATTAAAAAAGATCTAACTCAGTTGTAAAGATTGTTATTCCTACTGCAAATTTTAGTTCCTCTCTTTTACAAGTTTTGCTTGAGCAAGAAAGATTATGTTTTACCAAAAGGTTTTTTTTTTTTATTATCATTTGAATTGAAACATCATGGAGAGAGAAAACAAGAAAAATAATGATCATGAACCGGGCTATGGGTGTTTTTGAGGCCATTTGACTCTATCATGTCAAAAAGGATATCTACATGGCAAACCTATGAAACTCCTCGTAGCCATACTTAAGGCTATGAAATGGACGGTCTAAATAGAAAATCCCTTCCTCATATAATAATCATTCATTACTATAATTGAATTATTAGGCTCGTTGACTTGGTCAACGGGCCGGCCAGGCCAGGCTTGGCAGTCCCACTGGGCCATGCTGGGCTAGGGGCTGCCAGGCCCAAGGCAAGGCATGGTTAAAATCCGAGTCGTGCTAGGCCAGATCCCCAAGGCCCACGGACGGCCCAGCCCGGCACGAGGAACTGACAGGCACGGCCAGGCCCGGCCCGGCACGACCCAGTGAGAGCCCAATGGCTCTATTTTTTTAAAAATGACCCCCCTCCTCAAAAAAGGGTCAAATGGGTTTTTTTTACATTTTTAAACCACCCCCCCCCCCCCCCCCCCCCCCCCCTACCTACAGCTATAAACGGTCAAATGGGGGTTATTAGTGTCTTTTGATCATTTTTTACCATTATACCCCCCCAACTGCTATAAAACGGTCATATGAGGGGGTATTTTATGTCATTTTATCACTTAGGAATTCTATAAATAGCCCTCATTCTTCTCATTTCTCTACACTAATCTACTCTCTCATTTCTCACACTCCCTCTAAAGTTCTAAGGCTCTAAGCTCTCTTAAGTCTCATTTTAAAGTCTAAGCTCTCTATACAAAGTTTTCTAAGAAGTGAAGAGTGAGGATGACTTCTCTAAAGTGGAGGATTCAACTAAGAAGAACTTCTCCATTAGCTCTCCCTCTCTCATAAAGGTATTTATTATCTTTAATTTTGAGTTTTATTTAGTAATAATATACATAGTAATATTATATAAGTCTTATCTTCTCCCCTTTCTTATATAAATTATCACAAAAAACACACTATATATAATTATTTATTAAAGAAATTATCTTTTATTTAGAAAAATGGCTGGACCGTCACAACCTTTCAACCTTGACTTCTCTCTAAATGAGGAAGATCTTAGATTTATTGATTTAGATCAAACTCAGGGCATAGAAATAGATAGTAATAATCCCCAAAATCTTGCATTTTCGGTTTCTACAACTAAAAATAAGAGAAAATCAAAATTGACTTCTCCTGTATGGGCTCATTTTGTTAAAGTTACTGTCCCAAGTCCCATGGGAGGAAAAGATGAAAATGTACAGTGTAATTTTTGCAAAGATCTCCTCAGTGGCAAATCATCAAGTGGTACTGGACACCTTAATAGACACATGAAAACGTGTATGCGCAAACACATGAATACCGCTAACGATGGGGAAAGAGGTGGGATGGTTCAAACACAATTTTCTCAAAGAAATTCATCTGGGGGTTTAGGAATTTTCAATTATGACCCTACTAATGCTGGATATCAACTTATTAAGTTTATAATTTGTTGCCAATTTTCATTTATACTTTCCGAAGACCAATGTTTTGAAAGATTTTTGAGGTCTGCCTTTGTTCCTTCATGGCAAAAAATATCTAGAGTTACTGCTAGAAATGATGCAATAAAAACTTTTTTGAAAGAAAAAGAGAATTTAAAAAATATTTTTGAAAATTTACTTGGAAAAGTGGCTTTAACTTCAGATTTATGGACCTCTAAACAAAATCTGGGGTACATTGCAATCACATCACATTATATTGATAGTGATTGGGTGATGCAGAAAAGAATTATTTCATTTTCTATGCTAGAATTTTCATATACTGGTGCTAAGATAGGGTCCACCATCCTTGAAAACCTTAGAGAATATAAAATCAAAAATAAAATAATTTCTATAACTTTAGATAATGCAAGCACTAACAATGTCGCAGTAAATTTACTAAAACATTCGATTCAACTTGATTTAAATGGAGATCTATTTCACAATAGATGTGCATGCCACATCATAAATCTTATCGTACAAGTAGGGGTGAAATTAATTAGAGATGATTTAGAGACTGTTAAATGGATTGTACGATATATTTTTTGTTCTCCCTCGCGAAAACAATGGTGGAGGGACATATGTGTAATTTTGAATCTAAAACCAAAGAAAATATCATATGATGTAAAGCATAGATGGAATTTTACCTATAAAATGTTAAAAGAATCATGTGCCTATAAAATGGCACTAAATCAATATTGTCAACTTTATTTGGAGCATGAAAATATTTTTATAAGTGCTGATAAATGGACCCTTCTTGAGATAATAAGAGATATTTTAGAAGTTTTTCATGATACAACATTGTTTTTTTCCGGGGTATATTATCCCACATCAAATCAAGTTTTAGGCCATTTTTATGAAATAAGTCTTACTTTTTAGAAGTATAGAGATTTTCCAATTTTTCAACTCATGTGTGTACAAATGGAGGCAAAGTTTTCATCATATTGGAGAACAGCTCCTTTAACATTTTGTATAGCTGCTGTATTAGACCCTAAATTGAAATTACAACGTGTAGAAACCATTTTTGATGAAATAAACTCTAATATGAATACAACTAATATAAATGATATGACAATAATTAAGACACAATTAGAAACACTTTATTTGGATTATGCTACCCGATTAGGTAGATCCATAGCACCCACGGTCCCAACAAGCCCTCCGCAAGTACATAAAGGAAAAAAGAAGGCTATTTGGAGTATTATGAGGAAATCTCATGAAAGTAACTCCTCTTCTTCCGGAGGATCTTACAACCTTAATGAATTAACAATGTACCTGGGGAGCGATCCTATTGCAATCTCGGATGATGAAAAAGATGATTTTGATCTTTTAGCATGGTGGAAATCATTTGAAACTACGTTTCCTGTGCTTTCCACCATAACCCGTGATATACTAACAATACTAGCGTCTACAGTTGCATCAGAGCAGGCATTTAGTGCAAGTGGACGCCTTATTGATCCCAGGAGGACTATGCTTACAGAAGAAACCGTTGAGACCTGTATGTGCTTACAAGATTGGTTTCAAGCACATGATAGGGAACAACACTTCGATAATGATGAGATCGAGATAGAAGACGAGCTAGCGGCGTTACATATATCATGGTATAATTTTTTGTAGAATGTATAATAAGCTTTCAACTTGTAATTTATTTTTTAGAATGTATCATAGGTTTTTAAAGTTGTAATTTATTTTTTAGAATGTATCATAGGTTTCTAAAGTTGTAATTTATTTTTTAAAATGTATCATAGGTTTTTAAAGTTATAATACTTTTTTTATTTATCAGAAGGTTTGAATTTCATTATATATATTGATCCAAGTTCAAACTTGTAATTTTTTTGAACTTTTGTAATTTAAATTTCAAGAAAATACAATTTATTTGATGTATTTTTTTCCATGGTTTAAAATCTCGGCCGATACCAAGTCATATCGGCCGATATGACTCGGTATCGGCCGATAATGAACCGATATCTCATTGAGATATCGGATTCGGGTAAATATCCCCAAAAAATCCCGATATATCGGCCGAGATGAGATGATCTCGCTGTGAACCGATATCTCGGCCAATATTTTGAAAATATCGGCCGAGATGATATAAAATGATTGAAAACCCTATTTTTTGCTACTTTTTCCCCATCTTCCTCTTCTTCTCTTCTCTTCTCCAACCATAGCAGCAGCTCAGTCAGCCCTACTCCCTCTTCAACATTTTCAAATCCCACATTAATTTTTTAAAGAAAATATTATCTAAGGTATGAGAAAATCAACCCAAAGCATTTTATCATGTGGTTTTTTTTTTTTTTTTTAGATGAAGTATGGAAATCATTAGGTTTGTTATTTGTGTTGTGTTCTTCATTTAGAAGTTAAATCTACATATTTTCATGCTAGATCTACTCATACACATGATTTTGAACTTTTTTTTCCAATTTTTTTTATTTTCGGATTTTTTGATATTTGAATTATTATATATAATTCTTTGGGGATTTTATCATAACTATGTTCTTTTAATGATTCATGATCACTGTATGGTGTATAAATGATTGATTTACAGACTTTTATGCTAGATCTATGTATTTAGGATTTTGAAAATGATTTTATTAAAAAAATAATTTTAAAAATAATTGTTGTTACTTGTAACTTGTTAGAATATTTGTGATACCAAAGGCTTATTAATAGTGTGTAAATGATAGATCTACATCTACTCATAGTCATAGACTCATAAACATGATTTATATTTATATTTTAATTATTTTATTTTCTGATTTTTTAATATTTGAATTATAGTATATCATTTTTTGGGGATTTCATCATAAATATGTTCCTTTAATGATTCATGATCATTGTATGGTCATGGTTATCAAGAACAATATGAATATGGTCATGGTTATGGTAGTGCCACGCAACAGTATGGAGCATATCTTTTTAGCCAATACCGAAGAAATGATGATGATGATGATATCGAGCCAGGGCGACATTCCACTTGGAATTAGGCTCTCAATCTGTCATACACTCATACTCATCAATCTCTCCCTAGTACTAGTCCCCTCTAATTTCAGGTGAATCATGAACCTTTTGATGCCCAAGTACTTTATGATTTATCCATCTCACTATTATGTTTCTGATTTTAATGTGTCATCTTCAGGGTCTTGAATTTCACAACTTATTTGATGATTGAGTTAGCATTAAATGATGATTGATATGTTATCTTTATTTTTCTTATATTTTACACTAATAAATTGATCATGAGCACCAATAATGGTTGCACAAAAACTCTTTCAAAGAGACTTCCCCAAGTTGTTAATTCTTATCTTTTCAGTTTATCACAATTTTCTTACCATTTCAATCAGCTTTAACAATATTTTGAAAACATCATGATAGTATCTTGAAAATACCATTTCAGAGAAATATCTCTATGTTATCAAAGTATCATAGGTACATGTGCCTGTAACCCCAACTACTTAATAAAAATCTAATCTTATCTTACTATAGTAATTAAAATCATACGAAAGTCAAGACAATGAATTTAGCTTAAAATCTTATGAAAGTCAATGTACAGTCTATATTACGTTATATCCTTCACCCCCTTAGCTCTTTAATAATTTTTTGGTGGAGCTAATTTGGCCATTAATTCCCTGTATCCTATAGACACAATCAAGCAACAACTCTTAGATGACCGATGAAGCAACACGCAATCTCGCCTGCCCCCCCCCCCCCCCCCCCCCCCCCCCCCCCCCCTTCAGTCCCCTTTTCCAGATTCTTGCGCAGTAGGACCGCCCAGTACAGACCTACAGCCGATTCCCTCGTCTTCTGCCCACTAACTTCCCCCCACTCAATGCCCCTATAACCACCCAATCTCGCCAGCCCAACTTCCCCTCCATTACCTCTTCTGCAGCTCCCATTTGGCCAACAGCTCCCCGACCAGCCCCCTCCTTTCCACACTTTATTCAACCCTCTACTTCCCTTTCTGCTCCCCTCTTACCTAACCTCCCACACTCCTTTCCCCTACTTCCTGGCCAACCCACTCACCCCAATACAAATTCTTCCCCTTTACCATGCCAAACATTAATACCCACCCAACCATTACTACCCCCAGCTATCCCAACTACCACCACTCCTGTCCCAATCTTCACCAACCAGTTCCCCGATCCGTTACCTCAGGTTACAGGTTCTTTTTCCCAAACAGAGAAGCGTCTCCCTTCCCTTTCTACAGGTAACCCTCAAACCCTAGCTTCTGTTCCTTTTCCTTCAGATAGTTCTTTCACAATGTCGAGGCCTTCTTTTGCCAATCTGTTCGTCCCTTCTGACCTACAACACCCCTTCCTCTCTAGTCTCCCCCCCTCCTTCCCTCCTTCCTGGAAAAACGGAAAACCTTCTCTAACAATCCCCCTCTCTATGATTCAATCCAGCAAAGAATCTTTTTCCAATGCCGTTATCGGTAGATTCGTTGGTAGGCGTCCCTCCCTTGAATGGGTAGAAGAGAGAGCAAAGCTATGGCCCCTGTCCAGGCCCTGTTTTGTCTCCCTGACAAAGAGGGGTTACTTCCTCTTCCGATTCAACTCCCCGGAAGACAAAGCTTACATTGTAGGCCTCTCACCCCTCTCTCTGGAAAAACAAAAGGTTCTCTTTCTTCCCTGGTCCCTAGGACAAGAGGAAGCACCCTGGCCTTCCTTAGCACTTGTCTGGATAAGACTCAGAGGGCTGCCACACCATTGCTGGAGCCAGAACATCATCCTCTCCATAGCTAATACTCTAAGGCAGCCAATCAAGCTAGACCATATCACTAAGGGCCAGAAAATCCTTTCTTTTGCTAGGGTTTTGGTTAATATTGACTTGTCAAAACCTAAACCAGAATCCATTTTAGTGGACCTTCAGGGCGAAAAGGAACTTGAAATTCTCATTGAATATGAAAACAGCCCATGCTCTGTTTGCCTTTCAGCTGGACACAAGCAACACTCCTCCTCTTTCTCCAAGCAAAGTCAACCTAGACACCCCCAAGCTTCCACAAACTCCTTACCCCTTACCCCTGTTCCTGGTCCTGCAAACTACAAAGAGCTAACCATCACAGCTCAAGTCCAGTCCTCTTCCCTCGCCCAAGCCCATCCCTCTCCCTCTGCCCCTCTCTCTAACCAAGTCCTGTCTCCTTCCCCTGCTCCCCTCTCTTCCACAGCTATTCTCCCAGCCCTCTCCCTTTGCCCCTCTCTCTGGCCAAGTCCTGTCTCCTTCCCCTGCTCCCCTCTCTTCCATAGCTATTCTCCCAACCCCCACTGGGCAACAAAATAGATCTTCCCAACCTGCTAAACAAAAGCCCCAGCCTTCCTGTAACCGTCAACTCTCTCTACCTTCCAACCACAATCTACCACCAAAGGCCCACCCTACCAATAACACCTCAACCAAACAAAGTTCTTCCATCTCTAAACCACCTCCAACCTCCTTCTCAGATCTACCATATGATGCCATCACGGAGATTCTTCAAAGAACCCCCACCCCTACAGTGCACATTTCCAATCCCTTTGACATTCTGGATAATTACTCCTTCATTGACCCAGCTCTTAATCCATCCACTTTAGGCCGTAATCTTCAGGTCTTGGTAGATGAAGAGAAGGAGGGAAGAGAGTGGCAAGAGAGAAGATAAAGGGGTGCAGGGGTGGGCTAGGCTCAGGTAGAGGAGAGGGAGAGTCGTTGGGCTAGGCTCGGGTAGAGGATTAAAAACCATTAGTGGTGCTCATGGGTCAGGACAGCCCGAGACCTAACCAAACCCAGCTGATACTGGGGTGGGCTTCATTGTATAATCTAGGCTGGGCTTTCATTAAATGATAGAAAGGCCAAAGTCTGTCCTTACTCAGTTGTAATTTAGTGGTACATTTGTCAAAAGAACTACTAAAAAGGGCAAATGACAAATAAAAGCCCAGTTCAGCCCGGCCTGATTTAGGGGTGTTTATGGACCAGTTTGAGCTTGGCTAAGGCATATCCAAGCCCATCTCATCTTTAGATACACTGGCCCAGGCCGGGGCCAAGCCCAATGCGGGCCATAAAAGCTAGGCCTGAGCCCGCCCATTTAATCAATCGAGACATGTTGAATCGTGCTATACATCACTTTTGTGGCCATTAAAGCAATTATTAAATTAAATTACATGCATTTCTTACACAAGTTGGGCCAGGGTGGGCTATAGGCTTTCCATCAATTAATCCAAGCCCGGCCCAATCATTAATCAGTCCCTAATTACATCTAGCCAGCCCCAAAGCAAGCTGGCCCTGCCCCATGAGCAAACCCTAGCCTGATTGAGTGCATGTAAGCGCTCGGGCCTGAAATTCACAACCTAGGTCGGGCTTGGGCAGGACGTGGGCCTATGCTTTTAAAATCAGGCTGGGCCTGGATATGCCTTGGCATGGCTCAAAATATGCACACATGGACAATTCAGGCCTCTTAACTGAGTTAGAAATTAAGTTTTTAAGAGAACTTAGCTTCTACATTAATATTAAATACTTTACTTCTACAGTGAAATAATATTAAATTTGAATATTATTTATAACATTAAATTATTTAATATTAGTTTAGAAATTAAAATAATTTAAATTTAATATTAAATTAGTAAACTATCTGGGAATTCATAGTAAACTGTTATTCATTTTAATATAGTAAAATTCTTCAAGCGGATCCAAAATTGTTGGGATAAGGCTGAAATGATGGTGATTGTGGTTAATGAAACTTGAAGTAAAAATCAATCATGTGATATTTTCTTTGATGGGATGATTCTTATCATCTTCCATTCTTTATAGTACTTAAAACAAGTAAAATAATATGGATAATATTCGTATTCTATCCTTCCCCACTACCTACTCCTAATGGAAGGTGTCTCCTGTCATTGAAACAACCTCAACCTTTTTTTTTTTTTTTCTTTTTTGGTTTTTCTTTTTGAATGATAGAAACTTATTATTGCATACAAATTAATAGAACCACAACAAGACAGGGAAAACTTGGTTTGAAACAAAGGGCGAGCCTCAATTCAAAGCCCTAAGAAATAAGTAAAATAATTCCCCCTAGCAATACAATAGATTAAGGGAAAAAGAAAAAAAAAAAGAAAGAAAGAAACGAAACGCATTACCTCCCCCTAGCAATACAATAGATTAAGGGAAAAAAAAGAAAGAAAGAAACGAAACGCAACCCCTAGCTAAGATGGAATCATGAGTGCCAAGAAAATCATAGTGGAAGGTGTCTCCTCTCATTGAAACAACCTCACAATTTCTTTTTTTGGTTTTTCTTATTGAATGATAGAAACTTACTACTGTATACATTCGTTAGGTCCCCTAATCTACATTAGGATTTTCTTTAAATATTATCATCAACAAGTTTTTCAAATTTATCAGTGTATCTGTATGAACTGTTGTTGCTTTCAATTAAATGACAATTAATAGAATAATTTCTCAAAACTAAACCGGATAAGATGGGTGCACCTCTCAAATATTGTCGTGCTAATGATTCTCTACGTGTTAGGGAGTGGACAGATGAGTTCGAATACAAACTGTTTGAGCGTGATACCCCAATATCAAAGCATGGCTCACACAAAATACAACTAGCTTAGTGGTTGAGAGAGTATGGAAACTTCATCCCCGAAAGATATGTAATGATAAAGATTGCCGAGACATTGCCACCAGCTTGGGATGCTGCAAAAAGGAGGATATTTGAGATTTTGCAACCATGGCATGCGGTGGAGTTTGTCGACCTATTGCAGTCATTTGAAAAATATATTCAACCCTCATGGATACAGTTCAGGAAAGAGAAATTGGTTGGAGGAACATGTGTTAGGGATCATTTGCTGAAGAATGAACAGTTGTTCTATGATCTCAAAAGAAGATGATTTGAACTGAAAATTGTAGATTTGGTACATTCCATAATAAGCACTCTACCTCCTCCTTGGCCGGTATAAGACATCCACGCTAAGCTGAAGACTGATTTCGTAGACATGAGGGAATTAGGGGATATTTTGGAAGAAATCAAGTTATACCTTACAACGGTGAAGGCTTTAAAAGATTTAGAGATGGACTGAACAACAACAACACCGTAAGAAAGGAAATCTCCATATTCCAGGTAAGAATGTCCTCTTATGATGAACTATTGAGATAGTTTCAGTTGAAAATTTTCCATTAACATAATATGTAATTAATTATAAAATTAATTAAACGGGTTTTCATATGCCTACAGGTCCACCGCGAAGTACTTGAAAGATGGAGTTACAAATACTCGGCATGAATAGTTTGTTTGGTATTCTCTATGTTATAATTTGTAAATATCTTAGATTTCTAGAGGTTAATGTAAACAATTCGAAATTTGAATTCAGTGCCTTCTCATTTGTAAAATTCATTCAAATGTTCATATTGTGAACCCCGTGTTATTAAATTTACATTTACTATGCTGTTCTATTTTTAATGTGTCTATCATTTAATTTTTTTTACACCTGTCCGATCTTCAGCAAGCTCCATTTATACCTCACGAAAATAATAAAACATCTGGAAAAACTCATAAAAATCAAATCTACAACAAAGAAATGACTAAACAGTCTACTAAATAAATTATTTAATAAAAATAATACATGTTAGCCTGTGCAAAAAATGGTTTTGTGGTCCGTGCAGATCATGGGGTATTGCTAGACTTCATGTAAATAATAAAACATCTGGAAAATCACATAAAAAAACAAATTAACAACCAAAAAATGACTATAAAGTTCACAAAATAAATTATTAAATAAAAATAATACGTATTAGTCTTTGCATTTAGTGGTTTTGTGGTTCGTGCATAGCACGGGGTGTTGCTAGTTTTCCTTTATAGAAATGATTTTGATCTTTCTATCGGTATGGTAGGAATGCAAGATTTCCCCTTGTGGAAGAAAATCTCATGCCTAGTATGGAATCCTCTCCTTGCACGTGCGTCTGTGTAGGGTGGTGTCATAGAAATGAGATAGAAAAGTTCGCATCCTTCCTCGGGCGGCCATTTGGTGCAACTAGGGTTTTTCGAGCTTTCCATCTTTTGGAGCCCTCTTTCCATGCGAAAAGAGATCTTGGAGGCTGACCTTTGGGGTGAGAATTTTGTTGTCATTAAAGAGCAAATGCAATTTTCTCTTCGTCTTCCGTGAACGCTGCACAAAGACCTTCTAAGTTTCTGAAGATGCTTTTATCTAATTATTGTACAAAAAATGAACTGGCTATTATTCACTAAGAGGATTTCGATTTCCAATGAAAAAGTACAATTTACCTTTCCCATAAAAAATAATGATAAAATCAAATCCTTATAGCTCAAAATCCTATCATTGTACAAAGGAGTCCCTTGAATAAAACAACCACATGAACGTTCAGGATGATTTGGCTATGATCTGCGGCCGGGGACCTTTTGAAATGAACGGTCCAGATATGGTTGAAGGATACTAATTGCTTGTAAAGCGTCAAAGCATCAATTTTTCACCCATAAAAGTCTAGTCACTGTTGAAGGCGGTTTGTTTCTATTGGCACATGTATGCCAAGTACTTGTCGTGTGCGTATCAAACCCGTTTACGAAGATTACAAACATTCTTTCATGAGCAGTTAGGAACCGGACAGTTATGCTTCTGACTAGTTCGGAATTTTTGTCTCCCACAATGCACCTTAAGAAAAATGTTGGCATCTCCCCATATACGATACAGGGTTCCATGTGAGCGAGCAGGTTTGATGACAAAAACATTGTGTCCTTCTATAGGATAAACCAAGTGCTAATTACAGTGCATCATACATTCAATTTCTAATTAATGATCTGTTAACAATGATTTAATCCAATATGAAAATGATTTTAGTGCACCATTGCCAACTAATCATTTGTTTCATTTAAATGAGTCTCACCTCTACTTTATCAATTGTGCTTATCATAATTGAGGGGCGGAAAAATCTACCCTAATCCATATCATACCCGCTTTCAACCTGCTTAAATGTACCCATACAATATGTGAGTCGATCACAATTCAAGTAAACTTGACCCGTACAAAAATGACCCGGATAAGGCTTTACCCGAATAACAAGTCAAATAAAGGTTAGGTAAATCCCAAGGGGTTTGAACGTACAAAAAATAAGCTGGATAAGGTTCTTCTTTTTTCCGGAGTTAGAGGTCCTGGTATTAATCCTCGTCCCCCCTTTTCAGAAACAAAAGGTTGAGTCCACTAGTACTATCACTTGGGGCCACATGGGTTTTATCCGGCTTCTCTTTGGGTCCAGAGGGATTAGTACAGCTTAAAGGATTGGGAACCCTTCATTAGAGAAGAAAAATACAAGTTAGGTTCCAACTTATAGACATTCTAATAAATCCAACTTGGTTTCCACCCAATCTAACTCAGCTCCAACCCTCTAATCATAAGGTCCTTGTTGTAACTGTTAGGAACATTAAGAGCTTGTGAGATCAATAGCTAAAAAGAAACTACTCAATTGTTTAGATATATGATTTGGATACGTTGCATCAAGTGTAGACCAAAGTTGTTTGACCTGTTTAAAACCATATCCATATGTTTTAATTTATAGATATTCCAACAATCCTATCAATATTCAGTTAAGTATTATTTTGTTTGTATGATGCCGCGGTAAAAGAGAAACACAATTCCTCCCATACGGAGAACTGTGTAGGGGATAGAAGAACAACAAGCACATCATTCCAACCAAGGCGTGGAAGACTCACACGTGAACACGCTCTAAGACTATTCGGTCGCTTTGTACGCTTCTAAGACAGCCGGTGATAACAGCGGCAGATGCAAAAAGCATATGCTCTTCTTCTTTTTTTCCTCTAAAATTCCACTCTCCCCACCACGCCCACCACTAGTGCACCAAAATCCCCAAAATCCCCTTGTCAGCAGCTTTTGCTTTTACCGATCTCTCTCTCTCTCTCTCTCTCTCTCTCGCTCTTTCCTTTCCATCATTCCTCCCACAACAAGCACAGAATCACAACAGCAGCAGCTGCAGCAACAACAGCATGATGATGATGACGGAGTTTCTGCAAGAACTCCTTCTGACAGCTTTCATCTCCATCGTCTTCGCTTTTTTCCTCGCCAAGCTCATCTCTCTCTCGTCCTCTCCCGATCTCGATCAAGATCTCGCACAAAGACTCATCTCCGCCGTTGATCCCTCTCAATTCTCCCTCTCCGCTGAAAAGATCGAAACTCAATCGATCCGCGAGCTGAAATGCGATGGAGCGGTTTCGATCAAGGACGACGAAGCGGAGATGAAATCCCACGGACAGGAAGCTGCGATCGTCCGTGAGAGAGACGGAGTCGAATTGGAAGGAAGATTGGTACAGGATGTGGAGTTTTGTGGAGAATTAGTGAAGAGAGGGATCGGATTTGAAATCGCTCTCGATTCCGATCGGATTGGGGTAAAAGAGGGTTTGGGAGAAGGTAATGGTGCAGAATTCTTGAAATCCGGTGACTTGGACGTGGAAGAAGCCAAGGACGGGAAGAAATCAGAAAGAGATGGTGAATTTGACGTCCGGTTGGTGAAGGATGAATTTGAAGCGAAGGAAGAAGAGAAATCTGAAAGAGATGGTGAATTTGATGGAGGATTGGTGGAGGAAGCGTCTAGATCAGACTTGAATGAATTCGAAGCGAAGGAAGGTAAGAAAACTGACGGGAATGATGAGATTGATGTTGAATCGGAGAAAGAAGCGGCAAAGGAAGAGAAAAGATCTGAAATTGATGGCGAATTTGATCTAGGATTGGTAAAGAAAGAGGTGGGATTTACTCGATCAAATGTGGCAGATAAGGGAATTGCAATTGAGAAGAGTGATTTGTTTGATGATGAAGATGATGAGTGGGAGGGGATTGAGAGAAGTGAATTGGAGAAGCGATTTGCTGCAATGGCGTCAAGGGTTGCTTTGGGGGGTGGTGATATATTGTCAAAGCTTGGCAGTGATGTGGAGATGCAGTTGTATGGGCTTCACAAGGTCGCAACAGAAGGGCCTTGTTATGAGCCGCAACCTTCAGTGCTGAAGGTTTTCACACGAGCCAAGTGGTATTGAATCTACTCTTTCTTCTTTTCAGTTTTTGACTCTTACTGGTTAGGAATTTTATAGTGATTGCTCTGATATTCTTGTTGAGTAACTATTTGGAATGTTAGGATGTGCTTTGGTCTTGTTTTATTGTATTTTTATTTTTAGGGTCTTGGTTTAGGATTTTTTTTTTTTTAACCAGAACCAATACCATAGAAATGTTCAGACTGTATTGACTTTTATGAAATCTAAAGAAGCAGAATCATTAATAACAATCTGTGCGCTGAAAACCCACTAAAAGTAACCATCCAGATATCGAATACATGGAAAAAAAGGCATAAAAATGGGAAAAAGGAAAAAGCACGAGTGGGAAGCAAATGCAGAATGGTGCATTCTATAAAATTCTGATTTTGGGGTGTTTCTGTTTAATTATGAGAGGTGAGAGTAGTAAATGGGAAATGATAGATGGGCATTGGAAGAAGCACAGTTTATGTGGCTGCGATAGGAGGCTGAAGAGCTGGAGTTGACCAGTTTCCTCATTCATAGTCAATAAAATAGTTTGATGCTATTGAGCTCCCTGATGATTTCTCACAAGGAAGGATCGTTTAAGTAGTTCAAGTTAGAGTTCTTGACTTTGCTGCATTCAACTTGTTTTGTAATCTCCTGTAGATTGTGCAGGTGCCAATTTCAGTGTTCTTGAATCCAGCATGCTGAGTGGAAAAACTATTACTAAGGACTGAATGGAAAAACTATTACTATGTTACAGTTGCTGGTCATCTATGTTATTTGAAGATTGTCTGACACCTTCAAAAAAATCTGACTCATTGACCTAGTGACATCTACAAGCCACATTCAATGATATATCTGTAAGAATGTATTAGAAATGTTGAGAAATGATAGTTTGATGGTAATTCTAATCATTTATGAGTAAGAAAATTCTAAATAAAAATAATAATGATTAAAAAAGTTATATTATATGCTAATTAGTGTTATTTTTGTTAAATACATGTCTTTACATGTTGCTTCGTATGTCAAAGAAAAAACAAACTAGGAAAGAGCTGCATGCCAGTGTTTGCGTCAAATACCGTATGAGAGTCTAAGTAATACCATAGAACTTAAATCTTCATAATAAACTTAAACAATAGTTAGATGCATTTAGGAGTTGTCTGAGCCCCCATACGGAACGCCTCAAGAATAAGGGCCTATCTGTAACCCAATCTCGGGGTGTAGTTTGATTGCTAGTTATAATAACAGGGTAGAGAGCTGCTATGTTTGAGTGATGGAGAGCACTGGTTACGTTGTGCAAGGCATGCTTGGCAGCGATTGGGGAACATGAATCCAGAGGTGGCTATGGAGCAGTATATCAATCTTCTTTCTGACAGCATTCCTGGATGGATTGGAGAAAAGCCTGATGTAAGTAGTAAGCTCTATCACTGATAACTGTCATTCTCTTACGTGTTTTTGGGGCATTGTTGTGTAGCATCTGACGTTCTCTTTGATATTATTCTCATTGCAGGACAACAACATCAAGCAGGAAGTGGATGATTCTTCTACAGAACCGGTGTGTGCATCAAAACCTTCAGATTTAGCTTCATCTCCACACCATCTAAAAAGTTCCATACATGAAAGGTGTCTGATTTGTTAATCATTCCTTTCCATGTTATTTATTTTGTTAATGTTTTTTAATGGCTCTTTTATTGCAGTTTTCTTTAGATTAACATATAATTCTGCAGGATTCCAGAAATTCATCATTGGGTCCCGAATGATGATATTTGTGGTCCAAACCTTCTTGAACAAGGTATGCGTGTAGATTCAATAGCTAATGTGTTCTTTCCCCTTTAACTAAGCATAGAACAATCATGACTACTGTTAGAAAATGAAACTAATATGCTAAATGCATGGATGTGATCATCTCATGAATTGTCAACTGTTCTTAATCTTATCAGCAGTATTCATCAATTAAGAAGTCACATGCTAGCATTGTTTCCATTTGGCAATCCATTTCTAAGGTGACTGTGAGAGAGGAATTGAGAATCAACCTTCTAGTTCCCTACTTTCCTCTCCAACCTTTGGCATAGCTTTACTGTCACCATCTGTCACCTTTTATTTTCTTCTTGACGTTATTTTTTTTAGACAGTAGAAATTGGTTTGGAGGTCAAGCAGCGAGACTTTCGTGGTTGCACACCCTGTTTTCTGTATGATCTCAGTACTTTGCTAAGTCTGGACCATTGATATCATTCTATTCTTTACTCTATTTGTTAGCCATTATTAATCCTGATGATCTTCCTGCGGGAACGTTGGAATATCTTTCATGATCTGTGTGGCCCATCACATTCATGGTTTGTAATCTGAATCCCTAAATCATTGGTGTAGACATAATAGGGAAGGGGGTCAATCTGTATGATTGCTGCAGGATCCTAATTAGCTTCAGTGATCAGACGAAGGTTAGCTTCTACCTCATTTAAGTCCTTTCAATCCCTTTACTGATAACAGATCTGTGTTTGATGGAGCACAGATGTATCTATCAATTTGTTTTCTATGTTGTCGCTTCTGTAGTTTGTACTTTGTAGATGCCTGGACATTTAAATTTAGGTCTACAATGGTGGTCTGAAGGAAAACCAAAAGGAAAAATAAAAAAAATTATGTAATCCTCTTCCATCTTAGAGAGGAATTATTGTAGTTCAAGCATCAACTCTTCCACATGGCTGTAGAAGGTCACATGGGATGCGTTGATGCAATGGCCAGTGGAACCTCCCAAACTGATGCTGCCAAAACGTGCATCTCCTAACATGACCATTATGAGTTATACCTACTGCATCAGTTCCATAATAAAAAGACCAGCTCAACAACTTGTATCCCAAAATAATACATCCCAGAAAGGCCACACGACATTTGGATAATATGGTTATTGCAATATAACAACAAATCAGATCCCATTGCTAAAAAAATTCGCACATTTTAGTGGCACTGATGAAACGGTTCAGCAATAGACATTTCTGTATATTATCTTGAAACCAAATGTTTCTGTGGAGTGCCATTTTTTATTCTCCCTGTAAACTCTCTCTGGGGCAATGAGGAGCTGTCAATAGGAAGGTCTCATGTATGATTAGAGACGACATTAAAATCACTCTGATCAGTGTGATATGTAACATTGGGTTGATTCACCTTAAGTGAAGATTGTTAAATCTTTAGGCTGACAGGTGTGATACTGATATGTGCCATTGTGTTGATTCCCCATGCCTAATCTACAGAATGAATTTTAGCCCACACCATGACAATAAAAGCAAGGATTTGCAGAAAGTTCCCACCAGCTAACATCATTGTTGTTGTTGTTGTTGTTGTTGTTGTTGTGTGTGCATTGTACGGGAAAGGGGGCATATGTATTGGCATTAGGGCTGTGAACATCCTAAGCTTGCTTGTAAGCCAGCTTGACTAGGCTTTAGCTTGGCCTGTTTTGGTTCAACTCAAGTTCGGCTTGTTAAGACTTAAGAGGCTTGACCTGTCTCCATGTATTTAATAAGTGCATATTTATTGCAAAATAAAAAAAAATGTGAATAACAAATAGAATTGTTAACATAGTTAAAAAAAAAACTTTTACTTGATTGGACCATACTACTTAATAATAAACTTAAAAAATAATAAACTAAATTTGATTTTGTTTACAGGTTATTGAAAGATGAATCAATGGGTATGATAACCTAAGTAAGTGATCATATCATTGAAGGGCTTGATTACATATAATCTAGGGTCTTATCGTTAGAGCTATGATAAACCTAAGTTGAATGGAAAGGGAAAATGGAGAGAAAGAAGAAGAATTGAGAGGAGAGAATGATATGGTTGTGGTTGCTAGGGTTAGGCGACCATAACCATATATACTTTATTAAACTTTTCATAATTAAACAAACCTTCAATTTTCCCAAATTACATGAAAGTCGACAAGGTTACTTTATTTTTAAGTAGCCCATCCCTCCCTCCTACCTTAAGCTAATGCATTTATGTTCACCATCCTTAGCTAGGACAAAACATCACTCAACTGTCTTTTGGTTATTGCTTTTATGACGAAGCCCGTAATCTGATCACGTATACTTATGTATGCTAGCTTCACATCCTTTTGTTTGATTTTTTTCCTAATGAAATGACCATAAGCTCTCACGGGCTTGTTCTCATGATGCAATGGATTCTTAACAACACTGATCACTGATGTACCATCACAATCTAGTCATAGGACCGCCTTGCTTAAAACCTAATTCTTCTAATACAACACCCCGTAGGTAATATCTGTATGTTTTGGAACTTTCCCAATCAGCATCGGTTTGCGCCTCTGCTTTCACGTGCCCATGAGATGTATATATGATGCCTTGCCCTGGTGCTCCTTTCTAAGTACCTAAGAATCCTATGAGCTGTAGCCAAAAGATAAGTTCAGGGGTATTGATTATATATAAGCTAAGGTTTTATCATTGGAGTTCTGATAAACCCTAGGATGAAAGAAAAAGGAAAACAAGAGAACTCTAATGATAAACCCTAGGATGAAAGAAGAGGGCAAATGGAGAGAGGAGAAGAATTGGAAGGAGAGTATGATGTGGTTGTAGTTGCTAGGGTTGGGCAACCACAACCATATATAGATTATTAATCTTTTTGTAATTACGAAAAAGAAAAAGCCTTGTCGGTTACAGTGTTAACCTTACAATCCACCCAAAACACACGCACACAAATATGACCATTAAACTTTAAGACTGTAATAAAAGAAGTTTATGATCATTTGACTAGAGTGATAGTTAGCCTCCCTCTAAATCCCATATCAAACCCCTCTCATATTCCATAATCTCATGATCAGCATCTCTGAAATTTGGGCCTCCCCCTCATGTTCTGCAATCACATCAACATCTAAGAAGATGCCAAAACTCCATATCTCTGAAGAAAAATTCAAAGCCTTTTGGACCTCTTTCTTTTCACAAAGCGAGAGGAGAAAAGGAGACGAGTTATGCAGATTCGTTGAGAGAGAGAGAGAGAGAGAGAGAGAGCTTAGATGTCGCTTTATGCAGTTTGTTAGGGTCGAGAGATGGATGGAGAGAGTTTAGTAGAGAGAGTGTGCGTTGAGAGAAAGAAAGAGACGTAGGAGAGGAAAGAAAGAAACACAGGAATTGGAACATAGAATAGAAGGCAGACAGAAACAAATGCTTTCTATTTTAATCCTAGCTGTACCTGTCTTTTAAAGGGCTGGACTGCCTAGTGCACTGAAGAGGCCTCAGTGCTTGAATTTGACAGGTTTCTCTATATGTATGTGTAAATACACATGCACATATATATTTACTGTACATACAATCATACATGCATACATACATGCAATGTATATATATGTGAATTTGTTCTGCCAAGCAGCGTCACCCAGAATGCCACATTTGTGGGACCATTTCGAACCCCCCGACCATTTCTCACACCACCCCCCCCCCCCCCCCCCCCCACCCCCCCCCCTTCTTCCCTTCTTTCCTTTGTCCTCTCTCTCTCTCAGAGATTGCCGCTATCAGACCCATTTGAGCCCTATATGAACTGATTTCACCGTTCGGTCTTTTTGACTGTTGATTTTATGGGGCCCATATCTTGATCATGATGGTATTGGTCCCAATTCCCCAGGTGGGCCTCACAAAGGCCTGCGCTCACACTCCCAGTAGATTTGCATTGTGTGTGTGGTGCGAGCATGTAGCACAGTTGTGTGCTCACTGTTGCAATCACAAGGTTACAAGTTCAACCATATTACCAATCAAATTTATATCTAAATTTAATATAAAAGAATCTCATATGTGGGAGAGTCGGCCTTTTCTTTGGGCCATCCCTCCTCTCTCTATCCTTCTATGCATTGTCATGACATTAACATTAGTCCCCTCTATATTTAGACGAAGAACTCAGGGAAATGGGGATGTTGCGGGGGCATGTATTAAAAAAGAAAAATAGATATCATTAGTGGGTTATCCCTCCACTCCACACTAACATCTGCCCCTGGAAGTGAGCATTGCAGCTTTGGAAGGAAAACTTTAAACTACTTACGGGAATTAGAAAGGAAAAAAAGGAGAAAAAGATAGATCAATGCACAAACTTGCTCTTGCTTGAAATAAATTTTTGGTAAGGCACTAGAAATTCTAACAAAAGCAAGCAAATGAGACAATAGGTGGGAGGAGAGTATATGTCTCAAACAGGGCATGTATCCGCTGATGGAGGACTTTATGCGGGTGCCGTAACCAGAATAGGAGGTAGACGGAAGAACAAAGAAATAACATTAACTTGGAGTGACCCAAAGCTATTTTGTTTTAAATGCAAATAAATCTGACACGGCAAATTGGCATATCTAAATCTTATCAAATTTTTAATATTTAACAAACTAATTTTCTTGTCTCGATATCTCTATTCCCAATTCGGTATTTGAGACATCACCTAATTTCTGAAAACCAATAATCTATGAAATCCTGTATAACGACACTCAAATGGAACTAATTTTGGAGTTAAAATAGATAGATGATGAAGCATAAAAGGTGTTTAGAAGTTTGATACTTGGATGATATTGATCGAAGGAATATTAGGAAGGAAAAATCAAATTGGAGATGTGAATGATTGAAAGTGGATGCAATGGGAAGAGCGTCACTAATGCCCTGTTTCTTCGTACCTTATTAGCTGAGTTCATGTTTTTTTTATCCCCATGATATTGATCTTTGACATGTCCATATTCTAATGGCTCATGTTTCTTATGTCTGCTATGTAGCTGTTCTCTTGAGAGTTGAGAATCATGTTTACTGTTTAATTTAATCATTTTAGTCCACTGATAAATAAATGCACTGTTATTCCTTCAGAACATTCTGTAAATGATGCTTCTGCCTGATCAATATGCGTCATCCAACTATGGGGACAGTATATATAGGGAGACTCAGAGCAAGAGCATATAATCTTGGTGACGTGTGCCCTGCAGATTTGTGAATCCTTCATTGTCAATAAGACCATGGATGTATGTAAGAAAAACTGTTGTGTGTTGTGTGTCTGAACTATGACTAATACTTGTGTGTATATAATTGATTGGGTATATATGGCTTTTATATTGATTCCTCCATTGGATACATTGTTCCTCAACTTTATGTTGTGCTTTATCTTGGCCTCTCAAAGAAACTTGACAATACAAAAGAGAAATGAACGTTTATTCTAAATGATCCCTACCTGTCTAAAGCATCGAAGCCAATGGTTATTTAAATCCTACACATAATCTTACCATGCATTTTTATCGGTTTATCCCAGACTGATGCTTTGAACAGGCAACTTAAGTAGTCAGAAAAGATGAATGATTACCGTCTCCAAGGTGATCTCAATGAAGAAACACAGATTATAGTGGCTGTTTATGTCTGTTTCACGGCTATTTTAATGGGAAATATTCACTACAGCACTTATCTCAAGTACCATGTACCTATTGCCTAATCACTCTTGAGGCACAGATGCTCTTCAGTGAGTGACCAATTGGTTATGAAGAAAGGTTGAGGATTTAATGGGACATGTGAGAAGAACCTTTGACTGCAATAGTACAAGCTTAGGGGCTTTGAGCCTCTGACATACAGAGGACAAGGAGTCAAGGACTAAAAACACCAAATTTTTTTCCATAGAATTAGGATACAACTTGATAGTGGGTGCTGGAATATATGGTTTCTTACTTTTATTAACATCAATTGATGTTGGGATCTTCCTTCACCAAGGTCTCCCATCTAGGCATACTTCCACTGGAACTGCTATCCTTCCTCCATGACTATTGATGGGGTGTTGTTCACTTTAATGCAGCGCTAGTTGCCAAGGTGGAAGAGAAATTCAAAAGAAGTGAGAAACAGAATTAGGGAGTGAAGCTTTGAAAATAAATATAAATACTGTAAACAGGAATTTGATCAATAAACATTTGAGAAAAAACTTGAAAAACATGCTATGAAACATATGGGGAACATTTGATAAGCAATTGAGAAATGAAATATTGTTGTAAAAAGGAGAGAGACAGAGAATATTAGAGGGAGGAGAGATAGTTTTTTATTATCTCATTATTTGTTGCAAATACAAAGGTAGAGATGTCTATATATAAGTAAAGTAACCCCACAAAAGAGGAAACCTAAATCTAACCCTAATTCATCTCAAGTGGGCATTCACCCAAGATCCATATCTTATAACACTCCCCCTTGGATGTTTTCTATTATCTCATTATGTGTTGCAAATACAAAGGTAGAGATGCCTATATATAGGCAAAGTAACCCCACAATAGAGGAAACTTAAATCTAACCCTAACTCATCTCAAGTGGGCATCTACCCAAGATCCATATCTTATAACACTCCCCCTTCGATGACCACCACTCAATGACAGTTGCCTCATTAAAAAAAAAAAAAAAAACTTTGCTAAGGAAAAACCCAGTGGGAAAAAACCAAAGTGAAGGGAAAAAGAGTACAACATTCTTAAAGATCATTAAACTGGTGTTGGACGTGCATAACGCTACCTCGTTAAAACCTTAAGTAGGAAAACCCAGTGAGATGAAACCTAGAGAAGGAAAAAGAGTACAACGCACAAATGTCCATAGGTAGCATACTTCAGGATGCTCCCTGATAAATCAGTCCCCGTGATGATAGCAACCATTTACATAGTTTGATGATAAACTCTACGCATGCCAATCTCATATACAAATTTCTAAAATACTTATTTTGGCAAAGATTCGGTAAACATGTAAGCCAGATTGGTACTCGAACGAATTTACTTGACTTCAACTTCATTGTTTTTCTGAAGTTCATGAGTGAAGAAGAACTTCGGTGCTATATGTTTAGTCTTGTCTCCTTTAATTAAACCTTTTCGGATCTATCTTATGCATGCTTCATTATCTTCATAGATAATATTTGGGATACCTGTAATAGAAGGTAATTGACAAGAACTACAAACATACTAAATCAAATATTTTACCCATACACATTCCCTACTGGCTTCATATAGAGCCAAAATCTCAGCATGGTTGGAGGAAGTAGCTACCAAAGTTTGTTCAGTAGTACGCCAAGAAATGGCGGCATTACATTTTAGAAACACATAACATGTCTGTCATCGACCCTTATGAGGATCAGAGAGATAACCTGAATTTGCATATCCTACTAAACTGGAATCTTTATGATCATTAGCATAAAATATTCCCAAATCAGTTGTTCCACGCAGATATCATAGGATGTGTTTAATACCAATCAAGTGCCTTTGAGTTAGTGCGGAGCTATACCTGGCAAGTAGATTCACAAAAAATGCAATATCTGGTCTAGTGCATTGTGCCAAGTACATCAAGACTCCAATAGCACTTAAGTATGGTACTTCGGGACCTAATACCTTTTCATTTTCCTCGATGGGACGATATGGATCTTTCTATATATCAAGAGACCGGACAACCATAGGGGTGCTTAATGGATGTGCCTTGTCCATACCAAATCGTTTTAAAACCTTCTCGGTATAATTAGATTGATGGACCAACATCCCATTAGAATTTCTCTTGATTTGCAATCCGAGACAGAATCTCGTTTTTCCAAGGTCTTTCATTTTAAATTCTCTCTTTAAATAATCAGCAGTTTCTTCAAGCTGTTTTGGAGTCCCTATCAAATTTATGTCATCCACATAAACTGCTAATATTGCAAATCCCTTCAAGAATTTCTTTATAAATAGACACGGGCAAATGGGATCGTTTTCATACCCCTTTTTAGACAAGTATTCACTAAGACGATTGTACCACATTCTTCCGGATTGCTTCAGGCCATACAATGATCGTCTTAATTGGATTGAGTACGTACTCCTTGGCTTTGCTTCAGGCAAAGGAAATCCTTCCGGGATTTTCATATGAATTTCTGTGTCTAAGTCCCCATACAAGTAAGCAATTACAACATTCATGAGTCTCATTTCTAAATTTTGAGAAACTGCTAAACTTATCAAGTATCTGAATGTCGTTATATCCATAACAGGGGAATATGTTTCCTCATAATCAATCTCACGTTTCTGCATGAAACCTTGTGCCAGTAATCGTGCCTTATATCTGGTGATTTCATTCAGCTCATTCCTTTTTCTTACAAACACCCACTTGTAACCTATAGGGTTAATATCTTTTGGGGTTTGTATTATAGGTCTAAATACACCACGTTTGTTGAGAGACTCTAACTCTGTTTTGATGGCATTCTCCCATTGTGGCCAGTCCTTTATTTATCAACATTCATTTATAGAATGTGGTTCTGTGTCTCAATCATCATCATCATTTTTCTTCGATATTTGTGTAGCTACCTCATATGCAAATACGTCATCGATGATAATCTCATTTCTTTTCCATCTCTCTCTTGAATAATTGTAAAGTATAAAGATCTCTTCATTTTTCGGTACCGGTGCCTCTTTAGGAGCTTCTAAAGTCTCACCAGGGACTTCCATTATTCTAGAGAGAACGGACTTTGCCATAACCTCTTCAAGAGCATTATGTGCCTCTTCGGGAGCGTTACATGCCTCTTTTAGAGGATATGATGATGATTTCTCATTTCTCCTTTTACAAGGAGTTGAGTCCTTTGAACCTATAGGTCTGCCACACTTCTGGCGTATCGCAGATTCTTTTGCTGCCGTATTTTGACTTCGTCCTATAGGGACATTAATCCTGGCAGGTGCATTCATAGCTGGCACATGTGACTTCGTCATCTTTGTTGCATCGTTAAATGCATCAGGTAATTTGTTTGCAATTTCTTACAAGTGCACAATTCTCCGTACTTCATTCTCACATTGTGAAGTTCGGGGATCCAGATGAGACAAAGTGGAAGTATTTCATCTTAATTCTCACCGCACTTCAAGAACGGTTTGTTCTACAGGAACAATACGTTCGTCAAGAACTATCTTATCTCCCCCTAACGGCGGGAAGATTGTCTCATCGAATTGACAATCGGGAAAACGAGCAGTGAAGACATCTCCTGTCCTTGGTTCTAGATATCGAATAATCGAAGGAGATTCATAACCTACATATATTCTCAATCTACGTTGTGGTCTCATCTTAGTACGCTTAGGAGGTGGTATTGGGACTTAAACTGCACAACCAAACTTGCGCAAGTGAGAAATATTGGGTTGATGTCCTGATATAAGTTGTGCAGGAAAATATTAATGATAGGCCGTGGGCCGAAGTCGAATTAACATTGCTACATGCAACAAAACATGTCCCCAAGCACTAACTGGCAATTTGGATTGCATCAGCAGAGTTCTAGAAATAAGTTGGATGTGCTTGATCAAGGATTCAGCTAAGCCATTCTGGGTGTGGACATGGGGGACATGATGTTCGACTACAATTCCTATAGACGAACAAAAATCATCAAAAACCTGTGATGTAAATTTGCCTGCATTATCAAGTCTTATAGACTTAATGGGATAATCAGGAAAGTGAGCCCTCAGTTTAATTATTTAAGTTAATAGGCGGGCAAATGCTACGTTCCTAGTTGAAAGGAGGCAAACATCCGACCAGCGGGTGGAGGCATCGATCAAAACCATAAAATACTTAAAAGGTCGACTATGAGGATTGATGGGTCCACAAATATCACCTTGTATCCTTTGTAAAAAGGATGGGGATTCGTATGCAACTTTAGTAAAAGAGGGTCGGGTGATTAATTTCCCTTGTGAACATGGGATACATTAGTATCCACTATGTATGGTCAATTGATAGTTCTCTAAGGAATGTCCAAAAGAGTTATCTATGATTTTTCTCAATATAGTAGTCACAGGGTGACCTAACCTATCATGCCAAAACTGTAAAGCCTTAGGATCATTGAGCTTCAGGCTCGACTTTGTTGTTTTGCTCATAACAAAATGTGATTCAACATTAGAGATTGTCGTGTAATATAACTCTGAAGAGAGTGCACTTAGTTTTTCTAGTATTTGCTTCTGGCTTCCAATACTAGTAACGATGCATAAGTATTCCTTGTTACCTTCACTTACAGTCTCAATGCGGTACCCATTCATTCTAATGTCTTTGAAACTAATCAAGTTCCTTCGAAAACTTTTTTAGAACAAAGCATCTTTAATGAATAGATAGGTACCATTATGTAACAT
The DNA here is from genome assembly GCA_028538565.1 of Umbellularia californica. Lineage (NCBI taxonomy): Eukaryota > Viridiplantae > Streptophyta > Magnoliopsida > Laurales > Lauraceae > Umbellularia > Umbellularia californica. The sequence goes on from JAPQWN010000007.1 coordinate 58,124,989, forward strand.
CATATGGGCTCTTCCGGAGCCTTCAATTATCTGTACAGGTCCAGCTATGGTGGATACCTTTCGTGGAATGAACATCAATTCTGAGAAAAAATTCTGATTTTTCATAATGGTGTGTGTTGTGACACTATCTACCAAACATAAATTGTCCTCAGTTCCATGATCCATACCTTAAACAAAAATAATAAAAATATCATAACTATGCAATCATATGATTAAAATAATTAAAAAATAACCATAAATTATGACAATAATGAAGTTTACTATCAAAACAAAAAAAATCTAAGAAACATGCATTTCAAATGAACTAAAAGAAATTTAAGTTTTTAATGTTCAAAGACTAAACATATAGCACCGAAGTTCTTCTTCACTCATGAACTTCATAAGAACAATGAAATTGAAGTCAAGCAAGTTTGTTCGAGTACCAATCTGGCTGACCTGTTTACCAAATGAACATACCGAGGAAAGATGTACTTCCTTTGAATGCCTTTTGTTTTTTATGCACTTAAACCAAGAGGAGAAAGCCAAAGCAAACCAAGAGGAGAAGAAAAAAAAATAAGACGTGCTTACTCCTTTGAAGATGCACGCAAATCGACACCAGATAGGTTTGTTTCTTTTCAACTCATGCAACAGGCGGATGGGTTTTGACGGGTAGGTCTTCAATCACGCATGTAGAAGAAAGCTTGGAGATTTCTACCTTTTTTTTTTCTCGTGCTGATAACATGTTGTAAAAAGGAGAGAGACAGAGAGAGAATATTAGAGGGAGAAGAGAGATAGTTTTCTATTATCTCATTATGTGTTGTAAATACAAAGGTAAAGTTGCCTATATATAGGCAAAGTAACCCCATAAAAGAGGAAACCTAAATCTAACCCTAACTCATCTCAAGTAGGCATCCACCCAAAATCCATATCTTATAACAAATATGAAATATAAGAAACATCTGAGATGCAACTGATAAAGAGTATGACATGTTTTCGGAACTGTAGGTGCATTCGCCAATCTCAAGCAAATTTGATTATTTTTTGTTTCATCTTTTTACATTGTGGGTTTTCTTTTTCAATTCTTATCTAAGCATTTTCTGTCGAAGCATCGAAGGAAAATTTGTTGTCCAAAGATGGGAGTATTTTTCATATCTGTTTAGTTTTTCAAGCATTTTGAAAAATGGACATTTACTTCAAAAATCTCATTAAATAGGGTAACTACAACTGAGGACCCTAATGACGGCCAAGGACCTCCAGCCCAAAATCCAATATTTCATTCGATTTTCCCCTTGGTTAGTTAATATCAACATAATACTAAAAAATAAAATTAAAAATTAAAAAACGTTCTTCACCCCCAAATCAACAGCAACAATAGAATAGAATAAAGAGAGGGAGGAGAAGAAAGAGATCAATGCCCTACTCCTTTTTTCTCAATCACAGTGAGTGAGAGAGAGAGAGAGAGATTGTTCAATGTCAATAAAACCATAAACAACGGAAAACTCAATTTTTGTTGATGCTAACTGGGCGTTTTTGTTGATGCGAACACAATTTTAGGTTGATATTGACGAATCTTCTGTCGACGTTAACAAATTCACAGGGTCACTCGTGACACTAACTGGGCATTTATATTAACGTCAACACAATTTTATGTTGATATAGACGAATCTCCTGTCGACGTCAACAAATTCACAGAGTTACTCGTGCTGTTAACTGGGCATTTTTGTTGATGTCAACACAATTTTATGTTAATGTAGACGAATCTTCTATCGACATTAACAAATTCACAAGGTCACTGATTGTAATAAACGGGCATTTATGTTGATGTCAACACAATTTTATGTTAATGTCGACGAATGTTTTGTGGATGTCAACAAATATTACTCATGACACAATATAAATCTGGTTATGTTGACATCAACAAAAAAGAGCAAAACGGAAAAAAAATAATAATAAAAGAAATTATTTGGGCTGGAGGTCTTTGGCCGTCATTATAAAAGTTTAGGGTCCTCAACTATAGTTACCTTAGTTAAAGGGATTTTTGTAGTAAATATCCCAAATAAAATTTAGTGCATTTCAAAAAGAGTAAAAAGTATAAGAATCTGGAATATTTTCACCTTAAAATCAATCTAACCTGCTTTACAGCATCACATTGTGCTTCTAATAAGTATGAACGAACGAGAAACCCTCACATAGCTGTCCAGTGATCAATCGTTGCGGGCAGATTGGTGGTCTCATAGGTTGTATACCACTAACCCATCTATAAACAAAAGAAAAAAAAAAGTATGAACGTACCTTAACATATATATATATATATATATATATAAAATATAGACTGCTTCAATTAGATGATTTTTCCAATGATTATTTACATTGAAGCTTTCATCTGAGTTGCACTCGACATTTTGTTATTAATCTTGGAAACTTATTCTGTGCACCAGGAGAGCAATCGAACTCCCTCTCCTCATTCTTATATACGTAGACACCTATATGTAAAAAAAAAAAAAAAAAAAAAAAAAAAAACGAGCTGCATTTATACAAGGGCTGGTTACACTTGTTCATTGATATTTTGACCGCTTTTGTGAGATCTTCTATCATTGGTTATATCGACGATCTTCTATCGTTGGCTTGACCAGTTCACACATAGCATCACAGACCAGTGACTCCCATTTGCATGTTCCCAGTTGGCTCAGTTGGCATTAGCATGATAAATATGGGAAAGGCTCTCCTAGGAACGTCTTTCATGGGGACACATTCGGCGGATACTGATTGTTTTTCGCGCGTGAGACTCCTTCATGATCAATCCGACCTGGCCCAAATTTGACACATATTCAAATATTGTTAATGATAGATCGGAATACATCAGAATAGAGAAACATAATTTACCAAAAAAATTAGGAATACTGAACCCAACATATATAGTTTGGATATGGCTTTGATGATTATTATGATTATCCAACTGTTCTGTTACTCACCATTGAATTGAGATCCTAAAAAAAGAAGTAATTCCTTCTAAAACCATTAAAATTAAAAACCATGGATGAAGGGGTTCGAATGATCTACTAGGTTTGATATTTTGCAGACCACTAGGTTTCATTGAGATATATTCATCCACCACCTCCCCATGATTGGTAATTGTAAGTGCCTAAAAATTACGGACTTGGTTAGGCGAGTATTAAACTCTTAATGATGTTGTTAAGCTACTTTGAATGGACTGGATGCCCTGAACCTGAAAGGGAGAGGAGAAACAAAGGTCAAAGCCCTTGGCTACAGTCAGCCAAAGGCACTCTGATGCCTAAGTTAGTGCAATCACTAAACAAAGGGAGAGTGAGTAAGGAAGAAGAAGGTTCAGGCAATAAGGTAAGTGTATTATATGTTGCGTACCTTTCATGGATCTTACCATCCATATATATAGGGGGACGAGTGTCCCATCGGAAGCTTCCTGAGTGGAAGTAAGTGAGAGCACTGTCCCATCAAACCCTACCTCGGATCCTCAGTGGGGGTAGGTGAGAGTACCGTCCCATCAGATCTCTCCTCAATCCCACACAAATGCGGACATGATCGGCGGATAGGGATAACTCCTTATCGATATCCAGCGGCCACCTTATCTGTCAGTACGTTCTGTAACGTAGCTGTCCCGTCACATAATTATGACTCAACGTTCAGTGTTCACCTCGGTCAATAGAGCCGAACTGGAGCAGTCACCGAGGTTGTGGGAGTGAGTTCGGACACTTCTGTCGAGATGCGAAAGACCAAACTCACAGGAGCATGCTCGGTACTCCTACCGAGATGGGCTCAAGCTCGATGTCCGCTGGCGTAATCGCCGAGCCGGACGAGGCCGAGATCAAAGCAAACCTAGTTGGGCACTTCTACCCAAAACTAGGGGTAATTTTAGTATCATGAAAATGCCCCGCACAATTGGCCCCTAGCTCCTGATCTTCTGAGAGTTCTATCTCTCTGAGGTCGAGAGCTAAGCATTAGAGAGTTCCCATGCCGAGCTTGTAGCTCTTTATCCTGATATCGATTGCTGACGTCTGATCCTTATCGCGCTAATTCGCTGGCTCGAAAGTGTCGATGTCGCTTCGCCTACCCGAGACAATCAATTACCCTGGCGACATTACTGCGGAAAGCGTACCGCCCTTGCTATGTGCCACCATCCGATCGGCGTACGGCTGTTTCGAAGCGACGCGTATGGCTCCCGAAGCGTCGGCTCGAACGAGCGTTCTCGAAATTCGAGATGGCGCCTCTCTGTTCTATATATACAGTACACCCTTCTCTGTTCTTCTACTTTGGCATCTGAAAGAGAGAATCTCCTTGCGAAAGAATCCCCGTGTGACAGCGTCTTCCGACAGACAATCCCGGAGGCTTTCGAACCTTTTCCGTCTTTGTGAGTCTCTCTTTCACCTCCCCTTTCCTGCGTCCTTCCCGGAGCCCTTGTTAGGACCCCTGTCTTGTCTCTGTTTTCTGTCCGTCTTCTTTCCGCCATTAGCTTTAGAAATGGGAGTGTATAGGCATTGGGTAGACACCCCCACAAGCCCTAGAAGGTTTTAGAAATATGTATAGGATCCCCGAAGAGGTCCTAATCAGGATAGACGACCCAGAGAATGCCTTTGATGGCAGGATCTTTCGGAATGGCTGAATGCCATTCCCTCTGGTGTCAATCGTAGAGGGGGGGAGTTAGGTTCCCGATCCACCCACTTCTGAGGACATGTCTTCGAAAGTGGAACTTCTGCCCATGTCAGCTCATGCCCAATAGTTTTAAGATAATAATGGGCACTGCCGAGCTGAATAGGATATTAGAGATCAACTTTGGTGTCCATGACATCGAGGATATATATGACCTATGCAAAGCCGCAGGGGTCGACGACAGCTACTACCTGTTGACACCAAAAATGTCATTTTGCCTCTTCAACATCAAGAAAGCTGCATGAAGTCGCAACCTGCCATAAATAGGCAATGCAACTTCTCCAAAAAAATCAAATCTTGTCAGAATCAAACAAAAACTGCAAGATCCTTCAAGACAGCCAAGGGAGGAGTACACAAGGAGTTTCGGGCCATTTCAGAATCATTTGGCCTAACTTCGCTTCTCCGACAGCTAAATTGGCGCTCCCGGCGGCGACATCATCGAAGACGTCAAAACTTCGATCAGAGCCTACGGATGACTCCAGCATGTCTCAAAAGGGCTCCATGCCAAATTTCAAGTCAAACCGACAACGTTTGACCCTCCATCAATGCTCGAGCAGCAAAATCAAGCCTACCGGCGGCGGGAACCACCGAAGCCTTCGCTCATCAAACCAAGTGCATGAGTGGCTTCAACATGCTTCTAAAAGGCTGCACGTCGAATTTCAGGTCATTCCGACAACGTTTGACCAGGTTTCGACGCTCCGAAAGAAAATCAAGCCTACCGGCGGCGGAGCTCTCCGGGACCATGGTTTCCAAGACAGAGCCTGTGGATCATCTCAAAATGACTCCAATAGGTTCCCTGTCAAATTTCAGGTCAATCGGACACCGTTTGACCGCACATCAACGCGCGGCATCTTTCTCGCGGCAAAATCAAGTCTACTGGCGACGGGACCCCAAACGGCTTCAAACTCAAACAAAAGCCTATGGTTGGTCTTATTTATTGCTCAGCAGGCTTCACCTCAAATTTCAGGTCATTCCGACATCGTTTGACCAAGTTTCAGCTTCTGACGGAAAATCAGCAGCTCTACGCGACAAAGTCTTCGGCTTTCCCGAAAAATTGGAAACTTTGCACTCTAAAAATGCAAGGATTCTCATCAGGTTTTCTACAGGGAAATCAAGCCAATAAATGAGAAGAAATGTCAGGAAAAATACAGAAGAAAACGGCGATGAAAAAGACCGCAAAACGGACCAAAAAGGGGAGAAAAAACCCCAGGGTCGCAGCCCGCGACCCTGGCCCAGGGTCGCTGGCCCATGGTCGCCGGCGACCATGGAAGTCCGGGTCACCGGATTTTTCGCCGGTGACCCATTTTTCCGTCCCTTTTCGCGTTTCGCGCACTTTGGCCCCTGTGGTTTCCTGAAAATGTGATTTTTAGTGCTTAAAATTGACTTATATCCGACGACATCTCAGATCCGCCGTCAAAAGCATAAAATCATCAGTGATCGCTCCAAGATCGCCAACCGGTCGACCAAAAAAGTGTGTTTTCCGCCCGATCGATCGAAAAATCGACAGGATAGATGTCATCGGCCCGCTCTTAACTATCAATGTCTAAAGTTACATGTTCATCCGATGTCGATCAGCATGAAGATCCATCGATGATCATCGCCATAAGAATTCCAGAAGACACGGCACGGCCCGCGACTCTTCGACTGCTCGGCGACCAATTAATGTGGTTAATTGGCTAGCTTTATGGCAGTCATTAACTCATTCTATTGGACGGCCCAATCAGAAGCAAGCATTCGGGAGTTACAAATCAAGAGATTCATGGCACTTAAACCTTGAAACTCCTCCCATCATGGCGATTAAATGCCCTCAATCTCCACCGGCCAATCAGAAGCCAAGATCCAAGAGTTACAAAATAGAGGAATTAAACCTTGTAACTCCTCCATTTATGTAGCTTTATGATAATTAAAGCTCATAAACCCTCCTAAATGGCTACCGGAAAGCCTATAAATAGGAGAGCACCCCAAGCATTCCGGGGGGCACTTCAAAAGCACCATAGATCCAGAAATCTGAGAGAAAGAGAAAGGGAGAAAACTCTGCTAAAGTCCTGCACCGGCTACCACTACAAGGTGACAAAAGTCCCTTCAGGGGCACCCCCCCCCCAAGGTCCTTGCCTTCTCCCGCTGCCTCCAATGACTTAGACATGGCTTTTCAGCCCGTCTACTTAGCTTTTTATTGGACATAGGACCTCCTCTTGGTCTTTGTCCTCTAAAAACCTGAGGTTATAGCCAAGCCAAGCGAATCAAGAGCATCCTCTGTTCTCATCTGCATGGATGATGGCGAAGCCCATACATGGCTTGCGACCGTCAATCTGAACGAGTCCCCCACAATCTCCTGAGAAGTTAGATCCTCCTTTTCTTGCTTTTCATTGTAGTTTGTATTTTTCTAAAGAGACAAAAATCACAACTCTTGTCTTTCATTATTGATGAGAATTGTAAATCGGCTATAAACGCCAAAATCAGCTATAAATGCCAAACAAAATCGCCTTTCACGGCAAACCAAGAAAATGTCTCTTTTCTTAAATATTTGTGCAATGGAAAACTTGAAAGAAGTTGATTTCCTTTTTACTTGCGAAGGTTGATCTCCGGATTACCACTTGCAATTCCAAGTAAAATAGAAAATCTGGCACACCCACACAAAGAAATGTTGATGCATGCTTCAGCCCCCCGGGCGCGAAAGGGCCGGACCCGACGGACTCCCACGTCCGCCAACCCCGGTAGCACCCTCGGCAGGAGCGCGTTCCATCACTACCTTCGCGGGAAGCCGAAGAGGGAGCCGTTCGTCTATGACCTGGAGGACTCGAGCAAGCACGCCAGGGACGATCACCTATTCGTCTCCGGGGAGTAGGAGTTTCAGGGAGTCCAAGCCTGCGGAGGCCAGGATATTCAGGGTCCCCCGTCGTCTCGGGAAAGCCCCAAGTAAATACCGAGCTCACTACCTTGTTTCCTTGCCTTTATTATTTTATTTCTTGCCGAACTCATGGGTCTCTGCGTGCCGAGCAGGTCACAGCAAGAAGAAGAAGGAGGCCAGCCAAGTCGGGTGGAGGAGGAACGACAAGTGGCTGAAGGCGGTGAAGAAGTATCAGAGCCACCACAGTCAGGCGGCCTGGGATCTACTTGGGTACCAGCCCGTGTATTGCTCCTTCATCCCGCGAAGGACCGAAGCTCCTCTGCCGATCGAGGAGCCTGAGGACGTAAAGCCCGTGCTTGCCCTGGGAGCGGGACCCTCTACTTCGAGAGTCGAGCAAGAGCCCGTCGACCCCCAGCAGGAGGTAGACGTGATCCCCTCAAGCTCCGAAGAAGAAGAAGAAGAGGAGATGCCACTAGAGCGTCGCCGGCCCCCTCTGGAAACATCAGACCTGAGGCCCAGGGTGTTGGGGGGGGGGGGGGGGGGGGCAAGTTCCTCCAGAAGCTCCGAAGAAGAAGAAGAATAGGAGATGCCACTGGAGCGTCGCCGGCCCCCTCTGGAAACATCGGACCTGAGGTCCAGGGTGTTGGGGGGGGGGGGGGGGGGGGGGGGGGCAAGTTCCTCCAGAAGCTCCGAAGAAGAAGAAGAATAGGAGATGCCACTGGATCGTCGCCGGCCCCCTCTGGAAACATCGGACCTGAGGTCTAGGGTGTTGGGGGGGGGGGGGGGGGGGGGGGCCAAGTTCCTCCAGTTTCTCTTCCTCCGAGCTCCCCCACCCCCCCTCATCCGCGGCCTCTGACGCCGCTGGGTCATCTGCCGTGATTGGTGCCCCTTTGACCGGAGCCCAGAAGCGTCCTGCCGAGGCTGGCAAGAAAGGTGCCCCGGCAGATAAGACAGAGAAGAGGCTGAGACTACATGGGCCAGCGAAGTAGGCCCCGGGGAAGATGGGCGCCCAAGAGAAGGCGCCGAGATCGGAGGGGCCGACGGAGGAGGGACCCGGCCCGAACCCCGCGCCTCGGTACATCTGCGCAGAGGCATTTAAGCCGAACCTGATGCTGGAGCCTAGGAGGCCTCTAACAGTGGAGGACAGGCTGGGCGACAACTCCTTTGTCCTTGCCGCGCTCACCAGGGCCTATTGTCTCCCACGCGACATGGAGAGGCACCAGAAGGCAGAGGATGCAGCTCTGGTGATAGCAGCAATGCACGCGTCTATAGCGGTGAGTCCTGCTTTATTGTGAATCTTGTAGTTTCTGACCTCGGTACCTTTCTGACTTTGGTCTTCTTTTTGCAAAACGTACAAAGACTTGAAGTGGTATTGGAGAGGGCCCTTCAGGGCTCCTCCAAGGCCTCTCAGTTGGAGGAGGAGAAAAGGAAAATTGCGTCTGCCCTAGAGGCGAGCAGTGGGAGGGTGCAGGAGCTGGAGGAAAAGAATGCGAAACTAGCTGCAAAGATGGACTCGGCGGCAACCGAGATCATCAGACTGAGGGCCGAGACGCGTGACTTAAAGAGGGCGGCTGAAGAAAAGGCAAAGAGGGCTACTCAGCTCGAGGTCGAGATATTGAAACAAAAGACCGAGTTAGCAGCCCTGGCAAAATCGAAAGCCAAAGCTGAGTCCGAGAGGGAAGCCATGGAGAAGGAAAAGGCTGAGGTAGAGGAATCACTACAGGCGGAGGTGGACGCTACATATAAGGATGGAGTGGCAGACGCAACGAGAAACTATGAGGCTCAATTAGTCGAGCTGAGCAAAACACTATTCGAGCTTGGGTGCAAGGCTGCACTGAAAGAAGCTGGGAGCTCCGAACTTCACCCAATGTTCCAGAACCCACCCAAGTTCGTACCTTGCGCGCCTGAGCCTGTGTCCACTCCTGATCCTTCCCTCGAGCCTCCCTCCTGTTCCAGCGCCCCAATTCCCTCATTTTCGGAAGTTCCTCCTGCTACTAAGACGCCTGCTAAAGAGGTTCGCGACGCCAGCGCCGGGGGGGCCCAAAAAGATGTCCGTTGATGTATTTGCTTTCTTTTCTTTCACTGTACTTGGGGAGATGTCCGAACTTGTAATTTTCTTTTTGCTCAGATGTAAAAGACTTTCGAAAATAAATACAATCTTCTTTCTTCATCTCTGTGTGCAATGTGCTTCTTTTGTCTTGATGGATATAATTGAATATAATTGTTCTTTCTCATTTTCGGCTTCCGAGCTTGGCCTCATAACTAGAATGAAGATGAGTAACAAGGACAATGGTAGGTTGCCGAGCTTGATTCCATAACCAGAACAGGGTAGTAAAGCTAGGTTCTACAACAGGAGCAAAGTAGCAACTAGGTTCTATAACCAGAGCAGAGGAATTGAGTTCGGTTTCACAACCAGAACTGAATAAGCTAGGTTCTAAAACTAGAGCTAGAGAAGATAGGTTCCATAGCCAGAGCTAAAGAAGTAACTGAGCTAGGTTCCATAACCAGAGCAGGAGTTACCGAGTTCGATTCTTTAACCAGAACTAAGTAAGCTAGGTTCCATAACCAGAGCTAAGCTATTGAGTTTGGTTCCACAACCAAAACTAGGTAAGTTAGGTTCCATAACCGTAGTTGAGCTTGTTTCCATAACCAGAGCTAAGGAATTGAGTTGGGTTCCACAACCAGAACTAGGTAAGCTAGGTTCCATAACCGTAGCTGAGCTTGGTTCCATAACCAGAGCTAAGGAATTGAGTTCGGTTCCACAACCAGAACTAGGTAAGTTAGGTTCTATAACCGTAGCTGAGCTTGGTTCCATAACCAGAGCTAAGGAATTGAGTTCGTTTCCACAACCGGAACTAGATAAGCTAGGTTCCATAACCGTAGCTGAGCTTGGTTCCATAACCAGAGCTAAGGAATTGAGTTCAGTTCCACAACCGGAACTAGATAAGCTAGGTTCCATAACCGTAGCTGAGCCTGGTTCCATAACCAGAGCTAAGATGGATGGTTCTCTAACCGAGTCGATGTAAGCTGGTTCTTCAACCGAACTGAGTGCAGATGCCAAGTTCCGTAACTTGGGCAAAAAACTCGAAAGCAACAAAACGCATCCTTCTACAAGAATTAATTTTATTGACTTCAAAGATTGAGTACAGTTTAAAAATAGTATTTTTTGAAGTGCGTAGCATTCCATGGACGGGGTAGCTCCCTACCTTCCATGTCCTCAAGTTTGTAAGCTGATTGCCCAGCTGCCGAGATCACCTTGAATGGCCCGTGCCAGTTCGGTGCGAGCTTTGCTTCACTGGGATTTTTATCTGCCGGAAGAGTCTTCTTCAAGACCAATTCTCTAGTTGAGAACTTCCTCTCTTTGACCCTTTCATTGTACCCTCTGGCCAGTTATTACTGGTAAGAAGCTAAGCGAATGGCTGCTCCATCCCTTCATTCTTCAGCCAGACCAAGCTCTTTGGTGAGGCTCACTTCCTTCTGGCCTTGGTCAAACAGTTTTGACCGGAGGGTCGAGAGACCGACCTCGAGTGGGATCACAACTTCCATCCCATAGGCCAGGCAAAAGGGTGTTACCGAAGTGGAGCGCCTTGGGGTAGTCCTATACGCCCAAAGGACACTCAGAAGCTTTTCCACCCATCTCCCTTTAACTCGGTCGAGTCTCTTTTTGAGTCCATCCAGCACTACTTTGTTTGAGATTTTAGCATGTCCGTTGCTTTGTGGGTAGGTCGGGGTGGAATAGTAGTTTTTGATACCGAGCTCTCCGCAGAAGTTTTTGAAGAAGTTGGAGTCGAACTGGGTTCCATTATCCGAGATCAAGGCTCGGGGCACTCCAAATCTTGTGACAATGTTCCTCCACACGATGTTTTTGGTGTCCTGCTCGGTGATGGAAGATAATGCTTCGGCTTCTATCCATTTGGTGAAATAATTGGTGGCTACTATTAGCCATCTCTTATTCCCCGGAGCTCGGTGAACTGGCCCCACCAAGTCCAACTCCCACTGGGCGAAAGGCCATGGACTAGAGAGCGGACTCAGGTCCTGTGCTGGCTAGTGGAGAGAGTGTGAGAACTTCTGGCACTTCTCGCATTTCCTGGCGTAGAGCTGGGCGTCCTTTTGCATTTAGGGCCACCAGTAGCTCTGGCTGATAGATCGATACGTAAGTGACCGACCTCCAATGTGATTGCCGCAGATCCCCTCATGAATTTCATAAAGGAAATCTTCGTCTTTGCTCGGGTGAACGCACTGGAGGTAGGGGCCAGTGTAGGACTTTTTGTAGAGCTTACCATCTGGACACAACCAAAATCGAGCTGCCTTTAGCCTAATTTTGTGAGCCTCGCTCCTATCTTCGGGAAGTTGATCATCCCTGAGGTAGGAGATGAATGGGTCCATCCAGCTCGAGCCAAGGTCAACGCATAAGACCTGCCGAGGTGGGTGGGGCTCTATGCTCAGCCTGTCTAGTGTTTCCACTTCGACAGTTCTTTTCCTTCCTGCCTCAACAGCAGAGGCCAAGTTGGCGAGAGCGTTGGCGTGAGAATTGAAGTCCCTGCCGATCTGCCTGACTTCAACCTTTTCGAACTGAGAGAGGAGTTGCTTTGCGTGAGCTAGGTAGGCTGCCATCCTGTCGTCTCGGGCTTGGTATTCTCCATTCAGCTAGCTCGTTACCAGCTGAGAGTCGCTGAAGATCACCAGTTGCCGTACCCCCAGGATTTTATCGCTGCCGAGCCCTGCGATCAGCGCTTCATACCCAGCTTCGTTGTTGGATGCCTTGAAGTCCAGTGTTAGGGCTTATTCAATGACAATGCCCTCCGGAGATTGGAGGACTATGCCTGCGCCAGCCCTTCTCAAGGTTGAGGATCCGTCGACGAAGACCTTCCACGCTGAATTGAGGAACTGCTTCCAAGATCGCTCTTGTTCTGTCTTGGTCTCGGTGACTTCTCTATCCTCATTGCCCCCCAGTTCGGTATCGAGCTGTCTCGGTGCCGAACTAGGAGAGGTAAATTCTATAATGAAATCTGGCAGGACCTGGGCTTTGATCGTCGTTCTGGGTTGATACTGAATATCGTACTGCCCCAGCTCGATGGCCCATTTGGATATTCTTTCAGAAAAGTCTGCCTTTCTGAAAAGATACTTAAGTGGATGTATGTATCAACCACTATGGAGTAGGTCTAGAAGTAGTGGAGAGCTTGCGAGAGGCGCTGATGAGCGCAAGTGCGAGCTTCTCCAACGGCAGATACCTTGTCTCGGCGTCTAGCAGGATCTTGCTCGCGTAGTTGATAGGTCTTTGTTACCTGTCTTCTTCTCTGATGAGCACCGAGCTCACTGCATGATCCGAGACTGTCAAGTATAAGTACAGGGTCTCTCCCTGCGTTGGAGTGAACAGCAGGGGAGGTGAAGACAAGTTGCCTTTGAGTTCCTGAAGGGCTCTGTCACACTCCGGGGTCCTTTGGAACTTCGAGCTTTTCTTTAAAAGCTTAAAGAAGGGACGACACTTGTCCAAGGCTCTGCTGATGAAACGGTTGAGCGCGGCGGCCATCCCTGTTAGCCTTCAGACTTGTTTTGCTGTGGTCGGACTCTGGATGGCCTGGATCGCCGAGATTTGCTCGGGATTGGCTTCAATTCCACATCTGGTGACCAGGCTTCCCAGGAACTTGCCGGAGCCGACGCCAAATGCGCACTTGGATGCATTTAGTTTGAGTTGGAATTGCTTAAGGACAGCAAACGTCTGACTGAGGTCAGTCAAGTGGTCTTGTGACCTTTTAGACTTGACGATCATGTCGTCCATGTATACTTCCACTGTCTTGCCAAGCTCGGTCTGAAACATTTTTGTCATCAGCCTCTGGTAAGTTGCCCCGGCGTTCTTTAACTCAAAGGGCATCACTTTGTAGCAGTGATGCTTCTAGGTGTTATAAACGCGGTCTTTTCTTCGTCAAGCCCATACATTGGGATCCAATGGTAAACTCGGTAGGCGTCGAGGAAACTCATCCTGTCATGCCCAACAGTGGCGTCAATCAACTGGTCAATCTTTGGAAGCGGGAAGCTGTCCTTGGAGCAGGCCTTGTTGAGGTCGGTGAAGTCCACGCAGACCCTCCAACTCCCAATTTTGTTTTTAACCACTACTGTGTTGGCCGGCCATTCAGGGTAGTTGACTTCCCTAATTGCCTCGGCCTCTAATAGCTTATTGACCTTTTCAATCACGGCCTCCGCCTGCTGGACCCCAATTTTGCGAGCCTTTTGGACTACAGATTTGTGCCTGGGATCCACGTTTAGCTTATGGTACATGACCTCGGGGTCGACGCCAGGCATCTCATAGGGGGTCCAAGCGAAAACTTCTTTGTTCCATAACAAGAAGTCAAACAGCTCGGACCTCTCTGTCTCTGCGAACTAACTGCCGAGCAGGAAGTATTTCTCTAGATTGTTGGGATCGATCTTGACTTCGGTGAGGCCTTCGACGCTCTTCTGCTAGGGAGCGCGGCCAACTGCCTCAAGCTTTGCTTCCAGCTCGGCCATGTGGACCTGTTGCGGCTCTGCTTTGCCAGGAACCACTGCCATCAGGCATTGCTTGGCCATCTGCTGATCGCCTTGGACTGTGATCACCTCAACTCTTCCGTTCGCATTCTCCAACAGGAACTTGAGCTTCTGGTGGTGGGTGGAGGGCACCACTTCCATGTTGTGCAGCCAAGTTCTCCCCATTATCGCATTGTATGGGGATGGTGCATCCACCACTAAGAAGTCGGTTGTCATGGAGGCGCCCCCAACTTGGACTTGGAGGGAGACCTTCCACTTGGGGTACACTGGTTTGGAGTTGAAGCCTACTAGCGGAGTGCGGGCTTCCTGGAGGTCGTCCTCTTTCAGACCCATCTTTTTGAAGCAGTCGTAATAGAGGATTTTTGAGTCAGGAGCAGTGGATCGTTATGGGGAAGCTGGACCCCGTCCAGGTCTTCATCAGAGAACCAGATCTTTGGTCTCTCTTTCCGCGCTCTCTTGGGAGAGGGGCCAAGTTCAGTCGTCATCACCTACTAGCCGTGCAGGGCCCTCCTGGCCTCGGCAGGAGCTTGGTTGCCCCCCTGGGAGCGGGAGCTAGGTGGATGACATTGATGATACCCTCTGGCTCCTCGTTATCCCGATCATTATCGGGCTGGCGCTGGTGAGCTCGGTAGACCCTGCCCTCTTCTTTGATGAGGTCTTTGAGGTGCCCGTCCTTCACAAGCTTTTTGATGTAGGCCTTGAAGGCCATGCAGTCCTCGGTTCTGTGCCCGTTTTGCTTGTGGTAAGCACAAAACTTGTTCTGATCTCGGGTGGAGGGGTCACCCTTCATGGGCTGGGGCCACTTGAAGAAAGGCTGCGTCCCAAGGTGGGAGCTGAGCGCATTGCCGAGCTCATTGGTGCTCTGTTCCGATCCACCTCCTCCCTCCTAGATAACATTTTATCCTTTTTGGAGGGTCTATCTTCTTGCCAGGTGCCGAAGCTCTCCCGAGCTCGAGCCTCATCCTCATCCTGCTCGATGAACCGGTTCACCCGGGCCATCAATGCTTTCACAGTGACCACAGGGAACCGCACCAAGTCCTTGCGAAGCTCGTTGCCTGGCAACAGAGCCTATTTGAAGGACCTAATGGCCACTCTATCGGTGGCATCTTCTACCTGGTTGTAGATGGTCCAGAACCTTTTAGTGAACTAAGTGATGCTTTCAGTCCTCCTCATTCTAATAGCCATTAGGTCATCGTCTGTCTTTGGGATGACCTTGTTCGCTTGGAACTTTTTTACGAAGGAGTTTCGGACCTGCCGCCATCTTGAAACCGATCCCTCGGAAAGCGTGCAGAACCACCGCAGGGGGAGGTCGCCCAGACTGGAGAAGACCTTGCAATTCAGGTTGCCGATGTCACCCCATACCGACATTCTCTGAGTGAAATGTCGGAGGTGCGCAGCTGGGTCCGAGGTCCCATCGTACAGGTTGAATCTCGGGACGCTGAATCTCTCATGGAGAGCATAGTCCCTAATATCCTAGGAAAATGGAGATGCGCCACTGTCCTCGGTGTCGTAGGCGTTTAGCCGATCTCGGGTGAAACCGACCACCTCCATATTCTGCTGCAGTATTTGTTTGACTTGTTGATTGAGCCATATTCTCAGGCCGGGGTCGTTTTCCGGCCTCTGGTGCTGTTTCGTACAGTCAGCGCTGAGGTGAGTGCTGCTCGAGCCTTCATCATAGGCTCGGTCACTCCGCTTGTTGGTCAGGACTTGCCTCAAGTCCTGCTTGACCTCTGGGGTCTTCAGGGCTCGCTGCCGCGCAGGAGGTATGACTGAGGCCCTAACTGGGACCTTCGCCTTCTCTCAGAGTTATCTTTGGAGTTGGCGAATCAGAAGGTCCTGCTCTTGAATATGGCGGTTCTGAGCCCTGATATCCTCGAGGAGCACATTGTTGGTGTCCTCAAGGATCACGTCGTCGTCCTCGTCCTCAGAGAATAGGTCGTCGTCGTCGAGAGGCACGCGGTCGTCATCATCGAGGAGCACATGGTCGTCTTCCACATGGTCCTGGTGACGGGACTGGTGTGACTTGGACAGCATTGGTGTTTTGTCTCATCGGGAATGTCCCGGAGGAGGAATATCATGACGGGGTTGTTCCCGTAAGATAATATCCTGACGGGGTTGCTCAGCCTTATAGGGATCCAGCCAGGGACGTTCCACAGCAGGGTCGTCACGACGAGGAGGTGCTGTCACCCATTTCAACGACGAGCCCGACTAGGTAACTGGCTCTCCCATGCTCATCACCCCGGATCTTCCCCCAATCCTCTTCGGGCGAGGAATCAATGGCAACTACCCAGGCACCTCTGGCTGGTGCGTCACTGGTGGCGGCGGCTGGATGGGCAAAAATGGAGGTGGCGGTAAGGACCTGGATGGCCCAACGTCCTTTCCTTTCTTAGTCTTTGGAGGCATGGTTTTTGAGATAAGAATTTGATTTTTTCAAACATTTCCCACAGACGGGGCCAATTGTAAGTGCATAAAAATTACGGACTTGGTTAGGCGAATATTAAACTTTTAATGATGTTGTTAAGCTACTTTGAATGGACTGGATGCCCTGAACCTGAAAGGGAGATGAGAAACAAAGGTCAGAGCCCCTGGCTGCAATCAGCCGAAGGCACTCTGATGCCTAAGTTAGTGCAGTCATTAAACAAAGGGAGAGTGAGTGGGGAAAAAGGAGGTTCAGGCAATAAGGTAAGTGTATTATATGTTGCGTACCTTTCATGGATCTTACCATCCATATATATAGGGGGACAAGTGTCCCATCGAAAACTTCCTGAGTGGAGGTAGGTGAGAGCACTGTCCCAGCAGCCCTTAACTCGGATCCTCAATGGGGTAAGGTGAGAGTACCGTACCATCAGATCTCTCCTCAATCCCACACATAAATGCGGACGTGATCGGCTGATAAGGATAACCCCTTATCGATATCCGGCGACCACCCTATCTATCAGTAGGTTCTGCAACGTAGCTTTCCCGTCACATAATTGTGACTCGACGTTCAGTGTTCACCTCGGTCAATAGAGCCGAACTGGAGAAGTCACCGAGGTCGTGGGAGTGAGTTCAGACACTTCTGCCGAGATGCACCAGGCCGAACTCACAGGAGCATGCTCGGTACTCCTACCGAGATGGGCTCAAGCTCGGTGTCGGCTGGGGCAGTCACCGAGCCGGACGAGGCCGAGATCAAAGCAAACCTAGTTGGGCACTTCTACCCAAAACTGGGGGTAATTTTAGTATCATGAAAATGCCCCGCACAATAAATGCCCCTAGAATGCACCCAGGGTTCTCTCACGATGTTGTTATCTGGAGCCAGGGTTCTCTCACGATGTTGTTATCTGGAGCCTTGCCTCGTACAGAAGCATACCCGCAAGGAAATTTTGCTGGCTCCGCTTCACTAGAACACAAATCTTTTCCAACGGTTTGGCAGTTTCATTGACCAGATGAAATGGAATTTTATCTGTGGCTCTCTCTTCTTTTTCATGGTTACTACCAGAGACTTTTGGAGAACGAAGATCACCACAGCCTGTAGTGTGCACATACTGACATAATAGAGAACTACTCCTCAACACTAACAGTCTTAAATTACAACTTACTATTTATGATATCATGGTCTGATATCATTTTCAATAGAATATCGCAGAAAGAAATTTTGGATGTTCACAATGAAAACTGCCTTAAGATTACATCAAAGAATCAGCCTTCCAAAACCTGCTGAAGCTTTGACACCCCCCAATCTTACAGTTTAGTGTTATACAACTACAACCTGAAAAGCAATACTAACAAACGTAATTGAATTGACCTTCAACTTTTGATGGATTCAGCTTTAGTTGATGCCTTCCTGGACTTCTTGCTCATTCGGATTTTCGAATACAAGCTCTTTGTTCTAAATGCAAGTACAAGATCCAACCCAAATCCAACAATGCATACCAAAGCCATGATCACAAAGACGAGTCGGTAACAGTGAGCCCCAACACAGGTGTTACCCCCTCCATGGGTCCGTGTGGCCTGAGCATCATACAAGAAGCCTGCAAGCAGGCCAGAGAAGAGGAAGGAACCAAGTGGGAGGTTCAAGATGAGAATGTTGTAGATAAGACCATAGTATTTGAGGCCAAAAAGCTCAGAAGCCATCGGCACAGTAACAGCCAGGCGAACTCCATAGCAGACGCCAACAATGATTGAACCAACATATAAAGATCCTGGTAGTGCCAAGGCCATGATCACATACCCAACAGCCATTAGAATCTGAGAACCTGCATTCCATAGTGGCCTAGGTGTTCCAGATTTCCTGAAATGTAATCCACAACAAATTAAGAAAAATAACAAACAAGCACAACCAAAGATTTTACTAAGAAAAAAACACTCAAACAAGGTGCATAAACATCTGAATCAGCCAATTTTTTCAGAGAGAGAGAGATGTCAGGCAACAACTGAGGTCCATGCCATAATCGAAAGTGGCCCAAATTCCAATCACCGTCCAACAGAAGGCAGGTGATGAAGTATAGCTGAATACATAAGATCATGTCATTGTCAATGTATAATGTATTACTAGCATAATAACCCGTGCTCAGCACAGGTATGACCAGCAGCACAGGTATGACCAGTATTTATGCATTATATAAAATAGCAATAAATCATAGAAAGAAAATAAATGAATAAAAGGTTACCATTATGGGATAAGAAGGAATGAGAAGAACGGAAGAAGAAAGGGAATGATGGAGTTTTGGATAGAAATAGAGATATGTAGAAGTTTCAAAAGTGGAAAAGTGGGAACATAATGGTGGTTTCAAAGATAGTTTGTATGAAATAACTGTGGAGAAAACTGAAAAGATTCAAAATCTTAACTTAATATATTATAATGTGTGAGAACGGGAAAAGATCAGCTGCCATATAAGTCTCATCCCCACGTATATGAAAAGTAACCCGTTTGATGATGTATCCTCAATGGGAAAGAAAGTGAAGGGAAAGTGAGCCACCCCATGAAAGGTAACTGCTTTAGTTGGATCTCATTTTACACTAAAGGCAGTTACAAAGGAAAAGTAAGTGAACAGGAAAGTGGGCCACCCCTTGAAAGGTAACTGCTTTAGTTGGATCTCATTATATACTAAAAGCAGTTACAAAGGAACTATCCACCGTACCATTCATCAAGATGTTCATCAAAATTGGGTGTATAGGTGAGCCTTGTAACCTATCATCCCCGGTACTTCAAAAACAAGGCAACTTTGTATAAAATCAGCATCCCTGCCATATCCATATCATATATGGGCCTCATAGCATGTAAACTGCTTTACACTCATCAAGGAAAAATGAAAGGGCTCCTGGCAGGGTTGATAATCTATCAATTGACAATGACATGATCTTATGTATTGATCTAGACTTTATCACCTGCCTTAAAACTAATCTTATGATTAAAACTGAAATACAATGTCAGAGTTTCTTGCAAGGGTAATCTATCCAAACTAGAGACTTGACACATGCCGAGTGTCGAGAAAAAAAAAACCATATAGGGGAAGGTAAACTGAAATCAGTCATCAAATGGGGCTTTGATGTGGCCTTTGAAATATGATCACCACAATCGACCTAAAATACAAAAGAATCAAATAGACATCAAAAAGATATCATTCTTCTTTTTTTTTTTTTTTTTGTGCTGAGAAAATGTATCATCCTTAATGTAGCATAATCAATGAATTTAAGTAGATTCGAAAAAAAAGTAAAAGAACCCATTGTCTAATCAGACCTTCAAAGCCAATGCAAACCCAACCGGTAATTAGGCCCTGTAAATTAATTTGAAGTGATGAAAGGTAACTTTAAGAGACAAGAAAAGAAGAGAGTCATATCTAAAACTATAAGATTTCAAAAATCACTTCTTTTTTTTTTTTTTTTCAAAGAGTTAAAAAAGTTCCTTTTCAGGCTAAAATAAATTAAAGTGAAGGGTCACTTTAATAGATAAAAAAAGTAAGATCATATTAAAAAGTACAAAATTTTAAAATTCAGCTACTTGACTTTTGTCCTTTTTTGGCATTAGAAGGACCTTTTTTGGATAAATATACGAGGCCTTCTGTAATTTAGTAGAATGAAAGAGGCGATTTTTGAAATCTTGTAATTTTTTTAGATGATCCCTTTTGTACGGCCCGGCCCAAGCATGACGCGGCTTAGCACGGAAAAATCGTATATGGCCCGTGCCCAACCCATTGACCTAGTCAGCGGGCTGGCACGGCACAACCGGATAATTTAAATGGGTCATGCTGGGCTAAGGGGCCTTGGGCCACGACACAGCCCATATATAAAAAAAACTTATTTTTTATATAAATAAGAGAAATATTCATGCACATTCATCCCTCTCCATATTATGTTGAGGGACAACATAGTGGGGCCAACTTTATGATACATCCGAACCATCTACATAATGGGATCTCCTTAAGCAAACTACATCATTCCTTCAAGTTTTCACCTATCCAAATGGATTTGGATAGGACAGTTGGATTGAAGGTCAGGTTTTTTCTTTAATATAAAGTCATTAAATTTGTGGGCCACGTATGAGGGGTTAGAGGCATTGGATTTACCCCAAACTTGATATATAGGCATATCCGGATGTCTATTTCCATCACCCCAAGTCCCATAATCAGTGAGGCCCGACGTGGGCCCCATCAAGTTTGTCCCTCACCATTTGGTGAGGGAAGGATGCACATGAAAGTCCACCTATAAATAAATTTTAAATTTTAAAATAATTAAAGATTTATTATTCACTTGTAAATTAGAATCAATGTTTGTGCATTTATTTTTGTAATTTCAACTTTATTTCAAGTTAAAGAACCCCTAAAAGTCTATAATTTCTTTTCCAGTTTATATAATAAAATGTTCAAAAAATTAGAATGGTTCGGACACTGCACAGCACATGAGATTCACGGGCCAGCACGGCTGGGCTAATACGGCCCAATTTTCATACCCACACTTTTATGTTCTTATCTCTTAAAGTCACCATTCATGTCAACTGACTTCCTACGCCAAACCAGAGTCCCGGTCCAGTTGAGACTACGCCAAACCAACAAATTGTCTATTGATTGGGGTGCATACATGGTTACATACCACCAGTACCACCATAGTTACCCACCACAAGCTTGAACTCTACGCAGACCTGTCAGCCTCCCCCTAACAGTCAGTCTCCCCCCTACTTTTCAACCCAATTGCATAAAGTCAGATTTCTATGCCTGTCAAAGGACAGGTCATTTTCAACCTGTCCAGTGAACTTCTCTGCAATTCCATCGATTAAAGAACAGTATCTCATTAGCGACCTTTCAAGATCCGAACAAGTTGAATGCTTTTTACCCAAAAATAAAAATAATAATAATAAGTGATATTTATGGTCTCATATAAATTTAATGTGATATTTATGGGCTTATACAAATGTCAATGGTTGATATTTATGGCCCTCGTACAAACTTCAATGTGGTATTTATTTTAAGTTCAATATTATTATTATTTTTTTTTTTGCATTATTTTTAAATATTATTTTAACTTTGAAAAAAGTTAATAAAATTATTTTTTGAAAAAATTTGAAAAATGGGTTGGCCCAACAAGGCCCCGGCCCCGGCCCCGGCCCCGGCCCGGCACAATTGGGTCAGCCGTTTCATAGCCGGCACAACCCATTTTACCTAAAACAGATTCCCCGTTTGGACAAATCGGGGGTGCCACATTGGGTTGAGATATCATATCCCATTTTTTCACAAAAAGAATCACATCACTTCAAAAATTTTGTCTTAACATGTGGCACCCATGAGTGGTCGAAACAGGGACAGGGGATCTGGATCCCATTTTACCCCCCTACATGTCATTGCACGTATTGATTAGTTTTTTTGCAGATGATACTTTTATATTGATCGATACAAACTTGGCCAGTTGCAACCTATTGTACTTGCTAAATTTAATCAACCGTTTACAAATAGAAAGCTCGTACTATAGACACATACTTTACACTCATCTCTCTATGGTTCCCTCTCCGTAGGTTTTGATTTTATTGGTGAGCTTCGCTTATGATTTATCCTAGTCTTCAGAAATTATTTGGTATAAATAGTCCAGATCCTAAAAGGCGATTCATAAAAAATTCTATAACCATGTGGCCAAATCCAAGCCACCAAAAAACACCTATCCAATTAGAGGTGCACCAGCATCAGTTTCATGGCAAAAAAAAAAAAAAACTTTTGCACCAATCAAATGTGTCTAGTTTGACATAACTCATAAGGAAGGTTTCACTCTAATATGAGTGATGCCCACCACATGATTAGATTGTGATTAATTACTGTTGAGTTTTTTTTTTTTTTTTTTTTTTGAGTGGATTGGTACAATGGGCTCTTAAAATGATCTCAATTGTCAGGTATGCAATCAAGAGAAACCAGTCCTAAGCTGCATAGAAAGAAATAAAGTTCTGAGAGGGGAAAAGATGAGAAGAAAGTGCATAGGAGGTGCAAAACAAGAAAACGAGGATCGGGGTTTGGGTTTAAAAAAAAAATTAAGTACAGACCTTTTATCACTTTTGGCAAAAAATCAAATCCCTATTTTTGGTAAATACCCCCTTACACTCTGGTTTACTTTTATAGCCAGGAACGTTTGGTAATCTTGATTTTCACAAGTACCAAATCTAAGCCTTGGCCCGTACAATACAATATGATATGTCCTAAATTCAACCTTAAGTAGAGATCGAGAAGTGTTTTAAAAGTTGGTCTCACCTTCAACCAGGTTTGTCAAACAACGTTAGCTCATTTCGGGAAACTTGCAACATCGTAATTATGAAAACAAGTACACCAAGAAACTGTATAAAACAGTTTCAAAACCAAATATTCACCCACAAAACCCAACAAAAAAGGAAAAATACCATTCCAAGAAGAAGTTTCCACTTTTAATAACATGGCATTCTAGGGGCACCCACCCACCCACCGACGCCGGCTAGCAAGGGCTGTTTGTGCGGTCAAGTTCAAAGTGTTGAATTTTATGTCTAAGAATTTAAGACCCACTTGTACAGATGATGACTATGAAACAAGAAAAAAGTACTTGATGATGGTAAGAAAAACACAAGGGAAGGTAGAACTGAACCAACTTACTTGATGAAGTACTCTGATATGGATCCTGAACCAATTCTTCCGAAAAATCCCCATATGCTTGTCAATGATACAAACATTGAAACATCCACGTACCCCAAAGCTAGCCCCATCTGTCCCATGTTGTTCATAACCGCTAATCCTGTTCCAACTCCACACAGAAACGACACAAACAGAATCCAAAAATCAACGGTCGAAAATGCTTCCACGATAGTGTGCTCTTCCCCAATCACAGGCCGCCTCCGTATCGCCACCTCCACCTCCACTGCCTCCTCTTCAACTCTTCCTACTTCCTCTTCCTCCTTAATCAGAAGCCGGTCTCGGATCTCCACCCGCTCAGGATCCGGCTTCAAATCAGTTACCCTTTTCGCCTTCCACCCGGCGTAGATGGGAACCCCCACCGGTACCGCTATCAAAACAAGCAGAACCACCGCGAACGCCCGCGAAACCGCCCGGCCGTGCTCGCCGGAGATGTCGAAGACGAGGAGATAGACGGCGATAACAACGGCAACGGCGTTGAAAACGCTGAAGTAGTGCGCCTCGTCCTTGTCGTCTGCGGCGGCCGGGTCGGCTTCTCGGAGGAAAAGCATGGCGAGTAGGCAGACAAGGAAGGGGACTATGGAGAGCATGAGAAGGAAAGAGGAAGGGCTGTCGGCGAAGAGAGCGGAGCAGAGGTCGGTGAAAATGGCGGTGCTCAGCCCGATATATCCTTTCAAGATCCCCGAAACAGGGCCTCTGTTCTTCCTGAAGTTGCGTATGCAGGTGACTAGAACTGCTGTGTTCATCCACGTCGTGCTGTTGCCTCCCATACACATGAAGATGCACATCTGAAGCAAATAAAAATGTTAAAACTTGTAACTTAGTCTAGTGAATATGAATGAAAGATGAAAAACTTGTGTTGCAGACCTGCCAGTAAGGAAGGGGTTGGATTTTCTGGCTAACCACAAGCCATTGAACTCCATAACCAACGAGCCCTTCGACCGAGCCAATGAGAAGTATAACAGGAGTGGATAGACGGTCAGATGCAAAGCCTGCTAAAAGGCCAAAGGCTTTTCCTACATCTTTGGCAACAGAGAGATTGTTGAGCTGGAGCTGGGTAAGAGCCATGAGGGATTTCAAGGCATCTGAGTAGTTTGAGAAGGTGTAGTTGTTTCCTGAGATGGATTGGACCCAGACTGCTGTTACAAATCCCAGCCATTTTCCGGCTGGGGAATTGGGGGATATCAGTGCACCCATGGTGTTATTTTCCTTTGGAATTGAAAGAGAGGAAGGTTTTGAAAGAGGAATGTTTTGATTTTTGAAGGGGTTGGTGTGGATGGAAGGGGGGGCTTATTGTTTACTTTTTATAGGGGTTTGAGTCCTTTTTACATTTGCGTGTATGCTTATTTACTAATGAAGGGAACTACAGGCTTGGTGACGTGCTTAACGGGGGTAAAAGTTTTGAAGGAAATAACCATCCGTATTCATAGGTATCTAAATCAGATTGATTTGTGGAACTGTGGGTGTTGGACATGAGGCATATGCCACAGCTAAGATGTGCACGCATTTGTTTAAAGTTCTGATTTGTGCCGACTTTCTCAATCCTACGGCTCGATGTGTTGGTGGGATGGGCTGGTCGAACATGTCTCGTTTAGCCTGAGTGAGTTCCGGATTCATAGGTATCTAAATCAGATTGATTTGTGGAACTGTGGGTGTTAGACATGAGGCATATGCCACAGCTAAGATGTGCACGCATTAGTTTAAAGTTCGGATTTGTGCCGACTTTCTCAATCCGACGGCTCGATGTGTTGGTTGGATGGGCTGGTCGAACAAGTCTGGTTTAGCCTGAGTGAGTTTTAGCTTTGCAGTGGGAAAGTAAATTGGTTCGGATTCTCCGATTATTCGGTGGTTCTGACTTATTAAAAATCGGGTTTTGGTCCTTATTTAGGCGCCGCTAAGTAAATGAGTCCGGGTCCGGTTCCACCTTGATTCGGACCCATGGACTCGAGACCCGACATACTACCTCAATTCTCTAAAATCTATCATAAAAATCATGTTTTTTTAAATATAATTTTCTACCTAGATTCAAATCCGGATCCAGACCCGTCCAATATATGGTTTTAGTTCTGATTCCGGAGCCAAGAAACCAGTTTCAAATCCGAATTCGGTTCCGGTTCCTAGTCCACCATGTACCCGAATTAGAATCGACCCGTTTACAACCCTACTTTGCAGCTTATGAACTTTAAACGTTTCAATTGGCCTAGCTCAACACCGATCCAGGTTGTATGTTGTTATGTTATACTTGGGATGAACTTTACTAGCAAAAGCGAAAATAAAATAAAATACAAAAGAAACATGGGTCGAACCTGATTTGTAATTCAGGTTGACTATTGTTGACTTTGATTGGGGTAGGGCTTAGTCAGTCCATGGCTCTGGTCTAGAACTTCTGTCGATCTTTATCAAAGCGCTGGGGGCTAATAGGCCAAGACGCCCAGTAGATCAAGATAAGCCAAGATGGGCTGGAGTTTGGGTGCGGGCCCATGGGTTGATCCTAGGCTTAATTTGTGTCCCGGCATGTTTTCCTGTTATTTGCCTTTTTTACATGGCTTACTTAATCCTCTTTGGCAGCTCTACTAATAGAGTCAAGTGAAGTAAAGTTGATTTTAAAGAAATAATAAAATATAAATGAGTTATGATGGTATTTTGTTTTTGGTTGTATGTTATAGAATTTTTTTAACTTTTTGTATGAAAAGTGGAGTTTTTTTGTATTTTAGTGGATAAAAGCCTTTTGACTTCTTTTGAAAAAGTTGGAGGGTGTTTTGAACTAAAGTGGTTTTGATTTGATATCATGTCTGGAAAATGGAGGCTTTACTTGAGTTTTACTATACTAGTAAAGTGCCAAACTAGCCCGGGCTTATTTAGGAATCTACTCTTAAAGTAAAAGTATTGTAAATCATCAAATCAAGAGAAAATAAAATATAAGGGGGTTATGATGGTATTTTGTCTTTAGTGGAGTAGTAATAAATCTTTTTCACTTTTTTGTGTGAAAGAAGTGAGAGTTTTTTCTTCATTTATTATAGAAAGGAGATCGTTTTTTCACTTTTTTTTTTAAAGAAAAGGAAGGAGAGAATTTTGGAGATGTGTACTTTTCATGTGACCCATTATCTGAAAAATAGAGGCTTTATGTTGCATACTCTAACCTGGTAAATTACCAAACGGACCCTTAAGTAAATTCTCTTTTTAATTCACCGGCACCGAGGGCTTATTTGACATCAGTCTAAAAATGTTTTATTTTAGGAATGAATGAAGAAAATCTTGATTTACAGGTATTTTCTCTCTTTTTCTACACATCAATAAAACCTGTTCATCCTCTCACCATCTCTCTATATTTCTCTCTTATAAAGCACTAGTGGAGCCCTGCACGTGCATCGAACACACAGTTTTATTAGGAAAATATTTAAAAAATAAAGTTCTTAAAAAATTCAATAGAAGCTTCAATACATTTAAAAATCAAATTTCAACAGAAAATGAGTGATCGTAAATTGCAAGGCCGTGCAATGTCTAAAATACAGCTGACACTACTATGTTCCTATACATTTGAAAACAATAAAACAATGATATAGTGAGAAAAACAAGATCTCAAAAGACAATAGCTATGGAATTTATATAACTTTTTGAGGATATAAATCACATATTTCTAGATATTTTATTATGAATGTGTATAAAGAAATTTAAATTTACTTTATTTAACCTGCCAAGTCAACTTACCAGTTTCCTAATAGACTTGACCTGCTAAAGTTAGAGTCTGGTCAAAAGCATAGTCAAATTGATAACCTACAGTTTTATAAAAAGCAGAAATAAAAATGAAGAACCAAATGAGCTTACTATTCTAACAAATTACCATGAACATTATATGTTTACTACAAAATCAGATTCTATTAAGGAAAAAAATTAATTATATCCTACTTAAGGACATCAGAATAAAAAAACTGAGATGGAAGTTTTAGTCTTAACTTATAAAGAAGAATAACATCTCACATCGACCGTCAAGAATAATGAAGTAATATGACTTGTCCTCAAGCGACGAAAATCAACAATGGTGGAACTATGATATGAACTCTGACGGGTAAGATTTGCAGAGCACCTGTTGATCAATATTAGTATTTAACATGTGCTTTGTTTTATTTTATAAGACGAACCACTATTAGGTAAAAAGAGGCAATACCTCTCCAAGAGTCAGCATCTTCTTTCGCTTGATACAAAGCGCTATATTTTACACTCTGTAAGAAAATGATAATACAAAGTAATCATAGAAGTTCAGTTAAATGGAAGCTCACAAATAGAGATATCCATAGGGAAAAAATACCGAAAAGCAAAAAACTACAAATACAAATATGATAAAAGAATTAGACCTTCCTCTTAAAATATACATAAAATGTAACCCAAGTATTCTAGATCAACTCTTCTGCTCTGTTCTATATAGAGGATGGGAGTGCTGATCAAAGTAAGAAAAATTTGAAACAAAAAAAAAATTTGAAACGAACAAATACAAAACTGAATTTGTTATAGCTCAGCATCAAATACCTAGTTTAGTTGTTTACACTTAAAACGATCACTTCATCCACTGACTCTCAAGTTAGTAGTAACGCTAGCATAACAATCAATTTCTATAAGATTCTCGTTTTCCCTTTAAGGAAAGGCATGACGCTTCATTGAACAGTAACAAGAAGAAGCTTGCAATGATGAAAGAAATAAATGTGTTAGAAAATGGTCAAAGTTTTTCAATTTAAACCTCATGAACAAGAGCAATAATAAATAAATATATTCATGCCCTTAAAATGCACTTTTATAATAAAAAAATTCACAGAAGTTGTATATTAAGAAACTAAAAATTATATAGAACAATAACAAATTTACGATAGCAATCTATAAGACCTACCACTAAATTGTATTTATGGAATTATCTTTAGCAATCACTAATATCAAAAGAGAACCAATATTTAGTATTAGTTATCACATTGTCCAACTTCTGATTATTCTTCCAACAGGGGTATAAATCAAGATCAATACAACTATTAGTCAGATTGAAAACTCAATTATTCTAACTAAATAAAACACAAACACACGAAGCAAAAGGGAAAAGAATATTTAAATTTTTTTTCATGGTAACTTTCATTAAAGGAGAGAAAAAAACAGGGCAGACATAAAATGAGTTTAAGTTTGTACATTTCACTTTCTTATTTATGATATTTTGTTAATTGCTACTTTTTTCTAAAAAAAAAAAAAAAAGAAGAAACTAAACATAAAGCAATAATGTAAACGAAGTACTTGTATATATGGGATGTGTATATAAGTTTTGGAAGTCCCTATACCTTTTTTAAAGGCCATAATAAATAATATACAACTGAAGGAACATGAAATTACAAATATTTAAAGTTAGTGTACAAAAGATTAAAGGGTTAATATTTAAAAAATCAAAACAAAGGGTTAGATCCGTACAAAGAAAATAATCTCATATCTTCTAGAAACCTCCCGGAGCCCTCTAATGTTCTTAACTCTCAAATTTCAAATACAAATACCACTCAAGTATCTTTTAGTTCCACCAAAAAATAAAAATAAAAATAAATAAAAAAATAGAAACTATTTGCACAATTAGCATTTTTTCATGTAAAAAAAAAGAAAATGTTAATTTTCTCGTGTGTAGTCAATTTGGTATTTGAATTATAAAACAACCACCAAGTGGCCACCAGTAACAATAACAAAAGTAGCAAGCTAGCTAGTGCCTTTTATCGCAACTTTTAAACTGAGTTTCAAGCTGATAGAGAAATATTTAAAGTGCACATAAAATTGTAAGTATTGAACACCAAAAGGTAGTAAGTAAAATATACTTGATTTCTTTTCTTTCGATCCATTACAAAATACAATATTCATTTTCATTTTTATTTTCATCCCTTCTTAGTTCAAGGTTTATTATTGAAAAAGCACATGGCATTTAAGTTTTCAGAGTTAAAAGGCAGTATGTATGTACACCATGAACCACATAATGGAGTAAATAGTGTGTAGTTAAAATCTTTTGTTTTTCCTATGTTGACTTAGCTTATTAACCGGGGTGGACAAAATAGTGCCAAAAAAGACTAAAAAAACTTTATGAATGATAAAATTTGAAATATTTTTCCTTTAAAATGATTCTTTAATAGCACCATATCTCACAATTAATTTTACAAAAGACAAAAAAAAATGAATAAAAATTTGGAAATTAGTGAACAAGATGGTTCATTGAGAACCACGAATGAATGCTTATTGGACTTATCACACTCTTGAGAGGTTTGGTGGGTGACGATTGAAGAGGCCTTAATCTAAAGCATAAAAATTTAACTACCATAAACTAAAGCAGGAAAAATAAACGAAATAAAATGTCAGATTTTTATGAAAATATGGATTATGTTTTTGGCCTTTTGAATATTAGCACCTATACTGCTTTAAAAAAAAGCCCTTCCCCTTCGACTTTGTGGAAAAGGAAAACAGATTCTAACAGATAATGGAAAGCTTTTCTATGCCTCATAGCATCGTCCTTTTAGTTATTATCTACTTTGCTTTTCTCAACCAGGACATTTTCTGTTTGAGTTTTCCATTTTCATATCTCACATAACCAAACAATATCAATTTTACATTTTAAATTATATGCACAAATTCATATTCCAAACATAGAGTGAGAACTAAATACAAAGTTCTACCATAAGGAAATACGAAACACGCACAATTTGGAAACCTGCAGTTAAGATTTAAGAAATAAAAAAATATATAATTAAAATTATCAAAGCACGAAGGCTATCAATGGGCCTAACTTTGGCCCAAACATAAATGAGAAAAAAAAAAAAACCAACTATTTATCATCATTTTCTTAACTCTGGTTGCAACCATTTTTTATAGAATGAAGATTTTATTGCAACATTAAAAAAAATTGAAGAAGAAGACACAATCAAACGATAATAATTTCAGTAGACAGTGCTCCCTTATATGCATGAAAACTCCTCCATTCTAAAAAAAGCTAAGAGTCAATGAAGAATCTGTTAAAATACCATATTCTTCCTTACAC
Source organism: Umbellularia californica (assembly GCA_028538565.1). Lineage (NCBI taxonomy): Eukaryota > Viridiplantae > Streptophyta > Magnoliopsida > Laurales > Lauraceae > Umbellularia > Umbellularia californica. Next base: position 58,155,170 of record JAPQWN010000007.1, read on the forward strand.
AATTACTCACAGAGGAAAAACCTCATACCCACAAAATTTCCAGCGTTGAAAATCTTGTAGTATCTTAATAAGAAGAATGTTAAAAGAAAATTGAAAAAAGAAGAGGGGAAAAAAAACCAACATTGGAAATATTAATTTGACGTAGATTCCAATCTTATCCACATTTTCCTTTTTCTTTTCTCCACCACGTAAAAAAAACCGAAAAAAATTACTCGGTTTATTGGAATGTATTAAAACGAAATTTTATTACTTTTAAAATATTAACATCTACTCAATAGAAGTGATTAAAAAAATTATTAGGATCGTGTGTGCCAAGTTTGGTTTATATCTGGGTTCATTTGGGTATAGTAGGGGGGTAGTTAGCAATTTTTTGAGAATTTAGGGGCTTTTTAAGTTTAGCTTTTTTAGATTATTGTACCGTTGGATAGATATTTTTAATTCATAAACTTTAGTCTTCTAGCTCATCTTGATCCGGATCCTCAAAACCCTTCTAAATCCAAACCTGATCCAAAGTCTATTTTAGACAAATTGGGAAATTCCCACTATGTCCCCATCTTTATCTATCCGATTCACTCTCTCTTATCTCTTTTCTTTCTCTTTCCTTTATCTCATTCTATTTCTTCCCTTACTACATGTTACTCTCTTGTATAATAGGGTATAGAAATATATGATAATATATATAATAATAATACTAAGTGGGACCAACATCTTACATTTTATTGAACATGTGTATAGTGAAAAAAGTACTATATACTGCTCTTTTTTATATAAAGGTATATATATAATAATAATAATACTAAGTGGGGCCCACATCTTGTATTTTATTGAGCAAGTGTATGGTGAAAAAGTACTACACTTTTCTCTATTCTATATAAGGGTATAGATATAGAAATAATACTAAGTGGGGCCCATACTTTGTATTTTATTGGGTATATGTGTTGTGAAAAAGTATTACATTTTTCTCTCTTTTATATAAGGAAATAGATATACTGAATAAGTTTTTTTTTATTCATTCTTAAAATAAAACATTTCAGAAACAGTGGTGACCGGACGCCGGCCTTCTGGTTAGATGTGATGCTTTAACAAAAAGGACTTAGACTTCAATTTCTTAGTAACGTGAGTAATTGAAGTGGTATCGAGAGGTCCACCCACCTCTTTGTATTAAGTATGTATTTATCTTTATATTATCTCTTCAAAGGCATGGAAAAGGATTTTCTTTCTTTTTGCTTTTTTACTGAGACATGGAAAAGTCTTTTGATCACCATTAAAAAAGATGGGGTGTGTTGAGATTTTTGAGACTGGAACCAATTAACCATGTCTGCTTTTACCTAGCACTGTAGAACACGTGATAAAAACTGAGCGGATTTGTCCAGAACTCAGATAAATTTGTTTTGAAATTCAAATAAATATATCCAAAACTCAGATAAATTCATATAAAACATAAATAAATTTGACAAAAACTCAAAACTGAGGTAAATTTGATAAAAGCTGAGTTAGATTTGTCCAGAACTCAGATAAATTTGTTCTAGAACTCAAATAAATCTGTCCAGAATTCAGATAAATTTCGTATAAAACACAACTAAATTTGACAAAAACTCAAAACTCAGATAAATTTGATAAAAACTCAGCTAGATTTGTCCAGACTCAGATAAATTTGTACAAAACACAAATAAATTTGACAAAAACTTAAAATATAGGTAAATTTGAGAAAAACTGAGCTAGATTTGTCCAGAACTCAGATAAATTTGTTCCAGAACTTAAATAAATCTGTCCAGAGCTCAGATAAATTCGTATAAAACACAACTAATTTTGACAAAAACTCAAAACTCAGGTAAATTTGATAAAAACTAAGCTATATTTGTCCAGAACTTAGATAAATTTGTTCTGGAATTCAAATAAATCTGTCTAGAATTCAAATAAATTCATATAAAGCACAAACAAATTTAACAAAAACTCAAAACTTAGATAAATTTGATAAAAACTGAGCTAGATTTGTCCAGAACTTAGATAATTTTTTTCTAGAATTCAAATAAATCAGTCCAAAACTCAGATAAATTCGTATAAAACACAAATAAATTTGACAAAAATTCAAAACTTAGATAAATTTGATAAAAACTCAACTAGATTTGTCCAGAACTTAGATAAATTTTTTCTAAAACTCAAATAAATCTATCAAGAACTCAGATAAATTCGTATAAAATACAAATAAGTTTGAAAAAAACTTAAGACTTAGATAAATTTGATAAAAACTCAGTTAGATTTGTCCAGAACTCAGATGAATTTGTTCTGAAACTCAAATAAACTCAGATGAATAGCAACAGTTTTCTTGCAAGAAAGAGTCCACATTTTTTGTTGCTATGATTGCAAGAGCTGGACTTACATGAAACGGAAAAAGGAAAGAAAAAGCAAAGACAATAACGGGTTTTTGTGTTATGCAGAACCTGTCGCAGAAGAATGCTAGGATTGGTCGCATTTCCATTGCCGGGCCGTCGCCATCGTTGATGGTGTAGTCGAAGATGGCCAACTTCGATCTGCAGAGCTCTCTGGTGAAGTCTCTCGTTCCTAGAGAAGAAGACGGAAGGGGTTCTCCAAGAAAACAGAGAATGAGAGAGAACTTGGCGTAGGAATGGAGGAGAATGGACGATTTGAACTTTTAAAATTCAAACTTTTATACTCAAACTATTGAAAGGGGAAAATTAGTCATGAAAACATATGATGTGACATATTAGAGACCTCTCACCAAAATATCTCCAGTTGTATGTACTATAGACATTGAAGAAAAAGTTGTTGGACTGGCTGCCTTAGAAGACAGTGATTAGGGACATGAGGCTAATTCACCTCTTTTTAATACCTAATAAGGTACCCTACCCCATCTTCCTCCCTGCTCCTCTTTTTCTTAATTTGTAAAATCCACTCCTATTTCCGGTGATGAAGTATGAAATGGGAAATCACAAACACCCCTCTCAAGCATTACATCCCTATCATAAGCATGAAAATTAGATCCATCTCTCAAATACCATTAAAATCATCCACTCCCTCTCCCTCTCCCTACAACCAAGTTCATCAGTTTGGGTCCCCTGCCGTTGGTTGGAGACAAAGTACATTTTTTGAAAAAGATATGATAGAAAAAGAATGGAAATCATGGGACGATGCGAAGGCATATAAAGTGTGTAAAGAGACGATAGTCACTCAAAAAATATTGAGTGATCCTATCGTCAGTTCGAATAAAAAATTAAGTAAATAAAAATGTGGAGGGAAGACCAATGAGGTGCTGCACATTTTCCCAGAACTCTCCGGAATAAATGACTATATTCTGAAAAAATTTCCAGCAAAATCCTGAAGTATCAAACTTAATGTTGTTACCACATCCTTTTATTGTCAGATATTTTGAAATTTTTACGACAAAGAGTTAAAAAATGAGAAAAATACAAATCAGGAATCAGTTTCTCTGCTATCAAGTTGACCATGAGCCAAATGCACCATAAAAGCAATCATTTGGGTTGGGTACCTTATTCACAAAATCAATAAATACAAATCTATCGGCGTTGGAGCTTGCATTAGTAAAGTACGAAAGGACATGGATCATAGTAACAAAATGCAACCACTAACATTAAATTAATGGAGGATATTACTTTCGCGGGTAAAGTCTGAAGTCATAGTTACAGACTTGGAAGTCCAATCACTCGCGTCCCACTCAGCAACAGTCAAGAGTTCTAGCCAGTACAAATGGGTTCAATGTCCTAGGCCTTCTTTTTGGTAACTGTGCCAAGCCCTTTTTTTTTAGAGGCCAAGAAAGTATGGCTCATGTAAAGGATATTTGCAACCCATAACCATCCATAATAGAGTGAACCCAATAAAAGTCAATTTTTTATAAGAATTTTATCTAAAAAGGACCTACACGGTCACTAACCAGAAGATGTACTAATAGTATATATGTCACGAAAGTGGTTCCAGGGGACCACTTTTATTTTTTTTATTAATAATTGAAACGTGCGACGACGTCGTCGCATATTCAACCCATAAAACTCCCCTAAAACCCCACTTCTCCAGTTTTCCCTTCTTCCTCAGTCACTTTCTCCTTTCCCTTGGCTGTTTTGTCTCCTCCTTCCTCAAAAGACAGTTAAGGTGGTCCTAAAAGTCGTTTTCCAACCTATTGGATTGCAGCATCAAGCTTTCCAGCGGTTTAAACTCCACTTCCCCATTTTTCCCTTCTTCCTCCATTGCCTTTTCCTTTTCCCCTGGTGGATTCGTCTCTACCTTCTTCAAAAGCTAGTCAAGGTGGTTCCAAAGGTTGTTTTCCAACCTTATGGATTGTAGTATCAAGCTTTCCAGCGGTTTATCAAGCGATTGTAAAGTATATATTTTGTCCTATATTGAGAGCCTTTGGTTGGGGTGATTAATTCACTATTTCTGCTCCCGTAGTGGCTCTTTGAGCATCGGCCCTGCTGCTTTTTCTTCTTCTTTTTTGTCTTGTGCAGTTTTGTGGTTGAAAGGCCCTGCTTTGCCTTTCTCGTTTCTGTTGGTGCTCTTAGTTCCACTGTTATGGGTTTTTCTGGATGACAAATGTTGTCGAGTTTCTTTCTTAAAAATGTCAGTTGGTTGTGTTACTTGTGTAGTTGCTCCCGTTCTCTGTTCCTTTTAGTTTGGGTTGTTTTGTTTTGCAGCGCTCTCTTTTTAGTCAAAGTATTTGGAGCAGTTTAGCTTTTTTTTTTGCCATTGTTTGGGCTTGCTTTTTTATATTTAAAGCCATTGTATTTTTTCTTCTTTTTGTCATATAGCCTTCTTCCCTTTATATGTTATGGAAATTTATGGCAAGATAGAAGCTTATAATTCCTCTGAATCTTGTAGTGCGTTAGCACATCAAAATCATACAAACATCAATTTTCTTTTATTGCAACGGTCAGTGACGACGACGTTGCTTCACAGAAGCCAGTGCAAAAAATTTGTATGTGACTGTGCAACGGCGTCGTTGCTTAACAGAAGCTAGTGGAAAAAAATATGTGTAATTATACAACGACGTCGTCGTTTGTTGAAAAAGGGCAAAAAAAATAAAAAAACCTAGCGGGAATACCACTTTCGTGCCATATATACTATTGGTACCACTTATGGTAAGTGGCCATCTAAGGTCATTTTTTAGGTAAAATTCTCATTTTTTATTTCATGATGTTGGAAATCTTGCCAAACCAAGTAAATTTATATGTGATTTTCTTCCTTCCTTATGTGTCGTGGATTGTTTGTCAATCACAACTTTGACACTTTCGCATACATGGGCACATCAATTGCACTTTTGCTTTTTTTTTTTTTTCCTTTTGTTTGCTAAAAAGTAAAGGAAAAATACAAAGGCTAAAAGCTACCACATCCACATATTCATAATCCAATACTATAACATACTCCGATTGAAGTGAAAATCAAAATAATGGCCGAACCTACGTTGAGATGAGCGGTTGAGATTCATGATTGGCGGGTTCATTGTATTTTATTTATTTATTTTGAAAAAAAGTGGGGTTATAATTCACTTTTCAGAAGTGGAGGATGCGACATAGGACCACTAAGCCACCAAAAAAAAAAAAAATCAAATACTTCTAATGGCTGGTGTTAATGTTTGGAACAGGGTTGATTACCTAGTACCACTATACCACCCAGATATCCATAATATTTGTCACAGCTCACAACAATCTGGATAACGAGTATCTAGATGAAGGAAATTTGTGGGGAAGGAAATTTGTGGGGTTGATCCTCTCCTCATACCCCAGGTTATCGAGATTTGGTTGGCTTTTGAAAGAAAGAAACAACTTTATTTTTAAAGTTTAGTCAAGTTGCCCAAATTATATCATTAGGAGAGCCAATCATATGTGTAACATAACCCTATCTTTTGATTGGAGGTTTATCAAGTCGCCCCCCTAGTCCACCAAGTGTGGAAGCCAAATGAGAAGGCTATATAGATAGTTATGTCCTGATCTTTACTGATTCAGCCTTTTGAGCATCTGATTTTGGTTTTATATATTGGATGAATGACTATTATTTCTTTATTCCTTTTTTTTTTTTCTTGACGGGGTTCCCAACCCTTTGGGCTGGACTATTCACACTTGGCTCAAGGAGAAGCCGGGTAAAACCCATGTGGCCCTTAAGTGTAGCACAAGTAGATAAGAGGGGGAAATCGGAGGTCGATATCAAGACCTCTAGCTCTTGAAGAGAAAAGAATCGTGGTCCTGACCACTCGGCCAACCCCTTGGGGTTAACGACTATTATTCTTTCAAGTGAGATTTATGGGCCAAAGGTCTCTTCCTCTAAAGAAGTTAGAAACAAAGTCAATCTTCCTTACTGTCAAGGAAGCGAACCAGAGAGGCTTCCCCAGGATTTCAAGCATAGTTATTAATTTCGTTTCGTTTCGTTTCGGCGGAAATGGCCCAAGTTTTTCGTTTCAGTCAAGTGGCCGAAACGAAATTCCAATCAAAACTTTTCGGTTTGAATTTCGGTCAATTTCGGCCGAAATTCGGGATTTCGGCCAACATATTACTTTTCGGCCGAAATGGAATTTTACATAATTAATTTTTTAAAACTTTTTTTACACACATATATTTTGTATTTCTTATATTTTCACAAAATATAATTCCAAAAAAATTACTATAATGGATTAAATCTATATTTATTACTTTTTCTATTTTTTTACTTATATATGTATATATATTTTGTTATATTTTTCGCGAAATGTAATTTTGAAAAGTTTCGCCGAAATCCCGAATCGGCCGAAACTATTTATTTTATAGGCCAGAGCGAAATGAGGTCCAAAACAAGATTAACAACTATGATTTCAAGTCTTTTCCGATGCTTCAGAGGTTGTTGAAGATTTAAGAGGAAGGACGATTATTATTTTGGATATTAGACTATTGAGTAGATCATTTGCTTCTATTGATTTATCTTATTTTCTTAGAAATCTTAATGGGGGGCAACCGGGCAACCCATTCACTGGCTAAGCAGGGTTCCGAATTTTTTGTTTGGTAGGTAATTTCCCCATACAGTTGGGTGGGGTCCGTGGGGAACAGGGGTCTCCATCAGCTTTTGTATGTCAGGCTCGTCTTTTTATGAGTATTAAGTTCCGACAATCTACTGTTTTTGGGTCAAGATTCTATTCATTAATAGGTATGATCTTGTTTGTCTTAAAGTATGATCAAAATTGAAGATCTAATATCCATATCATAAAGCAAACTTATGAAGACTTAGGTCTATCATATCAATGGATTAAAATCTTAAATCTAAAAATGGTCTTCACTTCCTACTCATGCAATCGATTAAAAGGCATAAATTATCTCCTATTACCCCTAGTGAACCAGGTTTTTTTTTTTTTTTGTTAGGAGTGAACCAGGATTATCATTTAGCAAACTGAGTCTCAAGAACCACAAAACAGGTATTGTTCATATTACAATCCGAAAAATAAAAAAATCCAAGTAACCCTCTGGTTTGAACCAGCCTCAGCTGCTATGCAGCAGTTTCGACTTGACCCATTTTAGGTTTCAAGACCATGCCCAAAGAACACTAGCTATGGGCCTGTTTGTTAGCTGGAATTAAGAGACTTTCTATTGGGAGAATTACGAATTCTCCAAACTGCTATCCCCCACCAAGATTTCCTAGTGCCCAAATGCAACCTCATCATCTGTAAAGCTAGAATTTGAAGTTTTCAAAAGGTTAGAAGTTACAATTTAGAAAGATAGATTTTTAGAATTCATACATCAAACGTGAAATTCCAAATGCTCAACGTACGAAAACTATAACATACTGTCAGAAATTTCCATCATATGAGATTTTCATGAATTCTTCTTCCAAACAAACTGCGCCAAAGCATCATACAACATTTGGTAATTTTCTACGTTGGGCCATCAATCCCAGTGGGCAGGCGTCATTCATATAATTGTGTGATTCCTTTTAGGTTGCAGAGGTAAAATTTACCAGAGATGTAGAAAACTTTGAGACAAAAAGAAAAAAGGGATTATAATCTAAAAACAGAGGGGTGCATGTGGGCTTTGTGATGGCTTTTTCTGTACTTTGATTCAGATGTGCTAACTCAACCTACCGGCTGCCGAACAAATAGATACCAAAAATAATTCACATGTTTCTTCATAATTCATCTCCTTCATTCATGGCTTCAGATGATTATAGTGACTAGTGAGTGGGTACCACCTGACAGGTTCTAGCTAACAGCAAGTTCATCTCTATCCAGTGTGAGTTACTTGTGACACTGACTGGTTGCAAGTTACAGTGTGAGTTACTTGGATGAGGTTCCTTCATGATTAGATGCATTCAGTCTCTCTATTCTGCAATTTCATTTAAGGGAGAAACCCACGAATTGTCACTGGTGACTTTTTAGGGGTGAACATCATTTTATAAGTACTTCAGTTTCCTTACCAAAAGAAAGTGGTTCCTTACCTAAAGAAATTAATAAAAATTAATAAATAAATAATTTGAAGTATATAATATATCTATATAAATAATTTTAAGTGTATATAATATATCTATATATATTGAAGTTAGAGTTCATGTTACTCTACAAAAAGGCCCACCTATTACAAATCTAAACAATGGTGGCCTTCTTGGGCCGAACATAATTCCTAAGTACAGGTTTATAAGATGTATGAAAGATTCAACTGGAATTCTATTGCAGCTGTAACTATTAACTATCCAAACCGCTCAAATCAAATTCACTTCTTTTGTATGAATATGACCAAGTTTTATTCCAACAAGAGTTAGTTCCTACTATAAGATTTAGTATTTGATTTATAATGTCTGAAATCCGTGAGTTTTTAAAGCTATTAGATTTTTAATGCTTTAAAGTCTTGTGTTAGGGTTGTTTAATGGCATTCATATTCTTGCAAACCTTAAGTCCAGATTTAATTCTTTTCATTTCTTCTATCTTTTTTATCATCATAAATCCTGTTGGATGGAGGGACCAAAGCTTCAACAGTCGATCTCTTTATCATATTTATCATTAATATGAAAGAATTAGTTGGTCCCAGATATGTGTCGGAACCGAGCTCGCCGAGGACTTTGTGCGTTCCGGTGTAGAGTAGATCTGCGAACTCGCTGCGAATGCCCTCAGATCTGCTGGATGATCAAGCAAGGGTTCCCATCTCCCTTATATAGAGCAATCCCTAGGAGTCACGACTACTAAGGACTCTACCCCTCCTTGAATCCCACATCTCCTGACCAGTGTGGGAATTCTGCCAACCGAGAGCTTGAACCTGATCCAAACTCTACCACCAAGAGTTTGATCTCTATTTGACTCAACCAGATTAAGACTTGTTGGAAGTTCATCCGCGACATACCGCCGGGCTTGATCTGGAGTGGGCCTAATGGCAGTCGGGCCGCACAATTTTCCTAACATAATATGCTTTATGAATGAAAATAAAAAACAAAAAACCAGCTCTTTCAAGAGTACTTGGAGGTAGTATTAACAATAAATAAAATTAGAGAAATCCGGATATAATAGTTGTAGGCCAAAGACGATGTGGACAGAGATAGTAGAAATATCTCAAAAGAAGTGCAATTTATTTGAGAATTTAGCTAAGAATAAATTGGAATGGAAAAGAAGAATTCATTCATGTAACCTATTCTAACATTGTTAAAACAAGACCTGTATGATGATGCTTCGGGAAGAAACACCATTTGTTGATTCATATAATCGGAACCACTTATAGTTACATTTAGTTCTTCTCAATTCTCAGCTTCAATCGCCTTTTAACTAGTGTGAGCCATCATTTACCCAACAAAAGAAGAAGAAGGAACAAGCGGGGCCTTTTTTTGTTGATTCTGAAATTTGAGGGCTTTTTGTTTTTTCGTTTTTATACTGGATTTGAGGGGATTATTTTGGTGAAAACACTCGTGTGATGGTGTGAGTCGTCTCATTTATGAGACATTGACTCTATGAGGGCCAATGTCTCCTTACCCAGTCTGCCAAAAAAAAGAATCTGGCCAACTCATTCCACTTTGCTCAACAACTATCTGCCATAGTCGCTTGAAGTACAGTCAAGACCATGCGTCTTCCCAAAGGTTTTTGGGTGTTAATATGGGCACCTACCCTATGTGTTATCCATATGTAATCTAAGTGTGTTGTCTTATCATGGATGTGATAAGAATGATGATATGACATGGAATTATCCAACGGTCTTGATCTCCTCCAAGGCAGCTTTTCACGATGTGTTCATTTAATGGGACACATTTTGCCGGAGCAACTATCTATCTTAATACACATGGTGGCCCATCTTCCCACATCAATTTGTAATAATTTTGAAACAGATCTATCAATTACTGTCAAAGATAGGTCCACTTATTATGGAAGAGTTATATAGATTGTTACATCATGGATGCGCCTCAGTGGGTGGGCTAAGTTTGTCCGGGTCCAGCGTATTATATGACCATGTTGTAAAATGAGCCTGAGCTTGGATGGAAAGTCCAAATTAGGCCATGGGGAAGATGTCCAGGCTAAGTCCAAGCCTAGCTCAATAGTTGTTTCTTTGAAATGGAAGTAATCCTTTTCAATAACAATTTGAAGCCATTTTCAAAGTAATAAATAAAAAAAATTAGATAATTTTTTTTGTTACCCCAATAACGAGACTGTGACTTTAGAGAGAAATCACACATCGGAAAACAGCCAACACAAGTGAAAAGGAAGCCGACACATGCAATAAGAGGTGGTGTGCCAAGGTTGAAATCCTCCCGCAGCCATGTGAGAAGCAGCTTCTTACTACTATCTAATAAGTCCACAATCTAAGATAAACTATCTAATTAGTCCACAGTCTAATATAAACTAACCCCCAATGAGCATTCCACAATATTCTAAGTAGCAAATTTATCTTTGTTTATTTTGTTGATGAGGGTGTTTAGCTTTTTCGGAAACCAACTATTCCCTTGACTGTGCTATGTATCATTGCATTTCTTTGGCTCCCCATTGATGAAGTGGCAATCTTTTCAATTATCAGAGGCTCTTGTGGATCAAAAGTAGGCCCCGCTGCTAACATCTCTACTCTACTGTCGCTAACATCTCTACTCTACTGTCATCTCCTTCTGCCTTGCTTATTGTAATAAAATATATAAGAGTCAGCCCACAGTACCAGCCATCAGGCCTCAGTCCGATCCTATTACCGGATTGATTATGTTTCCAAAGCATTGCATGCAGTTGCTGGATATGTTGTCATTAAAAGACTCAAGTGCCAACTTTAGTTCAGGGAATATATTTTCTATTTTTAGGGAAGAGATTCTCTGTTAAAGTGGATTGATTATGTTTCCAAAGCATTGCTTGCCGTTGCTAGATATGTTGTCATTAAAAGACTCAAGTGTCAACTTTAATGTCAGAAAATATATTCTCTATTTTTCAGGGAATATATTATATGTTAAAGTGTGTCTTTTTAGTTCCATCAGACCTGTGTGCATTATGTATTAGTCTATATATATATATATATATATATATATATATATGGTTTTTCTTGGCAATATACATACCAGCAGAATATATGAATTTAGATCAACTATGGATTTGGACCAATGATCTGCGATTGTCAAGTGGTTCAAGTGATCAGGTAAATATACAATTCTTTAATTATTTTAGGAAATATTTTTTATTAATCGCAGATGCTCAAGTGAATGTATATTGTTGTCAGGATGATATTCTCAGAAACGAAATAAAACAAGAAGACGAAAATGTAGATGAAAATGTTACAAACGAATTTCCTCCATCACATTCAATAACATCAGTGATTAACTTGTTCAGCACAGCAGAGAAGGTCTACCATTCAGCTAAGATTAAAGAGCTCAATTTCATATATATTTCAGATTATATCATAAAACCTAGGCCTTTTGCAAGAGATGAAAGGAGAAAAAAATTACCCTTTTTTCTGAACCACCGGATCGCCTTACTTTTGATGCCACTGTGTAGATCTGCCCGCAAGGATTTCGCAGAACCAAACCGTTCGTTCATCGGAGTCCAGATGTTCAAGATATCGCATCACGAGATTTTGACGGTTGAAGATCACTCTCCCTGCGTCTGCCATACGGTCTCTGTGCCATTGCTGACGTCACATGTCGGTGCCGCCTGCATCACCCACGCGTAAGGCTGCAGTTGTTGGGCTAGGGTCCGGGTTAGAATCGAATCGGATTGGATTTGATCCAACCTAACCTGTACTAAAAAAAATGATTTGCTCTCTTTTCTCGCATGCGCACGGGGGAGATGGATGTGACACGTTCTGCCTCCAAGCGTGATGATGTAACATGTGAAGGAGGATGAAAACAAGATGGATGATGCAAGATAAGGAACAACTCTTCTCTTTTGTGATGCACGAAAACCGAGGTGGTACAAAGGTACAGCCTTTGTATCTGATTGGGATATAGGGTGGGTTCATCTAGTAACTAGGGTGGGTGCATTTAGAAAGCTCCAAGGTTTTTTGTTGTTTTGATAACCCCGTGTTGTTGAAGAAATGCTTGGATAACTTGGAAACTTTAGAATCCCAGGAGTACTCCCACTCTGATTGGGTTGGCCTGGCCACTGGCCACTGGCCACCTGCTCCACTCAAAAGATCTATTTTTGGCCTTTGTTGCAAATCGGATTCTCAAGGCTGGCCCACTTATAGATCAGTGGAAAGACATCTCATTTTTACAGAGATACATTAAATTATTGTGATAATGTCAAGAAATACTTTTCTAACTATATTTTAAATATTACCACAATATTTTGAAAATATTTGCTGATTTTATGACTACTAATTCCTAGGCATCAAAACGAGTTTTTGAAGTGTAATTAGGATGTAGGCACCACTTACACAAATATCAGCAATATTCTGAAAATATGGTGATATATTGATATATTTCTTGAAGAGCACTTTCTTAATAATATTATCATATTTTCAAAATACTGGAAAGATGAGATTATCACAAGAAAATCTTCAAAATGTTTAAAAATGTTAAACAGTATTTCAGAAAAAAGTTATATTATTTATTATTTTTAATTATTTAAAAAAACTTATTTCTATATAACATTTTCCCTACAATATTCCAAGAGAAGCCTCAAATTTGAAATGGCAGACATGATGATTCCTAATAAAGGTTGGCTGGTTTATAATTACAGAGATCCGATGTTCACAATTATAAGAAGTGGGCCCATATTCTAATTTTTATAAATGTGGGCCCACATTATAATTCCTATAATGGTGGGGAGGGCATATGTTCTAATTCCTAAGGAGGGTTAAATGTCGTGATCTCTAATTAAAGGTGGGTCTTATGTACAATAATTTCGTGTGGGACCTTATAATTTCTACAAGTAGGCATGCATTGTAATACCTAAAGATGGGCCCCCATATTCTAATTCCTATAAAAGTAGCCCCCATCTTCTAATTTCAATATGAGTCTCATGTTGTAATTTTCAAAAGTGAGGCCCATGTATAAACAATTCATGAAGGTTGGCCCATGTAATTAAAAAACCCAAAGCTTGGACTCATGTTCACAAATCACAATCACATAGGAGGATCCCACATTTCAATATTTATAAAGATGGGGCATGTTCACAAACAGGTACAACAATAGTAAAAGATTGATATCTTAAAGGTCAATATTGAAAACAAATACAACAGGATTTTACAAAAAAAAAAAAAAAAAATCACCTTAGATGGACCCTATACCAAAACGGCTACTTTAGTTTCCCTCACAGTCGCGGTCGCAGTAGTCTTCCCACCAAAAAAAAAAATATTTTTTTTTATGAACTTTTTCGAGGGTTAATATTAACAGGAACCCCCGTAAATCTCTTCTTCCTCCGCGGGAATCCAATGTCGTCTTCTTCATCCCAAACTTAAACCCTAGTAAATCTCCTCTTCTTCTTCTGCGAGAATCCTCATAATATATATTTGAAAAATTATATCTCCAAACGGGAACCAATTTGGCCTTTTCTCTTCATTTGGTCTTCCTCGTTGGGATGGTTTTGGGGTAGAAAGGAGGAAGATCGCAAATACTGTTTGTTTTTTCACACAAAGGTCAATAAGACCCATGGTTTAAAATCTCGGTCTCGGTCGCGGTATCGGCCGAGCTGAAAAACCGATATGATATCGGTATCGGTCGCGGATATCGGTCCGTCGCGGTCGTCGCGGTGTGAATTTTTTTTAATCCAAAAAAATTTGCAAAAATATCCAAAAAAATCTAGAATATTAGAAAATGCTGGAATACAATATTTTTTTCCATTAGTAACAACAATAAATCAAAATCTCGGTCACCTTAAGTTATGAGTCCTGTCTGTGTCGCAGTTCGCTCTCTTTTTTAGTATTTCATATAATGCAACCATTATTGATGCTCATAATCAATTTATTAGTGTAAAATATAAGAAAATAAAGATAACATATCAATCATCATTTAATGCTAACTCAATCATCAAATAAGTTGTGAAATTCAAGACCCTGAAGATGATACATTAAAATCAGAAACATAATAGTGAGATAGATAAATCATAAAGCACTTGGGCATCAAAAGGTTCATGGTTCACCTAAAATTAGAGGGGACTAGTACTAGGGAGAAATTGATGAGTATGAGTGTATGACAGATTGACAGCCTAATTCCAAGTGGAATGTCGCCCTGGCTCGATATCATCATCTTCATCATTTCTTCGGTATTGACTAAAAAGATATGCTCCATACTGTTGCGCAGCACTACCATAGCCATGACTATGAGTAGATGTAGATCTATCATCTACACACTATTAATAAGCCTTTGGTATCACAAATATTCTAACAAGTTACAAGTAACAACAATTATTTTTAAGAAAATGTTTTTTAATAAAATCATTTTCAAAATCCTAAATACATAGATCTAGCATAAAAGTTTGTAAATCAATCATTTATACACCATACAATGATCATGAATCATTAAAAGAACATAGTTATGATGAAATCCCCAAAAAATGATATATAATAATTCAAATATCAAAAAATCCGAAAATAAAAAAAATTGGAAAAAAAAGTTCAAAATCATGTGTATGAGTAGATCTAGCATGAAAGTATGTAGATCTAACTTCTAAATGAAGAACACAACACAAATGACAAACCTAATGATTTCTATACTTCATCTAAAAAAAAAAAAAAAAACCACATGATAAAATACTTTGAGTTGATTTTCTTATACCTTAGATAATATTTTCTTCAAAAAATTAATGTGGGATTTGAAAATGTTGAAGAGGGAGTAGGGCTAGTTAGGCTGCTACTATGGTTGGAGAAGAGAAGAGAAGAAGAGGAAGATGGGGAAAAAGCAGCAAAAAATAGGGTTTTCAATCATTTTATATCATCTCGGCCGATATTTTGAAAATATCGGCCGAGATATCGGTTCACAGCGATATCATCTCATCTCGGCCGAGATATCAGGATTTTTTGGGGATATTTAACCGAATCCGATATCTCAGTGAGATATCGGTTCGGTATTTGCCGATACCGAGTCATATCGGCCGATATGACTCGGTATCGGCCGATATTTTATACCATGATAAGACCCTCCTCTTAGTTAAAAAAGAAAAAGGGACCTTTTTGGTATATAGTATGCACCTAAGTGATTTTTTTTTTTTTTTAATACAAAGTTTCGGTTGGAGGAATGTTCAATAGTGCTCTTATAAATACAAAGTTTTTGGCTTGGTTAGGAATTAGGATCCCATTCCCTGATCAGATTCTCGGAAACTCTTGTCATATCATTGGGTGGACGACGATAAAGATGAAAATGGTCGAGCAAGAGGACTGATAATGGGGATCATACTTTTGCATCAGCATCTGGCGTTCCTTTCAAGTCCTTTCAAGTGATTCAAGTAACTAGGAACTTTTTTTTTTTGGGAAGCTGCAAGGAAGGTGCTAGCTTGACCCTACTACTCCTTTTACTAATGAAGTTGAGTTAAGTAAAAATTATTTCAAAGAAAGGATAAAATATAAGTGGGTTATAATGATATTTTATTTTTAGTTGTTTATTATAAAATATTTTTTACTATTGATTGTAAAGTTTATTTATTTATTTTTTTAATCTTTATAGTAGTATGCAGGCCTGGACAGTACTAATATGTTTCTCTTATATAAAGAGTTTCTACTTCCTAAGATAATTTTATATTGGAAATCCTACAAAATGGTTAAATTTTTTTTTTCTTAAAAGTGGCAATTGATAAATTAGAAAAGAAGGTAAATATTGATAGATTGTCATCAAATAGTCTCTCCTTTAATTGAAAGATAAATTAAAGAGAGAGACAGGCACGACCGCAGTAAATCAAATAGTAAAAAAGTTTCAACTCCCTGGTCTCTTTAATAATGCTAGTAATTCAGTTCCATCCAAAAACTTGGCCCCTAAAAGTGCAATGTATTAAAACTTGTGTTTTGTATTTTTTTCTTAACTTTTACTTTTAACTCATCCTCTTTTCTTAATATCAAGACATGATATTTAAATTGGATTTGCGGATGGATGTCTGCCGGCATTCACTTATATTCTGTCTGATTGGATTTCTTAAGAGTATAGCATATTAGAAGCTACTTCTTCAAAAAATAACTTTTTAGTAAAAAGAACAGAAGTTATTTGGTGAGCACTACTTTCTACTTATTTTATAATAGGGTTGCAAATGGGTATTCGATTATCCGATTATCCGGAAGTTCGGACCCGCAAAAAACCTGATCTGGAACCTATTTTAGGTTTCGATTCATAAATGGGTTGGGTTCCGGGTCCATATAGATTCCGACCTATGGACTTGGGACCCGACATATGAGTCTTTGATATTGTGATCTGTACTTTAAAACCAACTATTTTTTAGCATTCTTATGTATAATACTAGATGTTGTAGACTTGATGTACTTATATAAGTTGAATGGTATGCTTATTTTAAGAAAAAAATTAAGAATAAAGATAAAATAAAACCGATTTTGGAACTAGATTCGAGTCCTCTAGGTGGACCCGGTTCTGGAACCGGATCCGGATTTTCTTATCGAAACCGGGTCCAGAATCAACAAAACAAGTTTCGATTTAAAACCTGATTTGGAACCGAAACTGTTATTTAAAAACGGATCTGGGTCCACTATGGTTCTGATCCGGACCATCCCGTTTGCAACCCTAAGCAAAAGTACCAGAGACTATTTGGATACTACGTTAAAAATCAACTTCTAGGAAATAGTAACCAACTAATATGTTATGATTTTTACAGTAAAAACTACTCACACAATCTACAAAACATTCGTAGATTAGAAAATGTGTCATTTTCTATATGCCACACATTTTCTATATGCCCTACCAAAAATAGCTTAAATAATAGTGTCTGTCAAAACTAACATGTAAAATATCAGCAGATACACAAAATTTTAGTCAGCCCAGAAGCACCTATCATTCTAAAATAGCACTTTCTTCTCGTCGTCCTTGTCATATAAAAGACCTGTAGATACTTACATTTGGAGTCAGCCTACTGATGGACCGATCCCATTCAACATTCCAAATAGGACATCCTCTCTGGAAGGAAAAAGTCCACTTGTCCCGGGACTCATGTGCCAAATGACCAAAATGCCCTCCTCCTATGGAGTCGGGCCAGTCCCGGGACATGAGTCCCGGGACAAGTAGCATTCCTCATCTGGAAGAGCCATGCTACTTGTCCCTGCGGACCCATGTGGAGTTAGGCCTTGTCCCGGGTGAAATCCAGGGACAAGTAGACTTTTTCTATTTGGAATGTTGAATGGGATCCGTCCATCAGTCAGGACATATAGACTTTTTTTTTTTTGGTTACATTTGAGGCATGTAGTAGTACAGAGAGAGCTTATCAAGGCCCGAAAATTAAGAGTCCATGGCTTATCAGAATGCAGTACCTATCAATTTACCCTCCGTCAGAAAACATGTTGAAGTTGGATTTTATTGAAATTTGTTCCTTGGTACAGACTCTACTAGGTCTCAGAACATCTTAATATAATGTTAGTAGTGATGAGGCCATCCCTTGCCAAACTTATGCTTGATTATTAACTGAGACTGATTCCCCTTCACAAACATGGATCCTCAAAAAGAACGAAATTTTTTTTATTGAAGATTTAAAAGTCCACTCTGCCTTGCAATAAGATCTTAGTTAACCAATGCTCATGCGACGATTTTTACTATAGGTTTAGGTGTGAGTTTTATATTTTATGTGCAGATGTTCCTACCAATGCAAAGTAATAAAATGGCCCTTATACTAAAATGCCCTTTTGTGTGATATCACAAAATACCACATGACATAGCACAGTTTTATATTTTTGTGTTATCTTCTTCCTTTTCATTGAACAAAAACCTTACTAGACATTCATCTTCAACCTTCATCAAGACCGCCATTACCAAGAACCCAACTGATCCAGCTTTCAAATATAAGGTATATGGAGTCTGATGATAGTTGAAAGATTTTTTTTTTTATATATATATACCAGGCCTTAAGGTTTCTAGGATTTGTAAGAACCCTTTGGTGTTTTAATATTTAGTAATATAATCATTCATTTTTCATTTTTAATATATTCCATGTCTCCAAAATCAGTATCTTGAAAACCACCAAAGCTTTTTAGAGCGAAATGAAACTTTGCCTATCTCATTGTCCTTATATACATGATTTCAAAAACCTAGACTTATTTTCTGTAAAGCTTATAACATTGATAGTTACTATAGCACATTTAGTGGGAGAGAGTGCAGTTAAATCCATTTTTATTAATACGGGGCCCATTTCATTAAATTCAAATCGATTATAATAACAATCAACACACATTAATAGTTTGTTATAATTGACTCAATCCATGCACAACTCACTGTTGGATTAAAGAAAGTAATTTCAAAATACATGATCATACTTCATTTGCAAGAGAGAGCGACTAGTGGTACTTGCGATAAAATAATGGTATATTTGTAAATGACCACATACTTAGTTTTGTTTAATGGATATAAGGTCCAAGCTACTTTTTTATATAAAGATTCATCAAAAACCTCATGGTCATTCTCGTTAGGACTGCTATTTTTCTTTTTTTTTTTTAGGGTGGGGGGGGGGGGAGCCTATATAAAAAAGCTCGGATTAAACATAAAATACAAACTAGAGCAACCATTATACTCCTCATAAAGAACCCATATTCATTTCGACTACTGCATCCAAACATGATTCCAAGCATTTTTTAAGGACAAATTAGTGAATGGTCCCTTAACTTTTGTCATTTGAAGGCTCTAGTCCACAAGAATTTTTTGTGAGGCTTGTAGTCCACACAATTGGACATATTTCAACTAGGGTTGTCAATCGTGTCATGTTAACGAATGCGGGTTGCAGGTTAACGAATTCATGTTAAAATTACCTCAACCCGTACACGACTCGTTAATTTAATGGGTCAAAAATCCAACTCGAACATGACCTGTTAATTTAACGAGTTACACGACCCAATCCGTTAAGTAATTAAGTTATTTTGAAAATTAAAAGAAAATCCATACAAAAATATATAAGGACAAAAGATATATAAGCCACACAAAACTGTAAGTGAGAATCTCGAGTGGATCCCACCTAAAACCCCTCTATAAAACAATAAATTTCAATTTCTTATTTATGAGTATAAATTAATTCTGGCTACACTTAGGGACTGAAAAAAAATTTAACGGGTTAAGCAGGTTGTTAGCCGGTTACTATTTTAATTCATACACGACCCATTAACTTAACGTATTAATGGGTTTGACCATTTAACGACTCAAACCCATTAAGAGCCCACCCGAACTCGTTAATATCGTGTAGGTTCTTGTCATATTAACGGGTTGTGTGGCATTTTGACAGCCCTAATTTCAGCCAAAGGTCCCTAAATACGCCAAATCACACATTGTCAAGACTGATTTGCCCCTGTAATTGCCTTAATACGTTACGCATAACCGACTGAACATGTCACACAATTGAAGCTCTTAATTTAAGCTCATAAGAACGATCATTTATGACTAATTTGCCCTTGTAATTCCTTGTAGATCACATTTTGAACTTGAAATGGTAATGGCAACAGATAGTGAGATTCTTAGGTAGCGTTTGGTTCGCGTGAATGGAGGTCGGAATGGAATGGTCATTCCAACGAAATGACCATTCCAGCATTTGGTTCGCCAAAAAGGGGCGGAATGACCATTACCTCCGGAATCACATTCCTTTATGTGAGGGAATCACCATTCCATCCAAGAACGGAAGGAATCATCATTCCATTCTTTTCTAACTTTTTGTTGAGACCAAAATACCATCGCTTGTAATATTATTATTATTATTATATAATAATAATATAATATCTTTTTCACCCAACCATTGTGGGGCCCACCCAAAATATTATAATAAAATATAATAATATATTATTATATCATAATAATAATAATATAATATCTTTTTCACCCAACAATTGTGGGGCCCACTCAAAATATTATATCTATCTATGTATCTATCTACTATTATAAAAGAGACTATGTTGCATGGTTTTTTCAACCAACCATTGTGGGGCCCACCCCCAAATATTATAATATAATATAAGAATATATTATTTTGAGAAATTGCAAAATCTTTCACTACACCTTTGTGGGGCCCACCCCAAAATATTATAATGCAAACTTTTTCACTACACATTGTGGGGCCCACCCCCAAATAGTATAATATAATATAATAATATATTGTTATGAGAAATTACAAACTTTTTCACTACACCTTTATGGGGCCCACCTCCAAATCATCCACTACAAACAATGCAAATGTGACAGTAGAATCTAACAAGGGTATTTTGGTCAATCTTATGTAAATTTGATTCCATTCCAGGCAGCATTCCAGCGTACCAAACGCAGGAATAGGAATCAAAATTCCATTAATGGGTTGATTTCTCAGCGTACCAAACGCTGGAATGGAATTGACTATTCCTGCCTCATTCCATTCCATTGTCATTCCGGTCTCCATTCCATTCCTGCCTACAACCATTCCAGCGAACTAAACGCTACCTTAGATTTAGAATTCTAGGGTTCAGATGATTTAGATTTAGGTCAATATCCCACAATCTTCTTTCTTTTCGTTTTTTCTATTCGGATGAACAAAGGGAAGTTCTATTGAGATTTCTCGTATATTAACAAAAGAAGAGCTTTTTATAATATAACGTCATAAATTTATCTAAATTTTATATGAATTTATCTGAGTTATAGAAAAATGAGTCAAAACACAAAGAATCTAAACAATGTTGAAGCAAGGTCTAATATTTATCAATGGAAGGCCAATAATTCACAGGCCCAATAACTTGAATTCACTCTCTCTTGCCCCATGAGGACATTTGGTTTCCCTAATCTACTGAGCCAACATCAACCACTAGATCATGTTTCTAACAGAAAAATAAAAAATCTACTGAACCACGGCCTGGGATGTATTAATTACGCATTGCTACTATAGTTGATTTTTAAGTGAAAAAAATATATATATCCATCACCAGCTGGTTGTTATCTTGAGAATCTTCGTTGAAAAGAGGATTCTATCTCGAGCAAGTTGAATATGAAACGACTAATATGCAGCTACTCTTTTGGTAGGCATTCATCTTGTGCAGTCCGGATTCCTTGTTTCGTAGAAACGAAACATAGAGATATTGTTTCATCCAATTCACAATCACATTGAGATGGATAAATGGAGAGAGGGATATTCCATCGTGATCATGTAAATTTGAGGCCGCCTAATGTAGAGGAAGGATTCCATCTTGGGTGAGTCGACCTAGGCTGCCTTTATAAGATGGCCTCTTGATCTGGGTCCATAGGTCATATTACTTTCTACAACATTTCCAATTAAAAATCTCCTCAACTCACTGGTAGCTTAAGTTTTTGTTTTATATTATCTATATATATATATATATATATATATATATATATATATATATGGGAGGTGCTCCTATGAGAGACACTCTCTCCAACTTTATGAGAGATGGGTGGGGGCCCTCACATTTAAGTTTGGGGTCCTTGCATTTAAGTTAGTGAGAGTGGATATGAAAGTGAGGGCCCCCACCCATCTCTCACCAAATTGGTGAGAGTGTCTCTCGTAGGAGCACTTCCCTATATATATATATATATATATATATATTCTTATGTTAGAGAGTTTTCACATCTTGTTCTTCTTCTTGATCTTTATTTATTTATCTAAAAGACAGTGTTAATTTTGCAGTGGACTGGAGCAAATTAATGAAAGGCAGCATGGTTAATTAGTTTAAACCCACTTGCTTAGTTTAGTAGATCCCTTTCCATGCTGTGGAAATGATAGTATAAGCTTTTAAGAAGTAAGTTTCAGCTATTTTATTCTTACAACAGTCAACAGGAACATATGGTTGGTTACAGTTGAGAAAGAGAATAATGGTAAACCATCCACTTGAGTTTGAATAGATGGTAGCTTAGTGGCTAGATCCCTTTCCATTTGAAAATGACATTAGCTGTTAAAAAGTAAAGAACCATTTATTCTTAAAACAGGAACATTTACAGTTGAGAAAGAGAATACTAGCAAACCATCCACTTGATTTTGAATATGTGGTAGCTAAGATATCCTTTTCCATGTGAAAATGACATTGGCTTTTAAGAAGTAAACAACCATTTATTCTTAAAACAAGAACATTTACAGTTGAGCAGGAGAATACTAGGGCCCGTTTGGCATCGCTCTTGTGTTGTTCATAATTTTGTTCTCTGATCATGTTATGCTGAGATTGGTTTGTGCCGAGAATATACTCTGCAGAACTTGTTTGGCATCATTTCATCAAATTATTCTATTGAGAATATGTTGTACGGAACTTGTTTGGTAACATTAATTATAAAAGTTTTGATCAAGGAGTGGAGATATGATTTACAATTCGGGACCCACCTTTTATTGTTTGTGTCACTTTAATATTATCGTACATGGGACCAGGGGCGGACCCAGAAAATGGAATTAGGGGGGGCCAAATGAAAATTATTAAAAGAAAATCTTAACAATTTGGTGTAAAAGTAAAAAATTACAAAAAATTTAGTAGTAAAAAAATAAAATTTTGAAAACTTAGGGGGGACCATGACCCCCCTAGGCCTACATGTAGGTCCTCCCCTGCATGGGACTCACCTGTAGTAATTATAATATGCTACCCACATTTAGAAATTAAAACATAGAACCCATATTCATATGATTTACAATGTGGGCCTATCTTTATAGGTATTATAATGTGGGACCATCTTTTTGTGAATGTAAATATGTGACCCACCTTTATAAATTACAACAAAATACCATATTTAGAAATTAGAATATGGGGCCCACATTCATAGGATTTATAATGTGGGCCCACCTTTATAAGAATTATAATGTAGAGCCATCTTTTTATTAATCGTAAACATAGGACCCACATTTAAAATATTATAATGTGGTACCCACCTTTAGAAATTTGAATATGGGGCTACATTCATAGGATTCATAGTGTGGCCCCACTTTCATAGGATTTGGCTCCACCTTTTTTATTGTGACAATATGACCCACCTTAAAAAATTATAAAGTGGGGCCACCTTTTTATAATAGTAGACATGGGACCCACCTTTTGTGATTGGTACCATATGATCTACTTCTAAGAATTATAAAGTGGGGATACTTAATTTGAGATTGTGAACATAGGACCTACCTTTAAGATAAACAAGAGTAATATTTAGAGTATTTAAATGACATTCTTTAAAAAGGAAAGAAATAAGCAAGAAACAACTGTACCAACAAGTTGTTTTTTTTTAAAAAGAAATAAAGTTTTTTCGTTCCCACTTTCTTATGCCAATGATTTAAGATTTTGAGAGAACAATGATTTACATATACGAAACATGTTTTCCACAACCTTATCTCATGAAAACAGAGGAATATCTGACTGGAACGGTGCCAAACACGCCCCTAGTAAACCATCCACTTGATTTTGAATAGATGGGACCAATCATTGAAAGTTAGGGGATGAGTCATCCACTTTAGCGTTCCCCATTCATTCATATCGGATTTCTACCTAAGAATTTTTTACAAATTACAATATGGAGCCCACTTTTAGAAATTAGAACATAGAGCTCACCTTTGTTTTGGAATTATATGGGCCCACCTTTTTATGATATGAGCATGGGCCCACCTTTAATAATTGTTCTATGGGGCCTTTTTTAAGAAATTGCAACATGAGTTTCACTTTTAGGAATTAGAACATGGGCTCACCCTTGGAAATTATGTTGTACGCAGGGCCATTTATAAAAAAAATGCAATGTGAGACTCACTTTTTAGAAATTACAATTTAAGATTTACCTTGAGAAATATATGGATCCTCTAAGGCTTTAACCTAAAGAAATCTTGATTTAAAGGAGTAAAACTTCAAAATAGGAGTAAATCTCTAAATGTAATTTTTTATTATTAGATTTTTTTTTTCAAATTAGAGCTTTTGTCTCTAAAGAAATAAGGAAAGGGCCTGCTTTTTTTCTTTTTTCTTTTTTTTTTTTTTGGAGCTTTTTTAAGCTAAGGCCAGATGGAGGTGGATTATGTAAAATTTATAAGCCTTTTAAAAGAAAATGGCCTCATAGGATTTTCTAAATTATGAAAATGATGAGTTTTACATTGTAATTTTTAAAAGGTAGGTCCAATTACCACAATTCTTAAAGGCAAGTCCTAATTACCTCATCAAATAGGAACCCTTTTTATAGTTTTATCAGACAGACTACTTGAAAATTAGAACTTAGAAAATTAGAGCTTTTATCTTATCGATATTAATCCAATTATCTCTTACTAATTCGATTAGACTTTTCACCAACTCCAATATAGTTGGAACAAGGCTTTGATGATAATGATGATGATGATAAATTGACTTAGACTTTTTATACGGTATTACTGTTACCAAAGTCTTCCTTTTTGAAGATGGCTGGTTGAGTGGAGGTCTCTCTTCGATCTGTAGTTCTTTTGTTTGTGGTTGGTTCTCTCTCATATATTATTGAGTTTTCAAAAGGAAAAAAGAAAAAGAATCTGCCTTTTCATTTGAAAGCCCAGTGGCTCACGGGCAGGTTGAGACCGAGGTAGAATCCCATTAACTGTGTTTAGCATCCCTTTGGAGCCTGTTGGTTTGATTAGAGTAAGCAACTTGCAGGAGAGTAGCTACTTTGTAGATGCACCAAACCTTGCCTGGCTACTTGCTCCAAGTTTTCACATGCTTCCTTTTTCAGCCATTATTGTTACTAATGAAACTTTTGGGTTAGTATTAAACCTATGGGTCAGTAAGAGCTTTTCTAAATCTTGGGGTTTTTTGGGGGTATTAATAGAAGACGAGCATTGACACAAAAAAAAAAAAAAAAAAAAAAAAAAAAAAAAAAAAAAGATAATTAAAAATAGTTATAATTTAGAATATTATGTAAATCACTCTACAAATATTTCAATCAGTTTTATTCTAACATCTAATGCTTGATGGTGAATATATAATAAAAAGTTGGGTGATGTGTATTTTTTTATTTTTTATATATATATATATATATATGGGGATTTTAAGACCTTGTTGAAGGCAAAAAGAAGACTAAGGTGGCGTTTGGCGTCTCTTAATTTTGCTTCTATTTGTCTTAAAACTGTTTGAAATAGTTTTTAGACTGTTTGGGAACTGAGGTTACAATGTATGTTTAAAATGGATTATAGATAGTTTGCCTCCATTTAAAGAAGTCAGCAAAAGAGCCTGATTTGAATCAGACTTTAATTTCTGAAGCGGAAAGACACAACATGCTACAGTGAAACGGACGTACTCATAGGACAGTCCCTTTTTTCTTTTTTCTTTTTAATTTATGGGACCCAAAATCATGATCCGGACCGTTAGATATTTGCAGAAAGTCAAACACAGCCATGAAGCAAAATTTCAGCTGTTGATTAATCTCAGATCTCGAGATATTGCAAAAAAAGTGAGCCTTCGATCTAATATTATGGACATGGTGCACCCCATAATCATGATCCGATCTGTTGATTCTATTTGGATGACCAAAAACAGCTGCAGGTCCAAAAATGAGCTCTAAATCCAAGTGGATCTTGAGATATTTATAAAAACGTTTTTGACCGTTGATGTACCATGATTATTGACTAAGTTTTGAAATTGTACAAGGGTGATTTTTTTTTTTTGTTTAATTCAGCCACCAAAAATCGTGATCCAAACCATTGGATATATTCAAAAGATCATACAAAACTATGGGTCCAAATTTTGGCCTTTGGATCATCATAGAATTTGAGATATTTACAAAAAAAACCACAAACATATATATCTACCTTTTTCAAAATTATGGCCCCCAAATGCAAGATCCAAACAGTTAATTCTCTTTTTTAAGGTTAAACACAACTACGACGTCAAATTTTAATACTTGAATCCTCATGGATCTTGAGAGATTTATAAAAATTTTCAACCATTGTTTTAAAAATGTCTATTTCAATTATTTTTTCTGTATAACCAAACAAACTATTTTTACACCATCTATTTCAAACATAGCCATTTGAAATTGATATGTTTTATGTGGATAACAGATGCCAAACAAGCCCTAAAGGAAATAATAAGAGACTACAAAAGCTAAAGAAGAAGAAAAACAAATGAGACAACAGTTGTATTTAATGAAAGCAAAAATAACCCTGTACCTTATTTTCAAATGTAAAGCTCATGTGCATTGCATTTTCTTCATCATGAATCATGAATCGACTAACATCCAACATTTGCAAGTTGGGTTATCCTTATAGCTTATCTAAATATCTAAGGTCAATTTATTGGGAAACTGTGCAGCATGAATCATGCCCTTGGCGTCCCATCGAATCATGAATTGCTAGATGTGTTCCTGAAATATTCTTCTTTAATTTGTTAAACAACGTGGTCGGAAAATCAAGAAATATATTTAAAAAGTCATTAAAGGTTGAGATCCAAAATTAAATAATATAATTATTTTATGAGAATAATATTTTGCCCTTACCCTGTCTCCCTAGTCCCTACACAATACCTTCACAAAATTGGATGTGTCTCAAGTGGGTCCAAATGGGCGGGAAGCAGTTCTCACTATATTCACCTTTAACATAATACCCCCATTGTCCTTTTTTTTTCCGCATCAATCCACTTTTGTTTTAGGTCCTTCTCAATTAGGAGGCACCTCTGGCCTCCCTTACACAAAAGTAATTAGAGATAAATTTCTGACCTAGGAATAGCACAGGACTTGGGAGAGTGCTTGTTTGTATTATATTTCACCCATTGGGTAATTTACTTATCTACTAAACTGAAAATGGTCAAATCCGAGCATTAAACAAGAGGAGGTCAATTCAATGTCTTTAATTACAAAATACACCTCCTCTCCTTTATGTTAATAAATGACAAAAAAATCTTTTTTTATTTAGAGAAAAAAAAAAAACCTTAAAACCTAATATCCCGTGCCACCAACAGACAAAAACGAATCCACTTATTTTTTTCTGAATTGGTTTGACCCTTCCCATTACAATATTGTACAAGTCAAAAAAACGGGGTCAGGGATATTTTTAAGAGGATTTTGCCCAAAAAATCCCTTAAGACTTGTTAATTGTCAAAAGCACCATCAACATCTTAAAAAGACCAAAGTAGTCTCAAAGGCCCTGTTTGGTATTTTTTTTTCTTTTAGCGCTGAGCGGGGATATCCACTTTCATTCTAAGTAAATGAGCAGGGATATCCCCGTTCGTCGTTCATTATATCTTCAAAACTGTCGAACATTCTTTTTTCCTTTGCCGTTTTTAGTATCCGGACGAATCTCTTTGCAAACCTTCTTCCACATTAACTTGCTTTATGGGAGAATCCTATTCTTGAATCTTTTAAGTAGAAATGACCCATATAAACTTAGTAACGAGAAGAGGTTAACAAAAAGCACCTACCGAGTCTGCCTATCATTATCAGTAGTATCGGCATCACGTTCGCTGCCAGCAAGATCAATAAAAGAAATCTTCCCAATAACCTTCCCACTCTTGGTTTCATTTTCATCATTGTGCCTTCTTGATTCATTTACCTCCTTGTGCTTCTTAATGGCAAGCTGTAAAATGGCATGGGATTGTGAAGATTCCTCATTGGCACTAGTAGAGCCAGTACTTCGCGCAGCATTCCCCTTCTTAATAAATTCTTTAACAATTTGAACATCTGAAACCTCAAATTCCTGCAATCAAACTATGCAAACTTGCTACTGACCATCTTCCCTCATGCACAGTTTCCTGGCAAAAATCATTAAAAAGCAATTGAGGCAATAACATACACTTTCAAGAATAGGATTCTCCCATAAAGCAAGTTAATGTAGAAGAAGGTTTGCAGAGAGATTCATCCGGATACAAAAAAAAAAAAAAAAAAAGGGAAAAAGGGTGTTCGACAGTCTTTAAGTTGTAATGAACGACGAACGGGGATATCCCCGCTCATTTACTTAGAACGAACGGGGATATCCCCGCTCAGCGCTAAAAGCAAAAAAAATATATCAAACATGGCCTTTGAGACTACTGTGGTCTTTTTAAGATGTTGATGGTGCTTTTGGCAATTGACAATTCTTAAGGGATTTATTGGGTAAAATCCTCTATTTTTAATTCATCACTTTTATGATAACTTATAGCCTGTCAGATGCACTGATGCACGGGGGATAGGGATGTCAAACGGGCCCAGGCCGCTTCAGATTCGGCCCGCCGGGCTAGCGGGCCAGGCTGGCACGGCCCGCCCCAGCTAGCGGGCCAGGCCGGGCAGGCCCGCCAGGGAAAAACCCAAGCCCAGCACGGCCCGCTGATCCGGCCCGCCACGGGCCGGGCTGGAGCGGGCCAGGCGGGCCTGCACATTTTTTTTTTCAGTATTAAAAAAAAAAGAATAGAACACGCTTCCATGTTCCATCTATTTCACGTGGGACACATGCACGAATCTCCAAGTCTGTAATTGTTTCATGCTACTGGCCGTTCTATCTATAATCCTCCACATGAACCATTAAAAGTGAGGGGAAAAAAAACGGAAGCTTCTTTCTAGAAGGAGGTAATTTGTAATACTGACTTGTGAGCATTACGTTTTGCAGAATCCAGACCGTATAAATAGTGGATAAGTTTGCTTCTATTAAAGCATCCAAACTCCCACGTCTTAACTACTTAGAAGCCTGAACTACTTAGGAGCCTGTAGATGGTTGATGAGAGTAAGATAAACAATTGGTTCATATTTAACTGGGAAATGTCCATTTATCTTTGATACATGAAAATTGAATATCCAACTAATACCCTAATAATTCAAATGGAATTTAAATCAATGAAAAATGAAAATTGTATATCCAACTAATACCCTAATAATTCAAATGTAGAAAATTTACGGTCTCATCTATATCTCCATCTTATATTTTTTACTGCTTAGTTACCATTTTAATATTCATTTACGCGAGCCTTTTATATCATGAGTTCTTGTTACTTGGTTTCATACAAACAAATGACCATTAAAAATAAATGATTTTGACTATTTATTTTTATATAATAGCTAGTTCATAAGAAAGAAGCATGTATATAACATGAAGGGAGCCTACTCATTACCAAAGAAGCTAAGATATGAAACCAATAAGAAATTGGGAGCCAACCAACTGAGCTATCCCTTATTCTCAACATTAAGAACATGTTTGTAGATGGACTTTTGCTCTTTGTAAATCTCAATTTTCTATTAGATTGAAATTTTCATTTTTTCATATTCTATAATAAGCAGTTGAAATCCTCACTACCAAAGAAAATGACTCCATTTTCTTCTTCCTGTAATGAAAGATATTGTATCAAATATTGAAAGAAAGGGTGAAAAAAAAGGGTCAAATTTCATCCTTTGTATATATATATATTTTTTTGGTAAATAAAACTTTGATTAAAAGAAAAAGAATAAAAGGGTTAGGGTATTTATAGACTTTGTAAAATTGAAAAAGGACACAAAATACCACTTATATGACTGTTTTATAGGTGTTGGGAGGTTAAAATGAAGAATTTCGTAAAAAAAAAAAAACTCACTTTTGGGCGGGCCAGTGGGCCAGGCGGGGCGGGCTGCAGCCCTAGCCCACGTTCCTGGTGAGCCTGGTGGGCCCGGGCTGAACGGGACAGCATGCCCAGCCACCTAGGCCCCGCCCAGCCCATGTGCGGGCCGGGCCATTGCGGGCTGGGCCGTTGACCGTGCCGGGCCGGGCCACGGGCCGTTGACCAGCTGGCCGGAGCGCGGCCCGGCCCATTTGACATCGCTAACGGGGATAAGCCCACAACTAGAACCGTGCAAATGTTTCTAAAGTGGGCCCCCACATGTACCTACTTGAAACCATCAATAACCCTACCTGTCTAGGACCCACGAGTTTAGGCTGTAGTGGCGTTTTTCTCTCCTTTTGGTCACATGCAGCCGTACACGACGGGATCACAAAATTCTGTCGTCGATGTTTTGTTGAAGCAATAAGAAAAACGAAAAGAGTCCGGATCCTCCAACTTAGTGCAATCCTGTGGTGATGGAGGAGTAAAACTTTATAGTGGGATCTATCTCTGAAAAAATCATAACCACTTAAAATTAATATTTTTCTACTACTTGAGATGTTATCAAATTTTATTCAAAGAGTTTATGGTATTATAAAAGTGATCGTTTGATTGAAAATATAATTAATTGATCATGATTTTAATCATTTGGGAGTAAACTTTGGGTATATCACATGTAGCAAGAGAATCCTTATTATTTAGATTTTTAATAATTAGGCTAACTATAGAATTATACTATTTCTTGTTTGACAACTTTACTAATAAAGTGCATTGAAGTGAAACCTCCATTTATTAGATATGAAAAACTATGGGTCATATCCAAAATATAAAATTTTAAAATTCCACCCCTTCACTTAAAAAAAGAAGTCAAAAACAATATTTTAAAGACACTAAATAATAAAAAAATCTACTTTTACCCAAAAAGTAAAAAAAAAAAAAAATGATTATCAAAGCATTAAAAAGAAAATGTCATCATCCTATGATTGGACACCCTCAATTTTTTTTCTCTCTTCATTTTAGGCTTTTAACTTCACTCTACAACTAATTTTACCAACCTCATAGCATTCCGGACTGGATCTATATAAGAGTTTTTTTATAAAGCTTTTAAGTGTAGCTCAATACCTTTAGGTACCGTTTGGGAAGGAGGGGAAATAGGGGGAGGAAGAAAAAGGGGGGAAAATGGAGGGAAAATGAAAAATGAGGGTGTTTGGGAAGGGGGGGAGAGAGTGGAGGTAAAAATCTAGTGGGGGCCACCTTAAAACTTTTCCCTCAAAAATGGGGGGAAAGTATGAGGGAAAGAGGGAATTATTTGAAATTTTACTAAAATCCACTTTTCTCTTTTTCACTTTTTTCACAAAGTAAGGATGAATTGGTAATTTTTTCTCTACCTCACAAACAAATAAAACCTTACTTTTTCACTTTTATTCTCCCTAATTTTTTACTATCAAAACAAGAGGAGGTAAAATTAATTTTTCCTCCCCTCCCTTCCCATTCATTTTCCTCCCAACCCTTCTACATGGACAAACTTTTTGGCATGAATTTGTGACAAACTCTCATGTGGCACAATCCTAGAGGTGCTTTTTCCCCCTCTCTCAAAAGTTGCACCTCTAAGATTGTGCCACATGGGAGTTTGTCACAAATTCATGCCAAAAAGTTTGTCCATTTAGACTTTTTGTTTTCCTCCCCCTCAAATTTCCCTTTCCCTCCCCTCCCCTCCCCTCCCCTCCCAAACATAGCTAATGACAAGCAAGAGATAGCGTATCAAAAGATGCGACATTGGAGATTTGCAGAGTGGGACCCACTCACTCGTACCAAATTGAAAGGCACCTAACATGATGTGCCTCATTTACATTGTCACTTTTCTCCCCCACTTGTTGTGGGCCTCATTTACATTTGTCTCTTTTCGCCCCCACTTGTTGTGGTTTGGCAACAGGTGTGCAGCAAAAAGATGCTCGCGGCCTTGTCAACTTATCAAAGGTTACCCTCTCTACCCTTTCTCTCACATCTCAAAGGATACCCTCTCCGGTCCTTTCCCTTTCTCTCACATCTCAAACATCTCAAAGGACCCTCTCCCGTCCTTTCTCTCACATCTCGAAGGACGCTTTCCTCATCTCTCCACTGAATGCTCTTGGACTGCGACCTCCTTCATAATTATTATAAGGAGTAAACCATGGATTGTTTTCTCCATGGATGGTAAAATACAAAGAAAAAGTAATACTTGCCCCGTGGATCTTGTCCCGGGACTAGCCTGACTCCACATGGGAAGGGCTTTTTGGTCATTTGATGTGGTTGTGGAGTTGAGCCCGCCCCGGGACAAGTAGCATGGCTCAAATACAAATGTAGAGAGCCCTCCCATTGACCGATTGTGTACTACAGGCTTTGGATCAAATGACTTTTGGCAACTCTGCTCGATTTGTTTAAATAGATAAATGTAAGTTCGATAGCACCACATAGATAATGTGTGTTTGTTTAGATATTTGTATAAAGTAAATAAATTGAGTATGGGTTGGGCTCTCCTAATGATAGAAAACCAAGAGAAAGAACCTTTCAAGGCCCACTAGGGGACATGTCATGATTAATGGGGTGGTGAGGAATGGAAAGATCTTAATGAAAATCAGCCGTATGGGAAATAAGTTTGAGACTATGTTCTGGCCCAAATCAAATTTGGTGAGCTCAACTAAACTTGAATTGCACTTGGGGTATGAAATTTGATTTTTTTTTAGCCCGCACACAAACATGAAGAAAGCCTGCCCACACAAGTGGCCGGGGCAGGAGGGGCAAGAAGAAATTCTGAGTTAGTCTCTCGCTTGTTACCACTTGGGTAAGTAGCCAATGTCCACATGTACTAAATATAAAATCTAATTCGTCCGTACTCGAGAATTCCAAAAGCCAAAGGCCTACCTTGGGACCTGTTTGGCATAGGCATATAAATTTTTATTTTTTATTTGGCATAGGCGTATAAGTTGGTCATATTTGTGGCTCCATCTTCTAGATTAGCCTATCAATGATCAGCCTAATCTAAAACATGCACATGCACTTTGTTTTAGTAGTTTGTATATGCAGTGGAAGCATAAATCTATTAGAGCTGGCTACTACAAATGCGATAAGGATAGCGTCGGCTTGAATCATGCACTGGTGTGGAGATCTGTTATTGTCTGCGAGAGATCAATTACGTATGATTTACTCTTCAAGATCTAAGATCTGTGACTGTCTACGAGAGATCAATTACGTGTAATTCACTCTTCAAGATCTAAGAGCAATGATGGATACCCAATGATGGATACCCTGGATGCAGAAGATAATGATGGAGGATTGCAGATCTAGTAGAAGATTGATCGTAAAAATTATTCCAACTGATATCTCTCATCTCTATATATAGCCCTATGGCTAATAGGAGATAAGTTTTTTATTCAAATTTGAATCGAAAGATGATAAAAGATAAGTGGTTGGATCAAACTCTTTCAATTTGAATTTGAATGGAGATATGATAAAGATAGAGAATTGGATAA
Source organism: Umbellularia californica (assembly GCA_028538565.1). NCBI lineage: Eukaryota > Viridiplantae > Streptophyta > Magnoliopsida > Laurales > Lauraceae > Umbellularia > Umbellularia californica. The sequence goes on from JAPQWN010000007.1 coordinate 58,188,642, forward strand.
AACTCAAAGTATTCTTATTCATATCACCATAAAATCGAGTGGGGTCCACTCACATGTAAACACAAGTGGACCCCATCACATATGCCAACAGTTTTATTTCTGTCCTCTTAGCTACCGGTCGTTCTTATCTTATCCACAAACCCATCCAAGCAGACACTGGTTTCTAGCTTTTCTATATATCCTGGCCTCATAGCTACCAGTCGTTCCTTATCTTATCCACAAAGGCACAAACCCATGCAAGCAGACACTGGTTTCTACCTCTTCAATATATCCAATGGAAATAACCAGTATTCTCCTCAAATCAAACCTTGTGTTACTGACCCATCTTTTTAGCATAATATTTGGTACAGTTGTCTTTCCCAAGATATTGATGCAGACTATCAAATCTGTTGATGCAGTCAAAAGGATGAGACCAATTGATTGAAAATTTTAATTTGAATCCCGAACCTGAATCTACAGAAACTCTAGCAATCATGAGGAGAAAAATTAGTAAAAAGCTTACCTCAAACACAACCCACTCTTCTGAGGAGTAATTCGTCTGATCCAATGAGAGGAGAGATAATTTTCAAACCATAAAAATATCATTGAGAACATATCATTAAAATGAGTCCACTGCTGAACGTCCAACATATTATGCTGTAATAATGTTCTTCACATAAAAACTCAATCCTAATATAGCTTAAATCCTAACCATCCATCATATCTATACATTTTAGAAAGAATATCCAACTAAAGTCTTTATTACAATCTGTAAACTGACTTTCTAAAACAAAATATCCACTCTAGGTAGGCATGTCAAACGGGCCAGGCTGGCCAACATTGGCCCACCCGTGCCATGGGCCGGGCCGGCAAGCGGGCTGGGCCATGCCGGTACGTGCTCGGCGTGCCTCTTACATTTTTTACCCGATTATTTTTTTCGTCTTTTCAGTATTAAAATTAAAAATTAGAACACAAGCATGAAGAATGACAAAGATATTTAAGTGGTTCGGTCAAACTCGACCTACTCATGTTCAAATAATTAATATTAATTCCACAAAAAATCCTTTTAAAAAACCTTATTATCTTACCTAAATTTATATTTATTATGGCTAGAGCTATATATATATATATATATATATATATATGGGTTGGTTGGGACCTAATATCTGATTAGACACATTCTAAAGAGACAACTGTGAGTCCAGGACTAGATCCATGGTCTGAGGCACAAGTGAAGAAACCAAACTATACTTAGAGCTGATTATGTTTTAATGGGATAATATATTTATAATAAAAGTAAAAGTAACATTATATATATATTTTGGATTACTATTATAAGTTTATAACTATTGACCGGGCCAGAGAAGAATGTTAGAAATGGATGTAATTTAGATCAATAAATTTAGGTTTGGTTTCAATTAGATCCAAGTTTCCAACCTATTTTCCAAGCTTACTTTGCCGAACCAAGCCATCTAGTGATGTTTGGTAGGTGCTAAAATAAAAAATGCACCGAAGAAGTTTGTGTTCTATTTGGGCCCAATTTCCACAGTGATTTTGTCACAATGGGCCCACCTGTTATATAATGATTGACATCCTTTGTATTTTTTTTTTTTTGGTAAATAAAACTTTGATTAAAAGAAAAGGAATGGGAAGATTAGAGTATTTATAGACTTTTTAAAATTGAAAAGGACACAAAATACCCCTAAATATGACCGTTTTATGGCTGTTGGGGGGTTAAAATGAAGAATTTTTTAAAAAATAGCCATTTTTGGGTGGGCTAGGCGAGCCGTGCCAAGCGGGCTAGGCCTATCGTGTCCGGCGGGCCGATCCTGGTGAGCCTGGCGGGGCCAGCCCCCACGGGCCGTGCCAAACGGGCTAATGGGCCCAGGCTCCTCGGCCCAGCAGGGGCCGTGCCCTGTGGGCTGTGCCGGGCCGGCCCAACCCATTTGACATCCCTAATTCTATGTGGTAGAATCTCTGAGATATATCTCTTGTATTTTGAAGAAGTTTCCCAACTCTTGTATCTTTTCTTAGAAAATGCCTGACTGAGTCAACAACACAGTCAATAACAATGCTTTGGAAAGTTGCCAACTTTCATTTCTACCTACAAAAAGAATGCAATGGACTTATGGAAGTCCCTCAATCAGGGGGCTGCGGTTCCCACTGTTTGGACTGGTGGGAACAGCCAAGTGTATTTCTGTGGACCAAACCAGGGCATCCCATGTGGGGCTGATTTGACTGGAGTGGGCCTGGTTTGTGTCCGGATCCATGGGCCATACAGCTAAATATTGATGAACTGTTCATCATAGTTGGGCTTATTTGGTCAGGAATTTGACTCGTTTTATAAACAAGTTGGATATGGGTTGAACTTCAGCCCGTAAATACCCCTAAACACTACCCATTTAATTTGACTCATCTCTACCCGTTTGCCACCCCGAGGTTTAGCCCAGCCCAAGGGATGCAAATGGCCGGAATACTTGAATTTCGAAAGGACCCAAACACCCATAAGACGAAAAAGAAAACAAAAACAAAAGGAGAGTATGGTTCATCTTTTGATCCATTTTTATTTGGGTCCAGGTCCATATGATTCATACCCGAAGAGCAGCCATGACTGTATGTTGTTTATTTTTATCAGTAAGAAAAAAAAGGTTAAGGATAACAAGAGCATGTTTGGTAACATGTGAGAAATTAAAAGATTTGTTGATTCCTCACTGCCCTTCGAATAAGAATTCCTTGTCGAGGATTTCACAACAACTCTATAATTGCTTTATGGGAATGAGAAAACCAAGGAAGAAATTTTATGGAGAGAGGAATATTCCATCATGATAGAGAGTTTTCCCATCTTGTTCTTCTTCTTGATCTTTATTTATTTATCTAAAAGACAGTGATACTTTTGCAGTGGATATTAATAGAGTTTTTCTAAATCTTGTTTTTTTTTTGTGTGGATATTAATAGAAGACTAACATTTAAAAATAAAATAATTAAAAACAGTTATAATTTAGAATATTATCTAACTCATTATACAAATATTTCAATCAGTTTTATTCTAACATCTAATTCTTAATGGTGGATATATAAGAAAAGGGTGGGTGATGCGTTTTTTCGATTTTATTTATGTTTTTTTTTTTTTTTTTCTTTTTGAAATTTTAAGACCTAGTTGAAAGCATAAAAGGACTAAACTGAAAGGACATAATAAGAGACAACAAAAGCTAAAGAAGAAGAAAATCAAATTAGACAGCAGTTTTATTTAATGAAAGCTGATATAATAAACAAAGCCCTGTATCTTATTTTCATATATAAAGCTCATGTGCATTGCATTTTCTTCATCATGTATCATGAATTGACTAACATCCAATATTTGCAAGTTGGGTATGTGGGTTATCCTTATAGCTTATCTAAATATCTAAGGTCAATTTACTGGGAAACCGTGCAGCATGGGTCATGCTCTGGCGTCCCTATCGAATCATGAATTGCTAGATGTGTCCCTAAAATATTCTTCTTTAATTTATTAAACAATGTGATCGGAAAATCAAGAAATATATTAAGAAAATCATCAAAGTTTGAGCTCCAAAATTAAATAATATAATTATTTTATGAGAATAATATTTGGCCCTTCCTTTGTCTCCCTTCACAAGATTGGACATGTCCCATGTGGGTCCACATGGGAGGAAAGCACCTCTCACTTACAAAACACCCCATTGGATTTTTCTCGCATCAATTCATTTTTGTGTCAGGCACTTCTCAATTGGTGAGGCGCCTCCCTCACACAAAAGTAATAAGAGATCAATTCCTGACTGTAGTACTGACAGGAAGGAACTTGGATGGGTGTTTGTCGGAGTTACGCCCATCTGATAATTTACTTATCAGGTGAAGCGAAGAACGTCAAATGAGAGCATAAACAAGAGGAGGTCAAATCAAAGTCTTAGGGGCTGTTTGGATGTTTACAGAATAAAATATTTACAGATTTAAATATTACAAGAATAAGATAGTATAGAATAGAATAATGTAATATTATAATATTACAATATTTTGGCTATTTGGCAATTTTTGAAGAATTTCACATATTTTAAATTGAGTTGTTTGGAAGGTGCTATGATTAAATTAAATTACATTATTAGAATAATTTTTTATTAAATATTTTAATTTCAATTTAATTTACCAAATTTAGATAAAAAAAGTAGTGTGGTAAACTAAAGTTCAACTGTAATGTTTTTACCTTAAGTTACTTTTCTTTTATCACATAAAACCATGGTAAAGTATAGTAAAATCAAGTCAATACAAAAAAATAACTACTTTACAACTTTCTCTCCCACTTTGTTTTACCACATACTTCATCTCACCTTACTTTGCCTCACATTTACTATGATATGACATCAGTCTTTATTTTACTTTACCACACTTATAAACAAATCACTTTTTATTTACCATATAAAACTATGATAAAATGCGATAAAATAAAGTCAAATAGAAAGAAATTACTTTACCATTCCTTCCTACTTTACTTTACCAAATATTTTATCCCACCTTTACTTTACCCCAACTCTACCGTGCCGTGACATTTACTTTTAGTTTACTTTATCATATATGTAAACAAACACATCATGATGGATTTGGTGAACTAAAGTCTTTACTTTACTCTACCACTTTTTAATTGTCATTTTGAAAGATTCTTATCTTGTAAAATATTTTCTACAAGGAGGACCTGTAGGAGAAAATATTGAGCTTTTTGAAAGAAAAGACTATTTTCTTTAAATTTTTCTTGGATTACCAAACGCACAAGATTCTCTTCTTTAGAAAATGAAATATTATATTCTATAAAATATTATTTTCTTGTGTTTTCTTGTGCATCCAAACAGGCCCTTAAGTTACAAAAGGCACCTCTTCTCCTTCCAAACAAAGTAATAAAAGAAAGCCTCTTATGCCAATAAAAGACAAAAACTCTTCTACTATATTTCAAATTTTTTTCAAAAACTAATATCCCATTCCACCAACTAGGGTCGTCAATCGTGTCGTGTTAACGAATTTAGGTTACGAGTTAACGAACTCGTGTTAAAAATCTGTTAAACCCGTACATGACCCGTTAACTTAATAGGTCAAAAAATCCAATCCGAATACAACCCGTTAATTTAACAGGTTACACAATCTAACCTGTTAATCTGTTAAGTAATTAAGTCATTACGAAAATTAAAAGGAAATTCATACAAAAATATATAAGCTACACGAAACTATGAGGATTTCGAGTGGATCCCACCTAAAATCCCACTATTAAATAATAAATTCTAATTTTGTCTTTATGACTATAAATTAATTCTAACTACACTTAGAGACTAAAAAAATATTGACGGATTAAACGGGTTGTTAATGGATTTTTGGTTTAATTCTTGCATAACCCGTTAACTTTACGTGTTAACAGATTTGACCTGTTAATAATTTGAACCTGTGAATATCGTGTGGAATCGTGTCATATTAACAGGTCGTGTAGCATTTTGACAGCCCAACCACCAATAAGGAAAAAAAAATCCACTTATTTTTCTGTGAATTGGTTTGATCCTTCACTTTACAATATTATACACGTTAAAAAAAGAGGGACAGGGGTATTTTTAATTTGGGGGTTTTGGTCGGAGGTCCCTGAACTATTCACTTTAATGCAAACAGTCCACAAAAAAAAGTCATGCAGCAAGAGGTCCCTCACACATAATTCCATATCTAAAATAACCAATTTGCCCATTCATTTAATGTATATTCATTCACAGAACGCCGACGAAATCTACAACTGTCCCAATCAAAAAAGTTGCAAATCGTCTCAAAGAAGAAACTACTGAAGAAGAAGGCGACGTTCCAGGCGACGTTTCAGAGTTGCGATTCCATGCTACGAACAACAGCAGATTAGGGCTTCTTTTCAAAGAGAAATATTAAGATTTAACTGTTTCACTGGAACTTCGTAGCTCCTTCGAAGATAACATTTCCGAAAACTTGAAGTTCGAGAAGAAGAAATACAAGAACGAGTGGATTGAAACCCTAGTTGCAGACGACAGTTCTTTGACTGCAGAACCTTTTCCAAAGCCGTTAACGATAATCCGAATTACTAACTTCCATTGTGAGTTCAAACTTTCTTAATCTTCAAGTTTCATAACCCTATTTTACTGTAAATCGCCGTTTCGAAGGTTTCTGTACCTTTCTCTCTGGTTCATCTTCTAATAACGAAAATATATTCAGGAAAATGGCGAGGACGAAGTCTTCTTTGATTTCGGAAAGACAGAGTCAACAAACACAGGGAGAAGAGGGTATATAAGCAGTTTCTTCATTTTCCTTATACTCTGTGTGATTTCAAGAAAGATTATCTTAGTGATTTTATCTGATTTGTGTACAAAACTAATCAATCTTTCTTATATCCATGCTAAAATTATCTGAGTTCTGAGTAAACTTGAATCAATGTTTATTGACATTATCTGAGATTAAGGCAAATAAATATGATTTTGGAATGAAAATTAACATGAAATATAATGTATTTATATGTGCCTGAATTGAATTTATCTGAATTTATATTCAATTTATGTCCATTTGCAACCCAGTTTGTTTGGATTTCACTTAACTGTATTAGATATTAATTTAATTTTTGAGGGAGTAACACAAATAAAATGTCTCAATCTCAGTTTTTAATGAGTACCTAATATGTTTTTATCAATATCATACAAGCCTTTTGTCTTCATGATGAATTTATCTGAGTTTCTATCAAATGTATCTATATCTATATGCAAATTATCTGAGTTCTGAAAACAATTTATCTGAATTTATATTCAATTTATCTGTGTTCTGGCTGAACTTAGCACAATATCTACTGAATTTATCTGGAATTAAAGCAAATGAATTCACTTACCTGTATTAGATATCAGTTTAATTTCTGAGTGAGTAACACAAATAAAATGTCTCAATCTCAGTTTTTAATGAGTACCTAATATGTTTTTATCAATATCATACAAGCCTTTTGTCTTCATGATGAATTTATCTGAGTTTCTATCAAATGTATCTATATCTATATGCAAATTATCTGAGTTCTGAAAACAATTTATCTGAGTTTATATTCAATTTATCTGTGTTCTGGCTGGACTTAGCACAATATCTACTGACTTTATCTGGAATTAAAGCAAATGAATTCACTTACCTGTATTAGATATTAGTTTAATTTCTGAGTGAGTAACACAAATAAAATGTCTCAATCTCAGTTTTTAATGAGTACTTAATATGTTTTTATCAATATCATACAAGCCTTTTGTCTTCATGATGAATTTACCTGAGTTTCTATCAAATGTATCTATTTCTATATGCAAATTATCTGAGTTCTGTAATCAATTTATCTGAATTTATATTCAATTTATCTGTGTTCTGGCTGAACTTAGCACAATATCTACTGACTTTATCTGGCATTAAAGCAAATGCATATGAGTTTGGAATGAAAATTTAGTCAAATTATATTGTATTTAAATGTGCCTGATGTGAAATTATATGTTCTAACTAAATTTAGATGAAGTAATGTCACTATATAACAGAATTTGTTTTGCTTTGCATTTCCTTTATCTCATCTTATTCAAGTTTGGGAGTTACTAACAAAAGTAAATGACTTTATTTGAGATTATAACCAGTTGTTATTATGTTTTTTTGAGTTGTATATACACTTTATGTACTTCAGTTTAATTTATCTGAGTTTATCTGAAAGGTGTCTGTGTGTATATACAAACTATCAGAGTTCTGTATCAACTTTGTCTGACGTTATATAAAATTTATCTGTCTTCTGTTGACACTTATCTGCATTTTATATTATATGAATCTCATTTATTTTACTTTATGCAGCAAGAAAAAGGAACAAATGAAAAAGAGCACAAGATAAACCAACAAAAAGTGCCCAAGAGAGTAAGGAGAAAAAGCCTGAGAGGACTACAAATCATGCACAGTTCAGATCTAACTTGGTGTCAACAGTGACACTAATTCAGACTATAAAGCCATTAATAACAGAGCTTCACAGAGTTGAATTGAGGAAGACTCCATTCTGGAGCCTCATAGAGTGCATATTGGAGTCAAAATTATCAGAACAAATGTGCAGAAAATATGACAAGGATATAATGCTGATCCTTGATACATACAACTACAACAGAAGGCAATTCAGATTGGGGAGGTCCTATGTTCCACTCACTGCAGATGACATATCTCACGTTTTTGGAATACCAAATGGAACAAGACCACTTGATCTGAAGTATTCAAAAAGGAAAACATCGGACTTTGTATCTAGGAGATTCCAGACCGGTTCAAGGGTGTCCGCTCCACAAATAAAAGCACAGCTCCATCAAGCATTGAATGGAAATTCAGAAACTGACATTGCTGATGTTGCCAGGCTACTGTGCCTCTATATCCTTGTGGTAATATTCTTTGCCACTCATGGAAACACAATAGGGTGGTCATATGTGGGCTACGTAGAAAACTATATGGAAATGAAACACTATGCTTGGCCAGAAGAGATTGTAAAGTTTCTAATGGAGTCGGTACACAATAGGGACCGTGGGTCTGATAGAGTCATTGGCTGCCTCATTGCATTACCAGTAAGATATACAACTACCAATTTAGACATTTGAATTTGAATCTATAAATAATAATTGAAATACATGTCTTTTGTAATTATGTAACAGTACTGGTTGTGTGAGCACACAACAATTATCAGCCCAAATGATTCACTGCATTTCCCAAGGATACTTAAGTGGAATCTAAGGGCAGTGACTATGGCACTTAGGAAAAGGCCCCTTCATTCACTACTAGTTACTGAGGTACTTTTCAATACTTTTACTTTACAATTTTATCTAACTTTTTAATCTTGCATCACCAACGTAACACTTTTACCTCATGCAGGTCCTCAGTGACAATTTAGATAGCACACTGCTTGAAGTGCAGCGATTCCGGACCTTGTTGGACAGTGGCAGTGGTGACAGGGGAAATATAATGGAGATTGAAGATAAGCAAGAAGATAAACAGAACAAGAAAGGTGAAGGAGAAGAGACAGTTGATGAATGTGAACTTGGGGATCCAGAAACAGATGAACAGCAACAACATGAACAGTCTATGGCAGTAGATGTAGAAGAAGACAATGAGGATGAGGGAGAGAATGAAGATGAAGAAAATGAGGGAAAACAAATTGAAATACCAGAAGGAGAGCATGGAACTGAGAACAGAATCATTGAAGCAACCCAGCCAGATACAGACATAATGCCAGACATATTCGCTGTATCAGAGTTGGAAGAGCAGAAACAAAATAGTAACAGTAAAGAAACAAATTTCACTGGAGTGCAAACAAAGTCTGTATCATTTGGTGAAGAGATGCCTGGTTTTGAAGAGATGTCCCAACAGACAGATCTGATCATTGCAAACATCTTAGCTGACATAATTGGCAGCACCATTAACAAAAAAAATCAGGAGACATCTGAAGCACACTCTGGGCCAGTACCAGCAGCTGTTGACACCGTGCCTTGCCCTGGCCACCAATCAGAATCCGCTGAAAACAACGAGCTCAAGACTCTTACCGATGAGCGTGACAGGGCAACTTCATTAGTCATGCAATTAACAAAGGAGAAGGGGGAGTTACAGGCACAGATCCAAAGGATGGCTATTGAACTTGAACGGACATCAACGGAAAACAACATTATCAAGAATTAAAGTTCTGAAAATGAAATGAGAATCACCAGCTTGCTTAAGGAAAGGGACGATGCTCTATTGTTAGTTGAGCAGCTGACAAAGGAGAGGACTTCCCTTGAAAGACATCATGTTGACAACAATCAGGCTATAGAAGACTCCTCTAGACTGGTCAGCTCCCTCAAAGAGCAGTTGAAACATACTATCAGTGTGTCAGATATGCAGTCCTCAAGAGCTACAAATGCAGAAAAAGAGGTGAAGGCCCTGAAGAGAAAGATTGTAAATATTGATTCAAACAACATGAAACTGCAGCAGTTCTTGAAGGAGATGACTATTGATTATGCAGAAAAGGGACTGCAATGGGTTGGGAAGAAACTGGATGATATCTTCGAGCCTCAAAGACAGAGCAGTTCAGAAAAGAAAGGGATTAGTGTAGAACAGAAAGCATCATAAGAGGCTGCAGCTCATCAAAAAGTGTCAGAGGTAATTCAATTAAACGTGCATGCGTGTTTTGCTAATTATTGTTTGAATCCAATTAATGTTTTACCTGAGTATCTATCAAATTAATCTCACTTTCTGTATGAACTTTTAACAATTCTAATTAATTTTACATGCATTATGTATGAATTTATCTGACTTTCAGAAACCTTATCTGAGTTCTATATCAAATTTATCTGACTTCTGTGAGGACTTATAACAGTTGTCATTAAATTTATCGGACTTTTGTGTGATTTTAACTGACTTTCAATAAAGTTATTTGATGTTATATTGAATTTATCTGTCCTTTCATACATTCCAATTTGTTTAATCTATGTGTGTTTATTTGAAATTTTGAACAGATCATGACCTCTGAAACACCATTGAAGCCTACTATGGAGGTGAAACAATCCTCAATGGTAAAAAGAATTAAAAAAAGAACAGCATCAAGGAAAACGCACCCAATAGCTGCCCCCTTCATTCTCCCAAAAAATAACATCACTAAGCTTATGAGTGAATCTGATGTCGAAAAGCTGAACCAGATTTATGAAGCTGAAGGGAATGTGTAAGTTACATACCTATGCAACTAAGCTATACAGCTACTTAATTAAAAATTACATTAAAGTAAATGTAGAATAATTGAGATTTTTCTACAATTGCATTTGCAGAGCACTCGTTTGGGGAGGTGAGGGCATGCATGCTGTGTCATATGAGGACATAATTGCAGTTCTCAGCAAATCAGAATTGTCAAGCACCGTAAGCATCACAACACTTAAAGTTTGACAGAGTATTGTTTCATTTTTACAGAAACATAAAATGGTTGTGTTCACACTAGATGCCTAACATTATCAGTTTGGAATTCAACAGATTATCGACAGCTACGGAGAGTTGCTATAAAGAGAGCAGGGAGAAATACAACAGCAACTCACAACTGTCGATCAGCTGCATCAAGAAAAAACATACTTCATAACAAGTTTATGCTGGGTAAAAGACAATCACTGTGTTAACTGTGTCACCATTTACTTTATTTTAATATGCAAGAACAGTTTCTAAACTAATCTTAATGTAGAAACTTGTTACTTCCAAAACATCGGAAATGAGGGCAAAGCTTCTTCACCCACAAATCTCCCCAACCAGAACTGCAAACCACAGATTCGTACTATTTCCAATGAATTCAAATGGAAAAAGAAAGGATGCTGAGCCCTTCCACTGGACACTGTTGGTGCTGGATCAGAAAGAAGGAGATTGGCTACATTATAACTCCTTACGCCCAAGATCAGCTAAAACAGTAGATCATTACTTTGAGAATGCACGAATTCTGGTCGTTACTTATTGTCTCATTGACTCAGTCGTTACTTATATAATAGCCCCCATAAGAATAAACAAAAAACAACCCAAAATACTAACTTCTTTTTGTTCTACAGAAACAATATGTGGAGAACTACAATTATGTAAACATAGAGGAGACACAACCATATGGAGCTCCATTGAATAGCGTGGAAGACGCCCCACAACAGAAAATGGGCTCGTAAGTATCATTTTAAGTGTGCAGTTGTGACCTCTAACTTCACATTGACTTCTGTCCAATCAACTAATAATAACTTTTCCTGTTTCAGTGTTGATTGCTGCGTAATCGTTTGTTATCTCATGAAGCAACTTACTCAAAAACAAGCAATTGCTTCAAAGCTGCCACAACGCATCATTGATGGATTAAGGGCAGAGATAGTAAACAAGTTCCTAAATGACACGCATCGCAGCTGGACTATTGAAAACTTCCACGCCAGGCAACAAGGTGCTGATGATGATTTCGAAATTTGATAACGAATCTACAGCCATGAGAGAAGCAAGTTGTTTTGAATCAACTTAATGTCATAGAAAAGATGAAACATTCTTTTGTAAATCTTGGTATTTGAAAAGCACCAGTACAACGAACTTGTGAATGTAATTTTTTCCGCTCAAATGAATGTTGGAGAAGAACTTGTTAATGACATTTTCAAATTTGTAAAGACTGAATGAAATTCATTGTGACATTTGTGAATGAATGTATATGAAAGCTTCTTGTCAATGTATTCGTGACACATTTGCGCTATGCAATGATTTTATCTGAGTTCTGGTTTAATTTTAGCAGACTCCTGATTGAAATTATCTGAGTTCTGATTCAAATTATCTGAATTCTGCATCAAATTATATAAGATATGAAGCAAATTATCTAATATCTAATGAAATTATCTGATTTCTGTCAAATGTTATCTGAGTTCTGAACCAAATTAACTGAGTTCTGGATAAAATTATCTGACTTCTGAATGAAATTATCTAAGTTCTGAACGAAGTTATTTGATTTCTGATTCAAATTATCTGACTTTTGGGTAATATTATCTGAGTCCTGCTGCATATTTAGCTGGCTCCTGTGATCGATCTGTCTAGCTGTTCATTCAACCTAATCTCAACTCTAATTAAAATTCTATCACAACTATGAACACTGACCATATCAATTAGACACATCTGACAAAATTTACATGTAAATGTAACAGCACATTAAAATGCAGTTAAAAATAAAAGTAATGTCGACATCACTTATTATACACTGGTGAGATTTCAAAATCTAATTCAATGAATTGTTAAAGAATAGGCTCCTTGCACGATTTCTTATTGTGACTCCCAATCCGACCACATCGCCCACATTTTATCTGCCGTGTGATCTTCCCTCTTGATAAGATCCTCATTTTCTTTGGCCTACCAGCTGGGCGTTTAACCACTGGTGGGAGTATAACAGCTTCAGCAACTGTTGGATCCACTACACCAAAATAGAATATTAGTAACGCTCATGGTTTTTGGTCAGTAACGGTTTTTAAGTGTAACTAATTTCCTAACGTTTTATGGGCGTTAGCATTCTTTTTAAAGTGTTACAATAATTGTATTCGATTTAATAATTATTAAGGGGTCGCTGAGTCAATTTCTACACAGTCCACCGAAACCAATTTTTCCCTTCCCCCTTTTGTTTTCCCCGCTCCCGCCCTGCTTCCGCGCGTATACCTCCCGCGCTCTGCCCTCTCCTTCTCTCTCTCCCTCCCTCTCCCTCTCCTTCTCTATCGGTCTCTCCCTCCCTCACTCCATCTCCATTTCTCTCCCGTTCCCTCCTCTTTTGCGACTTATACTTGCTGCTCAAAATCATCAACTTCTCGGACGTTTCTCAACCTAGCTCCATCTGAGCCGCAGCGATTTCGCTGGAGATCTCGTCAGAGAAGATGGCGATCTTGTAGGTTTTGGTGTGGAGAAGATTGGATCTCATCAGAGAAGAACCCCCTGGCCCAGGCTAGTTCCTCCGCCCCATTGAAGACGACCCTCACTGCAGCTCGAGATAGGAGAGAGGGTTCTCGTTTCTCTGGCTCCTTCTTTGCTCACTGCGAAAATCCAAAGGTAGAGTCTCATGCTTTTGATTTTTGGGGTTCTCAAATATATGGATAAAGCATGGCTACAGTTTGAATATGCACTTTAATGAATGCTTGTGTAAGATTTCTGTGTGGCATTTTTATATTTTTTTTGTGTTTTCATTGTTTCTAAGATGGCCACTCTGGTTTCAGTTAAGATGGTCTTTATGGGTGGATTGAGTGCAATGTTTAGCCCCTATCCAGGTCTGAGCATTCCTCCTCACCCAGTTCTGAGGTATCTGGGGTTCGCTGGCTAAACTCTCCCTCCCCTTCAGGTTCTCTGTTATTGGTTGTTTTGGTGGTGGGTTTCTGTTTCTCCTGGGTCGATTTCCTATGCTGTGCTTTCCCTTTGCTGTGTAGAGCTGCCTGGTTTGGTGTGGCGCCTTGTAATGTGCCTCGGCCTGGTGCTTCTTTCTTGCTTCCTTCTCCTTATCTAATTGTTCTTCCCCTGTCTTTGTCTGCCCCTTTTGCTTTTCTGGGTCAGCATTTGTTTTTGGGTTAGCCTTTTGGTCTTTTTGGGATAGCATTCTTTGTATGCATCCACTTTCTTTTCCTTCCCTGTTTTTTGGGGGCTTCTTGCCCTGTTCTATTCTTTCTTTCAATACATACTTACCTTAAAGCAAAAAAAAAAAAAAATTTGTTTGTGTTTGAAGAAATGCAAACCTTTGATTCTTATGCATATGTTTGTGAATTTGTGGTGTATTTGTCTATTGATGCAATGATGCCTCCCTTGATTTTGTAAAATCTTATCCTTTATGCCTCCCCTTATTTTTATGATTTATACTGTATTTTGGGTTTTTCTATTCTTGTGTTTTTAAATCTTGGGGTGCAGCCGATGGGTATAGATCTTCTGTAGTGCTTCTTCATTGTTAATAAGAGTAGCCATGCAAAAGAATATATATAAAAATAAAAACTTGTGGGGTATATTGATTGGGTTTGGTAAAGATTTTTTAATGGGGTTTGCATCTTTTTGATTGGGTTTACTGTTTTGTTGCATGCCCATGTGCTTTAAATTCGAAAATCATTATGTATAGTGGTTTTTGAAAATTCTGTGAAAGTAGTGGACATGATTTAGCAATCCGGTTACAACCCAAACATGGACTCTAAGACAATATTTTATGAGTGCAATTTATTCGAGGATTTGGCTTATGATAGATTGGAATGGAGAAATAAAATTGATGTAGTGGACCATAACATAGTTATATAGGCAGTTGTTGTAAGTTAGTTACTGATTTTATTCAATTGACTAAATTATATTAACTTAGACTAAATGGCTAAGAAGATTACAGATTTACTTGTAATTGATGGGGTGTGTAGGTTCTACCATCTCACAATTTATCGATGTCCAATATGGTAGTTAGGTCATCTCCTACCAGAGTAAACATTATCTAGCAGTTTGGTCCTTAATATGTCACGCCTTTCATATTTTTTTATATCAGTGAATCATTTTTATTTTATTGGGTTCCAATGTTTACTAGAAGGTGTTGCCAAGTCGTGCAAAGTCAGTCATGGAGTTCCCATTGGTTCTGTTTTTTATATGCTCATACCGATTGAAGGATCCTGACCTTCGATTATTGATTCAGTTTTGGCTTACTCTTTTTCTTTTCCTTACATAACGTAATCAGTTGGACATATGTGATTTTAGGTTTTGGACTGTCTTTGTCAAGGTCTAATGATCGAAATGGTTAGTGTCATAATGGTATCAGTTGAATCTATAATAATGTATCATCTTTTGTGGAGCGAGTGCACCAAATTTGACAGATAAAAAAAATCTTGTAATGCAAGGTTGGAAATGAGGTTTGTGCTTGACATTTATATTATTATTAGATTAGTCATGGTTATTTACTTCGTGGCTTTCCAAAGTAATGATTAGTAATGATTTATGAAAGCTTTTTGTGGCTTTCCGCTAGTTCCTTATTATAAGTAACCCTGACCTTTGAATATAAAGTGAAAGCCAAGCAGAAAACTTCTATACATATAAAATGTTAACACTAAGGCACTAATCTGTACAACTTGCTTTGTTACAGAAAAACCATTTAACTGAGGCACTAATCTGTACAACTTATTTCATTTATGCAATTTACTCTCGTCCTTGTTTGACCAAAATAAATACCCATAAAGGATAACCCAAAATGCATATAGCTCAACTCGACAACTTATTATAGGGTTGCAATGAGAGTAATGAATATTTTCATTAATTTTACATAGTTAAATGCTATACAGAGTGTGTTAAAGTCATGTTTCTGTGTTACTTACTACAAGGTAAGACTTTATGAAACATATTTTGAAGGAAACTTTAAGTTTACATTGTCTCATAGTCCGCAGTTAATTATTGGTTTGCATGTTTTGTTACATAATGAAGTTTGGTTACTTTGCTTTGATTTTGTTGTGTATGTTGTAGCTTCCCATCTCATTATAAATATAGAACCACGGGGCCCAATTGAATTTTGTTCTGTATCAATTGTACACTTTAATTTTCTTTCATTTTATTTGAAAGAGGAATGGGAATGGAATGGAAGTTGTGCTAAGAGATGAAGCCGTAGCCATCTACCAGATCTGTTACAGTTATGCTAAGAGAAACGGAATTGGAAAATGCGGCTTTGCTTGGAAAGTTGCTGGTCATGCACTTTGTTCGCTCTACTCCATAAAACATTAGTAAGCTATGATTCCTTGTTATAAGTGGTTACTGTTCGGGTGTCTTTATGTGGTTTTGATGTTTTAAGACTTTTTTTATAGGTTGTGTGATGTGCTGTAGTTTGGACTATTACTACTAGTATAATAAACTTGAACTTGCCATACAAATTGGTTACCTATAGGGACTGAATTAATCCAAGTGTTGGTCTCACAATGAGTCCTCCTAGTTTGTGGATTTGGACCTTTTTTTGTAGCCCTAAAACAGGATCTTCCTGAAGTTATGCAAATTCCTGCATGGAATATTTTACTTTTGTGCTTCCTCTCCTCGGGAGTTCTACTTTTGCTGTCAGTATGTTTTATCTTGATTCATTTTAACCTTGCTTATAAAAGACATTGACCGTTACAGTTACTTGTTTGTGTTTACTTGATGTGTTACCTACAGAATGTCTTAGCCGATTCTAAAAGAATGGATGAATGAAACAGATAGACTTGGGAGTGTGTACAGGCAGGGGGTTTCAGATTTTATTCTATTTGCTAGTGGCAAAGACCAAACATCGACCACGTGTCCTTGCCCTTGTAAAAAATGCCGAAATGGAAAAAGGGTTGCGTATGATATAGTTAGAAAACATTTGATTCTTTACGGTATAGAATCAACATATCGTGTATGGGCTTTACATGGCGAGAACCCATATAAGGATCGAATGGTAAACCAAGTTGAAAAAGAAAATAGTGAGGCAGAAGGACTAGGGATGGAGAATTTTGTTGATGTTGCTTATGGCGTGCATGAAGAGTTAGTGGATGATTTGAATGAAGGTGTTGGAAGTCAGGTCGAAGATGTTGAACACCCTATTGTTCTAGAGCCTGATTTGGGTAAAAGGTACCATGAATATAAGAAACAAGCAGAAGAAAAATTATATCCTTCATGCGAGGCTCCTGTAACAACTCTTTCTGCAATTGTAGACCTCCATAACTTGAAGAAGCAGTATAAATGGTCGGGAAATAGTGTGACTGCACTTTTGTCTCTGTTAAAAACATGGTTGCCAGATGGAAACACTTTGCCTTCTAAGTATCCTGTAATGAAGGCAATGTTAAAAGATCTAGGAATGAAAGCTGAGTGTATAGATGCCTGCGAAAATAACTGTATGTTATATTGGAAGACCAAAGCTGATTTAACGGTGTGTAGTCAATGTCAAACACCTAGATACAAAGTGAAGGAGGGGAAAATGGGGAAGAAAGAAACAAAAGAGGCGAGAAAAGTATTGAGACATTTTCCATTGATCCCAAGACTCAAAAGGTTGTACACAATACCATGGATAGCGCATGAAATGACATGGCATGATAGAGCTACGCCTTCTTGGAATTATATGCGGCATCCGATTGATTCGCTTCAGTGGAAGACATGTAAAGATGATTGGCCAGATTTTGCTAAGGAAGGGCGTAATGTCTGGCTTGGAATTGCAACTGATGGATTCAATCCACGTGGAGTTCAATCCACTGGTTATAGTTGTTGGCCTGTTTACTTGGTGCCTTATAATCTCCCACCGTCTTTGTGCATGAAATCTGAGTTCCATATGATGTCATTGTTAATACTTGGGCCGAAAGCACCGAGTCAAAACATTGATGTATTCCTTCAACCGCTAGTTGAGGAGTTACAACAGTTATGGGAAGAAGGGGTTGCAGCTTATGACATGCACAAAAGAGAGCATTTTACTTTAAGGGCAATGTTGGTGTGGGGCATTCATGATTTTCCGGCATATGGCAACTTATCAGGCTGCGTAACACATGGTTACAAAGCTTGTCCTATTTGTGGTGATGAAACTCCGTCTATGCATCTTGGGAATGCAAGGAAGATCGTATACACAAATTACCGCATGTTTCTTAAATCTGATCACCCGTTTAGGCAAGGCAAATACTTAGGGCTGAAGACAAAGGAGTTAAAACCCCCTCCAACAAGGTTAAAGGGAGAAGTAATTGAGAAAATGCTAAGCCGTGTCCACTATGTACCTGGTAAAGTCTTAAAAGGTACCAAACGGAGTACTGATAATGTGGATGTGGTTGATAATGGAGATGATGAAGATGATGAAGTTATCGAGGCATGGTATAAAAGGTCTACTCTTTTTGATTTGAAATACTGGCCGAAACATACAATTCGACATGTTATTGATGTGATGCACACTGAAAAGAATGTCGCAGAACACCTATTAAATGCGATTTTGGACAAGAAAGGAACAAAGGATACAGTACAGGCGCGAGAGGATTTAAGGAAATTGGGGACTCATAGTGGCCAGTGGATGCAAACAGACCCAATTACTGGGAGATCTGTAAAACCAAAGGCCCCATTTGTCTTGAATAAAGATGAGAAGTTAGAGTTTTGCAAAATTTTGAAAGACTTGAAGCTTCCTTCAGGGTTTGCCTCAAACCTAAAAAACATTGTCACTTTGAGTCCTCCTGGTTTGCTTACAATGAAATCACATGACTATCAGGTGATTATGTGTTATTTGCTCCCGGTTTTGCTTCAACACGCTTATCCAAAACACCGTGCCTTGCGAAGAGCTATTCACCAGATTAGCTTATTCTTTAATCTCCTTTGTTCGAAAGTCGTCATCAGACATGAAATTCAATCTGCAAAATACATGGTTGCAGAGGCATTGTGTGTGTTGGAAAAATATTTTCCAACCGCTTTTTTTGATATCAGCATCCACCTCATGGTGCATTTGGCTGATGAAGGGTTAATTTGTGGACCTGTTTATCCCAGGTGGATGTTTCCGTTTGAACGGTATGTATAATTCCTTTATTTTTATTTGATTTTTAGCTGCAATTATGACGAAACAACGAAGTACAATTTTGTATTTTTTAATTTAATAGGGCAATGAAGGAGTGTAAAAATATTCCCATCAATAAATGATATGTCGAAGGCTCCATTGCAGAGTCCTATATTGTTTCTGAATCCGTTAGGTATGCTATGGAGTACATGCCAAATTCACGAGATGGAAACCACAAAGCTACTCGTGAGGTATTTCTAGATGAAGATGGCGAGTATAGTGATGAAGGGCCAATACTTGAGGGTAAAACTGTGACCCTAGGCAAGGAACAATGGATACAAATACGTAGATGGGTCCTTTTTCGACTAGACGTTGAAAGGCTTGATGAATACTACATGTTTGATTTCTTGACACATTTGGCTTAAAAACTTACTACTCCAGAAAGTTGTAAATACTTGTGTCAAACTGCATGAACAATTTGCAGTGAGTATGGTGCCTTGTAAGAAACTACTCGTGGTAAAAGAAATAGAATAGCAAAGACAGAAGTGGAGATACAGACTGAGTTCATTGCCTGGTTATATGACAAGGTATTGTTATATATTACGCTTAATATGAATTTACATCTAGTAATTTTATCTTTCTAAATGGCTGTTTTTGTCATTTCACAGTTGTTGGCTGCAAAAGACACGGACTGTGACTTATGGCGATTGGTTGTGGGACCATTATTCAAAGCTAAAACGTATAAAAAGTACCGTGTTAATGGTTTTGTGTTCTCTACTAGGTCGCATGACGAAACAGTTGCCACACAAGACAGTGGTGTTTGTATGAATGCAATCACTGCATTTACATCAAGTAGGAAGGACAAAAATCCCATTAATGCATCGACCAAGTGGTATGGGGTTATTGAAGAGATAATAGAGTTGGACTATACGACCTTTCATCATGTTGTCTTTTACTGCAATTGGGTGAGGGTGGAGGACAAGACCAATGGTTGTAAACTTTGTCCAGATTCTAATTTGGTGATGGTTAATCTCAATAGGCTAAAGAGTATCAATAACTCTTTTGATGAGCCGGTGATTCTTGCATCTGAGGCTAGTCAAGTATTTTACTCGAAAGATTTGAGATATCCTAATTGGTGGGTAGTCATACATTCGCCTAGGCGATTGACATGTGAAGTGGATGATCTAGATGCACCAACTGTCTTCCAATCTATTCTCGACGACCAACCTAGTTTGGAGTCATTGATGCAAAGTCTAACCTGATTGTAATAGTTGCACACTTTTATTTATGGTACGTTGAGTTACATGCAAAATTTCTCATTTTCTATATTTAGTGTATAAATATTCCTTTTAGTTCAATTTAGATATAAATTTCTCATGTAATAGTTTCTACTAACAATCCTTTGTCAAATAGTAGGCTATTTTACAATGGCATCAGGTCAATCACGCCTTATTGCTTCCCAACCTTCTAGTTCAGTGCCACTTCCATCTCATAAGCCAACTTCGGGAGCCTCACCAGCAACAGGAACCCTTAGTAAGTTACCTATAGAGTTCAATGCGGACGGCATTGCCGTGGGTCCTAACCATGCCAAATGGAATTCTCGTGTTGGTTTTTACGTTCGAGCTCGTATTCCAATTCATTACAAGGACTGGAGGAAAATAGATGCAAGCTTCAAAAATGATGTTTGGAATGAATTAATGGTAAGGTTTACATGTACATTTGATGTTTTGGATACATGTATCCGACATTTGCTTATGACTAATCTTTTTTACTGAAGATAAGTGCTGAAGTTCTAATCTTTTTTACTTGTTGTATGTAGCAAGAATTTGAGCCTAATGTTCCCCAAGCAGCGGCACGAAAAGCAGTAGAAAAGGACTTTTCCCAAAAGTTCAGATCAGCAAAGTATGCCTTACGGAAAGAGATTTTGAGTAAGTGTGGGGGTGTGGAAGAAGCTATTGCAGCATGTCCATTGGGTAAAGATCCAAATCATTGGGCAATGTTTGTTAGAAATGAGAGTACTGATGAAGTGAAAGCTAGAAATGCAAAGAATGCAGAAAATGCGAAAAAGAATAAATATCGGCATACTAATGGGCGGGGCACATACGCCCATATGTTGGATAAAATGGTAGGTGTCTATTCTTGCACCATTAAATTCTATTCTCTTTATCCCAACAACTAATGAAGATTTTTTTTGTAGGATAAAGAAGATCCTAGCAGAAAACATGGACGGGTAGATAGTTGGAAAAAAGGACATGAGCGCCGTGATGGGACTATATTGGAGAGTGCTCGAATTCATTACGTAAGTTCTAAAAAAGGAAGATTAATTCTTTTAATTTATATTACTACTCATATCATTGGTTGATAATATAGGAACAAGTTGAGGCTGCTCAAAAAAGAAGAAAAGAAGCAAGCTCGAACGGTGAGGGTAGTGTATTTGAAGCAGACTTGGATAACGATGAATTGGCTGAAGTCTTTGGGCCCGAGAAAAGCAGTAGAACTCGTGGAATCAGCTCGACCAAGTCTAAGAACCAATTGCAACGTACAGCTATTGCAAAGGCATTACTGCAACAAGCAAGCTCTTCATCCAATTCTGAGTTGAAAGGGGAATTGAATGAGATGAAGGCTTCCATATGTAATGTCATGGGTGTGTTAACAGTGAGTTACACTTGTGCCTCCTTGCATTTAATACCATTTATATATAACTAATTGTTATCTCCATTATGTCAGGATGTACTTAAGCTCATAAGAAACAATGGAATGTCGAGTGCTCAAGCCGCATGCTGGACAACACCACCCGAAACTGAAGTTGGTTCCAATTCAGTTTCCCGTCAGACTCAACGAAACTTAAAGGACATGTTTGGCTCTGTGAATCCTTCTCCTGGGACGCTTGGTTCTTCACCGAACGTAACCTTACTAGATAGGAATGGTCTTGCAGTTGCTAAGGGTTATGTTATGACAGAGACAGCTGGAATTTGCCATGGCAGAAAAGTTCTCATAGGTGAAAAAAAAGTCTACATTGAGGAAGTCTTAGTTGGTGATGCTCTCGTTTACGACGGGCCTCAAGATGGAATAAGGTATTTGGATGGTTTTAGTGCAGGAGGGCCTTTGATTTGGCTAGAGTCAAGGATGGAAATTTCTTAATTAGTTGTTTTGGATATGTTTATTGACTTATTATGTTTAACTTGAACTTATTGGCTACTTTATGTTTTGAGTGCATTTTTGCTTGATATGGTAGGAAGAACTTATTGGCTTGTTTATTTGGATGTGTTTGCATATTTTTATTTTATAAATATTAATGATGATTGCTTGCTTGTTTGAATATTCAGGTTCAATCATGTATTAACCCATTTTTAACTCCGCCTGGTGATAATCAATATCATTGGTTTGATATTGGTTTCAACTGCTGGTCCCAAGCCCAGATAAAGGAGGAGGGAGGATGGTGGTGCCTTGGACAGTTCTACAAACCACATAATGCTATTGGGACGACCGCCTTTAAGAAGGTAATGCTATTGCAAATTTGAAGAAGCAATGACTACATATATGACCCCTGTTTTAATATATTGGGACTACATAATACTATTGCTCTTTGTTGGTTGTGTGTAAAGTAAACCCCTTTGTTGGTTGTAGCGTATCATGATTAATAAGCCCCCGACAAATCTACATGATTTATGTACAAATATGGCACCAGATATTAGATACTTTTTAACGCCTACAAACACTTCTTGTGGTTTATACTTTATACTCCAAAATTTAATTGAAGATAGTCAATCATTCCAGGTCTTTTTAACGCCTACTCACATGGCCATTGTCATGAAATATGCTGCTGGTGGTGAGCTTTTCGAGAGGATATGTAATGCTGGTAGATTCAGTGAGGATGAGGTAAACTATTATTTATTTACTATCATCACTCATCAGTCCAGTATTATACAAAATCTTGTTTTGGTTTTCTTTAGTATCAATTGTTGCACTTGAAATGTCATCTCTATACATGTGATAGAATGAATCTAGTTTTCCTTCCATAAGCTGTTCCCAAAACTGAATCCATTCAGATGATATGGTGCACACGTACAACAGACAAAGATTGGTTGTATGTCAGTCGAACTTGTCTAGCCACTTTCTGTTATATCTAAAGACTGATGACTAATGTTTCTCTCAATAAAAGATGGTCATCAGTGCTATTTTCCATCCATGACTACTGAAAGTCGTGTTCACATTAGTCATGTTAGTTTTTAGCATTGATTGTGTCTGCACTTAAAATTCCACTAAAGAATCCTTCCATTAACAGCCGCAGTGATCTTCCCGCTAGAGCATGTTGTGTTGTTGTGGAGTATCTTCCTGGTGGGACACTTAAACAATTTCTAATAAAGAATAGAAGGAAAAAACTAGCCTACAAGATTGTGATTCAGCTTGCCTTGGACCTTTCCAGAGGGTGAGTATTGATCTCTTGGTATTTCCATTAAACCACAAATGTTTACAAATGGGCTTCCAAAAATCTAAAATATGCCTTCTTTATTCTGATTTTGCAGCTTGAGCTATTTACATTCAAGGAAGATTGTACACCGTGATGTTAAAACTGAAAATATGCTGCTAGATGTCCATAGGACTCTAAAAATTGTTGATTTCGGGGTTGCTCGTGTTGAAGCTCAGAATCCAGGGGACATGACGGGGGAAACTGGCACACTTGGATACATGGCCCCGGAGGTACCTTTGGCTTGTATGATCACTCTTAAAATTTATTTCTTTGGAGTAATACCTTGGACCTTTTCAGATATTTTTGTTGATTATGTCTCCCCACTTGGGTTCAGGAAGAGTTCAAGTAACCATATACATTCCTAATTGGACAACCACTTTATATTGTGACGACAGGTTTGCCTACTATTATTCATTTTACTAACTTAAATGTGCTTTGCCACTGTTGTTACTGCTGAATTAACCAACTTCTGGTTGGAGTTTGTTTAACTGTCTGTGTTGATTGAGCAGAACTTACGGCCAGAGATTCCTAGGTGCTGCCCAAGTTCATTCGCCAACATCATGCGGAAGTGTTGGGATGCAAATGCAGAAAAGCGACTCGACATGGATGAAGTGGCTTATTATTGTCATCATCAGGTTAACAGTTTTTCTTTTTCTTATTATTGTCATTATTTTTTTATTGTTATTACTACTGCTTGTACCCTGTGATCTCTGTTTTTCTTTTAAGCGTGTCGGGTACACAACATATTCAATTTAATTCTTTCCTTATTTGCTTTCTTTAGGTTACTGGCTTGGTACTTAGAGGTTTGATTGGTTTTATGAGGGCAGTGCAGCAGCTATTTTTCCAGATGGTAACTTAGTGACAGTGCTTCTATTGTTTCTTCAACGTAGTATATAACATATGGATGCCAAATAAAGCTCTAAAAAGACAAGATATTTGTCTAAAAGATAAGCTATTTATCTTTGTTCATGTTCCTTGATCAATTTTTACCATTATGAAGTTACACATAAAACAGTATTATTGAAGAAGTTGAATAAGGGTTGTTTCCTGCATTCATTGGTCAGAAGCAGAAACAAATGCCTCTGACAAAGCGAGGCAATACATGAGTCCTCACATTGAAATTAATAATAATAGTAACAGTATGCAAGTTGATTCTGAATATACAATACATGAGTCCTCACATTGAATATATGGCAGATTCATGTGCCTGTGATTGCATTCCCCACCACAGGCGAAGTTGTGCCTGAACCTCTTAGTGTGGTTCTCATTTTGTCCTCTTGGAATTTTCCCTTTGGTGAGTTATAGCATCTCTTACATATGTTTATGTATTCTCTGCTGCTCATGCACTTAATTACACTTTCATACCAAGTGTTATCGCCCATAGGCAATCAAAACACAAATCTAGATTACCCATCCAAGCCACTCAAACTTCATGGGCAGCCATGTGAAAATCTTAACTAATCAGATTATAGTAACCATTAAACTATAGGCCTTTCAGCAGTAACTGTATGTTTCAGTTACTTGATTAGTACAGGATCATTGCTTGACTAAATTATGCGGTGGTTTGTCCTACAGGGCTGGCCTTGGCTAAGAATAACCCCTTGTACTTGGACAATAAAGCTGTTAAGGTCATAGAAGGCGGGGTGCCCATTGCAGAGCGTCTCCTTGAGAAGAAATGGGACAAGATCTTTTTCACAGGTTTATTTTTCACTAACAAGGATTGTCTGGAGCTTGCCTCAGAGAAAGGTTTAATGTAAAGAAAGTAGGAAAAAGAGGATTACATGGGTTCCAATTACTCTGGAGCTTGCCTCAGAGAAAAGATCAACAATCAAATAGTATCAGAGGGGTGTTCTTTTTTTTACACTTTTATTTTTTGGCCACCTTTATTTAATGTGGAAGTGGAACTAACAATCTTTTCCATCTAATTAGTGAATTTTTGTGCATTTTGATTGGTCAACATCAGTCTCAGAGCTATGAAAACTGGGGTCCACAAGATGGAAGGCTAAAGCAACTGAATTTATCAACTCTAAGCCTCAGGCTCTTTCTCTTTATGTCTTCACAAAAGATAAAACACTCCAAAAGCAGGTGATCTCCAAAATGTCCTCTGGAAGCGTGATGATTAATGATACTATTATTCAGGTACATAGTCTATATTCTCTGTTCTACTTAATACCTCAGTGTTTTGTTTCAGTAATTCTTACATAGTATCAAAATCATCTCCCCTTGCTAGAGTTCATTCCATTGAATTACATGAACAAAAGTAGTGAAAACAAGATGTTTTTGTGCATCATCCATTTTAATCATGGATACCATTGTAACAAAAGAAAGATACATGGTTTTGAGCTTCAGCCCTTGAGATTTCAGCCTAGTAATGCTATTCATAGGCAATCAGTTTTCCCAGACTTATTTTTCCTCTTTTGATAGGTAAGTTTTTTGAAGCCACAAGCCTGTGGTTCCTAAAAAGGAGCACCTTCTGGCTGTGCTACTGGTTCTTATCGATCCCATTTTCTATGAAATGCAATTATGAAAATCCCACAGGAGAGAAATGATGAGAAATACAGGGAATGAGAATCCCATGCTGAAATTCACTACATTTCTCTAATAATCATGACCATCTGATATTTTTACTAAAGAATTAATCATGGTCTATGCATTTGCTTTCCTGATGCTTTCTTTAAGCTGTTGTTCCTCTATGTGGAGTTGAAGACACTGAAATATATAATACAGTGGATTAATCTATTAGCAGGTGGGTGTGTGCAGGGTGGTGCAGTAGGTGGCCGGGTGTGTACAGGGTGGTGCAGCAGGTGGGCTGTGCAGGGTGGTGCAGCAGGTGGGGTGTGCAGGGTGGTGTAGCAGGTGGGCTGTGCAGGGTGGGTGTGTGCAGGATGGTGCAGCAGGTGGCCGGGTGCAGCAGGTGGGTTGTGCAGGGTGGGTGTGTCACATTACTGACCCTTTTTACTTTGCATCCTCAGCTATATGAAATCAGATCCTGTCAAAATTGCACAGGAAGGTGTAGAAACATTTAGAAAGGAGAATTATGATCTTATAATTGTTGACACAAGTGGACGCCACAAACAGGAAGCTGCCCTCTTTGAATAAATGCATCAAGTTTATGAAGCAACGGTATCTTTTTACCTTCATGCCTATTTCTCTTTTCAATTTGTGTTGATGCCAATATGCCCTAATTGTCCTTTCTTTGATGTTTCAGAAACCCGATCTTGTTATATTTGTTATGGATAGTAGTATCGGTCAAGCTGCATTTGACCAAGCTCAAGCATTTAAGCAAACTGTTGCAGTTGGTGCTGTGATTGTTACTAAAATGGATGGTCATGCAAAAGGAGGTGGTGGATGGTCATGCAAAAGGAGGTGGTGCACTTAGTAGAATATATACATCTGGGTTTTATTTTTGTTTATTTTTGGTTTTTTTGTTGGTAGAATATATACATCTGGGTTTTATTTACATTATGACAAGGGAATGTTATATCAGTAAATTTATTTTTTCCGGTGTCAATAAGATGCAATGTTGGTTATAAATGTTATTATCAGTGCTTTACCTGGTCTTCAAATTTCTATTTGTTCTTGATTACTGAATCTGATCCATTGTTTTAGTTTATTAATTTTTTACTTGTTCCTATTGGCCTTTGTGAATAAATATGATGCCTTTTTGTTTTAATGTTTTGGTTGTTTCATTGATGGAGAAGGCACCCGAGGCATTCCCTTGCCATCAAAGCAGCTTGGAACTCTTTAAGGTCCGCTGCAGCAGTTGTCCCTTGGCACAGGCTGATCTGGAATAATATAATTAACCCGCGTCTTGCCTGTTTTAGCTGGCGGCTTCTTCACAGAAGAACTCCTTTGGACAGTTGGGCTAAATCTAAAGGCTGCTCATTAGCTTCCAAATGCTACAACTGCAACTTGGCAGAGGAAAATGATTTGCACCTGTTTTTCAACTGCAAGCTGGCTGCAGACTTCTGGTTCTGGTTGCTGTCCCTCAGAGGAGCTCCTCCTAATCCTTTCCTCACTGTTTCTTCAATCTGGTCGGCCTTGGATGTTGGTGGAGACTTCCAAGCTAGTAAGTGTGCAGCAGCTATCTTCTTCAATGCTCTCTCTGCCATTTGGAACACCCGCAATAAGTCCAAGCATAATTCCAAGTCTCCCTCCCTTCGGAGAGCTAAACTGATCTTCCTGGAAAACTTAAAAGGTATGCGTCTTCAGGCACTGAGTTGTATCCCCACCCAATTTTGGTCAACCTAGGCATTCAGTGATTTTTCTTCTCTTCTTCTTGGCTCTGTGCTGCTTTGGAATTCAGTGATTTTCTTCTCTTCTTCTTGGCTCTGAGCTGCCATGGAATTCCTTTGTTTCTTGTCCCTTTGAGCTTCATTGTTGCCAAGCTGTAGTTCAGGTGCTGAGCCTGCTTTGCTGGCTCTCCCGCTGTTTCTAAGCTTGTGCAGGGGCTTTCCTTAGCAGCTGCCCTGTGGGGAGTAGTCCAGAGTAGCCTTGCAGTGGCTGCTCTTCTTGGCAGAGCTTCCAGGAGAGAGAAGTCTGAGTCTTCTTGGGTTGTGGTCTGCTATTGTCTCTCTTGGGTTGGGGAGCAGAGTTCTGGTGGATTCAGTTTTCTCTAGTTCAGTTGGTGCTTTCTTTTGCTGGCCGAGTGGTTCTCAGCTGCAGAGTTGAGTGGTTTTCTGCTGAGTTTTGGGTTTTCTGCTGTGCTGTCACTCTGGTGGGTGCCAATCTTTGCTGGAGTAGTTTCCTTGAGTCAAGTGCAGAGCCTGCTGGCTTGGAAGCCTTTTGTGGCTGTGCAGAGGCTTTCCTTGGTAGCTGTCCTGGCTGTCCTAGCTGGTGCAGTCTCTCTTTGCAGAGCTCACTGCAGAGCTGGTTGTTCTTGCTGGGTTTTGTTGCTTTTTTGCTGTAGTGGTTCTGTTTGGGGCTCTATTGTGGGCTGAGTAGAGCTGTGTGCTGAGTTGATGTTCTTAGCTCTTTCTTAGGTCTTTCGGTCCTTTGAAGGAGTTGCTTTTCGCCTCAGCAGGGTTGAGTCTTTCGTTGTTCTTTCTCTTTCTTCTCTCCTCCTTCTCTGGTTTTTTTTTTTTTTCCTTTGGCTTGTTCAGCTGCTGGGTTGGTTTTCTGTTTGCCTCCTTTTGTGGCTTTCTCTATGTATTTTGGGGGCCTTTGGCCTTTTCCCTCTCCTTAATTCTATTTGCCTTTTAGCAAAAAAAGTTTTGGTTGTTTCATGTAGGATGTAATACCGCTGGCATATTTGGACGAGCTTTCACTGTTGCAGGATCAGATATCACCTTTCTCGAATGAAATCGCTTTCAATACAATAGAGCAAGAGCTTGGATTACCAATAGATATGCTTTTCTCAGAGATCACTTCAGAACCTATTGCTGCAGCATCTCTTGGGCAGGTTGTAATGGCTATCCTGCTTATGAGTTAGGTCTTGTTTTTGTCATGGGCGCTGTCAATGGCTATCACTTCAGAGCTTGTTGCTGTCAAAGTGCAGGGGACTGGAGTTCAAGCTGCAATTTCTTTGGATATATTTATTCTGCGTTACCTTGCAGGATATATTAAAAGAGTTGCCAAGTTAAACACTGACCTTCAGGTAACTGTAGTGAACTAAAGTGAAATCTCTTTGTTTTAATGTAGCAGGCTTACAAGAAGATGATAGTGTGCTTTATCAATGTTCATCTAATAATCTATCTGCTTTGATTAAAGATGATTTTATTGAATAATAAAGGAACTTCATTTGCAGGCAGTGGTGGATGAATGGGCATCAAGCCTTTTTCGGGTATGTATGGACCTCCTTAGCATTTACTTTGACAGTACTTTATTCATTCTTTGTTTAAGAAGCCTAGTGTTTTTCTTTTACGTATGACATAGAGGCTCATGTAGAAACAAGATAAGAAACTATTAGTGTTTAAGAAACTATTAGAAAATGTATTAGTGTTTCACCTTAAAGATTTTAAGTGATTCTAATGAATTTTCAGGCTTTTAAAAAATATATATATTGAAAAACCGGGGCATGCCCTGGTTTTTCAATATATTTTTTTTAAATTCGAAAAAATAAAAACGACGGCTTTGGGCCGTCGTTTTTAAAGCCATTAAACAACTGCCCAAAGGGTGATTTTTGGATAATTTTTTTTACACATGAAAAAAGTTTTGTAACGGTTATAAACCGTTACTAATTTGTGCGAATAACAACACTTAAAAACGTTACAAAAGATTTCACAACCGTTAGAAATGTTATGAATCAGTAACACAAATTTGGCATGAAAAAAACGTGACAGAGTTTACAAAACCGTTACAAATATTTAAGTGTAAAATACCGTTACAAAACTTGCGAAACTGTTATTATTTTATTAAAAATTATTAACACAAATGAGTATTAAAACCGTTAGGAACTAATTTCCGTAACGGAAATAAAGCGTTACAATTAATATGTTTGTAACGGTTTATAACCGTTACGGATGTTTATAACAGATTAGAAACGCCCAAACTATGACCCAAAAAAACCGTTACAAATTTTTTTAGTAACGGTTTTGGACCGTTAGGTATGTCCTGAAATGGTGTAGTGATCCGGCATTTCAACAGTTGGTATTGGGAATATCTGCTCATCGTTTGAAGCCCTATATGTATCAGAGTGAAAATAGTGATCCACGAAAAGATTCAAATCCTTTCCACTCTTTTGAATCGCAGCACACGCATGGGCACACGGAAAACCATTTATCTGCCACTGATAACAGGAACATATGTGATTAAAGATGTCAACAGTCACAGACGGGTAAGAGTGCACATCATAGACAGTTTCACTCGAACGGCTGACAGTCCATGTCCTTCCAACCCGGATAGCAGCATCCAGCCTCTTATCCATATCTGGGCATATGACTGACTTCCATCTGCTGGAAACTTCCTTCATATTAGCCATTTGCTCCATTATTTGAACCCTTATTGTGTCAACCATCTTTGTAATTGGAAGATGCCGGGCTTCCCTAATCCATGAGTTGAAAGATTCAGCCGCATTCGAACACATCTCACCGTACCGATGACCCTTAAAATATGCATTGCTCCACCTTTCATGTGGCAATCCACAAAGAAATATGTCTACATTAGAACCACCTTCACGCCTCAATGACTGCAGCTTTGCATGGAAGGACGCAATGGTCGGCGCATATGCACATTCACGAAGCATCATTACCATTCTCTCTCTAAATTCATTAGTAAAAGCACCAGACAACTTGTCCCTCAGATTTGCCTTCAGGTGTTGAAGGCAATACGCATGATGGGAAAAGTGAAATACCCTTGAAACAGCCTCTATCAAATCTGGATTTCTGTCGGAAATAAAAGTAATATTGCGATCCGAAAGAATAACTTTCCTTAAGTTCTGAAGAAACCATGTCCAATTGTCCTCAGTCTCTGAGTCCACCACCGCGAAAGCAAGTGGAAACAAACCTGTGGCAAGCATAAACAAAAGTTGTATATTTCAGATAATAATAAAAATATCAGAACATGCTGGTCATTAAGTAAAACAGAATGTGTCAATAATATCAGAAAAAACAGAATCAAAACTTACCCTGATTTCCATTCTTCCCAATTGCTGCCAACAGGTTCCCCTTGTATCTCCCCTTCAAAAAAGTACCATCCAGAAATAACAAAGGACGAACATGATTAAAACCAGCAATTGAGGCATAGAACGACACAAATAGACGCTTGAAACACATAGTTGAGTGGTCATAATCTAGAACAAAGAGGCTTCCTGGATTTACCTCCTCCGCAACTTTAATATACCAACGAAGATGGTCAAATGACAACGACGAATCACCATACAACTTATTTTTAGCCCTTTCCACACCCCACCATGCATGATGATATGTAATGGTAAGTCCATAATTCGCTTTAAAGTGGTGAACGACATCAATAGGTCTAGTTAGTGGCTTCTCATGAATATGATCAATCATTAATTCTGCAACTGTCTCAGAATTCATACGGCTATTCTTTGATGTTCGAACTGCTGCACCACATGTATGCTCATTGTTTAATGTCCTAATACAAAAATGTCCAGCCGACTTTTCAATAGATCCATAAACACGCTATTTGCAGCCCATCGAATGACTGCGAGAGCATTCAGCCGTCACCCTCACCTTATCATTTTTCACATATATGAATTCAAACCCAACCTCAATAGAATATCTACATAGCACACTTCTAAACTCAGCAACACCTCCCTCAAACCTCTGCCCCACATCTCTAATACCACTTGCCCAGCCCGAAGACAGAAAATTCTTTTCTTTGTGTGTACAAAACTGTGGAAGAAGATCAATCTCTATATCTGTATCCTCATATTCCACTAATGCCAAGTCATCTTCAGCTAAATCATCACCAATTCCCTCTTGATCATCATCCTCTGATTCCTGCGATTCTGATACAAATACATCCACTGTTCCCAATCCCATTGAAGACGCCAACATGGACAAGCTCATTAGATCCGAATCACTATCCAATAAGCACTTTGGGTGGCCAGGCAATGCATAGGTCATGCAGACCATGTTCACTGAAAGATTCTTCCACTTATTACAAACTTGACGCATCAAACCATCATAACCCATGCTCCGACTAAAATGAATAACGGCAATAAACATGCCATACTTACAAAGAAGCAATAGCGGCTGTGACATCTATAAAACTACAAAATTCAAAGAATCAAAAGGGTTATCAACATTGCAGAACATATGCAGAATGCAAAACACTCACATGATCTGTACAAATCTATCTGAGTTTGAGTCAAATTTGTATAAAATTATCTGCATTTTCTCAATTGAACTCAGATAAATTCAATACATTGCTCAGATAAATACAATTCAGAAGTCAGATAATTTGTACAGAACTCAGATAAAGTTGTAGAAACTAAAAAAATTCTGTATGACAGTCAGATAAATTTCATGGTAAGTTCACAGATCTTTGTTTTCATGACTTCTTCCACAATGCAACTCTCAACAATTATTACTGTTAAACGAAAATCCCAAAAACAAACTAACACAGAACAACTTGCATATATATATATATATATCAGTCTCTAACAAGTCTAAATACATGAACAACTATAGTTAAATATTCCAAATATAAAAAGCAAATCTATAACAACTGAACTCTAACAAATCTATTTGTTAATGAATAAAAAAACAAATGAAATCTACCAATAAAATGAAAAAAAAAAAAAAAAACTGCACATATATATCAAACATCCATAAAATATGAATCCACACATATCAAACTGACCAGTTGAATTCATAGAAATTGAATTGTTCATGGATAACAAAACTAATCTAGTCTAATTTAAAGAAAAAGGAAAAGAAAAAAAAAAAAAAACACATACATATCAATTCATCCATTCAATATGAATCCATATATATCAAACTCACCAGAACTATCAAATATATATATATATATATATACATATATATAGATCTACAAATTTAAATAAGAAATATTGCATACTCTCTGCTGAGAATGGATGAACTCGCTTACATAAAAAAAAATGGAACTCCTTCTTAGGGCTTTGGATCTCAAAATGCACTTCCAGTCGATCAACTCCTTCCCAGACTTTGTGAAGACAACTGCTTCACAAACAGATCGATCTGCAATCTGTTTCGCAAAAGAACCATCTACCAAGCTATGCGCCAATGAATAGATGTCTCTTCTCCCTCGTAAACTTTCTACATTCAGTTTCAGAGATCTTCATCGATTACAGTTTCAAATTCAAAAAACAAGATTTGCGCTGATTTAGAGGGGCATATCAGTAATAACTGATCGCTTATGCTCTTAAATCAGGGCTAAATAATCGTTGTACATTGGGGACCACTTAATCACGTCTTGTGACAGTTACATGGGCAAATTAGTCTTAAAAAATGAGATCGTGTGCATATAGGGACTTCTCGCTGGAAACATCTTGTTTATATAGACCAGAGCCTTTAAAAAGTTTTCTGTTGGACTGGAGGCTTCCTAGGTCCAATTCTAGGGATCTTTCGCTAATTACCTCTTTTAATTTATCACTTTTATGAGAACTTATAGCTTGTGAGATGCAGAAGCACATGGGCTACAGCCCACAGCTAGAGCCGTGCAGATATATCTAAAGTGGGCCCCACATGTACGCCGCTTGAAACCATGGTTAGGATCCTCACATGTGCCCTCTGTCTCTGCGTATGCATAAACTATGATTGTAACATGAGCCCTTTGCACTACCCGTCTAGGACCACGAATTTGGGCTGTAGTGACATTTTTCTCTTCTTTTGATGACGTGCGGCCGTACACGACAGGACCACAAAGTTCTTTTATCAGATCCGTGATACATTAAAATTGATCATCTGATTGAAAATATAATTAATTAATCATGATTTTAATCATATGATCATTCTTAAGTTGGTCCCCATTCCCATTAGAGTAAACTTTGGGTGTATATCCCATATAGCAAGAGGACCCTCATTTTAAAAGACCCCACTATAGAATTTTATTGTTTCTTGTTTGACAACTTCACTAATAAAATTAAGTTAAGTGAAACCTCCACTTACAAGACATGAAAAGAGTAAATAACAACCACTAAATAAATAAAAAAGTAACACTTTAAAACCACTAAAAAACAAAAAATCATACACTTCTAATCCAAAAATTAAGTGAAAGTGAAAAAGATTCCTTATCAAGACATTAAAAATAAGATGTCATCATACCATGATTAGATCTCCTCATATTTTATCCCCTTTTTATTTGAGGCTTCACCTCACTCCACCTACAAGTAATTTTATCAGCCTCAGAGCATTAGGGCACTTTTGGCAACAATCCTCAGGGAGAGGAATCCTTTCTTTGGAGAATTTCTTTGACCAGCTAGAAACAAGTTATATTTAAAGAAGATTTTTGAAGGAAGTTCCAAGTTTGGTAGCC
Source organism: Umbellularia californica (assembly GCA_028538565.1). Lineage (NCBI taxonomy): Eukaryota > Viridiplantae > Streptophyta > Magnoliopsida > Laurales > Lauraceae > Umbellularia > Umbellularia californica. The sequence continues at coordinate 58,222,988 of JAPQWN010000007.1, forward strand.
TGAGAGGAATCCTACCATCTACATTAGGTTGGGTCCAATGGTTGTCACTTTTTTGGCAAGTTTCTAATAATCTATGAAAAATCAAGGGCTAGGCTTTCATCCCATAACTGTCTTGATCTCTCTAAAGAATTTGAATGGATCGGATCTTCCAAATGGCTTCACATAAATAAAAAATAAATATTTTAATTTGAAAATTTTTTTCCATGTACCTCGAGATTTATAATGGATCACCGACATTTAACTGCTTAACCGTGCTTAATCTTCTTAAGATGATGTACGGTATGAATCATGACTTGGGGCCCACATAAACCAAGTAACTGAAAATCACAGACTACCAAAAATCCCTTCTTTAATACTATGGCAAATCAATGGTCAATAGCTTTTCACCATTTTCTCATCATCCATCATTAATCACGTTGCCAAATTTGACTTGGCCAAACGTTTGAGGCCTTTTAGAGCAATTGAATGGTTCGGATTCAACATAAGGGCCCCACAGAATTCCAAATCTCATGATCCAATGGTCTGGGTTTCTTCGTTAATATCTCAAGATATATGAAAAAAAATCAACGGTTGATTTTAGACATAGGAGCCGTTTTGGGAATTCTAAAGATGATGAACAGTCCGGATCATGATTGTAGGACCCATAAAAACAGAAAATCACAAAAAAATGTTAACCCCAAAACTGTCGTCCGGTAACTATAGCCTGCAAATGCACGTGCGCGCAGCTTTCTCCTTTCTGATAGTGGGAGGTCTAATCTTGAATATATTCAAACGCATGGAATATAGGACTTCTTCAAGGCTTTTTCTTCTTTGTTTCAAACTTGGGTTTTCTGTGGAAGCAAGGAAAACTGTTAAAAATTTTCACCGTGGACGTTTGCCAAACATGCCCTTAGGGTTTTTGAGACATGAGATAACATCGTGTCCTCTGGCATTTGAAAATGCTGCATTTCTTTTAAAAAATTTTAAATTTTTAGTTACATGAAAATTTTCAAATAGCCTTTAGAAATTCAAAAATCCCAGCCCATTCGCATTTTGCTCAAATACAATATGGAACATCTTGAAATCTCAGTGTCACAGAAAATTCAGAATTTACCCTAAACTATAAACAGTTCTTATAAAGCTTCTAAGTTTAAACCAAAACCCTTATTAAAGACAAGCAAGAGATAGCGTATCAAAGCGTGTGACCATGGAGATTTGCTGAGTCGGACCCGTTCGTACCATTCACATTCACATGCGGCCTGGAAATTGAAAGGTAGCTAACAGGGTGGGCCTCATTTCCATTGTCTCTTTTCCCCCACTTGTTGTGCTTTAGGTACAGATGTACGGCTAAACGATGCTGGCTGCCTTATCAACTTATCTTATCGAAGGCTCCTTTCCTGTCCTTTCTCTCACATCTCAAAGGACGCTTTCCATCTCTAAACTGAATACTCTTGGACTGGGACCCCCCCTCTTCAAAATTACAAGGAGTAAACCATGGATGGTAAAAAACAAATGTAGAGAGCCCTCCCATTCAGAGATTGTGTACAAGCTTTTGATCAAATGACTTTTGGCAAGTATGGTTGATAAATGTAAGTTCATGCCATGGGAAGAAAGTCCAAACAACAAGTGGGAAGGGAGCCTGTAAACACAACAAGAGGTGGCGTGCTAAGAGTTTAAATCCTCAGCACTCCAGTGAGAACTGTCACTCCTTATTACTCGAGTGCATAACAATTCTCTGCATGTACTAAATATGAAAAGTAATTTGTCCATACTTGAAAATCCTAAAAATGAAAGGCCTACCGAAGTGGCTGACCTAAAATATTTATTCGGGTGGTGCGGATGATGGTTGAAATAAAGAGTCAAATAAGAAAATAGATTTTTTTAAAGTATTATTAAAGAGCGCATCGTAACACTTAGGTACGCCTACCCCTTAAAGACCTGTCGGGCATATGCGCATAAGTTTTTTTTTTTTTTTTTTGGCATCTGCGTATGCACTTTTATTTTAGTTCTGTCCTGATAGCCGTCATAGTTGTGGCTCCATCTTCTAGATTAGCTTATCAATTTATGCCATCGTGATCAGCCTAATCTAAAACGTGCATATGCACTTTGATTTATTTCTGTCCCGATAGCTGCCAGTCGTTCTTATCTTATCCACAAACCCATGCAAGCAGACACTGGTTTCTACCTCTTCTATGTATCCAATGGGAAGACCCAGTATTCAACCTTGTGTTGCTGATCCATCTTGTTAGCATAGTATTTGGCACTGTCGTTTTTCCCAAGATGTTGATACAGACTATCAAATCTGTTGATGCAGTCAAAAGGAAGAGACCAATTGATTGAAAAAATCTAATCTGAATCCCCTACCTAAATCTACAAAAAATAGTAAAAAGCTTACATCAAACACAACCCACTCTACAATTCTTCTGAGGAGAAATCCATCTCGAACCAATGAGAAGAGATGATTTTCAAACCATAAAAATATCATTGAGAACATATCATTAAAATCAGTCCAGGGCTGAACGTCCAACATATTATGCTGTTATAATGTTCTTCACATAAAAACTCAATCCTAATATAGCTTAAATCCTAACCATCCATCATATCTAAACATTGTAGAAAGAATATCCATTTAACTGTTATAATGTTCCTCACATAAAAACTCAATCCTAATATAGGTTAAATCCTAACCATCCATCATATCTAAACATTATAGAAAGAATATCCAACTAAAGTCTTTATTACAATCCATAAACTGACTTTCTTAAAACAAAACATGCAAATTAAGGAACGTCCAATCTAGGTGGAAGATTCTCTGAGATATGTTTCTTGTATTTTAAAGAAGTTTCCCAACTCTTGCATCTTTCTTAGAAAGTGCTTGATGGAGTTAATAATACAGTCAATGACATTGCTTTAGAAAGTTGCCAACTTTCATTTCTACCTACAAAAGAATGCAATGGACTTATGGAAGTCCCCCAGTAAGGGGGCTGTCGTTCCCACTGTTTGGACTGGTGGGAACAGCCAAGTGTATTTCTGGGGACCAAACCTGGGCATCCCATGTGGGGCTGATTTGACTGAAGTGGGCCTGGTTTGTGTCATGATCTATGGGCCATAGGCTAGACAAGATACAGCTGAATTTCGTTGAACTATTCATCATAGTTGGGCTTATTTGGTCTGGAATTTGACTCGTTTTATAAACAAGTTGGATATGGGTTGAACTTCAATCCGTAAATACCCCAGAAGGCTACCCATTTTGACTCGTCCCTACCCGTTTGCCACCCCTAGGTTTAGCCCAACCAAGGGATGCAAATGGCCGGAATACTCGAATTTCGAAAGGACCCAAACGCCCAAAAGACGGAAAAGAGAACAAAAACAAAAAGGTGGTTCATCTTTTGATCCATTTTTATTTGGGTCCAGGTCCATATGATTCATACCTAAAGAGCAGCCATGACTGTATATTGTTTATTTTTTATCCGTAAGAATAAAAAAAAGTTAAGTATAACAAGAGCATGTTTGGTAACATGTGAGAAATTGAAAGATTTGGTGATTCCTCACTGCCCTCTGAATAAGAATTCCTTGGTGAGCATTTCACATTATTTGTAATCTTGTGTTCTGATCTTTAATTTGGATGTGGATATTAGTAAGCATCCATTAACTTGAACCTGTTTAAGGCCCAGGTTTGGGTATGGACCTCGAGTAGTAAATTGGGTCCAGTTACACTATGAGCCTGGCTCATTTTTATCCCACAGGGGTCTGAGTCCGATACTTAGAATTTAACCCACGGCATTGGTCGGGCTGAACCATCTAGTGAGTCCTTGAGGCAAAAGTTAGTCTGACTATGACCCACTTATATTTAAGAAATCATTTTCAGGTTCAGCCCCCAGGCAGCCTGGATCCTGGTTTGGGCCTCACATAGATCTTCATGTATAATCTAAAACATGGGCATCCTTCACACAATATATTGTGATAGACAGGCAGGAAGATAAAATTAACATGTAACGCCTATGTTATAAAGAAACATTGACGACATTAATTGATGCAAAAGCATTGTTTACAGTGTGTTATGCGAGGCTTATATTGAACTTCGCCCAATAGGAAGTTTTCCATACTTATATAAAGAAGTCTTCTGGACGAGGACCCAATTGGGCCCACCTTTGATTAGTACACAGTATACATCCTTCACACTCACTATCCTGGCCATAATCTGGAACCAGGCCCAATTGAACACTCATGTGACCTTCTTCATTTTTATTTATTTATTTATTTATTTATTTATTGCATTTTTCCAATTTTATAGACTTTTCTTTATTCAAAATGAAATAAATCAAACCCTAAAAACCTAACATGATATCAGAGCCATCCAAGAGGCAGACAACTTGTCAAGGAGCAGAAAACATGAATTTTTTCATCAAGTTTGTGAGTTTAAATCTATTCTACATCTGATGTCGCCCGTTGGTGCTGATGCCAACACCTAGGCAATAAGTTGACGTTGTCACTTTAATTTAAATTTCTTACCATATTAAAAAAAAAAAAAAAAGTTAAAAAATAACCTCATTTCTCTACTAAAAGGCAAAAAAACTCCATAATCAATACAAAAAGTAAAAAAGATTCCATAATAAACAACTAAAAATAAAATACTATCATAACTCACTTATATTTTATTCTTTTTTCAAAATAATCTTTACTTCACGCAACTCCATTAGTAAAGCCCCCAAAACAGCCCCAATGGTTTCATCATGTGAGGGTGTTGTTTTAGTTAGAGTTTAGGGACTACATCTTGAAAAATTGTCTATGTTATTTCTCACTCAGAATATCCAATGCTATTTATCGAGTTACAACCAATTAAGACATTAATTTTTAATTAGGAAACATTATCGCTGTCAAGAGTCAGTATGGATTTATTTGTAATTTGGGAAATTATGGGACTATTTTGTACATACTAAGATTAATGAGGGTTTTCCTTTTATTAATGCTGAAAATATAATACACACACACACGAGGTGTCGCCCAGCCCTGGTGGATCTCCTAATGAATTTCATTCAATTCAAATCCTCTTCTTTCTTGTGTTTTTTTTCTTCCTTTGTTTCTTTAATTGATGGTTTCTTGATCCTCAATGAGAAATCCCTATATTGGGTTAAATCAGCATTTTTAACTTGGTAGTAGAGCGTACAAGGTAGTAGGAGATAACTGTACAAAGGATTCCAACTACTAAGGGCTTGGATTAAAGAAACAGCAAAGATCTGAACTTTTTTCAAACTGCCTATCAAGGAGGAGGTCAAATCTTGTAATTGCTTATCTAGAGTCCCCGCTGGAAAGTTGGATCTGATGTTGAAGCAGGGAAAACAACAGGGAAGACTTCTGTTGCAGTGCCATGTCAAATGCTTCTTGACGACTGGGCAGCAGCAGATGCCAATGTCACTCTTTGTTGCAGAGGTTAATGAGGTGAATAATTGATCCGATTCAACCTGTAAGAGAAATGGGCTAGGGATAGTGGGATAGAAGGGGATTTGAATTTGAATTTGATTCTTAGATTATAACTAAACCTAATATTTCTATAATCTTGAATTCAAAATGGAAAATGTAGATATTGATTAGGATGACTGCTAAAATTATGGGTGAGGTTATGTTGAAAACAACTTGAATGAGTTGGATAGGGACACACCATGTGAAATCTCTCTGTTTTTTAAAATATTTATATAAAAGGAGAACTCACCTACTGATGATGTGGCATCCTTCATTGCCCTTCCCTATTTGCTTTAATAAATATAATATATACATATATATATAGGGAAATATTCAAGTGAGAACTAATACTTAACTTTATATGAGTACTTTTTCGTAGGGCTCAACTAGCAATCCATCCAAACCTAGCAACCAATAGGGAACCCTTTGATAGTTACTAATCCCAATGATTGACACACATCCAAATGGACTGAACCGTTGGATCATGAGTTGGATATTTTTTTGAATATGAAGCCATTAAACTTGTGGGCCATGGATGAAGGGGTTAGGGGTATGGGTTTGGAGTCAAACTTGATACTTGGAGTGGGCTATCATAGATCTTTTCATCTCCCTGGTTCCATCCCCAAATGGGGCTCACAATTGGGTCCCACAAAAAAGTTTTCATATAATATGTGAGAACAATTCCCACTCGAATATTACCCATATATATATATATATATATGGAGCCAGCTTTCCTAAGCTCAAGTTTGTGGTGGGGCCCTCCTGGATACGCACATGGGGATGGAGATGGAGGGATTTTAAGGACTCCGTAGGCCTCTTCACAAAAAATCAGTCATAACTGTGATTTCTATCATCTCCATCTAGGCCCCAAAAGTTTAATGGTTAATAGTCCATTCAAATCGGTACACAGTCAATCCAACAGTCTAGTAAATTCAGATTTCACCGAAAATTTGTGGGCATGTGCAATTCAAGGGGGTCGTGTATTTGGTCCATTTGGAAGTACCAAGGGTGGGCCCCACAAGCGTGAGCTCACGAACTCCTTCCGTGTTCCTCATGCTTCTCCATCAAATATGATTTTATCCATTCTTGGATGATTGGGTGCTCATCAACCTGATCTTTAATACTTGGGCAAGTAGATTTTTTCAGCTTACGTTTGGCATATATGGAAGGAGAGAAATACTATAGAGATTTTAAGAACAAGCCTTATCACCGATTTTATACAATATTCTAAGCAAATTAAGGAGTCGTGCTGTGTATGTTGGTGTTTCTTTGCCAATAACTTTGCTAGTCAATGGAACCTGTCTCCTTCGATTCCTTCTGTGAAAACATGGATTCTTCATAAAGGTCCTGAAGGCTCTTGCCTCTTCATTATCCGTTTAAACCAATTTTTAGTGGGAGTCTTCTGGAGAAATAGAAACAAACCAGAAGATGGCATTATTCAATCGGATCTGGATTTCTATTCGGGCATTTGCCGCATTTCTTATCTACTTTAGATAATTCCAGAAAGAGTAACATGTGTTTTAATTGAAAGGGATAGCCAATTGCTCAGAATTCTTAAGGATCCAACCCAATCAGCATGGGATGATCAGGGTTGATCGTTTTGAAGTGAGTAAAGTGGCATGCCAGCTTGCTCAATTTCAGTATGTTTAATTTCAAGGCATTTCTACGAGATCATTGTCTTAGCAGGACTTCGAAAAATATGTTCGGGCGTTTAAACCGCATTTCATGTGAGGCACTCAATGAATTATGAGCAATGCCAGGGACAGACGTAAGAGACAAGCGGCGGACAAACGTATGTAATTTTGGTGCCTTGCGACGGACAAATGTTTGAGGCACGCATGCTTCTCAAGGCACCAAAATCACGTACGTTTGTCCGCCGCTTGTTTCTAACGTCTGTCCTTGGGATTTCTCATGAATTATTTACTTTGTAGTGCTGCTTGCCCTGGGTTGTGGGTTTGTAATTAATGGGGATAACTCATTGGAGGTTAACTACTTTTTAAACAGCTACAATCTTACAGTTTAGTGTTATACAACTACAATCTGAAAAGCATTGCTAACAAAAGGAATTAAATTGACCTTCCACTTTTGCTGGTTCCAGCTTTAGTTGATGGCTTCTTGGACTTCTTGCTCATTAGGATTTTCGAATAGAAGCTCTTTGTTCTAAATACAAGTACGAGATCCAACCCAAATCCAACAATGCATACCGAAGCCATGATCACAAAGCCGAGTCGGTAACAGTGAGCCCCAACACAGGTGTTACCCCCTCCATGGGTTTGTGTGGCCTGAGCATCACCTGCAAGGAGGCCAGAGAAGAGGAAGGAACCAAGTGTGAGGTCCAAGATGAGAATGTTGTAGATAAGACCAAAGCTTTGGAGGCCAAAAAGCTCAGAAGCCATCGGCACAGTAACAGCCAGGCGAACTCCATAGCAGAGGCCAACAATGATTGAACCAATATATAAAGATCCTGGTAGTGCCATGGCCATGATCACATGCCCAACAGCCATTAGAATCTGAGAAAGTGCATTCCATAGTGGCCTAGGTGTTCCAGATTTCCTGAAATGTAATCCTCAAAAAATCAAGAAAAATAACATACAAGCTCAACCAAAGATTTTGCTAAGAAAAAAAAACACTCAAACAAGGTGCAAAAACATATGTATCAGTCAATTTTTTCAGATAGAGAGAGATGTCAGGCAACAACTGAGGTCATGCCATAATCGAAAGTGGCCTAATTTCCAATCACCTCCTAAGAGACCCAAAAAAAAAAAAGAAAAAAAAAAAAGTGAGATCAAATCAAAAGATATAAAATTTCAAAATTCCGCTTCTTGACTTCTTTCCTTTTTTTTTTGTTGGCACGAGAAGGAACTTTAATAAAATAAAAAAAAAAAAGGTGATTTTGTTTAGATGAACCATTTTGTAGGCATGAAAATTGGGCCGGCCGACCAGGCATCGCATGACTCAACACGAAAAAACTGTGCCTCGGGTCAACACGGCCTGATAATTTAAATGGGTCATCCAGGGCAGAGGCCCATGGCCCATATATATAATTTTATTTTTGGGGCCAGCTCTCCTAAGTTGAAGTTTAGCTTATCCTAAACTGGTCCCACAAATCAAAGTTGATTATTCTTATTTTTTACATGATAGTCGTCTCCAAAATCAAGATAAATCCAATCAGAACTAGATTTTCCAGTTCCATCATGCAAAAGACAGATATAATCAACTTTAATTTGTAGGACCACCACTATTCCAGCTTAGAATAATCTAAACTTCAGCTTAGGAGACCCCTGCTATATATTTTTTTATATAAATAATATTTAAAACGATTAAAGATTTATGGGGTTTTAACGGGGAAAATCCCTAGTATAGGGCCAAATGGGTATGGCATCGATTTGGGCCCAATCATCTCTGCCACCGACCTCATCAAATCCCAAACGCAGCCACTACCCTGCGAGGCCTCATCGCCGTAGTCGACTCCTCCTGCGTCCTCTTCATCATCGGAAGCTTCCCGGCTGCAAACACCATAATAGAAATTCATATTCAAGACAGTTTCAGGAAACCCAAGAACTGAAATCCATGTAAGTACTGCAGGATTTGATAAAACCCAAACCTTAACAACAATGAAAACCAATTAACCCACTCAAGAAAAACAGTCAAAGCCCCAAATGAACAACCCAGATCCCAACCCCAAGTCAGAAAGCATTCAAACCCTAAGCACCACAAAACCCTAAGCCCCAAAACAGATGAAAACCAAACCATAATGCTCCAAGCTCACATCAGAAAAAGAAACCGAACCCAAAATATAAAGAACCCATCATGTTAAAACCCAGAACCCCAAACCCACCTCCAATACAAAAGAAACCATGCAATCTTATTCAAAGTAACCAAGATTCTCAGCTCACATCAGTGAAAGCAACCGAACCCAAAGTCTAAAGAACCCAATTATCAGAAAGATCAATCATGTCAAAAACCAGAACCCCAAAAACCCACCTCCAAAGAAACCCCCCAATCTAATACAAAGAAACCCATCAAAACCCAAGATCTACAAAAAAACACAACCCCAAAACAGATAAAACCCTGTCCCCCGGAGACGCCATCATCGACGGCGGCAACAAGTGGTACGAGAACACCGAGTGCCGCACCCGCCTCGCTGCCGACCGCGGGATTCTCTACCTCCGCATGGGCGTCCCCGGCGGTGAGGAGGGTGCCCGCCACGGCCCCTTCCTCATGCCCGGCGGCTCCTTCGACGCCTACAGCAACGTCGAGGACATACTCAGGAAGGTCGCTGCGCAGGTCGACGACGGCCCCTGCGTCACCGACGTTGGCTCCGGCAACTTCGTCAAGATGGTAAAAGGGGTGTGTGGCCCTTTTGTACAGCGCAGATAATCGATGTCGACTATTACCAAAAAATAAAAAAAAGTCGCCCAAGAGACCACTTCTGTTTGCCCTTTTTTTTTTTTTTTTTCCCAAATCAATGCAGTGTCCATGGATGAGGGTTTTTTTTTTTTTTTTTTTTTTTTTTTTTTTTAATCCAAAGATTTATTATTTATTTATAAATTAAAACCAATGTTTGAATTTTAATAGTTTCAACTTTATTTCATCTTAAAGAACCCGCAAAACCCCATAATTTCTTTTTCAATTTATATAAAAAGAATTTTAAAAAATTTAGAATAGGCATGTGGGCCTGTGCCCGGCATAGAAAAACCTGTGCCTTGTTGGCTTGGACACGGCACGGCATTCTATTGAAATTCCCAGGCCCGCATGGCTTGGCCAATATGGCCCAATTTTTATGCATACCCACTTATTTTCTTATCTCTTAGAGTGACCCTCCACATATACTCACTTTAGAAGTGAATTACCCAAAACAGGAGTCCCGGTTGATACTAATGTCAAACCAACAAAATTATCCATTAAGTGGGTTGAATAAATGGTTACATACAATGGCGGACCTACATAGAGTTGACCTGGGGCAACCTTAGATTTCAATGTGTATGGACCTATCTTTTAATATAACTAATAAACAATCACCTCACATCTAAATCATGTAATTCCCCACGTCACAAAATCTTGGTGAAAATACTCTCTTTTTTTTTTCCGACATCTTCTTTCCTATCGAAAGTACTAGATCTTCTTTGCTCCGTTCTCTTTCGACATCTTCTATTTACTAAGAGTCCGGCCAAAATGCTTTTCACGCTGATCGAGCTTCTCATTGCCGGTCCTCTTGTTGTTATTTTCTCTCTAATAACCCTAAATAAAGCAATCTTCCCCTCCTCAGATGCATATCTGCAAGTCTGAAGATGACCAAATCACCATTGAACACACTTCAATATTCAATTTCTTCATAAATAAGACCTTATGGTTCATATATTGTTTGGATAACTTGAGTTATATTTAAGTGGTAATTTTTCTTCTTTGTTATGAGCTTATGACCAACTATAGGGAATTATTTTTACCAAGCAACGGAATTCCTTAGATCCAAATAGAACCCCTTTGGGACCCTAATAACGGTATTTGGGTGCTCATCTAAATTATTGTCTCAGGGCATCCAAATATCTAGGATTAAAGGAAATATCATCTTAGGCCGTTTTTAATGATGATGAATTGATGATAACCTGAATTTGGGAGAGGAAGTGGGAAGAACCTTTAATTGGGTGAGAGATCTGAGCGTGAAAAAAAGTTTTCTGTCTATTTAGTTGTAATATATTTTCTCTTTTGATATTATTAATGTGAAAGAGCTTAGCAAAGTCGAGCAAAAGTTTAACCCCACCCAAACAGAAAAACCTAGGTCCAAAAACCCTGGTCCGCCACTGGTTACTACCAGCAGTACCACCATAGTTACCGACCACAAGCGTGAACTCTACGAAGACCTTTCAGTCTCCCCCATGCTTTTCAACCCAATTGCACATGGCTTAAAGTCAGACGTCTATGCCTGTTCTAAACTTCTCTGCGATTCCATCGATTAAAGAACAGTATCTCATTAACTACCTTTCAAGAATTTTACCCGAAAAAAACAAAAAAAAAAAAAAAACACTGGGAAATGCAGCCTGGGGTGAACGTGAGGTTCACACCATGTAAGAGGAGTCCCTAGGGCTATATAATTTCTTGGGCTCGCTGAGTATAAACTAGGAAGTCAAGAATTACCCAGTTCTAAACTTTGCACTTAAAACTCCATCTCCAGATATCGAGATCCAGAACCTCTGGAGCTACTTCTTAACCTGAATCAGTGTACTGACTACTGACGGCTGGATAACCGCTCGTTAGTGGTAAAGAGTGGTTGTTCTCATTTGGAGTCCAGCTTTTGGAACCTGGCCTCACCACTCCTTGGCATATATGTGAGTTGTATTACCTCACATGTGTGAATTGTGTCTTCTCGCATGTGTGAGTTGTGGCTTCTTTATGTGCGAGTTCCCATCACCTAACATGTGTGAGTTTTGTCTCTTTCTATGTGTGAGTTTTCGTCACCTCACATCTATGGGGTCTTATAAGGTCCCAGTCCCTTGGCCGGGACACAGAAAAAAAATGTAGTGATGACCGTAAAGCTCTATTCCATTCAGAGTTGGGCCCACCATTAACTGATAACAAATGATAAAAACAAAAAGCAAAGAGTGTTTTAGATTAACTATTATAGCGGTGGGCCCAACTCAAGTTGGAGAAAAAATTGGCCTTCACCAATACTTGGGCCACTGATTTGAGGGGTTCTGATTTTAGATATGGCCCCCAATCATATATTTATCGTGGACGACAAAGACTTCTTAGAATACATATTCCTTGTTATAAAAAACCCCGTTAAAAAACAATTCCCCATCACATGTCACAAGGGATGTAAACCAGATTACCTGGCCCGGCATGTTGACAGGCCCAGCATGGCTGGGCCCATCCCAGGCACAGCCCGTGCTGGGCCAGGATGCCCAAGCCCATGGCACGGCAAGGCCCATGGCTAGGGCCAGGCACGACCCATATCCTTGCAGATGCTTGGAAATAGGGGAAACTTATTATGTTTATTGGTGGATCAATAGACTAAGTAGGATAATGAATGTATTTAAAAGGTTATTTATGGCATGAATATATAAAAATTGAGCAATTCACATTTTAATAATTGATATTTATGGTCTCATATAAATTTAAGAGGATTTTACCGAAAAAATCCCGAAATCTAGCCATATATCTCGAAAGGTCCTTGCAAATTGTGTAGCACCAATGAGGTTCGTCAGGCCTTATTTCCTTTTTTTCGTTTACCTTTGATAGGAGCGACGCTAGCGTTGCTCGTCAATGTCTAGCGTCGCTCGTCAGCGCATCTTCTAATGCCTAGCGTACTGTATCTGATAATGACGAGCGAGGGAACAAAGCTTGAATCAATTGCATGACACGTTTCATTTTGAAGATTTTTGGGAGAAGTGTTTTATGGAGGGGTATGAAACAAATATGAAAAATGTGAAGCTAGAAACGTAGGTAGTTGCATGGGAACTACAGCTGCAACTACTGCAGCCTCTTGCATCATCAAGCAAATTCAGATATATTAGTCTCGATCAGTCTAATTTTAGCGCTAATATCTAATGTATCTTAGTTAGTCTGATTTTATGGAGTTCTTCATCAATCTAATTTTAGTGCTAATATCTAATGGATCTTAGTTAGGGTCGGTCTTTCTGTTTTCATCTCTTATACCGAAGTTTTTGTTGGTAGTGTTTTATGGTTTTGTTTTTTGTACTTTCCATGGTTGTAATTTCTTAAAAACAATTTAATACTTTGTTACCTATAAAAAAATAAGATTAGTCTTGATCAGCAAACCAATTTTAGATTTCATTTCCTTAAAGTAATTTGATTAAAAAATGTGGTATCTGAAATCTGAAGAGTTTAGCCATTGCATAGACTTGGCATTTCCATTGGCTATTATCAATTAGCGTGTCAATACTTTTTTTTTCCCTCTTACTTCAATAATTACCACTTATGATGCATCATGCCAGAATATCTGCTCAAGAGAAGACACCATCTTCTGCGGTCTGTTTGATGGTCATGGTCCATTTGGTCATATGGTTGTAAAGAAAGTGAGAGATCCCCTTCCTCTTAAGACGTGCACACACTGGAAAGCTATTGTCAGCAATCAAAACAACCTACACGAGAACGGCAATGTGCTGGGAAGAATGAATTCTGAAGAAATTGCTTCTTTTAGCTTAGATGATGAATGGGGTGAGTCATTAGATGCTGATGAAAGTGAAAAACTCCCTGAGATATATCTCATTCTGAAGCAATCTTTATTGAAGGCTTTCTAGTTAATGGATAAAGAGCTGAAACTCTATCTAACAATTGATTGTTTCTGCAGTGGGACTACTGCTGTCACCTCAATAAAGCAGGTAACCATCCACATAATGTTTGCAAGTGGTTCTTATTCACCTCTTTCCATTGTTTTACGGACACGAGCACACTAGGCATTAGGAGATGCGCTGACGAGCGACGCTAGCGTCGCCCTCATCAGACACGAGCGACGCTAGCGTCACTCCTATCAAAGTTGAAAAAAACAAGGAAATAAGGCCTGACGGACCTCATTAGTGCTACGCAATTTGCGAGGACCTTTTGGATATATGGCTATATTTCGGGATTTTTCCAGTAAAATCCTCTAGATTTAACGTGATATTTATGGCCTTATACAAATGCCAATGAGTGATATTTTTTGGCCCACATACAAACTTCAATGTGTTATTTATTTTAAGTTCAATGTTTTCTTGAATTATTTTTAAATTTTATTTTATTTTTTTTAATTGATAAAATTAAATTTTCAAAAAAATTATCCTTTTACAAAATACATTAGTGATTTATTTCATGGCCAGCACAACCCATTTTACATCCCTACATGTATTTTTCAGATGATGCTTTTATGGGGAAACTACCGGAAAAAGCCCCTAAGAGCCCTATACGTGCTACCAGGACCCCGTTTCATGTTGGATACGGGAGGAGTCCTCATGTGGCCGTTTTAATTTTTTTTTTTTTTTTGTCGTTTTACGATATGGTCGATATTGACCAGATTATGGTCGATATCGACCATTCTGTAGTCAGATTTTCTTCAATACAGCAATATTAGTCGATATCGACCATATCGCGAAATAACATAAAAAAAAGGGATGAATTGGGTTTTCTTCCTTGTGGTTGCCGGTACTGCTCAGGGAGAGGGAGGATCGAATGAATCAGAGGTTGATTGGGGAGATGGAGAGATCGCAAGGGAGAGATGAGGTGAGAGAGGTCTCTGTGGACTAGAGGTGAAGATAAGAGACGATCGCTGTGAGATCGATCATCACTTCCGTCACCTCCCGGCGCAGAACTCATCTGCTTCTCCCATCTCCCTGGGTCTCTCATCTTCTTCTCCCTACACAACACCCATCTCCATCTGTGCAGATCCTAGACTCCCCCTTCCTCCATCTCTCATCATCTCCATCTCCAGAACTCTCACCACACATCATCCTCTCATCTCCCAGATGCGGGCTCCCCCTCTGCATCTCACGCAACACCCTCTCCCAGCCCATCTACATCCCTCTCAAACCTCTCTCTCACGCCCATCTCCCTCTCCGTTCATCTCCTTACAGACTCCACCAGCAGCAGCCCCCTCGCTCAGCGCCATCACCATCGCCCCAATCCCTGCACGCAGCACCAGCGCCTCCTTCTTCCTTCTCCGGACGCCGCCGCCTCCTTCCTCGCCAGGTACACCCTTCCTCCTCTCCTCTGCTGCCTGCACCCATAGCGCACCGTCCCTCTCCTTCTGCCCTTCTCTCTCTCTCTCTCTCTCTCTCTCTCTCTCTCTCTCTCTGTGCTCCACCCTGCTCTCTTCCTCACGGACCCTCCTCTCTTCCTCTGCTTTCCCCACCCCTCTTTCTCTGCGTTCTCCATTCCTCTTTGTCTCTGTCTCTGTCTCTCTTCTCTCCCCTCCCTGCAACTCTCTCTCCTTCTCTCTCTTCCCCTTCTCCCTCCTCCGTCTCCTGTTCCCTCTGTTTTCTCTCCCACTGCTCTCCACTCTCCCCAACCTTCTTCTTCTCCCTCTCGCCCTCCATCCCTCCGCTCGCTCTCTACCATCATCCCTCTCGTTCTCTCCATCTCCCTGCTCTCCCTCTCCACTGGCAACCAAGGTAAAAAACCCAATTCGTCCTTTTTTTTTGTTATGTCGTGATATGGTCGATATCGACCATATTGCTGTGCTCAGGTTGAAGAAAATTTGACTACAGAATGGTCGATATCGACCATATCGCAAAACGATAAAATTTTTTTTAAAACGGCCACATGAGGACTCCTCCCGTATCCAATGTGAAACGGGGTCCTGGTAGCACGTATAGGGCTCTTAGGGGCTTTTTCCGGTAGTTTTCTCTACTTTTATATTGATTGATACAAACTTATAGCAAGCTGCAACCTATTGTACTTCAATCTAAATTCAATGCTCGTACTTTAGACACATGCTTTTTTACTAAATACATGGGTGAGACTTGAGAGTTTGAGTCTCCAATTAAACAATAATAGTAATAATAATATATGGGTGAGACTTGAGTTCGTTTGATTCTCTAATAAAGCAATAATAATAATAATAATAATAATATTATAGGGGGGCATATGTGCGGATTGGCTGAATCAAAAGCACTGGTTTCAAACCATTCATTATTTTTGTGTCTATTTCTTGCTATTTTTAACAAAAACATATAAAGAAATTCATTTATCGTTAATTAATGATAGAGAGTTGAGATTTTTTTTCCAAAATATGATAACTATTAATAGTTGATTTTTTGACAAAATTATCCATGAGTAGCGATATTGCAACCACTATAAACCCCTAAAACGTCAAATTTCATCCACTCGCTATACAATCATTAAAGTAATTACCTTTATCCACTAATATAGTAAAAGTCACGTCACATCAAAAGCACTTTAATTCAAAACTCTATCCATCGATTTTTTTTTTCAAAAAAAGTCAAAAAGCAATTACCTTTATCCACTAAAATAAAATAAAAAAAACTCCACTTTCCTATACAAAAAGTAAAAAAGATTCAGTAACAAACAATTAAAAATAAAATATCATCATAACCCACATATATTTTATTCTTTCTTTAAAATCAATTTTACTTCACTTGACTCTATTAGTAGAGTTGCCAAACTGGCCCTAATTCCATTTATGAGTGAAAATAAGACTTCACAGGAGGCTTGACATGCCTCTTGTGGATCAAATGGAAAGTGGACATTTTTTTTTTACCCCACCCAAGGGTTCAAGGACCCATGAGAGCCCCGCATACACATGGAAATGCAGCCAACTCAAATGGAAAAGGAGCCCGCATAAATGGAAAGAAAGCTCACACAAGTGGAAAAGGAGCCCACACAAGGATAAAGAGGTAACGTACCCGGGGTTTGAGCCCCGAACAGCTGGGTAGGAACTCTGCTACATTCAAATCAGACTAACTCGCCCCCTTCATTATCTTTGTTATCAACTTAGGAAAACCACGCTCATCTCTCTCTTGGTTCCTCTTCTATCTTCTCTTTTTATTATGAGGTTTTGATTTTGTTGGTGAGCTTCACTTATGATTTACAGTAGTCTTAGAAAAGCGACTCATAAAACTTTAAAACCATGTGGCCAAAACCGAGGCCGCCCAAAAAGAGCCATGCTAAATGACCAAAATACCCCTCCCATGTGGAGTCGGGCCAGTCCCGGGACAAGACCCCGGGACAAGTAGACTTTTTGACCCAAAAATGCCTATCTAATTAGAGGTGGACCGGCATCAGATTCATGGCGAAAAAACTTTTGCACCAATCAAGGGTATTCAGCTTAACTCAAGGAAGATTTCACTCTAATAGGAGTGATGCCCATCACATGATTAGATTGTGATTAATTACTGTTGAATTTGACTCCCTTTCTTTTTTTTTTTTTTTTTTTTTAGTGGATTACTACAAATGGGCTTTCAGAATGATCTCAATTGTTAGGCATGCAATCAAGAGAAACGAGTCCTACAGTGGGAGGGGAAAAGAAGATCAAAAGGTGCATAGGAGGTGCAAAACAAGGGTTGGGGTTTAGGTTTACAACTGCATCTACGTTACACATGGGTAACTTCCTAAATTTTTTTATTTTAGTATAGACATTTATCACTTTTGGCAAAAAATCAAATCCCTAATTTTGGTAAATACCCCTTGATTTTATTTGCCCTTACACTTTGGTTTCCTTTTACGGCCAGGAACATTTGGTAATCTTGATTTTCGTAAGTACCAAATCTATGCCTTCATCCGTACAATGTGAAGTGTCCTAAATTCAACCGTAACTAGCGATCGAGATGTGTTTTAAAAGTTGGTCTCACGTTCAACTAGGTTTGTCAAACAACGTTGGCTCACTTCAGGAAACTTGCAACATCGTAATTACGAAACAAGGACACTTAAAAAACAAGAAACTGTAAAAACTATTTCAAAACCGAAGATTCACCAACAAAACCCAAAAAAGAAAAACACCATTTCGAGAACAAGTTTCCACTTTTAAGAACATGGCATTCTAGTGGTACCCACCCACCCACTCCGGCAGAAGGGCTGTTTGTGTGGTCAAGTTCAAAGTTTTGAACTTTATGTCTAAGAATTTTAGACCTGTAAGTGTCTAAACATTACGGACTACTGCTAAACTTTTTTGAGGAGATTGGATGCCTTAAATCTGAAAGGGAAGGAGAAGCAAATGTCAGAGATCCTGGCTGCAGTAAGCCAAAGGTACTATGATGCCTAAGTTAGTGCAGTCACTGGACAGAGCATAAGTGGGTAGAGAAAAAGAAATAGTTCAGAATATGGGTGTATATGGACGTATGTGAGCATACCTCCTTTGGGCGTTACCTCTGGTATATATATAGGTAGAAATCCCATCGAGTCTTTCCCTGAGTAGAGGTAGTTGGAGGCGTTGTCCCATCAGACCATACCTCGATTCCTTAGTGGAGGTAGGTGGAAGTACTCTCCTATCGGATCATACCTCAATCTCACACATAAATGCGGATATGACAGTCGGATAGGGATAACCCCTTATCTATATCCGGTGGCTACCCTATCTAATAGTACGTTCTGCAACGTAGTCGTACTTTTGTAGGAGTACAATCATGATTGATGTTCGATGCTCATCTCGGTGAATTGGATCGAACCGACAGTGATACCGAGGTCAGATTTGGGCGAGCCCGACACTGCTGCCTAGACGCACAAGGCCGAGAACAAAAGAGCCTACCTGGTATTTGTACCGAGGCTAGCTCAAGGTCGGTACCAACTGGCACAATTGCCGAGCTGAATAAAGCCGATACCAAAATAAAATTAGTCGGTACTCTTTCCTAAACCAGGGATAATCTCGGTATCATGAAAACATGCCACACAAGACCAATTATATAGATGATGACTATGAAACAAAAAAAAAGGTACTTGATGATGGTAGGAAAAACACAGGGGAAAGTATAATTGAACCAACTTACTTGAAGTCCTCTGATATGGATCCTGAACCAATTCTTCCGAGAAACCTAAATTTCCTTGTCAATTTAACTAACTTTGAAACATCCACGTTCCCCAAAGCTAGCCCCATCTGTCGCATGTTGTTCATAAATGCTAATCCTGTGCCAGCTCCACACAAAAACGACACTAACAGAATCCAAAAATCAACGGTCGAAAATGCTTCCACGATAGTGTGCTCTTCCCCAATCACAGGCCTTCCTCTTTCCTCTTCCTCCTTATTCAGAAGCGGGGCTTGGATATCCTCAGTCACCCTTTTGTCCTTCCTCCCGGCGTAGATGGGAACTCCCACCTCCTTATTCAGAAGCTGGTCTCGCTCTGTATCCGCCTTCCACCAGGCGCAGATGGGAACTACCACCAGCACTGCCATCAAAACCAGCAGAACCACCGCGAACGGCCACAAAACATCCCGGTCGTGCTCGCCGGAGACGTCGAAGACGAAGAGATAGTCGGCGATAACAAAGGCGATGGTGTTGAAAACGCAGAAGTAGCGCTCCTCGTCCTTGACGCCAGCATTGACCCGGTCGGGTTTTTGGAGGAAAAGCATGGCGGCTAGGCAGACAAGGAAGGGGACTATGGAGAGCATGAGAAGGAAAGAGGAAGGGCTGTCGGAGAAGAGAGCGAAGCAGAGGTCGGTGAAAATGGCGGTGCTCAGCTCATTATATCCTATCAAGATCCCCGAAACAGAGCCTCTGTTCCTGAAGTTGCGCAAGCAGGTGACTAGAACTGCTGTGTTCATCCACGTCGTGTTGTTGCCTCCCATAGACACGAAGATGCACATCTGAAGAAAATATAAGGTTTCAACAACATCATATGTTAACTTGTAACTTAGTTTAGTGAATATGAATTAAAGATGAAAAACTTGTCTTCCAGACCTGCCAGTAAGGAAGGGGTTGGATTTTCTGGCTAACCACAAGCCACTGAACTCCATAACCAACGAGCCCTTCGACCGAGCCAATGAGAAGTATGACACGAGTAGGTAGACGGTCGGATGCAAAGCCTGCTAAAAGGCCGCCAACGGCTTTTCCTACATCTTTCGCAACAGAAAGATTGTTGAGCTGGTGCTGGGTGAGAGCCATGAGGGATTTCAAAGCATCCGAATAGTTTGAGAAGGTCTGCTTGTTTCCTGAGATGGATTGGACCAAGACTGCTGTTACAAATCCCAGCCATTTTCCGGCTGGGGAATTGGGGGATATCAGTGCACCCATGGTGTTATTTTTCTTTGAAAGGATAGGAGGGAAGGAGATTGTTTTATTTAGGGTTGTTTGCTAAGAGAAAGACTAACACGAGAGGACCGGCAACGAGAAGCTCGATAGGCGTGAAGAGGATTTCGATCTCTCAGTAGAAAGAAGAAGTTGAAAGAGAATGGCACAAATAGGATCTACTCTTGGTCACCAAGGTTTTGTGACGTGGGGCAATTAAAAATTTTAGACGTGCGGCGACTATTTATTAGATATATGTGGGACGCGTCATATCCATTTAAATTCTTGATAATCACAAGCCCCAAGTTCACTATGCATAGGTCCGCCACTGACCATGGCAACGCCTCTTAAGAGAAACTATTATTGATCTAAGAAATGTGCACTCAAGTGAAGCCCCTTCGGTGTTGATATAGAGAGCCTTCGCTCATCAGTGTCCATCAAACTAACAAAGACTCTGACCCTTCAGCTAGTATTGTTTATGTCATTCATTAATTGTCCCTACCCACTTGAAAGAGACATGGTTTATTCCTTATACTCTACCATAAAAACTTTAAAATGTATGAATTTTTTTGCTCATTTTTGCAAGGTTTTGAGTTTTAGCATAATTTATGGGATTGGACAAAACTTGGTTTTGATCTATGTGTTTTTCATTTTTCTAGAATGGACTGCAAAATCCCATGGGAGTACAGCTTGCAAACCAAAGACTAGAGCTCCAGAGTTAGAGTGTTCATAAGCAGAGTTAGAACGTTTGAAGCAGAGTTCGAACGTTGTTGTCCAGAGTTCAAGCGTTCAGGAGTAGAGTTTGAACGTTGCTTTGTAAAGCCTTTCCAAGCCAGTTTTCTCTGTTAGTTTGTGTGGTTTCAATCCATCAGATGATGTAATAAATTGATTAATTTTTTTCATCAATAAAATTATGTTTTCCTTTCATGAGATGAATGGTGTTTTATTACTTAATGCACATGACCAATACATATGACATGATGGTTCATGAGATGAACCGGGTCCCATTAGTATATTAGATGTGATATGTGTGTATGGATGAGATCCACATACGGGAGACATGTGTCATAAACCTTATATTTAAATATCTTTACAACCAGTGATGAAACTGGGCATCTCATCTGATAAGGTTGCAGTACTTTGATCATTATGAGATAGTGTGATTTATCTCGATCATCAGAATGTAAGATTTTAGATCACGGTGCTGGTACATTGGATGTATTGAAGGACTATGAGAAGCACCTTATGAAATACTATCTCGATTTTAAGGTCTGCTCTCATAATTCCCTAACAGTAGGCTCTCAATCCGAAGACATTGATGAACTCAAGTTTTTGTCTATTCATTTGCTTTGAGTCACCAATGAGTGAGGCCAACTGTAGGTTAACACCTCGATGTCTTGGGTACGTGGTAGTAGGACTGTGGGAACATCCAATGGTCAAGATGAAATCTATCTATATTATACCCTTGTGCCAATTAATGGATTTGTCATTAGTAAGTAGTCACCCATCTCGATTAAGAGTTAATTGGATGGTATTGATGATCACTGTGATTAATTGGGGTTCAAGGATAATAAGATGTGGATTTAAGATTGGAAGGAACAAATTTTATCCAATTGATTTATGGATATTGATAAAGGGGCTTACTTGTGGTAATTGGGAAGTTTAGGGTCTTCTTTGTAATTTATTCCTAAGACTGGAGTGCAATTGCATTTATATAGTGGTGTTATTTGCAATTAAATGTGGGCTCGGATTACACATAAGATGTGGGGTCGCAGTGTCCTAGTTGGAGCCAGCTTTCTATAAAATCCCAAATGGTCTCCATGCTAGCCCAAGTTATTAGAAAGATACTAATCCGACTTGAACTCTAAAAAGAAGGAAATAGAAAGTTACTATTTCTATTTGAAGTAGAACTTCTAATAGTAGCAATAGTAAAGTTACTAATTGTTGTGGAAGTGAGACTTTTATGATAATTAAAAAGAAGAAAGTTACAAATTTACAATGGGAGTTGAACTTCTATTTTAATTAGTGATAGGGGTTGCCTAAAGGCTATAAATATGGGAAGCACACCCATTGGACGTCCCATACAAGGAGTCTACGCCCAAGATCCCCTTTGTGGAAGAGTTGCACAATTTTCTCTTTCTAGTTCCTTGGAGTTTCTAGTTGGGTTTTTTTCTTAAAGTTTCCACCAATCTTCTTGAGAAAAGAGATCTGATAGCGGATCATATCGTGGAAGACAAGGTCTTGAAGCAGTTCTTGTTCAAGTAATTTGTTTTCTTCTCCATTAGAACACTACCGGGGTCCAAAGGTATAATCTACTTCTCTATTTGTTGCGGATTGTTTTGGTTGCATGGTGTTGCTGGTTTCTATCTTCTAGATAGAGTTATTACTGTACATGGTTGATGAGTTTGAGGGATTAGATCCTGGATGTGGTTTATGGCCTTATGGGTACCTGATCCCTGAGTCAAGTGGATCAAAAAGTTTTGAAAACCTATCCACGAGGCCCACCTACTTCCAACATTCTCGAGAGGCCCAGAGTTTAGACGTTGCTATCCAGAGCCTTTCCAAGCTAGTTTTCTGAGAAGCCCATAATTTGAACGTTCAACACAAGAGTTCGAACGTTGCTGTCCAAAGTTCGAGCGTTTAGCACAAGAGTTCGAATGTTGCCTGCCAGAAGTTCCCAGGCCATTTTCCAGAAAGCACAAGAGTTCGAACATTGCCTGTCAGCAGTTCTCGAGCCATTTTTCAGAAAACACGAGTGTTTGAACTTTTCACTAAAAAGTTCGAACGTTCGTAACAGAATTCTATTTTGGGCAAACCCTAGTGGTTCTACTATATAAGGGTTGTTATATTTTTCCCTAAACACCTCTTTTAAACATTCAAGGACTGTTGCCAACATTGAGAGAGGGCTTTTCATTCTCTAAAGAGATTATCCATTTTGAGCTGAGATTTCCATCTCTAGAGTCCATTTCTTCTATCATTGGTTCATTTCATCTTGGAGTTGCTTCGAGGGTGTAGACGGAGAGTCAAGCATGGGAGAAGATGAACGGAGAGGTGCCGGCATGAGGTTCTGCAGTCCTTAGGTTGTTGTTCAACTAAGGAGGGGTTATAAGTTCTCTTGTAATCTTCAAATTGTTAGTGTTTGATCTCTTTCCAGAGCCCGTGGTTTTTTCCTTTGTTTGGGGGTTTTTCCACATATATTGTTGTCTCGTGTGGTGATCTTTTGTTGTTTTTGTTCGTGTTGTTAGTGTTGTTTGAATTTCATATTAGAGATTTGATTTGGGACCTTAAACCTTAGAATTTGGGGTTTTACAACCTTTAATTGATATCAGAGCTGGTCACACTAAGATATTGTGTGAAACGATTAATCAAATCTAGAATATGGAATTCAACCAAGAAGGATCCTCTACTATAAAGCCTTCTTTGTTAATTGGGTCAAATTATGCGTATTTGAAGGTTCAGATGATAGCATTTTTGAAATCTATCGATGATGATGTTTGGGATTGTGTTGAAGATGGGTGTTCTCCACCCGAAATTGAAATTGATGGGAGAATTGTTCCCAAACGAAAATTTGAATGGACCAAGGAGTAGAAGTATGCCTCAAATTGTAATGGCAAGGCTACTAGTGCCATCTATAATGGCCACACTCCTTCGGAGTTTCGAAGAATTTCCTCTTGCACCACCGCTAAGGAAGCATAGGACATTCTCCAAACGGTCCATGAGGGTATGGATAAGGTTAAACTGACAAAGCTCCAAAATTATAACACTACTTTTGAATAATTAAAGATGAAAGAATCTGAGACTTTTGATTAGTTCAATCTGAAATTGAATGATATAGTAAATAATTGTTTCAGCTTGAGGGAACCAATTTTAGAAAGTAAAGTTGTTAAGAAGATCTTAAGATCTCTTCCCCCAAAAGTATCATGCTAAAGTGGTGGCAGTTGAGGAGACTAAGGATCTGGACTCTTTAAGAGTTGATGAATTGGTTTGGAATCTGTAGACTTATAAGGCCAATCACCTATCTACTGTCAAACACAAGGAATGACCCTTGTTTCTTCTGAAAATGACAATTGTGAATCTGATGATGAAACAGAGGCCACTTCAGATAATGAAGAGCTAGACACCTTCTTTGTGAAGAAGTTCAAAAAGTTTTTGACTAACAACAAGAGTTGCATGAAGGAAATTTTTTTGAAAAACAAGGGACAAACTAGGAACAACTATGTCCCTAAGGTTGACAAGCCCACCAGTATAAGTTTTTCGAAGAACTCTCCAAAGGACATCAAATGCTTTGAATGCCAAGGATATGGCCACATTACTGCTAAGTGTGCTAATCGTATTAATATGCGTTTGGATAGAGCTCTAAATGTCACTTGGGATAATGACTCCAAGGATGAGAAGAGTGAATCAGAGTCAATCCCAGAAAGTGGTAGAAAGTTTATTGCTTTGATGTCTCGATCTTCTAAAATCTCTTCTATGCAAGGTTCTTCTGACAAAGACTCTAAGTCAGAAGATGAAGTGAATTTTCACTAATCATTTCGATGATTATCAAGACTTGGAAACACAGTATGAAAATCTTGTTAAAGATTCAATGAAGCTTGCAAAGATGAATGACAAGAAGTCAGTCAAGTTGAAAGACTTGAAACTTGAAAACTCTACCTTGTCAAATGAATTTAATGAAGCTCAGAGCAAGGTAAATCAATTGAAATTGAAGTGTTCAAAGTTGATTGAACTATCAAATGATGCAGGTAAAAATGGGTGTAATGATGAGAAGTATCTAAAAGATCTCCAAAGTGAAGTAGCTACTCTTGAGAACCAAAAGCATGATCTTGAGGGAAAATTGAATATGGTGTACATTGAGTTGTCCACAACAAAATGTACTCTTGAAAGAATGAATGATGGCTCCTTAACCTTGGATGAGATCTTAAGCAAACAAAAGAGTGATAAACACGGGATAGGCTATGGTGATGTTGCTTCTTCATCCAACTCAAAGGGTAGCACTATTTTTCTTAAAGGCCCCATCCAAAATGAAAACACCCCTATTGTTCCTACTATTACTCACGTGAATCCTGTTCCTAGTGCATCAAAAGGAAAAGTCATTCAAACGAAGTTTGTGCCTGTTTGTCACCATTGTGGAGTGAAAGGTCATATTCGACCCTTTAGTCGAAAATTAATAACAATCTCTATTCCAATTTGTCATTATTGTGGGATAAGAGGACATATTCGACCATAGTGTCAAAAACTGAAAAGGCACTTACATGAGCAACATAGGATGATACGATATTCTCCTCCGCAAGTCAAGACCAAGTCGATATGAATTCGTAAGTTAGACTTGTGTTGCAATGTGATCTTGTCTGCGCTAAAAGCACAAGACTCGAATGTGTGGTACTTGGACAGTGGTTGTTCAAGACATATGACTGGGAACAAGTCATTGTTCACTTCTCTTGAGATATGTATGAGGGTGTTGTTCAATTTGGTGATGGAGGTAAGTCAAAAATTATTAGAAGAGGCACGGTTTACATTCCCGGGATATCTACTTTTTCTGATGTGTTTTTGGTTGATGGTTTGAAGACTAACTTACTTAGTATTAGCCAATTGTGTGACATTGCGTATGATGTACACTTTTCCTTTAAAGAATGCACTATTGTTGACAAAAAGGGAAAGAGTGTTCTTGAGGGTAAGAGGGCTTCTAATAATTGTTACATTGTAGCAAAGGTAGATTATATTGCAGGGGGAATTATTGCACACAACTACTTTGGATGAAGCAAATGTTGCCTGGCTGTGGGATTTCTCAAGGGATGATGAGTGTTTCTTATGATAATAAGAGTGCCATAGATATTTTTAAGAATCCAGTGTAGCCTTTAGAACCAAGCACATAGATATCCGACATCATTTTATTCATGACTTAGTAAAGGAGAAGATTTTGGTTTCGGAACACATCATGTATAATTGTCTTAACTGATTTCTTTTCTTAGCCACTTGATCCAAATAGGTCTGAATCCCTTAGACAGTCCCTAGGTGTTTGTTTGCTTTTCTAATCTCATGCATTTCATAAAGTTTTGATCATTCTCTTTGCATGGCACTTCGATTTGAATGTATTACAAATGGACTAAGTTTGCTCCCTAGATCCATTTGTACTTCTGAATGTCAATTTCTCCTTATGTCACTTGTTGATCATAGGTCGTTGATGAAGATTTGTTGGGTTCGCTCCCTAGTTCATTTTGTTTGACGATTTTAGGGTGTTGATGAAGATCTACTAGGTTTGCTCCCTAGTTTATCTTGTTTGATGAGATTAGCGCGTTAATGAAGACTCACTTGGTTTGCTCCCATGTGTGTCTGAGTTTATTAGTTGAGTGATTAAAGAGTGTTTAAATTGAATGAAAAAAGAAAACAAGAAATAGAGGAAAGAAACATGAAAAGAAGTAAAAAAAGAAGAAGGGGGGGGGGGGGGGGGGGGGGGGGAGAGGGGGGATGAAAGGGATTTGATATTCAGGGGGAGTGATATTCAGGGGGAGTGTGATCTACTTGAGAATTGATTTGCCCCTCACACACGTCTCATTGGTCAAATCTTTTAGTAAATATTATTATTCTTCGATCTCTTTTATTTGTAGCCGCCGCCCTCTCTTTCCTTCCTCTACAAGGAGCCTTCCTCATCAAATGGTGTGCTCAAACTCTTCTTCTTTGCTAGGTTGTGAGCCTTTCATGTCTTTTTGTTCTTTTCCTCATGGTTTCTTAGACATACCTTTGTTCTTTTCCTCATCGTTTCTTAGACATACCTTGTGGTTTCTCTATTTCTTGATAAATTCTTAGATACATGGCTAATGATTCCTATTTCTCTTAGTTGTGTTTGAATAGACGGTTTTGTGAAAAAGATGGGATGGTATGTAGGGGGAGTTATTCATTGTTGAGAAGAGATGATTTTTGTTTTTTTTTCTATTGATGGCTTTGTCCTTTGTTGGCTATTTTAACTATCTTGTGTTTAACTTTAACTCCTTTGACAATTATGTACATAAAGGGGGAGAATGGCTACATGGCTTTATTTTATTTGGCTTGAATGTTTGGTTTTGGTTTGGATTTATTTTATAGCATTTGGTTTCGGTGATTATCTTAGTTTCAATTTCTTATTTTGCCTGACATGATCTTTGCCTAGTGGTTTGGGTTTGGTATTTGGTTTGCAAGTTATGTAGGTTGAACACGGCTCCAAGTGCAGAGCTTCGATTGCAATAATAACTGGTGAGATTAGGTCAATCCACAAGGAGCTTTAGAAATAAGGATTTTCAACTTTGTCACCTGCCCTAAATAAAATCTAATTTTAGCCTAAAATCTAGAAAAGTACATTCATCATTCATACTTTAAATTAAATTTAAATGCATTTCCAAAAATAAAAATTCCTAAATCTAAAAACTTAATCTAAAATGAATCACAAGTTGCTACAAAAGAACACACAAATTATAAAATAAAATTAGAAACAATCCAAAAAAAAAAAAAAAAACTTACCAAAAATAAAACTAAGAAGCTAAATTAGAAAAAAAAAAAAAAAAAACCTAAGTTAGAAACCAAATCAATAAAAACATGCTCAACAAAGATTAGTAACAAATCAAATCACTCAAAAAGAAAACAACCTACTTTCTAAAATTAGCGTGGAAACCTTACTAAATTAGTTTCCTAAATTAGAAACTAGGTTAGGTAATTGAGATTAATATATCTCCTAAGTTAGTGAACTGAGTCAATCAACTCCCTAAAGTTAAGGACTTTCTAAATAAATAAAGATTTTCAAATCATAACAAATTTAGAAAGCATTAAGTCAATCGTACCTTATGTTAGAATTTCCAAATCTTAAGAAACTTCTTAGTTAAAATCTTCAATTAAAAAAATTAGAAAGATCTTTTATTTCTAAAAATTATCTAAATAATCTAAAACAAAAAATTAGAAATTAATCCTAAAGTTAGAAAGTTAGTAATGCAATGTATACCATGAGATGTTAGAAAATTCTAAGTCTAGAAAACTAGTATGCAGGGCTGTTTTTATGCATGATTTTTCCTAATATAATGCAACTTAAAACTGAGTTTAATTGCTGGGTTTTAAACTACAAAGATGCATGAATAAAAAAAAAAAAAAAAAAAAAAAAAAAAAAAAAAAAAAAAAAACAGAAGTGAAAGACGATTTAAAATGAATGAGATATAAGTGTATGAACATGACCTAAATAAAAACTGTGCAGAAATTCTGTATATAGGTGGGTCTGACCAGCCATGTTTGAGCCACTGGATCACGATCTTTCCAAAATTATTTTTGCTTGAAATTCTGGGGTTTGAAAGGACACTGATCAAACTTTAATTTCCCCAAGTTTCATCAAAAAATAATGTTTTTTTATCAGGTTTCTAATCGCAAACTTTTCACCAAGATCTTTCCTGAAATTCCTGCAACAATGTGCTGAATTGTGCACTTTATTTTGGGATCCGAATTTCCAAAAATTATTTGGCCTATATTATTGACTCAAATATTTGATTTTTCTTGCTTATTCAATTTCAAACTCCAATTACAGCAACTTAAACATATCTAAACTGCACTAATATGAATATGCATGCAATGCTAATTAGTTCCAACCATAAACTATGCATAAAAATTCACATAAACATATAATAAGCATAAGAAGAAAAGAAAGCAACAAATGCTTGAATTTAAATGTGTAGTGTAAAAAAAATGTGTGGATTGTATAAAATTAAATGTGTGGCATTAACAAGAAATTAAATGTGTGGCATTGACAATAAATTAAATGTGTGGATTTTTCAATAAATGTAAATGTGTGGTAATTGCAATAAAAATAAATGTGTGATAAGTGTGCTCTTTTTTTTTTTATTCTCAAATCGGGTTCATAATTACTTATTTCATGTCCTTAGGATCTTGGGTTGTCAATCCAAAAACAACAAGAAGCAAAACACAATTCAAGCATTAATCACATTAGAAAAAGAATAATTAAAAAATCACACTTTTAGTAATATGCAATGTTTTTACATAAAAGATGGAGAAATAAAATTTGAAAAAAAAAAAAAAAAACTACATACTGGGATGAAAGGAACCTCTCTAGTTGAAGCTTCAAGTTGGGAAGTTTTCTTGAAAAGAGATGAGCTATGGTGGAGAAAGGAGATGGGTAGAATGGTGGAGGAATTACACTAGTGAGGGGGTTTTTTCCTTCATGAAAGGGAGTGGCCGTCCAAGGCTTCTTTGAATAGGGTATGGGCTGCCCTATTCTTTCTCCCTAGTCCCTACTTTGTTGCAAGAATATTTTTCACTTGGTAAGTCTTCTCCTTTCTTTTCTTCATTCTATCTTCATACACTTGTCATATTTCCTTCTTTAGCAAATCTTCCTTTGACTTGACATTTATGAGAGATACATGAGGTGGCAAACTCTAAGTTGGAATCAAGATAAAATTGAATGCCCAATATTTGTAGATTCTTTCCACTTTTCTTTCTTTTGAAATCTTCTTTCTTGATTTGACCCTTCATGGGTTCTCTTTGATTATTTTGAATTATCTTCAAAAATGAACTTGGGATTTTATGCAAAGAAAGTGGACCCGGCCTCTTGGACACCCCACATGTGTGACCTACACATGTGCATGTGTGGGACCCTTTTTTCTCATTTCATACAAGCAAAAAAAAAAAAAAAATGAATTTCATGTGAAAAGCACTACACCATCAGGACATACCTAAAGGTCCAAAACCGTTACTTAAAATTTGTAACGGTTTTTTTGGGTCACAGTTTGGGCGTTTCTAATCTGTTATAAACATCCCTAACGGTTATAAACCGTTACAAACATATTAATTGTAACGCTTTATTTCCGTTACTGAAATTAGTTCCTAACGGTTTTAATACTCATTTGTGTTAATAATTTTTAATCAAACAATAACAGTTTCGCAAGTTTTGTAACGGTATTTTACACTTAAATATTTGTAACGGTTCTGTAAACTCTGTAACGTTTTTTTCGTGCCAAATTTGTGTTATTGATTCATAACATTCCTAACGGTTGTGAAATCTTTTGTAATGTTTTTAAGTATTGCTATTCGCACAAATTAGTAACGGTTTATAACCGTTACAAAACTTTTTCATGTGTAAAAAAAATTATCCAAAAACCACCCCTGAATACCGAACCTATTGCATTTATAAAATGCCCTTTTACACGGTTCAAACATTATGTGGTTGGCTCAATCTGTTGGCTCAAACATTACTGGACAGGTTATGTCCAGTAATCATATAGAGTTAAAATCCAAAACCCAACATCCATGTATGCAACATTTGTTGGCTCAATCTCAGCATGAATAATTTCCACTCATCACAAGATAAAATTATTTAAATCATATAGGAGTTTAGTTTTTAGGTAGCTCATCCTGTACAAATAGAGAAGCCCAAAACAGAACAGTGGTTGCAACTAAAAGTAAAGCAGGGATTTATTACTACCAGAAAACAAAGCATTAGCAAAAAGTAAACAATTGGCAATTAGTGAAAGTTCCACCTGAACAGTTAAAATAGATAATCCCAATATATAAATGAATGAACTGGAAAAAGTTTGGATTTTGCCGCCAAGGCTGGCTAAGTTGAAGACTGCATGTCCATGAATATTTTACTAATAGGTGTATGTAAAAATGATTCTCCTCTTCAAAAAGATAACAACTAACAGACCAATGGAACCAGAAGAACCAATTGTCTTAGATAGTACCAGAATGAACCAGAACTGTGGCATTTCCCTATTATTGGTTCATGAGCTATCACCAGAGTTATAAAGAACCATGTAGGTCAAATAAAAATGCATTGAGCTAGCAATTACCTGCAACAACGCCAATGGTTTTGCCAACATTCGGTAAGCTGATCTCTGTGCGCACACCTTCTCTACCAATAGCTGGACCCCAGGAGAAAGGGCCTGCAGTCAAATCAATAAATGCCCACCTGATATAGAATGTAACCGTACATAATAAGTATTCTGAGAGAGAGAGAGAGAGAGAGAGAGAGAGAGAGAGAGAGAGAGAGAGAGAGAGGACCTGTCTTTCCCCATCCATGTATCTGTGAGACATTCTGGGTGATAACCAGTTCATTCCCTAGACTTTAACTCCTTTTCCAACAGAAGCTTCATATCATCATTCTTTCCATGCAACATCTAGGAGTAAAAAGGGAAAGGCTTACATAAAATGAAGCTAAGTCTCAATTTAAAAAGCTCAAGCATAGAAGAAAGTCTCTGAAAGCTTGCAGCTTAGTTCTTAGCTCTTACTCCAAATGACCCACTTATAAATTTTAACCACTCAAGTCCTATAGAGTTACTAATAATATGTTTTTCCACATATGAAATGATGAAAGCAATGATTGAAACATGTGAAGTCAATAAAAGGCAATATAATTACAACCAATCCAAGAAAAAGGTGATGGGACAACTTTTGCCTCATAGAACCAGTTAATTGTCTTCATTAAAAACAAAATTTTCCACCTTTTCAAGATTGAAAAGGCAACTATGAGTACATACTGTATCAATGTCTTCTGTAGTTGTCCAAGCAAACTTTGTCATAGGATGCTTTGCATAAAGTGGTCTCCTGCCTCTATCAATTTCTGTAAGAGAATCACCAAAAGTAAATTATTAAGGCATTTAGTAAAAACAGTGTATTCATCAACCATTTATCATTCATACTGATGAAAAATTAAAATGTACAAAATTTCTTTAAGAGTCCTGATACAAAGAAATAGAGATATAAGATTATAAAAAAAAGGTTGCATTTACCAAGAGGACTTTGAAAGACCAGTCTAGGGCCAAGGACTAAGTCCTAGAGGGGGGGGTGGGGGGGAGGAGGAGTGAATAGGACTGAGGCTAAACAATTGCCAATTTTAATTTTCTAATCTTGTTTTTAATCAAAACAGAATAAAGAACAGGACAAGCATAGCAAGAGTATAACTGAAACAGAAACTGTAGAACATTCAAAATAAATATGGACACAGAGATTTATAGTGGTTCAGTCACACAGACCTACATCCACTCTCAAGGGTCACACAGACCCTTGGTTCCACTATCAAGAATCAAACTACATAAGTTCTGATTCTACCTCATATTTGATACAGAGGTTCAATCACACAGATCTACACCTCCTTACAGCAATGTGGTGGGTTTAATCACACAGATCTACATACCTACCACATTATACACATATTGTAGAAATTTGAAGAAGGGTGAACACTTGCCTTGATGATGGTTGAAGTGTTCTGTGGAGCTTTGACCGCAGTCGAAGCTTGCACCTCTTGTTGACCTCTTGGTGTTGAGTAGAAAGCCTCCAATGTGTTGCACAACCAGGGTTAAGAGGATTTGGATTCTAGGGTTACACAAATGAGTCTCTCATGGTGTAAACTATCCTAGAGGATGCACTCCCTATCAAGACACTCATCTAAGAGCTAATGGAGCTCTAAGGTTTACCTAGGTCAAGCACATGAGTGTATTTGGAAGTGATTTGGAAGCCTACAATTGATGGGAAGAAGGTAGCAAGCAAGGCTATACCCTAAGGTCCTTAAACTGCACAGAAAACGAGGCTACTGATATATAGAAAAATCCCAACGGATACATTTTACGGTTAGCCTCTGAAACTGGCGGCTAGCCCCTTTTGAAATGCACTGCTGCAACGGATATATTTTTGAAAGCTGTCAGCCCACGGTTAGCCGCGGTTGTCTTTGGCGGTTAGCCGTGAGGCAACCGTAAAGGTAACCGCAAGCAGCTCTGCAAAAAGTTGCTCTCTGGAAAGGTGACCGTAGGACTTACGGTTGCATGGCGGTTAGCCGCAAAGGATCTCTGCGGTTAACCGCAAGGTGACCGCGGGCCTGACCGAAGAGAAACAGCTTTCTGGAAAGGTGACCGTAGGACTTACGGTTGCCTAGCGGTTAGCCGCAAAGGGTCTCTGCGGTTAACCGCAAGGTGACCGCGGGGCTGACCGAAGAGTAGCAGCATTCTGGAAAGGTGACCGTAGGACTCACGGTTGCCTGGCGGTTAGCCGCAAAGGGTTTCTGCGGTTAACCGCAAGGTGACCGTAAGGTCACCGAAACCTTGAAATCCAGGATAGGTTGAAGTTGAAGAAGGATAGGGATTTTCCAAGGGTTCTATAAGTTGGTCCTGGATTGAACTACCTTAAAGGGGATGGTGAACACACACTTGGAGTTCTTCCTAGATGAATCCATGTCTTCCAGGACTTGATCTTCTGCCTTCAAACTTGATCTTCCTTGTGAAACTAGAGAGGCAATGTCTCAGATTCTTTGACACGAAATTGAGAATACAAAAACCAGTGCACATTGGAATGTGGCACTAACAGACTTTGTGTCAGACTTTCTGACTGCAAAAGTTTGGCCTGCAAGCTCTTATTCTGTGTAAAAAGCTTGTGTGAGAGCCAGTTTTAAAGAATAAAGAAAATGCTCTAAAATTAGTTTGAGCAACAGCAATTAGGAAGACTATAGAACAGAACAAAACACTGGAGGCAACTTTGGAGATTTGCAAAAGCAAGGTTAAAATGAATCAAGATAAAACATACTGACAGCAAAAGTAGAACTCCCGAGGAGAGGAAGCACAAAAGTAAAATATTCCATGCAGGAATTTGCATAACTTCAGGAAGATCCTGTTTTAGGGCCACAAAAAAAGGTCCAAATCCACAAACTAGGAGGACTCATTGTGAGACCAACTCTTGGATTAATTCAGTCCCTATAAGTAACCAATTTGTATGGCAAGTTCAAGTTTTTCAGTAGGGAGTGTGAGCTTTCATAGTCTTTCCGGTCCACATATGAAGCAGTAGCGACTAGGGGTTGTGGCTTTAAGTATATGCATTGAAGGCATATAGGATCACCTCGATGAAACATAAACATGATGGATAGACAGGTATCCTATCAATGTCCATAGTCTACCATTCTAGGAACATATCTAGCAATAGACCTCTCTACTTTGTCTCTGACACTTGTACAAACAAAGATAAATCAAATGGAGTCTCAGAAATCATTATTAATTCCATCATATGTCATGAAGCAATGCTCATGATTGATCCTACTCCATCAAGCTGTTGTTTCACCAATGCCATTGACAATAAAAAAATAATTACAATTCTCAACCAAGAGAAGGAAATAGGAGAGTTTTTCGAGACAAGTTGGCTATGTTAGAGGTTGCGATAAGGTCTAGGAATAGGTCATCATCTTGGGCTATTGTGACCAAAGATTTTGTTGGATTCTCTGCTAAAGACTTGAAAGTATAACTTAACTTAAAGGGAAGACCTGAAAGCAAATAAAATGAACAAAGAAAATGTTAGCTCACTACATGAGCATGAAATGCTCATAGTGAACTAATATACAGAGCCCATCTAGAGGTGAAAAACCCTTAAACTTCATCTCCACCACAGTCCATTGTCCCCTCTTTGCAGGACCATAGGAGAGCCCATTTGCTTCCCTATGCAACTGTGAAAAATAGGTATCTAGGTCCCGAATAAGCATCCATATCTCTTGAAGGATGAAAACTAGGCTCAAAGTTTCTTAGTATTTACGCATCTTATTCGCCCAACCAATGTCATTTCATAACAACCCAACCGCCCCCCCCCCCCCCCCCGCCCGCACCTTTTCTCCTCTCTTCAAGTACAAGTCCTCAGAAAGGGTCCTTGAGTAACCAATCTGCTTCCCTAACCACTAATGCTTTAGCAATTGTAGTGCCATTTTCCCAATCAATAAAGAATTAAAACATAAAATTGGAAGTGTTTAAGGGTGAAAACCAGCCAGTGCCAGGCTTGGTCCATAGTGTACCAAACCCAGATTAAGTAACCAGGGACCGATACCCAAACTTAAACCAAACCAGGTCATGGACCTCAAGAATGAGCCTGGAACGAGAGCCAATCAAGGCCCAAATAACTCTATACTGATGTGAAATGCTTATATACAATAAGGTACTCAGTATACTTTTATTATACGCAATATATAATGAGCCTGGACACAGAGCCTGGCATCCAGTGGTTGTGTCATCAGGTATGAAATCTCTTTTAGAGCATGATAGGCATTTTCCTAATGGCTTAAAGGGTGGAGGGTAAAGAGTCAAAGGTGGAGGACTAAAAGCAGCTATTAATTAGTTCCTTTATATGCTTGGATCATTAGGACTATATTCCTGAAAATGACCATGCCTATCTTTTGCAAATGTTATCCCACTCTTTCAGGAATGTTCTTACTTGGGATCTTACTAGAAATATGCTAAATGTTTACTTCACCTGTAGTGAATTTTTTTTTTTTTTTTTTTTGTCTGGTGCACCGCGTTCAAATTGGATGCATGGCACCATGGTTGATGGTGTCTACAATTCATTGGATGTGTTTATCCTCTTAAGGAACACACATTGGAAAAGATGGCAAGTAAAGGGGAAAAGATTGACTGGGAAAAAGAACAAAATGAAGAAATAAGAGAAGCAGCAAACAATGCCTCTAAGACTTCATCAACCACTTCAAGATCTAAATTCCTTGGTACAAAACCCACTCCTATACCTTGAATCTTGTGAGGACCTGCATGCAAAAGATGGCACTGGTCAGAAGGATGCACCAAATTCACCGTTTAAAAACAGATGACATGGGAGGTATCACCAAAAAACTAAGAAAATGATGCATCTTCTGGAGTTACCTGCTTATATTTCTTGTAGATTCGCTTGGTTACTATGTTCTTGGATTCAAGGTAATAAACCAATAAATACCAAAACACCCACCTGAAAATCAAGAAGAACTTATAAGAGGAATCCTCAACTGCTACAAAATTACAAAAGCAAATAAAAATGTGCAACATCTTTCTTTTCTACTCCCTTCCATACACCTTTTGATAATTAGGATTTACGAAAAGGACGAACAAAACAATTGACATTCTCTGGTTAGAGTGTGACAAGAAACAGGTTCATAAATTGAATATTTGATTTCTCAGAATGAAATACCACAGATGCTATAATCTTTTGAACTACATTAGAAAAAAAATTAAAAAGAAAAGGAAAAGAGAAATTTCTCCTCTTCCACTACCTGCACACACCCACCTGCTGCACCACCGTGCACACACCCACCTGCACACCCACTGCATCCTATTCTTCCACCACCTGCACATCCACCTGCCCACCTGCTGCACCACCCTGCACACACCCACCCTGCACAGCCCACCTGCTGCACCACCCTGCACACACCCACCCTGCACAGCCCACCTGCTGCACCACCCTGCACACACCAACTGCTGCACCACCCTGCACACAGCCACCTGCACACCCACTGCCTCCTCTTCCACCCCCTGCACACACCCACCTGCTGTACAGAGTAAAGTGCTTTTCCATCCACCATAAAGAAATGAAACAAGAAATTGAACTAGGTAGAGTAACCAATGGGTGACATGAATAACAGAGGATCTAAGGCACCCACAATGATAACCATTTTCATGTGCTATAAAAGTATGCATTAATTTAGAACTTGCTCCAAAGAGTCATGCAAACACACAAACTATTATAACCAGAAAGGAACGTGCATTGTTTAGATACCTCTCCAACCCAGCTATGCATAATTTATCTACCATCACTATTGAACTAATTGTTAAAGAAAAAGCAGACAATATAGGAACATGCACTAAACATGTACTATTAAAGATCTTGAAAGGTAGTATGAGTGTGGGCCTTTTTTTATTACTTTTTGAGAGATAATGGGATACATTAGAACTTCATTGAATGATTTGAATGAAAGGTCAAAATCGGGGTTACAGTGCTTTGCATTAAAAAATGATATATTTTCATTGTAATGGCCTGCTTCCAGGTATCATTGGAGAACTCATGAATTAGACTGCTGTGTTTATTTGGAAAACTAATTGTTATTGTTATCTTTGTGAAAAATTGGGTGCAAAACCCATCTTCTCTTTCGATCCAAACCAAAGGTGGGTGAGGCTTTTTCTCTCCCATCTTCACAACTTTCTTTCCCATGTTGCTGCTCTTCTTTTTTTCCCATTCCCATCAGCTTGCTGCTGTCACCTTCTCCGTTCATTCTTCTTACTGTTGTTGTTAACTACATTATTTTTGCTATGCTTTTGTTGCCTCCAAGTAACAGGATTAGAACCCATTGCCTTACCACTCAGTAGTGCCCATCTAAATTTCTATTGGTACCAAGATTTAATTGATAGGGATAAAGGATTACCATTTGCATCCATTAAGAACCCAGGGAAGAAACTCGCGCTCATACAAGCGGCTGAAAGGGCCATGACCAATATCATGCAATAGTCTTATAAATTGAAAAATCCATAAACAATCAGGATTACCAATCACCAAAAATAAAAAAATAAAAAAAAATGAATCATTAAAATGGAAGAGCTGAGCACCTGTGAGCTTCACCGTCTGTAAATCAATAGGTTCAATGCCAATCTCTAAGCCCTGCACAGACAACAATAAGTAAGTACCTACATTTTGATACAGCAAAAAAAACATTAAAACAACGGTCATATATATAGTCATTGCTTCTTCAAATTTGCAATAGCATTACCTTCTTAAAGGCGGTCGTCCCAATAGCATTATGTGGTTTGTAGAACTGTCCAAGGCACCACCATCCTCCCTCCTCCTTTATCTGGGCTTGGGACCAGCAGTTGAAACCAATATCAAACCAATGATATTGATTATCACCAGGCGGAGTTAAAAATGGGTTAATACATGATTGAACCTGAATATTCAAACAAGCAAGCAATCATCATGAATATTTATAAAATAAAAAATATGTAAACACATCAAAATAAACAAGCCAATAAGTTCTTACATCCATATCAAGCAAAATGCACTCAAAATATAAACTAGCCAATAAGTTCAAGTTAAACATAATAAGTCAATAAACATATCCAAAACAACTAATTAAGAAATTTCCATCCTTGACTCTAGCCAAATCAAAGGCCCTCCTGCACTAAAACCATCCAAATACCTTATTCCATCTTGGGGGCCGTCGTAAACAAGAGCATCACCAACTAAGACTTCCTCAATGTAGACTTTTTTTTCACCTATGAGAACTTTTCTGCCATGGCAAATTCTAGCTGTCTCTGTCATAACATAACCCTTAGCAACCGCAAGACCATTCCTATCTAGTAAGGTTACATTCGGTGAAGAACCAAGCATCCCAAGAGAAGGATTCACAGAGTCAAACATGTCCTTTAAGTTTCGTTGAGTCTGACGGCAAACTGAATTGGAACCAACTTTAGTTTCGGGTGGTGTTGTCCCGCATGCGGCTTGAGCACTCGACATTCCATTGTTTCTTATGAGCTTAAGTACATCCTGACACAATGGAGATAACAATTAGTTATATATAAATGGTATTAAATGCAAGGAGGCACAAGTGTAACTCACCGTTAACACACCCATGACATTACATATGGAAGCCTTCATCTCATTCAATTCCCCTTTTAACTCAGAATTGGATGAAGAGCTTGCTTGTTGCAGTAATGCCTTTGCAATAGCTGTACGTTGCAATTGGTTCTTAGACTTGGTCGAGCTGATTCCACGAGTTCTACTGCTTTTCTCGGGCCCAAAGACTTCAGCCAATTCATCGTTATCCAAGTCTGCTTCAAATACACTACCCTCACCGTTCGAGCTTGCTTCTTTTCTTCTTTTTTGAGCAGCCTCAACTTGTTCCTATATTATCAACCAATGATATGAGTAGTAATATAAATTAAAAGAACTAATCTTCTTTTTTTAGAACTTACGTAATGAATTCGAGCACTCTCCAATATAGTCCCATCACGGCGCTCATGTCCTTTTTTCCAACTATCTACCCGTCCATGTTTTCTGCTAGGATCTTCTTTATCCTACAAAAACAATCTTCATTAGTTGTTGGGATAAAGAGAATATAATTTAATGGTGCAAGAATAGACACCTACCATTTTATCCAACATATGGGCGTATGTGCCCCGCCCATTAGTATGCCGATATTTATTATTTTTCGCATTCTCTGCATTCTTTGCATTTCTAGCTTTCACTTCATCAGTACTCTCATTTCTAACAAACATTGCCCAATGATTTGGATCTTTACCCAATGGACATGCTGCAATAGCTTCTTCCACACCCCCGCACTTACTCAAAATCTCTTTCCGTAAGGCATACTTTGCTGATCTGAACTTTTGGGAAAAGTCCTTTTCTACTGCTTTTCGTGCCGCTGCTTGGGGAACATTAGGCTCAAATTCTTGCTACATACAACAAGTAAAAAAGATTAGATCTTCAGCACTTATCTTCAGTAAAAAAGATTAGTCATAAGCAAATGTCGGATACATGTATCCAAAACATCAAATTTACATGTAAACCTTACCATTAATTAATTCCAAACATCATTTTTGAAGCTTCCATCTATTTTCCTCCAGTCCTTGTAATGAATTGGAATACGAGCTCGAACGTAATAACCAACACGAGAATTCCATTTGGCATGGTTAGGACCCACGGCAATGCCGTCCGCATTGAACTCTATAGGTAACTTACTAATGGTTCCTGTTGCTGGTGAGGCTCCCGAAGTTGGCTTATGAGATGGAAGTGGCACTGGACTAGAAGGTTGGGAAGCAATAAGGCATGATTGACCTGATGCCATTGTAAAATAGCCTACTATTTGACAAAGGATTGTTAGTAGAAACTATTACATGAGAAATTTTTATCTAAATTGAACTAAAAGAAATATTTATATCTAAATGTAGAAAATGAGAAATTTTGCATGTAACTCTACGTCTCACTAATAAAAGTGTGCAACTATTACAATCAGGTTAGACTTTGCATCAACGACTCCAAACTAGGTTGGTCGTCGAGAATAGATTGGAAGACAGTTGGTGCATCTAGATCATCCACTTCACATGTCAATCGCCTAGGCGAATGTATAATACTTGACTAGCCTCAAATGCAAGAATCACCGGCTCATCAAAAGAATTATTGATACTCTTTAGCCTATTGAGATTAACCATCACCAAATTAGAATCTGGACAAAGTTTACAACCATTGGTCTTGTCCTCCACCCTCACCCAATTGCAGTAAAAGACAACATGATGAAAGGTTGTATAGTCCAACATCTTATATCTCTTCAATAACCCCATACCACTTGGTCGATGCATTAATGGGATTTTTGTCCTTCCTACTTGATGTAAATGCAGTGATTGCATTCATATAAACACCACTGTCTTATGTGGCAACTGTTTCGTCATGCGACCTAGTAGAGAACACAAAACCATTAACACGGTACTTTTTATACGTTTTAGCTTTGAATAATGGTCCCACAACAAATCGCCATAAGTCATAGTCCGTGTCTTTTGCAGCCAACAACTGTGAAATGACAAAAACTGCCATTTAGAAAGATAAAATTACTAGATGTAAATTCATATTAAGCGTAATATATATAACAATACCTTGTCATATAACCAGGCAATGAACTCAGTCTGTATCTCCACTTCTGTCTTTGCTATTCCTTTTCTTTTACCACGAGTAGTTTTTTGCAAGGCACGATACTCACTGCAAATTTTTCATGCAGTTTGACACAAGTATTTACAACTTTCTGGAGTAGTAAGTTTTTAAGCCAAATGTGTCAAGAAATCAAACATGTAGTATTCATCAAGCTGTTCAACGTCTAGTCGAAAAAGGACCCATCTACGTATTTGTATCCATTGTTCCTTGCCTAGGGTCACAGTTTTACCCTCAAGTATTGGCCCTTCATCATTATACTCGCCATCTTCATCTAGAAATGCTTCACGAGTAGCTTTGTGGTTTCCATCTCGTGAATTTGGCATGTACTCCATAGCATACCTAACGGATTCAGAAATAATATAGGACTCTGCAATGGAGCCTTCGGCATATTGTTTATTGCTGGGAATATTTTTACACTCCTTCATTGCCCTATTAAATTAAAAAATACAAAATTACACTTCGTTGTTTCGTCATAGTTGCAGCTAAAAATCAAATAAAAATAAAGGAATTATACATACCGTTCAAACGGAAACATCCACCTGGGATAAACAGGTCCACAAATTAACCCTTCATCAGCCAAATGCACCATGAGGTGGATGCTGATATAAAAAAAAAGCGGTTGGAAAATATTTTTCCAACACACACAATGCCTCTGCAACCATGTATTTTGCATATTGAATTTCATGTCTGATGACGACTTTCGAACAAAGGAGATTAAAGAATAAGCTAATCTGGTGAATAGCTCTTCGCAAGTCATGGTGTTTTGGATAAGCGTGTTGAAGCAAAACC
Organism: Umbellularia californica; assembly: GCA_028538565.1. Lineage (NCBI taxonomy): Eukaryota > Viridiplantae > Streptophyta > Magnoliopsida > Laurales > Lauraceae > Umbellularia > Umbellularia californica. The sequence goes on from JAPQWN010000007.1 coordinate 58,264,324, forward strand.
GGGAGCAAATAACACATAATCACATGATAGTCATGTGATTTCATTGTAAGCAAACTAGGAGGACTCAAAGTGACAGTGTTTTTTAGGTTCGAGGAAAACCCTGAAGGAAGCTTCAAGTCTTTCAAAATTTTGCAAAAGTCTAACTTCTCATCTTTATTCAAGACAAATGGGGCCTTTGGTTTTATAGATCTCCCAGTAATTGGGTCTGTTTGCATCCACTGGCCACTATGAGTCCCCAATTTCCTTAAATCCTCTCGTGCCTGTACTGTATCCTTTGTTCCTTTTTTGTCCAAAATCGCATTTAATAGTTGTTCTGCGACATTCTTTTCAGTGTGCATCACATCAATAACATGTCGAATTGTATGTTTTGGCCAGTATTTCAAATAAAAAAGAATAGACCTTTTATACCATGCTTCAGTAACTTCATCATCTTCATCATCTCCATTATCAACCACATCCACAATATCAGTACTCTGTTTGGTACCTTTTAAGACTTTACCAGGTACATAGTGGACACGGCTTAGCCTTTTCTCAATTACTTCTCCCTTTAACCTTGTTGGAGGGGGTTTTAACTCCTTTGTCTTCAGCCCTAAGTATTTGCCTTACCTAAACGGGTGATCAGATTTAAGAAACATGCGGTAATTTGTGTAGACGATCTTCCTTGCATTCCCAAGATGCATAGACGGAGTTTCATCACCACAAATAGGACAAGCTTTGTAACCATCTGTTACGCAACCTGATAAGTTGCCATATGCCGGAAAATCATGAATGCCCCACACCAACATTGCCCTTAAAGTAAAATGCTCTCTTTTGTGCATGTCATAAGCTGCAACCCCTTCTTCCCATAACTGTTGTAACTCCTCAACTAGCGGTTGAAGGAATACATCGATGTTTTGACTCGGTGCTTTCGGCCCAAGTATTAACAATGACATCATATGGAACTCAGATTTCATGCACAAAGACGGTGGGAGATTATAAGGCACCAAGTAAACAGGCCAACAACTATAACCAGTGGATTGAACTCCACGTGGATTGAATCCATCAGTTGCAATTCCAAGCCAGACATTCCGCCCTTCCTTAGCAAAATCTGGTCAATCATCTTTACATGTCTTCCACTGAAGCGAATTAATCGGATGCCGCATATAATTCCAAAAAGGTGTAGCTCTATCATGCCATGTCATTTCACGCGCTATCCATGGTATTGTGTACAACCTTTTGAGTCTTGGGATCAATGGAAAATGTCTCAATACTTTTCTCGCCTCTTTTGTTTCTTTCTTCCCCATTTTCCCCTCCTTCACTTTGTATCTAGGTGTTTGACATTGACTACACACCATTAAATCAGCTTTGGTCTTTCAATATAACAAACAGTTATTTTCGCAGGCATCTATACACTCAGCTTTCATTCCCAGATCTTTTAACATTGCCTTCATTACAGGATATTTAGAAGGCAAAGTGTTCCGTCTGGCAACCATGTTTTTAACAGAGACAAAAGTGCAGTCACACTATTTCCCGACCATTTATACTGCTTCTTCAAGTTATGGAGGTCTACAATTGCAGAAAGAGTTGTTACAGGAGCCTCGCATGAAGGATATAATTTTTCTTCTGCTTTTTTCTTATATTCATGGTACCTTTTACCCAAATCGGGCTCTAGAACAACAGGGTGTTCAACATCTTCGACCTAACTTCCATCACCTTCATTTAAATCATCCACTAACTCTTCATGCACGCCATAAGCAACATCAAGAAAATTCTCCATCCCTAGTCCTTCTGCCTCACTATTTTCTTTTTCAACTTGGTTTACCATTCGATCCTTATATGGGTTTTCGCCATGTAAAGCCCATACACGATATGTTGATTCTATACCGTAAAGAATCAAATGTTTTCTAACTATATCATACGCAAACCTTTTTCCATTTCGGCATTTTTTACAAGGGCAAGGACATGTGGTCGACGTTTGGTCTTTGCCACTAGCAAATAGAATAAAATCCGAAACCCCCTGCCTGTACACACTCCCAAGTCTATCTGTTTCATTCATCCATTCTTTTAGAATCGGCTGAGACATTCTGTAGGTAACACATCAAGTAAACACAAACAAGTAATTGTAACGGTCAATGTCATACATAATCATGCACTTTCAGTCATAACCATATAAAAAAGCCCAAGAAAAAAAAACAAACTTTAAAAAAAAAAAAAAAAAAACCAATTTTCTCAGAGTTTCAACAACCCATAGATCAAAACCATCAATCAAAAAGGAAAATAAAAAACAACCCATCCAAATATTCACCAAAACCAAAGAAAACATGAAACAATACCAAAGAAAACATGAATCAATAGTCATAACAATAATAACAATATCAGATCAACAGTTTGGAACTCAAAACCGGCCACATCAAGAACTTTTGGTTGTTTTTGACGGCTGATGGCCGATGCCTCTGAATCTTAGAAGGCAAAAATGTCTTTACCAATATATAAAATCGGGTGACAGAGACAGTTTAAATACACCTCCAAACTTTTAAAGAGGAAGTGTGCAGTGTGAGTATTCTTTTCAAATTGTTTCATGCTGTTTGAGCTGTGTGATTAAATGTGTTCTTTAATAATCTTAGATCGTCCATCTCTACGGTCTTTACATCGAATGCCTGACCCTACTCACATTAGCCATTTCATCTCAGGTCAGAGTTTCCACAGTGCAAAAGAAGTAAAACCCATATACTTCAATGATGGAGGGTTTACAGGTAGACAGTGAAATAAAGAATTGGGTCACATTCAATGGTTATATATCAGGCATTCAGATTTGTGACAGTGTTCATTGAACCAAGGTGCCCACATGCAATCTTTAATTATGCAACTAACCTGAGGAAGATTGAGAGAAAAAAGTATTTTACATGTGGGAAGAGATCACCTTAAAGATTGAGAGCCAGGGCCGTAGCGGATATATCAGGGTATGATTGGGACTTTGGAGTTCAATTAAAAAAAAAAACACGAGGAATCAAAATACAATAAAAAAAGGGCTATAAAATGAAGTAAAAATGATATATAGACACATCAGATCAGCCATGAACCCCACTTGAAAGAATGGTATGTAAATTCACATATTTTCATGCATCAAAAATCAAAATACCCTAATACTGAATTCCAAAAATTTTTTAAAATGAATTCCAAAAATTTCTTAAACTGAATTCCAAAAATTTAACCATGTAAGTATGACTTTCTAACAAAAGAAAAAAAAACCATGTAAGTATGACAAGTAATATAGGCATGGCAATGGCCAAAGACCCATGTCCTTGCATTCCATCTCACCCTTTGCCCTCCATCTTCACATCCACCATCTCAAACCATCAACCGAGTATGGTTTGTACCGATTGCAATTGGCCCATGGTGAAGACCATCATGTTCAAGTGTTGCGTCAAGGAGTGAGGTCTGATCAACTTATTCTGAGATTTCTTGCAAGATCGAACAGAAGAACACAACCAAATCAATTCAGAATGGCATCCCTTTTTCTCTTTATTTGGTGTTCCTTGTTGGATTGGATTTGGGAAGAGAGGAGGAAGAAGATGGAAAAAACTTTTTTTTTCTCCAAAGAGAGTCGATACCAACCTTCACCTATTTAAAGGAGGGTCGAGATTGTGCATCCAATCCCATATCCAATGTTTCATTTTGGGAGCAACCTTCACCTATTTAAAGGAGGGTCGAGATTGTGCATCAAATCCCATATCCAATGTTTCATTTTGGGAGCAACCTTTCCACCAAACGACTCCCTCATTATCCTAAGATTCCATAATGCAATCCAAACAATCCCCAATCTCCAAATCGTAGCTATTAGCTCCAATCGGTCAACATAAGAACACTCCTATTCCAAACCAAAAAAAAAAGGGCCAAGTGTCGGAACAAAACAACATCCATCCCACCAGATTTTTTTTCATTTTCTTGATATTTCACAGAGCAATCCAAACCGGCCACGAGAGGGTGTGGGGTTCTCACCTGGATTGGGAAGGGATTATCCTCGCTGAAGGGTGTCTACGAGCTGCTGCGGAAACCCCAAGTTATCCTCGCTAGAGGCGGCCGAGAGAGAGAGAGAGAGAGAGAGAGAGAGAGAGAGAGGGAGAGGAAGAGAGAGAGAACCGACGCAAGAGAGGGAGAGGGAGATGTTAAAAGGGCTTTAGCAGGGCGCGGGAGTAGGGGAGAAAAAAGGGGGAAGGGAAGAAAAAGTGGGTTTCGGGCGGATTTTTGCTCTCGCCAAAAGTATTTTTTCTGTATTAACGCTTACTGGTGGAGCAAAAAATGAAGATACCGTAAAAAAATAATTATTAAATCGAATAAAATTAATGTAACACTTTAAAACCAATGTTAACGTCCATAAAACGTTAGGAAACTAGTTACACTTAAAAACCGTTACTTACCAAAAACCTTGAGTGTTACTAATATCCTATTTTGGTGTAGTGAAGACAAATTTACCCTTAATTAACAATTGCATGATTGCGGGCCCATCTCTCATGACATGATGAATGAATGCACTTGATGATTAATTAATTTCATGAGAAAAACACACATTAAAAAAATCTTTCCAAAAATAAAATTAAAAAATGGCAGGTTTCATGATTTGATCCAAAAATGATGATTTTTTTATCAAATTATGCAAGAATGTACTACAATGGATTAAAAATGCATAAAATCATGATATGACACTAAATGAAGCTCTCTTGGCTTGATAAGTCCTTAAACTTACTAAAAATAGCCATGAAAATGTTCATTTTTAAAGACTTATCACAAGCTCTTCATGTGATGTTTCTTCATATCTTTTGATTATTATGGGTTTTTAAGGGTAGAATGTATTTTTTAGGAAGTTTTGTCCATGAATTTCCAAATGGGGGAGATTGTAAGGTTTGAGTGTTAGCATAATTCATGGTATTGGACAAAACTTGGATTTAATCTATGTGTTTTTCATTTTTCTAAACTGGACTGCAAAATCCCATGGGAGTACAACCTGCAAACCAAAGACCAGAGCTCTAGAGTTAGAACGTTCATAAGTAGAGTTAGAATGTTCGAAGTAGAGTACGAACATTACTATCCAAAGTTCGAACGTTGTTGTCTAGAGCCGTTCTAAGCCGATTTTCCCGAGAGGCCCAGAATTCGAACGTTCAGCACAAGAGTTCAAACATTGCTGTCCAAAGTTCAAACGTTTAGCACAAGAGTTCAAACGTTGCCTGCCAGAAGTTCCTAGGCCATTTTTTAGAAAGCACAAGAGTTTGAACTCTCGGCTCAAAAGTTCGAACATTGCCTGCCAGCAGTTCTCGGGCCATTTTTCAGAAAGCACGAGAGTTCGAACTCTTCACTAAAGAGTTTGAACGTTCGTAATAGAATTCTATTTTGGGCAAGCCCTAGTGGTTTTACTATATAAGGGTTGTTTTATTTTTTCCCTCAACATCTCTCGTAGACATTCAAGGATTGCTGCCAACATTGAGAGAGGGCTTTTCATTCTCTAGAGAGATTTGTCCATTTTGAGCTGAGATTTCCATCTTTAGAGTCCATTTATTCTATCTTTGGTTCATTTCATCTCGGAGTTGCTTCGAGGGTATAAACGGAGAGTCAAGCATAGGACAAGATGAACGGCGAGGCGCCGGCATGAGGTTCTGCAGTCCTTATGTTGTTGTTCAACTGGGGAGGGGTTGTAAGTTATCTTGTAATCTTCGAATTGTTAGTGTTTGATCTCTTTCCTGGATTGAGTTCCAGGGCCCGTGGTTTTTTCCCTTGTTTGGGGGTTTTTCCACGTATATTGTTGTCTCGTGTGGTGATCTTTTGTTGTTTTTGTTCGTGTTATTTGTGTTGTTTGAATTTTATATTAGAGATCTGATTTAGGACCTTAAACCTTAGAATTTGGGGTTTTAAAACTTTCAATTTTCAAAAAAGTATATAAATATTTGAATATTTTAAAAAATTATTGGCGTTTTTCAGAAAAATCTCAATATTTTTTTTTTGAAATATTCATATCTTCATCTACTTTTTTGAAAATGAGCTAAAAGTTGTATACCATTTTGAAATTCCCCCACTCTATTTACGATGATGGCATCCATGTCTCTGCTTTTACTTGATTAATTACCATTATGGATTTAATTAAAGGTGTAAATGTACCGAGCCAATGCGAGCTATTCCAAACTTGAGTTAGGTTTCAACGCTTAGATAGCTAATTAAGCTCATGTCAGACTTGATGAACACAAACCAACTTTGAGCTTAGGCGAGCTAAGGTAGTCGACAAAGTGTGCCAAATATTCCTTGATAGAGAATCATTATATGTATTAAAGTAACAGCATTTTCATGCGGGAGCGACACGTGGCGCATCCTCAAACTTTTTGCAATGCTACATTCCAAAATTACCCTTCTAATCTAATCTCACGAAACTAACTTAAATTCTCCAATACTCCATCACCTAAAATTTAGGGTTTTTTAATTTGAAAATTTCTTCCTCGCCAATGAATCTCGTCTTAAGTTCATATTAAATCTCTTCAACTCTTACCTATTCTGTCTTTGTTATGAAAAAAAACCTAGCAGTCTTGTGACTGCGGGGCCTACTTTCGCCATGTCTCTATTTTTATGTGGGGCTCATTTCAATGATTCCATCACAACAACGTTGCATAGATTACCATGTTTGCACCCTGTTGGAGAAAATCCAAACAAATCAAGATAAATAGGTCACTTAAAATTCTCATCACCTAACAGGCAATAACAAATTCTTGATACTCCTCAATGGGGCCCACTTTTAAAATTTTCAAGATGATCAAAACTAATTGACCAATCATTTATGCCATATGAAGCTCACAAAAGTCATTTAATTAAAACTAAGGGCTTCATGACCATGAAAGATTGGTGAAACCCATCTTCTAATTGATTTTTGGGTCATCTTTAAAATTCGAACCTGCCTCTATATTTCAGATAAACAATAATTGTATCATATGCACTACATTGATTAAAGTATTCATAATTCCTATATCTAATTTGTATAAATTTTTTATCTTTTATCATGATCACCACGCATTTCAGCCGCATCGATTTTTTTTATTTTTTATTTCCAGATCTACTATTAACTATGTTTAATTTATATTAACAAAAAGGAAGCAATTATAACTAATCAAAATTGATCATAATATCAAACGTATGTATATCATAATTAATTTTAACTCATAATAAAACTGAGTAAATTAATTTCCTTTGTTGTATCTTTCTTACTATTTTTTATAATTTCATTTAACGCTTCTGTTTAAGAAATATAAAATTTTATTCTATGGACTCCAATTTTACTCAAACCGGTTATATATGTTTTATTCTTCATCATACATGATATTATTCATAATTACTCTTTAACCTTTCCATTATCTTTGACCCATTATTCAATGTGATTGATTCATTCTTTCAATATCATTTATTAGACAACTCGATTGGATCATTTAACTTAACTTTTTCCTTTAAAAATTTGATTTTTGAAGTTGAATTTTATTATTCTTTGACCCATTATTCAATGTGATTGATTCATTCTTTCAATATCATGTATTTGATAACTCGATTGGATCATTTAACTTAATTTTTTCTTTAAAACTTTGGTTTTTGAAGTTCAATTTTAATTATATTTGTATTATGAATTACATGCTAATATTTATTTATAATTTATTTAAGATTGTGTAAATATTCCTAATTAAGATTTTAATTACTTTTTATCATGGCCTGCATTGGGCGCAGGCCTGTTGCACTAGTTATATATATTAAAGTAATAGGGAAGGGGATTGTAGAGGGCGCCATGTCGGCATGTAGGAAGCTCTCCTTCTTGAAGAAATACACACAAAAGGAATACAAGGCTTGGATGTGGGCCCCTCCCCAAACTGCATTTAGAACTTTGATTTTTCAAGTTCAATTTTAATTATATTTTTATTATGAATTACATTTTAATATTTATTTATAATTTATTTAAGATTTTATAAATATTCCTAATTAAGATTTTAATTACTTTTTATCATGGCCTGCGTTGGGCACAGGCCTATTGCACTAGTTAAATATATATATATATATATATATATATATTAAAGTAATAGGGAAGGGGATTATAAAGGGCGCCACTTCGGCGTGTAGGAAGCTCTCTTTTTGAAAAAATGAACACAAAAAATAGAGATAATTAGCGAAAGGTCCCTAAAGTCGAATCTATCAAGCCTCTAGTCCAAGCAAATTATGTTTCAGGGTTTCTGATCCACTCAGCTAGACTATTTGCAGCCAAAAGTCGTTACATCCACACAATCACATATTTCAGGACAAATTTGCCCTTTCAACCGTTTTAGGCATAAATTTTGAAATTTAAAATTTCAAATCTTCCCTCCTCCATCCTTCCTAAATCCTCTCAATCGACTCGACAGATCGAATCAGGGATTGATCTGGATTTATGCACTTCGTCTTCGTTGCAGAAAAGAGAAGGAGTCCAGTCGCCTAAGAAGAACTTGCAAAGGATTCTCGATTCCGTCCGGAGTCGCCAAAACGCAGGAGTTTGTTACAGTCGACAAATCTAGGTGGGCCGCCACGTTCGACTGCTGTAAAAAAATGGGACTCGGGGTGTAAATCAGAGAGGAATGAGACGAGCAAGGCCTTGGTTCTTTTTTTCCTGCCGAACTTTTGGTTCGGATTGTTCCGTAGTTGTAGGACACAGATCAGTGGTTGGGTTCGGTTTCGGTTGCAAGTGGTTCGAGAAGACAGAGCACAGAGTTGGGTTCCTTGAGTTACAGATGTCGGGGTTCTGTCAGCATTGCTGCTGGTTGATTTGAAGATCTGGGATCAGGTCCATAGAGAAGATCAATCCCTATTTCAGGGCAGAGAAGTGGTTCGATTTGCAATTGATCATCTCTAGAGAAGACCAGCATGCTGTAACGTTTGTGGCCCTGATTGCTGAGGTCCAGGGTGCTGCGTTGGCTTGAATCGGAGAAAAAGATATTCGCCCATGCAAAGCAGTAACAGAGGATTCAGGGGCTGGTTTTTTTGTTCTGCAGAACCTGTCGCCGGAGAAGGCCCGGACTAGCCGCGTTTCCATCGCCGGGTAGCCACTATCGTCACTACTGTAGTCAGAGATGGCCCCCACGTTTGATTTGCCGACACGGAACCTTGCCCTGACCTGCTACAGAAGCCCAGTCCAGAGCCCAGACCTACTATTAAATTTATCTGAGTTTTGTCAAATTTATCTAAGCTTTTGTCAAATTTATCGAAGTTTTTGTGAAATTTATCTAAGCTTTTGTCAAATTTATCTGAGTTTTTGTGAAATTTATCTGTCTTCTGTCATATTTCTCTGCGTTTTTGAGAAAACTCCTAAAATCTCTCATAGAAATAATCATCTTTCTCATATCAATCTTCTACAAATTTATAAATCTTGAAAATAAACGGTCTGTACAAATCCCCCACACATTCCGATTATGCAAAGTTCATTCACTCATTTTCTTCTCTAAACATCTCTCACGTTAATACCTTTCTCCAATTACACTCGTAAAATCTCTCAAATCAATTCTCTACAAATATGGAAATAACCATATCTTCTTAGATGATCGATTTTGATCTTTCATGCAGTAGGACATGTTTAATTGGATAATATTTTGCAAGATCGCATGATACGATGCATGTGTAGGGTCGTCCATCAGTGTGTTTCCTATGAAAAAAATTGTAAAGAGTTAGGTGAAAATCACTACAAAATGTGATTGCATGGTTGGATCCCTTCGATATTACTTCACGTGTACCATAATTTAAGTGATTAATAGTCTGTGCCTGGAGGGCCCACCATTGGTGGCCCCACCTATAAAAATCACTTGCATGTCCGAGTCCGACCCGTTGAGTATAATAATTAATACAAAGACGTGCCAAAGGTGGTTCAGTGGGAAACTTATTACGGGACCCAGTGCATGGGTTTAACCGGTTAACCCATTCGAGTATCCCAGCCTGGAAACATCAAAATAAAAGCCTGAAAACTAATAGCTTGACATGACTCGGGAAGTTGGGATAGAGCTGTTGGAGCAGTTGAGAAATTATGTCAAAACTCAAAAAGTAGTTAAGTGGGCAACTTTTTAGTTATTACTGGACCCACTGCCGTGGAACACATGTTAACCAACCCCACACATGAAACACATGACCTAATGACAAGAACCCAACACAAAAGAATAAAAGAAGCAACACTGGATCCGAGATGGACCTGGCCTGTTTATGTCCCCAAGGATGCCAATTGACCCATTCACCTGTTTGCCAAGAGACTCGACACAAACCCGACCCGCTTAATTATCGTCCCCATGTGAAAGCTAAATTAAAGTAAGGACACAAAATCTAAGGCTCGGTACCACGTCAGTTTGTGGTACAGCCCATTTGGCCTCTTGGCCCTGTGCATCTAGTTAAGCCCAGCAGAGTTAAAATTATCACCGAATTTATCCAGATATCCAATGATAGTTTCTTATTCTCAATCATCAGGATAGTTTCGGCTGAAAATGGCCAATTGTAGTGAGAACCTCTATGTATCACCGAATTGATCCAAATGTCTCATTTGATATATTAACAGTAAATGAAGAAAAGTTAAACGAAAAATACTAAAATGCGTGCGTGTTACATATATATGTTGTATAGAGAAGATATGGGGTTTTTGTATTTGGACTTGTATATGAATATTTGGTTCTGAGAATGGTAAAGAAAGAGGAAGCGTCGGTGAAATACTTTTCTTCTCAATAGTTTGCCCTTTTCAATCAAGGGATCTACAAAGTCTTGCTGCTTCTTCTCTTTTTCAATGAGTCCCTGCTCAGAGAAAACGAGTCTCTGCTCAGATAAAATAGGCAAAAGAACGAAAATGGGAAAAATGGATTTTGGGTTTGGGACCTTTTAAGGTAAAAGGAGCAGGGATATCTATGCTCACAGAAAAAATTTAAAAAAAAATTCAAACAGGGCCTTTAGGACTACTATGGTCTATAAAACACGTTGATGGCATTTTTGGCCTTTATTAAGTCTAAGGGAATTTTTCTGGTTAAATCCTCTTTTTTTAATTCATTCTCGAAGTATCACAGCTATACTTCTATCTCTCACGTACACTTCCTCAAGTATCCTACATCATCCACGCATAAGTCAGATGAACCTACAGAAAAACTATATTAACTAGTAAATATAATAATTGTAAAAGACATCAAGAGAATGCTAAAATTTGAATTTGATTGCATTTCCTTTATATTAAACGCAACCGTGTAACACATGCCTCTATGTTGGAGAAGTATTTTATATTTTTTTTAAAAAGAATTGTGTTACAAAAGTTAAATTGAAAATTGAAAAGCAGATATGAGAAATAAAAATGAGAAACATAAGTGTTCAAAGGGAAATTAATATGATGTGATGAATAATAATGAGAAACATAAGTTCTCAAAGGGAAACATGTTTTCCAATAATTACAATCTTGACCGAATGGAAAAATACTACTTTGAACATGCCTAACAAAAGAATCAACAATATATATATATATATATATATATATATATATGAACAGGGCTCGCCTAAGCTGGAATAGTACTGGTCCTATAAATTAAAGTCGATTATTCTATTTTTTGCATAATAATCGTCTCCAAAATCAAGATAAATACAATCAAAACTGGATTTTTCAGTTCCATCATGTAAAAAATAGATATAATCGACTTTGATTTGTGTATATATACACACACACACACATACACCCCCCAAGATGTATAAGCTCAAATATTTGATGACCTATCCATCTCCTAATGTTGTTTAAAAGAACAGGAGGAGAAAAAAAAAAAAAGAAGAAAAAAGTAAAAAGTAAGATAGACAATCTGCAGTTTTTGGGTCAAGATTCTATTCATTAATGGGTATGATCTTGTTTCTCTTAAAGTATGATCAAAATTGAAGATGTAATATCCATCCACATCATTTCAATGGATTAAAATCTTAAATCTAAAAATGGTCCTCACTTCCTATTCATGCAATCGATTAATAGGTATACATTATATCCTATATATTACCACTAGTGGACCAGGTTTTTTTTTTTTTTTCGGTTAAGAGTGAATCAGGATTATTATCTAGCAAACTGAGACTCAAGAACCACAAAACACGTATTGTTCATATTACCATCCGAAAAAAAAAAAAAAAAACAAAAAAATCCAAGTAACCCTCTGGCCTGAACCAGCCTCAGCTGCTATGTAGCAGTTTCGACTTGACGCATTTTAGGTTTCAAGACCATGCTCAAAAACCACTAGCTATGGTCTTTTTTTTTTGGTGGGGAGCTATGGGCCTGTTTGTTAGCTGGAATTAAGAGACTTTCTGTTGGGAGAATTACGAATTCTCCAAACTGCTGTCCCCCATCAAGATTTCCAACTGCCCAAATGCAACCCCAGCACTTGTAAAGCTAGAATTTGAAGTTTTCGAAAGGTTAGAAGTGACAATTTAGAAAGTTGGATTTTTAGAATTTCACCGATCAAACATGGATTTCAAAATGCTCAATGGACAGCAACTAAAACATACTGTCAGAAAAATTCCATCATACGGAATTTTCATGAATTCTTCCAAACAACTGCCGGAAAGCATCATACAACTTTTTTGGGTTATTTCTACGTTGGGCCATCAATCCAAGCGGGCAGGCATCATTCATATAATTGTGTGATTCCTTTTAGGTTGCAAAGGTAAATTTTACCAGAGATGTAGTAAAGTTGGGAATAAAAAGAAAAAAAAGGATTATAATCTAAAAACAGAGAGAGGGATGCGTGTAGGTTTTGTGATGGCTTGTTTTTGTACTTCGATTAAGATGTGCTAACTCAACCTACGGGCTGCCGAACAAATAGATACCAAAAATAATTCAAATGCTCTTCATAATTCATCTCCTTCGTTCATGGCTTCGGATGAGTATAATGAGTGGGTACCACCCGACAGATTCTAGCTAACAGCAAGTTCATCTCTATCCAGTGTGAGTTACTTGTGACACTGACTGGTTGCAACAAACAGAATAGAATGGCCGATGGTTTGCATGAGGTTCCTTCATGATTAGATGCATTCAGTCTCCTTTTTCTGCAATTTCATGTTCCTTCATGATTAGTTGCATTCAGTCTCCCTATTCTGCAATTTCATTTAAGGGAGAAACCCACGAACACTGGCGACTTTTCAGGGGTGAACATCATTTTATTAGTACTGAAGTTTCCTTACCAATAGAAAGTGGTTCCTTACCCAAAAAAGTTAATAAAAGTTAATAAATAAATAATTTTAAGTACATTTAATAAGGATGTGCTCTTGTAAGAGTCACTCTCACCTTACCATAAAAGATAAAGGTGGGGGGCCTCACATTTAAATTGTTGACATTGGATATTGATGTGAGGGCCCTCACCTTATTTCTCATGGTAAGGTGATAGTATCTCTCACATGAGCACCTTCCTAATTAATATATATATAGGGAGATGCTCCTATGAGAGATATCTCTCACCTTATATAAGAGATAAGGGTGAGGGCCCTCACATTTAAGTTGTTGGCATTGGATATGGATGTGAGGGCTCCCACCCAATCTCTTATTTAAGGTGAGAGATATCTCTCACGGGAGTATCTTCCATATATATATATATATATATATATATATATATATATATGAGGCTAGCTCTCTTAAGCTCAAGTTTAGGATAAGGTAAGCTCAAGTGTGTGGTGGGGCCCACTTGGGGACCCTCATGGGGATGGAGATGGGGGGAACTTCAAAAATTCCATAGGATCCTCCTCTTTGCAAAAAAAATAGCCCGAACCGTAATTTCTATCATCTCCATATGGGCCCCAAAGTTTAATGGTCAGTAGTCCATTCAGATCGATACATAGTCAATCCAACGGTCTAGTAAATTCGGATCTGATCGAAAGTTGGTAGACATGTGCAATTTAGGGGGGTCATGTGTTTGGTCCATTTGGATGGACCAAAGGTGAGCCCCACAAGCATGAGCTTATAAAATCTTATCATAAACTTGAACTTAGGAGAGCCTTGCTATATATATATATATTGAAGTTAGAGATCATGTTGTTCTACAATGAGACCCACCTATTAAAAATCTAAGGCCCTTTGGACGTAACATAATTCCCAAGCACAGATTTACTAGATGCATGAAAGATTCAAGTGGCCCTTTTGGACCGACCCCCCCCCCCCCCCCCCCCCCCCGCATGAAAGATTCAAGTGCACCCCCCCCCCCCCCCCCCACCGCATGAAAGATTCAAGTGCACCCCCCCACCCCCCCCCCCCCCCCCCCCCCCCCACCGCATGAAAGATTCAAGTGCACCCCACCCCACCCCCACCCCCCCAACATCATTTTCTTCTCTCTCCTTCCCTCCCCACCTCTTCCTCCCCCTCCCCAGTCATCGGTGGGGAGGGACATCGGGCTGCCGACGAAAACCCTATTGCATGCCTGTCGGAGACCCACCTCTCGTTTCAAAAATATAAATAAATACAAAAAAGGAACTGAAAAGGCCTTTTTGGTACAGTGTGCACCTAACATTATTTAAAAAAAAAAAAAAAACCCCTCTAAATAGGAAGTTTTGAAAGGAGGCATGTTAAATAGTGCTCTTATAAATACTTCTTGTGGAGCCCACCTTGATGTGTGTGTGTGTATATATATATATATATATCACCAATTAATATCTGATTGAAGGCTCTCTTTCACATGGATTAACGTATGCTTCAAAAAAGCACCATCTGACCATTTAATTTCAAAGGTCCCAACGCCCATATTAATATGTGGCCCACCTCTTAATTCATGGAAAAAGACCTTTCAACCCCACCCGAATTAATCGGTGTTACAATAAATCAAACTGTACGGATGTACCCCACAGGATACTTAGGGTAGGGCCCCACATTGGCATCAGATCTGGTTTTTTTTTCTTTTTTTTAAGGTATCATTAGGAGCTCATCGCAATACTTAGGTCCGCCTACCCTTCAGGCCTGTTTGGCATATGTGCGTAAGTTTTGTTTGGCATATGCGCATAAGTTTTTTTTGGCATATGCGTATGCACTTTGTTTTATTTCTGTCCTGATACCCATCATATTTGTGGCTCCATCTTCTAGATTAGCTTATCAGTTATCAATGATCAGCCTAATCTAAAACGTACATATGCACTTTGTTTTATTACTGTCCTGATAGCTACCAGCTGTCGTTCTTATCTTATCCACAAAAGCAAGCAGACACTGGTTTCTACCTGTTATATATATCCAATGGAAAGACCCAGTATATATTCTCCTCAAATCAACCTTGTGTTACTGACCCATCTTTTTAGCATAATATTTGGCACAATTGTTTTTCCCAAGATATTGATACAGACTATCATATCTGTTGATGCAGTCAAAAGGATGAGACCAATTGATTGAAAAATCTAATCTGAATTCCCTACATGAATCTACAGAAACTCAAGCAATCAAGAGGAGAAAAATAGTAAAAAGCTTACCTCAAACACAATCCACTCTTCAATTCTGAGGGGAAATCCATCTCGAACCAATGAGAAAAGAGATAAGTTTCAAACCATAAAAATATCATTGAGAACATATCATTAAAATCAGTCCACGGCTGAATGTCCAACATATATTATTATTATTATTATTATTATTATTATTATATATTAAAGCAAACGGGGAGGAGGGTTTTGAGGGGTGCCACGTCATCGGTAAGTGAGTTCTACTTTAAGAAAAATACTTATAAAATCACAGAAAGCTTTGGGTTTAATGTGGGCTACTACACCTCCCAATTCTCCTCCCTAAATCTCTCCATTTAAATTAAGATTATGGTTTCCTAAACTTACATTTCTAAAATCCTTCTAACTTCCCCTAAAATCTCGCTCTTCTTATCTTAATCATCAAATCACTCTCAAGTCTTAATCCATCCTAAAATCTGTCTAACTAATCCTCTTATCATTATGATTTTAACCTTTGAGTCTATGCTATTTATTACTTGACAAAATGAGCTAAGATCAAGGCCCCACCCTGATGCACGCCTGCATTCACTAGGAGCATATGGACCATACACGTGACTAAGATCCACAAGGTGGGCCCCACATAATTATTTGTAAGCAATTGTTGTTAGCTATTTATTACTTGACAAAATGAGCTCAGATTAGGGCCCACCCTGATGCACGCCTGCATTCACTAGGAGTATATGGACCATACATGTGATCGAGATCCATAAGGTGGGCCCCACATAATTATTAGTATGCAATTGTTGTTAGTTTCCACGCCTTCTGGTTTCTAATTGCTTACAAGGCTTGCACTACGGGCTTCACATGTGAGATTGCTACTTCACAAAGGCATGAAGCCTAATTGAAGTGGCCCACCATATGCCATTAATCACATAAAAAACTCATAACCCAATGATATGCATGAAGCTCTAAGATTTTCACCGATGTAAATCTTGTAATATACCATAAGCGCTGCATTAGAGATTTTACTTTACAAAGGCTTGAAGTATACTTGAAGTGGACCACCACCTGCCATTGATCTATGGAAATTAACCTTGATTCAAGGAGGACTAAGGGAGTTGGATGATCAATGGGAAAACAAATAGGCCCGAAAACAAAATAATAAGCATTTGCGAATGCATAGTATTGATCATGCTAATTTCTTCTTTGAGGCATCGTTGTGTTTTATAATAAGAAAATGCACTCCTTCAGACTAAATTTAGGAAGGAGTTGGAGTTAAATATATTAAATTCCAAATGTCATCGGTCATTAATGTTTAGTGGCAAAAACTTCATCATTTATTTTTTTATTCGTTTTTTTTTTCCAAGAATAAGAAGATTGAAAAATAATAATAAAATACAATTCTATATGATACTCTTTATTTCAATTAAAAAATATCTTTTTTCTTACTTTAATTCTAAATATATTCTCATTTTGGGCCCGAGCTAAGCACGGGTATTTCTCCTTTCAAATAAATATAGAGAAAAAACATAGAGTGCTTTAAGGTGCCATGTCATCACATGCCACTATTTTTTCTCCAAAAAAATCTCTTTATCCATATCCTCTATCTCATAAAGTCTCTAAATCAATATCCCTTAAAATCTCTCTATTTTACTACAGTTATTCTCTCTCCCAACACCATCTAGCTTCCATCTTTTCAAGATTGTCATCTTTTTATTTTTTTTATTTGGGGCCCACCTTTCAACAATTCACAATGATAAATTTTTCATTAAAAATATCATTTTCTTTCAGTTTCCAAATAGAGCTCTACTCTATTCAAGATTGTCACATGTGAAGGAAAATCAGACCCGACCTTCTGGTAGACCACATCATGGATGTGCTTGTGATAAAAATGTTTTGAGGTTGGGCTTTTTTTGGTTAAATCTTATAGGCATCCTTTTCTGATATGATTATATAGATATATGACCCAAGGTTTTGCCCAGTATAAATTACACTTTCGTTGGCCCACATGGACTCTTAATTAAGAGATATATACATTGATCCAAGGTGGGGCAATTATTACTGGAATCAAATAATACTAGCCTGTGGTTTTAAAGTCTCATAATTTATGGCTTTAAAAGTTAAGATGTTTATACATTTTCTTAAAAATCTAAAGCTAAAAATGGTTTGATCAATTCTAAAATGGTATTGGTGCTACTTCAAAGGGGTAGAAAAGAAATTTGTACGGAGATATTGAAATGACCATTGGCGTATGTGAAAATAAAAAAATGGTCCATTTTCTTTGTTAACAATATTATGTTGTTTGGTGTGATGTATTTTCCTTCCATAGAAGAAAAAAATGAATCATTTTTTCTTAATAGAGCAGACTTTGATTTTCTACGGAAATAAAAATTTTCATTCTCATGAGGAAATAAAAATCTGCATAAACTAGAATCCTCTTATTGCACAAACAAGTCCAAATGGGGTAGCTTTGTTTTATTGGACTTTGAAATTATCAATGGGTAACAAAAACTTGAGTGCATTTCTTATTACTAATATTATATATATTAACAAAATTCGCTTTTCTATATCTTTTTTAGTAATTATTGCTGTTATTATAATTTTTATGTTGTTGTTGAATGGATTTTTTAGCTTTGTCTTTGTAATAGTTTATTGTTGATGTTGACCACTTGTATTTGTGATTGAAGATGTGTTGACTGTTTTTATATAAATATTCATGAATATATTATTATATGTTTATAATTAATTTTGATATCTCATAAATTCAAAATGTAATATCTTATTTTTGCCCCGGGCTAAGCAGGTGGCGTTGTTGCTAGTTATATATATTAAAGCAAACGGGGAGGAGAATTGTGAGGGGTCCCACGTCATCAGTAGGTGAGTTCTCCTTTAATAAAAATACTTATAAAATCACATAAAGCTTTGGGTTTAATGTGGGCCACTCCAAATCTCTCCCTCTAATACATCCCTAAAATCTCTCATCCTCCTAAAATCTCTCATTCTAATACTTCCTAAAATCTCTCATCTTCTTTATAGGATTGAATAACTGCTCAATAGGGCCCATATCTCAATAGTTGTGAAACGTTATCACTCCATCTATATTTTTCCTAACTTTTCTCTTGATCATCTCTATCCATAAAATCTCTACGATTTGGGTAATCATCCTGTGGATAGGATTGAATAACTGATTTCTAATTTTGTGTAGTCTGCTCTCACAAGAAGGAATAGAGCTATCAAAACAAGAATTTTGGATTTGATATCAAGCTGAGGAGCCCACCAAGCAATGTCGCCGAATTAATAACCTTCCACACTCTCAAAGGTGCAGTTCAGGTTGATATTTATGTACAATTCAAACCGTTTAAGTTATGTATCCCACTCTCAATCGAGAATGGCTTGAAAAAGGAAGGGAGTGGATGGGCCGATGGGGGCCGAAATATATCTAAGGCCAAGCCCGGTTAATTTTGTTTGTGGGGGCCTAATATTCATCGTAGGACAGTTCATAGGCTTGAGACTCAAACCCTGGTCCAGCCCATTTACAAACTAGATACCCTCTTTTGAATTAAGATGTTGGGTGATGCCAAGCAACCCTCACACCACCCACACCAACACACACGCAAAGCTGCACTAATTAATACAAAATCCAATCAATGTTTGCCACTACATATTCGAACAAATTTTGAATTTATAACTAGAAATTAAGGGTCAAAGAAGTCTAATCAAATCATCTCAACTAATTATTATGTAATAATCAAAATTCAATCCAAGGTGGGTACAATACAACTGAGATTGTACGTAAGATTTCAGGTAATGTTTGTGGGCTATGTTAGTTTTTTTTTTCTAAGACGTGAAAATCATATTATTATCCATTATATTGGGCATTCTCATTCCTTTGAATTTTTTGGATTTTATTTTTCAAAGAGATTATAATCACATTTTGTGAATTTCACTGGGGTTTTTTTATACATTATTTTTTTTTCCAAGGAGAGCAAGATCTTATTTTTATTTTTTTCCAAAACCACATGAAAATTTTGGGCCCATCCCCCAGACTCACATGGAAATCTTGGGTCACAAAATCCAACTACCTATTTGGCTCCAACACCTCGAAGCATTTTGACCTACGCATGGTGCGCATGTGTATCATGAGTTAGGACCATCTAAGATGGACTTCAAAGGTGTGCCCCACGTATTGCCTGTACTAGATGCACGGTGGCCAAGTGAATAAATTCTGACGGGGTCCATTGTTTATCTTAATTCTAAGATATATTATTATGGTTAAAATCCCAAGCTATGGATTTATTACAACCACATCATGGATCAAATCTGAATGTTATTGAAATAGGATACACAAAAATAATGAAAAAGGCTTGTGGACCAAGTTCATGATTGAATGTATGGTTGAGATTCGATACACATAGACTGCTAAAAATATAATGACGTGCTAAAATCAATTGGACTCCTACCAATAGAAATATAAAGAGCATATTTGGAAATATGATATGCCATAAGTGACACTTTAAAGGCCCATGAAAATCTTGGTCATCTCTTCTTAAGATAGAGTTATCATTGGGACTTATATTTTGAGGAGGGAAAAAAAAAAAGAATGGCAGTGGACAAGTTTGCTGTTTTGGAATTTCAAAAGATGTAAGCAGCTATAAAAAAGAAAGCCTTTTTTGGGGCCTTATTTTTTAGGGCGTAAAGTAATGGCTTTGTTGGCCTTATGGTACTGCCAGCCCAGTTCTCCGAGATATGTTTCTTGTATTTTAAAGAAAGTTTCCCAACTCTTGCATCTTTCTTAGAAAGTGCTTGATTGAGTCAATAACATTGCCTTAGAAAGTTGCCAAATTTCATTTCTACCTAATAAAGAATGCAATGGACTTATCGAAGTCCCTCAATGAGGGGGCCGTGGTTCCCACTGTTTGGACTGGTAGGAACAGCCAAGTGTATTTCTGTGGACCAAACCTGGGCATCCCATGTGGGGCTGATTTGACTGGATCGGCCTGGTTTGTGTCATGATCTATGGGCCATAAGCTAGACAACATACAGCTGAATATTGTTGAACTATTCATCATAGTTGGGGTTATTTGGTCTGGAATTTGACTCGTTTTATAAACAAGTTGGATATGGGTCGAACTTCAACCAGTATACCCCAAAGGGCTACCCATTTTGACTCGTCCCTACCCGTTTGCCACCCCTAGGTTTAGCCCAACCCAAGGGATGAAAATGGCCGGAATACTTGAATTTCGAAGGACCCAAAAGCCCAAAAGACTGAAAAGAGAACAAAAACAAAAAAGAGAGTATGGTTCATCTTTTGATCCATTTTTATTTGGGTCCAGATCCATATGATTCATACCTGAAGAGCAGCCATGACTGTATACTGTTTATTTTTATCAGTAAGGGAAAAAAAAGAGTTAAGGATAACAAGAGCATGTTTCATGACATGTGAGAAATTAAAAGATTTGGTGATTCCTCACTGCCCTTTGAATAAGAATTCCTTGCTAAGCATTTCACATCGATTTAGGTGCTCATCGATAGATAAAGCTGAGAAAAATTGATTTCGTTGCACAAATCAACACAAGTGAGGATTTTCAGATTCTACGTTGGGAGTTTGATTGGTACAAAACCCTAGGGATTTATAATTCCCAAAAATGTGGTTTTCGACGAGTGTGTGGATATGGAAAGTCTTTTTTTTCCAAGGATTTGACTACCAAACTTGTTTTTATAGAGATACATATTCATTCAGACTGGATTCAGGTCTGGGTCAAGGCCCTTTATTTGTAATCTTGTGTTCTGATCTTTAATTTGGATGTGGATATTAGTAAGTATCCATTAACTTGAACCCTTTTAAGCCCCAGGTTTGGGTATGGACTTCAATTAGTAAGTAATTTGGCATTGGGTCCAGTTACGCTATGAACCCAGCTCATTTTTATCTCACACGGGTCAGAGTCCGATACTTAGAATTTAACCCATGGCCTTATGATTATAGTGTAAATAGATGTGATGTACTTCTTTGTTATTATGGTCTGTGAGACCCCACAGTGCCATGGTTCCATATTCTGTCAATATTTTGCTATGCAATAATTGAAATCTCATTTGACACAATTTCATCTGTTTAGGGATTTATAATTGAAAGTCTGCAGACTGCAATGTTGTTCAATGGCTGTTTAATGTGTGATCTATAATTGCAGATTTGACTAAAGCAGTTCCTAAGGAACATAAGAACCAAACCTTGGTGCTAAGGTGCCTCTGACAAATCAGTAGGGTGATTGTGAGGAGAGAACATTTGAGATATGAGTAGATTCATGGTTAGGCTAGGTCAAAGTGCCAGCTCAAACCATGTTGGGGCCTGGTTGAAAAAAAGATGGTGCAGCCCATAGGGTGAGGGCTGAAAAAGATTATCCCATATTTCTTTTGCTTTAGAAGATATATATTTAAACTCTTATTTTTATAGACAGTATCTTGTTAAAATATGTTTAAATAGGACCTAAACAAGACAGAAAACTATAGATGGCTATATGCAAAAAAAAAAAAAAAAAGAAATCTATATATAGGGAAGTGCTCCTATGAGAGAAACTGTCACCAACTTGGTGAGAGATGGGTGGGGGCCCTTACATTTAAGTTGGGGGCCCTTGTATTTAAGTTGGTGAGAGTGGATATGGAAGTGAGGGGCCCCACCCATCTCTCACCAAGTATATATATATATATATATATGAAGAGTGCTCCCCTACACTGTAGCTCCCCTTAATATCAGCTGGGCCTATACTCATAAGTGACCAGTGCAGTCTGTCCTACATCTAAACCAGCTGATATTAAGGGGAGCTGCAGTGTAGGGGAGCACTCCTCTATATATATATATATATATATATATATATATATCCATCTCTCACCAAGTTGGTGAGAGTGTCTCTCACTAGAGCACTTCCCTATATATATATATGGGCAAAGTTCTCCTAAGCTTAAGCTTATGATAATATTCCGTAAGCTAACGCTTCTGGGGCCCATCCTTAGTCCATCCAAATGGACCAAACACACGACCCCCCTAAATTGTACATGCCCACCAACTTTTGGTCAGATCCAAATTTACTAGACCGTTGATCGACTATGCACCGATCCGAATGGACCACTGACCATTAAACTTTTGGTGCTTAGATGGAAATGATAGAAACCACGGTTGTGGCTGATTTTTTACAGGAAGGAGGGGCCTAGGGAGTCCTTGAAATCCCCCCCACCGCCATCCCCATATGGGTCCCCAAGTGGGCTCCATCCACACAATTGAGCTTACTTTAACTTACCTTATCATAAGCTTCAGCTTAGAAGAGTTGGCCATATATATATGTATTGTTTTTTGTTTAATGATATAATGTTATGGACATCAGTTGGGTTATGGTATTTGGTTATGAACTTGATTGGATTCAGTCCTGGACACCAATCTGGTCCAAATAAAGGGTCCATACTAGTATTTTTGGGTCAACTGCATGATGACCCAGAAATTGGATGTCAACTCACATCCCTAACCACTAATTATTGTTTGGGACTGTAATTTGAACAGTCCACAAAGGTCACTGAAGTGGGTCACACGAGAAGGGTTCGTCTAAAAATTGGACAGTCTACTTAGGTACACAAAGTGGGCCCAGTAGATGGGTCGGACGACACTTACTCATTGCGCTTGATCATTTCTCCTAATTAAACCAAACGTCATTTGGATAGTAGGGCTCATTTGGTCAGCTTACTGGTTACTGCCATTTTAGCTTGGACATACCCGCGGGATCCTCTGATTCCATGAATCAAAAGAAACCTTTGTGATAATTTAGTCAAATACGAACCATTCAAAATAAATGTCTCGTCTTATACCGTCTCTTGCCAAATCTTGCTTCAGTAAGATTTAGGCTCACCACTAGATTGATCATGTATAAATAAATGGATTTCTCAATAAATAATAATTTATTTATATATTTTATGTGGTGTGATTAATCTTATGGTCGGCCAACTTCCTATTGTAGTGAAATTTGGTGGGAGTCAATTGAAGAGGGGTACAGTATTTTTCCAACGGTTCAGATTTTTAGCAAGTGGGCCTGAAGCAAGATCTATAAGTGCTACGATCATGTGAGAAGAATGGAACCTAATGCAAAAGCTGTTAGAGAGGTTATGTGAGGCCCCTACTCTTGTTTGGAGATTTGAACTTAGGAATGAAGGGGCCCAGACCAGATCGAATGGATAATTCCCTGATGTGGGTGTACTCGTTTTGGCCGTCAAATCCCAAATGGAACTTCAAGATTCAAGTAGTTGAAGCTTTAAAACTCCTATGCAAGAAAGCTCTTTGGAAATAGATAGTGTTAGAGAAGGAAATGGAAACTGAACCCATCTGCTATTTCTGTTTCAGCTTCAATGAGAATCTTCGAAAAGAAAACCACAATGAATTTGGAAATAGAAAGTTCTCGTTTTGACCGTTAATTCCCAGACGAAACTTCAAGATTCAAGTAGTTTAGACTTAAAACTCCTATACAAGAAAGCTCTAACTAATCTGCAGGAAGTGTTAGAGAAGGAAAAGGAAACTGAATCCATCTGCAAGATCTGTTTCAACTGCAATGAATTTGGAAATAGAAAGTTCTCTAACAAACTATCTGGATCACTATCATTATTATAAATACAACAATCCCATCTCATTTTCTCCATTCATCAACACTTCTCAAACGTCCCATTCAATTCTTTGAGATTTCCACGTTCTTCCCTGATTTTTCAGTTCTTGTAATTCCTTCATCTCTTTTTTCCCCCTGCTTTTCTTCTTGTTCCAATTCCTGCAACTCCTTTTGCTTTCTTTCATTCTTGTTCTCCTTCAAGTGGACTGCACCAGTATCAATTCAATGGAGAGTGTTATTTTTTATGATTTTCTTGGCACCAAGGTCAGGGAAAGAGAGATGCAAGGTAAAAAAGTTTCAAGCGCTCCATCCTTGTACTTCAAAATCATTCGACGCCCAATTCGACAAGCGCAACCCCAAGAGATAGATTTTTTTAAGCTGCAGAATGAGAATGACTGCCCACAATTGGAGGATGAGCATCCCCCACCACCACCGGTGTGGCACATAGTCAAGACTCCGACTGGTCAAGACTCTGACGACGAGCGACATCGGCCATCTCTGCAGGTTGCTGTTGAATCAAGATCACATTGCCACTCTGTTTTTTCACTGGAACCAAGTTGAGGGGCAAAGTATCTCCAAGGGAGAGAAACTTCAGGTCCTGATCAAAGATGCAGACTCTGGATTCTCTGAGCACAGGGTAGCAATCTGTCGTTGGCCATCAAACGGGATGTATGTGATGCAATCAGGCTGGCGCCCAGAATTTGTGGTGAGGAGGGGATTGAAGGCAAGAGATGAAATTGGATTATCTTGGAATTCAGAGTCCTGCTTCTTGTTTTCAGTTTTAAGGCGCGCTTAACAATCAGCACACTTCTGTACATAGGGAATTTTGCTTATTTCTTTTGTTCTTACAGTGTCTAATTTTCAGTCCAAGATTCTTGGTTGGAGTTTTAATTACTTGGGGTTGTAAGCAGACTAATGTCCAATTGTAATTGGGTTCATTGGTGTCTTCCTTCGTGTTAATTCTTTAGTTCTTTGATTTTTTTGTAATGAAGAGAAATACATGTTACTGGGAATGCATTTTATATTTCTTTTGCAACAACAATATTTACAGCATTCTAAACCTTTTTGTGCCCTGTTTGTATACTTGAACTATGACTATATCCAGGAAAATCCATCAGCTGTCCATTTACCTGTAAACCAATTACCAGCATTGGGTTTCCAAAAAACCCAAATGGGCCCATGGATTTACCATGTTGGGCTTACTGACTAGTGTGATCTAGACACTTTGATATGATGAGATTTCTCTCATGGTTTATGCAGATCATGTCTGAAAGGGATCTAGATCATGGTTTGTAATTTTGTGTTCTGATCTTTAATTTGGATATATTAGTAAGCATCCATTAACTTGAACCCGTTTAGGGCATGGACCTCAATTAGTAAGTAATTTGGAATTGGGTCCAATTATGCTATGAACCCGGCTCATTTTTATCCCACACGGGTCAGAGTCCGATACTTAGAATTTAACCCATGGCCTTGGTCGGGCTGAACCGTCTAGTGAGTCCTTGAGGCAAAAGTTAGTTTGACTATGACCCACTTACATTTAAGAAATTATTTTCAGGTCCGGCCCCCAGGCAGCCTGGATTCTGGTTTGGGCCTGATATAGATCTTTATGTATAATATAAAACATGGGCATCCTTAACAATATATTGTAATAGACAGGCAGGAAGATAAAATTAACACGTAACCAATGTTATAAAGAAACATTGATCACATTAATTGATGCAAATGCATTGTTTACAGTGTGTTATGCGAGTCTTATATGTGGCTCATGTCACAGCTGATTAATAAATTTATGAACAGACCCCATACATACAACCACATTGAGATAATAAAAGGAAACCGAGGGCAGTGAACTGCAATCCATCAGTTAATGAATCAAGGTCATAAGAAAATAGAGGGTTTTTTTTTGGTAAAGAAGAAGATATGACTAGTAATCACATTAAGGATTACTAGATGTAGCAGAAAAGATTTACATTGGTGTCAACTCAATTTCCTAAAATCTCACCTAATTATAATATGACTAGTTTATCCAATTTTGAAGTTACATAGATCTAATGAGTTGGTCCAGTTAGGCCATGGCCTAGAATCACCAAGATGTAGGATTTTATCATGGTATTCTAAACATCCTATGAGTAGCTAAAAGGTTTGATGGTTGTCAAAAGAGATCTCATACTCAAAATGAGTTATATCATCTGGCATTTGTGATTTTTGTAACAAGGCTTATGAAACGAGGAATGAACCAATTAAAGAATCTTATCACTTAATTGGATTGTCCAATGCTCCAAACATAGTTTCCTAAGTACACGCGCACACTCAAAATACATGAAGTAGCAATCAAAATGAATATGCAGGATCTTATTTTGTAGATCTGAATTTGGGTCTGAATTTCTCATGGATCCAAAAATAGGTTCAATACCACTTTATTCAAAACTGGAGACTTCAAATGCTTGAAATATCGGATACCACTTGCAAATTCTAATAATTCATATATGGGAAAATTTTAAATTCTCCAAAAGTTGTCCCCTTAAGTGGAATTCCAAATTTTTTTTTTTGGAGGATTTGAAATCCCAACAAATAATATAGAGAGTGGAATTCCTATAATTCCAAAATGTTTTTTAAGTAGTTGGAATTTGAAACTCTAATGAAAAAAACACAGCATTTTAAATGCAAGAGGACAAGATGTCATATCATGTCTGTAAAACCCCGACCTCCCAAATTCTAATCATAAATTTCGGTAAAGAAACTGGCGCTTGATGTACAATTTAGTTCCTACTTACACCCAATTACAAGTACAACCCAATGCACCAAAAATTGGGTCCATACCAGATAGGATCTGGATCGGGTCCATCTAACCATTTGAGAGCCCAGCAACATGGGTTTAGAGTCTTTAAGCTGATAAAACAAACATCTATTTCAATAGTCCCCGGACTACTGGACATTTTCATACAGAAGTCAAAACCAACAAACGTAATGGCGATACCTGTGCGGCTGTGCGCCCACAACACGCAGTTGTCTTGCCAACAATCTCAGAGAAACAGGGGGAGAAAGCCGCAGCTGGAGAGGATCTATCAACTCCTACATAAAGCCCCTTCATGGCTGCTCCAACAGGGTCAATTTTCATCTCTCTCTCTTTCTCTCTCTCTCTCTCTCTCTCTCTCTCATGATGGGTAAAAATGCTTGGCTCATCTGCATCTGTTTCCTCATTTTGCTTCCAGTTTGCAGATCTCATGCAGTTGAGACTGTTGATGTCCATGCTGCTAAAGATCTCATCCGTTCAAGCCATCTTTACTTGGATGTGAGGTGGGTAGTAAAAAACCAAAAGAGTCTGGATTCCCTCCCTATTACGCAGAAACAGAGATACTGTTCATCCATTCCTAAATCGCCAATTGTGTAAAATCAGCTAATGCACCCTCTAAATTGCTTTCTTGGAATGAGAAAAATCAAGGAAGTGATTATACACATTTGGCGATTTAGGATTGGATGAAACAGGGATCTGGACCTCTCAAGAAAAGTAATTTTTTTCCTCAATTTCAGCTTCATGGTGGAATTTTTGGTGGGTCTGTTTGTTTTGATTGAAATATGAAGTCTTGTTGGGTCCTGGGTGTGTGTATATAGGACGGCTGAAGAGTTCAAACAAGGCCATTTGGAGAATGCTCTGAATGTTCCCTACATGTTCAGCACACCTCAAGGTAGGATTTTATTTTATTTATTTATTTACTTATTTAATCATTTTAATTGTATTTTACCACTTTTTTTAATTTATCTTTTCTGGGGAATCTCAATTCTCAGGTAGAGTAAAGAACCCAGCATTTTTGGAGCAGGTTTCCTCGGTTTGCCAAAAGGATGATCATATTGTTGTGGTATTTTGCTTTGTCAAATCCTTTCATTTCTCTTGTTTTTTTTTAATTCCTCCTGGTGAGTCGTGACAACCTAATGGTGGAACCTAGCATGTGCCCAGTGCACATCAGGTGCATTTTCATCTAAGCACTAAAAACAAATGAGCCCATTTGCATGGTTGCGAGCCAAATCTCAATCCAATAAGAGTTGGATTCAACGTCAGATTGAGCACTTATAAAAATGCATAGATAAAATAATATGAGAAATTCGCATATTTCATAATTGATCAATCTAACATCGGAAAGGATTCTTGCTCTACCCAAATTTGTCTAAATCTCATATAATCATTAATTAGTGCGCTCTACTGAAGAGACTCATGAATTTCTTCTGATTCTGGACCTCAGAGGATTTGGAATGGCTCATTTTTTTTAGCACATTCCCATCAAGTTAGACTAGTTGTTTATTATTTTATATTATTTTTTGGAAGCTTCCTATGTGATTTATTATTTTAAATTATTTTTTTGGAAGCTTCCTATAATCCTATGTGACATGCTAGTGAGTGGAATAATATTCACCGCCATGAAATGCCCATAGGGTGGCTAAGTGGGGTCAGGAAAGTCAGGTTTCTGTTGAATGTTTGTATGGACTGGGGGTTCTTCCTGGCTCAGTAAGTATGGGTTTCCTCTCATTTTGTTTCCTTCCTATTGTTTTCCTCTCCCTTTGTATACATTTGCTTAGATGGTCTAGAATCTAGATGTCCATCTAATTCATAATATTGGAGTCAGGAAAATACTGACCATCTGTGGGCTGTGTTACATGTGAAGTGAGGCCTATCAGATTAAGTGTGTGGCTTAAGGTGTGGGTTTGCTCTCCTTGACTCGTGTTGGAAACCCGCCCTAAATTCTTTTTATAAAATAAAATGCCAAAAAATAATTATATGACTTTCACTTGTGAGTTTCATTCTGGATCCTCTGATTCCACAAATCCGGACAGATTCGATGAGGCCCACTTTTTTATTTAAGCCCTTTAGATTTTAATAAATGGGCTCCACTAAAATAGCTTTCGAGGATTTTTCAATAATTCCCACATAAGGATATGGACTTGGGGATTTTCTGCAGGAGAGTTCACTATTTTGTAATACCCATTAACCTCAAGTCCCAACATTAAAAAAGCAAAGTCCTCAAAATCTCCATGACCAGTTAGGTAGGGCGACATGGAGAATTCTATTTATCCAAGCCCTTCACACTCACTAACATCATGATATGACCTCACACATTTAAAACTCTTCTTAGTTTGTCCCTTGTTCAAATGGTTCACTTCTTTTTTCTTTTTCTTTTTCTTTTTCGGCTAGGCTGTTCCACAAAATGGCCCTTATTGTGTTGAACTTCAATTTCATAGACCCCAAATGTTAAATCAGATGCTTTCCTTATTGATTGAAAATTTCAAATTTTATTTCTAATTAGAGTGACTACTACTGCTACGTGGATGATGCATAAAACAAGTGATTGGAATTTAGCTGATCTCACTTTTTCACACAATCCTACATGGGTATCTCTGATCAGAAAAAACTTTAGTGTCCAACCCATCTTGTGGTCTAATCTATCGGTTTGGATCTGTAAGGGTTGAGCACATCATTGTGAACTAGGAGGTTTTTATAAAAAAAAAAAAATGGGAGGGTTATCTAGCTATCTTGTTGGTCACTCCTAAGCAGCCAATCCAGACTTGATTGCTGTTATGTTTTTTCTTTTTTTTTTTCTTTTTCTTTTTTTTTTTCTATTTTTAAATTAGTTTTTAAGTAAAGGCCCGAGGCATTTGCATATGGTGAAAGTGAAATTAGAAAATCACATTCTAGATGGAGAAAATCGGCTCCTATTATATGTTCATTGGAGAAAATTGGAGGTGGAGAAAGCATTAAAAGATTTGGAGAGGAAAAACAGGGCATGGTTGTGTAACATGGAGAGTTCTGAGATACTATAGAAAATATCTCGACTTTCCAGCACAAATTTTCTGTAGTTTGATGCGGAGCTTATTCCGCATGGAAAGATGAATTGTTTGAAACAACTTTCCTCAAAGTCCGGTATATTCACCAGAAGAAACTACACCAGTGATCCTCACTTTTCCCCACCAAAAAGAACCAAAGGAGGACAGAGGATTCATAGGGAAAGTTCTTTCCCAACCTGCCCATCAAAATGGCCCTTGAACTTTCACATGGTTATGATTTTCTAAGCTAGGAATTATATATCTATCACATGGCTGACTAGAACAATAATCTTCACTGGCTGACTAGAACAATAATCTTCACTACCTAACCATGGCCCATTTGGCATGTGCAAATTCAAGGCCAAAGCCATTGTACCAGTGTATGATTCTCCCAAATTAAAGTTTTCCTCAAAATATGCTCATGTGAAAGAAGGCTGGGAACTTTGGATATTCCAATCTATGTAATTTCTCAATCTATATTCCCTATCCACAATAAGCCTGCTAGATGAATTCAGATCTTGTTGACCTTTGTTAGTATATACACTGAATTCTTACAGCATGATTTATTTCGCTGTTGTATGTTCTCAATGGGATAAGAAGTTTCGGGTAAGGTCCATATTGGACTAAAAATGTTGCAGGGCCCACCAAAATGATTTCCTATCATGGCTTATCATGGCTTTGGACTCACTGTAGTATGGGCTAGAAAAGTTATATTACAGATGATGTACCAGTCAGAGGCTGCTATATCTATGTATTTTGTCTAGTAACAACAAATAATAGAATTAAGAATAAGAGCATCAGAAGTAATCTGTGAATAACACCAAATAGTAGAAAAACTAAGAAGCTCCACCTGAGATGATACAAACATGTACATGGAAAGTTAGAAATAAGCCTTTTACAAAGGATTGAAGTGTTGGAATTTCAAGGAACCAGGGAAAGGCTGACACCATTAAACGCATTTAATTGCATCTATCTAACATTTAAATTTTGAACATGTGAAGGGTTGTCAAAGTGGAGTCAGATCACTGCAAGCATCTGTAGATCTTCTCAGCGCTGTAAGTCGATTTCAATTATAGTTTGAAAGAGGCTTCTTATGTTTTAATATCTATTGTTAGGGGTATAAGAAAAACCTAAAGGTGAAAGAATTGTCTTGTGTTTGAAATGGCAGGATTTCAAGAACATAAAGAACATGGGAGGAGGCTATGCAGCATGGGTAGAGAAAGGCTTCACTGTGGAGAAACCCAAAGTTGAGCTGTAATAATGCTAATCCATCATGTTCCTAATTTATAGACGGCCATTTATACCTACTTGAATTATAGGAAACTTACCACGGTTCCTAGAAGAGATTTGATCTAGTAATTTCCTGCAGTGAGATGTCATTTTCAAATAGTGGGTGCAAACAACATTTTAGTAATTTAGTATATCATACTAGTGGAGCCCTGCACGTGCAATACACGTGCAAGGAACATATTGTTTCATTATGATAATTTGAAAAAATAATATAAATATGAGCTCCCACCATGAGCCAAAGATGGGGTGTAACAGCATAAATACAGGACCAGGACATATGAATACAATATAGAACAAGGATACACAAGGGATGCGTCCCTAGGAGATCAATCAAAGAGCAATAGCCCTATGGAGCAGCTCCATTATGACGAGCCGACGAAGAGAAAGAGGACGGACCAGGGGTACGCTGAGAAGGGGCTCGGATGGAGTCCGAAAACGCATAACCTCTCTTTTCCGCCCTCTGGCGATATCGATCGAGCCGTCTCCGTAAATCAGCAACCACCTCCTCATGACCTTGCGCCATGCAATCCATGCACTGAGCATACTGATCATGAATAAGGGCCCTCTCCTCGCCAAAGCTGAGAGGCGGAGGGACGGAGGCGACAATGGCACCACTCTGCAAGACGACATTTTAAGGAAACATTACATTTAACAAACCCTATAGTGGCGAACGCAGAATTTAAAGGGGGAGGAAAGACCCTCACCTGCGTAGAGGCCTCATAGCTCCTAAGCTTGGCACGTAACTCGTCAACCTGTATATTACAAGATTACAAACCACATCAACAATGGATATGAGGAATCAAGATTGAAACATCACATAAGAAAGCCTCATACCTACGCCTCTGAAGCATCTCTCAGAGCAAGTGCCTTGTCGCGCTTACTACAAGCCTTTGCCTGGAAGATCACAAAAAGCAAATAATCAGGGATCAGTCATTATACAAAAGAAGAACGCAACAAAAGTCTAAGCCTCACTAACCTGCAACTGGTCCATCTCAGCTCGCATTGTCTGGAGCTCGCCCTCCAATCTGATTCTTGTAGCCTCAAATGCTGCCAAGTCCCTGTCCCTCTGCACAACAACCAGATGCCATAAACATCAACTCAAAATGAACAACCAAGTTAGGGACCTTGTACTTCAGAGGTGTCCGCTGGCACATCAATGACAACATCACGTTGTTTTAGCTCCTCCTGCAAGATCTCATCGGATAAGATAAAAGAAATTGTTAGGTTCAAGATGCTACCTCTACAATGAACAGGGAATAGTGATTTCCATACCTCTTTAGCTGCCAACGATGCATGTAACCTCGCTATCATGGCTTCCTGGAATTAAAAAAAAATCATAAAAATAATAAATAAATAAAAAATAACATGACGCAGTAAGTGAATGCCTTAATACATGACATCAAGAGACAATACTCCCTAATCCCTAGGCTACGACTTCAACAAGCATTACCTTATCTCTCATTAGCTCTGTCAACCGAAACACCTCCTCATGAAGGGCTGCCTCAACATCAGAAGCCACTCTCCTAGAGTTCCCCTGCCACAGGGCATAACAAGTACAATTAGAAGAGAAGGATAAGACAATACGGTTAATAAACCTGGTGAAATTTACCTCGCATAGATCATTGCCTAATGGGCATGTCCCTCGACATTCCATCTCAACAGAGGAAGCCATCTGAAATAGAAAAACAACATATTGGATTAAATCGAGAATAGGGGACCATATCTAGACAAGTAAAGATTAATTGATTACCCGAAGCGACAGCAACGTCTCCATCGCCTCAGCACAATTTCGGATAGAATAGGAAGACCCATCGAAATACGACTCGGGGAGTATGTAATGGTGCGTAAGATCCCTCCAACACCGTTCATAATCACCCGATGCTTCTTCATCTGTGCCAAAAGCAGGCGTTTTCCCCCCTCCGTCCCAATCATCAATCTCAGGCTGGTGCGGGTGAGAATGACCGAATATTGCTTTGCCCCATCCCCTATATGAATGACTCATGTTAGGTTCAGGAGGTAGGATAAACTGATGCCTTTCGAATTGGTGAGCAACCGAGTCACGACAAGCCTAGAAACAATCTGGGGAGCGTGTAGCCATATATCCCTCGCAAATAGATGTGCCCCCTCTTGCACTGCTGCTAGCTCATCTTCAGGGCCGCCCTGGTAAGGACACCAAATGATCTGAAAAAGAGGAAAAAGCATAACCCCGAAGGATATCAACTGTTAGCAACTTGAAGTAGGAGGGTGGCCGATTCTGGCCTAATTCCAAAGCGAGTTAATAACTTAAAAGGAAAAGGAGGAAAGAATGACTCACTTCTCGGTCCATCAACTCGTTCAAAATAAAGCGATAGCTCTGCTCATCAGGTTTCATCCTCGAGTCCTTGGTTCTTTTCTCCAGCTAGTGGCATTCGGATACCATTGCGCCGCCCGGGGAGCAAGACTCAACCGCATCGGCAAACACTCAGGGCGACACTGTAGGATATGCTCCCACATCCACACCTGTCTCAAAACAGTTAAATCATTGAAATGTTCAAAGCGAAATATTAACAAATATGGAAAACTGAGTTACCTGAAGGATTGGGACAAAACCCTGGAGACTCCTGTGGCCCCTTTGCACCCGACATCTATCATCCAGGCTATGGAAAAGAAAGGCGAGGGCTGCCGTACCCCAGGCATAATCACCTACCCGGCTCAAATCATCTACAAACCTGAGCAAGGTGCCAAACACTCTGTTGCCCGTCGCATTCGCAAAAAAACATTTCCCAAAGAAATAAAGAAGGAACGCGCGGAGAATCTCATCCTCACCTTGCCTAGCCGATGATAACCGAGGACGTCTCAATGCGACATCAGATCAGGTCCCCTTTTTCCCTGTCGAATTGTCAAAGATCTTCAGTCAATAACATTCATCAATTCGCGGAAAGCAATATTGAAGTCATGGCTTACTACTCACCGGTCACATAGAAAGTCTCGCAAGGAATCCCCACTCTCTTCCGACGATAGTACCCATCGACGGGTACCTCTCTACACTCATATTCTGTAAATGAGAAGGGATTATAAACGTTAGCCACCCAAACAACGACAGGTAAGGATAAACTTGAGAATTTACCTGTAGAGGGAACATCATCACCACCCTCATCGCCTCCAGCCCTTGCTACCCCTGTCGTCCATCGGATCATCACTATCATCGGACACAAATAGCTCATCCAGGGGTGCTATGTACTCCTCGTCATCGGAACCGCTAGCCGCGCCCTCACCCCCATCCATTCCGGCGCCGGACGAATAGCATCGGCCGTACCCGTCCTCGCCCGCTCGCTGGTAGTCAGGGCAGGTCCGTTGTCCCCACCCCTGACTGATGAACCTCTAGCAGCTGCCATTTGCACCTCATGGCCGGCTAAAAACTCGGTCTGATCACGAGACCAACCTAAAATGCATAAGTGACGATAGTGAGTAAGAGAGCAAACGAATTGGAATTGCAAGGACAAGGCTAGAATACTCACGGTCTAGGATCCTCGCCCTCGCTGGACCATAGGCTTCCCACAACCACTCGATGTCAATCTGGCTGGAGCCAAGATAAAGCCGGGCACCAAACAAGTGCTGGAGCAAAGGCCGAACAAGCTTAGGATTAGCATCTGTCGCACCAGTCGAGACTGGTAAACCGCTCACCCTCAAACCCCAACATCTCGCTATGTTCTCAAGGGTGATGGTCATCTCGCCAGTCGGAAAATGAAAAGAATGAGTCTCATCCCTCCATCTCTCCGAGAGTGTACTAATAAGAGCAGGATCAGGGCGAAAAGCAACGATCGACATTAAATCCCCGAAACCCATGGCCCGGACTCCATCCTTCAGAGTGTCTGGCAGCACCGTCCACCACTCTTTCACTTTTAGCCAACCCACTCGCATCCGAGCAAGAGGCACATGTTGGAATTAAGAAAAGCATCACAATCATTAACCCAATAGTTGAAGATAAACAATGACTAGAGGCAATACAAGAAAAGAAAATATAGCTACTTTGCCCGCCTTTATCTCGTCAGCAAGGTGGGGATCCTCCGTGATTTGTGATTTCTTACGCCTTTTTCCTGGACGGGCCGCAATCGGATCCATCTCCAGCCCCTCAGCAAGCCCAACTCCAGGATCTTCCATGAGTCTATCTAAGGGAACACTCCCTGGGTTTCCCGACGGACCCTCTACCGACTCTGTTGTCATTGAGGCCCTCTTACAAGCAAGCCTCGTCTTCATCCTGCACATTTGGAAAGAAAAGAAAGCGCATATGAAAAGTGTCAAGTAAGAAACGCACAAGTGGCAAGGTAAAATTTAAAAGATCTCACATTGAATACTATGCAAAGCAACCAAGCTGAACCCAAGAGAGACATTAAAATAGGAAAGCATTGACCAAACAATCCCAAGGTAAACCAATCCAAGAACAAAAGTGAAACCGATAGCCAAGACTAAAAACAATAATAATAATATATAATATACCAAGTGAAGCGAATCCCCACTCAAGCCAAGACACCACCACCATGACCCTTGTCCCATCACGATCAAAACCACCACACTCTATTCATCACCATCGAATCACCCCTATATATATATATATATATATATATATATATATATATATATTAGTCACTAAAATCACCCCACTTCGTCCTTATTAACCGAGACAACCAATAGGTTCAGCCCCACCAACGAATCTTTTCAGACCTCACCGAATCACGTAAAACCTCCATCCTGCCATCTAGCAGACAAACAAGCAAAAAAAAAAACAGAGAGAAGAGGCAAAACGCATGGAGACAACCCCCAGGACACCCCCAAGATGTCCAAGAGGCACCCCAATATCAATGGTCAAATCATGGTCAAATAATTCCCCACATGCCAATCTGACCACACAGACGATAAAATAGGGGGGGGGGGGGGGGGGGGGGGGGGGGGTGGTGTTCATAGCCATCCCCACCATTTCATTATTCCCAACTAGTCACAGTAAATGCCCATTTTCCACCCAAGCTGATTTTGCCAAGGGATCCCCATTGTGCAACCTTTCAAATTTGAATCATGAGGGCTGAGATTGCCAACCTCATAACTAAGGCAACCCCACTGCTTTTACCCCTCGTCGAAATCCACCATGTCCCTAGCTGCCCATGGCCAAAACCAAGCCCAAAACCCCATTCTACAACCAGTAAAAAAAAAAGAAAAAAATAAACAGAGAGGAGAAGACAGTCAGGAAGGTGGGACCCACATACCTGCCTTTTCTGCCTGCGTTTCTCTCTCTTCACTTCACCTCTGCTGCCCCCCTCCTTCACTCATCCCTCACCTGCAACAATGGCAGCAACACATTTTAAAAGAAAAAGGGGAAAGGAAACAGAGAAGAAGAGCAAAGAAGTAAAAGAAAGTAAAAAAAAACAGAGAGAGAGAGAGAGACATACTTGGTCCTCTCTTTCCTCCCTTCTCTCCTCAGCCCACTCGGTCTTCACCTGAAACCACAGCAGCATTCAAAAAAAAAAAAAAAACTAGAAAAGGAAATAGAAAGGAAAGAATGGAGAAAGAGGGAGATAGAAACAAGAAGGTGAGATCCACATACCTAGGCCAGGGGCGAGCTTCCCCTTTTCTCTCCTCCCTTCTCTTCCTCCTGTTCACTCGTTTTTCACTTGCAACAATGGCAGCAACAACAGAGTTAAAAAAAATAGAAAATGAAGAGAGAAAAGAGAATAGAAAAAAGGAAAAGAGCAAATCTACATACCTTGAACTCCCTCTCCTCCTCCCTTCACTCTCCTTGCTGCATCCAAGATTTCCACCTGCAACAATGGCAGGAAGTAAAAAAGGAGAAAGAGAAAAATTAGAAAATGGAAAGGAAGGTTAAGACCCATTTACCTAAATGCCGACGAACCTGCGCGTTGCTTCTTCCGCCTATTTCACCAACTCGGCCGTGCCCTGTTCCTCACTCTCCCCTGTGCCTCACCTGGACAAGAGCAAGAAAGAAAGAAACGAAACGAAAACAAGAGAGGAAAGAGAGGATGGAAAATGGAAAGAGGGGGAAACGTTGGGGCATCAAAAGCCCTAACAGTTGTGACCTAGCGCCCAGCCCAGCACCATCACGTGGTGGGGCCCTCTCTAAGGGTGACCCACCTGAAAAAAGGGCTTGTTTCTCTCGCCCAATAATAATAATAAACTGAACGGAAAAAAAAAAAAAAAAACCAGAGAAAAAGAGGGGGACAGATCAAGCCTAACATTAATCTAATCATCAATAGGGATGAAGATTAAGACATAATTCACCTACAGGTTAAGTTAAAGTCAATTTTTATTAATAACTACAATCCAACCTTGACAAAATTTGACTTAACTTGATTACCAACCTCGACGCTAGACGAAGTTCAAGATTATCGGCGACACATCAATGGCCCATCTCTACCTACGAAAAACAACAGTACAAACAACATGCAAAGGTCGGTTGATTCAGTTTGAAATACATTATGGATTCACCATAGGTATCATATATTAATAGTTCATGCATCCAAAGCCATGCATTCACCCACATACTCCACATCATCATACATCAACTAGAATGCACACGAGCATGCAAAAAAAAAAAGAAAATAATAAATAAATCATATAAAAAAAAAGAAAAAAACTAAGAAGAAGTCCAAGCACAATTACATAACCATGATCACCATCAAACATCCATAAAACGGCTATCCAACATAACTCATCATCATCATTAGCATCATCATAGCAAATTTCATTACCATTCAATACTAAGCACTACCACATAACAGCCCAAAATAAAAACAAAACAAAAAAGAAGAAAAAAAAATCTAAATCAACTTTTATTGAACTCCAATAAGAGTCATTAAACAATAACTATAGCAATAAACTTAATCAATTGAATCCTAAACATTGACTAAAATAGAGGTCACGACCTTTGTTACTAATACCCTAGAGAGCGTCTATCACTAACTAAGATGGTCTTAATGACCTGACCTCTCGTATAAACAAAGAGAAACTAGCCTAAGGTAAGGATTTCTGATAAGTCGTCTACAGGGGGTGAACCATCCCGTTAAAAATTGGAAAACGAGCCAACCGCGCCTCCATTCCTGAGATGTTGGTCTCAAGCCGCCCCTTTACCTCCTCAAAAGTGTTTAAAGGATCCCGAAGAGCATCACCAATCTCCCGAATTAGCCTGAAATCGTCCAAGTGAGCAGTGTATACTAGATGGATAAGCGCTGAAAGGGTGGTGTTTTGCATCTCGAAATACTTTTTGTAGTGCCTTGGGATAGCCTATTCGGCTTCGTGTGGGCAGGACATGGTCATGAGCTCTAACTGATCCATCCGCCTATATAATGCGTTAAATTCCTCAGTATGAGCTATTTTGCTAGCAGTCTTCATACCCTCCCAAGCTTCAAGCATCACCTGAAGGTCCACCATACTCCACAAAAGGGACTGGAGTACGTCATTAACGAAAACTGGTAAGTCTTCCAGAAGCCCGTCGTAACCACATAACCTATCAAGAGCGGTCCTCCCTACGATGCATAAACCTCCGTACAGCCCACAAATCTTCCTATATTTCATCACCAACAAATCATATGTCCTACGCTTGACTTCCACGAGCTGTTGATCCATCATCTCTTCAAATTGGAACACGCAATCGTAGGTGGCAGGCATGGATGACCTATGCTTGAGATAGAACTCAATTCGCTCCTCGGAGTCATGGTAACCTATCCTCCAATCCCCTGAGGACCAATACTCGTCCCCTGGTGAATAGGGTTTGTAAGTGGGGGGACCTCCAACACCGTCAATGACGAACAAGAATACTGGAGCGCCAGCCATCGGAGTAGAATGAGACCTATAAACACATATACAAGGCATTAGAAACCTTTCACCTAATAAAAAAACAATCCAAGAAGGCTTAGATCGAAGGAACCCAAAAAATAAAAAATAAAGGGAACCACATGGGCGCACCAAGGGTGGCGCCCAGGTCTATACCAAGGAATTCATCCTGAAAGGTCTAGGTTCAGCGATGAAAATTCTATCAGGCCTTCCCAAATCCGTGCTAAATACTCTTAGAAGTATTGTAGGATTATCCTAAGCCGTTTTAGGAGCCAAAAATTCCAAATTGCATACAACATCTAAGCACAAATGAAAAGAAAGGGAGTAACATAATGATAACAAAGAAAACATCATAAGATCAAAAGAAGAACAATGAAAGAGTGACGAACTGAAACAGAGAATGAGGAGGAAACAAATACACATAAAAATAAAAATAAAAATAAAAACACACACTTGGGTGCACCAGGGATGGCGCCCAAGTCCACTTCAAGGACTTCATCACGAATGGGTTCGGTTTAGCCTAAAATTATCCATCACAGCCCCTGAAATCCGTGGGATAAATCACCAAAGGTACTGTTCAGTCACTTTCAGATCACTAGGGAACCAAAAACATGCCCCCTTGTCAAAGTAACTCTGAATTAAATACTCATGTAATGCAACATCTTTGTTTTTAAAAAAACAAAAAAAAAAAAAAACAGAGAGAAGAAGAGAAGGGAAATTAAAGATGATACAACCCAACCAAAAAAAAAAAATCAATCTGAAGCAAAAAAAAAATCACACCATGCCAAAAGAGAGAACAAAATAAACTAGAAGATATATTGCATGAACTAGAACCAACAAAGATGAAAGAGTGCTTACTTGGGAGCAACAGAAAGACCAAAGACCCTGGAATTCGGAATTTGGAAGAGTAGGAAGTGTGAAAAACCCAAAGGCAGCCATTCCTTATACAAGTTAGTGTCCTAATTCGAAAAGAGGACGGAATGCCACTTGGGCGCACTTCTGGTGGCGCCCAAGTCCTTCTACCTCCCAAATTTTGTAGGAGTGCCACTTGGGCACACTCCTAGTGGCGCCCAAGTCCCTTCACTTCCCATTTTTCACTACGCAAAGAATACCTTGCATACCCACATCGAAGAATCCTGAGCCAAGTAGGAGAGACCACTTGGGCGTACCTACCTAGAAGCACATGGGCACCCCTCCATGTGCGCCCAACCATACCTTTTAACCCAGGGAGCCCCACAATGCACAGGTCTAAAATCAAAATGACTTTTCGATGATTAGTAAACAAAACAAACAAAAACAACAAGAAACAATGATTAGAAGAAAGTAATAAAAGAAACTAAGTGGCGAAAACCCGCGCACCGAACATCACCCCTTCGCAAGGAAAATCGTCATATACACTTTGGTCCCATCACGCATACATTGTGCATTGCCATCAATGTCATCTCTATCAATGAAACTAGAAATGTTACCTTTGCAAATAATGAAACTAATCACTAACAAAAAATGCAGAATCTTTTAGTGTTTGTTCAATGCAAGTTTCCAAAGCAAAAATGAGAGCACCAAAGGTG
Source organism: Umbellularia californica (assembly GCA_028538565.1). Taxonomy (NCBI): domain Eukaryota; kingdom Viridiplantae; phylum Streptophyta; class Magnoliopsida; order Laurales; family Lauraceae; genus Umbellularia; species Umbellularia californica. The sequence goes on from JAPQWN010000007.1 coordinate 58,304,858, forward strand.
ATTCAAGCACACTATTGGAGATGAATGGCATGAACTTCAGCAAATGAACATTGAAAGAAAGCGGTAACGATCCCTATCGACGGATTTATGGAAAGCTCTTGAGGTAAGTATCCCTAACCATGATTTTCATGATTTTACCTCACGTCTGGAAATTGAGTCGCCATAGGCCTCCCTTAAGCGCTTATGATCGGTACGACGACCATAATACTGTGTTATCACGAATTGTGGTGTTTGCCGACTCAAATCTTGATGTTGGAGGATGGAATCCGTGTAACTTGAAACTCTCCATGATAAGCACGAAATGATGATCGGATCTATCATGAGTTCTCATCTAAGCTTGGGTGAAGACCGAGATCCCTAGAGGGTGACAGTTATTCCGGTGAACATCTTTCATTGGTTTAGCTTTTTCGATGCATACCTAAGTTTCAAAATAAAATCTATTTAAAATAATATATATGCATCTCGTTCTCACATGCACTTCACACCATTGCTTGAACTATGTTTATGATTGCCTTCAAGATCCCCATTATTGCTAGTTAATTTTAACTATGCCTTGGGTATTCAACTGTGGATGAAAGTTAAAAGACGTTATATATGACAAATTGAATTGAACTCTATTACAAGAATAAATGAAACTCTAATAGTGACTTAGCCAATTAAAAGACCAACTTCTGATTCAGACCACCGGGGCACAGTTCCCACCATCATTTTAAATTAAGCAACCATGGCACAGTTCCCAACCCGCCACGTGGCAATATCACTGGCACCGAGGCACAGATCTCGAATTTCCAATCAAATCAGTAGGCACTTAACTTCTTGTTTTTTCCTTTTTCCCCTGAATCAGAATTGATCCTAGAAAAGTGAACCTTACCCTTAGAATGAGTTTGCAATTGCATACATCCGTAGGTGGCCACTCCCGCGAGCTCAAAAGCTCCCGTGAGTCATGAGTGGTGTGTCTACTTTCTTTGGAGTACAACTCTCCACGTGTTGTTCTCCAAAGAGGGGCATACTGTAGACACCTCATTTGGCCCCCTATGATAGCCTTAAACACCTATCATATATAACGGTGCCCCCATTTCACCCATAATTGAATGGTTAATGGCATAATTAAGATTACTTAATGACGATGAAGATGCTTGTTGAAAATTTTATACTTAGTTCGACAGTCTCTAGAAATTCGTAAGAGAAAAGGCCAAATCGCGTCGAGATTTCGAGTCCAACCCACTACTCATACAAAGAATAGGCTACAACACTATCCAAGTCCCTTCCAAACCACATAGAACACACTCGGGTTGATCCTAAAGAGATTACACTTAGTTTACCTAAGTACGATGCGACTAGCATGATTTAAACAACTAGAATCTTTGACCCAGATATCCCTACTATTTCCTGAACTTTAATCACTATGATGTATGGACCAAAAGATTCTACATTCTGAGAGCTTTCCGTCGATATATAGAACGTCCAAATCCGATGAACGAATCAAAAGATATAGCCGTCGGAAGATTACCCTCCGAACCTCCACCAGGCACACACCTGGGCGCCCCTGTAGGTGCGCCCATGTCCCAGGGATGCACTTGGGTGGCACACACTAGTGCGCCCAGGTCCCTGGTTTCCATAGGAAATCACTTAGGGGCATATTTAATTGCATCATGCTTTACCTTTCATAGTTCCGACACGATCTCAACCTAAAAACGAACCGAAACCAAACCTGAGTCCATTTGACCCAAGACATGACATGGGCGCACACCTGGAATCAACTTGGGCGCCACCCCAAGTGCGCCCAGGTCCCAGACATGTTAAAAATCCACTTTGATGTATACTTAGGCATGTTTTACTCTACTCTTCGCAGTTTCGACTCGGTTTAGACCCAAAAACAATCTGAAATCGGACCCTAGACCCGTTGGCTTTCAAAATTGGACATTGGCGCCACCATGTGGGCACCCAACTCATGGGACCCACTTGGGCACACCTCCATGTGTGCCCAAGTCCCCAAAAGCCCTATCTCACCTTGGTTTGCGTGAAACCTCTAGAAACTCGTGCAAGCAGTAACCCTAACCCCTTTTCCACGTCAAAATCCCTATAAATAGACTTTTTATTCTACTTTTGCAAAGGGAAGGCTACCAAAAAGAGAGAAAAAGTGGAGTAAAAAAGAGAGAAAAAGAGAGAGGTCACAAAGGAGATCTCTAGATTTAGAAGAAAGGAGAAAGAATGACACTTTGGTTCTCCAAGATGAGCAATGGAGAAAGCCTCCCAAAGCCATTTGCACAAAAGTTTCGATCGAAGACTTGAAAGAACACGAATTCAAACCGGTATTTCTAGATTTAGTTTCTTTTTAGCTAACCATCAATCACCATTAGTAGTTAAAAATATACTTAGGATCATGCACACATTGTAGATCTGCATTGTTAGTGATATTTTTCTAGTAGATCCAATATCTAATATTCATTCATTAGTAACATGCTCAGGATCATGCTTAGTCTGTAGATTTGCATCTTTTTTGCCATCCTGAACTCGTGATTAGGATAGATTTTGCATCCATCTCATTCTCGTTAGGAAAAATCCGAATCTGAAAGGAAAAGTACTAAAAAAAACAAAGAAGAGCACTTTGGCACCATTGTGTGTGCGCCCAAGACCCAGGAGTTGGGTTTTGACCTTAGTTTTCACCCCGTTGGTAATTTCTCTCTCAAATCCGGGTTTCTATTCATATAAGTTGGTATCAGTACCCTTGGACCTGTGACTTTGTGTTCAAAATCGCCTGAAAAGCATTGAGAAAAGAAACAAAATAGAAAGAAAAGTACAACAGAGAACTTGGGCACCCATACAGGTGCGCCCAAGTCCAAAATTGGAGATTTGACTCCAACTTTCCATTTCGCGTGCATTTTGCTTCGGAAATCCGAGTCCATCCTCATATAAGTTGATATTATGGCATTCGGATTTGTTAATAATATTGAAAGAACAGAAAAGGGACCAAGCATATTGTTGAAAAGAGGAAAAAAGTACAGGAAGATACTTGGGAGCAACCACAGGTGCGCCCAAGTCTCAAGTTTGGGGATTTGACTCCGATTTTTCGTTTCATGTGCTTCTTTGCTTTTTGAATTCGAGTCAATCCTCATACAAGTTGATACGAAGACCTTCGGATCCGTAAAGAGCATTAAAAGGATCAAAAGAGGAGTAAACGTCATTGCTAGAAAAGAAGGAAAAGAGACAAATGAAAATTAAGTACTTGGGCGCCACTGCGCCCAAGTCCTTGTAAAGGGATTCACCTCCGAATCTTAGTGCTGCATTATTATTTTCAAATCCGGAAGTTTTGATATTAATAATTCATAGTAGGACATTGCACTTAGTCACAAATTGTTAGAAATCACACCGAGACATTGCCAAAAGTCTGAAATACATCACAACCCGCAGAGGGAACACTTGGGCGCCACTGTGTGTGTGCGCCCAAGTCCTGCAGGAGCACTTGGGCGCCCCTGTGTGTGCGCCCAAGTCCCCAGTTTGACTCCTGGCCCGCATTTTCCTCATTTTGCATTGCATTTAACTTGTTATTGGATCTCTGTGATAACTTTAGTTGATTGCTCAACTTCCGGACTTCAAAATATTAGATTACCGTACTTAGGTTGCATTGTTTGCATAAAATACCAAAAAAAATTTATAAAAGCATAAAACTCTTCCCTTCTCATCTTGCTCTTTAGTAATTAGAGAAGAGAACAAAAAATAAAAAAATAAAAGAAACAGAAAAGTCCATAAAAAGGAAAAGAGTAGACATTAAGTAGAGGACTCTAGATTGTTCTTTAGGATAACTTGCATTGTTTTTGCATAAAAAACCAAACACCAAAAAAAATCACAAAATCATAAAATACTTCTCCTCTCATCTTGCTCACTAGTAATTAGAGAAGAGAACAAAAGAAGTTAAAAGAAGTAGTTGAATTATAGAATTAGACATTAACTAGATAATCCTAGGTTATTCCATTCATGCCTAAGTAAATTAATAAACTTGACCAACCCTAACTTAAACCCTTAATTAATTCGAGACACCTAATTAAAACACTTAATTAAAATCCATAGACTTAATTAATTAATTAATTAATTAAATCCCTAAAACTGATTAACAACTCCTAAAAAAACTCCTAATTAAATAAAACTTTAATCAACAAATCCCAATTAAAATCCTGATTAACAAACCTAATCAATAAGCTTTAATTTATTAAGACCCTAATCAATGAAATTCGATTAACAATACCAAATTCAAGCCCTAATTAAACTTTAATCGAACATTGATAACCAACTCCTAATTTGAACCCTCATTAACACGATATACCTATCAAATTCCGAAAATAAAAACATCTCCCAACAAAAATCGAACACTTGAAATTAACTTAAAAACACCCTAGAAGATAACAAGCTATTAGACTGACACTTAGGAGCAACCACAAGTGCGCCCAAGTCACTCTTGACACTTGGGAGCAACCACAAGTGCGCCCAAGTCACCCTTGACACTTGGGAGCAACCACAAGTGCACCCAAGTCATCCCAGACACTTAGGAGCAACCACAGGTGTGCCCAAGTCATCCCAGACACTTAGAAGCAACCATAGGTGTGCCCAAGTCACATCTAGTTCAGGAATCATCGAATCCCCTATTAATTTCAAATCTCGACCCAAATCAACACATTAGAACGCCCTTACGATTTGAAACAGCTGAAGTCAGAAGCCTAAATAAACCTAAAAGACCAAACCGACTTAAACTACGAAAACATCCACATAGGCACCAATCTCTTGGCACCCATCCTCCCCCAATCACTAAGAAATCTAATTAATTGAAACCTAACTTAATTCTAATAGACACAACACGATGAACTACATTTAATTTAAAGAACATCAAACCATAAAAGTTCAACCTCAAATCAATCCAAAAAAAAGAAAAAGACGCGAACCGAACAGTTGGCGCCCAAGTCATCCAGAGAGACTTAGGCGCCACCATAGGTGCGCCCAAGTCCCATTCTAGTCTCGGGACCATTGCATCCCAAATCACTTCAAATCTCGGCCAAAATTAAAATCTTAGAACCCTTACCGAACCAACAACAACCTTGAAATTAGAAATTCAATTAGCTTAAACCCATCTGGAACCTTGAATCAAGGAAGAGCGACCATAGAACATCAAATTCCAACTTGGGCGCCACTGCTGCTGCGCCTAAGTATACAGAAACACTTGGGCGCCCACACAGGTGTGCCCAAGTCCCCTGTTTTGACTAAATTGTGAACTCTAGTTCCGTTTCGAGTTCTGGACCTAAGACTATTAAAATTAACCGATCCAAAACATAAGACAACATCAAAACAAAAACTCACACTTATCAAAACCCCACGAAACTCCAAAACCAAGCCGATACCATCGCAAATAATCGAACCATATAGAGCAGCCACTTGGGCGCCACCACAAGTGCGTCCAAGTCCTCTTCCACCCCCGTTTTGCTAGTTTCAATATCCTTTCATCATTTAAAGTAAAACCCGAGACTCCAGAGCCTTTAACACACTAAAATAGAACCTTAAAACACTCTTAACTCATCCCTAAATAACTCTTAATCAAACCACAACTTAAAACAAACCAAATCAAAATTAATAAGCTGTTTAGGCATAGGAGCTATCAAACTTAGACAATTTGCACTCTAGTATTAGATCAGATTTCTCCATTAGATAGATTAGAGCATTAGGCTTCATCCCATCACTTTTCTTGTTCCATTAAGGACCTTAGGTTCGGGTTAATCCGATGATCAGTAATAAAGCATTAATCACGTAAATCCAAGTAAAATCCCCTAGTTAGACCCTTCTTGGCCCAATATCAAAAATCCATAAAAACTATAAAACCAACAAAATAAACCCAAAAAGATTTTTCCTTTATTTCTTCATGCACCTCAGGTGCCAGATATTTAATTGAACTTAATGATAAAAGGGAATGAAGAACTGATTTCTAAAATTGAATAAATGAGAATGACGAGATTAGATGAGTGATTTCGCACACACTTATAAATAATCACGGCCCATCGGCCACTTTAAAACAAACACCGGCCCATCGGCCACTTTAAAACAAATACCGGCCCATCGGCCACCTCCAATCAATTTCAGCCCATCGGCCTTTCACTATCATCACTCGTGTATCGCACACAAAAAACACAGAAATCACAAGTCAAAGTCTCATTTGCATCATTGTTTTGGTTTGCAAAGTCAGCCTTTAAACCCTATTTTGCCAAGGGATTCGAAGGGGGTACCCGGGAACGGGGCCGATCCTCTTCTTAAATATTTGGCACCTCCCCCCTTTTATTTTCCTTATTTTAATTATTTTATTTTACTTGGATATACTATGATTTTGCTATGTGAGGATTAACCTTATTTGGACTTTAACTCGTAACCCTGAATTGACCCTATATTAAAGAGACCCAAATTAATGTGACAAGACAATCGTCGTGTGTTGCCGGCAGCACATTAGACGGGAGGAAGAACCCACCTATTTATTTTCTCCCATTTTTCTTCGACTTTCGTCGAAGAACCGTGTAACGGCCGTTATTGTAGCTGGCGATCGTGATCCGTCGATTTTGAGGGTAGTCGGAATCCTCACTTTCGATGTAAAATTTAAATAGCACATATATAGATGAATGGAGATATTCCCAAGCCCATGGGGGCGGGGAGCGGGGGTCGAAATTCACATCTGACAGGATGGAACCAGAATTTCTCGGATGGGAATCCAATAATGACGGAAGTTTTTTTTTTTTTTTTGAAAGGTTAAGATTGAATTCATCAAAGGGAGAAATGGTGTTCCAATCCGAACAAAAGCTCAACATTTCTGCGAGCACTGAATCCAAAAGGGAAAGAACCAAGATTTCTCAATTCTGAATTCAAAAGTGATTGAAGTTTTTTTTTTTTTTTGAAAGGTCAAGATTGAATTCATCAAAGAGAGCAAATGGTGTTCCAATCCGAACAAAGGCTCAACATTTCTGCAAGCACTAAATTTTAAAGGGAAAGAACCAAGATTTCTCAATTTTGAATTCAAAAGTGATCGAAGTTTTTTTTTAACTGTTTTTTTTTTTAAGGGTGCACATAGGTTTCCAATTCGGTCTTATGAAACTTTAGTAGATAGATCAGCCCTCAGATAAAGGTAGGATTACTTAATGAACCCGTTTGGAAGACCCTTGCCTCGAGCAGTCTAGCTGCCTCCACACTCTGGAGAAGGCTTTTCTTAGATCTACTCTGGTCAAAGAACGCAATTGGTGCAACCTTAATGTTTTTTTTTTTTTTTAACTTTTTTTTTGAAATGTTTCTAATCAACTCATCAAAGAGAGCGAATGGTGTTCCAATCCGAACAAAGGCTTAAACATTTTTGCGAGCGCTAAATCCGAAAAGGAAAAACCAAAGTTTCTCAAATTTGAGTCCAAAGGAGAGGAAACTGATTTTTGTTTTTTTTTTTTTTTTTAAGTTTGAAATGAGATTTTTTTTTTTTTTTTAAATCCCTATTGGACTCATCAAAGAGAAAATAAGGCCCATTCCCCGATACGAACAATAGCTGCAAACATTTTTGTGAGCTATCAAGTTCGAAGAGAAGATGATCAAAGTTTCTCAAAATTGAATCCAAGAAAGAGAAACTGGAATTTTTTTTTTGAAATGAGAAAGAGTGAATGAAATCCCATCTCATGTTTTCTTTAGATGCAAGATCCAACATAGGCCACCAACTAGAAAGTGGCCAAGGAATCTAAGCATCATTTTCTCAAATGAACGCATCCCACTGGGTGTACCAACTTGATGGACCCGGCCTTTCGTCCTCTCCTTCCACCCCAGGGGCTGCCGGGGTCCGGCGGAGGAGAAAAGCGGGTTTCAACATTTTTTGTATGGGTATGTCAAATTTTCTATTATACTTGGAATTTGGAGTAGTGATGATCCGGAGATTCACCTTCACAAATAAAAAGGAAATCGATCATTCTTTCTAACTTTTCAAATTGTATAAATATTTAAGAAAAGAGACAAGTTTTTTTTTTTAATGCCGTAAGAGGCGATTTTTTTGTTTGTTTGTTGTGAAAGGCGATTTTTGCCGTGAAAGGCAATTTACAAATCTCATAAATAATGAAAGACAAGAATTGTGATTTTTTTTTGTCTCTTTAAAAAAATACAAAGTACAATTGAAAAGAAAGAAAAGGGATCTAACTTCTTATGAGATTGTGGGGATACGTTCAGATCGACGGTCGCAAGTCATGTATGGACTTCGCCATCGTCCTTCAAATGAGAATGCTTGATGCTTTGACTCTTTGGCTTGGATTGGACCTCAGATTTTTAGAGGATAAAAACCAAGGGGAGGTCCTATATCCCATAAAAAAACCAAGTAAACGGGCTGAAAAGCCGCATTTAGGCCATATTGGATAGAAGGAGAGGAAGAGCTTTTGCCTTGGGGGGTGGCCCCCAAGGGACTTCGATCACCTTGTGGTGTTTCTTGCAGCAGAGTAGCTAAACTTCGGCTCCCTCTAGGCGTGAATTTCTCTTGAATTTTCTGGATTTCCGGAGATCGGGATCGTATCCTTTCTTCTTGGAATGACCCTGCCTTTTGGTGGCCATAAGGTGGGTTTATGAGCAATGATGGTCATGATGAGAGATTTGATGACATTGATGCTCTATGATGAGAGGAGTTTCAAGTTTTTATTTCTTGATTTTGTAACTCCCTTTTCTTTGCTTGTGATTAGCCGATGGAGAATGATGGGCATTTAATCGCCTTTAATCTCCATGATGAGTGGAGTTTCATGGTTTTAATGCCATGATTACTTGGAGTTGTAACTTCCATTTGCTTGCTTCTGATTGGGCAGTAAAAAATAATGGTTAATGACCGCATTAAGTTGTCATAAAATGGGTCAATTAATAGCATTAAGTGGTCGCCAGGGCATTTGAAGAGTCGCATGCCGCGCCGCGTCTTTTGAAATTCTTCTTGTGATCATCGCTGATGGATCCGCATGTTGTTTGATGTCGGATTGCGATGCAATTTCAGACATTGATTGATGTCAGTGGGCCGGTGACATTTGTCTTGTCGATTTCTCGATCGGTCGGACAGAAAGTGTACTTTCTTGGTCAGCCGATTGGCGATCTTGGAGCGATCAGTAATGATTCCATGCTCTTGACGGAAGATCCAATATGTTGGCCAAGATCAGTCATTTCCAAGCATCAAAAATTGGATTTTTGGAAAATCATAGGGACTGGAACTCTCGAAACGCGGAAAAGATCGGAAAACGGGCCATCCGGCTGAAAATCCGGCGACCCGGTTTTCCAAGGTCGCCGCCGACCATGCACCTATGGTCGCCGGTGACCTTGGCCCATGGGGGTTTTGTCCCCTTTGGTCGCCGCTTCGTTTTTCGGTCGTTTCTTCTTCTTTTTCGTTCCTTTTTTCTTCTGTATTTTTCTTGAAATTCTTCCTCAATTATTGACTTGATTTTCTTAGAGAAAACTTGACGAGAACTCGCGCAAAACTGGAGCACAAAGTTTCCCATTTTTTGGAAAAGCCGAAGACTTTGTAGCCGATTTTCCGTAAAGAGTCGAAACTAGGTCAAATGATGTTGGAATGACCTGAAATTTGAGGCGAAGCCTCTTGAGCAGTGGATAGGACCAACCATGGGCTTTTATTTGAGTTTTGAAGCCGTTTGGGGTCCCGTCGATGCTAGACTTAATTTTGCTGCGAGGAAGATGTCGAGCTGTGATATACAGTCAACCGATGTCCGATTGACCTGAAATTTGACAGAGAGCCTATTGGAGTCATGTAGACATGATTCATTAGCTCCGATTTGGATGTCATGGTCCTAGGATGCTCCGCCGCCAGTAGGCTTGATTTCGGAGCGTTGAAGTCTGATCAAACGTTGTCAAAATGACTTGAGATTCGACGTGTAGCCCTTTGGAAGCACGTTGAAGCCACTCATATACTTTGTTTGATGAGTGATGGCCTCGGTGGTTCTCGCTGCCGAGAGGCTTGATTTTGCTGCTCGAGCGTTGATGGAGGGTCAAACGTTGTCGGTTTGACTTGAAATTTGACAAGGAGCCTTTTGGAGGTATTTTGGAACCATCCGTAGGCTCTGATTGAAGTTTTGATGTCTTCGACACTGTCGCCGTCGGGAGCGCCTGTTTAGCTGTCGGAGGAGTGAAGTTAGGCCAAATGATGTCGGAATGGCCCGAAACTTCATGTGTACCTCTCTTTTAGCTGTTTTGAAGGATCTTACAGTTTTTGTTTGATTCCGACAAGATCTTATGCTTGAAGTAGCATTGCCTGTTTGTAGTAGCATGCGGCTTCATGTAGCTTCTTAATGTTGAGGAGGCAAAGTGCCTTTTTTTTGTCAACAAAGGTTAGTTGCACCAACGCTGTGATTGGTAAAGCACGAGCAGCTTTCAAGACACCGTTAAAAGTTTCAACCTTATTTGTAGTCATGTGTCCCCACCTTTTGCCTTCGTCATACAACAATGTCCAAGATGCCAGAGGAATCTTTCGTAGCCATCGAGTAACAGCTCCATCATCAATGGTGTCAATCTCGGCCCAAAATTTTTCAAACTAAGCTTGTTGGGTTAGTAAGGACATCCTGTGGACTACATTCTTCAACTCTTGTTCTTGAACATAGTGTTGAAATTATTGGCCAGATGTCTGATACAGAAACGGTGATAAGCCAGTGGCTCTCGCCAACCAAGATGGGGATCTTTCATGGCATTGATGATGCTGATATGTCTATTAGAAATTACACATAAACCTGGTCGATCTGTGACCTTATCTCGTAAGCATGCCATAAACCAGCTCCTTGAAGAGTTTGACTTCCCCTCTGTTACAGCAAATGCCAATGAAAATAGTTGTCCATTCCCATCAAAACCTATAGCAATCAGCAATTTCCCCTGTTATTTCCCGTATAAGTGAGTACCATCTACACATATCACAGATTGACAATTCCTAAAACCTTCAATTGCAGGACCAAATGCCCAAAATACTCGTTTGAACATTTAAACATTTGGGCAGTTTGTTTGTTCACAATTCCAGACAACAACCGTCCCCGGATTTGATCTTTGGAGTGCATCCATGAACTCTGGTAGAACCCTGTACGACTCATCCCAATCACCAAACAACTGAGCAATGGCCATTTGTTTTGCAAGCCATGCTTTCTTGTAAGAAATTGTGAAGTTGAACCGTGCCTTTATGATAGCAATAATAGCACCGATGGTAATAGACAAATCCGTTTTTACTATCTCTTTGATATAATCTACAACGAAACCAGAATCAAGTTGAGCGTGGTCCCGGTTTATAATAAGATTTGAACAAGTATGAACAGGTTGTAGTCTCGCAATCCTAAAGAAATAATGCCCATCAGGCATTGATGCAATCAGTTTCCAGTTACAGCCACCTCTTTTTCTGCACTTCAAGATAAGACGACCAGGATCAGAGTGTGTTACTTTGTATTACGCATGTGCTTCAATGTGGTACATCTTCACTGCATAAATCAGTTCTGCCTTCATTGCAAATTGTGCTCCGACATACAATTTTTCATTTGTATTTTGGAGTTGAACTTGTTGTTGCACCCACTGACTATCCACAGCTTGGTTGGCCCAGCTAACATCTATAAATTCTAGAGCTGGAGGCTCCATATGGTGAGCAGATGTCCCAGCACCCATACTGTCATGAAATTGAGAGTATGCAGAAGGCCCTGCGTCCATACTGCTCTGAAACTGTGAGAATGTTGTAGGCCCTACACCAATATAACCATGAAACTGAGATTGCTGGCCAATCTCGTATTGATGCTCATCACCATCATCATTCTCTAAGATCTTGTCTTCTTCTTCAGAATCATCGGATCGAAGATCATTGTGGCTGAAAGTATCTGCGCTGAGAGCACATATATCCTCTTGTGATATCAAATGCGGAATTACATTTAAGTTCATTGTGATAGCCCTGAGATCCATGGGAGATAGGAGGAAAGGCAGGGACTTTGAGTGTGAAATTGATAAATGAGTTGTGGGAGATAGAACGTTGTTGATAAATTATTTGAAGCGGATAGAATGTTTAACTCTAGGCTAAACGACAAAACAAATAAATTATTTGTACTGCTTTTGGGGATGTGACCTATTATCACCAAAACATGCCAAATTTAAGGTCAAATCTACTTCTCTAGGCTTGACAATTTAGTAATTTTTGGGACAAGCAAACTTTGAGAGAGACCAAAACGTGCCAAATTTTAGAAAGAGACTAAAGTTTGACAAGACAGACCTATGTGGGCCCCATTGAGTCAAGTACAAATGATGGGTAAGCCTTTAAGTTAGTGTGCCATCTCATTGAAAAGTAGACAGATGCTCAGACAAGTGCTCAGGATTGGTTTGCCACGTAGGTTTGTAGTGGTAGATTGAGAAATATTTAGAATCGGATGCTAGATTGGGAAATAATAATTGTAGGGATGGTACATAAGAAAAAAAATCTCGCTGGCGAAGGTGTTTTTTCCAGATCTCTCTTGAACTTGTTTTCCTTTCTTACTGTGTTTTCATGAATCTCAACATCCACATATATATATATATATGGGGATATATATATTTATATAAGAATCTTGGAGATCAGATTTATCCATCAAATCTGGGGAAATGGTGCTCCGATTATGCAAAATGCGTGAGCAAACCAAGGGATTGGGGTTGACTGTTGTGAAATAATTGTTGAGGCTTAGTGGGCAAAACATGTGGGTCCACACTGTCCAACACATATGAGAGAGAGAGAGAGTTTAGTAAGGAAGCATCTAAAATTTTAATGGTTTAGCATTTTATCATGATTTCAATCCAACGGTGAGAAAGAGTTGGATGAGTGTCAAACTTAATCTTATGACTATTCATAGGGGGTAGTGTGTGTAAAAAGGCTAGATTGACTCAACATGGGCCCATGACCAGAAAAAAGAGGGGCGGAAAGGGGGCTTTTTTAGAACTTCCCTAATATATACATATATATATGGGAGAATATTCATGTGCATCCATCCCCCACCATAGGGTGAAGGGGTGAGGGACAATTACATGGCTTCCCTCTTTGCACATGAAGATTCTTTTTCTACATATGACCATATATGGCTTTTACTTTTTTTGCACATGAATATTTCCAATTATGTAAGTATCTCTCACCCTATGGTGAGGGATGGATGCACATGAATATTCTCATATAAATATATATATATGAGTTACGCATTAAAACTCCCCGGGTGTTTTTCAAAAAAAAAAAAAAAAAAGGCTCCTCTTTTAGCCAATGAAAGTATGACACGTGTCATCAAATGATATACTTATCCATTCTCTCTCCTAAATATTCACCTAATACTATGGATATTTTACAGATTCTCTTAAATCATTGGCTAATAGCTAGGGCAGAAACTCCCCTTTTAAGATAGGGGAGTTTTTGAGAATTTCCCATATATATACACACATATATATATATGGAAATTCTTAAAAACTCCTCTTTTTCCTCTCCTAAGTTTGTAGGGCATGGAGCCCCTATTTCAACGAAACAAGGGAAGGTTGTTTGGGCCAATTGGCAAGCTCCACATGGAAAAAATGCCAAGTCACCTATAGACCTCTCAAATGTTTTTTTGGAATGATGAAAAAAAAAAAAAAAAAACGAAAGGGACTTTTTCACAAATACAAAAATTGGGTGAAACAAAAACCGTCGTCTTCTCCAACACAACCATGGGATGGGTTGCACGCCTTTTCTCCTTGACATGTCCCATTTCACAAAAGGAATAGATGATTATGATCGCCCAAGGGTCCACACTCAAATGTGTGGGTTTGATCTTCGATCAGGTGGGCCATGAGGTCCCACAATCCAATTGATTCATACCGGTGTTTTGTGGATGGATTTGGTGCTTTTTGATTTGTAAGGGTGATCTTATTCGATGGGTCTAGAAGTGTGTTTTAGCATTTTGCTTTGCACTATGCAGTTTGTTTGGATTGGAGAGGAAGAAGGATCGGATTTTAAGTGGAGGGTTTTGTTCATTTGAAGTTGTGGATGTTGGTTTCCTCCATTTGATGTTTTTAAGGTTTTGATTTGTACCTTATATGTTTTTCTATGATATACTTATAAGTGGGTTTTTGAGGATTGCAGATAAATCAAGATTTGGTTTTGAGTCATGGATTTTATTTTTTAGTTCTGGTTTCCTTTGATGTTTTGGATTCATGATGGACAAGTAGTATGAAGTAGATAAAAGAGGAACCAAAACTAAAAAGTTCTTAGTGGCAGCTAATGGAGGAAGAAACCTGTCTACTGGTTCCTCCCGCAGCAGAGATCTTTATTTCAACGAATACAATCCACTGGATTGTGGACCAACCGATTGAAGACTAGACCCACAGATGTGAGTGTGGACCTTTGGGCGACCATGATAATCCAACCCTTTTGTGGAATGGGAGATGTAGGGTCCACCATCCATCGAAAGAGAAGAGGCATGATTGGAACCAAGAGACATTGGAGACTGAAACCCACTTTTCGTGGAAAAGATGAAAGATTTTCTTTTATTTAAAAGAAGACCCTCTCTTTCGTTTTCTTTTCATTCCAAGGAAGTTGAGAGTCTAAATAATAGGGTCAGACAAGTTTTTACATGTGGAGCTTGCCAATTGGCCCAAACAGCGTTCCCTTGTTTCGTTGAAATAGGAACCCAGTCTGATTCATAGGGGTTAGTGTGTGTGTGAAAATGCTAGATTAACTCAACATGGGCCCCATGACCAAAAAAAAGGGGAGGAAAGGGGGCATTTTTTAGAACTTCCCTAATATATATATATATATATATATTTATTTATTTATATGGAAATTCTTAAAAACTCCTCTTTTTGCTCTCCTAAGTTTTTAGGGCATGGAGCCCACCTTTATAGGTAATGGATGGATATCACACAAGGGTTATCCTCAAGTAACCAAAAATACAAAATATGAGATTTTTAAATTAAACACAACGAAATATAAGGATATTGTTTTAAACATACTCGCTACACATCATTCACAAATCATTTCTTTCAAAAATCAATCATTAGAAAAATAATATAAGAATAAATAAGATATATGTTTTTTTTTTTTTTTTTTTTGTTTAAAGGAGAGCTCTATGGTACTGACGTGGCAATACAATCCAATGAGAATTAAGAATCAAGATAATTATATGCTAGCATACGCATCTAGTTTAAAAATCTTATTAATGGCCCATTTCCAACTTCCATTATCTCCTTCTTGAAACTAGCTAAATATCCTATCCAATTTCTTTGCAAGTAAATCTTATCTCCTTAAAACTAGGTAATCCAGCCCTTTTAAGCTAATTGCATTCATACGACATGTGCATGGAAGCACAGCGATTTTGTTTCATGGGAGTCTTTTAATAAATCCTAGGCCAACATGGAATATTGCTGCTTCAAAAAAGCTTGAATTCAAATTGACACATTAATCCATAAAAATTCTTAACTTTCAATCATACAGTAGTTAGGTCCGCTATTGGATTGTTCACTATGCAAAAATAAATAAAATCAAAATCTGATGGTGGGTCCACTGTAAGATTGTTCATTATTATAAAATAAAAAAAAAAGCTTATTTTTTTCAAAATCTAATGGTGGGTCCAACTCCAATTGGATTAAACTTTGGTGAGGGCCCATACCAAATGGGTCCATTTAATTGACATGTTTGGATTTTCATAAATGGGACCCTTGGACCTAATGTCATTTTTATCACTATATAAAACTTACATTTTTCATAATATGATGGTGGGCCCAACTCCTCTGGGAGTGAAATTAGGTGAAGGCACTCCGGATGGGTGCACTTAATTTGATAGAATTGGATGGGTGTATCTAATTTGACAGATTTCGATTTTCATAAATGGGACTTAGAGACCTGCCACCATATTCTCGTAAGCTGGCAAGATTCACAACAAAAGATTGGCGGTGTCCAAACTCGTAATAGCATTATGGCATAACATGGCATGATCTAATTGGATAAGTCCAAAGGGGAGAAAACGCCTCTTTAGAATGGGACATCATAGAGAATATCTCATATATATATATATATATATATATATATATATATATATATATATTGTTATGGTGATGTTCATGTGTATCCTTCGCTCATCATATGGTGAGGGACAAACTTAATAGGACCTACCAAGGGACCCACTGATCATGGGACTTATGGGGGATGTAAAGAGACATTTTGGATAAGACCATATATCAAGTATAGTATACTTAAGGGGGTTCTATGTGTGTGGATGATTCAGATATGTTATAAAGTCAACCCTATGATGTTGTCCCTCACTATGTTATGGTGAGGGATAGATGCACATGAATATTATCCATTGTTATGAGATATAGATCTTGGGTGGATGAGTTAGGGTTAGAATTATGGTTCCTCTCTTATGAGGTTACTTTGCCTATAAATAGGCTTCTCCCCTTATATTTATACACACAGTTAATGAGATAATAAAAAGGCTCTCTCTTCTCCTTTTAATCATCTTTCTTTTAGTCTTACTCTTTTCTAACACATTATCAGCACGAGGGAAAAAAATCCAAACCCTTCCTCGGCTTGCGTACGTTTTTTAAAGAAAAAAAAACCTAAGCTGCATCGGTTTGCTTCTTGCCTCAGGTCACTTGCTTCTCCTCGGTTTACATGCAACCAAAGTCTTCCTCAGTTTGCATCAACCCTCATTTTCATGCGCCATCACATACATGAAGACCTAGAAAATGAATACCTTATTAAAAAAGACCCAGCAGGCCTATGGAAATCCCTGAAGGATAGGTATGATCACTAGAAGATGGTCATACTACCAGCTGCCCAGAATGAATGGTTAAACCTGAGGATACATGATTATAAAACAGTATATCTAAATACAACTCTGCCCTCTTCAATATTGTTTTCTGATTAAGACTATATAGTGAAAAGGTTTCGAAAGAGCGGATGTTGAAGAAAACGTTATTTACGTTTATTCTCTTATGAGGTTACTTTGCCTATAAATAGGATTATCCCCTTGTATTTGTACACACGGCTAATGAGATAATAGAAATGCTCTATCTTCTCCCTCCAATCTTCTTTCTCTTAGTCTCTCTCTTTTCTAACATATATATATGGAGAATATTCATATGCATCCTTCCCTCACTATAGGCTGAGAGACAATTACATAATTGGAAATATTTATGTGCAAAAGAGGATAAGCCATATATGGTCATATGCAGAAAAAGAATGTTCATGTGCAAAGAGGGAAAGCCATGTAAGTGTCCCCCACCCTATGGTGAGGGATGGATGCACATGAAGGTCCCCCCATTTATATTTATATATATATATATATATGTAAGCAGCTTTCCTAAGCTCAAGCTTAGGATAAGGTAAGCTCAAGTTTGTGGTGGGGCCCATCTAGAGACCCACATGGGGATGGGGATGGGGAGATTTCAAGGACTTCGTAGGAACCTCCTCTCTATATAAAAAAAATCAGCCCCCACTGTGATTTCTATCATCTCCATCTAGGCCCCAAAAGTTTAATGGTCAATAGTCAATTTAGATCGGTACACAGTCAATCCAACGGTCTAGTACATTCGGATTTTACCGAAAGTTTGTGGACCTATGCAATTTAAGGGGGTCATGTGTTTGGTCAATTTTGATGGACCAAGGATGACCAAGGGTGGGCCCCACAAACGTGAGCTTACGGAATTTTCTCCTAAGCTGGAGGTTAGGAGAGCCTTGCCCTATATGTATATGTGTGTGTGTGTGTGTGTGTGTGGGACCAACTCTCCTCAACTGCAGTTGAGGAGAGCCTCAGCTAGACACAAGCGATATAAACGTGTGCCTTAAAACATGTTGAACGAACGATATGCCTCTGCTTCAGCCATTTTTTTCATTTCCCCCTTTCATTTCGTTTTCCCACCAATCACTCCTCTTCCCTGCGTGGTCCAGCTCTCTCCCGTCTGGCCTTCGATCGCTCCGCTGCGCTGCATCACTCTCTCCCCCAATCGCTCCTCTTCTCGTCTAGCCTGCGAGCTGCACTGCGTCGCTCTCTCCCCTAATCGCTCCTTTTTCCGTCTGGCTGTGATTTGTTGTGCTGCGTCGCTCTCTCCCCCAATCGCTCCGCTGCGTCGCCTCTCTCCAGCTCTGTGATCTATGCTGCTTCGCGATCTCTGCTACGATACGACCGTGTTCGCACCGACTTTGTGCCACCGTGAAATCATGAGGCTGGTCCAACGGTACTTGCGATGAGTTATTTAAAGGGCAAAAAAGGAAAAACCGCCCAAAGCTTTCATCTTTAACGCTCTGCTCTTCTTCGTCTCTCTTATACTCTCTACCGTCTCTCAATCGCCAATCTCCTTGCAGGTGACGGCTTTCATCCCTTTCTCCTTCCAGGTTAATCTCTTCCTCTATCCTTTTCTCTTTCTAGTATAGTATCTTCAATGCCAAAACAAGAACCCTAGTATGCGGAGCAAAGATCTCAACCCAACTTACCCAATTTGTTGCAAGAACCCCCGAATCATTCATTTGCAAGGGATTTCTAGATTGAAACCCCAATTTTTTTTCCTTATAATTTCCCCCATCTATAATCTCAACCCCGTCTTACCTCACAAACTAGGGTTTCAATAATCTCCTTGTTGTTATTCTTTTATTTTACTTTTATTAGCGTGTGGAATTGAGAGATCAGTAGATCTTGTTTAATTGAATGGGTTCTATAAACATTACCTAAGATGCTTTCCCTCAAATATTATCAAACCTGAACGTTTGATATAACAGGGTTTTTTTTTGTTGTGGGTTTCTTTTTTGTGATTGTTTGATTTTCTCTGTTTATTTTTAGAAAAGTTTGATTAGTGTTTGAATAGTTTAAAATTGGAGAAATCTGTGATTTATTATGGAAATTTAGCACATTTTTCGTCCATGTCTCATTTGATTTGTGATCTTCTTAGGTCCTACACTTCTCGTCAATGTTTCATTTTAATTTTTTGCAGATGCCATGCACTGTATATGTTATGACTTGATGTGTGTTTAATGTTTTGTATGCTAATTTGTAGATTGACAGAAGGTAATAGTAGTAGTTCTCAATAACTATATCAGCTAAGTGTTTTAATACAATGTATCAATTTTTTTTAATTCATACCAAAAATTTATTTTTAGTTTTTTAATCTTCCATTATGCTCTGTGTTTCGGTTAAATGTTTACAAGCTATAGTCCTATCATGGATGTCTGGGTTTGGGATGTCAATGGTCCTTACTTTAATATTAGTGATTTCCCAAAAGATTTATAATAGTAAATCATAACTACTATTTTAGTTCTTTTGAGTGAAATTAAGTTTTTAATGATGTTTTTGTCGGCACTGAAAATATAATGTTTCATTCAAAGCCTTATATAGAGATCTGACAAATTAAGATTAGAACTCGAAACTTCTTAAAATTCATCTCTAGTATAGTGCATTGGAGCCTTTTATGATGTAATTCAAGCTCTTGTATAGTTTTTTTTTTCTTTTTTCTTTTTCATATTTGGGTAAATATTGCAATGTTCTCTTCTTTTAAACATGAAATGTATAGTTTTTTTCTATTTTATTGTTAAAGTATGAGATGTAATTTTTTGTAATGGAGTGTTCTTGTTGGCTGATACAATTGGAGAATGATGGTGTGCAATTCTTTAATAGGAAACAGATTGACCTCATTTCCTCCTATTAACACTAGCATATTATCTCTGCTTTCAAGGCATATAACTAAGCTCATGGTTCTATTATGTGGTGTTGTATACTATTGTTCTATTATGTGCTAAATTTCCATAATAAATCACAAATTTCTCCAATTTTAAACTATTCAAACACTAATCAAACTGTTCTAAAAATAAACAGAGAAAATCAAACAATCACAAAAAAGAAACCCACAAAAAAAAAAAAAAAAAAAACCCTGTTATATCAAACGTTCAGGTTTGATAATATTTGAGGGAAAGCATCTCAGGTAATGTCTATAGAACCCATTCAATTAAACAAGATCTACTAATCTCTCAATTCCACACGCTAATAAAAGTAAAATAAAAGAATAACAACAAGGAGATTACTAAAACCCTAGTTCGTGAGGTAAGACGGGGTTGAGATTACAGATGGGTGAAATTATAAGGAAAAAATATTGGGGTTTCAATCTAGAAATCCCTTGCAAATGAATGATTTGAGGGTTCTTGCAACAAATTGGGTAAGTCGGTTGAGATCTTTGCTCCGCATACTAGGGTTCTTGTTTTGGCATTGAAGATACTATACTAGAAAGAGAAAAGGAGAGAGGAAGAGATTAACCTGGAAGGAGAAAGGGATGAGAGCCGTTACCTGCAAGGAGATTGGCAATTGAGAGACGGCAGAGAGTACACGAGAGACGAGGAAGAGCAGAGCGTTAAAGATGAAAGCTTTGGGTTGTTTTTCCTTTTTTGCCCTTTAAATAACTCATCGCAAGTACCGTTGGATCAGCCTCGTGATTTCACGGTGGCACGAAGTCGGTGCGAACACGGTCGCAGCGCAGCAGAGATCACGGATTTGGAGAGAGGTCACAATGCAGCAGAGAGAGAGAGAGGCGACACAGCGAAGCGATTGGGGGAGAGAGCGACGCAGCGCAGCAGATCGCAGGCCAGACGGGAAAAGGAGTGATTGGGGGAGAGAACGACGCAGTGCAGCTCGTAGGCCAGACGGGAAGAGGAGCGATTGGGGGAGAGAGCGATGCAGCGCAGCAGAGCGATCGAAGGCCAGACGGGAGAGAGCTGGACCACGCAGGGAAGAGGAGCGATGGGGGGGAAAACGAAATGAAAGGGGGAAATGAGAAAAATGGCTAAAGCAGAGGCATATCGTTCGTTCAACATGTTTTAAGGCACATGTTTATATCGCTCAGTTGAGGAGAGCCAGTCCCATATATATATATATATATATATATATATATAATGTGGGCTTCTTCAAACAATTCTTCTGCTGTATTCCTTGTGCTTCTCCATCAAATATGATTTTGTCCATTCTTGGATGATTGGGTGCTCATAAGCCTGATCTTCAATATTTGGGCAAGCAGATTTTTTCGGTTTGTGTTTGGCATATATCGAAGAAGAGAAATGCAAGAGATTTTAAGAACAAGACTTCTCACCCATCACCAATTTTATATAATATTCCAAGCAAATTAAGGAGTTGTGCTGTGTATGTTGGTGTTTCTTTGCCAACAACTTTGCCAGTCAATGGAACCCATCTCCTTCGATTCCTTCTGTGAAAACATGGATTCTTCATAAAGCGCCTGAAGGTTGTTGCCTCTCCATTAATTATCCGTTTAAACCAATTTTTAGTGGGAGTTTTCTGGAGAGATAGAGACAAACCAAAAGATGGCATTATTCAATCAGATCTGGATTTCTATTCGGGCATTTGCCGCATGTCTTATCTACTTTAGATAATTCCAGAAAGAGTAACATGTGTTTTAATTGAAAGGGATAGCCAATTGCACAGAATTCTTAAGGATCCTACTTAATCAGCATGGGTTGATTGGGGTTTGATTGTTTTGAAGTGAGTAAAGTGGTCTACCAGCTTGCTCAATTTCAGTATGTTTAGTTTCAAGGCATTTCTTCGAGGTCATTGTCTTGGCAGGACTTTGAATAATATGTTTAGGCATTTAAACCGCATATCATATGAGGCTCTCAATGAATTATTTACTTTGTAATGCTGCTTGTCCTTGGTTGTGGGTTTGTAATTAATGGGGATGCCTCATTGGAGGTTGACTACTTTTTAAACAGGTATCCCCATTCTTTGTACATTTTAATTCTTTTGTGAAAATGAAAAAAGAATCTTGTCTTTCAAAAAAAAAAAAAAAATGGTTGTGGGACCACATATTGTAAATTCCAACATCTGCCTCTATAATTATATGTTTAAATGCCATGTGTAACCTGGTTTGGAAGTGCACGTGTGGTCCATTATAATATATTAGGCTATGAGGTTTTTGGATTGAATTTTGACCGTCGGTTACGATTTTAAATTTTTTCAGTTTTGTCCACTGTTATCTCATACAAACTACCTTTAAACCCACCACTCACCTCTACTCCCACTTTTTCACTTTTAAAACTTCCAAATACCTCCTTTCTATTCAAAACTCCATCATTCCCTTTCGTCTCAAATTCTTCTCTTTCTTTCTTATCCCATTAGCTCTTAGATTACATAAATAGGTACTTTCATGATAACCTTTTCTTCTTTTGTTTTCTTTCTATAATTTACAACTATTTTTTATTATGCATAAATACTGGTCATACTTGTGCTGAGCATGAGTTATTGTGCTAGTAATTCATTACAAAGTCACTGTTCATTTTGGAGTTTTTCTTTTGAAAATCCTATTGAACTACATATTCATCATATCTTCGTCATTAAATCAAATTTTGTGTAGAATGGGGGACCACAAACACTCAATCCACCGCTCCTTCAATGTATCCATAGCTTCCCCTAAATTTAAGTCAATTGATACTGATGACCATTGGATTGGACATTTGAAAAATGTCGCTAAATTGTTCATGTAGTCTGATTTTAATGATAGACTGGGAGGAAATTGTGCATCTAGTGGACAACCCAATCACTAAAAAGTGGAGAACCACGAGGCAAGAAAAATGGAAAAAGGGCGTTTCATGACTCTTCTCAACCCAAGTGCCAGGGATTGACCGTGGCAATGGCAGAGCATGGAATGGAGCTGCTGTGGCGAAGCACAACAATGGAGTACTCTGACGAAGGACAACCGAAGGAGGTCTTGTAGCGGAGCAAATAGGAAGCATTGCGCACTCAAGTGGAGCACCCTAGCCTATTTGGGTTTTTCTTATCTAACGTGTATGAGTTGTGTCTATTCTCCTCGCATGTGTAAGTTTCCATCGCCTTATATGAGTGAGTTGTGTTTATATGTGCTCGCATGTCTGAGTTTCCATCACCTCTCATTTGTGAGTTGTGTCCATCACTCCACTCATGTGTGAGTTCTCATCACCTCACATATGTGAATTGTGTTCTGAGTCTTAAGGTCCCAGCCCCTTTGCTGAGTTAGCCAAAAAAAGAAAAGTGGGGCACCCTAGGATTTTCATTTTTTTGGTAACCCAGCCAAGGGGCTTGAGATCTAAGTGAGAGCCCACACACATAGAAAGAAAGCCCACACATGTGAGAAGGGAAGCCCGCACGTGAAGGAAGAGGTGGCGTATCCAGGATTCGAACCTTGGGCAGACAGGTGAGAACTGCCACTCCTTACCACTCAGATAAAGAGTTGTTATCACCTTAAGATTATCTTAAAACTTAGACCAGGCTAGTTTAAGACTATGATAGTTTACTATTCCTCTTATGTACAAGAAAATAAAAAAGAAGAACAATAAGAGAATCATTTATTACTGGGGTTCGAATCCTGGGCTGACAGGTGAGAACTGCCACTCCTTTCCACTCGGATAAAAAACCATTATCACCTTAAGATTATCTTAGAACTTAGACCAGGCTACTTTAATACTAGGATAGTTTACTATTCCTCTTACGTACAAGAAAATAAAAAAGAAGAACAGTAAGAAGAGAATCATTCATTACTAAATCATTGTTAATTAATGCTTTAATCACATTTTTTTCCCTTGAATCAAATCGTTCACGTAACTGGGACGACAACTTGTCATGCTCAGATCTGTGAAAGGTGGGTGGAACTCACATGCATATATTCCATTTGACCTTAATTAATTGCACGATTCAATCACACTGCACGTGCTCACTCCTACAAGAAATATTACTCTCATTCTCTAATGTGAGTCATCCATTCAACACATTGATTCCATAAATAGGCCGTATTCAAAGTAAATTATGTGACAACCTCAAAAAGGCTCTACTGGAAAAATGTGAATTTCTACTTCAGTCCCTTTCTGTAGAAGAAAAGTTGGTATTTTTCATGACCATTCTTAAGTTAATAAATGAAAAAACTAATGTACCCTAAAGATTCTCATACTCAACTTCTAAACATTGAATCATCCATGTTTGTAATCACTAACCTAACTTTATCCTAATCAGTCATCATCAATCTAAATTTATACGAGTAAATCTTTGAGGCCTTGATTTCTAGATAAATTATTTGAACCTTCTCTATGAGACCTTTTGTTCATAACTAAGACCGTTAACGGAGCTCTACCTCCCTATATATCAGTGGCAAGGCAGCAAATGCAAAGCTAAAGTTGCAAAATGAGCTTTATCTTGTGTTTATTAATGGTAAAGTGGCAAACACAGGATTTCCTCCACTCTTAGTAGAGGAAAAATTGCAAATGAGATTTTTTTTTTCAGAAGAAAGTAGCAAATGCAGGATTTCCTCCGCTCTTAGTAGAGGAAAAGTTGCAAAAGAAGTTTTTTTTATGACAAAATAGCAAATGCAAGATTTCCCCCACTCTTAGTAGAGGAAAAGTTGAATGGTGATTGGCTCAATGAGGCCCTTCAATTGAGAGCAACGGAATTATTGTTACTACTCTTAACTATAATTCTAGTCAGGAATTCTAATAAAGAAATAAGCCCTTAGCTATAAGAAAAAATAAATTAAACCATTGCCAATCTCACATAGTAGCTTTAGAAGTTGCTGGTGATGGTCTAGGTTGATTATATCTTCTTCATATATGTTTCTTGCTATTTGGAGTGGCAAATAGGTCGGGTTGGATGCAAAAAGGGTCGAATTAATTAGGGTTGTCTACACATTGAACCCCATTCCCTATTGACCCGTTCTCAAATGGTTCAAATAACCTCAATGATGTCAGGGCCGATGTCGGAGATCTTCCTTATGGGTTTATTTTTTTGGAGGGGGGAGGGCATAGTTTTAAAAATAAAATCTTTTGGAGGGGAGTATATGTAAATAAAAAAAAATGCTAGTTAGGGGATTTGATGAAAAATTGGAGGGCCAAATGTAAAAACTATATAAAATTTTTCAAATTTCAGGCCAAGCCCAATGCATTTCAAACAATAAGGCTATATATTTGAGTTCCATTGCAAGTTGAAAAGAGCCCAAATTGTGTAAAAATAAACTATCTTGGGTACCAAAATATTTCCAAACCATTTTAATATATTTAGACATATAGGTCAACCTTATTCTGGCCCCATTTAAATGTGGGTCAAGTTTGGGGGCCAATTTTCGCACCCCATGTTTTAATAAGGGCACCACATCTGTAGGTGTCCATCGACACGCACGCACGTCACGTCAAATCTTTGGTGCACATCCTTCATACTTTTTGTTACTATGAAGGGCATGCACGTCCACTTTTTTCCTTCATACTTTTTGTTACTATGAAGGGCACGCACGTCAAATCAATGAGTTAATGTTATCACAAAAAGTCTACTTGTCCCAGATTTCGTGTCCCGGGACAAGCCCGACTCCACAGGGAAGGGTATTTTGGTCATTTGGAAAAATGACCAAAATACCCTTCCCTGTGGAGTCGGGCTTGTCCCGGGACACGAAATCCGGGACAAGTAGCATGGCTGATGTTATCATGTGCTGTACGTATTTTTTTTTTGTTATCATGGAAGGGCACGCACGTCAAATGTTCTGTGTGATTATATTTATCTTTTCTATGGCTACTACTGACTGACCACACTCCTCGTTCTGTTTGATTGCAATGGCAGGAGACTGGCCTGTTTGGCTTCTGACAATTTGGATGTGACCAAGTGAGTCAATTCAGTGAGTAGACTTGGCAATATTTATAGTGTGATAAGCATGCAGAATGCAGTGTATTGGCAACTGACTATTCAGAAACTTAACTAATTTGATGTGGGAGGTGTATAATCAGGTGTACCTTTCTGGACTACACCTTCTGCCCCCCGGATTTGCATGGATTCCCTCCACTCAATTTTGTAAATGTTATCTAGACTATCCAATTTGATTAAGGCCATGTTTCTTTCAAAGAATTTCTGACGAGTTTTCCGTCTTTATGGATTTTTTTGAAAATCTGTCAGAAATTCTTTGTTTCTGTGGAAGAATTTGGGGGATTCAGGAATGCTGGCATTTTAAAAAACCAAAAACCTGGGGTTTTAAAATCCCCTTGAGCCATCAAGGTTTTGAGAAAACCAAACTGGGAGAGGAATTCCGGCACATACCTCATCTTCTCCGATCTTCCAATGGTCTTCTTCATTTTCGCTTCTCAGAGCACGGCTAGAGTTTTAAAAGGTATGGTTCCAAGGCCATTTAACATCCTTATTAATCAAAACCATTTTTTACTTTTTGCTGCTTGAATTGTGAAATTGGTATATAAACAATGCATACAGGAGTAAAATTCCAGTCAGAAATCCTTATAATTATGAAACAGAGAATTCAGAAAATCCAGGAATTCATGAATTCTCAGGCAGGAATTCAGACATAAAAAAAACAGGGAATTAAAAAATGACAGAATTCAGTAGCATTTCAGAATTCCAGCATTTGAAAATCCCAGACATGAATTCCAGGAATTCTAGGAAAGAAACGGGCCCTAAGTCATGCAGGGATGGGATCATGGGACATACTATGCTCAAGATTCTCATCCTATCCATTCAAATTTTTTTTCACTCTCTTTCAATTTGAGTATGCATAACAACTTTTTTTTTTCTTATCAGACTGAATATGGGAGGGCCATACTAAGAGTGACCCATTATATTTACATGGTCCACAGTACACTCAAAAGGTGCAGGGCTACAGCTGCACAAAAAAAAAAAAAAAAAAAAAAACAGAGCAGCGTAAGCAGGTGCAGAGGCACAATGGTTTTCCCCTTTTCTTTTTTTGGGAGCATGGTTTAAAATCTCGGTCTTGGTCGCGGTATCGGCGGGGTCGAAAAACCGATATGATATCGGTATCGGTCGCGAATATCGGTCTGTCGCGGTCGTCGCGGTGTAAATTTGTTTTTAATCTAAAAAAATTCGCAAAAATATCAAAAAAATCTAGAATATTAGAAAATGCTGGAAAACAATATTTTTTCCATTAGTAACAACAATAAATCTTCCACTATTAATACAAATTATGATTCATCTAATACAATGGTTTTAGAAGGAAATATAGAACGAGTACACTGAATGTATGATGCAAGTTGTTCTGTATACGGTGTAACCCATGCAGCTGCGCAATCGTTCATGTATGTAAACCATTGAATCATAATGGAAGGCATCGGGTAACCCTCTGCCAAGGCAACTTGGACAAAGTGATTATTATTAACGAACCCGATAGTGATAGTAACGTGTTCATGCGACGGTGGAGGCACTGATCGCAGTGGCAAAAATGTCAAATACTGGTCAGAACTAAAAAGATGTAATATGACATTGTAACTTGAAGCAATCAAGTGACCCATGTCAAGCATTGTCATCCAGTTCTGAATTGGTGCCGGTCTATCTGATTCCCAAAAGTTCAGTGAGTCGTAAATGGAACATGCTCGATCATAACTGCCAAATATGAGAAAATATCGACCTTAGCCAGATCGTGCAGAGCAGATATAGCAGTAGACATATCTGAAAAAAAAAAATAATGTCCAGATACCACTTACCGTGATCGCAGTCCAAAAAATTTCTGACCATTGGAATGCTGATCTGTCGCGTCGCGTCTACCAAATAGTGCTCGTCACCACGAATCCACATAACCAAACCGCTCGTCGATCGGAGGTCGGATGAAGGAATTATGGCCAGTCAAAGTTGCTGTTGACTGATTTGACCGGGACCCGCACGCGCCGACGTCACGAGTTGGCAGTGGCACTGTGCCCTCTTCCCTTGCCTTGTACGCGTCTCGAGGCAGCACCAAAGCACACGTCCTTGCCTAATGAATTTGTGGCACACATCCCGATGCTGAAAAAGCAACCAAGTAACTTTGAAAATCAGCCAACCAATTGTCCCTTCTTTACCTTCACGCGTCCCGATGCAGCAAGGTCCCATCATATAGGGGTGGCACAAGTAAATTTTGTGGTGCCAATATGAGCGCCCGTCAAGTTTTTGGGACTCATGACCGACCCATATTTATTGCAGTTCATATTTGTTGGGTTGATGGGCGCGTGTCTGCCGCCACCAACCTCTGTGGCAAAAGCAGCCGTTGTTTTCAATAAAGTTCCCATGGTTTGAGGCAAGTGGAGAGAGCCGGCCATTAAAAAGTACATGAGCTGAGTACTACAAATGGCTAAGTCAGCAGAGGGACCCATTTGTGAATTTGACGTCACTCAAAATTAGTTCCAATCTGAATGGCAGGTATGGTTGAATAAAATAAAATAAAATAAAAAAAGCCAAATGATATTATTTTGAGAATCAACAACCTTACAGTTGGGCATGATATCATTCAAAGAGATACTTTTGCTACAAGTGAAATGAGGGTGGGACAAAGTGGTTTAAATTTTGAACCAAGGATCTGGTGATGGATTGTAAATTTTGACAGCCGCTCACGGATCTCTTGGTTCCGGTTGTTTATTTAACTTAAAACTAAATTAAATGAATATTTGAATGTTTTAGGTGGTGTTTGATAGGTTTATTTTTTTCAGTCTACTTCACTAAAAAAATTTCAGTGTTATAAACTCTTTTGTAAGTTTTCTGTAGATGTGACTTTCTATCAACTTTAAGATTCTATTTTTTTTCCTAAAAAGATGAAAAGGTAAATTTTCAAATAGGTAGGAATGTCTAGAGTAATTAACACTTCTTACTTTTTTTCCTCATATAATTTTTATAATATGGCAAATTTGCTTTTTTCCTTAAGAGTCAAACAAACTAAAACAATCTACTTGTGTAAGTGTCTAATTGAAACAAAATCTATTTGAATCAAATCTATTTCAATTATATAAGATTTTCCAAACAAGCCTAAAAATAATTTTGCCCATCAACTTTGATAATGTGACACCCAAACTACTTTTACTTTATTACACAACTTTGCCATTATAACCTTTACAGATTGATAAGTTTCTTTTTAATAATTAAAAGAGATATACCAAGCAATCTATTTATAAAACAAAAGTGTATTTGAATCAGCTCTATTTCAAAAAAGATACCATTGAATCAACTCTATTTTCAGTAAAAAAAAAAAAATCATCTCTATTTCAATCATATATCACTTTCCTAAATGTCATCCAAATGGTTGGCTGAGCATGATATTAATTACTGTAAAACTACTTAGAAAAATCTTCTTTCATTAAATTAAGTTCTCATAAATTATAAGAAAATGGATCCCAAAGTGCAGACAAAACCAAAGAAAAGAAATATTAAAATCTGTGGATGGTCATCAAATAGTCCTCCCCTTGATATAAAAAGGACCTAAGAGCAACTCAACAGCCCCTTTATTTCTCCAACTTAGCAAGCAATGGTAGTAAATGGCATATCCTTTTGCCTCCAACAGAACCTCCAAAACTACGTGGCATTTGACATTGGGGTTGATATGCCAAATTTGGAATACCAAAAAGTAAGACTTCAAATATTTTTTTTAAATAAAATAATACTGATGTCTGTTGTAGTTTCACTATTTGAAATAAATCAAATGAGGATTAAATGAAAAAAATAAAATAATAATTTGACATCTCTCTTGGAGTTGCCCGAGTGAAATGCCAAATTTACATATGCTTTTATTTGCCACGTAAGCTTTTATTTTGAAAAAAACATATCCATATTTGAAGTGTCTCTTGGAGATGTTCTAAGGGGAGATGGAAAATTGAACAATCAACCTTAACCTTAATAAATCAAATTGTAAAGAAGTTAAGAGTCTCATCTATAAATCATTATATATCATTCGTCATAGACTTGTATATCGAACCCATCTTCCCATAAATTTTTTAGGAATTGAAATCAATTCAAACAAATGGGTTTTGCTGTCTATTGTTTGAATCAGAGAACATTTGAATTGAATAATAAGATTCATACCATAAAAGGTTAAAGATGAAGATCAAAGACAAATTTTAAAAATAAGCATAAAATAATCTTTTTTAGAGAAATATAATCAAAAGAAGATAACGAATGAACATCAACCATCACCCCAACAATTCAATACACAGAAAAGTGAAGGTCTTGTGTGCATTTCCACATTATATCTTTAAGAATCATTCAATAAAGCTAAAGACACGTAAATTCCCATGTATTCAATTCATATGTATTTTAATGCAAACAAACATACTCTTCAAGTTTATATACCATTTTATTCACTAGTTCAGAAATGGTCAATTTAGGAGGGGACTCATCTAAGATAGAAGTATTGGCAAGTGACAACAAAAGGAGGATATTTACTTTGAGATGTTAAATTTTCATATTATAGGAGGAGAAGAGAGCCTCGTTAGGGATTGTTTGGGTAATTTACATATATAGTGAAATGAAGAGAATAGTCAATTCAAGAAATAATAAAAGAAGAAATGCTCAAATAAAAAATACGAAAATCCAAAAATCATATCTTCCTTTTACCAAAAAAGTCAGTAAGTTACTTTTTCATGCCACTAAAAATGACAATAAAATTCTCTTTTTTCATTTAAAAAGAGTAAATAAAAAATTTGCGATATCTTGAGCATGAAAATACTCATTAAAAAAGAGCAAGTAAAAATGACTTTTTTCGAGGATCTCATGGGGAAAAATCCATTAGATGTCATGTGCACGAAAAAGGCCCCAAAAGGACCTCCCGTCGTTTCTCCTTTTTCTTTTTTTCTTTTCTGCGTTTCGGCTTTAGCATCGATATGGACGCTGAACACAAGTTTGGGGCTAAGTTGAATGTCCATATCGACGCTCATTATAACATTATTCTCAATTGAGGGCGTCTATATCGATGCTTGTGTCTTCTTCTTTCTTCCTCTTCTCCCCCATCTTTCTCTATCTCTATTCTTTAAAACCTGCAAACCACTCACAAAACCCACAACATGCACTATCTTTACAGACCCACTCCCATCTCTAAAACCATTCCATCCTCATTAAGTGAAAAACATCCGCTAAATCCAACTCATTCAATGATTCATTCAAACCAATCAAAATGAAATATCTTCTGCAACTCTACCTATACCCACTTAAACACCACCCAACACACTAATTGTCATTTTCATCTCTACCACCTACCACTGTCCTTCATTATAGCCAAACCCCTACCTTATCAACTAAATCCAAACCCATCTTAGACCTTTCATCCAGTCGAGCTATCATTCCAATCCCTCTAGTCTCATTTTCTTTGACCCCACCTGTAGCCATCTTTCTCCTCCATCTCTTTCTTTCTAATCAACCAAACAGCCATCTCCAATCAATTGATCCAAATAGACCTACAAAAATTGTGAGAACTTGGTTAGGACGGCACCATTAATCATAGGACGTAGCGTGTCAATCACAGACTTCCAACGGTGAGTCTCCTCTAGTTTCGCATTGAAAATATCTAAGTCCTGACCATGAGTTTATAAGTCAAACCCTGTATTAACTCAACATGATGCGTTTTAAGTCATGCGGCCCTGAATCCTATAAGAACTCCGGAGTTAAGTGTGCTCACACGAGAGTAGTATCGCGGGATGGGTGACCGCTTGGGAAGTCTTTGCGCGTGCACGTGGGCCAAAGTGGATAATATCATGCTGAGTTGGGCGAGGTTGCAACAAAAACTAATCCAATACAACAACCATCTCGTCAGTCTCATCTCCTTCTTCCTTTTTTTTTTTACTCATGTCTAAAGTTGAGCGGCGATATCAACACTCCTCTGAACCATTAGAGAAAATGAAAACAAGCCCATAGGACCCCTACCGTTCAATGAAATCTAATGGCCCCTTTTTGGTGCAAGGGCCATTTAAGGGGTTTTTGTATCAATTCGACTTCTTTTTTTGCCCTTTAGATGGTTGCCACACAAAAAAGGATCTAATAGATCTTTGTATACGGAAAAGGCCCTCCCATCACTTTTATTTTTCTCACCTTTCAGGCTGACGGAGAAAGGTTTTGGGCTCAACTAACGCTTGTGTCTTTTCGGCTCAATTAACACTTGCGTCTTCTTCTTCTTTTTCTTTCTTCCTCTTCTCCCTCTTTTTTATCCATCTCCCCCCCTTCATTTCTTGCCCAATCCACCATGGTCAACACCTCATCATCATTGTTAACACCCATATATCATGCCCAGTAGTCAGCACACTACTGACCTTTCAACTTAAGCAACTTGAGAGAGAGAGAGAGAGAGAGAGAGAGAGAGAGAGAGAGAGAGAGAGAGAGAGAGAGAGTATGCGGTGCTGATTGTGAGAGACTCGCATTTTTTCTTCCTATTCTAGCTACTAACTACTCACTTCCCTCCAGCCACCTCAACTAATCTACTTTTAACTTCTAAGCCACCCCCCAACCCCTTTATCTCCCTAGCCCCAATTAGGGTATCTCCATCCCCCTATTTTTTCTTGTTATCTCCGCTTCTAGATTCTTCTTCTTCACTCTCCCCTTTATAGCGAGAGATCGAGGATCCAATTAAAGGAAAATGAAATAAAAAAGAAATGGCGAGGAAGAAGATCAGAAAATACGATTTGAAGCGACTCTTAAAGAAGCATCTGAAGCGAATTGCATGGATGAGATTGAAGAGGATGATGATAGAGGTGTCGAAGATGGTGAATTGGGTAAGAAATGAAGTTGAGAGATGATAAAGATGAGGGAAAAGATGAAGAAGATATGTGCGTCGATTGATGTACAAACCTTGTTGAGCATCAATATCGACACCCAACTAGGAATAATGAGCGCCGATATCTACACTTAAGCAAAAATGCCCAAAAAAAAAAAAAAAAGGAAAAAGCGATGAGAGGGCCTTTTCTATCTATGAGAACGTATTAGGTCTTTTGTTGTGCACCAGCACTCTAAGGGATATTTTTCAGTAAATCCCTTTGATTTTAGGGTTAATTAGCGAAAGGTCCCTGGAATTGAATCTATCCAGCCTCCAGTCCAAGCAGATTCTTTTTAAGGGCTTGGTCCAAGCAGCTAGCCTGTTTGCAGCTAGAGGTCCCTGGATATAATTTTCATGACTGATTTACCCTTTTCAACTGTTTAGGCATAAAATTTTGAAATTTCAAAATTTCAAATCTTCAGTTTCCCTTCCTCATTCCTAGGTAGAGATTCTCTAAAATCGTCAGTTTTTTTAAGCCATTGCCGACGAAGAACAGGGTGGGGGTTGCTTCAGAACGAGTTGCAGAGAATCACCAAAGATCATCTTCGTCTTCCGATCCAGAGAATCTGATTCAGGGTATCCTAAAGACACGTCCTGTGCCGCATGAAGATGACCAGGAGTGGAGTTTCCACTGCCGTCGCCATGCTTTCTGGGTGGTCGCCTGGGCACAAGAAAGGCCTCATATGATTTCAATGATTCAGAGGCATTGCTTTTGGCAAAAAGGTTCGTGGGAGTTGCAGAATGCAGAAGGATAGAAGGCATTTTGTTGTGGGGTGGGGTTTCTCTTTTTCTTTACTTTTTTTTTTCCTTCTTCTGCTGTGGTGTTGCAGAGAGAGAGGTGGATATGTCTCTCACACGGACTGGCTTTGGCTTTGTCTTTGTCTTTGGCTTTGTCTTTGGGTGTACACCGAGACTGAGCGGATGCTTAGGAAGAGAGGAAAAATTGGCGAGGGGTAGATTGAGAAAAGGCCTCGTGATTCGAGTATATTTACCTCTGGCCATTTTTGGTAATGACATAAGAGATTTCTATGAATCATTAACCATCAGCATTCCCATGTATGGCAAATACCGAATCCAACCATTTGAACCATCAGCATTCCCATGTGTTCTTGTTCTCTGTGTAGAACAAAACAGTCTGTTGCAGGAAGCAGGAAGAAGAAGAACCCAGTTTGTGTTTTATTCGATTTCCAGGCCAGTTCGAGTACAGGTCAGGTCTAAACCGACCCAGTCTGCGCAGGGAAGGCCCAGCCAAGTCTTTTGACAAATCTATCTGAGTTTTTGAAAAGTTTATCTGAGTCTTTTGACAAATCTATAGGTTTTTATAAAATTTATCTGAGTGTTTGGAAAATTTATTTGAGTTCTGAAACAAATTTCTCTGAGTTCTGGACAAATTTATCTGAGTTTTGGCTAATTTATCTGAGTTCTCGAACAAATTTATCTGAGTCTGGACTAATTTATCCGAGCTTGTGTCAAATGTATTTGCGTTTTTCAAAATTTATTTGCTTTTTTTTATTTTATTTACATCTTTTGAAATTTATTTGACTCTTTTGAGATTTATTTACAGTTTTTGGAATTTATTTTGATCTTTTGAAATTTATTTGGATCTTTTGAATTGATTTTTATCTTTTGAAATTTATTTATATTTTCTGAAATTTATTTGGTTCTTTTGAAATTTATTTGCGTTTTTTTAAATTGATTTTCATCTTTTGAAATTTTTTTATATTTTTTGAAATTTATTTGCATCTTTTTAAATTTCTATACATTCTATTTAAATTTATTGCGTTTTTTGATATTATAGTGTTTTTTGAAATTTATTTGCGTTATTTCGAATTTATTTGTATTTTTTGAAATTTGTTTTTGTTGTTTTAGACTTTATTTGCATTTTTTACTTTTATTTACATCTTTTGAAATTTATTTACATTTTTTGAAATTTATTTTCATCTTTTGAAATTCATTTGGATATTTTGAAATTGATTTTCATCTTTTGAAATTTATTTACATTTTTTGAAATTTATTTGGATCTTTTTAAGTTTATTTGGCTAATTGAATGGTGGTTGATCATTATTAATGGCATATCCCACTAATCGTGGGATATGATTTTGTAGAAAGGGTAAATTAGACATTTTAGGTATTCAAATTGGAGAAAATGACCTATTACACTATAAAAAAAGATTGCGGATCTAAGACAATAAAATGAAATGTTTAGGGACCCATCACCGAATCCCCCTTGATTTTATCCCCACTCCATTTTTTTTTTTTTTCTTTCTCTTTTTTAATTTACCTTTCTCTTCTCTCCACTGTGCATGCAATTTACCCGAACAGCCAAATATTTTCTCTTCAGTGGTATGTTTATAGAGGTGGCATTCTTGTAGTGCTCCACCTTTCATATGATCCATCATCAATCCACGGAGAAGATAAACGATCAAGTCAACAACAACAAAAAAAACCCATATAAACTCCTCCACTTCCTTCTTCTTCCACTGTAGAAATAAAAATTCACCGATCACCTACCTCTCTGAATCAACCGATCGATGGGCAGCAGCAGCAGCGGAGCCGAAGAAACCAAATCTTCAAGTCTCACAGACTCCTCTCCAACCGAACCCCTCCTCTCGAAACCCTTCCTCCCTTCTCTCCCCTCTCCAGACCCCGACCCCTCTCGCCCCAACAACTCCTCCGAAGACGACTCCAATCCCAACCCTTACCCTCACATCTTCTACAACCACGACCCCAGACCCTTCCAAGACCTCTCCTTCCTCCTCCTCTTCCTCCTCTTCCTCCTCTCCACCTTCGCCTTCGGCATCTTCTCCATCGCCCACCACAACCCCTACTCCTCCAAATCCTCCTCCTTCTCCTACGACTCCACAATCTCCTCTTGCGTCCTCAACTCCTCCTCCTCCTCTTCTTCAATCTCATTTACAATCTCATCATTTTCATTTTCATTCTCATCATCATCATCTCCTTCTTCTTCTTCGTCGTTTGTCAGGGATTTGATCTGGACGCTCGTGATCACCACAATTCTCAGCGTCCCATTCGTCTTCTTCCTCCTCTGGTCTCTGAGGCATTACACCAAACAGATCGTCTACGCCTCGCTCCCTTTCTTCATCATAGTCCCCATCTTCCTCAACGTCTTCTGGTTCGTCGCCTGCACCGTCTCCACCGACTGTCGCGACTCCTTCGCGCTCCCCTACCGGATCCTGGTCCTGGTTTTCGTCTTCTTGGTCATTGGGATCCTGGTGTGGATTATTGTCGCTAATTGGCACAGGATCGAGCTGACTGTGAGGATTGTTGGGGTTTCTGCGGAGGCGCTCGCCAGGAATTTGGGGCTGTTGGGGGTGCTTCCGTGTTTGTGCGTGGGGTTGCTTGTGTATTTCGTGCCAATTGTGGTGTTTTTGGTGTTTGCGAGGTTGAATGGGAGGATTGTGCCTAAATTGAGTGGGGGATCTGAGTATTATTGTGTTTGGAAGCAGGATGGTTGGGTGCCGGCTTATTATGCGCTGGCGATCATCACGATGATATGGTCGGCGGCTGTGATCGTGGAAGCTCAGGTGTATGTGATTGCGGGGACAGTCGCGCAGTGGTACTTCTCGAAGGAGGACTCGAGGCCCCGCCGGAGTATAAGGAGCTCTTTGAGGTGGGTGGGATTGTTTACTTCTCTTTATTTTTTGTTTGTGCAATACATGCTATCTTACTGTAATTTGAACCATCACTTGCAGTTTCATATGTGTTTTGTGGTTTGAAATAGGAATTTGGACTGTTGAATCATATGGTGGAGCAGGTTGCGTTTGCAATGTGTTTGGACACTTAAGATTTGGACTTAAACTGATGATACATGAAGTTAAATGAGTATGATTAGATATCATTTGTACATTTGTGTCTTTGGAGAGCTTTGTCCTTTGAAGTGATAAAATTTTACCACACTGTTCAGGGTGATAAAATTTTGAGAATGAAGTATGTGATACAATATGGTATGGATACATTGTTTATTTTCATGTATCTGGTATCATAGGCTTGCAGGATTGTGCCTAAAATGGTAATATAGTCTATGATACCTACATACTTCAAATTGGAGAACATTTCTTTATTGTATCATATCAAATACTTAACTTCTATGTGTAAAATCCGTGTCCTGCTATATTGCGTGAGTTGGTATCCTCCCTAGAAGAAAAAAAAAAAAAAAAAAAAAAAAAAAAAGGAAAAGTGTCCTGCTATACTTTGATGGGATGTCCTTCCCATATCCATAAATTCCATGTTATAAGTATGTATCATAGATTGAAGGTGCAGCTAGTTTTTAAGACTGATAGGCTCATGAAACTTGCAGCTCATTTATATCCCTAATCTCTTAGTTATTTCCCTTCTCAATCTATTCATCTCGTAAGCAACAGTACAAAAAAGATGCTGTTTCTATACTTTGTGCAGCTGTTGATGCCAAGTGGTAGACAAGTACGTCTCTGCTTTTGTCAACAGTTAGTAAACAGTGTTGCTTTGCTATTAGAACCTGAATGGCATGGAATTTTGAGTTTTAATGACATTGATTCCTAAGTCCTAATCATATCTTTTTAAATTCCATGGAATTTGTCCACATTAAAATTTTGGTTGACCATCGACAATTGCGATTGCACTTTCTTGGAATTTTCTTTTCACTACACAATGGGAACTCAACAACAATGAAAAAACAAGTACTAACTGAAAATAGGGAGAGAAATTAGCTGTCCTCGAGCAGTATGCCAGAAGAAAATATGAATCCTCTGCTTAGTTGATTGCCATTTTTCTATCTCATTTCTAATGATAAAGAGGCAAAATGAATGAGAGTAGTATTTAGCACAAAGTATAAGAAAACTGCGCTTGGAATTATTCAAGTCCTCAATTCCATGCAACTGGCAAGGATTCATAGTTTACATATTTCAGGATCATTTTCCTATGAATCTTATTTAGTTATATTTGAGCTTCTAATTGCTCACGTCTAATGTCAGTGAGCTGAGCCGAGTTTTAGCTTGGATTGGAAGTTAAACAAGCCATCTTGACTTGAGCTGAGTTGAGCTCAGCTTAGCACAACTAAAGGTGGCAAATCTTGACTGGACCTACATCCGACCCAAACTTGACTCTCTAAAAGCGACCCGCAATATATGTGTTGATCACTGGTTAACAAAATCTAACCTACATTTTAGCAGGCCAGGTTAGGGTCAACCCGTATAGCTTGTTGACCCATCCTATTGAGTCATTTTTTTGTCCTGCGTAGAGATTAGGCTCTGAAAAGCAGTTACGTGCCACAAAAGGAAAAGCAACACTCGTCGTACAGGAGTTGGCCATCCCATCCGATCTAAAAGCAAAAAGGAGTCTGGGTCCTTAGGTTCTTCTTTACAAATGAGTGTATTAGAGAAGAAATCCACATTGGGGCCCACTTATTTAAGATCTAAACCGCTAACAAAAAAATACCTCCGTTTGTATGGGATGAGGCAAAACTTTACTCCAATAGAAGTTGGTCCTATTGTAAGATTGAGCATATGATTGATTATTTACAAACACATATCCTTGACATAGCCGGTCCCAAGCCCGGACAAAGGAGGAGGGTTGTGCGTTAGGTAGCCGACAGCCAGCACAATACTCAGTCGGATTTCTTTATGGATTTGAGACCTAATGATATTTCGTTGGGGCGTCCCCTACTTAGCGACGCGCTGTATAGTCCGAGTACAGTGATAAGTGAGCAAGGACCGCTGTATCGGCGCCCGGGTGCAGTGCTAAATAGGCAAGGGTCCCCACACTTTATTGGACGAGTGCGGGGGGTAAGGAAGCTAGCCCAAAATAGAAGGCTGAGATTAGGTACTTGGAACATTGGGAGCCTAACTGGGAAACTTATGGAAGTGGTGGATACAATGGAAAGGAGACGAATCGCAATTGCCTGTTTGCAACAGACAAGGTGGGTGGGACAGAAAGCTAAAGAGATCGAGAGGACTGGGTATAAGTTATAGTATACGGGACTTAATAGAGCGAGGAATGGGGTTGGCATAATAGTGAGCAAGGACTTAAAGGAAGATATAGTTAATGTAAAGCGTTGTGGAGATAGGATTATTGCAATTAAGTTAGTGTTAGGAGAAGAGATAGTGAACGTAATTAGTGCTTATGCCCCCCAGGTGGGCTTAGGAGATGGACATAAGGAGAAGTTTTGGGAAGACTTGGAAGGAGTGCTACTAGAGATACCCCAAGGCGAGATGGTCTTCATAGGAGGAGATTTGAATGGCCATGTAGGACGCGACGTAGATGGATATATAGGAGTACATGGGGGACTTGGATACGGTAATAGAAATGAAGAAGGGAAGGATATTTTGGACTTTTCAGTGGCTTATGATCTCATGATGACTAACACCTTTTTTAGGAAGAGAGAGGAGCATTTGGTGACTTATAAGAGTGGCTCCTCAAGGACACAGATTGACTTCTTCTTAACTAGAAAAAGAGACCGCTTAGCTTGTAAAGATTGCAAGGTGATACCGGGGCAGAGCTTGACTTCCCAACATAGGTTGTTGATCATAGATGTGCAGCTACAAAGATGGACTACAAAAAAGAAGTTGTATAGATGCTCAAAGACTAAATGGTGGAACTTGAAAGGTGATAAGCAACTAGCATTTAGGGATAGAGTACTAGAGGAAGACGTTTGGGCGATAAATGAGAGTGCAAATAATATGTGGGATAAGGTAGCAGAGTGTATTAGGAGGGTAGGGAAAGAAGTCTTAGGAGAATCCAAAGGGAGTGCTCCGGCACAGAAGGAGGCATGGTGGTGGAGCAAGGCCGTTCAAGACAAGATAAGAGTTAAAAGAGAGCTTTAAAACTTGGCAAAAGGATCGAAATGCAGCAAACTTGGAAAAGTATAAAGAAGCAAAAAGAGAAACCAAAAAGGCAGTTAGTGAGGCCAAGGCAAAGGCATTTGAGGAGCTATATAGGCGACTTGACACTAAGGAAGGCGAAAGAGAGATATTCAAGTTTGCTAAAGCCAGAGATAGGCGGACCAAGGACTTAAACCAAGTTAAATGCATTATGGATGAGGATGAAAAGGTATTAGTAAAGGACGATGAGATAAAGGAGCGTTGGAAGAGCTACTTCTACAAGTTATTTAACGAAAGCAGTAGTAGTGACATACAATTGGGACAGCTTACCATTTCTAGGGAAGAATCGAATCATATGTTCTATAGGAGAATCAGTAGGGAAGAAGTTATAGAAGTATTGAAAAGGATGAAGAATGGGAAAGCGGTTGGGCCAGATGGTATCCCTATTGAGGTCTGGAGGTGCTTGGGGGAGAATGGCATAAGTTGGTTGACAAAACTTTTTAATGTAGTGCTAAAGAGCAAGAAGATGCCTGATGCATGGAGGAAAAGTATTCTTATACCCATATACAAGAACAAAGGAGATATTCAGAACTGTGCGAACTACCGTGGGATTAAATTGATGAGCCATACGATGAAATTATGTGAGAGAGTTATTGAGAGAAGACTAAGAAGAACAACAAATGTTTCAGAGAATCAATTTGGTTTCATGCTTGGGAGATCAACCATGGAGGCTATCTTTCTCCTGAGGAGGTTAATGGAACAGTATAGAGAAGGCCAGAGAGATTTACATATGGTGTTCATTGACTTGGAGAAGGCCTATGACCGGGTTCCTAGGGAGATTCTATGGGGAGTACTGGAAAAGAAAAGAGTGTGTGTCGCATATATTGAGGCAATAAAGGATATGTATGATAGAGCCGTGACATCTATAAGGACGACTGGCGGAGAGACTAAGGAGTTTCCTATCACGATTGGTCTACACTAAGGCTCAGCGTTAAGCCCGTACTTGTTTGCCCTAGTTATCGATGAGATTACAAGACATATTCAGGATGAGGTGCCGTGGTGTATGCTATTTGCAGATGACATTGTTTTAGTAGATGAGACGAGAGAATGAGTGAATGCTAAGCTAGAAGTATGGCGGAAAACGTTAGAGACAAAAGGGTTTAGGCTAAGTCGATGCAAGACGGAATATATGGAGTGCAAGTTTAGCCAAAGTAGGACACTTGGTAACATAGAAGTAAGTGTAGGCACACAAAAGATTGTAGAGAAAGAAAACTTTAGGTACCTTGGATCGATGGTGCAACAGGATGGAGGGATTGATACTGATGTAAGTCATAGGATTCAGGCCGGGTGGACCAAATGGAGGAGTGCTTCGGGGGTCTTGTGTGATCGGAAAGTACCCCTCAGGGTTAAAGGAAAGTATTATAAGGTAGCGGTAAGACCAGCATTGTTATATGGATCAGAGTGTTGGGCTGTAAAGCATAATCATGTTAAGAAGATGGAAGTTGCGGAGATGAGAATGCTAAGATGGATGTGCGGGATCACAAGGAGAGATAGGATTAGGAATGAGGAGATTAGGGGCAAAGTAGGAATAGCACCGATTGGAGATAAAATGAGAGAAAATCGACTAAGATGGTTTGGCCATGTTAGAAGGCGTCCAATGGAAGCACCTGTTAAAAGGTGTGAATGCATAGAAATTGCCAGGAGTAGGAGAGGGAGAGGGAGACCCAAGAGAAGTTGGAAAGAAACTATTAAACATGACCTTGCCTACATGGATCTAACGGAGGACATGGCCCTAAACAGACTTGATTGGCGTCGTCAAATCCATATAGCCGACCCCACCTAGTGGGAAAAGGCTTGGTTTGGTTTGGTTTGGTTTGGTTATTCATGTGTTTTAAACATGCTCATTCTTACACTGGGACCAACTCTTATCGAAGTAAAATTTGGCCA
The DNA here is from genome assembly GCA_028538565.1 of Umbellularia californica. Classification (NCBI taxonomy): domain Eukaryota; kingdom Viridiplantae; phylum Streptophyta; class Magnoliopsida; order Laurales; family Lauraceae; genus Umbellularia; species Umbellularia californica. The sequence continues at coordinate 58,346,137 of JAPQWN010000007.1, forward strand.
CATCATTTTGAGTGCTTTAGATTGTCAATATGTAGGCTCCATTGTGTAGCTTCAATTGTCTCACTTGCATGTTGAGTACCTCAGCGTTTTGAACTCTCCATAAAGTTGTTTTGTAGCACATACAATATAGTGAGATTTGCAGACCTTGAGTTTCTCAATCAAAACAACCGAGGTAGGTTATGAGAGCTAATATCTATTTTATCTATGTATTTGAGAGGGTTTTCCATCTCTCTGTGTTTCGTAGGTTTTGGCTATGCATTTCACCTCGGTGGTTTTTCCTTACATGCAAGGGATTTCCATCTCAACTTGTTTAGTAGGTTTTGGAAGCAAGGAGAAGATGAGAGAGAAGTTATGGAGAGCTTGGGAGCTTGTGAGGGTCCTTTCTTGTTTGGAATTTTTAGTGGAAGAGTCTCAATTGAAATGGGTCAGGATAAATGGGTTGACCCACATTGGATCCAGGTTATACATACGGGTCAGGTCGGTTTGACCTATAGTGGATGTGGTTTGTAGTTACCTAAACTCTTTTAAAGATGGGTTGTTTATGGGTTGGGCTTTATATTTTAGACACCCCTATCCATCCGACCCAGTTTAACCCGACTTGACCCGTTTTCCACCCCTAAGTGTAGCTTGAGCTTACCTTGAATTTAGTCAAGCTACGTGTGAAAATTGCTGTTGCAATGTGCATTGCGGTCGACCCCAAAAGCCAATGCATATAGGCTCATATATCGCAATTTACGCCCTTTGTGGCATGATTTTTTCCAAACCCATAAAGATGTGATAAAATATCCTTAAAAGTCTTGAATATTGGAAAATGCTTAAATTCAATTTTTTTTTCCTTAGGGCCCGTTTGGCACTTTACTAATACAATTAAAGTCAAGTAAAGTCTTCATTTTCCAGACAAGATGTCACATCAAATGCACTTTATTCAAAACTCCCTCCATCTTTTTCATACAAAAAGTCAAAAAACAACTACTTTTATCCACTAAAATACAAAAAAACTCCACTTTTCCATACAAAAAGTAAAAAAAATTCCATAACAAACAACTAAAAATAAAATACCATCATAACCCACTTATATTTTATTCTTTCTTCAAAATCAACTTTACTTGACTTGACTATATTAGTAGAGTTACCAAACTGGCCCACCTTATAAAGTATAATATCGATCTACCTAAGTCTTTAAGTTCTTGTATTGTTGTTTGATCTGGAACTATTATAACTGTTTAAGTTTATAGTGTTTATTCTAGTAGCTGTTCTGAGATGCTTTGAAGCAATCTTGGGCCCCAAGGTGAATTTCTTCAAGAGCATGTTAGTAGGCATATCAGTTGAGGATCGGTTCTTTGAGGGGCTTGCTAATATCATGGGGTGCAAAGTGGTCTCTCTTCTAACTTTGTACCTTGTGCTGCCTCTTTGCCTTGGTAGTGCGCCTAAATCTATTTGGAATCCAGTTGTGGAGAGGGTGGAGCAGAGATTTGGCATCTTAGAAAGCAGAGTACCTGTCTTTAGGTGGTAGAATCACTCTGATTCAATAAGCCCTAGCTAACCTCGATCTATTTCATATGCATTTTTAAATGTCCGACTTCAATCAAGCGCAAAGAGAGACTCAAGTGGGACTTTCTATGGCAGGGCAAGGGTAATAAAAAGAAGTCTCATCCAATTGATTGGAGTTTTATTTGTAAGCCTAAAAAGGAAGGCGGTCTTGGCTTTAGGCCATTAAAGCAAATGAACCAAATGCTTTTGGGGAAGTGGTTGTGGAGAATAGGGGAGACTCAGATAGCTTTTGTAGGCAGATCCTTGTGGCAAACTATGACATGAGGTGAAATGGTCGGTATCTCTCTTGGGTCTTGGCTGTCTTACAAGTTCTTTGGCTTGTGTACAAACTATGACACGAGGTGAAATAGTCGGTTTCTCTCTTGGGTCTTGGCTGTCTTACAAGTTCTTTGGCTTGTGTACAGAGGCATTGTCTCTGTCAATGACCTTTTTAATTTTACTTTACATATCATATATAGGGTTGGATTAGGCGACAAGGTTCCTTTTGGGCTTCATATTTGGGTGGGCGATTGGCCTCTCACGGCGAAGTTGCCTGATCCATTCAGTGTTTGGCGCAGCCCTGGATCCTCGATTTCGATCAATCTCCAATGGGATTGATCGAATCCAAGGGTGGATTTTGAAAACTAGAACACACTCCCAATAATGAGAAACACCATATTGAAGAGAAACTCAGATAAATTCTCGATTAATTGTAATAAGCATGTCTTACAGTGAAGCATTGGACATCCTTATATAGTTTAGTAGACTTGATCCCTAAGCAACAAAACTTTCTATACCTGACTAATCTTAATTAAAATATAAAACTTGCTAATATTAATCCTAATCAAATAATAATTAGAAATAGGGATATAGTTAGAAGTCCACAAAAGCTCTCAGTCCAATTGGGCCTGTGGCTGAACCCAATGGATCGGTTTGACCAATTGGGTCAATGGGCTGGCCCAGTTGTCTTCTTGGACCTGGGCTCTGTCTGTACTGCCTCAGTGATTCTAGGAATCAATTTAGCAAGGTTAAAGTTTATATTGACAAGTTCGACAACCATATTGCTTGGGGTAGAAGTTTGAAGAGAGAGAACTTTTCCGTCTTCTGGATGTGCTAGATCAGATCTTCATCCCAGAAGAGAGGAGAGATAGTAAAGTGATGCGGACATCGAACTTCCTCCACACAAACTCTGAAAGAGGAGGATGAAAAACGCCTAGAAGAGATGCATAGATGCCTCCTCATGCTTGGATGATCAATGCCAGGTGTGAGATAGTAATTCTGGCCGAGATCCATTATTGGATCACGATTCTGAAAAAGATCCACCATTGGATCTTAATTTTAGAAAAGATCCACATTGGATCGTGATTCCGGCGAAGATCCACCGTTGGATCTTGATCTTGGCAAAGGTCCACCTTTGGATTGCAATTTCAGGAAGGATCCACTGTTAAATCTTGATTATGTAAACGATCCACCATTGAGTGGCGATTCCGGCAAGGATCCACCATTGGATCTTAACTCTGATAAAGATTGATGGTCGGATAGTCCGATCTAACATTCAGATTTTATATCCATCATTGATTACTTAATAGGCTGCAATTGTGTGGCATGGCATTAAAAAACATAAGAAAATCATTCATTCAAAAAAGAAGTCGGCTAAGGCCCAACATTCATAGGGGGGGTTTGGCCATGGCCATGACCCCATACTCCAAAATGTCAACTGTGGCCAAACCTTAGCATGGGGTTTGGCTAAACTAAGGACCCCTTAATTGGGGTTCGGCCAAGGGTTTTACACCCTAGATGATCATCTATCATCACTATTTCATTATAACTCCTCTCTAGTCTCTACTATAATTATTTGATCTTCTAGACAGAAAATTAAACATATAGGGTTCCAACGATCTCACATCCAAGGAAAACATCATATACACAAGTAGATTCAAATATGCTAGGGTTGCCTTATTGATTTGGGAAAAGATGTAGGTCATTAATGAAACTTCGAATCCGCTGCTCTCTTTCTTTCTCCTTATTGAATCTTGGAAGTTTAGGCCAGGGTCTCCCAAAAGAAATCTTGTGGTGCTGTTCTTTTTATATGATTATTTCTTCCAATTTGAAGGACAAGAATTTGAGATATTTTTTTTTGAAGGCAATTCCTCTCTACTGCCACTGTAATCGCGGGATCAAGATTCTTTGCTGCCTCTTAGGTTTCTGTTCTCCTTGATATTTGCGAGTGCCTTTAGGTGTTATTCTGTTTAATTGGAGGGAGGTGGCCTCCTAATTTTGTTTTCTTTGTTGGGGCTTGTGGGCCTCGTGAGGTTTTCGAGGTCCCCCTTTTTTGCTTTTTGGATGGTGACCTTTATTCCTTTTTCTTTTTATATATACTCTGTTGAACTTTTCAGTACATTCCTTTTGTACTGCTAAGATTTTAATCAATAGTCTTTTACTTTTAATTACAGATTGTAATTTCCAGTTAAGGCTTCTAAAGATACTGTCTTACTCATCTTTCTAAATTTAAGCAAATCACTATAAAGCTGATTCTCTTAGGATAGAACCTGTTAAACTGCGAGATTGGGCATGTGATATGCTGTTAATGCCTTTATTCAACATTTGCCAAATAAAAAATGGACCCTCTTAATTGGCTGGGCCATGCTGGTGTTTTTGGGCCTTCTTTGATAAGTCGGTTTTGGCTCATGGCCTGCATTAGGATCTCAGTAGGTGTACATTTTAAGAGTCAAAGATCAATGGTGAAACTAGAGTTAATACTATTGTAATTTCTGTTTATTTTGGGTGGTTAAGAAGGTCAACACAATATAGTTTTGTTGTGAGGGTATGGTCATTCTTTATATTACAATATCGCATTGAGTTATTTTTGTAAATTAAGTTAAATTTAATGTATTATGTTTAATATATATTTTGTGGAATACCCCAATTGAACAGACTTTTAAAAAATTTTAAAATTAAATTTGATAACATTATGTTATGTTTACCAGAAAGTTTAACATATACACGCAACAAACCAGATTTAGCCCCTTAACAAGTGGAGCCTGTGTTGAGCATAATCTAGTTTATTGATAAGCCGAGATTGAGCTGAGCCAAGCTTGTGCTCGAGCCTAATCACGCCCCCACCCTCATCCCCAGTACCCTGTACCAATTATATAAACCTGTGGAAGATCTATGTAACTTGGACACAACATTTCAAAAGGGCCTATACACTCATATGTTATATTGAAATTTGTGAAATGATTCTGTACCGTTGACCACATGGGAGATTCTATGTGGATAAACCACGTTGGACCCACTTTTACTTGATCCACCCTATCTATTCATATCACAAGCCCCTCAATTTGTTTTAATGGTCCAGACTGCCCCTCCTTGAATTTGCGGGCACCGAAACTTCACTCTAATCAAAGTGACATACACTGCTTGATTGGTCAATGTGTAAAATGTGATTAACTCATTTATGAATAATATGAATAAAATTCTATAGCAGTGAATTGGTTTAAAAGATATCCCCTGTGAGTTGACTGAAGTCATCTGCATGGAAACTCCCATGTGGTCAACGATATAGGATCAAACTTCCATGTGATTAAAAACACATGATCAGCTCTCATAATTATATTTTTAGTTGGATTTTTTGTTCTTTTTTATGTTCCGAGTTTTTGAAAAGAGTAACTCAAAAAAAAAAAAAAGCTTAATTTATTTCTTATCCAGATGTGTCGATATTCAATACATGTATCTAACCATTCAAAATAAATAAATTAAAAAGTAAAGAAAGAAAAATAACAATAAAAATACTTGTATGATGTATCTATGTAGAATTGTAGATACACATTGACACATCAAAATTTCATAAAAGGGACATATCATTGTCTCATGTAATTTGCTTATGTGTATATATACATGTATGTTTCATAAGAAGCATAGTTCAGTCAACTAGAAAAATGTTTATGGTAAAGACTGCTTGTTCTTAATGGGAACGCTGTTAATAAAAACCCCATTTCTGATATTGTTGATGGGTTTGGTGTTCTAAACATTGCAGAAATGCTTTTGGTCCCTCCTTTGGCACAGTGTGCTTCTCAGGCTTGATAATTGGTGCTGTCCGTGTTGTGCGTGCGGCCGTTGATAGTGCAAAGCGAGAAGGTGCTTCTTCCGGGATAGTGAATTATATACTCCGTTGCTGTGTGGGTGTATTACTATCAGCAATTGATTTTCTCAACAAGTTTACAATCATCTTTGTAGCAATTACTGGTGAAGGTTACTGTTCTTCTGCTAAGATGACATATGAGCTTCTGAGACGTAATCTTCTTTCTGCTGTTTTTGTGGAGACCGTCTCTACTCGTATATTGGTTGGGATTATCTTCGTTCTGTCAGCAATATATGCAATAGTGGTGAGTAGTAACCTTTTAGTGTAATCTTCTATGTTATTTTTTCTCTCTCATGCACAAACGCATATTTAGGTAAACATATATTTATTACTTACCATTTTATAGTCGATATGTGCATATGCTTGCAATGAGGTCCAGATTTAGGAGAAGATCCAATTCTGGTTAGATGAAAAGAGTTTAAACACAACTATATAAGAATTAGGAGAATTTATTAGGGAGTGTGAGAATTTATTACCGTGCAGATCATTACTAGGCTTCTTATTATCATCATCATGGCTGTTGTTGTCGTGGTAATGGTTGACGATGATGGTAATGATAGTGTTATTCATATGCAAATAACTGAAAAGATTTGAGTAAAATTGAAGAATCTATATGAGTAAGATTGTTGCTGCGATGACTGGGTTACTAGCAGTAGAAGTGCATGATGGCTGTGGCTCCATTGGTTGGGAAAAAGGGATACAAAGGTGGACCTCTGTATGGAGTTGGGCTACTTGGAAGATGATATTGTCCGTGCATCCATCTGTAGGCACAAAAGTCATACTGTGCTTCCGGTCTAGTACATCCCTAGAATGCCCCTCTTCACTGCCACTACTACTACCTCCTGCTCCGTAACTGCATCCATATGTATTATTAGATGGTGGTACTTGTTGCTTGTACCCATGTCTAGGAACGAGATTGACGACATCAAGAAATTGTTCAGTTGTCTCGTATATGACTGCTGTTGTCATAGTAGTCTCTTCTCTTATGTAATTTGAGAAACACCAAAGGATTTTGAAGAAGTCTTAATTTGTCCTAGCAAAAAATGCAAGAAAATATTAATAAAGCCTGCCTCAAAATCACTAGATCTAGGGTAACTAGCAACCTAGAGCCAAAAATTTAACCCACTTAACACATGCATGCTTTTTAGGCTTTTTTCTTTTGAATTTTTTTTTTTTTTTGTGAAAAAAGATTAAAAATTGCTAAAATAAAAAAAATTGAAAAAGATTAAAAATTCCTAATTCTCCCTAGATTTGGTTTCAAATCACCAAATCTTTTGTTTATTAAGCAAACCAATAAAATACTAATTTGTTACTAATTTCTTGGAAAGAAACTATACAAAAGTACACACATACCTTTATTAAGCTTGTTGAAGGAAAACTCCACGTAGCACATTTGATCTCGTTGAAACAATATCAATTTTGTGTTTTCTAAACAAAAATAAACTTTCACAATGTGGGAAGGAGCTTGGAGAAGTTTTTATCACAAAATTTTTTTTGATAGGCAAAGTTTTTTTTTTTTTTTTTATCACAATAAAGAACCCAAAAGAGGGCAAAAGGAGGAAAACATGATTTTTATCTGAATGTTGGCTGAGAATTTCAAGTTAACCTATTCCGCCAATAAATTTAATTATTGGCCAGTAGAGCTGATATCATCTTTCAGTAGCCATGATATGGGCCTACATTTGGGCAAATATAAAATATTGTATTTGTATTGACTGATAGCCATTATGCATCAACTGATGTTTTGAACCATGCCCAACTCCAAGCATGTCCTGGTTCAGTAAACAATGCTGTACATGCACGACATGTGGCCCATGGTTAGGAATTGGGATGCACAAAGATCTCCCATTTTTGGAGAAGTTTGTTGATAATAACTGGTCCACTGGCTGCCGTATATTTCTTAATTGTCCAATTTTGGGTTGTCTTTATTGGTTAGGATCTTCCATTCATGTACATATGGGGCTATCATATCAACTCGAACCTTTTTACAGATTTGAGCACCACAGCGAAGTATCTTTAGTTCCTTAACCAGAAGAAGTGGATGTAATTTCTACACAGTTCCATCATTTTATCCAACATGCATGCAAATGTACCAAATTTATTATTATTGTTGTTGTTGTTGTTGACAACATTTACTAGTTCATGGAAAGTGAGTCTATGGAGCTTGTCCTTAGCTGAGATTTTAAATCCATCTGAGAAATGCACTTTTTGTCCAAGAGATTCTATATTCATTTTACTGGTAAAAAAAAGAAATATTCATTTATTGTTCTGACCATGAGCAACTGGTGATTTGAAAACAGGTATATTTGATCCTAAATGCTGTCAGTGCCCTTGGGATAGGGGTGTACGTTGTTGCCTTACTCGCATGGTTGCTGCTTATTGCTATTTTGGGCTACTTTGTCCATGTGCTGGATAATGTTATTGATACTGTATATGTCTGCTATGCCATAGATAGGGACAAAGGAGAGGTGTGTAAGCAGGAAGTACATGAAGTTTATGTTCATCTTCCGATCAGTAGGAATGATAGACCTCATGCCCATAGAACTCAGTCGATTGTATGATATTGAATGTTGTGTTGTAGAAGTTGTCTTTTAGGTTAATTTGGCCACTTGTGGCTGTTGTGCAGCATGTTAATTCATGATACTTTATTTCTGTGTACCTTTGCATCATTGAATTTGACTGTTGAATAAACTTATTTTTGTATCCAACTCGGAGCATTTTTTTTTTGGTGTCATTTGACTGTTGAATAAACTTATTTTTGTATCCAAGTCAGAGCAAAAGTTTGAGATATTGACTCTTCTTCCTGAATGCAACGGCATGGACGATAATTGGTGTTATACTGGAAGGCCATGTGTGACTGTCTCCATTGTGTTAACTGATGCATTTATTTATTTATTTGTTTTTTCAATCCTTAGTCCTTACTGATGGATTTCACAGTGCTTGGTTTTTTTTTTTTTTTTTTTTAGAACGGAAGTCCTGGTGGTTGTCTCTGAGGTTTACAGCATACTATAATTGAAGATAACATTCAAAGATAGCTTTGGAAGCTTATGCCCATGAATAACAAAATACAACAAAGCAATTAATAATTAGTGAAAAACTCAAATTGCCCATATTATTCTGATCCAACTGCTGGTTTGCATTCCAATTTTCTTCTTCTACTTTTATTTATTATTTTTTTTTACCAGAGGAATGGTTTTTCACTGATGCCAACCAAACCTAGTCCAGTCTATCTGCATAGTTGGAATACACACATCAACATATAAGGTAGGTCACCCCATCTGTTACCTTAGAAACTATATCAGCAAAATGGATAGGGTTTTGGTTTGCTACTTTGTCGCATTTTGTTGTATGGTGTGTGCCCTGTCCTACAGGAATTATATGTGAGAAGATTTTGGTCGAATAAGGAGAGGCCAATGTTTAAATAATGTGAGGCTAGATTTTGTATGGTAGGACCTTTACTCGAGTGATTAGAGATGACTTTAGTGACACGGATTTTTTTTTCTTCGGCATGGAAGAATTTGAAAGATCCATTTGCATTGTATAGGCTCTTTGTGGTTTTGGGGAAATGGATCACCATGTGGATCTGAGAATAAAGGAACTCCCCCATATCACTTAAAATGGTATGTCTTTTACAGTTTCAGATCTTGCATCTCATTAGATTCATGTTGACTTCATCTTTTCTGCATTTGGCTTTGACTGCCTTGCATAGAAACTATGCTATGAATATTACAAAAGATCCAACATAGTTTGGAAAGGCATTGTTGATGATGATGAGCCTTACAAAAAGATGCAAGATCCAGGTTTCACGCTGTAATGAGATCTTCCCTTGCCAGTTGCCACCATTATCACGAGGCGGCAATCATAAAGTAGTAATACCTCTCCTACATAAAATGAATTCACAGATATTTTCTCATCTGCTTGATGATTTTCAATATATGACATCTTTTAAGTGCACTTAGCAATCCCCAAGATCGGCATCATTTTCATTGCCACGATTTTCTCCAAGTTTAATACAGGTGTTATCTTCCTTCTACTTTCTACAATTTATCAATTTGACCTCCGGCTGATGTATATGGTTGTATATGGCTACAGGATGACATTTCAGGTTGTCTGGTGGTTTGCAATACATTACAGTAACAGAATGTGAGTGTAATGAAGAAGTATTTTGTTTAGCTGTTTTTGCTCTGTTTTGGATTGATTCCATGGATAGTTTACTGAAGGGCTTTGTTTTTATACAACTTCAGGTGGCTTGTGTATGTACTAACTGTGGTGCTAATATAGGAGAATATTTGTGTGTAGTGTGCAGATTACATAGATAGTAATGTGACCAGTAGAAAAATGTAACAGCCAAGATGAAACTGTGAAAAAAAAAGGAGGATCCAATTAGTTTTTGGAAATTCAGTATGGCGGGACCCAATTATGAATCTAATTGATTTTTGGGGTTCGATTTATTTGGTTATTCAATCATAGTATAGGATACATGCTTCATGTTTTCTATTTTTGGATTTTTATCAATCTTATGGTTTAACCCTTTATGCAGGTGACGTGTGAAAACTGAGAACTCAATGCTCATCAGGTTTCACATCACCCTTAAAATTACTTTTTTAATGGTTTTGTTAGTTTCTTTTTTGCTGTTGATATGTTGGGTGTAATCTTAAGGCCCATTTATCATTATTTTGTGCTGTTCTCAATACTGTGCTGAGATTGCGTGCTGAGAGTATGCTGTTGCTGTGCAGAACTTGTTTGGCAACATTATGTTAGGTCTCATCTTCATCGAATCTCCCTGATCTCATCTTCATCTAGTCTCCCATTTTGTTGTGACAATTCACCACAATAGCATGTGCAGTTGTAAATGATATTTATCAATTTATAAACCAACAAAGTAGCTTGAGCCTGAAATTTAACTGACCTTATTTTTAAACTTAACATTTTTTAAGTTGGCTTTTCAAGGATTTGACTTTTTGAAGATGGCAGGGCATTCATTTCCATGAAAGGGAGATTATTTGATGGACATTAATGGATTTTCCTTCTGTTTCTTCATTTAAACCAGTTTCAAGGTTCATTTCTTAGAATTCCTAGGATTTCATTCCCACAACCAAACGTACTCACAGCCATTCACATTTGTTTCTTCAATTTTACCCATTTTCCAAGTACATTTCTTAAAATTCCTAGAATTTCAATTCCTACGAGCAAATGGACCCTCGTGGATCTTCGGAGTTATTTCTTTTTTTTCAATTTGTACCCCTTATCACAGAAAGATTTCTTAGCATTCCTAGGAATTCAATTTCTATAACCAAATGGACTCATAGGAATTCACTTTATTTTTCTTCAGGTTTACCCACTTTTCTTAGAATTCCTAGAACTTCAATTCCTACAACCTATGATACCCGGATACGGTATTTGACCTATGGCACCCTTACGATACGGTACAATATGTAGCCGGGTATGGGATATGGGAAGATATGGTTGAGATATGGTAGGGGCTGACTGAAAATGTCCTAACCCCAAAACCTTTTTTTTAAAAAAAAAAAAACACACACAACAGAGAGAGAGAGAGAGATGCATGTCTAAAAAAAAAAAGAAAAGAGAGATCTGGGCTATATATATATATATAGAGAGAGAGAGAGAGAGAGAGAGAGAGAGAGAGAGTTGTACCTGTCATCTGCCGGACAGGGTTGTTGCTGCTGACGGTCATGGAATGCCAACCTGAAGTTATCGCTGGAGTCGAGTGTAAATCAGGTCCTTCTTCCCACCTCATTAAAAATGTGTTCACCTCAGTGGGCCTCACCATATTTGAGCTCTAAATTGAAATAAAATAAATATTCTACTTAAAATAAATTGCTAATCAAATATCTACATGTATATATTTTTAAAAATGCTGTACCCATATATGTATCCTAAAATTTTGAATTTTGCATATCGATCCCACGTTCCCCGTGTCCATGTCCTTACTGGTGTCCATATCTGGGCATCATAGCCTATAACCAGATTGGCCTTTGTGATCTTCACATTAGTTTTTTCAATTTTAGCTGCTTTCACATATAGATTTCTTAGAATTCCCAGGAATTCTTTTTTGTAGGAGGGGGACGAGGGAGGCTGACTAGGATTACAAAGAAATAGGGAGAAGAGGGAGACAGAGAGACTGAGAAGGATTACAAGGAAGCCAGACACAGTTCATCTGTTTCTAGTATATTCTTTATATACTTTTAACAGTTATATTCTGTCTGAGCATCCATTTAATTTTTCAATATTGTATACTAGAAAAAGATATTCCAAACGCATGGCAGCTTTCAATTTTATTACATCATAAATTAGATGAAAGTAAAAAAAATGCAAGTGCCACAATTATGAATTTATAATAGTTTCAAGAACTTCTACTTGTTTCCACCGTAAATTAAAAATGCTAGTGCGAAATCTTCTAAGATATCGAACTGTATATACCCACACTTCCGCTGTAAACCAATTTAGTTTTTCTTTATGCCTAGAAGCATAGAGAAAGAACACAGGTCAGTGAACTCTCTGAAACAGTCCACTTGTCAACTTTTAAATTATTTATAAGTGACTCACATTGCGTCTGTTAGGTCAACCAACATATTATGGATCTTTGTGATGCGCTCAACTATTTATTGCCCCTATCTATTTTCTTCTACAAACGGTTGTGTAATTATGTAGGAAGCCAGTAGAATGGGCATGTGGTTTGACAACTTTAACTAGTGCAAACCTGAACACTCTCCTATAAGGAAGTCCTGAATAGAAGATTATTACTTATTACATGACCATTATCCTTGGAAGCTGACCTTTTCGGTAAGCTAGTTTGCACGAGGCTGGATTAGTTTATTTTTATTTATTTATTTTTAATTTTTGCTTTAGAGGAGAATTGAACTCATACACCAAAAGACACGGCATGATGCCCCCAACCAGCTAAACTACAGCAGGACTCAGGTCAGAATAGTTGCTAGAATTTAGATTACTACAAACTGTCTCAATGGTTTGCAGTTTTCTGTTTCCTTACTAGCATTTTTGTACCAATATAATTGTTATAGGTACATCCGTTTGGTCTTAATGACTATTCTTAGTTACAACAGGATCATATTGTTATACTTGGTAAATCAGCATCCATATTTGACTTGACAACTATTGCCAGCAATTGACAAGGGCAAGCTACCACTTTTTCAAGCTGTTAATCTAGTTGGTACAGGCCTTGTTTGTTTGTTGGGATTTTACTTTTATGGGTAAGTAGAAAAGACTGATTAAAGAAACCTAAATAAGGCTCCTTGTTCTAATCCTTTTACACACCTACTTAAACAATTGATTTTTTGTATAAAGTCACCCTCCATTTGTGTGGAATAAGAGGTGCTATTAGTTGTAGTTGGTAGTTGGTACTTGGTAGCCCATGGGTTGTGGCATTCTAGCCTTGCCCAGTAGATTTACAATTTCCTTGGTGCCTCTGAATCCTATGCAGGTCCTACGGATGCAGAAGGGCTTGAGGATTAAGTGGTTGTGTAGGCTTTGGCATTCGTGAAAGCATTTGATCGAACACATGGGGCTCCGAACCCATGTTTAGATGATATCGGTTTAAAATTGAAAATCAGCCCCCGTTTCGGAAAAGAAATAAAAACTATGTATGTTCAACTCAGTTTATTAGTTTTAATTGCACTAACACGATGAGCAAAGGAGATGTATTTTTTTTTTTTTTTTTGGTAAAGTACAAAGGAGATGTTGAACAACAACAAGAAGATAATCCAGAAAAAGGCTTCTACTGTGCATTATTCAAAATAGTATTAACTGTTGTTCACAAAAACTGAGTCTCACAGAGTCACAGTTGACCCTCTTCATGTACATATAGTCAAAATATCCTAATGTCAGCCAAAGAAATTCCTAAATCTTGCCAATAATTACTAAATAAAAACTCATGGAATCTAATTAAAAGGAAAGAAACATTAAATTGCGAAACAAATTAAAGGAAATCAAGCAACTTCCTAAATAGTGCTGTGTCAGACCTATGAACGAGAATGAGCTTGGGCCCCACATGGGCCATGCTTCCACAAAAAGGAACGATCTTGAAGTAGTCCTTTAGGCGACTGTATTCATGTGATTATTTGTTGGGTTGGACTTTGGTTGCCCATCAACCCACTCTTCAAAAATCAGCACATGTTCTTTGTGTTTTAAGAGACTGAAAGTTTTGAGATTTCAACATAGGCCCTGTTTTCTCTTTCTTTTCCAAAAAGCCACTGATTTTCAATTTAAAGCTGATATATGGACTGTTTGGGCTCCTTAATCCCGGTGAACCATCTACACATGGGTTCGGACCCCTTTGTGTTCAATCGAATGCTTCCATGAATGCCAAAGCCTGTTCAACCACTTGATCCTCAAGCCCTTCTGCATCACCTGATGCAATCACGTGCACAAAGTTGCGACGAGCAAGATAATACAGTACCCATGAATAGTATTTTGCAACAACAGCAGTGGACTTTTGTTTGATCCCTCTTTCTTATTTCATGTGGATACCAATGTGATTGAGAAGGCTTTAAGGTTAGTTGGGGTTGATTATTTTGTTCCTTGTTAATCTTATTTGATTGCTGGGAATTGGGATGTCTACAAATTCTACAATGCTCTGTATTTTTCTGGTTTGGTTTATTGGGGTTCACAATCAATTGGATCGTGCTTCTGCGTACTGTATTACCTACCCTACGGCCCTACCCAACCTTTGGCCCTTGTTTCTGTGATCTTAGGAATTGATGTGATGGACCCAGTTCATGGAATGATATGATCAGTCTGTCATATTGAAAGATCCATAGTCTTTAATTCTCTAGAGCTGTTAATGATGTGGACCCACTTCTTCTACTAGCATGCATTGTGAATGGTTGGATAATTATGGGTTTCTTTAGGTTCTCTATTGCTCAAAACCTACCATCTTTCAATGATCATAACATTCAATGAGGGACCTCCAAACTAAATAGTTAAAATAATTTAATCAAACTTCTCATTTTGTGATCTTTTGATTCAGTGGTTATTATCGATCAGTGACATTTAGGTTTAGTTTGATTTATGGTAGATCTTTTCTATCCAACCATTCACTGTGCATATAGTGGCTGCATGGGCTTCACAGGCAATTGGACTCGATTGTTTCTTTTAGTTCTCTTGCCTTTTTCTTGTAGAGGGTTGTGATATTCCTTTCTTATAGATCTTTTCCTTGTAGTGTCCAAGTGCCCTGGTATAATAATGCATTGATTTCTAATGCTATTGCCTTGTGCCATTGTGAACTTTTCACTGCCTGAGAGTAACAGTTCAGCTCCGCAAGATGTGTGAAAGTGATAGAGCCATTGGATAATGGGCGGACAACTGCACTTTTTGGTTCGAATACACCAGAGTTTGATGGGATGTTCAGTCATTGGCGGAGCACCACTTGACATCATCCTTGTTGACTACTGCTTTTTTTGGGGGTGTATAGCTCAGTTGGTAGATCATTGAGCTTTTAACTTAGTGGTCGCATGTTGTTGTCCTGGTATACCCAAACCTACCTTACACTCTATTATGAGGAAGGATGCATAGCAGCGTTCAAAGACCACTCTTTCGCCAGGTTGAGGTAAGGAGTAGTATTAGAGTGGTTCAGTTGGTCATCGATAGGCCTCTCCTTATTCATATGGGTTGGGAGGTTGTATTGGAAGGAAAACTGGGTGATGGTGAGTGGCCCGATGGTGGGGCCAGGCTTGGTAGATGTTTGAGTAATTGGTGGGTCAGGCTCAGTTTGAGGCAGGCCACTAGTAGGTTGGCTAATGTGATTGGCCAAGGTATCCAATGGTATGAAAGGTGGTTGTGTGACTTGAGGAATGGACACCAATTTGAGAGGTTCCAATGCCTGAGGCTCTAGTCTTGCTAGGTCACTTATCCATTTCAGAAAATGGGAAACATTATTCATCAAAGATAACATGTCGTGATAAATACACATGGCCATTGAAAGGATCTAAATATCAATAGGCTTGATGATTGAGGCTATAACCAACGAACACAAAATGAGTGGATCAGACATCTAATTTGGTAGAATTGTGAGGACAAAGGCATGGATAGCATGAATGGCCAAAACATTTGAATAATTTTTGATAGGGTCACACCTTCCCGAAGTGTCTGAGTAGGTATCCAATTGATTAAGAACACTGAAGTGGAGAATGCATCAAGCCAAGGGTTCTTGTTGTTTGTGGGTTGCCATTTCTTGAAGTTTATGTAGAGGTTGTTTGCCTTGGAATGATAAGTTCAGACTGGAAGCAAATCCAAAGCAATGATTGACCCGTTTACAAATTTGACAAATTTGTGCATCGGAGCCTTTATTTGTGGTATTTGTCTTTTAGATTGGCCAAGTGACAACCGTTGCCATTACCACATCCCCTACCTCGGCCGCTGCAGTGAGCAGACCTGTCTCCACCACATCCAGGTTGAGAAGAAGATTTCCTTTTCTGAGTTAAGAAGGCAGTAGAGGGCTGTTCTATAGCTTGGGATTGTGAATAGCTTTCAAATCTTATTTCAAATGTTAGTAATTGACCAAAAAGTTCATTTAACATGTTTTGAGATTCACGATTATCAACGGAAGTAACAATTGGTGCATGCCCTTGACCAATCACATTAAGGTTTACATCAATAAGTTCTTTTTCCGAGATTGGCTGATCTATTGCTGCCATTGCGTCAACAAGATTTTTCATTTTATCCAAATATTCAGTAATAGCCATACCTCATTGTCTAAGAGACTGAATTTGTTGCTATGGTTGAAAATGATGTGATTGCAGTTGAATGAAATGCAACCCTTCCAATCGAAGTCACACTTCACGTGCATTGGACAATCCATAAATCCTAGAAACCACCACCTCTGACAGAGTTGAGTTGATCCAGCACAAGATTAGTGAATCTGGTTTCATCCAATGTAGAATGTGCTGGATTGATGGTGGTTGTGTGCTTCCCATTAGAATCATGTAGAAATTCCTTGGGATGCGGTTTCGTTCCTCAAACATAACCCAAGAGGTCATTGGTGCATAGGATTAGAATGATTTGAGCATGCCACAACAAATAATTCTCTTGGGTAAGTTTCAAGGATATAAGGTGAGTAATATGTGGAGTGGTAGGTTGAGATGAAGAGGCTGCCATTGATAGTATGTGAGATGGAAGAAGATATGCTCACCTAAAATAGAAAATTAGGATCTTGTGAGCTTGGAGCTATCCTAAAGTCTCTTGTGAACTTGGAGCTATTCTAAAGTATCTTTGATACCCTGCAATCTTGTATATTTCTTCTTTTACAACTGTGAGAGTCAAAGAGGAACAATGAGAGTCAAAGAGGAACAATCATATATTTGTAGTCACCATTACAATTTGAATTACATCCCTATAGGAACAAACATGGGAGGTTGCAACTGCATGAGATAGAGTAGGCTCAAGTGTTACGATGAGATTTAGGGGCCGTTTGGAAACTCTAATCTAATTAATAAAAGGTAATTAGATTAAGGGCTAAAATAAAAGCTCTAACTTTTAAGTTCTAATTTACAATTAGTGTGTTTGATACAATTATAAAAAGAACTCTTATTTCATGAGGTAATTGGGGCCCTCCATTAGGAATTGTGGTAATTGGAGTCCACCTTTTAAAAATTACAATGTAGAACCTGCCATTTGAATCATTTTGAAAATTTATGAGGTTATTTTCATCCAAAACACATAAATTTTGCATTATATATCTCTATCCACTTTACCTAAAAACGGCTCTAAAAAAATAGGCAGCCTCACTTAGATTTTTTTTAGAGGCAAAAGCTCTAATTTGTAAATAAGCTCTAAAATTAGAAAATTAATTAGAGGTTTACCAAACACTTTAATATGTAAATAAGCTCTAAATCATACAATAAGAGCTGATTTTTAGAGTAAACAAATGCGCCCTTAGACTCAATCTTTGAAGGGCCACCTGTAGATTGGCTATACGACATGGTGCCATCAAATATCCCATTAGATCATGGGCCATGTAGAAGTAGAGAAAACTGGCATTTCCATAGTAGCAGATAGTTTGTGGATGAGAGTTTGATCGGGAGGAATTGGCTAATGTTGGACGGGGTGGGAAGTGAATGAGCAATTGAAGGCTATTGTTGGGATTGACAGATGGGGTAGTAAAAATTTGGGAGGTGGAACAAGAGTCAGCCATCAGAGCAAATAAGAAAACAAATAGGTAGAAGATTTTGGATCGGTGGAGCTCTGTTACCATATAAGCTCAGATAACTTGAGTATGCATGGATGTTTTCTCTTATGTTTTTGTATGAGTATGCATGCCTTACTTAATTCAAACTATGGTTACAATAGATATGGGGTTGCTATAAATAAAGACAGGATGCTATCAAGATGAGATTGAATAAGGATAGGTAGTTGGCAAGAGGTCAGCCTTTATCCTTGACAATAAAGATATCGGGTGGAAATGACAAAAGGACAGTATCACGCCCAAGTTTAACTTACAAGGCAATGGAAATCATGGAGTTGGAAAAAAAACCCAAATTAAATCTGACAAACAAAGCAAAGCAATTCCATTAACTTCTTCAATTCTAAAAACAAATCCAAGCCATTAAATCTCACACAAACAGGAACTGAAATCCTTCAAAGAAATCAGAGAAAATCCGTCAAAACCACAAAGAAAGCTCTAGATTCTTAATTAATTGAGTGCTCATACTACGCAGCCTTCCTTCGGCCATGGGGAGAAACCACCTTTTGGCTTGATCTCCAAAACCCATCTAAATCCACATCTGAACTCAAGATCAGAAGTACTAATCTCCATGAGCTAAGAGCTGAGAAATAGAAGCTACAAAAATGTCTAAAATGGCACAAAGCAGCAATCAATCACAGAAATATATTGCAAAAAAATAAAGCAATCTTTGTGATGAAACTCAAGAACTCAAACATTAATTTAGGTTGGAAAGGAGAGAGAAATGGAGGGAGGGTCAGAAGGAGGAGAGATGGAGAAGGGATGACAGTGTTTTATCGCGATAGGCATAGGATATGACAGTACAGGAAAAGGAGAGGGTAAAAGAAAAAAAAAGGTAATGACCTCCGTTTCCTACCACACTACATGTCACTTCCTTTACTCTTATTATACTTTTAGAAAAAATGTAAATATATTTTTTCAACACAAAGTACTTTTCCAACGCGAAGTGGTCGACTGCTTCCTCAAAAAGTAAATTATTGCATTTATATATATTCATAGGCCTTTTTGAAGATGCAATAAAAGGCTCTTGGGATTTTCAAAAACTTGAAGTGAAAAAAGCACCTATAAAGTCCAACCAAACACACCATTGGGCATTATCCTACTCTTGCTTGCTATGTTCTCTAAAGGTTTGGATCCCAATTTGGTTTTATTTCTTCCTCATCACTTTGTTCCATCATGCCTTTCTTCTGTTTATTCCTTCTATGAGCCTAACACTTTCGAAAAAGCTTCTGTCGTTCTGGAGTGGCAACAAGTATGACAGAAGAATTATTTGCTCTTGATAAGAGCCAAACATAAGATCCAGTTCAACTTCTGGCTGACAGCGACATCACTGGCTACAAATGGATCTACCATGTCAAGACTCGGTCTACTGGATCTCTCACAAGGTTTACCTTGTCACCTAACAATATATGACTGATTATGATGAGACATTTGCTCTGGTAGCCATAATGACCTCCTTTCGGTTTCTGCTGGCTGTTGCTTCCGTTCATCACTAGACTTTCAAATGGATGTCAAGAATTCAGTCTTGAATGATGATTTCTTAGATGAAGTATGTATGACTCCACCACTGTCTACTTCATGCTTCTGGGCGTAGCTGCGTACTTCGGAAAGTTTTGTGTAAACTTAAACAAGCTCCACTCGTTTAGTATTGCTAGACTTTGTGTTATGTGGCTCTTCTAAAGAATGGGTTTCTTGGTCTTGATGAGCTTCGGACAGGGAATGGGTTCCTCTACCCCGGTCTCTCTTGCCCCTAGCTATTTTGGAAGTGAAGTTTTTTAGTAAGAAAAGGAGAGAGGGAAGTGCAGAAAATGCAATGACTCTGGTGGTTTTCTTCGAGGGAAACCAGCCTCCCAACTCCCAAGGAAATTTCATAAAACTGCAGATACCCTTATTCATTGCAGCCTATGTTCTCTTATAGGCATCTTACAACGTGCTTTGAAATGTGGATAACCAACATTGTACCTATTAGAAACAAACTGCCTATAAAATAACAACTAAACAACCGACCAGTGGACCCAGTAACTAAGACTCAAAACAACTAAACAACTGAATAGCTTGAACGTGTCCACTTTGCCAAGACTCTTTCAAACCAACAATTATTCCATGCTGCCCACTGTCCAAGCCATGCAAGTCATGCACTTCACACTTTGCCTTGGTTTCAGCCAAAGCCGCAATGATCCAGCTCTCTTCATCTCAATTCTCAACTACTGCTGGGTATGTTATCTTACTATTAAATGTTGATTGTGTGCTCATTAATGGTGATATTGATACGTCTGAAGCATTTCACAAATTTTGATCATGCAATTCGAAAATGAAGGGTCTTGGTTTGCACCATTATTTCTTGGGTCATGATTGTCTCCTATGCTTTGGGTATGTGCTTTCTCAACAGAGACATGCCTCTAATGTTACTCATCATACAGCTCTTACATATTCAACAGTTGGTGGTTACTCCCTTAGTGTTCAATGCAGAACTGTGATCATTGGATAGTGAGCTCCTCCTTGATCCTTCATGTGATTGTAGACTTGTGGGTTTGGTTTATCTCACGGCTACAAGACCAGGTATCCCTCTAGCAATACATCTTATCCGTCAATTTGTCGTTGCCCTGCTCACACTTCATTATGCTGTAGTTTCTTCATACTATTTGCTATATCAAAGGTACTTCACAGATGAGTCTTTTTTATCCATCCACTTTCTACTCCTCTTTACAAGCTTACACAAATGCCGATTGGGCTACTGGTGTTACCAATCTTGATCTTTGCTGCACCATTGTTTATTGTGTCTTTCTAGGTGATTTTCTCATTGAGTGGAAATTCAAAAAGCAGTAAGTGGTTTCCAGGTCCTCCACTGAATATCTTTCTATGGCATACACTATAATTGAAATAATTTAGCTTTGCCAAATGCTTTCTGACTTCAGCAACTCCGTCTTTCATCCCACTGCTTCACTATGATAATGGAAATGCCATCATTATTGAATAGGAATGAGGTCTTTCATGAGTGAACAAAGCATTGAAGTTGAGGATTGGCACAATTTCTCTCTCATTTGTTCCGACTCTAGCTCAAATTAAAAGAAGTGTTATTGTTGATAAGTTTTTGCTATCACTATCCATACTCTTGATGCGTTCTCTACATCATTAGTTTCCCAGTTCCCATGCATGTGTTGGGGGAGGAGGGGAAGGGACATACTTTTTAAGATCCACAGGAGCGTTGTATGTTATTCTAGTGTATATTGGATTATTTTCATGAAACCAAATCCCCTTATTCGATGTGATGTGTGTTTGGATTGTTTTCATGAAACCATGATTCTTGCATTCCTGAAGTTTCTTTATAATTCACCTCTGTTTGTGCACTGTTCTAACAAGGGAATGTGCATTGAATTCAGTGATCTCATCCACGTTGTGTTCGTCTATCAGTTCCCTTTCATATGCAGCTGTTTTTGTGTCAATTAGAGTTTGTGCAGAGAGTTATGTAAGTTTTCCCGAAATTGGATTTTTGGGCTGAAACTGCAATTCCAGTAGTTGTACCCTATTTTGCAACTCTGTTTACAGTGGTTTGTCCTTCTGGAGATTTTTTGATGATTTTTCTGTAGATTGGCCGGTGAATCTAGCTTCCATAATGAAAAAGATGAAGAAACAGAATTCCTCAATATTGAGGAAACAATGACTTGTGAATTTCATTTTCCATTAATTTCATCAGCACCAAAACATTAATAAAAAATCCATTTTCCTTTGGTTGTGTTGGAGGAGGATATATAAAAGTTTCTCAAAACAAGGGCATGGTCTGAAACTATAATTCCTTCGATGAAGATATCATGAAGCCGCTAAAACATTTTTTTCCCACTCCTGTTGCTCTGATTGCATAATTATTACTCATTGATGGTTAAGATGATTAATGATTTTAACATTGGATGCACTTGAAATTCGCTTTCGCGTCGCCTTTTCTTTCCACTTGTTTGGCTTTAATCCTCCAATCAATCTGCTTCATTTTCAAATGCACTGGTACATGAACTGCTTCAAGATTGATTGTGTGCAGGAGAATGATTGCCTGCCTTGGATTCGCCCAACTTTGATTGTTCTATTGAGATATGTACATGCAGAAACTGGTTTTAAGATTGATTCGATTGTAGTGATAGTGATTGCTTCCTTGGATTTGCCTAATTTTGATGTTTTTGTTTGGACCTCTCCATTTGATGTTCTCATTTTATGCTCTATTACCTGGCTCACAAAAGTTCCAGTCTTGATATGTAATTGCTTAATACCCTCTTATACGAGACTGAATCACGGACCTAACAGATCACATGAAATAAAAAATATTAACTTAGTACTCAGTAAGATATACTCAGTAGCCAAAAGTTACTTTGATGGGTCTTGATGTATCAAATTTTGCCAGGGTTCCAAATTCCAAGGAAGTGGACCCAATTTCTCAGAGCAGACAGACCATGAAGCTTTGATAAACATTTTCCATTTTGTAGGTTTCCCTTGATGTGTTGAGAGAGTGAATTCTGAACTCTATATGAAGATTCATTTCAGATATGTTTCATTCTGTACATAGAGAGACATACCCCCTTGTATTCCTAGTAGTATCAATGGCACCAGCAACTTGGAAAATTTCATGAACCCCTTTTCGGTATAAAAGGAACAAGAAAAATATTTTGACTTCTCAACCACAGAACAGTTACTATTTTTGTGTAGACAGTGGCTTAGGAATAGAAACTCGGCTGATGGTTTTAGTCACCATAGAATTAAAGTGATTCGAGTGATGTGTGATCTGAGTGTTATCAGGAGATGGAGTTTCTGTTGACTGGGGCTTAGAAATTCTTCGAGCCCATTGCCATAAATCCAGAAGTGGGGCCTACATTTGAAATCCAAACTGCTAAAATTTAATTTCTCACCTTGATCTACCTTTATTTGAAGTTCTTGTGATTAACTATGGTAGGTTTTGATTGAAGTAAAATTTTAGATAATGATAATGTGAGAGCGACTTATGGTTTGGATTTCAAATATAGGCTTCACTGCGATTTATGGCAATGGCCTTAGAATCCGGACTCTTTCAGATGGCTAAGTTGACTTCAATCAAGTGGCAAATGTGAAATCCCATTTTTAAGCCAACTTGAGTCGGAAAAAAAAAAAAAAAAAAAAAAAAAAAAAAACCATCTCCGTACCAAACCCCCAAAAAGCCCACCAACCTGCCCGCAATAGGAGTGGGCACGGCAGGCCCCATTGAACCTTGAAGCATTTCAATACTTGGGTGAACTAAGTGAGAATAATTAAACCCTTTTATCTCTAACAATTGACCTATTTAACTGTACCTTCTTATGCAAGAATGTACCTATTGTCAGGTGAAACTGTGAAAGGTACATTTTCAAAAGGATTCTATCTAATCCAGAGGGCTTTACTTACTCCAAGCACTAGCAGTGAGGATCCGGACTTGCGAGAGGAAAAGCAAATTGGAAGAAGTAAAAATCTCAATGAGAATATAAAACACACCAAAGATGGAAGTGAGATGGCAGAAAACAGTTCTCTGCGACACAGAATCATCAACCAGAACTAAATGTCCCTCACAATAGTTGTATAGTACTTTCAAAACAAAAGAAACTATAATCTAACCTTAATGAGTAATACTAGGTCTCAGGTTTTAATAAATGTAAAGATAAGCTACAACACAACTACGTCAATCTGCTCCTCTCTTTGCTTACACAAGTTTTGGCCATAACCTTTTATATTCATTTCGGAATCACAAAGTTTTGAGCCCATTAACTAATATTATCATATTTCCACTATTAATGAGAAGCTTAAAAGAGGGGTTGCAGAACTAGTGACTAAAACTAAATGAAAGTTTGCCACGCAAAAGATAATTATAACTCACATTGAAACAATGGCTTCTAATGATGATGAGTGTATGCCCCCTTTCTTCCCTCCCTTTCCTCTTATTAGAGAGCAAAGGTATCCTTCTACGTTTCAACCACTTTTAGCCATCAGAGAAATAAATTAATTGGGTTGTCTATATCAGACTCCCATGAGAGGACTCCTTTTAAGTCTGAAATTTGAACTATTCAATTTGATCCTGACAGAACAACTTATCTATTATATCTCATAATTGATATGCGTAACCAACACCTTCTCTCAATTGAGCAATGTCCTTTTCCCTTCAATGTTTACATAGTTCTTTCAGAGTGAAGGAAACCCTAATATATTCTTAACTATCCATCACTTATCCCCCTAGCAGTCTGTTCTGAATAAACAAAGCATTTACAGCAAATACTCTAGTTTCATTTCCCTCCTTTACTTTGACATATAATTTAGCCATAACTTCTCCTGGTCATTTCATTTCCTTATCAAAGACTTGTCCCATCTATATGCAGTTTGTATTCTTCATTGGATTCGATGATGGACTGCCTAATTATGAGTTTTATTCACTTTCCCTTGTTTTTTATTCTGTAGTCAGAAAATCTAGAGACTCTGTCTAGAATTTGTAACCTAATCCGATGACCCTATATTCTATTTAAGCCATAAAATGTAACCCACAATTTTACCAACAAAATATCAGCCACATTTTAACTTAATAATTCTCACTCTCTCTCTTAGAAGAATGTTACTGTGTCCCCACACCTTAACAGAGAAGAATATCACTCAAACTCTACTTCAACTGGAATTGGAAAACCTCAGACAATGTTTATTTTTCAAGTGGTAAAGTGATCTCAATCACCGAAGATTTTATGGCAGCATGTTTGGTTGGTCACAACCAGTGGGAAAATAAAGTTTGAGCCACAAAGAAAATATACTGTCACTTTACCAGCCCCAAAAAAACTTTTCCTCATTAAACACAAGTAAAGCACGACTTCCTGACTTCTCATCTCGCTTCTTGTTACTTTATCTCATTGGAACAAATGCATTTTCTCTTTACTAGAAAGTGTACTTTACTTTTACGTAATCATTTTTTGACATTTACTTTACTTTATTTTATCATAATTAAAACAAACATTGCCCTTGTGGGGGCCATCCTCATGGGGCGGTGCATGCACCTTCTTTCAATAAGATGCATTGTTTGTCTAATATGGATGGGGAAAGTGGAGGGTCCATATTTGGATATTACGTGCACTTGTATTACTCAGTTGTGTACATTTGAAAAAGTTGAGTTTCTTCTTCTTCTCGCTCACATAAGCTGAGATGATGGGATTTTATACATATGTGAAGGTGATCCTCATGCTGGTGTCTATTGTTCTTAAAGATGAAAAGCTTGTAAAACCAATACTGTAATTGTGCATGAGGAACGTACAATTCCGTAGTTATATCTCTTTTCTTGCTACGGTTTTCCATGTAAAATGGTTGTGGGGATATCTTACTCTTTTCTCCACATTTGAAGAAAATGTGACCAATTAACCAATCAACAAAACTACTAGTTACAAATAACATCTTGTTACATCAGAACATATAAATGTTGACTAATTAGACTAACATTGAACTTGGTAAAGTGAAATGGTTGAATAATTGAAAAATGAGGTTATTCAGAAATACACATTGAATGCTGAGATTACGAATTGAATTCCTAGTAATACATCCATAATCCAAAAGGTGTTTGTGATTGTCCCAGAAGAAATGAATTCTCTTGTGTTTGTTGAATTTTCAGAGTGATCCATACAAAAGAGAAAAATACTAGAAACCTCAGTAGACAGTACCAACCAAACAGAGGTCAGGAAGAAACAGACAACAGACACATAAGCAGCGGGGCCCTGACACTGCAAATCTAGGGATGGACCACGAATCAAAAGCCAATTGTCAACTACAAATCCACCACCAAATCTGACCAGTACAAATCCCAAGAACATAACACTCTAAACAAGTAAAAACAAGGGGTCATGCCAACAGCTTTTCTTGTCTATCTCTTCCCAGGTGAGTTGAGGCCCATGTGATTGAAATGGCCCACTCCCGACATCTTTTTCTACTCTTGCCTAACATTAACTTGGATTTTAGCATTTGCAAACTCTCTACTAGTCCTTGATTCTCATCCTTCTTCCTGCTCCATGCCTTCTTATCTTCTCAATAATTCCAATACATTGTCTCATCACCTTGTCATTCATTTGAGCTGTAGCTGTACTAAAAGAGTATACACACAATGGAGATAACCTCTGCAACCTCATAAAATAATAAATATGGCTACACTGAGCAGTGCCCATGTTCTTCACTACCGATTTTTTTGTATGTATGATCCAATTGTTGCCCATGTTATTGCTAAGTGGCATTTCGGTATGATAGAGCTGCTACCCACCTCCACTACATTGACCCTCTTTATGTGGCTCAAAATGCTAAGCAAAAGCATAGGAGTTTGAGCTGGTGTTGAGGTCTTTGTGGTTTGTCCTTGATTCCCAAAGCTGTATTTGTTTGACTAGATTTGGGCCTTTGATTACTCCTGATGATGATCATGATGTGGTTTGCTTTGTAGAGCGTATGGATTTGGTGTGTCAGGACACAAAGCTCTAGGACTCAAAGAACAGTCATTCAAGCCATAATTCCCTGATTTGGGTTTAAGTTTCACTTCCTCTTTCGTAATACACGCTCTTTCTTGGAATACTACTTCTTGATTTTGCAAAAAAGTTAGAACGCGTGGATTGGTTAGGTTGGATAATGAGACTTTGATGCATGCAAATCAACTTTTATCATTGTTAGGTTGATGTGGCATTTCTGCCCCTTAATTTATGCATCTATGCTTGTAGGGGGTAAGGTTGCGTACGTCTGACCTTCCCGAGACCCCACCGTGGCGGGAGCCTCGTGCACTGGACTTCCCTTTTTATTTACTATTTATACATAGGTATGTGTAGTGCACATCTTAATTCTGGTTGAAGAGGATGGATTTGGCACTTTTTTTTTTTTTTTTTTTCTAAACTGTCTTTGTAAAAAGTTTTCTGTCTAGAGAACTCTTCAGTTTTTATAATAACATAATATCAAAACTGTCCACGGTTCAATGCTATGAGGGAAAAAGGGAATGAGACCCTTTTTATGAACCCTTTGCTCCTTGGGGAGTGTGGAGGATTTTTCACTTTAACAGAAGCCCAGCTTGTTGGGCTCCCTTGATGAATTGCTGGTCAAAAATCCAATCCCATCAAATTTACATAAAGTTTTAACTTAGTTTAAGGGGAGCCCCTCTACTGAGGGCCAGTGCTTGTTTAGAATAATTTACTTTTACATATAGCTAATTTAAGAACCCTCTTTTATATGATTGAACTAATCCAATGAACTTGATTTTTTTATAATAGTAGTTAGACGTGGTAGAGAATTGATGGATAAGATTGGGTGGATCTCCTGTAAAACTCAGCCTCCTTTCCATGAGATATGGACTAATAATCCTTGGACCCTCCCACGCGAAGGATCCACTAACTTTGTAGGGTTACTGCCATTTTCTTGTCAACACTATCAGATGTGGAATCTGGCAAAGTCTATACCACTTCGTAATAACTAGGATTTGTGAATGTCTATACCGGTTCTCAATGAGTTCGGATCCCTTGTTTCAATGAAATAGGAAAATGCTATTTCAGCCAATCCACATTCGTCAACTATATAAAATGCTTAGCATTTCTTATTTTGTGTTTTGTGCTATGATGTATGAAATTAAGCATTTTATATTGGTAGTGAATGTGGATCGCCAGAAACAGTATTAAAACAGGAGATCCGGACTCGTTCTTCTCAATCTTACAGATACAAACCTCCTCCATCTGGGCTTGAGACATGAAGTTACAGCAAATTGTACTTGTCCCTTTCTAATTTTATATAGATGCCCACCTAAATCAATCCGAAACAGTTGTGGATTTCATGGAATGCACGATACGCTCTTGTAAAGGATAATGGATTTCATACTTGTGAAGTCTGCAATTTTTTTTAAGTGATGATCAATGACAAAAAGATGAGAAAGTGAGGAGACATTTTCCATGAAAAAGTGACGAATCCTACTAGTCCTTACCTTAAACTCTATGATTATCCAGACCTTTTTTCTCCTTTTTCTTGGATAAGCTTCTGCAAAAATTCTGCACCAAATATCAAAATGACATTAGAAAAGAAAACTTTGATCTTACCCAAAAACAAGATTGTAAAAATATGACTTTGACATCTCACATGCTGTTCAACACACTGAGTCAATTTATGACAGCGCCCCATAATCTTCACTTGGCAGCCCAAAAAATGTGCCTTAATATTATCTGCAACCCAAGCCTTGACCCATGTCTATATCTAGGATGGTAGAAGTTTAAGTCATTGAGACATGACAAACTCTCAATTCCCCAAGTCCTTATTAGAAGATGTGCTCTTATGTACCGTATCTATTAGTGGTGATTGGTTCTGATCATTAATTAAGTGGGCCATCTTTCTGTTGAACCATAACTGCAAAATTAGTAGCTTATAAACTATTTGATGATCTGATTTTTTTGCAACAAAAGGAAGTAAAGAGAGCAATGCGTGTGGACTTGCATAGGAGGATGAAGATGTCAGGCTTACAGTCATGTGGTATCTAGTGCTTTTCATGGGCATGTCTCAAATCTCTTTATGGTCGTCTATTTTTACTGTTCTTATCCAGAAGGAAGCTATTCCATTCTCCTTTTTCTTATAATTTCTATAAGGTGAGAACCTTTAAAAGAACTTCAGTTCATTCAACTGCCTTAGCTTTGAAGCAAAGGTAAGATGCACCCAAGGATGTGGGCATGTTATCTGAGATGGGTCCACATCATCGAAGTATACAAGTATACAAAATAAAACAAAGCAAAGCTCTCACAGCCATAGGCATTCCCCATGTATATATATTAGGGTATCAGATGTATTTCATCATCCTCTTAAAAGATAAAATAACAACCTATATCAGCTCATATTAAAAAGATATTCGCCATCTTATTGGTAACTAGTGTAATTCTGGTGGTACAAATTTGAATTGCATATCCAATATTCTTTAACACCTTCTTGAGATTCGATGCGTCTCAATTTGAACCGTCGATTCAAAACCTTAATTGGGCGTTGCTTCCTCTGAGTGGTGATCCAGACTGTCCATTTCTTAGGTCTGTTAATTATTATTTTTTTTTGTTTTTTATACAACTTTCATTGAAATAAAATAAAAAGTAAAAACAAAGTAAATTAGGGGGTCCAAATCAGATATGCCTTGCCTTATACACAATTGTCTCCCTCAGTAGAGGAATCAACATATAAAAAAGCATGCTCCAACTAGTAGGATTGTAGTGGTCTTTATTTCTCATCAAATTGGTGCACTATGAAAGATTGTCAAGGAATTTTGCTAAACAACTGATGAATTAGAGGTCAGGCACCTCAGCCTCATCATCATCATCTATTGCTACTTGACTGGTAGTTGTGTAACAAGGGCTTTTAATAAGTAGATTACTGGTTCTGATTGATTTCCATGTGATAAGAGGCACAAGATGCTAGTCTCATTTGCTGGCATTTGAGGGTGCCATACTCTACAAGTACATACTGGACTCTACTATTAGTATATGTACCATATAGAGATTATAAAGTCCTACAAACTTAGATGTTGTCCCTGTTCATTCCAGATGACCTGTTTACCCTTCCCCTTCATCATCAAAAGCCCTCATTGGATGCTAGTGAAACATTCATATCCATTGTTTTTCCATTTGGGTATTTTTGCTTTACATGAACAAGGGCCATTATGGAAGATGTGCTTTTGGCAAGCCAAGGAATGCCACGTGGCATTGATCCATCATATAAAACTCTATCAGGTAAAAGGGTGCTTGTATTTGATCAGCAATGCGTGGGACCAACCATTTGGTGAAGGAATTTATTTTTATGGTGGGCTTCATGATGGGATGTGTCCCAATCATACCAACCATGTTTTGAGACTTGAAAATTCGACCGAGTCTTGGTCAAATTATTATGACTTGGAACTAGAATTTTGATGAATGAGAAGGGAAAAGCCTTGATGAAGTGGGGCTTAATTAGTTTGATTAAGCACTCTGTTACAGAGGTGAACCTTGTGGCTATATTTATGTGTTGCAAGTTGACTTGGTACCTATTTTAGAGGTTTTTCAGCTTCACTTTTAAAGTCTAAGCTGAACAAATGACATGCCTTTCCATAGTTATTTTTATTAATTAACACTTGTCCCTATTTCAGCACAATCAGACTTGTCTCTATTTCAGCACAGTAAGAGGGTACTAGGTATTTATTTGATCATTGTAAAAAGCTATCGACCAAATTAACTCCTTGAAGTTTATAGTAATTTGGTTTGTAACGAAGGAAATAAAGTGGAGATGTAGACGGGGCTCTTACTTTTCTAAAATTTGATACATTAGAGTAATGGTTGAGCAATTGTTTTCTATCAAGGAGAGACTATTTTACTTCCATTTTTAGGTTTTCAAATATAGCCTTTGATAGGAAAGCATCTATTAAAACTCATATGCAATATTGAACAAGAATTCCTTAAGATGATGTCAATCCAGTGATGGCTCAGTTGGGGATGCACCTCTATTCCATAGAAATAACGAGTGATCAATCCGTGGTTGTAACATTCATAGTGGGACTTAGGTAAGTGTGTGTGGGTGTATGAGTATTTACGATAGGGAAAAAAAAAGATGATCAGACTCCCAAAGAATGACTTTGAAGCCATGTCCAGCAACTCTTGCCAATGCAAAGATAGGCCAGCTGAAGAAAGTTAAATAAATAAATGTCTGCTTGTGTTTACTTTTCTCTTTCTTTTTTTTATTCTTGGTTTGTGTGTAAACTTTTCTTTATACTTTCTTACCTTTTCTTTTCTTTTCTTATTTTTTTGTGTGCGTGTAAGCCTGTGCTCATGTGCAAATCTCATATGTGTGTACACCATATGCGGGCCCCATGTGAAGCCCACATGGGACATGTCAATTATTTGAGAAGTGAGGGAGTGGAAGATTAGAATGGGACATACATGTGTGTAAAACCTCAGGTTTGTTGTATGATTCTAAACCCTTGATCTATTGCCCTCAAACTTAATGATTTTAGAAGGCATCTTTTTTTAGGATTTCAATCAAATGGTAAATAAGAGTTAGATGAGTGCCGAATTTGGTCTTATGGCAATTAATGGGGGATTAATAAATGTGAGGATCAAGGTTGGATTGATCATAGGGGTCCCACATGCCTATAAAAAGAGGTTCCATATGAATGTCTCTCACAAGCGGGCCGCACTTGAGCATTTTTGTACATGGAGTTGGGTAAATAGTTCATACTCATAATATTATTATTATTATTATTATTGATAAAATACGACTTGAACCCCACAACCTCAAAATTACAATAGTGAGCACCTTCCACTATCATGGGCACTTATCTAACTTGACTATATGGAAAATATCATACTAATCAATCGCAAAGAAAATAAAAATAAAAATGACTAAATCAAGAACTTCAATTAATTGGTAAAGTGGGAGTGCGCATGTTCCAGCCAACAATGTAGCAAAAAGTTAAAAACAATAAGAAAGAAAAGAAAAAAGAAAAGAAAGTGTAAAACAGAAAAAGCTTAAAAAATCTAAGGGATTTCTATGAAAAAAATGCCTCAAATATCCCTACTCCTCAAAATCTATCCTCAAACACACATCTTGCCCAAATCAATCCTCTCCCATATCAACCCTTTTCGAAGATCAAATTTCCCTTCACTTTTTTTTTTTTTGTGAATAATATCTCGAACTTGCGATTAGGTCTATGCAACGATTAGGATTATAGCTGCAATCTTTGAGCATGTTTTTCCCTTCACTACCCTTGAGATCTATTCTCGTATTCCTCTTTTCTAGTTTTCAAACTTGTAAAGATGTGGATTTTCCCATCAGTTTTATCAACTTAGAATACAGAAATAAATGAAACATAATTCAATTGCGAGCTCGACAGTTTATTCTCAACCTCTAGAGTATACTCACGGGTACAAGAGTTAAACTTTTACCAAATAAGATGGTCTAAGTTGCATCATGTTAGATAGTTGTTTTTTCAAAATTAAGCTACAATTGATATAATAGTATTGGTTGAAGATACTCTTTGTGTTTGTTTAACAATTTGATGTAAAGGAATAATTGTGCACTTTTCAGACAATCTAAGACATGTTGTCATTCACAACCACAGTTATTGGCATTCACACGAGTCTGTAGAATTTTAAAATTCAAAAAGGGATACAATATAGTCTCACTTGAAATTTCCAAGGGACGTGACTCACAAGTTTTAAAATAACACTTGCGAGCTCAAGCCATTAAAGGCGAAAATACAAGTGAAGGGAAATTTTGTTGACACTAGCGAGTTTGAAACATTTCTCATGAGAAAACAAGTGAAGGGCCATTTAGTCTGGAAAAAAATAATGTCTATGGTATACCATCTTTTGGGGCATTACATGTATTTGAGTACTGTTTTAGAGATATATAGAGACATTTAAGGCTTTTTTCCATAAATGTCTTAAATTTTAAAGCACAATTCCACTTTAAAGTGGAATGAAAGAAATCTTCCAAATGAAACACCATTCGTACAGGTAATTTTTCTTGCCAAGAGCAAACCAAACAGATCAAAACTAATTCCAAAAGGTAGTCTTTTGGGGGGCTCACCTATACATGTTCCAGATTTTATACAATGTGGCCTCCATAGACGTCTGCGATTGGCTCAATCACAAAAGGACCCACAAGCAGAAGTAAAGGTGATATGATTTAGGGTGAGCCTTGCATGAGAGTCCAATCAGTAATCACACATGGAAGTCCCTATATTATTAATGCCTACTATTACAAAAATTGGTCAACAATACTATACTTTGCCTGTAATCATTACTTAAGATAACTACATTAATGATAATCACATTCCAAATGCTTTCATAACCACTTGATCCAATGAGTGATTGATTAGATTCGTATATGCAAATTTTTGGAGGATGGTGGCAAATTTGTCATTTCAAATAGACCCCACTCTCACAGCACAACTGCAATTCATATAATCATCAGGGGCATCTCTAAAGCAGAATTCTACTTATACTCCAACCTCACAAGCTCTCTGACATATTCCCCACAAACAGACGCTGAGGAAAGAACAGGCCACCTTCTATCATTCAATTGGGCTCAACACCTTCTTCAATCAATGGCAATGGCTTTCAAGATGGTAAAGTCATCTACAGACACCTGATTTCCATACAAAATTCAGTTTCAGCAAATGGGTGTCAACTGTTTCCTAGAACCTTTTTTTTTTAGTACTTGGTCTTCTCAGGTATGTGCCTGTTGTCACTTTTTTTTTTTTTCAGGCTACTACAGGGATGTGTGTTTCAGATGAATGCAAGAATTCCTTCATGGCAATGAAGTGGAAGAAGGTTCATCGATATATCGTGTTCAAGATCGACGAGCGTTCGAAAGCGGTGATGGTCGACAAGGTCGGCGGGCCTGGGGAAGGATATGAGGACCTTGCTGCCTCTCTCCCTGATGATGACTGCCGGTATGCTGTGTTCGACTTCGATTTTGTCACTGTGGATAATTGCCAGAAGAGCAAGATTTTCTTCATTGCATGGTTAGTCAATACTCCACACAATTCTCTCTAGATCCAATCTTTTGTGTATATGGGGAATGAACATAATTTCAAAATAAATAGGTCTACTAGTTAGAAGAAAAGGAGCTACACCATTTCATATCATAATATTTTAATTAAGATGTAAGAAATTATATCGTGTTTTCATCATTGAATGAGTTTGATTTGATTTGATTCATGTCAGGGCCCCTTCGGCGTCGAGGATAAGAGCAAAGATGCTGTATGCAACATCCAAGGATGGATTGAGGAGAGTGTTGGATGGAATTCACTATGAGTTGCAGGCCACTGATCCAACGGAGATGGGATTTGAAATCATCAGAGACAGGGCCAAATGAAAAAAATTTAGGCTATTAGATTAGTGTTATTTTAATAACTTATCATTTGGGTGTTTTGCTACATACTATAAGGTGCTATGTGTTGCCCACTCTTTTAGCTGCTGATGTACTTTATCCATTGATTTGTGACTGGGGATGGTATCTGTTTTTACAGAACTCTACTAATTGATGGGAGAAGGATCCAAGATCTGGATGTTGGTGGTGTTTTTTAAGCATTTTATTTTTGTGCCCACAAATGAATTGTCGGTAGGACACCTGGCGTGCGGTCGGGTCCTCTGGCGCACCGTATTCGTAGGCGGGTCGCGGGTAAGAGTCTTAAGAAAAAATACCATTAGAGATCTCTAGTCATACACTATACAAGATCAAAATTATGAATACCTTAGTACAAATGGCTAGAAATGTTAAAAGTGAAATACCGCCGCACCCCCTCCTTTTTGACCCACCATTTAACCTAATAAGAGTAAATGACCCACCACACGCAGCCGACAATTCCTTTGCTAGCTCTTTCTTCAAAGGACTGGGGCCTTCCACCAAAAAAAAGAGGATTGGGGCCACTAGCATATTTCAACTTTGGAGAGAATATCAGTCTTTGGGACATGTTTGCAATAGACCTTTCTGATATTTTTGTTACTGAACAGATAGATACACTAAAGCTGATATTTTCCACAACTAGAATTCTGCAGGAGATTTTTTCCAAGTTCTTCAGCTTCTGTGCAGAGTTTCTTTGCAGAAGTCAGTACTGGAAACACCATTACCACTATCAAGCAGGCTCAAAAAAATTAGCCTGGCCATTGGTGGTGTGAGACCCACCTCAGAATGGGCTCCCCAATCGTCATTTATGTCACATTCAGTTTCAATGATGTTGCAAATTTGCTTGGTTCCATTACAGAGCAGAGAGGGGGGAAAAAGAAGATTCTTTCTTCAGGGTATTGAAATGAGTGGACCAAATATGATCTTGTCAATCTGAGCTGGACCATAATTATGGCAATCAGAGCCATTGATCTCTTATTCCTCCTTCTGGAGTTAACATTACATCTTTTTCTATTGCAACAATAAATCAGAAAATGCAATAGTTCATTACAACACTCTTTTTCTACTAAAAGAAAATAGTTCTTGGAGGATCCTGGAGGTCAGGTCGGAAGCAGGTTGGGCCAGCCTATGAGATCTTATCTCCTAGCCTACCATGGATCAGGTTCAAGTACCTGTGCCAAAGGGTAACTCTAAAATCAGCGAGGCCCAAATGTTGGTATCAATGGGTAACTCTAAAATCAGAAAAGCCCAAATGTTGGTATTTGTTTTTCATTTTAAGCCTGCCCAGGGCCTTGATATTAGGTCCAATTCCAGCCATTGGGCAAGTGTGATCCTGGGCCCCAGTTCTGCAAACTTTTACTATTTTCTAATAAATGTGGATCATTATACTTTAATCTAAGCATAACTTCTAAAGCCTGTGATCAGGGTTTTATCTTGTTCAAAATCACATCATAAATGAGAGAAGCATTAGATCAGGGTTGCCAAAATGAGTCTGTTGGGCCTGAGTTCTGAACTAATTGAATGATCCTTTTGTGCCTGTCCCATTGAAAACCCGACTTTAGGTTGTTAAATCATATAAATAGATCAAGAGAAATATTCAAGTGAGAACTAATTCTCACTTATTATATGAGAACTTTTTTGCGGAGCCCAACTAACAACCCATCCAAACCTAGCAACTAATAGGGAACCCCCTGATTGTCATTAATCTCAAGGATTGGCATATATCCAAATGGAATAGACCATTGGATTGCGAGTTGAATATTTTTTTGAATAAGAAGCCATTAAACTTGTGGGTCACGGATGAAGGGGTTAGGCGATGGGTTTGGAGGGACAAACTTGATACTTGGGGTGGTCTCACATAGATATTTCTATTCCCCCGGTCCCATCCCCAAATGGGGCCCCACAAAAAAGTTCTCATATAATATGTGAGAATTAGTTCTCACCTAATTATTACCGATAAATTAATTATAATTTTTATTTGTTAATTTATTATTATTATTATTATTATTATTATTATTATTATTTTGTGTGACCAGATCTATATAGCAATATCTTAGTGGACAAAAATGGGTCATCTGAAAATGAATTATGCAGTCTAAATAGAGGATAGGACTCAACCCTTTCATTAAATGGGCTTAGACTTTATGCTTGGCACAATCCCATGGGTGTTAAAAATCTGTCCAAGTGTATTGGGTCAAGAAGCCCGGGAAGTGAACCAGGCTCATTTGTAGTCTAGGTTAAGGGAGATGAGCCAAGATAAGATCAAAGTGTGGAAAGAGAACCTTGCTCTTCCTCTTGATGATATTGTGAGGGAAAGGCAACAGGCCCATGTTTTGAATGGTGTGCGCAGAAGCTGCAATCTATAAAACACAGGCAAACACACAATGGGAAATCGCATGAGAGATTTACATAGGTTGGGCAATGAACTGTCTGTTGGATGTGTGCTCCGACCTCAAAAGATTGTCTCCAACTAAGTTGCTGATCTAAACCTTCTCTTTCCATTATCTTTACAACTCTGGATCTAATGAGGCTTTACCCCAAGGTGACAGTGAGTGGACCTATCACGGTCTGTCACGTCACCGAGGGCATCCTACCATGCACTCGGGCAGGCCTGCCCCCTATCCAAGGCCGGAGCTGTCCACAGTAGTGTGGCGGACCATGATTGGGCCACTCAAGGACACTAGCTAAAATCCCTTAAAGGATCCTTATTTTTTTCTTTAATGTCACTGAATTGGTCGGTGATATGCCTCCAAAGTCTAAGGTTTTCTTCTTGGTGTAATTACGAAAAAAAATTTCAAGTCCCATTTTATTCACTCTTGAATGTCTAAATGGGACGAAAGAGGGTATTATGGATATCATTTTTTGACCTTTAGGGTGTCAAAATAAGGTGCCGACCTGGGTTCTACACGTCATATAAGAATATATGACTTCCAGCTTCTTAAGCCCTAAAAATCCCCAGCACAGTGACCAAATGCACCTTACCCTGTAATGGTTGAAGCAATGGACCAATTTGATCAACCTGGGGCTATATCCTGTAAGTTGGACTAGGGGTTAGAAGTGAGACTATAAGGGCATGTGTGTGATACTAAGGTGCCAACACCACAAAACCTGAGTATATATAGCTATACAAGTGAAGTTTAAAAAACCCAATTTTGAAGGTTGCTTGTAGGAATGAAATGTCAACATTAAGAAAACTATTTCTGAAGAACGGCTCCTTACTCGAGCGTCAGTTTTACCTGGCTGTCTGGGTTCGAACTCTGGGCACGTCACCTCTTCCTACTTGTGCGGGCCTCCTTCCCACTTGAGTGGGGTTACTTTTCCGTGTGTATGCGGGCTCTCTCTTGGGTCTTAGCCCCCTTGGCTGGGAAACCAAAAAACTAAAAAAACCATTTTTGATGTTTGTGCATATGAATGAGAGTACCTTCATAGATTTTTAGCAAAAATGGGAAGTATTCTTTTAGATGGCATGGATGGAAACGGGTTCTTTGTGTACCTGAATTAAAATACCAGATACAGGTCTGGTAGTGGACCCATCTTTAGTTTGGGTCTCTTTATCCCCGAGGACCTAAACACCGAAACTGCCACAGCGATATGTTATGTTTATACATGATATATATGTTAACTTTACATATATGTTCACGTTATGCTAGGAGGAACCTCTCATGGAGGTACATAAAACTTCAAGCCCCATGTAAGTCCCATTTGTATTCATGCAACGTGATGGAAAGACCTCATCATGGACACAAATTTGGGCAAAAATCATCTCAATAATATTACAATAACGGTTGGTTTATAGACCTAAATTTTAGCGGTTCCTTAAGTTATAATTTCTTAATGAGATTTTAGCTCATATGGTATACAATTTAGATTAGTGTCATGTTAGGTGGGTATCAATTCATTGGGGGTATTCAAGTATGAGGAGGGGGCCAGATTTTTCATAGAGGGTCCCATGTTGTGGCAAAAAGTAATTACCTCATGCAGTCTGTGGGAGTCATCTCTAGCTAGGAAGAATGTAACTCAAGTTTATAATAAATAAAACATATGAGCATAATATACCAATATAGAAGTGATTCATTCTTGAGTTTGGGTGAGTTTTGGGTTCAGGTCAATCTTTTAATTCAATATTCTTGACTCCCACCCTTCACATGTAAAGTATTTTTCAATCATGTCAAGGGTGGGAGTCAAGCTTGTGACTTCAAGCTCTACCAATGTATAAGCTGTCGATTGTGATACAACAATCTTATGCAAAATATTTACATAATAACATAAAATGTATATAATCAGGCCTGGGTAGGTCAAGTGAACACAAAACCCAAATCCACCGCAAAGTCATATCCGCTTAAGACTCTACAAAACCACTGCTAAACCCCTTAATAGGAGTAGGTCGAGGTGAGGTGCCTGTTTTAACCTGACCCAATGCCATCTATAGTGAGCGATGGTGCTGAAATAATAGAAAGTAGGCAAGACATTCCATAGACACAGCAAAAATACAAAATTTACACAAAGCCTAGAGTATCAAATACATTCTAATATCTACTAACAATTGATTGCCTTTCCCCCCTACAATGAATACCAACTCATAGTAAGTTGGAAATGGTGCGAGCAAGCATTTCTTCATCACCAGAAAATATTCTCCCCACAGAAGTGTGCATCTGGAATGTCACCAAAGGTGAGACCCCCTGTGAATCGTCTTGCACCACATGATGATCAGCACGGATGCGCACTCTTGCATAACGCAGGTGCATAAGAGAAAATCATACTTCATTACCACTTAAATTTACTTTTTAATCTATTTCACTTGAAACTGATTCATTCTTGAGTGACTTAGGAGGTTTGGAAAAGAGTACGTATTGATTCTATTTTAAAAAGTAAAACATGGATAACATTTTCAAATAAACATCAATGTGTACAATCACACTAATTTTGGTTGTTTCTTATATATGTATACCCCCTAAGGTTTCTAGGATTTAAAAATAGACGACCCTTGTGGTTTTAGTATTTAGTGATCTATCCTTGCTTTGCCATTTTAATACATCTCCTATCCCAAAATAAATAATCTTGACGGTAATTAATGAGCAACCACCGTGAAATTTATATTGATCTTTTATACTATTTTTTTATGAAAAACGATGGTTTTGCCCTTATATCCATTAAGCAAAATGGGCAAGTCATTTTTTACAACAATTACAATTGTTTTCTCACCTGTCCCAACGCACATCCTCTCCCTCCCTCCCTCTCTCTCAACCCCTCTCATGCGCATGATGTTTAATCATGTTTTTTTTTTTTATTATTATTATTTTT
Organism: Umbellularia californica; assembly: GCA_028538565.1. Lineage (NCBI taxonomy): Eukaryota > Viridiplantae > Streptophyta > Magnoliopsida > Laurales > Lauraceae > Umbellularia > Umbellularia californica. The sequence goes on from JAPQWN010000007.1 coordinate 58,385,202, forward strand.
TATAGCTATTCGTACACCTCGAGCCACACAAAGCCACCCACCTGTCACTTCAAATTTAACTGATCAATATGATGATATTTTGGCGCTCAATATTGGACAATGAAACCAAAATTCAAAGATTAAGCATCGTTTTGGCTAAAAGAGGAAGTGATGTCAGCTAAACTTCCAAAGTTTATGGTCCCGCCAGAATCTTAGACGTCATCGTGGGAAAATATTCAAAGTATCTCCAAAGAGCCTAACTTGTCTTCTCAGTTCATCAATTATCACCAATACCATGAGATTGTTTCCTAACCAAATTCACCACTATGACAACTTAGATTTTTTTATCTTAGTCACTTCCACATATTTCCCAAAATTTCTCTATTGTCACCTTATACCTCTGGGACTCTTCCGTGGGCATTACGCATAATCCCCACATAGATGCATACAAATGATATATGTGAAAAAGTAGGGCACGGGTAACCTTTAAGTTGACTCTTTTATCCTCAACCCATTTCGCACTAAAATTCAAGTTTACATAATATGTTGAAATTCTAGAGACACAATGATTTCACGGGTACACTCTAATTATTTGTACCTCGAGAGGGGCGTTTGTTGACACTTAAATTTTCATTTGGTGAGTTTTGAAGAACAAAAGGCTATTATTTCCATTAATTGGCAAAATCCAACAAATAGGACCGAGAGGTGTATGGAATGTAGACCGTCAAAATACAAGTGGCCATGGCCAGTGAGCGCTCTACAACAACGCAACGGCCGATGTTCACGCTTTAACCGGGTCCATGCTGAAAACCCATGAAAGACGTCAACTGATGAGAACTATTAGCTGGTTAAATGTCTTTATGATAGTACAACATCGAGCAATATTTGTTCTTCTAGCCGGTATTTGTTCTTCCAACTGGTATCCAACTGGTATCCACTCTTTCGACTGGTGCTCATGCCTCTTAAGCAATGCAATGGCTGGTGATGTATATCTGCAATGACTGGTGGGAGTTAAATATGATTAGTTGCTGAACAACTTGTGTTATGCACTCCAACAGCTAGTGGACACTACCTAGTCATTTTAATAACTGGTGGACGATTTTTGGTAGTTAATACCATGAAATCCCACGATCTCTAGTTAACCAAGTCAATTAACTACTGGATACATGGGAGAGTAGTTACACTCCATCTACTCTATTTCCTAAAATTACTCCCCACTCCTTGAAACTACTCTTAACTCCTCCATGATTTACAGCAATTATAGCCCTCTAAATAGCTATAAAAAGGAGAGCATTAAAAGCAGGAAAGTGGAAAAGGACAAGTTCCAGAAAAAGGACAAGGAAAGGCATCTACACAAAATGAAGACTAGAAACTCTACTACAAAGATCCATTTTACCTCTCTCCACAAGGTAATAGCTAATCAGCGAAAATTCTAAGCCTCTCTGAAGGTCTCCAGAATCTTTCTTTGTTTTCTTCACATAAAGAAGGAATAATTATGACGTTTCTTCAATTCTGATGTAAATGTCATTAAAAAAAATCCCTTCACTAAGTGGTGATAAATCACAAAGATTGATAAATGAGATCATATTCAAAGAGGGAAAACGGTGTTCAGCTATCACCTTTCAAGAAAAATATGGTCCCCGAAGACGACAACTATGCTTTGTCCTTCTTTTCTCTTTAAGTTATTTATTTTTACATTTTCCTTTGTATTCAATCTCTTAAGCCTGATGAAGGGGTTGTATATAAATTTGTAAACAACCTGCATTCAGAAGGCATGACAAGTATAACCCATGTAAAAATAAAAGCAAGAGTGACTTCTCAAATGCACCATCAAACTTATGTGCAAGTCACTTTTGTGTCTTCTTGTAATTTGTTGAAATTGAATAAAATTAATATTCCACGCTCTTTCTTCAATTTTCAACGAAGCTGGGAGTAGGGGGCCGTCATTTCATGAATTATGCCTAAGCTTTTAAAAGGCTCCACAAATTCGTTGGACAAGTATTCTCCTCCTCTATCAAATCTAAGGACCTTAATCTTTTTACCCAATTGGATTTCTACTTCTAATCTATAAAGATTAAATTTATCAAGGGCCTCAGATTCATTTGTAAGCAAGTAAGCATACGAGAATCTCGAATAATCATCTATAAAAGTAATAAAACACCTTTTACCGCCTCTAGTTAAAATACCATTTAATTCACAGATATCACTATGAATTACTCCTAAAAGTTCAGAACATATCTCAACACTTTTGAAAGGTTTTCTTGTAAATTTGGACTGAGTACAGACTTTTTAAATCATAGGAACTAATTCTGATTTAGGAATTAATCTCAAACCCATCATATTGTTTATAGATGAGAAACTCACATGACCTAGTCTAGCATGCCACGCATAAGAGGGAACAATGATATAAACATAAATTAACATTGATAGCCTCTACTCATGTCCTAGCTCTTTTAAGAGAGCTAGATTCGCCTCAATTGCTTGTCTCTTGCCTTCAGCTCTACTCAAGTTAGCTTCAGCTATTTCAAGAGTTCGCTGAGCTTCTTGTGGATCAATGTCACTACCCTTCTCTGCATCATTTACTAAAATGGTGATCTCATTATTGCCTATTCTAGCGAAACCACCCATCAAAGCCATCGTTAACCATTGGTCGTTAAGGCGTATTCCCAAAATACCTATATCTACGGCTGTGGCAATAGGGGCGTAATTTGGTAATACGCCAATTTGGCCACTATTAGTAGATAAAATGATTATAGAAGCTTTATTACCCACAGAGTTTACATTCATCTTAAAAAGGCCAATTGCTTATTAGTACTGAACCAGAAACCAAATTCTTCCGTACATCGGATACATGTAAGCACTTTCGTCAAAGTTAATGACTTTTCGGAAGAGACATACAGAACCACTTTCTCTTGACTAACTACTTTGGCCGTGGAGGAGTTACCCATGTAGAGTTCTTTGTTATCTCCTACCTACTCGTCAGAGACATACAGAACCACTTTCTCTTGACTAACTACTTTGGCCGTGGAGGAGTTACCCATGTAGAGTTCTTTGTTATGTCCTACCTACTCGTCAGAGACAAATGCACTTTTGTCTCTATAGATGCGCCGGGTAGCACCCATGTTAGCCCACCAATCTCTACTGCTAATAACAAGGTTCACCTCTGTCACCACTGCCACAAAGTTTCCCTCGGCAAGATTAGCTTGTCCATTTGCTTTATTGCCCTTTCTATGGCGGCACTCTTTCGCATAATGGCCCTTTCTCCCACAAACAAAACATTCAACTTCTTTTTTCTTATTTATGTCTTTGAGGGGTTTTAGGTTCTGGTTTCTCTTTGGTTTTGGAATCATGTTCTCTGTGTTGTTTTGTATATATTTAGAGGCGGACAATTAGAGCCTCCATTTTCATCTCGTTCTTTTTATGTTTCAAGGTTATCCCAAAGTCCTTCTATGAAGGTGGGAGTTTGTGGATAGTGCTGGCAACTACAAATTGTTTGGGCCGGTATGTTCATTCCTTCGGTTTGAACTTCATGGATCATTTTCCAAAAGTCTCTAACCTGTGTTATCATTGATTTTCCTTCTTCCATTTGGAATTCCAAAAATTTCTCTACTGCATTTTTCTTGGTTTCCACATCTTCGGTAGCATACTCTTTTTCTAATACTACCCATAATTCCTTTGTAGTCTTGTATTTTACGAACACACTATACAAGGAATTATCAAGGTGATTGAGGATCTCATTCCTACAATCAAAGTCATCTAATTTTCATTGATTATTATAATAGATACCAGCGGGTCCATATCCAAATGGTTCGGGAGAGTCAGTGTGGATCACATATAGGACTTCCAACACTTTAAGGAGATATTCCATTTTCGTTTGCCACATTTTAGAATGTTGGCCTTCGAAATTGAATATTTTAGGATTCTCCCCAGTAATAGTCATTTTTATTTATCAACAATTTCATCCGCAAAATCCAAATCTGGTTAAACTGTTGGAAATATTTTTGCGAAAATTGTCAATAAATTAACTAAAATAATAATAATTAGAGAAAGGAAAGAAGGAGCCTGAGCAACTGGCAGCCGAAGCACGACACGGAGGACGTCTTCTTTAGATAGATTTCGCCCTCACAATTGTGCAGTGAACTCGTAGAGGTCTGCCCTAGGATGCGACGGCTTCCTAATCGGATATCTCCACCACTCATGCACTCGAATGGATGAAGAACTTGAACCCAGCGAACCACTATTTCGAACTTTCTTGCAGCAGCAATGGCGAAAACCAGAAAGCAAAAGAGAGAAATGTTCTACCGTGATAGTGGTGTTATGTGGTTTTTTTTTTTTTTTTTCTCTCTTTTCTATCCGAGCCCTTCCGCGGAACCACCATATAAAGAGGAACTCGAACGATAACAAAATCAATAACATCTCCTAATTATAGTGCACTTACTTCCATGGACATAACGTACACACTACCGAGTAACACACTTACATCCGCGGAGGTAACGTATCGATTGTCGGATGGTGCCCACTACCGAACAACACACCCACTTCTGCGGAAGTAACGTATCTCATAAAATCATAAATCAATGGCGGTGGCATACAACCATTTCCGTGGAAGTGGGAACACATAATCAAGAATAGTAATAAAGAGTAATAAAACCTGGAGACATGTTGAGAGCAGTTACACAAGCACACCAACGAGTACAATAAGAAATGGGTCGGGCCAGATAGGTGGAGGTGGGCCTAAACTTGTGAAATCCAAAAACACACATAGAGGGGACTTTCCTATGCTTTAATGCATGAAACCACCAACATGTTAATGAAAGTTGTTGGAGTTGACAAAAATTAGAAAGTTGGGTTTACATGTTTATTATCCCATATTTTCCCTCAGGCACTAGGTGTGCCTTTTCTATCCCTTCTAATCTGAAGCTTCAATTAGAAACTATCAATTGCTTCCATAATGTAATAATCTCTTTGAATCTTTGTTGGAAATGAGATACTAGTTTTGTGGAGTGGTCTATTTATCTAGATATGATTGTATGCATTAGGCTAGTTGAGACCTTTAACAACTTATCAATCTTTCTCCGCTGGTTTCCCTAGTTTCGTCGGAACATCCTTTGCAGCAACATTAGTTCTAATCCTCCAAACTCAACTTTTGAGTATTGGGATGAAAAAACAGTAGCCATCATTTGAGTAGTTGAGCTCAAAATTCATTTTTGAGTTAAAAGAATGCCAATCCAATTAAGGACTGTAAGTAGTTGGACATGTGAAGTCTGTGTAGTTTGCAAGAGCTTAAGTCCCTCCTAAAGCAAAAGAAAAGGCAGTGGACTGGATAGTATATATGGTCAAAACATCAATCTAACTTCAACCAATTGATTTAGAAATCCTTGAATTGGAGAGCATTTAGTTCATGTTTCTATTCCTGGATCATGGGGTAGTGTTTTAAATGAAATAATTACTTAGGGACTATTTGTTTCATGTAATTGAGTTTCTAGGAATTTAAAGAGCTTATATTTCTATAAGGGGTTTGTGGACTGTCTATGGACTTCATGTTGAAGACGGAAGGAAGGAGACTAAAGACGGGCGAATTTATCAGTACACAAGGCTAAATCGAGCCAAAAGGCTTGCTCGCTCGAGTGAGCCCAGCCACTTCAGCCAGACGGAACTGACTCTCGCTTGAGCAAACCTTGCGGAGTTCTGTGCAAGTTCAAACTTTTATTTCCAAATTTGACTCCAACTTCTATTCTTAATTCCATTCGAAGTGAATCTCTTTCCCACGACCTTAGGCCTATAAATATACACTTCTTGCAACCCTAAATCTAACTCTCTCCAATACTTTCAAGTGAGTTTATTCTTGAGAGATCTCTTGGCTATTGCTGTGTAAAAAAGTGTTTTGCCGATCTAGAAGACCATTAAATTCTCTAAAGCACCTTGAAGAAGCATTCAAGGTGGTGATTTCAAGCACGGTAAAGATGAGTGACGAATCGTCAGCAAGTCCATCATAGTCCTTATGTTGAGTTCCAACTGGGTAAAGGTTATATGAGTATCCTTATAACCCTTCTTTTATTGTGGTGCTTAGTTTGTCTGTGGTCCAGAAGAAAAGACCTGTGGTTTTTCCCGAGTATGGTTTTTCACGTAAAAAATCGTGTGCCTTATGTCTCTATTGTGGTTGCTTGTTTTGCTTTGGACTTAGAATAATCATATAGATTAATTATTTGGATTGAAATCTATAAAGGAATCTGATCCGGGACCTTAGCGTGTGTTCAGGCTTAAACGCAACCTCCTCCTTTAGAGTGCAAGTGATGAGAGAGTCGAGCAATTCTTGAGGTGAAGTAAGTTACCCTAGACTCATATATTTATAGATCTTCGTGATGGCTCCCTTCTCATCATGGAACTCCTAGTTTATTAGAACTATCCCTCTTATTAGTAACTTGAGTAGTAACCAAACCGTTACTTTCCAAGTCCGGCCGATAGGGTTTAATCTAAAATACCAAAATAAAGACAGTCTTTAATTGCACTGGACTTCTAGAGGTGGGACCGATACATGTGAGTGCGGTCAAGTGGACCACACATCCCATATTTTAACATACCCAATTATCACCCTAACAATTCAAATCTAGGGAAGTCTCCTATCTTTGTCACGGTTTTCTTTTGGTTGACATGGCCATTCTCAAACTTCCTAACAATCAATTGAGCAAATTAATGGAGTAGTGAGGAGTTTCTAGTGGGGGGTGATCAAGATGAGAAAACAAAATTCCATACCATCAGATGGAGTGAAATATGTAAATCTATTTCACAAGGTGGCCTAGGAAATATAATGTCCCATTTTTTTTTTAATTTCAATTAAATACACAATTATGTGCTGTTGGATTAATTGTGGAATTTATGAATATGTTTTTCACATATGAATATGACCAATCCAATGTCAATGTCTGATACTAGTGAAATTTGAGCGAATACGTAGAACGGGTTCATTCATGTGACAAAGTCATGTTTCATACTATGTTTGAATCAGGTAGATAGTTGCTGTGAACACAGCAACGTGGAATTGGTTCAACCCTGTTTAAATACTTAATTTTAACTTACTATGACCAGGCTGAGTTGGCTTTAGTTGATATGTCATTTTTTTATCTACCAGTTAACCAAACTCAGTTTTTACTGTGGTTAATTATCCATGGCCAAGTTCGACTGACTGTCCTGATACATGGCTTGAGCGCAGTTGTCTTCACAGTCACATTACAGCTGATATCAAGCTCGAGCTTAATCATAAACAAGCCAAGCTTGAGTTTGATTTGAATTGATTGGGGCATGCCTTTGTCCACTTCCATAGATCAACAATAACAATTCCACTCTTGAGAAGCCTGTGGGAGAGATTGCTTCTCACCTCCTTCCCACTTGAGGGAGCAAAGGAGCCCACATGCACACACTTCTACAGAAACCAGGAACCAACTTACCAGAAACTGAAAAACATCTATAAACATCCCATATACACTCCCATTTCCATACATACATCTTTCCATGTAACACTTCTTTTTTTTTTTTTAACTGATATTTACATTTTTCCAAAACTTAAATGAGTATCATACCCCCTACCTTCAACAAGGCATTTGGAATTTCGTCCTCCCAACCCATCTTCCTATTTCTTGTATATCCAGCATACCTTCCAAGCCTTAGTTTCTTGAGTAAAATCACTTGAGTGGTGTGTATAAACTAGCAAATTGAGATATACACTAGGAATTGGGTGTATACCTAATCTGCTGTTGCTAATATTCTATGATGAACCCCCTCCATTGGAGCTCTATGAGGAATTCCCTTTCTTCTCTTGGGATTCCCGAAGTTAGTAGCTGATGGGGGTGGAGTTGAAGAGGTAAAGCTCTGCCCACGGCTACAGCTTGAGAAAGAAGATGGCTCTGAATCGGAAGCCGACGCGTGCACTTGAATTCTACTCTCTTTTTTTTAAGTCCCTGCAATATGCACACCAAGCAAAACACCCCACAAAACCAACCAACCATTAGTATTGATTGAAGAGCAGGGCTCTCCTAAGATATAGTTTAGATTATCCTAAATTGAAATAATGCTGGCTCCAGAAATCAAAGTTGATTATATATATATTTGCATGATGGAATTGAAAAATCCAGTTCTGATTGGATTTATTTTAATTTTGGAGACGATCATCATGCAAAAAATAGCATAATCGATTTTGATTTGTGGGACCAACCCTATTTCAATTTATGAGAAGTTAAGTTCCAGTTTACAAGAGCTGTCTCGTGATTGAATCAAGGAAACCCCATTCTTCAATTATCGGCAAGATCTTTTATCACCAGAAGCATTGATGGGTGAACCATGATGTGGGGACTTGTACACAGTCACTCACATGCATGAGAACGCATTCTATAATATTCCAGCTGTGACAGACGGACACAGCCAAAGGGAATGGACATTGCTGACCGGGGCCCTCTGCTAGACTACACCGTAGAGGTCAAGCCAGATGGCTAAGATCGTCCGTGTTATTCTGGACAACTGATCAGTCATACAGACATGCAATGGCAGAAAGTGCCCCACTAGGTGGACTGTCACCTCAACCCCTCAAATCATCATATTATCTAGACTTCAAAGAAAAGTTCTTTTCCTCTTGACCCTGTCTCCAATCCAACGCCCCACTCTTGCACGGAACAAAACCCCGGGAATCAAGTTGCTGTACCCTTCAAATAATTCCAATCGAATCCACATCGTTCAAATCTCACATCCCACTCGATGGAGGATGGCTTCAAAATCACACCAATTCAGCATAGGCAGTGTCTGGCCCGCAGTTTTAGTGCTCGTGATGTCAATACAATGCCACTTGTATCAGAGTCCAGATCCTCTATATATCTGAGTCACTCTTCCTTTGCATGAGTGAAGGATTAGGAATCCCTGGAGTGGAACTGCATGTAAAAATAAGAACTTCCTGCGAATCAGAGGGTTGTTGATGTAGATAGCAGGTCGGCTCCCACAGCTACCTCCATGGTCCAATTCTTGATAGGGTAGCTTTACTTCATGTATCCTTCCACTATGCCAGTTAAGTTCAAAAAGGAAAATGAGAACTTCCCCAGAACTTCTCTAGTTCCACCCGAGTACTTAAGGAACGTCCCATGTATTGAAAATCCAAACTACTCAAAAAAATACCCTTCCGAAGGAGGTGGGATGTCTCAAATTTTCCTTGAATAGAATCTCATCTTGCTATTTTTTAAGATTATGTTTTCTAAATGTTTTACAACAAGACACGTCCTGTCTCTTTTTAGAATTCTAAATTCCCTGATGGAAGACTAAGAACTTGCAAATCTCTCATATAAATAATCACTTTTGACTCTTTTTTTTTAGAATTTAAGTGTTTTCCATGCTAGATGGCTTTGGAATATTTTAAAATGAAAAAAACTTAAAAAAAAGCATAAGAATGCGCCTCATTTTTTAAAAAGTATGAAAAATCTCAATATTTCAAAGGAGTAGGGAAGTTTTCCATATTTCTTTCATTCAAGTATTCACCATGAAAAGATTTTAAAAAAATAACAAAAATACCTTTATGTGATTTTTCAAATTTCTCTTATAATAAGGCATTAAAAAATATAATCAAGTCCAATCCAAACGACCTGGTGCGGCCCACCTCAGCAAATCAAGATGGTTGATTTTGAAAAAAAAAAAGTCATTAAAAGTTTTGGAAGCAGATATTTCAAGTTAATGGGCCCCACTGCAAGCGTGAGTGAAGAGTATCAGACGACTTTGGGAATCAAGTCTCTTTTTCGTGTACCCCTTAAATATATCCCAAGCTTATCTCATTTCTTTCACTCTCTCTCCCCCCGCTCCCACGGAGGAGAGACAGGGATCCGTTCCGATCATGGCCGAAATCCCTCCCCCACCGTCCCCTCAAACTGTACCCGACACCTCGGATCCGTTACGATACTGGTGCCACCACTGCGAGAAGCGCGTATCGGTCGAGACCCTCTTCGACGACCGACCCGATCTCGTCTGCTTCGACTGCAAGAACGGCTTCGTCGAGTCCATCACCGCTCCCTCTCTCTCCTCCTCCTCCTCCTCCCCCTCTCCTCCTCCTCTCCAATCCCCCTCCTTTAACCACCAGTTCCTCCAGATCCTCCGCCTCGTCGCCCGCGCTGCCCGCGACGAATCCCCCTCCGCCGCCGCTCCTCCCCCCGCTCCTCCCCCCGATCCCTCCTCCGACACTGAGGATTTCCTCCGGATCGAGTTCGACGGCTGGGGAAACGACGACGATCAAGATCACACGGCCGCCGCCGACGACGCCGACGACGAAGAATTCATCGACGATCTGACAAGATCCGTAACGGAAATCGACGACGACGACGACGACGACGATGACGATGCCGAAGTTGAAGAAGAAGAAGAAGAAACCGACCGAGAGCGGCAGCGGCAGCGGAGGGATCTGCTAAGGCTCCGAATAAGGAGTTTCGCGGATCGCGGATTGGGCGGCGGGAGGAATCTGGATCTGGATTGGGCGGAGATCATCCGGGGTTTGGAGGACCACACGATCGAGCTTCGGGTGGAGGTGCCCGACGGGAGATCCGACGGGTACGTGGGGAACCCGGAGGATTACGTGGATGCTGCCGGGTATGAAGTCCTGCTGCAGAATCTGGCGGAGACGGAGAGCGGGTCGAGAAGGGGGGCCCCACCAGCGGCGAGATCTGCGATCGTGGGGCTTCCGACGGTCGAGATTGAAGGAGGGGGCTTGATCTGCGCCGTGTGTAAGGAGGGGGTGCCGGTGGGGAAGAAGCTGCCGTGCGAGCACGTTTATCACGTGGATTGCATTGTGCCGTGGTTGGAATCGAGGAATTCATGCCCGGTTTGCAGGTTCGAGCTGCCGACGGATGATTTGGAGTATGAGGAGGAGAGGAAGAAGAGATTGGTGCTTGATGATGGAAATAATAATGTCTTCTAAGAAAGGTATTTTCGTAATTTCATTTCCCATCTTGCTTTCTTTCTTTCTCGTCATCTCTGATACTTGTTGGTTATGGAACTGTTTTTTTTTTTTCTTCCTTGTAAATAATCGGTTTTTTGTTTTATGTTGGACTATGATTTTTTCACTTTTGATTGGTGGTTGTGTTTGCACTATGAAAGATTCGATTTTTTTTTTTCTTTTTCTTGAATTGAATTCCTAGGAAATGATGGTAAAATGGGTTAAACTAGGAATTTAAGGTAGGGGGTGGGGATTGATGATGAATTTCTTAGAATTTAATTTGGAGTGATGCGTGGTCAATTTTACCAAATTGAGAGATTATTTGGCGGCTATTTGTGGATCTTCGTATTGGTTTCCCCTCCAATTTTAACCAATTTGATGACATGTCTACAATTTTTAGAATCCGTAGGAATTCAATTTCATGCAATAGATGGGCGTTTAAGCATGAATATGTTTTATTTTATTTTATTTTTATAAATAATTTATTATCTTTTACTGATGGCTTGTTATATTGAATTCCTAAGAAATTCATAATTATGGGCATGGTTCTAAATAGCTACCTTATTTGCGGTTATGCTATTTTGAAAATAGCGCTCCTAATATCTAAAACCAAGTAGTGCCAAGGCAATTTTAATATGAAGTATGGAGTTTTCTATTTCTTATCATCCATCGTCTTTTTGTTTTTTTTTTTTGTTGTTTTTTTTGAAAGATCATCCATAGCCTTTTCTTAAGTTGTCTCTGCGTTTATATGATTCCAAATCACTAAGACAGCAAAAGATTGGCTATTATATATGATTTGAATATTTTTTTTATCACTTAAACAATTCACAATTCACACTATTAGGTTGCTATTGTTATGCCGCTGTGAATTGCCGCAACTGCTATTTTAATCCTCTTTGATGGAGGGTTAATCTAACATGTACATAAAAGAAAAGAGATGAAACATGAAAGGATAGTGGAAAGGTAGGTGCCCCTCCCTATTCTAAGTTTCAATTTACAAGTGCATGGGCAAACAATTAATTATTCTTAGAGCAAAAAAACAAAAAAAAAAATAATTATTCTCTAGATTATTCGATTGTCCTTTTCAGGACATTTACCTTCAATCCTCTAATATCCAGCACTGCATAGAAATTCTAGACATAATTCACCATAAATAAACGCACTAGATGACATGTTATTTGTTCACTCACTCTAGTGAGAAACTTGTTTCTCCAACCTCTTGAAAATCTTCCTCTCTTCTCGTCTGGTTGGATGTGGTGAGAAAAGACATGGAAATCTGTCCACTGCTTAATTCGGTGCTGCTGACAATTTTCTTCCCTTCTTCTCCACGTGTTTTCTCCAAGTGAGGCGCCCTTATTAGAGAAAAATAAACCCTAGTTACTAATTAATTTGAACTTATTGAGTTGCAGTTTCCATCGTACACAGTTTACAGCCTACCTCTGCCGGCCATCATTAGTTTCTGACATTTATATTTGGGGACCAGTTTGGTAGCTTGGGGACACCACAAAATAACCCTTTAAGTTTACTTTAGTTGCTACAGCTGTGCCACTACAACATGTGGGGCTTGAGACACTGTTTGATCTTTTGTGGCTTATTGATGAGATTTTTGGAACAAGGCAGGCCCATGGTGGGCCTGTTTGATGAATCAATGGTTTTGATCGCATCCAACATCCGTATAGCATTATGGAGTGTAGACCGTCCAGTTCTGGAGGAAAAATAAATTGTTTTGATTTGTGTTGAGCCCTATTCCAATTAGCTCCCACAATGCTGTGTCCCATCTTAATGATGGATGCCACCAGGTCATCCATCACTCATAAGAGGCTCTAACCCCTTTGCAGTTTGAATAATGCCCTTCACCTATTTTATAAAGGCATCCATGAGTGAAATCTCCTGATAGAATTTAAGGTTTAGACTTTTGCCGGAGTAACTTTTTATATTTAGTCTAAACTCTTTAAGCAGACTTTAATTTGATGAGACAAAAAATGATGATGATGGCCAGTTCACCCAATTATAGATAGTGGGCCCCCTTTTACAATCTGAATTTGAAATGGGTGCTTCTCTTTTTGTGGTATAATGGAATATTGATGGATAGCGTTGTCATGTGGCTCAAATGTCATAGGTCTCCATCACCGAACCCTAGGCCCACCCACATGTGGAAACTCTACCCTAAAAAGGGTGAAGGAAAGGCAAACACCCATCTTTTTGGATCTGTGTCCCTTCTTCCGTAATTTCAGGCCTTAATGAAGCTTAAAGATGACTCCAATTGTAAGCAAAGTTGTCTTGGCTATGTAATATGATATCACTTAAAGATGGTTCTTCTTCTTCATGTCCATCTCTATCATACATATAATAAGTTAGAAAATGTATGTCGTCAAAATCATGGGCCACACTCCAATAATTCTACCTATCAGCTTCTCCTGTGATGAACCTCCCATTCGTTGTGGAATTATAGGGTCCAAAGGCCTATATCATATAATATAATGCTGGATTCATTTGGTTAATTGTATTCTGACCATTCAAAATTTTGGGTAAGCCATGTAAATCATCAAACCATGGGCGACACTCAACAGACCGACACACCAACCACGCATGGCATCATCCCCTTTGCCTTGCTAGGGGGGGATCCCATAGTTTAGCCTCTGTTTTATTCTCTCTTAACTGTGGAACCAGTTCCTACTTGCACGGTCCACGGACAACAGATGTGGACAATTCAGCTACTCACAAGCATATGAGTTAAACGACCTAAAGCTCCAATCCTCTGCTGATGACATTCTATTTAAGAATTACGTTTACAGAAATTATTTTTTTTAATCATGATCTGGACCTAACTATACATGATTTTTAGGATTAGCACATGGTTTTAGTCTCTTTACTCAAAAAAAAAAAAAAAAAAAAAAAAAAAAAAAAAGCGTTAAGTCATTTGATGTCTCTCTGTCAAGTTCAGATGTTGGACATCCGGGTCTGGATGTTGTGTGTTTTCTTTAGAGATGTTGGAGCCAATTCAAATACATGGGACATGCCTCTGATCTGGATCTATTATTCTATTGATGAACTGTAGCTCTAAAAAGGCTATGCATATCTGGATGTAGGACCATGTATTCATACTTGTAAATAGTTAGGTAGCAGTGTCATACAAATGTGGGGGATTGTTAATTGTGCAATATTTTGATTAAAACGGTTTTCGCTAATATATATATATATATATATATATGAGGAATATTCAAGTGCATATATCCCTCACCATTTGTGGTGAGGGACCACTCCTTTTGGGGAAGTTTCAAATACAAAAGAGAGGTATAAATTGTGAGGAATGGATGCATATGAATATTCTTATATATATATATATATATATATATATATATATATAGGGGGGTGGGGGGGATTTTCAAGTGCATCCATCCCTCACCATTTGTGGTGAGGGACAACCGTTTTGGGAAAATTTTAAGTATCCCGAAAGGGTTGTCCCTCACCATTTGTGGTGAGGGACAACCGTTTTGGGAAAATTTTAAGTATCCCGAAAGGGTTGTCCCTCACCACAAATGGTGAGGGATGGATGCACTTGAATATTATCCATATATATATATTTATTTGATAAGTAAGTTTTTGCTAATAATGTTGCAGGATATTCAAGTATCATCAAAATTAAAATTATCAGGAGAGAATTTAGATAATATATTGGGATAAAAGGATAAAGTTCAAGTTATCACAATAGTGCAGCAGCAAAGGCAATCGGTCTTGTTGGGGTTTCTGCTGATCTCAACCAAACTCCTCTGATACAAACGTCTCACAAGCAGCAAATGGCATGCATGATGCAATCCACCGTTCTAGAAAAAGCAACTGGCACCCAGAACCCCTAGCATTACTACAAAATGGCCAAAAATGAGAAACTCCCTTTTCCGTAGGCTTATTTTTTATTAATAATATTACATGTGGCCTTATCTCCCTCTAAATATGGTTGGAAAACTTTCCGAGTTGACTCTTGAATGTCCCGAGTTATCTTATTCTGATGAAGGACCGAGTCAAATATAGGGGAGACTCGACCGATTCATCTTATTTTGATAAGTTGTTTGCATTCTAAAGCATTTGATAGGTAGATCTAATTTTAAACAATTAAAGCTTTTTTTATAAGTAATTATTCACAAGATAGTCCGAAAAGTAAAAAATGATGTCAGAAATGTAATTTGAACCTTACTGTAGTACTTTTCTTGTATTTATATACATTTATTAATTTGAATTGATTATCATGGATGTATGTAAATAAATGTATATTTATATTTTAATGAGCTATTTTTTCATCTTTTAATATTTTTTAAAACTATTTTAAAAATACTTGACTCTCCCGAGTCTCCGCATCGACTTTATTCGAGTCAATTTTTTTGCATTGGACGAGTCGAGTCCGAGTCACGAGTTTTCCAACCTTGCCTCTAATATCTTTGTATTTGCATAACTAACAACTTTTGTAAAGTATTTTCAGTTTTATATAGTCTACAATACAATTACCGAGCCTGGACCAACCTCCACCCCCTTTGCAACGGCAGCTTTGTATTGGATTTTTTGAGTCGGGCGAGTATGGATTTGTAGGGTTTGACCCAAGCCAGGTTTGGAACAGATTTGTGTTTTGGCTCTACAATACATTGAGGCTGATGGTTTCTGTTGAGTATTTCAATAATATCAAAAGGTGGTCTCAGGTTCGATGTTCATCTCCATTCTCTAATCCTAAATCCATATCATTCCCTCCATCCATCATCCAATAAACTCATCACCACTACCTTCTTCTCCTTCCAAAACCCAAAACCAACCATCCAAGCCATACCTATAACCCAAATCTAACTATTCCACTAACCCAAACACAAACCGTACTTCACCCCTTGATGGGCCCCATTTGACCCATCCGAACCTGTCCCAAGCCCAATTCAGACTGGCCGAATCTGACCGCACCTATTTTATTGAGTTTTGTTTTATTGTTTCCACTTCACAGAATTCCCTAAATCTGAAAATCAGTTTGAGGATTTTATTGTTGTGGGAACATCATTTCTGTTCTGAGTCTTATTTTAAATTACCAGATTTTTACATTCAGCACTTGCAAATCCTTTGATCCAAGACAATATTGTTTCAAGTCCTCGTTAAAGGGTCTTGTAATCTAATTGAATTGAATCATTCCTAAGCAAGCGGAAGTCCAATCTTCCATTAAGATCCCTACCCTTTTCTTACTTGAGGGACCATTACTGTAAGATCATGACGACGCCTTGGACCAACGCAATTTTCTTACTTTATTTTCAATATTGGATTGTGTGATTGGCATGACTCATGATTTAAATTAAATTATTAATTCTTAAATTAATCTCATGTTTCATATTAAGTTAGATTTCATATTGTCATGTATCGATGTGAAGCTTCCCATCTTTCTTTGAACGGGAAGGAAATATGCTAACCACTCAAGATAATGTGAGATAAAGAATAGGTCACGCTTCACCAATAGTACTTTCTAGGGTTCTTCTTCCCCAAGTTACTTTCATCCTATCGTCCTAGACTTGTTGATATATATATATATATATATATATATATATATATGGGGATCTTCAAGTGTATCCATCCCTCACCATTTGTGGTGAGGGACACCCTTTTTGGGGAAGTTTCAAGTATAAAAGAGAGGTACAAAAGAGAAGTATACATCTCTTTTGTATTTGAAACTCCCCCAAAAGGGGTGTCCCTCACCACAAATGGTGAGAGATAAATACATTTGAATATTATCCATATATATATAAATATATATATATATATATTGTGGTACCCTAGCCTAGGGGCTGGGACCCAAGATAGAGCCCTCATATACATGGGAAGGTAGCCCACTCAAGTGGGAAGGAGGCCGCACAAGCAAAAAAAAAAAAAGCCACACAAGTGAGAAGAGGTGATGTATCAAGGGTTCGAATCCCGAGCGACTAGTAAGAACGGATGCTCCTTATTCTCATCATGTCGAGATATTAATAGACACAAGATGATATAAAATGTTTTTGCCTCCGGTTCTCAATGGACCTAGGATTACCCAAGGGCTCCAGCTTAAAGAAGGTGAGAAACGGACCATTCTTTTAGGACAAAAAGGCTAAAAGAGTTTGAATGCAATGGTGCTCATACCTAAATATCCAAATATATACATGATATGCGTAAGATATCATATAGTATATAAGAAAAATATAGAGGATTTTATGAGAAAAACCCCCTTAGATGGGCCATGCATGGAAAATGACCTCATAATTTTAACCACACAGAAAAGGCTCTTCCGCCGGTCTTAACTTCCTTTGTTGCCTTTTTGACTAAGTGACGATATTGTCGCTCGTGTCTTCTTCTCCCTCCTCTTTCTCCATCTTCCCCACGCCATTTCTCGTCCAACCCACCACCCATAGTGCCTATATCTTCATTCCCTTAACTGAAGTCATCTGAATAATCAACAATAGAAGCATAATAGAGAATCCACAATCAAAATAGTAACTTTCTAGACGTTCCCATACAGCTTCGAAGCTTCGAGGAACTTGTTACGCTCCTGCTTCATCTATCTCTCCCACTACTTTGTTATCTTATATGACTCTTTTTTCATCCAAAAAAATAAAAATAAAAATCATCATAGACTGCTATCGATCACTCAGGAATGCATGCTAATTTGGGGCCAAAACAGAAAGATAAAGAGCAATTAACCCCTAAAATTCTGTTTCTGTGAAATGAAACAGAGTCAACCAAAGCTGTCTCAAAAAATGCAGAGGGGGTGGTGGTTCACATCCAAATGCTCTTGGGGTCGGGTTTTATCCAAATGCACTTGCTAAAAAAAAAAGGCTAATATGAAAATGGAGAGGGGGAGATGGAAAAAAAGGAGGGAGAAGAAGACGACACGAGCGATAACATCGTTACTCAACTCTGAAACGAGGGCGATATCGTCGCTAAGTGAGAAA
The DNA here is from genome assembly GCA_028538565.1 of Umbellularia californica. Classification (NCBI taxonomy): domain Eukaryota; kingdom Viridiplantae; phylum Streptophyta; class Magnoliopsida; order Laurales; family Lauraceae; genus Umbellularia; species Umbellularia californica. The sequence goes on from JAPQWN010000007.1 coordinate 58,403,076, forward strand.
AAAAAAAAAAAAAGCCCTAAAAAGGAAGTTAAAATTGGAGGGAGAGCCTTTTTTCGTGCAGTTGGAATTATGAGGTACTTTTTCGTGTACAGGCCACCTAAGGGGTTCTTTTCCGTAAAATCCTCTAAAATATATACTAAAAAGAATTAGTGTCAATATTATTTTTACAACAACGGACTGAAAGAGCTGCAAAACACAGGAGTTTTGTAGGCTTACAAATTTTTAATCAATTATCAAATCTTAATACAGAAGGGTTATTTATAATGCAAATTTGAGGTCTGTCAGAGTAGGGATGGGCCCAGCTGCATACATTTGATCAGTTCAGCTCTGGTTCCAGATCCACCAAGTACCCATATTGAATCTGACCAATTTCGTTCTAAAATAGATTCCTAAGAATGGGTTGAATTAAACAAGATGTTTCCACATATATATACTTCTCCACTCCAAACTCAATGCAAATTCCTCGGCCAACCGATCAACCTACAGTGTAACTTCTGATCAATAACGAATTCTGGCTAGGAGGCTACTGCACCGCTGCCAGGCCTCAAGTAGCCAAACAAGCACCATTAAGTTGCATTCCATTTCTTTCAAGTGGCCAAACAAGCACCCTTAAGTTTCATTCCATTTCTTTCTAATACATTCTCACTCTTGAAACAGTGCATGCACAGAATCCCTCTACTCATGGCGCTATTACATTCAAATTAACAAGTCAAACAACAAGTACTCGTTTAATGGTAGGTAAGAGCTTTCTGTAGTAGAAGATCTCCAACCTAACATCATAGAAAATTCTAGTCTGTGCTAGAGTACTTGAGCTTTCAAGATTTTGTCTGCTAGGAAACGTTTAAGTTCGAGCTCTCTGAGGATTAGGAATACTGCATATTTGATCCCCCCCCGGGTATCCAAACTGCATTTTAGTACCTCCTCTCTTAGTTAGTTAAAACTTTCCAGCACTCACCATGAGGTCGTACACACCACTTGTAAATTCGAAGTCAGTATTTCTGTCTATATGGCAAAGCTGTGAAGATCTCATCTCATTCCATCAATTTTTAATTAGAGGATGCCGCCTCACCAAATTAAGTGATCTTTATTTGGCGCTTGAGATTCAATCATCAGCTCATGCATGCACCTAATCGGCTGCGATAATACTTCAACTAAGACGACGACCTCTTAACTCTTTTCAAAATGGATCTATCAAGTTTAGTGTGCACTAACTTTGAGAGTGAGTTTTAGCACTGAATTTGAGAAGGTCACCTTAACCCAAGGGCAAAATGGATTATTTTGACCACAATCCATGATAAGCATGGTTTAAAATCTCGGTCTCAGTCGCGGTATCGGCCGGGCCGAAAAACCGATATGATATCGGTATCGGTCGCGGATATTGGTCCGTCGCGGTCGTCGCGGTGTGAATTTTTTTTTAATCCAAGAAAATTTGCAAAAATATCCAAAAAATCCAGAAAATGCTGGAATACAATATTTTTTTCGATTAGTAACAACAATAAATCAAAATCTCGGTCACCTTAATTTATAAGTCCTGTCTGTGTCGCAGTTCGCTGTCTTCTCTAGTATTTCATATAATGCAGCCATTATTGATGCTCATGATCAATTTATTAGTGTTAAATATAATAAAATAAAGATAACATATCAATCATCATTTAATACTAATTCAATCATCAAATAAGTTGTGAAATTCAAGACCTTGACGATGATACATTAAAATCAGAAACATAATAGTAAGATAGATAAATCATAAAGCACTTGGGCATCAAAAGGTTCATGGTTCACCTAAAATTAGAGGGGACTAGTAGAGAGTAGAAACTAGAGAGAGATTGATGACTATAAGTGTGATAGATTGACAGCCTAATTCCAAGTGGAGTGCCGCCCTGGCTCGATATCATCATCATATCATCATTTCTTCGGTATTGGTTAAAAAGATATGCTCCATACTGTTGCGTAGCACTACCATACCCATGACCATATTCAGATTGTTCATGATAAGATGATGAACTATCTTGATCCCATGTGGATTGAGATGGCTAGTTGTACTCAAATGGTATGAAATAGGCATGAGGGGCATGAAAAGGTCGTTCGGAAACTAGTGGGGGAAACCTCCCTTGCTCAATTAACATCTATTCGATAAAAAGTATCGGTGTTGCTAAAGGGGGTACCAATTATGGTATATGAATAACCCTCATGCTATCCATACATGGCACCTTGTTGGCCAACATAACCCTCATGCTGTCCATACTTGGCACCTTGTTGGCCAACATAAACCCCATGCTGTCCATACATGGCACCTTGGCCAAAATAACTCCCATGATAACCATGAGTACCTTCCCCCACTCCTTGCCCAGCGGCGCCACTACTACCCCTCGCCTCGGTCTGTCCAACATATTTGACATAGCCACTGCGAGGAACTAACTCGGTAGAACTAGGAAAATACTCAACTGTCTAATGAGTGACAGGCTCATCATCTCTATAATGACCCTCATCCCGGGAGAGTCAGGTAGAATTCTTGCTGATGATGAAGAAGTAGAAATACTTGACTCACTCTCCTCGTCCACTTCCTTTCCCCTTGGCTTACTCGTATCAAGTGCGCACCCTTGCTACATTGCCAAGTTTATTTCTTCTATCCTTTCTGCGGCCCTCACTGGCTCAGATCTATCCCTAGTCAATTCCTCCATCAACTCCTCCAACTTTGGGTCTTGGTTTAACACCAGTTCTTCTTGTTCCTCTAGCCATTCACCTAACACAGTATCCTCTTCTGAAAATAATCCCATTGATCCTCAAAATGTCTTCTCTTTCTATTTCTACTCCGGAGCTTGAGGGTGTAGTGGATGTAGACCAATTTATTTAGCTTTTGCATTATCAATCTATTTCTTGGTCTTGTGTGGATAAACTAGAAGATGCTTCAGTTTCTTTCACAATTGGAAGACGATGTAGTTTGACTAAGGACTTTAATAGCAATCATCCTTAGTGCAGAAGCACTCCCTCCATACTTCAACCACCATTCAGCTGAAAAAAAAAATAGAAATGATATTAGAGTCAATAAAATAATAATAAGTCCTTGAATAATATAGAGATGACATTACAATCAATACCAGGATTGGTCTATATAATAGCTCTCCGCACAGTCGTTGTTCCAAAACTTCTAGCACGTATATTGTATATGTTAATCTGAAGACATTAATGTAGAAAAATAAATTAGAGAAATTATAATATTATATTTTTTTTCCCTTAATTATCCTACCTGATTAGTAGCCCAAATTGCTTCATCTACACTCTCTGTCAGTCTTTCAATTACATTTTTTAGTCCCAAATGGATTTCATCAGATATGTGCCCATTCGTAAATTGGGGATTAAAGAAGTATCATGTAAAACCAATGAATTTTAGTCATTGATAAATTAATATAGTGAGGAGAGGCTGGAGAGTTGAATACAACAATTCAAGTATTAAAGGAAATAGCCTTCACTTACCAGCAGTGTGTAAATCATGTTTCAATTGTCGTCTCCATCGATCGTCGATGATGTTCCAAAACTTTTTGTAATATTTACAATCTACTTGAATAGCAAACTTTGATCTTTCCATGGCCTCATGTAAGAAGCCCATTATTGGTTTATCATCACCATCAACCAATCGAAAAACCTTTATTAGGGAATCAAAAACATTCAAAACACCCTTCACATAAGGCCAAAATTTGTTGGACGCAATTATTTTACATACTTCATTTGTAATGGGACTTGGCCTTTTTCCCGATTTTGAATTCATGAACTCCTATGATTTTATCAATTAGAGAAGTCATTTTCTATACTTGTAAACACTTTCGATAGCAATGAAGTGGGTGACTAATCTAATGATGCCAGGCCATAGTAGTTCATAGTTGTCTGTATGTGTTTTCATCATGGAAATGAGTCTATATGACTGACACGATCCGAGCCCGAGATTATGATTAATCCGAGTTAACCCCAGGTCGCGTCGCATACTTACTCTCGTGAATTTCAACCACATAAAAATTCACAAGGGATATCATTTATACATTATGCGGAACACATAAACCATATATACATTGCTCTTGTATAAACCAAAAATTTATTTACAACATGTACAAAACTAATCACTTGCATATTTAATTACAATGCAAGGATTAAAAGTATGAAACGTTCTTATACAACTTCCCTTTTAAAAAATTTCCTTAAGTTTCCGATTCAATATCATATTCATATGATATTGTTTCACTTTCACTCAACCAGTCCTCCTGGAAGAACCTGATTGGTTGTCTCCGCTGGCACTGTGACCTCAGAAGGACCGGCATGGGCAGCTATGCCGGTATTGCCATCAATAGCATTATGAATTTGACAATTCAGCAATGTATAAACAGATACATGATTTAACATACTAAATACACATTTCATCTGTCTAATCCAATGTTAGACTAATACAATTATCATTTACTTCAAATTAATGAGAGTCTTTATTATTTGGCAATTCTACAATAGCATTTCATTTCAAATCACATCTCCCTAAAAAGGAAGGAATATCATCTTCCACACGAAAGAAATCATATATTGTGGGATTTATCAGTGCCCGGGCCAGGGACATCTGACATCACCACGGAGTTCCGGAACACTCCCAAATAATTTGCTGCAGCAGTATCAGCTCTAATGAGCTTATAGAAATCACTATGTAGTGCCAAACTCAATAAACAATTCCGTTAATCATTGACTTTCTTTAAAGTACAATTTTCAAATTCAATTCAATTTACAAATTCAACTAACAATATCAACCATTTAGGTGTAACTTTCAGATGTTTAATGTACGTGTTATTCTAGATGGATATCACACTTTATGTGTGTTTTGTACATTAAAGTCTCTTCGTTAACACCCATGGAAGTAAGATAACATTAGCAGCCTTTATTTAATCAATAGGCTCCTTTCCTTAACTCAGAATTAAATTCAAAAATCATATTAGCTTCAATTAACTTATCAATACTAAATTGACTAGCTTTACAAGCTAATCTTTATCATTGAATTGCAACTAGTACGCTTCAACTAACCTTGTGGTTAACTCCTAATTCAATCTTGGATCCAAACCCAAGAACACTACTCTCAGAATAGCTTAATTGCGTAAGATCTCTTATTTACATTATAATTAGTCATTAGACTAATTTTATTATCCATTCATGCTTGTAGACAAACATTTGAATCACAAATTTCACTGGACTCAACCCGAGTCCTTCGATCAATCGGACCTGAAGATCCGATCGATCGGCCTGAAACCATGTCCCAATTAGGGACTGTCCGATCGATCGGCCAAACTGTCCGATTGATCGGACCTGGAACGAAATCAGTTATAGATCTTGGAACCGACTGTTTTTCTCTTCATCTCCTTCACAACCTGCACACAAATTGGGACCTCCTGTCCCCTTCTCAAGCAGCCATTCATATATACCCAAATTCTCCAATCCATTTAAACACATAGAACCCATCTTCTTCTCCAAAGCAATCATTAACATACACAATGAAATCATATACAAGACTGAATTCACTTCTCATAACATAATCAATAGGAAAAACCTAATAACTAGCATTCAATCACAATAACTATTTATACTTGCCTTACAACCAAGTTGACACAAAAACCCCTTTCTTTTCCAAGCTTTACTTGATACAAATCACCCAAATCAAACCCTAATTTCATGAAAACAACCAAAAACAAATTCTCACAAACTATATATGATGAAAAGGATCTAAATAACTTCATGAAACCTAAAGTCACGACAGGTACTTACTTGTAGTTCACTAAGAGAAATCCACAGCTCTCTCCTTAACTTAATCTCCAAAGAAACTTGAAGAGAATGATGGAGAAGAGATGAAGATCACAACTTATCTTCAAAATCACTCACACAGCTTCAAAACTTGACAATCGTGGAAGAAAATGATGAAGAAAAGTCAGAGCTCTCACCCTCTCTCTATTTTTCAGCTGAAGCAATATCTCCACTGACTGAAATGGGTTCCTCATCAATCTTATAAAAACAACTTTTACATTGAAACCCCACTTCCTATATGTATTTCTAATTTGAGTCAAACCAAAGCTCATTTGACTCATTTGAGGTCAAATTAACACGAGCAAATTACGAAAGTTGTTGTATTCATCGAAATACATATGTTGGCATCAAATTTTACCGTATTCGATGAAAAACGTATAAATTCAAATTTACGAAAAAGTCCTTAATTTCACTAATTTGGGTCTAAATCCATCTCTACTAAGTTAATCTTTTTCAAACTTGTCCATTATGCTTAATTTAATCTTTCATGCATAATTTAATCCAATTTGATCACTAATCACATTTATCTTGATCTTGATTAATCACACTTAAATCATGTTAATCTCAATTAATTAGAGTTAATCCTATTTAACTCGGGATGAAATGTAACAATGACTGATAAAAAAAATTGGTTATCTTCTTTATCTTACCAATTACTTACGGCATGACTTTTCCTTTTGCAATATCTTCAAGCATCAAATTCAGGCAATGTGCTGCACATGGAGACTAGAAAATCCTTGGCCTTTGTTTTATAAGCATCATTCCTGCAGCCTTCATGTTTGTAGCATTGTCGGTAACAACCTGAACTACACAATTTTTTCCAAACTTCTTCAATCACCTCATTCAATAACTTATTAATATATTTTGCATCTTGGATGTATATTGCATCAACTAATTTGATAAACACAGTGCCCATAGATGAGTAGAGTAGAAAATTTAAGAGATGACGATGTGTGATAGTCGTCCACCCGTCACATATTAGTATGCAACCTCTTTCCTTCCATGCCCATTTGAAAGTTTACACCCAAGCCTGCAACTCCTCATACTCTTTCTCAACACAGATATGCCCAATCTCATAAGGGATGGGTGCTTTGATACCTGGACCATGTTCTGCAGCTGCATCTAACATGGTGGTGAAATAAGGAGAAGATGCCTTGTTGGATGGAATGCCTTGATCTAAAAAAAAACTTTCCAGTGGCTCTCACTAGATGTTCTCTTGCTTTACCAAACTTGCCCTTTAATGCTTTCATAATACTGAGACTGCTTTGATGTTGGTTTTCTATAAGTAAGTTGGTCAGTTGGCCCCACCACATCCGGCCTACGAGATGCATGTGTAGGAGGTCTTTCAACCTCCTCAATGTTTGGATCTTGACAGGGTTGTTTTTGACTAAATGCCCAATGCAAAATCGCTCCCCTTGGTCCGGATGACCCGCCATGCTCATATTGGCTACCTCTAGCGGTTGCTTCATATCGTATTATTCTCCTCTCTTCCTTCTCCTGAAGTGACCTCACACTTTCTCTCCTAGCCCTCCTCATTTCCGGGTCTTCATCGTCATCATCGGAGGAACCAAATACTTCTTCTCTGCATGCATCAAGTTCCTCAGTTCTTCTTCTTTCTTGTACAACTTTTATTTTTTTTTTATTTTTTTTTTTTTTGCAGATGCATTAAGGAGCTCTTGCATTTCACCTCTCACATTTGGTGGCACTTTATGACATTTTGTTACCTGTCCTGATACATGTGCCAAATGTTGTTTCAATCAAGTAATCCCACCATTCAGCATTCGTCCACAATAATTACATTTTACTTTACTTTTGCTTCCGACTGCTTCACCGTGGCTCCATGCGGGATCTATGTCACACACCATCTTGTTCCTACAAAATAAGAAATTCATGTAATATAGTAATACTCTAACAACAATTATTTTTAGGAAAAAAAAGCTTTAATAAAATCATTTTTAAAATCCTAAATATATAGATCTAGCATAAAAGTATGTAGATCAATCATTTACACACCATACAATGATCATGAATCATTAAAAGGACATATTTATGATGAAATCCCCAAAAAATGATATATTATAATTCAAATATTAAAAAATCTGAAAATAAAAAAAAATTGGAAAAAAGTTCAAAATCATGTGTATGAGTAGATCTAGCATGAAAGTATGTAGATCTAACTTCTAAATGAAGAACACAACACAAGTGACAAACCCAATGATTTCTATGCTTCATCTAAAATATATATATATAAAATAAAATGCTTTAAGTTGATTTTCTTTTACCTTAGATAATATTTTCTTCAAGAAATAGATGTGAGATTTGAAAATATGCAAGAGGGATGTGTGATGGAGTATGACTGCTATTATGAGTAGTAAGGAGATGATAAAAGAGGAGAAGAAGATGAACATGGGGAAAAAGATGGAAAAATTAGGGTTTTAACCCCTTTTATGACATCTCAGCCGATATTTTGAAAATATCGACTGAGATCTCTGTTCTCCCGATATGGACTTCATCTCGGCCGATATAGGCCAAGATTTTGACGATATATGGCCCTGAGATACCGATACCGACATCTCAAGACCATATCAGTTCGGTACAGGTCGATACCGGTTCGTATCAGTCGATATGAACCGGCATCGGCCGATTTTTTAAAGGGATTTTTTACCAAAAAAGTGTTGCAAAACAGGTATTAGCCCATTTAAAATAGAAATACACCAAAACGCCCGTATTGGTGTTCGTACACACATTTTGGACGCTTTTACCCCTCATTCTGCGAATGAAATAGTCGTGGAATTATAAACCTAGCACCTCAATCGAATGATTTCGTTCTTCTTCTCTTCGCCAACTTTCTCCTCACCCGCCTTTTCTCTCTTTCTCCTCTGCTCCCTCCTCTTTCTTGCCCTCATCCTACCTATTTGAAGATCGAATAACTCCCTAAATTTGTTTAGAGAGAGAGAGACATCATCGATTGGATCGTCAGGTATGTTGTTCATCTTTCTACTTGCTCTTATTTTTTATTAAGTTGATTAACTATTGGAAGAGGCAGAGGGTCTCAATCACTCTCTCTCTCTATATGAATCAGATCTTGGGTACTTTTTATTTCATCCTCATTTTTGGATTTCTGGCATTTATAGATGGGATTTGAATTAGTATCGTCTTCCACTTTGAATTTAGCTTATGCTGCCCATTTTTTTGTTTTTTTTTTTTTTAATCTTTCTTCATCTTAATCCAATCTGGGTGTCCTTTTTTTCATTCTCATCTTGAACTTGTTCTAAAATTTGGATATGGGTTTGAGAGGAATTGGTGTTTAATTGTTTAATCATAGTTGTTTTGGTGGACATTTTCAGATCCAATTGAAAGAGGTTTATTCTCAGGAAAGTGCAAGAAAGATCATTATGTATTAGAAATTATGGTTAAAGATTGTTAGCAGTTGAGAAATGCGTTTTTTTATTTTTCTTCTTCATTTGGTTTTTGTGATTTTTATATTCTCATGGAGAGATTTTGCTTGCAAATATCTGTTCTTGGTTTGTTAAATTATGGTAATCTCTTGGAAAGCAATTGGTTGATGAAAGTAGTTGATGGTGTTGCTTTTGCAGATAAAGGAGGAGATCAGCACATCTAAAACTTCTTAAGGGCCTGCACGTCGTGAGACTATACGAGGTAACTCTTTTTCTATGTTTTGGTTTTGTCTCTTAGTCACTATTTCAAATTTCCTGTAAGATATCTGTGTGTGTGTGTGTGTGTGTGTGTGTGTGTGGGTGTGATTTTTGGGTGGATGAGTTGATGATGGTGTTAGATAAAGTGGGAGATTGGGACATTGAAGATTTTGAAGCATTTAAAATGTGATAATACGACGATGCGATTGCCTTTTCTCATCACAAAGGGTGTGACAATTGTGGCCCACCCAATAGCCCACAAATATATATTAACAACAATGGAAATTCTTTCTCTCAATGCTATTGTAAATAGCAAAGGCGATGATGTACTGGGATTATAACTTGTTAATTTCTTTCATGTATCACTTATAATAATCCATAAATAGAGATCTTTCTAGTTTCCATAGCCATCTTCTATAAGTATGGGCACATTCGGTTTTCTGTGGACTTCATTTCCACCTTTTGGAACATATAATTTTCCACAAGGAAATGCAACTTTTTTGGCTTTATCTATGGAAAAGCCTTTCTGATTTGGTTGGGAGGAGGGTGGGGATTTGTAATAGGTCCACGTTCTACTGATGGTCTTGATCACAAGATAAATGTGTGATTAAACTATAATTGTTGTTCCGCTTACGCCCCATTTGGAGCAGTCGTCGGGAACTTGGGCACTTACTTTACCTATTAATGTAATTACCTATAGTTCTATTTATTGAACGACAATCAAACAATAGACATAAATTAAGCAAGATGGAGAAATATTTTAACACAGGCACGCGGCCTTTTTTATTGTCACTGTTGTTAAGTTCATTTATTCCTTTTCTGTTGATGATGAATGTTCTAAATTCAAAAGTTAAAGGTGATTGCAAGAGCATTTGGCAGGTCCTATAAGAAAGCATCTTTCTTGATTTGGTTGCCAAGATTTGTAGTTTCTCAAACATTCTCTTTGAATACATTTCCGTTTCTTTTTCCCTTTGAAAGATATTCTTTTTTAATTATATTATTTTCTACTGATTAGATCTCTTATGACATGAAATGTGACTATCAAACAATTAAAACTATTATTCATTATATCTACATCAACTGCTGATCCAGGACACTGATTTAGAGCCCAATCATCAAATTGCTTGTCTTTTCGCATGATTTCTTCTATGAGACTGATTGAGCCGATTTTATCTGTTGGCTCCCTTTCACTTATTCTTGACGTAGATGACTTTAAGGTATTCTTTAAATCTATGGTTCTAAAGAAAATGTAATTATTTGGTTAACGAAATAATATGAATTCTTTTCTTTCATCTTCGTGCAATCTTCAATCTGGATGTGTTGGCTATGTCGGGAGATGGTCCTAGAGATACACTGCTCTTGAATCTCTTGAAAGAGCGATATCTATTGCTTTATTTCAATTTTTTTCTCGTCTTATGCTAAATCCAATGACCACTGCTTAGTATAGTTCTTGTCATGACTGCATTGTACATTGTTTGATTTTGAGGACATTGTTCTTTTAAAAGCAAGAGGGATGTGTTTTTATAGGTTCAGTTCATAGAAGAAGAAGAAGAAAAAACTAGAACCAATACTAAGGAACTCGTGACCCAAGTGTAGAATCTACAAGCGGCAAAGTATACCTATTAGGAAAATGCATTTATGAGCCAAATCCGTGAGCCTTTCTCATTGTTTATGCACCCCATTATAAAGGCATTATCATTTTGTTGTTGGAGACAAAAAATGGGTGAAGAACCTATAAAGAATTGTAACGATATCGTTATCAGAAAATTTTGAAAACTATATTTTGAGTGAAATCGTGAGTCTTTCTTATTTTTTCTGCATCTCAATATAAATTCACCATTATTTTCTTATTGGACACAAAAAATGGATGAAAAAACTATAAATGATGGTAATGATATCGTTATCAAAAAACAATGTCGGGCACAAAATTCAAGTTCTATGAGTAGGAATTCAAGTTGTTAAAGATTTAGACCTGTGATTTTACCTTACTATGCTGATTTATCCCCTTTTCTTTTGTTTCCTAGTCATGTTTTTTATGGTTGGTGAGAGATGTGAGCTCGTTTATCATGTAGAGATATGATCCAAATTATTTTTTATGATACTTGATTCTGATATTATGTTGAAGTGTGAATCGTGAATGAATAATTATTTTTTATTTTCGTTTCTACAATTCTACTGCTTTGGTTCAGGGCATCACTTTTCTGCTATTATGACATGACAACCGGGTCAAGTTGGGTTTTAGTGTAAAGTTTGTTGTTTATGTTTCCGCATTTCTATCAAAGATTCTCTTGTGCTTTAGCTGTTGATTCTTCATGGTTGCATGACTTCTTTTGTTTTACTGATTCTTGTTGTTGTGGTTTGCGATTAAACAGATTGAAGAGCTTGCTTCAATGATACAAAAGGTTAGAACTTAAAAATTGAAATGATGAACGTCAACAATTTCTTTCTTTCCTTTTTCTAATGCATACTATCATTACATGCACTTCCAAAACTTCATCTTTTTTATGACATTCAACTTTCCTATAAATTTTGTTTAATCTTGCAGAGTAAGCATCTGGTAGTGTTTGGAACTTGTAAATCTACATCCACCGTAGGCGACATATGGAAGCAGATCAAGCGGTCCTTATCGGGTGTATTTTGTATGAGGGAGGAATTGCTCTATGTTTAAAGCCAATCTACTTGTAAATGGTGTATGACCTTTGTGTGCTAGAATAATTATTGGGTTCCAAACATTCCATAATTTTGTAAGCACATTATCTAACATTTTGAAACAAAATAAAGGCCATTTGAGTTTACCCTCTTCAACTCCATGTTTCCAACCCATTTGTCATATAGAAAAGCCTGTTCTGGTTTTGTTCTTTATCCTGAATCATTTTTTCAATGCCTTGTACTGAAATTGATGTCTGTGGAGCAACTGTGTTGCAGAGATGTTCTAGATAAGTACAAGAATGATTCCAAACTTTGTGCCACCAGACAAAAAAAAAAAAAAAAAGGGAAAGGAAAGAGAGAATGGTAATTCAAGAACGTTACAATCCCTATATATGACATTTCATAACCTCACCGTCAACATAACTAAGAATAACAGCTATGAACAAAAAGAACCATTCAAAGGTGATGTCAGCCGGTTGTACAAAAAGACATGTTGTAACTAACTCCAGCTTCAGTATTATTCTGACAGATTCCTTTCCACTTTGAAGGAACTAAATCCATACCTTCATCCCTGAAGCTCTCAGACTCTGGCCTCCCATAAAAAATAAAAAAAAAAGAGGTCAAATATGATCGGAATTGAAAATTTAATAATAGTAAATTGTGTTTACTGCAAAAAAGAAAGGCAAAGGGGGTCAATGTTATTTGTCATCTTCTTTTGTTAGTACCAATCAATCAAGTACCCCACACATAATTTTAGGCTTTCAAATTAGTAAAAAAGGTGGAGCATTACAGTACAAAATTAGAAAGACATGATGGGCGCAATTAACATAAAAACATTATAGCAGTGCACCATTAACGATTAACCCAATCAATTCATAGATCCCATAATGTTAAGAATAGAAACAAACATAAGAAAAAATATTTTATAATTGCAGCTGGGATAATCTATAGATGTTTTTTAGGGGGAAAAATCTTTAAGAACTTAAATTCCTACTCACACGAACTTGAATTTTGTGCCCAACATTGTTTTTTAATAATGATATCGTTACCATCATTTATAGTTTCTTCATCCATTTTTTGTATCCAACAAGAAAATAATGGTTAATTTATATTGAGATGCATAAACAATAAGAAAGACTCACAATTTCACTCAAGATCTAGTTTTCAAAATTTTCAGATAACGAAAGTTCGAACCCTGCCAATGAGAGCTCGAACCTTTAGTAACCAGCTTTTTTGAGCCATTTTCTAGAGATCCAGAAGGTTCGAACCCTGCCAATGAGGGTTCAAACCTTCACTGACCAGCTCTTTCAAGCCATTTTCCAGAAATCCAGAAGGTTCGAACCCTACCAATGAGGGTTCGAACCTTCATTGACCAGCTATTTCGAGCCATTTTCTAGAGAGACAGAAGGTTTGAACCCTACAATGAGAGTTCTAACCTTTAGTAACCAGCTCTTTCGAGCCATTTTCCAGAGATCCAGAAGGTTCGAACCCTACCAATGAGGGTTCGAACCTTCATTGACCAGCTATTTCGAACCATTTTCCAGAGAGACTGAAGGTTCGAACCCTACCAATGAGAGTTCGAACCTTCAGTAACCAGCTTTTTCGAGCCATTTTCTAGAGATCCAGAAGGTTTGAACCCTACCAATGAGGGTTCGAACCTTCATTGACTAGCTATTTCGAGCCATTTTCCAGAGGGACTGAAGGTTTGAACCTTGCCAATGAGAGTACGAACCTTCAATAACCAGTTATTTCTTGCTTTATATGAATATATTGACATATCAATATGAGTAGCATTCATAAGTCTTTCCCATTGTTTAAAGATCACATTTTAAAATCGAGGCCATTAACTTGCTAAATAACAAATTTGAGACTGAAAGCTTTAAAGAACGGTAACGATTTCGTTGTTGGAATATTTGCAATTTGGTTTTCTTGTTAATCTTCGTGCGCCTTTTTCATTGTTTATGCATCTCAATATATAATCAGGGCCAATGTGGTTGCTGGAGAGGGAAAAACTCTAAAGGATTGTAACGATATCGTTATAAAAAATGTTTAGACATCACTAATCTGGGTGAAATTTGCGAGCCTTTTTCATTGTTTATATATCTCAATATATAGTCCGGGCCAATCTAGTTGAAAACTCTAAAGGATCGTAACGATATCTTTGTCAAACAATTTAGAAACCACTAATCTAGGTGAAATTTGTGAGCCTTTTTTATTGTTTATATATCTCAATTTATAGTCAGGGCAAGTCTCGTTGCTGGACAACAAAAATGAAAGATAATGCTCCAAAATCATAATTGTTGATTACTAATGTAAAGCAATAAATATTTAATAGTTGTGGCCTTCCAAACTTATAACTTGATTGCTACATAGACCACTTTATCCAGAACAATGCAAGTGCAACAACGATACAATGACGATACAATTAATGGTTAGCGCAATAACAAATTTAGAGTACAATTGTCATATCTATGTCTTTGGGGGAAATATAAACAATGATGGACTTTATAGTAGCAGCATCAGCAACTATGGTACAGCCGGTGGCGATAACCCTTCAACCAAATATGCACAAACAAGGATGTACATTGGCTTCTTGTCTATGACTGCAGCCCAATTCCACAACCTTATTCAGGACAGGCTATACCATGCCTGCAGACCGCCTCCCTTTTTCTGAAGAATACCCTCTATGATCGTCTTCCAATTATCAAAATCAGAAGGAAGTGGCTGTATTCCTTGCAAATCAGCTTCAGGTACAAACCCACTTGGGCGCTTCTTGTTATCCATTTTCCTAAAACTCATCCTCATCTATAAGAGAAAGGTTTGAAGTAGTAGTACATATAGCTCATAACTCAATGCTCATCTTCCTTATAAGAGTAACATGTAAAGGAGAACTCAGTGAGTCAATGAGTAAGAAACTAATCTCCTTAAAAGAGAAACAAAACAAAGTAATATAACAAACCTAGGCAACATGAACTTACCAGTAGATGCAGAGATGCTGAAAGTAGATGGCTTGCCTCTCACCACTAGATCTGGAGATATCTTGACTCCCTTGACCTCAACGTCATAGTCACCTCCCCTCTCTGCAATCATCATAAAATCAGAGAACACAATCACCGAACCCACTAACTGTTAACTAGTCATCAAAATGGATCAAAACTAGACCTTGCATTGAAGCATTTTTTTTTTCAATATTCATACCTATACATTTAGGAAATCTGAATCTCTTATAAAAAACATGATGAGATACTTTCAATAAAGCAACATCTACATACATTTTATATCAAATATAAGCAAAAAAGCAACTCCAACCAATGAATTTACTATATCAATTGAAAAAAGAATCGAAAAAATTGGTAAAAGAATGATAATAATGATGATAACCATGAACTTCTTAATTATCAACAGAGGAGTATTATTATCAGCAAAATGAAATCCATAGGTTTTTTTATACAATTGCAAAATAATAGAACTTAAGCTAATGGCCAAAACCTAAAATAAAAACAGGAATCAACATTATATGCAATACTTTGAAAACTTGAATGTTTCGTTATTCTATCCAAGTATTGCCAGAATCCATCACCCATCATGATCACAATCATCAAAGACTTGTTCCACCTGTCTAGGACCGGCTTTAGTTCCATTCTTCCACTCAACCCTCAAAAGCAGGTTCATCATATCTCTCCACAATCTATCATGCAATTCCCCACTACTTCATTCAAAGACTTCATTTCTCCCTCTCCTTCCTTGAACTTGTAATCTCCAACTGCATGATACAGGAGCTGGCTGTTGTGAACCAAAGCTTGCAAGCCCAAACCATCTCAAACAACATTCCTATATTTTTTTTCCTGTTTCTATTGGTTGCGAGTTACCTCTTATGAACACAATCATTCCTAGTTCTATTCTTGTAACTCCAGACATCCATCTTAGCATGTTGAAGCAGTCTAATGAAGTCGAGCATGATTACAGAGATTCAGAATATCAAGTTATCTAAATCACCAAGTAAAGTTCTCCCATGTTTTAAAAAATTTGATGCCACCAGTAGTAGACTGACATTTAAAAAATTAATTGAATACACTGAATAAAGAAATGTTTCTAGCAATAAAAGAGAGTATGAAATTGTTTAGAGCTGAGGAAACTAGGGTAAGGCCGGGATTTTAGATTTGGGAGAAAATGAAAATAAAGACATTATCAGAATTATTGAATTGAAAGTCCATCTTATTTTCTAAGTCAATTTTGGAATAAAAGACTTATGTTTACAAAAACACTTTTGGAATAAAAGTTGCTATATATCTTAGACAAAAATCACATCAGATAGAAAGGCAGGGATGCATTCCAAACCCAATATAATCATATTAAAGAAACAGAATATGGGAAATTGATACTGCCAAAATACTGTTAAGATGATGAAATCGAGGCCCATATCCAAATAAGTAAATCAAACAAGAAATATGTTAGTGGGACGTCGAGTTTCATGGGCGACTATGTTTAGTTGATATTATTAGTGGGAGCCATTCCATGTATATTTCAGGCTGACCTATTGTGGGACATATGCTAGACCAAGGTCAACCAAAGTTACTTAATGCTCGAAATGGCGTAATGAGCCTATAGTTGAACCCAAGCCAAAAGTGACCTAAAGTCACCTAATTTGGTTTCAGGTTTTAGCATCTTAACCACCGATGTATTGAAAAGACCCAACATACTAAGGGCCTACAATTGGGATGTCAATAACATGGAAATGAGACATCAAAAAACAGGGAACAACCTGCTTTCTAATGGGTATTTCTAATTCTAGGAAAGCCCATGACAAAAAAAGAACCAAAACCACCCAAACAATTACAATGCAAGGCAAAAACCCAAGCAGCCAATTCCCAAGCAAAACAAAAACCACTTATTAAACTAAAAGGCCTAAAATAGGCTTTTGTCTTGTTTTAGAATTGGCCAAATTTCACTATAGTGAGTAGAGCCTTGGTAGATTGATAACGCGTCGAACACACTATTAAAATCTAACAGTAGAATGTATTCAATCAAAGTCAACTTTTGCCTAATTCTACAACTAGGAGAGATAAATGTTTTGAACAATTTAGAATTTAGCAGGTAGGCCATATATTGAATTAATGGCTGCAAATAGAAGATCCAGATTCATGATGGTTTTGGAGAATCACGTCTGATAACAGTCTGCAAAGAACTGCAAACTACCATAACACCTCAACCCAACCAACCACCAACAATTGCTCTTCCAAATTATTATTAAAAAAAAAGGAGAAAAACCCACAAGACAGGAAAAGAAGCAATATATGTCTACATTGTTTAATATATATCCTTTTCTATACCATCGCCACTAACTAATATTGTGTGGCAAATATTTAAATGTCATCAACATCAATTTCACATCTAAGTCTAATGCTTCTCTCATCTATACTCAAGAATCTTTCATCTACTAGAACCCAAATTCTTCATGGGTCTGTCTTATCCCTAGTAGTTTAAATGAGTAAACTTCACTAACATGGACCTTGGGCAAGATTGAGTAATGCTGATGGATTATGTGTAATGGTAGTGGAAAGATTTATTGACAATTTTGCTTGGGTTTTAGCCATTACATCAAGAGGTAAGAAAAACCCCAAATTTGTAAAGACCCCATAGTTTCCAGATATTATAATCTTCCAATAAATACTTGTGACAATTGAACCAAACCCATAATAATATCATACCAAGACACTGGAATACTGCATTTTTCACTCTTGACCAGACCCGTAATCAACATAACTCTAGAAATCCAACAATACCCAGTAAACTCTAATGAAAACTAGAGGCATTACTCATCTAAAGACAAGGGGGGGAAAGAGAAGGTTCTAAACGTTATACAGCTAAAAAAAATGACGATTGAGTATTGACCAAAGGATGGGGAAAATGAAGAAAAAAAGATTTGGGGTTTTCTTTATTCAAATTACCAAACCTAAAGAGGCTTTCTACTTCTCCAGTAATCGATCCAAACTTGTCAAAATCCTTTAGGAATATCAACCTTTTCATCTGCAACATAAAAACAAAAGAAAAACTTGAACCTCCAAGTGAAACACAGAGAGAGAGGGGGGGAAGGAGATTCCGGACCGTTGAACAGATTCTTTACAACCAGATACCGACGTTGGAGCATTCGTGGAGAGTTCCACCAGAATATCTAGTCGGAATCGCTTAGAGAGCAGGGAGCGGAGAGAGAGCAGGAGCCGCGACGTCAGGGAAAGGGAAAGAGAGAGCAGGGAGCGGAGAGGGAGAGGGAAAGAGAGAAATGGACCCGCAACGCAAGGAGAGGGAAAGAGAGAGCAGGGAGTGGAGAGGGAGAGGGAACAACAGAGCTGTAGCCACAATGCAGGGAGAGGGAAGGCGAGAGCAGGTAGCGGAGGAGGAGAGAAAATGGCGGGAGAGGAAAATTTTTGGAGAAGAAAGGAGAACGAATTTGTTCGATGGTTTTAGGGTACGGGATTGAAAACGATGTTATTCGAAACAGGTAGGGGTAAAACCATCCCAAATCACTGTACGAACACCAAAATAGGTATTTTGGCGTATTTGTGATTAAATCAGTCTAATACATGTTTAAGAACACTTTTTTGATAAAATTCCCTTTTTTAAACCATGTTCACAATATAAGGCGCAAACCTCTCTAAAATATAAGGCTCATATGATCGCCAGGTAGAGAAACATACTGGGGCAATGTATGGCTTAGATGATACCTAGGAAATAGAAATGGGTGGCAGGCATGCACTTGAAATAGAGAGCCACATGTCCTTTTCCTTCTTATGTTAGAGATAGAGAAACAAAGAGGGGTGCATGGGGGTGACAGAGAAATTGGGGCCCACTTGCATTGCTAAAGAAACAAGAGAAAAAGTAATGCTCATGTGGGATCACTGATGAGGTTCACGTCTATAGGGCCCACAGTCTGGTGGGACCAAGTGGGTCTTATTCCACGAGTGGCCCCCAGTATTGTTGGACAAGGGGGTACTTTTCCACAACTGTAAGGGTGATTACATATGATCTTCATCTTTTTCATATTTATTTTAATTTGTTTGAATTCTAAGCACTTGACACTGAAATAAAGTTCAAACATCTTTCCTCTTTTGGATTTTTCCTTTTGCAATTTTTTTTTATTGTGTATGAATAGCATGCGTATATGCGGGGGACTTGAGTGCCAAGAATGGCTATTGAGGTTTTGAAAAGGAAGGTCAGAGCCCAGAGGTAATGATAATACAGTTGAGATGCTTTGACAGGAACCCTAGTCTTAATGTTCAAATCTAAAATCCTACCCTCCTTTCCAGCTCTAAAGTCAAGGGATTCAAGATTTCTAGAAAGTGAAAGGCAACAACCCTCAGGTAAGAAAAAGCAAATCACTGTTCCCATACACTGCAGAAGCACAAGTTATAAACACCTCTCAGCACTAAAGATTGTTGCCTCTCTGGGCACAGTGTTTTTTTTCATTTTTTTTTTTTTTTTCGCTTAAGGTAAGTACTCACATACTTACAAAGACTTCCACAAATCCCTCACCATCAACGTTAAAGCCAACAATTGATCCCTAATTATTTTCATGGAAGCAAAGTGCCTCACGAAATGAGCTTTCAGTGCATAGTTATTCATTTGTAGAGGAATA
This sequence comes from Umbellularia californica, assembly GCA_028538565.1. NCBI lineage: Eukaryota > Viridiplantae > Streptophyta > Magnoliopsida > Laurales > Lauraceae > Umbellularia > Umbellularia californica. Next base: position 58,422,837 of record JAPQWN010000007.1, read on the forward strand.
TATGCTTTGAATCATTCACAATTGATAGAGTGGTGAAACTTCAATAAAATGAATTGCACTTGGATGCATGCAAATCATTGGATATAAGAGGATTGATGGGGGTTTCATATAGACTATCAAACGGGCAAGTATGGATATGATCTTGACAATTACAATCATCTGATTAAGGGCTCTAAAGTTCACTAGTATAAAATATCTGTTAAACATCGAAATCGCTTATAATTAGATGATTAACATCATCATACTGTGTCCAACTGTGCCTATCTGCTAATTCTTGACATTAAACATGTATCGAAAAATATTCTCTTTTCAATATTTTGGACATGAAGGAACGGATGCAATGAAAATGGTGGGCTTATTTCTCAAATGTGAAAGGAGCACTATTAAATATTTTGCATTGGGAAATGTGTTGTTTGGCAAAACAAAACTGGTTTCTCCTCAGTTGCACAATTAATCACAATTCACAATACAATTATTTTTGGTCTACTATAGCCATTTAATTTATGGTTCTGCTCTTGAAAATACATTTCTCATTCTCACTTTCTATCTCTCCAATAATAACCTTCATAGAGAGAGATACATCATTTGTACATAATGCAAATCTTAGATTGCAAATATTTTCTTACCCATGCTATATCATTGGAACAAGCACCTTTTGCTAGTAATTAATTATAAGTAAAAGAGTTAGAATAATTGAATTTAAAGTTGAGAGCTCAGCCAAGTCTTGAGAATCCAACTTGGACCATATCTCAATACCTTTACAATTATAAATTAAAAATTTGTCATATTTTATTATCTAAATATCTTTCAAAATTTCTTCACAATGAAAAGAAAAAACATTAGAGCAATCTGAGATATCAATAGAGGAGTGAAATATTAGCCAATGCAAAGATGTTCCTAAGTCCCAACCATACTTCAAAACCAATGGTATAGGATCTTAGGAAACAAATCCAATGCAAATTGCAATATAAAGCAAGACGATTGATACCACAAATATCTCTCAACAAAATAAGAAACCATGAATATCTACATGTTGAACAGTTACTATGAATAGAAGTGAAAGAGAGAGCTTGAAGACAGAAGCAGAGACCATTTGCCCAAGTATAGATGAGCATTTTTAGGATGATGAATTCAATACATTGACCATCTCCATACTTTCTACTAAATGTGATTTTTAATTTATTTGTAGGCAGAGGCTTTGTTGTTTAAAAGGATTCGAATCAAAGAGCACACTAATTCAGTGCTCCATGGGTGCATCTTGTCATGGTAGCAAAAGGCAAGGGTATCGACCACATGATACTGAGAAATCAATTGCCAAGTCCCCACCACATTCCTTTCCAACAATCTTGTTTTGTTTGTGTCTCCCCCCACCCCCACTACTCTTCCTTTATCCTCTTCTTTTATTTTATCTTATTGAATATACAGTATCTACCACTCATTCACCCCCTAGGTGACCTTATTATATATTTGAGATAAGTTAAGGGAAAAGTGCTATCATAAATGGGTCTGACTCATTCCTGGCCCATTTGTGAGGACCTCAACCCTTCTATTCTACCTGTCTTTTTTTTGGGTGGGCCTTAGTAAAACTAGTTCTTTGTTTTGACAGCTGAATGGTTTAAGCTTCACAAAGTTGATGAAGTAAATGTTTTGAAATATCTTAACTGGCAAAGTGTCACGACCCAGGCCCGAGATCTAATTACAATGGACAACCCCGAGTCGCGAGATCATACTTACTCCCGTAAATCCTGAATTAACCAAAGTTAAAACAAGACTCACAAGAGATATCAAAACACAAAAACCTGTCAATGTACAAATTGCGGAATATATATGTATACATTGACAACAATTAACTTTACATAAGAAGTAAAGTTCATTTACACAAAATCACAGTCCACTAAAACCAACACTGCACATTTAAAATACATTGCAGTTGGTATCTAATTACATCTCAAAACTAAATATTACAAAAGTATTCATTTACACTCGCCCTCCGAACTACACCCACTCCGCTAAACCTCCTGGAGGTATCGGATGGGCCTCCTCCGCAGGAGGAGCGGCCTCTGCAAGACCGGCACGGGCATCTGGGCCTGTGACATCATCAATAACACGTGAACACGACGGTTCAACAAGACATATGCAATTTTCATGATTCTTCATGTTATCTATCAATTCTATACAAGAATTTACCAATGTAAGAACTTAACAGTTCTATATAACCTAATTCAGTTCCATAACAAATATCTATGTCAATTCATATCTTTTCATTTCGTATCTTCCAACAGAAGCAGTTTAAGCACAAGGCGGAAGGACAAACTATTCATGGCCTAGGCTTCAAGATTAATTCCCTTTTCATTACATGGCTTATCACATATGGTGGAAATTTACCAGTGTCTTGATCAGAGAGCACTAGCATTCCACGAGGCTCCGGAACGCCCCAACATCTACTGCAGTAGGAATTATTCATTTTACTGTCACCTTTAGTGACTATTCATTTCATTGATTCAATTCGTACATTATGTCAATTCGTGCATTATGTTAGTTCGTGCATTATGTCAGTGAAGTTCATCTCTTTGTCACTTCAAGGATTATATTCATTTTCTAATCAATTCTATTCATACTTCTAAGCCAAACAAATGAGTGAAGCGTTAGTTATCCAATGTACGTGTTATTTTCGATAAATATCACTTTATATGCATTTGATTTGTATATTAGGACGACCTTCACTAACACCGATGTAGGCTTAGACATTAACCAGAGTAACCTGTAGAAATTAGTTTTTAACCTAACAATTCTCTCTGAGCTCAGCTCAACTGTCGGTTGGCATATCGGCTGACCGACAATACAACGTCGGTTGGTCGACAATAACACATCGGTTAACCGATACTTTGTCGGTTCAAATTCCAGAAGCTGAATTTTCAATCCATTTCCTGACACATTTGTCGGTCCGGCTTCGGTCAAGTATCGGTTGACCAACGATACCACGTCGGTTAACCGACACCTTGTCGGTTCGAATTCCAAAGAGCTGGAATTCACTGAAACAGAGTTCAGTGCTGTCGGTCAGATCGTCGGTCCACCTGTCGGTTGACCGACACTCCTATGTCGGCTGATCGACACAATGTCGGTCAGAATTCCAGAGAGCTGAAAACTCTCTGATACCACTCCCAGAGCTGTCGGTTCACTCGTCGGTTGACCGTCGGTCGACCGACACTTCCACAGAAGTTCAGTTCTGAGCTTCAGATTTTCTGAAACAAAACTTCAAGAAATTGAGCCAAATGGACTCCAACCTCTCTAAAACAATATAAATCATAAGAATACACATGTACTTGCCTCTAGTGAAGGTTGATTGACAATTCCTTGATTAGCTTGGGCTTGTGATGAGAAACCCCCAATTCCAAGCCTTGTAGCTCCAAGAAGGAATTATTGAGCCCTTTTCTTTCAAGCTCCAACACTCTAAGGAAGGAAGACAAGTTGAGGAAGAAGATGAAGCCTCTTCAAAAATCCCCTTGAATCTCACTAAACTCTCCTCTTGATGAAGGAAAGGAAGAAGAAATGAACAAGAAAGGTGCCTAGAGTTTGGAATGATTTGGAAATAAGATGAATGATCTCATTGGGGTTAATTTAGCTTATATAAGCTAGTTAATTGTATCTAAATCCATTAATCTCACTAAATTACAATTCAAGTCAAATGAAGGGTCATTTGACCAGATTCTCGTCGAACGACTTCGAGCTTATTATGAAAGTTGACGTACTCGTCAAGATACACGTGCTGGTATCAAGAGTTTCCGTATTCGACAAAATAAGCAAAAAATCGTATTTACATAAAAGTCCTTCATTTCAATGTTTGAGTCTAAAACTCCATTTAAACCATGCAATTCCATTCCTTACTATTCCATTAAGTCCAATTCATTCATTTGAGTTCAATTCCACATTATTTGGTCATAAACCATTATTAGCTCAATTGACCACAGTTAATTAGCCTTAAACACAATCCATTTACTTAATCTTCATTACCACTTCACTAAGTTCACTTGGGACTAATCTCATTGAGTTTAGTCATTAATTACAATTAAACTAGTTAAACACGATTAACTAGCATGAACTTCAATTAATTAGAGTTAATCTCGATTAACTCGGGACGGGGCTTACACAAAGCTATAGGACCATGTCCCATATGGTTTTGTGATTGATCAATGTGACCAATTGCTGTTTTAGTGCCTTGTCAATTAGCATTTTTCCCTTTCTTCTGACTGTTTTATTTTTTTCTTAACTCAAATCATTTGGGCATTCGATTGGAGCAATTCAGTGTTGATTCTTCCTAACAAAATTGGTCTTACATCTTACTTTCTGCCCTTTCAGTTCTCCACTGTTAAATTGATGTTAAATAAAAATGCAATTGGGTTGAGTTTAAATTGGACCTAACGTGTATTTAGGCCTGTCTATTTCTCTAGATTTTTCAAGGTAAAGGAGAAAGAGACATGGCTCTGCACTGATGACTCTTGAAGGTGGAACAGCCTACATCGGAATCTGAAAAAGAGTTCTATCCACCCCCTTGAAAGACCCGACTATTGTAGGACTTAGCCCTAATAATACATACCAGTGAGGTGATCACGCATTGAATACTCTAGTAATTGGGTGAGAAGGGAACTTCTAACAACTGAGGTATCCCTTTATTGTCCATAAGAGGCCTTACTATATGCATTTATGTTATGATCATAGACGTATATGTATTTGGATTGTAGTTAAATGGGTTTAAATCATTAAATGCTAATAGCTCAATGGCAGGACACCTTAATCTCATTGGAAGTATCATATCTAAACCAATACTCCAATCTAACCAAATACAAAAAGAAATCCTAAATCTTGTTCTCGAGAGTAAATATTTAGGGCTTAGGTTAGGCCCAATTTCAAAATATCCTAAACCAATATGAATGGATACCCACAGAAGGAGGGATATGACCGGTTTCACTTACAAAATTACGCCTCCACCCCATGAGCCTCTCTAGTATGTTCGAACCCTTTTTATGTACAAAGTTGTTAAGCAATCTAATCTTATTGGATCCTAGTAATCATGGCCTAAGTATGGTGTTGAGAAAACAAAAAAGAACATATGATTAAAGCACTAATCGCTCATGATTTCGTCTCAAAACAAGATTGCTTCCCAGATATTTCAGTAACCATTGGTGTCCTTAATCTTTTACTCACTTGTGAAGCTGTTCACATAAATAGATAAATAAATAAAGGTTCTAATGCCCTACAGACACTTGTGATTATAAGTGGTGTTGACACTTTAGTTTCTCATCCAACTCCAGTGAAAACAGTTAAAAGTATCTCTCCAATTCCAAACAAGTGACGTAGTCCAATTTATATATGTTAATTTATGCGAATCTTATCTCCCAAAGGTACTTTCCCCTGACAAAAATTCCCTAACATTTACTTACGCAGCCATAGTGAGCCTGGCCCTGAGCCTTAACCAAAAGCAGCACAAACAAAATGGTAGTCCCAAGTCCCACCCAACTGACAAGAGACAACTCAAGCAAAAGTGGTGAAACTAATCGCGATAAATTAACGAGAAAAACAAAGATGAGTGAAAAAAAAACACTCCTCCCGCAGCTAGGGCTGACTCAGCTTTTCTTCAATAATACATCTTTCCCTTTCCCACCAACAGAAAATAAAATACAAATAGTATAGTAAAGTTTTCTCAGTTATATCTCCACTGACCACTCCACTTCACTTCACTTCTCCCACTTCTCCCACTCCCACCCTAACTCAAATTCCATTCATGGCTTCTACTGCTTTTACTCCTCCATCTCTTCCCTTCTTTCTCTTTCTCTTCTCCGTCTTCTTCCTTGTATCTTTTGTTCCTCAGATTCAATCTGAACCGTCCGATCTCTCCAAAAAGACCTACATCTTCCGAGTCGATGCTCAATCCAAGCCGTCCGTTTTCCCCACGCACTATCACTGGTACGCCTCTGCCTTCGCCTCCCCTCCTCAAATCCTCCACACCTACGACACCGTCTTCCACGGCTTCTCCGCCTCCCTCTCTGCCTCCCACGCCGCCGCCCTCCTTCGCCACCCTTCCGTCCTCGCCTCCTTCGAAGACCGCCGCCGCAGCCTCCACACCACCCGCTCCCCCCAATTTCTCGGCCTCCGCAACCAGCACGGCCTTTGGTCCGACTCCGACTACGGGTCCGACGTCATCGTCGGCGTCCTCGACACCGGAATCTGGCCGGAGCGCCGGAGCTTTTCCGACCGCAATCTCGGCCCGGTCCCCATCCGATGGAAGGGAGCGTGCGAGGTCGGCGTCCGATTCGCCGCAAACAACTGCAACCGGAAGCTCATCGGCGCTCGGTTCTTCTCTAAAGGACACGAGGCCGCCGCCCGGTCGGAGGGCATCGCTGGCGGCGTGAATGGTACCGTCGAGTTCCGATCGCCGAGAGACGCCGACGGCCACGGCACGCACACGGCCTCCACCGCTGCCGGCCGACACGTCTTCGCGGCGAGCATGGCTGGCTACGCCCCCGGGATCGCCAAGGGCGTCGCTCCGAAGGCGCGCATCGCCGTCTACAAGGTCTGCTGGAAGGACTCCGGCTGCTACGACTCCGACATCCTCGGCGGATTCGACCGCGCCGTCGCCGACGGCGTAGACGTTATCTCGATCTCCATCGGCGGAGGAGACGGCATCGCCTCCCCCTACTATCTCGATCCGATCGCCATCGGATCGTACGGCGCGGTCTCCAGAGGCGTCTTCGTGTCGTCGTCGGCCGGTAACGACGGGCCGAACATCATGTCGGTGACGAATCTCGCTCCGTGGCTGATGACCGTCGGAGCCGGCACGATCGACCGGAACTTCCCGGCGGATGTCGTCCTCGGAGACGGGAGGAAGCTCTCCGGAGTCTCACTCTACGCCGGGAAGCCGTTGGACGGGAAGATGTATCCGGTGGTGTATCCGGGGAAGTCCGGCGGCCTCTCGGCCTCCCTCTGCATGGAGAATTCCCTGGATTCGAAGCTCGTCACGGGGAAGATCGTGATCTGTGATCGTGGGAGCAGTGCACGTGTCTCGAAGGGATTGGTCGTGCAGAAGTCCGGTGGGGTCGGAATGATCCTCGCCAACGGGATATCCAACGGCGAGGGCCTGGTCGGAGACGCTCACGTGCTCCCCGCGTGCTCGGTGGGAGCCGACGAGGGCGAGGCCGTGAAATCCTACGTGTCGTCGACTACAAACCCGACGGCCACGATCGCCTTCCACGGCACGGTCGTTGGGGTGAAGCCGGCTCCGGTGATTGCTTCCTTCTCCGGCCGCGGCCCGAACGGGCTCTCGCCGGACATTTTAAAGCCGGACGTGATCGCGCCAGGCGTCAACATACTGGCCGCGTGGACGGAAGCCGTAGGGCCCACAGGCCTGGAATCCGACCCCCGGAAGACGGAGTTCAACATCCTCTCCGGCACGTCGATGGCGTGCCCGCACGTGGGCGGCGCCGCCGCGCTGCTTAAGTCGGCCCACCCCGATTGGAGCCCTGCTGCCATCCGCTCCGCCCTGATGACCACCGCGGCCGTCTCCGACAACCAGTTCAGGTCGATGACCGACGAGTCGACCGGAAAGCCAGCCACGCCATACGATTTCGGTGCCGGACACGTCAATCTCGACCTCGCCTTGGATCCCGGTCTGGTCTACGACATCGGCAATCAGGACTACGTGAACTACCTCTGCTCGATCGGATACAACCCCAACACAATTCAGGTGATAACCCACACGCCGTCTTTCTGCCCGGCGAGAAAACTATCGCCGGGAAACCTGAATTACCCCTCCATATCGGCGATCTTCGACGCACCCAAGCCAGGGTACGCCACCAAGACGTTCTTTCGGACCGCTACGAACGTGGGGTCCCCCAATTCGGTATACAGAGCGAAGGTGGAAATGCCCACAAAGGGAGTTACAGTGACTGTAAAGCCGTGGAAGCTTGTTTACTCGGAGACAATAAAGAAGCAGAGCTACGTCGTAACGGTATCGGCCGACACGAAGAACCTCGACCTGGGCGATACGGGTGCGGCATTCGGATCCCTGTCCTGGACGGATGGGAAGCACGTGGTTCGGATGCCCATGGTTGTGTCGCGGATGGATGCTTTGTAAACTACTAGGACCAGAGAAGAAAAGAGGGGTATGCTATGCTTCGGTTCGAGTATCGTGTCGTGCCGGAGGTGTCTGTACCGTATCGGTTTGTGACCGATAAATGTCTGGAAGTTGGGGGAAAGAGCTTTTGTTTTTGTCGGGGGTGGGGGTCTAAGTTGGCTTTTGTTTTTGGCTTTTTTCTGTGTAATCCAAGTTTGTATGTTTTTTTTTTTTAAAGTTCAGTACAGTTAAGATATCTAATGTAATCTTGAGATGGATGGAAAATGAGATGTGACACACCACTAGGAAGGAAAAAGTGGTGAAGGGTATGGGGAAGGCAGGTGTCTTAAAGTTTCAGTGGTGGCATTATCAGAAGGGTTGTTTATAAATATTCGTTTTGCTGTTGTAATTCTAATCAAATGAGGTCATGGTGGCGGCACTTCCGAGGATGGAGAGATTTTGATTTCTTTGTTTATTTGGATGCTGTTTCACAACGTTGGGTTCCTTTATGAAAAGTGAATCTACAATTTGTTCGTGTTTGTCGAATGCTGATGCAAATCTAATAGCCGTTGTGAATTTGCAATGGAACAATCCAACCGTTTAGGAGGTTGGTAGTCTGTTTTCTCTGCAATTATTAATGGACCTATTTGGAAGTATTTTATTATGGAAACCATGTTTTTTTTTGGCTATCGAAGGGTTTCCAATCCTTTGGGTTGGACTAATCCCTCCGGGTCGAGAGGAAAGCCGGGTAAACTCTCCTGTAGCCCCAGTGTGGTTGTGCAGTTTCGAACTTACAATCTCCAGGTGCAAACTGTAGTCCTAAACCAACTGAGCTACCCCTTGGAGTTATTATGGAAACCATGTTCATCTATTTATGTTTGTATGAATAATTTAGATGAGTGAAAGATCAAAGCTTTGGATTTCAACAGAATCTCAAGTAATTGTTGGAGTTCTTTTTTTCTTTTTCTTTTACTGTGAATAAAGTTTCTGTCTGTTCTCGAAGGGCAATTAATTGTATTTGTGGTAGGTTTAAAATATTAATATTGAAGAGTAGGCCATTAAAAGATCTAGATAAGTGGCAATTCATTGTCTGTATCTTTCATGGCATGTTTATATGTTTGGGTAATGTCATTAAAGATAAATCCTTTCAGACTTGATTTTCCTTGATCTTGAGGAAAATTCAGGTTTGGGTGTGGAGAGGAAAAGTGAAGATTTTATTATAAATCTAAGGAGGCAAAGAAACAACTAAGTTATAAAGAGTAACTTCTATCTCCTGCGTATTTTAAAAATGTAGAATGCACTGACTCCTCTTCCCGAGAATCATTAGGAGAAAATAGCATGGTTGTTTTGGGGAACGAAAGAATCCTTTCTGGATATAGTTAAAAAAAAACACCTGCATTGAAACTATCCGGTGGTTGTCACAAATTGGACAGTTGTGTGTCGCCCGTGGGGTTGTCCGATAGGACCTGCATCCTGTAGTCGTACGGATGGCAATTCCTGACCTGACCCACCAGCCCGATGGAATGCAACCCCGTAGTCTACTATTTGAGGTTTGGGTCCAGGTTGAATCATCACTGTTCATTATCAGCTGCCAACTTAATCTGAATGGGAATTGTCGATTAAGGGTTTGGGCCTGATTAGTTACTGGGTTAGATGTTGCTTGTAGTGCTCAAGCTGACTTGAATTCAACACAACCCGACCATTGCCACACCTACTTTAGAAAGAATAACTGGGTTATAACCACCTAGTACGGGCTAAAGCTTGAATTTGCAACTCCTATCTCTAATTGGTGCATCTCTGATAGGTGTGTTAGGTGGATTCAGGGTTCGTCTGTACGAGCTCTACTATGCCTAATTGAGGCTACCTTTGATCCATCTACTTCCTTTCCAGGATAGGCATATCAAATTAGTTCTGTAGTTTAATGGATTCATATCACTGGTTATCCAGTGCACCCGTGGGGCCCACCTTTGGAGTCCGTCTGAGTGGAAAATCCAACCCCCCCCCCCCCCCCCCAATCAAAACCCCCGAATAAAAAATATAAATTAGAAAACACACGGGCTTTGGATCAATTTGAATGGACTGCTTCGTTGGATCAACTGTACACTAGTTATACCTTTGGGGCGTGGATGAAGATGATAGCATGATCCGATGTTGAAATCCCCTCTCTCGTACCCGCCCCATCTGATTCCCACAGCCCAGCACACAGGGAGGTCCAGTGCACACGGGAGTCACGTATAGTTAAAATTAGAATCTCTTGTGATGGAATAGACTTCAAGGACGTACCGACACATGTGGAAAACGCTTAGATCAATCAGAGATCCTCTTCTTGTGTTACAACCAAAATTGTGTGACACATGGGGGGCCTCTTTTATCTCTCTTTTAGCCTATATACTTTTGGTCTTTGATCGTGTTGTTGCCTTGAACTTTAGCAAGGTCTATCTAGGGTTTTTGGTCGTATTAAATGTGGACTGGTCCCTAGATCCTTTTGGAGTTTGGACTGTTTCCAATACTTGGCCGTATATGGACATGGATAAAACAAACTTCACATATAAATTTACGGAGGAGGCCATTCTTCTACAGTCCATGTGAATGTGATAAACAGTGGCGCGAAAGCCGGATGCAAAAAGTCCCAAGTTTGAATTTGGGATTAGAATTCCACAGAAAAAAACACTGGTAACCTTGTCTTAATCCTACCCACTCTGCACATTGCAGGCAGGCTTTGCTAATAGCTTTCCTTCTATTCACTTTACATTACATCACTGGTAAACTAACCACTAACCACTTTCTCTTTTCTCTTTTCTCTTAGCTGTCTCCGTGATTGCCGTCTGATATATCACACGCGTCTTCCTTCTTCTCGCAGACTTGTACTTACCTTCCTCTTTTGGATTGCAGCACTTTTTGGCTTATTCCAATCCTTTCCACACTTGGCATCATGCGAATCTTGATGATCGTTTTGATATAAACAGAATCCGTGAAGGGTGATGACTGATGAGTCTTTTGGTCTGTTTTATCGACGACCTACAGGATGGCTGACAGTTGTATGGTTTATAATGCAGGTCAGGACACTCATTAGTTTTGGGACTTGTAGTTTTCTGCGTAGGAATGTGATCCACACATAAAAAGAAGAAAAGTGGTACTCGAACCATGCCATAAATTTAACATGAGTACAAAAAGTGAGAGCATTTTGGACCAGCTTCTTTGCAGTATTCAAAGAATGATTTTTGAATTCTGGTGGAATTTCTGGATCCTTCTTTGTTGAGCATCAAGAAATTTTGAACAAAAAAATAATAAAAAGATTCGAATTTCGGAAATTCTAAAAGTCATTTGAGACCTTTTAGATTCAAGAATCGGCCAGACCGAGCAAGGAAAAATGAAAAGAAATATTGTTAATACAATGCATTCGAACACTTCCCACTTCCAAGCACAGGTATATCCAAATCGACAAAGCTACAGAGACCATCACAATAAAAGCCCTTTTTTTCTCCCTTATAATGGAAACCGGGTTGGGCTCGGCCTAAACTTGCTTCAAGGTAGGTCGTCGGGCTTGGGGCTTGCATTCAGAAGTCGGGTCTGGCCTGGATATTCCTCAACTTGGCCAGCCCGGCCCATGAACACCTCTAATTATGTTCAGAAATCCGGAAATACTAAATTCTTGTAAAAAATTCTATTAAAAAAATAAGCCCTTGGGTTGGGCGGTTTGAGATTTGAGAATTCAGGAGGTTAGTTGTGATTTTTCATGTAGTTGAAATTTGAAATTCCAACAAAAATTATGACATTTGGAAAAATAGAAGGAACAACCATCATATCATGTACGGTAATCCCCAATATCCTGCATTCCCCTCAGAAATCCTCCTATATATTCTATAAGGGCCTATTTATTTGCATTAAAATACATAAGAATCCAATGCATAGGATTTGTGCCATAATGTTATAAGTAGTTAGAAATGAAGACCATAGATCAATTTTTAAATATGACAATGACCTCTTCTTTAAAGAAAATAAAATCAATGAGAAATGGGAGATGGCTAACCAACCATCACTCTTAGTTATTCATTTCCCATCTTTCATTATATTTTCTTTTAAATAAAATAAAAGGTTATTTGATCCTTATTTTTGGAAATTTACCTTTGGTCTTCATTTTAAACCACTTATGGAATAAATCATATGTATTCAACTCCTATGTATTGTATTTAATGCAAACAAACACGCCCTAATTGTAAAGGGAACATTATCTATATATATTCTCTAAGAATGTGGGTATAAAGACTCCAACGAGGGGGAGGCTTTAAGAGTTTATGCTTTGTTGTTTCAGGGGAGGTTGATAGTGTCAAGTGATTATGCCAATACTATTTCACTGCGTTTCAAATAGAGAAGATGGCCCATGGAAGTTCCATTTTTTCCTTCATGGGATGAAAGTCTTTTCCACCAATGGCATGGTGTCCTTTTCTCGTGTTTTGAAAAGCTGGCATCATGACCAATTCCTAGCTAAACCAAGGGTGGATATGATTGTTTCTTTGTACGCTCTCACTGCCGCCGCCACCCCCACCCCCCCTCCATAAGTTTTAAAAAACTCTTACAACAATTGGGATTTTAATGTTAGTTTTTGCAAGGGATTTTTACCAAATAATTAAGCTTATATTGTAAATAATCGATTTTATGAAGAATAATAACAAAATCACCATTTAGTTGTTCGTACCTCTTTTTTTTTACGAAATTTCCCTAGTTGACGATATCGCCAACTGAGTTGAAGATATCGCCAACTGAGTTGGCGATATCGTCAACTTCCGCATTTTCTTCTTCTTTTTTGTGAAACATTCTTCTCTCTTGCTCCCATTTATCCGTTTTATGGGTTCCCTACTACCATTTCTCATAGATATTTCTTGAAACTAGTTTCTTAAAGCCCTACCTTATATTTAGTAGTTGGATAATTACCCAATAACATCATGTGGTAGTTTCTTAATTGATTTTTACTTAGACAATTTTAATTTGTTGCTACTAGCCAAGACCCATCAGTCACATGCACAACATAGCAACTCTGACCCATTCGAATAACCAACACAGCTTCACCACTCGGTATGCTTCATTAAATAAGACCCATCAATCACTGCACCTTGCATCATCCAAACTCACCTAAGCCTGCACACACTATCTTCACAATTCATTCATCATCATGTTCATCACCATCAAACCAACACCCACTCAAATTCATTTCAACAAGAATATACAATGCTCACCAAACGAATCACATATGTGCACATTTCACACTACGGCATCAATGTCTTCATTTAAACTCTCTCCATGGCTCAACGTTCTTTCAAACATTTCATCGAACACGTTGAGTACCATTTACCCCATTTCATATTTTCTCTCCATCTTGCTCAACTAAGATGAACAAAAGAAGATGAAAAATAAAATGAAGGAAATAAATAAGAGAGAAGAAGAAATGATGGCGTACATGCGATCCCAAGTCCTTAATATCTTTCTCTCTCTCTTTTCATGTATCATGGTTGCCCACATATCCTAGACAAAAATAAGTGAAAAATCCCAAAATGGGAATGCCAAAAAACAGGAAAAGATGTTGCCAATAACATCTGAGTGGGGATAGCAGAAGGGGAGGAGGATGAGAGTGGGCAGCAAAAGGGAAAGAAGACAGAGATCGGGGCTTGAAATCAGTCAACTTGAAGTGTTTTCCATGAGTGTAGGTTGACGATATCATGAATAGTTGACGATATCGCCAACTCACTTGGCGATATCTTCAACTCAGTTGGCGATATCGTCAACTAGGGCAATTTCGTCAAAAAAAGAGGTACGAACAACTAAATGGTGATTTTGTTATTATTTTTCATAAAATCGATTACTTACAATATAAGCTTAATTATTTGGTAAAAATCCCTTTTTGCAATGGCCTCCCATGAAATCTCCACACAATGCCCCCCTCCCCCTCTAAATCCTACATTCTGGTTCTGCCCCTGTTGACTCCTACCTTATAATGTTTTGACGATTTTATACCTTGTCTTTAACCCCAAGGGGTTGGCTGAGTGGTCAGGACCACGGTTCCTCCCTCTTCCGGATCTAGAGGTCTTAGTATCAACCCCCGATTCCCCCTTCTTCAGAAATCGAAGGTTAAGTCCACTAGTGTTACCACCTTGGGGCCACAGGGGTGTTTACCCGGCTTCCCTCTGGGCCCGGAGAGATTAGTCTAGCCCAAAGGGTTAGAAACCCTCCGATGGCAAAAAAAAAAAAACACCCTTGTCTTTCATCTGTTTTATTTTTGGCATTGTTATTTTTATCAATAAAAAAATTATTCTACTTTATAAAACTCATTTACAAGAGTGTAAATAATTGATTAATTGGCTATTATATGCAGTACCTCTACCAAGTCCAAATGCACTTTCCATTTTAACTTATACAATCACAAAACACAATCTCTATGTCACATCTCGGTCCCGAATTGCCCTAGCCTAGGGTAATCTCCGAGGTGTGTCACACGTACTCCTGTGTGCTATACCTGTCTCGAGCCAAATACAACACACGAATGAGAGAAAACAACTTTCCACACACATGAGTCAGAACTCACCAAAACACATCAAGAGCAATTAAACGTAGCGGAAGCTGTAATTCATTTGTGTGAGGTATCATTCCCATTCAGTCTATATAATAATTCAAGTTTCAATACAAAAGAATTATACAATTATTTACATTGGTTTACAAAAGAGGGTTTATCAAAGAACCCCATACAACAATACCAAAAGTATAAATAAAAGAATCACTAAACCTAGGTGTGGCCCACACAAAAAGGGGCTAGCCACACCCGTCTAACACCTTCAAAAGAAGTTTCTCGCTCTCCGAGAAATGAATCTAGTCAACCAGTGGTTCCGGCCACTCTTCTAGTCCCGAAGATACCTTTTGGTACCCTTCTCTCTCTCCTCGACCTTTTCAGGGTCGAAGGCTGCACCTGCGACTGTGACACCAAAAGTGGTATCATCAATGCGATGATTGAGCAAGTATAGGCAATAATAAGGAAATACATAATGTTTCAAATTGAATTTTGGACAGATAATTTAACAGAGATCAATACTAGGTATCAACTAGACAAATTGTGTTTAAATGAATAATTTATGCATGACGAATCAAGTAAAATGAAAAACACACAAATTTTCTACTACCTTAAGCTCATCCTCTCAAAAGAAAGCAAATCTAGTTGGGATGTCACCAGCGGCCCGGCCAAAGACTAGCTGGCTACCCGAGTCTGGAGTTCCGATGCTCCAGATGACTTACTGCAGTAGTCTCAAATAACTAAACCGAGTTCAACCCCGTCGGGTATCACAGGGTCGAAGCTAAGTAGTTCCGACTCGATCGAATCAAATAATATTCAATTAAAATCGGAATTGAGTAAGTTTATATTCATTTGTTCATAACCAAATCGAATAATAATCACATATACTCAATTTCTTACTCAACTCTCATTTCTGATGACTGGCAATTCGGATATAAAATACAAAGTTACAAATGGAATGTAAAAAGATCGAACCTCAAAGGATACAATCAATCTACTGAACAGGATTTGAGATCCAAATGAAACTGTACTTCAATATGAAATGCAATAATTTTAGAGGAATAAAGATATTTTTACTATCCAACTCTAGATTATTATATTTTTAGTCCTCCACCGTCCAATACAAAATAAGCTGGAAAGTCAACGAGTTACTACTTTATTTGGTGTCACCAGTTACAAGGAATACGTTGAATTTTCCAACGAATTTTCATGGCATAGTTTTAAACTAAGGAATATCCATTGGTCCAACCGATAAAGTTAAAGGTTCCATTCTATAGTCATAAAATCTCAAAATTCCCTAAATTCCTATAGAGGTGAGGGTGAGCACCAAAATCCACTAAATGGGGGATTAAGGAGGGTTAATGTAGGCTAGGAGCGTTAATACTCCTTTAATTGGGCCCAAAAAGCCCAAATGAATGGGGCCAGGTCCGCTCGAGCGGGCCCATATCCATTCAAGCGGAGGTTCCTAGAAGGTTTACACGCTCGAGCGGCCCATGGCGCGCTCGAGCGCCCTTTACAAATTTCTCTTCCGAAATTTCCAGTGAGTGGGTCCGCTCGAGCAGCCTTTTGCGCGCTCGAGCGCCCACTCCAAAATTTCTATTTCGAAACTTTGATAGTATTTCTCTTATTCTCTCTTCTATACTTCTCTTACCATCAAAATCTACAAAAAAATAGAGCCTCCATGCTCCCCATTTACACGCATAAACACTATCATTTGTAATTCCATTGATCATTTAATCATCAAAATCACAAGACACATCATCCATTCATTTTATTAAGGAAAGGAATTCTTGAGAAAGAGTGATAGTAGAATCGATGGAAATAGATCATTACACAAATCCATATTAGAGCTTATACTTGCCTCTAATAGAGCTTTCCAACTTTTCCCAACTCAAACTCAAGAAAACCCCAAATGCTCAAACCCTAACCACAAGAATTATGGGAAAGAAAGATAGATATGCATGAACATTTATCCAAGAGTTTCTTGATCTTATCACAACTCAAAAATCAAACTAAGTAAGAGTTTGATGTCTACCTTAGTGGGGTCTCAAGGTTGGAGAAGATAAGGACTGGAGAAAGTAGTTTCTAGCTAACAATAAAGAGGGGAAGATGAAGAAAATGATGATGGAGATGTAGTTAAGTCCACTCTTTAGCCTTCCAAGGCCCAAGCCCTCACTCTTGTAGTGGTTGAGGAAGAAGAGAATTTGGAAAGGAAGAGAAGAAAAGAAAGAACGTAGAGAATGAAGAAGATGAAAATAGATGAAATGAAGGCTAAGGTTATATATATAAAGGTAAGATCGCCAATTTACAAGAAAGCCCACTCAATCAGTATATTTCCATTTCGAGTCAAGTGAGAGTCCAATTATACAACGGTTGCTCAAATGAAGGAGAGTCTGATATGAAAATCGATGTACTCATCAAAATACACACAATGATACCAAAATGGCGTGCAAATCATGAAAAATGTGAAATTTATATTTATGAAAAAGTCCTTGATTCTATTCAATTGAGTGAACTTGGTTCTCACTCACCCAAATAAGATTCAAACCTCAACTAACTCAGTCTATAATGACTATTAAACACTAATTACCATAATTTAGCAATTAAACATAATTAATTTAGCTAAAACAAAATTAATTAGTACTAATCAAAATTAAATCGGGTCAGGGTGTAACACTTTATCAAAGCTTATTGAACTTGGCTTAATTTCTTTTTTTATTTAAAAATATTAATAAAGTACACATTTAATCTATTGCAAGCAAACTTTTTCCATCACTATTTATTTTCATTGATGAAATTAGAGTTGCTTAGTGTCTAAGTATGTCAGAGCCCCGCGGTCACGCATTTCATTTTCATTGATGGAAATTAGAGCTACTTAGTGTCTGAGTATTTCAAAGCCCCGAGGTCACCCATTTCGGTAAATTTTCCATCCAAGCATACTTAACTCCAGAGTTCTTATGGGACCTGAGACTGCAGGATTTTAAAATGCGCCATGTTGAGTTAACACAAGGTTTGACTTATAAGCCCAGGGTCCAGACATGGATATTTCCGATGTGGGAATTTCGGAGACTCTCCATTGGAAGCCCGTGGTTGACACGCTATGCCCCCATGGTTAAGGGTGTTTCCTGGACCAAGCTCTCATAGAGTAATATTTAAAAGTTGAGATAAAATAGTTGTTATGGACCTGACTAATATGCCAAAAAACCCTAGAGCTAATGGAACGCGTCAAAACAAATCCTATAACTATTTAGGACCATAAAGACTACCACACTTCTGCAGGTGACGTCATTGTGGCTCTCACTCAAGCGGTAGATAGCCATTTTCCTCTTTTTGGATGACCGCTCATACTCTACTCTAGGTAGCCCTCTCCACAAGGGCTCTCACTTCAACAATAGGTACGTAGTCCTTTTCTGTCCCTTTTTTTTTAACATCTCTTACTCTACTCCAGGTAGCTCTTTTTGTTATTCGAACTCAAGACGTGGAGGCCAACTTTGATACCAAATGTTATTGATCTAACCAATACACAAAAAGCCCCAGGAATGAAGGAATGCTACAAATCAAATCCAATAACTACTTGGGGTTGCAACCGTAGTCAAAGCTAACAAGAAGATCCATTTTACTTACAAGGAACAATAAGTCTATGGAGCATGACTTATTTGGCCCAAGTTGGAGCCTAATCCCAGTTGGCATCCAGTTGGACCTCATGTTTAAGATGTCAAGTATATTGTATAGAAAGCCCACCCGATGAAAACGAATCGCCCGCTTGAAATTGGAGACCGCTGCATATGCCCTAGAGAGGAGAACACATCGCCCATTCAGTCATCTCTCTCGGCCTCGGCCCATTGCGATTCTCCCTCCCTAGCAGCTCTCTCTCTCTCTCTCTCTCTCTCTCTCTCTCTCTCTCTCGGGCGTACGCACGATTTCAAGTCCCCATCATAGAACCATTCACAGCGCCTCCCACTCTCGCCATTTGGTACCCCCATCGCAACAGCAGCCACGCCTCCACAATTCAGGTTTGGGTATCGTTTTTCGAATCGTTCTCTTTCTCTCTATCTTGAATCAATGCCTCCATAATGAACAGGTTAGGGGTTTTTTCTTCATATTTTTTCCATTGCTTTATGTGAATAGGCTGTTGTGACTGGTGAATAGTTTGATGTGACTGGGTTGGAACAGTGTTAAAAATATTAAAAATATTCTTTCTCACCATGTCTATTGCAAGCTTTTTCCAGGTGGGTTCTGTCACGACCCAGGCCCAAGATTCAGTAACCCCGAGCCGTGAGCTCATACTTACTCCCGTAAATTCCGAATTAACCGAAGTTAAAACGAAATCCACAAGAGATGATAATCTCAATAAACCTATCAAATATACAAATCTGCGGAAACATTTATATTTGACAATATCAATTTACGATTTACATGTATACAAAATAATATTTTTTATACATGTATCATTTCCATCATTTACTTGTCAATCAATGCATATCCAAAATATTATGCAATGACAATTAATTACATACCAAAATGATTATACTAAAAAATAACTCTTCAAAATGTTTCTCAAAATATTATAATCCTTCTCGCACTCGGATACCCATATCAATTGGGATCCTGACCATTCCACTCGTTCAGTCCTCCTGGAGGAACCGGAGCGGTCTCCTCCACTACCACCGGGGGTGCTGCTGGACCGGCAAAGGCAAACAGGCCTGTAATGCCATCAATAGCACTAATGAACACGACAGTTCAACAATGTACAAACAGATGTTGTCATAGCATGTTAATCCATAAGTTAAACTTATTCAATCTATTAGTAACAGTTCCAGTTCTAGATAAGTCTAGAAAGTTCCTACAATAACAATATGTAAACGTAAAAGTCAATCTTGTGGACATGTATAGGGTGGTCACTACCATAGCATTCATTTTCCTTTCCTTTCATTTCATTTACCATCTTCCCTCAAATGAAGGATTCATCATCCAAATGGATGGTATCGATCAATACCCATAGATACAATCGGAAATTAGTGGGACTTACTAGTGTCCGGGCCAGGGACAACTAGCATCACCACGGAGCTCCGGAACGCCCCCAAATCCATCTACTATAGTAGGATTAGTCACTTTTTTCATTTCATAAGTCATTGAACTCGTTTTGAGTTCTAATACAGTAGCTAGGTAGTGCCAGACTCGGGGTCAATACTTTTCAATAAGTAATCCATTTCTGGATTCGATTCAATTTTATAATTCCCCTCATAACAATGAAAGGGAATAATAGTAATACCAATCTCATTAAATTGGGATACAATGTTACAATGAGGGAATTACTAGACAATCATGATTCTATTTAATTCTATCTCAAATCTAAGCAACCATTAGGTGTAACCAACGGTTACCAGATGTACGTGTTATTCTTGATGAGCATCACATTTATATATTTAATGTGTGCATTATAGTCCCCGTAGTTAACATCCATGGAAGTTTAGAGCACAATTAATTAACTATGAAATTATTCCTTCCTTATCCTTAATTCTTAACAGTTTCACTTTACCTCATGATTAGTCTTAGAACTAATCTAGGAAGCATTTTTACTCGATTGGCCAAGTTTTCACTCGCAATTAATGTATTGGCCAGTATCATGCTCACCTGACAGTTAGCCAAAACTTGGTCGGCGGCTAGCCGAAATCTGGTTGGCGGCTAGCCGAAACGTGGTTGGCGGCTAGCCGAAATTTGGCTGGCGGCTAGCCGAAATCTCAAATGCGGTTAACCGCCATTCAACGGTCAGCTTGCGAAAAGCTGACATTTCTGGCAGGGATATCTGACTCGATTTCGGTTACCTTACGGTTACCTTACGGCTAATCGAAATTTAGCGGTTAGCTTTCCAGAAGCTCACCCATTTTATGGATTTCGACGGTTGGCTTCATAATTAGCCTTGCAGCTAGCCGAAATTTACCCAGAACTCCATTTTCGAGCTTCAAAACTTCTGAAGTAGATTTTCTAAAACTGAGTCCCTTGAACTCCAATCACTTCAATAATCTATAAATCCTAAGAAAATGCACATGTACATTGGGGGCCACCATTGGAACCACCCATTTTATCTTCATACATCAACTATTCACAATAACACTTCTAATATCCATTAATCATTTCCAACCATCCCATAGAAATTATACAAACTTCTACAATGATTAATACTAAACACAAGAAGATGTTTATACTTGCCTCTAGAAGATAATCAACTCAAAGCCCTCTTTTACTTAGCTTGGCTTGAGCTTAAAATCCCCAAATCTCAACCCTAATCCATAAAAACATGTAATACACAACTCTATAAGGTATTTGTACTAGAAATCATGTCTAAGCACTCTTTACAACTTAAAAACTCATCAAAGTTCCAAGCACCTACTTGTAGCTCAATGAGAGGAAACCTTGAGATCTTTTCCAAGCTTTACCCTTCGACAATGGAGGAAATGGCTTGAGGAAGAAGATGAAGATGAAGTTGGTAAAGCTAGTAGCTCTTTTTCAATCACCCATGGAAGCTCCCAGCTTGTCGTTTGATGAGGAAAATGGAAGAAGAAGAGAGAACGAGCCTAGGGTTCGGGTGAAGTGAATGAATGAGACTCATCTCATTCTATTATAAACTTCTTTCGCACAAAAACCCCCATTTATTCAATCTTATTTCGTTTTGAGTCAAATGAAGCTTCATTTGGTCCATTTGAGGTCAAATGGAATCGTGCCAATAATGAAAGTTAACGCACTATTCGAGGTACACACGTTGGTATCAAGAATTTCCGTATTCGACGAAATACGTGAAAACCCATATTTACGGAAAAGTCCTTAGCCTACCTTGTTTGAGTCTATACTCATTTTAACCAACTCAATTCCATTCAAATTCAATCCATTACACTTACTGAATCATTTGAGACTAATTTGTCTCTCTTTGGTCCTTAATCTTCATTAACTCAATTATTCGTACTTAATTAGCACTAATCCTAATTAATTAGCCTTAATCATGATTAGTTCGGGTCAGAGTGTAACAGGTTCTCTCTTTTTAATAATGCTATTATTTTGGTTCTTTAATCTGATTGGGTTTGTGGGTTTCTATCTTTTTTGTTTTAGGGTTTGGCCAATTTCTCACTGAAGATGGCAGAGAAGAAAGAAGGTATAAGCCAGATGTCAATTTCGAAGCTGACCAAGGAGGAGAAGAAATAGAGTGAAAAGTCACTGCAGGTGCAAATTAGGAAGATGAGATAGAGCCCATTGTGTTTCGCACCTAAATTTGATGGGCTGCACTCCTTCGAGACTCTTGTTTCTCATTCATAAACCACCTAGTATTTTCAATTTTTTTATTGAATTCATATCTTGGTTGGGCAAGAAGAATGTACATTTGAAAATTTCTTTCAGACTTATTTCACTTAAATATGGCAAAGTTCGTTTCCGATTGAGTCGGTTGATGTGAAAGTGAAATTTGATTTATGATTGTTGGGATATAATTGAAATTAACATTTCCCACTTATGGTTCGTTAACATTGTCTTGGGTGTTCTAAACTTCAAGGAGTTTCCCACATTTGGATTTTTATTCACACAGTTTTTATTCTCTTGTGGATTGGTGAATAGTTTGATGTGATTGCGTTGGAAAAGTGCGCGAGTTGAAAACATCGGAAAAGTGATTGTATCATCATGAAAAACAGCAGACTTGAACTTCATAATATGGACTTTGAAAGCCCCAAGTTTCAGCAAAGAAATCCCTCGGGAAGTGGGTTAACAAGTTCCCTAAACAGGGGTACTCAGCAGGTTCACAGCAAGTTGAAAACATCGCAAACGTGATTGTATCATCATGAAAAATAGCAGACTTAAACTTCATAATATGGACTTTGAAAGCCCCAAATTTCAGCAAAAAAAAAAAAAAAACATCCCTCAGGAAGTGGGTTAACAAGTGCCCTAAACAGGGATGCTCATCAGGTTTGCAGCAGGTTTGACCTAACTATGTTGGAAAAGTGGGCGAGTTAAAAACATCGCAAACGTGATTGTATCATCATGAAAAATAGCGAACTTCAACTTCATAATATGGACTTTGAAAGCCCCAAATTTCAGCAAAAAAAATCTGTTGAGTTCATGAATTTGCACATTTATGCATTATTTTAGAATGAATTAGGGGTTTAATTAGGTAAATTGCATCATTATTCATCTAATTCCATCATTTCATACATTTTACATAGGAACCTTGATTTTCATACTTTTCATACATTTTTTGCATTAACTTAGAATGTTTTGCAAATTTTCTCCGAAGAGTCATAATTGGAGTAGAACTCTATCCAGATGGGTCCCGCTTCAATATGGGCTCTTCAGTATTTGATGTATTGAATTAGAATCTGCAGAAAATGAGAATTGCAGGCCTCTGTCATGGAACCCACTTTCAAGCACACATATTCATCTTGGCCCCTGCATTGCTGAATTGAGGTTTGAAAAGAAGTAAATTGAAGAATTCACCACGTAAACACCACACACAAGCCATGTGCAAATCAATCAAAGGAGGAGTTCACTCATCATGTCAATTGAAGAGTCCTAACTATAGTTGAAGACTTCTCATAGGGCCCACTGTTCAAGCAAATGAAATGTCCCACATGGTAGGGTCCGCAGCAATTGTAAATTTGAAATTATTAATGGATAATTCAAAGAGTACAATTTTGATTGGAATAAAAGAAAAAGAGTTTGAATCATCCACATCTGATCTCCTTTCGAAAATGAAAGTTGTGCAAAGATAGAATCCATTGAATATCAAATTTTAAAAGTTAATCCCATTTTTCTCAAGATAACTTATCTTCAAGTGACCATAACTTTCAATCCGACCGTCAGATCGATGAAATTTACCTACCATTGGAAAGCTTATTCAGAGTAGATATTCGTGAAGCCTGAGAGTATGTAAATCAGAGTTATATTGACAAAGTTATGGGTCCGGAGATTTTTCATGTTCATTTTTAGACGGGATTGCAATTAAGTCCACACCGTTGATAATCAATTGCTGCACATCCCTTGTGGGACCCCATATGAAGACTAGCCAAGTCATCCAGACCTTTCAAGAAGCTTCCACCTCATTCAAATCCAAAAAGGATAAGAGATATACCTTATCAATGAAAATAAATCAAATTCGTAGAGAAGGTGTCCAAATTCAATGTATTTGTAAGATAACCAGAATTATAATACGAACCCAAAGGAAGCATACGACACACACTCCCTCCCCCTTGGACGTCCACTATTACTCTCTCTCCTCATTCTCTTCTTTTCCTAATTAATAAAATTTAATAGTTATATTTGGGTATTCTGGAGCCCTATTCTAAAAATTAGGAATTTTAGAGGAGAGAATTCTAAGAGACCATTGTACAAGGAGATGCTATCAATGAAATTACTTATTGATTTCTTTTTAATGGTTGTCTAGATTTCTGGATTGGAACACACAGATGAAGCTAAGTAGATCTTTGATTTAATCTATATTATTTTTCTATTACTTTTTTATCTCTTTTAAATATATGCTCTACTAGAATAGTAGATCTGTCTTCATGCCTTAGGCAACCTCTATTTTGATTTCTAATGAAAATAGTTTGATGATTTATACTTATTTTGATAAATGATGCTTAGGGCTGAGATCCTTTGATAATTTATGCTAAATTTAATGAGTCATGCTTATAATTTTTCATTCTATTATGAGGTGAAGGAGGTCATGGGTTGTTATCTTATTCTTTTTATTAAGAATTGATTTTTGCGGAAAACAAATCCTTCGAATCTGAAACAATGATTTGTTTGTTTTATCTGAGTTATTTTGAGACAAAGAGTAGAATAATTGCATGGATGGATTGATTATCTTGCTTAGTGGATTCTGGATGTTTTGATCTATTTTATATATTTGATTAGTTTGAGTTTCTGAATTCTTCTAGTTTTTCTTAGATCTCAATTATTTATTGATCTTTGATTTTAAGAAAATCAGATTTTAAACTTTAAGTTAGTAGTACTCCCTGTGGTATCGACCTGTAATTGCTATTATCTCAACAAGATAACTATGCACTTGTAGTAATTTTAATGGATTGATTTAATTCACATCAGAATTCCTCACGAAGTGGGTTAACAAGTGTCCTAAACAGGGGTAGCAGGTTCGCCGCAAGTTTGACCCAACTGCGTTGGAAAAGTGACTATGTTAGAAAAGTAGGAGAGTTGAAAACATCGCAAACGTGATTGTATCATCTTGAAAAATAGCAGACTTGAACTTAATAATATGGAATTTAAAAGCCCCAAATTTCAATGAAAAAATCCCTCGAGAAGTGGGTTAACAAGTGCCCCCTAAACATGGGTGCTCATCAAGGTCGCTTCACTCAAAGCATGGAATTTTATGTTATTGGAAAATTTCTTCATTAAACAATTTCTTCCACTTAAATTGCAGGTCTTACATTCATTGGACAAGAGACCACATTCACTATGCATTTGGACACCCAGATCTCCATTCCAAATTCCAATACAAATCTGGTAAAACAAGTACCCCTATTTGGGGCATTGGTTAACCCACTTCCTGTGGGATTTTTTTTATGAAATTTGGGGCTTTCAATGTCCATATTATGAAGTTCAAGTCTACTATTTTTCATGACGATATAATCATATTTGCAATGTTTTCAACTTGCGCACTTTCCAACACAGTCGGTCAAACCTGCTGTGAGCTTGCTGAGTACCCCTGTTTGAGGCACTGATTAACTCACTTCCCGAGGGATTTTTTTTGATGAAATTTGGGGCTTTCAGAGTCCATATTATGAACTTAAAATCTGTTATTTTTCAACTTGATACAATCACATTTACGATGTTTTCAACTCACGCACTTTTCCAACACAGTCACAGCAGACTATTCACCAACCATATTCACCATCCACAAGAGAATAAAAACTCTATGAATAAAAATCCATAGCAAAATTAAGAAGAATGGGAACATCCAAATCCAACAACCAAACAGGTGTAAGCCTTGTCAAAATAAGGAAACTCCTTGAGATTTAGAACACCCAACATGACAATGTTAACGAACCATATGTGAGAAATGTTAATTTCAATTACATACCAACAATCATAAATCAGATTTCACTTTCACATCAACCAACTCAAATCAGAAACAAACTTTGCCGAATTCAAGTGAAATAATTCTAAAAGAAAATTTCAAATGTACATTCTTCTTGCCCAAAGATATGAATTCAAAAAAAAATTTGAAAATACAAGGTGATTTAGGAGTGAGAAACAAGAGTCTCGAAGGAGTGCAGCCCATCAAATTCAGGTGTGAAACACAATGGGCCCTGTCTCATCTTCCTAATCTGCAACTATGGTGACTTTTCACTCTCTTTCTTCTCTTCCTTGGTCAGCTTTGAAATTAACATTTGGCTTATACCTTCTTTCTTATCTGCCTTCTTCAATGAGAAATTGGCTAGAGTATGAAACAAAAAAGATAGAAACCCACAAACCCAATCAGATTAAAGAACCAAAATAATAACATTAACACAAAACTTTTAATTGAAAAGATAGAACCCACCTGGAAAGAGCTTGCAATAGACATGGTGAGAAAGAATATTTTTAACACTTTTCCAACACAGTCACAACAAACTATTCACCAGTCACAGCAACCTATTCACATAAAGTAATGGAATAAAATGAAGAAAAAACCCCTAACATGTTCATTGTGGAGGCGTTGATTCAAGATAGAGAGAGAAGGATTCGAAAAACAAACTCCTAACCTGAATTGTGGAGGCGTAGTTGCTGTTACGATGGGGGTACCATATGCCGAGAGTGGGAGGCGCTGTGATTGGCGCTGCGATGGGGATTTGAAATCGGGCGCGCATGAGAGAGAGAGCTGCTGATGAGGAGGGAGAATCGCAACGTCAGAGAGAGAGAGAGAGAGAATTGTAATGTGCAGAGATGACTGAATGGGTGATGTGTTCTCCTCTGTAGAGCATTTGCAGCGGTCTCCAATTTCAGGCGAGTGATTCGTTTTCATCGGGCGGGCTTTCCATACAATATACTTGACATCTTAAACATGAGGTCCAGCTGGGATCAGGCTCCAATTCGGGCCAAATAAGTCAGGCTCCATAGACTTATTGTACAAGGAATGCCATAGGCCCGAGTCTATTTGTTTACACTTGAGTGAAGTGAAAGTGGCATGGAATTGGCATTAATAGTAGGAAATTCTACTTTTTAATGTGTTTGGATGGCCCTAAGGAGACAAGAGGAGTAGACATGTCTGTTAATATGGATTCCTTTTTTATTCCACTTCACTCTACTCAGAGTAACTCTCACAGTATATAATAAAGTGCCTTTTACTCCATCCTCTTCATTTAAAACTTTTTATTTTATTTTTTTTACTTTACACCAATTATCCAAATACATATAAAGTAACTCACTGCTCATTTGATTTCAACCCATTTCTTTTTAACTTTATGCATAATATGATACTCAACTCTTATTCTATCTCTCTTGCAAACAAATAGGGAAGTTATCTTTAAGCACATTTTATTTGTTTACTAATAGCGACCAGCTATTGGTAATGAACTTGCTTTGCTGAATGGTCATGGTGTGCCCTTAATGGTCCAATCCTTGTTGGTCAAGTTAGTTTAATTTTTGTTGGTCGAGTTAGTTTGTCCCTCCCCATCAAATATGGAAGTAAAGACATTAATAGTGTTTTGAATGCACTGATAAAAGACAAAAAAAAAAAAAAAAAAAAAGAACGGTGTGTTGAATGTGACTAATAGATGTAAGTAGGGGTGTACACAGATCGGATTGGGCCAAATCCATCACCAATCTGTTACCTACGGATTGACGGATTTGGAATCCATCACCAATCAGTGGCCGTTAAAATCCGATTCGATCCGATCCGTAGAGGACCGGGTTAGATCGGATTAATCTGTTCAATCCATTCAATATAATGTTAAAAGAAATATATCAAACATGTTGTAAAAAAATTACATTTTGACCCCTTAATTTTTTTTCTTATTTTAAATTTAGACATCTTAATTAATATTTAGACCCCTTATATTTTGTATTCATATTTAATGTCAACGAATCAGATCGGATTGAATCCGCGGATTGAGGGTGAAATCCGTCACCGATCCGTTACTAACGGATTACAAAATCTTCAATCCGTCACCAATCCGTTTACCTTCGGATCGGATAAAAATCCGCAGATTGGATCGGATCGGATCGGATCGGATTTACGGATCGACGGATTTTTGGTGCACCCCTAGATGTAAGAGCACAAAAACGTCTTTTCATGTAATGTGTTTTAAGTGGAACTCTGAATGTAACAGCTCGAGAAAATCTATTTTTCCCGTCTCATATAATCATGTATAACTGGATGTAAAAATACACCATTCTATTTTTATACAGGAAAGAGTACACTTGCATTATAAGGGAGTTTACCAGACTTCCCTCTGGGCCTGGAGGGATTAGTCCAACCTAAAGGGTTGAGAAGCCTCTGATAGCAAAAAAAAAAAAAGAGTTACAAATATTGCTCTAATAACCCCATGGTGATCTTAGGCTCTCAAGAAGACATCGCCTTGATAGACTTGAAAATTTGTTTCCCTTCAAATCTTGGTGTTAAGATCTCCAATTGCTAAATACTGAAGTTTCCAATGTTGATAATTAGTGAAATGGCTTATAATAAATCATCACTTAAAACACATTTTATTTTTCCACTTATCTTGCAAGGCCCTCATGTGAGGAATGGGTTAGATTTTCCACATCATCAGTTGAGTGAATAAAATTTGCCTCAAGACATGAAAAACTTGCCTTTTCTGTGTACTTTCGAATAAATTCTCAGTCAAGACCCCTCGCATCTTGGGGTCCACTAGCCTTTGTAAATGCAAATGGAGAGTCATCTATTGTAAGGTAGTCATATGTACGGTTGAAGTGGTTCCATCTTGACTATTGATATCTTCAAGTTATATAGAATTGTAAAGTGAATCTGTTTTTCCCAATTGTACATTTATAAAAAGCTAGTAAACATCAACAATCTTCCCTACCTCTCCTGAAATTTATTCGCTTCATGAGAAATACAAATTGATCTTGCCTTGACTTTACAGATGAGTGTGACAAGATGGAAGCTTGCTCTATTGATGGCTGCACCATAATCATACTGAACAGCAATTGAAAAAACTAATTATACTTGAAATGTTCTATGTATCAGTCATCATATTCACTAGCAAAATATACAATTTGTGTGGACAGTTAGTTGATAACGTATGCATTACATATAATATAAAAAAAATCTATGTTCCTAGAAATCAGTTGATTGTCATTTTTTCTTGCAAAAATTGAACCTTTTTTGTGTGTAAATAGTGTTACACAAACGTGAAGACAAAAGTATTACCTAGTTTCTGAAAGTTAGAAAATATAATAAATTATCTTATACCTTTGAATCTCTAATATTAAATTAGAAGTTAGAAAATATAGATCATTTTCCCACTCAAAATAATTGCTCGGAGTGTCGGATCTAGTCAAGATTTATTCTCAACTGCATCCTTGGATAATACATCCTACAACAAAATTGAAGTATTATAATCTCCTAAAATAAGCAAACGGACAAAACAAATAACAAACGTACGTACTGAAGAAAGTATGAAAAACATAGATCATAACAACAAGCACTAAAAACTATGCATCGGGGAAATTTTTATGAGAAATAAGCATAGTTCATCAAAAGAAGCAAAATTCTAAATAAATCTATTTAGAACCCTGCTCTTTATCCGAACACAAATTAACCATTGGATTCATACAAATCTCAAACCTTAAAATACCGTCCACATATAAAAAGAATCTGACGACTCACATCAGAAGCAAACACTTACAATATACAAATTATTCAAATAAATTAATATTCCATGGATCGCTGGAACAATAAGCATCACTGCTTGAGGGAGCCACCTCTCCCGAGGATCATCAACCTCCACTGCTTGCAAATTTCTTGGAGGGAAGATCCGGCAATTAGATCGATGATCATTTTGTCCCCACTAGAAGGGCTTTGGCTTGTGGAAGTTGTAGCACTTTTTGGAGCTCTTGATAAAAGATCAAAGAGTTACAAATAATGAAAGTTATTGGAGAAGTTACAAGTCTTAATGGCAAAGAAATCAACTATCAATTGGTGGGAGGAGTTATTAAATGGTAAAAAAATCAATTGTCAATCAATGAGAGGAGT
The DNA here is from genome assembly GCA_028538565.1 of Umbellularia californica. Lineage (NCBI taxonomy): Eukaryota > Viridiplantae > Streptophyta > Magnoliopsida > Laurales > Lauraceae > Umbellularia > Umbellularia californica. The sequence goes on from JAPQWN010000007.1 coordinate 58,452,693, forward strand.
TATTAGAGAAGTTACAAAAGGAAAGAGTTATTGTAGAGTTACAACGTCATACATAAACTATTGGAGAGGCGTTAACGGGGTTTGAGAGAAAAGAGAAGGTTGCACTTGAGATTGTCAAAATCCAATTGAGAGTCAAAATCAAGTCTGATTTCGCAATTGGATTATGTTCACTTCATATATTATGATATAATTGGGCTTTGGATGGAATTGTTCCTTCAGCCTTTACAGTGGAATCTAATGTCAGCATCTTTTTTTTATTTTTTTTTTATCGGTAACGGTAATATATATTAAAGACTTAAGAAATGTACAATAAAAATGGAAAGAAAAAACATGCGTAGGTATTAGAGCTAAATACCAAAAAAAAAAAAAAAAAAAATTTACAAAGGAGCAAGCAAAGCTACCTCTCTTTCTACCCCCAGCTTAGCCAAAGCATCCGCCATGCCATTCCCCGACCGAAGAACATGAAGAAACTCAACATTCAAAGATGATGACCAAGTCTTGATTTCATTGAAAAGAAATTAAAATTTTCATGGACCCTTCTCCAAACAAGACATCCAAGAAATCACATTTAAGGAATCACTTTTTACCACTATGCTATGAAATTTTTTTGGGACACAGATCCTTAGAGCTTCCAATATAGCTAATACTTTCACTTCATTAGAATCTTTAATGCTTATATACTTTGAGAACATAAACAATACCTCTCACTTATAGTTCCTCAAGATGCCACCTATACATGCAGGACCTGGTTTTTCTTTTACCGCACCATCAACATTGAATTTAAGAACATTAGGAGAATGGAGACGACCAAGTGACTAAATATTTCTTCTTAACATATCCGTTTCCCAAACAAGCTTCCCAATTACTTAAGATATTATCCAAGGTCAAGTGCTCTAACTCTTTTTTGATACTTGCCCATTTAGCTATTTTAAGGACAATCGTAAAAACAATATCATCCCTGTCCTTTGACTTGCCATTGAAGATTCTATTGTTTCTTTCCTTCCAAATCGACCAAAGAATAGAGAAAGGAATCAACCTTGATAGGATTAAGCCCACCCCTTTAAAAAGACCCAACCTCCAAGCCTCCATCAATTCGCTCAAAGCCCTTGGCAAACACCATGAAATTCCATATTTTTTTAAAAAAGATTGCCAAATGTAAGAGGCAAACTCACAATGCAAGAATAAGTGGGTGATAGATTCTTCTTCCTTACCACATAAGACACAAGTGTCTGAAATGGCTTCAGACATTATCCCTCTTTTTCCTTGTTTGTCCACTGTTGAAATTGAAATCTTTCCTGTAACTACCAACCAAAGGAAGACCTCAACCCTTGGTGGGGCCAAACCACACCTCACTTGAGATAGATGAAAATGACTCCCCAAGACTACGAAAGAAACATCATAGAAAGATTCAACAGAGAAACTCCCCAAAGGAAATGGCTTCCAAATGCGTATATCTTCCTCACCCTTACAAATAAAGACATTAACAAGAATGCTTAATAAAGACTCATACTCCGAAACCTCAAACTGACGCAACCCTCTCCTAAAAGACACAAACCATGACATTTTTGAACCAACCCAAAAATAACAATCTTTGACATATGACTCTTTATTACATACAACTCTAAACAATCTAAGAAAAAGAGACCAAAACTTCCCTATCCCAACCCAATCATCATTATACAAAAAACGAACATTCTTTCCCTCCCCAACTCTAAAGCCTACACTCTTATTGAAGACTTCCCCCCTAACATTGGACACCTCCCAGAAATAAGAAATGACTCTCCATAAACTTGACAGCCTATACTTAGGGGCACATTTAGGGACCCACCCCCACTCATCCTCACCATACTTGGAAACAATAATCTTTTTCCAAAAAGCATATTTTTCTACTCCAAACCTCCACCACCACTTAGCTAGCAAAGCCCAATTTTTAAGCTCCAGATCACCTCTTCACTCCATTTCATGAGATGACTCTTCTTTTTATTACCTTTACCTTCCCAAAGAAAGTTTCTTCTGACACGATCTAATCTGTTTCTCACTGATGCTGGCATTTTGAATAATGACATGTAATAAACTGGGATATTTGACAAGGAAGCTTTGATGAGAGTTATCCTTCCCCCTAAAGATAAGTAGGACATTTTCCACCTACTTAACTTCTTTTCAACTTTTTCTATAACAGGGTCCTATATTGCTTTCGATCTTGGATTAGCTCCAATAGGTAACCCAAGATATTAGATCGGCAAATGACCAACCTTGCAATGAAGTTTGATAGCTAAAAGCCTTAAGACCTCTTCAGAACAATTCACCCCCACCAAAATGCTTTTATGAAGATTAACTTTCAAACCCGAGGCCAATTCAAAACATCTCAAAATTCTTTTAATTAACACAATCTCGTCCCAATTAGAAGAGCTAAAAAGAATTGTATCATCTACAAATTGTAGATGAGTAATGGCTTCCCCATATCTCCCCACTTTAAAACCCCCAATAATCTCAATGTCTTTGGCTTTCAATAAGAGAGCACTCATAGCTTCAACAACCATCGTAAACAGAAAAGGTGATAATGGGTCTCCTTGTCTTAGGCCTCTCGAAGCTTTAAACAAACGAGAAAGCGATCCATTAACTAAGATTGAGAAGGAACAAAAAGAAATATGCTCATTGATCCATCCCCTCCATTTCTCACCGAACCCAAATCTGCCCATCATATAGTCCCAAAACTTCCAATTTACGTGATCATAGGGCTTTTCGAAATCAATCTTAAATATAGCACCTTCCTTGTGTGACCGCTTCCTTGAATCAATAAGCTCGTTTGCAATAAGGATACCATCAAGAATTTGCCTTTCTTTAACAAAAGCCCCCTGCATAGGACTTATTATTAAAGGAAGAACCACTTTCAATCTGTTAGCTAGAACCTTTGCCAAAAGCTTATAGACACAACCCACCAAATTAATGGGCCTAAAGTCCTTCAAATCACTTGGATTCAGAACTTTTGGGATTATCATTAAGAAAGTGGCATTAATCTTTGTGAAGACAACCTCTTCTATGAAATTCTGAAAGCATGTTATACCCTTACGAAAAAAACTCCAACCAGCCTGGATGAAAGCAAAATTAAAACCATTCGGGCCACGTGCTTTATGTCATGCACAATCATTCAATGCTTTTGTAATTTCTTCCTTTCAAATTCCTTTTTGAACCACAACTTCATGTCTAAAGATAGAGAAGGAAAATGGAGACTTTCCAAAGTGGGCCTATGAAAATCTCCGTCAAAGTAAAGAGATTCAAAGAACTCAACAATCACCTCTTTCACTTCCTCCAAGTTATTGACGTCCCTTTCTCCTCTCTTAATCTTGCCAATGTAGTTAATTCTTTTACGACCATTTGCCATCCTGTGAAAGAATTTTGTATTTCGGTCAACCTCCTTAAGCCACAAGACTCTAGATCTTTCCCTCCAATTATTTTCCTCCATACGATTAACCTCCCATAACTTTATAACAGCTTCTCCTCTTGCCCTTTTCTCGATTTCAATCAAAGGATGGATTTCTTCTATTTTGTCCCAACCCTCTAACTCTTCGGTAATAGCATTTCTAATGGAGTCTAATTTACCAAAAACCTCTCTATTCCACTCCTTTATCTTTACTTTAAGCATTTGGAGTTTTTTAGAGAGCTTGAAACCTACAAATCCATGTACTATCAACTGAGACCACCATTCTGACACTTTTGCCATAAAGTCCTTGTGCATGAGCCAATAATTTAGAAACCAAAAAGGTGTTGGACCCCAATTAAGTTTATTTGAAAACGACTTGATTGGGCAATGGTCTGATATTTGTCTCGGGAGAGCTAATTGAACAGAATTGCCAAAATGCTCGTCCCATTCCATCGAGACTAGGAAACGATCTATCCTGCTCATAGCTAACCTCTCTTGATTATTATACATAGTCATTTTCCATAACAATGCAACTTGCTTCACCCAGAGTATACATATATCTTTTTATCAATTTGGACCAGAGGTTCCAATCACCATCACAGCAGCATTAAATAATAGATGGAAACTGGAAACAAATACAATCCAGAATACATGATTTTCATCAGTAATTAGGCTGCTCTACAATTTTGGTATTATTTTTATGGACTTGCTAGTTTCTCTACTTAATCCTAGTGACAGAGACCATATCATAGTCTAATGTCATATGGTGTAGTGTAAGCAGTAAAGTTAGCCAACACCTACTTCTTAATTGAAATACAGTAGGAAAGTAAGAGATTATTCCAATGTTATCGCAAACCAATCATTTGCTAATTGATACAACAAAAGCTAACGGTTGCAACAGAGATCTGAAGTGAAATACTGCTCTCCTCAATCTACATCAATTTTACAGGGAAAAGGATCCCCAGTTTGGACCAAACAGGGAAACCCTGATTGGATCAATCAGAGGGTCATCTCCTCTATGAATTAAAAAAAAAAAAAAGAATTCCTCTCCCCCATGTGGCACCCCCCTTTTTGGACTAAACTAGGGATCGGAATCCATATTCCAGGGGATCAAAGTGTGTAAGCAATTACAGAATTAATATGATAATACTAAAATTCTCTCAAACTTTCTATGGTTTTCTCAATAAAATGAGAAAAGCATAAAGTAATTCGATTTTAATTTCTAGTGACTTGTGTGCATGAAGTAATATCAGCTAGCTTGTTCAAAGATGAGATATTTTTATACAAGCCCACCTCTCAGTTATCATCAATACAAACACATGCATTGACAGACTCTCCACACATGCATATCATACCTATTGATCCTTCCAAAGCTTTTAGGCAAATACTTCACCATGGATTTGAAAATCTTTGATATAAACACTTCACCAAAATTTATTTCCATGGGTTTATATCATAGAAATCTTTCAAAGTAGTTAAATATAAATTTTGTTTATCTGAAACCTTGAACAAAAGGCACCGAATTCACCTACCTGCAAGAAAGAGGTCAGGAAGGGAGAGAAACACATCTACCTACCAGCAGCAAGGCACCCAATTCACCTACCAAAAAAGAGCTGGGAAAGTGGTCAACTCTTTAACAGAAGAATCAGACAAAGGAATTGAAAGAGAATGATGATTTGAGTTTCTGTCCAATGAAAGGAAATGATGGGGGTATTCTTAGCAAGCAACATTTTTACATAAACAAGCTCATTTCTCACACCCACAACATCAAATACAGGAAGACCCACCAAGCTCCTTTCCCTCTAATGGTGTTAGTTCATTTTCCTTTAATTCCATGACATAAAATTCCAAAGGATAGCTCAATTGGCCTAAGATTACGGTTTGCACCCGAAGGTTGTAGATTCGAAACTTTACTACCACACAAGGGCTACAAGGGAGTTTAATCGGCTTCCCTTTAGGCCCGGAGGGATTAGGCCAGCCAAAGGGTTGGGAACCTCCAATAGGAAAAAAAAAATCCATGATATATAAAAGTACATGAAGCCAGCTGTCCCTTGTCTGCAAAATGGATTCTATGAATCCGAAAAAAAGAAAGAAAAAGAAGAAGTATATTTTTTTTTCCTGGCAAGTGGAACCACCCTTGAGTTTAGAAGATGGGGAAATAAGCATGATTAGTATTAATTTCTTGTTCTATGATCCTTATAGAATTGAGTCTTTTATTTAGGAAACTTGTACGCACCTTTTCTTAGAATTGTATGCTGTAATTCTGGAAGATCTATCCCATGTAATGAATATAAGTACATATTGGATCTTTCATCTAATGGGTTATGTAAGTGCATAAAAACTCACAGACCCGGGGGGGTGAATTTGCTGCCCACTGGAAGAGGACGGAGGCTGGAGCTCCTTGTAGATGATAGAAAAACCGATGCCTTGAGCCTGAAAGAAGAGGAAGAAGAAGGTCAGAGGACCCTGGCTTGGGCAGCGCAGGGCTCTCCGATGCCTTTGTTAGTTGCAAGTGCAGGACTAAACAGAGGTAGGAGATGAAGTGTGGGAGGAGGCGGCGTACCAGCAGCATGTGGATAGCCCTCCCTTTTACCTGTTGAAGGCTTCTGTATTTATAGAGAAGGAGAGTGGACTTTGGGGTAAGCACTTGAGAGGCTGTCCCATCGTAGCTCACTCTGTCCCATCGGGCCATACCCTGATGGATGGGCGGTGCAGCTGTGTCAGGGATTTTGGGCGGTGCCCTTATCCTGTTGCCGTGGCATGACAGCTGTCCATGGTCATCCCGATCAGCAATCTGACCGAGACCGAGATGGAGCATGGCCGAGGTTGAACTCCTTGTCTCATGCTTGTACCGAGGCCGAAGCCAAGGGGCATGTTACCGAAATGGAGCGCCTGGCCGAGGGCTGAGGTCGGTATTCATGCTTTGCCGAGGCCGGGACCTGAGGTCGGTCGCCTTGGGGAATACCCCCACACAAAGCCCCCAGCTTTTAACTTTCTAGAGTGCACGTTCCTCTAGGAAGTTGAAAGCTAAATAGCCTCAGTCTATCAAAGCTGGTGCAGGTACCGAGCTTGATTATTCTGAACTGGCTGGTACTCTTACCGGGGCCAGTGTAAGCTTTCGAGCAGCGATCTGGTACAGGACCGAGATGCTGTATGCTTAATTCGGGACTCGACTGGCTGGTACTCTTACCGGGGCCAGTGTAATCTTTTTCTCGAGGCTGGTGGCATCACCGAGCCTGTTTTTTCGAAGCTGGTGCCATCACCGAGCTTGATATTTTCCGAAATCGGGGCGTAACTGGCTGGTACTTTTACCGGGGCCAGTGTAATTTTGTTTCTCGAGGCTGGTGGCATCACCGAGCCTGCTTTTTTCGATTTCATTTGAAAGGGCGAATGTTACTGCTGCCGAGCAGGAGAAGGCACTGCTGCCGAGCTGGAGAGGACCGAGTCATGCTCGCCCAACTGGTACTATTACCGAAGCTGGTGGCCTCGATGCACTGCTGCCGAACTGGAGAGTTACTTCTGCCGAACTGGAGAGTAGCATTGCAACTGAGGTTGATGATGAAGTATCCCAGCGGCAAAGGATAATGCCATCAAAGCTGATAGTAGAGGACCGTGCCGCCAATGGCGGTAGAGGATCGTGCGATCGAAGCTGACGGCGCTGCTGAGATGGGCGTCGCGCGCCGAGATGGGCGCCGCGGACATTGGGCGTCGCGCGTCGCCGCGCCTGGGAAGGCGTCGGGCGTCGCGAACTTGGGCGTCGCCGCGCCAGGGAGGGCGTCGAGCGTCGCCGCGATGGGCGTCGCGCGCCGAGATGGGCGTCGGGCGTCGCCGCGATGGGCGTCGCGCGCCGAGATGGGCGTCGCGGACATCGGGCGTCGCCGACATGGGCGTCGCGCGCCGAGATGGGCGTCGCGGACATCGGGCGTCGCGCGCCGAGATGGGCGTCGCCGCGCCTAGAAGGGCGTCGGGCGTCCCTGAGCCTGGGAAGGCGTCGGGCGTCGCGCGCCGAGATGGGCGCCGCGGACATTGGGCGTCGCGCGTCGCCGCGCCTGGGAAGGCGTCGGGCGTCGCGAACTTGGGCGTCGCCGCGCCAGGGAGGGCGTCGAGCGTCGCCGCGATGGGCGTCGCGCGCCGAGATGGGCGTCGGGCGTCGCCGCGATGGGCGTCGCGCGCCGAGATGGGCGTCGCGGACATCGGGCGTCGCCGACATGGGCGTCGCGCGCCGAGATGGGCGTCGCGGACATCGGGCGTCGCGCGCCGAGATGGGCGTCGCCGCGCCTAAAAGGGCGTCGGGCGTCCCTGAGCCTGGGAAGGCGTCGGGCGTCGCGCGCCGAGATGGGCGCCGCGGACATTGGGCGTCGCGCGTCGCCGCGCCTGGGAAGGCGTCGGGCGTCGCGAACTTGGGCGTCGCCGCGCCAGGGAGGGCGTCGAGCGTCGCCGCGATGGGCGTCGCGCGCCGAGATGGGCGTCGGGCGTCGCCGCGATGGGCGTCGCGCGCCGAGATGGGCGTCGCGGACATCGGGCGTCGCCGACATGGGCGTCGCGCGCCGAGATGGGCGTCGCGGACATCGGGCGTCGCGCGCCGAGATGGGCGTCGCCGCGCCTAGAAGGGCGTCGGGCGTCCCTGAGCCTGGGAAGGCGTCGGGCGTCGCGCGCCGAGATGGGCGCCGCGGACATTGGGCGTCGCGCGTCGCCGCGCCTGGGAAGGCGTCGGGCGTCGCGAACTTGGGCGTCGCCGCGCCAGGGAGGGCGTCGAGCGTCGCCGCGATGGGCGTCGCGCGCCGAGATGGGCGTCGCGGACATCGGGCGTCGCGCGCCGAGATGGGCGTCGCCGCGCCTAGAAGGGCGTCGGGCGTCCCTGAGCCTGGGAAGGCGTCGGGCGTCGCGCGCCGAGATGGGCGTCGCCGCGCCTAGAAGGGCGTCGGGCGTCCCTGAGCCTGGGAAGGCGTCGGGCGTCGCGAACTTGGGCGTCGCCGCGCCAGGGAGGGCGTCGGGCGTCGCCGCGATGGGCGTCGCGCGCCGAAATGGGCGTCGCGGACATCGGGCGTCGCCGACATGGGCGTCGCCGACATGGGCGTCGCGCGCCGAGATGGGCGTCGCGGACTTGGGTGTCGCCGCGCCAGGATGGGCGTCGGGCGTCGCCGCGATGGGCGTCGCGCGCCGAAATGGGCGTCGCGGACATCGGGCGACGCGCGCCGAGATGGGCGTCGCGCGCCGAGATGGGCGTCGCCGCGCCTAGAAGAGCGTCAGGCGTCCCTGAGCCTGGGAGTGCCCTCGGGCGTCGCCGCTCTTCATCTGCTTCGACATGAGCCGCTTGATCAGGACCTCCAGGGCGTCGACAACCTTCCACGCGTCGTGGAAGACGATGCCGAGCTGGGGTCGGTGAAGCTGCTGCTGAAATCGTCCCTCTCTGGCTCTTCGAGGCATGGTGTTTGGGAAGATGGCTTTTTGATCTCTCCCCACAGACGGCGCCAATTGTAAGTGCATAAAAACTCACAGACCCGGGGGGGTGAATTTGCTGCCCACTGGAAGAGGACGGAGGCTGGAGCTCCTTGTAGATGATAGAAAAACCGATGCCTTGAGCCTGAAAGAAGAGGAAGAAGAAGGTCAGAGGACCCTGGCTTGGGCAGCGCAGGGCTCTCCGATGCCTTTGTTAGTTGCAAGTGCAGGACTAAACAGAGGTAGGAGATGAAGTGTGGGAGGAGGCGGCGTACCAGCAGCATGTGGATAGCCCTCCCTTTTACCTGTTGAAGGCTTCTGTATTTATAGAGAAGGAGAGTGGACTTTGGGGTAAGCACTTGAGAGGCTGTCCCATCGTAGCTCACTCTGTCCCATCGGGCCATACCCTGATGGATGGGCGGTGCAGCTGTGTCAGGGATTTTGGGCGGTGCCCTTATCCTGTTGCCGTGGCATGACAGCTGTCCATGGTCATCCCGATCAGCAATCTGACCGAGACCGAGATGGAGCATGGCCGAGGTTGAACTCCTTGTCTCATGCTTGTACCGAGGCCGAAGCCAAGGGGCATGTTACCGAAATGGAGCGCCTGGCCGAGGGCTGAGGTCGGTATTCATGCTTTGCCGAGGCCGGGACCTGAGGTCGGTCGCCTTGGGGAATACCCCCACACAGGTTACATGTGGATGGGTATAATAATATCTGTAAAATAAGATATTTCATCTATCGGGTCCAATATATAATAGCCCCACGTTGGTGTGGGGTCCATGTGGATGGGTATGATGGGTAAAAGCTGGATCCTTCATCTACCACGAGTCCAACACATGGCACAGTGACCTATTTAAAATCTCAACTACTCATATAAAAATGCCTTCGGATTTGATAAAAAAAATTTAATTTAGAGTCGGTACATATCCCTGTTCCGTAGAAACAAGAAGATGCTATTTCATCCAATCTACAATTACCATCGGTGTAAAATCTCAACTGTTTAATTTAATATGTTTTTTAAAGCAGAAATTTAATTTAATTGAATTTTATTTAATATGTTTTGGGCCTTAAGATCTATCAAATATAATTTATTTGGAAAAATATCATAAAAATCTGCTTTCGTTTCCATTTTTTTGTTTTTGATAAAGCAGGTTCCCAAACCTTTGGGCCAGGATAATCCTTGCGGGCCCAAAAGAGAAAGTCGGATAAAATCCCCATGTGGTCCCAGTGTGGTTGTGAAGTTTTGAACCCACAACCTCTAGGTGCAAACCTTAGTCCGCCAATTGAGCTACCCCTCGGGGTTCTTTCATTTTCATGAAACTCCAGAAAATTGGCCATCTTCATTCAAAGTGTGATTTGGCTAGGGCTGGTCATTTATATTTAAAGTGTAACTAAAAGTTAAACTTAAGATGGCATACAACTTGGAGATAAATTAGGATATAAAGACCAGAAAAACGTGTGGGAGATAAATTAGGATACAAAGACTAGAACGTGCAAAACACAAAAGGGAAACCTTTTCCTGATAATCTTAGGCTTCTAAAGAATCCCATATTCTTTCTTTTGAACCCACTTATAGTTACTAAAAAAAAGATTTAGGGTTAATCCTCACCTATATATGTGTATTTATTCTCTTCAGTTTTTTTAACCATATTGGATACTCATAGAACGAGTGGAGACAGGTTCGTCCTTCCTCTTTGTTCTTTGCAGGTATTCTTCGTTTTTTCTGTCATCCATTATATGTTTTTATTGGAATTCAACTTGGAGATTCATGTACTATTTTTTTTATCTATAACTTCCCTAAACTCTGCTTCTAAAGCATTTTAGAATGCAATAGATTTTGACTCCTAACCCCTTGTTCATCTCATCCATCCAGAGACAAGTGAAAATTTAGAGTGGTTGAAAGTTTGAATTCTCAAAATTTTACTCCAATAGGTGTGACAGTAAGAATTGAGCATGTAGCACATGAATGAAAAAAAATACCAAATATTTATATATTATATACATTGGCGATCATATTATCAATCATACGGTGGGATAATATTGGCTGGAGTAAAATCTCGCTTCAAGTGGAGAATAAAACTTATTTTGAGGACCTCAATATTGAGTTTCATTCCAAAAAACATGGGTGATATACTCAAGTCAAGAGGTCTCAGACTAATTTTTTTTCTCAATCTTTGTTAATATTTACGTATAAAGCGTTTTTAATGTTAGTAGATGCTACAATTGGAGAAATTGTTGAACATTGAATTATTATTCATGCTTGATATCTGAGATATGAATCTGGTTAATAGATTCAATCAATAGAGTACTTTCTAGGTTTCTTTGATATTTTGTTTGTCTTACATTGCATATTTGGAGGTGATTAGGTTTCCTTTGAATAAATCTTGATATAGAAACTGTTGGGATTAGATGGATGTTATGCTTTTTCGCTCTTTAAACAGCACCCTGTCTCAAAAGACTCAGCTTCAAGGTTTTATGGGCACTTTCTACTGTGCTATGGGCTCTCCACTGTATACTTGGATTACCGACTTTGGGTAGCCTCTCCTGACGGCCACCAGGATGCGTGCTCCCGCGACCTACTGAAAGTAATACCCTAATATTCGTGTTCCTCGGGATCGCAGAAGGACCAGGATACTATATTCTCGTACTCGAGAAATTTGCGAGATAAATCGGTGCGGCCCACCTTGAATAAAAAGAATCAGGGCCGAAACATAGCCCAATTATTTCCAGAATGGGCCAGCAAAAGTTTACTCTCCTAAGAATTTAGGCCCACTACCATCAATTGACCATGGATCATACATACCCACCATCAAATTGTTGACTTACATAGAACTCACAAAATTTATATATGCTTTTTTTTTTTTCTTGCTATCCGGGGGTTTCCAACTCTTTTTGTGCATTTCAAAACTACAATCATGATCCTAGGCCAACTAAGCCACCCCTTGGAGTTCAAAATTTATATATACTCAGTCACAAAATTTTGGCCTAAGATACTCAAGCATTATACATTTCTCTTGAATCGGATATCTCTTTTACATTGGCTATTTGAGAAATTTCATGACTTCTTAGTGCCTAATTCCTAAAAACCAAAAGCCATTGGAATAAATTTTACTCCCCAATAGTTTTCTTCATGGAGGAAGGAGTGTAACCTTACACTGGGCCCACTTATTAAAAATTTGTGTCACTGAAACTGAATGTTTCTCTTTAACTTTTATTTTAATAACAAGGGTTGCTCCCTAGACTGTATTAATGTTGTGCTCAATCTTGGAGAAGGATTCATTCCAAGCAATTTGGAATTTTAATGGATGGGCCCACTGTGTATTTTGACTCGTCTTGAATAAGCCACTCTGTAGATCCGGACTCGATTTAATTGATATAAGTGGGCTCAGGCCAAAACGAGCCTGGGTAAAGTCGGTGTTTATTTTGAACGATTGAGATTTTCAATTTTTAGGATACCTGGCAAATTTCTCGCGAACAAGAGGCGGCTTATAAAAACCCTATCTATCCGCAGAAAAATTAGTTACTTGTCTTTCTCTTCTCTATCTTCTTCAGGTAAAATTACGTTTTCCTTTTATGGTTTTACAGTCTTTATTTACCCCTCTCTCTCTAATTTACTGCTGCGTCTAGTAAAAGTGTTTTACTATTCTCATGTTTGCTAGTAAGAGAGTTTTTTCACTGTTCTCCTGTTTGTTTTCAAGGTAAAATCTATACTGTTATCTCTATTTTTTTTATCATGCTTTGATGGTAGTGGTCACATATCATCATCTATAACTGTAAGGGTACGTTTGTGCAGCTGCTTTTTTAGAAAAACAGAGTAGAAACTGAAAACTCTTTTCCACAGCATTGAAAGTTATACAGAACTTACTTTTCCGTGGAAAACCGCTTTTGATTTTCCGCGGAACAGATTTTCTATGAGCGCTGCACAAACAATCCCCAAAGTGGTTTTCCTTGATTCCCTGAAATTTTGTTTGTTAATTTTTTCAGCAGATCAGGTTTTCTTTGTATAGATTACTGGAAGGAAGTTGTGTATACTAGATAAAGGATTACTGATGGAAAGGAAAAAAATTAAATGATGAGTGATTTTTCATCTGGATGTAAAATGGAGTAGGTAAAAGTAAAGTAAATTTGTTTTAGCCCAACTTTGATTCCACATAACTGAGTCATGGGTTGTAATCATAGATTGTCTCATCAGATCTTGAAAAGAAGGCACAAAACTATTTATAAATCAGAAAATTCTCTTAGCTACCAAACACAAGCTCTTATTAGGGTGAATACAAGCATCAAAGAAGAAGGGTTGAACTATGCATCACACATCTAATATGGAGTTAAGCTAATGATAAGATTGACTAGCCTAGGATGGACATATTCACATTATATGACCGCGTTTGTTGCTTTTTTTTTTTTTTGTTGTTGTTGATTTCTCTTTGGTTGTATTCCCTCCTAGGGAGGGTATATTGCTTTCACACCCTCTGTCTCCTTGTTGTCTTGCATCTCCTTGTTGTCTTGCTCCCTGTTTGTGTTTTTCTCTTGTTTTGTTTCTTTCCTTTTAATGGAGGTTTCAATTAGTGATTGCAGCTCCCACCCTGTTTCGTTGTTCTTATAATTTTTCTTCGTTGTAATTTAAATGTAATATTAAAAATTTTATTTCTTAACAATCATTTAGAGTAGGATTTCAATTTATTTTGCACATTGATATGGTTAAAAGTATTATTATGCTGAAGCCATGAATTATATTTTCTGGGACTTTCCAATCACTTGCCTTGTATTGGTGAAAGGTTTCAGTTTGCAACTATAATCATGTAACTTAGTTTTTAAGAGAGTTGTTTAAATGAATAGTGGTTTATGGTTCAAGTTGTGTAAAAGATATTCCTGTTAAATGGAGGTTTATTATTTCTAGCATGACTAACTTGGGGCTTTGACTTAGCTACTGCAGGCATGATTTGGAAGGTTTTCTTATTTTGGATGTTACCATGTGTAGTTTTAGGTTTGCATGCATATGATAGCCGTGATTTTGATACCATCTAACTTTTTTTGCTGTCATATATTTATATACATAGATAAATGATCATATGCTGATATCCACATGGAAATTTTTATGTTGATGACTTCTATTGCCCCTCCAGGGCTCACATTTGGAAAAATCCTTTCATATTTCATGTCTTCCCATGAATGTGCACTAATCCAAATTTTACTCCTTTAGTGAAAAAGCAATGATTAATCTATGTGTGAGAAATGGATTTATATCAAGAGTTAATCTGTTTTTAATATAGTGATCAACCTATTACCATTAAAAAAAATAAATTAACCTATTGGTATATATCTCTCTGTTTGGATGAAAACCCGGCCACTGCTTATTCATGGGAAGGGGTGTGATATAAATGGCTTTGATCAAGAGAAAATGGCCCCACATCAGTGCATTGATGGTGCCTCCACATGTAAACTTCCATGTGAATTAACATATGGTGATTTCTCTTCCATTTATTCCCATTCACCATTTTTTATGTTGAGGTATCCTCATGTAAGGGTTTTTTGGTCCCATCCAACATCTAGAACGACTCAACTACCTGAAAATCAAGTTCATGAAGCTTATGTTAAATTACATTGTTTAGACTCTATCTTTAGGGAGCTTGAACTTGAAGTATTGTCATTTCTTTGTCAAATTATTTTCCCTTTCTGAGTCACTAATTGGCCCTTTTATCCTGATGTTAAATGACTTGATATAAGCTTTTCCGTATTTTAAATCATGTTCCTGCTGTGGATTAGCATTGAGCCAATTTCTATCACAGTTAGACATTGGCCCATCAATGAGTTAGACATTGGCCCATCAATGAATTTGTATTAGTTCGGATTTTGTAAGAGGGTGTCCCCATTGGTAGATTCATTATGCTACCATGATGTTATGAAATCCACCAGCAGGCCTGCTTTTATAATCTAACTAGTTCGAAATTACACTCTTTATGTATTAGCATTGATCAAAGTTCACTTAGATAGACTTGTGTGTGCCAGTAGATTTCATGTTTGAGCCTTATTCATGGTTTCAATTGGGAAAATTGAAACATACCACCTTTACTTATTTACGAGGAGATAATGTAGGGAAAGTTGAATTAATCTCACCTTACTTTCTAAAAGGAGAAAAATTAGCTAGCCTCTTAGCATTCCTTCTGAAAAGGATAATTACAACTCATCAATTTAACTCCTATACATCATCCGTTTTGAAAAAAAACATCTCTCTCTCTCTCTCTCTCTCTCTCTCTCTCTCTCTCTCTCTCTCTCACACACACACACCACATGTACAATCTTAACTTACAATTATTTCTCTGTTTTTATGTCCGTTCATGCATAACCCTTGATTATAACAGTGGAGTCCGTAGTTTTATATTTTCTTTGCAAATGTTGCAGGAACTTGTCTCACCAAGCAGTATTGTCTGGTGATCTTCAAGATTTATCGAGATGGTATGGTTTATTTATCGTAGTAATTACTATTTTTTCACATTAGTATTGCTATTTTGGATATTTTCCACATTCTTTTATGACCAATTCAACTGCTGATTTTGGTAAAAAAATACATGATGCATTCAGGTGAAGTTTACCGCAGAAGAACTTCGAAGGATCATGGACCTGAAACATAACATTAGGAACATGTCTGTCATTGCACACGTTGACCATGGTATGAATGTCTTCCATTCATTTGCAAGAGATAATAGCATTTTTCCTTGGTTCTCTATTTATATGCAACACTGATATAAGCACCATTCAAAATAAAACTAAAAAAATGCAACACTAATATAAGAATCATCTAGTGAATAAATTTATCTTGGACATAAATGTTAAAGACATTCCTCCATTCATTCATGTATATTCCAGTTTTCTTGTGGGGTCTTATAGATGTGATGATAATTAGCTAATCTAATGATTTTTGGTAATGCAGGTAAATCGACCCTTACAGACTCGCTGGTAGCTGCTGCTGGGATCATCGCACAGGAAGTTGCTGGAGATGTTCGGATGACGGATACCCGTCAAGATGAAGCAGAGCGCGGCATCACAATAAAATCCACTGGGATCTCGCTTTATTATGAGATGACGGATGAGTCCTTGAAGAACTTCAAGGGTGAGCGTAGTGGCAACGAGTATTTGATCAACCTCATTGATTCTCCTGGTCATGTTGACTTCTCTTCAGAGGTCACTGCTGCTCTTCGTATCACTGATGGTGCACTGGTCGTGGTAGATTGTGTGGAGGGGGTTTGTGTTCAAACTGAGACAGTTCTGAGGCAGGCACTAGGAGAAAGGATCAGGCCTGTGCTAACTGTTAACAAGATGGATCGTTGTTTCCTTGAGCTTCAGGTCGGAGGCGAGGAAGCCTACCAGACCTTCCAACGAGTCATTGAAAGTGCCAATGTCATCATGGCAACATATGAAGATCCTCTTCTTGGTGACGTCCAAGTCTACCCTGAGAAAGGAACCGTTGCATTTTCTGCTGGTTTGCATGGTTGGGCTTTTACCCTCACTAATTTTGCGAAGATGTATGCCTCTAAATTTGGAGTGGATGAGGCAAAGATGATGGAAAGGCTATGGGGTGAGAACTATTTTGACCCTGCTACCAAAAAATGGTCATCCAAGAACACGGGTTCTCCTAGTTGCAAACGAGGATTTGTCATGTTCTGCTATGAACCCATCAAGCAAATCATCAATATCTGCATGAATGATGAGAAGGAAAAGCTATGGCCTATGTTGCAGAAGCTTCATGTCAACTTGAAGTCGGATGAGAGAGAATTGGTTGGGAAGGCATTGATGAAACGTGTGATGCAAACTTGGCTTCCGGCGAGTGATGCGCTTCTTGAAATGATGATCTTCCACCTCCCATCTCCTGCCAAGGCACAGAGGTACCGTGTTGAGAATTTGTATGAGGGCCCGCTTGATGATATTTATGCGGATGCCATTCGAAACTGTGATCCTAAAGGTCCTCTAATGATCTATGTTTCCAAAATGATTCCTGCATCTGATAAGGGGAGGTTCTTTGCATTTGGTCGTGTTTTCTCTGGAACTGTCTCTACTGGATTGAAGGTCAGGATCATGGGACCGAACTATGTTCCAGGCCAGAAGAAGGACTTGTATGTGAAGAGCATCCAGAGAACTGTTATTTGGATGGGAAAGAGGCAGGAAGCTGTGGAGGACGTGCCCTGTGGGAATACAGTTGCGATGGTAGGATTGGATCAATTCATCACAAAGAATGCAACTCTGACCAATGAGAAGGAAGTCGATGCACACCCCATCCGCGCCATGAAGTTTTCTGTCTCACCCGTTGTCCGCGTTGCTGTGCAATGTAAAGTTGCTTCTGACCTCCCCAAACTTGTTGAAGGTCTTAAACGTTTGGCCAAGTCAGACCCTATGGTTGTTTGTACAATCGAGGAGTCTGGAGAGCATATTATTGCAGGTGCTGGAGAACTCCATCTAGAAATATGCTTAAAGGACTTGCAGGAGGATTTCATGGGTGGTGCAGAAATCACAAAGTCTGATCCTATTGTGTCTTATCGTGAAACTGTGCTTGAAAAGTCGTGTCGGACTGTGATGAGCAAGTCGCCAAACAAGCATAATCGCCTCTACATGGAAGCTCGCCGCATGGAAGATGGACTTGCTGAGGCCATCGATGAAGGGCGCATTGGCCCAGGTGATGATGCAAAGGTCCGTTCCAAGATCCTTACAGAAGAGTTTGGCTGGGACAAGGACCTTGCCAAGAAGATCTGGTGCTTCGGACCTGAAACTACTGGGCCTAACATAGTGGTCGATATGTGCAAGGGAGTTCAGTATTTGAGTGAAATCAAGGATTCCGTTGCAGCTGGATTTCAATGGGCATCCAAGGAAGGTGCATTGGCTGAGGAGAACATGCGTGGAATATGCTTTGAGGTCTGTGATGTGGTTCTTCACGCGGATACTATTCACAGGGGTGGTGGACAGATCATTCCAACAGCCAGAAGGGTTATATATGCAGCTCAACTTACAGGGAAACCCAGGCTTGTGGAGCCAGTTTATCTGGTGGAGATCCAGGCTCCTGAACAGGCACTCGGTGCTATTTACGGTATTCTCAACAAAAAGAGAGGCCATGTTTTTGAGGAAATGCAGAGGCCGGGTACTCCACTTTACACCATCAAGGCATACCTTCCAGTCAGTGAATCTTTCAAGTTCTCTAACGAGCTCAGGGCTGAAACATCAGGTCAGGCGTTCCCACAATGTGTGTTTGATCATTGGGACATGATGTTGGCTGACCCCATGGATCCTTCGACAGCGGCCGGGAGAATGGTGTGTGAAATCCGCAAGAGGAAAGGTTTGAAGGAGCAGATTACACCCCTTTCTGAGTTCGAAGACAAATTATAGGAGTATATACATCAGTTTTCTTTGCTATTCCTTTTTTTTTATTTTTCCAGCCATACAACACCACTTCCTAACTTGAGTCTTGTTAGTTTTTTTTTTTTCCTATCCTTTCATACATTTTGAAATATGCTTGATGGATTCAGGACTTAACATTTTCGTTGTCTAGAACTCTCATACAGTCATATAGGTGGATATTTTGTTTTGTTTTTATTTTCCATCAATGATTATGCTGTGTCAGTTTTGCTTCAAAATAGGTCGGTCTATATGCTTTTGAAGGTGTTGGTTTGTTATATTTTTTTGTTTGTATCTTAAGTTTTCAATGCTTATATTGATGTGGCCCACCTGATCAGCACAACGGGTTTTTCTGATCAGGTCTCATATAGGCAGGTCCTGTCTGATGCTGATTTGAGTTTAGCGAAATGTCCATTGTGAATTTAACTGTTTTTTTCATCAGTAACTGAACATTTTCTTGAGGGGAAACTTTACATGAACTTAAAAAAAAAAAAAAAAAAAAAAGTGAAACACTCCCCTACTTGCAACCTGGCACCCAACTCTGCTTGTCCTCATCATATAAGTCTTCTCTGTGAAGCTTCTTTTTTTCTTGCTGAATCTCTGCTGCCTGATTGCGAATCTCAATTCTTTAATCCCAAACTACGCGAACTCATCCCTTCTGATTTTGGCTCTATAACATCTTTCCGTAAATGTTAACAGACCGACCTTATTTTCCATGACATGGAATTTGTGTTCCTTGGTTCATCTTTCATCAAGTGTTTATATTTGCATTACTTTTGTTGCCTTTTAATGCATGTAAAATAAAGTTGTTTTGCTAATTGTCATTACCAGTTATGGGTAAATAGGAAAATAGGATTTTCTGGGTGTGGTTGTGGGTCCGTGGGTAATGTTAGAGCTTTGTGCTTATGTCCTTGGATTAGAGTTTTGGTACTCTTGATGGACCAAACAATGATGACTGTCTTTAATTTTGTACACCTTCTGAGAAAGTTGTTCCATTTCTTGTAACCTTGCTAAACTAGCAAGTAGCTTGGTCTTTATCCTTCCTGCTGGAGAAAATTCCCCTTACCAATAATGAGACTCATTGTTAGATGGAAATACTTATAACATGAGAAGCCTGTGTTACAGATAAGTGTACAGTTATCTGTTTTCTCTGCAACACTATTTAGGACGACCAGACTGTAATTTGAGTACTGCATTCCAATGATTAATCGGTCATCTATCTGCAGTGAAGATAAATTAAGCAGTAGCTCTTCATAATAGGTTACTAAGCGGGGTCATTAGTAACTAATATGAGAAGTTATAGAAAATAGTGAATGAACACTTGAAAAACTTAGCAAGGCTTTAAGAAGAATTTAAGCAATGAACTAAACAAGTGGAAAATAGAAACTGAATCCAATGGGTGAAAAATGAACTTGGAAGATGAGAGTGACCACGCGCCAAAGTCATCCGCTTCGTGCCTATCAAATAATCTCTTACATACTTGGTCAACTGCATAAAAATAATAATAATAGTAGTAGTAGTAAGAGTAATAATAGTAATAGTAGTAGTAGTAATCATCATCTGAGTGGACTCTCGTTTAGACATTTGGCTACCCAAGTTTAGGCATGTGGGATGGTTTACTTTTGTTGGGATCTGTATTGACTCCAAATCCATGCCCATAACCCCTTCATCAGTGGCCTACAAGTTTAATAGATTTGTATTAAAAAAAAAAAAGGATTCAACCCTCGATCCAACGGTTCAGTCCATTCAGATGTGTGCCATTCTTGGGATCAATGATTATTAGGGGAGTCCTTATTTGTGAATGGTTTGGATGGATTGCTAGGTGGGCCCCCCAAATAGTTCTCACGATTCTCACCTGAATATTTCCGATAATATAAAACACTTTCTTTATGTTGTAAACTTTTACATTTCTCTGTGTTGTACATATTGTGGATTCTCACCTAAATATTTTCTGATAATATAAAACACTTTCTTTATATTGTAAACTTTTAACATTTCTGTATTGTACATATTGTGGAACTGTGTATATGATGATAGACATGGCTTGTCTTTATTTATTGTTCATGCAAGATTTCGCAGGAAAATGTTAATAAGTGATGAAAAATGCATGTATCCTCACACGCGACAACCTGTAGGTGCAGTGTGGGGCATAATATCTATAAAGTCGAAATGACTCGAATCCGCATGCTAGTTATGTCTCGAGTTAGGACCATGAAAGTAATCCGATTTAAGGGCGTGACACAATTTAGTTCCTCTTCCATCCAATTCTCCGTGTCCTCCTGGATGCACCACTTCTAAAACCTCTCTCAATCCCTTGCCCTCAGCTTAAGTCTCACTCGAGTGTACTTAGATTAGAGCACCGGGGTAGTTTCGAACTGGCCCAGGTTGGTTAACCAGACTAATTCAAAGACCATGATGGGTATATATGGGCATAATCCCTGGAATATAGTGGCTGCAACAATGAATTGCTGTTGTAAATTCCAAAAACTTCACAAGGGCAAGCACGCTCGACATTGAGAACATTCAATTTATAGTAACTAATGATACAATGGCTTCATTCATATACAAGGTTTTACATCCACCATACTCAAGAATTTACATAACAAAAGAGGGCGGGGCGGGGTGGGGCGGGGTTTCCCTGTGCATCGGCCCTGCAAAAAGCAAACAAAACTCATATAAATATCAGATATTGTAAAAAGATATTCATTTAATATTGAACTGAAATAGATTACTTCTTAGATTGGGCCTTGTCCATCTTCTGAACTCTTCTGCGGAAAGTGTTGAAAGTAATTCGCACGTAGGTTTTCCTACATACATAACACAAATGAATCTTATTATCTCACCCAAGTATTATAAATCAATTTCACTATTAGAGAAGTCCATGTAATCAGAACTGATCATTACAATATATGGGATTCATCCCACTACCATGTGGTCTCTACAAAATGATAAGCTATAAATTAAAGTCGTGCGGAAAATTCTCTAAACACTATAACATAATTTTAAATTGTCACCATGGTCGTGATAGTAGTACCTGTGAGATCAAAGTCGATGGATGGGGGGAAGGATGATATTGATCATTATAATATACCGGCATCATCTCACTACCATAGGGTCCCTGCATAATGGTCAATTGCACATCAAAATCATCAAAAAATAAAAAATAAAAAAAAAATAATCCCAATAACCAAACCATAATTTCATAAATTCATTAAGGTTATGACAAGTACATGTGAAATGAAAGCTGATGGATGGGTGGGAACATGATAATGTACAGGATTCGCCCCATTGCCATATGGTCCCTGCAAGAAAGTCAAAGTACACATTTAAGTCATTATCAAACTTTACCCAAACATAATTTTACAATGTCAATAGGTTGGTGAATCTAGTACCTGAGAGATCAAAGTTGGAGGATGGTTTGGAGCATGATAGTGCATTGGATTGGGAGATGAATTTGAAGGAATGGTGTTCGTTGGCTTAGATAATTTTTTTCGCCGTCTTTTCGGCGACCCTTTTTCAAGACAATTCTCCATCCAATGTCCATCATGACAATTCTCCTTCCTTTTAATCTCATCCACTTCCTTGGATTGTGCATTATCAACCATCACTTCAACATCGTTATCTTCCCTCACAACTTCAGCAACCACACATTCTTCACCTATTAGATTGTCCGTTGGGCCCTTGTTTCTTGATATTTTCTCTATCTCGGACAACATCAATTCTGTAAGTTTGGCCGCACATTCAAATCTTTCTTCACTTTCAGCAGCCTTGGCAGCTATTCTAACAAAACCACGAAGAAGAACACTGTACCGGCTCGACAAGGCTTTTGGTTTGCATTCGCTACTTGATAGTTTTAACGAACATGCAGCTTCTCGTGTCCACCTTTTCAAGATGTATTTTGTTGGGATACGTTTTAGTTTGTGAATCGTTGCTTTTAATGCATGCCTACATAAAATCCCAACAAACTCAAATTTTTTACAACTGCAAGTGATGGATTCATCTGTATGGTCAAATGTAACGATGTGCTTGTGACCTTTCTGGTTGGAGACAAAATACTTTTTCAAAGTCCCCACATCACTAGTTTCTTCAACTTGCCAATCTAGACCATTAGCATACTCTGTTTCAAACATTTTGAATATTTTTAATGTATATACATCTGCTGCGTGCTTCAAAATGCTAACAGGTAGTTTGGTGTGTGGTGAGCTTTGTGCCATACTAAAATTAGCTTCTGATTCTGCATTTCGCCTATCATCCAATAACCTTTCAAAGTGATCAAAAAAATCAGTAATTTTGTTTTCGGGATCCAAGTATTTCTTCAGTTCCTCATTCATGCTTCCATTGCCTAGTGCGCTTATTATATCTGCTGAAAACGTACTTCTTCCATACACTAAGGCCCACTTCTCTTTCTCATTAAATAACTTTGTCAACCAAGTGTTGTCACGAAGTTCATATTGTTCAAGCATTTTATCCCATGCTGCAAGGAATTCCTCTTCCTCATCATAATCATACATACATTTACTGAAATCCTCGTAAAAGGATTTTGAATCATGGAAAACATGGTTAAGCTGTTCCAATGCTTTTTGAAAGATATGCCATACACAAATGCGATGAACAGTTCCTGGAAACTCCTCCTCAATTGCAGTTGACATTATCTTGTCTTCATCTGTGAGAATAGTTTGTGGTTTTTTTCCACCCATTGCATCACAGAAAGTTCTAAGCAACCACCCAAAAGATTCAGCTGTTTCATCAAACAGTAATGCGGCACCAAACATTACTATTTGCTTATGATGATTAATGCCAATAAACGGAGCAAATGGCCTGCTATACCCATTTGTTCTGTATGTTGTGTCAAAGCAAACAACATCTCCAAAATGTTCATAGTCAATCAACATTCTGCCATCGGCCCAGAAAATATTGGTGATATGATCGTCGATATCAACCTGAAGAGAATAAAAGAACATACGATCTTCAACCTTTTTTCTTCTGAAATAACTTAACAGACCATCAGCATCAGACATCTCTATTGCTTTCATTCTTTTTGATCGTAAATAATATTTATAATTAACAGGAAGAACTCCAGTATTTTCCTCACCTTGTTTTGGTTTTTTTCCAGACTGATCACAATCTTCATCTCCTGCAGCTTGAGAAAGAGCCACTTTTCTTTGCGATCTTAACATATGAGTTTTATCTTGATCCACAAGAGGATGATTGTGATCATCATTAAAAATTGTAACACGATATTTACCATTCTCTCCCAAAACAACCATCATATAACCCAAACAACCAGTTCTTGTTTCATCACGGTGATGCCTAACATTTGCATCGCGTTTATCAACTCTGCGGAAACCTTCATTAGAGCACACAAATTTTCTCATTTTCACAAGACCTGTCTTCTTGTCCTTAGTTGAATTATGCTTCCTAATACTGAAACCCCTCAACCTTCCAAACTGGTTGTAGAAATTGTAGGCATCATCCACTGTTTCGAACTCCATACCAACCTTTGGTTTTATTATCCCCTCAACTCCGCCTTTATCGTCCATTGCAACATCAGATTTCACTAAGTCATCCTCGCATTTGTCATCCTTGGGAACAATAGCTTCCTTTACAGTATTATTGGAAACTTCTGAGTTGGAGTCGAGTTGATCTCTTACTTTAGGCACAACATCCATTTCTTCATGCTGCTTGCAACATGCATTAAGATCTCTAGTCTCCATTGATCTTCAATAAGAAAAATAGAAAGAAAACATCAGTCAAAATTTATATTGAGAACTACCACAAAACTTATAAATTCTACTTTGACAAAAATTCAAGAGTTAAGCACACAGAAAATATCTACGCCATATAATTGCCTCCATTAGAATTCCACACTTTTCCTAGAATCCTTTACATGAAAGAAAATAAGATTTCTAAGGCAGGTTCCAAAACATCTTGCTTCCATAGTAATAATCAGTTTTTGGATTCTCTTCCTCGG
Organism: Umbellularia californica; assembly: GCA_028538565.1. NCBI lineage: Eukaryota > Viridiplantae > Streptophyta > Magnoliopsida > Laurales > Lauraceae > Umbellularia > Umbellularia californica. The sequence continues at coordinate 58,476,902 of JAPQWN010000007.1, forward strand.
ATTAAAGAAGGAAACACAATATCTATGGACAGCTCATTCTATAAGGCTATGCCAAGCCAATATATATATATATATATATATATATATTTATATAGGGGATCTTCAAGTGCATCCATCCCTCACCATTTGTGGTGAGGGACACCCCTTTTGGGAAAGTTTCAAGTACAAAAGAGAGGTACAAAAGAGAGGTACACTTCTCTTTTGTACTTGAAACTCCCCCAAAAGGGGTGTCCCTCACCACAAATGGTGAGGGATGGATGCACTTGAATATTCTCCTATATAAATATATATATATGGGTGTAAACGTATATGATGCTCGGATATGGAATGGACACAGCAAGGACATGCCATGCCCCACGGTTACAACAGGGGCACGGATTTCACATATAAAAATTGAAGTATTGGATACAATACAATATGATTCATGGCATATAAGTCTCCGGGTATCATGAGTAAACAAGCGGAGTTGAACCCAAGTTGAGCTTGGCTTGAATGAATTTGGGCTATATACTACTAATGCTATATGGTACCACGATACCTATACAGGAAAACATTCACCTGCACACTACATGCATCCACACCATCCCATAAGTGGGACCCACCTCTGAATTTCACCCTCTACATATGATGCGTGATGCGCAGGGCGCTGGTGAATATTTTCCTACTAATACATGCCCAGCATATCCGAGTCGGACCATCACGTCACTCATATTGGCACTCAATGCTGAACTGTTCTAGGGCACAAGATTTGCATATCATACTTGCCAAGGCCATTATTTCATATAGCTCTTTTGGTTTTCTTTTTACAACAAAAATGTTCCAAAGGAATGTAAATCAATGATATTTTCATCAATTCAGAAATGTTCTAAAGAAAAATTAGGATAGCCATTTCCTACATCTGTGTCCTAAATTTACAAAAAAATGCAATCATATCCTCAATTCTCGTCCCTCGTCCGTATCCGTATCTGTATTTGTATCTAGGCATTGTACCTAATGGTTCAAGATGAATCTATCATTGATAACAAGAAATTTTTATGTGGTTTCATTATATTTCTATTCTCAAAACTTCCCATTCCATAATCTAAAAAGAAAAGAATTAAATATTCAAAAAAAGAAAAAGGAAAGAATTCAATTGTGGAAAAACCCGACTAAGCTCTGAATGGATACAAAGAAATGAAGAAAAAGTTGACAATATTAGCTAATAAATGGAGCAATTCCACCAGTCTAACATGGTAAATACAATTTCTTATTACGCAAAGAAAAAAAAAATTGATACAAGTGTGGTGTGGTAATAAAAACCCTTCAAAATTGGCACATGTCAAAAGATTGGTGACATTAAGGAATACAATTTGTACATTTTTATCAAGTTCAACTAATACACTATTATGGTCGTTAATCACGAACTGATTTAGATTGGTGATTGTGGAATGTGGCTTCCAAATGAAGCGTTTATGCCATTTTATTGAATGCTTAAATCAATGGCGATTTTAACATTTAGCAGCAACACACTCCTCCAAATCATAATTTAGTCAAACTCAAGTGAGTAAGAACAATCTGTCATTTGAGAGAGAATATTGCTGTAAAATTTGAGTGCCTCTCATGGTCGACTCTGCTCATATTATATAAGGGCTGAATGCCCTGATTACATGCAATTAGAATCTTCTCTATATCTAGATCCTAAAATATAGTATTACAAACTAAGTATGTGCAATTGTCTTTTGACTAAGTGAAATATACAGACTGGGCCTAAATGGGCCTGCTAGTGTGGGCTTGGATTGACACCCCCCCCCCCCCTCAAATTGATGCTGGGGAGTCATAAAGCAACAATTTGGAGACAAGAAATTGATGTCGAGGCCGAGGAAGTCCTTTTGTGAAGATATCGGCAAACTGAAGCTCTGTAGGGACATGAGGTAGACTAATGACATCCCGTTTATATTCATCCCTAATAAAGTGGCAGTCAACTTCGATATGTTTGGTGCGTTCATGGAAGACGGGATTTTCAGTGATTCGGATAGCCCCAGTATTGTCGGCATGCAATGAAGTAGGAGAGGTTTGAGTGAACCCAAGTTCCAAAAGAAGTCCCCGTAGCCATAAGATCTCAGAACAAGCAGAAGACATTGCCCTATATTCAGCTTCTGTGGAAGATCTGGACACACGTTCTTGTTTCTTGCATTTCCAAGAAATAAGGGAATTTCCAAGGTACATGCACCAACCCGTAATAGAACGACGTATGTCTGGACACCCTGCCCAGTCAGCATCCGTATAAGCGGTCAGGTGAAGAGGATTATCTTTTGGATAATATAAACCACGAGGAACAGTTCTCAGCAGATAGCGGATAATGCGCTTCACAGCTGTCAAATGAAGATGTCGAGGAGCGGTCATGAACTGGCTCACAAGATTAATAGCATAGGATATGTCAGGTCTAGTGATAGTGAGATAGATAAGACTTCCCACAAGGCGCCGGTAGATATGAGGATCAAGAAGAAGATCGCCATCATCTTTACTCAGCTTGAGATTTACCTCTACAGGTGTATCAACAGGCGAAGAATCATGGAGGTCAGCCAACTCAATAAGGTCTGATGTGTATTTGTGTTGATTAACAAAGAGACCTTTGGGAGATTGATACACCTCTAAGCCCAAAAAATAATGCAAAGGGCCCAAATCCTTCATATGGAAGTAAGTCCTGAGGGATTCTTGGAGAGATTTGATCATAACATCATCCGTGCCAGTGATAATAATATCGTAAACATACACCAGAAGCACAGTAACCCCAGTAGATGTGTGACAGAGAAAGAGAGATGGATCATAAGAGCTCTGAGTAAAGCCACTTTCGCATAAGCGACCCCTGAAGGTTTCGAACCATGCCCGAGGAGCTTGCTTGAGACCATAAAGCGATTTTCGCAATTGACAGACAGACCGCTTGGATGGAGATGGGACTCCTTGTGGTATACGCATATAGACTTCTTCTTGCAGATCCCCATGGAGAAATGCATTTTTGACATCCATTTGGTATAATGGCCAAGATTTAGATGCAGCAATTGCGAGAAGTAACCGAACAGTTGTCATTTTTGCCACAGGAGCAAACGTTTCCTCGTAGTCAATGCCATACTCCTGTCTGTTTCCGAGTGCCACAAGTCGAGCTTTGTGTCTATCCAAGGACCCATCAGATTTAAGTTTGATCGAATAGATCCATTTGCAGCCAATGGGTTTAACTGCTGAAGTACACTCCACAATATCCCAGGTGTGATTCTGATCCAATGCATCCAATTCCTCCTTCATGGCCTGGTTCCAACAATCTTATTGTACAGCCTGCAAATAAGAACTTGGGATAGAGACAGAAGATAGGGTTGTCATCAAAGAAGTATGGGTAAATCCATACCGCGCAGGCGGTCTAGAAGTTCTGGAGGAGCGACGCAAGGCATGAGTAGGCGGGGAACCATTTGCCGGTGGAAGATCAGGAGGACGGCCATCTGCAGTGGTAGGTTTTTCCCGTCAGTGATATACAAAATCAGGATTAAACCTAGTAATGGTTTTCGGATCCGAAAAACCAGGTAAGAGAGCTGGGGAAGATGGTTGATGACAGTCCATGTGAGTTTGGAAAAAATATTGATTTTCAAAGAAAATAACATTTCTAGAAATCCTGACACGACGACCAATGGGATCATAACAAACAAAACCTTTTTGATTAGTAGCATAACCCAAAAAAGCACACCTGCGAGATTGCGCTGTTAGTTTCGTTCTCTCTGTGAGAGGTAGATGAACGTAGCAAACACATCCAAAGGTATGTAGGTGATCAAACACAGGATGATGACCAAATAGTTTAAAATGAGGCGTGGAATGCGCAATGGTAGGAGATGGAAGGCGGTTAATGAAATAGACCGCTGTGGTGAGAGCTTCAATCCAAAAACGAGGGGGAACGGATGATTCAATCAGAAGTGTTCTAGTCACATCAAGGAGATGTCTGTTTTTACATTCCGCGACTCCATTTTGTTGTGGAGTATACGGACATGTACGTTGAGAAATGATCCCTTTATTGTTTAGAAAAGATTGAAAATTATTAGAAACGTACTCCCCCCCTGAGTCTGAGCGCAAAGTTTTAATGCATTTGGAGAATTGGGTGTTAACATAGCTAACAAAAAATTTAAATGCATTAAGAACATCAGACTTCGAATGTAATAAATAAATCCAAGTAAATCTGCTGTAGTCATCAATGAAGGTTACAAAGTACTTGAAATGACTATGTGAAAGGGTCGGAGCAATGCCCCAAACATCACTATGAATTAAGTCAAAACATGCAGTGCTCCGTGTTTTAGAGTGTAGAAAAGGTAAAGTTTTACTTTTTCCTAATTTACAAGCATCACATTCAAAGGAAGCAGAGTCAACAGGTTTATTTAATAATCCAGATTGAAATAAAGTAGACATTGTAGAGGCATTCGGATGACCAAGCCTATTATGCCACAACCGAGAATTATTCTGAATGAAAAAACAAAATAACTGATGTAAAGTTTTATCTTGAATAAATGAAGACACTGGTAAGGAAAAAAGTCTTCCACGCTTAGGCCCCCTCGCGATCACTTCCCCCGACTCCTGGTCCTGCACAACACAACCAGAAGAAGAAAAGGAGGCATTGTAATTATTTTCAACAAGTTGACCCACAGAAACCAAATTGGTAGCAAGATGAGGAGAAACTAAAACATTGGTTAAGGGTAAGGGGCCAGGGGTTTCACCAATAGAGGTGATGGGAAGATGATCTCCGTTGGCAGCTTGAACAGTAAGATGACCAGTGTATGGAACGACATTTTGTAATTTTATGGGTGAAGAGGTCATATGGTTACTTGCACCAGAATCTAAGTACCATGTATTGGAAAGAGATGAAGCAGTACCTGCGATGTTCATGGATGCTAAGGCATTGATAATCATTTGGTTTACCATCTCAGGGGTGAGAGGAGCTGGGGACGCAGATTGTGTTGAGGAACCAGGTTGTGAGGAAGAATTATACTGCATAGAACCACTGAAGTCAGAGGAGGCATATCGTGGAGTGGTCACTGTGTAAGCACTGAGAGCTGACGGCACTGCGTAAGTACCAGGGGTTGACGGCACATAGTTGCGGGAAGTAGAATTGCGACCCTTCTTCCGGCATTCATCAATAACATGACCAGTGGCCTTACTATATCTGCAGATCTTTGCCTTGCATTGATTTGCATAGTGACCATATTTCTTGTAGTTATGGCACTGAACTTTATTGATATCCCGGGGAGGTGGTCTGGTGGTAGCAACATAGGCAAGCAGAGCCTCAGTAGATCCCTGTTGGTCCAGAGTAGTTTTAGTGACCAGACGTTGTTCTTCCCGCAGAAGCTCTTGAAGACAGTCATCCAAGCTGGAAAGAGAAGCCCTGCTCATCAAGTTAGATCTAACTGTCTCAAACTCCTGACAAAGTTTCATGAGAAACTGATCCCGATGGCTACCTTGCTGTAAGAGAAGTAGTTCAGGTAGGAGTGCTTCAGACACCGTAGCAAACTTAATCTCATCATATTCTGACCACAGTCTGCAAAAGCCATTGTAATACTCCTGAATAGACTGGGTGCCCTGATTAAATTGAGAAATGTCGAGTTCCAATGGAAATTGGCGAGCAGCATTGCCTTGTTGATAGATCTTTTTAAGATAGTCCCACATTTCCTGAGCAGTTTTGCAAGGTCTGAGGTTGAGGATAAAATGTGGGTCAACCGAGCCCAGTAACCAGGTTCTGATTTTAGCATCCTTAGTCTTCCAAGCTAAAATCTTCTTGTCATCTTCCTCCGATTTAGATTCAGATCCATCAATGTGTGCCCAGAGTTCCTTTCCTTCTAAGTAAATTTGAAATTGGAAGGCCCATGAGGTATAATTTTTCCCATCAAACTGAACCATTTTAATTTCAGATTTGTCCATTACTAAAGACCAGAAGAAGCACAAACAAATCAGTCTTGTGAAGATATTGGCAAAGAAGATCAATATGATGGATCAGATCATAAGCAGATCAGGTGTTGCAGTAGACATCAACCAATCAGATCACAAACCAATGATGGATCAGATCACCAAGGATGGATCCGTTCACAGCAACCAATAAGATCGAGCAACCAATGATGGATGGATCATATCACAAACCAATCAGCAACCAATGATGGATGGTTCAGATCACAAACCAATCAGATTACAAACTCACCAATGATAGATCAGATTACAAATGATGGATTAGATCACAGCAATCAATCAGATCGAATGTCCAGAACTGTTCCCAGAAGACAGAAAAGGAACAATGCACAAATAGAGTGCAAACAGAGCCCAAACGACCCTGTCGTCAGTGTGTAGATCTTCACGTGGGGCCCACCAAGTGATCCGTATACAGATCTGAGGATGGGGATGGGTGAGCAGCAGAATTCTGCAACTACTGGAAGTGGTCTTAGGCAAAACGAATCCAAATCCAAGATTTTGGATGGCTGTGATGAAAAGAAATGGACAAAACAGATTTTCCACAAAAAATGGTAGATGGCCTACCTCTGATGATCGATAAATCTTGAGAAAATCTTCATAAATATGTATATATCCAGTCGACCAAGATGGGCTGATTCCTCTAAACTGTTGATGATGATCTCAGGTGGGCCACGTCTGATCTGAGACGATCAGGGATGATCAAAGACGATCAGGCTGGAGAGATGATCTCTGAAGGGATTCCAGATCTTGGAAGATGACTAGGAGAATCCACAATACTTCGGATCTTGAAGAATAAAATTAGCTAAAGCACTAATTTTTGACGACCTGGCTCTGATACCATGTCATTTGAGAGAGAATATTGCTGTAAAATTTGAGTGCCTCTCATGGTCGACTCTGCTCATATTATATAAGGGCTGAATGCCCTGATTACATGCAATTAGAATCTTCTCTATATCTAGATCCTAAAATGTAGTATTACAAACTAAGTATGTACAGTTGTCTTTTGACTAAGTGAAATATACAGACTGGGCCTAAATGGGCCTGCTAGTGTGGGCTTGGATTGACACAATCTACATAAACATATTCATTTTAGGGTGGATCAAATACAACATCTAACATGTGCATGCCACGCTCATGAAGCTTCTTATGTGAAAGAGCTAGAGTGGGATGGTGCAAGGCTCAATGGATTTGTTTTGGGTCTGATTTAAAAGATTGTTCTGTGGCTGTGAATGTTACTGCTTAGACAGCTGGATTCAGGATACTTTAAGGGGCTCAGGGGATAGATATGTAATTGTTCTCAAAACCTGTCTACTTCTCACAATGCAATGTGGATGATTGGACGGAAGTTAGAGGAACCAAACATCTTATAAATTCTTAACATATGAAAAAGAATGACCAGCCTAGTTGATAAGTGTAAGGATCCAAACCCAAATTTTTCCATTTAATATTATTTTTACTAATACTATGATTTGTGTGTGCATGCCTGCATTCTCTGTGACTGTTTCGGGCATTCATACAACCATTCCAATCATTGCATGCATTTCGAGGAAACTTTCTACAGACCAATGACGCAGCGTGGGTAGGGGAGAATAACCAAGGGATTATTATCTAAGCTATGTATTAATTTGGAAAACAATTCTTAATAAAATAGAAAGTAACTAATTTAACATAGTAATGACTAATTACTAAATTAGGAAATCTAAGAAGTCTTCTAGATATTGCAAGCCTTCAGGCATAGACCTTTAGGCAGGGCCCAGTAGTCTGGCCTGCATCATCCAAGTGGGACCCACCTTACTGCCCCTCTTGGCAGTGGTAAACCGGACCAAGCACTTCTATCGCTGGTCTGACCGGCAGTAACCTAACCCATCTAATCCAAGTTAGGAAACCCACTTTTAGAGAAACCAGAACGCTGCTTTATTGACCCTCTCAGTGGCGATAAACCAGAAACCGTGTCCTTAGCCAGTTATACCCAGCACAGACCCTGTATAGAAACAATAATTAACCAGTACACCACCCCTTGTAGCGGCAGCAAACCGTTGTCACACCTAGCAGCGGCGGTAACTTGACCAGTGACCTAACCCCACAAGGTTAAGCCTCCTAACCCTTCCAGCCAACCTTAGACACTGTAAAAACAATTGCTACCCTCTGTCTCCTCCATTGCCAAGTTCCCAACCTCTTAGAGACTCCAATCAAGCCCTAAACCCCTCTTTCTTCAGCCTCTGCACTCTACCAACTAGAAGGGAGAAGAACCAAAGCATCTAAGCCTGGACCAGCATCTTCATCATCCTCAAGCATCTGATTTGAATTCATCTCGAACGAACATGCCAGTAATCAAGCACACCATCTAGCCATTAATTTTGCAATCCTTACCTCCCAAACATGCTATTCTACGTGTTTTAAATCTGATTTCTGTGTTCACTTAATTCCTCTGATGTCATGCTAATTTTTCTTTCTATATTCTAAACCTAAAATGTGCATCATTTGTCATAACATCTTTATGCATTGTTATTCCTAGATGTAACCTCAGGCATGTCCACTCTTGTTAAATCTGGTGTTCTAGGACTAGATCCACGCATGTTCCTTGTTCCATATTTAATCTACGTTATTACCAACATCCTACATGCATTTTTATCATTGTTTTATGATTTGCTATTCGGACCAGCACAGTTCCTGTGTCTGTTTGACCCATCAAAATGCTGAACTAAGTGAGCCAGAACCTCTAGTTTTGACCGTATTCTACTGATCTATGTAATGGTTCTAGAACCACATAGTTCAACACAAGACGAATAAGTTACGACCAGTTTAGAGAACATGTTTCATTCTACCAGAGTGAAGAAATTCTGTGTATGAGTTCCGTTGCAGCCCCTATTAGGCTTGACCAAACGATCTCCGATTTTGCTCTACTTGTTCAAGTTTTCTCTCGTCTCGTTGTTAGCTAACGAATTTACCTGTTTGTAGGATTTTACTTTACTGTGCCCCGTCTTCATCAGTAAAATGCACCTTCCTGTGGGCGGTAGTAAATCCGGGAAAATTACTGGAGATGCAAATATAAGTTAGCTTCCATCTCCAAATGGACTCACCTGATTCTGATTTAAAACGAAAGGACTGAAATTCTTGGATTGAACAAGGGTTAATGTAGAATTGTATTGTTTTCTGTTCCACGTATCCTGCCTCACTTTCCACCATGACGTGTGTGATTGTCTTGTATGCTTTGTATCTGCTGTATGTTTCTATTCTTGCATTAGGTTTATCTTACTTTTAAGAATTACGTTACACAAGTAGGGGGGAGTTCATGGTAAGGTAAGTGGATTTTCCTAATGTGTGTGACCAGCGAGTGTGTGCTCCTTGAATAACGAAGTTGCATAAGGAAGCGGTTCACGGTGTGGGAGATTTTTCAGATTTTGGGTCATGACAATAAGTAGGGTAAATTGCATCCATTTTGGACATTTCCCAATGGCCTGTTTGAATCATTAGCAGAATACAGGAGAAAAGGATTCGTGTATTTAGATAACCAAAGTTACGTAGCTGTAAGCAGACAATTTTTTGCTCTTTACCATAACCATTTACAGGTAAAATGACTGCAGGGAAACCAAGTTCCCAGAATCCAAAAAGGGCCAAAGGTTGACACCATTTAGAAGTCGGTAGTATGCAATGTGTTGGGGCCATGAAACCATAAATAAGATACCTAACTGTAAGCAAACTGCTCCCAAACAAATTACTGAAAATTACTACCATTAAGAGGGGAATGTATTCATTCCAGACATGACATAGAGACAATCTTCCTGGGGTGCTTTGCAAATTAGAATTTGAGAAGGCATGCGACAGAGTGGATTGGGACTTCCTTTACTACATGCTTTGTAGAACGGGTGTTGGTGATAAATGGAGAAGTTGGATTCGAGAATGTGTGGCTTCAGCTAGATTCTTGGTTCTCATTAATGGGTCCCCAAAAGGTGTTTTCCCTGCCAGCATGGGTCTTCGTTAGGGAGACCCACTTTCTCCCTTCCTCTTCGTCATTGTAGGGGAGGCACTCAGTAGGATGATATCCAAGGCTGAAGGTTCTGGATTGGTCCACGGGTTCCAACCGTCTCAAGGCACTCCAATGATGAGTCATCTTCAGTTTGCAGATGACACTATGAACTTTTGTGATGCAAAAAAAGAGGATATTATGAATGTTAAGGTGACCTCTTGTGCTTCGAAGCCATCTCAGGCCTGAAAGCTAACTTTTACAAAAGCGAACTGATTGGCATTAGAACAAATTATCAAAGTTAAGGCAATCTAGCTGTCATATTGGATTGCAAGGTGGGTGGCTTATCAAACTCGTATCTGGGTTTGCCCTTATGCATTGGCAGCATATCGTAGCGGCCGATATATCGGCCGTGGCGGCCCAGGCCGCCACGCTTAATTGAAAAAAACAGTCATCTGACCGCTACGCGAATGTAGCGGCCGCTACAGGGCCGCTACGGGCCGCTACGGGGTGAGAAAATTTTCTATTTTCCAAATTTTTTTAAAATGCATAATAAAACTTATTTTTTTTCTTCTTCTCTCCAAATAACATTTCTATACAACTCTTTTACCCTTTTATGTTTAAAAGAACACCAAAAAGCACATGATCTCGCCGAATTATAGTCAATACAAAGAGTTCTTCTCAATGATTCTTCTCTAAGTACATCCTATTAGACACTCCCTTTGGTATATGCATTTTTTTCTCTAGGTACTCTTAAGTCTTGACTTCATGACATAGTTTTTTTTTTATAAGCCTTTCATTAGTTTCTAAGTTAGCATAACTAAGCAACATGAACACATGTAAAAAAAAAAAATCATTACTATTATTTTCTATTTATACAGCGATACAGGACCTCATATAGTGAGGGGACCGCTACGCCCCCTTACCTTAGTTACTTTTGCAAAAAAAATACATTTTCTCTCATTTTCCAATATTCTAGATTTTCTAGAATTTTTTCAAATTTTTTTGACTATTTTTTCAAATCGCACCGCTACACCGCTACGCTACGTATCGCCCGCTACGTAGCGTTTTGGCGGCAGGCCGCTACGCCCACCGCTACCGATATTTTCATCCTTGATTGGCAGATCGTCTAAAGCTATTTGGAACCCAGTGTTGGAAAGAGTTGGAAAGAAACTTGCACCTCAGAAAGCCAATTATTTATCCTTAGGAGGTAGAATCACTCTAATCAGGGCAGTTCTATCCAATCTCCCTATTTACTTCATGTTGCCTTTTAAGTACCCTGTTTCGGTGTTGAATCGAATAGAGAAGCTTCAACGGGATTTCCTGTGGCAAGGGCCACTTGGTAGATTGGAAATCTGTGTGCAAACCCAAGAGAGGAGAATTGGGCATAAGGCCTTTAAATCATATGAACAAGGCCCTCTTGGGTAAGTGGTTGTGGAGATTGGGAGAAGAACAAGACATCTTATAGTTTCGTGTCATCTCAAGCAAATATGCGGCTATGAGGAATGGTTGGAATATTCAAGAATCCCCATACCATCACTCGAGCATTCGGAAGGGTTTCATCTCAGTCAAGGATTTTTTTTTTTTTTTCCTCAACATATGAAATTCAAAGTTGGTAATGGGGAGAGGGTTCTCTTCTGGCATGATGTGTGGGCAGCTGACACTCTGCTTGCTGTCTGTTTCCCGGATCTTTTCTCATGTGCAAGCAAAAAGAAGCGAAGATTGTTAGCTATATGGCCAAAGATGGAAATGGTATAGTTGTCTGTGGCACTGTTTTTAGTAGACATCTAAGAGACTCAGAAATTCACTAGTTCACTGTGGATCACCTTCTCCTTAAGTGCAAGCTTGCAAACTCCGTTTGGTTATCAATACTCCATTGGTTTCAGGTTTAGTTATGCTTTGCCTAATTCGTTGCTTACTACAAGCCTTGGAAGTTGACAGGGTGCTAGTTAAGAGGTAGGACCCTGTGGAATCTCTCATTCATGGAGGTTCTTTGGCACATTTGAAACGAGAGAAATGCTAGATGTTTTGAAGGGAAAGCCTCTCGCTTAGAAGAAGTGATCGACAATCAATTTCAATGTGGCAGCATGGGCATCTATCCTTCCATGCTCCCGTGATTACTCCATCAACCTAATTCTTCAGAAATCGAGTGACGTGGCTTTCAGTTAGCTAGCGCAAGGCGGTTGGTTTGTTTTCCTTTTGCTTGTGTTGGGTCCTGTAGTGCAGTGGCCCTGAGGTAGTCTCAGTCCTCTACTCCTTTCAGTACATCCCTCTTGTACTGCTTTTCCCTTCATTGAAAGTTATCATTCCAAAAAAAAAAAGGGGAATGGCCTGTACCTCAACACATTAATGCACCAGTTCAGCTGACAGCCATTTCATGTATCGTGTATTAAGAAATATAATTGGAAAATATTAAAAAGTCAGGGACGGTTTTGTTGTTCTTGAAAGTTTACAAGGGTTTTTTTTTTTTTTGTAATATTGAAAAATATAATAAAATAGATCAAAATGTAGAAATAGAACTCATGTAGCTGACCCCAGCATATTTGGGACAAGGCTTTGCTGATGATGATGAAAAATATAATAAAATATGTAGCAGACCATCCAACCCTAAACAACACAGCTGTAGAGTTCCTTTTCAGAAATTCCTCTTCTTTTTTCTTTATTTTCCATGTTTCTCAATTCTAGGGTTTTGCAGATCCTATGATGAAAAACCCTATGTGTGTGCGTGTGAATCGATCGATACACCAAGATATCAGAGAACTCAACCTAGTAGAAGATTTCCATATTAAGAAGATCAGTGGAGTAGATTGAAGAAAAGATTAAATATTTGAGGGTTTCAAGGCTGGACAAAAATTCAGCAGAGTTGTCTGTAGATGTCCTTTTTTTTTTTTTTTTTTGGAAGAAATCTGATGGTTCTACAGTGATTTTTCCTAGAAGACATTATCATTAGATTGTTGGATTAAAGGTTAGAGAGGTTTAGCTCAGATACTATTTTTGAATTTTTAAATCAGTTCCTGAGAGTTCCTTCCAGAACAGTCATAATTCCAAGGTGCAGTTTGATCAGAGTTGCAATTTTTAAATCCTAGATATAGGTATCGAAACCATTCAAAATTTGGAAGCTTTTGGTATTCTGATTCATATCAAGCATTGAAGGAGGAAGAACTCCATATGAAGGTAGTGCGCGGTTTGCTTTGAAGATTCCCAGAACTGACGACCTCTCTGTCCATGTCCGATTGGGTAAAGGATCATTTGGAAAAGGGAATTTGAAGGTGACTGCAAGCGAGCGAATATGGCTTAAAGCTGAGGAATAGAGATAGCTGAGGATCAAAGACCATCTGGTATGGATCTTTTTTGAAGGTTTTCAAGCCCTAGGCTGACATCACCAAACATGTCTCTCATTTTATTGTTTTGGGTGCATTTAGCCATCCAATTCTGTTCGCCTGATTTAGAAGTCAAGAATAGATCCAAATGAGATTAAGAGGTACCGCTTGAACGTGTTTGTGGTTATGATGGTTCAATAGGAGGACTGTTTGTTATAGACCTAGTACTCTTGGTTTGAGGAATTGTCACGGAGTCCAAGCAATGGGGAGAGATAACTGTTATCTTTCTAACAGCTATCCAAAATTATGAAATAAAAAAAACAAACTTACAAAAAATCTACAAGAAAAAATCATAGACAGATCTATGCAAGAAAAAACAAACTTACAAATAAGGGCAAGTTTGCGTAGCACTGTGGAAACACAGATCTATGCAAAACGTTTTCTGTGTTCCGTGGAAAACGAAGTCTGAAACCACCCCCCCCCCCCCCCCCCAAAAAAAAAAAAAAAAAAAAAAAAAACCCAAAAAAAGGGTTCATTTTCCACTTTTCTTTGCAGAAATGCAGCTACACCAAACATGGATTTAACAGAAGTGTGGAAAAGGATCATCTACATGGAATTGGAAAAGGTAAAGATCTTAGGCCCGGTTTGGTTGAAGGCATTTCTGACAAGGAATTGGGCTTGTTGGGAATTTCTTACATGATGTAACATCGTGTCCCCTAGGCATTCCAAATACTCTGTTTGATGCAAGAATTCAGAATTCCATACCACATGAAATGGCACTTTTAGGGGATGTTTCTTTACTAGAATTTATGACAAGAATTTGGGATGTTGAGTTTTTTTTGACATGATGTGTCCCCTGGCATTTGAAATTCTATGTTTCTTTCACCAGAATTTCAAATTCCAACCACCTAAAAGGTCTCAAATGACCTTTTGGAATTCCAAGAATTCCACTCTCTATATATTTTGCTGGGATTTCAAATCCTCCATCAAGAAGAGGGATTTGGAATTCCACCTAAGGGGTCATCTTTTGGAGAATTTGAAATTCCCCGAGACATGAATTCTTGGAATTCTGGTAAAGAAACGGGCCCTTAGCCGAATGAAATCCCAAAATTCCAGCATTCTAAATGCTAGAGGGGGATTGGGCATTTGGAATTCTACTTTGGAGGGCAGCATTTGGAATTCTCAAAATTCCCCCAAAAAGAATTCTCAAAATTTTTCCAAAAAAACAGGCCCTTAGTATTAGTGGGTATTGAATCTCATGGTTCATCTACATTGTCTAGAAGATCTACATTGTCTAGAAGTTCTATAATGGCTTCTCCAACCTGGGTTTTTAATACAAGAGCCACGGATCATGTGACATGTATGCATTCATAATTTAAGTCATACACTCCATCTTGTCGTGGAAATATACGAACTGCTAATAGTACTCTCACACAAGTAGCAGGAGGGGCCCATCCATGTTTTACCCAAGTTATCCTTGTCAAAAGTTTTACATGTTCCTCATTTTTCGTTTAACATTATCCCTGTAACCACAAAATCCCATAATTGTTCTATCACTTTCTTTCCGTCTCATTGTGGTGCTCCAAGACTTGAGGATTTGAGGACAGGAAAGATGATTGGTGGTGACCATGGGAACAATGATCTATGTATATTGGACCTTATATAGAATAGGTCAACATTTTTTTTTAAAATTTGACACCAACATTGAATATGTTGATTCCAAATCTCATAAATGTTTATCTTCTTTAAACAATAGGATTAGGGTCAAGAAATAAATTATGACCCTCGTCAATTTACAAAGAACTGAAGTACTTATCCAACTAGTGTGAATGAAAATAGTAGTATTCCATTTGAGTGGTTTCACACAGATGTATGATATTACATTTCAGGAGAAGTTTGCATCCTTTGGAGGAGGTACTTTATGGGGAGTTGCTGAGTCTTATTTCTAACATGTTTCTTTGTAGGAATTCTAAGGACTCGAATTTGTAAACCTTCCACATCCAAAGAGTTCTCGGCGAAAGCTTTCTACTTGTCTTTAGAGGAGAACCTTTCTTTGAGGGCTTCTTTTACCCTTGTGAGGTTGGGGCTAGTTCCTCTGCGGGTCAAGGCGTTTTGTTGGTTATCTATTGCAACAAAGGTCAAACAGAAGACAACTTAAGGAGAAGACAGTTCACTTTTATTAATATTTCAGACGTATGTGATGTGTGGTACGGAGGAGTCGGTTAATCATCCTTTTCATCACTGTGAGGTGGCAGTCAGTATTTTGGCGTAGGTTTTTAGGGAGGTGCGGTCTTGGTTGGTGTTGCCCTGGAGATATTGCGGATGAGGTGGAGTCTTAGAGGGGTGGCTGTTTCATTGGGTGTGGCTGCATCCTATGGGGAATTATCCCTTTTTCAGTTTTGTGGTCTATTTGGAAGGAAAGGAACAACAGGATTTTTAGGGGTGCTTCTGCATCATTAGCGGAGTTGATTTCCAAGGTCCCCTTTAGGATTGAGAAATGGGCATTGGTTAGAAAGGAGTTTTCCAATTTCAATCTTAATGATAGTCTTTTCAATTGGGAAGTTTGCATGGGGCGCGGCTCTTATAAGGTGAGAAGCTCCATTCATTGGTCTCCCCCTCCTTTTGGGGTGCTCAAGTTTAATGTGGATGGAGCTGCGAGGGCAAGCCAAGGCCGGCAAGTGTTGGAGGAATGTTGTGCAATTGTAAGGGCGAGGTTTTAATTATGTTCTCTAAGCATTGTAGGAGTTTGTGATTCTAATGAAGCTGAGGTGCTAGCTATTTTAGAAGCTTTTCGGTCATTTTCAAGATATTTTTCCGAGTCACTTATTATGAAAAGCAATTCCTCCAATACGATAGCTTGGGTGTGTAACTGAAGGTGTTCCATTGGAGGTTTCAATTTCTTTCTTATGAGATTAGGGAATTATCTTCTATTGTTAACATTTTATTTTTTTTTTTTTTTTTTTTTTTTTTTTGTCATGTAATTAGATCAGGCAACTCTACGGCAGATGTTTTAGCTAGGCAACGGGTGAGAGGAGGTATCCTTGGGTGGGTGTTGCTATGTAATTGAGGGTGGGGGTACAAGAGCTTTGTGCTTTCCCTTTTTCCCTGTTTGTAAGTTGTTTTTAATGAAGTTACTGTTACTATTCAAAAAAATAAAAATAAAAATAAAAATGCAAATGTATGGTATGCTCCTATTACTTATGTTTCAGGATATTGTTATTTTGCTTCTCTCGTTGATGATACTAGCAAATGTACATGGAGTACCATATGAAGTCTCCTGACTCTGAAAATTTTGAAAATTCACATAAATTAGTTTATACAAGGCTTAAAGGGAAAAATTAAAATATCTATGTCAGATAACCGAGAAGATTATATCTCTATCAAATTTCAGTCATATTCTCTAGAAAATGGGATAACATGGCAAACATCCCAAACCAAACCAAACCAAGCCTTTTCCCACTAGGTGGGGTCGGCTATATGGATTTGACGACGCCAATCAAATCAGTTTAAGGCCATGTCTTCCGTTAGATCCATGTAGGCAAGGTCATGTTTAATAGTTTCTTTCCAACTTCTCTTGGGTCTCCCTCTCCCTCTCCTACTCCTGGCAATCTCTATGCCTTCACACCTTTTAACAGGTGCTTCCATTGGACGCCTTCTAACATGGCCAAACCATCTTAGTCGATTTTCTCTCATTTTATCTCCAATCGGTGCTATTCCTACTTTGCCCCTAATCTCTTCATTCCTAATCCTATCTCTCCTTGTGATCCCGCACATCCATCTTAGCATTCTCATCTCCGCAACTTCCATCTTCTTAACAGGATTATGCTTTACTGCCCAACACTCTGATCCATATAACAATGCTGGTCTTACCGCAACCTTATAATACTTTCCTTTAACCCTGAGGGGGACTTTCCGATCACACAAGACCCCCGAAGCACTCCTCCATTTGGTCCACCCGGCCTAAATCCTGTGACTTACATCAATATCAATCCCTCCATCCTATTGCACCATCGATCCAAGGTACCTAAAGTTTTCTTTCTCTACAATCTTTTGTGTGCCTAAACTTACTTCTATGTTACCAAGTGTCCTACTTTAGCTAAACTTGCACTCCATATATTCCGTCTTGCATCGACTTAGCCTAAACCCTTTTGTCTCTAACATTTTCCACCATACTTGTAGCTTAGCATTCACTCCTTCTCTCGTCTCATCTACTAAAACAATGTCATCTGCAAATAGCATACACCACGGCACCTCATCCTGAATATGTCTTGTAATCTCATCGATAACTAGGGCAAACAAGTACGGGCTTAACGCTGAGCCTTGGTGTAGACCAATCGTGATAGGAAACTCCTTAGTCTCTCCGCCAGTCGTCCTTATAGATGTCACGGCTCTATCATACATATCCTTTATCGCCTCAATATATGCGACACACTCTTTTCTTTTCCAGTACTCCCCATAGAATCTCCCTAGGAACCCGGTCATAGGCCTTCTCCAAGTCATGTTCATAAAACTAAGAAGCAGAATGGGGTTGCTAAATGTAAGGCCCCTGGCCTTAATTAGGATGATTAGTGTTAATAATTAGGATTAAGGTTAGTTAATCATGGTTAGTGGCCTAATGCGTTAGTTTTAGTGTTAAGAACAGTTTCAGTATGTTTCAGGGTGACTGGAGTGAGTTTAAGGGTGGTTGGGGGTATTTTGTAAATTATGGAAACTAGGAGGGGTTAGATGTAATTTGAGAAACTTAGCGTAGTCGGCTGCATCCGATAGCTCTCATCATCCACGTCGTCTTTCATGTTGGGCTCGTCATGATATGGCGGCCCGAAACCCATCAAAAGAGCCCTTTTCATTTTAGACCCTAAAGCCCCTTTCTTGTAAATTCAGGGAACTTTATCTACAAAAACCTAGACTCCTTCCTTTTATCCCTTTACATAACTTCACTACACTTTCTCCTCCACTCTCTCCACTTCCTCTCCATTGCCCTCTTCAAGCTCAAGTCTGCCAAGGAATCCCTAGCCAAGCTCAAGCTGCTCCAAGCCTCCAAGACCACCACCATCCGCTTCCCCAACCTCTTCTTCATCCTTTTCCCTTTTCTAGGTGAGCTAACGGCCCCCAAACTTCATGTAGATTTCCCAAATTTTTATTCATGGTAGATACCCTTTATAAGCTCATTTATGATGATTTGGTGCTTTTGAGGTTTTGAATGGAGTTTAATGGTGAATGGATGAAAGGCCTTTAAAATGCTAGATGGGTGTGACAAATAGGTGCCTTGGACTGCCCTTAGAAGGTATTAGGAACCCCATTAGATGTAGAGGAGATGGCTCCCTTGAAATCCACTTTGATTCCCTAGCAAATTCCAATTTTGAAGGTTACAGCTACTCCTCGAGGATCCACTATGAGCCATAAGCTTCAGAAGAGGCTAACCGTAGGTTGCACTACGGTTAGGCCTGTAGGTGCCCTACGGCTAGCCGTGGGCAATGAACCCTCTCTGTTTGAGGGTTACTGTATATCTTGAAACTACGATGGACAGGGATTGAACCTCGACAAGCTCACGGTGAGCAGTGCAGCTAGCTATAGAAGCCCCACGACAAACCGTGATTCAGTTCTGTCTTAGGGTTGCCATTCATCCCGAGACCCAATCCCGAGAGTTGGGTCTGACAGACCCAAACTTACGGTGACCTCACGGCTAGCCATTCAGCTAGCTGTAAAAGACCCCACAGCTGGCCATACGATGGCTTACGGCTAACCATAGGCTCATTTTCCAGCGTTTTGAACTTCGGGAAATTGAAACCCTTGCCCATAGAATTATGAACTTTTGCATAGGTAATTGATGAATATGATTGAGACCAATGGTAAGTGGATGTGTAAGCTTGATATCTCCCCGGTTATGCATGTGGGACCCGTATTGTACTAAGTGAGTGGTGGAGTGGACCTTCGGGATACCTTTAACCTTCAAAGCACCAAATCCATTACATAGGCTATCATGGAACCGTTTAGCCACTATGTTAGACATTATGGACCCTACATGTACAAAACAACCCCTAACCCTAGGTTTGCTTAGTGTATATCCCTTTTGACTCGTGGATCCTGTATTGCCGGTTAGGTTAGTGCTTCCGTATATTACATGACATGTGCATGCATCGGTCCTTCTCGTAGGTCTTTATATTACTGTTCTTTATGTATTTAGGACTTAGTATGTATTTATATGGATGTATTTGGACTTTAGGGCCCAACTTTGGTTAGCATCTCGCGGGAGATGGCCAATGAGTATGTAATCTGTTAGGGTGGGTGCCGAGCTAGCGAAGGGGGTATTGGGGA
Source organism: Umbellularia californica (assembly GCA_028538565.1). Lineage (NCBI taxonomy): Eukaryota > Viridiplantae > Streptophyta > Magnoliopsida > Laurales > Lauraceae > Umbellularia > Umbellularia californica. The sequence goes on from JAPQWN010000007.1 coordinate 58,496,468, forward strand.
CTACTCAGTTTGTGATTATGGGTATGTTTGGATCAAACGCTCGTGTGGAGTGGCTCCTCTTTGCTTTGCTCTGTTTTGATTGTGATACCAAATGAGAGACTAGCCGGACACTTTGGCTGTGTGAGATCTTTGACCCTTTGAGTCAGGCACCACTCGGCTGATTCAGTCTCCCACGGTTTGGGCACCACCCCATGGTTAGGGCTTACTTGCATGCATTATTTATCATTTGCAGATCGGGTAGGTGGACAAACTCCATCAGGCCGGCATGTATTTATGCGAGTTAATGCGCAATCGTGCTGTTTGCATTTGTTTTGATTGGGTTTGCCCGAGTTGCATTATGATTTCAATCGCGCCTGAACCAATGAGCCTATGTGGAGTGTCCCGTTGCTAGAGTCTATAGCTAAGGACTTGTCTTTACATGATTCCATTAGTATCGTTTCTATTCATGCCTTTACGCCTAACTGTCCGTTCATTGTTACTGTTATGACCTTTATTATCATTATTCTGTATCGATGCATATTATCTATTTATTTACATTTATTTACCTGACAAATTATTGTAATCTGACGATGCTAAATTTGGTGCTTAAGTACCGAACCCCCACTAGGCCAAAGGTTGAGGCGGTCCCGGAGGATCAGCCAGCGGAGGGGCATTACAAGTAGAGGACAGACGATGTAGTGTCACGTCGTCAGGTCCTACACATGAGAGCCATATCTATCACCCGTTTGGACATCTTCTATTTTGAGATTACACATGTATACCTTTTGTAGGCCATTGTTTTAGGTTATTGGCCTCACACTTTACTCTAATTCATTTTTGTAATTCAAATTTATAGTATGCCTTTATGTTACATGTATCAGCTCTGTTATTATTATGCCATATTTGATTTACCATTTGAGCAAATTGTATGAATTGATGCTTCCACGATTTGATTATGGTGACTGATCATTACACATAACCTCACTGCGAACTTCGATCCACCCGGAATTGTGGCCACAAATGTAAATTGAAGGAAAAATTTTAACTGGCCTCGATTCTTGCCCCCTGGGGATGCTGTTAGGATCCAAACTGGATATCGGGGGTGTCACGCTAAATGTAAAAATCAACATCTGTTGGAGGTAGCAGGAGCCTTATTGCTTGAGATGAATGTTTCACAGTCTTACTGGTTAACGGTTGTATTAATTGCAACGTTCTTCATAAACAGCATGCAATCATGTGTTTTAGGAGGAAAATTCCAATACAAGTCTTATGTCTGACAGCGTCAGTGTTTCTAGTTCCCCTGAAGATGTTTGGGTGCGCATGTTTTGTGTATTTTTCCAAAGCAGCATCAAGATAATTTGGACCTGACGACGATGAAGTGCATTTTTGTTCACTATTCAAGTACACAAAAAAGGGTGTGCTATCTTCCTGGAAAGAGCAGGGAACGGTTTGTCACTATAGATGCAACCTTTGATGAGAATAAAGCATATTATTCTACACAATGAAAAAAATTCATGAAGCTGACAACAAAGGGGTGAGTAGTAGACAGAGGAAGATTTCTCTATTGGTTCAGTCAGTGTATCCACCATCCTTGTTGAAGAAAGTGTTCAAGAAGATCAGACAACCCAAAAAATACAAATTATAAAAGACTCCATAGAAGCAATCGCGGGTGTACTCTTGCAAGAAAATGAAGACTCGATCATTGTTCCCAACTGGAACTTCATCAACGGAAGCCCTGGACTCAAGTATACAAAAAGGTCACCCGTCTCAACTTGATTTGAATCTTGACCTTCCCATTGGATTGTGTAAGGTGCACAATCGGCAGTCTTGTGTTACCGTTTACCCAACATCCTATACAAAATTTCTTTTCCAATGACTATTTATCTCCTTCCATTCATGCTTTTGTTACCTAGTTGTCATATGAAGTATGAACGCATGCCTATACGTGTTTCTAAGGTGTTAACACACCCTACATGGAAGGATGTTATGATTGAGGAAATGCAGAGTACTAGAAAAGAATGGTACTAGGTAATTGGTTGATCTTCCAAAAGGGAAGCATACAATAGGCTACAAGTGGTTTTTTATACTCAAGCATAACCCAAACAGTTCCTTTCAAAGGTACAAGGCAAGACAAGTGGCAAAGGGATCATTTTCTCATCACCATCATCATCACAGCCTTGTCCTAACTATGTTGTGGTGTGCCACGTGAATTTTGTTTTTTTGTACCTATCCTAAGCCAAATCCTCACATAGGTTGCACCTCTTTGGATCTACTCCTGCTACTTCCATCCACCTCTTCATCCTTACCCCTTTTCCTTGGTGGGCTATCAATCTGTATAGAAAAACTTTTTCCTCAACAAAGCCGTTGCTGTCGAAAGCACTCCTAACCATCTCAAGAAAGCTTCTCTTAATTTATAACATATTGAAGCTACTCCTAAATGCTCTCTAAAGCACTCATTCATGATTTTATCTTTTGAAATTTTACCACACATCCATCTCAACGTTCTCATCTTTGCCACACTCATTTTGTGCATACGTTGCTTCTTGATTGACTAACATTTTGCTCCATACGTCATAGTTGCAAAATCAGAAACTTTTTCTCCAGTTGCAAAATTCAACTCAATCAGAGTAATATTGCCTCTAACAACCAATTTATCATGGCCTTTGTATCAACTAGACGAAAAAAATGCTTTCTTATATGGAGTTTTAAAATAGGAATGCATGGATTCAACCAACAGAGATTGTAGTAAACGGTCAGAATGAAAAGTGTGCGACTCAAAAACCCCAGACACATGTAAATCAAGCAATACAACATAGTTGCTACGTAATTCATCTTTGAACCAGCACTCTCGTCCCAAAGCTACAATGACTTGGAGTAAATAAATCTGTCTATTACCTTTTCTGGAGGACTAAAAATAGTTAAGAAATACGGTCAAGAAAAGGAGCAATTTGATGGTCCTCAACAGCATTTTAAAGATTAATATCGAATCTTTAAAAATAAACAAATAAGAAGCTTATAGTTCAAAGGTCTAGCCACCATTAAAAAGGGTGTGTGCGCGCGCGCACGCGAGAGAGAGAGAGAGAGAGAGAGAGCTTATGGTGAGCACGGCCTTGGAACTACAATGTCATATTGCAGTTGAAATATGTTAGGGAAATGATAAATTTAGGTTAAATTTCATCTATTATGGAGCTGTCCATATTACTGACCAGTTGGTATAAAAATAAGTCAATAAATATATGAGAGCAATATCGGTGCTTCAATGACATCAGTCCAGTCCAGCAACAAATCAATGATCTGAATTAAACATTTGAATGAACGTTTTCATAAAATTGTTGAGAATGAGATACAAGGACTATTTTCAAGTCTGCACATGACATGAACAGATACATCGTTGAACCAAAGAAAATGCCATGACTTTCTTTTTCACCACTCACTACAAGTGTTCTCAATTCTCCTATTGAAAATATTAACTTCGAGATATCCTCTTACATAACAGAGAAATCAATTTTATAATCATGCACATAGAATGCCTAATGGGATGTTCAACAGATGACAAGACATGCTCAAATATATCATAGCTACCCCCTATGTTGCAGCAATTGCACTACTGCTGCTGCTTCATGACTGCAACTTTTTTTTTTTTTTTTTTACTATCACACAAAGCTATTCTCACTCAAAGAAAAAAAAAGGATGATGGAATCACTTAAAAGCTGAATCAAAGCTCCAAGCAAAGAATAACCAGAAGTAAATGTAAAGAACCATCAGTCACTTGAATGAGGTTTTCCTAACTTGGTGACCCTACAATTCAATGCATTGAAGAGAAGACGCAGAGAAGTGGACTTGCATAGTTGTGGTATGATTTATACTGAATGTAATAAATTCTCAATTTCTTTTCGTTCATAATAAAGAAGCACATGACATGCAGAAGCCAATTTCTTGCAGTGATTCTGAGAAGTAAGTATAAGGTATGAGAAACTTGAATAGAATTACATTTTCAATCATGTCTATTTATGTCCAAATGATGGCATTTGATCAAATTCCAGTCAAGTGCCTTAATCATGTATGCCAATTCAAGCACTTAAATTGGGCCTAAAACACTAAACAATTGGGTTTCATAATTTCATTTCATTCTCACACTCCATTAAAAACAAAGTAAAACATCAAAAAAAACCACCTTTTTATTCTTTTCTCTCTAGAATATCTTCACAGCCGCTATCTCAAACTCTCAAAATAAGACTTATAAAATAGCCAAAGAAACATTAAAACAAAAAAAAAAAATGATCTAAAAACATGGGTAATTTAGTAATTAAACTCAACTAAGACAAATACAAGAAAACTATCAAAACCCATTTCCCACTGTCAAGAAAATCATGCAATCCAAAACCAACAAATAAAAAAAAAAAAAAAACAAAAAAGAAACTGAGCAAAAGGGTGTAAACCCAACTTAAATGAAAGTCAAGCAAACATCAAAAGAAGGAGGAAAAAAAATACAACAGAGAAATAGAAAGAGAAGAAGAAAACCAAAAAAAAAAAGTATTGAGATGGGTTACCAGTACTATTAGGGTGATTAGGTGGAAAAGAGCTAGCAGCGATGGTGGGCGTCTTTCTTCTTCCGATGATGATGAATATGATGATGACGATAGTCTCTTGAAGCTGTGGAGGAGACGAGAAACTGGTATTTGGGGTTTTTGTTTTGGGGATCCGTATCGTTGAGAAACAGAAGACGATTTCCGCTACTTCTTCAAAAGACCCCCGACGCCATCGGGCTCACGAGAAATTCCTGAGCTCCTCGTTGGACCCACTTCCACTTGTGAGTCCAGAGTCCAGATCCTTGCTAGGTCTCCGACTGAGTTAAAAAGGAGTGCCTGCCGACCAATTAAAAATTCTAGTCTCTCAAAATGAACGCTTTCCCCTTGTCATCAAATGTCTCAAAATTTTACTCCCAGACAGGGTGATGGAATTCATTTCCAATGGCATGGATTTTCTATTGGTGGGCCACAATATGAAATTCCCCTTTCTTCAACTCAAGAATTATCTTAACTCCGTGGGTATGTTTGTGTACACACCCTTTTCACGGAAAGGAAAAATTGTCACGTCAGCAAATTCCGAAGAGATGGAAACCTCAAAAAAAGATTTCCGTAGAATTTAGATATTCATATTTAGTGTAAAAAAAATTTCCTCGTTGAATTGGTGCTAATGTTGTTTGGTGCAACTGTGGATTCCTTATAGAAAATTAAATTTTCTTATTTGCTGAAACAATTTTTTTGAAAAAAAAATAACATAACATGTATATTATTTATTCAACATCAAATAATAATTTATTTAAAGAAATAAAAAAAATCAAAGAGTTGTAGGATCTTTGGTTAAAATGGACAAAAGTGAGGAAAAGAGGGAGAAGTTTTCCGAGGAAATCAATTTCTCATACCCCCATAGGAAACCCATTTCCACCATTATTAAGGAAAATGCTGACAAGGCATAAAAGTGTTTTTCTGGAATTGTTCCACACCAAACACCTAAAAATGGGTTTTCCGGGAAAACCATCCATGTTTCCGTGGAAAAGTGTTACACAAATATGCCCTAAGGCTCAAAAAGAGCCATACTCTTCATTACACATTTCCCCCCATTCATTTTCCATTCAAGGGGACATGATTGATAGCTATTTATGGATCTTCACCCTACTATCTCGCCACATTCAAAAATACCTTTGTTAGACTTCCAAAGAATCCAATTTCATGCAAACAAATAGGCCTCTTGGAGTATGTGTATTCTGTTTATTTATATATTTTTTTATAACAGAGGGTATCTCCCACCCACCAGTCTAGGAGGCTTTGACTCTGGGGCCGTGAGGCACTTGATTTTGGACAGCCAAGAACTAATTCCTAACAGTGCATGCAAACCCTCTTATCCACATGCACCTAGTTTCCATTATACATTTAATGGCACAAACCTTTGTTTAGATGGTTAGCAATTTCTATTGCACTGTTTTTCATCACTTGTATGTAATAGACTGCACAGGCTCTACCACATGCCTATCTAAATATTCTGCAAAATGCATTAGGCAGAGATCAAAATGGATCTAGATGATCGAACCAATACTCGAACCTGAATTGAAAAAAAGAAAAAGGAAATCAGATATTGTTTAATATTTGGACCAATACTTATTTCACGTTTAGGATTTGGATTTCTTTAAATGAACGCAAATAAAACCTAAGCCTGGCTTTAGTTCTAGTATATGAACTCAGATGAACTTCAAGTCTATATTTGGTTACATGAATTTGATTTACCAGGAACTGAATATGATTTGTCACTTGCATATTATATGATATATAGGCGCAAGGGATGGAGGTTCACAATGGCCCACCGTGAGCAAGTTTCGACACTTACAGGCACACTGCCCCTACAACCATTGCTCACCGTTGGATTGAAATCCAAAATGATGTCATCCAAAACCATTAAGCTTGAGGACCATAGATGGAGCTAAGATGATCTTAATGGGTCTAACGTTTGGCACACGGATAGTTCTCATTGAGCTCTTTCCATTTCCCGCATCCACCACAATCGCCATAGCCCCAGGTGGGCAAAATAGGATTCAACACATCATCTACTTCATCGCACTATATCAAATCGCATATGTAACCTGTTCAGGTGAACATGCGCACATCAGCCATATTTGAGCACGCCCTTGCGGGGCCCACCAGGGTCACATGGGATCAAAAGACTTCTGCAAGACAAGCATGCGTGAAATTTTTTAAATACAATAGATCATCTAAATATCTTGATCCATGGCCTTCTAGTTTAACAATTTTAGAAGGCACCCTTCTTTTTGTTGGATTTCCGATTCAACGTCAATTTAATTCGGATCAGTGTGAAAGAACATGGGATTGATCAGTCAGAATTGAAGAATAAAAGTATATTGGAATAGTACAGCGATCCCAGCTACGTAACTGCATGCTGCCAATTGAAGAATGACAAATACAAAACAGAACCAATGAGCTAAGATACCCCATGCAATGAAAACTTGGAAGGACATTTATTTGAAACGACCCAGAGTTTCAATATGTCGGCCCCATTGGAAGTCCCCTCCTTAAAATCCTATCCTAACGCACATAAAAAAAATTTTAAAAAAAAAAAAATTTCAAGTACACGATGTGCGGTGGTGGCAACAAATCAATTGGAAAAAAAAAAATGAGATCATATAACAATTCATAATCACAAATAATCAATTAGAAGCAAAGAAATGGAAATGCAGACAGACAAATGAGAGTTCCATTTCAAATGTCGTTTAAGAGGCCTTAGCTGATGAAATGACAACCACCACCAGCAGCAGAATCACAACCACCAGAACTAGGTTTCACTCAGTTCAAACAAAATTATATACAATTCACATAGAAATATAACATTGTAACTTCCTTTTCAGAAATGAACTGTTCTGATTTCTCAAGCAACTAAACTCAACAGCAGAGTGAACAATGTATGTACAAGCTTCAGTTTTGACAGACTCAGATATATAGATTATTCCTTAGCAACCGTAAAAGTGAAACGCTACCATGAGTTCGTCTTCTGCCACCTACATTTGCCATATTCTCAGCTCTCTTGTTATTCTGTCAATCATCAAATGGTTAAGGCATTCAGAAAGAACACAGGGAATCAATGATTGGTAAGAAGGCAGAAAAACCAGTGCTGCCTTTCTGTTGGCAGGAAATGTGGCTATAGCCTATCGGTGTATTCTCAGACTGGCTTTCTTCCCTCTTCAAATATGAAACCAAACACAATGCAAATGGAATATATATATGAGAATATTCATGTGCATCAATCCCTCACCATAGGATGAGGGACACTTACATGGCTTTCCCTCTTTGCACATGAACATTCTTTTTCTGCATATGACTGGCTTTCCCTCTTTGCACATGAACATTCTTTTTCTGCATACGACCATATATAGCTTTTTCTCTTTTGCACATGAATATTTCCAATTATGTAAGTGTCCCTCACCCTATGGTGAGGGATGGATGCACATGAATGTCTATAAAGGCTCTCCTAAGCTCAAGCTTAGGATAAAATCGTGTAAGCTCATGCTTGTGGGTCCGACCTTTGGTCCATCCAAATGGATCAAACACATGACCCCTCTAAATTGCACATGTCCACCAACTTTCGGTCAGATCCGAATTTACTAGACCATTGGATCGACTATGTATCGATCAGAATGGACTATTGATCATTAAACTTTTGGGCCCATATGGAGATAATAGAAATCACGGTTGGGGCTGATTTTTTCCAGAGAGGAAGATCCAAGGTAATCCTTGAAATCACCCCACCCCCATCCCCATGTAGGTCCCCAGGTGGGCCCCACCACACACTTGAGCTTACCTTTTCCTAAACTTGAGTTTAGGAGAGCTGGCCTATATATATATATATATATATATATATATATATATATGGGGAACATTCATGTGCATCTATCCCTCACCAAAAATGGTGAGGGACACCCCTTTTGGGGGTGTTTCAAGTACAAGAGTGGTACAAGAAGAGTACCTTGTACCTCCCTCTTGTACTTGAAACAACCCCAAAATGGGTGTCCCTCACCATTTTTGGTGAGGGATAGATGCATATGAAGATCCCCCTATATATATATATATATATATATATATATATATATATTATATATGGAGAATATTCAAGTGCATCCATCCCTCACCACAATGGTGAGGGATGGATGCACTTGAATATCCACCATATTGTGGTGAGGGATGGATGCACTTGAATATTCTCCATATAAAATATATATATATAGGTACTATGAGACTAAGGGTGGGGGCCCTTACATCCATATCCAATGCCAACACCCTAAATGTGAGGGGCCCCACCCCTTACTCTAATGGTACGTGAGTAACTCTCACAAGAGCATCTACCATTATATATATATATATATATATATATATTTCATGCCCACCTTGCTGTGGGGCTGGGGCTGGGGCTGGAGGGGTTACAATGCAGCGCCGCTACATTATAGAATGTTCCGGTGGCCTTTAATGAATGGTGGGGCATACCTTATCAAAATCCAAGCCGCTTATCAGCCCTAACATCCTATGTGGTGATCAACTTGTAAATTATTTTTCAAATATACAGGATGGACCACAATTGGATTTTCCTTTATCTAAAAACGCGTGATGAACTTGCCTAGGTTCTCTGGTTTGGGATAAAATTGTAGTCCCTCATGTGTGATCAATCTAATGAATGGCCCACTGAAATTTTCTTTGAAAATCTAAATACAACAAATATGTTGAGTGTTAGAGCTGATAAGTGGCTCGGATTTCGAAAGGGTGGGCCACACCATGTATTAAAGAAGGCCATTGCACCATACTATAATGAACTGGCGCTGCATTGTAGCCCAGCCCTTTAATGGTACAGTTGGGACCCTCCTTCCAATGTATAAAAAATCAACCCCATCTGATCATCCAAACCCTTTTATCCACGGCCCACAAATGTGCACAGTCAATCCAACGATCCAGTACATTTGGATGGGTAAAAACCCAGGGGCGGACGGGAAGGAAAAAAAAAAACTTTGCACATGTAACTGCTCTCTCTCTCTCTCTCTCTCTCTCTCTCTCTCTGTGTGTAAAATTTAAGCAATGAAAAAGTACTTGCAAAATCAAACGAAAACAAATTGAAAAGCAGGTATTAACAAAAATAAGACAACTTGATCATCCATCAGAAATTGAGGTCTTACCTTTGGATTGTCATCCTCCATGTCAAAAGCACCAACTTCCTTCACTAGCATGGTTGATGCAGGCAACAATTTCCTGGTTAACAAAATAAAGACTCAGACAAAAGACAACACAACCTAAAGAAATATTCAAAAATAATGTTTTAATGTAACAGGTAAAGCTTCTGTATTTATTGATCGTTTTGAATGATAAAGTGTGTCCTGCATAGGCTAAATGAAGTGAATATTGGTACAGTTTTTGGTGACTTCACAAAGGGAGATGAACTTATTGTTTCTCTCATTTAATAGTTCCATTTGGCAATATGGAGGGCAGGTTTTTGTCATCAGGCAAATACCAAATTTTGGCAGTTTTAATTAGTGGCACAGTTACAATTCTGCTGTAACAAAAATGTTGGAAAAAGAAAAAAAATAAAAAAAAATAAATAAATGAATCTGTAACAAGTCTTTAGATGATCAAGTTACTAGCTTGAGATGCGGAGGCCATCATCCCAATTGCATTGAGAACTATCCTGGGAGATGAAAACAAGTCTTAAGGAAATAACAACCTAACAACTCAACTGAGCTGGTCATCCTGTAAACTTTTTACAGTTCTACCTATGCTTTGTAATTTAAATCTTATTTATCAAATTAAGATGATATCCAAAAACAAAAAAAACACAGAAGAATTGCAGTTAAAACATGAGTATGCCATTTCTACAAGGCATGCAGCCAAACCTTCGGGGTCTCTCAACATTCAAATGTTGTTTCTCTCCATTTGCACACAGGGCCTGGCATCGGTTGCTTCTTTCTACATCACTAGCAGGCAACTCTCGCGAACCCAAAAATAGCTTTAAAAAAAGTAAGAAAGTTGAACAAATTAAATAATTAGTGTTTAGTAAAAATCTATAGTGACATGGAGCAGATGATACAATAATCACAACCCTGCAGCAACTATTACTATGCTGAGTTTATTTCAATACCTGTGTCATATGAAGATGCAAACACATTAGAAATTTAATTAGAGTACAACACAACTCACTTAAGAGAGACTAAATAAACATCTGTAGTTGTAACAAACTAACAATGCAGGCATGTGATATAAAGATAAAAAGCAGCTTAAGCAACCAAAACTATTTTGAAATGGACAAGGGGATATTTTTCTACATGCTGCCTTAGTGGAAATGAGGACTACTTGTAAGGAAAACAAGCATGATCTATGTAGGTTCGTAATAGAGATTTTGTCTTACCATTGCACCAAGTTTTGGAGAACAAATAGACAAGCGAATATTGGAAAAAGGAAAACCCTATCTATAGTTATGTATGCATACCTGCTCGGATGTGTAGAAATAAGTTAAACGTATTACCAATATGCACTCAGCCTCATTATCAGACCAAAAACTTTCTACCTTCGCATCAAACCATGCTTTAATCATTTTATGAAAAGTCTCAAATATTGAAGCAAGCTCATCATGCTTTTCAATTAGTTAAACCATGAACGCTTAATAGAATCATCGATAAATGAAAAACCATGTATACCATGTTAAGCACCATAGAATTCCACAAAACAAATGCATTATTCCATTGAAAGAATAAAATTTAGATTACATTGACAATAACGCAAAGAGATTGGAAAACAATTCAATTACATCCTAACAATTGAGAATTGATATAAAGAAGAAAGAAAATCAAGTACAGAAGTTAGGGCTTTATTACAGAAGAGGAAGGAGGAAAAAGGGCTGAGAGAGGGCACTTGTGACAAAGAGATGGGGAGATCGTATGTTTGCCATACGCACAACTAGTCCTTCATGGCACTTAATACACGACCCTGTGGGCACATAAAAAGTTAAAACTCAGAAGGGCCATACACAAGGTCCATGAAGTCAAATTAGAGCCCGTGAAGTAAAATCAAGGTCCACAAGATCAAAGCAGGGGTCAGAATCCGCTCTGGCCTGCAAATGATCAAGTCAAGCGCTCGAAAGCACAAGCAAGAGTCACCAAAGTGATGTTAAAGCATTTCCAAGCTCAAGGAGCAAAGAAACAAGAAAATTAGAGGCCGTTTGAAGCCAAAATAGTGCAAACAATGCACATTTTGGTGGGTCCCACTTCATGATGAGCAATCCAAATGCTCAAAATCCAATGCAAAATCATCAAAGGGCAAGTCAAGAACCTACCCTCAAAATTTTGGAGCTAAAACGAAGAAGTGACCCTTTGTCACTTTTTTCACTTCAAATGCGTCCCACAAGCTTCCAAGCCGTCATGGCATGTGTTCCAACCCAGGAATGACACAAGGCACCCAAATTTTACAAAATCAAATCCAACAAAATGCCAAAAATGCATGATAGGTGTCGCCAATCAAAAATCGAAACATGGCACCTATGTAGACCATTTCTCCACGACCATTTCATGTTTTTCAGCTACTTCTTGGCAGCTAAAAGGTGGTTACACCACGTTCAACATCATGGGTTCGCATAAAACCTCCCGCAACTCCCATTTTGACAACATGCGTATTTGCCATGACCACCGAAGGAACCTAAGACCCCACTCTCCAAAAACTGAGTTTTACGACAGAAAGTGGGAGAAAACATGGGGGAACTCGTGCCCAACTCACCCCTAAGTCTTCCAAGTCTATAGATAGGCCATTTTTAGCCAAAAAAAGGGTCTGAAATTCATTCAAAAACCAAGGATAAGAATAAGGCAAAAGCAAGGAGAAAAGAGGAAGTTGTCCGCAATTTGAAGAGAATAAACACTGCAACTGCTACAACTTAAAGTTCTTGCACGACCCCAAGGTACCCAAAACCACCAGAGGGGACATTAACCCTTCAGGAAGTTGATTTCTTTCCTTTTCCTTTAGTTTCCATTTCAATGTTTGCTTGGGAGATCAAATGATTATGGACCACAATCCCATCACGCAAGTTGTCTTCACCACCGCCAGCAAAACTCAAATTGGCGTAAGTGACGTGATAAAAGTGGTCATGTTCAGATCAAAACTGTGACTACCCCTAGGGATGCCAATCTCAAAGGCTAAACCCGAAATGGAAAATGAAAATGAAAAACACAAGGAATTGGATTCCTATATATACCCAAACAGACTTCGAGACCTTGGAAGCAGCATTTCAACCATTTCTTCCATAATTTTGCAGCTTTCTTTATCATTAATTTGTACTTTAGAGCAAGTGAAATGTTTTGTGTATCGAAGGGGAAAAATGGGGTCATATATTCAATAAATGACATATCACCTAAGAGTCCAAACATCAAGTCCACAATCTCTTAATGTAAAATTCAAATTTGATCTCTTAATGTAAAATTCAAATTTGTACTTGAAAAATAAATTCAATGACAAGTACATTTTCACATTGCGTTTTCCCTCTGTCTTGGGTCAAGTACATAATTCTTTTTTTAAGTGTTTGTTGCTTTCCACAATGCCACCCGTTAATCGCCGAAAAAGTGCAGAACAAACCCCCTTTATTTGTATCATGTGCTATGAAGGACATAGAGTCTAATTACAACTAAAACCTGAGACCTAATACAACTAGACCCCCTCATGGGTCCTCTATGGAAAACTCTGCTAGTTTTCACCGTCGGCCTCAAGCCCGAGTAAAGGAGGTGGGGTTGCATTAGGTAAACTTTTAAATGAAGACTATATAAGAGACATGAGAACAAGTGAGGATACTTCAGTAGAAGAACATACATTTTTCCGTAGAATTAGGGTGGTAAAAGTGAAGAAAGCATTGACACAATGTAGAGAGGAAAGGCTATGGGCCCAAATGACATTCCGATAGAAGCTTTGAAATGCTTAGGAGAAATTGGGGGGGTTTTTGGTTAATTAGGCTCTTTAATAAGATATCTATCACGGAAAATATTGGATGAATGGAGAAGAAGTGTTGTAGCTATTAAATTTCTATAGCTAACCATTCCTACCAAAACCACAAGGCATTGATAGAGGCAGCGTAAATACTTTTCAATACTTCCTTCAGGTGGAGCGTACTCCTCAACACTCCCCCTCTAGTGGAACATGGAACCCAGTTGGTGCACTTTTGGCGACACGCATTTTCTTCTTTTGCCAGAGTTGTTCTTCCTGGGATTCGAACTTCGAACCGTTTGGCTTTGATACCATATTAAATTTCCTTTGCTAACCATTTCTACCAAAACCTTGAGGCGTTAGTAGAGGCAACAAAAATACTTTTCAATACTCCCTTCAGGTGAAGCCCACTCCTCAACAGTAGTACATACATATAAGAACAATGGAGATATACAAAATTGTACCAACTATCGTGGGATTAAACTTATGAGTCGTATTATAAAGCTATGGGAGAGAGTAATGGAGCAAAGACTTAGAAGACTAAGATATCAAAAAATCAATTTATTTTCATGCAAAAGAGGTCAACTATGAAAGCTATCTTCTCACTTAGGCAATTAATGGAAAGATATAGAGCAAAGAGGAAAAATCTGCAGAGATGAGGCTTCAGAATCCAAAAGCTTTAAAATGGGCCATACAAAGACATAATATATGGATTGCAACTTCAATGGGCATATATAAAGAGTTGAAACTATTGTGAAAATAGAATCCCATGAGATACCCCAAAGATATTCATTCTAATACCTTGTGTCGATAATTATTAAGGATGGAGAGATTGATGAAGATGTCGAACAGAGGATAAAACAGGATGGTTGAAGTGGAGACTCTCTTCTGGAGTGCTTTGTGATGGGTGCATGCCAACAAGATTGAAGGAAAAATTTTACAGGACAATATTTATATAGCTATGCGCCTATCACCTATGGAGAAAAATGTTGGCCAATCAAAAAGCAACATATGCACAAAATGGATGTGACAAAGATGAGAATGTTGAGGTGGATGTATGGTAAAACTAGGAAGGATAAAATTAAAAATGAGCTCTTTCGAGAATAGTTAGGGCTGGCATCAATAGGGGATAAGATTAGAAAAAACCCTTGAGAGGGTTTGGGAGTGTCAAATGCAAGCCAACAACGGCGCCAGTAAGGAAAAGTTTGGCTATCAAGGAAAGGGATAGTCCGAAGAGGACGTGGATAAAGGTAGTAAAAATAGATACGAAGACTTGCAACTTATCTGAGGATTTGGCTCATGATAGATCAGAATGAAGAAACAGAATTCATGTAGCCGACCCCAACATAGTTGGGACAAGGCTTTGATGATGATGGTGGTGATGGTCTTTTATAACATAGTTGCCAATTTTCTTAGTGTATCTTTGATGTTAGATTTGTCTTAAAATGATTCTATACGTATTACTACTCATGCATAGTCTGCCTCGTTTAGACTTCATTGGAATTCTGCTAATATGCATGTCTTTAAATTCCATATTGATGCAACATGTGAACGTTATTTTTATTAACTCTTTGCCAGGTTATTGTTAATCTGATCCACTACATTTGGTGTCGTAGTTAACGACACCATTACCTAAGAAAAGGAGGATACATCGGTCCAAGAGGAACCACAGGGTTTGAGGGAATGGTGCGTGGACAATGTGATAGAGAGCATCGGGCTGGAGTGAGTCTGTTCATCTTTTGGGGTTTTCATCTTTTGTTTCTTGCTGTGTTTTTGGAGGGCTTTTTCTGGGAAATTGTAATTAATACTTCTATAAATGTTTAACTTTAGTGCTTAATGTGATGGAAATGTTGTTTTTATTCTATTACCATGTCTAATGCTATTATGATTAAGTATGTATATTGAGCCATTCACACAAGCTTCTGCTGAATGTTTTGTGAATTCGAGGAATTTGACTAAGCCTCATATCGCAAAATCCTATGACAACTACAGCGCGGGGGGGTGGGGGGTGGGGGGTGGTTATTAAAGTAATTCGAATTCGAGTTTGCAGTTCGACATTCAATCAAATTCGAAATTCAATGGAGTAGGTTTGCTTAAGTCGTTTTTTGATTCGCAATTCGAATTTGACTAATTTGATATTCTAGTTCACATGTCCAGTTAAATATATATGTAAATATTTTAATAAAACTTCAGATACTCTAATAAATATATAAATAATAATAGTTCACAAAAATAGATACAAATGGATAAATAAAGACCATTTTTATCACCATCATCAAAGCCTTGTCCCAACAATCTTAGGTAAGCTATTTGAGTTGTAATAAGATATATGCTTCTCACTAATAAGCATGATGAAAATTTTCAATTTGATAAAAGAATGTCCCATCATCACATTGACCAATATAAAAGCATGTACATTTTTTTTAGTATTAAATCAAGTGTTTGTTCTATATGTAATTAATCTTATGGTGGACCCAAGTTTGTTTGAAGTAAAAATTTGTTGAATCCTGATGAGTTCACAAAAGATACACTTTCATAGCATTATTTTATGATTTTTCAAAGATAAAAGAACTGAAAACACTATTTTTAGTAAAAAAATAATAAATTTCCTCCCCATCATGCTTTGCTCATATCTTTCCATTATAAATGGCCATTTGTATACATTTATATGAGTTCCAATAGCCTCCATACAAAATATGTTCAAAAATACTCTCAATTATGTTAATTTCTCTTTGTAGGTGTTAATTGAATATTAAAGTTGATATTCAAGATTTAAAGAGAGTAAGGATAAGTTTGGAAGGCAATTGAATGAAGAAATGACGAAGTTAGGCAATTTCTAACATAGAAATCACATTCATTTGTTCATATTTTCATTCTTGTGAAGTCCCACATCGGAAAGAAACCAAAATAGAGCAAGGCAAATGTATCTATATAAGGAAGGGAGCTCTAAGCATTAGACACACAAGCAAGGAGAGCCTCCTCCTCTTTACTTAAGCTTTTCATGTAATTTAGAGCAATTGTAGAGAGAAAGTGAGGAAAGCTTTGTAAAATTTGAAGATTTGTAATGAAAGCTTTGTCTTCTCCAATGGGTGGCTAATCACTTGATTGGATCTTTTAGATGAAGCTAAGTTAATACTATTCCTTTTGCTTATGCTCTTAATTCCCTTTGTTTATGTGCTTAACATGCTAGAATAGATTTTTCTTCAGTGCAATGTGCTACTTTCCATGCTTATTTTCTTTCTTAGCATTCTTTTTACTATCTATGCTTAGGTTTGATAAATCATGATTAGTCATTAGGAATCTTTTCTTTTATGATGAGAAGAAAGTCTTAGCTATTAGATTGTTAATTTCTATCTTAGAGCTTTAAAGTTATATTTTCCAAATCTAAGCATTGATTTGTAATTAGATTTGAGTATTTGTTTGGTAAAAGAGGAGCATTAGTGTTGGATTAGTGTTACTTAGTGGATTCTAGATGATTCAATCTATCTATTAGTATTGCTTGTTGCTTATTTTATTTACTTCAGTTAGATTCTATTCACATTCCCATACATTTATTCACTTATTTTAATTCTCACACTCCATTTCTCTATTCACCCCATCAATTCCATCTTTGATTTTACACTATTAGCACATTTCTTTTTTATCTCCATCCACTCATTTTCTATCTTGTTCTCCTTATTAGTTAGTTTTCATGGATGCTTTTAGCTTCTTTTTATCTTGATCTTTCACTTATTTTCACACACTTATTCACTTGATCTATCTAACATTTCTCCATTGTTCTTGTATTAACCTTGTCATTTTGTTTTTGTTATTAACTTGTTACTAATCTTGTTCTTGGTTTGTTCTTGAGTTTTTCTATTTTACTAACATCTCTTTGTTATCTAGTTCTTGTTTTCTTTTAGTTTGCATTCTTTTATTTCCATTGTTACTATCTTGATTTGTATTTCCATTGTTTGTGTTATCTCCATTTGCATTTGTTAAATATATTTAAGTTGATACTCCTTTGCTTTGATCATTGTTATTTTCCTTGTAACGATCCTCGTGGGAACGATATTCGGACTTCCATAATCTATATTACTTGAAACAACCGTATACTTGCGGTAATCGGCAAACAAATCCTAAAAAAGATAAGAACAATCCTTTTCACTGATTTGGGTTTTTAATAAGTGATTGCACTATGGGCCCCACTAATTTCTCATATATCTAATTTTTAAAACTCTAAAAGGACTTAGAGGCATTAAATATCCACCCTTTTCTCTTGGGAAGAGGCCATTGCAATGAGAGAGAGAAAGCAGTACATTTTTTTTTAGTAAAAGAAGAAAGTAGTACATTGGAAAGATATTGGAAATGTCCCACAGTTAAGAGAAAGAAGCCCTTTTTCCTCTAGTACCAAGGGACTGGTAGAAAGGAAGCTACTGTTCCACCTTGCATTAAAAGCCTGCCCTTTTTTCTCTTGCACAGAGACCATATGAAATGTTGTGGCATTAAAAGTCTGCCCTTTTTTCTCTTGCAAAGAGACCATAGAAAAAGTTGTAGCACCATTCTCTCAGCTTCTTCTCCACGGGGACCTTGGACGAACTGTAGGGAACTTTGCTTTCTCAAGACCCTGAATCCAGCCAAATCAAGTAGCGATTTGTTCGATCCGAATGGGACGGGATTCGAAGGATGCCTGACCGAATCAGGTAACTATCGTCCACCCCATAGTGGCAGCATCACACCCCGCAACAAGAATATTTGTATGAATCTGACTTGTGGGCAAGACAATTTCTAAGTTGGAAAAGGATGGTTGAGAGAATAGAGCCAGACGACATGACGAAAATTTGCATGCTTAAGTAACAAAGTTTACATTGCTTCTTGATCTTAACTTTGTAAAATCTGAATTGATATCTTAATGTTTAACTTTTTTCATTTTATAGGTGAAACCATTCAAATGTGCATAGGTAAGTATTGCATCCAACATCTATGTCAAAGCTCACACCAGGCTGGTACAATTACTTTAAGCAATAAGTCATCATCATCAAAGCCTTGTCCCAACTATAAACTTTAAGCAATAAGTACTAGATGCAATTACTTTAAGTAATAAGTCACGACCATCATCATCAAAGCCTTGTCCCAACTATGTGCTTTAAGCAATCAGTACTAGTTTTAATTTAAATAGTCATAAAAATATTTTTTAATAGTAAATATGGCTGAGTCTTTTGCTGACTTCTTTACTAAGTCTCATTCAATCTCTTGATTTCATCAATTACTCCACAGCCTCCAGATGTATCCTACCACACATTGTGAGCTTAAAAGCGGGTGTAAAGAGGAGACATAATTGGTCCTTGAGCCTAAATAATTGACCCATGGGTCGGCTATGGATCGGCCCAACTCTATTGTAACAATATTACCAAGATTAGGGATAATCCCAACCCACTCACTATAATATACTAGGTAAGCTTGTGTAGTTCCCAAGATAAGTGTAATCACTTCATACTTAAGAAAGGGTCGTGCAATGCTAAGAGCAAAGACTTCCATCTCAAAATCTTCCTCTGATTATTAATTATGACCGTTTGGACCAATGACCATTGGAGGAGCCTTTTGTCCTACTGGGTGCATATTTCATTGATGAAATGGATGAAGACAATGTGGGTGTTGAAAATGGATGAAGATGATGCAGGTATTGAAGTAATTGCATCATCCATCCCACCACCATTACCTCTAGCTGAGACTTTAAGTTCCAGGGCACAAGAAGGGCAAGGGCACTGCAGCATAAATATTAAATATCTCTTCAACCATTCTCCAGCTTAATTAATATTTAGGATGACAAAAATCTAGAGAATGGTTAAACTATGAGGGGACAAAAATGATGCAGGACAAACCCAAGATTGATGGGTCGACCAATCCTTTTGGCCCAGCCCACATACCAGCCCATCTATTTTATTTTTATTTATAGTTTTTATTTATAGTTATGGTTTTAAATTGTTTTAGTTTAGATGTTTTAATCTCAACCAGTAATGTGTTTAAACTTTAAAGGGTTAAGATTAGATCCAGGGTGTTCTCTTTTATTATATAAAGCAATGTGAGGCCTCCTCAGCTATTAGATTATGATTAATGAAAAAAGATTGAGCCTTTACCCTTTTCTCTCCCCTGGAAAGGATATGGCGTGAGGCCATCAGGTGCGAAGCCCCGCCACTTCAGACTTGAGCTCTGAACCTATCCCCTACATCTTTCATCTTCATCCCTTCCCACCCTGCATTGATCCCCATTCCCTTTCATTTGGTATCAAAGCTGAAGATCAATCCACCTAGACTCCGATTAACGATCTATTTTCTTCTACACACTCCTGACAGCAGTATCTTCACAGCAAGTGAGTCTGTTTTTCCAAAGAAAGTAATAATTTATGTTCCTCACATCCAAGTCAATATGAAATTGGAAATTATTGAAGTTTTCAAAGGACTTCAAAGAATACTGTACAAATTTAATTATGGAGATTGATATGTTAAGAATGAAGTCTACTTTCAACAATGTTTTAATTTGAGACAAGGAGATTTCACAGCTGCTGAACATGAGAACGAATTTGAAGAAACCCTAGAAGTTCGAGTATCACAGCCCCCTATCAGTGATCAACTGGTATTCTCTCAGAGCTCAAGCTAAAGTTGCATACACAACTTAAAATTGCACAACAAATAAAAAATCAGATCTATTATAATAGTAAATACACCCAACAATGAAGGTAACTATATACTTATATCTCGAATTAGAAATTACCTGAGATCTATCATTTTCCATCGCATCCGATAATATATTTCTATCCATATATGGAATCAAGACACGGCTTCCTTCTTGATCCAAGACCTGAAGATCACATGGGGTGACAGATGGAATTGACAGCGTGCATCCTGTTTCAGGCAAACAGGGTGTTCAGATAAAAACAATTGCTAAATTTATTGTACAACTAGAAGATTCCAAGAACCAGTACTTATGTTCTACAATTCCATCACAAACCAACTTTTACTTCCAAGACAAAGTTTCATAAACTCAAACGAAGGAATTAACTTCATTTTTTTTTTAATTTTGGGAGAATACAAGTTCGCAGATGAAAAAGATATTATGCATCTACCATGAAAGATACAGAGCAATGAGCCATGCTTTATATGGGATCAAACAGCACCTAAAGATCTATTAAGATTAGAATTTAATAAGACCAAGCATCAATACAAGAAAAAAAAAAAAAAAGTAGTTCATGGAATCAAACCCGTTGTATCCACAATAGGAGATTTGCCAGTCACTTCCAGCCCGGCCAAATCTTCAGCAGTGCATTCTATAGCATTAAAGCTTTCGGCTTTCAAATCCAAAGACTGTAAGTCATTTTAAATGTTCATGTCAATAACATAATAGAACAGTAAAGCTCAAAAGGAGTAATAATTGATATCTGTGTCTGACTCAAATGATACTGCATTATTTAATGGTTCACATCCTCTCAGTTTTGGTTTTACCTCATAATTTTCACATTCAAATTCTGTTGTTGAAAGTTTTGAATCCCCCACAACCTCATTAGAGTTACCCATCTGAGTAAAGAAAAGTCTCAGTCTTTGCAAAACAACACAAATGAGAACAGTCAGTGAAAATTCAAGTCAATGCTTACATCAAGATTCTGCCTGACAGAGGTGTCATTTATCTCCCTGTTTCTATGTTCAGAACCCTTCTTTGTTGAATAACCATCTGCACCAGAAGAATTTGTGGAAATTACCTACAGTAAACAGAAAATTGTCAGTTTGTACAATTTTACTGGGCTAAACCAAATAAAACTGTGACCATCTCCTCTCAGTTATGGTTTTAGTACCTCATAATTCTCACATTTAAATTCTATTGTTGAAAGTTTTGAATCCCCTACGATATACTTCTAGTTTCCCATATGGACTAAACCAAATAAAACTATGACCATCTCTTCTCAGTTATGGTTTTAGTACCTCATAATTCTCACATTTAAATTCTGTTGAAATTTTGAATCCCTACAATCTCATTAGAGTTTCCAATCTGAGTAAAGAAAAGCTCTCAGTCTTTGCAAAACACGACAAATGAGAAGAGTCAGTGAAAATCCAAGTAAATGCTTACTTCAAGATTCTGTATGAAAGAGGGGTCATTTATAGCCCTGTTGCTGTTATGTTCAGAAGCCTCCTTTGTTAAATAACTATCAACACAAGAAAAACTTCTGGAAATTACCTACAGTAAACAGAAAATCATCAGTTTATTCAAAACACCACAAATGAGAAGAGTCAGTGAAAATCCAAGTAAATGCTTACTTCAAGATTCTGTCTGAAAGAGGGGTCATTTATAGCCCTGTTGCTGTTATGTTCAGAAGCCTCCTTTGTTGTATAACTATCAACACAAGAAGAACTTGTGGAAATTACCTACAGTAAACAGAAAATCATCAGTTAAAAAAAATTTACTTGGCCGAACCAAATAAAACTGTAACCACCAATAGATACACACAAACTAAAAGAATAACCTCACTGTTGGAAGACATCTTTCTTGAAGATTGAGCATGGCATGAACAACTGGACTTCAACTTGTTCAGTTGCTTCTCCATATCCAAGAACAGAACCTTTTCATTTCTGAGGCTTTCTTGTAGACTTTGAACTTCATTTTCTGAGACCTGTTGCAAACAGGGGGGAAGAAAACAAAGTCAAAAAAAAAAAAAAAAAAACATTTATTGTATAAGCAAGATGTCCAATTATAACGGACCAAAAGTTAACAATCCAAGACAGACACAGGAGCATATGGCCTAGATCAAATGGATCATGTGATTGATCACTCCCTCGGTTATATGGATCGATTTAATCAATTACAAGGATTTCTGGTCCATCTTAATGGGGATCATTCAAACAAAATGGGCTAAATCTAAAAATGGATGGCTGAGATGGGCCAAAAATAAATTGACAGACAAATTGTAATGATTCTGAACTTTTAAAAAAGGATTAATTCAGTACCCTAATGGCCCAATTGGATTAGTCCAAAAGGGCCATAGGAGTCTCAATTGGTCATAGGGGGCCAATATACCAAAACAGGAAGTTCTCCCAGTCCCAAGTGCAGAAACCAAATCCTTCTTGGCTTCATTTTGTTGTTTCATACTTAGACTTTCCATATTTGGGTTGAATGAGAATGCCTTAATTAAGGAATCTTACATGGTTAAGATAGAATAGGGTGCGTGGATTTCTCTATGAAAATAGCAAAGAAATCAACACTCTGTGATATCTCTGAAGACTCATGACACACTTGTTTCCTACTTTGTTTTGGTGGTATAGGGATTACATTTTTCATCATTTCACATTTATTTGGGCTCTTAATATTTAGGGATTTCATTGTTTAGAGATAAGATTGAAGGCTCACATTAAATCTAGGATTTTCTCAATGGTATTCTCCTTTTGAGCATTATTTAAAGGCATGTGATGGAACATCCATGTAGACTTCTTTTTTGATAATTTTCTCTTCAATAAAGTTGCTTTACTGTGCACTTTTCTATCTCTTCTCCGATTGATTGAATATATCCCATTGAATTGAAGATCTATGGTGGATTTTCACAATTGAATCTTTATTTTTCTCCATGTGTGAGTGGATTTTCACAATTGAATCACTTGGCTTCCCTTGACTGCATCAAAGAATTAATCAAAGCAATGAAGAAAATCCCATAGAAACAATACAGAATTTTCTATGAAGAGGGGCAATCTACATCTGGATGCATCACACATTGTGATGCATGATAGAAGAACCCAACATAGCCCTATTTATTTATTTTATTTTATTTGCTAGGTTGGCCCACTAGCCAAGAGTGGTACTACCAACCTTAAGACCCAGGGATCGATTCCTGGGCATGTGTGATACCGAGTTGCCAAGTGCCAACACCACTCGACCATAAGAGTGTTGGCAACAATAACCCTACTTTTCACAAAGGCAAACTATTACGGATCCGGCCCTCCACTCATGAATAATGAAGCACTTGAATATCAGTCATATATACAGATAATTGATAGCAGAATTTCACATTAATTGATATCCACCATAAGGTTTAGAAAAGGGTATCTTCCAGTTAATCAGGCAGCATCTAGTCAGAAGTAATTTTTAGGGACATCACCAATCACAGGAGCTTTTAATACAACAGTTTGCCATTGTCTATGAAAGGCCCACAATATAGATTCTGCTTCGAACACATTTAGCTGTATGTTCAGATTCCACAGCTAAATATTAGTTCAGCAGGACAAAAGCAATTCAAACATTGGCTGCAAAACCAGGTTCTTTAAATTAAATGGAACCTGTGTGTAGAATACAATGAAAGCCATATCCCTGAAACACACATAACATACCTCCACTGTCTCCAAGCATCAGTCATCCAACATTTATTTTTAGTAACACTGTAAATGAGATGTTTAAAACTGTTCAAACAGAAATGAATTTATGATCACTACCTCAAGTTTTTTCTTGTATTGCTTTAAAACATTCCACAAAGCCTTTGAAAAATCCTGCATGATTCGATTTTTTCTCTCCACCTTCTGTAATTCCATGTTGGATAGCAAAGGGGAGACCAAATCTTGTTGCAGGTCAAGCTCTTGCAGCTGTTCTTCAATTACGTTGCCACCATTTCCAAGAGTTTCAAAAACTCCCTTACCACACTTCCCTCCGATTTCGGAGGAACCCTTGAGAATAAAAGTTAAGGATTAGAAAGTAGTTGAACAAATTAAAATAATTCCACAAAAAGATAGAATTTTACATTGAAAAGCTCAAATGAAAATAATTAGCCAATATATCACAATAAAACAAGAAATCACATGAAAAGAATATCAACAGAGGTTGCTTAATGAGTATGTTGTGGGATTCTAAACAACAAGCTTTTGGTTGTTACTCTTTTCAGGGCCCTCGTTTACTCAACCCACATTTGAACCAAATTCTCTTGACATTTAATAATCAGAAATATCCTGAAACATAGTGTAGGAAATCATGACATCATGATCACAATTTTCGCCTAATCTGCATAAATTACATATATGTCACATTAGACTTTGGAACAGATCCAGTAATTTAGGCACTTTCATGCTTCTGGTTAAGAAAGGCTATTGCTCATTTTGATTAATTCAAAATAATTGATCCACAGTATGACCAATCTTTCTCTTACTTAGGTAGCAGGTGAATGACTAATTAGTGTTTCCCCTTCCCTGATGCTATCCTCAGTTCTTCATAGGCCACAACTTCCAGATAATCACGTATCTATTAGTAGTTTAACTAAATCACTTCACCGCAGTATCACATTCTTCTGATATTATTGTGTCTTCAGGACCTGTAAATGAGACATACGATTGGTGGTGGCCATTAGAGAAATTATCTCTATTTTCATGAACCATAGAAGAAAGATCTTTTAGCATTCTAGTAGTCAGTGAGTATGGAGAATGTCATGCAGTGCCATTGTTGTTTAGGTCATTTGTCATTTCAAAGTCCTAGGAGTCCTTTTCCCTTTCTGAATATAAGGGAAATTTTCAAATAACTATAAAAAATTTCGCTGATTTTTTAAATTGTACATGAGGATCTAAATATTTCAAAAAAGTATAAAAGTTTTGAAAAATTTCTCTCAATCAAGTCCTCTCCATAACAAACTCTGGAGAATTGACAAAAAGACCCTTGTGACAAATTTTTCTCTTTCTTAATCTTCTTTCATCCCCAAAACCAACCGAAGAAATCACTTAATGGACCTCACTGATCACATGTCGATGGTGGATTACCTTCATTTGATGGTTCAGTCACCTAGGAGAATGTTATAATTGGGCTGGGTTCTTTTCTCTGGATTCTCATATGGCCCAAGGTTCAACTTGGTTTTGATGATCATAGCCATTTAATGAAGCTAGTTTTTCAGACAATTGGAATGCATATAAACCTTTCTTTCTTAACCATCTATGCATAAAGGTAGATGAACTAGGTCATTTGGGTTGGACTTGGTCATTTCTCTTAACTGATTTATTAAAGTGAAAATTTCAAAAACAACATAAGGGTATTTTTTTAATTTTCAAAAAAAAAAAAAAATTTTATGGTGAAGACTTGATTGAAATAAATGTGGGAAAGGTTTATACTCTTTTGAAGAATTCAAATCTTCATGTACTTTTTTGAAACTGAGCAATGGAGTTTCATTGCTAAACTTGTCAATTTGTGAAAAAGAGTTACAAGTGTTGTCAAATTAGTATTAATGAAAAAAAAAAAAATATATATATATATATATACCTTTTAATTTAATACATACTAATGTTCGGCATGCTACTGTTGGTCCATATTATCAAATCGGCCACAAAGATA
This sequence comes from Umbellularia californica, assembly GCA_028538565.1. NCBI lineage: Eukaryota > Viridiplantae > Streptophyta > Magnoliopsida > Laurales > Lauraceae > Umbellularia > Umbellularia californica. The sequence goes on from JAPQWN010000007.1 coordinate 58,522,264, forward strand.
TGAATTTGGGTGTCCACCAGAGTGAGAGCATCCCTACTGTAACTTCCGTATCAATCACCTTGTCTAAATTACAACCCTATGAATCCCCTTACTCACAGTAATTGATTAAAGTTGCTAGATGATCGATTTCAAGATATAGTTATAAATAATGTTATATTCAACTGAGTTGTCTTCTCAAGTATAGTAGTCTACATGAGTATCTACATAACCACCCCCCCACAACCAAAAAAAAAAAAAAAAGGAAACCTCTCTCTTCTTTCATATGTCAGTGAATCAACCAACAGCAATTTGGGAAAGAAGAGTTGGTGCTTCATCCTCCTCGATAGAGCTTTCGCGAAGATATCAGCAACCTCGAGATCAATATAGACTTGAGGAAGTGTAATGACGTTATCGTCAAAGGCTTCCTGGATATAATGACAATCTACTTCAATATGTTTTGTCCTCTCATGAAAAACAGGGTGGTTGGTTAAAATCTGAATGGCACTAGTGTTGTCCACATGAAGAGGATTTGGCGCTATGCAGTGGAAAACTAAGGTAAGCAAGTAGTCCCCATAGCCAAACAATCTCAAAACGTGCAGAGGACATGAAACAATATTCACCTTTAATGCAAGATTTGGCGACTCTATATCTTACTTCTTACACTTCCTAGAGATCAAGGCAATACCAAGATAGATATAGCATCCGATTGTAGAACGCAGACTGTTAGGACATCTAGCCCAGTCAAAATCACAATATGCAATTCAATCAGGGTTGGATCTAGCAGAGAAAAAGATGCCATGTTCAGAGTTCCAAACCAAACCAAACCAAACCAAACCAAGCCTTTTCCCACTAGGTGGGGTCGGCTATATGGATTTGACGACGCCAATCAAATCTGTTTAGGGCCATGTCCTCCGTTAGATCCATGTAGGCAAGGTCATGTTTAATAGTTTCTTTCCAACTTCTCTTGGGTCTCCCTCTCCCTCTCCTACTCCTGGCAATCTCTATGCCTTCACACCTTTTAACAGGTGCTTCCATTGGACGCCTTCTAACATGGCCAAACCATCTTAGTCGATTTTCTCTCATTTTATCTCCAATCGGTGCTATTCCTACTTTGCCCCTAATCTCCTCATTCCTAATCCTATCTCTCCTTGTGATCCCGCACATCCATCTTAGCATTCTCATCTCCGCAACTTCCATCTTCTTAACATGATTATGCTTTACTGCCCAACACTCTGATCCATATAACAATGCTGGTCTTACCGCCACCTTATAATACTTTCCTTTAACCTTGAGGGGGACTTTCCGATCACACAAGACCCCCGAAGCACTCCTCCATTTGGTCCACCCGGCCTGAATCCTGTGACTTACATCAGTATCAATCCCTCCATCCTGTTGCACCATCGATCCAAGGTACCTAAAGTTTTCTTTCTCTACAATCTTTTGTGTGCCTAAACTTACTTTTATGTTACCAAGGAGATATTAAATGATCCGTGTTCAGAGTTCCAAGGAGATATTAAATGATCCGTTTAACAGCTGCCAAATGAAGATGTCGAAGTGGGGCCATGACCTAACGATGTTAACAACATGAGAAATGTTAGACTAATAGTCAAATAAACAAGACTTCCAATGAGCTTCCTATACATGGTGGGATCAGTGAGGAGATTGCCATCATCTTTTCAATACTTCACACCGAGCATTACGGAAGTGTCCATGAGAGTGGATTCTTGCATTTAGGCCAATGCAATGAGGGCTTCGGTGTACTTTTGTTGATTGATAAAGAGGTCCTTATCTGATTTGTGGAACTCAAGACCTAGAACATATGCGAGTGGTTCTAGATCTTTCATATGAAAGGAAGAAGGAAGCATGAAGAGATTCTTGGAGCTGAAGTATGCTATCAGAATCAACCCTAGTGATGATGTGATGCCATCTATGTAGACAAGTAAAATAGTGATGTCATTGAGACTTGAGAGTGCAATGAAGGAATATAAGGGAATCACACTTCCCTTGTTGAGTTTGGGCTTGGGGGAGAGGCGAAAAATTTTCAAACCATGCCCTTGGAGCTTGCTTTAGTCCATAAAGAGATCCTCACAAGAGTAAGAATAAACCCCATAGGTATATGGATGTAGACCTCTTCTTTTAGGTCCACATAATGAAAGCATTCTTCACATCCATTTGGAAACAAAGGCCAAGATTCAAATAATAAAATGGCCAAGAGTGTGCAGACCGTGGTCATCTTAGCAATGGGTGCAAATGTCTCATCATAGTCAATCTTGTACTCTTACTGATTGCCTGGAGCCACGAGCCTAGATTTATAACGATCCAAAAACCCATCAGATTTGAGCTTGACAAAATAGATTCATTTGCAGCCAATAGGCTTGGCATTAGACGGACACAAAACAATATTCTGTGTGATTCCTCTAAAGAGCATCAAGTTCGTCCGTCATTGCTTGTTCCCAACAATCACGATTTACAGAATTCAAATAGATGTTGAAGATAGAAATCGGTCACATCTTTAGCCTAAGTTAACTCAAATGTAAACTAATCCTAATTAACTGCTTCACAACACTCTCCCTCAAGCTGGTACAGTTATACTACAGACTAGCTTGACTAAACACCATATGTCCACTCCTTTTGCAATTGTTTTGGCGATGAACTTTCTCAACTTTATCCTTGGCACACATAACCCTTGACAGATATTCGATTTTTTCTTACAACTTGACTGATGAAGGAGATGAGAACTTCATATGCTCCACATAAACTGCATAGTCAGCATTCAGCAACACTGCTGATTTACACTGCATCTTGGTTATGCTACACAACATATTCGAAGAAATTGAATGCTCACAGCATTACACACTTTCTATGAGGTTAAGGATATTAGACACACGACCCTTCTATGGGTGAACACTCACCTATAATGCACCACAATAATGGCTGAACACTGGCCCATAGTGGATCTTTATCATAGAATTTTCTCCCCCTGGCTTAAACAATCTTATAGACTCTGATGTCTGCAAATACAACACATGAACATATTTGAAGTCCTAAAAGGTAAACTGAATGCTACCACAATTCCATTAAGCCACTCTGGTTTGGTCAAATTGACCACAAAACCTATTGCCCCAAACCTTCTAGAACAAAATCCACATAGAAAACTAGATCCTTATTTAAGAAAAAATAATTAAAAAAAAAAAAAAAAAAAAAAAACTCAACAAGCTCCTATGTCGGTATATTATTTATCCCTCTTCGAATGCCTGGGTTCAGTTATTAAGAGAATAGAAAGGCTGCAAAGAGAATTCTTATGGTATGGAAACAGTCTTTAGAAGAAGTTTCATTTGATGGATTGGGACTCAATTTGTAATTCTTAGGAAGAAGGGGGTTTGGGAATCAGGCCTCTTAGAGAGATGAATCAAGCCCTTTTGGGCAAAGGGCTTTGGAGGATAGGAGAAGGATCGGATGGCCTATGGAGACAGGTATTGGAGGGGAAATATAGTCTCCCTAGAAACGGATGGGATGTCTCGGATACCCCTAAAAGGTCGTCAGCAATTTGGAAAGGAAGCCTTTCGATTAAAAGGTTCCTCATGGAGAATATTAAATATCATATTGGGTCGGGGAAGAGGATTCTTTTTTGGCAAGATAGGTGGGTTGGAGACAGGACATTGGCTGCCCAATTTCCGGATTTGTTCAATTGTGCTATGGATAAGGAAGCTAAGGTCAAATCATATATGTCAAGAGCTGGTGTCAGGTGGTTTGGAGCCCTATTTAAAAGAGGAATTTAAAGGATCATGAGGAATCTCAATTCATCTCGCCCATTAATCTTCTAAATGGTATTTACATCCTAGATAGAGAGGAGGATTAAAGGGTGTAGACTGCCTCAAAAGATGGGTCTTTCTCAGTCTCATCTTTCTTTTCAGCTATATTTAACAGATCGAGGGAAAGGAACACGGTGAGTAGCATTTGGAAGATTAAAGCTCCTCCAAAGGCAGTAATCTTTGGTCAGATGGCTCTTCAAAAAAAAAATTCTTACCATGGATAACCTATGGAGGGAGAGGATGGTGGTTAATGGCTGCCCCATGTGCTTAAGAGATGAGGAATCTATGGACCAGCTCGTGCTAAATTGTAAAACTACTTAGTTTATTTGGAATTCAGTGGTTGAGTGGTTTGGTTGCCGCTGGGTCTTCCCAAAGTCCCTCTCATAGCTTTTCCAGACTTGGAAGGTTCCAATCGGGGTCCCTAGAGGCAAGGAGTTGTTGAGATTGACCTTCCTTGCAGTCCTCTAGACAAAATCTAGGAGGAAAGGAACTCCAGATGCTTTGAAGGGGTTGGAACCAGTGATAGCTACTTGTCGGAGAAAATTAAGTTTTCAGTCGCTCTTTGGGTGTCCGTCAACCTAACTTTTAAAGGATACTCCACAAAACAGATAATGTTGCATTGGAAGGAGCCAGCATTTTCTTTTGCAAGGCCAGAGTAGTTTTGTTATAAGGGTCCTTTCCCTATTTCTTTCTTGTTTTCCTGTTTTAGCTTGTTAGTATACATCTCTTGTACTGCTTGCTTTTTGGTTTTTTTTTTTTATTAAATACTGTCTGGCTGCTTTTGTTGATGAAAGTAACTATTTCAAAAAAAAAAAAAAAAAGCCCTTGCCCGTGCATGTGGGCCAAAGCGGACATATGAGTTGGGCGGGGCTGTGACAACCCTAGGGTGCAAGTCCATAGTACTCTTTCCTCCAAATTCTCTCTTTTTCTCTATAGATCTAATTCTTATTCCTTTTCATTCTCAAAATCATTTTTTCCTCCTTACTTCTGGTTTATAAAATTATTGTTACACCACTTACATTTAATTGTTTTATGTATTACAATAATGGAAGTTATAACTCCAGCTATGAAGAAACATAACATTGAACAAGGTAGCAAATAGAGTTTGTTTAGTGGGTACATAACTTGTCAAAATAAATTCATAAATTTGATGTTACAAAATGAAATAAACCTGATATCCTAGAAATTGCTAGTCCAAATAAGAAACATGCCAACAACAGCATAATGCAAGAGAACTATGTAAGTATAGAATTATATTGGAGATAGTAAATACCACAACTGTTTCAACATCGTTGCACTTCCTCCGCTTAAGTTTACTTGTTCTATTTGATGAAGGAATATGTCTTTTCTGACAAGGCATATTGGGGAGTTCTTCAGTGTTAATAAACCTAAGAAGTAGACAAAAGCATCAGGAAAAAAAAAAAAAGTGGGGAAGAACAGACAAGAGAATCCAAAACCCATTAAAAGCAATAAACATCATGTGAAACCAAAACATGTTATGAGCACTAAAATAATAGATATGAGCAATGAAATAATGAAAATTTATCAGTAAAATAAATAAAAAAGAGCACTTTAGAAGAAAAGATTATATGAACTCACAGCTTTATTGTGCACATGACAAACAAAAATGAAGTTGTTTTTTGTTCTACAGATTGGTCTCTTTTAAGTAGCTAGCATGATAGTAGAAGATGATTATCCCATGTGTAAAACAATAAATCAACAATTGACAACAGGGTTCATTGCGTTGTAAAATTGTAAATACGTGCAGAATAATTAAACCGATAAAATGACAGTAAAACAAGTGAAGGACCACATTAAGAAAGTTTGCCAATACTATTAGGAAAAGGCAAAGAAAGGAAGACCAACACATTTGCTCCCAGCCTGCCATAATCCCGTACTCCAATATTTTTTAATCACGTATCTACTATACTTTTATTGCATACATATTTCCTTCAGCCTGTCTACATTATTTTCAAATTACGTCAGTGAGTTAAGTAGGAGCCCTCTCAAGTCAACTCAAATCAGCCACACAATAGGTGATTGTGTTAGGTTGAACTTCGTTTGGACAAGTCTCAGTCCAACCACTTTGTTGACACACAAACCAGCTTGACTTGTTTTGGTTTGGCTGAGTCAACAAGGTCACTTATAGGACATTTTCATATTAGACAACAATACTTAAAGGGAAGTCTTCATATGCACATGCTCCATTTGTTCGCACATGGGACCCTTATGACTCAATCCAATCTCCTCACACCCACAAATCAAAACCCTTTGGGATTGGTATAAGCCCAAATTTGACACTCATCCAACTAATAGTCACCATTGGATTGAAATAAACTCATTAAACTTCAAGCCCAGGAATCCAGGGGGTAGGATGATCTTACAGACTCGAAATTTACACACATGTAGGATCTTTCAATCCCCACCTTCCCCCATTAATTGACATGGCCCCAGGTGGACCCCATAAAGGGATGCACTTGGTAGGAGCGAGCAGCTGAAAGCAGCCTAGACATTAAGTGAAAATTGAAATGTCATTGTTGCCTTTTGAATTGCATTTAATTAAATGGGAAAAAGTCCTGTTGGAGTTATGTGGATAACAAAGTTATCAAAACCATTGTATGTATAAAATATTATTTTACCTCATGACAAGAGCCCATGGCATGGTGGAAGGTGTTAACAAATAAATAAATAATAATCACATTTCATTTTTCATTTGAAAATTGAAGTGTGATGTTTTGAGAGCGAAAACAAACATAGGAATAACAAAAAACTGCAGAAAAATGATAAAGGAAAAGGACATCCAATAAGTAAAAGAAGAGTTACTTTATTTTCATATAAGGAGATGCATGTCTTAGCAAAAATGATGTATCAACATAATCATCCTCCCCCGCTTTAGCTGTTAAAATCTACAATGCAGAGATGCGATAAGCTATCAGTGCCAACCTATTAGAAAAGAGAAACCAACAAACCAAACAAACTTTCCATAGTGAATAATTTAGTAAAATACACTCAAAAAATCATTTACTAAAACATTTTACAAAATCTAAACAGCTAGAATAACAAAATTAGTTATTGCTTATTGTGAAATCAACAGATAATTTTATTTTTTGTATAAAAGGTTAGCATCTATAGTTTGCTATGGGTTACAACTTACAAGTCTGAAGATCCTTCTAGACTAATAAAGTGTAAAAGGATTAGGATAGGACCCCAAATAATGGGATATATCACCCAACTAAGAAGATTTAGTTGTTGCATTTAGACTGGCACATCCTACAAGGAGGAGGATAAATCAGTCATGTAGACTCACTAAATTCAATTGCACTTACTTCCTCTTTGAATTTTCTTTGATTCATATTCAAATTAACGAGAGTGAGTGAAACATGAGGATTCTCACAATTTCATTTTCAATGATTTTTGCAATACAATTGTGTCATAGCTCTTCCCTTTCTTATATATTTTTTTCCTCTTCTATGTTTTTTTTTTTTCCATAGTTCTATTTTATTATTTTTTCGGTTTTGATGAGTTCTATTTTATTATTTTTTCTGTTGATAGGTTTACTTGGATTTATATTTTCTCTTTTATTTCTTGGTTTCAACTTTTGGTTTTTAGGCATTGGGTTTCCATGGGTTTATTTGTTTCTTCTAAGTTTTTTTTATTATTGGATTGTTTATGGATTTTCGTTTTCATCTTGCATTTTTGTGGTGTTTTTATCAATTTTATTGTTTTATTATGGGTTTATTCTTCTGATTTCAAAAGAATGTTTGAAGTAAAATACTCAATTGATTTCAAACAATTAAAATGCTCTTGTTTTTAAATTAACCAACTATTTTTTTGTTATTGTTATAGGTTTTAATTTAAAAATTTTATTATTTTTAATATTATAAATCTATTGCCCATGCTAAGCGAGGGCATGTTTTGCTAGTAACTAATGAAAGAATTATGTTCTAGTTCTAAATTGCCGGGGATTAATGTTGATTACAATACTGAAGCTTAACACCGTAATTGAAATAATGCAAGCAAACTCACTTATAGTAACGGATATATCGTTGCTTATCTCTAACAATTTCACTTGAGAAAGGTGATCCCAAGTGGAGAGAAGCAAGTAGATGTGATGTTGTAGCTAAATGCAGATTCAATTAGAGGATCATCTTTATGAGGCATTGCTTGTTCAATGGAGGTGAAAGTTGGTCGATGATTATTTGGAAAAACCTAAAATACATGTTGAGATGAACATGCTTAGATGGATGTGGAGTTATAAGAATCAATATGATTAGGAATTACTACAAAAAAAATAATAATAATAATAATAAAATAATCTATGGGTATTGGGTAACTCCAATTGCCGGACATGGATTTTGACTCACAAAAGGGGCTAAAAACCTACTTTTCCATGTATGGATATGTCAAATAAATCACCAAAATTAAGAATTCCAAGCAACCCTTTTTTCGGCAAAGTCGTTATTGCCAACCATGGAAACAAAGTGATGTTGTTTTATGGAGACTTATTCCATACTCCATCATTTGGTCTTCATGGAAAGAGAGAAATGAGAGCATTTTTAGTAGAAAAGAGTCAACATGGGAAGGTATTGTCTGAACAGTGACTTTAAGAATTGCGAAATGGGCATGCTTTAGAAAGTAATTTGCATATCTTAAGATAGATAATGTTCTGCATAATTGGGGTGCTTCTTTACCGGTAGGTGTCTCAAAGAAGAGAAGGAAGATTTGTGGAGTTCTCCAATAAGAGTCGTAGCGTTTAATGTGGATGGCACAGCATGGGGTAAACCAAGGTTAGCAGGCATTGGTATTGTATTAAGAAATCACAAAAAAGATGTATTGCATATTGGAATTAGAGGCTCCAATGAAGCAAAAGTCTTGGCTATTCTAGAAGCTCTTCGCATATTCAACACCTCATATCAACACCGTCTCATAGTGGAGAGTGATTCCTTTAATGTCATTTCGTGGGTGAATTCCTCTACCAACACATGGAAGAAGCTACTCTACTTTAATGAGATTCATCATCTAGCATCATTGTCTCAAACACTTTTCTAGCATATCAGTGTTCCCAGCATATCACTTGTCTCAAACACTTTTCTAGCATATCAGTATTCCTTTAAAAGCCATGCTTATGAGGTTTATACTGCCCTTTTCAGGCAATTGGAAAGCCTTGCCTCCCACCCCAATGCTGTAAAACATTGGTTATGACAAGCCTCCTTCGTAATTTAAAGAGAAGTAGAAGAATCCTACGATATCAAGTATCATATGCCACAAATTAACTAACACAAAAGTGATTACTAGGGACTACCACTGTAAATTGCAAGAAAAGTGTTCCCTTCAGGTGGACCAAATGATATAAACATTAAAGGAATCAAATATTGTTAGGTACCAAGACCTCAAACTTGAAATATTTAGGAATCAAATAGTCCACCTGAAGGGAACACTGATATTCATCATCTAGCATCATTGGGGACATTACTAACTAATATGATAAGTTATAGTTATAGAAAATAGTGAATTAATTGGAGAACTTAGCAGTGCTTTAAGAAGAATTTAGGCAATGAAATAAACAAGTGGAAAATAGAAACCGAATCCAATGGGTGAAAAAGGAACTTAGAAGATAAGAATGACCACATACCAAAGTCATCCGCTTCTTGCCTTCCAAATAATCTCTTAGATACTTGGTCAACTGCATCAAAAATTATTATTATTATTAATAATAATAATAATAATAACAATGCTTGTGTGATGAATCAAATATCGTTAGGTACCAAGACCTCAAACTTGAAATATTTTAAAAAAATCACAAGGCATCAAGCCACATGCTTCACAGAAATGAGGAGAAGATCAGAAAACAAAGTTTAGGAAAATATGAACTCAAGATGAAGGCCACAGGAAATTCACCAAGGAGTTCTGGAAGTGCTTTTCCAAAGGTTTTTTTGGATTCTTTTGATGCTCCAGCAGCGACTGAAAATAGAATACAGACGAACATCAAGTGAAAAAAACATAAGGAGTACCTCAAAATAATTACAAGATGCATGAAGTTCTGATCCCAAGAAATCACAATCATCCAAATCAAGCCAATAAGTCCAACAAACAATAAAAATTCACATACTCTTAAGCACAAACCAAAAATCATGGATGTGTTGTTGATAAAGTTGCTCTCCAACAACCTTGCCCCCTACAGATGATCAAAAGAATTCTTTAAGTAAGCATTATGTGAGGTAAAACAAGGAAATATAGAATTAGAAATGAGCAAAGTTGGGAGCATTTAGGGGTAGCATCAATAGGTGATAGATTAAGAAAGACTCCTTCGAGATGGTTAGGACATGTCCAAGGCAGACCGGGAATGGCGTCGGTGAGGAAAAGATTTTCCATGCATGCCCCTCAAGGAGATGGAGTAGCCCGAAGAGGACATATATAGAAGTAGTAAGAATAGTTTTGAAGAAGTATAACCTATCTGAGGATTTGGCCCAGAATAGACTAGAATGGAGAAATAAAATTCATGTAGCTAAACCAATATAGTTGGGACAAGGCTTTGATGATGATGATGACGAAAGGAATCTGGAAGTTACAATTGAATATAAAACTAGATACGCGTTGGGTGAACAAATTTCATGTTTATTATGATGAATAAGAACCTGAATCCCCGTTCTCCTTTCCCTTTCAGCTCCAGCAAGGTCAACAATAGTCAAAACAGCGTCATGTTGGGCAAATCCATCTTCATCACCATGCATTGCGGAAGAACTACGAATGTTGATGATGCATTGTGATCGACTGCAAATACATGACATAACATAAAGGAAATATCAAAAAAACTAGCTTCAATGTCATAATGTAGAAGCATAACATATTTCAATATGCTAAAGTGTTCTTTGAATGATAAACTCTAAGGTTAGTAGACACAAAAAAATTAAATAATAATAATAATAAAGAATCAAACAAATAATAACAGTAAAACTTACATTTTATTGATATTTTACCCTGCGTTGGAATGAAACTAGACTTTAATAGATTAAAGACTCAAAATCTAAGGTCCTCAATATCTAGGCCTATCTAGGCTTGTCAATAGGGCGGGTATGGGGCGGGTCGCCATGCCCCATCCCCGCCCCGGTAACACATTCCCCATCCCCATACCCGCCCCATAACCTGGGCGGGTATGGGGATTCCAATTGGGTCACGGGGAAACCCGCCCCGCCCCGCTGACCCGGCTACCAACAGTTACTTTCCAAACGGGTCACGGGCAACCCACCCCGCCCTGTTGACCCGGTATTTTTTTTCATCAGAATCTTCTCTTTATATGTGCGTTTCTTTCTGGAATTGAAATAGAGGTTGTTCGGACGTTTTTAAAATCTGAAGTTGCATGTAGTAAGTTCACTCATGGAAAACTGGAAGAGGGCGAGTGGAATTTTTAACTCCTGCACTCAGAAGGTATCATTTTGGTTTTACATTGAATTACAAGTAAGTTTGTTCCTCCCTCACTTCCTTCATATCAAGAGTGTGCATGGCCCAACCAAAAAGTACTCTCTCTTGTAACAACGCCAGTCCATTTCTCAGTTATCTATACAGAATAGTATAATCAAGTGAGAAAATATATGTAATATGTGATGTTTGGTCCCATCACTAATTTGTTATTTACTTTATTAGAGGAGAGAAACATGTGATCTGTGGCTGGGTCATGGGACAACTCATGTGGGCCACTTTGGTTATTGACTTAGATTATGCCCATCCTAAATTGCTTTGGGGCCAGGGGAAACCCAAATTGCAGGCTTAGTGCCTGAGCTGATTTCAGAAACTGAGCTGAAGCCTGGGCCAGGGCTAAGTTCAACCCAAGTTTCACCTGGTCTTAAAAAAATCTTGGGCCTGAGCCAAATATGGTTAGTCCAGATTTAGTATTCACTCTGGACAGGATAAGTGGGCTTGGACTTGTTTATATATAATATTATATATATCCGGGGCGGGTCGGCCGTCCCCATACCCGGCCCTGACCCAGTCAGCTCTTTGACTGGGTCCGGGTCAACCCGCCCCGTTGACCCGAACGGGGCTGGTAATTTATGACCCGACCAAGTCGGGTCAACCGGGTCGGCGGGTTTTCCCCGCCCGGTTGACAAGCCTAGGCTTATCAAAGGGACGGGCCCATGGTTGTCCTGTCCCTACTCTCAATATATGCGAGCCGGGCCCGTGCAAGCCAAAGCCCTTGGAGAACACTACACAGGGCCTTACCCTACTGTGCAAACCTAGGGCGGGCTCAGGGCCTAAAAATAAGAAAATCAACTTTTAGTTTTCTATAACATTACCACTGAGAGCGATCATGGAAATATATAAAATGGTGAGATGTTATCATTACCTACTAATCCTTTTCATCATGAAATCAATACCATTTTTTAAACCTATGATGCTCAGATATGAGTGTGGGTATGGACACAGATACATGGATCATGGATACCACTCGACACTTTTGAAAATCTAGGACATGGATATGGATTTGGGTGCCCGAATCTTTTATTTAGATCACTTTTGAATTAATGAAATAATGATATTTTACGTTCCTTTCTAACATGTTGTATGTGGAGAAGTAAACAAATTAAAAGAACAATAAGAAGTAATGGACTTGGAAAGTAGGATGTGCCAAACTGGTACCCTAGAAGCATCATTCTAGTATCGGGTATCAATACAAGTGTCGTATTGGTCCATGCGGATGGGGCTTGTACAAGTATCCGGGTATCATAATTTTAAACTATAGGTTGGTCCCCTTCCAATTCCCATCCACTATAGCCAAACTCCTTCTAGCCCTAAACCCAACTAGCCACACCCTATACACCCATCCCACAACAGCCAAACCCCTCAAATCCCCATCCCACACCAGCCAAACCCCTCTAGTCCCCATCCCACACCAACCAAACCCCTTTTCTCCACTCCCATTGGCCGAACCCCACAAACCCCACTTCCCATTGACCACCATCCAAACCCCCCTCCCAGCCGAACCCTTATAGAGGTTGTTTGGGGTAACCAAGCCCTTCCCTACTATTTTCTTGGCTTTATGGTTATTCCCTATTGTTAACTAATCAAGTTCCAATTGATTATAGCCATACCACTTGTTAGGTATTTCCAAAATAAAGCCCAGCCTATTCTTGAAATCCTTGAGAGGATCAAGAATAATCTGATTGTTTATATGGTAATACCTAGGCCAGTGGAGATGGAGTCTTCCAGTGGAAACCTCAATCAAAATTGAAAAGGGACTTGCACTTGTAGGCTTGTAAACAATCCTCACATTGTTGCATAATTGATAATTCAAAATTCTGCATATCTTAGGGTGAAATTAGTATTATTTTATAAATTGATTTTTAATTTTTAACTTGTTATTTGATCTTAAGTGCAGCATATTAGGCTAGTTTTCATCATCCTGAATCAAAGGGTTTCGGATTTGAAAGGAGATTTAAATCTTCAAATATTTTGGCCTACATTGTGAAGTGACTTAAATGCAAAGTGAGGACCTTTTGGTTTATCATCCCTTGAATCTTTTTGTGCAGCAGAAAAAATTTGTTTGTCAAGTAGATGAAACTATGGGGAATTTTCAGCCCTGGGGATTCATATCATTCATGTAGGCTCTAGATACAGAAATGGATCCATCCTATAAAAACCAGATCCGAATCTGATACACCACGGTTCCAGCCTAGACACAAGTCACCCAACCCATTTATGTCCCTGATGACAATAACTCAATAAAATATAAAATGGTAACAAAGGACTACACATCAAAAGAAAATATTAGCAGTTTCAGTTAAGAGACTTCTATGTTCGACATTTAAATGATCACAGTTATAATGGAAATCTACCTAGACTGATTATTTGAATTCGTTGCAGCAGTGGTACGTTTCAGCAGTCCGCATGAAATAAAGCATTCTGCCTGTGTAATATCTGTCACCAAGACCTGCAAACAAACATGCAGCATTCTACTTTAGCTGCAAAACAGCAAAAGATATTAAATTGAACAAAACCACATGACACTAAAACCTCCACAAAAGAGGATATATATATATAGAGAGAGAGAGAGAGAGGAAATTTAGAACATCCCTCCTTCAAAAAGGGGCGTTTCTACCCCTATGTAAGAGCCAATGAGAAGCGTTGATCCAACTGTGAGAAATAAAAGAGGAAGGAGAAGGAGAAACTGTCATTTATTAGTTTTATCCATCCCCCTTTAATAGGAGATCATTTTAAAGTGAGGATTGGAGATAATCTTAACTTTCTTGGATTCGATCAAAAAAATAAGAGACGGTCCAAGTAAAGGTCAACCACAAAAGTAATAGGGCTCCACTAAAAGGTATTTATTTAGCAATTTGAATTTTATAAAAGAGGTGCACTGGGTAATGACCTCTTTTAGGCCCACTAATGGATTTTGCAAAGTTATCATGAAAGTGATGCTATGAATCCATCAGTGGGCCCACTATAAGTATAAACCATTCAAGATTACAATATTTATGTGAATTAATCCAACCACTAATTTTACAAGAGGGCCCACAGTCCGGGTCCATGGTGGATCCGGAAAAGATAATGAGAAGATGGAACTAGAACCGGTTTCCTTGTTCTCGAACCAGAACCATTAATGAGAAGATGGAACTGGAACCGTAGGAACTAGTCAGGGTCTAGGTAGAGAATGATATGGAAAAAAGGGAAGAAAAAAAAACTAATTCTTAAGAGGGATTCTTGAAAATTGAGGTAATATGGCGGGTCTACAGGTAGGAACCAAAGTGGAACCAAACCCGTTGACTTATCAGGGCCTAAATAAGGACCCAAACCAGGTTTTTAAAGGGTCGGAACCTCAGGTAATCGGTGAATTGGGGACCCATTTACATCCCTACCTACAACGTCTAAGTATCGAAATATTTTATATTTTGAGATTCCAAAAGTGGTAAGATTATTAAGGTCTTTTAAAGAAGGAGAAAATCGAGGGAGTTTGTTGAGCTTTCTTTCCTTAAAATTAGGATCTAAATATCCCAAGTAATAAATGACACGTTTTGTTGTTTTTTGCAAGCCAAAAAAGGGGCTTTTCTTTTCTAAATGGTGTCTTAACTTCGCTTCCTAAAACGTAGCGCAGGAAATAACACAGCATGGTCTCATTGGTTGAATACAATGGGGCGTTTTGTAGCTACATGGCACCTAGGGATGCAAATAGGTATCCTATTATCCGAAGGTTCCGACCCCTAAAAAACCTGATCTAGAACTTGTTTTAGGTTCCGATTCATTAATGGGTCCGGGTCCGGGACCAATTTAGGTTCTGATTGATAAAAAACAAGTCCAGATCTGGGTCCATACAAGTTCCGACCCGTGGGCCCAAGACCCGGCATGCGTGTTTTTAATGTTGCAAACTATAGTTCAAATTTAACTTTTGTTGGACATGTTTATGTTTAATCCGCAATAGACTTGATGCTCTGTTATAAGTTGTCTCTCTCTCTCTCTCTCTCTCTCTCTCTCTCTCTCTCTCTCTCTCTCTCTCTCTCTCTCTCTCCCCCCTTGTTATTCTCCTGCATACTCTCATAAATGTAAATAAATTATCAAACCGTCTTACTTCCACCCCTTCCACCTTTTCGGCAAATTTCAAGCAATAACATGCTTACATTGGTTGGATGCTATGAGGGGCAGAAACACCCCTTTCTGAAAGGGGCATTCTATAGAATTCCAATATACATACATATATATAGACACACACACAGAGACAGAGATAAATAACTACCTCTTTAACTCCCTTTATAGCTGACTGTTGGAAGCATAAATCTGCAACATCTGTAGACAGATCAGATATCCTCTCACCCTTTCCTCGTTCAGAGCAAATCTCAAACATTGATAAGTATAGGGACCTATAAATTCAAAACGCAAACAGGAAAGAATACGTCACTTCTTCACAATAACATTCCCTGAAATTACAAGATAATTTAAAAGTGGAATTGGTAGTTATTTCTGTCCAGCTTTGAACTTTCACCCTAAAAAGCAATCATCCTATTAATAACAGAAACACGCTGTGACCGCATTCAATTACCTTGGCACTTTGGAAGAACCACCAATTCCACTACTTTGATCAAAAATTCGTCTGAGTGAAAGAGGAACCAAGCCAGGTTCCCTTGGACATCCAAACACCGTATGCGTCTTCCCTGAGCCCGTTGGCCCCAATGCAGCCAACAGCCTGTTCTTCCCCTTGATGAAATCAGAGACCAGAGGTTCCATGACACGTTCGTAAACTTCGCTCTGCAAAGAAGACATTTTCACAAAACAAGTGATGAATGCAGAAAGTATTATATAAAATTCTACAACCATTAACAGAAATCCCAAACTATAAACCCTAGGGGCACGTTCTTACACAATAGTTTCCCATTTCATTTATTTCAAGTTTCAACAACAATTATACTTTTCAGCAGGAAAGGGGATTTGAAGACTCCATTTTTATTCGGTTTCAGTTTCCATAGTGAAATCTGCTTCCATCTCTTGTATAAGACGTTGTAAAATGATCCCTTCCACATTGAAATAGCTTTCCATGGAATTCTATTCTTACATTGATTTCAATTTCTGCAGGAAATGGGAACCAAAACTCCATTATTAATTTCAACGCACTCAACCCTAGTGTTAGAATCTGCTTCACCCAAAAATCGCAGAAAATTTGTTCACCTCTTGGAAAATGAAAAACCACAGAAAAAGCTAACAGGGAAATAATGGAGTTCTAATTTTTTTTTTGGCCGAAAACGCTACTAAGCAGATGCCTACCACAGAATCAAGAGGAGAAGAGAACCTGAAGAGAATCTGCAGTGAAAACATGACTAAAACCATCGTAAATCTCGCTTTTTTTGCGCTTGGATTCGTTGAGGGATGGAGGTACAGTGAGAGTGACGGAGTGGGAATCATTTGCAGCCAAACAGATGGCCTGCTTGTCCGGGATCTTCTTCTTCTTCTTCAACTTGTCTTTCTCCAATTCAGCTTTGGATTTTGGTCCTCTGTTAGGGCTTTTTTTCTTAGGTCCGGGTTTGAGATCAAGGGGACGGATTCTGAGAAAGACACTTAGGTTTTGGGGAGCATCGTCATCGGAAGGTTTGGAGAGGGAAGGATTTGGCTTTCGCTCTGGCTCTGGCTCTGGCGCTGGTTCGAGGATTTCTTCGAGAGAGAGGGGTTTGATGGCAGAAAGCTTGGAAGTGGTGGCGGGGAGATCTGGAGCGTTGGATGAAGGGGTATCCCTCGCTTTACGGCGGGGATTTCTCCTCACGGTGATTGTGGAAGGAGTGGTGATCTGGAACTCCATTTCTTTTGAAAGCTTTGGTTTTTCCCTCCCCCTCTTGCTCTCACTTTCAATCGAATTGAAGCAGAAATGAGCGGGCGAAGGATGAATGTGGTTTAAGTATAAAATTTGAACTCGATCGACGGGTTTTGAGTTTTTGGAAGAGTTGGAAGGGATTCTTGGGTCCTATCATCCTGACCATTGATCAATGTAGAAATGATTTCAAATTATCTCGACCACTCCAAAGACCCAAGGTCTTCAGTTTTTTTAACCATAGGCCACTTTGGCAACTCTACTAATAAAGTCAAGTGAAGTAAAGTTGATTTTGAAGAAATAATAAAATATAAGTGAATTATGATGGTATTTTGTTTTTAGTTGTTTATTATAGATATTTTTTTAATTTTTGTATTGGAAAGTGGAGCTTTATTGTATTTTAGTAGATAAAGGTAGTTGCTTTTTGACTTTTTTTTAAAAAGATGAATGGAGTTTTGAATTAAAGTGCTTTTGATGTGACATCTTGTTTGAAAAATTGAAGCTTTACTTGACTTTTACTATGTTAGTAAAGTGCCAAACTAATTTTTAACACATCCTAAACTCATTTGTTTGTATTTACTTTTATGTTTGGTGTTGATTTATGCATGCATACATGAATAAGGTACGGAGATGGTGTGTAAATCATAGTTGTCAATTTTATTTCGTTCCCACCAGAATTAGCTAACAAGTTTTAGAATTTGTCTTAAGTGGGACGGGATGGCCCTCTAAGAGTTTCTAGTCCTAATTCCTGTCTGTTTTAGTCATTTCAATTCATTCCGGTTTAATTCCGAACGAGTTCCGCCTCATTTCGAGCAAGATTTCATACTTCCATTGATATGCAGTGAAAATTAAAAAATAGTAAATTGTAGAGTGTAGTTTAATTTAAGTGATATATGTATACATTTTCAGTATCATTTTAGTATTCAATTATTTTTTTTGTTTTAAATGTATTTTTTTATTTTTTAATCCTGTCTTTGTAAAAACAGAATACCAAGTTCACTGGAATGCAAAACATTTCACTATAAAGTTGAGTCGAAAACAACGACCGCAAGAGAATGGACAGCTACGATGTAAATATGTCCATTTTCAACTTTTAATTTACACCCCCTCAAAGATTACACATCTCCTTGCATGAATCCGTTGAAAGAGGGGCAGTATGAATCCACATGTCCTTACACATGAAGGTTGATTTTGAAGTTTTATAAAAAATTTATAATACTCATCTTCTGTTTTTTCTCTCTCAAAGTGACATTTCACTTAAATTCACTTTACAAATGAATTGACCAGATGGGCCCAAGTTGTGCTTCAATGGGATTTTTAGCTTTATGGTTTTCTACTGTGGTATATGGTAGCTAGGGTTGTAAACGGGTCGATTCCGGACCGGATCCGAACCCGGAACCATTTTTTAACTGGTTTCTTGGCTTCGGAATCGGAACCAAAACCATTTATGGGACAGATCTGGATCCGGGTCCGAGTCTAGGTAGAGAATGATATTTAAAAAAATATGATTTTTAGGGGAGATTTTCGAAAATCGAGGTAGTATGTCGAGTCCCGATTCCACCGGTCCGAACGAAGGTGGAACCGGATCCAGACCCATTTACTTATCAGGGCCTATATAAAGACTCAGACCCGGTTTTTAACGAGTCGGAACCTCCGGATAATCGGAGAATCGGGGGCCCATTTACATCCCTAATAGTAGCCCACTCATATTTCTCATACATGATGGGGTCATGCTGCATAACTTTTGGTTCTCCTTGTGTTTGCCAATTTGCTTAGGCACCCTTTAATCATGTGTGATCAAGTCCATTTCTACCACTCAAAGACGGATTCCTGCCACCCAAAGTGTAATATTAATTTGTCCACAAATATGCACCCTACAAACTATTGAAGGAATGACTGGAGGAGTCTAGGAGCATTGTTGAATTAAAAACTCGCATCCAACACTCCAAACATTGATCCCTCAATCTCTTGGTGTAAATGCATATTTCTTTATAAAATGAAACTACGAAAGAATGAGGGTGCAAATTCTTAATGAAATGCCTTTCATTTTCTGTGTTTACAACCTTTTTCCCTCGCAAAAGAAATTAAAAAAAGAGAAAGTTTCTTTTTTTTTTTTTTTTTTTTTTTTGTAAATTAACCGATCGCCCGAATTATCAGCCCGATATGGTCCCATAGCTTGTAAAGGATGATAAACAGCAAGAAGAGACGAAGCCTCAATCAGATACGGCCAATTCATCGACCGATACTATGTGTTATTTTGATCCATGCACAAGACTAACCTCTTCCTGCTCTAGAGTTGTTTCAAAGGCTGGTTGGAAGTTAATCTATTTCACTACTGAGAAGACATTCCCAATGTGGATAGTACAATCAAACAGTTTATGCATGGTCTATTTGTCCATCACTTGGATGCCCCCGCCATATCCCCCACCATATCCTACATTACCTGAAGTTATCTGCAGGTAAAGTAATTCTATACAGAGAACACAGCCATTATGATAGTGATTGAATATCGTGATGCAGATTGACTGCTTATTTTGGGAGGAAACTCGGTAATTTGGCGGAATCAGAAGCAACGATTGTTGCAAGTCAAAGACTGAAGCAAAATACTTATCTTGCCACATATGAATTTGTTGCCGTTACACTCCCTCCTACAAGAATGTATTTTTATGTATCCCAGCCCATGTAGCTTCTTTGTGATAATCAAGCAGTCCCTCACATAGCCTCCAATCTTTTCTTCCATGAAAGAAGAGAGTACATTGAACTCAACCTCCATTTCATTCATGAGAAGGATTGGCCTCAAACAGATCAATTTGCAGAGTTTTTTCAGTAAATCCATGGGAGCAAATGGCATCAATGGTTTAGTTGGGCATGTTTGACGTTGATGCTCCAACTTGAGGGGTAGTGTTGGAAGTATGGTCCTTCCGGGAACCTTTAGCTGAGAAAGCACCATAAGCTCATGGAGGGATCTTTTCGATATCATGTAGTTGAAGTAATCTTTAAGATATAGGATATGGCAGGCTTGAATACTATGTGGGTGTAATTGATTTGATTTTTTTTTTCCTAAACCGGTTTCATTGTAATCACAGGATCTTTGTAATTGTGGAAACCATAGTACAAAAGAAAGATCTTCCCCAATGGTAGACCATTTCGCATTCTTCCATTCTTTCTCCTTTCTTTCCACCCAAAATGGACAGGACTCAAATCTTTGTATTATATCATGAACTAGACTATAATTAAGAAGTAACATGTATGGATGGTTTTCTGATGCCTTCATGCTGAACTTTGTAAGGAAATTTGACCATGAGGTCGCTTTATAGCAAACTCCATGCAGTTTTGAATGGAAGCTTTTGTGAGGTGTGGCTGGATTTTGTGGGGGATCACTCCCTTTTCCATACTTTGGTCTATATGAAAAGAAAGGAATGAAAGAATTTTTAGACAAAATGAATCATCTTGGTAGGGTCTTGTTACATATGTGCTATCGAGAATTGCTAAATGGGCGTCCATTAGAAAGGTTTGTGCAGATTAGAAGATTGAAAACCGTTTTACACAATTGGGGAACAAATTTGAAGATGGGTGAACCAAAGAGAGAAAAAAGTAGTTCAGTGTGCTCCACCTATCGGAGTTTCTTAAGTTTAATGTGCATGGAGCTGCCCATGGTAGGCCCAGGAAGGCGGGTATTGGATGTGTGTTAAGAATAGAAGGATCTACAGATCCTTGTATTGCTGAAACAAGATGAAGAATAAATTGTAAACCGTGTCTCATCCAAAGATGGGGATTGTGTATTTATATTAGCTGTTGCCTTATTAAAGGCTCTAATTATAATCTAAATTACATCTCATTATAATTGATTACTAGCTAAAAAGGGAAATCTAGATGTGATTACAATCCTGTAATTATGTATGAATGTTGACCAAATCTTACAAGATTCACACGTGTTATGATGGGCCTGTCATGGAGGACCGTGTCTGTGAATCTGTTGGATCTCTACACTCCCCCTCAAATTGATGCAAGGAACAATATAGCATCAATTTGGAAAGAATATAATCATGGCAATCCCAGGGCAAGCCTTTGGTAAAAATATATGCCAGTTGATCATTTGAGGAGATATAGGGCAGATAGATTGTGTTGGAGAGAACATGTTGACGAATAAAATGGCAGTCAATCTCAATATGCTTGGTGTACTCATGGAAAACCGTATTTTTCGCAATTCAAATGGCACCGGTGTTATCAGCATAAAGTGGGGTGGGATCCTTGAGGAAGACACCAAACTTTATCAGCATAAAGTGCCATGGACTATTGCCTATTGGATATAGCAAGAGCAGCAGCGCCCCCCCCCCCCCCCCCCCCCCCGCCCCCCAACCCGGACTAGTCATGAAAGATTGCACAAAAACCTTTAAATCACAACTCTTTCCTGTGTTTTATATCAACTTCCATACATTCCAAACAAGATGGAAAATGTCTGTATCCATGAGAAAACTTTGTCATGTGAATTATTTGTTTGCATATATTGTACATACTTTTTTTTAATAACATATATTGCACATACTGAGAGTAGTTCCTTTAATACGGGATGTTAACATTTGGCCAATCTACATGTATCTTCTAAAGAACTCATTAAGCTGTGTTTTCTAGCCTTAACTATCTTTCTTTGGATTCTTTCTTTTCGTCTTCTCTATCTTTTCAAATGATAATGAATTAAAATGTACACCAAATAAAAAAGTGTTGAATAATTTGGGAGCACTATGGCTATCTATTTTCCACTGTGCATTTGGAGCAGCATGAACATCAGAAACCAAATTAGGTGGGATGCAGCTTTTAGGCCTTCCACACACCAAAGCCTTATTAAAACCTATAATTAGATTGATATTTAATCCACCTGTACAGAAATTGATATTGGTTTAGGGTAGAAAGTTTGAAAAAGAAAAAATAAAGTATCCACCTGAATTTGATTTCTGATTTCTGCAATGCCCAAATACATTGGAATGGATAAGTAGCCATCAATTGTTATTACATATTCATGCTGCTTGGAATTTGGACTAATCCAAAGAACACCCTAAATTTATACTAGAAACTCAAAGAAAGAGAGTGAACGTACTTGCTAGCCAAAATCAGATGGCATCACATTGATATAGCTAAGCCCTGGACTCTTTACATAGCTGTTCCTTCTCATCTTTGATCTCAAGTTCTCAGCCTCTTGAAACCTTCCCACAGATGCATAAAGATTTGAAAGAAGCACAACTTGGCCTGAATCTTCTGGATCTAACTGAAACACCTGATCTGCCACCAATTCTGCAAGTTGCACATTGTTATGTATGCGACAACCCCCAAGCAAAGCTCTCCAAACATTCAAACCCACCTCCTGTGACACAGTATTAGTCACAAATTTGCTGGCATCTGCTAAGCGCCCTGCACGTGCAAGCATGTCCACTACACAACCCCAATGTTCTCCCCTTGATCTAATCTTCTTCTCTTCCAGCATCTGCTTGAAAATATCCAACCCATCATCAACTAAACCCGAATGACTACAAGCATTCAGCACACTCAGATATGTCACACTGTCAGGTGCTTCAGCTCTCTTTTCCAAGTCATGAAAGAGAGCAACAGCAGCTTGTCCTTGGCCATTAATTCCATATCCATATATAATAGCATTCCAGGCAACTATGTCGTGACAATCCATCTCTTCAAAAACATTGTGAGCAAGTTCCACATCTCCACACTTTGCATAAATCGCTACCAGATTATTTTGAACTGACTTGAACAACAGAAAGCCAGCTTGTAAAATGTACGCATGAAATTGCTTGCAGAGATCTAAACAAGCAAGCTTGCCGCAAGCTGATAGTAAATTCATCAATACTATTGAATCAATATTATAATCTTCTTCAATCCTCATCTTCATAAGCAATCCCAGTGCCTCTCTGGACTTCCCATTCTGCACATACCCTGTAATCATTGCAGTCCATGAAATTAAACTCCTCTCAACCATCTGGTTGAATGCAATTCTTGCAGAATCTAAATCCTTGCACTTTGAATACATTGCAATCAGGGAATTCACAACGGGAATCTCCGATCCAAAACCACTAACTATTACCCAATTATGGAGAGACCTCCCTCTCATCAAATCGCCCAGCAACCCACAAGCTGTTATTACATTTATCACTGCTACCATATCCAAACCAATGCTATTAGCTCTCATTTGATGAAACAATTTCAAAGCATCAGAAGAAAATTCATACCGCACTAGAAACCCCATCATTGTTGTCCAGCTAATAACATCCTTAGAATCCATTTTTCCAAAAAATTCATTACCAACCTCTAAATTTTCAAAACTCAAATACATATTAAGAATGGAATTGATAACAGGAAGATTCAGATCAAGTCCGGCTTTGACAACGAAACCATGGATAGACTCACAAAGTCTAAATGATTCAATAGCGGTACAACCCCAGACAACACTCAAAATGGTTACAGCATTTGGTATCAGACCAGACCACCAAACTTTTTTAAACAGCAAAAGAGCTTCTTGGAAGAGTTCATTATGGACAAAACCAGCAATCATCGCATTAAAAGAAATCAAACTCGGGTTATCCATTTGGCCAAACAATTTATACGAGTCATTGATACTTCCACATTTTGCATATGCGTCTAGAATAGCAGTTCCCACAAACGTATCCTTCTCCAACCCATTTTTGACAATTCGTCCATGGACAGAAGCTCCAAGCTTCGGACACTGAAAGCCAGCTGTACTAACAAGAACAGCAACCATAGTGAAAGAATTCGGCACCAAACCCGAAACCTGCATCTGGGAAAAGAGTTTCAAGGACTCTCTGTGAAACCCATTCTTTGCATATCCATGAATCATCTTCGTGCACAAAGCAACATTCTTCTCAGGCATTTCATCGAATAGCTTCTCTGCATCTGCAATCCTTCCAGATTTGCAGTAGACATTTAAGAGTTCAGAGGGGCAGAGAGTATGCCCTTTGAAGTTGGATTTTAGTAGGGGAGAATTTGTTATCTGGGGGTGTTCATGTTGGGGAATTTGGGAAGGAGAGTAAGAAATGAGGCGTGGGAGGAGACAGGATAATGTGGATTTTGATTGGAGGAGAGTGTGAGATTTGAAAGCAACAGAGAAACCCTTTTCAAAATTCAGCATGCCCTCGGGATATCAACGGCTGGTTTCGGCTGGTGTCGTTAGAAAATGCGGCGGGAGGGCTCAACTAAGGCTGGTTTCGGCAGGTGTCATTAGCAAATCCGGCGGGAACGTCTGAGATGTTGAACAGATGCTATTGTTTACGACGGTCCTAAGGAAATAGCTATTTTTAATGAGATAATTAGCTAAAGATCCCTAGAATTGAATCTATCACAAATTCTTTTTAAGGGCTGTGGTCTAAGTAGCTAGACTGTTTGCAGTCAGAGATCTCTAAATCCACACAACCACATATTTCAAGACGAATTTACCCTTTCAACTGTTTTAGGTATAAAATTTTGAATTTTAAAATTTCAAATCTTTTATTCTCCCTCCATGGGCTTGGGAAATCCTAGCACGTGGTTATTCCTTGAAGAAAAGAGAGATCGGAGAAGAAGGATTCCAGAATCAATTCGTTGCTGTGAACTGATCCAGGATCGCAGAAGATCAGTCTCTTGGTGGGCCACACAGATCAAAGAACCAGAATGAGGAAGAAGAGGTGACAGGGCACTGTTTCCTGGACGTTGCCGAAGAAGATTTGGTGATCTGGTCTCGCCGAAGCCATAGGTAGTCTAGCAGAGAAAGCCTTCTGATTCTTCGCAGAAGATGGCCCAGATCTCTGTTGATCGATCTCGTCCCTGGTTGTAGAAGATCGCCGGAAAAGAAACAACGACGCGGCTCTTTGTCGAACTGCAAAAATCTCGGAAGATCAGCGTCGTGCTGACCGGAGTGGAAGAAGACAGCAAGAAGGGGGGCGGTTTCGGTTCTGTATTCTCTGTTTGCAGATCAGAGAAGAACGCCGGAAGTCTGTTTTTCGGCTGAGCCCCACATCACCAGGATTCTGCGTCCAGCGCCGGAGTATCCGTCGCTGCTGGGCGTCACCGGAGAAGAAGCGCCGCTGCGCTGTTGCCGTGGAAGGAGGAGAAGACAGCAGGGAGTCGTCTTGCCAGTTGTAGAAAGAGAAGATAAGGAAGAAGATGACATTCTTGGGTCGGTTTCTGTTCTGGGTTTAAGTTCAGGTCAGGTGAAGCCTAACCTGCTTGAGAAGCCCTATGAATCTGGACAATGCAGAACGTGGAGAGGAGAGGAAGACAACCCAGGTTCATTGGGTTCAGTTTCGGGTTTGGGTTAGTTTTGCCTGACCCATGAAGCAAAAAGTAATCTTAATTTATTTAAGTTTTTATGAAATTTATCTGAGTTTTTGTGAAATTTATCTAAGTTTTTGTCAAGTTTATCTGAGCTTTTAACAAATTTTATGAGTTTATGTCAAAATTATTTGAGTTTTTTCGTTTTTTGTCAAATTTATTTGAGTTTTGGCAAATTTATCTGAGTTTTGAAACAAATTCCTTTGAGTTCTGGACAAATCTATCTGAGTTTTTAGCTAATTTATCTGATTTTTGGAACAAATTTATATGATTTATAGAACAAATTTATCTTAGTTCTGAAATTTGGAAAATTGGTTTATCTTAGTTTTGGCAAACGTATTTGCGTTTTTTTAAATTTATTTGCATTTTTTAATTTTATTTACGTTTTTTGAAATCTATTTGCTTTTTTTAATTTTATTTGCATCTTTTGAAATTTATTTATGTTTTTTGAAATAAATTTAACTTAGTTTTGGAAAAAAATACTTGAGTTTTTGGCAAATTTTTCAGAAATTTGGAAAATGATTTATCTTAGTTTTGGCAAATGTGTCTGCGTTTTTTAATTTTATTTGCGTCTTTTGAAATTTACTTGCATTTCTTGAATTTTCTTTGGATCTTTTGAGATTTATTTGAGTCTTTTGAAATTTATTTACATTTTCTGAAATTTATTTCGATCTTTTTAAACTTATTTGCATCCTTTTAAACTTATCTGTGTTTTTTTTAATTAATTGCTTTTTAAAAAAAATTATTTCTTTTTTTGAGATTATTGTGTTTTTTGAAATTTATTTGTATTATTTTGAAATGTACTTGTGTTTTTTTAGAATTTATTTGAAAATATCATTAATGGGATTCCTTTAATCGTGGGCAATTAAGTGATAGGATATGATTCCTTTAATTTGGGGCAATTAATGGGATTTCCCACTAATCATGGGATATGATTTAAAGAAAGGGCAAATTGGACATTTCAAGTATGAGAAAGTGTGTGAGGGACCTTTGGCTGCATGACTTTTTTTTGTGTGGATTGTTTGCATTAAAGTCACACTTTGAGGGACCTCTCGGCAAATCCTCCATTTTTAATTACCCCAAAATAACAGTAAAAAAACGCCCTTCCCAGTTGGGCACACTAATATGACAACCATGGATGCCGCTGCAAGATGGAATAATCTAAGGGCAAGTTTGGTAACGAGAGAGGAATCCGCTCTGGAGGAATCCTTGGTTCCGCGGAATTAAACTTTCTTCTTTGAGGATTTATAAGGAAGAGGATGCATCACATTTCATGTTTGGTGAGCACAAAGGAATCTGCAATGATTCTTTCGAATCCAAGTTTGGTTGCGAGAGAGGAATCCGCAAAAAGAAAAAAAAAAAATCTCCATCTCAAATCCATTAACCCAAAAAATATTCCATATCCTCTAATCCATCCTCACAAGGGCCACTCATGTCTAACAATTAACGCATGAGAAGAAATGGTAAATGCCAAAGATCTTTGGATTGCAGTTTTGAAGTTTACAAGGGACCCTTTTTCTCTGCCTGTCTAGACAGACCCATGCAACAATTCTGTAATATACTTTTTCTTGGATTTGTCAGAGTATGTTAGCATCATAAGTAGGGTTTTGAAGAGTATGTATTTTGTTTGGGCATCTTAACAATTGTTCTTTTTGAGAAAATTCTCTTTTCACCTCTGAAATATATCCAAGTCTTGGTAGAAAAGGTCAAAAGTTTGCAATTACTAAGCTGTAATTTTGATCTTTTGAAAGATGTTTCCACTGGTTCTTTCCACATCTGATGTAGCATGAGTGCATGACTCTTCAGTTGAATTAACACAACACTATCAGGTCTTGCATCTTGGTTTAGACAATCGGTCTAACTACCCATATGGGGCCCATCATTCAGTCATCCTAGCCGTTCATCTAGTGGGGCTACTGAAAAAGTGCGCACTAAAAAGAACACATCACCATACATTTGTATTCTATTATATAATGGGACTAGAAAAAAGGATGGCTAGAAATTAACAAACTGTAGCAATGGGTCCACATTCAGATGCCAAAAAGATAGGTCAACCAATAAGATGATTGGCAATAAAGGAGATTTGTGTATCAATGCCTATCTTGGGTGGGTCCCACTAGATGAAACATCTAGGCAATTAAAAAGCTCCCACCTTATTAAAAATGGCCATCACCTTGTTCTTTTAGACTGCTGATTCATTTCATTTTCAACAAAAGAGACTTCACAAAAGCCTTCATATGGTACATGTAGGTTCTTTTGTCTAGCTCACACTTGCTGGTGTTTCTCTGCAAATACTGTTTCCTTGTAAGAACTGCAACCCAAATCTGAAAAAAACTATCCAGTTTGGCATCTTCAGGAAGCAGACAAAAATAGAGGATTTGCAGGTTCCTTTTATAATTGAAAGATACTCATGTCCTCATTATAATGAAATTTTAGATATATGGTCAGTGATTTCCATGGCACTTGAATTCCTTGAAAGAACATTTCTGCTATTATGTAATGAAGACCCAAACAAACATGGTTGAAATATGTCTTCCAGTGGTTTCCATAGCACTTGAGTTCAGTGAAAGAACATTTCTTCTATTATGTAATGAAGACCCAAACAAACATGATTGAGATGAGTCTTCCACCCCATTTCCAAAAACACGTTTGTCCTATCGATGAGAATATGAATTTCCATGCTGAAATTGATCAGAGCTTTCACTAGAAAATGGGGTGTGATGCCTCATAGGCTCATGCAGAGGTGAATTCATCAAAATTACCAAATTGAAACGAGTATGTGATGATAAAATCACCTGGTTTTTCTATAGTTGTGATAAAATTCGATGAAATATCTGAGACAACTCAAAAACATGCATCTATCACTGTTAAAAAGAAGAACAAGAGAGAAAGATTTATATATTTGAAGAGCTAAAGTAATAAATACAAGAAAGTTTTGTTTCCATTGATAGCAGAGCTTATTTATGTAAAGGAATCATACTATTCAATTTTCCATCAGTTTTCTTACAATTGGATGTCGGTAAGATCGAACCAGATTTGCTGAAACACCTTGACAATCACGTCGTGATACTCATTCGATTTTAAGGATAGATAGCATGCTAGAAGATCTTCCAAGTCCTTCGACGCCCGGATGTTGTTTTCCACAATCATCTCCACCATGGATTCTCTAAAATCTCTCTGTGGATCGAACGATGACTTCACTATGGCAAAGCTCTCTGAGATGTTATTCCTTTGACGCATTTTTGGGTTTCTTGATGTCGATATCGATATAGATTTCCTGTTGTAGGCCTGAATCTTCTTGCTGGCCAGCCTTGGAGAATTCACGCGCAATTTCAATCCTTGGACAGAAGAAGTAGACCTTCTACCAGGGATCTTCTCATCTTTGAGGTTCTTTGAGCTGCCCTCCTTCAAGACCTTGGTAGAGAGAGACCCATGTGCATTTCTCTCCTCCAATTCAACACAAGTACTGGTGATGGGCTCTGTTTTTTTCTTGGGTTTTGCTGGCTTTGTCAAGATGGGTGGGAGCTCAATCTCTGAAACTGAATTGAACCTGTCGAATTTTTGCGGGAGAGTGCTCTTTCCGTCGACGTCGATGATTATATCTGTGTTTAATGCTTCTAGTAACTTTGGAAAACAAATTATATATACTTGTATTTTTCAACTGCTTAAAAGCTTGAGTGGAAGCTGGAACATGGCCTCCTTTATTGAGAAATGAATGGTGCTAAGTTTGTGTTGCTGGTTGCATAGAAAGCCTTGAAACCTGCATATTGGGTTAAACTTATTGGATGATTCAACTAACTGATTAAATCATGTCAGGAGGTGTATTGATCCAGAAATCCAGACATTACCTTCTTAGATGTTCTGTATGCAAACAGGGTCCCTCTTGTTTAAACTCAAAGCCCAAAGATCATAACAAAATTGGGATAAATATTAATTTCATCCTCCAGAATAAGTTACTACTTTAGTATTTTTAGTTATTAGTCCATGAACTAGACAATATTGCAGCATATAGTATCAACATTCTGAATATATCAAGACATAAAAAATGGAGAAATTTCATCAAAGTGCAAATATCATCACATTAGAGACTTTTTCCAAAATATTCTAATAACTACTAAGTAATTTGTATCAGTGAACAAATTGATGAGAAAAAATAGAACAGGCAAAACCAACATGCCCAACAAGCTGAAAAAATATGCAAATTGAATCAACATGGTATGAAACGAGCCAAATGAAACAAAAGAGGCAAATGAAACATGTAGTTCATAGTTCTATGTAGCTCATAGTCCAAATGAAACAAAAAAGGCAAATGAAACATGTAGCTCATAGTTCTATGTAGTTCATATGTTTGATATAAGAAATGAAACATGTAGCTCATAGTTCTATGTAGCTCATAGTCCAAATGAAACAAAAGAAGCAAATGAAACATGAAACAAAAGAGGCAAAAAAGAATGTAGTTCATATGTTTGATATAAGAAACATTGATCATGCTCATGTACATATAAAAATGTAGCTCATAGTTCTCATTTAACAGGTTATAGTTGCATATAAAAGAAAGTGTGAAGAGCTTATGAACAAAGGACTAGATGAAGAAGAAACAGGGGAAAAATAGCTAAAACTCGTGAAGATCTGAACCTGGCATAAAATGACGGGAAAATTTTTTACATACTTGGAACATCAATCAACTTCAACTTTTGCAACTACCAGGTCATTCATGGTTGGAGTGTCATTTGGAAAATGAAAATGCAACCAATCCATTAACATAAAGAAACTACGTCGAGGATGAGCACAACAATAGAGAAAATACGTCGAGGATGGGCACAACAATAGACCAACCCATTCACCATCAAGCCTGAAAAAACATGAAGCACAAGTGCATTTAAAGAAAACAGGTTACATCACATTCATTCTGTTCACAACCTTATTACATGAGGAATGAAGTGAAATAATAAGCTTTGGTACAACATACATGAAAAACAAACACAACACCCAAGAGTGTGAATTGGAGCTAAAAAACATAAAAGAACATCAAAATGGCGCAATTCAACATCCATCAAATTGAAAATATATCAGAAAAGTTTGCATTAATCACAACCAATCCATTAACAAAGAGTGAAGTGAGGTTTCTTTTTTTATAAAAGATAAGTATATATTTCCAAAGGAAAGTGCTAAATACACAAAAAAAATTAGGAGCAGCTCTAACCCACTTGCATCTTAGCTTAGAGACAGCCGAGGTGGAGCTGGACCGCCCAAAAAGCATGCCCAAAGGTTGGGCTGGCCATAAAACCTCTTCACAGTCCCCATTTACAAAAATATTTATAACCAAAAAAATAAGGAAGACCCCAAAATCTGTCAAGCTCTCCTTCCCCCCCCTAGCTTCCCACATGTCTTTAGATAGATTCTCTCTAAAATCTGTCATAAATTATCTATCTGCATCACTAGGACCAGCAACATTATCCTCTTCGATATCGTGGTCTTGTTCATCTTTATGATCAACCTCTTCCATCATCTCATTCAATGCTTCTCTAAATTAATAACTCATCGTCAAGATTCTATCGACGGATAAAGTTGTGCACAACACAACATGCCACAACGATCTTCACTTGTGTCTTGATAGGATATCTTGGAGGAGTTTGGAGAAGGGCAAATCGCTGCTTTAGCACAACAAATGTTTTCTCCACTATGTTGCGTAGCTTTGCATGCCGCAAGCTGAACAATTCATGTTCAGTTTTAGGCGCTTGTGTTGTGGACCATTCTTTAAGGTGATACCGAACCCCACGAAATGACGCTAAGAACCCCAGCGTATTTGCATAACCTGCATCTACAAGGAAATATTTTCCTACAAAACAAAATTGGGACAGTCATATAATTCCTTAAACATAATAGGCTTTATGCATTTAATGACAAAAGGCTAAAAGTTTACTACTAGTTGGAACACGTAACCTATTCTGGGCCCGTCTCCAAACCACATGTTGTAGAATCTTCGAATCCGATGCCGATCCTTCCCATCCAGCGCAGATATACTAAAAACACATATCAAATGATACAACGGCCATAACATTCTGTGACAATCCTCCCTTCCTATTGCGAAAACGGACTTGATCTTCAAGTCTAACCCATGCTGGGATATGTGTACCATCTATTGCTCCGACACAATCCTATAAACAAGTACAACATGTATCACCATATGGGATATAGTTTTTTACAATTCATCATCATAAAACATTTACCTTGAAAGATGGATAGAATAAATGATTATTTGCTATCTCAGGTGGACACTCCCCTTCGACCTTGAAAGATGGATAGAACAAATGATTATTTGCTATCTCAGGTGGACAATCCCCTTCAAACTGCTTCACATAATATGGCGCGAGTTTTACAATTGCATCCACTGTCAAGTTAAAGTACCGGCTGATTGTCTCTCCTGAATGTTGAAACAAGTTCTGCATTACGCGATTTCTTTGGCTGTGGCCGACAGTGAATAAAAATATTGCCAATTGCTCTTCCACTGACACTGCACGAGAATCTCTTAAATGTCCCCTGTGCTTTAGCTCATTGACTAATAGTAAAAAACAACCACTACTCATTTTGAATATATCAAGACATTTACGAGGGTGTCCAGTCAAGATCTCATTGAGATAAGTCCTTCCACTTTGTGCAGATTCATGAACATTATCTTTGGTTAGATATTGGTAACGGTACCATAAAAGACATGTTGACGTAACAACACTAGTTAATAGTAACAGAAGATCCTGTCTACCCATGCTGCTGGTTAAGATAGATATAACCAATTGAAATAAGTCATGACATTCCATAAAGTTGAATAAAAGTGTTCATGACATTCCAACTATAAAAAGACATAAAGTGTTAATATAGTTATACATGATCAAAAAAAAAAAAAAAAAAAAGAAAGCATGTATGAGTCCAACAAACCAACTATGACCAGCAATTAGAAGTCCAAGATAATAACCCAAAATACTAGTGTTAAACATGTTAAGGAAGTTAGTTGTTCAGGAAGTTAAGTATAAAGAGCTTGCGATATTCGATATCTAAGGCTAGAAATTGTGAGGCCTTCTCTTCATTTTCAAGTTGTTGAAATGCCTTTAACTTCATTATCGGCTCTAGATCAAGGGGTAGTATTGCTTCCCACACCTTCTTCATTCATTCTTCAGATGTATTCCTTGCCATTATATGTATCGCTTCTGACATGTTTTGGAAGACTGCCACCATTGCATCCCCTGCGCTTTGGCGCCTTGTTGTTTGACAGGAGGAGCCTCCAGGGGCGGCACTACGCCCCCTATCTGTAGAGATGTGCTCATCCCCAACCTCATTGTTTGGGGTGGCATCATCGTCATCATTTGGGTCACGTCCATCCAAGGCATCGTTATGTATGGAAGGTGGTGATTGAGTAATATCATTTGCAACTAATTCATCTCGACCATCGGCAATTGAGTCGCCAAATATTTCGCACAGGATGTAGTAGTCGGGCATGGTCCTAGACCTATACATGCTGGCTTCAGGATGTGCCTGTGTTCCAAAATAATAACAAAGGAAAAAATAATTATACATGCATTTCCCAACAAAGATTTTATAAATTGAATAAAGATCTCACCGCTATGTAATCATCCCACACCCCTGCTTCCGCAATGACTTTTTTCCTTTCTTCGTCCCATCCAAACCCACTTAAGTTTAGCATAGCCTTCATCGTGCTATACCATTTTTTGTAGCTCTTCAACCTATTCTTCAACTTATCTTTGCTAAATTCTGGCCCAAACTTTGTTTGCATTTCCTTTGTTATCAAACCCCATCCCTCCGAAGTAAACCCCCCAGGAATAACTTTGCCTTCTTTGCGCATTTCAAGCAGGATGTCGAGGAGCGCTACATCATTCGTGCCCGTCCACTTCATGTTTCTCAAAGTAGATCCTCTTGCAGCTTGAGAGCTACTTGGTTGAGACATCCTACATTTTTCATTGAGTGTTAAACAAACAAGTTTTATATATATGTTGATTTGGAAAACCGCCCATCTTTTGATTAGAAAAAAACACTCAAAAGTTTCTTGCCATAATAAAGTTGAAGCTTGTCTTGACCCAGTCTATTTAGGTGTAGGGCATAATATTCAAGCCTTTTTGGATCTGATTGAGAAATTTCTAAGTTGGGATCGTTGTATTAGTTAGGTTTTACAGACCAAGTTCTCACATGAGTTCAAGAATGTATATTGAACATATTGATATTATACACAAACAGCAAAACACCAAAGAGAGGTGGCATAGCATATCATATTTTCTGATGGCTTCTCCACATAGATTTATATGTACTAGCCAACAAGTAAAGCTGCTAACAGCTGACATTTCTACAGTTGATAGATAAAAAAGCTTGGTATTTCTTCACTTGCACCAAACGAAAGCTACATAGGCAAGACAAGACATGTGAGTTTAAATGATAGTTGGACTACTCCATAAATAAAAATCATACAAAACCAAGTCGGTTTGGCTCGTGAAAGAAAAAGAAATGAGTAAAGCATGTGCACATCTACATGTATATGAAGCAGTGGAATATGAATAGTGAAAAAAAAATTAATATATCTATTTATGATCATGAATATGAATATCTACGAGAATGATGGTATAAACGTAGAGGTGAGCATGTATCCACCATTAAGAAACACAAGCATAGTGGTTGGTAAGCAGATTTTTCAGCCCCAAGACACCACTATAAATAGCATGCTTTGTTAGAAAAGAATAAGTTATATTTTTTTTTTCTCTGCATTATATAGCTCGTTACAATTCCCATGAGAAGTTACTATGCATGTTAAACATGAACTTGAAAAAATTTGTGACAGTGAGACCTGACATGTCCACCTTGATATCATCATCAGCTAAGCATTAACCCATCTATCTTTCATATCATACTATTCACCACCCACCCCATATTATCAATCTACTTTGAGGCAGGCAATTTCAAACAAGATGGCTCTTGGTGTACTATATCAAAAGCAAAGCCCACAAGATCACACCATACTCACATCTTCACAAGCAAAAAAGCAGAACAAAAACTAAAGTAAATGGATCATTAAAAAAATGGGACAAACAGTAAATTGAGAACAAGCAAGATGTCTTGTGCATTGAATTAAGCCATGGAACCAGGACATATAGACTTTGACTGTGACCATGTAAATATGAATTAGTCTATCAATTGCACATATCAAATTAGGTAATGCATAATATGCATTTGTCCCACCAATAGCCCAAACGGTCCACAAAAATGGACTGGCCCACTCACAGCTGAATGTGCAACCCACCATCCCACTGAATGAGTCGTTCATCAATTCCAACAAACAACCCATTTGAGAAATTGGCCACTTTTGGTTTTAAAATCAATAACTGCAAAGAAGATAGATGGTACAGTTGAAGATCCTAAAAAAATAAGAAACAACAACAAAGAAGAATCAAGAGGGGTTCACTTTAATTAAAATATTCAAAATCCTGGATTGTAATGTGTTTAATAAACTCCCAACCACAATCAACTGACAAAAATGCTTATTTTTTTTTATTTGTTCCTAACCCATCTTTCGTTATAAATTTGACAATGAGGAGAACTCCTCCTTGGTCTAAGAAGATCTTTGAGCAAGTCACTGAAATGCCTGGTTCTAGAAACAAAACAGAAATCACAAAACAAAAATAGATCACATTCCCACACAAGAAAAAGAGGTAAGAAATATGAAAATGGGAAAAAAAAAAGCAACGAAAACCCTAACCTGATTTGTAGTGAATGACCCACAGGAGAGAGAGAGGGGGGAATGGTGGAGCAAGATGGTACAACTAGACGGTGGGTAGATGGTTGAGGGCTGCAGGTGCTGTAGTAGGGCT
This sequence comes from Umbellularia californica, assembly GCA_028538565.1. Classification (NCBI taxonomy): domain Eukaryota; kingdom Viridiplantae; phylum Streptophyta; class Magnoliopsida; order Laurales; family Lauraceae; genus Umbellularia; species Umbellularia californica. Next base: position 58,557,534 of record JAPQWN010000007.1, read on the forward strand.
GGAGACAACCTTGGGTCTCTGTTCCTTGTTGAGAGAGGAAAATGAGTGAGACTACAGTTGGAGCAATGCGGAGTCCAGCCACCTCTAGGCGTGTCGGAGCAGGTCTGATCACCTCCGTGCTGCAGTAGCTCTCATCGTCGATCTCGGCGTCGCCTCCCTGGTAGCAGCGGTAAGAAAAAAGGATGGAGACAAGAGATGGCTCGGGTGACCTAGGCGTTTTGATTCAGCGCAGAAAATGGGGCTTATATACGCCTTCTTAAAAAGCAACGATTTATGGGGTCCGAAGGGGGGGGGGGGGGGGCTTCGAATCGTAAATTTCCTCTCAACTGTAGATTTTGGATTTTGAAAATCTTCTCAGCAGGTTGCACCCAAACATGGGTTTTCCACGTTAGCACGGAAAATTGACATGGATTCCTCTGAGAGGATTTTTGCCAAACGTGCCCTAAATGAAATCTATTGAGAATTTCAAACTCCATTAGATCATTCTAACCTCTTGATTCATGGTCCAGAGTTTAATAGTTTTAGAGGCATTACCTCCTTGTGAATTCACTTCATGGGTGAGTAAAAGTTGGATGAGTGAAAATTTTGGGATTTATACCAAGTAGTACATGTGAAATGATGTGATTGACTCAAGATGGGAATCACGTTCTCATAACATAGGGGAGCAAAACATGGTGTTTTTGAGAATTCCTAATATATATATATATCATTAATGAAACACATCCGATTCTCTCTCATAAAGATTTTCCTACAAAGGTGGATTTTTTTATATTTTCTCTTAAAATACTAAGCTATTAAATATGGGCAGAAACTCCCCTTTTGATAAAGCTTTTTTTTAGAATTTCTATATATATATATATTTATATCCTTATGACGAAACAGGGAGATATATAGTTTCAATACTTTCAATACAGAATTTCTATACTTACTTTGAATGAAAAAAAAAAGATGAGATTTGATATAGTTGGCAAATTTTGATAGGATGAAATAGTATCTCATATAGGGGATTCGGACTCATATATATATATATATATAGGGAAATTTTTAAAAACTCCCCTATCTCAAAATGAGAGTTTTTACCCCTATCTATTAGCCAATGATTTAAGAGAATCTATAAAAGATCCACAGTTTCAGGAGAATATTTAGGAGAGAGAATGGATAAGTGTAGTATTGATGACACATGTCACACTTTCATTGGTTAAAAGAGGAGCGCTTTTTTTGTGAAAAACGCCTGAGGAGTTTTGTAGCGTAACTCATATATATAGAAGAATTCTCAAAAACTTCCTATTTAGAAAAGGGGAGTTTTTTCCCCATTTGACTTGTCCAATGAGATTTTGCCACCTCACATAAGAAACATAGGTTAAAAGGGAGGCTTTTGAAGTTTTAGATTTCTTATCCTCATTTAACTTGATGATGACATGTGTCATAGTTTTATAGGCTTAGAAAAGGGGCCTTTTTTTATGAAAAGCGCCCGAAGAGTTTTGTAGCGCTCCTCATATAAATATACATTCCCCAGTGATAAAGCTCGTAGGGAACTTGTTCGCTCATTCATTTGGGGCCCACATGGGGATGGGGTTGGGGGATTTGAAGATTTGCTTGGGCCCATCCTATGTACAAAAAGTGAGCCACATCCGATTGGCCTATAATCATCATTCGAGCTCATAAGTTTAATGGTGTATAGTCCATTCACATGGATGTGTAGTCGATCCAGCAGTGCACAGTCCATTTGCATAGATCAAAGTTGGTGGGACCCTTGAACTATAGGGAGTGGGGGTTTGTCCACTCAGATGGACCGAAGGTGGGCCCCAAACATGTGAGCAAACGGATTTCCTCCCATCAGCTTTGAGTTGATGTGAGGATCCACAAGTTTAACAACTTTATATAAAACAATAAAATTTACTCTCGATCAAATGACTCACTACATTTTGATTTATTAAAATTCGGTGGGACTCGTGTTTATAGGAGGGGGTGGGTTTGAAAGGTTTGCTGAGATGGAAGAGTAGTAATTGAGTATAGGTGGGGGCTCTCACATTCATATCCAATGCCAACAATCTAAATGTGGGGGGGCCCACCCCTTACTCTCATAATGTCGTGAAAGTAACTCTCATAGGAGCATCTCCCTATATCTCACCACACACACACGCACACACACAGAGGCTGACACTCTCATCAGCTCGAGCTAATGGGAAAGGGTTGTCCGCTCCCACACACACACAAAGGCTGAGACTCTCATCAGCTCGAGCTGATGGGAAATGGTTGTCCACTGCCTAGGGGGGCGCAACAAAGTCATTTTTAAAAACTAATTTCAAAATAATATTTAAAATGGATCTAACACTTATTTTACACACACGCACGCACACACACACACACACACGTCCCATGCATTCTTCATAATCAATTCAGAATAACACTTATATATGCAAGAGAAATACTATAATAAGGAAAAAAATAAAAAAAAATCTTGCATATTTCATAATTCTTTAGTTTATATATTGAATATAAAAAAAATCAAACATAAGCTTCAAATTTCATTGCAATCGTCATTTTTAAATTGCGACTCTAACCTTGAGCATAATTATTTAAAAAATATACATGAATTGTTTATCAAATGGTTTTATACGACTTACTAAAACAAGGTGACTCACTTGACTGTTAGTGGGGGCCGGCGGCCACTGCTAAAACATAGATTGGCCCTCGCTAAAACTTATAGCGGCAACCATCTTGCCCCCCGCAAGCCAACGGCTGGGTATATATTTTAGCGGCGGCCATTAGCCTCTGTTGTTGGGTTTTTAGTGGGGGCCGTTGGCCACCAGTAAAAAGTCGACCGCCACTAAAAAGTTTCGTGGGTTGAAGAAAATAGCTTTCAGTGGGGGTCGTTGGTCGCCGGTAAAATTAAGACAAAGTTGCCGCTATATATTAAAAAAATTGCAAATGTTCTAGTGGCGGTCAGGTGGCCCACGCCAAATGTAACGCCCCACCCTTCACACATGCATGGTATTGTCCACTTTGGCCCATTGGCCTCACGGTTTTGCTTCTGATGGGTCTCAACCCATCAAAAGGCCTCATGCAAGGTAAGGGTGTAAGCTCTACACATAACCCCATTCACTTTCCTCTCTATAGTCGATGTGGGACTCTGAGGCGTCACATTAAAAGTGAATGGGGTTATGTGTAGAGCTTACACTCTTAACTTGCATGAGGCCTTTTAATGGGTTGAGACCCATCAGAAGCAAAACCGTGAGGCCCGTGGGCTAAAGCGGACAATATCATGCATGTATGAAAGGTGGGGCGTTACAAATAGTATCAAAGCCGACTCTCGACTAGTTCGAGTGTGGGTCCCCTGCCGTGGCCTGGTGCAAGTGGGCGGGTCTCCATGTGGGCGGGCCAAGAGGGCTGGCAGGCTACAGGGACCGGCAGACTACTGCACAGGGACGTGCAGCCTTAAGGGGGGTGGAATGTGACGCCTCGGAGTCCCACATCAACTATAGAGAGGAAAATGAATGGGGTTATGTGTAGAGCTTACACCCTTACCTTGCATGAGGCCTTTTGATGGGTTGAGACCCATCAGAAGCAAAACCATGAGGCTCGTGGGCTAAAGCGGACAATATCATGCATGTGTGAAGGGTGGGGCGTTACACCAAAAGTGGTAATTTAAAAAAAAACTAAATAATTTTTTATAAGTGACAATTCAATTGCTTTTCATGTACATAATCCTGTTTAAGTCAATCCAGACAAAGTATACCAAGAATTAAAAAAAACTACTTTTTATAACAATTTAAATCGTGGATTTTATTCAGTACTTAAAACCAAATTGAATAAGACCCATCTCTAATTTCTCGTAGTCTACTTGAATGATGATTAAGGTTATAACACAAGATAGTCCTTTGAACAATCAACACCCTACATGAAACCTTTTCACACAATTTCATACTATACAACCATGGTAGCAGATCCCTCTAAAACCATCATCCCCATCTTAATTCTTCAGCTTCATTTCGAATGGCCTTCACCTTTTTTTTAGTCACCATCTCTTAGCAATCATCAAGACAACATCTAAACATCTACAATTATAGTTGTTAGAGTTGAGTTGGCTAACACATTTTTGGACATTACCTTTGTCGAAGACAATTACATTTCAATGTTACTTACTCTAAAGATTTGGCAACTCCATGGGATATCCGGAACATGAATTCCAAGATACTTTAGTTTCTTGTTTAGTTCATCACTTGAGTGAAGCACATCATCAAGAGTGCCATCACTGCAGTATTTATATAAAAGTAATCGCTGCCTATGCTCCACACAAGTGATCAAAAGATGATAATAATATTAATAAATAATGCTCTTAAAATAACGAATATTAGAGAACAAAGAAAATAAAGCAAATAAATATAAATAAGAACAAGTACCATAAATGAACTCTTACAAGTAAGATGCAAGATTTTGCATCATTTACAAAAACTTCATTACACGTTCTAGCACCTAGTGCAATCTGCAAAATAACAACAAGACAAATTCAATCATGCTTCACTCATATATAAAAAAGAGAAACATAATTACAACTTGAGTGACATCTAATAAGGATATTCTCAAGCATGAAGAAACCATACAAAGACAAACCACGTCTCTCTCCTTCCACAAGCAATATCCAAGACAAATAATTACAAGTTCATAATCTTTAGTTCTACTTGTAGCAATGATGGCCAACTTCTCTTCCCAATTATTTAGCATACAATTGGTTAGAAAGAATAGTCCATATAAATCACCAACGCTGTAAGTATATATAAGAGGGAAAAAAAACTCAAGAATTCTAAAATTTGTTATCCAACGTTATAAACAAACTATAAACAAACAACCAAATAATAAAGTGAAAGATAAATTGTATATCAATCCATATGCAATCAAACTTGCCCCTGCACGAGCACAATCACCATACTATATAATATATATACATAGATCAAATTTGTACCTAAATTCCAAGCAACATCCAATGAGAAATCTAAATTATAAACACAACTATGATTTTTCAAAAGGACAAGAGTTCCATCAAAACCAATCCTTTAGACTAATATTGTATCAGTAGTATTATATTTACTACTAACATGAAATAAAAATTTTATTAATAATAATTTAATTTTGTCATTCATTTGCTCTGTGATCATTTCTATCTTCTCCCTGCAAAAAAAGGTAAACGTTTGGAATATACTCTTACAAAGCATATAAATACAATAAATAATAATACAGAATAAATATGCAGACTTACCCCTTCAAAGGAATTCTATTGTTAGTCAGACAACTGCCGCCTCATATCTGCCATAGCGGCACACATCCTCTGTTGTTTCCTCTGCATCTCTTCCAGATATGCACTCCTGTTTTCATCACGTTTCATCAGTTCTTCCATTCAATTATGCACGACAATAAGTTCTGCACACATTTTCTTAACATTAGTTCGTGATTGGCTAAATGTGGAGCCAAAGACTGATGTGGCTGTTGGACCCATCCCATATCCGCCATCGGAGTGGGGTCTATACCGGCGGCCACTGCTACAAGCACAGCTAAAAGCTAATTAAAATTGACTTTTAGTGTCGGCCATTGTTGGGCACCGCTATAAGTGATCTATAGCGGCGCTTTTGGTTGGCCCCCGCTAAGAGCTGGTTGCTAAAAGTCTATTTTCTTGTAGTGTGGTCTTTAATCAAAATGAGATAACTTGAAAGAGTCAATAGATGAGGCTTTCTATCTTCGTTGTAAACATGGTGAGGTCGTATGGGTTGGCCAAAACCCAAACTCATCCTAAACTAAACTCAGGTTAAAATATTGAAATCTATCCCCCATTCTATTCAATTTACTTTCTTAATTTTTAGAAGCACCATTATATGTCTCAACATTTTATATTGATTCTTTATTGAGGATTTTACTGGAAAATGCACCATATTTGTTCATTGCACGAGATAATGAAAACTATTACCTAATGCACAAACATGGTCCGTTTTGCATTGCTCTATTTTTTTTTCTTTTTTTTGAACTTTGGAACAAGCGACGCTAGTGTTGCTCCATATTTTGATAGACAACGCTAATGTCACTCTTCGTTAATCCCATATATACCTAATTTCCCTCATTCGCTCCCATTTTTTCCCTTTTCTCCTTTCTTCTTCTCCCACACTGCGTCGACGCCGCTGCCCCCTACCTCTTTTGCATCGCTCATCGAGTTGAAGTAGATATGTTCAAATGTACCATTTGTTGGAAGTTCCATCCACCATTTTTTTTTTGTTTGCTTTGTTGTTTGGTTGTGTATTTTTGGCTTAATAGCTTCAAATTAGTTGTTTGATGCAAATGGCTGCTGGCATTTAGTTTTCCTTCCATTGCAGTCCATTTCAAGTTTTGAATGGTTTCAAGATGTCCCCCCGTGCTCTCGTTGTTTCTTTCTCTCTGCAGCTGTGTGCTTCTTGTATTTTGTTTGATTAATGAGTTTAAGTTATGTATTATATTGACACTTGAAGGTTTCAAAATATATTTCGATTTGTATTGTTCTAAGACCTTGTGTACTGTATTAACAGGCTGAAATGAAAATTGTATGCCAAGTGTTTGTTATAATGCTTCATAGGCCATTTGACATTTCTTTGTAAAAGCGCAAATAGCTTTTGGTTGCGACATCGTTCCGTATACCTATTGCGTACCATAGATCGTTCACGGGGTCACAATAGATGTAGTGGCATTGCAAAACCTCGCACATGAAAAAACATCCAAGCTATTTTGCGTTGGGCTACTATTAGTTGAATGCAGATCACAGATGAGTTCTTAACCGCTTATTAGTATGCCAAACTGAGCTAGAATCCTTCAAGATTTAAAAACTTTTGGGCGCCTTCCTTCCAATTAGGGCTCATCAAATCAACTATCCAAACCAAACCAAGCCTTTTCCCACTAGGTGGGGTTGGCTATATGGATTTGACGACGCCAATCAAGTCTGTTTAGGGCCATGTCCTCCGTTAGATCCATGTAGGCAAGGTCATGTTTAATAGTTTCTTTCCAACTTCTCTTGGGTCTCCCTCTCCCTCTCCTACTCCTGGCAATCTCTATGCCTTCACACCTTTTAACAGGTGCTTCCATTGGACGCCTTCTAACATGGTCAAACCATCTTAGTCGATTTTCTCTCATTTTATCTCCAATCGGTGCTATTCCTACTTTGCCCCTAATCTCCTCATTCCTAATCCTATCTCTCCTTGTGATCCCGCACATCCATCTTAGCATTCTCATCTCCGCAACTTCCATCTTCTTAACATGATTATGCTTTACTGCCCAACACTCTGATCCATATAACAATGCTGGTCTTACCGCCACCTTATAATACTTTCCTTTAACCCTGAGGGGGACTTTCCGATCACACAAGACCCCCGAAGCACTCCTCCATTTGGTCCACCCGGCCTGAATCCTGTGACTTACATGAGTATCAATCCCTCCATCCTGTTGCACCATCGATCCAAGGTACCTAAAGTTTTCTTTCTCTACAATCTTTTGTGTGCCTAGACTTACTTCTATGTTACCAAGTGTCCTACTTTGGCTAAACTTGCACTCCATATATTCCGTCTTGCATCGACTTATCCTAAACCCTTTTGTCTCTAACGTTTTCCGCCATACTTCTAGCTTAGCATTCACTCCTTCTCTCGTCTCATCTACTAAAATAATGTCATCTGCAAATAGCATACACCACGGCACCTCATCCTGAATATGTCTTGTAATCTCATCGATAACTAGGGCAAACAAGTACGGGCTTAACGCTGAGCCTTGGTGTAGACCAATCGTGATAGGAAACTCCTTAGTCTCTCCGCCAGTCGTCCTTATAGATGTCACGGCTCTATCATACATATCCTTTATTGCCTCAATATATGCGACACACACTCTTTTTTTTCCCAGTACTCCCTATAGAATCTCCCTAGGAACCCGGTCATAGGCCTTCTCCAAGTCAATGAACACCATATGTAAATCTCTCTGGCCTTCTCTATACTGTTCTATTAACCTCCTCAGGAGAAAGATAGCCTCCATGGTTGATCTCCCAGGCATGAAACCAAATTGATTCTCTGAAATGTTTGTTGTTCTTCTTAGTCTTCTCTCAATAACTCTCTCCCATAATTTCATCGTATGGCTCATCAATTTAATCCCGCGGTAGTTCGCACAGTTTTGAATATCTCCTTTGTTCTTGTATATGGGTATAAGAATACTTTTCCTCCATGCATCATGCATCTTCTTGCTCTTTAGCACTACATTAAAAAGTTTTGTCAACCAACTTATGCCATTCTCCCCCAAGCACCTCCAGACCTCAATAGGGATACCATCTGGCCCAACCGCTTTCCCATTCTTCATCCTTTTCAATACTTCTATAACCTCTTCCCTACTGATTCTCCTATAGAACATATGATTCGATTCTTCCCTAGAAATGGTAAGCTGTCCCAATTGTATGTCACTACTACTGCTTTCGTTAAATAACTTATAGAAGTAGCTCTTCCAACGCTCCTTTATCTCATCGTCATTTACTAATACCTTTTCATCCTCATCCTTAATGCATTTAACTTGGTTTAAGTCCTTGGTCCGCCTATCTCTGGCTTTAGCAAGCTTGAATATCTCTCTTTCGCCTTCCTTAGTGTCAAGTCGCCTATATAGCTCCTCAAATGCCTTTGCCTTGGCCTCACTAACTGCCTTTTTGGTTTCTCTTTTTGCTTCTTTATACTTTTCCAAGTTTGCTGCATTTCGATCCTTTTGCCAAGTTTTAAAGCTCTCTCTTTTAACTCTTATCTTGTCTTGAACGGCCTTGCTCCACCACTATGCCTCATTCTGTGCCGGAGCACCCCCTTTGGATTCTCCTAAGACTTCTTTCCCTACCCTCCTAATACACTCTGCTACCTTATCCCACATATTATTTGCACTCTCATTTATCGCCCAAACGTCTTCCACTAGTACTCTATCCCTAAATGCTAATTGCTTATCACCTTTCAAGTTCCACCATTTAGTCTTTGAGCATCTATACAACTTCTTTTTTGTAGTCCACCTTTGTAGCTGCACATCTATGATCAACAACCTATGTTGGGAAGTCAAGCTCTCCCCCGGTATCACCTTGCAATCTTTACAAGCTAAGCGGTCTCTTTTCCTAATTAAGAAGAAGTCAATCGGTGTCCTTGAGGAGCCACTCTTATAAGCCACTCTCATCAAATCAACTATCATTCAAGTTTAATTGGAAGAGGAAGGAGTTGCATAGTAATAGCATGCAGTGCCACTGCATCCAAGGTCTAACCTATCTCCACCCTTTTTCCTTTCAATGAATTAGGAAAGAAGGAGGCCATTAAAGATGTGTGTGAAGTGTAGTGAGAGGGCTTTTGCCTTTGGATAGGGTGGGTAGAAAGAGGAGCACCCACAAAAGTGACTCACAAGGGCTTGTTTCTTTGCTTGGAGTCATTGTAAATTGAGAAAGAGCTAAACCAAAAGTGGTCTCTTCATTCCGGAGTTGGTTGAACGTTGGAGGCCTGAAACCAACACATTTCATTTGCCCACCGGCGAAGCCACAGTTACGTTGGAAGACGTCGCATACATCTATGGACTCCCTATCGAATGGTCCACCCGTAACGGGAAGGACATTTCCGCTTGCCATATTCCTAAAAGTGTGCATGGAGCTGCTTGGTATGGCTCCACAGCCTGGGAAAGATTCCATTGGCATTACAATCAAGTTCAAGTGGTTAGAAGACAATTTCAAACATTCGAAGAAGAAGAATGAGATCTATAAGACCAGAGCTTACTTGTTTTTCTTGGTTTCTAGGCAACTATTTTCCAATTGGTCCGGTGCCCGAAGGCCAGCTTGGTAACTGGAGCTCTTTAGGGAATTCAAGAGCTATGCATGGGGTCTAGCATACCTTGCTAGCCTTTACAGGATGCTTACAAGGGCTACAACCTTGTTAAAAGGTGAAGAGGAAGAGGTCGGGGGGGGTGGGGGTGGGGGAAGAAAAAAAGAAGGGAGTGCGAAGATTACACTATTGAAAACTCTGACCGGGCCTCTCCAGTTGTTACAAGTGCTGTAGAGTTTTAAATTTTGATTTGAAGCAGAAATATCTTTGTAGATTATGTTGTAATGCGCTTTCATTTATTCTCTTTGCAGATATGGGCATATTCGAGAATGACTATCGGAAGATGTCCTCAATAGTTGGAAAAAGGATCTACAGTTCCCACTTTTTAAGACATGGGAAATGAGACTGCTTGAGAGTATGAAGGTTATAAATATGAAAGAAACTCGGCAGCAAATCAACAACTTGCCTGAGAATGGGGTGATAAAACATTTCTAAAGGATATTATACCTCCATACCCAAATAACACTTGATGTTGGACCCATTCCTATTTCCTATTGATATGTTTGGTTTCAATCTTGCAGTTTGACTGGCAGCCCTATGCTAAGATGCCTAAGACTATTTTTCAACAAGTCCCAAAGCATGACAAGGAGTTATTCAGTTTGTTGTCCGTACTCCTTCATTACGGATAATAGAAAGGCACTGTCCAGAATGTGTTTCAAAACAATTTAGCATCAAACAAGAGGTCCTACCGCCGTTTTATCTGCCATTTACGAGAGCAGATCTATTGGAGAGACGCAAGATGGATTATAGTAAGGGAAATTCTATATGCACCCCTATTTTACTGAGCACACCCACCTTTAAAAAAAAAATTCATTGTTGAGGAAGGAATGTGGGTGTACTCAGCAAAACAGGTGGGTGCATATAGAATTTCCCTTATAGTAAATACGATGATGATGTCATGTTACTATGGGATAAAAGAAAAGAGACTATCCTATGTGGGCCAAAAGACAAATCAAAACATCATCGAAAAGAGTATTTCTTATGGTATTCCTTAAACTCAATCTGGGAAATTGTTTGTGGCAAACAAGGTAAAAGAGCACAGACACTTGAGATGACTCAACCGACAAAAGCTAAAGGAAATGGAAAAAATAAACCTACCACCGTAGGGACTAGAGTTGGCACTCAGACCGATGAGTCATCCAGCACTTCCATACATGTGAGCGCCTTCTTTTTTTCACAATGGTTCTGCTCCCGCCAATCTTATGTTTCTCACTTCACTATATTTCATAATGATAAATATTTTTTTGTTGTATAGGTAAATGCTTTGTTGGACCATATAGAGCGATCATCTTTCTAAGCAAACTGAAAGAAGATAAAGCTGGAGGATTTCACCACGCATTTGCTGAAGAAAATTTAAGATTTCAGAGACTCATTTGCTTCTGCATTCGAACATGTTGGGAGGGAATCTTGCTCCACTTCTCATTCAGACATTGAGAGTAAGCAGATAACATAATCTTGTTCTATGGCTTTGTTTAGGTTCTCTTCTTTTATTCATAATCTTATAATGGTACAATCCATTGCAGGATACGCCTTCAGGCCAACGAAAACGTGCTGTGTTAAAGAAAAGGCAATCGAAGAAATTTAAGTCTACTGCCAAGGAGCTTGATTATTCGGAGGAGCCCATCGAAGTGGATTCTGCAACAACCTCTCCTCGATCGGATCCTGCATTTGCCTATCCTGCCTCGTCATTCGTTGAAGATGTATTGAACACTCCAATTAATGTAACACCGCTCGAGATGTCGATCGTAGTCCACATGCCAATGTCAGACATCAACAAACTGATATGGCGGATAAAATGATTGCATCGCATCGGGAGAGGAAAATCCCTCGATACTTCGAGGATCATGCGCATCCGTTAGTGAAATCAAAGTATGTTCTGACTGAGTCAGAAATCACTCTCATAGAAGGATTCCTTGGATTCTACAAAACAAAGATGGATCAAAGAATCCCATGCTGCTGGCTGTTTTTTATATGCTTCTACATTTCAACGCATTTTGTTTAGCTATCCTAATTGTTTCCATCTCACAGACTGGATGAGCTTGACATCTGTTGCACGATGGTGACACCGAAGGTCTTAAAAAATGCACTGGAGCTTGATACTTGGTTTGACACAAATATGATGTATTGGTGGTTCGACATTTTAAAAGATCGGCACCCAAATGCATACTTTTATGATCCCAGCATTTGTGTATGTTTAAAAACTGCCAACCTCACTATGTTTAAACTCACAATCACGATTACCAACTGTGTGGATTTCTGTTTTTGATGATTAGAGTTGGTGGCAAGAGAACAACATAAAAGCATTGGAAGAGAACATTTGGGGGAGAGATGGCATCCAAGTGTGGGAGACTAAAGAAAGAGGTTGTTGGTTTTTTATTATTTGGCATGAAGCTCACTTCATGCTCTTGGTCGGGGATACCCAAGAGAGGCGATGGGACTTTTACAACAGCATGAAAATTGACCGTTCTTCATTACCGGCTTGCAAAGAATTTGTAAGTTCTTCAACTACCTATTAGTGCTCTTATCTGTTGAAAGCAACTAATTATAGCCAAATGTACTCTTATTTACGTGCAGATTGATTTCTTGGGTAAGCAATTCTCGAACTACGGATGGTATCATTCTCACGTGTGGCATCTCCTTGTCAAAAAGAAGATACCTTACCAAGAGAACAAAAATGATTGTGGTGTATTTGCATTGGCATACACAGACCACGTTGCATCTTACCAATCAATTTCACTCAGGTTGATATACCGTATTGGAGGTAAAAGATCCTCATAGACATATACCATAGAAGTTGGGAGATTAATAGCCACCGGCTGCCCTTTGACCCATTTTTATCTTGATGAATGATGTTGAACGTAGAAGTTAATGAATGATGTTGAACGTAAGGCTGGTGGATTATTGATATGTTTTTTTTTTAATGGTGGTGGATGTTGGTCCCCCTCTGTATGTTTTTTTTTTTTTTTTTCTTTTTTGTCAAGGAAAAACTTAGATGGTGGATGTGAATTTGTATAGTCCAATGGAAGTAGGTTGCTTCAGAAGCCGCATATGTATAAAAAAAAAAATACCAAGCGACGCTAGCATCGTCTACCACCATTAATGCTGTATACGATGCAAGCATCACTCACTGAGAAAGAATTTTTCATAACTTATAAAGCTGTGTGCGACGCCAGCGTCGCCAGTGACAGAACTTTTTTTTTCAAAAGAAACTCATCCCCCCCCCCCCCCCCCCCCCCCCCCAAGGCGAATGCCATGCACACCAGAACAATCATTAGTCCACGAGAAAAAGATATATCAATATGACAATTCATAACTGATGTAAAACAAGAAACATAAAAAAGAAGTCAAAAGGTACAAGTCATTGCAACGCATCAAATTCACTGGGGGGGTTTGATTTCAACAACTTTGTCGATTGTGTCCTCTTTGCCTACAATTAGAGCATGTCATTACCCGACGTTGTCTGTAACGGTCCTCAGTACGACATCGATTTTTCTTTGGTCTCCCTGGCTGCTTGGAGGCAATCAGAGGCAAGACCCTTTTAATGGAGGTGTGCTCCCACTGTTTGCTATTACAGTGGCGTGAATAACCCCATCATAAGTGGATTGGTAGACACCCGTTAGAAACCAGTTCTCACAAAAATCATACGGATTGTAGTGTCTCAATCTCATTGATGCGATGGCATGCGAGCATGGAATTCCTAGCGCATCCTATTTACAACATGTGCAAGTACGAGCATCTAAACGAACAACATCAATATAATTGGCTAACTGAACTTGAAACTTGTCTTATCTGGCCACCCGAATATGTAGCCTACGAGCCTCTTCTATTTTTTGGCTCAAGTGTTTCCGGCATAATGAGTCAAACAACTGTTAATGTCTATAGACGCCAAATGTCATTTTTGGAAGAAATCCATCAACTTTGCCCTTATCTCATCCACTTGCTTGACTATTTGAAGAACTTGAATGTCTTTAAGCATGCTGTTGGTTACTTCAACGGCATTGCTTATTTGTAATCATAACGATGGCCTCCTACGAATGTGTTTGCCCAATGGTGCTTACCAAATGCATTTATTTAATTATAAGCTTCAACATTCACCATTTTAATATCTTCCATGAACGCTTCGTGCTTATAAGCCCTATAAGCCTCGGCTGCACACCAAACTTTGAACTGTATTGCGGAGTCACAGAAGCTTGACTTTATGTTTTCCGCCAGATGACGGCAACAGTAGCAATGAGTTGCACTCGGAATAATGTTTGCAAGCATAGGAACAGGCCCCTTTTGTTGATCAGAAATGATGGTCAGATTTGTCGGTTATCCAAGTGATAACGAAAGGCTCACAAGGAACCACTCCCGATTGTTGGGCTCTTTTGGCCTCTGCGATTGCAAATGCAATGGGAAAAAGTTTGTTGTTTGCATCAAGTGTTACAGACACCAGTAGGACACCTGGGTATTTTCTGTGAAGATGTGATCCATCCACTGCAACCATTGGCCTAAGAGTTGAAGTGAAGGATAGTATGCATTGCCCAAATGCCTAAAAAACCTTTTGAATCTGTCATAATCCGCAGTGCATATGTTCGTCACGGTACCTGGACTTGTCATCTTTAACCCAGCGCAATATAAAGAGAGGATTGTAAAGGAATCTTCATACGAGCCTCGAACGATGCGAAGTGCAGTATCTTTGGTGATGTGTGCCTTCATGTATGATATTGTAACTCCAAAATCCATCTGAAAATCATCCATTAACTATTTTGGTTTAATGTTATTATTTAGGCGGACTTTATCCAAAATGTACTCTATAATTAGGTCGGACGATGCTTGCGGATGTGCCGTACCCATCATTGGCTTCGAACATTTATGAATTGGATTATATTTTCGGACTTTAAAGCGCGGTCCACTCTCAATCATAGGCGCACGAATGCGCCATGGACAATCCCAATCCTTGCAGCCTGCAGTTACCATCACCTAGCTTGTTCTTAGGTGTTCGAGGGTGAAGTTGGTGTATATTACGATTTGGGCCAGAGACCTTCCAAATTCTCGCGATCCGGAAATTCACGAAATAACCAAATATCCCGAGGGCGATTCAGATCAACGTCTGTAATGAACTCCTTCGGTGCCATATTGTCACGTCCCCAAACCCGATTAGAGATTAAACCGGATTCGGGGTGTGAAATTTAGGGCTAATTAAAAAAATTTGCCCTTAATGCCCAAGGATCGAAGTCCGCTGTGAGGATTGTGTAGTTGAGCCTCATTAACAAATTAATCAAAGGGGCTTGTCCGGTAAACACAATATTAACCTGTAGAAATATCAAGGCAAGTACGGTATTCATCTCATTATATATATTCAAGTTTCAAAAGATAAGACATATAAAGTTTATAAACATCAGGACCATCCCCAAAAACTTAGGTCCTGGTACAAAAGATATACAGTACTAGAATGGACAAGTCCACAAGATCTAAGACCCAAAAGATGAAATGAGGTGGTACGATATAAGATATCCCCGTGTAACGCGCACTAGTGCCAGGAGTGATGACGATAAGCTACGTCATCGGCACCCCACTCTCGTACCTTGTCCTCCTCCTCCGGTTGAGGATCCTCTGAGATTGCCTCAGCATCCGGGCTGGTGTGATAGTAGAAGGTGTCCTCTGCACACCATGGAATAAAAGATCAACAATATGTTGGCAAGAAGATAAGCAATATACACTATTCATAACATGTTTCAAACGAGAATAAAGACAAGTACATGATTATAAGATAGCAAAGTACAAGCTATGCATAAACATGAATAGTACGAAAGTCAAGTAACAATATAATTCTTAGCAAGATAAACAAGAATAACCATCTATGAAATGCAATGTCAAGCAAGAGGAGACTCCGAGGATGTCCTAACCATCTCACGGGGGTATAAGTGACATCCAAGCCGACTACGAATACCCAAAGTCCGGCTCTAGGGGGATCCTAGCTCCCAGTCCTAGGAATAGCAGCACGGTCCTAGCTCACTCCCAACTATTCGCGCCATGGACGTCGTCCAAAGCCGACTGCCCACCCTAGTGTCCAGTATCCGGCCCACTTTATAATCCTCAGTCTGCAGCTGGTTATGAATGCAAGATGATGATGATGGTTTGCTTACGACACAAGTTCCAAGACAAATACACGTGGATAGGTTCCCGAGTACAAGATAACAAATTAAGAGCTACTCCAAGTCAAGTCAAGATACAAGTCAAGTTCCAAGTTCCATGAGTAGTCATCTTTCAAGTCTATCCACACGTGTTTATCAATACAAGACAAGGTACCT
Organism: Umbellularia californica; assembly: GCA_028538565.1. NCBI lineage: Eukaryota > Viridiplantae > Streptophyta > Magnoliopsida > Laurales > Lauraceae > Umbellularia > Umbellularia californica. Next base: position 58,573,705 of record JAPQWN010000007.1, read on the forward strand.
AATGATACACTCTAAGTCCGGTCACTTTCTAATTCTACAAGTTAAGTTAAAAGTTATACAAGTGTACAAGATAGAGTGCATAAGATACGACAAGCTACGAATACATGATTCAAGAGTCAAGAGTGAAGAACAAGCCAATCCTAGGTCAAGAGTTGTCCATCGTGTACTGAACGTATCCCCAATGGAGTACGTATGGAGAATGAGTCAATAGTGTCCTACTTTGATGGGGCCATGGTGTACGGGAGTTGTTGGGCACCAATTAACTTAATTCCACATGCATTTGGCCAAGTTACATTGATATACGGAAATTTCCGGACAACCGACGAAGCACACCAAGCCAAACATGCTCCGTTTTCATTTTCCCCAATTGGTCATGCAAGGGTAGGGTCGATGGGTTCCAACCTAGGGTCCAAACTAGGTTTAGAATCCCTTTACAAAGAGATAAAGGCTTGGTACATTGATCCAATATCCACTTCCTTTCCCGATCTCTGATCATTAAGATATTATACCATTGGATTCCACGTCTCAAGAGCTTTCCAACGGTATATAGAACTCCAAATTCCATCGAACGGGTCAAAAGTTATGGTCGTTCGAAATCTGCCAAAATTCATGAAATCTGCCCTAATGCGGCTAGCTGAATTGGCCTATGCAGCTAGCTGAATTGGCATGTTCGGCTAGCCGAAAAGGTGACCGAAAGTGGCCGAAAATGCCCTGTAAAAACATGGTTACTGGAAAAGTAACCGAATGGTGACCGAATTTCCTGCGGCTAGCCGAATTCTGGGTAGAAACATGAGTTTTTGAGATAAAAATTCAATCATTTTGAATGGTTCCTTCTCCAACCTCTTTCCATAGGCCATAACCTGCACAAAGAGCCACCATGCTCTCCTCCAAACCACATTTCATCCATTCATCAAGTCATCCACCCATAATAAAAACCCATTCAACCCATTAATCCAATTTTAGCATGTGTAATCTAATTAACCATGACAAGCTTGGAAATTTGGGGAAAATCTAAACAATAGGTTAACAAGAGATAATAATAATACATGCATGCCCAATATATAAAACAAATCTACTTGCCTTCACCAAAGAGAGTGAAATAATGGAAATTGAGAAGATTGAAGAGGAAGAAAGCTCCCACACACTCTAGCCAACACAACTCTCCCAAGCCTCTCTTCTACACTTGAGGAACACAAAGGAAAAGAAAGAAAGGAAATCCATCAACATGCAATTCATTCACAGCCATGAGAAATGAAATGGGAAGGGAAGGAGAAGAGGAAACTTACCAAATTTGAGGTCTAAGGAAAGAAGAAAAAGAAAGGAAGACAATGGTGCAGTTGGATGTCCTTGGAAGGGCCTTTAAGCTCCACATGCAAGATGAGAGAGTGAAGGAGGAAAAAGAAGAGAGGGTTGCAGCATTGTTGAGTGAAGGGAGGAAGAACGAATGATAGGGCTGGGTTGGGGTTTAAATGAGAGGTGGAGAAGGAAATGTCTGGAATGCCCATCTGAGTCAAATGAGAGAAATGCAATTATTTAAGGGACTTCGGGGCGTCGAATCGTGACGAGTCAAGAACGAAAAGTGACGAGCGTGACAAGATCTTTCCAACGCACCCAAATTTGGGGAAAACGGAATTTTTGGAAAAATACCCAATTTTCCTATTAATCACAACCTAACCCCCTATTAAAACTAATCGCACTCGAAATCAAACAAAACTTCGGAAACATCTTACTAATGATAAAAGAAACTCGCTTTGCCACCAAACCCGCTTAATTAGCTAGAATCACAATTAATTAGGCTAACTGCCAATATTAGGAAATTAAACACCCTATTATTGTCGTTGACCTTACACATATTGTCTTCGAAAATGACTTCAGGACGATGAATGGAACGTTCCCCGACATTAAGCGTTCTTTGAAGCCCAGTTACTCTATTGGATGCACTGACATCAACATTGCTACGCGGACTTGCAAAGTCTACATCCGTTTCTGCTGCATCAACACTATCCGTTTGAAGTCCAGTTACTCTATGGGATGCACTGACATCAACGACCGATAAATCCTCATCCGTTCCTGCAGCATCATCTTATAAGACACCACCGCTGTTTTGGCCCACTCCATCACTGCCAAGGATAGGTTTGGATGAGAAATGAACGTCGTTATCTTCGCCGAGGTTTACAGTGGGATGCATAGCATCGCTCTCATGAATTACTTTGCGCTTCGCATTATGCTTGCTTTATGTTCCAACAAGTTCATGATCTCCTATCAAGCGCTTGTCCGTCCAATGCGACCTTCAATAAATACAATAAATAAAAATCTAAGTTCGTTACTCAATCAGATATGAATTAAAAAGCTTAGTCAAAAGACTTCATTCGATATGAATTAATGATTTGCGTTCGTGGTAAATACCTTGCTTGTTTTTCCAAGCATTCAGCTGAACGAACTAGTCTTCTCCTCCTTATGTATAAATAAATCCCATTTGTACCATCTCGTGAGAGTGTCAGCATGCACCTTATATCATTTATCATCTTTTATTGCCACCAATGAGAACACATGACCATTGTGATGGAAATAATCCATGCTTATGTTATCAGAAATATCCTCCCAATCTGATGCTTCAAGAGCTATGTTTACCCGGGAGTTGAATGTTATATCCTTGTTAATGAACCTCATCTTCTGTTTTCCACCTTTGTAAAGTGGATGAATCATATCAAACTCGAAATCCCCATCAAAGTGGAATATTACTATTAAATCACCGCCCAACGTCCTATTCATGGAAATGTATTTTTTATTATCCAAATATATATATATATATATACACACACAAAAGCCTAGGGTTAGTTTGAGACAAGAAACAACTGAAATATGTGCACAGTCCTTAAACTACATAAATAAATGAGGAACAAGATGCAACTGACGTGCATATATGCATGTGGAAATTATCTATTGGAAAGAAGAAGGAATACAATAAAAAATTGGCATTAATCCCTTCCTTTAATATATAGAGAAACAACTAGTTTGGAGAAGGCAACCAACCTCTTCAATGAAGGCAGACAACCTCTGAAATGGATATAAGTGAGCAATAAAATGTGGACGAATGTGTAAGAAAAGGTTGGTGGTGGACTTTTCCAAGTAGAGAAGGAGGCCTGAAAAGGGATGAGGGAAAAGGAATGAGGAAAAGTGCAGTTTTGAGGCAAGGGATATATAGCAAAGAGCGACGCTAGCGTCACCCATGATTCCTTTAGGTGACGCTATCGTCACAAGTGAAAAAAATTTAAAAAAAAGGCGTAGGATGAATGGTCTCGTTCAACGGGAAATAGTTTTCATTGTCTCTTGCAACGGACAAATATGATGCATTTTCCGGTAAAATCCTCTTCTTTCTTTTAGTTATCACCTTTTTTAATTATTTATTGGCAATTGCTCCTTTCTCATAATTTTCATAAACATCAATTTTTGTACATATGGGCTCCATTGTTGTTCAACCATGCCACATACAGCTAGCTTGGCTAGCCCTGCAGGTGATTTGAGAAATCCTTACAACCATTCTCATTTATTGTTTGTTTTTCATGAAATTGAATTCATAATAATTCTTAGAAGCATATTCTTAGAGGTGACTACAATTCAAGAAAAAATGGCGATTGATCAAAAAATGGCCATTTAATAAACTCTCCTTTAACCAATTAAGGACGGAGGGGGGGGGGCGGGGGGCGGGTTAAAGTGAGGGCACTTGCCCTCACTCAATTCTCCTTTCATCTTTGGTAAGCAAGAGAAAATATAGGAGTGTGTTTAGGCATTTTTATTTTATGGCCTTTTGCCCATCCTCAAATTTATCTACTATTTTATTTTATGGCCTTTTGCCCATCCTCAAATTTATCTACTATTTTAGAACTTTAGAGAGTAACATAGGTATTCTTGAATTAAGAAGGGTATTATTGACATTTTCTTTTCCTAAAAGATATAATATTATGGTTATCTCTCTCTTTGCAATATCATCATTCACATCTGATCCATTGCCAATGTCTCATCCCACATTTAATCATGTTTAGAGAATATTTATCGAAGCTCTTGAGTAAAGCCCACTTAATAAAATTAAAGGCTTTGAATGTGGGCCCTTTGGGCTAATCCTCTTGAATGGGGCATATTTTGGAAAAACATAAACCCCATAAAATAAATGCTCTAATTCTCAATGAAAAGTATAAGTCAATGTGATATGGGCCAAGCCAAATTGATCTATTTGAAAAAATTGAATTTGTTTATTAAGATTTTATGGAATATTTTTTTTTTAAAGTTAACAATCTTAAGATGAGTCATTTGAGTGAAATTCAATAGGGTCTATAGATACACTATACAAGGAGGTTGTTTTTCAACAACTTGGATCTTTTATAAGTGGACCTATTGTCGTGGAACCTTTCTATCATGTTTTTTTGTTCTTTTCTCTTTTTACCATCTCTACCATATGTAGATGTGAAATCCAAGGACATTGAAATCATCATCGCTCTTGATTTAACAGTCTTAAAGTCTAATACTATTTTAATAATAATTTATCTCTTTTTTATGTGATCCAATCCAATTGTAGGTAAAGGATCAATAGGCATCAAAACTTAGCATGATGCCAAATCAAGGCGTGGATATAAGTATGAAAGGAGCTAAATTGATCAAAGGTTGGCCCAAGTAGGCGCTATAGAGTTGGAGTACTTTTCATGTAATCTACTTGTAACATAAACTTCTTTCTTTAAGTGAATTTTATATTGATAAAAAAGGGAAGGGTCATTTCTTGACGGGTTTAGATTTTTCTTAAGTATGCCTACTAATATTATTGGTCAATCAACTTGTTAGAGATACTAGAAATATGATTAGGTTGGTTTGGTTATTAAAGATATATTTGTTAGAGATTTTAGGATTGCATTTGAATTTGAATAATCTCGGTTATTGTTAAGTATAAATTGAGAGGATTTCTTCTCTTCATAGTTACGGTGATTTTATGAAAATTATTTGAAATTCTTTATGGTATCAGAGACTGGGCCCGGCGATGATCTTGCGATCAAGCTGGCTATGATTCTCCTTCCGTGATTATCACTGTCAATTTTTATATTTCAATAAAGAAATGATCATCTTCTCTTACCCACCCATTCATCTAAGTCATACGATCTCATCATCTTCATCAAAATTGCGGTGATCTAATCTAGTGGACCACCGGCACCGACAGACTAAAAAAAGGAGCGGTTTGCGACAGCCATGAATTCATGGACAAACGACGATCACCAAGAAGATATGATGATCAGTTTTGCAAGATATTTCCCACTTTTTTTTTTCTTATTTTATTTTGACTCTTTGCAGGTACAGTTTTAATGGTATTCCATCTCTTATTCTGATTTTTGTTTCCATTATCTCGTTGGCTAAGAAAGGCAACGTTGTGATCTAAGATTTTGACCACTGTGCAAATTGTTCAATGTTTCATGACTAAACAGCAATGGAACAAGTTCATTGTATGAAGGAATAGGCGGTGGTTTTAGCATTGTTGTAACAAATGATTCATATCCAGATCCTTGGAGAAGAGAGAATGCCCTTTTGCGATCATCAACTCCCTTACCAATTGCAGAGAGATTGTCACAAATGTTGTTGAAGGTCCGAAGTAGTCGTCTAAGGTAGACGTGTGCCTTTATGAAGACATTGCAGCTGCTGCACGAGAGCAAATTCCCGCTCCTTAGATTCATATGCAAAATGATCAACAGAAAGCCATCCATATCCTGGCTTTCAATGAGGCCCATCAACCGTGTCTTCCAGAGCAGGAAATTTGATTGTGTTCATTTGATGGAAACAAAGTTTCCAACATTGAGGGAGGCTGGGTATGGGTACTTGAAAGTAGAAGTGGCCATAAGGTAGCACCTCTGTTAGTCAGCTAGACCCTCGATTTTTGCTCTGGTAAAACGTAGTGAAGAAACAGGAATCAAGAGAGAGGTTGGATCTTAAAAGTGAGAAACGTATATGCTGGAGTGTTCCTTCACCGAAGCTCTAATACCATAAAGAATTTCAAGAATCACTGTGTTCTCATAATATCACTGTAAGTTTCATAAAATAAATATCTACATTTATAATCAAATATTGAACTAATCTTATCCTAAAGATAGGGATAATCTACTAAATTCTAACAAATTCAGTTTTCGCCAACACAACTGTGCCCCCACTAGAAGAGAATCCTAACTCCGTCCCTGCCTTTAACTGAAGGTGATAAAAAATCAATACCCTTTAATAACCAATTAATATTTTAGTCATATAAATAATTAATATTGTTATTTTCTTTTCTCATTATCCTAAAGATAGGGATAATCTACTAAATTCTAACAAATTCAGTTTTCGCCAACACAACTGTGCCTCCACTAGAAGAGAATCCTAACTCCGTCCCTGCCTTTAACTGAAGGTGATAAAAAATCAATACCCTTTAATAACCAATTAATATTTTAGTCATATAAATAATTAATATTGTTATTTTCTTTTCTCATTATTGATGGGAAAGAAGTGCAAGAAAAAAGTAGTTATATTTTTGGCCAACTTTGGTAAGCTGATTTTGGAGTTTCACTTTTCGAACTCACTCTTGTGCGTAACACACTTTTCGAAGTGCAAGACTTGTTTCTTTAGTAGAATTTCCTGCTGGAATTTATGATGTTGAGAATTCAAAGATAACGATGTGATAGTTGTCTCCTAGAATCTCGAAATGTCGTGTTTGATCTTTTGTGGGAATTCTAAATTTCAGCCACTTGAAATGTCATAAGTAATATTCTTTGAAATTCTTAAAATTTCAACCTCCTTGAAATTTTGGATGCTTTAGGAGAGAGGAGGATTGAGGAATTCTACCCCGGGACAGGGGACAACTTTGGTGGAATTTATAAATTCTCCAAACATAAATTCTTCAAACACTGCTAAAAAAAACAGTCCCTCATATTATCCAAACTCGGGTGGAATGAGTCTATTGCAAACTGGTTATTATGTGACAAACTGCTTCTTAGTTTGGTGCAGTAATTTTTTCCCTCAGCAGGGGACTTATTTATGTGTGGGCAAAAAAATCCAACCCTCGGTCAAATGGTCTAGTCCACCCGAATCGGTGAAAACTAAAAACTCAATAAATTCGGTGAAATTCAGGGAGTTTTGTGAATATATGGTCCAAATGAATCATAAGATAGACCCTACCATATTGCCCTAACCTTAACAAGGTGAGGCATATGCATTGGGAAAATTCCCCTTTCCAACAGTCAGTTTGATGAGTATGTAGCAAAAGCTAATTAAGTGGACTTGCTTTTATGCAGTGGTTATCGACCCGTTCTTAAAAAAAGCACCAAAAGAACAATGACATTGTGTATCTCTTTCAGAAACATTTAAAGGAAGAGGGTCTTCAACTGTGTGTCGAATCTGTTGGGAAGTCCCACATCCCACATCGCTTAAATAATAGGCTTGACATGTCTTATTATACTTGTATGGACTTTCCACCTGTTAACTTAAGCTTTTGGGTTGGTATATGGTTAATTATATGGTTTCGTTTTTCTTGTGTAATAGGCTCGAATGCCTTATTATACCTGTATGGGCCTTCCACCTATTAAATTAAGCTTTTGGGTTGGTATATGATTTATTAGAGAATCAAAAGGCAAAAAACTGATGCCATGCTTCACTGGTTGGGAATATTTTGGACTAATGTGTTGATTTTGGGTTAGCTTTGGCTGTGAATCTTTCCTTTTGGGTCAAAGAAGTGTCCCAGTGAACAACTATACGTAACTGAGTGGAGGTGAAACTTTACATACCCGTTATTCACGTGGACTCCAACGTGTTCTAATCACCATGAAGTTCAACAAGTATCGCTGCAACCCACAGCCAGCACCATACCGAATTGCCACTCATCTCATCCATGAGAATCAGACTGCTACCAACCTCTTGGCAATCAGAACCACTCATGTACCGTGGCTCATAAATGGCCGGCTTCCTGGGTCTCTCTCTTTCTCGTGTTATCTCATCTTGGCTGCTGGCCCACGCTACTTTCATCCGAAAAAGTGGGTTCATTGGAAAGAGGCTAGGTGGAAAGAGGGATGCCTTTATATGCTTGACCTTCAATTCTCATACCTTGAATACTCCAAACCAAACCAAACCAAGCCTTTTCCCACTAGGTGGGGTCGGCTATATGGATTTGACGACGCCAATCAAATCTGTTTAGGGCCATGTCCTCCGTTACATCTACGCAAATTCATGTTTAATAGTTTATCTCCCTCTCCCTCTCCTACTCCGGGAGATCTCTATGCCTTCACACCTTTGACTACTATCTTTTCAAAATTATTTGAAAAATCTCCAGCAATTCCCACCAATGCAACCCACGTTCGCAGTCTTCATATATACCCTTTCTTCCCTCTGCCCCGCAATGCGATCGACACCAAGATGAAAGTCCTCATCCCCTTTCTCCTCTTTCTTTCCTTGTACATGTCCACAGCTATTCCATCAACTGAACGCACCACTCTCCTCAAACTCAAATCCTCCCTCCTCGGACCCTCCGGCTCGGGTCTAAACGATTGGATCTCATCTTCCCCACACTGCTCCTTCACCGGCGTCACGTGCGACTCCAACTCCCACGTGACCGCCCTCAACATCTCCTTCCTCCCTCTCTACCGCCCTCTCCCCCCAGAAATCGGCCTCTTCCCACACCTCACCAACCTCACTCTCTCCTCCAACAACCTCACAGGAACCCTCCCTTTAGAGCTTTCCAACCTCACTTCTCTCAGACTCCTCAACATCTCCAACAACGTCTTCTCAGGCCCCTTCCCTTCCCATATCCTTCCCAAACTCCTCCTCTTAGAAACCCTCGACGCCTACAACAACAACTTCTCCGGCTCTTTACCCCTCTCTGTTGTCGGTCTCAAACGAATCCGCCATCTCCATCTTGGCGGGATGTAAGACCCCGACCCGAGTGACCTCGATTAGTGCTAATTGTGTTGCGTATTAGTGCTAAGCTCGATTAGTGATTTTGACTAAGCTTGGACTAGAATAACTCTTTTATGGCGTTGGGTGAGTTTTAGTGCTTTGTGTTTGATGGGACCCTTTGGGGGTTCCCTTTTTTGGTTGGTTTTACTTTTGTGTGGGGGATTGTTCGTATTCCAGTGATTTGCAATTATATTCCGTTTCACTCGTCTTGTTAATCCCTACAACTTTCGTGTTGATCCCGTACCCGTTCGGAACCCCGAAACCTGATTTTCTTGCATTGAGGGCAAAACAGTCATTATACATGAAATCTGTACCCAAAAGTCGACATCCTCAAAACCCGCGAAACATATACTTTTTAGAAACTAGATATTTCGACGATCACTTTTCTCTTCTTCGTCGATTTCGTCCGAGGTCCCGATAATAGTGATTTCAGCCCAAAGAGTTTCTAGATGGTGGAGCCCACTCCAAATAGCTTTAAGTAGAGAACCCTTCTTCCATTTCCTTTTTCCAGCCCAAGCACAAGAGAAACCTAGGGTTTTCTTTCCCTCTTTTCTTCTTCTTCTTGCTTCTCCACCATCAAGCACCACCCCACCTTACTCAATCAAGGAATGGAGATCTCAACCTTCTTCCCCTCCTTGCAAGCTTCTCTTTGATACCATTTGAGGAAGGAAGCCACCCATTTTAGACCCTCATTGAGCTCACCTTATCTATTTGAAGAACCTACAAGTAAGCTTCCTCCCTAATCTCTTAGATTCTTGTTCTTCTAGTCTTAGGAGAGCTCTATCCTCTTTGTTGAGAGTTATCTCTTCTTGTTTCTTGGTTTGACCCATTTTAGGGTTTGGATTTGGGGGTTTTGTGTAGATAGCATTCTTGGCTTGGAGGAAGAGATTATAGCTTGATTTTCTTGCATAGAGAACCTTGAGGCAAGTGGATGATTTGATATTTACATGTTTTATGAGAAATGTGGTTTTCCTATTTCATACATTGATGTTTTACATTTTCACTATTCATGTTTTCTTATGATTCACATTGATCTAGAAATGCATATTGTTAGTCTATTCCTTTCTTGTTCATATTGAAAATGTCATAGCCTTTGATTGAAAATTTAATTTATGATTGGAATGGATTTCTTTGGTTGATTGCGAATGGAATGGAAGGATTTGATGGAAGAATGGATGAGATTGCATGTGGAGGGAAAGGGGTTGATTGGGGTGATTGTATTGGTAGATTTAATGGGCTTGAATGAGGTTTTGAAACCCTCAAAATGTACAAGGAAGGGTGCCCAGGTCGTATGCGAATAAGGGAAGAAAGGCAGCAGAAATCTGACTCGAAACTGACCTGACCGTGTGCGTCGGTCAGCTGTCGGTCAGCTGTCGGCTGACCGAAGTCTCCGCTTCGGTCGACCGACAGCTAACCGAGTTCTGTCGGTCTCAATTCCAGAGACGAGTTTTCGATCAGATTTCTGGCAGGACATCTGTCGGTCAGCTGTCGGCTGACCGAACTCCCTGTTCGGTCGACCGAAAGCCAACCGACAACCTGTCGGCTCAAATAACAGCAAGCTGCAATTTTGCCAAAATCTGTGTCAGTCATCTGTCGGCTGACCGAGACCTCAACGTCGGTCGACCGACAGACATCTGTCGGCCAGCCGACACACCCACCTTGGCCGACCGACAGACAACTGACGAACTGATCAAACCCCAATCTGAATCAATTCTTTTGGAGGAATCATATGGTAGAAGAAGTCCCTTTATGACTTTGTGTTTAGGTCTTTTAAATTTGTCAATGTGTATAAGGCCCCGAAATGTTTTCAATTCTTAAAAGAGTACCAAATGTATATCAACCTAACATACGGGACCCTATTTACATTGATTCTAATCTTGGACTTACAACACTTAGCCCGGAGAATATGAGAAAATCCATTCATACTTTTATGCAAACCGAATTTCACTTGTACATTTTAAATCTCGTGTTTTATGACTAAACTTGCCCGACAGTATTGAAATTCATGTTTTTAGCATTGTTGCTAGCCCGTACATGCCCGACCGATACAGTTATGTTTTTGTACTTATGAGCACCCCGTTTCGTTATATGTATTTGTTTTGTTTTCCCGCTCGTGACCCATGCGTCGGTACCACTAGGCTTGGATAACCTTGTCAGTCTGATCCACTGACTTGGAGATTCCCCCTCCCGTCCCGCCAGCTGCAGTTTGGATCCCGATACCCGGTTTATTAACCGCGGTCCCGTCCCGATACCCGGCTCGCTCCCGTGGCTCCCGATATCCGGTTCGCTACCGTGATTCCCGATACCCGGTTTGCTACCGCGGTCCCGTCCCGTATTATTGTATATGTATATGTAACTTGGTTGCACCTCCTCACTTCGGTGACTGAGGCCAACACCCGATACTCACGTCACTTCGGTGATAGAGGATTTAGCTTCTTGTGGATGCCATCTTGATTGTTTCCCGATTTCCTTGGCTACCTTACATGTTTTATTACTACATATGTGTTTCAATGAAATGATTCATTTACTTTTGAAAGCCATTGTTTAAACAGGTTTACATGTTTTCCAAGGTAAAAGTCTTATTTATTAAATGTTTATATCTTTTCATCTACCTGCCAGACCGTCGTGTCTGACCCCTTTGCTTTGGTACTCAGGTCCCGTTGTTGGTTTCCCCGAGGAGGAGCCAGAGGAGGCGGTCGGAGAACCGCAACCGCTAGTTGAGTGGCGTGCTGACGATGTTATGTAAACATCGGGCTGCCGAGTTGCGAAACATTTTGGAGGATAGTTTGGATAGTTTTCTGGTGGTTATTGTTTTGTTTATATTGGCCCTTATTGGTCTCTATTTTTGGGAATTGTAACTAACTGATCTTCTGATTAAACTTGAATATGTACTTTTGGGTTATGCTTTAGGACATTGCTCATTCTGATACTCATATTCAAATGTAATCAGCCTTTTTATTTTGGAAAATGAAATACATACATGATTTACCATACGCTTCCGCAATTATACTATATGATTATGTGTGTTGGGATATCCTCACCGCGGACACCTGTGGAAAATCACGTGCACGGGTAATGAATGTTCTTTTACTAACCCGTGTACGCTTGATTATAAACATACGTTTTATTATTGTCATCTTTCCATATGATCACAACTATTGGCTTCATCACAATCAGTCCCGATCCCGGATTTGGTTCCCCGAGCCCGGTCCGGGGTCGCGACACGGGAACTTCTTCTCCGGCCACATCCCGCCTTCGTATTCCGAAATCCAGTCGCTCGAATACCTCGGCCTCAATGGAAACGGTCTCTCCGGGGAGATTCCGCCGAGCTTAGGAAAGCTGTCGAATCTCAAAGAGCTGTACATTGGCTACTTCAACAATTACCAGGGCGGAATCCCGCCGGAGTTTGGATCGCTCACTGAGCTGACTAAGCTCGATATGGGCAGCTGCAACCTCTCCGGCGGGATCCCGGCGAGTTTGGGGAATCTGAAGAAGCTCGATACTCTGTTTCTGCAAATCAATCATCTGTCCGGTCAGATTCCGCCGGAGCTGTCTAGATTAGAGAGCTTGGAATTTCTTGATCTATCTATAAATGAGCTGAGTGGAGAGATTCCGGAGAGCTTGTCGGGCCTGAAGGAGTTGAAGCTGCTGAATTTGTTTAAGAACCATCTGCTCGGTCGGATCCCGGCGTTCGTCGCCGATCTGCCGAATCTCGAGGTGCTGCAGGTGTGGGAGAACAACTTGACGTTCGAGCTGCCGGAGGGGCTCGGCCGGAACGGGAGGCTGAAGAAGCTCGACGTCGCGACGAACCGGCTGACCGGAACGATTCCTCCCGATCTCTGCTTCGGAGGCGTGCTGGAGACGCTGATGCTGATGGAGAATTACTTCTTCGGACCGATTCCCGAGAAACTCGGCGAGTGCAAGTCGCTGAACCGAGTCAGGCTCGCCAATAACTACTTCAACGGAACGATTCCGGCCGGGTTGTTCAACCTCCCGCTCGCGGACATGGTGGAGCTGAGCGAGAACTACTTCTCCGGCGAGCTTCCGGCGGAGATTTCCGGCGAATCTATCGGGATGCTGATCGTCTCAAACAATCAGATGACGGGAAGGATACCGCCGGCGATCGGTAACCTGAGGGGCCTCCAAGTCCTCTCCCTCGAACTGAACAGGTTTTCAGGCGAGATCCCGGAGGAGGTTGGGGATCTGAGGCAGCTATTGAGTCTTAATCTGAGCGGCAACGAGATCGTGGGCTCGATCCCGTCCGATCTCACCCGCTGCTCCTCTCTCGCATCCCTCGATCTGAGTCAGAACAATCTCACCGAAGAAATCCCAGAAGATTTCGCGAAATTCAAAATCCTCAGCGCGCTGAATCTATCGAGAAATCATCTGAATGGGAAAATCCCAAGCGAAATGTGGTGGATGCGGAGCTTGACATCCTTCGACGTCTCCTACAACGATCTCTCGGGCCCGATCGCAATAGGCGGTCAGTTGCGCGTCTTCAACGCGGACTGCTTCATCGGCAATCCCAAACTCTGCGGCCCACCTCTAATTTCATCAGCCACCTGTAGATCCGACTCAGATCCGACGCATAATTCGAGAAAAAACCTCTCTCCTCTGCAATGGAAGGTCGTGGTCATCGTCTTGGCTGTTGTCATTTCGGTAATAATAATGATAGGTGCTGCTATCGTGAACGGCTGGATTTGGTCAGAGAAGAAAGGGAAATGCAAGGAGTGGAAGATGACTGCATTTAAACGGCTGGATTTCACTGTGGAGGACGTGCTGGAATGCATCAAGGACCACAACGTCATAGGGAAAGGCGGAGCGGGTACGGTCTATCACGGATCGATGCCGGGCGGTGTGGATGTAGCGATCAAGAAACTGGCAGGGAAGAGGGGACGTTGCGACCATGGGTTTTCGGCTGAGATTCGGACCCTGGGGAGGATCCGACACCGGAACATTGTGAGGTTGCTGGGGTACGTTTCTAACAAAGACAAAGACACGAATTTGCTGTTGTACGAGTACATACCGAATGGGAGTTTGGGGGATCTGCTGCATGGGAGAAGAGGAGAGGAGCTGCAGTGGGAGGAGAGGCATCGCATCGCGTTGGAGGCTGCGAGAGGGTTGTCTTATCTGCACCACGACTGCTCGCCTTTTATCATACACAGAGACGTGAAGTCGAACAATATATTACTCGATAGAGATTTTGAAGCGCATCTGGCGGACTTTGGGTTAGCTAAGCTGCGGCAGAACGGAGGGTCATCCGAGTGCATGTCGTCCATAGCTGGGACGTTTGGGTACATTGCACCAGGTTCATTTTTAAAGGCCCAGTAGTTCTCTATCTAGTAGTAGAATCAATGAACATATTATATGACCATGGAGTTCTCTCTTTCTCGCCTGCCATTGGCCGGACACACAAATAGGGGTCTGCGTAGGGTTGTAAATGGGTAGGTTTTGGTCCGGGTCCATGGTGGACCCGGAACCGGAACCATTAATGGGAAGGTGGAACTGGATCCAGACCCAAAACTGTTTCGGAATTGATTTCTTGGCTCCGGAACCGGAACCAGAATCATATATAGAGCGGGTCTGGATCCGGGTCTAAGTAGAGAATGATATTAAAACAACATGATTTTTAGGAGAGATTTTCAAAAATTGAGGTAATATGTCGGGTCTCGGGTCCACAAGTCCGAACCAAGGTGAAATCGGACTCAGACTCATTTACTTATCGGGGCCTAAATAAGGACCCAGATCCGGTTTTTAACGGGTCGGAACTTTCGGGTAATCGGAGAATCGGGAACCCATTTATATCCCTAGGCCTGCGGCTTCAAATTGGCAAAATGTCCATTAGGTCCCTAAAGTCCAAGTAGTCCAACCCCCACTTCAAAAACTGTCCGGCCCCCATCTATTTCCTCAAACTCTCTATCCCTCTCAAAAATTCCTAAACTGATTAACACCTTTTTTTGGCCATTTTTTTTTATTTAGTTATATACAATAGCCAAGAAGAGGGGACCAATGGTTGTTTTGGGTTCATTCATTTCAAAAGGAAAGCTTCGATTTAGAAAGATAGAAGTACGAGAATATAGAACTTGATATAGTATTGGCTATTTATATTGCATGGTGTTATAAAAAAACTAATATAATTTTTTTAATGGGTCTTAAAACTCAAGTAACATATATCTGTCAGTAAAACTCATTTTTCAAGTTATCGTTTTGAATAAAAAAATATTTTTTCAAGCCCCCGTCAAATGAAAATCCGGAGTCTGCCAGGCGCTTGCCTCTATGACCATCGAGCAAGTGACCCCTCTTTATTTAAATTTTGGCGGTAACAAGTGTAGGGCTACGTGTTGGGACTCTTTTTAATTTGTTCGGGCGTTTATTAAGTGAAGGGCCTTTGTGTAGGGGTGCCCACTGGCTGGGCTTGGTCCAGACTGAGTCATATCTAGGCCCGGCCTAACTTTACATATATAGTCTCGTATTAGACCCAAGCTCAAGGCTATAAATTTAGGCCCAAGCATGTCCATTTAGTCAATTGAACCAGGCTTTTATGATTTGTACAGCCTTTATGGTAGTTGTTTGGACGAACTATAGCTAAATTGTAAACATTCCTTATCCGGGCTGGGCAGGGATTTGCGCTTTATATCGTTTAATCCAAGCCCAGCACAATTACTAAATGGACCTAAAATATATATCCGACTTCAGCCCAAAGCGGGCTGTGCCCAGATCAGGCTCGGGCTACCTGGCCCATGAACCATGAACACCCCTACCTTTGTGTTGCCGCCTCTGCCGGTTGCCCGGTTTTCTTTTTGGCTGCAACCCATGGCCGGTTTAAGATGCATCCCTGCCACTCTTGCTGTTTTCACTTTAGCTCCTGGATCACTAATAGCAATACCAACAAGGGATTATTGTGTTTCTACAAGAGTTTGATGGGAATATACATGTATTTCCCACTCCTAAATTTGTGATCGGATCTTTAAAAAAAAAAGGCTTTTAGGTGAGAGTTCTAGTCGACTTGGTTTGGGACTCATGTCTCCTTTGAGTGCTTGAAGAGTGACCCAGTCTTGATCATAGTCAACAGGCCAAAATAAATATGCAACCAGTGACCTTGTCTGTCTGTGCTATGGAACTCTACAAATTAAAATTAGGATGCAGGTTTCCTTTTTGGGTGGTTCATGGCTTGTGATCGTGACTGTCAATTCTTATCCCCCCTTTATAACACGCCTCATCCAGCTTTTAGACCTGAAACCGAAAGTCCTCAAAGCAGCACAGTTGCCAAAATATTTTTACTCCCCCATTTTGTTAAATATGTCAAGCTGAACCAGGCCATTAAGCACATATATTATTGTATAATGTATCATGCCCAGCGCACTTAACAATTGAACCAGAAAATTAGGCCCTCGTACAGCCCACGAGCATAAAAACTGAGCCCACATCATGCCCAACGCAATAGTCCATTAGCTCAAATGGACGCCTTATACTGAAGCTCTTACCTTTCGAGTTTCAACTATGAACTGAAGCCCCTCCCTTTTAACTATCACCCTTCGTAGGTAGGGATGTAAATGGGTTCCCAATTCTCCGATTACCCGAAGGTTCCGACTCATTAAAAACCGGGCCTGGGTCCTTATTCAGGTCTCGATAAGTAAATGGGCCTGGGTCCAGTTTCACCTTGGTTCGGACTCGTAGACCCGATACCTAACATATTACCTCAATTTTCTAAAATCTCTCCTAAAACCTATATTTTTTTAAATATCATTCTCTACTTAGACCTAGACCTGGATCTAAACCGTCCTATATATGGTTTTGGAACCGGTTCCGAAGCCAAGAAATCAGTTCCGAAACGGTTCCGGGTGCGGATCTGGTTCCACCTTCTTCTTAATGGTTTCGGTTCCGGGTCCACCATAGACCCAGACCAAAACCGACCCTTTACAACCCTACTGCATTTCATATTTTCATAACTGGCTATGAAGTATGAAGGCTCAAACCATTGGTCGATTGTTAATTGTAAGCTTGGTCTAGTGGGTCATACATTTGCATTAATAATCTTCTTGGCTAATGAGGATGCTGTGATGGAGCAGAGTACGCACGCACACTGCGGATTGATGAGAAGAGCGACGTGTACAGCTTTGGAGTGGTACTACTGGAGCTCATCACAGGCAGAAGACCAGTGAGAGGGTTTGAAGAAGGTATGAACATAGTAGGGTGGGTCAAAGAGACCAAACAGACGGTCCCGGAATCAACTGACACAGCAGCCGTGCTGGCAGTGGTGGACCCCAGGCTGACTGGGCACCCACTATGTGAGGTCACCAAGCTGTTCAAGGTGGCCATGCTCTGCGTTAAAGATGAGAGTTCTGCCAGACCCACCATGAGGAAGGTGGTCCACATGCTGACTAACCCTCCCATGCCACCACCGGCTCTTGTAACCAATTGATGATATGCTGGGCCTTACATGCCTCATACCCATGGTTAGATGGGCCTTTCTTTTTTTTTTTTTTTTTGCTATAGGAGGGTTCCCAATTCTTTGGGCTGGACTAATCCCTCGAGATCCAGAGGGGAGCCGGGTAAACTCTCTTGTAGCCCCAGTATACTAGTGCAGTTTCGAACTTACAACCTCTAGGTACAAACTGTGGTCCTAGGTCAACTGAGCTACTCCTTAGGGTTAGTTAGATGGCCTTTATATCTTATATGCTTGTTGCTAGGGGAGGATGCTTGCTAATTTTCCCCAGCTAATGGTGTTTTGCTCCGTGGTTAATACAAATAATAATTAATTTAATCATTCTCCTTTTCTTGAGTATAATGGTTTTGACTTCTACTTTTGGGGCCTTACATTATAATCTTTGCAGCCCATTCACATGGCACGACAAAGAGAGCTTGCAAATACACCTCCCATTTTTCTTTGGACACCCACCATTTTAAATTATTTTTAAAAGATTTTACAGAAAAAGAAAAAAAAAAAAAACTTTAGGTGACCATTGCACAAAAATGGTCGCTTTGGCCAAACCAACTCCAAACTAGCCTTCCCACCTAAAAACCCTTAATTTTTTATTATTCGTTTCGAGGGTTGACATTGACCCTCATTTTTTGTGTTGAGGGTCGACGTCAACCATGAACGGTCATGTTTCCTCATCTTCTTACTTCTTCCTCTTTTCCCAAACCCGATTCAATGATGGAGAAATTCACATAAACAACTTAAATACATTAATTCAAACCTCAAATACATTAATCCATTCATGATGCTTTCAAATGGGCTGATCCAAGCCAATTATCTTCGGTTTAATTGAAGGGGAGTGACCAGGCGTACCAACAGAGAATCACTTGTGCTCCATTCTTCAAGCATGTTTCCCTCGGTTAATCTTTGTAATCTACGATTGATTTTAATAGAGAGACAATTTAATGTAATACCACTTTGGGGCCTTGATATGACAAGTCAAAAATGAAAAGAACACCAAAACATACAGAGTTGCCTATTTTCTGAGTAGAGAAAATAAATAAAATACACTCGGAATTGTTTGTGGGGACAGAACAGTGAAGGAACTTCATATTTGCATTATGTTTAGCATTAGCCAGTCATTAGCTTGTGAAGTCGGCTTCTTAGAACGAAATTTGCGTGGAAAAGACGAAAATTTTAATATGTAAATAAGCACTAAAACTAGAAAATAGTTAGAGGTTAACCAAACATTTTAATATATAACTAAGCTCTAAATTATAAAGGGAGATTCTCCTATGAAAGCATCTCTCACCTTACTATGAAAGATAAGGTGGGGGCCCTCACATCCATATCCAATGCCAATAACTTATTTTTCAATTATAAAATAAGAGCTTATTTTTTAAGTTTGCAAACGCCTATCCTGAATTTCTTGGGCACTAGATTTTACTATTCTTCCAATTCAGTAAATCCATATTCAGAACCAAAACTTAAATGGATCTAAACTAAGTACCCAGATCGTAATTTATGGGTTAAATCCAGGTCTACGGCCACAACCTGAAACTGTGTGGACCCAGAATGGAGCCATAATATTTACCGATCCAGTTCAGTTGATCACTCTAAAACATAAAAATAGTTTAAGTAGGTTTTGGTAAGCACCTATATTCTATCCAGATTAGATTTTACAGGGGTGTTAAAAAATGGGCCCAAGCCCAGTCTTGAATATTTTCAGGCCCATTTTACTAGATCCAAGCCAAGAGGTTTTTCTTCTACGGGCGTCCGCAGGACCCACCCTACAAGAAAACGAACGACCCCCATGATTTCAGCACTGGAAGATTTGTTTTAAAGAGGAAGATTTAGTTTCAGGCAGGTTTGGTTAGTTCCTGCAAAGGCCCTAGGACAAAAAATTGTACCCAACCAATACCAAAATTAAATGGCCTTAAGGCCCCCCACTTTTTACAGGTCAGATCTGAATCTAAATTTGGGTCTGGATTATATTAAGAAGACCTAACAACACCCAGAAATTATTAGGTCCAAAACAGAGACGCTGGATGTAAGGTTTTGGGTTTGGTCAAGGGCAAAATTAAATGGACAAAGTCCTTGATTCTGTATATTTTCTAGTCCAATTCAGTAACCTGAACCCATACCTTAACATTATATAGGCTCAATATTAGGGGTGCACAAAAAATCCGCCGATCCGTAAAACCGATCTGGTCTGATTCGATCCACGGATTTCTAACCGAACCGAAGGTAAACGGACTGGTGACGGATTGAAAATCTTGTAATCCGTTAGCAACGATTCAGTGACGGATTGAAAATCTTGTAATTCGTCAGCAACGATTCGGTGACGGATTTCACCCTCAATCCGCGGATTCAATCCAACCAGATCCATTGACATTAAATATAAATAAACAAACACTTAAGGGGTCTAAATGTAAGTTAAGAGGTTTATATATAAAAGAAGAAAAAAATCCAGGGGTCAAAATGTAATTCACTTTTATATATAAGTAGAACAAATGAAACCTTAGACCAAATTTTATCATGGCCTTCAGAGCATGCTCTTCAAATTTTCTTTAACATTAGATTCAACGGATTGAACGGAGTAAACCGATCCTATACTCCACGGATCGGATCAGATTGGTTTTTAACAGCCATGGATTAATGACGGATTCCGAATCCATCAATCCATAGGTAATGAATTGGTAATGAATTTGCCTAATCGACACCAATCCGGTCCTTGTACTCAAAATTAGTACAAGGATCTTCATTTTAAAGGTTGGGTCTGTTCAGCTAATAAGTGCTCATTGCCACCCCTACCACAAACATGGGCATAAAGTCTTCATGGTCGAAGGATTATTAACGAGGTGAGGGGTGAAAGACATCAGGTAGGCTTGAGGGTTATACCATGTAAGGTAGTGATAGACATGGTCGAAGGATTATTCATGTAAGGGGTGTTCATTTTCCACTTTTCCCTCATTCAACTTCCACCACCGGAGAGATTATTTGATGGTCATTTCTGAATATTAAACTTCGATTCTTCATTAATAGAGTCCAGTTGAGTGATACAAAGGAGGCAATTCAAGTGATCAATGCATATGAAGGCTTGGCTCTGGTCCAAATTATTTTGGATCGACATCGCTAGATGGTCAGGAGCTTTTGATAAAATCTTCTTCCGTTGTATTCCTTGCAGTTTCAATGAGTGGGCACATCGGATTGCCTAATTCTCTTATTATTCTTTCAATTGTGATGCAAAGTAGTTACTACTTTCCTATTCTGTTCATGCTTCTGGTTTCTTTAATATTAAACTTTGATTCTTCGTTCCTAGGAATTTAATTACATGAAACAAACAGAGTGGGAATATTCATTATATCTGTTGAGAATAAAATATGAAGGGCAGTTTTTTGAAGTGTTACAAACTCGAAAAGGAAAGAAATAAAAAAAAAAAAAAACATTTTACCATTGCAAAGATCTAGACCATTGGGCTAGCACTAGACCACCTGATGGTCCTTGCCAGATTTATGTTGTGGATAAGATAAATAATGTTACACTTGTGACACATTATTATGTTCGTCAAAATCACCATTTTCATATGAGTAAATTAGTAGATCTAGCGGTTTTAGATATATTTGGATGTTTTGCACAATTTTACAAATCTCTCAAAACCCACGAAGATTTAAGTTATCAAACTTATAAACTTCTTGATGCTTAGCATTAATAAAAGGTCATTGAATAGTTTGGATCATGAATTGTGAGCATTCGAAAGTGCAGAAATTCTATAAGTTTACAGTTTAATTTTTCATAAATTAGTCAAAATCTATGAACATTTAAAATAATTAGCTTTAAGGTCTTGGAGTTCATTAGTTTGAAATAAACCTTGAATAGCTTGAATTACAAATATGGAACTAACGGAAATTAGAAAATATTATGGGTGGTTGATTGGGCCCCATAGGAACGCAATCTGTCAGAGAGTTGCACTAGTGCTTTTTAGAGGAGAGCTGTTAAAGTGGTTTTCACATCTCTTTTAAGTGTGAAATTTTTGGTTTGTAAATGGCTTTATTTATATAACATTATCATGCTTCATTTGCACATCACATTGCAATGATTAGAAAGAAATGTGATGATGCATAAATATTATCCATGTGAGTCATATACATATGTAAATTACTACAAAAAAACGACGTCCTAAGGTAGAAATATTAGGGCTCTCATAGGCCCCATCATTAAATCTCATACGTCACCTTGGGTGGAGCCCACTCCTCAACACTCCCCCTCATGTAGAAACCCGGTTGGCACACTTTTGGCGACACGTATTTTTTCTGTGCCAAATTGTTCATCCTAAGATGTGAGATGTGAACTTAGGACTGGTTGGTTCAAATACCATATTAAATTTTCTAAAAGTTAATCACTCCTACGTACTAAAACCTCCAGACCTTGGTATATGCAGTATAAATACTTTTCAATACTCCCCCTTAGATGACACTTCTCGGCATACATTAGACCAAGGCTAAACCAAGCTTACTAATATTGTGTGGGGCTTGGGCTGTGTTTTTAGACTTGAGGCCTAGGCAGTGTTTTGGCCTGATACTCAATTGGGAAAGTCCTTGTCCTATTTATGTTTTATGGTCATGACCAGCCCAATATAACTAATAGACTAGAAATAGTGCCAACTTTTAGGCCCATGTACTGGTCCAGGCTTGAGTATCACGCCCGATGATAGGCTTTCTACTTCTCATTAGCCTCTCATGATCAACACCCCAATGGAATCCTTGCTAGTAGGGTTGGGGGCACACCTAGGGATGTCAAACGGGCCGTGCCGTGCTCAGCGTGCCTCTATAACTTTTTTCCGATTAACTTTTTTCTCCTTTTTGGTATTAAAATAAAAAATTAGAACACAAGCATGGACAATGACAAAAATATTTAAGTGGTTTGGTCAAATTCAACCTACTCCACTAAGAAAAGTATCATTTGGATCTTAACTTTTTAAAGATTTGTAAATATGATTACCTTCAAAACTTTACAATCTTTTTAAAGAATGGTGGGCCTAAAATATAGAGCAGGTGATTAGATCCAAAGTTGGTCGTGTCAATGGAATTTACTTTGATAAATATTTGTTTGACTAAGAGAAATTACAAAAACCTTAAAGTACGGAAAGATGTTTTCCATTCCATGGCGAGTTTTCATTTTGCTGTGGACTATGATACACATATACTTCAAAATAGATAATACATCCTACTTATTTTACTAAAGTTGTTGTGAGACAGGATAAGGGTTGGGTGACTTAGTGTTATGTGAAAAATCCATATCCCTTTGATATTAATGACATATTTTTATTGTATTTGAGTATTATAGGTTGTAACTGTGGGTAGACAGTGAAAAATTCGTGGGGGTAGAAGAAAATTTGAGTAGAGATGTAAGATTTGCAAAAAGAAAAACCAAATAAACTTTCACCAGCCATTTTATCCACTAACTTAACATTATTTGGAATGGGAGGTGGATTGAGAAATGAAAAACATGATATATGTAATGGGCGAGCCTTGCGGGCCGGGCCCGGCACCATAAGGGTCGGCTTGTAGCGTGCCGTGGCGAAATGGGCTGGCCCAGCACGGCCCATGGCACGGGCTGGTGACTGGTGGGCTGGAACGGCCCGGCCCAGCCCGTTTGACATCTCTAGGCACACCTCAACCTGCCCAACACGCATTCTATAATTTATTAGGAAATGCATCGGGTGGGGTCTCATAATAAAGTTATTTTAGTTTAAATATTGTAAGTAAATTATCCTTCCATATATATGTAAAGGGATTTGACCACAAACATATCAAAATTTAGTAACTGTCCCATTTGATAAGTTTCATTTACACCTAAAACAACTGACTCATTTGATAATTTCTCATTAAAATGCATAGATAAAACGGGAAAAAGAATTTTAATTAGTTTCTTTCAGCCTTGGTCCAGATTTGGCCCCAAGCTTGACGACCCTCGAGGATAGGGGAAGAGCCTAGGTAGTTCAAGCCCACAGATGACTTTGACCCGGCCCGCATATGCGGGGTTTTGTAAGGGCAGAACCCAGCCAGTTACAGTGGTTCCTCCTATTATAGTTGTGAACTTTTTTTTTTATTTGGTAAATCTCATTATTTATGGCTTAATTCACCATACAATACGCACAATATTGTTCTGTAGGCAAGAGTAGTGGGGGCGGGGCCTGCAAGTCTGCAACTTTTTTGGAGAAAGAGAGAGATTATTCATGTTGTTTGTATCGAAACGGATTGCTGCTTCTGCTTGTAAGAGTACATATAGAGTAGAAAAGCATAGAGATAAAACTTTCTGGGAGAAGTAGTTTAATCTTCTGCACTTTTGCTTCTGTCTTCTTCTGCGTTGAACGAACAGAGATGATGAAAGTTGTCCTGTGAAAGTCTACACATAGTTCAGACTTCAGAGGCAGAAAGTGACTAAACTCGTCGTATCTTTTAGTATGCTGTGTTTGTATTATAGAAATTACACTACTCGGGTAGTAGACTGATAGATGAGACAAGATCAATTTACTAAAGTTGGGACCGCTTATAATCTGTTTCCAGTTCTAGTCAACATGGTCACGAGGACAGTTAAAGATCACCCATCGTCTTCTACAAAAACGACATTTCTGTCCAGTCATGGTCATGTCCATCAGTCCATACAAGCCGGATAGTTTGCTCCTCCTCCGTTAAAACCTTGATGGATGGAAAAAATGTTACACCTCAACCCGAGTTAATTAAGATTAACTCTAATTAATTGACATTAATGTGGATTAAGTGTGATTAATCACGTGGATTAAGTGTGATTAATCACGATAAATGTGATTAGTGGATAAAATGGATCAAATTAGTCACTTAATTGAATTAAGCATAATGAACAAGTTTGGAAGAGATTGAATTGATAGAGTTGGATTTAGCCTCAAATTAATGGAAGTAAGGACTTTTTCGTAAAATTGAGTTTATACGTTTTTCATCAAATGTGGTAAAATTTGATGTCAACATGTGTATTTTGATGAGTGCAACGATTTTCATACTATACACATTGTCATTTGACTTAAGATGGGTCGAGTAGAGTGTAAATTGACTCAAACTAAGAATATGTGTAGTATAAAGGGGCTGAATATAAACTTCCCTTTATAAGGTGGTGAGTCACCCAATTTGTAGTCGGTGGAAGTGTCTTTAGATAAAAAGAGAGAGAGAGAGTGCTGTAACTCTTTCTTCTTCATTTCGTTCTCTAGCAAGTGTGTAGAGAAAGGGATTTTCAAGTGATTTTCGTATAAAGGTCTGTGTATAACATCTTCTCCATCAATTCTTTCAAGTTGTTTGGTGTTTAAGGAAGAGAAATTTCAGTTCTTCCTCACTACCCCTTTGTAAGGTATATCAGGTGAGTAGGTTTGAAGATTTCAGTTGTGTTTAGGTTCTTTAAACTCATGTTTTATATCAAACAACTTGTTGAAATTCATTTTTGGTTGTTATGATGTTAGGGTTAGAGAAAAGGGTTTTGAACTTGGGACATTTGTCTCAAATTGAACTCAAGCTAGAGGGGTTTTTGTGTTAAATCAACCATAAGGCAAGTATAAACATTTATGTATGATTTGATGATAGTTAGTATGGTTTCTTTTGATTTTGTAGTGAAATATGATTTCAGCCTTATATTGAGTAATTGATATAGATATTTGTTTGATCGTTTTGGAGAAGAAGATGATTCTAGGATGTATATATATGAATGAATGATGGAAAAGGGGACAGGAGGTCGCAATTTTATGCAGGTTTTGAAGAGGAAAACAGTCAGTTACATAGATCTGGAAATGGGTTCGTTCTAGGTTCGATCGATCGGACATGCAGGCCGATCGATCGGATAGTCCCTAACTGGGACAGGTTTTCAGGCCGATCGATCGGACCTTCATCGAACCTGAAGGTCCGATCGATCGGAGGACTCTGTTGAGTCCAGTGAAAATTTTGATTTAAATATGGAGAATTGTGATTTTAGTGTTTGTCTAGGAGTATGAATAAATTATACAATTAGTCTAATGACTAATTATAATATCACTAAGAGAGGTTATGCATTTAATCTATTCTGAAAGTGATATAATGGGTTTGGATCTAAGAGTTGATTATGTATTAACCACAAGGTTACTTCAAGCAAAATAGTTGCAATTCTATGAGAAAGATGAGCTTGTAGAGCTAGTATAATTTCAGAAATTGTTCTGAATTATGAAGAAGAGCCTCTTGATTTCATCCAGGCTATTACTATTGTGTTATCTCCATGGGTGTTAATGAACAGACTTAAATGTACAGAAAACACATAAACTGTGATGTCCATCTAGAATAACATGTACATTAAATGTCTGAAGATTACACTTACATGGTTGATGTTGTTTAGTTGACTTTGTAGATTGAATTGAATTGAAATTTATAAAGAAATGAAATGAAAGGATTAATTGAATTGTTTATTGAGTCTGGCACTACATAGTGATTTCTAAGCTCATTAGAGCTGATACTGCTGCAGCAGATTATTTAGGATTGTTCCGGAACTTCGTGGTGATGTCAGATGTCCCTGGCCCTGGCACTGATAAATCCCACAATATGTGATTCCTTCTGTGTGGAAGATGTGATTCCTTTCTTTTGAGGAAGATGTGATTAGAAAAAAAATGCTATTGTAGATTGCCAAAGAATAAAGACTCTCATTGATTTAATGTGATTTGATTTGATATGATTTGATTTGAATTAAATGGAAATGGTAGTGATTTGAATTAAATGGAAATGGTAGTAGTCTAACATTGGCTTAGACAGTTTAAATGTGTATTTAGTATATTAAATCATGTATCTGTTTATACATTGCTGAATTGTCAAATTCATAGTGTTATTGATTGCATTACAGGCACAGCTGCCCATGCCGGTCCTTCTGAGACCTTAGCGCCAGCGGAGACGACCGTTGCGGTTCCTCCAGGAGGACTAGTTGAGTGGAAGTGAGACAATATCATATGAATATGATATTGAATCGAAACTTTAATGAAATTTTGATAAGGGAAGTGATCAATGAATGTTTCAAACTTTTAATCCTTGCATTGTACTTAAATATGCAAGCGATTAGTTTTGTAAATGATGTAAATACGTTTTGGTTTATCCATGAAAAATGTATATTTGTTATTTTCCGCATAATGTGTTATTGATATCCCTTGTGATTTTATGTGATTGAAGTTCACGGGAGTAAGTATGAGACGCGACTCGGGGTTAACTCTGATTAATTATCTCGGTCTCGGGTCGTGTCAAAAATAGATAAAGGCCCCTTCCCTGTGGGGGTTGCAATCCGGATGGTTCCACGTTGGTACCATATTGGATTCCCACCCGTTTTTCTATAATGGTTTCGGTTTCCATTCTCGATCCGATTTTGAGTCGGAATCCATTTTCGGGTTGAGACTTCTAGGTAATCGGAGAACCAAATATCATTTGCAACCCTACTTGTCAGTTCCATTGAGAAGAGGATTTATTCAGTGTTAGGGATGTAAATGGGTCCTCGATTCTCCGATTACCTGGACGTTCCAACCCATTAATAATCGGATTTGGGTCCTTATTTAGGTTTCGGTTAGTAAATGGGTCCAGGTGTGGGTCCATTTACTAGACCCGTGACCTAAACAGGTATGGGTATCGTTCCTCCTTGGTTCCAACTTATGGACCCAAGAGTTGACATATTACATCAACTTTCAAAAAGAAATCTCTCAAAAGTTAGTTTTTTTTCTAAATCATTCTCTACTTGATACGGATCTGTCCCATATACGGAACCAATTTTGGTTTCAATTCCATTTTTTCATTAACGGTTCTGGTTCCGGAACCAAGAAATAAGTTCCGAACTGGTCCGGATCCATCTTCTCATTAACGGTTTTGGGTCTGAATCCACCATGGACTTGGCCCGGAACCGACCCATTTACAACCCTATTCAGTGTGCCCAGAAGCCTCTAAGTACCATTTGAGGATAGGATAGTGGAGATCTCCTCAACTGGTTGGGACTTACCTTTGAAAAGAAATAGCCCCAGTTAATCATTCTAATCCCTTCATGCATCAATGGCCAATAAGTTTCATCCATTAAGAAATTAACCCATCAATCCAACAAGCCCACTCCGATCTGATACATGTAAAAAAGAGTCCATTGTAATTCAGGGGTCGTGTCGGTATGATCTATTTGGATGGTTTATAAGGTGGGCTTCACTACGAGGTTGCATTAAATAATATATAGAATTGAGAAAATGAATTCTTCCACTGGGTACTTTGTACCTTTCTTTCTTTGAATGAAATCTTTTGTTGCCGTTCAAAAAAAAAAAAAAAAAAATTCTTCTACTGGTATTTTCATTTTGACCTTTGGCGAGCGAGTTCATTTGTTGTGAAGTTGAGATGGCATTTTGGAGGTAGGTCAAAGCTTCTTCTTTCCCTTTGTTTTTATTCATTTCTTCAAATGAGCTTCATGATTCATTGGATTGGAAATTGGGATATCTTAGGTTAGGTTTTTGCAGCAACTTATCCGTCCGTCAATAATACATGCATGGAAAGTGGAAACACAAAGGATTTTCCGCAATAATTTCTTTAAAATGGTTTTACATTTATTAAGGAAGAACTCGTGAAGTTTTGGTGGCGGCTTTCATCTTCTTCCTCCTTTTTCTCTTGATCTTTTGAAACGAATTTTATTGATCTCTTGGATTGATAATTGTAATAAATTTTCGATCTAGCTCTTAAGCCCTTGATCTATGGACACAAGTCTAAGACATTATATATAGATCCTTGATCTAGCAGAACAGTACCAACTAATCCGTGCAAACCCAAAGGATCAGGCATATATTTTTTATGGTGTGGGGGTGAGGGTGGGGAATAGTCTGGCCCACCTTCTAATGTAACATTGTGCACAAAGACTCTGCCATATATTTGTGCCCAGTGCGCACTACATACTGGGCCCCACATGGGGGATTGAAACTTCTAAATGAGCCCCACCTCTCCATCAAATTATCCTAACCCCTTGATTCCCAATCCAAGGTCCAATCTCAAAGAATCAATGCAAGCTCCATGGGATCCCTGACATACAAGGAAAGGATTTGGTTGGTTCATTTTAGGTCTGATGAGGTAACAGCTTTACCAAGATGGTGTGCACTGGATCATTTACCCATGTATGCAGGCACAAATTTATTGTGCGAGGTAGCATGGAGTGATCACTTGATCACCGATCCAAATGGACCATCCAAACTTGTAAGCCATGAATCAAGGGATTCTGATCATCAAATTGTCTTGAAGTCTGATATTTGTGGGTGTCCCACATGGTTCTTTTCATGCCCACCTTCCAATGATTAGTGGGCCCAAAGAGTAATACAAATTACAACTAGGCTGCAAAGAGTAATACAAATTACACACGAACCCAAAGCCAAAAAGTAACAACAAAACGACTTTCAATCAAAGGAGAATGATTCAATTATTGTGAGTACAAAATGATCAAAACACCTTTTGGCATTTCAAAATCACGGGAGCATCCTCCTCTTGCAACAAGCATACAAGATATATCATGACCTTGGTAGTTGGATAACCGTAACCACACAACCATATGCACAATGCACACACTATCTTTCGTCCCCCATTCTCACTTTCCACTTGATTAGATAATGATAGTAAAAACCATGTTTTTTTTTTTTTTTTTTAATGTACTCCGGCCTTCTTACCATGAAGATGTGAAACATTTTATGGGTATCATCATTAAAGGGTTAGGAGAGCTGGTGGAGGAGAGGGAGGGTTAGCCAGCAGGTGAACCACCTCCCTCATGGTGGGCCTAGCAGAACTCTCATCTTGAACACAGAGCATGGCCACCTTGAACAGGTTGGTGACCCCAGATAATGGGTACCCAGTCAGCCTAGTGTCCACCACTGCTAGCACGGCTGCTTTGTCTGTTGATTCTGGGACCTCCTTTGTGATCTTGGTGACCCATCTTACTATGTCCACACCATCTCCAAACTCTCCCACTGGCCTTCTGCCTGTGATGAGTTCCAGCAGTACGACTCCAAAACTGTACACGTCGCTCTTCTCGTCTACCCGCAGTGTGTATGCGTACTCTGGTTCAGGAAAGCACAGACATCTTCGTCAGCTCTAAAGAAAAGAGGAATGATGGCAAAGTACGTGGGCCCCACTCTCAGAGGCTGAAAGCAGGTGAATTGAACCCTCATAGCCAGTTATGAAATTAGCCGTTCATAGTTAAAGGCAGGGTTCAGCTTATAGTCACAGAAAGGGGGTTCTAGTTTATGGTAAATGACAAATCGGTCAACAAGGCACACTTCTGTCTGGTCGGTCAGTGGGAGCCACAATCGATCAACGTGTCCTCTCTATCAACGGCAGAATGTGAAAAAAATCCGGACTCTTCTATCATAGTCCTTTGTATTTGGGTCACACTCCAAGGTCCAACCAGAGTAGGCCACCATCGGATGAATCACATAATTTGTAACTCATGTTCTGCCCTTTCTAAATAGGATTCGTCCGCAGCCCCATAAAATCCCAACTAATTGAAATCACATCTGTTCTGATTATCACCTTATTGTCTTTGGGGCAATTCCAATCCAATAAAAATTGGGCCAATTCTCAATTAGTTTGGAATTTATAGGGCTGCCTCCGCTGATCCAAACTACCAGCTCAGTTAAAAACACCAGCAATAATAGTAGGGTTATAAATGGTTTGGTTCCTGTCTAGGTCATGGTGGACCCAGAACCATTATGAAGAAGGTGGAACCGGATCCGTTTTAAAACCAATTTCTTGGGTCCGAAACTAGAACCATATATGTTAGGGTGTGGATCGGGTTGGGTCAAGGTAGAGAATGATATTAAAAAAAAAAAACATTGTTTTGAGGAGAGATTTTTGAAAATTGAGGTAATATGTCGGGTCTTGGTTCCACGGTTCGAACGAAAGTGGACTCGGACCCAGACCCATTTACTGTTTGGGACATAAATAACAATTCAGACCCCCAATTTTTAACGAGTAGGAACCGTCGAATAATCAGAGAATTAGGACCAATTTACATCCTTAGGCAATACCAATGGAGAATTTCAGGGTGTTATCCTCTAAAACAGCAGGCACGCTCAGCACACCCACTTTCTTTGGACCAAACCAGGGAGTAACTCCCTGACCCAATTATTCAATGAGCCAGACATTGTCTAAAAAAATGTGCTTAATGGTCCAGCCAGCCTAGCCCAAAATACTTAACAAAATGGCATGACCAGCGTCAGGGACCAGGGAAGGCTTTTAATACCTTACGAGCCTGTAATGGCTTAAACGAGTCAACTCAGAGTCCCAAGTACTACCCAAGTATGAGAACAGAACGTCCAAAACGAGTCAACTCAGAGTCCCAAGTACGAGCTAAATCCCGACTCGACCAGAACCAGAGTTGACGGAGACGGACATATCAAATAGGTTGGCCGCATCTTAATGCTACCGTTGAAACACCCTCTTATAGGCAGGCAGGCAAGCAAATGCCAAAAAGCCTTCCGTTCCCGCCAAAAGTTAAAAAGGATAGAAAGCAGGGTAAAAGTAGGGTACTAGAACAAACAAACTGGACGGGACTCTGTAGCCTGTAGGTACTCGATAGTCAAACATATTAGCAGGTAGCAGAAAGAGTGCATGTAGAAAAACGAACCTGGCGCGATGTACCCATACGAGCCAGCGATGGACGACATGCACTCCGACGCCCCCGCATCCTGCAACACCTTTGCCAACCCAAAATCCGCCACATGCGCTTCAAAATCCCCATCCAGCAATATATTGTTCGACTTCACATCCCTATGTATAATCAAAGGCGAGCAATCATGGTGAAGATAACACAACCCCCTCGCAGCCTCCAACGCGATCCTATACCTCGTCTCCCACTGCAAATGCGCCCCTTTACTCCCATGTAAAAGCTCCCCCAAACTCCCATTCGGCATGTACTCATACAGCAGCAGATTCGTCTCCTTGTTCGACACATACCCCAGCAACCTCACAATATTCCTGTGTCGGATCCTCCCCAGAGTCCGAATCTCCGCCGAGAACCCGTGATCATTCCTCCCGCTCTTCCCCACCAGCTTCTTGATCGCCACGTCCACAGCACCCGGCATCGACCCGCGATACACCGTACCCGCCCCGCCTTTGCCTATGATGTTGTCCTCCTTGAGGCATTCCAACACATCCTCTGCGGTGAAATCCAGCCGTTGAAATGCAGTCATCTTCCACGCCTTTGAATTATCTTTCTTCTTCAACCATGCCCTCGCCTTTATAATCAAAGCCGCTGCCATCAGAACCCCCGCGATCATGACGATGATCAGGACCGTCCATTGCAGAGGAGAGAGGCAGTTTTTCGAATTGTACGTCGGATCTGAGTCGGATCTGCAAGTTGACGATGATGATAGGGGTGGGCCGCACAGTTTCGGATTGCCGATGAAGTAGGTCACGTTGAAGACGAGCAACTGACCGCCTAATGGGATCGGGCCCGAGAGATCGTTGTAGGAGACGTCGAAGGATGTCAAGCTCCGCATCCACCGCATTTCGCTTGGGATTCTCCCATTCAGATGATTTCTCGATAGATTCAGCGCGCTGAGGATTTTGAATCTCGCGAACTCTTCTGGGATTTCTCCGGTGAGATTGTTCTGACTCAGATCGAGGGATGCGAGAGAGGAGCAGCGAGTGAGATCGGACGGGATCGAGCCCACGATCTCGTTGCCGCTCAGATTAAGACTCAATAGCTGCCTCAGATCCCCAATCTCCGCCGGGATCTCACCGGAAAACCTGTTCAGTTCGAGGGAGAGGACTTGGAGGCCCCTCAGGTTACCGATTGCCGGCGGTATCCTTCCCGTCATCTGATTGTTTGAGAGGATCAGCATGCCGATAGTTTCGCCGGAGATCTCCGCCGGAAGCTCGCCGGAGAAGTAGTTCTCGCTCAGCTCCACCATGTCCGCGAGCGGGAGGTTGAACAACCCGGCCGGAATCGTTCCGTTCAAGTAGTTCTTGGCGAGCCTGACTCGGTTCAGCGATTTGCACTCGCCGAGTTTCTCGGGAATCGGTCCGAAGAAGTTATTCTCCATCAGCATCAGCGTCTCCAGCACGCCTCCGAAGCAGAGATCAGGAGGAATCGTTCCGGTCAGCCGGTTCGTCGCGACGTCGAGCTTCTTCAGCTTCCCGTTCCGGCCGAGCCCCTCCGGCAGCTCGAACGTGAAGTTGTTCTCCCACACTTGCAGCACCTCGAGATTCGGCAGATCGGCGACGAACGCCGGGATCCGACCGAGCAGATGGTTCTTAAACAGATTCAGCAGCTTCAACTCCTTCAGCTCCGACAAGCTTTCGGGAAACTCTCCACTCAGGTCATTTATGGAAAGATCAAGCGATTGCAACCTCTCTAATCCAGACAGCTCCGGCGGAATCCGACCGGACAGATGATTGATTTGCAGAAACAGAGTATCGAGCTTCTTCAGATTCCCCAAACTCGCCGGGATCCCGCCGGAGAGGTTGCAGCTGCCCATATCGAGCTTAGTCAGCTCAGCGAGCGATCCAAACTCCGGCGGGATTCCGCCCTGGTAATTGTTGAAGTAGCCAATGTACAGCTCTTTGAGATTCGACATCCTGCCTAAGCTCGGCGGAATCTCCCCAGAGAGACCGTTTCCATTGAGGCCGAGGTATTCGAGCGACTGGATTTCGGAATACGAAGGCGGGATGTGGCCGGAGAAGAAGTTCCCGCCAAGATGGAGGTGGCGGATTCGTTTGAGACCGACAACGGAGAGGGGTAAAGAGCCGGAGAAGTTGTTGTTGTAGGCGTCGAGGGTTTCTAAGAGGAGTAGTTTGGGAAGGATATGGGACGGGAAGGGGCCTGAGAAGACGTTGTTGGAGATGTTGAGGAGTCTGAGAGAAGTGAGGTTGGAAAGCTCTGAAGGGAGGGTTCCTGTGAGGTTGTTGGAGGGGAGAGTGAGGTTGATGAGGTGTGGGAAGAGGCCGATTTCTGGGGGGAGAGGGCGGTAGAGAGGGAGGGAGGAGATATTGAGGGCGGTCACGTGGGAGTTGGAGTCGCACGTGACGCCGGCGAAGGAGCAGTGCGGGGAAGACGGATTCCAGGAGGGTAAGGCGGAGGTGGAGGGTCCGAGGAGGGAGGATTTGAGTTTGAGGAGAGTGGTGAGTTCAGTTGATGGGACAGAGGAGGTGGAAATGCATAGGAAGCTGAGACTCAGAGAGAGGAGGAGAATGGGAACGAGGACTTCCATTTTTGTTTTGTTTTTTTGGGTGGAATGGGTTTCTGTGTGGAGGGGAGAAGGTGGGGGATATATGGGGTGAAAGATGGAATCTGAGAATTCGTCTCAAAGAAAATGCCTCTCAGTCTCAAGAGGACGAGAGGGAATATTGGATTTTGGAAGGGAGAGATGGAACTTGGAAGGGAATAGGGAGTCTGGAGTCTGCATGCGTGGTTCTCATGATGCGTAACGTGACCGAGGGACTCATGTGACGGTACCCGCTAGCAGGGACAGAGACTAACGGAAGTTTGACGGAGGTCTGAGTGCAAGCTGTGAAAGTGAAATGAGCGAGGCCATTCTGGTATGGTACTATGGTTGATGGTGAAATTCTGGAAGCAGCATTTTTGTTTGGTTAGAGTTTTTAAAAGCTTTTGGATCTTTGTTGGACTTTTTATCATTGAATTCTTAAAATATTGATTTTAGAAGTTCTTGAAATTTCAGAATTTACAACATTTTAAAGGCAGTTTAATTTAGTCCTAATTATATTGAATTTTAGAAAAACCAAGTATCAAATAAAGAAATTACTTTATTTTTTTTATTTTTATTTTTTGCTTTGTCGGATTTGGCTTGTGGTATGGGATGATGCTTTCACTGGAGGACCTAGTTCGAGTATAGGTATGTGTATGTGAAGCTTGTGTCAACACCAATCAGCCATGAGTGTAGCTGTACCAAATAATTAAATTTTCATATGAAGTATTTATTTGAAATTTTCAAGCACCCTAAACTTTATGGGTTCCAATTAGTGGGTGAGTTAGAGAATTATGTAGTTAAAAAAGCAGAGCTCTACAATGGAGCTCACCCAATGAATATATAAGCCGTTTAAAATAAACGTCCTCTGTTTGTATGAGAATATCTCGAATTTTGTTCCAATAGGAGTTAACCCCATTGTCACAATAAGATTCACCATATGATGAATAATGTAATTAAGTATAGATTAATTATACTTATCATTCACTTTTTTCTTCATAGGTCAATTTTATGGTGGGGCCAAGTTCTTATCACTATAAGAGGCGGATTCAGTCTCAAAGTTCTTACTAAGAAATATATATATATATCAGTAATGATAAATTAAATTAAACAGGGAAAAGGATTAGAAACACCCTATCACAGGGAAAAAGGTAATGGTATACAAATCAGAAGATCTTTTCATACATATATCTTTTCATTAATTACCCTGTTTGAATATGCACCAGTCTTAGTCCCCTGCTTGAGTCCATTAAATGCAAGTTAGTAAGTTAAAACCTCCTGAGTCTTGGTATCAATAAAATCAGTTTCTATGTTTGGACATGCTTCAAGAAATTGGCTCTACAGCTTAAAATGCCACCATTAGTGTGTTAGCTACTCTCATCTCTTTCATATCTTTCCATTAAATCAAATTTCACTCAATCTTCTTTAGGCATTAATAGCTTATTGACATTCTAAAACAGTCAAATGATTTAGAGCTTATTTCATTAGATATTCAAAAATCTCAAAAAGTCTCAGTGTTTTGAAGGATAATTTTAGAAATTTGAATTTTGAAAATTTTTATAAACAAAAAAGTAAAAACAATTCACGAGGTTGGACTTTTGAAAACTCATAATCTAGCCGAGATATCCAAATAATAGGGCCACCATCAAGTAAGAAATCTTGTCAAGAATTCTTGCAAACAAATGCCTCTTGAACGTAAGTAGGAAAACACATAATTTAGTCTGCTTAATCCTAAAAAATTTAGTGATGGAAAGTCTTAAATCGGCTAAGATTTAGTCGGAGTCAAATTTGCCTAGTGCCAATGCCTTGAAAAAAAACTGGTTTTAAGTATTTGGATATAAGAGTTGGATCCACTTATCAATCAATTGGACAACATGAGTGTTCAAACCATAGAAAAGATTCTTTTATTTCGAAAACCTTTTTTCTTAATTTCCTTTTTTTTACCCTGTTGGATTCATTGAACCACTATTTTGCAAGAAGCGGAAGAGATTTTCTTCAGTGGAATGGTGAAAACTTTTTATTCTTATAATGCATAGACTTCATATTAGTTTTATTTTTCAATTAGTATTAATGAAATCCTCAGGGCTTGGCCGAGTGGTCAGAACCACGATTCCTCCCTCTTTCGGAGCTAGAGATCTTGATATCGACTCTGATTTTTCTCATTAGGAGCCACAAAATTTTACCTGATTTCTCACTGAGTCTGGATGGAATAGTCTAGCCCATAGTGTCCCCTTAAAAAAAAAAAAAAAAAGTAAAGATCACAAACTAAAATGCTCTTCCATGACCTGTTGGACAGGCTACCATTGTAGTATGTTGCATCCCCTTCCTTTAAAAGCATGGTGGGGCCCACTTTTGAAAGATCAAGCTGATTGTATTCACCAACACCCTGGTCCCTATGTCATGATTAAACTATAGAATCAATATGGTGGGGCCATTCCATCCAACCCAAAAAAAAGAAAAGAAATGAGGACTGATCATGATTAAACTATAGAACACACAACTGTGTCTGCATCGTCCGATCAAAGAATACTGGTGGGTCCCGTACACTAACGGTTGGATAAGAATCAAGGGGAGCGGCACGTATTGTGGGGCCCAGCATCGATGAGGAAAACTCACTAAAACTTTTTGAGTGGGCAAACTGGAGGTAACTTTCCTGCTACTGAGAGTATACTATAAATAGAGTGTTGACGGATTGGGGCGCCGTTACTGTCCTTGACGATCCGTCAGTTGTCTTACTGACAGTACGGAGCTGAAGGTGAGGTTTTTGACGGCTTGATCCGGCTGTTTTGAATGACACGGTTATGATTATGCTGTGGCACTTTTGGCTTACTTGGTGTGGAGCTCATACTTCTCTTGCGTTGCTTTTTTATTATTATTTTTTATTTTAATTATATATATAAATGCCTTTTTTTATTTCCTCGCCCCAAACATAAAAGTCCTATTTTTTATATGAGTAAAATACAAAATATAAAATAATTAATTTAATTTTTTATTTGTAAATTAAAATTAATATTTATACATTTATTTTAATAGTCTTGATCTCATTTCAAGTTGAGAACTCCTATAAAAGCTAATAAAATCTCTTTCACTTTTAAGAACCCAAGGATGAGTTAAGTGATGTGATTCAAACCAATTGGATTTGTTGGCCTTGTAAAGGGGATTAGAGATTTTGATGGAATACCCATAATGAGTCAAGCGATGTGATTCAAACCAATTGAATTTGTTGGCCTTGTGAAGGTGATTAGCGATTTTGATGGGAAAAATATGCCCCCTCAAAAATCAGAATTGAAAGATCAGATTATTTAGAATATTTTATTATCTATGAAAGATCAACGGTTAAAAATTTAACATACAGATTGTTTCACATACGGGTGCAGGATATGGTATATATATATATATATATAAATGGATAAAAATAAACGACCATTCAAACCCTGCATCAGCTAAACTTCCATTTAACATGAGCTAAGCCCACCTTAAAATTTCTCTCATCTGAAAGCTATGATTTTTTAATATCTCGCGTTTGCATATCTTATACACGAGCTTTTTGGGTTTTGGATATCGATGTGGATAACCCTTTTCGAGACAAGCTTTGTTTTTTTTACTCTCATTTCCAGGTCCGGAGCACAGGGGCTGCATGTAGAGAAAAGGGTAGGGCAGGGTGGTGATTTAAAAGGACATATTTTCCTCTACGTCTTTTCGCGACCAGACTCCAGAGGCTCTTAGAGCGTGGCAGGAGGTGACATGTGATTATTTATCATATCTTTCTTTCGTTCCTTTGATGATTAACATCTTGACATTGTATTGTATAGATGGTATGGTATTGCTTTTCGCTGCATCTGCTCGTCAGGCCCTCCCTAGACCCTCCTATCCATGGATATGACAAATGGTCATGGTAAAAAAAAAAGGGGGTCATGGTGTTGTCCACAGTATTAAAGATGATCATTTCCGTTTCCAAATGCTATTTCATAATGTTAATGTTCAAATGGCATTCTTAATTTCAGAATTTAGAGATTTCAGCCCGCAAAAAAAATGACATTTTACATATCGAGCTTAGCTAAATCTCACCCTTAAATCCCAATCAAATATAAAATTCATGAATTCAGGGTATGTTTGGAATTTCCGGACAAAGGAAGTTCTTGATAGAAATGCCCTCAACCAAACAAGCAGTAATATAAATGAGTCCCTAACGTTTTAGGACATGTTTGTTTGCAAAAAAATACATGGGAATTTATTATCATCTGAGGTTAGTCAAAGAGCTTCATCAAAGAGATGAAAGGTGAAAGACATGAGGCACATAGTATGAATTATGACGTATTGCCATACAAGGTGAACTCCTTTGCATTCTCATTCCTTGCAAACAAACAAGTCCATTTGATAATGAATTGTGACATATTGCAATTTGATGCAAACAAATAGGACCATTGATAATGAATTTTTATGTATCCCAACTCCATGCATGGCTCCTTTGAGAAAATTTTTCTATCTATCCCAATTACATACAAATAAATGGGCTCATCTGAATCAATTGCTTTCAAATTACTCCAAGTCCATTCGACAGTAAACTCCTTTGCATTCTAATTTCATGCAAACAAACATCTCCATACTTGTACCCAAATTCCCCTTGATCTTCCAAATCCTATGTAGAGTCCAAGCATACCTAGCCTGGATTCAGTTTCTACATGGCCGGAAAATACAGGCTCAAGCCCGGCCTGACCTATGTTGCACCCTAGCAACAGATGAATCCCAAAATCTTAAACAAAAGGAGAGGAAATTGAGAGAAATCACTAATTGCGTGGTTTGTCTTTAAGGGTGTTTATGGCCCGAGTCGGGCTGAGCTAAGGCATATCTAGGACCATGTCCACTTTAGAAATTTAGGCCCATATCTGGCTCATACCCTACTTGGACTATAATTGCCTAGGGTGTGCTGGTCCTACCCGAGACATGCGTGGACCAATTCGCGGTTTTTTAATTAATAGGATCAAGCCACTTTTTCAGGTGCTTGTTTGGGCCTTTTGTCACTTATTCGACAAAGTCAGTCACTAAATTACATGCATTTTCCAAACAAAGCTGAGCTTAACTTTGAGCTTTCTAAGACTTAATCCAGACCCGACCCAACTGTTAACGTGCTCAACTTTTAATCCTGCCCGACTAGAAAATAAAAATCTAAAGTCGTGAAACCCAGAACAAGTGGGTGGGGCCGTCCCGGCTAATGAGCACCCCTAATTATCACATATTCTCCTTTGACCATGACCAAGTCCTTCATTTTAAGTATTTTGACATACAGTGCCCTCCTCAATGTAGTTCTCAATGTACTTTATATACAAATAATTGTGCTTGCTTAGATGTACATATCCTCAACTAGTTTAAAGAGACTATGGAGAATCGCACTAACACACAAGCATCTATTCGTCTTCATACATCCTTGAGAGAAGATTCATATTCTCACTCAGTGGCAGTAGAACATATATTCTGGTGGTGAATGTTAAAGGAACATATCTTGTGATGATTCATAAATTATAACTTAATTGAAAGGTCAAGGGCTGCTTGTGGTCCTACAACAGCATATGTAGAAGGGATCCTTTTTCATGCTTTAATGCTCATAGGAACCCACTTTTGTGCATGGGAAGTTGCAAATGACAAGATGACTTTACACTGAAAGAGAGACCAAGAAAGACAGCAAAAATAATCTCTCTGATTTTAATCAGTTAAGATAAGAGTCAAAAACAAGACTCAATCCAATTGGGAGAATCGGGTAAGGTTCGGGACTACTTGAAATGGTAGTCATAATAACTGTTGATTCAGTCCAATGGGTCATGCTATGCAGATATGATGTTGGAGGTTTGGGTTCTTCACTGAGTAGGGAGTGGGGCTTTTACCTGAAAACTATTTATTGATGGGGCATGCTGGATGAGTGGTTCTGATTTTCAAGGGGTTGGTGGTTGGGTTCTTTAGGATGAGTTGCAATTAGGTAAGGCTGGTATGGTGGGGACTGTGGGGTCAACCTGGGCTTGTAGAAACTCTTGCAAAGTAGACTATGCTGGAGACAGCTTTAATAGAGGGTGAGCAAAGTTTCACCTCCATTCAGTAATTTTAAGATATATTTGTGTAATGTTGTCTATTTTGCATTAGCAGATCCCTGTCATGTCCTCCTTCGGAAGAAAGGGTTTTTTGTGGACTTAAAGAAAATAAGTTCAATATTTTTTTGAAAAAAAAATGCTGCACCAATTAAGAGAAAAGCGTGTGCAAAGGAGATTCAGTCTTTTAACCTAAAGCTTGTCATGATCAAGCACCTAATAATTCTGGACACCAAAAAGGTTTTGACAGAGTGGTGGTGCTCTATAATGCTTTAGAAGTGGTGAATGCCCTCGAAAGAACTTAGCAATGGGACATGGAGGGCCTAATTTTAGACATGCTTTAAACCATTAAAATTTTTGCATTTGTTGGTATTAATTTTTCTTACATCCCTAGAAATTGTAATTTTGTGCGCACCAGATGGCTAAAATTGAATCTTCCTTTGATCCGACTTACTTTATGGTTCAATGAGCCTGGGGACTGAATCTGTAATCTTTTGTTTCCCCTCTACATGTCTTTTTCTTTTTCTTGCTAGTTCAGTGAATGGTACAAACTTTGTGAAACTATCTACTAGCCGATGGATCGATCCCTAGGCAGGCGTGTGAAATGGGAGAGCCCTGGTTCTCCCCTCTACTTGTCTTTTGAGTATTTTTTCCCTCTTCCAAAATAGGCTTGGAGTTTGAAATAAGGAAACTAAGCTCCTAACATCATTAAATTTTGCATGGCTTGGTCTCATGTCTTGGGATAATTGCATAGTGTGAAAAGATCCACATTTATCCATGTACACCCCCACGATCATGTATTAGCAGTGGGATAGATGGGCCCATTCACCCTCACCGGATCACTGCACCTGATAATCATCAATGAAAAGAGTAGGCAATACTCCTCCAGACTAGCAATCGTTAATCTAAAGAAATCAAGGGATACAGAAGAGACGAACCTTGCAGAACCTTTTCTTGCTTTAACAAAGCTAAAAAGCCTTCTAGTGGGCCTTTATAATTTTGATGAATTAGAGGGTGCAGAGCAGAGCAGCCTTTTCTTAAAGACATGTTTCAGTGATTTGCTAGAGGCTAGGGTTGAAATTATATTCCACAACTCAAATCTTAATATCAAAGACATACATTTTCTACCTTTTCTTAAACATTTTGGGAAAAGTGTGGTTTGACCGTGTTATGTACCTAACCAGTACGCCAAGAGCTATAGGACCGGTGAAACGCGTCAAATTAAGTGGACTGATAAAACGCGTCAAATTAAGTCTTATAATCATTTAGGACCGTAACATGCCACCACGCTTCTGCATCCGTCGTCCTCGGCGGCGAGACGTGGAGGTTGGCTTTGATACCGAATATTATGTATCGAACCAATACGCCAAAAGCCCCAGGACTAATGGAACGCGTCAAATTAAGTCTTCTAATCATTTAGGACCGTAACAGACCGTCATAGGTCCATGGCAGATTCTAGGATTAACCCTTGGGATTGCTTATGTTGGGAGCCCTAGGTGGTTCACTAAGAGAACACAAGTATTCACAGCAAATTTGCATGACCTACCTCACATATATAGAGAATTGGACAAATATCTATCCCATATGGGACCAGCAAAACAATGGAGACTTTCCTCTTAACCGAAACCAAGGGTGTGATTATTTTAATCACTAGCAGGGCTAGCCATACTTGGGCCTCTTTATTTGCATCCCCCAAAATTTTGAAAACCCCCTTTTGCATTTGAAGAAATTTATATATATATATATATATATATATATATTACATTCCCCACCACCCCTCAATTTTTAACAAACCCCTTTTAAGTATCTTTAAAATCCATACATATTTTACTTGTGGCTCCCCCACCCAAAGAATTTTTTTACAGAGTGGCCCCCAAGAAAAATGTACCAGGTCAAAAGAGCTCCATAGTAGGATTATTAAAGAATAATGGGTGAAGGATATAAGGTAGCAACGTAATTGGGACCTTCTCTTAGGATTAAAATTACTAGGGTGATAACTTGATATTCATTTCCTATCTTTCCATGATCCAATTTTCAACAAAGGTGAGGTTGTTGGATGGTCATTTCTTGATAATCAATTTCGATTCTTTATTTTTAACCACTTTTAGAAATAGTCTTAGAAGCTCTACGTACCTGTGCGGGGCATTTTCATGATACTGAAATTACTTCTAGTTTTGGGTAAAAGTACCGACTAGGTTTGCTTTGATCTTGGTCTCGTTCGGCCTGGCGACTGTGCCAGCCGACACCGAGCTTGAGCCCATCTCGGTAGGAGTACCGAGCACGCTCCTGTGGGATCGGCATCGTACATCTTGATAGCAGTGCTCGAACCCACGCCCACGACCTCGGTGACTTCTCCAGTTCGGCTCTATTGACCGAGGTGAACACTGAACGTCGAATCCCAATTATGTGACAATACAGCTACATCGCAGAATGTACTGACATTTAGGGTGACCGCTGAATATTGATGAGGGGTTATCCCTATCCGACGATCATGCCCGCATTTATGTGTGGGATTGAGGAAGGATATTCCGATGGGATAGTACCAACACCTACCCCCACAGGGGATACTAGGTGTGGGCTGATAGGACAGTGCTCTCACCTACTTCTACTTAGGAAGCTTCCATGAGACACTCGTCTCTCTATATATTTGCATGGTAAGACCAATGAAAGGTATGCAACATACAATACACATCCCTCATTGCCTGAACTCCCTTCTTCCCCACTCATTCTCCCTTTGTTCGTGACTGCACTAACTTAGGCATTAGAGTGCCTTCGGCTAACTGTAGCCAGGGGCTCTGACCTTTGTTTCTCCTCTCCCTTTTAGGTCCAGGGCATCTAATCCATCAAGAGCAGCTTAACGGCACCATCAAGAGTTTTACACTCGTCCAAACCAAGTCTGTAAAATTTAGGCACTTACAGTACCAATCCAAATACATAAAATAAACAAACCCTCAACGACAAGGATGAACAACAATGGGGCCCACATGTAAAGAAATCAATCATTTTAACATGTCCAAATTCAATGTTCTACTTGATTCTCCTTGCACAGGGAAATCTATCAGTACTTATTTCATTTGGAGAATGTTTCGCCGGAAGACACCAAACTCAGTGTTGGACTCA
Organism: Umbellularia californica; assembly: GCA_028538565.1. NCBI lineage: Eukaryota > Viridiplantae > Streptophyta > Magnoliopsida > Laurales > Lauraceae > Umbellularia > Umbellularia californica. Next base: position 58,616,510 of record JAPQWN010000007.1, read on the forward strand.
GTCTATTAAAATTAAGCTTGCATCAAAATGTGTAGAGAATGATTGCCACTTATTCTTTGACTTCCATTTTGCATCTAAGCTATGGTAATGGCTTCTCTCTGCAGTCATTAAGTCTAACCACTTACCACTTACCTCTTAACTGTCTTTTGGTTTTTAATAAAATATATAAAAAATGAAAGTTCCATACACTTTTTTTTTTTTTATAAGAAAGGGAGATTTCATTAACAAAGAAAGCCAACAAACAAGCTACAACACACACAAAAATTCGGACACCAACAAGAAAACACACAGAGGCCTATTCACAATGAGGCCATATAAAGTTTATCTCAGATTGTCCACATTTAGTAAGGTAGTGGGTAACCATATTTAAATCTCTTGGAATGAAAACCGTCTTAAAAGACCCAAAATGCTTCAAACACTTCAAAATATCTCCTACAAGAGACTGGATAGACCAATCATTGCCACCCTTAATACTTCTTATAACTTCTAGAGCATCTATATGAACTCGAACTCGAACTCTCAAATTCCATACATTTATATTCCATTTCCCCCCTCTTATTCTTGTCTTCTCAATGATACTTGAAATTCAGGGTAGTGGAAAGAGAGTGAGAATTATCACATGCAGCTTGCAAAATGAACTATCCAACTGCATGCAATCACTCCAAGTGGTTTACCTAAAAAAAAAAAAAAAAACACTCCAAGTGGTATGAGGGTAGAGAGAATAGGCATCCCATCAGATTCCCACCAGGGATTGATTATCTTATATTTCACGTCTTCTAGTCTTTCTACTCTTTTTGGAAAGCAATTATTTCCCCCCGAGAGGATCCAAATGGGTCAACTTAAACACTTAGTTTGGTAAAGCTGTAGCTTCTTATTTATACTTTTCTCTCTCTCTCTCTCTCTCTCTCTCTCTATATATATATATATATATATATATATATATATGACTTTTTTTTCTTTCTTCTTTAATTTTTCTGTATTACACTATTGAACCATGATTGATATTTTAACTTGAGGACGCCGGGATTGATCCCTAGGCATGACTGTGAACCTAAGGACTCTTTTGACAATGTAGGGATGTCAAACGGGCCGGGCCGGCTTCAGAGTTGGCCCGCCAGGGAAAAACCCTGGCCCAGCACGGCCCGCCACGGGCCGGGCTGGAGCAGGCCGGGCCAGCGGGCCAGGCGGGCCTGCACCTTTTTTTTTTTCAATTTGCTCCAGCCCCTTCCCAAATTTCATTTTCAAAATGTGCAAACCATTAATTCACATTTCCCACAAAATTCCCATGAATGCACTTCCATCATTCCTTCTACAAAGCCCATATCCCCCCTTGAAATCTATTTTAGTGCTTTGGTGTGCTTTGTTGCCAAGTTGCCCCATCTCATGGTAATAGTTGATTAATGGTTTTCTCTGAAAAAAGGGATATGGGTGAATCTCCTTGGGTCTAAATAAATTATGGGGCTAGGGTCATGCTAACCATATATCATTATAAGTTTCACTTGGAAAGATCCACTTGTCCTTCCATGTGAAATTTTTTTTTGAGTGCTTCATTCCATTCACCCTCCCCCATTATCCATATATATATGACTGAATTTGATAATTATCCGAAAGTACATTCTTTCTGAGAAAGAAAAATATTTGATGGAGGCTACATGAAGGCTCTCTTCTATTCATATAGTTTTCCTTTTTCTTTTGAGAATGTGGACACATGTAACAAATCTAATTTGGGGCCACTCCAATTGGAATGCCCATAAATTAGAGTAGTGATCAACTTAATGGCAACCTTTTAACTTTCCTTACGTAAACAATTCTTGGTACGTTTATTGGTTCATTTGGATTTTCCCAGTATGTTGCTTGACTTTACTCTTGATCTACAAATTTTCACCATAATTTTGGCAAAGCTACAGTTTTATATATATTATAGAATGAAACAAAGAGGGTAGATTCATCCAATCCATTGTCATTTTCAAATTTAACTCCTTTTTAGTAGAGTAGGTTAGGCTTTATTTAGTGGATCATGAGGGCTGGCGGGCCGGGCTGGCGGGTTGGCGGGCTGCAGCCCCAGCCCACGTTCCTGGCGGGCCCGGGCCGAACGGGCCAGCGTGCCCAGCCACCTAGGCCTGGCCTGGCCTAGCCCATGTGCGGGCCGGGCCACGGGCCGTTGACCAGCGGGCCGGGCCGGCCCATTTGACATCCCTATGACAATGTGCTCTTAGGATGCTCCTGTGTTCCCAAAGGACAAACTACCAAAAATTGTGTTTGGTTGATGATTTTATATCGTTCCACTTGGAAATTTTTTGTGGAACATCATTTTGGGAGCATGGGTCTTTCGAAATGACTTATTATCATTTTTATAGGACGTGTCAGCAATCATGCACAAGTAGGTCTGGCAAACGGGTCGGGTAGGGCCGATTCGGGTCGGGTCGGATGTAGACAACTTATTTTGGGCCCCAACCTGTTTTTCGAACGGGTTGAGAACCTTCAGACCCCACCCGATAGGTCTCGGGTTGGGCTAACCTGTCTAACCCGTATTAAATGTGGGTTGGGTTGGGTTGGCTCGACCTGTGTAACTTGTATGTACTGGTAAAAATAAGTAAAATTTGTGTTGCTAGGTGAACTCGATCTCACAACTATTGGGGTTTGAGAGGTAAACATTGCCACTGCACTAGAAAAATATTACTTACAAATATTTATCCAAATAATATTAAAACTAGTTAGATGAGGATGAGAACCTGACTAACCACTTTAGAGTATTAAAACTTCTTTGGAGCATTGGCTAGTAGTTAGACTTTAGCTATGAGGTATTTATAAAAAATCTATATTTTTTTACTATTGACCTCTATAGAAACTATAATTATTATTTTTTCGTACTTGTGTTGTACGTTAAGCATGGTGGTCAAGCTTTTATTTTTATGATAATCATTATGCAATCAAATTAAACCCAAATGAATATATAATATTAATTGATTAATACAAATAATAAGTTATTATAATTTATAACAAATAACAACATCATTGAATAAAGACAAATCCACACTAACAATGTAGAACTGAAGAAGAGGGGAAAACTTTCCATGTAACTGATGTGCTACCATGCATGCCTACCTAGGGAGAAAGGGTAGAGTTTGATTTTTTATTTATTTATTTTGTGTGGCTTTGACTTTTATAAATCGTAAATTATGTAAAAGGTGTAAAACATTACGATAGACCCCACCCATTAAATTCACCATCATTAAGACAAACATCCATACTATTTATGGGATATCCCTAAGTTTCAACTCAACCTTGGTTATTTCCACTATCAAGTTGATTCTCAGTATAAAAAAATAATAAATCCTATCTGGATATTTATTATCATATTTTTCATCAAAAACTTAATCCAATAGTAGGACATTCTCCGATGAAGATAAAATTTTGAATTGTCCTATGTACATGAACTTTGAATAGTTGAATTTCAATACTTGATCCTCACCATGCCGTTCCCACGCTTTAACTCAAGATTTATCAAAATGAAAGCCTTAAACTGAGAGTGAATTGTATCTTTTTATTTGTGGAATGGTTTTGTAGCAATGTCAGCAAATGGGCAACACCTTCCTTCTCCTCCTTCAATGTTTCTTTATCTAAGAGATTTGCATAAGCTCGAAAGGAAGGAGTGGAGAAGGGAGAAGTCATATTTACATGAAATCTTGAGCTTTATTCAACAACCCAAACCGTGGATTCTCAAAAAAATAAATCATATCATATATTATTTCTAATAATTCATTATAAAAATAAATATCAATATAAAAGACTTTATACGAGTCATGCGGGTTAGGCGGGTCAACCCTAACCCGACCTGTTTTTCTGCGGGTTGGAAAAACCTCACCCTAACCCAGCCCGTATTTTATGCGGGCCGAGTTTGCGGGTCATATGCGGGTCGGGCCATGTTCTGCCACCTCTATGCACAAGTGAGTTTAAAAGAGTTATGCTTTTGAGAGTCCGAATCTGATGAGGTACAATCCCACGGTGACCGTAAATGGACCATTCACGGTCCGCCACATCACCGCAAGCAAGTCTGCCATGCATCCGGGCAAGGGCTGCCCGTAGTTACGTAGCGGACCCTAAGTGTTGACCACTCTGAGGATCCCCATTTTGCTTTCGACTTAAGAGATCTAATCTTTCTTGCCAAGCATGTTTATCTTGAGCTTGCTTGGACTCGCCCTACTTGCTGAATGGCTGAACCTTCCGAGTAAGAGGGTGTAAATGGTCTTCATTTTGGTTCACAAATTACTAGTGTTGTAGTGCATAGTTTCTGTTTGGTGGATGATTGGGTATGGTCCCAGCTGAACATACGGCCATATGTTACACCGCGACCCAATTTAACTATGATTAGTGCTAATTAATGGTGTTTTGGCTAAATTAATTGTATTTGGTCGTTAATTATGGTAATTAGTGTTAATTAGCTTTTATAAGTTGAGTCTTGAGCATTGAATAGGTGAGTGGATACGATTTGACTAGGTTGGGTAGAGTCAAGTGCTTTTTCGTAGTTATGGATTTTTGCATTTTACATCATTTACTTGTCATCTTGGCGTCATCGCGTGTATTTTGTCGAGCACATCGATTTTCATATTAGGCTCTCATTCATTTGACCAACCATTGAGTGAGTGGCCATCTTTTGACCCAAAATGGAAATATATTACTTTAGTGGATTTTCTTGTAAAAATGACACCTTTATCCCTTTATATATATATATATATATATAGGGGGATATTCATATGCATCCATCCCTCACCATTTTGGGTGAGGGACACCCCTTTTGGGGGTGTTTCAAGTACAAGAGGGAGGTACAAAGTACCCCTCTTGTACTTCTCTTGTACTTGAAACACACCCAAAATGGGTGTCCCTCACCAAAAATGGTGAGGGATGGATGCACATGAAGACTCCCCATATATATATATATATATATATATATATATATATATACAATCCTACCCTCTTCTCTCCTTTCCTTTTTATTCCTTTCTCTCTACTCTCCTTCTTCTTCACTTCTCTTATCCTTTCCAATCAATCATCAATAGAGCTCGTGCATGTGCTTTTGGAGCTAGGGTTGGGCTTAACTTCATCTTCTTCAGCCTCTTTTACTCCTTGTGGGCAAGAAACCAACTCCACCATCTCCTAATCTCTTCAAATTCGAAATCCTTGTTAAGAGGTAAGAGTTAAACCTCCTTGTTTGTGTTTTTGAGTTTCATTAGAGTCAAGAAATCCTTTCATTATCATGCATGTACATTTATTAATGTTCTGTTGTGTTTATTGTGATTAGGGTTTGTGATTTTGGGGTTTTTGGGTTTCTTTGAGTCAAGTGTGAAGAAAAGGTTGGAAAGCTCACTAGAGGCAAGTATAAGCTCTAATTTGGATTTACATGATGATTGAATTCTATTTGATTCCAATGAAGTTCTTCCCATGATTCTATTTCTTAATAAATAAATGGGATGAAATTATTTATATGGTTTTGATTGATGAAATGGATGGAAGGATTATATGTTATGTAAATGGGAGCAAGAAGGCTCTATTGTGCGGGTGTTAGGGTGAAGGGAAGTTGAGAAGTGGAAGGGAGAAGAAACAATGAGAATTTCGAATTCAGGAATTCTGGAGCATTCGCTCGAGTGAACCTCCCCCTGAAGCACACGTTCGAGCGATCAAAAGGACCGCCCGAGTGAATACCTCTTTGGATGGGGTCCGCTCTTCCAAATATGGGTCTGCTTGAGTGACCAAAATTCTGAAACCATCACTCAAGCGAACGAAATAGGTCGCGCGAGCTATCAAACCTCTGGATAGGGTCCGCTCGAGCGAACCTGAAGCTGAACCTTGGCCCTTTTTTCTGACCCAATCTTAGGGTGAATTATCTCCCTTAACCTATCTTAAACGACCATAATCCTCTCTAATAGATAATTATGGTGCTCACCTTTATTTCTATAGGAATTTAAGGATCTTTGAGATTTTATGACCTTAAAATGGAACCATTAACCTTATTAATTGGTCTAATGGACAGTCATTAGTCTAACGCTACGTCATGAATGTTAGTTTGGAAATTCAACGTAATTCTCATAAATAGTGACACCTAATAAGGTAGTAATACGTTGACCTTCCCAACCTACTTTGTATTGGACGGTGAAAGACTAAAAACAATAGTTTAGTATTGGTTCGTAAAAAATGTCTTGATTCCTTTAAATTCTTACATTTCATATTGGAGTCTAATTTCGTTATTGATATCAAATCCTAACTAGAGTATTGTTTGCATTTTTAGTATTCATTGTGGTTCAATTGTCTAAATTCAATTTGTGACTTTATTATTGTATACCCGATTCAGTATTCGTTGAAAATGTGGACCGAGTAAGTATTCGAGTATATGTGATTACTATTCAATTCGATTATTAACAAGTGATTATGAACTTACTCAAATCCAATTATTATTCGATTGTTATTTGATTCGATCAAGTCGGCACTACTTAGCTTTGACCCTGTGATATCTGACGGGGTTGAACTTTATTTAGTTGTTCGAGACCACTGTAGTAAGTCACCTGGAACACTGGAACTCCAGACCCAGATAGCCAGCTAGCTAGCCTTTGGCCGGGCCACTGGTGACATCTTAACTAGATTTGCTCTCTTTTGAGAGGTTGAGCTCAAGGTAGTAGCCAATTAATATGTTTTCATTTTATTTGATTCACAAGCATAAATTACTCAATTTTCGTACAATTTGCTTAATTAATACTTATCATTGACATCTATTAATTTAATCGTCTTCTAATTCAAATTTGAAACATTATATATTTCCTTATTATTGCCTATACTTGCTGAATTGTCGTATTGAGATACTACTCTTGGTGTCACAGTCACATGTGCAACTTCCGGCTTTGAAAAGCCAAGGAGGGAGAGGAGGTTACCCAAGAGGTTCCTCCAAGACTAGAAGAGTGGCCAGAGCCAGGGCCCGCTTAGACTCCTTCCTCGAAGAGCGAGTAGCATGTTTTGGAGTTGTTGCAGTTGTGTGGCTAGCCCCTTTTTACGTGGCCATACTTAGGTTTTAGTTATTCTTTTGTTTATACTTTTGCTAGTGTTTATATAAGGTTCTTTTATACACCATTTTTTGTAAAACAATGTATATAATTGGGTAATTCCTTTGTATTAAACTTGAATGTTAATTGGACTGAATGTGAATTGATACCCTCACATGAATGAATTACAGCTTCTGCTATGATTAATTGTTATTGATATGTTTTAGTGAGTTTAACTTACGTGTGGAAAAGTTGTTTTCTCTCCTTCGTGTGTTGTATTTGGCTCGAGACATATACAACATCACGGAAGTACGTGTGTCTCACCTCAAAGATTACCCTAGGCTAGGGTGATTCGGGACCGAGATGTGACACCATATGATCAAAACTAAGCAATTATTGCTGGCCGTTTAGATGAGATATCTTAATCACTTTTATATTTTATAAGTGATTGATCTAACTGCGAATCCAACTTTTATTGATTGCTATCTCTTTGTTCATTTTTCATGACCTTCAGTTAGTTCATCTATTTATTTTCTGTAGCTATTTCATTTTGTGGGTTTTGGTAGATTTTAAACTGATGGTGTTTTTTGTTTTTATCTTTGCTCCTGTCTTGGAGAAAGTTTGCTTGATATTATAGTCAGGATTTTGAAAAAAACTACAATACTTTTTATAATGAAATGCATATTTTCCTCATAGTAATTAATAATATTAGTAGATGTGACATCGTAGTTTTATGTTTTTTTTTTTTTATTATTATCATGTGTCCAAGCAGTTAACTTAAGAATATTATGATAAATTTAAATTTGATTACATTGCCAAACATACTTTGGTTGATTATGTTCCTTGGAATAATACTAAATATGATGTTATCAAATAAGCTTTTCATAACTTACTCTTGTTAGAACAATCTTATATAATGTTGCCAAACAAGTTTTGCGCAACACACTATTGGCACAACCTGATCTCAACCTTCTACGCTACCCGATCTCAACAAAGAATCCGGAGCAATACAGGGACAATGTTAAGCGGGGCCTAAAGGTGCCAACACCACTGAACAAGTGAGACCATCTCTTTATATATTTATAGAATCAAATGTCAATATGAAGTATGGATCTTCTCGGATAATACTCCATGGTTAATGTACAACACATGCAGACATTTGTGAGATCACATTAGATCAAAAGGACAAATGTAGAATTGAGTCTGAGATTGAAATCAGTACCTTTATAACTAGCAAACATTGCTCCTGGAAAACTCAAAATATAAAAAGTTCAGAATATATATATGGAAAAGATAGAGAATTAAATAAGCGACGTTCTTCTGGGACACCGTTTTTATCTCTTCCGACACACTTTCCTTTTTTTTTTTTAACCTATGAAATTAAATTTTTGCCCACTCTCCTCCCTTTCTTCCCCCCCACCTCCCCCTTTACCTCTGGCGCCGGCCTAGGCCGGCAACAGCCCCTCCCTCTCCCTCTCACTGCCCCACTGTTTTCTCTCACCCTCCACATCTCCGGCTCCCGCCTGGACCGGGGTGGCCACCGGCTCCCTCCTGGACAGGCAGCAGCCATGATCCCTCTCCTCCTTTTCCCTCAGTCCCCCCCTCACCCCACCGTTTTATCTCTCACCCCTCCCTCCCTCTCCCTCCCTCCCTCTCCCTCTCCCTCTCCCTCTCCCTCTCCCTTCCTTTCCTTGACCGGCGATAGATCGGGCAGCCCGACGATTGCCGAAATGATAGCCTGATTGCTCGATCTGCCGCTGGCCAAGGAAAGGAAGGGAGAGGGAGAGAGAAAACAGAGGGGAAGTGGGGGGAGGGGCCGCCTCGATCCAGGTCGGGGCCAGAGATGGGGAGGGATAGACATGGAGGAGGGAGAGGGAAAACAGTTGCGGAGGGAGAGGGAGAGGGAGAGGAGAAGGATCATGGTCGCCGCTGGTCCAGGCAGAGGTGGGGAAGAGAAAGGAGGGTGGGCAAAAATGTAATTTTATAGTTTTTTTAATAAAAAAAATAGGTGTGTGGGAAGAGATTAAAATTGTGTACCAGTAGAATGTCCCATAAATAATTCTTGCTTACGCTTCCGTACACACGCGAACAACAAGTGGTTGGATTGTGTACTCGCGATTGTTGGATTAGATCGCCATGATTGTAGGCTCCATTGTCAGTCAAATTTGTGAGGCTCCATGTAAATTCAGAATTAAAACTGACTTGGTTAAATTCAACAGCTTTAAAATATATAAATTGAAATGAGTCCGGGTTAAATGGTCCAGGCTAGGTCCAGTTCACAGGCTTTGGGTTAAAAGCCAAAGCCCAGCCCTTGTCGGTCCATTAATGGATTTATAGGAGCCATCAAAATCTCTCATATGGAGGATGATATGATTTTCTACGACAACGGATTTGATTTACTAAGTAGCTTTAAGAATTGCGAAATGGGCTTTGATAAGGAAGGACTTTCCAAATTTCAACTTAAATGACTTGCTTTATAATGGGGAAGCTTGTTTGGGGTGTGGCATTCTTAAGGAAAGGACATCCATCCGTTGGTCTCCCCCTCCATTTGGAGTTCTGAAGTTCAACATTGATGGAGCTTCGAGGGGTAAGCTAGAGCCGGTGGGAATCACAGGGGTACTTCGAAATTACAAAGGTGAGGTGTTATTTATATCTTTCAAGAATGTGATATTCTGCTAATGCAGTTACGTGGGTCTCAAACCGGAAGGCGATAATACCATGGAAGATTCAATACCATTTAAATGAAATTTGGGAGATATCGGATAGCATCGGCCTGTCCTTTCGGCATGAGACTAGATCCGCCAATTCCTTGACGGATGGGTTAGCCAAGCAAAGGGTTGAGAGAGTTTCTCCTTGGATTGGAGTGGTTATGCAATTTGAGTTGGGTGTGGTATAACGCTTTTGGCCTTCACCCTCCTCTTTCTTCGTTTTCATTTTGATGTTTGTTTTTTTGGTCTTTTTTTTTTTTTTTTTTTAATAAAGCTTTCGTTTTGGTTCCAAAAAAAAAAAAAAAAAAATCTCTTTTGAGTAGAGGTCCAGTCCATTGTCTATGGCCCAGGACTGCCCATTTGCCAAACACATAAAAACCCCTTTTGCATCAAATATCTGGGCAAGGGCCTTGCTGGGTCTTTAATCAGAAAGTAGGCCCAAGAAGAGCCCAAACTCAGCCAATGTGTGACTCGCTCGGTTTGGGCTTGTTCAGGGCCCAACCATTTGCACCCTGCCTTAGGCCTCAGACCTTTGAGGATCCGAACTCGAAATCCAAATAGAAGTTGAGAAGCGCGGGAAAATCGCTGAAACGGGTAGTAACGGTTATATCTTCTTCAACCTCCCACGTGCTCAGACCTCTTACCTTCCAACCCTTGTAATTCTGATGGAATCCCACCAATCATCTTTCCATCCCACCTTTCAACTTCTCCATTTCTTCATCAATCATCAGGAAAATCAAATTCCAGCTTCCAAACAATCATAAAAATGTCTTCTCCTCCAAATCCCAACAACCCAAATTCTCTCAACCCACAAGCCATCCAAACTACCCCAGATCAGGACACAAATCCTCCCTCATCTTCATCTCTCTACCCTACAGTCGAAATTAAAGAAACCGCCGAAAACCTCATCCCCGACCCCCCTCCGTCCGCACCCCCGGTTGAAGTCTCCTCCTCTGAGCATACCATTCTCAAGATCTCTGGTGCCATACTCCACCTCATCGACAAGATGTGCAGCGTCGAGCTCGCCTGTGGAGACTTCTCCATCATTCGCCTCTGCCAGGACAAAAATGCGGTGGTCATTATCGCCCGAATTGAAGACATCCAATGGCCTCTCACCAAGGATGAGGCCGCTGTCAAGCTTGATGACTCCCACTACTTCTTCGCCCTTCGCATGCCCAAGGGCGACGGATCGGATTCAGAATCAGACTCAGACTCTGACTCTGGCGATGAGTTGGAGGATCAGCTTAATTATGGGCTTACCTTCACGTCGAAGGGGCAGGAGGAGCTTTTACAGGATCTGGATGGGATTTTGGAGACTTGCAGTGGGTTTTCAGTGCATAAGGTTTCAGAGAAGTCAGAGGTGTTGGACGGATCGGTGGCGAATCAGGTCACGTGTATGGAGGATGCATCAGCAGTGTACTGGACAACGCTGGCGCCAAATGTAGAGGAGTATAGTGGGTGCGTGGCTAAGGCAATTGCTTTGGGGTCTGGGCAGTTGATAAAAGGGATCTTGTGGTGTGGGGATGTGACTGTGGATGGGTTGAAATGGGGGAATGAGACGCTCAAGAAGAGGTTGGAACCAAATGATAATCCATCAGAGATAAGCAAGGATGCCATGAAGAGAATTCAAAGGTGTGTTTTCATGGGTTTGGTTGAATCTTGAGTATCCTTTAATTTTTCTTCTTCAAATTCTGTCAATTGGATTTCTGCTTTGTTCTTATGGCTGTAATGCATTTGTTTGACTGTTTATTTTTCTCTCTACTATCTATTTGATTTAATGGTTAATATTCTTTTGTTTATGGTTTTCAATTGTCTCTGTTTTGATGGTTTTTTTGATTTAACATCATCGGAGTGCTCTGCTTCTTTGCCCCCACCAGAAGAATTTAAACATTCAAATAATTGATCTCTTGCAATGTTGTCTCTGAACCATTACAGTATTTTTGTGTTATCTGTGTGCTAGCTCATGAACGATTTCAATTACCTGATCAGACAAGTGTACTGGTCATGGGCGATTCCTGATGGAGCGCACTTATTGAATGTTGATATCAATGAAGAGGGTCCTGTGTGTATGACAGGATGACTGCCCCAATATAAATCCATAATATGACGTGTGGCAGTAAGAGTAACAAAATTTGTATTTTGGTTCTTGTATTCTTTATCTATTCATTTGATTGAGGCCTGATGTAGTATGAGAATATGGTGTCATTCTCTTTTGTGGGGCTCATTTGAGACTGCCACCAATCACATGGAGGGTTTGAATTATCAAGACCTTTTGATATACATTGTTTTGTCATTCACTAACAGCTCAAGCTTTTGGTGTTTTTGGTTATTAACATTGTATCAGAGCTGGGGGGACGTGTTTCTGTTCACATTTTGAATTGTTTCTATCCACGTACGAAGCCCCATGTGTGAGGGGGGCTATGAGGACCCTTTGATATACATTATTCAGTCGTTCACTAATAGATCGAGCTTTTGGTGTTTCGTGTTATTAACACGAATGAGAAGTTATCCTCGTTGAATTGTGATAGCCATCACATTTGGCGCCAAAGGTCAAAGGCCACTGCCAATGCATGGGACATAGGTGAGAGTGAGGGGTTGGATTGTCTGCAGGTAAAGCCCTACAAAAAGGTTTTCATACACATTTGGCTCTTAATGTTTCTTTTCCTTCATGTGATTAGTTTCTCACAAGAAGGTTGAAAATCTCTCTGTTTTCTTTCTTCCCTTTTCTCTTAAATTTACTTGGCTATTGATGTCGATGTCTTTTTAATGAGGCGACTTCATGTAGGATTAAGAGAATCACAAGTATGTCAGAGACTGTGGCTTCTGGAATCCTAACTGGGGCCGTTAAAGTCTCTGGATTTGTTACCAGTTCTGTTGCGAATTCGAGAATGGGCAAGAAGCTAATTGATCTCCTGCCAGGGGAAGTTGTTGTTGCTTCTCTGGACGGATTTGGTACATTCATCTCTGACACGTCTCCTCTTTTAATATGTTGGTTACATGTTGGATTATTTATCTGCTCCATGAACATTTTCCCAAGTCCCATGGGGATGTTATCTGCATGTTAGACCAATTTTTGCGTATGAGCAGTTAGTTTCTATATATATATATATATATATATATATTAATATCATGCAAGCATTTAACATATTAGTTTGACCCTTGCTAATTTCAAGTACCTGATGACATTAGTTTCTTGACCTGCATGAGCATGAATGCAGTTCTGTGGTTAAGTTTGCAGATGAACAGGATTTTGCTCAAGCTGTGTTTGGTCTTAGAAAGCTAGTGTTCCTTGCACAGTTTCACTTAGCATTTAAGACTGTTGTTCTCAACTCTGGATTGAATTGCTTTAGCCTAACTGTGTTCGATCTTTTGGTCCGTTATCAATGTGTATCATTATCTCATCCCGAATCCATGCTTAGGTCTTGATTTTCCTCACTCTCCCTCGTTAGTGGTCGCCTCAGGTGGGCAGTAGAATTACTTCCCTATCATGTGAAGCTGATATCTTGCAATGGCAGAATATGGGATCTGTCCCTTTCCTATTGCAAGTGAATTGAGTATCAATCAGATCAGACTTCAAGAGTGATAATCACTGTTAAATTTAATCTGTCTGATCACATTTCGCAGTTCATTTTACTTGCCATGACTTTAATCCAAAGATGAATATCACTCTATATTCGGTCCACTTGCAAGCGACAGATATATGTTTAGATCCAATGGTGTGCTGTGGCTACAAATGAACCTCATTGAACATATTTTAATTATCTGTACTAGGAACTGCATCCCTGTTTGCTACATATAATCACTTCTCAGTAGCTACAGGGTACAATGGCATTAATTATTCCCTTGGTTCAAAGTTTGTATTCTCTTAATTGATTATACATTAAGTTAGCTTGTAGAAACTTTTTTATTGGTTCAATCAACTATTGATACTTTGATTTTTGGAAGTGACTGCTCCTAATACTTCAGAGCATTTTGACAATTGGAAGCTGTTCCACGCATCCACGTAATAATGATCAGTATGGAACCTGATTAGATTTTCTATTGGTACTCACAAGCACCAAAGGGCCAAAACTACTGGCATGGGGATTTGAAGCCCTTGGTATGAGCCTTACGGAAGGGCTAGTTATACAAACTTCACTAAATGCTTAGTTGGAGATATTTAGTTTGCATAGGGCAATACCATAACCAGATAGAGAATGTATGCAAATCTTTAGCTTTTGTAACTCAACAATTTTCTGCAGAAGGACAAAGTTTCAACCCCTGATTGCAGAGTTCTCCACTCAGTGCTGTCACCATCACAGGGATAGGCTTAATTTCCTTACTGATAGAAGATAGGCTCAATTTCCTCAGTGTTTCTTTTCTCATTTTTCTATCCTTTTTTTTTTCAAGGCTTTGTGTTATTGATAAAGGACCTTCTTAGATGAGGGATTTTACCATCTAGTTAGTTTTGTGCTATATATAATGCTTTATACTGAACTTATGGTGTTAAGGGTCCAGTTTAACATTACCGAGTGGCCATAGTGTGGATCTTCCTTTTGAATGATTTCTGTTGACAACCAGTATTCCATTTGGTATCAGAGGGCATGTGAAAATTTAATAAGTAACAAAAAACAGTACCATGTTTAGGCCATGGCATCTCCCTAATAGTTCTAAAAACCAACTGTCGACCTTGTGTTCTAAATGGTTACGATCTCCAGTACGTATGGACCTGGAATTGAATTTGTCGGCCTACTAACTGCTGACTGTTTTCTACATTTGTGTTTGCATTATCTTTGCTTTTCTAAAATGTATTCAGTAACTGAGAAGGGAACAGACAACATAAAAAGACAAGACTACCACTACCATGGGAGTCCACTTGCAATTAGCACTCCTGTTCTACTCCTTAGTGCTTCTTGACAGTCATGCATTTCATAAGTTCATTCTGTAGTCTCCTTAATGCAATCATTATTGCTCTTTGTGATTATAAAATCTTGAAGCATGAAGAATGATAAATTGCGCTGGGTGAGAAACAGGTAAGATCTTTGATGCTGTTGAAGTGTCTGGGAAGAATGTTTTGTCAACATCATCTGTTGTCACAACCGAACTTGTATCTCACAGGTAACCTCTTGGCCTTTGACATTTTTGTGTCTTCATGGAATTACATTGGTGATTGGAGTATGGAACTAGGCTTATCATTACAGAAAGTTGGCGGAACATTGTTGAATTCTGGCATGTATTTTTTGAGAAAAGCTATAAATGTTCTTAAGAGACATTTTGTATTTCATGCCAAACCAGTGAAAATTGTGCATTTCAGAAAGCTGCAGCAATGGAATAGCACATTTGCAATTAAGAGGAGTAGAGGACTGATCCTTGCCGATGTCCTTATGGATTTCTCCCACAGACAATTTACTATTGGTTCATGTGGCCCCTGCTTTTTTGGTTTTTTATTTTTAATCTAAATCCATCCAGAACACATGCCTCGCCACTAATAGGTAGCAGTAGTTAGATTCAACAATATGTGTAGAACAAAATGAAATTTTGATCCAAGTCTTCTGTTATTTAAAAAGAATCCTACTGTAGTGAAATTTGGCTGAGTGCATATTTAGGGAGGGCACTATGATCCAATGGCCTGGACCAAGAAAAGGCAGCAACCTTTCTGGTTTACCTAACCCGTCTGCGTGGAAACTATAATTGTGGACTTCAGCATATGATCATTTCTCTTACTGATTACTACAAAAATAGATTTTGATTTACATAGTTACCACAGCAATCTGCAGGCTCATAAGGTTTTCTGATCATACCTTTGGTAATGTTTTGCTGCGTCCATCTAAGTTTAAAAGCTCTGTTTTATTGTATGACTTTCCTGTTAGATCCATGTATGAGTTGGCCATTAAATACAGGCCCTGGCCAGACCATTGATTAGTTAAAACTGAATTTAACCATAGGTCTGACCTCATAATTTACAACAGACATGAGCGTCCCCTGATCTGGGCTATGACTGCATTGAGGTGGAGAAGCTTTTAAACCTCTACGGCTGGCCTAATGGCAGACCTCATTAATTTATTTTGCCAGAAAATTCATGCTCAGCCTGCTAGGCCAACCATGGGTCTGATATTATAGCTCCCTGGCCTGGCCTATGATGGACCAATCTGGAAGCCTCATGGGCCACATTTTGTTCATGCCTGAAAATCTCTTCTGCTGAATGACATGGTTTTCAAATCTAAGTTCCAGAACTTGCAATTGCCAGAGTAAAATCATTTGTCACAGACAATATAATGGTCCAAACCATTATATTGGTCATTTCTAACCCTCTTTTTAATGAAAATGTAAGCAACAAAAAGATGAAAGATTTTCATTCTTAAGGGTTTCGATAAAACCTGCGAGATTATTGAATAACAGTGAAAACTCAAGCTCTGAGTTTTGTTAACGCATTATACCACAAAAAACTGAAAATTGTCTCAGCCGAAGAAGACATAAAACTGTCTCCCATGTGATTGAAATGTCACAAAAAGATGCAGTTTTCTTCAAAATCAATGTGAGTGTGAACAGTAACAATTGTTGTTTGAATTCATTTGCCTCAGGTATGGGGAACAAGCAGCTGAGTTAACAACTACAAGCCTTGGTGCTGCGGGGCATGCTCTGGGAACTGCTTGGGCTGTGTTCCAGATAAGGAAAGCATTCCAGCCACAGAGTGCCATCAAGCCCACAAAAGTTGTGAAAGCAGCTGTAGCTGACATGAAAGCTAAGGCTGACAAGAAGGTTAAGGCTGAAATGAAGGCTAAGGGCACCAAGTAGCGTGTGACGCTGAATCCCTTTACTTGAATGCAGAATATTTATGTTCGATCACCTATCAGCTAAATGAAGTGAATTGCAGGCAGATAGGCGGGCCCATGTATAAATCTTTTTGCTTTGCCTGAACTAATTGTAGATAGATTTCATTGTGCAATTCAATTCAACATCAAATAAGATTTGTATAGATTCCTTCAAAAATATTAAAGGTGTCTGTTGGAATTACAGCAGAACTTAACTTATTCGGTTTTCATAGCGTAGATGAAAAACATCATTCCATGTTCATCCTAAAACAGCTGCCTGGGGACTAATTTCACAAGTACCTCTTTCAATGCAAATTTCGACAATGAGAAGTTGTACCATGAGCATCACCTCTAAGTCATGCAAAATAAAGTTGGACCCACCATCTAGATCTCTGGCCCAAATGTCAGATCAGTCCATTATCAGGTGGCCCCACATGTACATCAAATGTGCATCTGATGAGTGGACCCTCATTTCGAGGCCAAATGGTCCATATATTGTGGGGCCCTCTTGGGCATGATTCAGACGGAAATCACATTTGCCACTTTCTCATGTGTCCAATAGTGGAAATTTGTTTGAAAAGAGGTACATGTAAAACTAGCTAACATCTCAACCCAGCTTATTGTTGTCACACATGAAATTTTACATATATATATATATATGCTCAGTCTACCACCTTCAAAAGGCTAAGTTAACACACTTCATTTCGTAAGTAGATTTGCTTCAGTAAGTAGTCTTGAAGGGCTTATAGTTCTTGAGGTCAAGAATTACACCGGCAACAGAGCCTGCAGCAGCGGCTAGTGAGATGGTTAGACAAGTGAAACTTATTAGCTGGAGTCCGAGCCACCGACTAGTCCATCGTCCGATTTTCTTCTGGGCTATGTACATCTCCACAGGGAAGTAGACTGTAAGTGGCCAGAATGCAAATGCACCAAGGATCCCTACCACATCATTGAAGAAAGGCATAAGCATGGAGATGACAGTGGTCACCACCACGAAAATGGTTCTCCAAACGAGGCGGAAGAAATTGAGCTGATATGTGGAGCTAGAAAATGGTATGGGCACATCATAGTCTTGCGTTATGAAGTCGTTCTTTGGCCACTTCTGTGCACTCCATTTCTCTACAAATGCAAACAGAGGCTGGCAAAAGACCTGAAAGTGAAGGGATAATGTTAGTCATGTTAGAAGTAGCTATTAAACTAATCTTTTCAAGTCCATGGACCATTATTTTGTAGACTCTATAATTATTATAGAAATGATCAACAAAATCAGTCATGATTGTCGATTTGTTTCGGTTCATGGTTCCATTTTCTCTAGTCATTTCTATGCGGCCTATGGTTTCTTTTCTCCATTGAAATATTAAAATTGAGGGCATGTAATTCTGTAATATTCATGTGTTCTCAGCCAGATATCCTGAAATATGTAATTGTTATGCTAGAAAAATGTTTGGATGTTGCGTCTCAATGAAATGGCATGTTTCAGATCCTTTCATTCAGTGATGCTATGGAATCATTTCATTGAACAGCCAAACGACATCACTTTCCTCCACATCAAGGATAGACATTCAGCCGCCTTAAACTAGTTTGAGGCATCTACACAACGATTTCTGCAGAAATATTATGGTTTTTGAGGGAGAATGATTTTCGTCTATTCTTTGTTACTACTTTCTCCTGCTTTCATTTTCTAAGGTAAATTTTCCAAAATATTCATGGAAAGCAGTTAAAGGAGATGCTTTATTTTTGTAGTCAATATTTGCGCATGAATCAGTATAAAAGAGGGTGAACTGGGGTACCTGATAAGCTCCGACCAAGTGGACAACAATCGCTACATTGGCAATGTCCAGTAGCCAATATGGATTATAGAAGCCAAAACCGGTAAGGAGATTTCCAGGTGCATTGTCTCCGAAAGCAGCATACCCCATGCATCCACAGAGCAAATAGAATATTGTGGTGACTGAAATACTTATCAGGGTGGCTTTCTTCATGGTTTTATTCTCAGCTGGCGGTGATTTTATCGTATCCTGTAAACAACATTTGTTATGATCATCCTTATGGATTCAGTGCATTTTTGAAATTCTTATAATGTCAAATAAGTCTATCATTTAAGCACATGATTAAAAGCGTGCTTCCTTGTATTTACCAGCTCAACAAAGAATGATTTAGTGGGTGAAAACAGGTGTGAGGGATGAAAGAAATTGGATTGCAGAATTTACAATACCTGAATCTCTATGAGGATTATGGAATAAGAGTAGGCAAAGGCAATGTCACCAAGAGCTTGCAGACTCCTCCACACCTTTTGAGTTGGGGTCACCAGGCCTATGCTGATTCCTGTAAGGCTCCCTTTCAAAGTCCCATGCTCTACATTTCCACAGAGCTGAAAGTGTTAGTCTGGAATGCATATATTAATGCTTTAAAGCACCCTGCATGATCCATGCATAAATGCGACACACTTTCCCTTATCTCTTTTGTTGCAAATTAAGATGGTTTTGATTATGATCGAATCTTATAAAATGCGATAAGCACTAACACAGTGCCAATTCTTGTAGGGTAGGTAAACGACTATCCTACTTCATTAAACTCTATTTCATGCAAGTCCTATTAGTTCTTTTCACTTTGCAACAAAAATAAAATGTTAGAATTGAACGCAAATAATGATAATCTCATTAATATAGAACTGCTTAAAAAAGAAAATAAGTACTTTGTTTAAAAATCTTTATATGAAATAAGAAAGTTAATGTTATGGATAGATCTATATGCTTGTAGGTCCCCTGAATTGTGCCAGAGTCTATTCCTGGTCCCATATGTATCCATATATATCTGTGCACCAGCCATCATAGCGTACATTTTATATGTGCTTGATTCGATGGCCAGACGCATGCATATCCATATTCCTTGTCAAGAACTGCACACTGACATAAATACAAAAGTTTAATGGATAAATAGATACATACATACATTAGCATATAAGGCAGATACAAGAATCAATACACTTGTTGCAAATGAATAATAAAAAAAAGTGTTCCTTGTGTTTTATTAATCCTCAAGGCAATATGAACATACCTGCAACCTGGGCTATGCCCAGGCTAAGGCCAACTGTGGAGTAGGTGAAAGACATGATTGCTGCTACAATGGATAGCCACCATACTTGGTCAAAGTCAGGGATCTGGGAGAATATCACTTCTGTGATTCCAAACATTATCATGTACACATTGCTTGACATATGGCATGGATTTTTCCCTCCACTTTCATGGAAACAGTTGGACCTCTTTACAGCCCTGCAAGATGAATCAATCACACAGAGAGAGAGAGAGAGAGAGAGAGAGAGAGAGAGAGAGAGAGAGAGAGAGAGAGAGAGAGTAATGAAAATATGTGCATTACTTGCTTCTAATTAGTGTTGATACAAATTTCTTGGTCCCCTCCATGTGGGGGGCAGTGGAAGCCTTCCAATAAGCGGGGACAGGGTGATGCAAAAGTCTATCATGGGTGGATTAGGCAAAAAAATGGGACCCATCAGTAATTTTAGCCCAAGGTTGCAAGGCCTCAAATTTTGATGTCGTCTTTTGAAAGGTTAATTTTTTTGAAAGGTAGATTTGATGGTTGCTGTAACTATCTATCCTTTTTGTTCTGGGTTGAAATAAATTGAAAGACGGTCCATTATAATTATAGGTGGGCCACATTGCACAGAATAGAGTGAGATGCCAAAATTAAATATCAACCAGGTTGATCTCAGTTTTATCCTAATTCATATTAAGCATCATCTCTCTAGGTTTGTTGATGGGCCGAATCTCATTGTCTAGGTCCATTCAAATGTTTAATTTCAGCCTAGCCCATTTAGCCCTCATATGCGTATAATAATGTTCAGTGGAATAAAGAACTTTAAATGGTGAAATTCCATGAACCACCCCTCTCCAGGCTACTCCAAATTCAGGTTTTCACCAGGCCCAGACCTGATATATGGACAGCCCAAGATCCAAGATGTCTATAAAAGGAGCAGGATATTCCCCAATCTTATGAGCTTTGGATGCCATTTACAATGGATCCATCCCTATTTTTCAGAAAAAAAAGAATGATCAGATTTTCAGTGAACATCAAGTTATACGATTATTCTGTGTTGGTTCAAATGTAACCTTAAAATGGAAAGAGAAAAATTTCTTGTGACATTATTATCATTTGTTGAAATTTTGTTTAGGGGTGTCAATGGACCTGCATTTATCTGGTCATCAAAAGGACCTGACCCAAATATTGCTTGTACGTCCCCTGTTTTTAGGCCCTATAAGGTCCGGATTGGTTCTGACCCAGTCACTAATTGGGCCCTGAGTGCTCAATGCAGGTTCCATACCTGGATTCAAAGTTCCAGTCCCAGATCAGGTGCTAAATAATAAAGTTGGGCTCTCACATCCTTTTCTTTTGATGCAAAGATTCAGGGATCTAGATCTAAAAAATCTTTTTATACATGTATCCGGATCTGGATTGGATTTGAGTTTTTCTCAGATCCAACCACGGCTCTATATATATATATATATGTGTATGTGTGTGTGTCTATATATATATATATATATATATATATATATATATATATATATAGGAGATGCTCCGACCTTATTATGAGAGATAAGGTGGGGGCCCTCACATCCATATCTAGTACCAACAACTTAAATGTGAGGGCTACCACCCCTATTTCTCATATAAGGTGAGAGATATCTCTCATAGGAGTATCTCCCTATATATATATATATATATATATATATATTGAGAACCGGAGAATAAAGCGAGTTAGGATATTCAGATAATCAGATACCCATTATCATCCATACCCTGATACTTCCATTTATATATTAAAAATGTACAGTTTTTCATTGGGTATTTTCTAAACAGAAAATAACAAGAAAAGTAGACAAATACCATAGATTGTATCTAATACTCACGTCATACTAATTGAAGATGCAATTGTGTACCCAATGGCAACACCCCATAAATTCAAGTACTGAATGATTCCACACATTTTAACCTTCGGTCCACCTAAAATAAAAAACACAAGAACAAACAGAAAAAAAAAAAAAGAGCAAATTTGTGAAATTCCACCAAAATAGACTTCTTAATTTATCATTTGGATTATGAAATGAGAGGATTATTAATGAGATTTGAGAAAATGAAAGAAACATTCCTCACCTAAGTTGGCCTTGACAGCATCCATGTAGGTGTAGTTTCTCTTTCCTGTGACAGAGTCACCTGCCCTGTAACAATCAGATAGGAGGTAGGATGTGTAGAGGATGACCATGGCAAAGAGCATCAGGACCGTTGGTCCTGCAATCCATCCAAGCTGTGCAATGGCCCATGCCAGAGAGAGGACACCAGACCCAATCACTGCTGTAATTATGTGGGCCGTTGCGGTCCACAAGGTGCCTGAATCAACCCAAAAACATTCAAGTTTTGAATTGGAGAAGGGAAGGCAAGTATTAGCGGCAACGATGGTATGAAAAAGTTTCATCATGGATAAGGGTCAGGTAAAAAAAATTTAGCCCCATCTAAATCATTCCAACTCTATATTTAAAAGCTTTGAATTTTAGCACTCTTTTTAAAATATTGATTATTTTATTTTTTTAATATATTTTATCCAACAAAGGTCTGTTTAGAGTCAAGTTGTGCCTTGTTACAAATCAGGGGAGGAGAGTGAGTGTGAAGGAGGTGTACTGATCAAACCATTTTGAACCTGACCTGGTAATTAAGGGTTTGACCCTTACTTTCATATTGGGTTTAGGTAGTTTGTAACCTAATAATATATGATTTGGGCTCAGGTTCAGCCTGTTCTTGCTATTCCGTCCGCCAACTCAACCTAAACATAACCCTGATCTGACTAATCGCATCATTACCCAACAACTCAATCCAGACTTGACCTACACAACCACACTAATTCCACTATCACCTATCAACACAACCCCAGTCCGACTTGTTAATTAAGAGTTGGCCTTGATTCTTTCAGCTTCTTCAGTTCTGGTCTGGGTAGAGCCAACATTCTTTTCGAAAGATAATTATGCAACAAAAGATACTTATGTCACCCGGATGCACAGGAGCAATCATTGGATATGCCACTCTTCCCACTTTGGGGGCTACTGGTATCAGAGCCTCAGTTTCGGTAAACTGGTGGTGATTTCAGACTGCTGATCATGTCAAAGTCAGCGGTGGAACAGGTTCGAGAGCACGTACTGCGACTGGAAGATAAGGTCGAAGCCCTGAACGATGTAAACACTCTGCAAATTACCTTTGGTCTGAAACTGATGGTATTAGCAGAGAAGACATAATCAATTGAGGAGTTGCTGAAAGAGCGTTCTGCACAGTTGGAGGAATTGCATGCAGACGTCCTGTCTTGGATGGAACAAGCGCAGCAACAGTTTGATTCTCTGTCTAGTGAATTGACCCTGGTGAAGAGGGCCATTCATGGCTCGGTAGTTGGTTCGGACAGGAGAAGGGTTAAGGTTCCTGAACCGCAGTCTTTCTCTGGTGCTCGCAGTGCAAAGGATCTGGAGAATTTTCTTTGGGATATGGAACAGTATTTTAAAGCTGTTCATACTCCTGTGGAAGAAATGGTGACGATTGCTAGCATGTATCTTGCTGGTGACGCGAAGCTTTGGTGGTGAACGCGTGTAGACAACGACCAAGAGGCAGGTCGTGTGGAGATCACATCGTGGGACATTCTGAAGAAGGAATTGAAGGATCAGTTCCTGCCCTGTAACGTGGCCTGCGTGGCGCGTGAATCTCTCAGAAAACTGAAACATACTGTCGCAATTCGAGAATATGTTAAATAGTTTTCCTCTCTCATGCTTGATGTGAAGAACATGTCTGAGGATGACAGACTGTTTAATTTTATGACTGGTCTGCAGGGGTGGGCTCAGGCTGAGTTACGACGCCAGAATGTGAAGGATCTGTCCACTGCAATTGCTGCAGCAGAGGCATTGGTGGACTACAACGCTGAACGGACAGAATTCTCAGATGCTGATAAGTCCAAGTCCAAAGGTTCAAAGAATGAGAAAAAGAAGAATGCAAACGGTGATGATGGCAAGGACAAACATTCCAGTGGCAGTGTGGAACAAGGAAAGCCTGCTAAGGCGAACTTTGGGTGCTTTATCTGTCAAGGACCGCATTGAGCGCGGGATTGTCCTAAGAAGGAGAGTCTGAATGCCTTAGTCGCTGAACCGGAACAGGGAGAGGTACCTTTTAGGGTGAATCCCATGCAACTGTTAGGTGGGACCTAACAGTCTTTTTCCCCAAGGTTTTGGTGGTGATTGAGACCAAGAATGAACGGAAGTCTGCCTGGAGTTGTTGTCCTAGGAGGGGACTATGACGATAGACTGTAATTCTCCTCTTGATCAACGGAGGATCACTAACCAGACCCTGGTGCTGTGTTGCTTTGAGGAAAGTAACCATTTTGAAGCTTTGTGACCAGAGTTTGGTGTTGGTGCACCATGGTGAAATTCTGTTTTTACTTGGTATAAGAACAGTGAAGAAAATTGCAATGTACAACAGAAGGTGCTGTTTGATTGCAGTAAACACTGTGGGTGCAGTGTGTGAGGGATGAGTGCTTCGGTTGGAGTCGATGCACACAGCAGTGGAGTTGCTGATTGACTGTGAGGATGAACTTGGAAGTGCAGAAGATCACTTAGGGTAGAGTGATTTGAGTTTCTTACTGTACTTGTTCATGTAAAACAGTTGTTATTTTTATTATTCTTGTAACTTATGTGATATAAGCACTTGAATGATGTAATAAGACCAAGTGTAGGTGCATTTGGCAAAATTTTTAGTGTTGTAGGCAGTGGGAGTTTGTAACAACAGGTGAAGAAGACCCAATTGTGTATGATGTGGTTCTTTTTCAAACACCAGACGAGGATGTCTGTTGGATCAGGTGGGGGAGGTCTATTAGCCCCTAAAATGGTGACACTGCGTTGGTGCACAGATGGTGCGGTAGGATAGGTGCTCCTAGACCTAACCGTTGCACAAACAATTCATTGGTGCATGTGGACTGTGATTGGAAGCTAAACGCTGCAAATGAATCCCTTGGTGCGGATAGGTATTGCCCCTCGATCGTTGGTGCGAAGGATAGTGGTGCCTAGAAATGCATTGTGGTGTTAAACGTGCACGTTGTGCTGTACTGCACGTGGTGTGTGCAGACGTCGGGCTGCGTTGCTGTGGATGACGTCCTGCAGGTGCTGTGTTGCTGCGGACGACGTCGTGCAGGTGCTGCGGAAGATGTCGTGCAGGTGCTGCGGTCGACGTCGTACAGGTGCTGCGGGTGCTGCGTGCGGCAGATTCTCACCCCTCGACCAACCCCGTGGTTTTTGGAAGCTAATGCATATATAATGTATTGAAAACATGGGAAACATGTTGAACAATCATTGTGTGAAAGGATTTTTGCATTGGGACCCAGGAACACGTCGAAAAGTCCATTTCCTCATTCTCGGACGTTTATACCCAGGAGGTGGGAAACAATGGGTGGCACATAATTCTACTATGTAGGAGGTATGCCTGTGAGAAGAAAAAAAGGACGGTTGACCCTGTTAGCACACGATAAGCACTGTGAAGCATACCAATGGCCTTGGTGGCCTCGGTTGAACATTGGTGACCCTTGGTGGGGACTTTGGTGCATGGGGCCCACACCCTCGTGCGTGGGCCTGCGTGGCCCAAACAAATGCTGTGGCATGTTGGATTGAGGCATGTGGCTACTTTCCCTTGTGCTGGGTTGGAACACCCACGTGGAAGGCACAGTTGGTGCTGTGTGGCATGCCTCTACACAGAAACAGTTGCTGGTTGACTTGGAAATGACATGGCAGCCACTTGGGTGGGTAGTTTAAGAAACTGCCATGGCAGTTTGGCCTGTGGAGTGTGTTGGGCGTGTGGAGGACTGCAGGGACCAACAAAAGCATGACAGGTGGCATGCAACTACTCAGACAAACTGCCCTTCAGGGGGTTATTTCCAGCAAGGCGTGAGCAACTGTTGATGGGGTCAAGTTGGCAGACAGTTAGCCTTGGTGGCACTGTCTGATTGGCCAGAAACCTGTTTAAAAAGGACTGCATGGTTGCAGATCCGAAGAGAGAGTCTCTTTTGGGGAGAAAAGAGAGAGAACCTCTTCTGGGATGGAGTCTCACAAAGATAGAGACACACTGAGAGTGTAATATCTTGAGACAAAAGCAGTAACGAGGTTGCAACAGAGATTCAGGAGGGTCTCTGCATGAGACTATTACATAGAGTTATTTGTGTTAATTCTTTGTAAGGGGGGGTGGGGTTGAAAATTTTGGGGGGCCACGGAGCTGCCAACCCCCCTCTAATTTCGCCCAGGAATCCACCATTGGATTGAATTTCAAAGAAATTTATAGTTAAATGATAACTAAACTTTAAAATTATCAAATCAAAGGTTAGGATGATCCGACGGGGCTGATTTTCTATCTAATCCACCCCACTAATAAGAAGACATCTAAGCGGGTTCACAAGCTGGATAACAAAACAACACTATACAGTCTGCATGTAGAACATTTGCCGTGAGTGAGCCTTACAATAACTACCTATAACTACTTTACATCGTTCTATTTTACTTTGCATTATTTTATTTAAAAAAAATACTTTCTCCACATTTTCCTGTAAAACTACAAAATTATATTTATCACTATATTCTCTCTCGAGGATATTATCTCAAGAATTATTGCTTTTATATGAAAAGCTGCAAAGGGGCATTTGGAGAGACCACATGATTTTGTGGCTTGGGGAAATAATATTTTAAGTCTGGACTCTACAAGGCATAGAATCTACAATTTTTGTTTAGTATTAGTACACAAACAGGAGATCAGAGAAAGGACAAAATGTACAAAAATTCACGGAAAAAACCATAATTCCGTAAGGATTTTAAAACCCTCAAAACCATAGGTGCACCAAACATCAAATTTTCATATATCTGTGAAGATTTTACCTTCTTATGTGGAAATGTCCCCACAAAAATGTCCTAAAGAGTAAAGGCTAGACAAAGAGAAAGCATTGACTGATTGACACGTCCTTTTTGCTTTTCGAGTGAGAGAGAGAGAGATGGTGACGATGAAGAAGATGAGAGAGAGAGGGAGAGAGACACAAGCACACAAACAAGCAACAAGGTGAAAAAAAAAGAGTACTATACCAGTTCTCTTAGTGCGTCCATCATCATCGAGACACTTCGAATATCCCACCTGAGGATCCAGCGCTTCAGTTTCAGCATGTGCTTTGGGTTGAATTTCTACTTGCAGGTACTGCCTGGTGTCCCTGTTCTCATCCATCTGAAGAAGTACCCCATAAAAGTAAGAGAAGATAAAAAACCCAAACCCGAAGAAGAAGAAGAAGAAGAAGAAGAAGAAGAAGAAGAAGGTGCACTTCATGAAGTTGGATGATCTTACTATATGATGGAATCTGGATGGAAGAGTTCGACTCCTCGGCAGCATGTTTTTGATACTAAGCGACCTCGGCAACATGGTCTTTGAAAGCTAAAGGATATATCTCGGCTAAGAAAAATACAGAAGATAGTAAG
The DNA here is from genome assembly GCA_028538565.1 of Umbellularia californica. Taxonomy (NCBI): domain Eukaryota; kingdom Viridiplantae; phylum Streptophyta; class Magnoliopsida; order Laurales; family Lauraceae; genus Umbellularia; species Umbellularia californica. Next base: position 58,643,572 of record JAPQWN010000007.1, read on the forward strand.
GGGAAGAAGATGAAGAAGAGAGATGAAGGTGGTGGTGCCTTCTTTTCCCAATGGGTTAAGCCTTTTATAGGAGAGGGGCTGAATCCAAGTGGTGGGTGCAGAAGGGAATGGTGAGTGCCGTCGTGTGTCATTTGTGCCACGACTCGCGTTAATCCATTGTTACCACCACCAAAAGACATTTCAATCTTTTTGGTTTTCTGTTTGCTCATGTACACATAAATGGATTTTACAAGGTCATCATGAACGGTCTTTACAAATTTGACTCTGTTCAAAGCTAGAATGTTTATGCAAATTATAATCGTTTGATTTGGGTGAATAATAAAGCTAAAGGTCCTTTGATCAAACTATGTGATGATTAAATTTAATCTAAAATTGGTAGGTTTTGAGTTTTTAAGTTATAACTTGCATTAGTACTTTTACCAAAAGAAAAAGACAAAACATTACATTCAAAGTTTTCTCATTGAGAGTTAAGTGTGTTTGGTAAAACATGAAAATGAGAGCTTATTAGAGGGGTGTTAAATGTTATCTTTAAAAATCTAATCCTAACTAGGAAAAAAGGGTTGTCACAATTGAGTGGGCTGTGAATGGTGGGCCTCATTGTACAAAATAGGGAACATCAAAATTGGTCTTGAAAAGGATTGATCTAAAAAGTTCTCCTCCATGGTATCAAGGATTATGTTTTAAAAAAACAATAATAATCCCTGGTTCCAAGAGATCAACTTCATAATCAGAAAACAAGAGGGACTAGTGACTCTCTCTTATTGATGAGAGTCTTTATCTTCTTTACTTGAAACTGATCTAGTTAATTAAGGGCTTATTGATTGGCATGAAGTGAGATTTAACTTGGAAGGAGAGAAAGGATCTCTGCTAGATTGATTATATGTAAGACATGAGTTTTTTTTTTTTTTTTTCCTGACGAAGGCGTCCGGACTCTTCGAGAACCACTATTCCCCCGGGCACATAAAGTCCATGCCTACCCCACGCACCGTTACCATTAGACTTTTACCGACGCAAGTGGCCCTAAGGTGACAGTGCAAGTTCAAAACCTAAACATTTAGATCCTGAGTTGTGGTCCTAGCCAATTGTGCTACCCATTGGGATTGGAAGACAGTAATAACAATTATGTATAGTGGGGGCCACCCATATCAATGGAAACTCTCCGACAATATGATATGCATATGATAATTAGCACTAACACTCCAATTTGATAATGACTTAGCACTTAATCATTATCTACTGCCAAGTTGATTGGCAACAAAATATGCATTTTTTTTAAGGCTTTTGGTTTTGTGACTTGGCCTCTACATAACCCTACCTGCCCACTTGTGGGTTTCTCCCACTGGAGTGCTTACCACGGTTTGAGCTTCCTCTTCTCACTTGTATGGGCTAAAAAAAAGTAAAAATAAGATAAAATAACCTACCATTTATCCACGGATCAATCCCTTGGGATAAGTGAGAGTGGAAGTCCTATCAACAGAGACATCCCTATATCCTCATTAAACTTGAAGGCGTTAGATCAAGCATCGTCATTATTGATTACAGTTATTATTGGCCTTTCAGGAAAAACAAAAAGAAGAAGTTACTGTTTGCCGGACCTCTTATTCCTCCTTGCTCCAATAGATTTGAACCTCATATTAATTGGGCATGCTTTTAAAGAGTAAACTTAACCTATTTGTTTCATGTAATTGGATTTTTAAGAATTCTAATACTTTGCATTTGTATAAGTGGTTAAAAATATATCCAGAATTGTCGTACCATTAAATAACCTCACCTTTATGGAAATTGAATTAAGGGAAGATTGAAAATGAATACCCAGCCATCACCCAAGTAATTCAAATCTTGGGCAACTCAAGGTCATATCTATATCCCTAACTTTTATCCTTCATCCATTCCTCATATCTATCAACCCTCATCTCTTAATAGGGCTCATTTGACCACGAATTCTTATGTATTATATGCAATCAAACAAGCTCCTAGTATTTTCATTTTAGCTTCTACAAAGAAAAGACTAATCGCATTTTCCAGTTAGTGGGTTCGGATGAAAAAAATCCCATAACGCTTCTCATCGAGCTTCAATTATTAAAATCTCAACCATTCAAAATAGATGTCCTCATTCTGTATTGGCTTTGGCTTTGGCTTTGGCCACGGATCAAGTTGATCACATGTAAAGACATGTACATTATTTTATATTTCTTACCCATGACTTATCTAATAGTACGTCTAACTTTTATTGGGACAAAATTTGATTAGAGATATATTAAGTGGACTATTATTTTGAGCAATTTGGATTTTAATCAGCAGGCTTGACTAAGGATTTTGATTCAATTCTCCTTTGATCCTCATATATTCATGTGGCACACTAAACATATTAAAAAAAAAAAAAAGAAATCAAGGTCAATTGTTTTGAAGGAGAGTTGGATAAATGCCCACACACGCTATTATTGGTTAGTACGTATATCTAAAAATAATGCGAACCATATTAATTTTGACACATTATTTACAAAACTTTTGAAAATGGCTGTTTTTAAAAATGGAAAGGCCAACGCTGTGGGGCCCAACTTGAAAACCACAATGACCAATTCGAAGCCCCTGACAAACCCTATCCCTTCTATATAGCCCTTAACCCAGGCTAGATTGATCATGCAATTGGTACTCATCCAATTTTATTAGATGGTTAGGATTCCAACAGGTTTGTGATCCTCACAATACAGAAAATATTATCTTCTATGATTTAATACACGTTTTGTACAAAGGTCGGTTTTAAGGAGCCTTTCATCAAACCCTTTACTCTTCAACAATGATCATGCTCCCAGGTTAGCCTCACAGGCCAGTTGTTTCGTAGTTAAGAATGGCTCAGCTGTTAAAAAAGAAGCTTCCAACAATTTCATGCACCAGTTAAATTGTATATATATATATAGAAGCTTCCAACAATTTCATGCACCAGTTAAATTGTATATATATATATACATAAAACACTTACATAGGGTGAGAAAAAGTCATCTATGGTTATTTGTTCCTCATCTTATGGTGAGAGATGGATGCAAATATGAACATTCTTTGCGTGTGTATATATATTCGCCAAATTTTTTCTTCTTGACTGTTTAACCCTGAGAAAAATTTAAATGACTCAAACAGTATTTTTCCAAAGTGCCTCTTTTCACATGTGCTCCTCTTTAGGCTTCCACAGTGGGCCCTTGATTGGAACTTATCCCATTTTACACAATTTTGGATATTATTCACTATTGGGTTTCATCGTAAAAACTTTACATGAGGTGGCCATTAAACGTTGAGAACCTACAACAAAGGGCTTGGACCATTTATTTAATTTGAGAACCTACAACAAAGGGCTTGGACCATATATATATATATTTTCCTAGTCCACATCCAAGCCTTTCCATCACCATGTGTCCCTTGGTCATGATGCATTCAAGTGGGCTACACCTAAATTGGTTTGAGCTAGATTTTTTCAGTTTAAACAAATGGCATTTTCGTCATTTGTCATAAAGACTAACATTTTGTTTCACCATACACAATACTGGGTCTTTCAAGAGGATGTGTCACAATACAAGGCCTTTTCATAAAAATCATTTTATCTTATTTATAGAGTTGGGTAGAAAATTACAGGCCTCACAATAAAGAGGGAAAAGCTTCAACAAAGATGACAAAATATATATATATATATATATATATATATATATATACGAGCAATGCTAGGGACAGACGCCCCAGGACAAGCGACGGACAGACGTTAGAGGCACGCACGCTTCTCAAGACATACGCACGCTTCTCAAGGCACCAAAATCACAGTGTCTGTCCGCCGCTTGTCCCGGGGCGTCTGTCCCTGAGATTTCTTATATATATACACACACACATACACACACACACACAACTGCTAACATTAATTAACATTAATTAACATTAATTTTTCCAATTTTCCCTTTTATTATCATTTATTGTGATAGTTATGATTTTGAAGATGCTTGAAAATATCAGAGGATTGTAATAATAACTGTTTTACTTTTATCAAAATATAAGAAATACAATTATTTATATATAAATCCGATCTAATTTCATGGATGGTAATCTATAAAGTCAAGCCTCACTCAGGTATAGGACCCAGGCACAAAGAGAACATGTGTGCTGGTCAGGAGACACGGCATTTTAGTGTGTGTGTGACTGAGAGAGAGACCTGAGTCTGCCCGCATTTCAACGGTGGGAAACGTTTTACATGGTCTTGTCATGGTAGGTTGAGAGCATGCTCGCTGACTCCACAAGAAACAAAACTAGAACTCAGGCACTTTATCTCTTCCTCCAAATTACTCACAACAAATATACATATATATATATATATATATTTATTTATTTATGGGGGATCTTCATATGCATCTATCCCTCACCAAAAATGGTGAGGGACACCCATTTTGGGGTTGTTTCAAGTACAAGAGGGAGGTACAAAGTACCCCTCTTGTACCACTCTTGTACTTGAAACACCCCCAAAAGGGGTGTCCCTCACCATTTTTGGTGAGGGATAGATGCACATGAATGTTCCCCTTTATTTATTTATGAAAATGCTCCTATGAGATATATCTCTCACCTTCTTATGAGAGATAATGTAGGAGCCCTCACATTCAAGTTGTTGGCATTGGATATGGATGTGAGGGCCCCCACCTTATCTCATATGATAAGGTGAGAGCATCTCTTATAAGGGCATCTCTCATATATATAGGGTGAGGGTTACATGGCTTTTCCTCTTTGCACATGAACATTCTTCTTTTTTTTTTTTTTTTTTTCTGCACATGACCATATATGGCTTTTCTTCTTTTGCACATGAATATTTCCAATTATGTAATTGTCTCTTACCCTATGGTGAGAGATGGATGCACATGAATATTCTCCATATATATATTTACATAAATGTATATGGGGCGGGCTCTCCTAAGCTGAAGCTTAGCTCATCCTAAGTTGAAACAGTGCCAGTTTCATAAATTAAAGTCGATTATCATTGTATTCTGTATGATGATCGTCTCCAAAATCAAAACAAATCTAATCAGAATTGGATTTTTCAGTTTTATCATGCAAAAAACAGATATAATCAACTTTGATTTATGGGACCAACATTATTCCAGTTTATGATAAGATAATCTTCAGCTTTGGAGAGCCCTGTTTTATATATATATATATATATATATATATGGAAGTTCCTAATAAGTATTTTTATTTGAAAATATATCTATTATGACGTAAAAATGAGATAAGGTCCCATATACCATGCATGTTGAAGCCACTGTACCAAGCACGGCTGAAACCAATCTCAATTATGATGTGCCATAACTTAGTGTGTTTTCAATTGGTCCAACTCCAGGGCCAGTGGCATATATCCAAGTACCCTTTGATTCCGAAAAGTCTTGACAATTTGACTCAAAACATCTAGAAAAGCAATTGGAGTAGATTTTCAAGTCCGGGGGCCAATCTCGAACTGATTGAAGTAGAACTTCATGCGGAGATGGATTAATGAAATCACATTAATTGAAAGTCTTGTACCCCTTAAGGAGTGTTTTCTTTCTTTTTCCTTATTTTTTTTTCCTGACGTGGGTGTCCCTGATGTATTCGACTCAACATGACTAATTCCATGGACGATCACTAGGTAAATCGCGGGCAGTTCCAAACACAAGACCTGAAGAGCAAATCCATGTCTTATGCCACTCCACCAACTCTTGAGTGGGTATTTAGAGTGGATTCTACTGTATCAAATGATTTATTGAATATAATCATTTGTTATTAGTTTTGCTGCATTTTCTTACTTCTATGGTGAATTTCATTCACATAAAGGCTGATCTTGGGTCTACTTGGATTAAAATGAGTTGTTTTGTGTCACATCAATTTAGATCCTTGAAATGTAGCCCCACGTGAACTTATCATTTAGGTTAACCTTAGGCTATCACTCCCAACACATTCTAGCTACTATTACTATTTTAAGGACACTAAAATTTGATTTTTTTTATCGGTAATAAAAACTAATTTAAAAAAGGCAAAAGGATACAAGAAGAAGCAAACGAAAAACAAAAAAAGGCACGGGAGGAAAGTACCCTCAACCACTCAACCGTTACATTGTACAATGCCCTCCCAAGGAGATAACTTTTCGACTATGGGTGGACACATATAGGGGTCTGAGGCTGAAGCCCCCACCCAATTAGCAAAATGTCCATGAGATCCCTAAAGCCTAACTAGTCCAGCCCCCACGTAAAAAATTTCCCCGCCCCATTTATTTCCCCAAACTCTCTCTCCCTCTCAAAAATCCCTAAACTGATTAACATCTTTCTTTTGGTCATTTTCTTTTTTCTTTTTTATTTAGTTATATACAATGGCCAAGAAGAGGGGGCCAATGGTTGTCTTGGGTTCATTCATTTTAAAAGGAGAGCCTTGTTTTAGAAGGATAGAAGAACGAGAATATAGAACTTGACATAGTATTGGCTATTTATATTGTATGGTGTCATAAAAAACTAGTATGATTTTTTTTTAATAGCTTTTAAAACTCATATAACATGTATCCATCACTAAAACTCATTTTTCAAGTTATCGTTTTAAATAAAAAAAATATTTTCTCAAGCCCCCCTCCAACGAAAGTCTTGGGTCCGCTGCTGCTTTCAACCCCCAGCTTGGCTAAAGCATATGTGAAAAGTAGGTCGATCTAAGTTCACAGTGGAAGACAATGCTTAATCTAGAAGAGAGAAGACAAGTTTCATTAAAAAGAAATTAGAATTTCCACTGGTTTTCCTTTTGATTAGACACCCATGTAACGACATTTGAAGAATCACTCCCAACAATAAGGTCACCTTGGAATAGTCTCAAGAGTCTACGAAGAGCTTCTGAGATAGCTAACACCTCCGCTTCATTGGAATCATAGACACCCCATATGCTTAGGAAACATAAATAAAACCTCACCCTTGTTGTTACGAAGTACGTTACCAATACCTGCCGGCCCCAATTTTCTTCTTGCAGCTCCATCGGCATTGGATTTAAGAACATCAATTGGGGGGGTGGGGGGGTGGGGGTACATTGAACTTAAGAGCACCAACGGGGGAGGAGACCATAGAACCGATCTCCTTGCTTTAATAGGGCCACACCCCATGCGTGACATTTTGGATATTTATACAATAAATTAGTTATTTATTTAATTATGATGATAATTGAATGTGTTTTAGTTAAATATGTGGTTAGTGTAAGTGGGGATCGCATTAGGCCTAGACTCGGTGAGTTAGGCTTGTTGGATATGTGACTTGACCCATAGTTAACCCAAGCCCAGCCCAATGGGTATAGTTCTTAAACCAAAACTCTTCTATCGTTAGAACCCAAGTTCTATTCAAATTTCTATTCCCATTACCTACAAATATAACACCATCGTACTTTTCTTCTCCCACAAAACTCTCCAACTTTCTTGTCCCTTGCAACCTAGAAAGCCAGTTGCCGGATCTCCGATTAGAGACGACCACCTTTTTCTCGTGAAACCCTCTTTGCCTGAATCTCATTTTGGGCATTGGCAATAGGAATCTTAATTTATCTCCTCCAACCGTGAACCTAAGGCAAGTACATAACCATAACTTGTGAATTCGAATGCTTGTATTCATCATTGATTTCTGTTATTTTGCATATAGAATCCTTTGAATGCCCTTTTGTAAATGATTGTATTAGAATAGGGTTCTCTCTTATATGTTTAGGGTTTATTGAAGTTTGGGCATTGGTGGAGGGTTTTCCCCTTGTGTTGGGAAGGTGCTTCAGTGGAGGGAAGATGTTGTGGATGCATTGGTGATGACTGTATGGGAGGAATTCTCTATTGTTCAGATTGAGTCGGGGTTTCTGCCCGAGGTCTGATCGATTGGACCCCTACATTTGATCGATCAAATGTGGTGCAGTTACCTGGAACCAGGCGCAGGCCCAATCGATTGAGTATGATGTCCAATCGACTGGACACATGTTAGGCTCTCGGGAAGTTTGATTTGTTGGGTCCGTCTGATGGCGAGTTTCTCTCTAATGCCTTTACTGATTCTAAAGAATTATTGTTGAGTGTTTGGGATTCCCATTATGAGACTAAAAATGTTAATTGGACTTATAGAAATATCGTTTGGGCGCATGGTTTCTTACTAACGTGGGGTTCAATACGTTATATGGCCCTTAATGAATTCTAGTGAGTTAGAGTTCAACCCATCTTTATTGGAAAACCCTTAATTGGGCACATGCACCATAAATTGTGAAGAGATGTTTTGACCTTTGTCCACTAGAGGTTCTTGTGGAGTTGTTGGGTTCGAGATTGTACGTTTGACCATAGATTTGGTTTGTAGCTATCCTTTGACGTTCGGGTTTGCATGCATAATTTAGATTGATGTTGGGTTTGTGAGTTGCATACCCTATGATGGTTGAAGATAGACCGTGATGTGGCTTGGCGTTAGATTGGGATTATGTAGAGGATCATTTGGATGATATTTCGATGTGCGAATGTGGATTGTTGGGTAGCCCGTCCTTCACTTTGAGTTAGGTTTTTGTGTTAGAGCATTACTAGTCACTATGTTTATTCTATTAGTATATGTATATCTATTTGGGTCATATTTGAACGATTGTAGTTTGTATTCGGGCGGCTGATCACTGATGTACGTAGACACTTATATCCGATTTTTTAATATTGTTCGATATTCCAAATTATTTGATCAGTTTATGACCACCGACGTGATTGATGGCTTCTCCTGGATAGTTAGGGTTGATCACCCAAAACAGTGGCATTGCTTCTATGCTAACTACTGTATTGCTCATTTTCTTAGATTTGAACTTATGTTACATGTTTCTTTCTATCATCGACATATCGGCATTCTCTTATATTTTTTACTCATTCATGTTCTTATATTTCGTTTATAAATTATGCTTTCGTACTTACTGTTTACTTTGCATTATTGGTGCATAGGTACCGACCCCAACCCTACCGAGGAGACGGATGAGGGTAAAACATTTTAAGCATTTAAGCCAATTGATGAACCCGAGTGGGGTGCCGGGGATGGCGTCAGAGCCGTTTGAGTCTGCACATGAGAGATCAACATTATAGACTTCTTAGTTGATTAAATTTCATTAAAAAATTTATTTCCTTTAATTTGTTTTAGAATTATTTAGTAAACTTGAACATTAATGTTTAGCTGGTTATGTGTTGGTTTTGGTTATGGATATTGATACCAATTAGACAATGCCTCCGCAGATTTAATTTATGATTTATTATGACTCACCATGGTTTGAAATTTTGTGTTGAATTAAACACGAGAAAATTTATATTTATTCTTATTTTTTTACGTTATTCACTAATTTTATTTTGGGGGACGTGACATGCAGGCTTCCCAACTCAAAAAGGAGATCATTAAGATTAAAATTGGAGAATTCCTTTCAAACGAAAGCCCACTTAATGGTCAATAGGGTGATCCTTTCTATCAACTTTGCGAAAGAAGAGGAATAGGAAAAAAATGCACCCTCCAGAGAGTACCCCACCCACCCAAATGAAGTGTCCTCCTAACCAATATTGCACTGTATCCACGGTAGTCTTCGGACAACACCAAGTAAGACCACATCTACTAATTAAGTGGCTCCAAATAGCAGCTGTAACCTCAGAATAAAGAAAAAGATGGTTAATTGTTTCAACCTCCTTACGACACATGACACACATTTGAGATGTTTGTTGACGTCAATCCTCTTCTTCTTAGATTCTGCGTCGTAGACACCTTGCATGCAACAACTAACCAATAGAAAATCTCAACTTGTAGAGGATTTGTCACGCCTGTGGCTCCCCTGTAGAAGGGCGTTGGGTCCGAGGAGGACTGGGTATGCAGTGATGCATAAGTTCCACATCGGAAACACGCTAGTCCTGATCTTGGGTATATATGTGTCTGACTTGGTCTTAACTCCGCATGAGGCCTTTAAAACGGTGTGGCAAGATTGGGTTGGACTCCCATGAGCCAAAGCTAATAATATTATGTAGAGAGCGGGCCGGGTCATTACAGATGGTATCAAAGCCGAGGACAGCTCTATTTTTTTGGTGGGGGAGTATGTCATGCTTGTGACTCTCCTGTAGAAGGGCGTTGGGTTCGACGAGGACTGGATATGCATTGGTGAATAAGTCCCACATCGGAAATACACTAGTCCTGATCTTGGGAATATATGTGTTTGACCTAGTCTTAAATGTACATGAGGTCTTTTAAAACCTTACAGTAAGATTGGGTTGGACTCCCATGAGTCAAAATGGACAATATTATGTGGAGAGCGGACCGGGTCGTTATAAGTAGTTTCATCAATTAGTCTAACACTAACCTCTCATTACAAGCTATACAAGTTGATCAAGATTTCTTGATTCATATAGGGTGGTTACATGTAAAAATAAGAGGACATGTGGTTGTTTGTGATTTCTAAGAAAGCATAGGTTGCTCATGTAAATTCTTTCTTTTGAGCAATAGCATAGTGATTATTCCCATCATCCGATGTCATAAAGTAATGCAAGATTCCATCATAAAGCTTTAATACAATGGATTTTGATGGATTAATCCTCCTTAAACCTAATTTCTACCATTTAATGAAAAAACTTCACATAATTTCAACCAAGTCATGTGACTTTGGTCATAAGCTTGTTCTCTATTTGCACAAAGTCCCATGATATCATGGGACCTCATTGTAAAAAGCAAAAAGCTCTACCTCATTATTTTCATTCATTTTCCCTTTTCACTCTCCTTTCCTTTTTCCCTGGAGTTCTCTTTCTGCAAAACCAAGAATGTGACGATCTATGCATCTTCTCTTCCTACCTTCTCCTTCTCTTGTCACATTTCCCACTAGTGCCCTCTCTCTTTTCCCTTTTTTTATTCTTCCATTCTTCCCTTCTTGTCCCATGATAGAGCCTAAGAAATGCTGGTCAAATGGCATTTTATTTTCACAAAGTCCCATTTTGCATTTTCTCTAAAAATTGATTTCGCTTGTTGGTTGTAGAAAGTGAATTTTATAGAATTTGATAAATTCAATGATATCATGAGAACATTAGATGTAATAGAAATTGATAAATGGTGGTCAAATGGGGAGGGCACAGGTGGGAAATGTGACACAAGAGGAAGAACCTGAGAAAATGGTGGTCAAATGGTATTTTCTTTTGACAAAATTCCATTTTGCATGTTCTATAAAAACTGATTTTGCTTGCTGGTTGCAAAAAGTGAATATTATAGAAATAGGTAAATCCCATGATATAATGGGAAAAATGGATGTTAAAGAAATGGATAAATAGCGATCAAATGGAGAGGGCACTAGTGGGGAATGTGACAGGAGAGGGAGAACCTAAGAAATGGTGGTCAAATGGTATTTTCTTTTCACAAAGTTCCATTTTTCACGTTCTCTAAAAACTGATTTTGCTTGTTGGTTGCTGAATGTGCGGGTCTCATATAAAATTTTAATCCCATGATATCATGGGAACAATGGATGTTACAGAAATTGGTAAATCCGATATATCAAGGGATTATTCCATGATGTCATGACAAATCTGCGGGATCTTAGGATGGAAATTTTTATAATTATTAAACATGATAAATGGTCGCCAGATGTGTGTTTTTCTTACAAAATACCATTTTTCATGTTCTGTAGAAAAATGAGTTTGCTTACTAGTTGTAGAAAGTGGATGTTATAGAAATTGATAAATCTCATTATATATCATGGCTTTTCCGTAGCATCTTTGGTGAAATTTTCTAAAATGATAGAACCCGAGATATGTTTGTTAGATGTTTATTTTTTTTCACAAAATACCAATTCTCATGCTCAGTAAAAAAAAAATAATTTTGCTTGTTAGTTGAAGAAAGTGGATGTTGGAGAAATTGATAAATCCTACATATGATACATTGGGAATGGTGGATGCCATTAATTGGTGGAAACTGGGTTTAATCCATGTCAAAAAAATAAGGGGAATGAAGGAATATTGCTCTAAGCCATGTCAAAAATGAGAATGAAGAGAAGACAGAAGGATTAAACGTACTTTTTCGAGTTTGGTGTCAAAGAGGGATGGATGAACGAGGGGGAAATGGGATGAAAGAAAGAGGTGAGAGAAGGTGTTGTCTAGGATACTTTTTTTTAAGTGGGTATCCCATGGTATTGTGAGTCATGATATCATGGGATTTTGGACATACGAAAAAGTCAAAAGGAGAATTGATCACACTTTGGTGACATTATTTGAAGTCGTGTCATTAAATGGTGGAAACATGATTTAAGGAGAATTAATCCGTCAAAATCCGTTAATACGATCATCTCCGACACCAATCACCAGTTATAAAGGGTAAGAAATTATAATAAAAAAAAAATGATCTCATCACATGCGCTTATAAGCAAATCAAATGAAATAAAAATAGTCAGTAAATATGAGAGAGTAAATAATTTAAAATCATTACATTTATTTGAAAGCCTAGGAACTTACGAAGAGCTCATCTTTTCTACACTCTTTTGTATTAAGGCTAGAAACCAACCAGGTGGTAATCTTTTAAATATGACTAATTTGTCCACCCTCTTGTATAGGGTGGAGTCGATGGGTCCTATCCCTAGTGTATTGCATTTCATTATTGCTACTACATTAACACTGTCTTGTGCTGGCATTTTCTCTCCTTTCATTATTTTGCTAGGGATTTAGAAGTCAGTGATTGTAGATGCTGCTTCAGTGCTCTGAGTCACCAACAATTTCACATAAATACAACCCAAATAAGGAAGAAGGAATCCTTATCTTTCATCATTCCGGCTAACTTTTCTGTACGATCATTTCCACATTCATACGTCCACATTCATCCGTACAAAGAGGTTAAAAAGCAACGGCATAATGCTTAAAACCTATGCTTTTGGATAGGACCTTTTTATTACCTCTAGATGTTTAGCTATTCAATTTGTTGTCCAGGAAATTTTAACTTTGACAAATACGAAAGTACATGTCGCCTGCGTAAGTGCACAACAATTCAATTATTTTCCCAACACTTTTGATGAAACCATGATCAGAAAGTTGAATATTTCCCTTTGGGAAAGAACTACAGGGCAGTATGATGCAGCCCCTTTCTTCAATGCATGGTGGGCTCCACCTTTTGAAAATCCAAGTGTTGTCAGCCGTAGCACCCCATCTAGGAATCATCTTGTACATTATTATTATTATTATTATTTGATAACGAAGGGTGTCCCAGTCTTTTGGGCTGGACTAATCCCTACGGGCCCAGAGGGAGTCGGGCAAATCTCCTGTGGCCCCAGTGTGTGGTAGTGCAGTTTCAAACCCTAAATCTCGGAGAGGAGATCGTGGTCCTAAGCCAACTAAGCTACCCCTCGTGGTGTTGTACATTAGTATTCAAATATGTAAGATATCCATTATTGGATTTGACTTGATCTGAAACACGTGATGGAACTTGCTTTAATTTTCATTTGTTGGAATAAAAATGGAGGGAGTTCCTATACGTGATCAATCTAACAAGTGGCTCATTGAGAATTTCTTTGGGAATTTAGAAGCAACAAATAGAATGGGTGTTAAAGCTGATAGATGACTTGGATTTGGAAACAGTGGGCCCTACCATGCATTGAGGAAGGGTGCTGCAACATAGAATGAGTAGTTCTGCCCATATGTTTTAGACATTTGAGTTTCTGTATTATTATTATTATTATTATTATTATTATATATATATAAAGACAATAGACTTTTCGCGAGAGTGCGACACGTGGCGCATCCACAAACTTTTTTATTTCTCAAGGGCGTCCTAAATCTTCTCCCACTCCCCTAAAATTCCTCTCATTCAATTTTAAACTATCTAAAATCACCTCTAATTCTACTACCTCCTAACTCACATCTCTCTAATATATTCCGTTTATTTCCCCTAAAATATCTTTCTATGCCTCTCTAATCAATTTCATTTATTTACTTCCCCTGGAATCTCTCTTTCTACACACGAAATTTGTGGCGCCATCACAGAAGCCGATTGGTTTCAAAATTCACATTTAGTTTTGAAAGCGACAATCAATTTATACTTAAGCACAAATAAAATCAAATCAATATCCTAGAATATCTATTATTTACTTATTATTTTCCTAAAATCTTCAGCTTTTTAAAATTTCAGAATATTTAACGTCATTTTAAATACTTATAAATATTTTTAATTAATTAAAACTTTAATTATTTTTTTATCATGGCATGCGTTGGGCACAGGCCTGCTGCACTAGTTATAATATAAAAGCAGTAGCCCTCAGCCCTCTTCATGAGGAAGCGCCTCGTGGCGCTCCCATTTCTTTTTCGCATTGCCACGTTGCATCCCAAAATTTTGAAACCTCTCACACAAATCCTCTTCAAATAACCCAATAGAAAAAATCAAAAGCAATCTACTATCCTCCCGGTTTCCTTATAATTTGGGATATCTTAAAATTTTTTTTTTTTTTGGTTGGAGTATATGTTTAACTCAAAACCTCATATCATACGATTTACATCTATCATTCCATTGGCTAAAATATAATTTCCAGCAACATCAACTTCTCACGTCTGCTTCTTTCTCTTGGATAGCTCCATGAAGATAAGGTGCTAATTGTTAAGCTCCAAGGTGGTGGGGCATCTTCATGATCCTGAATTGCATTAGTACGTGTTTTGTGAAGATTTTTTTTTTTAATTTTTTTTAAATCTTTGGCCTATGATTTTAGCAAATTGGTTGTACTGGTTGGATTGTTGGTTTTTGTTTTGGTAAACGCATTTCAAAAATAGAACCCATGCACAACAGATTTTTTTGTAAACGGATTGTTGGATTTTAAAAATATGAAACTAAACAGTTTCATTTTTCGGTAATATTCAGGTGAGAACTAGTTCTCACATATTATATGATAACTTTTTTATGGGGCCAAATTGTGGGCCCCATTTGGGGATGGGACTAGGAGGGATGGAAAGATCTATGTGAGACCACCCCAAGTATCAAGTATGACCCCAAACCCATGCCCCTAACCTCTTCATCTATGGCCCACAAGTTTAATGGCTTCATATTAAAAAAAAAAATTCAACCCTCGATCCAACAGTTTAGTCCATTCGAATGTGTGCTAATTCTTGGGATTAGTGATTATCAGGGGGTTTCCTATTGGTTGCCATGTTTGGATGGGTTGCTAGTTGGGCTCCGCAAAAAAGTTCTCATATAATAGTTCTCACTTGAATTTTTCTCTTTATTTTTTTTATCATTCGTATAACTTTTACGTTATATTTCCTTAAATAGAAGACATATATTATAGAGGATTTTACGAGTAAAAGCCCCATAGGACCCCATACCATTGATGAGGTCCCAGTAGCACCATATAGATGAGAGGGGTACTCTTGGTGTGTTTTTGTCCTTTTTTTGTCATTTAGTGATATGGTCGATATCGACTATTCTATGGTGGTTGCTCTCAATTTGCAGAACGAAAATAGAAACTGAGTTTTTCTCTCTTGAATATTGCTGGTGCTGCTACAGAGCAGTGGATGAGGTCAGGGGAGGCAAGGAGAGGGAGGATACGAAGGAAAGGGCGGCGAGCATGGGGTCATCTTCGTAGGAGGGGGAAGGAGGATTGCCATGGAGGGAGGGGAAGAGGGAGAAGAGGGGAGGGGAGACGAGGTTGTAGGTAGAGATGAGAAAAAGGGCTGGGCCTGCAAGTAGTAGGGGAGGGAGGGGATGGGGGCCAAGGACTTGCAGACCTAAGGGGAGTGAGAGGAGGCGAGGGCGGAGGATTTGCAAGTGGACCTGCGGATTCATCCTTTTACTTGTTAGTTCACGATATAGTCGATATCGGCCATTATGTTGTGTTCAGCAAATAAAATAGTTACTTGTTGAAGAAAATTTGATTGATAAAATGGTCGATATTGACCATCAGGGATTGTCGATATCGACTATATTGCAAAACGACAAAACAAAAATTAAAAGGGCCACATGAGGACCCATCCCGGGTCCAACATGATAGGAAGACCTGGCAGTAAAATGTATGGGGTCCTGCGGGGATTTTTCCCGTAGATTCCTCAACATTATATAAATGCATCTTCCATTATATTTATTGTTTAATGGGGTTGTATGAAAGGATTTTATTTTTGTTAGACTGAATCATGGTGCTTTTTTTTCTCTCTCTCATGCAATTCTGAATGCTCAAATCACATGAACGCCTTTGTGTGGGTCCATGAGATTTGTGGGCACACTTGTGCGAGGCCATCATTTTCTTGGACGTATGGCCATTGCTGCTTTTTTTTTTTTTTTTTTTTTTGATATATGTAATTGTGGATTCATTCAAATCTAATATATATTCCTATTAGATATATCTCTCATCTTATATGAGAGATATGGGTGGGGGGGCCCTCACATTTAAGTTGTTGGCATTGGATATGGATGTGAGGAACCCCACTTTATCTCTTATAGTAAGGTGAGAGCATATCTCATAGGAGCATCTCCCATAAATAAATATGGGAGACATTCATGTGCATCCATCCCTCACCATTCGGGTGAGGGACACTTACATGGTTTTCCCTCTTTGCATGTGAACATTCTTTTTCTACATATGACCATATATGACTTTTCCTCTTTTATAAATAAATATTTCCAATTATGTAAGTGTCCCTCACCCTATTGTGAGGGATGGATGCACTTGAATATTCTCTGATATATATATATATATATATATCAGAGAATATTCAAGTGCATCCATCCCTCACCATTGTGGTGAGGGACACCCCCCTTTTTGGAAAGATTCAAGTACAAAAGAGAAGTACCCCAAAAATTCCAAAAAGGGGGGTGTCCCTCACCACAATGGTGAGGGATGGATGTACTTGAATATTATATATGGAGCTAGCTCTCTTAAGCTCAAGTGTGTGGTGGGACCCACATGGGGGATGGGAATAGGGGGATTTCAAGGACTTCCTGGGATCCCCTTCTCTGTAAAAAATCAGCCCTAACCGAGATTTTTATTATCTCCATATGGGCCTAAAAGTTTAATGGTCAACAGTCCATTCTAATCAATATATAGTTAATCCAATGGCCCAATAAATTCGGATCTGATTGAAAGTTGGTGGACATGTGCAATTTAGGAGGGTCATGTGTTTGGTCCATTTAGCCGAACCAAAGGTGGGCCCCACAAGAATGAGCTTACGTAATTTTATCCTAAGCTCGAGCTCAAATTGATACAGAGAAATATTTAATGCATACATGTCGACCGATCACTAAAATCATAGCCAAAGAATATTCTTTTTTTTTTTTGTTTAATTTAATAATACGTGGGGCCCATTGATGGTAAATAAAGAGAAGTTATTATTGTATGAGATGTTTTAAGGAAGTTTCAAGAATACTTTAGACTTGCATTGAGATATTTAGGTGATGGAGTAATGGAGAATTTGAGTTAGTTTGGTGAGATTAGATTAGAAGGGTAATTCTGGAATGTAACATTGCAAAAAGTTTGAGGAGTGTCGCCCTTCCAGGGAAAGACCCGCTGTCTTCATATATATATTAATTGTGTGTGTTAGAGATAAGGACTGTTGGATTATTAAAGAGAGATAGGGTAGGTTAGAAATCGTGGGTAGTTTTGAATTCTCAAGTAATCTATCATTGTTATTCCTCTCGGATAAATTGAGAGGGATGCCCTCTAATGAGAAGTTTGGTGAACTAATCCAATGCATTTATTAATGTAACATTCTATCATTGAATATTGGCACTTGCGGCGGAGAATGCATTGCATTTCCTAGTTGGAGTCTAAATCAAAACATCTTTCTCACAAAATTATCATCTTGCAAAAAAATGTCAGGAGATTTTCAAATTCGTAGTTTTATACTCACATATTAATGGGAAGATGGTGGGAAATAAAGTCATTTTAAATATATAAAATAGGGTTTTTTCTTGTGTGAACCTAACGTGGAAACCTTCCATGTGAACATGCTCTGTAGGGGCCTACTGTGGGTTCCATCTAGAGATGGGACCAGGGGAGTGGAAAGATCTATATGTGACTATCCTAGGTATAAAATATGACCCCAATACCTTGCTCCTAACCCTTTCATCCATGGCCCCACAAATTTTATGGCTTCATATTGAAGAACAATGGGTTTGACCCTCCATCCAATAGTTTAGTCCATTTAGATGGGTGCCAAAACCTGAGATCATTGACTATAGGGGGTCCTTGTTTGATGAACAGTTCAGATTGGTGATAGGTGGGGCCCACCACATATTTCTAATGGCGAGAGCCATGCGCACTGGTACGCTTCCATATAAAATAACTATAAAATATTCTTAAAACTACTTACATATATAGGGTTTTCCTTTTCTCATTCCATTTCTTTCATATTTTCTTAACATATTTTCAATCATAAAGATGTTTTGAGAATACTGTGATGTTATTAAGAAAATAGCATTGGATCATTTGTAGACAAATATCATGGATATTATTGTGATAGTTTCAAAATATCAGGCATATTTGTGACATTCGTTGAAATGATTGGCTTTGGGAAAGAATAAAAAAAGAAAAATAGTTGCTTGGTTCCAATGAACACCCTCTTTTCCTGACGCTCGCCCAGTTGGAGGGAGGGCCTACCGAAATGAGGACAACATCTCGTGATGTTGCACCACTACAAGGGAATAGGGGCCCCTGGCCCTGGGTCATGCACCCACTACCCTCTTAAGGAGTCTTGGCTCGATCATTACCATCTTTGTTTCACTTGAAAGTGATGTTTCACTCTTGTCTCTTGAGTGTCAACTCCATATCAGGAATGAGGCTCATGGGCTCCCACGAGTCAAGGAAGTCTTCCTTGAGTCAACTTGCATTTTCTTTTTCCTTTTATTTTGGTAGAGGAACTCTGTATTTTGTTTTCTTTGCATCTCTATCACTAACATTGGAGACATTTTGAGTACATATCTTGATACTATCACCAGAGAAGTGCTCACCTACTAATGTCCTCCACAAGGATGGGATGGGATTTTCAATCCCCACAGCCTGCAAATGCAGAACTTCCCTGCATTAAAAGGCTCACATCAAAATTCTTGCACGGCAGCTTCATTTGTAAATAGGAGAAAATAGCCCAATATCACGATATTTAAATAATTTTTTGTTCTCTATGATGTCATGATTTGTTGTTTTTTTTTTTTTTTTTCGAAATATCATCAAAACTAAAAATATCTTGACAAAATTGTTGGTAGATCGGATAAAATGGGAAGATCAGAAAATTATGTAATATGTTTTCTAACAGAATTTTGTGTTTATAAATTATTTCTAATTATTTAAAATCACTTTATTTTCCACAACATGTTCTAATACTGCCACAAAGGAAGGCCAAATTTGAAGATATCCTTACAATTTTCTAGAGTTCATAAGATATCTTTATATGTAATAGGTACAAGTATTAGATCGAGGCACCCATTCTACTCATTCTACGGACCACATATCTTAATTTACCACATTGTTTTGTGCCTTCAGTTGGGCTTAGTGTTTCCACCTATTGCAATGGCTTTTTTTTATCTCTTAGGTTAAAAAAAAGAAGATTTTATCGTTAAAATCAGATTAGGTGACCACAATATCAAAAAGGTAATTTTAAGTGCCATTGTGATAAGTCCACAAAACTAGGTCATTAAGTCATCATTTCATTAGCATTTGTGGATTTAATTATGTTTAATTGCATAGAATTGCATTTAATTTTATGATTACATGCATTTGAGGATATTTTTGGAAACATGGTCAAAATTGGTCAAAATTCATTGAAGTGCATGAGTTTTGTGAAATTAAGTTTTTATCATCTCATTTATCACCCCAAAATTAGGCATTTGGTTTCATCAATGCATATCTTGCTATTTTTGGAAAGTTTGTCATTTTAGTGCATCACTAGGCATGTAGGGTCCCATACATGGTTCATAATTATTTTCTTACATATGATTAACGTTAAATTTATTTCTTTCAATTTGTAGGAGAAATCAACATGGGTCCCACACACCCCATTGCATGCCAACATAGAAGCTTCCATTTGTGCACAATTATTCTTGGATTTTTCCGGGACAGAAACTTAAAATGGCTATAACTCTCAAACCGAGTGTCGGATCGGCACAATCTAGCCACCGTTGGAAATCTTTTTTCGATTAGATATCCGTGGAGCCCAAGATTGCATAAATCGGAGATATATTGAGGGAGATATGACCTTGGGAAGTTGTCTGCTACAGTTTTAGGCGGGAATTAAAAGGATCTCAATATTTGGAAAGTTGTAATTGTTAATTTTCAGTTTTTAGGAATTTTCTTGTAATTTGATTAGTTTCTTTATTAGGTTAGATTTAGTTTCTAAATTAGGACAGGTTAAAGTTGGAAAGTTTATTAAAAAGCATTGCTCCCTCTGGATCGTCTTGGACTCACCAGATTATTACTACAGTCGCACCCTACACTTGGGGTCCGAACAAGTTTTTGGCGCCGTTGCCGGGGAGCACCAGTTAAGGTAACTTTCTAACTTTCTATTTAAATTGTGCATTACTTTTGGCATCTTGCAAGAAATAGGGGTTGCATGCATGGAATGTTGAAATTGCCCTAATTTGGATTAGGAAAGTGCATGGAATGTTAGAAATTCACATCATTGATTTTTAGAAAATTCCAAAAAGTTACCAGAATTTCCAATTTTTTTTAGGATTTATTTTTAGTTAGCTCCTTAAAGAAGGAAAGTGAAACTAAGGCCTAAAGTTGCGTTCTTTGGTTAAGCTCGATGCCTAAGAAAAGCCTTGTCCCAAAAAGGAAGATAGTCAAGCTATTCGAAGCAAGTGGTTTTTAAGCGGGACCATTGTGACCTCACCACTTACCTGGGGGCTAACTTGGTCGAGTTAACTTCATAAGTTCGAGTTAAGGGCTAAGGTGAACTTTTTAACCTTTAGTGAGTTTAGTTGTTGTTCCAGGTTAGTTTCTTTATTTCCATCAATTTTTTTTAAATAATAAAAAAAAATTCAAGATTCTCAAAAAGAAGGATTGGCCTCCACCAATTTGGCAAAGAGATTTAGGGCATAGATTAAGAAGGAAGGAATCTCCGATTAAGAGTAATATTGAAAACTTTGAATCTCCTTTGAGACCATCACCAATGGTGAGTGGGTCCAGTACTGGCAATAACAATAATGACCGGCATGGCCAGAATGACAATGACAATGACAATAATGGGGAGGTAAACCAAAGGGCTAGGAGTTTACGAGACTACCTTTAACCCACATGGACAACCACACCTTCTTGCATGGTCGTCCCATCCAATGTGGGAAATTTTGAAATAAAGCCGGGCGTGATACAATTATTCCCTAAGTTCCATGGCCTCGATTCAGAAAGTGTGTACTCGCACTTAAGAGAATTTGAAGAAGTATGTACGACTTTACACTTCAATAATATTAGGGAGGGCATAGTTAAATTCAGATTATTCCCTTTTTCATTGAAGGAGAAGGCAAAAATATGGTTGCACTCCCTTAGGCCAAATTCGATTACCACTTGGAATGTTATGGTGCGAGAATTTTTGAAAAAGTTTTTCCCGCTTCACAAAACCAACATTTTGAGGAGACACATGATGAATTTCAAACAAAAAGACAAAGAGTCTTTCTTCAAGTGTTGGGAACGCTACAAAGAGCTCTTACAAGCCTGCCCACATCATGGATTCAAATCATGGCGCATAATTGGTATGTTTTATGATGGGTTAGCTTCTGAGATGCGCCAATTCGTTGAAACGATGTGTAATGGTGAGTTTTTGAGCAAAAACCCAGATGAAGCATGTGACTACTTAGATTCTTTGGCAGAAAGTGCCCAAAATTGGGCCACTTCGGATGGAGTTGATAATTCAAGGGAATCGAATAATCCTAAGGGAGGGGGAATATATCGACTTCAGGAAGATGAAATGGAACTCAATGCAAAAGTAGCCTCCCTAACCAGAAAAATTGAAGCCATGAAAATGGGGAAAAGCAAACAGCCCGTCACTGTGTGTGGTATTTATGATTGTGACACCCACTCTTCGGAGGATTGCCTAACAATCCTTGCTTTCAAAGAGGTGTTACAGGAAGAGGCCAATGCTACCAATACATATCAGAGGCCGTTCAACAATCAACTCGGTAACTCGTACAACCCCACCTGGAGAAACCATCCAAATTTTAGTTGGAGGAATGGGCCTACTGCTAATCAGGATTCGGTCCCCCAATGACCCATACATCAAGGTGGTGACTTTAGGCCCTCAACACAAGGAGACCAATACACACCACCCCCTCCACAGTCTCAAAATAGGTCTTGGGAGGATCTGCTGACAAATTTAATTCAAACTCAGAATTCCATCATTCAAAACAATCAACAATCTTTTCTAGACTTTCAAAAAGAGGTGAGAACCTCAATTTGCCAACTCAGCAATGCCCTTCAAAACATGGAGAAGGGGGCTTTCCCAGCCCAACCACACCCGAACCCTAAGGGACAATATGAAGTGGCCAATGCAGGTCCCTTTACCTCAAAGGAGTAGGTGCAATCTGTGACCACTTTGCGGAGTGGTAAAGAAATTTCAAAAGATGATCCGAAAAAAGGAAAATCACCTGCATACTCGGATCAAAAAGTTTTTTCAAATAAGGCTGAATTTGAAGAGGTCTTAGAAAAGGTTGCTGATGACAAAATGAAGGAACCCGAAATTTCTGTATACAAGCCTGTGGTCCCATTTCCCCAACGACTGAGATCGCCAAAGCAGATGGGCCCAAATGAGGAGATCCTGGATATCTTCAGAGAAGTCAAGATTAATATCCCGCTTTTGGATGCCATCAAACAGATTCCATCTTACGCTAAGTTCCTCAAAGATTTATGCACAATCAAGTGTAAGATACATGTTTCTAAGAGGGGAAATTCTATATGCACCCCTTGATATGCTGAGCTCCTTATGAACAATGATTTTTTTTTCCTAGAATGTGGGTGTGCTCAGCATATAAAGGGGTGCATATAGAATTTCCCTTCTAAGAGAGCTTTCTTAGCCGAGCAAGCAAGCTCGATTCTAAGACAAGATGCTCCCCCCAAATATAAAGATCCGGGATGCCCCACAGTACCATGCATCATTGGAAATTTCCAGATCGAACAGGCGTTACTCGACTTGGGGGCTAGTGTCAATCTACTTCCCTACTCGGTTTATCAACAGTTGGGGCTAGGCGAGTTGAAACCTACCCAGGTCACTCTTCAGCTCACTGACAGATCAATAAAGAAACCGAGGGGGATGGTAGAAGATGTCTTAGTACAAATAGAGAAGTTCTACTTCCCAGTGGACTTCATTGTTTTGGATACCCAACCTGTGGCAAACCCTAAAACTCAAATTCCGGTAATATTGGGTAGACCTTTCCTAGCCACTTCAAATGCACTAATCAATTGCCGGAATGGGGTAATGAAGCTTTCTTTCAGAAACATGACCATTGAGCTCAATGTTTTCAATGCGTGCAAACAAATGCGGGATGATGGTCCTGATTTTGAAGAGATTGACATGCTTGAGGCCATTGTTCAAGAATCTCTTGCGGAGTTCCCTGACCTCAATTCCTTTTACCCCTTTGAATCTGATTTGCCAAATTCTTTTAACATTGAAGATGATATTGTTCAGATGGCTAGTAGTGTGTGGAACCCAAGAAAATGAGGAGCTAGTGCCATCTGGGTCTAAGTCTCTTCCCTTTCAGGTGAGGCCACCCAAACCTGAGTTGAAACCCCTATCAGTTGACCTCAAATATTCATACCTAGGGGATGATGAAACGTTCCCGATAGTAATTTCTGTGCATCTAGACAAGGACCAAGAGTTGCAATTAATGGAAATACTTAAGTAGCACAAGGGTGCAATAGCATGGACTGTGACTGATCTTAAATGCATTGATCCCTACGTGTGTACCCACCATATTTACCTTGAAAAAAATGCAAAACCGTCCAGACAAATGCAATGCCGGCTCAACCCCACCATGCAGGAGGTGGTTAGGGCTGAGGTCTTAAAACTTTTGGATGTGGGTATCATCTATCCAATCTCAGATAGTCAGTGGGTCAGCCTTACCCAAGTAGTACCAATGAAAGCCGGCGTCATTGTAGTCAAGAATAATAAGGATGAACTCATCCCTAGCCGGATGCCCACAAGTTGGAGGGTATGTATTGACTACAGAAAGCTCAATGCGGTCACACGTAAGGACCATTTTCCGCTACCATTTTTGGACCAAATTTTGGAAAGGGTAGCAGGCCACCCATACTACTACTTCTTGGATGGATACTCAGGATACAACCAGATAGAGATCGCCCCTGAGGACCAAGAGAAAACCACATTCACATGTCCCTTCGGAACTTTTGCCTACCTGAGAATGCCCTTTGGACTGTGCAATGCTCCTGCAACTTTCCAACGATGCATGCTGAGCATATTCAGCAACATGGTGGAGCGTTTCCTTGAGGTCTTCATGGATGATTTCTCCGTTTTCGGTAATTCTTTCAATGACTGCTTAAGTAAATTGGAAAAGGTCCTTGTTAGATGTGAAGACAAGAACTTGGTGTTAAATTGGGAGAAATGTCACTTCATGGTTCAAAGGGAATAGTCCTTGGCCATATTGTTTCTTCCAAGGGAATGGAAGTTGACAAGTCGAAAATAGATCCGATCTCAAATCTGTCCGTCCCAAAAACGGTTAGAGATATCCGGTCGTTCTTAGGGCATGCAGGCTTTTACAGAAGGTTTATAAAAGATTTCAGCGCTATCTCAAGACCACTGTGCAACCATCTGTTAAAGATACTCAATTTGAGTGGACTGAAGCATGCCACGAAGCTTTCACCAAGCTAAAGGGCATGCTGACTTCCGCTCCAATTATGCAACCGCCTGACTGGATCCTGCCCTTTGAACTTATGTGTGATGCAAGTGATTATGCGGTTGGGGCTGTGCTGGGGCAACGTAAGGAAAAGAAACCTTATGTAATTTATTATGCAAGCTGGACTTTGAATAGCGTACAGATCAATTATTCCACTACAGAGAAAGAATTATTGGCTGTGGTCTTTGCGCTTGACAAATTCCGCTCATACTTGCTAGGATCCAAGATCACTGTGTTCACCGATCATTCGGTGCTAAAATATCTTCTTTCTAAAAAGGATGCAAAACCGCGCCTCATTCGTTGGATCTTTTTACTCCAAGAATTTGATATCGAAATCCGTGATAAGAAGGGAGTAGAAAATGCAATTGCAGATCACTTATCACGACTTGTCATTTCCGAATCTTTGGAATCCACACCCATCCGGGACAACTTCCCTGACGAACAATTGTTCGCAGTATCCCAATTACCCTGTTATGCAGATATTGCCAACTATCTTGCAACATGCACAGTCCCAGAACATTGGAACAAGCAAGATAGGGGAAAATTCTTTTCTGAGGTTCGGAACTTTTTCTGGGATGACCCTTATTTGTTTAAATACTGCCCAGACCAAATCATTAGGAGGTGTGTGCCAGATGATGAGCAAAATAGTGTCATCTCCTTTTGTCATTCACAAGCCTGTGGGGGCCATTTCTCTTCTAAAAAGATCGCCTTTAAGATTCTATAATGCGGTTTTTACTGGCCCACCCTTTTTAGAGATGCCCATGAATATTGCAAGTCTTGTGCACACTGTCAGAAATTGGGTTCCATCTCAAGAAGGAACATGACGCCCCTGGACCCAATTTTGATTATTGAGTTGTTTGATGTATGGGGTATAGATTTCATGGGACCGTTTCCCCAAAGTTTCGACTATCTCTACATTTTACTAGCTGTTGATTATGTGTCCAAGTGGATTGAAGCTATCCCATGTCGGAAAAATGATGCTAATGTTGTCAAGAAATTTCTGAATAAGCACATATTTTCTAGATTCGGGACCCCACGAGCCATCATTAGTGATGGTGGTACCCACTTCTGTAATCGTGTAATTGAAGCGTTGTTGAAAAAATATGGAATTACACACAAAGTGGCTACCCCTTATCACCAGCAGACCATTGGGCAAGTTACGGTCTCAAATCGGGAAATAAAACGTATATTGGAGACCACAGTAAACCCTACTCGAAAGGATTGGTCACTCCGACTAATCGACACATTATGGGCTTACCGCACTGCATTCAAAACTCCAATAGGCATGTCTCCATACCGACTGATTTATGGGAAAGCTTGCCATCTTCCGGTGGAGTTGGAACATAAAGCATATTGGGCACTAAAACAGCTAAACTTTGATACGAAGAAAGCTGGAATTAAAAGGAAATTCCAGATGAATGAATTGGAAGAGATTCGCAACGAGGCTTATCAAAGTTCTCGTATTTACAAAGACAGGACCAAGGCTTTCCATGATAAAAACATTTTTAGAAAATCTTTTCACCCTTCACAAAAAGTCCTTTACAATTCTCGTGTGCATCTTTTTCCTGGAAAGTTGAGATCTCGATGGAGTGGCCCCTTTATTGTTAAGCATGTTTTTCCGCATGGGGCAGTTGACTTGGAGAATCCCAAGGATGGTTCAGTTTTCAAAGTCAATGGGCAACGTCTAAAACCATTCTTGGAGCCATTTGATTCAGAGGACACTATTTTACCTCTGACTAGTCTTGACTATCAGGATTGATGAGTGTTGGATCTGAAAGCATTCAACTCTGTAAATAGATCTTGCTGCTTTGTTTTTGTGTCTTTTGCCTCATTTTGGACATATTCAACGGGAGAGCTACAGTATCCCAAGTGCTTTCTACACTTTACCCGCAGTTACTTTAATGTTCCTCATGTTTCATACATTTCATTGCATTTCATTCATTTTATCATCGAGGACGATGTTCACGCTAGGTTGGGGGGTGGGGACAAACACACTTGTCTGTTGTTAGATAGAATTTTTACACATTTGTGTTTGGATTTTAGTTTTTTTAGGAAAAAATTCTAAAATTTTTCAAAAATTTTGCTATTTCTATTGGTTTTAGGGTTTTTGAAAGAAAAAAAAGGGAAATTTCGAAAAGTATTTTTACAAAACGAAGATACCTTGAATTTCGGAATTTTCGATGCTTTGGGCAAAAAAATAACAGATGGTTCACTATTTTGTTTAAGGAAAGAGTTTTTGGAAAAGTGCTGAATTTTGATCCCTCACTTTTACATAGTCTGTGTACGTTCTCAAGGTTTTAAATGTGAAGTCATGATTTCCGTTTTCTTTGACGATTGGATTGAAAATATGATGGGAAACCGACCCTTAGTTTCACAGTCTCTTGGTTCATATGGGTGGTCTGATTAGCCACAAACCATTGAGTTAATTCGGGTACGTGGAAAGGGCTACCTATTGTTGGAGACCGTAGCAAAAAAAAAAAAAAAAAAAAAAAAAAAAAAAGTTATGTGACTAGTTTGGGTTCGTAGCCTTTTTAACCCGAGCCAGTAAGCCCATAGGGGTGTTTACATACCTAGTGCCCTAAAGACATATGTTTTGGGAGTCATTGGCCGAATGCTTGTTACATGGGTTAATTAGAAAGCTTAAAGGATCTGGGCATTGCACAGTCACGTGTGTGTTAAAAAAACTAAATAAAAAAAAAGGAAAAAAAAAGAAAAAAGCCTTTGAAAAAACAGTAGTGTGAAAGCCGTCATGGTCGCCTTGAGAGGAAGACTGTTTTTCTTTGCTAAGGTTAGGTGGCCAAGAATTTTGAATAAAAAATCGTTTTCACGGAAATTTTTGGTGGATCATTTGATGCCTATGTTTTTTTTCGTATATGTACTTATCACCATGCACGATCAATTCAGCATGATTTCGAGAATTTCTGACCAAAAGATGAGATTTGTGAACCTAATTTAAGACTTGCCTTTAAAAATTCCAAGAATCGAGAATATCCGATGTTTGTAAATTTTCTTTTGGAAAAGTTCCCATGGTTTTGTTAGGTTTCTACTTTGGATTGAAAAAAAAAAAAGAAAAAAGAATTTTGTGGGTATATTCATTGCAAACCCTCACGAGACACAACTCGTACACTAGGGGGAACCTAGGGGTTTAAGGGCTTACTGCATACGCTAAATGCAGTCGAGAGTGCCAGCGAAAGTGGTGTTTTTCATTTCTGTTTTCTGCATTAGT
This sequence comes from Umbellularia californica, assembly GCA_028538565.1. Taxonomy (NCBI): domain Eukaryota; kingdom Viridiplantae; phylum Streptophyta; class Magnoliopsida; order Laurales; family Lauraceae; genus Umbellularia; species Umbellularia californica. Next base: position 58,671,607 of record JAPQWN010000007.1, read on the forward strand.
TTGTTTTCTTTAGGATTAGTTTATGTGTTTTATTCATTGTCACTTATTTTGCTAAGGGACTAGCAAAAGGTTGGTTGGGGGGTATGATAAGTCCACAAAACTAGGTCATTAAGTCATCATTTCATTAGCATTTGTGGATTTAATTAGGTTTAATTGCATAGAATTGCATTTAATTTCATGATTACATGCATTTGAGGATATTTTTGGAAACATGGTCAAAATTGGTCAAAATTCATTGAAGTGCATGACTTTTGTGAAATTAAGTTTTTCTCATCTCATTTATCACCCCAAAATTAGGCTTTTGGCTTCATCAATGCATATCTTGCTATTTTTGGAAAGTTTGTCATTTTAGTGCATTACTAGGCATGTAGGATCCCATACATGGTTCATAATTATTTTCTTACATATGATTAATGTTAAATTATTTCTTTCAATTTGTAGGAGAAATTAACATGGGTCCCACACACCCCATTGCATGCCAACATAGAAGCTTCCATTTGTGCACAATTATTCTCGGATTTTTTCAGGGGCAGAAACTTAAAATGGACATAACTCTCAAACCGAGTGTCGGATCGGCGCAATCTAGCCACCATTTTAAAGCTCTTTTCGAGTAGATATCCTTGGAGCCCAAGATTACATACATCGGAGCTATATTGAAGGAGATATGACCTTGGGAAGTTGTCTGCTATAGTTTTAGGCGGGAATTACAAGGAATCTCAATATTTGGAAAGTTGTAATTGTTAATTTTCAGTTTTTAGGAATTTTCTTGTAATTTGATTAGTTTCTTTATTAGGTTAGATTTAGTTTCTAAATTAGGACAGGTAAAAGTTGGAAAGTTTCTTAAAAAGCATTGCTCCCAGTGGATCGACCTGGACTCACTAGATTATTACTACAGTCGCACCCTACACTTGGGGTCCGATCACCTTGCACCAAATCAGTCATTTTGCGTGAAAATGTAATTTTTTTTTTTTTTTTTTTAACATTCTCTACTAGGGTCCTTATCTATCTTTTTTTTTTCAAATGTTAAGGGTTCCTAGCGACCCTGAGTTCAAGCCGTTCATACATTTTAGGACTTAGAAGCTCAATTTTCCCTCTTATTTGTCTCCTTCTTCTTTCTTAGTGTCGACTGCGACTCCACATCAGCTGCCAAGCGTATTTACAGTGGTTCCCAATGGTCCTCCATCGAGCCATGATGACATGGAACTAGGAATTATGAAAATGGTTTCTGAAAAGTAAAAAACCATGTTTAATGGCGAAGTACAAACTCCACATTTCCATTGGTCTGCCTCAAACAATAGCACATGCACTTTAATGTTCTCCACCAAACGACGACATGTGGCTTTAATGGTCTTCAAGATGTGGGAATATCCTACGGAGGTGAAGCAAGTCGAGCATGGTCATTTTGTTCCAAGAAAAGGAAATGATGGATGTGTTTCATGCATACACTGCAGGGTCGATAGACACCCTTAACAATATAAATAAAGGTCGATTGAGACCCTACAAACAAAGTAAATAAGAGTTTTGTGAAGGTTACGATAGACCGCAGGGTCTCAATTGACCCTTTAACATTGCAAATGAAGGTCGATAGGGACCCTAGTAGAGATGTTAAATATAATACAATTTCAGGCAAAATGACCGATTTGGTGTAAGGGCACTTAAAATTACTTTTTCTGTATGGTGGTCACTTAATCTCTTTTTTCTGGTTAAATCTCCTTAAAAAAAACAATATTGTTCTAGATTTAATAAAATAAAGTTTCATCAATTTAATAAGTCAATCGTGATCATAATAAAGATATTTATTTATTCACATACGAAATGACATATGACTCCCTCCTGATTCCCACACACAAATAAAAAAGTGTTTATGCTTGCGGTTATATGAATAATTATTGAAAAATGCATGTATATGTTGGAATGAATGTTTTAAAATAGATTAACACACACACACACACACACATATATGAGAGATATTTAAATGAGAACCAGTTCCCACCGTGCTTCTATGAGAACTATTGATGGAGCCCACCTAGCAACCAATCCAGATTGTGCACAAAAAGGGACCCCCCTAATAGTCACTAATCTCGAGGTTTGGCCGAGGGCCACTCATGGCATAAATGTGTTTATTATAATGAAACTTTTACCGGGGGCCACTTATGGCCGCTGCAACAACTAATTTTTACCCTTACTCATCCCCATGACTGACGCTAAAAACTAGGGGTGTAAAAGAAAACTGAAAAACCGTCGATCCAAACCGAATCGAACCACGGTTAATAATTGTATTTCACTGTTTGATTACGGTTACGGTTCATGAAATCCAAAAACCATATGGTTTGGTTTGGTTACGGTTTCCCTAATAACCCACAGTTATTAATCGAATAGAACAGTAAAATACGGTTCGGTTAATCGCACACGATTAACCATACCATTATACAAATAAAAGAAAAATCAGAGGGGCTAAATGAAATAGTTCATAACTTATGTATAAGTAATAAAACAAACCCTAGCTCTCTCATCTCCCAGCCCCTTTCTCGCCTCTTTCTCTAGACTCCCAGCCCCTTTTTCGCCTCTCTCTCTATCTATTTCTGTCTTCCCTTCCAAGTACCAGTTCGTCTCTTACATGGAGTCTTATGCTGCCAATTTCTCCATTGAGCCGAGGTTCGGACAGTGGGTCCAGAGTGCTGAGTTTGATTCAGCTTGTGGGTTCTGGAGGGTCCGAATCCAAGACTCCATGTACATGACTTGGTGGCTGACCGTTGCCATTGGAGAGAATGCCAAGCCCGTGATCCCTTCTATCTCAGGGATTGATAGGTTTGAAGGCCCTATTATTCATACCAGCCTGTATAAGTCTGGAGCTGGTTTTCGTCACAAGAAAGTTTTGGTGATGGGGTGTGGCAATTTTGGCATGGAAGTTAGCTTGGATCTCTGTAGCCACAATGCAACCCCTCATATGGTGGTTTGGAACTCTGTAAGTTAGCGTACAAATATATCTTCTTCTTTACTGTCATGATTATTGGTTTTTTTTTTTTTTAAATCTTAGGATTGTTAATGGAATAATATGGCTCTAATTTTGCTTTGAATTGGTTATCAATGTCCACTAAGCCATCAACTGAACAAATTTTTCCGTGGTTATTAACCGTAACCGAACCGTCTAATACGGTTAACTGCGGTTCAGTTTTTCACGGTTTTTGTGAATATGGTTATGGTTACGGTTTTAAAAGACATAAAACCACGGTTATGGTTCGGTTAACGGTTTTTCGAAAATGACCGGTTAACAGAACCGTTACACCCCTACTAAAAACTCCTTTTACCCTCGAAAATATTCGATGTTGTTATAAATTCGATGGTACAAACAAAAACTTTCCCTCGTGCCCTTCGCGCCATTGGACTAATGCTTTTAAAGACAGTCATATCGGGGGCCGCCGGTAAAAATAACTTAAAAATTGCGTTACCGCGGGGGTCGGCTTTAGCCATTACAATAAGTATCTTCTAGCGATGAATTTTACTGGCCATCGCTATAAGTCCGACGCTAAAAATGTATTTTTTTGTAGTGCCATCCAAATGGACTGGACCGTTTGGATGGAGGGTTGCTTTTTCTTTTTAAATATGAACCCATTAGACTCACGGGCCACGGATGAAGGGGTTAGGGGCATGTGATTGGGGTCAAACTTGATACTTGGAGTGGCCCCACGTAGAGTTTTCCCCTTTGGTCCCATCTAAATGGACTCCATAGAAAGTTCTCGCTGATATATATATATATATATATATATATATATATGAAAAATATTCAAGTGAGAACTAGTTCTTACCTATTGTATGAGAACTTTTTTGTAGGGCCCAACTAGCAACCCATCCAAACCTATCAACAAATAAGGAACCCCCTAATAGTCACTAATCCCAAGGATTGGCACACATCCGAATGTATTGAACCGTTGGATCGAGGGTTGGATATTTTTTTTAATATGAAGCCATTAAACTTGTGGGCCACGGGTAAAGGGGTTAGGGGCATGTGTTTGGGGTCAAACTTGATACTTGGGGTGATCTCACATACATCTTTCCATCCCGCCTAGTCCTATCCCCAAATGGGGCCCACAATTGGGCCCACAAAAAAGTTCTCACATAATATGTGAGAATAGTTCCCACCTGAATATTACCCTATATATATAGGGGCCCCTAAGCTCAAGCTTAGGATAAGGTAAGCTAAGTATGTGGTGGGGCCCATCTAGGGACCCACATGGGGATGGGGTTGGGGGGATTTCAAGGATTACCTGGGATTTTCATCTCTGCAAAAAATCAGCCCCAACCGTGATTTCTATCATCTCCATATGAGCCCAAAAGTTTAATGGTTAATAGTCCATTCGGATCAATACATTGTCGATCCAACGGTCCAGTAAATTCGGATCTGACTGAAAGTCGGTGGACATGTGCAATTTAGAGGGGTCATATGTTTGGGGATGGACCAAAGGTGGGTCCCACAAGCATGAGCTTACGAGATTTTATCCTAAACTTGAGCTTAGGAGAGCCTTGCTCATATATATATATATATATATATATATATATAATTGTATTATTTTATATATAACCAATCTAATGAATTACTTGTAATAGCACACTAGTCCACGAGAATTACTTCAAAGGCGAAACCCAAAAGTAAAATCGTAGTGGGGAAGGGGGTAGTATGCGTTTTTGGCATGATGATTGGGTGGGTGTGGGTTCTTTGCGTTTGAGATTTCTAAGATTGTTTAGGGTTGTTTTTAATAAAGAGTCCTCTATCAAAGATTGTTCTGTTTAGGTTGGAGATAAGGTTTCTTGAGAAGTGACTATGAGAAGGGTTATTCGTCAATCGGAGTCAGGTGAGTCTTAGTCCTTGTCCAAGATTTTGGTTAACATTTTCTTATACAGGAACTCAACAGATTCTCGTATTTGGAAGCCTGATTCTTGGGGTCTCAAATCCTTTTACAAGGAATTGGATCTAGTTGGAGAAGTCCGGTCTCTCTGTGCCTTGGTTTGGGTGGGTCTTGCCCCACCTAGAGTGGATGTATTTTGTTGGTTTGCAGTGGCAGGCATGATTTCGACGGTAGATATGCTAAAGAGGAGGGTGGTTGTGATCATGGGTTCAATCTTAGATGTATGTTGGCTTTGCAGGAGGACGAGGGAGTCAATAGATTTTCTTTTTGTTCACTGTGAAATTGTATCGTCTGTTTAGGGGCATGCCTTTATTAAATGTAGAATAGATTGGTGTGTCTCAGGGTCGTTGGAGTAGAGGAGAATTGTCTTTGAAAAGTAGTCTCATTCTAGCAGTGCCATTAAGGATTGCTAAATGGGCTAGTGTTAGAAAAGAATGTTAAGATCTAAAGACTAAGAACATTTTGCATAATTGGGAAGCATGTTTGAAGATGAGAGCCTCTATAAAGAAACTAAGGTCTCTTGTGCGTCCTGAAGTTCAATGTGGATGGAGCGACACGTGGTAAACCAGGGTTGGTGATGTTGGGACCAAAGACTCTAATGAGGTAGACATCTTGGTCATTGTAATGACTTGGGCCCATTATCCACTTGATATTATCCACTTTGATCTAAATCTCACGGCTTTAAAACACGTCATGTGGGTTAAGGCTAGGTCGTATATATATGCCCAGCGTTAGGACTTGGATGTTTCTGATGTGAGACTTAGACAAGCCCTCACTATGTTAACCAAAGCAGTCCGCCCTTTCCTTGGACAGATCGCCCCTCTTGATGTGATCAATATAAATCATAAAATACCGCAAGTGTACGGGTGTCTAGATGAGACAGTGGCAAGAAGGGGTCGAACCCACAAGGAGCTAATTAAAGAAACTTTTAAATTAAGAAAACTAATTAACTAACAATTAAGAAAAGTTTTGAGTTCTTAGATAAGAAAATAAGCAACTAATTTAGAAATTCGAAATCTACCAATTAATGAAGATTATTAGAGCATAGGAATCCAATAAGCATCCACCAATTATTTATCAAGTAACCCTAACTTGTTCCAATTTTTACTTCAAATCAAAGACAAATCAATGTTTTTAATTTGGAAAATCTAACTTTTAAAATCCCTTTTTAATTATAAAAATTCAAAACTCAAGACTTCCTTCATCTCATAAAAGAATAAAAATAATTTAAGCATCACCCATCAAAAGTAAGCATAAACCATCAAAAGATCTAAATCCTAAGCATGGCCTATCAAACCTAAGCATGAGTAGTAAAAAACTAATTTTTATTTTTAGAAATAAAAATAGAGATTTGCCTAGGCACGAAGACAAGCCTATTAACCATTAAGCACATAATCATGGAACACAAATTAGAATTACTAAACAAATAAAAAGACATTTACTTACCTTCATCCATAACTCTAATCAAGAAAATTAGCCCGCCATTGCAAAGCATGCTTCTTGATTTATCGTTAAAAATTGCATCTTTACAACTTCTCCTTCACAAGTTTTCTCCTTCACAATAAGTCCTTGGACATGGCCCAAGAATACCAAAAATAAAAATAAACTAATGGAAAAGAAGAAACGAAGAAAAAGAAAGGAATAGGAGAGAGGGAGAGCTTTGGACGTATGGAATATGTTATGGGTCTCCATCATGCCTCCTTTTATGCTTTTTGTAAACCCTTTTTAGTAAAGAAGTACCCTCCTTTTAGGTCTCTTTTTTCCTTATTTATAGGGATTCTTTCTTGTTCTCCAAGCTAACTTTTTTCTTTGGAAAGACTTTTAAATTTGAGAGATCTCCTTACCTTATTAGGTTTCTTCATGCATACACTTTCCTTGTACAATTCCAAGAATATCTCTAAAAATCCCATGATGATGTAAAGGGAATAAACTTTCTAAATATTGAGATTTCTTGCAATTCCCGCCTAAAATTATAGCAGACAACTTCCAGAGGTCATATCTCCCTCAATATAGCTCTGATTTTGGCAATCTTGGGCTCCACGGATATCTACTCGAAAAGTTCTTTCCAATGGTGGCTAGATAACGCCGATCCGACACTCGGTTTGAGAGTTATGACCATTTTAAGTTGCCACCCCTTAAAAATCCGGGAATAATTGTGTAAAAATGGAAGCTTCTATGTTGGCATGCAATGGGGGTGTGTGGGGCCCATGTTGGACGTCCAAGCATGCTTGGACTCTCTCTTAGCTTGCTTATTTGACTTTTCTTTGACATCTCTTCTCAAATTTCATCAATGTAGGTCCCATGTTGATTTCTCCTACAAATTAAAAGAGGCAATTTTAACATTAATCATATGTAAGAAAATAATTATGAATCATGTATGGGACCCTATATTCTTAGTGATGCACCAAAATGACCAACTTTCCAAAAATAGCACATGGTGCCAAAAATAACAAGATATGCATTGATGAAACCAAAAGCCTAATTTTGGGGTGATAAATGAGATGAGAAAAACTTAATTTCAAAAAGTCATGCAATTCAATGAATTTTGACCAATTTTGACCATTTCTCCAAAAATATCCTCAAATGCATGTAATCATGAAATTAAATGCAATTCTATGCAATTAAACCTAATTAAGTCCACAAATGCTAATGAAATGATGACTTAATGACCTAGTTTTATGGACTTATCACTCCCCCATTGGAAATATAGTTGTCCTCGACTTTGATACTATTTTATAACGACCTGAGCCCACTATCCATATGATATTATCTACTTTGACAGAAGTGTCACAGCTTTAAAACGAGTCATGTGGTATGAGAGTACTCTTTTGAGGCAAGACTAGGTCAAGTGATCCGATGAGCAAAGAGGCGTGATCTGCCTAGGGAGAGGTGGAGTGTTTCGGCTAGCATCGTGAGGCCTTGTTCAAGTCCCACATTAGAAACATTCATGTCTTGACCCTGGGTACGTATATATGTGTGACTTGGTCTTAACCCCACATGACACGTTTTAAAGTGGTGAGACTTCAGTCTAGGCGGACAATATCATTTGAAAAGAGGGCCCGAGTCATTATAGAATGGTATCAGAATCGATGACAGCTCTCTTTTTGGTGGGAGGCAAGACTAGGTCCAATGATTTTGTGAGCCAAGAGGTGCTATCTGCCTAGGGGAAGTGGCCTTATGTGTGACTTGGCCTTAATCTCACATGGTGCATTTTAAAGCCGTAAGACTTTGGTCAAAGTGAACTATATGATGTGAATAGCCGGCCTGGGTCATTACAAAATGGTTGAGCTCTAAACTTTGAACGAGGTAACCTTGATACATTGAGTTCCATGGGCTGCATAAAACACTCTCTAAGAACTACCATGGGAGCATTTCCATGGACAATGTACGTGAGGCACGATGTCAACACTACTAGATCACTGAATAAGGGTTTGGCTTAGGTTGGGTCCATAAAATACCCAGACTTTTACCCAGATTACAAAAAGGGAATCTCAACATAGACCAAGGCCTGAATAAGGGGCCTGGATCCTTACTTCTACTGAATCAAGAGCTAGATTCTAATATAAAATGATTAATATACTTGTATCATCTACAACTAGCGAAAAGCCCCGTGCTTAGCACATGAAACGTTATTCACAAGATTATATAGTGAAAAATATTATAAAAAAGACTTTGTAAATAGAGAGGGGATGTAGAGAGTAAAGAGAAGAGAACGGACACATAAAGAAAATGAAAGGATGCATTAAAATGTTGAAAACATATCGAGAAGAGGAAATGAGTGGAGAGAAATGAGGAGTTTTAGTATTAAAGAGTCGTAAATGAAGAGCTTCGGTAGTAATTAAAGAGGGTTTAAAAACGGAGAGGGTAGAATCAATCTATTAAAAGAAGGGGTCAAAACAAAATTCATAGGGTCCAAATCAAATTGTAATTAATCTTTGATTTCTCAGTTCGCTTCATATTTGATGAATTCTATATATATTATATATTCATTTCAGTTTAGTTTTATTGTAAAATGATTGTTATAGAAAATTAATAACTATATAGGAAATCATATAAAATAGTTATTTCAAAAGTTTGATCATCTATGCTTAAAGTACAATGAATAAGTATGAAAATAATAACGAAAGTATTTATAGGGGCCAATATTCTAAAAATATAGTTATTTTTATAAATACCTCATAGATAAATTCCAACTCCCGGTCAATATTCCAAAATGGGGATGGGTCCCTTCCTCATTAATTGATTTTAACTTTTTGTTGATAACTATTAACAAAAAGATGTTTTATGGTGTAGTGGTAAGGTTGCCCCTTTGAAATTCATTGTCTTGAGTTCGAGTCTTAGTACATATCATGTTTAATTTTTCCCACGTCATTAAAAAGGTTTTATATCTGACTCGACCTAATTTACCCCGACCCGTTTGTTAGGGTCAAACTAAATTAAATTGGATGAGTCAAAATCAATTACCTAATTTACCCCAACTCGACCCGTTTGCTTTAAAATGTTTTATATCTGACCCGGCCTAATTTACCCCTACCCGACCCGTTTGTTAGGGTCAAACTAATTAAATTGGATGAGTCAAAATCAATTACCTAATTTACCCCGACCCGACCCGTTTGCTAGGGTTAAACTAAATTAAATTGGATGAGTCAAAATCAATTACCCAATTTACCCCAATCCGACCCGTTTGCTTAAAAATGTTTTATATTTGACCCAACCTAATTTACCCCAACCCGACCTGTTTGTTAGGGTCAAACTAAATTTAATTGGATGAGTCAAAATCAATTACCTAATTTACCCCGACCCGACCCGTTTGCTAGGGTCAAAGTAAATTAAATTGGATGAGTCAAAATCAATTACCTAATTTACCTCAACCCGACCCTTTTGCTAGGGTCAAACTAAATCAAATTGGATGAGTCAAAATCAAGTGGAGCGAATTGAAACTAATTTCAATTTGAAACCACTTCGCTTCATATTATAATTATATAAATATAATGGGGGCATCCGGAACTTGTGCTTCGGTGCAAAACCTTCTTAGACATGTCTTCAATCTTTGGGAGGCTTTTCACCATTTTTATGAGTCTTCAAAGTTGACCAAAATCAACCTTCAACAGTGTTGTTCGGTTGCTACCTTGCTGCACTTGTTTCCCTGGATCTTGTTGGCTTCAAACGTCTGCAAATGACTCAAGAAGCTCCTGAATCTTTGGTTTCAACGCCCGGGAGGCAAAACTTGATGCGAAGGAGGCTTCCCATTGCTTTTAAACTTGATTTTGACCAAGTTTTATATCAAAATTGACCTCGGTCGAAGACGGGTTTAAAATACCATCCTTTGGTGCAGATCTGGAAACTTTGCAATTTTTAACATGCCAATAGACATGAGAGCGAAACCATTGAAACCAGCTTTCACTTCCAATATATAGCTTTGTCTAGCCATTCCATAATTCTATTTGGGCCTAAAAGTCTTCCCCTACCTCTTTTAGATAATAATCTAATGAAAGTGTAAATTAAGTTGTCATAACAATAAAAGAAAGCATGGACTGCATCTTATGCCCAATAGTAACGTTCAGGCCTAGCTAACTTAAGACCCAACTGCTAGTATGTCAAACTTTGGTTTGGGAATTCTTTACGTTCTCTAGCAAGGCCCATCCAAAGATTGAATCAATGCTTGATTATTAATTTCACAGGTTGATCTTGGTCGACGACTGGAGGTCCATGTGTGTACTAGGCTTGATTCAGGGTCAAGAAATTGCTAGCCCTGGGCTGAGTCTTGAAATCAGGTCAGGATGCAGATCACTAGTCCCAAAAATGGGTTCAATACAAGCCCATGGCAATATAAATTGATTATGGGGTCAAGCTTATCCAAAGTTTGTAACGAGTTAAAAAGAAAGAAAAAAGGCCCAAACAGCCTGTTTAGCAGTTAGGGTAAGGTCGGGCTCACTAGAAAATGTGTAACTCCTTTGGGCCAGTCGGTGAGGCCTTTTGTGCTACCCCAGCCTTAAGTGAAATTGAGTCATTATAACGCATATGTTACTTGAGGCTCATAAAACATTGGGATGAATTGGGTCTCTGAAGTCTGAATATTAAATCCCAAAGGATCCGAACTGAAAAATTGGGTAGTTGCCCAAGACTTGAACCCTTTTTAATTTGAATCAGAGTTGAGGTCCAGGTTTAGATCCATGGTTGAACCATCAACTCACCATGATGACACTCAAGGTGCTTCAATCAACAATGAAAGAATTGCAGAAACTCTTCTTGAAGCAGCAGCGCAAGAACTCTCACTAAATCTCTCAAAGGATGCACAAAGCTTTGGATGGGAGAGAGGTGAGGTTCTAGAGTAGCAAGAGAGTTGTTTAAATAGGCTTTGGGTCGCGCTTAGGGTTTTCCAAGTTGATTAGAAATTAAACATCCAAGGGAGAGAAAATAGGAAAAGGTTCCCAAACTGGCTAGAAGACTTTCGCGAAGTTTGATCGACCCAAACTTGGGTTACGTCGACCTAACATGAAATCTATTTCGAAACCTTGAGACAACAACATAACTCGCTCGACCCAGACTGGGGTTCGCTCGACCCAACTTGGGATCTGTCTCGGGTTTGGTTGCTTGACAGTGGAGCTTGAAATTCTGTGGTTTTTCTTCCTCAATCTTCATGATGATCCATACTACAGCCCAAAATTAAAAAATAGAAAATTACAACTCTATTTGGATTCGAGTTTTGATCGAAACCCAAGAATTGCCAACCAAAAGAAAAAAAACACTAATATTCACTAATTGAAGGCTAGATTTTTATGGCCAGGCAAAACTCAATCTAAATATTTGATTCATGTTGCCTGGGGAAAGGTATCAAAGCCAGTTGAAGAAGGGGGCTGGGTTGTTGAGTTCTGCATATTTAGAATTTAGTTGCTTTAGCACACTCAGTTTGGGGATTCTTATCAAAACCAAATGCTTTTTGGGTCAAAATATTGAGCCAGAAATATCTACAATATTCATCATCTTTTGAAGAATATAAGATCAAAGTAAGGATTCTCCATTCTGGGAGGCCCTTAACCAAATCAAATCGATTCCCTTGACTATCAAAGTTGGGTTGTTGGTAATGGCAAACAAATTAAACTTTTGGAGATAAATGGATTCCAACTTTGAGAGGTTTGGTCCGTTTGGAAGAATATCAAATGAAAACCCCCACAGATATGATCTGGGACTCAAATTTCCCGGGTATTGGACTTGATGAGAGAATTGGAGAGCGGTATCTTATGGAATTTAAATTCGTGAATCAATTTTTTGATGAAGATGTAGTCCCAAAAATCTAGTCCATTCCTATTGGGGCCTAGATGTTAGGTGTTGGGGATCAGACCCAGCAGTCACTTGCTCCCTTAAATTCATTTATAGTAGGCTATCTAAACTATTCATAGGCCCCCATCTACCAGGAAAAGATAATGGAAGTTGGATATTTCATCTAAATTGAAGTTCTTTGCTTACTTCTCAGTAATAGACTTCCCACAAAAACCAGACTAGCCAAATTTGATGCTTCTGTAGATACCTATTGTTCCTTATACCAATCTAAAATTTGAGGACTATTTCATCTTTTGAAGTTTTTTTGCTTCTGTAGACTTCTTAGCAATTTTGTGGACAACTGCTTCCTATGTTTACATTTTTGGTACAAAATCCAAGATAATAAGTGGGGTTCGTAAGAGTATATTTAGATTTTCACCCTCAAAATATATTAGTTGATCGAGGTGCATTTGGCAAGTCTAAAAGTAGGATACATTTGACTTAATTATAAATAACCCGAAGATGATGGATTCGGATGTGGAGACTCCGACACGCGGACGGAGATCTATGTGCGTTTCGGCTATTGGGAAGCTCCGCGGATCTCTTCGCCCCTTGTCTTTCCTATGGGATCGAATTATACCAACCCTAGGGCTCCCTTATCTTATATAGACAAGTTCCAAAGAGTCACACTTACTAGAGACTTTTTCACCAAGAAACCCACTTCCAATAATCCTATTGGGAGTCTTATTAGTGGGACCAGATCAAGTCTTACATTAAGTAGGATTGTATTATCTATTAACATCTGCCCTGCTTGATCTGATGTGGGACCTGTGGCATGCGGGCCACACGATTTCCTACAATCTCCCACTTGGCACGAATGCCATGTGCATCAAACATATCTCAGTCCCATACGCATCACATGCCTTGCAAAAACCTTTGTAGGCAAAGCCTTGGTGTGAGCGTTAGCCATCAATTCCTCTGAAGGCATATAAAATATTTCTATATCATTCTTTTCAGCCTTCTCTTTGATGAAGTGATACTTTATCTCAACATGTTTTGATCGGCTGTTGAACTCTTGCTCATTCACAATGGATATTGCAGATGTGCGATCTACGTTCATTGGGACATGTTCTTTTTCTCCAATTATTTCCAAATCAGTTAGTAAATATTTTAACCAAAGTGTCTCCCAAACTGCTTTACTGCAAGCTATATACTCAGCTTCGGCTGTCGCCGTAGAGGTTTGTTTCTTACTACCCTAAGAAACTGCACCTCCTCCGAGGGTAAACACATAGCCGGCTGTTGACTTTCTCTAGTCTAAATCACCGGCCCAATTTCCATCTAAGTAGCCGCGCAGTTCCAGGACTTCACATTGATAACACAGACGAAGATTCACTGTTCCTTTGATGTACCGCGGAATCCTTTTAACCGCATACCAATGTTGTAATCTTGGGTTACTTTGGAATTTGCTTACGAAACCCACGGCGAATGCAAGGTCTCGTCTCGTACACAGCATCACATACGTGATGTTGCCCACAATTTGAGCATAAGATTTCATTCTCATCACTTTCTTATCCTGTTCGTTTGTGGGTCCCTGATCATTGGACAATTTTATGCTCTTGCAGATGGGAGTGCCAATTGGTTTACACATAGCCATATCAAACCGTTTCAACACAGTTTCCAAATAGGATCCCTGTGATAAAGTCAATAGCCTATTCCGACAATCACGGGTTATTTCAATGCCAAGGACATACTCTGCCTCGCCCATGTCTTTCATCTCGAATATTGACTTTAACCATTGTTTGATTTCATTTACGGCTTCTAATTGATCACCGGCGATTAAAATGTCATCCACATATAATGACAAATATAAGTAATTACTCCTACTGCGTTTAATATAAAAACATGTGTCTACATTATTGGGACAAATCCTATTTCACCTATGGCCTGGTGAAATTTTCTATAGCATTGTCTCGAGGCTTGTTTTAATCCATACAATGCGTTATTAAGTTTGTACACTTTATCCTCGTGACCTTGCACCGCAAACCCCTTGGGTTGTTTAATATAAATTTTTTCTTCTAATTAGCCATTCAAAAATGCAGTTTTCACATCCATTTGGTGCAATTAAAGGTCATGACATGCTACCAATGCCGCTAAGGTTCGTATGGATTGGAATTTTACAACTGGAAAAAACGTCTCCTCGTAATCTATTCCTTTCACTTGAGTTAATCCCTTAGCTACTAGCCGTGCTTTATATTTGTCTAAGGATCCATCCAACTTTAGTTTCTTTCTAAGAACCCATTTACATCCAATGGCTTTTCGATCTTTTAGAAGATCAACCAATTGCCATACTTGGTTCTTTTCGATTGATTCTATTTCCTCTCTCATAGCCTCTAACCAATACTGCGCATCTTGCGCTTTGATCGCTTGAGAGTAGGAATTCGGATCCAAATCTTGCACGGTTTCCAATAAACTGCAATAATCATCTAGATATGCTGGTTTTTTCCTCGCCCGAATCGGCTTGCCAATCGGCTCATCGGGTTGTTCAATAACCTCAAGTGGTCCTTGGCTAGGAATTCTATGTCCAACGTCCCCTTCGTCGGAACCCCCACTTGCTTGAACCTCCTTGCCCTTAGAGATTTCATATAATTCCACACATTGTGATTCTACTCTAGGACTGACCATCGGATCCTCAAGGAATAACAAATCTCGGCATTCCATGATTATCCTGTTGTCGTGCTCATACACACGATATCCTTTGAAATGTAATGGGTAGCCAATGAAAGTACAATTTTTATTCGTTTGTGCTTGCAATTTATATCTTTCCTGTGGTGGTAGCAAGACATGTACAGGACAACCCCAAACTCTCACATGTTCTAATTTTGATTTGGCACCAGTCCATAATTCACACGGGGTCTTGGGCATACTTTTGGAGGGTACTCTATTGTGCCGTGTTTAATGCTTCTCCCCACAAATACAATGAAAGTCTCGCGTGGCTTTTCATTGACCTTACCACATCCATTAAAGTTCTATTCCTCCTCTCAGCCATGCCATTTTGTTGTGGGGTGTATGGAATCGAATATTTATGAATGATTCATTCACGTGTACAGAGTATTCTTTAAACAGTTTTGAGGTATATTCACCCCCTTATCGGATCTAATCCGTTTTATTTTCTTGCCCTTTTGATTTTGGACCTCAGCAGCATATGTTTGAAATATATTTAAGGCCTCACATTTGTGTTTAATCAGGTATTCATAACCATATCTACTGTAGTCATCAATAAATGTGATAAAATAGTCCTCCCTCGTTCTATTTTGGACATTCAATGGTCCACAAATATCAGAATGAATTATGGTCAATGTTCTGAACTTTTAGTTCCTTTTGGAAATGGTTTCTTGACCATTTTTCCACTTAGACATGGTTCACATAATAGGTACTCCACTTTACCTAAATCTGGTAAGAGTCAATCTGGTAAGAGTCAATCCCTAACCATTCTACTTATTCTGTTTTTATTAATGTGCCATAATCTCATATGCCATAACATTGCCAAACCATCCATGCAAACATTCACACACACATAATAATGAGAACTAGATTTTATTTTATGCAAACATTCACACACACAGAATAATGAGAACTAGATTTTATTTTATCATTAAGAGTGTTCAGCAAATACAATTTATCAGAAAAAAAACCATTGACTAACACTTGACTGCGCATACCAATTGTAACATCTTTATCTTTAAATCTGATTTCGAATCTATTCATAGCCAACTGGCTCACAGAGATGACGCTCCTCATACCTGGAGCAAAGAAAACATCGGAGAGAAAACATCGGACAGAATGTTTCATTCCCCATGTAAATACTCTAATCTTCCGGTTTCATCTCTTTGAATTCGACAAATCTAGCCTTGGTTCTTGATATGTGCCTGGTGGCTCCTGAATCAATCCACCAATTCTTATCATTGGTGTCCACCATCATGGACTTTGTAATCATCTCAATATAATCACCATGTTCTTTGGTCACTTTACCTTGCTGGCTACTCTCATCATTTTTCTTTCTACATTGAGAGCTAAAGTGTCCAGGTTTCATGCAGTTAAAGCAAACACCATTCTTAGGCCCTTTCCGTTTTTGATTGCCCTTGAATTTTCTTTTATTTTTCGTATTGATGGTTAACGCACCGTTATTACTCTTAATTTTAGTAATCATGGCAGAGTTTGTAGGTGTTACACAGCGGGCGGCCTGCCTTTGTCCTTCAGCAAGCAATCTAGCTTCAACCTCACCAAGGGTTACACCCTTTTGGAAGCTAAAGGTCTGAGATACATTCTCCCACGAATGTAGAAGACTCATCAGCAAGTACATGATTTGAAAATCTTCGTCCATTTTCTTTTACCAAGGGTGTGAGGTTACTATATCAGACAGCCATTTGATCAATGTGATCCTTATGGATCCATTTGGCATCTTATAGTTAACATATGCGCCGAATGCCTCCATCAAGTGAGATTTGGAGGTTTCATCGTATTTGTCGCTGGGTATGAATCCGATCAGAAGATGCCTCGCTGATTTATTATCAAATACCCATTGTTCATACACATCATGATCTTCCTTAAATGCATTATCAGCGGGTTTGGAGATCGGATCGGATTCAATCATATATGTTACTCCGTCAAAGTGCAGCAATACGTCCATCCGACGCTTTCACATGGTTAAGTTCTTGCCATTAAAAATATCAGCCTTAGTAAGATCGTGCACGCTGATTTGAAAGACATAATTACTAAATTGAAAAAGAGGTTCAGATACCACTGACCGTTAAAGGAGAAAAATCACCTTTTTTTCTGAACTGCTGGATCATCTTCCTTTTGCTGCTATTGCGTAGATCTGATCGCAAGGATTCTGCAGAACCAAACCGTTCGTCGATCGGAGTTCAGATTCTTAAAATATCACAGTGCGAAGTTTTTGACTGTCTAAGATCACTCTCTGTATCAGCCCTACGGTCAATGCGTCGTTACCGACGTCACACGTCGTCGTCGTTGCTGCCTGCCTCACCCGCGCGTCAGGTTGCAGCAGTTGGGCTTGGGCTCCGGGTCAGAATCAGATCGGGTTGGGTTCACTGAAGTGAGGTGCCTTTCCACACCTTTCCAGCACGCGTCCTGAGGAGAAGTTAAAAACTCATTTTTCCTTCTAATGCACGTCCTGTGTACTGTTGCTTTTCAAAAGCAAAGGATTTTTTTTTTATTCTCTTGCGCTGAAACAGAACATTGAAAGGAGTATTTATGCACGCACGAACCACGAGGCAGACGCCTTGCTTCACCTTGTGTAATGAGACAAAATAGTCTTTTGTTGACTTTAACAAAGAAAACTTCTCTGTCGGTTTGCGCGCATAATGAAAGATGAAGTGTTCTTTCTTCCTAGCGCTGCAAAGAGACGGAGGATGCCCCAGGCTTACAAAAAAGCCCAAGCCCTAGATTTATTTCAATCTAATATGTGACTTCGCAATCCAAACCCGCATCCACTAATCATATTTGAAGTCTTATTAGTGGCTGCTTCATCTGACGTAGGTCCTGTGGCATGCGGGCCACACGATTTCTTACAGAAGAGATGTTTGACTTGTCCATGAAGTAAAATGTTTATGTTTTTCACCCAGCCTAGGGGGCTGGGATCCCAGCCCTCTCGTAATGGAAATAGACCTCTGCTGAGGTGAGGGAGTGCTCTTGGTTGAGAGAAGTAGACCTTTGGTTAGGGAAGGTGGCTGTCCATATTCGAATCTTGGGCAGCCAAGTAAAAACTAATGCCTTTTAACATTGGGATAAAAAGGCCGATCTT
The DNA here is from genome assembly GCA_028538565.1 of Umbellularia californica. Classification (NCBI taxonomy): domain Eukaryota; kingdom Viridiplantae; phylum Streptophyta; class Magnoliopsida; order Laurales; family Lauraceae; genus Umbellularia; species Umbellularia californica. The sequence goes on from JAPQWN010000007.1 coordinate 58,689,592, forward strand.
GTCATAGAGTAAATTTTTTTTTTTATTATTATTTTTGTCAATGAGTAAAAGGTTAAAATGCCACATGGGAACTCTTATCTTGGACGATCTTCTTCTGCATTCCGGCACTCTATAGTCCATTGGGATCAGTGTCGATCGTCACACAGGAGTGGGTGAAATTGATGGGGCTCCCACCTTAGGAGCGTCCAAATGAGCATCCGGCGCAGCGCTGCGCGGAGGAGAAAATTTTCTCTCGTTTGTTACTTCTCGGAAAGGAGTACTTATTGGTAGTGCTGATTCAGTTGGGTAGAAAATGGACTTTTCTAATTAGTCTAACGCACTCAAACATACGTTTTGATCAGTTTTAAATCAAACAAATCTTATTTTTAGAGATACCAAATGGCAATATAAGTGGTGCTCCCATAAGCTCGATCGGAAAGCAGTCTAGTCAAGTGGGAAGGAAGCCCCTAGTACCTCAAAATTCGTGAAAACCAACAGCCATTAGCCATCGTTTTTCACAAATGCGGTGTCGAGAACTCTAGAGTCGTTTTTCTATATAAACGACGGTGGCCATCGGTAAATAGTAACAACGATGGCCCAACACCGATGCCTGGTAAATTTTTTTTATTTTTAAAAACATAAAAAAATTATCGTTTGTAGTAAATAATTAAAACAATTGTCTTGGACCGTCGGTTTTACTATTTACCTTTCGTTTAGAAAAAAAACGACTCTGAAATTCCCGACACCGCATCTGTGACGATTGGTTTTTGCGAATTTTGAGGTATTAAGCATTTTCTTCCAACATGGGCTCACAATCAAGAGATTTAAATATCATTATTATAATATCAGATCCAGAATCCCACTTGATGTCCCCACGATTTAAGGTTGTACTTGGTTCAGGTTGGGCTCATGATCCATTTGGAGTTGGATCTTTCTATGAATCGGTGCAAATAGTAGGCCTGGATCTAGACCCGGATCAATTAAAAAAAAGTTTATTAGATACAATATAATATGTATATATACCTTATTGTTATTTAACAAATATCATACGAAAGTGATTATGTAAGGCTAACTTTAATGGTAAGCTGAAGTGGACTCATGTTATACACATGCACTTTGGGCCTATCTTTTTTAACATCCGAACCAGTAGAAGATGCATCTGCTGCCAGTGTTTACCTATATGCATGGATCCAAGTTTTAAGTTTGATTACCATCATTGGATTTCGTGTAATGGGCCCACCATGTTCACATTTAACCTCTGTATTTAAACTTTAATCCAAGGAACGCTGAATGTCCAAAACTTTGCTCAATTGGGAAGAATTTTTTATTATTTGCTTGGAAAACTTTAAAAAAGTCAAGTCATGATAGTGAAAACCTCATGGTGAATATTACTATGATTGCAGCGAATTATTCAATTTTGAAATGTATATGCATCCTTGAAAGATTGGTCTTATTTTAGGAAAAACTTTGATTATTAAAAATGATCAGTTCTAATTCGATCCACATGTTTGATACTAATTGACATAAAAGTAGCGGGCTAAGATCATTGTCATGAATGTAGTACTTTATCATCTTAGGAAAACATCGGGACACATTCACATCTTAGTTTTTCCTTGATATTATCAGAGTAATGTCCAAAAGCTAAATTGATTTCTTAATAGTTAGGTAAAAACATTTATATAACTTTGCCTAATATATTATCCCTTCTTCTTTTGACCTTTTGTAATATTTTTACTTTTCGGTGACACTTTGAAAAATCATCAATAGTTCTCATAGAAGCACGGTGAGAATTGATACACGTGGCTTATTAGGTATGTGATGCACGCACTATATGTGCTGTGCACCTAGCTATGGGCACCACCTGGGGCTAGGGGGAGGATTTCAAGATAAAAAATTGGTTCGTAACTGTGGCCCATAAGTTTGACGACTTGTATTAAAAAAAAAAAAAATTGGCTCTTGATCCAACTGTTCAGTATATTCAGATATGTGCAAACCCATGGGCTTCGTGTAATTGAAGGGGGTTTTATTTGTGGGGGCAATTGATAATAGACGGGGACAATCATGGTGTCTCTCACCATATGACAGTGAGAGTTAACTATCATAGGATCATTTTCCGTATGTATGTGTGTGAGCAGCTATAGACAACCCTGGAATACCGCTGGATGGAATAATCTAGATAAGATCTACCTACGTGAAAATTTTCAACTCTATTGTATTCTTCTAATCCCTTGATCAATGGATCGAAAGTTAATAGTTTTAGAGGCATCACTTTCTTGCAATTTCAATCCAACGGTGAGTAAAATTTGATGAGTATCAAATTTGAGCTTTATATTGATTCACGGGGTATAGTATGTGTGAAATAATTGGATTGGCTCAAGGTGGGCTCACTGACCTAAAAAATAGGGCAACAAGAGGAGTTTTTAAAATGGGGAGTTTTTTAGAATTCCTCGTGTGACATTCATGTGCATCATTCCCTCACCATATGGTGAGAGACAAACTTAATGGAGCCCATGTAGGGCCCCATTGATCATCGGACTTGGGGGAAATGGAAAGATGCATCTTAGATGGGCCCATATATCAAGTTTGGGGTCAATATCATGCCTCTAACGCCTTCATCCGCGGCGCACAAATTTAACGACTTTATATTAAAAAAAAAAAGAATTTGACTTTCGATCTAACGGTCCAATCCATTTGAATAGGTGAAAAATTGATGGATATAGTGTACCTAAGGAGGTCTTATGTGTATAGATGGTTCGGATGTATCTTAAAGTCGGCCCTACTATGTTGTCCCTTATCATAATATTATGAGGGTTGGATGCCATCCACACAGATGGGACCCCCTGAATCACGCTGGATCCATCAAATTTTCACCAATCCGAATGGATTGGACCATTGGATCAATGGTCAATTCTTGTTCTTTACTATAAAGTCATTAAATGTGTGGGTTGAAAGGGAATATATAGTAGTAATCAGGTGTGCCTAGTGTGCATCTTAAGCACCGGGGGTGGGCCCCACCTGATGGTCCATCTGAATGGACCCCCCTCCCCCGGAATTCCACATGGGCACACCTTTGCACCCATCCGTTGTATTGCTCACATTTGGATCGACTACACATCCATCCGAATGGACTGTACGCCATTAAACTTGTGGGTCTCAAATGGAGATGATGGGGGTTAGGGATGGGGCTAATTTTTTGTAGAGATGAAGGGGCAGGGGTGATCTTTCGATCCTTATAGTCCCAATGGGCCCCACGTTGAGGCACATACATTGATCCAGTGTGCGACTCACTCACTGGATTAGTACTCTATCTATCTATCTATATATATATATATACACACACGTGTGTGTGTTATGTTTGAAAATATTCAAGAGAGAACTAGTTCTCACCGTGCTTCCATGAGAACTATTTGTGAGGGGCATCTAGCAACCAATCCAAATATGAACAAACAGGGGCCCTCTTGATAGTCACCAATCCCGAGGCTTGACACCCATTCAAATGGATTGGACCGTTAGATGGAGGGTTGGGTTCTTTTTTAATATGAAGCCATTAAACTTGTGGGCCACGGATGAAGAGGTTAGGAGTATGATATTGGGGTCAAACTTGATACTTGGGGTGGTCCCACGTAGATCTTCCCATCTCTTTTGGTCCCATCCCTATATGGGACCCACAAATGGGCCCCATAAAAAGTTCTCACGGTGTCTCCATGAAAACAGTTCTCCTAAGAACACCTCATGGTGGGGCCCACTTGATGACCCATCTGAGCGGACCACACATATGAGACTCTCCAAAACCATTGATGAAGGAGTTCCCGCAATCCCAACAACCCAAATGGGGCCACAGGTGGGCCCTACAGCAAGATGTGCATGGAACTTCCATACTCACCTTGAGCACTAGGGGGGTCCTCACTTTATGGCCCAATTAAATGGATCATAGGGTAGGCCCCATTAGATGTGCCGAGGGTTGAGCTCATGAGTTGGCATAGGATTTTATCATGACATTTCCAAATCATCCGAGATATTTGTGACTGTGCCTTGGATCAAAGAATCACTTCGAGTTGTACGAGCACATCTAAGTGATGATATGAAAGATGAAATCGGGCCAACCAAGTCAAAAGAAAACAAATCCATGATATCGAATCTACCTCTGCAGATAAGTGCCTAGCTAGTTGTAGTACTTTCATAAGCGCATGTAAAGACCGGGCTAATGATATCTTAAAGAAAGAAAACACAGGCAAAGCTCTCTCTCTCTCTTTCTCTCACGCGCGCACACAACATCTGTAAAGATTGTGATTTTTTTCTAAAAGCAAACTTATTTTAAATCCTAATGAGAGTCGGTTCAATAGTCTGCTGGACATTTTGAAATTGACCCAGTTACAAAAGATGACAATCTCTCTCTCCCTCTCAAGAAAACTCTTATCTTTGATCTCTCTCTAATGAAAACTATGTATCTTTGAATAAAAAAAAAAAAAAAAAAATAGCGAATAAAGACTTTTAGACATTTTCACATACCTAGCCAAGGTTAGTACTCACACCAAAATTTAGATTTTTTTTTTCTGCTCTTGGAAATACCCCCACCTCCAAAACGTTATAACTAGGGATTGACCTTTGGTTGTTTTTGTGGAAGAGACGTGCACGTTACATCCGGGAATTGACCTTTTGTTGTTTTTGTGGAGGAGCCGTGCACGTTACATCCCGAGATTGACCTTTTGTTGTTTTTGTGGAGGAGATGTGCCTCACCACTGGGAACATCTAAAATCCCATTGAACAAGATAGGGAGAGGGTTATTCAAGGTTATAGGAATAAACTTACAAGATACTGACAGACCGAGTTTGATAACTTAAAATATGATAATTTGGGTTGAAAACTGATTGAGTTCGGATTGAGTCGATTACACTTGACTCAGGTCTATAAATCTGGACCCATATTCGTGCCCAAATCTAATTTAAAGGGCCTAGGCTGAAAATAAGAATTAGATAAATAAACATAAAATATATGGTGGTGGCATTAGGGTATTTGGATCCTCAAGTAGGAACTGCATGGAGTCCGGCCTCATTTTCATGCAATGGATTAGGTACCAGGCACAAATTGAAGAGTCTAAAGTTCCCAATAAACCCTTGGCCTTTGGCTTAAAGAGATGCTAGGGCAACTGGCAGGGATCTCTAATTTTTTTTCGTTTCACTTTGTTGGTCATCTATAATGCATGCATGCTTTACATGAGATTAATACTTTTGGTCGCCTAATCTAATCTAATTTGCCTTTTAAGATAGATCTGTCTTTAGGTCCAGATGTGACACATGTACTATGTGTTCATTCGAATCCTACATCAATTAAGAAACTTGATGAGGCAAGAAGTGGGGGATAATATAAGTACAGCCGTGATCCAGTTATTGGGCTTGCTCTGGGGCCCACAGATCAGGGGATGGATGGGAATGGAAAGATGGATGTGGGACCACCCTAGATATCAAATCTCCTGTCATTTTATTGATCTTAACCCATTGATCCATAGCCAAAGTTGAACGACTTCATATCAAAACAGTTTATTGACCCTTGGGCCTTGGCTCATGTCAATGGTATTGTTTGAACTTGTTGGTGCAAACCCAAGGGATCCGGTGACATAGAGGGGAGACGTTTTGTATGGCGCATTCAGACCGGTGATCAGGTGGACACCACATGCTACCTCACATAGTAAGCTCCCTACAAAGTGGATGCACAGTAGGATTTTCCATAAGTATACTTGGACCATAGCATTTTAAAATAGATCTATTGTGGGGCTCTTAATAAGACTATAATTCTAGCTTTATAGACTCTTATAGTAAAACATATCTGTTCTAATACCTAGCTGAAGTCCTCATGTTAGATCAAACATTAATTTGGATCCAAATATAAAAACTTCTGCACTTCTCAAGATCGAAGAGTTCGGATATTCAAATAATTAGATACCCATTGACATCTACACTGACCTCCATGTAACAATGAAGTAAAAAAACTCATTTTGAGCTCCTTACTGATATTTTCAACTTTTTTTTCAGTACGTTTTTTTAATACAATACATCATTGTAGTTGTATCCTAGGGAGCATGTGGTAGATGATATGTTATCATACTCCAATTTGTGGGTGGTTGAGGTGGGATTCACCTAGCCACCTTTCTAGAGGCCAAAGGAAACAAGTTGGTAGAATGAAGCCCAAATCACTACTACAATATTAAAACCCACCATAGGCACCATATCATGGAAAGATTGGCTATCTCCATCCCAATGGATAAAGAGATAACACTAACATGTGTCTCTGTCTTGTTCTTTGGAATCAATCTATTGGACCCTCTTAATTTTGGCCACTATATTTTGACAATCTTCAGATGACCAAAGTACCCTTGACATTCTCATCCCATGAAAAACACCATCACGCCACTTCATACTTGCACTTGTTTGTGGTCTGCATTGCTTTAGAGGTGCATCCATCTAAGAGATTGGAGACTTGGTTCATCACTGTAATCGTGGTTTAAGAGATAAGTGATTATCAAAGATAAATATATGCAGACTTAAAGAAGTTTGGATGTGGATTAGGAGTCCATGAAATATCAGACAAATCAAATGATGCATCCCTTTGTTTCAGGTCAATAAGCTTTAATGGTGATATAAATGAAAGCTTAGTGTGATGAAACTTAGTTGAAAGATCAGTGTTGAACTAGGATCAACATAACTGCAACGAAAGTAGGCATGTATGAATTGGATTGATTGGTCCCTACATTAAAACAAGATATGGGGCACCAAGAAAGGGGATGTTCTAGAGAATTCGCCTTTTGATATACCAAGTTTGGACTATGGCTCTCTGGGTGGTAGAACTGTAGAAGTGGTTTGGTAGTGGTTACCCCATTGGCAACAGCAGCTGAGGTAGGCAGTGGGCTCCAAATGAACTCACTCCATGAATTATTATAAGGCCGAGGCAAATGGAGCCAGCTCCCTATTGTCATCCTATCAAGTGAGATTGGTTTTGTATTCATGATGGCCAACAAAGTCTGAAATACCTGGCAGAATGGTCTTGAGGTGTTGAAATCTGATCTACCTGATGTGCATAATGTGCTAGTTTCAATATGAACTCCGTCCACAAAATACACTAAACAGGGTCTGAATTGCATTACGAAATAAGCAAAATTAAAAAATGGGTAGAAAAAGTAGAACTGATCAACGGGGGGAGTGGCAAAGATTCAATGATAATGTCAAGTCATAATATTACTTGCGAAAGTTCCCCCCGTGCTGAGCACGGGCAATGTAATTAGTGGTAGTTATAATATAAATGTTTAAAATAAAAAATCGATAAAAATAGTTTAGAGTATAACTCTAATAAATAAAAAAAAATCAGTGAGTTACTTATTAGAGAAGATGGAGAAGATGAAAGGGCTTGTGGTGTTTAAAGGTGAGAAATGTAGAGATATGAATAGAAAGACAAAGGGAAGAGGAAAGAGTTTCTGTAACATTGGATTAGTAAAAAGAACGTTATTAATAAGGCTAATATTAATAGGAGGATTAATGAGTGATATTAGTAGGAGGTCAACATGAGAAGAGTCAAAATCAAATTTGAAATTGATATTGAAATTGGAAATCAAATCTACTTCGCTTCATATATAATAATTGTTACTAATAATCATTATGTACCCATTCATTTGCATGAATTTGATTACATAGGAATATTCAAGGTAAAACGGACTGCAAAAGGGAATACTTAAAATGTGCACGATTGAAGGAGCTAAGGTGGAGATGCACTTGACTTTACTAAGATTTGAATTACCAGCATGATGGCTAGACATTCATATCTCATCTCCCCTTATTTGTTTTCCATTACGGAAGGGATTGTTTGGTAGTCATCTATGGATATTCACCTTCCTTCCCTTATTTTAACCAGTTTCAGAAATGCAAGTCTTTAAATACATAGGAATTCAGTTACATGAAACGAACAGGCTCTATAGATCTATACCCGCTTTCAACGGTGTATGGTCAGACTGCACTGCCAGATTTTTGAATTGTGAGATTTGATCTTTTATTGACTGTTAGCTAACAACTAAAAGTTAAGAACCCTTTAAAGGACCTAATTAATATTATCTCTCTTTAGGAAGCAAAAGCAAGAGCCAAACTCCTTTTCATTAACAAAGGCCAGAATCAAAAGGTCTAATTTCTAGCATCAATGTCTACTCGGACACCTTAGAAGTGATTGGAGCCATTAATGGAGAGGAGATTCTGGCGACCAGATTTTTTTTTCCTAGATGTTTTTTTTATCTTCTAAATATTTTAATATTGTTAAGTTTGGTTTTGTTTTAAGATATTATAGTAGAACTGCCTATAATTAAGTTAGCTAAACTTTATTTTTTCTTAATGATTTTGAAGTTGAATGATCTAAATCTATTCGAATTGGCTGATAAATATAGTCAACCGCTCTAAGTTGTTTTGGTTTCTTCAGGTTTAAGAGGATTTCATTTTATTTTAAGAGGATTTCATTTTATAAATAAATATTAAAAGCAGACGTAACTATCTATCTTAGCTGCCCACTCTTTACATATAGGGAACATTTCAAATAGAGCCTTAAATATTTTAGTTTCAAAACTTTTCAAATTAGGCATACGTTTTTAAGTAAGTTTTCAGTTACGGACATCAAGTCATTTAAAGGTATTTTATGCCAACTTTTTTCCTCAATTTTTTTTTTAAAATTCCCGAATTATCCTTCTTTGAAACAAAAGCATCATTTACTTTCTCCTTATTTCATTCACCGGCATTCATACTGTGATCAATGAAAACCAGCATCCCTATGGTGATCAGTAACATGTAGTTGCTGCTAGAAGCATGCCATAGCTTTAAACGAAGGATATTTTAGGTATTTTAAAAAATATCAGGGAAAGAAGTCGTCGAAAAACACCTTTAAATTGATGAATGTCTTTAATTGAAAACTTACTTGAATACTTAGGTCCTAATTTGAAATGCTTTGAAACTTATTTCCTTTTCTGAATTAAGGCAAAATTAAAGCCTTATTTAAGATTCTTTCTAAGATATATGGTGATGGGCATATTTAACACTGAGCAACATTCCAAACCCGCACCAATGGTTAATATTTATACCAGACCCATTGCCATCCATAATTCCGCAATTCACCTTATATATCCATTAACATGAGAATGAGAGATAGAGGAAGCTCTACTAGGGGTGTAAAAAAAAAACAAAACAAACACCAAGTCTCTTATTGTTCTAATGACCTGATATTAGAGTCTAACGTCGGTGCGAGCTCCCTGAACATAAATAATGATGATATGACTCATATAATTTGTGCGACCAATAAAATATGAGGAGTTGGAGGGGCAGGGGCTCATTTATTATTTGTAATCACAATAATAACCATCACTGTTGAAAATCATAGTGGGACCACAATAATATATCAGTACTACTTATAAACTCAAAGGTATACATAATGTGTTGAAACTTTACATCCTTATTTTGAAATATTTTTATACAAAAGATTATTTTCTACTGCTTATCCTTGAATAATGTAATATAAAGATTCATATACTATTTTATAATACAGTCTAACTTAACCAAACATCTATTTTTCGGTTGGATAGATGATATTCTAATCTACTAGATAATATATTAAAATCTTTTAAAATATATTCTTTGCTTTTTTTTTTTCAACACCCCCTAGACTACCTATTTCTATTATTAAAAACCTTCATTATTCTATGAAGGGGAAATTCGAAAAAAGTATAAAACTTTTGACTTATTTTTTAAAAGAAAGTACATGAAAAATTAAATATTTGAAAAAAGTATATAAGTTTTCCACAATTCTTTCACTCAAGTCGTCTCCATAAAACAAATCTTCAAAATGACAAAAATACCCTTATGTCATTTCTCAAATTTCCCCTTTAATTTATCATTTAAGAGAAATGATCAAGTCATACCTAAATGGCCTATTAGGGCCCACTTCAACTACGTTTATGTATGGATGATTAAAAAAAGGAGATTTTAATTGACTAAAAACTAGCTTTATTAAATGGTTATAATCATTAAATTAAAATGATCAATTTTAGGAAAGAAAGAGGTTAAGAAAAGACAAAAAAAGGCTTCATAAGGGAAGGGACCTTTTGTCATTTCTAAAAGAAATTCATGGAGACGACTTGATTGAAAGAATTGTGGATAATATATTTTTTTTGAAATATTCAAATCACCATGTACTTTTTTGAGAATTAGGTATACTTATTTGAAATTCCCCCTTCTATTAAAATACAAAACATTCAATAAACAACTTAATTGAATAAAATAAAGAATCCCAATCTATCATGGATTTTAACAACTTCTTTAAGTTTCTTGTTATAACTCCTCTTCTTCCACCAAGAGAGGAAGATAAAAAAAAAAAAAAAATCCTTATTCCATTTAAATGTGCCATGCTCCTCAGCCTATATTGCATATTCTCTCACCTTCCCTATCTCTCAAACGTGATGCAGGATATTTTTTTTCCACCTCTATAAAGCAAGTCACAACTGAATTAAAGGCGAAAACCAAAAATCCTGAATAGGTATAGAATGAACTCGGAAGAGACCCAAGACCTCTTTTACTAATACAGCTAAACGAAAAGATCAGGCCCCAAACAAGGGGCTGATTTTGGGACATAGAAATGATCCATGGACCGCATGCAGTTTGAAGAGCAAAGCTTCCTTCTTTCGGAGCTAGAGGTTTTGGTATAGACCTCCAATTACCCCCGCTTCAGGAACCGAAGGTTGAGTCCATTTGTACTATCACTCAGGGGCCACAGGGGTTTTACCTGGCTTCTCTCTGGGTCCGAAGAGAATAGTCCAGCCCAAAGTGTTGGGAACCCTCTTTTAAAAAAGAAAAAAAAGAAAAGAAAAGAAGAAGAAAGAAAGCGCAAAATTTCTAAAACTGATATGATTTTTGCACCACGGAACCTATCCATAGTAGGGGCCCAAAATGGCCATAATTCATTACATTGATCATGCAACCTAGAGTACTATGGACTGATGATGTAGGCCTATCCATCTCAGAGACTGTCAGTCCAACGCGTTGGACAACAAAGGATTGCCTTGATAATTCATTGCATCCCAAGGCCATTTTTATAATTTCTACTCCATTTTTAAAACTTCCCTACGCCAAGTCCAACGGTCTAAATTCACTCAGGACTCCACTTACAAGAAGGATTGCAAGCGAATCAGCTTCTGCAAAGTGGGAAATGACAAAGCAAGAAATAGAACAACCCACTGAAGAACCCCACAAATCTTTCCCCACCTATCATTTTTCCTTCTCAATCTCTTGCTCTTCTTCTTCTTCTTCTTCTTCTTCCTCTTCAATCTGTTTCTGGCTATGTGATCAGAAGGGTCATGGCAGAAAGAACACGTACAGTAACTTTCGAATCCCCTCCAACTTCTCACCCACCCATATCGCGATGGCGACGACTCTTTAACAAATTGCTCCCTCTCATCACATGGAATAACAATGGAACGTTTTCGGGACCCTGCCAGCAAAGAATGGTTCATGGAGAGGACGAAGAACAGGGACTCCAATATAGCAATACACACTGCTTCTCATCTTATTACAGCGTCTTTGTTGCCCGCCTCGCTATCATGGTACTTTAAGAACTTTAGAAAACCTGCTTAATTTGGTTCTTAGTCACCTGATTTGTGCAAAGATGTTTTGAATTGCGAATCAATTCATTTAAACAATTCGCAGTTCGATTCCTCCAAATTCACGGGGCTTGTTACATCCTACATCGCTTATGTGAGTGTCCAAAGTGATGGCTAAATGTGCGATGCCTTCTTAACTTGGTGCGGCTCGTTTTAAAGCAACATCAGAGCCGAGGACAGCTCTCCTCTGAGGGTGGGGGTTGTTACAGGGCTCGATTGAAATAATTAGTCCCTCCTCACAATAAAGGCACTTAAATTCATTGCAGGCAGCACAAAAGTTGAGTGTATATATGTATGTGGAGTTTGTTTCAATGCATTGTCTTATTCGCAACTGTAGATTAGAATGAATTCATTGATCTTGTCAAAATCAAATTACTGATTATGAGATTCGAAAAATGACTATGGATTGATTTATTTGAATTATTGATCATTCGGCTTCATTAATTCCATTTCTCATTTGTTTGTTTGATAATTTGGCTTTATAGAGTGTATTTTGTAGTATTTAATGCTGTGAGAGTAGATTGAAACTGGGACCTTCTGTTTAGTTAAATGAGTTGTCCTAATTTGCGACAAGATTCAATAACAGCATCTATATCAAGTACTAGAGTTGGATATGTGCTATTAAAGATGAGGTCTATCAAGTCTTGATTCAGCTAGAGTCCCTTTGCCCTGTTTGGATCATTGAACTCCTTTTTCCTCTTAGCAAGTTACATGTAATTTGTCATGGCAAACAACAAAACAACAGTGGCTTAAGTTTGGCTGAAATTAAGGCGTAGTCCGAGTTACCCGGACACTGTTTACAAAGACCCGAACGTGCTCTTACCTCATTCACTCCTCAGAGAAATACCTCCAACCTAATGAAACACTGTCCCATCTTTGAGCTCCAGTTTTCCAGGCCCAGTAGCTGATCAGGTTGATTCCTCTATTAATACCTGAAAGAATCTCCATTTGTTCCGAGTAGTTCAAACCTATTTGCAACAGTCAGTAGGAGGCAATGTCAAGATAAGCCCTGCTAGCCTGATTTGACATGTTAATTTTGTGCTTGACTTAGTCCAATGCATCAATTAAGGGGCCAAAACAATGGGAGGTGCAGGTTATCCATCTAAAAAATCAGATGTATTGAATATTTCTACCCTTTCAATCTAAGGCGAGCCGTCCCCAGTTCTCCATTTTGATATCTACTTTAAATCCTTAAAACTGATGCCTAGAAATTTCCAATACAGCCTATTATGCCTTCTTCCTCTTCTTTTGTGTTTTCAGATGGCTACTTTGTTACCTCTTCTTGTACTCAGTGAGTCAGTGGGCCCACCAACATGAGCTGTGCCACAAGATGAGGCCAAGTCAAAAAGTGACAATCACTTAACATGTCTGCCACAACAAATTTTGACAAGAAAATATCATAGTTTTTAAATAAGAGAAAATCCTAATATAATTTATAAGTCGCTGTTGAGGGTTTTGCTTGAGAACAACTGTTATTTCTTCTTCTTCTTTTTTTATCAGATAGCTAATTTGTTACCTCTTCTTGTACTCAGTGAGTAGATGAGCCCACCAACATGACCTGTAACACAAGATGAGGCCAAGTCAAGCTCGAGTTTTCCTAAATAAAGTGACAATTAATTAACATGTCTGCCACAACAAATTTTGACATGAAAATATAATAGTTTTTGAATAAGAGAAAATCCTATTATAATTTATAAGCCGCTGTTGAGGGTTTTGCTTCAGAACAACTGGAATTTTTATTCTGCTATTATTACTCATCATATTTTTCTATCAACATCATCATCTTCAAAGACTTGTCCCAACTATCTAATATCAGCTTTCTAAGTTCTATTACACCACTTTTCCCCTTTTGCTATTGGAATAACACAACAGGAACTGCTACTGTCATTTATCCCTGTGATATTTACTTCTTCTAGTGCTAGTACTGCCACTGCTGCTGCTACTGTTGCTATGCTTTCTTTTCTTTTTTTTTCTTTTTTTTTTTTGTTTTTCTTTTTTTTTTTTTGTTTTTCTTTTTTTGTTCTATTTGAGTAGTGGTTAGGTTAGTTAATCAGGGTACACATTGAACTGCGGATGCCTACTGCAAAATGGGGTTGGCAGTATGACTTTCCAGTGTTCTTAAAATGTAAATAATTTAAGTTCCAGTAAGAAACAGATGCAGAAGTGAGAAGACGCTTACTGCTTGATGCAGTTTCACTTTCTTTCCCACTCTTAATCTTTCAACTCAGGAATATCATCAACCTGAATGTAACTAAAACATTTAGGACACCACAATTTCATCACATCCTATGGAAAGACCCACAACTTATTACATTCTCCATCTAATTACAAGGGAAGTATATTTATCATGTTTGTCCTCTTATTCCTTCTCTCTGCAGATCATGCTAGCCATTTTAATTGGGATGTTGACCATACTAACATGGCATTTTACAAGGGTCTACACAACAAAGTCAATCAATGGCTTAGCATATGAGCTCCGATTCGAACTTCTACAGCGGCCCATTTTACGTATGTGGAACATCTTGAATTCTACTGTAGAAATAACCATGGCTCAAGTAAAGCTTTCTGAGTATGTAATTGGCCATTATGGAAAACCAAGGAACAATACACATTCTGAGGTGATCTTGCCTGCATTTCACATTTTCATTTGGTGCATGCATCACTTCAAAATTACATCAAAAGTTCTTTATGAAAAACTTCCCCTCATTTCTAATCGCTTCCAGTTTCTTTGATACATAGCAGCTATTTGCAGTTATGAGGAATGTAACATGGGCTCTCTTTGCAAGCCGAAAGGCTCTCAATTCAATAACTATAAGCTACAGAAATGGCTTCGTCCAGGCGTTTCACAGAGATCACAAGAGCAACAACACATTTTACATCTATTCGGACCTTGCAAATTCTTCAATCGCCGGGAAACAAGAATTCGGGCCACTAGCTTCAAATCTTGGCTGGCAAGATAAACCTTCAGATAGTAATGTCTCAGCTATTTGGTACCAAGAGCCACTGGATCCTGTTACTGGTGAGCAAACAGGAGTAGCAAGACAGATACCACCTGATGATCTAATCAACATCGCTGGTCTATCAGAACTACGTGACGGAGCAGCTTCATGGCATGTTGCAGTAAGCAAATTTACAGATTCACCATTGCTTTCAGCGGCATTACCTGTCCGGAATCCATCTGATGGAGGCATAATGGCGGTTGTTGGTGTTACCACAGCTCTTTTTAGTGTGGGACAGCTTATGAAAGAACTGGTAGAATATCACAGCGGTTACATGTATTTGACTTCTCAGGAGGGTTATGTTCTGGCAACATCGACAGATTCTCCGATTCTGAAGAACTCAACGAGTGGACCAAAGCTTCTAATGGCTGTTGACTCGGAAGATCGCATGATCAGATCAGGAGCAAAATGGTTGCAGAGAGAATACGGAGACAATTCGTCACTCAATCACGAGGTTCATGCTGAAAATGTCATGCTAGGACACCAGAGATATTATATTGATTCCTTTTTCTTGAATTTAAAGAGGCTTCCCCTGGTAAGTTTCATGCACAAATGCATCATTATGCATCATTATCCCTTTTCCTTTAATGTGAAATGCTGAACATTATTCTTCCCTTAATGCAATGTAAGAGGACTAGGAATATTGATACACTGCATTATGCAACAAATCCTTTAATCATACCTAGGTAAAGGATTTCAACACAGATCATCATGAGTTTCTCATTTGTGGTAAAAGTTGCTGCTTTCTGTAGAATTAACAGTGTATAAACCTTTTTTTTTTTCACAGTGATGCATTAGCATTAAGAAATATTTCATTTTAGGTCAATTTTTCACCTGCAGGAGTCGGTACGGACTCCCATGCATGAAAAACAATCTATTGCTTTAATGCAGGGGGGCCACCTCTGCATTAGCCCGGCAGATTTGAGTTTCATGCAGGGGAGTCCTCATAGCCCGGCAGATTGAGTTTCACGCAGGGGAGTCGATGTGGACCCCCGCAGGTGAAAATCTGTTCATTTTTGTTCATTTTACTAATAATGCATAAAGGATAAATTGCTTACATCTTCTTTTTCACTTTCTTGCTTTCGAAACTATTGACATGTGATTTGTTATGTGGGAGCTGAATGCTGATGGAATAACACAACGAAAAAAATAAACAATTAAAAGAACTACACATTATTTTTTTTTCCTTCTTGGTCGGTAGAAACCCACTGATTTTGTTAGACAAACCAAGGCTCCAAGGCCAAGTTGGTGACTAGAAAGTTTAGAGAGTAAGTTTTCATAAATCAACCATGTTCGCCGGTTAGGAATGTCGCAGAGAGACGAAAGGAGCAGAAAGGTTCTTGCGCTTATCGAGAACTGAACCTCTTTTCATTAAAAGTATATTTCGTGATAATTACAAAAAAGGTCCAACACAAAAATCACATGAAACCCCCATTATATATATTATTTCTAACACTCCCCCTCAAGGTGGAGCATTGACGTCAATCATGCCCAGCTTGTCTAAGATGGAGGTTATTTGACTTTCAATGGTACTTTAGTGAACATATCTCCCAACTGATTTTCTGACTTCACATAAAGCATGCTTGTTAAACCTTGAGTGACCTTTTCTCGGATGAAACGACAAAATTTACCTCAATGTGTTTAGTCCTTTCATGAAACACTGGATTTGAGGCTATTTAGATAGCCAATTGATTATTGCAATGCATTTGCATAGGGTCCTTCACATGAAACCCCAATTCACTCATAAGACATAACCAAATAAGTTCACAAGCTGTCTTTGCCATTGCTTGATATTCTGCTTCAACACTCAATTTTGCAACCACTGATTGCTTCTTACTTTTCCAAGTAACTATGTTCCCTCCAACAAAAGTATAATACCCCGTTGTAGACCGCCTATCGTCCAGTGAGCCAGCCCAGCTAGCATTTAAATAGCCAACTATATTCAAATGTCCACACGCTACATAAAAAAATCCCTTTTAGCCAACACACTTTGTGTTTCTCCCCCTTACAAACGAACCCGGGAAGTCAAGACATGTAGACTTCTTCGTTAAGTTCACTATGAAGAAATGCATTCTTAACATCTAATTGAAACAATGCCCATCCCATATTAGCAACAATGGAAATAATCAAATAACCACACGAACTAAATTAAGCTTTGAAACCAGAGCAAATGTTTCAGAATAATCTTCACCATACATTTGACTAAATCCTTTAGCCACTAACCTCGCCTTGTGTCTTGCAATACTCCCATCCAGATTGTATTTAATTGTGTACACACATCTACACCCCACAGGTTTCTTCCCTCTTGGTAAATCTACCAATTCCCAAGTCTGATTTTTCTCAAGGGCTCTCATTTCTTCTTCCATTCCCTTTTTCCAGGCAGGATGATAGGATGCTTCTACAAAACTTGTAGGTATTGACTTTGACTCCGACAAAACTGCAACAATAAAGGCCGATGAGATGTAGAAATACAATGATAGGAAATAAAATTTTCAATTGGATGATATACACGAGAAGTGCTATAGAACGCTTTTCTTTTCGAAGGGCAATGGGAAGCGGTAGTGAAGGACTTGAAACAAGGTCGGTAACAACAGGAGAGTTAGGGGGAGGAGAAAGAGAATTACCGTTGTCAGAGTCCACTTGATCTTGTGAGGTAGTGAGGACAGGGTTACGCGATGTTTGTCTTGAGTAAACTTGCAAAAGCCTATCGGATTGTTGTAGTTCTAAGGTAGATCCATCGTTGGTAGCATTATCTAGAGCAGATGCAGAGACCCCCTTTTAAGATATATTTTTTCAGGAACACACTCAAGAGTAGGAAGGACAACAGTATTTGGTTTACTAGATAAAAGACATATTTCCTTTTTGGAGTTGGATCAAAGCATTTGTATCCTTTTTTAGATGGAGAATACCCCCTCTGCTATGAACTATGTATAGATTGGTTCCTGCAAAAGTTGATGTATCCAAACCAGTATGGAATGGGTGTGGCCCAAATTCGATAACCCATCACGACCGCAGGCGTTCTCCTTGTTGGGATTTTCAATTACATGTTGTTACTAGAGTTTCCAAGAAATTAACAATTTCATTTTTTTTAAACAGTCAATTATATTAATCAAAGGGGAGAACCCAAAAAAAAAAAAAAAAGGAACACAGAAAAAACATCAAAACAAACTATACATCAAAAGATGAAGAACAAAACACCTCTTCCTTAGTGAGCTTATTCACACATATTTCCTTTTTGGAGTTGGATCAAAGCATTTGTATCCTTTTTTAGATGGAGAATACCCCCTCTGCTATGAACTATGTATAGATTGGTTCCTACAAAAGTTGATGTATCCAAACCAGTATGGAATGGGTGTGGCCCAAATTCGATAACCCATCACAACTGCAGGCGTTCTCCTTGTTGGGATTTTCAATTACATGTTGTTACTAGAGTTTCCAAGAAATTAACAATATCATTTTTTTTAAACAGTCAATTTTATTAATCAAAGGGGAGAACCCAAAAAAAAAAAGGGAACACAGAAAAAACATTAAAACAAACTATACGTCAAAAGATGAAGAACAAAACACCTCTTCCTTAGTGAGCTTATTTGCTGAAACATTAGCCTCATGTAACACATGATGAAAAACAACACCTAAGTGACTCGAGATATCCCATACCTCTTCCACCAAATAGCCAACCTCCAAGGATGAGAACAATTTGGACAACCATTTAACACTTTAGTTGGAAGTCTATTAATTAAGTAACATGCAGTAAAAATAGCGCCCGCCGCCAAAATGCTACAAAATAGGCCAATGAGACTTAGGGACCAACATACCAATAAGCAATGCTCTAGTGACCAAGGATGAAAATAGCGCTCGCCGCCAAAATGCTACAAAGCGGGCGCTACGTAGCGGCGTAGCAATGCATTTTGAAAAAAAAAAAAAAGGGTGCAAGATTTCTGAAGATTTTTAAAAAAATCCAGAAAATTAGAAAATGCTAGAATATGTGGGTTTTTTTTTTTTTTTGAAAAAGTAACTAAGATAGGGGGCGTAGCGGTTCCTTCATTACATAGAGTCCTATATCGCTGTACGGTTATAAAATAATAAAATTGATCAATTTTTTCATATGTATTCTTGTTAATTAGCTATACCAAGTTAACAACATTTAAACAATGTCATCAAAATATTATCACTATCATGCTAAGACTATAACATTTCAAAGTTGTATGTTGTAATATTTATATGGAGAATTTTTTTTTATTTTTTTGATAGGAAATTTTTTTAGAGTCCTATTTTCCTATTTTAGAGTGAAAAGGGCCAATTTTCTATTAGAGTGTAATTTGGTTAGGGTCCTATTTTCGATTAGAGTGACCTTTGGTTGGATCCTATTTGTTATTAGAGTGAATTTTGGCTAGAGCCTATTTTCAATTAGCGTCAAAGTTGGCTATGGCCCTATTTCCAATCAGAATGAAATTTGATTGGGTTCTATTTCCAATTAGAGTGAAATTTGGTTAAGGCTCTAATCTCAATTATGTAATATTTGGCTAAGTCATGGCATTTTTATTTTAATACTTGGCCTGATTGTTTAGTCCACCAATGGTTAAACAGATAATAGGTTGTTTAACTTTATTCATTTTGGGGGGTCCATGTGATTTTTGTTTACACCTTTTATTAAGTGGGCCTCTTGTGGGGCCCCCATGTTACCCTTTAATAAAATAAAACAAAAGATCGAGATGGGCCTTTAATGCCTTACTTTTTCGTGCTAATAGAAAGGTAGAGATAGTGAGAAGGGGGAAAGGAAAAGAAGGGAAAAGGGAAGGGGAAAAAAGAAAAACAATAGGGAGAAGGAAGAAAAAAGAAACACAAGAGGGAACTGCATTACCGGGTACTCTTCCACAACTTCTCTGGGTCCCCCCCCCCCCGCTTTCGTTTC
This sequence comes from Umbellularia californica, assembly GCA_028538565.1. Classification (NCBI taxonomy): domain Eukaryota; kingdom Viridiplantae; phylum Streptophyta; class Magnoliopsida; order Laurales; family Lauraceae; genus Umbellularia; species Umbellularia californica. The sequence goes on from JAPQWN010000007.1 coordinate 58,709,153, forward strand.
TTCACAAACGGGCAGGTGGGGTTTTTAAACCCCACTGCCATGTTTCGGCTGCTATAGTTTGTAACGGCCCTAGCAGTCGCTACGCATGCAAATGCGAGCGGCTATAAATCGCTGATAGCATGTCGGTGTCCACCATTATGGCCAATTTATCAGCCGCTTATCCATGTTGGTGACTTCAAGGAGATGCCGATTCTTCCTCTCCACCACTCTATTTTGCTCTAGTGTGTGAGGATACGTAGTTTGAGACGCCGTACCCATATCCATGTTGGTGACTTCAAGGAGATGCCGATTCTTCCTCTCCACCACTCTATTTTGCTCTAGTGTGTGAGGATACGTAGTTTGAGACGCCGTACCCTCTCCCTGCACATACTCGAGAAAAGCTTTAGACAAGTATTCTTTGCCATTGTCATGGCGAAAAATACGTATTTTTGTTGGAAACTGGGCCTTAACCAATTCATGAAAAATTTTATAGGCAGAGAACACTCCATCCTTACTTTTCAATAAATATACCCAATTCATTCGAGACGCATCATCTATAAAGGAAACAAAATAACGATAACCAACAAGAGTGTTAGGTGCAGGACCTCCTACATTAGAATAAACAGTAGAAAACATAGAATCAGACATTCTATTTCTACGAGGATAAACATTGCGATGATGTTTCGACAACAAACAAACTTCGCAATTAAAATTCAAGCGGTTATCATTCTTAAATATAGAAGGAAACAAAGTTTTCAAAATAGGACCCGAAGTATGTCCCAAATGACAATGCCACTTATATTGTTCTTCCTCATTAACTACCATGCAATTTCCAATAAACTTTTCTAGTTTTTTCGAGTTGAACACATTTAACCCTTGGTCCTTACAAGCTCTACCAATCAGTATCCTCATCCGCAGGTCATGGATAACACAATGAGTTGGAAAGAAAGTTACACACCAATTCAGATTTTTGTCAGGCTAGTAACTGACAATAAATTTGAGGACAAATTTGGAATATGTCTTGGCTAGTAACTGACAATAAATTTGAGGACAAATTTGGAATATGCAAGACAGAGAACAAGGTTAGAGAAGGTAAAATTTGAATGTTTCCTTTTCCACCAATACTGGTTAGAATCCCATTTGCTAATTTCACCTTTCCAAGATATTTAGCATCAACAAAAGATTAAAAAGATTGAATAGTACCTGACATATGATCTGTGGCTCCTAAGTCAATGACCAAAGAGTCAGAAGGGGTAGACACATGGAATGCGGAACATATACCTGTCTGAGCCACAACAGTGGAAGCAGTTGATGATCCTTCAAGACAGGACACTCGTTGAGGAAGAGCATCCAAATCAACTCTAGATAACTACACATATTCACTTGAGGGAAAATTTTCATCAAAAGCTATAGTAAGACTTGATGTGGTATATGTATTCTCTCCCTTAGTAGTATTTGCCATTGTTGTAGCAATTTTAGAAGTTCATGCTTGCAGTTTTCCATGCAAGTCCCCACACATTAATAATATAATTTTTGCGACCACGGTATGTACATACTCGATCCTCAACTCTAGCTCGACCCGACCAATACCTCCTCCTTGCCCTCTTCCTTGATTTCTTCCACGGCCAAAAGTAACATTAACATCTACATTTCCTTGGCCTCTACCTCGACCTCCTCCTTGTACTGCTGTTAGAGCGGAGCCATCTGTTGGATTTGTAGAAGCTCCACGTTTCTCATCCTGAGAACTAAGGCATAAGTTACACTGAGTGAAGATAGGATGATCTCATTCAATATTTTAGCACGAACTGGTTAAAAGTTTGAGCTCAACCCGGCCAAGAAATCAAATACTCGGTCCATTTTGACTCTCTTCTTACACTCCTCTGCACCCTTTTGACAATGAAATTCAATATTCCGCAGGTATGCAAGTTCTTGCCAATAACTTCTCAACTTTTTTTATTTTTTTGAAAGGCAAGTATAGGTTTGATTGAAAAAAGGGGAGATATTGAAAAAAGAAGAGGCAGATTTATCTCCTTGCCTATGATTGGCAATTAGTTGTTTGACCTCATATATTCGTGCCATGTTGTTTTTATCTGCATACAATTCATACACAGTATCCCACACTTCCTTGGTTGTATTCAACTCATACAACACTTCACTTACGTCTGGGTCCATAGAATTCAACATCCAAGACATGACCATCATATTATACGCTTTCCATTTGGCATACCTTGTGTCAGTAACATCTGGTTCTACAACACTTCCACCAATATATCCAAGCAACAGCTTTCCAACTAAATACATTTTGACCGCCCATGACCACCGAATGTAATTGGTCATATTTAGTGGAATATTGGTTATCTTGATATTCAGGTTTTCATTCGCTAATGGCAACATGGTCTTTCCTTCCATGTTGTCAGATCCAACTCCAGAAAAAGGGGATTCAGCCATTACAACAACGGTTAACAAATTAACACCAAGAAAACAACAAACTAATGATTTGCTATGAGCCTTGCAACAGAAATTAGTCACATACCAACAACAAACAACAACCAGCAACTTTCTATGAGGCTTACAACAGAAATGAGTCACACACCAATAGCAAAGAACAAACCAATAACCTGATATGAGTATTGCAAACAAGAATTTATCACATACCAACAGAGGTAGAGACCGTCATACATCTCCTTGATGAAGAGACGATGTATAAAAAAAATTAAAAAAATGCTCACTACCAGATGACGGGTGACTTTCACAACACTACACAGCGCCCGCTGCTCATCATGACCTGTGCAAATAGCCGGGTAGGCCTGCAAAGGCCTAATTGGATTCTTGAACCACAAAAGGGAACAAGGAAAGAAGATAAAAGGAGAGGAAGGAGGAAGAAGTGAAGAGGAAGGATTAAGAAGTGAAGAAAAGGGAATAGGCGAGAAGAAGACGAAACACACGGTCAATATCCCTGCTCTGATACCAAGTTCACTGGTTAGGAATGTCACAGAGAGAAGAAAGGGGCAGAAAGGTTCTTACCCTAATCGAAAGCTGAACCACCTTGCCAGCCGGAAAACTCCCATCCTTGAACTAGCCTACTTCTTCCCATGCATGCCATGCACCATCATGCTAAAATGGTAAATGAGGGAATAGTGGTAGAAGCCTAGCCCTAATAACCCTAGTCCAAAGGCGATAGGGGATGTTCAGACTCTCCATCTTACTCCTCAACAAGGTTAGCTCATGTATCTGTACCCGCCCCTAACCCTTGTTAGCCTATGTTCAACCACTTACTCGTGTATACAGTCAACCTTAGCATACTCCTGTGTACGGCAAGCCATCCACCTCGATGTTCAACCTGCAACTCCAACCAATGCAGCAGTTTCTGATCCCATACCGGTAAGAATCTATTGGTCAAGGTAGGACAAGACATGCCTCATCGGGAATTTACCGAGCTACGAAAACCCCTTAGCGAAGTCCTACCCGTGCTAGTCAAGCAAGGTCTTTTGGTACCTCTTCAACCAAAGCCACACCCTAACCCCCTGCCAAAGGATTTTGACCCCCATGCCAAATGCTTGTATCACAAGAACAATGTTCATTGGACAGTTAGGTGCTGGCTGTTGAGGCATGCCATTCAAGATCTGATTGACAAGGAACAATGATAGTCCAAGACACTTGGGGAACGACTCCTGCCGCCAACATTATGCAGAATCTCCTCCCAACTCATGCTCCACAAAGCACGACTCCTGACCCGGTACCTCTATGAAGCCAGCCCAAGGTTCGAGCCATCGGTTTTAATCCGTCACGTCCAACAAATGAAGGGTACTACACAAGAATGTGAGGATTTCGAGAGGACACACCGGGTTTTCAATTCATCCATCAACACCACCACCCCATTCATACTCTGGCTAGCCCACCCAAAAACCCATTAACTACACCATTCATCCTGCCAAACAACTTCCCAACTCGTCTATTTATTCTCCAAACACCATCACCACGTTCAGACAATCCATTCGTCCTATAAACACCACCACCACGTTCGACCAATCCATTTATCATCCCACCACTAACCCAACCCCCCATGTCCATTCTCTTTCAAATCAACCAACCCATAAAGCCAACCCCCACCACTCCTGCGATTCTCGAATCTTCGAAACCGGTCATGGTCTTTCATGTGAATAGGTAATGAAAATCAGTAACACATATTACACTAGGGTCAACAGACTCTAAAAAATCCCATATCATAGGTTCGACCAGCATGGGTCCCACTGGTGGGGCCCACGGTGTAGGCTCATCATACCCAAGATTATCATGAGTTGTTGATTTTCTCCCCCATTCATCATGGTTACACACTAATCATGGTTAATTTAATGTACAATCATTACCATCAGTTTAGTCAATTCAAAAACTTATTTTCATTGATGGGAAATCACAAAGTATTCAAGGTTCAGCAACCCTAAGTGTTCCCAGTGTATCAATGAGGGAAAGCCATTAATGCCACATGCAGTCCATGCCTCATGATCGATCCCGTGCCCCAGTCAGGTTTGGCCTAGGCCACACTTGATTCGGTCATGGGGTGTGGGCCAATAGTGACCCACGGCTATGATTACTTGTGGGAGATTGGACATAGCAGTCAATACAAAGACATTGATCCATTCTTGTAAGTCTTAGGATTAGGATACCCTTCTTTCTTATTTAAGCATTAACTCAAGCACCTATTGTGCATGAATTCCATAACAAAATAAAGCCTAAGGGATAGCCTAGATCCAGACCATTAGGAATATGTTACCATGGCTGAAAATCTGTTGTCATCTATGTCCCTTTTGATCCAGTTAAAATCATCAAAGAAGAACCTAAAGATAAAGTCCAATATCAACAAGAACAAGTACCAATTCATAATGTCTAAAGGTCCCAAAGTACCCCAAACCCTGAAAATCTCAAGAATTACAGATTCTCCAGCCCTTCCCATGACCCAATAAAGTTCAGCCATGGCCAAGCTTGGTTTGGCCATGGAGGAAAAGTCCCACATGGCTCCCGGCCAGCAGTATGATTGCTGTTTCGAGCATGCCATGCCCTCTCCAATTCCCAATAGTCTATCCCTTTAGAGAAACTTGGGTTAGGAGCACCATGTTTACATACAAATTGATCCAAAACAGAGATCTCAGCTTAAATCGGGTTTCTATGAATGAATATAATCTGAATCAAAGGTAAATCTAGTACAAATCAGTAACTATGGGTTGTTTACTTGAATTGTTGTAGCAAACAACACAATTCCCAGTGCTAGATTGAAGCCTCAACTCAATTCCAACATTCTATAGCGTTTTCCACCAATTTTTCAGCCCTAATTAGAGCTTCAAATGCAAAGCCCAAGGAATAAGGGATTAGGGTTGATATGCTAGCAAGAATGGAACTAGATATGATCACAAAACCTTTATTTTAGAATTCTAACCTTAAGAAGGGATAAAGCCGATCCAAGATAATTCATAAGCACGTTGTTTTTAAGTACTTGAAGGGATACACCCAAAAAGAGTTCAATCCATCATATCCTTCCACTTCTCTTCTTTATCATGCTCTTCTTCTTGGATTAACAATTCAGTGGAACCAACTCTAGGCAGAATGACCACCTAATCCTTTGAGAAATGGATCCCAATGTCATCTAAAAAGGGAAAGGAAGTCCAACTATTTTAGCAAATAATGAAATGAATTTTTAAGGGGCTTTTGGTGATAGGTCCCTCATCATTTGCTTTTATAGCCTAAAAGGTCCACAATATTTTATCGTATCGACGACAGTCCTCTCATGAAAATGACGCAGTGAAAAAGACAAAAAGGCCCCTGTACACGTCAGCAAAAAGGCTCCGCTTGAAACCATTTCAGAGCAACAAAAAAAAGATTCATCTAAATCGCATAAGCAAAAGGCGAAGACGAAGGAAACTGCAAAACCTAGAAGCAAACTCAACTGATCGAATACATCCATCATCTGAATCGCCTTCACTTTAAGGTTAGAAAAAAGCACTCCTTCCATTCCTAAAAAGAAGATGTACAATATAATTTCTTCTGAAAAAAAACTAGAAACCTAATTTGATTTCGTTCTTCTCTGATTTTATCTATTCTTTATGCTCAACTCTATGTAGACAATGGCTAGAACAAAGTCCTCGATTACCTCAATTCAAGAGAAAAAGCAAGCGAAAGTGCAACCAAAGCAAGAGCAAGGCCAATAAAAAAACAGAAAGGGTTTTCTCAGTTTTAAAATCATTTTATTTGACTTTGAAATGTATTTAACTGAGTTGTCTTAGTCTGATATTAAATAAAAAGGACTTTAAATGAGTTTATTTTTTTCAAACTCGGATAAATTTGTTTTGGTCCAAACTCAGATAAATTTGTTCGAAACTCAGAAAAGTTGTTCAAATTGTTTGAATTTTGCCAAAAGTTCAGATAAGTTTGCCGAAAACTCAGATAAATTTGCCAAAACTCAGATAAATTTGTTTGAGTTTTTCCAGAAGTTCAGATAAGTTTGCCGAAAACTCAGATAAATTTATCTGAGTTTTGGCAAATTTATCTGATTTTTTGTCCAGTTTATCAGAATTTCTGGGAAATTTATCTGAGCTCGGCGATACCAAAAGTCATAATACGAAAAATCAGATTTTAATAAAAACCGAAATTCAAAAAAAGAACACTTGATGACCATGATCCAATCGAGAAAAGAAAGAGGGAAAACAAGCAAAAAAGCAAACTGCTCTCTTTCAAATCAGTTGTAAAGAGAGATTTGGAAGAGGCTTTAGATGAAAAAGAGAAAGTAAAACTGTTTCAATCTTTGAAGAAATGAAAGAGAGAATCAGAATTCATGGTGGTGACGGGAGGTGCTCTGCAACGATACTCCATAACCATGGAAAGGAACGGAAAATGGAAAATGAGAGAAGAAGATGAAAAGAGTTCTTCAGGACAATAGAGACTAAGAGAGAACTTGGCCTAGGAATGAGGTTGAAAGGGGCAAATTAGTCATGAAAATATATGACGTGGCGTATTAGGGACCTCTTACCAAAATATCTCCAGCTATCTGGACTATAGACATTAGAGAAAAACTTGTTGGACTGGATGCCTTAGAAGACCGTGCGCAGGGACCGTTGGCTAATTTACCCATTTTTTAAATGAATTTCCTATTTGTTAGATTCCTTTTTCCTACTACTTTCTAGCATTTCTGATTTATTTATTTATTTATTATTATTATTATTATTATTTTTTTGGCATTTACACTTCTTGCAGGTGGGGGTTATCATTATTCCAAGAAAATACATAATGGGAAAAGTTGATCAAAAAAATTTCACAACACTGGTGATACTGATCTCGGCATCTCTTTGTATCCTCGCCATAGGCTGTGTTTGCATTTTGATATTGACAAGTGGTGTCTCAAAGGAAATGAAATTGAGAGCAGAATTAATAAGTCATCTTGATGCAAGGAGACGAGCAGAGGCATCAAGCAACTACAAAAGCCAGTTTTTGGCAAACATGAGGTAGGTATTAATTTTTGCATTGCCTACAGGTTACAATTTTTTATGAATATTATATTTGTCCTATTGCCCTTTTTTTTTTTTTTTGGTTATATGTGCTCAATATTGAATTCTTAATTATTTGGAGATTTTCAAGTAATGTTGTATGGCACTCATTCTATTCCATGATTCTGACATGACACTCTGGAGTTGATAAAACCATCACCTTTGGATAAAAAAAAATTCATCAGTTGCTCTTCCAATAATTATGTTATTGATATCATTCTAATACATTAACAGTAGAATATAACTTCCAACGAAAATCTTAGAAAACCTACTAAGATTTTAAGCAAGCTTAGTCATTCTCCTTATAGTCTTACTCTGACAACTATAAAAATATCTAACCACAGGACATATGAACTTAGAACATGCAGAAGCATGATGCAGCCCCAATTAAGGTTAAAAGGAACCACAGGATGAAGAGAAGCTGTTCAAAACCTGGGCAGCATCTTATCTATATGGTTGAATCTTTACCATCAGATTTAATGCAAACCTCTGAAAACATAGTAGAAAACCAAAAAGAAAACATTGCCAACCCCAGAAATACTGCAAAGTGTAAGCACACAAATAAGGCCTTTCAACTTTAAAGTGCAAAACAACCAGCAAAGCTCTGATCAACTGTTCTAGTCTGAGTATTATATGGGTTGCATGCTAAAGATGCCCTAAAACAAGTGTACATTGTACATCAAGCTTAACCTTAAAATAGTCCTTGCAATCTTTTTTTATGAAAATTCAAACTCAATTAAAAGGAAAGTACCCTGTACTTTAAAGTGACAAACTAAAACTATACTTTTATCATAGAACTGTTCAAACTTAATTAGACTCGTATATCCCTAGACTTTTAAGTGACAAATTAAAACTAAGGTGAAAAGGAAGCAAATAAATTGTGTATGCTCAAGTGATTTTAGATCCAATTGTGCATGGGCTTGATTTTAGATCCAACCATGCAGACAAGGGGTTCCTATGGGGCCATGGGCCCACAATTGATGAAGGCTCTTGGACCCTATGGCTCTGTTCCATCTAGCTAGGCTTTTTTTGATGAGTGAGAGATGTAAACCATCACTTTCTTCATCGCCCATGTGATAAATCAGTGAGTGATTATTCCATCAACTGTTTGGATTGCCTTGGGTATGGCCTATTAAATTGAAGGAATTAGTAGGAAATTGGAGGTGTATCTGTGTTACTCAATGAGGTGTCGTTTGGAATTATCTATTCCAGCATTAAGGTAGTCTGTTTGGCTAGAGGAACAATTGTAATGACAGGTTGGGTGCTCCTGTTGGAGATTTGGAGTAGATATGAAGACTCGAGTTAAATTAATATCTTGGGTGGTAGTTCAAAATGAAAATCTTTGGGGTTACTATGTTGAACCTTTGGAGATGTTAGAGGGAGAGTCGTGGAGGATCCTATCCTGCATTGATATTTTAATTTGGGTTTTCGACCTACTGAACATTTTAGCTTTTGTACTATATTCTCTTTAACATAATTTGATGGTCAGCATTTAAAAAAAAAAGGATTGCGGTGTGCGTGTTGGGGGGTGGGGGGCGGGTGAGGTTTGTGGGTGGGGGTGTGTGTGTTTTGAATTGACGATGGCTCATGGTAGGAATCTGCAAAAGTTCCTGAGATTACTTTTATATCCTGTGATGATCATTTAACGACTATGCTGCACATCAAAACATAATTTGAGTCATAAGTTTAGGACACTCAACAATTACCAAGGTAAACAGACGCTTCAAAACTGACAATAAACTTTGTCCCTGATCATAAGAATGTAGGCAAGCCAAAAAAAAAAAACAACACAGTGATGTGCAGATAACATTAAAGTTAAGGCCCAAAAACTGCCTAAGATGTGGCAATAAAGCCAAGGCCTGAAATACCAAGGCCAATGGTCTGCTTAGTAAGTTCCACCCAATATACTGAGATGCAAGGCCTACAGGTCTGCAAAATAATGCTCTCAAACTGGCAGCCAATGCCAGCATAAACCTAACTCCTAAATCCAATGGGCCAAGACCTGGCAAAAACTCCAGACTTTTGGGGCTTATCCACCGATGCCATCCAATTCAATTGGAGGGAAGTCATAGCTCTTTGATTAGGTTTTCTTTTTCTCCCTTTTGTTTCGAGGCCTTTGAGCCTCCTTGTATAGTTCCCCCTCCTTTGGGTGGTGGCTGTCTTTTTGGGGATTTTTCCCAGCTATTTCTTAGTATAGCTCTTTTATACTGTAAAGCTTTTAATTAATACAAGTTAGCATTTCCAAAAAAAAAAAAAAAAAGACCTGGAAAAAACTGAGGGTTTATCGGAATGAGGAGAAAAGATGGAGAAAATGCAGTAGGAAAAAACTGTCCATACTCAATAGTAAAATTTGAACTGTACTTCCTCTCCAGATTAAGGATTCGTAGCTTGATCACTGGTGGTGGTGGTCATAAACATCACTGTCACTGCAAAGATGTGGCCTGGCTAAGTAACCACAAATCTGGAAATAGACAACCAGGCACCTTAACATGTTCGAACAATTGAAAACCAGCCCCAAGCATGGGGAACATGGGGAGCCTCTCCTCCCCAGTCACACAAGGAATAGCACTATAAGTACCTTCTCTGTAGTCCAAGAAAAATGGGAAGCATATATGAAGAAGAATTCACCACATTCTGTAATTTTTTTACCACTAAGTCAACCCAAAACACTGTTAGTTCACAAATGATCAATAACTTCAAAGCAAGGTGGAGCTCTGGACACCTTTGCAGCTCTTTTAGGGATAGGACAAGTATAGTATACTTAAGAATTGACTATTGTTACGAACATCAAAACCAAATCCCATTTTAAAAGAATTTTTTTTCTAGTACACTGCAAGTTTTATACAAGTACTAGTTCCCGAAAGCTAAGAAAATAATTTGTCTCCAGAGATCATTAATGATGTGAGGAATTGCCTGGAAAATGCAGGGTATTGATAGAACTAAAACACTGAATGATTAAAAGACGACTCACAAAATATATCCATATCAAACACCTAATCCAATGTGAATTACAAAATGCCTGCTCCAAGGATAGTAAAGAATCATTTAAAAGAGATCCTAGGAAACCACACCATAATACTATAGTCTAAGAGTATGGCATGGAACAATGGAACCATGTAAAAGGTGGTCACTATCCATTCATTCTAAAATCCATTTATCCAGTGATGCATAATGTACATAGTGCCCAAGTAAATTGAAGTAGAATGTCACCCTTTCCATGAACAAGTACAAATGTATATTCAATTACATTTAAAATAGATCTCTTGACTGAACATCTTGTGGGAGATGGATTTCAACTCTTCAATAGAAAAGTCTGCAGTGGTTTATCTTTATAAAATCAAGTGTTTAGGTCACGGTTTTGAAACTTTGAATCAGGGGGAATTTGGGCCCCCTAAGATACAAGTCGACTCAGCCAAGTTGGACCAATTTGGTCCCTAGAGTCCCCAAAAACTAAAAAATTTTGAAAAAAAAAAAATAGTAAAAGACTTTAGAAAATAGAGAATGATGTCCTATTGTCCTATAAATTTAAGGTACAAGTGATAATAGGTGGCTACATTTCATTGTCTTTCAGTCAAACTAATACACCTTCGATCTTCAAATGCTTCAATCTTCTGTAAAAATGTGGATTTGATCTTCTAAAACGAGTGCAAATGAACCTGATATGCCTCCAGCATCTTGTTTTGTCTCACGACCAAAATAAAAGGTTTTAACCTCTTCCCTATAGAACTTGGCCATAGCATCTAGCATAGCGGTTGTAGTGGTCCTACTACTGACAGAACTAACATCACTCCATTATCCTTCCAATGGAAACGATAGTAGATTTCAAAAGTGCTTTACAATTCAAAAGCACGAGTTTGTAATTTTACAAAGTTAATGTAAAGCCCTAATCATTATTCTCAACCAATTGTCTAGTGAGTACTTTTGAGTATGCATTATGCTTCTGATTATAGGTTCAGCATTACTTAGTTTATTGCCTGGTGAATTCTTCTTCTGAGTATTCTCTATGCTTCTGGTTATAGTTCAGTGTTAGTTTCTTCTCAGATAATAATGATATGTGTCACTGAATTGAGACGGTTGACTGCTTTCTTATTTGGCAATGAAATAGTTTGCACAAAAATACTCTAGAGATAAAAGCAATAATACATTCTTAGTTGTTATACTTTCTCCATGATAACAGAGAGTAAATGCTTCTTTCATTGCATTTCAGTCATGAGTTGCGAACACCTATGGCTGCAGTGATAGGTTTGTTGGACATTCTAATATGCGACGATTGTCTTACCAATGAGCAAGTTGCAACAGTTACACAGATCCGTAAATGTTCAACTGCTTTGCTTCGCCTTCTCAACAACATCTTGGACCTCAGTAAGGTAAGATCGAAACATGAGTGAATTTCTGTTTGAAACACAGACTGTACGCTTAAAGTACAGCTTATCTATCATATGTGCAAAATTTTCTCCATCTTTCTAGAGTTGTACTTGCACTTAACTCTTCCAATAAAATAAGATCATATTTGAAATCTATAGTTGATTACTCACTTATATTGGTATTCAGGGACTTAAGACTACAAAATTCTGAGCCCAGGGAAAAACATAGTGAGGGCACAGTCCATCTAGCAACTTTTTTACCTTATCAAGTTCATCCATCTAGCAGCCTGGAAGTGGACATGCAGTCAATTATGTTGGAAGAACAGGGGAAAAAAGACTGAGCACCACTAGCCAAAAAGAACACCAGCAAACAAAAGCCCACACTTGAGGATGTCAAATCCTGATGCCGTCACCAGTCGTCGTCGACCTCCACTTGAAAACAAAAGTCTGTGGACTAAGAACTCATCAACACCTCCAAACCAGAACTCATCAACACCTTCAAACCAGTCGTCAATGCCTCCAGACTCCAGTCAATCTTGCACAACACCAGTCGAACAATAGTTGATCTTTCCCAACATTACTTGAACCACATCCTGTTCAAAAGACTTTCCATTGACTCACTTCAAGGCACACAACACCACACTAGTGGCAATCAACATAGGTACAGGACCTGTCCACACCATAGGCCAATCCCAACTCACATACACCAGTCGCACAACCTAGCCGAACCAGGGCAAAAAAACCTTCAGCCTCTTACCTGGCTTCAAATCCACTCCAACAGCTTCCTTTGTATTACTCTCCTATTATAGATTTAGAGCTCTGATACCAAATTAGAATTCTAGATGTGTAAAGATCTAGGGTTTTAAAATATTAAAAAATAAAGGTTTTAATAATGAATATCAAGAAAGAAAGATGAATAGAGAGAGAGTGAAGGAAGATAGGTTAGTCGTAACCTCTTAGTTTGGGCAACCTCCCTTATTTATTAAAAAAAAATTCTTATTAATTACAAAGAACCCCCTGCAGCTAATATTATTTATAATGAAGCCCCTAATATAGCTTATAACGCCATTTCATTCAAGAAAAAGTTATCAAGAAAGAGATAAAACTGGAGTATGCACAGAATGAAGATTAGTTATCCCCAAGAATCAGTTATATAATCTTTATTCCAAGCTAGGCATAGTAAAAATCTATGCACCAGCATAGGAAAATCAGGGACTAGTTTGTAACTGCAGAAAATATAAGTGTTTTTTTTTTTTTTTTTTTTTTTGTAATTTTGAAAATTTTAATAGAATGAAAGATATAGAGATGGTCGCCAACCCTAATTGGATGACCATCTAGTTAATCCTCTCAAACTCTTCTTTTCTTCTCTTTTTCCTCTATTTTTCCCTTACCATTTTTCTTTACCCTTCCTCAATAAAATTCCATTATCTTAAGGTTCAATATTCAGCTTAAATGACACGAAAATGAGTCCAGTGATGGATTATTTGATTGGGCCCAACTTTGTTTAATTCTTAGTAGATTTCGGAAAGATTTGGCTCAGTTGTACTTCACAGTGAAATGTCTAAATGAAATTTGTAATGTAGTTTCTTCTGACAATAATAATCTTTAGTGGCCATCACCACAGACTTGAGACATAGGTCAGGGATTGATCCCTTGTCCTCATGTTGAATGAACCACTCCTAGACCAATAATCAAATCTAGCAAAAAATTATAATAATTATCTTTAGAGGTCCCTCATCAAAAGGTCCAACTTCCAAATATTTTTTAATGGTAGGTTTCAAAATTTAACAATGTAATTCTCAAATGCTGCTCCTCGCTACTAACTGGTCAGTTTCTGTAGTTGAAACCAAATATAAGCACTAACTACTCTACCTAGACCATATGGTGTGGCTTTCAAATCTTCAACATTCAACTTGCATGGTACCTGCAGTCATAAAAGAACCGTAATTTTTCATGAACAAATGAACTGCTGGATTTATCTTTCATTTATAACATTGAAGCTTATCAGTGACTTTCATGCCTATTTGTAAATCCATCTTGATCATTGCCACAGCAATTAGTCAACAATACAATTATCATTGTTCTTCATGGCTGTTTTCAGGTTGAATCAGGTAAGTTAGTACTGGAAGAAGCTGAATTTGACTTGGGCCGAGAACTTGAAGGACTTGTCGACATGTTCTCTGTGCAATGCATTAACCAGAATGTAGAGACTGTTCTAGACCTTTCTGGTATGCTATCATTTAAAGCTCAAGAAATTTAGATATAAAGTTAAAGATAAGAAGATGAGTTATATGATCCTTCACCAAAGCTTTTCAATAGTATTCTCAAGTCTTCAGTTTGCACATGTGGGGCCATGGTTTGTGATCCAGACCATTAAAGGCCAACGATCTGGTAAGCCAGAAGTGTAATAGGCCCACTTCAGAACCTACCAATCCAAAATCGATCATTGGAATTTGGAATGTTGGACGCTAAATGACAGTCATTAAAGTAGTAAACACGGCAACAACCCACTTCCCCACTCGATGGAAGAAAGGTCAAGTAATTGGTACATAGTATTTTCCAACACGGATTACTCTTGGGATATGTCCAATTATGCTGCCACCCATCAGGCCAAAGGTCAGGATAGCCGAACTGTATTCACACATGTACACATTTCATGCTCAAGAACACAGTGCAAAACACCATGTCAAGAATCATGTAGTTGTTCCTCATGAAGGAATACAACTCAAGTCTCAAGAATACAAAAGAGAAATAATGAGGTCCTGACAGCATATTTCTCGTAAGTCCCAACTTCCAAATGAAATATGCTAATCTATGTCGGGATTACTTTTGCTTGACCCAGCCAGCTCATATTTCACAAAACCCCAAAGAATTCGTCCAAATTAACTCAAATCAGAGGGATATATACTATTGGATTTACATGTATCAAACATATATTTTAGTTTCTTTACGCATGATCAATCCAACAGTTTACATCACTGAGGTTGAAGTAAAGACCAATTCCTACACATGGTGGGCTATTCAATATTAATGTGTTGGATTTAAAAAAAAAAAAAAAGAAAAGTGGGCACTATGCAGGTAAAGCATATTTCCATCAAAAGTTGACAGTAATTCCATCAGGACCTTATATTTTTTTGAAGAAAAAAAGAAAAATAAAATGCAAAATCTAAAACAGATCAACAATTGGCATGTCATTCAATGGAGGAAGGTTCCTTTTTATTATTATTATTATTTTTTTTGCTATAATGGGGGCTTGAACTAACAAGCTCATGTCCCTAAATAGCTAACCAACAGCCGAGGGCAAGAAAGGTCATGTTTTAGATGGTATCTTCTAACCTAGGTTACTAACAGGAGATTGTCTAATAATGCTGACATCCATCAGGTCGATGTATGGATCACTACATTGTATTTACCACTCATCCAAAATTAAGCTCAAGGATATTGTCAAGAACACTAGGTCAGGGATCATATAATTCCTTGGGGAAAAAAAAGAGATCAAATGATGCAAAAATTTTAGAAAAAGAAAAGCGATGAAGTTGAGAATTTCAGCATGTCCATTGTTTCCAACACAAACAGAAATAGTAAAGAATGTCAATGAGCGTTTGCAAATATCGATTTCCCAATCAATTTCATTACTTTCCATGGTTTTTGAGTTAAGAAAATAGGATCAGTTTTAAATGCTAAAGCCAAGGGTTTGTAAGATATTATATATGATATGGTCACGTAGGATCTACTAAAGACGGTTAAAAAGTGGTAACATGAAGGAGAAAAAGGCCGAACTACCAAACCACCTTGTACCATTGAAACACATCTTAGATGTCAAATATCTGATGTTTTAAACTTTGAGGTGGTTGAAATTTTCTTTTTGAACGTTTAGGGTGGGTGCCTACTATAAAACCAGTGTATGTTTTTAAATTATACATCTAGACCTTCCTTTCCATTTTTTGCAATCGTTTCAGAAACAAACTGAGTCCATTCACCAGCCATACAAGGACATAATTCAAGAATTCTAATTTCCAAAATTTCAAATTAAATTCCAGTCTCCAGCTTTGTTACTAATTTCTGGCTATTTCTATGAAGATGACATTCCAAAACTTGTTCAAGGAGACTCTGCTAGAGTGGTTCAGATATTTGCGAATCTCATTAGCAATTCTATCAAGTTTACATCATGTGAGTTCCACTAAACCTTCGATGTGTTAAAATTTTGATACATATAACATTTTGCATCTTTAGTATCTTAAAAGTTTAGTGCATATACTGAGTTGCAGCTTTTTTAATGTATGTGTACTTTAGAAGATCTTTTTTAGCTTCATCTACCGATAATCTCTCCATGGAGGATGCTTGGACATGCCACCATAGATAAATTATCATTAGCACAACCCAAAGATCCATGGATTGACTGATTGGGTGTAGATAGATAGAGAGATAGATAGATAGATATATATATAGAGAGAGAGAGAGCTCGTAGAACTCCTAAATGCGAGATTTAACGCTTTAATTCCTGCAGATGTTGATTGGGAAAATATAAAATTTCAGCATACAAAATATGAAATGTTTATCATAGTTTTCTCTCAAATTAACGAATATGAGCTATTGCCAAATAATATATAGAGCCCAGAAACCTAGGTGATTTATGGGCCAGAGCTCAGTGGGTTTCACCTAGAAGGACGGCTGGGGATAAGGGATGGAAAGCACTATTTTTGGATAGAGGCCCACTAAATTTCAAACCCAAAGGACCTAGGATGACGGGGATATTGCCCACTTAAAATCAATAGTTAAAAGAATCAAGGGTAATAGTCCTGAATCCTGATGAGCATAAAAATGGGTCAGGTCTCAGGTGATCATTTATGACCTAAGCTAGCACAAAAAATGGGGGCCATATGATCATTATGATGCAACCGAGGAAACGATTCCTGATTTTTTGTGAACTCAAAACACAAATATCTTTAATGGACAATAAATCCAACAAAACAAGGAGATAACAGTAGTTCCTACTTACCAATAAGAGCTATTCACTGGTGTTCTCCCATATAATGTTGCTTAGAAGAAAATCCCTCACATATTTAGAGCCTAGGCTCTAGCCATTATAGAGCAAAAGAATAGTCCCTCAAGTGGAGCCCGCATGCATGCATGTCAATCACATAAGGGGGGGGGGGAGGAGCTGAGATGGGAGTATTTCTAACCTAAGATAGTGCAAAAATATTGGCAGCCATTAGCTCATTCTAACCATAGATTTAGGGCCCTCAATTTTGCAACTCTAGAATTCACACTTTTTGCATGACTATAATCCAAGGGGTGGGGGGGGGGGGGAAGTAAAGAGCCAATTCAATGGAGGATGCCCCCGCTCCCCCCCCCAAAAAAAAAAAAAAAAAAAAAAAACTGTTTTTTGTTTAAAATGGTCTGGACATTCTGGATAATTCCCATATTTTCATTATTTATGAGAAAGAAGGGTCAAATGTAAATCACAAGAACCAGTAAGATATTAGATATAACCTACAGGTTACAGATTTGCTAAACCAAAAGTACATGTTAAAGATTAGCATGACATGAATGTAATAGGTTCACTGTTAGGAGATATATCTAATGACATATGGTGCCTTGTGTACAAACCACAAAAGTATATAAAATATAATATTTCCTAACATTTACATCACAAAACAAAAAGGTAACAAATTGTAGCAGTAATATTGCATAAGCCAAGAATGAAACAAACTATGAAGTGCATTAGCAGCGTTAGAAGTCAATTAAGTGTAGAATTCAGCACGCAGAAATACTGCAGTACAATTGCAAAATCTTTTTACTAAATTGTCTCCATCAGGAGAAGAAACTATTAAGGAGATGTATTTTGATTAATTGTTGGCATTTGTTTAGAGCCAATTCTGCAAAAGCATCAAGATTCTACATTCTAACATGAGGCAAGGGGAAAGGTTGGGGGCCAAGGGGGCGCTCTACAAATTGAGGTGCCTGAAAGGAAAAATCGAAATCCATTAGATGTGGCCAAAACTTTGCTTCTCCCATCTTCTATCCATCCAGTTTCTAGGCTAAGTTCTCTCAAGTGCTATACATCTCATTAATCGCCTTCCAGCTCCAAAATTAAAGCATCAATCTCCTCATTTTCAGGCTATACATCTCAATAAAAACCTTCCATTCTCCTTATTTTCATCTCCATAGCAAGGTTTTAAAATTCAGCCAAGTTGGATTCGGACTGAACCATCACCAAGTCGGGTCGATTGGACTCTCTCGAGTAGTTCTATCTTCTTCTCGCAAACTAACAGCATTAATCTCCTTAATTTCATCACCATGGAAGAGTTTTAAAATTCAGTCGAGTTGATTCAGACTCGACCATCACCGAGTCGGGTTGAGTCGGACACTAGTGACTCGACAAAATCCCCATCCTAGTTGTATCATTATCAAACCTCAAGCAAATCTCCACAACCTCTCATGGCTTAAATCAATCTTTTTGAATGTTCCACACCTAACAAAATCCATCAAAATCCCAACCCTAAATCACTTTGTAACACCATGGGCCTTACCCACCGCAAAAGCTCCGGACTTGGATGTTTCCAATGTGGGACTTATGGAGTTCCCTTTATAACGGGTGTTCTTTGGCAGGTGATGGGCACACTAGATCTCAACCAGAACTACCACCTTTTCCCGGGCCCGTTGGATCTTACACTCTCCCCCACTAGAAATAGAGTTGTCCTCGGCTCCGATACCATTTGTAACACCACAGGTCTTACCCGCTGCAAAAGCTAGCTATTAAAGTGGAGGTAACCATGGGTACTTAGGTCCAGGCTCTAGACTTGGATGTTTACGATGTGGGACTTGTGGAGTCCCTTGTATCCCAAGTGTTCTTTGAAGGGTGATGGGCACATCGGATTTCAACTGGATCTGCCACCTTGGCCTAGGCCCACCAGATCTCACTCTTTCTTTAACCATGTCTTCTCGAAGACCCCATCCACACCATACCCATTAAAACCCAAAAAACCCTAAATCGGTTTCTCCAACCATTTCTTCCATCCCCACCAATCCCTTTCTTCTCCTCCTTATTCTTCAGTTGCCCAGTTTCACATTTACCCCAAAACCCATCTTTAATTTTTCCTCCTTCCCCTTTCAATCTCCTTTGCTTCTCCACCTCTGCTCCACCCCCTTCTGTTGCTACACTACTCATCTTCTTCCTCATGCAAAAAAAAAGGACTCGAAACCTACCAGGACAGGTTGCACATGACTGGCTGACTGGACTAGTTGAGACAACTCTACTTGGCTAGATCCCTACCAAGTTGGGGGCAACTTTGTTTTTTAAAACTCTGCTCCATTGTCACCATCCCTAATATGATCATCTTCATGCTTTCAGTTTCCTTTGTTTTAAACATCTTCCACATCCTAACGATGCAAAATTTTCAACCCAACCTACTCGTTCCTCCTCTACTTAGGATACACTCCCAACCAAAAACGCTCTGCTATGATCTCGCGCCGTACTTCTCGTAATATTGTTTTGCTGAACATCAATATTTTTTTTTAGCAACAACAAGGCCCTCCATCCAAAAATTCCCAGCTTCCCGATTTTTCAAAATCTTCCTCCATTACAAGGTTTAAACTGTAGAAGATAGTGTGGGCTTTGGCCCACGTGGGCCCACTTAGGCCCAGCCCACTGTATATATAAAAATCCCACGTATGGGATCCTTGATTTTGTTACTGATTTCTTGTTGCTATTTTCCCTGTAATATTTCCATACATAGATTAGGAGATTCTTTCATTCCTTGATTTTCTCTAAGATTGTAATCCTAACATACTTAGTGCCTTGATTAAGGTATCTATTGATTATAAAATAGGATGGTCGATGATCAATTGATCATTGAGTCTTCTCCCATACTGTGTGTCTTCTTCCTCTCATCTCATCTCATCTCATCACAGACTCTCCCAGAGTCTTACATGGTATCAGAGCCTTGTGGGACATCTTCATCTCTCTCTAGCAATCCTTTCTCACGAATCTAGCAAAAGCAACCTTCTCTTTGTCGTCATTAGATTCACTGTGTCGACTTCTGCACCGTGGTGATCAAAGTGGGCCATCAGATCATCATCAAGATAGCACCTATCACCACTACCACAGTGGTCGTCCCTCCTCTCTAAGTTTTATGGGCATTTTTCCAGGATTTATAGCACATCAGAGGTAGGCCATCTACTGCCATTTGTGTTTTCACAGTTTTACAAGATAGTTTTCATCAGATCCGTTCAATTGTGTGGATTTTCATCAGTTTGCCTTGCAACCTGATCTAGAAGTTAGTAAAAAGTATCCTACAGAAGACTATTTTCCCTGATCAGTGGTCTGATCCCATTGTGGGCCCCACGTGCCCACTCTAGGACCAAAATAGTGGTCGTTTGGCACCTTTTCTTCTGCAATATTTGAGTATTTTCTGCACTGTTGATTCGTTTCTTGTTTGGAGTTCATCATCTTACTCCAGTTAGCCATCTGCACCAGAAATTCAGCCTTTCTTGCTGATTATTGCTGTTTATCCCCTTCATCCCTCTCTGTCAAAAGGGTTTTTGGTTGGACATCTTCTCTGTGATACATTCTACGGCCTTTTGTGATCATGGAAAAGTATGATGTGATTCCCGTTAAGTTTAATGGGCAAAATTATATGTCTTGGTCCTTCCACTTACGGAACTTTGTCGAAGGACAGGGCCTTTTTGGTTATCTTGATGGATCGATAACCAAGCCTCAGATTACAAGTACTGCTGACTCAAAAGGTCTAGCCACTTGGTCCAAAGAGAATGCGAAAGTCATCACTTGGATCCTTAACTCTATTGATCCTTCTCTGGCTGTGGCTCTTCAAGCCTACACCACAGCAGTTGATATGTGGGCTCATCTGAAGAAAGTCTACCATCAAACCAATAAAGCCCGGAAATTTCATCTAGATAGTGAAATTGCCAGATACAGTCAAGGGGATAAAACTGTGCAGGAATACTTTAATGGTTTCCTCACTTTATGGACTGAAAAGGATTCTATGCTGATCCAAACAGTCTCTTCTGGATTTCTATCTGAGGCTCTCCAGTTACAAGAAGAAACTCATATTAGCCAGTTTCTTATGAATCTATGACCGGAATTTGAATCTGTTCGGTCTGCGCTAATGAATCGGGAGAACGCTGCTAATCTTGATACTTGCTTCCAAGAAGTCCTTCGCGAAGAACTTCGTCTCACTTCACAGCGCACTATTCTAGAAGCACCCGAAGCACCCAAAGCCTTCCTTGCGCCTCTTCCTGATTCCTCTGCTCTTCTGGCAACTCCAAAGCAGCCTCAATGTTATGAATGCAAAGGCTTTGGACATATTGCCAAAAATTGTCGCAAGAAATTGGTTTGCAGATATTGCAAACGGCCCGGTCATGTGATTGATGACTGTCGAAGCCTGCAGCGACGGAATGAAACACGGCCTAAGAAGCCTCCCTCCCATATGCCAAAACAGAATGTTCCATCAGCATTTTAGGCTCAAGCCCCAGTATCAGATACAGGCAGCACTTCCTCCGGGGCTATCTCCATGACTCCTGCTCAAATTCAAGACCTGATCCAGAGCACAGTCACCTCTGCATATGCGTCTATGGGCTTCTCTGGTGGTCGGTATCAACCTCATTCTCATATAGCATCTCCTGCCTTTCATTCTTCTTCTATCACCTCTTCCACTTGGTTTTTAGATTCAGGAGCCTCCAATCATATGACCTCTATAGAACATAGCTTTACAGATTCCCACCCGTACCTTGGAAAAGAAAAAATTACCACTGCCAATGGTGATCAACTACCCATTTCTGGAGTTGGTACCATTACTTTATCTAGTGTCACTGGCCAGTCCATCACCCTTTCTAATGTCTATTTTGTTCCAAAATTATCAGCCAATTTACTTTCTGTAGGACAACTTATTGATGATGGCTATCTTGTTCACTTTTCTTCCTCTGGTTGTGTCATACAGGGGTGACAAACTGGGAAGGTGATCGCGACGGGGAGTAAACATGGGCGCCTGTTTTTGCTGGACATTGGACATCATTCCTTCTTTGCTTCTTCTTCTAATAATTTCAAAAACTTGTGGACTGTTTGGCATAAACGTCTTGGTCATGTGAACAATGCCTATTTAATTTCTTTGTTTAAACTCGGTTGTTTGGACTCTACAATTGATAATAACATGATGTCTTCTTTATCTCAATCAAAATGTGAAGCTCGTTGTTTAAGTAAGAGTCATATTTTGCCATTTTCTGTTCATAATTCTCGTGCATTAGAATCTTTTGACATCATTCACACTGATGTTTGGGGCATTGCTCCTACCTTAAGTAGGGCAGGTTTCAAGTACTATGTGACATTCATTGATGATCATTCCCGATATACTTGGATTTATTTCATGCGTTTAAAATCTGAAGTGTTCTCTATTTTTAAAAGATTCTATAACATGGTCCACACCCAATTTAAGAAAGATATCAAGATCCTTAGATCCGATTCTGGCGGAGAATACATGTCTCATGAATTCTCTGCTTTCCTCTCTGATAAAGGAATTCTTCATCAAAAATCTTGTCCGCACACTCCGCAGCAGAATGGAGTTGTGGAAAGAAAGAACAGGCATATTCTTGAAACTGTTCGCACCCTTTTATTGGAATCCTTAGTTCCTCCTGAATTTTGGTGTGATGCTGCCCAGACTGCAGTATATCTGCTCAATCGTCTTCCTAGTACTGTTCTAGGCAAGACTACTCCCTACGGAGTTCTCTTTGACCATCCTCCTTCATACTCTCACTTACGTGTGTTTGGTTGTCTGTGTTTTGTTCATCTTCCACCGAATGAACGCACTAAGCTATCTCCACAGGCTGCCAAATGCATCTTTCTTGGCTACAGTTCTGACACAAAGGGTTCTTGTGTTATGACCGATTTGAAAAACGCATGCGAATTTCTCGAAACGTGATCTTCCTGGAACAAATTCCTTTCTTTTCCTTGCGTCTAGATCATCATCCTACTGCTGTGTCCTATTTGCCACAATTCCAGGAATCTACTCCTGCCTCACCTGCTGTTCAGGTCTATGTCCGGCGTAAAAAGGGTCCTCCTATGGTGCCTCCCTCTCCTGATCATCTCTCAGTGCAGCCTCCTGCTCCTACAGGTAATCATGCTTCTTCTGATCATATCCTCTCTCTGCGACGATCTAATCGTCCTTCCATTGTCCCTAACCGCTATGGTTTTCCTGCTCTCTTTTCATCCTTAGATAGTGCTCCTATCCCCACTTCATATTCACAGGCCTCGAAGATTGCTTACTGGCAGGATGCTATGAATAAGGAATTACTCGCTCTCGAAGCAAATCAGACATGGGACTTGGTACCAGCTCCTGAAGGAGCCTCTGTGATTGGCAGTAAATGGATCTACTCCATCAAAGTTCACTCCAATGGGAGTCTTGATCGCTACAAAGCCCGATTGGTTGCGCAGGGATATAAACAGGAGTATGGACTGGACTATGAGGAGACATTTGCACCAGTGGCTAAAATGACCACAGTCCGTACTCTCCTCTGTGTCGCTGCAGCCCGCCACTGGCCTCTGTGGCAAATGGATGTCAAAAATGCCTTTCTCCATGGGGATTTGCGAGAAACTGTTTACTTAAAGCCTCCTCCAGGATATGCCTGTCCTCCTCAGCATGTGTGTAAGTTGCGGAAATCTTTGTATGGCCTTAAGCAGGCTCCCAGGGCTTGGTTCGATAAGTTTCGGGCGGCAATTCTTCAAGCAGGATTTCGACAGAGTCATTCGGATAGCTCACTCTTTCTTAGATGGACATCAAAAGGCTACACTTTCCTGTTAGTATATGTTGATGATATGATTATCAGTGGCAATGATAGTGCTAGCATTACGGAACTCAAACATCATCTCACTCGCCACTTCAGAATGAAGGATCTTGGTCCTCTCACCTACTTTCTAGGGCTGGAGTTCGTGCGTAGCAAATCTGGCATTCGGGTTCATCAGCGGAAATATGCTACAGATTTAATCACTTCGGCACGACTCGATGATGCTCACACTTTTGATACACCTATGGAGTTGAACAATAAGATCAGTGCGGATGATGGCCCTCCCCTGGATGATCCCTCTGTTTTCTGGCAGATAGTTGGTAGCTTGCTCTACTTAACTATGACTAGGCCGGATATTTCTCATGCCGTTCATACGGTTAGCCAGTTTGTGAGCAATCCTCACAAACCTCACCTTGCTGCTGCTTTGCGCATACTCCGCTATGTCAAAGGCACCCTTAATCATGGTCTCTTCTACTCTTCCGGCGCTTCTCTGCACTTATCTGCTTATGCGGATGCTGACTGGGCTGGTTGCCCCGATTCTCGGCGCTCTACCACTGGTTGGTGTATGTTTCTTGGGGAATCTTTGATTTCATGGAAGTGCAAGAAGCAAACCACAGTTTCCAAATCGTCTGCTGAGGCCGAATATCGGGCCATGTCATCTGCGAGCGCTGAAATCATCTGGCTACGCCGTCTTCTTTGTGAGTTCGGTGTCACTATTGGTAGCTCTACACCTCTTCATGGGGACAACACCAGTGCTACCCGAATTGCAAACAATCCGGTCTTTCATGAAAGAACAAAGCATATTGAGATTGATTGCCACTTCATCCGTCAGCATGTTACTGAGAAGATAACTCTGCCACATGTCTCTACTCATGACCAGTTGGCAGATATCTTCACAAAAGCACTTCCCAAACCACGCCATCATGATCTCACTCACAAATTGATGTTCTCTAAATTACCACATCAATTTGAGGGGGACTGTAGAAGATAGTGTGGGCTTTGGCCCACGTGGGCCCACTTAGGCCCAGCCCACTGTATATATAAAAATCCCACGTATGGGATCCTTGATTTTGTTACTGATTTCTTGTTGCTATTTTCCCTGTAATATTTCCATACATAAATTAGGAGATTCTTTCATTCCTTGATTTTCTCTAAGATTGTAATCCTAACATACTTAGTGCCTTGATTAAGGTATCTATTGATTATAAAATAGGATGGTCGATGATCAATTGATCATTGAGTCTTCTCCCATACTGTGTGTCTTCTTCCTCTCATCTCATCTCATCTCATCACAGACTCTCCCAGAGTCTTACATAAACCTGGTATTGTTCATACACAATGAGGATATCATGAAGATGACGCACACAAGCACCCAACCATGAGCTTCCTCTAGATCATGATCCTTCTCCACTACTTTGGAGGTCCAGTCGTCCCTCTCATTTTGCAAATCTTTATGATTTTTCTCTCTCTATTACTTGCTACCTTATCCTCTACTTCTATCCTGAAAACTATCTGTAGGCTGTAAGGCATGACTATTTACAAAAAGGAGGAATTGGATGCTCTTCAGAATCACGCCGGAATATTGTTATATGTCCATCTTTTGGGAAGCCTTCTAGATGCAAATGGGTCTATGACAACAAGCTCAGATCTGATAGATTTTTGGCCCATTATAAAGCAAGGCTCGTAACCTTAGGTAACAAGGGAGAGTACAGGATTGACTATAATGAGACATTTGCACCCATTGCTAAATGACCACTATTTGGACCTATGATACCCAAATTCTTGTACAAGCCCAACATATCCATATCGGACAGATAAGACACTTGTATTGGTACCCGAGACTACACTTGTAGGGAACAAGTTTAACATATCTTACTTATAAAGTCCACTATTTCATGTAGTTAGTTTAATATTTTTACTTCATAAAAAAAAATGCTAGAAAGGGACGAAAACAATGATAATTTCATTGATTCAAAAGTGATCTAAAGAAAAAACTAGGCACCCATATCCGTATCTGTGTCCTAGATTTTCAAAAGTGAGGAGTCGTATCCACGATCCCCGTTTCATTGATTCAAAAGAAGTTTAATTATATGATACTTGTATCGGTACCAGAGACAACACTGATACTTGTAGGGAACAAGTTTAACATATCCTACTTATAAAGTCCACTGTTTTATATAGTTCTTTTAATATTTTTACTTCTCTCCATAAAAAATGCTAGAAAGGGACGAAAACAATCATAATTTCATTAATTCAAAAGTGATCTAAAGAAACAATTAGGACACCCCGTATCCGTATGCGTGTCTTAGATTTTCAAAAGTGAGGAGTCATATCCCCGATCCCCATATCAGTGTCTGTATCCATATCTGTATCTAGGCATCATAGATCCGGATATTCTTAGCCATTGCAGCATAACAATCATGGCTTCTATTGCAAATGAATGTCGAGAATGCTTTTCTTAATGGAGATATAAAAGAAGAATGTGTATGCCTCAAGGGCTTACTATTACATCAGAAAATAGTGTTTGTCAATCGCGACAACCCCTTTATGGACTTAAGCAAGCACTAAGGGCATTTTTAGACAAAGTTAGCCCAATTTCATCAAAGCCAGAGTATGATCCCTATATGTTCCTTCATCACACTATCTAGGGCATCACTATTCTACTGTCCATGTTAATGACATTATTCATCATTGGAACTAATCCAGATAACATACTTGGCTCCAAAAAGTCTCTTCGCGCTTCATTTCATTTGAAAGATCTTAGTCCACTCACACATTTCCTAAGTCTTGAAGCCAACAAATTTGATAAAGGGATTTTTATCAATCAGCACAAGTACACTCAAGACCTCATTGCCACTCCTCGATTACAAGATTCTAGTCCTCTTGACACTCTCTTAGAGCTTAATGTGAAATATCAAAAGATGAAGGAAATCTTCTAATAGATCCCATAGTATATAGGAAGCTTGTTGGTAGTCTTGTACTCTTCTTGACCAAACTATCACTTGGCCTGATATCTCACATGTTGTTAACATCGTAAGTTAGTTTATGATAGAGCCCCAACATCTTCCCTTGTCAACTGTAAAACAGATCATTCAGTATCTCCTTAGAACATCCGAAAGTGGTATCTTTTTTCCAATTGGGTCTAACCTCAATCTCACTGCATACTATGATGTTGATTGGGCAGGATGCCTCAACACTGGTCATTCTACGACTTTATGGTGTATATAGCTTGGTAATGCCTCGATGTCATATTAATATAAGGAGAAAAACCGAGTTTCCAAATCCTCTAAGGAAGATGAATAATTCCATGCCCTCTGCTTGTTAGAGATTGTTTGGCTCCAGGGACTACTACTTCATGAGCTTATTTTTCCACAGCATTGTGGCACTCCTCTCCATGTTGACAACACCAATGCCACTCAAATTACAGTTAAACTGGTTTTCCTTGAGGACCAAACATATTGAACTTGACTATCATTACATCAGGAAAGCCTTTGATGAAAACGCCATAACCATTCGTCATGTCACTGCTGATCTTTAAGTTGCTAATATTTTCACTATAGCTCTCCCATGGGCTAAACATCAATTCTTCATAGACAAATTGTTGTCAGACGACTTCCTAGCATCAATTTAAAGGGGAAGGGGTGTATTAGAACTATACATGTGAAGGAATGCATAAGATATCGCTCCCCCTAGATATTGTAATATGTAATCTACAAGCGTTATGTATTTACTTGGATAGATTGTAGTTACCCAAATGAAGGGGATATTGATTGTACTAATTAAGGGAATAATCTTGTTATAATTTCATACTCTGCAATTATAAAAGGGGCAGACCATTCATTGGATCAGTAACCAATTCATTCACAATATTGTCTTCTTCCAAACTACTTCTACTTTGTTAAGTCTTTGTTATATTATGAAATTAGCTAGCTCTCTTTTGTACTTGTGTAATGTCACAGACCCGTCCCACCAGCCCAATATTGTCCGCTTTGGGCCTTTGACCGGCAAGGTTTTGTTTCTGGGGCTGACCCGCAGGCGTCCCCAAAAGGCCTCAGTACTGCAATAAGCGAGGGTCCAGACTTATAGCCAGGATCCGGACATCTCACCTTTCCGATGTGGGATTGGGTTGTTACATCCTCCCCCACTCAGAACGGGTGCCGTCCTCGGCTCTGATACCATTTTGTCACATACCCGTCCCACCAGCCCGATATTGTCCGCTTTGGGCCTTTGACCCGCACGGTTTTGTTTCTAGGGCTGACCCGCAGGCGTCCCCAAAAGGCCTCAATACTACAATAGGCGGGGGTTTGAACTTATAGCCAGGATCCAGATGTCTCACCTTTCCGATGTGAGATTGGGTTGTTACATGTAAGGACAATGAAATGAATGGACTTTGCGTGCTCTTAAAAAAAAATCTAAATAGAATTGCTCCAAAATGAAGACACTAATGCCTTTTTTATTAAAATTAAGCATCATAAAATGATCACGTGATTATTATATAAGAACAAAAGGAATGAGCTTACAAAGTTTTTGGATCTGGACATACTGCAGCGGGTCACATTATTTTGCGGGGATGGTGTGAGAGGACCAATATTAACACACAGAAGTTATACATTGATAAAAAGGACCCACGGCCTGCACCAAAGTCAAAGCAACATGTGAGCCATGCAAAGGAAGACGGAACAAAGGAAAACAAAATCACACTTCGGTTTGAAGTCGATGATACAGGCTGTGGTTAGCTGCTTTTCTTCCTAATGTTAAACACGAATAACAGAGTTCTTTCATACATGCTTTTCTTTCAGTATGCACTAATGGTAATCCCTATCTTGTGCAGGAATTGATCCAAGCAAATGGGAGTCGGTCTTTGAAAGCTTTGAACAAGCCGATCCATCAACTACCCGATTGTATGCAATCTATTATATATTTTAATTTGTCCCATAGTTAGTTTACAGTGTTTAGACGTCAAACTTCAATAAGTTTGAATACTTTGGCAGATGGATGTTGTCCTTTCCACTATAAACCTGGGGCAAGTGGCAATGTAGACATCCATAAACCACCTTAGGTAGTATACTGTCTTATGCATTTCCATCCCAAACCATTATGGCCCCGTTGCTGAATTCCTTATAAGAATTTGTGATGTTGGGATTTCTGGACAATGATGTGATGGCTATCTCCTTGGCATTTCCAAATCCCATGTTTCTGAATTACAACCACCTGAAAAGTTACTTCCATCCTTTGGAATTCCCAACCTCCTTAAGCATTTATGGATGCTCCAGCCAAGAGGAGGATTCAGGAACTCTACCCAAGGGGCAGGTTTTGGAGAATTACAAGTTCTTCAGAAATGAATTCTTGGAATCCATTGATAGAAACAGGCCGTATAAGTGCTAATCAGTATATATTTGGGGTGTCATTGTCACATATTTAAATTACCCTGTATACTGTGATTCCAAATCCATTACTTTAACAAAACATAATAGGATGGTTCTCACCAAAAAACAAAATCAAACCACTTGCAACGTGGGGTACATCTGAACACTACTTAAGAACTCAACCAACTTGATTGGGACATAACAGTCATAGCTCATAAGCTTATAATTGAAAATAAAACAGACGTGCCACAAGTTATACACCTAGAAATGATTGATGAACTCCTTGAAGTTCATGAACAACAAACATCCAGACTGCAATATCTTAACAACTCAACAATTTTGATTGGAATATAGTAGTACCCATAAACTTATTCATGCAATAAAAAATAAAAAATAAAAAACATCACATGCTGTATGCACCACATGATTCTTCAAATCCTGTTAAACCATGTCTTATATTTTGATGTACACTTCATATGACCTACAATTTGTAAAATATGAAAGTTCCAA
Source organism: Umbellularia californica (assembly GCA_028538565.1). Lineage (NCBI taxonomy): Eukaryota > Viridiplantae > Streptophyta > Magnoliopsida > Laurales > Lauraceae > Umbellularia > Umbellularia californica. The sequence continues at coordinate 58,738,700 of JAPQWN010000007.1, forward strand.
CAGCTTTTTCTAAGTTTTGTTGCTGTTTTCAGGCATGGGGGAACAGGTCTTGGCTTATGCATAGTGCGAACCTTGGTAAGTCGAAAGGTTTATAGTATCTAAATTGAATCTGCATCTGCACTCCACATAGACCATCAAAGGAATCTACTTCACAAGGATCCACTTAATATTCTGAAATTATTAAATTTTCTGAAAAACCAAGACTGAGCATTTCAGTTTCTACACAAAAAGTACTTGAAGTTCATATCGTTTATATTTCGATCAGAATATGCTCCAGCTGATGCAAAGGCTTTCTACACAATGACACCTTTGATCATTTTGAAAGACATAACCATTTAAAAAAAAATTTAAAGATAACCACCCATCAGCATAAGCCAGTTTGATGGAGGTCCAATGCTGGGAATTCAAATCCTACCAATTCTTATCACTAGGATTCTAGGAGCATCTTCAAAGAAGCCATGGAATGCCACTTACACTTTACAATGCATTAATAGAGATTCATTTAATATAATCTGATTTCTGAAATGATAACAAAAGATTAATTAGACACTTTTGGTACAGTCCTCATGCACGCAGATTTGGGACACTACTCAGGATGCCGAGTAGTGTTGCGGTGCCTGATTGGACAGTGGCTACATAATGAATTAGATGTGTTGCTAGATATTAAGATAGGTATTTGAATGCAAAAGAGAGAACTAGATTGCTACCTTTGAATTTGTTCTTATTTTCCTTTCATCACATCATCAACTTCTGAACCTTGTTCTTATCATGTTCGCTTTATCTATGATGAATGTTCTCAGGTTAACAAGATGGGTGGAGAAATAAAAGTTGTAAAGAAAGATAGTCCAGGGACATTGATGCAACTATATTTGGTTCTCAGTACCAATGTAGATGGCATAGGACAGCATTCTCAAATAGAATTTGATGAACATGGCTTAATGGTGAGTATTTATATCTATCACAAACAATCTGAAGATTATGCTGGTATTTACTTTCTTGACTGTTTCATTTCTTGCCGAATGTTGAACGTCAAAATGGACAAAGCAAGCATTTCCAAAGAGAATTGTTATCTTTTCTTTTTTTTTTTTTTTTTTTTTTTTTCAGAGAAAGAGAATGAACTTTATTAAAGTCCTAAAGATTTATGCGAATAAAAAGAATTACAAGGGGGTAGACCATGAAAGGAAAAAGGATAAGAATTACAAAGTAATAGAGTTTACAATATTAATTTGTGTTAATAGAGTTTTCAATAATAATTTGTGTTATGGATTCTTCCGATTTTTCCAAAGAGATTGCCTCTCAATTCCATTCTCTTGGAATATGCACAAAATAACATTCATTGAAGCAATCAATCTTTTCCTTTACAGCTGATTCCATTCTCCATGGTGTTTGAGATCCATCTTGTGCATTGTTGCATTTATGGAGTATGCCTCCGGCATAAGGTCAACCATAAAACTTTCTTTGAACAATTCCAAACCTTCTTTTAATGCGACAGTTTCAGCTCTATCATAATTGATAGTGCCACACTGTCCCAAGAAGACCGACACCAACTCCCCTCTATCATTTTTTTTTACTGTTCTACTGATTCCTGTCGAGCATCGCTTACCAAGGGAGCTTCCATGTATATTTCACTCCATTGCCCTCGTTTTATAAGGATGCACAAAAACTCCTTTTTAACAATGGGAGTGGAACTCTTGATGACTAAGGAACTCTCTAAGTTGAATTAAAAAATAAATATTAAAAAACATTGAACTCATTCCCTTGCAGTCCCCCACTTGGATTTCCACATGAGATCTCTTATCGAAGAGCATTTGTCTTCAAAAAAATTTTTATTTCTCTCTTCCCAAATCGCAATTGTCAAAGGTAAGATATTCCATAAGATTTATTCTCTAATTGGGACAGGACCCAACAACCTTCAATGAGATCATGGAAAGAAAGGGGAAAGAAGACAATACTCTGAACATGCACAGAGAAAAAGCACCAAATAATTCTAGCTATGACACAATGGAAAAATAAATTATCAACGGTTCCCTCCATTATAAAAAAAAAAAAGAAAAAAAAAAAAAAGAAGCCAGCATATGGTGTTAAGTAGTTAGTTTGTCACAGTTTTAATGCCTAGGCATTTTGGGTGTATTGGTTAGCAACTTGAGATGGCCGTGTTTTGTGTGTAGGCGCATGTACGCTAGGCAAAAAGCCCCCAAGCCGCGTCTTGTTCGGGCGTGTGATTCGAGTCTAAGTGGTGTCCCGCCTAAGGGGGGCTCAATGCCTAGGCATTTTGGGTGTATTGGTTAGCAACTTCAGATTTGGAAGCGCAAACTTGCACCGCTTGAGGCTTTCTAAAGTTAAAAGCTTGCTAAACATTGCAATACAACAAAGCTTTAACTCTAGGAAGCACCAAGGACCGCCAAACAGTTTTAGAAGGTAAAGACATCAAAGCAGTATAGGTAAGGAGATGAAACAAGCTTTTGCTTGAATAAATTTCGAATGACTCTAGCTTCCTATCTTCTCCTTTTAAAGGAAACGAAACCTACTTTAATACCTCCAACAACCTTATTGATGCAGATCAGACTCATAACCCATGGGTCAACCAGGTCCCATTGAGCCCAGCAGATAGGCCCAATAGGACCATCCACTTAATTAAAAGTTTTCTTTAATTAGTAGTCTTTGAATTAAGGATTAGTTTTGATTTGGATTGTCTTGCACAATTTTAGGATATATGGTTGCGTTTTTATATTAGAGAAGATTTAGGGATTAGAAGCAAGAAAGGGACTTCTCAATCCCATCCTTTCTTATGTATTTGTATTCCCCCATTGGGAGATATAGGTCATGATTATTGAATAAAGAATTTCAGCTTGATTGTGTGAGTAATTTTTCACAAGTTGAGAATGCCGATGTGTTGAATCGCTTGGGATTGGGCCAACCCCCATTGTGGATTTAATCCTTGCATGGAATCCATCCAGGATTTAGCAAACCCCCACGTGGAGTTTTCCCACATGTTATCGCATATCCAGGTTGCGTCACTTGTCAACATTTTCTAATCTACTTCACACATCATTTTATCTACAAAAGAGAAAACGACACGATATCTATAAAATTTAGAAAACTTAAAAATATCCAAAATATTATGAGCCTAAGAACATGAGAATTAACATATATAAAGTATACATTTAAATGTACACCTTAAAAAGCACAGTTTTGATAATTTCTTGAAAACAAATAATACAATATTCAAATATACCCAAAAAAATTTGAAATATTCAAATTATTTGAGCCTGAGAACATGGAAATTAGCATGCATGAAGTATAGGATGAATATATATATATATATAACCTTGAAAATAAATTTTTAATTATTTCTTGAAAAGATATATTTTTTTAATATTATATTCTCAAAAACTCCAAAATAATTAGGTTAAAAATAATTAATTAACCTAAATCTTATAAATCTAGACATTAAACAAGGTTGAATGCCAGATTTACTAACATTCATACATTTAATGAACTATTTACTAAGTAATTTAACAAAACCCAAAAGATTTCAAAAAGTCCCAAACAAAATAAAATTTCTAGAACAAGACTCTAAATCACTAGATATATAGCAAATAAAAAACTTACAAGAAAATCTCAGACATTCTAAAGATTTTCCCGAACTAATTTGACAAAATCTATAAGATTTTAAATAGAGAACTCCAGATTTTCAAAGCCAAAACCAAATCTACCTCAATCTAGCAAGGCCTTGGCTTCATTTATACTTTTACTTTAAAAAATAAAAATAAGGTAAAAATATATAATTTAAAAAAAATAGAAAAAATGCTCAAAACTATGAAGATTCGCTTCTAGCTAAAGCAATTTTGAATAAAAAAAAATTGTAAGAAAAAAAAACATAAAAAGAATACAAACTGCTTATAGAATGGTCTCTTAATAGAGTGTAGCCATGTGGAGCAATTAAATCCCTTCAAATCTTGAGTTTTAAGGAGAAGAGTTGAAGAAGAAGATAGAAGAAAATGAAAGAGCCCCTCTTGCTGCGACAACACAGTTGAAATGGTCGAGAAATGGTAGAAAATGAGAATTTTAGGCCTTTTATGATTGTCTGCCAATATTTTCAAAATATCATTTGATATTTTGGAGAGATTTTCGCAATTTGAAACTGATACTGATAAGAAAATATCGTTCATAAACCTATATTGGTACATATTGATTGATACATACCGGTGTTGGCCAATATTTTAATCCATGGTTTTCACACAATAAGGAACCCTAATCTACTTCTAATCCTAGATTCCTAGCCATCTATCCTATCAAACTAATCAAGAAATATTTATAAATAAAAGCCCTTAAATAATTCAACAACTTAACTAAAAAGAGGGAATAAAATAGAAATTTTCCAAAGAAATTCAAAATTATATTTGGAAGCGCATATGGGAGAGATTTTTTCTCCACTTGCCTCCTTTTTATATTTTAGAAAATTTTCCACCTCTAAGATTTTTCTTTGGAAAGGTTTCAATCAACATCTTACTCGCATAGGCTGTCATTTGGCGTGCCACAGCATATGGGTTGTGGGCCCCATGTTTTGTTCTTGTAGAACTAGCCAATGTGGTGTGAACATGGGCCAGCTCTGGACATCCAACATGGTCCTAGTTAGCACTTATTTGAGCTTGATTAGATTGTCTAAATGGACTTTTAAGGCATTGATTTGGGTCCCCATTAGTTTCAACATTTTTCTTCTCAAATTTGATACTCATCTCAAGCCCATCTTGATTATCCAATGTTGGATTTGAGACCCATTTCTTGATTGGGCCCCTATTGAGATGGATCAAAAGGAAGGCCATTTGATCGATCAAATCGATCCAAATAATCAAGGGCCTGATCAATCATAGGAGCCATGAAATCTAGGCCAACTACTCCTGCATCAATTACTTTTTTCCTAATCCTATCCTTTCTTGTTAATTCCCAAATCCATCTAAGCAAATGCATCTCAACCACATACACTTCATCATGTTTTGCTGTTTCTATTTAGCTATCATTTAGTTTCATTATTTCATAAGAAAATGTATGATCAATAGTCATTCTATAAAGATGTCCCTCAGTCAAAGTGGCACTCGACAATCAGATAATGATCCATTAGCTTGTCTCCAATGTGACACCCCTCCCCCCTCTTGAACTAATCATATTGAACGCTAGCATAATCAAGCTTTTTCCCTTGTTTCTAATTTCTATATGCTTTCAGAAATACAAATCTATCAACCTATGGCTCCAAGTGGCTTTTAGTTTTGACTAGATCATTCCCATTAATCTTAGAACCACTAACCTGCATGAAGATAATATTTGTTATTTGTTTTGATTTCCTAAACCTCTCTTCCACTTTGATACTTTATCAAAGACATGAAGCTCGAGAATCAGTACCATGTATCATGCCTAAAGGCCTTCATATTTTTATACACTACCTTGCACAATACCATAAGGAATGATTGACCATCCTTCTGCCAAATATTAGGTTGATGTAGTTTGGGTTACATCCAAGCTCAGAAATATTTCTTGCCTTATAATCGACTTTTCAGCTACAATACACTTAAAATTGACCTTTTAAAAAATCTACTCTTTAAATTGCAAGCTGGAAAGAAGTACATCGACGTTTGGACTAATTTTCCAAAATCATATATGCAGGTATTGCTTGCACTTAATGGAAGAACTGGTAGATCAATCATGTCTCAGTGGCTAAGGAGAAAAGGGGTCTGCACATGGGAAGCATCCGAATGGAATGAATTGACTCAAATCCTTCAAGAAGCTTTTCAAAGCAGTAGAAATGTTGGGTGCTGCTTTGTGAAAGAGTCTACAACCAGTGAAATGAGCAGAATGAGAGCTTCTCCCAAAGAACTGAACTCCAAAAAAGCACAGCCTTTAAATCTCATCATCGTAGTGGACATTGGGCTATTGGATCTTAGTACAAACATATGGAAGGAGCAGTTGAATTTCCTAGATAAATACCATGGGAAGGCGAAGTTTGTGTGGGTCGTAAACCACGATACATCTGGTGTCATTAAAATGGAGCTTCGGAAGAAAGGGCATTTGTTGATGGTAAGCAGACCACTCTACAAGACAAAAATGATTCAGATTTTGGATGCTGTCATAAAAGAAAGGAAATCTGAATTTCAAAGAGAAGTTAACACCTCAGCAACACATGATTTGCATGAATGCCTTGAAATAGATCATACTCATTTCGATGCTGCCAGTTCAGATGATTCTGACACATCTGACAGGAGTAGCAACGATTCAAGAGGTACGTTTCATATTGAGGGAGAAAAAGGAAAAAGAACCTTGGCATCTCATCCATCGCACTTCAAGATGGCCAACTCAAGAAAAGAATATTCTATTTTCACAACCAACCTAGACAAAATTGTTTGTAGTCCCAACAGAATGGTTCTATCTGATAATGTAATGAAATTTTCTGAAGATTTCATCAGCTCTAGGTACAGGGATGGATACAGTAACATGGACCATTCAGACAATGATAAGAATGATGAAGTCATCAAACGAACTAAAACAATAGCAGAACTAGAAGCACAGCCAGAAGCACCACAGAAAGATGTTCCTCACATGAAATATAGTAATAACTCAGATGAGTCTAGCCAGGTACATTTAGAAGAAAAGAGGAACAAAAAGCAAGAACAACAATGTCAAATCTGGCCCATTGATGATACAGGAGACTTGAAATGTAAGTCATTATATGACCAAAAAGCATCAGTATCAGGGAATTTACATTCACAAGTTACAACAAAACGACCAGGAAGGTCAACAAACATCGCACCCCTTGAATATCCAATGATGAGTGAAAGTACCAATGAACAAGATTGCGTGGTTGCAAGTAAATCCACTCCTCGTCACAAATCACTTGAAGGATTATGCATATTGCTGGCAGAAGACACACCGGTGCTGCAGAGAGTAGCAACCATAATGCTAGAAAAAATGGGAGCAACAGTCATTCCAGTGGGAGATGGACTGCAGGCCGTAGATACCCTGAAATGCACACATAGTTCAGAGTGTAGAAGAGAAAACGCACCTCAGCAAGATGGTGAAATCAGATCTCAAACTGTGTCACAGGAAATCCCAAGTTTTGATCTAATCCTCATGGACTGTCAGGTCAGTAAACACTCAGCCAAGCCTAAATTACAGCTTTTAGTAGTTTCATGCTACCACTTTATGATAGTATTGTAGCAGGTATGATATGATAGCCACTTCTACCATGATGCGATAGAGAAACCACCCACTGGACATGGGGACAGTGGATAAGAAACATCCACCTAAAACAAATCCAGACCTATTGGATAATTTGAGCCCTCTAATGGGTGGCCTTCAAATGGAATGCAAATGGGAAAATGATAATCAGTTGATATCCAATTGGAAAAAAATAGCATAAAGTGATCAGATTGTCTGAATGATGGTATTAAGCCATCATTCATGGTAGGACTGCAAGATGACAGTGCGGAACTGTGCAGATCCGCCGTTCCCCTGTCACACGCTTGGTATAAAAGGTGTCTATCATACTGGAATTCCAATAGTACAAATAAAAAAAATTTTAAAAACAAAAATCCTTTCTAGTATTTTTCTTAGAAGTGACAAACAGTTACTAAAAAAAGTAAAAAAGAATCAAGAAAACAAGAAGGATGAGGATCCACCCTCAAAGCAAGATGAAAACAAACGAGTCCATTTTCCATTGTTCTCTTCAAGTACTCACTTACAAAATGAACAAAGGAGGAGATTTCATGAGAAGTGGTTTGCCTCAGTGTGAGATTAACAAAATATTTGTGAAAAACGTATGCTGGACTGTATGAAATAATAGATATCTTTGCATAAGACTGCTCACCCAACTATAGTTCTTTTTCACACTCACCCTTAAATTGATGTTGGAGGATTGGACAGCATCAATATGTGATCCAATAACTGATGCTGATCATGTGTCATCATGGCTTTAGCAAGAACTGATTGAAGAACCTTTCGCGCCTATACCATATCCCAAGAAGATGCAGATAGAAGTCAAGACTGGAGAGGGGTGTGGAGACATGGCCTACCAAGAGATGGAATAAAATCACCAAAAGATAATAGTAGGAGATTTAGCTCTGAAGAGATAAAATAGTTACAGATTGGTTCAACCCAATGACAATTAAGGAGATGATTTGATATCTCTGTCATTGTGGCACAAAAAAAAAAAAAAAAACTATGCTTCCAACCTGCAAGCATTACCACCCCACTTTAGGATGGTTGCAAGCAATAATGTTATTGGTGACTGCACAAAATGTGACCACTTGTAGGGGATTGCCATAGCTCTACCCTTCAATACGACACTGATATTCTTCTTCTAGCTCCTATAGGGGTTGAGAATGGATAATAAAGAATTCGCCCAAAAATAATCACTATTAGTTTCTTTACCATATCCAACTATCATACATAAAACTGGATATGTAGCCGTCTTCAACGAGCAAAGGATGAACAACCTAACTTTAACTTGTTTAAGGTTTTGTGATGTTTTAAGAAATTTGTTTCTCATTTTTCTTAAATCTTCAATGTCTGCTTCTAATTTTAGGTGCATGTACTCAAATTCTGTGAAGTTTGGAATAAGTGCATTCTTGCTAGGGATCATAAAAATGGAATTGATAGATTTTGCCCTGCCTATGTATGGATCTAAAATATTTACATGGTACCAAGATAATGATGATGATGATGATGATATTGGAAGCGATAACAATAACAATACCAACCACAACAACATATGATCCCCAAATACAGACACAGTCACGGGGTACGAGGGGTCGATACACCAACTTAAAAAATTTAGGACATGGATACAGGTATAGCATTTCTAGCAATAGCTACACAAAGATATTTGATTAGGATTTATTTTAAGTGAAATATTTAGTTAATTTCAATTTAGGGCTCAAATATGGTGAGGCCCACTGAGTGGATCAAATTTTCAATGAGGTTAAAACAAGTAGAAGGGGAGAAGTGCAAAAAGACAAATAAGAAAAGAATCAAGACATTTCTAGGCAATAAGCCCCAGCCTTTTGTTTAATAAAAAATGTCGGAAATGAGGCCCAAGCCCTTCCCATTATAAAGTGAAATCGGTGGTTTGTTGGATATTTAGGCCCACCGTGGGGACCACAAATCTGAAGAGCCCAAAGTAAGAGCGGCAGGAGATGAAGGGAAATGATATGTTCTGCCAGTCGTCTCGTCACATCAATTGAGACTCGAGTGGAGACAGAAACTTCGAGAAAAAAGAGGGAAGGAGAAAGAGGAAAATGCAAAGAGGAAAGGAAAAGAAGAAAAAGAGTGGGAGATAGTCGCCGGTCGTCTGGCGATGGCTAGGTCATTGCCGGTCATCGGTGAAAGGTACACCCTTCTCATCATCTTCCTCCTCCTCTTCTTCTGCTGTGGTAGTTTTTCTTATAAAGAAGGTTTTGGGATTAGGGCATTTTCAATTAGCCCTATTGTTTCCTGAAATTTCACATCGTATCCATTGGGCATTGCCGCACATGGACCCATATCGTACCTGGTCGGTATGGGTACCAGTACCACAGGTCAAATGCCATATTTGGGGTCTCATAGACAACAACAACAGTGCTAGCAATAGTAATAAAAGTAATAACAACAAAATTAACTCGTGTGTCCTGAAAACATTATAATATTCAACAATCATATTCATATTCGGGGTACCAGTACCACAGGTCAAATGCCATATTTGGGGTCTCATAGACAACAACAACAGTGCTAGCAATAGTAATAAAAGTAATAACAACAAAATTAACTCGTGAGTCCTGAAAACATTATAATATTCAACAATCATATTCATATTCTCATGTTATAGTATCAATATTCAACTTGTCTGAACACACCCATGACATATTGCCCAATGAACCCTAAAAAAATGTTCACTTGAATAGTTGGATATTGAATCTATATCCTCCATAGAAGTGGAAACAAAAATTACATTCTGTTTATATTGATGCTATTGGAAATTGAAACCAACTGCAGATGCCAAAGATGGATGGTTATGAGGCTACAAAGGCAATTAGAAGATTCGAGGCCGGAACTGGTTCACACATTCCCATTGTTGCCCTGACAGCACATGCAATGTCATCTGATGAAGCTAAGTGCTTGGAAGTGGGGATGGATGCATACTTAACAAAGCCTATTGACTGCAAGCGGATGGTGTCCACCATTCTTTCCTTAACCAAGAGGATGGTCTAACATTTCAAACCAGGCATATACAACGGTCTAACATTTCGAACAAGGCACATACATGTCCCATCTGGCTAACAAATTAAGTATATCTTAATATCTCACGACACTGTACACATATATATATGGCTACAGTAAGTAATTCCAAGAAGCTTTAAGGAGTTATAGCCCATTTCTGTATTCTAATATATGTCTTGAGCAACATGGATTAACCTTCAAGAAGTTCAATCATAACTTTTGATATTTGGCAGAATGAATGGTTATACCTATGCATTTTAGGCACACAGATATCGAAAATCTTTTTTGTGATCTACCATTCTTTGGCACTTCCTCAGGTGGTGAAAGCAAAACGTCATCACCACTTCAAACAAGTGGATAACCATCCCCTGTCTAAAAAAAATCAAACAGGTTATACTTTTGGGTACATTCAAAAGCAAGTATTAAAATAATTGCTAAAATGCTGTCCTGAGATTGAAAAGGAGTAGGAAAAAATTAAAAACCAGCATGTACATTTTATTGGCTGAGTTTCTTTACCTTCGAGCCAGCCTGATTTTAAGGAGCAATTAGGTTGGCTCACCATTAAAGAGTTAAGCAATTCTGGTAATGGATATCGACATTCCAAATATCATGGCTAATAGCTGAGCATGCTTTGTGCTATTATGTGTAGTTATATGGCAAAGGAATCGGAAACTCAAGGGAATGACTTTGAATTATAATCATCATCAGCCACTGCAGATAGATCTGCATAAGTCGTTTTTCTATCACAGGTAGAAAGGAAATCACATTTATATGAAGCAAATATTACTCATGAACACAGATCAAAGCAGACTTGTTTATAACAATATATGATACTTCGAAACTATCAGGCCACGTTTCATGAAGACAAACAGTTTCTTGATCCTACTCTCATGCATTGACAAGCTATATGCCCAATAATCACATTAAAAGAAAAAGAAAAAAAAAGGTTTTAATCATGCCAAGAGGAGTGACTATATCCAGTGTAGATGAGTCAGACCTTCTGGTATGAATTTACCCCAATGGGTATGAAATGATGTTATGCTGTTATTGTCCCCCACCTAACAAGGGTGAACATGGAGATTAACAGTTTGCATCTATATTCTATAAAAGAAGGACCCACAGGCCAAAAATTCACATGGAAAGAGATACATGTATATCAAGATACATTGGATAATTTCTCAAAGCTTAAATCTTAATTGCAGAATCAAGACATGGGAAAGAGGAAGCTGGAAAAGAAAGCAGCATGATGGGAGCATGCATTATTTGGAAATTGGAAGAGAAAATAAGAAACTAAGATAGATTTTCATTTTTGTAAGTATAAAACATTAAAACCCACTAAGAATAGCTATCAGGTAAAGGAGTTATTCACAAGTATTGTACAGTACAATGGTCAAAAGTATTAAAACAAAAATGTATGCCTTCTTCAGTGGTTGACAGGAGTATACCAGATTGCATCCTCCACAGTTGATCGTTCTTGTGAAAGGAAAGATTACCTATTCTGCTATGCATATATCAATGTGGAGGTATCCCTGAGTTCTTTGAGTGTATTTGCATGCCCTTATATAGTTTAGTACAAATCTTGTAAAATAAAATATTCTCCATGTCAGTTTTCCAACTCATTCGAGTTTGAGCCATTGAGGCTAACCAACTCAGCCAAGTTGAGACACAACTTGTGTTCCAAACCTTCTCCAGATTTGCCCAATGTGCGTTTGTGGGGGTTTAGCAGGTGCCACCCTGGGGAATAGTCCTGTTGGTCAAAGACCTCAAGGATACCCATTGAACACGAGCGTGGGGGCTACACACGCCTTATGCCACTCCAATAAACTCCTACGATCATTGATTAGCTTGTAACATAAAGTTTCTTTCCATAGTGCATCAAAAATAAAAAATAGAAAACATTTTGAGCGATTTGGATTTTCACAAGAGGGTTCAATAAAAAGGTGGGACCAGCTTTTATTGGAGTGAATTTGGGGAAGTCTCCGTATGAGGGTATTCATTTTGAGTAATATGGATTTTCAAAAGGAGGGGCCCCACTATGGAACTAACTAACTTCATTCACGTTCCTGTGAGTGAGATTCCCAGTGAAGTCAAAGTTATGTTAAGATGGGACACATACGTGAGTCATTCATATCTTTGCATAGAGGCAAAAGACAAAAATGCCCTCAAAATTATGAGAATTTCTCCTCTTACAAAAGATCAAAAGAAAAGATGAGGGGCAAAAGAAGACAAATGTACCCTAATCTTTATCATCCTTTATGGAAACAAAGGAGAAAAGGTCAAGAGAGGAAACAGCGCCCCCTCGACCCCCCATTGGGTCTTGGAGTCCCCTGGTGCATCATATTTTTCATTTTCTTTGGCAATGCTTATAGGGAAATGTGATCTGATGCAATGAAATCCAAATATAGTTTATGAAAATTTCCAGCATTATCATGTGAGATGGATATGGAAATACTAAAATACTGAAATGCATCAGCATGGTGGTAGGAAATACATCTCCAAGTCATATAAGGAGTATTGCACCTTGCATGGAACCGAACATCAGAAAACAGTCCCCATGTCGCCTTAGATGTGATAGAAAAAGAGACAAGTTCGCATGCAAATCATCCAACTTGTAAAATCCCCAACATCATGCTTGCATATCTACCCACTTGTCAAATTTCCAAGAATCATGCAAATTTCTCTCTTTCCCAAAATCATGCATGATGCCTTCAGGAAATCCACTGTTTTTCATTCCATTAAATCTTCCCCAAATCAAGGGATGTCTCTCTCTATGTAGTTCTCTATATGGCATGATGGTAAGTCAACTTTAAATGTAACGGAGGATTTTGTGGCAATCCACATGTGGATATTTTCTGTATTTTTTAATTCTTTCTTCCTTGGATGATTATCCCATGAATGAAGGGAAGTCATCCCATTTACAAGTGTAAAGCTTATATATATATATATATATATATATATATAAAGTGTATATACTGTTTCTCCGATCTCGTGTTGAGAAAGAGAATTTCTAAAACGGTTTTAAGATGCACCCTAAAGCTGATGAGGTCCAAAACTTATGTCCATGTGCCTAAAGAGCAAGTTCAGAACTTCATGACAAGGGAATTCCATTCAAATTCTATTTTAAGAATTTGGTTAAAGGAAAAGTTAGAGAAACAGCAGTGTAGTATTTTCTGAAGGGGTTTTTTTTTTTTTTTTTTTTTTCTATTGAATACTTTGAAAGAGTCAAAATGCAGCAGAGTGAGGCTAATGATGTTCCCGGTCGATCGATCTGACTCCACTCCCTCTTATGCAGCATGTTGAAGGTGGAGGAGAGATACAAGAAATCTATAGAGTGATTAGTGATGAAAATGTGCTAGAACATGAAGATGTTGAGCAAGAGGAACAGACTCCTCAAGAAGAACATGCAGAACCATTAATTGAAAGATCTACAAGAGTGCACCAACAATCAGAGAAGTACCCCTCCAGTGAGTTTGTCTTTCTTGCAGATGCAAGAGTGCAAGAGAGCCAGAAAGTTATTAGAAAGCATAAACCCATAAAGATAGATGAGTGGAAGAAAGTATGCAAAGCAAATGACTTCCTTGTGCAAAATAATACTTATGAGTTAGTTAAGGTTGCAAACTACAAAAAAAATAAAAAGGCCAGTTGTTTGCATGAAATTTAATGCATATGAATTTTAAGAACTGTATTTCAAAGAGAGGATAAAAATTAAGAAATAAAGGTGAATATTCATAAATGGTTATTGAATAATCTATCCTTTAGCGAATCCACTGGTTGCTTAGTCGGTGTACCTCCCTTCCATAGAAACAACCAAGGATCAATCCCTGGTTGTGGCGCTAATGGTTAGGGACTTGGGTGAGTGTGTGTGAGGGTGGGTGTGTGAGTACTTACCTTTCAAACAATAATCAATCCTTTAATAGAAAATGCATTAGGTGGAGATAGTAAATCAATATACAGCCATCACCCTGGTAAATCATTTTCCATCTCCCTTTATTTCATTTTACATTGAAGGCGATTATTTGATAGCTATTTCATGATATTCACTTTTCTTTCTCCAATGTTAGCCACTCATAGAAATACATTTCTTAAAATTCCTACGTATTTAGTTCCATGAAACTTAGGGCCCTAAAGAAGTGGATTTTCAAAAATTCATGGTGACAAGCAAGTGATATAAAGCTTGAATGGTTATAAAAAAAAAATGGGGAAAAGCAGAGAGTTCGTCCTGGGATGCTACTCAACTGGTAAGGGACATTGTAAGCTAGGGTAGCTTACAGTTGGGTAGAATAGGAATACAAAAATAATAATAATAATAATAATAAAGAGCAAGGAATTCATTTTGATGAAAATTTCTCTATGGTAGAATAACTTGAGTGATCTGGCCTGGTTGCAAACATGAACAATTAAGATTAAGCAATTAAATGGAGATAAACACACATATATAGAAAAGTTCACCTACACTCCCTTTCTAGGGTGTAGTGCACACTCTTAGTGAGACCCACCTGATCACCCATCCAAATGAATCACACACGTGGGACCTCCCTGAAATGTACCGATCCAACTTGAGTGATCTGGCCTGGTTGCAAACATGAACAATTAAGATTAAGCAATTAAATGGAGATAAACATACAAATATAGAAAATTTCACCTACACTCCCTTTCTAGGGTGTTACAGTGCACACTCTTAGTGAGACCCACCTGATCACCCATCCAAATGAATCACACACGCGGGACCTCCCTGAAATGTACCGATCCAACTTTTTTACACCCATCCAAATAGACTGCATAATTGGGTCAACAAGTCAATTTTGTTAAGGGGTAATGATTAAGGGATTAGGATAATGCACGTAGGCCCCACCAGATCTTTGGATTCCTCTAGCCCCAGCCCTAGGTGGGCCCCATAGCGAGGGGCGCACGGGAAGTCTCATGCACGCCGTATGCATGTGATTAGTACATGGGATTTTCCTCTCCTAAGCTCATGCACTCATAACCACACTTGCCGAAAGTCCGAAACGCCTAGTATAGCCCACCTGATAATCCATCCAAGTGGACCAAAAAATAGGGATGCCCCTGATAGTCACTGATCGTAGGGTTAAGCACCCATCTGAATGGCCTAGATCACGAGATCGCCTGTGAAGGGGCGATCCCATCCCTAAGTAACCAGGTGGTCCCATATGGGCCCCACAACTGTTTGAAGTTGTGAGCAAATAAGCTCAAGAGAGGGGGAACTATATATATGCATATATAAATGTGCATGCGTGTGTATATAGATAGATAGATAGATAGATACATATATATATATATATAGAGAGAGAGAGAGCAACCAGAAGTTTTTCAATTTTGATTTAGGTGTTGCGAACATGCACCTTGCTAATACTAGCAATAACAACGGTTAACAAGGATCCTTGGGCACCTGAAAGGTTTGTCCAGGTAGACTTTATGTTTTGGAGGTTCTAAACCTATCTTGAAAGGATCCATAAATGCTAACATGGATGGTGACATTGATAGCAGAAAGTCCCCTTCTGGGTTTCGATTCACTTCTGTGGGGAAACTATGTCGTGGCAATCCAAATTATTTAAATGTATTGCTGATACATAAATGCTGACATGGATGGTGACATTGATAGCATAAAGTCCACTTCTGGGTTTCGATTCACTTTTGTGGGGAAACTATGTCGTGGCAATCCAAATTATTTAAATGTATTGCTATTTCCATGATAGGAACAAATGTATTGTAGCTACAAAAGTCGGTAATTAGATGTTGTAGACTATGATACTCAAATACTTGTACTAACCCAACGTATCCATATCAAACTGATACGATACTTGTAATGGTACCTGATACTGCACCGATACTTATAGGGAACAAGTTTAACATATCCTACTTGTAAAGTCCTTTATTTCATATAGTTCTTTTAATATTTTTACTTCTCACCATAAAAAATGCTAGAAAGGGACGAAAACAATGATAATCTTATTGATTCAAAAGTGATCTAAAGAAAAAATTAGGACACTGGCGCAGCACCGGAACCTCGATCGTATAGACCAACCTCTCAGATGTGGTTGATCGAATCCAGCGAAAGGATTCCACACAAAACAGCACTCAAAGCCATAACACTCCAAAGAATAACTCACGATAGTCTTTATTAATAGAATAAGCATAGAAAATAACAAGAGCGTTCTTCTGTATATATAGAAGACACTATTCCTAAATTAATCAGGACAATGAATATAGTAAAATACTTAATCCTACTCAAAATAGAAATTAGAAAGCAATCTTATTAAGCAACTAATTAATATTACTAATTTAATTAGATAAGGATAGGGATTTCTGATTGAATCAGAGATCGTGTAGACCCCATTAGATGGTCCATCCAGGGGGGCCTGTGGGCCCTAGTCTTCTGTCGGGTTGCCTCAACGCTCCCCGGCTTGAAAGAACTCAACTCCGGGGAATTAATCACCTAATAGCGCTCATAAAGATCTGGATTCAAGTGTTGAAAGTCTGTGACAGTGATCCACGTAGCATCGGAGAGAGGACGATTCTTCCAGTGGACGTAGAACTTTTGAAAACCTCCTTGACGAGTGGAAACAATCTAATCATCAAGCACATCAACAATCTCATCAACAGGTGGAAGATCCGAAGGTAGGGCAATAGTCTGTTCTTTAGTTTCTCCATCATTATCATGACCACGGTAGAGTGTAAGATCCTGTATGTTGAAAGTAGAATTGACACCTAAATCAGATGGTAGATCAAGTACATAAGCATTGGAGCCAATTTTTTTAGAATCTTGTATGGACCAGTATTCTGTGGATGCAACTATTTATAAGCTCCTGGAGGCATACGTTCTGGACGGATACGGACCATGACCATATCTCCATCAGCAAATTCAATAAAGCGACAATGATTGTCTGCTTGCTATTTATAAGTGGCATTAATGGCAGATATATGCTGGCGGACCTCATTGTGCACTTGTTGCATGTAGTGAAAGAAACTTATAGCATCGACACTTATTTGGGCCTCTACCGGCAAAGGAACAAGATTAACAAGTAGTGGCGGTCGAACCCCTGTAACAGCTTCAAATGGAGAAGTACCAGTAGACCGATTGACCGAATTATTGCATGCAAACTCAGCCATAAGTAATGCTAGATCCCAAGTTATGATGTGATCACGAACAAGGAATCGTAACAACTGTCCAAGACTTCTATTTACCAATTCTGTTTGACCATCTGTTTGAGGGTGGTAAGCTGTAGAGAATTTGAGCTTGGTATTGGACAGCATCCATAAAGTCTTCCAAAAATAACTCATGAACTTTGTGTCTCGATAAAAAAAACAAATAGTCTTTGGAAAGCCATGTAGACGAACAACTTCTTTGAAAAAGAGCTTGGCAACCTTGTAGGCATCACAAGTGGAAATACACGGAATAAAATGTGCCATCTTTGAGAAATAATCAACGAGAACAAAAATAGAATCAACTTTTCTTTGAGTCGTTGGCAAACCTAGCACAAAATCCATGATGATGTCTTCCCACGGAGTATGAGGAACAAGTAAAGGCTAATAAAGTCCATTGTTCTTCTTGTTACCTTTGGCTAGCTAGCATGTCATACATCATTCGCAAATGCAAATAATAGTGGTCTTCATTCGGGGCCAATAATATCTGTCGTTGACAAGAGTAAGAGTTTTGTTGCGTCCCAAATGGCCACTACATCCTCCTGAATGCAACTCTCGGACAACATAGTCACGAATGGATGTGGCAGGGAGGCAAAGTCGTGTACCTTTAAACAAGAAATCATCATGAATGCTATAATGAGGATGCTTACCAAGAGCACCATTGCTGAGGTCTGCATAGATGGAGTCAAAGTTTGGGTCATCCGCATAATCTAGCTTGAGTTGGTCAAAACCTGGTATACCAACAGACATGGTTGTCGATAAATGCTTTTGCCCGACTGAGTGCATCAGCTATCAAGTTATCTTTTCCTGCCGTGTGGCGAATGTTGAAACTGAACTCCTAGATATATGCGCTCCACTTGGCACGGTTGGCACTGATCTTCTGCTGTGAATGTAGATGTCACA
Source organism: Umbellularia californica (assembly GCA_028538565.1). Taxonomy (NCBI): domain Eukaryota; kingdom Viridiplantae; phylum Streptophyta; class Magnoliopsida; order Laurales; family Lauraceae; genus Umbellularia; species Umbellularia californica. Next base: position 58,757,009 of record JAPQWN010000007.1, read on the forward strand.
AAGCATCATTATCTGAGTAAAGAATAAACTCGTTGCCAATCAAGTAATGTCTCCAATGACAAAGTGATTGTACAACGGCATAGAATTCCAAATCATAAGAAGAGTACTTTTTCTTGGCATCAGAAATTTTTTCGCTGAAAAATGCAATCGGGTGTCTCTCTTGACTAAGAACACCTCCAATGCCGACATTCGATGCATCACAAGTAATTTCGAAGACCTTGTCAAAATTTGGAATTTGTAAAATTGGTGCCGCTGTGACTTTACGCTTTATTTCTTCAAAGGCTTTAGTGGCAGAACTAGTCCACTTAAATTCACCTTTCTTCATGTATTCTGTGATAGGAGCCATGATACTGCTTAAGTTTCGAATAAATCTCTAATAAAAGTTTGCAAGACCGTGAAAGCTTCTAACTTCAGTGAGTGTAGAAGGAATGGGCCAATCCAGAATTGCTTTGACCTTCTTAGAGTCCATTTAATCCCTTGTGCCGACACAACATATCCTAAGAAGATAACAGAATCACTTAGAAAAGTGCACTTCTTGAGATTAATATAGAAACGCTCCCGGCGAAGGAGTTGGCAATTTGTATCCAGATGTCGGAGATGTTTTACTTTTGTCCTGTTGTAGATTTGTATATCGTCGAAGTAAATGACGACAAACTTTCCAATGTAAGACTGCAATAACTGTGTCATGACCCGCATGAAAGTACTAGGTGCATTGGTTAACCCAAAGGACATAACCAACCATTCATAAAGAACATTTTTTATCTTAAATGCAGTCTTCCACTCATCACTTGGCCTTACACGGGTTTGATGATAACCACTTCGCAAATCAATTTTAGAGAAAATGCATGCACCAGTCATCAAATCTAGCATATCATCTATTCTGGGGATTGGGAAGCAGTACTTTGCCGTGATTTTATTGATTGCACGACTGTCCACGCACATACGCCAACTTCCATCTTTCTTTGGAGTGAAAAGTGCAGGTACTCCACAGGGATTGAGGCTTTCCCTGATGTGTATCCCTTTTGTAAAAGATCATCAACTTGCCGCCTTAATACTGTATGCTCCATAGGACTCATCCGGTATGCAGGCAAATTTGGCAAAGAAGTGCCAGGGACAAGATTAATGGCATGTTGGATGTCACGTAATGGAGGTAGTTCCTTAGGCAGCTCATCTGGAACTAGACCAGAAAATTTCTTTAGAAGTGGCTCTACTTCTTGTGGGACAGAGGTAGTAGGAGATTATTCTGGAACTTGCCTAGCAATCAATGCATACATAACGCCCTGCTCTTTACTTTCATCTTCAAACTTCCGCATAGTCAAGATAGGAAGTGCTGGAGCCGTATCAGATGTGGATGAGGAAGATTTAGTGGGCAATGGAAGCAACCTAATCTTGCCTCCTTTCCAATTGTGTTCATGATCTGTAATGACCTTAAGTTTCTAAAGCCATGGTCGTTCGAAGAGAATGTGTGTAACGGTCATTAGAATGACGTCACAACGAATTGTATCTTCATACTTGCCAACTCTGAAAGGGACTACACGTTGCTTACGGACAGGAATGGAGTAATTGTTGACCCATGCAACTTTATAAGGTCTTGGATGCTTCTCGATTGGTAGCTTGAGTTTTTCTACTGCTTCTTGAGAGATAACATTTATCATGCTGCCACCATCAATGATCATGTTACATGACTTGCCCTTGCAATTGACTCGTGAACGGAAAATGGATGCATGATTCCAGTCTTCATTTTCTTCCATTAAATCAGCTACTAGGAAACAACGGTCAAGAAAAGCAGTGGGGTGCCGTCATCAGCTTCTGTATCTTGCAATTGATCTTGTGTGGTTTCATATTGAGGCTCTACATTGAACGGCTCTGCTTCTATCTCCTCATCATACTGTTCATCATCTTTTGGCTCATTAGTAGCATACAAGTTTCTATGTGGACACTCAGCTGCATAATGTCCCTTTTGTTTGCAGTTGCAGGCATGACAAATAATTTCTCTCTTATCTATTCTTCCGCGGGCACGGTTATTATTCTGATTCTGCTGCACCCGTTGATTTTGCTATGGCAAAGGCTGCCTTTGCTGAATGGCTTGTTGTGGCCTCTGCGGTGTTTACTGGAATGGTTTAGGAGGAGGAGGACGATAACCTTACGTCTGAGTATGATTAAAGGTATGTTCAGGTCCTCTTTTAGTGGAAAACTCCCCAACTTGAAAAGTGTTGCGCCTCCGCAACTGAAGTTCATGCTGAGCTTTCCGGGCTTTACAAAATACCTCATCAACTCTGGTGTAATCAAACATAGCGACTTCTCGTCTGATATCATTGCACAATCCATCTCGAAATCTAGTGATAGTGAGACGATCATCTGTTTTCAAATTACAACGAACAATATATTCGATAAACTTGTTTGTATATTCTTCCACAAATAGATTGCCTTGCTGGAGAGTAAGATACTCTTGGTGCAGTGTGTCAATGTAATCAGAATGAAGGAAATTGCTCTTGAGCCTTTCTTTCATGTTAAACCATCTAAATAGGCTGTCCCAAAGCAAGCTCAATATTTTCAACACCATACCACCAGATTCTAGCAGGACCCTTAGGGCCCGTTTCTTTACTAGAATTCATAGAATTCATGTCTGGTGGTTGTCTGGGAATTTCAAATGCTGGTATTTGAAATGCTGCCAAATTCTGAAATTCTAAATTCATTGTTTCATTTATGGCTTGAATTCTTGCCTGATCTCCCGGAATACCATCGTCCTTCTCCAGGAATTCAAGTGCCAAGTGAGATTTCCAAATCCTTCTTGTTAAAGTGGTTTTTCAAATGCTGAGCTTTTTGGGATTTCAAATGCCTGGAATTTCAAATGCCCAGGAATTCTAGTAATGAAACATAGAATTCCTGACACGAATTCTGAATTCCCAGACAGCCTGAATTCCTGTCAGGAATTCTAGTAAAGAAACGGGGCCTTAAGTTTAACCTTCGTAAAGGCTATTCGCTGCTCATCATTCATGTTATACCAAGCAAAACAATCTTCCAGGGAATTAAGCCAATCAACAAAAACTTTCAGACTGACATCTCCAGAGAAATCAGCCACATCAATTTTAACTTTCTTTGTGATATCATCAGTGCGGTGTGCAACCATGGGACCCTAGGTGTCTCGTTCAGCGATGAGACGCCGTACAAAGTCACACATGGATTCACGTTGTTCAAGCCTTTCTGTTTGGATGGGTGTGATTAGTTGTGAGGTAGTGGAAGACCCTTCCTTTGCAGCCAATTGCGTACCTTGCAATTCAATAAGGGCGGTCTCTACTGTGCGTAGACGATCCATTACTTCGTCCATATCTTGGCCCAATTTGAATAATTGCTCATCACGTTCCTTGTTTGTGAGCTAATGACTGAGATTGTCACCTCTTCTAGGCATGGTTAGGATTTTTTATTTTTTTGTGTGTGAAAGTGATTTGGGTCGGGTCTGGACTCAAGTCAAGCCCAACGGCAGATCAGGCCCAAGCTTTGGCCCAGTGCAGTGCTTCCAACCCACGTATGAACAGAGATAAAATAAATCTCTTCTCTCCTCGGGTACTATGTGCAAAGAAAATAAAGAGAATGGGCTTACTATTTGAACGAAGCAAAGGAGGGGGTGGGCTTGCACTGGAGCTAGTGGAGGCGACGCTGGGAGACGGATACTGCGATTGTTGCGACTGGCCGTTGGAGACGACGACGCTGCGACGTGAGTGCTAGAGAGAGTGACGGTGCAGCAGGCGACGACGAAGGGTGCTGCTAGAGGTATTCTTCCGGTGCCAGGTGCTCTTCGCAACTCAGATCCCCTTCTTTGACTTCCTTCTTGTACTCTCTGCTCTCTTTCTTCTTTTTTTTTTTTGTTTTATTTTTTTCCTTCTTCTGGGGTTTGGGAATGGATGATCAGAGAGGAGAAGCGGCTGGGAAAGGGTTCGGAAGGTGTGCGATGGAGGGGCCGTTAGGTGTGCGAGGCAGGGATGTGGGGGATGTGAGGGTTTTAGGCAAGGTTGGGATTTGGGGATTTTTGGGGTTTAGGGTTGAGGTGGACGGTGGATTAGGGTTTTAGGAAGGTAGGTTCTGGTTTCTGGCTTGGGGAGTTTGGAAGGTTTGGGTCTCGGTGAAGGGATTGGTAGAGGGAATGGGTTAGAGAGATTGAGGGACTAACGGGTGGGTTGTGAAGGTCGATGGGGAAAGGGATGATGGATGATGATGAACCGGGGAAGATAGTCGTTTCCCCAGCAACCAGATCTGGGCTCTGATACCAATCTGGCGCAGCCCCAGAACCTCGAACGTATAGACCAACATCTCAGATGAGGTTGATCGAATCCAGCGAAAGGATTCCACACAAAACAGCACTCAAAGCCATAACACTCCAAAGAATAACTCACGATAGTCTTTATTAATTGAATAAGCATAGAAAATAACAAGAGTGTTCTTCTGTATATATAGAAGACACTATTTCTAAACTAATCAAGACATTGAAAATAATGAAATTCTTAATCTTACTCAAAATATAAATTAGAAAGCAATCCTATTAAGCAACTAATTAATATTACTAATTTAATTAGATAAGGATAGGGATCTCTGATTGAATCAGAGATCATGTAGACCCCATCAGATAGTCAATCAGGGGGGCTTGCGGGCCCTAGTCTTCTGTCGAGCAGCCTCAGACACTGATAAGTGCTTAATTGTTTATAATTTGAGCTTTAATATTTGGTTTATCTTGTGCCAGTTCTTTGTTGTTTTATTTGTTTTTAAATTGTCTTTGTTTTTACATTGTTTTTGTTATTCTTAATGAAAAGGTCAAAAGGAGCTAAAAGAGAAGAACTTCAGCAAGAAAATAATTGATGAGAGATTCAAGCGTGAATCCCAAGAAGGAGGAGCCATGGTGGGCCCATCCAAGTTGTTTCGAATTTTCAAGATTCCTTTTTTCTAATTCTTTGGATAACCTAAAATTCAAATTAGAAAGAATTCGAGAGCAAGAAAGCATAAACAAAGAAAGAAAGTGAAACAAAGAAGGAAAAGAAGGAAGCCCAATCATATGTTGCACGCCCAAAGGGGGTCCCACATCTATTGCAATAGTTAGAATTTCAGAATTTGGAAACTCTTTCTCGAGTCCAAGTGGCGCCCAAGAAAAGTTATTTTCAAGCAAAAAGGAGAGAACTACTAGGAGTCTAAAAGGCAAGAGATTCTCCTACAATTTCTAAATCGTTTCCTAACTAGGGAAACTACTTGTAAAGCAAGCAAGAGTTCTAATCATAAAAGAAAACTCCTTGCTAAAGATAGCTTTTGTAAAAAGCATAAAAGGGGAGCAAGGGGATGGACGACCAGCACCATTACCACAAGCCCTTGCAGCCGTACACCATCAGCAATGGGAGCTTTTTGAAGCCAAGGAGGAAGCGAGCAAGCTGCTGGCCGCCCCTTCTTCATCAATCTTCTAGTTTTTTTTTTTTTTTTTTTTTTTTTTTTTTTTTTTTTCCTTATGACCATATTTTCTATGTTATTTTCAATTCCAAACATGAGTAGCTAAACTTTTAGGGCTAGGGTATAATTGAAACCCTAGCCTAATTTTATGTAGTCCCTTTTGGCATTCTTTAATTGAGATTTTAGTTTTATTGGATGAGTTTCTTAACCATGTTTTTTATTTGATGAGTTGTGTATATGCCATTCCAACCATGCCATGTTCAATTAAATTTAAGATTAGCTAACTTATCTTTGATTGATCTTGATGTGAAGCATCTAGGGTTTAGAACCATGAATAATCTAGGTATATGCCATGCTTAGACTCATGCATATATCATTCCCATTGTTTTTATGCATCATGTATGTATTGACTAGGACATATGCCATGCTTAGTTTTTTGCAACTTGATGAACAATTTATGTAGTATGCCACTCATGAATTAGGTTTAAGGGAATCATAATCTAGATACATATGCCATGGTCTAGGTTGATAAATGTCACCAATAATTCTGATTTTTTATTAAGGGATAATAAGGGACATGCATATGATAGGTTAGAGGAGTAGATGAAACCCTAGTTCATTCATTCTCATAGTTTTTAATCCTAGTAGTAGTATTGTGTGTTGGTTACTTTCCATTAAGGTTTGATTTATTTTAATAGTTTAACTTACTGGTTTTAGTAATTTCATTCAACCAATCAACATTCGATCACTTTTTCATTCATTTAATATTATGAATTTATAGTTATTTTTTACATTGTTTCATCACGAGTCTTCGTGGGATCGACCTCGTATTTACAATTCATTATACTACATAGTGATCTTGTGCGCTTGTGAGTTTTAAGTTGTGTGCATATTGAGTAGCTTATTTCTAGGTTGGTGCATACCAGACACCCACATCATATCCGTGTCCTAGATTTTCAAAAATGAAGAGTCGTATCCCTGATACCCGTATCAATGTCCGTATCCATATCCGTATTTGGGCATCATTGGTTGTAGATAACAAGGTTTCTCCAAAATTGGGCTTGAAGCAGGAAAAATATTTGGTTCATTCTGACAGTTGGAGTACAAAGGATTTGAGCAAGAATGTGTAGGCACCATTCCCCAACCAAGAACATACATGTCAGCTGTCATTAGATACGCAATGTATAGAGAACCAATTTATACAAAGATGATTCACACCAACTTAAGATATGTGGTTCATTCTGACAGTTGGAGAACAAAGAATTTGAGCAAAAATGAGGCATCATTCCCTAACCAGGAACATACATGTCTACTGTCGTTAGATATGCAAAGTATAGAGGACCAATTTATACAAAGATGGTTCACACCAACTTAAGATATGATCACAAAAATCAAGAATTCTGTTAAGACTTGGCTAGTATGGATGCTAGATACGCAAAGTATAGAGAACCAATATACAAAGATGATTCACACCAACTTAAGATATGAAGACAAAAATCAAGAATTCTGTTAAGACTTGGCTAGTATGGATGCAAGGTGTGCATTGAAGTAGGATAGTTGTGCTACGGTATTGCACGGGATCCAGCCCCATGAAGTGTGTGCCCCAAGAAGAAGAAGAGAAGAAAGAAAACAAAGTTTTAGCTTTTCGTGGTGCTCAAGGAAAGATTCAAGTGGTCATTCTTGTGTATTTTTCATTTTCTAACTCCTTAATGCCTTCACCAAAGCCTAACACATCCTCATATAAGTCCTATATCTCTTTGGAGAAAGGCTTTTCTAGTAAGAAGTCTGAGCTTGCTCAAACATCAAAGAGCTAACCATACTTTATTTTAATCAAATCCTTTCAGTTTTGGGCAAAAACTTGAACACATTGTGCTCCCACTCTTATTTTCATAGTAGGCTCCCTCTCAAGTTTCCCACATGGTCTGTCCCTTCTGATTGAAGGGTTTTCCACTAAAATCCTGTATTGTGATTTGATTACTTTGGGTCGCTTATGATTTTATTTGGGATTTTTCATAGAGCTAACCATACTTTATTTTAATAAAATCCTTTAGGACCCGTTTGATACTTTACTAATACAATTAAAGTCAAGTAAAGTTTTCATTTTTCAGATAAGATGTCACATCAAATGCACTTTATTCAAAACTTCATCCATCTTTTTCATACAAAAAGTAAAAAAGCAACTACCTTCATCCACTAAAATACAAAAAAACTCCACTTTTCCATACAAAAAGTCAAAAAGATTCCATAACAAACAACTAAAAATAAAATACCACCATAACTCATTTATATTTGATTCTTTTTTCAAAATCAACTTTACTTCACTTGACTCAATTAGTAGAGTTACCAAACAAGCCCTTAAATTTTGGGCAAAAACTTGAACACATTGTGCTCCCACTCTTATTTTCATAGTAGGCTCCCTCTCAAGTTTCCCACATGGTCTGTCCCTTCTAATTGAAAGGTTTTCCACTAAAATCCTGTACTGCGGTTTGATTACTTTGTGTGGGGCTTATGATATTATTTGGGATTTTTCTTGATGTTTGAAAAAATCTATTGGGAACTTATTCTTCCATTCAACTCACACAACATCTACAATCAATGACTAGTAAACTTCCTTGGAAGAATCATATGGGCCTTTTCCAAATGCTAAGCCATGAATGACCATTACAGAGGATGGCCACAACAGTCTACAAAGCCATAACGAACAGAACTCGTCGATAGTCGATAGAACTTCACATTAAATGAAGTCAAATGGGTGAAGTGCACCAAAATCACTATCAGCTCAAACTCAACACTTCAAACTACACATTGCAAATATGAGTAACTAGTTATTATGGGAAGATAGTGATAAAAGATCACTACTCTAATCTTCTTCCAAAGCCCTATTAGATATCTAAAAGAATACAAAATGCCTAATCAGAAAGCCTCCAAAGTTAAATGTACTAGAGCTGGGATCAACATATTCAAACATCCAAGCACACCAAAACAGGAAATAAAACATCCAGTCAAAATCAATATGCTTACAACCAATAATAACAAACAAAAAAAAAAAAAAAAAACCCATTGATTAGAATAGAATGTCCATGAGAAGGTGAAATCCTACCGGATGCTTTGGTGACCATGAAGTGATTTGGTGGCCATCCAGACATCGGGTGGGGCCCACCATGAGACTGTTTTGTGGCCCAAAATTCAGTTGGGGGTAGAGACACCTGCAGTAAGAAGCCGGACCGTTGAAGGAAAATGGCATGGAAAACTAGCGAAATGGGATTTGAGAAGAGGAAGACTGCGACGAGAAAGTCCGAGCAGAAGAAAAACAAAGAGTCCGGATCTTCTGAGCCCGAGAATCGTGGGAAGTTGGACCCTTGCTAAGATCTAGACCGTCAAAATTAAAACACAGGAACTCCATGTGATGATCCTCTTCTTTTTTTTTTTGACAAGGGAGGGTGGGTGTCCCCTCACTAATCTCTGCGGGCCTTGGGGGAGTCGGGTAAATTCCTCTTTTAGCCCCATAATGATAGTACAGCTTCGAACCATCCACTTCTTAATTCTATTGGCCCCCAACAAAAGGTGAAAATCTGGGCCGTGCCGGCCACTGAAGAAGGGCCCGGGCCAGGGTTGGGCCGGCACGGCCCATGTAATCATACGGGCCGTGCCGTGCCTGGCCCAAGGGCTCTGGGGTCAGCCCAGCACGGGTGGTCGTGCCGTGCTAGGTCGGGCCCTAGTCAGGCCTAGGTCGTGCAGCCCGTGGGCGGCCCACATATCCCCTTCCTCTTTTTTTTTTTTTAAAAAAATTTTTTTAGGTTCTTTATGTCTTTGAGACTTAGACAGTTAGACTCTTCACTCTTAGTCTTGGACCAATTTCACTAAAATAAAGAAATTAAGAGAAATAACAAGTAGAATAACACTAATGATGTTTTAAAAAAATACATCAAATAAATTGTATTTCCTTGAATTTAAGTTACAAAAGTTCAAAAAAATTACAAGTTTGAACTTGGATCAATATATATAATGAAATTCAAACTTTCTAATAAATGAAAAAAGAATTACAAAAAAACCTATGATACATTCTAAAAAATAAATTACAACTTTAGAAACCTATGATACATTCTAAAAAATAAATTACAACTTTAGAAACCTATGATACATTCTAAAAAATAAATTATAACTTTAAAAACCTATGATACATTCTAAAAAATAAATTACAAGTTGAAAGCCTATTATACATTCTAAAAAAAATTATATTATGATATATGTAACGCTGCTAGCTCATCTTCTATCTCGATCTCATCATCATCGAGGTATTGTTCCGTATCCTGTGCTTGATACCAGTCCCGTACGCACATGCAGGTCTCAACGGTTTCTTCTGAAAGCATAGTCCTCCTGGGGTCAATAAGGCGTCCACTTGCACTAAATGCCTGCTCTGATGCAACTGTGGCGCTGGTATTGTTAGTATATCACGGGCCGGGCCGGCACGGCTTAGATTTTCACCTCTAGGCCGGCACGGCCCAGATTCTTCAGTGGCCGAGGCTGGGCCGGCACGGCCCATGTAATTATTTCCACCATGCCAAAAGATCAAAATCATCTTCATCTTCATCTTCATCTTCATCATCGACTGCAATAGGATCGCTCCTCAGGTACATTGTTAATTCATTAAGGTTGTAAGATCCTTCGGAAGAAAAGGAGTTACTTCCATGAGATTTCTTCATAATACTCCAAATAGCCTTTTTTTTTCCTTTATGTACTTGGGGAGGGCCTGTTGGGACCGTGGGTGCTATGGATCTACCTAATCGTGTAGCATAATCCAAATAAAATGTTTCTAATTGTGTCTTAATTTTTGTCATGTCATTTATATTAATTGTATTCATATTAGAGTTTATTTCATCAAGAAGGGTTTCTACACCTTGTAATTTCAATCTAGGGACTAATGCAGCAGCTATACAAAATGTTAAAGGAGCTATTCTCCAATATGATGAAAACTTTGACTCCATTTGTATACACATGAGTTGAAAAATTGGAAAATCTCTATACTTTTTAAAAGTAAGACTTATTTCATAAAAATGGGATAAAGCTTGATTTGATGTGGGATAATAGACCCCAGAAAAAAAAACAATGTTGCATCATGAAAACATCTAAAAAATCTCTTATTATCTCAAGAAGGGTCCATTTATCATCACTTATAAAAATATTTTCATGCTCCAAATAAAGTTGACAATATTGATTTAGTGCCATTTTATAGGCACATGATTCTTTTAACATTTTATAGGTAAAATTCCATCCATGCTTTACATCATATGATATTTTCATTAGTCTTAGATTCAAATTTACACATATGTTGCATCATGAAAAACTTCTAAAAAATCTCTTATTATCTCAAGAAATGTCCATTTATCATCACTTATAAAAATATTTCCATGCTCCAAATAAAGTTGACAATATTGATTTAGTGCCATTTTATAGGCACATGATTCTTTTAACATTTTATAGGTAAAATTCCATCTATGCTTTACATCATATGATATTTTCATTGGTCATAGAGTCAAATTTACACATATGTCCCTTCACCGTTGTTTTCGCGAGGGAGAATAAAAAAATGTATCATACAATCCATTTAATAGTCTCTAAATCATCTCTAATTAATTTCACTCATACTTGTACAATAAGATTTATGATGTGGCACGCACATCTATTGTGAAATAGATTTCCATTTAAATCAAGTTGAATTGATTGTTTTATTAACTCTACTGCGACATTGTTAGTGCTTGCATTATCTAAAGTTATAGAAATTATTTTATTTTCAATTCTATATTCTCTAAGTTTTTCAAGGATGGTGGACCCTATCCTAGCACCAATGTATGGAAATTCTAGCATAGAAAATGAAATTATTCTTTTTTCCATCACCCAATCACTATCAATATAATGTGATGTGATTGCAATGTACCCCAAATTTTGTTTAGAGGTCCATAAATCTGAAGTTAAAGCTATTTTTCCAGGTATTTTTTCAAAAATATTTTTTAAATTCTCTTTTTCTTTCAAAAAAGTTTTTATTGCATCATTTCTAGCAGTAACTCTAGATATTTTTTGCCATGAAGGAACAAAGGCAGACCTCAAAAATCTTTCAAAACATCGGTCTTCGGAAAGTACAAATGGATATTGGCCACAAATTATATACTTAATAAGTTGATATCTAGCATTAGTATGGTCATAATTGAAAATTCCTAAACCGCCAGATGAATCTGTTTGAGAAAGTTGTGTTTGAACCATCCCACGGTTCCCACCTCTTCCCCCATCGTTAGTTGTATTCGTGTGTTTGAGCATACACGATTTCATGTGTCTATTAAGGTGGCCAGTGCCATTTAAATGATTTGCCACTGAGGAGATCTTTGCAAAATTTACATTGTGCCTTTTCCTATGTTCCTCCCGTGGGACATGGGACAGTAACTTTAGCAAAATAAGTCCGTACAAGAGAAGTCAATCTTGATTTTTTCTTCTTTTTAGTTGTATCAATCGAAAATGCAGGATTTTGGGGATTATTGCTATCTACTTCTATGTCCTAATTTTGATTTAAATGAATAAATCCAGGATCTTCCTCATTTAAAGAGAAGTCAAGGTTGAAAGGTTGTGATGGTCCAGCCATTTTTCTAAATAAAAGATAATTTTTTTTAATAAATAATTATGTATAATGTGTTTTTTGTGATAATTTATATAAGAAAATGAGAGAAGATGAGACTTAATATATAATATTACTATGTATATTATTACTAAGTAAAACTCAAAATTAAAGAAAATAAATACCTTTATGAGAGAGAGAGAGCTAATGGAGAAGTTCTTCTTAATTGAATCCTCCACTTTAGAGAAGTCACCCTTACTCTTCACTTCTTAGAAAACTTTGTATAGAGAGCTTAAACTTTAGAATGAGACTTAAGAGAGCTTAGAGCCTTAGAACTTTAGAGGGAGTGTAAGAAATAAGAGAGTAGATTAGTGTAGAGAAATGAGATGAATGAGGGCTATTTATAGAATTCCTAAGTGATAAAATGACATAAAATACCCTCTTATATGACTGTTTTATAGTAGTTGGGAGGGTATAATGGTAAAAAATGATCAAAGATACTAATGCCCCCCATATGACCGTTTATAGCTGTTTGAGGGGGTTAAAAATGTAAAAAGACCTTTTTTTGAGAAGTGGGGAGGATTTTTTAAAAAAAAGAGCCGTTGGGGGCTCTCTGCGGGCCGGGCCGCCCGCGGGGCCTGGCCGTGCTTCGTGTTGGCCGGGCTGCCCGCGGCCTCTGGGGCACTGACCCTGCACGGCACGGATTTTAACCGTGCTGTGCCGGGCCGTGTCTCAGGCCTGGCAACCCTGGCCCAGCACGGCCCAGTGAGGCTACCGGGTCGGGCCGTTGACCAAGTCAACGGGCCCAGGCACGGTTTTTTCATGTTGGGCCTGTGTTGGGCTTGGGCCGCCCGCCCAGATTTTCACCCCTACCCTCAACCATGTAAGATTGGGAGATTTGTGTTGATTGGCTGAGAATTAATAAGTAGAGCTTTGAAAGGAGTCACGGATGACTTGATGCATACCAACAATACACCCTTTGGAAATTGGGATGTTATCAATGTCATGTAAACTTTTTAAGTTTATGGGAAAATGTTATCCAAATAGCCCCATGGGGATCACTTGGACCCACCTTTGTGTATGGATTTTTATTCTTTTCAGCTTTTTTATTAGAGGATTAAAAAAAAAAAATTAGATGCACTTTAGACCCATGTTGACTCTCCTCCAAACAGGTGAGAGTCGATCAACCATTTATAGGTGAAAAAAAATAATTTTCCATCGTCTTCTTTCTTCTCTCTTCCCCAAATCCAAGCCAATAAAGAATACCAAATAAAGAGAAAAGCCCATGTGGGTTTGAAGGATATGACCAAATGAAAAGAAAAGGCCTCATATTATCCTCCAAACCGGTATGACCTTTTCTCTTTACTTGGGCTTCCCCATTGGATTGGGTTTGGGGAAAAAAGGAGGAAGAAGATAGCGGAATACTACTTTTTTCCCCTAGCGGGTCGATTTTGACCATTGAAAAATTAGGTAAAAAAAAAAATTGATGACTCAAAAATAATTTCTTTGCTGAAAGACTGGTTTGGTTGGAGGAAAACTAAAATGACCTTTTTGGTTTGGGGTGTGTCTAAAGTGTTTTTTTTTTCTTTTAATAATCATTTTATTATCTTGTCGTTCCATCATCAGTCATGGAGCCCAATTTTACGCTCTTCAATTTCATACCTTTAGGTTTAGAAACTTTACTCATTAGCTTCTAATCTTTTGGACTTAAAAGTGTAAAATAACGATGATGATGATGATGATGGGAGAAAACCATTGTTTAATTTTATTGGCAGTTGGAGTGTTAAATTTATTGGCAACTGGAATGTTAAAATTATAGAAAATTTGGGACTAAGTAAGAAAGTTTTAGCTTTAGTTTATCTATTATGATGCCTATATGGGCTAGCTTTTAATTTTTAAATCCCGACTCTTTCAATATTTTTAGCAACTGAAATTTCTTATAAATTCATCTTGTTCTGATTACGTTTCCTTATTGAATATAATCCCTTTGATGAAGATAATAAAAAAAATAAGAAAATAACATATAGTATTCTTCTTTTAGTAAAAAAATCTGATTCAAGATGAAAGTCTTCTATTTTTAAAGTGAAGTTCTTTTCTAAAAAATAAGTTCTGACATCACTTCAAACTAGCAATAGAGTTTCAATTGGGATCCCAAATATGCTACCGAATAAAAGTTGTACCCATCTCTCTCGATCCCTATTATTGACTCAAAACATTTGGCTTTCTATAACGACTTTAAATTTTAGTTCAGAGTGTGGCATACTAGAAAGGCTACATAAAGTTTTTTTTTATTTGTAAAAATCTTCTATTTGGAATACTTGTATGTTACTCAAAGAAATCATATTTTATCATAGCTTGATATATCAAAAGCTAACGGGGATCACTAATTAAATATGTTATTTTTGTAGGATATCTCACCATGTACTTTGAAATGATGTCTATTCTCTTTTTTGGGTTTTAATTTTAGTATAAATGTTGTGCTTGACGTGGTTTAATTTATGGAAATGGCATTGCAGTTTCATAAACGATCCATTTTTTGAGGATTAAATCCAAATTATCTTATTGTAATATTTTTATAATCTATTTAAAGAACTTCAACGGAATAATGAGAGAATTCCAACCAAGTTTCCTATGTTAAGCATTTAAATAATCAGTCTCATCACATTAGAAACCTATAGATTAATCGTTTAATACTTCTTTTCAAGATTTATCATGACAACGTGTTCTATTAATATCATGGCCATAATTTTATTCCCTTTGTGGTTGCCCCCATTTATTTTTTTTTCAACATTTTTTTAAACTAAAATAGAGATTAGTTCATCCATTAGATACCATGTTTAGATGTTTCGTCCAACAATGATACACAAGCAATTTTCTTTTATTCTGCAGTTTTTTTTTTTTTTTTTTGAAACACTATATGCTTAAAATATTTGAGAGAAAAGGAAAGAATGATAAATTTGGGACAAGGATAGGCTATACTGCACCGTGTACTATTACTTTACTTACCTTTGTTAATATTAATCTTTTAAGTGTAAAATATTATCCAATTTAACCTTTTAATTGCATCGTACCAAAAGTATGCATTAAAAAAATTGTGCATCTCAATTTTCCACTCTCTCTCTCTTTATAAATTTCTCTCTCTACAAAAATTTCATATAAACTGGGTTAAGGGTGGGTTTAGATAAAATAATAGAAAGCCCAAAGCTCAGCCCCGCCCGGCCTTAATAAGGAGTGGTTTAAATTTAGTAATGGTTTGTCCAAATAATTGCTAGAAAGTCTCTACAACTAATAGAAAGCGTGGTTGGGCCCGGCCCAACTGACTAAATGGATGGGTTTGGGCCTGACACGTACGGTCCATGTTGGGATTGGCCCAGATACAGGCCTATGTTTCTAAATTCGGCCAGCCCTGCCAGACCTGGCCCACAAACACCTCTATTGGCTGATTTGGCATATTTAGGGTGGCCTTGTCACCAGGGGGAGCATAGTTTGAACCCCAAACGGCCTCATTTGGATGGATATGCGAAACCAGCATTCCTTGGTTGATGTTGGGGTGGTATTCAGATGTTTTGATGCATAAGGTTTAAGTGACAAGAGCCCTAGGAACATTGGAAATAAGCTCACTATTGCAATCTTGAGTTGTGGGTTCAGGTCACGTTACCTAAAAAAAATAGATAAAGAAAAAGAAGAATCAAAGGTTTTAATTAATTCTACACCAGATTTTTGTGTTAAAACTTTAAGAGGTATGAGTGTGTATAGGAGTCTGATGCACTGAGTAAGACTTCCCACTGTTTGTGGAAAGCATATGATGAAGAATCCTACAAGGGCTTTTGTAGTAGTCCTAGATGCATATATATACCCTGCATAATCTATAATTTCTTCTAATCATTACAAGTCGATTTCCTCAGGTTGTTGAGAGTAGGGGAAAGAACATAGAAATTGCTGTAATGACAATAGAGCATGGACTGCGTCAGCTTGAAGAATCTGAAATTGATGCTATTGTTGCAGAGATAGAGGCAGAAAAAATCAGCAGCTGAAGCTGCGAAAAAGGCCCCTGCTAGAGAGACCTGATCTTAACCACCATTGATGCTACACTATTACAAATGCACCCGAGAACTCGGCTATGTATCTATATGAAATTAAAACAAGTATTTTAATTAAATTTTTTCTCAGATTTGTTCTATTTTGTTGCCCATACATTCCTCCAAAGCCCTCCAATTAAACAATATGATTGGGATGGCTATTTTCTCCCAGCGGTGCGGGGCTTCCGATCCATACCTTTTATTGGGTGGGGGTCTTTGTTTTTGAGAACGTGGGATTGAAAATCCAGCATCACCCTTGTGCGTACTCCCAGATGAAAACTATGCATGGTGGTGTGCTTTTGGCAATGTGGCCCATCCGAACCAGGACATGCAATGATCATCCCGAACATGTTTACAGGTGCTGTGTGTCCGAAAATGATACGTATATTAGGAATAGATTTGAGTCATTGAATACCCCAAGGAACTGAATTGAAAAAAATAGGTATATAAGAATATAATTCATTAATATATAGTAAATAAGTAGAATTCGATTTCAAAATTGGAGCTCGATTTCGCAATTGATTGCAAAATTGGACTCTAATCTCAAATCAATTTGAGAAATTGGATCTAAAATCAATTTCAAGAGATAAGCTCTATCAATTTCTATATCAAACCTAAACCGATTTGGGCTATTAATTGTGTAGAGTTGGATAAGATAAGGCATTTCAAAGATGCCAATCACAGATGGAACTCCGATCCTGCCAACTATTTTATCCAAAAATGAGTTGCCTTGGAAAGACGATGCCGATCTAAATCAAATTCTCTTTTAAAAGATGCCTTTCTAAATCTTTCTCCAAAGCGATCAAGTTTTATTGACTGTCTCACTTTCAATTAGTCTAATCTATTCTAATCTACGTTGCGAAAGTCAGTTGATCCGAACTCCTGATGTATTGATTCTTATGATGTTACGATTTATATGCACTTATCTGGTCATAGATGGAAGAACATGATGTAGGCAAATATAATCAATGTTATGGCATGGATATTGACTTTACAGGTTTTTTTTTTATATATATTTTTGGGTTAAGATCTTGCCAAGAGGATCCAGACTCTTGGCTAAAGATCTCATATAGGTTCCGATTGGTTGGCATGTTTTCTTTGGGAGCAAAATGGGTATTGCCAAAATCAGACAATTAGTAGGATTTTGTTTATCTAATTTTTAAGTGTCTTTTGTAGTTTGGAATGCTTTAGTTAATAAGTAGAGATTCATTTTGGTTTTCAATCATTACTTCTTTCTATCTTGATGCGATCCATTGATCCACTGTTATAGACTGTGTTGTATTGATAGTTGAAAATCATCTTGACCAAGTCATAACAAACGAAGATGCAGAAGAGATCACTAATCTCAACAACTCCATGTGCCACCCTACTAAAGATATCATTGGCAATGATAAGACCAACATGAATTACTACCTCGAATCCTACACCCTCTTCAGCATGTAGATGATTTTTTTTCTTTTTATAATCTTCCTCTCCTTCTTTGATTTGGGGTTTTCATTTGTTTTTGGCAAGGTGGTTGCATTTTTAGTCCTTTCAAAATTTTAATTACCTTATTTATTATTTTTTTCTTTTTTTAAAGGACTAATATTTTTATTTTCATGTGTTTTTTTTCCAGGTAATCGTCAATTGAGTAGGGAGACTTGAAACATTAAGAGAAAACAAAAATACCAAACCAAACCAAGCCTTTTCCCACTAGGTGGGGTCGGTTATATGGATTTGACGACGCCAATCAAATCTGTTTAGGGCCATGTCCTCCGTTAGATCCATATAGGTAAGGTCATGTTTAATAGTTTCTTTCCAACTTCTCTTGGGTCTCCCTCTCCCTCTCCTACTCCTGGCAATCTCTATGCCTTCACACCTTTTAACAGGTGCTTCCATTGGACGTCTTCTAACATGGCCAAACCATCTTAGTCAATTTTCTCTCATTTTATCTCCAATCGGTGCTATTCCTACTTTGCCCCTAATCTCCTCATTCCTAATCCTATCTCTCCTTGTGATCCCGCATATTCATCTTAGCATTCTCATCTCCGCAACTTCCATCTTCTTAACATGATTATGCTTTACTGCCCAACACTCTGATCCATATAACAATGCTGGTCTTACCGCCACCTTATAATACTTTCCTTTAACCCTGAGGGGGACTTTCCGATCACATAAGACCCCCGAAGCACTCCTCCATTTGGTCCACCCGGCCTGAATCCTGTGACTTACATCAGTATCAATCCCTCCATCCTGTTGCACCATCGATCCAAGGTACCTAAAGTTTTCTTTCTCTACAATCTTTTGTGTGCCTAAACTTACTTCTATGTTACCAAGTGTCCTACTTTGGCTAAACTTGCACTCCATATATTCCGTCTTGCATCGACTTAGCCTAAACCCTTTTGTCTCTAACGTTTTCCGCCATACTTCTAGCTTAGCATTCACTCCTTCTCTCGTCTCATCTACTAAAACAATGTCATCTGCAAATAACATACACCACGGCACCTCATCCTGAATATGTCTTGTAATCTCATCGATAACTAGGGCAAACAAGTATGGGCTTAACGCTGAGCCTTGGTGTAGACCAAACGTGATAGGAAACTCCTTAGTCTCTCCGCCAGTCGTCCTTATAGATGTCACGGCTCTATCATACATATCCTTTATCGCCTCAATATATGCGACACACACTCTTTTCTTTTCCAATACTCCCCATAGAATCTCCCTAGGAACCCGGTCATAGGCCTTCTCCAAGTCAATGAACACCATATGTAAATCTCTCTGGCCTTCTCTATACTGTTCCATTAACCTCCTCAGGAGAAAGATAGCCTCCATGATTGATCTCCCAGGCATGAAACCAAATTGATTATCTGAAATGTTTGTTGTTCTTCTTAGTCTTCTCTCAATAACTCTCTCCCATAATTTCATCGTATGGCTCATCAATTTAATCCCGCGGTAGTTCGCACAGTTCTGAATATCTCCTTTGTTCTTATATATGGGTATAAGAATACTTTTCCTCCATGCATCAGGCATCTTCTTGCTCTTTAGCACTACATTAAAATTAAGAGAAAACAAAAATAAAAAATAAAAAATTCTAAATTTAAAACTCTATTTTTATTTTAAGGAAGAGATTTACACCATGAGCGCTCGATGAAATTTTAAACTATGTAAGTCATTGCAGCCTCTTTCAAGTTCGGCCTTTTTAAGGTAAGCTATGCATAGTTTTCTAATGCTGATGTAAGTGCCTAAAAATTACGTACTTGGTTAAGTGATTATGAGGCTCTTGATGATGCTGTTAAGATGAGTGGATCGGATGTCCTGAAACTGAAAGGGAGGAGAAACAAAGGTCAGGGCCCCGGGCTGCTGTCAGCCGGAGGCACTCCGGCGCCTGAGTTAGTGCAATCACTGAACAAAGGGTGAAGTGAGTGAGGAAGAAGAGGTTCAGGCAATGAGGGGAGAGTATTCTCTATTGCGTAATGTGTACATGTTCATGGGATCTCAGTGCAGTCCCATCAGCCCATACCTAGGATCCTCAGTGGGGGTAGGTGAGGGTACTGTCCCATCGGATCTCTCCTCAATCCCACACATAAATGCGAATGTAATCAGCTGATAGGAATAAGCCTTTATCGATAGCCGATGGCCACCCTATCTGCCAGTACATTCTGCAACGTAGCCGTCCCATCACATAATGGGGATTAGACGCTCAACGCTCACCTCGGTCAACGGACCGAATTGGAGAAGGTGTTGAGGTCGGGTGAATGCGAGGTCGGGCACTACTGTCGAGACACTCGTGCCGAGCCCGGAGGAGCGTGGTTGGTACCCTTACCGAGACTAGCTTCCAGCTCAGTACCAGCTGGCACAATTGCCGGACTGGATAAAGCGAGATTGAGGCAATCCTGATTGGTACTTTTACCTAACTCAGGACTAACCTCGGTATCAGGAAAACAACCCACACAATTGCCCCTTAACTCTTGGCCTCGAGGGTTCCATAATCACTTGGGGTCGGGAGCTGAGTATATTGGGAGTTTTCCAATGCCGAGCCCGTAGCTCTTTACCTCGGTATCAATTGCTGATGCCTGATTTTTCGCCAATTTTTGCCTTTATTTGAAGGCGTTGGATGTTGTTTCTCCCTCTTGAGGCAGATTGACGGCGCGCCGCCGTCTTGAGGCGATAAACAGTCTGCTTAAATCATTGCAGGAGGTGAACCGACGATGCCACGTGTCTCAACTCGGCTGGCTATCAAGTCTTATCGAGGAGACGAGTGGAGTACCCAAGGTGGTGTCCTGCACGCGCGTCTTCCGGGATTCGAGAAGATCTCCTCCTCCTGCATAAAGAGGGGCGTCTCTGCTGCTGGATCACTTTCGCTTCAACTTAGAAAAGGGATTCCCTGTGTGTGAGCTCACGCCGGAAAACTTGCCCGTCGACCTGAGCCCTTAGTTCCCCTTGCCCCTTTCTTGCCCTGAGTCTGTAAGTCTTTTCCTTCTTTCATTCTTGTCTTCCTGGTTAGGGTTTTCTATGGGTTGCTTTTTCCGTTCTCTGCTCCATCTTCCCTTTTAGTTTTCCGGCTGTTCCGAAACTGGGGATAATGGGGGTGTATAGATACTGGATAGAGACTCCGCTGGCTTTGGCGGAGTTTAGGAATAGATATGGGATACCTGAAGACGTCCCCATTAGGGTGGACGATCCCGAAGACGTTGTCTGCGGCCGGGTCTACCGCAACGGCTGGATGTTGTTTCCGCTGGTCGCGGTCATCGAGGGCGGGGTGAGGTTCCCCGTCCACCCACTCCTGAGGATCTGCCTCAGGAAATGGAACCTCACCCCCTGCCAATTAATGCCCAATGGCTTCAAGATAATCATGGGGGTGGTCGAGCTGAATAGGCTTCTAGGAATCCATCTCGGCGATCATGACATCGAAGATGTCTATGATATATGCAAATCCGCAGGTGAAGACTCGTATTATCTCCGCGGAAAGCCAAACCAGACGCCTCTGATCTGAGATCTGGAAGATTCCAGCAGGTATGCCGGGGACGATCGCATATACGTCTCGGGTGCCTGGGAATTCAGACCTGCCGATACCGACCTGGAGAGGACATACCGAATTCCTCGTCGTCTCGGGACTCTGCCAGTAAACATCGATCCCCATTCTTTTTTAATCACTTCCCTGCTTTGCAGAGCTAACACCTTTTTGTTTGCCTTGCAGGCTTCAAAGAGAGGAAACAGGAGGCTAGGCGGGTCGGTTGGCGCCGAAACGACACTTGGCTCAAGGCCGTGCACCGCTACCAGGGCCACGAAGGGCAAGCCGCCTGGGCCCTTTTGGGATACGAGCCGAGGTACCGCTCCTTCACCAAGAGGAGGTGTGATCTTCTGGGAAGAGCGGAATATGTACTTTTTCTTTTCTGCTTGTAAACATCTTTTGAAATGAATAGAATCTCTTTCTGTTTCAATCTATTTGCGATGTGATTGTTCATGTTCTTTCTCGTTCCTGCCCCCGAGCTTGGTTTCGTATTCTTGAATAAGAATGAGTTAAGGACAAAGGCAGGCTGCCGAGCTTGGTTCCACAACCAGAACAAGGCAGTAAAGCTAGGTTCTGCAACCAGAGCAAAGTAGCAAGCTAGGTTCTATAACCAGAGCCAACCAGTAAACTAGGTTCTACAACAAGAGCGAAATATAGCAGCTAGGTTCCGTAACCGTAGCAGAGCCTGGTTCCATAACCAGAGCTAAGGAAATGAGTTTGGTTCCACAACCAGAACTAAGAGGCTAGGTTCTATAACCGTGGCCAAGCTTGGTTCCATAACCAGAGCTAAAGAAGTAACTATGCTAGGTTCCATAACCAAGGCAGGAGTTACCGAGTTCGGTTGGAGTTCGGTTCTTCAACGAGAACTAAAGAGCTAGGTTCCGTAACTAGAGCTAAGTAACTAAACTAGGTTCCATAACCAGATCAAAAGTCACTGGGTTCGGTTCTTTAACCAGAACAAGAGCTAGGTTCCATAGCCGTAGCTAAGTAACTGAGCTAGGTTCCATAACCAGAGCAATAGTCACTGGGTTCGGTTCTTTAATCAGAACAAGAGCTAGGTTCCATAACCGTAGCTAAGCTTGGTTCCATAACCAGAGTTAAGATGGCTGGCTCTTTAACCGGGTCAATGCAAGATGGTTCTTTGACCGAGCTGAGGCAAGCTGGTTCTGCAACCGAGCTAAGGTGGCTGGTTCTGTAACTGGGCCAATGCAAGCTGGTTCTTTAATTAAGCTGAAACAAGCTGGTTCCGCAACCGAGCTGAGGTGGCTGGTTCTGTAACCGGGCCAATGCAAATGCCGAATTCTGTAACTTGGCGAAATTTGAAAGCAACAAAATAGATCCTTCCACAAGAATTAATTTTATTGACTTCAAAGATTGAGTACAGTCTAAAAATAGTACTTCTTGAGGTGCGTGACGTTCCATGGTCGTGGGAGCTCTCTACCCTCCATGTCCTCAAGTTTGTAAGCTGACTGCCCAGCTGCCGAAATTACTTTGAATGGCCCATGCCAGTTCGGTGCAAGCTTTCCTTCGCTGGGATTTTTATCTGCTGGAAGTGTCTTCTTTAAGACCAATTCTCCATTTGAGAACTTCCTTTCTTTGACCCTCTGATTTTATCCTCTGGCCAATTGGTGCTGGTAAGAAGTTAGGCGAATGGCTGCTGCATCCCTTCGTTCTTCAGCCAGGTCAAGTTCTTTGGTGAGGTTTACTTCGTTCTGGCCTTGGTCAAACTGCTCTGACCTGAGGGTTAGGAGGCCGACCTCGAGTTGGATCACAGCTTCCATCCCATAGGCCAGGGAGAAGGGCATTGCCGAAGTGGAGCGCCTCGGGGTAGTCCTATACGCCCAAAAGACACTCGGAAGCTCTTCTATTCATCTCCCCTTGGCTTTGTCAAATCTCTTCTTGAGCCCGTCGAGCACTACTTTATTGGAGATCTCTGCCTGACCGTTGCTGTGCGGGAAAGCCGAGGCCTAATAGTAGTTCTTGATGCCGAGCTCCTGGCAGAAGTTTTTGAAGAAATTGGAGTCGAACTGGGTCCCGTTGTCCAAGATCAAGGCTCGAGGCACTCCAAATCTTGTGACGATGTTCCTCCATACGAAGTTTTTGGTGTCCAGCTTGGTGATGGAAGACAATGCTTCGGCTTCTATCCACTTGGTGAAATAGTCAGTGGCTATTATTAGCCACCTCTTATTCCCCGGAGCTCAGTGAAGTGGTCCTACCAGATCCAATCCCCACTGGGCGAAAAACCATGGACTGGAGAGTGCATTCAGATCCTGCACTGGCTGATGGAGAGAGTGGGAGAACTTCTAGCACTTCTCAAATTTCCAGGCATAGAGCTGAGCATCTTTCTACATGTAGGGCCACCAGTACCCCTGACTGATAGCTCGATACGCCAATGACCGACCTCCAATGTGGCTGGCGCAGATCCCTTCATGGATTTCATAAAGAAAGTCTTCGACCTTGCTTGGGTGGACGCACTGGAGGTAGGGGCCAGTGTATGACTTTTTGTAGAGCTTGTTGTCTGGAGACAGCCAAAATCGAGCTGCCTTCAGCCTGATTTTGTGGGCCTCGCTCTTATCTTCGGGAAGTTGGTCATCCTTGAGGTAGGAGATGAATTGATCCATCCAGCTCGGGCCGAGGTCAGCGCATAAGACCTGTTGAGGTGGGTGGAGCTCTATGCTCGGTCTGTCTAGTGCTTCCACTTCGACAGTCCTTTTCATTCCAGCTTCGACAGCAGAGGCCAGGTTGGCGAGAGCGTCGGTGTGAGAATTGTAATCTTTGTCGATCTGCCTGACTTCAACTTTTTCGAACTGGGAGAGGAGTTGCTTTACATGAGTTAGGTAAGCTGCCATCCTATCGTCTCGGGCTTGGTAGTCTCCATTCAGTTGGCTTGTCACCAGCTGAGAATCGCTGAAGACCACCAGTTGCCGTGCCCCCAAGATTTTAGTGCTGCCAAGCCCTGCGATCAGTGCCTCATATTCAGCTTCGTTGTTGGATGCCTTGAAGTTAAGTGTTAGGGCTTGCTCAATGACAAGGCCCTCCGAAGATTGGAGGACGATGCCTGCACCAGCCCTTCTCGAGGTTGAGGACCTGTCGTCGAAGACCTCCAAGGATGAATCGAGGAACTGCTTCTAAGATCGCTCTCGTTCCGTCTCGGTCTCGGTGACTTCTTCAACCTCTTTGCCTCCCAGTTTGGTATCGAGCTGTCTCGGTGCCGAACTAGGAGAGGTGAATTCGTCGATGAAGTCCGCCAGGATCTGGGCTTTGATCGTCGTTCTGGGTTGATACTGGATATCCTACTGCCCCAGCTCGACGGCCCATTTGGACACTCTTCCAGAGAAGTCTGCCTTTCTAAAAAGAGACTTGAGTGGATGTTCCGTAACAACCACTATGGAGTAGGTCTGGAAGTAGTGGGAGAGCTTGCGGGAGGTGTTGATGAGCGCAAGTGCGAGCTTATCCAAAGGTAGATATCTCGTCTCGGCGTCTAACAGGATCTTGCTCGCGAAGTAGATAGGCCTTTGTTGCCTTTCTTCTTCTCTGATGAGCACCGAGCTCACTGCGTGATCTGAGACTGCTAGATACAAGTACAGGGTCTTGCCCTGTGTTGGAGTGGACAGCAGGGGAGGTGACGACATGTAGCCTTTGAGTTCCTAAAGGGCTCTGTCGCACTTCGGGGTCTATTGGAACTTCGAGCTTTTCTTTAAAAGCCGGAAGAAGGGACGGCACTTGTCTGAAGCTTTGCTGATAAAGTGGTTCAGTGCTGCCTTCATCCCTATGAGCCTCTGGACCTGTTTTGCCGTGGTCGGACTTTGGATAGCCTGGATCGCCGAGATCTGCTTGGGATTAGCTTCAATTCCACGTCTAGTGACCAGGCTTCCCAGAAACTTGACGGAGTCGACGCCAAATGCGCACTTGGACGCGTTCAGCTTGAGTTTGAATTCTCTGAGGATGGCAAAGGTTTGACTTAGGTCAGTCAAGTGGTCCTGTGACCTTTTAGACTTGGCGACCATATCGTCGATGTACACTTCTACCGTCTTGCCGAGCTAGGCTTGAAACATCTTCGTTACCAGCCTCTGGTAAGTCGTCCCGGCGTTTTTTAACCCAAAGGGCATCACTTTGTAGCAGTAGATGCCTCTAGGTGTTATGAACGTGGTCTTTTCTTCGTCAGGCCCATACATCGGGATCTGATGGTAACCTCGGTAGGAGTTGAGGAAACTCATCCTGTCGTGCTCGGTTGTGGCATCGATCAAATGGTCAATCTTTGTGAGCGGGAAGCTATCCTTGGGGCAGGCCTTGTTGAGGTTGGTGAAGTCCACGCAGACCCTCCAGCTCCCATTCTTCTTTTTGACCACCATTATGTTGGCCAGCCATTCAAGGTAGCTGACTTCCCTGATTGCCTCGGCCTCTAAGAGCTTATTGACCTCTTTGATCACGGCCTCCGCCTGTTGGACCCCAGTCCTGCGAGCCTTTTGGACTACAGGTTTGTGTCTGGGATCCACGTTCAGTTTATGACGCATGACCTCGGGGTCGACGCCAAGCATCTCATAGGGGGTCCAAGTGAAGACCTCTCTGTTCTGTAACAGGAAGTCAAACAGCTTGGACTTTTTAGCTTCTGTAAGTTGACTGCTGAGCAGGAAGTATCTCTCTGGATCGCTGGGATCGATCTTGACCTCGGTGAGATCTTCGATACTTTTCTAATCGGGGACTCGGCCGACGGCCTCGAGCTCTGCCTCCAACTCGACCATGTGCACTTGATGCGGTTCTGCCTCGCCAGGAACCACGGCCATTAGGCACTGCTTGGCCATCTGCTGGTTGCCCCGAACCGTGATCACCTCGACTCCGCCGTCCCCGTTCTCTAACAGGAATTTGAGTTTCTAGTGATGGGTGAAGGGCACCGCTTCCATGTTATGCAGCCAAGTTCTCCCCATTATTGCATTGTATGGGGATGGTGCATCCACCACTAGGAAGTCGGCTGTCATGGAGGCGCCCCCAACTTGGACTTAGAGGGAGACCTTCCCCTTAGGGTACGCTGGCTTGGAGCTGAAGCCTACCAGTGGGGTGCGGGCTTCCTGCAGGTCGTCCTCTTTCAGACCCATCTTTTTGAAGCAGTCGTAGTAGAGGATTTCTGAGGAGCTCCCGGGATCCACGAGGATCCTTTTGACTTTGAAGTTCTTTAATCTTAGAGTTAGGAGCAGAGGATCGTTGTGGGGCAGCTGGACCCCGTCCAGGTCTTCATCAGAGAACCAGATCTTTGGTCTCTTTTTCCGGGCCTTCTTGGGAGAGGGGCTGAGCTCGGCCATCATTACCTGCTTACTGTGCAGGGCCCTCCTGACCTCGGCATGGGCCTAGTTACTTCCCCGGGGAGTGGGGGCTACGTAGATGACGTTGATGGTCCCCTCCGGCTCATCGCTATCCCGACCTTCATCGGGCTGGCGCTGGTGAACTCGGCTGACCCTGCCTTCCTCTTTGACAAGGTCTTTGAGGTGCCCGTCCTTCACGAGCTTTTCAAGGTGGGCCTTGAAGGCCATGTAGTCCTCGGTCCTGTGCCCATTCTGTTTGTGGTAGGTACATAATTTGCTCCAATCTCGGGTGGAGGAGTCACCTTTCATGTGCTGGGGCCATTTGAAGAAGAGTTGCATCTTGATCTTGCTAAGGAGTTTGTAGATGGGATCCTTGAAGATAGTGTTGATGGCCTTGTAAGAGGCACCAGTTGATTTCGGCTTCGTGCAGCCCCCCGAGGTGGGAGCAGAGCGCACTACCGAGCTGGCTGGTTCTCTATTCCGGTCCGCCTCCCTCCTGGACAACTTTTTATCCTTCTTGGAGGGCCTGTCCTCTTGCCAGGTGTCGAAGCTCTCCCGAGCTCGGATCTCGTCCTCTTCCTGTTCGACGAATTGGTTCACCTGGGCCATCAATGCTTTCACTGTGACCACGGGAAACCGCACCAGGTCCCTATAAAGCTCATTGCCTGGCAACAGAGCCTGTTTGAAGGACCTGATGGCCACTCCATCATTGGCATCTTCAACCTGACTATAGATGATCCAGAACCTTTTGGCGAACTGAGTGATGCTTTCAGTCCGCCTCATTCCGATGGTCATCAGGTCGTCGTCGGTCTTCGGGATGACTCGATGCGCTTGGAACTTTTCGACGAAGGAGTTTCGGAGCTACCGCCAGCTCTAAACTGACCCCTCGGAAAGTGCGCAGAACCACCGAAGTGGGAGGTCGCCCAGACTAGAGGAGAAAACCTTGCAGTTTAGATTACCGACATCGCCCCATACCGACATCCTCTGGGTGAGATGTTGGAGGTGAGCAGCTGGGTCTGAGGTCCCATCGTAGAGATTGAACCTCGGGACGCTGAACTTCTCAGGGAGTACATAGTCCCTAATCTCCTGGGAAAATGGAGATGAGCCACTGTCCTCGGCGTCATAGGGGTTTAGCCGATCTCGGGTGAAACCGACCACCTCCATGTTCTGCTGGACAGTTTGTTTGACCTGTTGATTGAGCCATAGCCTCAGGTCGGGCCGATGGGACAGTTTCCTCAGGTCGGAGTCGTCTTCTGGCCTCTGGCACTGCTTCTTAGAGTCAGCGCTGAGGTGAGTGCTACTGGAGCCTTCGTCATAGGCTCGGTCATGCCGCTTGTTCAGGACTTGCCTTAAGTCCTGTTTGACCTCTGGTGCTCGCTGGGGTCGTTGGCGCGCAGGAGGTACAACCGAGGCCCTGGCTGGGACCTTTGCCTTCTCTCGGAGTTGTCTCCGGAGTTGGCGAATCTGATGGTCCTGCTCCTGGATATGGAGATTTTAGGCCCTAATGTCCTCGCGGAGTGCATCGTCAGCTTTCTCCGGGACCATATCGTTGTCGTCTTCCGTAGAGAATAGGTCGTCGTCATCGAGGAGCACGTGGTCTTCATCACCGAGGGGTATGTGGTCCTCTTCCACATGGTCCTGGTGACGAGGCTGGTGCGACTTGGACAACATTGGAGTTTTGTCTCGTCGGGAGGGTCCCGGAGGAGGAACATCGTTATGGGGTTGCTCCCGCAAGATGACATCCTGGTGGGGACGCTACGCCTGATAGGGCCCCTATCGGAGACGCTCGACAACAAGGTCGTCACGACGAGGAGGTGCTGTCACCCCTCTCGACGACAATCCGGACCCGGTGACTGGCTCTCCCACGCTTATCACCTCGGATCTTCCCCCGGTCCTCCTTTGGCGAGGGATAAATGGCAGCTGCCCAAGCACCACTTTATGGTGTGTCATCGGAGGTGGGGGCTGGATAGGTAGAAATGGCTGTGGTGGCAAGGACGTGGACTGTCTAACGCCCTTTCCTTTCTTAGTCTTTGGAGGCATGGTTTTTGAGATGAGGATTTGGTTTTTTCAAACGTTTCCCACGGACGGCGCCAATTGTACGTGCCTAAAAATTACGGACTTGGTTAAGTGATTATGAGGCTTTTGGTGATGCTGTTAAGATGAGTGGATCGGATGTCTTGAACCTGAAAGGGAGGAGAAACAAAGGTCAGGGCCCCGGGCTGCTGTCAGCCGAAGGCACTCCGAC
Organism: Umbellularia californica; assembly: GCA_028538565.1. NCBI lineage: Eukaryota > Viridiplantae > Streptophyta > Magnoliopsida > Laurales > Lauraceae > Umbellularia > Umbellularia californica. Next base: position 58,785,651 of record JAPQWN010000007.1, read on the forward strand.
GCCTGAGTTAGTGCAATCACTAAACAAAGGGTGAAGTGAGTGAGGAAGAAGAGGTTTAGGCAATGAGGGGAGAGTATTCTCTATTGCGTAATGCGTACCTGTTCATGGATCTCACCATGCATAGATATAGACGAGTGTGGAAGGTTCCTGAGTGGAGGTAGGTGAGAGCAGTCCCATCAGCCTATACCTAGGATCCTCAGTGGAGGTAGGTGAGGGTACTGTCCCATCGGATCTCTCCTCAATCCCACACATAAATGCGGATGTGATCAGCTGATAGGGATAAGCCCTTATCGATAGCCGAAGGCTACCCTATTTGCCAGTACATTCTGCAACATAGCCGTCCCATCACATAATGGGGATTAGACGCTCAGCGCTCACCTCGGTCAACGGACCGAACTGGAGAAGGTGCTGAGGTCGGGTGAATGCGAGGTCAAGCACTACTGCCGAGACACTCGTGCCGAGCTCGGAGGAGCGTGGTTGGTACCCTTACCGAAATGAGCTTCCAGCTCGGTACTAGCTGGCACAATTGCCGGGCTGGATAAAGCGAGATTGAGGCAATTCTGATTGGTACTTTTACCTAACTCAGGACTAACCTCGGTATTGGGAAAACACCCCACTCGGTATCGGGAAAACACCCCACATAGCTGATATTTTGCTTCTCAAGTTTTAGAGCTACATACAATTAATGAGTCATGTTTGTAAAGTTATGGACGTCCATAATTTCAGAAAATCTGCAGCAACCCTTCTCGGCAATGCAAATGCATTAACCAATAGTGCTTTTGGCGTACGTCCAATTGCAACACTAGCAATCCCTGTTGATCATATATTTCACTTCAACTTCACCAATCAATTCCAACAAGTGCTCTACTTCAACTTCACCAGTTGAATGCAATAATTATATATATGACTAATTTATATGGAAAATTCTCAAAAACTCCTCTATCGTCCATATCTATTAGCCAATGATTTAAGAGAATCTATAAAATATCCACAGTTTTAGGAGAATATTTCGGAGAGAGAATGGATAAGTGTACCATTGATGACACGTGTCACGCTTTCATTGACTAAAAGAGGGGCTTTTTTTTGTGAAATAAGAAAAACGCCTGTGGAGTTTTGTAGTGTTACTCAATTTATATTATTGTTTAGTAATTGTATATGCTTGTGTTTTAAGTACAAGTTGTAATAGTAATTGGTTTTTTTTTTTTAACATTGGAACCCGCCGACCCCCCTTGGGGGAATCATAGGTAAACCCACGGATACATAGAATTCCAAATTTGGGACACCTTACCATAAAGAATTGCCAAAGTTTTTATTAATACATTTTAATGACTATATCATTTATGTTTAAATCAGTGGGATCAAAGCACTTGATTTCATTCCCAGTCTTTAGTTTAAATTTCTTGCGCTGTGAGGTGGGGTGCACTTATAAACATGCATTTGTGATTCCATTTGGTTTCTTAAATCTACAATTTTGTTCCTATGTGGTGTAATGTCATGATGATGTTATCAAGACTTCAAACTTAACTACCTAAATATGTTTTTTTTTTTTTTTATAAAGATTAGATTTGATTGCAATTTTTGGCCCAATGTGCAGATTTTGATTAAGAATGATCAGTGAGTCACTCTATGTGTATGATCATGATGAATGATGGTCGGATGATTGGGGTTTACTAAAGGCCCTAATTTTTATAAAGTGGGAGCCACCTTTGACCAGTTTGAAGTCAAGCGTCAAGCACAGGCACCTACCTCTTGAATTTGTATTTATCTTGATTTTTTTTGTAAGCATTGGTTTTTTTTTTATTTTTATTTTTTATAATGGAGGGTTTTCCAGCCCTTTGGGTTGCAATAATCCCTACAGGCCTAGGAGGAGCCGAGCAAATCTCCTGTGACCCCAATGTGCAATGTGGTAGTGCAGTTTCGAACCCTCAACCTCCGGGTGCAATTTCTTATTATTGCATACAGAACAACGTGAGTCCTAGAATTTTTTTTATTTGTAATGAATCAAATCTAAATTTCATCAATTCATTTTACTAAACTATTTTATTCTTTTATCTACAGTATTGAAAGGCGGACCAATGAGACCATCGCAAACGTTGGAACAAGTACTTCTTTTAGAGAATTAGAAGAACAAAATATTGCATCAACTTCTAATGATGCAGAACTTCAATGACATTAATTGATGAAATTTCTTTGAGATAATCAGAATTGCTTTTGATTTCCATCATTTACAAACCTTTGAATAATAGTTACGTGATCTCTATTTTTACCCTTTTTAGACTAAATTCATTCGATATTTCTAATGACTTACACATATTGGGAACAAGTGTTTTTCACAATTTTTATTGCTCCCATAGAAAAATTGTAATTCAAAAATCAATTGTTTTTTGCCCGGGCCTTTGTTGCTGGTTTTAATTATGGTTCGGTTCTCAACCACAAAGGCTCCATCTGGGTTAATGGGTTTCATACCCAACGGCCCAAATGCCTGATGCCACCGGCTTATATTATAGAAGTACACAAGTATTTGGTTAGGTATACAGGCGGTTTCTATGGGTCCAGTTTGGAATGGGTCATTATGTAAAATCCTGATATGGGTACGGCCCCTGGTAATCTATTGACCCTGTACCCACTTTCATCCTTAATTTTAGTCACCGACAGACAACAGTCCAACAACATTGCTGATTTTTTTTTTTAACTTATTTAGGAATTTACGTGAAAAATCACCCTAGATGACCGCGATAGATATTTTGAAATCGAAGTGGTCCCCTAGGGTCTTTTTCAGTTTTTTTCCTATAAATAGTCGCTCCTCTGCACACTACAATGGGCGCGAAGCTCATTTTTCCTTTTCTTCTTCCTCGATGCTTCTCCTCTCTTGATTTAAATATTCCTCTCTCTCTCTCTCTCTCTCTCTCTCTTATTAGGTGGTCCTCTTCTCCATATGCCCACTTTCCCTCTATCATCCCCTCTTCCTTTCCTGCGCTATTAAACCCTTCCATCTCCCAACAACGAATCACACGCACATGTAACTCTCTTTCCATTTCTAAACCACCTTCTTCCAAATTCAACCTCCACTCCATTTCTTAAAAATCCCTCATTCTCACTAACCTCCACCACTACCACCAGAACCATTTTCCCATTCAAAACCCTAGCCTCCCTCAAACCTCTTGAATCTGATCCATACAAAGCTTCGAAAGTCTAGAAATGTGGACACTTTAGCCTCTTGCTTTCTCCCATGCTTTCTTTGCATTTGAGTAGGGCCTTACTTCCTGGATGAGCATGTGATTCTTGTTTGGAATAAGTGTTTATTTGATTGCTTCATATGACGTGAGAATTGTTGTGATTTGAAATTGAGTTGATTTGGTATTTACTTACTCGTTTTGTGCATTCAACCTTTTTTTTTTTTTTTTTTTTCAATTTTTGCACCATAGTTTTTCCCTTTCTTTTTATTGTGCTCAAATGGAGATTTACAACTTGAAATCTTGACACTTTTTTCATATGCAACTTATAATGCATACTTTAAAAAAGTACGAAATGCCTCATATTTCAAGTTTCTTTCACTATTCTTACATATTATAGTAGTATTGGTCAACTAAATTGATGTTTAAGGAATGCCAATAAGTTGTTGTAACTTTTTCCTTAAATAGAGGAAATATACTTATAAATTGTTTCTCCTCTTTTGTCGTGGAAGATGAATGATTTTTATAATATTTGCATTTGTTGCTGGAGGACGTTGTAAATGAAATTTCTTTATGATGTTTGCATTTGTTGCACACAATTACATCACCAGATAACTATCTAATCAATTCTATTGTGCGACGATATCGTCGTCCGATAGAGACGATTATATCTTACAAACAATACAATGGGAGACGATATTGCCGCTCGAAAGTAACATTTGCTCATATGTAAGGTTTTCATTGAAAAAGGCCAATTAAAAAAAAAAGGATATCTTGGCGGGAGGGCCGGGTTATGTAAAACCTATTCTATTGGGGTTTTTTTGGTGCAGTGGATATCTAACGTGATTTTTCATATAATTTTCTTTTTCCTTACTTTTTTGGATAAATGAGCATGGCTGACTGTGTTGCAATTAGGTGGCAAATGAGCAAATCTCATGTCCACATGCATTGGTTCCAACCAGAAAAAGAAAGGATGGGTCACATCTCATCCCCTCATCAAATGGGAGTGAAAACATGCATTGATTCCAACCAGAAAAAGAAAGGATGGGTCACATCTCACCCCCTCATCAAATGGGAGTGTAAAGTGTTGGACGTGCCAAACCCTAACTTATTTCGGTAAACCTAACTCACATGAGCAGCCACAATCTCAAGTCTGTTCTCTGGGAATTGGGTGGGTGGTGCCTACTTCCTGGTAGTACCCGGATGAAATTGGGAGGCCACTGCCAAACCACCTTTTCTCCCATTAAATGTTTCAACCCCCTGTTTTTGTCAGAAACATACGATGGGGAAGAAATGCGCACTCCTTGTATGTGAGGGGTCCTTTTCGTTTGGATTGTTCATATACTCTCGTATTTGAGGGGCAGAAAGTCTACTTGTCCCGGATTTCATGTCCCGGGACAAGCACGACTCCATAGGGAGGGGTATTTTGGTCATTTTCAAAAATGACCAAAATACCCCTCCCTATGGAGTCGTGCTTGTCCCGGGACATGAAATCCGGGACAAGTAGCATGGCTCTTTGAGGGGTACTATTGTTTGGATTGTCAATATAACCAGCAACAATGCCCCATACTTAGTTTGGGCTAAAAAATAAAATATTATATTTTAAATTTATAAGATATCAAAATTAATTATAAACATATAAGCATATATTCATACATATTTATATAAAAATAGTCAATACATCTTCAATCACAAATATAAGTAGTCAACGTCAACAATAAATTATTACAAAGATAAAGCTAAAAAAATCCATTTATCAACACATAGAAATAAATAATAACAGCAATAATTACTAAAGAAGATATAGAAAAGCGAATTTTGTTAATATATATAATATTAGTAATAAGAAGTGCATTCAAGTTTTTGTTACTCATTGATAATTTCAAAGCCCGATAAAACAAAGCCACCCCATTTGGACTTGTTTGTGCAACAAGAGGATTCGAGTTTATGAATATTTTTATTTCTTCATGAGAATAGAATTTTGTATTTTTGTAGAAAATCAAAGTCCTCTCTATTAAGGAAAAATGATTCATTTTTTTCTTCTATGCAAGGAAAATACATCACACCAAATAATATAATATTGTTAACAAAGAAAATCATAAAAATGTGCAATCCTCTCGTTGCACAAATGCACCATTTTTTTAATTTTCACATAGGCCAATGGTCATTTCAATCTCTCCGCACAAATTTCTTCTTTACCAGTTTGAAGTAGCACTAATACCATTTTAGAATTGATTAATCAATTTTTTAGCTCTAGATTTAAAAAAAAATGTATAAATATCTTAATTTTAAAAGCCATAAATTATGAGACTTTAAAACCACAGGCTAGTGTTATTTGATTCCAGTAATAATTGGCCCACCTTGGATCAATGTATATATCTCTTAATTATGAATCCATCTGGGCCCACGGAAGTGTAATTTATGGTGAGTCAAACCTAGGGTCATATGTCTATATAATCAGATTAGAAAAGGATGCCTATAAGATTCAACAAAACAACTCCTACCTCAAAACATTTTTATCACAAGCCCATCCATGAGGTGGTCTACCAGAAGTTCGGGTCTGATTTTCTTTCACATGTGACAATCTTTGAATAGAGTAAAACTTATTTGGAAACTAAAAGAAAATGGTATTTTTAATGAAAAAGTTATCAATGTGAATTGTAGAAAGGTGGGCCCCAAATATTAAAATAAAAAGATGACAATTTTGAGAGGATGGAAGATAGATGGTGTTGAGAGAGAGAATAATTGTAACAAAATAGAGAGATTTTAGGGGATATTGATTGAGAGGCTTTATGAAATAGAGGATATGGATAAAGAGATTTTCTTGGAGAAAAATTGTGGCATGTGATGACATGGCACCTTAAAGTACTTTATGTTTTTTCTCCATATTTATTTGAAAGGATAATAATTGGGTTGCTGAGGTGGCACCCCTCACACCCCACCTCCCCCTTTGCTTTAATATATATAATTTGAACTCAACTTAAAAAAAAAAAAAAGGAAAGACAGAAAGAAAGAGAGTCCATATTTGGGAAAAGTGCAATTTTGATAAGGATCTTGGTAGCCCCCATGGTAGTGAAGTGTGAACTATTTTAGAGCATGTTTGGTAACAGGTGGCGAATCCTTAAATTTGATGATTCTTCGCTAACACTAGAACAAGGATTTCTCATTAGGGATTTGTATAGTTGATGATTTCACATTAATATTGGTGTGTATCGATGCATATAGTTAAGAAAAATAGGGTTTAGTGTACAAATCCATTTAATTGAGGATTTTCAAATCTTATGGGGGGTGGTCGAATATGAAAATCCTAATAAATGAAGATTTTAATTTGTCAAAATTGTTGGGAATTTACAATTGCCAAACATTGGATTTATACAACTTTAGGAAAACAAAAAATATTTTTCCTAAAGATTTGGTTGCCAAACATGACGTTAGTGATGGAGGAATTTCAAGATCTATAGCTCTCTCACTACCACTTACCACGTGTCATTCATTATCTTCTGGCCTTCCTGCCATGGAAAAAGTTCTAGTATGACTATGGTCAGATAATTGGTGCATTGAAACATGGCTTGCCAACGATGGTTCCATTTTCATCATCATCAATAGCATAATCATAATCATCATCCTAGCCTTATCATAAACTATACATATATTGGCCAGCTACGTAAATTCTGTTTATCATTCCAGTCTATCCTCATTATGATATCCGTATTTCAAATTGGGCCTACTTGTGACAATAGTTTTACTCTGAAACAAAGCTCCTCATTTATGTACAGGCTCGGGACCTATAGATACAATAAATTGGCAGGAATGATACCATGTTCCATGTGCAGAACTCAAATGCATGGATTGCAAATTTGAATGCATCCAATATAAGCTTTGCTTTGCGGGATTTATTAAATTGCTTAATTTTAGAGCCCTAAAATAAATGGTCATGATTATTAGATCATACTCATAAGAACAAAAGCAATCGTAATTTTGGCATGATTCGGCACGCAATGAAGTCCAGTCTACCCAGAATTTTCTTGATAATTTTGTTTTGACATTAAGAATTTGCAAAAGTGAAGGCAGCTTAATGGCCCGGGTTCACTTGAATTCGTCAAACAAAAGTAAATTGTTAACATGAGTTCAAAAATCATTATAGGGCCGTGTTGGCAAGGTGAAAATACGATAAATATTAGACATATTTGTGATACAAATCATATTGATGTGATTTTATTTGGAGTTGAAGAAAAATCAATAATAATTTGTTCGGCTTGTATCATTGGCTCGCATGGGTCCAAATAGAAACCATATGTCGGCTACATCTGTGAAAGAAATTGAAACGCCGATCACTCTATATTATGTATCAATTTAGAATGTATCCATCAATTCTTAGAACTTGCTACCCTATTAATCAGAGGGCATAACTATTTTGACATTTATACTAACATGTCCTTCCAAGAAAGAACCTTCTTAGGGTTGGTTTGGGAACTCTAATCTATCTACTCCAAATAGGCCCTTTTACAAATAGATCAATTGGTGTGTCGGACTCAATTGGAAAAAAAAAATAAATTTGTTATATAATTAAGGTTAAATGGACAAAGTTGTCATATACTAGAAGTAATATAGATAAACTTTTAAGTCATATGAATAAACTTATCGAAGAAAAAAAAAGTCATCTAATAACTTTAGATATAATGCCCGATCAATTTCAAGAATTACCAAAAAGAGGCAAAAGGACTTTATACTCCATTTTAAAATTTCCCAAACAGTCCAAAGCCCAAACATCAATGTGAAGTCAAATAGAATTTTGTTTTAGACTTGCTAAACAGTAGCGCTAGCCTAGTATTATTGGGTTGTCTTTTATCCTTCATGGGAAGAGGATTAAGCATTTGTTTTAAGATGAAAATCATGCACCGCACTTAATACTTAAGTATTTGATCAAATCTATCCATCTCACCCGCTTCTAGAAGAAAATGAGAGAGAGAGAGAGAGCGAGATATGGAGAGAGAGAGAGAGAGAGAGAGAGAGAGAGATGTTAAGAAATGAATGAAAGGGATGGGATGGGTGAGTTGGTTGACTGCCGAAGGGAACAGGACAGTGGAAGCAGTGGCGAAAAGAGTAGCGCTGCTAACGCAATTGAGTTGGTTGGTTGGTGTGGCCCACCACCCCCACAAGCACATGATGCCGCTGGGGGGACGGCTGCCAACCACCCCCAAAAAGAGCATGGAGTTGGTAGACTTTGGATACAGACAGATCACCTCTCTTGCAAAATGCCTGCCTTCTGTCTTTAAACTACAACTTTGCCACTTTATCACCTGTTTTGGACTTCTTTCCTCTTTCCCAACAAAACTGCTTTCCTCAATTTTGCTTCCTTGTGAAAAAGGGTCTGAAGCTCAACATGGTTTAAAATTCAAATATGATAATTCTTTTTTTGTTAATAATTATATTTTCTTATACCACCCTCTCAAAGAATAGAGGTCTAAATTACAGTTGTGCTATATGTAGAGTTGAATAGACCATGTAACCAAGAAAAAGGAAAAAAAAAGCACTTTGAAACGTATATCAATTGCGTGAAATTTGGGTCAATTCCTATACATAAAAGGTGTCTAATTCAGTCAAGTCAGATAAAAGTTTGAAGGCTAGCTCCACATGGTATAATGTGCTAGCAACAAAAGATAGCAACAGTCATCAACATCATATGAACAACGTCGTAGATATATTAATACAGGGAATATTCAAGTGCATCCATCCCTCACCATTGTACTTGAAATTTTTAAAAAAAGGGTGTCCCTCACCACAATTGTGAGGGATGAATGCACTTAAATATTTTTCTATTAATACATATTCACCTTGTAATTACTGGCACATCTCAGTTTTCTCTTGTCCTATAGGTCTGAGGTGTGACCCACTTGATGTATGGCTTGGATGTTATCTACATGTGCCGAGTGACCAGTGACTTATTTCTTACTGCAATAACAGAATAAGTTGCAAAGCAGTGGCAGTTCTGTAAATTGCTGAGCCAAGACAAGATCATATTGGGCATTAGAGAGAGGGGAAAGGGAACAAGTGAGGGGCCACATCCTAACGTCACGCATGTGTTGGTGGTGGAGGTTGTATTATTTATTCAAAACAAATGCGGCATTATCAAAGGAAAGAAATTAAACTAAACCCCCCAAACATTGTCATATACATATTTGTTGGGGACAAGGAAAGAAGGGAAAAGAAAAACTAATGGAAGCTTCATTTCTCACTTAACATTTGAAAAAGTGAATGGGTGGGTGAACATGGAAAGTCGAGCCCTATCTTTTGGGACATTGGTTTTGGGATCTTGTCCCCCTAAAGTGGTTCTCCTCATATTATTCTCTGGAAAAAATGTGGAGGTATTCTCAAATCTTTAGAGTTTTTAAAAATATTATGTATCATCTGAAAAATAAATATAAAATAATTTAAGAACCAGTCATTTTCAGATTTTTGTTTTCAAAATATCCCATACTTTATTCTACTTTGTAATATTCAATTTTGGTGATGTTTTGAACATAAAATGACATTATTTAAAAAAAAATGCTGTTATGATAAAATGTCATGATATATTAAATTAATCTGTTCTAGTTGCCCTCTTAAGTTTAGCTCAATCTGTTCTTATAATTAACTTATCATTAAATTATTAGATATTAGATCGAATTAAAGAGTGGGAACGAATGAATTTTAGAGATGAAGGCATCCAACCATCCACATGGATGACTAGCAATGTTGAATAGAGATTATCTTTTATATAAATTTACAGCTAGGTTTGCTTGGTGAGATTAATGGGCCCTACCAACATGCTCAAGCAACATTTCTAAGCAAGATTAATAATCAAACAGATAAATTATGTGGTATAGATTTTTGATTATCAATCCACTAGCTCCATCCGTGTATGCAAGATTGAGGGAGGTGGATCCTTTTCCATTTGAATCTTGAAGAAATTTGGGAGGGCAAGGTTTGGAGCCATCAACATAACCATCAACATAAGCGAGTATGTTGTGACTCCTTAATATCAGCAGAAATAGAGAACGCCACCCATGTTAGTTCCCACATTCCAACTTGATAGGAACAAGATGAGTGATGTTAGAGAGAACAAACATTGCAACAACAGTGGCTGAAGAAGATGTTAGGTTTTTTGAGTGTTGGCTTAAGTCATAGGTTGGACAAAACTCTGGATCCATTGAGTTGTAACCCTTATTTTTAGAAAATGATTCTGAAGATAGAAGACTGGAATGACTCAAAGAAGAAAGCTGAAAGAAATAGAGTGCGGAGTTTCCGAATCATCCAGAATGGTGTCCGCTCGAGCGGATGGAAGTCAGAAATAGCCAGACGCCTGACAGAAGTATTTTTGTATTGAGATAGAACCTCATCCGCTCGAGCGAATGGAAGGTCTGCTCGAGCGGACATGCGGTAGAGTCCTACAAAAATTAGAAACTTGATTCTAATTGTGCCCAAACTGCTTGTTTTAACCCTAATCAAGTTAGACAACTTTAAACATGTCCCAATGGCTATTTAAAGTACTCAAGGGCTATTCTACAAGTACCTCATTTCTCAAAGTTCTGAGTTAGAGATTTAATTGAGATAATTCTTCTCTAGAGATTTATTAAGAAGTAGTGCAGCCAAGTTCTTTAGATAGCCAGTTCTTTTGCATCTTTTGTAGAAGACCATCTTCTTGCGTAAAAGATTTGAGGAGTCAAGCGCAGGATTGAGCCTGTTGCAATCGATAGTGTGAAGTCGTTGAAGTGTGAAGCGACACAAGGTGACTTCAGTCCTTAGGTAGAGGATATCTGGAGAGGAAATCTGAGTTTCTCGTAATTGCGAGATTCATAGTGTTTGATTATTGATCCAGTTTGGATCCGTGCTTTTTCACTCGGTTAGGGTTTTTCACACTAAATTTAGTGTTCTTGTAGTGTGTACTTGTGATTTTTTTCCGCTGCATAGTTATTATTTTTGCACATTCTTTGTCTGATTTATTGAGTTGACCAATCTAGAGATCTCTCACCTGAAATTTTCAGAAGATGATGCACTTGAAGCCATCAGGACCCTCAGACTCATCAGAGATTAAGATTGTCTGATACCATAAAAGACAACGTGTATAGTGTACTTGGATTTCTATCTGAATGTGACTAGAGTCTTGTGTATTCTGATATGTTTTTTATAATGATTTGTACAAATTTACACAACAACTTACAGCTGATTTTATGGAGATTTACATTGTGTAGTGAATCTATCATTATTGTGATTGATTGTGACGACCTTGAATGTGGTGGTAGCCTTGGTCAATATGTATACCAATTCATTGCGGTGGTTAGACATGTGAAGACCCGGATTTATCATAAGTGGGCTCCAATAAAATGTCTTAAAATTTTTTCCAGAGCAATTTTCTACCACACCTCTTCTTTTTTTCTTTTCAACCCACCATTATTGGAGATCGATGAAGTATTCCATCTATCCCAACAAAAAACAAATGTGAAATCTTAAGTCTTACATCAGAAGAAGAAAAAAGCTTTTCAATGAGACAAGCGATAGAAAAAAATCCAGAAGAAAATCCAATGAGACAAGTGATAGAAGAAAAATGGTACGTTCTCTTCTTTTTCCAGACAGCTCGTGTCCTCTTTAACTTTTTTCAGTGAGCTCCTGTCCTCTTAACTTTGACCTTATCGGCCTTGATGTCCATGTTAGTCATAAATCAAGACGCTACCATGCACAACCTAATGTGCCATGGACGTGGAAGTGCCAATTACTTCTAGTAAGGAATCAGCAAACGTTGAGTCATTGAGAAACAGTCATACTTGCAAAATCTAGACGAAAACGAGTAAGCAATTCGTCATTAAGGTTGGACTGTCTCGATCTATATTATCTTTTATGATCACGGGTATAAACCATTTTCCATTGTTTGGAGTTGGAGTTTAGTTGATAATTCACGGAAAGACGTAACATTTATTAAGGACGCGTTGGTGCAACAGCGATAATTTGTGGAAAAACTGAAGTTCTTGATCTTATAATTTTCAGAGAAGTGTTGATTTTGTTACTCATATTCAGCTTTCTCCTCTGTGATTGCACGAAAATAAATAAATTGCAGATTGCCTGGTTTTAGAATCCGCACACACCTTCCCCACCTGAGGTTGCCCATAGAAATGGATTCGACAAGCCAATGTTTTTCCCAACACGTCCAAGACTTTTTCTTTCTTCTCTTTCTCTATTGTTCTTGCATTTTTTCCCCACTCTTCTTCAAACCATAATACCTCATGGAGTCCATGTCATAGTTATAACGAAACATTAGAAAATAGTTAGAATTTGAAATAAGTATTTTGAATAGATCTGATTTTAATCTTATCAAGATTTTTATCATATTCTCTTGTATAAATTGGGATGATTTCTCACAACAAGAAAATGGTTGATTTTATAGAAATGCAGCCACTCGAGTTTTATCAATTTTGACCTTTCTCAAATGTGAATTGCTCGCACAATTCAACATCATTGATGTTGTGGCTATGATTCTACTTGTTGTACTTGTGTGTGCGTAAACGTGAAAAGTTGGGATCGACAACCAACCAAGGCACACAAGGAAGTGAAAAAAAAAAAAAAAAAAATATATATATATATATATATATATATACACACACACAAACAGAGTTTTACGTGGTTAGACGAGAGTACTTATGTTTACGGAAAAGAAATTCGACTTTCCTTAGTCAGTATCACGTGGTTCACCGACATCAATGATAGAGAGAGCTTTCGCCTTTGTCACAAAGTCTAAGGTTATAGATTACATCAATATCTAATCTCTACTTTCTTGACCCCATCAAAAAACCCTTTCTTAGGTCCCAATAAAGTCCTGATACAACTAGAATGCCAATGACCCTACACCCGGTTATTGGCCACCCAATGAACCAATCCGATAAACTCGGAATGCAATATCTAATCTCTACTCTCTTGACCCCATAAAAAAACCCTTTCTTAGGTCCCAATAAAGTCCTGATACAACCGGAATGCCAATGACCCTACACCCGGTTATTGGCCACCCAATGAACCAATCCGATAAACTCGGAATGCAAGACATAAACCAAATAATTGATTAATTAATGTGTAACTTTCAAGAAAAATAATCTTGATAGAGTCCACCCTGTAACTGATCACCAGGTGTCACATGTCCACTCACTTTTCTCTCAAATAAAATGATAGATAACAAATGAAGTCAATCATGTGATCAATACAATGGAGAGCCTTATACTGATTAGAGCCAGGGATCTGGAGTTCTTAAAAGGTGGATTTAAGTAGGGTTCTGCAATAAATTAAAGTGCAGAAGAAAGTACCTAGGTAGCGTTTGGTTCGCATGAATGGAGGTCGGAACGGAATGACAATTCCAGCGTTTGGTTCGCCAAAAAGGGGCGGAATGACCATTACCTCCGGAATCCCATTCTTTTATGTGACGGAATCACCATTCCATCCAAGAACGGAAGGAATCACCATTCCATTCCTTTCTAACTTTTTGTTGAGACCAAAATACCATCGCTTGTAATATTATTATATAACAATAATAATAATAATATAATATCTTTTTCACCCAACCATTGTGGGGCCCACCCAAAATATTATAATAAAATATAATAAAATATTATTATATCATAATAATAATATAATATCTTTTTCACCCAACTATTGTGGGGCCCACCCAAAATATTATAATAAAATATAATAATATATTATTATATCATAATAATAATATAATATCTTTTTCACCCAACTATTGTGGGGCCACCCAAACTATTATAATAAAATATAATAATATATTATTATATCATAATAATAATAATAATATAATATATTTTTCACATAACCATTGTGGGGCTCACCCCCAAATATTATAATATAATATAAGAATATATTATTTTGAGAAATTACAAAATTTTTCACTACACCTTTGTGGGGCCCACCCCAAAATATTATAATGCAAACTTTTTCACTACACATAGTGGGGCCCACTCCCAAATAGTATAATATAATATAATAATATATTATTATGAGAAATTACAAACTTTTTCACTACACCTTTATGGGGCCCACCCCCAAATCATCCACCACAAACAATGCAAATGTGATAGTAGAATCTAACAAGGGTATTTTGGTCAATCTTATGTAAATTTGATTCCATTCCATGCATCATTCCAGCGTACCAAACGCAAGAATAGGAATCAGAATTCCATTATTGGGTTGATTCCTCAGCGTACCAAACGCTGGAATGGAATTGACTATTTCTGCCTCATTCCATTCCATTGTCATTCCGGTCTCCATTCCATTCCTACCTATAACCATTCCAGCCAACCAAACACTACCCTAGGATTTTGCCCAGCTTCTTTGGAGTTGAACGGTATATATATAACTCAAAAGCCAGCCCCAGATAATGGTGCTATCCATATCAGTAGATCAGTAAGTCCCAATCCCAATCTCCAAATTGCTTTGTCTTTGCAACAGATAAAGTAAAACAAGATCCTGGCTGCACCAACTTAGGAGCTGGGATCCAACCGAACTGCCCATAGTATTGTCTCATGACTCTCATCTTAGCAAAGTATACTTGACTCGTGTAATCTTTAACTGCCCATAGTATTGTCACATCTTAGCAAAGTATACTTGACTCATGTAATCTTTTCCTCCAACTCTCTCTCTCTCTCGTGGCATTTATAATGAAAGCCCATGAATGCTGTATCCAACATACCTATATATCGTACTAACATAATAAAATAAGGGAGAAACAAAACCTGATTATTATAAAATTGTCACTGTTGTGGGGTCCTCTATTAATGTTTGGTTGGTAGATGATAGGAGAGAGTGCAATGGATAACGTTTGTAGATTACAATCTGTCTCACACTGTATGGATGCCTACTTTTGCTTTATTATTCGATTGGTTATCTACCCCACCTCTTATCTGCTGCTTCTCCTCCCCTTACTACTTATCCCTAAAACCCACATACCCCCACTTCCATGGAACAGAGAAAATTCAGATTTAAGAAACAAGAAATAGGTATTTCAAAAGTAACAAAATGGCAACAAAGACCAAAAATCCTACTGGTCAATGAGAAGAGAACAGGGGGAAAAAAAGGAAAAACCTTAAAGTGGAGACTATATGGTGATACTCTGGGAACATTTTTCCACAAAAAATTGAAAATGATTTCTCATATTATTCTGTGTTAATGTATCTATAGTTCACATTTTCTAAGATGAAAGGTTATTCCAAAATATTAGTTCAATGTAAAATTGGACCCAAAAGTTAGAAACACAAAATTATGGAAAATGTTTTCCATTACTGAAGGAAAACAACCTCCAACCTTAGAAAATAAAGCCTTCAATGTTCAATATTTTCTGCAAAAAAAAAATAATAATAAAATAAAGAAAAATCATTGTGGGGAAAGCTATCACACATAAACATGCTCTAGACCCTAGCAAATACCAAGTTTTGAGTTCTCCCAGAAGTTCTCCAAGGAAATGGTTAGGAATTTCCATTCAGTGATAGTGTGATTTGGGGCTGAGGAACATCAAAAAGAGGGATTGCTGAGCCATTGGCTCAGATCTTGGATATCAGTCCCATATCTTCATTGTAAAGTCCAACTTATAAATAACTTGGAGGTAGTATAATATCGCAAGGAAGAATACCCATGTTTTCTTTTATACATATCATTTAGCTTTTGCATCTCCACTTAGCAACAAATACAAAGAAAGTTTAAAAAACACCCATTTTCACAGAATTCAAGAATAAGAACGTAAGGTAAGAACATCCATGATTTTCATCAATGACCAAACGCCATTCATAGCATTTCCAAACAAAAACTCTATAGACAGACTGGATTGGAAGAAGAGAGGAAAACACTTACGTTAGTTACTACTTGTATTATATTCCAATTAATTACACAAATAGAAGAGAGAGAGGACGTATTATAGAGGGTTTTAAGATATTAATACCATCTTTTCCCCTTTCTCTCTCTCTCTATTCCAGTACACAACCCAATCCCGTTTCACTTCATCTCAAGGCTTCTATAATCTAACAATCCAGTTTTCAGGTCTAGGAACCCATTACAGCTGCAATCCTTGCTCTTCTGCAGCCCCAAAGTGCAAGAGAAACAAAGGCCTCTCTCCCCCTTCATCGGCTCCGGTTCATCTTGATAGGATGGTGGGCTGATACAAAGGTCAAGGTTGAGGTCTGGACAACGCGGAGGCCTCTTTTGGCCACCATTTCTCTCCTCCAAGCATCCAAAGCTGTCTTCTTTCTCCTCTTTCTTGAATGAAATTGTAATATCTGAGGCCGCCTGACCATTAATCGGGCGGTGCGTTGATGGGTCGACTCCTCTACTCAAGAGCTTCCTCCTAATATGTGTGTTCCAATAGTTCTTGATCTCGTTATCGGTTCGTCCTGGCAACCTTCCAGCAATAATCGACCACCTGCACAAATCATAGTCAGTATCTTGCAACCCTTATATTAAAAGTAGTCTTAAGATGGATTAGCTGTGGATGTAAACTAGCAAAGATGTTCAATCCGAACCATAAGAAATACATAAAATTTCTAGTATCATTCGCCTTATATCACACTTAAAGATATCTCGCTGAGGATGCGAGCCCACTAACCAGATTTTCCACATCCAAACAAGATTAGTCCCTTTAATTTGATGCGGCTAACATCAAAATGCAACTAGACCAATCCCTCAAATACCAAACATTTGGGAATCTCATTTCCAATAGTGGCGCAAAAGCCATACTTTCAACACAACATATCTACAAAACTAAATTGGATATTAGTGTAACTACTCATTTTTCTGTCACAAGACATTAATTTATAGGTTGAAATTAATTTATAAGAACATGTATATTTAAGCATCACCCATGTAAAGGCGAAAGGCGCTTGCTGTATCAAAGAGGAAGAAAGAGAAGGAGAAGAAGAAGAGGAAGAAGAAGAAGAAGAACTCTCGTAGAGACATACTTGTTGCCAAGGAGGCTATGTAGCTTGATGATGAGTTCATCCTCTTCCTCAGTGAAGTTACCCCGTTTGAGATCCGGGCGCAGGTAGTTGATCCAACGGAGGCGGCAGCTCTTGCCACACCGAAGCAAGCCAGCGGCTTTAGGAAGAGATCGCCAGCACCCTTCGCCGTGCACCCTTATATGGGCTATGAGCCTATCATCTTCTTCCTTGGTCCATGCTCCCTTGTTAGTGTGAGCTTTCTCACAACAAGGAGACCTACCCATCACTTTAGAATTCTCCTCTCTTTTTCTCTTGTTTTTGATGTTGTTCATCAAGCACAACTTGAGAGGTTGGTGATGGGGATTTATAGGAGTTTGACTAGAAGGGGGTCATGCCTTTTTTTTGCTTCTAGATGTGAGTTGGTGGGAAAGGTTACTGAGGCTGGTGGCCTCTGTCTATGGTATTATATTATCGCCTATATAAGTTTATTAAAGGATGCAAAGCCGGTAACATTAAGGTAGCTGTAAGAGGTTGTAGAATTTATTGTTCATTATCTGTTAAAGTATAGTAGTGTAAGAAGAAGACAAGGCGAGATTCTAGGCCTTTTATGTTCTCTAATCCCACTTACAAATACCTTAAATATTGGGCCATTTTTGTGTTGGTTTATATTAGAAGGGCCCCCCGTCCTTTTTTTAAAAGTATATGATGGCAGTGGACAGCTAGGGTTAAGACTTTCCACTCTCCTTTTCTCTTTAAATTTACAATTTTGCAATTCAAATTTCACATGCACCTCAGGTGTATTGGAATGATTAAAAAAAACAAAAAGATAGGGCTGTTAAATCTATTAACATGCCTCAGGTGGTTTGGGAATAATTAAAAAGGGAAGCTGGCTCATGAGTAGTCTGGCTTGGCTTGGTTGGGCCTGAGTTTGGCTCAGTTTGGATAACATCGAGCTTGGCTTGGTCATCGGCTAGGCTCAAGCTTGAACTCCGCTTGGTTTGAAATATGTTTTATAAAATTTCCACTTCAATATGTTTAAGGTTCCAATGGAAGGTGAAAACCTAAGTCCCGTGTGGGTCCTCATTGGATTCTTGCCAATCATGAGTAAGTTTGAAGGAAATATCTCATTATAAATTAGATTAATATTGGTGAAAAGATCATTCTAATTAGATCATCGAACCTAATGATTTATTCAAATCGTAACTTTTATGAAATTCAATTCAACGGTGAATTAATTTAGATGTGTCAAGTTTGGGTGATTGTTGGATTCATAATAGGTGGGTCCCATAAGGTACCAAGATCTTTTTTTTTTCATATGGGAATCCTCTCTCTCTCTCGTATGTGCTTTCCTAAGTCTTTTTGCCCTTCGGTTTTTGCCGCGGTCGACAACGACAACTATATTGCCTACTTTGATTGCGGATCAAACTAGCCGTTGAGACTTGGCAGTTAACTATAAAACGGTGTAGGCTAACTGTGGAATATTAGCCGTCAGAAACTCTTTTTTATATTCTTGAGCTCTTTCCAATGGCCATAACTTTTGGGATTTTGAGAGCCTTCTTCCATCTCTTTCTAAGGACTAAGTAAAATCATTTAGAGCCCTCAATACCCTTTCCAATCACACTTAGATCATCTATAGGCAAATCGTAGAACTTGTTTAGCTCAAGATAAGTGTGATTTGTGTAAACCTCATCTAGGAAAAAAAACTGAGCCTTCAAAGTTAGACCACTATGTCCCTAAAACTAAACCTCACCCTCACTTGGCCGTGCATTCATTGGAAGATCTACTTATCCAAGGAGCATTATTAGTGGTCAAAGCTTGGAGCTTTTCAGGTTCAAGCATCAAGACCACTCTCAAGACATTGGTTTTTATATAGGGGCAAGTGTTCTAAGGTTACTCTCATTTCTATGTCATTGTAAAGTGGATTGGACCTTCGTGATCGAACCACTATAAAAATAGGTATTGGTGGATTAGATCTTAGTTATCGAACCACCTATCAAAAAATTATGTGTGTGTGGTTGGAGGTAAACTTGTGTGGTGGCCTCGAATAGTAGAACCAAGAGTGTTGAAGTTCTTGAGAGTGGATGTAGGTCTTGGATCGAACCACTATAAAATCTTTAGTCTTTATCTCTCTATATGTTTTGTTCTTTTACATTTATACATAAAGATACAAGTGCTAAATCATTACATCCTAATTGGGTTGACACACCCACTTGTTCTAAATCACCTCGAACATATATTGGCATACTAGTAACTGTTTAGCACATACCTTTTGTAGTATTTCACTTGATTGTTTTTGTTTCATAATTATATTATGTTGTGTGATTTAAATGAACTTGTGTTTGTGATTAATTGGTCAATTAAGAATAAAACTTTTAATTAGTCCTATTCAACCCCCTTTCTAGGACTTGCATAGGTCTAGCTTCCACTTTCATCAACCACATCTAAAGATAAGTGAGCCTAACAGATGCAAACATCTCTCACTCGCACCAAACATGATTCATCCCTTTAGATCACAAACATATGTTATCAAATTCTATGAGGTAAAATGGACCTGAAGAATGGGACTTCCACGATGCCTAAACATGGAAAGAATGTAAACTAAGTCTCTATCTAACTAGAGTACATTAGCTCACCAACACGCCAGCCTGCCCTAGACAGTAGCATGACCACACCGGATCGAACATGAACTCATGCCCTTGAGTCGTATTCATGTGCTTATTCAACTTATCAAATAAAATTCAGTTTGCAAATATTTTCCTCTAAAATAACATATTTCTACATATATATAATTTTTAAAAATTATTTGCCCTTTGAAAGACTTCAAAATACTTGATATGGCCTGAACTGATAGTATTGTAAGTACGCATAAACTTGAGTGTTAGAATCAACTGAGTAGCTTTCCTAATACAATGGATCATAGGCTCCCAATTTCACCATGGCAAATCCATAGTTAAAGTAGCATCACCAACCTCATCCTTCCATTAAGTCTTTGTATAGGCAATTTGTGCTCATTGATTAATAGGGCTTTCCCTTCATTGATGGTGACTCAAACTAGTTAATATAGAATTGTCCTCTAATGGTGATTATATAAGTCATGCTCAAGATAATATACATACATTTATAATGGAAGTGCTCCTATGAGAGACACTCTCAGCAACTTGGTGAGAGATGGGTGGGGGCCCTCACATTTAAGTTGGGGGTCCTTGCATTTAAGTTGGTGAGAGTGGATATGGAAGTGAGGGCCCCCACCTATCTCTCATAAAGTTGGTGAGAGTGTCTCTCATAGGAGCACTTCCCCATTTTCAATAAGTATACATTGTATAAAATATAGGGGTGCACAAAAAATCCGCCGATTTATAAAACCGATCTGATCCGCGGATTTTTAACCGAACGGAAGGTAAACGGATTGATGACGGATTGAAAATCTTATAATCTGTTAGCAACGGATTAGTGACGGATTTCACCCTCAATCCGCGGATTCAATCTAATCCGATCCGATCCTTTGACATTAAATATAAATATAAATTTTTTTTAAGGGGTCTAAATATAAAATAAGAGGTCTCAATATAAAAGAAGAAGAAACTTCAGCGTTAAAAATGTAATTCACTTTTATATTAAGTATAACAAATGAAACCTTAGAACAAATTTCACACTAGCCTTGAGAGCATGCTCTTCAAAAAAAATTTAACATTAGATTCAACGGATTGAACGAATTAAATTGATCCGATCCTATCCTCCACGGATCGAATCAGATTGATTTTTAACAGTCACGGATCGGTGACAGATTGCAAATCCATCAATCCGTAGGTAACGAATTGGCGACGGATTTGGCATAATCCACACCAATCCGATCCGCGTACATTCCTAATAAAATATATGAACTTGACATAAGCAAACTAAATGCGCCCCTTGGGTGAGAGGAGAAAGTTGGAGAAAAACTTTTGCAGATTAAAATTGAACAGAGGATACTTTCCTCCACCATCAAAACTGTTACCTACTAGCAACTCTGGTTATCCAAGCACATCTACGAGTAACTCTGGTTATCCAAGCACATTAAATGTTGTTTACGTGAACTAGTTGCACTCTCAGTTTAGTAAGGTCCAAATGAACTCTTAAAGAAGTAAGATTATTAAAATGGTTAAGATTTTGGACAATTGTGGATGCTTTGCTATGGTTATTGTACAGGTGTGCCACTTGTGCGGATAGAGTTCTTGATAGCGTAACGGTGAAAAATGACAAACATATGAGTCTAACCCAATAAATTAGAGGGGAAAAAAAAATGAACATTAGCTTGTAAGTGGGTTGTCATCCTACCCCAAGAGCTATTCTTTCTTTATCACTGATTATAGTTTATTGGTAGTCATTGAATCTAGAAGCAGTAGAAAACTATCAGTAGCTGATGCCCATGTGCTGTGGGCAAAGGGCCAGCAGTACTTCTAGAAGGTCATTTTATTAAAATGAAACTTATTTTGGAAGGTGTGTATGTATATATAGTGACACACTACATTTTTAAGACCCGACTGACTCTGTTGTTTACCCATATTTATCTAGAGCATAAAATACAGTGGTAGGAAGTTTGTTTTGAATGGCTCGAATATACAATAGGTAAGCCTACAGCAGATTCCACTGGTAGTTAGAATTTTGCTAAGTTAAAGCCTCAAATACTCCAAAATGTGATGGAAACGTTTGTATATGGGCAAGGAATTTTAAGGCCACAAAATTAACAGCAAGTGTTGAATTACTATTGATTAACTATAGTCTGTTAACTCTCATCACATTTTAACACTCATTATATTACTACTCTACTTCATGAGAACATGACTCATCACATTTTCCCTTTTTTATTTCTCAAAAACATGTTTATATTTCTGCGAAATGATGCCAAACAGGCCCAGACTCAGTTTGCTAGCTCAGGCCCAACTAGGTCACTTCAGTACATTTATTTCCCTTTTTTTTTTTAATGGTAACAAAATTTTATAAAAGGAAATAGCAAATACAAGTAAACAAACCAAAGAAAGAAGGGAAATAAAAGTACAAGAGCATTGTACTACCACTCCTAGCCCCACTTACATAACTACGCCCACCCAAGGATGCACCCTCTCAACCCCTTGCTTGGCTAGCAGATCCGCGAATGAGTTGGCAAATCTAAATTCGTGACAAGACTTAACATTGATTTTATCAAATAAGGCCCTAATTTCATTGAAATGGAATTGAAATTTCCATGGATACCCTTTACGGTTGGACACTGAGGCAATCGGCCCACACTCTTGGAAAACATAAGAATCACTTGACTTTTACAATTGCGAAGCACTCTTTCAATTCCCGCTAGCCCTGGCTTACCCCTTCAGGCTCCATTGACATTTAGCTTAGAAATCCCAGTAGGAAGGGGAGATCAAGGTATATATCTCCTCTCCTTAACTGGACCAGACCCCATACAAACTTCCCAGTTGAGAAAAATATCATTTAAGTTAAAATCTGATAATTCCTTTTTTACAAATGCCCATTTTGCAATCATAAGGGTGACCCTAGAAATCAAATCAATAACCGAGCATGAAGAGCCTCTAAAGATTGTATCATTCTTTTCCTTCCATAAAGGCCATAAAACAACAAATGGAATCATCCTCCATAAGATGCACCCGCATCCAACAAAGCACCTACATGCCAAGAAGCCACTGCGTCCGTAATATTCTTCAGGCAACACCAAACAATGTTGCATCACCCAATGAAGTTACTCTAAACCTTGATTGCTATCTCACAGTGAAGAAAAAGATTGTCAACTGACTCTTCCTCTTCCTCATACATTACACAAATGTCTGAAATGCTTGAAGATGTCATTCCTCTCCTCCTTAGATTATCAACTGTGGAAGCTTTTGCAGCAACCGCTGACCAATAGAAAGCCCCAACTCAAGGAGGAGCCAGCTCCTACCTAGCAATGTAAGACGAAGTCCTTTGAGAGTGATTTCCCTCAAAGGCCAAGTAGAAAGCTTTAGCAGAGAACTCCCAGAAATGGAATGCTTCCAGATCCAAGAGTCCTTAGAATCCCTGCAAAAAAATATATTAGCAAGTAAACTCAACAACTCCTCATACAATCCCCCCTCTAACTCTAGAAGATGCCTCTTAAACGAAACACCCCACACAACCCCACCATACCTTTCCTCAAAGGAGTCACTAACGGATGACTCCTTATTGTCTGCAAGTCTAAAGAGCCTAGGGAATAACTTACACAAAAGCCCCAACTCCCATCCAATCATCCAACCAAAATCTGACATCCCTTCCATTGCCCACCATAAACCCCACCCCTTTGTACAAAACATCCCCTTTCACATTAGATATGTCCCCAACAATAGCGATATCCCTCCACACACCCAACTTACAATAACTATCTCCTTGCTTAGGCCACCACCCCCACTTATCCTCACCATACTTAGAAGCGATCAATCTACACCATCAAGCCTCCTTTTCCTCTCCAAACGCCCTAAGAAAGCCCATTTCTTATTTTCCAAGCTACCTAGACCAAGACACCATTAGATGTAGGTTTAATCACGAAAATCCACTTCATCAAGCGTATTTTCCTCTTATCACCTTGACCATTCCATAAAAAAAGCCCCTTCAAATACGATCCAACTTCTTAATTGATGTGTTTGGCATCTTAAAGAGTGACATATAATAGACTGGACAATTAGATAAATAACCTTTAATAAGAGTGATTCTTCCACCCATAGACAAATACATCTTCTTCCAAGAAGATAACTTCTGCTTAAATACATTTTGATAATATCTGCCAAAGCCTGCGTGGTGTTCTTTGAACACCCAATTTCCCACCAACACACTCTTGGAAATGTTTATTTTCAAACTTGAAATTAACTGGAAACACCAAAAATTCTCCAGAGAGTCATCACTTCTTCATTTCTCGTTGAACTGAAAAGAACTGTATCATCCGCAAACTGAAGATGTGTAATAAACTCTCCACTACGACAAATTTCAAAACCATCAATCATCCCCAAATCTCTCACTTTTATTAAAAGCGAGCCTAATGCATCCACCACTATCATAAAAAGGGAATGGGGATATTGGGTCTCCTTGTCGAATTCCCCTAGTAGGTCTAAACAACCTAGACGGAGAGTCATTAATCAAAACAGAGAAGGAAGTAGTGGAGATGCACTCATGTATCCACCCCCGCCAAATTTTCCCAAAGCCTAATCTAAACAGCATGTAGTCCACAAAATCCCACTCCACATGGATATAAGCTTTCTCAAAACCGATTTTAAAAATCACCTTTTCTTAGCCTTCTTCTTGGAATCTACAAGTTCATTAGCAATCAATACTCCACTAGAGTTTGTTGACCTGCCACAAAAGCTCCTTGAAAAGAGCTAACAACATGGGAAAGGGCAATCATCGGCAAATTCGCCAAAATTTTGGCCTTTCATTTACACTTGAATTTTATTATCTAAATTATTTTGGTTCATTGTATAATTTCACAAGAATTCTTGTTTTTTACTACATTGTTAAATTGTAAAAGTACTCATATATAAATACCAAAACAATTAATGAGGAATAAAGCTTTTGGTTTATTGTTGATTCGTGGTTTATCTCTTTGATTAAGGTATTTCCCATTTCCTCTATCAAGTATTTGTCTTGACTTAGTTGAGGATTTATGAGTTATCAATCTTCGATGTTATCTCCTTCAATTAACAGATACTAATATGATGAAAAAAAATCTATGAATTTAACAGTAATGTATGAACCCCCTATGCGGTGAACTCAGTTGCTGCCTGATCTAGATAAATATAAACCATTGGATCTATCAATACATAAAAAATGGGATTTATCCTTAATTTCAGTTTTCATGCATTAACTTATCCAACAATGTTTATCACTCTAGTCGGTGTAAAAAAACTTCAATAAATATTGGTAAAATAAGCATTTAAAAAATGCATTCGGCAGTGGTTAATGTGGCTGATGACAACATAATTAGAACAAGAATTTGATCACGACGACATTGATTCCATAATGGCTCCTGAACTAGGAGCCAAAATCCTATACATGATTCATCAGACAGATCCATCACTTCAATCAGAGATTCCTGAAACCCTGAGTTTTGCACTTTGGTGATGAATCTAAGGCATTCACTTTAATGGATGTTCAAGAATTTCCAAGAAAAACAGAAGTATGATGTGGTCGCTCGAGCGGATGTAACACCCGCTCGAGTGGACCCTCACAGAAGCTCCATCACTCAAGCCACTTCATTGGCCGCTAGAGCTATACAACATGAAGCTCGAATTTTGAAGATAGAACCTCGGCCGCTCGAGCGGACCTCTTGGCCACTCAATCGGACATGTACGTGAAGTTGAAAATTTTTCCGGAAATCACTTCCTATTTTCTCTCAAGATGCATTGTTGAACCTTAATCGTATTACAACTCTTGAGGCACGACCTAGGCTTATATATAGCCATTCTCTCTCTATTATAAAGCACTCATCGTCAATATAAAAACCTAAAGAAGATTTGTGAGAGATCCATCATCACCCAAGGCTTTTAGTTGCTGTGATGAAGATCAAGCTTCGGTTTCTCGTTCTATCTACTCTTCTGAAGTAGAGACATCTTGAAGGTGGCTTCAAGGTGTTTGTTTCAAGCACGGTGAAGGTGTATGGAGAGCAGTCGGAAAGATAGCGCAGTCTTTAGGTTGAGTTGCAACTGGGAAAGAGTTGTGAGTTCTTTCTTGTAACTTTCAATTTATTTAGTGCTTGGTTGTTTGTTGGCTTAAACGATAAGGCCCTTGATTTTTTTTCCGAGTAGGGTTTTTTTCCACATATACTTTGTGCGTCATTGTCTCTTTGTGGTTGATTACTTTTAATCTGAATTCGGGTTAATTTCTAGAGTAATCACATGGTTTGGAAATCTGTTAGGAATATTGTTATTCGGACCTAAACCTGTGTTAAGGCTGGGTTTTCAATTGGTATCAGAGCGGGTTACACTAATTTTTACTGTGTGATCTATTTAACACGTTTTTTTTTTTTTTTTTTAAAATGAATTTCAATAGAGAAAGAACGTTTACTAATTAACAAGCCCCACTCTTAGACGGAACCAATTATACTTATTGAAAAGTAAGGATGATCGCCTTCTTTAAAGCTATAGACGATCAAATCTAGGATATCGTAGTGGAAGGGATGCTGATCCCACCATTGAAGGAGAAGGGAAAACCATAAATAAACCTAAAGTCCAATGGACCGATCCCAAGAAGACTAGGTCTAATTGCAACAATAAGGCTATCAATGCAATTTATAATGGAATCACTCCCGCAGAGGGTGTCCGGGTGTTTGAGTCGCGCGACACGCTTTTTGTGAGTTCGCAGCAGGAGTTGCGGCGGGTGTGCCGTTGAGGGAGGGATTGTTGAGGTCAATGTCCACCCTCGCTCCTGAGCGGTCATAATTGTGGTCGAGCTCTCACCCTCACCATAAAACTATTGTTGTGCTGTTTCCTATGATCACCAATTGATTTTAAAATAAGTGATAGCTCAATAGGGTGTAAGATCCTACAGTGATGAAGTAGATTGGTGGAATTTGTCCAGTTTCACCTGCCTCTTCTGCTGCTTGCTTTTCATGAGTTTTGGGGGGATGGTTGTTACTTGTTTTAGAAAACACTGTTTGTTGAAGAGAGATGATTGTTGCAAGGGAACCTGAACGTAATCTATTGTAATGTTCTCAAGCGTTCCATTGCCATTAGGAACATGTCATGAATGCTTTCCACATGTGACTAAGTTGGGCCTGGTTGGTTCTCTTTTTCAGGCATTTAGGATCAAACCCCCCATATCTCCCCATCCAACTGCTAAAAGCACCCCGTTGTTCTGTTTTCAGAGCAATGGCACCTGTCATCATTTGTGGGTGATTCCTTAAACTGAACTGCTAAACTGACACAAGCCTGACCTGGGTTTTGGATTGAAATTTTTTAACCCCAATAATATAGGGGTTGGGTTGGACTTGATCCATACATGTTCCTCACCTGATATTTACTCGCCAACCCGACTTGAACCAAGTAAGATTTTGTCCCACTCCAGGATTAAGCATATTTAAAACAGTGGGCTCATCTATTAAAAGTTTAAACTACTCATAATAAGTGTCCTTTTATATGAGCCTTGGCCAAATTCCACCTAATTGGAGATTGATTGACTGTCAAATTGAATTTCATAAATTCAAATGTATTATGTACGATCAATTTTACAATGAGCCCAACACATAGTGAAGTGAGATTTGGACTGATCTCGCATTAAAAATGTGTATTTATTTTGAGAGGTTTAGCTCTAATAGTAGGATCCATTATGGAGCCTCACAAATATCTCCTGAATCCAAGCACGTGAGAGTGTCAAATCATAGCATGAATCTCATTAATCAAAACGTAGTAATCTAACTATCTATCTGTCTTAATGATAATTTAGTTAGCTGCAGAAGGCTTTTGACATAATCAAACTTGATCATCTACTGAGTGAACAGTACAACAAAAAGAACATTCCTTGGAAATTACTAATACTTGGAGGGTTTGATCACCTCATTTTTTTTTTGGCCTTTCTTGCGATTCCAGTTGGTTGGGGCTAAATTGAGAATATCGATTTCGTCCAAACACTACACATCTCATATTTCTATATTAATTATTACATGGAAGAAGAAGAAGCAGAAGAAGAAGAAGAAGAAGACGACATCTAAGAAGAAGTTGATATTCAGCGTGCTGGGTGATCAAGTTCGTGCTTGACATTGGAACATTGACCTGGAATATGCTAATTGTTACTTATTAGACCCAAATGCTCTAAGTCTAATCTAATCACTGCTTCTTTGAAATCAGGCACTTAGTAGTATCTTGCCCATGGTATGACCAAGAAAAATTATAAATGAATAAGTAAACGATTTGAATGTTTTTGGTATAGGGTTTGAACTGATGGGCTGAATGGGCCCATAATAAAAGTTATTTCCATTGGCTGTTTTCAACCATGTATTCATTAGACCTGTTTTCAGGACCATTGCTCTATAGATTCCAACCCCAAATCTAGCAAAACTGCCCCTAATAAGAGCAGGTCAGGGCGAGTCGCCCGCTTAACCCGAGTTGTTGCAATTCCTACTTAGCCAAAAGGACTCAAATCAGAAACAATAGAAGTAGGAAATCTGGATTAATTCCTCCTCCATGCTAAGTTATACATATATTAATAAAAAGGAGGGATGGTGACTTGGTTTTAGATTGGGAGTCGACTCAGAAACTCGTTAAACCAACATTGCATCTACTGTGAACAAAAGTAGCACTTGAGCTATCTATCCCATGTAGCTGAAAACAGGTAATAGCTGATACAATAAGAAACAGCTGTAAGCTATATAGACATGGATACATTGAAGACCCCTGATAAAAACTGCAGGACAAAATCTTATACATAAAAATCAAAGTATCAGATGACAAAGTCTGACTTGGAGATGCGTGTGAAAATGTGGTTGAGTCATGATTTCCCATTCTTAGTTAGCTTTAGAGTGTATTTTAGTACTTCCTGTGAGGACCCGTTAAGGAAATAATCTCTTAAAAAAACAGGGATTGGGTCGACCACAGGCTGCTAACAAACTCCACTTCTTGTGGGATAAAGGAAGAGGCACATGCAAGAATCTGAAATTTCGTGTTTGTTGCAGACTTTCCCAACTTGGGACATTGTTTCTAGGCGTGGGTTGTAATAGTTTTTGTACTGATGTCCTTATCATCATTACTCTACTAGCTCAAGCAATTCCAAATTTCCAATATCCTATTGATTCTTAAGTTTACAAATGGAGGCAGGCACATGGAGGAAAGGGCAATGTCGAATGAGAAGATTGACTATAAAATTGATCTCTTTTAGTTTCTTGGCTCTTAAGTCTTTCTTCTTTATGTTCACCTACCAAACAGTCATCTCTGTTTGTAACCAACTGTATAACTCTTTTCATGCTGTCTGGATGCACCATTGTCTTTCAAATAGGGATTTTTTTATTGGGGTGTTTTTTTTTTTTGGTCAAGGATTTTAGATTATTGATTCATGAGTTGGTATCTTTGACTGTGCAATATTTTTGGCACATTTTCATGCAGTAGGCTGATAGAGCCCATAGTTTTCAGACCCTGTGGATTAATTAGGAATCTCAGATGACTCAATCAATTCACATATCAATGATTGGGTTAGGCTGAAGTTGGTTTGGATGAGTTTTGGTCGAAATTCAGTGTACCCATCATCTAATTGACTTGAGACAGCTTGGTTCATCCTAGTTTGTTTTAGTTGGTTGACGCGTCTCAAAAGACTATTCTTACATTTAAGCTTTTAAAATTGAAATTAAAAAACATTAGCCTTACAATAGCAGAATGGTAAAGCTTGAAATGTAATAAAATGAGATTTGAAATTACACTTCACTGGAGTTTGGTGGGTTAGGAGTTTCTGACCCGTTTAATAAACAGGTCGGATGAGGGTGAGCAGTGACTGACCCATTTAATAAATGGGTCTACCGTTAGGGATGAAAGTGGGTCGGACCGAGCCGGGCTTTGACAGGCCCTACGCTCGGCCCTAGTATTTTTTAGTAGGCCCTAGCCCGGCCCGAGCTTGAGAGGGCCTAAAAAATCCTGGCTCGGGCTCGGCTCTTATTAAGTAGGGGCCGGCCCTTTGAGCCCGGCTTGATTGAGGCCCTAGGCTCGGCTTGTGAGCCTGGCCCGTTTTATAATGATATAGTTCAATGTTGATGTAGATGAGCATTATCAAACACTCCAATGCTAAGGGAGCCCAGTTCCAACACTCCATAATAGTTCAATGTTAATGTAGATGAGCATTATCAAACTCCAACAATAATACAAATCAAATTAAACTCCAATAGAATCATAGAATAAAATAAAATATTCGGCTAGCATCATAAAATAAAGGTTTAGGGTTTAGGGTTTATGGATTATTTAGTGCTTAGATTTATGGTTTAGGATTCATGGATTATTTAGTGCTTAGGGTTTAAGGATTATTTATATTGGATTAAAATTAGGGTTTAAGGTTTAGCGCTTAGGTTTAGGGTTTATGGATTATTTAGTGCTTAGGGTTTAGTGTTTAGGGTTTATGGATTATTTATATTGGATTAAAACTAAGGTTTAGGATTTATGGATTATGTTATATCATATATGTATTATCTACTGTATAGTGTACAAATATATAATATGTATTAATATATGTAGGCCCTAGGGCTTACGAGCCGGGCTTCATCAAGCCCGAGCTCGGCCCTTTTAAGCAAACGGGCCTCCTCCTAGGCCCTACCTCGGCTCTTTTGTCTTTTGAGCCGAGCTCGGGCAGAGCCTATGACGGGCCATCCGTGGGTGGCCCGACCCACTTTCACCCCTATCTACCGTTTAGCCTGACCAGACCCGTTTTCCACCTTTAGACGAGATGGAAACTTTCATGGCATATTGGGCTACAGAGTGTGCAACTTGGTTAAAAGATCTACAATTGAAATGAAAAGAAATGCTGCGCTTGGGCTTGACTTGAATTAACTTGAGCTTGGTTTTTGGCAGTACTAAATCAAGCTTGAGCTTGACCAATCAAGCCCAGCTCAGCAAATGCTGAGCTCATGTCACTGCGTAACAAGTTTTGAGTTTTAGTCAAACTCAAGTCAAACATTATTAGATAGCTTTTTTTTTTTTTTTTTTTTTTCGTACGTGGTAAATATTAGGTATTGTTAAAACCACTTATTAGATCACCGATGGGACACCACAATTGTTAGATCCACTTTTGTTATCAAGAGAAGAAAGAAATGAAGAAAGAAAGGGCCCAGCATGGGTAGGAAATAGCCTAAAATCGACTTAATTTGATCTCAACTAATGTAAATCAATACCACATTAAGTGCTCAAAATAGGTTATATGTGTCTTTGGTGGTTAATAAGGTCGACACAATGGAGTTTCCTAATGTAGATATTATCATTTTAATTTTTAATTTATTTATTTTTATTTATTTTATTTTTGTATAAAGGAGAAGCTTCATTAAACGAAAAAGGAGAACAAAAGACAACGAAGACATGGGGCCGACAACATACAATTTGACGATCCCCTACCACAAAGACCCCGAACTCATAACATTACCCAGCTTAGCACACTCATGGGCCACCTGATTAAATACTTTAGGAAAATGAAGAAAGTCTATGAAATCAAAAAGACTAAATGTAGCCTTAATATCAAGGTAATTGAGTTGTTGGACCAATCAGAATTCCCTTTAATAGCAGAGAATGTCTATTTGTCCCGGATGAAATCCCGGGACAAATCCCGATTTCCACATGGGAGGGGCAAAAAGGTCATTTGCTGGTGCCCCTCCCATGTGGAATCGGGACTTGTCCGGGGATTTCATCCGGGACAAGTAGCATGGCTCTTAATAGCATGCACAACTTCAAGAGCATCTGACAATTTGTTGAAACACCATTCACTCACCTTTAAAAGCGATGCTAGAATGTCTCTCGTTTCAGCCTCTTTAGGGGAAGAGACAATATTTGGACCATCCATTCAACCTACACGACCAATATTACTACTAAGTCCAATAGAAAAACCAAAATAACATTTTCATCAGGTTTTCTGGAAGAAGCATCTGTAAGAACCAAGGCCACATCCTTATGAGAACTAAAATCTGGAATCGATAATTTCTCTGTGGGGTTCATCAACTTAACTTGTATCTTTGACCCAGCCACCAGGCTACTAGCATACTTTATTATTTTAAAGGGGTTTATCTCAACACACTGAAATATGAAATCACTTCTGGCTTTCCACATTGCCCACCGCATGGTCAAGACCCAGGCTTGAATTTGAATAACCATCTTATTAGAAGTAGATTCACATTTCTTAAGGAATTCTTTCTACCACTCCAAAATCATCGATGACGAGATTGAATAAGTCGTAAGTCCTAGACTAGAGCCAAACCAAGCAGCTCTAGCACGAGCACATAGGAATAGGGCATGTTCAATCGACTCCTCATGATTTTCACGTATAAGGCATATGGCATTATGGCACAAAGATTTCTTGAATAAGATCTTATGCGCCTGAATTGCGTTCTTTAGACACTTCCATCCAAATAGTAATACTTTTTGCGGAAGAGGAATACCCCAAAGGGAGTTTTAATTGAAGGTGGGGTGGTGATCATCATTGTCCATATTAATTACAAGCCGATAAGTGGATTTAGTTGAGAGGGTACCATTTTTAGAGAAAGGCCATACATTGTCATCATTTATTTGCTCTCTTTGGAATGTAGATTTTTAAGATATTATCAACATCTCTTGAATCACTAAAGGTATTTTAATTAGATTTTCATCCCAGTCTCCATTATCATCCCATTGTCATTTTTAGTGTTATTAAACCCCATTTAGTTATTTTTAAAAATTGCAAATAAAGTTAAACTTAGTGCTATTTAAAAAAGGGGGGTCTTCATATGCATCTATCCCTCACCATTTTTGGTGAGGGACACCCCATATTCCCCTTTAAAAAAATAGTTAAACTTAAACTAATAATGTTATGTTACATTCATATTTTTTCAGTTAAATGTATACTTAGAATATATCCCCACACATCCGGCCAGATCGAGCCCTTTATAAGCAGAGCATGAGTAGGAGTGTAATCAAGCCTATAACAAGCTCTGCCAAACTGAGCCTAGTTGAGACAACCTTAGCAAGAACTTGGCTTAGGAGACAAGCAGCTGAGCTTTTCTCAAGCTTAATTGAGCTGACATTGAGCCGGCTTGCGAGCTAGCTTGGCTTGTTGGCGCCCCTTGTTGCACAAGGGCCACAATTGGTCAGGTGGAGTCAGGTTAAGACCCAGCCCATTTGCTTATCGGCTCATCATGGCAGCAGACATGGGTCAGGGCCCAATCCCTTTCAGATATAGTGTCAGATTATCAATCTGAGTTCCAGATGTGGGCTCAAAGAGTCAGCTTATTCAAGGCTAGAACGAGATGGGCCACGTTCAATCCTAGGTGCAACAGACTGTATTTGCTGCAGGAGGACCCGAATTTCTGTTGATTATTATTTTTTTTTTTTCAGTAAAAATTCCTGTTGATTCATATTGTGATAATTAAGGGGCATGAAAAATAAGCCAAAATCCAATGTTCAAGTTCAAAGTAACAACCCCAAACAGTGATTATATTAGCTTTTGTGATGGACTTGAAACTAAAGAAACCTCAAGTTTTCAAGTTGGATTTATATTAATTTATGCACTTCAGTCACTAGCCATGAAATCTCTTAGTAGACTAGCTAAACTACTTACAACTATTCTATTGCCTTTGAAAGATAAGAACTCTGCTTTCACGTCATATGCTCTTATTACAACAATTAGTCATTTGCCCTCCTCTATTGTGGAGGGGATACTGGTAACGCATCAAATGGATCTCTAACAATTTTCAGACACTTTTTATACATTGTAAGGAATCATGAGAAGAAGAGTCCAGACCAGGAAAGATGGCCTGAATAAAGGCAGTTGGGTGTGTAGCAAGAGATGCATTGAAGAAAAGAAACAATGTTACGTTTAATGTTTAGACTGGGTAAAGAATTATCTTTTAGTTTATGTTCTTCGTCTAAAAACCAAGTTTCGATTAGATATGGAATTTGGATAAATTTGAATTTGGCTAGGGAGGGTGTAACATGCATATTTCTTGCTCCACAGTCAGTGTAGTTAATAAGGAATTTTGGATAAACCGCACTAGTATTAGTGCGAAACAGTGCCCCTCAAGTTGAGTGTTCTTTCAGCGAAATTCAATTCATCATTTAGCAAATAAAATGTTTCGAAGAAAGCCCTTTGGGAAGAGCATTGGCTATATGATTTGAAGAAATGTATTTGAATAAACATATTCTTTTCAGGTGACATGTTTGCAGATGAAGTAATTGTCTTTCTATCTGCTTACTAATCTCATGAAAAATCGGATTTGTAGAGAGTTACATAGCACTCAAGTTATCAAAGCATAGCACTCAAGTTATCACAGCATAGGACACCCCAAAGTTTCAAAGAAGAGATTTAAACCTTGTTACTTCGGCTGCAGCATTAGCCATCCTTATATTTATTGATTCAACACTAAAATAGAAACAGGGAGTTGCCTTTTGGAACTCCAAGAAAGTAGATTAGGTTCAAACGCAATGAAAATGGATATTGCTTGTTGAATGATAAAAGACAATGAAAATGGAACAAAGATTAACCAATGTTGTGTGCTGGCTTTCTTTCTCATGTCATACTGTGTGCTGTGCCTGGGTTTCTCTTATTGTGTGCTGGGGTGCTGCCCTTTTTCTGAAGTGATTTTAGTCGCTGGTCCAACTGCTGTTTTATTGCTTGGATAGCATCCAGTCCTGCTGCAGTGTTGCATCTCTCTAAGCATCATGTTCTGCCTATTTGCTATTAGGTCTTATTGCTGGGTGTTGGGTTTTCTTGCTGTGGCTACCAGTTCAGCACGCCGTCCTCATTTGTTTTCTCAAGCTTTATGCTGCATTGTGTTGTGTTGCAATATCTGTTCCCTTTGCGTTGGATTTTCTGCTGCTGTTCAGTAGTTATCCTTCCTTAGTTCTGCAGTAAACTTCTTGGTGTTCTGAACTAAACTTCTTCTTTGGGGTCAGCTTCGTGCTTAGTTGATGCTCTTGAGCTGGTCTCTTGGGTCTCTTGGGCGCTTGATCTTTCCTCTGGGCTGTCTCTGAATTTCTTTATTGTCTACTTTCATTGTTTGCTGAAGTATTTTAAGTTGTAAAAGTTTTTCTATCCATTGATATTTTTCCTATACATGGAGATGTACATTTATAGACTCTACATGGTGCAACCCTTTTTTTTTTGGTAAAGCTACATAGTTTTTCCTCTGAGCAAGCCTCGCCCAAATTTTCATCTCTAAGGTCCATGTAAAAGATTTGTAACAGATTTAGAATGGAGAGAAAGAAGTTCCAGATTTTAGACGCAATTTCTGGACTGTGCGCTTGAGCACATGAATCCCCGCTCGAGTGCACATGCTCTGGGGAAGATATCCACTTGAGCGGATATAGGCCCGCTAGAGCGGACCTAACACTTGTCATGAGTCAAGGGTATTTCAAATAGCCATAACTTTTGATATGTCCATTGGATCTGGGAGGTCCACATATCATTGGAAAACTCTCAAAACGTAGAAACCAATGGTCCAAATATCCTAAGGATAAGAGGTTGGGAGAGAAATTGAAAATGTGGAGCAATTAACCAGGCCCTATCTCTTTAGAAAATGGACTTTAAACAGAGTTGGACCCCTGGGCTAGAGCCTATTGACTAGAAAGGGAGTTAATTCCACTTCAAAGAGGCATAAGACCCTCCATAATCAATCACTGAGGATGATTGTTATACAAACACTAAACCAATAAGGTTCCTAGGGTGTAAAAGATTGACCTTGTACTTTCATAGACATGGAACCCTTGGCAATTAACATGGTCCAATGAAAATCATAAAACGTGAGAAATCTTGGGCTGAGATCATCTCATGTACTTATTCGTTTCATCTAGCACTTCACCATGGTTGTTGGTTTAGGATTTTCGGTGTACTTTGCACACACACAAAGTGACACTAACAAAAAGTAGTACGTGCATCAAATTATCTAAAACTACATCGTAATGGACGATTAGAGACGGCAGGTAACTATGTTAGTTTGGCTAGTAAATTACTTTGATTATATTTAATCGAATTGCATCTGCATATTGATATTGACTTTATTATTGCCCTCAAATGTCTAAATAATTACTTATATGCATTATTTATATTATTCTCAATTGTTATTGCTATTGTCTTACAAAGTATTGTACTTTGATGTGATACGTAGACTAAGTAAGTATGTGATTAGATTGATTGGAAATGACTAGAATAAGTTGAAATAAATATAGTGGAATCACATAGATTCGATATGAATTGAATAGAAGTGAAAAAAGTCTCACTCAAGTTATATTAATTGATTTGAATGGTTCAGCTCTACTTAGCTTCAACCATACGATACTACGATGGGGTTGAAGTTCATTCAATTTAGTGTGTGTGAATGCCGCTGTGCAGTGGGTAGTCTGGAGCACCGGGACTCCAGAACCGGATAGCCATGATTCCCAACATGATTCTCTCTCTAATTGAGAGGATGGATGAGGTTATGTAGTAGCCAACTAGAAAAGTATGTATTTGATCTATAATTTGAAAAGCATGATTTATTTCATAATGCACAATATGCCTAGTTACCAATTATGTGGCATCTCTTAATTATCTGTCTTTAAACTCAGATTTGAGCGGCATGTGTAAATGGATAATTGCTCATATATTATTGAATCGTCGTATTCATGGTGCTACACTTGGTACTGTTACAGGTTCAGTGGTAGAAAATACCCTTGTAGGAATACAGTGTACTGAGGAGGAGAACTAACAGTTCCCCGAAATTAGAGTATTGAACTGCGGAGGACATCCTTTCATCCTTGGCTATTGAAGAGCGTACAAGGGTGTATCAATGGGGTTTGAGATTAGAATTACATCATGTTAGATGCATTAGATCATGATTATGAATTTGAAATGTCATGATTTGCATTTGTAACAGGATCTTGTCTTAATGATGCAAGTCATTTAGTAGTCATCTTCCTTGAGGAAGTTGCACTGTTCATGTAAGAATTTGAGTTCTTTAATTTAATGATTAGAAATATAGATTATGTGAGATGGAATGGTTAATGGACTGCTCATGGCTTTGATATCGATAATGGTACAGGCTTTCGCAATAAATGTATGTTGACAGGTATTAGTGTGTAATCCTCACGCGTAGCCTCAAATTTTTTATTTGAGTCATCCAATCTGTTTATATTGACCCATGAACCCCAAAGCATTCAGTTTAAAATCTTAAATCTTCTTAGATTTGAGATATATGAAAATTTAGATATGTAATTTCACCCATTCAAAACATATAATTATGTGAAAAATGTTGCTTCCAAATAAACATGGTAATATGTTTCACTTGTCTAAGTTTCACCTCATACATGAATCCCATTTTCATTCTTTACATCACAGTAAAGTTGGGAGACAGGGAAATGCAACTTGGGTAGTTTCAGCTGACCCCATGCCCTCTAACTCAAATGTGCCCAACCTTGTGCGTGAGCTTGTGCCTATACTTAGAAAAGTATTGAACAGCAGGACTAAGCCCGAGCCCGAATTACTGCAGTGAAATGGGGTTGAATTTGATGGTTGAGTATAGAGTGAAGCCGGTAAGTATCGCCCAACTTGATTTTCCAACCTTGATTTTTGGTGCCTTGATGTTACAACCTGACCTTCCTTATCATGTGCCCTTCTCTTGACTCTCTACGTTGCAATATGAGAGAGAGAGAGAGAGAGAGAGAGAGAGAGAGAGAGAGAGAGAGAGTATTAGGTATCCTACAATGCAGAAGATGAGTGTAGATCTCCTCGGTGTTCACCTACATGCTTCCATGATTAGGATGTGTGAAACTCCATCAAGGGGCCTGCTTATTGATAATTCGTATGTAAAAATAAATGCCATCCCCTCTAGTAATATATCCTCAAATCTTAATCATGTAGGAATTAGTCATACCGTTACATGGAACACATGACTAAAACTTCCTCACATTATTAGTCATGTTCTCCATTTAATGATAGGACCAATATCTACTAAATCAAGGTTTGAGGATGTTTCACTATAGCACATGACATTCATTTTGATAGGTTTGGATTTTAATAAGTAAGCCTAATGATGGAGTTTTACAACTTTCGGTCATGAAGAGCACGTAGGAAACTCTCTTGGGATCCACGCTCACAGAAGACATCTATTATTGGACCCAGCGAAGGGGTTAGGACCCGGAGGCTCATGACATAACTCACACATGGATCCCCACATGAGAGGAGATGATGGACATAAGTCACACATGCAAAGAGGATAGAAACTCACACATGCGAG
The DNA here is from genome assembly GCA_028538565.1 of Umbellularia californica. NCBI lineage: Eukaryota > Viridiplantae > Streptophyta > Magnoliopsida > Laurales > Lauraceae > Umbellularia > Umbellularia californica. Next base: position 58,823,687 of record JAPQWN010000007.1, read on the forward strand.
AAGAAATAGACATAACTCACACTTGTGAGGTGATGGGAACTCACACATGAGTAGAGATACATAAGATATCTATTATTGGACCATTTTCTCCTACCCATTCAGATCGGTACTCCATCATCACAAGTGCCTACCTTTGAGGACATCGAGAAGCACGCTCTTGCATGCGTGTGTGCATGAGAAAATTTCCCATCTATTATAACTTATTAACTAGTTTATTTTTTAACGAATAACTAATTAGGTAGTTATAAATCAGAGGAGGAGTTGCTTTGTTGTTGTGGGTGTCTCACTTCCCCAACTGCGTTCTCTCCTCGCATGTGCGAGTCTCTTTTAGGGCACGCTTGGTAATTTTCTAAAAAAATAAAGTGGGTTGTGATTGGATTTTGTCTTTAGTTACTTGGTAGAAAATCTTTTTGACATTTTGTGTAATAAGTAGGTGGGTTTTTTTTTTAGAAAAAGGAGGATGCTTTTTAAGGGTCCGAGCCCTCTCAGCTAAGATATAAATATATATATATATATATATATTGGAAGAGCTCTCTTACACTGCAGTTGATCATATTATCAGCAGGGATCGTGTGGGCGGAACGCAGCGTGTGGGCAGAACATAAAATGCAATCAGGAGGATGAATTTTGCTTGGCCCGCTCATTTTTTTCATTTTCCCCCTTCTTAGACCTACCCGACCCTGTCTCTCGCCTCTCTCTCAACGAAGCTCTCTCATTCTCGCCGGTCTCTTTAAGCGGAGCTCTCTCTCTCTCGCCTCGTTCTCAGCTTGATCTCTGCTCTCGCTCTCAACTCGATCTCTCCCTCTCAGCATCGTTCGTCGAGATCTCTGGAAGCTCACCAGCAGTACTCTTCTCTCGTCGATCAAGCTCTCTCGCCTCTGCACTCCCTCTCTCGTCGAAGTCTCTCTCTCTCTCGCTACTGCCAGCTTCTCGTGCGTCGTCTCTCTCGATTTCGAGGTGCTCTAATCTCTCCCGATCTCGTCGAGCTCTTCTGCCCTCGCTGGTGCTCTCCCTCTCTCTCTCTCTCGCCTCGCTCTCTCGCTATTGCCCTCTTTCTCTTGCTGCGATCTCTCTCTCTCTCTCTCTCTCTCTCTCTCTCGCCTCGCTCTCTCGCTATTGCCCTCTTTCTCTTGCTGCTCTCTCTCTCTCTCTCTCTCTCTCTCTCTCTCTCTCTTACTGCTGCTCTCTCCCATCTCACTGCCGCTCTCTCTTTCTCACTGCGATCTCTCTCTCCCTCTCCCGTCCCTCTCTATGCTCTTCCTCTTTGTCCAAATCGCTCCCTGCCCTCTATCTTCATCCTCTCTTTGCCAATCAATCTAAGGAGAAAATACAGTAGGATATTGCTCTTCATCCTCGCTGCCACCCGTGTATGTGGAGATCTTTTTTCTATTTAAATGCATTACACATTAAATTGAAATGTTAATGGGGTATTGGAGTTCTTTCTGTTTTTTTTATCTGAATCATTCCCCTTTCTTTTTAATACATACCCTGCACATACCATGGAATTGGGATTTTCTCCATTTGCCGAGAAACCAATTATCTCTCTCTCTCACTTGAAAACTTGATATAACGTGTTTTTTTTTTTTTTTTGTGGGTTTCTTTTTTGTGATTTTTGATTTTCTCTGTTTATTTTTAGAACAATTTGATTAGTGTTTGAATAGTTTAAAATTGGAGAAATCTGTGATTTATTATGGAAATTTAGCACATTTTTCGTCCATGTCTCATTTGATTTGTGATCTTCTTAGGTTCTACACTTCTCGTCAATGTTTCATTTTAATTTTTTGCGGATGCCATGCACTGTATATGTTATGACTTGATGTGTGTTTAATGTTTTATATGCTAATTTGTGGATTGACAGAAGGAAATAGTAGTAGTTCTCAATAACTATATCAGCTAAGTGTTTTAATACAATGTATCAATTTTTTGTTAATTTATACCAGAAATTTATTTTTGGTTTTTTAATCTTCCATTATGCTCTGTGTTTCAGTTAAATGTTTACAAGCTATAGTCCTATCATGGATGTCTGGGTCTGGGATGTATAGTCCAATATTGCAATGTTCTCTTCTTTTAAACATGAAATGTATAGTTTTTTTTCTATTTTATTGTTGAAGTATGAGATGTAATTTTCTGTAATGGAGTGTTCTTGTTGGCTGATGCAATTGGAGAGTGATGTTGTGCAATTCTTTAATAGGAAACAGATTGATCTCATTTCCTCCTATTAACACTAGCATATTATATCTGCTTTCAAGGCATATAAACTAAGCTCATGGTTCTTTATCAAGTCATGGTTCTATTATGTGGTGTTGTATACTTTTGTTTTGCCTCAAAAAGCTTCTTGTAATCATTATTTTGTTTCCTTTTGAAGGTGGGCCCTTGTAAAGGTCAACATCTAATGACAGGACATTGAACAACATGTAAATCTTTATTGTTTAAGAATTCTATTGTTATCTTGATTTTTCTGACATGTTATTAAAATTACTAACATGTAAATCTCAATTGTTTAAGAATTCTATTATTATCTTAGTTTTTTTGACATATTATTAATTATCCTAATAATTCTATTCTATTATTTGTGATCCAAGTTGCATATGGATATGGCCTCCACCTCATCACCAGTTGTCTATTATCCGGTTGTGGATGAAGACATGACACCAAGATTGGGCGTGCATTTTGATAATTTAGGTGATGCATATAACTTTTACAGTGCCTATGGAAAACTCGCTGGATTCAGTATTAGAAAATAATCTAGTAACAGAGGTAAAGATGGGGAGGTTGTATGGAAGCGATTTGTTTGGTCAAAGGAGGGTAAAGCAGATGAGAAACACTGGATTGGTAAGGAACTTGTTCAAAGACGTAGAATTGAAACAAGATTCGATTGTAAAGCTAAGTTGCAAGTGAAAATAGATAAGTCGGGTGGTTATGTGGTATCCACATAGGTGGAAAACTTGTGGTTTGTGGTTAATGGAATTGAACGATCTGTTGGACATGAAATTTTGAACATAGGTGAGTCACATTCAAAATCTAAAAGAAAATAGAATCAGGACTACGTTCACTTCTTCAAAGAGCTTTACATGTTAGTAAGTAATTCCTACAATTGAGATTTACATGTTTAGTAAGTAATACCTGCAATTGTTCAATGTCTTGTCATCAGATGTTGACCTTTACAAGGGCCCACCTTCAAAAGGGAAACAAAATAATGATTACTGGAAGCTTATTGAGGCAAAACAAAAGTTTACAAAACCACATAATAGAACCATGACTTGATAAAGAACCATGAGCTTAGTTATATGCCTTGAAAGCAGAGATAATATGCTAGTGTTAATAGGAGGAAATGAGATCAATCGGTTTCCTATTAAAGAATTGCACACCATCATTCTCCAATTGCATCAGCCAACAAGAACACTCCATTACAGAAAATTACATCTCATACTACAACAATAAAATAGAAAAAAACTATACATTTCATATTTAAAAGAAGAGAACATTGCAATATTGGACTATACATCCCAGACCTAGACATCCATGATAGGACTATAGCTTGTAAACATTTAACCGAAACACAGAGCATAATGGAAGATTAAAAAACCAAAAATAAATTTCTGGTATAAATTTAAAAAAATTGATACACTGTATTAAAACACTTAGCTGATATAGTTATTGAGAACTACTACTATTACCTTCTGTCAATCCACAAATTAGCATATAAAACATTAAACACACATCAAGTCATAACATATACAGTGCATGGCATCCGCAAAAAATTAAAATGAAACATTGACGAGAAGTGTAGGACCTAAGAAGATCACAAATCAAATGAGACATGGACGAAAAATGTGTGAAATTTCCATAATAAATCATAGATTTCTCCAATTTTAAACTATTCAAACACTAATCAAACTGTTCTAAAAATAAACAAAGAAAATCAAACAATCACAAAAAAGAAACCCACAAAAAAAAAAAAAAAACCGTTATATCAAGTTTTCAAGTGAGAGAGAGAGATAATTGGTTTCTCGGCAAATGGAGAAAATCCCAAATCCATGGTATGTGCAAGTATGTATTAAAAAGAAAAGGGAATGATTCAGATAAAAAAAACAAAAAGAACTCCAATACCCGATTAACATTTCAATTTAATGTGTAATGCATTTAAATAGAAAAAAGATCTCCACATACACGGGTGGCAGCGAGGATGAAGAGCAATATCCTACTGTATTTTCTCCTTAGATTGATTGGCAAAGAGAGGATGAAGATAGAGGGCAGGGAGCGATTTGGACAAAGAGGAAGAGCGTAGAGAGGGACGGGAGAGGGAGAGAGAGATCGCAGCGAGAAAGAGAGAGCGGTAGTGAGATGGGAGAGAGCAGTAGCAAGAGAGAGAGAGAGATATCGCAGCAAGAGAAAGAGGGCAACAACGAGAGAGCAAGGCGAGAGAGAGAGAGAGAGAGGGAGAGCACCAGCGAGGGTAGAAGAGCTCGACGAGATCGGGAGAGATGAGAGCACCTCGAAATCGAGAGAGACGACGCACGAGAAGCTGGCAGTAGCGAGAGAGAGAGACTTCGACGAGAGAGGGAGTGCAGAGGCGAGAGAGCTTGATCGACGAGAGAAGAGAACTGCTGGCGAGCTTCCAGAGATCTCGATGAGCGACGTTGAGAGGGAGAGATCGAGCTGAGAGCGAGAGCAGAGATCGAGCTGAGAACGAGGCGAGAGAGAGAGCTCCGCTCAGAGAGACCGGCGAGAATGAGAGAGCTTCGTTGAGAGAGAGGTGAGAGACAGTGGCGGGTAGGTCTAAGAAGGGGGAAAATGAAAAAATGAGCGGGCCCAGCGAAATTCATCCTCCTGATTGCATTTTATGTTCTGCCCACACGCTGCGTTCCGCCCACACGATCCCAGCTGATAATATGCTCAACTGCAGTGTAGGAGAGCTCTTCCCTATATATGTGTGCAGTGTAGGATCGTACATGACCCTCAATTTCCCTTTTCAGGGTGCCTAATTTAGCTGTTCTTTTGAAGATGACCTACTGTATATCTGGATCTTTAAGGTTGAGTAAATCCGTTCAATGGTCTTATAAACTTAGGTGCCAAATTTTCTGATCTCAACTTCTTCCTATAACAGTCAACTGAGTAGAAGTTATATTGGCCATTTTGATTGAAGCTGAGCTTGGAATGAAATCAGCTCCTAAACTAACAATGAATAACACTCTTCTACAATGTGAGAGATTTCAAGCACATCACCTGAACTAACTGGAAAGTTTTTGGTGCCCCACCAATCCCTGCCCCACAAGTTGGGTAAGTGGGTCCCACCTTCCGAAACCTAAGAGATTAAAAATGCTCAAAATTATTAACTTTGAGACAAATTTCACTATAATAGGAATTAGGACCACCAGATCTAAAACACATGATTAAAAAATATGTTGAGGGGAGTGAATCACTTGATCAATCAAACAAGATACCAACTCCAATTTCAGTGAAATCTCTGCACTAGCTTTTTTGAGTGGTATAGATTTAAGAGTTGAGCCCCATTGATGAATCAATAGAGCTAACCTCAGAGAATTCTAAGAGGCCACTTCATGGACCCATCCTATCCTGAACGATTGAGATGCATCTAGGTGGTCCCCACAAGTTGGGTACATTTTTTCTTCAAAATAGAACCATGGTTTAGCATCCCAGCTCCCTGGATGAATGTGATGTAACTTCAGATATCCAATAACGATGATGAATTGCTACGATGTTTCACGTGATTCATAAATTTTGTGGGCCATTGTGGAGGAAACCCTGATTTTAACTCATCAGAATGAGGAATTCAACACAAGACTCAAATCAGATTTGGCCGAAACATATCTCTGGCATTTTAGAGAGAAGAGAAAATTTTCAAATAAGGCATTAAATTTTTATCTTATTTCAAAAACAGATACAAGTTTCAGAACATTTCAAATTAGTCCCTTAGTTTTTAAGAAAGTTTTCAATTAAGGACATCCCTCCATTTAAATCTATTTCCCGGCAACCTTTTCCCTCAATTATTTAAAATACCTAAATTACCCTTCATTGAAATAAACCATTTTTAACGTCCTATATATTCTCCTCATTTCCTTCATCATTGTCTTCATAATAACCAAAGACAACCAACGCCCCTACAACGATCGGCTGCATATAATAGTCGCTAGTATAATGTTATGAATTTAAATAAAGGGTAATTTAGATATTTCAAAAGAACTAAGGAAAATAGACCCTATTAAATACCTTTAAATGACTAGATGTCCTTAATTGAGTCGTCCGCCCTACACCGACCCTCGAGTAAATGCTTCAACATGAATCACACAAGGGTAAATTGATATAATAGAAACCTCTGGTAAAATGCCCGCCCTTAACCCAGTAGATAAAGTACATAGTTTGTTTTAGCCAATTGTTACATGAATCAAGTGTTTCATTTCATCCTGGGAAAGCCATTTAAAAAGTCTTCATACTTGTGTCCTTTTATGCAATTAGAAAAACAGTTGAGGCCTTATTTAAGATTTTTCCAAAAAAATGGAGCAAGGGCAAGTTTGAAAATGGGTCGAAAAACATGGGCATTTCTTACACTCGACCGTAGGAGCAGTGTAGACAACGGCTAGAATTCTAACGTTAACTCCTCCAACGGTCGAATTTTTTTAAAAACTCCCTCCTTTCGTTCATATTAACCTCACTTGAAAGATAGCATCCTCACAATCCCTGTGACTTCTCTCTCCCATCTTCTTCTTCTTCTTCTTCTTCGCACGCTAAAACCAATTTGAAAGAAATCTCTGCTCCTTCCTTCCATAGATCTTCTTCATCTCTGCAACAGAAACTGCTAAAACCATAAGAAGGAAAGATGATGCAAGATCTATGGAATGCTCCTATTGGAATTAGGCCATCGAAATCTGCTCCTTGCTCACCAGTAAAACCGCTCCATCGTTTGCGGTCGGAATCCTTTCATGTTACCCATAAGGTCCCCATTGGTGATACTCCTTATGTCAGGGCAAAACAAGTTCAGGTAAGCGTCTAATATTTGAAGAAAATTGATGGGTTTTCCTATTTAGGATCCTAAACATTGGAATTGAACTGGGATTTCTGTGGCTACTAACGTATTTCTTTGATTGGTGTTTTTGTTTATGATTGATCAGTTGGTGGATAAGGACCCTGATAAAGCGATTGCTCTGTTTTGGGCTGCCATTAATGCTGGAGATAGAGTGGATAGTGCTCTGAAAGATATGGCTATTGTAATGAAGCAGCAGAACAGAGCAGAAGAAGCAGTTGAAGCGATTAAGTCACTGAGAGGGCGTTGTTCAGATCAAGCGCAAGAGTCTTTGGATAATATTCTCTTGGATCTTTACAAGGTACTTCTTTTCACCATTTCCTTTCTATGATGAAGAAATATACACTAGTAGAGTTGGAGTTCGAACCATTGGCATTACCCAAGAAATTGTAGATGTGAGACGTGAGTTTTTGCTATTCTAATTTCATGTAATGTTTCTACTAGATGGATGGGAGATAAACCCAGATCATCTTTCCATCAGATGAACCAATCCATCGGTGTTAGCTGACAATTGGTTGGTCACTTGGTCCTCTGATATGGGCCGCAATTGTCAATTTGGGCAATACTACTAGCATGGTCCCATCTCATCATGAGGCCTGCTAAATGAACTTTTTGTATCATGAATGCTTGGTATTCTATGAAAAATGAAGCAAAATATCAACATTTTGGCAGAGATGTGGGAGATTGGATGATCAAATTGCACTGTTGAAGCACAAGCTCTACTTGATACAACAAGGGATGGCCTTCAATGGAAAGAGGACGAAGACGGCTCGATCTCAGGGGAAGAAGTTTCAGGTTTCTGTTGAGCAAGAAGCAACTCGATTGCTGGTAAACCAAAATCTACCTTTTGATTCTTTCACCCTGCTTCTTCTACTTCCTATATAATGTGTACACACTTCCTAGAATTGAGAATTGTAAAGTTAAAGGAGCAAATTTATGTTGTAGGGGAATTTGGGGTGGGCATTGATGCAGCAGAACAACTACATTGACGCTCAAGCGGCTTACAGAAGAGCCCTTTCAATTGCACCAGACAATAACAAGATGTGCAATCTGGGCATATGCCTAATGAAACAGGGGAGAATTGCAGAGGCCAAAGAAACTCTCAGACAAGTGAAACCAGCAGTAGCAGATGGCCCAAGAGGCGTGGACTCCCATTTGAAGGCATTTGAAAGAGCACAGGAAATGCTTCGGGATCTAGAGTCAGAACTGATGAACAGAGGGCAGGATCCACTGAAGCAGAGCCAGCTTTTCGATGCATTCTTGGGGTCGTCTTCAATATGGCAACCTCAGCCTTGCAAAGATCCCACCATTCCTCCTGCCACGGGCTCGTCGATACTACAAGATCAATTTGCGAATGAGAATTTTGATGTGAATAGGATCAATAAAGGGGTAGTAGATAACAGAAATCCACCGCCCCTTCAACAGAAATGCACCAAATTCAGTGTTCCACCACGCAATTTCCTCAACATTGACGCACCCCCATTTTATTCGAAGCTAAAATCAGACTCCAAGGGAGTTGGATTCCATGATCCATTAAGTAGCCTTAAAAGAACAAGGTCTGGTAATAATGTAGACCTGACCATAAAGGAACATGGAGCAGAGAAGTATGAGGAATCCATCAGTGTGGAGCCCCTGGAAGATAAGTCCAGAAGGCGATCACTTTCTTTGGAGGAAATTGATAATAAGTTGATAGATTTGTTACCGGACAACAAAACGCTAGACGAAGCAATGATTGCTTCAATTCTAGCCCCTGTTCTTGAGACACCGTCGACGACAATGGCTAAAGAGCAGAGAAGTATAATACACAAGAAGAGGCTAAAGGTTTTTCAGGACATTACACTATCCTTGAGTCCCAGAGCCTAACTGAATGAATACTTTATGGTTATTATTATGTCTTTCTTAGTTTCGTAGATATGAAGACGGGAGATGAACTTTCTCTCCTCATGGCCCCTACTTGTGTGTAGAGGGTGTAATGTTTCAGTATATGGGGGGAAGTCCTTTCTTTCCTCATGATCATTTCTTTTTACTATGAAATAAATACTAACCTTAACCTTCTTCTTCAGCCAATTTGGATTTGATCTGCGTCATTCATTGGATGAGAAATGCTAGTTATGACATTGTTCTCTCTCTCTCTCTCTCTCCCCCTCCCCTACTTGTTTGGCTTCTGCGTTTCTGCTGACTGGCTTCTGAATCAGGGTGAAATGTGGATTGTGTTTGGTTTTGAAACACAGTCCCAGCATTTCTAACTAAATCGGGACAACTGGATTTTGAATTTTAGGTCCTTCATGGAATAGGGGAACATGCACCAACATGCACCACTAATTACTAATGGGAAATATTCAAGTGAGAACTAGTTCTCCCGTATTACGTGAGAACTTTTTTGTGGGGCCCACATTTGGGGATGGGACCAAGGGGGATGGAAAGATCTATATGAGACCACCCCATGTATCAAGTTTGACTCCAAGCCCATGCCTTCATCCGTGGCCCACAAATTTAATGGCTTCATATTCAAAAAAATATTCAACCCTCGATCCAACGGTTCAGTGTCCATTTGGATGTGCCAATCTTTGGGATTAGTGACTATCAAGGGGTTTCCTATTGGTTGCTAGGTTTAGATGGGTTGCTGGTTGGGCCCTTCATCCGTGGCCCACAAGTTTAATGGCTTCATATTCAAAAAAATATTCAACCCTCGATCCAGCGGTTCAGTCCATTTGGATGTGCCAATCTTTGGGATTAGTGACTATCAAGGGTTTCCTATTGGTTGCTAGGTTTGGATGGGTTGCTGGTTGGGCCCCACAAAAAAGTTATCACATATAAAGTAGGGATGGAAATGTAATGCAGAAGTAGGGATGGAAATGTAATGCTGAGAGAATGTGTGCTTGTGTGTGTGTGTGTGTGTGTGTGTGGGGGGGGGGGGGGGGGGGGGGGGGGGAGTGGAATAATCACCATCAATTTAGAGATGGGAGAAAAATGAAAGTTATAATAAAAAAAAAGGTATACTGCACAAAGGGAGAAAAATGGGATAAATACCCGGGGGGGGGGGGGGGGGGGGAGTGGAATAATCACCATCAATTTAGAGATGGGAGAAAAATGAAAGTTATAATAAAAAAAAAGGTATACTGCACAAAGGGAGAAAAATGGGATAAATACCCCGTGGATTTTTTTCACCCGCAAAATAAGTATTACTGCACAAAGGGAGGTGCGAAATTTTCAATCCCCCACTGCACGCAATGATGATTAAAAGAATGGGACGGGAGAAAAATGGGTTAAATACCCCATGGATTTTTCACCTGCAAAATAAGTATTACTGCACAAAGGGCGGTGCGAAATTTTCAATCTCCCACTGCACGCAATGATGATTAAAAGAATGGGACGGGAGAAAAATGGGATAAATACCCCGTGGATTTTTCACCTGCAAAATAAGTATTACTGCACAAAGGGCAGTGCGAAATTTTCAATCCCCCACTGCACGCAATGATGATTAAAAGAATGGGACGGGAGAAAAATGGGATAAATACCCCGTGGATTTTCCACCCCAACACCAACCACAGGGAGTGGAATAATCACCATCAATTTATAATAAAAAAAAAGGTATACTGCACAAAGGGAGAAAAATGGGATAAATACCCCGTGGATTTTTTTCACCCGCAAAATAAGTATTACTGCACAAAGGGAGGTGCGAAATTTTCAATCCCCCACTGCACGCAATGATGATTAAAAGAATGGGACGGGAGAAAAATGGGTTAAATACCCCATGGATTTTTCACCTGCAAAATAAGTATTACTGCACAAAGGGCGGTGCGAAATTTTCAATCCCCCACTGCACGCAATGATAATTAAAAGAATGGGACGGGAGAAAAATGGGATAAATACCCCGTGGATTTTTCACCTGCAAAATAAGTATTACTGCACAAAGGGCAGTGCGAAATTTTCAATCCCCCACTGCACGCAATGATGATTAAAAGAATGGGACGGGAGAAAAATGGGATAAATACCCCGTGGATTTTCCACCCCAACACCAACCACAGGGAGTGGAATAATCACCATCAATTTAGAGACGGGGGAAAAATGAAAGTTATAATAAAAAATAAAAAGGTATTACTGCACAAAGGGGGAGGAAAATGGGATAAATACCCCGTGGATTTTTTTCACCTGCAAAATAAGTATTACTGCACAAAGGGCGGTGCGAAATTTTCAATCCCCCACTGCACGCAATGATGATTAAAAGAATGGGACGGGAGAAAAATGGGATAAATACCCCGTGGATTTTTCACCTGCAAATATACTGCACAAAGGGGGATGCGAAATTTTCAATCCCCCACTGCGTGCAAGGATGATAAAAAAAAAATCTCGCAGAGCTGCGGTGTAGAGATTGAAGTTGGGATGCATGTCATAAATTCTGATCCAGTTTTAATGGTGATTACTATAATTAAATCAAATTCATGGATGCATAATTTGATTGAAGTTGGGATGCATGTTTCATAATAATAGTCAAATGCATATTTCTTGTGACCTGGCCAACACTAAAAGATCCGAACTCCAATTATTATTGGTGCTATTAAATCTCCGCCAACCCAAGTTGTAGGGGCTTATCAAGATGCGCATCCTACCATTACCAGCAATAATAAAGCTATAAAGAATTAAAAGATTTAGAACAAAAACTTGGTGTACATGAAAAAAATAGACTACATTTTGCGTATGGAAGGGGAGATATAGAGTTTTCTACTTTGTTTAAGGGCACATATGCGCAGCTAAGATTCTGTTAAGAAAAGGTGAGGAAAAATGTTTTGAAAGGAATTATTTTTTGAAAGTGTTGCAGAGAGAATTTTCATCATTTGCTACAAATAATTGGTTTTTTGTAGGAACTATACAAACGTGTCTCAAAGGATAATGCAAAAATTATACTATAGACACGCAGGGGACTTCCTTTGACCCTAAATCCGCAAAAAATGACTCTTGTCTAACCTGAAAAAAATGACTCTTGTCTAACCGTTCAGGCCCTGACTGACCTGCACAGCCCAATTGATAGGTCAAGACGTCGACTTATTTTCTTCTTCTCATAGTCAGGGGCGAACCCAAGTGCAGGCATGTGGGTGCGGTCACAGCCACCAAACCGAAGTATGCTTTCCAAAACTAACTGAAAATTCTGGGTCCACTTTCAAAAATCCAATAAAAATAGTGGATCGACCCTCAAAATCCACATGAAAATCCTCGATTTACTACCAAAATCAAACTACCTATTAGAACCTGCACCCCTTAAAAAAGACCCTATGTCCGCCACTCATTATAAACCATCTCTCTTAAAAGAGAGAACTTATTTCAGAAGCTAATATAGAATCCAATTTTACCTCAGTCAGACCCGTATCCGAACCTTCTCGAACCCACACAACTCATTTCTCTCAGAACTCATATTAGAGCCTTCACATAAACCATTTATCTTCCCATCTCATCTCTACTTAATACTTCTAATTCGAACCTATGACAGAAAGCACGGGAGACGTTTATCTTTTTCTTCTTTTTTTCCTTCCGTGGGAGGGTTCCCAACCCTTTGGGGCAGGACTAATCCCTCTGAGCCTTGAGAAAAGCCGGGTAAACTCCCATATAGCCCCAGTGTGGTAGTGTAGCTTCGAACCTACAACCTCCAGGTGCAAACCGTGGTTCTAGCCCAACTGAACTACCCTTTAAAGTTGGAGATGTTAACCTTTCAGTATGAAGGCACCAGGAGTGCCCGCAAGGGCTGGATTAAATATTAAAACAAGTTCAGATTGAGGTAAAATCCAACACATTTGTTGTTTGCTAACTCAGTCAAGTGGGCCATAATGGACCCAAGCGCAGGGAACTCCCATGATGGTTCCCTAATTTATGGTGGAGTCCATCTCTCATGATGGTGGACCATATGGCCCCACAGCTAGTTTTATCTCAAGAGTCAAGAGTTCTGGACGTCCAATGACCTGCAGATTGAGGACCTGAGAAAGAATTATATGTTATCACTTCCCTCCATTGGATTGTGATTGCTTCTCCATCGGATTGATGAACCGCATCAATTTAATTGCAATTGAGTTTAGTTCTAGTTGATTCTTGAGTTCCTCATCTTCCCTTACCGCTGTGTTGTGTTTTAGGATTTTTAGGTATTATGAGATAGATGGATTTTCAGTCCGCATTACATCAATATTTCTAGGCCTGTTTGTTTGCATTAAAAATGCATAGAAATCGAATACAAAGGATGTACGCCATAAGTAGTTAAAAATGAAGAGCATCACTCAATTTTTAAAAATAAGTATCAAATAACCCTTCCTTGCATGGAAATAATATCAAAGGAAGATGGGAAATGAATAACCAGCCAGCAACTTAGTTTTATCATTTCCTATCTTCTTTCTATTCTAGTTCCATAAAAAGAAATTAATATTTGATTCTCATTTTTGAAACTTCACCTTTGGTCACATTTTTAATCACTTTTAGTATTAATCCTATGTATTCTTATGCAAACAAACAGGCCCTTAGAACCCGCATCAAGTGCATGTTAATGCTTGACACATTTCGAAAAATAGGTAAGATACTTATTGGCCTCAACCAGTAGACTAACCCCACCTACAACAGGATGCAGTGTTTGTGAGTCCATTGGCTAATTAGATACAACGGGGCTTTCAAATCTAGCCACTAAAATGGGTAAATTAGCCAAAAGTCCTTGAGCACGGTCTTCTAAGGCATCAAGGACAACTACTTTTTCTCTAATGTCTATAGTCCAGACAGCTGGAGATACTTTAGTGAGAGGTCCCTAATATGCCACGTCATGTATTTTCATGACTACTTTGCCCCATTCAACTGTGCCAGAAAACTTCTTCCTTCTTCTTCTCTCATTTTCCATTTTCCATTCCTTTCTATAGTTGCAGAATATCGTTGCAGAGCACCTTCCGTCGCCACCATGACTTCCGATTCTCTCTCTTTCATTTCTTCAAAGATAGACACAGTTTTACTTTATCTTGCTCTTTCATTTGAAGTCTCTTCCAAATCTCTCTTTCTCTCTACAACTGATTTGAAAGAGAGCATTTTGCATTTTTTCTTGTTTCCTCCCTCTCTTTTCTCGATTGGATTGTGGTAATCAAGTGTTTTTGTTTTGGATTTCGATTTTTATTAGAATCCGATTTTCCGTATTCTAACTTTTGGTGTCGCCGAGCTCAGATAAATTTCCCTAGAATCTCTGATAAACTGGACAGAAACTCAGATAAATTTGTCGAAGTTCTGCCAGAAACTCAGATAAATTTATCTGAGTTTCTGGCAGAACTCAGATAAATTTGCCAAATTTATCTGAGTTTTGGCAAATTTATCTGAGTTTCTGGCACAACTCAGATAAATTTATCTGAGTTTCTGGCAGAACTCAGACAAATTTATCTGAGTTTTGAAGAACTTTTCTGAGTTTCAAACAAATAGTTATGGGAAGTGGTGCTATCCGACGACCCACATCCATCTCTCCTTTCTTATTGCAGTGGTTGTGATTTATGATTCGCGTTTTCTTTCTCTACCAGCAGACAGAAGGAGAAGGAGTAGGAGCAGGGAACTATGGGAGAAACCAAACATGTTCTGGTTGTTGTATTCACAAGGTATCCTGTGTCCTAATTTCAAGAAAGCCCAAGTCAATCAATCTGTAAGTGGTTTTAACGTGTGAAATGATGGTCCAGGACCACAGTCCACAGGCTACATATCTGATCATAACCATGGTTTAAACAGTGAAAAGACTGCCTTAGAAGACTGATAAATTTATCTGAGTTTTATCTGAGTTTTGAAAACTCAGATAAATTTGTTTGAGTTTTGTTTTTGCTGACATGTACAAGGGCGTTTTTGTCCTTTTCAGTTACAAGAGGACTGCTGTCAGTATGATAAAGTATTGTGGACCGCTTGCAATAAAAATCACAGTTGAGGGACCTCCGCCCAAATGCCCCAAAAATATAAGTCCAATATATGTTGTCAGACATATGAATGTAAGAAAATATTCTCCTGCCCACAGTTCACATACAAACAAAGCAAGGGATATGTTCCCAGCTGGAATTATGGTTGGGCCCCACCTATTTTGACGCTCCTTACGCACAATACCTGTTAAAATTCTAGTTGGCTTTATCCTAAGCTCAACAAAACTCAAGTCCTAATTGAGTTGGATTTTCTATTCTTTTAGAAAGAGGACTGTGATGACAGAGAAAGAAGTCTCCTGGCCATAGAAGATGAAGGATGAAGACTCCTGGTTGCATAATAGAACTGTTGAAGAGTCCAGTTCGGGCCTCAAGCCATTTTCTAGTGAACCCGTTCGCTGTAGCAAGCCTGTACCGGGTCCAGCGGCAGAAAGCACGCTCGTTATAGCAAGCTGGGTTTCCAGCCAGATTCGGACTCTTTTGCGCTGATTTGTTTCAAACTCTTTCTTAGAGTTCTAATCTAATTCCAAAAGTCTTCTGCATGTACCCCATAACTTACTTCTCTCTTATCTAAAGATTGAAAATCACTTTGAGAGATTTTTTAGAGTTCTACATCAAGGGTATTTGGGCTGATTATTGAAGAAGAAGATTTCTTTTATCTCCATTGCTGATTGAAGCACCTTGAGACGCATCAAGGTGGGTTGAGTTTGCACCACTTTAAGAGGCATCAAGATCAAACACGGTGAAGGTGAACGGCGGGTAGTCCGCAAGTCCATCGCAATCCTTATGTTGAGTTGCAACTGGAAAAGATTATATGAGTCCTTGTAACTTTCTTTATATAGTGCTTGGCTTTTCCAGTGGTCTCTACCACCCATAGTTTTTTCCGAGTAGGGTTTTCCACCTTAAAAGTCGTGTGCCTCCTTTCTTTTGTAGTTGATTGCTTTTTATTGGACTCAGGTTAATTGGCTAGATTAATCCATTGGTATTGGAATTATGATTTGGGACCTTAGCCTGCATTAAGGCTTAAACACAATTTCTTCCGTTCCCATGCCAACCATGTGCAGGAGATGAATTTCCATGAATGAAAAAAGAATGATGCAACTTGAACACAAAACAATGTCAATAAAAGGAGGCATTTTAGAGAAGTTTGAAACCATCAGTATTATAAGAAAAAAGAATCAAGCTTGAGAAATGACTAATGTATATAATATACATTGGTTTATTTCAGCTTTACAACAAGCAATTTGAATAAAACCAGAAAATGGGGAAAACCCTGTCCAGCCACCCACAGTTCATTTAAGATTGCAGCAATTGAATCAAGCTTGAGAAATGACTAATGTATATATACATTGGTTTATTTCAAAATTATTGTGAATTTTACAGCAAGCAATTTGACTAAAACTAAAACCAGAAAATGGGGAAAACCCTGTCCGGCCACATTTCATTTAAGATTGCAGCAATTGACTTGCTCTGTCCAAATACATAAAAAGTAATATCATATGCTTTATGTTCTCCATTGGAATTCAACTTGCAGCCTTCCGTTCTTTGAGTCGATGAGATGGTACTTCTCATTGATCCGTTTATTACGGACAACATCCCCGAGAGTGACATCAACATAACCCAGAAGTTCCTGTTCGTCGACAAAATTTACCAGAAAACATACCAGTAAATATAATCATTGTAAATGATAAAAATAAAAATAAATAACATCCACTTGGGTCGCCACCAATCACTGGGAATGGGAGAATGGAATGCTAAAAATTAAGGCTAGATGTGAGTGAACCAATGAAAATTATGTTCTGCACATGTTATATTATTATAAGTCAAACAGAAGAATATACTGTCGGAACAGGTCATCAGACCAATGGAACTGTACTATTTGCTTGATGAAAAGTGATTT
The DNA here is from genome assembly GCA_028538565.1 of Umbellularia californica. Classification (NCBI taxonomy): domain Eukaryota; kingdom Viridiplantae; phylum Streptophyta; class Magnoliopsida; order Laurales; family Lauraceae; genus Umbellularia; species Umbellularia californica. The sequence goes on from JAPQWN010000007.1 coordinate 58,840,530, forward strand.
GATAAGTACCTTTGAGTGCAGGCCAATCCGCGGTGGTTTACTAATGACCTCTATATGCATCTTATCATGAATAGGTGGTTCCTCCAACATATACTCAAACTCATGTTCCCATCTTGGATCTCTGGTTTTCTTTACATGCTGCACCAAGTCAAGATCCTTAAAATAAAACGTCAAGCAACAAATGTATGCATCAATTCTAAAAATTAAGGCACATTTGGATGTACCCCAGGCATAAGAAGCTGTTTGAATGGTTAGCAAAAAGGACAGAAGGTTATTTTTTCTGTAGGCACATTTGAACAGTGAAAATTGGAAATCACATAAGTACTATTAGCAAAGTATTTTTTGGCCTCAAATCAGTATTGAAAATCTCAGAAGAACAGTATCCTGCCAAATGTGATTTCTGATTTCCATGCTACTCCAAATGTGTTGTTGAGTGAATAACCATCCAAAACCAATTGCCACGCTTAATACCCTAACTTATGCTGATACCTTGGTTTTCCTCTCCTCGCCTCTGAAAAGTACCCGTACATACGGATTTGTGTGGTGCTTTCCTTCGACATCCTGAGCCTCATGAACTGTAACCACTAGCATTCCACCACCTTCAGGAGCATTTGCGGGAGCAGTTTCTACTACATATCCATTTTCAGTTGAATCTTTCGTTAGATCATCCTCTTTAAAAGGCTTATATGTCAACTCGATAGTAAGCTGTCCACGTGACTTCTCGTTTTGAGGGTCGTTAGGATCCATATTTTTAAGCAGATTAAGTGTCAACATTTTTGGTTCATCAGGGGTAAGTTCTTTCAGAGGAATGACATTCATACCCATTTTCTCATGTTTACCGACCTGGAGATAAGGAAATATAACTGAATTAACATCACCAGAAGGCAGAAACTGTTGCAGATGTATCATAATATTAAATATGCATCACTGGATACAGTTCCCCATTTGGCCACCAATAAGACATCTATGACATTTCATTATAAAGATATCAAGCAAGGCCCACCCAAGATGGGCCCATCAAGTGGATGTCTAAGATTAACAAAATGTACATACCATTGGTACAATAAAATGTTATTTACCTTGATCAACCATCCATTGAATGAAGGAGAAATCATTACGTGGTTATCAGAGCTATCTGATTGGTGGGTAATATGAGGGTATCTTTGCAACTATGATGCCCAGATACAGCATGGACACCGCAAGGATACGGATTTTACATGTAAAAAGTGACGTATCTGATACGATACGACACGATATGTCGTCTATTTGGAAGTATCCGTGCATCATAGCTTTGCAATGAATGGTGGATCATATATCAATGGCTTGGGTCACCCTATAGAGGGTCCAACAAGCAGTGAGGGATCAAATAGTATTGCTGGAATTTTGACTGTATAAACATTTATATTCTGAGTTATGGTAGAAAGCCTGTGTAGAAATTCTGCCATGGACCACAAGGAGGAAAAATTAAAAATAACAATTAAAAAAAAAAACGTGAGAGAAAAGATAAAAAGGAAACTCATGCCTGTTCCCAATCATAGACATTAAATTCCAAGGCTTGAGATTCTGGATCTTTGATAACCATATTAAATTCCTCATTCCATTCCGGGTTTAGATTGCTGTGCTTCACTTTTGTCTTCTTTGATTGAAGCTTTTCTTCTGTGATCTTTAGTTTTACATACGGGTCTGATTTTCCCAAAAGATCCTTCTTCTTTAAATTAGATGCTTTAAGAACCTTAACATGTAGAATTCCAACAGGCCTCTTCTCCGCTCTGGCAAATTCATAGAGCATTTCACGTAGTCATTTTCAATTGCCAAATCAATAGAGAAAATATACCACAACTTCGGAATCTAAAGCATAAATTACTTTGTGGGGTCCATGACTTGTATTTCCAATGTTCGGGGCCACAGATACATGTTTGCAACCTGATCTTTGATAATCTCCTGCATAAACAAGTTGTATGAGGAAACAAAGAAAATCTTACTCACACAAGAGCACCACTCAGACAAACTTCTTATAATAGAGATAGCTAGTAATTCTACAGTAATTAAATGAAATGATCATTATTTATCTTCAAACTACTGAGGGCCTGTTTGTTGCATGGATTTGAGTTCCTAGGAGTTATAAGAAATGTATGCCTATCAAAGTGGCTAAAAAAAAAAGAAGAAACAAACTGTAAAGTTTCACAAATTCCAGCAAATAATATCCGCTTTGGTGGAAAATGATCGCCAACCCATCACCCTAGTCAATCAAATCCTACAGAAAGTCAGAAATCATTATAGAAAATCATTTAGTGCAAATAATCATTACAGAAATACACAGCATCACAGAAATAACAGTTTTCTTAGGCAAGGTGGTGGTGGCGGCGGCGGCGGTGGGGGTGGGGGACTCGTACAATAGAACTTTATTTTTTTTTTAAGCTGGTTATGGAAATAGAGTCCATTTTAAAGTTGATGATTGGGTGGGTAAAGGACCTTCGGTTTTTTTTTTTTTTTTCCTTAGGCTGCAAGTGTTATGTATCCACATGAAACAATGTGTCCTGGGATGTGTCATTTAGGGGGAGGCGTACATCAGTTTACGGAGTCTTTCGTATATGTCCATTTTGACTCTGCTTCTAACATTTCTATTTGCAGGATGAGGTTGACATTCATATCCAGAACCCATGTACCTCTTTGACCTCAACAGAGTCATTTTATCTAAGATCCGGTTCCATCTGCAGGATCTCAATTTCCCTGGTTGCATATATGACCGGGTCTAGTTCCCCCTGGTTTGGAGGCGGTCCATCGGTTGGCAGTAGCACATAAAGTGGCTGTGCTGGAAAATCTTAGAAGGGTATAAACTCAGGCGCTATTACTTATTATTGCTTTTTATGCCAAAAGGAAAAAGTCATTTATTCATGCACTGCAATATTTCCTTCTCTATTTGGTGCCACCTCTTGAAAAATACAGTCTCATATTGCAACGCAAAACCCTTCTAAGTAAATCTGTAAGATGCTTATAGAGTGGCCCTTTTTCATGGTTATGGATTGGTGCTCCTGAGGCTGATTTGTTTTGCTATTCTATGATAAATATGGAAAGAAAGGAACAGGGATTTTTAAAGCATTAGCATTCCTTATAAATGTCCTCTAATCAACAGTTATTTAAAGAATAGCAAAATGTGAAATGACAAGGACTATAAGAAGTTGAGTCTTGCTGAGATTCTACATAATTGGGAAACTTGTATGAATTGAGATCTCTCAAAGGAGATGGATTCTTAGATCCCTCCTAATAACATGCTAAAATTTAATGATGGAGAGGCAAGAGGTATATTCCTCCTAATGATATGCTAAGATTTAATGTTGATGGAAAGGCAGGAGGTATATCAGGTCCGACAGGTATTGACAGAGATCTTCATGATAGTAAATGGGAGGTGATGCTAGTCTTCTGTGAGCATAATGAAGTTAGAGATTCCAATGAATCTAAGTTGTTTTCCTAGTGTTACTAGAAGATCAAGTCGGTTTCTTCTTGATCTTTAGATCCATTTACACTTATCCATAATAATATAACATAAGGATATAATGCAAATGAGGTTTTTCTTTTATCTGTTTGCCCATCCAGTAACTACAAGCCTGCTTAGTGCCTACCCACTTTCTTGCATTAAAAATTCAAACCGACCATCAATCATGGATTTAGAACTCAGCCAAGTTGACTCAACCAAGTCGCCTTTCGTTCCGATCTGAAGTCCCAGTCCTCCTTCACTTTAACCAAGTCCGTCCCAAATCAAGTTCAGATTAAGAACACCAAGTCCCACTCCTAATCAATCTTTCTTCTTCTGTTCGCTGTGACCTTGGATGTAAAGTTGCCACACCTTAGGGACTGAAACTTCTCCACATTCATCTTTCCCTCTAACGGAAGAAAGAAAAACAAAATCCTCACCCTAGAAATCAGTAGAAGCTTGCAAAGGGGGAGGATCTAGTGAAATGAGAATGAGATATGCAATTTTGGACATTTAGAGAGCCATTCAAGGGCCCAAAGTGTGAATCAATCCGACTCAATTCAAAGGGGGACTACTTGATCCCAAGTGTGACTTTGAGAGCCTTGAGGCACGCTACAAAACACCCGGGTGTTTTGTTGCAAAGAAACGTCCCTTTTCTAGTTGGCTAACATAGTATTCTCTGTGCTAAGTTTTAGGAAGAAAAGTCAAAGCATTTAAATGCCTACTTTCTCTCGAAAAACAAAGTCTTTCTTCTTTTCCCTATTTTTCCTCTTCTTTGAAAGCAATACCTAAATACAAAGACCCCAACGACAGTTCATACATTTCTAATTTTCCTAATCCTCAATAGGCTCCCCCTTTTTTATGAATCAATGGCAGTGATTTGATAGTTATCAAATTCATCCCATAACATATAAGACACGTGACAAATCATGATCTATTTATTCAATCATGGGCCTCACTTTAAAAAAAAAGAAGAAGAAGATCAGTGGTGACGATTGAATGAGGTTATCATACTTGCCCCAATGGAATATGCTCTATGAAATGAATGAAAAGGGCCTTAAGACAGAGAAAAAACGTTGCATGGCAACATTACAAACCCATCAATGGGCCCCTTATATAAAGTTTAAACTGCTAAAATTCATTGGTCGGATAAATTAAATCCATCCGTGGGGCCCACTTATTTTTCTGATTGAATCAAATCTAGTTACTCATTTGATTGATGTCAAATTGGGAAAAATGCCGCTCCATGGGGTAAAGAAAATTTTATGAGTGGGCCTCCTGATTAAATTATAGAAGTACTTTCATTGCAACAGTGTAAGTCCGTAAGTGGGCCCCTCTTAGAAAATTCACGGCTAAAATTCATAGGTGGATGCATGTTAAAGATCCAACACCAATTAATCATCAGATTGATATCAATGGGAATAATGCTAATCCATTGGTTAAGTATTGTGAAGGTCTTGGATTTACCCAAAGGCGTGCCCCACTGTATAAAATAAAGAAGGGTAAAAGAGAGGTAAATGAAGAACAACACACTTTTTTTTTATAACAGAACGGCCTACTTTATCTTCTCCTATGTTTTTCTCCCTCCATTTCCCTCCATTTTAAAAGAATCTCCTAAAAAGAGGGAAAACAAAATAAATTTGAATGGGGCTTTAAATAGGAGGCACCTTTTTACTGTTGTCCCCAGATGGTTGTTTCTAATTGGATTTTAGACCCGCGAGAGATGCCTTTTTTTAAAGGGTCATTTTGTAGAACTCCTATATGTTGTTGTTGTTGTTGTTGTTGTGTTTAGGGAGATGCTCTTGTGAGAGTAACTCTCACGGTACTGTGAGAGTAAGGGTGGGGGCCCTCACATCATCCCTACTCTCACATTATCGTGAGAGTTACTCTCACACGAGCATCTCCCATATATATATATATATATATATACATACATACATACATACACACATATATATAGGAGGTGCTCTTGTGAGAGACACTCTCACTTTACTAAGAGAGATAAAGGTGGGGGCCCTCACATTTAAATTGTTGGTATTGGATATGGATGTGAGGGCCCCCACCTTATCTCTCATAGTAAGATGAGAGCATCTCTCACAAGAGCACCTCCCTACACACACACACACACACACACATATATATATATAACGGGTCACCCTCTCATGTAGAAGTCTACATGGATTCACCTTGCGGACTCCCTTGAGAGCTAACGTGGTGCCACAATCATCACGGGGAAGGTGGGGATCAAAAGATCTAGATGGGACCTGCCTATATTAAAAATATGAACTTTTTAAAGTCCATTAGATCATCCTACATCCTAACACCTTGATCCATTACTGTCAAGTTTAATGGAGAAGACCTCATTTTTAGGGTTTTATCCAACAGCAAGTACAAGTTGGATGAGTATCAAATTTGAGCTTGTGCCAATTCACAAAGGATAGTGGGTGTGAGGGTGTTGGATGGATCATAGGTGGCCCCAAAAGGGAGTCTGCATGGTGAATCTCCTTGCAGATGTCTGCAGGAGAGTGGGTGGCAATATATTTATGTACAAAACTTTCCTAATAATGTCATATAATCAACCATTATCAAATAGACAAGTTAAGATTTAGGGACAACTGATAAAGCCAAAGAATGGTTCAGAATGAGCATATATTAAAACATGGAAGAAGAGAAAGTATCATGCCTGAACAAGTCTGTACAGACCAGGAATTGACATAACATCTGCTCCCATAACTTTTAATCCAAAATCAACATGTGGCTAAAAAACAAAAGAACTCTAGTTAGGAAAAAAGGAGAAGCCCAAAAAGAGACAAATGATGCAAGACTCACAATAATATATTTGCTCATTCTTGCACACCTTTTCCATGAGTGATACCAGTATTTTTGCAAAGCACGGGAAACTTGGGACCAGCGGCTTTAGGGTTATACGAGGCACAGCAAAGACTTGCAAATCCACAAGCTGAAATTAACAGAAAAAGGTTATTAAAATGTTCAGGTTGAAGATTCAAGTTATGATGCACAGATACACCATGGATACGGCAAGGAAACGCGATAGACATGGCATTGACACGGATTTTACACATAAAAAGTAAAGTATTGGATACGATACGACACGATACGTTGCCCATTTTGAAGTATCAATGCATCATAGGTATAGACACAAGGAACTTTAGAAAGAAAGCTCAAATTCGCAAACTATAGTAATTCGTCAGTTTCCAGAAGCAGCAGACGCCCAGATTAAGAACTGAAATGAAATGAAAATAAAACATAGAACAAGTCAATTACCTGAACAGTTGCTTTCATCCCAAATGCTTTAACCACAAGAAGGACATTTGGATTTCCAGCCCATTTTAAGGATGGTTCCACAATTAACTCCTTTTCATCAGTTACGTAGACCTTCATTCCTGCCAAAAATTAAACAAGAGTGGCAAATCATAAATTGTACAAAGAATATATATATATATATATATATAGGGAGATGCTCCTATGAGAGATATCTCTCACCTTATATGAGAGATAGGAGTGGGGGCCCTCACATTTAAGTTGTTGGCATTGGATATGGATGTGAATGCCCCCACCTTATCTCTCATAGTAAGGTGAGAGCATCTCTCATAGGAGCATCTCCCATATTTATATATATATATGTGTGTGTGTGTGTGTGTGTGTGATTATGACGATGATGTATGTAAACATCAATCAACAACGGACACAGAGGAATAAGAAGTTTGTCATTAAACACATAAAATCACGACCAACTAAAAAAAAAAAAAAGTGCCCACTAGAATTTAAATAAAGAAATATGCACAACTTCACCTTCAGAAATCTTTGCAAAGGAATATTCAACAGGATATCAGAAAACAAAACTAGCCAAAAGCTAGAGGGATGATGTAATGATCTAGGCTAAAGAGGATTCCATATGAAACAAAGAATGGAAGAAAGAAAGATGAGACAGAATACAATGCTTCTTCGAGCATGAGGGCAAGGAAAGACACTTTTCATAGAAAGGAGAAGGAAAGAGACTTAAAAAATAAAGGATAAAGGAGGAGCATAGATTATTTACATCTAGATATGTTACACCCCGTCCCGAATTAATCATGATTAACACTAATAAATTGAGATTAGTGTGGATTAATCGTGTTTAATTGTGTTACTGATGATTCATGACTCAAATGGATCAAATTAGTCACAAGTGAATGCATTGAACTTAATGAACTGAATTTAGGAGAGACTAAGTTAATTGAGTTGGTTTTAGACTCAAAGTAATGAAATTAAGGACTTTTCCGTAAACACAGATTTTCGCGTATTTCGTTGGATACGGTAAAACTTGATATAACTTTCATAATATACTCGATTTCATTTGACCTCAAATGAATGAAATGAGTTCTGGCTGACTCAAAATGGAAGTAAGCTTAAGAGTGGGGGTTTAAATGCAAAATTGCATTGTATATAGGTTCAAATGAACCCAAACGATCATTCACTTGATGATTCCAGAAGAAACTACAGCCCTAAAGTTCTTCTTCCTTTCTTCCATTTTCTTCATCAATCGTTCAAAGCACACAAGAAGTTTTCGGAGGAAGAACTTGCTGACTTCATCTCTTTCATCTTCCTCATCATCATCATCTTCAACTTGCTTGGTTTTCTCTGGTATCAAGCTTTGATAGAGAGGGGGTTTTTGTGACAAATTCAAAGTAAAGGAAAGTATAAACCATTGATTTATGATTAATTGCTAGATTGCATGGTAGAGTTGATATTTCAGCTCTATTTTACTTAGAATTGAACTGTGCATATGGTTATGTGAATGAATGAATGATGGAAAGGAGTTGTGTAATATGAATTGATGTTTGAGAAGGGGGCAAGAGTTCCTATAATATGTGTTATACAGGTTGAAGATGAATTGGAGTTCATAGAAGTGTTGGAAGACCTCAAAGAGCTCAGTTTCAGAATTTCGTTTCAGAAATTCTAAAGCTCTATACATTGTTCGGTTAGCCGAACAGGTGACCGCCAGGTGACCGACTGCACCTATGTCAGTTTTGTTAAAAAGGTCAACTTTCGGTGACCGAAATTGTCAGTTAGCCGAATTCTAAAGTTCGGTCAGCCGAATAGGTAGCCAAAATCAGAGAAAATTTGTAAGTCTATGGATTTGTAATTGTAGGTGACCGAATTTAATTTCGGTCAGCCGTATCATGGATTTCGGTCAGCTGATAGGGTGACTGAACTAGTGACCAAATAAGTGGAAATTGTCAGGGAAAGTGAGCTTTTGGAAAGCTGACCGTGAGTCCGTGAGTAACCGAGATAAATTCGGTTAGCCGCATTCCAGATGTCGGTTAGCCGGAAAGTAACCGAAACATTAATCGAAATTGTTGAAATTTCAAACTAATTTCTAACTTTTCCGGTAAAAAGCCTATTGATCATGTCAAGGCTGTTAATATTGTTTATACCTCCATAGGTGTTAATTAAGGGGACTTTAATCTACAAATTTATATAAATTGTGGTGTCCATCGAGAATAACATGTACATTAAATAACTGAGGATTACACCTGAATGGTTGGTATTAATTAAAAGAATTTGAAATGAATTGAATTGTGTCCGAAATGGATTATAAATGGAATTGAATCCGAAAAGGATTGTTTATTGAATTGAATCCATTACTTTGAAATTGAAATGGAATAAATATATTAAATTGTATTAATTCTTGAGTCTGGCACTACATAGTGATTTTGTTAATGCTCATTAGAGCTATTCCTACTGCAGTAGATGATTTGGGAGTATTCCGGAGCTCCGTGGCGATGCCAGTAGTCCCTGGCCCGGGTACTGATAAATCCCATAATATTTAATATTTGTAATGATTCCTTCCGTCTATGGAAGGTGATTCTTTCATTTTAGGGAAGATGTGATTTGAAATAAAATGCTATTGTAGTTGCCAAATTTGAATAAAGACTCTTATTGACTCTGGATTTTTATTGTATTGTCTAACATTGAATTTAGATAGATTAAATATGTAATTGAGCATATATGATCGTAGAGTCGTATTCACAGTATTATTGATGGCATTATAGGCCCAGCTGCCCATGTCGGTCCTGCTGAGGCCGCAGTACCAGCAGAGGAGACCGCTCCAGTTCCTTTAGGAGGACTAGTAGAGTAGAGATGATGCGATATTATATGCATATGATATTGAAAACGATAACAGAAAAGAAAACTTTTGGAAAGGGAATTGGTTTTTGAACATTTTATACTTATCATCCTTGCATTGTATTTAAATATGCAATTAGTCGTTTTACACAATATAAATGAAATTTTGTATTGTAAAATGAACATTGTATATTTGTATATGTTTCCGCATAAATATGTATTTGATATCCCTTGTGAATTCCGTTTTATTCGAAGTTCACGGGAGTAAGTATGGGCGCGACTCGGGATTAACTCGGATTTAATCTTAATCTCGGGCTGGGGTCGTGTCAAGATACCTAATTAAATCAGTTAAGGGAAGCAAAATCTAATTGTTGTCGTGAACCCAAACTCGAAAATCTTCAATCAACAAAAAATTAGTATGCAACACAACTATGTATGTCATATGCACTATTCTAGAAACTCAGTAATGTTCTACATAGTCTACACTGCACTAATTTACCTTTCGACTTGCATCAACATATTCCCTCACTCCCTCACTTCTAAACCAAAAAAAGAAGAAGAAGAAACCCTTAAGTATTTGTCAAGAAAAAAATAAAAATAAAAATATAGGACAAAACCCTTAAGTACATTTGAAAGTTCCTATCACATGTTTATTCCTTATTTATGTTTGAAACCTCTCCAACATCCCAAAAAATCTTAAGAGGTTTCTTTAAGAACTAGATAACCTCTTAAAAAATAGAAACACTAATGAAAAAAGTAAACAATTATTAATATTATCCATAAGGCCATGGCTATTTCCACCTAAACAAATTGCTTGAATTGTAAGATTCATTAAAACGAGTATCAAATAGTAAGATTCACACGTGACTTCAGCGAATGTGATTCATTATACAGATATCTTTTTTTTTTCTAGGATTTGATACAAATAGTAGGATTTGGGATACTGATTGTAGGATTCTAACAACTATGTATGTGTCTATGAGTTTTCAGACTGGCTGGTACAAGTACTAATTCTCATACTCTGCAAATAAAAGAAGTACTGACTAATGAGTAATGACCCTATTAATCTTAATTTTCAATCACTTATCTTTTTCCTAGGATTTGATACAAATAGTAGGATTGGGGATACTGATTGTACGATTCTAACAACTATGTATGTGTCTATGAGTTTTCAGATTCATACAAATACTAATTCTCATACTCTGCAAGTATACAAAGTAGTAACTAATCTAATGCCCTTATTAATCTTAATTTTCAATCAGTTATCCAGTTTGATGTATGCTTTTTTGTTTAACATTTACTAAGATTACATATTTGACTACTCTTTAACTATATTTCAATAATTTTGAAATTTTGTACTTTTCTTTATGTAACAACTTCATGTATATTAAAAGCAATATGACGATACATGATACATATAGCCAACGCATATAGTTTTTTCAAGCAGTTGATTAGACTATGTAACCACTTTTCAAACTTTGAATGCTACAGAGTATCTTCTTTGCATAAGCTGAAAGAAGACTTGGTGAAAAGTAGAATGACTACCGTCCTAGGTTTGTGTGTGCGCATATATATATATATATATATATATATATATATATATATATGGGAGATGCTCCTATGAGAGATTGGGTGGGGGCCCTCACATCCATATCTAATACCAACAACTTAAATGTGAGGGCCCCCACTCCTATCTCTCATATAAGGTGAGAGATATCTCTCATAGGAGCATCTCCATATATATATATATATGTGTGTGTGTGTGTGTGTGTGTGTGTATACATATATATAGGGAGATGCTCATATGAGAGATGCTCTCACATTACTATGAGAGATAAGATGGGGGCCCTCACATCCATATCCAATGGCAACAATTTAAATGTGAAGGGCCCCACTCCTATCTCTCATATAAAGTGAGAGATATCTCTCATAGGAGCATCTCCCATATATATATATATATATATATATAGAGAGAGAGAGAGAGAGAGAGAGAGAGAGAGAGAGATATTACAAATAGAAAATGCAATGTTGATGGATTTAATGGCCAACTAACCTTGAAATGTTGGTGGCAGGGTACCTAAGGTAAGAGCTTCAAATTCAACTGAATCAATTTTAAACTTCTCCATATTTTGAGCTATAATTGGCTTTGCAATTTCCTTAGATATCTTGCAGATCGCCTGAGTACGGAACAAGTTATCATAAAAATGAAATTATGAATCAACTCAAGAATCATGTCATGAAACAATTTATTTAAATCGGCTCAAATATTCACACCTTGTCCAGATAAGGCCACATGCTTTCTAGGAATTTGTTGAGCCAATCAACCTTAAAGAAAGTAAAACAATATCAAAGGAGTAATATTAGAGACTACAGCATGCACAATTTGGATGAAGGAATTGGAAATTCCCATCCATCAGATTCATAAGACAAAGTCAATCCAAAAGGAAACATGCACAAACACTAACATACATACTCGATCATAGTCTGGATTTTTCACCCATAGAGGTATTTCAGGAAGCATGCGCTGCAAAGACTTTGAGTCTTGTTCAACAAGTGGCCGAACAGTGGGATCCTGACATAGTAAAGAATGGAAACCTCTGAGTGCTGCATAACTAAATTGATCTTGGTTTTTCTATCGAGTTTTGCCAAGTGCATCTGTAAATAACTGCTTGTGCGAGTATCAATACAATGATGAATTATAAGAAAAAGGGCAAACAAAGTATCACAGGGAAGAGATGCCTACCTACAAACTACAATCTTTTAAAAGTCTAATGCACAAAAGTACATTAAAATAATATAGTTATGTAATTATGCTACACATCAACATAAATCAAAACCAAGTTACACTACATATTGAAAAAATGAAACTGTATCAATGACATGAAACCATGGTCTATGCAAGCAGTCCAGTTGGGCTTGGTTCTGAGCTGATTGTGCCAGTTTTAATGGGCCTTCGAAAATATCGAGTTTTCAAGGCCAAGTCAGCCATGGCAAGCCCTACATGTAACATTACAGTTATTTTTCTTATATCTCTCTTCTTCCTTTTTTTTTTTTTTTAAGAATACTTTGAGAGTAAGTTTCACTAGACCTCCATTTACCCAATGTACTTGACCAAAACAAAATCAGGTATGGACCTAGTTTTTAGGGTTGGGTCCACAGGTTTAGACCCATTTAAGTCAGATCCAGGACAATTAGGATCTACAGTCATAAACTTAAATCCAAAATAATGCACTTGTAATTTGTATGCACCCAAAGTCAATTCCTACATGAAATCCCTCCAATTACACATGTCTCAGAGCTGGATTGATGGTTCAAGACAACCAGAAATTGTCTTTTTATCCCCTGTTGCTTTTGCATTTCTCCTCATGGAAAATTCTCTTTTTTCCCCTTTTAGATTATCTTTTTGTCACTCTTCAATGGCCTGGAGCTTTACACTTGCCCAAAAATAATTTAAGGGGTCATTTGTCTGAACATCATGTTTGTTTGCATTATTTTAGGCATATGATGCGTAAATGATGTGTGAAAATGGTGTAAAAATGAGGTCATTTATACACCAACATTGTCACACCATAATAGGTGTCAAAGTGATTCACACGCCCTCATGCATGCAAAAAGGTGTCAGTACACTTTCTACACAGTAATTGCATTCTTGTGGGGCCCATCAACTGCATTTACTTTTCTCATTCTTATGGGCCCCATATTTGTAATCAAATCTGTTCAGTTTGTTTATTGAACTAATAGACCTCAAGATATTTAAGCTGATTATATTAAATCTTCATAGATTTTGAGCAATTAGTACAAAAAAAGTCCCAACCAATATATCTAAGTTTCTGCACTTCTGTGGGGCCCTATTCAAGATCTAAACCATTCTATACTCTTGTATTAATGGTAAATGGTAGGAGGTTTAGTATCATATCTTAATTCTTAATGGATTTTGAGAAATTTGTGAAAAACGTCAAAAAAATCCAAATAAATCCAAAACTATTGGATGTACTCATTTACCCATGTGAAAATGGTGATTTTGAAAAACATGGTAATGTGTTTCAAATGTGTGTGTAAAAGGGAAATGACCCTCTAAAACATTCATATCTGGTATTTTTTTTCCTTTTCAGAAAAGTAAGTGTATATATTTCCAAAGGGGGATGTAAAAAGTACAAAGAATAACAGATAGCAGGAGGAATCTCCACCTCACTTGGGCATCTCCTACTAAGAAACACAACCAAGGTGGGTGGAGCGAAGCCACTCTAAAACAAAACCCAAGGGAAACTAAGCCCTTACCAGTACTGTCAATATATCTAGGAGGGTTCTGGGAGGGTTTTAGTTCAACTGCAATCTCTGAAATCATAGAATTAAAACTCGGACAAAGCTGAGATTAATCAGTACTCATTCAAATGGAAGAAAGGACCCAGAGCTATTATATGATTTATACTGATTCATATATCAAATAACTTAACAAAATCCACCTTACAAATCAGAGGGCTCTCACCCAATTTGATCAAAAACAAGGAAATGAACAAGAAGGTAACCTGAGCCCCAAAAAAGAATAAAATTCATTTAGCTGAGCATGCTGTTATCCTCTCAATATACTAACCAATGAGTCTACTGTGATTTGAAAGCATTTGGTATTTAAACACACAGCATGTTACGCAATACACGGTCAATGCAATTAACAACACCATCTAATCTCTGGTCTTCTCTGTAAAAACCAGCTATCATGCCATCAAAACATTTCCCAGTTATTCAAATCCCCATTTCTTGATTAAAGATCTAATACTTTCTTTCAGCAGTGGATAATTCTAATTACCCACAAAACTAACATGGAATATAAAGAACGATCAATTCCTATCATCTGAATCAAAATCAAAGCAAACATAACTGAAAAAATATTCAGAATAACCAAGATTAAGGAAAAATGCAGATGACTCACCTTCACATCATTGGGTTGAAAGTAGATGAAGAGGAAATACCCTATAACAATCCCAATGAAGATCCCCACTCCAAATCCACAAAAGCCCAACAAAGAACTCAAAAGACCCATCACCAATCTTTCAAAATCTCAGATTCCTCTTTTCATACAAATCAGAAAAGCAAACCAAACAATCACCAGAAAACAAAATCCTTGTCTTCCTTTCCCATTATCTTCTCCTTTTGGCCCACCAAATAGTCAAAGCACCCTCTTCTCTCTCTCCCCCAAAACCACCAAACTGCCAACTCTTTCTGCTTCAAAACGAAAAACCCAGTTACGGAACCACAAGAGAGCAAGACCCTTTTCGTTTCTCAAACTCCCCACTCTCCCAAACCCATCAAAGAATCCAAACAGCTCCCAAATCTCCTCCTTTTGCTTCAAAACAGAAAACCCAGATGTAAAATCACAAGGAAACAGAACCCTTTTCTTCGTGGGATGGATCAGCGTTATCTCTACCAGAAATCCATGAGGAGCATTAACACTCAGAATCGTTTTCTTATCCCATAAAGCAAGGAATTTAATTACAGGAGCTAGGACAGTCTGTAACGCATGTGAGTGTGGGGCAGGAATCGTTTGCTACAGTTACAGGAACAAGGGAAATGTGACTCTGAAAGAAAAGGTAGATGAATTGATCTGATGGAATCCCTTTGTATTCTCCGAAGCCTCTATTCCATCTCCTGGTTTTCTTATTTAATTAGTTTCTAAATGCTTCTTGGTTCCGGGCTTTTGCATTTGTTCCCAAACTACTCTTCTTGTAGTTGACACCTTCCCTGGGAGGATGGATAATAAGAATAGGATACAGGGCATTACAACGTTCGGTTGTTTTGATGCGTTGGTATTCCCAAAATAGTCAAAACAGATCAGCACAGCGAAGCTGTCAATGACGGAAGGAGTTGTCTTTTTGTAGATTTTTCAGGGTTCGGATTTTCTCTATTTTGGTCTCACTGGTTCCGGTCGGATTTCACTTGGGGTTTTCTTGTTGGATAAGCTCATGAATTAAATCAGCTTTGTCACATTATCCTAAATTATAATTTTTTTTATCCTTTTCTTTTGTTTTTGAGATTTAAATCACGGTGAGTAAAGGTTTGATAAGCATAAAATTGGGCATCCTACTGGATCCTTTTAGGGATAAAAGTGTGATAGGAGCTCAATTAATAAAAAAAAAGGCCCAAGTGAGTCTTGTAGAGGTTGTTTTTACACCAGTCCAAGACCCAAGAAGGCTCACACAAGTGGAAAGAGTGACAAACCTATTGTTTGTTTTTATTAAAACACGTAAGAATTGAATACATAGATTTTATTTTTAAATGAGCTCCATTAAAAAGGTGTAGGGTGAATAAAATGAGATGAGAGGTGAGGGATATGAGGTATCAATGTAGATGGAACCTTATGAATTACTTGGGTGTTGCTAGGTGATTTTTCATCTTCCCTGATTACTTTCTAGTAAAGCGGAGATTATTTAATGAGTGTTTGTATATATTCACCTTGTATCTTCAGTTTTTAATAAGTTATAATATGAATTTCTAAGTATTCAATTCATATGTATTCTATACAAATTGTTTAATGTAAGTGCATATCAAGTACTGTAATCTTTCAAAAAAATATATATATTGTAGTTCTATAAGTGGTTAAAAATGAAGAAGTAAATGTTAATATCAAAAAATGACCAACAAAGGCGGAGCTAGTATATGGGGGTGACATTGCTAAAAGTGGCTTGAGATTTCCATTTTTATAAAAGGGCTTTTTTAAAACTTAAAGGGAGACTGGTCCATATCAGTGCACCCCTCCCCCCAAGTTCCGCCCCTGAACGCTAGGAAAGTTGAGGTCTCGTCTACATATCTTATATCTTTCATCTTTCACTTCTTTATTTATCCTCCGGTGGAGCTCATTATACCATAAATTTCTGTGTACGAAATTTTTATGTGTTTTTTAAAAACAAATAGGCCCTAAAGCATAAGGAATTGATTTTATATTACGCTCGGCTTTTCTAAATTCTGGTGCAGCACTGTTTATTTAATGTGAATTTTTTAAAATAAATGGAGTTGAAATGGCTTTTCTATTAAAGTCCACAAAATATCATGTTTACAAACCCAGGACAAATAACAGTGAAGCCCTAGTGATATCAATCATTTATAAAAGGGATTTTGCCGGTACAAATATCCTAAGACCTGACATGACATTCGTTTGTCGACTGTTGAAGTTGAACAAATTTCCATAGCGCTATCCATGCAATATCTAGAAATATGTGATAGCACATATATTACACAATAAGATATCCTTGTAACGTATGATATCACACATCTCGTGATGATATCCTACACCCATAGGACATTACACCTTTATTGTATAAAAGCTCTATGGAAAAGTATTTAAACTTCAACCTTCTAGGGGTAAATATTAGGTGTAAGGGTAGCTGTACAGTCAAAATCCCTTTATAAAACACATAATAAAATATCATGAAAAATAAAAATACAACTCCCAATCATGTTAATCATTAATAAAAAAACCTAATAAAATATCATGAAAAACAAAAATAGCTTATAGCAATCAATTTGATAATTGACCTTGCTTTATTGGGGTGAAATATGATGACAAGTCACGAATGAGGAAGCATTTATTTTGAGCAATTCAACTTTTCATAAGTTGACCCCCACTTAATTAAATCCCCTTATTTTAGCAGAATTCCTTACAAGAATTTGTGATGTTGAGGATTTTGGGCAATAATTTAATCTAGCCCATTAACATTTCCAAACTATATTTTTCTTTACTAGAATTCTTAATTTCAAGTTCAACCACCAAGTCATTGTTATCCTTTCGAAAAAATCAATGTAAGCCTCTAGAATTCCCAAATTCTCCTTTGCATATTTGGATGCTCCACAGCAAGAAGGACTCAATAATTTCACCATAACAGACAACTTTTGGAGAACTACAAAATCTATAGACCTGAATTCTTTAAAAGAAACAGGCCTCGAAGGCCTCACAAAGTTTCCAGTATAAGTAGAAACCTTGTATGGAAACAGATTATCAGTCCGACTTACATATGCATCATCCCGAAAGTCCTTATTTCTCTTCTTGATTTGTTATATATGCATGAGTCAGGAAGATAATATATAAGTGATGGTACCTTTTTAGTGGTGTAGATTTTTCAGATATAGCCCCATAGTAGATTTATATGGATGGATTCAGGGAATTCTCTAAATCCCGAGTATCCTTTCCTGCCACATGGATGGTTCAATAGTTATTATTGGGCCCATATCACCCATATTAAAAATCATACATTATGGCATTGTTATCATGGATCTATGTGGTTTCATTTTAACATTTTTTAAAAAAATAAAATAATAATTTATATCGGCCTGAAATCCTTGCATCCCAACACCAATATAGATGTTAATATACTGCGTATCAGTTTACCCATGAAAGAAGTACTGTGTAATATCAATTTCTTCAAAGGCTAGCTGATAGGAACTTTCCAATGTAAATATGAGTTTTTTACAAAAAAAAAAAAGCCCCCATATTGAAGCAGCGCAGGGAACGAAGGAGGTAGCCAACGGGCTATTCTCCAAGCCAAACAGCTTAGGATAGGGTGTCTAGGTCTCACACCAAAGACAAGAAGAGAAACTCACGTTGAGAGAGAACCCAATTTTGATTAAATTTCTATATATCCCAAGAGAAGGGATTACTTCCTATATATAATAGAGTGATAATCATAATTTTAGTAATCAATCTCTACTAAAGACTAATAATTCTAAGAAACAATTAAATTAAAAACTTCCTAATCAAAACAGTTAAAGAATTCTACTAATTCTAGGATTCTGAAGAATTTGGAAACTGCCAATTCAATTCTTCTTTACTTCTGGGCCTTGTGGGCCTTGAGCCTTCTGGAGTATACTTTCAATGGCCCAGTAGTCTGGCCTGCATCACATATTTTTCCCAAAACCTCAAAAACACCCCTCTACTTTGTACTTTTACTTAAATAACCCTTGATTAACAGTGAAGCTCAAGCAAAAGAACTGCGTTTCCACTCACCCCGTTATCCTTCTATATTTAGAGGAGTTTTCCTGAAAAATCGCCTTAAATGTCCACTGACAAAAAACGGCACCAGTACTTCCATATGACAGGGACCACTTTCTTCATTTTTTTTTAATTAAAGTTTTTATTGAGCAACGACGTCGTCGCTCATATAAACACTACAGAACCCCCAAAATTCTATTTTTCCTTTTTTCCTCCCCATCGTTTTCCCCTGCCTGGAGATTTCATTGCTTCATTTTTCCTCAACAACCTGCAATGCGGTCCAAAAGGTCATTTTCCAACCTCCTTTGGATTGACGTGGTGGTATTCTTCTTAAAGGTATTCAGGGTACAATGCCTACACTTCTTTACTATCCTGAAATTTGGAGTTTTGCACTATCATTGATGGGTCTCCCATTGTGTTCTCCCGATTTTCATCCAGATATCCTTTATCTTATATTTCTTGCATTAGCTGTTACTATTTTTGCCGAGTTTCAACCCTACTTAGCTTCCTTTTGACTGCCTCCCTGTTGTCTTGAATGAGCTTCAACAATGTGAAATTCGCGCATATAGCGATGTTATTTCCAACCATATAGGCCAAGTGGAATTTCAATCTCATTTTTGGTTTATCCCACCTAAGCACTTGTTGTCGTAGAGTTTGCATTGGACATTTGATCCATCTAATTTGGTGGCAAACTGCCAAGGAGGGTATGTTCTGTTGGTTTTCTACTAAGTGGATTTGGCTATGTTATTATATGTTGTTTTGAACTGCATTTCCACTCGCCCCGTTTTTTTTTTTTTTTTTCTTTTTTCTTTTTTTTTTTTTTTTTTTTTTTTTTTTGCTGCATCTCCTTGAAGTTCAGATTCTTCCTTCTTGTAATCCCTTTCTTTCTTCTCTCTCTGTCTTTCTGTTTTCTTCTTTCCCGATTAGGGCTTGTTCTGTTCTCCTTCTCTTTCAATAAACTTACCCATTATACAAAAAAAAAAAAAAAAAAAAAAAAAAAAAAGAATTGGTTGAGAGACACGAAGGAGCTGTTCCAAAAGTGATGTTATAAACATGGTATAAGAGCCTTGATTCTGCCAGCCATGGGTGTGGGAAGAGGTATCATCTGGGTACATGCCAAGTGTTTGACAAAAAAAAACTTAATGACTAAAGCATGAAAATTGGTCAAACCAGCCAAGAGTTTTTGAAAAAGTTGGAAACTTGTTAGGGATATTGATCAGTACATGGTGGTAGTAGGGAAGTTGTTTGAATATGAAGTTTTTGTACTTCTATTCCATGTTTTGTAATTGTGCTTACAATGAAGCATGCAGATGATGTATGTTGGTTTCTTTAGATCATGTAGTGCGTGTGCATATCATAGTGAATCTAATTAATTTTTTTCCAAACTAAGATCAGCGTCGACGTGTCGCCTGACAAAATATGCTACCGAACTTTACAATTTAAATTAGCATTGACATCGTTGCCCAACAGTTTATGAAATCTCGTTTAAGATTAGAATGAGCGACCGCAAAATCTTCAAATACATGGTCCCACTGAAATGACCGACGACGTCAACGCTCGTTGAAAAAGGATGAAAGAAAAGAAAATTTTGGTGGGAAGACAGATTTTGTTTCATAAAAACTATGTGGGCCTTTTTTTGGTTAGTGACTATCTAAGGTGATTTTTCGAGTAAATTCTTCTTATATTTATTGAAAACTTGAAATGACACTTTTAACCTTTTCTCATTTCTTCTAAAGAATTGCTCAATGGAGGATGTGTAGAGAAACTTACAATTTAAACTTGGGCCCATTTCTCCCTAATCAACACCCATTGGTAGATTGGATATTACCCCACCTGATGAACGGAATGACCAGATTTTTTCCTTAGATGATCTGCTTTGTTGTGGTCCACACCTAATTGCATATTGCCATCTTAGATTATCTGCTTGCATCATTTGATACATACAACCTGGTGAGAAGAAGTATGGATTTATTGTACTAATAATGTAGCAAGATCCACATGAATGGTGGATGACCGACTGTAAAATCAGCCCATAATCAAACAAAAATCCAAGAATGGGCTTCTCATTGCACAATCGAGTCCTATATATATATATCCTCGGGAAGAATGGAAAATCTGTAGAGCACTCAATCACTTGACAAAAGCACTACAAATTTCTCTTTTCTTCATGATTGCTTGAGTGTTTTTCCCCCTTCCATTCTGGACTACTTACTACACGTTCACCGTTACATAGGTATTGAATTTCAAATTTCAATTTGAAATCTCAATCAGGTTTAGATTCGGTTGGATTATGGTTTGAGTCAAGTTGAATTGGTTTAGATTGGCTCCAACACAATACTTCTCTTAAAAAAAAAAAGGTCCTTCTCCCTCAACTTGCACCTTGCTATTATTGACTATGCACAATCAATGGACCATCTAAATCAGCGGTACATTCAAATTTGGTTAGACCACAGGGTGCCCAGTTGAGTCCAACAATGTGTTCAATCTGTCCCGTCAAAGCTCAAATAAACAAACAAAACAAAACAGAAACTAGATCATCTAAGATTCTAACCTAGAGAAGTTCCAAGTCAAAAGAGTGGGACTATGTGGTGAACCCCATCTACTGAAATCTAAACAATTCAAAATAAATCTTTTCTTGGTATATGGATTGCACTCAAATTTTATGTCAACCCGAGTGTGTTTGACTGTTATATTAACCGTTTGATGAGAACTTGATAATGAATATGTATAACACATATGTATAAGATTGTGTTAATCACTATTTTTTAATCAAACACTCAATTTAATGGCGGAACAAATTCAAATTGATGTAAGATCTAAAGCTCTATCCAGAGAGCGTTTATTTTGAACGGTTCAGATTTCAACAGGTGACCCCCACGACAAAGTTTCGGTCTTTTTAATTCTAGTATAGGGCCTCATAGATCGGGACTAAATAGAAATCCTCCCATGCCTCTTCGATGAAAACAACATAGAATACAGACGAGAGAGAGTGAAAAAGGGTCAAATGTATCATTTTAAATTTACAATAAAAGCCAAAGATAAAATGGTTAAATAGAAAGATAAGGGTGAGAGTGGAAACAGCTGTTGGTTTTGCTTAAGCTTGATTGTTAGTCAATGATTCTTTAAGTAAAAAGACAAAGTAGAGAGATATTTTTGACATTTTCTAAAAATATGAGGGCCTTTCTAAAAAAAAAGCTCTATAAATATATAGCAGCCAATATTCAAAACCAAATCTATTGAATACCTGTGGGCCTGTGGCATTGCAACACCAATACAGATACAAATCTACTCCAATTTCCATATTGATTTCTCAAAAGGCTGGTAGGAACCGGCCAATATTATTAATATGGGCCAATGCAAAATCCACACTAGATTTAGTGACTTCATCCATTGAATAATCAAGATATCTTGCACTAAATTGTTTTAGTGTATTTAAGTTTGAATGGCTCTTGTGATATGATTGCAACTTATACAATATAGAAAGAGGTAATTTTTATCCATCCACGTATCCACTTAGAACACTTCTTCATCTAACCATCCAAATGCATAAAGGTGGCTACATGGGACCCACAATGTGGCTACACTACAATCCTAGTCCAAAATTTGGACTTGATTATTTCTCATTTCCGGTCAACTTTCGCCATTTGTCGAAGCACAACAATTAAATTGTTTCTCTTATTATAACTACTATCTTTGATGTCATTATCAATGAAACGTGCAACCCATGATTTCTTTATGGTGAGCACACCGTTAAAATTGTTGGTGGCCACGTGGAGTGACATTTGAGATTTCCAAAAATTCTTGAAGTTTAATCAATTCGATTTCTTCATGATGAGTTTCGGACTGATTCCTTGCTTAGCCTTTTTGTTTTCTAAGCTGTAGGTCGTACTTAGCAAAAACCTCATCCTTTGATCATGGGCCATGGTTAGGAGGAAAATCTCATCCTACCATGGCTAATCCACATGATCTAGATGAAGTAATAAAATCATAGAATCAACACTGAGAAAATAGTGCTAAAAGCAATAATAACTCAATCCAATGGGGAGAACGTCTCCTTATACAAGTAGCAAAGAGCGGCTGTTCTCACCTGACTATCGAGGAATTGAACCATGGATATGCCACCTTTCTCATGTGTGCGGGCTCTCTCCTAGGACTCAGCACTCTTGCTGAGTTCATCAAAATAAATTAAATTCAATGGGAGTATAATATCAATTAGAGTCAAATTAAGGTCACTACAATTTATGGGTGGGTGAGTAGAGGCCTTGATCACTTGGGTGGTGGATGATGTGCTAATGGGTCCATAAGAGTCTAGGTCATTTATTTTATATGCTGGGATAAATATTTATGAGTGGTATGTTCAAGGAGGTATGTCATGAGGATTTTTCTGGAAATTGGCATTTCACATGGTTTTCTTAATATTTCTAAAACTTAGCACGGTAAGATTGTGTAAAAATTTCATAAATGTCATTTCTTTTCTATATGGGGCCACTGATCTGGGAGTGATACTTGTACTTGAGGACCCAAGGATCCATTGTTGGGCATATGTGAGACTACGGTATCAACACCGCTCAACCATGAATGTGTTGGCCATAAATATGTAGTATCCCTATAAGCATAGGGTATTATGATTTTTCAAGGGGCCATTTGTAGAGATACAGAGGAGATTTCAGAAAACATCACCCTTCAACATTGTAAATTCAAATCTCAAAGTGGGTGGTTTACGGCTTTTAGTTGATTGATGAGTTGACCTTATGTACCGTCTTTCAGGTTTGTTGGTCCTTTGGTAGGTATGTAAGCCCATATCCAGCCGTTAACCAGGGCTGAACTGAAGAAGTCGGCAATAGCGACTTTATGGTGTTCGGTTGATGTATATCCAGCCGTTAAACAGGGCTGAACTGAAGAAGTCGGCAATAGTGACTTTATGGTGTTAGGGTGATGAATATATGTTCTCCTTTTCTTTCACATGTTAACTTAAGTTTTTATGGAGATCTCTCTAATATGGAAAAGATGGATCCAAGGTTTGGGAATAAGAGATTTTAGAAGGTAATAACCTAGCCATTCCATTTGCTCATTACCATTAGCTCAATTGCAAGGCACCACCCTTTCCATAGGATTCAATCTCCGGTTGCAACGTTAATGGCTAGATACTTGGTAGAGTGTGTAAGTGGGGGTGTGAGTTTATACTAGAGAGAAAAAAAAAAAGGTTATAGACCCTAGCTCTCCTTGCAAAATATGTTGGAGATATGTGAATAATAAAGAGTTATTATTCTCTTAGTCAAGGCAAAGTATTGCCTAAATAAGGCTCTTTGGGATGCTGAGTGTGAAAAATAGTAATTTTTGTTAGAGAAAGGCTTTGTAGAAGAGCTTAATTTTGTCAAATCTAATATTGGGTGTAAAATAGGAAACGGTGAAAGTATCACAATCTGAAATTGCAATTGGAATCCTAATAAGGATGGGCTTAGAAAACAATTTTCAGGTATTTTATACCCTAATATCTTCACTAAAGACCTTTGAAATCCCAATAAAGAATGTGATGTGTCTAAAGTTATGCCTTACTTTAACAATGCTCCTTAGGTTTAGGATATCCTTTAGAGACCAATGCTATATATTTCTGGTAGGTAAGAGGACTCAAACCTACAATCTTACAGTCTTAGCATTCAAGTGGCCACCGTCCATTGTGATACAAAGGCATTGTATCACAAAATCTAATAACAAATATATGAATTAGTCATGAATAAATTCGGGGGAAACCCAATCCTAATTCAAGTTGGCAGTGGTACGTATTTCTAGTTTAAAATCTTTTCTTCTTAGCCAGGCTTGAGTTGTCATGTTTATAACTACTTTATATATATTTTGGAAATTTTTAAAAATTAATAAATCCTAAACTTGATTTCTTGGATCTAATGAAAAATAAATAAATAAATAAATAATGTCATCAGAGTGCATTGACTATATTTATTGACGGTCCTACCCCTGATCTGCAATGAGAAGTTTTTCTCTGGTCCTTTTCTTTTTCCTCTCTCTCTTCCCACCTTTGGGTAGGTGTGAAAACTGGGCCCACGTGGCTTAGCTAAGGGCTGGCCCTGCCGTGCCTGGGTTGACGTGCCGGCCCATGAAATTTCACGAGTAGTCCTGTGTAGTGCCGTGCACAAACAGCTGGGGCTCCACCCAGCACGGCGATCCATGCCGTGCTGGGCCGTGCTGCCCATGGGCAAGCCCATATGCCTATTCTATTTTTTATTTTTATTTTTATTTTCTTATATGAATTAAAAGAGACGTTATAGACTTTTAGGGGTTTTTAACTTGAAATAAAGTTGAAACTATTAAAATAAATACACAAATATTGATTTGATTTATATAAGAAAATTAAAATTTTTATATAAATGGGCCGTGTCGTGCCGTGCCAAGGCCCAGGGACCCCTAGCCTAGCACAGGACAGGTGGGGAAACTGGGCCCATGTCGTGCCGGCCCGTTGACCTAGTCAAAGGCCCAGGCATGGCCTATGCACAGTTTTTTCCGTGCTAGGCCGTGCCGGGCTTGGGCAGCCCGCCCAGATTTTTATCTTCACTTGGGGAGATTAACATGAAAACTGATTTTCTCTTTCCTTTTTTGTCCTTTTCTTCTTTCCATCTCTCTTTCCACCTCCCATGCCTTTTTTTATCAAGCAAGATACACATATTAGAATGAGATTTCAAGAATTTTCGTTTGCAATGCAGATGATTAGATTACTTCCCTATTGTCAAAGGATTTTCGTTTGGGTGGTGCTGTATATGATCAAGTGAAGAAGTTAAAAAATAAAATCAGATATTTTAGTATTTTATCTAACAGATTTTTAGAATCACATGGGTGCGACCGTACCTGGTAACACTTAGGTTCTGCTTACAATACTGGGACATTGTTAGAAAAACGGAAAAAAGAGTGCAATGAGTTCTGCTAACATTTTAAAGATCATTAACCAGTGGGAGATCAAGTTTAAGTTGCACTGATCTGTAAAGCTCTCTTATATTTTTTAAGGATGTAATATATATATATATATATATGGGGACAGCTCTCCTAAGCTGCAGTTTAGCTAGTCCTAAGCTGAAATAAGGCTGGTCCTACAAAATCAAAGTCCATTATGCTGTTTTTTGGATGATGATCGTCTCCAAAATCAAGATAAACCCTATTAGAACTGGATTTTTCAGTTCCATTTTGCAAAAAACAGATATAATCAAGTTTGATTTGTGGGTACAGCACTATTCAAACTTAGGCTAAGCTAAGTTGCAGCTTAGGAGAGCCCGGCTATATATATATATATTTATTTATTTATATATATTTGACCCATTTTGTAGAGCACTTGATACAGGCATTGAAAAGAATCCAAAAAAGTTGAAAGTTTATATAAAACCTTCTATTGGCAATTGTTATTATAAGATTATGAAATAAAAGTTTCTAATATCAGACTCTGACTTGTACCTAGATATGCAATGTGGGCCGGGCCTGGGCCCATGCCTGGGTCAGGTCAGATCCTGGCCCACAGCTATACATAATCATATCATACATGCCAAAATTCAAAATAACTGACTTGATGTAGATATCAATTACTCAAAATCCTCTCAATTGTTGACTTGTGTAAATAAAAAATATAGGAAAATATAAATTACTCTTTAAATACATGTCTATATTATAGGGCCAACATTTCTTCCCTCCCCCACCAAAATAAAATAAAAGAAATCCAGCTCATAAAAGTTAATTACCAGACATATTCTATTCAAAAAGTAAATCATGCAAATCACTGCTCATCCATGCTCACACAATAGTTAAATCTGATTCAGCATAGGTGAGTTTTCTTCTTTTATTTTTAGTTTTTTTGGTAAAAAAAGAGTTTTATTCAAGCAAAGCACAGATTAAAACAAAACCAACAGCTGATCAGCTGAAGGAAACCAACATGGGAGAGTTAATCGTTTACATTCATCTTAAAAAAACTAGCAGCAAAGCCCCGTGCTAACCCTGGGGACAAAATTGAAGATATATAAAACCTTAAGAGTTTTTAAATATAGTTAATGAAAAGTAAATTTAAAATAATATATTATAAAGAATAGATGAAAGGAATTATATTATGATGGATTATAAAATTCACTAAAAATAATATCTTTATTTTTTAAAAGAAAATCCATAGAAATAGAAAGAAAAACCATATGCTAGTGGATTTGGGAAAAAAAAACCCTAACAAATTAATAAAAATAAGATCTTGCTCTCCTTGGAAAAAAAAGTAATGTATAAAAAAAAACCAATGAAATTTAAAAAATGTGATTATAATCTTTTTGAAAAACAAAATCCAAAAAAATTCAAAGGAGTGAAAATACCCAATATAATGGATAATAATTTGATTTTCACATCTTGGAAAAAAAAAAAAAACTAACAAAGCCCACAAATATTATCTGAGATATTACATACAATTTCAGCTGTAATGTACCCATCTTGGATTGAATTATGATTCTTACATAATAATTAGTTGCGATGATTTAATTAGACTTCTTTGACCCTTAATTTCTACTTATAAATTCAAAATTTGTTCGAATATGTAGTGGCAAACATTTATTGGATTTTGTATTAATAAGTGTAGCTTTGTGTGTGTGTGTGTGTTAGTGTGGGTGGCGTGAGAGTTGCTTGGCATCACCCAACATCTTAATACAAAAGAGGGTATGTAATTTGTAAATAGGCTAGATCAGGGCCTCAATTTCAGGCCTGTGAACTGTCCTAGAATGAATATTAGGTCCCCATAAACTAAATTAACCGGGCTTAGCCTTAGATATATTTCAGCCCCCACCGGCCCATCCACTCCTCTCCTTTTTCATGCCATTCTTGATTAAGAGTGGAGTACATAACTTAAACGGTTTGGATTGTACATAAATATTAATCTGAACTGCACCTTTGAGAGTGTGGAAGGTTACTAATTTGGCGACATTACTTGGTGGGCTCCTTGGCTTGATATCCAATCCAAGCTTCTTGTTTTGATAGCTCCTTTCCTTTTTGTGAGAGTAGATACCCAAAATCATGGTCTCACATCTTGCATTAGCATTATGAACGTCCGTCCATCAATGGGCCATAAAATTCTCAAGATCAATCCAACGGTTCTTGATAAATTTAATGGTTGAAATATTTGAAAGAGCTACGGAGTAGGTTTTTTTTTTTTTTTTTTTTATATATATATATATAAAATGATTTATTCAATCCTATCCACAAGATGATTACCCAAATTGTAAAGATTTTATGGATAGAGACGATCAAGAGAAAAGTTAGGAAAATATAGATAGAGTGATAAGGTTTCACAACTATTGAGATATTTATTTAATCATATCCACGAGATGATTACCCAAATCATAGAGATTTTATGGCTAGAGATAATCAAGTAGGCTCCCACAAACTAAATTAGCCGGGCTTAGCCTTAGATATATTTCGGCCCCCACCAGCCCATCCACTCCTCTCCTTTTTCAAGCCATTCCCGATTGAGAGTGGGGTACATAACTTAAATGGTTTGGATTGTACATAAATATTAACTTGAACTACACCTTTGAGAGTGTGGAATGTTACTAATTTGGCGACATTACTTGGTGGGCTCCTCAGCTTGATATCCAATCCAAGCTTCTTGTTTTGATAGCTCTGTTCCTTCTTGTAAGAGCAGACTATACAAAATCAAGGTCTCACAACTTGCATCAACATAATGAACGTCCATCCATCATTGGGCCATAAAATTCTGGAGATCAATCCAACGGTTCTTGATAGATTTTGGGACTAATGGTTGAAATATTTAAAAGAGCCACGAAGCAGTTGTTTTATATATATATATATATATATATATATATAATAAAATCAGTTATTCAATCCTATCCATAGAATGATTACTCAAATCGTAGAGATTTTAGGGATAGAGATGATCAAGAGAAATTTTAAGAAAATATAGATGGAGTGATAAGGTTTCACAACTATTGAGATACTTATTCAATCCTATCCACATGATGATTACCCAAATTATAGAGATTTTAGGGATAGAGATGATCAAGAGAAAAGTCAGGAAAATATAGATGGAACTATTGAGATATGGGCCCTATTGAGCAGTTATTTAATCCTATTAAGAGGATGAGAGATTTCAGGAAGTATTAGAATGAGAGATTTTAGGAGGATGAGAAATTTTAGGGAAGTATTAGAGGGAGAGATTTGGAGTGGCCTACATTAAACCCAAAGCTTTGTATGTTTTTATAAGTATTTTTCTGAAAGGAAAACTCATGTGGGTAATGACGTGACACCCCTCGCAGCCCTATATATATATAGAGCAGGGCTCTCCTACGCTGCAGCTTAGCTTATCCTAAGCTAGAATATGGCTGGTCTCACAAATTAAACTTGATTATATCTGTATTTTGCATAATGAAACTAAGAAATCTAGTTTTGATTGAATTTATCTTGATTTTCGAGACGATCATCATTCAAAAAACAGCATAATCGACTTTGATTTTGTGGGACCAGTTATGTTTCAGCTTAGGATAAGCTAAGCTGCAGCTTAGGAGAGCTGGCCCCATATATATATATATATATATGATATGGAGAAAGTGTTGTGTTTATCATTAATGGGATAACCCACTGTAGTTTCTCATGAATGAAGTGATATGAATATTATACGCCGTTTGAACTAGTCCTGACTGTAGTTTCTCATGAATGAAGTGACAATCAATTTTGATACATTTCGCTCTTTCGTAGAAAACTTCTTGATGCAAAGATGAGATCTGTTGTTTAATATGAAATAACCTTGTAGCATTAGGTTGATGGAAACGATCACATAAATCGTCCCAAACCTCTTTAGCAGAGTTCCCATAAAGGATGCTTGAAACCAAGTCAGGGTGAATGGACCGCAAGATCCAAGAGATGACAAAGACATTGCACCTTTCGCATTGAGGAATGTCTGATGGAGAAGATGGTTTGATACTTGATTATGCCACCTGTGATAAAACCCGATTTATTCTTGGCACAAAGCGCCATGCGCATAGCGCGCACCCAAGTGCTGTAATTGTCTCCAGGCAGAGATGGAGCAAGAACAGCGGTCTGTCTTCATCACAGTTGGAAAATAACTTGGAAGTAGTTCTAGCTTTGTCAGTCTTTCCAGCCATGACTGATAAAAAAAAAAAAAAAAAACCTTGGAAGTAATACTTGAGAGAGAGAGAAATAACTTGGAAGTAGTACTTGGAAAATAACGTTGCAGACTCTGTAAAGTTACTTTGTTTTTGCAACAGAGTGCAACAACTCTGTAGCCAACAATAATGGAAAAAAAAAATGGTAAGAAACGGAAGTGATAAGGTTGGGTATGACTTTAAAGGGATAAGGCTTTGATACCATCTTAAACTTAATATAGAGAAAGTGTTGTGTTTATCATTAATGGGATAACCCATTTAAATAAGCTCTTTAAAAACTATATTCCCTTCATTGTAGGGATTTCAGATGCACACTGTTACAACTGATAAGATAAAGATATACAAAACTGGGTCAACATAGAATAAGTCAATAATTCAGTTCAATAATAACTATCACTTCAATTATTATCTATAATTATGCTAATAAGCAGAACTATGGAAAGGGAAAAATCAGTCAAGACTTCAAATAAAGCAGTGGGGAAAGTTAAAATTATTTATGAAATTATTTCAAATGTAATTACAATTGAGTTGAAAGGTAAAACACCCAAAGCTGACCCATGTAGATGGTATAAGGTTGTGTAAGGCCAAAAAGGAGGCAGAATCACACCTCACTATAGTGAGGGTGAAGCTCGTTATAGCAAGAGTGGCGCTGAGAGCCCTGTTGGATCCAGACTCTGAGTGGGAGTTTAAGAAGACTTGTTTTTCTAAGTGGAATATGATTAGGAGTCTTATAAACGGATTTGGGGCTATATATTGGGTGTCTCTCACAACCCTAAGATACACAAATCATCTCTCAAGTTCTGAATTAGAGATTTAATTGAGAAGAATTTTCTCTAGAGATTTATTGAAGAGGTGTGCTGCCAAGTACTCTAGAGAGCCAGTTTCTCCAACATCCCTTGTAGAAGATCATCTTCTTGTGTAGAAGATTTGAGGAGTCAAGCGCTGGATTGAGTCTGTTGCAATCAACGGTGTGAAGTTGTTGAAGCGTGAAGCGACATAAGGTAACTTCAGTCCTTAGATAGAGGATATCTGAGGAGGAAATCTGAGTTTTTTGCAATTGCGAGATCTATAGTTTTTTTTTATTGATCCAGTTCGGATCCATGATTTTTCACCCGGTGAGGGTTTTGTACGCTAAATATGCTATCCTTGTGGTGT
This sequence comes from Umbellularia californica, assembly GCA_028538565.1. NCBI lineage: Eukaryota > Viridiplantae > Streptophyta > Magnoliopsida > Laurales > Lauraceae > Umbellularia > Umbellularia californica. The sequence goes on from JAPQWN010000007.1 coordinate 58,871,425, forward strand.
GTGCTTGTTGAGTTTATTTTCCGCTGCTTAGTTATTTATTTTTGCATGCTTTTGGGCTGATTTATTGAGTGGATTAATCTAGAGATCTCGTACCCTAAACTTTCAGGTTGCCTCAATGATGATTATGCTTTATGGCTGCTTTATTGCATAGAATATATAGGAATCCATGGTCAAATGAGCTCCACCAAAGGATTATTATTATTATTTAAACGATAACAAAACTTCATTAAAAAGAAGCAACAAATACAAAGCTAAAAAAAATTAAAAGAGAGAAAAGATAGGGAGAAGATACAAGAGTGTTATATCATCCCTAGCCCAATTACATAATCACGTACACCCACCTATTGAGACAACCTCTCAATCCCTTGCATGGCTAATGCATCCACGATCTAGTTGGCTGACCTAACCTCATGACAAAAGGAGACATTTATAGTGGCCGATAGCTTCCTAATTTCATTGAAATGGAATTGAGATTTCCAAGAGAAACTCTTCTGGTTAGACACCCAAGTGATCGCATTAGAAGAATCACTTTCCACAACAAGAGCACCGACATATTTCCTTCCAAAATAGCTAACACATCCACAAAGAATTATAAAAGAGGTAAGGGATGAAATATTTAGTGCACATTTCTGTAGAAGAGTTTTTGGGACAGTAGGACTCCCCTTTCGCTTCTATACCATGCATCTTTGTTTGTTATGACACGAGTCTCCGTGGAGAAACCAATTCCGAAAGTCCCCTGACCTTCAAGAATCCAATTTTGTAGAGGCAACATTACACAAACTCCAAATTCATTGTTGGGCATTCATTTCCCATATTCCCTTTATTCAATTTTCATTGGAAGGGAGGTTTTCGGATGGTTATTTTTTGGATATTCACATTTGATTCTTCATTTTTTTCTAAGATACATCCATTTATATTTAAAAACAAAAATATACAAAAGATAGGCTTAGGAACTTTACAGGTTACCCTGACAAAATAGAGCAAAATTACAGTATGATAGACGGTTATAACTCATACACCAGTGAACATTCTGAACAATCAATGTATCCAGCAGTTTCCACCACCATGCCATGAAATCCAAGGGAATAGTTCCAGTCTTCAGCAGATTTTCTACTAATGCAGTGTGGCCTCTTTGATTCTTCATTCTATCCACTTACTCAAAGACAAAGTGTTGGATGTTCTAAGAATTCACTAACATGAAACAAACTTAGGCCAAACACAAATATAAACTCATATCCCATATCAGCTGGGCCACAGTTGGGGGACAAAGTAGCGTTTTGAACATATTGATGCTGTTTTTGTTTTCTTCCTCAGAAGTTGGTGGAGGTAGGTTGTTGTCCTGTTCGTTCATCAGTGTGGCAAATATCTGCCCTTGGAGAAGAGGTGTTGTAGATGTGTAACATGGACATCTATAGGCTGGCAGAGTTTGACGATTCATGGGCATGTAACTCTCAATCCAACCTGCCCAAATCAAGGTCCCCAATATAGGTGTATCACAGTCTCAAAATGTTATGGATCAGGACAGAGTGAGTTGGCTGACTTTAGATGATGACTGCTTCTTATTAACCATCCATATCTGATCTGTTTCTGACAGTTGTGATCATTTTTAATATTTAAAAATTGGACCCACAATTTTAGTGGTTTGTGTTTAGCTTCTGTTTGTGGTGCTTGTGAAGGAGCCATATCCATCCAAGGATGGTATGGGGTCCTCCATCATATGGAAACAGTTGTTGAGATGCAGATGTGCCGTGAAATTTACTCCAACATTGTGTAAACAGGATATTTGAATCCAGTGTAGTTGGACTGTTAGAGGATATGCAGTCAGGAAACTGACAGCAGTCAATGCCATTGTTCTAGGTTCACCATCTTTTGAAGAGTCTGCAAACATCCACAAAGTAACAATGTAGGGTTGTAACAATTCAGTTAACCGTTTATTTTGAAAAAACCATTAACCGATCCGTGTTTCACGGTTTTTTACTTTTGAAAACCTTAACCGCAATTGAACTATAAAAAACTATTAAAAACTAAACCGTGGTTAACGGTGGTTAACGGTTCGATTACGGTTAATTGTCACTTAAAAAAGATTTGTAAAAAATATTCCATTTATTAATCAAACTTACTATGAAAAAAAAAAAAACTGTAGTTGGAAAATGGCATAATATGTTACTCTAAAAAAAAAAGAATAAGTAATTTTAATTAAGGCCCTTAGGTATTTATTCTTATTAGCAAAACAGTTCGGTTAACCATGTGTTTTGGGAACATGGTTAACCGAACCGTGGTTAATGGTTCAGTTTGGTTAATAACCGTGAGTTGAGACAAAAACTGTACCGTAAAGCACGGTTTTTTTATTTTAATAACTATAACCGTAACCGAACCGTGAAACACGGTTATTAACCGCGATTCAGTTCGGTTTGGTCTGATTTGACGGTTTTTCAGTTTTTTTTTACACCCCTACTACAAAGGGCTCTTGTGGGCCTGGTTAGAGTCTGCTAATACTTTTGCAAGTCCACCACATGAAGTTATTGGGCCTGATATTTACTCCTGGGTACATCAGACGGCCTTAACATTCTGGTGGAGCCCAATCATTTGCAAAATACATACTTTTTTATGCTGCCTATGTTGGCTGGTGATGCTTTTATTTATGCATAAAAATGCTGAGACCCGAATCCCGATCCATTTTATTCTCGGGCAGGAATCAGGAAACGTATGCCCAGGAGTATGTGACCAGTAGATTATAAGCCTAAAACATAGTCCGAATCCATCCTCATATGGCCGTGCTTGGTTCAATCCTGGGCTGGTAATGGGGGTTCTCGTGAGCTGGCTAGAATCTCTTTATATGTGGATATCTGGTAAGGAAAATTAGCCCCACAAATAGAGTGTGGATGATTCGGACTCCTTTAACATAAGGTTAATTCTTGTTTGCTTTTGCCTTTTGTAATTGAACTTATTAAGTCAACCCAAATTGATGGAATAGAGCTAAGATTATGAAGACCCAAATCTGACACTTAAGATTATGGGGCAGCAAAGGGCTGGACTTGTATGAGCAAGTCTCAAGCTCAATTACATTTGTTAAGCTTAGAGCCAACGGCCATTTTAAGCTCTTAGTCAAGCCTGCACATTGGTTTTTTAATTATTTAGGCTGCAGGTGTGACTACGGGCCTGTTTCATTATTGGAATTCCTGGAACTTTTGTCTGGAGAATTTTAAAATTCTTTTTAGACATGGTGGAATTCCTGAATGCTCCATTATACTTGAGCATCTAGAAACTCCACCAAAAGGCAAATGGACTAAAATTTCTGGAATTCCAAAGGTCATTTGAAACCTTTTAGGGTGCTAGAGTTTTGAAATGCTTGTGAAGAAATATATCATTTTGCAAATGTTAGGAATAAGATGTCATATCATGTTGATCATTTGCAAATGTTAGGAATAAGATGTCATATCATGTTGAAAATAACCCGAACATGACAATTTCTTATTAGGAATTCTATTAAAGAAACAAGCTCAAGAATAGGACTGTAGGGTTGCAAACGGGATGGTTCCGGGTTGGAACCATATTGGGTCTAGACTTGGACCCGTTTCTAAATAACCGTTCCGGTCGGTTTTGGGTCCAGTCCTGACTCGAAACCTAATTTGATATTAGGTGACAAAAAAAAAATAATAATAAATCCTCATTAAGACTCCCCTTATTCCTTCTAATTCAAGATGGAGTAATGATCAAGATGGGGCAATCTGTTTAATAAAAGAAATAACCTCCAAAATTCAGGCAACACAAGGCTTCGGGTGAATATCTGTAAGGCCCCGTCCCGAATTAATCGAGATTAACTCTAATTAATTGAAAATGAAGCTAGTTAACCGTATTTAACTAGATTAATGATAGTTGACGACTAAACTCAATGAGAATAGTCACAAATGAGTGTAATGAACTGATAATGAGAAGATTAAATGAATTGAATTAGTTTTAAGTCTAAACAAAGAAAATGAGACTTTTTCGTAAATACGGATTTATACGTATTTTGTCGGATACGGAAACTCGTGATACCAACACTTGTATCTCGACGAGTACGTCAACTTTCGTAATAGACTCAAAGTCGTTTGATGAGAGTCCAGTCAAATGACCCTTCGTTTGACTTAATGTGTAAATAGCCTTGAGGAAGGGGACTTGGATGTAAGAATTAAGCTTATAAAGCTTATGAGATGACTCAAATGAGTCATTCACTCATCTCCAGCTCATTCTAACCCTAGACTCAACTCCTTCTTCCTTTTTCTTCTTTCTCCTTCCATTTCTCTCCATCTAGAGTGAGGATTGGAAGCTTGACAAGTGGATGGAGTGGAGCTTCACCTTCTTCATCTTCTTCCTCGTCTTGGTCTCCATTTCAGAGTAGTGAAGCTTGTAGAGGAACTCAAGGATTTTCTTCTTGGAGCTACAAGTGAAGGAATTTCTTGCTAAATAGACTTCAAGAGGCAAGTATAGATGCATTTCCATGATTCAAATGCTAATTTATAAGTTTTCTTGAGTTATGATGAATGGGTTCTCAACCCTCTCCTTGTTGTAGAATGGATTTTTGTTAGGGATTGAATGGGAATGGTGAACGATTATTCCAATAGTGCGTTTTCTTGGATGTTATTGATTGTTAAAGTGACTTGAGTATGACGAACTCAGTCTTTAGAAATTTGCTTCAGAAGTTCTGAAGCTCGAGAATGACATTCTGGGCGGATTTCGGCTAGCCGTAAGGCTAACTGCGAAGCCAACCGTCAAAATCTGTGAAATGGGCGAGCTTCTGGAAAGCTAACCGCCAATTTTCGGTTAGCCGAAATTTAAATTTCGGCTAGCCGCGAGGTAACCGTGAGGTGACCGAAATTAAGTCAGAAATTCTGTCAAAAATGCCAGCTTCTGAAAAGCTGACCATGAGCTAACAGCAAAATGGCGGTTAACCGAAATTGAAATTTCGGCTAGCCGCCAGTTACATTCCGGCTAGCCGCCGAGCAGATTTCGGCTAGCCGTCGGACAACTAACGGTCCGATCGATCGGGGGACTCAGTTTGAGTCCAGTGGATTTTGAAATCATGGGTGAAAATTTTGGGAACTAAATGCACACTTTAAACGTATAAAAGTGATGTTCATCGATAATAACACGTGCGTTTGGTAACCAATATTCACACCTAATTAGTAGTCTAAATGTGAAAGGAAGTTCAGTAGAAACGGATCTAGATAGGGAATTCTAAACCGTATGTGACAACGTTGACTAAATGCAACGTAATAATTAATGACCTAATGAACAGTTACTAAAGGTAACAAAACAAATGAATAATTCCTACTGCAGTAGATGTTGGGGGCGTTCCGGAGCCTCGTGGAATGCCAGTGCTCTCTGATCAAGACACTGGAAAACTTCCATCATATGTGATAAGCCATGTAATGAAAACTAAAACAATATTGAAGCCTCGGCCATGAATGGTTTGCCCTTCCGCCTTGTGCTTAATTGAATTGATTAAAGGAAAATAAACTAATCTTGAAGCCTAGGCCATGAATGGTTTGCCCTTCCGCCTTGTGCTTAAACTTCTTCTATTGGAAGACACGAAATGAAAAGAAAGGAATTGAAATAGATGTTCGCTATTGAATTGATCAGGTTATATAGAACTGTTAGGTTCTTGTATTGGTAAATTCTTATATAGAATTGATAAATAACATGAGAATTCATGAAAATGCATATGTCTTGTTGAACCGTCGTGTTCATGTGTTATTGATGATGTCATAGGCCCAGATGCCCGTGCCGGTCCTGCCGAGGCTGCGCCGCTTGCGGAGGAGGCCCATCCGATTCCTCCAGGAGGATTAGCGGAGTGGGCATAGTTCGGAGGGCGATCAAACTTGAATCCTTTTGTGATAATTAATTTTGAGTTGTATATAGATTCCACGTGCACTGTATTTTAAATGTGCAGGGTTGGTTTTAGTAGACTGTCATTTTGTATATGTGGACTTTACTTTTGATGTAAAGTTAATTGTTGTCAATGTATGTATGTATATTCCGCAAATTGTATATTGGCAGGTGTTGTGTTTGATATCCCTTGTGAGTCTTGTCTTAACTTCGGTTAATTCAGGATTTCCGGGAGTAGGTATGATCTCGCGATTCGGGGGTCTGTCCGAAGTAATCAGATCTCGGGCCCGGGTCATGACAATATCATTCATGTAACAGGCTAGATACACTGTCATACACCTAAAATTGTTAAACCATGACTTTGGGTGTGCGACGTGCGCATGCGGGAAGTAACCAATTTAAAATTTTCTCCTAACGAATGCACCAGAATTTCCACGCATGTGAGAACTCAATATATGTCAGCACAAGTAAAAAATATTTGCAACAGAAGATTAATCAAGCTATCGATATAATTCCCAAGACTGTTATATCAACAAAACATAAGACATGGCTAATCTCAAGATTCATTAATAAAACATTTAAGTTGAGAACAATTACGGAAGAGAGATACTTTAATTACATTGGCCATAGTAGGGCTTACAAAAGATTACAAAAGAAGATAATCAAAAGACTACGAGGCTCACAATTGCATTCATGTGGTGCTCAGACTATGTCATAAGCACTCCACTCATGGTATCCCTGCTGGTCCTCTTTTATCGCCTCAACTTTTAGTTCAAAGGAATCGAATTCGTCACCTATAGCACCAAGTGTGGGTCATAAGGGTCACAAAGCCCGATAAGTAGACAAGTAAATAGAATATATGCAAAGATGCATAAGTAGATAAAATATAACAATAGATGTAAATGGATAATAAACAAGAAAATATATGTGCAAGCATATATTTATTAACTGGAATCACTAAATAATGTAAATCTAGCAGTACATATACATCATAGCAAATAGAAAAATGATAAGTCCACAAAACTAGGTCATTAACTCATCATTTCATTAGCATTTGTGGACTTAATTAGGTTTAACTGCATATAATTGCATTTAATTTCATGATTACATGCATTTGAGGATATTTTTGGAGAAATGGTCAAAATTGGTCAAAATTCATTGAATTGCATGGCTTTTTGAAATTAAGTTTTTCTCATTTCATTTATCACTCCAAAATTAGGCTTTTGATTTCATCAATTCATATCTTGCTATTTTTGGCACCATGTGCTATTTTTGAAAAGTTGGTCATTTTGGTGCATCACTAGGAATGTAGGGTCCTATACATGGTTCATAATTATTTTCTTACATATGATTAATGTTAAAATTGCCTCTTTTAATTTGTAGGAGAAATCAACATGGGACCTACATTGATGAAATTTGAGAAGAGAGAAGTCAAATAAGCAAGCAAAGAGAGAGTCCAAGCATGCTTGGAAGTCCACAATGGGCCCCACAAACCCCATTGCATGCCAACATAGAAGCTTCCATTTTTGCACAATTATTCCCGGATTTTTCAGGGGCAGCAACTTAAAATGGCCATAACTCTTAAACCGAGTGTCGGATCGGCGCAATTTAGCCACCGTTGGAAAGCTCTTTTCGAGTAGATATCCGTAGAGCCCAAGATTGCCTAAATCAGAGCTATATTGAGGGAGATATGACCTCGGGAAGTTATCTGCTACAGTTTTAGGCGGGAATTGCAAGAAATCTCAATATTTGGGAAGTTTATTCCCTTTACATCATCATATAATTTTTAGAGATATTCTTGGAATTGTACAAGGAAAGTGTATGCATCAAGAAACCTAATAAGGCAAGGAGATCTCTCAAATTTAAAAGTCTTTCCAAAGAAAGAAGTTAACTTGGAGAACAAGAAAGAATCCTTACCTAATAAGGAAAGAGGAGACCTAAAAGGAGGGCACTTCTTTACTAAAAGGGGTTTGGAAAAAGCATAAAAGGAGGCATGATGGAGACCCATAACATATTCAATACGTCCAAGCTCTCCCTCTCTCCTATTCCTTTCTTTTTCTCTTCTTTTCTTCTTTTCCATTAGTTTATTTTTAGTTTTGGTAACCTTGGGCCATGTCCAAGGATATATTTTGAAGGAGAAAATTTGTGAAGGAGAAGTTGTAAAGATGCAATTTTTAATGATAAATCAAGAAGCATTCTTTGCAATGGCGGGCTAATTTTCTTGATTAGAGTTATGGATGAAGGTAAGTAATTGTCTTTTTATTTGTTTAGTAATTCTAATTTGTATTCCATGATTATGTGCTTAATGATTAATAGGCTTGTCTTCGTGCCCTAGGCAAATCTCTATTTTTATTTCTAAAAATAAAATTTAGTTTTTGACTACTCATGCTTAGGTTTGATAGGCCATGCTTAGGATTTAGATCTTTTGATGGTTTATGCTTACTTTTGATGGGTGGTGCTTAAATTATTTTTATTCTTTTATGAGATGAAGGAAGTCTTGAGTTTTGGATTTTTATAATTAAAAAGGGATTTTAAAAGTTAGATTTTCCAAATTAAAAACATTGATTTGTCTTTGATTTGAAGTAAAAATTGGAACAAGTTAGGGTTATTTAATAAATAATTGGTGGATGCTTATTGGATTCCTATGCTCTAATCATCTTCATTAATTGGTAGATTTCGAATTTCTATATTAGTTGCTTAACTTTTAATTATAAACTCAAAAGTTTTCTTAAATTGCTAGTTAATTAGTTTTCTTAATTTAAAAGTTTCTTTAATAGCTCCCTGTGGGTTCGACCCGTTCTTGCCACTGTCTCATCTAGACACCCGTGCACTTGCGGTATTTTATGATTGATAAACTTGATGTGATCAAAATCAATAATAAAATACCGCAAGTGCACGGGTGTCTAGATGAGAAAGTGGCAAGAACGGGTCGAACCCACAGGGAGCTAGTTAAAGAAACTTTTAAATTAAGAAAACTAATTAACTAACAATTTAAGAAAAGTTTTGAGTTCTTAGATAAAATTAGCAACTAATTTAGAAATTCGAAATCTACCAATTAATGAAGATGATTAGAGCATAGGAATCCAATAAGCATCCACCAATTATTTATTAAGTAACCCTAATTTGTTCCAATTTTTACTTCAAATCAAAGACAAATCAATGTTTCTAATTTGGAAAATCTAACTTTTAAAATCCCTTTTTAATTATAAAAATCCAAAACTCAAGACTTCCTTCATCTCATAAAAGAATAAAAATAATTTAAGCACCACCCATCAAAAGTAAGCATAAACCATCAAAAGATCTAAATCCTAAGCATGGCCTATCAAACCTAAGCATGAGTAGTCAAAAACTAAATTTTATTTTTAGAAATAAAAATAGAGATTTGCCTAGGGCACGAAGACAAGCCTATTAATCATTAAGCACATAATCATGGAATACAAATTAGAATTACTAAACAAATAAAAAGACAATTACTTACCTTCATCCATAACTCTAATCAAGAAAATTAGCCCGCCATTGCAAAGAATGCTTCTTGATTTATCATTAAAAATTGCATCTTTACAACTTCTCATTCACAAATTTTCTCCTTCAAAATATATCCTTGGACATGGCCCAAGGTTACCAAAACTAAAAATAAACTAATGGAAAAGAAGAAAGGAAGAGAAAAAGAAAGGAATAGGAGAGAGGGAGAGCTTGGACGTATTGAATATGTTATGGGTCTCCATCATGCCTCCTTTTATGCTTTTTGCAAACCCCTTTTAGTAAAGAAGTGCCCTCCTTTTAGGTCTCCTTTTTCCTTATTGGGTAAGGATTCTTTCTTGTTCTCCAAGTTAACTTCTTTCTTTGGAAAGACTTTTAAATTTGAGAGATCTCCTTGCCTTATTAGGTTTCTTGATGCATACACTTTCCTTGTACAATTCCAAGAATATCTCTAAAAATTATATGATGATGTAAAAGGAATAAACTTCCCAAATATTGAGATTTCTTGCAATTCCCGCCTAAAACTGTAGCAGATAACTTCCCGAGGTCATATCTCCCTCAATATAGCTCTGATTTAGGCAATCTTGGGCTCTACGGATATCTACTCGAAAAGAGCTTTCCAACGGTGGCTAAATTGCGCCGATCCGACACTCGGTTTAAGAGTTATGGCCATTTTAAGTTGCTGCCCCTGAAAAATCCGGAAATAATTGTGCAAAAATGGAAGCTTCCATGTTGGCATGCAATGGGGTGTGTGGGGCCCATTGTGGACTTCCAAGCATGCTTAGACTCTCTCTTCGCTTGCTTATTTGTCTTCTCTCTTCTCAAATTTCATCAATGTATGTCTCATGTTGATTTCTCCTACAAATTAAAAGAGGCAATTTTAACATTAATCATATGTAAGAAAATAATTATGAACCATGTATGGGACCCTACATTCCTAGTGATGCACCAAAATGACCAACTTTTCAAAAATAGCACATGGTGCCAAAAATAGCAAGATATAAATTGATGAAACCAAAAGCCTAATTTTGGAGTGATAAATGAGATGAGAAAAACTTAATTTCAAAAAGCCATGCAATTCAATGAATTTTGACCAATTTTGACCATTTCTCCAAAAATATCCTCAAATGCATGTAATCATGAAATTAAATGCAATTCTATGCAGTTAAACCTAATTAAGTCCACAAATGCTAATGAAATGATGAGTTAATGACCTAGTTTTGTAGACTTATCAGAAAACCACATGCCATCAAGTACCATGGGATAGTAAAACCACATGTGTTCAAGTACCATGGGATAGTATGACTGCACTCCCAAACTTTATAAAGTTGTGGTGGAGAAGATAACACTTAATATTATTTCGACCATAGGAGTGTTCATTTGCGCTCCTAGGTCTTTGACGAGACCTAGATAACCGCCGTAATGGAAATGGAGGCGAAAATCTTGCACTTAGTGATCATATGCATGCTTAAGTCTTTCTTGAATTCAATTCAATTCAATTCAATCATATGCATGAGGCCACAATAAATGGCCACTATATGAATTCAATTTCACCATTTCAGTCTTTCATGAATTAAGAATGGCTCCTAACCCGAGTGCTAAAGAGCGTCAGTTTTTACCTAGAGGTCCGGGGTTCGAACCCCAGGTAAGTCATCTCTTCTCGCTTGTGTGGGCCTCCTTCCTATTTGAGCGGGCTACCTTCCTATGTGGATGCGGGCTACCTTCCCGTGTGGATGTGGGCTCTCTCTTAGGTCCCGGCCCTCTTAGTTGAGGTGAAAAAAAAAGTCTTCCTTGAATGAACCTCTTGCATTCTTGCTATTTGAACCCAGCCCAATCCAGCTGCTATTTGAACCCAACCCAATCCTCAGAATATATCTGTTATAATCTCCATGATCTCCTTATAATCAATGCAAATTATAATAAGGGCTGCCATTAAAGAGCAAGTTGGAATTTTAATATTGGTAGGGGCCGCGCGAACGCAGGCCCCCTCTATCACAAATTATGACGTCCACTCTCCCACTTGGGGAGATGGTAAGCCAGTGCCCCTCCTAAGTGCAATGGAGGCCACTGACCTAGGCCATGAGCCTTCTTGATCACCCATAGACCCCGTCCAGGTAAGTATGATTTTTTGTTCAATTTCTACACTTCTTATACCCTCCTTCCAGACTACCTCCTCCCCTTTCTATTCGATGTGGGACTGACTGACTGCTTCTACTATACACTTTCTTTCTATTCGATGTGGGACTGACTGCCTACACTATACACTTTCTATTCCAAGAGTGAAGAGTCTGCTGCTCTCCATTGCTCTCACCGTTCTGTGTTGGGCCTGAATGGTTGGGGGTTGGCCTAGCCCCCACCCAAATCGAGCTGAGCTGGGACGTCCCAAAAAATTCCACAAAGAATACAAGTATTCATCATAGTGAAAGATTCCTGGAAAAACAAAAATCCCATCAAGACCTATTCATCATTCTGAAAGACTCCTGAGAAAAAAAGTACCCATCAGAGCAACAAAAGAACAACTTAGATTTAATGTAAATCTATTGTCCCTCCCAACTGCCAGAACCTGAACCTGAACCTTCCCCAAACTAATCCAAGTTTGAGTCCATAAATTCATACCCGTCCCGGACCAAAAAAATCACTATTTACAAGGGCGGTCCTCTCTGATTTAGATTATATTAAAAACAATGGGGACTTCTAGAATCTTGCTTTGCTATGGAAGGATTGGTGTGTTGAGCCCATAAACAAGGATTGGTGCTTTGATTTTTTATTTTTATTTGTTTATGTTAATTTTGCTACAATCCTAGTGAGCTTAATTGGGTAGCTCATAATTTTGTTAGAATTGGGGCTTTCGGGACCTCTTTGTTGTGGATTGTGGTTGCTGTTTCTTTATTTTTATGTATGTTGTTTTGTTCTCTTGGATTTTGTGGCTTTAATGATTCTTCCATTTTACAAACCTCTTACCCCCTCTTCTTGATAGTGCACCACGTGGCATTTTAAGAAACTTTCTGTAAATACTCTCAAAACAATGAAGAGAGAACTATTTTCTAAAGTTGTTCTTCCATTTTTAAATTTCAAAATACTTAAATCTTCCCTTATTATTCATCCCTAAAACAAAGCATTCGATAATAACTTCTTTTTAGTTCTCCCCAAAAATTGGGGCACTTTTATTGGCGGTATTTTGCTACTTTTTCTTCTTACTTTTCTGCTGGTGATTGGTAAGATTAATCCGTGAGGACCATTATGGAAGCCAATTAACTTCAAAATCCCCACTCAATTTTACAATAACACTCAATTTATGCCCAAGTACAAATATAATCAAATCAAGATCTTAAAATCTTTACTATTTACTTGATCTTTCCCTAAAATTTCTCAACTGCTTAGAATTTCTCTTATGAGTTTGCATCTTTAGCATAATTTTTTATCATTTATATATACTAATTTAACCAAATAAATCTATGGGTCCCATTATGAAAATAAAATTTTTTCTTTCCAAACTCACAATTTATATAGGGGCCACTTTCATCGACTGTATTTTACTACTTTTTTCCTCTTTATTTTACTTTCAAGATTAATTTGTGGCGCCCATTGCTCTTTATTTTTCTTTCAATATTTGGTAGGATTAATCTATGGGCCCCATTGGGAAACCAATTAGTTTCAAAATCCATATTTAATTGTGAAATGACACTTGATTTATGACTCAAAATAAATATAATCAAATCAAGGTCATAAATCCCCTAAAATTTTTAGATGCCTAAAATTTCTCTAATGAGTTTCCATCTTTATCACAAGCAAGTTGGGAGAGAGAAATGGAGATAAGAGACTCTTGAATGAGAAAGTGTATAGTATAGGGCCTATAGGCAGTCAGTCTCACATCCAATAGAAAGAAAGTGTATAGTATAGGCAGTCAGTCCCACATCGAATAGAAAGGGAAGGAGGTAGTCTGGTAGGAGGGTTTAAGAAGTGTAGAAATTGAATAAAAAATCATACTTACCTGGACGGGGTCTATGGGTGATCAAGAAGGCTCATGGCCTAGGTCAGTGGCTTCCATTGCACTTAGGAGGGGCACTGGCTTACCATCTCCCCAAGTGGGAGAATGGACGTCATAATTTGTGGTAGAGGGGGCCTGCGTTAGCGCGGCTCCTGCCAAGATTAAAATTCCAACTTTCTCTTTATTGGTCCTTTCCTGATGTGATAGTCTCTTTAAAGATTACATGATAGTCTCTGTAAAGATTACATCTTAGCTGTTCCTTTGTGGGTATGAAGTGATTGATTTGATTATATGGAGATGAGTGGTCACATAAGTATATGGAGATTATAATAACTACAACATTTGCTCATCTGTAGAAATCATAACCTTTGTTGGGCTTGGTGACCTTTGTTGGGCTCGGTGAGATTTCACTCCTTGCAAAGTTGTACTGATTATGTGTTGACTTCTCAACACACTGGGCTAGGACTCAGCTGACTTTTACCTGACCTAAGCCCTGACTATTGACCAGGGGCGCAGTGTCCGGTTGAGTTCATTTGCTTCAACCAGAAACAAGCCTATTATGATAATCGGTCTAATTATCAACTACTCAAACTTAATTAACAGGCCGAGTTGGTGTTGGATTGGCTAGTCATAGTTTAATTTGCTGGGTTGGGTTGGGTTCATGTTGGGATTCAAATAGCAATAATGTACCGGGTTGATTCAGGAAAGACTTTTTTTTTTTTTTTGGGTACCCCAGCCAAGAGGGCTGAGACCTAAGACAGAAGGCCGCATACACATAGATAGGTAGCCCACTCAAGTGGGAATGAGGCCCATACAAGTGGAAAAGGAGCATGCACAAGCACGAAGAGGTGACTTACCCGGAGTTCGAACCCTAAGCAGCTAGGTAAGAATCGACGTTCCTTATCACTCGGGTAAGGAGCCGTTCTTGATTCAGGAAAGGCTGAAATGGTGAAATTGAATTCATATAGTGGGTGGTTATTGTGGCCTCATCAGAGACCTAAGTGTGCATATGAGCACTATGTGCGAGGGTGGTTATCGTGGTCTCGTCAGAGACCTAGGGGCACAAATGAACGCTTCTATATATGGATGTAAATGGGTCCCCGATTTTCCGATCACTCGGAGATTCTGACCCGTTAAAAACCGGGTTTGGATTCTTATTTAGGCCCCGATAAGTAAATGGGTCCGGTTGTACCTTGGTTTGGACCCGTGGAACCGAGACCTGACATATTCCCTCAATTTTCGAAAAACTCTCCTAAAAATAATAATTTTTTTAATATCATTCTCTACCTAGACCTGGACCCGGATCTAAACCCGTCCCATATATTGTTTTGGTTCCGGTTCCAGACTCAAAAAATCGGTTCTGAAACGGTTTCGGGTCCGGATCCGATTCCACCTTCTCCTTAATGATTTCGGTTCCGGGTGCACCATAGACCCGGGCTGGAACCGAGCCGTTTACAACCCTACTTCTACGGTTGAAATATTAAGTGTTATCTCCTCCACCACAACTTAATAAAGTATGGGAGTACACTGATACTATCCCGTGGTACTTGAACACTTGTGGTTTTCCCTATTTGCTACGATGTATATGTGCTAGATTTACATTATTTAGTGACTCCAGTTAATTTGCAATGGAATTCATATAGTTGGCCAACATAATTGAGACAAGATTTTGATGATAATGATGCTGCATTGGGTTAGGTTCCGATTGGGGTTAAAATAGCAAGAACGTACTAAACCCAAACCTAGCCCATTCATTAATCGGGCAAGAAATGTCTGCGACCTTGTGAATTATTAGGTCAGGTTTGGTCAGATTCCGTAGGCTGCCCATGAATTGCTACCCGCACATCTATAACTGGCGAATGAACATTACCTAACCCCACCCCACCGATTTGACAGTGGCCCCTCGAATTCAATTTGGAGTTTTTGTGCCTAGTTCCACTTTAGGAAGCTTTTAAATAGGGTCGGGTTAAATCAGTTCCAGATCCTCAAAGGACAAGCATTAGGGGATACATTAAATTTAATCTGATCCATCTAAGAGGAGGGCTCGGAGTATCATAAATCCACCGTGAAGGCCCATTTCTAATTAATTGTCTTAGCTCAGTTCAAATATTACTTGCAATGGAGCTCTTCTTACAGTCAGAAAAACATGTGTTTTGACCCTTTTTTTTTTCTTTTCTTCTTTTTAAAAGTATTTCATAAAATGTAATTGGAGTTTATATTTAATCCTTTACGTTCGATATTTGGGCTAACAAATTATGTAATATGTAATATTCTTTATTTTTTATTATAATATTTTTCTTTCATGTATAAACTCATTAATTTGAATTGATTAAAATCATGAATGCACGTAAATAAATGTATACTTATATTTTATAAGTACTTGGTTTATCTTTAAGTATTTTGGATATTATTTAGAAAGCATGACTCTCTCAAGTTTCCGCATTGAAACTATCAGAGTTAATCTTATTTATTTATTTATTTATTTTATTTTTGCATTGGACAAGTCAAGTCCAAGTCACGAGTTTTCCAACCTTGCATACGATCAAGGTGCTTAGGGACTGTGGCCGCACGCCCCCACCTACATCGTTTGAGATTTGATTAAGTCACCACTATGGTTTACCAAATTGATTAATAGAAGCACCATTGGAAACAATCTAAACACAAGTAATAGAATGATGGGGGAAGAAAAGAGGAAAAAAATTAGCCTCAATTGAACAAAGACCCACAAATTTTATTACCCTGCTGATTGTTGTATTTCATTGGGGACTATTCGTTTGCATGGGATTCAATTATTCGAAAGCCATGGTAAAAATGGTTTCTGACAATGGATTTTAAATTAGGCGAGGACCGGAGGATATAGGTTGAGATTTAGATGAGACATCGCTTTCCTTAGATTTGATTCACCATAGCGATGGCTCGGTATTCATTTTACATCTTCACTTCATTCAATTTTCATAGAAGAGGAGATAATTTGATGGATATTTAATTATGGATCTTTACATTCTTCAATTTTTAGACACTTGAGCACATTTCGTAGAACTCCAAGGAATTCATTTCCATGTAAATTGAGTGTCCTTGGTGTTCTGGAGGTAACCGACACACTTTTGTTGGCTATAAGACCTAGAGTAAAACCACTATCAAGAGAGCCGAATTTGGGACACACATCTAACCCAAAACATGGAACTAAATTTCATCCCCGTAATTTACTTTCCATTTGGCAAAGACCAATTGCATTAAGATAATTTATATAGAAAGGTGGAACCTTTGGTTCTTAGAAAAGCTTACATTCTCCTTTGAACCCTCCCAAGATTCTATAGCAATGGCAACTTTAATTCTTACAAAAGCTTACATTCTCTTGTTGCTAAAAAAAAAAAAAAGGAGGAATCTTGTCCCTGGAGGCTTCTGCGCTGTCTGGTGAGTCATTACCCTTTTCTATGTGAAAGCAGCACTATGTTTTCATCATTTTATTCCATTGGTCATCTACTTTTACTTGGAATCACAAGGCAACCCATTAAAATGGGAGTCTAATCCCACATAGCCACCCAAGGATTGTTACCTGAGCAAGTAAGGTTATCCCACATATTGTAAGAATTTTAATTGGCTAATTCCGGAGATGAATTAAACAAACATGAATCTCAAAAAAATGTTCACTAACGATTTTTATATAGTGTAGAGAGTAAAATAAATTTAAATGCAAAAGATAGAATGAATGAATAAGAGAGAAGAATAAAAAATATCCATAAAACCCAAACAAGTAAAACGAAAAACTTAATCTAATGCACCTACTAGAAAATGGAATGAAAGGAACAAAACAAGAGATGATTTCGATGATTTTATAGACATTTGGTAATTGGGACCTCAGCCTATGCTAAGGCAAGAAATTTTTCACATGTACTGTTCCACCCACTCAATCTAGGGAAAAATGAAATTGTTCGAACTAATTTTCACCACCTTCATGTTATATTTTGTTATTTTACTTTTTAGAGCAATAGTTTAAGTTTTATTTTTAGAAAAGAATCCAAATAATGTGAAATAACTCACTCCAAATGTAGAGGCACGTTTGGCAATGGTAATTGCTAAGGATATTCTCTCACAATCCTTCTTGCTCCCATGGAATATCCAAATTTGGTAACCAAAAGAAAACCACAGTGAGTAGTCCCACAGTCCTTGCTACTGATTTTTTTGCCGACCAGACCTCCACCGCCCAACTTTATAAATCCATGCACGCAACGAAACACATAGCTATAGTGTTTTGGACGATAGGTACAAGGACATCGGTTTTTCTTGAGATTTTGACTTTTTTGGGTCCCCTAATCAAGATACAAATGGATAAGCATGTTTAAAACTCTCAAATTGTGTTGGAAATTTTCAATATCTTTTTGTAGCCTATTAGCATGTTATCCTCCATCCCACTTCGGATATGGTTATAAAGAGGATGTAATTTATATATATGATTCTTTGGAAAATCTTATTGTCTTAGTATGAAGGGTTTGGACCTGGGCTTAGGCTTGGAGCTATTTAATGAGTTTTTATTTTGGGCTTTATTGGGCCCAACTTTGGTTGACCCAATCCCATTCAGGGATGACTTGGGATTCTTATAAGCCCAATGTTTGATCGGGCATTGGTTGTCCTGATAACAAATGTCCTTTCCGCCATCCCCACTCTATCTGGTGTGGCGTAGTTGATTCCTCATAGATTCTGGGATATTTGTAAAAGGTTCAGGCCACTGGATCACTATTTTTGGACATTTATGGGCCCTTTTTGTTAATTATCTTTAGAAGGCAAAAAATGGCTATGAGGTCAAATTTGGAAGCGTCATTCGTCATCGGTCATGAGAAAATAGCAAGAAATCCATATCGTTGATCTACCACTAATCAAAAAATGGGATTTTCTTGCGGCCCTTTTTTTTTGAACTTTTTGATACTTGTGGGCCCTAAAATCAGGATCCAAACTGTGCGTCATCTTTAAAAGGCCAAACATAGTTTGGAGCTCAAATCTCAATCATAGATCCCTCATGGATTTTGAGTTATTTGTGAAAAAGTCTAGGCCCCAAAACTAAAATCTTTTTTTATATTTGGGTCTCATTTGCATGATCTGAACCATTCAAATTCTCTAAAAGAGCCAAAAGTGGTGACAACGTGAAAGCTTAGGTCTTGATTTTTAATGGATTATGAGAAATATGTAACAAAAATAACTTATAACTGCTAGATCACACATAGTATATAGATGGTAGGACTCCTCTCTGTTTACCAAACTTGGAACTCTCCTCAAAAATCCTCTTTGATGATAGCTTGGCTCTAGGTGAACGATGGAATCCTCGTTAATGACTGCTTTGGTGTTGGGTGATGCAATGTCCAAAACAATGTTTGGATAAGGCAATAAAAGTTGATGATAGAGAATTAGTAAACAGTTTGCGACAAAAAATAAAAAACAGTTCATAATCAATTTTTGATCGAGTGTCTAATAAATAAAACTGATGTTAAAACACACTGGACAATATGAAATGACATCTCTCCCAAATGTACAAAAAATAAGCTTAAAAGTCGCTTAATAATAGTTTGATGATCTAGGAAAAAACATCTAAGGCCAGGTCCATGCCTAATGTGTCCATCAAATTATTCATAGACGAAGTAATTAACAAGGAGAAGCTCATATCCAGTTCAAAAAAAAAAAAAGTTGATACTAGGGGCTGCAATTGGTAGGGCTGTGTTAAGAACTATGGGTATTATGTAGATGCGCAGCCCTAGATTGACCCATTTATTAATCAAGTTTTGATATATCAACCAGCACCCAACCTATGATTTTTAAGGATGACTGAACCAAAAATTAAATTAAAGGTCATATTTGGGTTATGCTGATTGATCATATTTAGTGCAAAAAAAATTGGGTATCTCACTTAAATCGCGCTAATTGATTTGTTATTTAAGAGTTTTATAGAATAGTAAATCCGTAAGGTCAATGTCTCAGCCATAAGCTTCAACTGCCTTCAAGTATACTGTTAATTTTTTCTACTTCCATATACTTTTAACCAAAAGATCTAGGAATTGGTGATGGGACAATCCCATAGAAAGAAAGAAGAACAATAAATTTAAAAAGTTTTCAGCAATAACAGCAGAGTATGGACCACCAGATCACAGGATCTCTTTGATCTCTTGAATTCTCTGGTTGGCAATGGTAGGTAATATTAAAGGATCTTTACAACCATGGTACCTACTACAAAAATTCTAATCTAAATTGGCCAATATATGCATGCAGATTGCGACTAGAACGTTGAAAAAGAGAGGGAAGGCAAGAAAAATAAATGGAAGAAATACTCTCACCATATAATATCACCCACTTGCTCTTTTCTTGTGAGTAGAAAATACACCAAAGTATAGTTTAATGATAACTTGCTTTCTTATTTTATATGGGAAGCAAATCTGCATTTACTTTAAAAGTTGTTGCCCATATGAAATGATTTCGACATACGTGATGTGGTGGAC
Organism: Umbellularia californica; assembly: GCA_028538565.1. NCBI lineage: Eukaryota > Viridiplantae > Streptophyta > Magnoliopsida > Laurales > Lauraceae > Umbellularia > Umbellularia californica. The sequence goes on from JAPQWN010000007.1 coordinate 58,891,243, forward strand.
TTGCATTTTCATAAAGATGTTGCCTTGGTCGGTGATTGATACACCCAACCCATGTCAGCCAAGAACAAAAATAGAGAGAGAGAGAGAGAGAGAGAGAGAGAGAGAGAGAGAGAGAGAGAGAGAGAGGGCCTCGTAAAAGAAATTGAAAAAGAGAAAGCAGATAAATCTACCTACCTTCTAAGCAGGAAAAGGACCTTTCATTCTTTTAATTGAACCACCTCTGTGCTTTATCTTTATATGTTAAAGGTCACTGATTAATGAATGAAAATTGAGAGAGAGAGAGAGAGAGGGCCTCGTAAAAGAAATTGAAAAAGAGAAAGCAGATAAATCTACCTACCTTCTAAGCAGGAAAAGGACCTTTCATTCTTTTAATTGAACCACCTCTGTGCTTTATCTTTATATGTTAAAGGTCACTGATTAATGAATGAAAATTTCCAAAGTGGTCTCTTTTCTTTGAGAAAATTCATGACATGATCCCTTCCTCAATGTAAGGGTTAGGATTGACCCTTTTTATTTCTTTGGTTCGAACTTGAGTTTGAAAAAATAAAAAAAGATTACATCATCTTTAATCTAACATATCCAACTTTTTTCTAGAAAATATCAACTCTAAGTAATAAATAATTTAATATCCATCCCCAGCAGGCTCTCAATTGGTTGGGACAAAGGTGCATGCGTGAGAGTGTTTAGAGTCCCCTATCTAACTAAAATGGGCAGAGAAAAAAAGATTAATGTCGGATTGAGCCTATATATGTTATTCGTAGTTTTAAACCAAATTTAAATCTGACTAAACACCGTAAATGTGGGCCAAAGCCTTCAAAATTGTTCAAAATGATCATGTTGGTTGTGTCTTTATTGAGTTGGTCTGTGAATTAATCTCGTCTGAATGCTTGGAAGGATTGGAGCTCCCCATGAATCCATCAATGCAGTCCATAGAGCACATATAACAATGGAGGCCCACATGTGGAGAAAAGTAATAGTGCACATAAAAGAGAAAAATATAGAAACGGGTAAAAAGGATATTCACATGCTTTTAAGTTGGGATGAAAGCCTGCTGACGGTCAAGGGACCTCATCAGAATTATTCTTATAGTTAAGTGACTCTTAAAGATATATTTATTAGGGACTTCTAATAATAGGAGAAATATACAAGAATGATTTAAAAGGGAAGAAAACATCAAAAGAACGAATTATAAGATCCAATGTCTGGGGCCCTACGAGCCCTTGGTTCAGTAGTCTCATGTGTTGATACAATGACCGCACTTAGTATGAAAAATTGAGAGAAAAAAAATATCTGGAAAGTGGAAGGCCCTCAATATAATACAATCTGTTAAGTAAGCCAGTTCGACCAAACAATCCTATAGGGCCCACTTCAGCTACATATATGCAAGTTAAATGTTTGGATGAAGGAGACTAATTGCATCGAATGGTTATGATTGAGTAATTGCCTTCATGTTAGGTTTTTGAGTATTGGCTAATTCATGGGTTTGACAAAACTTTGGGTCCATTGAATTGTAGTTTTTATTTCTTAAAGTTGAACTGTAATTGTGCTTCACTGAAGATAGAAGACTGGAAGGATTAAAAGGAGAAAGTCTAGCATAATTAGAAGTGAGAAATTAGACAAAATTAGAAGTAAACTGAAGAGAGAAAAATAAGTCTGATAGTTTCAGAAGAAGAAAGCCGTGAAGAAATAGAAGTGCCGAATTTCCGGATCATCCAGAATAAGGGCCCGCTCGAGTGCCCCTTTGCCTGCTCGAACGGATGTAATCAGTATGCAGCACGCCAGATAGAATGTTGGCCCACTAAGCACACCATAACCTGCTCGAGCGGATGAGGCGACAGTGCCCTGCAAAAATTAAAACTATTATTTCTAATTGTGCCCAAACTAGCTACTTGTTGTAGTCCTAATCAAGTTAGACAACCTTAAGCATGCCTTAAAGGCTATTTAAAGGACTCATGAGCTACCATATAGTGATAACACATCTCTCATTATTTTGATTGGGAAGACCTAATTGAGAGAAGACTTCTCTGGAGTTTTTTTATTGAATACTTGAGCTAAAAAGAGCATCGAAAGAGCAACTGCTTCTATTTCCCCAGTAGAAGATCATCTTCTTTAGTAGAAGATTTGAGTAGTTTAACACGTGTTTGAATCTGTTGCAATTAATGGTGTGAAGTTGTTGAGACGTGAAGATATACAATAGGTAACTGCAGTACTTAGATAGAGGTGTAAAGTTGTTGAGACGTGAAGGTACATAATAGATAACTGCAGTCCTTAGATAGAGAATATCTGGGAAGGGATCTGTGAGTGTCTTTGTGGTGTTTGTTGTTTGTTTCTGCTCATATATTTATTCGGCTTGCACACAATTGGGCTGTTGAGTTAGCTTTCACTTTTTTTTTATGATCAATCTATAAAAGGGCCTTAAAAAACAAGAAAAAAAAAATCCTGCTAAAACTATTTGGTTCAGCCGGCCATTTATTTTCCAGGCTCTAGATTCAATATAGGTTGGACTGCTATTATGGCCTCTTCTTACATAAGTTGAAAACCCCAACCAAACTGGTCAAATTATCAAGCCAAGCATTGTTTATCCTCCAAGTGAAAAAGACGGCTTTCTCTAGTAGACTAATAGATGGCAAGAAAAGGAAGCATCAGAAGATCCCATTTCCGAAAAGTTAATGGATTATGATGTGGAGGAGGGAGACCCCCAAAATCTTTTCCTACATAGGGTTACTTTAATCTCTCTCTCTCTCTCTCTCTCTCTCTCTCTCTCTCTCTACTTCTGTGATAGATTTCTTTTCAATCAAAACCATGGGCTCCCGATACATCGAAGTCGTTTTCTTATCTAGAACCTGCTCAAGTTGTTCTATTTTTATTTTTCATTCAATAGATAACTTGGGCAGAGCTTTCCCAGGAAAACATAAAAAGATTATCTATATTGTACAACGTATAGTGATGTTGATTTCAGATATTCTCTTTTTCAAAAAATAATTTGGGAAGCGCATTATCTAAGTGGATATGGCATAGAAAGGGCTAATAGAACTAAACAAGGGTCATTTGGATTATAGATTATATATGGAATTTTCTCAAAGCCCATCAAGGTTAAGATAAATGTAAAAACAACCTGACATTTGTTTTTAAAACCACACCACCCCCCCCCCCCCCCCCCCCCCCCCCTCACTTTAACATCAATTTTAGAAAACATTCTTAACAGATGAATTTAGAAATTACCATTTATACAAACTGTGTTAATTTATTAAAATATCAAAATGCCTCTTTCTTTAACTCTGATTAAACCAACTGAATTAATATTTGAATCTATTTTGGCCAACTCAACCATGGTTTAATTTAACAGAACAAATAAAAGTAAAAGCTAAAAACATCAACTTAATAAATTGACATAGAAGGGTCAAGTAATTAACTTAATTAGGGTAGAGTTCTGGTTCTAAAATTGGGAGCATCTTTTCTTTAACCACTTAAAAAGATGAGAGAATGGCGTCTTATCTCAGTGATAAGACGTGACTATTCTTACAGGGGCAACCATGTTTTGAACCTGGCACCCCCTCCCTAGCATGTGGGAGTTCCTAGCTATTACGTCACATGTGTGAGTTAATCCTCCTTGCATGTGTGAGTTCATATTACCTTGTATGTGCAAGTCTATCTGAGACCCAACCCCTTAGCTAGAATAACAAAAACAAAGAAAAACTACTTAAAAAGATGAGAGAAAATATAGTATTCTAAGTCTGTCAAGAGTGCTTTCTAAAATTAGTTTCAATGTCATGGGGTTTTCAAAAATTCTTTAAAAGTCATTTTTTACAGAATTAATGGAATACTAAGCAGCTAAGTAGAATAATAGGGCAGTGGTGGCTAATAGCTCATAAAATTAAGCATCAATCGGGATTGGTTTTTGGTACCCTAGTCGAGGGGTGGTGTCCCATTAGAGCACCTGTACACACAAGAGAGAGCACTTGTACAAAGAAGGAGAAGACACTTATATTCATGGGGAGGGAAGACTCACTCACCCTCCTTGCCTCTTCAAAAGAGGCGGAAGTGAGGGCCGTATTAACTGCATTAGAAAAGACAAAGGCAAATGATTTTGATAGGGTTTGTATGTTGATGGGTAGTAAAGAAGTGGTGCAAGCTTTAAAGGGAGATCAAGATCAGTTCATCAACCCCATTATTTCAGACATTAAAGCCTTGGCTACTTTATTTCATTGAATTTGATTATATTCCTGGTGCTCTAAATGTGCAAGCGCATATGCTCACTAAGTTCTATTTTTCTACAAGATGTTACTTGGGAAAGGGCTTCTTTGATTCTTAGGGCAGGGGGTTAAGGCTTTGTGTTTTGTAGTTGGACTTTTTTTTTTGTTGGTTGGTGCTTTTTTCATTTAATGAGATTTTATTTACAAAAAAGGAGGGTGAGATCCAAGGTTCGATCCCTAGTCACCCGCGTAGGGTGGAGTTCCCAACCAACTAGCAACCCCTTATTATCCAATTGGGATGTCATAGATATTGTTTACCACATTTTCTCTTTCCTTTCTCCACATTCAAACACACCCATCATTTGAGAAACAATGATTGCTTAGTTGGTTAGCAACTCCGTCTCTCACCCAGCTACCCATGGTTCAATCCTTAGGTATGTTGTCAGTGATGAAGTCGGGATTTTCTTCCAAGGGGTAAGCAATAGTCGACTAACTGTGGCAGAGCATGACTTTTTTCAACATGGATCAATAATATTTGTATATTTGTTGATTTTCGAACTTATCATTTAAAAATAAATTAACTTATCATTTGAGGAATTCTTACTAATATTTAAATAAAACCCCTAAATTTAAAAATACTTCAATATTTTTAAGACACAATTTCTCAAAACTTTAGGAATAATTAATGTACAAAAATAATAGGGCTCCCTATAATGAAATCAAACCGATCAAAATAATCACTTACACTTTCTTTTAAGACTCAGAGTTGTATCCATGGTTTAAAATCGCGGTTCGGGTCATTACGTCACGGTTCGCGGTCATCGCGTCGCGGTGCGCGGTCATCGCGGCCCATCACGGAGCGAATTTTTATTTAAACAAAAAAAATCCGAAAAAATATCCAAAAAATCTAGAATATTATAAAATGATCGAAACTAATGTCCTTTTCTATTAGTGCACACTTTAAAGCAAAATAACGGTCCTCTCAAGTTATAACATCCTATACCATTGCTGTATCGATGTATATACTAAAATAAACTGAAATATCATAAATTTGACATAATGCAACCATAATTTTGGGCAAACTAATAGTGTTAAACATTTAAAGCATACACTTTAAATCATAAGATTCATACTTTTTGGTTCCAAAAGTGTAGATCTATTGTAAACCAACATATTATAAATGCATTTGAACACTAATTTGGAAAAATGTAAATGATATTAAGAACAACCCCAAATTTTGAAAATAAGAAAATCTAGATCTACACCTTAAAACATTAGATCTAGAGAAAAATTAGTTAGTAACATCAAATCTAACTCCATATAAAGCCTTTGGTTCATGTATTACACAATCTTTAAAAAAAAAAAAAAAAAAAAAAAACCTAAAATAATTTGGATTTAACTAATGAAAAAAGAAAAAATATTACAAAAAGTGCTAAAACTTGAAATTTTTTTGCTCCAAAAGTATAGATCTAATACACCTCAAACATCTCTAAGTTAATTTGATGTTGAATCTTGAAAAAAAACTCCAAAAAAAAAAAAAGCATATCAAAGAGGTCCCTTGAGTTCGATTAGATTTCCCCACACACAAATCCACCCAAAAGTATCTTAGATCTAAACGTTTAGGTGCTCTTTCATGCCTTAGAAATTGTAGTAGGCCTTAGGAAGCCTTACGAAGCTCTTAGAATAGAAACACATTGAAAGAAGTGAAAGAAGAATGCCAAAGAGAAGTTTTTTTAAAAAAAATCCCGTCGAGCGTTATAATGGCCGTTATTTTGATAATAACGGCCGTTATAACGGTACAGCCGTTATATTCAAAATAACGGCCGTTATGGACCGTTATTTTGGCGATTTTTTACCTCGATATACATCTCGGCCGTTATATTCTTTATAACGTAACGGTAATGGCTGTTACTGTTACATAACGGCCGTTATGTAACGGTAACGGCTGTTATTTTGAACCATGGTCATACCTATCCCAACTAGAACCTGTCTGCAGATTGAAAAGCTAATGAGGAATTTTCTGTGGTCCTCTAGCTTCGGTACAAAGAGGAGCAACTTGGTGAAATGGGATGGGGTCTATGTGCCAGAAGCCGAGGGAGGCTTAGGTCTGCGTAGGGTGAAGGAGTTCAATGAGCTAGGCTTGTATGATGAAGATAGGCTGGTCAACTGCAACTTCGGATTCTCTCTGGGCCTTTTGGTTTAGAGGTAGATACTTCAGGGACTCTCCCATTTGGTTCTCAGGTAATCCAAAGGCTGGGTCTTGTACCTGGAAAATGATTAGATCCTTGGCTAAAGTCCTTCAGCAAGGTAGTTGTTGGATTCTGGGGAATGGCCACAAAATCTTGCTATGGCTTGACAACTGGATAGATCAAGACCCCAGTGCTCAAAGGTTCCCCCTCTTCCAATTCTCAATCAATGATAAGGTGGCGGACCTAATTCAAGGCAATGCCTAGATCATCCCAGCTACCATACCAAAAGAGGTTAAGAGCTTTCCTCTTTAGCATACGAATCAAATTGATTTCCCAAGCCCCTCTACCCCGGATAAACTTCTTTGGAAAGGCCCTGCATCTGGGGTCCTCACTCTTAAACTAGCTTGGGAATCATTGAGGACCAAACGAGAAGCAGTTCGGTGGCATGGACTAGTTTGGAATAAGTTCATAAATCCTAAACTATCCTGCTTCAGCTGGCTCTTTCTCCTTAGGAAAGCGCCAACTGATTCTTGGGCAATGCTCAAAGGGATTTCCATGGCTTCAAGGTGTTACTCTACCCACAGCAATAGAGAATCAGATTTGCACATTTTCTTCTCATGTCTCATAGGTTAGCAGCTATAGTCATGGCTTCTCAATCTTGTGAACTCAACTCTTCCTCTTCATCTTTCGCCCACTTATGTATGGACAGTTTTAACCAAGGATGTAGATGCCAATGGAAGAAAGTCTGCAGCTGCTATTTTATTCCAAGCCATCTATACCCTATGGTTCTTCAGAAATGAAGCCAAGCACCCTAGTAAAAAGCCTTCCTTGGTGAAAGCTCAGAAGGTGTTCAAAGACTGTGGCAGTAGAATGTTCTACTCATCATCATGTTCAGCCCCTCACTCTCATCCAATCTTGAAGGCCTTAGGGTGGGGTCATTAGCTTTCCCCTCTTCTCTCCCTTCCCTCCATGCTGCTCCTTCTCCCTGCAGATTGGTTTTCTGTTGTGGCAGTTGCTCTTGATGTTTACTGTTGATGCAGTTCTGTGTTGCTATTACTGTAGTTCTTGTCTCTGCAGTTGTTGTTTTGGGTGCTGTTGTTGGAGCTCTCCTTTGGTGGCTGTGTTCTTTTTATTTTTCTTTTTGGCTGTGATGTAGAAGGGATCCCCCCCTTTTTTGCAGGTGTTGGTAGCTGGTCCTGTCCTTTAGAGGTACCCTGTTCTCTTTTTGGACTTGTCACCCTACTATATTCTTTTTTCTCCTTCTCTAGGGGCTTCTGCCCTTCTTTTCTTTTCAATACAAATTTACCTTTGGCAAAAAAGACTCTTATTTATTTATTTGAAATTCATTATTTGGTTTGGAATGTTGATGATTTAGATATTTGAGAATCTGTTATTGGGCTTCTTAACAAATCTCTGACTTGTGATATAAATAATTAGGATCAATCAATTGAATTGATGGTGACAAAAATCGATTGAGGATCTATTATCATACTCGTCAATTCCGTTTTGTTTCAGCCGAAATGGCCAGGATTTTTCGTTCCAGTCTTTGGCTAAAACGGAATGGAGCAAAAGATATTTCGGTTTGAATTCCGGTTTATTTCCATTGTCTATTTCGGTTTGTAACACAATTTTTACTTTTTTAAAATTCTTTTCTCAATATTTATATCAAGGTGCATGAATTTATAGTAACATGCATGAATGTATATTTTATTTTTAAATTTTCTATTTATATATATATGTATATATATTTTTAATTTTTTATAATTCCCAAAAAGTTACTCCGAAAAGTTTTGTAGAATTTCCGAAATACCAAAATATTCCATCTTGGATGCCATAACGAGATAATGATCGAAATGGAATTGACAACAAAATCTGTTATAGCTAAAACTAAAATGGTCCGACTCTTTTAGGTGAATTAATATTTGATTTTATTTTATATACCCCCCTAAGGTTTAGAGGATTTGTAAATAGGCCCCTATGGTTTCAATATTTGTATATACCACCCTGCCTTCTCATTTTAATACCTTTCATGTCCCAAAATTAGTAGCCTTACAACCACCAATGTTCATTAGAGTAAGATGACATTCTTGCCCGTCTCTTTTTTTATATAAGCAAATTTTCAAAAGCTTTAAAGTTTGTTTTTCTTTAAATCATTTAATATTAACAATTACTATAGTACATTCAGTGAGAGAGAGTAACCCTACATAAATCCATTTTTATCAATACGAAGCCCATTTCATCAAAATCCCCAATTAGGTTAATGAAAGTCTCAAATACATGATTAGGTGTCCTGTGCATAGGAGAATTTGATAAAGACTATTAGGACTTGGGATAAAATAATGGTATTTTTATAAATAATGGCATACTTAAATTTTTTAAAATTGAGCTTAAGGACAAAGTTGTCATTTTTATAAAAATTCAACACAAATCTTGTGGTGGTCGCTATGACTAGTAAATTTGGGGATATGGAAGGAATTAAATTGAAAAGGTAGGGGGTATATGCAAATACTAAAACTACAGGGACCTATTTACAAATTCTATAAAGCATAGGGGGTATATACAAAAAATTCTTAATAGTTACTTAGAGTGTTTGGTAAGTCCTGATTGATACTTGGTGGCCATAAATGCCTTCTCCAGGAAGGTGGGAGCAATGGCAACACATGCATATGCACACTTATGGAGAAATAAAAGGGACCCTAAATAGTGGCCTACGATCTCCCATTTTAGTGATCTATCTCACGGTGGACCAATTTTTATTGTGTAAGATTTGGCAAGAGCCTCTTGGAGAAGGGCTTTTTAATGAACCCCAAGGGGTTGGCTGAGTGGTTAGGATCACGGTTCCTCCCTCTTTCGGAGCTAGAGGTCTTGGTGTCGACCCCCGATTCTCCCTTCTTCATAAATCGAAGGTTGAGTCCACTAGTGCTACCACTTTGGGGGCATAGGAGAATTTACTCGGTTTCCCTCTGGGCCCGAAGGGATTAGTCCAGCCCAAAGGGTTGGGAACCCTCCGATAGGGGAAAAAAAAAGGCCTTTTGATGTAGGGTTTTTTTTTTTTATTTTGGGGGAGAGAGGAAAAGAGGCACTCCCGCTCATGCCTCTTGGAGAAGACGAACGATGAGGAGAGGGGAAAAGAGGTGCTCCCGCTCATGCCTCGTGGAGAAGACGAACGGTGAGGAGAGGGGAAAAGAGAGATGACGGTTTGATGTTTCAAAAAATAACCTTTTTTTTTTTTTTTGTAAAAAAGGAACATCTTCTTTTCTTTTGTTCATTTCAAAAGGCAGTTGAATACGGTTGCAAATGGGTATCCAATTCTCCGATTATCCGGAAGTTCTGACCCACAAAAAACTGGGTCTGCAACCGATTTTAAGTTCTAATTCTTAAATGGGTCCAAGCCCGGAACCCAATTTAGGTTCCGATTGATAAACGGGTCCAATTCCGGGTCCATATAGGTCCCGACCTGTGGACCCGGCATATGAGCCTTTGATATTGCAAATTATACCTCGAAATCAACTTTTTATAAAATATCTCCAACTTGCCGAGCTAAGAGTATTCCAAGTTAATTCAAACTAAGTGACGTTTGACAATGGACAACACAACAGGATGTGAACTCTCAATCATCTGACTGTGTGACTAATGGGCCCATCCCATGTCTATGCTAAACCATGGGACTCTCAAGTCCAAAACATATGCCTTCTCTCTTATTTTCACCAAAACATCCGCTGAACATACTTACAGAACTTTAAAAGAAAGCTTGTGAACTAATAAAAGTTATTGAGATAGCAACTAATAAGAGTAAATCCTGCAAAAGACAGTCCGGACTATTCTCTAAGTCAAGTGGGGCCCACTTTTGAAATTTCAAACTGATAATAACTATTGTCCCATTTTAAACTAACATTAAATAATATGCTACTCCAAACTTTCATGCCTCTATCTCATATTAATGATCTATTAATCCCTTGGCCTTGGATTTTGTTGCATCTGCTCAGGACTTCACCAATATTCATTTTAGTTTCATTCCTACGCTATGTAACGATTCGGCCCACCGCTTACCTAAGTATGGGTCTGTAAGTGGGGCCGGTATGGAGTAGTGGTTGCTTTTCCCCTTTTGCGATATATAGTGGAATTTTTGAGAATATATCTCTCTCGCCGGGGTATTTTTTAAGAGAAAAAGCCCTTCCTAGTTGGGCCTACTGTGATTCATGATGATCGTGGAAGTCAATTGAATGGAATGATCCATATGAGCCCTACCTATATACAAAATCTTAAGTCTATAACGTCATCCAAACCTTTTGATCCATGACCCCAAAGTTTAATGTTTTAAAGGCATCATTTTATTATGATTTCAATCTAATGGTGAGGAAAAGTTGGATGAGTGCTTTTCAAATTTGATAGGTCAGCGAACTCATTAATTTTTCCACGGTCCTTAATTTGAAAAAATATATACCTCAAGCTCTGGAGGATTCAACTCTCATAAATGATGCCAAGTGGAGTAGGGATCCCAAACCCTTGCTTCCTAAGCTTCTCAAAATGAATGCTCCTTTGCTATAGATTGAAGTTTCTCAAACTTTATCCCAATAGAATTTAGTCTCACCTTAAGATGGATCAAATTGGAGCTTATTTTGAGGGAAATTTTCTCCTTCATTCAGTACTCTGTGTGAGTGCTCATCCCAACCATCCCTGAAGGGCGTGTGTTCTTTCGAAGTATTTCTAACAAGAATTTGTTATGTTTGGAATTTCTAACAATGACAGGATAGTTGTCTCGTTGACATTTCGAATGCAGTATTCCATTTTTAAAATTTTGCACATCAACCCACCTAAAAAGTCACTTTTAGCCTTTAGAATTTTTATAATTCAAAATTTTCAAATTTTGGATGGGCAATGAGGATTTGGAATTCCATGTAGAGAACAACATTTGGAAATTTTCAAATTCTTTAGAAATTTTAAATTATAAAAATTTTAAAGGCTATTGGGTTGTCTTAGTAGTAAATACCTCAAAATCTCAATGAAGACAGAGATCAAAAAAGAAAAAAAAAAAGGCATATTGGGTTAGTAGTAAATAACTTACCCTTATTAGATCATCACATATGTGAGAGAGAGTAGTAGCAGGCCCACTCTTTTACACCGGACTTGATTTCAAAGAGTATACAAGTGGAGCCGTGGAGACCAGCCAGCTAGTACTCTAGTTATCATTAAACACCCTATGGGTGTATCAGTTCGGTCAACCGCTCATTTTGGAAAAATCGTTAACCGAACCGTGTTTCGCGGTTTTTTACTTTGAAAACTGTAACAGTAACTGAACAATGAAAAACCGTTAAAAACAAAACCGCGGTTAACGGTTCGGTTACTATTAATTCTCACTTAAAAAAAATTGTGAAAATTTTGTCATTTACCAATTAAACTTATTGTGAAAAAAAAATCCATAGTTAAAGAATGTCATAATATGTTATTATTAAAAAAAAAGAAGAAGAAGTAATTTTCATTAAGGCCCTCGGTTTTTTTTTTTTCTTATTAGCAAAATGGTTCTGTGAACCGTGTGTTTTGGGAACCCGGTTAATCGAACCGTTGTTAACAGTTCAGTTCGGTTAATAACTATGAGTTGAGATAAAAACCGTAACTGTACCGTGAAGAATAATTTTTTGATTTCAATAAGCATAACTATAATCGAACCGTGAAATACAGTTATTAACCGTGGTTTGGTTGTTTCGATTAGGTTCAACATTTTTTCAATTTTCTTTTATACCCCTGAAAAAACCTAACCTTGGCCCGATCTACTATATTTATCGCAGTTTATCTACATGGACAAACTCATGGACAGAATTTGTGACAAACTATCCACGTGGCGCAACGTAATTAACACAATGCATTTCAACTTTTGAGAGAGCCCAATCACATTACGCCACGTAGACAATTTGTCCCAAATACTGTCCATAGAGTTTGTCCAAATAGACTTTTTGTATTTATAAGGCTATCATCAACAACAACTGCCACAAGCCAACAATTCAGTCCCCGCCTTTTCCACCCGAACCATTAGATCCACCACGCGTACGGCTCATATTCATCACGTCGCTTTCTGCCAATCCACCTTGGAGGAACCCTATGAGAAGAGGAAAACCCCATACGACCGAAAATATCAGTGATCCACGTCACCCTAACGGTATTTTGTCCCCACAATCCAACGGCTCATGTCGAATTGGCGGTTGCCGCCCTACAGTTTTCGCAGTAGCATCGTGGTTGTCGGTAAATTAGGATGAAATTCATTATAAAAAAAAACCAACTTTTCAAATAAAATAAAAAAAAATCCTAAGCCGTTGGAAGTTTCTCTATAAAAGGGACCCTCTGTGATTCCATTTACAGACTCGCAGAGATAAGTACCAGAGGAAAAAACAAAGAGAGAGCCTCTGCAATAGATCTTTGGATCATTTCCTCCTTTCCTCCTTATGCATGTTATCTTTCATTGAATTACACCCAGATTGAGATTTTTATTTATCTTGATATCTCTTGGTATCTGTTCTACTCTAGAGAAAATTTTGTACAAATCATGTTCATGTAGTTTTATATTTTCTCATCACTACAAGACTAGTCATCTATCTTTTCTTGGATCTTTCAAGATTTTTGAGAATTCTCTTTCCAATCTTTTTTTTGGTTGGTAATGGAGGCTGTTTTCTTGCCTGATCAATCTTTCTCTTCTTACAATAGAAGCAGGAATCACATGAGTCTTGTTAATGGGTTTGTTTATGGTCGAGTCTCAGGAAATCTTGCTAATGGAAGTCTTCTCAATGTCCATGGGAGCCTCTTTGGAGTCCCACCTTCTCTTTCCTCTTCATTTTCATCTCTCAACCCTTCTCGTTCTTCTTCTTTTTCTTCCTTCTCTTCTTTCTCTCCTTCTGGTTCCAAACCACAGAAGCAACCACCCCTCCTTCCCCTCCCTTCTGCGAAAATTCAAGCTCTCCCATCTCCACCACCTCCGGCAACTAACCGGAAAATTAAAAAAGGTACAAAAGGTCAGGTTCAAGAGCACAAGAAACCCAAATCAGTTTCTTTCAATCTAAAGAAAGAGTCTTACCGATCGAGGACGACAACGGCGCCGAAAGACCGATTTGGACCAGACCCTAGTGATCTTCCCACAAAAGTTCCCAAAGCAATGAAATCTTCTTCATTGAAAACTGCATCCTCAGACGAATTGGACGAGTTCTCCGGTTCGATCTTTTCTCTCTCTCCTCCTCCAAGTAGCCTTCCTTTGCCGAAATTCTCCCTTCGGCCAAAAAGCAGATGCAATGCAGAAGCAGGAGGGGCTGACAACGGTGCAACAGATGACCTCCAGCGCCTTCTTCGCCTCCAGTGACCACCCATTTTTAGCATTTGGGCGTGGCTGAATCCAGATATGGGTTCTTTCTCTTTGATCATTTTAGTTTAGTGAATATGGTTTTTGCGTTTGTGTGGTGATAGAATGATAAGATGATGGTAGTCCTTTTTTATTATGATCATCTTATCTTCGATGTCCATTTCTTCAATCCGGGTTGTTACACCTTAACCTTCTTGTTTTTGTGAAGATGGTTTTGGTTTATGTGGTGCTGGAGTGGTGGTGTAATGAAGAAGGAGAAGAAGATGATGATGATGATGCAATATGGGTGGGGTAATTAGGGTTCCTGTGTTCACCTTGTGTTTTTTCAAAAAAAGGTGAACAAAGAAAGTTTGGTTTGTTTGGCGTCTGTTTGTATCAGAATGTTACAAATTTGATAATTCTGATCTAAGTCTGTATGCTTTGTTCTGTATTCCTAGTCTTTTTGTATGTGGTATATTGCTTTGTGTCTTCTGTGCCACCTTGGTGTATGTTGTATGGATATTATACTGATGTAATAAAGTTACAAGGGTTTTGCGATGATCATTGTTCTCACATCTTTTTGGTTAGTGCCGTTGGAGCTTTATTTATGGGCTAGTTTCTTTTCCCTCTTTTTTGTGCTTCATATGGAGGTTGAAAGGGATGGGAGTTTTTTACTTTTGGGTGGTGGGAATAAAAAAGAAAGAGGGGTGTTTTGGATGTTTTCCATTGCTTGGGCATTGTTTCCCAAGAGATCGATGGTGGAATTTATAAACTAAATGCGAGATATGCATGTCGGATGGTTGGGAATCTTAATTATTTAACTGAGAATTCAAAAGTGGTTCCTAAGTTTTCAAATAGTTTAAGAATGGCGAACTTAATCAGTTGATGATCTCAGAAATGTCCCTAGGCTATTGAGATGATTTTGAGCAGGTTCTTGATGTTAACTTCGCGAAATAATGTGTGTTAGGTGAAGATGAAAAAATGACTTAAGTACGTTCTTCCTCTCTATGAATTTTAAATTTGAAATCTTTTAAATAATTAAGACTATGGATTTTCACTAAGTTCAATTCTGCTAATCCCGATGTTCCATTCTCCATCAAATCGTCCATCAGCATCAGTCATCTATATGGGGTTAATTCCTTGCATCAAATTATCCATATTATTAACTCCCATTTCAAATGAAACTACTTCAAAAGAAAGTTTTCAGATTTGGCCAATCCAAGACCATTTTACAATAAAGGGATTTTGATATATTAATCATCCTTAAACTCAGTTTTTTCAATTTCATGACCCAAATTTAGGTAATATCAGCTGAGTCAATTGACTCTAGTCAACATCATTTTTTTTTTTTTTACTTTTTTGCACCATATCCAATGATATCATGGGATAGTCCCATGCCATCATATGATTTATCAATTTTTGTACCATAAATTTTCTGCAACTAGCAAATATATTTATTTTTTAAAGAACACGAAAAATAATATTTTGTTAAAACTAAATACACTTCTAATCACCATTTTTTAAGTTTTTTCATTTGGAAGGGTTTTCCCTAAGACGCTGCAAAAAGCCATGAGATATATCATGGGACAGTCCCATGATATCATGGGATTTTTTAGTTTCACTGACATACTATTCCCATGATATCATGGAATTAAGGCAAAAAGTTCGTTAAAAAGATGTTAACCAAAGTTAAGCGAGTGACTTTGGTGACATTAATTGAATTTTGGTCATGAAATTGAAAAATCTTAGAATAAGAAGGACTAATATGTCAAAACTCCTATAATAAATGGCCCCACAGAATGCTCTCCACTTTCGGTCACCGTAATCCATCAAAAAACTCCCATCATTCCTTTCTATACCAAAGCTATGAAAACTGGTAGTTAACGTCTCAAATCTTGTAAGCCAAATTGACCTAGTAAATCATGACAAATCCGAGAATGATACCTTAACTGAGTGGTAAGAAGTGTCAATTCTCACTTAGTTGCTCAGAGATCAAACCCTAGGTTTGTCACTTCTCCCTGCGTGTGCAAGATCCCTTCCTACTTGTGTGGGGTTTCTTCCTGCGTGTACAAGCTCCTTTCCCACTTGAATGTGCTATTTTTGGATCCCAAGCCCCTTAGTTGGGTTAACAAAAAAAAAAAAGTAAAAAAGCCCTCTAAACAAATCCACACCCAAAACATAGTTTAGAACTACCCACATTCTATTCAAAACACCAGCTCAAGAAGATTAGGAAGAGGAGAAGGAGATGAGAGAACAAATTAAAGATTTAGCCAAAGCCCCTCCTTTAGTCCAATATGCCAGGCAGACGACGATGAAGAGGAAGCTTGAAGATGAGTTGACAAATGTTGATAGGTTGTATGAACTACAAAATGAGTAAGTTGAAGGAAATGGAAAAGGTTGGAGATAATGAGTTGGTGTGGCACCATTTAAGTATTTTGTGACGCCATTAGAGTAAGTTAACAACAAGTAGGCACTTTTTTGAGCTGCCTAAATACTTACAGATAATTATTAAGATTATTGGTTCATGGAACTTTTTTCTGTAATTAGGCTAAGCTTACGAAGTATGTTAAAATGTTCATTTTTTTTATATACCGCTTTAAGTTGCATAAGTTTACATAAATAAAAATAGTCAGCTTGGAGTTAGGATCACCCGTTGCCTAGCATCAAAGAAATCTCCTCACATAAGCTTTTTGCACATGTACAGCCTTATAAGAATTTCATCTCAAGCGTTTTGCTGGTATTCAACTTCTTATTGGTGGGTCGGTGTGACTTTATTTAGCTTCCATTAGAAAAGCTAATTTGCAAGGTTCTATTTGAAAGTCATCCACAAACTTAAGAGATTGTTTTTATAGTATCAGTTTAACATTTTTTCAAGGAGTATGCCTAACTTATGAACTGCTTTAGAGTTGCCAGATATTTTAAAGACTCTTGGCATTGTAAATTAGATAAACAATAAATTTTTAGCTGGGAGTCCAGATCCCTGCAGCCTGGCATCAAAGAGATCGTGTTATCCATCACACATTACCAAAACATTTGAGACGAAATAGATTGATTGTACACTTGTGAAATGCTTGCTTGAAGCATCAGAAAAGATCACTGTGGAAGACCCAAGTAAGAAGTCAGCTGTTTCAATCTTTAGAATATTTTTGACGTTTTGTATTGCTTCTGAACTAGTCTTTAATTTGGGTCTAATAAAATCATCTTCCTAGGAAAAGAAACATGATTGCATTAAAAATGAACCAACACATTAGGCAGTGGTAATGCATACTCTCATTATATGTAGGAGAAATGCAGGTCTATCATATTTTTATTTTGTAAAAGCAGATCTATCATATTAATTTATGCTGGTGCACAAACTTTTCCTATCAACACTAGAGGACCTGGTTAGTTGTATGTACGAACTCATTTATGGTTCTTGGCAAGAAATCTCCTCCTTATCAGAGGTCATTGGTAAAGTATTTGTGGATGTGAGCTCATGAGTATATTTACAAGGGAAAATGGGGAAAAATATATTCCAATATAATAGATATCTAGAACTCCACTATACCACATGGTAATAATTCCAACTACACCATACCACAGGATACTAATCTCGGCCGATAGGTGGAATGTTATCTTCATGAGTGCAATATCTCAAATTTCACTTCAATAGCAGTATATCCCAGCATTAGATTGAGCACATGGCTAAGAATGGGGTTACCACAATCTTATACATAATAAGTCATATACCGTAATTCACATGATGGGCTCGAGGATGTAATTATACAAATGTTATAATATCTCACTGGAGAAGATCACATTCATATTGAACGGTTAAGATTATCATTACATGGGCTGAGATGGAATTCTAGACAAATGTTACACAGGAAGCGTGTGATAGAAAGGACAGGGGTCCTGACTCATTTATTGAATCCATGGGCTTTACGGTTGGCTGTGATGGGACCCAATTGTTGCATGTACGTGTCATGTCAGTCCGGCTGACGTATTGCTTCTGTTTCAGCCAATAGGGGCCATACAATTCAAACTTTAAAAACAGTTTTCCGTGCTCCAGAGGGATACCTACTTCTCCGGCTTTAAACTATGAAGGGGAAGCGCAGTGGTACATGGAAAACGTGGGCCGGCGACAGAAAGTTATTTAGAATACCATACTCCTGTTCCTGTAGCTTTGCCATGAAGATATAACAAGGCCCTGCTGTCTACTTGCAATTATACAATTATACATTGTATGAAGGGGATTTTATTTTTAAAAAAATCACTTTATATTTTAAGTGCACCAAACAGGAAACTTTAGCAAAAATTGCATCAAATAGGAAATTCATACGTAAAAATCAACTATTTATTGATTTTTCGGTGGTCGCTATCGACCTTCACTTTTTGTGTTGAGGGTTGTCTTTGCTATAACAAGTGAGGATCGCCGTCGACCCTAAGCATGCATAAACTACTCATCTTCTTGATTTTTCCTCTCTTCCTCAAATCCAATCCAGTGATGGAGAAGTCCATCATTGGACTTTGAGGAGGTTTTTCCACATCTCTTCCACAAGGAGGAAGAGTCTAAGGGCATGTTTGTATAACACTTTTCTGCAGAAAAGTTTACGGTTTTTCTCGGAAAATCCATTTTTCCGGCGTTTGGTGTGGAAAAATTCCGCCGAATTGCTTTCATGCCTCGTCAGCATTTTCCTTGATAATGGTAGAAGTGGGTTTCTCATAGAGGGTATGGGAAATGGATTTCCTTAGAAAACTTATCCCTCTTTTCCTTACTCTTGCCCATTTCAACCCAAAAACCCTCTAACTCTTTCATTTTTTATTTCTTTATATATATTATTATTTAATGTTAAATAAATAATATACATATTATGTTATTTTTCTTCAAAAAATTATATCACCAAATAAGAAATTTTGATTTTTTTTATAAGGAATCCACAGCCGCACCGAACAACATCTGCACCAATTCAATGAGGAAACTCGTTTTGCACCAAACATGAATTTCTAAATGCTACGGAAATCCTTTTTCGAGGTTTTCATTTCTATGGAATTTGCTGACACGGCAATTTCCTCTTTCCGCGGAAAGGGTGTGTACACAAATGTGCCCTAAAACATGTTTTGGCATCTTTTCCTTATTAGAGGTAACTGATTATAAAAATAATTGCATTGGACAAAGCGTAACCAGCGCATAACCCGGCTTAGCCATGTGATTGGGTATGTCTTGGTGTCACTAGTCCAAGAGAATATGCAAATCTAACATCTTTGAATCAATTACTGGGCCAAGCATCACTTGAAAATGGTCCTTCTCTCTGGGACCATTCATCAAGTGGACCCCACCATTTTTTACCATCTTAAGTCTTAATCACTCATGCAAACATGCTCACAATAGATTAATTGAATAGAACAAATAAATAAATAAAGGTCGATAGCGAGCACCGAAAAAAAAAAGGTAAAAAAAGTTGATTTTTCTGTATGGATTCTCTGTATGGTGCAACTTTAGTTAAAGTTCCCTGTTTGGTATACTAGCCACATGAAGTGATTTTTTTCGGTAAAATGCCCATATATGAATTAGAGGTTGGTCCATTTTTCTTTTTTTTTTTTAATGATTAGGAACCCGCAATCCCCTTATAGTTGA
Source organism: Umbellularia californica (assembly GCA_028538565.1). Taxonomy (NCBI): domain Eukaryota; kingdom Viridiplantae; phylum Streptophyta; class Magnoliopsida; order Laurales; family Lauraceae; genus Umbellularia; species Umbellularia californica. Next base: position 58,910,563 of record JAPQWN010000007.1, read on the forward strand.
TCATTGGTAAAATCTTAGATACACAACACCACCCACTATTACTGTGTATCAGGTAAAGCTCTAGATGGTTCAAAGCGAGGACCTTCCGCTCATTACTAAACTTCCTAATCACTTGAACAATTTAAGTGTGGATCGAGTGGTCCATCTTTACTTTATTACAAGTTATAATAACATTCCATATAGTCCTGGGACCATGTGATATGATGAATGCTCCACCTTAGATATGATCATCAATCTCAAAAGCTTTGAAAGCTGCTTGAACGCCGGCAATAATCAAAGAGTAGAGGAAAGTGCCAAAATATTGAAGTCTATATCATCTTCTTTGTATATCTTGAAATCTGTCCCACGACCACCACCAGCTCCATTGCAGATATTGCCCATAATCTGAATCTATTGTTAGTAATGTTCGAAGAATTTTTTTTTTTTTTATTTTAAATCCTTATCATAATCATTTCTTTTTAAAATTGAATTTATCAGATTCAGTTTTACTGCAATATTTAAAATAATTTTGCAATATTATGAGAAAATAATTAAACGCTGCTAGTTTTTTCTTACTTTTTTTGTGTGTTTTTTTTTTAATTTTTTAAGTAGCTTCTTTCATGATCATTTCTTCTTTTCCATTAATATCCAAATCATTGTAACAATAGTGTGTTATATTTATATTTCAAGCATTTTTTTTTACACTTAAACTTGCTAACATGACTAATAAAGAATTTCAATTACTAACTAGATTTCCTTTGTTTTCTTCAGGACAAAAGACTAAAAATTACTCTGTGACCTTCTGAAGAGAGAAGTAAAGTGTCACAAAAAAAATATATATTTGAAATAAAAACCTTATTCTCAATAATGCAGGTTAGGTTAAGCCAAATTTATAGTGATGGGGTAGGTCAAGACACTGACATATAGATGAATAATATCTTGTGAGTAAAAGAGGGGCCTCTTGGAAAACAATAAAAATACTCATCATTTGTCTTGGTAAAAAAACACTCAAGAACCTTTTTGATATACCACCCAATAACTTTTCCTTATCCCATTTGCCCATGATCTTGATTTGAAATTTAAGCAATAAAATACATAATTGCTTATAAAAAAAAAAGAAAAAGAAAAATGATACTATTATAACTATTGATAAATGCCCCGAATCTTCAAAATATAAGATTTGCAACAAGAGCATGATATTTCGAAAATGAAAAGAACATGCCATTGCCAAATCCCCCAATGAGCATGGGCATGTATTTTTCTGGGAAGATCTCATGCAGTTGTGTATTAAATCTTTTTTGGGGATGGATAATTGAATATAGGACCCAAATCCCTATAGTATAATGCATGCATTACCCCAAGTTTCCAACAAAATTGCACTTTATATTTTATGCCCTTCTTCTTTGGGGATTTTCACTTAATTAACTTTATAAATTATTTGCTTATATTTTATAGATGTGTTCATCCAATACGGATAAATTATACATTATAAAATCTATTATTTTATTATTAATCCATTTTAAAAATGATATTGGAAAAAGAATCAATTGAGTTTACCAAGGAAACAACCAACCAAGTTGGTGAATGAAATACTAATTTTCTCCTTTTTGCAAAGATTCAATGTTTTGGAAACACTGTATGGAGTACGGACGGCTATAATCTTTTGGATTTTATTATAGAAATCTTCAGAAGAAAGGAGGCTGTTTGTTCATGTCTACCTCGAAACGCAGAACAAGGCCATTTCCCACCGACCACTTTTAATGTTGGGATGACTTTATCGAAAAGCCAAAGCCTATTCATCTATATTCTACTCGAAGCAGAAGATGCGAGAGGTGTTCAATGCATCTGCCAGTCTTCTCCCCATTTGATAGTGTGTGATTTTGTGGTCGAGGTTGAAACGTGGGGTAATGGGCAGGTAGGGTCGATTCAGGTTGAGGACTTTGCTCAATCAATTAGAATCAAAACCCATTGGTCTTGTTTTCTGTTTTTTTTCCACCCAGCCAAGGCAGTTGGAACTTATCATACCCACCCATGGGCCTGTCAATGGGATTGTCCGGGGCTTGGCTTGAGTTGTTCAATCCCGTCTCGAAAATAGGACGGGTCCGCCGGGTGTTGTCTAATTTCAGTTTGAAATTGAACGGGCCTACATCGAATCCTGTCCCGTACAAGCCCGGACTGGGACAAGGCCGGCTTGAGCTTAACTCAATCCTAGACATAAGCAAAACATTCTCTATCGAAAAGCCAAAGCCTATTAATCTATATTCTACTAGAAGTAGAAGATGCAAGAGGGATGAATGCATCTGCCAGTCTTCTCCCATTTGATGTGTGATTTTGTGGTCGAGGCTGAAACATGGGGGAATGGGCAGGTAGGGTCGATACAGGTTGAGGACTTTGCTCAATCAATCAGAATCAAAACCCATTGGTATTGTTTTCTGTTATTTTCCAGCCATCCAAGGCAGTTGGAACTTATTATACCCACCCATAACCCATATGCAAAGAAATATGCTCCTGCAAGAATAAAAATTAAAATGCGCGTCAAATGACAAAGGGAACTCAACCAAAATGAGCAACTCCTTTTTCTTGCTTTAAAAAAAGTTTTAAACTCAAACTCAAGCTCAAACCGAAACCTTTAATTAATAAGTCTGAGAATGGATCATCCAGTTAGTTAAGTCATAGTACAATTAGTCGGGTTAATAAAATTTAAATTGTTCGGACCAATCTATCTCCTTCGTTTTATTGTATTGTGAGTTTCTTCGAAAAGATATATAAGTTTATCTTGATTTTTTCCAAAAGATTTTGATCAAAACTCAGATAAATTTATTAGAACTTTTGGAAAACCTCAGACAAATTTATTTGAGTTTTTGCCCAGTCCCACATGCAAATTTTTTTGGATGATTTCTCCTTCTCGGATAAATTTATCTAAGTTTTGTCCAGCCCCACGTGCAGATTTTCTGGATGATTTCTCCTTATTTGAATCAAATTTCCCCCTTTTTCTTTCTCTTATCTATCATAATCATTAATTTGTGTAGGCAAATCATCTTCACGAAACTGACAAGTCCCCCTCCCCTCCCCCCCCCCCCCCCCCCCCCCCTCTTTTTTTTTCTCCAAATGAAAGTCTTAACAAAACCAGTTTTCCTTTTTTGTATACCGCACAAAGTGTATTAAGAGGGGCATTCGGGACTTTTTAACTATTTAAAACTTGAAAAGGGACATTTACCTCTACGGAAAAAAAAAAAAAAGTGAACCGTTTGCAATAAAAATCACAGTTAATGGACCTCCAACGAAACGACCCTAATTAAAAGAGGATTTATATTTCTCTCGTCATAGGAAAATCTATCAGTTTAACAACTTTTTTTAAACACCAAAGATTTCTCTATAAAGAGACTTACCAATATAAAAATCCTTAAGTTAGTTGGTGAACGAAAGAGGGGACCCACAATGGTGTGTCATCATTGGGCCACACATAAGCCCAATAATTCCAAAATCCTTTCTAATTTACAATTCACGGGTTGTTCAATACAGGGGGATTTAGTGACCCACAAAACACACAACTCCCGTCAATAAACATTTCTAAATGCTAGCAACATAAGGGACTTTAATCAAGATCAACGGCACGGTCCACGCACATGAAATGGAAAGCTATTTTCCTAAAGAATTGGCTATCCACTCTGCAACCTTTATATTCCTCTCCCATGAATGTCCAACCACTTCTTTTCCTTAATAAACCACTAAAAAGATAGGGCAAACCACCTTAATTTGTGTAGTACCACTCATATGACATGCCTTGTTATGATATGCAACTACAATTTGATATGTGTGAAATACATAACTATATTTTCTGCATATGATTGGTCTATAGGTGCATATTACTCTGGTTGAGGTGAAATTCCAGAAACTTACATCAATCAAAGGCAGGTCTCACATGATGGGTTAAAATGCTTCCATGAACTGACTGCAGCATCAGATCATTTGTTCTACTAATGACAAAACAATTGCTAAATTTAGAATTTTTTTTTCTTGGTATTTCTAACATGGAATACTTACAATAAGAAGGGTGGAAAAACACTCAAGACACTCTGCGTCTCTACACTACTTGATGACCAGTAGATCCCAATGGCAAACAAGAAAAATGAAAGACAACTAATAAAAATAAGAAGACAGGCATCCACAGTAGCATGCCATGAATCTAGCTACACCCCCATACACACTAATCTAAGTTCAAGGGCTATTGGGCTCGATGCCATTTCTTTAACCATGCTACAGGAAGCAACATTGTGCAGTAGATAAGTAAGGAGACAATTCCAGCCATAAGAATGACCAGTCCAAGTGCGAGATATGCTCCATCAGTATCACGGTAGAGATTGCTCTTTGGTGACACTAATGCCGACCCCACACCAATGAGTAAAACAAACCCTACTAGGCAAATGATTTTTCTGAAATGTGTTGCCAAATATCCCTTGGGAGGATCCTCTTCTTGCCTGTTCTCCATTTGGACTCACTGTGACAAATAAGGAGGAAATCCTCCTATTTTTCGCCGAATTGTTCCTTCATTTCATATGGAAGAATATCATAAAAGAATTAGAGGGAAGGTTTTAAAAAAGATTGCAAAGAGTACACATACATATATAGGATTTGGATTTCCTAGTCTTAACAGGTTTGGGTTTCCAATTATCAACAGGTTTGGATTTCCTACTCTCAAAAGGTTTGGATTTTCTAACCACATGGGATTTCCTTTATTCACTTTAAATTGTACTGGGCTTCTTGGATTCTTGATTATGAGCCATAAACTGGGCTTGTGAGCTTTGGGTTTTCATCGTGGGCCTGTTATGAGGTAGAGGCCTTTGGCCTGACTTTAGTCTTTCCTTATCAGTTGACACACACATATCCACTATAAGAAGCAGAGGAACCTTGCTTGCCAGAGGAAATCCAATTATCTTTGCAAAATCTTGCATAAAACGCGAAACCTGTATATAATAGAATGACTAGGGCCTCAGCAAACTAAATGGAACTGGAATTGAACCTTCCTGCTCACTAGCCTAATTTGACTGGTTCAAGGTAATAAAAGTTCTAGACCCTTTAGGGTATTTTAACTGTGTGATCAAAATATACAGCCCATGGATTTACCATACGGTATGCCTTGATTTAAGAATGCCACTTTGCCTTGACCATACAGTACGCACGGTGGCTTTCAGGCCTGCTGGAGCCCAGCTATCAAAAGGGGGTCAATTTCATGCATGTAACCCCTTTATTTATTGGCTCACGAGTTTAACAACTTTACATTAGAAAAGAAAATTGAGCATCAATCCAGCGGTCCAGTCCATTCGGTAATATAAACTCTAGAGTCGGGTGACCGAAGGGGGAAGATGGGTTTCTTTTGTGTGAACGATTCAAATGGATCATAAGATAGAAACAGTGAAAGTTCTCACAGAATTTAAGAGGTGAATTACACATGATGATTTGCCAACTTGTTAAACATAAATTTTTAGAGATTTTAGTCCATGTAGAGTAATTGATCAATGAAACTACCAAGGTAACATTACATAACTCCACGTTCAGCATACAACGGTAACTGCGGACTACTCAAAGAGAAGGGAGAAACATTAACAAAGAGAGAAAACCAGGATGTTCTCTCTTGGGGTCGAAAAATATGTGAACTAGGCAAGATATAGAGGTCAGACTGAGACGAGAGAGACTGCTTCCAACGCCTTCTCTCTCGCCCTACCCAGCCCAATATATGTATGTGTATGTATGCATGGCTACTTGACACGACCTGAGTTCGATATTATAATTAATCCGAGTTAACCTCCAGTCACGTCGCATACTTACTCCCTCGAACTTCAATTACACATAAAATTCACAAGGGTATTAAATAACACATTGTGCAGAATATAAACAAATATACATTGCTCATGTATAAAAACAAAAGTTCATTTACACGATGAACAACCATTCACTTGCACATTTAAATACAATGCAAGGAATGAAAAGTGTGAAACGTCTCCAAAAATTTCTACAAAGTTCTCATTTCATTTACTGTTTCCATTCTCCAAAAGTCACATCAATGTTATCGCCTCATTTCTACTCTACTAATCCTCCTGGAGGAACCAGAGTGGTTTCCTCCGCTGGTGCTGAGGCCTCTCAAGGACCGGCATGGGCGGCTGTGCCTGTAATGCCATCAATAACATAATGAATTTGACAATTCAGTAATGTATAAATAATTACACGATTGAACATACTAATGACACATTTAATCCATCTAACTCATTGTTAAACTAATACAAATACAATTTAAAAACAATGAGAGTCTTTATTATTTGGCAATCTACAATAGTATTTCATTTCAAATCACATCTTCCTAAAAATGAAGGATTTCAATCTTCCATATGGAAGGATTCATATATCGTGGGATTTAGCAATGCCCGGGCCAGGGACTATTGACATCACCACGGAGCTCCGGAATACTCTCAAATAATCTGTTGCAAAAGTAACAGATCTAATGAGCTTAAAGAAATCACTATGTAATGCCAGACTCAAGAAATAATACAGTTCACATATTAATTCCGTTCAATTACAATTAATGGATTCAATTCAATAAACACGTCTCTTAGAATTCAATTCAAATTACGATCTATTTCAGATACAATTCAACGTACAATTTCAATTAAATAATACCAACCATTCATGTGTAATCCTCAATAATTTAATGTACGTGTTATTCTCGATGGACATCACAATTTATGTGAATTTGTACATTAAAGTCCCCTAATTAACACCCATGGAGGTATACACAATAATAATAGCCTTGATATAATCAATAGGCTCTTTTCCTTAAAACTCAAAAATTAATTCTAAAATTTTATTAATTTCTGTTAACTAATCAATATCTTATCGGCTAGCTTTAGAAGCTAATCTTTATTATCGAATTACAACTATTCAGCTTGGGTTAACCTTTTGGTCAACACTCATTCGTCTTGGACCCAAATCCAAGAATATTACTTTATGGAAAGTGTAATTGGTTATTATCCCTTAATTGTATTATAATTATTCATTAGACTAATTTTTATAAACCATTTATGCTCATAAACAGAACATTTGATTCAATTTGAATCATAAAAATCCTTGAAACGAATTTCAGTCGCAAGCTTTTGAAACTGATTTCTCTCCCTTCTTCTTTACATTCAAACCATTCATATCTTGCAATCAAATGGAATCTCTTGTTCTCCCATCATTTATCACTTCATATATACACATAAACAACACCTCTAATCCATTAACCATCATCTAATCAATTCATTGATTCTTCCAAAAACATAGATTGAATCCATGATCATAATAAATCAAATAAAATCAGATCAATTAACATATAATCATTAATAATTATTTATACTTGCCTTTAGTTGAGTTAAACACAAAAAGCCCTTTTTCCTTAAGCTTGATTTGAGTCAAGTTCTCTCAATCTCAAACCCGATTATCATAGGAACAACAAAAATAATTTCTGATAACTATTTGTGCTATAGTTACTTCAAACTAACTATTCAAAACCTGAAAGTTCTACAAAGAATCTATTTACTAACATGAAACTCAACAAAGAGAAATCACAGCTTCTCTTTAGCTTCAAATCCAAGGAAAATTTAAGAGAACAATGGACAAGATGAAGTTCACAAATTCCTTTTCAAAATCACTTGCAAGAATCCTTTTCCAAGCATTAATTTATCTAAACAACCCATTCACATAAACCAATTCTCATATAACATGGCTGAATTCATAACTATAACAAATCAAATGAAATCTGCATAATTTAGCATCTAATCATAATAAACTGTCTACACTTGCCTCTATTTGAAGTTTGGTACAAAAACTCATTTTGTTAGCTTTGAGTTTTGAGATCAAAATCTCAATTGAAACCCTCTTTAGTAACCTAACATCAAGAATAAACCCAAACGAAATTCTTGAATTGATTGTCCTAAAAACCATTCTAAATCACTTAATAAAACTCAAAAGTTCTATAAGAACAACTAAATACTTACTTGACAGCTTGTTAAATGGAAACTTGAGATTTTCCCTAAACTTTAACTCCAAGAAATTCAACCAACTTGATGAAGAAGATGATGTACACAATCCTTTTCTTCGAAAATCACTTGAAAAATCCTTTTCCAACTACTTGACAGCAAAGAAATGAAGAAGGAAGAAGAACTGAACCAGGTTCTATCTTTCACTCTTGCTGCCGCCAGAACCTTCGAATGACTGAATATGGGTTCTTTTAGAACCTTATAAAAGGCACTTTTGCATTTAAACCCACCTTATTTAACTTATTCTTAGTTTGAGTCAAATCAAGACTCACTTAATTCAATTAAAGTCAAATGAACATGAGCATTTTATGAAAGTTATTGTACTCAATGAGATACACACAATGGTATCAAATTTCACCACATTCGACGAAATACACTTAAACCCGTATTTACGGAAAAGTCCTTAGTTTCACCAATTTGAGTCTAAATTCAACTCAATTAAATCAATTGTTTTCAAACTCATTCCATTATGCTTAACTCATCTATTTGAGACTAATTTAATCCATTTTAATCTTTAATCACATTTAACTTGACTAATCGTGCTTAATATGCATTAAACTTGATTAATTAGAGTTAATCATAATTAACTCGGGATGGGGTGTAACACTACTTATCTGTGCCATGCATGCTTTTCTCTCCCATCGCTCTCTCTCTCTCTCTCTCTCTCTCTCTCTCTCTCTCTCCAAAACAAAACAAAACAAAACAAAACCACATAAAAGAGGAGCATTTAAAAACTGCTTGATAGATCGTTTGTGCAACTCACATTTCATGAAATTCCATCTCTGATAAGAGTTTATGCAAAAAAAAAAAAAAAAACCTAATTCAAATAAAATTCTAATTCATAATACTTAGTTTGCCTTATCTACATAAGTTAAGAAATTTAAAGACTCAAGACTCATCAAATTCCTAACTCTGTTCCTTACTAGTAGGATGAAGTTTATTGACTCACTCAATAGCTTCTCCCGATACAGGAGATGACTCAACTTATTTGAACGGGTCCAAGGGAATTGTTGACAATGGTTGTCCATATTTCATAAGAATCGTAACATTACACCCCTGTTGTTTACTCGACTTGTCCTCAAGTCATGAAATTTGGAAAACGGGCAATGAACTCATCATAGCCTTATTCTATCGCAAAGAGCGTTGACGGTACGGCTAGAGTTTTAGAAATACCCAATCACCCACATCAAATTTGCGTTTTGTGTGATGCTTGTTAACTTGCATTTTCATTCGATTTTGAGAGGCAAGGAGGTTTTTCCATAATATTTGAAAGAGTTGGTCCCGATTTTGAAGTGTAGTACTGTCACGACCCGGGCCCGAGATCGGACTAATCGGGGCCTAACCCGAATCGCGATGTCATCATACTTACTCCCGTAAATCTCGAATTAACCGAAGTTAAGACGAAAACTCACAAGGGATCTAACATACATACCTGTCAAATGTACATTTTTGCGGAAACATATACGTACATTGACAATAATTGACTTTACATTACTAGTAAAGTTCACATATACAAAAATATAATCCAATGAAGTCCACCACTGCATATTCACAATACAATGCAGGGGACGTCTAATTACATTTCAAAATGATATACAAAAGTATCTATCCAAAACAATTCCCAAAATAATCCAAAGTATCCAAAACCATCGCCCTCCGAACTATGCCCACTCCGCTAAACCTCCTGGAGTATCGGATGGGCCTCCTCCGCACGCGGCGCGGCCTCTGCAAGGCCGGGATGGGCAACTGGGCCTGTAATGCCATCAATAACACTATGAACACGACGGTTCAACAATGTATAAACACATTTATGATAACACATGCTAAACTTGTCCATTATCAATATAACAACTCTAGATAATTAAATCTAGGTTAATGCAATATCTTGAACAGTGCAGTCAATTGATAATCAATTACTAGATTACAAGTACAATAATATTATCGTTATTCCATTCAGTGTCTTCCAAAGGAAGCACTTGTCAATTCATTTCATTCATTTCATGTCATTCGGATTACATTGAGCATTTATTAGATGGCTTTTGGGACTTTTCAGTCCAATACATTTTTCATTCAATACATATTTCATTATATGGCTTGTACATGGCTTTTCATTGACTTTTCAGTCTATATGTGGGATCTACCAGTGTCTTGATCAGAGATCACTGTCATCACCACGGAGCTCCAGAACACCCCAATCATCTGCTGCAGCAGGATTATTCATTATTCATTGGTTTATTGCATTTATTCAATGTTCAGTAGTTCATTGTATGCAGTCATTATAGACTCAAGGGAATTAGAGGAATCATTAGTCATTTACGGTCCTACTTGTCTCTATCCCAAATCTAAACAATTTCTGGGTGTAATTATTAGTTACTAAATGCACGTGTTATTTTCGATGGACATCACATTTACATTTAATATGTGCATTTAGTCCCCAAAAATTTTCCACCCACAATATCAAAATCCACTGGACTCAAACTGAGTCCCACAATCGATCGGACCGTTAGGTCCGATCGATTGGTCAAATTTTCAGTCACAATAATTATTTGGCTAGCATCGGGTTCACAGGCGGTTAGCCGGAACTTGACCAGCGGCTAGCCGAAATGCAGTCGGTGGCTAGCCGGAATGTGGCTGGCGGCTAGTCGAAATTTCAATTTCGGTTAACCGCCATTTCGCGGTTAGCTCACGGTCAGCTTTCCAGAAGCTGACATTTTTGACAGAATTTCTGACTCAATTTCGGTCACCTCACGGTTACCTCGCGGCTAGCCGAAATTCAAATTTCGGCTAACCGAAAATTGGCGGTTAGCTTTCCAGAAGCTTGCCATTTCTACAGAATTTGACGGTTGGCTTCACGGTTAGCCTCGCGGCCAGCCGAAATTAGCCCAGAATGACTCTTTCGAGCTTCAGAACTTCTGAAGCAAATTTCTGAGATTGAGTTCCTTGAACCCAAATCTCTTCAATAGCCTAAAGAATTCAAGAAAACTCACTCATTTGGAGTAGCCATCAACCATTCCATTCAATCCCTAACAATATACACTCTACAACAAGGAATGGGTTGAGAACCCATTCCTACAACTCAAGAAAACTTGTAATAAAGCATTTCAATCATAAATAGACGTTTATACTTGCCTCTAATGAAGATTGATGAAGAAAACCCCCCTTTCTTTAGCTTAGGTTGAATGAAAACTTCTCAACTTGAATGCTTCTCCCTAGAATGTCCAAGAAGAAGATGAAGAAGGTGGAGCAGATGTAGACTCACTACACTTGGACCACTTCAAATCCTATTCTCATGTTCGATGGAGTTGCAACGGAAGAAAGAAGAAGGAAAGGAAGAAGGAGAGGTGTCTAGGGTTTTGAGTGAGCTGGAGTCGGTGGAGATGAACTCAAAGGAAGTCCATTCCTTTTATATGAGTTCTTTTTGCAACTAAAGCCCACTTATCAAGGTTATGTACATTTTGAGTCAAATGAAGGGTCACTTGACCGGATTCTCGTCTAACGACTTCGAACTTATTACGAAAGTTGACGTACTCGTCGAGATACGCGTGTTGGTATCAAGAGTTTCCGTATTCGACAAAATACGTATAAATACGTATTTACGAAAAAGGTCTTGTTTTCTTAGTTTAGACTTAAAACTCACTCAATTCACTTAATCTCTTCATTATCACTTCATTAAGTTCATTTGAGACTAATCTCATTGAGTTAGGTCATTAACCATCATTAGTCTAATTAGACTTGATTAATTAGCATTAATTGCAAATTAATTAGAGTTAATCTTGATTAACTCGGGGCGGGGTCTTACAAGTACCAACTATGTGAACATTTGTTGTACCGGGAATACATCTATCAATTGTTGGCGGAGCATGACTATAGACTACTTGAAAGGGGGACATTTTAAGCGAGCTATGGTAGGAGGCATCGTACCAAAATATTTGGCCCAAGGCAACCACTTAGTCCATTGGTGGGGATGGTGGCCAGCAAAACATCGCAAATATTGTTCGACAGAGCGGTTGACAACTTCGGTTTGACCATTTGACGATGGATGATAGGTTGAGCTTCTGCATAACTTTGTGCCCTGCATTTTAAAGAAAGCCTCCCAAAACTGACTTATGAAAATCTGGTCTCGGTCACCAACAATTGATCTTGGCATGCTATGCAATTTGACAATGTCACGAACAAATGTTTCAGCCACACTTGAAATGTGCATAGTTACTGAATCGATCGACCACCACCAGGATAGAAGACATACGATTTGAAGGTGAAAGACCATCGATAAAATCCATCGATAAATCTAACTAAACTTCCGCAGGGATAGACAAGGGTTGCAATAGTCCAGAGGCGCTATTGTTTCTACCTTCACGCGTTGGCAAGTATTACATTCAGCCACATACTTCTTGGTTGCGTGCTTAATTCCGTTCCAATAAAAATTATGTGAAATTCGTTGGTTAGTTGGAAGGAACCCAGAATGCCCCCCAAGTGGACTTTGAGGGAGGACGATGGAAGTATTATCCTTCCCTTGTAACGAGGGATGCCATTCTGTATAGAGTAATGTGGGACTGAAGAGGGATCCAACAACAAATGTTGGACAATTTTGTTAAGGCGGTCATCCTTGGAACATTCATCAAGAATATCGTGCATAGAGGTGAAAAGTGGAGTATAAAGGGCCATCAACTCAGATTGTTGTTGTATGTGGGAAAGAGCATCTGCAGTACCGTTGTCCTTTCCTTGACAGTAGAGAATTTCGTAATCATATCCAAGAAGTTTTGTGAGCCATTTTTGTTGCTCCATGGTGGTTAATCTTTGGTCCATGAAATATTTCAATGTGCGATGGTCAATGAGGACTTTAAAGTTTCTGCCCAATAGATAAGGACGCCATTTTGATATGGCAAATATAGTTGCAACCATTTTTTTATCATAAATTGAAAGCGTCAAGTGCTTTTCAACCAAGGCTTTACTAAGTAAGCCAATGGTTGCCCCCCTTGCGTAATTACCACCCTAATGCCAGCACCTAATGCATCACATTCAATGGTTAACTCTTTAGAGAAATCGGGCAATGCTAGTGCAAGCGTAGTGGATAGAGCTTCTTTGAGGGTTTCAAAAGCCAATTCTGCCTTGGGTGACCAGCTAAAGGCATCTTTGCGTAGCATTTGAGTTAATGGTGCAACAATCTTGCCATAATCCTTGACGAACTTTAAATAGTACATATCCTTTGAGTCCCAAAAAATCCCGTAGTGCCTTGAGGGTAGATGGTTTAGGCCAATGCTGCATGGCCTCAATTTTTGAGGGGCCCACCTGCACTCCTTTGGCTGAAATAATTTTACCTAGGTTCTCCACGAAGGGTTGTGCGAAAAAGCATTCTTCTTTCTTGACAAATAAGTGATGTTTTTGTGTAACGACTACAACCCCAGTTTGAGATGATCAAAATGTTCCTTCATAGTTTTGTTGTAGACGAGGATATCATCAAAAAAGATCAAAACAAACTTGCAAAGGACGGGTCGGAAAACCTTGTTCATTAAGCCTTGAAATGTTGCTAGTACATTGGAGAGGCCAAAAGGCATGACTAGAAACTCATAATGGCCATCATGAGTGTGGAAAGCAGTTTTTTGTAAGTCAACTTCAGTCACCCTTATCTTGTGGTAACCGGATCACAAATCAAGCTTTGAGAACACCGTAGCACCATGTAAGTCATCCAGTAATTCATCAATAACTGGGATTGGATATCTATCCTTCACCTTGATTTTATTAAGAGCACGGTAATCGACGCACATCCTCTGATTGCCATCCTTTTTTTTTTACTAAGAGAACCGGAGATGAAAATGGGCTTGTACTAGGCCATACGATACCATACCAGAGTCCCGCATTTCTTGAACTAGTTTTTCAATTTCAGTTTTTTTGGAAATGTGGCTATTGGTATGGCCGTACATTTGGTGGTGTGCTGCCTGGTAATAATGTTATTTGGTGCTCTTGACATCTTGCTGGAGGTAACCCATGGGGCTATGCTAATATGGGCGAATACTGCTAAAGTAATACAGATACCACCGGATCTTGCACTGTAAGTAAGGTAGGTTGTAAGTGCATGAGGTGGATATAGAATCCAAGCCGTTGCTGTAACATGAGTTGGTAAAACTCACTTGAGTCCTTCATTGTAGCAACAGAAGAGTGTAGTCTAGTCCAAAGTATTAGTTGCATGCCTTGGTGGAACTTCATTATCATATGGTTAAAGTTATAAGAGATAACTCCAAGTGACCGTAGCCACTCGGCACCAAGCACAGCATCATAACCACAAATTGGCAATAGGTGAAAATTTAATAATAAAAAAAAACATGTCCTTGCAGTGTTAATGGGACGTGATTACGACGACCAGGGCTTTTCTCCTTATAACCATTGGCTATTGTAACGGATACTGGTTCAGATTGTGTTATCTGTAGCCCACAACGTTTGGCAATCTTAGGATGAAGGAAGTTATGGGTGGCGGCCGAATCCACCATAACCAACAAGGAGTGTCGTTTGACATGCCCCAAGAGACCCATAGTTTCTGGAAGAGTGGTACCGCATAAGGCATGGAGGGAGATTTCCACAGGTGGCTCCTCATCATTATGATCTTCAGATTTCTCAATGGGGACAACACTGTCATCAGCTTCTAAGAGCAGTAGTTGGGTCCTTTTACATTGGTGACCAAGTCCGTATTGTTCGTCGCAATTGAAATAAGGGATTTTAGTACATCTTTCTTGCTGTTCCCAACGCTAAGACACTGGACTCCCGGTGGAATGTTAGTAGAAGTGGAAGGATTAGGGGTAGTCCATTTGGAAGGGGGGGGGGGTCAGAAGTGGTGGTGGAGGTGTTGGAGGATATGAGGGTCGGTTGAAGGGCGACCTGTTGGATTGTCTTTTTGAAACAACAGAGACAATATCATTGGTGGTTTCCTCTTTTTGTTTGGCTATGATGTATGCTTGTAGCAATGTGGAGGACTCAACAACTTCACACCAGCTCGGATATCCTCATGTAGGCCGGAAATAAAACAACCAATGAGAAAGGACTCAGGCAATAATAGACTTCGATTTGCAAGCCGTTCGAATTAGCCTGATAGTCTCTAACAGTAATGGTTTGGCGCAGTTTAGCTAATCAGCCTTCCGAATCATCTTCTTCTGGCAACCCAAAACGAGAACACAGGACTCTGGTGAATACGCTCCAAGTGGGCCTTCCCATAGTTCGCGCCAGCCACTGGTACCATGGAATAGCATCTCCAAGAAGGTGAGCTGCAGCCAAATCCACCATTTTGTCTTCAACAACGCCATTGAGACCTTGGAACTGTTGTGCTCTAAAAATCTAGCCCTCCGAGTCAGTGCCGTCAAAGGTAGGGAAGTCCAACCGTATAGGCCTCCCTATGTAACCTATGAAAGTAGGTTGATTTGGTGTTGATGACATGGACTCTTGAAAAAAATTGTTGAAGTTGGTCTGAATTGAAAGAACAGCTTCTGTGAGTTCTGCCATTCTAGTGCTTAAATCGGCAATATCTCTCTTGTTTAAAGTTTTTTTCTAGGCTTATCAGTTGGGGTTCCAAAGCCTGGTGGTGGTGTTGCCATTGTTGCAAGATGTAAGAGCTCTGATACCAAATGATAAGAGTTGATGCAAAAAAAATAAAAAATAAAAACAACTAATTCAAATAAAATTCTAATTCATAATACTTAGTTTACCTTATCTACATAAGTTATGCCATATAAAGACTTAAGACTCAACCAATTCCTAACTATGTTCTTCACTAGTAGGCTCGGCACGGCCTGCCCAGATCCTAACCCGAACAGGCCAAGGGCCGGGCCGACACGGCCAGCCAGGAATTTATTCTAGCAAGGCACGGCCCGTAGTGGGCTGGGCCGTGTCATGCCTCCGTGTGCTCGGCATGCCTCTTTAATTTTTTTTTCCCAATTAATTCTTTTCAACTTTTCGGTATTAAAATTAAAAATTAGAACACAAGCACGGAGGATGACAAAGATATTTAAGTGGTTCGGTCATCATAACTTCTTGAAGGCTTGTAAATAGGATTACCTTCAAAGCATTACAATCTTTTTAGAGAATAAAAATAAAAAATAGAATGAAAAACTTTTATATTTACAAATTACAATGAAGGAAAAAGTAAAAAAAATCAGATGTGTAGTATACAAATGTCTTCTGCAGGATCATAATCTTCCATTGCTGTCAACTATTGCTTCACTTATCTGCCAAATACCAGTCTCGTAGGCAAACACAATACTCCACCATTCCTTCAGTTAGATTTGTTCTTTTGTCATCCACCATACATCCACCTGCACTAAAAGCCTGTTCTGATGCTACAGAAAATATTGGAATAGTCAATAGATCACAAGCCATAGCAGCCAACACCGGATAAATGCTTTCTTGTTGCTTCCACAAGACTAAAATGTCAAAACTAGATGCATCTTGCACCCTTATTACACGGACATCAAGATGTGATGATAACTCTCTCACTGTGTTACTTTAGCCTGAGCTGGATGCCATGCCCGTAGATAGGGAAGAATACCACACATCCCACACAGCTTCACCTGTTTGTTGGACTTCTAAATGGATCATACTAACCATAACTATACCCTATTAAACTATTATTAACATGAACCCTAAGATCGTGAACAACATGATAATCACGTGTAGGATTTAATCTTAAATAAATTAAAGAGTACCTCCAGACATCCTGACGCAGAGAGCTTTTTAATCCTGTAGTCTGGTGCTGTTGCTGATTGATGTTGTGATCCGTCGGGGAAGAGGCTAGGTGAATCGTTTCGGTTTCTCTTCCCTTGCCTATAAAACCTAATGTGTTGATTTTTGTGTATCCCTTTGTGATGGACAAAAGGGTTTGTTTTATAGGTGGAAAGAGGACCGAATTTCCAATTAGGGTTTCCTTAGACTTAATCTCAACCATCCATCAAGGTAGAGAATATTATGGAATATATCTCATTAAGAAACCTTTTTGAGTAAGAAACATTTTGAGTAATTAATAGCATATATCCTATGAAAACGGATTTCCTATAATGACCACAATTCAGGGAAGGAAGGAACTTGTAGTCCAAGTAATGGACTTAAAGGTAATTTCCTTATATACCCATTTGCTCACAATAGAATTGAAAAAGTGGTTGTAATTTTGCCCTTATATTTGAAAAAATATTTAAATCTTGATAATTCATATTTTTATTTAT
This sequence comes from Umbellularia californica, assembly GCA_028538565.1. NCBI lineage: Eukaryota > Viridiplantae > Streptophyta > Magnoliopsida > Laurales > Lauraceae > Umbellularia > Umbellularia californica. The sequence goes on from JAPQWN010000007.1 coordinate 58,927,811, forward strand.
TCCATCAATAAAAAAAACTGTATACCACTTAATTTTAACCTAAGATCAAATACAGCAGCTAAAGAAAATGTCATTGAACTATTGAAGTCTCTTTCAAATATTTATTAAAATTTTCTTCTGTGTTTCTAATAGTGTTATTTGGTAAAAAAATAAACCCTAAGTCTATTGAGTTGTAAAGTAATTTCAAAAAGCTTCACTAAAGCTTCATTAGATGTGGGATAGTATATCCCAGAAAAAAATAATGTTGAAGTCTAAAAAGCTTCTAATAAATCTCTTATATAGGCACACAACTCCTAATGTTCATCACTCATTAACAAATCTTGTGCATGAAAAGTAAAAAATCCATTCAAAACTGTTTTCCAGTCAATTGCCTTGTTTAACAAATCATACATAGAATTACATTTATGTTCTACCTCTTTGGGTATTTTTATAGTTGATATGCCTTGCCTTGCATATGGGCATACAATTGTCTTCTTTGTATGGAGCAGAAAATAAATTTAGCAATATCTTTAATAGTATATGTATAACTTACAATATGCTTTAAACCAACCTTTACAGTGAGCTTTAAAATGTGACATACACATTTATTTTGGAAGATCGAGCTATCTATTAAAGTTACAAATGGCATCTGCAATCTCATTAATTTAATAGCCACTATATTATTACTGCCATTATCTAAAGTTATAGATATAAATTTTTCCTTAATATTGTAATAATCTAGTTTTCCAAAATAAATGTACTTATTTTAGTGTCATTATGTGGCCATTAAAGACAGCTAAAACTAATTACCCATTTATTAATAATCCATTTTGTATCTATGTTATGTGCAGTAATAGAAAGATATCTATTACCCCCTTTTAGAAGTCCACATATCTGTAGTTATGACTATTCTACTAGGAATTTTTGCAAGGTGATTTTTAATATTTGTCTTCTCTTCTTGCCAGAGTCTAATAGCACCATTTCTAGCTGTATTTCTTGAAATACTGTGAAATTGTGGTTGACAATATTTTTGGACTCATTCTTCAAAAAACTCATTTTCAACAAAAGAAAATAATATTTCAGATAAAACAATCATTTTAACAATATTTTGTCTGGCACTTTGTGCATTAAAAGAAAAAAGACCCAAACAGTTACTACTACTACTACCACCAGTAGTAGAAATTTGGGTCAGGGAACCAGGCCCCCTGGCCCTACATCCGTCGGCTTATGTAACGTTAGACATTTTTCCCTATATCTTAACAAATAGCCGGTACCCCTTTAGATTCGGCACCATAAATCTTACTACAAAATTTGCATTTTGCCTTTTATAGTCTGTTTGGGAAGGGGGAAAAGAGGGGGGAAGGAAAAAAAAGGAGGGGAAAGTGGGGAGGAAATGAAAATGAAGTCTGTTTGGGAAGGGGGGAGGGAAAATGGGGGGAAAAAACGTGTGGGCCCCACTGTTTTTTTTTTTTTTTTCCCCTCAAAACTAATGGGAAAATGAGGGGAAAGAGGGGAATGTAGACCACATGACTGAAATGCCCTTCAGTCTATATCATTTTCATCGTTCTGTCTCTCTACCTCTCTACTATCTGATGACACTCTGCCCAGTTAACATGACATTATTCGTACATAGGCCAAACCCGCCCAACCCAGTTTGTAATGGGTCTTTTGTACAGATCCAATCCATGAAGAGCCTCTCTTGTAATAATCAGATATATTACATCTTTTTTATTTGTAAAATATAATTTTGAAGCTTTTGCAATCCATAAGGGTAAATTAGTAATTTTCTTTCTACCTCACAAACAAACAAAACCCTGCTTTTTCACTTTTCTTCCCCCTACTTTTTACCTTCCCAAACAAGAGGAGGTAAAATTAATTTTCCCTCCCCTCCCCTCCCCTCCCCTTCATTTTACTTCCCCCTCAAATTTTCCCTCCCCTCCCCCCTTCCCAAACACAGTGTTAGACTTTTTTTCTATCTTTACCAACTTCAAACCTATCATATATATCCAAACTTTTGAAATTCTATTCCTCTTGGATGGTTTACAAGAACTACTAGGAAAGAGCGATGGTAAATCACCTACTTCATCTTCTAACTCAATAAAATCTTCTTCTCCCCTCTAAATTAACAGAAGAAAATTATGTGGGAAATCTTCTAGATCGTTTAGCCATATTTCAAAAAACAAAATCTAAAAATAATAATAATAATAGTAATAGCCTTCTTTTGTGGTAATTAATATAAAAAATGGGAGAAAATGAGAGTTAATATAATATATAAAAAACTTATATATATATATATAGAATCTCAAATTTAAATGATATAAATACCTCTAAATTTTTTAAAGCCCCTTTAATATTGTCTTTTGATTACTTGATCTTTGGCCTTCCAAAAACTTCTTAGAGAGTGAAAGAGTTGAAACTTGAATGCTTTGATAGAGAGCTAGAGAGTGTACAAAGAGTGAAAGAATTGTATAAATAGATGAAAAATGAGAATGGGAGTGCTAGATTATTTATAGACTTTATAAAATTAAAAATGGCACAAAATATCCTTTATATGACCGTTGGGCAGGCTAGGCAGGCGGACCCATCCACAGCGGGCCCTGCCAAAATAAGGCCGGCCGTGCCCGTTCCCTCCGCCCTGGTGGGCCATGCCATGCGGCGGGCCGGCCCGGCACATTAACATCTCTACTCACTAGTAGGATGAAGTTTTATACCCAACAGCTTCTCCCGATGCAGGAGGCAACTGAACTTATTTGAACGGGTCAAGGGAATTGTCGACAATGTTGTCCATTTCCCATAAGAACCGTAACAATCTCTCTCTTGGGTTGCAATTTGTTGGATTCAAACCGTCCGGGGTTTTGGAATTGTGGGGTACCTTTTGAATGGGGAGTCTTGTTTGAGGTGTTCTTGTTGGGCAGATGTGTGGTTGAAGGAGGAGGAGAAAGGAAGGGTCTTTTTTTTTTTTCTATTTGTAAAGAAGAAGATCTGTGCTGGAAATGAGCGCTTCTAGGTTTGTAAAGTGTGTGACGGTCGGAGACGGAGCCGTCGGTAAAACCTGCATGCTGATTTCATACACCAGCAACTCTTTCCCTACGGTATGTTTCAATTTCTTGGTTTTCTTCTTTCCCTGATTTCTATTTGATTCCAAAGGAGTGGTGTCTTTTTCCCCCAATTTGGGATTTGGGGTCTTGTTCTTTTTTATGTTTGTAGCTTCCTTGCTTGGTTTTGATTATAGTGTTGAAGTAAAAATTCTTTTTGTTGGCGTTTTGGGTTATTGATTTTTTATTTTGGGATTGTTGTGCAATAGAAGGTAAGGTAAGAAGAAAGGAAAACCATAGTTTGGGCTTCCTGTAGTTTTGGGATATGTGTATGAGAGACAAATCCTTTCCATTTTCATTATATTGATTTTTGCATGGTCTCTGGCGAATTTATTATGAATATCATCTTGAGTGTTCATCTTTAATTGATTATTTGAGATTGCAGAACCAGGCTGCAGAGATAATGCTTTCATAAGTTGATTTAGAAAGGGTTTGATGTAGGGAATGTCCCATTTAAGGGGCTTGATTAGATTGTCTGGAAGTGTTTCTAGAAAAGAATTCTATTTAGATGGATCTCATTCAATTTGGGGAGGGAAAATGACGGTTTTTTGGTATTTGGTAGGATTTATTAAAATGGGCATGGGTAACTTCCTTTATTAGATTGCAGAAATGATCAGCTACCAAAAACTCAAATTTTAAGGGTTTTAGCAGATTTGGGAAATGGGTTGAAATAAAAATCCTAACGTGGGCCTGGAGAGGAAAAATAGTTAATTTTTTCCTCTTTCCGCGTGGAAAAGCGCACACCAAACCCCAAAAAGCGGTTACTGTAGAGAATCTAGCTTAGGAGGAATCCTTGGTGTTCCAAACAAGCCCTTAACAAAATTATGTTTTCCAAGTGTTTTCTTTTGTTGAAAAAAAAATTGGATATTGTGGATGGTGCATCTTATAATTTTATTTGATCTATCATGATGGAAAACAGGATTACGTCCCAACTGTTTTCGACAATTTCAGTGCGAATGTGGTGGTTGATGGGAACACTGTGAACTTAGGTTTGTGGGATACAGCAGGTAAAGTCATTATACTCAATCTTTCAGAAAAAAATAAAGCAGTGAAAAGTTAGAGCATGATGTGTCTGTCCATTTCTTGTTAATCTGCATGGTGCAAGTTGATGGGTTTTATTTTTTTTTTTTTATGATGGAAGAGCAGGTCAGGAAGATTACAATAGATTAAGGCCTTTGAGCTATCGTGGGGCAGATGTTTTTTTACTGGCCTTCTCTCTTATCAGTAAGGCCAGTTACGAAAATGTTGCCAAGAAGGTGAGAGTCGAATATCTTTCGTAAAATGATATTTGGTACAGTTTGGCTGCAAGCCAATTCATAATTGGACAAATGGATATGCAAAAATAACATACTTCTTACCTAAAAGGTCATTATCTGTTGCCGACTTGATGTCCTTTTTTTTTCCTGTCGATTTCCAGTGGATTCCTGAACTGAAGCATTACGCGCCTGGTGTTCCTATCATTCTCGTTGGGACAAAACTTGGTTAGACCTTTTCTTATATTGTTTGATTCATGTCATGCAATCATTATTCTTTGCTATTTGACTAGTTTATGTTTACTTTCTCGAGATGGGTTCCACAACTAAGATGACTATGTACACAAGTTCATCCATTTTGAAATTCGAAACACTAGGGCCTGATTAGTGGTTCACAAATAGCCATTGAGCCCTTTTCTTTTTTGTTTTTTGGTGTTCAGCTCGTAATTGTAAATACTAAATACCCTTCCGTTCTAGCTGGAATGTTTTGGAATTGGCCTAGAGTGGAATGGAATACACACCTGAAAGTTTTTCGGCCCAATTCTATGCCATTCTAATCATTTCTGCTCATTTTGGTCCATTCCGATTGCTCCATCCGGAATTGGGCTGTCCCGGCCAGAATTGACAAAGGTGGGAACGATAGTTCCCTTACCCTTTTTTTTTTTAACATCCCCTCCCCCCCCACCCCACCCACAGAAAAAAAAAAAAAAAAAAAAATACTCCTCTACAAGGGTAGAGTGAGGGAAATAAGGGCCCTTTAGCCTGATATCTAGTCCGCTTTAAATGCATATAAAGAGCTTTCAATCTCACTCTTAACTTTATAATGGACATGCTAAGTGGCCAACCTGAAGGATTCAGAAGCTCGAAACTTCTGAATAGGGATGCGATCGGGATGGTTCTGGGTCGGAAACATATTGGACCCTGACCCAAACCCATTTTTAAATAACAGTTTCGATTCCTTGGTTCCAGACCTGGTTCCAATAGGAGGACTCGGATCAGATTCTGGAACAGTGTCCAACTAGAGGATCATGACCTAGTTCTAAAACCTTTTTTTTTGGTCCTTCTGTTTAAAATAAGGATATCATTCAACTTATAACAGTACATCGAGTCTACTACCTCTAGAATTAAACATAAAAATAGCAAATAAAGTTGATTTTGAGCTACAATTTGCAACATTAAAGACTTGTATGCCAGGTTCTGAGTCCATGATTCAGAACCTATATGGACCTAGAATCGGACCCATTTATTAATCGGAATCTAAATTGGGTTCCGGACCCCGACCCAGACCTGTTTATGAATTGGAACTTAAAATATAGGTTCCAAGCCCGGTTTTTTTTAAGGGTCAGAACCTCCAAATAATCAGAGAATTGGATTCCTGTTTGAAACCCTACTTTTGAGCCACTCATGACGAAATTTTCCTCTTAAGAACACTTGGCGTTGATTTACGTCATCTGTATCCTAATATTTCCAGGTTTTAGGTTGTTTCTTTTGTCTGTGTGAATTTGTTTCAAAAGAACTCTTTAAGACCTGAATTGCGACATGAGATTTCAGTAGTCACATCTAAGCATCTTGTTCAATCATATTTTTGAACCCCTTTTAACTATTCTTTCACCTTCTGTCACTAATGAATTATCCCTTCATCGTACACAGATCTACGGGATGATCAACAGTTCTTTATAGATCACCCTGGTGCAGTGCCCATCACTGCTGCTCAGGTATGGCTTATTTCGTTGGCGCAACAGCCACTTCTTTTGGCTATAAATGGGTTGGACATGGTCAACTTGGTTCTACTCATATCCAATATATTGACTTCCACATTTTGACCCTTATTTTCTTAGCCAGAAAAAATTTGGATCCAACATTTTTTAGTTTGCCTTTATTTCCATGTGTTTGCTGCATCTTTTAACTAGACTTTTGTTTATTGCAAAGGGAGAAGAGCTGAAGAGGCAGATAGAGGCTCCTGCATACATTGAATGTAGCTCAAAGACGCAGCAAGTAAGTTGTTTTCCCATAGAGTCACTCCTTTTGGAGCTCCATAACTTCATTGATGAGGACCTGAAATATAAGTTGAAATTGTGTTACAGAATGTGAAAGCAGTCTTCGATGCAGCTATTAAAGTGGTGCTCATGCCACCAAAGCAAAAGAAGACTAAGAAAAAGGGTTGTTATATTTTGTAATCAAAGAATAGAGAAAAAATATTCCAGTGTCCTTGTTAGTCTATTTTCTTTCAATGAAGCAGGCCTTGGTGTATGGTCAACTGACAAGTGCGTGGAGTTTTGAAAGCATAAAGTGATTTGTTTCATGTTCTCCATCTTGTGGTGTATCTGTAATTGACTTGTTGCATGGTAACATGCACATTTTTTGTGGATAGATTATGTAGATAAGAGAAAGGTCCCATTAGAAACTTTTTTCCACAGTGGATTATTCATATTTGTATTGTAACTACCAGATTGTTCATTTGTATTGGAATAGTGTTGGAGAACTGCGCCATCACATTTAGGGAGCAACCGAGTAATGATAGAGGATCACTTGCTCCTTTGCAGTTATATCAAGAATTTATTTGTTTGGTTGAGTCATAAGACTATTTTGGTAATCTAGAGTTCAGAACTAGTGAAGAGAAAAAGGAATAATCAAATTGAACTAGTAGACTTACCTAGGTTGGTGGCTGGCCCAAATAAAGAAAGGACTTGGATCTTTGAAATCCATTAGGAGTAGTGGATGAGGAATGGTTCATAGATGAACCATCGTCTGAGAATGATTCAAGGCGTTTGGAACTGGTCAAGGTAATTGAATCTTTGTGGATTTACCAAAGAAATAAATGATTTATTTTATATTATAGGTTTGTGGTTATAAATGAACTTCCGTTTTTCTAGGTTGTTTATTATTTTTCTCTTGCTCTTTTTCAAGGTAAAGAGGTTGGTTAAGGGGGCAACCTTAAGAACTAAATGGTTAGTCATGTATTGATCAGTTCCAATTTGGTAGGTTGCAATTTCGGAGCCTTTGTAACTGCATGATGTATCAATGGATTAGTTAGTCAAGTTCTTATTTGGGAGGTTCCTGCTAACTTTCTAGCACTAATAGTTTAGTACATTCTTTGTTGCTACCATTTGGGAGTGTACTAGTGTGGAAACTGTTGTTGCTCTCATGGTTCTTTTGGATTAATGGATTTTGTGTTGCGTCATTTTGAACTTGCTCTGCTGTTGTTTCTATATCCTTCATTGAGGTTGGTCTGGTTGGTTCTTCATTTCTGTTTATTAAGAATAAACAGTGAAGTCATACATGACAGTTTTCCGAATTTCGGCCTTTCTCCCATTATTTTTTCTTCTTTTGATATCAACCATCTCCTACAATGTCATCTATCATGTGATAGGGTGGTTCGTATCTATTTCTTTCATATTCTTGCTACCTTTCCGCTTTTCTCTTTGTTGCTGATTAATCTTGCATCCAACTTGTTTGGACAAGAAGTTTCTTATTAATGTCATGTTGCGGTGGAATTGGGATTGAAATCGATGTCCCTGTATGAAGATGTTGCAACTTTTTTTCTATGATGAAGACAATACTTTTTCCTGAACAAAACCCCACATGAATATCACAGCTTGTGTTGGGTGGATGGTGGATGGTGTTGCCAATGAGCTAAGGTAGCTTTCAAACATTTTCTTGACTCAGTTCAGCTTGCTTGAGCTTTGAGCGCATTTTGTTCTCTCTTAATTCTTTTGTAAGCTTGAGTTGGGCTAAATCTATGATGCAGTGTGGCCTATTCGGCTCATTTAGGGACATGGGAGTAGGGAGAGAGCAAGCTTTATTCAGGTAAGATTTGCCCACTGGGTGTGGCCTGTGGGGCTCAACTGGGGTTTGATAAGCAGTGGTGGACCTAGGATTCTCGTTTAAATAGTCTAAATCCAAACATACAGGATTTTCATATGGGTTTTGGTAGTGGATACAAGATTTTTAGGTGAATTTCAAAATCAGGCCAGGATTTTAATTATGGATTTAGAAGACCGCCCCTATGTGAATGCACTTGGGTCCGCCTCCCCTCATAGGGGTATCGGTTTGCAAAATAACTCCATCCTCAGTTTGCAAAATAATTTGTAAGGCCTATAGTCCATACCGCTGGACATATTTTGTCGTGACTGAATTGCCTTTTCAATTGTTTAGGTATGAAATTTTAAATTTTAAAAATTGAAATCTTCCATTGTCCCTCGTTCGTTATCCCTCATTTTCTATTTGCACCATTTGGAGTTGTACAAGGATCATGGGCTACTGCTGCCTCGAGGTCGTTTGACGTTTCATCTCGGAACCCAGTTTAAGAGCAATCGCTTCCTGGGCTTCGGCGACGGGAAGAGGAGTTCGGTCGGATCTTCTCCGGTGATCGGTGAATTCGGATCCTCTGTAATCTGGGAACAAACTTGCAACAGTGTTCTTGCAATTTTGAGTTCTGCACACGTTGTCCTCGCCGTTCAACTGCACAGGGATCCTCGCAAAATAAGACGATCTTCTCTGGCCGCGACTCCGGGGTCCTCCGGCCGGGAAAATCTGGATCCTCTATTCATCTAATATCTCCTCTGTCTCCGGTTCCAGCATAGGATGGCCGATCTGAGGGCGAGATTGGGGATGAAGGAGGAGAGATCGGGGCGGGAGCCGTTGGAACGTAGCGGAGAGAAGACCAGTTGCAGGCCTCGGCAGAGGGGTGGTCGAAGGAGTGGCAGGAGGAGACGATGACAGGATTCGCCACGAAAGAGTTGGAGATGGGGTAGAGGAATTTGGAGGGGGCTTTTTTTTTCGGTTGCGGGGGGTGGTGGGGGGGTTGGTGGGGGGGGAGGGGCAGTGGAAAAAGATCTCACCTGGTTTTTCCACTACCCAGCTCTCTCTCTCTCTCTCTCTCTGTCTGCAACTTCTCTCTCGTCTTCTTCTGCTTTTGAGGGGTTTTTAGGAGGAAGAAGATGAAAGCTGGGGGTTTTCTGCAAATTTATTCATCTTCATCTTCATCGGTTTTTGTGAATTTGTAGTGGTGGTGGAGGTGGGATTCATGGGGGTTTTGATTTGCAGCTGCCACCACCGCCGTTTGTCGCTGCTCATTGCCAGAGGTTGACTGTTCCCATCGCCAGTCGTTGATTTTGGCAAATTTATCCCATTCTTTGAAAAATTTAACTGTGTTTTTGGAAAATTTATCTATGGTTTTGGTAAATATATTTGAGTTCCTAATAAATTTATCTGAGTTTCTAACAAATTTTTTTTCATTTTTGAAATTTTAATTGAGTTTTTTAACAAATCTTTTAGTGTTTTTGGAAATTTTATCTAAGCTTTTTTACAAATCTATCTGAGTTTTTTGAAAATTTTATTTGTATTTTTTTTAAGTCTATTTGTATTTTTTTATTTTATTTATGTCTTTTGAAGTTTATTTGCTTCTTTTTAAATTTATTTACATTCTTTAAAATAAATTTAACTAAACTTTGGGAAAATTACTTGAGTTTTTGGCAAAATTCTCTGAAATTTGGAAAATTGGTTTATTGTGGTTTTGGCAAATGTATTTGTGCTTTTTAAATTTTATTTGTATTTTTGAAATTTATTTGCATTTTTTAATTTTATTTACATCTTTTTAAATTTATCTGCGTTCTTTTCAAATTTAGTGTATTGTTTGAAATTATTGTATTTTTTGAAATTTTATTAATGTATTTTGAAATTTATTTGGGTCTTTTGAAATTTATTTATATTTTTTTAATTTTGTTTGGATCTTTTAAATTTTATTTGTGTCTTTTGAAATTTATTTACATTTTTTGAAATTTATTTGGATCTTTTGAGATTTATTTGCATCTTTTTAAATTTATTTGCATTCTTTTTAAAATTATTGTGTTTTTTAAAATTTATTTGTTTTTTTTTAAATTTATCTGAAAATCTCATTCATGGGATTTCATTAATCGTAGCCAATTAATTGGTAGTTGGGCATTATTAATGGCATATCCCACTAATCATGTCATATCCCACTAATTGTGATGTATGATTTTGAAGAAAGGGTAAATTAGACATTTTAGGTTTTTAAATTTGAAAAAAGAAGCTATTACACTATGAAAAAAGACTGTGAATCTAAGGCAATAAAGTGAAATGTTCAGAGACCCGTCGCCAAATGCCCCATCATTTTAACCCTTTGATTTAAATCTCAAGTGAAAAGGAAGGGCGCATTAAAATATATATATATATATATATATATATATCTTCAATCCAACGGTGAATAATAGTTAAATGGATATCAAGTTTAGAATTGCAAGAGTGCAGAATACCAGGCCTATCACATTATCTCAACCCTTTGATTTAGGACATTGTTTTTGTTTTATTTCAAGTCTTGCAGTTAATTGACTTTGTTATTGTGGACAATAAAGATTTCCTTTTTTATTCATCCCTGGAGTTGAATACTTTATTTTATAATTTCTTTTATCCAATCCATACTAATACAAATCCCTTATGACAAATCAAACCCACGACCATTATATAGTGAAGATAAGTCATTTCTTGAAATATCTTCTTTCATGTGCATCCATCCCTCACCGTAAAGACACATTATCAGTACAACTTTAAGATTACGATTTCTACATTAGCAAATTATGTAGTCATAGTCTCCAAATGATCAATCATCTCCATATAATCAAATCAATTCTCTATTGTGACGTACGATCCTCATGCCTGTCCTTTGATGATCTGGAATTGATTTAAGCCGCCACTAGTTAAAAGCTTCCTAAAGTGGACCTAGATACACATAATCCATATTGATTTTGAGGGGCCACGGTCAAAAGGGTAGGGTGGGGCTAGGTTATGGTTAATAGCCAATTATAGATGCAAGTAGCAATTCTTGACCCAACTAACCAATTTAACCAAACTTGACCTAATAATTCACAATGCGGCTGGTTTGGTTTTGGTTGAGTACATTCTTACCTTCTGAACCCCAACCTAAACATTGCCCAATACACCACTACCTTCATCATCTACAACATGAATTCCATTTTACCATTTTTTGCTTAGGTACTCACTTGGGTCCGAGCCCCAAATTATTAAATAGCAGTTAGGTCAGTCCGGGCCTTGGTACTTCATTAAGTCGAGACTTGATCTGTTTTCGACCAAATCCCTTGCCTCTTATCACTTCACCCGTACGCTCAGTCTTACTCCTTGAATATTAATTTTGACAACTTAAGACTTGAATATTAATATTGGTAGGGGCCGCGCGAACGCAGGCCCCCTCTACCACAAATTATGACGTCCACTCTCCCACTTGGGGAGATGGTAAGCCAGTGCTCCTCCTAAGTGCAATGGAGACCACTGACCTAGGCCATGAGCCTTCTTGATCACCCATAGACCCCGTCCAGGTAAGTATGATTTCTTGTTCAATTTCTATACTTCTTATACCCTCCTTCCAGACTACCTCTTCCCCTTTCTATTCGATGTGGGACTGACTTGACTCACTATACCATGTACTTTCTCATCTCATGCAAGAGCCTGTTGCTCTCCTTTGCTCTCTCTCTCTCTCTCTCTCTGCATAAAACCACTGAACATATCTTTTTACACATGCGTCATGCGTGGCTTGATCAAAATTATCAATGGTCAAGTTGCACTTTCTTTTGTCACTGCCTTTTGTTTCCATTTTTTTCTTTGAAAAGCCCAATATTTCAGTGTAACCAAATTGACAATACATTCTCATTCAAGAGTCTAGTCTCCTTTTTTCAGCACAGGAGAAGTCTTTTGATCATCAATTTAGAGGCCATTAAAGTGGATGGCCCACTGTCAAAATGCCTTTAAAGTAGCAATCAATTTTGACCCACTTTCAATCCACAATTGAAATGGCTGCTAATTAGTGTGCTCCCAGCTCTCCGATGAATCCTCAGTCACATTATATAAGTTACAATGATGATCAAAACTAGCCATCTTAACTTCTTTTTTTTTTTTTTTTTTTCACTATTAAAGGGTTCCCAATCCCTTGGGCTCGACTAATCCCTCCGGGCCCAGAGGGAAGCCGAATAAACTCCCTTGTAGCCCTTGTGTGTGAGTGCAGTTTCAAATCCACAATCTCTGGATGCAAACCGTGGTCCTAAACCAACAAGCTACCCCTTGGGTTTAACTAGCCATCTCAACCGTGTCCGTGAAAACAAATGATCAGATGACCCAAACTAGATCATCTCGCCTTCACTACTTTGCCGCACTAGGGCCACTCATTCAACTGAATGCCTCTGGGTCCAGTCAAGGGGAGTCGATTCGAGTTTCTGAACCACGGTTCACAAGTTCCCACTGTTTTGGGCTACAAAACCTCATACATTTCAGATTGAACAGATCTTGGTTGTCAATTGGCTACACTGAATTTTATTTGTGACAAATGAAAATGCAACTTGATCATCGTCATCTTTTCCTTTCGTGGGAGATCACTGTTGTGCTCAATTCATGGCCTAGGCTGTGCTTCTAGGCCCATGGGCTGGTCACATACCCAATATTTCTTGCCTGATAAACTTGGGATTATGCGCGCGCTTAATGACTTGACCCAGCCTGACATATATACGAAGCACAAAAACAAATAGATTTTGCAAATGGGCCAGGCGCGCAGGCCTGACTCTCATCAAATTCACAATGCATGGACTTCATGTGTGAGTGCTTATGGGCTGGGCCAATCCAGGCCCAATCTCTTCAGGCTGGGTTTTGGTGGTGTTATTGGCCCATGGATGGGCCCGGGCCTTGTTGGTGGCCTTACAGTGAAACGGGTCCGGGCCTATATATGATTGAAAATCCAGCCCAGCTCAGGGACGATAGCAGAAAGGGATATACAAATATTTAAGTGTTAACTCTTAACAACATTCACCATCGGATTAAGAAAAATGCCATCAATTTTGATTATGAAAGAATTTTTTTGTTTTTCAATAAATCGTGATCTTTTCGGGCCCACGAAACCTTCCATTTGATGCACAGTTGATTCTTTCATCACTTTGAGATTGGATAATCATGATTTGATTACTCTTTCTATATGATCATTTGGTCAATATTTTTATATGGGGCGAATCTTTGACATTCATCTTGGCAAGAGTTCAAACTCTCTGCGTATGGTATAATCCCCAACTTCAGACCAAAATGTAATGGGTTGGACGTGAAATTGTGTGGGGCAGCAAAAACAAGGCCTGACCCATAGGAATAGGTTAGATCAATTGTGCGGTGGGCTAGTTGTGCCCCCAAGCTTGGCCACCCCTAAACGTCCACTGTTACAATCGGAATGAAAAAATATAATTCATGTAGCAGACCCAAATATAATTGGGACTCGAACAGGGCTTTGATGATGATGACGACGACGATGACGACCCAAGCATTTTCAATTGAAAATAATCAAAGATCAGACAAATGGCACTTGGGTCCACAATCTTTATTAGTTCTTCTAGATTTTTAAGATTTCCCTAAGTTTTCAACATTTTTCTCTCTCTTTTTTATTTTTTTAGATTTTTTAGTTGTATTTATTATACAATTATGATATCACAAGGAGCTGACCTCCAGTCTTCACTGGTTAACATTTAATACACCAAAATTTGCAGGGAGGAGTAAATGGACGGAGGAAGAAAAATAACTTGGATTTATAAAGCCTCAGAGTCCGAATCAACATTCTCCAGGCAAGCCTGAGAGTATTCTCATCATGAGTTAACTCCCATCTATAATCTTATCCTTTATATTGGATAAGCGTAATTCAATTTCACTTCAATTGGAGTTGAGTCCAATTGAATCCATCAATCATTAGGTGTAAAATATATATTTAAATTATGAGAGAGAGAGAGAGAGAGAGGGAGAGAGAGCATGAAAAATAAACTATTTCAATAGTATGTTCAACTTGTATTGGTGTGAACATTTGGCCCAGAGTTACAGCAGCATGTGTAGTGAACTAGTGATTGTCCTGTTGGAGATTTAGTTTTAGGCTGAGTGTAAATAAAGTGTATTAGGTATGTGAGTGGCCCCTGCAGTTGAAAGAAAGAATAAATTACTCAACATCATTATATTGGCTAACCCATAATACAATTTCACTTTAATTGGAGTTGAGTCCATCAATCATTAGGCATAAAATATATGTTTAAATTATGAGAGAGAGAAAGTGTTAGGTTTTTGAGTGTTGGCTAAATTCATGGGGAAAGCTGGAGAAAAAGAGCTGAAATTCCGGATCAACCAAATTGGGGTCCACTCGAGCGACTACATCATCCGCTCGAGCGAACAGAGTCAGAATGGCCCAGCGCTGAAACAGAACCTCATCCGCTCGAGCGGATAAGGCGGCAGAGTCCCAAGAAAATTAGAAACTGCTTTTCTAATTGTGATTAAACTCCTTGTTTTAATCCTAATCAAGTTAGGCAACTTTAAGCAAAAACTCAGGGATATTTAAAGGACTCAAGGGCTATTCTAAAGGAGAGACCTCACCTCTCAAAGTTCTGAGTTAAAGATTATTATTGAGAGAATTCTTCTCTAGAGATTTTTATGAAGTTGTGCTGCCAAGTTCTCTAGAGTCAGTTCTTCTGCATCCTTTGTAGAAGATTGTCTTCTTGCGAGAACATTTGAGGAGTCAAGCGCTGGATTGAATCTATTGCAATTAACGGTGTGAAGTCGTTGAAGCGTGAAGCGACATAAGGTAACTTCAGTCCTTGGGTAGGGGATATATGTGGAAGAAATCTGAGTTTCTTGTAATTATGGGATTCATAGTGTTTGATTTGATCCAGTTCGGATCGATAGTTTTTCACCCGATTAGGGTTTTCCACCTTAAATTTGGTGTCCTTGTGGTATGTGCTTGTTGATTTTATTTCCACTGCATATAGTTTATTTCTGCACACTTTTTGGTTGATTGTTTGAGTAAACCGATCTAGAGATCGCGGACCCTAAAATTTTTCAATTGGTATCAGAGCAAGCCGCCCTATCTTGTTGTGTTTGATCCTGCAAGATTTCTAGAATGGTGCTCAATAGAGAAGGGACATCAACTTCCAAGCCTCCTTCGTTTGATGGTTTTAATTATGCATATTGGAAGCAAAGAATGATTAGGTCCCTTAAGTCCATTGATGATGATGTTTGTGATATTGTTGAAGATGGCTACTCTAGACCAACTATTGTGGTTAATGGACAAACTGGTCCTAAACCTAAAGCCCAATGGACTAAGGATGAGAAGTATGCATCCAATTGTAATAACAAGGCTGTAAATTACATATATAAATACATAATAGAGTGTCTGCTGATGAGTTTCAAAGGATTTCCACTTGCAAAACTGCAAAAGAAGCATGGGAAGTCTTACAAACAGTTTATGAGGGTACAGTTATGGTGAAGCAAGTCAAATTGCAAATGCTGAATAAAAAATTTGAAACCATCGTAATGGAAGAAGATGAGACATTTGATCAATTTAATGCCAAGCTGAATGATATTGTCAATTCTGTCTTTATTCTGGGGGAAGAAATACCAAAACACAAGATTGTCAAGAAAATTTTAAGGTCTTTACCTTCAAGGTTCGATTCTAAAGTTGATGCTATTGAAAAAAATAAAAATCTAGATACCCTCAAGTTAAATAAACTGGCTAGAAATCTTCAGACGTTTAAAGCAGACCGTTTGATTAAAGGAAAAAAAAAAAAGAAGGATATTGCTTTGAAAGTCATCTCAGAATCAAGAAAGAAGCCTGCAAAGAAAATTGAGTCTGATTCTGAATCTGAGACTGAAAATGATATGGCTGAGTTTATGAAATGTTTCAAATAATACATGAAGACAAAACGAGCCAATAAAAAGAATTCCAAATTTGAGAAGAAGGATTCTGTAAAAGGGATAAAGTGTTTTAAGTGCCAAGGCTATAGTCACTATGCTAATGAGTGTGCCAACAAGAAAAAGGATACAAAACAAAAAGACTCTCAACATAACTTGGGATGACGAATCTTCTGAAGAAGAAAAGGAAAAAGCAAAAGATCTTGAGGATGATCCTTCTGATAATGTGAATGGCAAGTTTGTGGGGTTCATGGCAACGTCTGTGTCTGGCAATGATATTGATGAAGATACTGAAGATGAGTCGTCAGACTAAGAAAAAGATTGGGAAGAGTTGTATCATGCGACCTATGCTGATTGTGTCAATATGACCAAGTATGGCAATAAGATCACTATCAAGTTCAAGACTGCTCAAGAAGAAAATTTTGCACTGAAGGTTGAATTAAAGCAAGTGCTTAAACAGGTTCATCTCTTGACAAGTCAAAAATTTTGTTTGGCCGAAAATTTGACTACTGATGGTCAAAAACTTAAGAAGGCTGAAAAAGAAATAGAGAATCTGAAGGAAAAGATAGTGATATTGAAAGCTGAAAATCAAGATCTATAAGGAAGACTGAAAATTACTCTGTCTGAGCTAGAAGTCAAACGTACCTCTCTAAACAAGATGAACATAGGTTCGAAGACTCTTATAAACATCTTATGCAGTCAAAAGTCTCATTTTGACAGAAGCGGTATCGGTTATGATCACGGTGCATCCACTTCAAATGCTAAAGGTAAAACAATTTTTATTTCAAGTGTTACACATGCTACCCCACATACTGCACTTTCAAATAATGTGTTAAGTAGTTTCAAGAAAAAGAATGTGTTACGCACTGCACGCACATCCACTTGTCATTATTGTGGATTAAAAGGACACATTCGTCCCCATTACAAGAAGCTGCAAAGTCTACGTAAGACCGAGCAATGGCGGAAGAATTTTTCTCCACCCAAGACAACTCTAATTTGGGTAAGAAGGTCTGATTTGCCTAAGGAGTTTACTCACACTCTGCTGAAAGATCAAATTACACAAGTGTGGGTGGCTACATGTAAAAAGCCATGATCAAAGAGATCAAGCTCCTACGCCCAGTGCTGCTACAAAAACACATTTAGGGGGAGTTGATATTGAGGGAGAGCTATTAATCCTAATTGACAAAAAAGCTACATGTTCTTATCTTTAACTTTGTCAAATTATGGACAAATAGGGGGAGAAAGGTGATAGATCAAGGGGGAGAACATGAAGTTCAGGCTGAGTCAGAGACAATACAGATCTACATTTGCTGATTGCCAATTTTATGTACTGATTTTTTTTAAACTTTCAATGTATTTTGAGTTTCATTTTAGGTAGATCAAAATGTATTGTCCTAGGGAGTTTTGTCCATGAATTGCCAAAGGAGGAGATTGTTAAGTTTTTTAATGTTGGCTAAATTCATGGGGAAAGCTGGAGAAAAAAAGCTGAAATTCCGAATCAACTAGATTGGGGTCCGCTCGAGCGACCACATCGTCCACTCGAGCAGACAGAGTCAGCTGTCCCAGCGCTGAAAAAGAACCTCATCCGCTCGAGCGGACAAGGCGGCAGAGCCTCGGAAAAATTAGAAACTGCTTTTCTAATTGTGCTCAAACTCCTTGTTTTAATCCTAATTAAGTTAGGCAACTTTAAGCACGAACTAGGGGATATTTAAAGGACTCAAGGGCTATTCCAAAGGAGAGACTTCACCTCTCAAAGTTCTGAGTTAGAGATTATCATTGAGAGAATTCTTCTCTAGAGATTTTTATGAAGTTATACTGCCAAGTTCTCTAGAGTTAGTTCTTCTACATCTTTTGTAGAAGATTGTCTTCTTGCGAGAAGATTTGAGGAGTCAAGCGCTGGATTGAATCTGTTGCAATCAACGGTGTGAAGCCGTTGAAGCGTGAAGTGACATAAGGTAACTTCAGTCCTTGGGTAGAGGATATCTGCGAAAGAGATCTGAGTTTCTTGTAATTGCGAAATTCATAGTGTTTGATTTGATCCAGTTCAGATTGGTGGTTTTTCACCTGGTTAAGGTTTTCCACCTTAAATTTAGTGTCCTTGTGATGTGTGCTTGTTGATTTTATTCCCGTTGCATATAGTATATTTCTGTACACTTTTGAGTTGATTGTTTGAGTAAATCAATCTAGAGATTGCGGACCCTAAAATCTTTTCAGAGAGAGAGAGAGAGTAAAAGCATGAAAAAAAAAAAAAACTATTTCAATAGTATGTTCAACTTGTATTGGTGTGAACATTTGGCCCAGATTTAAAACAGTATGTGTAGTGAACTAGTGATTGTACTGTTGGGAGATTTAGTTTTAGGCTGAATGTAAATAAAGTGTATTAGATATGTGAGTGGCCACTGCAGTTGAAAGAAAGAATGCATTAATCAACATCATTATCTACCTAACCATCTTGACTCTAGAGAATGTCTGTTGCTCTTGGCTGGAGTGGAACCATATTAAATGCCACAATAACACAAGGAATCCGTGATATCATTGATGTGCTATCCACTAATAATGGCATGATACTCACAATTTGCAAAAAGCCCCTCAACAATGCAACAATGTAAAAACAACCCTTCTACCTGGACAAACTTTTTGGCCAGAATTTGGGACAAACTCCCATGTGGCACAATCCTAAAGGTGCTTTTTCCCCCTCTCTCAAAAGTTGCACCTCTAGGATTGTGCCACATGGGAGTTTGTCCCAAATTCTGGCCAAAAAGTTTGTCCATTTAGACTTTTTGATGTAAAAAGGTTACCCACAGTCCAGGTAGGCTACGCAAAAAATGGGATTAGCCCAAGGGAGTATTTTACTTTTTGATCATGTAGAAGCTTCGGTCTTCATTAGAATACATAAGAATGGAATATAGGGTGGTTAAAAATAAAGATTTAAGCTAAATTCCCAAAATTGAGCATCAAATAACATTTGATAATAAGAAAAAAACATTAAGGCCCGGTTGGCCCTTGGAACTAAAATAGACCCAAATCCAGAACAAGGTGGACCGAGCTCGTGCAATGCTTGGGCTGGCTAGGACCACAATCAACCCAGACTAGATTAAATCATAATAAGCACAGGGTTGTTGTCGCCATCATTGAACCCCTGGACCAGTCTTGCTTTAGCAATGCACACACTGGTTATGTGGCTATACTTACTTACCATTTGGACTCCTCCATTGATGTGGATGCCACAGTGGATGAGTTGTTACAATCAGCTGGGTCTATTTAAAGAGCATCAAATTGGGTGCAGATGGTACAGGGGCGTCAATAAACCAGGTGAGATTTAATTTCCCTCAGCCATGTTTTATAATTTCGATTCGAACTATCCAATGGGCCCAATGAGCTGTACTTTCAGACCTTGATTTAGGTTCATTTGAGATCTTTTCATCCAGCACAAGCTGCTACATTGCACCATCTAATGTATAATAAGTTGATTTGAAGCTCCGTCTTCTCTGATGTGGGTGGTCTTCTAGCATATTTTTCGTTTTGCTAATGTCTTTTAAAATTTGCTAGCCAAGTAAGAAGTGGATGGAGATGGGCTTTTAGTTGGTATTCGATACCTTTTAAAATTGTTGTTATTGTTGTTGTTGACTGGGGTCTTATTGTTTGTTTTCCCCTTGAATGGGGTTTGGTATAAGGTTTTTGTACCCTTCGACGTTATTTTTCTTTTTTTATATACCTCTTTCGTTGTATATATCAAAACCATCTTCCTTCTTAATACCTTTTTTATTTTTCACTTTACCTTTCTTTCCCTCGCTATAGATATTCCTTTCCACTCGGCCAACTCTCTCTAGTTCACCATGCACAATCCACTGACCACTTGTACAATGGTAAAGTTTCCCATAATTGGTGATTGGCAATTTTCTCCTCTTTGATATTGAGGTAAATTTCAATAACTTTTTTAGAAATAGCTTTTCATGTTTTATTGAAGTAGAGATTATTTCAAAGCCTTAAAGGGTTACCACTTCAAAAAACTCCTTTTCTTATATATGGTCCCATCCCGTAGAAACATAGAGAACGACCTTATCTCACCAAAATAGAAAATGTAGCATGGGGTCTTATAATAAATGTCATTATCTTTTGGATTTTATGTATATATCTCCCTAATGTTTCTAAGATTTAGAAATAGGTTGTTGTGGTTTTAGTATTTAGTAATACATCTTTCCTTTGGTATTTTAATACCTTTTGTATTCCAAATTAGTGATTTTGATGATAATGAGAAACTACTATGAGGTTTGTGCTGCATTTTTATAAAAATGACAACTTTATCCTTAAATCAATTTAGCAAAATTTGGTACGTCATTATTTACAAAAAAGAATACAACGTTGATTTCTCCAAGTCTAAATAGTCTCTCTATCATGAACCCTAATCATGTGTTTCTGAACTCTGCACCAATCTAACTGCGTTTTGTGCATGGATTGGGATCAACCATAACCAAGAACAACTACTGGTGTTGATTGTCATTGTGATCGACTTGGTTTTAGTGAAATGACCACTAACTGATAAAAATAAATTTATGCAGGATTATTCTCCTACCAAACACACTATAATAAATATTAATGTTACAAACTTTATACGACTCACAAATCCAATCTCATTAAAAAAAAAAAAAAAAATCAATAACCCTTATAATTTAATCCTATTACTATCAGAAGGATGTCACTCATCATGAGCACTAATATTGATGCGGTTTTGTGTACAAAAAATTATTGACTAATATACAAGTGGTAGTAAAATGAGGTAAGGCTTGTCACGAGCAACGATAAACTGAGTCTGAGTCTGCCACGAGTCAAAATGTGGTTTCGAGTTGTTCTGATGGATCGGTTGCTCAAGATCTTTATTAGCCTCCTTTCGGACCCGATGAAGAAAATCGGATCACTTCTTATGAATTCGTTGAGAAACTCATTCCCACTTAAACCTGATCAACCCACTATTAGACTCGCCTATAGGATTAAATTAGGACGGATCCCTATTTAAACCCGACCCATTGCTATCCCTACTCAAAATGTATTTTTTAATCCATAACTTACAACAAATTCATCCTTGGAATAACTAATCCATATCAATTAAAAAAAATAGTTAAGTATCATTATCTTCACAAGTACCATACACAAGTAACCATGCAATTAATGTGTAACACCATTACAAATATTAAAAGAAGGGTCCATTTTCCACCTAAATCTTGAGTCTCTTATAATCAAATTAAAATGAAGAAGAAAGACATCGCCAACCACTAAATGTATGGAACTTATGCATTGTGAAATCAAGAGGGTTGCCTGAGTTAATAAAGAAAAAGGCCAGGTCAGGAACAAAAAGGTGAAGAAAAATTCATGAAAAGGAGAAGGATTCTCATAATGCATTTTTAAAACTATGCATAAAAAAGATATAGAAATGTGTAAAAATGTAAAAATTACTCTAAAATCTAACATTAATGGTTCTTTATTTTAGTAAGACTATTGATTTTGGGATTGAAAGGTATTTAAATGCCAAAGCAGGGAGTTATCACTAAATACAAAAGCAAGAGAGGGCTTATTTCTAAATCCTATGAACTTTAATAAGGTGTTTGAATGAATGGTGAATTGAATTGAGGTGAGATAAAGCCTTCATTATCCAAACAAGAAAAGACACAAATTCAAGATTCCCTCCTTCTTTTTTAATTAATGTAAAAAAAACAACCCCCTTTCCCCATTAAATGACAAAAAAAAAAAAATCCTCCTTTTATATAAGAAAAATTAAAACACTTCTCTGTCAAGCCACAAAAAATAAGCCCCTTTATATCTTAATCTCTCTTGATTTGATACTTCACCTCATTTTAATCTACCTTCTGTCCAAACCAGCCCTAAAATAATTAAAAAAAATTAAAAAAACAAAAAAAAAAAAAAAAAACCTCCTAGTAATACGAAAGAGTGGGCATTTATTTATGTAAGAAACTTCATAGTCCATCCAATACAAATTATGGAACACGTGGCTTCTTTTAGCAAGGAAATCATGGAAGACCCTCGTTTTCTGCCATTCTTCCTTTGTGTCGGTGTCTAATCGCTCACGTTGGCTTTGACGTGTAACGAAAGCGACTTAGAAACTAACCCACTACCTCCTGCAAGGATTTAACATTAACAACCGACTCGATGGAAATCTTCTTGGTACCTTCTCTTTTGCTAAAGCACCCATATCTTTTCCATTTCAAGTGAGGACACCCAGATCCAAACCAGAAGATGCCCTGTAGCCAAGAATGAAAAAGATAAATCACAATGTACGTGTTCTCTTTTGAAGGCCTTGATTTCAATAGATATGAAAGGGCCACTAGTTACTCTCTGTTTTAAATGCATCATTTTTGCAGAGCTCTTGTAGTGGCTATGAATAATTAATTCAGTTCGTAGTGTGTCCCACTTTACAAAAAGATGTCATGGTCTGGTCATTTTCCAGGCCATTACTGCCTCCTCTTCACATGGAGCTTTCAGAGGATTTGGTATTTGAAATGGCTTTACGTGTCCAATTGAATGTGGACCTTAGTTAGATACCCGCCATTGCTTTTCCTCCCTTCTGCTATTATCTTCATGGCAAGGTAGTGAGATAAGAGGGATTGACCTCATATTGTCTTCGTGAAAATGAGATGTATTGACCCTATCAATTAATGGGCTTGTGTCTTTATTTGCTATAATTTAAAGAATTTATGTCTCCAGAAGTTTAAATTCTCCAAAAGTTGTCCTCTTGAGGCGGAATTTCAAATCTCTCTTCGTGGTGGAGCATTTGGAATTCCAACAAAATGCATAAAAAATGGAATTCCAAACATTTCAAAAGGTTTTTTAAGACCTTTTAAATGGCTAGAACTCGAAATTTTGATGAAAGAAACATGGCATTTTAGATGTCAGGGGACAAGTTATTACATCATGTCAAAAAAAAAAAAAAAAAAATCTCAAATTCTTGTGCTAACTTTAGGTAAATAAGCAGGCCCAACGAGTCAATTTTGTCAAAGTCGGTTGTTCTTAATTTGAAAAGTAAGACCAATTGTTCTTAGAAAAGTATAAGAGGTTTGTGTCCTATCAAAAAAAGAACCGCCTTCACCACCATGGATAGTTTGCTTTTCTTCTCCCAAAGCTCTATCATTAAGGAGAATTTTCCCCTACGCTCTAAGTTGCCCCATTAGGCCTACCTTTGATCAGCAACCCTTTTTACATGCTTATACCCTACCCATCAAGCACCATATCCAAAAATCAATGATTAATAGACCATCAATTGTTAACTCAGTTAAGTCAAGGGCTATGAAAATTTGATAGAGCTGATTTTTTGCATGATTCTTATCCATAAATAGACTTTTCCATCCATCCTATCTCTAATTATAATAATGCATCTAAGTGGGTCCAACGAGTTGTCGGAGAATATTATACCTATAACTCATCTATGCTTTCGAAAAACATGCTTTAGTTTGTAAATGACTCATCTAATTTCCCGGCAATAAAATGTTTTAAATAGATAAAGAGGGAAATAGGGTATGCAAACTACCACTCTAATGAGATCATCTCATTCCCTAATTTTACATTCTAAGTGCGATAAGGATGTTGAAGTCATCAGTGACTTAGTACACATACAAAGGGGTTGGGCAGATTAGGGATTGCTTTCCTTATTGAGTTAGGTTTTCTATTTTATTATTATATTTTATAGTGTTTTTTTACTTTTACTTAGAGTCTAATTTAAGGGATCTTTCTTTATATATATAGTGTTCTCACTTTCCTCTCTTCCTTACTCTAGTTTGCAACTTTACTAATATTAATATATTTGCAAAATGATTCCCTAAATGATTGCAAATAGTCCCTTAATTTCTTGATCACATCAATATGTTTGCAAACTTTCGGAAAAAAATGAATAGATGGATCAAGATATAAAAGTTACTGGAGTCTTTAATTCTCAACCTACCTTAAGCCACATATAGTTGTCGGTACATAAAAAGTTTTAAGGGTAAAAAAACTAGGTCATAAACAGCGTTTATTTACAAAGCCAAATTAGGGGTCAAAATTCACTTTGACCATCAAATGATCAAGACAAGCATTTAAAAAGTATAAGAAAAAGCTACTCAAGTGGTATTGGATCATTTTCAAACTCAAGGAACAGAAAGCAAGTGAATCAAAGGGAATTTGAAGGACACTTTATATATTATATCACGAAAAAATGTGACTTTAATTGGTGAAATTTTTTTCCACCGCTAAAACTGCCGCTAATGCTTAGAAATTGTCAGTCTAAGCATTAGATGCAGAAAAAAAAATCCGGGATAAAATCGATCTGTTCTTGTACGAATGTGACGTTGTTTGGCCGGTTTCAATTGTCCACCAATATTACGGCGGACTCAAAATTTTTATTTAGGTGGTGTGGACAATGGGCAAGTTAAGAAGTCAAATAACAAAATAAGATTTTTAATGCAATTTTTTTAAAAATTCTCAAATTTCACAGTTTCGCAACCGCACCCGCGTGGTGACACATAGGTCACTCCAAGATTCAGCTGACTGCCTTCTTTTTCTTGTGAAAACTGAAACGTCTCCACCAAGTAAAATTTGATGGCCTCATTTGGTGGGTCACACATTTTTAAGTACGATCAGAGCTGTTGATGCAAGTTGAAATGTGGTCCGCTCAACAGTCCCCGTCAAGAAGTACACGTGGCCCACTTGATTACCATACGATGAGTGTGGGCTTGATATGCGAGTGCATGTGTTCTAAAGAGACTGAGAAGGACACAATGACATGTAGTCTCTGTCTAGCACCCAACAATATTTATGGAAAAAAAAAAAAAAACTCAAAGATTCCACCCAAAAAACCAGAGAGTCAAATAATGGTTGACTTTAAGGATTGGTTTACCATTTCATAAATAGAAAAGGATATTTTTGGCCCCTATCTAAGAAGAATATTAAGGATTTTGGGGGAGGATCAAATATCAGCTGATGACTGTCTTAAATTTTAAAGAGAAATGAACATTAAACTTGAGGTACTTAAATGGCAATAAGGATGATCAATTCTACACAAATCCTTAGTTCACTTGGGGCATGTTTGGTAACCGGAAATATTAGATATTTTATGTTGCCAATTTCTTTTAGTTAGAGCAAGACTCTTTATTTTAGTCTTACTTGAGTTGTATTTTCTATTTCTTTTAGTTGAGGACTGTGAAGGAACTCCATTGTGGTGAAAGACTTCTGTTGGGTTCGTGTAATCCTTGTTAAAGACTCCTTCTTGGACTGAAAGATCTCTGGCAGAGTCCTACTGTGTTGATTTGCGGAACTTGCTGACTGTTTCCAGAACTTGGTCTCGCTATAGCGAGATTGAGGCTCGCTATAGCGAGACACTATTTTGGGTCATCCAGAGACTGACCTCGCTATAGCGAGGTCCCTGCTCGCTATAGTGAGGTGTTGTGTCCTGTATTCTTTAGGACTCTTCAAGCTGAAGTTTTCTACTTCTTTTAGAAGTTCTTCCTTCTTTCTATGAGTCTCATGCACGAATCAAAAACCCCTTGCAACCTCTATAAAGGGGACTAGAGAGCAATCAACATGTGTGCATCAAGTTATATTCTTTCTCTCAAGTCTTGCAAGGGAGTCTGCGCTGAAGTTCTGGTTCTTATTCTTCTTCTTCTCCTCTCAATCTCCTTGAAGGGGTATTCAAGGAGGGTTTCAAGCAAGCACGTGGAAGGTGAACGGCGGGTCGTCGGCGAGTACTTCACAGTCCTTTAGGTTGAGTTTCAACTGGGTCAGGTCCTGTGAGTTCTTTGTAATCTTCATTCTCATAGTGCATTGCTTTCTGTGGCTTTTGCCACTCGTGGTTTTTTCCCGAGAAGGGTTTTCCACGTAAATCTCTTTGCCTCTTTTTGTGTGGTGATTGTTTATATTTGTTTAGCATAATTTCCTTGTTAATTGCATATAATAATCTGAGAAAGGACCTTAGCATGCGTTAAGGCTTAAATAGAAGGTTGGTTTCTAACCTTCAGGAAAGGATTATGCAGGAGTTAGGATTCAACTCTTCCAAGGGAGAAGTAAAATTCTTGCCAAGGCTTTGCATAGCCAATGATTCCTTGCATCCCACGTTTGGTTGTAAGTGTGGACACACCAAGGATTTCATCAACCATGTTTGGTGTTGAACACCAAAATTTGTGGTTAATAAACAACCCACATATTCATTTCAACCTTCTAGTCAGTCTTTTCTAAAGTTATTTTAATAGTAATGGCACTATGCCTTTATTTCAGGTGTCTATACTCATAGGTCTTCTCTTTTCCGAAAGTTTTTCAACTTGTGAAATTTTTAAGTGCTATAAAATGTGTTATCACTTACGTAACTTAAAATTATTTCAAACTGGAATCCTAATATTAAATTTTAATAAATCTTGAGAATTTTCATCTGATCTTTTCATTTGTACTGTGATCCCTTTATCTCTCCAAACATCTAATCTACCATAGTAATATGTGAGTTTGCGGGAAAGGTCGAGACGGTATGAAGTGGGGGTGGAATTTTGGCTTTTATACCCACCCCGTTTGCACTCAAGATTCGCATATTCGATGGGGGGAGATCGGATCCCAAAATCAATGATGTTTCGCAGCTGCCAGACTTGGATATAACATACAATAGTGGAGAGAAAAAATCTTTTTACCGCAGATTTAGTTACCAAACGTGCCCTTGTAGTTCAAGTGACAAGGCCTCTCCGTATCCACAGATACAAGCAGAGATAAATCTTAACCAATTAGATAGGGACCTGGATAGCGTGAGTTTACTGATACGTGAGTATGTAGAATAGAGAAATAAAAAGAAAAAAGAAAACCCTCATTAATCCATACTAAAGCCTTTGTATGCTACTTTAAGCATGAGATTGATATGCATTTCCTTTTTCATATAAAGACATCAAAGCAATACAAAAGACTTTTATTAAAGCATTAAATAAAGGAAGTTCATTTTGAGCTCCAATATCTCATGCTTTCTAGAATTAGTGAAATGGTCGACCTCTAAAATTGATATCACATGCCCTCTTATCAATGAGAACTCAACCAAAAACTTAGTCCAAGTAGGGTTTGATCCTAAGTAAAATTAGCAATAATTTCTTTCATTAAAATTTAATCATGTATTTTAAATGTGAACAATCATATATTTTAAATTTGACCAATCTAACAATGGATTTAGATCGGTTGACGTGAATTCTTTATATTTATATTCTAATACAAGATTTGAATTACTCTAATTATGAACAGTGGGATCAAGGTATATAAACTTAGGTCCAGCTCTGCTCTTCATAGTACCCTTCCACCATCTTGATTGTTGATCCTAGTGATCCTATCAGAGCCCCCAAAATGGATGGTGATAAAGGAATTTTAGCCCAAATCTTCTAATTCTATTAATGATAGTGAAGGTCTTGGCAGGTGGCACCATCCCAACGGTGCTTTTAAATCCTTCAGAATTTTTACCGTTAACAGGACGTTGGATGTCCTTCGCAATAGCCGGTTTCAAATCCACAAGCCATGTGTCGGTTGATGTGGCGACCGGTCATCTCGGGTTTCCCGCGAAAGTAGCCAGTAACTCTCAATACTTCCTTTTGTTCTTTACTTTTTTTCCCTCTACTTCTTGTGCTTTGCCGTTTGTCCTGATTTCTCACAAGCCCTCTTTTGTTTCATCATCTTCCAACCTTCTTCCTGATTTGATCTTGTGCTTAACTAAGCCTCTTCGTCATCAGAACACCATGCTTTAATTAATTATAGTTGTTTATCCTTTTTAATCTCAATTAGTAGGTGTGGCAGATGATACCTGGCGGCAATTCCATTTTAAAACATGTGGAGATCAAATGGGTGAAGAAAAACAGGGTTTAGGTAGATTTCTGTGGATGGGCATTGTACTTTTGCTTGTTTCTTTCAAGAAATGGGGTCTCTGGCTTTAGACATGAGATGGGTTTGTGGGGTGTCATTAATTGATTCATAGATTGTGTTGGAAAGTGGAAGATTCTCTTTACCTCTTATTTATTATCACTATATTTAAGTAAGATGGGTCTAGCTTTCATTTTTATTTGATCTGATCGAGGGAAGGATCATTGATTGGTTTGCACTGTAGAGACTGGGGGATTTTCTTTTGGTGAGTTGTGGTTTGGGGTTTTGTTTCTCTGAATGCATGGGACAAAGAAAGTTGATTTTTTTGGGATCATTTTAGAAGATTTTGAGATTGGGGGTGTTCTTATATCTGTTGGTGATTAGCAAACCGAGATAGGTTTGTGATTTGCTTGAAGTTCTGAAGCTGTCTTACATTGGTCATAACAGTTCTTCTGTCAAGAGGCTGATTTTAATTTTATGAGTTGATTAAGTTGTGGCATTTGAGGGTTCCTTTTTTTTCATTCTTGTGAGTTTCTGTATGAGTTGATTAATGGAGACAAGTGATATAAGACTGTTGTATCATGGAGCTTGAAATGATTGTTTCTTAGATTCAGGGCTCCAATTGAGGTGGTTTTTAGGGTGTTCTGCAAAAGTCTTGGTTGTAGAACTAAGAATGACTGTTGAGGAGAGAGTTGGGGAGAATAAGGATGAGCAAAAGAGCGTGTTGGTTGGGATCAAAATCAATGGAAATAGCCGGGAGTTGCTTAATTGGGCACTAGCTAAAGTTGCTGAACCGGGAGATCGTGTTGTTGCTCTTCATGTTTGTCAATATTCAGGTAAAAGTTACCTTGTTAGCAATTTTCTTTTGTGGTGTTTATGAGCACAGTAAATGGAATTGATTTGATTGTATTGGTTTCTAATTGCTTCTCTTTCAGATCTTGATAAAGAGAACTCCTCTGCCATCCTCTCCACATTGGATGATTATTTAGCAGTATATGAAGGCTTCTGTAATGTGAAGAAGGTACATAATTACTCTTATGTTTGCAGCATTTTTTTGTTTTTCGCCACACTGTTACTCTTTGTTTTTCTTAATTAGAGTAGGAAATTAGTCTTGGTAGGATGACTTTCCATTTCGCTTTGCATTTGGGAATTGGGACATGAAATTGCTTTTAATGGGATACCTTTTTCTTCTTCTGAACTTCCTATCCTCAAAACAATATTTGCCGTTGAAATGTGGTAGTAGTATAGACTCTATGACACCAGTTTCCACTGCCCAACTTCATAACATGAAGCTAGGAAGAAAGAAAACCATACCTGTAGAGAACTATCTGTTTTGTCAAAAAACTAATAAATTGATTGTGATCTTGGGTAGATCCAAATTTGCTGTTAAACCATTATGTCTCTATGAATTTTTGCATAAATATTTTTCTTGTGAAGGATTACCTCTTCGGAACACGTCAAAAATAGATTAATCATACAAAACAAGATGAATTACTCAATTGATTTGTCATGAAATTCACTGGTTCATGGAAATCAGGCTTCTGTGTCTGATTCATGATCGGTTTTCTTGTTCTTGGTAGTCAGATCAATCTAGTAGGACAGATCTCACAGGGAAACTCAATTCGGAAAGTTCTTGTAAGAGAGATGAAGCTCTGTCATGCCACAGCTTTAATCGTAGGAATACGCAAATCCATTGCTCTCGGGTAGGTGTTACAGCAATCTAATTTAAGCGCATTCAGTGTTTGGCATTCTTTTTGGATTACCTTTTTAACAGTAATATCATTCAGGTGCCCACTCTCATTGGCTAGATATTGTGCCAAGAGGTTGCCTGCCACCACATCTGTACTGGCAATTCACAAAGGAAAGATTGTATTTCAGAAGAACTCCACAAAACAATTGTCAGGTTCGAATCCACAGGTCACCACCCTTCATGATGTCTCAAGAATTGCCCTTTCCTTTTGTTGGGTCTTTGAAAATATTGCTATCCCATACCTTAAACATTTTCTTTAATAATTTAAATTTGTTAGTTGTTTTCAACAACTTATTATTTGTACCGTTCTATTGAATTTTTAGTTTAATTGATTGTTGTCTTTGGTTTTGTTGTAAAGGTCTAACAGGAGATCCCAGGCCAAGCATTTGCAGTTCATTAGATCTGACTATTGGGGATGATTCCAAGGTTCTGAATCCAAGTCACAAAGAAATCCCTAATATTGAATTGTCAAGGGCAGCAGGGGTTGAGAATCTTGCACCCCAAACAGATCAGGACTCAAAAGACAGTGGTCAGGACTTGAAACAAGTCACATTAGAACTGGACTCGCCACCAACAGAAAAAGACGATATTACGAAAACTGATGACACTGAAACAGGAAGTTTATCTTCATCTGCATCTAAGAGCAGCATTGACTTAGAATCAGTGGAAGAAATTGAGGATGGAAATTATCACCATGCTCAAGAGCAGATAGATGAAGTTTCTTCTTCGATTTCTCTTCTTATTAGAAAGCTTCCAGACTCTACGCCTGGCTGGCCCCTTCTCCGAAAAGCAGTATCAGAAAATCCAGAAGTTTTCAAAGGCACCGAAGCTCGGAAAATATCAGTGGTTCAATGGGTAATGAGACTACCCAACAGGTCTTCGTCTTTCAGTTCCCAATTGCAGATTGGTTTAGAACCTTACAGAGGAGAATACCATGAAAGTGGTGGTGAAAAGAGTGCTAGAAGCTCTTTATCTGCATGGTTTGAGTTACCTGGGGAGCTGGAAATGCTTCTCTCAACAAATTCCACCAAGTGCAGAGTTTTCAGTCAGAAAGAGATTCAGAGTTCAATGACTCAATTCTCACCAGGTCAATAATTTCTTTGCATTTAGGTGTCACCCAAAACAACTAGATTATATTTTGGCAGAACTATGCATTTGTGGCATCATGGAAATAAATCATGTTGGGATAATTACCAGTTTTACGACTCCCGAGTTCTGCCCAACTCAATAATGAGATTTTACCGACAATGATTTCAGGAGTTCGAGGTAAGGTGAAAAAATTATAATAAATAAAAAAAAAGAAAAAAAAAGGAAAGAAAGAACGAAGAAAGCCCATCATCCTACCTAATGTTCTATATATTTCCATCTGAACCCAAAATGCATAGCAGAATGGATCACCATCTGTTCTGCCAACTTAATTGAAAACTTGCAGTCTGAGGTGAAGTCATAGTACATACACACCGTTACCCAATATTCTTGATTTTCTGATATTTTTCCTTATAATTCTCATGTTGAGATTCATTTCTATCTTTTTCAAACAGAAAATTTGATTGGTAAGGGAGGTTGCAGCCAGGTATACAAGGGGTGTCTTCCTAATGGCCAGCCAGTGGCAATAAAGAGATCAAAGTCTTCCAAAAAATCATGGAAAGATTTCCTTTTAGAAGTGGAAATCCTCACTAGTTTAAAGCATAAACACATTACACACTTGATCGGTGTATGTGTCGAGAACAATGATCTTATCTCCATTTACAAATTCTTATCGAGAGGGAGTCTAGAAGAAAATCTCCATGGTAAGCTGTTACTAACGTCTCTTGTCCTTTGTCCTCCCTTTTTAACATTTTATTTTCGATAATTTAACGTGGTTTTGATATGCAATCCAGGCAAGGGAGATAAAACTGTACTGCCATGGGATGTGAGATTTAAGGTGGCTGTTGGAGTGGCGGAGGCACTAACTTTCCTACACAGCAGCTGCTCAAGGCCCATCATTCATAGAGATGTCAAGTCTTCAAATATTCTTCTCTCAAATGAATTTGAACCACAGGTAAATTTTGAAGGGATTTATCGTATGAGGGTTCTTTGATAAGCCTAATATAGAAATTTATGATATCTACTACATTAACTATCCAAGAGCACAAGTATACATACTGCAAAGATTCAGCATGCATAATTGCAAGATATTTCAGGTGGTAGAAACCTTGTGACATTCATCTTTACATCCAACTGTAGCCTGCTGTTCTAATGTTTGTTGAATTTGCAACAGTTATCTGATTTTGGACTCGCTTTATGGGCGCCTACAAGTTCATCATGTGTTACATACAGTGATGTTGTTGGGACTTTTGGGTGTGTCACCTTCTCTCATAAAATCCATTTGCATAGTAATACACAGAATTTCCTTCGCATTCATGCCTAAGCTGAAAAACTGGTATAGGTACCTTGCTCCTGAGTATTTCATGTACGGGAAAGTTAGTGTCAAGATAGACGTCTACTCCTTTGGCGTGGTCCTCCTCGAACTGTTATCAGGTAGAAAACCCATCGACGCTGAGAATCCCAAAGGCCAAGAGAGCTTGGTTATGTGGGTAAGGACCTTCCTTTTTAATGACTGAACACATCAATACTACTCAATACTAGGGTGCAAATGGACGTTACCTAAGTCACAACTGGTTTTAAATTATCATTGCATAGATGTTTACTTGTCTCTGTTGGGGCAGCATGGAAATTGGAAATCATGTTAGGTGGTACAATGTTCTTCTGAATTAAAATGGGAAAGGAAGAAGCATTATCCCAACCAATGTGGTCTCCGTTTTCCACTTCGCTTCAAACATACAGCAAAGATAACCATATGTTCCACCAAAAATATTCAAATGGTGCACCTTCTGGAGCACGTACAAATGTACTTACTATTAGTAGAGGTTAGTTACACATATCATCCTTTTCCGTTTAGGCAACACCAAAGCTAGAGACAGGGTATGCTACAGAGCTTTTGGATCCCAAACTAGGCAGAGAATATGATGAGAATCAAATGCGGCAAATGGTTTTGGCTGCAACCCTTTGCATTACAAAGACAGCCCAGTACCGCCCCGAAATGAGCCAGGTAATCTCTTTAACTTCATTCTAGAATGTGCTAAAAAAGGAGTTTTGGATATTCTCACAGATGTTGTTTATGCTCATTAGCTCTCATATTTCATGGGACATGCAATCTTACACGGTAGAATTGATAGCTGAAGCTGTCATCAGCTTATCAAGTGGCACATGTTGTTTACTTGGCATGGTTTCATTTGCCAAGTTCTTATTTTTCCCTGTTTTCATGGTGATGCAGATACTGAAGCTTCTACAAGGAGTTGAAGATGTTGTGGAGTGGGCAAAATCTGAAGTTAATGTTCCTAAGGAAACAGATCTCCAAGATGAGGAAGCATATCCAGTTCGAGGCTTCCCGTCTCATCATATAGACCTTACACTGCTGGAGGCAGACGACGATGTAACATCACTCAGTTGCATAGAGCAAAACCACCATCATTCCTTGGAAGACTACTTGAGAGGCCGACTTAGCAGTTCATCAATCTTCAATTAGCTCTTCATTTGACTAGTTTTGGAAAAAAAATGTTTCCTGTTTTGACAGATGGAACATTTAATAGTTCTGTATAGTTTATAAAGGAAGTAGTCCCTTGGAAAATAGGCTGTTGATGGACCCAGGTCTGGCCTGAATCCACCCATGTCCAAATCGGAAACCTATGCAAATTTGGGGTCCGGATGCTTTATAGGGCCAGACCTGGGCTTTGGGCTCCAGCCTCGTTTAGACTATAGTTATACATAGATCTCAATGCATGTATATACTTTTTTAAGTTCATTTCAATAGTAAAAGAAGAGGTTTTTTTCACTGAAAGTAGACCTTCAATGGGCTCCGCCTTTTTTGTGTTTGGGGCTTAATTAGATTGGGGCATCCACTGGGCAGGCTCAGACCTCCTATATTTCTTATTGAATCTAGCTTCTAGGGTCCAAGTTGGACCCAACCCAGATCTGGGCCCTTCAACCATTATTGGGACCGGATGCAGTCCAAATAGGTCTAGCCCAAGTCAAGCCTTCTGTTTTTCCCCTCCCTCTTTCAGGAATTGTTCATTTTAGTATTGTCACAGATCAACCAATGTCAGCCTATAACATATAATATATCTAATACTTGGGTAGGAAGTATAGCAACTAACCACCAAATCTTTAGGACCTATCATTTAAATGGACCTCTTACATTGCAAAATATATGAATAGATCATTTCTGCTCTCTTTTGCATGACTAAGCAACTATAGATCACACATACCACATGAAGATAAATGCATTTTTTATTCTATGATGAAGACAAATGAACAAACCATCAATTATGAGATACATTCACCTCGAATAATTAGATCCCATTTGTGATTAAATATGAAAGACCATGTAATTTTCAATTAATAAATCTATATCAAGGTGTTGGCCAAAGGCCCCAAATTGTATCAACTTTGGAAAAATGTATCATAACGTAATAACTCATCTCTCTCTCTATTAAATCCATTTTTAACTTCAACTGTCATGGTAATATAAAACATCTTGTGAGATCAGATTCAAGTGAGTGAAATTTGCATGTTGCACCACCTCTCATCGTCATCAAAGCGGACCATTAGATCATTATGATCCCCCTTTTATTTAGAGTAAACAGACTGGCATGATTCATAGCCAGAATGACATCATCTTCATGTCAATTATGAGTGCAGTTCTATCCAAACCAGGTGCCAGAATGCAGATTTCACTCTTTTTTTACCATGCTTCAATCCAGCAATCTGCATATTTGGAAATCATGAGTATTACCACTAGAGCAGCATATTTAGATTCAGTCTTTTTCTACTTTCCCAGAAGGATGCGCATCAAACAATTATACCAGCACTTACATTAAACTGACAATGGGTTACATCTATATATCAATATGAAAGGAATTATAAACAACTGTGAAAACTTTATCCAACCACCCTCTTCTACACATCCAAATGACCTTAACTTCTAACCACTGCAAAAAAAAGAACAGTAACCAAAACATGAACTTGAACCACCATGGAACCAGCAACAGGGCTCTTGTTTTTCCATTGCCGTGTGTATTGTGCCCGTGATAACCAGATGACTTCCTTTAGTATGGGACAACGTATGGTAATGCTAACATCTCAGTCGCAGGAAAATAACAAGGAGTCCAAAAAATAGAGTTATCACCAACTGTGCAGTTTTTGCAACCTTGCTTTCCTTGCTGTTTCTTCTCTAGCAGCCAATCCTCGTAGTCAAAGTCAGGGTTCTCAATCTGCAGCTCTAGAGCATTCCAGTTATCCAATAGGTCTCCACACTGAGCTTCCATTCTGAGATTACCACTTTCCAATGCGTTGCATTTGTAAGTAGAACCTTGGTTATGGCCAGCATAGGCACCAATGTCATGCTTCCTCCTCTTGGCACTGCTCTGTGTCCTGTCAGAAGAACCACAAAAACCCTGAGTACTGGCAGGCTGACCATGTTCTTCTGTGATGTTACTCTTCTCCACCTGTTCTACTTCTTTAAGTTTTCTCTTTTTGTCATCTCCTCTTGTCTGATCTGCCTTGCTCTGCCTATCTTTGGCCCCTATCTTCGGTGCTGTGTTTTTTCTCTTCCAGTTTCCCATAGTCCCTGGATTTCTCTTTCCTCTCTCTCTTTTCTTTTTTCCTTTGTTTCCTCTCCTTGGCCTTCTCCCTTTCTCTCCGGAGCTAAAAAGAACCAGGGAGCATGTCAAGTTTCAGAAGAGAGGAGGAAGAGCAAAGCAAATGACAATCAACATAGATGAGGTCCACCATAAACAATGAAATCAAAACTTCGGAAGTTACAATAGGAAAAAAAATGTGAGCTGACATCATACATCTAGATGCATCAAACTGGTAATAGATGGAAGAGAATTTCACATAAATGAGCTCAATTCCTACGTTTGATATTAGCACCATTGTCCCATTTCTATACATGCTAAGCAGCTAAACCCATCTATTCATGGAGAGTGGTCAATGGTAAGAAACGACCACTGAGTGCCGAATCAATTGACAAGATTAACTTGAAAATCAAATGAGCCACTCAAAATCAAAAGAAAATATCTCAACAATCAAACGGCCAAAACAAACCGTATATGACCCTTCTATAGAACTTGTTTTCCATAACAAGATTAAATGGTTACATAATGTGCTCGAATTGGAGTGGAAAACTTCTAATTCAAAATACCAACTCAAAAACCATCTCAGAGGAAATAAAAGTGCACAATCAGCCAAAAGAATCACAAACAAACAATAATATGCTCTTGAAAATAAGCCATCATAAATGCATATTGCACAGAAGCAAATTCAACTTCACAGAATAGACAAATTCAACTTCACAGAATAGAAATTTTTGCATCCGAAAAGGCTTCTGGCATGCATCAGGGGTTTAAAACTAGGAATAGTCAAAGTAGGAAGACTAGTTGGAAAGTATTGCTAGACTTACAAAATAAGCCATTTCTAGAAACTCTGACTGTAAAACAACAGTCACCCATTTCTAGAAACTCTAGTGTCCCATTATGGTAGATCTTAATATTTTGAAAGCCGAGATTAACACTCAATTGATTTGGTCAAATTATCCTCAACCTCACCACACTGAATCCTTGTTGATCCTTTCATTCATTAAGCTTCATTCTACTCTAGCTCCAATAATGCTATATAACTACACAGATGTGCTGAATTTGCTAGCATTTCTGTATGCCTAAAATCAAACAAGTTTTGGCTGTTTACTTGTGAACAGTGGAATTCTGATGGAAACAATGAATATAAAACAATAACTTTGAATCAGAATGTTTGGTCCGTCTAACCACTTGGGAATTCCCACAAGTAGACAGTGAAGATTTTGGGGACTACTCAGCTACTCCCATAAGATTTAACTGATGCAGCAACAATCATCTGTTTTAGCCTCCAACCACATAACAATGGGGTTTGCAGCTATTGATAGAACTTATTAGGTAAGCATTCAGATTTAAGGCAGGGGTACTGTGTGGGGCAGCTTTCCAGGAATGATGGCCTGCAATCGGACAATTGACGATCTATTGTATACCCTGTGTCCCAATTAAGATGGGATAGTTTTTTATTTTATTGTTGTAGGAGAGATATTTTGTAGTGCTACA
Source organism: Umbellularia californica (assembly GCA_028538565.1). NCBI lineage: Eukaryota > Viridiplantae > Streptophyta > Magnoliopsida > Laurales > Lauraceae > Umbellularia > Umbellularia californica. Next base: position 58,964,640 of record JAPQWN010000007.1, read on the forward strand.
AAGAGCAAACAAAGAAGGGAGATTTTGGAAAGTTGTCCTTCAATTTGACAAACATTTCTTGGAAAGACCTCTTCGAGATTGTCAAGAAGAAATCTCATCTTAACAACAATATGGAATCTTTGCTATGCCCTATGCATCTTTGCTAAAAACCTATTATTTTAAAAGGGTTACCCAAATCAGCACTAATTTTTTCCAGAAATAGGATGACCCACAACCTCTACTCTTCAACTAGTCCCTGGTATGTTCTTTAGATCAGAAAAATAGCACTCGCACCAGTAGATCTTCACTGATTGATAATATTTTTCATTAGAATACCACTTTTCTTGCATCCAAAACGAAAATGAAGGACAAGAAAGAAGGAAGAGAGATCAGCAGCCAAACCCATTACCACCACCACCAATTTAGACCCCATACCCTTGTCCACCGATACAAACCTCATCGTATAGGTTTGCATCTCACATACAATCTTAAACAACAACATACAGAGTACATTGATTCTATTTCTTAAGAATTGATTTAAAGAAAATGAAAACCCAGTTCGTTCCAATCATTGATTACATTTATAACAAGAACAATGAAAACCCATTCATTAGAAAAAGGCAATTCATTCAACAACAATGAATGGATAAACACAAGAGAGAGAAGCTCAACAAACCAGTTCCAGCTCGGGTCTCTCCCTCGCTTCATACCCAGGAGGCGGATATGGAAAGCAACGAGACATCACTGCAATCGATCCAGGAACAACAACAGCCTTCAATTACACTACGAAATCCCCCACAATCCTTGAAAATTCCCCAAATCGAACGAGAGAATCTACCCAAGAATGCCGCAGACACTAGAACAAGAAACGGAATCTAGGGTTTTATTCCTGTTTGTTTGAGAAAAAAAAAGATTGGAAGAAACAAGAGCTTCGAAAGCAAGAACCCTATCGTTGGGTTTAAGAGCTGGAAAGGAACTGCGAAAGTTTGAATGTGAGCGAAGGAGAGGGACGGGAAGCGTATATTTATAAAGGGCGGGAACTGGGAGGTTTCCGTTATCACGCGGTTTTAGAATCTTATCATCATCTGTAACTTACATGCTCTTTGATGGTCAAGTTTTCAATAGGTGGGCCCCACAATAAGGAGAGCTTTTTTTTTTTTTTTAGCCCTTCTAACGTAAGGTGTCTCAACTCTTTGAGCCAGAATAATCCCTACGGGCATAGGAGAGAAAGTCGGATAAAATTTCTCTATGGCTAAAGTTTTAAACCCACAACAAGGATGCACGGAGCTATCTAATACAATTGTTTTTAACTCCATCTTGGGGCTCATGTAGAAATAATTAAGAACATTGCAGCTGAATGCCATCCCCTCCAATCAAAACATCCTTAACTTTTAGCTAAAATGGAGTGGGTCCCACCATCCAATCGATTATCCTAACAAACACTTAATTGGGTAGCAGGACTTACTTGTTTTTTAGCTTAAACTGGAAATTATATGATTGGAAGAGATGACATTCACCTTAAACGGTTCGGATAATTTCTATGCAGGATCAACCTAGTGGTCCATTCAATTGTGATGGGATTAAATTTTCTTTGATTGCTAAATCAGATTGAGTGAATTGCTTTTAGCAAATTAGATCTAAGAAGTGGGCCCATGCATAGATGAGAGTTTCTTTTATTCACCATGAAATGTTATCACAACATATTCCCACCTGCTTGAATACAATTTAAGCAAAAACAATTACAGGGCATATAGGTCACAACCAGCTGAGCTGAGCTCATATCAATTAGTGGAACGCCTTTTTATCCCTAAAAACCGAGCTCGGGCCAGGCCCTTATGGCCCGAGTCGGGCTGGGGCTTGGCTTGGGCCTGTTGCTTAAACATCGGGCAGGGCCTGGATGTTGCTCACCCCAGCTCAATCCGGCCCATGACACCCCTTCCCCTATATTCGCATCACATTTTAAAAAACAATGTTACATTATAATTCTAAAGTGATTGAGGGTACCATTAATGAGTCCGGATAAATTTCTTATTTTCAAAGATACAGGGTGTGGGTATCCAATGGAATAGGAGTACACAAAAAAACTGCTAAATCGCTAATCCAGTCCAAACCAATCCGAACGAGGTTGATCGGTTTTGTAGTAGATCGGTTCGATCACGGTTCGCATTTCCTTCAAACCGTTCGGTTTAGTTCCGTATGAAGGTGCGGTTAAACCACTCAAACCGAATCGAATCGAACCAAACCAATTATATAAATATATATATTTTTTATAAAATATATAAAGAAATATGAGAAATTACTTGAAAAATACTTGAACCCTCACTCCGTTACTTGAAGTCCAACGCCTCTCACCAATTGAACTACCATTTTTTTGTGAAAAAAAAAATAAATAAAACAAAAAAACCGTAACCAAACTGAACTGAACCGATTCCTTTCAGTTTGAGCACATGGATGGTTTGGTTTGATTTGGAAAAATAGAAACCGATGGGTTCAGTTAAGTTGATAATTTCCCATCCGAACCGCCCATTTGCACCCCTACCATGGAAGTAGCTAAAAAGGAGAGAACTGTGCTGGTTTTGATTGGCACGGTCAGCTGCATTTACCTACAGTGGTTTTCCAATCATCACACCAGTTGATCTCCCCTACATTAATTCCACCAGTCAAGAAACTGCTTATTATAACATTCTGGTGGGTCACTTTAATACTTGCATTGATCTTTTCTGAACTGCATGTCTGCATTATGAAGGTTTCTATTCTATGCTTTAGTAGTTAAAGAGTTAAACTACTGCATGTACTTGCCGCAATTAAAGCTTAGAAACTAAAAAATGGAGTCATGGTGCGATCCGGATCAACCATATAATCAACACTAGTTAGCATACTCCATGCTAAAAAGGCACTTCTCTTTGCAAAAGAGATTTCAAAGAGCATTAAATAACAAGATTCAAGTTCTGCGACAAAGAGTTTGAAAGCAGATATGGCGAAAGAAACAACAGAAATTACAATTGGAGTTGGAGTCATGTAACTGAAATAGAAATCCTACCGTTTTCTTTTTCCCCTTTCCTAATACAAAATAGCTGTCCTAATGGGTTCCAAATTCCAATGCCCCACAGTTTAGTAAGGTTTGGTCTCTAATCTAAACTATCCATCAATTGCAACGAAGAGAACAGTTACCAATGTGTGTAGATCACCTAACAATATATATAAGGGAAGTGCTCTTACGAGAGACACTCTCACCTTACTATGAGAGATAAAGGTGGGGGCCCTCACATTTAAGTTATTGACATTGGATATGGATTTGAGGGCCCCACCTTATTAAGAGGATGAGCATTTATTCAATCCTATTATAAGGATGAGAGATTTCAGGAAGTACTAGAATGAGAGATTTTAGGAGGATGAGAGACTTTAGGGAAGTATTAGAGGGAGGGATTTGGAGTGTCCCACATCACCCCTCACAGCGCACCTCCCCGTTTGCTTTAATATATATATAATATAATTTCTATAAAAGCCATAGGCTTCCAAAACAACTTCAAAAAAATCCCATGCCACCTAATCATAGGCCTTAACCATATCTAATTTTAGTCCCATCATTTTGTTTTTCTTGTTTTTCATGAAAGAGCGATGGACCTCATGGGCAATGATGTAGTTATCTAAAATCATTGTGCCTTTAACAAACAAAGCCGCTTTGATAGGGTTCTGTAATTCTATCCAAGACATTTCTCATTCTATTAGCCAGGACTTCAGAAATTATTTTACAGCTAGCATTACACAAGTTGATGAGTCTACAATCACTCTTTGTGGGTTTTTCTTCTTAGGAATGAGGGTAATGTGATTTTTGTTAATTTTGTCTAGTGGGCTTCCATTCACAAAGAAATCATGCACAATGGAGGTAATATCATGGCCAATGGACTCCCCAGTATGTTGATAGAAAATGGCAGGGAATTCGTCCAGACCCAAGCAGTTTAGGGGTCCAATTTGGAGAACAGCTTCCTTAATCTTGGAAGCAGAAAGAGTTTTAGTTAAAGTAATGTTTTCCTTCAAACTCACAATAGGGCTAAACAAATCTTTGATACCACTCAAATCCCAACTTCCACAGGTTCCCATAAGGTCTTACCCCTCGTTCCAATTGCCAAGCTTATTTTTTATTTTAACTATCCTATTAACTTTCATCCTATTAATGGTGCTAGCATGAAAATAGTTAGTAATTTTTGTTCCCTTTTTTCAGCCATAATTCCCTAGATTTATGCCTTCATAATTCTTCCTCCCTATTTAAATATTTATCTAGTTTTCCACTAAGGTCTAACTCTAACTCAATGTCATCTCTATTAGGGCCTTTGGATCTAATATCTTCCAATTTGGCTCTAGTCTCCCTTATCATAGCCTCCACATTTCCAAGATTGTGCTTGTTCCAATATAATAGATCTTGCCCAAGACCATGAAGGGTTTCATTTATATTTTCTATGTTGATTTTTTTATACGTAGGCCAACTTTAGACTACCACACTAGGGCTACAGGGGAATTTACCCGGCTTCCTTTTGGGCCCGAGGGATTAGTCCAGCCCAAAGGGTTGGGAACCCTCTAATAGCAAAAAAAGAAGAAAAAAAAATCCCTCAAGGGTATTGAGACTATAGTTTTATTAGGCTCATCAATAAAAAAAAAGATAGGAGAGTGGTCCGATCCTCCAGCAGTTAGAACTGCAAATAGGGCTTCCGGGAATTTTCTGTCAGTCCATGTTCCCTGTAGCTTTTACGTTTATTGGTCCAAGTAAAAGAATGGGCCTAGTCCACCATTTATCCTTCTCGAACACATTTATTCCCAATTGTTCATTCCAGAATAAGGCAAGGCCTCTAGCTATAGTTGGCTACATTGGGGAATTTGCTTTTCTTGGCTACGGATTTGATCTCAGCATTCATTAGACTTGGTCTCAAGTAGGAACATAAAATTTGGCTAGATTTCACGACATAATCTTTTTAATTGGAGGACAGTTGTAGCTGTTTTAGCTCCCCCTACAATTCCAGAAAATTCCTCTGTTATCTATCAGTATGAACCTTTTTTAATTGGTGTATCTATCTGAGCTGAGACCGTTTCCCCCAAAGGGGAGGTGGGTTGCATTGCATGAACTGTGTGAACTACTGGGAATAATTTATTTTGATAAATTAACTGATATAGTCAGCAATTGAGGTACAATTACAAAATTACTCCATAAAATAAGGTGAAAAGTATTTGCTACCAACTATGAGCTTGATGAGAAAACACAGAAGGAAGATAAAAAGTATCCACTCTAATATGCCTAACTATGTTGTGAAGATAATAAAAAGGATATGAAAGCAGAAACAGTAACAGAATGAGATCTTAGCATTCAACCCTGTTAAGAAGTGTGCAAACAATAGTCTCTAACACCACAAAACATTCACTGGTGAAGAAAATCTTCCAAAATAATCATTAACATCCAAACCTGCAACTAAAACAACAAATGATATCTAAAACACCGGTCTATCTCCTCGGAGTCAGAGAATTTATAAAAGGTTCAATACTGAAATAACAAGATATTAAGTAAATTCAAGACTAAAAAGAGGTTCAATACAGACATAACAAGAAATGAACTGAATTCGATAAAAACAGAACAAGGTTGGTACAGTAGTCAACGTCTGCACCCATTTCCAATGCACCAACCTACATACTCTTACTTGCAACTTAACAACAACTACAACCATTACTAAATAGGAAACCTGTCAACAGTGTGCTCATTTTTTTGGAGTTTTTTCTTTTTTTGTTTGAAGAGACCTGCCAACAGTGTTCTCATTTAAACGGGTCACCACAAATTCCACATAAGCTCGATCACTCAAAGGCCCACTGGTTTTCCCTCCGCACCTCTTCCTCTTCTTCTGGGGTGAAATCGTTTTTAATGTTGAATGTTTTGCGAATTTCTTCTGGGGTCTTGCCTTTTATCATGTCTGCCACTGTTTGGCATGTCAAATCGAGCAAGAGCTTGATGTTCAGATAGTTCGCCGCCTGAAAACATTATACCAAAAATAAAGCAATTAATATGGAAAACTGTTTTAAAAAATTAATATGGAGCAAAAAAAAATAAAACACTACTGTTATTTTACTGCTACAATCTAAAACAGGGGAAAATTCCCCTAGAAAGCAACATTAGTCTATCCCTACTTAAGAAAACCATAATTATAACTTCTCCCATGCAGCTATGCCATTTTTAGTAGAAGCACTAGCAAAAGGTTCGATTCCCACTTCAAATACAAAGAATTCCGATCTTTCAATAAGAGACCACCCTCCCATCATTTATTTGCAGTGATCTGCGGGTCACCTAAGGTGGACTCCCTATGAATTTCACCCAGTCCTGCATGACAAATGGCACCAATATGCAGTGCACAGTGCATAGGAGATCGTCCCTCTATGATATTATATTCTTTATAATAACCCCCCATTTGTGACCTTTTGTTCCCATACATGCTTCCTAGTTCTTAGATTCCATAATCTTCTTTTTTTTTTTTTTTTTCTTTTGAATGGTAACAAGGTTACATTGAAAAAGCAAGATAGTACAAGAGAAATATACAGATGAGCTAATCTAACATACCAGGACATTCCATAATCTCTTCTATATGTCCTGGTTAGGGATTTTCACCTTCTTTCAAGTAATTCCATCAAAGAGAATTACGATCCCAAGTGTTTCCTATTTCCCCTAATGTTCTCTCCCCATAATAGTAAACTCACTCACTACTAGTTCTTTCTCTTTTTCAGTGTAAAAATAAAGCATGTAATGATGCTCTGCATTTCAAGTTTACACAATTAGTTTAATGTAGATAAATCTGTTAGTATATGGAATCCAAAACAGTGTCAACCATGGAGGCCAATCAAAACTAGCAGAGCAGCAAGAAATCAAGTTTACACAATTAGTTTAATGTAGATAAATTTGTTAGGAAATGGAATTCTCAGCATTATCCATGGCAGCCAATCAAAACTAGCAGAGCAGTACGAAATCATACATTGGTTTCATTTTTTATATATCCATGGGTGCGTTTGTACAGAGATAGGATTTTGCTCTCCGTGGATTTCCATTTCTACTAGGGACGAATCTTGCAGTCCTACACCCTTCACAGATCAAGTCAAAAATCCTCTATATCGAGGAAAACCAGTTCATTGTTTTCCCTTTCCTAAAGAAAACGTGCCGCACCAAACAATATAAAAAGGAGCTACATGGAAAATCTATACAAATTTTCGTCTCTACCACAGATACCTCCCATTTAACACACCCGCCCTGAACCCTAAGCCTCTACCATTTGTTAATCAAAATTCTAAGACAAGGCTTTGACATTCACTAGCAAGTGTACTTCATGGGTTTTTTAATTTATCCCTCGACAAATAAATGCACAAATTCCATTTCTAGTTGGCACTTGAAGCATTTACTGCCAGACCTCAAATATACAAATAGTACCATTTTGATTAACCGTAAGACAAGGCTTCGGAATTCAGTAGCACATCTGCATGCGCATTGTATAAGTGTTTTTTTTTTTTTTTTTTAATTTACCCTTCAACACATAAATGCACAAGTTATATTGCTAGTTGGGACTTAAAGCAATTGCTGCCAGACCTCAAATATACAAATAATAGTACCATCAAGAATGTTTAACCAGTACTTCTCTGTTACAATTTAAAATGAAAATACAATAAAATTATCGCATACAAAGAAGCATTTGTGACACGTAAAATCATTTTTCCGAAAACCAAATTCTATTGCAAATTGTTTAAGGTTCAAATAAAATAGAATCATAAATCATTGGACGGAAATAAAAGAAATTGACATCTCTCTACATCAATATAATAAAAATGATATGTACCAATATATGTTTAAGATATCAGCGCTACTAGAAAAAATTAACCAGTTGTAATCTTTTTGTACTGTTTTAATCTATAAAAATAAAATAAAATAAAATAATAAAATAGATACTCATATCACCAATATAACATACATGACTGACAAGACCATGAACCAACGAAAGGTGCTCACTATCGCAACCTTAAGGTTATGGGTTCAAGTCATGTTAACAATCAACGGGGAAAAACTGAAAAAGAAAAACACAAGGTGATGTGAAAAAAAAATTTGAATGTATAAAGAAACTCATGCATGAACACTCCAGTTGAATGCCTATTACTCGTTACTCTCTAAATTCTTCCTAAAACCCACAAATTTTTTTTCTTAAAATCAACATCTATCTATATCAATATTATATAAATGATATGTACCAATATATGTTTAAGATATCAGCGCTACCAGAAAAAATTAAACCAGTTTAAATCGTTTTGTACTGTTTAACTCTATAAAAATAAAAAATAAAAAAAAAAAGATACCCAAATCATCAATATAATATATGTGATTGACAAGACCATGAACCAACGGAAGGTGCTCACTATCGCAACCTTAAAGGTTATGGGTTAAAGTCAAGTCACCAATCAATGGAAAAAATGAAAAAGAAAAAACAAGGTGATGTGATAAAAAAGGAAAGGAAAGAAAAAGAAAAAGAAAAAAACCGAATGTATAAAGAAACTCATGCATGAATGCTCCAGTTGCATGCCTATTACTTGTTACTCTCTAAATTCTTCCTAAAACCCACAAATTCTTTATCTTAAAAAGTCCCTCAATCACAGGTAAACTCAAAAGGTAGAAAAACCAATTAAGTAAAAAATATATGACTGAAAAAAGTCAGTTAGCTATTTCCATTCCTGTCTGGGCGAAGCACCTGAATGATGGGATTCAATAAAACAAATATTGAACTGTAGCACTCTAATCTAAATCATTTATTTTCCTAGAAATGGAACCTCAAAAATAAATATAGCAACATCCTTGAAGAATATTTAACCAGTAGTTCTCAGTTACAAACAATTTAAAATGAGAATATAATAAAACAATCACAAACAAATCAGGATTTGCGAGAATGAGTATAATCATTGTTCTGGAAATCAAAATTGCATTGCAAATTATATAAGGGATCAGACATAATAGGTCCATAAATCATTGAGCAAATAGTAGGGTTTTTTAGTTTTTTGTAAAAAAGTAAAATAAATGCTAAGAAAATGTGCAAATAAGAAGAATAAGTAGCCATTCATAATCAATCCATCTAACATACATAGTAGTATCATCAAAGTGGCAAGAAAGACTGATAAAATCATATAAAGAACATTGACGTGCATCAACATAAAATTAATGATATTTCAATAACAGTCCAATATGTTAAAGACATCAATGTTACCCGAATAAAATAAACCAATAGTAATCTTTTTGTGCTCTTTAAATTTTAAAAAAAAATCCCAAATCACCAAATTATGAAGATGATGGACCGGAGCTCCTGAACCAATGGCAGGATGGAAGGTGCTCACGATCAAAACATTGAGGTTATGGGTCCAAGTCATGTTACCAAATAAAAAAAAATGAAAGAAAAGAGGGAAAAAACATATTCATACATGATTAGGAAACAGGTCTAAGAAGTGATCTGAAAACAGAAGAGAGAAAAGGTAAATGTCGGGTATTGGATGAAACTCATTGATGAACACTCAAGTTGCATGCCTATAACCTTTTCTCTATAAAATCTTCCTAAATCCCACAAATTCTTATCTTAAGAGGTTTCCTCAATCTAGATAACCTCCAAAAAAAAAAAAAAAAGTCAAAAATGACTACAATAGTCATTGAGATATCGGTACTCCTACCTAGGTGAAGCACCTGAAACATGTGATTCGATCAATTTGTGTGTGCGTGCGCACACATGATTCTTACCTAAATCCTAAAAATTCACCAGTAAATGGGACTTGTCAGGTTACAAATCTTTATTCCTTAGGAATTTGTATGGATTGTAAATCCTAGGATCTTTACACCTCCAATAACATGCACAGTGAATATACAATCACTAGGGCTCTGTTTGGATGCTCAGAACTCAGTTGCCCGCACTAAGTGAAGTGCAAATCCAATTACTTGCAACACCACGTACCTATAGTTTGATAAGGCAAAGAGCACAGCAACCACCACTTACAGAGAGCTCAGATCATCCAAACAAGTAGGCCCCGATTTACATGTAATTGATTTAAGTTCACCTTTCTAACATTGCCACCACAAAAGATGGGTTGAAAATTTCAAATTGATAGGCAGCTCATTGTATCTGTGAAACATCACCAACAAAACCCTGCGTAACAACTCTGCAAGGAATGCATGCCAAAGCCGTAATAATATCTAAGTAAACTGCCCAAATTACGCAAATGATCTATACATTAAAAAAAAGCTAAGACAACCCCAATCTCCCATCATCAATTAATCAAGAACTGCCCACCAACATCCACCAAAACCCTAAATTCCACTCCAACAACAAAACCAGTAGCCAAAAAATAGAAACAGAATCAAAGATCACAGACTTAACAACCCTTCCTAGAAAAAATCTAACAGAAATGTGAACAAACAAAATATGCCCACCAACAGCTATCAAAAATCAAAGTTCCATCCCACTACCAAAAAATCATCTACCCAACGCTTCCTTCCGTAGACCCACATTAAGAGATTAGGTGTAAACCCTAAAAGGCAAAAACCCAGTCTGACTCCACAAACAAAAACCTACCATCGTCAAACACAAAAACAGCCAACCTCAATCCACCGAAACCCTAAATTCAATTATAATAACAAATCAACCAAACCAAGGACACCCCAGAAACAGAAATCAAAGATTAGGTACAAACCCTTTAAAAAGAAACCCAATCTTGTTTCAAATCTCAACAAAGACCCATCATCATCACAAATCAAGAAACACAAGCAATGCCCCCAAAACCCCCAAATTCAATCAAACCTAACACCACCCTATAATCATAAACCAAATAAAAAAAAAGGAGATCCATTACCAGGATGAGATCAAAGAGCACGGCCTGATCGACCTTGACGAACTCTACATCCCAGGCCTTGAGCTCGTCCTCCGTGGCTCGATCATCGGCATCCTTGGGCATCTCTACGTGCTTCTTGCAGTACTCAATGACCTTGGCGAGGATCTTTCCGGTGACGTTGGGGAGAGGGATTCCATTGTCGGCACAATCGTCTTCGATCATGTGCTTAATGGTTTGCGACTGCAGAGCGACCGCCTCATCGACGTCGAATGTCTCGCCATCCGAGCTCTTAAGAGTAATCTTCTTCGTCGAAGCCATGAAAGGAGTGAAAGAGAGAGAGAGATCGAGAGAAGAAGAGGAAGAAGAAAAAAGTCAGAAACCCTAAATTGCAGAGAGAAAGTTTCGGATTTGGGAGAGTACTAGAAAATCAAGGTGGTTGGTTGGTATTTATAAAACAAGTAAGGGGTAGTTTCGTCCTTTTCGTTGCAAAAGAAAGTGTGGCGTCCTACTTCTACTACGACTCTAAATGCGGTAGAGGGCTTCTAATTACAGTAGGGATTTTTACCATTCACGCACAGGTGAAATTTTTTTTAAAAAATGAAGTCCCCAAAATACCCTCACCACCCCACTCCCCTTCCCACACCCACACCCACACCCACACCCACACCCACCACCTCCGCCCCTCTCCCTCTCCCTCTCCCTCTCCCTCGTCTCCCTCTTTCTCCCCATCTCCCAATCTCCTCGACCTCATCCTCACCTTCAAACACCTCACCTCCCTTCGCAGTTTCACCGACGCTTCCCGCATCGCTAAACCCCTCCCCCAATCCGGAGCCTTCAGCGATTCGCGTCTCAGATTCCCCGGTCTCAACGCAAGACGACTTCTCTGTCGTCGTTGCCGCTGCCTAGTTTTGCTGAATTGGGGAAAGATCCTCCCTTTCCTCACATTCCTGAGTGGTTGCCTGCTTTTTCCGATTTGACTCAGCGCAGGGATGAGGATGATATGGTAAGGGCTTGTAATAATGAAGATGGAAGAAGAGGAGAGGAATTGGAAGGAGATTCTATTGGTATCGTCGTCGTTGTTGAGAAGGGTAAGACGGTTTTGCCTGCGAAGCGGCCCAGGGGAGGTTCGGGTTTGGGTTAGGGTTAGGGTTCTGGTTTGAGGGAATGGGTACCAGGAGTGAAGTTTGTAGGGGTGGGAGAGGGGGAGAAAGAGACTGACCAGAGAGGGGCGGACGTGGTGGGTGTGGGTGGAGGGGAAGGAGAGTGGGGGTGGTGGAGAGGAAGGAGTGGGGGTATTTTGGGAATTTCATTTTAAAAACATTTTCACCTGTGTGTGGAAGGAAAAAGCCTAGTGCATTTAGAAGCCCTCATGAGGTAAGGGTAGTTTCATCTTTTTTCATTGAGCCATGCTACTTGTCCCGGGGGTCTTGTCCCAGGACTGGCCCGACTCCACATGGGAGGGGCATTTTGGTCATCAAATGACCAAAATGCCCCTCCCATGTGGAGTCGGGCCAGTCCCGGGTCAAGTAGACTTTTTGTTTTTCATTTTCCTAGCCGAAAAGGAAAGTGTACCTGCTGCTTAATTGATATGAAAGATAGTAATTCTGATATAAGTACAGAGATTATTTTAAGAAGCTGAACTCTACGGTGGGGCCCACATCTACCTAGATTTGAATTATTCAAAGTTGAGTTCCCTCCATCTATATAGGGTTCTGGAATTTTGATTTTAATGGGAAATATTTTTTTTACTGGTGGTTGGAATGACTGTTTGATGAAAACATGATAATGAATATGAATGAGATTGAGGGGATTTTATTAAAAAAAATCCCCTTAAAGTGGTTGAAGACCAAAAATCCCCTTAAACTTCAATATAGACCATAAAAGTCATTCCATTATTTTATTTTTTTTTTTTGTTGTTTTGCTGAGTGATATCGCTGCTCGTGTATTACACTGCTTGTGTCATTTTCTTTTACACTCGCATTTGAGGCCGCTGCCAAGCTTTGACGAGATTGATTCACTCGCAAGGCTTCTAATTGTTCAAACTCGTTCCCAAAGATAAACCTCTCGGATTGAAACAAAAACCGTCATCGAATTTGATAAGAAGAGACAAGAAATTGTGTAAAATCTTTATAAGTTTTACCAGCTTCTTATTGAATTCATAAGTATCCTGAGAAAATCTGACTGGATTGAATCAAGCTCTTTACAAATCTTTCAAAGTCTCGATAAGGGCTAAAGCTTTCAAAGTCTTTCAAATCTTTTAAAGTCAAAATTGGAGCACTATTTTAGATTTACAGAAACCAGACGGTGTTTGTAGATGGGCGTTTGGCAGTGATGAATAGGTTGCAAGTGGGCTGGCCAAGTTTGTTTGTTTATTTGATTTGCAGGCTTGGAGATGATTTAAGAAAATAATGTGGGTTCTTACTCAATTAAGTGAGTGAAGAGTGTGGAGAAGAAGCTGATGCAATGAGCAACAATAGTATATAGGTGCGCAGCAATATCGCTACTCGGTACCCAAAAAAAAAAGAAAGAAAAAAAAAACCCGAAAAAGGGCCTCTGGGACAAGTCCGATGCATAAAAAGCTTCGAGGACCTTTTGTCTCTCCACTGGGTTTGAAGGATCTTTTTCCGGTAAAATCTCTCGATTTTTATCATACAACCAATCAAACGGTGGAAGAAACTTTTATTATTATAAACTATCATGAGAACTTCATATACCTATAACGCATTTATTTTGAACGGTTTGGTAATTGGCCCGCCTATGGGGTTCCACTCATTAACTTAGGTTTTTTAATGGTTAAATCCTCATGTTTCCAGTTTAGGTGGGTAGGCCCCACTTTGGGGTTCTACCCTCATAAACCCACCCTTGAGGGTACCCAATATACCTTTACGCCAAACGTTTATTTGCCAGGAAGGTAAGTTGTGGGATCCAATGGTATACATATACTTTGAGAAGAATATAATGAGACCTTTACGAAGGTGTTTGGATAAAGTCACAAGCTAATATTATCATATTTGAATATTATAAGATTTCATTATCATTTAATAAAATAATGTTATATTATAATGTTATGCCGCTTATGGTGTTGGGAATTTTTATAAATTTCAATATACCTTTAAAAGTGTTTGCCAATTTATAAGATTTTCACTAAATGATGCAACGAAACAATAAATGAAGAAAGAAATAGGGATGATTGAACTAATGAACCCATTAACTAGTACTCACACTTGAGTGATTTAATATTAGTAACCATGGTAGGGCCCATATAATTAGAAAATCACTAGACTAAATGTTAAAAACCACGAGCAATGTTGTTTAACCAATTTGCATCCATCAATTGTTGGTAACCACAATGTAATACATTCGATGGTGATTATAATAGAGGGCTCTATTGAGTGTTAGACACCATTGAGGAATCCATTTATGGAAAATCAAAGTGGGGCCCATGAAACGATGAGATTCAAATCACTAGAGGGCCATTAAATAATGAGACTCATTGAATGATGACAAACTAATAATTAATCACATAATCAAAATATTGATAATTAGTATGAGACCCACTAAATATTGGTAATCATGATAGAAGTCATCTAATGTGACATTTGTAGGACCCACCAATATTAGTAATCAACAAGGGAACAATATAATTCAACAGGGCTATGGGGTCTGTATAAAATTTATAAACACTAAAGGGTCCATCTAATATTAAGAGTCATAGTAGGACTCCTATTAAAACCATCAATGTTAAAAGTTATAGTGAAACATCAATGTTAAAAAATGTACCGTGCCGTCATGGTAGTTGTTGCTCATGAACTTCTACTCATATTTGCAAAATCTTTAACCCTTGTTTTGGATAGTTTTCTTACCCAAAGATTCATTTTATACAGCATATACTTTATTCATTTAATATAAAGGTTTTTGTAAGAGCACTCATATTTGCAAAAACTTTAGCCCTTGTTTTGGATAGTTTTCTTACCCAAAGCTATATTTTATACAGCATATACTTTAATATTTTAGTATAAAAAGTTTTTGTAAGAAAGTGTGATATTGTAGGATATCTTTTAAGTTATCAAAACACCTAGTTTTTAGGTGTGTAGATTATATTCCAAACAATAAGATAAATAGAAAAATCTTTAAAAACATATATTTTTCAAATACCCCCTAAAGGAGGGTATTGTTTTTAGTTTAAAAGTTTTCCATGCGGGAAAGCCTGAGCTTTCACTTTCCCATATCAAAAATAACTTTTTTCATATCAAAAATCATTTTTTCCCTATATCAGAGATCTCATTTTTCCATGTAAGAAAAACAATAATAACAGAACATATTAAAGATTCTCTCTTTTGATATAGGAAAAATCACGTTTTTTCATATTTTCAAACTAGTACATCAAACGAGATTCATCATAGTAGCCTAGTTCCATTTAAATACAATGGACTTGAGGTTCCCCATGTGGGAGCCCTTTCCCATACATATATATAAAAGAAAGAGCATTTTCATTACACTATGTGTATAAGTTCTTCTACCTAAACTTGCAAAATGTATGTACTCAAGGAAATTTCAGAGTCCATGAATTATTTAAAAGAAATATCCCAAGACTAAATGAGCTCATTATGATGTATACATTAAAAGAGTACTAATATTGATTGGGCAATCTTAACTATGTTTAAAGAAGCATCTTATTTTAAAAGGATATTTTAGATGAGATTCTCTTTATATGAAAGAGGATCTTACCAAAAAAAATCCTCTTAGTCTTTGTGAATAGCAGAAAGGTCTTCAAATTCCAATATCGACCAAAAAGGCATATCGACCAAAACGGCCCGAGTGGGGATATCTCCACTCTTTTGCCAACACTGCCCCCATTTTCCCACTTTTCTATTTATTCTTGTTCCTCGCTTCTCCTCTAACAATCCCATTGTTCTATTTCACAAGTGATTGCTAAATCAAGAAAAAGGGTTTTCATTAATGAGATTATGATTGTGATTCGTGGTTGTAGTGATGATGAAAGGGCTGGTCTAGTAGCTTGGTTGCGTAGTATTTGTTTGGAGGATTTTGAGGAGCGAGAGATGATGTTTTCTTCAAGCTGGTTGAGTATAGAAGATGGGTTGAGAGGTGACACGAGGGCTATTTGGTTTGGAGGATTATATGATGAAGGTGTTTGGATGTACGTGGGAGGTGAGAAAGAGATAAAATTGGAGTTTGGTTTGATGATGGACAAGTGGGCTATGGCTTTGGAGAAGGATGGTGAAGGAGAGGGACAAGGTTCAGATTCAGTTGAGTGGGTTCGAATAAGTGGGTAGGAAGAAGGCGATGAAGAAGAAGATACAGGTTTACCACTCAAATCCTATTTATTATTTTGTTGAGCGACGATATCGCAAATCACTTGTTTTGTTGAGCAGGAACATCGCTGCTCACTTTTATCTTCTTTCTACCCACCTATCCAAATCCACTCCAACTAAATCTAAATGTTCTCTCTCCATCTTCATCTCTACTAGAATCAATCCATCACAGCACCAACAATACTATACAGCTGCCACTGCGCATCAAAACTAGCCTATCCAAAAACAAATACCACATGTCAGCATCTCTCCTTCCATCCAACCCCATCACAACCATCATCTCTCTTTCTTAAAACTCAACCCACTTAAACTCAAACAAAAAGAGTTAGGGTTTTGTTGCTTAATTCAAAGGGGCAAGTGAGTTTTCTCATGTGGAATGGCTGAAGAGATGGAGTTTTGGGGAAGGTATTGTCGGATGTGAATTTCGACCCCCCCCCCCCCCCCCGCCCCCATGGGCTTGGGAAAATCTCCGTTCATCTATATATATGCTATTTAAATTTTACATCGAAAATGAGGATTCCAACTACCCTCAAAATCGACGGATCACGATCGCCAGCTACGGTAACAGCCGTAACACCGTTCTTCGACGAAAGCCGAAGAAAAAAAATGTGGGAGAAAATAAATGGGTGGATTCTTCCTCTCGTCTAATGTGCTGCCAACAACACACGACAGTTATCTTGTCACATTAATTTGGGTCTCTCTGAGTCTCTTTAATATAGGGTCAATTCAGGGTTACGAGCGAAAGTCCAAATAAATTTAATCCTCACATAGCAAAATCATAGTATATCCAAGTAAAATAAAATAATTAAAATAGAGAAAATAAAAAAGGGGGGAGGTGCTAAATATTTAAGAAGAGGATCTGCCCCGTTCCCGGGTATCCCCTTCAAATCCCTTGGCAAAATAGGGTTTAAAGGCCGACTTTGCAAACCAAAATAATAATACAAATGAGACTTTGACTTGTGATTTCTGTGTTTTTCGTGTGCGATACACGAGTGATAAAAGTGAAGGGCCGATGTGCTGAAATTAATTGGAGGTGGCCGATGGGCCGTGATTGTTTTAAAAGTGTGTGCGAAATCATTCATCTCATCTCATCATTCTTATCTATTCAATTTTAGAAATCAGTTCTTCATTCCCTTTTATCATTAAGCCCAATTAAATATCTGGTAACTGAGGTGGAGGAAGAAATAAAGGAAAAATCTTTTTGAGTTTATTTTGTTGGTTTTATAGTTTTTATGGATTTTTGATATTGGGGCTAGAAGGGCCTAACTAGGGGATTTTACTTGGATTTACATGATTAATGCTTTGTTACTGATCATCGGATTAACCCTAACCTAAGGTCCTAGACCACCCACATTAACTCTCCCGGTCCCCTAACGGAACAGGAAAAGTAATGGGACGAAGCCTAATGCTCTAATCTATGTAATAGGGAAATCCGATCTAATGCTAAGGTGTAAATTGTCTAAATTTGATAGCTCCTATGTCTAAACAGCTTATTAATTTGATTTGGTTTGTCTTAAGTTGTGGTCTGATTAAGAATTATTTAGGGATGAGTTAAAAGTGTTTTAAGGTTTTATTTTAGTGTGTTAGAGGTTCTGGAGTCTCGGGTTTCACTTTAAATGATGAAAGGATGTTGAAACTAGCAAAACGGGGATGGAAGAGGACTTAGGCGCACCTGTGGTGGCGCCTAGGTCACTCTGGTGACTTAGAAGCACCTTTGGTGGCGCCCAAGTGATTTCTTTATGTGGTTCGATTGGTTGCAACGGTGTTGGCTTGATTTTGGAGTTTCGTGGGGTTCTAATTAATGTAAGCTTCTGTTCTAATGTTGTCTTATGTTTTGGGTCGATTTATTTTAATAGTCTTAAGTCCGGAACTCGAAACGTAACTAAGGTTCTCAATTTGGATTTGACAGAGGACTTGGGCGCACCTGTGTGGGCGCCCAAGTGGTTCTGTGTACTTAGGGGGCAGCAGCAGTGGCACCCAAGTTAGAATTTGATGTTCTATGGTCCTTGATACGTGGTTTCAGATGGGTTTAAGCTAATTGAATTTCTGATTTCAGGGCTATTGTTGGTTCGATAAGGGTTCTAAGATGTTAATTTCAGTCGAGATTTGAAGTGAATTGGGATTCGATGGTCCCGGGATTAGAATGGGACTTGGGCGCACCTTTGTTGGCGCCTAAGTCTCTCTGAATGACTTGGGCGCACCTGTGGTGGCGCCCGAGTGTTCGGTTCGCATGTTTTTTCTCTTTTGGATTGATTTGAGGTTGAACTTTTATCATTTGATGTCCTTTAAATTAACTGTGTTTTTCTTGTGTTGTATTGATTAGAATTAAGTTAGGTTTCAATTAATTAGATTTCTTAGTGATTTGGGGAGGCGGTGTGCCAAGAGATCGGTGCATATGTGGATGTTTTCATAGCTTAAGTCGGCTTGATGTTTTAGGTTAACCTAGGCTTCTGGGTCCAGTTGTTTCAAACCATAAGGGTGTTCCGATGTATTGATTTGGGTCAAAGTTTGAAATTAACAAGGATTCGGTGATTCCCGAACTAAGTGTGACTTGGGCGCACCTATGGTTGCTCCTAAGTGTCTGGGATGACTTGGACGCACCTATGATTGCTCCTACGTGTCTGTGATGACTTGGGCGCACTTGTGGTTGCTCCAAAGTGTCGAGGGCGACTTGGGCGCACTTGTGGTTGCTCCCAAGTGTCTGGGATGACTTGGGCGCACTTATGGTTGCTCCCAAGTGTCGATGGTGACTTGGGCGCACTTGTGGTTGCTCCCAAGTGTCAGTCTAGTGGCCTGTTATTTTCTAGGGTGTTTTTAAGTTAATTTAAAGTATTCGGTTTTTGTTTTTTTGTTGGGAGATGTTTTTATTTTCGGGATTTGATAGGTATATCGTGTTAATGAGGGTTCAAACTAGGAGTTGGTTATCAAGGTTCGATTAAAGTTTTATTAAGGCTTGAATTTTGAGTTCTTAATTGAATTTCATTGATTAGGGTCTTAATAAATTAAAGCTTATTGATTAGGTTTGTTAATCAGGATTTTAATGGGGACTTGTTGATTAAAGTTTTATTTAATTAGGAGTTTTATTAGGAGTTGTTAATCAGTTTTAGGGATTTAATTAATTAATTAATTAAGTCTATGGATTTTAATTGAGTGTTTTAATTAGGTGTTTTAAATTAATTAAGTGTTTTAAATGAGGATTGGTTAAGCTTATTAATTTACTTAAGCACGAATGAAATAGCCTAGGATTATCTAGTTAATGTCTAATTCTATAATTCTACCATTTCTTTTATATATATATTTTTTTTTTTTTTTTTGTTCTCTTCTCTAATTACTGGAGAGCAAGCTGAGAGGAGAAGTGTTTTATGACTTTGTGATTTTTCTTTTTTTGGTATTTTATGCAAAAGCAATGCAACCTAACCTAAAGAACAACCTAGGATCCTCTACTGAATGTCTACTCTTTCCCATGTTATGGACTTTTCTATTTCTTTTAATTTTTTTTTTTTTTTTTGTTCTCTTCTCTAATTACTAAAGAGCAAGATGAGAAGGGAAGAGTTTTATGCTTTTATAATTTTTTTTGGTATTTTATGCAAACAATGCAACCTAAGTATGGTAATCTAATATTTTAAAGTCCGGAAGTTGAGCAATTAATTAAAATTATCACAGAGATCCAATAGCAAGTCAAACGCAATGCAAAATGAGAAAAATACGGGCCGGAAGTCAAACTGGGGATTTGGGCGCACACACAGGGGCGCCCAAGTGTCTCTGCAGGACTTGGGCGCCACTGTGTTCCCTTTGCGGGTTGTGATGTATTTCAGATTTCTAGCGGTATCGTGGTGCGATTTCTAACAATTCGCGACTAAGTGCAGGGCTCTACTGTGAATTATTAATATCAAAGCTTCCGGATTTGAAAATAATAATGCAAGCACTAAGATTTGGGGGGATGAATCCCTTTTGCAGGGACTTAGGCGCACCCACAGTGGCACCCAAGTACCTCTGTTTTTCTTTCTTCTTTTTCCTTCTTTTCTAGCAATGATATTTACCCCTTTTTTTATCCTTTTAATGCTCTTTACTTCTCCGAAGGCTTTGATATCAACTTGTATGGAGATTGGCTTGAACCCAAGAAGCAAAATGCACATGAAACGGAAAGTCGGAGTCAAATCCCCAAACTTGGGACTTGGGCGCACCTGTGGTTGCTCCCAAGTACCTTCCTATACTTTTTTTCTCTTTTCAACAATATGCTTGGTCCATTTTTGGTTCTTTCAATACTTTTAACAAATCCGAATGCCTTGATATCAACTTACACGAGGATGGACTCGGATCTCCGAAGCAAAATGCACGCGAAATGGAAAGTTGGAGTCCAATCTCCAATTTCGGACTTGGGCGCACCTGTATGGGCGCCCAAGTTCTTTGTTGCACTTTTCTTTCTCTTTTGTTTCTTTTTTCGATACTTTTCGCGCAATTTTGAATACAAAGTCACGAGTCCGAGGGTACTGATACCAACTTATATTAATAGAAACCCGGATTTGAGAGAGAAATTACAGGCGGGATGAAAACTAAGGTCAAAACCCAACTCCTGAGACTTGGGCACACACACAGTGGCGCCCAAGTGCTCTTCTATTTTTTTTAGCACTTTTCCTTTGTGATTCGGATTTTTCCTAACGAGAACAATATGGATGCAAAATCTATTCTAATCATGAGCTTAGAATGATGAAAATAATGCAGATCTGCAAACTACGGATGATCCTAAGCATGTTTCTAATGATGAATGAATACTAAGTACCAGATCTACTGTAAAATACTACTACTAATGCAGATCTACAATGTATGGATGGTCCTAAGCATGTTTCTAACTACTAATGGTGCTGAATACCAATCAAAAGAACTAGATCTAGAAATACCGGTATGGGTTGCGTCTTTAAGTCCGGAACTGAAGCTCTCACGCAGATCCGTAACTTTGGGAGGCTTTCTCCATTGCTGGTCTTGGAGAACCAAAGCAATCTTCTTTCTCATTTCTTCTAGATCTAAGAATCTCCTTTATGATCTCTCTCTTTTCTCTCTTTTTTTTTTACTCTACTTTTTCTCTCTTTTTGGTAAGAAAAAGTCTACTTGTCCCGGGACTGGCCCGACTCCACATGGGAGGGCACTTGACCAAAGTGCCCTCCCATGTGGAGTCGGGCCAGTCCCGGGACAAGTAGCAGGGCTCTTTTGGTAACCTCCCTTGCAAAAGTAGTATATGAGGTCTCTTTATAGTGATTTTGACGTGGAGGATGGGTTAGGGCTACTACTTGCACGAGTTTCCAGAGGTTTCACGCAAACCAAGGTGTGAGATAGGGCTCTCGGAGACTTGGGCGCACATGGAGGTGCGCCCAAGTGGGTCCCATGACTTGGGCACCCACATGGTGGCGCCCATGTCAAATTTTGAAGTCTAATGGGCTTAGGGTCTGGTTTCGGATTATTTTTGGGCCTAAACCGAGTCGAAACTGCGAAGAGTAGAGTAAATCATACCTTAGCATACCTCAAAGTGCATTTTTAACATGTCTGTGGACCTTGGGCGTACAAACAGGTGCGCCCATGTCATGTCTTGGGTCAAATGGGCTCGGGTTTGGTTCCAGTTCGTTTTTTAGGCTGAGATCGGGTCGGAATTATGAAAGGTAAAGCGGGATGCAGTTAAATATGCCCCTAAGTGCTTTCCTAAGGCAACCAGGGACATGGGCCCACCTATGTGGGCACCCAAGTACATCCTTGGCACATGGGTGCACCCCTGTGTGTGCTTGGTGGGGTGTTGCAGGGTAGTCTCCCGACAGCCATATCTTTTGATTCGTTCATCGGATTTGGACGTTCTATATATCGACGGAAAGCTCTCGGAATGTAGAATCTTTTGGTCCACACATCCTAATAATTAGAGTTCGGGAAATAGTAAGGATCTCTGGGTCAAAGATTCTAGCTGTTTAAATCATGCTAGTTGCATCGTACTTAGGTAAACTAAGTGTAATCTCTTTGGGATCAACCTGAGTGTGTCCTATGTAGTCTGGAAGGGACTTGGATAGTGTTGTTGCCTATTCTTTGTATGAGTAGTGGGTTGTACTCGAAATCTCAATGCGATTCGGCCTTTTCTCTCACGAATTTCTAAAGATTGTCGAACTAAGCATAAAATTTTCAACAAGCATCTTCATCGTCATTAATTAGTCTTAATTATGCCATTAACCATTCAATTATGGGTGAAATGGGGGCACCATTATATATGATAGGTGTTTAAGTCTATCATAGGGGGCCAAATGAGGTGTCTATAGGTATGTGTGTGGGACATTCTCATAATACCGAGATTATCTTAGTTTCGGTAGATGTACCAGCTAAACATGTCTTCGTTACGATTTTCACACCTCGGCAATAGTACCTTGCACCTCGACAATAGTGCTAGAGTGTGCCCATACCTGATCTCGGTATCGTGTCCATTTCGGTTCAACTAACCGAGATGAGTACCGACGTTCAATCAGTTTCAATTACATTCCAACAAGGGTTCAACCACGTTACAGAACGTACTCACAGATAAGACGAACAGTACCAGATAGAAACAAGGAGTTGTCTTTATCCGATGGTCATGTCAGCAATCCCTGAAAGGGCGGGAAACCAGAGTAAGGGTTCGATAGGACTCTACCTAAGGTGTGGTCTGATAGGACTCTACCTCCAACTACCTCCACGAAGCCATGGTAAGGTCCGATGGAACCCTACCTCAAAGAAACCAATACAAGAAACCAGGACAAGAGTGACTCCTGGCATATATATACAAAGAACCAACTCAGAAGAGGTACGCACGAAGACGCAATCTCATGCATACATACCCACATACTCCAATTCTTGCCTTTTTCCCTCTGCATGCTGATCCCTTGTTCAGTGACTACACTAACTTAGGCATCGGAACGCCTTTGGCTGAATGCAGCAAAGGTCTCTGACCTTTGTCTCTCTTCTCCCTTTTCAGGTTCCATGCATTTGATTCTTTCCAAGAAGTCTTATATCTATCTAACCAAGCCTATATCAATTTAGGCACTTACAGTATGTATATGGCAAGAGATTACACGGGCTTCGCCATTGAATCTGAAAGCTGGATACTCCATGTAGATGCCGAATCGGAAGATGTTTTTCTTTTCCAGTAGAATCTTCTCTCTTAGACAAAGAAAACAAAGGAGAAAAAGGAGGAAAAAGAAACGATGGCTGCTTAACCGAAAAAAAGTGTTGGGAGGGCTTTTTTAGTCTATATTGGTCTTTGGGGGCTTTTTTGGTCTTCATAAAGTCTAAGAGGATTTTCCCAGTAAAATCCTCTGCATGAAAATGTGTCCTTCGAAGTCATATAAATGAAAAAAAAAAAAAATTTGGTATCAGACATGTGAATCCACAATAAATATCTTATCAAATCAATTCGTGCTTTATTTTGCAATCTCAACTAATCAATTCGATAGCATGTAGTTTATGCTAATCATCACATGCAAGAAATATTATCAAATTAATGATGCAGATCTTTATGGTTTCAAGTTTTCTCAAAGTATAAAAATGTATTAAAAAGTAAATATTAACCATAAAAAAATTTAATAAATAGATAAAACTAAATGTATAATACCTATAAAATATTTTTTGAGCTCCAATCCTTACAATAAAAATGCGAAAATAGGTAGTTTTCTACTATAAAAGCTTTTTTCCCTTTCACATTGGGATATTGAGAGATTTTTAATCTGGTTTTTAAGAAACTGCAGTTGAATATGAATAAATTAAAAATAAAACCATTGGGAAATAATACAACATACAACAACATTGATCCTATAACAATATAATTAAATAAGAGATTTTTACAAAAAAAAAGATCCTATTTAAATTTTAAAAAATGACAAAGGATTCAAACACTTGAAAACAACTATAGTGGGCCTCCATTTCACAATATTACAGAATTAGACAATCTCTGATACCATTGAAATCTGTGATAACCTGACATTAAAGTGTCATGAAAAAAGGACATTTCACAATGTCGGAAAATAACCTAACATTCTGTGATATTATGGAATGGGTGCAAATATGTTAAAAATTAAAAAAAAATATATATGGCAGGGAGGCCTTCTGCTATCATTATGAAGTCTTTGAGCCCTCAATCATTTTTCTCAATGGTTTTTTCTCTTTTGTTCGTAAAAATCATATGAATAAGGTAAAAGGAATGCGCTTTTCTATTTCAAAATTACCATAAATCTATTTTATATTCATTAAGGTAATTTTCTTATAAAGCCAGCCGCTTTTGAAATCGGTAAGAATTGAAAATACCACTCTCCCTTCTTTCTGCATACTCCTATGGCAGAAAATTTGACATATTTATCATATTGGTAAAACAAAATTTGATCTCAACTAAAGTCTACAATATTATTGGCTATGTCTACCAATAAAATGGTGATGACAAGTAGCAGGAATATATTATCTAGGTGTTGCATGTTTGTTGGGTGTTCTTAATCATTGATATTGCAAAACCATTTTTTATGGAGGATTATTTTTTTTCCCTAAGGTGGCCCAGTGGCCAAGAGGGGAAACATTAACCCACCCTGCCAAGAAACGATCCCTAGCTGACATATTAGCTGACACTATAAGTTTTTCAGTCTCTGTAGTATTTATCAATTCATATCTGTATGACTAAAATAGATTGATATAATCTCACACAACTAGATCATATTGACTATCATTATTTTTTTTTTCTTTTAGTTAAAATCAAATCACACCAATATGGCAAAGATATTCTTTTTAATTTTTGATAGAGTATTTTGTATATACTTCCTAAGTTTTCTAGGATTTATAAGTAGGCCCTTGTGGTTTTAGCTTTTAGTACTACATCTCCATTTTTTTTAATACATTCCATGTCCCCAAAATCAACAACCTTGCAACTTCCATAAGTTATTAGTCTATTTTTATCAATACGGAGTCCGTTTCATTAAAAACCAAATTGATTATAATGACAATCAACACATGTATTTATAATTGATTATAGGGCTTTTTACCCCAAAAAACACTTTATGTAGCTAGTGCCAAATAGAGAACATTAGGCAAATATGCACCTAAAAGGCCGTACTTAAAAACCAGCTTTTTCTTACCATTTTTTTGGGTGGTCGCTATCGACTTTCATTTTATGTGTTGAGGGTCGACGGCGACCCTTACTATAACAAGTGAGGGTTGCAGTCGACCCTAAGCAGGCGACCCTCACTATAACAAGTGAGAATCGCAATCGACCCTGAACAGGCATAAACTCATCTTCTTCCTTCTACCTCTTTTCCCCAAACTCAATCTAATGATGGAGCATATACAAACACACACACACACACACTCAGAGGTGTGCCCTTCTAATGTTGAGATGACTTTTGTGGTCTATTTTGATGTGTGCTAGTTCATGAAGGATTGTGAAATGCAAGGAAGATCATGGGTGTGGATAAATTTTATTGTATTCAATCGCAGTTGCCCCTTCATATAAGCCCCTTCATATAAGCTGTTGAGACTTTTATATCTTAAAAATGGACGAGATAATAGCCAATTTTCTCTTATGTTCAAAGATTGAATTGGAGTAAAATTTCATCCAATATCTATCAAAATACAGATCTACAATTCCTATCCACCCCCTCCCCTTGTGTGGACCCGGTGTGCCCTACAAAATCACCATCAGTATTTGCTTAAGTTGCATACTAATCATATAAGGCAGGCTCTCCCATAGAAGAGTTGTCACAATGCTCCTTCCACGACGAATGTTTTAAGTTGGGGCTTTGCCATTTGTAGGAAAAAAACACTTTATTAGTTCAATCATTGTAAGTGATCCAATGCAAAAGGTAACTTAAAAGATATTTGCAAGCATCAACTATAATTGTCTTATTGAGAATTTCATTTGTTTGATGTATTGGGAGATTTTTTTTTTTTTATTTACAGTTATGATTTGGACAAAATCAATGTATCATAAGCATCACAAAATCTATCTTGATACTAAATTATAAAAAATAAATCAACTACATGTCATTTGCACCACTCTTACTAGAATAATCTGTTACTGCACCATTTTTTCATAAAGTACAAAACAAACCTCATTCGAGGCCCACTCACAAGACTCAATCAACAATCTGGATCACAACATGCTGTTGACATGGCAAGAAAAAAAAAAGCGACCAAGCCACTTAGCATGTCTTCACGGGGGACAACGGACAAGTAAGTAATCCCTCTCTCAATTGTTGGATTGGGTTCGGGGAAGAGAGGAAGAAGATGGGTTTATGCTTGCTCAAGGCCGACTGCAACCATCACTTATTATAGCGAGGGTCGCCTTCGACCCTCAACACATAAAATGAAGGTCGATAGGAACCACCCCAAAAAATTAATAAAAAAAATTGGTTTTTCTATACGGATTTCCTGTTAGGTGCATGTTTGTATTCCTGTTTGATACACTAGCCACATTAAGTGTTTTTTTTTTTTTTTTTCCCTTGAAAAAACCCTTGATTATAATTACAATATCTATTGAGAGTTATTGCGAGTGTAATGATGTACGGCAAATTTGTTATTCTTATAAAAAAAATAACAATCTTCCATTCTGCTTGGGACTAAAATGCTGGGTCCTGAATATATTGGTTTTTCGCTTAGGAATTAGGATCCAAGTATCAATACCATATTTGACTTTAGCCAGCTATTAACCTCTTTCTTTTTCAATTTTCTTAAGATCGTGACTTCTTTGGTACAGAAAGATGGATAAGTCGAGAAACTTTTGAAGGCATCCTTCCATCCATTGTGGGTCCCATGTAATAATGTTTTAATCATTGAACGCAAGGGCCATGCTCTCCAGGTGTCGCATCATCTTGTTCAACGTTGAACAGCTTTGATGGAATCTGCATTGTTGGCTTGTGGGGGCCAATGTGGACTAAAAAAGATAAAATTTGGGGCTATCTGTTTTACATAGGAATTGAATATTTAAGATGGATATAATTAAAGAACATCAAAAGCAAAACTTAAAAAAAAAAAAAAAAGTATTAACGAACTTTTCGTTTTTTGAGAAATTGAAACAAAGATGGAAAATGACCTACTAGGTTGTTGGGTGGGTTTATTCATTTCCCATCTTCTTTATATTTAGATCCTATTTCTACAAAATAAAGAGTATTTGATGCTAATTTTTAAAAAACTCACCCTTAATCACTCATGGTATGAATTTACAATGTATTCAATTCCTATATATATATATGTATGTATAATGACACCCATTAGTCGGTCAACAATCATTTTTATCTTATGTTTCATGTGACTCAGTATTTTTTTTTAAAGTTGACCACTAAAATAAAAATAACATCCGGTCCAAGAGATTTAATATTCAATGTCTGTCCAATTTCCACTGCACCAACCCATTTACACTTACTAATATTAACGAAACAACTACTACTTCAAATAATATAAAAATAACAATAAAACGAATTGACTACTAAAATAAAGATATCATCTGTGTCAAGAGTCTCAAGAGGTTCACAACTTTGTATTCAGTGTCTGTTGCAAACCCATTTACACTTACTAATATTACAATCATCAACCTACTAGTACTACTACCACATTACTAAACTATTGGACGTTTGTTTGTGCCCATTTACATATGTAATTAAATCACATGCGTTTCCGTTACGTATATATCACGTTTGTTTTGTGTGAATTGGATTCACATGTGTAAAACTCATGTGTAAATGGTATGAAGAACAGCTCAAAAGGTACCTTGGATTTTCACACCTCAAGAGGTGTGAAAATCTTTCACATGTCACTGTTACAAGGCGGACTGCTACAGTGCCATTATGAGAAGTCCGCCCTTTTTTTTATTTTATTTTTCTGGGCCCCACTTGTAACATCCGGACCGTTCATTTTCTTAAGAAGCTCAAACACGGCCATGTGTCCAATTTTCAACCGTTGATGATACATGGGGGTTGAGATATCATCAACATAATTACAGCCGTTAGATTAATCTATTGTTACTAACATAAGCAGTCCGCCTTTTATGATTTTTTTATTGTTCTGGGCCCACCTGTAAAATCAGGACCGTTCATACTCTTCAGAAGCTCAAACACGGCCATGCGTCCAATTTTCAACCGTTGATGATGCATAGAGGTTGAGATACCATCAAACAATATACAACCTATTGTTACTAACATACCCAGTCCGCTTTTTATATTTTTTTAATGTTCTGGGCCCCACTTGTAAAATCAGGACCGTTCATATTCTTCAGAAGCGCAAACACGGTCATGGGTCCAACTTTCAACCATTGATGTTGCTTGGATGTTGAGATATCATCAAACAATAGACAACTTATTCATAGATTCACATGTGAAATGTTATACAAGTAACAAACAGTGGAATCTGATGCACATGTGAGTCATTTACATATACAAATCACTTTCACAGGAAACAAACGACCCCTGAGAAACGTATATATACTGTATTCCATTTCCATTTCCACGTAAGGCTTGGTCACTTGAAGGCCCATTGGTTTTCCCTCCGCACCTCTTCCTCTTCTTCCGGGGTGAATTCGTTTTTAAGGTTGAATGTCTTGCAAATTTCTTCTGGGGTCTTGCCTTTTATCATGTCTGCCACTGTTTGGCATGTCAAATCGAGCAAGCTCTTGATGTTCAGATAGTTGGCAGCCTGCCAAACAACAACAACAAAATTAAATTGCAATTAATATGGAAAACTGCTTTAAAAAAATTTAATACAGAACCCAGTTTCTTTCTTTTCTTTTTTTTTTACCAACATAAGTCCCTCCCTACTTAGGGAAGCCCTAATTTATAACACCTCCAATTCCATTATTAAT
Organism: Umbellularia californica; assembly: GCA_028538565.1. Taxonomy (NCBI): domain Eukaryota; kingdom Viridiplantae; phylum Streptophyta; class Magnoliopsida; order Laurales; family Lauraceae; genus Umbellularia; species Umbellularia californica. Next base: position 58,993,650 of record JAPQWN010000007.1, read on the forward strand.
TACATAGGATTTCCTGTCTTTCAAGAAGAGACTACCCCCCTTCTCCAAATTAAGATAAAATGAAATCATAAATCACTGAGCAAATTGTAGTGTTTTTTTTTTTTTTTTCTTTTGGCACAAGTATAATAAGAATTAAGAATAGTAGCTATTCAAAATCAATCCATCTTCATCCATGGCAGTATCCCATGGATGAAACACCTAATAAGTTAGAGAGAGAGAGAAAGAGAGAGAGAGAGAGAGAGAGAGAGAGAGTAAATTAGTCATTTAACTATTGCTGGGTGAAGCACCTGAATCATGGGATTGGATAAAACAAATATTGTACCGTACGATTCTTAAGTCAGGTAACTTTACCTGTAAATTGGATTGGGACCTCAAATATAAAACTAGTACCATCCTTGACGAACATTTTTAACCAGTACTTGTCAGAGAATTTAAAATGACCATCTAATAGAACAATCACATACAAAGGTGGATTTGGGATGAGCAGTCATTGCTTAGAAAATCAAAATTGTATTGCAAATGCAAATTATCCAAGGGATCCAACAAAAATAGATCCAAAAATCATTGAGTGAATCGCATGATCTTTATTTATTAATTTATTTGTCAAAAAGCAAAATTAAAGCTAAAAAATTGACAAATAAAAAGAATAAGTAGCTCTTTCTAATCCATCCATCTTCCATCCATAGTAAAATATCAGTAATAGCCCAATATGTTTAAGATGTCAACAAACTTTACTAGAAAAAAAAAATAGGGGTGTGATCTTTTTCTCCTCTGTACTTCTTAAGAAAGAAAGAAAAAAAAAAAGAGTAAAATCCAAACTATCATATTATGTACAGAATTGACAAGACCCTGTGAACATCACCATAATAATATCTAACTACAGTTAAACTAATAGTCCTGGATTTAATAGGTTACCCACCAAAACATATATAAAACAGTAAAACAATCAATCAATAATCAAGTAACACAGAACTCACCACCAAGATCCAACACAACCCTAAATTCCATTCCCATTACAAAACAATCAAGAGAACTACAAACAGAAACTAAAGATGTCAGTGTACATTAGAGATTAAGAACAAACCTTAAAACCAAAAAATAAAATAAAATAAAAAAGAAAAAGAAAAAGAAATCTCCAAATCTGATTTCAACAAAAACACATGATCATCATCAACTAACAAACACAAATATTCCCACAAAAAAATCTAAGTTCCATTCCACTACCAAAACCCATCAAGAAAACCTAGAAAAAACAAACAGAAAAATTAGAACCCAACCTCTTAACCACTTGTCAACACTTCTTTACGTGGACCCACCATTAAGAGATTAGAGGTACAAAAACCCTAAAAAGTAAAAACCTAGTCTAATTCCACAAACAAAGAATGAAAGAACTCACCACCGTCAATCCACCAAAACCCTAAATCCAATTCCAGTAACAAATCAACGAAACCAAGATCACCCCAGGAATAGAAATCAAAGATTAGGTACAAACCCTTTAAAAAAAAAAAAAAACCAATATTCTCAACAATCAAGAAACACAAGACAGCAACTGTGAATCCACGTTAAGAGATTAGGGACAAAACCCTAAAACTCAAAAACCCGGTCTAATTCCACAAACACAAACTCATCATCGGTAACACAAAAACCCTAAATACAATTATAATAACAAATGAACCAAAGCAAGAACACCCCAGAAAAAGAAATCAAAGATTACGGACAAACCCTTGGAAATAAAAAATCTAGTTCCAAAATCTAACTAAAACCCATCATCATCACAAACCAAGAAACACAAAACAGCCAGCGCCAATGCACCAAAACCCCCAAAATTAAATAAAACCAACACCACCCCAGAATCATAAACCAAAGACCAGATGGATATACAATGAAAAAAAAGTGGGGTTGGGGGATTCATTCATTACCAGAATGAGATCAAAGAGAACGTCCGGATCGACCTTGACGAACTCAGCGTCCCACTTCTTGATATCGAGGAGATCGTCCCACTTCTTGAGAGTTTGATCATCGGGCAGCTTCCGTCCATCCGTCGTCCATCCATAGTAAAATATCAGCAATAGCCCAATATGTTTAAGATGTCAACAAACTTTACTAGAAAAAAAAAAAAATAGGGGTGTGATCTTTTTCTCCTTTCTACTTCTTAAGAAAGATTAAAAAAAAAAAAAAGAGTAAAATCCAAACTATCTAGTTCCAAAATCTAACTAAAAACCATCATCATCAGCCAACGCCAATGCACCAAAATCCCCCAAAATTAAATAAAACCAACACCACCCCAGAATCATAAACCAAAGACCAGATGGATATACAATGGAAAAAAGGGGGGGTGGGGGATTCATTCATTACCAGAATGAGATCAAAGACAACGTTTACTTCAGCAACCCACTTCTTGAGATCGTCCTCAATGACGCGCTTTTTGCAGAACTCAATGACCTTAGCGAGGATCTTCCCAGTGACGTTGGGGAGAGGGATTCCATTGTCGGCGCAATCGTCCTCGATCATGTGCTTAATGGTTTGCGACTGCAGAGCGACCGCCTCATCGACGTCGAATGTCTCGCCATCCGAGCTCTTCAGAGTAATCTTCTTCGTCGAAGCCATGAAAGGAACGAGAGAGAGAGAGAGAGAAGAAGAGGAAGAAGAAAAAAGTCAGAAACCCTAAGCCTCTCTTTGGGAAGGGGGGAAAGAGGGGGGAAGGAAAAAAAAGGAGGGGAAAGTGGGGGAAAAATCTTTTTGGGGGGTGTTTGGGAATGGGGGAGGAAAGGGGGGGAGGAAAGTGGGGAAATATTCCCAGCGACGCCGAATGTCGCGTCCGCGTCCTACTCCTACTACGACTCTAAGTCCGTCAAGCCCCCCTCCGTCAACACCAACCCTCCCTCTGCCCCTCTCTCTCTCTCTGGTCTCCCTATTTCTCCCCATCTCCCAATCTCCTCGACCTCATCTTCACCCTCAAACACCTCGCCTCCCTCCGCAGTTTCCCCGACGCTTCCCGCATCGTCAAACCCCTCCCCCAATCCGGAGCCCTCCGCGATTCGAGTCTCAGATTCCCCGGTCTCGGCGCAAGACCGCTTCTCTGTTGTCGTTGCCGCCGCCCAGTTTTGCTGAATTGGGGAAAGATCCTCCCTTTCCTCACACTCCTGCGTGGTTGCCGGATGAGGATGATATAGTAATGGCTTGTGATAATGGAGATGCAAGAAGAGGAGAGGAATTGGAAGGAGATTTTGTTGGCATCATCGTCGTTGTTGAGAAGGGTGAGACGATTTTGCCTGCGGAGCGGCCGAGGGGAGGTTTGGGTTTGGGTTAAGGTTAGGGTTCTGGTTTGAGGGAATGGATACCAGGAGTGAAGTTTGTAGGGGTAGGAGAGGGGGAGAAAGAGACTGACCGGAGAGGGGCGGATGCGGTGGGTGTGGGTGGAGGGGAAGGGGAGTGTGGTGGAGAGAAAGCAGTGGGGGTATTTTGGGAATTTCATTTTAAAAACATTTTCACCTGTGTGTGGAAGGAAAAAAGCCTTAGTGTATTTAGAAGCCCTCATGTGGTAAGGGTAGTTTCATCTTTTTCATTTTCCTTGCCGAAAAGGAAAGTGTACCTGCTGCTTAATTGATATGAAAGATAATATTTCTGATGTAAGTACAGAGATTATTTGAAGAAGTTGAACGGACCACATCTACCTAGATTTGAATTATTCAAAAGTAGAGTTCCCTCCATCTATATAGGGTTCTGGAATTTTGATTTTAATGGAAAATATTTTTTTACCGGTGGTCGGAATGACTGTTTGATGAAAACATGATAGTGAATATGAATGAGATTGAGGGGATTTTATAAAAAAAAAAATCCCCTTAAAGTGGTTGAAGACCAAAAATGCCCTTAAACTTCAATATAGACCATAAAAGCCATTCCATTATTTTATTTTATTTTTTTGTTGTTTTGCCAAGTGATATCGCTGCTCGTGTATTACACTGCTTGTGTCATTTTCTTTTACACTCGTGTTTGAGGCCGCTGCCAAGCTTTGACGAGATTGATTCACTCGCAGGGCTTCTAATTGTTCAAACTCGTTCCCAAATATGAACCTCTCGGATTGAAACAAAACCCGTCATTGAATTTGATAACAAGAGACAAGAAATTGTGTAAAATCTTTATAAGTTTTACCAGCTTCTCATTGAATTCATAAGTATCCTGAGAAAATCTGACTGGATTGAATCAAGCTCTTTACAAATCTTTCAAAGTCTCAATAAGGGCTAAAGCTTTCAAAGTCTTTCAAATCTTTTAAAGTCAAAATTGGAGCACTATTTTAGATTTACAGAAACCAGACGGGGTTGGAAGATGATAAATGTTGCTTGGTGTTTGTAGGTGGGCGTTTGGCAGTGATGACCAGGTTGCAAGTGGGTTGGCCAAGTTTGTTTGTTTATTTGATTTGCAGGCTTGGAGATGATTTAAGAAAACAATGTGGGTCCTTACTCAATTAAATGAGTGAAGGGTGTGGAGAAGAAGCTGATGCAATGAGCGGCAATAGTATACAGGTGAGCAGCAATATCGCTGCTCGGTACCAAAAAAAAAAACAAAAAAAAAGAAAGAAAAAAAAAACCCGAAAAGCTTTGAGGACCTTTTTTGTCTCCACCGGGTTTGAAGGATCTTTTTCCAATAAAATCTCTCGATTTTTATCATACAACCAATCGAACGGTGGAAGAAACTCTTATTAATATAAACTATCGGAGAACTTCATATACCTATAATGCATTTATTTTGAATGGTTTGGTAGTTGGCCCACCTATGGGGTTCCACTCTTTGACTTAGGTTTTTTAATGGTTAAATCCTCATGTTTCCAGTTTAGGTGGGTAGGCCCCACTTTGGGGTTCCACCTCATAAACCCACCCTTGAGGGTACCCAATATACCTTTAGGCCATACGTTTATTTGCCAGGAAGGTAAATTGTGGGATCCAATGGTCTACATATACTTTGAGAAGAATATAATGAGACCTTTATGAAGGTGTTTGGATAAAGTCACAATCTAATATTATCATATTTGAATATTATAAGATTTCATTATCATATAATAAAATAATGTTATATTATAATGTTATGCCGCTTATGGTGCTGGGAATTTTTATAAATTTCAATATACCTTTAAAGTGTTTGCCAATTTATAAGATTTTCACTAAATGATGCAACGAAACAATAAATGAAGAAAGAAATAGGGATGATTGAACTAATGAACCCATTAACTAGTACTCACACTAGAGTGATTTAGTATTAGTAACCATGGTAGGGCCCATATAATTAGAAAATCACTAGACTAAATGTTAAAAACCACGAGCAATGTTGTTTAACCAATTTGCATCCATCAAATGTTGGTAACCACAATGTAATACATTCGATGGTGATTATAATAGAGGGCTCTATCGAGTGTTAGATACCATTGAGGAATCCATTTATGGAAAATCAAAGTGGGACCCATGAAACGATGAGATTCAAATCACTAGAGGGCCATTAAATAATGAGACTCATTGAATGATGACAAACTAATAATTAATGAAATAATCAAAATATTGATAATTAGTATGAGACCCACTAAATATTGGTAATCATGATAGAAGTCATCTAATTTGACATTTGTAGGACCCACCAATATTAGTAATCAACAAGGGAACACTATAATTAGACAGGGCTATGGGGTCTGCATAAAATTTATAAACACTAAAGGGTCCATCTAATATTAAGAGTCATAGTAGGACTCCTATTAAAACCATCAATGTTAAAAATTATAGTTAAACATCAATGTTAAAAAATGTACCATGCCGCCATGGTAGTAGTTGCTCATTAACTTCTACTCATATTTGCAAAATCTTTAACCCTTGTTTTGGATAGTTTTCTTACCCAAAGATTCATTTTATACAGCATATACTTTATTCGTTTAATATAAACGTTTTTGTAAGACCACTCATATTTGCAAAAACTTTAACCCTTGTTTTGGATAGTTTTCTTACCCAAAGCTATATTTTATACAGCATATACTTTAATATTTTAGTATAAAAAGCTTTTTTACGAAAGTGTGATATTGTAGGATATCTTTTAAGTTATCAAAACACCTAGTTTTTAGGTGTGTAGATTATATTCTAAACAATAAGATAAATAGAAAAATCTTTAAAAACATATATTTTTCAAATACCCCCTAAAGGAGGGTATTGTTTTTAGTTTAAAAGTTTTCCATGCGGGAAAGCCTTAGCTTTCACTTTCCCATATCAAAAATAACTTTTGTCATATCAAAAATCATTTTTTCCCTATATCAGAGACCTCATTTTTCCATGTAAGAAAAACAAGAATAACGGAACATATTAAAGATTCTCTCTTTTGATATAGGAAAAATCAGGTTTTTCATATTTTCAAACTAATACATCAAGCGAGATTCATCATAGTAGCCTAGTTCCATTTAAATACAATGGACTTGAGGTTCTCTATGTGGGAGCCCTTTCCCATACATATATAAAAGAAAGAGCATTTTCATTACACTATGTGTATAAGTTCTTCTGCCTAAACTTGCAAAATGTATGTACTCAAGGAAATTTCAGAGTCCATGAATTATTTAAAAGAAATATCCCAAGACTAAATGAGCTCATTATGATGTATACATTAAAAGAGTACTAATATTGATTGGGCAATCTTAACTATGTTTAAAGAAGCTTCTTATTTTAAAAGGATATTTTAGATGAGATTCTCTTTATATGAAAGAGGATCTTACCAAAAAAAAAATCCCCTTAGTCTTTGTGAATAGCAAAAAGGTCTTCAAATTCCAATATCGACCAAAACAGCCCGAGTGGGGATATCTCCACTCCTTTGCCAGCACTAACCCCATTTTCCCACTTTTCTATTTATTCTTGTTCCTCGCTTCTCCTCTAACAATCCCATTGTTCTATTTCACAAGTGATTGCTAAATCAAGAAAAAGGGTTTTCATTAATGAGATTATGATTGTGATTCGTGGTTGTAGTGATGATGAAAGGGCTGGTCTAGTAGCTTGGTTGCGTAGTATTTGTTTGGAGGATTTTGAGGAGAGAGAGATGATGTTTTCTTCAAGCTGGTTGAGTATAGAAGATGGGTTGAGAGGTGACACGAGGGCTATTTGGTTTAGAGGATTATATGATGAAGGTGTTTGGATGTACGTGGGAGGTGAGAAAGAGATAAAATTGGAGTTTGGTTTGATGATGGACAAGTGGGCTATGGCTTTGGAGAAGGATGGTGAAGGAGAGGGACAAGGTTCAGATTCAGTCGAGTGGGTTCGGATAAGTGGGTAGGAAGAAGGCGATGAAGAATAAGATACAGGTTTACCACTCAAATCCTATTTATTATTTTGTTGAGCAGCGATATCGCAAATTACTTGTTTTGTTGAGCAGGAACATCGCTGCTCACCTTTATCTTCTTTCTACCCACCTATCCAAATCCACTCCAACTAAATCTGAATGTTCTCTCTCCATCTTCATCTCTACTAGAATCAATCCATAACAGCACCAACAATACTATACAGCTGCCACAGCGCATCAAAACTAGCCAATCCAAAACCAAATACCACATGTCAGCATCTCTCCTTCCATCCAACCCCATCACTACCTCATCTCTCTTTCTTAAAACTCAACCCACTTAAACTCAAACAAAAAGAGTTGGGGTTTTGTTGCTTAATTCAAAGGGGCAAGTGAGTTTTCTTGTGTGGAATGGCTAAAGAGATGGAGTTTTGGGGAAGGTGTGTGTGTGGGACATTCTCATAATACCGAGATTATCTTAGTTTCGGTAAATGTACCAGTTAAACATGTCTTGGTCTCAATTTTCACACCTCGGCAATAGTGCCTTGCACCTCGACAATAGTGCCAGTGTGCGCCCATACCTGATCTCGGTATCGTGTCCATTTCGGTTCGACTAACTGAGATGAGTACCGACGTTCAGTCAGTTACAATTACATTCCTACAAGGGTTCAACCACATTACAGGACGTACTCACATATAAAACGAACAGTACCAAATAGAAACAAGGAGCTGTCTTTATCAGATGGTCACGTCAGCAATCCCTGAAAGGGCGGGAAACCAGGGTAAGGTCCGATAGGACTCTACCTAAGGTGTGGTCCAATAGGACTCTACCTCCAACTACCTCCACGAAGCCATGGTAAGATCCGATGGAACCCTACCTCAGAGAAACCAGTACAAGAAACCAGGACAAGAGTTGACTCCTAGCATATATATACAAAGAACTAACTCAGAAGAGGTATGCACGCAGACGCAATCTCATGCATACATACCCACATACTCCAATTCTTGCCTTTTTCCCTCTGCCTGCTGATCCCTTGTTCAGTGACTACACTAACTTAGGCATCGAAAAGCCCTTAGCTGAATGCAGCCAGGGTCTCTGACCTTTTTCTCTCTTCTCCCTTTTCAGGTTCCAGGCATTTGATTCTTTCCAAGAAGTCTTATATCTATCTAATCAAGCCTGTATCAATTTAGGCACTTACCGTATGTATATGGCAAAAAATTACACAGGCTTCGCCATTGAATCTAAAAGCTGGATACTCCATGTGGATGCCGAATCGGTAGATGTTTTTCTTTTCCAGTAGAATCTTCTCTCTTAGACAAAGAAAACAGAGGAGAAAAAGGAGGAAAAAGAAACAATGAATGCTCAGCCAAAAAAAGTGTTGGGAGGGCCTTTTTAGTCTATATTGGTTTTTGGGGGCCTTTTTGGTCTTCATAAAGTCTAGGAGGATTTTCTCAGTAAAATCCTCTACATGAAAATGTGTCCTTTGAATTTATATAAATGAAAAAAAAAAATGGTATCAGACATGTGAATCCACAATAAATATCTTATCAAATCAATTCGTGCTTTATTTTGCAATCTCAACTAATCAATTCGATAACATGTAGTTTATGCTAATCATCACATGCAAGAAATATTATCAAATTAATGATGGAGATCTTTACGGTTTCAAGTTTTCTCAAGTTATTAGTATAAAAATGTATTAAAAAGTAAATATTAACCATAAAAAAGATTTAATAAATAGATAAAACTAAATGTATAATACCTATAAAATATTTTTTGAGCTCCAATCCTTATAGTAAAAATGCAAAAATAGGTAGTTTTCTACTATGAAAGCTTTTTTCCCTTTCACATTGGGATATTGAGAGATTTTTAATCTGGTTTTTAAGAAACTGCAGTTGAATATGAATAAATTAAAAATAAAACCATTGGGAAATAATACAACATACAAAAACATTTATCCTATAACAATATAATTAAATAAGAGATTTTTACAAAAAAGAGATCCTATTTAAATTTTAAAAAATGACAAAGGATTCAAACACTTGAAAACAACTGTAGTGGGCCTCCATTCCACAATATTATATAATTAGACAATCTCTAATACCATGGAAATTTGTGATAACCCGACATTAAAGTGTCATGAAAAAAGGACATTTCACAATGTCAGGAAATAACCTAACATTTTGTGATATTATGGAATGGGTACAAATATGTTAAAAATTAAAATATATATATATATATATGGCAGGGAGGCCTTCTGCTATCATTATGAAATCTTTGAGCCCTCAATCATTTTTCTCAATGGTTTTTTCTCTTTTGTGTGTAAAAATCACATGAATAAGGTAAAAGGAATGCGCTTTTCTATTTGGGGGCTTCGGCCGGGGGTCCCTCAACTCATGACTTTGTTGCAAACGGTCCACAAAAAAAAGTCATCAAGCCAAAGGTCTCTCTCACACTTTTTCATACGTGAAATGTCTAGTTTACCCTTTCTTTAAATCTTATCCTATGATTGGTGGGATATCCCATTAATAATGGCCAACTAACATTTAATTGCCCACGATTAATGGAATCCCCAGATTTTCAAATAAATTCTAAAAACACACAAATAAATATCAAAATAACAAAAAATAAATTTTTAAAAAATGCAATAATTTAAAAAAACAGAATAATTTTTTTTAAAAAAGCAACATATAATCAAATAACACAGATAAATTTAAAAAGATGCAAATAAGTTTCAAAATATCCAAATAAATTTCAAAAGACTAAAATAAATCTCAACAAATCCAAATAAAATTTAAAAATACAAATAAATTTATAATAATGAAAATAGATTTTAAAAAATACAATAATTTCAAAAAACTCAATAAATTTGAAAAGACACAAAATAAATTTCAAAAGACGCAAATAAATTTAAAAAACGCATATAGATTTCAAAAAATGCAAATAAATTTGCTAAAAAACTCAGATAAATTTTGAAAAAAACTCAGATAAATTTACCTAAAACACAAAGAAATATGACAGAAGACAGATAAATTTGAACAACACTCAGATAAATTTGAAAAAAAACTCGGATAAATTTGAGCAAAACTCAGATAAATTTGACAACAACTCAAATAAATTTGAAAAAAAACTCAGATAAATTTGACAAAAACTAAGATAAATTTGGTAAAAACTGAAATAAATTTGACTAAATAGATAAATTTGCGTGGGCTGGGTCAGCCTGACCTGACCCGACCTAGACTTGGACCAAAAGACCCAGAGAACCAAAACCAGGTCTTCTTCTTCACGTTTTGGTTCTAGAATCAAAACTAGAACCAGTGCTTCCTCCTTCGGCCACGGCAGGCAGGGCGTGGTAGAAGCGGACGGAGCTTCTCCGGAATCTTCGGACGGCGACGGCAGGACTCTTCTTTCTCGGCGACGCATAAAATCCGGCAGATCCAATAATCATCATCATCACCGATCTGTGTGGCCCACCGTCCAATTGAAAGACAGATCCAATAATCCACGTTGGACCGCTGCAGAAAAATGGGACTGGTGCATGGCCGACGAAGACATTGTGTTTTCTTTTTTGGTGTAAACATCATGGATGCATGATCTTTCTCTTCTACTTCTCTCTCTTCTAGCAGCAAGACCTTGTCTCCTCTCTCTCTCTCTCTGTGTTCCAAAACCCTAATTCAGAAAAAAAAATTAAAAAAAAACCCGTTTTTCCATCCCGACAGAAGAATCTCCAGAGTAGAGCAATTCTACTATTCTTGGATACCCTACTCTCTCTGTTTGTGTCAATTCTCGAGAATCCGATCTTGCGTAAAGATCTGAGCTTTGGAATCTAGCGGCCATGGCGGATTCCGACAACGAGTCCGGCGGGCATAACGTCGGGAACGCGAGCAGCAAGTTCTCGCCTCGGGAGCAGGACCGGTTCCTTCCGATTGCTAACGTGAGCCGAATCATGAAGAAGGCTCTGCCAGCGAACGCGAAGATCTCCAAGGACGCGAAGGAGACAGTGCAGGAGTGCGTGTCGGAGTTCATAAGCTTTATCACCGGAGAGGCCTCCGACAAGAACACGTCCTTCCAAGGCACCACCACCCATCCCGACAACATGTGCATTAATTGATTCACTCCTGTGATTTTTCAAGATTTTTGCGTTCTGGTTTGCTCTAGTTTCCTGGAATTTTCTTTCCTTAAAGTCCTTTACATTTTCTGGCCATTCCTTTCATTCTTCCTCACATTTGAAGATTTGGGACTATTCTTGAATTTTTGCAGGGAGACAGATTCATCCCAGACAGATCTTCGATGGATTTCAACATGGCCCGGTGAGGAGGAAGATTGAGAGGATTTAGGGAGGAGGACGATTGAGAGGATTTAGGAAGGAGGAAGCTAGGAGGGAAGATTTGAAATTTTAAATTTCAAAATTTTATGCCTAAAACAGTTGGAAGAGCAATTTAGTCTTGAAAAATGAGACCATGTGGATGCAGGGACCTAGGGCTGGAAAAAGTCCAGCTGAGTGGACCATAGGCCTTAACAAGTTTTTCCTTGGACTGGAGGCCGGAAACATTGACTTATAGGGACTTTTCGCTAATTTCCTCTTTCTATTTCAAAATTACCATAAATCTATTTTATATTCATCAAGGTAATTTTCCTATACAGCCTGCCGCTTTTGAAATTGGTAAGAATTGAAAATACCACTCTCCCTTCTTTCTGTATACTCCTTTGGCAGAAAATTTGACATATTTATCATGTTGGTAAAACAAGATTTGATCTCAACTAAAGTCTGCAATATTATTGGCTATGTCTACCAATAAAATGGTGATGACAAGTAAAAGGAATATAATATCTTGGTGTAACATGTTTGTTGGGTGTTCTTAATCATTGATATTACAAAACCATTTTTTATGGAGGATGATTTTTTTTCCCTAAGGTGGCCCAGTGGCCAAGAGAGGAAACAGTAACCCACCCTGCCAAGGAACGATCCCTAGCTGACATATTAGCTGACACTATAAGTTTTTCAGTCTCTATAGTATTTATCAATTCATATCTGTATTAGGGATGGCAACGGGGCGGGTCGGGGGTGGAATTGGGTTGCCCCGTCCCCGCCTCGCACCTTATGGGTCCCCGCCCTCCCTGCCCCGCAATTCGGGGCATGTTAAATTCCCCGTCCCCGCCCCGACATGCCCCGCGGGGCCCCGGCATGATTTAGTGCACTGTTAGATTATTTAAATTTTTAAAAATTATCTAATACTAATATTATAAATTTTCCTTTTCTTGAAATTTTACCTATTTAAAGTGAGATTTATTCTTTTAAGATTTTCTCTAAGCCCTTGAAGGCCACTAACATACACTTGAAAATATCATATATGCTTTAAGACATTCTTTATAAAAAAGACAATATCTCTCTAAAATATCTAGAACTCCATCAATATATGGTTTTACTTCATTTTTGGTATTGAACTCCACTCACTAATAAAGAAGTTGATTACATATAATTAAAATTTATATAATTTATATTGTTGTTAGTATGATTAGAATCATATTAAGTTATTAACTATAATTTACCTTGTTATTTCTAATCAAATAAGTTATTATAAGCGTATAGCATGATATATCTTGTAATGTTATATCAAATTAGTATAATTTATATTGTTATTAGTATGATTAGAATCATACCAATTATAATTTACCTTGCTATCTCTAATCATATATGTTATTATAAGCTTAAAGCATAATCTATCATTCTATTATATTCGTTTTATTTAACATGATTTATCATGTCGCAATTTAACATTATATATGATTAAAGTCAAATAAGCTTAGATAGATTTTTTAACAACTTTAATTCCATTAAATTTGAATTAGAGGGAATGGGATCATATTATATGCTTTTATAATGTCTAGGGTTCAATCAATTACATGTTTAACTTTAAAAAAAGTCTTCAATCAATCTACTTAACCCTTAATAACAACATAAAATTAATATATACATTTACATATAAATATGTTTATTTATTATAAAAGAAATCTAAAATATATATATTGTTTTAGAGGATTATTAATTTCGGGGCGGGTTACAGGGCGAGGCATGGGGCGGGGCGGGGCAAGAAACATACCCATCCCTTCCCCGCCCCAAGTTCGGGGTAAGTTTTTTTGCCCCATTCCCGCCCCGTCTAAGAGTCGGGGCGGGGAAAATCCGTACGGGGCAGGGCGGGCACTCCGGGTTAGGGCGGGGAGGGTTAAAAATGCCATCCCTAATCTGTATGGCTGAAATAGATTGATATAATCTCACACAACTAGATAATATTGACTATCATTATTTTCTTTTTCTTTTTTTTTTACTTTTAGTTAAAATCAAATTGCACCAATATGGCAAAGATATTCTTTTTAATTTTTGATAGAGTATTTTGTATATACTTCCTAAGTTTTCTAGGATTTATAAGTAGGCCCTTGTGGTTTTAGCTTTTAGTACTACATCTCCATTTTTTTTACATCTCCATTTTTTTTAATACATTCCATGTCGCCAAAATCAACAACCTTGCAACTTCCATAAGTTATTAGTATATTTTTATCAATAGGGAGTCCGTTTCATTAAAAACCAAATTGATTATAATGACAATCAACACATGTATTTATAATTGATTATTGGGGTTTTTACCCCAAAAAACACTTTATGTAGCTAGTGCCAAATAGGGAATATTAGGCAAATATGCACCTAAAAGGCCGTACTTAAAAACCAACTTTTTCTTACCATTTTTTTGGGTGGTCGCTATCGACTTTCATTTTATGTGTTGAGGGTCGACGGCAACCCTTACTATAACAAGTGAGGGTTGCAGTAAACCCTAAGCAGGCGACCCTCACTATAACAGTGAGGATTGCAATTGACCCTGAACAAGCATAAACTCCTCTTCTTCCTTCTACCTTTTTTCCCCAAACTCAATGTAATGATGGAGCATATACAAACACACACACATACTTAGAGGTGTGCCCTTCTGATGTTGAGATGAATTTTGTGGTCTATTTTGATGTGTGCTAGTTCATGAAGGATTGTGAAATGCAGAGAAGATCATGGGTGTGGATAAATTTTATTGTTTCCAATCACAATTGCCCCTTCGTATAAGTTGTTGAGACTTTTACATCTTAAAAATGGACGAGATAATGACCAATTTTGTCTTATGTTCAAAGATTGAATTGAAGTAAAACTTCATCCAGTATCTATCAAAATACAAATCTACAATTCCTATCCACCCCCCTCCCCTTGTGTGGACCCGGTGTACCCTACAAAATCACCATCAGTATTTGCTCAAGTTGCATACTAATCACGTAAGGCAGGCTCTCGCATAGAAGAGCTGTCACGATGCTCCTTCCACGACGAATGTTTTAAGTTGGGGCTTTGCCTTGTAGGAAAAAAACACTACATTAGTTCAATCATTGTAAGTGATCCAATGCAGAAGGTAACTTAAAAGATATTTGCAAGCATCAACTATAATTGTCTTATTGAGAATTTCATTTGTTTGATGTATTGGGAGATTTTCTTATTTACAGTTATGATTTGGACAAAATCAATGTATCATGAGCATCACAAAATCTATCTTGATACTAAATTATAAAAAATAAATCAACTACATGTCATTTGCACCACGCTTACTAGAATAATCTATTACTGCACCATTTTTTCATAAAGTACAAAACAAGCCTCATTCGAGGCCCACCCAGAAGACTCAATCAACAGTCTGGATCATGACATGCTGTTGACATGGCAAGAAAAAAAAAAGCGGCCAAGCTACTTAGCATGTCTTCACGGGGGACAACGGACAAGTGAGTAATCCCTCTCTCCATTGTTGGATTGGGTTCAGGGAATAGAGGAAGAATATGAGTTTATGCTTGCTCAAGGCCGACTGCAACCGTCACTTATTACAGCGAGAGTCGCCTTCAACCTGCAACACATAAAATGAAGGTCGATAGGAACCACCCCAAAAAATTAACAAAAAAAATTGGTTTTTCTATACGGATTTCCTGTTAGGTGCATGTTTGTATGCCTGTTTGATGCAATAGCCACATTAAGTGTTTTTTTTTTTTTTTTGAAAAAACCCTTGATTATAATTATAATATCTATTGAGAGTTATAGCGAGTGTAATGATGTACGACAAATTTGTTATTCTTATAAAAAAATAACAAACCTTCCATTCTGTTTGGGACTGAAATGTTGGGACCTGAATATATTGGTTTTTCGCTTTAGGGGTCGTTTGTTTTCTCGTGAAAGTGATTCACATGTGTAAATGCCCACATGTCACATGTAGATCAGATTCCACTGTTTATTACTAGCATAACATTTCACATGTGAATCTATGAATAGGTTGTATATTGTTTGATGATATCTCAATATCCAAGCAACATCAATGGTTACAAATTGGACACATGACCATGTTTGAGCTTCTGAAGGATATGAACGGTCCTGATTTTACAGGTGGGGCCCAAAACATTAAAAAAATCATAAAAGGCGGACTGGGTATGTTAGTAACAATAGGTTGTATATTGTTTGATGATATCTCAACCTCCATGCATCATCAACAGTTGAAAATTGGACACATGGCCGTGTTTGAGCTTTTGAAGAATATGAACGGTCCTAATTTTACATGTGGGGCCCAAAACAATAAAAAAATCATAAAAGGCGGACTGGGTATGTTAGTAACAATAGATTAATCAAACGACTGTAATTATGTTGATGATATCTCAACCTCCATGCATCATCAACGGTTGAAAATTGGACACATAGACGTGTTTGACCTTCTTAAGAAAATGAATGGTCCGAATGTTACAAGTGGAGCCCAGAAAAATAAAAAATAATAATAAAAGGAGGACTGCTCATAATGGTACTGTAGCGGTCCACCTTGTAACAGTAACATGTGAAAGTCTTTCACACCTCTTGAGGTGTGAAAATCTTAAGGCACTTTTTGGGTTGGTTTTCATACCATTTACATGTGAGTTTTACACATGTGAACCAAATTCACACAAAACAAACGTGATATATGCATAACGGAAATACATATGATTTAATTACATACGTAAATGGGCACAAACAAACGACCCCTTCGGAATTAGGATCCAAGTATCAATATCATATTTTAACCTCTTTCTTTTTCAATTTTCTTAAGATCGTGACTTCTTTGGTACGGAAAGATGGATAAGACGAGAAACTTTTGAAGGCATCCTTCCATCCATTGTGGGTCCCATGTAATAATGTTTTAATCATTGAAAGCAAGGGCCCTCCTCTCCAGGTGTCGCATCATCTTGTTCAACGTTGAACAGCTTTGATGGAATCTGCATTGTTGGCTTGTAGGGGCCAATGTGGACTAAAAAAGATAAAATTTGGGGCTATCTGTTTTACATAGGAATTGAATATTTAAGATTGATACAATTAAAAAACATCAAAAGCAAAACTTAAAAAAAAAAAAAGAAAAAAAAAAAGAAAAGTATTAACAAACTTTTTGTTTTTTGAGAAATTGAAACAAAGATGGAAAATGACCTACTAGGTTGTTGGATGGGTTTATTCATTTCCCATCTTCTTTATATTTAGATCCTATTTCTACAAAATAAAGAGTATTTGATGCTACTTTTTAAAAAACTCACCCTTAATCACTCATGGTATGAATTTACAATGTATTCAATTCCTATATATATGTATGTATAATGACACCCATTAGTCGGTCAACAATCATTTTTATCTCATGTTTCATGTGACTCAGTATTTTTTTTTAAAGTTGACCACTAAAATAAAAATAACATCCGGCCCAACAGATTTAATATTCAATGTCTGTCCAATTTCCACTGTACCAACCCATTTACACTTACTAATATTAACGAAAAAACTACTGCTTCAAATAAAATAATAATAACAATAAAACGAATTGACTACTAAAATAAAGATATCATCTATGTCAAGAGTCTCAAGAGGTTCACAACTTCGTTGTATTCAGTGTCTGTTGCACCAACCCATTTACACTTACTAATATTAGAATCATCAACCTACTAGTACTACTACCACATTACTAAACTACTAAGAAACATATATAGACTGTATTCCATTTCCACATAAGGCTTGGTCACTCGAAGGCCCATTGGTTTTCCCTCCGCACCTCGTCCTCTTCTTCCAGGGTGTAATCGTTTACAATGTTGAATGTCTTGCGAATTTCTTCTGGGGTCCTGCCTTTTATCATGTCTGCCACTGTTTGGCATGTCAAATCGAGCAAGCTCTTGATGTTCAGATAGTTGGCAGCCTGCAAAACAACAACAACAAAATTAAATTGCAATTAATATGGAAAACTGCTTTTCAAAAATTTAATACAGAACCCAGTTTCTTTCTTTTTTTTTTTTTTTTACCAACATAAGTCCCTCCCTACTTAGGGAGGCCCTAATTTATAACTCCTCCAATCCCATTATTAATTACATAGGATTTCCTGTCTTTCAAGAAGAGACCACCCCACTTCTCCAAATAAAGATAAAATGAAATCATAAACCACTGAGCAAATTGTAGTTTTTTTTTTTTTTTGGTACAAGTATAATGAGAATTAAGAATATAGCTATTCAAAATCAATCCATCTTCATCCATGGCAGTATCCCATGGATGAAACACCTAATAAGTTAGAGAGAGAGAGAGAGAGAGAGAGAGAGAGAGAGAGAGAGTAAAATTAGTCCTTTAACTATTGCTGGGTGAAGCACCTGAATCATGGGATTGGATAAAACAAATATTGTACCATAGGATTCTTAAGTCATGAAACTTTACCTGTAAATGGGATTGGGACCTCAAATATAAAACTAGTACCATCCTTGATAAACATTTTTAACCAGTAGTTGTCAGAGAATTTAAAATGAGCATATAATAGAACAATCACATACAAAGGTGGATTTGGGATGAGCAGTCATTGCTTAGAAAATCAAAATTGTATTGCAAATGCAAATTATCCAAGCGATCAAACAAAAATAGATCCATAAATCATTGAGTGAATCGCATGATCTTTATTTATTTATTTGTCAAAAAGTAAAATTAAAACTAAAAAAATTGACTAATAAAAAGAATAAGTAGCTCTTTCCAATCCATCTTCCATCCATAGTAAAATATCAGTAATAGCCCAATATGTTTAAGATGTCAACAAACTTTACTAGAAAGAAAAATAGGGGTGTGATCTTTTTCTCCTCTTTACTTCTTAAGAAAGATAAAAAAAAAAAAAAAAAAAAGAGTAAAATCCAAACTATCATATTATGTACAGAATTGACAAGACCCTGTGAACATCACCATAATAATACCTAACTACACAGTTAGACTAATAGTCCTGGATTTAATAGGTTACCCTCCAAAACATATATAAAGCAGTAAAACAAACAATCAATAATCAAGTAACACAGAACTCACCACCAAGATCCAACACAACCCTAAATTCCATTCCCATTACAAAACAATCAATATTACTACAAACAGAAACTAAAGGTGTCAGCGTACATTAGAGATTAAGAACAAACCTTAAAACCAAAAAATAAAAATAAAAAAAAATAAAAAAAAAGAAAAAGAAATCTCCAAATCTGATTTCAACAAAAACACATGATCATCATCAACTAACAAACACAATTATATTCCCACAAAGAAATCTAAGTTCCATTCCACTACCAAAACCCATGAAGAAAACCTAGAAAAAACAAACAGAAAAATTAGAACCCATCATCATCACAAACCAAGAACACCCCAGAAAAAGAAATCAAAGATTAGGGACAAATCCTTTAGAAAAAAAAAAACACCCAATCTATTTCCAAAATCTAACTAAAACCCATCATCATCACAAACCAAGAAACACAAAACAGCCAACGCCAATGCACTAAAAACCCCAAACCAACACCACCCCAGAATCATAAATCAGAGACCAGATGGATATACAATGGAAAAAAGGGGGGGTGGGGGATTCATTCATTACCAGAATGAGATCAAAGAGAACGTCCTGATCGACCTTGACGAACTCAGCGTCCCACTTCTTGAGATCGTCCTCGGCGGATCGATCATCGGCATCATTGGGTATCTCTACATGCTTTTTGCAGAACTCAATGACCTTAGCGAGGATCTTCCCAGTGACGTTGGGGAGAGGGATTCCATTGTCGGCGCAATCGTCCTCGATCATGTGCTTAATGGTCCCTGACTGCAGAGCGACCGCCTCATCCACGTCGAATATCTCGTGGTCCGAGCTCTTCAGAGTAATCTTCTTAGTGGAAGCCATTGAAGGAGTAGAAAGTTGCAGAGAGAGATTGAAAAAGGAGGAGAAGATAATGAGGTTTTGGATTTTTCTGGCCAGTGGTATTTCTAAGAAATATGAAGGGTAGTTTCGTCTTTTCCTTTTCTTGTAGGAAAAGAAAGTGAACCGTTCACTTCCAAATACGGTAAGGGTATTTTCGTCTTTTTCCTTTTCCTTGAACGGAAGGAAGTGTACCGTTCTGCTGCTTGCTAAAAACGGTTTAGGGTTCGGAATCCGGATCCTTTTAGAATGGAGCCCACCTAATTAGATCTTAACCGTTCAAGCCAATGGCTTTTAGGTCTGTGGTAAGTGGGGGTAATCCTGGAATTTTAGGTTAATTCTATTTTTTTTTGTTTAATCAATCTAGCACATTAACCCGTGATTATAGAATCATCCTCAAACACTCGCCAAAGATAAATATATAGGAAAGATAGTTACGACCGTATAACTATTTTTTTTTTAATTCAAGAGTTAGAAAGGGAGTCCGAGAAGTTTGGTTGAAAGAAGAAGGGAGACTTATACTAAATTTGAAATCAAAATGAAGTTGTTAGATGGATAACTCCCGTTCAAATCAATAGTTAAGGTCAAAACTAATATAATATAATTGTGAATTGAACCGTGGAAACAAACTCTGGTAGGCATAAATTTAGTACGGGATACCCTTTATATATATGGTAGGGAAATATTTAAGTGAGAACTAGTTCTCACATATTATGTGAGAGCTTTTTTGTTGGGCCTAACCAGCAACTCATCCAAACCTAGCTACCAATAGGAAACACCTTGATAGTCACTAATCCCAAAGATCGGCACACATCCAAATGGACTGAACCTTTGGATCGAGGGTGAATATTTTTTTGAATATGAAGCCATTAAACTTGTGGGTCATGAATGAAGGGGTTAGGGGCATGGGTTTAGGGTCAAACTTGATACATGGGGTGGTCTCACATAAATCTTTCCATCCCTCTTGGTCCCATCCCCAAATGGGGCCCACAATTGGCTCCGTTGTGGCTCCATAGTTTAATTCTGGATTTCTATAGCTTAAATCCTCATGGTTTCATGTTAGGTGGGCCCCAATGGCCCGATAAACCCCCTTCGTTCATATCTGAGAAACGGACGTTTATTTGTCAATTGTCAGGAAGGGACAACTGTGGGGTCCACTGGTGAACATGGTAAATTTGGGACCTGTCATACTCTTATCCTTTCCGATATGTGGAATATATTGAACTTAATATGATGGATGGCATGGACCTCTAAAATTAGGATTTTTTTTTTTTTTTTAAGAATGGCAATGAAAAGAGAACACAGAAAAGCTGAAAGGTTAAGGTGAAAGAGAGATGCAACACACTCAAACTCCAAAAATAGGACAACCCAATTACATAATCACTCCTATTCAAGGAAATTGAAGTGGAGTTAGAAGTTTTCATGGATGCATTTTACTTAGAGACCCAAGTAATTGCATTAGAAGAATCACTCTTCATTACAAGCGGACCTCCGAATGACAAATCTCGTCTCTTTAATAGGACCACACTTCATGCAAGTTCCCCGATTAGAAAAAATATATATTAATAATTAGATGAGATTTGAACTCACATGAACCAATCTTAATTTTTAATCGGTAATAGGCAACTTTGGCCTCAACACTGTGTTCTACTTGATCTATATCTAGGATCTCGCTTGTCCTCCAGATCATCACGTAGGAATGAAAGTGGACCACATATTGTAATGGAATGATACCATCATTTAATAAAACCCACCATACTTATCTTAATACATTAGTGAAGTATCATGTCTCAAATATGGTTATTGAAAAAATTATTGTCCTGGAAAACGTCCGAGGATATTTTCAATTTTGGAGTTTTCTTTGGCTAATGTTGAAAAATAATTTACTTTTAAATAATTAAAGTTATTAAATAAAAATAGATTATGGTAAAAATAATTCTTTTGAAAAGTTCTCATT
The DNA here is from genome assembly GCA_028538565.1 of Umbellularia californica. NCBI lineage: Eukaryota > Viridiplantae > Streptophyta > Magnoliopsida > Laurales > Lauraceae > Umbellularia > Umbellularia californica. Next base: position 59,015,161 of record JAPQWN010000007.1, read on the forward strand.
ATTTTTTTCATTCTTGTGTTATTTTGACTTTTTTAAAGGTTCTTCTTGTGTATTTTCCTCATAACGTTTTCAATTCTTTTAAAAAAATTTCTAGATTAGTCGATTCGTCAGGAGTGATACTACCTATCTAAAGACCTAAAGATTCATCATCTATTTTATGTATGTGAGATACCGATGTACCAATACCACTCATCCATCAATGTATTGGAGATTCTTTATAAAAAAAATTTATATGACAGGAGTATAGTGGTTTTTCGCTTTAGGATCTATGGTCAGATGCCTTTTTGACTTTTGCTGGATCAAAAAACCTCATCCTTTTCTAAGATCCTGACTTCTCTGGCCTTGAAAGATGGATAGAATCTTTTACTAGAAGGAAAACCATTCAAAGGCATCCTCCCGTCAATTGTGGGTCCCATGCCTTAATGTTTGGATCATTGAATTCAAGGGCCCTACTTTATGCGTGTCACATCTTATTCAACATGGACAACTTTGAATGTGCAATTGCAGATCATTGGTAATCTGGATTGTTGGCTTGTGGGGGCCAATGTGGATAGAAAATTAATGTTGGTCAATATTCATCTTATGTTACGTTTGACATGATTGTTTTTTTCTTTTTTTCTCTCAAAAGTCTTAACATCTGCGACCGGAGGTTAGGACTTTTCTTAAGCAGGGGTTTTGACTGCAAGGGTGTCTACATACTGGAGTTTTACCTCAAAGGCATTCACATTTAAACAATCCTTTGAGAATGATCCGTGCAACAAACAATCCAAAATCGACAATTTTACCCTTATATACAATGGAATATCCTAGTAAGATATCTAAATACTACAAGGGCAAAATTATTATTTTAACACCATCCTTCGTTAAATGAACCTACTCCAAAAAAATTTTAAATATCAACAAAATCTATGAGATAAAAATCAGATCCTAGGGCACTTGTAGAGTCAAAATTCCCTCAAAATATTCAGCCCATCCTATCTCACATTTATGGAATATGGCTCAAAGATGACAGATGATGACTGCATGGTCCTTTAGATATATGACTATTGTTTAAAAAGTGTCTGCAATTTATCCAAAGGACTCAAATTGGGATTAATTGAGTTCAATGCACATTTAGTATGACGTATTATCTGGGGTACACGTTTGGCTCTGCAATCCATCCTATTGTGAGAATATTATTTTCTATTATTAGTTCTTACTTACATAATTTTTCCCTGCTTTGACCAAAGAACAGGGTGATGTATTTGGACTTTTGTCATTCTCTATTCTCTTTGTATCAGCACCTAGTGGCCAATTGGACTTGGTTTTTTCATTTCTAAGCCATCCACTCGTCAAAAATGCATAGTCGTCTACATGTGAGACACACTTAGTGCAGAAAGACCAATCAGACGATTCAAGCTGCATGACTAGAGGAATTAGATTGTGCTATAATTTAGGGGTTTTTCTAAATAGCCCCGGATTTTTGTTGTGATTTGATATGCCCTATGTGGTTTTGATAAGAGACCCTTAAATGGAAAATTAGTTCTACAAAATTGATTTGATATAGGCCCCTGATGCATCCCACTCGATGATATCTAGGGCCACACCCACAGTGCGGGTCACACAATAAGGCCCTACCTAGACATGAATCTAACTTGATCATCTCATGGGCCACGCCCACAGAACAGGTCACACTATAAGGCCCTACATCAGGTGATCATAGACAATCGACCGTTTGACATAACAAGCATACCTTACAATAATCAGTGCGACCATTCCTAAGTCATAAATGAATAAGCCTACAACACATTCTTTTAAAAAAGAATTAACTCAACCTATGATACATGATAAGGTCTCAAATATATAACTGAGCTTGTACAAAGGTTTAAGAGAAAGAAAGATGCAAGTACAGCATCAAATTACTTGAGCAACCAGTACCTTTGTGGGTCTTCACTTGACTGATATTCAATTCTTTATGGAAAACACAGAACACCCAAGCCTAATTATCCCTGTGTTTGGCTTTATCAATCATGATTCCATATATTGAGATGGTGGAGGGCTTGTTTTTGTTTTCTCAGGGCCTGCAATATTGTAGAATAAATTTATTAACCTTCTTTTGCAAGCAGGTGCTGGGTCCAAAAATGCAACGTTGACAGTTAATGCAACGATTGAGTCATTAATGTTAGTTAGTATCATAATAAATGTACCTCGACTCCCAGTTGTTTTAGATATTTGGATGGTTATCCGTCCAGTAATGCACTTGGAGACTGGCGTGCGGGGAAACAAAGTCATATAACATGAGAAACTGTTCTTCCTTCACACTCCAGCTCCCCCGATAAGTATGGAAATGGTAATGATTTGTGGTAGAACCAGAAACATGGTATCCCATTTAATTTGGCTTTCTATTTTCAATGCCACCCAAACACTTCAAAGAAAAGATCCTATGCTGCCACCAGTAGGGTGCTGATGGCACCTTACACCTAATCTGTGTGATCCAAGATAGTCATATCACACCTCCTGCTTAGGAAATGGTCCAAGGTTCACCCAGGTGAGCTTTTGGTCCAATTTCTATAGAGGGCAGTGTTTAATATGAGCGGCTTTCTTTGCGTTCAGTGCAATATACTAATGGCAGCATAAGATTATTTCTCAGCACTCATGTACCAAGTACCAACAAAACCTACCAAATATCACTTGCAACTTTGGCTCATTAGAATGAACAATAAATTAAATATAGATTTGTGGTAGAAATCCCATACCATGAACCCCACGGATCTCTACTTCTCGCCATTCTTGCACAAGGGCACAGCAGCAACACAGCAAATGCGAGAGGAAGTCATCACACAACCCTCCCTATGAACATAACAGCAAACGACAGAAATTATCAGCAAATAGTAAATTGAGTTGAACAGCTTCAGAAAAATATTGGATGGCGGAACACTGTCAGCATGTAGCAGAGCAATCAGAACTCCCTATTTGAAAGGTTATTATGTCCACTAAAAGCACTGGTCTATTGAGCAACAACAAGACATGGAGGACACTGATTTACCGTGATGTTAAGCATCCTGCGGAGTTTCCTTCTGATGCAGCAAGTATAGCAACAGCACGCCAGTATCAAAGAATACGCCATCAGTTCATTGCATACCTCCGCTGATGCTGATGGCAAATTATATCCACTAGATACAATTAGGATAGTTTCAAATGCTCACATATCAAATAATAACAGTTCTTTAATTCCATCTATGTTCTGAAACACCTTTAAGAAACATGTAGACTGCAAATTATGTATTCCTGTTGCTATTAAATAGATCAGGAAAAGATAGCGGGATGCCCTGAATTTCTAGAAGAAAAAAGAAAGAGGATAAAAGAAAACAGCGCATGCATAGACTGCGGCCTTGGCCATCACAAAAATGTGCATGCCCAGTGAACCAAGACCCTACAATTCCTTAATTATAAAATTCACTTTCATGGATAACAAACAGTAGAAACAGAAGAGGTTGAGCCCATCAGAAAAATGCATTTAGACATCCCATAATAACATAGGGGGAAAAAATCAAAATGAACATAATTATTTATGTTTTAATTTGGATAGAAACTTACCTTATCATCATCATCATCATCATCATCATCATCATCAAAGCCTTGTCCCAACAATGTTGGGGTCGGCTATACGAATTATGTTTCTCCATACCGATCTATCTCTAGCCAAATTCTCAAATAAGTTACACTTCCTCATATCCATTTTTACCACCTCCATCCACGCCCTCTTTGGCCTACCCCTTTCCCTTGGTGGGCCATCAACCATCATGGTCAAACTTTTTCTTATCAGCGCAGTTACCAGCCTACGTTGGACATATCCAAATCATCTCAAACAGGTTTCTCTAATTTTATCCCCTATTGTTGATACCCCTAAATGCTCTCGAAAGCGCTCATTGTTTAATTTTATCCTTCCTAGTTATCCGCCTCAACATTCTCATCTCTGCTACATCAATTTTATGCATATGCTGCTTCTTCATTGGCCAACATTCTGCTCAATAGGTCTTAGCCGGTCCAATCATTGTCCTGTAAAATTTTCCCTTCAATCTTGTTGGTATTCGTCGGTCAAAAAGAACTCAAAAAGAAAGTCTCCACTTCAACCATCCCACTTTTATCCTATATTCGACATCTTCATCAATCTCCCCATCATTACTAATTATAGAGCCAAGGTAGAAGAAAAAATCACTTTGTAGTATCTCATGGTCTTTAATCCTTACAAAAGTTTCAGCTCTTTCTATATGCCCACTAAAGTTACAAACCATATATTCTGTCTTTATATGACTCATTTTAAAGCCGTTGGATTCTAAAGCCTCCCGTCATCTCTCGAGTTTTGTATTCGCACCATCTCTTAATTCATCTACCAACACAATATCATCTGCAAATAACATGCGCCAAAGTACCTCTTCTTCTTATAAAAAAAAAGGTACCTCTTCTTGAATATGAGCATTTAACTCATCCATAATCAGTGCAAAGAGATAAAGGCTTAAGGCCAACCCTTGATGCAAACCTATGGTTACTGAAAACTCTCCTATCTCTCCACAAGCACTCACACTCGTTACTGCTCCTTCATACATGTCTTTAATAATTTCAATATAACCTCTTGAAACATTCCTTTTATTTAAAACCCACCAAATTAAATCTCCTGGTACCCCGCCATAGGCTTTTTCTAGAATACAGGAATAGAAACTTACCTGACAAGCTTAAATAAGGTAGATCACTCTGGTCAGAAAATATGTTTGAGCATCTTATCAAAACATATCAACACCCATATGAGGTTTTCACACCATGCATAGATGCCCCCTTTCACTAGAATACACTTTAAAACCTTTAAAATCTCTAAGTCCACGAAATCCGATTATTTAGAAGCAATGCTTATGGTTAAGTCTTGAAAAATATGCAAGCAATATGCAAACCAGATATTATTTTAGTAATATTTTGTCATGCCTGCCTAAGTCATCTAGTTTTAACCCCCAACACACAGAATATGATAGTAATCTGAAATTACTTCGGCCAGGACCTAAATGCTACACTTGATGACATTCAATGCAAAATGACATTAGCACATGAAATAGTTTAATTCGGCAATTCAATGTAAATATCCCCATGATACCATTTTGGGGGATCTTGAAAATTAGAACAAGCAGTCATCCATGGGCAACAAGAATGTGGTCACATCATCATCACAGTAATATTTATAGTGATTCAAGGTTAAACAAAATATTCTTTTTCCTCAGAAGAAAAAGAATTTTCTAGATGAGAGAATTTAATTTAAATATACCAAAATCCAACAGGAGCTTGAACAAACTATTTCTCGGCAGAAATATGCATAGCATGCTTATAGAGCATTGACGTCTGTTATTTATTCCTTTAGAAAATATTCTTTTTCTAAGAAGAAAAATCCTTGTTAAAATGAGGAATTTAGTTCAATCTACCAAAATCCAAAATGAGCTTGGACACCATATTTCTATCCTGGCAGAAAGATGCATAATATGCTTATATTTTAGAGCATTGACATCTGTTATTTTATTCCTTCAGAGCATTGACATCATAAACCATATGAGACCATGAAAGGACATATTGTAACCATGGTGTACATTCACAAAAGAAAGATCATGATGCCTTCTACACAAGCGCTGCTTTCAAGTATTAGTCAATGCCCGTAATGACAAATATCAAGATTATAAGGGACATCTTATAAACTTACTAATATGCCTGTTATTGGCCACTGTAGCTATCTTAGAAAATGTCCCACAAGGATAGAAGAAAGTCTTCAAACCTGTAAAAAGAAGAAAAACAGTATATGACTGAAGTTCCAATCTAAAAATATTGACAGTGCAACATGAATATGTACTTTAAACATCTTCCAAGACCAAAAAAAAAAGAAGATTTTAGATAGCTCCCCAACATAGTTGGAATGAGGCTTTGATGATGATGATTGATTTTAGATAGCTGGCTCATGAATCACAAATGCGTGTCTGGCACACATCAGAAAGCTCACAAAAAACTGTACTCAGACCTACAACGAAGACATCAAAGATATACCACATTCATTTCAAATAATAGATTATAGATGGGATCAATAGGGCAATCTACTTCATTTTACTAGGTTAGTAAAGTAATGTAAAGCCTTCATTTTTCAGACAATGGGTCACATCAAAAGTACAAACCTTCAAAATTCCCTCCTCTTTAAAAAAAAGTCAAAAAGTAACCTTCTTTCTCCACTAAATGACAAAAAAAAAAAACCCACTTTTTATATAAAAAGTAAAAAAGATTCCCTACCAATCCATTAAAAATAAAATATCATCATTAACTCCTTATATTTTATTCTTTCTTGATTTGATGCTTTACATTACTTTTACTTTAATAGTAAATTGCCAAAGGGGCCCTTAGGAATAGTTTAACATATGTATGAAAAAAGGAGATTTATGGGAACAAAAGTATTGAGACTGTTAAACCAACTCAAGAAAATGGTTGAATGTAAATGATAAATAAGCAAAAAATGAAAATGCCTTTAACAAGTTTGATGTAAAGATGTTCCCATTTATTAATAAAAAAAAAAAAATTTCAAATGGCTTATGTGGGTTGAGTACGGTCTTAGGTTTCCAATCCAATCAATTAAGAGGTTTAGTTTGGTTCCGCCTATTGGTACCCGACTCGGCCCACACATAGCTTCGAGTAAAAATAGGCAAACTGTGAATTGACTTCATGACAACTCCAATACTTTGGAACTATATATTGGTTGTAGGCATCTACTGAACATTTGCTGTCCAAACTCCAAACTTTGAGATCTTAAACTAGGGAGATGGATGGGAACATACATAAAGTTGGTTCTGAACAGCAACCAAGCAAATCTGAATGCCACTCTTCATGTTGGTGAGATCCTTTACTTGATATCAGATCATGTCCTGAAGAAACCGATGTTGTCCTGTATGAAATTTAAAAGGTTTCAGACAAATGATATAGTATCCAACATGTAGAACATAATTAAGATATGCTTTGATCTAGATAATTGATTAGTAATAGATATGCTTATCATGTTATTATTTTAGAGAGAATCATACTAGTTCATATCAGTATGGTATCAGGGGATGGGACATTTTTACAAAGGGATGCTAAGATTTTGAGCACTCTATTGTTTCACATTCCTAGTTGTCCTAGGGTAATTTCTCCACCAGATGTGCTTCCACATGTGCCAGTCAGGCACTCAACCGAATTTTGGGTCTTTTTGAACAATAGTAGTCCTAAAACTGAACTGCACTTTTGGGAAAATGTTATAGATGATTGATTTATATTACATTCCTACTTCCAGACACATTTTTCTTTGTGCATTGTTGTTTTCTATGTTCCTTCCCCCTTGGAAACTTTCTAATCTTGTCAACTGCTTTCAAAATCATGCTGGTAGAATAATTGTACTAACAAGTACTAACATAAGAATGAAGTGGCATTCCACATCCTCTAGTGTCTACCCATGGAAAGAAGTGCATAAGAAGGCCTACTAAGTACTAACAGCAGTGATGACATCAGAGTACATTCAAAATGATGGTATAATAAATTAACAAGAAATTTTTTTTTTTTTTTTTTTTTTTTTTGAATGGCTACTTTCATTAAAACAAAAACAAGAACGTTTCACATTGTTTATTCAAAGAACACAAAAAACCAACCTTAAAGCTGAATGAGTGCCAATGTTTCATATTGTTTATTCAAAGAACAAAGAAACAAACCTTAAAGCTGAATGAGTGTCGCTGGAATGCCTCGCATAGTTGTCATCAGCGGAGTGTCCATTAGTGGTATCTGAATAATTGGGCTCTAACATCTTTGAGTTTTTGAGGTTTGAGCTTTTCTCTGGTAGAGAACTAGCTACAGTTTCTGTGACGTCAATCAAATGTTGTATCACTTCACATTGGCTGACGTCCATGTTAGCTTGTGAAATTTGTAGTTCTACCTGGAGCTTCTCATTTTCTTTTTGGAGGGCTTCATCAAAGGGCAAGTTTGGATAGGAACATGATATACTCTTTTTTAGAACCATCGTGTCATTTTTCGAGGGATCAGGCTTTAAAATTACATCTTGCACCTTCCTGTCCTCATCATCCAAAGTATACTCACGTTGATCTCTTTCTATATATTCCAACCGTTCCTGAAAAATTGAAAATAAAAAAGAAAAAGAGTAAGATACAAATAGATTTTACCGCAAGGCAACTAAAAGACAAAGTAGATTGAATGCTCTTGGTTATCCAGCATAATTATAACAAAAGGCAAACAACATTTACCACCAAAATGGCTATTCTGAAAATAGAACCAGAAGAAGTGACTGCACAACCGAAGTAAAGCGTTTCTGCTGTCCCTTTTCTCTTTTGTGTACTTCGGTGTTCATAGCAAATAAGCTAGGGGATATCAATCAAAGAACTGGATGTGTCTAAAATAACAAATGGACAACAAGCAAAACAGGTAAATTGGTTTCTTTCGAACATGTCTTACAAATTGATTGGCCCTTAATGCATGGCCTTTTCATTTAACATTGAGCCAATTTATAAAAATAAAAATAAAAATCAATTTACAAGAAGTGATTTCCAGTCACCACTATTACCTGACACCTGAAGTCACTTCCCTGTGAGCAAGCTTGGACAATGGATCTTTTGTCCCAAGTCTGAAGAATATTAACATTTTTAATATAAAACATTGCAATGCTAAACCCAGGATGTATTCCAGAAATATCACTTGCAGAACTGTAATATATATATATATATGAAGTCATTCTTGTATGATAAACGTACAGCAGAGCCATTTCTAGTTATATTGTCTGTGCAAGATCTCAATGTCAGAAAATAACTGGCACGCAGTAGGCAGATAGTTATACATCCATTGCAAAAGGCATAAGTGGCAGTATGTTAATTCCTTCGATTCCAATTGCAATTTGCAGCAGACACAAGCACCATTCCTTAACTCCATTAGGCCAGGTCTATGTAAGATCAAATCCACTCAAATAAAAACCTCTTCCCTTTATGGGTTCCAGTTGATCTGATTCAGTTCCAACTCTCGGATTTTATGCTCCATTCCACCATCCATGAAAAACAGAATCTCAATAAAACCATTGTTTTCCAATTCAAACATTAATACAATGTGATGATTACTAGGAGCACAGAAAACAACAGGCCTGACACAATGACACCATCGGATGGTAGCAACATAAAAGTCTTTTTAAGTGACCATCATGTATCATATGAAATCAATAATTTTTGTAAATTAAGCATATAATCTGAGTATCGTTCTCATCCATCCATCCCTATTCCTTTTTTCCTTCTAGCAGGTAACCTAACACTAACAGAAAGTAGATTCCAGACCCTTGATGCCTCCTTTTACATAAGTAACAATGGAGTGAGCAAGCAATGCTTCACACACAGTTAATCAATTCAGTACCAATTGTCAAAACTAAAGGTTGCCATCCAAAAGTTAGGAAAACGAGATGCTTCTACACCAAAATGACCCAATCAATCCTCATTAAATTTCAATTAGAATCTGTAACAATCACAATATAAGGTATAATGATGGATTCAGCCTAATGCTGTTCCCACTGGCATAATATAAGGTAGATGATGGAAGCCAACCTAATGCTATTCCCATTTACCCCACAGCAACAAGTACACTAAATATACAACCATTGGCTGTTCCAAAATCTCTCCTCGATGTGCAATATGGGGTACATCCAAATACACGCTCATTAAAAGGGTACTATTAAGACCAACAAAAGGGGAAAAAGGAATTAAAAGGGTTTATATTAAGACCAACACTAGGGAAGAAAGAAGGAAGAGGAAAAAAAAAAAAGTCTGGGTTGGTTTGGTTGATGATTGAGCTTAATTTCTGGACATTGGAGCTTCTCACATTGATAGTATTTTATTTACTGCTAAGGACCCATTTGCCTGCTTTGTATTGAATTCTTAGGAAGTAAAGAAGGATCCAGTGAAAGAGTAATAAAGAGGTGATTGAAGGATATAAGATCAAGATGTAGATTGGATTCTCGCATTGATATGATTTTAGCCACTCGGGTGATGGGTAGGTAGGAATTAGGATCTTTCATTGCCCACCAAAAGGGAGAGACTATTTGACTGCTCTTTGTAGGTCTTCACCTTTACCCTTTCAATTTTAGCCCCTCTGATAAGCAAGCACTTCTCAGAATTCCTAGGAATTCAATAACCATCAAACAAATGAGGCCCTACCCTAACACAAAAGGTGCTGAATCTTCCAGATTACATACCCCCACCCACCAAAGCGAAACCCCCCTTAACCTCTGCTTACAAAATACATCACTGTAGAAAATTAGACAAGAGAAAAAGGAGAGAGGAACAGAAATAGACCTTAAATCTCGCATTGTCGACAAGGGTAATAAGCGGAACAATTCGCAAATAGCGATCGATCTCTCCCTGCGCCCTCCTGAACTGATAAACAATGTTCCATCCCATGGCCAACAGATAGAGATAGCTCCGGTCCTGGCAGCTGTTGACTAGTATGTAGGACCTCCTCAAGGCATCTTCCAGCTGCTCCAACGGCTCCCGCGTCTCAGGATACTTCTTCAGCTCAGATATCTTGAGCTGCTCCAACAAGTTCCCTATCAGCTTCAGATGCAGAGCAAACTGCCTGCAGTTCTTCTTGTGCATGCGAGCCGTGCTCGCCGCCTTCACAATCATCGCAATCAGCCGAACCGCATCCAAGCCAGTGAGTTGCGCCACATTTGCAATTTCTCCCAGATGATCCCAATTCGACGCCATCTCCTCCTCCTTCTCCTCCTCCTCTCTTCTCCTCCTCCTCCTCCTCTCTTCCTCACTCCAAATCCTAAATCTCACACACACATCATAATAATCATAGCTTAAATAGATCCAAATTCACCAAATCTTCTTTCTATCCTTATGGTCAAGGGTTCAAAGATTGCTAGACAGCCTCCTCTTCATCAAAACTTCCCTCCTAACCAGATTTTCTGCTGGAATCCCTGCAAAAGGACCGATTCCGATAATTTGTCAGAGGAACTAAAGAAATCCGCTGCAAAACAACAAAAAAAGATCGAAAAAATCACAATTTCTTCACAGATTGAGCGTTTGGTTCCTGAAATCACTGAATTCCAGGCAGATCAACAGCTCTTTTGCAAACATCTCATGCAAAAGCAGATAAGAACTCAAACATCTTCCTCGATTTGAAATCCGAGCATGAAATTTACCATGCAACCATAAAACACCGCTGCAAACGAAAAATGAGCGAAAAAGCTCACAACTTTCGCACACAGAGACAGAGAGAGAGCGTTTCTCTGCAGCAATCTCGAGCTCTTCAGATCTTGAAAGAGAGAGGAATAGAACAGATTACAGGATTCACAGCTCCTGCAGCGAAATCACAGAAGAGAAAGCAGGAAAGACTTGCATTGCGCTCCTTCCACTTGCATTTCGTACGATCAAGAAGAGGAAAGAGAAAGAAAGAGCAAATACAGAGATTTCAAAGCTCCGTACGCAAGAAAGCACTGGAATCGGCCATGGAAAGATGTGCGAGTGCGATTGAGGTATTGGTCAGGTGTTGCAGAAGCTTCTGCATCTTCTGGTGTTTCTCTCTCTTTTTCTCTCTATCTCTTGTGTTGTGAGAGAGAGAGAGAAGAAGAAGAAGAAGAAGAAGAAGGAGAAGGTGGTTTTTGTTTGGTCAGTGAGTGGAAAAAGAGGAGGATAGGTATGATTTCAGTGATTCAGAGGCATTGCTTTTGGCGAAAAAGTTCGTGGGAGTTGCAGAATGCAGAAGGATAGAAGGCATTTTGTTGTGGGGTGGTGGGGTTTCGGTTTCTCTTTTTCTTCACCTTTTTTTTTTCCCTTCTTCTGCTGCTGTGGTGTTGCAGAGAGAGAGGCGGATATGTCTCTCGCACGGACTGGCTTTGGCTTCGGCTTTGTCTTTGGCTTTGTCTTTGGGTGTACACCGAGACTGAGAGGATGCTTGGGAAGAGAGGAAAAATTGGCGAGGGGTAGATTGGGAAAAGGCCTCGTGATTCGAGTATATTTACCTCTGGCCATTTTTGGTAATGAAATAAGAGATCTCTATGAATCATGACCCATCCAATCCAACCATTTGCACTTTACCATATCTACAAACTTCTCCTGATTTAGGGGGCTCTTGGAACCAAGATATTTTAAGAGATTTAGAATGTAATTTATTTATCTAAAAATAAGGTATTTTGATAACTTAAAAATTATCTTACAATGTTTGATATTATATTATGGACTTATATTGAATCTAGACCTAAAATCTCACTCCCTAGTTATTTTTCTGCCTTTCCGAGATGATAAATGATTCAGATTGTATGAATGTGGCCCATATGAATATATTTTTTAAATCTGTAGGGTTTGAAATTTTATATAAATCTCAACATTCATTATGAATTCATCAGCTGAAATCTAACCACCTAAATGTTTTTGGCCTTCTGAAGAGGACAAATAGTTTGGATGATGATTTAGGAGTACCCACAGGAATCCAAAGAATTGAAAACAGAGATTGATATATGATGAATCAAGTTTCCAAATTTGTGGGCTAACAAAGCTTGAAGCCTTGCCCCTCTTTTTGCCCGGATGGTGGGCTTTTTGTTAGAGGAGCTGACCCGACTTGTAGGTCCTTTTTTTTTTTTCTCTCTGGTACTTGTGGGTTATTGCTTTGGAAAGCTTTAAACCTTGGACATTATTTTTTGTATCATAGAAGCTTTAAACCTGCAATGGTATCTCAGACTTCATTATGAATCAATGGCTGATATTTGTTCCCCAGCCCATTTTAGACTAAAGAAGATGAACAATTGGGTTCGTAATTTAGCGACCCATAAGAATCAAAATCTTGAGAAAACTGGCGCGCCCAAAAAACAAAGAAAGTAAAACTCACTATAGCTCCACCTTTTCTCAGTCATGATTCTTTATGAGATCTGATGGGGGAGTGTGGAAGCTGGAAATCATCAATTTTGAGACTTTGGAAATCTAAAACCCACACTATTGGTTTTTAACAAACATGGGTTTTCTTTTGCATAGAGGAAAATCAAAGAGGACTCCTCAATGATGATGCTTTTCAAACGTGCCCTAAGTGTCTTTGTCGTTTCTTATTTTTCATGTCTTCATTGTTTAATTGATTTAGAGTCTGGATACTCTTATCACAACTATTACACCCTTCTAGTGTAATAGGTGTCCAAGATTCCATCATGGGACCACATAATGATAATTAGGACCGTTCAAGATGAATGTCATCCCCCTCTTGTAACATATTCTCATATTTTAGTTCAATAGGAGTGGGTCCCACCTCTCGATTGAGCACATTACTAAAACATAATTAATGCTAACATTAGCTGCCTGGTCCAATTTTCAATAGTGGGTTCAATCTTATGATTGGACCTATTCCTATTGGACTGAGATTTGAGGATGTATTAAAGGAGGGGGCGACATTCATCTTGGACGGTTCGGACTATCATATGTGGGTCAGTGGTAAAGTTTTGTAAACCTGTTACATTGGAAGCTTGTAATAGTTGTGGCAGAGGATCTGCACTCTTTATTTGTATATTTGAAAGTACCTTTATATTTTCCATGGTTATGAAAATGACTTGAGCTCTAATTTAGTGAAAGATTATAATACTGGTCATATGACAAGGCCGGGGTGGGGCTACTTGGTTTACAGTGGGGTCAATTGACCCCACTAAGATATGAAACCATATTTAAAAAAAAGTTCTTGATCCCACTCAATTTAAAAGTTTGACCCCACTGTAGTACTTGGTTAATTTTGGAAAAAAAAATTTCAATTTTTAGATGATAAGTGTGTTACAATCAATACCTCCAAAAATAAGTTATTCCCATAAATAAAACCCTAATTACTCCTAGCCTCTATCTTAGCCATTCAGCCCTTGGAAGAAGAAAAGAATAAGAAGCAGAAGAGGAAGAGGAAGAAGATTCTTATTGCTTAACCATAATGGATGAATGACTATTTGGTCATATATATTGAAAATGATGTGTTTGCTAGTGTTGATAATGAAGCTATTATGCAACGATTTCAACATATGAAAACCCATCGAGGGCAATTGTTGTTTTTATGTATTTAAAATTTCTTTTTGGATTAAGAACTATTCGAAATAATGTTTTAAAATTTTTATTTATTTTGTTTGAGAATTCAATATTGTCTTTGTCGGATTCTCAAAAATAGATTGTTTGAGAATTTTATATTATGTTTGTTAAATTATCGAAAGTAGATGACAACTGTTGATAAAGGAAAAAATAAATTTATTTGATTTGCGGAAGATATGTCTTTTGTTGACCTTTGAGAATTTTATATTATGTTTGTTAAATTATCGAAAGTAGATGACAAATGTTGATAAAGGAAAAAATAAATTTATTCGATTTGCGGAATATATGTCTTTTGTTGACCCCACTGACTCAAATTCTTGGAGCCGCCCCTGTGACAAGGAAGACCCCTTCCTTGTGTTTAATTCTTATGTGAAAGTCTCACCTCCGGGACTCTCATATAAGGATGGTGTGTGACACTGTGACCATCCCTAAAAGCAAGAATACGTTGCATTAAGGCTCCAACCAAAAAAATTTCAAACCAGTTGTGAGGGAGTGTCCTCTGTGAAAATTTCCCTAATACTTATATTACCTAAAAATACCAGATTGAGTCATCCTAAGTCAGGTGCCTAAAAATACTTAATACTTATATTACCTAAGAATTGTCTAAAAAATGAAAGCTTTACTTGACTTATACTAATATAGTAAAGTGCCAAACGGGCCCGAGTAACTGAAATATAGACTTGGTCAGGTATTTTTTTTAAATAAGTTGTTGGACCAATGGTACAGGACATGGTATTAACCTATATCCCCATAATCAATCTCTAAGCTGCTATATAAGGTGAAATGCCTCAACTAGGCGTGACTTATTTAACTTTATGGCTGACTTGTTTGTATTGAATACATAGGAATTCATGCCCTAATAAGTGGTTTAAAAATGAAAACCAAAGGTAAATATCCAGCATCGATTATCTAACAAACTTTCCTATGCATTTTATGTAAACAAAGAGAATGTTTTAGGTAGTACCTACTCAACCAGAGTAAACAGGAGTCAAATGAGTTTTACACACAGGGCCTTTAAATAAAACTAGAGAATTAATATATGTTCAGAGCTTCTTGACCTTCAGACAAGTATTTCCAAACTAAAATAAAAATGGAAACATACAACTTTATTCTTATAAAAATATGTACTAGATTTACAGGTGGGTTCCACACTTGAATGATTCGTAACTGTGGGTATGATGTGCCATGCTGCCAAAAGAACAAATCTTAAAAGTTTAATATCCTAACTTTTTGGTCTTTGGCTTTTTATGTATGTGTCTCATTGACCCAATTCCAGTATCCACAGATAGTGAGGCCACACTGCAGAAGGCATCATCAGTAGAGAACAGGATGTGTTTCCCATTTCAACCACGCCAAGTTGGATCCCACCGTTTACTTATATCAGAAGACACAATACTTGCGGTCGAGACTCCCAAGTCCCAATGCCCTGGCACCTTAAACAAAGGACGCATGGATCGACGAAAGGCACCTTGCCGGTGTGCTCATTTGGTCATTTCTAACAAAATTTGGAGACGGATGGCACTGCTAGGGCACCCTTGTCCACAGGAAAATTAATCTTCATTTTTTTTTTTTCTTTTTACTATTAGAGGATACCCAATCTTTTGGGATGGACTAATCTCTCCGGACTCAGAAGGAAGCCGGGTATACTCCCCCAGTATAGTGGTCCTAAGCCAACTGAGCTACCACTTGAAATTTATAAGCAAATCTTCATGAAAGTAACAAATGAGGAGTCAGTTTTTGGGTTCCATTTTTCCATATCCCTTCATACAAGAGGACCCTTGAAAGAAAATTAAAACTTTCAAAAGGATTTTATGGAAAAAAAAAATCTTTACATGCCCAATGAACGAAAAAGGCTCTGATAGATGTTTATGAACAGCAGTGGCCCAGTGGGTCAATCTTGTGTTATTTTTTATGGCGAATTCAAGCATCGATATCTACGCTTCTTCCACAAAGAGTACCTCTCTCTTACTTCTCTTTTGTTGCAGCAACCCCATCACACCAGGTAGATCTTCTTCACCGAATTTCTTCTTTCCTCCTTCCCTTCTCCCTTTCTCTTCAATCAGTGTCACGACCCGGGCCCGAGATCTGATTACTTCGGACAGACCCCGAGTCGCGATGATCATACTTACTCCCGTAAATCCTGAATTAACAGAAGTTAAGACAAGACTCACAAGGGATATCAAAACATAATACCTGTCAATGTACAATGTGCGGAAAACATGTATATATACATTGACTACAATTAACTTTACACGAAAGTGAAGTTCCCTTATACAAATTTACAGTTCACTACAACCAACACTGCACACTTAAAATACAATGCAGTTGGTATTTAATTACAATCCAAAATTCTCTATTACAAAAATATTCATTACAATCGCCCTCCGACTACGCCCACTCCGCTAAACCTCCTGAAGGTAACGGACGGGCCTCCTCCGCAGGCGGCGCGGCCTCGGCAGGACCGGCACGGGCATCTGGGCCTGTGACATCATCAATAACACGTGAACACGAAGGTTCAACAAGATACATGCATTTTCATGATTCTTCATGGTATTTAGCAATTCTATACAAGAATTCATCAATGCAAGAACTTAACAGTTCTATATAACCTACTTCAATTCCATAACAAAAATCTATGTCAATCATATCCTTTCATTTCATTCATTTCGTTCATTTCGTGTCTTCCAACGGAAGCAGTGTAAGCACAAGGCGGGAGGGCAAACCATTCATGGCCTAGGCTTCAAGATTATTCAATTTTCATTTAGTCAATTTAATTAAGCACAAGGCGGAAGGGCAAACCATTCATGGCCGAGGCTTCAAGATTGTTTCACTTTACATTACATGACTTTTCACAAATGGTGGAAATTTTTCAGTGTCTTGATCAGAGAGCACTGGCATTCCACGAGGCTCCGGAACGCCCCTCACATCTACTGCAATAGGAATTATTCATTTATTCACTTTACTGTCACCTTCAGTGACTATTCATTTCATTTCATTTCATTAATTCAATTCGTACATTCTGTTATTTCGTGCATTATGTCAATGAAGTTCACCTCTGTGTCACTTCATGGATTCTATTCATTTCTAATCAATTCTGTTCACACTTCTAAGCCAAACCAACGAGTGAAGCGTTAGTTATCCAATGTACGTGTTATTTTCGATGAATGTCACTTTATGTATTTGATTTGTACATTGAGACGACCTTCGCTAACACTTATGTAGGCTTAGATATTAATATAGAATAGCCTGTGCGTCTTAGGCTTCATTCCCATAATCTCTCTGAGTTTGACTCAGCTGTCGGTTGGCCTGTCGGCTAACCGACAATACAACGTCGGCTAACCGACACTTTGTCGGTTCAAATTCCAGAAGTTGGATTTCCATTCCACTCTCTGATACATTTGTCGGTCAGGCCTCGGTCAGGTGTCGGCTGACCGAAGATACCACGTCGGTTGACCGACCTATTATCGGTTCGAATTCCAGAGAGCTGGAATTCACTGAGACAGATTTCAGATCTGTCGGTTAGTCCGTCGGTTGACCTGTCGGTCGACCGACACTCTCATGACGGCTGACCGACACAACGTCGGTCAGAATTCTAGAGAGCAGAAAACTCTCTGAGACAACTCCCAGAGCTGTCGGTTCACTCGTCGGTTGACCGTCGGTCAACCGACACTGACCCAGAAGCTCAGTTCTGAGCTTCAGATTTTCTGAAGTGAAACTTCAGGATTTGAGTCAAATGGACTCCAATCTCTCTAAAACACTATAAATCATAAGAATACATATGTACTTGCCTTTTGTGAAGGTTGAATGGAGAATAAACCTTCCTTAGCTTGTAGTTCCAAGAAGAAAACCTCAAGTCCAAGCTTCACACCTCCAAAATTTGTAAACAAGTTGAGGAAGATGAAGTAGAGGATGAAAGCTTCTTGAAAACACTTGCAGACTCCTTGTTTACCTCTTGAGTGAGTGAGATTGGAAGGAAAGAAGAGAAAAAGCAAGAAGAAAGGTGCCTAGGGTTTGAAATGCTTTGGAAATGAGATAATGATCTCGTTTGAGTTCTTTTAGCTTATATAAGTTAAGTAATTGCATTTAAGTCCACTAAACTCACTAAATTACAATTTAAGTCAAATGAAGGGTCATTTGACCGGATCTTCGTCAAACGACTTTGAGCCTATTATAAAAGTTGACGTACTCGTCAAGATACACGCGTTGGTATCAAGAGTTTCCGTATTCGACGAAACACGCGAAAATTCGTATTTACATAAAAGTCCTTCATTTCTATGTTTGAGTCTAAAACTCCATTTAAACCATGCAAATCCATTCTTTACCATTCCATTAAGCCTAATTCATTCATTTGAGGCTTATTCCATATCATTTGGTCATAAACCATTATTAGCTCAATTAACCTCAGTTAATTAGCCTTAAGCATAATCCATTCACTTAAACTTATTGAGTTTAGTCATCAATCACCATTAAACTAGTTAAATACGATTAACTAGCACTAAATTCACTGAACTAGAGTTAATCTTGATTAACTCGGGACGGGACCTTACAATCAGATAGGCCAAACTCTCATTTCATCACCCGTTGGTTCTCGCACTCGCCCCTCAAAATTTGCATGAAAGGATAGGTTGTCCCCACGCTGTAGATCCTTATGTGTGTTTCGAATCTTGATCCACAACGACATGGCTAACGCAATGGTGGCCATGGTTGCTGCCATGAAAGTCCAATTCACTAATCTAGAGTTGATTGGACAAAGGTTCTTAGATGATAGTCCAATTCACTAATCTAGAGTTGATTGGACAAAGGTTCTTAGATGATGAACGAGATGAGAAGATGTAGATGTTGGTTTAAGTGGAATATAGATATAGGATTAAACAAGAGAAAATGATGTTTGACTGCGTCGAGGCTGAAGGCGTTGAGGAGGATGGGTTGGGCGAGATATGGAGTGGTGAGATGGAGAAAAGAGAGGGAGAAGAGGAAGAAGGAAAATGAGGAACAAGCCACAAGTGTCTTATCGATGCTCAAATGAGCCCCAAACCTGGATGAGCGTCGATATGGACGTTCCACGGTGAAGAAACGAGAGCATACATGAGTTTATAAAATTACAATACAGACCGTTTCTCCAAGTATCCAAATCATCGGAAAAAAGGGGTCTAATGACATCAGATTGGTTCGGACTGAAATTAAATCCGCTATCCAATGAGCCCAAACTTATTAAATTCTTCTAATGTTACGCATCCCTCATAAAAATAAAATTTTCAAATTAGTCTTTCTAGGAGTGTCAATTGACTCGACGCCCAAGATGAAACAAAATAATTCTCTCTCTTTAGAGTTGAAAAATGGTTGGAAAGAAAACAAACCAAATCTCTCCTTTCTGTATCCACATCAGTATATGGACCCCACATCTTTATTCTAACTCTAACCCATTTCATCTAAAAAAAAAAAGAAAACGATTGGTATGAGTACCCCTCCTCTCAATGAGTACGTCTCTTCATGGTGAAACTCCCCATCCTATTAGTTCCGCGTCTATGCAACTTTCTCTCTCCTTCTCCCTAATAAGGTAATGTTTGGAAAGAGGATAAAATGGAGGAGATGATAACAAAGAGGGGAAAATGGAGGAAAAGTGAAAATTAAGGGTGTTTGGGGAGGGGTTGGGCTTGGATGCAGCGGTGCTGCATGCTACTACTATGCAGCTTCTTCCTCTACCAATTAAATGTGAAGAGATGAATTCCAAGAACAACATTTTCCTACTTATACTCAACGCATGCATACCTTTTCTATCCATAAATGCCCTTACTAATTTCTTATTAAAACCATTTCCAATACAACCCTTTACAAACTCTCAACTCATGATATAAAAGGTGGGTCTCATTTATTATAATTCCTAAAATATAATACCATATGATAATTTCCAAAGGTGGATCCATGATAGAATTTCTTATAGTGAGACCCAAATTCATATTAAAAAAGGGGTCATACCTTTTAATTTTTGTATTCAAGGTGGGCCTCATTCTATTTTCTAAAGGTAGGTCTCATGTAATTTATAAATATCAATAATAGGCACATCTTAACATCTAAATTACTCAAAATCATCATTCTATAAGAAAAAAAAAATTAAGTTGTTAGATAATAAAATAATATTCTGCACATCTTAAAAGAATAATGAAGCACTTAAATAACAAAATATATCTTACTCATTTGAAAAGAAGTAATTAAGCGGTTAAATGATAAAAAAATTACACATTGTAAAAGAGATAAAAAAAATTAAACAATAAGAAATATGGCATGGGATCAAGTTTTATCTGAGTTTAGGTACATATTCAATAGGTGGAAGCTTAGGCCTCCATATTTTTCATCCAAGAAGTTTAAATTTAGGATATATATGTTGAGTTCAGACCTAGACTTGAATCAAATTAACTTATATGAATGAAAATGTTAATTGGAGTACCTCAACCATAAGATTGAGCGTGTTTTTTCAAACATAACACTAAAAAGAGAAAAATAAGAAGAGTCGATTTTCACTTTTAACACGTAACTACACTGTCCAATGATTTCTTGCATGATGTGTGAACTGAGGAAACTCCATTTTATATATTGCATAAGTCATTCAACTATTGATTTAAAGGATTTCGTTTGATGAGCTATAGAGAAAGGGAGGAATCTAAGTGAACGGATAATAGCAGTCTTCCAATCAAAAGGTTAAAAAACACATCAATCTTAATACATTGAAAAAAAATAAAAAACTTGTCTCAGTGGAAACTCCAACTATATTATATATCCACAATACCAACAGATTGTTCATGTTTTTAAAACATGATTAAAATGAAAAAATAATATGTGCAATGTATTTATTAATCATTTCATTGCTTAGTTCTTCTTTTAAAATGTGAGTCGCATGAGTACTTACGTTCTTTCGAAAGTAAATAAATCAACAGTCAAAGCTAAAATATTTCACTATTTCATGCTAAATCAAATAATTAAATTTACTCATGAAATAGTGAGAATTTTAAATAAACACAAAGTATGGGAAGAGATGATCAAGCACGGCCTTTTTCTAGTGATTTTAAACCACATTATGAGGCCCACTTTAGTTGCATTCACGCATGATCAATGATTAGATGAGGCCATTATATGAATTTCTTATGGTTAAAAGTTTTCTTCGTTGATAGTTGCAACCATATCACTTTGAGATATTCTAGTTTGAGCTTTTATTGGGACAAGTTATTTTATCAACAAGTTTTCAAAATCCGCCAAATTTTAACAATTAGATTGGATGATTGCTATTATTCATTTGCTTAGATTTTCTTTTCTTTAGAGCTTATCAAACAAATTCCACTGAATCAATCGTCAAATAACTTATGCCACATATACAATGGAGATGTTTTACCTCACATATTATCTAACGAAATCGTTGTACATTGTAGTCATGTGTTAAAATAAAAATAGATTTCTTTTATTTTTTGTATTTTAATATTTTGTTTAAAAAATATGCTCATGGTTGATATTTCATTCATTTAAGTAAGTTTTCCTATTAAATACCTGAACCCCGAATAAAGCTTAAGCCCATTCCATATTTTTATTATTTAATTGCTTGATCATTCCATCTCATTGTGTAATTTTTTTACCGTTTAATTGCTTAATATTCAATTAAAATGGGTAACATATTTTTTGTTTGTTTAATATCTTCATGATTCATTTAAAATATGTTGAATAGTTTTTATTCAATAGATTAATTATATTTTTCTTATCATATAATAGAATGATGATTTTAAGCGGTTTAGATTTTACAATGTAAGCCCATTATTAGTAAATTGGACCTACCTTTATGAAATAAAACAGGAGGGCCACGTTTAGGAATGATGTCATATGTGAGGTCCATTTTTAATTATGGTCCATTTTTAAAAATTATAATGTGGGATGTGCATTTAAAAGTTAGAATATGAAATCCATCATTTTGGAATTACATATGGCTCACATCTTATAGAAATTAAAAGGCATGCCACTTTTTTATTGTGGATATAGGTCCCACCAAATAAACATTATAACATAATGAAATTAAAATGTGGCCTTATATTTTAGGAATTATAATAAATGGGTCCCACCTTTCATATCATAAGTTGAGAGTTGTAAATATCAGTCTTTTCAAAGTGTTTTGGTTAAGGAATTGGTAAGGGTATTCTTGGAAAAAAAATATGCTTATTTATGTACCCATGTTTTGATGAGCAGTAGAAACATGCCTGTCTTGAATTTACCCCTTTATATCGACGTGGCAGGCTCTCATTGGGTGGAAAAAGACGCTGCATACTATTAGTATGCAGCGTCGCTGTACCCAAGTCCGCCCTTTGGGGAGGGGGGAGGGAAAGTGGGGGGAAAATGAGTGTGGGGCTCACTCCAAAATTTTCCCCTCAAAAGTGGAGGAAAATAAGGGAAAAGTGAAGAAATGACTAAACTACCCTTTGGTCCTATTAAAATTTTTGCAAAAATAAGGATAAAATGGTAATTATCTCTCTATCTCACAAACAAACAAAATTATATTTTTTTACTTTTCTTCCCCTCACTTTTTGACTATATTTTCCTCCCCTGCCCTCCCCTCCCCTCTTCCCAACCATAAACTCTCACAAAGTTGTTTCCAATTTATTGAATGATCCGAGAACAGAAACCATACCTTGATTGTAACAGTGGTTGATGCTCGTACGAATCATTTATTTTTTATAGGATTTAACCGGAAAAAACACTTAATGCGAACGTGTTACGCAATGAAACACTTTAGCCATTGGTGCACCAATTAGAGCAATTGGGCCCAATTTTCATTTTTTTTTACCAATTTGTCACATCGTCGACGACGACCTTATTTACACTGAATAAGGTCAGTGATGACCCTGTCCTCGATTTTTTCTTGTGTCATAGAAATAATACTCAGAAAAACATTTTGGAATCTAGCTAACAAGAATTCTACCAAAATCTAATGAAGACTTCCAATCAAGTTGATCACCCTGAAATCTCTTATGCACTCCTCACCTGCTCTCTTTGAAATAAGAGCGATGAAGCCCCAATAAGCTTAGACACTTGCATCTATGATGAAACTCTGACATGAAGTCCATTACCTCCTCCTTGGTCTCTTCTAAAAAATGCAATAAGAAGGCAATGGGAAAACCATCCGGTCTACTAGGAGGCAAAAAACACTATTAGCTTGCTCCTCCTGAAAGTCCTTCTCTGACCAAACTACCTACTCCTCACTAATATGATCAAACTCCAAATTATCTAGGGATAGAAGATCCCATTTCTCCTTAGCATAAAGAAGCTTGAAACTGCCTCCTGCTTCCAAACCATTTATCTTCATCATACAACATAAAAATCTTGTTGGATCAAACTCAAGACGAGGTCAACCCATGGAAAAAAATTTATATTCCTATTCCTCTGTATAATACATTTACATCGAAATCTCTGCCTACTTTAGTTTCTTCTTCTTAATCTTTTTCTTGTGAAGATCCCTTGGAAAAAGCCTACAAACCCACTCAACTTTTTACTGCTAACTCCTTTCATCATGCATGTTCAATGCATGTATCTATAGCAACAAACTGGCTTTGACTTGATTAATAGCCCTAACAAGATAATTTGCCCCTTTTTTTATCTTCTTATCCTTGAGGGCTTTCAATTTCAAAACTAATATACATCATGCCAACCCTTCCACTCTGATTGCACTATTCTTGGATCAAATTCAAAAAATAGGGTTTTTCAAGCCACATAAGTTCAAACCTTAAGGAATCAAGAACACAGTAGTGACCCAGAACCCACCTTTGTGTTCTTTTTTTTTTTTTTTTTTCCTTTTTTATAAGCGGTAAGGTGATTTGTAACATTTCTCCAAAAATGAAAAAAAAAAAAAAAAGGTATATTGATAGAGATAGTTTTCACAATGCCACCAAACATATAATTATTAGTTTTCACAATGCCACCAAACATATAATTAGAAGATGGTCAATAACTTATCCATTAAGGTGTCAATAGATGCATATAAAAACTTAGACTGAAATATATAGAAATCCATATTTTGCAAGCTTGACTGCCTCATGATGGAAAGAGATATACAACATCTTCAACAATTCTCTAATTTCATAAGAATGAAACCAAATACTACTCATCACCGAGCCC
Organism: Umbellularia californica; assembly: GCA_028538565.1. NCBI lineage: Eukaryota > Viridiplantae > Streptophyta > Magnoliopsida > Laurales > Lauraceae > Umbellularia > Umbellularia californica. The sequence continues at coordinate 59,039,424 of JAPQWN010000007.1, forward strand.
CTCTAGCCAAACCACAAAAAGTTTGATCCATCACGCGTGGATCCATCCACATGGAATGCATGGCTGTAAGATGGGGAATCACCTTAGAACAGCAATACCTCCTATAACCCCATTGTCCAAAGGGAATGTGGGATAAACTGCCAATAAGATGACCACAAATCCTAAACCTTTCTTTAAAGGTACAGATAAGCTAAAAATAGGAAGAAAAAGGAAAATGATTGAAGGTTGACACCCAGTAGGCAAAAATAGGGAGAACTGGTGTGGAGCAGGTTTCAATTCAAACAACATCATTCTTCAAACATGATCCACCCACTACAGGACCCACCAGTTAAATATCACCCATCACACACAGACACAAACAACAAATGCCACATTGACCCAAATAGAAACTCTACCACATCACCACCCTCACACATTACTAACATCACCTTATTTTATAAAAGGTTAAGTCATCGCCGACCCGTACTTGAAAATTTTGCCACAAGCCTCTTTGAAAAGTTACAACTTTTGGTAAAAAAAATAGAAACCTGCGTCGGTGATAACCTTATTTTACAAAAGGTAAGATCATCGCTGACCCGTACTTGAAAAGGTAAGGTAAGGGCTATATAGAGTTTGCGGACAAGGTAATCGCTGACCTTATTCAGTATAAATAAGGTCGGCGCCGACGATGTGACAAATTGGTAAAAAAAAAAAAAAGAAAATCGGGCCCAATTGCTCTAATTGGTGTACCAATAGCTAAAGTGTTTCATTGCGTAACACGTCCGCATTAAGTGTTTTTTCCGGTTAAATCCTCTATTTTTTAATGAAATGCATATGCCGACGTCTATATTTCCTCTTTTGGTGGCGTGGCGTTCCTCAGAATGTGTAAAAGCCACCCTATGAGACAATGAAATTAACTACGTTGAACTATTTTAAACCCGCCCCTAAGTAAATGGCATTTTGGTAATTTGTATAGTTATCGAGGTCAAGTTGTTACCTCGAACTTTATGCCAAAAACATTTCCTCCTGAGGCCATGGATATCACATGCGGATACATGTTATCCACACTGACCACTGTTTTTGGTGAGGGTATAGTGGTAATTAAGTAGGTAGAGAAAAGGTTCTTAGATGGGCCCAGCCCATCAACATCACTGTGCACCTGAGCCGTCCAAGATCCCATTTCTAGCAACCGTCCTGTGGGCCCCACTATAACTGTGTGTAGGTCCATTAAAGCAAGCACTCTTGCTCCCATTGGAGTTGGTCACGTGCCTATCGCTATAAATAAGTCGCTCTCCGAACAAGACGGTATCCAATCATAGACCGACGTGTCATCGTCTTTGCTGTCTGTCTCTCTGTCTTTTCCCTCTCCATAAGTGCCGTCTTTCATGCGATGAACTGCCGGAAATTGCGAGCTATCCATTTGATGGGGCCCACTTGTTAAAATTATCTCAAAAATGAATGCATCACACATTTGACCCTAGTAAAAAGAGTTCTCTGAGAACATGGATTCAAATCATTTTGTCACCTTACATGAGAAGCACCTAGAAATCCAATTAAATGGTTTAACCCATGGACATGAAAAATTGGAATTAAAACTTATTTTAAGTTTTGATTTATAAATGGTTTCGGATCCGAATCCATACAGGATTAATATTGCAAACTGTAGCAAAACTTAATTTTTGTTGGGCATTTTTATACGTCCTTTATTCTTAAAACTGATTCAAAATGCTTTTAGACTATGTGAATTGTTTTTCCCACAACCAGTTCAAACAACATAAAGAGGCATTGCCTCATTTTTGAGATAGCTTAGGAATCATGCCCATTTCAAATAGATGAAATTGTCTGAAGCGTGCAAATCCACTTTGCTATAGTGGAATGAATGGTCTTTTTGGGATCTTCCTAAATAGCGATATGAACCGTTGGAAATCTTTCCAATATCAAACGTGGCTACAGGTTCGTTGTTATAAGTCGAAATTTTTTTTTATTTTAAAAGAAAAATTGAAAAAAAGTCGGAATCAATTTTGAAATTGAATCTCAACCCTCCAGTTGGAACCAGTTTCAAAATCGAATGTAAGACCTCTAATTGGAACCGAGTTTGGAATTGGTTTTGAGCTGAAACCGATTTCTTCGCGCATCCACAAACACAACTCCAATTTGAGTCACTCAAAATCACTTTTTTTAAATCATATGCTTTAAATACTAGTCTCACTAAATGTTAATTCATAAAAAAGACTATTTGGTTGTACTTTACCTTCTAATAATCTTACTAAATTAATTAAATTTAAAGAAACTAAATTATGAAAGGTGCCTAAGATCCACCAATGGCCATAAAATAATTTCCATTTGATAGAAAATGACTAAGCAATCCTTGATATGAGAAATAAAAAGAATCTTATGAATGTCGAGAGCACCATGGACCTACATCTTTACCTTATATAATCTTCACTTCTCACCTTTTGAGTTTTCTTTGGTCGGAATTTATTGGAATTCAATTCCAGGAAAACAAACAAATGCCATTCCCTCTGCTAATATATCATCAAATTTCAGTTCAAAAGAAATAGGTCCCAATGGTGGAATCACTATCACGATTGTTCAACCAGTGGACCACTACAACAACTATATATTAAGAACCACCTAATTATTTTAAATTCCAAAATATTATTATTATTGTTCCAAAAAGCTTCCTTATCATACACAAGGGCTTGTATAATGCATTCCACATCATCTATGTTTCTACTTTTTTTCAACACAAGCGACAGCATGCTAACAATATTCAGTAGTTGCTTGATTGCGGACAAGGCAACATAGCAACGACGTTCTACTAAACAAAAAGGAAGAATGTGAATGTAGGTGTTGGTTTTCCTTTCTCATTTTAGAGACATTGTCATTATTCTAAGTATAGATTAGATTAATTACCAAAGGCTCAAAACCCATCCAAGCAAAGAGGAAGATATACAATCATGTGACTTTGGCTGAATGAAAGGGTTTGACCTGTGTCAAACCTTAGCCAACCTATGATTAATCTAAACCACTAATGAGCTAGGCACATAGCCATTCCACAGGAATTTCTACGCAACGTTAGTATGCAAAAAGTGATATTTGGCTTTAAAAATTCTTTAGCACAAAAGATCGCGTCATTAGAGATAAATAACTCCAGCATGTTTTAGTTAAGGAAAGCCAAATTATTACCTTTTGAATCTCTAATGCCCAGACCGCATATTTAGTGAGTTTAGATTTGGATGGTGAATTGGTATTATGATGTGACTAGAGTTATTATACTAGATCAGATTTATAATGTGATGAACCATTTAAGATTTATGATGTGATTAAGTTATTGATGTTCACGTGACAAGAATTATATTAGGTAAGGTTTATAATGAGATTAACCATATTAAGATTTATGATGCAATTCATGTGAGAACGATCTCATGATCTGTGTAACCATCTGATTCAGGCTCCCTAAACTCTTATTCTAAAAGAATGCTGCAATATAAAAAAAATGTATTCCGATTGGATTGACTTGCGTGTGATTTGATGATCTCTTAATTAATAAAATGGTTGGCTCTGATGTGGTGACATATACGTAGGGCTCCACTGATTATTTTTTAAGCACAAACAAACAAGGCTTGTGTAGGTAATAAAGGAGGAACTGAGAAACAAATGGATGTTGGATTCATGGATCATGGTTGGGAAATGTAAGGAATAAGGTGTCACATGGAGAAACTTGGTACAAGATCTCTTATTTAAACCTCCAATAGAGAGATAATTATGCTAAAGTCATCTGCATTTTTAAAGGATATATGGAGTGATTGGGAAACAGCAAATCTTGCTAGCATAAAAGCACCAGGCCTTTAGTGCAGAGGAAGTCTTTTACTAAAAGTTTTTGTGTTGTTCTTTCAAAGATTCCAGTGACAGCATGAATGGGGAGTACATATTTTTATGATGTTACTTAGATGTAAGTGCCCTGCTGACATGGAATGGCACTAGAGATGGGAATGGCTAGGCCAAAATAGGTCACAGGTGGACCATCCCATTCCCTCCGAGCCCTTATTAGGGAAGCATTTACTTGTGATTTATTGAATTCCAGGTGGGTAAGAGTTTGTAGATTTTGAACTGAGTTGAGTTTCTATATTGTGTTTGGGCTTTTGCTATTATGTTCTGCCATATTTTATTTATAACTAATTTACATATTTTTTTTAATCGATTATGATATATAGAGCGTGTGTAGCACAATAGGAGAGGACATTTGACCAAGCTTGAGTGATGAGTTTGGAGGTTGTATAGGGTGGTGAAATTTGACCCCAACCTGCTAAACCTTGGGTGGCGTTGAGTACAGGGTGGGACAAATGTGAGTCAGTGTGCGTCCTGATTTAGCCAGACCAGTACCAAACCCAACCCATTTCCATCCTCCATTGAAATGGCAGTGGATGGTTATGGTGGGATCTACTATTGATGGCAATGCTGGAAATGTCTTAAATTATTGAAAACAAATGGTTAAGAGAACTTTTAAACTAGTAAAATGGAAGCAACAAAGGGTTGGTCACTTGGTTGGCAACCCCGCATGTCACCCGGTTGCCCAAAAAGCAATAAAAGAAAATCCTTACTTCATGATGTGATCAATATCAATTATAAAATACCGCAAGTGTACGGGTGTCTAGATGAGACAGTGGCAAGAACGGGTCGAACCCACAGGGAGCTACTTAAAGAAACTTTTAAATTAAGAAAACTAATTAATTAACAATTAAGAAAAGTTTTGAGTTCTTAGATAAAAAAATAAGCAACTAATTTAGAAATTCGAAATCTACAAATTAATGAAGGTGATTAGAGTATAGGAATCCAATAAGCATCCACCAATTATTTATCAAGTAACTCTAACTTGTTCCAATTTTACTTCAAATCAAAGACAAATCAATGTTTTTAATTTGGAAAATCTAACTTTTAAAATCCCTTTTTAATTATAAAAATTCAAAACTCAAGACTTCCTTCATCTCATAAAAGAATAAAAATAATTTAAGCATCACCTATCAAAAGTAAGCATAAACCATCAAAAGATCTAAATCCTAAGCATGGCCTATCAAACTTAAGCATGAGTAGTTAAAAACTAATTTTTATTTTTAGAAATAAAAATAGAGATTTGCCTAGGGCACGAAGACAAGTTTATTAATCATTAAGCACATAATCATGGAACGCAAATTAGAATTTCTAAACAAATAAAAAGACAATTACTTACGTTCATCCATAACTCTAATCAAGAAAATTAGCCCGCCATTGCAAAGAATGCTTCTTGATTTATCGTTAAAAATTGCATCTTTACAACTTCTCCTTCACAAATTTTCTCCTTCAAAATAAATCCTTAGACATGGCCCAAGGCTACCAAAAATAAAAATAAACTAATGGAAAAGAAGAAAGGAAGAGAAAGGAATAGGAGAGAGGGAGAGCCTTGGACGTATGGAATGTGTTATGGGTCTCCATCATGTCCCTTTTTATGCTTTTTGCAAAACCCTTTTAGTAAAGAAATACCACCCTTTTAGGTCTATTTTTTCCTTATTTGTAGGTATTCTTTCTTATTCTCAAAGCTAACCTTTCTTTTGGAAAGACTTTTGGCTTTGAGATGATTTTCTTTCTTGGCTAATCTTTACATGGGGCCCCACAAGAGATGTGTTGCATTTGATTATCAACAGTGTAGATTTAATTGCAATCCTGTCTAAAATTGAACATGAAAATCTTCGGGCCCATAACTTTATCAATATAGCTTTGATTTATACATTATTGGGCTCCACGGATATCTACTCTAAATAAGCTTTCCAACAGTAGGTAAATTTCATCGATCCGACGGTCAGATTGAAAGTTATGGCCATTTGAAGATGAGTTATCTTGAGAAAAACGGGATTAACTTGTAAATTTTGATTTGCAATGAATTCTATCTCTACACAACTTTCATCTTTGAAAGGACATCAGATGTGGATGACTCAAACTCTTCTTCTTTTGTTCCAATCAGAACTGTACTCTTTGAATTATCCATTAATAATTTCAAATTTGCAACTACACCTGCCATGTGGGATATTTCATCTGCTTGGACAGTAGGCCCTATGAGAAGTCTTCTACTGTAGTTTGGACTCTTCACTGACATGATGAGTGGACCCCTCCTTTGATTAATTTGCATATGGCTTGTGTGTGGGGTCCACATGGTGAATTCTTCAATTTACTTCAATTCAGCAATGCTGGGCCCATGATGACAATGTGTGCTTGAAAGTAAGTTCCATGATAGAAGCCTGTAATTCTCATTTTCTACACATTCTAATTTAACACGTCAAATACTGAAGAGCTCATATTGAGGCGGGATCCATCCGGACAGAGTTCTACTCTAATTGGGACTCTTCGGAGAAAATTTGCAATACATTCTAAGTTAATGCAGAAAATGTATGAAAACTCACGTTTCTAGGTAAAAATGCATGAAATAATGAAATTATATGAATAATGATGCAATTCACCTAATTAAATCCCTAATTCAACCTAAAATGATACGTAAATGTGCAAATTCATGAATTCAACACTTCAATTTCACGCTCATTCCTAGAAATTTGAACAGATGACTCATTGTCTAACTTTGTCTTCGATTGTTTGGCTTTGCTGGTCTGATTGTTTTCTGTCGCTTGTTTCTGTTTTCTTAGCAATGCAATTCCTGCTTACCAATAAATAAATAAATAAAAATACAATTGATTTACACATTCATCAATTCAATGGTCTACATTATTTCCAATGGACAGAAACTTGTATGAGTGAAAAAAAAATCCCAAGAGGACATATGATGAGAATGATTTGAATCAAGCCAACGGGGCCCAACATAAGTTGTCATAGTGAGAATCCTTTGCATAATTCAGCATAAGAACATTTTCTCATTTGAAATATGTTTGGGGCTGCGTGCTAACTTGGTAAGTCCATGAACCAGGGAGTCTTCTCTCATATAACCATTCTATTCATACATTGGAAACATGAGAATTTTGGAAACTTCATTTCAAGAAACTGCCAGCTAGCAGTGCCCATGAGCCAGGCCCACCCTGGGCAGGATTCAGGGTGTGGTACTAGGCCAGTAATCTTGACTTGAGCCTGAGTAGTTTATTACCCACAGGTTGCAAGGACTGGTCCTGGGCCTTTTTTATTCCTAAAGATCTGGACTAGCCCAAGATAGGCTAGACTCCGGTCTGACCTTTACGACCAATGGTTTAAATCTGGGCCTGAATATTAGGCCTGATAATGCTCTGAGCTTAGACAAACTTTCACATAACCAAAAAAAATGTTGGTGATTTCTACCAGCCCTGTTGTCAAGATTCTCTATTTTTAGAAATGATTAGTGTGTCTCACTCATTAATGGAAATAGTATTTGATGCCATTTTCCCTGTAATGGGATCAAAATGTCACTGGTCTTGACTACTAAAGTGAGGATTCCAAGTCAAACAGCAGTTAGACAGGACAACTTTCGCATGCCTCAAATGAGCATTTCATGTAAAACTCCAACAACATCATCATCATACGCTTTACTTTCTTCTAAATCATTAGCCAAACAGTCACATGCAAAAGCAAAAAAGCACATAACAGTCATGAGCCAGATATCCCTCCTTGAAGATCGGGGTTTGCAAGATGGCCCCCACTATGGATTTTCCAATGAATTAGGTGTCTCCTTATAATTATTGGGCTTAAGTGTGGCTCAATTGCCACACCTACATGTGGGTCCCCTATTTTAGATGACCAACTCACTTATGGAGATATCTTTATAAAAATATCCTTATGGAATTATAAGAATTCATATATTAGTAAGTCTCCTTATCGATATATCTTCGGTGTTTAAGGAAATTTGGTAACCTCATAGAGTTTTCTATACTATTGGAGTCTAAATCCTAATTTAATTAGGATTCCATGATGGGAAGGGAGTTGTCTACCAAAAACCTATATAGGATACTTTAGGGGCTACAACTCCTTCCTATACCAATACAATTATCCTACCGAAATCATTTAAAAAGGCTATAGTGGAGGAATGTAATAAACCCCCAATGAAATATAGTTATTTAGCTCAGGCAAACGCAATAGAGTCATGTATACGATTATTTTCACTACACAAAAAATCGCCATTAGGATTGGTTTTGAACCGTTTCTAATGGTATCAAGAACGGTTTTAAACTGTTTCACAAAATGGTGTACCTATTTTTTTGGAATGGTCTGAAACCATTCCAAAATAAGCATCCCTATGGTCCATAATGAGGAGAGGAGGAAGAGAGCGCATAGATTTGAAAGAAATCGATCATGGATGTGAATTCCAATCTTTCCTCTTCTAATCAAAATCCTAGAAGGTTGGATTTAGGTCTGCGCTTTTTTACATTTTCGTGAAAGGACTTCCATACAATTATACCAACTTAATTCACATTTAAGTAAGCGCATATGACACATTTGACTATAAGCGAGGAATTTGTAAGGAACTGTATATTTGAAGATCTCTCAACTTTCCTGGAACAAAGATTCCTAATTGAGGATTGTATAGCAGAGAATCTCTCACGTCAACATCTGTGTGTATTGATGTGCATTGGCGAGAAAGATTGGTATCAATGTGTAAGTCAGCAAAAATGATGGTTTTCAAATTTGAAGTCTCAAAAGATGAGAGTTTCCAGTGGCCCAAATCCACCAAATATTGATTTATCATGACTACAAAACTGATGAGGAAAGCTGACAATAGAAATTCTCTCATTTTAGCTGAAGTGTCATATGCATAAAAGCACCTTTTCGACCAATTTGAGAACACAAATAACAATTTTAACTATCATATCACCACTGCTGATGTGGCATGTTTAATGGTCATACATTGAAAGTGATGGCCATGAATTGAAATGATCCTAACTCCCCTAGGTCATTCCCTTTTTAAAAGATCACTTATATCTGACCATCCATCAAAATCCTAGGTTTGTTTTAGGTACCCAAAATTACACATTCTGCACTGATGTTTTAGTCTTCCACCATATCAGACACCATTGTGGCCCGCTGGGAGTGATAGAGATTGGGTGAACTAAATGATAATATAATCTTAAAAAGCACTCCTCCGGGAGACCTGCGTTCAAGTCCGGCAACGGAACAATTTTTGTCCCCTCCACCAAAACTTTACATCTGACAATTTTACATTTGACAACCTGTTTGGTATATATTTACCAAAAACGAGAAAACACTGTTTGTTAATATGGCACTCATTGATAGCAAGCATCCAACTGATTTAACACATTTGAGGCCCACCGATGCTATATCAGATCCCTTGTACCACAAGATCAAGGACCCTCTGATCTATAGAAACAGAATCACTATTTTGAAGCTGTAAATTTCACAGACGAATAATCTTCGAGTGAGATTTGGCAGTCATCTAAGGTCTATTTGTGCGTAGCCGTGGAAGAGTAAATCTTTCGCGGCTCTAGGTTTTCAATGGAGTAGATAGAAAACTGCCTCTTTTCTAATGGGGTTGTAAACAGGTTGGTTCCGATCTGGGTCTATAGTGGACTCGGAACCGAAATAGTTAAGAAGAAGGTGGAATCGGATTTAGGCCCGGAACCGTTTCGAAACTGGTATCTTGGTTCCGGAACCGGAACAAGAACCATATATGGGACCGGTCTTGATTCGGGTCCGGGCCTAGATAGAGAATGATATTAAAAAAAAAAAAACTTTTAGGAAATATTTTTGAAAATTGAGGTAATAAGTCGGGTTTCGGGTCCAAAGGTCCGAACTAAGGTGGACCTGGACCCATTTGCTTATTGGGACCTAAATAATGACCCACACCCGGTTTTTAATGGGTCGAAACCTTTAGGCAATTGGAGAATCAAGAACCCATTTACATCCTTACTCTCTAATGAGTAAATATAGCGAAAAATAGTTTTTGGGCTGCACCAAATGCCCATTTAAATCCGAAATTTTCTTTGCTGCACCAAATAGGTTACAGGGAGTTTCTCGGCGCCTAGTCGGCACCCCATTTCCACTGAAATGGTGCCTACACAAACAGACCTAGCCTCCTCATGTAGGGTAAATTTTAGGGTTTAGAGCACATTGCTGACGTCAGCACGGGTCATTTCTCTTGAAAATTTGGCGGGCAGATGCTAGAAATTCAAAGGATTACCCATCTCTTTCCCTCCTTTTTCACCCCCACCTCCCTCTCTGTCACTTCTGTTCCTGGGTTGGAGACTTGGAGTCTGTTGGGGCTCTTTTTACCTTCAAGGTATTAATCTTTTTTTTTTTTTTTTGAGTTTATGTTCATGAAGGCTTCATTTTTATCAGTTGTGTTTCTGTTCTTGTTGTGTAATCAATCCAAGTGAGATTTCTTTCTGGGCAAATGATGATTTTCCTATTCTTCCTTTTGGTGCAGAGGAGAATGGGATATTATAGCAGAGCTGGATTATCATGTAAGTATTATGAGTTCCTTTTTGGGTATTTCATCATTCTATGATACCTTCTTTTTTTTTTCTTATTACAAATCTTCTACAAGTTGCTTGGAGTTTTTCTTAATTCTATGATGTGTAGATATGAACTACATTTTCAAGGAAAACATAATCCATAGAACAATGTTGGTGGTTTTTCTATTCAGCTATTTCAGGAAATCGGGTTGATTTACTTCTATTTCCATACAATCTACTCACCCAAGTTTTTGGGTCAGCGTCGAAAACCAGAATAGTATTGGGAAGGTTATGGTTTTCCATCATTTCCTCAAAAAATGGATCTCCCATGATTGTCATTCCCTGCCTGAAATGCATTAGATATTGATTTGGGTGGAGAAAGTACCTGCAATCTTCCTTTGTTGGGTCTTCCAAATGCACCTTTAAATATTGAATCTGAAGTTCGTGTTGATAAATAGGTAGAAGATGGCAGCTCCAAAAGTCACAAAATATCAGAACAGAAAATCCGAAATAAATTGGAATGATATAAGAGCTACGACACTTTCATGGACTCCATCCTCTTTTTTTTTTTTTTTTTTTCCTTTTTTCTTTTGGTAAAATTCATGTACACCGCCTTAAAGAGGGATTTCGCCGCACAAGGACAAGATCAGGATGTACCAGGTCACAACTCATTTGTCCCTAGGATAGACCACCAGTTTATTGTTCATATAATTGAAACACTGCTATTTGGGTAATGCCAGCTATTCCTAGTTTAACAAGTGATACAGTAATATGAACTTGACGCTGTTTGGTGTTATGTAACTATCTGCTAAAAAAAGAACACAGCAAAATTTTCTTCTCTTTGTTACGAACTATTTTTCCCCAATTGCAGTTGAAAAAAAATATTTTTGAAATTTGAGGTTACCCCACATGACTATAGTCTAGTGGATTAGAGTTTTTTTTTTTTTACAGACCTGGCTACGTTTTTAACTAACATTTGTTATCCAGTGATGATTCTGAATCAGTTGAATTTTCTTCTAGAAAATGAAAGTATTGTAGGAATAAGGAAGTGAAGCAAGATACTGAAGAGTGTGCCAGAAAAGAAGATAGAACACATCTAGCTTTATGGGAAAAGTCTCTCCTAAGAGACCCATGTCGTTCAAACAGAAGAGGCAATCAAGAAATATAAAAAACATGTATTTAAGGCCGGGTGCACTTGCGCAGCTTCGCTATAGCAGGACCACAATCAAATCATGTGCAGACATCAGCAAGAAAAGGGTCTGGATGTTTGATACTGATAACTTGAAAGAAGATTTATCACTTACAATTAAAGTTGCCAAGCACAGTCCATCAGTGTTGTCATCCAAAATAACCAGGTGTAGACCAATGGTAGATCCAATGGATGTTGTTAAGCCCAAGAACTTGTCTGAAGCACCGAGAACTCCTGTAACTGCAAATTGGGAGTTTGACTCGAGGCTTGAATCTCTACCTATGGACATACTGGTATTCATTACACTATTCATTTACTGCGTTTCATTACTTTGCTAGAAAATTTTAATTTTTATATTTAAGACAACAGTATCAGTAGAACTTACAACATTTCGTGAATTTTGAAGGTTAAGATCCTGTGTCACTTACAACATGACCAACTCAAAGCAGTTATTCTTGTTTCTAAGAGAATTACTAGTGCTGTAAGTGGTCCCGTCTTCTTTGGATGCACATCTATTTCTGGACTTAATGCAGCTTCTTGATGCAGTAGAACATAAATAATGTGATGTGTCAGTCCCATACTTGTGCGGCCTATGGTAGGGATCTGCACTATTGACCTGGTAGGCTGGCTTAGCTTTGTTGGAGAATGCTGCCCATTGTAGTCTAGATATTCTTCCAGCGTCTGGCCTTTTCTTCCCTCAATCATGCCTTCTTTTTTTATAGTTGCATATTTGTATTTGTATGCCAGACATTGGATGGTTAGGCCCTTTCCTGTGTGTGAGATCTTTGTGGCCTTGCCTTTTAATTCTGAGATTTGTTAAGATGATGGTGCAGAGTGCCGAACCATCGGTCCTACTTATATACCGCATATTGAGAGTTTGGGACATATCTGGATGCATCAGGATCCCATAATTTCTCCAATTTTTGTTTATCAGTTTGTGTCTTTGTGATTACATGGTTGTTGACAATGTCTGAAACTTTGGTACAGGTCTTGCTTGCTAAGGAGTGGCACTTCAATTACATAACTCCGGATCGGTCTCGGCAGGGGATGTTGAAAGCAAAGAAGATACTTCTCAATGAACATGGGCATTCAGTAAGGTAAAAACTAAAAAGTTTCTGATGCACATAGATTATAATTCATACTGCACCTTTTAGCCAACCCTTTACCACTTTCAGATTTTGCAGCAATGGAGATGGAAAGGGTATGTGGGCTTCAGTCCCTTGTACTCCAAAAGCACCTAAACAAGGCCGCCGCCTTACTTTGCGTATTAATACTAAAGAAATGCAGCAGATAGCAGCAGATCTCTTTCATGAATCTACTTTTCGTTCAAGGTGTATGATGCCACCTTCTAGAAGTACTTTGCCTATTAATACCAAAGAGTTGCTGAACCCTACTTGCAACTCTCTGGCTCCTTCTAGGGTTCTCTTCTCAGAAGATGAGTTATGTCAAGCAGTGGCACAGAACAAGGCCCTTTGATCCCTTCTTCCAGCTCTTTCTCCTCATATATGTAAATCCACTATTTATTTCTTATTAGTAATATCTAGAGGACTGAGATGTCTGCATTCATTGTTTTGTCTCAGACTTGATGTTGTCTGGTTGGTATTTTGATGGGCAGGGCTTATTTTTTAGGGGTTAGGATTCAATAACTTAAGTCTATTATATGTATAGCTTTTTTATTCTATTTTAAGGAATGACCAGCATTGAGCATTAGCTTGGTTAGGGTCTTTAAATAAGTGGTCTACTCCTTACACAGCTTTATTATTATTTTTTGAAGGGAAGCTTATAGTGATGTTGAGGGGCTATTTCTCTAGTTCTATGTTTCTGAAACAATGGATCTAGCTGCTTAGTTTAACTTTCTGTATCTTTCTTATGCCTCTATAATTGTATTGAGGTGTAGCCATTTCACTTTTTTTTTTGTGGACCATTTGTTTTCAGAATGGGTATTCTTCTATTCTACTCTGTTTCTCAATGGTGCACAGTGGCAGAGAAGCTGTTGATTCTTCCATTGTAATCCATCATCTCCCATTTTGAAATCATTATGTTGATAATCAAATCTATAATGCCGAATTGGGTGGATTTGGATGCAAACCACCTAGGACTTGTATGTGATCCAAATCTTGGAAATTACTGTCTGAGTGGCAGATGGTGATGCTGTGTTTAGTAGGCTTGTCATAAGATAAATTACTGGAAACATTTGTGATGAACGGGTCGATTCAAGCATGAAATCAACAGCATCAACTATGACAAAGATGAGAAATATGATCGTATCATGGAAGATTTAGTGCTCATTTGCCTACTTCGTATTGAATTCCTTTGAGTTCGTTGTAATGTAGGTTTGAAGAAGCATTGAAGAGGTGATGAGTCCAGGGTGTATATGGACTGGCCTAGACGAGCCCAAGCTAGGCCCAGACTGCTTTGAGTCGGGCTTGAGCCTTTGGTTTCAGTACTCTGGCTGGGTTTGAACTTAAAATTCAGGCCCATTTAAGTACATCGGCCGGGCTTTGACTTAGTGATAGAGAGCCTAAAGCTTGAAGCCTGGCCTGGCTCGAGCGAGAGACATGGTTTAAGCAAGACAATGTGTCTTTGTCAGTAATGGGAGTTGAACACATGCACTTACAGGCAGATGTGTCCCAATCAGCTAAGCTAAAAATTCAATTCCTACAAATTGAATTTCCAGGAATTTAGCATGAATGAAACAAACGACCACTTTAGCAACATACGTATCATAGTTGTTTGCACATTGATGTACAAGATTGAAAATTTCCCTTCTAGGATCGATAGAAGTGTTAAAATTTCAAGGAACTAGGAGAAGGGATAGATCAAGAAAAAGGCTTGAATGAGTTAGTCAGAAATAACAGATACGAATTCTGTAGCATAGCCAGTAACACAGTTAGAAGGGGCTGATTGTCGCAACCCATCAGAGTTGTGTAAGATTGAAGGTAAAGACCGATAAAGACATCGAAAGAATTAGTTGGAGATGAGGTGATTCATTGCTCTCTATTGGAAAACATAGGTTTAAATATGAATGGTTACCAAAATAGAACTCAAAGTTGACCTACAACTAAAAACGATCAGGCTTGGATGACAAAGTTGATTCATATGATAGCACCAAATTGGTACCATATCTCCTAGATAGTGGATGAATGCAAAATCCAAGAAACCCGTAATTCAGGTCACATTGAATGGTGAATGAATGCAAAATCCAAGAGACCTGTGATGCGGGTCACATCGTATGAATTCTCTAGCACTAAAATCAAGGCAAAAGTCAATATGATGGGCCACAAATGTAAAGAACAAATCGAAAGTTGATAAAGACGGCATCCATCTGTTTTTTTTTTTTCCTATGGGTGGGTTCCCAACTATTTGAGCTGGACCAATTATTCTGGGCCCAAAGGAAAGTTAGATAAACATCTTTGTGGCCTCAGGGTGATAGCACTAGTTGACTCAACCTTAGATTCCTGAAGAAGGGGGAACCGGAGGTCGATGCCAAGACCTCTAGCTCCAGAAGAGGGAGGAATTTGTATTGGTTATCCATATGGAGCCCACCCAATGAATGGACTCTCTTAATTTCTTTTCAGATAATTTCTTTTCAGTACCACAACTGATTCTTCCTTTGTTTTGGAACACATGCAACCTTAATACCACATCAGCACATCCTCTTGCTCTAAATGCTCACTGCTCCTGAGGAATACAGCCTGGCATGATGGTAAAAGCAGGGAGAATTGGGCCATTTTGGTGATGCATAGAGTATAGAGGACACAACAAGAGAAGAATGGGATAGAATTTGGACAGTTAGCCCACTCCCTTTCTCAGTTGATTTTTGTGCAGAAAATTATCTAAGCATAACATCTATGATTCTAATTGTCCAACCAAGATACACTATCAAGTTGGAGCCTTGGAAGCATCTGCTAAGTGCGATTTACAGGGCATATTATGTGGCCCATCAATCAAATGAACATCTTTCTTTCCAACAGATCATTGCATTGACCAGTGATTCACTTCAATTAGTACAAGAGCAGAGTTGATTTTTGTTCATTCTCAATGTAGCATAAGTGTTCAGGTTACATTTAATGTACATCCTAAACACTGCAATTACCAACGTTTTTCAAGAACAGAACATCGTTTATGAAAGCTCATAGATGGCTCATAATACAATAGGAAAAAGGATAAATGTTTACTATTTGTTACTTGTAGAAAGAAATCATCATCCTCCCCTTTCACTTCCAAATGAGAGGGTGAAATTACAACTGATCTAAGCTACAGGGGAGAAGCAAGTCAAATAAAGCTTACCTGACATTACGAACAAAATTTTGTGGGTAGGACCTAACAAACGTAAGTGGTAAGTGAGAAAATATGGAACGGTGTGCAGGTTTATGAGTAAGGTGCTTCTCAGATCAAGTGAGGGAGGTATTCCTTAAAGGTTTTAGGAAGGAAGATTTCATATACTCTCTGTGTGGGGTGGTAACTATCAAAGAAGACATACTTCGAAGCATCTGTGCAGGTATGCGGGCTCAAATCGTTGCATAATATGGCATACTCAAATATTCCAGTACCACAACACCCTGTACTCGCCTGCTCAAATCCTAGAAAAGAAAATTGGAATTTAGAGTCATATTATATAAATCAAAATGAGATAACCATATGAAATCAGCTGCAACATTGAGAAAGGGATTGGACGCGGTTCTTGATGAAAGAATATGTGCCATCAACCTTTGTTTTTAATATTGAGAGAGTAGTAGGAACTATGAACTAATGACATTTTAGGATACTAAAATTTCCAAAGATAACAATGGTGATGTAGAGAAGTTACCATATTTAGTGGGGTCCTGAAATATGTCATTTGCAGGAGTGTAGAAATCAATATAGACCATCTTTGTGCCAGGAAGTTTTGCACCAAGCATTTTCAACTCTTTATATAACTTGGAATTGTACTCTTTTGATGCTTCATTGAAAGAAGCCACACACTCTCTTTGCTTCCCTCCTGCCATAGTCCTCTGCGATGGTAGACAACCTAGAGGAGGAAGCCCCAAAACACCGATCCTTCTGGCCCCCAAATGATACAATTCCTATCAATGAAAGTAGATTTGATGAAGGTCATGGTGTGGTCAGTTTTCAACACTTAAAATGTTATGGGAATATTTTGTGATTAGGTGCACTAGGAATTCTTTAGAGAGGTCGTTATAATCAGTGAACTCGCGCATTAACAATCTCCCATTCTGGGCATCAATGACACCTGAGATTGGAACAAGTGTTTGCATGTTTGAAGAAGATTAGACCAGCATTTTAAGACTAGAAATACATCAAAATCATTAGATTGAGAACCTAAGATCAATCAATGAAATCATTATCTCCGGAAACATCAATTTTCAGAGCAAAATATTTGTCTTTGCCCTACAGAATATGATAATTGAGAAAGATGTCTTAAAATCACTAGTCCGGATGGTTGAAGAAAATAGAACAAACCATTTTTGAAATGTCAATTTTGGAGGACTAATTCAGGTGGAAAATGATTTTTATTTTACTGAAGGTAGAGTAAGAATAGATAAAAAATCACCATTTTCTAGGATTAATAAAAAGTACCATTTTTGGGTGGGAGGGCATATATAAAAATGTGGAGTAGAGCATATGTTGCAAGTGACTTTTAAGTAGACATGATGAGTTATCTATATGTTATGCAAGATGAATCACTATCTTTGGCTCTATTGAAGCTGCATAATGACATGCTACTAGAATATAAGAAATGAATTTTATATCATTACTTCAAACTATGTTGATTAGAAAGTCCTCCCTTCGAATCCTGTTAGGTTTTTGAGTGTTTGCTAAATTCATGGGTTGGACAAAATTCTAGGTCTTTGAGTTGTAATTTTTATTTAGAAAAGGACTTTGAAGTTAGAAGATTGAAAGGACCCAGAAGGAGAAAGCCTGAAGGAATTAGAAGAAGTCTGCTGGAGAAAGAGAGCTGAATTTCCGGATCAAGTCCAGAGGAGAGTTCGCTCGAGCGACCATTCCATTGGCTCGAGCGAACAGTGTTCTGTCTTGCTCAGTTCTGAAACAGAGGGTAGTTCACTCGAGCGAACCTGGTGCGGACAGTGAGATGAAATTGGAAACTTGATATCCTAATTGACAAGAAAGCTGCTGTTTGTATCTTTTAGCTTTGTCAAATTATGGAAAAAAAAAGGGGGAGAATGACTGATCAAGGGGGAGTTCGAGAAGATCAAGCTGAGAAGATCAAACTGAGTCAGAGACAATGCAGATCTACATTGCTGTACTGTTTTTTTTTTTCAATGTATTTTGGGTTTCATTTTGGGTAGATCAAATTGTATTGTCTTATGGAGTTTTGTCCATTAATTGTCAAAGGGGGAGATTGTTAGGTTTTTGAGTGTTTGCTAAATTCATGGGTTGGACAAAACTCTGGGTCTTTGAGTTGTAATTTTTATTTAGAAAAGGACTTTGAAGTTAGAAGATTGAAAGGACTCAGAAGGAGAAAGCCTGAAGGAATTAGAAGAAGTCTGCTGGAGAAAGAGAGCTGAATTTCCGGATCAAGTCCAGAGGAGAGTTCGCTCAAGCGACCATTCCATTGGATCGAGCGAACAGTGTTCTGTCTTGCTCAGTTCTGAAACAGAGGGTAGTTCACTCGAGCGAACCTGGCGCGGACAGTGAGATGAAATTGGAAACTTGATATCCTAATTGACAAGAAAGCTGCTGTTCGTATCTTTTAGCTTTGTCAAATTATGGACAAAAAGGGGGAGAATGACTGATCAAGGGGGAGTTCGAGAAGATCAAGCTGAGAAGATCAAACTGAGTCAGAGACAATGCAGATCTACATTGTTGTGCTGTTTTTTTTTTAAATGTATTTTGGGTTTCATTTTGGGTAGATCAAATTGTATTGTCCTAGGGAGTTTTGTCCATTAATTGCCAAAGGGGGAGATTGTTAGGTTTTTGAGTGTTTGTAAATTCATGGGTTGGACAAAACTCTGGGTCTTTGAGTTGTAATTTTTATTTAGAAAAGGACTTTGAAGTTAGAAGATTGAAAGGACTCAGAAGGAGAAAGCCTGAAGGAATTAGAAGAAGTGTGCGGGAGAAAGAGAGCTGAATTTCCGGATCAAGTCCAGAGGAGAGTTCGCTCGAGCCACCATTCCATTGGCTCGAGCGAACAGTGTTCTGTCTTGCCCAGTTCTGAAACAGAGGGTAGTTCGCTCGAGCGAACCTGGCGCGGACAGTGAGATGAAATTGGAAACTTGATATCCTAATTGACAAGAAAGCTGTTGTTCGTATCTTTTAGCTTTGTCAAATTATGGACAAAAAGGGGGAGAATGACTGATCAAGGAGGAGTTCGAGAAGATCAAGCTGAGAAGATCAAACTGAGTCAGAGACAATGCAGATCTACATTGCTGTGCTGTTGTTTTTTCAATATATGTTGGGTTTCATTTTGGGTAGATCAAATTGTATTGTCGTAGGGAGTTTTGTCCATTAATTGCCAAAGGAGGAGATTGTTAGGTTTTTGAGTGTTTGCTAAATTCATGGGTTGGACAAAACTCTGGGTTTTTGAGTTGTAATTTTTATTTAGAAAAGGACTTTGAAGTTAGAAGATTGAATGGACTCAGAAGGAGAAAGCCTGAAGGAATTAGAAGAAGTCTGCTGGAGAAAGAGAGTTGAATTTCCGGATCAAGTCCAGAGGAGAGTTCGCTAGAGCGACCATTCCATTGGCTCGAGCGAACAGTGTTCTGTCTTGCCCAGTTCTGAAACAGAGGGTAGTTCGCTCAAGCGAACCTGGCGCGGACAGTGAGATGAAATTGGAAACTTGATATTCTGATTGTGCTGAAACTGTTGTTTTAGTCCTAATCAACTTAGGCAACATTAAGCACGAACCAAGGGCTATTTAAAGGACTCAAGGGCTATTCCAAAGTTACACCTCATCTCTCAAAGTTCTGAGTTAGAGATTTTTATTGAGAGTATTCTTCTCTAGAGTTTTTATGTTGTTGTGCTGCCAAGTTCTCTAGAGTCACTTCTTCTACATCCTTTGTAGAAGATTATCTTCCTGCGAGAAGATTTGAGGAGTCAAGTGCTGGTTTGGATCTGTTGCAATCAACGGTGTGAAGTCGTTGAAGCGTGAAGCGACACAAGGTAACTTCAGTCCTTGGGTAGGGAATATATAGGGAGGAGATCTGAGTTTCTTGTAATTGCGAAATTCATAGTGCTTGATTTGATCCAGTTCAGATCGGTGGTTTTTCACCCAGTTAGGGTTTTCCACCTTAAAATTTGGTGTCTTTGTGATGTGTGCTTGTTGTTTTATTTCCGCTGCATTATATTTATTTCTGCACACTTTTGGATTGTTTATTTGAGTAGACCAATCTATAAATCCCGGAGACCCCTGCACTTTTTCAAATCCCTTTAAGGCCTTCCCTGATATAGAGGGTTAGTGGATGGTTTTATGTATCCGTGGGTTTACCAATGATCAACCAAAAGGGGGTCGGCGGGTTCCCATGTTATAAAAAAAATAAAATAAAAAATAAAATCTAGTGTTAGACGTGTGTGTGCACAACAAGTGTGAAGCCCAGTCTTTTCATTTTCTCTTCTCCCTTTGACTTTTCCTTATTCTATTTTTACTCCTTTAGACTTTTTGTAATAAGGCATTGGACTAACTCTAATATTAGGATGTGGAGCTTATTCCTTTTAAGAAAAGGCTAGTAGGTATAAGAGAGAGGATTTTATTATAGAGATTGCAGAGAACGAGAGAAGACGAGAAGAATTTCTTCAAGAAGACCAAGACAGGGGGAGGAGATGAGAAGCTTTATAACAAGCTTGTATCTTGTAGAGAGTTCTCTAGAAAGTGCAGAACTTCACTTTATTGGCTTGCAAGATACAATAAAAAGTAAAGAAAGCTTTACATTATTTTTCCTGTGGATATAAGTAAAGAAAGGTATGGGATAAGAACCCATTAAAGGGTTGAAAAACTCTATTTTCACATTGAGGGGAGAGTGAAAGGGTGAGTGGATGATGGAGGTGAGGCCATGAGGAAGGTTATGGATTGAGTTTAAGAGTCTATTTGTGTAGACACCATTTCAGCGGAAAGGGGTGTGGTTGGTTTCCAGACCCGTTTCGACTCGGAACCTGTTTTGTTGGTTCCAGACCTGATTCCGATAGGAAAATCTGGATCCGGTTCTGGAACTGGGTCCACTAAGAGGATTGAAATATAGTTCCAAAATCGATTCTAATTTCTCTTTATTTTCATTTTTCTTAGAATAAGCATGTCATTCAACTTATAACACCGCGTCAAGTCTACTACCTCTAGTATTAGTCATAAAAATGTTCAGGAAAAAAGTTAATCTTGAGGTACAATTTGCAATATTAAAGGCTCATATGCCGGGTACTGGATCCACGAGTTGGAACCTATATGAACCCGGAACCGGATTCGTCTATCAATTGGAACCTAAATTGGGTTTTGGACCTGGACCCGGACCCGTTTATGAATCGGAACCTAACATAGGTCCTAGACCCGGTTTTTTGTGGGCCGAAACTTTCGGGTAATCAGAGAATCGGATACTCGATTGCAACCCTAGTCCCAACTCCTTAGCTGAGCTACTAAAAATAAAAACATTTTTATATGGGGGCCGAGTATAAAAAAAAGCATAACATTTTTCAAAAAACATGGAGGTTTTCAGATATCTCTGGTGATTGAAGGGTATGTAGTATAAACTTGATCAAAGCTGGGCCCAAGTAGGCCACATAACAGTTCTCATCATCTCATTAAATAAAGGATTAAAAATAAACTTACCTCAAGGAAACTAGAAGCTGTTTGGACCAAGAAACTAGCATAGGAAGAGAAATCATATTTCATCTTTCTGTAGGGACTGGTAGGACCGAAGTAAGTGATTGCCACATCGTTGTTGCCTGCACAAACTATATATAAACTTTCAGAAATTATGTCAGCAGCTCTTCCTTCTCCAGCTATTTCTTTCAATTTCTCCTTGTACTCCTTGAACAGCTCCAACTGATCCCAGATCGATAGGACTGCCTGAAATAACACCTTAACTACTTTACAGATTTGAAGTACTATATAGTAGTTATAGTACACAATGTTTTAAAAACCGAACCAGCCATCGATTGAACCCATAAAGGCTATGGTGAGGTTGAACCAAATTAATGGTTCATTCCAATGAAGCCTATGGTTGGACTTGGCTTATAAATTTATATATATATTTTTCCAGCCAATTTCACTGTTGATTGGTTCAAACGGTTTCATGTTGAACCAGATGGCTCACACTGTTTAACCAAGGGCAAGTGGTTCTGGTTGAACCTGACCATAATATGTAGCAGTTCTGATTCAATCTGGCTGCTCGGGGAGTCAAGTGTTTTTTACAGTGAGAAAGTACAAGAAATGAAGCATATGAGAGAAATGAAAGGAAGATACATATGTGGTGGCTGTGAGAGTATCATATCCTGTGCCAGCAGAACCGAAGCTAACACCTGTGAGGAGGTCTTGGGGTTGCAGCTCTGGATCAAGATAAGCCGGCAAATACTCCTTTATTCCCAGTTCAGAAACTGCTAGGAAAATATTAGAAATAATCATCTGGTTAAGCACTCTTATTATGCAGCTACTAATGACTCCTAAATTACCAAAATGTCTTTTTTGACGGAAAGTCAAATCAATTCTTAAGTTGGTCCCACCTAAACCATATAATCATTGCGACAGGGATCACATAAATAGTGTAATGACAATGGACCCACATGATACCCATTAGATCTAACTAATCTATCCAACTATGAGAGCCATTATTAGAATAAATCAACAGTGGGTTCTCTACAAGGGTGAATGGGTTAAATGTGACGGTCCCATGTATATGAAAACAAAGGATGGGGTTTGGTAAGTGGGGTCGCTTATGGTGCATCCTATTTAGGTAAAGGTAAATGTGAAGGATATTCATTTAGCGGGTCTTAGACATTTGATTTGAGATGGTGAATAAATCTTACTCGGCATGTGCTGAGAGACTTTTTTTTTTTTGGGTGGGGGGGTTAACCGTTAACCCATCTCTAGAGGACATTGAGTACTAGAAACTCCAATCCAAACCATACCTTACTTGATTTCCTTCCAAGTTTCAAAATTCAGATGAGTGCAATGAACCTGACAAACTTGGCTGGAATCATATAGATCATCTGATGACAATGTGATTCATGGAGAATCGACCCCCAATCTGGATTTGTGTGACCCAGATTGCAGTTCTCGGAATGCCACAGTGACCAAGGTCACCATGGATTCACAACTATGTGATTAAATAAGAATCATGTAGCTTTCTTTGGATCCTCAGAAATTTGTTGCCCTCTAATCTCATTTCTCTAAACCTAATTATCTATGACTCTATTTACTTGTAAATGTTCATGATGCATAATAAAACAACTTTAACTTTGGTGTGTTTGGAAATTTACTAGTAAAATTAAAGTGAAGTAAAGCCTCCATTATCTAGACAAGAAAATACAAGGGATCATATTAGAAGTACACAAATTCAAAATTTTCTCATTCTTTTTTTAAAAAAATAAAAAAACAACCTCATTTTATCCACTAAATTATAAAAGAATTCTCTTTTTAAACAAAAAATAAAAAAATTTCCTATCAAACAACTAAAAATAAAATAATATTATAACTATTTATATTTTATTCTCTCTTGATTTGATAGTTCACCTCACTTTACTTCAATTAACCTGCCTAAAATGAGTGTTCACTTGTACCCAAATTATAATGATCCAAGTTCAGGTTGGGGAATCCTGTTTAACACGCAACCAACTTTATCAGTGGAGATTTGACCTTACATTAAAGGTAGAGTGTTTAAGAGGTTTGAAATTAGAAAGGAGGGCCCCACCTGGCACCTGCAAGACGGCAAGGGGAAATAGGGGATCTGAACCTTCTATTTTTCTTTCTTTCTTAATGGGGGCCCACTTATTAAAATCCATATTGACTATGGTCAAACTGATATGCTGTAGATATCAAATTGACATGCTCAAAAGTAAATGTTAGTGTGTAGATACGCGGTGGGTGAAGTTTTAACTTCATGAAATTGATATGTACTTTGAAAATAAGGGCAGGCTTACTAAATATTTATGGAGAGTTGAATTTCTCCTAATTTTATGGGAAGTGATACTAGCATTGTCCTATTAAATCTAATCAAAATTGGCCAAATAAGAGTTGACCACATAAGGCCATGCTTGTGCAATGGCCAGGATTCCATAGTAGCACAAAGATTTTCCACATGCCTTTTTTTTTTTCCAAACTTGGGCGAATGGTTAGGAGTGATATTTGGAGACACATGGTTGATCCTCGGACACATGAGTGATGCTGAGGTGCCAATACCATTCAATCATGAGAATGTTTTCATTTTACAAGTGTTGGTGGATGCTTTGGCTAAGTTGGAGGTAGAAAGAGAGGTAGCTTTACTTGCTTTGTAATTTGTTGTTTTGTATTGATATTTAGCTCTAATACTTACATAGGTTTTTTTTTTTCTTTCCATCTTCTTTATTGTACCTTTCTTTTAAGTCTTTAATATATTTTACCGTTACCGATATAAAAAAAGTATTTTTTTCAATGAAAATAATTTTTTTTTTAATGAACATGTCTTTGCAGAAAACCAATTCCATCGCAAGGAAACCACTTTTTTCACACGTGTGAAACAAGTATTTGTGTCCCATGAAAACTCAGTTTTTGGCAAACAGGCCCTAAAACACAGTGCAACAAAGGTTGCCAAATATTGGTACATCATGAACTCATTAATGCGGTACAAGCAAGCGTCAATGAGGATTTAGGACCTCATTGAAAGAGAGTGGGGGTGTGTAAAGGATCTCGTGGATGTGAGGTTGGTGAAGTTAATTTAACTCCACTTGAGAGGGTGAAACTTCATTAAAAAAAATCGACACAACTAAATAGAAATATCCCTCTAGATTGGTCCTAATAGACTGAACAATGTAACCTTGTCAAGTAAATCCGTAGTAAATTTTGTATTGGATGAATCTGGACCCTTCTTTGGGTCCTACATATTAACCCATCAACAGAGTCCAACTTTGAAATTCAAACCCCTTTAAGATTAGTATATTCACTATGTAGTCTTTGGCCAAGTCTCATTCATACAGGAGTCCCTTTGTATTGTGGTGCTTAGTTTGACCTAAGCTCAACTCCTATTGGAGTGAAGTTCAACTACATTTTGAACAATGCTTTTTAAGTGATTTGAATCTTAAGAGCACGTTTGTGCTGCATTACAATGAAAAATTATTTTCACTTTCCATACTTTTTCACCGGAGAAAGTGCAAACCCAACTTATTGGATTCCACTGATGGGTCATCAGAGGACATGCTGATGGATTCTGATTGGACAGAGTTCCACCCTCTCTATCCATCTACATGTTATCATTTACACATGCCAGATTCTCCATTTGCCACATGTGACCTTTGTTACCCAACCCCACTTATATGTTTCATACACACATGAAAAAAAAAGAAAAAAAAATGAAAGGCAGTTTATACATTTGATACTTCTGATGATGATTTGACATGAATGACCGAGATTAACTCTACCTATTACGTCTGTGGCGATCTTTCCATTGCTGAACCTTCCAGTTGCTTTGTGGCCCACAAAGTCCCTGCCATAGGGAGGGAAGTTGCTCCTAGCAACTGTGGGGAGCACGTTGTTGTTGCCAGGATCCACAAGAGAGTCTCCAAACACCAGCAGTGCAGGCACTACTCTACTCCCGTTTTGATTCAGTTCTTGGGCTTCCAACAACTGAACCAGAACAAGAGATAGAACAACTGCAGCAGGTCTAAGGAAAGAGCAGAGCTCCATTTTTCTCTTTTTCTTTCTCCTTTCTTGATTGAAGATCTATGATGATATCTGATAAGGTTTGTATATATATACATGTATTGAAGAGCCCTGCAGCTACCACCCAATCAATAATTATGTTACTGGTTGATGTCCATGAAACATAAAACCCACCCAGCATTTTTATGTTACCCATCTACAAACAGGTAAAAAGGCCCTTTTTATCCGGATACCCTTCTTTTGTGTAACTGTTTTTCTTTCTATTCTTTTCTTTTTCTTTCCGTTAAGAGTCCATTGCTTTTTCTGGTAAGATTTTTGTTACTGTAGTTGCTGTTTGGTTTCCTCGTTTGTACTATTATAACAACTAGCAACAAAAGCCACATGCTAAGCCCGGCCAAAATAATAATAATAATATGTTCAAGAGGATTTTATCAAAAAAACTACCTTAGATGCGGACTACAGAAAAAAGGTCCTATTAATTTTCCTCGCATTGGAACCACTTTCATTTTTCTTTTTTGTGAAATGAAATCAGTGTCATATCGACCCTTCGTTGAGTCTTTAACTAGTTAAGTGCCAAACACGCCCATGCCATCTTCCTCTGGTGCCCATACCATCTTCCTTTGCCAGAGGGCTCTGTCACCTCTTGCCTGAAGGTGGGGTCTCAGCCACTGTAGCTGGATAATAAATATTAAAAAAAGAAAGCTTTTGGAAGAAGCCATTCCATTTCCCTCACCAGGACTCAACAGTCAAATAAGATTTATGGCAGAGATATGTATTAATGTGGATTTGGTACTTTCGAATTGGTACTTTCGAACTATTCCAGTGTGAACGGTTTGAAATTTGAATGCAATCTTTTGAGGCTGACGGGTTATGCTTTTGTTTTGTTGTTGGGCCATGTCCCACTTTTTAGTAGATTTTCGCTTTTAGAGAATCCCATCCCATCTTTCCATAAAAAGATGAAAACGATCTTTTCCATTTGAAAATGGATCCCTGTTTGGACCAATTAAAGGGTGCCACGTAGGGGAGGGGGGTGGGGGGGGGGGGGGGGTTTGGAATGGATGTCAAAATTTTTTGATATTGTGGGGGGGGGGTTGGAATGGATGTCAAAATTTTTTGATAAATATCTAAAAACTTAGTTATATATCGTAATCTTCATGGATATTGAAAAGTTTGCCAAAAAGCCCAAAAAATCCAAATTCATTTTAAGCCATTGGATGTACTTATTTATTCATCTGAATATTGTGATTCGTGATTTAGACAAATATGATAGTCTTTCACATGTGTAACACTTTCATTCGTAACGTTTACATTGTAAAGCCCGGTTTCCTATCACATGTGAAATAGACAAAACCCCTAGGTATTAATGGGTCTCATCTATTAAGAAAGTCTGTCTTTATGATGCAGCTGTTGGCTACTGGCACAAGGAAATCCGTATTCAACTTAATTTTCTGATAAATGGCCCTTGTTACACTGGCGAGACCACTGAAATTACAAATTGCAAGGAGAGTGGGTACAGCAGTTAACTCCACCCAACTGCATTTCAGGGATCCCTTTACTTTTCAATTGGGTATCCCCTGAATATCACATGGAGCAAGTGGCTTGGAAGTTGGCCCGGCATTCAGTCTACGCATGATTATCTGGTGGATGATTATGTCTCCAAACTCTATGATCCGGTCCACATGGTTTTCAGAATATTCTTCTTACTCCATTCATAAATTTTTTTTTTTTTTTGATAACATAGATTATAAAGCGCCGGAATAATCCCTACGGACCCAGGAGAGAGAGCCGGGTAAGATTTTCCTGTGGCCATGAATTAAAAAACTGTATCCACGAGCCATCCAAGTTGTGTGGTCAAGTGGAATGTTTGGACTTTTTCTCAAACTCGGATGAAAGAATTATCTCATCAAGAAGTTGATGAATGGTCAGTTCGTGTGTATTTTGCTCTAATTAGTTTTTTTTTGCTTTCCGAAGTTAGATTTTCATTAACTTCAATATAGGAAAGCTCCGAAAACTACAGGAGCAGAAGAGAACTACACTACCCTACTATGCTACTTAGACAAGTAAGAAGACGAGCCACACATAGCTTCAGGCAGCATACTTCAGTAACAAAGTTGAAGGGACACCATTAACTCACAAACAGGCAAAGAAAAGTGGGGTAAAAAAAAAAGAAAGAAGTAAAGGTACCTTTGTCTTAATTTTCCTGAAAGATATCCATGACACTGTGATCTAATAGCATATATTTGATGCACTTTTAAGAAAGCTTCTTAAACATTCAATCCTAGGATAATTGTTCTCTAGTAGCTTCATTTGACGTCTCCGGCCCCAGCCAAGCTGAGATCTGGGTTATGGTCTTAAAGCCCATTACATTCCTCTTAGGTTCTATTAAGGGGTTGTTTGGATAATTTATTTTAATATAGTGAAGTATACATACAGGGCCGGCTCAAGATAATTTGAGGTTTGAAGCGACAATTCTAAACGAGGCCTCAATTTATCTGTTCTTCTCTTTTTTAAAAAATTTTTGAGTACCCGGATATCTATTTTCTAGTAGACATATTTATTATTTATAAGCTATAACTAATAATATTTACAAATAGAGTGAACACTAACTATAATAAACATACAATACGAGCTTGGAATTAAAAGAATTCATAAAAGCATTGAACAATAGAACGATTTATTATTTTTGGCCACAAAGATCGTAGATGTGGATAAGTTTCAAGTTTGATGCAACTTTTTCATTATGATAAAAAAAAAACCAAATTATATTTGAGTTAGCGAATTATGATTAACATATATTATATAAAATACTCACATATATTATTAAAAAAAGACAACCAAATCATTGAATCCTTAAAAAAGATTACTTCAGAAATAATTAAAAAAAGCAATAAAGAGAAAGACAATCTATGAGAGAGACGGAGAGGGTGGGAGAGTTAAGAGTAGCTCAGATGTAAAAGCATTCGTAGAGATTCAACTTTTGATTGTGATACTAATTATTATTATGAGGCCTTTTTTTTTTTTAGAGAAAAAACAAGGGTGGTAATTGTTTTGATGTTTCTTTATAATATGAAAAGATAACTTTAATAGGATGCAATACTAAGGGGCTTTATTTTTTAGGGGCCCTAAAGCAAAGGCTTTTCTTATCCAATGGTCGGTCGAGCCACCCCTATATGTATAAAGTGAAGAGAATAGTCATATGAAAGAGAATAAGCTGAAGTTTTCCAATACGATGAATGGAAGTGGAATCTTTGTGTTATCCATTGGAGTGGGTGCTCCTACCACCACGGCACACGGTATGTGTGGAAGAGTTTTATTATGTTTGTTAGAATTTTTTATGTATCACACACACACATAAACACACCTATATACATATTTACACACTCACTGCATACATACTTAAACAGAAGCATAACATATGACATATACATATTAGAAAAGGGATTTTTATGATTTTCAAACTTATCTTATATAAAATCGAGCTTATGATAAAATCCGATCCAGGTTTAAATGTGCTAACAAGGCTTTTATGGTGCGCGCACACACTCACACACACATCTTGATTTTACTCGAATAAAAAAACACCATATGTATCATTTGATTCATCATGTGTAAAAAATGCAATTCATCCCAATGGAGATAATGTATTTTGGATGTGATTAGTCTAATGATGTCCTCCTATTGAAGTAGAACTTTTTTTTTATGGTGCCTATATATTCATGATTGTGCTATAGTGGCTTGGAGTCACCAATAGTGAGACTTGTGGAAGCAACCTATATGACTACTGAATGATAGAAAAGCCAATATATGCATGCATGAAGGAGATTAACAATTTCATTGGTAAATTAGTATATTGAGACTTCACTTAACAATCTTGCCCAATACACAACTTCATTTAGGTCGAATCTAGATTTGGGTACTGCATTGACCTGACCCAAGCCGAAACTGTTTACAGGCTCAGTTGTGTGAACTTCTCCCTCCCTACTTTTGTGAGAAGAAAGCAGAGGGGTAAAACTTAAACTGTCCATGGCTTTTGAATGGTTTAGATTGCAGCGTACTGCGCTTGCCGTTGCAGAACCCATATTAATTTGCTGTGACAGGTATCAACTGTTTAGACAAGCCCATTTATTGCGAGCCTGGAATAATGCTCAGTACAATAAAGGGGACCCAGTAGACGCTTGTGGAAAAGCCTTTCTTGAGCTAAATGTTATTTTATGTTGGTTTAGTGTTATTTTCCCCCTTACCAAGCAGGAAAAAAGACTATTTACAAACATATGGGAGATGACCATCGATCGATAAGTCACCACTGCAAGGATAAAACCATGTTTGGAGAATCCCTTTTGTGGAGAATAACCGTTCACCACCTTCTTGGAGTGGTGATTCTCCATTGAGCTTGGATTTGGAAGCCCCTGCGGCCCTTACATCTTGAAATTCCCCTCAAAGAATGGTTTTAGCCCTTCCATTGTTTAGGACTTTATTTAACATGATTTTGAATCTAGAAAAAAAAAAAAAAAATAAAAATATTGCTGATTTTGGGAAAAACTTAGAATGAAAGCCATTGGAACTCATAAAAATACATATAAATGGCCCATCTATAATGAAAAAAATATGAGGAAAGCATGATGGAAAAGAAAATTACGATTTTTATGATAAAAGCAATGTTTTGAGTTTTATTTATCTTTGGAAACTCAAGAAACAATGTTATAAAAGTATAACTTTTGTGAACTCATCTGGGGGTGGGACCGTCCAAACCCAACTTTCTCAAACCGCTTTAAGTGGTGGTTTAAGAGATTTTAACCATGACCATAATAATGCTAGATACCAAAAATCTATAATAGTTTGCCAATTACCATTTGTGGTTGCGGAAGATCAAGCATTTGAAAGCTTTTTGAGGCATGCCTTTGTCTCTTCATGGCAGAAGATTTCTAGAGTTAAGGAAAGAAAATGATGTAATAAAACCTTTTTTGAAAGAAAAAGTGAATTTAAAAGCCACTTTTCAAAACATATCTAGAAAAGTGGAATTAACTTCATATTTATGGACCTCTAAACAAAATGTGGGGTATATTTCAATCACATCACATTAAATTGATAGTGATTGGATTATGTAGTAGAGAATTATCGTGTATTATTTACAAGAGTTCCCACACACTAGTGCTAGGATATGGTCCACTATCCTTAAAAAAATTAGATATTATAATATTGAAAATAAAAAAATTGCGAAAACTTTAGATAATGCAAAGCTCCAACAATGTCGCAGTAGAGTTGATAAAATCAGCTCTTTAACTTAATTTACATGGAACTATCTTTCATAATAGATGTGCACGCCACATCATAAATCTTATTGCACAAGAAGGGATAAAAGCTATTAAGAAGACATCAGAAATGATTAAATTCATTGTAGGTTAGATTTTTTCATCTCCCACAAGAAAACAATGGTAGAAGGAGATATGTGAAGATTTGAATTTATGACAAAAAATAAAATAAAAATACGACAATATGTAAAACATAGGTGGAATTTTACTTATAAAATGTTAAAACAAGCCCGCACTTATTAAATGGCACTAAATCAATTTTTTCAACTATATTTAGCACATGAAAATTATTTTATAACTAATTGAAAACTTCTTAAGAGAATAAGAGATTTTTTGAAAGTTTTTCATGATGCAAACCTTATTTTTTTCTAGGGTATATTATCCCACATCAACTCAAGCTTTGATCCATTTTTATGAAATAAGTATTGCTTTTAAAAAATATAGAGATTTACAGTTTTTCCAAGTGATGTGTGAAAAAATGGAGTCGAAGTTTTCACAATATTGAAAAGTTTCTCCTTTAACATTTTGTATAGCTGCTGCATTAAATCATAGGTTGAAATTACTTGGTGTAGAAGTTTTAATTAGTGAAATAAATAACAATATGAATTAAATTAATATAAATGATATGTCTACAATTAAAACTTCTTTAGAAACACTTTTTTTTTGAAATATGCTACTCAAATGGGCAGAGATGAAACAACCTCTATCTCTATGGGCCCTCCACAAATACATAAAGGGAAAAAGAAGGCATTTGGTGTATTATGAGGAGCACTTTAGGAAGTAGCTCCTCTTCTTTCGGGGAATCACCTTAATGAATTAACAATGTACATACAAAAGATTCCGATTCAAGTCCCGGATAATGAAGATGATTTTGACCTTTTGGCCTGGTGAAAAACATATGCAACTAAGTTTCATGTGCTTTCTGCCATAGCCCGTGATATACTAACAATTCCAGCGTCTACAGTTGCATCAGAGCAGATATTTAGTGCAAGTGGGCACCTTATTAAACCCAGAAGGATGATGTTGTCAAAAGAAACCGCGGAGATCACCTGCATGTGCCTGCGAGACTGGTATCAAGCAAATGACAGAACACAACACCCCAGGATGATACGAGACAGAAGACGAGCTCTCGGCGTTAATTTGTCAACTTATACTTTCTATGAAATTAACATAGTTTCTCATGTTGTAACAATTTTTTATTTTTTTTCAAAATATACTTCTTTTCCATTTGTCATA
This sequence comes from Umbellularia californica, assembly GCA_028538565.1. Lineage (NCBI taxonomy): Eukaryota > Viridiplantae > Streptophyta > Magnoliopsida > Laurales > Lauraceae > Umbellularia > Umbellularia californica. The sequence continues at coordinate 59,071,350 of JAPQWN010000007.1, forward strand.
AAGTTGTAATTCTTACTTAATGGTTTTTTAGAATGTATCATAGTGTTCAAAGTTGTAATTTATTATTTTTTCATTTCTCATAAAGTTTGAATTTAATCGTATCGTTCAAAGTTCAAACTTGTATTTTTTTTTTAAATTTTGTAACTTAATCTATTTGTTGTCCTTTTTCAATAAATGTGTCATATATATGAGTGTGTTATTTATTTCTAGTAGCTTTCTTCTTTCTATTTTAGTTTATTTTTTTAACTTAAAAAAAAACAGGGGGCACGCACGACCCAACATGTCCCATACAAGTCCGTGCCCTGGGGCATGCGGGGCTGAGCCCCTAGTGCCTGGCTACGGCACGGCACGGTCACGGGCCGGCACGGCTGGGCCAGAAGATATACACGTCCCTCCCAAAATTTTCATGCCTAGTTTGAAGGGAGTCTTGAATCCTCAGGGTCTTGCTATTTTATAGGACCAATAGACTCCAACTGTGTGTCACATGGACCCTTCTTGACTATCTAAAAGTTATTACCGCCATGATAATAATTACCTGGTCGACTGATAATTAAGCACTCAAATTTGGAACTGTGCGTTCCAAAAATTTTGCAATTTAAATTGTGAATTGTTCTAATAAAATTCTTTGACTTGAGTCCAATTTATAAAATTCTCTAACCATCTATGAAACCCAAGCCACTCGAAATCAAAACACTACCATGTCATAGTTCTAATCTAGATCTACTCTAGTTGGAGTTGGGCCGATCTTAAGATTGATCACCTAAACATGAAATTTTACTTTGGATTTTATTTTAATCAAATATTTTTTATGTGACGGACTAATGGTGGCCAAACTCTGATTCGAGTGAAATTTGACCCAATATTTAGTTAATTTACTGAGGCCAATTTATTATTGGCAGACTAAATTTTAGATTTGGGCCATATTGATGAATTTATAGGAGGACTCATGTGAATTTAACCATCGACCATATCAAACTCAAAGAATCGAAAACGAGAATCGAATGAAATGAGCCAATCAAAAACTTTCTTAGATAAAGTTTTGAACGACGAATTGTGAACTTCAACACTAATTGCTCGAACTTAGGCACAGGTATTATAGTCGTGACCATATATAGTAGCTCCAGACTCAGTTCGAAGCATCTAGCTAATTTTCTTATAAAAAATAAAATAAAATAAATTGTTTCTTGTCCTTAAAATATCAATAGGGCCATAAAATCATGTGGCACAAACAAGCTTATAAAAGTGACATTTTATTCGAAATTTGATAATTGCGTTGAATCAAGCATAGGAAATGTTGATAATAACATAATCAACCATGCAACTAGCATAGTTAATATTACAATGCAGCAAGCAAGTAATGTGAAATTATGGTAGCAAGGCCACTTAATTTGCTCCTCGCAGCAGTTTGGGCAAGTAGTTCTTAATAACATAGTCTGCCAGGATCTTGTAAGTTTTCTCTGTGGGATGGAAACTGTCCCAAAACACATATTTGGTAACATCTTCACACACCGGAGTCGAGGGGTTGCATAGTTCTGCCACTTCAATTTTTCCAGTGCCACAGCACCCTCTGTCTATTACTTCAAATCCTACAACATAAAAACACCTCAAGAGTTCAAAACTTGCATTGAAAAAGTTATGTGCAAGAGAAAGCATTTAATTAGATGATAAATATAGTAGTTATGATGATGGTTATTCTATAATTAGTGTTTTTTATACTTGCAAAAACTTGGAATGTGGTCTCATCACTTTGGGCGTTATGGCCTGGTTGTATAACAAGACGGATTTTTCTATGGAAAAAAAGTAGAGGGATTTGAGATCAAGAGGAAAAATCTCTATTACCTTCAGCTCCTCTTGCTTATTTTGTTGTTTGGTGCATCATTTTCTTGTGAACGTAAATATGAACTGATTTTTTTTTTGTTGTATATATGATTTTTTTCCTTTTCTTTGTTTTTATTGGAGGAGCTTCAGAAAGGGGGATTCCTTTCTAGGGAAATGGAACTCTGCATAGCAGAAATCCTCTTATCATACAAAAGTGCCCTTCAACCAATAAAAGCTACCCTTTGATTCTTGGACAAAGTCTCATGGGTTTTTATAATAGTTTGAAAGCACAAGCACTTACATGTGAATTGTCCATTTCACGTTAATATGGTTAAAAATAAATGTGACGCCCCGGAGTCCCACATCGACTATAGAGAGGAAAATGAATGTGGTTATATGTAGAGCTTACACCCTTACCTTGCATGAGGCCTTTTGATGGGTTGAGTCCCATCAGAAGCAAAACCGTGAGGCCCGTGGGCCAAAGCGGATAATATTATGCATGGGAATGGAGTGGGGCGTTACACAACACATTGTCAGAGATGTGCGTTTTACAATTGGGAAGTTTTGTGAATCTGTTTGCATAGGGAGGAAGAACAAAAGAGAAAGGAAGAAGAAATAAGAAAGGAGAAGGGAAAAAAAACAATGAAAAAGTGCCGGGCACCTTGAATATTCTCAGAGAGAGGAAGGTGGGCTTGGGTCTGTCATGTGCGTGTAGGGTCCACATGTGGTAATAATGACCATAAATGAGATGAGTGAGAGGAAGAAGGGAGATCGGGAGAGGACATGATGAAAGTGATGAGAGAACTGGGTTTTTATTAGGTGGTGATGAGGACGAGTCTGGCTACATGTGAAATCACATGTCTCGGGGAATCTATCTTGAAACTTATAACATGATAATTCTAGCCACTAAATATGAATGCCAAACCTTTTAACGACATATCCTAGGATCTCATTTCAATAGAGTTGGATCCCACTTTTTGATTGAGTGCATGATTTAGACGTGACTCACTGCTTGTTAGGAATGAATAAATAGGCCCGTGACTCCATCGTGGGGCCCACTTAAATAATTTGTACGTTTTAGGACAACCCCATACCCTCAATAGATATATGCAAAATTTCTATAAAAATAGGAGTGAGACCCGTTGTCCGATTGAGCACATGAATAATTGGATTTGTCAAATGACCATTATCCGCTCCACCCAAGTGAAAATTGTGGGCCAGCAACTACCTCCAAGGATGGAGAGTATCCGATCCTAGGGCTCTCCTATCCTTATATAAACAAGTCCAAAGTGTCATACTTATGGATGACTTCTTTGACAAGAAACCCCCATCCATCTAATCCCATTATTGGGAGTCTTTAGTGGGTCCCAATCAAGTCTTATTCTAAGTGGGACTCTTATTCTCTACTAACCCTTTGCCGTACTTGATTTGACATGAGACGTGTAGTATGCGGGCCGCACGATCTTTTACAAGATGATGATGATGATGATGATGATGTTGCAACAATTGGTGTGACGTACTAAATTACCATAATTAGAGGGGCGCCTGATAATATCATCAAAAACATTATAGACCTCAATGAAGATGATCTTTGAGTTTGAAAGGCTGGCTCCAAGCATCTCAACCTTCTTGGATAGCTTGGAATTGAACATCCTTATTGCTTGGTTGTAGAGTTCAACACACTCTCTAGTGATGCCTCCTGCAATAGTTCTTTGTGAGGGAAAACAGCCTCCAGGAGGAAGCCCCACAATGCCGATCTTCCGAGCCCCCAAACTATACAATTCCTACCAAAATAAAGAAAATATTAAGCTTTAATGATTGAATTCCTTCACTTCTAAATCATAGAAGAACCCCATCTTGGGTTAACCAAGTTATTTTTGCAACTGTGTCCTTAGAATGTAACAAATAAGATTTAGTATGCATTGGCACTTTCGGCAAATATCGCAAATCACAAGTGGTTCAAATATTTTGGCAGAATGGATGGTAGCCAATTGATTATTCATGTAGAGCAGTGAGAAAGTAAATAGTAGAAGAAATCATCAACCGCTTGACTCCATTTTACACACCAACTCCAATAGTATATTAAATTTCTTTGCTATTTGGTGAAAATTAAGAAAATCATTATTAGACTTCATGTGAGGGCTTATTAGGGTTTATGCTTCTATTTGGTTTTATTCTTGGGAAAGAACCACCTTGGTTGGACTTTTATGAATAGTAATAAAAAAAGAAGAAGAAGAAAAACACAACTTTCTGAATTGATGGGCTTACACTATAAGTAACAATTTCATTGATGGTTCGTACTGAAAAAAAATCAATTTCATTGATGCAGTACCCCTTCCAAGATCAAACAAACAGTTTGCAATATGCTAACTACTTTTTGGCCTTCAAACATGCTATCATATTATAAACGTATGTTATTAATACATTGTACCGTATGTTATTAACACATTGCACCAACATTTACCAGGAGAAGAAAAAAAAAAAAAAAAACATTGAACCGATCCTAAAACCTTTGGTCTAATGAATGTTAAATACCCGTCTTTACCAGAAGGGGAAAAAAGAACAGTACCTACGGCATGAAATGGATGGTCAAAACAGAAACTTTGCACTTCATTTGTTAATAGTTCAATTCAATTCCATTTTTGTAGGTGGACACTAGTAGTGTTTGGGCCAGCGATCTCATAAACGTTGCCTGGTATTCTATTTTAAGAAGATTAGATAGAAAAGCATGGGTATCATTAATGATCCCTACAACTGAAAATAACTGGCTGTGAAAAGAAAAAAAAGTTGCAAAAAGTGGGCTACAAGAAGGAAGACAGGGGATGTCCTTGATCACCCAATTCTTGGGATGTAGTTCATAAATAAAATAAAATGGCCCAAGCCTTCATTTTGGAGGCTGGTTTTATTGTTGACAGTGAAGATCATAAATATCAAGTAGTAAAATAGATCAAGAGATTGGATATATTCACCTGATAAAACTCAGAAGCCAAGTTAACTATGAAATCTGTGTAGGAAGAAATGTTGAACTGCTTCCTTCTAATGGGAAGAGCAAAATAATTGTTGATAATGTCATCGATTCCTACGTCGGATATGTATATACTATCAGAAATAATGGCAGCAGCTCTCTCTTCTCCTGCTATGGCTTTCAAATTCTCTATGTACTCTTTGAACATCTTTATTTGATCCGGCAATGATAGAACAGACTGCATTAATACATGAAATTAACAAATATCAGACGAGAAAAATTAAAGAGAAAGGAAGTATCCAAGAAATTTTGTCCAGATAGAACGTGCTGGATATAAATAAAATAATAAAAAGGACATTTGGGGTCTCTTTGTTTGCCTGGAATATATAGAAATTGAATATATAAGAATTCATCGTCAAATGATCTCAAGATTATTAAAGAGGTTACGGGTAAGTAATACAAGGTTTTATTGCAGATGGGCCTCTGAGCTTCCTAGGATTTCATTTACCAGAGTGATGGCTTGGTATTCATTTTTCATCTTACCTTTATTCAAATTTTCATTTGAATTATCAATTTGATGGTCATGTTTTTTATAATTACCTTTGATTCTTCATTTTTAAATACTTCAGGACCATTTGGAGACTCTAGTCTAACCTAATAAGAGCTAATCAAATTAAGGTCTAAAATAGAAGCTCTAATTGATAATTAACCTATTTGATAAAATTATAAAAGGATCTTATTTCATATGGTAATTAGGGCCCACCTTTGGGAATTGTAATGACTAGGGCCTACCTTCTAGAAATTACAATATGGAACCTATCATTAACATCATTTCAAAAATTTTAAGAGGTCATCATGCAAACACTCATAAATTTTATATTGCCCCACCCTAAATTTTAATGATGCCCTATTTGTTTGCATTAAAATACATAGCATCACAATTGAACACATAGGGTGGTTAAAAGAAGTGAATTTCAAAAACGAGCATTATGTATCATCTTTTTTTTTTTTTTTTTTTAATTCTATTCCCTAAAAGAAAATGTTATTTGTTGTTCATTTGGAAAATTCATCTGTAATCTTCAACTTTAACTACCCTATGTATTGAATTCCTAAGAATTCTATAATGGAATCAAACGGAGAAAAAAAAGACCCCTTTAGCTTATATTTTTTTAGAATAAAAAGTTCTAATTTGTGAATAATCTATAAAAATAGAAAATACAATTAAAAATTTACCAGATGCGCTAATATGTAAATAAGCTTTAAATCATAAAAAATAGAATATTTTAGAGTTTCCAAATGTCCCCCATACAATTACCAAGATATAGAATGCCCAAAGAATCCAATTACGTGAAACAAACAACCCTTCATGTTTTATACTGAAATCGTCTGAAGTAGTCATGGCCAAAACGTGGGCCTATTTCTTTTTTAGAAGAATTCCTGAATTTCCGACATAGGGGAATTCCTGGATACTACCTTGGACTTGAGCATCCAGTATTTCTACCAAAATGCAAAGAGAGTGAAATTCCTGAATTCCCAAAGGTTGTGTGCAAGAGAAACCATTTAATTAGATGATAAATATAGTAGTTATGATGATGGTTATTCTATAATTAGTGTTTTATACTTGCAAAAACTTGGAATGTGGTCTCATCACTTTGGGCGTTATGGCCTGGTTGTATAACAAGAGGGATTTTTCTAGGAAAAAAAGTAGAGGGATTTGAGATCAAGAGGAAAAATCTCTATTACCTTCAGCTCATCTTGCTTATTTTGTTCTTTGGTGCATCATTTTCTTGTGAAGGTAAATATGCATGAACTGATTTTTTTGTTGTATATATGATTTTTTTCCTTTTCTTTGTTTTTATTGGAGGAGCTTCAGAAAGGGGGATTCCTTTCTAGGGAAATGGAACTCTGCATAGCAGAAATCCTCTTATCATACAAAAGTGGCCTTCAACCAATAAAAGCTACCCTTTGATTCTTGGACAAAGTCTCATGGGTTTTATAATAGTTTGAAAGCACAAGCACTTACATGTGAATTCTCTATTTCACGTTAATATGGTTAAAAATAAATGTGGGGACCCAACATGTGATGCACCGGAGTCCCACATCGACTATAGAGAGGAAAGTGAATGTGGTTATATGTAGAGCTTACACCCTTACCTTGCATGAGGCCTTTTGATGGGTTGAGGCACATCAGAAGCAAAACCGTGAGGCCCTTGGGCCAAAGCGGATAATATTATACATGGGTATGGAGTGGGGTGTTACACAACACATGGTCAGAGATGTGCGTTTTACAATTGGAAAGTTTTGTGAATCTGTTTGCATCTATCTTACCTACAGGTAAGGGCTGAATCTGTTTGCATCTATCTTACCTACGGGTAAGGGCGGAAACTGAGAGGAGAGAGAGGGAGGAAGAACAAAAAAAGAAAGGAAGAAGAAATAAGAAAGGAGAAGGGAAAAAAAACAATGAAAAAGTGCCGGGCACCTTGAATATTCTCAGAGAGAGGAAGGTGGGCTTGGGTCTTTGTCATGTGCGTGTAGGGTCCACATGTGGTAATAATGACCATAAATGAGATGAGTGAGAGGAAGAAGGGAGATCGGGAGAGGACATGATGAAAGTGATGAGAGAACTGGGTTTTTATTAGGTGGTGATGAGGACGAGTCTGGCTATATGTGAAATCACATGTCTCGGGGAATCTATCTTGAAACTTATAACATGATAATTCTAGCCGCTAAATATGAATGCCAACCCTTTTAACGACATATCCTAGGATCTCATTTCAATAGAGTTGGATCCCACTTTTTGATTGAGTGCATGATTGAGACGTGACTCACTGCATGTTAGGAATGAATAAATAGGCCCGTGACTCCATCATGGGGCCCACTTAAATAATCTGTATGTTTTAGGACAACCCATACCCTCAATAGATATATGCAAAATTTCTATAAAAATAGGAGTGAGACCCATCGTCCGATTGAGCACATGAATAATTGGATTTTTCAAATGACCATTATCCGCTCCACCCAAGTGGAAATTGTGGGCCAGCAACTACCTCCAGGAATGGAGAGTATCCGATCCTAGGGCTCTCCTATCCTTATATAAACAAGTCCAAAGTGTCATACTTACGGATGACTTCTTTGACAAGAAACCCCCATCCATCTAATCCCATTATTGGGAGTCTTTAGTGGGTCCCAATCAAGTCTTATTCTAAGTGGGACTCTTATTCTCTACTAACCTTTGCCGTACTTTTTTTTGCTTTAAGGGCAATTGTAATAGAAAGCAAAAGGGGAACAGAGAAATGATATACAAGGGATCAATAGGATCCCCAAAAGTATGGAAGCTCAAACAAAAGGAGCCCAAAAAGGAAACCAAAAGTATAAATGCTCAACAGAGGAGCCACAAAAAAACTACAGGGGACCTAGAGGAGAGGCCTGAGAGAACTGGATACTAAGGTGGATTAATGTTAAAAAAATTGAAGATTTTCATCAACTGAGGACTGATGAAGGACTTACTGATTTTTTTCAGGGAGAAGGAAAGCATCTCTTGCAGCTGCAGAGTAATTGAACGGAGAGACTGGTTGAGATCTTCAAAAACTGCTTTGTTTCTAGCCTTCCAAATTGCATTGATCACTTCTATGAAGACTGCTGCCAAGAGCTTTGAGCCAGAAGAATCACTTCCAATTGAGAGAGAACGCCAAATGCTTGCTGCAGAGAGATTTGAAGGAGGCCTCAGCGATGCAGCCAAAAAAAGCCAATTCCAAACTTGAGAAGCTCACTCACAGTAGAAGAAAGGATGAGATGCTGATTCCTCTGCTTGGTGGCATCCACTACATCTGGAAGCCATGGCAAATCCCAGGCGCTGCAGGTAAGATTCTGTTGGGGTTTTTTTGTGCAATAGACGCCAACCAAAGCACTTGGATTTAGAAGAGAAATGGAGTTCCAAACGAATGAAGTCCAAGGTAGAACCTCTGCTCTGTTCCTTACTAAGTGCCAAGCAGCCTTAAGGGAGAGAAGGCAATTGGGGGAATCATTCCAAATTAGCCTGTCTCTTTCATCTGGTCTAAGAGAGAGGACTGAGAGTTGGCTGGAAAGATGGGTAAGGACTTCTGGGGGAAAGCCTTGGGGGAGGGTCCAAGATCCCGACTGGAGGAGAGAGGAAAGGTTCTGATCCTTTGGAAATTGGAGGAGAGGGAATCTACTTGAGATTGTCTTTGCTCCATTCCAAGAGTCATTCCATAGATTGATGTCTTGACCATTGCCTGGGATCCAAGTGCTGCCATCTTGAATCAGGGGTAGCAGGCGCCTCAACTTTTTCCATATGTAGGAACCCGTGGACGAAGAGGAATGGCACCATAGTGATTTGAATTTGAAATATATATCTTTAAACCAATGAGCCCAGAGAGAAGAAGTTGAAGCAACGTGCCAACCAAGCTTGAGGAAAGAAGCAGAATTGACTTCTGCTATTTTCCTGATTCCCAGGCCTCCCTCTTCCTTTGGGAGAGTAATAACTCCCCAATTCACATAATTTATCTTGGAGTTTGCTGATTGGCCAGACCAAAGGAATTTTCTCATCATTCTCTCTATCTCTTTGCAAATTGAGGCTGGTAGGGGGAGGATGGATGCTTGGTGAAGAGGCATACTAGATAGCACATGCTTGATCAAAATGAGTCTGCCTGCGAAAGAGAGGGACTTAGCTTTCCAGGCACTGAGCTTAGCATTGATTGTGTCCAGGAGGGAGGAAAAGTGCTGTCTCTTAGGGGTTCCAAAATAGATTGGAACACCAAGATATTTCAGCTGAATAGATGATTCTCTGATACCAAGGATTGAGGCTATTCTGTTTTTCCTGCTGATACTGCACTTCCCAATTTGAAGGTGACTCTTTTGAAGGTTGAAGTACTGTCCTGCTGCTGCCTGGTAGGTTTCCAGTAAGTCTTGAAGAACAAGGATGCTAGAGGTTTTACCTTTCATAAAGATGAGAATGTCATCTGCATACAAGAGATGGCAGGGGGTGGAATCGACTGATGATATCTGGTTAAAGATGCCTTGAAGATGGAGGTTATGCAAGTGGAGGCTGAGAATTTCCTCTGCCAGAATGAATAGATAAGGTGAAAGAGGATCACTTTGCCTTAGGCCACTGTAAGAACTGAAAAAGCCTTGAGGGGTTCTGTTGACCAGCACTGAGCATTTGGAAGTGCAAACACATTCTTTGATGAGGCTTATCCAAGTGTCTGAGAAGTTGAAAAAGTGTAAGGCTGAGAAAATGAAGGACCAATTTAGTTTATCAAAAGCTTTGGTAATATCAAGCTTTAGGCAGATGCTGCCTTTGGATATAGTTTGGAATTCAGCTTTTGGAAAAGTTCAAAAGCCGTTCCTGAGTGATGATGAATGTTTCTACCTTTGATAAAGGCTGCTTGGTTTTGGGAGATCAGATTGGGAAGAATTTTGGCAAGCCTGCTAGCTAGGATTTTAGAGAATATTTTATAGGTAAAGTCCAGAAGACTGATGGGTCTGAAATCTGCAAAATTGGTAGGGGTTTTTGTTTTAGGGATGAGGGCCAAGAAGAAAGTACTTGAAGCTTTGAGAAGCCTCTTGGAATGGAAGAAATGCTTAACTGCTTTGGAGACATCTTGACCAATGATTTTCCAGGCTGAGGTGAAGAAAATCCCATTAAAACCATCAGGACCAGGACTGCTCTGCTGATTGAGACCAAACACTGCTTCTTTTATTTCTGCTTCTGAAGGGATGGAAATCAAGATAGAATTCTGGATGTTTGATACTTTGGGGCTGTCTACCTGAAACAAATTTGCACTAGGAGAGCTGACTTGAGGCTTGTAAAGGTTGGAGAAATAATCTATTGCCATGTCTTGGATGATAGCTTCATCTTCTATGATTCTGCCATTGACTGAGATGTGGTTGATTTGGTTGAAAGAGCTTCTAGCTCTGGCGGAGTTGTGGAAGAAAGCTGTATTTTGATCTCCTTCTTTCAACCAAGCAATCCTGGACCTCTGTTTCCAGTAAATTTCTTGAGCCTTTAGAGCATCATGGAGATCTGATCTGGCTGAGAGAAGGTCAGCATGGGCGAGCTCTGAGGGGGAGGAGTCTAGCTGGGATTGGCAGTGGAGGACTCTTGCTTCTGCTCCTTGGATGTTCTGGTGGATGTTGCTAAAGGAGAGCTTTCTCCATTTCTTGAGAGAAGATTTCAGGGCTTTTAGCTTTTGAGCTGGAACAAATTGAGGGTTTCCAAAGATTGGAGTGTCCCAACTGCTCTGAACAACCTCTAGGAAAGTAGGGTGAAGCAACCAAGTGTTTTCAAATCTGAATGGAGCATTGGTAGGGTGTTTTTTGGTCTTGCTGGCTAGGAGGATTGGGCTATGATCTGAGGAAATACGAGGCAGGTGCTGAAGAAGGGGGTCTGGGTGGTGAGCCAACCAGTGAGAGTTGACTAAGGCCCTATCTAATCTGGCTGCTACATAAGAGAGGCCTTGTCTGTTGTTAGACCATGTAAAATTGTTTCCTGAGAACCCAACTTCAGTCAGGCCTGCTTGAAGGACACAGGCTTGGAAATCTTTGAGGTTGGAGGAGGTGGATTGGAGAATGCTTAGTTTATCAGCATGGGACAGGATGGCATTGAAATCTCCCAGGATACACCAAGGTAAAAGGGTGGAGGAAGAATCTGTGATCACTTTCCAGAGTTCCTTTCTGTGGGTTGGATTATTGGAACCATAGACTTTTGTGACTAGAGATTGGGAACCAGTAGAAGGGTTGGGAAGGAGCATAGAGAGGTGCTGGGGAGAGAGGTCTGAAATTGAGGTGGTGAGAAGGTTTCGAAAAACACGAAAGGCTAGTTACATAATTTTGGGCTGAGTGGGAGTGAAAGGTATCAAAACCAAAACTACTCAGCGGAAGAGATGAAGTGGAAGAAAAATTGGTCATTGGTTCTGAGATGAAAATAATGTCAGGAGAGTGATGTTTAACCATGTTTGCCAGAGATCTTTTGGTAGGGTTGTTAGCAATCCCCCTACAGTTCCAATAAAGGACTTTTAACATGGGGGAGGAGTGTGGGGTGGGAGTCTGCCTTTAGATCTACTGGTGATAGGGCCAATTGAGGGGACTTTTGAGGGGTTAGGCCTGCCTTTAGCTTTACTTGTGGGGACTATGGGGGAGGGATCAGTAGGAGGAGGGAGTTCAGCTTTGCCAGTTGCTTCTGTGGGGGATGAACTGGTAGTCGCACTATGAGAGTGAGACGAGAATGGTAGTTCTGTCGTAGAAGGGGGAATGGATGAGGGCATTTGGTCTGTTGGTGGAGGAGAAGGAGGTTTTGGGAGAGGGATCTCAAAGCCTGGGGGCGGGTCTGAGGAGGAAGAGGAGTTGTCTTCTACCAAGACCTTAAGATTTCAGCCTAAAGTGGAGGGATTAAGAACTGGGTCAGCAAAAGAGTAGTTATCCAGGATGTCAAAAGGGTTGGAGAGGTCCACTGTAGGGGTGGGAGTTCTTTGGAGAATTTCTGTGATGGCATCATATGGAAGGTCTAAGAAGGAAGTTGAAGGAGGTTTATGGCCTGAAGAAAATTTTTTGATTGAGGAGTTTTTGATTGGGTGGGCCTTTTGTGGTAGATTGTGGTTGGAAGGTATGGAGACTTGTTGGATACAGGAAGATTGGGGCTGTTGTACAACAGGTTGGGAAGATCTACTCTGTTGCTCTGTGGGGGTTGGGAGAATAGCTGAGGAAGAGAGGGGAGCAAGGGAGGGAGACTGGACTTGGTCTGGGAGAGGGACTGAGGGAGGGAGCTGGACTTGGGCGAGAGCAGAGGATTGGACTTGAGCTGTGTTGATTAACTCTTTGGAGTTAGCAGGGTGAGGAACAGGGGTATGGGATAGAGTGTTGGTGGGAGCTTGGGGATGTCTAAGTTGACCTTGCTTGGAGAAAGGGCAGGAGTGAGGCTTGTGTCCTACTGAAAGGCAAACTGAGCATGGGCTATTTTCATATTCTATAAGAATTTCCAGTTCCTTATCTCCCTGAAGGTCTACTAGGATGGATTCTGGTTTTGGTTTTGATAGGTCTAAATTAACCAAATCCCTGGCAAAACAAAGGATTTTCTGGCCCTTGGTGATTTGGTCTAGTTTGATTGGCTGGCCTAGAGTATTGGCTATGGAAAGGATGATGTTCTGGCTCCAGTAATGGTATGGTAGCCCTCTGAGTCTAATCCAGACAGGAGCTAAGGAAGGCCAGGGTGCTTCTTCTTGTCCTGGGGACCAGGGAAGAAAGAAGACCTTTTGTTTATCCAGAGAGAGGGGAGAGAGGCCTAGGATGTGAGCTTTGTCTTCCGGGGAGTTGAATCGGAAGAGGAAGTAACCCCTATTGGTCAGGGAAACAAAGCAGGGTCTGGACAGAGGCCATAGCTTGGCTCTCTCTTCAACCCATTCAAGTGATGGGCGCCTTCCAACAAATCTACCGATTACTGCATTGGTAAAAGATTCTTTGCTGGATTGAATCATAGAGATGGGGATTGTAAAAGAGGGTTTGCCATTTTTCTAGGAAGTAGGAGGAAAGGAGGGAGGGGACTAGAAAGAGAGGGGTGTTGAAGATCAGAAGGGACAAACAAGTTGGCAAAAGTAGGCCTCAACGGAGTGGAAGAAAAATCGGAAGGAAAAGTTTAAGGGTTACCTGTAGAAAGGGAAGGGGGACGCTGCTCTGTTTGGGATTGGTAGCCTGTTGCCTGGGTTAAGGAAACAGGGAACTGGTTGGAGACGAGTGGGACAAGAGAGGTGGTTGGTGGGATGGCTGGGATTATTAATGGTTGGGTGGTTTTAAAAGTTTGGCATGGAAAAGGGGGAAAAATTGTATTGGGATTAGTGGGTTGTCAAGGAGGTAGGGGAAAGGTGTGTGGGACGTTAGGTAAGATGGGAGCAGAAAGGGATGTAGAGGATTTAGTGAAGTGAGGAAAGGAGGGGGCCGGTCGGGAGGTTGATGGCCAGATGGGAGCTGTGGGGGGGAGGGGGGGCGGGCTAGATTGGGTCGTATTAGTGGCTTTAAGAGGTGGGAAGTTGATGGGCAGGAGAGATGAGGGGATCAGCTACTGGTCTGTGCTAGGCGGGGCTGCTGCGCAAGAAACTGGAAAAAGGGAGCTGCTGGTCTGTGCTGGGCGGAGCTGCTGCGCAAGAGACTGGAAAAGGGGGTGGAAGAAGAGGTGTGGGATTGGGGGCGGGAGGAGGAGGTGGTTGAGCTGGTGAGATTGGGTGTTGCTGCATCCTAGGGCTTCTCTACCCTTTGCCGTACTTGATTTGACATGAGACCTGTAGCATGCGGGCCGCACGATCTTTTACAAGATGATGATGATGATGATGATGATGATGTTGCAACAATTGATGTGATGTACTAAATTACCGTAATTAGAGGGGCGCCGGATAATATCATCAAAAACATTATAGACCTCAATGAAGATGATCTTTGAGTTTGAAAGGCTGGCTCCAAGCATCTCAACCTTCTTGGATAGCTTGGAATTGAACATCCTTATTGCTTGGTTGTAGAGTTCAACACACTCTCTAGCGATGCCTCCTGCAATAGTTCTTTGTGAGGGAAAACAGCCTCCAGGAGGAAGCCCCACAATGCCGATCTTCCGAGCCCCCAAACTATACAATTCCTACCAAAATAAAGAAAATATTAAGCTTAATGATTGAATTCCTTCACTTCTAAATCATAGAAGAACCCCATCTTGGGTTAACCAAGTTATTTTTGCAACTGTGTCCTTAGAATGTAACAAATAAGATTTAGTATGCATTGGCACTTTCGGCAATCACAAGTGGTTCAAATATTTTGGCAGAATGGATGGTAGCCAATTGATTATTCATGTAGAGCAGTGAGAAAGTAAATAGTAGAAGAAATCATCAACCGCTTGACTCCATTTTACACACCAACTCCAATAGTATATTAAATTTCTTTGCTATTTGGTGAAAATTAAGAAAATCATTATTAGACTTCATGTGAGGGCTTATTAGGGTTTATGCTTCTATTTGGTTTTATTCTTGGGAAAGAACCATCTTGTTTGGACTTTTATGAATAGTAATAAAAAAAGAAGAAGAAGAAAAACACAACTTTCTGAATTGATGGGCTTACACTATAAGTAACAATTTCATTGATGGTTCGTACTGAAAAAAAATCAATTTCATTGATGCAGTACCCCTTCCAAGATCAAACAAACAGTTTGCAATATGCTAACTACTTTTTGGCCTTCAAACATGCTATCATATTATAACGTATGTTATTAATACATTGTACCGTATGTTATTAACACATTGTACCAACATCTACCAGGAGAAAAAAAAAAAAAAAAAAAAACATTGAACCGATCCTAAAACCTTTGGTCTAATGAATGTTAAATACCGTCTTTACCAAAAGGGAAAAAAAGAACAGTACCTACGGCATGAAATGGATGGTCAAAACAGAAACTTTGCACTTCATTTGTTAATAGTTCAATTCAATTCCATTTTTGTAGGTGGACACTAGTAGTGTTTGGGCCAGCGATCTCATAAACGTTGCCTGGTATTCTATTTTAAGAAGATTAGATAGAAAAGCATGGGTATCATTAATGATCCCTACAACTGAAAATAACTGGCTGTGAAAAGAAAAAAAAGTTGCAAAAAGTGGGCTACAAGAAGGAAGACAGGGGATGTCCTTGATCACCCAATTCTTGGGATGTAGTTCATAAATAAAATAAAATGGCCCAAGCCTTCATTTTGGAGGCTGGTTTTATTGTTGACAGTGAAGATCATAAATATCAAGTAGTAAAATAGATCAAGAGATTGGATATATTCACCTGATAAAACTCAGAAGCCAAGTTAACTATGAAATCTGTGTAGGAAGAAATGTTGAACTGCTTCCTTCTAATGGGAAGAGCAAAATAATTGTTGATAATGTCATCGATTCCTACGTCGGATATGTATATACTATCAGAAATAATGGCAGCAGCTCTCTCTTCTCCTGCTATGGCTTTCAAATTCTCTATGTACTCTTTGAACATCTTTATTTGATCCGGCAATGATAGAACAGACTGCATTAATACATGAAATTAACAAATATCAGACGAGAAAAATTAAAGAGAAAGGAAGTATCCAAGAAATTTTGTCCAGATAGAACGTGCTGGATATAAATAAAATAATAAAAAGGACATTTGGGGTCTCTTTGTTTGCCTGGAATATATAGAAATTGAATATATAAGAATTCATCGTCAAATGATCTCAAGATTATTAAAGAGGTTACGGGTAAGTAATACAAGGTTTTATTGCAGATGGGCCTCTGAGCTTCCTAGGATTTCATTTACCAGAGTGATGGCTTGGTATTCATTTTTCATCTTACCTTTATTCAAATTTTCATTTGAATTATCAATTTGATGGTCATGTTTTTTATAATTACCTTTGATTCTTCATTTTTAAATACTTCAGGACCATTTGGAGACTCTAGTCTAACCTAATAAGAGCTAATCAAATTAAGGTCTAAAATAGAAGCTCTAATTGATAATTAACCTATTTGATAAAATTATAAAAGGATCTTATTTCATATGGTAATTAGGGCCCACCTTTGGGAATTGTAATGACTAGGGCCTACCTTCTAGAAATTACAATATGGAACCTATCATTAACATCATTTCAAAAATTTTAAGAGGTCATCATGCAAACACTCATAAATTTTATATTGCCCCACCCTAAATTTTAATGATGCCCTATTTGTTTGCATTAAAATACATAGCATCACAATTGAACACATAGGGTGGTTAAAAGATGTGAATTTCATAAACGAGCATTATGTATCATCTTTTTTTTTTTTTTTAATTCTATTCCCTAAAAGAAAATGTTATTTGTTGTTCATTTGGAAAATTCATCTGTAATCTTCAACTTTAACTACCCTATGTATTGAATTCCTACGAATTCTATAATGGAATCAAACGGAGAAAAAAAAGACCCCTTTAGCTTATATTTTTTTAGAATAAAAAGTTCTAATTTGTGAATAATCTATAAAAATAGAAAATACAATTAAAAATTTACCAGATGCGCTAATATGTAAATAAGCTTTAAATCATAAAAAATAGAATATTTTAGAGTTTCCAAATGTCCCCCATACAATTACCAAGATATAGAATGCCCAAAGAATCCAATTACGTGAAACAAACAACCCTTCATGTTTTATACTGAAATCGTCTGAAGTAGTCATGGCCAAAACGTGGGCCTATTTCTTTTTTAGAAGAATTCCTGAATTTCCGACATAGGGGAATTCCTGGATACTACCTTGGACTTGAGCATCCAGTATTTCTACCAAAATGCAAAGAGAGTGAAATTCCTGAATTCCCAAAGGTTGTGTGCAAGAGAAACCATTTAATTAGATGATAAATATAGTAGTTATGATGATGGTTATTCTATAATTAGTGTTTTATACTTGCAAAAACTTGGAATGTGGTCTCATCACTTTGGGCGTTATGGCCTGGTTGTATAACAAGAGGGATTTTTCTAGGAAAAAAAGTAGAGGGATTTGAGATCAAGAGGAAAAATCTCTATTACCTTCAGCTCATCTTGCTTATTTTGTTCTTTGGTGCATCATTTTCTTGTGAAGGTAAATATGCATGAACTGATTTTTTTGTTGTATATATGATTTTTTTCCTTTTCTTTGTTTTTATTGGAGGAGCTTCAGAAAGGGGGATTCCTTTCTAGGGAAATGGAACTCTGCATAGCAGAAATCCTCTTATCATACAAAAGTGGCCTTCAACCAATAAAAGCTACCCTTTGATTCTTGGACAAAGTCTCATGGGTTTTATAATAGTTTGAAAGCACAAGCACTTACATGTGAATTCTCCATTTCACGTTAATATGGTTAAAAATAAATGTGGGGACCCAACATGTGATGCACCGGAGTCCCACATCGACTATAGAGAGGAAAGTGAATGTGGTTATATGTAGAGCTTACACCCTTACCTTGCATGAGGCCTTTTGATGGGTTGAGGCACATCAGAAGCAAAACCGTGAGGCCCTTGGGCCAAAGCGGATAATATTATACATGGGTATGGAGTGGGGTGTTACACAACACATGGTCAGAGATGTGCGTTTTACAATTGGAAAGTTTTGTGAATCTGTTTGCATCTATCTTACCTACAGGTAAGGGCTGAATCTGTTTGCATCTATCTTACCTACGGGTAAGGGCGGAAACTGAGAGGAGAGAGAGGGAGGAAGAACAAAAAAAGAAAGGAAGAAGAAATAAGAAAGGAGAAGGGAAAAAAAACAATGAAAAAGTGCCGGGCACCTTGAATATTCTCAGAGAGAGGAAGGTGGGCTTGGGTCTTTGTCATGTGCGTGTAGGGTCCACATGTGGTAATAATGACCATAAATGAGATGAGTGAGAGGAAGAAGGGAGATCGGGAGAGGACATGATGAAAGTGATGAGAGAACTGGGTTTTTATTAGGTGGTGATGAGGACGAGTCTGGCTATATGTGAAATCACATGTCTCGGGGAATCTATCTTGAAACTTATAACATGATAATTCTAGCCGCTAAATATGAATGCCAACCCTTTTAACGACATATCCTAGGATCTCATTTCAATAGAGTTGGATCCCACTTTTTGATTGAGTGCATGATTGAGACGTGACTCACTGCATGTTAGGAATGAATAAATAGGCCCGTGACTCCATCATGGGGCCCACTTAAATAATCTGTATGTTTTAGGACAACCCATACCCTCAATAGATATATGCAAAATTTCTATAGAAATAGGAGTGAGACCCATCGTCCGATTGAGCACATGAATAATTGGATTTTTCAAATGACCATTATCCGCTCCACCCAAGTGGAAATTGTGGGCCAGCAACTACCTCCAGGAATGGAGAGTATCCGATCCTAGGGCTCTCCTATCCTTATATAAACAAGTCCAAAGTGTCATACTTACGGATGACTTCTTTGACAAGAAACCCCCATCCATCTAATCCCATTATTGGGAGTCTTTAGTGGGTCCCAATCAAGTCTTATTCTAAGTGGGACTCTTATTCTCTACTAACCTTTGCCGTACTTTTTTTTGCTTTAAGGGCAATTGTAATAGAAAGCAAAAGGGGAACAGAGAAATGATATACAAGGGATCAATAGGATCCCCAAAAGTATGGAAGCTCAAACAAAAGGAGCCCAAAAAGGAAACCAAAAGTATAAATGCTCAACAGAGGAGCCACAAAAAAACTACAGGGGACCTAGAGGAGAGGCCTGAGAGAACTGGATACTAAGGTGGATTAATGTTAAAAAAATTGAAGATTTTCATCAACTGAGGACTGATGAAGGACTTACTGATTTTTTTCAGGGAGAAGGAAAGCATCTCTTGCAGCTGCAGAGTAATTGAACGGAGAGACTGGTTGAGATCTTCAAAAACTGCTTTGTTTCTAGCCTTCCAAATTGCATTGATCACTTCTATGAAGACTGCTGCCAAGAGCTTTGAGCCAGAAGAATCACTTCCAATTGAGAGAGAACGCCAAATGCTTGCTGCAGAGAGATTTGAAGGAGGCCTCAGCGATGCAGCCAAAAAAAGCCAATTCCAAACTTGAGAAGCTCACTCACAGTAGAAGAAAGGATGAGATGCTGATTCCTCTGCTTGGTGGCATCCACTACATCTGGAAGCCATGGCAAATCCCAGGCGCTGCAGGTAAGATTCTGTTGGGGTTTTTTTGTGCAATAGACGCCAACCAAAGCACTTGGATTTAGAAGAGAAATGGAGTTCCAAACGAATGAAGTCCAAGGTAGAACCTCTGCTCTGTTCCTTACTAAGTGCCAAGCAGCCTTAAGGGAGAGAAGGCAATTGGGGGAATCATTCCAAATTAGCCTGTCTCTTTCATCTGGTCTAAGAGAGAGGACTGAGAGTTGGCTGGAAAGATGGGTAAGGACTTCTGGGGGAAAGCCTTGGGGGAGGGTCCAAGATCCCGACTGGAGGAGAGAGGAAAGGTTCTGATCCTTTGGAAATTGGAGGAGAGGGAATCTACTTGAGATTGTCTTTGCTCCATTCCAAGAGTCATTCCATAGATTGATGTCTTGACCATTGCCTGGGATCCAAGTGCTGCCATCTTGAATCAGGGGTAGCAGGCGCCTCAACTTTTTCCATATGTAGGAACCCGTGGACGAAGAGGAATGGCACCATAGTGATTTGAATTTGAAATATATATCTTTAAACCAATGAGCCCAGAGAGAAGAAGTTGAAGCAACGTGCCAACCAAGCTTGAGGAAAGAAGCAGAATTGACTTCTGCTATTTTCCTGATTCCCAGGCCTCCCTCTTCCTTTGGGAGAGTAATAACTCCCCAATTCACATAATTTATCTTGGAGTTTGCTGATTGGCCAGACCAAAGGAATTTTCTCATCATTCTCTCTATCTCTTTGCAAATTGAGGCTGGTAGGGGGAGGATGGATGCTTGGTGAAGAGGCATACTAGATAGCACATGCTTGATCAAAATGAGTCTGCCTGCGAAAGAGAGGGACTTAGCTTTCCAGGCACTGAGCTTAGCATTGATTGTGTCCAGGAGGGAGGAAAAGTGCTGTCTCTTAGGGGTTCCAAAATAGATTGGAACACCAAGATATTTCAGCTGAATAGATGATTCTCTGATACCAAGGATTGAGGCTATTCTGTTTTTCCTGCTGATACTGCACTTCCCAATTTGAAGGTGACTCTTTTGAAGGTTGAAGTACTGTCCTGCTGCTGCCTGGTAGGTTTCCAGTAAGTCTTGAAGAACAAGGATGCTAGAGGTTTTACCTTTCATAAAGATGAGAATGTCATCTGCATACAAGAGATGGCAGGGGGTGGAATCGACTGATGATATCTGGTTAAAGATGCCTTGAAGATGGAGGTTATGCAAGTGGAGGCTGAGAATTTCCTCTGCCAGAATGAATAGATAAGGTGAAAGAGGATCACTTTGCCTTAGGCCACTGTAAGAACTGAAAAAGCCTTGAGGGGTTCTGTTGACCAGCACTGAGCATTTGGAAGTGCAAACACATTCTTTGATGAGGCTTATCCAAGTGTCTGAGAAGTTGAAAAAGTGTAAGGCTGAGAAAATGAAGGACCAATTTAGTTTATCAAAAGCTTTGGTAATATCAAGCTTTAGGCAGATGCTGCCTTTGGATATAGTTTGGAATTCAGCTTTTGGAAAAGTTCAAAAGCCGTTCCTGAGTGATGATGAATGTTTCTACCTTTGATAAAGGCTGCTTGGTTTTGGGAGATCAGATTGGGAAGAATTTTGGCAAGCCTGCTAGCTAGGATTTTAGAGAATATTTTATAGGTAAAGTCCAGAAGACTGATGGGTCTGAAATCTGCAAAATTGGTAGGGGTTTTTGTTTTAGGGATGAGGGCCAAGAAGAAAGTACTTGAAGCTTTGAGAAGCCTCTTGGAATGGAAGAAATGCTTAACTGCTTTGGAGACATCTTGACCAATGATTTTCCAGGCTGAGGTGAAGAAAATCCCATTAAAACCATCAGGACCAGGACTGCTCTGCTGATTGAGACCAAACACTGCTTCTTTTATTTCTGCTTCTGAAGGGATGGAAATCAAGATAGAATTCTGGATGTTTGATACTTTGGGGCTGTCTACCTGAAACAAATTTGCACTAGGAGAGCTGACTTGAGGCTTGTAAAGGTTGGAGAAATAATCTATTGCCATGTCTTGGATGATAGCTTCATCTTCTATGATTCTGCCATTGACTGAGATGTGGTTGATTTGGTTGAAAGAGCTTCTAGCTCTGGCGGAGTTGTGGAAGAAAGCTGTATTTTGATCTCCTTCTTTCAACCAAGCAATCCTGGACCTCTGTTTCCAGTAAATTTCTTGAGCCTTTAGAGCATCATGGAGATCTGATCTGGCTTAGAGAAGGTCAGCATGGGCGAGCTCTGAGGGGGAGGAGTCTAGCTGGGATTGGCAGTGGAGGACTCTTGCTTCTGCTCCTTGGATGTTCTGGTGGATGTTGCTAAAGGAGAGCTTTCTCCATTTCTTGAGAGAAGATTTCAGGGCTTTTAGCTTTTGAGCTGGAACAAATTGAGGGTTTCCAAAGATTGGAGTGTCCCAACTGCTCTGAACAACCTCTAGGAAAGTAGGGTGAAGCAACCAAGTGTTTTCAAATCTGAATGGAGCATTGGTAGGGTGTTTTTTGGTCTTGCTGGCTAGGAGGATTGGGCTATGATCTGAGGAAATACGAGGCAGGTGCTGAAGAAGGGGGTCTGGGTGGTGAGCCAACCAGTGAGAGTTGACTAAGGCCCTATCTAATCTGGCTGCTACATAAGAGAGGCCTTGTCTGTTGTTAGACCATGTAAAATTGTTTCCTGAGAACCCAACTTCAGTCAGGCCTGCTTGAAGGACACAGGCTTGGAAATCTTTGAGGTTGGAGGAGGTGGATTGGAGAATGCTTAGTTTATCAGCATGGGACAGGATGGCATTGAAATCTCCCAGGATACACCAAGGTAAAAGGGTGGAGGAAGAATCTGTGATCACTTTCCAGAGTTCCTTTCTGTGGGTTGGATTATTGGAACCATAGACTTTTGTGACTAGAGATTGGGAACCAGTAGAAGGGTTGGGAAGGAGCATAGAGAGGTGCTGGGGAGAGAGGTCTGAAATTGAGGTGGTGAGAAGGTTTCGAAAAACACGAAAGGCTAGTTACATAATTTTGGGCTGAGTGGGAGTGAAAGGTATCAAAACCAAAACTACTCAGCGGAAGAGATGAAGTGGAAGAAAAATTGGTCATTGGTTCTGAGATGAAAATAATGTCAGGAGAGTGATGTTTAACCATGTTTGCCAGAGATCTTTTGGTAGGGTTGTTAGCAATCCCCCTACAGTTCCAATAAAGGACTTTTAACATGGGGGAGGAGTGTGGGGTGGGAGTCTGCCTTTAGATCTACTGGTGATAGGGCCAATTGAGGGGACTTTTGAGGGGTTAGGCCTGCCTTTAGCTTTACTTGTGGGGACTATGGGGGAGGGATCAGTAGGAGGAGGGAGTTCAGCTTTGCCAGTTGCTTCTGTGGGGGATGAACTGGTAGTCGCACTATGAGAGTGAGACGAGAATGGTAGTTCTGTCGTAGAAGGGGGAATGGATGAGGGCATTTGGTCTGTTGGTGGAGGAGAAGGAGGTTTTGGGAGAGGGATCTCAAAGCCTGGGGGCGGGTCTGAGGAGGAAGAGGAGTTGTCTTCTACCAAGACCTTAAGATTTCAGCCTAAAGTGGAGGGATTAAGAACTGGGTCAGCAAAAGAGTAGTTATCCAGGATGTCAAAAGGGTTGGAGAGGTCCACTGTAGGGGTGGGAGTTCTTTGGAGAATTTCTGTGATGGCATCATATGGAAGGTCTAAGAAGGAAGTTGAAGGAGGTTTATGGCCTGAAGAAAATTTTTTGATTGAGGAGTTTTTGATTGGGTGGGCCTTTTGTGGTAGATTGTGGTTGGAAGGTATGGAGACTTGTTGGATACAGGAAGATTGGGGCTGTTGTACAACAGGTTGGGAAGATCTACTCTGTTGCTCTGTGGGGGTTGGGAGAATAGCTGAGGAAGAGAGGGGAGCAAGGGAGGGAGACTGGACTTGGTCTGGGAGAGGGACTGAGGGAGGGAGCTGGACTTGGGCGAGAGCAGAGGATTGGACTTGAGCTGTGTTGATTAACTCTTTGGAGTTAGCAGGGTGAGGAACAGGGGTATGGGATAGAGTGTTGGTGGGAGCTTGGGGATGTCTAAGTTGACCTTGCTTGGAGAAAGGGCAGGAGTGAGGCTTGTGTCCTACTGAAAGGCAAACTGAGCATGGGCTATTTTCATATTCTATAAGAATTTCCAGTTCCTTATCTCCCTGAAGGTCTACTAGGATGGATTCTGGTTTTGGTTTTGATAGGTCTAAATTAACCAAATCCCTGGCAAAACAAAGGATTTTCTGGCCCTTGGTGATTTGGTCTAGTTTGATTGGCTGGCCTAGAGTATTGGCTATGGAAAGGATGATGTTCTGGCTCCAGTAATGGTATGGTAGCCCTCTGAGTCTAATCCAGACAGGAGCTAAGGAAGGCCAGGGTGCTTCTTCTTGTCCTGGGGACCAGGGAAGAAAGAAGACCTTTTGTTTATCCAGAGAGAGGGGAGAGAGGCCTAGGATGTGAGCTTTGTCTTCCGGGGAGTTGAATCGGAAGAGGAAGTAACCCCTATTGGTCAGGGAAACAAAGCAGGGTCTGGACAGAGGCCATAGCTTGGCTCTCTCTTCAACCCATTCAAGTGATGGGCGCCTTCCAACAAATCTACCGATTACTGCATTGGTAAAAGATTCTTTGCTGGATTGAATCATAGAGATGGGGATTGTAAAAGAGGGTTTGCCATTTTTCTAGGAAGTAGGAGGAAAGGAGGGAGGGGACTAGAAAGAGAGGGGTGTTGAAGATCAGAAGGGACAAACAAGTTGGCAAAAGTAGGCCTCAACGGAGTGGAAGAAAAATCGGAAGGAAAAGTTTAAGGGTTACCTGTAGAAAGGGAAGGGGGACGCTGCTCTGTTTGGGATTGGTAGCCTGTTGCCTGGGTTAAGGAAACAGGGAACTGGTTGGAGACGAGTGGGACAAGAGAGGTGGTTGGTGGGATGGCTGGGATTATTAATGGTTGGGTGGTTTTAAAAGTTTGGCATGGAAAAGGGGGAAAAATTGTATTGGGATTAGTGGGTTGTCAAGGAGGTAGGGGAAAGGTGTGTGGGACGTTAGGTAAGATGGGAGCAGAAAGGGATGTAGAGGATTTAGTGAAGTGAGGAAAGGAGGGGGCCGGTCGGGAGGTTGATGGCCAGATGGGAGCTGTGGGGGGGAGGGGGGGCGGGCTAGATTGGGTCGTATTAGTGGCTTTAAGAGGTGGGAAGTTGATGGGCAGGAGAGATGAGGGGATCAGCTACTGGTCTGTGCTAGGCGGGGCTGCTGCGCAAGAAACTGGAAAAAGGGAGCTGCTGGTCTGTGCTGGGCGGAGCTGCTGCGCAAGAGACTGGAAAAGGGGGTGGAAGAAGAGGTGTGGGATTGGGGGCGGGAGGAGGAGGTGGTTGAGCTGGTGAGATTGGGTGTTGCTGCATCCTAGGGCTTCTCTACCCTTTGCCGTACTTGATTTGACATGAGACCTGTAGCATGCGGGCCGCACGATCTTTTACAAGATGATGATGATGATGATGATGATGATGTTGCAACAATTGATGTGATGTACTAAATTACCGTAATTAGAGGGGCGCCGGATAATATCATCAAAAACATTATAGACCTCAATGAAGATGATCTTTGAGTTTGAAAGGCTGGCTCCAAGCATCTCAACCTTCTTGGATAGCTTGGAATTGAACATCCTTATTGCTTGGTTGTAGAGTTCAACACACTCTCTAGCGATGCCTCCTGCAATAGTTCTTTGTGAGGGAAAACAGCCTCCAGGAGGAAGCCCCACAATGCCGATCTTCCGAGCCCCCAAACTATACAATTCCTACCAAAATAAAGAAAATATTAAGCTTAATGATTGAATTCCTTCACTTCTAAATCATAGAAGAACCCCATCTTGGGTTAACCAAGTTATTTTTGCAACTGTGTCCTTAGAATGTAACAAATAAGATTTAGTATGCATTGGCACTTTCGGCAATCACAAGTGGTTCAAATATTTTGGCAGAATGGATGGTAGCCAATTGATTATTCATGTAGAGCAGTGAGAAAGTAAATAGTAGAAGAAATCATCAACCGCTTGACTCCATTTTACACACCAACTCCAATAGTATATTAAATTTCTTTGCTATTTGGTGAAAATTAAGAAAATCATTATTAGACTTCATGTGAGGGCTTATTAGGGTTTATGCTTCTATTTGGTTTTATTCTTGGGAAAGAACCATCTTGTTTGGACTTTTATGAATAGTAATAAAAAAAGAAGAAGAAGAAAAACACAACTTTCTGAATTGATGGGCTTACACTATAAGTAACAATTTCATTGATGGTTCGTACTGAAAAAAAATCAATTTCATTGATGCAGTACCCCTTCCAAGATCAAACAAACAGTTTGCAATATGCTAACTACTTTTTGGCCTTCAAACATGCTATCATATTATAACGTATGTTATTAATACATTGTACCGTATGTTATTAACACATTGTACCAACATCTACCAGGAGAAAAAAAAAAAAAAAAAAAAACATTGAACCGATCCTAAAACCTTTGGTCTAATGAATGTTAAATACCGTCTTTACCAAAAGGGAAAAAAAGAACAGTACCTACGGCATGAAATGGATGGTCAAAACAGAAACTTTGCACTTCATTTGTTAATAGTTCAATTCAATTCCATTTTTGTAGGTGGACACTAGTAGTGTTTGGGCCAGCGATCTCATAAACGTTGCCTGGTATTCTATTTTAAGAAGATTAGATAGAAAAGCATGGGTATCATTAATGATCCCTACAACTGAAAATAACTGGCTGTGAAAAGAAAAAAAAGTTGCAAAAAGTGGGCTACAAGAAGGAAGACAGGGGATGTCCTTGATCACCCAATTCTTGGGATGTAGTTCATAAATAAAATAAAATGGCCCAAGCCTTCATTTTGGAGGCTGGTTTTATTGTTGACAGTGAAGATCATAAATATCAAGTAGTAAAATAGATCAAGAGATTGGATATATTCACCTGATAAAACTCAGAAGCCAAGTTAACTATGAAATCTGTGTAGGAAGAAATGTTGAACTGCTTCCTTCTAATGGGAAGAGCAAAATAATTGTTGATAATGTCATCGATTCCTACGTCGGATATGTATATACTATCAGAAATAATGGCAGCAGCTCTCTCTTCTCCTGCTATGGCTTTCAAATTCTCTATGTAGTCTTTGAACATCTTTATTTGATCCGGCAATGATAGAACAGACTGCATTAATACATGAAACAAATATCAGACGAGAAAATTTAAAGAGAAAGGAAGTATCCAAGAAATTTTGTCCAGATAGAACGTGCTGGATATAAATAAAATAATAAAAAGGACACTTGGGGTCTCTTTGTTTGCCTGGAATATATAGAAATTGAATATATAAGAAATTGTCAAATGATCTCAAGATTATTAAAGAGGTTACGGGTAAGTAATACAAGTTTTTATTGCAGATGGGCCTCTGAGTTTCCTAGGATTTCATTTACCAGAGTGATGGCTTGGTATTCATTTTCCATCTTACATTTATTCAAATTTTCATTTGAATTATCAATTTGATGGTCATGTTTTTTATATTTACCTTTGATTCTTCATTTTTAAATACTTCAGGACCATTTGGAGACTCTAGTCTAACCTAATAAGAGCTAATTAAATTAAGGTCTAAAATAGAAGCTCTAATTGATAATTAACTTATTTGATAAAATTATAAAAGGATCTTATTTCATATGGTAATTAGGGCCCACCTTTGGGAATTGTAATGACTAGGGCCTACCTTCTAGAAATTACAATATGGAACCTATCATTAACATCATTTCAAAAATTTTATGAGGTCATCATGCAAACACTCATAAATTTTATATTGTCACACCCTAAATTTTAATGATGCCCTATTTGTTTGCATTAAAATACATAGCATCACAATTGAACACATAGGGAGGTTAAAAGAAGTGAATTTAAAAAATGAGCATTATGTATCATCTTTTTTTTTTTTTTTAATTCTATTCCCTAAATGAAAATGTTATTTGTTGTTCATTTGGAAAATTCATCTGTAATCTTCAACTTTAACTACCCTATGTATTGAATTCCTAAGAATTCTATAATGCAATCAAACGGAGAAAAAAAAGACCCCTTTAGCTTATATTTTTTTAGAATAAAAAGTTCTAATTTGTGACTAATCTATAAAAATAGAAAATACAATTAAAAATTTACCAGATGCACTAATCTGTAAATAAGCTTTAAATCATAAAAAATAGAATATTTTAAAGTTTCCAAATGTCCCCCATACAATTACCAAGATATAGAATCCAATTACGTGAAACAAACAACCCTTCATGTTTTATATTGAAATCGTCTGAACTAGTCATGGCCAAAACGTGGGCCTATTTCTTTTTTAGAAGAATTCCTGAATTCCCGACATAGGGGAATTCCTGGATACTCCCTTGGACTTGAGCATCTAGTATTTCTACCAAAATGCAAAGAGAGTGGAATTCCTGAATTCATAAAGGTTATTTGAAATCTTTTGGTCATATTTGGCAACCAAATATTTGGGAGAAAGATTTTCGGTTTTTCTAAAGTTGTGGTAAATTCATGTTTGGCAATGTAAATTCCTGAGGATTTGAACGAATGGAAATCTTCATTTGTTAGGATTTAATATCCGACCACCCCTATAAGATTTGAAAATCCTCACTTAAGTGGATTTGCACACTGAACCTTATTTTTTGAAGCTATATGCATCGACACACACCAATATCAATGTGAAATCATCAACTCTACAAATCCCCAGTGAGGAATCCTTGTTCCAATGGTAGTGAAGAATCATTCGATTTATGGATTCCTCACATGTTACCAAATATGCTCTTAATGTGGCTGAAATTCCTTAAAACTAGGCAAGAAACATGAGATTTACAAATGCTAGGAGACATCATATTCCAAAAACCCCAACATCTAGAAGTCCTAATAAAGAAACATGCTCAATAGTAATGTTTCAGATTTTAAGGGCGCAAGCTCCACTCAGATTTTAAGCCCATCCAAAATTACATGAAAGTCAGCCCGGAACCAAACCAATTTGGGTGACATTGTAACTTACTCGATACAAATTATAAAATCTCCGCTTGATTGTAATTCGGATTGAGTCGGGTTGCTGTTGTTCGACCGAATAATGTGGCCCACATGACCATCCAAAATAATTAGTTATCCCACATTGGAGGATTTTTTTAATGGATTTTTTTACTCCTTTTATTTTCCTTTTATAACCGCCATCTATGTTAATTTGAGGGTTAAAAGGTATTTATTCTCTTCTTGATGGAAGGAGAGATTTAGGGCATATCAAAGACAACTCGAGTAACTCTCTTGGCTACGATAGTTTCTCTGCAACCATCACTTACTGAAGAAGAAAGGCAAAAGCAAAAGAGAGTTGTGATTCCCCATTGAATACCAACCTTCTGTTGGATCAGAGTCTCAAGATAGCACAATCAGGTATCATCTGCTCTATTGGTTTAGATTTAATGTTTATAGTATTATTGAATTGATTCCAAAAAGGGTTTAAAAACTTATAGTTTTCTAACAGCTGTGACTCGAGTCACCAAATTTCTATAAGCTTATGCAAATACTTATATTGATTGCGATGAATTGGGTCTGTGTCAAATTCATCAATCTGAAGCCCAAACCCAACCTGATTCGAATTACATGTGGACTTTAAATTCTTAGCTCAAGCCTGATCCAAACTTATCCGAGTCTAACCATTGATGTTCAAATTTAGTTAGACCCAAGTTGTTCGACATGAGAGAGCCCATATAAGTGGGAATAGAAAGCCCACACTGTGA
The DNA here is from genome assembly GCA_028538565.1 of Umbellularia californica. Lineage (NCBI taxonomy): Eukaryota > Viridiplantae > Streptophyta > Magnoliopsida > Laurales > Lauraceae > Umbellularia > Umbellularia californica. The sequence goes on from JAPQWN010000007.1 coordinate 59,100,570, forward strand.
GAAGGAACACTCACATGCACGTGAAAAAAAAAAAAAAAAAAAAACCCCACACAAGTGAAGAGAGTGGCACACCGAGGTACTGATCCGTGGGCGGCATTTGATCAGGGTTGCCAACCCTTGTTCTTGATTTGACTGAGTAAGACCAAAAGAAAGGAGAGAGAAATAAGCATACCGCTGTCTTCGCCGTTAGTGGATCATAACCTGAAGCACCAGAACCAAAATTTACACCAGTGAGGAGGTCTTCGGGTTTCAGATTGGGGTCAAGAGAAGCCGGCAACAACTTTTTTATTCCCAAACTAGCAACTGTATCATTTGTGAAAAAAAGGAGAATATATGATTAAATAAGGACTTAAGGCTATATAAATTTAATCGCACATTCTGCTATGAATATGTGCACATGCATATGCAAATATAGTATGTTTTTGGAAGGTATTTTTCCTTGGGAAGATATTTCTTTTTTTTTTTTTTTTTTAATTATTATTTCCACAAGGTATTATGCATATGCATATACAAGTAGAGTTAATTTGTGTATAATACAAGTATTTAGGCATCCCCATACCAATTTTTTTCAAAAAGAAATTTATGTGCATGATGTCTTTCAAAATGGACGAATGTATGAATTTTCTTAATGAATTTGTACTATACTGGGGTTATACACTTATACAAATAATACATTTATCTTTTGAACTAGTTCTTATAGAATTCTAAACAGAAAAGCTTATTTAATACGATCATAAGAAGGGATTTGGTGTCAATTTGTCATGCCTCGGCCGAGTAAGGGGGTCATGGATGAAGGTGGGAAAATGGTGGAAGACCATCACATATGTAGTATATCTTAGGAACTTGGTTTCATTGGTCCTAAATTTCCAACCATACTTCTAAGAAAATAAGTGGACATGATGAAGTGCTGTTGGGTTAGATGGGATATTAGTGAGTGTGATAGTGATAGACAGGATGGTTTTTCTATTTTGTAAAGACATGATGGTTAGAAACAATAAATGGATCCGATTGACAATGATGCTTCAGTGGTTCTAAAGGGGGTCATATTATGGTGAGTGATGTTGGATGAGTGTCAAACTTTGGGTTACGGCAATTTATAGGGTGTAGTGTGAGGGGGTATAACTCAGATCATAAGTGGGTCATGCTCAAAAGAATAGGTGAGTCTTGTCCAATGGCTTTATCATGAGGGGGAGGAGATATCACAAGAGGGCCAGGTGTGGCCCCAGTGAGGTGTCATGTTCCTTGGTAACATCGATCAGCATATGACAGACAAATTATACATGGGTCAATGACAGAAGGCTTTAAAATGTCACCAAAAGGGACTTTATACCCAAGGCATTAAAATGTCATCAAAGTGCCTAAACTTTGACTCTATTTTTTATTTTATTAAAATTTTTTTTTTTGATAGTCTTACAGAAAATAAATAAATAAATAAATAAGAGAAAAAACCGCATAAAAACTCTAAAAAATAATAAAATAAAAATAAAAACAAAAAGAAATTGCATGCAAATTGTATCAGATACATATAGTCTGATACAACTAGCTAGGTTGCTTGATTTTGAGGAGTTGGGTTATAGATTGTTTCTCCACCAAAGAAATCCGTGGGGACCTTTCCATTGCAGAACCTTCCTGTTGGTAAGCGATCTATAAAATCCTGGCCATAAGGAGGGAAATTGCACTTAAGGAGAGTAAGCAGCTTGTTGTTGTTGCCTGAATCCAAAGTCGAGTCTCCGAACGCTATCAAAGCCGGCACGGGAGGTTTCTTAGCACTGAGGGTCTGAGCTTGAGCAGGGAAACTCAAATGAACAAATAGGAATACTATGAGGAGAGAAAGCATGGAAGAAGTAGAAGAAGAAGAAGAAGAAGAAGAGGAGAACTTCATTGTCAATATTTTCTTATTTCCTTTTCTTTCTTCCTCAGGGAACGTACGTGAGCTTCACTGCTTTGGTTGGCTATTTATTGGGTAGCGAGAGGAAGGGAGAGGAAGACGGTGTTGAATAAGAAAGAAGATAGAGGTTGAAAGGAAGTTAATGTGACCCATTTCTTTCCTCCTCTAACGACAGAGACGGTTGTTAAATTAAGCATGTGGTCTCTCACATCACATGATCTTACCAACACAAGACTTAATCTAGTTAAAAAAAAAAAAAAAAACTTCAATATAAGAAAAAGAATGAAAAAAGCAGGACAAATCCATGCTTATAAACTACTTCATGTAACTCCAATGCCTTCTTTACTATTTGAGGGCGAAAATAGACTTGAGGAGATCAATGTCCGAAAACTCGGCGAGTTGACTCTGAACTCTAACGAGTAACCTCGTTTTGAAGAAAGGCTAAGTCAAATAGAGGATAACGTCGGCTGAGTCAAATATAAGTAATTAATGCTTGAGGTTTGGAGTTAGCAATTTAAAGATAATTGACTGAAATGTTATAAACTTTCTAATTTAGATTTATTATTATTAATACATGTATATACATATTTCTTAAATATTTGATCTATTTTAATTAATTTTAGAAAAGACATGACTCTTTCGAGTCGTCAAGCTTGACCCTCTTCGAGTCAATATTTTAGAGCAGGACAAGTCGAGCCCAAGTAAAAAATTTTCCAACCTGGGCTGAGATTACAAATCTCATTAGACTTCTTAATATATCCAATTAGTGGTTTCATGCAGATTTTCTCATCTAGACCACCATTTAGAAAAGCATTCTTTAGATTCATTTGAAGCAAAGCAAGGCTAAATGTAACACAATAGAAAAGATCATGCAGTAAAAGAAATCTCATTATAGGAGAGTTTCCTCACATTATGAATATTACCCCTTAACTACAAGTTTAAACTTTTCTTGTCAATAGATCCTTTGGCTTTATACTAAAAAAAAGCCTATAAAAAAGGTGATTTCTTTCAATTCGACCAGATTTTGTCAATTTTGACTTTCAACCAAAGATTTGACAAGCATGGTCTGATTTTAATATTAGGACTTTTCATTTTAAGATATTATAATAAAAACATTAATATACATTCAATATTTTGAGATATACGTACTCTATCCATTGCACCACATAAGTTCTCATAGTAAGATTTGTTAGAAAATATCCGATTAATTATTTTGGTCACAAGAAATTGATGGAACTCGAAAAGAAAAAAAATCACTATCAAACCCAAGGAATTGTTCGATGTGGACCACCCATTTAACTCGACATGTTGCCATTGCTGCTGTCAGAGATCTAATTTGAACCAAATAAAAAACTTAAATCTGGGCTCTATTCTAATGATAATATCTTTATCAGAATACTACAAAAAAACAAGACCCTAAATGGCCACTAATCGAAAAACACGCCATTAGTTAATATGGCACAGAAGTCGTTCCCGATAATCACTTCTATTTTTTTTAATTAAAGATTTAAACGTTTGACGACGTCGTCACATTCAAACCCATACAAATAACCTGAAACCCCATTTCCCCTATTTCCCCCTTCTTCCCCCCATCGTTTTCCCCCTTTTTCTGGATATTTCGTTTCCTCCTTCCTCAAAAGTTCTTTACCTTAATGATTTAGCCACCCAAAAATAATCATACAACAAAAATAATCAAATAAATAAACTATATATCAAATCTCTAATGAACTTTTCTCGAAAAGTAAATATGAAACTTAAGCTCCATGTATGGTAGATAACGCATGAAAGAAGGTTAAACTGTGCTATACCTACCTTGTTAATGGAGATCAACCACCTCCACAAGGAATATTCAATGTTGGGGGAGAGTTCTTTTTTGGTTCAGAAAACTAGCAATCTCAGATGATAAAGGTCAGAGAAGAGGCATATTTGACGAATTAGCAACGACGTCGACACTAACTCTCGATGTTAAGTGACGACGTCGTTGCTTGTTGAAAAAAGGCAAAAAAACTGAATATTTTTTATGAATATTTTCCAAAATATTCGAAGGAGAATAAATAAAAGATATTAGAGAATTTTACCCGAAAAAGCACCTTAGAGGTCCACAAACCAAAAGAGGTACCCATAGTTTTGATGCAACAGAATCGGTATTCTGTTAGACTTCTTCATCAAAAGTGATTGGAGTAATATCATACTAATTAAGCATGCATGGACGCATGGGCGTCTCCACATTGACCCCACTGAGACATAAAAAAGCTTTTAAAAATAAAAAATTTTATTTCATGAATTGAACTTATGTAAAGCTTTTGACGCCACTCAATTTAAGAGTTTCACCCCACATTAGCTAACTTTCCACTTTTTTTCTTTGTTATTGTGGTAGTGAACAAAAGTCACCATAAAATACCTACCGCCTAAGTTAATGGGCCAATTGTCTACCAAAAATTAAATAAAATTAATGGGCCCACATTACTGATATGCGCTCTAGCAACGAGTTTTTAGAACTTAAAGGAATTTGTGACATTACTAGAAAATTAGTGGAGAAAAAAAAGGATATCGTATACCAATTGGTTTTTTTACTTATAACATTGGTGTTGATTTTACCAGTAGTGACTGCTATGGTAGAAAAAGCTTTTTCAGCAATGAAGTACGTAAATAACAGGTTGCGTAATCAAATAGGAGATCAATGGATGAATGATTGTTTGGTTCCATATATTGAAAAATAAGTGGTTACTAGTGTTGATAATGAATCTATTATGTAACGATTTCAACACATGTAAATCTGAAAACCTGTTGAGGGCAGTTGTAGGAGTTCATGTATTTGGATTTTGCTTTTGGATTAAGAACTATTAGTAACAATGTATTAATTTTTTTTTTAGAATTCAATATTATCTTTGTCGGATTATCGGAAATAAATTATTTGAGAATTTTATACTATACTTTTCGAATTGTCGAAAGTAGATGATTAATGTTGATAAAGAGAAAAACAAATTTATTCGATTTGCAGAAGATAAGTTTTTTGTTGACCCCACTTACTCGAATTCTAGGGGGCAGGACGTTGAAACATGAAAGTATCTAATTAATGAGATCTTTGGCAGGTCATCATACATAATGCAGATCCCATCGACACTGGGACCCCATGATTCAGTGGTCTCGATCATCGATCATATGGAACGTGGGGCAGGAAAAAGTTTTTGCTTGGACAGTTACGAGTTGTTTGAAAGAGATGGAGTCGGTAGATAACGATGGTTGGGATGTCCAAGTCCAATCTACATTAATTAAGCACGATATGTGTACATCAATAGTTGGTGGTCATTAGCTGTTTTTATTTAGAGTCCACATGTGTAGCATTGAGTTGCCAGATAGATAACATTGCAAATGGTATGGACCACTAACAAGTAGATATATACATAAATGAATGAATGAATGAATATCTAGCAAAAGAAAAAAAGCTTTTATCTTTCAATCCATGGATGGCAATTGAAACCAATTGTTTAGATTTTGATTATTTTCATGGATTTGTCTATGCTGACAATTGTAAAAGTCAAAATGTTATTAGAATATATGGTGACACGACATATTTAACTGACCAATCAATAAAAAACGGTCTCATTGTTAATATCGCTGTTACTTTATCGGAATTTATGACTAGAATTTAGGAGGTTAGAGTTTTTGGACATGATGTGACATCTTGTCCTTGGCATTTGAAATGCCGTATTTCTTTCATTAGAGTTTCAAATTTCAACCACTCAAAAGACTTTTAGAATTCTTAGAATTCCACTCTTTATATTATTTTTTTTGAAATTTCAAGTCCTCCATTAAAAAGAGGAATTTTGAATTTCAAGAGAACAACTTTTGGAAAATTTAAAATTTTCCGAGACATGGATTCTTAGAATTTTGATAAAGAAATGGGCACAGTCCAAATCCCGCACTTTACATGTTGTGCTCATGTCGAGTCCAATATGCTAGCTAGGAAGCAGCGAGCAACTTAGGGATGGCAATGAGTCAGCTCGGGTGTCAGTTCGGCTAATCAAACTCAATCCCAATAGCAATTCCTCTTCCCCATATCTATCCCAAGGAAATAAAAAGAATATTATACACTGCCTATTAGTGATACTGTGATCTTTTATTACAATATTTACTAACCAATATATAAGTTAAAGACAAATGGGTCGAGGCAGAACAAGCACACCCAAAACCCAAACGCAGCCAGGATTTGATTTAAGGTCAAAGTTAAAGAACCCATATCCACCCCAGAACCTCACCAACTCAATACCAAACTCACCCATGATTGTGGGAGTACTGCCCAAAACCTAGTATGGAATGGCAAGATGCGTTCACTTAAAAATGCTGCCGGAGCACTTTGGGACGGCTTCTAATTATATATTGAAAAAATGTAAGATAAGAAGGTGAACTTGGTCAAATTTCACAATCCTTGATTCTGTTTCTCTCTCATATAGTTGATAAGGGGTGACATGGATTTATTGGCACAGATAGGTTCACTTATTGGTATTCGACCCCTATCAGTCGGGCAAAATACTAACACACACGGTCATATGGACTTAATTTTTATTCTTTTACTCCTTGTTAAATTCTATGCTATAAAGGGGATTTAATGGGAAAAGCCCTCTTACATGGGCATTGTTTTAATTTGGCCCCAATAAAAATGGACAGACAGAATGGGCCCTAAATTTACATCTCTCTCTCTCTCTCTCTCTCTCTCTCTCTCTCTCAGTGCTATAGTCAATATCGACTATCCATGCATGTCTACTAAAGATCGAAACCCCTTTATTCGCCATTCGTCTTCTTCCTCCTTTCCCCCTTTGTATTTCCCATTGTCGTTGCTTACACTCCCCTCATCCCTAATCAGTGTTGGTTGGAATTCAATGTGAACATTCTTTTAACAAATGAGTTAAAGAAGCCAAATCTTGGGTTTTTCAGCGTCGAAGAGGAAGATGATTGCTTTTAAAAACGGAGGTCGGGTTCCAGAAGAAGAGCTGCTGTTTTGGAATGGGCGCTGAGGAAGATGGGAGGGGTTTTGGGGGTGAATGGAAGTCGAAAAGAGGGGATTTTGTTCGGTTTGAATCGAAGAAGGGTAAAAGGTAAGGATTTTTACAGACATTATTTAGAAAGTTGGGATTTTGGGAGATGGGTTTTTATCTTTTGGGTTGTAGCTAAGTTTGGGCTACTAGTATTTTAAGCTGGCAGCGTTTTTCGTGGATGTAGTTATTGAGAATGAAAGGCTCTTGTTTTCTTTCAGAGAAAGGCTCTTGTTTTCTTTCAGAGGCTCGTGGAGATGCGTTTTTCCCATTGAAAAGAGATGTAAGGAATCAAGTGGAAAGAGGAATGGAATGCAAGTTCAGAGCTCTTAAAACGATCATTTAACTGTATCCGTATCAAGCTGGAGGGGTTTTTAAAATAAAGCCCTTGAGAGAGAAGTAAGAAATTTGGAGAAGACCTAGAAGAGAAATACTGTGGAATTTTGTAAGAAATTTGGAAAAGCAATGGGCCACAAATCTGTATTGGGGTAGTTTCTATGAAGGAGTTCGATGAAATGACGAAGAGAAAGAAGAATGAGATTTCATGCTCATTTCTTTTAATTTTCTCATGGGAAAGATGTCTGTTGCTGTTGTGGGGTTTTTCATTCCTTGATCTTGATCACTAGGAGATATTGGAGGAGTGGAATTAGAGAACAAGGGTGGGGTTTTCATTTCTTTAATTTTGTAACTTTCAAACAGATTTCATGTATATATATTTTAAAATATAAGATCAAGGTACAAAGAATTTGTAATGTTGTGAATGATTTCCCCCTATTTGAGATATTTAAAACGTGTTTGAGATATCTGAGTTCTTGAGCTTTTGAAATGTCTGAGTGAAAGGCTGAAACCTTCCCCACCAAAACTCTATACTAATGTTTCTCCCATTACTTTCATGTGATACCCGTCTTCACTAATATTTGTAGCATTGTGTTTTATTAAGAAACATCTCTTTCGTATAGAGATGATGAACTAGTCAGTATTTGTACCATGGTATCCAGCAACGATTTAAATAAAGCACTGGACGAGGGAACTTGTGGGTGGTGGTTGTGGAACTTTTATGGTTTTGGGCAGTTGGATTTATGTTGTGAAACTTCATATACCATTATTTGAAATTGAATGGTTTGTTAATGTATGGTTGTTAATTAAATGTGTGTATGGAATGTACCAATGTATTCAGAACAATTTTAGTACAATGGAATGTACTATTGTCTGGTTTGTTTAACATGACCAATAGTCGATATCAACTATTTCGCTGAAGCCTAAAAAACACAATCATAGTAGATATCTATTATTTTGCTGAAACCGAAAAAACACAGTCATAGTCGATATCGACTATTTAGCTGAAACATAAAAAACACAGTCATAGTCGATATCAACTATTGTCATGGTTGAAATCGACTATTTACCTGAAACGTAAAAAACACAGTCATAATCGATATCGACTATTTAGCTGAAACATAAAAAACACAGTCATAGTCGATATCGACTATGTTATAATACTGTAACTTACTAAGGTAGCGTTTAGTTCGCCAAAAAGGGGCGGAATGACTATTACCTCCGGAATCTCATTCCTTTATGTGAGGGAATCACCATTCCATCCAAGACTGGAAGGAATCACCATTCCATTCCTTTCTAACTTTTTATTGAGACCAAAATACCCTCGCTTGTAATATTATTATTATTATATAATAATAATAATATAAAATCATTTTCATCCAACCATTGTGGGGCCCACCCAAAATATTATAATAAAATATAATAATATATTATTATATCATAATAATAATAATAATATAATATCTTTTTCACCCAACCATTGTGGGGCCCACCCAAAATATTATAATAAAATATAATAATATATTATTATATCATAATAATAATATAATATCTTTTTCACCCAACCATTATAGGGCCCACCCATAATATTATATCTATCTATCTATCTATCTACTATTATAAAAGAGGCTATGTCGCATGGTTTTTTCAACCAACCATTATGGGGTGCACCCCCAAATATTATAATATAATATAAGAATATATTATTTTGAGAAATTACAAAATTTTTCACTACACCTTTATGGGGCCCATCCCAAAATATTATAATGCAAACTTTTTCACTACACATTGTGGGGACCACCCCCAAATAGTATAATATAATATAATAATATATTATTATGAGAAATTACAAACTTTTTCACTACACCTTTATGGGGCCCACCCCTAAATCATCCACCACAAACAATGCAAATGTGACAGTAGAATCTAATAAGGGTATTTTGGTTAATCTTATGTAAATTTGATTCCATTCCAAGCAGCATTCCAGCGTACCAAACGCAAGAATATGAATCAGAATTCCATAACTGGGTTGATTCTTCAGCGTACCAAACGCTGGAATGGAATTGACTATTCCTGCCTCATTCCATTCCATTGTCATTCCGGTCTCCATTCAATTCCTGCCTACAACCATTCCAGCGAACCAAACGCTACCTAAGTGTGGCTTTAGATGGGGTTAGTTAATCAGTTTCAATAATAAAAGTGGAAAAAATAAAAACATCAATAACGGGACAATACAAACAACCATTATATTATCATAGATAAGTTCTCAACAACATATAACCCCAAAAAAGGGAGATTCTTACAAAAGGGAAAAGTATGTTTAACACTTTTGCCCTTCCAAACAATGTTTCAACAAAATGTGCAAGCCCATCATGGCTACATCCTCTATCAATCACATTAACACCAAATGTTCACACCAATCAAAATGGACATGATGACATTAACACGTGTATCCCCTTTCCAAAAACTCTCTTCCATGTGGAGATTACATTGTTAAGACGATTGCATCTTCTATCACATTAACACCAAATATTAATACCAACCAAAGAGGAGTTCACATTAACTCTTGCATCCCCTTTCCAAAAAATGCTTCAGTAGACTGTACACTGTCCAGAACGGCTGTATCTTCTGTTACATTAACACCAATAAAAAAGGAGTTCACATTGACTCTTACATCCCCTTTAAAAAAAATGCTTCAGTAGACTGTACACTGTTTAGAATGGTTGCATCTTCTATCACATTAACGCCAACTATTAACACCAACAAAATATGAGTTCACATTGACTTTTGCATCACCCTCCCAAAAAATGCTTCACCGGTTCAACCAATACCAATTTCATCTTTTGATGTCATAGTAGAGAGTTTTGGTAGGGAAGGTTTTGGTCTTTCACTCAGACATTTCAAAAGCTCAAGAGTTTGGACATTTCAAACACCTCAAACATATTTCAAACATCTCAGATAGGGGAAAGCCATTCACAACATTACAAGTTCATTGCGTCTTAACCTTACATTTCAAAAAATATATACATGAAATTATTTGAAAATTACAAAAATCAAGAAATGAAAACCCCACTCATGTTCTCTAATTCCTCTCCTCTAATATCTCCTACTGAACAAAATCAAAGAATGACAAACCTCACAGCAGCAGCAGAGTTCTTTCCCATGAGAAAATAAGAGAAATGAGCGTGAAATCTCATTGTCATTTCTCTTCGTCATTTCATCGAACACCTTCATGGAAACTATCCCAATATAGATTTGTGGCTCATTGCTTCTCCAAATTTCTTACAAAATTCCACTATATTTCTTTTCTAGGTCTTCTCTAGATTTCTTTCTTCTCTCTCTCAAGGGTTTTATTTTAAAAACCACTCTAGCTTGATATGGATATAGTTAAATGATCGGTTTAAGGGCTCCGAACTTGCATTTCATTCCTCATTCCGCTTGATTCCTTACATCTCTTTGCAATGGGAAAAATGCATCTCCATGAGCCTCTGAAAGAAAACAAGAGCCTTTCATTCTCAATAACTACATCCACGAAAAACGTTGTCAGCTTAAAATACTAATAGCCCAAACTCAGCTATAGCCCAAAAGATGAAAGCCCATCTCCCAAAATCCCAACTTTCTAAATAATGTATGTAAAAATCCTTACCTTTTACCCTTCTTCAATTCAAACCAAACAAAATCCCCTCTTTTCGACTTCCATTCACCCCCAAAACCCCATGTTACAATTCCAATCCCATCTTCCTCAACACCCCTTCCTAAACAACAACTCTTCTTCTTAAACCCAATCTCCATTTTCAATAGCAATCATCTTTCTCTTTGAAGCTGAAAAATCCAAGATTTGGCTTCTTTAGCTCATTTGTGAAAAGAAGGTCCCCATTACTTTCCAACCAACACTGATTGGGGATGAGGGGGGTGTAGACAACGATAATGGGAAATAGAAAGGGGAAAAGGTGGAAAAGAGGAAGAAGACGAATGACGAATAAAGGGATTTCGGTCTTTAGTTGACATGTAGGGATGGTCAATTATGTATTCGGCAACACTATCATAGAATTATGCACACTAATTATATTGACATAAGACTAGTTCCACATAATCGGGTTTATATACGCCCCACTTAAATTAAACATTTGGTATCCACCTCTGTGGTACTACTCTTATATCTTTAAATTCCAAGTTATCATTACAGGTCCAAACATACATGAAGAATTATTTTCAGTTTTAGAATTTGTCCCATTGACTTGGATATTCATTTAATAACCTTGTACTGTGATTCAGATTTACTAAAGGATATGTCTATAATATAGAAATCAACCAGGGTCCATACTAAAATTACAGACTCATAACAGAGTTTGTATTGGTAATGGTCAGTCTATAAATTCTGGAATAACATAAGGTTCAAAAAGAATTCCTGTACATAGCATCATACAAGGAGTTTTTGGGAAGTTCTGAGAATAACCAAGGTTCGTATAAAAAATAATCAACACAGCATCTTAAAGAAATAATGGTACATAATCGTCATTTTTATAAGATGGGGTCTCACGCCCAACATTTTAGAGGACGAGAGATAGTGGGTCCTTAGTGGTTCAATCCACATGGGTTCAGGATCATCTTGGTCACCCATCAAGGACCTGCCAGATGACTGATCTTGATCTCTGATCAGATAAACCGGTGGGCCCCATAAGTCTCTTCATCATTGTGACAAACTCCATTGCCGTCTGTAACTTTTCCTCTCCCCTCTTAATTCATCTTTCTACAATTTGTTGTGAAGAGATGGAGTCTACAACCACATGGATTTCTCATTCTATCATATCATATCACATAAGGTAGTTTTCAGCAACTTTTAAACAGTATACAGCTCTGTTCTCGGTAGTCAATAACAAGTGTTCACATCCAGAACAGTGAAAGTTCAGATGGTGGGCCCTCCATGGTTAACTTGTCTGGGACCTAGCCCACCTTGGTCGCCCATCAGGTACCAATCATATGACTGGTCCAGATCTTTGATCAGGTGGACCAGTGGGTCCCATAACTCAATCCACCAAAAATCTCAAAATCCCCAAACATGACGATGCAGGTGTTTTCAAATTTCAAATGAGGGCTAGATGGGGCCCAACTCTAAATGGGTCCACCTCCAATGTGGTCGCCCAAGGGTCCACTTCCAGATCCCTAGGGCAAATCCGCGATCAAGTGGGCCACATGGCTCCACTACCCAAATCCACAGATCTTGTTTCTGTCGATTGGGTTTTGAAAAACATTATGCTGCATTGGATTTCGTCAGATTCCTTTCTCCACGATTGAGATAATATCAAAACTCCATTCTCACATCGAACCAGATAAATAATGATGTACTATTACTACTTTGATATGGGGATTATAGATTCAAAAAAAAAAAAAAAAAAACCAGATCCTCATATAGAGAATGAAATCTCAATATCTGTCGGTAACCAGATTTTTATTCCCTTATATATATATATATATATATATATATATATATATATATATATATATCCCCTTTTTGGGTTATAATCATGATCAACAAAAACACACAATAAACCCAATAAACCCATATTTCTCTGTGTACTTGAAAATATTACTGACCTCCTAGAGTAACAAATCGTGGCACGGATGATGTGAGATCTTGAATACTGCATCCACTAGACCTTCTGGCTTCTTCCTCCTTCCCGCGAATCTTGCCGGTCTCTGTTGATCTTCAAAGGAAACTCTTCTCCACTATGTTACTCACTTCTTCTTTAACCAAATGAAAGCACCCAAAGACAACAGGGAAACTAGATAAGAAAAAGGGTGTGAGTGAGCAAAAGTCTGGGGATAACCCCAAATTCTAGTCGTTGAAATCACCCCCAGGTTCTACGAAGAAAATCCCTCCTCAAGGAAATATCGTTGAACAACTTACCTATTGTTTCAATTAAACGGACCAAGTACTCTCCCATCACTGACCTCTTCCCAGCAAATTGGAGATCTACAGTTTCGACCATAAAGTGCTTCGAACGGTGCCATTTTGATACTTGAATGATAGATGTTGTTATAAGCAAACTCAATAAGTGATAACTGTTCATCCCAACTATCTTTAAAGTCTAAAGCAAAAGCCCTCAACATATCTTCAAGGGTCTAATTCGTTCTTTTTGTTTGTCCATCGGTTTGCGGATGATACGCCGTACTAAATCTCAACCTTATATCCATCGCAGTTTGCAATTTCTGCCAAAAATTCGTACGAATCTCGTATCTCTGTTCGAGATAATAGATACAGGTACACCATGCAATCTCATAATCTTTTTTACATATCTTTGTGCCAAGTACTCCATAGTAGCTTTGTTTTTAATGGGGAGGAAGTGTGCCGATTTTGTCAACCTATTCACAATTACCCAAACAATTTCATTGTTTCGAACAGTCTTTGGAAAACCTAACACAAAGTCCATTGAGATATGTTCCCATTTCCATTCTGGTATCAGTAATGGCTGAAGCAACCTTCTAGGGTTCTTGTGATCAGCTTTTACTTGCCGACATGTAAAGCACCTACCCATGAATGCAGCGACGCTATTCTTCATGCCGACCCACCAAAATCTTATCTTCAAATCTTGGTACATTTTTGTGCTCCCCAGGTGGATGGTGTAACGTGTGCAGTGTGCCTCCTTCATAATTTCATCCTTGATTTCTAGGATGTTAGGAACACAAAGCCTATTTCCGAAGTATAGTGTACCATTGGTGATAGAAAAATCTGGTTTGTTATCCTTCCTATTGAATATCTCCATTAACGTTGGATCATCTTTTTGGCGCTCTTTGACCCTTTGGATCAACTCAGGTTGGACCCTGAAACTCCCCAACAATACCTTATCGTTGATCGACCAAAGGTTTACATTCAAATACCCGACTTCTTCCATCAATGTCTTCTCAGCTGATAACGAAGCCATCTGCGCATATTTTCTGCTTAGAGCATCAGCAACTACATTTGCTTTACCTGAATGGTAGAATATAGAGAAGTCATAGTCTTTCAGGATATCCATCCATCTCCTTTGTCGTAGATTCAAATCTTTTTGAGAGAACACATATTTCAAGCTTTTATGATCTGTATACACTTCAAAATTTTCTCCATACAAATAGTGCTGCTAGATCTTAAGTGCAAAGACTACTGCAGCCAATTCTAGATCGTGTGTGGCATAGTTTTGTTCATGTGACCTCAACTGTCTGGATGCATAGGCAATCATCCTGCCGTGCTGCATAAGTGCGCATCGTAAATCATGTAGTGATGCATCACAGAATATCACAAAACCTTCGCTGCTAGAGGGGAGGGCTAAAACTGGAGCTTTAGTTAGTTTATCTTTTAGCATTTAAAAAGTTGCTTCACATTTATCGTCCCAAAAGAACAGCACGTCATTCCGAGTAAGTTTGGTCAATGGACCTGCTATAGAGGAGAAACCTTGCACAAATCTTCTGTAGTAACCCGCTAATCTCAGGAAACTACGGATTTCAGATACAGTCGTAGGTCTCTTCCAATTGGAATAGCTTCGATCTTGCTGGAATCCACAGACAACCCTTCACCTGAGATGATGTGACAAAAAAAGCTCACTTGTTCTAGCCAGAAGTCACACTTATTCAGCTTAGCATATTAATAGAAGTGCGCAAATGATCCTCATGATCTTCTTTTGACTTGGAATAGGTGAGTATATCATCTATGAATGCCACAACAAATTGGTCTAGGTAGGGTTTAAAAATCTAGTTCATTAGCGCCATGAACACCGCTGGCGCATTGGTTAGCCCAAAAGGCATTACTAAGAACTCATAATGTCCGTACCTAGTCCGAAAGGCTATTTTAGGTATATCTTCTTCCTTTACCCTTAGCTGATGATATCCCGATTAGAGATCGATCTTCGAGAAATATTTCGCACTCTGCAGCTGATCAAATAGTTCATCAATGCGTTGAAGTGGGTACTTATTCTTGATGGTAACTTGATTCAACTGGCGATAGTCAATACACCTTCATAAGGACCCATCTTTCTTCTTAATGAATAAAACTGGTGCTCCCCATGGGGAGACACTGGGTCTAATGAACCCTTTTTCCAGTAATTCTTGCAGTTGTTCTTTGAGTTCTTTCAACTCGGTAGGTGCCATACGATATGGCGCTTTAGAAAATGGCGCAATCTCCGGTACCAATTCTATAGCAAAGTCCACTTCCTTAACTGGTGGAAAACCGAGCAGGTCATCCTGAAACACATAAAGAACTTCACTAACTATGGGAATTTCTTCTAGTTTAGGTTTTTGATTTTCTTTAGTAACAAAGGCTAAATACCCATCACATTCACTCTTCAATAATTTATAAGCTTTAACTGCTGAGATGACTGCCGTGTGTACCAAGCTTCTCTTTCCTATTATACATACGTCCTCGAACCCTTCTAGATTAAAGTGGACCAGTTTGTTAAAGCAGTCCAGCACTGCTCTATACTTTGTTAGCCAATTCATTGTGATGAGTTCAAAAAAGAGACACTTTCTTATCGTTATTTTATGATTTTTCAAAGATAAAAGAATTCAAAACACTATTTTTATTAGAAAAACAATAAATTTCCTCCATGCTTTGCTCATATCTTTCCATTATAGATGGCCATTTGTATGCATTTATATGAGTTCTAATGACTTTCATACAAAATATGTTCAAAAATACTCTCAATTATGTTAATTTCTCTTTGTAGATATTAATTGAAGATTAAAGTTGAGATTCAAGAGTTAAAGAGAGTATGGATAAGTTTGGAAGACAATTGGATGAAGAAATGACAAAGTTAGGCCAATAATAAGAAGAAAAATGAAAGACATGGGTTGGTATTTTGACTATATCTTTTTACTCGGGTGTCCGATTGAGGTGATCTCAAAAGCATTGTTAAGCTTGTTCTGAGATCTACAAATCATATTTCACAACATTTTTCCCAATTCGGACGTTTCGGGGGTTAAAATCGCACATCAATTTGGGACTTGTTTTCTAACATGGGAATCACCTTCATATGTTCATATTTTCGTTCTTGTGAAGTCCTACATTGGAAAGAAACTAAAATAGAGTAAGGCAAATGTTTCTATATAAAAAAAGGAGATCTAAGCATTAGACACGCAAGTAAGGAAAGCCTCCTCCTCTTTACTTAAGCTCTTCATGTAATTGAGAGCAATTGTAGAGAGAAAGTGATGAAAGCTTTGTAAAATTTGAAGATTTGTAATGAAAGCTTTGTCTTCTCCAATGGGTGGCTAATCACTTGATTGGATCTTCTAGATAAAGCTAAGTTAATACTATTCCTTTTGTTTATGCTCTTAATTCCTTTTGTTTATGTGCTTAACATGCTAGAATAGAATTTTCTTCATTGCAATTTGCTACCTTCTATGCTTATTTTCTTTCTTAGCATTCTTTTTTCTATCTATGCTTAGGTTTGATAAATTATGCTTACGAGTTAATATCTTTTGATGGTTTCTGCTTACTTTTGATAGATAGTCATTAGGAATCTTTTCTTTTATGAAGGGAAGAAAGTCTTAGCTATTAGATTGTTAATTTCTATCTTAGAGCTTTAAAGTTATATTTTCCAAATCTAAGCATTGATTTGTCATTAGATTTGAGTATTTGTTTAAGAAAAAAGAAGAGCATTAGTGTTGGATTAGTGTTAGTTAATGGATTCTAGATGATTCAATCTATCAATTAGTATTGCTTGTTGTTTATTTTACTTTAGTTAGATTCTATTCACATTCCCACACATTTATTCACTTATTTTAATTCTCAAACTCCATTTCTCTATTCACACCATCAATTCCACCTTTGATTTTATACTTTTAGCACATTTCTTTTTATCTCTATCCACTCATTTTCTATCTTGTTCTCCTTATTAGTTAGTTTTCATGGATGCTTTTTGTTTCTTTTTATCTTGATCTTTCACTTATTTTCACACACTTATTCACTTGATCTATCTAACATTGCTCCATTGTTCTTGTATTAACCTTGTTATTTTGTTTTTGTTATTAACTTTGTTATTAACTTGTTACTAATTTTGTTCTTGGTTTGTTATTACTTGAGTTTTTCTATTTTTACTAACATCTCTTTGTTATCTAGTTTTTTTTTTCTTTTAGTTTGCATTCTTTCATTTCCATTGTTATTATCTTGATTTGTATTTCCATTGTTTTTGTTATCTCCATTTACATTTGTTAGCTATATTTGAGTTGATACACCTTTTCATTTATTATTGTTATTTTCCTTGTAACGATCTTCATGGGAACAATATTCGGACTTCTATAGTCTATATTACTTGAGATAACCGTATACTTACAGGAATCGGCAAACACATTCCCAGGATGATGTCAAAATCATTCATAGGTAACAATATCAGTTCAACCGGCATATTAGCTTTCTCGATGATAAGTGGATATTCATAAAATACAGTGCAAGACTCAAGTGTCCTCTAGTGGGAGCTGATAGTGTAAATGTTTGATCTAGTGTAGAGGGTGGCTTATTTATTTTGGGAGCAAAAACATGTGACACAAAGGAATGTGTAGAGCCAGAATCAAATAGAGTATACGCTTTAACATTGAAAATTCAAATCATACCCTCCACAACATTAGTTGCAGCTTGAGCTTCCTGATGACTAACAGCAAAGACACAAGCATCGGGTTACTGTCTTTTCTGATGCCCACCATGATTGGGTCGCCCACAATTGAAATTCTGCCCTTGAAGTTGATTAGGTGGTCATCTTGGGTGATTCTGCTAGTTCTGCGCATTTTACTGATTCCTTGTCAACGGATTCTGCTGATTTATTGGGCGGGGATTGTCTTGGTACCTTTGTTACTGGTTCTGCCGTGGTGGTTTTTCTCGTTGCTGATGCCTATCCATATCCTGTTTCTTTGGGCAATCCTTAATAAGGTGGCAACCTGACCGCATGCAAAATACACACCTGTAGACCAATGGCATTCTTTTGTACTATGGTTATTTCCACACCGCTGGCATTTTATCTTTTTATCCAGTTTCTACTCCTTCGGTGGCGCACGGTTACCCTGGTGGTCCATCTTGGTCCCTGTCGCTCTAGCCGAGACCGTCCTGTTCATTTCAGCGGTCGCTTCCTCCGATATAAAAGATCTTTTTAAAGCAGCTGCAAAGGTAGCAGGCTCACCGAGTTTCACATCATTCTTGATATCTGGTCGTAGCCTTTCGATGAATTTGTTCCGCTTCATCTCATCAGTGGCTATTAATTTTTTTTAGTAAAGTGGGACAATTCTGTAAATTTGTTAGAGTACTTTGCTAAGGTCATATCCACTTTTTAAATTCTGGAATTCTCTATTCTTTCTTTCTTTGATATGTTCCGGAATAAATCTCAGAATGAATTCTTTCTTAAAGAATGCCCAGGTGATTTCATTTTCCGGACCTTCGAAGGTTTTCTTAGCGGCTTTCCACCAGTCTTTCGTATCTCCTTCAAGTTTGAAGGCGGCCAAAATTCCTTTCTGTCGATCCGTGCACCCCATCATTTCAAATATCCCTTCCATGTGTTCCACCCACTTGTTAGCATCCCAAGGATTGGTGGTTTCCTCGAAATACCTGGGTCGGAATTCATTAAACCATTTGTATAAGGTGTCTCTTTCTCTATCTTTGCCTCTAGTGATAATTCCACTTCACTCACTACTTGTGGCTGTTCAGACCTCATTATTCCTTCCCTGACGTGCTGCCAAGGTCGCGATCTGCTCCTGTACCTGACTGTAAGCCATCGTGAATGATGCGAACATCTGTCGAGCATATTCTGGTAGTTCAGCTTGCCCCCTAATAAGGTTAGGGTTAATGCCCTGATTGTAATTTTGGTTCGCATTCTCATTCTGGTCATCATTGACGTTTTGAAAGTTCTCTTAGTTGTTTATATTCCTTCCCCTACAAAAATGTTCACAACTTAGCACACAATCACAGACAATGAGCTTCTATCTTACTAATCCCCCCTTTATATGTCACTACAAGAAACTGCGCTTTTAGCGACGTTTTCACAAATTCGTCGGTAAAGAGTACTCTTTACCGATGTATATTATTTCGTTGGTAACAATCCAACTTTTACCTACGTTTTTGTTAAATCGTCGGTAAAAGGTCAAGTATAGAATTACCTTAACTTCAAGGGAAGGTATGGAATTAGATCCTTTTTACCGACGTTTTACAAAACGTTGGTAAAAGTGGTTTTTAGCGACGTTTGTTTATTAAAACGTCGGTAAAAGGTTAATTTTAGAATTAACTTAATTTGCAGGAAGGTAAAAAATATAATATTTTACTGACGTTTTTAAAAACGTCGGTAAAAGTGATTTTTAGCAACGTTTTTTTTAAAACGTCAGTAAAATTGATTTTTAGTGACGTTTTGTTTTAAAACGTCGGTAAAAGTTAAAAAATAGTGTTCTTTTCCCCTCCTTTTTTTTCCCCTCCCGCCAGCAAAACCCCTCTTTTCTCCTCTCTCTCTCTCTCTCTCTCTCTCTCTCTCTCTCGAACTACTCTCTCTAGTATTTCTCTGCTATTTCTCCCACTCTCTCGATCGGCTCTCTCTGATCTCTCTCTCTCGCTCTCTGTTTCTCTCGCTCTCTCTCTCTACTATTTCACTCTCTCGCTCTCTGTTTCTCTCGCTCGCTCTCTCTGTCTCTCTCGCTCGATCTCTCTTCTCTCTCTATCTCTCTCGCTCTCTCTCTGCTCTCTCTCTCGCTCTCTCTGCTCTCTCTACTCTCTCTCTCTACCCTCTCTCTCGCCGCTGCCTCTGCTCAGACCCTCTCTGCCGTTGCTGCCTCTGCATCTCTCCCCTCTTTGCAGGTAAACTCTCTTTCTCATCATTTCTCTTCTTCATCTCTATCTGATATGGGTATTTGCAGCTTCTGCTTTGGAGTTAATAAGTTCCTTTTCTTATTGTTACTCTCTGTTTTTTCTTTTCTTTAGTACTTCATTATATTCTATTTCAAAAATTTTTTTGGGTATATTGGTAAGGAGATTTGAGGTACTGATTTAGGGTATTGATTTCAAATTTGGCTTTTCACTTGGCTGCTACTTAACACAATTCTCTCTCTCTCTCTCTCTCTCTCTCTATGCCCCATCAATCTCTGTTGTGACATGTGATTTCATCTTTATATGTAATATGATTAGTTGGTTGATTAGTTGCTATTTGTTGGGGGGTATGTTATATGTAATGTGAACTTAAGATATGCATGCTAGGTGTATGTTATAATGCTTTGCAGAAACATTGGCTTTATCTAAGTGCATCTGTTACTATTATGTAATCCTTCTTTGACTGAAATAGCCCTTAGGTAGTTCAAAGTAATTCCTGAACCCTCTCTAAATGATGTTGATGATGAATATTTTCTTATTGTTACTCTCTGGTTCTACTAGTAATCTGCATTTGATTGTTTTGCTAGTCTTGGAGCAAAAACTTTTGTTTTGATATGATGAATATTGATATTGCCAACCTGCCATTTGTGAAACACTTAGAACTGGGGCGTTTAGAGGCTTTGCAAGAGCCAATGTAACATGAGATTATTTTGTTGCTTTGTGTAAGAAAAACACCAAAGCTCAAGCTCAAGGTTACATTAATAATGCTCCTCCCGAAATCCAATTTGGGAGAACAAATCTGTGTTGATGTTCATTCATTCCACTTTGAGAACTATCTTCATGAGCTCGTACACAAAATAACTAATAGCCGCAGATGGCAGTATCTGGAAAAGAAATGAGGTAAATAGCAGAATTAGATAGCAGCACTCAAACATTGGATTTAAAACAAAGCTAACGAGAAAAGGTGAAGAATCAGTTTTAAGAAATGGAAGAGAGTAGTGGCAGGGCTGGATCCTAAATCCTAATGCGCTTTCAAATGATAAAAATTGTTAAGCAATGTTGTGAGAGATATTAATTGGAAAATCTTTTAGGAGACCCGATCAAAAGAACACAATTGCAATCTAAAAGTTGAGCACTACCAAAACTTAAAATTTGTGTTTGACTATATTCTAAATGTATTTCATAGAAGAGGGAGCTATAACTCATAGCATCCAACACCTGATTTTTCAAAGGATCACTAGTCTGTCATATTTTTGACACGCCAACGGTCCAGAGTGGGCCACACTAACAAAACTCATGCTTCCTAAACCCGTTAGAGGGTGTGGAAGCAGCAATCTACAGTGCTCATATGTCTGAGGCATTAGATCCCATCTACTCAGGCAGCTGGGTTAGGTCATGTTAGCTCTCATGTGCTCTTTCTTGCCCCTTTTTTTACGTCCTCCCCTTAACTTTAATTTTTATATATATATATATATATATGTGTGTGTGTGTGTATGTGTGTGTGTGTGTGTGTGTGTGTGTGTGTCTTGAGGTGCCTTGCCCTTTCTTGGATTGATTATTGAATGGAGAATACAAAGTCATCTATCTATATCTACTTACTTGGTATTATTGCCCCCTAAAAACTGCCAAGGATGCTCTCATATCTCTATGTACAATCTCATCAAAGTCTTTTTCTGCAGATTGCCATTAGAGTACAAAACATCTCATTACCACCATTTGATAATTCCATTAAACTATCTTTAAGGACTGAAACCCATATGGGTTGGGTTTGAAGGCTAAGAAAGGTTAAAATCCAACCATAATCCACCCACCTTTTCCAATATGATTAATTAAAATCTAACTGAAGGGTACCCACACAAGGGGATAAAAAATAATAATAATGGATAAAGATTAGTAGAAATTCTCTTCTAATTGTGATTTGGATGTGAGGATCGCAAATCACAATGCAAGCAATTCAATCAATGACTAAGTGGGATTTTTTTCTTGGAATCCTTTGGAAATTCTTAATTAGATCACCTAATGCATAATTATATATCAAGTTCTAACTACTTCCACTTGATCACCTAAATTCAATTGATTCCAATTGAGGAAAATCTCATTTTCTTCCATGTTGGTTCTCACATGCCTTCCACTTGATTTGGGATGGAAAGACCCATATCTTTACAAATCATCAGGTAGATGGATCCCATAAAAATAATGGGCAAATATTTCAACTATTCAAAACTTGCTGGTCCTTTGTCAAGGAAAGCCAGTGGCGAATATTAGAACGATGGAGATGAAAGTTGACAAACCAAAAGCCCATACATAACTGATGAACACAGTAAGTAAATCAAGTTTCAGTAGATTGTTTTAACATTTAATGATTTTGTATTTTTGTTTGTTTGTTTATGAATATCCAATGGTGGACATCAAGTTGTTGGAGTTTCTCATTACCTCATCTATCACTTGAAAAGATTTCTAATTTATTGCCTATCCATGGATGATGTGTTAAATTCAAAGTGTTTCGTGTGGTTTCTGTTAACTCTAGCAGGTTACACTTCGTATAAATTTCTTTCATACTTTTCTTCTGTTGAAGCTGTTTTTCTTCATCTGCAGGGTAGAGTTATAAAGGAACGCTGCTATGGTTGTGGTCGTTGCTTCCCAATTTGTCCATATGATAACATAAGTGAGTATGACTTTTTTGCAGATTTATTTTTTTCCTAAAGATTTACCTTCCTGTGATCCTTCATGTGTACAACTGACTGTAAAGTTGCTTGTATTGCTTAATAGTCTCCTCGTGTACCATGTCTCATTCTGTGGGTTTATAACAATATTTGTTGACAACTTGACATCTACTCTATTTTTTTTTATTGAACTTGATGAACTTTTTCAGGAGGTCATTCATACATTAGAGATGCTTCTTCCACTTGTCAACTCCTTGAACAAGATGTTGTGGATGCCATTGAGATACATACAAGAGCAAGGTATGAAAAGATGTCTTTTTATCACTTTCTTGATCCTTTGATCTATTTATGTTGTTTTCATGGCCTTGAGAGTGACTTGTAGGATGGTCCATAACAATGTCTATGCTTACATGATCTTTACTATGGTACGGGTTGAATGAGCCAATCTTGTTAGAACTTCTTGTGATCATTTCTCTCAACGCCGGATATACAATGATCTCATCTTCACATGTAACTCTTCACACATTACACTGTTCCTGCATATTACAATTCTTGCAGTGGAAATGTTGTTCTTGCAATCATATGCATCAGTGGCAAGAAATATGGCTAAGAGTCCTATGTAGATCTGAAAGTAGAAATTTAGTGACTGTATGGAGGAGGAGATATGTTGGAGAAACTTTCCACAAAATATATTTTCTCCATCTATTTTATCTACAATATATCCAAACAAGTTAAAAATATTGGGTGCTTTGTTCTGTGTTGGATAAGATATCTTTGATGGAATATTTTCTCTAGTTCTTTGACGGTTCGCAGATAGGACTCCCGGTTAGAGAATTAGAGGCGTAAACATCGGATTTTCCAACACTCAGGCTCGAAAACGGCCCGCCGGGGGTCCGGAATGGGAACCGGCCCCCGAAAAAGTTGGGAACCATTACGAGCACCTCGCTGGAGGGTAGAGTGACTTGTAGGAACTGACGGTTCGCTTATAGGACTCCCGATTAGAGAATTAGAAGCGAAAATCGACGATTTTCCAACACTTAGGCTCGAAAACGGCCCGCCGGGGGTCCGGAACGGGAACCGGCTCTGGGAAAAATCGGAAACCAGCACGAGCACCTCAATGGAGGGTAGAGTGACTTGTAGGAACTGATGGTTCGCAGATAGGACTCCCGGTTAGAGTTTTAGAGGCGAAAACATCGGATTTTCCTAACACTTAGGCTCGAAAACGACCCGCCGGGGTCCGGAAAGGGAAACAGCCCCCGGAAAAAATCGGGAACCAGCATGAGCACCTCGCTGGAGGATAGAGTGACTTGTAGGAACTGACGGTTCGCTGATAGAACTCCCGGTTAGAGAATTAGAAGCGAAAATCGACGATTTTCTAACACTTAGGCTCGAAAACGGCCCGCCGGGGGTCTGGAACGGGAACCAGCCCCCGAAAAAATTAGAAACCGGCAAGAGCACCTTGTTCGAGGGTAGAGTGACTTGTAGGAACTGACGGTTCGCGGATAGGACTCCCGGTTAGAGTTTTAGAGGCGAAAACATCGGATTTTCCAACACTTAGGCTCGAAAACGGCCCCCGGGGGGGGGGGGGGGGGGGGGTGGTGGTCCGGAACTAGAAACGGCCCCCGAAAAAATCGGGAACCGGCATGAGCACCTCGCTCAAGGGTAGAGTGACTTGTATGAACTGACGGTTCGCAGATAGGACTCCCGGTTAGAGAATTAGAGGCGTAAACATCGAATTTTCCAACACTTAAGCTCGAAAACGGCTCGCCGGGGGTCCGAAATGGGAACCGGCCCCCGAAAAAATTGGAAACCATTACGAGCACCTCGCTGGAGGGTAGAGTGACTTGTAGAAACTGACGGTTCGCTTATAGGACTCCCGGTTAGAGAATTAGAAGCGAAAATCGACGATTTTCTAATACTTAGGCTCGAAAACGGCCCGCCAGGGGTCTGGAACGGGAACTGGCCCTAGAAAAAATCAGAAACCGGCACGAGCACCTTGTTGGAGGGTAGAGTGACTTGTAGGAACTTACGGTTCGCAGATAGGACTCCCGGTTAGAGTTTTAGAGGCGAAAACATCTGAATTTCTTAACACTTAGGCTGGAAAACGGCTCGCCGGGGGTCTGGAACGGGAAATTGCCCCCGGAAAAATCGGGAATCGGCACGAGCTCCTCGCTCGAGTCGAAATTAACTTGCAGGAACTGACGGCTCGTAAATCGCACTCCCGGTTAACGAATTAGACCTAAAAACGTTGGATTCTTAACACTTAATCTTGAAAATAGGCCGTTGGAGGTTGAAAACGGGAATCGGCCATCGGACAGCTCAGAAACTAGCACGGGTACACTTGTTCAAGGCCAAAGTAACTTGTTGGAATTTACGGTTAGTGAATCGGACTTCTGGTTACCGAATTAGACACAAAAACCAACCGATTCTCAACCCTTAGACGGGAAAATAGGCTGCCGAAAAACTTAGGAAAAGATATTTATATATATACATGTTTATCTTTCATTTATAATTTAATTCGTTGAAAAGATTCTAATGTTGTTTTTTTCATTGCAGATTGATTGACGATTTGAGGTCGGATGCAGACTTTTGGGGGTGTTTTATTCTTTTTTGTTTATTTATATATGTATATATTGGATATTTATATGGTCTGTATTATTGTTGATTATAATATTTGGTTAATGAGATGAATGATTAGATGAAAAATGGCGATGGTTGTTGGGTAATTTAACAACTTTTGTTTTAATGTATTTTTCATATTGAATATAGGTAAATGAACAGGTTTACTTCTGATACAGGTGTTTTATAGGAAAATTAAATTAAAAAAACGAATATTGTATTTTTTTTAAAAAATAATATCACTTTTACCGACGTTTTATTTTCGTCGGTAAAAGCGGTTTTATTTTTTTTATTTTTCCTATTTATTTTACCGACGAACATAAACGTCAGAACAAGTCGTTTTATTTTTTTCAGTTTTTCCTACTTATTTTACCGACGAAAATAAACGTCGGTAAAAGTTGTTTTATTTTTTTTTTCCTATTTATTTTACCGACGAAAATAAACGTCGGTAAAATTAATTTTGTTTTGTCTATTCTTCCTTTTTATTTTACCGACGAAACTAAACGTCAGTAAAAGTCATTTTTTTTTTAGTTTTATTTTTCCTTTTTTTTTACCGACGTTTTTTTTCGTCGGTAAAAGTGCAGAATTTTTTATTTATTTTGATTTTTATTTTGCCGACGAAAATAAACGTCGGTAAAAGTATTTACTAAATTTTTAGAAAACGAAAATAATATTTCCAACTTATTTAAAACGTCGGTAAAATTCAAAAAATCGTCGGTAAAAGTCGAATTTTTGCCAACGG
This sequence comes from Umbellularia californica, assembly GCA_028538565.1. Taxonomy (NCBI): domain Eukaryota; kingdom Viridiplantae; phylum Streptophyta; class Magnoliopsida; order Laurales; family Lauraceae; genus Umbellularia; species Umbellularia californica. The sequence goes on from JAPQWN010000007.1 coordinate 59,126,653, forward strand.
AAAAATATTTCGTTGCTGAAACATTTTACTGACCTTTTCTTAGCGACGTCTGGCTGGCAAAAGTAATTTCGTCGGTAAATACTTTTGCCGACGTTTTTATGACTTTTGGCGACGAAAAATTTCGTCGCTGAAAGTGCAATTTGTTGTAGTGTCAGTACGTATCCTACGAGTTGCTAAGTCTTTTATATTGCTCAAAACCATGCTCTGATACCACATTGTAACGCTCCGAATACCGGAGCTCATCAGGATCCGGGGCCTTACTATAAGGTAATCAAGATCACCATATAAATCAAGTTATGACAAAGAACCAAGTAATGCTTCTAATTTAATTAAGAGAATCATTAAATAAGTGATAAGTGATAACAGGTCTGCTAATAAAGCAAATCCTAAATCATAAACAAAACAAGTTCAACATTATTGAAGAAACAATCAGTCACTAAAATCCTAAACATCATTTTCCAACACAATTGTAATGCTCTCTCATCAGTCACGCAAGTTGAAATCCAATGGCTGATTTCCTTCGCTGCCAAGCTCTCCCAAATGTTGTGCACCTGAAGTGGGGCAAACCACTTATCAGAAAACTGGTGAATAATATTCTAAATACACAGGTCATTACTATCATAATTCATTAACGAAAGTGAAAGAGGAATCCATGAGATAGTAATGGATATCCTATAGTTTTCTTATTATATAATGAGGTTTCATATTCATTTCTTCACTTTGGTAAGTTCAATATTCCCAATTATGGGTCCGTATAATTCAATAGAACTCTATCATAAGAGTTTCAGTATTTTAGTCCATTCCAAAAGAAGTCCTTTCTATAATTAATTCAAAACTCTCCGTAAAGATATTTGTTCCATAATCAATAATTCAGTCTCCGTCCATCCTTTTTTCTCTTGGCCCACAAGGGGTTCACTAATCAGTTCAGTACCCAGAAGTATGGATCCTTACTGACCTTTCAAATATGATGCCACTGTCTCATATAATGTTCATATCGAAATGCTCTCATTAAAAAGTTCATTAGTTCTTTTATATCTATTATGCATTCGGTAACACTATCATAGAATTATGCACACTAATTATATTGACATAAGACTAGTTCCACATAATCGGGTTTATATACACCCCACTTAAATTAAACACTTGGTACCCACCTCTGTGGTACTACTCTTATATCTTTAAATTCCAAGTTATCATTACAAGTCCAAACATACATGAAGAATTACTGTCAGTTTTAGAATTTGCCCCATTGACTTGGATATTGATTTAATAACCCTGTACTATGATTCAGATTTTACTAAAAGATATGTCTATAATATATAAATCAACCAGGGTCCATACTAAAATTACAGACTCATAACAGAGTTTGTATTGGTAACGGTCAGTCTATAAATTCTGGAATAATATAAGGTTCAAATAGAAATTCCTTTACATAGCATCATACAAGGAGCTTTTGGGAAGTTCTGAGAATAACCAAGGTTCATATCGAAAATAATCAACACAGCATCTTAAAGAAAGAGCCATGCTACTTGTCCCGGATGAAATCCCAGGACAAGTCCCGATTCCACATGGGAGGGGCACCAGCAAATGACCTTTTTGCCCCTCCCATGTGGAAATCGGGATTTGTCCCAGGATTTCATCCGGGACAAATAGACATCAAAAAGTCTAAATGGACAAACTTTTTGGCATGAATTTATGACAAACTCCCATGTGGCACAATCTTAGAGGTGCAACTTTTGAGAGAGGGGGAAAAAGCACCTCTAGGATTGTGCCACATGAGAGTTTGTCACAAATTCATGCCAAAAAGTTTGTCCATGTAGAAGGGTTGAATAGACATTCTCTTAAAGAAATAATGGCACAGAATCGTCATTTTTGTAAGATGGGTCTCACGCCCAACATTTTAGAGGACGAGAGATAGTGGGTCCTTAGTGGTTCAATCCACATGGGTTCAAGAGCATCTTGGTCGCCCATCAAGGACCTGCCAGATGACTGATCTTGATCTCTGATCAGATAAACCGGTGGGCCCCATAAGTCTCTTCATCATTGTGACAAACTCCATTGCCGTCTGTAACTTTTCCTCTCCCCTCTTAATTCATCTTTCTACAATTTGTTGTGAAGAGATGGAGTCTACAACCACATGGATTTCTCATTCTATCTTATCATATCACATAAGGTAGTTTTCAGCAACTTTTAAACAGTATACAGCTCTGTTCCCGACAGTCAATAACAAGTCTTCACATCCAGAACAGGGAACGTTCAGATGGTGGGCCCTCCATGGTTCAACTTGTTTAGGCCCTAGTCCACCTTGGTTGCCCATCAGGGACCAATCATATGAATGGTCCTGATCTTTGATCAGGTGGATCAGTGGGTCCCACAAATCAATCCACCAAAAGTCTCAAAATCCCCAAAAATGATGATGCAGGTGTTTTCAAATTTCAAATGAGGGCTAGATGGGGCCCAGTTTTAAATGGGTACACCTCCACTGTGGTCGCCCAAGGGTCCGCTTCTAGATCCCTGGGGAGATCCGTGATCAAGTGGGCCACATGGCCCCACTACCCAAATCGACAGATCTTGTTTCTGTCGATTGGGTTTTGAAAAACATTCTGCTGCATTGGATTTCGTCAGATTCCTTTCTCTATGATTGAGATAATATCAAAACTCCATTCTCACATCTAACCAGATAAATAATCATGTACTATAGATTCTAAAAAAAAAAAAAAAACCCCAGATCCTCAAATAAAGAATGAAATTTCAAGATATGTCAGTTACCAGATTTTTATTCCCTAATATATCTCCTTTTTGGGTTATAATCATGATCAATGAAAACACACAATAAACCCAATAAACCCATATTTCTCTGTGTACTTGAAAATATTACTTACCTCCTAGTGTAGTAGAACATGGCACGGGTGATGTGAGATCTTGAATACTGCATCCACTGGACCTTCTGGCTTTTTCCTCCTTTCCACGAGTCTTGCCGGTCTCTGTTGATTTTCAAAGGAAACTCTTCTCTACTCTGTTACTCTCTTCTTATTTAACCAAATCAAAGCACCCAAAGACAACAAGAAAACTAAATAAGAGACATGGCGTGAGTGAGCAAAACTCTGGGGATAATCCCAAATTCCAATCGTTGAAATCACCCCCATGTTCTACGAAGAAAACCCCCTCTCAAGGGAATATTGTTGAACAACTTATCATATTGTTTCAAGTAAACAGACCCCTTATGGGTTAAGACCAGGTCAAAAGTCCCATCCTAACTCATTACCTTAAAGTTTGGAAGAAACTGGTCCTAACCTGGCCCAAGTTATTACAATTTCTTACAAACCTAAGGGATAGCTAAGTTATTTTAGGACCACAGTTTGCATGCGGAGGTTGTAGATTTGAAACTACACTACCACACTGGGGCTATAAGGGAGTTTACTCAGCTTCTCTCTGGGTCCGGAGGGATTAGTCTAACCCAAAGGGTTTGAAACCCTCTGATAGCAAAAAAAAAAAAAAGGACATTATAGCTTTGGATTCTTTATTCCATTTTTTAGGCTTTAATTATATTTGTAGGTTCCTAAACAGGCAGCTCATAAGCTTGCAAAATTTTGTTACTTTGTTAGGTATTATATAAGTTGGGAGAGGGCTTCAACTATATCCTTTTTTGGCTTTGGTTATGCTGATTTTTCTTTTTGTCATTTGTTGTTTTCCTTATCTACCATTGTTTTCCTTTCTCTTTAATGAAATCTTCTTTCTAAAAAGACCAAAAAAAAAAAAAAAAAGCATGCCAGTTGGATAATATATTTATGGGATTATTAATCAAAGACATCCACCAATTCATATACCATTCTTTTCGCAATTCTAATATATCTCGGCTGAGTTTTCAGTTCATAATTTGAACATGTAAATGAAAGTAGAATGGTTTATACACTGCTAATAATAAAATGGAAAACCAAATGCCATTGCAAGTTAAATGCCTTAGAACTATTTTTAATAACTGCCACCATCTCTTACAGTACACTTACACAAAGTGAAGAAATAGAATACAGGTAAAGAAAGATTCTTCCAAGAATCTTTTTTTTTTCAAAGAAAAAAAAAGGTATGAAAGAAAAATGGAAAAAAAAATAAAAAATCTACCTTCAGCTGTACCAGTGGAGAAGGAGAATAGCAAAAGTCATGACAATAAAGAATAGCAAAAGAAAAGTATTGCTACTGCTGTTACGATCAATATGGCTTGAGACAGCTCCTGGTTTCCTCTCTTCACATTCATTGTAGCTTCGACTGCCTGAAAAGTAACAAAGAAAACTCAAGCCAAATACACGTCAATAACAGAGGAAATACTAGTCCATGAAAAATTGGCTTTACACCTCAGACTTGGGGGGTCTGCCTGTGTGAGAAACAAGGGCGGACCCAGGAAACTCACCTTGGGGGGGTTTTATGTAAAATAAATATGGGAGGAAGGGGTAAATCTAAAAAAATGTATATTAATTATCAGAATTTGCAAGTGGTTTTTAGAAAATTTTAAAACTTTTCAGGTATGGGTGGGTGGGGGCTTCAGCCCCCGGACCCTACTACCTAGGTCCGCCACTGGTGAGAAAGCATGTCCAAATAACACTCAAATATGGTGATATTCTTCGTTACATTGAAATGGAGTACACCAATCTGAAGATACTGTTGGATTGAATGGATTTATAAATTCCCTCGTCTTTTATGTGTGTTTAGAGGGAGGTCTTTCCTTGTCCACATCAAGATAGCGTTGGATTGAAATGGATATGTTGTCTTGTATGTGTGTTTAGAGGGAGATTTTTCCTTGTCCACATCAGTTAAAAAGGTTCAACACCTCATATTAAGTTGTTTGTAAGTGCGCAAGTGAAGCAAACCTAAAAGATAGAGAATGTGCAGAACTTCTCACTACACCAAAATTGGAAATTAGAAACGTTGGATTGATACGGTCAGAAGTAGTTTTTATTTAGACGAGGTTTGAATTCGTTTCTGATGTTAAAACCGTTTCAACATCGAGCGGTATTATATTATCGGTTTTCATTTCCCATATTTTGACAGCCCGTAAAAAAGTAAAAAGCGTTCCATGCCTTTCGCGCCATTCCCCATTTCTCCCTCTCTTTCATTCGCGCCATTTCGTCCCTCCTTCCTTTTCTCATAAACACACACACTCTCTCTCTCTCTCAAAAATACTTTAACCAAAGTCTCTTGAAGATCGACTGCAGAAGACATAAAAGTTCGCTGGCTGGGGATCCATAACTTTGTCGCTGGCTGGGGATCTCTTAACGTTCTGTGATCGCTGGCTGGGGATTTCGATTCAGATTCGCCGATCGCTGATATGACTAAGAAATAAATATCCACAGACCAAGACCAGTAGACCTAATAAATAGACAAGTACATAAGGATCCACAGTAACTCTGCTCCATTGAGTGTCGTCACAAAAAAATGGTCGTATTGAGTGTGGACGTAGAGGGCTCCTGACCCCACGTTTTAATTCTTTTTATATCCTATCAGATCTTTCTGTGCTTTTCATGAATTTAGGAGGTGGGCATATAATGAATTGCCTATTGTGGTCCTAATATATGAGTGGATGAAGACCACTCACTCAAAAATATCTATTTGTCTTAACTTGAATGTCGTTAAAGTTTTTACCCCTGTAATTAGTCGTTCCTTCCCACACTTTATCCGTCTGCACATGGTGGGACTCACATGTGAGAAGCCACTCCCCATAATTGGAGATGACCCTTTTAATATGATATGATCTTTCCATTGTTTTTTTCTTTTTTGTTGCTAAAAGACAAGTTATTATATATATAAAGACAACAGCCTTTTCGCAAAAGTGCGAAATCTTTCATGTGGGCCATTACACCTCTCAAATCTTCTCCCTAAATCTCTTCATTTAAATTACGATTATGGTTTGATAAACTTACATTTCTAAAATCCTTCTAACTTCCCCTAAAATCTCTCTTTCGACGAAAATCTTTCATCCTTTCTTCCTTTCTCAATCTTCTAAAATCTCTCCCCATCATGAAGCAAATTATACAATCATGAAGCAAATTATTTCCCTAAAATCTCTAATACTTCCCTAAAATCTTTCACCCTCCTAATATTTCTCATCAATTACGATTTCTTCTAATTAGATTCAAATTTCATTCTTCTAATCACACACTTATGTCAAACCTACATATCCGCCACCACACCAAATCACACAATAAAATTTAAAACAAGAAGAAGAAAAGGAGGAGGAGCAGGGAAGGCTCATTGCGACCTGGCTTCACGTAGGGCCATAGCACCACCAACGACCATCTCTGTTTTTTTATCCTTCATTGGAAGCTTCATTTCTCTGATGTAATTTTGTATTGGCATCAGTAACCTACAATGATGTGATGATTGGTTGGGCCTAGAATATGATGGTGTCATTGTGGACGCATTGGGATGCTCAAGTCTACAATGGCGTGATTCCTAATGTACATGTTTCAGCCTACCATGACTTAATATCTTCAAGCCTGAGCATATTCAATAGGATATATATGTCTTATCATTCTTTTCTTCAATATCAAGTTTATTCATGGAGATTACATCACGTATTGTGATTATTTCAATCTTCTCTGTTACTCCATTTTGTTTTTATGCAATGTCTAATTTTTGGCATGTGCTCTTGCTTTCTTGACTCTTGTAGGGATCAAGTTTGTGATTTTCGCATGACAAGTAGTGTGTGTATATATATCCCATTTAAATATCAAAACTCCATGATGGTGTTGGTGTCTCTCAATTATAGCTCTGCTATCAAGTTTTAGCTAATTAAAAGGAGTAAATTACTTGCCTATTTATTCTTAGAAGCCAATTTCGATGTGCCCACCGACAACTAAAGTGCATCTGGTGATCAATGGATTCGATTGAAAGAGATTATAATCACATTTTGCGGATTTCATTGGGGTTTTTTTATACATTATTGAGGATTTTATGGGAAAATTCCCGGTAAATGGCCGTTGGACAAAAAAGTTCCCCATTGCACAAACGGGGCTTGTCATCCCCTTTTCTTACATTATTTCTTTACCGAGGAGAGCAATATCTTATGTTTATTAATTTATTGGGTTTTTTTCTCAACAATATCTTATGTTTATTAATTTATTAGGTTTTTTTTTCTCAAAAATCACTTGCATATGGTTTTTCTTTCTATTTATATGGGTTTTCTTTTAGAAAATAAAAATATTATTCATAGTGGATTTTATAATCCATCAGAATAAAATTCCTTCCATCTATTCTTTATAATATATTATTTCAGGTTTATTTTTCATTAATTATATTTAAAACCTATTAGATTTTAATAAATATTTAATTTTGGCCTCGGGCTTAGCACGGGGCTTTGTTGCTAGTTATATAGCCTTTTTGTTTGAGAGCGACACGTGGTAGTAGGGGACTTCCTAGGAGAAGGACACATGGCATTCTCCAACACTCTCCTTGGAGAATGACCTCCACTAAAATCTCTCATTCTCCCTATAATCTCTCTCTCACTACACGTTTTATCTCATTCTTCCTAAAATCTCCCCCTCTACACTTCCCTATAATCTCTCTCACTACACGTTTTCTCTCCTTATCCCTAAAATCTCTCTCTCTCTCTCTCTCTCTCTCTCTCTCTACACACACACCTCCACCAAAATCTCTACTTCTCAATTTTAAAAATCCCTACAATCTCTCTCTCAAATCTAATCACACGTACACGTTTTCATGTATATTAGGTGGGTTCACAATCACACGTTTCAAAAATCCCTACAATCTTTCTCCCTATTCAATCAAAAATTTTAAAATCTAATCACGCATTTACACTTCCCTACAATCTCTCTCTCACTACAAGTTTTCTCTACTTCTCCCTAAAATCTCTCCATCTACACTTCCTTACAATCTCTCACTCACTACACATTTTCTCTCCTTCTCCCTAAAATCTCTCCCTCTACACTCACCTCCACTAAAATCTCTCATTCTCTACAACCATAGTTTTAAAAATCCCTACAATCTCTCTCTCAAATCTAATCACACGTTTTCATGTATATTAGGTGGGCCCATAACCATAGTTTCAAAAATCCCTACAATCTCTCTCCCTATTCAATTGAGAATTTAAAAATCTAATCACATGCTTTCATTCTCTAAAAATCTCTCTTTTTCACAACTATAGTTTTAAAAATCCCTAACTTGATATTAGCAAGGAATATGTCAATCTGATTGATAAAAGGCTGCAGAAGCTGATATATATATATATATATATAGTGGACAGCTTGATGAGAAGGAGTTAGACAGGTACAAAACACCCTCAGCATGAAAACTCTGTTTCTCATTAATATATTAGTTGATAACATCTTTAACTCTATTTCTCATTAATATGTACCAACCTTTGCTTTGGTTGAATGGTTTCTGAATCATGTTTCTTCATCAAATCAGTTTTTTTCCAACTTAGACAATTTAGTTTGTTATTGTTATGTTTTTACAATTCATTTAACTCTTTTTTTTTATTCGACTAGAATTATGAATAAAAAGTCCTCAATCATTTCTCAGACTTACTTTTAACTGATTATTGAGATCCGAATACAGTGTGAAGTTTTCAATAACTCAGTACAAGTTATTAATATATTTTATTGGGATAATATTCAAGTGCATCCATCCCTCACCATTTGTGGTGAGGGACACCCCTTTTGGGAAAAGTTTCAAGTACAAAAGTGACTACCTATTTTGATGAGGGTCCAATCCCAATTCTCCCCCTCAAAAAGTAAAAGATAAAAGATGATTTTTTTACTCATGAGAAACTCATGCTATGCATGTTGGGCCCATGTTTTCAACTATGCATATTGATTCTTAATTTGGATACAAGGACCCAATTCCATATCTGAATGTTCTGAACCTATATGCATGGGATCAGATCCATAGTCAATTGCAAGACTTGAAATCAAGAAAAGGCCATAAAAACATATAAACAGCACACAAAGCTTTGAGAGCTTATGGATAGGAAAAACAAATATTATGGGAAATGAATACCTTTCTTTGTGTGAGTGTGTGACTTCCAAAACTAACAAAAGTTAAGTAAATATATTTGGGAAGTCCTAGCCATTTGGGGAGAAAATGGGAAAGCACTACTCTTTTAATACATTTTATTACTTGCTATTTTATGTTTTCCTTTTGTATATAGTTACTGCATTTTGTTTAATATTAGTAGGATCCTTCCCAAGGGAAGTTGCCAATGGACCCCTCTTGGTCTACCCCACACCAAGATCTCTGTTAATGTAGATTATTTTCAAACGCTTAATCTAACAAATTCATATTCAATGTGTTTTCAAATTCAAATTATTGTATCATATTTTAAATTAATATAAATATTTACCAGTGCACATATTTCCAAACACTACCATATTTACTGCCGAGTATTTTCAAGTTGAGTATAGCATATGAATCTGCACATATTTTCAAACTTAGGAATCAATATATTTATCATCGCTAAGTATTTTCAAATTCACACCATGATAAATAGCAGGTATCTACATCGTTGAAAATTCCATGTGTTTCCAATGCAAACACCTGGGCAACAAATATTACTTCTGGAATCTCTTTTCTAAATATGTATTAGGTTTAATTTTGGTTATTCTAGATCATTTTACTAACCTGATGCTTGCCCATTTATTAATAGGATTGAAAATGTAAACACTATTATCGACGTAGCATGGAAGTTCGGGTTAGGTTTTTTTTTTTTTTTTTTTTTTGCTAAATTGCAAATGAATTAAGAAAGAGGAAAAGATTACAACCCAAAGAAAACCAACAACAAGGGCAAAACAACTAGCAAAGGGAAGAGCAAACCTCTAACCCAGGCTGCCCAAAGAAACAAAGGAAGAAAACCAGCAACAAGAAAAATAAAACACCAGCAAAGAAGAGCAAGGCACTAACATAGGCCAGGAAAAGGAATATTACAAAGAAGAAAAAAGGAAACTAAAGTGCTGCTGGAGAAAGAGGAAGACATCTTACTAAGAGAGAAAGAAGCATCTCTAAGAAAGGAATTGATGACATAGTCCAAAGAGGGCACCTTGCTGGAGAAAAGAGCTAGATTTCTTTCTTTCCAAATGCTGAACAGAGCCACAATAAAAAGAGCACCCATACCCTTCTTGGCTTTGGAGCAGGAAAAGGCAGAGAAAGAGTCCCAGGAAGCAGCTGCAGTGCCAGCAGAGGAGAGCTTAAAATTTCCTTTGTATTCTAACCAATTCCAGAATGCTGCTGCAAGAGGACAGCGGAAGAATAGGTCAAAAGCAGAGTCTTGGTGAGAGCCACATAGGGAGCATCGAGACGCCAGCTGCACTCCAATCGACTGAGCCCAGACGCTGGTGGGGAGCTTGTTGTGGAAGAGCTTCCAAGCAAAGCAAGAAGAGGTAGGTTTAAGAAGATTGTTCCACGCTGTTTTGTGCCAATTCCTGATATTGATTCTGATTCTGATTGCCTCCCAAGCTGCAGAAAAGGAAAGGAGGGGCGAGTTGGTACTGGACCAAATCAAAACGTCTTCTTCATCCACTAACAAGAAGGTTGCAAGGAGGGAGCAGGAGAAAGAAGCAACGGTGGGGTGAACTAATAAGAGAGGGAAACCTTGGGGATTTGAGAAAAAATCATGCACAGAGATGTACCAAGAGAAATCCATTTCAGGGAAGATCTGAGCCAAAGACAGTGGCCCATGCCATTTATCATGCTAGAAACTGATTCTTTTCCCATCACCCAGGGACTAGTTGCTGTTTTGAAAGATAAAATTGGAGCAGTTCTTAATAGGCCTCCAGATGCAAGACCCTGAGGAAAGAGATCTTGGATGCCATGGAGAGAAGCCTCTGAGGTATTTAGCTCTGAGCCATCTTGCCCAAAGGGAAGAAGAAGAAGCTGCAGACCAACCCAGCCTGATAGAATTGGCAGAAATCATATCCTTAATGCGATGGAAACCCAAACCACCTTTTGACTTCGGCTGGCAAGCTGAATTCCACTTAAGAAGACTCTTCTTAGACTGCTCTTGACCCCCAGACCATAGGAAGTTTCTCATCCATCTCTCCAAGAATTTACAAACCAAAGCAAGGATTGGAAGAACCAAAAGGATGCAGATGGGAAGGCTTTGAAGAACATGTTTAATTAGGATCACTCTCCCAGCAAAAGATAGCATATTACGCTGCCACCCTACGAGCCTGAGGCGAAAAGAATCCTTTAGGCCCTCAAAATAATGGGCCTTGGGGCTGCCAATGAAAAGAGGGACTCCGAGATATTTGGCTGGAAAGAAAGCTTGAGGAATGCCTAGAGATCTCAAGGTTCTTGTCTTAAAGGATTCTCTGCTGTTGCCAAAAAGAACACTGCTTTTCTTGAGGTTGAATTGATGCCTTGCAGCTGTTTGGTAAGCATCTAGAACTCCTAGGATTGCTTTGATACTCTTGGGATATGCTTTGAAGAAAAGAAGGATGTCATCCGCAAAGGGAAGGTGGCAAACAGAGGGAGACACTGGGGCTCTGTAAATCGGAGATATTTGTTTATCTGAAACAAGCTTGGCTATGTTTAGACTAAGAATTTCTTCCGCTAAAATGAAAAGGTAAGGGGAAAGAGGATCCCCCTGCCTAAGACCACTTTTCACTTCGAAGTAACCTGCAGGCTCTCTGTTGACGAGGACTGATCCTTTTAAAGAGCTGATACACTCAAAGATGAGGGAAGACCAATCCTTGCTAAACCCAAAGAAGTCTAAGGCTTTGAGTAAGAAATTCCAGTTTAATTTGTCAAAGGCTTTGGAGATATCCAGCTTCATGCAAATTCCTTTGCCTCTGATACCCTTCTGAAGGTATTGAGTAAGCTCATGAGCCAAGGCTATATGATCTTGAGTTCTTCTTCCCTTGAGGAAGGCCACTTGGTGGGGAGAGATAATATCTAGAAGAACAGAAGCCATTCTAGAAGCAAGGATCTTTGATATAATCTTGTAAGAGAAGTTGAGGAGGCTAATCGGGCAGAAGTCTCCAAAGGTAGAGGGAGCAGCAACTTTCGGAATGAGAGAGATAAAGAAGGAGTTAGAGGCCTTCAGAAGCTTTTTGGAAGAGAAGAAGTTTTTAACCGCTGCTATCACTGAAGGACCAACTGTTTCCCAGCAGCTAGTGAAGAAGCATCCTGAGAATCAAGTTCGGGTTAGGTTGGTGGGTCATAATAATGAAGTCAATGTAGCATGGAAGTTCAGGTTAGGTTGATGGGTCATAGTAATAAAGTTAGTCATTTTGTTTAGTCCTTGGGTTAGTTTGGCAAAAAAAGAAAGAAAAAACTGAATTCATCTATTAAATGGATCATTTAGAGAAGTTTATTTCTTTCCATTTTTATTTGTTCATAAGTTGTCATTTTTTATTTTTTTGCATCATTTATATTTGTTTAAATTGTCCTGAGATTTTATCATTTTGCTAGCTCTTATAAATTTTTCAAAATGTGCAGTTTCATATGTTTGATGATTGAGATCGTTGTTTGCTTATCAATAATAACAAGTGGAGAATTTCAATTAAGACTTCAGATGACATAAAAAAAAATACAATATACGGTAATTTTTTTGTTCTGTATGTAACTAAGAAGTTTTCTTATGTTTTAGTAAATGTTTTTCTTTTATATATTTTCTATATAGTCATTCAATTTACTTAACCATTAAAACATTTTCTTTTAAGTTTTTGTATTTTTTTTGCTCTCCATTTTACTTTCTCTTTCTCAATCTTATAAGGTTTATTTAACATCCATGCATGGTATATGAAAGTAAGATTCTTAATTATTCTATTGCGAAGATTTTTAATTATTCTATTGTAGAATGAAGCATCAACATCTGCCTCCTCTCCGACTACATCCCAACATATGTTAGATACCAGAAACAGCTCTAGCATCGTCGCCATTGATACCATAAAAAATACGATTAGTTTGATCTCGAATATATATGATTCAATGTTTTGATATTGATGATTGATTTTGATTTATATATAATATTTTTTTTAATAAATTTGCCTCTTTAAAATAAGTATGCCTCCCAATTGCATTTGACAATAAGTTTGTTACTATTTATATTTAAATTTACTGTCAACTAACCTATCTCTACATCCAATAATAATGCCCTATTAATAGAAAGGGATAAAGGTATATGGGGTTCTCCAAAAGATGATTACTAATTATGAATTTTATAAATAATTATTTTAAATAGAATTTGTTTATGTACTCCGTATTTACTTTTAACTTAAATTGAGTTTTTCCACTTTCAATTAAAGGCTCGCATTGGACGTGGGCCCCGAAGCGCTAGTTATATATATAAAGACAGTTGCCTTTGCACAAGAGTACGACACGTGGCGCATCCTCGATTTGTTTTATTTTTCAAGGTGTCAAGTGGGCATTCCAAAAAAGTGACACGTGAAATCACAAAAAAGAGTCCTAAATCTTCTCCAGCTCCCTTAAAATTCCTCTCATTCAATTTTAAACTTTCTAACATCACCTCACCTCTAATTTTACTACCTCCTAACGTCACCTCTCTCTAATCTATTCCATTTATTTCCCCAAAAATCTCTCTCTATACCTCTCTAATCAATTTCATTTACTTCCCATGGAATCTCTCTTTTTACACACGATTTCTCTTAATTAATCCCCAAAAATTCTCCCTCTACTCTTAAAATTTTTACCTTATCACATGATTTCTCTCCTTATACACACATTACATTCAATGGGTCCCATAGATTACTAAACAAACAAAAAGAGAAAAAAGAAGAGGAATGGTTATTTAGCCTTGATAGTGGGCTCTACAAATTGATGAGAAATATAGGGATCAAGTTGGTAATGACTTTTATGATAGGTAGATATGTGTATATTAGATTTTAATATAGATCAATTTAGGGGACCCTAATACCAGTTCCAAATTATAAAGATCTAAGGCCCACTTATAGAACATAATCGACTTCATCTTTATTTTATTTTTTTTATTAATATGTGGTGTTAACTGTCAAAGCCAATTTTTTTTTTCAAAGTTTGAATAATATGTGGGTCCCATTGTAAAATCTAGATTTTCTTCCTTTCCAAACTAACAATTAACGGGGCCACTTTCATAAGTTGTAATTACTACATTTTTCTTCTTATTTAAGTTTCAATATCGGTATGATTAATATATGGGACCCATTATGGAAGCCAATGGATTTCAAAATCCACATTTAATATTGACACTCAATTCATGCCTAAACATAAATATAATCAAATCAAGCTTCTAAAATATCTACTATTTACTTGATATTCCCCTAAAATCTCACGAGTTTCCATCTTTATCAGAATTATTTTTATCATAATTATATTTACTAAATTAACTAAATCAATCTAAGGGCCCTATTGCAAAAGCCGATTTTTCTCTTTCCAAACTCACAATTAAAGGAGGCCACTTTCATAGTCTATATTTACTACTTTTTTTTCTCCTTATTCGCCTTTCAATATTCGGTATGAGTAATTTGTGGGGCCCATCACGGAAGCCAATTGGTTTCAAAATTCACATTTAGTTTTAAAAGCAACAATCAAATTATGTTTAAGCACAAATAAAATAAAATCAATATCCTAGAATATCTACTATTTTCTTATTATTTCCTTAAAATCTTTCCGCTTTTTAAATTTTCAAAATATTTCAGGTCATTTTAAATACTTATAAACATTTTTAATTAATTAAAACTTTAATTATTTTTTTATCAAGCGTAGGCGTAGCACTAGTTGTATTAAAGAAGGGGACAGAAAACAGAGGCTAAAAAGCCCCAACAAAAGAAACAAAAGGATCACCCATACATCAAATGGCCTAATCAACAACAGAGAAGAAAAGAAAACCAGAGGAATCATCCAAAACCAGAGGAGACTAGAGGGGAAATGATATATATATATATTTATACAGTAGCTAGTCATTCTTTATAAAAAGAAATGCCTAAAGAATTGGGGAAGGCTTGAAGAGGCATACCAGGAAAAGACTTGTTTTTCTCTAAAAATATGTAACCTGAAATGTACCCATTTTAGACTCCCTTTTTTTTTTGTGGTTTTCTTCTTCTTTTCTTTTGTAACCATATGGTCACCCTAAGATTGAATATGCCTGTCACCTAACCAAACAGGAAAAATATCCCAAGCAGTACTCCGTATTGCAAATACACTTTCTAAAAAAACTAAAGCCCAAGTTATTGCAATATCCCAAAATTACTTTCCATGACTTTGTAAATCTACTCATATATATATATATATATATATATATATATAGACACACACACACACACAGAGGCTCACCTTATAATTGATGGGAGATGCTCCTATGAGAGCATCTCTCACCTTACTATAAGAGATAAATGTGGGGGCCCTCACATTTAAGTTGTTCACATTGGATATGGATGTGAGGGCCCCACCTTATCTCTCATAGTAAGGTGAGAGTGTCTCTCACAGGAGCACCTCCCATAATTGATTATATCATATTAGCTAATGATTGGTCCAAACAGGTTGATTGCTCAAAGTTTCAGATGGATTTTTATATTGTTTTTATGTTTTCTTTTTATAGTGAAACCAAACATAAGTGGGCAATATTCTTCATCCACATAAAAACCACTGGGTATGATTTCTTCTTTTTTTTTTTTAGTGACACTAATCATAAGTGGGTCATATATCATCCATTCATTATAAGCAAGTCATACTCATCATTTGTTAGTAAATGTCGCGACTTTCAACTAACCTAGGCCATATTTGTTGTACATTCCCTGAGTGTTTGGATATCTAAACAAATCCATTTGGACCAATCATTGGCCAATATGATATTTTGCTAATTGGGAAATTGTATTAAGAAAGAGGAAGAAGATATGTTAGATCCCGTCCCTAGTTAATCAAGATTAACTCTAATTAATTGGGATTAAAGCTAATTAACTATGTCTAATTAAACTAAGGATGGTTCATGACCAAATGGAATTGAATTAGCCTTAAATGAATGATTTGGACTTAATGAGATGATAATGAATGAGATTGAACAAATTGAATGGAGTTTAGACTCAAACAAGGAAAATGAGGACTTTTTCGTAAATACGAATTTCCATGTATTTTGTCGGATATGTTAATTCTTGATATCAACACGTATATCTCAAAGAGTACATCAATTTTCATAATAGTCTTGATTACATTTGACTTGAAATGGATCAAGTGAGTCTTCATTTGACTCAAAATGTAAATAAGGGAAGATTAGGTGGACCTAAGTGCAAAGTGGGGCTTATATAAGGTGGAGATGAACTCAAAGGAGTTCATTCACTCAAATCCCAGCCCAAGTGAAGTGGAGAGCGAACCCTAGGCTCCTTTCTTCCTTCTTCTTCCTTTTCTTCATCAATTGTCAACATTAGAGTTGTTCAAGTGATTTTGGAATGAGAGTGAGGTGCTAGCTTCATCTTCTTCATCTTCTCTAGGGATGGCAACGGGGCGGATCGGGGATGGAATTGAGGTTCCCCGCCCCCGCCCCGAACTTGCCCTACCCCGCCCTTCGGGGTAATTTATATTCCCTGTCCCTGCCCCGCCATACCCCGCGAGTACCCCGCCCCGCCCCTCAATTGTAAAAATTTTATATGTGCAAGACTTGGGATTTGAACTTGGGTGGGGAAGCAACTAGAGGTTTACCTTACTACTAGACCAAACTTCATTTTTTGTAATGTTTTACCTTATTTAAACTATATTAATATATTCAAGATTGTTACACACATATACATACTTCACTTACTTACTATATATATTATGACTTATATATTATTTATCATTTATTTAAAAGGAAAATGTTAAATGTAGACAACTAAGAAATCTGATTGGAAACCTTAAAGCTACATTGAACTCGTTTCCATCTCTTGAATTTTGAAATCTTTTGGTCTTGTGAAATGAATGGAACTTTATTTTAAAAATAATAAGTTCGCTGATCAAACATTTTGTTTGGATATCTATTGGACTCATGGCTTGGAAATTCTAGAATCCTTTGAAATTCTGAAATACTTTTTTGGACATCAATTGGGATTGGGCCTAATTATTTCTTCTTGTGTTTCTCAATAAAAGCACCAAAATCTTTATCACATGAATTAGGGGTGTAATCATAATATGCCCTGCCTGTTTAAGATGAAAACATGATAAGCACCCACCGAAAGGAAAATCACACAATTTGCAATTCAAATTTATAAAATTCTTGAAATGTAGAAAAAATTCTAAAAATATATACCAGTAATTTTGTTTAAAAAAATAGAATTTATATATGAACTTCAAGATTGTCATATGAATATTAAATCATTATTTATTGTATTGCTCTGAATTCATGAACCTCCTATAGCGGGCCCGGCTATATTGAAAGTACATACTATATTGAAACTCTCATTTTCAAAGCCTTGTCCCAGGCTCCCAGCTGTGACGGTGTTGGCTATATGTATTCTTTTTCTCCATTCTAAATCAAGACCCAAATAAGAAAATTTTTCTTAACTTCATAATTTTTCCTTCAAGGCAAAATAAATTAAATTTTGGATTGACTACAAAGAAAAAGGTAAATTCATTTATTTTATATGGTAAAAAGCACATGAATGATTCATCTATGTTGTCTCCATGCCATTAATAATATTAATATAAAAAAAAAAACCCTCAACTATGTTGACTCATTTGCCCGAAACTCAGGCCCTCTCAAAACATCAGTCTTCCTAGGGACCATGACATTTTTCCCAAAATAGAATAAAAAGATCTCCAAGCATAAATATTTTATAAGTGTGGGGCACTATTAGATTGTTTAAAATTTTTTAAAATATCTAATATTAATATTATAAATTTTTCTTTTCCTGAAATTTTACCTATTTAAAATGAGATTTATTCTTATAAGATTTTCTCTAAACCCTTGAAGGCCACTAACATACACTTGAAAATATCATATATGATTTGAGGCATTTTTTATAAAAAAGATAATATCTCTCTAAAATATCATAAACTCTATCAATACATGGTTTCACTTCATTTCTGGTATTGAACTCCACTCACTAATAAAGAGGTTAATTACACATATAATTAAAATTAGTATAATGTATAGTGTTGTTAGTATGATTAGAATCATATTAAGTTACTAACTATAATTTACCTTGCTATTTCTAATTGTATGAGTTATTATAACCGTATAGCATGATATATCTTGTAATGCTATATCAAATTAGTATAATTTATATTGTTATTAGTATGATTAGAATCATACAAATTATAATTTACCTTGCTATCTCTAATCATATATGTTATTATAGCTTAAAGCATGATCTATCATTCTATTATATTCGTTTTATTTAATATGATTTATCATGTCGCAATTTAACATTATATATGATTAAAGTCAAATAAGCTTGATAGATTTTTAACAACTTTAATTTCATTAAATTTGAATTAAAGGGAATGAGATCATATTATATGCTTTTATAATGTCTAGGGTTCAATCAATTACATGTTTAACTTTAAAAAAAAGTCTTCAATCAATCTGCTTAACCCTTAATAACAGCATAAAATCAATATATACATTTACATATAAATATGTTTATTTATTATAAAAGAAATCTAAAAAATATATACTTTTTAGAGGATTATTAATTTCGGGGGGGTTACGGGGCGGGGCATGGGGCGGGGCCATCCCTGCCCCATCCTGGCTTCGGGGTATGTTTTTTTTCCCTCGTCCCCGCCCCGTCTAAGATTCGGGGCGGGGAAAACCAGTACGGGGTGGGGCGGGCACTCCGGGTTGGGGCGAGGCGGGTTAAAAATGCCATCCCTAATCTTCTCCTTCAATTGCTTGGAGTTTTAGTTTGAGAGAAAGTTCAAATTTCTCTTCAAGGACTTACAAGTAAGTAGCTTGAACTCTTTTGAGAGTTTTCAAGTTCTATTGAATAGTTTAGAAGGCCTTATAGCACTCATAGCTCATAGAAATCTATTCTTCAACGTTTTCATGGAATTAAGGTTTGAATTGGGGATTTTTGATCTCAAATCAAGCTACGTAAAGAGGGGCTTTTGCTAATTAATCTTCAAACAAGACAAGTATAAACAATATTTGTGATTAGATGCTAGTTACCATGAGTATTGTTTCGTTTTTGTTATTGAGAATGATTTTTGCCTATTCTTAGAATTGATTTGTATGTGTGGTTGATTGATTGAAGAAGAAGATTGGGTATGAGTTTATGGAGTATTGGAGGCTCAAATTATGTTTAAATGACCTTTAGAAAGACTTAGAAATGAATAGAAAAGGTGGGAAAACAATCAGTGCAGAAACAAAACTTTACAGGTTCTGTTCTGAAAATTCTGCACTCGAACATTCGAACTCTTAGTCTGAACGTTTGAACTTTTGTTTGATCGTTCGAACTCTTGGCCTTGCTACTTTTTGGCTTGGAACGTATTGCACTCGAACGCTCGAACTCTTGGCCTGAACGTTCCAACTCTTGGTAAACCATTGAACTTGGCAGATTTTTAAACGTCCATAACTTTGTATCCGTACATCAGATTTTGGAGTTCCATATATTATTGGAAAGCTCTTAGAACGTAGAATCTAATGGTCTATAGTTCCAATTGATCGGATGACTCAGAAATGAGTTTGGACTGAGGTGATTCTATTTGAATAAAAAACGTTTTCCTTGCGTGTCAGGTCTGTAACTTAGTCTTGAGACTAAATAATGTGATTTTCATCGAGAATGGTACCTAAACCTTCATAGGTATTA
Organism: Umbellularia californica; assembly: GCA_028538565.1. Taxonomy (NCBI): domain Eukaryota; kingdom Viridiplantae; phylum Streptophyta; class Magnoliopsida; order Laurales; family Lauraceae; genus Umbellularia; species Umbellularia californica. Next base: position 59,146,371 of record JAPQWN010000007.1, read on the forward strand.
GCTAAGGTTATCCTAATGTACAAATTATAAATAAAGTGATATTCATCAAGAATAACACGTACTTTAAATAACAAATATTTCACCCTATTGTTTGGTTTAGAAGTTTAAACGAATATTGATTTGATTTGATCCTTGAATCTAACGCTACATAGTAATTTCTTAAGCTCGTTATAGAGCTGAACTGGATAATGCAATGAATGAACAATTACTAAAAGTAACAATGTAATTAACAATCCTACTGCAATAGATGGACTGGGGTGTTCTGGAGCTCCATGGTAATGCCAATGATCTCTGATTCAGATACTGGTAAAGCCCACACATTATTGAATGAAAAGTCACTTAATTATAAGTCACTTAATGAAAAGAGTACTCAATGAATATCAATGAACATGAATGAAAATGAATAAATAGTATTTGTCTTTACAAATACACTAACTACTTCCGTTGGAAGAACTGAAATGAAACGAATGCTATTGTAGTTGCCATCTAGTAATTGATATTACTTGACTTCATTGGATTCCAATGTACAAATAATGGAATTGTCTAGAATTGATAATTGTATAGAATTGTTTAATGGTAAAATTGAACAGGGTTATTATGAACGATAGCATGTACTATCATAAATCTATATATATACATTGTTGAACCGTCATGTTTTTAGTGTTATTGATGACATTACATGCTCAATTGCTTGTGCCGGTTACGCAAAGGCCACACCGCCAGCGGAAAAAGCCAATCCGATACCTCAAGGAGGATTAATCGAATGGACTTGAATCGGAGTGTGAATGGAATTAGAAATATTTTGGAAATTTTTTTAGAAAACTTTTGTGTATTCATTTTGGAATGTAAATAGTTGTAATCTTGCATGGTATTTAAATATGCAAGTGTATGACATGAATAGGGACATGAAATGTTAATTGTATGTATATGAAATTTACTTTTATGTAAAGGACTCATACGGTTTAATTGGTTTCGTCAATGTATATATTCCGCAAAAATGTATATTTGACAGGTACGACTGATTGTTATCCCTTGTGGATTTTGTTTTAACTTCAGTTTATTCAGAGTTTACGGGAATAAGTATGGGCTCAAGACTCGGATTTTGTTCGGAATAATCAGATCTTGGGACCGAGTCATGACAAGATACAAAGGGCAAAATGTCCCCAAGGCCAAGAAGGCTACAACAAAAAAGCAACAGAGCTAAACAACATGAAAAGCAATAGAGCTAAACATAGCAAAAGCATAAGATTATGCCATACCCAGAAAAACTAGAATAGGATGATTGTATATGGAAGCCTTTGCTAAAGATTGAGAAGTAATCCTACCTTTGATGTGATCCTCAGGGTTTACCTTTGCACACAGTAAGGATAGGCCAATATGATATGATCAAACATAAGCTAGGCCATGTTTATAAGTAAACTTAGCAAAATTTGTGAAGAAATTTCATTATATTGTGATACCGGAAACATTTCTTTGTGATATCAAAATAATGTGGGCATTTTCGACTTTTTACACAATGCATTTGCAGTATAAGGATACTGCTAGGGGAAAACTTTGATGTTTGGCTAGGGGAAAATTTTCATTTTCTACAGTAGGGGTGATCGGGGGGGTCAAATTAAACTCCCATTTTCTAAGTTCATAGAACTATAATTTTAGCTCTTTTTTTTTTTTTTTTTGCTATCGGAGGGTTCCCAACCCTTTGGGCTGGACTAATCCCTCTGGGCCCAGAGGGAAGCCGGGTAAATTCCCCTGTAGCCCCAGTGTGGTAGTGCAGTTTCGAACCCGCAACCTCCGGGTGCAAACCGTGGTCCTAGGCCAACTGAGCTACCCCTTGGGGTTCATTTTAGCTCTTTCAAACATCTGGTTTCTTCAGCTATATGGTACATTGTTAAATTTAATTTACATTGCAACCACCTTAATTAGAACATTAACAAAGGTATGCTAAAAAGAAAGAGATCAAAAAAATTATCAGTTTCATTTTGTTTGATACATTTCCTGATGTGTCAATTTCAGAGATGACCCATATCATAATATGCGAGATGATTTACAAAAAAAAAAAAAAAAAAAGCTTTTGGATTCTATGAGCATCTCACTTAGGCACGCCAAAGCTTGTTCCCTTTGGGCAGGGACATTCCGGGTTCGATGGATGCGACGATATGTGAGCTGATCCCTTTTTGCTGGGCTAGAAAAATAGCTGGTTTTATTTTTGTACAAGTATACCAAACAATTCTTTTATTTTAAAATGCTGTGAAAGGCGAACTTCATTTATTCAAATGTAGGTCAAGTGTGACAGAGGGCGCGCGATGCTACAATTTTGATGAGGACCTATACTTGTTGGGAAATTCTATATGCACCCTCCCATTTGCTGAGCACACCCACATTTCTTATGAACAGTGATTTTTTTTTTCTAGAATGTGGGTGTGCTCAGCAAATGGGAGGGTGCATATAGAATTTCCCATACTTGTTAGAAGTAGTAAAAAGGAGGAGCCATGAGAAAAAAAATGGTGCCCCTAACAAATTTATATATGAATGATTATGCTTGAGGTAGGCATGTAAATCTGGGCCGTGCTTTGACGGGCCGTGCCGTGCCCTGTCCATTCCCATGAGGGTCAGCCCATCACGGCCCACTAGTGCCATGCCGCCCGTGGGCAGCCCACTTTTTTTTTTTTTAAAGTTGGACTTCACTTGGACTTGGACTTGCGCTCTTGTCCAAACCCTATCCCTAGGAGATAATGTGCACTAAGAAAAAACCTCTGCCCAGTGCAATCAAGTCTAGTTCGAGTCCGTTTTTTTTTTTTTCCTTGCTTAAAGAATGCAGTCAAGTTTAGTTCGAGTCCATTTTTTTGTATCCAATGCCCCACCTGAATTTGGACTTGGGCTCTTCTTCCTTTTTGCCTTTGACCATGGAAAATGGCCCTGGTTGAGTTTTTTTTTTTTTTTTGATAACGCAGGGTTCCCAGCCCTTTGGGCCAGAATAATCCCTACGGGCCCAGGAGAGACAGCCGGGTAAAATTCTCCTGTAGCCCCAGTGTGGTAGTGCAGTTTCGAACCCACAACCTCCGGGTGCAAACCGTAGCCCTAGGCCAATTGAGCTACTCCTCGGGGTTGCCCTGGTTGAGTTGAGATGCACATAGGAAATTACCTGACCCAATGCCCCACATGGACTTGGACTTGGGCTCTTCTTCCTTATGTTTTTTAGAATTGTTCACATTGGAAACAACACGAGAAATATCTCGGGCTTCCCTCGTTGATTGGAAGATCCAAGAAGCAGACTTTCTTGGAGACAAAGAAAAGAGTATGGTATAAACTTAAAGGGTGGAAGGAAAAATACTCTCCAAGCTATCCCCACGTATGCAATGAGCTGCTTCAAACTGCCATCGTCTCTTTGTAGAGGCTTAGAAGGGATCATGGCTAGGTTTTGGTGGGAACAACACAACGAGGAGCGGAAGATTCATTGGATTGTTATACTATTATTAACATGAACCCTAAGATCGTGAACAGCATGATAATCACGTGTAGGATTTAATCTTAAATAAATTAAAGAGTACCTCCAGACATCTTGATGCAGAGGGCTTTCTGATCCTGCAGTCTGGTGCTGTTGTTGATTGATGCTGTGATCCGTCGAGAAAGAGACTATATGAATGGTTTCGGTTTCTCTTTCCTTGCCTATAAAACCTTAATGTGTTGATTTTCGTGAATGCCTTTGTGATGGACGAAAGGCTTTGTTTTATAGGTGAAAAGAGGACCGAATTTCCAATCAGGGTTTCCATAGACTTAATCTCAACCATCCATCAAGGTAGAGTTTGTTATGGAATACATCTCATTAAGAAACCTTTTTGTGTAAGGAATAGCATGTATCCTAAGAAAACAGATTTCCTATAATGACCACAATTCGGGAAAGGAAAGGACTTCTAGTCCAAGTAATGGACTTAAAGATAATTTCCTTACAGTCTCCCACTTGGTTGATAGGAAGATCTTTTAGTGTTTTTCGTTTTAGGAATCATAAGGCGCGCATTATATGCTAAACATTTCTTGAGTCGGTTATCATAAGTGTCTTGGCTAATTCGGTGGTCAATGGGAGTCATGGCGTGCACACATTATTTTGCAACATGCTTACTTCCATGTACTACAGCAGTGACAACCGGCATAACTAGACCGTAATAGGAGATATACATAATGGTCTCATAATGTCTATGTTGAAAGACTGTTTCTGTTTATCATTTATCCAAACATAAAATGTACACAATGGAAAAATAGAAATAGCAGATGTAGAGTTGCATTAAGAGCTCAATAAATGTCAAATATAAGTACAGAAATAAAAGGCAGAAAATGATAATTAAGAACTATCTTCAAGACCCATGCTTTCAGTATGTCCTTGAAAGGTCTTTGGAGGTAGTCCTTTCGTGAATATGTCTGCGACCATGAAATCTGTACGTATAGACTCAATGACAAATTTCTGTAATCTAACATCTTGTTTCAGTGAGAGATATTTAAGGTCTATGTGTTTGGATCCCTTAGATATCCTGTCATGCTTGGAGAAGAAGGTTGCAGCTTCATTGTCACAGTAAAGGGTTAATGGCTTAGAGATGAAATTCAAAGCTCCAAGCTGAAAGATAAAATTATGCAACCATGTTCCCTGAATTGCAGCCTCGTAACATGCGACATACTCAGCCATCATGGTGGATGAGTAAAGCAACTCAGATTTCTGGCTTTTCCATGATATTGCACCTCCACATAAGAGATACACATAGCCAAGAGTGCAAAGTCTGGTGTCAGGACATCCAGCAAAATCTGAATCTGAATAACCAGTCACCTGTAGGTGACTTGATTTTCTGTATGTGAGCATGTAATTCCTTGTTCCCTTAAGGTATCTCAGTACTTTCTTTGCAGCTTTCCAATGAGCGATTCCTGGTTTACTTTGAAATCTCCCGAGCATGCCAACAGCATGACTAATGTCAGGTCTTGTACAGACCTGTGCATACATCAAACTCCCGACAAGAGAAGCATAAGGATATTTTGCCATTTCTTTAAGTTCCAATTCGTTCTGTGGACACTGCGAAAGATCAAGCTTGTCTCCTTTATGCAGTGGAACAGGACTAGAGGAACAGGTCATCATGCCAAACCTCTCTAGAACTTTGTCAATATATGCTTTCTGAGACAATCCCAAAATACCAAGTGACCTGTCACGGAATATTTCTATTCCTATCACATAGGAAGCCTCAACCATATCTTTCATTTCAAAATGCTTAGAGAGATAGTCCTTTGTTTGATGTAATAAACCAAGGTCGCTGCTGGCCAGTAATATGTCATCAACGTACAGAACCAGAAATATGAACTTACTCCCACTGATCTTGAGGTATATGCAAGGGTCAACGATGTTTTCTATGAAATCGAAGTTAGTAATGATTTCATGAAACTTTAGGTACCATTGCCTCGAAGCTTGTTTCAGTCCATATATTGATTTCTTAAGTTTGCAAACCATGTCTTCCTGACCTTCAATGATGAAGCCTTCAGGTTGACGCATGTAGACTTCTTCTTCCAAGTCTCCATTAAGAAAGGCAGTTTTCACATCCATTTGATGTAACTCGAGGTCATAGTGAGCTACTAATGCCATGATAATTCTAAGAGAATCCTTCCTTGACACAGGGGAAAAAGTCTCAGTATAGTCAATACCTTCTTTCTGATTGAAACCTTTGGCAACAAGTCTGACTTTATGGCGTTCAATATTGCCTTTGCAGTCGCGTTTGGTCTTGAAGACCCATTTACAGCCAACTGGTTTGTGTCCTGGAGGCAATTGAACAACTTCCCAGACTTGATTTTCATTCATAGATTTCAATTCATCCTTCATGGCATCAATTCATTTACTAGAATTAACATCCTTAATGGCTTGTGAATAAGAAACCGGGTCATTAATTGTCCCTTCTCCAGATTCTACTTGGTAAAGCATGTAATCATCGGAAATAGTTGATCTCCTTTGTCTTTGAGACCTTCTTAATGTTGGTTCCTCTGGTGCATTATCCATATGTTCATTGGCGACAATCTCATTATGGAGTTGTTGATCATTTATTGGATTTTCCTCATTATTAAATGGTTCAACAACAGGAGGATTGCCAACATCTTTCGGAATAGAGGGTAAAGGGATAGGTACCCTGATTTCCTGAATGATCACATCTTGAGGTTTATTACTCCCACTGATTTCGCCATTCTCAAAGAATCTAGCATTACCGGTTTCAACAATTCTCGTACTATGGTTAGGGCAGTAAAACCTAAATCCTTTGGACTTTTCTGGGTAACCTATAAAGTAACCACTGATTGTTTTAAGGTCCAATTTCTTTTCATGTGGATTGTAGACTCTAGCCTCAGCTGGGCAACCCCAAATTTGGAGATGTCGTAAACTGGGTTTCCATCCTTTCCACAGTTCAAAAGGTGTCTTTGGAACTGCCTTACTGGGAACTCTGTTCAAGATATAAACAGCTGTGCGTAGAGCATCCATCCACAAGGAGATAGGTAAGTTAGCATGACTCATCATTGATCTAACCATTTCCATGTACGTACGATTTCGCCTTTCAGCTACACCATTCTGCCATGGAGAACCAGGCGTTGTGTATTGAGCAACAATTCCAAGTTTTTGGAGAAGTTTTGCAAAAGGTCCAGGATGTTGTCTTGTTTCGTCATACCTTCCATAAAACTCACCACCTCTATCTGACCTTATGATTTTCACTTTTCTATCTAATTGCCTTTCGACTTCAGTAATGAACACTTGTACAGCATTCACAGACTGAGATTTGTCATGCAATAAGTATAAATAACAGTAACGTGAGTAATCATCAATAAAGGTAATAAAATACTTTTCTCCTCCAAAGGTTGGAACATCAAAGGGTCCGCAAATGTCTGTATGTATTATTTCAAGAAGCTCAGTACTTCTTGTGGCTCCTTTCTTTGTGTGTTTTGTTGTTTTGCCTTTAATACAATCCACACATACATTAATATTAGTAAAATCTAGATCCGGAAGGACACCATCTTTTACTAATCTTTTGATTCTTTCACTGGATATGTGACCCAGTCTTTTATGCCACAAGAAATAAGAGTCGAGTTTGGATGACTTTCGTTTTGTTTCCTTAGAATGTAGGGTAAGTTGGGTTTCAGCAAGTTGACTATCAAGATGAAACTTGTATAGCCCATCAATCAAAATTCCAGAACCAATACGACTAGAATTTTTAAATAAACTAAAATTACCATTTCCTACTTCAAAAGAGTAACCAACTTTATCAAGTGCGCTTACAGAAACCAAATTACGGGAAAGAGACGGAACATAAAGAGTTTGACATAAGTCTAACTGATAACCGCTATCTAAAACAAGACGAAAAGTTCCAATAGCTTCAACTGAAGCTTTGTCTTTGTTTCCCATGAAAAGGAAGTTCTCACTTGGGTTTATGGTTTGGATCGTAAGGAATCCCTGCATTGAATTGGAAACATGAACATTAGCACCAGTGTCAATCCACCAAGCATCAGAAGAAACATAAGTAAGATTTGATTCGAAATAACTTACGAAACCCATAGGGTTACCTTTCTTTTCGAACCATTCTTTACGTTTTATGCAGTCTGCCTGAAAATGTCCAGCTTTCTTGCAAAATTTGCATAAGTTTTCCTTCTTTTTCTTCTTGGGGTTCTGACCAGCCTCATTAGATCTGGGTGGTGCCCTTTTCTGGCCTGAATTATGCTTTTTCCCAGCTTTGTGTCCAGCTCCTTGAACGAGATGAGCTACTTTAATCCCTTGTTGGTTCAACCTGGCCTCCTCTTGAACCAGTTTGTTAGCCAATTCATTCATTGTCCACTTGTCCGTAATAGTGTTGTAATGAATTTGGAAAGGCCCGTACTGAGGAGGTAAACTGTTTAGGATAAATTGGACGAGAAACGCCTCATCCACTGATAATCCCAAATTCTTTAGTTTAGCTGCAAGGTTGGTCATCTCAATGACATGTTCATGCATTGATCTGGTGCCATCAAACTTCATGGTTGTAAGATCTGCCATTAGTTTCCCAGCAAGGGATTTGTCTGCAGTCTTAAACCTAGCTTCAATGGCCTTCATATAGTCCTTAGCATTCTCAGGTGTAGGAAGGGATGTTTTTATGTTGGTGGCAATAGTCATTCGCAAAAACATAGTGCTTAGTCTGTCAGACCTTTCCCAGGCATTAAAGAAGGTTGTTTCATCAGGGGTATTTTTATCAGTGAGTGAAGCTGGCTTATCTTTACGAAGAGCGATATCCAGTTCAAGTACCCCCAATGTAAACTCAACTTGCTCTTTCCATTCTGAGAAGTTGGTTCCATTGAGCTTAGTGACAGAGGTAGCATGCGAAGTGAGATTAGTGGTTGCAAGAACTGCAATAGAGATACAACAATAAGGCTTTAATAAAAAAAAATAAGACAACACATGCATAATATATGAATATAAACGACAAAATTTTAGGTGCTCCTGTGGGTAGTCACCATAATTTCTACGCATTATACCATCTAAGGTCATCATATTCAAGGTAATGTAAATGAGTGATGTTAATCTTAATTAGGAACAAACACTCCTTAATTATTGTTCAATCGTATGAGTATAATCCGCCTGTGGGCGACTAAATGCTTCATACCTTCTTGAACAATATGTAATGTAAAACATGATGATGGTACTTTTAGGGCCAAATTCCAGTATTTAATTGTTAGGGTCACTGTGGTGAGACCTAACCCTAAGCATACAACTTTGGTGATAAAAAAGGTTTAATATGAATATAAACATTATATATTGCATGCATTCATGATAGATCATTCATTGTATGAAAAGTACTGGTAAAAAGGCCAAGCCCCGAGGGCTGTCCTCCGTACTCTTTTTGAGGCATTATATCATCGATTACGAAGAAACATGCTAATGATAATCAACATAATATGGAATTTATGAAAATATGATTCAACTATATGGCCTATTTTCTGTCCTTCTTTTCGATCATCTGTCTTTATCTTCGACTGCTTCAAAACGTCATCTTCAGTCTCGAAACAATATCCTCTTCAATCATGACGTACCAGTTACTGATCTCCTCCATTATTACATTGAATTTTTACTCACGCAGGAGTTTATACATAATTGAAAATTCAAAACTTAAATAAATCACGATCAAACAGTCGTGCCCAAATAAAAAAAAATTACGGAATAACATAAATATAAACCATTCATGCAGGCCATAATAGTTGGATCGATAAATTGCTGCAAAACAGAGTCAGAACGGATCTATATTTGCCGATTATGGCGATGCATAGTTATCCTAATTAATGGACGATCATGTGTTCTAAAACCATGCTCTGATACCACATGTTATACTATTATTAACATGAACCCTAAGATCGTGAACAGCATGATAATCACGTGTAGGATTTAATCTTAAATAAATTAAAGAGTACCTCCAGACATCTTGATGCAGAGGGCTTTCTGATCCTGCAGTCTGGTGCTGTTGCTGATTGATGCTGTGATCCGTTGAGAAAGAGACTATATGAATGGTTTCGGTTTCTCTTTCCTTGCCTATAAAACCTTAATGTGTTGATTTTCGTGAATGCCTTTGTGATGGACGAAAGGCTTTGTTTTATAGGTGAAAAGAGGACCGAATTTCCAATCAGGGTTTCCATAGACTTAATCTCAACCATCCATCAAGGTAGAGTTTGTTATGGAATACATCTCATTAAGAAACCTTTTTGTGTAAGGAATAGCATGTATCCTAAGAAAACAGATTTCCTATAATGACCACAATTCGGGAAAGGAAAGGACTTCTAGTCCAAGTAATGGACTTAAAGATAATTTCCTTACATGGATTAGTTGGGGGAAGCTTTGTGAATGGAAACACGTTTATTTTTATCGGCAAAAGAAAAAAGAAAAATAATTAAGAAATAAAAAGAGTTTTACCGACGATTATTTTCATTGGCAAAAGAAAAAAATAAAATAAATAAAAAATAAAACATTTTTTTACAGACGGAAATAATCGTCTATAAAAAATATTTTTATTATTTATTTATTTATTTTAGTTTTACCGACAAAAAATACGACGCTAAAAGTTATATTAAATTTTTAGAAAAGTAAAATAATTTTACCGACATTGTTAAAACATTGGTAAAAGTCAAATAATCATTGGTAAAAATTTTATTTTTGCCGACAGAAATTTTTTTTGTCGGTACAAGGTTTTGTCCACAAGTTTTTACCAACATCTGGCTGACGAAAATATTTGCGTCGGTAAAGGTTTTTACCGACATTCTATTGACTTTTTGCGACGAAAAATTTCGTAGCTAAACATGTAAACGGTTGTAGTGAAAGTTTTAGCTGAGGCTGTGGATTATGAAGGCTCCAAATAAAATCAAAACCTTTGCCTAGAGAGCATGCAAAGAAATTTTTCCTATAAGAAAAAACCTTAAGAAGAAATAATATAGCACCTCTGAATTGTGTAGAGGGGATATGGAGGACTGCATACATGCTTTGTACTTATTTCCTAAGGCACGTCCGGTTTAGAGAGAATGATCACCCGTGGGCGACTTTGGATCCACTATGCCGATTAACTTTTTTTACTTTGGCTTGGGAGTTGGCTGATAAAACCCCAAGTGTGGATATGGAGTTTTTCTTCGCATTGGCATGGGGGATATGGAATCGAAGAAATTATTTTATCTACAATAGAAAGTTCACAGATATGGTTAATTGTAGATGGGGCAATTGCCTTTATTCAAGATTTCAAGAGAGTCTGGATATCAAGGAATAGTCTCGAGAAAGTAAAAGCTTCATGTTGGCATCCTCCACCAACGGGAATGTTGATGGTGCCATATTTGAAGATGTGCAGAAAGCGGGTGTAGGAGTTATTCTACAAGATGAGAAGGGAAATGTAATCATAGCTTTGAGCAAAACAGAAACTTGGGTGGCAAGAAGCTGCTGATATTGAGGTGGTTACGGCACTGCGAGGTCTTCCATATGGTCATTACCATTGGTGTGTGTGATATCATTCTTGAAGGAGACTCCTTGTGGACGGTTGAGGGACTTAATTCATCTTCCCATGATCTTTCGAGACAAGGCCCTTTATTCGATGAGATCAAACTTCTTTTACAGCATTTCAACAACTATGAAGTAGCTCACAAGTTAAGTTTGTTGATGACACGAAGGTTTGGTGGTTTTCTATGCCTGAGCTGATTATGCTAATTGTAATTGTGTACTCTATGAGTTTGTAGTAATAATATTTTTTCGAAGTCTTCGCATTAAAAAAAAAAAAAAAGAAATAAAATCCGTTTACACCATTTGGAATGTGGACAATTTTTTCCACCTCTTCTCCACATCTAATAGACCCTATTAAATCCATTTTTTCTTCCATGCAAATAAGCCCATTAAGTCAGATACAAGAATATATATTCCACAAATCACCTTCTTAATCTGATCTTTTATGTTACATTTGATTATTAGCAAGAATTATGAGCACAAGGGAACGCTTATAATAGCATGATCTGCCATGCAGATGTAGAAAAGCTATTAACCTTGAGTTGTGTGTAATTTGAGATTTAGGTGGCAGGCATTTGCTCCTCACATTAGTCTGGGGAGGTAGTCCCTAATGACAGGGCCGATTAAGGCCTTATAAGCTTTCTCTGTGGGATGATAACTGTCCCAGAATACGTACTTTGAAACATCTGGACATGGTGGAGTCGCAGGGTTGCATAGTATAGACACCTCAATGTTTCCTGTCCCACAGCATCCTTTGTTCGACACTTCAAATCCTAGAAATATCAAAAAATTAGTACAAATCAGCAAACTGGTGATTGAATAATGATGGTGATGATGATAGTTAGGATGGCTCTATTGGTAGCATGATGTGGCCATATGTCTATGATTGGGCCTTTTACGGTTAGAATACCCATTACAGCTGTTGAGCTTATAATCTAATTCAACTGGTACATTATCTAATTCAATTTAGATTCGCATTAGTATAAAAATTAGTTCTATCACTGTGCATTTATTATCTGCATGAAAGTTATCCTATTTTCCTATAATTGCTTCCGAATTGGGATGAGAAGGATCTTGCTCGAGTCAGGCCCATAGTGTATTTGGACCTTAACGTCAAATACAAAAAAACATGACCTAAACTTGAACCAAAAGAAGGCCATTTTCGAGAATGGCCACTTCCCTGGCGGCAGTTCTCGCCTGACTGCTTAGGGTTCGAACTGTGGGTGTGCCTATTTTTTCCACTTGTATGGGCTTTCCTGTCTTCCCGTGTGTGTACGGGCTCTCTCTTGGTCTCCCCCTCCCCCACCCGCCGGATCAGTTTAAAAAAATACTAAAAATATATGTGCCTATGTGGATTCCAGATCTATTGCTCCCTTATACCATAGCATACAAAAAAGATGAATATCTTGATTAGGTATATGGATTTGATGGAATTGTGTTGACTATATAAGAAGTTTGAATTTTTTTTTTTCTAATCCATTTCACTTAAAGAAGTTATGTAGTTTTTAGATTTTCATCAAGAACTATAACTGAACATTTCCCCCCAAAACTCGGGGTTTATCATACCCTAGATGGTTCATTGGAAATACCTTAGTTTCAAAAACAATAACGATAACAGTGGGCTTACATGAAGGGGTCAGACTATTGGGAAAGTGGCGTTTGGGTAACGCAGTAGCCACGCAGCAACCATTCGACAAAGTAAACCCCTTTTTTGTGTTTTATGTGCTAGATCGAGTAAATGCAGTTCCCTCTTCCGCTGCTCATGCACAAACATATTGTACATACATAGTAAAATCTAGATTCATGTGTTGGTTGAGCATGATGGCCGTGGATCATAGGGATCAGGTCTGGCCCAATAAATTATTCAGACCATAATTTGCTTCTGGGACTCTTATCAGGCCCTTTGTACATCCATATCTCCTTTTGTTGGATTCAAGCTTGGGAAGTTTCACAATCTACATGCATGGTTGCAATGAAAGCCATATTCTTACCCCTGTAAAAGAGGGTACGGATCCTCCGATGTGGGAGAAATCCCATGGCAGGACTAAAAATCCCACAGTGGGGACCATTTAAAAATCCAAACTGTTCATGATTAATGAGCCTTGGGACATTTTTCATTCCAGTTGGATTTTGGCCCACCAACAGATTCATCCTATTGATTGAATTTACTATGTTGTTCCCACTGATAATTTACAGGCCTACCCCTAGTGATGTTATGATAATCTCGAAAAATGTTCTCCTTAGTTTAGCAGGGTTTCCTTTCCAGCCAGCAGCCCAAGCCCACAACTGTTCCCTGGTCCATATTGTGCTGGATTTGGACTACATATGTAGGCCTGTTGCTTGAACCCGGGCCTAGGTTTCTGGGAAATTTGTAAAGAGGCCCAGTCTACATGTGATTATTAAGGGTTAGACCTTACCCAGTATTTTTACACAGGCGTCTGTGTAATTTTAAATGGGCTTGAGTCCGGGACCTTACTTAGGCTTCTGGGCTGAAGCGCAAAAATAAATGGGCCGGGCCAGCCTATGTCAGCTCCCATCTATTAAAATAGATCTATGACTTCCTATGTTAGAATACCATTGATTCGTCCTCTAAATCAAACCAACAAATCACATTTTGAGTTAGCAATGATGGAAAAAATTTTTTATAGCAGTTGGTTGCTAATGATGTAATTTGAAAACTTTCCAACTTATAAATCCAATTGTTGGCAATCCTGAGTTTTTTTTTTAATCATGATAGAAAGGAAATGTAGATGCAAATGATGATGGTGATGATGATGATGATGATGATGTGGGAGATTAAATTACCATATTTGAAGGGGCGCCGAATTATATCATCCAAAGTAGTGTAGATATCAATATAGAGGATCTTGGAATCTGAAAACTTGGTTGAAAGCATTTGTAACTTATTGGATATCTTGGAATTAACCAATCTTGCAACTTGGTTGTAGTATTCAACACAGTCTCTAGTGATGCCTCCTGCAACAGTTCTTTGTGAGGGAACACATCCTACAGGAGGCAGCCCCACCACCCCAATCTTCCTTGCCCCCAAATTATACAACTCCTACCAAAATCAACAAATAATTAAGTGCAAGGGTAATAGTCAACAACATTTTTTGTTTCTTTATTTAGGGAAATCCTTCACTTCCAAATTCTAACTCATATTTACTTACCAGGCCGCATAAATTGTGGATAAATGCTTGCTCCTTTTTGCAACCATAAAATAAAACCAGATTTTATCGAGGGACGAAATAGAACAATCTGACCCTTTGTTATAGATCCATCATTGGGGGGCACCTTTAAAATTGAAACCCCTCAAAACAGTCCCATGCACGTTGTTCTAGTTAAAAGATAATTAGTATAATAACCCGTGCTCAGCATTGGTAGTATGGACAACATTGCAACTTCAATATTCATCTATTAAAATATTCATAAATTTTTAAAAGAAAGCAAAAGAAGAATAGATTATGAGAGTAGCTTTTTATGTAATCTGGGAGCTAACGGTATAGAAAATAATGAAGAGAATTAGAGTAGAGAGGAAATGGTATAGTTTGGATTAAAAGGGAGCTATTGTAGAAATAAAAAGGTAGAAGTAGAAATGAGATCATGCAGAGAAAAATAAAAAGATTTGAGAAAAGAATGACTAACTATCAAAATCATAACCGACAATAAAATTTAAAACCAAAACCCTTCCCTTTAATATATTATAATCTCACTTGTTTTCAAAGTAATGTCATTACTCCTATAAATGTCATGGAAGATATTTAAGGATCAGTCTGGCCTGATTTATAAAAGAATTTTTCAGCCACATATACTCTATCTTACTTTAACTGTAAATATTTTAATTCTTTTTAAGTAAAAATTGATTATACTTTAAATCTTAATTTCACAATAAGCATTCAAATGGAGTAAAGTAAAGCACTTTAGTTTAACTTTAACCCACTTCTCTTCTACTGTACTCCTCACGTGGAATCCACTTTATTGTACTCAACTTCTCATTTATCCACACAGGGTATCATAAAGCGCAAATCACTGTCCTCACATGAAAGAGGCGGTTAGCTATCAATACATGAGTAAATTAGAACTCTCCTAAATTTCAGGGCTGTAGCCATAGTCCGTATGCAAGAACATCCACAAGAGAAAATTATCCTATAACCTTTATGAAAATAAATTTATGTAAGTGATAAAATAAGATGAAGCATTAATTTAGAGTGACTAGAATTTTAAAGGTGACCTCCATAATTGCATTAATGGGCTAAGTGAATTCTCTAGCACTCTTGTGTAATGTCTAAGGAAAACAATTTCCAAACACCCCCTTAACAAAAAATTTCTAAGAAATAGCAAGAAATTTCTATCTCCCCATAAAAAAAAAAAAAAAAAATTTGTCACACCAAGGGATGGGAAATTTTTGGATGAGGCCCCTTGTCCTCCTCTTTTGAAATCTGTACAAACTGTGCCCTTGGTACTAGGCCTGTCAATGGGACGGGTCGCGCCTAGGCTTGGGCTCTCCAATCCCGTCCCGAAAATAGGACGGGCCTCCCAGGTTTTGTCCAATCTCGGCCCTAAATTGAACGGGCCTACATCAAATCCCATCCCGTACAGGCCTGGGCTGAGACAGGGCCGGGCCTGGGCTTAACCTGATCCTGGATATAAGCAAAACATTATCTAATTATTCATACGGTCACCAGACACCTGGTGTAAACCATACTTTAAACCCTCCTTTTTTTCCGATCTTGGGACCGGCAATGCAGTGCAACAAGCAACATGACGGGTTAAAAACTTTTTTTTTTTGCCGGTGACAGTAGAAAATCAGAAAATCAATAAAAATGAATGATATCCTATAGGCTATATGGGTCAAGTAATGTAGGGACGGTTAAAACCTTTTTTTTTTCTTTTTTTTTTTTTTTTGCCGGTGAAAATAGAAAATCAGAAAATCAATAGAAATGAATGAGAATGAATATCCTATATGAGTCAAGTTAAAGTAATGTAGGATCAGTTAAAAACTTTTTTTTTTTTTTTTTGGCTGATGAAAGTAAACAATCAGAAAATCAATAAAATAAATTAGAATGAATATCTTATATGGGTTAAGTAATGTAAGAAAGAAATCAACAGAAATTATTTTTCTTCTAATATGTCTAAAACATCAGTTAGTGCATTCCCATCAATGTCTAAATCACCATCACTAGTTGGGTCATAACTAAACCAATCTTAGGCACAAACTAATGCTTCTACTATATCTAGTTTCAAAGAAGTCCTATGTGGGTCAAGTACCCTCCCTCCGGTGCTAAATGCTAACTCTAAAGCAACGGTAGAAATTGGAATAGCTAAAATATCACGGTTCATTCGAGATAAAATAGGTTACTTAGTTGAATTTAATTTCCACCATTGTAATATATAATTAATAATTATTAAATGGCTCTGCAGCGGGCCGAGCCGGGCCTGAACAGGCTGGGTTGTTTCTGCCCAGTCACAGTCCCATTTTGGCCGGGTTTTAAAATGTATTGTCCAAGCCCAGCCCATTGGGCTCAAAATTTTTTAAAAGCCCTTTATTTTCTGGCTTGGGACAGGCAGGGCCGGGCTTTCTACCCATTTCAACGCGTCCCATTGACAAGCCTACTTGGTACTGGCCTTTGAAGAATCTATTTGAGAATGGACAATGAGCTATCCCACAACTACTTGTGGGCCTTCTTCAAATGCCTTTATCAGTATCATCAATATATGTAGATAGAAACAGTGCACCTTTATTGATGATAAATGTATATACACACCTACATGCAATCAGTAATCCTCTAATCCGTGCAATCGAACGAGACAGCGCAAAACTGAAGCATTAAAAAGGGTCCCGAGAAAGGACAAAGCTCCCATATAGCAGCGCTGCATCATAGTATGCTGCAACGCCTGGCATATGCAAGTGGGTGGGAACCACTTTTAAGAAATCCAATCCATTTATTGGTTTTAACACCAATTGTGGGATATACATATAAAATATTATTCAAATCAACAATATGCACACCATTGGATTAACTAAATTTTAAATACATGATTCAACTTTGTTAACTTTCTCTCTCTTTCTTTATGGAAATAGAAGTTGGGGACATATTTTAAATCAACAGGTCAATCTAACGGTAGGCCCTACAAAATACACTTTGAAGTTACATTTGCAAAGAATAGAATGTGTGTAAAAGACGATGGACGGATTGGATTTCTTAAGGATAGGCCTCACCCACTTATATATGCCAGGTGCTGCATCATACTAAGATGCAGCGCTGCCGTATGGTAGCTTTGCCCCATAAAAAAAGGGGGAGGGGGAAGAAACAAACAAAGAAAACTCCTAACAAATCTCCTTGATCATGCAATTTTACTTTTTTTTAATATTATTATTATTATAAGAAATTTTAAAAAAGTATAGGACTTTTACCTCATTTTAAAAAGATTATATGAATATTTGGATATTCCAAAAGAGTATAAGCAGCATTCCATATGTCTTTCAGGCAAGCCCTCTCCATTAAGAATTTAATAAATTGCGAAAATACTGTTATGCCATTTTTCAAAATTCTTTAATAAATAATTTATGAGAAGTGATTAAGTCCAATCTAAACAATCTAGTGGGGCCCACTTCAGCTACCTTTTATGCATGGATAATCAAGTCCAACCAAACAACCTAGTCATATATAGGTGTTTGCACCAATAAATTCTGCAAGAAATATGCAACCTTTCCATGTAGGGAAATGCATGTAATTTAGCATTTGGCTTTGATAGATTGCTTGAAAAAAGAACAAGAATTATATGTAATTGAACCAATGACCCAATATGTGGGGCTTTTGAGAAAGAAGGAGAGAAGAAAGGTGGTGGCTTTTGATGAAAAAAGAAGGTTGAAGAAAGATAAAAACCTGTCATAAGGGTATTTTTGTAAAATTTAAAAATTCTCTTATGGAGAGGACTTTATTGAAAGAAATATAAAAAACTTTTATACTTTTTTATTAATAATAATAATAATATTATTATTATTATTATTATTATTATTACTATTACCAATAACAACACCGGAACCTGCAACCTCAAGGTTGAAGTTAGCCCAAGAGGAACGAACCCGCTCATCCTTCAACCCTTTCAGACCACTGTAACATGCCCCACAGGGCCCCACAGGAGAATAAGTATCAGTCACAAACCAAACTGTACACTTTTGAGGTATTAAAAGGCACTGGTATGGAGGGATTTAAGTGATTTCTTTTCTCCCTTAGGGCCCATAAGAAAACATTTAGTTTTCATTCCTATAAGCCCTTAATTCACGATTCAAATCATTCATCTTCTTTATATAAATAAAAACAATTGAGAGGTCAAGTTTCTTATTGTAATTCTTTCTTGCTTTTAAGAAACTTTTGAAAGCGACCAAACTGATGGATCTAATTTTCTGGAATTCTTTGGACTGCCAATTCATTATTTAAACCATTTTTTTATATGGATAAAAAACAGTTACGTGGTAAAAATATTTTATTATAATTCTTCATGTATTTTATGAAATTTGTGAATTAAAAAAAAGAACTCATTTACTCTTAAAACCATTGTATGAACTTATTCACTTATTTGAAAATAGTGATTTTGACAAATACGGTAATGTGTTTCATATTCATATATAATATATGCATTTATGACATTTACATATGTAAAAATCAAATGACCCCCATGCACCTAAAAAAAAAAAAGACTGTTAAAACAAGTGCTCCAAATTGTCCACTTTGGAGGGTCATGTTATGATGGGCGCGCGGTGAAGATCACCGAAATTTATTCGGGGTGCATTCAACCCATCACTAAGTTGTTTCTAAAGATAGTTAATTTACCTCATAGAAATCAGAGGCTGAGTTAGCAATCAAATCCGAATAAGAAGAGATATCGTATTGATTCCTTCTATATGGAGTACCAAAATATGTGTTGGCGATATCGTCGGTCCCTAAAATGGATATGTATAAGCTTTCTGAAACAATGGTAGCTGCTCTCTCTTCCCCTGCAATGGACTTCAACTTCCCTACGTATTCTTTGAACAACTCCAACTGATCCGACAGTGATAGAACTGACTGCAATAATACATAAAATGAAACATCAGCAATTAAAATCTTTAAGAGAAAGGATATCAGGAAGAAAATCTTGACAATGGAGAGAGAGAGTAAATAAGCGTACCACAATCCTAGATGAGAGAGAGAGAGAGAGAGAGAGAGAGAGAGAGAGAGAGTAAATGAGCGTACCACAATCCTAGATGTGAGATTGTCATATCCTGTCCCTCCAGAGGCAAAACTAACTCCAGTGAGGAGGTCTTCAGGTGTCAGATTCGGGTCCAGATAAGCAGGCACCAAATCCTTTATTCCCAAGCTTGAAGCTGTGCGTGATGTTTGAAACAAAAGATTAAAAATGAAAATAAAACAAAAAATCTTTGTTGTAATAATTGTAAGCAAATCCACTGTATATCGATTTTTAAACTTCTGTTCACGAGTTCTCACCATGACTCTGACATAAAATCCTAATCATATTAGAGGGAAGTTTTAAAAGAATCACGGTCACCTAAATTTGAGATTCCATACTTTTATATATATATATATATATATATATAGGGCAAGGCTCTCATAAGCTGAAGCTTAGGATAAGATAAGCTGAAGTAAGTTCATTTGCATGGTAGAGCCCACTTGGGGACCTATATAGGGATGAGGGTGGGGGGGATTTTAAGGACTCCCTAGAACCCTCCTTCCTATAAAAAAATCAGCCACAATCGTGGTTTCTATCATCTCCATCTAGGTATCAAAAGTTTCATGGTCAATGGTCCATTCGGATCGGTACATATTTGATCCAATGGTCTAGTAAATTTGGATCTGACCAAAAATTAATAGGCATGTGCAATTTAGGGGGGTCGTGTGTTTGGTCCATTTGGATGGACCAAGGATGGGCCCCAGAAGCGTTAACCTACGGAATCTTATCCTAAGCTTAAGCTTAGGAGAGCCTTGCCTATATATATATATATATATATATATATATAGCTTAGGATAAGGTAAGCTAAAGTAAGCTCAATTGTGTGATGGTGCCCACATGGGGATGGGGGTGTGAGGGATTCCAAGGACTCACTGGGACCATCCTTCTTGCAAAAATCAGCCACATTCTATCATCTCTATCCAGGCACCAAAAGTTTAATGGTCAACGGTTTATTTGGATCGGTATACAGTCGATCCAACGGTCCAGTAAATTCGGATCTGACCAAAAGTTGGTGTACATGTGCAATTTATGGGGGTCGTGTGTTTGGTCCATTTGGTTGGATCAAGGGTGGACCCAAAAGCATTAGCTTACTGAATCTTATCCTAAGCTTAAGCTTAGGAGAGTTTACCCATATATGTATATATATATATATATGTATATATATACATATATATATATATATAGGGGGATCTTCATATGCATCTATCCCTCACCAAAAATGGTGAGGGACACCCATTTTGAGGTTATTTCAAGTACAAGAGGGAGGTACAAAGTACCCCTCTTGTACCACTCTTGTACTTGAAACACCCCCAAAAGGGGTGTCCCTCACCATTTTTTGTGAGGGATAGATGCACATGAATGTTCCCCATATATATATATATATATAAAAGTTAATCCATATGTCAAGATTGTCATTATGATGAGCAAGTGTATTCCATTTTTATGTAAAGTAATAATGAATTTGCAAAGCAAGATAAACAAAATAACAGGGCAATCATAGCATTTCATTTGGATGTACTTTTGAGGATTGATCCACCCTTGGAACTTCATACTAATAAAACCACTAGCCCACCTCATACAATGATTAGAGATAATCTCACTTCAATTAGAGTTATGCCCACCAACTGGTTGATCAAGAAAAAATAATCTTTTATTTTACATGATATCAATCTAATTGACAGCATAAATTTGATTTAAGCAACTATTAGTTGAGAGAAAAAATAAGGTGAGACAATATATAATTTTGATGGGTGTGAATCTTAAAGGTATACTCATTAATAAGTGAGTTCGTGCCAAGAGGATCCGGACTCACTCGCTCACCGTATCTTGCTCCAATGTTTGCATATTTATTCAGGTTTTAGGGTACAGAGAGCGAAGAGATTACGAGATTATATTTCACAATCTATGACTGCAAACCTTTTGGACAAGCAACAAAGGAAGAGCAAAATTTTATGAAGGTGGGGTCATTGGCTCCATCAAGTCAAGGATGGGATGTGGATAAGGCATTTACCGGAACTCAATCTCATTGGTCAATATTTCTAACCATCCAATCTATGCCAATCAAACTGATGGCCAAAGTGATTGAGATGAAGCTTCCAAGAAGACCCTTTTGTTTTTCTCAGGTGCTTTACGACTTGAGACAAAAACTAATGTAAGGAAATCCTTATCAGTCCAACTATTCATCAAACTCAAATGGCAAAAATGGGTCAAAGAACCGCTTGTTGGGCTTGACAATTCCTACTAGAACTATTGGTGTTTGGTATTGGGATGTGACCCATATTCAATTCATTTTACAGGTATTATACAAGTCGCATGTGCATGAAAATCATGAATGAGTTTTCATCAATAACGGTCGTTTGTGTTATGAGAGGATTTCATCATAGAAAGGAAAATTATTATAATTTTCTCTTAAGCTCATTATTCTGTACTCGTTTTATTCGACTCTTTTTTCATCACAGTCGTAGGAGTATTTCGGTTCCTCCTTCCCAAAGAAAATCCCATGAATGCAAAACTTTCTCATTAAACACAAACACGGGTTGCATTTGGGGGCCCACTAACCATGCAAAGCTGGTGAGAGAGAGAGAGAGAGAGAGAGAGAGAGAGAGAGAGATGCTTGTTTGTGAGATGGGGTCAAAGGAGGAGTTTTTACTCTACCAAGTATGTCGGAGGGGATCTTTCCATTGCAGAACCTTCCAGTTGGTATGTGTTGTGTAAAGTCCCTGCCATAAGGAGGAAAATTGCACTTTACAAGAGTGAGGAGCATGTTGTTGTTGCCTGGGTCGACAATGGAGTCTCCAAAGACTATCAAGGCCGGCACGGGAGGTTTCTTAGCATCAACGGTCTGACCATAGATACCTATGTGAACCAAAAGGAAGAAAAGGAGGAGAGAGAGAAGGGATGATGAAGTGAAAGATGGTGCAAAACAGAAGAAGAAGAGCTTTAATGTCATCTTCTTCTTCTCCTCTTTGTACGTGAGCTAGATGTGAGTATCCTAAAAACATGTTGCTTTCCCTATTTAAAGGAATTGAGAAGCATTTCTTTCCTCCTCTAATCGAGATACGGTTGTCGAGTTAGGTGTGTTGCCTCTACTTTACTCACATGATCCTTAACTACAACTCCCATGTTAGTTTATCTTCCATGGAAATTTGTAGATCTTATAATATATTGGCCTTTTCTAGTAAACTATCCTGTTGGATTATTATTATTATAAGAAGGGGATTTGACATTTCAATGTCCCTTTAAACATTCAATCTCCAATTCCATGATTAAATTTTTGTAAATGTCACCAGAGTAGTTTGACTCTGGTATATATATATATATATATATTTTACTTTTTTGTCCTCAATGTCATGATATCATGGGAGTTTAAAAACTCATAATATCATGTATCTAAATATTAAAAGTTGAAAAGCTACTTGGATCCCATGATATCATGGGCTTTTTTAAAAACTCATGATATCATGGGATCCAAGGCTAAAAAGTTAAAAAATAAAAAATAAAAAACAATAGTGTACCAGAGTCGACATTTAGTGACTTTTAGTCATGAAATTGAAAATTAAGTGTCCAAGGGCGTTGAAATGTCAAATCTCCTTATAAGAAAAACAAAAACCTGCATATTGATGAAATCTCAATAAAAACTTTTGTTATAAAACCATAAAACCTTCATGATCTAAAATATAAAATCTAGTTTTAGAATCATATGATAGGGATTGGAATCCATTCAGATGGACCCCACAAAAGGGGTGTAATTGTTTTAATCTAAAGTTGGGTTTTTACAGTGAAGTATTTATTAATTTTGTGGTTAGAAATGGGCCATGTATGTGTTGCACACCTCATATAGGCTATTCATTGGCTTCTCTATCTTGGATCCATGCCCTATTTATGGTGATCGAATGTGAGATGTGGTCCTGGGGGGGCGGGGGCGGGGGCGCGGCACCTAGCTTCTAAAATCTATTATTATTATTTTTTGAAATTTCTCACTGAAAGTTACATGATGCCACTTGATTATTGACCTGGAAAAAAAGAGAGCCCGAGCGCCCCCCCCGCACCCCCCCAAACATTGAAGCTTACCATCAGCTGAACTTGCTTAACACTCAACTAATGGACATCCACCAAAGACTCAATATAAAAAAGTGACTTCTAGTAGCAGAAAGAAACGCTTTTAGCTGCAATTTTTTTTCCACTGCTAATGCTTGGACTATGCTTTAATAGGCAATAGCTGTATTAGCCGCTGAAATAAAAACGGCCGCTAAAAGTGTCTTTTTTTTCCCACTAAAAGTCAATTTTTCTTATGGCTGCAGAATTTCGAAAAGTAAAGGAATCTTAGTTACATACTTTTATTTTGAATAAAAAAGGGTTGAAAGTCTAGATTCTTTGAAATATCCTCTCAATTCCACCACCATCAATCCATCATTGGTCCAATTCCCAGTCTAACCTGAACTTTCATTATGCCAAATTTTCACTTCAGTCTAATTTATTTAAGCGTCAGACTGACCAGAGAACATAGCTCGACCTATGGGTCGAATGTCAAAAACAAGGATTCCACCTTTTATAGAACGAGCTTATACGACACATCTGAAATGCATCTTATACTCGCGCAAAGAAACCCAAAAAGTACCTTTGTTGGTAAAAATGATAAGTTCATTTAAAAGAGAAGCACAAACGTCAACAAAAGCACAAAAGCAATCAAAGGAGAAACCACCCCACCACACAAAACCCTGTGTGGATAGATTTGGGTATCCTGACATGTAGGTTTCAAACAATGTTGGTACATGCATCATGCAAATACTGAGCCAGGACACAGAGTGGATCTTGGACTGTATAAACATATCACATGACAGTAGTTCATAGCCAGAAACTATTCTATTTGCTGATCCTGGCATTACCATTAATTACTCATGTGGAATCATTTTCTTGATATAAGCCATCCGTATCACATACAACACTCAATGAATAGGTAGTTGCCTGAGTTTCTCTAAAAGCGGAGTAAATATTCACCATTAAATTAATTGGTAGGTGAAAATGAGATTAAATATTAATTTAAATCCTCCTTTTACATGGATCAATTGAATGGTATATATCTCTTCCAACTGTGAAATTTAATCAAAGTGCATATTGAGAAGAGCACCCGTGACATGACCTGTTTCAATTGGCGGTCATACTTCACTTGGCTCAAGTCCTCTATATAAAAAAACTACAATGCATGTATATTTTAAAATCGGCAACGTATCGTATCGTATCGTATCCAATACTTCAGTTTTTACGTGTAAAATCTGTGTCCCTATGGTCTCTATGGCGTGTCCTTACCGTATCTGGACATCATAGGTGAAAATCTCATTTGAATATCTTAACACTGGTTGACACTCAGAATGCCAATTTAACAGGTTGGCAATGAGTGATGAGTTTGGAACATTCAAGGAATCCTATCATTCTATGCATAGGTCTCATTTGTTTGGTAATTATGTCTTGTATTCCAGGTTAATCGTAGGTTGATCGTTCATCTAGATTAGGCAACACAAGGTTTTGGGTTCGAGGGTATTTTAGTAATCTTCTAGCCCCGATGATGTTTTGTATCACATCATGGGTGAGTAAACTAATTCAAAATTATGGGTGAGTCTTGAAAGTATACATGTCCGAATCCTTGACGGGCAAACCGATTTTGGAGGAAAACTGTACTCTCTGAAAATATCAAAAACTTTATGGCTAACTAGGGCCGTCGATCTCAATCTTTCATGAGGGGACCTAGCTCGGCCCATAAAGGCAAGGGCTATTCTTCTAGTCCTAAACGTCAAGGATAGTGTAGGACCCAATTTGAAACGACCACAGCCTTGACTAGCCTAGCTAGCATGGCCCTTACCGGTCCATTTTATTTTATAATAATAGTATATTAATATATAATTTATGTGTACATGCCTTTATCCATATGCTAATACATCAACATATATCGTAGTATGCACACATGCTAAAGTTCCAATGGATAGTGTCACATCCCTCTCTCCTTCTCATGCTCGACCAAGCTGTAGTAGAGAAGATTAGGGATGGCAATAGAGCGGGTTTGGTACCGGTTAGGGTAAACATAAATTTGAGGTGCTCTATAAGCCGTAGGATTGTCAAAGGACTAGGCAAGTGTCATCCTTACCCTACCCTCATACACGCGGGTCTAGCACCCTAGGAGGGGTTTACAATACCTATAGGCGCTTACTCTACCCTCAAGGGCCAAGGTGGAGCAAGGGCCGGACAAGGCTAAAGGATTAAAAAAAAAAAAACCTTTTTTTAAGTTAATCTAAAAACACCATTAGTTATATGTCAAAATGACTAATTAGAACTCAACACAGAAAGGAAGGGAAAAAAAAGATTATAAGTAAGATGTAATGGAAAGGGGATCATTATGTGCCAACAATTGACAATCGACATTTGTATCTTTAGTTTGTGAAAAAAAAACTAGGCAATTTTGTAAAATTCTTTTTCCCAAGAGAAAATTATCTAGATTCATTTGGTAAATGTTGTTTTTTGACATGCTACTGTTATATACCATCATTTTCCAAGATTCACTTTGAAAGTCTGTAGACACTCTAGACGTTAATGTTGTGAATAGAGTATGATATGACATTATCAATCATTAGTAGTTTTTTTTATATTTTGAAATTATGAAGTCAATGGTATCACATACCCATGACCCGTCTTACCGCAGGTTAAGTTTGGATGAAATAAATATGAGACGGAGTGAATTTATGTTTACCCAATCTGTACCAATTCAGCTCCATTGCCATCCCTAATCTTACAACTTGGTCCAATATTGAGAGTGCGGGATGGCTGTGCCACTATCCGATAGTGCTTTAGCATATGTGCATGCTACGATGTTGATGCATTAGCATATGGATGAAAAAAAAATTGAGATGAATGATGATGATGAGAAGAAATTAGATGATGACATGATGAGAAATGAGATGATGATGGAGTGTGCCTCCTCCTTCTAGCATATGGATGGATATGACAGTTGTGTTCCTCCTCCTAGCGTATGGATAGATATGAGTTGTGTTAAATGAAAATAGGTTCGTACTTTCTTTTGGCTGCCGACGTGTCGATGTAGAAAGCTATGCCTATCTAGACCTTTTTGATAAATGGTTCGAAAATGGGTTCGATCTCATGGGTTGGATTTTTTCTTTTTTTTTTTTTTTTTGGCTAATTGAATTGAGAAAAGAAAAGAGGAAACAACAGCCAAAAAAGAAGGCTAAATAAACGAAAAAACCGCAAAAGAAGGAGAAAACAAAGCACTATCTTATATAATAGGATAAAGCTGATTAAATAGGAGGAAGGAGTCTAAAGTTAAACGGGAATAAAAAGCAGTTATTTTGCTAAGAGAGATAGAAACATCAGCCAAGAAAAAATTGATTGCCGAGTCTAGAGAGAGAGTCTTATTGTTGAAGACAACCAAATCCTTAACCTTTAAAATGCTGAAGATAGCAATTAAGAAGAGGACTCCCGGACTCTTCTTAGCTATATGGGTTGGATCTCAACCTTTTAAACAATTACTTTTTTATATGACAACTTTGTCTATACAAGTTTATCAGAATGAAGAGTTTTCTTTTTTCTAATTGACTAACTCATCAATTCAGAATAGAATTAAGTCAAATGGATTTGTTTGAAATAGAGTTTGTTTCGAATATACTCTTTTATAAATAAATTATTTGATAAGTCTAGAAAGCACAAGTTTGTCATGCTATAAAAGTTATAATATAGTAAACGTACTAGAGAGAGGCAAATTTGTCGTAAATTAAGAAAAAAAAGAGGAAGTAAACTTCTCATCTTATAAAAGTAATGTAGGTAAACTTGTAAGAAAAGTACAAAAAAGTGTCTGCTTGCTTTAGACATTCATGACAATTTAAAAGTTATTTTTTTATATATTTCTCTAAAAAGAGGCATAATATCTTAAAGATGTTTTAATCTGACATTAGGTAAACTTCGTCAAATGGTCTAAAGCAATTAAATGTCTATTTCAATCAATTTTAAGTTAAATATATTCAAAAAGTAAACTTCCCAAATGACGGCTATGACATACCAAACTATCTATTTGTAAATAAAAAAATAAAAAATCCCTCTACTCCAACCACATCAGACTTGCCAAATAGGCCTTAAAATCCAACAAAATTATCATATAATGAAAGTTATATTGGCAAAGTTCCCATATAGTGTAAAAAAAAAAAGCATAGGAAATTATCATATAGTAAATCAGTCCCGGTGAACTTATCTCATAGTAAAAGTGATTATATAAAAAGAGTTGTAAAAAAAATAGTCTAATCTAAGACATCCATGTCTATTTGAAAAGGTAACATTTTTTTTATTGTTTGAAAAAGTGGCAAATGACATTTTAGTTGATTTCAATACATTCATATAAACCTTTTCAAACTATATAAATAGGAGGAACCAGGGTTTTCTTGCAAGGGGCAACACATAGCTAGCTGATAATGTTTTGTATTGATTGATTTATTATTAGTCATTTAAAATCAAAATCATTTATTTTTTAATAATATCTAAGGGAAAAACCTAAATTTGAAAATATCCAAACTTTTTTCTAGACATAATTTGTCAAAATAATATTGCAACGTCTATTAAAATATTGAAATATATAATAGGGCTTATCATGATGATGTGCTACTCAAAATAATATTTTTCTCCTTCTTTTAGCGATGAGAGGTGTATCTCATTCTATTCTTATCAAAGTAGGAACCATGCTGGACTAGTCAAATGTAAATCAATCCACCCACTGTTGATAAATGAAAATCAGTTGATTGGTTGCATGTGATTGTTTAATAGGACAAAATGTCCCATGAAAGGCATGGATAGCTTAGATGGCAGCATTTAATGCATTCACTGAAGGTATAAATGCTATGATAATGAAAAGTTTGGACTTAAGACCTTTAATTCTCGCACTCATGTGTGAGAGGTGTGGAGCTTTAATAATCAGGCCAGCTAATGAAATCCAAATTGTTCAAAATAAAATCTCTTCGCTTCATGATTGTTCCATCTTACAATGGAAACAACTCCTATCAGGTAAAATTTGAAGTAAACACAGTAAAAGAGGAGGACAACCTCAATGAACTATAAAGCCACTTTTTTTTTTTTTTTTTTTTTTTTTTTTTTTTTTTTTTTTTTTTTTGTATGTGTGTTGGTGGTGGTGGGAGTGGGGGCTAGCAGCCTAGTTACTCTCTTCACCCCTTAGTCTAAAGAACCTAAATAACTATTTGAATTAGTTAAATCTTACTTATATATCATTTAAATAAAAAAATCACAAGGTCATTTGTTTAGCTATTTAGCTTAAATAAGATGGAATGAATAATGTGATCTTAGATCCAATGCCATCTCAAAAGAAAATGGCATTTGTTACTTGAGCCATTTCAAATTTTACAGTCGTTCTATAATGTCATTTTGTTTGTGTTTTATTAGATAACTAATCAATGAGATCAAAGGGGTTGCTCGGTTGGTTGGCAGCCGAACATCTCACACAGATGCCCGAGAAGTTGAATATTTAATCCCTGGGTGTGCCACTTTTTCCAAGTGTGTAGATTTCTCTTCCCACGTGTGTGGGCTCTCCTTCCCACCATGTGAGCTTCCTCTTCCCATTTTGTGGGCTCTATTGGGTTCCAACCCCCTTGACTGAGGTACCCAAAAAATTATATAACTAGTCAATAGGATCTCCTTTTATCTGGTGTCCTATGAACTGCATGAATTTATCATCCATCTGTTAGATGCATCAAGAGAAGTTATACCCACCATCAAAAATAGTGAAAGAGTGCTCTTGCGGGTGAGAAGGTTTTATTGAAAACTTCTGGAAACATTGAGAAAACAATAAATATTTCTCGATTTCGACCCTAGCACTTTGAAGAAGTAGAAAAGGAACATATAGAAATATCTTAAAACATATCAGTGAAAATCTTCAGAGAGTAAGCTACGTTCACGAGGGTATGGAAATTTCCCTAAAACACTTGAAACAGACAGCGCTCACTGTTTAGATGCAGGGTCAAACACAATCTCAAGAAGATAGATGTACATTCCCAACGGAAAAATAATTGTCCTTGTCGGCCTAGTACGAAACAATGGGAAGAAACTTGTGACAAAATATCCCTTCTTATGATTTCTTGTGGAGCCAACTGAATTCATGCTGCTCATGATGGAATACTAATACTAAATTAGTCTAATCACAGATTCACAATCACCTACTTCTGATAGTGTCCGTGGTATAATTCCGTGCCGGTGTCCATGATTCGCACTTGAGTGAGAGTGAGATGCCCTTTACCACTGAATTACCTTGTCCTTTGCCTTAATGAGATTACTCTGATCCATGTTATGCTCTCATAGCCTTTAAGGCTTTATTATATGCATCTTTTATAATTCAAGATAAATGTTATACTTGACTTCATGGGACTCTTAACATAGATGACTTAGTTAAGAATGGCTTCTTACCCTACTAGTAAGATGTGCCGGTTCTTACTTGCCCGCAGTCCTAGGCAGGCACATTTCCTCACCCGAGACTATGCTACCTCACCAAAGGTCATCTCCCCTCACCAAAGGATTCCCCCACCTCACCCAAGGTTTACTCTCATCACCGAAGGGCTCTCTCGCCAGAGGGCTAGGGGGACCAGCCCCCCTAAATTAAGATACCAAAAAAAAAAAATCCACTCAACTAATTTCACTTCAGCTCGAGCAATATACACCGCCGGATCAATGTATATAAAAAGAAGCAGACTCCAATAAGAGATTAATCTCGTTTTTATCTGAAGGTAAATATTACTTTGATCAATTAAGATTTGGGCCGCTAACTAACTATTAGAGTCATATGATATGGCTGGCTTAGATCAAGAAAACAGTACTGCCTATTGACAAAGTCGACAATACATGAGATCTCATGATATTCTAGCCCAATATACGGTCAATAAGAGCCAGAAACTATCATGTGAACTAAGCATCGGCATAAGGTCAATCCTGTAACTCAATCCTATGGAAGATATCAGTGGACATTTCAGGTGGATAGTTTGATTGTTAAAATAACGCCGGTATACTTCTAAATGATCGCAACTTGTAAGGCCTCATCCCGAGTTAATCAAGATTAACTCTAATTAATTGAAGTTAATGTTAGTAAATCATGTTTAATTAGACTAAAGATAATTAATGACCAAACTCGATGAGATTAGTCTCAAATGAATTTAAGGAAATGTTAATGAAAGAGATTAAGTAAATTGAATGAGTTTTAAGCCTAAATTAAGAGAACAAGGACTTTTTCGTAAATACGGATTTATATGTATTTTATCGAATACGAAAACTCTTGATACCAACACGCATATCTCGACAAGTACGTTAACTTTCGTAATAGGCTCGAAGTCATTTGACAAGGAATTGGCCAAGTGGACCTTCATTTGACTTGAATTGAGAATAAGTGAGGAGTGGAGGGGTTAAATGCAAAAGAGGGCTTATATAAAAGAAATGAACTCATTTGAGTTCATTCCACCCAACTCCATTGTAGTAGAAGCCCTAGACACCCATTCCTCCTTCCTTCTTCCATTCTTCTTCATCAAGAGAAAGATTTGGAATGTTTCAAGTAAGTTTTGGAGAAGTTTCATCTCCTTCATCTTCTTCCTCATCTTGTTTTCCATTTTTGGAGTGTCTAAGCTTGAGAAAGAACTCAAGGATCCCTTTGCTTGGAGCTACAAGTAAGTACTTAGATCATACTAAGAGCTTTGATGTTCTAATAAGTGGTTTAGAGTAGTAACTAGCACAAATAACTTATAAAGATATGTTTTTCATGTTTTTATGGAATTAGGGTTTGGAATTGGGGATTTAGTCTCAACATAAGCTAAACAAGAGGGCCCTTTGCTAATTGACTTTAAGAGGCAAGTATAAATGCTCATTTATGATTCAGAATGCTAGATTACAAGTTTTATTGAATTATAAGAGTTGGGTTCTCAAACCCTTTCCTTGTTATAGAATGGAGATTGTTGTGGATTCATGGATTATGGAATAGAAGTGCTATGATGTATGTGGAATATTGATGGAGGAGGGAACAGGAGGTTCCAAGTGTTTCTTGCAGGTTTGGAGTGGATTTGAGTTGAAATGGGACTGAAAGAGTTAATGTTCAGAATTCCGGAATTTGGAGTTCTGGACAGTTCGCGTCTGCTCGAGCGAACTAGTTACTGTCTGATACGAAATGTCATCTGTAGGCGTCCGCTTGAGCGATGGAGTTTCTGTCTGATGGCCTCTGTCATCGCTCGAGAGAGTCATGTTGGTCGCTCACGCGTCCAACGTTCTGTGAGACGTTCGCTCGAGCGAACCTGATGCTGGCAAAACATTAACTATGAGTGAAAATTTGGCACCAGTGGATTATGAAATTATGGGTGAAAATTATGGGAACTAAATGCACATATTAAATATATAAATGTGATGTCCATCGAGAATAACACGTGCATTTGGTAACCAATGTTTACATCTAAATAGTTGTTTAGATGTGAAGGAGAGTTGAGTAGAAACGGAAATGAGAAGGAAGTTTTCTAACCCGTCTGGAACTAGTCTAACTCGTTTGGAACCATATTTACTAAATGCAATGAACTAATGAACAATTACTAAATGTAACAATATAATTATTAATCTTACTGCAGTAGATGGATGGGGTGTTCCGGAGCTCCGTAGTGATGCTAGTGATCTTTGATCAAGATGCTGGTAGATCCCACACACATAGACTGAAAAGTCACTGAAAAGCCATATATATAAGCCATATAATGAAAATACTTATTGAATGAAAAGTGACATTGGACTAAAGTGTCTTATAAACCATCTAATCAATACTCAATGAAATCAATGAATAATATGAAATGAACTGACTAACTACTTCCCTCTGGAAGAAACTGAATTGAATGCGAATAATACTATTGTAGTTGTAATTTAGTCATTGATTATTAATTGGCTATATTGTATAGGATATTGTACTATTCTAGATTTAATTGTCTCGAGTTGTTACGTGAGAAATGGATAGATGTAGCATGAATTATCATATATTTGTTTATACATTGCTAAATCATTGTGTTCATAGTGTTATTGATGGCATTACATGCCCAGTTGCCCCTCCCGGCCTTGCTAAGGCCGCGCCACCAGCAAATGAAGCCAATCCGATTCCTCCAGGAGGATTGTTAGAATGGACATAAATCGGAGGGCGAATGGATTTGAATATTTTGGAAATACTTTGGGAATTATTTTGATAAATACTTCTGTCGTAAATCGTTTTGAGATGTAAATCGATGTGACCTGCATTGTATTTTGAATATGCAGTGGTGGACTTTATTAAACTGTAAATTTGTATATGTGGACTTTGCTTTTAATGTAAAGTTAATTATTTTCAATGTATATATATTTCCGCAAAATGTATATTTGACAGGTATGCAAGATAGATCCCTTATGAGTCTCGAGCTGGTTCGGGACTCACGGGAGTAAGTATGATCGCCTTCACGGCCCGGGGTTAGGCCTTGATTACTCTGATCTCGGGCCTGGGTTGTGACACAACTGGAGAATAGAGATGTCGATAGGATCATGATACAACGACAACTCACCTTGTCAAAACAATACAGACGGATCTGAACTTTAAGTCATGACTTGCTCGAGTCCGGACGCCAGCAGCATTGATTTTGAAAGATTATGAGGTAAAAGAGGGAAACTCCACAATGGACCCACTATTGAAAATTCTAACGCTAAAAATACAGTCCCTCCTAGTGAATGCAGTATCTTTAAATTTTACTTAATTAAGAGTTGATTCCCACTATAAGATTGGTGTATTGATAATAAAAGGTGATGGCTTATTCATTATCGCATTTTTTTTTATCAATCGGCCAATCGTATAGTAGGATCAACTCCTATTGGCGTAAAATCGAAGATACCCATACACATGGAGGAACTTTATCTTGATGGCTTGCACTTTCACTAGATGGGCCCCACTATAGAGTTTCACTAATTTTAACTTGGGGTTTCTTTAAGTTAAAGCCTCATAGGATCCTGAATCAAGAGATATCATAAAGCTCTTTAGTGGAGCCCACTTATTTGAACAATGACATTTCAACATGTTCGACAATGGGTGGGGAATCCATAAGGAATGTGTTCCTTACCGCCCTTGAATAAGGATTTCTCATTGAGGATTTATATAGCTAAGGATTTCACATTGGTATCAATTATTATATATGAAAGGGATAGGATTTCATTTCTCAATTGAGCTCTAATTTTGAAATTGATTGAGAAATTGGATCGGGATTCAAGAGAAATTCTCAATTTTAGCCATTTAAATAAAGAGTCCAATCTAAAAGGAGCTCCCTTTTGAAGAGACCAATCTTCCGTGATCTCTAATCAATTAATGCATATTTAGATTTTCTTATCTAATGCCATATGAAAATTTGATATGTCCTGAGGTACGTAGCTTGAAGACATGTAAGGTTGCCAACCAACTGAGCAACTGCACATTATCATTGTCATTATCAATTTTGATGGCTTTTAATCTTTTCTTTTTTAGTTTCAAT
The DNA here is from genome assembly GCA_028538565.1 of Umbellularia californica. Classification (NCBI taxonomy): domain Eukaryota; kingdom Viridiplantae; phylum Streptophyta; class Magnoliopsida; order Laurales; family Lauraceae; genus Umbellularia; species Umbellularia californica. The sequence goes on from JAPQWN010000007.1 coordinate 59,180,148, forward strand.
TTTTGTTTTTTTTTAAATTTCTCGTGGTTTTTCGTTTCTTCTAAATTACACTTCTTATTTCTATGCATTCCCTTTTTTTATTATTTTCTGGTGTTTAATGATTCTTTATTCTTTTATTCTTTTTCTTTTTTGCCTTTTATCTTAGTCCTTTTTTTTCAATTTTGATGGGTTCTTTTTTAGTTTTTGTGGTGATAGATTTTCATGGATTTATGGTTTTTTATTTATTCTGTTGTTTAAATTTTTAGTTTTTAGGCATTTGGTTTCCATAGGTTTATTTGTTTCTTTTAAGTTGTTCTTATTATTGGATTTTCTATGGACTTTTGTTTTCATGTTGTGATTTTATGATATTTTTATCAATTTTATTTTTTATTGTGGATTTATTCTTTTGATTGCAAAAGAATATTTGAAATAAGATAATCAACTAATTTCAAACAAATTAAAGTGATCTCATTTTTAAATTAACCAACTATGTTTTTTCTATTATTGTTATAGGTTTTGTATTTTATTACAGTTTTTACTATCTCAATATAATTTAGATTGAATATTATTTAAAACTATATATTTTTTAATGGGGGATCTTCATATGCGTACCCTCTTGTACTTGAAACACCCTCAAAAGGGGTGTCCCTCACCAAAAATGGTGAGGGATAGATGCATATGAATATTTCCCTTTTTTACTATTATAAATTATATTTCCGTGCTAAGCATGGGCATATTTTACTAGTGTGTATTGATGCATATATTTGAGAAAAGTTGGTATCAACGAATAAATCTAAAAAATTATTGGTTTTAAATTTGACGATGGGGGGTCACCTTGGAAAAGTGAGGATTTCACAGTTGCTTTCTTGGTTTATTAATCTTTAGTCTAAAACCATTTGGGACACTAAATTCTTGCATTCCACACCTCTTATAAGTGAGTTCGGATCCCCTATTTCCACGAAATAGCTAGAGAAATAATGTTTGGGCCTATCCCCCGAGCGCCACATATACAACATGCCATCTTTGCGCTTTTTTTTTTTCACTCTAAGAAAGCAATTGCAAGTGTGATATTAAATGACATCACATTTTATATAGGTGGCATTCAGATAGACGGAAACAGTTTTTTCCGACTCTTAATAAGTGGACTCCACTGAGGAGCCTCACAAATTTGAGTTCGAGCAACAGGACCTCTGGCTGAGGGGTATATCCAACGGCCATCATTAAAAGTCTCTCCAATTATCACTCATCTGAGTGAAATTCGGGGACAGATTGGGTGTGTGTGTTCATGTTCATTTCCCACTGCTCTCTCATACTCATTTATTAGAGCCTCCCTACCGAGTGGTCACTTGTGTGTGTGTGTGTACTTGTCAATTGAAACCGCTGGCCAGTCCAGTCTCTCTCCAGACCTTTAATTGAGTGGACAGATTCTCACCACATGAACCTACGGTTTGATATGCTTGAGCTGCTAAATGATCTTCTTCTGTAAAAAGATACATCACCAAAATGGCACTCACGCTTTCACTATCATTCAGATCATCCAACTGCATTCTTAGTCCTGCTTTTATTACCCAGAGACGGTCAGTAATGCACCCTAATGTGTGGGGCCCACCTAGTTGCATAAGTATCAAAGGCGATGGGAGATGATAGGCTTGAAGGTGGGCCTGATTTAGACTGATCCACAATTGTAGCCCTCAAATCAACATTTAAATGAATCCTAATACAGCCCAAAAAGTTAGATCAGTGTCAGTAAGGAGCACTGTCAATTTAAAGGAGTAATAGGCTCCGGGTTTATGGGGTTGGGTGGATCACAGGTGAGCACTGCATAAAATCAGAAAAGATGGGAGCCTTAAAGGTACTATGGAGAATTGCCTATTATAGCCGTTCTGTAAAGGGCATCATGAATACACAACTACAGGCAGTTGTATTAAATTTAGCGGTCTGCTGCAGCTACAACAATTATGAATCAGGAGGTGGGCCCACATGACCGCTCCCTAACCTACATGGATCTCTCTCCCATTCAGAAGTAAACGAGCCAAGTAAATTCAACTTCACCCACCAACAATAAGTTGGTTGGCTTACCAAAACAAAACTAGTTGGTTGAATTAATGTTACTATAACCATGCAATAAAAGGCCCACAGATCAACATCCTTTTTAACTAGAGTGGTGTTTTCACCACCCCAACAGGTACATAGAGGACATACATTTTGATCAACTTTATTAAATGGATCTTGCTACTCTAATTTAATTTAGGAGTTAGGGTCTATGAAATTGTCCATCATTATTCTGATTCTGCTTGCACTCTTGTGGCTCCCAAGTTTGTAATTTGAACGGTTTGATATTCTCATGAAAAACAATAAAATCCAAGGTGTGAAGTTTCATATCTTAAATCCTCATGAATTGCTTTTCTGATTTTTCTACATTCACACAAATTTAATATGTACAACAGTCTCATAATTAAAACTGGTAAACCTAAGGTTATAAAGTCTCATTAGATCCTTTCAAATGTAAAAAACATGTGAAAAAGGCATACACATTTAACCAAATTTCTATTTTTTATGCACTATTTTTTTTTTCTTGCAAGCCCCTTAAGTTTATGACCTAAACCGTTCAATATATGGACCAAATATTTTCTTTCTAAAAATGTTCTGGGTCCTAGAGCTCACTGAAAAACTAAGATAGATCTTTTCTTCCTCTTCCTGCCTCCCTACATTAATTTCCCAATTTTTTTGTATTTACACATCTAGTTAAAACAAACATGCATGGTAAATGAGTCACACGTGAAATGATATGAAAATGGTGATGCAAAAAAAAAAAGTTTAGTATGTTGAACATCAAGAAGTATCGGCTACTGGAAAGGCCCAGAACGACAGGAAATTTTATGACAAGGATAAAGATGAAATGGGGAAGATGAATGCCGTTCACCTTTCTCTGTAGGTGTATGACTTCTATGTTTACTTGTGTATACATATTGCATATGTTGTGATCTTAACAAGATGTTGTGGTGGAAGTTTCCAAATGTTATTATTGAAAGAATGGCAACACAGGACAAAGATCGTCCAAGGCATTGTGCTGGCTATTTCTGTAGATAAGGGTCAGTCCATGTGGCCGGCTTTTGCTTAATTGGATCAGCCCATCCAATAGGCTGGCGTGAGCTATGTGTGGACTGAGTTGGACACTGGAGCTACATGTAGTCCTTACTACTCCCCCTCAAGCTGGAGTGTGGTGGAGCCAATACTACAAGGTTAGCAAGCAAAAGTTGATGGGTTCTTTTTTTTTTTTTTGCCAATATTTTTTGTAAAAATGTCAGCTATTTGATCTGCTGAAGAAACAAACTTTCCTATTGCAACCTTTTTCCTGAACAAAGTGATGGTCTATTTCAATATGCTTTGTGCAAGCATTAAAATACTAGATCAACTGAAATGAAGAGCGCACTTAAATTATATATCACATGGAAGAATTGGTGGTCGATATAGGTAAAACCAAACATCATGAAGAATATATATAATCCAAAGTAATCCTGCCATTGTAGATGGAGGGGCATGATATTCAGCTTTAGCACTTGACCTTGTAACTCTTGTTTGGTTCTTGGTTGACCAAGAGATACAACTTGAACGTAAGTAAATGCAACACTTTGTGGTAGAGCGGTGAGTAATTGGACAACCGGCCCAAAAATGGGCACCTCCAAAAAGAACAACCTCTCAACCAAAATATCAAGACCTCTTCCCTCCCACCAAAAAGCCTTTCCCATAAGAGCTCTTAGCAAGATCATGAGCAATGCCATTAAGGTTTCGAGGGATAGAGGTGAAAAAAACAATATCAAAATCAGTTAACAACTCATAAATATCCATTAAAATAGGTTGAATAGACCACCCGAATACCCATTGATCGCTCGAATTACGTTTGGAGCATCGGAGAAGAGGTGGATCTTGCAAAGGCCATGTGATCAAGCTTCCATCAGTGCGGATACAATAGCACTTGCCTAACTTCTTTTGAAAAATAAACTTTGAATCCATCAAGCGAACCTACACAAACCCAAGAACCATCAAATCAAATCTCAGAGCCAAAGCTTGCTTTTCCATCCATGGCCCTAAAACAAGCATTTGAGAAGAGAAGAGTTCTCGTGGGAGTCCTCAAGCTAAAATCTTTGCCAACGACAATTGGATTTTGATTGGTCTTCTCATATTAACCCCTAGAGTTATCAACTATCCTTGTAGCGGTGTTGATAGTGAGGAGGGGCAGATTTTATTTTATTTTTTTGCCCCTAAAAATAATTTCATTTCTACTTTTCCACAAAGCCCACCTTAGAGCCAAGGCCCGGGCTTGAGTGTGGATTGGTGTGGCCTCTGAGTTGAAAAAATCTAAAAAAGGCAATCCATCAATCCATAATTCTAATGGGAGCAATGGAATGAGAAAAGAATCCTAGATTGGAGTCAAACCAAGTGGCCCTCGCATGGTCACATATAAAGAGAGCATGCTCAATGAGTTCTTCCGAGCCATCACAAATAGGACATCGGGCATCTCTCGAAATAGCTTATTTGTGAAGCATTTTGCATGCTTAGACTACATTATAAAAGCACTTCCAACCAAAAAAAGAACTCTTCAAGGAAGATGAGGCGCAAATACGATTTCTAATTGATAGGGTTGCTAGAAATTCATCTACTTTTATCATGAATGACTCAATAGGCTGATCTAGAAGTTAATTCGTCCCCTTTCTCAAAGGATCAGATTTTCCTGTCATCTCTACTACTACGAGGAATATAAGTTTTGAGGATATTATCGACATCAATGGAGTTGTTGGAGATATTTCTAATTGACTGCTCATTCGGTCTTTTATCTTAATTCCAAAGATCTTTAACCACAATGTCTTGAATAACAACGTCAAAAGGAGGTTTTCTAAGTCCTCCATCAGAAGAAATCCAATTGCACCTCCAAACGGAGATTTGATCCCCATTGCTGATAATTCATCCAACCTTATCCTGGATAAAGTAGTTCCTTTCTACTAACCCTTTTCAAAATTACGAGTTCCCCCTTTTTAAAGTTGGCATTCCATAAAGGTTCATTGGGGCAGTATTGTTGACACAAAAAAATTCATCTACCCATACATAACATTCCCCAAGGCAAAATACTTATTTTTCCATAAAAAGATAATAACATTAATGACCGTTGGACTATGGCCTGTTACAGCAAGGGAACTCCCCAATAGCTATTGTCTACAAAACATTACCACCTGTTGCAATCTTCAATATATTGCCTGCCCAGCACAATGAAGCGACCGCCGACCTCCATTCAAAAGGTGACTGATGGATGCTGCAAGGTTGGCCACAGACGCTGCAAGCTTCTAAACACTAGCCGCCGCACTTCTTCTTTTCCAGCTACCTGTCGTCCACGATTTCCCACAATCGATAGCCAATTACTTCTTCCAATGACCGTTGAACCTACAAAGAATGAACAGTTGCATGCCCATTAATGGCAGTTTCAAAACCACCTCCACTCCTCCATGACTCATAACAATTATGGCTCCTCAAAGGCTATAAATTAAAGAATTGGGATGGCAACAAAGGAAGTCAGATCCAGCGAAAAGAAGCCCAGAAACTCTGTCAAAACTCTCTCCTTCTCCATCAATAAGGTGAGAATCAGGCAGTGGTGAACACTTCTCCTTGGACCTGGGCAATAGCTTCTGAAAGCCAGCCTTTGTTCCTCTCACTATGGAGGAAGGACAGAGATTGTCTCTGCTATTTTGAAGTAGACTTCTTTGAATAATCCTTCTTCCTCAACAGTGGTGATGAACTACAAAGACTTACAGAAGAAGCTAAATTGCAGACTTCTCCAATTCCGGCTCCAGCAAACTCTTGAAGACAACAGACTTCTCTTCTCTCCCTTCAATTCAAATTTCCATTGTTTTGATCTCCTAAGCCTGATGAAGGGGTTGTATAAAAATTTTTTGTAAACAACGTGCACTCAAAATGTGAAGCAAAAAGGAACCCATGTAAACAAAAGTAGAGATGACTCTTCTTGCGCGAGCAAACATTCGTGCGAGTCATTTCCACATCTTTCTCTAATGTCCAAAGGATGAAATAAAAGAAGTTTCTTCACCAGAGCCTTCATTTCATTCTTTTTCCTCCTTTTTTGGGGAAACAAGTATTTCACATTTAAGATCTTGGAACTTAGTTGTTTTTCATTGGCAAGACACCTCCAACATGTTTTCGCCAAAAGAGCTAAATTGTTGTCATTTGTGTCACAGATCCCCAACCCTCCATCTTTGATGGGCTTGCAAACTTCTTTCGACTTAATTGTATGGATATTTCTTTTCTCTTAGGAGTTTCCAAAATTAAAATCTAAGCATTTTGTCTACTAGGTCAATTGTATATATTTTTTTTAAGAGTTGGACAACCGACATATTATAAATTGAAATAGCATATGCAACTGATTTTATTAAGGTAATTCTCCCTGCTTGTGAAAATAAGGGAGCTTGCCAAGACATAACTCTTAATCTTAGCAACTAGGGATTGAAAGTTAGTATTTTTATTTCTTTTCATGATGAGAGGGTTTCCTAGATATCTCTCATTGTCCACCATGAGTTTTACACCTAGGATCTTAACAAGTTCTCTTTTTCTCAGGTGCTTTTACTAAAATAAAAGCAATGGATTTATCAAAATTGACAAGCTATCCGAATAAGAAGCAGGAGTCACCAAGAGTACCTTTTATGACTTTGACTTTACTAATCATAGCTTTGTGAAAAAAGTGGGATATCATCTACCAAAAAATAGGTGGGAGATGCTAGGCACGGATCTAGAGACCTTAGTTCCATGGATATTCCCTTCATCTTCTTCTTTCAACAACATTCGGGAAAGAACTTCAACGCCCAGAATAAACAGATAGGGAGAGAGGGGATCTCCATACCTCAGGCCTGTTGATGGGTTGACCAACCCAAATGGGAACCTATTGAGCGAGATAGAGAAGGAGACAAGGGATACAAATTCTAACATCACATTGAAAAATTCATCATGTAAACCCAAGGCCTCTACAACTATTCCTAGGAAGTCCTACTCCATACGGTCATAAGCATTAGCCATGGTTAATTTTATCCCCATATTTTTATTTCTTTTCCTAATGAGAGGGTTTCCTAGATATCTCTTATTGTCCACCATGAGTTTCACACCTAGGATCTTAACAAATTCTCTTTTTCTCAGGTGCTTTTACTAAAATATAAGCAATGGATTTATCAAAATTGACAAGCTATCCAAATAAGAAGTAGGAGTCACCAAGAGTACCTTTTATGACTTTGACTTTGCTAATCATAGCTTTGTGAAAAAAGTGGGATATCATCTACCAAAAAATAGGTGGGAGATGCTAGGCACGGATCTAGAGACCTTAGTTCCATAGATATTCCCTTAGTCTTCCTCTTTCAACAACATTCGGGAGAGAACTTCAATGCCCAGAATAAACAAATAGGGAGAGAGGGGATCTCCTTGCCTCAGGCCTGTTGATGGGTTGACCAACCCAAATGGGAACCTATTGAGCGAGATAGAGAAGGAGATGAGGGATACAGATTCTAATATCACATTGAAAAATTCATCATGTAAATCCAAGGCCTCTACAACTATTCCTAGGAAGTCCCACTCCACACGGTCATAAGCATTAGCCATATTTAATTTTGTCCCCATATTTTTCTCCTTTCAGTTCTTTTTGGTGGATTACCTCATGGGTAACAATATAATTATGTGTGATGGCTCTGCCTTCCACAAAGGGGTCCTGGAAGGGGCCAACAATTTCCTTGTGCACCTTTTTAAGTTTGTTTGCTACCACCTTAGAGATAATTGTGTGGATAACATTGCACAAACCAATAAGTCTAAAATCATTCACATATTGGGGGCCGGGGGGTTATTTTTTATAGGTTGTAGACTATAAAGGTTTGTTTATTTTCCTGAGAGAGTTTGTTTCCAAAAAACCCCTTGCTCAATAGCAATGATGTCATATCCAATTGAATCCCACATGTGTTGATAAAATTTAGCCGGATAACTGTTTAGGCCTGAGAACTTGAGGGACCCAAGTTGGAACACTGCTCCCGTAATATCCTCCTCCGAAGGCATGGCCATCATTAGAAACCATAGGTTTGATCAAGGTTTTAATGTTGTTAAGGTTTCTTGGGCCACAGGAGATCATAATTTGTTTCAAGCTGTTACAAGAAGTTTCCCCAATTTCACTCCTGCTCTCAAGCCATTTCTCATCTTCACTTTTTATTTTCTCAATGTCATTATTCCTTCTCCCTTTGATTGTACTAGAGTGGAAGAATATAGTGTTCCTATCCCCTTCTCTTAACCAAGGTCCTCTGAATCTCCATAGCGCTTCTTCCCTACATAATTAAATATCCACCAAGTTTCCTATTCAATTCGATTTTAGCTTCCACAGAGGTAGGGTTGACTCTTTTTTTTCTTTTACTTTCCAGAAGCTAATTTTATTCCATCTAGTAAGGTCTTTACCCAATAGATTTAAAGTAATACCGTTGCTTTTTCATTGACATTTTTTAGTTTAGACCATCTATTGCGGACAATATTCTTGCACTTTTTCTCCCTTAGCAACATGCTATGGAATCTGGAGGGAGTTAGGGTGACTTGGGTTTTCATCATTCTATATTACCAATAGTCTTGTCAAGCCTTTCCTTGACATGTGCAAGGCCGTTTCTCTTATTAGATCATGTAAAGGCAGGGCCAATCAAGCCAATGTTTAGCATTCGTATATTTTCCATAAATTCCAAAGTTCTTCTGTCTCTATGAGGATTAAACAAATTTTCCTCCCCATTCTTCATTTCTTTCCAAGACCTCATTGAAGTCCCTTACTATCACCCACGGCCCCTTAGTTTGGTTACCAGCTCCTTTTATTTTCTCCCAAAATCTGTGTTTCACAAAGGGGTAAAGGGGTCCTTGGATGAAAGTAACAAACCAACATTCAGATTTAGTCATGTATTCAATCTTACGGTGGGACCAACTCCGATTGAAGTAAGATTTGATGATATGTCACTTGAAGAGATGACATTCAATTTTAAGTGTTCAAATTATAAGTGGATGGGCCCCACGGTGTAGTTCCACACATCCCACTCACAAGAAGCGTGTGGGAGAGCACTCACGGGATCCAGTCCCTCGAGTTCTCTATTATGTGTCCCAACTGCACAAGTTCTCCCATTTAAAAGTTAAAGCATGACAAATGTCTGGGGTTTCCATTTCTATTTACATGGGCCTATTTGTTTTCAAGAGGGATAGAGTAAGAGTAGAGTAAATCTCAAATTTGGAATAAAATCCAAATGGAATGGGTTCAAATAAAATGAGTATTGAATTAGTTTACATGTGTTTGGTTTGTTGTAATAAAATAAGATGAAAGTGAGGGGTAGCAACTTTCATGGGAAAGAAAGAAGGTGGGGTAAAGTAAGCAAGTTATTCAGATTGGCTGGAATGAGATTTTGATGGGTTGAGTAGAGTAAAGGGGGAGTGCCACGTCACCCGAAAACTTTATTTCACTTGTCCCCTGTGCTCCATCCAAACACGCTTTGAGTAAGAATTTCAACCGTTGCAACCTTGTTTTATTCATCTTCAATTCTATTCTATGGCAAACAAAAATGCCCTTAAGCACATAAGTGTATAGAGTTTGATAGTTAAGATGATGGACCGCAGGGATTTAGCTAGGGCTACAATTAGGGTCGGGTCAAGTTGTTTGGACTAATCTGAGCCCAAACCTACTATATGTTCCCTCAACCTAGCGGGAATCCAATTCTGAATTTTAGCCCATCCTCCTGACAAGAGCCTAGCTCGAGCATGATGACTATAACCCGAGCCTAGGACGGATTGGTTATATCATCCTCATGGATCAGTGAATTCTTGGGTCGAGCTAGATTTGCACCAGCGTAGACATATCGCCAACGAATTTACAGTCCGTGTCCCCATTTACAAACAGCTCGGGCATCAATCTAGGAAGAATCAATTGAAGGCTTCTTGAGAATCCATGATCAACTTCCTTCAACCCAGATTTCAACTCTAAAAACATAAAAACAAACCAAAAACCCTTTCCCAAATCAAGTCCTTGTGAGGACCCTTTTCTTTAAAAGGAATTGAATTACTAGGATTTCAAAGCAATGCCTTCCTCTCTGAGAGGTGGAAACAGATCAATTCAGGGTGAGGTATTCATAACATGGCATCAAATAATCTCTCCTTTCAATAGGAAATCAGTTTCCACCAATCACCCAAGAAAATTGAATCCTAGCACCTATTTGTTTGCATGGAATTGAATTTTTAGGAATCCATGGTAATTTTGTTGTAGCAAATAATTAATAAACAGAAGGGGGTAAAGGATATAATGACGAGATGTAGATAGGACTGTTAATTTCCTAGGTAATTTATTTCGTGATGGCTGGGTGTTCATTTTCCCATCAAAGGGAAACTTTCTTTTTATGCAGATTTATGGATCCTCGCCTTTGTTATTTCATTTTAAGTAGTTTAAGAAATACAATTACCAGAATTCCTAGAGATCCAATTTGACAACTCTTCATGATTCTAACTAGATCATGACCAGTTTGACACTTCTCTTTTTAAAACCCTTGATCCAATATCTTCAAAGTTGTCTTCTAAATTTTTTTTCTTTTTGGAAGTTCAACGGTGAACAAAGATTGCAATAGTTAGAGAATTGTCAAATTGGATCTGGGTAGGGAGTATAAAGAAGTGGACTAATCAAAGGTAGTTAGGTTTTTGAGTGTTCGCTAAATTCATGGGTTGGACAACACTCTGGGTCTTTTGAGTTGTATTTTTTATTTAGAGAAAGGCTCTGAAGATAGAATATTGGAGGGACTCAGAAGAAGAAAGTCTAAAAAAATTAGAAGAAGAGAGCTGGAAGAATCATGCTGAAATTCTGGATCAATCAGAATGGGGTCCACTCGAGCGACCACATCATCCGCTCAAGCGGACAAAGTAAAAATAGCCAGACACTAAAACAGAACCTCATCCGCTCGAGCGGATGGTAGGTCCGATCGAGCGGACAAGGCAGCAGAGTCTTGGAAAAATTAGAAACTGCTTTTCTAATTGTGCCCAAACTACTTGTTTTAATCCTAATCATCTTAGGCAACCTTAAGCACGACCTAAGGGCTATTGAAATGACTCAAGGGCTATTCCAAAGTGACACGACCTCACCTCTCAAAGATCTGAGTTAGAAATTAGCATTGAGAGAATTCTTCTTTAAAGATATATTAAAGAGTTGTGCTAACTAGTTCTCTAGAGCCAGTTCTTTTGCATCCTTTGTAGAAGATCATCTTCTTGCGAGAAGATTTGAGGAGTCAAGTGCTAGATTGAATCTGTTGTAATCAACGGTGTGAAGTCGTTGAAGCGTGAAACGACACAGGGTAACTTCGGTCCTTAGGTAGAGATATCTAGGAAAGATATTTGAGTTTCTTGTAATTGCGAGATTCATAATGTTTGATTTGATCCAGTTCGGATCGGTGATTTTTCACCCGGTTAGGGTTTTCCACCTTAAGTTTGGTGTTCTTGTGGTGTGTGCTTGTTGATTTTATTTCCACTACATATTGTTTATTTCTGCACACTTTTGGGTTGATTGTTTGAGTAGACCAATCTAGAGATCGCGGACCCTAAATGTTTCAAAGGTGACCCCAAATGTCTCCCCTAGAAGTAGACTGCACATAAACAGCATATGGTATGGTCTAAAGAAATATTTTCATTATATGACAAGATGCTTTCATAAACAGCATAGCTACAACTTTCTAGTAAGCGGCTTGAACATTAGTGGTGGAAAAAAATAAGGCGGCTGTCGGCATTGATGAAAACAAGGCCCATATCTTTGGATGCCTAAGATATTCTCTTGTAATGACACAGTGGAATCATGTGTACTTTCTCTCTCATTTCCATTCTCCATGCAATTCCAATGTTATCAAAGGAAAAGCGAGATAAACTTCCTATCTATTTTATCTTGTTATCATGCAAATGAGAACGACTTTCCTACAAGTTCATTCAATTTTGCTTCTTTTTTCAATAAGTTTTCTCAATAGCAAGATTTTCTTTTTGTCGTGTGCTTAAAAGATGTTTGTTACTTATATGTTTTTTTGGTGTGTTGAAATAAGATAGAGATATTATGAGAGGAATTTTGATTTTAAGTAGCTCCTTGTGTTTCATATATAGAAATTGGGATTCTTTCTAATGATAAAGCTATGGTCATTTTATCTCATGTTGAAATTCTTCCCGATATCAAAGCTATTGCCTGGTAGCGATTTTGCGATCAGATCGGCGATGATCCTGTCTCTAAGGCATCATCCCTTGTCCATGCATCATTTAAACCTCACGAGCTTATCATCTTCATCAATCCATAAAATGAATGCCTCCACAGACAGGGTAATCACTAGCAAAGCATTATATTCTCTCTTTTTTCCAAATGTTTGCAATTTATTTTCAGAGATTAAGGGATTATTTGTGTTATCAATATAATCAATTAGAGATTGTAGAGACGGTTAGGATTACATATTTACGGTTTACTTTCAAATATCAAAGGATTCTTTGTATTACCCACATGATCTATTAGAGATTGTAGGGACAATAAGAGTATTAAAGATTGGAAGAGTAGTTCGGATTCGAGAGAATACTTGGTTTCGATTTGAAATCTCTTACAAAAATGTAGTGCCTCATTGAGCTTTTTCATGCGCAGCTAAAAATCACCAATGAAATGACTCTAAATATTAGCAAATACATTTTGGTTTTTTTCTTTATGTCAAGCAAGAAATCAATTCAAAATTCGTGTGTGGAATCTAATCCACATCTGTTTTGCTTATTCAGACAAAATTAGGTTGATACTTGCATACTACTACTTTATCTTTTCATTCAAAGTAAATTCACGTCATGCGAATCACAAAACACAGTCACGATTGAGTGTTGTTGGCACTTGATTTCACACATAAGACAACAGTGATGGCTCCCTGTGTCTTAACGTTGAAAGTCTCACTACTGACGAACCTAGCACGCGCGCACGCACACAGAGAGAGAGAGAGAGAGAGAGAGAGAGAGAGAGGCGCCAATGATGCATGCTGATCCAAATCATCGCCACAGCGCCAATGATGCATGCTGATCCAAATCACCGCCACAGCCAATAAATATTTGTGTTATTTGGAATTTCTATCTTTATTGGACCTATATGATTTATGAAACTGATTATTTATTGTACCAATACACATTTGTACTTGACCGCTGTCAAAGGATTGGGTCGGAGGTTGAAGTATTGCATTTCTATTTTTCTATTTGGTTATATCGCAGTGAAGGGGGCTATGACCAAGAGTGAACTCGCATACATACGGAAAGGTAGTTCACTCAAGTAAAAAGGAGGCCCCTGCAAACGGAGAGAAAGCCCACATAAGTGGTAAAGGAGACCACGTAAAGCGGAAAGGTAACACACTCGGGGTTCGAGCCCCGGGCAACCAAGTAAGAACTAAAGCTCCTCACGACATAGGTAAAGAGCCATTCTACCAAAGTATTGTTCATAGTTCCTTCAACATTTATGGCTGTCAAAGGGTTGGATCGACGTTGTCCTTACCCTATCTTCAATATATGCATGGTCAGGCCTAAGTGAGCCAAAACCATCAGAAGGCTTGTACTACCTAGGCCCCTATCCTACCTTTGAAGGTCAGGGCTAAGGCCGAGCTCAAGGCCTCAAAATAAAAATAAAAATAAAAAGACCATTATTATTATTTTTTTATATTATCACCATGTATCTAAGAATCAACAAAGCATTATCTTGTCCAACATCTATCGTGAAGGGACCACTAAGAAAATGTTTGCGTACAAAAGCTATTTCCAAAAACTTCTTTTTATTGGACGAAGTCATGTGTGATTTGGTGACTTGGGTTCTAGACATACAGTTTTATATTTATTTTGTCAAAAAGGAAGAGGGTTAAAAAGTTTGTTCTATCCCACACTTCTCACACGAATTTTCACTTAAACATTCTAGTGGTCCCATCTTTAATAAAGTCAAACCATTTACATTCCCGTCAGCATTATTTTTAATTTAACATCGTCTGGCTAGGTGGTGTTGTATTCGGTCACAGAAATAAATAAATTAAAAAATAAATAAATATTAGTTTAGCCGTTAAAAAAATAAAAATTACAATTATCTAGAGGATTTTACAGGAAAAAACCCCTTGGATATCCAGTGAATGAAAAAAGGCCCTAAAAGATATGGGAACGGCAGTGCATCAGTTTTGTACTTTTTTTTTTTTTTCACTTCGGCGAGGTGCATCTCCACCAAATCCAAGTACTACAAGAGCTTCTCCCCTAGCACTGTGTTCTCGACCGGTGATGCAAATGGGCAGAGAATTTGTTTGATGGGGCTTACTTAGATTTTGAGAGGAAAGACGGAATGACAATAAAGACATTGAATATGGATTATAGGTTTAGAGGAAGGAGATATAGGTACTGGTTTGAGTGGAATAAAGATATCAAATGAAACGACAGAGGTGGAAATTACCATTTGACGCTGTTATGTTGACAGGGAGTGTTGATGACGGTGAATTAAGTGAGATATAGAGTGGAGAGATGGTGAAAGAGGAGAGGAGATAGAAAGAAGAGGAAGACAACAAAGCGTGCAAACCTATATTGATTGTCGATATTGATGCCCAACTAAAAATAATACTATAATGAGCATTGATTGAGCCTTAAAAATAATACTATAATGAGCATTGATTGAGCCTTAAACATATGTTCAGCATCAATATCGATACTCAACTGAAATTAATATAGAGTGGAGAGATGGTGAAAGAGGAGAGAAGAGATAGAAAGAAGAGGAAGACAACAAAGCGTGCAAACCTATATTGATTGTCGATATTGATGCCCAACAAAAAAAAATACTATAATGAGCATTGATTGAGCCTTAAAAATAATACTATAATGAGCATTGATTGAGCCTTAAACATATGTTCAGCATCAATATCGATACTCAACTGAAATTAATATTGTAACAACTGTCGAGAATAATACTGTAATGAACGTACATTTCATCATTGATATCAGCATTCAAGCCAAAAGACCAAAAAGAAAAAAGAAAGAAACAAATGACGAGAGAGCCTTCTGTCCATGAAGATCTTTTGGACCCTTTTTTGTGCACGGGACATCTAATGGATTTTTCCCCATAAAATCTCCAATTATCTAATTAAAAAGATATTTAAATTACTCCATATCCTCAAAATGTCATGCACATACAAGTTACCTATTGGCCGGCATCCATAGTCACTTCATAAAGGAAAAAAATGTCATTATAAATAAAAAGAAGTGAACCCCATTTTATATTAGCAAGAATATATAAAAATAATATAAAAAAGTTAATTAAGAAGTAATAAAAAGTAGAAGGAACGAATCAGAAGCAACTGTGCAACACTTACTACTTATACATTAGGTATAATATATAACTCAAATAATAAAATAAAGATGAAATGGACCAACTTAAAATATTTTTCCTTTTTCAGTTTCTGGGTTTGTGAATTGACAGGCCCACTTCAAACATAGCTTTGCTCCTTCTGGCTGCAGTAATTCTCCACATTTTCTTTTTTCATTTCTGGCCAAGGCCCTTCTCCAGGGGCTGAATTGATAAGACTACTTCCAACATGGCTTTGCTCCTTTTGGCTACAGCAGTTTTCCACAAACGAATTGACAGGCCTACTTCAAGCATGGCTTTGCTCCTTTTGGTTGCAGTAGTCTCACATTTTGCATTTTCGTTTCTGGCCTTGTAAAATGACAAAATTAAACCCAGGCAATCTAAGTCCCTTACTCATCTAAAAAGAAAAATAATTTAAGCACCACATTATATATTCATGGACTCCCGAGGAAATATCATGTACAGGAATGACAGTCTAGTTAGTATGGAATATACTACAGTATCATATGCACAAACCAAAAACCAAAAGCTTATTAATCACAAGCCCAAAAGCTTATTAATCACAAGCCCAAGAGTGAACAAATCAACTTCCAGTTTACAATCGATATGGGAGAGATGTGAATACAATCAATGTGCACTAACAAGAAAGGGATGTTGGCAAACACCGCACTCAATTGTTTCAGATCCTGACGTAGGAACTTGAACCTGTAAAACCAACAGCGTGAATATAAAACATCTGAGAAAAAAACACAAGGTCATACATTAGAATCTATCAAATGCAAATGGTGCAACGTTTCATACTTGCAAATGGACTGTACATGTTGGACAGGCAACTTCTTTCATCCGCCTACTAGACCCATCGGATGACTTCGAACCTGCAAGAGAGTAATTTGAACGCCTGACAATCATGACAATCATTTGTGATTCCACAACACAAGCAAAAGTATATAATATATATAGGCACTCTAGAAAAGGCCCAAATGTTTTTGTTTAAAGAATGGCTCATTTCTCATTCAATAGAAAGCATCCACAATTCCACATGCTATGGATCATTTAATATAGGAGGGATATGTACAAATTTGAAAAGAAAAGTACCGACATTTTGGGTGTTAAAAATGAAAACGCTTAGTTATCAATATATATATATATATATATATATATATATATATAAAAACACTTCATCCAATACATTTCACAAGTGATGAGAAAGAAGTGGAACACCTTTTCATTAAATGATGGATCCAAGAAAGACATCCACACGTGAAAACTAGGGGGTCCCATCCAGATCTTTTGATCCCCACCTCAGCCATAATTGGTGGGGCCCCAGGTGGGATGCACAAGTTGTCCTGGACAGTATCCCGTGCAAGACATCCACACAAGACTCGTGCTCTCCTAAGAGGTTAACTCATGGATTGTGTAAGAAGTAACACTCTAAGCCCCTATTATGGGACAATAGTCTAATGGAAAGATCTAATTGTCAGTATGATCTTGAGCAAAAAATATCCCAATCTGGTCCTATGATGCATGGATACTTCAAAAGAGGTGTTACTAAGCCCCCTATCAAGGGACTGGAGGATAGTCTAATGGAAGTGTCTCTTGTCGGTATGATCTTGGGCAAAAAATATCCCCATCTGGTCCTATGATGTACAAATACTTCAAAATGGGCAACGCATCGTATCGTATCCGATACTATACTTTTTTATGTAAAGTTTGTATCCCTGCCGTATCTGGGCATCATAGATTACAACCACTGATTTAAGGGTCTTAAAGTTTTAACAATTTCTTAAGTTATATTTTTCACGAAATTTAATTCAATGGTGAGTATAATTCAAATTAGGGTCCCCACTTTCTCTTTGAAAATTCGACCAAATTCTTGGGTCCAATCCAAAGCCCTGGGATTTCAAAGGAAATGACCTAAATCCAAGATTTCGACCTTTGAGAGAGAGAGAGAGAGAGAGAGATCCGGACCTGCAACTCGGGGAAGAAATGAGGGAGGCTGAGAGGAGGCATGGGCCGCATGGCCCTGTCGCCTACGGCTTGCCCGACCTTCCTTCTTATTCTTTTCCTCTCTGCTCTCTTCTTCCCCTTCCTCTCATTTCCATGTTTCTCTCATTTTTCCCCTCTTCCTATTTTTTCTCAATGAGGGGCAAAATACCGTTTCAAGGTATGTTTCATACAAGGACGGATCAAATGACTTATGGCTCACCCACTTGTCAAAAATTAGATCACAACCTAAATGCATCATCCATGTCTGCATCCTCAGCAATTTTCACTTTAGTTGAGATGAGATCATTGTTAGATTGATCAAATACCCATTAGCATATCTGATCAATTTGATAATGGGCATGTCTCTTGCTAGAGTGAAATTTGTCCAGGGGATATATATGAGGACACTTACTTTGAGCAATTTACATTTTTAATAGGTGGCCTTTATTACTACATAATTTTTGGGTCCAAAACCTTGAGTATTAGGACTTTTTTTTCTCTTTCTTCTTTTTGTCTTTTTTTTTTTTTTTTTTTGTCTTTCTTTTTTTACCTGTACACTCTTATATAGACACTAGAAGAAAATCTAAAGCAGTGAAAATGATTCACTTGGCATGTAAAAATAACATTGAATCATTGATTCAGTAAGATAAATTAAAAGCATTAAGTTTTTAATGTTGTTCTATATTTTTTTCACATATGTATTTTCATATATTGGAAAACATTCACTTGCGCACTGCACACTGCACATCCAGATTGCCCCCGAGGTGGTACCCACCTTTGAATACATGTGAAGCGTGGTCAAAGTGCAAGGTGCACCATGAGAACGTGAATATTTTCCTATATATCTTATTTATGTATAATTCTTTTGGAACGTTATTACAAAATATTTCGCAGAAATTTCAAAGTGGCCAAAGCATTTTAGTTTGGATGGAAATCATATGGAGGTCAAAAAAAAAAAAAAAAACAAAGAAAGAAAGAAATTCTCAAACAAAGGTACTAAGCTTGGAGGGTCACTGATTGCGAAGGGGGTGGATTTTTCATAGGGCCTTTGCCACCTATTATGCAATCCGTAAGAGGTAACTCTCTGCAAAATGTGATATATATATGAGGCAACTCTGATTGGATTTATCTTGATTTTGGAGACGATCATCATGCAAAAAACAATGATAATCGACTTTGATTTGTGGGACTAACACTGTTTCAGCTTAGGATAAGCTAAGTTGCAGCTTAAGAGAGCTTGCCCTTATATATATATATTCGGATATGTGTATCATTGATGACACATGTCATACTTTCATTGGCTAAAAGAGGGGCATTTTTTTAGCATAACTATATGTTTTGTAGCGTAACTATATATAGGAGAATATTCATGTGCATCCATCCCTCACCATAGGGTGAGAGACACATAATTGGAAATCTTCATATGCAAAAGAGGAAAAGCCATATATGGTCATATACAGAAAAAAAATGTTCATGTGCAAAGAGGGAAAACCATGTAAGTGTCCCTCACCCTATGGTGAGGGATGGATGCACATGAATGTCCCACACACACACACACACACACACACACACACATATATATATATAGCTTAAGATAAAATCTCGTAAGCTCCTGCTTGTGGAGCCCACCTTTGGTCCATCCAAATGGACCAAACACAGGACCCCTCTAAATTGCACGTGTCCACCAACTTTCGGTCAAATCTGAATTTACTAGACCGTTGGATCGACTATGTATCGATCCGAATGGACTGTTGACCATTAAACTTTTGGGCCCATATGGAGATGACAGGAATCACGGTTGGGGCTGAGTTTTTGCAGAGAGGAATATATATATATATATATATATATTCATGTGCAACATAGTGGGCCAACGTTATGATACATCCGAACCATCTACATACATAAAACCTCCTTAAGTACACTAGATCCATTAAGTTTTCACCTATCCAAATTGATTGGACCATTGGATTGAAGGTCAAATTTTTTTTCTTTAATATATAGTCGTTAAATTTGTGGGCAACGAATGAATGGGTTAGAGGCATCGAGCCCAGACTTGATATACGGGTTCATCTAAGATGTCTCTTTCCATCCCCCCAAGTCCTATGATCATTGGGGCCCTACGTGGGCTCCCCTAAGTTTGTCCCTCACCATATGGTGAGGGAAGGATGACAGGAATATCCCCCTATATATAAAGGGCAAGGCTCTCCTAAGCTCAAGCTTAGGATACAATAAACTCAAGTATTTGGTGGGGCCCACCTGGGGACACACATGGGGATGGGGAGATTTCAAGGACTCCCTAGGACCCTCCTCTCTGTAAAAAAATCAGCTTCAACCGTGATTTCTATCATCTTCATCTGGGCCCCAAAAGTTTAATGGTCAAAAGTCCATTCGAATCGGTACACAGTCGATCCAACGGTCCAATAAATTCGGAACTGACCGATAGTTGGTAGACATGTGCACTTCAGGGGGGTTGTGTGTTTGGTCCCTTTGGATGGACCAAGAATGGGCCCCACAAGCGTAAGCTTACGAAATTCTCTCCTATAGCTTGAGCTTAGGAGAGCATATATATATATATATATATATATATATATGGGAGATGCTCAAATGAAAGCATCTCTCACCTTACTATGAGAGATAAAGTGGGGGCCCTCACATTTAAGTTGTTGGCATTGGATATGGATGTGAGGGCCCCCACCTTATCTCTCATAGTAAGGTGAGAGATGCTCTCATACGAGCATCTCTCTCTCTCTCTCTCTCTCTCTCTCTCTCTCTCTCTCTCTCTATATATATATATATATATATATATAAACTTTGCTTGTTTCTACTATCGGTCCAGGTCCAAATAAAGTAGGGAGGTTGAATTAGGTAGGTTGACAACCAACACAACTTTTGTCACAACTCAAACATGAAGACTAAGAAGCCGACCCTAACATAGTTGGACAATCCTTTGATGATGATGATGATGATGATGATATATGACATATCAAGTCCGGACATGCTCATCTAAGGAAATCGTGCATAGCCTTGTGGGGCCCACCCGAGGCCCCGTCAATTCATGGAAAGGTGGGGATTGAAAGATTTGGGAATGACCCACCTACGTGCAAAATCTCAAGCCCCATTCAAATCAATGTAAAGAACATGGGATCGGTGACATTGGTTGTGTGTGCATGGGAGGAAGGGGGGTATGCATATGGTTGGGTATCCCCCATTCAGATTGATCGCAGGAGAAATGTTCTGCTGGGGCATGTCCCATTCAGATTGATGAAGGGATAGATTTTCAAGTGGGCTATACGCATGCATGCTATTGAACCATGGGCTCCTGTCAAGAGTAGATAAAAATTAATGCCTCACGTTCTCTAATCTTGAGTTCGTGCAAGAAACATGCTCAGAATTTGTCAGATAATGACACTTCATCATGAAGAAATGAAAACAACTAAGCATTCAATATCCGGTGATTTTCACCAGTGAAGGAGACTGTTCCTGCATCTCTTGACCATCTAGGACTTGTTCTGTTAAGTGAGGCCTTTGGGATGTTATCTATCCAATAGAGAGAATCCACCAAAAGGTCTAGAACATACTCAAAGCCTGGAACGGTGGAACCACTATCTATGCCCTCAGGTCAAGAATCCTAAAACTGTTCATCCTAAAACTGTTCAACTGTAATAGCTCAGCAGGAAGCCAAATGAATATTTTAGTATCATTTTTAACGGAAGGGATGAATAAATCTTCCACAAAACTCAATATTTGACGAGTAGCATGAAAGAGCACTTCCCATATGGGATTGCCTATAGAAAGCGAATATTTTAGACACGCTGAAAATCAAACCACAATCATACCTGATGATCCCTTACGATTTCTGTCCATTTCCTCCTGTTGGAACACACAAAAATGAAACATCTAAATTAGATAGTGGCAATTTTTCATGTTACAATTTGCTCAAGGGTTTAGTTTGTATATGTTCAATTGATCAGACTAGCTTGGTGTGGCAGTTTATGTGAAACATGCGAATGCACACATCCATTCTAGGGTCACAAGTACAAAACTTGAGCATTTCATTGCATTTGAATAGCTGGCTGACATTGTCATGATCTACGTCTAACTGAGGTCAATTTTTAGCCTAATTCAAACTTCTATTATCATGAGTAACATTTTCTGCTGAGAACCAATCCTGTCCTGAAACCAGTAAAAAAAAGAGAACTGTACCCATGGATTTGTAGTAAGCACCATATTTGACACGTGGATCCCACCTATTCATGATCCCAAGATGGATGAATCCAATCACATATATTACTTCAACTGGAGGGAAACTTAAACTTGGACATGGAGGTTTTGCAAAATGGACGGGCTGGATTTCAGAGAGAGAGAGAGCCCCACATGTCAAATGAGGTGTTATCAGGACCTGATCATTTCTTTATCCTGTTCATAATATTTATAATAAGTTAAACAAGGCCATTTATGAAGTTAAGTCATTTTTTTCCAGATTTAGAGTTTCATTCAGTGATAGTATTCACAAGAGATGATTTCCTGTGTGAAGGCATAGAGAACAATGGATCATACGATGCGCTCAGTGTAAAAAAAGATGAACAGTATGGTTAGAACGAAATTCATGATTTGCAGTTTGTAAGTTACACAGCGAGCATCATCTTGACATGAGCCCACCATGTAGGGTGAGAAAATTCACATTTCCACTTCACTGGGTACAAAGTTCTTGGTTGGTTAGAAGTTGATGGCACATTTCTCCTTTCCTCAAGTTCCAAATCAGCAACTTTTAGGAAAAATCAATATAAATACACATATCCGATTCTAAAAATGCAAGTCATCAATGCACAACGATCTCAATCACCCCTTGGTATCTATCATTCGAAACCCAATCAAAAGCTGTTTTTTTTTTTGTGCCACACTTGGTATCTATCATTCAAAACCCAATCAAAAGCTGTTTTTTTTGTGTCACCCTTGGTATCTATCATTCGAAACCCAATCAAAATCAATCCCCACCCCAACCCAAAAAAAAAAAAAAAAATCACCCATGTAAGCCCCGCAGTACTGTCACCTATGATAATTGTTGCGCAGGAGATGGTAGGGGACCACTTGCATACAGATGGATCAAAGATCACCCTCATAGTGCCCATCCCAACTTAAATAGACACCCACCTCCCTGTATTATGAAGGCATCCAGGTTGGTCCCACAAGGTGGCATCTCATAATCTCACTTGATCACTGGCATCATTAGCATTTTCCCAGAATCCTAAAGAAGGACATAAGAAATAGCACAGGCTTCTAAAATGAGTTACTGACCTAGAGTACAAATAGATGTTACCATGGGTATAAGCAACACATCACAAGGCACATGGCACCAAATACTTAGGTCTCAAAACATCACCTGAAGCTTCTTGGCAAGATCCTCATGACTTTGTTGCACAGCAGATTTGCTGAGTGATTCCTTTGCAATGCTCAATCTATGAGAAACTTCAGCCTACATAAATACGAGAAAAAAATTCTTAATAGTTTTCTGGTTTGAAAAATATATTGCTGAGTTTATGGATTAGTCAGTCTTAAGCATAAATAAGGAATACTGATGGCAAGTGCTAATTGCAATTTGGTAATGATCAAACACAAATGTTGAGTGATGATGTGAATGTGGAATAGCTCTGACATGAGGTGTTCATTCAAGGATAAAGAACGTCAAAATAAACATGCAAAAACATGAGAGCTACCAGAGGCATTAGTGTTGCACTCCATGAAAACAAGCAAAGCCAACTGCAACTACCATTAGCTATGATGCCCAGATACGGACACAAGTACGGCTACAGGTACAAATACGGGGAACGAGGGTGCAATACAGCAACTTCAAAATTTTAGGATACAGATACGACATATATATATGGGGGATATTCAAGTGCATCTATCCCTCACCATTGTGGTGAGGGACACCCCTTTTTGGGAAGTCTCAAGTACAAAAGAGGGGTACAAAAGAAAAGTACTCCTCTTTTGTACTTGAAACTTCCCAAAAAGGGGGTGTCCCTCACCACAATGGTGAGAGATGGATGCACTTGAATATTCTCCTATATATATATGGTTTTAGGATAGGGATTTATTTTAAGTGGGTGGGATATTTATTTTATGGTTTTTCAACGAGGTGGGCTTGCTGGAAAGTGAATTTGGCTAGTGCCCATTTTTTATTAGAGTGAAATTTTGCTAAGGTCCTATTTCAAATTAGAGTGAGATTTGGCTAGGGCCCTACTCTTATTAGGATGGAATTTAGATATGCCCCATATTAACTTTTTTAAAAGTGAGATTTGGCTAGGGTTTGGATTGTTCCCCATCTATTAGAGTGAAATTTGACATTTTTTTACCGAAAAAAAAAAAGAAAATAATAATAAAAGGACATGGGCATTTGATCAATGATCCTTTTTTCTTTAATTAGGTGGAACCCAGGGTTGTGCCATGAATCCCAACCCACTCACTTCAAAAGGGTTGCCTTTCGAAATAGGGCATTAGCGGCCTCTTTTCTTTGTACAAGAAAAAGGGTCGAGAAGGAGAGAGGAGGAGGAGGTAGCGCCACCCTTTCCTCACCTTCGAGTGCCGCAATCTCATCGAGGCCGACAACTGGCAGCAATAGATCTGACCGGAAAGTTGCCGACATCCAGAACGAAGGCCTCGACGTTCATCGCTTGCACGACCTCAAACGACAAGAAGCCGCAGCAGATGTACTTCTTCAGGCATGCCATCTTCTTCTTCTGCTACTTTTTTCCCCTTTCTTTCTTTTGTGATGATGATGATGTATTGTTGTGGATTTCCCTAATCCTTTCTCCTCCTCTCCCTCTTTCTTCTTCTCGTTTAATTCATTAAGTGTAGCAGATTTTTCTTTCAGCCCTACCGTATCCGGAAATTTCTCACTGTATCCATGACGTATATTGCCGTATCCCGTACCCGGATCCATATCGTACCGTGTCAACACGGATACCATGGGTGAAATGCCGTATCCGGGTATCATAGACCATTAGGCTGATGCATCATTAACAGAGAGGAATAACGACTATGGATCTAGGCAGTAGGTTATTTAATATATAACTGAATTTGAAATAACTGCAGCCCCTTTATCTGCTCTCCACAATCATAACTACTACTATGCTTTGCATTTGCTAAATTGGGTTGTTCCGGCATTGGAAGGATAGATGCCCCACTTGCAGAAAGTGATGGCAAGTAGGACCTTGCCCACCATCTCAGTTTGTAAAGCATCTCTTCCCATAGGTTCTCAAGATAAGGTTTGGACTATTAGGAACGCGTTGTTGTTGTCGTCGAACGCCCATCCCATTGGTGGTCCTGGAGGTTGTCATGCTGGTGGATTATTTCGTCCCATCGGATAAAAAGATGGTCAATAATACAACCCAACTTGGTACACCACTTTTGGTGCAAAGTATGCATCATCAAGTATTCAAATTTCCCAAAAACCAACCCATTTTGTAATGTGCCCCCGTTGACATCAAGGTTCTACTAGCGGCCGCATTATCAGCTTTAGCGGTTGAGGCCGCTGCTATTTTGAAAATAGCAGCGCTTCAGTCTAAAACCTACTAGAGCCAAGCAATTTTAATTTAAAACTTACATGGTTCCAAGACACTAAAAAAACACAAGATTAACTGTTACATAAGACTTAAATTGGTTTGACCACTTAAAAATTTTGCACTGCTACGTATCGCCCACTACGTAACGTTTTGCCCACTAGCAACTATGCCCACTGCAACCACTATTTTGATCCTCGGTTGACATGAAAGTAGGGGTGAAAGTGGGCCGAGCCAGCTCAAAAGACAAAAGAGCTGAGCTAGGGCCTAGTAGGAGGCCCATTTGCTTAAAAGGGCCGAGCTCGGGCTTGATGAAGCCCGGCTCGTAAGCCCTAGGGCCTACATATATTAATACATATATTTTATATATATATGTACACTATACAATATATAATACATATATGATATAACATAATCCATAAATCCTACACCTTAATTTTAATCCAATATAAATAATCCCTAAACCCTAAACACTAAACCCTAAGCACTAAATAATCCATAAACCCTAAACCTAAGCACGAAACCTTAAACCCTAATTTTAATCCAATAGAAATAATCCCTAAACCCTAAGCACTAAATAATCCATGAAGCGTAAACCCTAAATCTAAGCACTAAATAATCCACAAACCCTAAACCCTAAACCTTTATTTTATGATGCTAGTCGAATACTTTATTTTATTCTATGATGCTATTGGAGTTTAATTTGATTTGTATTATTGTTGGAGTTTGATAATGCTCATCTACATTAACATTGAACTATTATAGAGTGTTGGAACTGGGCTCCCTTTGCTTTTATGGAGTCTTTCTTATTTTAGTTAATTTTATTGCTGCAATCCAAATTATGGGAATAGGAATATGGGATGAATGCATGCATTTGACCATTTTTGTTCTGGTTTGCATATGCAGATTTCTTTGAATTCCGACAGGATTTTTTTTTCCTGAAAATATTTTCTTTCAGCTAGTGTGCTATATCATTATAAAATGGGCCGGGCTCACGAGCGAAGCCTAGGGCCTCAATCGATCCGTGCTCAAAGGGCCGGCCCTAAGGCCTCATAACTTAATAAGAGTTGAGCCCGAGCCAGGGTTTTTGAGGCCCTCTCAAGCTCGGGCCGAGCTAGGGCCGACTGAAAAATACTAGGGCCGAGCCTAGGGCCTCTCAAAGCCCGGCTCGGCCCGGCCCGGCCCACTTTCATCCCTACATGCAAGAAGATCTACTACTCTGCAGCCATGAAATCAAGCCCATAGCATAAAATAATAGAATTACCTGGAAGTAATTACTCACCAATTGTTCTCGTCACAGATACAGACAACTATTATAACAGTCCCATGTGTAATGCAATGGCAGGAACTTCTGACATGTTCCCCTTCGTCTTTTCCCAATCCTGAATTGTTTCCCTTTTCCCAGTAGAAATGACTAGTGCGTAGATACTTCCACCATGCTAAGGTTAATCGAGAATATTTCAGCCATCAGTTCAACTTTCTTGTTGTCGGGAACTTTACCATCAACTTTCTAATCCAATTAAGTCATTATAATCATGGTTCCCTTGGAATTCCAAAATATCAGCCTTCATGCCTATGAATTTCTGTTTATATCTTTCGGGATGGTAAACTAGCATTTTGCGGCGTCATCTTAAGCCCAGTATTGGATGGAAGATTATGAGGGTCTATACCCACACCAAACTCAAGCTAATAACCAAGTATGGTCCTGAGTGTCAGATTGTGATCCGGGTCTACAGCACTGCACATAAGTTAATTCAGATTCCATTCTGTGATGTTTGTCCTTTTGATGCAGGACAGACTGATGGTCCCCATGTGTCGACCAGCCGAGTGGGCTGGGCCCAAAAGACTGACTCACTAGATGGATGGGCTGGGCCCATTAGCTGGTCAACCAATGGGGACCATGTTTCTGTCCTGCATCATCTTCACCAAGTTTCCATCAAGAGACCCATGCCAGAGACAATTTTAGACAATTTTTCAATGGTTTCTTGCACTCGTTTCATTCCGTCAGGTTTAGAAGCGTTTGGAGGCAGAGTTTTGGGTAATTCACTAATTCTTGAATTTGGAAATTGAAGCTTGATTAGGGGACTAAATAATAACTTTTAACTAAATATTAGTTTAGAGTTTTGTTAGGTTCTGGGTTTGGGTCAAATTCGGACAAAAAATTGGAGGATGGCACAAGTTTCGTACGATGTAATTTGGGAGAGCATTCAAACCCAAGCATTGCAGATAGGTAACTAAGAGGTGTCAAAGCAAGAGGCAACCAATATGAATGACTTCGGACTACAATTAGTAGCTTCATTCATTCAAAGGTGAGAACATACGAAATTTTTTACTAGTTAAACAGCAGGGACTCAAATGCAGTGTAGAGAACAAGTGAGGACTGAACAGGCAATTAAAGGAAAAAGAATGCGTCATTGAAGGAATTAGATTGTCAATATATTGATAAGGAAAGGAAAACGTGATGCAGGCCAGATCCATGGTCGGCCAATCCATTGATTAATAAAATTTCTTCCTTTGAGGATTTCTCTTTGGTTGTGTCTGTGGTGTGAGACCAGACAGTTTTGGATCCCATGGATCGCTATCCCTAAGCCTTTGGCTTGGAGTTTAGCCCATTGGCTATCCTCCTCCTTTCCCGCGCTACTTCAAAACGGTCATTGATCAATGAAAACAATTGCATGGAATGTAAGGAACGGGGAGAAAAGAAAAGAGGGCTACAATTTAAAAAATGATGCACAGGAAAGAATTGATTTAAAATGGATTCAAGAATGAAAATTGGCCGAGGTATCTCAACATGTTATAAGGGAGATATGGGGATCTAATGGGTGAGGGTGCACATTTCAGTAGCAGCAGCAGGAGGTACAACTATCATGTGAAACACAATTTGTTAGCAGAAGCAGAAATGAAGCTGAGAAATTGTCAGGACATTGGAAAGGAAAATGGCAGTTGATCAATGAAAATGACTACGTGGAACAAACTGAGAGGAAAGAAAAAAAGGGCTGCATTTGAAATTAATAGAGAGAAGAATTGATTTAACGTTGATTCAAGAATCAAATGACAGAGGTATCTCAAGGGTTATAAAGGACAATACGGAGATATAATGGGCGAAGGTGGACCTCTGTACCTTCAGAAAGAGCGGCGGGAGGTACGAGTCGTATGACCATTACCTGGAACAAAAGTTTGTGTGGGTTAAAAAGTTTATATTCTTCAAAGATATGGGAAGCCCAGCACAGATACGCGAGTCAGGTTAAACTTTTCCTAATCACTCACCCGTTTTCATAAATTCAAAGTGAAGTAGGGTATGAAACCCCTTAGATTCCTCACTCGGTTAAGCTATCCAGGATTTCAAGAGATGGTAAAGGTGTGGTGGACCACATTTCCAGGTGCATGGTTGGGCAGATGTTAAATTTTCCAGGAACCTCAGAATGTTGAAGGAAAAATCAAGGCTTGGGACAAGGAGAGATATGGTAGAATTGAAGACAAGAAAACTTCAATTGAAGAAGTTGAGAGATTTTTCCGACAAAGAAATTTATTACCATATATGAAGAGTGGGATTCATTTGAAGAACTTAAAGATATATCCAACGCAGTGAAGGGGAGAGAGAGAAAGGAAAGGAAGGGGGGGTCAAAATGTGAAATGGGAAGGCCCGTTCTCTTGGCTCCAACGCGCAAGTGAAAGAGGAAGGAAGGGGTACTAATGTCTTATCATGTTGCATATATGAGAGAGAGAGAGAGAGAGAGAGAGAGAGCTCACCCATCTACATTATGGGTATTTAGCAGAAAACTTTCTTGGAGAAACCCAGCAGAAATTAATCACTGTTCCAAAACTATCTTGGGTAGACGATGTGAACTTGTCCAGTTGTCTGATCATTCACTATTATCATAAACAGAGAGTTTTTTAGTAATTTTCATTTCATTAAGTTCTCAAGGCCCTGAGTCACGAAAGTATATTCACTGAGCATCCTGCTCACAAGAGAAAATAGCCCGCTACATCATGGTTTTAAAAAATACAGTGTCTCCATGGGGGGCTGACTAAAAACTCCCCATGTTTCTTTGGCCTTATTACCTAATTTTCTATCGGGAGAAGCTTTGCGGGACTCTTGGCAACATTCGCATTGATTCTGGAAGATCAAAACCACATTTCTAAAACATCAAAGCACTAAAAGGTAGGAGGCAATATAGTTATCAGAATCCTATGATTTGTATCCCAAATCCTAAGGAAAATTATTCGTATATCTATGCAACGAATCCGATTTACAAATGAATCTTAGGATTCATGTGTGAATCTTACGATTCGATACTCGTTTCATCGAATCTTATTATTCAAGTGAGTCAGCTGAGTGAGAATAGCTACAATTGATAAGTTAACATTAACAATCTTTTACCTTTTGTCTTTCTTTCTTTCTTTTAGTGTTTTTACTTCTAAAAGGTTATTTAATACCTAATAAAACCTCTTAATAAGATTTTTTGCGGCATTTGAATAAAGAACAAGCATTTAATTAAAGTGTTTGATTGTACGTATGGTGCTTGTCTATATCTTCTTTTATTAAATCTTTTTTTTTCTATGAACACTTTCTTAACTTCAAGAGATATCCTATTGTGTAAGATTGATGATTTGGATTTTACCTTTACTTATATATTTTAATTTAAAGAGAACAAAATATAAATATATATTCATAGCTTAAACTTAATTAACTATTTACATATATCATTTATTATATATTGATATATGTCATGATGTTCTTGATATAATTGTATGAAAGACTTATTTGTCATTGTATTTATATTACTATAAATGGGAAAAGGGATTGTTACGAATAAATACTTTTTTATTTTTTATTGTAATTTTTTATTATTTTTATTTTTATTAAAAAATAAAAAAATCCTACAATTCACTATTCGATTCATGGGTATGAACGATTTGCAATATGATTCCGATTTTTCAAAACTATGGGAGGCACCAACCATCCGGCTGAGTGAAACATAAATGTATGGTGGGTGCCTATATCTACTTAAAAGTCTTACAAACATTATTCATAAATAAAACATAACAAGTCATTATTTTAGATTCATAGAACATAATTTTTTTTTATAATAACTTCTGGTATGTTTTATAAAGGTTATTGGACTTCTTTTCTTTTTATTTTGGGGGGGGGGGGGGGGGGGCGCGCGAACCCTCAGTCATCCAAGTCTCACTCGACTCACTCAAGTAGACTTGATTCAAGGATGATAGATCCCACACACCACCACCATCACCCACGCCCACATACATGAGGAAAAACCAAAGTACGAGCTGCATTCAACTAAAAGTCTTAAGTAGTCCGACCCATCAGGAGGCTACAAGTCAATATTTGTAGAACAAATGAAAACCTGCAAAAACCGAGTGGCAACATGTTTACATAAAATCATTAAGAAACTTTCACCCTAGTGAAAGGCCCTAGTGTTTGGTATTATAATGATAATCACAAAGAAAATCGAGGAAAAGATTCAACAATTTTCAAAACATTTAGCTACATGAATAACGAGTTCAAGGATTATGAAGCATACCAAGCACCTGTCGCAAACCCGAACTGGTTGAGCTTGCTCATCAGTAGTTAGAGCAATTCTACCTTGGGTACACTTGTCACAGAATATATCTCCACAATTCCGGCAGTGATGCTAAACACAAAGCAATTGCAACCAAAATCTCAACATATGTTGCAGCAACATACAAGAAATTGATAAAGAATCAGCTGATCAAAGAAGTTGGAAAAAGACAAAATAAAGACTGTCACCCTGCGGACAAAAGGGCCAAAATCAGTTCCACATGCTGTACATTTGGTCGCTGCTTCATCTGGAACCTGGAGGAAGAAAAACATACGATGTTCAAATCATATACAAACCAGCAACATTCTGCTAGTCATGAGATGGAAGCAATCAAGAAATTCAAGATTTCAGTTATACCACACATGAGAGGAAATTTTTTAGTCAAAAGAGTTCGTAACAGGATAGAAGATCTTTCAGCTATGCTAAAATTGTATTTTAGTCACAGCATTAAATATTATTTCACGGAAGTATACTGAAAAGGTGAAGCATACGTGATGGCAACTCCAAGTAGAAAAGTAACTTTTTCATGAAGCAAGAGTGTGTATCATTTAGAGAGATGGAAAGAATTTTGAAGAGATGTGCTGAATGCAGTGACCTTCTTGGTCGACTGTTCTTCTCATTATAAAGGGGATGAAATCCCTAATTACATGTAATTATCACTAATCAGATCCTAAAAAAACCGTTTTACAAACTAAGAAGCTTTGACTAAGTAATATATGAAGTCTGGGCCCAGAATGGGCCTGGGCTTGCTTGACACCCCCCTCAAATTGATGCTGGGGAGTCATAAAGCAGCAATTTGGAAACAAGAAATTGATGTCGAGGCCGAGGAAGTCCCTTTGTGAAGATATCTGCAAACTGAAATTCTGTAGGGACATGAGGAAGACTACTGACATCACGCTTATATTCATCTTGGATAAAGTGGCAGTCAACTTCGATATGTTTGGTGCGTTCATGGAAGACGGGATTTTCATTGATTCGGATAGCCCCATTATTATCGGCATGCAATGGAGTAGGAGAGGTTTGAGCGAACCCGAGTTCCGAAAGAAGTCCCCGTAACCATAAGATCTCAGAACAAGCAGAAGACATTACCCTATATTCAGCTTCCGTGGAAGATCGGGACACCCGTTCTTGTTTCTTGCATTTCCAAGAAACGAGAGAAGTTCCAAGGTACATGCACCAACCAGTAGTAGAACGGCGTGTTTCTTGACAGCCTGCCCAGTCAGCATCCGCATAAGCGGTCAGATGAAGAGGATTATCCTTTGGATAATATAAACCACGAAGGACAGTTTTTAGCAGATAGCGGATAATGCACCTCACAGCTGTCAAATGAAGGTGTCGAGGAGCTGTCATGAACTGACTCACAAGATGAACAGCATAGGATATGTCAGGTCTAGTGATGGTGAGATAAACAAGACTTCCAACTAGACGCCGGTAGGTATGAGGATCAGGAAGAAGATCGCCATCATCTTTACTCAACTTGAGATTTACCTCTACAGGCGTATCAACAAGTGAAGAATCATGGAGGTCAGCCAACTCGATAAGATCTGATGTGTATTTGTGTTGATTAACAAATAGACCTTTGGGAGATTGATGTACCTCTAAGCCCAAGAAATAATGCAATGGGCCCAAATCCTTCATACAGAAGGAATCCCTGAGAGAAGCTTGGAGAGATTTGATCATACCATCATCCGGGCCAGTGATAATAATATCGTCAACATATACGAGAAGCACAGTAACACCAGTAGATGTGTGGCAGAAAAAGAGAGATGTATCAGAAGGACTCTGGGTAAAGCCACTCTCGCGTAAGCGACCCTTGAAGGTTTCAAACCATGCCCGAGGAGCTTGCTTTAGACTATAAAGCGATTTGCGCAGGCAACAGACAGACCTCTTTGAGGGAGAAGGGACACCTTGTGGTCTCCGCATATAGACTTCTTCTTGCAGATCCCCATGGAGAAATGCATTTTTGACATCCATTTGGTATAAAAGCCAGGATTTAGAGGCAGCAATGGCGAGAAATAACCGAACAGATGTCATTTTTGCCACAGGTGCGAACGTTTCCTCATAGTCAATGCCATACTCCTGTCTGTTTCCGAGTGCCACAAGTCTAGCTTTGTGTCTATCCAATGACCCATCAGATTTAAGCTTGATCGAGTAGATCCATTTGCAACCAATGGGTTTAACTGCTGAAGGACACTCCACAATATCCCAGGTGTGATTCTGATCCAATGCATCCAATTCCTCCTTCATGGCCTGGTTCCAGCAATCTTATTGGACAGCCTGCAAATAAGAACTTGGGATAGAGCTAGAAGATAGAGTGGTCATCAAAGAAGTATGGATAAATCCATACCGATCAGGCGGTCTAGAATTTTTGGAGGAGCGACGTAAGGTAGGAGTAGTTGTGGAACCATTTGTCGGTGGAGGATTAGGGGGAGGGCCATCTGCAGTGGGAGGTTTCTCCCGACGGTGGTATACAAAAGCAGGATTAAACCTAGTAACAGAGGTTTGATCCGAAAAACCTGGTAAGAGAGCTGGTGAAGAGGGATGAGGACAGTCCATGTGAGTTTGGAAGAAATATTGATTTTCAAAGAAAATAACATTTCAAGAAACCCTGATACGACGACCAATGGGATCATAACAAACAAAGCCTTTTTTATTAGTGGCATAACCCAAAAAAGCACACCTGCGAGATTGTGCTGTTAGTTTCATTCTTTCTGTGGGAGGTAGATGAACAAAGCAAACACAGCCAAAGGTATGTAGGTGATCCAACACAGGATGATGACCAAACAATTTAAAATGAGGTATTAAATGAGCAATGGTATGTGATGGAAGGCGGTTTATGAGATAGACAGCCGTGGTGAGATCTTCAGTCCAAAAACGAGGGGGAACGGATGCT
Source organism: Umbellularia californica (assembly GCA_028538565.1). NCBI lineage: Eukaryota > Viridiplantae > Streptophyta > Magnoliopsida > Laurales > Lauraceae > Umbellularia > Umbellularia californica. The sequence continues at coordinate 59,213,550 of JAPQWN010000007.1, forward strand.
TCAATCAGAAGAGTTCTAGTGACATCAACAAGATGTCTGTTTGCCGTTCCGCCACTCCATTTTGTTGTGGAGTATACGGACAGGTACGTTGAGAAATGATTCATTTATTGTTTAAAAAGGATTTAAAATCCTTAGAAACATACTCCCCCCTGAGTCTGAGCGCAAAGTTTTAATGCATTTAGAGAATTGGTTTTCAACATATTGAACAAAAAATTTAAATGCATTAAGAACATCAGACTTTGAATGTAATAAATAAATCCAAGTAAATCTGCTGTAGTCATCAATGAATGTTACAAAGTACTTGAAATGACTCTGTGAAAGGGTCGGAGCAATGCCCCAAACATCACTGTGAATTAAGTCAAAACATGTAGTGCCCCGTGTGTTAGAGTTTGGAAAGGGTAAAGTTTTACTCTTTCCTAATTTACAAGCATCACATTCAAAAGAAGCAGAATCAACAGGTTTATTTATTAATCCAGATTGAAAAAAAGTAGACATTGTAGAAGCATTCGGATGACCAAGTCTATTATGCCACAATCGAGAATTATTCTGAATGAAAAAACAAAATAACTGATGTAAAGTTTTATCATGAATAAATGAAGACACTGGTAAGGAAAAAAGTCTTCCACGCTTAGGCCCCCTCGCGATCACTTCACCCGACTCCTGGCCCTGCACAACACAACCAGTAGAAGAAAATGAGACATTGTAATTATTTTCAACAAGTTGACCCACAGAAACCAAATTGGTAGCAAGATGAGGAGAAACTAAAACATTGGTTAAGGGTAAGGGGCCAGGGGTATCACCAACAGAGGTAATGGGAAGATGATCTCCGTTGGCAGCTTGAACCATAAGATGACCAGTGTAAGGAACGAGATTTTGTAATTTTATGGGTGAAGAGGTCATATGGTTACTTGCACCAGAATCTAAGTACCATGTATTAGAAAGAGATGACTCAGTACCTGCGATGTTCATGGATGCCAAGGCATTGATAATCATTTGGTTTACCATCTCAGGGGTGAGAGGAGCTGGGGATGCAGATTGCGTGGAGGAACCAAGTTGTGAGGAAGAATCATACGTCATAGCACTGAATTCAGAGGATGCATATCGAGGAGTGGTGACTATGTAAGCACTGGGAGCTGATGGCACTGTGTAAGGACCAAATGTGCGGGAAGTAGAATTGCGACCCTTCTTCCGACATTCATCAATGACATGACCAGTGGCCTTACAATATCGGCAGATCTTGGCCTTGCATTGATTTGCATAGTGACCATATTTCTTGCAGTTATGGCACTGAACTTTAATGATATCCCGGGGAGATGGTCTGGTGGTAGCAGCATAGGCAAGCGGAGCCTCAGTAGAACCCTGTTGTTCCAGAGTAGTTTTCGTGACCAGACGCTGTTCTTCCCGCAGAAGCTCCTAAAGACAGTCATCCAAGTTGGGAAAAGAAGCCCTGCTCATTAAGTTAGATCGAACTGTCTCAAACTCCCTACGAAGTTTCATAAGAAACTGATCCCGATGGCTACTTTGCTGTAAGGGAAGGAGTTCAGGTAGGAGTGCGTCAGACACCGTGGCAAACTTAATCTCATCATATTCTGACCACAGTCGGCGAAAACCATTGTAATACTCCTGAATAGACTGGGTGCCTTAAGTGAATTGAGAAATGTCAAGTTCCAATTGAAATTGACGGGCAGCATTGCCTTGTTGATAGATCTTCTTAAGATAATCCCACATTTCCCTGGCAGTTTTGCAAGGTCGGAGGTTGAGGATAAAATGGGGCTCAACCAAGCCCAGCAACCAGGTTTTGATTTTAGCATCCTTAGTTTTCCAAGCTAAAATCTTTTTGTCATCTTCCGCCGATATAGGTTCAGATCCATCAATATATGCCCAGAGTTCCTTGCCTTCTAAGTAAATTTGAAATTGGAAGGCCCATGAGGTATAATTGTTTCCATCAAACCTAACCATTTTAATTTCAGATTTGTCCATGATGAGCAGACAAAATAAACAAGAATAGAGAACAGCCGGACTAGAAAAAATTCTCACAGTTGCTGTATCTAGAAGAAAAATGAAATTGTCTCCAGGCAACAGTAGACCAAAAAAGGCATGACCACAGTGCAGACATCACACAGCACAGTACTGTAGCATAAAAAAACAGCCAGAACAAAAAAAAAAAAACGCACAACAGAGTGCAAGTCGTCCCTGTCGTTCAGTGGGTAGATTCCCACATGTGCCCCAGCAAATGATCAATGGCCAGATCAAAGGGTGGGGATGGAAGGGTGGACTATTTTCGCACCTAATGGAAGTGGTGCCAGGCAGAACCAACAGGAATCCAAAATTCTGGAAGGCTGAGATGAAAACAAGTTGATAAAAGTATAAAACTGAATTTCCACAAAAATTAGTAGAAGGCCTACCTCTGATGATCCATAAATCTTGAAAAAATGTCCAGAAATAAGAAGAGACCCAAGCGACCAAGATGAGCTGCTTCCGCTGATATGAGGTTGATGATCGCAGGTGGGCCACGGCTGATCGGAAATGATCAGGGATGATCACAGACGATCAGGTGGCAGAAAATGTCTTCCAGTGAAGAATAGGTGTTGGATAATGAAGAAGATGCACAAATAGAGACAATGCAATCGAACCAGTGCACAGATCTGCACTAAAACTGACTGACGACCATTCCGTCAGTATGATTCCATAAACGGAAGCCCCACCAGATCATCATAGGACAGATCAGAGGTCAGGGATGAAGGTACAGCATATTTTCGCAAGTGAGGGAAGAAGATTCAGCCAAAAATAACCAAGATCCTTGATTTTGGTCGACCGAGATGAAATCAGATCGAGAAATCTGACGTACCACAAATTGCGATGGAAAACCTACTTCGGATGGGAAATAAATTCCTGAAAAATCACCATAAATACCAGCAATTCCAGTCAACCAACATGGTCTGGTTCCGCTGGGTTGATGAAGAAGATCTCACGTGGGCCACGCCTGATCGGAGATGCACTGAGTGCTTCCAAACGTGGAAGATGTCTTGAATGATCTAGATATCAAGGCTCTGATACCATATCATTTAGAGAGATGGAAAGAATTCTGAAGAGATGTGCTGAATGCAGTGACCTTCTTGGTCGACTGTTCTTCTCATTATAAAGGGGATGAAATCCCTGATTACATGTAAGTATCACTAATCAGATTCTAAAAAAACTGTTTTACAAACTAAGAAGCTTTGACTAAGTAATATATGAAGTCTGGGCCCAGAATGGGCCTGGGCTTGCTTGATAGTGTATGGCCAAATTTTAGGAACTCATACTATAGAACAGGCCTAATTATACTTAGAAAAATTGAATCGATCAAATGGCACTTTAATCCGTTTTTCTAAGGGCCCAATCAACGGAGTTGGATTGAGACATAATTTTGATGGTCAAAATGGGTCCAAAATAAACACCAAAATTAATTATAGATGTTCTGAATTAATTGGAAGTGGCTAGGAATTTATAGGACCCATTTGAATCATCCAATGAAGCCCATTTAAACTTAGAAAGGCCAAATAGCCCTCGAAATAGGGACTGCCTGTCAGTGGGTTTGAACCAACTGCCCAAGCCCTATCCACAAGAGACAGAAGACAGGGAGTCTGCCAGTGCCTGAGTTATAGCTTTAGCAGGTAGCCGGCCCCACCAGTGGGGTCCACTGATGCAAGATAGCATGTCGCCCAAAGAAGCGTGCATATCTGGTATTTGGAACTTCCGGATGGTTTTTTTTCACTGCTACAAGGACTTCTTGATTTAGGATTTGTTAGGGATAAAATCTCGTGAGATAAGAAGACAAGTTGGAATGTCTCACGCATAAGAAAACTTGCAGATGTCCTTTCTATGTCAGTTGTTCCTTTAACTGAATATAATTAGGATGCTTTCTTTAAGGATTGATGGATAGTTGTGATTGAATCAAGGATATAGGGATTAAGTGTGTTGGTATTCAGGGATGGACCTAGGAAATTGAACTTGGGGGGGGGGGGGGGGGGGGGTGGAGGCGGTGGGATTGGCTTTATGTAAAAGGAATATTGGGGGAAGAAGCAAAAAAAAAAAATTATATATATATATAAAATTTCTAAAATTTGCAGGGGGATTCTTAAAAGATTTAACTTTTTTCAGATATGGGTGGGGGCTTCAGCCCCCAGACCCTTATACCTGGGTCCGCCCATGTTGGTATTATTTAAAAGCATGCAAGGGAGATGTTCAATACAGTTTTGTTATCTTTCCATTATTATCAATAAAAACAGCCAATTATGCACTTTTCTCTTCCCTTCTCCTTGGAACAAGCTCCCAACAAATAAAAGATCAACAATGGATTGGAGCGTTGATAGGTAAGCAAAATCTACTGTTTTTCATTGTGTTAAATAGGATTTGTTGTTAATTTTATGATTTGGGGTTTTCTGTTCACTATCAATCGGATTTGGCTAAACCTTGACTGCATTAATTCAGGATGAAGAGAACAGTATGCTCTTGCTTTTGGCAAAATTAATGGGAGAAACGAAGGAAAAATGCAGTTGCTTCAGGAGATAATCATTATTGTCAAAATCCTACAATTCGTATTGAATTCTATGGAAAATTATTCATATCCATCCAACAAATCCCATTTCCTAGTGAATCTTAAGATTCGTGTGTGAATCTTACAATTTGATACGAATTTCTTTGATTCTAATGATTCAAGTGATTTAACTTATAATTTTGGGGAGGTTTTAGAAATGAATAAGGAACATGCGTTCAACTAAAGCGTCCAACTGTACATACAGGGTTTGTCCTATATTCTTTTTCTTCTCCTTCTTCCTCTTCTTCTTCTTCTTTCTCCTCTTCCTCTTCTTCTTCTTCTTCTTCTTCATGCACACTTTTTTAACTTTAGGAGACATCTTAACATGTAATATTGATGATTTTGACTTTATTTGATTTTTTTTTATTTAAAGAGAACAAGAACTATTGCAAGTTATTTTTTTCTTTCCTAGTAACATTGATATTTTAAACATCTTTAACTACTTTTACACATCATTTATGATGTATCAATAATTTACTGATGTTACTTATATGATTGTGCCAGTCTTATTTTTTATTGTATTTATGCTGCTATAGATGAAAAATCGATGGATTATGAATAACTGTTCTTTTTCTTTTTCATCATCATCATCAAAAAGCCTTGTCCCAACTATGTTGGGGTTGGCTACATGAAATATGTTTCTACATTCCAATCGATCCTAAGCCTAATCCTCAAATAAGATGCACTTCTTCAGATTTATTGTTATGGCTTCCATCCATGTCCTCTTTGGGCTACCCTTTCTCTCTAGTGGGCCATCAACCTACATAGAAAAATGTTTCCTTACCGGCATCATTCCTGGCTTGTGTTGGACGTGTTCAAACCATCTCAAAAAGGTTTATCTTATTTTATCACCTATTGATGCCAAGGATGAAAATAGCGGTAGCGGCAGGCCGCCAAAACACTACGTAGCGGCGTAGTGGTGCGATTTGGAAAAATCGTTAAAAAAATATGAAAAAATTCTAAAAAATCTAGAATATTGGAAAATTAGAGAAAATGTATTTTTTTTGCAAAAGTAACTAAGGTAAGGGGGCGTAGCGGTCCCCTCACTGTATGAGGTCCTGTATCGCTGTATAAATAAAAAATAATAGTAATGATCATTTTTTTCACATGTGTTCAAGTTGCTTAGTTATGCTAACTTAGAAACTAATGAAAGGCTTATAAAAGAAAAAACTATGTCATGAAGTTAAGACTTAAGAGTACCTAGAGAAAAAAATGCATCTACCAAAGGGGGTGTTTAATAGGATGTACTTAGAGAAGAATCATTGAGAATAACTCTTTGTATCAACTGTAATTCGGCGAGATTATGTGCTTTTTTGTGTTCTTTTAAACATAAAAGGGTAGAAGAGTTGTGTAGAAATGTTATTTGGAGAGAAGAAGAAAATAAATAAGTCTTATTATGCATTTTTTAAAAATTTGGAAAGTAGGAATTTTTCTCACCCCGTAGCGGACGTAGCGGCTGCTACGGGTGCGACGGCCGATAAATCGGCCGTAGCGTAGCGGTGGCGGCCGCTACGGCCGATGTAGCGTAGCGGCCGCTATTTTCATCCATGATTGATGCTACCCCTAAATGCTATCAAAAGTGCTAATTTTTTATTCTATCAATCCTTGTTTTACCACACATCCACCTTAGCATTCTCATCTTCACTACACTGATTTTGTGCATGTGTTGCTTCTTGATTGACCAACATTCTACTCCCTAGATCATAGGTGGTCTAATCATTGTCCCATATAATTTTCCCTTCAATTTTGTTGGTATGCGCCGATCACAATGTACGCCAAAAGCAAGTCTCCACTTCAATCATCCCGCATTTTATCCTATGTCCAACATCTTTCCCAATCTTTCTATCCTCACAAAATATCGAGCCAAGGTATCGGAATGAATCTCCTTCAGGTATCTCTTGAGCTTCAATTCTCATAGTAGTTTTAGCTCTTTATACACACCCACTGAAGTTGCAATCCACATATTCTGTCTTTGTACGACTTATTTTAAAGCCATTGGAACTAAAGCCTCCCACCATCTCTCAAATTTTTGGATTCACACCATCTCGTGATTCATCCACCAATACTATATCATCTATAAACAACATATACCAAGGTACCTCTTAAATATGATGAGTTAACTCATCCATAATCAGTGTTGAACTCTTTTTCCTTTTTGATTTAATTTTTTATTTTTCATTTTTATAAGAAAATAAAAAAATCCTATGATTCACTATATGATTTGATTGATCCACTTGAATGATTTGCAATACAATTTCAATTTTTATAGCAATGGAGAAAATACAATTCAAAAAAAAAAAACCATGGAGAAGGGAGGTATTGTTGGTTCTGAAAATGGGAATTTGTTTGGATATGAGATCCAACCATTAGATGCTTCAAATTTTGGGGTATCATATACTCTGAATCTTCTAGTAGTAATGGTCGATCTCCACAGACGAAATCAATATGTGGTACCTCAATGACTTGATCTCCTTCGTTAACTTCTTGAACAACATCTTTCTCTTCAAAAGACCTTATTGGCTTTTCCGAAGGTGATACCACATTTAAATCCATCAGTTGGGTAGTTGGCTTGCTAACTGCTTCCAACTATTCAATGCTCTTCTCTTCCATTTTCGCTTCACCTGCTTGCATCTTTTGATCAGCTTTGCTAGAAGGATGAGACTCAGGTTCATTTTCTTCCAATTCATCTGAAGTATAATTATTTGCAGGAGTGTTGTTTGTTACTTCCTCTGAATTTATTGTGAAATCATTTATTTCCTGCTTTTGCTCCATGATATCAGCCCTAACATGTTCCACAATTGGTTCCACAACATGGGCTTCTGTGGTTTGCAGAGACTTCTCTTCTTGCATCTTAGTTTTTCAGGGGCGATAGCGTTTTATCAAGCACTCAACACAGATCGCTTCCCAAAATGCACCATTCATATCTTTGCATTCCTTTTTTCATATTCTTCAATATGCTTGGTTGCAAACCATTGCGAAAGTGATTGAAATCAAGTGGATCTCCCAATTCACATAAATGATGTAGCCTTTCAAATTCATTGGCATATTCATCGATTGACAACGTTCCCTGCGTCAAATTAATACACTACTCAAAGAAGTCTTTATTTGCATAATACCTTTCCCCATATTTGATTTCATGTCGTACTTTTAACCCCTTTTTTATTTCTTTAAGCTCTTTGTTGGTTTCTTTAAGCCCTCTGTTGATTTCAAGAAGTTGCAATTCCATATTGGCTGACAATTCCATATTAACTTGATGCAAAGACTCAAAATTTTAGTGCTCTTCAAAATTAAAATTAGACTGACCGGATGTGTAGATCCCACTAATTGGAGTTCACAGGTAAAGACGGATTGTCAATCAAAGTCCAGATAGAGAAGATATCATTGATTGAAGCTCAACGATTGAAACTAGCCTGAATATGAGGCCCACTCTCACACTTTGTTGCTACTGCTCTACTCTCTGAAGAGTTCTGACACGATGCAGGCTGATATGGGTCGTGTTTGACCTGAGCTCGAGCCCACCAGCTGGGTCAGACTTGACTGGGTTATGATGTGGCCTGCTGTGGATTAGATTTGATATGCGGATTTGGTCTCTTTGGGACAAATCTGGCCCGAACTACAACTTGGCCTGAAATCACGAATTGCCCCAGCACGCGTTACTGGAAGGGGACCACATGCAAAAGAGAATCCTGCTCTTGGGTCTTGGAATAGACAAACTAATGAAGAAAAGGGTCCTCTTGCAATGGCTGCTCTAGCGAAGAAGATCCTCTTGCTCTCATTGCTGTTTAAAGGTGGAAGACGATGGTGATGTTGGAGTGCCGAAGGTGGTGGTGCTGGCAAACCAAAGTCCCAGGTACGTTCTTTTTTTTTTTTACTGCTGCCGTCTTCTCTTTCTTCTGTTCTTTCTTTGTTGGTCTCTGGTCTCCCTTGTTTTTTTTTTTTTTTTTTTTTTTTTTTACACTGAAATTGGGAAGATGGGTGTGGGGTTAGGACTGGGTTTGGATGTTGGGTTTGGTCGGGAATGGATGGGTTCAGATTTGGGGATTTTCTATGTGGATGGTGGCGCTTTGTTGATGATTGGGATTATACGGTTCTGGTGGTGTTCAATTACTGGGAATGTGGAGAAAAGGGTGTTTGGGCATTGGGTTTGGTATCAGTCAAAGGGGATTTGGAGAATCTGGTTTTAGGGTCTATGACAGAGATGGTTCTCTGGTTGGGTCTCGGCAGGGAAGGGTTTTCGGGTGGACGGGTTGGGGGGCAGTGGTTCTGGTTATGCCAGATCTGGGTTGTGAGACTGTGGAATGGTGATGACCGGCGGGGGATGATGGATTGCCGATGGTCGAAACAAGGGATGATGGATTGCCGATGATCGAAACCGGGTGGATCAAACTTCGTCTCTGATACTAACTGGTGCGAAGCAGGGTGCGGGTGCAGGTAGAGATGGAAAGACTAGAGATGAATTGTGGAAGGGATAGATCAGGCCTTCGCCTGGAAATTGGCCTCACGCCAAACTCCCCATCACAGGCGAGAAAGAAAAGATAACTTCGACAGCCCCAAAATCACTCGAAGAAAGTTTCATTAATCATTAACTGAGGAACCTAGAGGCTTTACAATGCTTATTATAGGAAAATGAGAACCAAGAAATAATCTGGACCATCCAACACATCGATGGCCAAGATTAAAACATATGAATTCAAATAAACTAAAAGACATAAACCATCAAAATAACCCTCAATAATATAAAATAATTATAAACTGATGGCCTGGTAGGTGGGCTGGGCCCAATGAACTGGTAGAGATGGATGTGCTGGGCCCATTGCCGCGACCCCATGGGGACCCTGGGTCAGTCCTACATCATAAGCTTAACTAGAAATGCTCTCTCCTATCCATTAATGTGACAAGGCATGTCAAGGCCGCTATTCCACCAGCTAACTTATCTAGTCCAGCTTACTAAAAAAGAGTCCCTTGGATCTCTAGAACTAGGGCTGACAAAATGTGGCCCGACCCTAACCCGACCCGTTTCTGGCCCGCCAAACCCAACCCGCCACATATATGGGTCGGCCACGGGTTAGGATTTGCTGACCCGTATAGAAACAGGTTGGGTTAGGGTTAGCCCGCCTAACCCGGTTGACCCGTTTAACTTAACTCTTAGCATTTTGCTGACTTAAGAAATATGTGGAGTTTTTCCATTTTAAAATGTTGATGATTAGAATATAATATTTTTATAGTTTAGAAGTTCGGTATTTATAGCATTGATTTATTGATTTGGAGAATCAGAGATTCATAATTTTTTTTAAATAGTGGATGCTAAAATTTGCTCAGTCTTAAGAGTTATTTAAAATGTCATATTTGTTGCATTGAGATTATAGTGCTAAATGCATTTTATGATTTTATCCCGAATACCGTTCTCCTATGATAGAATTGCACATTCTATATGAATGATTACTTTTTAATATTTATTTTTAATGGTGATCCTCAAATTTGAAGGGCTATCAATGGGCTAGATTGAAATTGGCTAAACTAGTATTGACTTATATTCTTTTCTTCCATTTGCAAACTCAAAGCTTGATTTCTCATGTTTGTCTTTTCTTAACAATGTTATTTTCTTATGAATTATAATATCTTGTTATTTTTTTTTTATCAATTTCATATATTATGTATTATTTGGGTTTAGTATTACTATATATATATAATGATTATCATAAAAGATTAATGATTTCCCATATAACTCGACTACCCGTGCTTAAAGTACAACACAAAACGGCATAAGCATGAAAAAATAAAAATGAAAATATTTGTAGGATTCAATATTCTATTACTTTTCTAGACACATCACAAAGTCTAAATGCTTTTCTTTTTAAGATAAAACAATGCACAAAGTAGTAGGGAGTTCTATTTATTTATTTTTTAAGATAAAACAATGCACAAAGTAGTGAGTTGTAGTGGTTTAGTTGTCATTTGAAAGAAATAGGTTTTGAGTTCGAATCTCCTCATCTACTTTTTTACAAGGCTCAAAACCATTTAAAAAATGAGCAACTCGGGTCAGGTCAGCCCGGCCTGACCTAACCCATATTTATTGCAGGTTAGGCGGTTTAGCCCGACCCGAAGTATAATGGTTGTGGGCTGCAAACCTTCAACCCGTTTTAAAAACGGGTCGGTCACGGGTTGGGGGTCCAAAGAGCAGATCCATCTATGACCCGACCCAAATTAGCCCGACCCGGCCCGTTTGCCAGCCCTATCTGGAACATCGTTGTAATAACCTGGGCCAGATCAAGCCCAGATTCATCCGACCCATATGGTATTGGGTTGGGTTAGACTACATTGGTTATTTCTAGCCTGTTTACAACCCAATAGTAATCCATTTGTTGTTGGGTTGTTAGAATGATATCTCCTTGGGAGGAGGTTTCTGTTCTAATACCCAGGGGGAATTTTCCAAAGGGTAGAGATCTAACCCTATCCCATAGTAATGAACTCCTTCTTTCACCTTCTGCGTTGATTTTATGATCTTCTCATTTTGGGTTAAAGAGGAGAGGAGAGGAAAGAGTGCAGAAGGATTTTCTTGGGAAGCAACAAAAAGGGATCACAGGGAGGACAAAGCCGGAAAATCTAGTGTATGCAATACTCAAGGCCTCATATCAACCATGCCACAACATGCTACACTAGGAGGTGAGAAATTTTCAAGTACACAAAGAAATATGGGTTTGTTGGGTTTATTGTGTGTTTTCATTAACATGATTATAACCTAAAAAGGCATAAGGGAATGGAAATTTGATTGCTGACAAATCTTGAAATTTTCATTCTCTATATGAGGATCTGGGGGGTTTGACCAGAATCTATAATCCTCAGATCAAATTGGTAGTAGACAATGATTAATTTCTTGGTTAGATGTGATAATGGAGTCTTGATAATATCTCATTTAAAGAGGAGATAGTCGGATGAAATTCCAAGGCAGCAAGATGGCTTTTCTAATCCAAGTCGACAGAAACAGGATCTGTCAACTTGGATAGTGGAACAAGGTGGGCCACTTGATCATTGATCTAATCCAGGGATCTGGAAGTAGACCCTTGGGCGACCACAGTAGTGTTGGACCCACTTGGATTGGACCCCATCTGGCCCCAATCTAGATTATGAAACCTTTGCATCAGTACTTTTAGGATATTTTTAGTTTTTACTAGATTGGGTTGTGGGACACTTGGGCCCACCTGATCAAAGATCAGGACCATCCTTCTAGTTGGGCCCTGACGGGCAGCCAAGGTAGGCTTGGTCCCCAATGGATCAGACCATTGGGGAGCCACCTTTTTACTATCCCAAAAGACAGAAGCGGTCCCTGTTTTCTGTTATGTTTACATTTTGTTCCATTGTATAATTTCTATTTTTCTCTTTTTTTTTAATGGTAAATTTCTATTTTTCTCTTTCCTTAAATAGAATCCAGATTTAGAAATCAGAAATATAAGTATAAGAGATCCTACCTTGTAGAATGAAATCTAGAGGGACCAAACTGATGAATAGATGCAAGAATTCAGAATTTGGCAGTGGTAAAAACCCATTTTTCCAATCAAGTTTGTGGAGACCATTGGTCCATCTGATCAAAGATCAGAACCTGTCATCTGGCTTATCCCTAATGGGCGACTAGGATGGCCATGAACCACTAAGGACCCACCATTTTCTACTTAAAAATGCCGGGCGTGATAACCCATTTCTGGGCTGACAAACAGTGCAAAGTGCTGTATTTTTACTTTTCTTTTTTTTTTATTTTTTGTATTAAGTGCTGTTCTGATTGAGATGGATCCTGTTAGTCCAGAATTTTCCCAAAAGCCTCTTATGACCATTATGTATAAATATATTTTTTTAAATCTTAGTATATACCAGAATTCTTGAACTGTTTATATCACTACAGATTCTATCATGGGCCTGTAATTTAGTGTGGACCCAGATTGAAATCATATAACTTAGAGCTGTATATTATAGGCATATATATAATGAACCTGAATCATGGTACTGGGTTATGAAATAAATTAAAAAATCCAAGTCATAGGGCAGCTCTTTAACTGACAATAATTCCTTATGTAAGTTAGGACTTGTAATGAGGACATAGAATTTAAAGATATAAGAGTAGTGATACATAGGTGGGTACCAAATGTTGAATTTGAGAGGGGCGTATATAAACCCGATTATGTGGAACTAGTCCTATATCAAAATAATTAGTGTTCATTACTCTATGATAGTTCTACTGCAAGCATAATAGATATAAAAAAACTAATGAACTATGTTAATGAATTTAGAGCATTTCAATATGAATACTTTACGAGACAGTGGCATCGTATTTGAAATATCAGTAAGGATCCCTACTTCTGAGTACTGATTTGATAGTGAACCCCTTGTGGGCCAGGAGATATAAGGTTGGACGGGGACTGAATTATTGATTGTTTAACCAATCTCCTAAGGGAGAGTTTTGATTAAATTATAGAAAGGACTTCCTTTTTGGAGGGACTAAAATGTTAAAACTCTTATGTTTGAGATCTATCGTATTATAAAGACCCATAATTGGGAATATTGAACTTACTCAAAGCTAAGAGATGAATATGAAATCTCATTAAATAATAAGAAAATCCATAGGACATCAGTTATCATCTCATGGGTTCTTATTATTTTTTCGGTTATTGAATTATGCTATTTGTGACTCCTGTATTTAGAATATTGCTCACCAGTTTTCTGATAAGTAGTTTGCCCCACTTCAGGTACGGGTCATTTGGGGGAGCTTGGCAATGTTGGAGATCAGCCATTGGATTTCAATTTGCGTGGCTGATGAGAGAGCGTTACAATCGTGTTGAAATAATATAAAGGATTTTAGAGACAGATTACTTCTTTCAATAGTGTTGAACTTGTTTCTTTATGAATTAGGAATTGCTTGTCAGTGGATTTGTTATCACTTCTCTTCTTTTAATTGATCTCTTAAATATATTAGAAAGATTGCTCAATTCTGTCATAATTTGATTTATGTGGTGATCTTGATTTCCTTATAGTAATGTCCCAGGTCCTGATGAGCTCCAAGTTTCAGGGCGTTACAATCATGCTAAACTTTGATAACATTTATGTATGGCGACCTAAGAGAAAAAGTATTTACATGGGAGATTTTTGTCTCTTAGTCAAAAGATGGTGAGCTTTCTTGTTCGCGGAGTTGTGATCAAAGATGTAGTTGCAAGTGGATTTGTAACAGTTTGTTACATTTGAGTCAATCCCAGCCTTCAACCAAGAGAAGTGAGCAGACTAAGTTCATGAGGATAGAATGTTCGGGCTAATGGGCAGCTGGAAGTGGTCTCAAACTTTTTGGAATGATGCTATGCTTTTCCTTTATGGAACTCACAGGCAATTACTGCAGCAAGTAATTCTTATATTAGTAGAGTTCAGGAGAAAATTATTGAAACTCGTAGAATTTTGAAGATTCCTTCTAAGTCGTTAGTTTATCTTAAAGGGAATATTCATGATGCCCAAGCAAGTGATGATCAAGTTCTCGAGAATCCACATGACAGCCACATTGGTGGTTGGATGAAACATCGGAGATGGCATCATTCAAGAGAGCATGGACGAATCAAGGTGATGCAAGACAAGCACATGATCTATGGGTCGACCAAGTCCACTAGGCCCAATTTAGGGGGGAACGGCCAGCCCATTATAGGGGACGCCCCACTTTAGGACTATTTTATGACTTTTATTTAATTTCTTTTATGTTTTGGGTTATTTTGTAATTCAGATATGTTGTTTTAATCTGAGCCAATGGTTACTTTTAGTGGTTGAGATTAGATCTAGGATTAGTTTTCTCCTACATAAGCATTGCTGATGCAGCATAACCTCATGGCCACCTATTTAGGGCCCACGTAGATTTAGGAATTTAATTTTTATGTCATTAGTTTCTTTAAATATTGTAATTAGGATTAGGTTTACTTTTTATTTAGTTTCCAAGATTAATTAGATGTCTTGGGCCCTAAGTTATCTTTCTTATTTATATGGCACTGTACTGAAGAATTATTCAGAGAGTTGATTAATGAAATTGGGTTTTCCTATTGAGGTGCGTCCTCGTTTACCATACTATTGTGTCTTCGGACACGTGCTTCGACACCCATTGTGCTTTGAGCACTTTCATGCAAGCTCTAACCATAGAGCCTGCATCAATTGGTATCAAAGTCGAACGATCCCTTCAAACAGTCAGCGTGATTACCATCTATCCCTCACCATCCTTCCGTGTCAATCTCAAAGCTCATCTCCATTCCATTCAATAAAACCCAGAACCTTTCCACCACCTCTCCACTGCAGAAAATCCTTACCCGTAAACCGAAACCCAATCAGCCCCAATCAAGACCTCATCCAGCAAAAACACCCATCTGCCAACCCAACCAAGCCCTAAATCCCTCTTCTGGAAGCAAGTCCCTGCCATCCGAGACCACCCATCCATCACAGAACTCAACTCTAAAAAAAAAAAAAAAAAGAGCCCTCCAACAGCCCACAAGCCTTCCGTAGAACCCAGCCCCAATCCATCTCCATCGCCGATCGCCATTCATGCATCCCAAAATTGAAATCCCTCCCAACCCAAAAGAAGAAAAAAAAACAAAAAAAAAAAAAAAGAAGAAAAAGAGCGGAGAGAAAAAAAAAATAACAGTAGGTAGAGGAGCAGAAAAAGAAAGAAAGAGTAGAAAGAAAAGGAAAGAAGAAGAGAAGGGAAGAAAACCATCTTCATCGCCATCGTTGCAGCAACACCACCATCGCCACCGTCACCTACTCCACTGGCGACTAACTACGGAAATCTCCCATCTTCACATCCCCTGCTATCTCCCATCGAAATGAAAAGGGCCACAGGCCCACAACCCCTTTTTCCTCTCCCTTGACACGACTCCTGACACAGCACTAAAAGAACCACATGCGAATCCTGTAGCACGTGGCCTGACTTTAGCCTAAGTTTTGTGGGCCTCTTCTTAATACGGGTTGACCTCACCCATTCAAAGAGAAAAAAAAAGACCAGCACTTAGCACGTTTGAACAGCCCAAAGTAGATTGACCTGATCAGCGGCTAAAACTTCTTTCTGCAATATCCGCGTCATCCACCGTCAGATTTCATATCCGTTTTCACCAGCGTGATCGTGGAGAGCAGATCTACATAAAAGGTCAGTCCATTCAAACATCCAATATGAAATTCCATATTAGTAAATTCCACAATGCACTCCAAAGAGTCAAATATGCGTGTCAATATGGCATATGGTATTGTGAGAATGAAGCTTATTTTCAGCAATTTCTTGATTTGAAACAAAGAGAATTATCTGTTCTTAACTATGGTGACATGTTTGCATGGCTCCAAGACAAGCGTGGTTTAAAAGATGATGAGGAACATGACTTGATTAGTTTCATCAGAGGCTTGAGACCGGAAATAGTGGAGAAAATGAATGACAGTTAAAACATTCATGAGGCATAATGGGAAGCAATTCGTGTGGAGCGGATGCTTAAAAGGTCTCATCTAGTGGAAGTTACGCATCAAGAAGAAAAGTCGCCACACATAACCGAGCGTGTTGAGGAACCAGTGCCAGTGAATATATAGACCGATTAGCCAAAGCTATACACAGAAGATTCCACCTCTACAGTTGGCCTTGAAATTTCTCCTATGAGTGCTAATAATCCCTAAGTGCAAACACCAAGTGATGAAGAGCAAGTTGTTGATATTCCCCACATAAATTCTCAAATTGATTGTCTTCGGGGAACAACAACGGAAATCAGGAGATCAAGAAACGGCTAGGCAAAGATTGCGATTTGATGGTGCAAATTCCACATGTGACGTCCCCAACGGTTCACGTGTACCTCCAAGAACACTTCTACCGTCAAATCAAAGGATGCGTTTATAGGTCGAAGATCATTGCAATGGATTTTCAAGACCAATAGTAAGCAAACCTATAGTTCTCTTCTTGTCTTGCATTGGTCAGTGGTTGATAAAGGATTTTGGGTTGAGTTCATAAACGATTGGATTTGCTAGCTCAACTACATCAATAGATCTATAGTTGTAGATTTCTTTGCTTCTTCGTAATTTTCTTTTGTTATGGTGTGGGATATCACTTTTATACCTTCGCCATGGTGCTTTCAATAGGAACTCTTTGTATGAACTTTATCATCCTCTCTAAATATAATTCTACTATTTCCAATCAAAAACAAAAAACAAAAAGAGCATTCTTCAAGCGAGAGTGGTAAGATATTGAATATCTGAAATGAGGAGAGAAAGAAGGTAATTGGTAGTATTTCCTCAACAAGTTCTTCGCTGAAAACCATGATTTCATAGATAGAAGCGAGGACGCTAAATCAAAAGGGAAAACTAAACATCAATTCAAAAAACAAAAACAAAAAAAACCTAAAGAAAAGGGGAACACAAGTTTCACAATCTTTAGAGTACAATTATCTATCATCCTGATGCAGGACGAGTTGGACCCAATCCAAGTTTCACCCAAATTTAAAGAAAATCTAAACATCAATTCATAAAAAAAGTGGGGGGAGAGGGGGTGGGGGTGTGGGGAAGGGAAAAAACTAAAGGAAAGGGGAACATGAGTTTCACAATCTTCATAGTACAATATCCATCATCCTGATGCAGGACAAGTCGGACCCTATCCAAGCTTGACCAATTTAATGCGGGTTGGGTTGATTATATTCTACAGCAAGATGTCCTTCACAATATTCCTAATGTCCAATTTAAAGAAGGAAAAAAAAAAAAAAAAAAGAACAAACTAACCTTTTTGTATTCACACAGTCAAGGATTTTCACATCAAGGCGTAGGAAAATCGTGTAGAAACAAGAAAATGTAGAGCTTCTTGGTAGATCCAATAGGATCAAAGTCCCAAACGCCTGTGTTGGAGATCAATCATTGCTTTAGTAGTGTTCCATTGTTGACCAAGGCACATCATCTAAGAGTGTTCATCGTCTTAGAAATGGACAGATTTCTTAGAATACAGGTGCATGAACTCACACAGAGTTCCATCAAAAATGAAACAAGAACGGGTTCTGCAGAACTCTTCCAACCAAGCTATTTTTTTTATTCAAATCACCCTTAATCCCCATAAATACCTGTTTAATGATTTATAGCCTTGTTATAGATTCCTTTCCTACAAATGAATATCCCATCCTAGCCTATAAAATAGCATGAACAAAACTACCACAATTAAACTAGTTAAACAAAGAACGAGAGAAACTGAAGAAAAAAATAAGTTATCTACTAGTGCTAAAAACGTGTGAGATTGAAGTAAATCCTTTTGGATGCCCTGCTTGGGCCATGAGCATGGTTTTTCTAGTCCTATTTCCTTCAGGTCCTGCGTCATTTGGATCTCTTTCCCTTCAATGAGTGCATAGATGATCCAGATTATTGAAGACTTATCCGCATGGAGTTCTAGCAGGTGAATGCATTAAACATCTTTGATGGATGAGGGATCCACTCAATGCTTCACTTACAAGCCTCCTACTCACTACATAAATCATTTAAAACTAAAACCAAAATTTTTTTTAGATTAATAGGCCAAGATCGGACCATAATTAACTGAAATTTATCAAATGAACAAACAGAAAAACCAAGATAAGTAAAAAGACACCAAAAATTCTGAAACTATTTTAGTTCATGGTAGTCATGGATTGGAAATAATGTACACCAACTATCTACGTTAGGTAAACTAGGATAATGTAAGCAAAAAGGGATAATATAAAAGAAATAAGAGGAATATAAGACTTGAATGCATTGTTGTATACAAAAAATTGAGAAGTTTTTATATGAAATTTACCCAATGATCTTTCTCCTCATTTCCAGGCTTTATGAAGTTCATCCAATCGGCAAGGCCTTTCCTTTTTTCTGTTGGTTGGTCAGCTAGCTTGCTAGAATCAGAAGGCACTTTGATTCTATTTCCACCCATTTCCTTTAGCTGAGGTTTTAAAAAAAAAAAAAAGGAGGAATTATATTTCATAAGAAATATTGTTACAATCATTCAAAAGATTATAATGAAGAATCACCAACAGCATATCTAAACATTAAAAGAAAAGGAAAAAGAATCGTATATCCAAGAAATACAGCCTGATACTTGGTTTCAATCATTTAACAGTGCATGTGATCAGTGGCTAAGTTACCCAAGTTTATATAAGAAGATTATTGGGTTACTTCTGATTGTAATTTCCTGCTGAATTGGCAGGCATTGGGGCTGTCAGTGCACATTTGGATCTTGGACTGAATCCATTTGAATCTGACAGTACATTACATAATCAAAAATATAAGGGTGCCCAAATCAAAGCCTACTTTTTATGCTGGTCATTAGATGTTTAATTTTAGAAATGTTAATATTATATTGTAATTTTTTTCAACACGATTATGCCCCACCCACCCAAAGGAAAAATTCACAGGTTTTCTCCCATTCCAACATATTAGCAAGACAGAAGCAACACGATGATGCAGGTGACAACAGATTTTATAGTTAGAAAGTAAATAAGGTTAAACCCTCATATTAACAAAAGAATCATCTGGAAGAGATTTCTAACCTGAACAGATGCTGCTGCAACTGTGTCGAGGATAGTATTAGTTGTGTAGCTATTTGATTGCAGCCTTATGCGCCTCGGTTCAATGTCAACAGAGCTTTTAGCCCAAAAGGTATAGACGGATGAGTCGGTTACCTAATTGAGAATACACCATGCTCAAACAAATTGAGGCAACAATTGCAATCACAAGAAGATGAAAATAAAGCACCCAACACAAATTAAAGGGCATGTTTGTTTGCATGAGTGACGTGAAATAAAATTAAGGGTCAAATCAAAAAAAAGATAAAGGAAGAGTTGAGAGTAAAAGCACTTCAAGACAAAAAATTACTCATCCCATTTTTTGTCATTTAGTGCTTTTAAGAGTACCTTTTTTTTTCATTTAGAGCCTTTTAAGGGTAGCTTTTTATCATTTTCTACCTTTACTTTCAACCCTTTTTACTTTTTCTCTTGATTTTATTTTATTTCAGCCCTCATGCAAACAAACATACCCTAAAGGGCCTGTTTCTTTAGCAGAATTCAAGGAATTCATGTCTGGAGAGTTTTTGAATTTTAAGAGAGCAGTCCCATAGTTGGAATTCCTAAATCCTACTCTTGGATGGAGGATTTGCAAATATGAGGTTGGAATTCTTAGAATTCAAAAGGCTATTTGAGACTTTTCAGTGGCTGAGATTTGAGATTTTAACATTTTAGCTAAGAAACATTGCATTTTCCAATGCCTAGGTGTCAAGCCATCATATCATGTTGACAAATTCCCAACATGACAAATTCCCATTAGGAATTCTGTGAAAAAACAGGCCTAAATGAGGCAAAGAAACTTACTTCCCATCTCGTTATGGTCTCCAGTGGATATATTCTTAATGTTCTACTTGTGTTCGGGTCAAGCATACGAATTCCATCTAAACCAATCTGGAAAAGAGAAGAAACAAAGCTTGAGTTCAACATCATATTAAAAAAAAATAAGTAATCAACAAAATAATTGGGCATCTGATCTTACACTAATATGCAGTCACAACTTAATGACCTTAAACTATGAAAAAGAAATAATGATCGAAATATAACTTAGTTGCAACATGGTTTGACATTATGCGGACCTTACTATCACATCTTGGAAGAGCATTTTATCTCATAACCATTGTTCTAAAAGCCAAAATCATATCACAAATCATTAAAAGGGTCGAATTGAATCGAATCATGAACCATATTGTGAATTCTAGGACTTTTTTTTTTTTTGTTAAAAAAATACTGATTAAAAGAATGGAAAATAAGAGTTATTCATAATCCATCTTAAGCAGCATTAATACCATTAAAAGTAAGACTAGTACAATCATCTGATAAACATTATTGATAAATTGAATATGCACCAATACCAATGTTACCATGAAAAATATATCATACATGTTTTTTAGTTTTCTTCCAATATTTCAATAATTCTCTAATAAATTTATGAATTTATTTGATATCTCACTAATTCAATCATCTTTGAACATGCATTTATGAATGTAAGAGAGAACAAAAGATGTATTCTACATAGTCTTGCGCCATCATGCATATATATGATTTTGTCCTATCATAACAAATTTAAGACTACCATGATGCATAAGTCATGCATAAATGTGATTTTGTTTGACCCCAACAAATTTATGGCACTTTTTATATAATATGACCTTGGTCATAAAATACAATGTATTATTTAAGAGAATAACAAATCACTTCCAAGGCTCCTTTCACTAAAGTTCAAAGAAGTTAGAAAACAGTATTTTCTCACTCCTACAAACCAGCAGTTAAGAAGAGTATAAATCCTCCACTTCTTGGAAATAAAGAAAGTTCGGTGATGCTCCAGAGTCCAGAGGACCCACTCATTAAAATCTAAACCATTTAAAATAACTGTCCTCTTTCATGTTTGTCGAATTTCACTCAAGTAGGACTTGGACTATTTTGGTACAAGTTGAAGATGATACATACCAATTTTATGTTTAGTTCGACAATCTATATTGTAGAATTCCATTTCCCTCATTTTGGAAGCTATTGCTCACAAAAAAAACTTAAAACTGATCTACTTTTATATTTAAAATATAGCCACTGCTTGCTTGATCATAATAAGTGACAGAATTTTAAACTTTATTTATTAGTTAAAGATTTTTGAAAAAAAAATAGTAAAAATGTGACAAATGTTATAAAGTTTCAAATTTTATGCACCCGTTTATCATTGATAGGAATCGAACTCAATGCTTTTTAATTTCTCAGTTTCTAGGTACAAACTAAACTCCGCCAGTACACTGCAACAGCCGAACCCAAACCCAGATCAAGGCCGAGGATTGCATCAGGTAGGTTGACAACCAACACGAAAGTTTTGTCACAACTATAACATGAATTCTGAGAAATACCTACAATAGATATGGCAAAAAACAAATGGAGAAACAGAATTCAAATGCTTATCAAACAAATTGATCAAACAAATTGATCTTCAGGTTCGATTTGATTCAAATGCTGAGTTAAATTCTTAACGTGTCTACATAAGGATTATGACTTTCCGATTAAGTGCCATCTAGGGAAAACTAATGTCGTAGCTGATGCATTGAGCAAAAAACAACAATGGCTAACTGCATGATTGCATAATGGTATTGGGTTGAGAAATTTCAAAACATGGACATAAATTTCCAGCCACGGGGTGAAGGATCACTTCTAACCAATATGTCATTTGAGCCGGAGATTATTCAAAGATTAAAGGTAACCAGAGATGAGATCCAGAGTGAAGCAGTGCAGGGAAAATGAGGGTAACCAACGGGTTATTCCTCAAGCCATAAGGCTTATGGTAGGTTGTCCAAGTCTCACACTAAAGACCGAGAGAATCACACTTTTGAGAAAGCTCAATTTCATTCAAGTTTCTGTATATCCCAAGAGAAGGGATTACATCCTATATATAATAGAGTCTTAGTCATACTTTTAGTAATCAATCTCTACTAAGAAACTTTTAATTCTAAGAATCTTTGAAATTAGAAACTACCTAATCAAAGCAATTAAATAAATCTACTAATTCTAGAACTCTATTAAAATAGGAAACTGGTAATAGAAATCTTTCAATTTATATACTTATGGGCTTGGACTTTGGGCCTTCTGGAATAAACCTTCAAACGTGGCCCATTGGTCTGGCCTGCATCACAGAGTTAAAAGGATTTTTTATAACATTGCAAAGAGACTAGATTTCAAGGTCATTAACAACAGTCTCTACTTCCATGAGCGATTGTGCGTTCCAAATGTGCACAATCCGAAGAATGAGATCATGACAAAAGCACACCATACGAGATATTCGATTCACCTGGGCAAATCCCAAAATGTACCAAAACTTAAGGAACCAATACTCGTAGAACAATATGAAGCAATAGATCAAAGGTTTTGTCTCTCGATGTTTGTATGCCAGCAGATTAAGGCAGAATATCAAAAGCCTCCCAATCTACTTTGACCATTAGAAATCCCAGAATGGAAATGGGACGATGTCACCATGCACTTCACCTCGAGACTCTTGCAGACTAAGGTCACGATGCCATGTGGGTGATCGTGGACAAATTGACAAAATCCATGCACTTCATACCTATGAAAGTCGATACCAAAATGGAAAAACTAGTAAAGTTGTATATTTCGAAGGTTAAATGACTTCATGGAGCACAGGCTTCAATAATGTCCGAGGTTTGCAAGAAGCTTTGGGAACAAAGTAGAGCTTTAGTACAACTTATCATCCTCAGACGGACGAACAAACGAAAAGAACTAGTTTGACCGTGGAGGATACGCTAAGGGCATGCGTACCGGATTTTAATAAAGAATGGGATGATGATTTGCCCTTATGCAAATTTGCTTACAATAACAGCTATCACTCCAATATCGATATGGCATCATACGAAGCATTATATCACAAAAGATGTAGAACTCCAGTTTGCTGGACAGAAGTTGAGCTTCGGAGTTTTCATTGACCATCTATAGTCAACAAAAAAAGTGACAAAGTGAAGCAAATTCAGGATGGGTTGAAGATAGCATGGAGCAGATAGAAGAGTTACGCAGACAACGGAAGGAGAGATCTAGAAATTCAAGTGTCTTTGAAAATCTCACCTATCAGAGGTACTCTAAGGTTCAGAGAGAAAGGTAAGTTAGCAAAGAGATTTGTTAGGCCTTTTGAGATTCTTGGTCAAACCAAAGATGTAGCTTACCGGTTAGCCCAGCCACAAGAGTTGTCCGGAGTACACAAGGTTTTCCTTGTATAGATGCTGAAAAGGCACATCACAGATCCATCGCATGTGCTAATTATGAGTAGTTAGAGATTTAGGAAGATGTAGCTTATGTAGAAAGGCCAGTACGGATTGTCAACACTAAAGAGCTCGTGCTAAGAACAAAGACCATACACTGGGTAAAAGTACAATGGGAACATCATGGACCCGAAGAAGCTACTTGGGAGCTACAGGATCAAGTGCAAAGGCAATGCCCGTACCTACTACCTAAGGTACATTGATTTCATTGGGATGACCAAATGTCCTACAGAGGAAGGATGTAAGACCCCGATCTTATTTAATTATGTTTAGTGCCTAAGCAAATGGGTTTGAAGATTAATTAGTTGACTTGTTCAATTTGGGAGAGATTAGCCCTAGTTTAGTGTCTTGGAGGACTAGTTTGTGATTTCGGTCACCGTGAAGGTAAATTTGGGAATTTTAGAAATAGGTCAACCTTGGGCTCATTGGGTAGCTAATTTTATTTAGTGAAACATTTGTTGAGGGTGCAAATTGTTTCAACGGACAGAAAGCCCTAGGAAGCCCGAATTCTCAACCACAAGCTGGTGGATGGAAAACTTGTAAATAGCTCAAGACCAAGGTCTATATAAGCCATCCACCACTCATTTTCCCTCTTCTTTCTTCCTCCTCATGTGTCTTCTTCTCTAAGCCAAACCGAAAGCTCCCAATCGGTTGGGGATTGTGCATCTTCATCATCCCTCCATCAATTCCAATTCCAAACGAGTTCTTAACAACCTTGGCACCCTCTTGCCAATCTTCTCTAAATTTAAATGCATTTTTCTTCAAATAGATTGCACTTCTTTAAATCTATCCTCACTACTCTGATCCATATCCTCTTCGGCCAACCCCATTTCCTTGAGGGGCCACCAACCTACTTAGAGAAACTTTTCCTTATAGGCACCGTCGTTGTTCTGCAATGAGCATGTCCAAACCATCTCAAACAAGTATCTCTTAATTTATCATCCATTAATGCTACCTCTAAATGCTCCAAAATGCCTCATTTCTTATTCTATCTTTCCTAGTTTTACTAGACATCCATCTCAACATTTTTACACTCATTTTTTGCATGTGTTGTTCCCTAATTAGCCAACACTCTGCTCCATGGATCATGGCTAGTTTAATCGTTGTTTTGTAAAGTTTTCGCTTCAATCCTATTGGTATACACCAATCACAAACCACTCTAGAAGAAAGTCTCCACTTCAACCATCCAACTCTTATCCCATGTTCAACATCCTCCTTAATCTCCTCGTCTCTTCGATTTTAAACTTTCTCTAAATTTATAAAAACCATATGATTTGTTTTTTACTCTCTTGTCTAACCTTTTCCATGTTATTTTTAATAGGGCACAAAAGGCTTCTATAGTAGATCTACCTAGAATAAATCCAAAACTGAATTTTGAAACATTTGACTCGTATTGCAAGCTTTGCTCTATTACTCTTACCAAAATTTTCATTAATTCCATTATACAGTTCATACGTCCAATAGCTCAACAGCTTGCACAATTTTGAATATCTCCATTGTTCATTTATTTTAAAAGGCAGAACAATGCTCTTTCACCACTCACGAAAAAGTTCACCCACATACTCAACAAACTTATAACTCAACTTCAATTTCGCAAAAGATTATTGCTCTGTCATAAGTTGCCATTTTAAGGGAAGCAAGAATTTCATGCTATGGATGAATGTTTTAAGGTGCTAAGTGTGTTCACAATCTTCTGTACTGGATTGCAGTCACTTGTAATCCTGAACCTATCTAAATACAATTCAAATCAGATAGGAAATGCCTCAATTGCAGCATCACTCCTGTAATGTTTTAAACCGCAATTCACGTTTAAAAAAATAAAAATAAAAAAAGGAATGGTATGGTATGGTATGGCTCTAAGAATTCTAGTTCTTTTAAATTACAACTAACATAAGGAACCCACGCATTGTCAAATTTTGAGAACTTTCAAATTAACAACTTGTGCAGTTAATCCAGCAAGCAGAATATAGTAATTTTAACTCTCGATTATGGAAAAATTGCGCATGATTATGTCAACAGACAATTCAAAAATAATCTGTTGTAATAATAATGAACAGAAGAAGAAACATTTGCAGGGTTCCCACTATTGAACCTGGCAAAGCACATCCATGGTAGACTGGCCCCCTCCCTCAGGCAGGAGCTTAACTCTGAACTTCTGCACCCCACCTTTCACGTCCTGGTGCGTCTCCGCCTTGGGCACAGCCTTCACAATCTTCCCAGACCCCGTCTGCTCCTTACCAAAGCTGATTGACCTCCCATAATCATCAAATGCCAGCGACGACGAAGACTTAAACCCCCCAGTGCCCCGTGCACCATAAGGCTCAGCCTTCCCTCCATCATACGCAAAGACCCCTTCTTCCAATCCAACCCCGCGATCCCCCATCTGATCATACCGCCTCGTCCCCGCCCGACTGAGCCCATACCCACCAGAATTCTCATCGAGATACGTGCTGGGGCGGCCTGTTCCGCCCCGTTCGAGCTTCAACCCGCCATCATATGGGTTCTCATAGAGAGGCGGGGCGTAGGAGGAGGGAGGATGGGACAGAGACAGCGCCGAGAAGGGTGAATTTATATCAGGAATGGGGTTTGGGGTTTGAATTGGAGGGAGGGAAGAAGGAGTTGGGGGATAATTTGTGGCCGTTGGATGGTGATCGTAGGGATAAAATGGGACGGAAGGGTAGGGTGAGGGATGGTAGTGGAAGGAAGGAGCAGTTGGGTTTTGAGGGATGTTGGGGACAGGATCGGGATTTTGGGGAAAGGGAGGGTAGGGGGAGGAGTAAGTGGGTGGTGGGTAGTCGGAGGAGGAGGAGGCGGAGGAAGTGGGGTAGTTGGAGAAGGGAGGAGCAGTGGCGTAGGTTTGGGGAAGGAGATCGTTAGGGTTGGGGTTGGGGTTGGGGTTAGGGTTAGGGCTTTGGAGGTGAGGTGGGGGAGGATTGTAATAGTAGTATGTGGAGCTGAAATCGCTGCCTGGTTGCATTGTTGTTGTTGTTGTTCTTCTTCTTCTTCTTCTTGCTCTCTTGTGTGGAGATGTGAGGGGATGATATAGATGTAGATGTAGATATAGCACTGAGAATGGATTCCTGCTTCTAGATAAAGCGATGTGTTGCGGCAGGTTGGAGTGGCGTTTCGGTCGCTAGAATTGGAATTGGAACTTTTGGTTTTATTCCATTTTTTGCAAAGTAAAAACGTGCTATCTATATTTATCTATATAATAAGGGAGAGCAGTATTTGAATCCTTAGACATTTTGGACCCTTGGATTTATGTACATATTTTTTGATATAAATCGAAGAGATTCAAGAGCTTGGTAATTTTGTAATTATTTGAAAACAAAGGGGCAGTAACTTTTTACTAAGGACAAGAGGATACGGGAGTGCCATTGATTTTCTGTGAAATTACGAAACCTGCCATTATCTTTTCCCAGAGGATATGGGAGTGTCCTTGGTTTTCTGTGAAATTACGAAACGTGCCATTATCTTTTCAAAACTTCCTTGCAAGTAAAGATATGATTAAATACACGGCTATAATTGCAATTGAGTGATTGAACGGTATGGAATTTGGGCCCACAACTTACCAGTTT
The DNA here is from genome assembly GCA_028538565.1 of Umbellularia californica. Classification (NCBI taxonomy): domain Eukaryota; kingdom Viridiplantae; phylum Streptophyta; class Magnoliopsida; order Laurales; family Lauraceae; genus Umbellularia; species Umbellularia californica. The sequence goes on from JAPQWN010000007.1 coordinate 59,240,530, forward strand.
GCCCCTTCACATATATATATATGTTGTTTTTCACAGATTGTGGAATCTGGGCTAACTTGGATTGTTTTGGTAGCAGATACAAACGTGGCTTGCATGCAATTAAACTAGACTGCTTATAGTAGTGGGCCACTTCTGGTATTCAATGGTGGTTAAACAAGGGTCCAATTGGCTGGCCTGTTTTACCTAAAAAAATTAAATCCGGCTGGATTTGATTTGAAGCTGATTGATCCAATGGGCCACATAGAAAATTTGAATTAAATTTGTTAAATTATTAGCGGTGTTAGTTGTTAGGTGGTCAAAAGAAGAGTAATTAGATTTAGTTGTGCTCAGAGCGTGGTGCGCTGTGCCTTCAGGCACGGGTAATGACTAGTACACTTATAAATAATGAATATTCTAAGTACGTAAGATTTATACAGATGTTTTTCTTTATAATATTTAGCTAATAATATTATTTTTATATCATTCACGCATGTGATTTATTATACCATATTTATTTCAATGACATGTGTAAATGTATTAGATTATATTGTAACTAATACTTATTAATGATTGAATTAAATTTTATTATAATAATAGTCATCTCAGATTTGGTCTTCTGCGGTTATATTTTTCTCCTTATCATCCCATCGAAATCCACTTAGTTCGATCAAAGTCTTAATATGTTTGTAATTGGTTTTTAATGTTCTAAGGCGATTTATAATTTTACCTTTATCATAATCATCTCCCGACTTTTCCATCATTTTTCACTCAATCTCTTTCCACCCTATACCCACCTTCGTCTTTTCTCCTAAGGTTTACTTGCTCTAATAATTAGAGTAGTCCGTCCATAAAATACTCTTCTTTTCTCTACTACCACGCTTCGTTCTGGTTGATGCCTCAACTTGGATGGTCTGAACATGGTCTTCAGCTGTTTCATTATTTATTTCTAAAAAATAACAAGATTGTTAAGAAAAAGATATAACCTTATATAGCTTGACTTTCATGAATTTGTAATTGCCCATATAGTTACTCTTTCCCACTCATGATCGAATGAAAAAAATCTTACACTAGATTAACATATCAAATAAATAAACACAAAAGTTACCATTCAAAAAATAATAATAATACATGAACACACGTTGGAAGAGTGCTGTGTGTACTACCAAAACATCATTTCAATTGTGTGCCGATGACAAGATGACAAGTGGATTGGCACCGATGGACCGATGGTGATGAGATGCGGGTGGGTGAGAGGCGGGGTGGGGGGGGGGGGGGGGGGGGGGGGCGGCGCTAGAGGATATCTCCACTTGGAGGCTAGAGGATATCTCCACTTGGAGATTCTCAGATCTTTGGCCATGGCCGCCCCTTAGTTCCGCCCGCGGGGGGGGGGGGCACGCTAGAGGATATCTCCACTTGGAGATTCTCAGATCTTTGGCCATGGCCTCCCCTTAGTTCCGCCCGGGGGGGGGCGCGCTAGAGGATATCTCCACTTGGAGATTCTCAGATCTTTGGCCATGGCCTCCCCTTAGTTCCGCCCGGGGGGGGCGGGGGGGGGGGGGCGCTAGAGGATATCTCCACTTGGAGATTCTCAGATCTTTGGCCATGGCCTCCCCTTAGTTCCGCCCGGGGGGGGGGGGGGGGGGGGGGGGGGCGCGCTAGAGGATATCTCCACTTGGACATGACCTCCCCTTAGTTCCGCCCCTGTTTGTCAAAGAGGGAGAATCTAGATTGATGCTCTACATCTTAATAACTACGACCTATTTACCCTTCTTTCCTAACTTTTTTATTTTGTTGTTGAAATCTTGTATAAAAGATTGAAAGGGAGTTGGCTTTCTAATGATTTGTGTATTCGCAGTGTGGGTTTTATTTTTATTTTTTTTTATTTTTGTCATTCCATTTTCTATTTCAATCTCAGAGATAACATCTATTCTTTTGCTGTGCATGTGGGTGGAGACTCAAAATCCGTAGAACAAGCCAAGAAGAGATTTCAGACAAACAAGAAGCTTACTGTGGGTTTGTTCAAACAGGGAGAACGCAGGGCAGCGAGAAGAGACGCAGGTAGGTTTTCGTTATTGGGTTTTATCCGCTTGATGAGGACCCTTTTTTCATGCGTTTGGGGTGTTTCGAATCCAAAACTTGTGTGACGGAGATACTCAATACAATACCGTCCGCTTCCAAAGGGTGTCGGGTGTTCTTTGAAATCCCATGCATTTTGGTATTCTTTATTTCCTCACCTCAACAGGTGTTCAAATGACCTATTTTTACATCATTTACACACGCTGTGCATAAATAATTGTAAACAAACATGATAGATGAGTAAATATTACACATGTTCTCTATTTACATATGTAAATTGGTGCAGACAAACGACCCCTAAGTCAAAAGGAAAAATGAAGTCAATTGGACCAGAACCTATCAATCATGGTCCATTCAACACAAATCACCTTTTAAAAGCAAGTCGGAGATCGGAGATCTCTCATCTGATTTTTAATCAACTCCGAATCCCTCCAAAATGAGTAATCAAGCCCATGACTCTCTTACCTAATGCTCTCTCAATTTTTGGTGACATCATTTTATGATCGTTGGTTCTTTGTGTTACAAAGATTGACATCGGTTATTTTAACAATAAATAATAAGGATTCAACCCACTTACCCAAAAATTCACTATTTTGACCTACCAACTTCGGGTTATTTGGATGTTAGTTCGAGCCCTTTTTTTGCCATTTGGCCTAGTCAGGGTGTTCTATCCTATTTGGCCCAAAAGCCCATTAATTATGGTCCACTTGACGCTTCCTATTTGGCCCAAAAGCCCATTAATTATGGTCCACTTGACGCTTGGTTAGCCTTTTTTAACCTATGTGAGGATTTCCCCTTAGTTTCAAGTCATTTCGGGGTCGTTCGAATCCAATTTTGTTCCTGGTTGCTAAAACAGCTTCTTTTAGTTGTGGGCCTCAAGATTCTCTCATGTACTCATTTTCTATAAGGTCCCCGTGACCATAAAACATCTCTCTTCATATTTAGGGCCTGTTTCTTTGCAAGAATTTCTGACAGGAATTCAGGCTGTCTGGGAATTCCTGAATTCCAGTCAGAAATTCCATGTTTATTTATGGGAATTCCCAGCATTTGAGGTAAGTGGCATTTCAAAATTCCAAAAAGGTAGAATTCCCAAATGCTAGCCTTTATTCTAGCATTTAGAAATCCAACAATTCCGGGATACTTCGTTTGCAACTCTAGGCATTCCGATAGAACTCCGGTTCTCCCAACGGTAGATTGTCATCTTCTATTCTATGCAACTGCACAAAAATCAGATCCGGTAATCTTCTTCCTCTGAACTCCTCTTCCCCACCTGATTTATTTTTTTATTTTTCTTCCATCTTGTTGTATGCTTTTTTTTTTTTTCTTAAAGCGTTTTGATGGAAAGGGAAGAAAATGGTTTTTTGGGGGTTTTTTCTTCCATAGTTGTAACGATTCCAAAAAAGATGGTTTCCCACCTTTCTTGTATTGTGTCTTTGACATCCATCCATTCCAAAAAAGGATCTGGCTGTTTTGATTTTCCAAAGCCCCATTTCTTCTTTGATTTGCTTGATTTCTAATAAAACATGAAACAATTTTGAAGAAGATTAAAATATGAAACGATTTTTGTGTTGATCAATAATTGCCACCTAGTAAGCATGTTTAATTTGCTCTGTTGATTCTCTACATCAGTCAGTTTCATCTCCTCGGTAGGGATAGGAGGCGGTGTAGCATTTTGTGAAGAAGGATCTGGCTGTTTTGATTTTCCAAAGCCCCTTTGATTTGCTTGATTTCCAAAGCCACATGTCCCTATTAATGTTTCCAGATGCATAGGGACGTAAATAGTATCCTGATGTGCCATTCACTACTAGTTGTTACAGGGCTTGATGATTCAGATGTTTATTTGATGGACTCCACCATGGATGAAACATGTGCTGAAAATTTTCCAGATCAGAGATTATATCCATCAAATGTTTGTCTGACCTACTAATTGATTCTTAGAACAAAATACAGCAATGTTTTTGAAGAAAGCCACGGGTCAGATGGCTAATAAATCAATTGTATCGATCATCAGATTGTGAAATCTATTGTAGGGGATGTGCACGTCACAATTCACAACCACTTTTATACTATTACTGTCTTGTTAGGTACTACACCCATAACATAAAATATGGGTCGGTAGCCAACAGGTAAGTGAAAAAATCCCATGTTGAACAGAGGAATATTTTATCATGTTAATTCCATGTGAGCAAGTTTTCATATGGATTTACACCATTTTAAGAGTTTCATTTTTTTTATATCATTATAGGAGAGTAAAGAAGGAATTCTAGTTGTTATTTGATTTATAATGGTGGTTGTTATTTTGTTGGCATTATGGTGGATGTTACTTTGGCTAATATTGGTTTTGATTTATAATGGTTGTTATATTTATGAATATTTTAGCCTTATATAAGCATACATTTATAATGTAATGTATAAATATTTAGAAATCCACTTAGAAATTCAAGTAGTTATGAAACAAGGAATTTATGGAATTCAGGTTAGATGAAATTCTCAGCAAGAATTTCGGTATGAAAGAAACAGGGAATTCAAGAATATCAGGATTCATCAGCATTTTAGAATTCTAGCACCTTGAATTCTGTAAATTTCAGTAGACATGAATTCCAAGAATTCTTGTAAAGAAACACAGTTAGCATGTTTTTAACCGTGTTTATGCAATAAATGACCACTGCAAGCCATGTCAAAAGAACGTACAGCCATCGGAGGAATGTCGAAGGAGTCAAAATCAACAAAAATTGACGACTTGCATTCTCCAATCTGTACATTTATCCCCAGGACGCTTAAAAACTAGGTAGATTTATTTTATTTTGCTTGTGTCGGAAAGAAATGAAATTCATTTTCTTTGTCTTTCATGACACGAAAATGATATTTTATGACATAATTATGTCTTTCTTAACTTAAATCTTCTTTTATAATGTAAATCACCTTTTATGGTATGAACTTGCCCTTTATGGGACTTTTCCATTTTCATTTCTTTTTCCCAATGCATGCACAATTGTATTATTGATTTTCCAGCTACGAGAGGAATTTTTTGTTCTCTAGATCTAAATATATATGTTCGTCCTGCACACCAGGTGGAACACTTGTTCTCTTTGGTTATACACACACACACACTTGTTAGATCCTTAATGATTTGGGCTTATACTAATATTGAGCCCACAATTGTATCATATGTGACTTCTAGTCGGCCCAATTTGCTTGTGTTCGCTAGATTTGTTTGACCCATAATTGTTATGCATGTGGTATTTAGTTTATCCACTTTCTTTAGATTTACTAATCTTTTGGCCCATAAACTATCTACTGTGTGGCCTTGGTTGATACATTTGACTTGGATTTACCACTTTTTCAGCCCTGTCCTACGTGTGGCTTTTGGTTGGTCCATTTGGACTGATTCACTAACTTTCAGCCTATAAAATGTTTCAAGATTAGCAGTTAGTAAAATCCAAATAACTTGAATTTTACCAATTTCCAACCCATAAAATGCTTCAAATGTGCGTCTAGTTGATCCCTTCATATCAACCGAGATTCATTTAATATTGAGGGGTAGTTCAGTTGGCCTAAGATCACGGTTTGTATCCGAAGATTGAGGGTTTGAAACTGTACTACCATACTAAGGCCACATGAGATTTACTTGGCTCCCTCGGGCCCATAGGGATTATTGTGGCCCAAAGGGATGGACACCCTCCGTTATAAATATAAAGAAAAAATTTGAGATTGATTTCGTCTTTGATTTGGGTTTACTACTTTTCAGCACATAGTTGTATCTTGTAGGTGGCCCTTGGTTGATCTATTTCATATGGATTTATAAACTTTTAGCCCATAGCTGCCTCACATGTGGCCTTTGGTTGATCCATTCCATGTGAATTCACTAGTTTTCAGCCCATGAATTAATGTTTCTAGTATGGCTTGTTGTCAGATCATTTGACTTGCATTACCAATTGTTAGCCCATGAAATGTTTGTAAATGTTGTTTCTAGTTAATTCTTTTCATTTTGGTTGATCTCTCCAATGGACTTACTAGTATTTTGGCCATCATATATATGGCTTTTGATTGATTCATTTAACTTGGATTTATTGATTTCCAGCTATAAACTATCTCATATGTTGCATTTGGTCGATCGATTCAACTTGAATTTACTAATTTCCAGCCCATAAATTGCCTCTTGTCGGTCCATTCTACTTGGATTTACTAACCTTTTGGCCCATAAATCATCTTTTATGTAGCTTCTAGTCTGATCCACTTCATTTGGGTTTACTAGTTTTTGCCTCTTTGTTGCGTCAGCAATGACTTTTAGCCTACTCACTTAATAACCTTAGGGCTGGCTTAGTTGGCGTGTAATCACAGTTTGTTCATGGAGGTTGAGGGTTTGAAACTAGGGCTGTCAATCGGGTCGTGTTAACGAATTCGGGTTGTGGGTCAAACGAATTCGGGTTAGACCCGAACACGACCCATTAAGAAAAAGGGTCAAAAAACCAAACACGAACCCAATTCGTTTAACGACCTATTAACCCATTAATTTTGAAAAAAATATTCATTAAACTTAAAAAGTATCTCTTTTCTAAATCATGGAGCCATACTTTATGTTTTGAGGCTAGGCCCATTTTCTAAGTAACTGTTATATCTCTTCTGATTAAGTATATTTTACACTGAACAAAAGTTACGTCACCCACACTTTGATTTTTTACATGGTAATGTGATGCACACTTGGCATCATGGCTTTTTGGCGGGTTGTATCGGGTCATAATGGGTTACAATGTTTATTTGTTAACGACCCATTAATTTAACGGGCTAACGGGTCCTACCCATTAACGACCCGAACTCATTAAGGGGTCACCCAAACTCGTTAGTATCATGTGGGTTCGTGTCGTGTTTACTGGTCGTGTGACATTTTGACAGCCCTATTTAAAACTGCGCTGCTATACTAAGCCAGAGGGGATTTACCAGGGTCCCTCTGGGTCAGTAGGGATTAGTCCGACCTCAAAGACTGGGACACCCTTCATTATTAAAAAATATATATATATACTTAATCTTGAGTTGAAAATTGTCTCCCATTGAATTGGGTCTCAATGATTTGGGTCTATTAGTTGCCAGAGCATATTTGTTTTAAGTAATCCTTCTGGTATACTCTCTTCATTTGAGATTGAGATTCGTCTTTTGGATGATTTGGTTCTCCTAGTTTATAGCCCACGATTGTTTCAACAACCCTTCATCATGATTTTGAGTGAAAGACTTGAGAGGAGCCTGTGCCCGTAATCCTTCTGCTATACTCTCTTCATTTGAGATTGAGATTCGTCTTTTGGATGATTTGGTTCTCCTAGTTTATAGCCCATGATTGTTTCAACAACCCTTCATCATGATTTTGAGTGAAAGACTTGAGAGGAGTCTGTTCCCGATGGATTTATAGGATCAAGAAGTAAGATTTACAATAAAAAAAACCCTTCAAGGGGCACATTTGTGCAACAATACTTCTACAGAAAAGGAAGCAAAAATGCTTTGCTTTTGGGGTTGTTGGGTAAAATTATTTGTTTAGTAAAGTAAATGGCTAAATCGAGAGAGAAGAAAATCGGAGAGTTAAAACTTAAAAGTAAAAGTGCAAGATGACCGCGCTTTAAAAAGCTACTCTTCTCAAACATAAAGCATTTTACCATTTAATATGATGAGAGAGTAGTTTTTTTGTCTTCTTTTGATAAAACAGAAGAGGAGCTTTTCATCTTTTAATACCCTTTTATCTCCTGTTATTTTCTTCTCTCTTGATTTGACCATTTTATTCAATCTGCTATATAAGTAAGTTTGGAAAGAGCCGTAGCTATCGTCTCCTTTTTGTACATTTGGTACATTATGAGCCGATGAGATGAATTTTCAATTTAAATAGGTCAAAAAGAAAAACAAAAGGAGGTTGGCGGTATGAGTGCTACAGATGGACCCACTAATTCATCTTATAAAACTGGCTTCAAACTCACAAAAAGCGAGCTTAAAAAATCTTAAAGGGTATATTTAGTTGGACATGTTGGAGAAGTATACAAGAAATCCTGCTGATGAAACAACGTTTTCTTCTTACAAAAATCGCTTTAATGACATAAGTTTTTTTTTAAAAAGGAGATGCTCTTATAAGAGATGTCTTTCACCTTATGTGAAAGATAGGGGTGGGGCCCTCACATCCTTAAATGTGAAGGCCGCCACCTAATTTTTTATTTAAAATAAAAAATATATCTCATAGGAGCATCTCCCTTTAAAAAATATTAAAAAAAAGCACATTTAACTTTTAATAAGCCCAACCAAACATATCAAAACTATGGATTGCTAACTATTGTTTTGTTGGATAGTAGGGGTGCTCATGGGGCAGGCCAACCCGAGTCCTATTTGGGCCCAGCCCCCTTTTGGACTGAGCTCGATATGTAATTAGCGCCAATTTAATAATTAGGCCAGGCTTGAATTAAGTAATGAAAAGCCTAAAGCCCGAACCAACCCAACCCGTGTAAGGAATGCATGTAATTTAATTTAACCAGTCCAAACAATTGCTCAAATGCCCACAAAATTGATAAAGAGAGGCTTGGCCCGACCCAATTGATTAAATGGGCGAGCTCGGGCCTGACATGTACGGGCTCGTGTTTGGCTTGGGCTAGTGTTTCTTAAGCCAGGACGGTCCTGAATATGCCACAGCCTGACCTAGCCCATGAACACCCCCTATTAATTTTTTTTATTTTTTTTAGAACATGTATAGTGTGCATGGATGGGTCATGGGTGTCCTCCAGTCCCTTATTATAAAATGATAGAAAAAGAGCACAAAATTGATCAATGCCATCCCATCCTAGGGTGATGGTCAATAGGTTTGGATAGGTGCACAGCATGTGTATTCCTGAGTTCAAGTCCCTTGTGTAGGGAAAAAAATTGCCCATCTCTATTTAATAAAGAGAAATGTAAAAGAAACCCAGCTAGAATCATGGGACATCTGAAGCAAAACATGCAAAAAAGATGCATCACCGAAAGACAAAAGATGGAGTTTAAATAAGAAAATAAAAAAATCCTGGACCCTTCTCATTAAAAATTAAAGAAAAATGAAACTAGTTGAAGAAATACAAAATCCAAAAAAGCAACAAGGGAAAAAAAAAAAAAAAACCTACCTTTCACTGGCCATCAAACAACACACATGAAGTAGAACTTAAATGAAAAATTTTAGCTACTGTAATTCTGATAAAACTAAACAAATAACAGGACCCTGCTGTAAGAACAAAATAGTACTCTGTCTTAATGGGTAAAAAGTAGAACTGGGAAAGGAATAAAAAAGGCAAACCGCTGACCACAATCAATTCTACTGCTGCTTTGTATCATGCAAAGTACAGCCTTGGTACCACTCCAGTGCTAAAAGTTAAAAAGAGGCCGGGTGGCCAGAGAATAGTGAAAAGAATTCAATAACCTTTTCTAAAAACAATAAAAGGTTATGTTCCACAGTTCAAGATATGGGAATATTTTAAAATCTACAGCCTTTGTAGGATTGGGAGAAGGCATGCATTACTCTTTCAAATCAAGGTAACTATTCATGAATATAAATTGCTAACACATGACATCATAAAACAATCACTTACTATTGGACTCAGTACAAACATACATGGAATGCAGGTAAAGTACATGATTAACTCTAATAAAAATAAATTGTGTTTCACCATTTGATCAACCTAATAACAAGAGTGTGCTTTAATAGGCCTGAATTATGAATGAGTGTCCATTCACCAAAAGGCATATTGAACAAGCTATATACTTTACAGATAATCTTTAAAAAAAAAAAACCACATATATTTAAAAAAAAAATCCAGTTTGGTTTGATAGAATCCCCAAGTTAAACTGATCACAAGTAAAATTCTTGATCAAACTCCAGTAATTAAAAATGGCAGTTTCACATTTGAATATCTGATCATTTTCCCAACGGAGTGCACCTCAGTTTAGGTAAATTTTAAATGAATGCCAATTCATGGAAGGAGGAGGTGGCATATAATAAAGGGATTTCAAATTTATTAGAACTGGGCCCATGCAAGTATAATAAAGTGGAGAAAAAAAAATGATTCATCAAATCTAAGACCCACAAAATAAATATATAAACAAGAAATGAAAAATCAATTAACCTGACCCACACCCACCTACTGACTTTTTTTTGGATGGCATTAGAGTTGACATTTTAACCCCTTTTAACAAATGGGTGGGTTTGGTTTTAACCTATTCTTGATATTCAACCCACCAACCCAACTCCCAACCTGAGCTCAAATCCAAATCCAACCTATTATTACAATGTTTCAATAAGTTTAGCCCATGCAAGTTAGGACCTATATAATCGACTTTCCTGTTGCATTAATAATATTAAAATAAAAGAATAAACTTTGTTTTCTAAAAATATGTTCATTGCAATAAAGACTTTTTTTCTCTCTTCTACTTCTACTTACACCATGTAGACCTCCATGCTTTCCTGTTTTACAGATCTACAGACCGGACATGAATGGAGCAGAGCATCACACATTTCACACAAGCATAGATGCTTACATGGGAGGATTACAAACCGTGACTCTCCAGAATTGCAGGCCTTGCATGTCATCTTCCCTATTCTTTCATTGAATTTATCAGAGATATCGCAGCATGACTCCGCGTCTTCTGCAGAAGAAGAGCACACCATCTCTCCTCTTATCCGCTCTAGCGTCTTATTCAGAGCCATAGCCATGGCCTCCTTCTCTATAGCTGTTCTCTGATATGTTTGCTTCTCTATCTCTACTCTCCTCAATAAGTCTTCTAATTGCGCGGTCTTTCTACTCTCTTTTGCTATCTCTTCTTCTTTCTGTCTCTCTAAGAATAGAGCTTTTATTTCCATTCCTTTTAAGAAAGATGTCATCTGCTGCTTCCTCTGTTCTTGTAAACAGAGACTCAATCTCTCATTCTATATGGTAAAAAAAGTGAAAAGTTAGAAAAACATAAGCAAGATCTCTTCGTGTTCTATTTAGATAAGAGGAATCAAATAAGGAGAAAAGAAAAGGAATTTAATGAGAATCGATATGGATGGTTTTTTATTTTTCAGATGTGGAACTAGGTGGTGAGATTTACCTGCAATGTTATATATTGATCTATATCTTGCCTCTCCTTTTCTAACTGTGCTGAAACCAAAGGATCTATATTGATGACATGGGTCTGACTTCTTTGCTGCTGAAGTATTGGACATTGTAAAACATATTGACAAGGATGGCAAAATCCTCCACCAAATTCCATGAAATGAATATTGCAGCAGTTGAAATAAACAGGTTCTTTGCTTCAAATCCAACTCTCTCTCTCTCTCTCTCAAGGAGATTTTTATCATGAAATCTCTTTTCAGAACCCAAGTTTCTCCTGCCCCAGAACAAAAGAATAGCACTTGGGTGGAGAAGAAGAAGGCGAGAAAACTACATATAACATGTGTGTACGTTGAAACCGATCACCATAAAGACGTTCTAATTTATATATATATACACATACATAAAAAGTCATGTGAGTGGCTGTGTGTGGTTATTATTATCTAAAAATTTAAAACTAGAGGCAGGAGCACCGGAGATTTCTGATCCTGATGGTGTGGGGCCCAGTTGTATTGATGGAAAGGAGAAGTGTTCTTTTTTGATAAAAGTCATTGAATTGGATTTTATGGATGGAAACGAATGACCTGCTTTTTTGGGAACTGTTTGCTTTTATCTTATTTATGTGGTTCCACGCCAAGGAGTATGATTCGGGATAGTCTTGAGAAGCACGTTACAGCCACTCTGTCTCTCTCTGCTGCCTCAATCTTTCTCTCTCTCTCCTTGCTAGACGTCGTAGTCAATGGCAGTAAAATGGAGTGGTGCGCGGGGCGTACGTGCAGATTTTGTGACAAAACTATCGGGTCAGGAGATACACGAGAGTCCTTTGGAAAAATTCAGCAAAAGAGAAATTTGAGGAAAAAACAGGTTGAGATTTTATTTTTTTAGGATTTAATTTTCACCCAAGAAAAGAAAAACAAATCTTTTTCCCTTCGGGAGTAAAACTATTAAAAAAATTACAAATCTTTTTCCCTTGGGAGTAAAACTATTAAAAAAATTTTGTGGGGGGAGGGGTGTTTTGCCGTCGATATTAAAATTTCAGGGCATTTACCGGGGGCGTTGGTTTGCCGTTGATATTAAAACTTTAGGGGGGGGGGGGGGGCGGGTTTTGCCGTCGATATTAAAATTTCAGGGCATTTAGACGGGGGGGGGGGGGGGGGGTTTGCCGTCGATATTAAAATTTCAGGGCATTTACCGGGGGCGTTGGTTTGCCGTCGATATTAAAACTTTAGGGCATTTAACGTTCTTACGGGATCTAAATGAGTTTTTTTTTCTACAGTAAAGTTCTTTTTTGTTCAAAAGTGTAAATTACTTAGTTTGAATTTTTTTTTTCAAATGAGTTTGATCGGCTTCATGTGCCATGGAGGCAATCAAGGTGTGAAATGGTTCACCTATGATCCACTCATCGCCTCACATGCGACTCTCATGAATTGACACAGGCTCATATTTGACACTAATTCAATCGTTCACCATTGGATTGAAATAAAAAAAAAAAAAAATTCCTCTAAAACAATTAAAGTTGAACGTCATTGACATGGGTTCATCGCACCAATGGCATCATTTGATTGATTGCACCTATTTAAATATTAATCATGAGAGTAAGATTAATAAAACCGTATGGCATGGACAAGGTTTGCTAAAAAAAATCAACTTTCTATTTTGTTTTTCTTTTCATTTATGACCCCATAAAATCTTATAAAAAAGACATACTTACTACTGATGTTTATCTGATATATAGTAACTGCACTTGAGGACTTGAAATTAGAAATCAGGTTCATTTGATCAGATTGATATGGGTGCCAATTCATATTCACATCCTATCCATCCCATAATCTTTGCTTATTGGACTTCTTAATAAAGCTGTTATCACAATTCAATCAATCGGTTGATGATAGAGGTCGATACCAATTCCCTATAAATGTGTTAGAAGGTTTAAATTGATAACGGCTAATCCCCATTATCATGAATGGGGGGATAGGATCTTTTCTTTATGTAAGATGGCCACTTTTAAAAACGCCCGGATGTAGGAATTCTAAAATACATTGTTTCTTGATGGAGGAAAGAGTCAGGGTGGGCATCAGTTCGACTATGGAATTGAGATTTAGGTTGAGGCAGATATGAGAAATCCTGCTTCCTTCCCCTCCATAGGCTTCAATTCTGTAGGTCAAAATATGTACAACTTTGCAATTCATCCTTATCAAAACCCAAATTCCACAGCAGTTATTCTCTCTCTTTTTTTAATTGAGTTTGATTTTAACTCTATTCGTAATTATGATAAGATTGAAACTTGGGGCAACAATTATTCATGAATGAACCTTGATAACTGAATGTGGTCCCCATTGCAACTTTGAGGTTTGTGGGCTCGAGCTTTATTTTATTTTTAATTAATGATAAAAGCAAGCACTTTATGGAAAGACAAATCCTCCTTTGAGAACTCTCACCAGGAGGATAACAAGGTGGGGCCCACCTTATGATCCATCTAGACTCTTGAATTATGGTTGATATTTTTTTAATATAAAATTGTTAAACTTGTGGGCCATGGATCAAGGGATTAGAGGTGCTAGATTGACCTCATTTTTCATATATGGGTCCACCTTGATTCGATCTTTTCATCCCCCAATGTCCCATGATATGTGCGGCCCTAGGTGGGCCCCAGCAACAAGTATGCATGTTAAGACATGCACACCGAGTGCAACAAAATGGTATCCTTAAGAAAAATAGGTTAAATACAGGCAATAAAAAAGGAATAATGCCAATCCACTTATAGTTTACTGGTAGGCATCTAGCATCCTAGATTGGTACCTCCCTAGTGGCTACATTGTGGGTGGAGGGATTTTGTGTAATGTGTGTGAGTGCGTATAAGAGCAAATAATAATAATAATAATTTAAAAAAAAATTAATGTTATATGCATCTTAAAAGGGAGTAATGTTATATGTAATCGCACATTTAATCACCACCTTATGTATGACCCAAGAAGGTGGAATGGAGGGAGGGAGTTATCAATTTGTAATTCCATTAATTGACAATGAAATCTCGAGAAGCTCCTTTCTAATATTTTTTGTGCCATTCTTAGAATTGGTTTGATGTAAATACTTTAACAGCTTAGAATTGATTTTTTGAAAGTGTCCAATTCCTACTTATGAGCTCAACTTTCCTGGAAGGTACGGAGTTTTACTTTTGGGATTTTGACATATTAATCATTCTTAAATTCGATTTTTTCAATTTTATAATTGAAATTTAGATAATGTCGTCAGAGTCACTTGACTCCAGTCAAGATTAAACCTTCTTAACTTTTTTGCAAAGTATCCATGATACCATGAGACAGTCCCATTATCAGTTCAATATCATACACTCTAATTTTAACAACCATTAGGCAAATTCCTTTTTTTACAAAACACGAAAACTGATAATTTGTGAAAAGTGAATACACATCCGACAACTATTTCTCAAGTCATTTGAAAGTTTATTTTTTCCTTAGATGGTATATAAAAGCCATGACATTATATATCATCGGATTTATCACATACACTATTTTCATGATATCATGGACGGCACGTAGCTGAAAAGCTAAAAAAATATTGATATTTGAATTTTGGTCATGAAGTTGAATAAAATGAAAGTTAAGGAGGACTAATATATCAAAATCCATTAACTTTATTAGGTTTCATCCCATTAATTCTTCCACCAATCTGATTCTAAATGCAAGTGACTAAGGAAAAGGATTCTAGCCCTCAATTTCAGGCCCTCGGGATTTAATGGTCGCATACAGCACAAGATTTTAGTAATTAGATATTGTCTAAATCAACGCAAATAAAAAACCAAATCAAAGTAGTAGGCGGTGTCACAATCACATGCAAGGAAACTTAATTAATCTTAGATAAGCCCATGCATGAAAACATAAAAAGAGGCCTAAAAAGAAGGAGCTTTTTCTATTAAATTGCCAGAATGGTTGAAAGATATCCTTTCGTACAGCCTCACTGATATATTTTTTTTGCTAAAAACAGTGCATGTGGACGATTTGATGATTCAAGGAGAATCAAATCCAAATCCAGTGAAATGGGTTGTTTGCTTTTCCTTGTTTCCATCATCTCTACATGGAAAAAAGCACAAAAAAGGAAGAGAAAGGAAAGGAGATATATGCAGTCACAGTTCACACTGCTGAATTGACAAACCCTTCCCTTGCAGTCATACTGCAATTTGTTTTCATTCTTAGAGCTACAGGACAGAGAATAGACGTAGAGGAACATAGCCTTTTCTATTGCTTTTATCATACGGTTGTTACAGTTCCCAAGACCTCTCAGCGTACGGACTGGAAAGGTTCGTCCTCAAATGCATCAGTTGTGGTCTGTGGGTTCTCCTCGAGACTCTGAGAGAGAGGAGGAGACGAATGGGTGCCCATGTGCTGTACATACAGCTAACAGTGTCAAAAGAGACTGACATTGGTTGGGTGGTCCATAAGCAATGAATGGTGTGGGTGTGATCATGTGGCCGACCCACAGAGACCATGACCCTAAAAGGAGCCATTCCTGTCATCATCCATTTGTCTTCTAATCTTTTAGATGTATGGGTTTGTGTAGATTATGTAAAAGAGATGGGTACAAGTCCAAAGGCCTCGTAGTTGATGGAAGATCTGCAGTTTCTCACCTTTTCTTCTGACCTTTTCTTCCAACCTCTCTGGCTTTTTTTTATAGCTCTTGATAGTGTTGTGATGGACTCGATTTACTGCTTTGATCTATGCCCATCTGTTACTCTCTCCGCCACAGTCGCACCTTTGGGAGTCGATTAATTAGAGTCAGAACACTGAAGCAGACTTGTTTTTACTATTGAATAATAACTGTGGCTTCTTTTCCATTTCATTCTCAGTCCGGATCACTCTTCTCGAGAGTGGGGAGAAGCTAAACTCTATAGGAGGCCGACCTAGAAGGGCTCATCTCTTGAAAGGGATGTTGCTGTAAGCTGTAAAATTTCTTGAAAGAGGCAACGGTAAAACTAGAGAGGCCACTATGTGATATTTTTTTTTTTTTTTGTTAGCCCATGTGCCTAATTGATCCGGCGTGTGTTGCCCACTTGGGACGTTTTTCTTCATTTGTAGTAGCATGGATGGAAAGTTCTCGTTATGATAAAGCTCATGCGAAAAATGAGCCTTCTCAAATTAGCAATCAAATTCTTGAAGACTTCTCACGATTTGTTCACAAAGTCACAAAAACATGCTTGCAATACTAATTCTCTAATGGAAATCCCCCTTTTTGAGGATTTCATGTCTGACCCTGTTATAGAATTTTAAAATTCTCAGTTTTTTGGAGTTATTTATTGATACCAATTTATCTCAGTCATGCACATCTACTTGCATCGATCACAATCTTACACCGATAGCATGTGCCACCCATGAGAATCTTGGGATGTCTTTATGACCGTTAAAAAAAATTTGAGGAACCCACCCATTAAGTAAGATTTTTTTTTTCCCCCAAAGCCTTAAAAGTCCTGGAATCTAACTTCTCATGAGTGTCAAATTTAGGTCAGGCAATTCCAACTGTAAAATTCTTTACATTACTCTTGCAGTGGGAAGACCAGCATTGTTATATGGATCAGAGTGTTGGGCAGTAAAGCATAATCATGTTAAGAAGATGGAAGTTGCGGAGATGAGAATGCTAAGATGGATGTGCGGGATCACAAGGAGAGATAGGATTAGGAATGAGGAGATTAGGGGCAAAGTAGGAATAGCACCGATTGGAGATAAAATGAGAGAAAATCGACTAAGATGGTTTGGCCATGTTAGAAGGCGGCCAATGGAAGCACCTGTTAAAAGGTGTGAAGGCATAGAGATTGCCAGGAGTAGGAAAGGGAGAGGGAGACCCAAGAGAAGTTGGAAAGAAACTATTAAACACGACCTTGCCTACATGGATCTAACGGAGGACATGGCCCTAAACAGATTTGATTGGCGTCGTCAAATCCATATAGCCGACCCCACCTAGTGGGAAAATGCTTGGTTTGGTTTGGTTTGGTTTACTCTTGCAGTGGGAAGCTCCAGTCCTATCTAAGGTTTGATCCCTTGATAAGTGAGAAGAGGATTGCCAACCAACTAAATAACTCATTGTGCTTGTTTTGTTATATAACTAGTAGACAAAGAAAAGATGACAGATTAGCCTTTAGAAAAGTGATTGAAGGAGGTAAGAAAGAGGAACGGTAGAGAACATGTTACAAAAGATGGCGGTGGCTTCCAAATGTTACATGTAGATGAGAGAGTGTAATCGTCAATTCCATTTCGTTTTCAGCTGAAATGCATGGGATTTTTTGTTTTGGTCCTTCGGCCGAACATAATGGGGCAAAAAAAAAAACTCAATTTGAATTCCGATCCATTCCGGTCCATTTCAGTTTATAGCACAATTTTCACTATTTTATTTTTTTTCAATATTCATATGAAAACATGCATAATTTATATTCTTTTTATTTTTCTATTATATATATGTATATATATTCTTAATTTCGTATTATTCCAAAAATCTACTTCGAAAAGTCTTGCTGAATTTCCAAAACACCAAAATATCTCATCTTGGATGCGAAACCGAAATAATGACCGAAACGAAATTGACTACTATTTGAGAGAGACATGATTCGCTGGTGGATGGATCACAAATTAACAACTATAATTATTGACTTATGGAGAGAGAGAGAGAGAGAGAGAGAGAGAGAGAGAGAGATTAAAAAATAAGATTTGAAAAGTTCAATCCATTTCTTGGATCTAACTAACTACCCGTTTCTTAGCCTAGAATTCCTAATAGAAAATTCTTTATTCTTTTACTAGAATTTTAAAAATTTTAAAACTGAAAAATCCTAAATGCTTGCTATTAATAATTTTCAAAAACTAGCATCCATTTGAGGTGTTTAGAATCTTGGAACTCAGACAACCTTCCTGTTAGGAGTGGTAAAACTAAACCTGAGCTGCTAACTTGACCCTAATCTAATCCGTATTTGACCAACCTAAACCATCTGAATAAAATATAAGAGCAACTCCAATAGAGATGTCTTTTAATCATGTCAGCCCCCAACGACTATAAAAGACGTGTGATCTTGTCTCCAAGAGAATTGTCTAATCGTACATGGTATTTGGTAGTTGTGATAGTATGCCAAATTTGACATACTATAAAGCAAAGGCCAAATCTTTATTTTGAACAAAATAATGGCCACGAATATATATATATATATAGGGAAGTGCTCCTATGAGAGACACTCTCACCAACTTGGTGAGAGATGGGTGGGGCCCCTCACATTTAAGTTGGGGGTCTTTGCATTTAAGTTGGTGAGAGTGGATATGGAAGTGAGGGCCCCCACCCATCTCTCATAAAGTTGGTGAAAGTGTCTCTCATATAAGTACTTCCCATATATATATATATATATATATGGGAAATGTTCATATGCATCCATCCCTCACCATTTTTGGTGAGGGACACCCCAAAAAGGGGTGTTTCAAGTACAAAAGTGAGGAAGTAAACCTTTGTACTTCTTCACTTTTGTACTTGAAACTTCCCCTTTTGGGGTGTCCCTCACCAAAAATGGTGAGGGATGGATGCATATAAAGACCCCTATATATATATATATATATACATATATATATATATGGGAATAGGTCAAGTGAGGACGGTCCTTACCATTTCATGTAAGGACCACTGTGGGCCGTCCGATTCGATGCCTCATCCAACGACTGTCATCCACCTTATATAACTAAATGGGGGGAAACGAAATGAAAAGTGACTCTCGCCCGCCCAAATGGGAAAAAGCCCCAAATCAGAGCTTTGGTGTCTTCCTCTTCCATCCCAGCACGTCTGAACGGCATCGAAGCAGGAAAGGTTGCTCGATCTCTCTCTCCCGGTCTTCCTTCTCGATGACTTCTCTCTCTCTCTCTCTCTCTCTCTCTCTCTCCATCACTTCCATCGTGCAGTTTGATTCGCACCGAAGCAGAACATCAGTCATCGCCTCTACCCTATCATCTCCGTCGCAGTCATCCCGGCCCGAACCAGGTCATCTCATCTCACCTCTTTCGTCACGCCACAAATTGGGGGTTTTTCTTTTGTTTTTTTTTTTTTTTCTATGCATGTCATCATATGAAACATGGATGTGAAATCTGTTTCCCGTCTGTTTTTTGTTCATCAAATGAAAACATCTCCATTTTCATTTTCATTTTCATTTTCATTTCCATTTCCTATTTGATGCCCCAGATCATGTGGTAAATGTTTCTACTGTGCACGTTAGAGATAAGAATGTCTCAAATGATCTTTGCCATCAAATCACCCGTGGCCGTGAGCTCCAATTATTCTTCATCCCACCCATTTGAGTCTGATCGATCACTTTAATAAGTGGCAATTTTACTGCACAAAATACAGATAGAGTACACATGTCACTGTCGGTGCACATGAGAAATGTCATGATACTATAATGGGATGAGCACAGTTGCAACTGGTGAGAGCAGCTCATATTAAGAATTCAAATAGCTTGATCATAAATTTTTTTTTTCTTCTTGGATTATCTATTCAATCTATTCAATTTTCACTTTAGTAGGAGTTGGATCCAATTAGATATAAAATACGATGTACTCTGATGGTTTTTTTTTTTTTTTTTTAATTTTTTGTTGTATCTTACACAAGATCAATCTTGAAGTAAATCAGTTTAAGTCTAGTTAAGAGCTTTATATGAGAAATTGATTATCAATTGTTTGAATTCTGAATGGAAGTACGCTAATTGATTTATGCAAAATGCAAGATTTAGTGACTGTATTATCGCAGCAGGCTGTTCTCTTTCTTGCTTGTACTAGTGGGGCATAAAATGTATTTTGGTGTCTCTTCTGCTCCTGAATTTTCCTTGTTTTGTGGTCTTTCTGGTTTGCTATATTGTTATCATACACTGGTGTAAGTAAATAATTTTTATTTTAGGTTATTTTCTCACTAACATTCTATTGGTCTGTTACTCTATTAAGACTTAAGACCAATATTCCTATTTGAGTGACTTAAGACCAATATTCCTATTTGAGTTATTACGTTTGGACTGCATCCTAGGTTATTATGGTCTTCTGAGATATTATAAATGCCCAGTCCAGGAGCCCTGTGAGGGAGCTCAGGTGAGCATTCCATATAGATTGGGTTCATCTTTCAATGATCAAAGATTAATCATCTGGTGGGGCCTATCCATATGGAAAACAAGCCCTGTTTGAACAAGCTCAATTCCCAACATTTTGATTTATGGACGCCTTTGTGGTTGATTATGGTCTGTTTCCTATGTTTTTTTTATTTATAATTCTTTTTTTATGAATGTCATGCCACCTCTCTCATCTAGCATATGGAACGACATCATCACTAAAATGGGTTTTAGGTTTTGATACAGAAATAGAATGGTGGGGGTGACGACTCAGAATGTACAGTATTTTGTATGCCATTTTCAATCCAATTTTAGGTTTTGCTATCTAATTTTATGTCTTTTGTAAAGAATGTCATTTTCCATATAGTTTATTCTGAATATGCTAAAATTGGAATGTAAGGCAATAAATTTTTTTTTTGTTGGACGAAAATTTATTCAGAAGTAAAGGGGTTGCAACAAAACATATCCAGAGGAACGCCACTCACGAGGGACGATCCACCATTCTCTTCCCTGTCTAATGCAAGAACATCTATTTTATATCCATGGATGACCATATCTCTTTTCACCCAGCCCTGTTCTCTCAGACCTTGCTCGCTGGTAATGAGGCAGAAGAGTTCTCCAACTCCGACGATGCAGAAATCCCAAACCACCATGGAAACACTTAGGTATTGAACAAGCAATATATTTTGGAGTTACTTTATTTTTATCTTATCTATTGAATTTTGTGTTGAGAATATATGATGGGCAACTATTCTATGTTATTTACCTGATAATGTCTTTCTTCATGAATGATCCCTGAAAATATTTTTTTTCCTTCATGTATAATCTGGGTCTATTGTTCACACTTTTTCAATGGATGAGAAGTTGGAATCAGTTGCATCTTCCATGAGTAGAATCTTTATGCCTGAAGTCGATGAGGATAAAACCCCACGTGTCGGAATGTATTTTCATGACTTGGAAGAAGCTTACGAATTTTATAATACTTATAAGAGGGCTGCTGGTTTTGGTATTAGACGTGGTTCAGATAAAAAAAAGAGGGGTGAAGTATGTTGGGAGCAGTTTGTGTGCGCTAAACAAGGTCAAAGAATAGAAAAGGAAGGTCATGGTTTTGTGGCACAGAAGCGTGTTCCATATACAGGAGAAAATTGTGGAGCGGAGATTGTCCTGAAAAAAATTACAGTCGGACATTGGGTTGTTAACAAATTTGTTGTAGAACATACTCATTTCTTATCTACCCCACGTAAGACCCATATGTTTCGTTCACACCGTAAGATTACTCCAGCTCATAAGAACTTAATAAATACATTTGAAAAGAATAACATACGACCTGCAAATCAAATGGGACTCTTAAGCACACAAGCTAGGGGTTCAGGAGCAGTTGGTTTCAATGAGCAAGACATGTGAAATCTCCATCGAGACAAGCAGAAAGCAAAAAAGGGGCGAGATGGTAAGATGTTGTATGAGTATTTTGAATACATGAAAGAAATGAATCCGGGTTTTTATTATTCTATAGAGGCAGATGAGAACAATCAAATCAAGCATGTATTTTGGGCAGATCACCTTTGTCGCCTTTCATACATCGTTTTTAGTGATGTTGTTACTTTTGACACAACATATCAAACCAATAAATATGATCTGGTTTTCGGTGCATTTATGGGAGTAAATCACCATGATCAAACGGTCATCTTCGGAAGTGGTTTTTTATCAAATGAGAATTTTGATTCATTTGTGTGGCTATTGAAACGTTGGCTAGAAGCTATGCCTGCAGGTCCACCAAAAGCGATTGTAACAGACCAAGATCCCGCGATGAGGAAAGCAATTAAGCACGTTATGCCTACCACTCGACATTGATTTTGTCTCTGGTACATTATGCAAAAGTTGCCATCCAAGTTAGGCGGAATTGCAATTCATGCTGACGGGCTTATGGATGCAATAAATAAAATTGTTTACAATGTTGTTTCAATGGATCAATTTGAGATGGAATGGGCCAGGATACGATGTGAATATAAATTGAAAGAAGACAGTTGGCTAGAAGACATGTACACGCTTCGTGAGATGTGGGTACCAATCTTTTTAAAGGGCGTGTTTTTTGCGGGAATGTCATCATCGCAGAGAAGTGAAAGTTTCAATGCCTTCCTTGAGCATTTTCAAACACATAAGTGTGGTTTACATGACTTTTTGATGCGCTTTGAACGTGCCATCACGCGTCAAAGGTATCAAGAGTTAAAAGCGGAGCATGAAAACTTGCAGACGAGGCCAAAGCTCCTCACAGATTTGGAAATGGAGGAACAAATGACTAGAATATATTCGAGAAAAATTTTCCAAGAGTTTCAGGTACAATTCATGGCAATGGTATCATCCATTCCAAAACTTGTAAAGGAAGACGCGGCAGAAAGCATTTATGATGTTTGGTCCATGAAAAATAATTGCAAAACTTTTGAAAGGGTCATTTTCAAGAAGATACTAAATGTGCAAACTGCTCTTGCAAACTATTTGAGTTTCGAGGAATTCCTTGAAGTCATATCATTGCTGCGTTGAAACACGAGATGATTTTCACCTTGCCTGAGCATTTTATATTAAAGAGATGGACTCGTCACGTGAGAGATGGTACAAAATATAGCAAATGTGTGATAGTGGGGAATACTGCTGGTGGTAACTCGTTAATTGTCCGGCATGGTGATTTGTCTTATTGGGGCAACATGGTTTCTAATGAGGCAAGTATGTGTTCAAAGACGTACGAATATGCAATAAATGTACTAAATGATCTTCATAAAATGTGTCGTAAAATGAATCAACTTCAACTTGGAGGTGAACGTACATCCACTGGAAAAAACGGAGTGGTTAGTGATGCAGTTAGTGATGCAGTGCAATTGATTGAACCACCTCATGCTACAACAAAGGGCCGTTCGAAAAGACTAAAGTCATGAAAGGAGAAAGCTCAAAAGAAAGAACGACTTTGTCGTGGGTGCAACCAGCGTGGTATTTCACATGACAAACGGAATTGTCCAGTTCTCTTGAATAGGTATTTTTTTCCTCAGTTTTTGTTTGTTTTAGTTCTTCTCATTTTTTTTTTCAGTTTTGTTTTTCTTAGTTTATGTTGCATGTGTTTATATTTCAGGGGGATTGTTGATCTACATGTGGACATTCCTCCCATTTCAGAAGCCCCATCCGATACGTCTGTTGAAGGAAGCTCTTCGGATGCATCCAGTTCTAAACTTTGAAAGCGTGATGGTTAAGGCATGTTGATGTTGAATTTTGAACTCGATGGTAAAGCCAACTTGATGTTGATGTTGATCTTATAATGGGATAATTGATTTTAAATATTCAGTTCGTGTTGAATATGGATTAATGTTGTATTTAGATATGAATTGGTTTGATGTAATTTTATTTGCTTGGACTCGCTGTATTCAGTTATGTATTGAATTAATGTAATTTGATTTGCTTCAAGTTGCTCTAATTGGACTGTGTATTCAGTTATCAAAAGGTGATGCAAATATCTTTGGTTTTGATGTGAGAATGAGGGATTCTGTGAGTGCATTATCATGTGAGAATGAGGGATTCTGTGAGAATGCAGAGAAGTTGGAAGTGGAAAATTTGAACAGAACAGTTTTTAAAAAGGTTAGTAGTGCTGATGATAAGCTAGCAGCAGTTACAAGTTCAGACTACCAGATAATGACTTCTTGTTATGTGGCCACAGGTAAAAGAACCAATTCATTCCAGTTTAATTTTGTGCAATCCTGAATCTTAGGATGCCATTATGTTGTGTCAACATTGCATGGGGTGTTTAAAATGATTAACATTTGTGTGCCAATGTGGATTCTCATGGTGGATACCCAACAACATTGTGTTGGAAGTATCATCACACAATTGGAATGGTCATTCCACTAATCCTATTTTTGGGGTTTACAGAACCAGGCACCTGGTGCTGGTGTCAGATTCCACGGCCAAGAATTGGTAGTCATGTAACTTGTTGTATATTTAGGGATGAAATGGGTCAGGTACAGAACAGGTCTACGGTGTACGCGGACCTGGGCCAAACTAGAATCCGGAGTTATATACCCATACCCGTATCCAAACAGGTTTAAGGAAGGATACCTGCACCTGTATCTGAACAGAATCTGAATACCTGAACTTGAATCTGAACCTGTATTCATTCCCTCACCATGAGGGTTCCATGTTGGCCATGGCCTTGGCTCTTAAGAAAGTAATTTTGACTTAATGAGATCATCATAATGCAACCTTTAGAACCAGGTACTAGAATTATTGAATCTCACTACCACTTTATGGATACTTGCTACTGGGTGTTGTTTGTTGTTTCTTTCATTGTTTTTTTTTTTTTTTCTAAGAAGCTGGCGGTATTTCTTTTTCAGTTTCTTTCATTATGGGTACTTGCTCGCTGGTTTTGAAATTCAATGTTTATTGTCTGTTTGCTCAAGAAAACTATAATAGCATGCACATTGAGAAAAACTATAGAAAGTGACCAACAGATGTAAACATGCACGGGCTAAAAACCACGGCCAAGAAACACAAGACCGCCCCAAGAAACACAAGACCCCGCTTCCCAAGGCGGAGAGTCCTTGGCCACAGCTATCTCTGTGTTCTCATCAGGAACCGATTCAAAATTACTCAAAGGTTTACAATACTTATTAAATAATGAGGAAAAACTGGAAAGAATGATGTAAAGTGAATGAGACTAGCCATCGCCCATTTCCCACCACTGAAACTACATCTTCCCTGTTGCAATTAGACACCTCCATGATTCCATCACAATTCTTTTCCTACTCAATGATTTCATGAATCATGAATCTTCTCAATCCTTAATCTAACATTATCAATTTTTTTTTCTCAGAGCCAATCAGCACATGTAACTAGGGCTGTCAAACGGGTCAGGTTAACGAATTCGGGTTGCGGGTCAAACGAATTCGGGTTAGAATCACCTCAATCCGAACACGACCCATTAAGAAAACGAGTCAAAAAACTAAACACAAACCCAATTCGTTTATTTAACGGGTCACCCGAACATGACCCGTTAACCCGTTAATTTTGAAAAAAAAAAACATTAAACTTAAACCTGTAGGTTCAGCTAACTTAAACCCGTTAATTTACCAGAAGACCCCTCGTGCAGTCATACATTTTTGTAATTTAAATAATGATATTATTTTTTTCGGGTTGTAACGGGTCATAATGGGTTACCGGGTTTATTCGTTAACGACCCATTAATTTAACGGGTTAACGGGTCCAACCCATTAACGACCCAAACCCATTAAGGGGTCACCCAAACTCGTTAATATCGTGTGGGTTCGTGTCGTGTTATCGGGTTGTGTGACATTTTGACAGTCCTACATGTAACAATTCCAACAAAAGTACTCAGATCCAAGAGATATAGACTTACTCTGTCTATACATCCCCTGCAACAGACAACATGAATAGAATGGAAATACACCCATCAAGCTTACAGAGGAAATTCTCTGTTAACTAAACACATGAAGCTCATCTTCTTTTCCAGTTTCATGGTTTCATGAACTATTTTATTTTTAATCTACCAAAAATTTATTTTCTTCAATCAAATCATGTAAAAATTCCTACAACAAACACAAAAGAAGTATAGGCTCATAATCTCTGTAACTTCATACATGGCTGAACAAGAAAACTAAGATCATTATACAGCATGCAACTATAATAGCATGATAAATTTTTCGCAGATACGCATTTCGAATTTTCTCTACTTCAATAAAAATACACATTGAACTTTCTAACTTTTCAACAACCGCTATCAAATTGGTCTTTTCTTCTCTCCAGTTTTGCCTTTCACACATCGTTGAATTAGCTTCAGCAAGCTGCCAATTTTCTACTTCATCTTTCCAAAGAAACGTACCACAACCATTTTCATCCTGCATTAAGTTTTACACACATAAAAAAATAGTTAATGCTAGATTTGAAACCTTAACAACATATAGTAACATGTTTATGAGGTAGCCTAAACACGCTTGCCTTCCAATTTGGGCATTTCCAAAATTTTCTATTTGGATTCAATTGCGTACGAGAAGTATATAATTTCATGTCTCTAGCTCCACATCGGCATTTTGGAGTACGTTCGAAATGGATTGTATTAGAAGATGACATTCTGTGCAAAAGATATTGTGAGTCTAAATAAACCCAACAACAAAAACAAAAAACAGACTGAAGGTTTTATAAGTTTCATAAAGGTGAGGAAATATGCAGATTTGAGAATTTTTTTTGTCCTTAAACTAGAAATTTCACATTCAAAATTTCTTGGCACTGTATATAAATTCTAAGGAAATGGGTAAGACCTAAAATCCACATTCACACACCTCACCAGCAGCAGCAGCCAAATCCACAACTACTGTATGTATGGTAGTTACACCATTCTAAAGCAAACAACACAAAAAAAAAAAAAAAAAAAAAAATCATCGCACTCGGAAGAAAGAAAAGGAAGTCTTCTGTCAGCAGCAAAAATCCATGGCAAAATTAGAGAAGAACACATCTTACCCAACCCAGTCATAGTTGTAGCCGATGCAATCCAAACTGAAATCCCAAAGAAGAAGAAGAAGAAGAATAGGAAGAAGAAGGAGCACCTTAATTTAGTGGTCCCTCACATCCTCTTCAAAATGAAAAATACCGTTTCTCCATTTTTGTTCATCAAATGAACACATCTCCATTTTCTCAATATGAGCTGCTCTCACTAGTTGCAACTGTGCTCATCCCATTATAGTAGCATGGCATTTCTCATGTGCACCGACAGGGACATGTGTACTCTATCTGTATTTTGTGCAGTGAAATTGCCACTTATTAAAGTGATCGATCAGACTCAAATGGGTGGGATGAAGAATAATTGGAGCTCACGGCCACGGGTGATTTGATGGCAAAGATCATTTGAGACGTTCTTATCTCTAACGTGCACAGTAGAAACATTTACCACATGATCTGGGGCATCAAATAGGAAATGGAAATGAAAATGAAAATGGAGATGTATTCATTTGATGAACAAAAAACAGATGGGAAACAGATTTCACATCCATGTTTCATATGATGACATGCATAGAAAAAAAAAAACAAAAGAAAACCCCCAATTTGTGGCGTGACGAGAGAGGTGAGATGAGATGACCTGGTTCGGGCCGGGATGACTGCGATGGAGATGACAGGGTAGAGGCGATGACCGATGTTCTGCTTCGGTGCGAATCAAACTGCACCATGGAAGTGATGAAGACGAGAGAGAGAGAGAGAGAGAGAGAGAGAGAGAGAGAGAGAGAGAGAGAGAAGTCGACGAGAGGGAAGACCGGGAGAGAGAGATCGAGCAACCTTTCCTGCTTCGATGCCGTGCAGACGTGCTGGGATGGAAGAGGAAGACACCAAAGCTCTGATTTGGGGCTTTTTCCCATTTGGGCGGGCGAGAGTCACTTTTCATTTCGTTTCCCCCCATTTAGTTATATAAGGTGGATGACAGTCGTTGGATGAGGCATCGAATCAGACGGCCCACAGTGGTCCTTACATGAAATGGTAAGGACCGTCCTCACTGGACCTATTCCCTATATATATATATATATATATATATATATATATATATATATGGGGGATATTCAAGTGCATCCATGCATCACCATTGTGGTGAGAGACACCCCCTTTTTGGGAAGTTTCAAATACAAAGAAACTTCCCAAAAATGGGGTGTCCCTCACCACAATGGTGAGGGATGGATGCACTTAAATATTCTCCTATATATATATATATAGGGAAATATTCAAGTGAGAACTAGTTCTCACATATTATGTGAGAACTTTTTTGTGGGGCCCAATTGTGGGCCCCATTTGGGGATGGGACCAAGGGGGATGGAAAGATCTATGTGAGACCACCCCATGTATCAAGTTTGACCCCAAACTCATGCCTCTAACCCCTTCATCCGTGGCCCATAAGTTTAATGGTTTCATATTAAAAAAAATATTCAACCCTCGATCCAACGGTTCATCCATTTGGATGTGTGCCAATCTTTGGGATTAGTGACTATCAAGGGGTTTCCTATTGGTTGCTAGGTTTGGATGGGTTTTGGTTGGGCCCCACAAAAAAGTTCTCATATAATATGTGAGAACTAGTTCTCACTTGAATATTTCCCATATATATATAGACACACACACACACACACACACACACACACCTCCAATTGAATTTTTTGGTACAAATAGTCGTTGGAGATGGAACCCCAGTGAAAGTGAACATTCAACAGTCTAATTTATAGCCGTTGGATTTTTTCTGCTTGGGCCACTGTTTGCCACCCCCCAACTTTTATTGAAACTTCAGCAACCTCTACTTCTAAATGTGGGCCCATACTCTGCACTTTCTAATGGGCCTACATTGTAATTTCTAAAGGTAGTCCCCTAGTTGTACTTGCTAAAAGATTGGCCCACATACCATAATTCTAAGTGGTCTCGCGTACTGCGATTCTCAAGGTGGGCCTAAGTAATTTATAAACATACCACAGTTTCTAAAGGTGGGTCCCACATGCCATAATTCTAAAGGCGGACCCTCGTGATTTTTAAAGGGTGGGAACCACATAACGCGGTTTCTAATGGTGGGTCCACATAAGGTTTAAAAATGGTGTGCTAATTTACAAAAGTTTGGCCACACATACCAAGATGCATACAAAGGTGTTGATCCATTAGGAAATTCTAGTAGCTATGAAATAAAGAATTTTGTTGATTTAGGATGTATGAAGTTTTTAGGCAGAAATTCTTTAATGAATGAAACAAGAAACTCTAAGAATGTCAAAAAAATTCGACAGCAATCGGAATTTCCAAACATTTACAGACATGAATTTCAAAAATTCCAAAAATTCATGTAAAGAAATGGGCCCTTTTTAGTGGGAGTATTTATAAGGTTGGCTAGATGATCATGTATGGTATCAGAGACCTTTCGAAAGAATTGGTTTTATTTCTCTCTCTCCCTCTCTCTGGCCCCATAAAAGCCCCAAGTTAATAGTGCAGGCTGCTTGGTTGCATTTGAATCGTGAAAGTAGAGAGATGACATGAATATGACATTGATTTGGGTTGGCCACATTTCATCACAATCAGATTATCCTAATCCTTAGATTTAGGGCTTGAAAGTTTATATATATCATGTTCTTTTATTTGCGTGCTAGATTGTCATGGAGGTTGGACTGAACTCAGGTTGGCTAGATGATCATTTTTTTTTTCTTTTTTTTGGAGCACCCATGATAATATCTCAGTCGTAGGAAGGAAACCCAGGGACCGACTTTAGACAATTGGTTGGGAAATGGGACATCCAACCCCTCGGGCAATCCCTAGTTTTCCGGGTCTTAGCCTCTTGCTAGTATTTCTAGTAGAGAAATAAGAATTGATTGACGATCTAACCAACCTGCCCACCTATTTTTGTCACATATGGGCCTACCTTTTATTGTTCCAACCCGTTCGCATTTCACATTCATTCGCCTGAATTTAACTTCAATAGGAGCAATTTACAAACATATGCTAAAGGACTATTTTAACGTCATGATATGACTGTTTATCTTAATAGTGGCCTTTTCCATTGGTAATAACAATAACCAATCTAATTTAGAATGCCAATCAATTTTCAAGGTCTAGGCACATAGGTTATATAGGTAAGGCCCATTTTTTTTTTTTAAAGTTGGAATGTGAAATGTCTATGTTGCTCATTTCCTATATTCGTGAAAAGGGGCATAGATTCAGTGGATCTGCCACTGAGGAATTTGAGGAATATGTATCACTGAATCATAACATTATATTGTCCACTATTAGGATTGGACATGACTCCTATCACTTTCTTATTAATCAAAAAAGTTTGGGTCACGATCTTAGCCTAACGCAAAAGTCGTTTCTCCTTATTTCTGGTTGCCATTGTAGACCATAGATAAATCATATTATTGCTTAATTTCTGCTTGACAAACAGATTGAATAGTGATGGATATTCCAAATCAAACAACTTGATTGCATTCTTAAATAGCCGGCGACATCCAATAGACCTGGTTACTTAGTAGTTAGCTAGATTCAAAGTCATAGATGATACGATTGATAATTGTTAAAATCATCATAGATTTCATTCGACTTTGCAATTCATAGACAACATAACTTGAGTCATATGTACCATCCACAACATGCCCCACAAATTGCATAGCTTGGGTTGGCCTTGATAATATGCAATATGCAATTGGAAGCAGTACGACAGAGTTCTACTTCTACCTAGTGAAAAACCAACATGGGAACCTCCATTTACTATAAACTTAGATCTTCAGAGTCCTCAACCAATCCTCAACACCGAGGGGGGGGGGGGGGGGGGACGACAGTAGAGACAAAATGAAGTGCATTGATGCAAAGGAGCTTGATATTTTTCAATATTGGGAGCATATGAGGAGGAGATTGACAGGTGAGGTGTCCTCTCTTTACGAAGCATATATATAGAGGATTGAGTTGGTTGGTGCAACATCCAGTGCATAATCTGCCATGTGAAATGGATCTCTTTTATGGAAGTCATAAAACCCATGTGAAGTGTTTTAGAATCCTTGCCTTGTTCTGGGACAGATGGTTGTATACCAAGCCCATTCCATAGTTTAATGCCACAGCTTATGTCAGAAAGCGCCACTTTCTTGTTCTTCTTAAGAAAACTAATGAAACACCTTTTGACTTGTCCTAGTTTCCGAGAAGTTCTCTTTAAACAACTTACCTCAATTTATGTATGCTGTTATAGGATATACATGAAGCAGATCCACTTATATAAGAATTGAGATGCTCTTTTGGACTTTTTGACCACTTGATGGAAATTGGGATGGTTGAGGTGCATGAAGGTGTGGGGCCCTGTATTTTATGTCTTCTTCTGTTCTTTAACTTGTATCATTGGTGCCATAAATGTGGTAGTTTGATTTGATTTTGACCTCATTTATACATGTCAGTGACTTTCCTATCATGTTGAGGTAAGATTGCCTGGTAGATGGGGCAAAGCCTTTTTGGAAAGTGAATGTATACATGGCGTAGTCAGGCCGATACTGCATTTGTAGTTTTAGTTTATACATGTATGTCATCTCCTAGGAGGCGTCGCTGATAAAGATCATGAGTAACAGCCCAGCCCAGTGAGATCCGCCTAGGAGGATTGGTTGGGGTATGTTGTAAAGTGTTTTGCTTGAATAGAAGGTCCCCAAATTTCAGATTTTAAAGATCTATGATTATCAAGATATAGGGCGCCTCTTAGAGATTTTGGTGGCCAAGGGGCTAGGACCCACAAGAGACCGGAGATAATATCCACTCTTGTGACAAGAAACTCTATCCCGAGACATAACATCTGCTCCTGCATGGTATCCAAGATTGGGTCCCTACCCGTTTTGATAGGCAAAAAAATATAGTAAAGTTAAATGAGCCCCATCCGTTTAAAATCTCAACTCTACTCTTGTTGGATGAGTAACAAATGAAATATTGTTATTAGCCACATGTATATCCATTTAACTTCAACCCTAAATAGTTCTATTACTTGGAACCTTAACTTCACAACAAGTATCCAAACAGAATGAAGTGAAATACTCTACCTTTAACTTCAATCCACTTATCCTCCACTTAACTCCACATGTGAAATCTACTTCACTTTACTTCACTCCCATAAAATTTATAGGATAGAAAGATTAGATCTCAAATCCGACCATGAGTATAGTACATGAGCTAATTGGGTCTAGTGGTAGTCCACAGGGAAGTGGGAGGGAAGGGTAAGTGGGATTAGGATGTAAGCAGCATCTAAATGAAGTGGGGCCTTTAAGTGGAGCCCACAGTTGCTGTCGCTGTATGCGTGATATCGCCTAGAGCATATATATTCTACTGGGGTAATTCATGATACCTTAAAACGTTTGTGTTACTCGATGTTTATCGCTTAATAATGTATGGGTACATGTGTACCACTATAAAATACCATGCTAAAACACTTTTTATATTTGAGAGTCAAGATTAGTGTACGCAACATGCGTGTATGATGTGTATATAGTTGTTTATATGATGTTTGCATGGGTATGAAGATTAGTATTACAATTTCAAGAGCATCTGAACTGATCAGATCCGGTTGAATTAATAACATTGACCTATATTTTATTGTCTATGTACCTGTTTATCTTATACTTCTCTTGGAGGGCTCATTTGGATGCTGAAAAGAAGATAAGGAAATTGTCCCTATTTCAAATTTTCTCCATCTATTTTCTTTCTGCATCAATAGGCTGTTAGGACATGTTTGTGTAACACTGCAAAGAGGACTTTCACTTTTTTTCTTCCATGGGAATCCAAGTTCAACCTCTCTGTCCAGGAAAAGCTCTTCTGTGCCAATGAGAAAAACATTTACTTTTTGTTACTTTTGTTCAAGGGAATTGTACCGCACCAAACATTGGAAAATAAGGACCTTGTAAAAGTAGATGATTTTTTGTTCCTATTTAGGAGAAACAAGGTAGACAAATATACCTTTGCTGTACAGTTTATTCTAAAATGCGAGTTGGATGAGAACTTTGGTGTAGTATTAGTGATTTGGTTAGTTTTTGTTGGGTCTCATCGGCCCATCCTCAAGTGAAGGCCCACATTAGGTTTAACTGAAGTTGACATGTGTGACCCATATGTGTGAGTGAAGAGAAAGTTAAAAGGCCGTATTCTCTTTGATTACTCATTCCATTCAAGACAAGCAATAAGAGTGGTAACCAATTCCTACAACACCAAGGCGAGTTCCTCTTATTTTAGAGTGATAAAGTAAGAGATTTTTGCTTTCTTCTCTTCCATGAAGAGAGTGAAAGGGGACTTTGTATATGAGAAGGTGATCCTCAGGCCAGTAGTTTAAGAAGCTTGTAACAACAATTTTCATAGTGGATTTAATCGGTGACTCTATGGTTTCTCCCACTGATTACAGAGGTTTGCTTAACAAGTAAATTTGGAGTGCTTTGTAATTAGCGCGTCCCAACAAGATCAAAGGAAAAATTTTACGGGACGATGATTAGTCCAGCTATGTCTTATGGAGTAGAAAATGTCCAATGTTTTTCTTCAAGCAAATCTAATTACACCTTCACATATAAGAATAAAAGGAGAAAAGAGTAAACACCATTAATTCTTGCCCGTTTTCTCCAACTGCATCCATCCTCCTCAACTCTGGGCTTCCATCAATCTTAGAACTTTTGTTACTCTACCCTAAGGGCCTGTTTGGATAGCCAAAGAATAGAGTAGAGTAAAGTTAAATGTGCTCAAACAGTCTAAAATTTCAACTTTACCCTATTTGCATGAGTCTGGCCCAATAGATGAAGTAATGTTGTGAGCCACATGTACACCATTTTATTTCAACTCAAAATACTTCAATTTCCTTGAGTAAAAGTGAATTATACTCCAAACCTTAACTTCAAAATAAATATCCAAATGGAGTGAAGTGAAGTACTCTACTTTAATTTCAACATACTTCTTTTCACTCCACTTCACATGTGAAATCCACTACATTTTACTCTACTCCTCATTTATCTAAACAGGCCCTCAGGGGTTTTTGGCTGATTTTGTATCTTCTTATTCCCCCTTTCTTCCCTCCCTCCTTGCCCCCTCTCACTCCCTCTTTATTTTGTTTTCACATCTTTCTTATATAAGGTAGAATGTAGGTAGTTTTAACGTATTTTGGAGTGGATATAAAGGCACAAATCTAAATAACAGTAGAGAAAATAGTTTTGGCAGGGCCAATTTCGATTGGAGCTAATGAAAGAAGTTGGGACACACCCTGTGGGGCCTATTTTAATATGAAAAGGTGGCCGAACTCAGAGTGTAGAGCAATCAAATTTTTTAAAAATCCAAAAACTACGTTGAAGGGTTCTTCAATTTTTCAGGAAAAATGGCCGAATTCAGGTTGATAGGAGGTGGAGAATGGACAGAGATGGATTGGCAATGCTAATAAGGTTTTCTTTCTTTCTTTTCTTTTTTTTAATAGAGAATGGATGATCTTACTTATAGGGTGCATTTGGAGTTGGTAAAAAATAAAAAGTCCAATTATTTTGGGACTACATTTTGGGATTTCAGGGAGAGAAGGTGTATTCAAGCCATTTAACCTCTTCACTTAATACCAATCATAATAATGCAAGGATCTGTTTACATCTTTGTTAACTGTGTAGGGACCTTTTAATATTTTCGATTATTACAATTATTTTTAATATTACGCCAAGACTAATTACAAAATTTATCAATTTATATTTTATGATAGATCTCTGAGAATTTCCATCAGTTTTATATATGCATTCCACTTTTCCATTCATACCTGTTGAAGTCAATGTTTCTGATCAATGACATTATCTTTAATTTTGCTTATAAAGATAAAGATAAGGATGGGGATACAGATAAGGAATTGAGTGTTGTCTTGTCTGGATCCTTTACCCTCATTTGTATCTGCATCCTTGACCTTACATTTATAAACTTATCAATCAATCTCAAGTCTTTGCTAGTGCATGTTAAGCTTCCTTAATTCCTTGAAACTATAACATCAAATCTTTTCACCCATGTTTTCTATTTTTTACTTGATTATAGAATTTACATGGAGAAGAGAGAGGGCCCATATTGTGATTCAGATAGGGATAATTCAATTTTTGCCTTATGTATGTTATATTTTAGATGATCTCTAACATGGGGGAAGTTTTTATAGAAGATGTGCTGGTGATTATAAAAGAAGAAAACGACGTAATTCATTAACAAGAAATGGCTTGAAAGTAAGTAAACTAAAGACTTACCACAAGAAATGTAGGTTTTACCATTTTAAGAGTATGGAGAATCAGGTCGAAATATAATACTATTTAATGCTACAAGTAGTCTAAATTGATAATAGTGCACAATGTACATTGTGGAAAAACACTAGTTACTATGTTGGACACATATTGCTACATAGATTATAATACAAAATACTTGAAGCTGAGGGGTAATGATGCGAAGAAAAAAAACACATGATATAAAAAAGAATTAGGGCATAAAACTAAAAGCTAGTAGTAGTTCCAATAGAAAGTTAAAAGAAGGTCACGTACTCACGTGACATGTTTGCAAGGCCCACTAGTTCCACTAGATACAAAAGGGGGTTTGGAGGTTTAGCTATTTATCTAAAGCATGAGATGGTTTGGACATTGCTAAAAACCACGGTTTATATATCGAGTGTTATTCCGGCTGCGGTGAAGAGTGAGTGACGAGAGAAAGACTGTGGTGGGATTTTCTTCTGTAGGCATCCGTATAAGGATCTGTTTGGGAACTTTACATGTAGAATGAAGTGAAGTAAAGCCTCCGCTCTACTAGTAAAGTTCCCAAACAGCCCCTAAGGGTTGCCATGAGCAATGTAGAGGGGCCTGCTCTTGATACTTTGCATTTGGTCTAATTGAATTTGAACATAGATTAGTAATTTCATTAGTTGTTGGAAGAGTAGTTTTTAGGTTTACCTACCAATTACGCCGCACACTAGGGATAGGGGCCTTTGGGACTCATGGTCCATAAATGTCCGGGAAAACAAAGAAAAAAATGTGGGAGCCAGTCTCTCTCCTTCTAGGGCTGGAAATGTGCCTGGCCCAACTCTGAATGGACTGGGATTGGGCCTGCGCAGGTCCAACGTTATCATAGATAAGTTATGGGTTGGGCTTCCCGTAAGATGGAGGCGAAGGTACTAACAATTAGGAGTGAAACTTTATGCTGCACCAAGTCTGAGCATATATGTACATGAAAACCCAATTTTCGGTAGGGATGGTAGGTATCAGGCCTGGATTATGAAGCCCAAGTAAAAAAGTTTGGAATAGGCTGGACTTGGGCTTGGGCCTAGGCACCCAAATTACACACACACACACATAAATTATGATAATAAATCAATACTTATTTTTGATAATTGGGAGGATTTTTTGTAATATGGTTTCTTTTTTGCAAGATTTGTAGGCAGCTCTTGTTAATCCGGAAAAATGGGCTATAGGGAGACAGGAGCTTGATTTTCTTAACATCGAATATACTCTTATTAATTGGGAGGCTTGTATGGGGTGTGGGTCTTCCAATTCCATCAATCTTGTTAAATGGCGCCTGCCTTTGGAAGGTACTCTCAAATTTAATGTGGATGGGGCGGCAAGAGGCAAACCAGGCAAATCGGGGCTAGCGGGGATGGGAGGGGTGCTATGTAAATTCGATGGTGAAGTGTTGGTTTTGTTTTGCAAGCCATTGGAATTAAAGACTTTAACAAGGCGGAGGTGCTTGTCATTTTAGAGGCTTTTGAGAATATATTGTGGGACTTTTAGTGATAACTTGATTGTAGAAAGTGACTTTCCCAATTCTATTTCTTAAAGTCTCGCATAATGGTAAGGCTTTTTCGAAGTTTCTCTACATCCTTAAGGAGATTAGAGTTTTGTCCTCTTCGATGCGGGTAGTGTTCAAGCATTAAACTGTTCGGCCAATGGCAGATTTATTAGCAATGCAAGGTGTGGATAGAGACAACACTTTCATTGGTATTTGATGATTTGTGTGGGTCTTTTTTTTTTTTTTCTTGTCCTTTTGTAGAGGGCTTGGTTTTTGATGTTTTGTAGTGTTGTTTGTTTTGCTTTTTTTCCCTTTTTGGTGAGGGATTTGGTATAATGCTTTTGTACTTTTCCTCTTTTTTCTTCTTTTCTCATGTATGCTCTTTTTTTTTTCCTTTAATAGAAGTTCCATTATCAATAAAAAAACAAATAAATAGATAAATAAAATCATATTATGAACACAAAATACATAAATATTATGCTATATCTTAATGCATGTACTTATTATATCACCCATGCTTGGCTTGAGCTTAGTTTTTTAGAATTTGGGTTCCAGCTTACCTTCATACAATTCAGGTTGATACCCAGCCCGATACACTCGAGTTGCATCCCTATCTTCTTTTTTCTCCAAAATCTTGCGAATTTCTCATGTTCTATTGTTGTTGAACTAAAAACAGGCACAAATAAAAGATCTATACGTATTAAGATAGATTTTTCAATATTTACCCATAGCAGACTTCAATAGGCATTGGGAATGGACTCATAATCAATTTGAGTAGCAAACATATGTACAAGAATAACAAACCTCATACCTCTATATATATATATGAGCTCACACAACACTCAAATGAAAATCCACTCAGATCCGATAATATCATATGATATTCTTCAAAGTGGCAGTGAAAACAATATCATATTCTGCACATAATTCATGTAGATTTGTTGTAGAATGGTAGGAAAAATAAGCATGAGTGCTTAACTCTTATTATTTTGATGGAATGTCATGTACTCTCTTGAGGCTAGAGGCTTGGGCATCACTGCATACAATCTCTAGCTGTAGTTCTGGATCTGTTGGACTGTCAATGTTGGGTTCTGTCCGCAATTGAGCCTGCTCAGACCTCACTACATTCATTTCAAGAGGTGGTAAGGATGTTACAGCAGTCTCCTCCTTTAATGTCAAGTAGACCAACATTCCAATGTAAAATATCATGCCGGGGATGACAGTGGCTGCTGCAAGAACTGAAGTGGCCCTGGGCAAATGGCGATGCGTCAACCAGCCCAACAAGCTCGTGCTTAAGTAATACATGTTAATTCCAATCATAAACAGACCCAAGACCCCGGAAACTGCTGTGACCTAGTTAAAGAAGATTTATAAAGGAATGAATCTATCAGACAATCAAGTCACATGCTAAAATTTATATTTATTTATAAGAATTATGTTCCCTACTCTAAAATTGTTCACAAGTGTTCATAATTAAGAGTAGAACTCTTTTAGCCGACCACAAATTATTGAGGTATGGCCATTATGATGATACCGATGATGACAACATCAGTCCTATATTCAAGTCCATGAGCATTGTCTGCAATGACTATTCAAAATTTAGACCCATCCTATCAATGGCTTGAAATCCTAGACATAGAACTCAGCTGCACATGTAAATTAATAAAGAATGGCTTAATCTGCATGAGTGATCCGAAAATGTAAAATTATCTAACCCTACCCCTAGACAAGAGGCAAACTGTGATCCACAAGGCAGAAACTGTGATTTGTGATCCACAAATCCAGGTAAACCTCATTGAGATAACTGTTATAACATCTGTAACTATCTCAGACCATACTTCATTAATCTTAGCTAATTTTAGGGAACTAATGCAATAGGGGAAGTAGTGTAAAATGTTCTTACCAGCAATGAGTTCCTATGCAGGCCCATTTTGGCCTTGCTGCTGGTGAACCTGAGCAGAGGAACCAATGCAAATGGGAGTTCGAATGATAAGATCATCTGCACCAAGAAGTTACTTTGTTTACATATGTACTTGTATTTACGAATATATCCAGCTAGATGCATGATTATACAAACTAATACAAATTTTAAGTACCGAAGCGATAATAATAAGACTCCCGGCTCCCGAGGAGCCGCCGATTATAGAAACTACTAAGCTTGGTATGATGGCTATACAGCGAGTAAGTAGGTTTCTCAACCAAGGCCGCATTTTCAGATCCAAAAAACCCTGCAAACACAAGCAACTTCTTCACATTGTGTTTTAGTTTAGTAATTGCCTATGGAATTTATGAACTATCTTTCAACTTACCTGCATGATATACTGGCCAGCATAGGTTCCGGTGACTGTAGAACTCTGCCCTGATGCGAGCAACGAGATCGCGTATACTGTTGAACTCCATTTGCCTAATACATTCTGCAAGTTTGTTATTATAAGTTTCTCAAGAGCAACAAAATAAAATTCAAATGGCACAATTGAGATGAGTTTAAGGGCACATGGAGTTATTAATAATCCAATTTGGACAATCCTAAGTGCCCATTTTGATCTTTGTAAGCAGAGTGCAGGTAAGATGGCTCGCATTTGTATAGCCATAGTTACACAAGTCAGTTATTTTGGTCTTTGCCATCACCAATTATACGTAGTTAAAAGTTACAGGTAAACCGAGTTCTGTGGATCCAGCTGGGGCCTAACCTCTTGCGGCAGGCATATATCCATGCTAGAGCCACGAAATTGTGGTTGTGCATACATTTTGTACAGATAACTATACATGTGAAGACCACCATAAGTATGACAAGGGATGACTCTTCATGTTGCCCAACAGTGTACCAAACAGCATAGTATTACGAAAAGGGGTAATTCTCCATGTAGTCCAAGAATGAACCATACTATACACTATGGCATGTTTAGTTAATTGTCTGCACATCTATCACATGTTGCTTTCAAATTGGTTGCAGTTAGTATTCACTTTATAGAGTTAAATGTGAGAGACCTTTGGTCCCCGACTGCAGCTCAGCTGGATAGGGACAGAGGTGTGAGTTACGAGTACATGATGTCATCCATGTTAGAAAAATAGAAGGAAAGAAATGTAAGAGACCTTGAGCAAGAATGCTGCAGAATTGAGTGTGATGTTCTTGCAACGAGCTTTGTTTGAAGATGAGAGATCGTGATCAGAGCAGACACTGCCACTAACAGAGACGACAGACACATTGATGAGGAAGGCAATGAACAGCGCCACCCCGCTTTCGATTAAGAAGTATCTGCACGCACTCTAAGAAAACCAAGGATGTATTAGCAATGGTAGGTTAAATTTCTATGTTACTGACAGGGAGTGATTTTATGTGCCCACATTAATTCCGTGGACGGAGTGGGGTATTTTTCTAGACATGACCAATGCAGAGTGAAGGAAGAGATTGTGCCTGTAAATCCAAGATACAGTTGTCAGTAATTTCATTTACACACAATTATACTACCATAAGAGGGAACTCAAAATAGTAGCTTTTTTATATGAACAGTATGCATTAAACAGAACCCAAATTGATAGGATGAGGCAAAGACGAGAATGATGAAGTATGATTACATAATGCAGAAGGATGACAAGTATGATTACATAATGCAGAAGGATGATCACCATTAAGTGGTGATCAAATAGTGAGACAGTGGGGCTCCCTAACAAGCAGGCATGCATCTGTTCACAGGCAATTATCTTACATTGATCACATGATGTGATCTGTGATAAACTTAATAAAAAAGTCGAGGAAGGTGGTGGATGAGAATTACGGCATGATGAGAGCACCCAAGAGCGCAATGGCGTCCCTGGTGGCTCGATCACTACTCAGTCTGGGAACAAACATCCCCATCAGGACCTCCGCAGCATTGGGCTTGGCATGGGCCATCTCTGTGAAGA
Organism: Umbellularia californica; assembly: GCA_028538565.1. Classification (NCBI taxonomy): domain Eukaryota; kingdom Viridiplantae; phylum Streptophyta; class Magnoliopsida; order Laurales; family Lauraceae; genus Umbellularia; species Umbellularia californica. The sequence continues at coordinate 59,280,961 of JAPQWN010000007.1, forward strand.
AGCAACCTCCCATGATCAACAGAAGAACAGTTAAAACCACCTCGAGCTTTCTTATCTACAAATTTGAATTCCAGAACTAATATGTTACGATTTTGGTTGAAGATATATTACACAACAGCCCCTGTAGAAAAGATAATTTACTCACGCCGTATCTCTGTATTGCAAGGAGGAGAAGTGTGTTCAATCCAGCCAATAGTACTCCAGCCCATATGGGTAAGCCAAAGAGTATGTTCAGGGCAAAGGCTGTTCCTATCACTATCAAGATTCAAATACAGATTAGTTGGAGAAATGTAGTGTTTAAAAAAAAAAAAAAAAAGATATGCATTACTCTTTGGATGCATAAACTTGAACATAATATCATTTGCTAGTGTATGCATGAAAAGTGTGCCCCAGTTGCCTATTTCATACTGGATTCCAAGGGTTCATGATAAAGAGATTCATCAAAAGAGTGTTAAAGATTGAAGGATTTAAGATATAGAAGTGGGAAGGGCATCACTTTTCCAGAGATTTAATTTATTAAGGTGATGGGTAAGTAATCATATCCCATCAATGGGGTATCATATGATGGCCCCTTGCGATCTTCTATTTAGTCCTTCACTTTTAAGCCACAAATTAATGGTGAAGATTTGAAAGGGTTATAAGAGAATCTCATGTTCACTGGGAAATGATTACCACTCGTCACCCTAGTAAAATTAAATCCTACAGAAGTGATGGTCACATCTACGATATCCACATTAGACATATCACTCCTTGCCTCTTTAAACTCCTATAAAACCCCTTCACTAAGAATTCCTAGGGATTCAATATAGAGTAGGAAACCGGCCGTAAGGGTCTATTTTGTTGAGAAAACAAGGTGGAAAAAATAGAGGAAAACTCCATCCAAGTCATCGTATTTGAAGTGCAGACTATTTTCATCCAATTAGGCCTCTGTGTTGAATAAGCCATCTAGATGAAAATGAATAAGGTCTAACATAAGGAGAGTGTAGAAAACTGTCCACCATTCAAATTTGAACAAATGAATGAGTCCTCAATGTTGAGCTTTTCATGCTTTCCTAATCCTATTCAACCTTCTGGAATGTCGGCAGCAATCACGGAAACTTCTGCTAAGATCCACAGGCAGTAATTCACCAGCTTGGGGTACTCAGCCTTACAATGCTCAGAGAGATGCTTCCCTGTATTATACACAACAATATCCATGTTTCATCCTCTTGGATCCTAATGAATCAGGAAGGATGTGAACAAAAAATAGAAACAAAAACAAAACCATGGGTTGATTAAGTGGGTCAGAAATAGAATGCCTCAGGTTATCCAGATTCAAAGATCTTAGGATCTTGCAATCTTGGGAAGCTCTGTGGCAACTCTAATCCATCTGATAACAACAACATAATTGTCACCCAATAACCTCAGTCCCATAAATTTAATCCTCTCATCACAGAAGCTTCTTGTTGTTGTTGTTGTGTTGTTTTTTTTTCTTTTTCTTTGTGTGTGTGTGGGGTTGCATTTTTTTGAATTCCATTTGGTGTTTTCAGAAACTTACATATAACAACCTGCATTTCCTGAAGTTTACAAACAATTAACTACCTTCGATTTTTAATTTTTTTCATACCACAGCCGTACTGTCCTTACAATATGATTCAAATGCGCAATGGGGTCAGACCTGGTTTTCAATCATGTTAACCGAACCAAACTAGCGCCTGGGGCGAGCGAGTATGAGCACAGGTTGGCTAGGTACAGGTCAGTCTCAAGTTATAGGCGGACGTGGCCCATTTGCAGAAGTAGTCAAGTCAGCAAGAAGAGCTAACATCAGATGATATATCAACATAATCCGATCAAAGTGCAGTTTGACCAATCAGAGGGCTAGGATTCATTTCTGCGATAGCGAAGCCATACCAACTCATATTTGAGATCTATTTTCACCTGCCTACTCGTAGTGAGTGATAGAGTTCGGAATAGATTTCTTTCTCTCTTTCGTGGTGATACTTCACAATAAGTCAAATTATCACAATAAGTCAAATTACGACTTATGGAGAAAATAGATGGAATCTTGCCTTGTGATCACGGGTTATGGTAGATAACGTGTGGGGGAGAAACGACACCCCCAAAAGAGGCATTCACAAAGAATAAGTGGGCCGCGAAAGGAGAAAAGGCCCTATCTGCAATCAAGAAGTCAGTAGATGATGAAATGTTTTATCTTCTAATGGATGTGAAGACTCCAAAGGAATCATTAGAGACTTTTGCAAGCATGTTTGCCAAGAAGCTAAAATCCTTGGAGGATAAGGTATGTTACCAGTGTGGAAAGTCGGGACACATTACACGGAATTGCAAAGTGAAAACGGTAATAGTTGAGGGAAATTCAGGCACTGAGGACTGGTGTAAGCCCCGCCCCGAGTTAATCAGGATTAACTCTAATTAATTGCAATTAATGCTAATTAATCAAGTCTAATTAGACTAATGATGGTTAATGACCCAACTCAATGAGATTAGTCCCAAATGAACTTAATGAACTTAATGAAATGATAATGAAGGGATTAAATGGATTGAGTGAGAGTTTAAACTCAAACTAAGAAAACAAGACCTTTTTCGTAAATACGGATTTATACGTATTTTGTCGAATGCGGAAACTCTTGATACCAACGCGTGTATCTCGACGAGTACGTTAACTTTCATAATTGGCTCGAATTCATTTGACAAGGAATCGGCCAAGTGAACCTTCATCTGACTTAAATAGAAAATAGGAAAGAAAGAGAGGGCTTAGTTGCAAAAGACCCTTATAAGGTTTGAGATGAACTCTTTTGGGTTCATTCAACTCATTCCCATTGTAGAGAAAGCCCTAGACACCCCCCATTCCTTCTTCCTTCTTCTTTCTTCCACTCTTCTTCATCAAGAGAGAGAGATATTTGGATTGTTTCCAAGTGGGTCTTGTAGAAGCTCATCTTCTTCCTTAGTTTGTTTTCCATTGGAGTGATTGGAATTTGAAGAAGAGCTCAAGAACCCCTTTTTCTTAGAACTACAAGTAAGTAGTTAATCATTTTAGTGAGTTTCCAAGTTGTAATGAGTGAATGAGCATGGATTCTAGTACAAATAGCTTATAGATTAGTGTTTTTGTGTTTTCATGGCATTAGGGTTTGAGTTGGGGATATAATCTCAAAACAAGTTAAGTAAAGAGAGGATTCTTGCTAATAGACTTGATGAGGCAAGTATAAATGCTCATTATGATTAAACATGCTAGTTTACAAGTTTTCTTGAATTGTCAAGAGATGGGTTCTCAAACCCCTTATTTGTTATAGAAATGGAGAATAGATTGAATGTGTTTAATATGGATTTCATGATGATTGGATGGAATAGAAGTGTTGTAAAATGTAAATGGAGAAGGGAACAGGAGGTTCCAAGTTTATTGCAGGTTTGGAATGGATGTGGATGGAAATGGAAGAAGAAGAGTGAGCTATTCAGAATTCCGGATTTGAAGTTCTGGATAGTTCGCTCGAGCGAACTGGGTTCTGCCTGATGCGAAAGTCATCTGTAAAGTGTTCGCTTGAGCGAACGTTATGTGCGCTCGAGCGATGAGAGTTCTGTTTGTCACGAAATGTAGTTTGTAGATGTCCGCTCGAGCGAATCCCCTGTCAGTTTGAGTCCGCTCGAGCGAATCCCCTGTCAGTTTGAGTCCAGTGAATTTTGGTATTGCGGGTGGAAATTTTGGAAACTAAATGCACACATTAAATATAAATGTGATGTCCATTGAGAATAACACTTGCATTTAGTAACCAATGATTTCACCTAATAGTTGACTAGATTTGAGATAGAGACCGGTAAGACTATAATGAATAGACACAATGAACAATTGAATAATGAATAAATGCAATGAATTAATGAATAATCATGCTGCAGCAGATGATTGGGGTATTTCGGAGCTCCGTGGTGATGCCAGTGATCTCTGATCAAGACACTGGTAGATCCCACATATTAGACTGCAAAGTCAATGAATTGATAAGCCATGTAATGAAAAGTAATAAGTATTGGACTGAAGAGTCCCATAAGCCATCTAATAAATGTTCAATATAATCAATGAATGATATGAAACCAATGAACGAACTGACTCGCTACTTCCTCGAGAAGAAGTTGCATTGAATTAGAATAATACTATTTTAATTGTACCTTAGTCATTGATTATTGATTGGCAATATTGTACAGGATAATGCACTGTTATAGATTTAGCATAAATTGTCATAGATTTGTTTATACATTGCTGAACCGTCGTGTTCATAGTGTTATTGATGGCATTACAGGCCCAGCTGCTCCTCCCGGTCTTGCAGCAGCTGCGCCGCGTGCGGAGGATGCCAATCCGATTCCTCTAGGAGGATTGATCGAATGGGCGTAGAATCGAAGGGCCAGTGAATAAAATATTTTGGAGATGTTTAGGAATTATTTTGATAAATACTTTTGTAATAATTCATTTTGAGTTGTAAATGGATGTACCTTGCATTGTATTTTGAATATGCAGTGGTGGACTTTATTTGGCTGTACCTTTGTATATGTGAACTTTACTTTTAATGTAAAGTCAATTGTTGTCAATGTATGTATATATTTCCGCAAAAATGTACATTTGACAGGTACACATGTTAGTTCTCTTGTGAGTCTTGTCTTAACTTCGGTTAATTCGAGATTTACGGGAGTAAGTATGATGACATCGCGATCCGGGTTAGACCCCGATTAGTCCGGTCTCGGGCCCGGGTCGTGACAGACCACCTAGCATTTAATTCAATTTGAATGACTCAAGCGATTGATCTCGGAGATCAAAATATCAGTTGTGCAAAGCTGATTCAACGATGGTGCATGTCACTTTGCTATACTCGTCAAACATACTTGTTCACCATTTCTCTTGTACCTCTGTGTTTCTTTCCCCCTTTTTTTTTCTTCTTGTTCTCTTTGTTTGTACTCTATTCTCTTTTAATATAAGTTACTGTTACCGATCAAAAAAAAAAAAAAAACCATATTCACAGCCAGGGATCGAACCACATGATAACCATTTGGGGTGGCCACCCCATATCGGATTAATAAATCCCTTAAACCTTCTAATGGGCCCCTAACCATGCCCCACATATTTCAAAACGTCTACCCCACTGATTACAATCTTGCATTGCAGTCTTGCAAGATAAGTAAAGACAACGTGTTGGGGAGAGAGAGAGAGAGTGAGAGAGAGAGAGAGAGAGAGAGAGAGAGAGAGAGAGAATATCTTGTGTTTGGACTGGCCTTTGTTTTATTGTATAAGTTGTAAAAAGAAATATATAGAAATAGATTAATTAAATGGGAATTGGGTGTTGGAAAAGATGAGGTTATTTTACAAAGAGAATGGATAATATAGAAAGAGATGGAAATTGGGGGATTGGAAAATGAGAGATTAATATTTAAAGGGAGAACGCTATGTCTTTTTTTATAGAAGAGTGATTTGTAGATGATTAAAATGTCATAAACATCCGAGATTCTCGTTTGCTTTGTATGTGCTATGTGATATGTAGGTTTCCTTGATTTGGTGAGAATGGATAAGCATTTTGAATGAGCTAGAGTTTCCTTCCATTCCATAATCCATGGTGGTTGTGTGAGGGTATTGTCATTTTCAATCCTTCAAATTATCTTCTACATAGGAGTTTGCCTCTTTCTTTCTTTTTTTTCCTTTTTTGTTTCTTGTAAAGAAAAGTAGGTAGCAACAAAATTATAGAAATTGAGCTTTAATAGGTAGCAAAAAAATTATGTTCTTCTTCTTCTTCTCCTGTGGAAGGTTTTTTCTTGGACCATAATACCATGTTTATGATTATGCTAACAAAAAGTTAGGCCCACCCAAATGAAAATCCTGGATCCACCATTGTTCACAACTGATGTTTGTGCACATGAAGCTTTCACTTGCAAACAGTTTGTAGGAGATCCCTTCACCAGTCTTGTCCTCTTTCCATGTTATTTTGTGCAAATAGTTTGGCAGGGTCATATAAGACCACCTCCATCTGTGTGTGTCAAGTCTCAAATTCAAAGAAAAGGAGGGTTGGTGCCAGATTGTTAGGTGACAATAAAACCTATATATTACAACTCATAATACAGATATATAAGTAAAAATGAATGTAAGCATACATCTATCTACTCTAATATCGTAATATATCATGTAACTGGATAGATATACTTGTAAAACATGTATTTATAGGCCATATGAAGTAACCTGTAGCCACCCCTAGATTGGCAGAGCGGGACTGGATGATCAAAGCAAAGCTCAACCCAACAAGAATGATCCACAGCAGCTGCTTCCACATTACAAGACATGAAATGAAATTGAGATGTGTATATATAGATAGAAAGACAGATAGATAGATAGATAGATAGATAGATAGAGAAAGAGTTTTCATTCACCTGGTATCTGTTGTTAGCGCCTGCTTGCAGATCCGTCTCCACTTCATTGCAATCACCAGATAAAATAATAAAGAACATGTAAGTCTGTGCTACTACAACGGTCAAAAAACTATACTTGACTTCGTTTGACTCTGCTTGAGCCGCATGGTCGATTGACTCCTAACGTATAAACAGACTCGGTCACACTTGGCTGAGTTACTTGACTCATGGCCTGCTGAGTTGCCTGGGTTAGTGGAATTATAGATGTAATATAAAACATCACCCCCACTTAAAATTTGATGCGTTCTTACATAGCTAGCTACTTTTTTTTTTTTTTTTTTTTTTTTTTTTTCGAATTGGTACATAGCTATCTACACAATTACTTATTTAAACCTATATGTTAGGCCACTCTCAATAAATCAAACATTCTTGTACGTATTTTCGTCAATAAATCAAACAATCTTATACGTATTTCTGACGAAAATCGTTCTTGTTGGGGGTTTTCTTATAATGGACTCGGATTTTGTCCCTTGAGCATTCCAAATGCTTAATTTATTTGAAGCTAGAGTTCTAGATACAACGCGCGTGAAAAGCCTTTCGAATTCTTAAAATTCAAGCATTTTAAATACTAGAGTAGACTTGAGCATTTGGAATTTAACTTGGGTGACAAGCATTGAGAGAATTCCAAATTCCATCGCTCCTAATGCAGGTATGATTAGTCCATTAAATGCAGATTGATTTGTATAACACTATATTAGAACTAATGAAAAGAGATACGAGAAGCCAGAGATGAGAGAATACAGTTTCCTGGGTCAAGATAAGCCACAGAAACCAGAAAACCAGGCCCTACAAATCCCAACAGCTTCTTCCATCTTGGCGTCTCACTGATCTGAACAAGAGCCATCTGAATGATCAAGAGAATCAAGGTCTCAAGGTCCCCTGGCCAACTCAGTGCAATGTTGCCCTCCTGTTGGTAGCCCTGCTACTTGCATTTTATACAAGGTGTCCGGCACCCCCATGTGACAATCATTCAGACCTCACTCATCATCTTGTGGCTCAAAATCTTTCATGATTCAGCAGCCTAAGCATGGCGTTATTGACTTGTCGCCTAGATCCATTTAGTTCAATGGTTGGATAATGCTGACAGACACAGTTCATTTGGTGGGCCAGTCTAGATGGCCCATTCTGTCTATTCATCTGAGCAAATCACTGTGCATGTTAAATCGCAAATTAGAAGAAACAAAAAAAAAAGGGGTCCACATGGAAAGGTGAAAAGACCAATATGTAACAACAACCGTACTAATAGTCTTGTACAACCCTGTGTGGTCCACATGAAACATATCGACAGGTCCGTACTGTCGTCCACGGAGGGAGGCCCACCTATTTAGGGCCTCAACAACCAAGGATAAAAATAAGATGAATTGGAGGTCCCCCTGTTTAGTGCAGCAACAGCCAAGAATACGATGGATGTGGCCAGACATAGCTTTACAACCTGCAAGACTGTAAGTAAGGCTTCCTTTGCACATCCTTGGTACCCTTTGAAGGGAGAGGCCCTACCCGGCCAACCTGGTTCTCAAGAACGCCCTTAAATTCAGGGTTTCTATTTTGGGTTTCGTATTTTCAGGCCTTGGGACCACCGCTGACCCAACCCCGGCCCTCTCGAGGTTCCCCAAGCCTTGCCTTGAATATATTGAGGGTAGGGTAAACACAATCCTGGACCCAACCTTTTGGCAGGCCTACATGTCGCGGATTTTTTTGAGGAATTTCTTAAAAGGTCATTTGGCTGCATCCATTTTGATATCTAAATGGTGCACATGCATAACAATTACATATGGTTATCTTTATTTGTGTTCAAGCATGAATGAGTTATGAAAATGATGTATAAATGAAATCATTTTTATATGGGAATTTTTGCATTTGAAAACTGTGAATGTGTCACGTATCTTTCTGGTTAGAAACCTACCAATATTTTTTAGAGGTCGTGATTTTAATATCCATCTTCATCTTTTATTTTTTGCAAATCCTTTGAGCCCAAAATTTTAATTTGAACTGTTATGGATTTTTTATTGACTCATTAAATTCTAGCGTGTTTGGATGTACGGTGAATTAAAGTAAAGTGAGGTGAAGCATCAAATCAAGAGAGAATAAAATATAAGGGGTTATGAAATCTTTTTAGTGTTTTTAGTGCTTAATAGGAAATCTTTTTGACCTTTTGTGAAAAAAGGGGATTTTTTTTTGTTATTTAGTGGAGGAAGGAAGTTGTTTTTTTCACTCTTTAAAAAAAAAAAAAGAAAGAGGGAATTTTGAATTTGTGAACTTTTGATATGACCCTTTATCTTATGTTGTCTGGAATAATGAAGGCTTTACCTCATGACTTTACTTCAATTCACCACACATTCAAACACGCCCTTTAATTTTATTTCACATCTTGAATATTTATAGATTTTGATATAATTTTCGGCATGTAATCAAAAATGTTCAATGTTTACTCATGCATAAACGGTGCTTCCAAACAAACATAGTAATGTGTTTCAGATGTGAAAATTACATATGTAGAATTCACATGTACAAATCGTAAGTAAGTAAATCCCATTTCCATATCTTAAGCGTGAAAGATAAGTGAACTCCTAGGAGAATTTCATATTATTATTATTTTTTTATAGATATATTAATTGTTGTCTCCCATTAATTGGGATTTCCTATTTCATTAGTGAAATACCAAAATTTTGGCCTTCTAGATTGTCATTTTATCTCATTGAATTCTCCAAATTTAAGCTTAAAAAAATCCGTGGAAGTATTGAGCGTTTGTGAATGTAGTTGCTGAGTTGCGACAAGAGACGGAGCCAGAGTTTCTTATAGAGAGGGCAAAGAGCAATTAAAATTCTCACTAGCTAAATGAAAAATATACAAAAAAAAGAGAGTAACAACTTGCATAAATATAAACACTATATATGATATTGTAGAGAGAGAGAGAGAACCCAACGAGCACAATAGACTATACATGATATTGTCTTCTAATTTTAGGATTTTCCAGAAAACAATGAAATCCTCACCCAATTCATTTCTCAATACTTCCCTAACATAAAAAATATCACGATGCACTAATTAGGAGTAGAAAGGAAATAAATCAAGTGGAGAACATGGAAACTACTATGATTTAGGACATGCAGAACTATTGGACGAATTTATTTGGATAAATTAACCAAAAGTCCTTGAGCACGGTATTCTAAGGCATCAAGGACAACTACTTTTTCTCTAATGTTTATAGTCCAGACAGCTGGAGATATTTTGGTGAGAGGTCCCTAATATGCCACGTCATATATTTTCATGACTAATTTGCCCCTTTCAATCCTCATTCATATGCCAAGTTAGCTCTTATTCTGTGTTGTGCCAGAGGACTCATTCCTTCTTCTTCTCTCTCATTTTCTATTTTTCGTTCCTTTCCATGGTTGTGGGGTAACGTTGTAGAGCACCTTCCGTCGCCACCATGACTTCCGATTTTCTCTCTTTCATTTCTTCAAAGATAGAAACGGCTTTACTTTATCTTACTTTTTCATCTGAAGTCTCTTCCAAATCTCTCTCTCTCCAATTGATTTGAAAGAGAGCAGTTTGTTCTTTTTCTTATTTTCACTCTCTCTCTTTCTCTTTTCTCGATTGGATCGTGATCATCAAGTGTTCTTGTTGTATATTTTGATTTTTATTAGAATCTGATTTTTCATATTGTGACTTTTGGTGTCGTCGAGCTCAGATAAATTTTTCAGAATCTTTGATAAACTAGGCAGAAACTCAGATAAATTTGCCAAAACTCAGACAAATTTATCTGAGTTTCTGGCAAAATTCAGACAAATTTATCTGAGTTTCGAACAACTTTTGGTCATTAGCTACCTCTAACCTCTCTCTAAACCCATCAGAAAGAAACACTGTAAGCTAGAGAGTGTCTCCAAAGGGGCAGGTCTCTTTGAAAGCAGCTTGAAATATCATCAAGTCTAGAGTTTGCAAACTGGACTAGGCTAGTATGATCTAAAATGGTATCTCCCTCCACAAAATCAGCTGCTTTGGGTGGTGTTTGATGCATAAAAAAAATTCAACTGACGAATCCAACCTCAACCTCTTAGTTTTTTACAATTGCACCCAAGAACAATTACCCCAATATCAACAAATTCCTTGCATCTCCAACCAAACACATCATGATTTTACAAGGTTGAGTTTTACTGAAAGCTTGATGAATTCCTCGAATTTTCCAAAGAAATGCCAATCTTATGCCTCTGTACCTATTATGATGGAATCCAAGCCCCAGGACAACTACTTGGAGATGATACATAGGGGTTTTCTTCTCAACTGGACTTCACCCAGTTGCAGCAGGTGCTCGGAAAGTGGAGGTCAGTGCGGATACTTGGAGAACTAGTTCAAGTGCTTTTGTCGCGATCGACCCCATCTCGTATCATGTAAAAATAGTCTATTGTCTGATATCGCTGGTATTATTTTTTCCTCTTGCCCCTATGCAAGAAATTTATCTAAGTTTTTTGAAAACTTATGTTAACTTACGGTAAAAATCATTTGGCAAATTTATTGAGTTTTATCTGAGTTTTGCCAAAACTCAGATAAATTTGTCTAAGGTCTGCTTTTGCTGACATGTACAGGGGTTTTTTTTTGTCTTTTTCGCTGCCTCATTTTTATAAGAGGACTTTCATCGGTACGATAACATATCGTGGACCTTAGGCTATAAAAGCAAATGATGAGGGACCTCCGCCTAAACGCCCCAATTTATTTTGTCTGACTCCACATGCATGGCCTACTTTTTGACATATGGCCCCACTAGTTTGGAGGTCACTCTTGGGTGACCCAATTGGTGCACACCCTAAGTGAGCTTGGGCCCAGTCCAACCCACTAAATTAGCCCAAAAACCCTATATACCAAATTAAGTAAAAAAATTAAATGATATTATAATGTATTGAAAATAACTTCGGGCTCCCTTGAGTTATTAGTGGGAATAAAACAAATAAAAAACGAAGGAAGTATACTATTAAAATTATCCTTAAAATTCTATATTCCAGATTTATTAAATGACCCATCCAAACTCAATCGCCAAGTTAATTATCATATCCTCAAAAGACATAACCCAAACCTTGCATTTAATTTTAAAACAAAAAACGCATTAATCACAAAATTATGTGCAAACTTAAAAGAAAAATAAAATAAACCAACAAAACTTTATTGCACCCCATATTTTTGTTACCTAATCAATATGAGTATTGGTTTTAGCCCATTAATAATACGACAAGCTAACGAACGGTTTCAACCATTGTAGGTAAAACAAGCTAAAATTAATCAATAAGTCTAGGTTCTCATTGGGCTGGACCTAAACATAGAAAAGCCTAGATTTAAAAACCGAATTTCACATGTAGGAAAATTAAGTTAACATGATCTAGAATGTTCGGACATATGAATTTATTTTTAATATTTGAGATCAAGTTAACATCATACTATAAGAATTGTTTACTTAGATTTTAATCCAATCCAAACGAAATTTCTTGGTACAATTTAAATAACATGATAATATGGTATCAAGACAAAGAATTTCACCACATGAAATTAAGAAAAATAAATAACATCAATAACTACTTGTATTTGATAAAGAATAGACAAGACATCAAGAAAAGAATATAGATTCATCCAAAAAAAAAAAAGGCAATTTAAATCGAGCAAAAAAAAAAAATGACAAATGGAATGGGTTGCAATGAACCTTTATTTGAAAACCGATAATCTACTACAAAAAAAAGTAGAATCTTTGAAGAAAAAGAAGAGGCCAATGGTCACTACTTGAGGAAGAATATGCTAAAGATAAAAAGTAGAAAAAAATAAAGTGAGAAATAGAGATAAAGAGGGAATTGACCTACCATGTACTTGCTTGTTTCTAAAAGAAATCAAATAGCAATTGGCAACATTGCCTCTATTTGTCTTTTTGAAATTCTATAAAGTTATAGCTAAAGGTGAGTAGGGACAAAAATAAAGAAAATAACAGATTTATCCATAATAAAAGGTGAAAAGAACCACTATACTTTAAAGTCTTGAAGCAGCCACCGCGACAACATTTTGGAAGTTCAGATATATCCCCTAGTACAAAGTCTTAGATATCCTAAAAACAAACAAGATGCTAGCGTGGGGAGAATTCATGAACCCTTATTTACATGTAAATCAATACAAGGCACTTTCCCAACAATTGAACTTTGAAAACTTTCAGAAAGTACATCGCATTCCCGGTCGTAACTGCTCCAATTAATATGTGAGAGTGAGAGTGAGAGTGAGAGTGAGAGATAAATCCATCGACCATGTACTTTCAAATTAGTTCTAAGTAAAAACAGAGAATCCATGTAAGTTATAAAGAAAAGGCTACGCACGGCGCACAATTGATGATCTGACGCCAAACAAAATCGTCCCCACGTCTGTCATCTCGTTTTCTTGAAAAGGAAGGGGGGAGACATTATTCAGATGGACATGAAAGGGATCAACAAAAATTAGTGACAGAAAAAACAAAAAAAAACACATAATGCCCCATAAATAACTTATACTAATTACAATAGTGATGGTGATTGCAAGAGTGTTGGCTAATTCATTAAGGGTAACGGACAAAATCGGATTTTGTATGATGTGTGATTTCTAGAATGGAGTCTCCAAGCGTGAAGGGAAACATATTGAAGATATTGAAGGGTTGAAAACCCCAATGTAGGGTTTAAGATCCCAAATCAGATCTCTAATATGTGGTTCAAACAACACATTGGTATTGTCGTCTCCCAACAATATCATCTTGTTCTGCCCTTCTACCATCTAGGGGCCGAACAATATACTCATTTGTTCGGCCTGGAGCGACCGAACTGGAGAGGGACGGTGATCAGGGAGAGAGAAAAAGGGAGACAAACTCATGATATCAACCATTCATCTTATTTACCAAAAAAAAAAAAAATTTAAACTTTAGGTGTTTAGTTTCACATGCTAAACAATGGAACAGGGAAGTTACAATAAGTGAAAATGGAGTAAAAAAGAGCCACTTTATACGATATCGCAAAATAAAATAATGACTAAATCACATATTTTCGGGCATCTTGGTAATTTCTCATGAGGTAAAATCAATACCGAGAACAAGTAGGAAATGACTCGACTTTCATCACGATGCAGAGTTATCCATGGTTAAAGGTTGTTACCGTTCAGGCAAAACTCCAAATCATTTTCGTCCACTAGTTGTGCGGGAATTCGGTCAGGGATCCCACTTTTGACAGCATAGATTGAAAATCACACACCATTCACAAGAGGGTAGGTGACAAGATGCTGATTATATTATACTAAACTGATGATACTGATACATCTATTATTAACTGTACAAGAAGGCAGGGGCGGACCTACATGTAAGCTTGGGGGAGCCACTACTTTTTACCATTAATAATACTTGGTGCATTGATGTCAGTTTTTCAAATGAATCATCATCCACACATTACTGCATGATCCAAACATTACTGCATGCTGTGTGTGTGTTTTATTATTACTGGAACCCCATTTAGATGATAGCCTGCATTATTGCAAGAATGAAGCCACCATTCGAACCCTACAATAGTGTAGGATGGGAAAGGGGAGCCCAGCTACACCTCGTTCTCATTACTGCACACATCAGGGACTCCTTTTCCATGACTCTACCAACTGCCTGCATTCATGACTCACAATTTCAGATAGTAACAAGCCCATGAGATATTCAGGTCACAGAATTGGATGGGCGTAAGTGGCTCCCACCACTTGCATAAGACAACAACAATGGGGCCCACAAGAGTGTGTGCTACACGGCACCACTTGTTAGGTCTCATTCCATATAGTGGCAATTTAACATTATTCCATTTTTTCCTTTTTCTTTTTGATAACCCATGGTATCTCCATCAGTGGCGGCTCCATGGCTGCTCCAGGAATTCGAATCAATGGGGTCAATAAAAAACTTATCTTTTACAAATCGAATAAATTTATTTTTCCCTTTATGAAGATTTGTCGTCTATTTTTGATAATTCGACAAGTATAGTATAAAATTCTCAAATAATCTATTTCCGATAAATAGACAAAGATAATATTGAATTCTAAAAAAAGATAAAGAAATTTTAATACATTGTTACTAATAGTTCTTAATCCAAAAGAATAATCCAAATACATAAACTCCTACAGCTGCTCTCAATAGGTTTTCAGCTTTTAATGTGTTGAAATCGTTGCATAATAGATTCATTATCAACACAAGCAACCACATAATTTTCAATATATGTAACCAAACAGTCATTCATCCATTGATCTCCTATTCGGTTACGCAACCTGTTATTTACGTACTTCATTGCCGAAAAAGCTCTTTCTACCATGATAGTCACTGTTGGTAAAATCAATGTAAATTTTAAAAGCAAATAAACCAATTGATATACGATATCTTTATTTTGTCTCCACTAGTTTTCTAGCAATGTTAAAGATTCCTTTAGGTTCTAAAAACTTGTTGCTAGAGCGCATATCAATAATGTGGGACCATTAACTTTATTTAATTGTTGGTAGACAGTTGGCTCATTAACTTAGGCGGTGGGTATTTTATGGTAACTTTTGTTCACTACAACATCAATAAAGAAAAAGTGTAAAGTTAGCTAATGTGGGGCAAAACTCTTAAATTGAGTAGGTCAAAAGCTTCCCATAAGTTCAATTCATAAAATAAACATTTTTATTTTTAAATGCTTTTTCAGATCTCAGTGGGGTCAATTATGTGGAGCCGCCCATGCTTAGGAGCCTATAGCCGTGAGCCCGAGGGACACTCAATTTTAGAAAGCCAACAACTAATCCCTAAAGGCATATGCAAACCCTTCTATCCATATACACCGGGTGAAACTAAGAGAGGTGACCAACATAATTCCATTTAACATGCATCAGATGTTGAGATTGAAAAAAATAAACAAATGAATAAAAGCGATCAGTAAGAACTTTTGAAGGCTTTTTACCGTGATCTCGAGTTATTAAAAAAAAAAGAAGCAATCGGTGGCTGTTTACTTACAATTACATCACACTATAATGAGAAAGATGAGAAAATAAATCCATACATGAATGGAAAAGCAATATATGTGTGCTTCTAACACATGAAGAGTGACTATCTTCAAGTAAGAGAAAGGGAAATTTTCAAATTTCAGATTTTCAACAAGAATTTTATGCTGGATTTTGAATCTTCGCCATTTCAAGTTCCCTGTAAGTGCTAAGGGGAAGAACCTCTTTCAACAAATATTACATGAAACCATCAAAAAAAAAAATTTAAAAATTAAGTGATTAATAAGAAAAAACAAAGTAAAAGACTAGGTATGGACTATTATATCTATTCCGAAACGATGTTAGTGGACCATGCCTGATTACCCCAAAGATCCAACCAAAAATGAGAAATGGGTAAAAACCTCACTAGATCCCAACCCCATTCATCCCTACTTTTGAGTTGCACCCATCAAAAATATCTTTTCTAACACTTTTTCCAGGACCACCAAATGTCATCAGAGGTTTAGGCCAAAATATCAAGAGTTTTTTTGTATATACCTCCTTAAGGTTTATATGATTTGTAAATAGGCCCCTATAGTTTTAGTATTTACATATAGACCCCTACCTTTTCATTTCAATACCTTTCATGTCCCCAAAATCAGTATTTCTAATGAAAATGGATAATGACCATGGAATTTGTATTGAACTTTTATAAAAATGACAACTTTGCCCTTATATCAATTAAGCAAATATGAGTATATTATTATTTACCAAAATTCCATTATTGTATCCCAATTCCCAACGGTCTCTTGCAATAAATTTTTAATGCACATGAAGCCTAATTAAGCATTTTGAAACTTTCATCAATTTAATAGTGGGTCATGCATGGATTGAATCAGTTGTAAATAATTATAAGCACATGCATTGATTGTCATTATAGTGGATTTGGATTTAATGAAATAGGCCCTCTATTGATAGAAATAAATTTACATACGGTTATTCTCTCCTACTATTGATAAATGTAATTATCAATGTTACAAGCTTTAGAGAAAAATAAATTCAAGCTTTTGAATTTAAACATATAAGGATAAAGAGATGGGCAAATTTGTCATTTCATGCTAAAAACTTTTGATAGTTGGTTGACTACTGATTTTGGGGACACGAAAGGTATTAAAATGAAAAGGTAGGGACCTATCTGCAAATGATTTTGGAGACATGAAAGGTAGTAAAATGAAAAGGTAGGGACCTATCTGTAAATATTAAAACCATAGGGGCCTATTTACAAATCCTACAAACCTTAGGCGTGTATATGCAAAAAGCTCAAATATCAAACTAGGACCATCCCAAAGCCCTCAAAGTGAGGGCCAGAACATACAACCAATTTGCACAAAATTTGTTACTGATAGATTGAAAATATTGGGGATGTGGAGAGCCTGAAGTGTTGGGACGTTGCTAGCAATGCTACAAACAATACCCTAAAAAGTAGATCCCCACACCCCAACCCAAAAAAAAAAAAAACTGAAAAAGATATCCTTGATTTCTGGTCTAGAATTTGGAAGTCTCACAATTCTACTGTAATGTGGAGAGAATTTCTTTTTTCAGGTTTGTAGGTTTGGACTTTTATCATAAGTCCTTATATCTTTGCACTGATTATGGATGAATTAAATGCTCATTTTCAAAAGGATGTACCTTTATGTATGTTGTTTGCAGATGATATAGTGTTGGAAAGTGAGTCAAGAGATGGTGTTAATACCAAACTTGAGAGATGACAAAAAGCTTTAGAATCCAAAGGTTTTAAAGTAAGTCGTAAAAAGACAAAATATATGGATTGCAACTGTAGTTGGCATATACAAAGAGTTTAAACTAATGTGAGAATTGAATGTTGGGGATACTACAAAGAATTCTCATTACATTACATTTACTCGATAATTAATAAGGATGGAGAAATTGATGAAGATGTCACCCACATGATAAAGTGAGTCGGTTGAAGTGGAGACTTACTTCTGAAGTGCTATGTAATTGGCGCATACTAACAAGATTGAAGGAAATATTTAAAGGACAAATATTAGACCAACTATGACTTATGAAGCGGAATGTTAGCCAATCAAAAAACAAAACATGCACAAAATGGATGTAGTAGAGATGAGAAAGTTGAGGTGGATGTGTGGTAAAACTGAAAAAGATAAAACTAAAATTGAGCACTTCCAAGAGCATTTAGGAGTAACATCAATAGCGCATTAAATTAGAAAAACTCATTTGAAACTGTTTTGGCAAGTCCAACGCAAGATGACAATGGTGCCGCTAAAGAAAAGTTTAGTCATTCAAGTTGATGGCCCACCAAAGAAAAGGGGAAGGTTAAAGAAAATATGGCCGGAGGTATTAAAAATTAATTTAAAGGCGTGTAACTTATTTGAGAATTTGACTCGGCATAAATCAAAATGGAAAAATAAAATTCATGTAGCCGACTCCAACACAATGGACAAGGCTCAACACACAAGTGAACGAACCATGCATGCAAAAGTCAAAACCTCTTCTTCAACACCAAGAATAGTCCAAGAATGGCTCCTTACCCGACTGGTAAGGAGCGTAAGTTCTTACCTGGTTGCCAGGAGTTCAAACCCCGAGTACGCAACATTATGTGCACAATTTCTTAGAGTCTGGATCCCCTATTTCATTGAAACAGGGAGATTATTTCATCCTATCAACATTCGCCAACTGTATGAAAAAAGACAAGAAGAAATTTTACACAGATAGCGAATGTTGATAGGATGTCTCAAAGACAAGAGATCTAGACTCAATTTCATGACAAACAAAGCAACAATCGGGCAATGAAAAATACTCCTCTCACACCCCTACTACACAAGCTCCCGACCAACAAAGCAACAAAAGGGCATGTGGAAACCGAATGCCTTGCCACTCATCCATCAGCGGGTTGACCTAGTTTGTGCAGTCTGAAAGTTTGGCCACGTGAATAGGCCTAGCAAAGTTCAGACTTAGGGCTTGTTTGGTTTCTCTACTATTTCTTTTTTTATAAATTCATCTAAAATAGAACCATTAAAAAAAGAGCCATAAAATAAAGAGGCTAGAATATAAAAAAAAAAAAAAAAAACTCATTTGATAACGCACGAATCTATTTTAAATACCTCTTCTTTATATTTTAAGACCTAAAAGCTCTATTTCTTATCTGCCCACTTTTGGAGCATTTAGATTTTAGAGGATTTGCCTCTAAACGTCTAAAGCGCACAGAGTATAGAATCTTGTGCCAAATGCTCTAATTGTTCAAACCTATGTCCGATTTAGACATTTAAATAAATAGAGGCATGAAATATAGGTGCCAAACATGGGCTTGGTCCTTTCAATAATGTAAAATCTTACAAATATGTGGGGTCATTAGTAAGTGTAAAGCTTGCCAAACATTTCCCTCTTCTAAAGATTTGTCACACTATCAAAGCCATTATTATTGACTTTCCAACTTTCCTTTTTTTTTTCCAGCACCTTCCAAAGTCTTTCTTAACTTTATGTTGTTGAAAACTAATGTCACCTTACATAACCTGAGTGCATGATACTAATCACGTAAAGTTTCCTCTTCCATATAGGACCTTGTAAAATAATATTTGGTGATATCGTCTGGTGTTTCTCCAGTCCTGTGACAACACAAATTTCATACTATAACTAAAAACGCAAAATTTATTGTCAAAAAATTGCTCAGCACTACCACTGTGTTTCTATCTTTTGTGCCCCTTGATGGAAAAATCATATCCCTGATTTAAGAGAGAATTCATCAGCTTGCTTGCCTTGCCTTTTTTAAGCATTGATTCTTGAAGACTCTCCAACTGCTGTTTCCATTCGTGCGTACCACTCGCCAATGCGTGTGTTGTCCACCATATCTCTACCAGCCCTCAAGTATCTGATCGGCCTTAGAACGCCGAAGACCGCAAGGTCTGCTAAGTTAGGCTTAGAACCCCCTGTAGATATGGAATGAAAAATATATATGCTATTTTCAACCAAAGGAGATTGGAAGATCTCATACTTCATGGATAAACTACAATGACATGACCATACCAAGAAAATTCCTGCCGTTGAGAGCTTCAACCCATGTCTCTGCGGCTTCATATAAAGCTGCACGTTCATCGGTTATGTTATGTTTCTTCTTCAGTTTCTTGGATACGAAATACATTGCTGCTGCCCCAGCATATTTAACTGTCAGCTTCTCTGTAAAGCTGAAATTGCCTGCACTTATCAAGAGTTCCGTGTAAGAAATTAAGCAATATATTGGCTAAATATTCATGCAGATGAAACGCTAACCAGCTAGTTTAACTAAGACGAGCAGTTATCCGTGCAGATATAAAACCTTGTAGCAACTTTCAGAAGAAACCATTGTTTCAAAAAGAAAAGAAAAGAGAAGAAAAAAGAAAACAGACTTATATAACAGTTTAGATTGTGACCACTAAACAGTACTGAGAGTGATGGTCTGAACTGAAACTCCATTTTTTCCGCCATTATATTGCATTTTAAGGTTCCATCTACATCTGAAAAACCCTAACAACGATTTAAGAACAAAGAAATCTATCATATTCTACCACTGCAATTTACTTATCTAAAACCAAAACATTATCACCATTGTGGCTCATAAGCAGAAATAACAGTCATCATTATCTCGCTCCTAGGGTAGAAAAAGGTATGGAAATTTTGCTGAAAAAGAAGCTTAATCCAAATATCAGTTTTTCAGAAATGCAATTTTGTGAGCATTCTGTCAATGGAAAGCATCGTAGGTGGAGTTTCAATGCTGGTAGCTGTACAAACAAAGGCATTCTTGATTGCAATCACATGTATATGTGGTCCAACGCCAGCTGCATCTTATGGGGTGACTCATACTTACCTAGGTCGTTCAAAAGTATTGCAAACTCCAAATAGTTATTTTCGAACTATTCACAATAATATCCACGAACTATTATCGAACTACTCTCTCATAGTCCTCTAAATGGTGACAACCTAAAAGAACAGCCACTCAAAAGCAGTGTACTCTATGTATGTGTTAATCCATATCAAACTCTAATCTGAGTTAGCCCCACCTTATGATTAATCATCAGTAAATCATGGAACTTTACTCGTGCTTTTTATTGTAAACATGTTTTAGATGTAATTAATCTTACTGTGGGCCCAACTCCAATGGGGAAAAATTCCTCCTAGTGTAAATGTAAAGAACAATGATTCTGAGTGGTTTGGGATTTGTATGTGGGACTTAGTGATGCACTTAAAAGCATGGACACAAACGAATTAGTTCATCTAACTTCGCGAACTCAAATTTCGAATCTAATGAATTAAAAAGTGAATCAAATGAACCTACTATGTCGAACTTCCTGCTCGACCTAAGTCTCAAATTACGAATTGCAAACTTGAATGCATATTAATCAAATTGTGAACTAGGTAACTACGGGTTGCCTCATATTTTCTGTCATTGAAGATTTCTCAAGGAATGTTTGGGTTGTCACTACCAAATCCAAAGGTCGGAACATCATAGCCTGCCTTTGAAGGTCACCACGCATTTGAAGGCTGATTTGGAGAAAACCAAAGGTAGATGCATCAAACTCTTGAGACATCAGATAATGGGGAAGAATACACTTCGAGAGAGTGCAAATTTCAAGGAATAGTTCAGCATTACACTACAGTGTACACTCCTTAACAAAATGGTGTTTCGGAACGCATGAACTAGACATTGATGGAGCTTGATGCATATTAAGCAATGCTGGATTGGAGGAAGAGTTGTTGGCCGAGGATGTTTCAACAGAATGCTATCTTGTGAACCATTTTCCATCCATGGAATTAGAAAGGAAGACTCCCAATGAGGTATGGCACTGGTCCCCTTGTGATTATTCAGATCCATGGATCGGACTAGCGGCCACTACGCTACATTGGGCGTAGCAGTGAAGACCGCTACGCTAAATGGGATTTAGCACCGCTCACATCCTTAGCATCCGCTATGGGGCCGCTACAGAGTGAGACAGATTCCTACTTTTCAAAATAAAATAAAGTGTATAATAAGACTTATTTATTTTCTTCTTCTCTCCAAATAACATTTCTACACAACTCTTTTACCCTTTTATACTTAAAAGAACACAAAAAAACAAATGATCTCACAAAATTACAGTCGATATAGAGAGTTCTTCTCTAGGTATACATCCTATTAGACACCCCCTTTGGCAGAGGTATTATTTTCTCAACACTTAACAAAAACACATTGTTTGTTTTGATGAAAGGTAATTTGTTATTTGATTTGAACTTTAAACTTTATTTGAGCATGATAGTTACTAATTGTCATATACAGCTGTACTTAATTGCTTATTTGAATTATGAATCTAGAAATGGATGATAGTTACTTAGAATGGCTAACCAACATGAATACAAGAAAAAAATTAGTTCAATATTGTTTTTTTAATAATCATTCAGCGATTCAAAATTTCTATGCATTGAAGGGACCGCTGCACCCCTCTATCTTAGCTATTATAGAGGAAAAAAAGCATCAAATTCTAACATTTTCCAATATTTTGGATTTTTTGGATATTTTTTCAAAAACATTTGACAACTTTTTCGATTTACACAGCTACGTATCACCGCTACTGCTACGTATCGGCCACTACACCCGCCACAACCGCTATTTTGATTCTTGTTCAAATCCAAAATTATATTGGTTATGATGCATATGCTTTAATTCCTAGCTGTCAAAGAACCAAATCAAAGAAATGCACTTTTTTTTGGATAGGGGAAAAAAAGGGTGAAAGAGTAACACGTGGGATCCAGATACCAAGAAGTTCATAACTAGTCATGATGTGCACTTTAATGAATTTTCTTTGTTGTTACAAGGAATGAATGAAAGCAATGATTAAGGAGTAGTTGAAGGTGTTTCTCTAGAAAATGTTCCCATTGATTTTGGTGATGACGATCTTGAACCAGAAAAATAAAATGATCAAGCAGTTTAAATTGAAGAAGTTATAGCATCAATGCAAAGGCAGTCAACAAGGGTAAATTATCCACCAGAAAGATCTGAGGATTATGCAGATCAAGAAAGTCTTAGAGATTTAACAGCCATGACTGAAAAACCAAATTTATTCAAGGAAGTCATTGAAGGGAGTGATGCAAGTAATTGGAAAATGGCAATAAGAAGGAATGCATGCTGTTCAAAAGAATAAGATGGGATGTGGTGGAATTGCCTAAAGGTCGAAAAGCAACTGGATGCAAATGAGTTGATAAACACAAAGGGCCAATGACAAAGTTGAACATCATTGGGCAAGGCCAGTGGCCAAGGGCTTTGCAAGAAGGGATTGATTTCTCTAGAAATATTTGCTCAATAGTAAAAATAGTTGCAGTCCAATCCGTGCTTGGTCTTATTGCAGTGTTTGATTTACAGATTCAGCAAATGGATATTAAGATGGGGTTCCTGCATGGAGACCTTGAAGACGAAATATATATCCAGCAACAGCTAGGGTTTGTTCTAAAAGTTTTAGGGGAGAAACCGATGAATATATCATTTTATAGCTTAAACCAAGCATTGTGACAATGACAGAGGCCTTCTAAATTATTCATGACAGTCTTGGATATGAAAGAAGTGTTTACATGAAATTCTTTGATGATAAACATTTCGTTTTCTTAAACTTATTTGTGGATGACATGCTTCTAGTTTTAAAGGTTGTGATAGATGAACTCAAGATATTTTAGCGAAAGATTTGAAATGAAGGATCTTGGTCCTGCTAAGTAAATTCTTGGAATAAAGATTCAAAGAGATTGGAGAAATGGGACCCTGTCACTTTTGCAAAGAAGCTTTGCGAGGAAGGCACTAAAAGGGTTTCATATAAGCGAGGAAAAACCGATAAAAACTCCTTCCGCTCCTCGTTTCCAGTTGTCTTCTGAAGATTGTCCAAAAAGGGAAGATGAAAAGAATTTCATGGCAAGAGTTCCACAAGCAAGTTGCATTGTAACCTTGATGTTTGCTATGGTATGCACTAGGCTAGATGTTGCGCACATGATGGGTTTTTGAGCCGGTATATGTCTAAGCTGGGAAGAGCTCACTGGGAAGTGACAAGATGGGTTCTTCTTTATTTGAGAGGCACTCGTGATCAACTCCATCCCATTTAACAGGGGTAAAGAATCTATGCACGTAATTGTTAATGCGAGCTATGGTTGCGATCATCATAAAGAAGGTTGGTCTTGGTTTATGTTTTTCAATATATGCCAGTGATCCTATGAGTTGGATGTCAAAGTTTAACTAGTTGTTGCTTTATCTAATATAGAAGCAGAGTACATGGCAGTAACAAAGGCTTGCGAGGGAGTGGTTTGGCTTCAAGGTTTGATGAAATGGGTATTAACTACAAACCCATAAAGTTGTTTGCAATAGCATGGATGCCATCAGTCTTGCAAAGAATTCCGTTCACATAAGGTAAAAGCACGTTGGTCAACTATCGCTATATTAGCCGAGTCATTGAAGAAGGTGATTTGAAGTATAGATTAAGCAGGAACCAAGGAAAATGTTGCAAATATGTTGACAAAGATGATTTCAGTTGAAGAATTGGAATGGAGTTCTGCTTCTCTTTGTTTTAAGAACATAGATTTTACAGTCAAGGAGGAGATCATTGCACAATGATGGTAATATCACCATATTGCAGGCTTGAAGCCGGCAGCATTCTTGTAATTTGGTACCATTTCATGTACATCGTTTAAACCCACTTACGGAGATATGACAGGTCAATTTTTTTTAAAAGGGTTTCTCTAGGTTCTTCTCTACAACACTTCGAGAAGAGTGTTCTCTTATTAGGTTTTCTAAAAGGGACATTCTCTTTGTGATTGGCTCATTGGAAGAAGAGGAGCGGTTTTCTTGGAGCTCTACACATCCTTGGCATGTCACTCGTACTGAAGCCCATTCAAGGCTTGGTTAGAGGTGTTTCTAAATTTCTTTCAGGTTTTTTTTTTTTTTAGCAGGTTCTAAGGGCAAGGTCTTGCATCTTGATGGTTTAGCTGGATTATTTTAAGGTAACCTTGCAGCTCTTTATACTCCTCTTCTTGGCAGTGGAAATAATTTGCACAGATTGTGATGCAATCCTAGGGTTAGGATCACAAGTGCCGGGGCACAATTAGGGTTCCGAGGGAACAATCACACGATGAAGACACTCTCCATTGATTAAACCCACACAGGGAATTCTATTAATCTCCAAATTAGAGATCATTGATCTCTAGAATGCATTATTTATAATAAAAGAGTCTAAAGGACTAGGAAAGCAATCCTAATTAAACTAGGAAACAAAATAAGAATCCTATCTAAGTTAGAAACTAATCCTAATTACAATCTTTGCTAAAGTCAAAACTACTAATAATATAAAAATCAAAATTCCATGGGTCCCACATGTGGCCCACGTACTTTGCCGCATTGATATGGTACTGCTGCTGCATCAGACTGCCCATGGATGTAGCTCGCTTGAGTGAACCACATATCCTTGTGTATTGAGTGGTTTTGTGCCCTCTTTATTTACAGAAATCTTTTACAAAGGCCCCTTCATTTTCACATAACCTCAAAGAGGCCCTTATATTTTGTGTTTTCACTAAAACCTCCCTTGACTAAAGTCAAACTATTAAAACAGATACTATGTGCTACAATTTTTTATCTTGACCCATTTATTCTTAAGAAAAACTCAAATGACTCCAATGATGATTTTACTGTAGCATCCTTTTCATAAACACTCCTTTTTGAGCTTTCATAGAGGAGGTCCGCCATTGATCAATCCACAACCCATTCACACACACCAGGACCTTCAATTGGAACCGATCTCATTTCACATTATTTGACATTATTCACCACTGGATTTTATCACAAGTAGCTTACACAATGTACAACCATTAAAATTTGAGGACTTAAAACTAAGGATTGTGATCATTTGATCAGCTTAATATTGCATATTTTCTTAATCTAGACCCAAGATTTTCCATCACCATGACTCCTTCAATCATGATGAATCCAGGTGGGCCCCGACAAACTTGAGTCAGTGAGATTTTCTTAGCTTAAACAAGGGGTATTTTTGTCATTTGCCCATAAAAACAAACTATTCTTCATCTCCGGGTCAGACCAATGGGTTTAGAAAAAACACAAAATACAGAGGCTTTCTGAGGTTGTCAAAAAATACAAGGGCCTTTTGTAAAAAAAAATCTCATTTATTTTCATAATATAATGCCATTGGTTGAATTAAGGGACATTTACGAAAAAAAATCCTCAAATACACGGAAAGCTCCAAAGTCTACCTTATATGGACTTATTACCGAAAGGGGGCTTGTCGAACAAACTCACCCTCTTCTTTTATTTCTTTTTATTTTTCTTTTTTTTCTTTTTTTTTTTTTTTTTGTGTGTGTGTGTGTGTGTGTTTGTCCCCGAATTGCCCTTTGGTCACGAGTCTCCATTACCAAGTGGCGCACTCACAGTCCTGTCGTGTAGAAAAAGAAACTTTTTTCCCTGCCTTTTTATGCTCTGAGCAGTCTGCAAATGCCTTTTCCCGTATCGTGTGGTAAAGGCAACTTGTTTCCCTCTCTTTTGTTATGCTGAGCACTCTGCAAATGCTTATTCCCTTAATTATCTGCAATGCCCTTTTTGGTGATTTCATGCTTTGAAGATCGGTTCCTTCAAGCTCTTTCCCCTGTTTTCTTCCACCTCCACCTATTATCTTACAAACTTTTAACCCAATGTAAGAGGCATACTTCCCTTTTATTCTCTCTCCTTTTCTTTCCTTGTTTGTTGTCTAGGGTTTATAAAAAAAACAGTTAACAAGAACGGTTATGGACGATAAATGGAAATATGCATACTAAAGTATCCCTCTCGATTTGAAATAAATCAAGTGAAGAGGGTAAATAACTCCAGTAAGAGAAGCAAGAAAGTTGAGCAATAAATACCATTTTAAATGAATTAAAGAGTAGTTGGGCACTGAATACTTTTTAATGTTATAAAAAGATGAAGTGTAATGAATGAAGTAAAGTGAAGGTGGGAAGAGAGGACAGTGAAAGGAAAAATGGGCTCGATGGAAAGAACCCCCGACCCGTGCATTCCTTAATGCGGGGGCTTGATTTCTTCATAATGGTTGGGGTTTCTCTTCCACTAGAGCTGGCTGGAGTCCCACCATTCCTTCTTGGCTTAGTACAAAAGAACTAAAAAGGATAAATTAATTAATTAGAAGAACACATGGAAAATGAATAGGCTTCTAATCTGATAGTAAGGGAGCTGAAGATATATATTTGTACACTGCACTTGGTACTTTTACCACAAACTACTTGGCTGAACAAATATGTAATCTCTTAAAGTTCTAGTATCCACCCACCTAAAGTTCCAGTATTTTTCTTGGCTTTGGATGGGAGGAGGTCACAGTTTTTTTCTAATTCTTTCTCCTTTCTATGGGTGCAAATCACTACAGTCACTATGCCAATGTATATAGTCTTGTATATTTACTCCTTTGTGTAGACCTACACACACAGGTTTGGCAACGAAGGCCACAATCAAAAGAAGATTGGTGAAAGAGAGAAAAATGGTCCTATATTCTATTCAAAATTCCTTCACTCAACTACAGAAGTGATTTTTTCTAGATATTTGAAAGATTCATAAAGACCCATTGGGTGTTGTCAAGAAGCTACATTCTGGAAGATGAAAGTCAAGAGGCAACCAACAAATTCCTGAAGATCTTTTTACTTCTTAGAAGATGAGCTAGAGGTGGCGTTAGATGGATGAGTTGTATCTCTAGCCTGAGATGACTTTCAATAAAAGTTCATCCATATCGTTGGTGCCACTTAATTAAATAACATAGCTTCTAAGAAGCTGCACCTTAGGAAAAAAAAAAAACCCAAAAAGCCTCTTTAGATGTCTTGTCCCTCAACGAACCATATAACTAACAGCAGCAGGAGGACACAGAACATAATACATTTAAGTTTAACACATGCAATGTATTGTAGACTATTAATAAGATGTTCCAACATTGAACACTTGAATGGTAGTTCTGATTTCTGAAATATGACTGCTAGAATATCTTACCATTGCTTGTGATATAGTCAAAGGACTCAAGAGCCTCAGAAGCACTCCGGTATATGTTTGGTGATAAGACATGCACCAAGTGATCATCAACCCACCTGCATATTGACATGATGCATTATGAATCCACCTTTTTACTCCAAGGAAGTATATATGACTAAGATGGGAAGGATACATAGAAATAACTTGTCCTATTTTCAAAATATCTCAATATTATTTGAACCCAAATCATCACAATCGCAATCAAACTAATAAAATATCACTTTTTGGGAGCTTCACTTCCGAAATAGTTGGGACAAGGCTTTGATGATGATGGCGATTGGGAGCTTAAAATTCTACTAATGCATAAGCAAGTGTCAGCAACTGAGCACAATTCAACAAAGTTAAGGACAAAGCCAAAAATAAGAATGTAATGGGAATGGGATACATAATCGAGGCATCATCACCATCATCATCATCATACTAATAACAATAATAATAATAATAATAATAATAATCATCAAAGCTTTTTCCCATCTATCTAATGTAGGCGTTATTAGTTTACTTCTCCACTCACTCCTAGGGTTAAATTCTTTGAAATCACATCATGCAGCCCAAAAAGATGGAAGACCAAAAGCGAGCCCAATCCACCAGAACCACAGCAGGACCCAACCATGCTATATTTTCATGTTTTCAATATGATCATTTATTTCACGCACCAGATGAGTAATGAACGACATGAAATTCGTCCATTAGATGGCTTATTGAGTTAGCATTTGCACAAGCCTTAGTTTGTACGATTCCAACTTCATTTGAAAATGTTTTAACTTTGAACTCATTTATGATAAGATGTAGTTTAGTGACCAATTTAGGGAATTTTGGTCTTTCTTTAGTATCTTTAAAAGATCCCTCTTTTATTCTTTTCTACTTTCTCTTTCTCTTATCTACTTTTCTCCCTTAAAAAGATCTCTCTTTATTCTTTTCCTACTTTTATCATGTTGCAAATCATGTTGGAGTTATGATAAAAAAAAATTACGCTGGTTGTTAACCTATATGACACAGCCCTCTTCCTTTTTTGCTACTTCTATCATTCAGAAATTAAAAAAATAAAAATTCTTGTCTACTTTCTAAAATCTATCTATGTATTTTTTTTGTCCTTCCTTCTAAGATCTCTTTACTTCTTTCCTACTTTTTCTCTTATATGGTTCCCTCTTTTAGAAAGATCTCATTCCTTCAATTCGTTTCCTCTTCAAAAAACTTTAGGAGTAGTTTGTTTGCACTCCTTTACATATGTACATGATAGACATGCATAATGATCATGCATCATCACCATTGTTTGCACTCATTTACACATGTGACGGCAACGCATAATGAAGTGTGAAAATGGTGTGTAAATAAGGCCATTTTCACACCTAAATGGGTGTGAAACTCTTTCACATCTCCCCACTTGCAAAAAGGCCACACTACATGCTTCACACATTTTGTTTGCAATTTGGTTATGCAATTGCTCATGGGATCAAATCCCATCAACCACTTTCATTATTTTTTTCATTCCTGTGGGCCCATATTTGTAGTCCAAACCATTCAATTTTGTTCCATCATCATCATCAAAGCCTTGTTCCAACTATGTTGAGGTTGGCTACATGAATACTTTTTCTCCATTCCGGTCTATCTTGGGCCACAACCGTTCAATTTGTTTATTGAACTAATAAACCCCAACACCTCAAAGCTGAGTCTCTTAAATATTTATAAAATTTAAGTAATTTGTGAAAAATGTGCAAAAAATCTCAACTTTATAGATCTAATTGTCTGCACTTTGTGGGCCTCCAAGCTCCAATTCATAATCCAAACCATTCAATATTCTCAGGATAATCATAAGCATCGAGACATTTAGTTTCATTTCTTAAATCTTCATGGATTTTGAGAAATTTGTGAAAAAACATCCAAATACATCTAAAACAATTGGATGTACTCATGTGAAAATGGTGATTTTGACAAACATGGTGATGTGTTTCACAAGTATAAAATTTGCATATGTAACATATACATATGTAAAACCCATTTTCCTATCCAATGCGTAAAATGCAAACAACCCCTTATCAATTTTAGAAGGCTTGGACTAAGTCTTCCATAGTAATTTGTGGTTAAGATAAGAGGATCTCTTTATCTTCATCATATAAACACCAATTTAATGAACAGAGAAACAACTTTTGGTGGATTTTTCAAAAAATAGAGCTGGACATCACACCCCTTAGTGTGCTTTTTTGTATCTTCGTTAGGGTGTGTGAATCGCAGGTAAAGGATATCTAAATGTGATTGAGTTGCTTTTCCTTCTCTTTTGCTGTGAATTTGCAATCTTTTGGGTTGTTTTGGACAAATTGTGCTACGGTGATTGGAACTGCCCTCTTTAACATTGTGGATTCAAACCAATATATGCTAAATACATTGCCAGACAACCTAGCATGTCAGTTCTACCTAGATTCTTCTAGTTATTTGTAAGCTGACCCTCCAGTCAGTATCATGTGCTTGCAACGATCTAGCTCTCTGTGAATGGAAGTTACCTAGCCATGTGCATTGCAAACAAGGCAATAAGGGAAGCCTATATTAAAAGGACTCAGATCATAAGATCAACTAATTTCGAAAGGTGAAATGAAAAGGAGTCACTCATGACTTGTCTATGCAATGTACTAAACTGCAACTTCACATTAAGACCCTGCACTGAATCGTGAATAGAGAAATTCTTCTTAGAAGTGCAACCATGAAAAAGAAAAAAAGAGAAAAAAAAAATGTTACAAGGATATTTTACCTACGCCACTTCTTCTCTTCATCATCAGCAAAAACTGGTTCCTTAGGATGGACCCTGCGGCTCAGCTTTTCAATTATTTCTGCAGTAAGCACATGATTATATTTTTTTAGCAAAAAGAAACAACATAAATTAGAAAATGACAATTATTTAACAAAAGCCCATCCATAATTATATTAAAAAGAAATTACAATAATGCATCCAGTTTTTATTTTAGAAAATTTTGATTATGAAACCTGATGAATCGACCAGCTGTTCACCCTCGACTGTCAGTATTGGGACCTTCTTATAATCAGACCACTTGATTTCCTTTTTGCTGAGGGGGTTGACCTCCACAACTTCGTATGGTATATCATGATAGTCAAGGAATGCTGGGGAAAAAAATGAAACCAAGCACCAAGAGATTGGTAAGTCAACATCACTAGTAAAGTTGTAATCTAACACGATAAGAAAGAAAGGAAAAAATGACAGTTCCCTTAGTAGTGCCTAACCAAATGGGCCTTTCCATGTTTTTTCCCTTCGGCAAATGTTAGTGAATTCTCAAGTAAATGCAATCAACTCTTAATTTTGTGATTGGGTTAGAACTTAAAACACTAAGTGTGCCATCTTGCCACCTGAATTTAGAGAAGAACTTATCAAGGAGAACTAATTAAAGAAAAGAACTTCTGGATTCAAAACCCATCCAGGCCAAAACTACAACCACCTCCCTCCACCAGGCATCTAAGTTAACCAGTACATTTAGACTTGTAATCTTGGAATCTTGATACCAAGGTAGGAAGGGTATAATTTATATTTCCTGGGTCACCCCAACATCTAGTGTTGGTTTAAGCATCAAATTGGTCATGACGGAAGAGGTTAGCAAACCCCAAAAGGCCATACAAAAGCATTAGTGAAGAAAAAAAAAAAAAAAAAAAAGGCCAACACACTTGTGGTTGAGTGGTGTTGGCACCTTAGTATCACTCACATGCCCAAGGATCGATCCTTGGGTCTCCAAGTTTAAAGTACCACTAATAACCAGTAGCCCAACTTAGCAAAAAAAGAGAAAAAAAAGCAAAAGAAGAGAAAATAGATGTTTAAAAAGTTAGATGCACTGAAGAGTTATTTAAAAAACAAAAATTTGTTTGTTTGAGAAATCAGTTGCATAGGTATAACATGTGATGCCCTCCATAATTCATGTTTGTTTGCATGAGGGGAGGAGTGGAGTAAAATAAAAGGGCCAAATCAAGAGTAATAGAAAGAGGAAGGGGTTGAGAGTAGAAGGCATTAAAGGACAAAAAAATGCTCTTAGAAGGCACTAAATGACAAAAATCTATAACTTGGGGAGGGGTAACCTTCTGTTATTTTACTCTCAACCCCCTCCTCTTTCTTTTTCTCTTGATTTGACCCTTATATTTTACTCCACTCCTCTCCTCATGCAAACAAACATGATAATCATGCAAGTGAACATGCAAGCAATTTCCTTGTGAATGACATGTAAGTTAATGAACTTTTAACCTTTCTAATCCTTATAAGAGAGAGGTGTTGGGGCTTTTGTACTCTTTTGCTTCTCCTTTAATATATTTGTGTGGTTATCAATAAAAAAAATCATTATAAAAGAGAGGGTCACTCAAAAATTTTGGGATTCTATTCAAACTTCAGTAGTTTTCATCAAGTCAAGTGGATCAATGACTCCGGATAGAGATGTCAAATGGGCTGTGCTGGCAGTCAACGTGCCCGGGCTTAACACGGCACGGCATGTGGGCACATGCCATATTGGGCCTGAGTCCCAAGCCCGTTGGCACGACTGAGGCATGGCCTGCCAGGCAGCACGACACAGCAGACTATGCAAATCGGTCATATTTTGTGTATTTTGATGGTTTTACCCCTCCAATGTAGTCTTTTACTTTTTTTTTATTATCTACAAAAATTGTAAAGATTTCGAAGGTGATCCTGCTGAAAATCCTTCAATAGAAAAGATCCAAATGGTTCTCTTATAAGTGGTGTAGGTCAAGTTTGACTGAACCACTAAAATCTGTGTCATACTCTTCTTTGTGTGTATCTTTTTGATATTTTTTTAGCCTAAAATCCTACAATGAAAGCACAACACAATTGAAGCCTGGCATGAAAGCCAAGCACGAAGACTTGGCACGAATGGCACGGCCCAAGAATGATTCAGGTGGCACAGGAGGCACGAGCCGTGCTGTGCCAGTGGGCCGTGCTATGTGTCAGGTGTGCTGGCACAGCACGTCACACCTGATGGGACGTGCCATGCCAGCACGGCCCGTGCTAGGTTAAGGCGTGCCTTGACACCTCTAACTCCGGATACACTTCTCTCTCGGGTGTAGTTGAAAACTGGAAAAAGAGGGTTGCATTATGCGAGTCACTTGGTGTACAATAGGATAAGATCGACCACGTCATACATAGGATCAAATGATATGCTGTAAATCTCTATAATCTCTTAATTATGGTTAGCGGCATAATTTTCAAAATCGGAATCGTATCGCAAATCGTTCGTACCCACAAATCGAATCGAATCGCAAATCGTATCATGAATCATAGGATTTTTTTATTTTTCTAATAAAAAAGAAAAATAATTAAAATTTAAAAAAAAAGTACTTATTCATAACCATCCTTTTTCTTTTTTTTTTTGAAAAAGGTGACTTTTAATTGCTCAAAGAGTATATAGTATAAATAGAATAACAAGTCTATCAGACAATCATATCAAGAACATCATGACATATATTAATATATATATAAAATAAATGATGTGTAAATAGTTGAATAAGTTTAAAGTATCAATATATATTTTATTATCTTTAAATCAAAATATTAAAATAAACATAAAATCCAAACCATCAATCTTACACAACTGGATAGTAAGAAAGTATCAATGAAGGAAAAAATCAACATAGATTAAAAAAAGAAGAAGATATAGACAAGCACCATACGTACAGTCGAATGCTTTGGCTAAATGCATGTTTTTTAATTATCTTTAAAATATTATCAAAGCCGGAAAAACTTCTTAGGAAGTTTCATTAACTACTAAATAACCTTTTAAAAATAAAAGCGCTAAAAGAAAGAAATAATAAAGAAAGAAAAAGGTAAGAGATTATTAATATTAACTTATTGGCTGTAGCTATTCTTGCTTAACTAAATCGCTTGAATCGTAAGATTCAATGAAACAAGTATCGAATCGTAGGATTAACACCTAAATCCTAAGATTCATTTGTAAATGGGATTCATTTCATAGATACGAATCGTTTTCCTTAAGATTCGGGATGCAAATCGGGATTTGGGACACGAATCGTAGGATTCTGATAACTATGGTGAGGGGGATTCCAAAGAAGCCCTATATAAACATAGTCGACCCCTCAGTACACTGTATTCTTCAATTTCCCTGGTTATTTCTCTTCCTACTCCAGTAGCCTAGACTTGATACATCTGATACGGTATAAGAGCAGGGATAATCTCTAGGTAGTGTTTTTAGTGCCTTTGAAAGGATTTTTTGCATTCCTACTTCATCGACAGTAGATCATATCATCGCAAGAAGGGATTTCTGAATTCTTCGTTGTCTCTCATCTCCAGCATCTTCTGCAGTTCTGCTTCAGATTCAGATATCCAATCATCTATTACCTCTGATTCAGTCATCTTTTCCAGCAAACACAGTCCCAAGACAATCCATATCGTGCAATCATACTGTGGGTGCCACTATTGTTAATTGGATCCTCAGGAGTTCTCTTACCCTAGGGTCGGCTGAATTTTCTAAGTCTTCTGGTATTTTTTCCAGAGTTTTCTACCCTTTTTCTCCTTTGTCACATTCATGAAGTAGCTTTCATCACCACTGTCTAATTTTGCGATCAACGGTCAGATTGGATTCAAACTTCACGAGTTGCATAAATACAGTAGGCACATAACCTGGAAGGCAGATTGTGCATTAGATTTTTCTGCAGTGAGCAATCTGCATTCTAGTGCAGAATCTATGGGTTGTCCAGCCCATTTTTTCACATATTTTGTTTGATTCTTTTATCCTGGAATTTGGTGCTTCTGATTTTATTCACGACTGTGAGTGAGTCTTATTGGCCATCATGGACAACAATGACTCAATGAGATCATCCCCATTAAGCTCAATGGGAAAAATTACTCTGGTTGGTCATTGCAATTGAAACACTTGGTCACTGGAAAATGTCTTGGAGGTTGTCTGGATGGAACAATAAAAGAGACTGACAAAACCAAGGAAACTTGGAATCAAAACAATTCCAAAGTGGTGACATGGATCCTTAGCACCATTGATCCTTCCATTAGTTTATAACTGCAAGCCTTTTCTGAAGCCTCCAACATGTGGTCTCACAAATGGAAAATTTATCATTAAGTCAACAAAGCCAGGAAATTTTATGTTGATACTGAGTTGGCAAAGTACAGTTGGAGAGATAAAACAGAACAAGACTATTTTAATGGTTTTCTTGCATTCTAGAATGAAAAAGACTATGACTCTAGATTCCGTACCCAAGGAATCCAAGTATCAGGTCATCAAGATACCAGAAGAATCTCATATATGTTAGTTTCTAATGAACCTTCGTCCTGAGTTTGAATCTATTTGATCAGCTTTTAATGAACAGAGAGGTATCTCCAGATTTAGATACCTATATTCAGAAGGTGCTCAGTGAAGAAACTTGGCTACTGCCCCAACGTGCTCTTTTAGAAGAACCAAAAGTGTTCACCACTCCAACTTCTAATGAAGCTACTCTTCTTACACCTTGTGGGGCAAAAGTACAATACTGTGGGTGCAAGGGATACCAGCATGTTGCTCTTAACTGTAAAAATAAGAACTTCTGCAATTACTATTAGCGTAATGGGCATGTTATTTTTTAGTGCATTCGACGACCTCCACGGAAGAATGAACAGCCACAGAAATAGAATCAGACTGCACTTCAAGCACAAATGCACTCGGTCACTGATGAGGCTACCTCTTCTACTGGAACAATCGTGATGTGATTCAGAGCTCAGTCAATGATTCTATGTTTATCACCTCTGCCTTCTCATCAATGGGTATCACAAGTCAGCAATTTCACACATCCTTCTCTACTTTACCTTTTCCCTCTCCCTGTTGGTTTATTGATTTTGGGGCCTCCAATCATATGAGATCTGTTTCACACTCCTTACAAGACCTAACACCTTATGCAGGACATGAACAGATTATGGACTCCAATGGACAAACTCTGTCCACATGTCATAGGTTCACTTGGCCTATCTACCCCCCAAAATCAATCTCTCCAATGGACAAACTCTGTACATCGGCTCTTTCTTGGAAATGTACAAGGCAAACAACTATTTCGAAATCTTCTGCTGAAAGCTGAAGCTGAATATTGGGCTATGTCTTCCACTTCCAATGAGGTTATTCGGCTTCGCCATCTTCTACTTGACTTTGGAGTCTTCTCTCTCAGACCTAAGCCTCTCTTTGATGATAACACTAGTGCCATCCAAATTGCCAATAATCCGGGGTTTCATGAAAGGAAAAATCACATAGAAGTGGATTGTCACTTTATCATGCAACATATCATGTCCAAAACATTACATCTCCCACGTCTCTTCTCAATATCAATTGGCAGACCTATTCACCAAATCTCACCAGGATTTTCTGGCTTCCAAATTGATGCACCTCTCCACTACGCATAAATTTGGGGGGGAGTGTAGAGACAATTAAGGCCCATCAGTGGTATCTTCAATAAAATATCACAAACAATTTAAGAGAAGGCTAGTAATTTGCCCTAATGAAATACCATCATACCAGGTCTTAAGGAACTCTTCTTCTCCTAATCCTCACATTTTTCTGATCAATGGGAACACTTACACAGCAGAGAAGGTATGAGGATTTATGATTTAAATTAAAGAGACTACAAAAGGGCATGGTAATTTGGGATTTTGATGGTGCGACATGTAGGTTTTGGGATTGCTACAGGGGTTTGGAATCAATCAGAGGGATCGATTAGGGTTTTGGGGATTGGAGTGAGGATCGGTCGAGGGTTTTCAGTTCTAATGTTGGATTCGGATTTCGGGGCGTAGAACTGGGGGTGCTGCTTGGTGATTGGGCTTGGGAATAGGTTTAAGGTTGGTGGATGATGATGATGGGTTGTTCAGACATGGGGGTTTTGTGCTCGGTGATGGTGTTTGGTGATGGATGGCAATCAGTGGGCTTGATTTGAGAGTGGGACTGTCATCTGTGAAGGATGGGTGTGGAATCCAGTGGAGGGGAAACAAGACCGTGTGCTGATTATTGAATCTGGTTGGATCGATCTTCGGCTTTGATACCAATTGATGCGGAAGGCGGATCAAGATGTAGGCGGGCAGGGATGAAGATCAAAGATGGGGGATAAGCCAGGCTTCACACCTAAATATTGGCCTCACACCGAACTCCAATCACTGGAGGCAAAGTTCTCCCATCACAGGAGAGAGTATAAGAGCAAAAGCACTCAGGAAATTTTCTTTTCGTTAATCAAGTCTGAGAAGCCAAACGGGGTTACAAAGCTTTAAATAGAGACAAAACTAACCCTAGAACTAATCTTGATCATCCAGACACATCAACGATCAGGATTAAAACATCCACTAATTAAAGAAAAACTATAAGTAAAATAAAAATTAACCCAAAATAGAATAAAATAAGGTGGCGTTTGGCATTTCTACATCTCACCTCTATATCTCTTATAACGGGTTCAAAACAGTTTCAGATTGTTTGGGAATCATTCATCCCACCTCCTTTTCAAACCACATTTGGATAAAAAAAAATCAGTTTGGGATAACCTCGGAATGAAGCCAGTAAGAAATAGACTTTTTGGTCTGAAGTGCCTAGACAATGTGAAAAGAGGCGGAAGTACAGTATATGAAACAGAAGGAAATGAGCGTCCATTTTTCATTTACGAGAAACACACAAAAGTAGGTCCTGGTTTGCTGTTGTGGATGGGGGTTTATTTTCCCTGACATGTTGGACAGATGCAAAAGAAGACAAGCAGAGCTTGAAAAATTTTTGGGATTATTTGTTTTCCCTAACCAAACCCAACTGGCAAAAGTTCCCTAAACCCAAACCAAAACTGAACCCACACGAAAAGGACCAATTATGCTTTGAGTCTTTAGATTAATCCAAAGGCTAACATTAGATGCCACCAGAGACCAGGATTTAAAGATGAAATAGTTAGTTTGGCAGCAACTATTGGAAGATTTTAAGGGGTTTTCTGATTTCCCATGTCTTAAAATTGCACTTTTCTTTCACTCACAAGCTGCTGTGCTTACGATAAAAAGAAAACAGAAAAGGACGATTAATAAATGAATAGAATTGTGAAATGTCCTCATTTGGATCTGTTTCTCATGGTTAACGTGATTCCTGAAGTCATTCATGGAATCATGGATCATTTGTTTGTACGGAAACCTACGTTTTTATTCTTTGGACATGTGGATTTGAAGGTTTTTGTAAGGCTTGATCGAACAATGGAGTTCTCACTTGGCACCTTTCTTTGGAATCATACTGTCCTCGAAAAAGGCAGTAATCCTCTAGAATTCTACAGACATCAGGACTCCATTCAAGGTTACAAGCCAATACCATTTATGATGTAATCTTCTCTTAATTTTATTTGAAATGAAAATACGGTGAGTGAGACTGATAGGTTTTTGGCCATTTCTTGGTTAATCTCATGTATAACGCAGTGAGACTGAAGTCATGCCTGATGAATAATGCAGGCATTGATTAAAAAAATAGCTGAGGAAATATACCTAATAATCCCATGTTAATAAAAAAAGGGAGTTACAAGATAGAGTCATAGAACTCAGACAGAGAAAGGGAAAATAGTCCTTCTACAAGAATATTATAACCAAAGCTAAAGCTACAAGCCTACAACACACAAAATTACAAAATAGGAGCATCCACAGGAAAAGGCCCATAAACCCCTTGCTTTGCTAGTGCATCCGCCATACCATTAGCCAACCTACCCACGCGCGCCTAAATCTAATCTGAACCGAAGAAGATTATTAAAAAAAAAAAAGCTTCCAGGGAACCCCAGATGCAAACATTCCCAATGAAACCTTCTTCATAATCATAAGATTCATAATCTATGATCATCTCTTGAAACCTTTTGCCCACCAATGTGGGCTAGTAAGAGAGCTACTTTCACAAAGAACTAAAAGTTAAGAAATAGGTCCAAAGATTTAATTTTTCACATCCCACTCCTCATGTAACACCAACCCACCTCATTTTTTTTGGGGTTTGAAAAAGAAATGATCATCTATTCTTCAAATTACACAAATGGGTGCATCTAAATTCCAATAAAATAACAATAAATAGCATGATCATATCAAAAAAAGAAGAAGAAAAGAAGAAGAAACATGATACCTTTGACCTTGTTGCAGAATGGGCAGGCTTCATACTGGTAGAGGACGACGTTGCGGGGTAGACGCTCAGCGGAGAGGGGCTCCTTGGCGAGAGCGGCTTCTGTGGAGAAAGATGAAGCAGCGAATGAAAAGGAGACGGCTCCTGCGAGGGCCAGAGAGAGAGGTCTGGAGGAGAAGGGCATATGACAAGTGGGAGATAAGAAGCGAGAGCCATTGCAGGAAGAAGAAGAAGAAGTGCTGCTGAAAGAGGTGAAGTGTTGGAGGATGGCGGTGCTGGTGCGTGGGAGAGAAGAAGATGGTGATTGGGAGGGAAGGAGAGACCGTCGAATGAAGTAGGAAGCGAGGCCTTGAGCCCTTGCCATGTTTCTGTAGTGTAAGTGGCGGAGGAAAGCCTAAGAAGGAGATGCAGAACGGGCTGTGGCTGGCTGTGCAATGTGCGTATGGCAGCTTCTTCTGGAACTTTTATTTTTCTATTCTATGGAGTTGGAGACGGCTCTGCGGTTGTATGTTGTTCCACGGTTTTGAAATATACACCAGGCCTTTGGTGTAAAACCCTTGCAAAATCTAAGATTTGGTGTCTAACTCTCATGGGCTCAGTCTTGGCTTGGAGTTGGAGCCTTGGATGTATAATCTGAGCCCGTTTACTATTTGGCACGCGCTTAAATTAAGTGATAAAAAGTCCAAAGCAGAACTCCGCCTTACCCGATAAGGGAGTGTTTTCTACTTTAGTGATAGTTTTTTACGAAAGTTTTTAAGGGTTTAAGTTTCTTGTTTTACTTTCAGAAAAAAGATACAATTTTCAAAACTTTTCAAATCAAGGTCTAAGATTTCTAGTTATGGACAATTGGTCATTTAAAAGTGTTTTCTGATAGCTTTTTTTCCTTAATTTTTTAAAGTATTTAAACTTATTCTTTATTGAAATAAAGCTCTCCTTCACTTCCTCCATCTTTTCCTTAGGGAAAATTTTCCTCCTTACCAAAAAAACATAAAGAAGAAAATTGTTGTTGGAAGCGTGGTTTAAAAAATCGGCCGATACAACCGATATTTTGCCGATAAATCTATATCAGCAAAATATCTCCAAAATCTCAGTCAATATCGGCTGAAATGAAAATCATATCAGTATTACCGATATCTCGGTCGATATTTTGAAAATATCGGCCGAAATATTGTATGGTTGACAAAAGCCCTATTTTTCTTACTTTTTCATCATCTTCTTTTCCTCTCATCTCATCTCCTTAGAGTAACAACAGCCATCCATACTCCATAGCTCATCTCCATCACTGTTTCTTGAAGAAAATATTTTATTTGGTAAGAGAAAATAAACTCAACTCTCTTAATTTTACTATTATGTGTTTTTTATTTTATTTTTTAGATAAAGCATAGAAATGAATGTAAAGATCATTGGGTTTGTCACTTATGTTGTGTTCTTCACTTAGAAGTTAGATCTACACACTTTTTTGCTAAGTCTACTCATATATATCATATGATTTTGGGTGTAGAAAAATATATATTTTTTAGATCTTGAATTTCACAACTTATTTGCTGATTGGGTTAGTATTAAATGATGATTGATATGTTATTTTTTATTTTCTTATATTTTACACTAATAAATTGATCATAAGCATCAATAATGGTTGCATTATATGAAATATTGGAGAATACAGCGAACTGCGACACAAATAAGACTCATAACTTAAGGTGACTGATATTTTGATTTATTGTTGTTACTAATGAAAAAAAATATTATTTTCCAGCATTTTCTAATATTCAAGATTTTTTGGATATTTTTGCGAAATTTTTTGGATTAAAAAAAATTCACACCGTGACAACCACGACGGACCGATAACTGCAACCGATACTGATATCATATCGGTTTTTCCACCCTGCCGATACCGCGACCGAAATCGAGAATATAAACCATGGCTAGAAGCCTAAATAAATAAGAAGCTCTAGTGGGTATTCATACAAAAGTTTTCAAGAGAGGATTTGTAAAGCGATTTTTTATATCCATCAGAGAAAGGAATCCTCCATTCATAAACCTTTTCATAAGAAATAGAAATCTTCTATAATGAGAAAATATAATTTTTCTTCTTCTTTTAAATAAAACATGCTTTACCAAATGACAAAAGAATATACAACGCCACAAAATAAATAAACGAATTAAAGGCCAACTTTTCTTTCTTAATTGTCTATTTTGTTGCATGCTTTTAGGTTTCGTTTGAATGATCTTCTTGATTGGTTGCATGCTCAATCAATGAAACCTGCACATTCTTATATGGTGGACCCTATCACCGTCAATGGATTCTTCTAGTGGGGCACATCATGTACACAAACGCCCACTAAAATAGTGGTCCCACTAGTCCTCATTAAGCCTAGGGTTGTAAACGGGACAGTTTCGGATCGGAACCATAGTGGACCCGAACCCGTTTCTAAATAACGGTTCCGATTTTGGATCCGATTTTAACTCGGAACCTATTTTGTTGGTTTTAGACTTGGTTCCGATAGGAAAACTTGGATTCGGTGCCGGGACTGAGTTCATCTAGAGGACTGAAATCTAGTTATAAAATCAATCCTAATTTCTCTTTATTCTTATTTTTTTTTTAAATAATAATATCATTCAACTTATAATAGTGCATGAAATCTACTACCTACAATATTATACATAAAAATGTCCAAAAAAAAGTTGATTTTAAGGTATAATTTATCATATCAAAGACTCATACGCCGGGTATCGGGTCCACGGGTCAGAACCTATATAGACCCGGAACCGGACTCGTTTATGATTCGGAACCTAAGTTGGGTTCCGGACTCGGACCCATTTATGAATCAGAACTTAAAATATGTTCGAAACCTGGTTTTTTGCGGGTGGGAACTTCCGGATAATCGGAGAATCAGATACCCGTTTGCAACCCTAATTAAGCTCATGGACCTTCCTCTTTTTTTTTTTTTTTTTTTAATTTTTTTATGGATAGATGACCTTCCTCTAATTCCTTTGCTGTCCTCCCCAAGAAATTTCAAAGGATCCAAACTCGGCAATGGAAAGTCTTTGAGCACGCAAGTTTTGAAAATTTTGCTGGTCTATACAGGTGGGGTCCACATCTTGGTGTTATTCAAACCATTGAAATAATCTAGTGGATATTACATAGGATGTATATTTTTCTAGCCAGAGATTGAAAGATAATCCGCCAATCTAACAACTAAGAACTCCTTTGGCTATGGTTCCCTGTTTCCTCTGCTTGGATACAACCAAACGTTCTCACCTTAATTTGTGCTAGTAAAGCCCAAGAAAACTTATATATTAGCTTAATATCACACAATATCAATGGGGCAAGTGACCCGAAAATTGTTTCTTAAAATTCTCCACTTTATATAGGGCTCACTTGTTGCACTAGACATCTAAGAAGAGCAAGGCAATAGAAAGAATTGCACACGCATAAAATAAGAAGTCAATCAAATGATCCTGACTATTAATTTTGGTACCTCCAAGTTAATTGGCGATGTATCAAGCAAATATTTTCTTTTGTAAAATTCAACAGTGACTAATGCTCTGGCTAGTGTCAAATCTGAATCAGTGTAAATGTAGTTAGAGGAGATATGTGTGAATAGATGGGAATGGTCGCAAATGAACACTTTGGAAAACATGTTCTAGAGGATTCCTAGATATTTAGCGGTGTCTGATTCACATTCGTACTTATGTGTATGGGAGACAAAAGCAAGTGGCAGAAGATAAAATGTGTTGGACCCAAAAACATTTATGTTGCATGGCTCATCTCATGATCCTCATGATCGAGAAAGAAGGGTTGCTCAATTGGTTGGCAACACTGGGTCCCACCTAGCTAACTAGAGATTAATTCTTGGGTATTATCTATTCTTATTATGTGTGTGACCTCTAAGTGTCCATCTCTTTCTCTTGCAAGGGTGCTCTCTTAGGTCCTTAGCCCAGGATACCAAGAAATGTGACTCTAATGCATGTGAGTGCTAGTTCAAATTGGTGTCATTTGGTTGTTGTTGTTGACTAGAAGTTTTGCGGCTTTTAGATGGTTATGATAGAAAATGATGTCTCTCAATAAATCAATTAAGGTTGTCATCTCTCTTAAATAGATTCTCCAAGGAGTCATCTTGTTGGATTAATCTCTCTTGATATCTAAATTCAATAATTCAATTAGGATTGCCGTCTCTCTTAAATAGAGTCTCCAAGGAGTCGTCTTGTTGGATTGAATAAATCGGCTCAATATTTCATACTGTGAATGGCAATGGGTCGAGTTTAAACAGGGATCTCCCACCTACTCCTGTTAATATTGAGTTTCGCAGTGAGTTGGTCAGGATAAGCAGTGGCGGTGTAGATTTCAGAATTTTGACTCCAAGCAAATTTGGATCTCGGTTGCACATGTCCCATCCAGTTCTATTTTCCTGTGTAACGGCCCCAATTCCCAATTCTCATTATGCGGTTGAAACCAAAGACCTATGGAAGTCTGGGCAACCCTATTAAAATGTGAATTGTCAACACAAAAGTGTATTGAGGGAGCTAGGAGTATAGAGGTGCTACTTTACTGAACAAGATGGCTATGCTCCAGCCTACTCCAGAACGGGATGGAAGTGGTAAGTTGGTAAGCTTCAATAATCTCTCATTCATGTTGCCGAGAGAGTAATCTATTAGAGTAACTGAAGAGGCAAAATTTCCAAAGGTTCCTTCTTGTCTTGACTGAGCAGTGAGATGAGAACTGCGGCCTCTTATCATTGAGGTAAGATATCTTCTTTCCTCACCCTCGGGCTCCATCACCCCACCAAGGATTGTAAATGGGTTGGTTCTAATCCGAGTTCATGGTGGATCCGGAACTATTAAGGAGAAGGTGGAATCGGATTCGGACCCAAAACCGTTTCGAAAATCAAAACCGATTTCATGGCTCCAAAACCGGAATTGGAACCGGAACCATATATGGGACCAGTCTGGATCGAAGCTAGGTTCTAGGGAGAAAATGATATAAAAAACATAGTTCTTAAGGGAGAATTTTGAAAATTGAGGTAATATGTCAGGTATTAAGTCCACGGATCCGAACCAAAGTGAATACAGACCCGGACCCATTTACTTATCAGGGCCTAAATAAAGACCCATACCCATTTTTTAACGGATCGGAACCTCCGGATAATCGGAGAATCGGAGCTTTAATGGGTCGGAACCTCCGGATAATTGGAGAATCGGGGCCCATTTACATTCTTAACCTCACCCCGGGTCTCCTGCCCTCGCCCGTGGGTCCCAGCCCCTGTAATTGGGGTTAGAAAAAAAAAATCCAAACAGGTAGGAGTTAAAAAGAAAAGAAAAGGAGTATACTCTAGTTGCACAATCAGTGATCACTAATCACTGCCCCATCCATCAAACAAGGAGAAGCTCCAAATGGTGAGAGGAAGCAGAGTCCTTCTCAAGGAAATGGGCATCAGCAAGGCTCTCTCAGACTTTTTAGCCTGCCCACTCTCCAAGCAGCCCTTAAGGTCTCTCTCTCTATCTCTATCTCTAAAACCCAACCTTCCATTTTTTCACTTTCTTCTTTCTCCGAGTGCAGGCTGAGTCCAGAAACCGATTCTGTCATCAGCGACGCTCTTGGAGCTTCTTATCCGGTAATCTCTTCTCTCCATCCACAAAAGCTCCAACCCCTTTTTTTTACTTCCCAAATCAGGTGTTACAAACCCACAAAAAGCCCCAAAACCTCTCTAAATTCTTTTGTCAAGAGGTCGCAATGAATTCTCAGTTTTTAATACCAGGATCAAGATCAATGACCACCAAAAGCTGTTATTTTTTTGAATAAACAGAAGCATGGGTGGTTTGTGCTTGGCATTTCGTTGAATGGGTTTGGCCGTTCTGGTTTTCAGCTGCGTGGAAGCTCTCAACATTTATTTATATAATGCTGTGAT
Organism: Umbellularia californica; assembly: GCA_028538565.1. NCBI lineage: Eukaryota > Viridiplantae > Streptophyta > Magnoliopsida > Laurales > Lauraceae > Umbellularia > Umbellularia californica. Next base: position 59,325,435 of record JAPQWN010000007.1, read on the forward strand.
TTGAGGGCATGTTTACTTTTCATACCCAATTCATGACATTGGGTTTTGCATGAACATGTCTGAGATATCAGGTTCAATCCCAAAGCATAAGTGCAGGTACTGACCCTAGAATTAGGTGAAGCAGTTCATGGTTGGATTTGGGTTGGTGGTGGGTGGGGTTTAGGGAGTGGATAGAATATCGGAAGTATCGTTGGACTGCATTGTTCAACTATTTCTCTAATTAGGATAGGATGATTGAATCACGGAGAGTGTTTAGACATGAACCACAACCTCAAGGTTGCAATAGTGAGCACCTTCCCGTGCCACAAGCTCTTATCACAGAGTAGATATCATTAAGTGGACAGCCAAGATTTTGAGCTTGACAATTCTGCTCACAGACTTGTTGAAAAAGACGCTGGAAAGTGGTACTGTGCTCAGAATGCCATGTAGTATGAACCTTGATTTATTGTTAAGGAAAAGAAATGAGAGAGAGAGAGAGAGAGAGAGAGAGAGAGAGAGAGAGAGAGAGAGAGAGAGTAAATATGAATTTTCTGTACTATTCTACTAAGAAGAAGCAGCCTCACAGATGCTACTAATTACAGCAAGATAAAAGTCTATACTAACTGAAAAATAATAAAACTGCCTGAAGCTGTTAAGATAAAAGAGGAAACTACCTAAAGCAATAAATAAGAGAAGAGGGAACTAGTAAGATAACTCAGAGAAAAAGAGATAAGAGCAAGAGATGTCTACATGGATAGGATCCCCATCATCCCACCCCTCGTTGAAAAAACCCTTGTAGGATGTCTTCAAAGGATTTGTTGTTGTGAACAACCATGATCTTGGGTTTAAGTGATTTAGAGAATCAATTGAAGATTGTGGTGTTCAGTTCTGTTGAAGTAACTATGGTGACCGTGATCTTCGCTTAAGGCGACCAGGAGGTCTTGATTTAAAAAAAAATTGAGATACATATTTAAAGATGTGAATGCTTCATACTTCATGTCTATAATGGACTTAATTGATTGATATGTATGCATTTTTTTGGGGTTGGGTGGAAAGGGTTGTTGGTTATGTTTGTAGTGTTCTTTAAACTGTGAGAGAACCTCTTTTACTAGAACTCAATAATCGAAGGGCTTGTTTCTGTTTCGTGGATATGGTGAAGATGAATTGCCATCTCTAGCAGGATGGAAAAGATCAACCCAGTTTCGTTTACCCTCGTTAGTGTTTATAGTGGTCACACTGATGTATGACTGATTGAAGAGGGCCATGGAAGATTTTTTCAAACTTCACTGTGACTACTTAATCTTTCCTGAAATCAAGCACTACATCTGCATGTTTGATCTTCTGGGCAGTACAGGTTATCTTGATTACCTGTTGGATTTAATAAGAAGTACGAGGATAGAATCGAGCTCCATTGTTTGGGGGTTGGGTGGTTGTAAAGTACATGTAAAATTGGAGATTAATGCAGTAGCTGTGAGAAACTTCTGGCTTTGAAACTCGGCGATAGTGGGCATTTTCTTCTTTGAGTTGTCTTCTATGCTGGCATTGAGCCATTGACTAGGGCAGCAAGGAAGGGAAGATAGATGGAGAACTGAGAAGAAACACCTAGGGTGATGTCAGATCGATCTGGAAGGAAATGTTTATGCATTTGTAGCTTGTGATACATCTCAGCTTTTGTACGATATTGTTAATTAAATTGGATGTGCAACTAAATTAAGCAGTTATATGCAGAATTTGGGGTTGAATTCTTGATGTTATAATAGTTCATGGTAGAAAGAGACAAAGTGAGGTTCGAGTTCATTTGCGTTTTATTCTTTCTAGAAATTCAAGATAGTAAATAGACTTCCGTCCCAAGAAATGATAAGACAAGTCACATGTTGCCGATATGCGTGTGCTAAGTTGGATAAGTGGAATAATAAGCAATCATATTATTATGAATTAATACATATATAAATATCATCTCTAATAATAGATGTACGGTGTCATTCCTAAAATTTAGTAGAAGAAAATCTATCTAAATAATTGATAACCTTGAAATGCAAGCTAAGAAATATCCATTAGAGTATATATTCAAGTATTCTTGTAGTTGTGCAGATAATAAATGATATTGAAATGATGATTTGATTGATTTTTCCTTGGTTTGATGTTGGAAGACTAGTGGTGCTGAACCCATCGTCATGTTTGTGTGATATTGAGGTTTCGACTTCAAAGTTTGACCTGTTGGTCATTCTTCCCCTTTCCTTGGTTGCATTAATTGGTATCAAAGCGAACATCCTTTTGAAAGTTCACGTTTTGAATCAATGTGCAGTAAAGTTGTCCTAGTCTTTCAATTTGATTTCTGTTTTTACAAATTTTTGCCCAATTTTCACAATACCAGAAAATTTTCAAATCTATCACTGAGGGCCTCAATTCAGCCCCATTCAACCCTATCAAGCCCTTCCAGAACACGTCCCACACTCAATCCCAGATTCCCAGCTGTTGACCACTTCATCCCTGCAAACTCCTTCCTAATATGTCCCTGAAACTTATCTCTGTCAAAATTACTAGCAAAGCCTTGGCACCTCTTACCCCGAAATCCTAAGACCACCCTAATTTGTGGGTCCAATCAAGTCCATATGCCATTTGTAACATGTGCATAACCTGATTGCTAATTGCAACAGTAGTATGCAATCTGTTACAACACCCCTGTCACTCCCCAATTTGATCCATATCACCCAAAATTAGTCCCTTATCCAATCTCCTACAGCTGCCTCTCGCCTTTGCAGTCCCTTTTAGAACCCTGTTTATGCTGTTCCTGCACCCAGACTGTCCATATTGTCGTTCCATATAGTATTAATTCTTTCCTTTGTAATCTTCAGTCATTGTTCATTAAGTTAAAATCTCAAACATGTTTAATTAGCAAGCTCCAGAAGTTCCATATTTTTATAGAAAGAGAGATCCAAACATCTTCTTGAATTGGATTAGAGTACTCAAAGATTATTTTAAGGGGCATATATTAGAAAGTCAAGGAGCTGCACAAAGCATGATGGAAAGAAGTTGATTATCAATTGTATCGACATTCAACCCTCACAATCATTTGTACCAACATGGAGGGACATGAAATTGCTCATAGATGACATATACATACATGGTAGAGATCCATTCTCTCCGCCACGAAGTGTCAATTTGAACCCCATTGGCAGGAACTCCAATCTTCAGGCTGGGGATTTTCAACAAAGAAGAGCTCCTACTAGATCTATTCACATTGCATCATCTTTTACCTCCCAGGGTTATCAAGGGATTCTTCTCCTAAGTGAGACTTCACGAGAATCCTTGGTATGTCCTACTGAAGCAAAATGCCAAGAAATGCCTCAAGTTGAATATGTTAGTCCAGTGCTAAAAGAAAGTGCAAAAAAGGCTCCAACCATGGATCAAGTGCAAGAACTGAAGAAGCAAAAGGGAGAAGATGAACCACAATGGTTTTTGGCTAGACCAAAAAAGCCAAAAGCCATGACACATTATGTCAAGAGTGACAGAAAATGAAGAATTGGATGAGAAGATTGCAAGTATGACCATCTAGTTGACTAGTTTCGCGAGCTTCTGATTCTAGAAGCTGAGCTTGGATAATCTGATAATTGCTTCGTTGCCTCAATGGTTTCTATACAAGATCCAACGGTTGTATTTCCCCTTATTGACTTTGTTTTTGAGGATATATGGTGGATGGTGTTAAGTAGTTAGTTTGCCGCACTTAATGCCTAGGCATTTTGAGTGTATTGGTTAGCAACTTAAGATGGTATCAGAGCCAACACGTTCCGAGTTCGAATTTGCTCATGGCAAAAAAGGCCCAATGCCGCGTCTTGTGTGCGCAGCTATGATGCACGGATACTTCAAAATAGGCAATGCATCATGTCGTATCGTATCCGATACTTCACTTTTTATGTGTAAAATCCGTGTCCTTGCCGTATCCATGCCGTATCTGTGCATCATAGGTGCGCAGGGCAAAGGGGGCCCCATGTTGCGTCTTGCACGGTCGTGTGCTTCAAGTGTAAGTGGTGTCCTGCCCCGGGCCGGGGCGGGGGTTAGGTAGTTAGTTTGCCGCACTTTTAATGCCTAGGCATTTTGGATGTATTGGTTAGCAACTTGAGAGATGGCAATTGGATTGTAAGGATCAATAGATCCTTGTATTGAAAGAAGAAGAAGAGCAAAAGAGAGAGAGATATTGTGAAATCTGTCGTATCCCAAAGAGAGGATCGACTGTTGCTCTTATACACAAAGTATTGCTAATTACAGCCTATGATTGATTCCTAATTACACGTGTATACAAGTAAGAAAGGAAATAATATAATTGTGATTGCTGTTATACAACTGTATAATGTTGACCAAATCTAAGAAATCCCACACGTGGGTGTTTCCATGTTGAGCTTTGGGCCTCTTTGTCATGGGCCTTCCAAGGTGGGCCTTCTACAGAGCCTTTCTTTGTTTGTGCTTCTGCATGGTCATGATTTGGCAAACAAGCCTGGAAGGTGTATAGACCCAATAGTTCAATCAAGATCGCTTGTAGATTCAAAGGTCTGATGGAGTTTTGGAGAAGATCCTAGCTATCAGAAGTATCAATGGCATTCTTCTATACATGTCAATTCCTAAAATTTAGAAGAAAATCAACCAAATAATTGATAAGCTTGAAATGCAAGCTAAGGAATGTCCCTTGTAATTTTCGATATAATGAATTATAAGGAAATTGATGATTTGAGTGAATTTAGTTTTCTTTGTTTTAATGTTTGAAGGCTAGTGGTGCTGGATCCATGGTCATGCTTGTGTGTTATTGAGGCTTTGGCTTCAGAGGTTAAGCCATTGTTCAGCTTTCCCCTCCCTTGGCTGTGTTAAAGATACAGCTTGAATTTACTACTACCTCAAGGCATAATATAATGGAGCTACTCAGCCATGCAAACAGGATGCATGTATGTCCGTCCTGAGAGTCTTCATGATAGGGATGTAGGTGATAACTGCAAAAGATCAAAATGATTAGATGATCTTTGGATGTTGAATTTGGACTGGTAACCATTTTCTCATTATCCATCCATTTGGTGGCGGACAATTGGATGGTGAGTATTCATCTTATCAGCTTGAGGTTTTGGCTGTTCCTTATACACTTTGGGACCCTGTATGGTCACTCTGGATATATACATGCCATGTGCACTTTTTATATGTTCGCTTTTTATTATTATTATTATTATTATGAGTAATTTTTTTTTTTAAATATGTTTGCTGTTGTTCCTTCAATGTGACCAACTGACCACGTATTATTGCTCTAACCATATCCAAGAAACTATGCAATTTATACAACTCATAGAACATAATATAGGCACCAGTTATAGAAAGAACATAATATGGGCCCTATCAACATCATAGGCTATCTCATCTATGATCTTGGATTTGGCTTTATGAGTTTTATTTGCCCCTATTTAGGTCTATATTCTCCATTACTCTAACCTGTAAGTTGTGTTGTGAATTGTGACCAAGGGCGGAGGGAGACAAATTTCCTTCAGGGGGCCACTTTAGTAGGAAAAAAAAAAAAAAATTCTGAGGGTGTCCAATGTGATTGCTTTGTCCCAACTTCCAAGTCTTTGTTGGTCTTCTCCTTGTACTTGCAACACATAATTCTTCTGACATGATTTTTCTAGTCTCATCATCGTCTTGGCCCAACTATGTTGTGATCGGCTATATGAATTATATATCTCCATTTTGAAATTTCCCGGGTCAAACGTCGAATAGGTTGCTGTTCTTCATATCTTACCTTACTACTTCCATTCATGTCCTCTTTGGCTTACCTCTTTTCCTTGGTGGGCTATCAACTTGCATAGAAAGACTTTTTCTCATTGGTGCCGGTGCATTTTTCCAGTCTTCTATATACATAAAATATAGGTCCTATGTAGGGTATAAAAATAATGCGCTTGATGGTTATGATTGTAGATGGTGCATCCGTGCATGATAATCTATCTAATCATTTATGATAAACATTGCAAAGCCAATAGGAACTACTTGGATTTGAAAATGAACTTAAGCTGAATTAGCAAATAGAATAATCCGTTTTCAAATCAATTTTGCAGCTTCTACGCATTTTCAAGTACATTGCCAACTGTCATTGTAAAGAATTGTCTATTCTGCAAATGAATTCTGTTGTACTTTGTAGTCCCTTGTTTATACTTTAATCATTTTATTTTGTAGATAGTTGATGGAATCCCTTGCTTGGTGCCCAAGGATGGCAAGCTGCTCAAGACAGATGATGCATCAAAACGTGATGCTGATGCTGATTCATCTGCTGTGAACAATGGACATATGGGAGGTAACCCACATTAAATGGTAATGGTTAAGAATGACAAAAGAAAAAAAGAAAACAGGAGTATAATAGCCCGATGGTGTGACATTCATTGAAATTGTTGAGTTTTTCTACAGGCAGTGTTTCTCTTTGCTTAAGCTAAAAGTAACTTAATGGGGTTACGATGTTTTTCATGTCTCACTTGAGTATGAGATTTTATGGCTTCCTTCTTGATGTAGGTTTCTCTTGTTAAGAGTGGTAAGAAAGAACATCTCATTTTTGGGCAGGCTGACCCTAAAAATAAAAAAATAAAAAAAAATGGCAGCACATGACCCTTGTTCTGGTGGGATGCACCATCTGGTACCTGTGCATGTCTTTTTCCCTAGATGGCTAGCATCTTTGTGTGATTAGTTGTATCAACAGTTGGAATAATTAATGAAATGATGAGAAAAAGTGGCATTCTTTTAGAATTCACATAATTTCCAGGTTATATGTGGGAATGGGATCACAAGGTCTTGTATCCACGTAGTTGGGACACTGCTTTGATGATGATGATATGTGAGATCATTGGCTAATTACAAGTCACAGAAACACAACATTTTTTGTACGGAAGCAATCTGAGAGACATTTTATCTCATTCTCGATTTTTTTTTCATTCACTTGTTGTTCCTTTGGCTTTGAAGTTTTTTAATCTCTCTTTTTCATTCTCTACCTACTAGTGTTCGACTGCATGCAGTAGGATGGTTTTCTTCCTTTTTTCTTATTTCTGGCCTCTGAATGACTTAATGTGCAGACCATAAGAAAATGTAATGTGCATGCATTTTAATTGAAGACGATGACCTACTTTTCTGCATGTTTATAAACCATTTTCATACATATCTACACCTCACACACATCCCTCTCATAAGTCATATCCTTTAAGCGCATGTTCGATAGATTTCTACTTGCATGTGAATTTTGAATGCACTGTAAAACAATTTGCCTTGCATCCACTTCTAGAGCTGAGTATTTTACCACTTAATATATATATGTGCATGAAAATTTTCTCCTGTGCATTGTGCACCTGCACACCATTCATCTGGATTGCCCACCATGCATATTCAAAGGTGGGTCCTGCCTATAGGATGGTCCAGATGCGCTGTGCATAGGTGTGTAGTGCACAGGTGACCGTTCTCTCTCTCTCTATATATATATGTATATATATATATATATATGAGAAGTGCTTCTATGAGAGACACTCTCACCAACTTTATGAGAGATGGGTGGGGGCCCTCACTTCCATATCCACTCTCACCAACTTAAATGCAAGGACCCCAAACTTAAATGTGAGGGCCCCCACCCATCTCTCACCAAGTTGGTGAGAGTGTCTCTCATAGGAGCACTTCCCTATATATATAATACGAGGATTTGGCTATAAAGATAGGTTGGAATGGAAAAACAGAATCTTGGTTTTTCATGTTTGCTTTATGAAAATCTTGTTATCAGTCACTCGTTGAGTACACATGAGCAAATCCATTGTTACCTTAGTGGTGAGCCATGGGCGTAGCTACATAGAGGCAAGGGGGGGCACGTGACCCCCCTTTCTTTTTTAGGTAGAATTACAAAAATACCCCAGTGAGATTAAATTTATTACAAAAATGCCATATGCCTTAAATTTGTTACAGTAGAGAGGGCATTCTCTGCCATGAAGATAGTGAAGAATCGGCTTCGAAACCGGATGGGTGATGAGTTGATGAATGATTGCTTGGTTGTGTATATTGAAAAAGATATATTTAGTAGCTTGTGAAACGAATGTATCATGAATTATTTTCAAAATATGAAAAATCGTAGGGGTGAATTGTAAGTTAAATGTCAAAATCAAGAACAATGGTTAACTTTTGTATTACTTACTTTTGAGTTTTAATATAAGTATGTTTTTGTATTAGTTTATATGCATTGTGCCCCCCCCTTAACAAAAATCCTAGATCCGCCCCTGGTGGTGAGGAACCTCCCTATCCACTTAAATGACCAGGGTTCAAACCTTGGCTATAGCACTGATGGTTAGGGGCTTGGGTAGAGTGTGTTAGTGGTACCATTGAAAATAAATAAATAAAGCACAAATGAGGTCCCCTATAAGTTCCTCTACATGAAACTAGAAATTGTGTGCACGCACATTCGCTAACATGTGCATAGCCCATTATTTGAGTTTAATGATGGTGTTAAACTGTTCAAACTTGTTCATTGTAGTCATTTCATTCCAATCAGAGTGCACCCTGCCTTTGGATTGATCAATCCAATGGTGATTTTCATCCTGATTAAATTGAGATATTTTATGGTGCCTAACATGACATTATGTGGAGTAACTTGGAGCTTGGTGTTGAATAGGGTCAGATTAGAAGAACAATAACTCAAAAATGAGACCCTAAGCAAATGAGTTTTGTAGTGGTGTAGATTTGTAGGTACATCTATTTCTAGTCAGAAGCTGGCATTTAGCATCTATCATTTCTAGAATGAGAATATTTTTTTTTTCATTTTTGTCTTCATGCACTTAAAGAGATAGAGAGCTTTCTACTCAGTTCTTGGTGTTTAGGCTTAGGTTTTGTTGTCTTAGGTTTTGTGTAGCCATTTTTTGTTGAAATTGATTTGAACTCTCGTAGCTGACCCAGATTGATGGGATAAGGCTTTCCTGATGATGATGAGGATGATATTCATGGATGTGTGATATGAGTGATTGTATTCATGAATGTTGGGGTCCAATGTTTGAATTCTCAATATGTCGATAGTTCACTTTTAAAAGTGGGAGCAAGCCATGTTTACACAAAAAAATATATGCATTTTTCTTCAATCAACCCACTCCTGTTTCAGCCCCTTCTCCACCATTCCATATTCTGTTTAGTGGGGCCACCTTCGACAAATTCAATCTATTCACTCTCACCTACCCCTTATGAATTGGCACTTTGAATCTTGACACCGAATCAAACATTAATCACCATATGAATCGATCACAAAAAAAAAATGCACTTAGAAAACCAAGAAAATTTTGGCTTCAACATTGGTTGGGATTTTTTTATCAGAGTTATATGTGGCCCACCCTTTATCCTCAATGTCTCCTCCAAATATGACCTACCTTCCTGAATTGGAAATGTCCTGGTTGGGCTCACATAGGAAGGCAGCGCTTATTAGAAAAAAATGCACCAGGGTTGAAACGAGAACGCCTCATTCCCACTTTCAATGGGGCACAACAATGGAAAACATGGATTAGGAGAATACAAGATATGAAATTGATCAAATGATTCTAGCCATTAGTTTTACGTCCTCAAAAGATTAATGGCTAAATATTGTGCAAATTTGTTGTGATAAAATCCAATGGTGATTAATGTATGCAACAGTGTGAAATTAGGATTAATGCCAATTTAAAGGGGGTTGGTGTGTGTGAAGAGTTTAGATTAATCCAAGGTGGGCCCTTATATGAAACCCAAGATGAGGCAAAAAAGGTGGGCTGTGTGGAGAATTTGGCATATATATAATCATTTTTAAGAATAGCTGAACTGTTCCTAGGTTAGTAATGGGTCCATCATATGGGCCCCTCTTGGAAGCTTGGAAATCATGGGAGGTTAGGGTTTGAGAAGTCCTTACCATCTAATCTAGTAACGGTCTAGCTGCCCTTGAAAATTTGTGTACACACACGAACTCGTTCCCACAAAATTAATGTGAAGATGGTTTTAGTAAACAAATTATATATGTGCCCAGCTCGTGTGCGTTTGCCTTACACAGGAGACTATGCAAGCCAAACTAGGGGGCCGCCCCACCAAGGCCCCTGCCAATCATGGGTGGTGGGGATCAAAAGATCCAGATGGAACCATCACATATAAAATTCCAAGTCCGTTAGATCATCCTAACCCCTTGATCCGTGTCCCTCAAGTTTAATGGTTTTAGAGTGCATCATTTTGTTTTTCTTTCAATCCAACGATTAGTCTCATTTGGATTGGTGTAAAATCCATGAGATCTATACAAGATTGGATTGATCATTAGAGGGCCCCAAGTGGCCCCCATCTGTTGATCATAGGGGGCCACACACCCATCCGTCGCTGAGAAAGCTTCAAAGTTGGGATGTGGGTCCCACCTAGGTGCATGCAAATCACTAGGGCTAGGTGGCATTGGCAGGTCTCATCACAGCTTAATGGTTTAGTTTTAACAAGACCTACCATCCTACCTCCTTGATTTGCATGCATCTAGGTGGGTCCTTCATCCAAGGTTTGCAACTTTTGAGGTTGTAAACAGTCTGCAGTGGAATGTTACTGCATTTGGTAAGTTTTTGGTCAGTTAGGAGCCATTTGATCAGTTGGAGTCAACAAATTTTTTATTTGAGATTAGGAAGTCTAGTGTTTCAACACTATATCTATGATTGTGTTGTATCTATTGAAAAATAAAGCAATTGTTTTAAGTTGCGGCCTTTGGGTAGGGAATGCAAAGTGTGCATCTCATGTTGGCTCTCCTGTTAACTCTTGGATTTTTATTCCATGCCAAATTCATATATTGAACACACAGAAAGAAGCACTGGATCTGACATTGTCATTACTTGATTGTTAACATACAATAAACCTCTCTTCCCATTGGGGCCCTAGATATACCATTGCTTTGCTTTCAATTTTGCTTGACCGGTCAAATGGTAGTTGATGGTTGATGGTGGGTGTGACAGTTCTTTCTCACTGCAAGATTCTGATTGTATTTTTGTATTAATATTGTGACTCTTCGGTATTTCACCTGTTGTGGATATTTATGAATAAATTGGTGCTTCTTTGTCTTTCATGATGGAGTGATGGGTCTAGAAAAGCATAGCTTGCTACAGAGAACTGTGTTGGGATCAATAGTAGATTGTATGTAGTACCACTTTTCCCCCTACGTTTGGTAGTTGGTGATTTCTAACAGGATTAGAAAATGTAACTGTCTTTGATTTATTTGTATATTTTAGTAACCTTGAGATGTTGCCCATTACCTTATATTCCCTGACTGATCCTTAACACTTGCCTTGAGAATCTGTATCCAATATATTGACTGTAGGTCTGCTCGGAGGATGGGTATGTGTGAGAGTTCAAGCCTCGTAGAGCTTCACGATTTCGATTTCTGCTTGGTGCTCTCTGTTTTTCAGGACCATTTTCCTTTACATAGTTTCAAGTAACCAAGATTGTATGTTGTAGATATATTGTAATCTGATGAAAGAGTTCCTTTGGCTTCTATCTTGAGGATTTCATTGGTACTCTTTTAACACATCTGATGATCAATGGTCATGCATAACGGCACTATTTGCACGACATACATGGACCTCAATCCAAAGAGTAATGGTCAATGAATTGCTATGATTCCTTACCCAAATTGTCCCTTATCTCAAGATGATTTTTGTGATGTTTTGATGGCCTAATTTTGGTTTTCTTCTGCCATGTGTTATTTTTCGGCATGTGCCGGTTACAAAGCAGGGGTGACAAGTTGAAACTAGCTAGCTATATTCAAATTCGTAAAAACAAAAAATGTAGTCTGACTTGGGTTTGGGTTTGGGTAGGCATCCCAAGACGCAATGAGGTGGCAGGTTAGTGAATATAATATATAGAAATAAATATATGCCCACGATTCTATATATGGTCCTGGCCCATGGGGCCCAAAATTACATGGACCCAGACCCAAATATAAATATTAAGCCTCAATGAACATTATCTTGTAATTCCCCAATCCAAGGTCTTTGCACCATGATTAAAAGAAGAAAAAGGGTAAATAGATCAAATTCAACAGGTATATATTTATTAGGGATATTACGTGTACAACTGCTTTTAAATATGACATTTGCACTAGAACAGGTGAAGTTTAAATATTTTCAATAGAGCAGTTCATACAAAAATGGTGCGATATTGCACGGCCCAAAGATATCACATAGGGCAATACGTGTGATATCGCACAGCGTTAGGATATTGCACGTTCAATGTGTGCGATATCGCATGGCCCTAAGATATTGCATGAACAGTACTGTAGGAAATACTTAAACTCCGATGCCCTTCATAATTCAGAGGTCAGAATCATTCTATCATCTAGTTGTTTGGCCTCTGCCGCGCCTACTGTGGACCTTGCAATTTATCACTGCTTGGACTTAACTAAGGCTGCCAATGACCTCTGATTCGGGTCGAAGTCCTAGTGGGTCCAGACACTGGGTCTTGAACTAAACTGGGTTCAGGTCTGTTCCATGACCCTGATCTTTGAACTCATCAGATTTGTATTCTGGGTCCACCATGGGCCCATACCTGAACCCACCACATCTGCATCGCCGGACTGACCAACACATGCATGTGTGTATTCTAAGGCAATTATATATATGCATAGTGATTTTCAACGAGAAGTTAAAAGTAAGTAGTTTTCATCTATTTGAATGTAGAATCCATGGAAGACAATAATATGGGCACATGAAAATATCCCTCTTATTTTCTAAGTGAGATGTCAAAGGCATTGTCATGTGTTGGTGTAACTTCCTTTGTTGAGCACTCAATATCGTCTCTCCCAATCCCAACCAAACTTACAAACCAAGCAAAACAACTGATCAAAGACCAAGACTCATCATAATACAACATTAAAGAGATTCCCAATTAGGAGAGAAAAAAACAAGCAATCATTTCCATTCTAACTGTGTCATGAAGAACTTGGTCACCTTTATCTTCCAGATTCTTGGTCTAGAGAGAGGAGGCCCCAAGGAAGCTCATCTAGTGATCAAATCTGGTTTTATAGATGAATCTGGTGCACCCATTTCTCCGGCGGAAGGGCAGCTGAGCGTTGGTCCTGATGGAAGTTGCAATGGTGATTGTTGTGTATGTCTCTCAAGGTTGAGGGATGGAGAAGAGACGCGAAGGCTGCCATGTCGCCACTTGTTTCATACTGTGTGTGTTGATAGGTGGTTGAATTTGTGCCGTAAAACATGCCCCCTCTGTCGGTTTTGCGTCGACGTTGAGATCTTGCACAGAAGGGAGGAGCTCACTGAGGAGATGGTGATATGGTTTTCTTCATTTCATGTGGCTGGATTTTGAAGAGAGTTTTGAAACTTCACTATGGAAAGGCAATTTGGGGGATGTATAGATATGGGGTTTTCAAGAGATCATGGAAGGAACTGTTCAAATGATTTGTTTTTCACTTTGATTTTGTTGGGTCTTTGTTTCGGTGTTTGGTGTCCATTTTTGTGTTGGCTCCTTTCTTAGAAGTTGATCAATGTAGAGACCAATGGAAGGTATTGTATCCATCCATTTTTTCTTTTCTGGCTGTTGATTGTAGGGTTAGGGTCTCCTGCTAGAAGCAGCTTCAGGACATGATATGCATCAATGTTTCTGCTGCTTAGAGAGGAATCAGCAAATCTGGATCTATCCAACCCAATATTTTTCAGATTTTCTGTTGACTACGGGAGGTAACAATTCACATTTTCGTAAATGGGTTTGGATTTACCATCTTGAAGATGGAAGGATCCAACCAAAAAAGTCCAGGTATGGGTCAGATTTTGGGCAAAAGACAACAGAGTTAGAATTCACTTTCACAGATATGGAACCTGGGGTATTGAGTCTTCAGATCTGTAGTTTTATCCATATCTGAACTCGCCCCAGAACTTGTTGAATTGGGCTTGGACCAAGTCTCGTTGACTAGAAAGCTAAAATTATTGATAGAATTGGACTTAACATCTACACAAACACACCAAGAACCCAACCCATGAAGATATAATGCCAATCAGGACTGTATTGAGGTCCACAGTTATGTATCTATCACCACGTATTGGGTTTGGGTTTGGTTTCAGGTCATCGTCCTAACTCATTTACATCCCTACATTGACCCAAGTTGTTCTTACATGTGGACTCTAGAACTTAGACTTACCTTGTATAGGTCAGGCCATAGCTATTGGGATAGTGAAAAGGTCCATTCCATTCATGCCAAGATTGAGATTGTTGCATCTGTGCTCCAGCCTGAGAAACCACTTCTTGTTCTGCGAGATGAATCATGATTCATGAACTTTCAATCAGTTATCTGCTGGAGGGATTCTCCGCACCTACCTTCAACCGAAATTGCCCAAACTCAAGGTTTCCATCATGACACTTGGGCCAAATTTCACTTCAATTTAATTGTAATTGGGTCCATTGCCAGATTTGAGCCACCCCAGAACAGGTAATCAATTTGGTGGCGGGCCAACTCTGAAAGGAGTAAAACTTGGCTCAAGGTTAGTGAATAGAGGGATGGAAGATTGACTAGTGTCAATTTAACGTGGGTTGCAAATGAGCAACCTTAGGGCACGGTTTTCCAGAAATTAAATTCCGTGCAGTAAAATCCATGTTTGGTGCCGCGCTTTTCTTTGTAGAAACATGTCAAAATGGGCTAAGTTTTTCTATAACTCCATGGAAAATAAATTCTTAAGGCGGGTGTTGGTATTTTTTTTTTTTTTTTTTGGGCAGAACCGGTTTTCTTAGGCATGTACACAAACATGCCCTTAGATTTTTCCCTGTGCTCTTCCTCTCTAAACTGATGCTGGATGAACATTTCTTCGAAATGAAACTCCCTTTTCCCCAACATATCTTCCTTTTTAGTTGAAAACAAGGTTGAAAAATTTGTAACTCGGACTTGACTGGTCCAATGCAAAGGATTTTGACTCGGAAGTAATTAACATGTTGACTCGAGAGAGTCTTTTTTTTTTAAATAATGTTAAAAATGTTTTAAAATGGATTGGATACATGTAAGATATAAATATACATTTATTTACATGCATTCATGATAATTTAAAATTAATAAATTTATATATGTAAGGAAAATATTATAATAAAGGAAATAGAAGAAAAAATCTTGCATAGTACATTAATTCTTTAATCCAAATATCGAATGTAAAAGATCAAATATAAGTTTTAAGTTACATCCCAATTAGAACTTTTAAATTGTTAACCCCAGACCTAGAGCATTATTATTAAAAAAAACATCAGTTGCTTAAAATCATTCTACCTATCCAATGGTTCATAACGTGAACAATTTATCAAAATGAGGTGACTTGACCAATTCATTTCTATATTTGACTCGGCCCTTCATCAAAATAGGGTGATTCGAGAGACTCAAAAGGCAAGTTGTAGAGTTTTCCTACCTTGGGTGAAAATGCTCAATGAAGGCCACTCCGGTAAAATCTTTGCTTAGTTTATTTATACCAGATAGTTTTATAGCTTACCATGTATGTGATGCAACATATGAGATATTGAACATGCCTGCCTCCATTGCAGTTTTAAAGTTCGATTTGGTTTGAGGCTTGGGATGCTTTCCTATCTTCCAAGAATATTGTTGACTAATGGATTAGTTTTGAGTCTGTTCAACCAATTCATGTTGGAATAAGGGAGTGTGGTCCACCTGACCACATGGGTTCACTTCTTTCTAGAACATCCAATAAAGGATATTTTCCCCATGGTCAAAGGATTTAAAAACTTGCTTTTGTAAGTTGCTCAATTAGGGAGATATGATTGGAGAGATTTTAGATTACTTATCTTGATGGGAGGATCCTCTCTATAAGCATACGGTTAATTTTCTTATCAATTTGCGAGAGAGAAAAGAAAAGGGTTCAAGGAAGTTGTAAATCCCTCCTCAGTTTAACCCCAGCCATGGAATTAAATATGATCTTAATTACATTAAGTGTTAAGTGTTATTTGTTTGTATCCAATGAGATTTTCGCATCATAGAAAAATTCTAACAATTCATCTCCTTAGTTGTAAATCCCCAACTAAATCTGGGTGTTGGGTTTATGCTGGGCTATTTGGAAGCCTGAAATGATTATATATATGATCAAAGGAATATATCTAAATCCTTATCAGACTACTAAGCTAGCAGAGTGTATGTTGTGTGCCTCCCTAATGTTCTGAATATGGTTTCTGTTTCTATGGAACCTTCTCATCACCTATGACCTATGGTGTTGGTTGAAGATTAGAAAGAATATCATTCATATCTTCTCAGGTGTCGCTTTTAACGCATCCAATGAAAAAAGCTGCTTTTGGTAGTTTGATGCTGTATAATTGCTCTTTCTTTGTGGTGCATGTGCTCTCGTCCAAAGAAGCTGAAGCGTGTGCGATCTTTCATGCGTTTAATTTGATAGAAAAGGGAGTTTTCAAAATCCTTGTGCTTTCTGATGGGAATGAGGCTGTGAATAATCTTTTCAAATTGGCTGTATATATAAGTTGTTGAATCCTTAGAACTTTGTTTTTCTGTTATTTTGAATAAAAGTCCTCTTTACCAAAAAAAAAAAAAAGAAGAACCCACAGGCCATAGAATTTTAAAAGATGAGAACATCTGGAATTAGAACTCATTATTGTTTCAGAGAACATTGAAGCCACCGGCAGATGAATCGAAGGTTGATTTGATGCCATCAGTTAAATTCCTGGTGATTCTCGAGGGGGTCCAGGGCAAATGAGTTAGTTTCACAAATGATTGTTCTTTGGATCCTCTGGACCAGAGCCACAAGCTATATGAATCCATCAGTGAAACCCCTTTGGCCACCCCTAAAATCTAAAGTGCTCAAAACCCGGGCTCTCCACTCCATTTGCTCCAAGGCCGGTTCTCATTCTAATCTGCTGCGGAATGGGCTCCACCAGAGGGGGAGTAATTATAAATGCCGCCTTTACTTAAGCTTTGAGGTTTTGGTATAAATGGGTAGCTCAGGAAGTTTAAGATGGCATCGGAGCAAATTGGTCGTGAGTTCGAGTCCTAGGAGGAATAACTCGGCACAGAAAAAAAATGCGTGTCGCCAAAAGTTAACCGACTGGGTTCAACCTGAGGGGAGTGTTGAAAAGTTTTTATGTTGCCTCTACTGACACCTTGATGTTTTGGTAAGAATGGTTAGGTTAAGAAATTTAAGATGATATCAAAGCCACTTCCTATCATTCTTGTGTGACCCTTGTAGCAAGTCCGTCTATGAAATCTTTTGGGCTTGCACGCGAGGAAGAGTGTTAAAAAAGTTATCCCACATCGCCCAAGTAATGGGTTTAATAGAGTTTCATATACCTGTTTGGACCTTCCACGTACCAGCTTAAGCTTTTGAATTGGTATATAGTATCAGAGCGGGAGGTCGAGTGTTTGAATCCTGCGGAGCCCCATGGAGAGTGTAATTCCCATAAAGGAGCCCACTCTTCAACACTTTTGGCAATGAATTCGAACTGGTGACCGCGGTTGGCTTTGATACCATCTTAAATTTCCTGAGGCTTACATAGAGTCATCATAAATACTTTTCAATACTTCCCCTTTCGTGGAGCCCACTCCTTAACATAATCATCATTGAGCCCACCATCAAATTGATCAAGTGTGAAATATGTGATTTAGAGTTTATTTACATAACAAGTCTCATTCATCAATTTAGTGCTCTCTCTCTCTCTCTCTCTCTCTCTCTCTCTCTCTCTCTCAATATACCTAATTAAAACAAAAAATTAAGTGAAAAATAACTTTTTTAAAATGAAATCAATTTGATTAAGGGCCACCTAAGATTGTACTATTTCATTATATTTTTCCTAAGTCCGACAAGTGATGCTTTAGACTCGAAGTGCCAAAGATGGATCCCTGAACATGTGTGTTACTAAGGTGCCATGGCCACTCAAACATGAGTGTGTTGGTTGGCTGTAGTACTTTTAATCTTTGTGGAGGTCGGGGATGAAGGAAGATGATGTTGGGTTGTTAGGTTTTTGCTTAATTGGTACGTACTATTAATTTACAGGGGTGGCTCAAGGATGTGGATCTTATATTTGGATGTTGTGTTTTCAAGAACTTTTCATGAGGTGGTGACAGTCATGCATACGGATGAAAATGAATGAACCATGCAGTCCTATTAATAATTCAGTATACGATTTTGTCATAGAAATTGCCTTTTAACCTACAGCTGTAGATCATTGTCCACTTTCTCTAAACTACTTAATTGTCGTCCTGGTGTGGGCTGTAAAACTCAGATGCAGATGTAATTCTGTTAGTCCCATGCTACTGTATATGGATCTCCTTTCATTCATCGATCACAGCTTGGAATTTCTTATTTAAGAAAGTTTTAATTTCAAGCTGAGTGGAATAATCAACTTCAAACAAGTTTTCTTATAAAGAAATTTCTCTAGATTGATGACCTTGGTGGAGCAGAGAACGTTCATGTTAGCCTTATCAACTAAGCATAAAAGAAGCCATCATCCTTGACAAAGAGGAGGTACTTGTGAGAAGATTAGATGAATATTATCACCTTAAACATCTGCTTCTTGTAGGGAGTGGCAGAGCGGAAAAATCTACCGTGATGAAAAAAAAACCATCAAGCAATCACACACAAAAACACAATAAGATTCACATTGTTGGGCAAAACTACTTATGTCCATGGAAAAGAAAGTCTCGTCTTTTTTTCTTTTTTTTTTCATTCATTCCAAAGGCAACTCATGTTTCTGTGATGCATAATCATAGATGTCCTGTATATTTCATGGCCTGGATCTTGCCTTAAGAATTTGCTTTTCCAAATTATGTGATCTAGATTATAGTATGTCATGGTTTGGCATAAAATTATGGGTGCATTAAAGCAGATATGGTCAAGAAACACAATTATATGGGCTAGAATCCTTATACAAACCATGCCAGAGGGCCCACTATATTTACATTCAAGACATTGCAAGTTCTTGAATAGTTGTCATGTATATGGAACATGTTTAGTGAGCAGAAGTTACTGAGTTGGGGTCATCAACACTTGTGCATAACTGGTATTCGGATTCAATTCCCACCTGTCCACGGATATTATATTTATGGGCTTGATTGAGAGTTCTTTTTGATATGTGCGAGCCCCCACCTTATCTCTCATAGTAAGGTGAGAGATGCTCTCATAGGAGCATCTCCCTACTTCATAATTTGACCTACAACTATCTCATTTATCTCAAATCATTGCAGCTTTAACTTATATCCCACTTTTTATGCAACTTTCATCTCCTATCAGTTGTCCCTTGCGACTTTCATTTTCTCCATGTTAACAAGCAGAGGCGGATGCAGTGTGAATTCACTGGGGGGCTGGGCCCCCAATGAATTTTTGGAAATATATATATATATACACTAAGTTAAACCCAATATAATCAGGCCTCCAATGACATGTAACCAGGCCCTCAGTAAAAAATATTAGGCCCATTCTTTATACATATTATTAGGCCCATTCTTCAACTATTAGGGCATCAGAGGTAAAGACTGTAGAATGTCTTGTATGTTTTATAGAAAAAGAGTTGCTTGGAACTATTACTAATGATATTGTAATAGAACTTTTTCAGAATATGAAAACTCGTAGGGAACAATTGTGATAAATAAAGATTCTTTGTTTTATTGCTTGAAACTATTACATTATATTCGTCCCATATAAATAACCAAAAAAAAAAAAAAATCCGGGGGCATTGCCCCCAGAGCCCCACTACTTAATTGTGCCCCCAATGAGTTTGAATCCTGAATCCGCCACTGTTAACAAGTAACTACTCACGTCCCCTCTCTTTTTTTCATTTCCCTTTTCCAATGAAATGACTTCATTTCTCCATATTCTCATATCGCCATTCTATCCTAAAATACTTCTCTTATTCCCTTTATATTCCACCTCTTTTCTAGGTTTACAAAAAGAGGTACTTTCATAATCTCTTCTTTTTTAGTTTTTTTAAATAAATTTTAAGTATTCGTTTAATTTTTAAATTTATGGTTGTTCAATTTGAAATGCTATTGATATACCCATGCTTATTGTGCTAGTGTCTACTTAGGCTAAGACAAAATCCAAACCAAAATTGGGCCTTTTGGAATTCAGGACAATGATGCATGACATTGTATCAGATGAACGTCTGGACTAGGCCCAACTTCTAAACTTGTTTCAACAAGCTAAAATTAGTCTATGCTAGGCCCATCAACTTAAGGCCCATTTTGGCATGTAATTCAAGCCTAGTTTAAGCATTCTACATTCATTTCTACCCCAACTAAGCCCATACCGGTTAAGTCGTAAAGGGTATGAATACATACTCAGGGCCTGGTCTTGAACGAAGTTTGTCTAGTCCAGAGTAAACCCTCTAAATGTTTATTTGAGGCCCAATCAACAATAAACCCGGGTCTGAGATCGACCGATCTAATAAGTTTAAAGCTGCGGACAAGTTTTTTTAAATTAAAAGGCCCAAATCCATCATGCTCAAGCCATTCATGAGTCTTGCTTCAGGCCTTCTAATGATGTGATGTTGGCTCAATTTTGTAGAACTGAACTATATATTCAAGCCCATCCATTTTAGATGAAGTCTTCACTATAGGAAAAAGGTGATATAATCCAATAAGGTTTTATTTTGAAGGATTGCTATCCATGCAAACCAACTCAAGAATAGACCTGAGAACAATGGGTTGTTTGGTTGCTTACTCGGTTTTGTTTTCAAGGATTGATTACTATCCATGCACATCAATGGCGGACACAGAATTTTCGTTTGGATGGGACAGTATATGGTCAAATGAAGAAGTTAAATAATATAATTAAATCTTTTAAAATTTTATCATAGGTGTTTCTCGAATCACTCCGAGCTAACACTTGGGTTCACCCTGATGCACATCAACCCTGCATATACATGATTTGAGGCAAGGTTAACGTAAAGTAATTGATTATTTTGGAAGTGTGTCAAAGAGGAGTCTTAAGATGGCCAACACTAGTGTCTGGTTCATCTATGACCTTGAAGGGTCCAAATCATTGTACATTTGCCCATGCACAACATATGATTGCTTCCTTTTATTAAACAGTCTTTTTGGTGACAATGAGTTTACCCATTGTTGGTGGGTGCAAAGTTTCTCTGTCGCCTTATAAGCAATTTGGTAAAACAAAAGGTAGCTTTCACTTTAGATATAAAAACAAAATTGGCTTGGCTCAAACTCGGTTCAACTCGTTCTCACTTGAACAAACCCACTCAACTCAAAAGCCATTGAGTTGAGCAATAGTTTGCCAACTCGGCCACTTGCCAGTCCCAAGTTATGGGATTTGTGAAAGCAAGTTTACCAACATGCTGTCTAGAAAAGTAAAACTTCAACTGTTTATTTTTCAAAAGCTCTTTTAGAAATGTTATTTATCAAATTGACTTTTCAAGGGTTTTTGGACATTCTGAAAGTCAAGAACCAAACACACCTGACGAACTCAACTCAATGCCCCTTTGAAGAACTCCAGCGAGTTCATCTTTACAAACTACATTTTTATTTAAATTAGGGTTTAGGACTTAAGGTTTAATAATAAATTAATTTAAGTTTAAAATAAAATACGAGAACATCACATTAAAATTGAATCGAAAGACTTTCACTCTAATAAAAAAATTTGGAGTCCGAATCTGCTGTCGTTGTTAGCACACGGTTGTTGTGAGTGGACCAACCACGTTGCGCTACGTCACCCAAACACCTAGCATAATTATATACAGTTGTTCCCCATCTAACTCATACGACTCATTATCCTGTGAGAGCCTACTCGATAGTAACCTTAAGTGGACCGATCATGTGTCGCTAATTGGCTCCACCCATGGTTACCGGTCAAAATCCTTAGAAAGGATACCTTTTCTACTCATTAAGGTAATTGCGCCTTTTCAACTCATTAAGGTATTTACAGTAATGTAGCAGAGCGTGATTGGTCCACTTAAGGCCAGTGGCCTATTGCTTCCGGATTCAACAATTTAACCTAAGGTGAGTTCGGAATTCTAAGAGTGGGCCCCAACACTCTTGACTTTGCTAAAAGGAGCCGAGCCGTCGCTTTTGGTTGTGTCAAAATCCAGTGTCAAACGTCACATGGAATTGATGGGGCCCAATGGAAAGTTAGGAAGGTTGCAATCTTTTATTCCCCCAGTTTGGCCTAGCCAGCAAATTGGCTAGAAGCTGTGACCCATCGATGGGTGATGGGTCCATAGGAATCTTTAAAAGAAGTGACCACGAAATCTATGGGCCCATGTGCCTCAAAGTGTCTCTCCCATCCTGATATTTTGTGACAAATATCAACTAGCATTCACCACCTTTCAACCTCACAAGGCTTTAAAGTTTGAAGACTCTTTAATTTTTTCATTATTTCCAAACCCAACCCATCCCTCCCCCAACTCTCTCAGAATATATATAATTTAGAAAATATATTATTAAAAATAAATGTAATGTTTTTATTAAGATGAAAATGAGTTCATAAATTAGGATCTAAATAAGATCAGTGTGAGAACGTATGGCTGCTCTGCTGGTTAGCAACCCCGTCTCACACCCAGATGACTAAGAATCGACCATGGTCTCCATTCCTCGCATGTCCCAGCTTTTGGGACCAACTTGGATCCATTCCTATTATTAGGTTTTTAAAATAAATGGAAATGCCTCTTTATGGATAAGGATTGTTTTTTTAATATATAATTATTTTTATGACTACCCAATGTTAGCACTATGAAAGAGAGTCAATGCGCTGGGTGAAGGGAACTTCATCTTGAGGCCATTGAATAAGCGATTATACAAGGCTACGAAATGAGTCAAATGGGAGATTTCAAGAGGTGTTTATTTGTCATGTTAATCTATTAGGACAAGTCACCATTTGAATGTTAAAACATTGGGTTAAGAAGCATTTTCTTTTATGATTTCCTCATTTTTTAAGATCCTTATTCTAATATTATCATCGTTTTACCTTAATATTCTAAATTTGGAAATTTCATGAAAGCATCATGATATTATTTGGGGAATTTCTAGGTAAATAGTTGCTTTAGATTAAGTATTTGCACCGTAGAGAATTTTATATGCACAGATTGCATCTCCTTAATTGGGCCGCATCAGTTCTTTGGTGTTCTCCCCCTCATGGTATGTTCAAGTTTAATGCCGATGTGCAGCAAGAGGTGAGCCGGGGCTGGCAGGAGTTGGGGGTATTCTTCGCAATAGTGATGGTGATATCCTTCTTATATTTTCTTAGCATTTTGTGTCTTTGACTTTAATGAAGCCGAGGTTCTAGCTATTTTGAAAGCTCTCCGGTGCTTTACAAGGTATTTTCAAGAGTCTCTCATCGTGGAAAGCGAATCTTTTAATGTAATCGCTTGGGTGTCAAATCGGAAGATCAATTTATGGAAACCTCAATTGATTTTTAATGAAATCCGGGTATTGGTGGCCCCTATCATCGTTGTTTTAGCTAAGATCAACCAACTCTATGTTGGATACTTTGGTTGAACAAGGGGTTGACCGGGTATCTCCTTGAAAGGATATTTTTATGTAAGCTTGGTTGAGGAGAACATTACTCTTGTACCTCTCTTTCTATTTCTCTTTTTGTATTCTCCTTTTCCTTTAATGAAAGTTTTTGTTACCGATTAAAAAATATATATACACGAATTGCATGTACAGTCCAGCTTTATAGGTCACACCTTTGGTCAGTGAGCTTCTTAAGATGGAGCGCCATCTCTAATTTTATGTTCATTTAGCATCTAACTTGATGGGGTTGATTTTATGCAATAAAAGGTGAAGATGAAGGTGAATTGAAAGATCCATCCCTCCCTACATAGAATTCATCTTCAAGATCTCCAAAAATCTCATATTCACATATTTTTTTTTTTAAATTCACGTCATTACAACCAAAACTAATCTCTCTACACTGCACACTCTTCAAAAATATCATCCTTTTAAATCCATATTCACTTCACAAGCCCATTACAAAACAAAACCCATCTCTTCAGCTTTCCACACCTCTCTCATCTTTGCATTTCGTATTCATGGCAAATCACACATTAGATTAAAATGCATTCAATGTAATAAAAGCGTGTCGCAGTTTTTAAAAACAAGGCAACTACACACAAGACATCATGATTAAGGGTACTTTATGTCAAAAATAAAATTGACATCATGTTAACAACCCAATCTATTAAGAGCTTAACCTTAATTTTTATCCTACCCCATCTTTTAAGAGCTAATTCATAATTTCTTCATACAAATGTAACAAATCCCAACTACCGTTTGTTTCCATTAGTGTGAGTTTTGTTTGAATAAAAAAAAAAGAAAATAATTATAAGAGGTATGCAGACAGTAAGTGTTCCTCAGTCGGATTGCAACCCTACAAGTGACCTGACTGCTCAAAGTTCGATTCTTAGACATTAATGATGTAAATGGGTCCCTTACTCTCCGATTACCCGGAGGTTCCGACCAGTTAAAAACCAAGTCTGGGCCCTTATTTAGATCCCGATAAGTAAAAAGATCCGGATCTGGGTCCAGTTCCACTTTGATTTGGACCCGTGGCCCTGAGACTTAACATATTACCTCAAATTTCAAAATTCTCTTCTAAATATCATGGTTTTTTAAAATACCATTCTTTTACCGAGACATGGACCCAGATCCAGACCCGTCCCATATATGATTCCGGAGAAAAAAAAAACAAGTTCCTATAAACGGTTCCGAGTCCAGATCCGGTTCCACCTTTTCCTTAAACGGTTCCGAAGCCAAGCCAAGGAACCGGTTCCTATAAATGGTTCCGGGTCCGGATCCGGTTCCACCTTCTCAATTGGTTCCGATTCCAAATCTATGGTGGACCCGGATTAGAACCGACCCATTTACCACCCTATTAGACGCGCTACTCTTTATAAGGTGGGCTAATCTTCCTACTTTACTTTTCTTTACAGCATGAGATCTAATGCCCTAGTCAAATAGACAATTAGTGTTGCAGTAGGGACCCAGCCATTCTTCACACACAATATGGTTGTCATGATACTTTGTATAGCCTTTAGGGACTCAAGTCCAAGCCGTCTTGTAACCGGAGGGGTCCCTTTGTCGTGGACGAAAATTCCACTTGTGAAGGAAGAAAACACCAGCCACTTAACGGCACAAATTCCTGTCGTTAAATAGCCGTAGCGACGGGTAAGAAGGAACCACGTGTCAAACAGATGGTGTAAGGGACAATCTTTAGTAGGTTTCTTTAAAACCTATGCTAGTACTTCTAGTATGCTTGATTACAATGCATCAAACATGGGACCCACACAAACCATATTACTTTCCCAGGATGAGAGCTAAAATCCAACACCCCTTCATTGCCCCCAAATATTGTCTTGAAAAATCATCTCAATCAAACCATGTACCAATACAAATTTATAGCCCTTCAAGACTTAGCAATTATACATATTCAAAACTTTCATATGAAGTTTAATTTGTTAGGGAGTACAATTTCATATTATCCCCCTCCCCAATTTATTGTGAGGAAGGCTGGAATAACCAACCAGTAGAGTAAACTATTTAAATAGGTGTCATAAGTGGAATTAATAACTAAGAGATGCTCGTATGAGAGATATTTTTCACTTTATATGAGAGATAAAGTGTGACCCTCATATCCATATCCAATGCCTCTGCTTTTTCTCGTATGAGATGAGAGACATATCTCCTGAGAACATCTCTTATACCCAACGTAAAATTACTACATGGGTGTGTCCAATATTGTACCAACTACCACCTTCTAAGAAACCAATATAAAATAATGGTATAAAATCAGTTTCACATTAAAATATACCAATGAGCCCCAACTGATAATTATCTAGAATATACCAAGGAGACAGACCCAACAGATAAAGTCCAAATACAAGTGGATTAAGACCCATATGAACTATAACTATATTATCTAGCCCAAAAAACATAAAGGAACTATAACCATATTCTGCATTGCTACGACATAAAATTCCACCAGTACTGAATAATAAGCTAAGAAG
Source organism: Umbellularia californica (assembly GCA_028538565.1). Lineage (NCBI taxonomy): Eukaryota > Viridiplantae > Streptophyta > Magnoliopsida > Laurales > Lauraceae > Umbellularia > Umbellularia californica. Next base: position 59,351,382 of record JAPQWN010000007.1, read on the forward strand.
AACATGGGCCAAATCCCTATGTATGAGTGTATGACTCATCCACTGAAGCACACCACAACCACTCAAAAAGCATCTGAATTCTGAAGTAAGAGCCAAAATGCCGACATTTCAGAGCAAAGTCTTCCACTGCGTGGGCACAACACATCTAGTCATGGCGTGATAGTCAAGATCCAATATGGAAAGCAAGTAAATTCGATTGGAAACTTGAAGAGGGTGAATAGAAAGAGAGAGACCCACAAGAAAACGAATCAATCAGAAGCTACAATAATTAAAATGGAGAAAGAAGATAAGGAGATGAAGATTAGTGATATCATCCCCCCCTTCCCCCCTGTGAAAGCTTCTCAAGCAATTCATAATTTCATCCCCATCTGTAGAATCAAATAGAAAAGAGATACCAAGTGGAGTGCCTGCAGTTTCATGGTGTTTTTGTTTGGGTTGATTTGTTCGTTCTCAATTTCTGGTGTTTTTTTTTTGTCTCTTTCTATCCCTACTTTGTCTGGGTTTCTTTTTATGTTGCTAGGTAACCTTTTTATGTAGAGAAAAATATATTTATATACATAAACGGACGCATGCTGCAAAATCCAAAAGAGGTTTTCCCATAAATTCCAATCTTGTTTGGGAAGGGAAACAGACTTCATAGTTCTTCACTAAGGCCCAGACATCCAGAAACATGAATATGGAAATAACAGTCCACCTCGTGAGATAGGCACTGCTCACTTCTTACACATGAGAAACGCCCAGTCCCTCCAATGGCTTTTGCCTTTCCTTCTTCCTTTTTTTCACTGTTTTAGAGCTGTACATTGAAGAAGAGTAAATAAAGAGGGGAACCCCAGAAAAGGTCAGCTGCCAAAAACACTTCTCAAAATGGAGCTGTGGATGTTCTACAGAGACGGTGCTTTGCAGGAAACTGGGTAGATGAAGCTGCTGCACATAACTGCTTATAGAAAAACAACAAAATAAGAATACAATAACAGAACAGTCAGTTGTGTGTCCCAAACGGGGCAGATGCCCATAAATTAGAAACATATACGTAAATGAATATGCATATAGATTGCTTGCTTTGAAGTTCAGAGACTCTAGGTACTAAAATAGCAGATGGGTCTTTCCTATTTTTCATCACCTGTTGCTGTTGTTTTCTGAGCTTGGCATTCTCTTCCATCAAATGGGCTACTTCAAGCTCCAGCTCATTAGTATATGCCTATAACAAGAAAACCCAAACTCTATGTAACAGAGATCCACAACAAAAACAAGTCAGATTTGAGGGAAAGAAAAAGAAAGAAGACCCATGCCTGCTTTCTGGCTCTGGATCGAGCAGCTGACTCTCTGTTCTTGATCATGCGCTTGAAGCGTCTGTCATTGGAGTTGTTATCTGAGTCGGTCGCTCGCTTATGCCCTGACCCAGATCGAAACGCATCGAATAGAGTGGCTGGGGGAGACCCATCAAAGATGGAAGATGAGATATTAGAAGAGCTAGAGTTATTGAAGCAATGATGAGAAAGAGGTCTAATCTGGGAACTTCTTTGGTTCTGGTTGAAGCCCATTGGATCGAGGTAGTGGAAATCAGGGCCTGAATTCAAGCTGAGGACTGTGGGAGGTGGTGGGGAGGGATCAAAGAAGCCTATATCTGGGACTGTATTAGTAGGAGTTTCCTTGAAGGGTCTTGCAAGGAAGTCTTGTAAGATGACATTTCTGAAGCTACTGCTTCTGGGGCCTTCTTCTCCGGTTGGTTTGTCTTGGAGGTTGGTGAGGCTGATGTCTTTCCAAACTTCTTCCATGGTTTTCTTTCTTGAGTTTGAGAGGTGAGGAGAAGGGCAGGAAGATGTAGAAGAGGAGGATTTGGAGGAGGAAGAATAGACTCTGTTGCTGCTGCTGCTGTTGTTTTGGTGGGTCTCTTCACCTGATGACCACATGACTGTAGGGCTATAGGGGATGAATATTTGATGAAGATGAAGTGTTTAAATTGAGAATCTACTTAAGCATATCAATCCAGACAAGATGAGGAGTTTTTCTGTGTAGTGTGTGAGAGAGAAGGAGAGAGAGAGAGAGAGAGGGATGACCTTTTTGTCCAATTGGGAATGCTCTTCCTCTTTATTGTATACAATGGTACATATACACGTGCTTGGGCAATTTAGAGTATCCAACGCCCAATGGAAAAGATATTCCCACACGTAATGAGGCCATTTCTCATCATTTCATCTGCTTTTTTCTCTCACCGTTTCTGTTCCGTTTTGCCGATACAAAATCGTCGCTGGGCTGAAGGAGGTGATGGATTTGATATATAGAGAGAGGGGAAAAGGAGAGGAGATGGGTGCGCGTACAGTGTAGTGCTCTCTGCTCTGCCCTGCCGTCAATTAAAGCAGGACTTTTTTGTCACCTATTCAGCTGCTTCAGCTTCTCTTAATAAATAAACTCTCTCCCTTCCGAGTTACTATGAATTGCATGTTGGGTATTTGAAACGATTTAGTATTCAATCTACAGTAAACTCATATATTTCTTTTTAAAATTTTATTTCCTGTTGTTTTGCTGAACAGTTGTAACTTGTATCATCGCTCACATGTATGTTGTATACATGAGCGTCGATCGTTTCTTCTTATTTTCTTTTTCTTCCTCCTTACACCAAGCATGCTAAAGGGCAATTCTTGCTGCTCGACCTTTCAATGTTTATTTCTTTTCTTCTTCCTCCTTTCTACGTAACTCAGTCCATGGAGATGAAAAAGTAGAGTTGCATTTTTTGTTTAAACAAATTCAAGGGAATACGAGTACATAGACACAGACAAGTGATCATAGACTTCTATAGCTTTCTTCCTCTTCAACGGAAAAAAAAAAAAAACCATCTTCAAACAATCAAAGCTCAAGGTCTAAACCCTTCCTCCTCTTCATTTCTCTCATTCCTTCATGGTTCCTCTCTCCACCCTCCATGACTTTGTTAGGATTTTAACCACCTAATTAGGATGGGTGAAATGCAAAATACAAACAGAAAGTAATAAATAAGAATCTAAAATCACACGCACACACAGGAACACAAACAGTGGCGGACCTAGGATTTTTATTCGGATGGGGCAAAAATATTTTAGATTTGGTAGACTTTTTTAACATCAGCAAATGGTGAAAGAAAAAATGTAATGCATTTTAAAGAAGAATAATAAATAAGTAGTTAAAGCTCAATTTCTATAATTTATATGATTCTATACGAGAAAGGCCTTTTGATTTGATGAATAAGATCAAATGGCCTATATTGTTTAATGGGGCTACCTGTAAAGCATCCAAAATACCCTCTTCGTTCTTATATGGTTTTACTCGTGTTTTGAGCAACATTGAGCTTTTCATTGCATTTGGACATATATTGAGAAAAAGAAAGTCTAAAAGGACCGACTGGGAGACCGAATGGTGGACCGATCCTATGCCCCCTGTTTTTTTCATTCTCCCGCTCAAATAAATCCACATGGGATCGGTCCACCATTCGGTCTCCCAATCGGTCCATTTAGACTTTCTCATTGAGAAAAAAGAGCAGAACATTACTGTGGAGCCATTTACTTTAATTTAAGCCCTACAACATAAAGGTCTTCAAATATATACGATATTGAGAATCAGAATTAATCCTACTATTTGATTAACTTTTTCATAAAAAATGTGATTAATATTATTTTACATATATTTATTTCTATTTTTTTTTATCAAATGATTAATCCAATAGAAAGACCGACTCAAATGGAGATCTCCGTACTAATGGGGCAAGAACATTGGAATGTGGTATTGGCTTGACGGGTTCTTTAAGTATTCATATTTTGTTCTTACTCCAAAGCATTTGTAATTTCACTAAGGAGATAGAGATAGAAAATATTTTGAGGGTGGGGCAGTCTTTTGGGAATGGCCAGGAGACCATTATCGATTTTTGGGGTTTGTCCTGGTCTCCCCAGGTACTCATCACCTAGGTCCTAAGCCAATTATAAGGACCCCATCATCTCTAAGTGGGGCCAATGCCTTCCCCATGTCATAGTGGTGGGTCCCATCCATCTCGATTTGGACAGAGAGCTGGCACATTAGGATGTTTGCCTCAACGCATATGAGCATCAGTGGGACCCATGCCCCATGGTCCAACCCACGAGTTTTGTCCTCCTTGACACGCCCAAACCTTGCTTTTAACGGTAGTTCCTTCACCCTCGTGGTCAACTGTGGTGCAACTGGTGCTGGATACTTGAGCTGCCATTACATACACAATTTATCAAAGGCAATTTGAAAATTGACCTGGGGCGGTAGGTCCACACTGACTTGAGCTGCCATTACATACATAGTATATCTAAAGGTAATTCAAATATTGACCTGGGGCTATGTAGGTCCGCCACTGAACACAAAGATTTACGTGGTTCACCCCAAAATAGGTTTACATCTACGGTCGCTACGGTTTCACTATATGATCTGATAGAATTTAAATACAATATAGAGATATGCGGCTCTAATTCTACAAATACATATAATTATGGCAAAAGGGAGAAATACCAAAAGTACCCCCAAAGAATTCGGATCCATGCAATCATGGCTGGGTGTACAGTACTATCAAGATCCACACCACCCAACAATCTCCCACTTGATCCCACAAGCTCAAGCATTCCATCAACATCATCATCATCATCATCATCATCACATAGTAGAACACCGCAGCGACTCAGCCTTCCTCCCTCAAACTTGAAGATCAACTAAAGTCGAACACAGTTTCAGCTTCTCTGTACTGACCACCTTCGTGAACATATCTGCAAGATTCTCACTTGATAGAATTTTCTCAAGTTTCAAAACTTTATCTTCAAAAAGCCACCATATGAAGTGATATCTGATACGAATGTGTTTGGTTCTTGGATGAAAAAGTGAATTCTTAATAAGATAGATGGCACTCTTACTGTTACTATAAAGCCTGTTATTCTCTTGCTTCTTGCCAAACTCTTCTATTAACTCCTATAACCAAATCATTTATTTACTCGCTTATGTAGCGGCAACATACTCTGCTTCTGTAGTTGAAAGTGCAACCACATTCTGTAACGGTGACTTCTAATTGATTGTTGCACTACCCAATTTGAGAACATAACCCGTAGCGCTTCTGCTTTTGTCAAGATCTCCTGCCATGTGTGAATCAACGTAGCCCTGCAATGCGATATCTGATCCTCCAAAACACAATGATGCATTTATGGTACCTTTCAGATATTTGAGAATTCACTTGATTGGTTCCCAATGCGTTTTTTCGAGGTTGTTCATAAATCTACTTACAACTCCCATTGCATGAGCAATGTCCGGTCTTGTGAAAACTATAGCATACATAAGGCTACAGATATCTGAAGCATATGGAACACACTCCAAATATGTCCGCTCCTGTTTGGTCTTTGGTGACTGATCCTTGGTAAGTCTGAAGTGGCTAGCCAAAGGGGTGTTCACTGGCTTTGCACCATCCATGCTGAACCTGTTGAGAACCTTCTAAACATACTCAGCCTGTGACAGCTTTAGAGTACCACTCACCCTGTCCCTGTGAATCCTCATACCAAGAATTTGATTTGCAGCTCCAAGATCTTTCATTGCAAATTGGTTGGACAAGAGTTTCTTCAACTTATTTATCTCTTCAGTGCTAGAACCTATAATAAGCATATCATCAACATACAAGAGCAAGATAATATAACTCTTGTCAAACCTTTGGAAATAGCAGCAATGATCTGCCTGACATCTTGTGAAATCACTTCTACACATAAAACCATCAAACTGCTTTGGGGCCTGTTTCAAACCATACAAGCTCTTTTCAAGCCTGCATACTAGTTCCTCCTTCCCTTGTGCTATGAAACCCTGTGGTTGCTTCGTATAAATATTCTCCTCTAAATTACAATGTTGGAAAACTGTCTTCACATCCATCTACTTGAGGTGCAAATCCTCAGTAGCCACAATTCCCAACACAAGTCTGATTGTTGTCAACATCACAACTAGAGAGAGAAGTTCAGTGCAGTCGACACCTTCCTTTTGCTGAAATCCTTTCACAACCGGTCTAGCCTTATAACGTTGACTCCCATCATGTTCCTCTTTGACCTTGTAAACCCATTTGTTATGCAAAACTTTCTTGTCCTTTGGTAATTCAGTTAGCTCCCATGTCTAATTTGCCATCAGAGAATCCATCTCATCCTGCATAGCTGACTCCCACTTTGTTGAATCGACCTGCAAAGCCTCATCAAAACTTTCTGGCTCACCACCGTCAGATAACAACAAATTATGTAATGAAGGAGAATAACGATATGGAGGCTTAGACTCTCTAGAGGACCTCCTTAAAGCAGCCATACTCCATAGCTCATCCCTCTTGCATTTTTCCAAATACCAACACTAGTTCTTGAAGAAAATATTTTATTTGGTAAGAGAAATCAACTTAATTCACTTATTTTTACTATTATGTGTTTTTTATTTTTTATTTTTAGATAAAGCATAGAAATGAATGAAAAGTTCATTGGGCTTGTCACATGTGTTGTGTTCTTCACTTAGAAGTTAAAACTACACACTTTTATGCTAGATCTACTCGTATATATGATTTTGGGTGTAGAAAAATGATTTTTTTTAGATCTTCTACTTTTAAAAAAAGAAATTGTTGGAATATTTATGATACTAAATAGTAAATACTAAATACTAATGGCTTATTAATAGTGTATAGATGATAGATCTACTCATACACATGATTTTGATTTTTTTTTCAATTCTTTTATTTTCAAATTTTTTGAGGAATTTATTATAAATATATTCTTTTACTGATTCATGATCATTGTATGGTGTGTAAATAATTGATCTACATACTTTTATGCTAGATCTATATGTTTAGGATTTTGAAAATGATTTTATTAAATCTTTATTTTTTCTAAAAATAATTGTTATTACTTGTTAGAGTATTTATGATACCAAAGGCTTATTAATAGAGTGTAGATGATAGATCTACATCTACTCATAGTCATACATATGATTTTGATTATTTTTTTTTGAATTATTTTATTTTCAGATCTTCTAATATTTGAATTATAATATATCATTTTTTGGAAATTTCATAATAAATATGTTCTTATAATGATTCATGATCATTGTGAGGTGTGTAAATGATTGATTTACATACTTTTATGCTAAATCTATATATTTAGGACTTTGAAAATGATTTTATTAAATATTTATTTTTTTTATAAAAATAACTGTTCAAATGTATTTATGATACTTTAACTACCAAAGACTTATAAATAATGTGTAGATGATAGATCTACATCTACTCATAGTCAAACACATGATTTTGTATTTTTTTTAATTATTTTATTTTCAGATTTTTTAATATTTGAATTATAATATATCATTTTTGGGGTTTCATCATAATTATGTTCTTTTAATGATTCATGATCATTGTGTGTAGATGATTGATTTACATACTTTTATACTAGATCTATATATTTAGGACTTTGAAAATGACTTTATTAAATCTTTGTTTTTTTGTAAAAATAATTGTTCAAGTGTATTTATGATACTTTAACTACCAAAGGCTTATGCATAGTGTGTAGATGATAGATCTACATCTATTCATAGTTATACACATGATTTTCAATTTTTTTTAATTATTTTATTTTTGGATTTTTTAATTCTTGAATTATAATATATCATTTTTTGGGAATTTCATCATAAATATGTTCCTTTAATGATTCATAATCATTGTATGGCTTGTTAATGATTGATCTACATGCTTTTTATACTAGATCTATATATTTTGGTTTTTCAAAATGATTTTTTTTAAATCATCTAATTTTTCTAAAAATAATTATTGTTAGAGTATTACTATTACATTAATTTCTTATTTTATAGGAACAATAGTGCGTGAAATAGATTCGGCATGGAGCCACGATGAAGCAGTCGAAAGCAAAAGTAAAGTAAAATATAATTATTGCAGATGAGTGCTCAATGGGGGGATTACCTGATTGAAACAACATTTGACACATGTATCAGGACAGGTGGCAAAATGTCATAAAGTGCCACCAAATGTGAAAGCTGAAATGCAGGAGCTCCTTAATGCATCTTAAAAAAAAGGTTGTATAAGAAAGAAGAAGAACTAAGGAACTTGATGCATGCAGAGAAGAAGTATTTGGTTCTAGGGAGGAAGAGTTAGTTTCCTCTGATGATGACGATAAAGACTCGGAAATGAGGAGGGCTAGGAGATAAAGTGTGAGGTCACTTCTAGAGGAGGAAGAGATAAGAAGAATGCAATATGAAGCAGCTGCGAGAGGTAGCTAATATGAGTAAGGTGGGTCATTCGGATTGGGGGAAGCGAGTTTGTGTCTAGCATTTAGTAAAAAACAACCTCATCAGATCCAAACATTGAGAAGGTTGAAAGACCTCCTACACATGCACCTCGTAGGCCGGATGGTGAGGCCAACTGATCCATTTGCTTATAGAAAACCAACATCAAAGCAGCCCAGCATCATGAAAGCATTAAAGAGCAAGTTTGGTAAAGCAAGAGAACATCTAGTAAGAGCCACTGGGAAGATTTTTATTTTATTTTTATTTTTTATGGAGGCTTTCTACCCAATAAGGCATCTTCTCCTTATTTCACCACTATGTTAGATGCAGCTATAGAACATGGTTCAGGTATAAAGGCACCAGCCCCTTATGAAATTAGGCATGTCTGTGTTGAAAAAGAGTATGAGGAGTTGTAGGCTTGGGTGCAAACTTTCAAATGGGCATGGAGGAAAAGAGGTTGCACACTAATGTGCGATGGGTGGACGACCATCACACATCGTCATCTCTTGAATTTTTTAAGTCTACTTGTCTATGGGCATGGTGTTTATAAAATCAGTTGATGCAACTGATTACATCCAAGATGCAAAATATATTCATAGGTTATTGAATGAGGTGATTGAAGAAATTACGGCCGATTGTGTAGTTCAGGTTGTTACCGATAATGCTGCAAATATGAAGGCTGTAGGAATGATGCTTATGAAACAAAGGCCAAGGATTTCTTGGTCTCCATGTGCAGTACATTGCCTAGATCTAATGCTTGAAAATATTGTAAAAAGGAAAAATCATCCTACAAGTGATTGGTAGGATAAAGAAGATTACCAATTTTTTTTTTTATCAATCATATTGACTCATTTCCATGATGAAAACGTATACAAACAACTATGACTTACTGCGGTTTGGCATCACTAGATTTGCCACCCACTTCATTGCCATCGAAAGTGTTTACAGGTATAGAGAAGGACTTGTAGAATTGATAAATTTACATGAGTTCATGAATTCAAAATGGGGAAAGAAGCCAAGTCCTATTACAAAAGAAGTATGTAAATTAATTGCTTCCAACAAATTTTGGCCTCATATGAAGGATGTTTTGAATATTTTTTTATCCCCTAATAAAGGTTCTTTGATTGGTTGATGGTGATGATAAGCCAACAATGAGCTTCTTACATGAGGCCATGGAGAGGTTAAAGTTGGCTACTAAAGCAGATTGTAGATATTACAAAAAATTTTGGAAGATCATTTACGATCGATGGGAACGACAATTGAAATATGATTTACACACTGTTGGTAAGTGAAGGCTATGTTCTTGAATACTTGAATTGTTGTATTCAATTCTCCTCACTATATTAATTTATCATTGATTAGAATTCAATGGTTTTACCGGATACTTCTTTAATCCATAATTTTTGGATGGACACATATTTGATGAAATCCATTTGGGAAAGACTGGCAGAGAATACAAAATGAAGCAATTTGGGCTACTAATCAGGTAGGATAATTAAGGGAAAAAGTATATAATATTATAATTTCTCCAATTTATTTTTCTACGTTAATGTCTTCAGATTAACATATACAATGTACGTGCTAGAAGCTTTGGAATGACTCACAAAGACCAATCCTGGTATTGATTGTAATGTCATCTCTATATTATTCAAGGACTTATTATTATTTTATTGACTCTAATATCATTTCTATTTTTATTTTCAGCTAAATAGTGGTTGAATTATGGAGAGAGTGCCCATTCACTAAAGATGATTGCTATTAAAGTCCTTAGTCAAACTACATTATCTTCCAATTGTGAAAGAAATTGGAGAACCTTCTTATTTATCCACACAAGACCAAGAAATAGATTAACAATGCAAAAGTTAAATAAATTTGTCTACATCCACTGCAATCTCAAGCTCCAGAGTAGAAATAGAAAGAGAAGACAGTTTGAGGATCAACGAGATTATTTTTGTCCAGTTAATCTGGACTATATCTTTTTAGAAAGGATACTGTGTTAGATGAATGGCTGGAGGAACAAGAAGAATCGGTGTTAGACTAGGACCCAACGCTTGAGGAGTTGATAAAAGAATTGACTGAGGATAGGCCTGAGCCAATGAGGGCCTCAGAAAGGGTAGAAGAAATAAAATTGACAATGCAACAGGGGCACGCACTTGATGCAAGTGAGCCAAGGGGAAAAGAGGTGGACGAGGAGAGTGAATGAAGTATTTCTACTTCTTCATCATCAACGAGAATACCACCTGACTCTCCCGAGATGGTGGTCATTATGGAGATCATGAGCCTGTCACTTATGAGACAGTTGAGCATTTTTCTGGTGCTGCCGAGTTAGATCCTCATCGTGCCTATGTCAGACATGTTGGATAGACCAAGGCAAGGGAGTAGTAGTGGTGCTGTTGGGCAAGGAGTGGGAGAAGGTACTCATGGTCATCATTGGGGTTATGTTGGCCAACAAAGTGCCATGTATGGACAGCATGGAGGTTATTCATATGACCCTAATTGGGTACCCCCTTCCCCAATACTGCTGCTTTCTATTGAACATATATTAATTGAGCAAGGGAGGCTTCCCCCACAACAATATCCCCAACAACCTTTTTATGCCCCTCATACCTATTTCATTTCATTTGAGTACAACAAGCCATCTCAATTTACAGGGGATCAAAATAGTTTGTCATCTTATCAAGAATAATATGAATATGGTCATAGGTATGGTAGTGCAGCGCAACAGTATGAATCATATCTTTTTAACCAATATCGAAGAAATGATGATGATGATATCGAGCCTGGGAGACATTCCACTTGGAATTAAGCTGTCAATCTGTCATACTTATTAATCTCTCTCTAGTCTCTACTTTCTAGTCCCCCCTAATTTCAGGTAAACCATGAACCTTTTGATGCCCAAGTGCTTTATGATTTATCTATTTCACCATCATGTGTCAGATATGAAGATGTTATCTCCATGATCTTGAATTTTACAACTTATTTGATGATTGAGTTAGTATTAAATGATAATTGATATGTTATCTTTATTTCTTATATTTTATACTAATGAATTGATCATGAGTTAAAATAATAGTTGTATACTTGTATTATATGAAATATTGGAGAAGACAGCGAACTGCGACACAAATATGACTCATAACTTAAGGTGATCGATATTTTAATTTATTGTTATTACTATTGGAAAAAAATATTATTTTCCAGCATTTTTTAATATTTTGGATATTTTTATGAATTTTTTTAGAATAAAAAAAATTTACACCGCGACAACTATGACGGACTGATAACCGCGACAGATATCAATATCATATCAGTTTTTCGGCTCGGCCGTTACGCGCCCGAAACCGCAATTTTAAACATGACCCACGGTCACCCTTGTTCAAATCCCTCTCCTAGGCCCCTGTGATACCCGGCCATAACAAGCAATTAATCTTTTTTACCAAAATAAAAAAAAAGCAATTAATCTGGAGGCTTTCAAGTGCACGCATACAAAACGATGATCCCAATGCATGATTCGATTCGAAAGATATGAATCTACAGAAATAGTACTGCTAGAGGGCTCTTGAGGTGCAATGGCCCTGGTTTCCCTTCTTTTTCTGCTGCTTTCTTTCCCTTTCATCAGGGTGAAACCTTGTTATACGCTGAACAAAACACTGCACCCCACCAGCAGCTCCTTCCCTTCAATATAATACTAGTTTTCCCTACCTTCTATTTCGCAAAATCCTTGTACGAAAGTCATACAAAATCTTTCATAGTCCTTCCCTCCTTTTGTTTTCTCTCTCTCCTCTCTATATCACAATTAAAGGAGCGGCATTCACAGGTCAATGTCAAGTCCACAAGGCCAGATGTCAGCTGTCTGTAGCTACAGACACATGGGTCATGCCTTATCAGGACCGTACGCAGCGCATCAAATCACATATGCCACCCTGGTGGGCCCCTCATCAGCAAATGCTCCCCAATACGCTCGTCCCCACATGTGTAACCTACCTTTCATGGAAAAAGAAAAAAAAAAAACAGGAGAGAAAGCAGAGCCTGCCTTTTGAATTTATTTAGCCTATGTACTGTTTTTTGTTGGGAGATCTAGAAATTTAGCATCTGTACTTGCTAATAAATCTTGCCTGCCATCCCCTCTTTTTATCATATACCATCATTTCCTTTCCTTGAGTAGAAGGTAAAGAGGGCATGTATGTATGTATATGGAACCTCTTGTGTAGGAAAAAAAAAGAGTAAGTGAATGGAAATGGAAGGCAACCAACATGATACTTTCTAAGAATGACATCCATGCAAATGGGGACATGAGAGTTGAAGTATCCATCTCCAATTTTAGGTTTTGTTATATTTTTTTAATTATAGCTCCTACCACATTAATCCATAGCCATTCTAGCTGTTGTCATCTTTTCATGGGTTTGTGCCAGAAGGCAAGTTTCATCATACTAGGCATTTTAGAGTTTTGAGGAGTTTAGGGGGGGAGGAATGATCACATGTATGGGTGATTGATTTGGTCGGTAGGTGTCCTTCTAAAGCTGCACCAGTGTGTGAAAACAAAGGGGCTTTCTTTTATCTCTCTTCTTTCCCTTCCTGGCTGGTCAGATTGCAATGTTGCGACTACTGTGTATTAAAGTGGTAGGACTTCAAAATCCAAATACAAGACCTCACATTATAGCTGGGTGGTGTACTGGTGCAGTAGAGACAGTGCCCACTTGGGCCCAGGCATGCTCTGCAGAAGGAGACCTTTTGTAAGTTGTAACCATGACAACGTGGTGATGAATGGAGAAGAAGACTAAACAATCAACATTGTGCGACTGTGTTACACATGTAAGTTGTAACCCATCAAATTATAATGAGGGGGGATATTCAAGTGCATCCATCTCTCACCATTGTGGTGAGGGACATTCCCTTTTTGATAAGTTTCAAGTACAGAAGAGAAGTGCAAAAGAGAAATACACTTTTCTTTTGTACTTCAAACTTTTCAAAAAGGAGGTGTCCCTCACCATGGTGATGGATGAATGCACTTGAAAATTTTCCTTATATTGAGAGAAGATTGATGCAAACACTTGAGTTTTCTGCTTAATAAGAATTGTTCTTTGGCATTGGACTGATAATTACTGTTGGGAATAATTGTTGGAGACTATGAGATGGGGTCCACTTATCAATATTAAAATAAAATAGGGTGAGTTTACTTTGAAACGGCAAGCACAGAAGAATAAGAATGATGATAGAAAACAAGGAAGAAATTTAATAGTTCCTGAGCACCTTAGACATAACTTCATTACCATTGTTCACTTCTTATATCAAACGATAAAACCATATGGTAAGTTAGTTATTGAAACTCAATCCAAATACCAAAAAAAAAAAAAAAAAAAACAAACATTTCAAAACCAATAAGCTCAAGAACTACAGATCAAGGAGTTAAGAGTGATATAATAGGTTTGATATTGTCGTTTCCCGATTGAGCTATGATGCAGTTAGTTTATTGCACTAGATAACGGTATGTCCACGTATGTATGTATGTATAGGAAAAGAGGAAGAGGAATAGAAAGAGAAAAGAGATTAGAATAGGCATGTAATTGTAACCTTAATTTATTATAAGCTTAGGTTAAAGAAGAATCTAATACTGTTTCAATTAAACTGGTTTTTTATCAAGTAAACAATCAGCATCAGTTTTTCCTTCACCATTTCCGCTGACCAGTTGATTGACGTGTCGATGGTAAATTCCTATGTGAACTGGAGTCTGACGTCCAAATCCAATGCCTCCATCCACCCACTGTGGTCTGTGAGCCTTAGAAGAAGAGGACAAACACTACCAACAAAAAAGATACGCTTACAAACCATATAATAATAATAATGTAGATTGTGGGCCATATAGTAAAAGTGTGCCTTGAGACTTGAGAGGTGAGTGGCCACTATCCCTCTCTATTTATTGTAAAGGAGATGATTTATCATCATTTGGTTTGTTTATAATACAGGATTAAGATGAGAGTGGAGCCTACATTTTCCTTTTTTTGAATTATAGTCCCACTTCATTTTGTTGGTGGGTTTTGGGATTGATGATTTGTCAACTTTGAGGAAATTGGTGACAAGGAATGCCTTTTCTAAATGATCTGATCCAATAGATGAAAGTTTTCGTGATACTGATTTGGATTGGAGAGAAGTTTTTGATTAAACACAAAGAATACAGGTAAAAGATGAATGACACCTGACTCTCAGGATAACTTTATTATTATTATTATTATTATTGTTTTTTCATTTGTTAAAGCTGATGCTTAGAATTTGGTATTTGTAGGTTAAAAAAAGACTAGGGTTTCATCTTCTTCTTCTTCTTATTATTATTATTATTGTTGTTGTTGTTTAATGGAGATTGTTTGAAAACTGGTTATCTTGTCTTCTATCGCCATAATCAATTAAAATGTATGGTACCAGATCACATGACAGCCAGGGCCAAGACGGTTACATAATGACTTATATATCGCTCAACACATTTTGATGGCTAATTTCACTCCTTTTTAAGTTTTTGTAATAATAAAGGATTAGAAATTTAAAATTAAGAGATTCTCCAATTTTTTTTTTTTTTTTTGAGAGAGAGATTCTCCAATTTTAAGTAGTTTTAATAGTGCTTTACATGGAAAAACAATATAAAAAGCGTAATAACTAAATGTATGCATGAGGAACATTTATGTGCATTCATCCCTCACAATATGACGAGGGACAAATTTGATAAGGCCCACCTAGAACCCCATTGATCATGGGGGTGGGGGTGGGGGTTTGATTGAAAGGGGTATCTTTGATGGGCCCACATATCAAGATTCAAGTTTGGGTTCAATCTCATGCCTCTAATCCCTTCATCCGTGGACCACAAATTTAAAAACTTTATATTAAAAGAACTTGACCACCGATCCAACGATTCAATCCATGTAGATTAGTGGAAACTCAATAGATTTGGTATAATTTAGGAGATGCCATGTGTATGGATGGTTTGGATGAATCATAAAGTTGGCCCAACTAAGTTGTCCCTAACCATAATATGGTGAGGGCAGGGTCGATGCGCATGAATATTTCCCCAATCCGGGCACCCCCGCCCACTTCTGAGATGCAATCTAGCTATTGGGGCTTACCTAGATGCCCACTAACAAGAGGGAGTGGTGTACATAGAAAGGTCTCCTTATGAATTAAGGTTCTCAAATCATCCTAGCCCTTGATTTAATAACCATATATTTTAGAGGTCATTAACTATAAAAATTTTATATAAAATTTGTTTCTTATTTAAAAAGAAAAGAATTTTCTTTATAAGAAAATGGCTTTTGCAATAAGATCTCAAGTCAAATAAACTGAAATATTACATTGCCAATGTCTTCCTTAGGACGAGGGTGAAATTCATGCTTATTCTCCCTTTAATATGTAAATCCAGTTGCTATTAGGGCAGCTAATTGAAAAGATAAAAAATGAATAAGAGGTAGTTTAACAACCACTGTAATGTACAGTATACTTGCATGAGGAAGCCAAAGACATATATCTCTCAAAACTAACTCGATTTAAGTCTATAATACCTCTCCGGTAAGGTCTACGCACCTTGAAATTAACCATCCTCTAAAGAACATTAACTAAGCATTAGAGCTTCCACTCTCTTCTATTGTTGATATCTAACTCATGCTCTTGTATTGTATGTAGTCTAGAGTATGAATTGACCAATTTCACAATCAGCCAATGAGATATGACCCCACATACACATGCCTTTTAAAACACACTTCAACACTAGTTTTTCATACTGCAAAGCCCCATCTGAAATTTGCAAAAAGGATTTTATAATGGCTTGCAGCAACAAAGAGGATTGGCATTGCTTCCTTTAATACAAGGCATACACCATTCCTGGTACCTGCAGTATAGATGCAGTACCAGATGTAAATTCTCAAGGTCCCCTTGCACTCGAGAGAACCCAGTAGACATGGAATAGAACAGTACTAAATGGCAAGAGTTTGCGGATTATGAGTAGAATTATTTCCATCACAGCAGCATATTGTCACCTCGTTCCCAAACCGAGGCACCGCCCAAGATAGTAATAATAATAAGAGGAATCAACGGAAAAAATCCCCACAGGACCTATGGGGACCTAATAGAGTTGAAGACGGGAGGGCTCTTTTGACTTTTTCTGTAAGTTGGTCGATATCGATCATTCTGTAGTATTCATAACGATCTTTTCATTCCGGTCATTATCGGAGGCAAGTCAGGTGAGGGCGCCATGAGGACGAGCAACATCCACTACAGGTGAGGATCACCATCTCTTCCTCTCACATGCTCTGCACCCACCTTGCACCGTAGCCCCTACCACCTTCCTTGTATCTACCACTGCACTCCACTGGACAGCACAACCATCTCTTCTTTCATTTCTTTTTTCCTTTCTTCCTCTTCTTCCTCCCTCACTGCACTGCACACCCACTGCACAGCCATTTCTTCTTTCTTACCCCTTCACTTTCTTCCTTCCTCTCTTTCCACCCTCTTCCCCCACTGCCGCCACCTTCCTTGCATCCACGCCCGCACATTCCACCACATGGCACAACCGTCTCTCCTCTTTTCTTCTCTCTCTCTCTTTTCCTTTTCCACTTTTCTTTCTTCCTCTCATCCTCCTCGTTTCTTCTCCTTCCTCCATCGCACCTGCACTGCCATCACATTCTACACCCAGCCGACCCTCTCTTCTTCCTTCTTTTTCTGTAAATACCAATCAACAAAACCCACTTCTAAGACTTTAAAAAAACAAAAAAAATCCCTGTTCCAATCATAAATTTTTTTTTTGTATCTCGCTCTTTGTACTCTTTCAGCCATTTTGTAGAACATCTGATTTGCATTCTTCTCGCTCCCCTGCGGAAAAAAGAAAGAGCGCTTTTTTCTTCTTCTTAGCTCTAATGGTCGATATCAACCATCACTACTTAGCTCTAATAGTCAATATCGATCAATCTGTTAGTCAGATTTCTTCCAAACTATAACTGTATTATTCGTTGAACACGACAAAATGACCATTGTGCAGTGTTAAGCAAATAAGACAATTACATGTTGGAAAAAATCTAACCAACAGGTTGGTCGATATTGACCATTACCACTTCCTCCTAATGGTCAATATCGACCACTCTGTTGGTTAGATTTTTTCCAATAGGTAATTGTCTTATTTACTTAACACTGCACAATGGTCGATATCGATCATATCGCAAAATGATTTTTTTTTTTTTTAAATAAAAGGATTGAAAAGTAACTTGAGGACCCATCTGGTCTTCAAAATGCTACTGGGCCCTCATCAGTCCTATGTGGATTTTTCCCATAGATTCATCTAATAATAGAAAAAGGATATTCAATGGAAGAATCTCAGAAATTCTATCAACCAAACACCAAATCACATTTCAAAAGAGGTTACCAACGCATCCCGCCCCAATCTCTTGCCATATAGGACCATCTTGTTTCTATAATTCCTACAGATTCTTGAACCAAACTGCCTATATTCAGAAGTGATAGAAATGAACATCCACAAAGTGCCACCTACAGTCACCAATCCCACCTGATCGGAGGTCGATCACACAAATTTAAAGTCCTAATTTAGAAGCATAAAAATAAATGTTTACAACTCTTGTCAGAGCAATTTATGCAAGATCTTCAATGAGTCTTGAAGAAAATAGTTATAATGTAATATCAAGTTAAATATGCACCAAAACCAGAAAGGATAAAAGGTCCAGGAAATTGTATAGCCATCGTGTCTAGCAGGTCCTCCGCCACCTTCCTTCCTCCAAACCAAATCTCATGAAATTACTGCCCAACTCAACCCTCCGAGACAATGGATGCATGTGATGGTAAATCAACAAAATGAAAAGCATCATCCCCATCCTACCAACTCCAACTATACATATCTCAAATACCTCAAAATGGTTCGATAGAATAGGCTTTCCGTTTCTTCCTTTTTTTTTTTTCTGTTATTTTTCTATTTTTGTTGTTTTATTTTCTTCATTTTTTAAATATTTTTGTCTGTTTTTGCCCTTCTTGCCAGAGAAAACTCAAGAATTGTCACCCTTGTCATGCAAAAAGCCATTTTTACAAAGACAAGAAATGCTTTCTTGCCCCTCTCCATAAGACCCCTCCCCCTTCAGCCAAAGAACCTCTATATCCCCTCCCCTGATTATGTGCTTAGCACAAATCACTCCTCTCTATACTTCTCAGACTGATCGATCTGGGCCCGTTTGGATGCTAGTTTGCCCTTTCTCCTCCCCATTCGAGATTCCAGACATTATGGTTCCCTGCATTAGCCTATTTGGCTGCCCAGATGATGATCTAGTGAGGACGCCTTCAGCGTGTGAATCCACTGGACCACGCATAGTATTGTAGCTGGAAGCCCCCTCCAATCCAACATTCTGCATTTGAGTTACCAGTGCATCATAGTTAGGGGACTGGGGGCTAGACACGACAGCACTATAAAGGTTAGGTGGCGGCAACAGCCAATTCATCCAGTCGTTTCGCTTCCTTATTTTGTCACCCTGCAATTGGATTGATATTGTATTCATACAACATTAAAATGTGGAACCAAACAACCATAAAGCATTGTACAATCAATAAGAACTAGATTTTTTTTTTCATATCATTATAAAGAAAGAAATTAAATAGACTCATGTCATGGTTGGAGAAAACTATACCTGAACCTCTACTACAGTTGAGGACCGCACTGCCTCCACTATAGCGGGGAAATACATTGTCAATTGCTTGACCTGCAAAATATATCAACTTCTCTGAATAAATGCATCTGAAAAAGCACTGCTGAGAAACGAAATCCAACCACTCTGCCCAGACAGGAATATAAAACTAGAATCAGAAAATGACAGCGCATCGCTATGAGCTAGGTAGAACTACATGGATTGACAAGTTAACTAGATGCATTGAATAACAAAATTAGTAGTCCTTCAATGCCAGTATTCAATATGAACCTGTACTATTGCCCCATAAAAACAGATTTAACTAGTGAATTTTATGTGAGTTAAATAATTTGGAGTCTGTCCCAATTACACCAAGATTTGTTGAACGGGTTTGACACACAAACTGGGGAAAAACATTAGTTTTCTTGCTTAGCTGCACTCATCATCACAGGAACTTCAGAGTGATCATTCCTGCTCCCAAATCATATCAAGTGAAACTCAGCTCTGTCTGACAATATTAAAGATCCGGTTTCATAATTTTAAATCCGAAATGATTTCTGCAATCTGCATGACCCACTAGCTAATACACTCAGAGATCCTCCAAATCATCATCATTAGAGCCTTGTCCCAACTATGTTAGGGTTGCTACATGAATTTTGTTTCTCCATTTTGATCTATCTTGAGCTAAATCTTCAGATAAGTTGCGCTTCTTCAAATCTATTTTTACAACCTCCATCCACATCCTCTTCGGCCTACCCCTTCCCCTCAGTGGGACATCAACTTGCATACCCAAAATTTTTCTTACCGGCACCATTGCCGGCCTACGTTGGATGTGACCAAACCATCTCCAATGGATTTCTCTAATTCAGAGATCCTCCAAATGGGAGGAAAAATTTCAACAAAAGCCAAGCCAATTTGAAGAAACCGGTGAAAATTTGAAGAAAGTGGTTAGAGATCTCCCGAGCCAATTGGAAAGAACATCCATTAGAGCAGCATTCAGAAAGTGGTGGGTCGTCACCTCCTCCAACTTTTATATGAAGTATTATATATATGTTCATGACAATCTCATCATGGTAAAAATATGAAGGATTTTTCTCAAAGCATGCCACAAACATCACATTAAATACATTCAGTAATCTGTCCAAACACAAAATATATAACAAAGAATTTCACATGAAAATATCTGTGATGTAGCCCAATGATGTATGGAGTCTTCATACATTCACCATAGATGCCCGGCCTAAGGAGTCAATGAGTCGTCAACATTGGCAATTGAAGGAGTCATCACACAAGGGAGAACAATTGCTTCACAATAACGAGACGAAAATGGACAACTTACATCGGATTATAAATGAGAGATCAAAAGATATTTATAGAGGGGATGGATCCTGGCTTTTGGGGATAAAGATAAGATTTTCTTTCCCTTCCATGAAATTTATTACATGCCAATCTCTTTATTTTATGTAGGGCAGGTGGATTAGACACCAGAGCCTGTCCTTTTCTCATTTATTGACATCTGGATGGGATGAGGATTTTTTTGGTAATCTTGTGATTTGGATTAGACTTTTGGTTGAGGAACAGTGGTCGCTTTTTTTTTTTTTTTTTCTCTGATTGAACTCCCTGACTTAAAAATTGACATGCCTCTTAACAAGGTCCAATCTGAATTTCCTTGGCATGAAAAATGGATCATTATTGTGAAGATACTTATCAGCCAATAACGACTTTGTATTATTGATGCAGCACCACCACTATACAGCATGAGGCACAATAGTGGGCCACATGTGGGGCCCAAGGAAATCTAGAGTTTCTTCTTATTTTATTATTTTCTAATTTTAAGAGTTGTAATCAGAAAGGCTTTTTCTAATTTAGATAGGATTTTTATTCTTGTTTCCTAGTTTGATTAGGATTGATTTCTTAGCCCATAAGTTTCTTTTATTATATATACAGCATCGTAGAGATTGGTAATCTCATATTTTGGAGTTATTAAATATAATTTTTCCTTGTGTGTTTATCGTTGGAGAGTGATCTTCTACGTGTGATTGTTCCTGTGGAAACCCTAATTGTGCTCCGGCACTTGTGATCCTAACCCTAGGAATGCATCAATTGGTATCAGAGCGAAGATCCACGTCGTTCTGATCCGTTTCCGGTCACCGATCGGAGCATATCCATCGTCCATCCCCAACACACCCCACCACCATCGCGCCCATCCCTCCCAATCCACACCACCACAACCGATGCCCCACCGTCCCTTTTTTGCAAACCCCGAATCACCCACAGAACCCATCACAACCCCTAAAACCCTTGTCCCAATCTCCAAGCCGAAGAAACCCACCCCCTGCCGAGCCCTCACGTCTTCACCGACAAAGACCCCAATCCATCTCCATCGCCACTCTCCATTCACCCATCTCGTAACTGAAATCCCATTCCCCACTTCCCGTTCGACCAAAAATCCCAAACCCCCAAATACCACCTGACTACCAATCCCGGACCTAGCCCTTCATCACTTCCACAAAATCCCTTCAACCAGCTGAACCCATCACCTAGACTAGAAGCCCCCAATCACCTATCCGAACCATCTCAGAGAACCCCAGCCTCATCCCCTGCCTTCTTTCTGCCAAACCCAGCCCCTACCGGAACCTCCCACCCCACCACAAATCCCTTTCCAGCCACATCCGTCATCATTTTCCCCTACTTCATCACCCAAAAATAAAAAGAGCATAGAAGAGAGAGGAGAATAGAAGGAAGGACATACCTGGCGCTAAAGCTATCCCTCGCTACGTCTTCATCATAGCAACCGTCGTCCAGCGTTGCCGTGTCCGCCGTTGTCGCAGCATCATTGTCGTCGTCATCCCATCACCACAGTCCCAACTTCAAGCCCCACCTCCTAGCTGTCTTTTCTCCCTTCGTTGGAGCAACAGAGAAGGGTTTCAACCCCTTTTCTCTTCTTTCAGGCGCTCGGATCGAAGCAGAAGGAAAGGAAGCTTCACACGTGCCAGTCTTAAACTCACTTCGGGCTGAGTTCAGGTCCAAGTCAAGAGGGCCTAATATAGTTTGCTCCGACCCATAGAGTATAAGCCCATTGGAGTAAAGTTAGCAAAGCACGGTCAAAGGGCTCTTTGACCATATCAACGGGTGAATCTTCTTTTCGTGATATCAAAGTCATTCGCCGTTGGATTTGAAATCAATTTTCAACTACACACCGTGGAAGGTAGATCTACACATCAGGCCAGCCAGATTTTCTTGATTGCATTAAAAAAATGGTGGTTCATAAGAAGGAAGAAGTGGAGTCCTCCACAAACGATGGGGATTTGAGGGGAACCGTTGCAAAATTATCGGAAAATGTTAATCAACTATCCGCAACGATGGTTCAAATCCAAGAAACCCTGGCACGAGTGGAAACTTGATTAGCCAATTTGGAAAATAATCGGTGTGAAGATAAGCATCGAAATAGAGGACATAATTGGAATCAACGAGATCTTTAGGCAGTTAATGTTGATTGAGATTTAGGAATTAAACTCGTGATTCCAGAACATGATGGAAAACTAAAACCGGATGAATTCATGAATTGGTTAGTGTGCTAAAAATATTTTTGCAAACAAGCCAATGACGGATGCTCATAAAGTCACCCTATTGGCAATTCGATTTTGCAATTATTTTGCAATATGGTGGGTCGAGTTGCAAAAGAAGAGAAGAGATCAATATATATATATATATATATATTATAACAAGAAGGAATCAATATATTGACCCCATTGAAACATGGGATGAGATGAAAAATCTTTTAAAACAAAAATTCCTTCCAGTCAACTACTTCAAAGATCTGCGTTCAAGTTTCAAGATTTGAAACAAGGATTTTAGACATTTGTGGAGTATATTATGAGGAGTTCATGACCATGCAAACTCGTTGTAGCATATCCTCACCTTTAAAATTTTTTATAATGTTGACGAGATCATCCTGCATGCTATCAAAGCCGAGGATATTGCAAATTATCAAGCCAGAAAATTTAATGCATCTAAACGGGCTGTACAAAATAATACATAAATACAAGAATCTAAACCAAGTGGTTCGTCGAATAAAGTTTTAACCAAGCCTAAAGGTCAGAACAAGATCATTTGTTTTTATTGTAAACAACAAGGGCACCGTGCAATGGAATGTCCCAAACGCATCCACCTCATTGAAACTGAAAGTTATGTTAAAGATACTCTAGATGATCCAAAAGAGAATGAAATAGAGGAGGTGGAGGAAACAGGGCCAGTGGAGGGTCTTGAATCTCACATGGCCCTCAAGGAGGCCACGCCTACTACTGAAAAGAAGTCGTTGTGAAATAATATTTTTCACTCAAAAGGTACAATCAATGGTCAAACATGCAGGGTCGTAATTGATGGAGGCAGCTGTGAAAACATTATCTCTCAAGCTCTTATGGATCGATTGCAATTGAAAGTTCGAAAACAACATCGTCCATATTTTGCTAGGTGGTTAATGATAGGTGATGAAGTGCAAGTGAGATGTATGTCCAGTTACTTTTTATGTTGGTAAAGATTATATAGATACAATGTGGTGTAATGTGCTACCCATGGATAGTGGTGATATCTTGTTGGGTTATCCATGGATGTACGATAAGAATGCAACTAATGGCATGCGCAACAATACATACACATTCATGCATGGAAAAGCCAATCACTTTCCGTCCTATGAAGCCGACACCACCAAAGAGAGGGTGAAGTTCTCGTATCACCAAGGAAGCGCTTCAAGTGCACAATGTCTACAAAAGCAACATCAAGAAAAGCCGAGTTCCGAGTTCGAGGTCGGACTCTTTTCCAACCTATGGGGAATGATGCAGCAACACCACTATACAGCGTGAGGCACAATCGTGGGCCACGTGGGACCCAAGGAAATCTAGAGTTTTTTCTAATTTTATAATTTTCTAATTTTAAGATTTGTAATTAGAAAGGCTTTCTAATTTATATAGGATTCTTATTCTCGTTTCCTAGTTTGATTACGATTGTTTTCTTAGCCCTTAAGTTTCTTTTATTATATATATAGCATTGTAGAGATTAATAATCTCATACTTTGGAGTAAATAGAACTTTCCCTTATGGGTTTATCGTTGGAGAGTGAAATTCTATGTCTGATTGTTCCTGTGGGAACCCTGATTGTGTTCCGTCACTTGCGATCCTAACCCTAGGATTGCATCAATTATCCCATGTTAAAATGTGAGTTCATGAATAGTTTTAAACAACCTTCTACATTGAACCACCATATTAGAGAATCTCCTTCAAGGTTTCCTTTTACACAGCAATCATTGTAATCAAAATCCTATGATTCGTATCCCGAATCCTATGATTTGTATTGAATCCTAAGGAAAAAGTACTCGTATCTATACAATGAATTCCCATCTATAAGTAGATTGTAGGAATCAGGTGAGAATAGTATGATTTGCTACTTATTTTATTGAATCTTATGATTCAAACAATTCGTCTGAGTGAGAACAGCTATAGCTAAGAGGTTAATGTCAGCATCTTTTTCCTTTCTTTTCTTTTCTGTTAGCATTTTAATTTAATTTTTTGAATCGTGACATTTTATTAAAAAGCACATAAGTACAAGAGAAATATACTAATGGCAAAGCAAAAAAAGAAAACACATCAAGAAGAGCTAGAAACAATGACACCCTGTTTTAAAGGGATATCAGAGTTAGCACTTCTTTTTACATGAACAAAAGAAATTTCAATCTAGTAATGTTGAAGTCCTAAGACATTTAACTATTCACAGATATCATTTATGAAATATTAGGATGTCATTACTTTATTCATATGAATGTATCTTAGTCTTATTTGTTATTGTAATTATGGTTCTATGGATAAAAAATGGACGGATATGAATTAATACCTTCTTAATTTTTTAATATGTTCTCATTTTTATAAGAAAAATAAAAATCCTATGATTCGCGACATGATTCGATTCATTCCCTTAAATGATTTGCGATACGATTTTGATTTTCAAAACAATGCATATCGTACTTAATCATGACTGGTTGAATTCCATACAAGTATACAAGTAGTCTTCAATTGCACTGATCCAATCCAAGATGTCTCAATCCATCTTTCAAGTAAAATTTGGTGCTTCTGGAAACTTCACTGACTGAAAAAGCGTGACTTAGAGGTTGGGATTTTGATCAACAAATTTATAGAAACAAACCAGAAAACCAACCTCTAGGGACTGTTATAAAGTGCACAATTACAACAGCTAAAAAGGGGACAAGTTGGCAAAGGAAAGTGAAATAGAAAGGATGACACTGAAACACTAGAGCACTGGGATGTGACTGTAATTTAGAGATTGTTGTCGCGTGTATTAGATTGAATCAAGATTAAGTACATCACATTATGTTGTTGTAACAGTTACAAAAAGACTGCTACATGCAGCTGTATTGGTAGGAACAGATTTGGACTGAACGTCAACTAGGAGGCTGATGTGGTATTATAAAGCTGCAGATAGGTTAAGGGACTATTCTGAATGAGGGACAACAACCAGATTGTTTATGTTTATGCTTATGCTTAGACAGCTGCTGTACTGAGTCTTAATTCAGATGCGACAATAACATAGGGTTATGTCTAGATTATGTCCAGGTAGATTTGAGTCAAGTGAGGGACTACTCGGGGGCCGGGGGTGGGGTCACTGTTCCTGATGGACAAAATTGCAGAGTGTATTGGGCTTGTTTAAGGCCATTTGGCAGAGGGTGGACTGTGCATTTTGGGAAGCCGGTTGGGGTTTAATGCAGGTTAACTATAATGACGGTTTAGGCATAATTACAACAGCAAAAAAAAAAAAAAAAAGTGAAAAATAGCAGAAAAATGAAATAGCAATGAGAACTGAAGGGAATTGAAAAGAAGATCAACTGTTAATAGAGGTATGAAACCGAAGACGAGAAACCCCACAGGAACTTACCGCTCTAATACAAAAAAAAATGACAAGACAAAAGGATGGGTTAAGTTTTCACACATTCATCATGAATGCCTAGCATTTGGAGTCATCACCATTTGTAATCCAAGGAGTCTTCACACAAAAGGTAGAACGCTTGCTTCACAATAGTGAGAGGAAAAGAAAGAACTTTCATTAAATTACAAATGAGATATTACAAGATATTTATAGCGGGGATGTAGGATTTCATTCTTCCATAAAATTGATTACATGCCAATCTCTTTATACCTGAAGGGATTTTCTTTCCTCTCTTATGTCAATCTTTGTTAACTTGATTACATGTCAACCAATTACCTCGCTAGATGAGACAATATTTAGGATTTTGAAAACCAAGAATCTAGATCTAGGGAACTTTTATTGGAAATTTACATACTATGAAAGTAGTTGGCCGGTTGTTCATGGGTTAGGTCCAATGGATCAGTCATCTATGAGCTTGACCCAATGGCCCGTCCCACTATGGTTGGGCCCAATGAGCAGGTCAACATTGGGCCTATTCTTGGGCCTTCATCTGTAGGATTTGAGGCCCATAATTCACTTGGACAGGATCAATCTGAAATAGTGCATTTCATGATATCCACATGAGCTGGGGCAGGTCAAAGATCCCTCTGCAACCAAAGATATATATTGGCATTTCTATTAACACTCAACTTTTCAAAAGACAGTCATTCACCTTAGACTAATAATCGCCAGTGGCCAGCCTAGAATACTGAAAACAAGAATGAGAAAATGGTAAACCAAATGCCATGTATATCAAGTTGAGAATAAGACCTTGACATATCAGTTGAAGAATAAAGGCCAGTTTGTATGCGGTGAAAGTAAGAACAGGAATTTTCTCTGAGCAAAGGACGTCGGGAAACATAGAGGTGTGTATACACACACACACACACCCCTAATAGTAACTATCCTATGCACGAGGTGCACATAGAACTTTCCATGTGCACCTCACAATGGGCCCCTCCTGGGGCCCCATCTGGGAATGGGGTCGGTGGAGACTCGATGAACTGGGTGGAACCTACCTATGTACAGGACAGGCGGTCACATGATCATCCTAACCCCTTGATCAATGACCCACAATTTTCCATCATTAAAACCCATGCACAATCAATCCAATGGTGCAGTCCATCTGGATCGGTGATCAGCTGGGCTGAGGTGCGTGTGGAATTCACCATGTACACAGTGCACTTGATCAATAAATAGGTAAGTTATCTGTGCACACCCGTTCGCGACGGTCCATCTGAATGTACCACACAGGGACTCCCTGATAGTACCCCGACCATAGGTTTGCACCCATCCGAATGGACTGGATCATTGGATCAACTGTGCAGTAGTTTTTAATGGTGGGAATTTGTGGGCCATTGATCAAGGGGTTAGGATGATCAGCTGGGGTCCATTTTTTGTACAAGGCTAGGCCAGAAGTAGATCTTTCAAAACCCCCAAACCCCATCCCCATGTGGGCCCCACAGCGAGGTGCGAATAGAGCTTGCGCACCGGCGCAACTCCAAGTGAGTCCCACCTGATCATCCATCCAAGTGGACCCCACATACCCCCGCCACCACCCTTCCCTCTCCTCTGGATAGTCATTGGATCCTTGGGTTTGCACCAATCTGAATGGACTGGACTGGACTGGACTAATGGATCGACTAAAAACTTTTTTCAATATAAAAAAAGTTGAATATGTGGGTCATGGTCAAGGGGTTAGGGTGATCTGATGGATGTGAAATGTTATACACAAGTAGGGCCCATCAAGATATTTCCATCCCCTCCATCCTACCCTCTGGTGGGCCCCATTGTGTGCGGCACGCAATGCACAAAGAATAAAGGTGTGGACAGGTTCCATCTATATATATAACCAACTAAAATAATGCCTAGGCAGAAGGTGCAACACTACTCAATGTGCCAAGATACGTGCCCGGGTGTTTGAGCAAATCAACTAATTTAAAACTGAAAATGATACGGCTCACAAAGTAGCGAGCAAAGGAGTGACCGAGTGCAACTCAATGCACATATTTGATTTTAGAGGATATGGTGAGGCATGACATGTTTTTGGTCAACTTATCCACAATTGAGATAGCAAGCAAGTCACTAAATTTTTTTGGTTGTAAAGAACTGTAATTTAATTTAATTTTCAGATTAGTAGTTGATTGATTTCTATAGATTCTTTTAGGCTAGTGTTAGATTTTTCATAGGACAGATACAAGTTGATTGCTTTCTTCTTAGCTCCTTGTGGATCGACCACGTGCTGACTGGGTTATTACTACTTCGCAACCTTGCACTTGAGGTTATTGAACAAATTTTTGTCTCGTCAGGTTGCAAGAGATGGAGATCGAAAGATTTCGCGTGGGTGCGGACACGGTGAGGGGTTTCGGGATTAAGGGGTGGGGTTGGTTCGCGCTGGGTTTTGGCACAGGGGTTTGGCTTCACAGAATAGGGTTTGGGATCTGGATTTTTTTTTTTTTTGGTATTTCAGTTTGGGGTGGATTTGATGGACTAGGGTTCGGTTTTGGGTTGCTGGATTTTTGTGGGTTGAGGCAGTGGGATTGGTTTCAGGATGGAACACAATGGGATTAGAAGGGTCTGAGGGCTGGTAATTGGGTTCGGTTGGTCTCAGTTTGGGGTTTTCTTCAGTTTGAGATTTTGGAAAGAGGTTTGGGTTGTGATTAAGGTTTCGGCCAGTGGGGAATTGAATTTGACGGGTTTGGATGTCAGCAGGGATGGGGCTACTGTTCGATCTTGGAACAGTATATTCTGTGAATGGGGAAGGCCGGCAGGGATGAGAGGGAGAGGGAGAGAGAGTGACAGAAGGTGGATTATGGATGACGGGTGAAAAAGGGGACAGATGGAATGGATGGATATGCTCTGATCCGTGGCTGGAGAGTGATCAGAGTGATGTGGATCTTCACTTGGATACCAATTGATGCAAATTCTAGGGTTTAGGATTTGGATCAAAGGTGCCGGAGCACAATGACGGGTTTCTACAGGAACAATCACGATGAAAATCACTCTCCAACGATAAATCCCACAAGGGAAGATTCTATTAACTCAAACTCTGAGATCATGATCTCTACAATGCCAAATAAAAATAAAAGAAACTTAGGCCCTCAGAAAACTAATTAAACTATGAAACTTAAGCAACTTAGAAACTTCCCTAATTAGAATTGAATTTAGAAAATAATAAAATTAGAAATTATAATAAATCTAAATAATCTTGGATGGTCCCACACACGGGCCACGAGCCTGCTTGCATTATTCTATTGGTGCTGGTGCATCAATAGACCAAAAGTCCACAAACCCATCCAAAGCCCAAGAGGTTATTGCAGGAGGACCAGGCATGGTAAAAGCCCATAAATCCCATGAGTCAGCGCGTGAAGCCAACTCACTCTTTTCTTTTTCTCTTGATTTTGAATAAGGAATGGCTAAAAGTTAGGGATAGCAAAATTATTTTATTAGTAAGCTTTGTCACGGGATTTTTACTAGATTAGATTTTTATTCGATGTGTACCCAAAAAAAGATTAAGAGATTAGGTTCCTAGTGGCTATAAAAGGAGGTGTAGAAGTGACTCTGGCCCATGACCCATCAAGTCATGGTCCGGTCCATTTGGCTCCATCCATCTATAAGCTTAATAGATCTAGAAGAATCCAACAAACATATCCACACACGTTGGAGTCTAGTCAAATTTCTAACGAAAGAGATTGCTGATTTATTGTAATCCTTATTCTAGGAAAGATTAGTCATTGCAGTTCATTCCTTTTGTATTATAAATATACTGTGGATTCTCAAAGGAGGACAACAACTTTCACTGCAATCTTTTGTTCATTTCGTCTCTTTACCTTAATCTGATATGGTATCAGAGCAAGGAATAGATCTCTTAATAGTATTTATTGAGTGGCTATAAGGATTTCTGTATCCTATCTCATCGACAGAAGTCTCATTTGATGAAGGATTTCCGAATCCTTCAGTGCAGTTCATATATATCATTTCCTGCTACAGATTCTGATTGGATTTAGTATTGCTGGATTGATAATTTCTTCCAGAAAACGTAGTCCTGAGACTGTCCAAACCATACGATAATACTGTGGGCCCCATCATCACAGATTGGATCTCCAGAAGTCCACTTCCTCCTGGATCGTCTGATTTTTCTGAGCTTTCTGGTATGTTTACCGGCAGTTTTTAGGAAACAACAGGTCAGTTTTTGGTCACTTTTCTCCACTGTCAGTTTTGCAAGATCACCACCATCCAAATTGATGACTGGTGGTCAGATCTGGATAAAAATTTGTGACAAGGTGCATAAATATCATACAGAAATAACCTTGTAGAAGGATCTTGAGTTTGCTTTCTCATCGGTGAGAAATCAGCCATCCAGTGCTGATTTTTTGGGTCACCCAGTGACTGTTTTGCACGATTTTATTTTTTTCTGTAACATCTGCTGCTTCCAGAATTTTTCGGGGTTGTTTTATGTCTTAAGTAATCATGGACAAGACTGAAATTATACCTGTTAAGCTCAATGGAAAAAATTACTCTGGTTGGGCTTTTCATTTAAAGCACTTTGTTGCCGAAAAAGGTCTGCCGGGCTACCTTGATGGAACTGTTATTAAGGATGACAGGAATGCTGCTACTTGGGAACAAAATAATTCAAGGTTGTAACATGGATTTCAAATTCCATTGACGCCTCAATTTCCTTATCACTTCAGTCATTTTCAAAAGCATATGAAATGTGAACTCATTTACAATCTCTTTATCATCAAGTGAGTAAAGCAAGAAAGTTTTTCCTTGATTCTGAGCTATCCAAATACCATCACATTGATAAAACAGTACAGGAGTTCTACAGTGGCTTTCTTACTTTATGGAATGAGGACGATTCTATGATCCTTGACACAGTGCCCACAGAATCTAAGTCTTCGGTGCTCAAAATACAAGCAGAGTCCCACATAAGCCAGTTTCTCATGAATCTCTGGCCTGATTTTGAATCTGTTCAGTCAACTATGATGAACAGAGAGGTTTTCCTGGACTTGAAAACCTGTGTTCAGGAGGTACTCCGGGAAGAAACTAGACATCTAACACAACATGTCATAACTGATGCATCAAAAGCATTTGTTGTTCCAACATCAGAAGAAGCTGTGCATGTTTGACACCTCAGGGGGGCCAAGGTCCAGTGTTTTGAGTGTAAATTATTTGGTCCATGTTGCTCGTAATTGCAAAAAGAAAAACTTTTGCAACTACTGTAAATGTAATGGACACCTCATTTCTGAGTGTACTCGTCGATCCAGAAGAAGAATGAACAGCCCCAGCAAAGAACCCACCCTCACCAAGCAGCACTTCAAGCCCAGGTGATGCTTGACGATGCCTCTTCCTCCACTGGCATGAATCTTACTCCAGGACAGATCCGCGGTATGATTCAGAGCTCTGTCCAGAGTCTAGTTAATGCATCTATCACTTCAGCCTTCTCCGCTATGGGTATTTCATTGGTTCTTTCTTTTTGCATTTTCTTCATTACCTATGTCTCTTACATCTTCATGGTCTATTGATTCGGGGCCATCAAGTCATATGAGTTCAGTTGAGCACCATTTTGGAATGATAAAACCTTATGCTGGATATAAACATAGTACAGCTGCCAATGGTCAACATTTGTCCATCTCTGGCATTGGTTCTATTTGTATTACAACCCCTCAAAATCAATCTTCTCCACTTTCTAGTGTCTTCTTTGTCCCTAAGTTATCTGCAAATTTGTTATCAGTTGGACAATTGGTAGATCATGGCTATTCAGTAGCTTTTTCTTCAACTGGTTCTGTTATAAGGGACCAGCAGACTGGGAAAGTGATAGGGGACCGGACATAAACATGGGAGGCTCTCTCTTGGACCACGGACCAGGATCTTTCTTTACATCTTCTTTCTTGTTTAAGAAAAATGTGTGGACCCTTTGGCATCAACGATTGGGACATCTAAATAATGATAGATTGTCTCATTTATTTTGTAATGGATGTTTATATTCTTCTATTTCAAATGAAAGTATGCCTGCTTCTCTTTTACATTCCAAACGTAATTCATGTAGTCTAAGTAAGAGCCACACTATACCCTTTTCCACACACAATTCGAGAGCTAAGGCAACTTTTGATATTGTTCACTCTAATGTTTGGGGAATAGCACCCACATTAAGTAGACTTGGATATAAATTATGTTACTTTTATTGATGACCACACTCATTATACCTAGATTTACTTTCTCCGACAAAAATCTAAGGTTTTATTCATTTTTCAAAAATTTTACAACCTCACTAGAAATCAGTTGATAAATCTAACAAAAGCCTTCGTTCTGAATTCTGATTAAGGTGGAGAGTATATTTCAGAAGGATTTTCCTCTTTCTTAGTTGAAAAAGGAATTCATCATCAAAACTGATGTCCACATATATCCCAACAGAATGGTGTGGCTGAAGGAAAGAATCTCCACATTCTATAATGTGTCAGGGCTCTCTTTATCGAATCTCAGTACCTCGGACCTTCTAGTGTGAGGCTGCCCATACAGGAATTTACTTGATTAATAGACTTCCAATTAAGCTACTGCATCAAATTCCCCTTTTTAAAGTTTATTTGGTTCCCCTCCATCCTATTCTCACTTACATGCTTTTGATTGCCTCTGCTTTGTTCATCTTCCCCTTCACGAAAGAACTAAATTTTCTGCTCATTCAGGCAAATGTGTATTTCTAGGATACAACAATGATTATAAGGGTTTTCTTTGCTATGATCCTGAGGCACGCTGTACAAAGATTTCTCGAAATGTTATTTTTCTTGGAGATGTACCTTTCTACTTGATATCATCTAGCACCAAACTCACTGATGTCTCATTTCTTCCCACATTTCATGATTCACCAACCTCTTCAGCACCATCACATGTCTAAGCTAGTCATCTTCAGCCTCCTCCCATTATTACACCAGTTCCTTCTCCATCTCAACTGTTGGATCCCAACCCGACATCATCAGGTAATTCTTCTACCCTAGCTATCATACGATGATCCTCTCGCCCTTCCAAACCTCCTAATAGATATAGTTTTCCTTTACTGTTTATTACCTTGGATTTCATTTCCATTCCCTCCTCATATTCATAGGCGGCCAGGGAACTCTATTGGCAGAAGGCTATGGGTGAAGAGCTACTGGCTCTTAAAGTTAACCGCACCTGGGATCTGGTCCCACTACCTCCCACGGGTTCTATTATAGGCAGTAAGCGGGTTTATTCAATTAAAATCAAGTCTGATGGAACGCTTGATGGATACAAAGCTCGTTTGGTAGCACAAGATTTCAAACAAGAGTATTGGGAGAAACATTTGCTCCAGTTGCCAAAATGAAAATGGTAAGAACTCTCTTAAGTGTAGCAGTTGTATTGCTCCGAAAATGGTTTGTTGACTAAAGAAATCCCTTTATGGACTCAAACAATCTCCTCAAGCATAGTTCGACAAATTTCGACAAGCTATTAAAAGCCAGATTTCATCAAAGTCATTGTGAATAGTGATCACTCACTATTCATTTGTCAAACTTTTAGAGGTTGCACCATCTTGCGGCTCTATGTGGATGACATCATCATCAATGGAAATGATGTTATAGGCATCAGTGATCTCAAACACTATCTCATGAGGACTTTTAAAATGAAAGACCTTGGTGTGCTTACATATTTCCTAGGATTGGAAATCCAACGCACTCCACTAGGAATTCATCAAGGTAAGAATGTTGAGGATCTCTTATCCCTGGCTAGAATCTCTCATGGTCAATATGCTGACACACCAATGGAAATAAATGTCAAATTTCAAAAGGAGGATGGGAGTCCACTACCTAATGCCACATATATTGCTGCTTGGTTGGAAGCATGATCAACCTCTCAAGCCCATGACCCATCAGGTCATGATCCAGGCCCATTTAGCTCCAACCATCTAGAAGAATCCAACGAGCGTATCCACATTCCACGCATGCCGGAGCCTAGTCAAATTGCTAACTATAGAGATCTGTTGATTCATTGTAATCTTTATTTTAGGAAAGATAAGTCATTGTAATATCATTGTAATTCATTCTTTTGTATTATAAACATACTGCTGATCCTCAAAAGAGGACAACTTTCACTGCAATCTTTTGTTCATTCCATCTCTTTACCTTAATCTGATAATACCATGTTAATAACCAGAAACACCAAGCTTTTGGTGTTGGTTTCAAAGTCTTGGTGTTTCTGGTGATTAACATGGTTATCAAAGTTGGGTCGTGTGTCTATGGGGACATGTTTCTATCCACGTATGGTTGTTTGGTGTGTTTCTATTCACGTGTAGAGCCCCACACGTGAGGGGGGCTTTGAGGACCCTTTGATATACATTGTTTCATAGTTCACTAACGGCTCGAGCTTTTGGTGTTTCTGGTTATTAACAATGTATAAGTGACGCAGGCCCATGACCCATCAAGTCATGATCCAAACCCATTTGGCTCCATCCATCTAGAAGAATTCAACATATCCACACACATTGGAGTCTAGTCAAATTGCTAACCATAGAGATCTGCTGATTTATTGTAATGCTTATTCTAGGAAAGATTAGTCATTGTGATATCATTGCAATTCATTCTTTTTGTACTAAAAATATGCCATCGATCCTCTAAGGACAACAACTTTCACTACAATCTTTTGTTCATTTCATCTCTTTACCTTAATCTGATAATATTATCCCTCAGAAGGGGCAGTTCATTGAATAAAATTATTGGGTTCTCTTTTGTGTTGAGTATTATCGTATGTGGTTTGAAAGTAGGAAAGTACACAGTCATTCCCTCAAGTTTTGGCTTGAAGAGTAATCTCTAATTACACTTCACCCTTCTAGCACTGCATAGCCTAGGTTGATCTTCTTGAACCTTCTTTGATGAGTCTTCCAGGAT
The DNA here is from genome assembly GCA_028538565.1 of Umbellularia californica. NCBI lineage: Eukaryota > Viridiplantae > Streptophyta > Magnoliopsida > Laurales > Lauraceae > Umbellularia > Umbellularia californica. The sequence goes on from JAPQWN010000007.1 coordinate 59,386,180, forward strand.
GCTTTTGACCAAGGGCGGAAGAAGAAAATTTTCCTTAAGGGGGGCACAATTAAAATAAAAATAAAAATTCAGGGGGGTCACTATGTAAAAAGCATGTAACATCCTCAAAAATCTTGGGGTGGGGTTGTGTGGGCGCGTGGATGGAGGGAAGGGGGAGGGGTTTGCCTCGAGTATCACTCCTACTTTGGCCCAAAGCCTGCATCAGCTGCTAAGGTCGCATCTAATCATTCAGCTACTTCTATTGGCATAGAGATCACTGATATCATATTGGATAATTCATTTTTTGAGGAATGTATAGCATATATTATTAGTTAATGTGTCTCTAGTGAGGGTTGTTTGTCTAGTTGACAGCAAATATAGGCTTTCCATGGATTATGTATGTGGCGATGGATTCTACGCATGAAGCCATCCAAAGGAGGAAGAAGAAAAAAGACATGCAATATCGAAGGATCTTGATCTCTATCTTTTCTTCTCTGCTTCTCCTCTTCCTTTCTTCTTCTCCTCTTTTTTTCTTCGTCTGGGATGGGGACTTGACAGTGGCTGCCTTTGTAGGTGGGTTTTGGGATGGTGTCGGGCTCAGATGGAGAGTTTGATAAGGAGTGTTGGGTTCAGTTGGGATGGGTTCTGATTCCGGAAAGCAGGGACATCGAATGATTTTTGTTCGGCAATGAGGGTTTGAGATTTTTTTAAAGGGTTTCGACTGAGATGGGTTGGGCCGGTGATGGGTTTGGTTGTACAGTAGGTCTCAGTAAAGGGGTGATGATGGGGTTTTGAGTGACAGAGGAGGGATTAGGGTTTAGAGAAGGATGAGGCTAGTTTTCGAGCAACGGGGGATGCTAGGTTCTAGCCTTCTAGGTTTAGGGGCCAGCGTGGCTACTAGGGTTTGGGGATTCGAGTGGTTTGGTTTGGTGATAGGGAATGAATGGTTTATGATGGGTTGCAGGTATTTCAGGAGCTTGGGACGTGGTTGCTGGGTTTTGGTGACTGTGAAGTGGGGTCGGGATTGAGGGTTATTGTGGAATATAATTGTTCGGATTGGGTGCTCTTAAGGTTTTGATTGATTTTCAAAGGATTGAGTTCGGTGGTTTCAGTGAGAGAGGATTGGATGGTTGGAGGGATGGAGTTTGGTAGGGTTGGTAGAAGAAGGGGTTCGGTGGTGAGTGGGTTGGGTTTAGTTTGCTGTGCACTAGGGGTTCGTAGGCTTAGATTCTGGGTTGGGTAGTTGCAGATGGGTTCAGGTTATAGAGATTCTGTGATCAGATGGTCGGCGCAGGGATTAGGATGGTGGGATTAGGGTTCAGTAGAAGGTGCGAAGACATGGCAGGGTTGTGATGGTGGGTGCAATACCCCAAACCCTGATTTAAGGGCTGAAATATTTTCTAATACTTACATATTTAATTTCCTTGATTTCCTATAATGATTGGATATTATTAAATCTCTCTTGGATACATATAATATATATATCGTGGTCTTATAAGTATTATTTATTTTGGATGGTTATTATTATTGTTATTATTATATTGATGATAATGGGGTTAATTACATGTGTATGGGTTGTTTATGGTGAATTGGTAGAATTAGGTCTAGCTTGTGGTGAATTGTATTGGTATTGTGATGTGGATGATGGAATTCTGCAAGTTTTGATGTTGAAAATTGGGTCCCCATGGCAATTGGATTCGTCATTTGGAGTTTTAGAAATGGGATTTTACGACTAACTGTATGCTATTTACGGCTAGCCGTAAGCTACAAAACAGCCAACCGTAAGTGTATTATGGCTAGGTTTTCAAGATAAGTGAAAATAGCCATTTTGTTCTACGGTGATCTCTCGGCTAGTTCTATGGTGAGCCATAAGGCTAACTGTAGCACACTCACGGCTAGCCATATCCAAACCACAGCTAGTCGTAAGCCTGGGTTCCTTTAAAATGCAGAATTCATACATTAGGACCTTTGGACCAGCTTGAGACCCTTTAACAATGTGATGTAGGCCAGACAATAGGTCGGCCAACCCATTGGGTCCAATCTATAGGCCCAACGAGACATCTATTTAGTTAGGAGTATTATTTAGTAATTTGGTTTGTTTATGACTAATATTAGTTAGTTTCCTTTTTATTTTAGGCATTAGTCAGATATTAGGAAATATTGTTGCTTAGGGACTAAGCCAACTCCTCTAGATAAGGATGTTAGGCCTCATTGTATTTAGAATGCTTATTATTAATTAATCTTTTGAGTTATGAGAGTTTTCTCTTCAGTTATGGTGTTTTCTCCTCTTGTGGAGTTGCCCTAGTGGCTAGAATCCATCTTTGGATTCAATCAATCCTTTTGGAAATTGATTTATCGTCTCGATGGCAGATCTTGGCTGCGTCACAATGCCATGCCCTATGGTAATTGATTGTAAGACCTTTGTAGGTGGTGTATGAGTTGGCACTCACCTATGGGTTGCCCCGTCTCCATGTAGCTCAATGCTAGGTCAAGTGTATGGAGGTTTAGAGCCTTTGGTGTCTCTTAACTTCATAATGCAAATGGTAAAAATGTGATTGGACATTAGGGACCCTACGACTACCTAGGTTTGATTGCATTGACCTCGGGCAACCTAGACCTAGGTTGGATCTTGTCTTTCGTCCATGATTTGTCTTGATCCACATTTCATATATCATGGTATTCTACTCTCGCATGACTTCGTACATGCTTCTTACTTGTTGTACTTGCGGTTCCTATTTATAATTAATGTCTTGATGTATTGGACCTGTACCTTAGACCTAGAATGGATCTAGTGATTTGCCCATGGTATGGACTTCTTGTACTTGTACTTTGATGACCTAGACTAGATGGACTTGACCGTTGGTGCTACACCCTTGACGTACTTGTCTTGTTAGTTTAGCTGGATGTGTAGCCTACCTTTGAGACCTTTTCCGATTACTATTACCATTAATCCGTGTGTCAGCGCCACTTAGCTTCAACCCATGCCTAGTTGGACCAGGCTTGCATGAGTTTAGCCTCGTTATCGCTTATTACAGTAATGCCTTGTATATTCGTACCATATTCTTATTTGCTTGCTGGCCACAAATGAATTCCTTGATGGAGCTTGCGGTACCCCTTGTCTTGCTTATATTATCTAGCTCTCGCCACGATCATGTTGCTTGTATCGTGTACTAGGGATGAGCTCACGTGGACTGCCATTTTGCTAGTTTGTACATGCTAGATAAGTCCCACATGATTTATTGAATTTTTTTTTTCTTTTTGAAAAGGTGATTGTATTAAAAGGAGAAAACTATACAGTATAGGAGGGGTATACTATGATAAAAAAAAAAGGTTGCAAACCAAGGCCTGGACTAAAAAAAAAAAAAAAAACTATGGACCCAAGCCCCATCCCAAAAAACAACAAAAAGAACAGGACAAAATTACAGGGGATACAAAATAACCCTCAGATCATGGCGAGAAGCACCCTCTTTGGCTAGACAATCCGCTTCTGAGTTGGCACTTCGGTGAATATGAGAGAAGGATACTTGGATGCCTTTCACTAGATCAGAAATCTCCCCAACCACACCAGCCACCTTCCAAGGTGCTTTTGCAACTCCCGATGCCCACTGGATTGCACAAAAGGAGTCCCCTTCAATAATCAAAATTTGAATGTTTAATCGCTTTGCCTCTCTAATGCCAGCTTTAATAGCCAGTAATTCTGCGACATTTGCTGAGTTGAAACCGACAAGCCCTGAGAAGGAAAGGATAGGATGGACCATATCATTCCGAACAGTACCTCCCACCCCAGCCACACCAGGGTCACTATGAGCACTTCCATCAAAGTTTACTTTCAAACTATTTGTAGGCGAGGGGATCCATCTATGATTAGCACTGACGATTGCAGGAGAGGAACATGATTTATTGATGTTGATCTATCATTTGCACAATCATGCCTAGTTATCCTTATATCTTGTCATCTTATTAAGGGTAGAGATAACTTTAGAACATGTTGATCTATCATTTGAACATGTTTTAGTGATTTGGAACCGTATAAGGGTAGAGACAACTTTAGAAAAGGCTATTAAGGAGGAGAAATAGGAAAAATAGTGTTTTAAATTACCATTCAGAAAAAAAAAAAAAAAAAGTGTTTTATTTGGCTCTACTAAGTTTTATACTACAGTGCCACTATTTTAAATTATAAAGAATTTGAACTTGTGCAATGTATCTAACTTTTGAACCCTAAAAGAAAGAATGCATTCCATTTCCACTTAAAATCAACATCCAATGATAATCATTCAAGATGTTTGCTCATAAAGAGATATAAAGCTTAACCAAATCATAGACGGACTTGGTATACAATAGCTTTAACCTTGCATAATAATGAATAGCTAGTGTTCGTGAACACCACACTCCAAATGCAAAACAACACTAGTTAAATAGCACAAAATAATGATTTGACCTGCCTGTGCACAAAATATGTGTGACCTAATATAGAATTTATTCACTACAGAATTTAACAAGAAGCTTCTCAAACTACCAAACCAAGTACCAAAAGATGTCCCAACTCCCAACTAGCGAGTGAGTAAAATGCGAAAAATAAAGACAAGATTTTTTTTTTAATAGTAATACCAACACACCCACAAACACTCACCCAAGTTCCTTACCATCGCACTATAGTCACGGATTGATCCCACAGTTATTTTTGTGGAAGTGAGGTGGCTCACCATTGAGCAACTAGTGGATTGGCATAACTAAATACAAGATAAATAAATAAATAAAACACGGAAAGTGAAAAGAAAAATCCGATGGAAATACTATGAAAGACAAAAATCAAAGTCATGCCACTTTCTTTTGTCTCTATTTCACTGCAAAAAGCAATTTACCTATGAGCGGTATCCCCACTAGTTCTCCGGCGCAGCCCCGGATCCTCGATCGAGAAAATAGACCAATCTCCCTAGGGACTGATCGAATCCAAAGATGGATTCCAACACTAGGGCACACTCACAACCATAAAACACACCATAATTGAAGAAAAATCAAATAACTCATTGATTAATTCGAATAAGCATGAACTACAATGAGGTTTGATCATCCTTAAATAAGAGTAGGATTGATCCCTTGGCAAGTAAGACTTTCTAAATAAAATAGAAAACCATCTAATCCCAATCACACAATAAAATTAGAAACAATTCTCTGAATAAAAATAGAAATGGGATAAGAATAGGTTTCCTCAGTAGCTCTTGGTCAAAATTGGGCCTATGTATTGGACCCAATGGACGGGGTTGACCTATGGGTCAATGGGTTGGTCCAGCTGACTTCTTAGGCCTGGTCCGTACTGAATCATTCTCTAAAACTCAGCAAATGACAAAAAAAAAAAAAAAAAAATGCTTGTAGCCCTAGTCATTCAAAAGTCTAACATAACATATGGGGACAAGGTATAAACCTAATTATATCATCTTAATATATACAAGTATTGTGTATATTAAAAGTTAAAAACTAAAAGGATATGAATAAGAATAGACTCTCATAAGTTTTACACCTTTCTCCAATCAAGTGTAGTATCTGATTCTTATCAGTGATATCTGATGACGCATGGTTCACCAGGTCACATTTCACTAATTAATTCCTTGTGTGGAAGACTCCATCACAACAGCTTGTTGTTGAGGATCTCATGATCGGCAACAAGTTCACTGTCACATGGAAGGGTGTCAGGATGTGCCGCTGAGTGTAAGGATGAGCAGACTCCCATAGATAAGCAACAAATAGTAGAGCTCTAATAATCAATATATGTAAAATTGTTCAGAAACCAGATAAGAATTTGAATAAGACATCCCATGCTTGAAAAAGCTAAGAATGCACAAAATAACCATTGAGCAAAAGAGTGAAGCATCATTCTAATGGGAAACAACTCACTCGATTGAAGCTTGCAATTAAAGAGATAGGTACCCATCCCTGCTCATCCATGTTCTGCCGCAAGAAGACATCCCTACATAAATTCTCAGAACTGCAAAACACAAATCAGAGTCGCATAAAATGTAAACCCACTCAGTAGACAAATGCAAATGTCCAAATCCAGCAAGCCAAGTTGAGGTACCTGAAATAATAATCTATCTGTTTTACTAGCAGAGTACGCAGACCAGCATCAGGTGCAGACATGAACACCCCGGAAGGTGCTGCATGAGTAACATAAGGTACCACCCCACCAATAGACTCATGAGGCGGGGCCGGAACATAATAAAATGGAGAACGCAAATCTGAACAAGAAGATCATCTACATCGAGTCAAACTAATTTAAAAGAAAAATAAGAGTAGTTTATTTGGAATAAGCTTACAGTGCAAACATTCCAATATTTTTTCAGAATAAATGCTTAAGCATTCCTCTATATGTTTGGTACAGGATAAATATCCAAAAGAACATCGAAAGTGTACCATTCCCAATTACTATACTCCAAATCAATACCAATAACTTGCATTAGTGACAATTTGAGTCATGAAGATAGAAGAACACACTATCCACCTAAAATGGTTCCAATGATTGTTCTCCCCGAATCAATTACATATGCATTCATTCATTTTCATTCAAACATCCAACCCACCTACAATTTGAGTAACTTGAACTTACCAGGGAAACCCATAGGAGCCGCGTAAGCCCGAACAGGCAGAGGACTGATAAACGGAGGAGGTGCAGGCGGTGCCTGTCTCACAAAACCCCTCGATCCGGGCCTCTGATGCCGCATGTGGATATCTCTACCACTAAAATTCTGATGAGGATTCCACTCAAAATTCGAGCGATCTTGATTACTGTGACGGCTCCCGTAACTGTTCTGGTAGCTACCATCCCCACCACCACCACCACCACGAGGGTGATGCCCACCTCCATTCCCCCTTCTGAATGAATTGCGCCGGTGATCACTTCCGGCATGCGGTTGGTGCAAACCAAACCCACCCTGAGACCCAATCTCCCAATTATTGTTCTTCTGTGTAAAATCTCGTGGAGAAAAATCCGGCCTTTCAAGAGAGCTCTGGGTATTCTCCATGGAAGGTGGGGTTCGAAACCCGCCATAGTTGGTGTGCCCCCCTCTGCGATTTGCTGGTTTCTGGCTGGGGGAGTTGGGGCTTAAATTATGGTTTGTATTATTAGAATCTGAATTTTTGGGAGAAGATGGAATTACAGGCCCCTACCAAAAACAACACAAATCATCAAACCCAAAAACATTAAACAAGAAAACACCAATACAAACACAACATCAATAGCCAATCCTTGAACCATTTAAAAACTGCCACTATCCATCATTGGGGTTAACAAGAATTAGACTTTTTGAGGGGAAGATAGGGATTATGAATATAAAAAAAAAAAAACCCAAATTTATGAAACAAGGAAACATTCAAATCCTAATCACAAGAACCCATACCTGGGAGGAGGAGGAGGTGGAGGGGGCAACCGATCCCTCCCCAAGAGCCTTCAAAGAATCAGAAGACAACGATTTGGGCGACGCCCTGGCGGACTCAGAAAGCGGAGGCCAAGAGGAGGCACCCATGACATTACTCACCTCAACCACCTCATTTGAGGGCTTATTCCACGCCTGCTTCTTCATCCCACCACCAGCATTTCCATTACCATCGCAGTTCTCAATCGCATCATCCTCCAAATGACTGCAATCACCCTTGTTATGATTAGTTTCCAGCTGCGGAGAAATCTGATTTGCTGCAGGAATAGCATCCGAATCGCTGCTGCTGCTGCGAATAATCTGAGACCATGGAGAGGACGAGGAAGGTAGCGATGATGGTTGATTGCGAGAACTGAGAGATCGACGAGGCCGAGGGCGGTTGAATCCCTCCAGAGCTGAAGAAGAATCTGAGACGGTGGCCATGTATGTGTGTATGAACAATTAGGGTTTTGAAATGGGAAATGTTGGAGGAGGGGAGGGAGAAATTGAGGTTTTCGAGAGGAATTAGGGTTTTCTCGTCAGTGATTGAACGAGTTTTTTTCCAAATATATGAGATGATCGGATGAATCCGATCGGAAAAGAGTGAGACCGAGAAAGAGCGTCTCTCTTCTTCTTCTTCTTCTTCTTCTTCTTCTTCTCTTCTTTATTAGTTTTTTCTCTTTTTCCAGGTTTTTTTTCCTATTTTGTAGTAATGTTGTTTTGGGAACAAGGAAGTGTACAATAGTCCAATGGCCTACACAAATCATACACCCTCATTGCATCAGGCCTACTTGTGAAGTTAACCTCACCCTATTGTCGGAAATTACATTAGTCTGCTCCTGCATGCAACGGGTCCCACGTCAGATCAAGGATGGTTGTCGCCATCAAAGAGATTTTAGAGCATCTCGAACAGATATTTTATTTTGGAAATGTCAAATTCCATTTGAAGATTTATGTGACCATTTGAAGATTTGGATTTTTTCATCTCCTAAAATTTGAAGCCCACCCTTTTTTTCAACCTATTTACTTCTTTGTCTTTTTCCAAAGATGTCCCATCCCATGCCACATTATCAATTCCCTTTATTGAGATTAATGGCGTTTTAAGTGAGTATAAGTTTAATGAGTGTAAAATCAATATTCATGAGGGTTGATAAGAGTATAAAGAAATCCATGGATCAGGTGTGGATATCATCAGCTTTGTTTTTAGTTTTCATCCAATATCTAAATATTTCTCTATTAGTTTTATGAATTTATTTGTTATTTCTTTAAAAAAAAAACCTTTGAACATGTATTTATAAATGCATGAAAAAAGAAATATATATTTTTATATTATTGTGTCATCATTCATATATCATGCATAAATTTGATTTTCTCCAACCACAGTAAATTTACGACACTACTAATATAAAATGAACTTGGACATAGAGTACTCGTGATATTAATTTTTAAAAAAAGTAATTAATGTAATATAATAATGTATGGAGCATAATGATGATGTTTTATTTTACCCTAGCCCAAGGGGCTTTGACTCGAGAAAACTCACATATGTCAATGCCGACAAAACCAAAGGCCTAGGCCATGCCCCCCGAAATTTAAAAAAAAAAAAAAAAAAAAAAACCCTTAAGTTTTAGGGGATTTTATACTTTTTTTACATATGCCTTCAAAAAATTTTAAAAAGCCCCTGTAAATTTTGAAAAGTACAAGCATTTTTTTATATGTAGCCCTCCTAAGTATTCTTTTCTCTACATAGTGGCCCTGAGGACGAATTCCTGTGTCAACTTGTGGTTGCCAACCAACTAAGTAACTCTTTATTGTCGTAATGAAAAGATTGTAATAACCTCTTAAAGTAAATTATGCACTTATGTTTAAGGTTCAATATATCTAATGGGTCAGATCCATTTTTTTTTTTTTTTTATAGTAAATGAGTTCAAAATTCTTTTATGATCCCTTTTCTTTCCCATCCACCTTTTCTTTCTTCTCATCCCCCTTTTCTTTCTTCTTTCTGAGCCCTTCTGGCTTGTTCCTGATGGACCCGAAAGAAAACGGGGGGAATCTTCCGTCCTCTCCCTCCGCACCCCAGGGGCTGACCTGGGTCTCGGCGGAGGAGGGAAGATCTCGGGCATCAACATTTTTGTACGGGTATGCCAGATTTACTTTCTACTTGGAATTTGGAATAGTGATAATCCGGATATTCACCTTCACAAGTAGAAAGGAAATCAATCCTTTTTTCTAACTTTTCAAATTGCATAAATATTAAGAAAAGAGACAAGTTTTTAGAATGACGCAAGAGGCGTTTTTTTTTGTTTGCCGTGAAAGGCGATTTTGCCGTGAAATGCGTTTTTACAAAACTCATCAAATATGAAAGACAAGAATTGTGATTTCTTTTTGTCTCTTTAAGAAATACAAACTACAATAGAAAATGAAGAAAATGGATCTAACTTCTCAGGAAATTGTGGGGACACGTTGAGATCGACGGTCGCAAGTCATGTATGGGCTTCGCCATCGTCCTTCAAATGAGAACATGTGATGCTTTGATTCTTTGGCTTGGCTCCTAACCTCAGTTTTTTAAAGGACAAGGACCAAGAGAAGGTTCTATATCCAATAAAAAACCAAGTAAACGGGCTGAAAAGCCGCGTTTATGCCATGTTGGAGAAGGAGGTGACCTTGGGGGGGTGGCCCCCCAAGGGATGTTGATCACCTTGTGGTGCTTCCGGGAGCAAAGTAGCAGGACTTCGTCTCTCTCTTGGATTTTCTGGTTTTTCAGAGCTTGCACTTGGGATCTCTTTTCATCATGCTTTCTTCTTGGAATGGACCTCCTTTTATAGGCTTTTGATAGCCATGAGGTGTTTATTGGCATTGATGGCCATGATGAAAGAATTGATGAGGAGTTACAAATCGATTTTGTAACTCCTTTTTCAAGGCTTGTGATTGGCCGATGAAGGTAGTGGGCATTTAATCACCTTTATGCTTCATGATGATGGGAGTTTCATGGGTTTAATGCCATGATTGCTTGGATTTGTAACTCCCAAATGCTTGGTTCTGATTGGGCCGTCCAAAATAATGAGTTAATGACTGCTTTAATGGGTCAATTAACGACATTAAGTGGTTGCCAAGGCATGTGAAGAGTCGCGGGCCGTGCTGCGCCTTTTGAGATTCTTCTTGCGATCATCACGGGTGGATCTACGCATTATTTGATGTCGGATTGCGATGCAATTTCAGACATTGATTGATGTTGGCGGGCCGGTGACGTCTGTCTTGGCGATTTCATGATCGGTCGGACAGAAAGTGCACTTTCTTGGTCAGCCGGTTGGCGATCTTGAGGCGATCGGTGATGATTTCATGTTTTTGACTGCGGATCCGAGATGTCGTCGAAGATCAGTCGTTTTCAAGCATCAAACATTGCATTTTCCGAAAATCACAGAGGCCGGAACACCCGAAACGCGAAAACCATCGAAAACGGACACTTTGGTGCAAAATCCGGCGACCCGGATTTCCAGGGTTGCCGGGCGACCATGCACCCAAGGTCGCCGGCGACCATAGGGCTTCGGCCCGTTTGGTCGCCGAGCGTCGTTTTCGGCCGTTTTTTCGTCTTTTTCGTTCCTTTTTTCTTCTGTATTTTTCTTGACATTTTTCCTCAATTATTGACTTGATTTTCTTGGAGAAATCTTGACGAGAACCCTCGCGAAATCGGAGCACAAAGTTTCCTATTTTTCGGGAAAGCCGAAGACTTTGTAGCCGATTTTCCGTCAAGCGTCGAAACTAGGTCAAACGATGTCGGAATGACCTGAAAATTGAGGTGAAGCTTCTTGAGCAGTGGATAGGACCAACCATGGGCTTTTATTTGAGTTTTGAAGCCGTTTGGGGTCCCATCGATGCTTCACTTGATTTTGCTGCGGGGAAAATGCCGAGCTTTGATATGTGGTCAAACGATGTCCGATTGACCTGAAATTTGACGGGGAGCCTATTGGAGTCATTTTGAGACGTTCCATGGGCTCTGTTTTGAATGTCATGGTCCCGGGTTGCTCCGCCGCCGGTAGGCTTGATTTTCTCTCGGAGCATCGAAACCTGGTCAAACGTTGTCGAAATGACCTGAAATTTGACGTGCAGCCTTTTGGAAGCATGTTGAAGCCACTCATGTATTTTGTTTGATGAGTGATGGCTTCGGTGGTTGCCGCCGCCGGGAGGCTTGATTTTGCTGCTCGAGCATTGATAGAGGGTCAAACGTTGTCGGTTTGACTTGAAATTTGGCATGGAGCCCTTTGGAGACATTCTGGAGTCATCCGTAGGCTTTGATCAAAGTTTTGGTGTCTTTGATGATGTTGCCGCCGGGAGCGCTCGTTTAGCTGTCGGAGCGGTGAAGTTGGGCCAAACGATGTCGGAATGACCCGAAACCTCCGGTGTACCCCTCTTTTAGCTGTCTTAAAGGATCTCTCAGTTTCTGTCTGATTCTGACAAAATCTGATGCTTGAAGTAGCCTTGCCTATTTTTAGCAGGATGCAGCTTCAGGAGGCTTCTCGATGTTGAGGAGACATATTGACTTTTTTGGTGTCAACAAATGCCCCCTCGAGGTACAGCGACGAGTAGCTTTTTGGAGTCGATGTGCCTCGAAGAGAAACTTGGAGGAAAGATTCCAACTTGACCAAGAGTCTTAGCAAAAAAAATTTTTTTTTTTAATAGCCTTCTGAGTTTCCAGGGGAATTTTATGGTAGTGAGAGGGATCACGTACCATCTCAAGGCAAAGTTTTGAAAATGACATGGGGTATTTGGATTTTGGGTTTTGGATTTTGGTTTTTGACCTTGTGACCTAACAAGCTGTATGTGGCAGGTTAGGGGGTCGGGGTTTGATTTTGATTTTGACCTTGTGACCCAACAAGCTGTATGTGGCAGGTTGGGGGGTCAGATTTGGTTTGTTGGTTTTGGATTTTGATTTTGGTTTTGGTCTTGTAACCTAACAAGCTGTATGTGGCGAGCTAGGGGACCGGATTTTGGTTTTGTGAAATGTCAATTTCAAGATTTTGGCTCAATTTGGTTCATGAGGTTGGATGGTTTAGTTTTTGGAAACTCATGGGACTTTCTCTTTTTTTTTTTCTTTTGAATGGTCCCATCAACTCAAAAGAGGCATGGGACTTTTTTTTTTTTTTTTGCTCTTTTCTTTTTTTGCTCTTGGTAAGAGGAATACTTTGACTAAAAGCCAATTTTAGTGCCTAGGTGGTCAAACCTGGCTCATATGGGCTAACCCATGGGACCTTAGGCTTTGGAGATGGCCTAGATCTCATATAGTGTCATATTTGTAAAGAATATCCAAAAATATCTCTTTTGTGTAGAGAATATCTAAAAATATCTTTACTTGGAGAGAATTTCTCAAGTTTTCTTTTTGTAGAAAGATTCTCTCAAAATATCTTTCTCTTTGGGAAAGTAGCTAAATTTTAGCACTTACCTCCTTTCTTTCTCTTTGTTTCCTCTTTTGGCTTGCTCTCTTCTATAAAAGCAAAGAGGGTTGGTGCTTTTGCTCCATTACTTTCTTTTTGCAAGAAATCTTCAAGAGTGCTCCCCAAGACAAAAAGTGCTTTCTCTTCTTCAAGGATCTCCAAGCTTTTCTTCTTCTTCTCCATCAATGGCTTCAAGTAAGTTTTCTTCCTCGTCAAGAATCTCCATTGTAGAAGTAGCTTCTTCATCATTTTTTTTCTTCTTTTTCTTTTCTTTTCTTTCTTCTTCTCTTTTTTTTTTCTTTTCTTTTCTTTTCTTTTCATGCACGTTTTTCTTTTTTTTTTTCGTGCTTCTCTTTATTTTTTTTCTTTCTTTTTTTCTCTTTTTTTTTCTTTTCAAGGTTTTCTCTTCTTTTTTTTTTTTTTTTTAAACCGTGTACTCTCTTTTTTTTTCTGTTTTTTTTTCCCACGCTGATTTCTCTTTTTTTTTTTTTAGCGTCTTTCTTTTCTCTCTTTTTTTTTGTTTTTTTTTTCTCTGGCTGTACGGACCTGACCGTACTGCCACGTGGCAGTGGGCCACGGCCTGTGGGCCAATTTTTTTTTTTTTTGTGCTAAGATTTTTTTTTCTCTCTCTCTTTCTTTTTCTTTTTCCTTGTTTGTTCACTATGATAATGAGGCTATGCAATTTCAATATGTATGCATTTTTTTTTTTGATGCATCAAGATAGAAGGCTAGAGTCTCTAGGTCAAGCCAACATGATTTTTGACTTGAACAAAGTTTGATTGGTTTTGACCAAATTGGGTTGGAATTGGTCAAACTTTGGTCAAGGTTTTCCTAGCATTTAATGCATGATGATATATTTTTGATGCATGAGTTTTGGTAAATAGATTTGGAAGTATGATGATGCATACCTGAAAATCTTTTACAAGTGTTGGGATTTTGAGCTCGCAGCGATGTTGAGCTCTTTCTTGGTCTTGCTGGATTTTGAGGAAGTTTTGCAATTTTTGGATTCTGAAGCTCGCAGCAATGTTGAGCTCTTTTCCAGATTTTGCGGAAGTTTGATGAGATTGGCTCGTTCTCGCGGCGACGTTGAGTTCAAGCCTTCTTTGAGAATTCTCCACTGACTATGAGCTCGCAGCGATGTTGAGCTCATTTTCAGGCTTCCTGTCTTTTTCGGATTATTTTCTTTTTCTTTGGAATTGCCTCGGAACCATGTCAAAATTTTGCTAGAATTTTAGTAGCAAAATTCTGTCATTTCGATGTTAATTGATCTTTTCTCTTCCATCTTTTGCAGGTAGTTCTTCTAGAACGAACAAAGGTAAAGGTCCTGTTACTGAGGCACCTCGTCGGTCTGCTAGATCTTCCAATGCGGCCTTTCAGCAGGCTTGGGAGAAGATTCAGTTTGTGGAGAAAAACTTGGAAGAATGCGATTCCCTCAATCGTGATGAGATGAGACAGCGATTGATCGCTCTCAAGGATGAGGAGTTCTATAAGATCATGGTAAGCAGCCGTCCCTGGGTTACGGACGATCAGAGCGTTGTGCTCAAGCCTACCTTCTTTTTCGGTGATGCAGTCCCCGACGACTTGACATACCAAAGGAGATGTTTTCAGTTCTCTTACACAGCAGATGGTGAGGAGATAACTATTTCTACCCGGTCGTCTTTTGATCGGACCATCTCGATCCTGAGCCTTTCTCCCATGTGCCCTAAGAGGGAAGATCCTCCGAGTTGGGTGAAGAGGGCCAGTGTGATCAAGACCGGGGTTTTTGTTGGTGGACCTTCCGGTTTTGCAGAGAAGCCACCTGTCCGTATGGACGTGTTGATGCCAGCCAGTGGCCACCAAGGTTCTGATCATCCATCGATCGATTTGAGACTGGTGGGCCTTGGCGTTTTTCGGGGTGACGGCAGCAATTGGGTGAAGCCTTTTCGACTCCGTGGCCGTTTCAGTGCTGACTCGAGCTGGGAGTCATGGACTGATCACACCTTGAGGATTGGTGAGGCCGTTTTTCGGGAGGCCGAGATTTTTGACGCGGTTCGCGCTTTTCGGCAAACCATCGTTTTCTCCGATAAGACTTTCATGGCCATGCTGGAGTCATTCCTTCCACAAACCAACACCTTCATTGTGACGAATGGTGAGATTGGTTTTTCTTTGAAGGAACTGAGCACCATCACCGGATTGCCTATCCTCGGCAAACTCTATGAGGAGTTTATGCCTATTGACAGCGTCCTTGAGGAGCAATCTGAGGAGTTTAGGCTTGTGTACTTTCAGCTCGTCGCCTTCTACGATTTTTTGAAGGAGGAGGGCTCGAAAGTTAGATGCAGCAGTTGGAGGAGTTGCAGCTCCAACTTTTTTGATAGCGGGGATTCTTCTGATGGCATGACCCAGGATGTTAAGGCTAAAGCATCAAGTTTGAAGAAAATCGCTGCTATGCGAGAAGATTTGAAGAAGTTCTTCGCAAGCACAGATGCCATTTGTCCTGACATTGCGTTGCGGAGAGATCTCGCTGTTTACCTTACTTACTGGCTGGGTAAGGCTGTTTTTGCTAGAGGAGATGGAACGCACATCAGGCCGCACTGTATTTTTCCGGCTTGTCAGATGGCGTTTGGAGAGCGGCTGGCTTTGGTACCTGCTCTTTACTTCTATTTGTGTACCGAACTGCAGGCTACTGCTTTCCTGGTTTGGCTTGGGCTTCCCATGAACAGGGTATTTTCTGCCCACATCTTCTATTCGTGGTATGTATACCACTGTCCTAGCTTCCATCGTTTGGGAGTTGCACAGGACGAAGATCCCTTTATGATTCGTTTGGCTAGAGGGACAGCCGTTCACGAATCACTTTTATCTGCCCGTTTAAGGATCCTACGAATTAGGGACGTCGAGATTGGGCAGTCTTCAGTGAAGCTTTCTCCGGGCTTGCGGAAGAAGGCTTTTGACTTTGGTGTCTCCTGTGATTCGACCAGGGCAGGGTCGGGAAGACACTATGCTTTGACGGACGCGGAGAAGAGGTGGCTCTTCAACATACGGGTTGGTACGATGGTGTACCGCAGACATCTTTTCGTCGACATCCAACCGTATGTCCCTTCGCGTTTTGCGTTGCAACTTGGCTTCTCTCAAGGCGTTGTTGGAGCACCTTCGAGTATGGTGAAGCGTTTTGGAGGTCTGCAAGATGGGAGAAATGCATGGGCTTTTTATAACGCCGAGGATATTACCGCCATGATTTCTTATCCTGAGCTGCCCACCTTCCGGACTGCTGGCTGCACGAAGTGGTTCGTGGAGGGCTTTTCAGTGTACCGGGGGCTTTCCAAGAAAGAGCTCGATATTAAGCAATCTCCTGGGAAGAGTCTTGGCAAATCGGATGGTGTCCGTCGGGAGGAAGTTTTGGCCTTCCTTTCTGGAGAGAAGCATAAGATAGGCTATCTCAACGGGCATGATATCATCAGATCAGGAGCTGCACAAGGGATTCCTGGTGAGGTCTTGAGGCAGCTGGAAGAGGAGGAGGCTGAGATCGATGCTATGATTCAGGCAGAGCATACGAAGGCTTCCATGGAGTCTACTGAGAAAAGTAGACCATCCAGTGAGGACTCTTATGAGAGGCCTGATGTTGATAGTGTGGCAGGATTGTAGAGCAGATTGACCCGCCAAGGCAAGAGGAGGAGAGGACAACGCCGTAACATGAGACGGCACGATAGTCCTTCTGATCTTGAAGTTCCTCTCACCATTGCTGAGGAGGTGTCTGAGGATGCTGACGAGCCTCCGGAGAAGAGAAGCAGAGAAGAGGAGATAGCTGGTATGATCCCCTTTCTTTCCTTTTGTTTCTTCCTTCCCTTTTTTTTGTGAAAGATTTTGTTTTGATCCGCTGCTTCTTTTTTTTTAGCAGAGGATGATGACCTGGTGATGCCTGAGGTTCCTGCCGATGAGGCGATGACGGATCCAGTCGTGGCATCTGAGGAAGAGCCCAGGGACTCTGGAGTGGTTCCAGAACCTTCACCTGGTATGATTTGCTTTGGCTTTTGCTTTTTTGTCTTCTTTTGCTGTCATTTGCTAACATGTAGCTGACTTGCCAGAGGATTCCGACGATTTCGAGCCATCCATGGACGCAACTTTTGACGATGCTTCGGATGAGCTCAAAGAGGCAGAGAGTACTCCGCCGATCGTCGAAGCAGGTATACTTGCAATAATAATCTTGATATATTTTTGACAAGATTATATTCATACCTTTTTGTCTTTTTCTTTTTTTCTTTGACAGATTGTGAAGCAGTAGGAGAGATTCCTCCGTCTTCCTCAGAGCCAGAACAGGGGATACCTGCGGCTGATGCAGAAGTAGGGGCTTCTTCCACTTTCAATGAGTCAGCTTCTTCCGTTGGAAAGAGTTTATTGATTACTCTTCCAATGGAGCATGACGTGGGCAGTCGAGCACCAGAGCATGGCGAATCCTCATCTGCACCGCACCTTCAGTATGCAAGGAAGGTGTTGAAGACTGTCTTGAGCTCATGGGTTGAGACTCTTTCTTCAGGTCATTTGGAAGCTGGTTTTGGCATGATCAAGCATGTGCAGGACATCCTCGCTGATAGCAAAGAAGTCGGTCTGGACATTGCAAGTGCCAAGGATTTTGTTGAGGAGATCATCACCTTGGGGAACAAATGGACTGAGACCAAGAGTTTCCCAGATGGTGACTTCTTTGATGAGATGTTCTTAAAACCTTCCAGCAAAGTCAAAGCTGAGCTGACGGAGGTCACGAAGACTCGGAGGCAGATCGTTCGGGAGAAGAACGTTACCGAGTTATCCATCATGGGGCTGAAGCAAGACTTGGACCGCCTTGAAAAGGAGGTCGTTGAGGCTAGGCAACATCTTGATCTTTTAGAGGAAGAGGCTGCTGCAAAATGGACAGCCATTGTGGAGGCTCGTGACAAGGAGGGGACTCTCACTCGCCAGGTTGAGGAAGCTGAAGGTAATGTCCGGAGGAAGACTCAGGAGCATGAGCAGTGGCAGGTCCTCTGGGAATAACTTCCTCGTGCTGCAGATGGGTCACGGCATTCGGCCGCGTTTTATGGGTTCATTTTGAAGGAGCG
Source organism: Umbellularia californica (assembly GCA_028538565.1). Taxonomy (NCBI): domain Eukaryota; kingdom Viridiplantae; phylum Streptophyta; class Magnoliopsida; order Laurales; family Lauraceae; genus Umbellularia; species Umbellularia californica. The sequence goes on from JAPQWN010000007.1 coordinate 59,404,057, forward strand.
TGGCCTAAAAACTTTGGAAGTTAAGGCCAAGGGTCTACTTGAGGAGTTGAACCTTTGGTTGAAAATCATGTAGGATTGAACTCCTGAGTTGTAACAAACTCTTTTTCCTTTTTTTTTTTTTTTTTTTTGGGTACCTCCATGTATAAAGAATCATTTTTTTTTTTATGAAAACAATTTTGAGCAAAAGTTTGATGGGAATGTTTGTTTAAGGATTTGATCAAAAGGTTGTCATTTTGTGAAAATCTTTTGTCAAAGGGTTGTTTTGGGCATGAAAGCCAATTTTGTGGCGAAAAGCCTTGTTTTTGATGGTTTGAAAACCAAAATTTGGATGGCGAGAAAGCCTAATTTTGTGCGTAAGAGCCAAAATTTGTTTTGCGGCATGGGAGCCAAAATTTTTGGATGGCGTGAAAGCCGAATTTTAGAATGGCATAGAAGCCGAATTTTGTTTTGTTTGTCTTGGCATTTATAGCCGAATTTTGGCATTTATAGCCAGATTTTGGCGTTTATAGTCGATTTTTTTTTGTTTTGTTTTGGCATTTATAGCCGAATTTTGGCGTTTATAGCCGAATTTTGAGATGGCATGAGAGCCAAAAATTTTGTTTGTGGCATGAGAGCCGATTTTGAGATGGCATGAAAGCCGATTTTGGCGTTTATAGCCGAAAAATTTTGTTTTTGGCATTTATAGCCGAATTTTGGCATTTATAGCCGGATTTTGGCATTTATAGCCGGATTTGGCGTTTATAGCCGAGTTTTGGCGTTTATAGCCAGATTTTGGCGTTTATAGCCGAGTTTTTTGAAAACCAAGTTTTGTTTTATTGGCATGAAAGCCGATTTTGGCGTTTATAGCCGAAAAAAATTTTGTTTTTGGCATTTATAGCCGAATTTTGGCATTTATAGCCGTATTTTGGCGTTTATGGCCGAGTTCTGGTTTTCAAAATGCAGGTATCGACTAAATGTCGCCTCCCCGCTGAATGGTCTTACAAGTATTGATGGAATGTCGCTTCCTTGCTCATTCGGTTTTGCGAGTATTGATGGAATGTCACTTCCTCGCGGGTTAGGTTTTGCGAGTATCGATGGAATGTCGCTTCCTCGCGAATTGGGGTGCAAATATCAACTAAGCGTTGCTTCCCTGCTTTTCCCAAAACTTTTGATTTTGCTGGTACTGACTTGATGTCGTTTCTCCGCGATTTTTGAAATTTGAGGTTTTCTCGAACCATTTGAAATTTGGGCTGTGGATAGCAACTGGTATGTTGCATCTCCACGATTTTTGAAATTTGGGTTGTGGATATCAACTGGTTTGTTGCTTCTCCACGATTTTTGAAATTTGCAAGTATCGAATGGGGTTCGTTTCCTTGAGATTTTTGGGTTTTGGAAGTATCGAATGGGGTTCGCATCCTTCCGATTTTTGGGTTTTGGAAGTATCGAATGGGGTTCGCATCCTTCCGGTTTCTAAATACCAAAATTTTTGTTTAAAGACACGAAGGTCATAAATTTTGACTTAAAACCATTTTGGTTGTAAAAGCCGAGGCGGTCTAGGGTGAAAATTCCTAAGTCCCGATTTTTGTTTCAAACCATGAATTTTGGGTTCAAAGATCGAAATTTTGGTCAAGTCTGGGAAGAGGCTCCTAAACTTGGATTTTTGGATTTGATTTTTCTTTTGAACAATGAAACGATGAAAGTAAGCATTGTTTTGAGAGATAGTTTTTTTTTTGAAACTTCAACATAAAGATGAAAATTTCAAAAGGGGTGGGTTTGATGAGCAAGTACCTTGGAAATACGCTTTAGCCATGTAGATATTGCTCTGACCCGTTTGAGGAAGTCTTCAAGGGTAGTACTGCTTCAAGAACTTGCCGTTGATGGGTAGCATACATCTGTTTCCTTCCATGTTTAGAAGAGCGTATGCACCGTTGGAGAAGACTTTGTCGATGACGAAGGGTCCCTCCCATTTTGGTTCGAATTTGCCTTTGGATTTGTGGGCAAAGACTATGGGTCTTTTTACTGCAAGAACCAAGTCACCCTTTTTGTAGGCGCGTTGCCTGACCTTTTTGTCGAAAGATCCTGCCATGCGTGCTTGGTACAACTCAATGCTTTGTAGAGCTTCGAGTCGTCTTTCATCGAGATTATCCAGCTCTTGGAGTCTCATTTTGACATTGCTTTCTTGCGTCATGTCATCTTGCAAAGATACCCTTAAGGAAGGAATTTGTACTTCCAAAGGGACAACAGCTTCGCATCCATAGACCAAAGAGAATGGTGTGCTATGGGTTGGTCCTCGAACGGTGGTTCGATAGGCCCACAAAGCTTCTAGTAGTTTGTCGCCCCAGTCTCTTTTGTGACTAGAGACCATTTTCTTGAGAATTTTGCAGAGCGTCTTGTTGAAGGCTTCTGCTAGTCCATTCGCTGCTGGATTATATGGAGTTGAAGGACAACTTTGAATTTTGTACTTGTCGCAGAACCTGTAGAATCTGTGATCCCGGAATTGTGGTCCGTTATCATGGACGAATCTTTTAGGTATGCCGAAGCGACAAATAATGTTGGTGCGCAAGAACTGAAGGACTGATGAAGTCTTCATTTCGCTGAGTGCAAATGCTTCTGACCATTTGGAGAAATAATTCGTAGCGGCGAACATGAAGCGATGGCCTTTGCTTGATGGGGGAGAAATAGGACCTATGATGTCCATACCCCAGGCTTCGAAAGGCCATGAGATTGCTGTTGGATGTAGCCATTCTGGAGGCATGTGGACATAATCTCTGTGAATCTGGCATTTTTGGCAGCGCTTGGCAAATTGGATTGCATCAGCTACCATGGTAGGCCAATAATAACCTAGCCTTTTTATCTGGTTGTAGAGCTTAGGGCCAGCCTGATGGGCTCCACAAAGACCATCATGTACTTCTTTGAGAGTTTCCTCAGCCTCTTGTTGTGATAAGCAGCGTAGGAGTACTCCGTTGAAGGATTTTCTGTAAAGTGCTTTTGAAGGTATATCCAAATGAAAGTTTGGGGCTCGTCTTTGGATGCTTACCCGCTCTTTTGGATCTTCAGATAGTATTCCGAACATGATATAATCAATGAACGGATCTCTCCAGTTGCCAATCGGAGGTTTGAGGATGGACATCCGACTTCCAACCACTTGGTGGCATTCAGCAACTGCTTAGTGTGTATTGAGAGGAGGGAAAATCCTTCTTCGACACACTGTGACTTGCATGTTTTCCCCTTCTTGGATTGCCATGGATGCGGCAAGTCCAGCCAGGGCATTTGCACGGATGTTTTCACCTCTGAGGATGTGGGTGATATGGCAGATGTTAAATTTTTGTTGAAGCGACTGCGCCTTATTGTAGTAAGGTAGCAAATCAGGCTTCCTGACTTCATATTTTTTATTCATCTGGTTGACGACCAGTTGAGAGTCTCCGAAAGCTTCCAGCGTGGTGATTCCGGATTCGAAGGCGAGTTCCAATCCTACAATCAGGGCTTGGTACTCAGCTGTATTGTTTGAACGTGGTTCCAGTCGCGAGAAGGCGTGTGGAATCATGTATTTGTCGGGACTGACAAAGAGGATGCCAATTCCAGATATTTGCTTTTTCTTTTCATTTGTCTTGGTTGCACTGTCAATGTACATGTCCCAGGAAGCATTTGATAAGGAAGTTTCTACATTGTAGACAAAGTCGTCTGGGAGATCATCCCTGAGTGGAGAATCTTTAGGCAATGGATGCTCTGCGAGGAAGTCTGCTAGAGCTTGGCCTTTGATTGCTTTTTGTGGTACATACCTAATATCAAGTTATGATAGAAGAATGGACCATTTTGCCAGTCGGGCATTGAGAGAACCTGCTTTTGTGACAAGGACCTTTAGGAGGTTAATCCTCGAAATCAGGTAGACTGTGTTCGACAGCAGATAGTGACGCAGCTTTTGTACAGCGAACATTACTGCAAGGCATTCTTTTTCGACTGGGGAGTAGCGATGCTCTGCACCTACCATCATGCGGCTAAGGTAATATAGAGCAGCTTCTTTTCCGTCGTTGTTTTCTTGTGCGAGCAGAGCACCCAAAGAGTGGTCGAGAGCTCTTGTGTACAAGATAAATGGTTTTCCAGTTGTGGGGGCAACCAGCACTGGAGGTTTGATGAGGTATGCTTTGATGCCTTGAAATGCATTTTCACATTCAGCATCCCAGACAAAGTCCACGCCTTTCTTCATCAGGCGAGAGAATGGACGGCATTTCCCTGATAGATTGGAGATGAACCGTCGGATGTAGGCCAGCCTTCCTTGAAACCCTTTTAATTCTCTTAGGGTTCTGGGAGACGGCATTTTCAGGATAGCCTTGACTTTGGTGGGGTCAAGTTTTATTCCAGCTTTCTGTACTATGAATCCGAGAAACTTACCCGATGAGATACCGAAGAAGCACTTTAGTGGATTCATCCGCAATTTGTGTTTGCGAAGTCGGAGGAAGACTTCTTGAAGATCATTAAGATGGTCTTCTTTTCTTCTGCTTTTTATGGCGAGGTCGTCAACATAGCATTCGACCGTCTTGTGCTGCATATCTTGGAATATTTTCATCATAGCCCTCTGATATGTTGCACCTGCATTTTTTAGACCAAACGGCATGACAGTGTAGCAATACACGCCGAATGGTGTCCGAAAGGATGTATGGCTTTCATCTTCAGGATGCATTTTTATCTGATTGTAGCCAGAGAATCCATCCATGAATGTCATTCGCTCGAACCTATAGGTGTTATCAATCATCACCTCTGGTATGGGGAGCGGGAATTCATCTTTAGGACATGCATTATTTAGGTCTCTGTAGTCGATACAGACCCTTATCTGCCCATTTTTCTTTGTCACGGGGACAATGTTGGCCAACCATTCAGGATGCTGTTCCTCGCGGATGAAGCCAACGTTTTTGAGTTTCTGAACTTCTTGTTCAATTTTGTCCATCACGTCGGGACGGAATCTTCTTTGGCCTTGTTTGATAGGCTTGATTTCTTTTTGCAAGTTGAACTTGTGGACTGCTACTTTGGGATCCAAGCTAGGCATTTCGGCATAAGACCATGTAAAGCAATCAACGAACTCACGAAGAAAAGAGATATACTCGGGTAACTCATCATCCTTTATATTCTTGCTTATGAATACAGGACGTGGGTTATCAGGTGTTCCCAAGTCTATCTTTTGAACAGGGTCTTCTGTCGGAAGGTTTGAATGTGGTTCCTCCACAGTATTTTCGGAGGCTTCCAACTCAACGAGACCTTCTGGAGTGCCAGAGAAATTTTCAGACTAAGGCTCTGTTTCTGTCCATGAATCTTCTTGATCAGCATCCTTCTCAATGCTATCCTTCTCAAGGCTTGCAATGAGATGGTCCCAATCATTTGCCGGAATTGGGTTGAAGTAAGGTACTTCTTTTGGAGACGATGATTCTTCTGGGACAGAGAACCGCTCGTCTACGTCATCGGGTAATTCCTCTTTATTATCAGAGAAATTATACCAATTGGAGGAGCTTTCTGGATTTTTGACGAGTAACTCCTCAAAGAAATATCCAGGGATCTCGATGTCTTCATGAGATGTTGAGGCTTGGTCGGTAAAGCGACTTTGCAGCCATGGTGTCAACTGTCTCATAGGAGCGATAGGATCATACCCCAACCCATATGAAGACTTGCCTTTTTGAAGGTGGATTTTCCAATCTTCTAGTTGACTTTTGGTCAGGGTGGGTTCCAATGGTGTAAGAATACCACGGTCACCTCCCAAAACAGTCGGATTTTGAGTGTTGTAGCCCATTTTCTTCATGATAGATTGTGCCTTTGGACTATACAGGGATAGCTGAGGCATACCTTCGTTTTGGAAAGGTGCAAGCAGAGAGTTCAGTGGAGATGCTCCCGACCTGTGGAAGAAGATTATTTTTTCTTCTGACGAAGTTGTCGGGATAACAAAGGAGGCAGACGTAGGATCTTCTATGTCTGCAAGTGTCTCCAATAGAGTGAGAGTGAGCTGATCTTGCTGAGTATCAGCTTGGCTTGATGCTGTGTCATCTTTTGACTCTGACTCTGAGTCTGTGTCATGCATAATAGACACAAAGGAGACAGTGAACTTGCCCCCAGTCTTTTGTTTTGTCTTCTTTGCTTTGGTAGTGATTACCAAAGGCTTTGGAGATTTGAAGGAGACGACGAAGGGAGCTTGGCCGCTTACTTCGAGTTTGGCGGAGGGTTTGTTTTCCTCCGATGATTGTTGAGGAGCCTTGCCTTTATCTTTCTGGAGACTGTCGACAAAGCGAATTGTTTTTTCCTCCTGTTTTTCTTTTCCATCTTTATACATTTGAGCATCTGCAAAATGGACATCTCTGCCTTTGAAGGGCTTTTTGTCTGCAAACACTCGATGTATCAAGCCATCGTTGCCAACGAACTTGATGCGCTGATGTAGAGTTGAAGGGACGACACCATTCTCATGTATCCAGGGGCGTCCTAGGCGTATATTGTAGTATGAAGGGGTCCTTATTGCATACACAGTGACTTCAGAAATAAGATCACCGATTTGCAATTTGAATCTGATTTTGCCGATAGGCCTTTGAGCGCTCCCGTCATATCCGAAAATGGATACGGACGTGTGACTCAGTTTGCTAGGTGGGATGCCCAGCTCTTCGAGTGCCGAAGTAGAAATGAGATTGAGTGTAGAACCTGGATCGATCTAAACTCTGTGTACTGGCATTTCTTTGACGTACCCCGTAAAGTACAAGGGTCGGTTGTGCTTTGTTTCGCCTAGGAGGAGGTCATCCTTGTCGAAGGCAATTGTTGCACTTGCTGCTTTTTGTACCGAGAGGCATTCATTGCTTGATCCCTCAGTTTTCTTCTTTTCTCCCTTTGAGGGAGTATTTGATTTTTTGACCCTATAGTCCATTTCAATTTGTAGGACTTGTGGGGCATGTTTGTCGACATCCGCATTCAGCCTTTGCAATTCTGAAATGAGACTAACACGAGTTTGTGGAGACATTCGTAATAGATTAAGGATGTGCAGACGTGCAGGTATGTGTTTGAAGTGCTCAATCAAGTCGTACTTGAAAGCCTCCTTCGCGCCTGCATTTTCATTATTATTGCCACTTGGGGCGCTTACAACTTGCTTTCCTGAAGGATTTACATAAGAAGAAGAGGGTTGATTGTAATTTTTGTGGAAATCCCGGCCAGAACGGGTACCTCTACCAACTTCAAGAGCCTCTAGAGAAGGGTCTTCTTTTGGAAGATCGTTCTCAGGATCAAGAGGTTGATCCTTTGCTGAGGACGTCTCTGTAACAACATTGGCGTCTTCAGTGATTGTGTTGCACGGAGCAATTTCCGGGAACAAGTCCTGAACAGTAGCCGGCAACTTTTCTTTATTAGCCCAGACATTGCCCGTGAGATCGGGTATCTGGGACCAATTGACTGAGTTTTCATTGAAGAAGATTTCATTGGCAGAAGTTTCTTTAAGATGATCAATCGGGAGTGGCTTGAGTTCCGATGTCACGCTTCAGGAGACGAAGGTTGAGAGGATGTTATCTCAGTGGAAGTCACCTGAGAGGATGTAGCTCCGAAAGATACGCTACCGGTTGGGGAGTACGTGTCTTCGGAAGCTTCAGAGGCACTGTCGTCCTGAGCTATTGCATTGCAGGTTATCCTGACAGGAGATGCCCCCAGTGTAGACTGTTGGGAATCGGACTCATCCTCGGATGTGAGAGGATCATTGATCCAACAGTTTTCTCCATTTTCAGGAGTTAAGAGAGAAAGTTCCCGCTGATTTTCAGGGACTTTCGGTTCTGGGTCATGACAAAGATTGATGCGATCCTGCTCCTGCTCTATGGCAAGATGTTGCAAGATTCTTGCATATTCTTCAAGATCAGGCATGGGAGCCAAATCTTCTTCGTCATTTGCTCCTTGTGGTTCGCCAATGTTGGGTTCCACAGGAGCATTGTTTGGTGCTGGATCGACAACGTTTTCTTGAACAGGGTCTTGGTCTTCTTCATCATCAGACCAAGATCCTTGTGGCTGCAATGGGTTATACCAGATTACTGGCATAAGATGAGACTCGGAAATCCATTCCTCGTCGGAGAGGTATTCTCCTGTTTCAAGGGATTCTTCCCACTCATCGATATCACTGGCAGTATCACTGGACTCGTATCCGTTCATGGAGAATCCAACTACTGAGTTGCAAGAGTATGATGCCCCTTGCACAGTTTCATTTTTGTATAGAGGTGGCATGAAATCATCAAGAGTGAATTTTCTTACCGCCTTGGAGGTTTTGGGAAGAGATTCTTCCATCATCCCTAGTGAAGCAGTGGAAGAAGTTTCTGCTTTTTCAAGGACTTCTTGTTTTGGTTGAGACTTCTGCTGCTGTTTGAGCTTGCGGAGCTGTCTCTTGGCTTGCCTTTGCTACTGAGCAGTCGGCTTTGTTTTGACGATCTCCCAATTTTCATCATCTAGGAGATCGGGATGCACCCATATAGGTTGTCCATCTGGTGTTGGATAGGGAACCAATTCTTGGGACGCTTGAGCCATTTTTATCACCTTGAATGAAGTAGTGATTTTCTCCTTCGGTGACTTTGAAGTTTGCCGACATGACACCATGTTGACAGAGGCGGGGCCATAGTTTTTATCAAAGGTTATGACTCCATTTTTCCACATCTCATTGATCTTCTCTCTCACAACGAAGCATTGATTGAGAGGATGTGAGATCATCTGATGGTATGAACAGTATCGGGGATCATTGGTTTTGCCAACATCTCCCGGTCTTTTGGGCTCTGGCAAAATGAGTTTGCCATTTGCTAGGAGAGCCTCAAAGATTTTTTCAACGTCTTCATCGAACGGATATTTCTTTTCTACACGTTCTTTGAAGGCATCAGAGAGTTCAGGCTTTTACCTGCAGTTTTGTTTTCAGGTTTCTTTGGCTGCTGAGGAGCTGACTTAGTCTGCACATTGAGAACCTCCTTTTTCTTTGGTTTTGAGGTTGTAACAGCAGTCGGCTCTTTCTTTGATGATTTCTGACTGTTGAGGTCTTTGATCACCATTTTAGCTTCCATGGAAGCTTCGAGGAGTTCCCCCAGGTTCTTTGATTTGTTGCCGATGATCATGGAGCGGATTTTTGCTCTCATATTGTTACGGCAGATGTCGACTAGCGATGCTTATGGCAGCACATCTGAGCATTTGTACGCCATTGCCTTCCATTTGTGAATGAAGTCGTATGTTGACTCATTCTCTCCCTGTTTTAGGCTGCAGAGTTGAGCCATAGTAACAGGATGATCCTCACCTTGGAAGTGGGTCAGGAAGCGTGTCTCCAGCATAGCCCAGTTCTGGATAGAGTTCTCCGGCAGAGTGGAGTACTAATCAAAGGCTGTACCTTTTAGGGTACTTGCGAAGAGACGAATCTTTAGGGCATCTTGATCCGCAATAGCTCCTGTCAGGATCTTGAAGTGGATGACATGCTGTCTGGCTGAACCTTTCCCAGTATATGTCTGGAGAGTAGGTTGTTTGAATTTTGCAGGGAACGGAACCGAGTCCATCATTAGAGGGTAGGGTGGCTTGATCCCATGTTGCTTCAATGTATCCTCTTCTTTTGCTTTTGCGAGGATATCGTCCACGTCTTTTCTGGTAAGGGCGCGAGATTCATTGTTTTCTGCATTGCCCTCGTCATCTTCATGATTCGGAGGGGTTTCTTTGTTAGGTGGTGGACGCTGTAGAGTGAGAATCAAATTTTCCATCAGAGTCTCAATTCTCTGTTGTCCTTGCTCCAACTGCTGGATGCGTGCAGTTACGTCATCATGCGGTGGAGGCTGCTCAGAACTTGTAGCCAAGACGTTCATCCCTCAGGATTCGAACGAAGAAATCGTCTTGGTGACTGAGCTGGGGCTCATTCTTCTGGATGAAGAATCTGAGGAGTGGTTACTCCGATGTCCTTGGCTTGGAGGAGTGGAAGATTCCTCCAGATGTGTTCGTGTCCGAGAGACGCTGCGAGTCACCGGATGTCTAACACTAATTTTGGTTGCTGACTTCTGGCGTTTTCTGGTTTTGCCAACCATATGAACAGCAATGAATTGGTCGGGTCTTTCTTTTTCGACCCATTTCTTTGTGACGTGGAGAGTAGAACGCTGGGTTCTTTGTTTCTCGAGTCTCTTTTTTCGATATGCGGTGCAACGACGCATACGACTAGCAATTTGAGCTTCAGTCAGCTCTGGCTGGGCTCTGGCGATGAAGGACGTAGTCCCTTGTGCGCAGCAGCCGAGTTTGTCTTCTTTGAAGCTTGGCAAGGACAGAATCTGGACGCGGTCCTTTGTCTGTCGCAATGAAGACTTGAATTTTGCGAGCTCGGCCCCTGTTGAGATGAAGGGTCGATTCGCGGGAGTGCAGGCTTCAGCATGTTTTTGCATTGGCCTAACGATGCAGGATTTGATTTTGGGCTTGTAGGAGCAAGCCGGCTCATGATGATTTTGTTTATTTTTTGGGTGGAGGGTAGGTTTCTCCTCTTTCATGTAAGAGAGAGGGTAGAACTGATTCTCCTTGAGAGGGGCCAGGTATGCTGGCTTTGCAGATGTTTGGGACCTCCGTTGTTTTGGCGAAGATCTCAGGGACCAGGTTATGGTGTAAACCTGGTTTCTTGTGGGTTGAGGCTTCGTGGGAACGCCACGGGCTTCAGGCTTCTTGGTGTTCGCCCTTGGTGCCATTTTAGTGACACGTTGTGGGGCGGTTTTCTGCTTCTTGGCAGGTACAGTGTCTTCTGCGGGAAGTGGGAATGGTCCCAGTGATCCGAAGACGATGGTTCGGGGAGTTGAAGTTGACCCGGTGTTTGGGGAGTTGTCGAGAGAGATGACGCTTCGGCAACTAGCAAGGTGCTTATGCTTGTTTTGCTTATCTTGAAGCATAAGCTGGTACTTGTTCTCATCGAAAGTGATGGTCAATGAAGCTGTCATTGTTAGTTTTGGAAAACTTCTGAAACAAGACCGAATCCATTAGTAATCACAAGAATATGGTGATCGTAAATGGAGAACAACTATGGTTTTGTCTTTTCAAATCACTTGAGGGGACATGGCCCAACCCAAGGACGATGAAGAAGGCAAAAAGCCATAGAGGATACAATTGTTCTAAAATGCAAGTATGGTAGGCTCAGAGTGAGCGTTCCAGTGACTGCTAGAAGCAATTGTAGACCTTAATTCAAATTACCGAGAAGCAAGGCTCACTCGAGGTAAAATGATATAAGGTTGGAGATACAAATGTGTCGGTCGCGAATACAGTAGACCCGAAAGGGCGTATTAGCACCGCTAGGCACAAATGTTGCAAATCGCATCCTTGGGAAGGACACGAGATGGGATTTTTTTGAAAGGTCAAATTTGGATTCATAAAGGAGAGCAAATGGTATTCCAATCCGAACAAAGGCTCAACATTTCTGCGAGCGCTAAACATGGTTTAAAATCTCGGTCTCGGTCGCGGTATCGGCCGGGCCGAAAAACCGATATGATATCGGTATCGGTCGCGGATATCGGTCCGTCGCGGTCGTCGCGGTGTGAATTTCTTTTTAATCCAAAAAAATTTGCAAAAATATCCAAAAAATCCAGAATATTAGAAAATGCTGGAATACAATATTTTTTTCCATTAGTAACAACAATAAATCAAAATCTCGGTCACCTTAAGTTATGAGTCCTGTTTGTGTCGTAGTTCGCTATCTTTTTTAGTATTTCATATAATGCAACCATTATTGATGCTCATGATCAATTTATTAGTGTAAAATATAAGAAAATAAAGATAACATATCAATCATCATTTAATGCTAACTCAATCATCAAATAAGTTGTGAAATTCAAGACCCTGAAGATGACACATTAAAATCAGAAACATAATAGTGAGATAGATAAATCATAATGTACTTGGGCATCAAAATGTTCATGATTCACCTGAAATTAGAGGGGACTAGTACTAGGGAGAGATTGATGAGTATGAGTGTATGACAGATTGACAACCTAATTCCAAGTGGAATGTCGCCCTGGCTCGATATCATCATCATCATCATTTCTTCGGTATTGGCTAAAAAGATATGCTCCATACTGTTGCGCAGCACTACCATAACCATGACCATATTCATATTGTTCTTGATAACCATGACCATACAGTGATCATGAATCATTAAAAGAACATATTTATGATGAAATCCCCAAAAAATGATATATTATAATTCAAATATTAAAAAATCCGAAAATAAAATAATTAAAATAAAAATCTAAATCATGTTTATGAGTCTATGACTATGAGTAGATGTAGATCTATCATCTACACACTATTAATAAGCATTTGGTATCACAAATATTCTAACAAGTTACAAGTAACAACAATTATTTTTAAGAAATTTTTTTAATAAAATCATTTTCAAAATCCTAAATACATAGATCTAGCATAAAAGTTTGTAAATCAATCATTTATATACCATACAATGATCATGAATCATTAAAAGAACATAGTTATGATGAAATCCCCAAAAAATGATATATAATAATTCAAATATCAAAAAATAAAAAAATAAAAAAAATCATTTTATATCATCTCGGCCGATATTTTAAAAATAAAAAAAATCATTTTATATCATCTCGGCCGATATTTTGAAAATATCGGCCGAGATATCGGTTCACAGTGAGATCATCTCATCTCGGCCGATATATCGGGATTTTTTGGGGATATTTACCTGAATCCGATATCTCAGTGAGATATCGGTTCGGTATTGGCCGATACCGAGTCATATCGGCCGATATGACTCGGTAGCGGCCGAGATTTTAAACCATGGCGCTAAATTCAGAAGGGAAGGAACCATAATTTCTCGGATGTGAATCCAGACGTGACGGAAGTTTTTTTTTTGAAAGGTCAAGATTGAATTCATCGAAGAGAGCAAATGGTGTTCCATTCCGAACAAGGCTCAACATTTCTGCGAGCGCTAAATCCGAAAGGGAAAGAACCAAGATTTCTCAACTCTGAATTCAAAGTGACAGAAGTTTTTTTTTTTTTTTTTTTTAAGGATTTTTTTTTTAGAGAATTTTTTTTGAAAGGTGCACATAGATTTCCAATTCGATCTTATGAAACCTTAGTAGATAGATCAGCCCCCAGGTAATGGTAGGATTACTTAATGAACCCGTTTGGAGGACCCCTGCCTCGAACAGTCTAGCAGTCTCCACACTCTGGACAAGGCTTTTCTTACATCCACTTTGGTCAAAGAATGCAACTGGTGGAACCTTAGTGTTTTTTTTTTTTTTAAATCCCTTTTTTTTTGAAAGGTTTTTTATAAACTCATTAAAGAGAACGAATGGTGTTCCAATCCGAACAAAGGCTCAACATTTCTGCAAGCACTAAATTCGAAGGGAATGAACCAAGGTTTCTCAAATTTGAATGCAAAAGAGAGAAAGCTAAATTTTTTTTTTTGAATTTATAATTTTTTTTTTGAAATCCCAATTGGACTCATCAAAGAGAAAAGATGGCCCAATCCCCGATATGAACGATAGCTGCGAATATTTCTGTGAGCTATCGAGTTCAAGGAGGAGAGGATCAAAATTTCTCAAAGTTGAATCTTGAGAAAGAGAGATCGTTTTTTTTTTTTTTTTTTTTGAAAGAGTTTGAAATGAAGGTGTTTTTTTTTCGAAATCCCAATTGGACTCATCAAAGAGAAAAGATGGCCCAATCCCCGATATGAGCGATAGCTGTGAACATTTCTGTGAGCTATCAAGTTCGAAGAGGAGATGATCAAAATTTCTCAAAGTTGAATCTAAGAAAAGAAATCAGATTTGTTTTTTTTTTTTTTGAAGTGAGAAAGAACAATTGAAATCCCATCTCATTTTTTTTTTTTTAGATGCAAGATGCAACATAGGCCACCAACTAGAAAGGAGCCAAGTGATCAAAGCATCACGTTCTCAAGTCAACGGGTCCCACCGGGTGTGCCAACTTGATAGACCCGAAAGAAAAAGGGGGAATCTTCCGTCCTCTCCCTCCGCACCCCGGGGGCTGACCTGGGTCTCGGCGGAGGAGGGAAGATCTCGGGCATCAACATTTTTGTACGGGTATGCCAGATTTACTTTCTACTTGGAATTTGGAATAGTGATAATCCGGAGATTCACCTTCACAAGTGGAAAGGAAATCAATCCTTTTTTCTAACTTTTCAAATTGCATAAATATTGAGAAAAGAGACAAGTTTTTAGAATGCCGTAAGAGGCGTTTTTGTTTGTTTGCCGTGAAAGGCGATTTTGCCGTGAAAGGCGTTTTTGCCGTGAAAGGCGTTTTTACAAAACTCATCAAATATGAAAGACAAGAATTGTGATTTCTTTTTGTCTCTTTAAGAAATACAAACTACAATAGAAAAGGAAGAAAATGGATCTAACTTCTCAAGAGATTGTGGGGACATGTTGAGATCGACGGTCGCAAGTCATGTATGGGCTTCGCCATCGTCCTTCAAATGAGAACATGTGATGCTTTGATTCTTTGGCTTGGCTCCTAACCTCAGCTTTTTAAAGGACAAGGACCAAGAGAAGGTCCTATATCCAATGAAAAACCAAGTAAACGGGCTGAAAAGCCGCGTTTAGGCCATGTTGGAGAAGGAGGTGACCTTGGGGGGGTGGCCCCCCAAGGGATGTTGATCACCTTGTGGTGCTTCCGGGAGCAAAGTAGCAGGACTTCGTCTCTCTCTTGGATTTTCTGGTTTTTCAGAGCTTGCACTTGGGATCTCTTTTCATCATGCTTTCTTCTTGGAATGGACCTCCTTTTATAGGCTTTTGATAGCCATGAGGTGTTTATTGGCATTGATGGCCATGATGAAAGAATTGATGAGGAGTTACAAATCGATTTTGTAACTCCTTTTTCAAGGCTTGTGATTGGCCGATGAAGGAGTGGGCATTTAATCACCTTTATGCTTCATGATGATGGAAGTTTCATGGGTTTAATGCCATGATTGATTGGATTTGTAACTCCCAAATGCTTGGTTCTGATTGGGCCGTCCAAAATAATGAGTTAATGACTGCTTTAATGGGTCAATTAACGACATTAAGTGGTTACCAAGGCATGTGAAGAGTCGCGGGCCGTGCTGCGCCTTTTGAGATTCTTCTTGCGATCATCACGGGTGGATCCACGCATTATTTGATGTCGGATTGCAATGCAATTTCAGACATTGATTGATGTTGGCGGGCCGGTGACGTCTGTCTTGTCGATTTCACGATCGGTCGGACAAAAAGTGCACTTTCTTGGTCAGCCGGTTGGCGATTTTGAGGTGATCGGTGATGATTTCATGCTTTTGACGGCGGATCCGAGATGTCGACGAAGATCAGTCGTTTTCAAGCATCAAACATTGCATTTTTCGAAAATCACAGAGGCCGGAACACCTGAAACGCGAAAACCATCGAAAACGGACACTTTGGTGCAAAATCCGGCGACTCGGATTTCCAGGGTCGCCGGGCGACCATGCACCCAGGGTCGCCGGCGACCATAGGGCTTCGGCCCGTTTGGTCGCCGAGCGTCGTTTTCGGCCGTTTTTTCATCTTTTTCGTTCCTTTTTTCTTCTGTATTTTTCTTGACATTTTTCCTCAATTATTGACTTGATTTTCTTGGAGAAATCTTGACGAGAACCCTCGCGAAATCGGAGCACAAAGTTTCCTATTTTTCGGGAAAGCCGAAGACTTTGTAGCCGATTTTCCGTCAAGCGTCGAAACTAGGTCAAACGATGTCGGAATGACCTGAAAATTGAGGTGAAGCTTCTTGAGCAGTGGATAGGACCAACCATGGGCTTTTATTTGAGTTTTGAAGCCGTTTGGGGTCCCATCGATGCTTCACTTGATTTTGCTGCGGGGAAAATGCCGAGCTTTGATATGTGGTCAAACGATGTCCGATTGACTTGAAATTTGACGGGGAGCCTATTGGAGTCATTTTGAGACGTTCCATGGGCTCTGTTTTGAATGTCATGGTCCCGGGTTGCTCCGCCGCCGGTAGGCTTGATTTTCTCTCGGAGCATCGAAACCTGGTCAAACGTTGTCGAAATGACCTGAAATTTGACGTGCAGCCTTTTGGAAGCATGTTGAAGCCACTCATGTATTTTGTTTGATGAGTGATGGCTTCGGTGGTTGCCGCCGCCGGGAGGCTTGATTTTGCTGCTCGAGCATTGATAGAGGGTCAAACGTTGTCGGTTTGACTTGAAATTTGGCATGGAGCCCTTTGGAGACATTCTGGAGTCATCCGTAGGCTTTGATCAAAGTTTTGGTGTCTTTGATGATGTTGCCGCCGGGAGCGCTCGTTTAGCTGTCGGAGCGGTGAAGTTGGGCCAAACGATGTCGGAATGACCCGAAACCTTCGGTGTACCCCTCTTTTAGCTGTCTTAAAGGATCTCTCAGTTTCTGTCTGATTCTGACAAAATCTGATGCTTGAAGTAGCCTTGCCTATTTTTAGCATGATGCAGCTTCAGGAGGCTTCTCAATGTTGAGGAGACATATTGACTTTTTTTGGTGTCAACAAACTTGTTTCCTCTCCTCATGGATAGGCTATCCTATCACAATTGTCATTCAAATTAGTTGTCTCCCTAAAACTAAGTAGTTTGTACTCAATTGGGTTTTGTCCATTTTCGATTTTCCCATCCTATGAGTGGCTTCGAACATTAGATTGTATTTGCACACCATGTGCTAGAACAAAAACCTGATTGCAAATCAAACAACAAGTAAATGACTGCAATATCAATAACACACAATGTAACCATGTAAAAATGTAACAAGTTCATAATGCATTTTATAAGGTGACAATTTTGCCCGTGAGATAGAAGGCTGTTTGCTTTCTCTGTATCTTTTTTTTTTTCCCTAAAGTGTTACTACCAACACATGAGATGATCCTTAATTAATGCCATGAGACTATTATTGGAGGTAGTTACAACTACATCAGGGATTGTTTCTAATATTTGTGTTTTCTCATTTCTAGTGTTACACTTGAAAAAATGAAAAGGGAGTGATACTGACTGGAGATCTAATCTCCCTCTTTGAGCAAGAGCTAGTCGAGTGTGACACCTCTTATAACAATGGACTACGCCTTTCAATTTATTGAAATAGGAAATCTTTAGTTTTCCTGACTTGTCTAGAGCGGATCTGACCCATTTGCCACTCCTAATATTTAGGCAGAATGAGCCCTATTCATAGAACAACATGTTGCATAGGAGACTCCATACAGTTTTTTCGCAACCAGTTTTAGAAATTATTGATAAAATCAATCTTAATGATTTTGATTTAGTGTGGAAAACAGAATTGAATGCTTGATATTTATTTATTTCCTACTTCAAACCCATATCACAACAGATAACCACTATTTGCTGAAATCAATTAGCTTAAAGGGACATTCATAGGTTTCTTATCTATTTATTTGTGTACTAGGAGTGGATGATAGACAATGTTGTTGTCCCAATGCAAGTAGTTATGGCCTTGCACAGGAGTACACATACTTAAAGAGTTCAATAAAAAATTTCTCAACAGGTATCAATGGAATCTATCTAAAAGAGTCCCAAGTCATATTCTTTTCCAGTCTGATGATCATGTCACTGATTACACACTGACAAATTTAGCAGAACAGTTTCTTCGCTGTTGAACATATATACTTCTATGATGGTATCTATAATGATTGAATAATATTTCTTCTTCATCTTTATTTTTTTTCTCCTTAAAATGCTGTAGGAAAAGAGTTGGAGAAGCTTACAAAGGAAGTGGGATTTTCCAAAGCCGAGCACTATGAGACTGGTGGAGGCCTCAGGGGAAACTTAGTAGCCACTCGATAAATTGTAAATTTAGAAAGTGCTGGTTTCCAAGAAAATCATCAAATTTTAAAGGGCAAGTAAACTAGAAATATGTCATTTTGCATTGACTCTCAGCAGTTCCTTGGTTTTCTTTATTTCAATGCATGAAACCTTCATAATTATCCATTTACTGTCACTTCTCCTTCTACTGGTGGTATTAAATTGTGGTTCAGTTGCTTGGAAGAACTGCTAACGAAATCAATAACCCATGGAATGAATAGCCACAGGCCATTGTAGAGTAACTTGACGGAACTGACGGTTCGCAAATAGGACTCCCGGTTAGAGAATTAGAAGTAAAACATAGGATTTTCCAACATTTAGGCTCGAAACCGGCCCGTTGGGGGTCCGGAATAGGAAACGACCCCTAGAAAAATCGGAAACCAGCATGAGCACTTCGCTCGAGGATAGAGTAACTTGTAGGAACTGACGGTTCGCAAATAAGACTCCCGGTTAGAGAACTAAAAGTGAAAAGCGACGATTTTCCAACATAGGTTAAAAAAGGGCCCGTTGGGGGTCCACAATGGGAAAAGGCTCCGGAAAAATCGGAAACCGGCACGAGCACCTCGCTCGAGGCGAAATTAACTTGCAAGAACTAACAGCTCATAAATCGGACTCCCGGTTAACGAATTAGACCTAAAAACATTGGATTCTTAACACTTGGTCTCGAAAACAGGCCGTTGGAGGTCGAAAAAAAGAAACGGCCATCGGACAGCCTAGAAACCAGCACAGGTAACTTGGTCAAGGCCAAAGTAACTTGTAGGAATTGACGGTTAGTGAATGGGACTTCCGGTTAACGAATTAGACGCAAAAACCACTTGATTCTCAACACTTAGGCTAGAAAACAGGCCGCTGAAAAACTTAGGAAAAGATTTATATATATATATACATTTTTATCTTTCATTTATAATTTAATTCATTGAAAAGATTCTAATGTTGTTTTTGTCATTGTAAATTGATGGATGCTTTGGGGTCGGTTGCAAACTTGTGAGGTGTTCTATTCTTTTTAGTTTATTTGTATATGTATATTGGACATTTATATGGGACTGTATCATTATTGATTGTAATATTTGTTTAATGAGATGAATGATTTGATGAAAAATGGTGATGGTTGTTTGTTTATTTAGCAACTTTTGTTTGCATGCATTCTTTATATTGAATATAGGTACATGAATAGGTTTATTTTTGATATAGGTGTATAAATAGGTTTACAGGAAAATTATATTGAAAAAAAATATAACATTTAAAAAAAAAATTGCCAATGAAAAACACTTTTACAAACCTTCATTTTCTTCAGCAAAAGGAAAAAGAAAATAAATAAAAAAATAAAATACTTTTACCGACATTTATTTTCATCGACAAAAGAAAAAAGAAAAATAAAAAATAAAATAAAATTTTAACCAAAGTTTAAATTCGTCGGAAAAATAAAAAAGAAAAATTAAATAAAAAATAAAAAGAGTTTTACCGATGATTATTTTCATCAGCAAAGAAAAATAATAATAATAAAAAAATTTTTACCGATGGAAATAATCGTCAGAAAAAAATGTTTTTATTTTATATTTATTTTTTTGTTTTACTGACGAAAAAAAACTTCGGTAAAACTGTTTTATTTTTTTCTTTATTTTTCTTTTTTTCTTTTACCGACAAAAAAAAATTTCGGTAAAACTCTTTTTATTTTTTATTTATTTTTATTTTTTCTTTTACCGACGAAATAGAACGTCGGTAAAACTCTTTTTATTTTTTATTTATTTTTATTTTTTCTTTTACCGACGAAATAGAACGTCGGTAAAACTCTTTTTATTTTTTATTTATTTTTATTTTTTCTTTTA
The DNA here is from genome assembly GCA_028538565.1 of Umbellularia californica. NCBI lineage: Eukaryota > Viridiplantae > Streptophyta > Magnoliopsida > Laurales > Lauraceae > Umbellularia > Umbellularia californica. The sequence continues at coordinate 59,423,653 of JAPQWN010000007.1, forward strand.
CCGACGAAAAACGACGGTAAAACTCTTTTTAATTTTATTTATTTATTTTTTTATTTTACCAACAAAAAAAAAACGTAGGTAAAAAATTCGTTATTTTTATTTAATTTTCCTTTTGATTGTGCCAACGAAAAAAAAGGTCAGTAAAAGTTATATTAAATTTTTAGAAAAGTAAAATAATTTTACCGACATTGTCAAAATGTTGGTAAAAGTCAAATAACCGTCAGTAAATATTTTATTTTTGCCGACAGAAAAAAAATCTCGTTGGTAAAAGGTTTTGTCCACAAGTTTTTACCAACGTCTGGCCAATGAAAATATTTGCGTCGGTAAAGGTTTTTACCGATGTTTTATTTACTTTTTGACATGAAAATTTTCATAGCTAAATATGTAAATTGTTGTAGTGAATACCAAGCCTACTAGCTTCTTTGCTCCAGCTCCATCACAAAAAATGCGGACATCAATGTTGTTGTCATGCTCATTAGACGAGGTATCCACTAGGTCTAGATAGCTATGTTGTACTTCAAGGTTTTCCTCTAAAGAGTTTATCTACTCCAAATTTGAAAGCTGAATTTTCTTTACCACATCCTCAGCACCTTATATCTGAAGATATTTTGATTTCTTGATTTCCAAATATGCCAAAGCACAAAGCCCATATAGATTATGGCTTGTTTAAATGAGAGTCGTGCAAATATGCAATATAAACTATAAGTATGAAAGATTTATAGATTGGGACTCAAGAAAAATTTGTGATCTCCTTAGTGGGTCCTACTGTGAAGATCTAACATGTTTAAATCTCACTCTTTTCTTATAAGCCCTTGCAAAATTTTAATCCAATAAAAGATAGTCCACCTCAAATTAATGAACGAAATTCACAAAATTACCGTGCTACTTTGTCACGGTCTTTTGTTAGTGATCAATTTGATAGTGGGCCAAAATCCTATTTCAGTGAGCTTTTGCAAGGATTGGGTTATCTTCAAATGACCTAGATTTTTCATAAGTGACTCCATTAAGAACCCACATGAATTTCTCATGAGTCCAAGCCTTAAATGATCTTAGCTATTTGTGAATAAGGTATGTTTGCCCTTCAAAGTCTCACCTTGAAATTGATCGGCCTGATTCAGGCCTTGAATTTTTAGGGTGACAAGTGAATGTTTCTTCATTTATTGCAATTATTATTCTTTTTCTTATTTGTTTTTAAGAGCTTTTTTATATTTTTTAATTATTTTCCAAGTTTTTTTATATGGGTTCTGGCCTCAATCTCAATATTTTTTTTGTATTTTTTTCTACTAATTAATTTTGATTTCTCTTTAGGTTGTTTTATTTTAGTGGAAGACTTTTTATCTGCACACAAGCACCATGCGCTCCATTGAGTTGCTACTGATGTCACGGCGGAGCAGTGAAATTCAAGGGGAGGGGTCCCACATTTGAAGATGGTCTGGATGACTACTCACATGGAACGCATTGAATAACTTTACTTTACCCCCTCCAACAAGAAATTTCTGGATTGGAAACTGCATATCAAGCCACCATCTTAGTAAGTCAAATCCTATACATCAATATGCCCTTCAAACCTCACCACTTTAAAATAATCCTATATTGGTACCTGTGAGACCCCGACCCGAGTGACCTCGATTACAGCTAATTAAGTCATGTATTAGTTATAAGCGTGGTTGGCAAATTTTGGTTAAGTTGGAAATAAAATAGTTTTTTATATAGCTTTGGGGAATTTTGAGTGCCTTCGTGATTAGTGGGACCCTTTGGGGGTTCTTTTGGTGACTTTGCTTGTACTTGGGGATTATTCGAGATTCCTATAATTTGTGCTTCGATTCCCGCTTTACTCATCTTGTTAATCTCTATAATTCCCGTGTTGATCTCGTGCCCGTTCGAAACACCAAAACCCAACTTTCCTAGCATGGAGGGCAAAACAGTCTTTTTACACCAAATCTTGATACAAAATTCGATGTTCCCGAAACCCTCGAAAAATATACTTTTTAGGAACTGGAAATTTCGGTGATCGTTTTTCCATTCTTCGTCGAATCCATTCGAAGCCCCGAAAGTCATGGTTTCAGCCCAATAAGATTTCTAGAAGTGGAGCCCACTCTCTACTTGTATAAAAGGGGAACCCTCCTTCTCCTTTCCCTGTTTCCATCTCAAGCTCCAACCTTAATCTAGGGTTTCTCTTCATCTTCTTCTCCTTGCTCTTCCATTTCCCAAATCAATACCAACCTTGCATCTTTTGAGAAATGGAGGTCATCTTCTTATTCCTCACTACTAAGCTCTCTCTTGATATCATTTGTGGAGGAAACCGCCCATCACAAGACCCTCATTGAGTTAACTTAGTGCTTTTGAAGAACTCCCAAGTACGCAATCTTCCCCATCTCTTAGATTTGGTCATTTCTAATCCTAAAGGACACTCTTCTTCATTATTACAAGCTTCTTCTTCTTCTTGTTCCTTGTTTTGACCCTTTTAGGGTTTGTTTTGGGGGTTTTGTGTAGCTTTTGTTCTTGGCTTGGAAGAGTGCAATTAGAGCTTATTTTCCCTAAGCTTGGATCAAAGACAAGTGGATGATTTGATATTTTGAGCGTTAAAATGACTTTTATGAGAAATGTGTTGATTTTGCTATTCTTACTCTTGTTATTCTTGACTTACATTGATTTGAAATAAATACTCATTAAGGAATCTTGTAGTTGATTTAACTTTTGGAAACATTGCATTTATAGCCTTTCATTTATTACTTATTTGTGGTATAAATGAATCCTTGCGATTGTGGATTTTCTCTCCTATTTTGTGGTTGAATGTGATTGAGAAGAAGATGTTTGGATTTAGATGTTTATTGAAGTTTTGATGGTTGTTATTGGGAGGCAAGGAGGCCTTTGTTGCAGGAAAAATGTATTGGAGTAGAAGGAGAAGATGGCCAGGATGGCCTTTTTCGAGCAGCAGAATTTGATTGCTCGCTCAAACGGACGTCAGGCCACTCGAGCGCGCAGTCAATTTGACTACAGCTCGGGCAGCAAAATGACTGCCCGCTCGAGCGGCTAGAGGTCCGCTCGAGCTGACGTTTGGCCGCTCGAGCATGCAGACGTTCTGTCTGCCAGCCTTCTTGTACAACTCAGGTCCGCTCGAGCGACACCCTCTCAGGTATGGATCACTTTTGGAGCACGAAAGGAGGTTTTGGAGAGGGGGAATGAGCTGTTTAGAATCTTACCTTCATGATGTAATGTTTGGAAGAGGTTTTTAATGGAATCCGTTTGTATCGAAAGACCTATGAGGCAATGTATGAAGCCCGTTTGAGAAAGAATCCACATTACGAAGATTCATCGAAAGTTTTTAAATTCCTAAGGTGTATAAGGAGCACGGAATGTCTCTAAACTCAAGAATACCAAGTCTATATTGAATCGACATACGGGGCCCCTATTCACCTTGAACTAGTCTTGAACCTCAATACTTGTCCCGCAATTTCGAAAGTTCAATGGTGATTTCATTGTTCCCGAATTTTGATATACATTTCCGAATATTCATAATTTATCATTCCCGAAAGCACTGAAATTGTATTTTAGCATTTTGCTAGCTCGGTTATACCTTGCCCGAAATGGAATAATACATGTGCCTTTAAGCACCCCATCCCACCCGTTTATATACTTGCACATGATGTATTTTTATGCATAATCAATTTCTATTATTTGACCTATAAGTCGGCACCACTAAACTTAGACGACCTTGTCGGTTTGATCCACCGACTTGGAGGCCCCCCCTCCCGTCCCGCCAGCTGCAATTTGGACCTCGATACATGATTATTACCGTGGTCCCATCATGATACCCGTCTCGCTCCCGTGATTTCTGATATCCGGTTCGCTACCGTGATTCTCAATACCCGATTTACTACCGTGGTCCCGTCCCATATATTTATATTGTATATGTATATTTTCATTGAACCTCCTCACTTCGATGATTGAGGTCAATGCCCGGATATACTCTTGTCACTTCGGTGATAGAGGACTTAATTTCGTGTGGTTGCCATCTTACTTGTTTCTCGATTCCTTGGTTACTGTTATGTGTTTTACATTGCATATATGCTTTTGAATAATTGATTTACTTCTTTCATGAAAATTATTGTTTAAATATATCTAAATACTTTCAAAGGTAAATTCATTTATTATTATATTGTCATATCCCTTCACCCACCTGCCAAACCGTCGTGTTTGACCCACTTTTGGTACCCAGGTCCTGATGTCCGTTACCCCGAGGAGGAGCATGAGGAGGCGGTCAGAGAACCGCAACATCTAGTTGAGTGGCATGCCGATGATGTCGTCTAGACATTCGGTCGTCCAAGATGCGTAACATTTTGGATTGTGGTTAACCATTCTTTGGGGAATTATATTTTGTTTATATTGGCCTTTGTTGGCCTCTATTTTTGGAAATGTAATTAAATGATCTTTTGTATAAATACTTAACATTACTTTTGGAAAGTGCTAATGATCATTGCTCATTCTGATTCCTTATATCTATAAATGTATTATTAGTCTTGTTGATGAAGATGAACTATATTCTTGATTTGCGACACCCTTCCGCACTTAAACAAGAGTATTACGTTGTTGTGATATCCTCACCGTGGACACCTGCGGGAAATCACGTGCACGGGTAATACTTCACTACTCTTTATAGACCCGTGTACGCATTGTATGTTTTATGACATGAACTATTCATTCGTATATCACCATCATTAGTCCCGATCCCAGATTTGGTCGGTAATCCGGTCCGGGGTCGCGACAATACCCTTTTTATCTTGAATAGCATGAATTCAATTTCATGCAAACAAACAAGCCTTAAGCCAAATTCTTGTTCAATAACAATAATTCTCACCATCACACTAATGATGTGCAAAACACATGATTTGATTCCTTTTTTCCCCTTATATTAATCACTTGTTTGAGATGAATATGATAAAAAGCATAACTGATATAAAAAAGTTATATATAAGGTGTTTGTGAGGCCCAATTGTGGGCCCCATTTGGGGATGGGACCAGGAGGGATGGAAAGATCTATATGAGACCACCCCAACTATCAAGTTTGACCCCAAACCCATGCCCCTAACCCCTTCATCAGTGGCCCACAAATTTAATGGCTTCATATTAAAAAAAAATATCCAACCCTCGATCCAACGGTTCAGTTCATTCGGATGTGTGCCGATCCTTGGGATTAGTGACTATTGGGGGATTCCTTATTGGTTGCTAGGTTTGGATGGGTTGCTAGTTGGGCCCATCAAAAAAGTTCTCATATAATAGGTGAGAACTAATTCTTGCCCAAATCCCACCTTCAATAGGATGTATGTATAAAAGGATAGAAAATCAAATCAGCTACAATCTCTCCATCTGTCAAAGATATTCGTCTGTCAATTGAGGATATCCATATTCTCAACAGTTGCAATCTCTCCATTAACACAGCAACAATTTCTCCAGAAGATCTGCATTAATTTGATTTTTAGAATCTCTCTTTTAATGAAAATATTCTTGTAATTAATCTAATGTCATTATAAATAGATAATGAAAATGCAACCAGCACAGCAGCATTGGAAGAAAAAGATTGGGCTGGTTGCCCTGATGACCGTTGAAGCACAAGTGGGTATCTCATCTTTCTAGGTCCAAATCTAATCTCATGGAGTTCTCGCAAGCAAACTACAGTCTCAAAATCTAGTACTGAGTCAGAATATCGAGGCATTGTTCTTGCTATTGCTAAATTATCTTGGTTGCAATCTCTTCTTTGGGAGTTAGGAGTCAGCCTTCCACCACCTACATTATGGGATAACATTGGAGCTACATATCTCTCAGCCAATCCTGTATTCCATGACATGACTAAGCATATAGAGATCGATTTCCACTTTGTTCGTGAAAAGGTGGCTAACAAACAACTGGATGTGCGGTTTATTTCCTCTAAGGACCAACTTGCTGACATCCTTACAAAAAGTCTTGGCACACAGCGTTTTCAAATGCTTCGGAACAAACTCACCGTTTGTGACAAACAACTTCGTTTGAGGGGGCGTATAAAAGGATAGAAAATCAAATCAGCTACAATCTCTCCATCTGTCAAAGATATCCATCTATCAATTGAGGATATCCATATTCTCAACAGTTGCAATCTCTCCATTAACACAGCAACAATTTCTCCAAAAGACCTGCATTAATTTGATTTTTAGAAGTCATTATAAATAGATAATGAAAATGCAACCAGCACAGCAGTATTGGAAGAAAAAGACTTTCGTGTCATTTTTAGTATGGACCTTTTTCTTTTTCTTTGGTTCCATTATTCATTTGCTTTCAAATGGATTTCACAAGGAATCAAAGGGATTTTTTCAGTTGGAGGGACCACGGACTTCAGGAATCAGATAAATCCATGCATCCAAAGATACCCAAAGGAAATATACAGTTTTATTTAAGTTGTCGATGCTGTAAATGTCAAAGAGACAAGCGCATCTTTTTATTTCCCTTTTGTACACTGTTGCCGGGCCTTGTTCCTTGTTTTTTTTCCCATCCATCTTCATGGAGTTGCAATCTTCCAATCTAGGTGATTTTAGAGGATCCATAGTCCATACCCACATTGGTTGTCTTATTCATTGGTCAAGTTGAGAGACGACAGGCCCTGAATTTGTACAAGTAGATTTTCTGGCTCCTGGCCAGTGCCTTGTAGCTCCACTTTGAGTTATGGACATTTCAAAGTGGGACTCACCTCTCTCTCTCTCTCTCTCTCTCTCTCCAAAGTAACTAGTTTTTACTTGTTCAGAATCAGGTTGAGTTGACTCACTTGTGACTGAGTTGAGAGTCAGACCCACACATGTTACCAGGAACAGTCAGGAATTCAATTCCACGCAAACCAAACCAATGGCCCTCTAAGAAATTTGTACTTCTGCATGATGGGACCCAAACCTAACCCATAGTAGGCTCGACCATGGTCCACTTTTGGTGCTTAAAAAAGGGGAAAAAGTAACAAACGACCAGTCTACAAACATGAGATAATTAAGAGATACTGGACAATGGCAATCATATAGAGCTTTTTCCCTCAGGATTACAATTCACAAAGCTTCTGATTGAAAGTGCAGAGAATGCTTCCATTTTTGGAATAACTTGTAGTAGCCCTCAGTTGGTTACAACCCATATGTGGACCTGATGGGAACAATCCTAACCGTAGACACAAAGTGTACTTGAGATATTTTGAAAAAGGGCTTATGTGACGAATATTACAATATTTGTAAGAGTGCAACCGTACAGTTTCTGCAGTTTGCTCAACAGAAAACATGGCCCCATGGTCTTTCTCCACACCATTGATCATATGGGCTCAACTGTATTTTGGGCATCCAGAGTCCAGACCATTAATTTTGATCAACAGTCCCCCAGATGGGTGGCTGAAGTGGTGAGATGGACCCAATAGTGATGAAATATCGGATGGCTAGGATCTTCCATCCCAGGATAATGCTGTAAATGATGGCCCTGCAGCTCCCCAGAAGTACACCCATGATTTGAGGATACTGGAAAAAATATTGGTCAAAGACTGTAATAATTCCTCAATGAAGAAACACCATTTGAAATTCTGACTGGAGACTCTTTCATGTTTGTAGTATGAACACAACCAGTGTGTCCACACCACCAATAACAGGACCATATTTGACCAACACATATAGCTCAAAGATAAAAATAGCATAACTTAAAACTAGGGAATGCCATACTTGTCTCCTTTATATTGTAATATTGAATTTTTTTTGGGGAATATAAGGGTATATATATTCCAAAAGTTATATATAATCCAAAAGCTATATATAATCCAAAAGCTGTAATATTGAAATTATATTGAAAGAGAAGTTTCTGTGTAACTTTCACCCAAGAGGATGGGCAGTTATGATTGGTGGTGGAGGTGGTGAAGATCATGGTGAGGTTTGTGGTGGGAATTGAGGCGGTGCTGATGGTGTTGGTGTTGGTGTTGATGATGATGCTGATGATGGAGATAATCACTACCGCCATTTTCTCCGACACACCCAGACTCCGGCCACCCTCCGTTTGGATTACGAGTTAGCTCAAGCAATGAGTCCCTCACTTGATCAGCTTGGACTACTACATTATCTCTTTTCTGGACCACACACATGCCATATGTTAGCTCTAACCATCTTAATGTTCTGTTTCAGAAATCCAATTCATCTATGAAACCAAACGATTGACAATTAGATTTAGAAAATCAAATGCACGTGATACAAGGACTAATAGAAAACATTCATAAATAGGTCAAGCACAGATAGGAATCCTCCACTGAAGTGAATAGAACCTTTGATGCATCTTACCTGTACTTTGAAAACATTCAAAACTAAGGTCGTGAAGGTGGTGACATTGGCATTGGTAACTTCAAGACCTAAAGAATTAATGGCCTCCATCAACTTCACAAACCCGCCCCGCTTTGGCTCCCAGAAGACCTTCAAAAAGAACTCATTCCCGCTGACCTGGCTCACTTCAACTTCCGCCTACATGGGAATTATTTTAAAAAATAGTTTTGGATTGTCACCCTCAAATCTTATATGAGCTTAAAACTTAAACAGTTTTGATCTTGCTTGAAACTAGAAGAGAATTATGGGATGTACAACTAAAATTCATGGCATAACAAAATAAATGGGGCGGTGGAAAGACTTCCATAACCAAGATTACCTCCATCTGGTGTGCCTTATCTTCAGTACTCATGGAGTCGTGATTATGTTTAACAAGGTCCCCAGTTTTGTCACTGGACGAGCATCTGGTTCCTTGATCTGCCATCATCGTCTTCAGCCCGTTCGGCGATTCCCCATCTCCATGGCCAGCCACATTTTGGTTTGGAATTTCGGAGTGAACATTGTCATGGTTGTTACAATTGTCCTTTTGTTCTTCATCCTCCGGCGTCTCCTCCAGCTCATCCTGAAGATCCTTTTCCTGCTTCAGCAACTCCTTCACATACTCAATTGCATCTCCTAAGATTGATGATCTATCCATCTGTAGATAGTCAAATACGAAAAGAAATAAATGTATATAGTGAGTGAGAAACAATTGAGAACATTCCACATTTGGGGTCTAGTAAGAAACAAGTGATGACAACAAATACCTTCGAAATATTGGGGACTAAAGAACGTAGAAGATAGAGTCTATCATTGAGCTTCTTCCTTCTGTTCCTCTCTGCGTGAAGGTTCTTCGACGGTGCTTTCCTTCTGGACCTCCCCACCGCCTTGTGACCATCATCATCCTCCATCTGATCACTACAATCAGAGATTGAATCGCCTTGTCCCATCTCCTGTTTGATTGAATCCTTATCGTGCCCAAGCTCTTTAGTCACTGAAGATTCAGCGAGTGACGGGTGTAGGTTGGGAGTGGCGATCCCAATTGACCGTTGCATAGCAGACATATCCGGGAATCCATCATCCATGGCTGGATTGAAAGAAGGCAGCTTGTGAATTGGGTCCAGCGATCCCTCGAGAAAGATATCGTTCTTGGGCCCGACATCAGTAGGCGGTAGAGACGACCCACTGAAGAAATTCATTGGTGAATTGGAGAGGCCGATTTGGTTGATGGAGAGATCCCAAGGTAAGCTTGAATTATCATTGGTGGGAGTAATCCATGGCTGAAAATGATTGGTATTGCTCTTTGTTTCATACCCATTAGAGGGAAAAGGTTCTGGTGGGTGGTTGATGGGGTCATCACCGGTGAACCCATGGTTCAGACATGGTCCATCGAAGCCTGTATTGGCGCCGCCATTGCGTACAAGTATGGCTTCCTGCTCCCATGAGGGGTTACACTGAGCCATGACAAACTCAGTGATGTGTTGCTCTTCTGGTACCTGTAATTTCCTCATTTTCACTTACTACTCAACCAGTTTCACACACACAAACATATGCACATCTACATGGGGTGCTTATATCTACACCCCTTTATGTTAAAAGCAAGAGGTGTGGGTATTAGCTGTCTTAATTGTCTGTTTTGTTTGTTTAAGGCCAATGGGTCATCATGTAAAGATCATTGATATATGGAATGATTATAACTAAACAGAACAAAACATGTGTTGGAAAGGAGAAATAATAAAGAAAGGAGACGGTTACTTTTTTAGCAACAAACAGCTCTACTAGTCCCCCAGGCACTGGAATGAAAACCCTTGTTCCTACTGCTTCCTGCAGAAGAGGGTCCCAAAAAATGAGTTTCATTTGCCTAGGATGTTTTTTTTTTTCTTGTGTGTGTGTGCGTGCGCGTGTGTGTGTGAGAGAGAGAGAGAGAGACCACATCTGAAATAATAGAATCTGAGATGTTGGGGAGGTTTATCCATTTGGGGTGGCTTGAAATCAAGGCCTGTGTATGGATCCTGCAACCAAAAATTGTAAGCATGAGCTGTTATTGAATAAAAAGAAGCTGATTTTATTGGCAGCAAACATTGACAAAACCCAGAAAAAACAAACCCTTGGTATTAACCCCGCTCCCAAGGTTTCTGATATTTGTAAATAGGCCCCATGGTCTCGGTATTTGAAAATAGCCCCTTAGCATTGGCATTTTGGTACCATTTTTTTTATAACAATAAATTTTATTACAACGCTACAAGGACAAAAGGATTAACTAAATAATAGACAAACAGCCAAAAAACAACATTATAATTTTTTTTAAAAACAATAGTTTCTCGAGTGAGAGTCCTTCCTTTGCAAACCCATCAGCTATCACATTGGCATTTTGGTACCATTCATCTCCAAAATAAGCCAAGTTGACAAAAATGAGAAAAGGTCAGTTAGGGCTTAAGGGATTTTTACACTTTTACCCTGTCTTTATCCATTGAATATTTCAAAAATGTCATCCCCAAAAACCTCACATTCTAAAGAATTATGTGGGAGATTATTAATAAAAAAGAGAAGGGTCCACTCATAATCGATGATCTGATCTATTCTTCCAACCATGGGGTAGGTGGGCCATTGGTGGTCAGTATAAATTGTACAACCTATGCACCTTAATTGGATGACTCTAGTGTATTGAAATCATACGTGCTCTTAGATGGTTTTTTCTTTTATTCATTTAGAGGATGCATTTGGTGACTTGAGAGATGTAAATCTTGAGGCTTTGGAAATATTAAGTGCTGGATACTTAAGTGTACTCTAAAAAATGGGTAGTATGTGCAGAGATGAGCCAATGGATTAAGCCCAAATCCTTGATGCCATGAGTAGGAGAAGCTCTATGGTGAGGCCCATCTATATATTAAGGGTCTTTAGATTTGCAATTTTATTAGAAGGTTGAGGCTTTGAGGCACATCTATTAACAAGTAGATATGAAGGGTATTAAAATGCTAAAGCACGGGCCTATGTACAAATATTAAAATCATAGGGGCTATTTACAAATATTGGAAACCTTAGGGGCATATAAAAAAAAAAAACCATGGACAGACCGAGCTAGTACTTGGTTCTATTGGACCCACTTGGAACATGTCCTGGTCCTGGTACAAAACAAGGCCAGGCAGACAAGCCTAACCTCCCTGAAATGGATGTGGACCTTTGATCAATTCCCTACAACTGTCCTCCTATTGTCATCAAATCAGGCAGTTAGGATTGTCCAATGGGCATGGATTTTGGTCCATATGACATCCTTTATGGGGCTTATTAATGGGTCATCATCAAATATGGAAAAAGGAGGAGAAAGTGGTGTGTTTGAGCTGTTACCCAGAATCCAAAGGCATGGAAGATGGCAATTCAGCTAGAAGATCACAAGCTTTTGTTCTGGGGTGCTGAAACATCACATCTCTGCAAGGAACAATGGGAGAGACTGGAAACAGATGCTCTTCTCCTTTTGGGGCACTCTCAGCTCCACCACAGCAGCAGCCCATCCAATCAATACACCTAAGATACATACCAATGGTTAGATAGATTGACAAATCTCATACTATCATGGCTTTTGTTCTAGTATTTGTTTTCTTCTTACTTTTGGTCGTCTCTTAGCTTCCGAAGCACACAGTAATCCCACCCTTTCATTCCCACAAGTGGTCTCAACCTCTCTATGGATGTTTGTAAAGCATTCATCATATTGTCTTCCGAAAACAAAGAGCAATCTCCTACACAAAGGAGATGGATTATTCTTTATAAGAAAAAAAAAAAGCAGGAAAGAAAGACAGCGGAATGGTATCCACACCCTTGATTTTTTTTTGTGGGGGGTGAGTTTTCTATCCTCAACCCCAAGTGTATTGATAGTATTACAGGGCCCTTAATTAGTCCAGTTGGTCTTTGATTTTGGTGATCTATAAATTGATACGATAACACATTGATGATGGGCCATATCCCAAAAGTCTCATCACCATTGGAACAATCCTAGCCCTCTAAACCACAAGCTACTAATTAACAACCAGCACAAATGACCAGAAAAGCCTAATGATTCAATGGCTATTATTGTCCAATCTAGTTAGGTGCATTTGGTACATCACATGGTCCATCTGTAGTGGGCCTTTCAGCTGAACAGTCTAGATCTCTCCGCATGTCTTTCTCCGCTTGCCAGAAAAGGCATTGATGCAGAAGAAAGAACAGCTGAGAAAGGGTGTCGGAACTAAAGGGTGTATATGTCAGTACTCTCTGCTGAGCAGGTTTTGGCTTTTGAAGTATAACTGAAACATGTAGCAAAGGAGGGAATCTGTCAGGGAAATGATAGAGAATCAGCAAAAAGAGATGTAATAATACACTTATCTTTGAACGTGTCATGAGAGGAGATATGTGAGTGGAATTTCATACCTGGAGTACTCACTTTCTCTCTATATGACTTCTTTGATTGCAGTTAGAAAAGGATACAAGTTACTCAGCTGATAGCTATTGAAAACTGCAACATCCAATTAGGGACAACAGCAACACATCACACAACCATTTGGACCAGAACCCATATTACAGAGAGAAGAAAAAAGTTGAATTACTCAAGTCATATGAGGAATTGGGTGTTGGAATGCAGAGAAGGACCTAAATGATTACATTTTAGTTTGTATTCTGTTATAAGTAGGTGAAGGGTGGTGAAGGTGTGAGGAGATGTGTGGGGATTGTGAGTAGGGAGGTTTTGCTTTGTTGGCAGTTAGAGGGAGGATTGTATCAACTTTGATTTAATGGTGCTGATTATGGCTTTTTCGGGGGGTGGGGGGGGTGGGGTGGGGGCGGGGCATGGCCTAACAACTCTCTAGGTTTAGAAGAACCCCTTTTTTTTTTTTTTTTTTTCTTTTTTTTTTTTCTAACGGAGGGTTCCCAACCCTTTGGGCTTGACTATTCCCTCCGAGCCCAGAGAGAAGCCGGGTAAAACCCCAGTGGCATCTAGGTGGTAGCACAAGTGGACTCAACATTCAGTTCCTGAAGAGGGGAAAACCGGGAGTTAATACTAAGACCTCTAGCTCCGGAAGAGGGAGGAACCGTGGTCCTGACCACTCGGCCAACCCCTCGGGGTTAGAGAAGACCCTTCAGGTAACAAAGATGGTGAGAACTATGTGACCCCAATAAGGATGGGATGTGGAGTGTCCTAATCTTGCTAGCCTTATCATGATCCGGAACCTATGTGGCCAGCCAGGCCTTAGAAAGAACAGCCATGTAAATTCATTAAGGGGGTCACCTCTGAAATCCAAATTGCTCAATGTCATGATCAGGCCATTGTGTTGGTGTATGGCCAAAGTTTTCTCTAGTTGGGGGTGGCCAAATGTTGGATTAATCTCATGTAAAAACATATGACCTTCATTCCCTTTTATTTATGAATTTTAATCACATTTTTCACTCCCTGATCAATCTAATAATAACCCATCTGCTGGAGTAAAGTTTAACTAGCTAGCGTCAAAACATATGGGACCACTGATTCTGAAAGTTTGGATATGTAAGGACCTAAATTTTTGCCATCTGCCAATTCTAAGGCCAATTAAGGGAGGACTATTGCACCATCTGTCACACTTCAGATAAAAGGGATAAGATTTTGATGATGATGATAATGATCATGACGGTGGTGGTGGTGATGGTCGCGATTGTGTCTTGGGACCGTGAGTTATGAAACAAAACCCTTAGATTTGTGATATAGACCATTGGTTTAAAATCTCTAACATCAATCAGATCTGTCCAAAAATATCCATGTTATATTCAATTACCTTGATTACTGGCCTATAAATAGACAATGAAGAAACTGATAGCCCCTGCTTTACAGTAGTGACAAAAGGATAAAGATTGGGTGCCCTTTTTTTTTTTTATCGGTAACGGTAAATTTTACCAAATAAAAATAAAGGTACAAATATCAACTGTTCAAATTGAAGAATGCCATCATAAGATTCACACATGCATGTATTCCTGCTGGCCCAAGCAATATAATTAGGAATGTCAAAAGGTTAGGCCTGGCTCGATCCGGGGTCTGCCCTTAGCCTACCCTCAAATATGCAGGCGGGGCCTAAGCCGTGGGCGAGCCTGCCCTATCTAGGTCTTTGCCCTGCTCTTAAACGCCAAGGTTAGATGAAAAGATATTTTATTTTATTTTATTAACGCCATCATTGGTTATCAACCTGATGCTAAGTAATGGGATTTGTTGCTAATAATTTCAACATGGTATAAAATTATTGGACCTTTGGGACTTAAGACTAGCAACCTGATAAGGTTTATGCAAAATAACGTTTAAATAGTTTTTGAAACGTAAATGGGCAATGGCATTGTTGGAATAAGTTGTAAGAATAAATGGGTCTGTAAAAAAACAAAGTATTCTAACTTTGAAAGTAGAAATACCATATTCAAGGCCATTGGTTCTTTGGAGTTATTTGTTTACACACATAAATGTTACACATGTGCGACACTTTTGCATGTGGATGTTTCTTTGGGCTCATTTATGTGTGTGAATGATTCACATGTATAATCTTAGTGTGTGATTAATTAACATTTTTGCATTGAAATTCCCATTCCTCATACCCCAGTAAATTTCGGCTTCCCTCTGGGCCCAGAAGGATTAGTCCAGTCCAAAGGGTTGGAACCCTGCGATAAAAAAAAAAAAAAACTAGTAAATTTATTTACATATGCAAGTGATATATATTCGTTACACATCCTTGAAGCATCAAAGCAGTGCAGAGCAAGTCCATCTCTCACTTGTAGGCAGATCTATAACATAACTCTTTCCCCAATCTATGCATTCAAATGGGTGCTTTTCTTTGCATTCCATGCAAACCTTTGGATTCAAATGGTCATGTTTATTTGCATGGAATTGGATACATGAGAATTCATTATCAAATGGACTTGTTTATTTGTTTGGAAATATAGCATTTTTGTTTGCATAGAATTAGAATACATAGAAAAAATCAATGATAGAATGGGCATGTTCGTTCTCATTAAATTGCATTGTGTCCGGAGTAATTGAATCACATGGGCCTCTTTGTAGCATGAGTTGAGAAACATAGAAATTTGTTGTCAAATGGACACGATTGTTTGCATGACTAGAATACATATATAGATGAAAAATATCTATATTTATTTAATATAATTACAAAAGTTAATTTCGCACACATGTGTGCGCACACTCACACGCACACATGAGATACGTACATAATGGAAGAATGGCATATATACTCACATATATGTATTTCATATTAATTGGCAAAGGGCCGGGCCGAGCTAGGTCTTCCTAGATCGGCCCTCAAGTAGGCAAGTTTTTCAAAATCGGCCCTCCCTAACCCTTGGGCTTCAAGACAAGAGGAAAAAGCCTTTATTTTTGCAGGCTTTGCCAGGCTGGGCTGGGTCAGACCTCTTCGTCGAAGGCCTAATTGACAGGCCTAACTACAGCAAGGCTTAACAATAAATGTGATGAGAAACTTTTAGTATTTGTAGTTTGCTGCAGTTGTCTCTTCTTTGTGAAAGAAATACCAACTTCATTATTCTAAAAAGATTCACTTTTCCATTTCCTGTACATGAAATTTCTCACTTCGTAGCGAATTAATAGCGTGGAGTTAGATCCTCTTTTTGCTACGTAGTCTGCTTGAGTATGGATGTGGGTTTAGTTCTTATTATGATTTTTGATCAATTTATTTGTGGGATTTAGACTCCTTTTGTTTTTATTTTCTGATGGGGCATGCTCCATGGATTCTCTTTCAATTAAAAGGGACTCTCGTTGTACACTTTGTATCTTATCTTTATGAGTTTTGAGAAATTTTAATAGATATCTTATCTTTCAAAAAAAATATTCTCACTTTGTATTAAGAAAAGACTAGTGCACTTTCAATAAGTCCCATTTGGTCTGTGTTTCTCAATGCTAGTAACATTAACACAGCCTACAGTTCTTGTTCTTGGATAACCAGTTGTAAGGCCTATTAGTATTGAGGTGGCTGTAATTGAAATTTATTAAAAGTTGTGTAGCCCACTATCTTAGAAGGCAGAGTTGAGTCTTAGAACTAAACTCAGAACACATGACTTACACTGGATCATGAATAAGATCCAAAATCTTTATCAGTGGGTCATCTGATCAGTTGTTTTGATGGCTGCAGTTGAGGTATCCAGCTTGAATGACTCACATTCGAAACCCCACAACGTACTACTATATACTATCTGCATGGCTAGGGATGTAAATAGGTTCTCGATTCTCCGATCACCCAAAGGTTCCGACCCGTTAAAAATTGGGCATGGGTCCTTATTTTGGCCCCGGTAAGTAAATGGGTTCGGGTCCGGTTCCACCTTGGTTTGAACCCGTGGACCTGAGATCCAACATATTAGCCCAATTTTCTAAAATTCCTCTTAAAAACCATGTTTTTCTAATATCATTCTCTACCTAGACCGGACCCGGATCCAGACCCATCCAATATATGGTTCTGGTTTCGGTTCCAGAGCCAAGAAACCGGTTTCGGAACCGACCCGTTTACAACACTATACATGTCCTTGTCTATTTTCAGCAGAGATAAGTGGGGAGAAGTCATTGCTACAATTCTCCATCGGATGACTCTTTTAACCGGGGACCATCCACTTTAATGCCCTCAAGATGAATGGTTCTGATCAACCCACACATGTTGCAAAGATGTGTATAATTTGATATATAGCTAGTAAAAGAAGTATAATTTGATATGGACTGACCATCTATTGGTCAGTCTATTGACACCTCTACCTAACACAATTTTTGATGATGCACAAATTGGCTTTGCACACCACCTGTCAAGTGATTAGTAATTAATGCAGTAATTAAAGTAGAGAGAGAAGACGAGAAGTATAGTGGTTCGGTCAGTATGACCTACGTCCACTTCTGAATGGCTGAGGTCTCCGGATATTTTATTAATTCAGGAGTGCAGGGAGAGCAGAGAGTATAAGCTTTGAGAGGGAGAGGAGAGTTGTGCTCAGGTGTCTGTCTCATGCCCCCCAAGTGTTGGTGGGGCTTACAATTTATAGTCGCTCCCTCACATGTTGAGGCGACTTTACAACAACTAAGTAACCATTTCGGTGGAGATCACGGATTCTTCTCAACGGGTGAGGTAGTTGAGGTGCTCTCCACGAGACTTGGTAAAAGATGAGATGAGGGTTGACTATTTCCAAGGCGGTGAGAGTGAGGCTCCCGGATGCTCTCTTGATGATGTGGCCAGGCCTATGGACTTCTTTGGGCCTGGACCTTATTGAGCTAACCGGGTCTTTTAACATGAGTTGGGCCCTTGGGCTTGGCCCATCATTTGCCCCCCAATGCCCTGTGTCCAATGGAACTTGGAGAGGAGGGCATTCGTTTGAATTTTCGGTTGAGTTCGCAACTGCAAAAACTTCGGGAGGCCAAAACATCCGTTTTTAGGCCTTTTTTGGACTTTTAACAACATCAATCATGGCCAAAGGCGTGAGTCTTGTAAGGCTCGCCGAGAGCTTCGATTTGATATATAATAAGCCTCATTTGGAGTTACGGACCAAAATTTAAGGTCAAAATAGCAAGCAGGCGCGCTGGCGCGCGGTTTTGGGCGATCAGCAGCTTCTGGGCGAGCAGGAGGTGCTGGGCGCCTGGGAGGTCTGGGCGCCCCTAGTCTGGGCGCCTGAGAGGTCTGGGCGCCCATAGGGAGCCCCCAGGCTGGACGCCACTTGTGCTGCTGCTACGGGCGTGGATTTCGTTGCTGCTGCGGGCAGGGGCTTCACTGTTGAGGGGCTGGCCGCTGTCTGCGTGGGCACCAAGGGGCTGGCCGTCGCCAGTGTGGGCGCCGATTGGTCGGGCGCCCCAGGCAATGATAGGCTGGGCGCCCCAGGCTCCGAAGGCACTGTCCACCGTGGGCGAGCAACTCGTGTGCTGTCCAGGCAGTTGATTTGGGCAGCCAGGCAATTGGTCACGCTGATTTAATGTAGTCCATCGGGTTGTAGATGACCTGAGTTTCAAGATCTTGCCTAGAGATGTCGAAAACAATGTTATTCCAAACATTAAAATGTTTAACATGATTACCTGGAGAGAGAGGCTGTTTGCGTGAGAGCAAAGACAGAGTTTGAGGATTGCTCGTGAGAGAGCTACACCTTTTGAAATCGAGTTTTTAGCGACCCGCTAGAGAGCCGCTAAGCTGGAGATAGGCTGCCTGTTTGAGAACAGTACAGAGGCCAAACTTTTGGCAACCCGCGACAGGGCCGCTAAGCTGGAGATAGGCTGCCTGTTTGAGAACAGTGCAGAGGCCAAGCCTTTGGCGACTCACGAGGAGCTGTTCAGTTGGAGATATAGGCTGCCTGCTTGGGAGCAGTGCAGAGGCCAAGCTTTTTTGGCGACCCGCGAGAGGGCTGCTAAGCTGGAGATAGGCTGCCTGTTTGAGAACAGTGCAGAGGTCAAGCTTTTGGCGACCCGCGAGAGAGCCGCTAAGCTGGATGTATAGGCTGCCTGTTTGAGAACAGTGCAGAGGCCAAGCTTTTGGCGACCCGCGAGAGAGCCGCTAAGATGGATGTATAGGCTGCCTGTTTGAGAATAGTGCAGAGGTAGGTCAAGCTTTTGGCGATTCGCGAGATGATTCACCCCGCCTAGACCTGTTGATTTCCTCAGCATTCATATCTTTTTGAGCTTTTGCAAATAGTTCTGGCATGCTCTTTGGTGGTCGCTTCATTACTGAAAAGAGGAAATTTGATGACCGGAGGCCTCCTAGGAAGGCGGTCATACTGACCTTATCATCGGGCTCCTCGACCTGAAGGACCTCCTCGTTAAAACGAGTGAGGTAGCTCCTCAGGCTCTCGTCTCGATCATGTTTTATGCTGAGCAGATGGGTGGCAGGCTTTTGTTGGCGGCGTCCACCAATAAAATGTGCCACAAATGATTTGCTCAGTTCGGCGAAGAAGCTTATGGAGGCTGGGGAGAGACTGGCAAACCATTGTCGTGCGGAACCCTTCAATGTGGTTGGGAATGCCCTACACATAATCTTGTCGGGGACATTATGCAGCTGCATTAGAGTGTTGTAAGTTTCCAGGTGGTCCAGTGGATCCTTAGTTCCATCAAAGGTCTCCACGGATGGCATTTTGAACTTCCGAGGAAGTTGGTAGTTCACCACGTCGGGTTTGAACGATGTGTCCGTTCGCCTGACTACGTAGTCCACTGTCTCTGGTCCCTACGCCTTCATGGCGTTGAAGACATCACCCAGCTGATTTTGCATTTCTTTGATCTTCTCATCCCAGCAATTGGGGGCTCCCCTGAACTGATCATGGAAATGACTCTCATCCTCCATGCTTTGGTTTTCACTCTCCCCCTCTTGGAAACGAGGATCCTCCCCATGAGAAGCAGAGGGAGGAGGTGGGGGTCCTCCAAGATGGGCACCCCCTTGAGGGGCGCCCAAATGAACTCCAAAAGGGGCGCCCTGGCGGCGGCCAGCCCCATGTGGGGCGCCCAGGGGGACTCCAAAGAGGGCGCCCAGACCTGCCTGGGCGTCCAGATGGGAAGCACCCCGGTGTGGGGCTCCTGGATGCCCTGGGCGCGGTGCTCCTTGCGGTCCTCCATGCGGTACTCCTCCAAGTTGTGCTACTCCTTGTTCGGCGAGCATGAGTTGCAGGATCTACTGGTTTTGGGTCACCAGCTGCTGCATGGTCTCCAACATTTGTCGAGGGGTGGGAGCAGGAGCATTTGGAGCAGGATTGGTCGGTGGAGGAGCATCCTCGCCCTCTCGCAAGGGATTATCCTCAGGTCGATTCATCGATCTAGTGGTGATCACCATAAGTTTAACAGAGGAAGTCTCTTGAAGTGAGAACTTTAGTCGTATCCCACAGACAGCACCAAACTGATGATGCACAAATTGGCTTTGCACACCACCTGTCAAGTGATTGGTAATTAATGCAGTAATTAAAGTAGAGAGAGAAGACGAGAAGTATAGTGGTTCGGTCAGTATGACCTACGTCCACTTCTGAATGGCTGAGGTCGCCGGATGTTTTATTAATTCAGGAGTGCAGGGAGAGCAGAGAGTACTACAAGCTTTGAGTGGGAGAGGAGAGTTGTGCTCAGGTGTCTGTCTCATGCCCCCCAAGTGTTGGTGGGGCTTACAATTTATAGTCGCTCCCTCACAGGTTGGGGCGACTTTACAGCAACTAAGTAACCATTTCGGTGGAGATCACGGATTCTTCTCAACGGATGAGGTAGTTGAGGTGCTCTCCACGAGACTTGGCAAAAGATGAGACGAGGGTTGACTATTTCCAAGGCGGTGAGGGTGAGGCTCCCGGATGCTCTCTTGATGACGTGGCCAGGCCTATGGACTTCTTTGGGCCTGGACCTTATTGGGCTAACCGGGTCTTGTAACATGAGCTGGGCCCTTGGGCTTGGCCCATCAATTTTAAACTTTCTTCTTATGCATTTACATTTTTACCTTATTCCCTATGTATCATTTTCAATGGGGCCTCTCTTTGTTTATTTAAGCTTTCACTCTCATTGACAATGATTAAGTAAGAATCAAAGGCATGTGATTATAGTTTGTTGGACCGGCTTTTCATTTGCCTCTAACCTAAAATTGTTTATAATTTTTAGTCATTAGTTTGATTAACTTATTTTCATTGAAGGTGAGCCAATCCTTTTCTTTAAAATTAAAAGAAAAGTATATCATCCTGATTCGGTGTCTCCATCTAAAACCTAAAACCTTATGCTTATTGAGAATTTTATTCATTTATATATATTAAAGAAACTGATTTTAATTGAAATCCATCTCTAATTGATTTTGACTCCACACAATGGGTTTTGACCCTTTGCTAATTACTTCATTAATTTCTTGTCATTATAATTGTGGGCCCAACTAATCATGAAGCAATTATTCACATGCATTTTTCTCTATCCCTTCACATTTAATATAATTTTTGTAACTTAACATCCTTTAATTAAAATCCTCACCTCAAGAATTTATTTATCGCATGTCCAACTTATAACAGATCCCTGCTCTTGTATTGTCTTGATCTCTATAGCCATACAAATCAACTCTATATCCTTAAAATAATTTGCTCCACTAGCTTTCTTCATCTACATATTTCTCTCTTTCCATATCTCTCTTTTCTTGAGTTTTCTTTCATTTGTGCAGACATCCTTTCTCAATTGTCATATAAAATTGGCTTAATGAGTTTGTGAGTTTTTATTTAATGGTTGATTATTTCTTTTTTCTTTTTTGTCATCCTTGTACTAATTTATTTACTTCTAACAGGGTTCCATCGATTTTTACTGAATCAACAACCATGTTTTTAGGGTTTATATCTGGAATAATCACAGATAAGAACTTTTATAGAAGAGGCGGAAAGAAGAGATATATTTTGAACAAGTTCTCATGTATAAAATTTTCTGAATGCTAAATACAATATCTATTTTATTTTAGATACTTATTATATTTATTTATTTTAGACTTATCTTCTTTCCACTAATATTGCAAAGAAATAGATAAGTTTTAATAAATTTCTATTTTTTATTGCCCGAGCTTAGCAGGGGCCTTTATTGTCGGTAGCTTATTATAATTAGACCACATTAATCAACTACTTTAATTAAGTGGGCATGACCTTAAAGGTTGCAGAGTGAAATTTATAAGATTCTCTCATGAAATATTTCATCATCAACAATAATAATATAAAAAACAAATAAGAGCTTATTAGGGCCAATTTAATTTTGCATTTTCAAAAATATAATTTTAAAGAAATATTGTCACAATTGGGTGAGTGTCACTTCATAAAGAATACGTGAATTTGAATGTGAAAAGTGGGCCCAATATTGTACTAAATAAGTTATGGTCAACAATTGACTTCTCTTATAGCTATTGAGATGGAATGCTTGCTTTAGAATGTGAATTTCATTTCCATTTTATCACACATGTATAAATGTATTAAAAGTACGTCATACATGATAAATAACATAATAATATTATGTTTGTGACTTCCTTCCACATCTTTTCATGATATTTCTATCATTTCTTTAGCTTCTTCCTTTTAAAAATAAATCGTTTTGTAAGTTATAGTTATCTGATTTGTCTTTTGGAAAAGCTTATTTCATAAACATACAAATAAAAGCTTATACACGGGGATTTATCTTCTTAAAAGAGTAAGGCGTATTTCTACATCTATAAAACAGGAGGGGCAGGCCCCACCATAAAATGTGTATTAAAGGTATGCTCTAGCTACTAAAATAATGCAATGATGAAATTTGGTTAACCTTTTCCATAAATTGATGAAATCTTATCCATCTAGTGAAGTAATATTGGTGCCCCATCCATTGATGGAATTACAAAGGGTCCTGTTAGAGAAATTGTAACCCCAAGGGGTAGCTCAGTTGGCCTAAGATCACGTTTTGCAACCGAAGGTTGTATGTTTGAAACTGTACTACCACACTGAGGCTACAAGGGAGTTTATCCGGCTTTCCTCTGGGCCCAGAGGGATTAGTCAAGCCCAAAGGGATCGGAACCCTCCGATAGCAAAAAAAAAAAAAAAAATGAAAAAAGAAAAAAGAAGTTAGAGAAAATGTTATCATGATAATCGAGGCGACATGATCATATCTTATGATTAAAATTTGTACGTTTGTTATCTGCACTGTAAATAGACAGGTAAATGGGGTAGGTTGGATGGGCTGAAGCTTGTCCAAACCCAGGCCCTTTACTAATTAGACATAATACTTAGGCCAGAATCCAGTCCATGGGCTTAAAAGTCAGGCCCAGGCCAACCCCGAATGTAAAATATAAGACTTCATGCTAAAATGTTGCGACGGGCCTTTAAGCATAATTTGGTTCAACCTGTCCCATTTAACAATCGACCCAAAAGGTTAGGCAATTTCCAAGCCATGGGCATACAACATAGCCCAAATCTAGCCTAATGCAGGCCAAGGTCAATCAGGCTCTCTATAGCCAGTGGTGGAACCAATATTTTTATTTGAGGGGTGCGGACCTAAATAAATAGTTTGGTATTAGGGGCAAACCTAGGATTTTCATATGGATTTTGAGGGCGCATCCACGACTTTTATTGAATTTTTTGAAGTACACCATTAATGGGTGCGACTGCACCCACACGTGTTTGTGCCTCGGTCCGTCCCTGTCCATAGCATGCCCATGAGCAACCATAGATTGGATAAGGACATTAAAAGGCTAGGCAGGCCCATAGGACCATTAGACCAAGCCATTTCATAGAGGTATTGGTTTGGTTGGACCCATTGGATCTAGATCCTGTATAGTTGTCACAATACAAGAAGTCTCTGCTTTTTTTTTTTTTTTTTTTCTTTCTAATGGACAAATTCTAGAGTTCATGGGGCATTCCAACCAGAGAGCTTTGAATATGCTAAAAGATATATTCTCTTGGATGTAAGCCCATCGTGCCTTTAAAAATAAAAAGGACACGGGTGGCAACTGGCAAGTGATTTCACGCATTCAAGATGGAATAACTGATAGTATTTTTTATGCATCATGGCGTACCTAGAGAGTAATTTACATTCATTTAATTTGATTAATGATTAGTTTTAAATTTCTTAGAATTTACATATAACATAAATGTTTCCTTACTTTATAATTAATAATATGGATGTATAAATATTTGGGAGTTTTACAAAAAAAATTAGTCATAAACCCTAATTTTACAAATTGATTCAAAAAGATCCTAAAACATCCAATTAGGGCGTCATACGTAGCCCAAAAACCAATTTGTCTCAAAACGATTCATTAGTGCTCAATGCTAAAGGCTTTTCTCCTCTTCTTCTCCGAACGATATTATTTGCCGTATTTTCGTTTGCTGCCTATCTTCTCTTGCATCCCCTCTTTTGCTCTCTATAACTGAAAACCACTCTTCCCCATTTTTATTTCTCATTTCCTTTACAAAATCTGTAATTTCTTTGTGTATAGCAAATTCATTATTACTCTTAAGGTCATATTCAAGTAGTAGTTGAAAAAGTACCGTTTCCACCATCATTTGCAAAGAGAGATCCTGGTTCAAAGTTCTCTCACAACGACATAGAATTTAGTACTAAATTTATATGTACAACCTACAAGGCCTATAGAATAAATTATTAATATACACTTTGATATTTGCGACAAAAGAGGTTCATGTGTTCATCGGTCTCTCATTTACAACTAGGATTGAATCCCGAAGCGCTCTATCTCTGTACCATACTACATTAGACACCAAATTGGGAACTACGAAAGGGATAAGAAATCAAGGAAGAAAAGCGGAAAAATCGTAATTTTTTTTTAAATGAGCTCCTACGATATCATTCAACGGAAGAAGAACGGAAAAAAAGTCAAAAAGTGATTTTTTTTAATGAGCCGGCCTAACAATGTCGTTGCAAGGCAAATTGGTCTTTTGGCTACGTACAATACTCTAATCCGGTATTGTAGTGTCATTTTTAATGTGCAATTAAGGTTTATGACTAATTTTTCGTAAAAAAAAAAAAAAAAAACCCTCAATAATTCTAGAAAGTATTCAAATTCAAGAATGTTACCAAATGTTGTTGATTTTGTTAATTAAAAATAATTATGGCAAAGTGTTACCAAACAAGTTCGTCACAACTAGGGATGTCAAACGGGACGGGCCGGGCCGGCCCGCTCCAGCCTCGGCCTGCTAGGGAAAAACCCTGGCATGGCACGGCCCGCCATGGGCCTGGCTGGAGCGGGCAGGGCCGTGCTGGGCCAGTCGGGCCTGTTTATATTTTTTCCTTTTTTTTTTTAAATCTAATGATCTAATAATATATCACTCCAAACT
This sequence comes from Umbellularia californica, assembly GCA_028538565.1. Classification (NCBI taxonomy): domain Eukaryota; kingdom Viridiplantae; phylum Streptophyta; class Magnoliopsida; order Laurales; family Lauraceae; genus Umbellularia; species Umbellularia californica. Next base: position 59,448,747 of record JAPQWN010000007.1, read on the forward strand.
ATGGGTGAGCCCAATTAAATCTAATGGTCTAATAATATATCACTCCAAGCTGAGATCATACTCCCATGTCTCATTACGAGAGCTCTATTTGTATGCTTGATAAATATGCTCTGGGCTGATTTGTTTGATGCAATTGAATTCCTAGGAAAGTTCTAAGACATAGTATTTCTTAAATGCGATAAATAAAATGTGAATATCCAAAAATGACCATCAAACAACCTTTTCTTCAATGAAAATATAATTAGGAAAGATGGGAAATGAATAACCATAATTCAAGTCTCATAAAAGCCAATGTCTTATCTACATTTCATCTTCTATCCTCGACCCAACACCTGATATCCATTACCCTTCACTTCTTTAATAATACTTCATGGAGCTCATTTGACCATGAATTTCCATATATTATCATGTGCAACTAACTCGACCTACTCATGTTCAAATAATTAATATTAATTCAACAAAAAATCTTTTTAAAAAACCTTATTCTATCACCTAAATTTACATTTATTATAGCTAGGGCTGTATATATATGAGTTGGTTGGGACCTCATATCTGATTGGACACATTCCAAAGAGATACCTGTGAGTCCAAAATGAGATCCATGGTCTGAGGCACAAGTGAAGAGACCAAACTATACTTAGAGCTGATTATGTTTTAATGGGATAATATATTCATAATAAAAGTAAAAGTAAGATTATTTATATTTTCTGGATTACTATTATAAGTTTATAATTATTAACCGGGCCAGAAAAGAATATTAGAAATGGATGTAATTTCGGTCAATAAATTTAGGCTTGGTTTTAATTAGACCCAAGCTCCCAACCTATTTTCCAAGCTTACCTGGCCAAACCAAGCCATCTAGTAATGTTTGGTAGGTGCCAAAATAAAAAATGCACAAAAGAAGTTGGTGTTCTATTTGGGCCCAATTTCCATAGTGATTTTTGTCACAATGGGCCCACAGTGTTATATAATGATTTACATATTTTGTATATATATTTTTTTTGATAAATAAAACTTTGATTAAAAGAAAAAAAAATAGAAGGGTTAGAGTAGTTATAGACTTTGTAAAATTGAAAAATGACACAAAATACCCCTTATATGACCGTTTTATGGCTGTTAGGAGGTTAAAATGAAGAATTTTGTAAAAAAAAAAAAAAGGCCATTTTTGGGCGGGCCTATCCTGGCGGGCTGGAGGCACCAGCCCACGTGCCTGGCGGGCCCAGCCACCTCGGCCCACGAGCCGGGCCTTGCTGGTCGTGCCGTTGACCGGGCCGGCCGGGCCACGGGCCGTTGACTGGCGGGCTAGAGCGGGCCGGGCCGGCCCATTTGACATCCCTAGTCACAACTCATTCTCATGGGAGAAGATAATCAGCACAAATCATATTGTGTTAAGCATGATGTTAAACACAATTTTTTTTTAATGGTTAAACACAAGAATGTTGCCAACCAGGCACTAAATATGCAATTTCAAAGCCCTTGAAGAGATCTGTTCAAGACCATATAGTAATGAAGAATCCGAAAAACGGATAAGTAGATATAATTGCCAGAAGTTAAGAAGGCCAAGCTCTAAAAATAGAGGAAAATTGTCTTTCAACCTGTCTTTACCCATACAAATGGTATTTTAGACTCTTAATACATGAGTTTTCTTATTGATTCCTATTTTCATATAATTTCTACATTTTCCTCATATTTAAGACGCTTAATAGATTTTTGTTCTATTTTGGACTCTAACATACTTTCATTCTACTCTTAGCACTTAGTGCACTTTCATTATTTTGGACTATTAGGTGGGACACATTTCTAAATACAGGTGCACCGTGTGCAGGTAAATATTTTTATTATTATAAATTATATATTATACGACAAAACTTATAGTATATTAATAAGTTTATCTATCATAATTTTAATAATTATGGAATTTATTTTTATCCATTTTTAATACAAATATGCATTCCCGTGCTTTAAGCACATGCAGTAAAGCTAGTGTAAATAAAACGTAAAATACTATTTAAATTAAAATTTCAACTGAAACTATAGTGATATTAATAATCAACACAATAATGTAAAAGATTCATCCTGAAGGTACCTACCAAATATATCACCAATAATAGTAGATACTTAGAGATTATGAAAGGAGAAAAATTGAATTAAAAACCCTTTGTTATAATATGTATTAATAAGACTTGAAACAACTATTATTAAGTAGGTCATTAGTCAAGAAATCCTGACCTGCAGTTAAATTAATCAAACATGTGTATGTAAATGTAATGTAATATAATCCTATATAGTTGTTTACATACTATCCCTTAAATGGACAAAATATAACTTGAACCAATGGTTCGGTCTGAACTTGAGTTGTGCTGTTATTAGGTAGGGAATGGGTCAAGATATCCAGACCTATAGTAAAATGAGTCAGACACAAATTAACCCCCTGAACATAAACAAATAAATATAATTCTAGAGGACTGGTTTTTGTGCTTTAGCAGTATTTTCACACTAATATACATGATGAGTATTGTTTTTACAGAAACCATAATAACTAATTTATAAATGAGGGAGGGACCATATCTAGTAACACTTAAAAAGAAGACAGAAAAAAAGTAGGATGCTATTTATACATGTTAAGAAACATAAGTCAAAATACCATAAATGTTGTAAGGTAGGAGTGTTGCCTCTTTCATAAATAATATATATATATATATATATATATATTTTGCAAGTTAAGATTTGTATATATTAAGGAGAAAAATACTCAACAGGTAAACAAATTTTAGGTATCATGAGCACAACCACCCACAACACCAAAAAACAAAACAAAGATAATTGGAAGCCTACAACTGGCTAAAACAACAAACCCACATGGTCGGAGCCAGCACACCCACAAAGCATTAGGTGGGGCCATTGATGATGCAATTATGGTCTTTAAGCTGAGCTGCAAACTAAGACCAAGCAGAAGCTTCTTTGTCTAAATGAGAGCAAATGGTTGAGGTAAGACTAGTGAAAAGGAGAGCCATCCTGCGAGCTTGGAACCTATGTTTCCAAGGAGAAAGGTATGGGTTGGTAAGAGCAGAACTGATTAATTTTCTGTCTGCCAGCACCACTAGAGAGTTGGAATACTTGGAAGCTTCTTTAAGAAGAGAAGAAGCTGCATTGAAAGGATCACTATCAGCGACAGTCTTTATCCAAAGAATAGAGTTTTTTTTTCTCCTGAAGAAGCCCATTGTAAAATTATCTCTAGAAGAAAGAAGAAATTCCAATTTGAAGAGTTAAATGGGATAGGTTTAGTAAGAGTGTGGTTTGAGTGTGCAGATAGGTCCCAAGCTGCTACAGTGTGGGAAGAAACCACAAGATTGAGGTGATTTGCTCTCCAACGAATCTGTGCTTTAGTATCATGGAGGACAACTTCCCATGGTCAAGTTTTATTCCTGAAAATCCGATAGTTACGCTCACACCATATATGCCAAGTAAAAGCAGGGAAACATAACTTCGCCACAGTACTATCATATTAATTCCTATGGTTACAATTAGAAATGAAATCTCCCATTTGCTCAACAATGGGCTTATCTCTTTGGGTAGTAACACCAAAAGAAGCAACTATAGAATCTCAAATGTTCTTGCTATAGATGCAAGCAGTCATGATGTGTTTGCAGCTTTCAGGAGAGCAATTACAAAGCACACAGATCGGGTTATGAAAAATCTGCTTAGTTGCTAGAACATCTTTAGTCTTCAAGCCATTATGAAAAGCCAACCAAGTGATCATACAGTGCTTGTTTATACGCCCTTTAAACCAAAGAAGATCGCACCAAGAAGAGTTAACATGCTGAGCAGTATCGTGATTGGTGGACTTTAAGTGTCACGTCCCCCGAACCCGATTAGAGAAATAACCGAATCTGGGGAGTGAAATTTAGGACTAATTAAAATTTTTGTCCTTTAGGCCCAAGGATCGTAGGTCCGCTGTGAGGATATAATATTTCAAGCCTCAAGTATAATAAGAATTGCATAATTCATACAATCTTAGGCACATGGAATATCAACAATAGAATGATGAATCTCATTAAATGTTAAGTTTCAAAGGAATAAAATAAAACTACACAAAGTATTAAATTATTACAATGGTCAACCCAATAATCAAGGTCATTTAAAACAATAAAAAGAAGTCAATAATATGAAATGGTCCAATGAGAACTAAGAAAGAATGAATGAAGTATAATTAATGTCCCCATGAATCTCTCTCATGCCGGAATCGATGACGCTACTCTACGTCATCAACACGCCACTCCCGTTCCTCCTCAGCTGGTTGGAGATCCTCTGAGATCTCCTCACCTGCCTGCTCCTCATAGTAGTCACCTAGGGTGTCTGTACACCAAGGAGCAGAGTCAACGACATGTTGAGCAATAGATAAGCAAAATATAATCTAGCATGGCATGCATCAAGTATAGAATGATGACAGGTGTAATATCATGTGAATACAAGGAAAATAGAGCTAGGCATAAAGCATAAATAATAATAGTGTGAGGCAATGACATAAATCCTAACATCATCTAGCAATAACCATTATCTAAACAATGCAATGCAAGAAACAAGAAGGAGACTCCCGGGGTATCAGTAACAATCTAGACCACCTCCCGGGGTATCAGTAACAATCTAGACCAGACTACTGATACCAAAGTTCGGCTCTAGTGGGATCCGAGCTCTCGGTCCTAGGAATAGCAGCACGGTCCTAGCCCGCTCCCAGCTATTCAACGTCATGGACGCCTTCCAAAGCCGACTGCCCACCCCGATGTCCGAGTAACCGGCTCATCACTAAACCCCAATCTGTAGATGGCAATGATATGCAATAAAACAAGTGGTGTTGACACGAGAATAGACTAAGACAAGCAAGTCTGGCTAGCTCAATGCACACGACATGATCATAGGGATTATCTCATTCAAAAACAATACAAAACAAGTCAAACACATGATAATCCCTTCCATACTAGCCAGTCCTGTTTATCAATACATGACACAGGGTTCCTACAATACACTCTAAGTCAAGTCCATTTCCTAGTTCTACAAGAATTTATGTTTCATACTTAGTTAAGTGTTTTATGCCAAGAAAGTATACAAGAAATAATATCAACGGATAGAATTCACAAGTCAATGAGGAATTACAATCCAACCTAGGCAAGTGGTATCATCCCTGTATTCCACATGTTCTAACGGAGTACGTGTGGAAATTGAATCAACGATGCTTCTAGGAAAATTCCTTGGTATACAATCATGTTAAACATCTATTGGAACAATTCCATACGCATTCGGTTAAACCATGTGTAATATACGAATACCTACACAACCCATCGAAGCACACCAAGCCACGTGCTACGATTTTAACCCCATTAATGGTCAAGTGAGAGTAAGTTCATAGTTTCCAACATCTAAGGCCCAAAACCTAAGTTATTAGTCTCATTTCCAATAAAACATGAGATGAAACAATAATCTGAGTATTTACATCACTTCCCGACCTTCGATCATGATAAAACTAGAACCATTTGATTCTACACCTCGAGATCTTTCCGACGGTATATTACATGTAGAAATCCAACGGGCAAATTAAAAGTTACGAGTCTCCGAAATTTCCACATGTTGTCAGAAAAATGCCATCCGATCGGACTATAATCAGTCACAGTTAGTAACAGTACCGATCAATCGGTCTGCAAGTCCGATCGATCGGCACTGCAACCTAAACCCCGAAAATGGCGGAAAAATGGATTTTCTTGCCCTTTTTCCTCTGGCTAACCTACATAAAATACTCCACCATGCTCCCCAATCATCACATTCATCATTTCCATCATCTTCAACAATTTAAAGACAACTATAATTACCAATTACAATATTTTATTTAACCCAAAAACCCAATTTAGCCTATAATCCCAATCAATAACAAAACAAGCTTGGAATTAAGGTAATCTAATAAGAAAACATAACCAATTAATAAGGAAAATACACACATGATCCATTATACAATGCAAATCTACTTGCCTCAACCAAGAAGAAGATTGGAAATTGGGAAAACTCGAGGAGAAACCATCTACCGCGAAAACCACCGATCTAACCTGCTCAAAAGCAATCTAATATGCAAAGAAGAATGAAGGGAAGGAAAAAGATCAGGAACAACCTAAATCTAACCAAAAGAGAAGGTGATTGAAAGATAAGGTTAAGAGAAACCTTACCAAATTAAGATTAATGGAAAGAGGAGATCGAGAGGATGAAAGTGAGAGGTCCGGATCTTTGAGATAATCTCTTCCTGAGGGAGTTCTGGGCTTGAAAAGATGAAGAGGAAGAAGAAGGGCTGCTGTAGCTTGTTCGTTGTAGAGAGGAATAAAGAACTAGGGTTAATCCCTGCTTAAGAAGAGAGGGAGGGGGAAAAGACTGATTTGCCCTTAAGTGGGTCCGGTGAAGAAATGGGCCACTTGAAGGGTTTGCAATCGTCGGATCGCGATGAGTCAAGAGACAAAAATGAGCAGCGCGATGAAACCTTTCCAACGAACCCAAAATTCACGGCGATTGGAATTTTTGGAAAAACACTCAATTTTCCTTAAATTGCAAACTACCTCCTTGTTAGGGTCAAACGCACTCGGAATCGTACGAAACTTCGTAGAAACTAGTCTAACGGTAAAAGAAACTCGCTCATGATCTAAACCCACTTAAATATCTAAGGTACAATTAATTGTAATAATAACTAAATAAATGGGTCAATGGGCCTACTATTGGGCCCAACCAACCCAATAAGGTCGCAGACCTTACATTAAGCTAAAGTCACCTAGCGAGGAGGAAAACCAGACCACCTCATCACAGAAATTTACAAAAGGCTTGGGCATCAAAGAGACAAAAAGGAAGATGGTTGCAAGCCCAGAAGAGAGGGGTTGCGGAAAAGTCCAGCAACCAATGGTGATGAAATGGCTCAACAAAACATCTCTACCCAAGCCAAGATCATAAGCAGCCTTGGCTCCAAATTGGTCTATCAACCTGCCACCAGGAAGCCAAGGATCTAACCACAGACAAGTACTTTTCCCATCACCAATCAAGTGTTTGATGTGCTGCATAGTTGAAGCTCTACCGCCAAGAATACCATGCTAACCCCAAGAAACAGAGAAGACACAGTCCACATCCCGAAAACATTTTTCTTTGATGTAGTTGTTGTAAACCCACTCCACCCAAAATGAATTCCTTTTAAAAGCAATGTTCCAGACTTGCCTTAAGATGGAAGATTCAGTAGAGTGCCTGATAGACCTAATGCCCAGCCCACCTTGATTTAAAGGACAACAAATCTGCCTCTAGGAAACAGTGTGAACCTTCCTATGATCTTGAAAATTGCCCCAGAAAAAATTCCTGACATGTTTCTCAATGAGATCTATACAAACTCTTTGGAAGAATGAAAGTAGCAACCTAGAAAATGTGGAAGGAGGAAAGTGTTGAGTTGATCAACTCAACTCTTCCAATATAGAAAAGTAGAGCAAATTTCCAACCAACCAATTTTTTCCTGATTTTCTTAATTAGATGAAGGCACTCAGATAGCTTCAGCCGAGAAGAGAAAAGAGGAAGACCTAGGTATTTCACTGGAAGGTGTTTTTCCTTGAAGTTTAGAATTGAAGAGACAGCCTCTCTTACTTCCACAGCGACATTTGAGAATAAGATGGAACTCTTTACTTTCATTTACCTCCAAACCAGAGAAATAACAGAAATCTTCAAGAAGTTTCTTGATATGACCAGCCACCTGAATATGAGCCATTACAAATATCATGACATCATCTGCATAAAGGAGGTGAGAAATTAAAATATTTCCTTTAGAGTATGGTGAACGAATCGGCCCATTAGTGCAACAAATATTTAAGGTGGAAGAGAAAAACTCCATGACAATGTAGTAAAGGTAAGGAGATTGGGGGCAACCTTGCTTGAGGCCTCGATTGCTATTGAAGAAGCCACAAGCTTTACCATTAACTAAGATAGAAAAGGCAGGTTTGCCAATACATTCCATAATCCAAGCGATCATGGTTGAAGGGAAGTTTAAAGCTTTGAGAGCCGCTTCTACAAAATCCCATCTCACACTGTCAAAAGCCTTGTTGATATCAAGTTTCAAACACATTCTGGGTTTGCGTTTGTCAAGATGGAAAGCTTTGAATAGATCATGACACAACAAAATATTATTTGCAATGTTCCTTCCCGGAATGAAGGCATATATTGGCCGGGGCTGATCAGCTTTTCCAGGAATGGCTTCATCCTATTGGCTATAATTCTAGCAATGATTTTATATAGAGCTCATTAGTGAGAGAAATAGGGCAGAAGTCTGCTGGGGAAGAAGGCGCCTTAGATTTGGGAACAAGAGCAAGGAAGGTATTTTCACTTGGCGGAGCAACTTGCATTTAATGAAGAAGTCTTGGATGGCCTCTGAAACATCTCTACCTATGATAGGCCAACAGACTTTGAAAAAGTGAGCATTGAAACAATCCGAACCTGGGGATTTATGGGGGTGTGATCCTCTTACAGTATCTCCAATTTCAGAAATGAGAACAGGCTTGCACAGGATTTCTGCATCCTCACTACTGAGGATAGCTCTGCCTCTGGTGTGGGACGGATCCATAGCTTGATAAGGCCTCCGATTTGTTGGGGCAAGAATCCTTTTGAAGTGATCAACAAAGACTTCTTCAATGTGGGAAGATTTGGAGTATGAACTGCTAGTAGAGTCCTGGATGCTTTTGATAGTAGATCTTTTCCTGTTTGAGTTGATGAGGGAGTAGAAATATTTGGAATTACAATCACCTAGATCGAGGTGCATGTCCCTAGCCTTCTGCTTGAGCATGCTTTCTTCCATGAGAAGACAATTTTGAGATTTTCTTTAGCCTGGTTTTCAGCTATAAGAAGAGTGGAGGAGGATTTTATGAAGGCTAACTGAGATTGGAAACAATCAAGCTTGTGTCTAGTTTCCTCAATTCTGGTAAAGACTGAATTTTTTTTCCTTTTGCCACAGTTTCAAAGCCCTTTTAACATTTGTCATCTTCTTAACAACTCTAAACATTGCAGAACCACTAATGTTGACATCCCATGCCTCTTTGACGACATTAAAGAACATTGAATCTCTTGCCCAGGCGTTGAAGTAACGAAATAGAGAACTGACAGTGCACTAGTGAGTGATAGAAATGAGAATAGGCTTGTGATCAAAGATACTCGGGTAAAGAAATGAACCCTCAAAATCTTTGGCCACATGGAGGAAATCAGCATTGACTAGAACCCTGTCAAGCTTGCATTCAATTCTACCTAGACCAGTAGAGGAATTGGACCAAGAGTATGTCGCACCTGAATGAGCAAGGTCTTCAAGATTACATTGATCAATACAATTATTAAAATCCTGCATATGAACTAGATTTGGCTTAGCTCCTCCCAATTTCTCCTCCTCCCATTTGATGGAGTTGAAATCTCCCAACACAATCCATGGCCCTTTAATATGCTGAGAGCATGCAACAAGAGAATCCCAGAGCTTAGATTTGTCTTGGTGGTAACAAAAAATGTTTCTCCAAAGTGTTGAACTTTACAGTGGATATGTTGCTTTGAATCCTCAAGAATGGTAACTAAGATCACTGGGTTCCAACAAGGCGATATTCTGGCAGTGTTGCAGTGGCTAATATTAGAGTAATCCAACCAGGATTTTGGTAGAAAAAGACTGTTTAATATTGAGAATACTACTCTCCTTAACTTCAGTTTTAATTAACCTGACAAAATTAAGATGGAGCCATGATATTATACTCCTTATTTCATGTTTCATAGAGGCCTTGTTTAGGCCTTTAACGTTCCATGAGAAGACATTCATTTAGTATTTGCAGAGGGTTGGGACACCCCCAAAGCAAGATTAGTAACCTGAATTGGCTGGTCAATATCTGTCAAAATTTGTTGAGCAATCAGAATTTGAGTTTGTAGAATTTCAACATCAGATATGTCTGAGTTACCCTCTAAGTCATTCAGCACTATAAATTTATTGTGTAGAACTTCAACATCAGATATGTATGAGTTACCCTCTAAGTCATTCAGCACTATAAATTTATTGCCCTAATCACAGATTGGAGAAGTGAAGGAATTACCTATTTGGTTTTTGGAATGGCCTTGCTTGATTGCTTCCCAATTTTCAACATCTTTTTCTTTAATCAAGGGAGAAGGATGACATGCCGGATTTGGATTTGGTTTAGACTTTTTTGGTACCCATTTTTTTTTTTTTTTTGTTTCTGCTCTGGAATAATTGGCTGTCTATGACATGAGGCCTAGGAGTGATTGAAAGTTCTGCAGGTTTTGCATGCTTTAGGCCTCCATGAATTTTCAATTGCTTGCTAATAAAAACCCCCTCTGTATCCAACCTTGATCGAATCGGGGAGAGACGAATCGACGTTCACTTCAACCAAGACTCTAGCAAATGCCAATCTCTAACCAGTGAATGTGAGCTTGTCCATACAAATAGGCTTGCCTATGCAGTTAGCCAATTTAGAGAGACAATTTTGGGACCTGCAGTTCAACTTAAGGTTTGGAAATTTAACCCAAATTGGAATTGAGTCTATTTCTTCCTTCTGAAGGTTAAGGTCTTCAGTAAATTTTGTTAGCATGAGAGGATGACCATTAACAAACCAAGGTCCACCTTCAAGAATTTTTTGGCTTTCTTCAAGGGTCTTGAACCTGAATAAGTAAAAACCTTTTTCAAGCCCTCCAAGCTTTGGAGAGAGAAGCCTTCACTGCTAGGTAGTGTGGCCTCTTGCCCACAAAGAACCCAACCAGAGAGTTGGCCCATTTTTCGGATATATCTTCTAAATCATCCTCAAGAAGATCACAGTTGAGTTCTTCATTGGAGGAAGGAGACAGTGGCTCCATGAACTGTAGGAGATGTGATGGTTCTGCTTTTTGGGTAAACAAGGAGGCCCAGCCTAGTGTAGAACAGCTGGAAGGTTTGACCACAGTCAAAGAGGACCTCAAATCACTCTAAAAAGTAGGCGCCAAAGAGTGAGTTTCTGGAGGTTTATTGAATTTCAAACCTGCGTTTTTGGGTGGGTTACAATCTTTTATGAAGTGGGCTTGGGCCTCTAAACAATTGGTACTCAAGTCTTTTCAAGAATTACCCTTGTCTTGGATGGTAATTTTCTGAGAGTTTGCCACTGACTTGGCACTCCCCAAGGTCTATCTACACTAGCAGAATTAAATGGAACATGGCTGGGACCTTTCATTTTAGAGGCCGGGAAATCTGACATGCTTGGGTTGCAAGTGTTAACAATATTCTGTTCTGAGACATATGAATCATCTTGCAAAGCAAAAACTCCAGTGGGGACTGATGAAAAACATGATTCCTGAACACCAAGCACAACCTCCGCCATTGCAGTTGCATTTAGAGGAGAAACAACTTCCTGAATAATGGAAGAGGAATTCTTTGGAACTTTATCTTTTAACAGCCGGCGAGCCTTTGCAATATGGTCTACAGACACTGTAGATGGAAGAACATCTAGTTTTTTTTTGTTTGATTGCTCTCATGATCATTAGCAGCTTTGACTGATCATCAAGAGCAAGGGAGAAAACAGTATTGTAGGACTCCTTGAGCACTGCTAACTTTGAACTAGCATAGGAGCTTGAGCTCGGGAATCCCTTTCTTTTGCCTCCCATAACAACATGGGAAGTAGAGATTGAAGGTGGCTGGGTGTAAAGGATGGGAACTGTTGACACCAAAAAAGTCAATATGTCTCATCAACATTGAGAAGCCTCCTGAAGCTGCATCCTGCTAAAAATAGGCAAGGCTACTTCAAGCATCAGATTTTGTCAGAATCAGACAGAAACTGAGAGGTCCTTCAAGACAGCTAAAAGAGGGGTACACCTAAGGTTTCGGGCCATTCCGACATCGTTTGGCCTAACTTCACTGCTCCGACAGCTAAACAAGCGCTCCTGGCGGCGGTATCATCAAAAACACCAAAACTTTGATCAGAGCCTACGGATGACTCCAGAATGTCTCCAAAGGGCTCCATACCAAATTTCAAGTCAAACCGACAACGTTTGACCCTCCATCAATGCTCGAGCAGCAAAATCAAGCCTCCCGGCGGCGGCAACCACCGAAGCCATCACTCATCAAACAAAATACATGAGTGGCCTCAACATGCTTCCAAAAGGCTGCACGTCAAATTTCAGGTCATTCCGACAACGTTTGACCAGGTTTCGATGCTCCGAGAGAAAATCAAGCCTACCGGCGGCGGAGCAACCCGGCCCGCCAACATCAATTAATGTCTGAAATTGCATCGCAATCCGACATCAAATAATGCGTGGATCCACCCGTGATAATCGCAAGAAGAATCTCAAAAGGCACAGCACGGCCCGCGACTCTTCACATGCCTTGGTAACCACTTAATGTCGTTAATTGACCCATTAAAGCAGTCATTAACTCATTATTTTGGACGGCCCAATCAGAACCAAGCATTTGGGAGTTGCAAATCCAAGCAATCATGGCATTAAACCCATGAAACTCCCATCATCATGAAGCATAAAGGTGATTAAATGCCCACTACCTTCATCGGCCAATCATAAGCCTTGAAAAAGGAGTTACAAAATCGATTTATAACTCCTCATCAATTCTTTCATCACGGCCATCAATGCCAATAAACACCTCATGGCTATCAAAAGCCTATAAAAGGAGGTCCATTCCAAGAAGAAAGCATGATGAAAAGAGATCCCAAGTGCAAGCTTTGAAAAACCAGAAAATCCAAGAGAGAGACAAAGTCCTGCTACTTTGCTCCCGGAAGCACCACAAGGTGATCAACGTCCCTTGGGGGGCCACCCCTCCCAGGTCACCTCCTTCTCCAACATGGCCTAAACGGGGCTTTTCAGCCCGTTTACTTGGTTTTTCATTGGATATAGGACCTTCTCTTGGTCCTTGTCCTTTAAAAAACTGAGGTTAAGAGCCAAGCCAAAAAATCAAAGCATCACATGTTCTCATTTGAAGGACGATGGCGAAGCCCATACATGACTTGCGACCGTCGATCTCAACGTGCCCCCACAATCTCCTGAGAAGTTAGATCCCTTTTCTTCCTTTTCTATTGTAGTTTGTATTTCTTAAAGAGACAAAAAGAAATCACAATTCTTGTCTTTCATATTTGATGAGTTTTGTAAAAATGTCTTTCACGGCAAAAACGCCTTTCACGGCAAAATTGCCTTTCACGGCAAACAAATAAAAACGCCTCTTACGGCATTCTAAAAACTTGTCTCTTTTCTTAATATTTATGCAATTTGAAAAGTTAGAAAAAAGGATTGATTTCCTTTCCACTTGTGAAGGTGAATCTCCGGATTATCACTATTCCAAATTCCAAGTAGAAAGTAAATCTAGCATACCCGTACAAAAATGTTGATGCCCGAGATCTTCCCTCCTCCGCCGAGACCTAGGTCAGCTCCCGGGGTGCGGAGGGAGAGGACGGAAGATTCCCCCTTTTTCTTTCGGGTCCATCAAAGTTACATTCAACAATCAATTAATGGATATTTCATCATTTTATTAGATCTTGAAAGAAAACAGCAAATACCCATATCAGAGAAGAGATGAGAAAGAGAGTTTACTTGCAGAGAGGGGAGAGATGCAAAGGTAGCAACGGCAGAGAGAGCGGTGCCAAGAGAGGGGCACTGGTATTATGATCGGAGGCACAGATCGTAGAGAAGGGACGACTGATGAGAGAGAGAGTAGAGAGAGACAGAGAGAGCGAGAGACAGAGAGCAGTGAGAGACTGAGAGTGAGAGAGAGCATATAGAGAGCAGAGAGAGACGGAGAGAGCGAGAGACAGAGAGCGAGAGATAGAGAGCAGAGAGAGATTGAGAGCGAGAGGAGAGAGACCGAGAGAGTGAGAGACAGAGAGCAGAGAGAGACAGAAGGCGAGAGAGAGCGAGTGAGAGAGCATAGAGAGACCGAGAGAGAGCAGAGAGACTGACAGATCGAAGAGAGTGTGAAATCGGAGAGATCAAAGAGGGTAATAGAGAGAGTAGAGTGAGAGAGAGAAATGAAATTGGGGGCAGAGAGGGTCCGAGCAGAGGCAGCTGTGAGAGAGAGGGAGACCGTTTTCGAGTGACGATTGGTTTCGGGCAGAGAGAGGGAGACCATTTTTGAGTGACGATCGATTTCGGGCAGAAAGAGAGCAGAGAGTGCGAGAGAGAGAAAGATCAGAGAAAGCGAGAGAGAGAGAGAGTAGAGAGAGCGAGAGAGAGAAAGAGCAAATCGAGAGAGTGAGAGAGATCGAGCGAGCGAGAGAGAGAGAGAGAGAGAGAGAGAGAGAGAGAGAGAGAGAGAGAGAGAAGAGGGCTTTTGGAGGCGGGAGAGGGAAAAAAGAAGTGGGAAATTTACCGACGTTTATCTTTTGTCGCAAAAAACGTACTTTTCATCGGTAAAGATTTTAATTTTTATTATTTAAAAACAAGTAAAAAATCAACCAACCTTTACCGACGTTTTATATTAAACGACGATAATAAATTTTCCGTCCCTAATTTTTGTTGGTAAAAAAAAAAAAAATTTGTCAGTAACGATATCTGATTTTTAATTTTTCTAAAAATAAAATTAAACTTTACCAACGTTTTACAAAAAACGTTGCTAAAAGTGCCATTTTACCGTCGTTTTAAAATTCGTCGATAATAGTCTCTGATATTTATTTTCCCTAAAAATGAAGTTAATAATAAAATTGAACTTTGCCGACGGTTTTCAAGGAAACGTCGCTCAAAGTCGATTTTACCGACGTTTTATAATTCGTCGGTAATAATCTCTAATTTTTACTTTTCCTAAAAGATGAAGTTAATTCTAAGATTGAACTTTGCCGACGTTTTTTAGTAAAACGTCGCTAAAAATCAGCCTTTTAGCAACGTTTTATATGAAACATCGTTAAAAGGCTAATTTTCAACGACGAAATTATATACATCGGTAAATAATACTATTTACCGACGAATTTATAAAAGCGTCGCAAAAAACGTTGCTAAAAGTGCAAGTTGTTGTAGTAATTGGGTGCATTGCTTATAGAAATGATGGTGTAGTTATGGCAAAGCTAGCAAAATGTAAGAATGGGGACAATCCTCTCATGGCTGAAGTTTTACCAATTGAAGAAGCCTTGGACTTAGCGCTTCAATGTGGATGGAGAAAGGTAGTTTTTTTAGTGATTCCAAAGTAGCCATTGATATTATTAGAGAATCTCAAAATGTGTCTCCTTGGGAAATCTCTGCCCCGCTCCAAAAAGTCAAGGAACAAAAATAATACTTTACAAAAGGTATGTTTGTGGCCATCAGGATTATCAATTGCCAAGCTCACAACCTAGCAAAAGCATGTTTAAGCACAAGTAAGTTTTTATTATCAATTCCGATGTATATACTTTTACTTCTTTTTGAATAAATATCAATCTTCCAACCAAAAAAAGAAAAAGAAAAAAAAGTAGCACCTATTATTTATGACACCTTTTGCTTCATCGAGAAATAATATTTGATGATAAGTAAAACTAGAATACCGGGCACAAAAATCTCAAAATAATATTTGGAATTCTTTTGGGACACCTTATTAAGTATGCTCATTTTACCAATTTATTGTTTGGGCTATGACGGTCATTTATGTAGTTTCAACTTTGTTTATTTAATTTTCAACAGTTATACAGTTGGCCTGGGACCATGGTTTGCACCCGGGGGTTGAGGGTTCGAAACTGTACTACTCCATTGTGGCCATAAGGGATTTACTTGGCTTCCCTAGGCCCGTAGGTATTATTTTGGCCCAAAGGGCTGGGACACCCTCCATTATATATATATATATATATATATATATATATATATATATATATATGGGAAATGCTCCTATGAGAGACACTCTCACCAACTTGGTGAGAGATGGGTGGGGGCCGTCACATTTAAGTTGGGGGTCCTTGCATTTAAGTTGGTGAGAGTGGATATGGAAGTGAGGGCCCCCACCCATCTCTCACCAAGTTGGTGAGAGTGTCTCTCATAGGAGCACTTCCATATATATATATATATATATATATATATATATATATATATATATATATATATATAATAACCACTTTTAAAAATTCGGGATGGCAATGAGTTAGGTTTAAATGGGGACCCGCCTTGACCCTCTCCTATTATGGGTAGGCTTGGTAGTGTGTTGGTTGGATTTGGTTTGAGTATGGTTTTTCATATACTAACCCAAGTCGGGTTTGGGGAGGATTTGGGTCTTGGGTGTGTCTAACCCATCCCACCCCATATGTCTTCACTTATGTATTACAATTAACGTTTGTATGCAAAATTTCATTACTGTAGGTAGTAGTAAAGAGTGATATTTTCCTTGACGTCATGGGTTCAGATCTTCCTTAATACATATATTTTAAAAATATTAATGTTGGCATATGAAAAAGTTAAAACTCATAAGATTGGACCGTACATAGGGCCTATGAAGTAAAATCAAAGTCCACAAGGTCAAATCGGGAGTCAAAATTCACTCTGGCCATCAAATGATGAAGCTAATCACTCAAAAGTTCAAGGGAGAACTATCAAAATGATGTTGAGACATTCTCAAGCTTGAAGAACAAAAATCAAGCGAATCAGAGACCATTCAAAGCCAAAATAGTGCAAACAATGCACATTTTGGTGGGCCCCATTTCTTGATGATCAAGCACTCAAAAGGATCCAAATCCTATGCAAAACATCGAAGGGTATATCAAGGACCCACCCTTGAAATTTTGGAGCAAATTAACGGAGTTAAAACGAGAGATATGAGGAAAATAGTAGAAGGGTCGTAGGGTATGGCACCCTGCGACCTCCCTTAGCAGCACCAAAGGGGTTTGTGAAACCCCACTCCCTTTAAGTAATAGGGGCTTGTGACTCCCCTTGGTAGAAAGGTCTGTTTTGCAACCTTTGGGTCATCTTGCGACCCTGGTAACACTTTCTCACTTGAAATGGGGTGCACAAGCTTCCAAATCATCATGACACATGTTCCAATTAAGAAGTGACACATAGCACTTGAATTTGACCAAATCAAGTCCATGAAAATGCCAAAGATGCATGACAAGGTCACAAATAAAAGATCAACATGTGGCACAAATGTGGATCGTTTCGCCATGATACTCCCATGTTTTTCAATCATTTCTTCATAGTTGGGAGTGGGGAGACCACGTTCAACATCTTGGGGTCATACATAACCACCTACGACCCCATTTTGGCAGAATGCGGCAGTGCCGCGACTCCCATGGCAGATCGTACGACGCCATCTTTCAGTTGCAATATTTTATTAGAAAAAGTGGGGGAAGTCATGGGGATTCTTGCCCAACCAACCCCAACTCTTTCAAGCCTATAAATATGCCATTTTAAGTAAAAAAAAAAAAAAAAGGGATCCGAATTTGAATTCAGATGAAAAGCAAGTTCGAAAAGTGGTTAAAGTTCTAAGACAAGAGCAAGGAGAACTAGATGAAGTTACATGCATAAGGAGAAGAAGAAGCTTTGCAACAGCCCTGACTTAGGGCCCTTGTTTTTACTAGAATTCATAGAATTCATGTCTGGTGGTTGTCTGGGAATTTCAAATGTTAGTATTTTAAATGCTGCTAAATTCTGGAGTTCTAAATTTGTTATTTCATTTATGGCTTGAATTCTTGCATGAGCTCCTGGAATGCTGTTGTCCCTCTCTCAGAATTCCTATACCAAGTGAAATTTCCAAATCCTCTTTGTTAAAGTGATTTTTCAAATGCTGAGTTTTTTGTGATTTCAAATGCTTGGAATTTCAAATGCTCAGGAATTCTGGTAATAAAACACAGAATTCCTGACAGGAATTCTAAATTCCCAGACAGTCTGAATTCCTGTCAGGAATTCTATTAAAAAAACGGGGCCTTGGTCTCCCATGACCCTTAAAGTGCTTAGAACCTCTGGGGCCACTTCCCCAGGGCATTCTAATCCTAAAATATTATTAAACCCCTTCCACTTCTTTTAGATTTTGTTTTCTTTATCTATTTGGGGAGAAAATGGCTCCGAATCAAAATCCTATCATGTGAGTTACCTTCACCACGGCCAATAAATACAAATCGGCGTAAGTGACGTGATGAAATGAGTCATGTCCGGACCAAAACTTTGGTTACCCTTGGTTGACTAATTCAGTAACTCATGCAATCTTGCAAACCTAATATATAAGATTAGGTTGATTACTCTTGCCTTATCTTGTACCGTATGCAAGTAAGTTCAAATTGGTCTACTTTGAATTTGGCCCACCAAATTAGCAGGCTCGTTGGCTCGTCCAATGATTTACCCCTTATTGTGCAGTTGGGCTGAGCTCTTATCAAACAAACTAATTTGAAGATCCTATAACTCTATAAGGTTGTGTTTGGCAACAAAATCCTCAAGGATTCCTTACCAATTTCTCTTGAGGATTTGGAAAGTTTGCGCTTGAAGATTTTAATTGCTTGAGTATTTGGACGACTAGAAACTCTCCCTTTTGAGGGTTTTTTTTAGGTCAGACCTTCCCCTATAGCGTTTGAAAATTATCAGTTTTGTGGATTTACGCATCGATATCAATTTTTCTTAGCTATACGCACCGACACACTGATATGAATATAAATTCTCTAGCTACACAAATCCCAAAAGAGGAATCCCCAAATATGTGGTTGTTAGGAATCCTCAAATCTGCAATGCCTCACGTATGAAGTATTTGTATTTTGCTTTTTTATTTACATTTCTTCTCATAGCCTCAATCCCTCAGTCAAGACAGAGGTTTTCTTATTACCATGGGGCAAATTCTTTTTCCCATCATGGATATTAGGCACTTTTGGATCACAAAAACTTGGCCTTGCAATAGATGTTTCCCATCAAATGGTACCAAAAATTGAATCTTGAGTTCTTTTACAAAGAAATTAATAATTTCAATAAATAATACTATATTATTGTAACATTAAAAAAGAAAAAATACAAATGATCCAAACCTACACAGAACCCCACCATGGTTCTAACTGAATTCGATCCATTCGCATCTCTAAGCATACTTGATGAAGAGCATGCTCAAAAAACAACTTAAAATCAGTACATACCCAATGATCAAATAAGGAAAGACTTTGAAAAATAACTTAAACATAACCAATGATCAAATATGGAAAGACTTCATTTAGTCATCAATAATTGAGCATGAACAGACCCACAAGTGGCACAAGATCAAACGTCCAAACCCATCTCCATCCTCCAATGGAAGTGGGTGTAAACCCCATGCTGCCACCAGTCATCTGTGAAGTGTTCATGATTGCTTCTACTTTAACTCCAAATTTCATTCCTCCCTTGGAATGATCTTGTATGTTGCAGAGGAACCAATGATCCCCAGTCTCATTCAGTGTGACCTGGTCCTGGCCACTGTAGTAAGTTGCTATAACACCCTGTGAGGTGTTACATGACCTGTATGTATCTTCATTCACCTCATAAGCGTTGTGTAGTCCCGGCAAATAGTTAAAAGCTGCAGCACCACAACATCCACATCCATTTGCAACATAAGCATGGTTTTCAAATAAAAACAAAGAAGTGATTATCGGCTCAATCAAATTGTTCATAGTTTGGTGGGTCATGCATTTTGCTCCGTTATGAAAAACATTTACAATAAATAAAGAAACTAAATTATGATTGTCCAATTCAATAGTGAATATTATCTCAATCGAAACAAAATCCTGTTTAGTGACGAACTAAGCAACTTTGCATCAGAAAGGTTTTGAGGCATTGGAAGTGGGTACAATAGTTTGAAAATCTGAAGTTTATCGAAAATAATTATTTATTATAAGTGTAACCACACTTTTCTCAATGAAAGATGCTAATGCAAAAGCGGATTTTGGGTCTATAAGTGGAAATGGGTTAAAGTATCATGTCAACTGTTTAGAGTTTTTGAAAGCCGGCCCTGCATGGGCTGCACATGGGTGGTTCAGATCTGTTTAGCACTAAAATTAACCACCAAACTGAACCTATCGGTTTTTTAATTCACCAATTTGATCTGACCGATGGGGAGGACTTAGACCGAACCCAACCAATTGGTTCAGTTCGGTTGGTTAAACCGTTTATTTTTATTTTTTTTATTTTTTTGAAAATTAGAATTTGAATACTTCAAAATGATGACACCCGCATCCTTTGCATTTATTGCAATGTTTATGGCAAAGATAAAAACCCATATCGACTATGATGGTTCTGCAATTCCAATACACTGCAATATCATAGATCAATGCATCATTAAAAATTCCCATGCTTTTTAACAAGTATTTGAGCACAAGTTTTTATCTAAAATCTAAATAATTAAATACTGAAATTATATAATATACCGGTTAGTTCGGTTTAAGCGGTGAACCAAGAGTTCAAATCGATAACCGACCGATCTAAGTTTTCAAATTGTAGACCGAACTTATCTACTATAAAACCGATCTGAACCGCCCATTTCAGTCGGTTTGGTCGGATTTAGCGATGGCACTGGATTTTTTGTGCAGCCGTAACTGTATGCACAGATTTAGCATAACCATTGCATGATGGATTTGACCATGAGTACAAAAACTAAGAGAGTAGGCAATTAAACAAGGACATCAAGCTGGTAAACAAGAAAAGATTGGTCGGTAACCTAGAACATCTCCGGCGTAAAATGTGTGTTTCTCCGACCAGCGTTGGTAGTTTACTGCATGTGTCCAGCCATCGCCATCGCCTACGATGTATTCTGCGGCTTTGATGCGGTGGGACATTAAAAGATGCATTGGAAAGATGATTAAGCGGATGAATGGTTTAAGGTCAGGGGGTTCCATGGAAGGAAGAAGGGGAGTCTGGGGCTCTGGTGGAAGTTGAAAGGGTGGAAGAGTATAAAGTGCGAGAGTTGGCAACAGTAGATGAATCCTTTCATAGGAAAAATGGTCATGCTTTGAATGATATTGAAATTATAAACGACGACTACTACAATCTTAATTGCCGGCCGGCAAACATGACAAGGTGGATCACATGCTAAATATCTGGCTAGGCCATCATCAGGTGGTCCTAAATTGAAGTAAGAGACTTAAATAGAAATGTGGGCTTCAAATCCCTGGGTCGACATGTATTGGCACGGGAAAACAAAAATGACCCCTGTGAGTAGGGTTGAAAACGGGTCGGTTCCGGTTCGGGTCCATGGTGGACTCAGAACCGGAAACGATAAGGAGAAGGTGGAACCGGATCCGGACCTGGACCCGGACCGGTTTTGGAACTGGTTTCTTGGCTCCAGAACCGAAACCAGAACCATATATTGGACGGGTTTGGATTCGGGTCTGGGTTTAGATAGAGAATGATATTAAAAAAACATGATTTTTAGGGGAGATTCCCAAAAATTGAGGTAATATGTAAGGTTTCGGGTGCAAGGGTCTGAACCAAGGTGTAACCGGATCCGGACCCATCTACTTATCGTGACCTAAATAAGGAACCAGACCCGCTTTGTAACAGGTCGGAATCTCCAGGTAATTGGAGAACTGGGTACCCATTTACATCCCTACTTATGGGTTCCAAATAGAAAAATGGTTTCCATTTTTATTTTTTATTTTTTATTTTTCTTACAAACTATAGAAATGGCCCACGTAATAAAAATCTAGAATTTTAAATAAATCCGTTTCTCTCTCCTCTAGTTTTGGGCAGAGCTGAATCTCATTTCAATAGGAGTTTGGCTTACTGTTAGATTGATGACCAAAAAAATCACATGATTGCCTGCACAACTCTTGTTGGATGGATGGCTAAAAAGTAATAATGTGTTGGAGACTTTTAAATGACACTGTAGTTTATCATACTCCAAAAGTGCCCAGGACAAAATATTGCCGAAGCAACCGTTGGGACTCTCAAAATAATAAAAGAAGAGGAAACTACGGAAAAAAACCCCATAAGACCCCATACGTCCGATGAGGACTTAGTAGGACGTTGGACACGGGAGGAGTACTCTTGTTGCTTTTCATTTTTTTTTTTTTTTTTTGTTTGGTCTTGCGATATGGTCAATATCGACCATTCAGTCGTATTCAATAACTAAGGCAGTTACAGGTTGGAGGAAATCTGATTGGTAGATTGGTCGATATCGACCATTATGACTAAGCTATAATGGTCGATATCGACCATTTTGTCATGTTTAGCAACTAAGTCAGTTACAGATTGAAGGAAATTTGACTGACAAATTAGTCGATATCGACCATCATGGCTAAGTTGTGATGGTCGATATCGACCATTCTACAATGTTCAGCAACTAAGGAATTGCGGGTTGGAAGGAATCTGACGGAAAAAATGGTCGTGACAGTCACCATGGAGGAGTCCATATCAAATTTGCCAAATGCCTTATCATCTTTTCTAAATGTTTTGGTAAAAGTTTCACCTTCAACTCTGTTAAATGATGAAGGTTTGTTCAGATTAATTTCCTTCCTCCAAAAGCATCAACAAAACAAGTTGAAAAAAAAAAAAACATAAATCTCAAATCAACCACTGATCAGCATGTTCTATTCGTTTGTATTAGGAAGTGGGTTTTGGCTTGGTGGGGTAGTCAATCAAAATCTTTTGTTTTCTTCCAAAAATCAATCTAAGATTCACTCCATCTCCTCCACCGTCCAAATGCCCATCTCCTCACCAACCCACCACAATCATCAACACGTGAGAGTTAATGGATAGCCTAAATGATCCCTTCTCCCAATCCAAACCCCCCCAAAAACCCAATGATTTGATGATCACAATGACGATGACAAAGATGACGAAGAAATCCCTTTGGAAACACCTCTCGAAGGAGATAACTCTTGCACAAATGGATCCAATCGTCATTTTAGTCCTCCAATCTCCATCCAAAGATCCTCTATCGTTGATTAAAGAACCCCACCACCCCAGTTCTGAAAATAGAGTGGTTGTGTACTTTATGTCATTGCAGGGGATCCAGCGGACATACGAGGACGCTGTGCGTGTGGGCGATTTTCCGGTTGATGCTCGTGGCCGTGGATGAGAGAGACGTGTCAATGAAGTTGGCGTGTAAGAAAGAGGTGGAGAGATTGATAGCGTGGAACGGAGGACGATGAAGCTATTATTAGGGTCTTTGAGCGAATTTTTTTCGGTTTCCCTTTACGTGGATTCAACACATCTACATGGTTATCCATGATGGTTGATGGTCGATATCGACCTTCCAAAAAAAAAAGAAAAAGACGAATTGAGGCCAAAGATCTCTCCCGTGTCCAACATCTTACTAAGTCCTTATGAGATGTATGGCGTCCTATGGGGTTTTTCCCCATAGTTTCCTCATAAAAGAACCATTTAGACTTCGGTATTAGAATCCCACAACGGATACGGTGGGAAATAGAATGTCATTTATTTATGCTTCTTAAAGTAACTCTATTGAATTGATTTGGAAGGGCATGGCATGGCATTGGGCTTGGGCTTAGAGCTGTAGGACATTAATGAGCCCTTTTCATAGCAATAACCTCGTGTTCTCGGTGGGTACCATTGGTATTCAAGGTTGATCGTAAGATCTACAAACTGAGTTCAACATAGGGGATCCAGATACGAATCTGATGTGGGGGCATTTATTTTCTTAAGGGAAGTATGACCCGCGACTCAGGCCATCAATTTCAACTGCATTTCATTATTATTTTTCTAAATCAATTTCAACTGCATTTCATTATTATTTTTCTAACAATAACTCTTATGTGGGATGCAGAATTTAGGTAAGACAACTCCTCTTTTTTTTTTTTTTTTTTTTTTTTTGTAGGTTGGATTATTAAAAATTAAGAGAAGATTTGGATTTGGAATTGTAATTGAATTCTGTATGAGGAAGGACGTAGGAAACCCATGTCAGTTATTTCCCAACTGAATTTGTTTGTTAAAGACCTTTGGGATTCTATTAAGAATTGGGACATCACTAAAATCAGAAACCATTTCAATAATACAGGAAATGTGGATGATATTTGTCAAAATCTGCATTTCTTGTGAACTAATGCAGATAAAAGAATTTGGGCTTACTCTTTAAGTGGACATTTATTCACTAAATTTGCCTATAAGATGATCACTAAAAAGTAATAGCAGCAATATTAATACAACAAAAAGCAATATCAATCATGTCTTCATTAATAGGAGGTCCTTGGGCTATCATGCAAGATCAATGCATTTATGCTAGAGGGTTTATTTCAATCAAGCCCATGAAATGGCCCTTGCTTTAGCTTCTTCGGAGGAAGAGAGTTTTGACCCATCAAGAAAGGCACGAGACACAAAAGAGCCGTTAAACCAAGTTACGAAATTTAAACCAATTTTACCATCAAGCTTTGAAAAGGGCGAACTTCTTGGCTTTGAACCCGTTTGGCACTTTACTAGATTAGTAAAAGTCAGGTAAAGCCTCAATTTTTTAGACAAGGGGTCATATCAATAACACTTTAATTCAAACTGCCCTTCATCTTCTTAAAAACAAAGTAAAAAAGCAACCTCTTTTTTCCACTAAAAAACAAAAAAAGCTCCACTTTTCTATACAAAAGTAAAAAAAATTTCATGCCAAACAACTAAAAACAAAATACCATCGTAACCCCATTATATTTTATTCTCTCTTAATTTGATGCTTTACTATACTTTATTTTACATATAAAATTATCCAATAGGGGCAAGGAGGCATGGGTGAGCACTTCGGCTCTCCAAGACAGTTTTTGGGGGTGCTAGCTTTTTTATTCAATTAATTTTGAATTTGTTCCTAAAAACATTAATTGAGATGCTCATGAGCTTGCTAAAGTAATTTTTCTAGTGACTTGGGTTTTAATTGGTAGGTAAGCTTTGTGGATTTTAATGTCCTTATTGGTCAATTCTGTGCAGGCTTTTTTTTATTTTTAATGAATGAATTTCCTTTTCCAGAAAATAAGAAAAATAAAAGCTCTTGTTGGATTGAAATTCGGTCAAGGCCCACATAGGAAGGAGAATTTATTTTGAGTAGCTTAGTTTTTTAATAAGTGAGCTCCAGTTAGGAGCCTAACGACTTTCTCGCGAGTACAAACTGTAGATATCTCATTTGGCCCCCTATGATAGCCTTAAACGCCTGTCATATATAACGGTGCCCCCATTTCACATATAATTGAATGGTTAATGGTATAATTAAGATTAATTAATGATGATGAAGATGATTATTGAAAATTTTATACTTAGTTCGACAATCTCTAGAAATTCGTGAGAGAAAAGGCCGAATCGCATCGAGATCTCGAGTCCAACCCACTACTCATACAAAGAATAGGCTACAACACTACCCAAGTCCCTTTCAGACTACATAGGACATACTTGGGTGGATCCCAGAGGGATTACACTTAGTTCGCATAAGAGCGATATGATTAGCATGATTTAAAGGGCTAGAGTTATTGACCCAGATATAACTACTATGGACAAAAAGATTCTACGTTCCGAGATCTTTTCGTCGATATATAGAACGTCCAAATCCGATGAACGAATCAAAAGAGATGGCCGTCGGAAAATAACCCTGAACCCCCAACAGGCACATACCTGGGCGCCCCTGTAGGTGCGCCCATGTCCCAAGGATGCACTGTGTGTGCGTCCAGGTCCCTGGTTGCCCTAGGAAACCACGTGCATATTTAACTACATACCGCTCTACCTTTCATAGTTCCGACCCGATCTCAACCTAAAAATGAACCGGGACCAAACTCTGAGCCCATTTGACCCAAGACATGACATGGGTGCACCTATGTGTGCGCCCAAGTCCTGGAACCAACTTGGGCGCCACCCTAGGTGCGCCTAGGTCCCAAGACAAGTTAAAAATGCACTTTGATGTATACTTAGGTATGATTCACTCTACTCTTCGCAAATTCGACTCGGTTAAGACCCAAAAACAATCCGAAACTGGACCGTAGACCCATTGGACTTCAAAATTTGACATGGGTGCTACCATGTGGGCGCCCAACTCATGGGACCCACTTGGGCGTCCCTCCATGTGCGCCCAAGCCCCAAAAACTCCATCTTACCTTGGTTTGCGTGAAGACTCTAGAAACTCGTGCAACCAGAAGCCCTAGCCCCTCCTCCACGCCAAAATCCCTATAAATAGACTTCTAATACTACTTTTGCAAAGGGGAGGCTACCAAAAGGAGAGAAAAAGTAGAGTAAAAAAGAGAGAAAAAGAGAGAGGTCACGAAGGAGATCTTTAGATCTAGAAGAATGAGAAGGAGAAACATTCTGGATCTCCAAGATCAGCTATGAAGAAAGCCTCCCAAAGCAATGGATCTGCACAAGAACTTCAACTTAGGACTTGAAGAACACGATTCGAACCGATATTTGTAGATTCTTTTGTTTCATTGCATTTCACCATCATTCTTGTTTAGAAACATGCTTAGGATCATTTAAGCATCATAGATCTATATTAGTTATGATAAAATCCGATGTTAGCTGTTATACTATTATTAACATGAACCCTAAGATCGTGAACAGCATGATAATCACGTGTAGGATTTAATATTAAATAAATTAAAGAGTACCTCCAGACATCCTGATGCAGAGAGCTTTCTGATCGTGCAGTCTGGTGCTGTTGCTGATTGATGCTGTGATCCGTCGAGAAAGAGACTAGGTGAATAGCTTCGGTTTCTCTTTCCTTGCCTATAAAACCTTAATGTGTTGATTTTCGTGAATACCTTTGTGATGGACGAAAGACTTTGTTTTATAGGTGAAAAGAGGACCGAATTTCCAATTAGGGTTTCCTTAGACTTAATCTCAACCATCCATCAAGGTAGAGAATAGTAAGGAATACATCTCATTAAGAAACCTTTTTGTATAAGGAATAGCATGTATCCTAAGAAAACCGATTTCCTATAATGACCACAATTCGGGAAAGGAAAGGACTTGTGGTCTAAGGAATGGACTTTAATGTAATTTCCTTACAGTCTCCCACTTGGTCGATAGGAAGATCCTTTAGTATTTTTCATTTTAGGAATCATAAGGCGCGCATTATATGCTAAACATTTCTTTAGTCGGTTATCATAAGTGTCTTGGCTAATTCGGTGGTCAATGGGAGTCATGGCGTGCACACATTATTTTACAACATGCTTACTTCCAGGTAATACAGCATTGACAATCGGCATAACTAGACCGTAATAGGAGATATACGTAATGGTCTCATAATGTCTATGGGGAAAGACTGTTTCTGTTTATCATTCATCCAAACATAAGTATGTACACAATGGAAAAACAGAAATAGCAGATGTAGAGTTGTATTAAGAGCTCAATAAATGTCAAATTTAAGTACAAAAATAAAAGGCAGAAAATGATAATTAAGAACTATATTCAAGACCCATGCTTTCAGTATGTCCTTGAAAGGTCTTTGGAGGTAGTCCTTTCGTGAATATGTCTGCGACCATGAAATCTGTACGTATAGACTCAATGACAAATTTCTGTAATCTAACATCTTATTTCAGTGATAGATATTTAAGGTTCATGTGTTTGTATCCCTTAGATATCCTGTCATGCTTGGAGAAGAAGGTTGCAGCTTCATTGTCACAGTAAAGGGTTAATGGCTTAGAGATGAAATTCAAAGCTCCAAACTGAGAGATAAAATTACGCAACCATGTTCCCTGAATTGCAGCCTCGTAACATGCTACATACTCAGCCATCATGGTGGATGAGTAAAGCAACTCGGATTTCTGGCTTTTCCATGATATTGCACCTCCACATAAGAGATACACATAGCCAAGAGTGCAAAGTCTAGTGTCAGGACATCCAGCAAAATCTGAATCTGAATAACCAGTCACCTGTAGGTGACTTGATTTTCTGTATGTGAGCATGTAATTCCTTGTTCCCTTGAGGTATCTCAGTACTTTCTTTGCAGCTTTCTAATGAGCGATTCCTGGTTTACTCTGAAATCTACCGAGCATGCCTACAGCATGACTAATGTTAGGTCTTGTACAGACCTGTGCATACATCAAACTCCCGACAAGAGAAGCATAAGGATATTTTGCCATTTCTTTAAGTTCCAATTCGTTCTGTGGACACTGCGAAAGATCAAGCTTGTCTCCTTTATGCAGTGGAACAGGACTAGAGGAACATGTCATCATGCCAAAGCTCTCTAGAACTTTGTCAATATATGCTTTCTGAGACAATCCCAAAATACCAAGTGACCTATCACGGAATATTTCTATTCCTATCACATAGGAAGCCTCAACCATATCTTTCATTTCAAAATGCTTAGAGAGATAGTCCTTTATTTGATGTAATAAACCAAGGTCACTGCTGGCCAGTAATATGTCATCAACGTATAGAACCAAAAATATGAACTTACTCCCACTGATCTTGAGGTATATGCAAGGGTCAACGATGTTTTCTATGAAATCGAAGTTAGTAATGATTTCATGAAACTTTAGGTACCATTGCCTCAAAGCTTGTTTCAGTCCATTTATTGATTTCTTAAGTTTGCAGACCATGTCTTCATGACCTTCAATTATGAAGCCTTCAGGTTGACGCATGTAGACTTTTTCTTCCAAGTCTCCATTAAGAAAGGCAGTTTTCACATCCATTTGATGTAACTAGAGGTCATAGTGAGCTACTAATGCCATGATAATTCTAAGAGAATCCTTCCTTGACACAGGAGAAAAAGTCTTAGTATAGTCAATACCTTCTTTCTGATTGAAACCTTTGGCAACAAGTCTGGCTTTATGTCGTTCAATATTACCTTTGCAGTCGCGTTTGGTCTTGAAGACCCATTTACAGCCAACTGGTTTGTGTCCTGGAGGCAATTGAACAACTTCCAAGAGTTGATTTTCATTCATAGATTTCAATTCATCATTCATGGCATCAATCCATTTACTAGAATTAACATCCTTAATGGCTTGTGAATAAGAAACCGGGTCATTAATTGTCCCTTCTCCAGATTCTACGTGGTAAAGCATGTAATCATCGAAAATAACTGATCTTCTTTATCTTTGAGACCTTCTTAATGCTGGTTCATCTGGTGCATTATCCATATGTTCATTGGCGACAATCTCATTATAGAGTTGTTGATCATTTATTAGATTTTCCTCATTGTTAAATGGTTCAACAACGGGAGGATTGCCAACATCTTTCGGAATAGAGGGTAAAGGGATAGGTACCCTGATTTCCTGAATGATCACATCTTGAGGTTTATTACTCCCACTGATTTCGCCATTCTCAAAGAATCTAGCATTACCGGTTTCAACAATTCTTGTACTATGGTTAGGGTAGTAAAACCTAAATCCTTTGGACTTTTCTGGGTAACCTATAAAGTAACCACTGATCGTTTTAAGGTCCAATTTCTTTTCATGTGGATTGTAGACTCTAGCCTCAGCTGGGCAACCCCAAATTTAGAGATGTCGTAAACTAGGTTTCCATCCTTTCCACGGTTCAAAAGGTGTCTTTGGAACTGCCTTACTGGGAACTCTGTTCAAGATATAAACAGCTGTGCATAGAGCATCCATCCACAAGGATATAGGTAAGTTAGCAAGACTCATCATTGATCTAACCATTTCCATGTATGTACGATTTCGCCTTTCAGCTACACCATTCTGCCATGGAGAACCAGGCGTTGTGTATTGGGCAACAATTCCAAGTTTTTGGAGAAGTTTTGCAAAAGGTCCAGGATATTGTCCTGTTTCGTCATACCTTCCATAAAACTCACCACCTCTATCTGACCTTATGATTTTCACTTTTCTATCTAATTGCCTTTCGACTTCAGTAATGAACACTTGTACAGCATTCACAGACTGAGATTTGTCATGCAATAAGTATAAATAACAGTAACGCGAGTAATCATCAATAAAGGTAATGAAATACTTTTCTCCTCCAAAGGTTGGAACATCAAAGGGTCCGCAAATGTCTGTATGTATTATTTCAAGAAGCTCAGTACTTCTTGTGGCTCCTTTCTTTGTGTGTTTTGTTGTTTTGCCTTTAATACAATCCACACATACATTAATATTAGTAAAATCTAGATCCGGAAGGACACCATCTTTTACTAATCTTTTGATTCTTTCACTGGATATGTGACCCAGTCTTTTATGCCACAAGAAATAAGAGTCGTGTTTGGATGACTTTCGTTTTGTTTCCTTAGAATGCAGGGTAAGTTGGGTTTCAGCAAGTTGACTATCAAGATGAAACTTGTATAGCCCATCAATCAAAATTCCAGAACCAATACGACTAGAATTTTTAAATAAACTGAAATTACCATTTCCTACTTCAAATGAGTAATCAACTTTATCAAGTGCGCTTACAGAAACCAAATTACGGGAAAGTGACGGAACATAAAGAGTTTGACATAAGTCTCACTGATAACCGCTATCTAAAACAAGACGAAAAGTTCCAATAGCTTCAACTGGAGCTTTGTCTTTGTTTCCCATGAAAAGGAAGTTCTCACTTGGGTTTATGGTTTGGATCGTAAGGAATCCTTGCATTGAATTGGAAACATGAACATTAGCACCAGTGTCAATCCACCAAGCATCAGAAGAAACATAAGTAAGATTTGATTCGAAATAACTTACGAAACCCATAGGGTTACCTTTCTTTTCAAATCATTCTTTACGTTTAATGCAGTCTGCCTGAAAATGTCCAGGTTTCTTGCAAAATTTGCATACGTTTTCCTTCTTTTTCTTCTTGGGGTTCTGACCAGCCTCATTAGATCTGAGTGGTGCCCTTTTCTGGCCTGAATTATGCTTTTTCCCAGCTTTGTGTCCAGTTCCTTGAACGAGATTAGCTACTTTAATTCCTTGTTGGTTCAGCCTGGCCTCCTCTTGAACCAGTTTGTTAGCCAATTCATTCATTGTCCACTTGTCCGTAGTAGTGTTGTAGTGAATTTGGAAAG
Organism: Umbellularia californica; assembly: GCA_028538565.1. Lineage (NCBI taxonomy): Eukaryota > Viridiplantae > Streptophyta > Magnoliopsida > Laurales > Lauraceae > Umbellularia > Umbellularia californica. Next base: position 59,479,540 of record JAPQWN010000007.1, read on the forward strand.
GCCCGTACTGAGGAGGTAAACTGTTTAAGATAAATTGGACGAGAAACGCCTCATCCACCGATAATCCCAAATTCTTTAGTTTAGCTGCAAGGTTGGTCATCTCAATGACATGTTCATGCATTGATCTGGTACCATCAAACTTCATGGTTGTAAGATCTGCCATTAGTTTCCCAGCAAGGGATTTGTCTGTAGTCTTAAACCTAGCTTCAATGGCGTTCATATAGTCCTTAGCATTCTCAGGTGTAGAAAAGGATGTTTTTATGTTGGTGGCAATAGTCATTCGCAAAAACATAGTGCTTAGTCTGTCAGACCTTTCCCATGCATTAAAGAAGGTTGTTTCATCAGGGGTACTTTTATCAGTGAGTGAAGCTGGCTTATCTTTACGAAGAGCGATATCCAGTTCAAGTACCCCTAATGTGAACTCAACTTGCTCTTTCCATTCTGAGAAGTTGGTTCCATTGAGCTTAGTGACAGAGGTAGCATGCGAAGTGAGATTAGTGGTTGTAAGAACTGCAATAGAGATACAACAATAAGGCTTTAATAAAAATAAGACAACACACGCATAATATATAAATATATACAACAAAATTTTAGGTGCTCCTGTGGGTAGTCACCATAATTTCTACACATTATACCATCTAAGGTCGTCATATTCAAGGTGATGTAAATGAGTGATGTTAATCTTAATTAGGAACAAACACTCCTTAATTATTGTTCAATCGTATGAGTATAATCCGCCTGTGGGCGACTAAATGCTTCATACCCTCTTGAACAATATGTAATGTAAACATCATGATGGTATAATTTATGGCCAAATTTCAGTATTTAATTGTTAGGGTCACTATGGTGAGACCTAACCCTAAGCATACAACTTTGGTGATAAAAAGTGGCTTAATATGAATATAAACATTATATTTTGCATGCATTCATGATAGATCATTCATTCTATGAAAAGTACTGATAAAGTAGGCCGAGCCCCGAAGGGCTGGCCCTTCGCGGCGCCCACCATAATGGCGGGGTTCGGGGCTGTAGCCCCGAAATTTTTTTTTGAGGCATTATATCATCGATTACGAAGAAACATACTAATGATAATCAACATAATACGGAATTATTATGAAAATATGATCCAACTATATGGCCTATTTTCTGTCCTTCTTTTCGATCATCTGTCTTTATCTTCGACTGCTTCAAAACGTCATCTTCAGTCTCAAAACAGCATCCTTTTCAATCATGACGTACCAGTTACTGATCTCCTCCATTATTACATTAAATTTTTACTCACGCAGGAGTTTATACATAATTGAAAATTCAAAACTTAAATAAATCACGATCAAACAGTCGTGCCCAAATAAAAAATATTACGGAATAATATAAATATAAACCATTCATGCAGGCCATAATAGTTGGATCGATAAATTGCTGCAAAACAGAGTCATAACGGATCTATATTTACCGATTATAGCGTGCATAGTTATCCTAATTAATGGACGATCATGTGTTCTAAAACCATTCTCTGATACCACATTTTATACTATTATTAACATGAACCCTAAGATCGTGAACAGCATGATAATCACGTGTAGGATTTAATCTTAAATAAATTAAAGAGTACCTCCAGACATCCTGATGCAGAGAGCTTTCTGATCGTGCAGTCTGGTGCTGTTGCTGATTGATGCTGTGATCCGTCGAGAAAGAGACTAGGTGAATAGTTTCGGTTTCTCTTTCCTTGCCTATAAAACTTTAATGTGTTGATTTTCATGAATACCTTTGAGATGGACAAAAGGCTTTGTTTTATAGGTGAAAAGAGGACCGAATTTCCAATTAGGGTTTCCTTAGACTTAATCTCAACCATCCATCAAGGTAGAGAATAGTAAGGAATACATCTCATTAAGAAACCTTTTTGTATAAGGAATAACATGTATCCTAAGAAAACAGATTTCTTATAATGACCACAACTCGGGAAAGGAAAGGACTTGTGGTCCAAGGAATGGACTTTAATGTAATTTCCTTACATTAGCATCCCATCATATTAGTAATATGTCTAGGATCATTCTTAGTCTGTAGATTTACATCATCTTTGTCATCCTGAACTCGTGATTAGGATAGATTTTGGATCCATCTCATTCTCGTTAGGAAAAATCCAAATTTGAAAGGAAGAGTGCTAAAAAAAAGAAAAGAGCACTTTGGCGCCACTATGTGTGCGCCCAAGTCCCAAGAGTTGGGTTTCGACCCCAAATTTCATCTCGCTTGCAATTTCTCTTTCAAATCCGGGTTTCTATTCATATAAGTTGGTATCAGTACCTTCGGATCTGTGACTTTGTGTTGAAAATCACGCAAAAAGTACTTTAAAAAAGGGAAACGGAAAGTAAAAGAGGAAAAAAGTACAGGAAGGTACTTGGGTGCACATATAGGTGCGCCCAAGTCCCAAGTTTGGGGATTTGATTCCAATTTTCCATTTCATGTGCTTCTTTGCTTATTGGATTCGAGCCAATCCTCGGACGAGTTGATATCAAAGCCTTCGGATCAGTAAAGAGCATTAAGAGGGTCGAAAGAGGAGTAAATATCATTGCTAGAAAAGAAGGAAAAAGAAGAAAGAAAAACAGAGGTACTTGGGCGCCACTGTGGGTGTGCCCAAGTGCCTGCGAAGGGATTCACCCCCTGAATCTTAGTGCTTGCATTATTATTTTCAAATCCGGAAGTTTTGATATTAATAATTCATAGTAAGACCTTGCACTTAGTTGTGAATTGTTAGAAATCACGCCAGGATATCGTTGGAAATCTAAAACACATTACAACCTGTAGAGGAAATACTTGGGCGCCAATGTGTGTGTGCCCAAGTTCTGAAGAAACACTTGGGCGCCCCTGTAGGTGCGCCCAAGTCCTTGGTTTATTTTCCGGCCCCATTTGCTACATTTTGTGTTTCATTTAACATGCTGTTCCACATTTGTGATGATTTCAATTGACTGCTGAACTTATAGACTTCGAATCATAAAATCATCAACACTTTAGGTTATGTTATATTGCATAAAATACCAAAAAAAAATTATAAAATCATAAAACTCTTCCCTTCTCATGTTGCTCTTTAGTAGTTAGAGAAGAGAAGAAAAAATTAAAAGAAACAGAAAAGTCTAAAAAAAAAAAAGAGTAGACATTAAGTAGATGACCCTAGATTGTTCTTTAGGATAGCTTGCATTGTTTTTGCATAAAACACCAAAAAAAATCACAAAATCATAAAACACTTCTCCCATCTTGCTCTCCAGTAATTAGAGAAGAGAACAAAAAAAAAAAAAAGAAGAAGAAGAAATAGTAGAATTATAGAATTAGACATTAACTAGATAATCCTAAGTTATTCCATTCATGCGTAAGTAAATTAATAAACTTGACCGACCCTAATTTAAAACACTTAATTAATTCAAAACACCTAACTAAAACATCCAACTAAAACCCATAGAATTGATTAATTAAATCCCTGAAACTGATTAACAACTCCCAATAAAACTCCTAATTAAACAAAACACTAATTAACAAGTCCCAACTAAAATCATGATTAACAAACCTAATCAACAAGCTCCAATTTATTAAGACCCTAATCAACGAAATTTAATTAACAAAATTCAAACCTTAATCAAACATTGATCACCAACTCTTAATTTAAACCCTCATCAAAACAATATACCAATCAAATCCTGAAAAAAAAGACATCTCCCAACAGAAACAAGAATCAAATACCCCAGACTGACCTAGAAACACCCTAGAAGATGACAAACCGGCAGACTGACACATGGGAGCAACCATAGGTGCGCCCAAGTTATAGAACACACCTGGGTGCACCCATCTCCCTGGTCTAGTTCCGGGATGCATTTCGGTTACATCTCGACTCCCAAGCTCAAACCCCAGTCGTAATTAAGGTCTAGAGACTCAAACCAATTCAAGATTCAGAACTTATTAACATAGATCACCTAAAACTCCAAATTCAAGTGGGCGAATCCCGGGAATAAACGAAACACACGAATTGAATACTTGGGAGCAACCACAGGTGCTCCCAAGTGAACCAGAGGGACTTAGGCGCCACCACAGGTGCGTCCAAGTCACATTTAGACCGGGAATCACCGAATCCCCTATTCATTTCAAATCTCGATCCAAATCAGCACACTAGAACACACTTACGATTTGAAACAGCTGAAACCGGGAGCCTGAATTAACCTAAAATATCAAACCGACTTAAACTACGAGAATATCCACCCAGGCACCACTCTCTTGGCGCCTAACCTCCCCCAATCACTAAGAAACCTACTTAATTAAAACCTAACTTAATTCAAATCAATACAACACGGAAAAAACACATTTAATTTAAAGAATATCAAACCATAAAAGTTCAACCTTAAATCAACCCAAAACACGAGACCGACCTAAACCAACATCTCAGAACCCTTACCGAACCAACAACAACCTTGAAGCCAAAAATTAATCAACTTAGACCCATCCAGAACTTCAAATCAAGCCAGAAGACCAAAAGGACATCAAATCACCACTTGGGCGCCATTACTGGTGCGCCCAAGTCCCCTGTCAAATCCGAATTGAGAACTTCGGTTGTGTTTTGAATTCCAAATTTAAAATTATTAAATTAAAATCAATCCAAAACATAAGACAACATCAAAACAGAAACTCACGCTTAGCAAAACCTCATGAAACTCCAAAATCAAGGTGATACCATCGCAACCAATTGAACCACTTAGAGTAGCCTGTGGTGGCGCCCAAGTGGCTGCTCAAATTTCGGTAATTTTGGGGAGACCATTTTTAGCCACATCCAATGCATTAATCAATTACCGGAATGGAAAAATGACGCTATCATTTGGTAACATGACATTAGAGCTAAATGTTTTTGACCTTTGTAAACAACCACGGGATGATAACATTGACCTTGAAGAAGTAGATTTGATCGGTGCTTTTACAGCAGAAACTTTTGAAAAATCGATCTCCGATTCCATTAAGTCAGTTGAGGACCTAACCCTCTGCAAAGAAACACTTGATAGCACTGTTGAAATGGTCAACATTGTAGACAAACCCTCTTTTGAAGAGCTGGTACCAACTGGTACTCCGTCTCTTCTATCTCAGACAAGGCTACCCAAACCTGACTTGAAACCCTTGCCCTCTCACCTGAAATATGCATACCTTGGAGAAAATGAAACATTTCCTGTAGTCATTTTTGCACACCTTGATAAGGACCAAGAAGTTCAACTCTCAGAAGTGCTCAAACTGCACAAAGGTGCAATTGCTTGGACCGTGGCTGACATTAAGGGAATTAATCCCCTCGTGTGTACACATCACATCTATTTGCAGGAGAATGCAAAACCCTCCCGTCAGATGCAACACCGGTTAAACTCCACCATGAAGGAAGTGGTTAGGGCTGAAGTTTTAAAACTTCTAGATGTGGGTATCATCTATCCAATTTCAGATAGCCAATGGGTCAGCCCTACCCAAGTTGTACCTAAAAAGGCCGGCATCACTGTAGTCTGTAATGCTAATAATGAGCTCGTCCCAACCCATGTACCCATAGGTTGTCGAGTTTGTATCAATTACAAAAAATTAAATGCTGTCACACGAAAGGATTATTTCCCCCTACCCTTCTTGGATCAAATTTTAGAACGGGTAGCTAGCCACGAGTATTATTGTTTCTTAGATGGATATTTTGAATATAATCAAATAGAAATCGCCTCAGAAGACCAAGAGAAAACAACTTTCACATGCCCCTTTGGCACCTTTGCTTACCGACGGATGCCCTTTGGGCCGTGTAATGCTCCTGCAACCTTTCAAAAGTGCATGTTGAGTATTTTAGTGATACGGTGGAATGTTTTCTCGAAGTCTTTATGGACGATTTTTCAGTTTTTGGAGATTCATTCCAAGATTGTTTGAGCAACTTAACTAAGGTCCTCTCTAGGTGTGAAGAAAAGAACTTAGTATTGAATTGGGAAAAATGTCATTTTATGGTACGACATAGAATTGTCCTTGGCCACATTGTATTGTCTAAAGGATTGGAAGTGGACAAAGCCAACATAGATTTAATTTCAAATTTGCCCGCCCCAAAAATCGTAAGAGATGTAAGATCTTTCTTAGGGCATGCCGGATTCTACAGAAGGTTCATAAAAGATCTCAATGTTATTTCTAGACCATTATGCAAGCAGAATTTGAGTGGCCAGAGGCATGCTGTTGACACCAAAAAAGTCAATATGTCTCCTCAACATCAAGAAGCCTCCTGAAGCTGCATCCTGTTAAAAATAGGCAAGGCAACTTCAAGCATCAGATTTTGTCAGAATCAGACAGAAACTGAGAGATCCTTCAAGACAGCTAAAAAACGGGTACACCGAGGTTTCGGGTCATTCCGACATCGTTTGGCCCAACTTCACCGCTCTGACAGCTAAACAAGCGCTCCCGGCGGTGACATCATCAAAGACACCAAAACTTTGATCAAAGCCTACGGATGACTCCAGAATGTCTCCAAAGGGCTCCATGCCAAATTTCAAGTCAAACCGACAACGTTTGACCCTCCATCAAAGCTCGAGTAGCAAAATCAAGCCTCCCGGCGGCGGCAACCACCGAAGCCATCACTCATCAAACAAAATACATGAGTGGCTTCAACATGCTTCTAAAAGGCTGCACGTCGAATTTCAGGTCATTCCGACAACGTTTGACCAGGTTTCGATGCTCCGAGAGAAAATCAAGCCTACCGGCGGCGGAGCAATCCGGGACCATGACATCCAAAACGGAGCCCATGGAACGTCTCAAAATGACTCCAATAGGCTCCTCATCAAATTTCAGGTCAATCAGACATCGTTTGACCACATATCAAAGCTCGGCATTTTCCCCGCAGCAAAATCAAGTGAAGCATCGATGGGACCCCAAACGGCTTCAAAACTCAAATAAAAGCCCATGGTTGGTCCTATCCACTGATCAAGAAGCTTCACCTCAATTTTCAGGTCATTCCGACATCGTTTGACCTAGTTTCGATGCTTGACAGAAAATCGGCTACAAAGTCTTCGGCTTTCCCGAAAAATATGAAACTTTGTGCTCCGATTTCACGAGGGTTCTCGTCAAGATTTCTCCAAGAAAATCAAGTCAATAATTGAGGAAAAATGTCAAGAAAAATACAGAAGAAAAAAGGAACGAAAAAGACGAAAAAATGGCCGAAAACGACGCTCGGCGACCAAACTGGCCGAAGCCCTATGGTCGTCGGCGACCTTGGCCCAAGGTCGCCGGTGACCCTGGCCCAAGGTTGCCACCCTGGCCCAAGGTTGCCAGGCGACCCTGGGTGCATGGTCGCCCGACGACCCTGGAAATCCGGGTCGCCGGATTTTGCGCTGAATCGTCCGTTTTCCGATTCTTTTTGCGTTTCGGGTGTTCTGGCCTCCGTGATTTTCTGAAAATCCAATGTTTGGTGCTTCAAAATCCAATGTCTTTAATTGACCCATTAAAGCAGTCATTAACTCATTATTTTGGACGGCCCAATCAGAACCAAGGATTTGGGAGTTACAACTCCAAGCAATCATGGCATTAAACCCATGAAACTCCCATCATCATGAAGCATAAAGGTAATTAAATGCCCACTACCTTCATCGGCCAATCACAAGCCTTGAAAAAGGAGTTACAAAATCGATTTGTAACTCCTCATCAATTCTTTCATCACGGCCATCAATGCCAATAAACACCTCATGGCTACCAAAAGCCTATAAAAGGAGGTCCATTCCAAGAAGAAAGCATGATGAAAAGAGATCCTAAGTGCAAGCTCTGAAAAACCAAAAAATCTAAGAGAGAGACGAAGTCCTGCTACTTTGCTCCCGGAAGCACCACAAGGTGATCAACGTCCCTTGGGGGGCCAACCCCCCAAGGTCACCTCCTTCTCCAACATGGCCTAAACGCGGCTTTTCAGCCCGTTTACTTGGTTTTTCATTGGATATAGGGCCTTCTCTTGGTCCTTGTCCTTTAAAAAACTGAGGTTAGGAGCCAAGCCAAAGAATCAAAGCATCACATGTTCTCATTTGAAGGACGATGGCGAAGACCATACATGACTTGCGACCGTCGATCTCAACGTATCCCCACAATCTCCTGAGAAGTTAGATCCCTTTTCTTCCTTTTCTATTGTAGTTTGTATTTCTTAAAGAGACAAAAAGAAATCACAATTCTTGTCTTTCATATTTGATGAGTTTTGTAAAAACGTCTTTCACGGCAAAATCGCCTTTCACGGCAAACAAACAAAAACGCCTCTTACGGCATTCTAAAAAAACTTGTCTCTTTTCTTAATATTTATGCAATTTGAAAAGTTAGAAAAAAGGATTGATTTCCTTTCCACTTACGAAGGTGAATCTCCGGATTATCACCATTCCAAATTCCAAGTAGAAAGTAAATCTGGCATACCCGTCCAAAAATGTTGATGCCCGAGATTTTCCCTCCTCCGCCGAGACCCAGGTCAGCCCCCGGGGTGCGGAAGGAGAGGACGGAAGATTTCTTTCGGGTCCATCAAGTTGGCATACCCGGTGGGACACGTTGACTTGAGAACGTGATGCTTTGATCACTTGGCTCTTTTCTAGTTGGTGGCCTATGTTGCATCTTGCATCTAAAAAAAAACATGAGATGGGATTTCGATTGTTCTTTTTCACTTCAAAAAAAAATCTGATCTCTTTTTCTTAAAAACTCAACTTTGAGAAATTTTGATCCTTCCCTCTTCGAACTTGATAGCTCACAGAAATGTTCGCGGCTATCGTTCATATCAGGGATTGGGCCATCTTTTCTCTTTGATGAGTCCAATTGGGATTTTTTTTTTAAAAAAAAAAACACCTTCGTTTCAAACTCTTTAAAAAAAAAATGATCTCTCTTTCTCAAGATTCAACTTTGAGAAATTTTGATCCTCTCCTCCTTGAACTCGATAGCTCACAGAAATGTTCGCAGCTATCGTTCATATCGGGGATTGGGCCATCTTTTCTCTTTGATGAGTCCAAATTGGGATTTCAAAAAAATTATAAATTCAAATTTTTTTTTAGTTTTCTCTCTTTTGCATTCAAATTTGAGAAACCTTGGTTCCTTCCCTTACGGATTTAGCGCTCGCAGAAATGTTGAGCCTTTGTTCGGATTGGAACACCATTCGCTCTCTTTGATGAGTTCATTAAAAAAAAACCCTTTCAAAAAAAAAAGATTTCAAAAAAAAAAAAAAACAATAAGGTTCCACCAGTTGCGTTCTTTGACCAAAGTGGATTTAAGAAAAGCCTTGTCCAGAGTGTGGAGACAGCTAGACTGTTCGAGGCAAGGGTCCTCCAAACGGGTTCATTAAGTAATCCTACCCTTACCTGGGGGCTGATCTATCTACTAAGGTTTCATAAGATTGAATTGGAAATCTATGTGCACCTTTCAAAAAAAAAAATTCTCTAAAAAAAAAAGGAAAAAAAAAACTTCTGTCACTTTGAATTCAGAGTTGAGAAATCTTGGTTCTTTTCCTTTCGGATTTAGCGCTCGCAGAAATGTTGAGCCTTGTTCGGAATGGAACACCATTTGCTCTCTTCGATGAATTCAATCTTGACTTTTCAAACAAAACTTTTGTCACTTTTGAATTCAGAGTTGAGAAATCTTGGTTCTTTCCCTTTCGGATTTAGCGCTCGCAGATTGAGCCTTGTTCGGAATGGAACACCATTTGCTCTCTTCGATGAATTCAATCTTGACCTTTCAAAAAAAACTTCCGTCACGTCTGGATTCACATCCAAGAAATTATGGTTCCTTCCCTTCTGAATTTAGCGCTCGCAGAAATGTTGAGCCTTTGTTCGGATTTGAATACCATTTGCTCTCCTTTATGAATCCAAATTTGACCTTTAAAAAAAATCCCATCTCGTGTCCTTCCCAAGGATGCGATTTGTAACATTTGTGCCTAGCGGTGCTAGTACGCCCTTTCGGGTCTACTGTATTCGCGACCGACACATTTGTATCTCCAACCTTATATCATTTTACCTCGAGTGAGCCTTGCTTCTCGGTAATTTGAATTAAGGTCTACAATTGCTTCTAGCAGTCACTGGAACGCTCACTCTGAGCCTACCATACTTGCATTTTAGAACAATTGTATCCTCTATGGCTTTTTGCCTTCTTCATCGTCCTTGGGTTGAGCCATGTCCCCTCAAGTGATTTGAAAAGATAAAACCATAGTTGTTCTCCATTTACGATCACCATATTCTTGTGATCACTAATGGATTTGGTCTTGTTTCAGAAGTTTTCCAAAACTAACAATGGCAGCTTCATTGACCATCACTTTCGATGAGAACAAGTACCAGCTTATGCTGCAAGATAAGCAAAACAAGCATAAGCGCCCTACCAGTTGCCGAAGCGTCATCTCCCTCGACAACTCTCCAAACACCGGGTCAACTTCAACTCCCCGGACCATCGTCTTCGGATCGCTAGGACCATTCCCACTTCCCGCAGAAGACACTGTACCTGCCAAGAAGCAGAAAACCGCCCCGCAACGTGTCACAAAAATGGCACCAAGGGCGAACACCAAGAAGCCAGAAACCCGTGGCGTTCCCACGAAGCCTCAACCCACAAGAAACCAGGTTTACACCAAAACTTGGACCCCGAGATCTTCGCCAAAGTAACGGAGATCCCAAACATCTGCAAAGCCAGCATACCTGGCCCCTCTCAAGGAGAATCAGTTCTACCCTCTCTCTTACATGAAAGAGGAGAAACCTACCCTCCACCCAAAAAATAAACAAAATCATCATGAGCCGGCTTGCTCCTACAAGCCCAAAATCAAATCCTGCATTGTTAGGCCTACACAAAAACATGCTAAAGCCTGCACTCCCGCGAGTCGACCCTTCATCTCAACAGGGGCCGAGCTCGCAAAATTCAAATCTTCACTACGACAGACGAAGGACCGCGTCCAGATTCTGTCCTTACCAAGCTTCAAAGAAGACAAACTCGGTTGCTGCGCACAAGGGACTACATCCTTCATCGCCAGAGCCCAGCCAGAGCTGACTAAAGCTCAAATTGCTCGTCGTATGCGTCACCGCACTGCATATCGACAAAAGAGACTCGAGAAACAAAGAACCCAGCGTTCTACTCTCCACGTCTCAAACAAATGGGTCGAAAAAGAAAGACCCGACCAATTCGTTGCTGTTCATATGGTTGGCAAAACCAGAAAACGCCAGAAGTCAGCAACCAAAGTCAGTGTTAGACGTCTGGTGACTCGCAGCGTCTCTCGGACACGAACACATCTGGAGGAGTCTTGCACTCCTCCAAGCCAAGGACATCGGAGTAACCACTCCTCAGATTCTTCATCCAGAAGAATGAGCCCCAGCTCAGTCACCAGGACGATTTCTTCGTTCGAATCCCGAGGGATGAACGTCTTGGCTACAAGTTCTGAGCAGCCTCCACCGCATGATGACGTAACTGCACGCATCCAGCAGTTGGAGCAAGGACAACAGAGAATTGAGACTCTGATGGAAAATTTGATTCTCACTCTACAGCGTCCACCACCTAACAAAGAAACCCCTCCGAATCATGAAGATGACGAGGGCAATGCAGAAAACAATGAGTCTTGCGCCCTTACCAAAAAAGACGTGGACGATATCCTCGCAAAAGCAAAAGAAGAGGATACATTGAAGCAGCATGGGATCAAGCCACCCTACCCTCTATGGATGGACTCGGTTCCGTTCCCTGCAAAATTCAAACAACCTACTCTCCAGACATATACTGGGAAAGGTTCAGCCAGACAGCATGTCATCCACTTCAAGATCCTGACAGGAGCTATTGCGGATCAAGATGCACTCAAGATTCGCCTCTTCGCAAGTACCCTAAAAGGTACAGCCTTTGATTGGTACTCCACTCTGCCGGAGAACTCCATCCAGAACTAGGCTATGCTGGAGACACGCTTCCTGACCCGCTTCCAAGGTGAGGATCATCCTGTTACTATGGCTCAACTCTGCAGCCTAAAACAGGGAGAGAATGAGTCAACATACGACTTCATTCACAAATGGAAGGCAATGGCGTACAAATGCTCAGATGTGCTGCCACAAGCGTCGCTAGTCGACATCTGCAGTAACAATATGAGAGTAAAAATCCGCTCCATGATTATCGGCAATAAATCAAAGAACCTGGGGGAACTCCTCGAAGCCTCAATGGAAGCTGAAATGGTGATCAAAGACCTTAACAGTCAGAAATCATCAAAGAAAGAGCCGCCTGCAGTTACAACCTCAAAACCAAAGAAAAAGGAGGTTCTCAATGTGCAGACTAAGCCAGCTCCTCAGCCGCCAAAGAAACCTGAAAACAAAACTGCAGGTAAAAGGCCTGAACTCTCTAATGCCTTCAAAGAACGTGTAGAAAAGAAATTTCCGTTCGATGAAGATGTTGAAGAAATCTTTGAGGCTCTTCTTGCAAATGGCAAACTCATTTTGCCAGAGTCCAAAAGACCGGGAGATGTTGGCAAAACCAATGATCCCCGATACTGTCCATACCATCAGATGATCTCACATCCTCTCAATCAATGCTTCGTTGTGAGAGAAAAGATCAATGAGATGTGGAAAAACGGAGTCATAACCTTTGATAAAAACTATGGCCCCGCCTCTGTCAACATGGTGTCATGTCGGCAAACTTCAAAGTCACCGAAGGAGAAGATCACTACTTCATTCAAGGTGATAAAAATGGCTCAAGCGTCCCAAGAATTGGTTCCCTATCCAACACCAGATGGACAACCTATATGGGTGCATCCCGATCTCCTAGATGATGAAAATTGGGAGATCGTCAAAACAAAGTCGACTGCTCAGCAGCGAAGGCAAGCCAAGAGACAGCTCCGCAAGCTCAAACAGCAGCAGAAGTTTCAACCAAAACAAGAAGTCCTTGAAAGAGCAGAAACTTCTTCCACTGCTTCACTAAGGACGACGGAAGAATCTCTTCCCAAAACCTCCAAGGCGGTAAGAAAATTCACTCTTGATGATTTCATACCACCTCTATACAAAAATGAAAATATGCAGGGGGCATCATACTCTTGCAACTCGGTAGTTGGATTCTCCATAAACGGATGCGAGTCCAGTGACACTGCCAGTGATATCGATGAGTGGGAAGAATCCCTTGAAACAGGAGAATACCTCTCCGACGAGGAATGGATTCCCGACTCTCATCTTATGCCAGTAATCTGGTATAACCCATTACAGCCACAAGGATCTTGGTCTGATGATGAAGAAGACCAGGACCCTGTTCAAGAAAATGCTGCCAATCCAGCACCAGCAAATGCTTCAGTGGAACCCAACATGGGCGAACCACAAGGGGCAAATGACGAAGAAGATTTGGCTCCCATGCCTGATCTTGAAGAATATGCAAGAATCTTGCAACATCTTGCCATAGAGCAGGAGTAGGATCGCATCAATCTTCGTCATGATCCAGAGCCGGAAGTCCTTGAAAATCAACGGGAACTTTCTCCCTCAACTCCTGAAAATGGAGAAAACAGTTGGATCGATGATCCTCTTACATCCGAGGATGAGTCTGATTCCCAACAGTCTACACTGGGGGCATCTCCTGTCAGGATAACCTGCAATGCAATAGCTCAGGACGACAGTGCCTCTGAAGCTTCCGAAGACATGTACTCCCCAACCGGTAACGTATCTTCCGGAGCTACATTTTCTCAGGTGACTTCCACTGAGATAACATCCTCTCAGCCCTCGTCTCCTGAAGCTGTGACATCGGAACTCAAGCCACTCCCGATTGATCATCTTGAAGAAACTTCTGCCAATGAAATCTTCTTCAATGAAAACTCAGTCAATTGGTCCCAGATACCCGATCTCACGGGCGATGTCTGGGCTAATGAAGAAAAGTTGCCGGCTACTGTTCAGGACTTGTTCCCGGAAATTGCTCCGTGCAACACAAACACTGAAGACGCCAATGCTGTTACAAAGACGTCTTCAGCAAAGAATCAACCCCTTGATCCTGAGAATGATCATCCAAAAGAAGACCCTTCTCTAGAGGCTCTTGAAGTTGGTAGAGGTACCCGTTCTGGCCGGGATTACCATAAAAATTACAATCAACCATCTTCTTCTTATGTAAATCCTTCTTATGTCCCCATAAAACGCGGCCGAATGCCGTGACCCATCTGCAGCACGAGGAAGTTCTTCCCAGAGGACCTGCCACTGCTCATGCTCCTGAGTCTTCCTCCGGACATTACTTTCAGCTTCCTCAACCTGGCGAATGAGAGTTCCCTCCTTCTCCCAAGCCTGCTGAGCGGCCACATTGGTAGATCTAGCAGACCGACGAGGTGCGTTAGTAACAGGACCTTTACCTTTGTTCGTTCTAGAAGAACTACCTGCAAAAGGTGGAAGAGAAAAGATTAATCAACATCAAAATGACAGAATTCTGCTACAAAAATTCTAGTAAAATTTTGACATGGTTCCGGAGCAATTCCAACGAAAAGGAACATACTCCGAAAAAGACAGGAAGCCAGAAGATGAGCTCAACATCGCTGCGTGCTCATAGTCAATAAAGAATTCTCAAAGAACGCTTGAACTCAACATCGCTGCGAGAATAAGCCAATCTCATCAAACTTCCGTAAAATCTGGAAAAGAGCTCAACATTGCTGCGAGCTTCAGAATCCAAAAGTTGTAAACTTCCTCAAAATCCAGCAAAACCGAGAAAGAGCTCAACATCGCTGCGAGCTCGAAATCCCGATACTTGCAAAAGATTTTTAGGTATGCATCATCATACTTCCAAATCCATTTACAAAAATCATGCATCAAAAAATATCATCATGCATTAGATGCTAGGAAAACCTTGACCAAAGTTTGACCAATTCCAACCCAATTTGGTCAAAACCAATCAAACTTTGTCCAAGTCAAAAATCATGTTGGCTTGACCTAGAGACTCTAGCCTTCTATCTTGATGCATCAAACAAAAAAATGCATACATATTGAAATTGCATAGCCTCATTATCATAGTGAGGAAACAAGGAAAAAGAAAAAGAAAGAGAGAAAAAAAATCTCAGCAAAAAAAAAAAAAATTTTGGCCCACAAGCCGTGGCCCACTGCCACGTGGCAGTACGGTCAGGTCTGTACGGACCTGTCCGTACAGTCAGAAAAAAAAAACAGCAAAAAAAAAAAAAAACAAAAAGAAAGAAAAAAAAAGAGTTCACGAAAAAAAAAAAAGAGAGAATCGTGAAAAAAAAAAAGGGGAAAGAAAAAACGAGAAGCACGAAAAAAAAGGGAAGAAAAAACGTGCATGACAAGAAAAGAAAAGAAAAAAAACGAGAAGAAGAAAGAAAAGAAAAGAAAAAGAAGAAAAAAATGATGAAGAAGCTACTTCTACAATGGAGATTCTTGACGAGGAAGAAGACTTACTTGAAGCCATTGATGAAGAAGAAGAAGAAAAGCTTGGAGATCCTTGAAGAAGAGAAAGCACTTCTTGTCTTGGGGAGCACTCTTGAAGATTTCTTGGAAAAAGAAAGTAATGGAGCAAAAGCACCAACCCTCTTTGCTTTTATAGAAGAGAGCAAGCCAAAAGAGGAAACAAAGAGAAAGAAAGGAGGTAAGTGCTAAAATTTAGCTACTTTCCCAAAGAGAAAGATATTTTGCGAAAACTTGAGAAATTCTCTCCAAGTAAAGATATTTTTAGATACTCTCTACACAAAAGAGATATTTTTAGATATTCTTTACAAATATTACACTATATGAGATCTAGGCCATCTCCAAAGCCTAAGGTCTCATGGGTTAGCCCATATGAGCCAGGTTTGACCACCTAGGCACTAAAATTGGCTTTTAGTCAAAGTATTCCTCTTACCAAGAGCAAAAAAAAAAGAAAAGAGCAAAAAAAGTCCCATGCCTCTTTTGAGTTGATGGGTCCATTCAAAAGAAAAAAAAAGAAAGTCCCATGAGTTTCCAAAAACCAAACCATCCAACCTCATGAACCAAATTGAGCTAAAATCTTGAAATTGACATTTCACAAAACCAAAATCCGGTCCCCTAGCTCGCCACATACAGCTTGTTAGGTCACAAGACCAAAACCAAAATCAAAATCCAAAACCAACAAACCAAATCTGACCCCCCAACCTGCCACATACAGCTTGTTGGGTCACAAGGTCAAAATCAAAACCAAACCCCGACCCCCTAACCTGCCACATACAGCTTGTTAGGTCACAAGGTCAAAAACCAAAATCCAAAACCCAAAATCCAAATACCCCATGTCATTTTCAAAACTTTGCCTTGAGATGGTACGTGATCCCTCTCACTACCATAAAATTCCCCCGGAAACTCAGAAGGCTATTCAAAAAAAAAAAAAAAAAAGCTCAAGACTATTGGTCAAGTTGGAATGTCTCCTCCAAGTTTCTCTTCGAGGCACATCGACTCCAAAAAGCTACTCGTCGCTGTACCTCGAGGGGGCATTTGTTGACACCAAAAAAGTTAATATGTCTCCTCAACATCAAGAAGCCTCCTGAAGCTGCATCCTGCTAAAAATAGGCAAGGCTACTTCAAACATCAGATTTTTTCACAATCAGACAGAAACTGAGAGATCCTTCAAGACAGCTAAAAGACGGGTACACCTGAGATTTCGGGTCATTCCGACATCGTTTGGCCCAACTTCACCGCTCCGACAGCTAAACAAGCGCTCCCGGCGGCGACATCATCAAAGACACCAAAACTTTGATCAAAGCCTACGGATGACTCCAGAATGTCTCCAAAGGGCTCCATGCCAAATTTCAAGTCAAACCGACAACGTTTGACCCTCCATCAAAGCTCGAGAAACAAAATCAAGCCTCCCGGCGGTGGCAACCACCGAAGCCATCACTCATCAAACAAAATACATGAGTGGCTTCAACATGCTTCCAAAAGGCTGCACGTCGAATTTCAGGTCATTTCGACAACGTTTGACCAGGTTTCGATGCTCCGAGAGAAAATCAAGCCTACCGGCGGCGGAGCAACCCGGGACCATGACATCCAAAACGGAGCCCATGGAACGTCTCAAAATGACTCCAATAGGCTCCTCGTCAAATTTCAGGTCAATCGGACATCGTTTGACCACATATCAAAGCTCGGCATTTTCCCCGCAGCAAAATCAAGTGAAGTATCGATGGGACCCCAAACGGCTTCAAAACTCAAATAAAAGACCATGGTTGGTCCTATCCACTGCTCAAGAAGCTTCACCTCAATTTTCAGGTCATTCCGACATCGTTTGACCTAATTTCGACGCTTGACGGAAAATCGGCTACAAAGTCTTCGGCTTTCCCGAAAAATATAAAACTTTGTGCTCCGATTTCGCGAGGGTTCTCGTCAAGATTTCTCGAAGAAAATCAAGTCAATAATTGAGGAAAAATGTCAAGAAAAATACAGAAGAAAAAAGGAATGAAAAAGATGAAAAAACACGGGCCGAAGCCCTATGGTCGCCGGCGACCCTGGAAATCCGGGTCGCCGGATTTTGCGCCGAATCGTCCGTTTTCCGATTCTTTTCGCGTTTCGGGTGTTCTGGCCTCTGTGATTTTCTGAAAATCCAATGTTTGGTGCTTCAAAACCACTGATCTTCGTCGACATCTCGGATCCGCCGTCAAAAGCATGAAATCATCACCGATCGCCTCAAGATCGCCAACCGGCTGACCAAGAAAGTGCACTTTCTGTCCGACCGATCGTGAAATCGACAAGACAGATGTCATCGGCCCACCAACGTCAATCAATGTCTGAAATTGCATCGCAATCCGACATCAAATAATGCATGGATCCACCCGTGATATCGCAAGAAGAATCTCAAAAGGCGCTGCACGGCCCCCGACTCTTCACATGCCTTGGCAACCACTTAATGTCGTTAATTGACCCATTAAAGCAGTCATTAACGCATTATTTTGGACGGCCCAATCAGAACCAAGCATTTGGGAGTTACAAATCCAAGCAATCATGACATTAAACCCATGAAACTCCCATCATCATGAAGTATAAAGGTGATTAAATGCCCACTACCTTCATCGGCCAATCACAAGCCTTGAAAAAGGAGTTACAAAATCGATTTGTAACTCCTCATCAATTCTTTCATCACGGCCATCAATGCCAATAAACACCTCATGGCTACCAAAAGCCTATAAAAGGAGGTCCATTCCAAGAAGAAAGCATGATGAAAAGAGATCCTATTTGCAAGCTCTGAAAAACCAGAAAATCCAAGAGAGAGACGAAGTCCTGCTACTTTGCTCCCGGAAGCACCACAAGGTGATCAACGTCCCTTGGGGGGCCACCCCCCCAAGGTCACCTCCTTCTCCAACATGGCCTAAACGCGGCTTTTCAGCCCGTTTACTTGGTTTTTCATTGGATATAGGACCTTCTCTTGGTCCTTGTCCTTTAAAAAACTGAGGTTAGGAGCCAAGCCAAAGAATCAAAGCATCACATGTTCTCATTTGAAGGACGATGGCGAAGACCATACATGACTTGCGACCGTCGATCTCAACGTGTCCCCACAATCTCCTGAGAAGTTAGATCCCTTTTCTTCCTTTTCTATTGTAGTTTGTATTTCTTAAAGAGACAAAAAGAAATCACAATTCTTGTCTTTCATATTTGATGAGTTTTGTAAAAACGCCTTTCACGGCAAAATCGCCTTTCACGGCAAACAAACAAAAACGCCTCTTACGGCATTCTAAAAAAACTTGTCTCTTTTCTTAATATTTATGCAATTTGAAAAGTTAGAAAAAAGGATTGATTTCCTTTCCACTTGCGAAGGTGAATCTCCGGATTATCACCATTCCAAATTCCAAGTAGAAAGTAAATCTGGCATACCCGTACAAAAATGTTGATGCCCGAGATTTTCCCTCCTCTGCCGAGACCCAGGTCAGCCCCCGGGGTGCGGAAGGAGAGGACGGAAGATTTCTTTCGGGTCCATCACATGCCAAGAGACTTTTATCAAGCTTAAGGACATGTTGAAGACTACTCTAATTATGCAACCTCCAGATAGGAGCCTGCTCTTTGAAATAATGTGTGATGCTAGCGATTATGCAGTTGGGGCAGTTCTTGGGCAACGTAGGGACAGAAAGCCATACGTGATTTACTATACTAGCAGGACTTTGAACTGTGTACAGATTAATTATTCTACAACAGAGAAAGAACTATTGGCTGTGGTCTATGCACTGGATAAATTCCGTTCCTACTTAATTGGATCCAAAATTATGATCTTTACTGACCATTCTGCGCTGAAGTATCTTCTTTCTAAGAAAGATGCCAAGCCCAGACTAATCAAATGGATCCTTCTACTCCAAGAGTTCGATATTGAAATGAAGGATAAGAAAGGAGTAGAAAATGTGGCGGCTAATCATCTTTCTAGGCTTGTCCTTTCCAACACTTTAGAACCCTTGCCAATCCAGGACACTTTCTTTGATGAGCAATTATTTGCCACATTTTTCCATTCTCCATGGTATGCTGACTTTGCTAATTATCTAGCTTTGGGTGAAATTCCAAAACAATGGATGCAGCAAGATAAAAACAAGTTCTTCACTGAGGTGAAACAGTTTTTCTGGGATGAACCATACCTTTTCAAATACTGCACAGACCAAATTATTATGAGATGCATTCTTGACCATGAAATAAATTGTGTAGAATCATTTTCTCGCTCTCATGCTTGTGGTGGCCATTTTTCTGCTAAGAAGACCGCTCACAAAATTTTGTAATCTGGATTTTACTGGCCTACGTTATTTAAAGATGCACATGATTTTTGTAAGGCATGTGAGCAATGCCAAAAATTGGGTTCGATTTCCAAAAGGAATATGATGCCTTTAAACCCAATTTTGGTCGTCGAGTTATTCAATGTCTGGGGCATAGACTTTATGGGAACTTTTCCCCCCAAGCTTTGGTTTTCATTATATCCTTGTTGCAGTCGATTATGTGTCCAAATGGATTGAAGCAGTCCCATGTAGGACTAATGATGCTAAAATAGTCAAAAAGTTTATCTTGGACAATATCTTTTTCCGTTTTGGAACTCTGCGTGCCATCATTAGCGATGGGGGCACTCACTTTTGTAACCGCATCATTGAGAATTTGTTTAAAAATTATGGTGTTACACATAAAGTGGCTACCCCCTATCACCCTCAAACAAATGGGCAGGTAGAGGTCTCAAATAGGGAAATCAAAAGAATTTTGGAGACCACGGTAAAACCAAATTGTAAGGATTAGTCAATGCGGTTAAATGATGCTTTGTGGGCTTGTAGAACTGCTTAGAAGACCCCAATTGGGATGTCTCCATACCGGCTTATATATGGGAAAATTTGCCACCTTCTAGTGGAGCTGGAACATAAAGCTTATTGGGCCATAAAACAACTAAACCTTCACCTAGACAAGGCTGGGGAGAAAAAAGCCCTTGATTTAAATGAATTAGAAGAATTGAGAAACGAGGCTCATATGAACTCAAGAATTTACAAAGATAGGACTAAGGCCTTTTATGATAAATGGATATTAAGGAAGTCATTCCATCCGTCTCAAAAAGTCCTTGTAAAATTCTCAACTTCATATTTTCCCTGGAAAGTTAAGATCTCGTTGGACAGGCCCCTACATTGTTCAAGAAGTATTTCCATACGGGGAAGTGACCCTCATTGATCCATTGAATGTTACCTCTTTTAAAGTCAATGGACAACATTTAAAACCATTCTTGGAGACTGTTCCTCCAGAGATAAATGAAATTCCTTTGATCGATCTTGTCTATCAAGATTGAAGGGCACTGGATCTGACAGTAGCCCACACCTTTGGATATTATGTATATATATATATATATATTTCTTTTCTTTGTCTCACATTGGACAGGTATCTACGCGAAGGCTTCATTATTCCAGGTGCTTTCTACCCATTTCCTCATTTTACATTTTCACCTCATGTTACATTCCATTTTGCATTTCATGTATGACATCGAGGACGCTGTCTAGTTTAGGTTGGGGGGTGGGAACAAGCACACTTGTCCAATTTTAGAATTTTTTTTTCGTTTTTGCATAGTTTTCCCCAAAAAAAAATTAAAATAAAAACAAAAAAAGGGATTTTTCAAAAGAACTTGACGACTCGAAGATGTCTAGAAATCTTGAATTTCAGAATTTTTGGAAGGAAGTAACATGAAGGTTCACAATTTTTTTGAAAAAAAAAAAGAGGAAAGAGAATACCGAACTTTGTTTTTCACAGTAACACGTGTACATCATTTCAAAAGTCTTGGATAAAAAGACTTAAGTGTCATTTTCAGAGTTCTTTCAAGAGAGAAAAAGAGACGACTTTCTGAAATTTGGTCATATGAGTTCTCCTGATTCATTGGTAAGGTTAATTAGGCTAACAAAAAACCAGTGAATTAATTCGGGTAAATTGAAAAGGGCTGCTTATTACTAGGGACTGTTTAAAGAAAAAAAAAAGGTGAAAAGGGATGCACAAATAGGTATTTATAAAAAAAAAAAAAAGTGTTGAAAAGAATAAAAAGTTGTGTGACTAATTTGGGTTCGTATCCTTTTTAACCCGAGCTAGTAAGCCCGTAGAGGTATTTATATACCTAGTGCCCTAAAGACATCTGTTTTGGGAGTCATTGGCCTAACGCTCGTTACATGGGTTAATTAGAAAATTTAAGGGACCTGGGCATTGCACAGTCACATGTTAGTCTTAAAAAAAAAAAAAAGAGAATAAAAAAAAAGAGATGCATCTTGCGGCATTGGAAAAAACAGTTGTGCGAAAGCCATCATAGTAGCCTTGAGAGGAAACTTGTATTTACCTCGAATCTAGGAAAGTTGGAAATTCTAAGAGAGAATTCTGTTTTCATGGCATTATCATAGAATATTAAAATTCTTGATTTAATGTATACACTTGCACAAGGCACTCAAAGTTTTGGTATAATTTTTGAAAAGAAAAAAAAAAAGTGAACTACGTTTTGAAAAGTCTGAAATATTGATTATTCAAGGATTTAAGGTATCGGATTTGACTCAATCGTCTTTTGAAAAATCTTCCGTTGACTTTCTTTTTTATTTTTAGGTAAATGAATTTTGTGGGCATATTCACTGCAAACCCTCACGAGGCACAACTCGTCCACGAGAGGTAACCTAGGGGTTTAAGGGCTTGCTGCATACGCTAAATGCAGCCGAGAGTACCAGCGAGAGTGGTGTTTTCCTCTTTATCTTTGCATTTAGGTTATATTAGATTAGGCTAGAAGACCTACCCTAGTTCGCATATTTTGCTCGGGACTGGCAGAATGCTGGGGGGGGGGGGGGTATAAGTCCTTAAAAATGCATAATTTCATCATCATTTTAGAATTAATTAAGGACTTAATCATCAAGTCATGGACCATTTTAGTGTAAAAATCATGATTTTATGTTTATGGGCATCAAAGTCTAAATTTCAATCAAAATTAATCCAAAGTTGCATTTTCACATAAAATCATGAATTTCTCTATTTTTGGCATTGGAAGTCATAAATTTCTCATAACTTTTTATTCACAAATAAAATGATGAATTTTATTTGCACCATTGATTTAATAGATGATTTAATAAAATGGTGACATTTAATGCATTTATTTAGTGTGAATTGGGACCGCATCTTGCATCATTCATTCCCTATATGAATAGATTATTCTTTGACATTTGTTTTTATTTTTGTAGGGAATTGCAGAAATTGGGGTCCGCGGAAGAGAATTGATGAAGCAAATGCACCATGGGACCCTCCCCGTGGGAGCGAACTTTTAAAGCACAGGAGACTCCAATGTTGCACGCCCCATGTGAGGCCCATCTCTTTGGCAAACTTTGGGATCTCGTATTTGGATATTTTCTCAAATCAAAGTGGGATCATGCAAGGTGACTTCAACATATGAACAGTCCAAATTTTTTTTCCAAGATGTCACCACAACTAGATCTCAATCAAACAAGTTTCCAAGATTTGAAAACTTTCAAATCAAAGAGACATATGCAACAAAGCATGGACGTCCAAAACCTCTCACCCAAAGTCTCAAAATCCAAGTGGGGCCCAGTTGAAGACTAAATTCTGAAATTCAGAATTTTAATTTTTTTAGTTGACATGTGGGCCCATGTGTAGAATTGCAAGGGATAAGGAGAGTGCTAGGATTTGTGCACCAAGGAATTCAAATATGAAATTGCCACAAAAGTCTCTTAAATCTACCAAAAATCCTATCCTAACTTGGAGATTAAGATAAGATCCCTTCCAAACAAAAGGGAGAACCCAAGCCATACCAAAATAAATTAATAAATAAAAAATCCACCAAAAGTGTCGGACGTCCAACACTAGCTACCTACAGCACCCACACATGGGCCCATCTCCATTGCAAGTTTGAAACTTGAGTCAAGAAATAAAGGAAAGAAGAGAAGTAAGGAGATAAGTAGAAAAAAAAAAAATGAGAAAAGATATCTATCAATAACATGCACGTCCATTGCTTGTTCTTTTCCAAGGCATATATTATTCAAATCATGCCCATCCCACATAGAACACAAGCCATCGGAGGAATAATAAAAATAGCACAAAGGGCTGGACGTGAGGGAGGAGAGAAAAACACAGTACCTTTGATGAATAGCAACCAGCCCATACTCCATTAATTTTTCTCCATCTCCTTTCTTCCATTACTACTTCATCCAAGGCCTTCCGTAAGGCACACCACCACTTGGATTTCTACGCCGCTGTGCCGCTGCCGTTGCTACATCGCTCCATCATCGACCAACCATCTACTTCTCCATTGGTTAAGGATTGAAGACTTGAAGATGGGATTATGCGCAAATCCTACTTTCTTAATGTGTTCGATCTAGGGTAAGGAAAGTTTAATTTTTTATAGTTTTGATTAATGTTGGGAAATTACTAGTTTATTGGTTCATTTTAATCTAAAAGACGCAATTAGTGAGGTCAAGGTGTCCCACCTTGGATCGGCATCGCGTGTTTGTGGGTAGTGACGGTACGCACTTGTTGCAGTGTTTTTGCAATCTTTTATTAATTTTGCCAATATAATATTGTGATTTCCCATAATAAGAATATTTAGAATTTTTTATCCTTATTTTTTGAATGATATTATTAATGAATTTTTATTTTAATGCATGTTTTATTTACTTTTATGCAATTGGTGGTTTGATGTCTTTTATGTTTTTGTAGTCTTTAGACTAGGATTTTTAGATTAGGAGTTTTTTATTTGGGATTGCAATTTTTAATTTGGATTTGTAATAATATTTCACTTTCAGTTTCGTAGAGATTTCTTTATATAGATTTTTGATAGGCTAGATTAGTTTTTCAATAAGACAAGTTCTATACGATTAATTACTCCCTGTGGATCGACCTCGAACTTCATCGAGTTATTACTACAATTGCAGCCTTGCACTTGGGGCTGATGATTAATTTCCTTTCTCCTTAAAAGAAAAGGCTAAACCTTAGCTTTATGCCTTACATGCCGGGTCCATCACTACATGGGCCAAGCTAGTCGAAGAATTTTACAAAAAATTATACTCCAAGCAGAAAACCGTTTCGATTAGGCAGGCCATCAACGGATTCCATCAAATCGAAGGGGAGGCACTTTACAATTATTTGGAACGGTTCAAGGAACTCTTAATCCAATGTCCCTATTATGGATTTGAAAAAATCCGATTAGTCCAAATTGTTTATGAAGGCATGGATTATCCAACCAAACAAATGGTGGAATCTTTCTGTAGTGGGAATTTTACACAGAAAACAACAAAAGAAGCTTGGACATTTTTGGAAGAAACTGCTGAAAACACATTGTAGTGGGCCCTTATCAAGAGGGAGCCCATCAAACCCACCATTCCTGAAAAAGGGGGGATGTTCAAGATTTAACCCAAAATTGAGGCAGAGGCCAAATTGGCCACACTGATGAGGAGAATAGAGGCCTTAGAGCCGAACCAAAAGCCCACTCCAAACATTTTGGAGTCATTAAGATATAATCAGGCCATGAATGGAGGGATTGACCCAGCAATTTTGGGTCAGAACGAGTCTGTTGAGGAGGTGAATGCACTATATCAAAACACTCGTTTTGATAATCGTCAAAGGTATGACTCATACTCTAACATTTACAATCCAAGTTGGAGGGATAATCCGAACTTTTCTTGGACCAAAGGCCCAACTCAAGGTGGCCCATCTCAGTCCACTCAATTTCAGCCCAATCAATCTCAAATTAGTGCCCCACCCAGTTTCCAAAAACCCAATTTCAACCCCAGTCCATTGACATAGGGGGTAGATTCTTTAGAATAGGCCATGAAACTCATGTCTCAAACCACGGCTCAATTGACTCAGAGTACTGCTCAATTCCAGCAGACCACTACTCAACTTTTGAATGGCCACAAAAATTAGAATATCAGATGGACCAATTGGCCAGCTCCATTAGTGCCAGAGATAAGGGAACCTTCTTTAGTTAACCCGAACCTAATCCCAAGGGCCAAGTTGTTCATGATCATAAAGGAAAAGGCCCGGAACAAGTCAAATCCATAATCACCCTTAGGTCTGGTACACAGGTTGATAATAAGGTCAAACTACCCAAGGAACCTGAAAAAGAATCAAGTGAGAAAGTAGAAACTGAGGAACCAAGTATGAATGCTGAACCCATATTAAAACTAGAGAACCCAGTCAATGCTGGACCATCACCTAGTGAGCCCACTCCTAGGACCTATGTTCCCAAGGCATCATACCCATAGAGGCTAAGCCCAGTAAAATCAACTGTTCAGTTGGATAAAATGCTAGAAGTATTCAAATAAGTGAGGATTAATTTCTCACTACTTGATGCTATTCAACAGATTTCGGCCTATGCAAAATTTCTGAAGAACCTTTGCACCTTCAAAAGGACTACCAATGTGCCTAAGACGGCTTTTCTAGCTCACCAAGCTAGATCAATCATTTCCTGTCCAACCCCGATCAAATATAAGGACCCAGGGTGTCCTACTATTTCTTGCCATATAGGGGACCATCACATAGTGAAAGCTTTACTAGACTTGGGTGCAAGTGTGAACCTTCTTCCGTACTCTATTTATAAAGAATTAGGTTTGGGGGAGTTGAAAAAGACCCATGTGACCTTGCAATTGACTGATGCATTGATTCGATACCCCAAGGGGGTAGTCGAAGACGTTTTTATCAAAGTCGGAGACTTTGTGTTCCCTGTCGATTTTATTGTCTTGGATACCAAACACACATCTGAGGTTGAACCCAAAATTCCAGTCATCTTGGGGAGGCCATTCCTAGCCACTTCAAATGCCTTGATCAATTGTAGGAATGGAGTGATGCAAAAATTTTTTGGGACTATGACAGTCCAAGTGAATATTTTTAATCTCAGTAAGCAACCTCCTGATGAGGATGATGGGGTTTTTTAAGTTAGTTGCATTCATGAATTGGTGGAAAATCACTTACCCCATTTCAAACTTGAAAATCCATTGGAGGCTTGTCAGACCCACTTTGAAAGTGATTTTGATGTAAATGGACATATTGAGGAAGTCAACGTACTATTAGACTCAACCCCATCCATGGATTGCTCCAGGTGGCAACCGAAGCATGAGATTCCGACTCCATCTGCTTCCTCACTTGTCCCATCAATTGTAGAGTCCCCTAAGTTAGAACTCAAGCAGTTGCCTGATTTGAATTTAAATCCAATCTTTTAATACTGCAAGTGCACAGCTGTCCTTCGGAGACAGTGGCAAGTATAGGTCGAATCCCACAAGGAGCAGTACTGAAATATTTTTTATTAAAATCTGAATTTTTTTATAATGAAAATAAAAATAAATCAAGATTTGAATGAGAGATAAAGCTACTATTCAAGATGAATGGATAATAATAATGATAAAGGTAGATCAGAACAACAAAGAGTCCATTAATTAATTTCAAATCTCAATCCATATACTTTAATTTAGTCTTTTGTCTTGCAAATAACTCAGATAAGATACAACTCAATGTTTCTGATCCAGAACATATTTTTCTTTTAAAATTCAACTCTTAAGCAGAAGAACCTAAGATCTCCATCACCTCATAAAAATATAAATTACTTTGAGCGTCAGTTAACAAATTAAGCATAAAATATCAAAGGCATAAAAACCTAAGTATATTCTATCAAAAGAAGATTAACTGATCAAAAAGAAATTTATTAAAAATATAAAGCGGAGGTTTTCCTGTGGCGCGAAGGCAGATCTATTATTCTATTAAACATGCATTATAGGGACAAAAGAATTAAATTAAAGGCATAAAATGAGAATAAAATCACTTAACTTCACTTTGTGCTCCGATCCAAGAAATCTACTCCTCCATTGTAGAATATATGATTTTCATTGAGAACTTCATTTTTACAACTTCTCATTCACAAAGATTCTCCTTAAAAATAAATCCTTGGACATAGCCCAAGGCTACCAAAATAAAATAATGGAGAAAAGAGGTAAGGAAGAGAAGGTGTGGCTCGAAGAGAATAAATCAATAAGGAAAGATGGGTGAAGTTGTTTGGACGTGTGAGAATGTGGTCCTATGGGTCTCCTTTTATGCTTTTTGCAAACCCATTTTAGCAAAGAAGTACCACCCTTTTAGGTTTCTTTTTTCCTTATTTGTAGGGATTTTTTCTTGTTCTCTAAGCTAACTTTTCTTTTGGAAAGACTTTTGGCTTTGAGATGATTCTCTTTCTTAATTTAGGTGTCCTTGGTGCACACACCTTCCTTTCAAAAATATCTTATCTCCCAAGATTGCTTGTTGATGTGGATGAGAAAATCAAAAGTTATGCACATAAGAGAGTCTATAATTATGGATCGTCCATGCTTGGTGGGGACCCCTTTGGTTAGACTTCCAAAGTGCTTGGGCACTTCCTTTTTTTTTTTTTTTTTCCTTCTCTAATTTCTCTTCAAGTGGATCCCAAAAATTTAAGATTTCCTATAAGAATAAAAAGAATAATGCAGCCATAATATCTATAAAATTCATAAATGTCATGCATGGAACCCAATGAGATCAAGCACATGAATGCACCACTGGATAATTTTCCATGAACTAATTGATGATGCAAGAATTAAAAAGCTAGTTGGTGTGCCATTAAGATGATGTAAACCAATGATTTCATAAAATTCATGCAAGATTGATGATTTTGAATGATTTTGACTAAAATTCCAATTTTAATGCTCAAATGCATGGAATTTTGAAATTGAGTGAAAATTACCCCAATTAAGTCCACAAAGTAACATAAAATGATGAAGAAGACTACAATTTTGTGGACTTATCATTGCCAGATAACCTTGAAATATGTATTCTTAGGCCCGCTAGAAACCCTTCCAGTGATTATAGCTTTAGACTTGGACCCTGTCCAAGAGGAAAAACTCGTAAAAATTTTGGATGAACACAAGGAAGCTATAGGGTGGTCCATTGCAGACATCAAATGAATTAACCCATCTGTGGTCCAATATAGAATCCATTTGGAAGAAAATTCAAAACCTTCTCGTGAACCACAAAGGTGACTGAACCCTGCAATGAAGGAAGTGGTTAAGTCCAAAGTCTTAAAATTACTCGATGCATGGGTGCTTTACTCCATATCTGATAGTGCATTGGTGAGTCCGGTTCAAGTGGTACCAAAGAAATCTAGAATAACAGTGGTTGAAAATAAGGGCAATGAATTGGTACCCACTCGGATACAGACTGGATGGAGGGTATGCATTGATTATAGGAAGTTGAACTCAGTCACTCAGAAAGATCATTTTCCCCTACCATTCATGGATCAGATGTTTGAAAGGTTAGCCGGTCATGCATATTATTGTTTTCTTGATGGTTATTCCGGCTACAATCAAACCTCAATTGCAACCCGAGGACCAGTAAATGACCACATTCACCTGTCCGTTTGGCACTTTCGCTTACAGACGCATGCCCTTTGGGCTATGCAATGCACCGACCACCTTTCAAACGTGCATGTCGAGCATATTTTATGACATGGTAGAAAGATTCATTGAGGTTTTTGCATGGATGATTTTTCAGTCTTTGGCAATTCTTTTGAGGAGTGCTTATATTATTTGTCCCTTGTACTTGAAAGATGCAAAGAAAAGAATCTAATCTTAAATTGGGAAAAATATTATTTTATGGTAAACTGGGGTATAGTTTTGGGACACATTATTTCTGATAATGAAATTGAGGTGGACAAAGCAAAAATTGATTTGATTTCCAAATTGCCACCACCAAAATCAGTTAAGCAGATTCGATCATTCTTGGGCCATGTTGGTTTTTATTGTAGATTCATCAAGGATTTTAGTAAAATTGCTAAACCTTTATCCCAATTGCTGACGAAAGAGGCCCCGTTTGAATTTGATGAGAAATGTCTAAAGACTTTTGAGAGACTGAAAAAGGAACTAACTTTAGCCCCTATAATTCAGCCACCTGACTTGACCATTCCATTTGAGCCAATGTGTGACGCTTGTGATACTGCTATTGGAGCTGTTTTAGGTCAACGGGTTGGAATTTACCTCATGTGATTTACTATGCAAGTAGGACCCTCAATGATGCACAGCTAAATTATACAGCCACTGAAAAAGAATTACTAGATGTGATTTTTGCCTTGGAGAAATTTCGGTCATACTTGATAGGGTCAAAAGTCATCATCTACATGGATCATGCAGCCCTGAGATATCTTTTGTCCAAAAAGGATGCAAAAGCCCGATTGATCTGGTGGATCCTTCTGCTGCAAGAGTTTGATTTAAAAATAAGAGATAAAAAAGGATGTGAGAATGTTGTAGCAGACCATCTTTCGAGGATACCTTTAGAGCCATCAGATGAGGTCTCATTGAATGAAAATTTTCATGATGAACAATTTCTCAGTATTTCCCAAATCCCTTAGTTTGCATATATAATCAATTACCTTGTTACAGGGGAGATGCCTGCCCATTGGTCAAAACAGGATCGATCGAAACTTCCAGCTAAGGTCAAGTGCTTTTTCTGGGATGACTCATATCTTTTTAAGTACTGCCTGGACCAGATCATCAGGAGATGCATTCCTAATCATGACCATTACTCGGTCATTTCTTTCTGCCACGATCATGCTTGTGGGGGCCACTTTAGTTCGAAAAAGACAGCTGCAAAAGTTTTACAGTGTGGATTTTACTGGCCCACTATCTTAAAAGATTGCCACACTTTTTGTTTGAACTGTGAGAGGTGTCAAAAGCTTGGCAAGCTTAATCGAAGGAACATGATGCCCTTGAATCCCATACTTGTAGTGGAAATTTTTGATGTGTGGGGAATTGACTTCAAGGGGCCATTTCTAAATTCCTTTGGAAATCTTTACATTTTGCTGGTAGTATGACATGTTTCCAAGTGAGTAGAAGCCATACCGACAAAGAAGAATGACCATCATGTGGTGATTAAGTTCGTAAGAGATCATATTTTTTCTCGCTTTGGTACCCTAGAGCAATTATTAGTGACGGAGGAACTCACTTTTGCAACCGTCCCTTTGTACATTTATTGAAAAAAATATTCTGTCATCCATAAGGTTGCTACACCTTATCACCCACAAACAAGTGGCCAAGGGGAAATTTCAAATAGGCAAACTAAACAAATTCTGGAAAAGATGGTCAATCTCATTAGGAAAGACTGATCTTTGTGATTGATTGACGCACTGTGGGCCTATTGAGCCGCTTACAAGACACCTATTGGGATGTCCCCATATAGGTTGGTCTATGGGAAGGCATTGCACTTGCCTGCTGAATTGGAGCATAGAACTTATTGGGCCATTAAGAAGTTTAATTTTGACTTACCCACCACGGGCACTCTGCGCAAATTGCAACTCAATGAGTTGGAAGAACTTCGAAATGATGCCTATGAGAATGCCAAGATCTACAAGGAAAGAATGAAGTTGAAATATGATAAGTCAATTTTAAAAAAATCCTTTGAACTGGGTATGAAAGTCCTTTTGTATAACTCCTGATTACACCTATTTCAAGGGAAGTTACAAACCCAGTGGACTGGTCCATTCATTGTCTGGAATGTTTACTTTCATGGTGCTGTGGAAATTGAAAACCCCAAGAATAGAGATGCTTTCAAGGTGAATGGTCAACGGTTGAAAACGTTTCTGGAATTGAAGGATAAAACATTGAGGATATCCTTCTGAAAGACCCATTTTACCAAGACTATTTATTTTTTGTCATGTCGGGCTGACGACATTAAATTTAGCGCTGTTTGGGAGGCAACCCAATTTTGGAAGGTAATTGAGCTGATTGATTACATTCTTTTGCAATCACCCCATATGGTAAGATATTCCAATTTTCTTTATTGTTCATTTTCACATTACACATGCATTCATAACATTGAGGACAATGTTGAATTTAGGTTTGGGGGTGTGAGTTAGAACTTGACATGTGATCATGTCATTATACATTTTCTTTTTCGCTTTGCTTTTGTTTTTAGGAGATTAAAAAAATAAAAAAACGAAAAAAAATTATTGTTAGGTCAGAGGGAAACTTTCAAGAGAATTTTTTATTGGCTAAAGATATTTATTTTGGGCAAAAGAAAACAATTGTTCACTATTTTATTTAAGGAAAGAGTTTTTGGAAAAGTGCTGAATTTCGATCCCTCACTTTTACACATATTGTACACGTTTTCAAGGTTTTGAATGTGAAGCTATGATTTTCGTTTTTCTTTGATAATTTAAAAAAAAAAAAAAGGAGGAAGATCGACCCTTAGTGTACAGAGCTTCCTGGTTCGATGAGTGAATACATGAAAAGGGGTGCTAATTGTTGGGGACGACAAAATAAAAAATAAAAAAAAGAAAATATAAAAAGAAAGTGTTTAGTTAAAAGTCTTGAAAAGAATAAAAAAAAAATCTAGACTAATTTGGGTTCATAGCTTTTTTAACCCAAGTTAGTAAGCTCTTAGGGGTATTTAGACACCTAGTACCCTAAAGCCATCTGGTTTGGGAGTCACGGCCTAATGCTCGTTACATGGGTTAATCAGAAAGCTTAAGGAACCTAGACATTGCACAGTCACATGTGTGTGTTTGAATTTTTTTTTTGAGGCATTTGAAAAAATAATAGTGCGAAAGCCGTCATTATTGCCTTGAGATGAAGACTATTTTTCTTTGGTAAGTTTAGGCGACCCAGAATTTAAATTACATATATATATATTCATGAAAATTCTTGGTGGATCATTTGATGCTTATTATGTATACATACTTTTCACCGTGCACGATCAGTTAGCATGATTTGGAGAATTTCTGACCAAAAGATGGGATTGGTGAACTAAATTTAAGATTTGTCTTTGAAAATTTCGAGAACCGAGAATAGTCAGTGTCTATAGATTTTCTCTTGGAAGAAGTTTCCCTACATTTTGATAGGTCTTAAACATCTTTTGCAAAATACAAATAAAAAAAAAAGAATTTTGTGGGTATATTCACTGCAAACCCTCACGACGCACAACTCGTCCACTAGGGGGAACCTAGGAGTTTAAGGGCTTGTTGCATGCGCTAAATGCAATCGAGAATACCAGCGAAAGTGGTTTTGTTTTCATATTTACTTTCTTTTCTTAAATTAGGTCAAAGAACTTCAAACCTTTTTACTTGCAACTTTTGCTAAGGGACTAGCAAAATGCTGATTGGGAGTGTGTTGAGTTCATGAATTCGCACATTTACGTATCATTTTAGGATGAATTAGCGATTTAATTAGGTGAATTGCATCATTATTCATATAATTTCATCATTTCATGCATTTTCACCTAGGTACCTGAATTTTCATACTTTTCATACATTTTCTGCATTAATTTAAAATGTTTTGCAAATTTTCTCCGAAGAGTTCCAGTTGGAGAACTCTGTCCGGGTGGGTCCCGCCTCAATATGGGCTTTTCAGTATTTGATTGTTGATTTTGAATGTGCAGAAAATGAAAATTGCAGGCCTCTGTCACGGAACCCACTTTCAAGCACAAATTGTCATCCTGGGCCATGCATTGCTGAATTGAAGTAAATTGAAGAATTCATCATGTGGACCCCACACACAAGCCATATGCAAATTAATTAAAGGAGGGGTCCACTCATCATGTCAGTTGAAGAATCATAACTATAGTAGAAGACTTCTCATAGGGCCCACTGTTCAAGCAGATGAAATGTCTCACATGGCAGGGTCCGCAGTAGTTGCAAATTTGATAATGGATAATTCAAATAGCTGATTGGAATAAAAGAAGAAGAGTTTGAATCATCTACTTCTAATGTCCTTTTAAAAATAAAAGTTGTGCAGAGATAAAATCCATTGCAAATCAAATTTTAAAAGTTAATCTCGTTTTTCTCCGGATAACTCATCTTCAAATGGCAATAACTTTCAATCCAATCGTCGGATCGACAAAATTTACCTACCATTGGAAAGCTTATTTAGAGTAGATATCTGTGGAACCTAGAACGTGCAAATCAGAGCTATATTGACAAAGTTATGGGCCCGAAGATTTTCATGCTCATTTTTAGACGGGATTGCAATTAAATCCACACCGTTGATAATCAATTGCTACACATCCCTTATGGAATCCCATCTGAAGATTAGCTAAGCCACCTAGAGGTTTCCAGAAGCTTCCACCTCATTCAAATTCAAAAAGCATAAGAGATATACCTTATCAATTGAAGAAAAATCAAATCTGCAGAGAAGGTATCCAGATTCAATGTATTTGACAGATAACTGGAGAAAAAAAATGAACCAAAAAGTAGCATATGGAGTCACTCCTTCCCCTTGGACGTCCAATATTTCTCTCTCTCCTCTTTATCTTCTTTCTCTAATTAATAGAATTTAAGAGTTATTTTTAGGTATTCTGGAGCCCTGTTCCAGAAATTAGGAATTTTAGAAGAGAGATTTTTGAGAGACCATTGTACAAGGAGATGCTATTAATGAAATTACTTATGGAGTTCTTTTCAATGACTGGCTAGATTTCTGGATTGGAGCACACAGATGAAGCTAAGTAGATCTTTAATTTAATCTATGTTAGAATAATAGATTTGTCTTCATGCCTTAGGCAGCCTCTGTTTTGATTTCTAATGAAAATAGTTTGATGATTTATACTTATTTTGATAGATTATGCTTAGGGCTGAGATCCTTTGATAATTTATGCTTAATTTGATGAGTCATGCTTATGATTTTTCATTCTTTTATGAGGTGAAGAAGGTCTTGGGTTATGACCTTATTCTTTTTATTAAAAATTGATTTTTGCAAAAGACAAATCCTCTGGATCCAAAACATTGATTTGTTTCTGATCTGAGTTATTTTTTAGACAAATAGTAGAATAATTGCATGGATGGATTAATTATCTTGCTTAGTGGATTTTGGATGCTCTGATTTGTTTTATATATTTGATTAGTTTGTGTTTTTGAATTTTGTAGCTTTTTTCTTAGATCTCAACTACTTATTAATCTTTGATTTAAAAAAAATCAGATTTTAAATTTTAACTTAGTAGTACTCCTTGTGGGATTCGACATGTAATTGCCGTTGTCTCAAAAGGACAGCTGTGCACTTACAATATTAAAAGATTGAATTTAAATTCACACCATGCAACAAAGAGGCCCATTTGATTCAATTACTCCGAACACAATGCAATTTCATGAGAACGAACATGCCCATTCTATCAATGATTTTTCTATATATTCTAATTCTATGCAAACAAAAATGCTATATTTCTAAGCAAATAAACAAGTCCATTTGATAATGAATTCTCATGTATCCAATTCCATGCAAATAAA
Source organism: Umbellularia californica (assembly GCA_028538565.1). Lineage (NCBI taxonomy): Eukaryota > Viridiplantae > Streptophyta > Magnoliopsida > Laurales > Lauraceae > Umbellularia > Umbellularia californica. Next base: position 59,514,154 of record JAPQWN010000007.1, read on the forward strand.
CATGACCATTTGAATCCAAAGGTTTGCATGGAATGCAAACAAAAGCGCCCATTTGAATGCATAGATTGGGGAAAGAGTTATGTTATAGATCTGCCTACAAGTGAGAGATGGACCTGCTCTGCACTGCTTCGATGCTTCAAGGATGTGAAATGAATATATATCACTTGCATAAGTAAATAAATTTACTAGTTTCTTTTTTTTTTTTGGTTATCGGAGGGTTCCCAACCCTTTGGTTTGGACTAATCCCTCTGGGCCCAGAAGAAAGCCGAAATTTATTAGGGTATGATGAATGGGAATTTCAAAGCAAAAAAGTTAATTATTCACACACTAAGATTATACGTGTGAATCATTCACACACATAAATGAGCCCAAAGAAACATCCACATGCATAAGGGGCACATATGTGGAACATTTATGTGTGTAAACAAATAACTCTAAAGACCCCATGGCTTTGAATATGGTATTTCTACTTTCAAAGTTAGAATGCATTGTCTTTTTACAGACCCAGTAATTCTTACAACTTATTCCAACAATGCCATTGCCAATTTACATTTCAAAAACTATTTAAACATTATTTTGCATAAACCTTATCAGGTTGCTAGTCTTAAGTCCCAAAGGTCCAATAATTTTATACCATGTTGAAATTATTAACAACAAATCCCATTACTTAGCACCAGGTTGATAACCAATGATGGCATTAATTAATAAAATAAAATAAAATATCTATTCATCTAACCTTGGCGTTTAAGAGCAGGGAAAAGACCTAGCTAGTGTAGGCTCGCCCACTGCTTAGGCCCTGCCTGCATATGTGAGGGTAGGCTAAGGGCAGACCCTTGATCCAGCCAGGCCTAACCTATTGACATTCCTAATTATAGTGCTTTGACCAGCAGGAATACATGCATGTGTGAATCTCATGATGGCATTCTTCAATTTGAACTGTTGATATTTGTACCTTTATTTTTATTCAGTAAATTTTACTGTTACCGATAAAAAAAAAAGGCACCCGATCTTTATCCTTTTGTCACTACTATAAAGCAAGAGCTATAAGTTTCTTCATTGTCTATTTATAGGCCAGTAATCAAGGTAATTGAATATAACATGGATATTTTTGGACAGATCTGATTGATGTTAGAGATTTTAAACCAATGGTCTAGATCACCAATCTAACGGTTTTGTTTCATAACTCACGGTCCCAAGACACAATTGCGACCATCACCACCACCACAGTCATGATCATTATCATCATCATTAAAATCGTATCCCTTTTATCTGAAGTGTGACAGATAGTGCAATAGCCCCCCTTATTTGGCCTTAGAATTGGCAGATGGCAAAAATTTAGGTCCTCACGTATCCAAACTTTTCAGAATCAATGGTCCCATATGTTTTGACGCTAGCTAGTTAAAAAGGAGAAGGAAAAAGCAGAGAAAAGAATTTACAATGCATCAATAGGATCCCCAACCGCAAAACTGCTCAATAGAGGAGCCAAAAAAAAGAAAAGAGAAGCCAAAAGTAGAGGCTAGAGCTAACTGATTTACCTGTTAGTTTGGACTTTCAGAAAATTGCAAATACACTTTAGCTGGGGACTAGTAAAGGACTTAGAAATGTTTTGCAAAGAGAAGGAAATAACCTCTTGCAGCTGTAGAGCGATAGAATTGAGAGGCAGGCTGTGATCTTCGAAAATTGTTTTGTTCCTAACCTTCCAAATAGCATAGATAACTTCAATGAAGATTGCTGCCCTGTACTTGGAGCTAGTAGAATCACTGCCTTGAGAGAGAGATTGCCAAATGCCTGCTGTAGAGAGGAGAGTGGGGGGCCTCAACTTTGTAGCTGAAAAAAGTCAGTGCCAGATAGGTTTGGCCCGAGCGCAGGAGAAGAAGAGATGAGGGACTGATTCTTCTGCTAGATGGCAACCGCTACATTTGGAGGTTAAAGCGAAACCCATGCGTTTCAGATATGCTTCTGTGGGAGTCTTGTTGTGCAACAGACGCCAACCAAAACACTTGGTTTTAGGAAGGGAAATAGAATTCTAGACTAGAGAAGCCCAGGGGAGAACCTCTACTCTGTGTCTTACTAAGTTCCAAGGTGCCTTGAGAGATAGCTGGCCATTAGGAGAGTCTCTCCATCATAGTTATTAATTTCGTTTCGTTTCAGCCGAAATGGACGAAATTTTTAGTTTCGGTCAAGTGGCCAAAACGAAATTTCGGCCAAAACTTTTCGATTTGAATTTTGGTCAATATCAGCCGAAATTCAAGATTTCGGCCAATTTCGGCCGAAATGTAACTTTTCGGTCGAAATGAAATTTTACAAAATTAATTTTTTTTTTTACTTTTTTTACACATATATTTTGTATTTCTAATATTTTCACAAAATATAATTCCAAAAAAAATTACTATAATGGATTAAATCTATATTTATTACCTTTTCTATTTTTTTTACTTATATATGTATACATATTTTGTTATATTTTCCCCGAAATGTAATTCCGAAAAGTTTCGCCGAAATCCCGAATCGGCCGAAACTTTTCATTTTGCAGGCCAGAGCAAAATGAGGTCCGAAACAATATTAAAAACTATGCTCTCCATCTAAGACAGTCACTAGCTTCAGGCCTAGGAGAGAGAACAGAGAGTTGGCTAGAAAGCTGATTAAGGACTTCTGGGAGGGACCAAGATCCTGACTGAAGGAGAGAGGATAGTGGTTGGTCCAGAGGGAATTGTTGGAGAGGAAATCTACTTGAGATTGGGTTTTCTCCATTCCAAGAATCCAGCCAAAGATTAATGTCTTTACCATTACCAAGAATCCAGGTGCTACCTTCTTGAATCATGGGGAGCAGGCGCCTGAGCTTTCTCCAAATACAGGATCCAAAGATCGAAGCGCCAAATAGACTTGAATTTGAAGTATCTGTCCTTGAACCAGTTAGCCCAGAGAGAAGATGCAGAAACCACGTGCCATCCCAGCTTAAGAAAAGAAGCTGTATTTACTTCTGCAATTTTCCTAATTCTGAGACCTCCTTCTGCCTTAGGAAGAGTAATGGCTCCCCAGTTCACATAGTTGATCTTGGATTTCACTGATTGGCCTAACCAGAGGAAATGTCTCATCATTCTTTCTATCTCATTACAGATAGAAGTTGGGAGAGGGAGAATGGTGGCTAGGTGAAGAGGCATGCTGAAGATCACATGTCTGATTAAGATAAGTCTGCCTACAAAAGAGAGGGACTTGGCTTTCCATGCACTGAGCTTAGCATTGATTGAATCCAGGAGAGAGGAGAAATGACGCCTCTTTAGAGTACCAAAAAAAAATTGGAATTCCCAGGTATCTCAACTGATTTGTAGAATCTCTGATCCCCAGAATTGAACTTATTCTGTTTTTCCTGCTGATGCCACATTTTCCAATTTGAAGCTGGCTCTTATGAAGATTAAAAAATTGTCCAGCAGCAGCCTGGTAAGTTTCAAGTAAGTCTTGGAGAACAAGACTGCTGGGTGAAATCCCCTTCATGAAGATGAGAATATCATCTGTGTATAAAAGATGACAGGGAGTAGATGGAACAGAAGAAATCTGTCTGAAGACGCCTTGGAGTTGAAGGTTATGTAGGTGAAGGCTAAGGATTTCTTCAGCCAAAATAAAGAGGTAAGGGGATAGAGGATCTCCTTTTCTTAGGCCACAGGAAGATCTGAAGAAGCGTTGAGGGGTGCGATTAACCAGCACTGAGCATTTGGAAGTACAAACGCATTCTTTGATAAGGCTAATCCAAGTGTCAGAGAAGTTGAAAAAATGCAGAGCTGAGAAGAGGAAGGATCAATTTAGGGTTAAATTTTAGTGTCAGAGAAGTAAAATTTTACTCCAGCAGATGGGTTACTATTAGATTGATCAGGGAGTGAAAAATGTGATTAAAATTCATAAATAAAAGGGAATGAAGGTCATATGTTTTTACATGAGATTAATCCAACATTTGGCCACCCCCAACTAGAGAAAACTTTGGCCATACACCAACACAGTGGCCTGATCATTACATTGAGCAATTTGGATTTCAGAGGTGACCTCCTTAATGAATTTACATGGCTGTTCTTTCTAAGGCCTGGCTGGCCCCATAGGTTCCGGATCATGATAAGGCTAGCAAGATTAGGACACTCCACATCCCATCCTTATTGGGATCACATAGTTCTCACCATCTTTGTTACCTGAACGGGTCTTCTAAACCTAGAGAGTTGTTAGGCCATGCCCCCCAAAAAAGCCATAATCAGCACCATTAAATCAAAGTTAATACAATCCTCCCTCTAACTGCCAACAAAGCAAAACCTCCCTACTCACAATCCCCACACATCTCCTCACACCTTCACCACCCTTCACCTACTTATAACAGAATACAAACTAAAATATAATCATTTAGGTCTTTCTCTGCATTCCAACACCCAATTCCTAATATGACTTGAGTAATTCAACTTTTTTCTTCTCTCTGTAATATGGGTTCTGGCCCAAATGGTTGTGTGATGTGTTGCTGTTGTCCCTAATTGGATGTTGCAGTTTTCAATAGCTATCAGCTGAGTTACTTGCAACCTTTTCTAACTGCAATCAAAGAAGTCATATAGAGAGAAAGTGAGTACACCAGGTATGAAATTCCACTCACAGATCTCCTCTCATGACACGTTCAAAGATGAGTGTATTATTACATCTCTTTTTGCTGATTCTCTATAATTTCCCTGACAGATTCCCTCCTTTGCTACAGGTTTCAGTTATACTTCAAAAGCCAAAACCTGCTCAGCAGAGAGTACTGACATATACACCCTTTAGTTCTGACACCCTTCCCGGGCAGTTCTTTCTACTGCATCAATGCCTTTTCTGGCAAGCAGAGAAAGACATGTGGAGAGATCTAAACTGTTCATCTGAAAGGCCCACTACAGATGGACCATGTGATGTACCAAATGCACCTAACTAGATTGGACAATAATAGCCATTGAATCATTAGGCTTTTCTGGTCATTTGTGCTGGTTGTTAATTAGTAGCTTTTGGTTTAGAGGGCTAGGTTTGTTCCAATGGTGATGACTGATTGAACATTTGGGATATGGCCCATCATCAATGTGGTATCGTATCAATTTATATAGATCACCAAAATCAAAGACCAACTGGACTAATTAAGGGCCCTGTAATACTATCAATACACTTGGGGTTAAGGATAGAAAACTCACCCCCACAAAAAAAAAAAAAAAAAAAAAAAAAAAAAAAAAATCAAGGTTGTGGATACCATCTTTCTTTCCTGCTTTTTTTTTTTTTTTCTTATAAAGAATAATCCATCTTCTTTGTGTAGGAGATTGCTCTTTGTTTTCGGAAGACAATATGATGAATGCTTTACAAACATCCATAGAGAGGTTGAGACCACTTGTGGGAATGAAAGGGTGGGATTACTGTGTGCTTTGGAAGCTAAGAGACGACCAAAAGTAAGAAGAAAACAAATACTAGAACAAAAGCCATGATAGTATGAGATTTGTCAATCTATCTAACCATTGGTATGTATCTTAGGTGTATTGATTGGATGGGCTGCTGCTGTGGTGGAGCTGAGAGTGCCCCAAAAGGAGAAGAGCATCTGTTTCCAGTCTCTCCCATTGTTCCTTGCAGAGATGTGATGTTTCAGCACCCCAGAACAAAAGCTTGTGATCTTCTAGCTGAATTGCCGTCTTCCATGCCTTTGGATTCTGGGTAACAGCTCAAACACACTACTTTCTTCTCCTTTTTCCATATTTGATGATGACCCATTAATAAGCCCCATAAAGGATGTCATATGGACCAAAATCCATGCCCATTGGACAATCCTGACCAAAATCCATGCCCATTGGACAATCCTAACTGCCTGATTTGATGACAATAGGAGGACAGTTGAAGGGAATTGATCAAAGGTCCACATCCATTTCAGGGAGGTTAGGCTTGTCTGCCTGGCCTTGTTTTGTACCAGGACCAGGACATGTTCCAAGTGGGTCCAATAGAACCAAGTACTAGCTCGGTCTGTCCATGTTTTTTTTTTTTTTTTTTTTTTCGGTGTATATGCCCCTAAGGTTTCCAATATTTGTAAATATCCCCTGTGATTTTAATATTTGTACATAGGCCCGTGCTTTAGCATTTTAATACCCTTCATATCTACTTGTTAATAGATGTGCCTCAAAGCCACAACCTTCTAATAAAATTGCAAATCTAAAGACCCTTAATAGATGGGCCTCACCATAGAACTTCTCCTACTCATGGCATCAAGGATTTGGGCTTAATCCATTGGCTCATCTCTGCACATACTACCCATTTTTTAGAGTACACTTAAGTATCCAGCACTTAATATTTCCAAAGCCTCAAGATTTACATCTCTCAAGTCACCAAATGCATCCTCTAAATGAATAAAAGAAAAAACCATCTATGAGCACGTATGATTTCAATACACTAGAGTCATCCAATTAAGGTGCATAGGTTGTACAATTTATACTGGCCACCAATGGCCCACCTACCCCATGGTTGGAAGAATAGATCAGATCATCGATTATGAGTGGACCCTTCTCTTTTTTATTAATAATCTCCCAAATAATTCTTTAGAATGTGAGGTTTTTGGGGATGACATCTTTGAAATATTCAATGGATAAAGACAGGGTAAAAGTGTAAAAATCCTTCAAGCCCAAACTGACCTTTTCTCATTTTTGTCAACTTGGCTTATTTTGGAGATGAATGGTACCAAAATGCCAATGTCATAGCTGATGATTTTGCAAAGGAAGGACTCACTCGAGAAACTTTTTTTTTTTTAAAAGTTCTATCGTTGTTTATTTGTTGTTTGTCTATTATTTAGTTTATCCTTTTGTCTTTGTACTTTCCCTTTGCGTTGTAATAAAATTTTATTGTTATAAAAAAAATGGTACCAAAATGCCAATGCTGAGGGGCTATTTATAAATACCGAGACCATGGGGCCTATTTACGAATATTAGAAACCTTGGGAGCGGGATTAATATAAAGGGTTTGTTTTTTCTGGGTTCCGTCAATGTTTGCTGCCAATAAAATCAGCTTCTTTTTATTCAATAACAGCTCATGATTACATTTTTTTGGTTGCAGGATCCATACACAGGCCTTGATTTCAAGCCACCCCAAATGGATAAACCTCCCCAACATCTCAGATTCTATTATTTCAGATGCGGTCTCTCTCTCTCTCTCTCTCTCTCTCTCTCTCTCTCACACACACACAAACAAAACATCCTAGGCAAATGAAACTCATTTTTTGGGACCCTCTTTTGCAGGAAGCACTAGGAACAAGGGTTTTCATTCCAGTGCCTGGGGGACTAGTAGAGCTGTTTGTTGCTGAAAAAGTAACCGTCTCCTTTCTTTATTATTTCTCCTTTCCAACACATGTTCTGTTCTGTTTAGTTATAATCATTCCATATCTCAATGATCTTTACATGATGACCCATTGGCCTTAAACAAACAAAACAGACTATTAAGACAGCTAATACTCACACCCCTTGCTTTTAACATAAAGCGGTGTAGATATAAGCACCCCTGTAGATGTGTATATGTGTGAGTGTGTGAAACTGGTTGAGTAGTAAGTGAAAATGAGGAAATTACAGGTACCAGAAGAGCAACACATCACTGAGTTTGTCATGGCTCAGTGTAACCCCTCATGGGATCAGGAAGCCATGCTTGTACGCAATGGCGGCGCCGATACAGGCTTCGATGGACCATCTCTGAACCATGGGTTCACCGGTGATGATCCCATCAACCACCCACCAGAACCATTTCCCTCTAATGGGTATGAAACAAAGAGCAATACCAATCATTTTCAGCCATGGATTACTCCCACCAATGATAATTCAAGCTTGCCTTGGGATCTTTCCATCAACCAAATCGGCCTCTGCAATTCACCAATGAATTTCTTCAGTGGGACGTCTCTACTGCCTACTAATGACAGGCCCAAGAACGATATCTTTCTCGAGGGATCACTGGACCCAATTCACAAGCCACCTTCTTTCAATTCAGCCATGGATGATGGATTCCCGGATATGTCTGCTATGCAACGGTCAATTGGGATCGCCACTCCCAACCTACACCCGTCGCTCGCTGAATCTTCAGTGACTAAAGAGCTCGGGCACGATAAGGATTCAATTAAACAGGAGATGGGACGAGGCGATTCAATCTCTGATTGTAGCGATCAGATGGAGGATGATGATGGTCACAAGTCGGTGGGGAGGTCCGGAAAGAAAGAACCGTCGAAGAACCTTCATGCAGAGAGGAGGAGAAGGAAGAAGCTCAATGATAGACTCTATCTTCTACGTTCTTTAGTCCCCAAGATTTCAAAGGTATTTGTTGTTATCACTTGTTTCTTACTAGATCCCAAATGTGGAAAGTTCTCAATTGTTTCTCACTCACTATATACAATTATTTCTTTTTGTATTTGACTATTTACAGATGGATAGAGCATCAATCTTAGGAGATGCAATTGAGTATGTGAAGGAGTTGCTGAAGCAGGAAAAGGATCTTCAGGATGAGCTGGAGGAGACGCCGGAGGATGAAGAACAAAAGGACAATTGTAACAACCATGACAATGTTCACTCCGAAATTCCAAACCAAAATGTGGCTGGCCATGGAGATGGGGAATCGCCGAACGGGCTGAAGACGATGATGGCAGATCAAGGAACCAGATGCTCGTCCAGTGACAAAACTGGGGACCTTGTTAAACATAATCATGACTCCATGAGTAATGAAGATAAGGCACACCAGATGGAGGTAATCTTGGTTATGGAAGTCTTTCCAACGCCCCATTTATTTTGTTATGCCATGAATTTTAGTTGTATATCCCATAACTCTCTTCTAGTTTCAAGCAAGATCAAAACTGTTTAATTGTTAAGCTCATATAAGATTTGAGGGTGACAATCCAAAACTATTTTTTAAACTAATTCCCATGTAGGCGGAAGTTGAAGTGAGCCAGGTCAGCGGGAATGAGTTCTTTTTGAAGGTCTTCTGGGAGCCAAAGCGGGGCGGGTTTGTGAAGTTGATGGAGGCCATTAATTCTTTAGGTCTTGAAGTTACCAATGCCAATGTCACCACCTTCACGACCTTAGTTTTGAATGTTTTCAAAGTGCAGGTAAGATGCATCAAAGGTTCTATTCACTTCAGTGGAGGATTCCTATCTGTGCTTGACCTATTTATGAATGTTTTCTATTAGTCCTTGTATCACGTGCATTTGATTTTCTAAATCTAATTGTCAATCGTTTGGTTTCATAGATGAATTGGATTTCTGAAACAGAACATTAATATGGCTAGAGCTAACATATGGCATGTGTGTGGTCCAGAAAAGAGATAATGTAGTTGTCCAAGCTGATCAAGTGAGGGACTCATTGCTTGAGCTAACTCGTAATCCAAACGGAGGGTGGCCGGAGTCTGGGTGTGTCGGAGAAAATGGCGGTAGTGATTATCTCCATCATCAGCATCATCATCAACACCAACACCAACACCATCAGCACCGCCTCAATTCCCACCACAAACCTCACCATGATCTTCACCACCTCCACCACCAATCATAACTGCCCATCCTCTTGGGTGAAAGTTACACAGAAACTTCTCTTTCAATATAATTTCAAGATTACAGCTTTTGGATTATATATAGCTTTTGGATTATATATAACTTTTGGAATATATATACCCTTATATTCCCCAAAAAAAATTCAATATTACAATATAAAGGAGACAAGTATGGCACTCCCTAGTTTTAAGTTATGCTATTTTTATCTTTGAGCTATATGTGTTGGTCAAATATGGTCCTGTTATTGGTGGTGTGGTTGTGTTCATACTACAAACATGAAAAAGTCTCCAGTCAGAATTTCAAATGGTGTTTCTTCATTGAGGAATTATTACAGTCTTTGACCAATATTTTTTCCAGTATCCTCAAATCATGGGTGTACTTCTGGGGAGCTGCAGGGCCATCATTTACAGCATTATCCTGGGATGGAAGATCCTAGCCATCCAATATTTCATCACTGTTGGGTCCATCTCACCACTTCAGCCACCCATCTGGGGGACTGTTGATCAAAATTAATGGTCTGGACTCTGGATGCCCAAAATACAGTTGAGCCCATATGATCAATGGTGTGGAGAAAGACCATGGGGCCATGTTTTCTGTTGAGCAAACTGCAGAAACTGTACGGTTGCACTCTTACAAATATTGTAATATTCGTCACATAAGCCCTTTTTCAAAATATCTCAAGTACACTTTGTGTCTACGGTTAGGATTGTTCCCATCAGGTCCACATATGGGTTGTAACCAACTGAGGGCTACTACAAGTTATTCCAAAAATGGAAGCATTCTCTGCACTTTCAATCAGAAGCTTTGTGAATTGTAATCCTGAGGGAAAAAGCTCTATATGATTGCCATTGTCCAGTATCTCTTAATTATCTCATGTTTGTAGACTGGTCGTTTGTTACTTTTTCCCCTTTTATAAGCACCAAAAGTGGACCATGGTCGAGCCTACTATGGGTTAGGTTTGGGTCCCATCATGCAGAAGTACAAATTTCTTAGAGGGCCATTGGTTTGGTTTGCGTGGAATTGAATTCCTGACTGTTCCTGGTAACATGTGTGGGTCTGACTCTCAACTCAGTCACAAGTGAGTCAACTCAACCTGATTCTGAACAAGTAAAAACTAGTTACTTTGGAGAGAGAGAGAGAGAGAGAGAGAGAGAGAGAGGTGAGTCCCACTTTGAAATGTCCATAACTCAAAGTGGAGCTACAAGGCACTGGCCAGGAGCCAGAAAATCTACTTGTACAAATTCAGGGCCTGTCGTCTCTCAACTTGACCAATGAATAAGACAACCAATGTGGGTATGGACTATGGATCCTCTAAAATCACCTAGATTGGAAGATTGCAACTCCATGAAGATGGATGGGAAAAAAAACAAGGAACAAGGCCCGGCAACAGTGTACAAAAGGGAAATAAAAAGATGCGCTTGTCTCTTTGACATTTACAGCATCGACAACTTAAATAAAACTGTATATTTCCTTTGGGTATCTTTGGATGCATGGATTTATCTGATTCCTGAAGTCCGTGGTCCCTCCAACTGAAAAAATCCCTTTGATTCCTTGTGAAATCCATTTGAAAGCAAATGAATAATGGAACCAAAAAGAATAAGAAAAAGGTCCATACATCCTATTGAAGGTGGGATTTGGGCAACTCCAACTTTGTATTTCCACAGTGCCGCCCACAGAAGAAATCTAAAGAACGCAAAATCAATATCCCAATATATATATATAAGGGAAATATTTAAGTGAGAACTAGTTCTCACCTATTATATGAGAACTTTTTGCTGGACCCAACTAGCAACCCATCCAAACCTAGCAATCAACCTGATGGTCACTAATCTCAAGGATTGGCACACATCTGAATAGATTGAACCGTTGGATCGAGGGTTGAATATTATTTTGAATATGAAGCCATTAAACTTGTGGGCCACAGATGAAGGGGTTAGGGGCATTGGTTTGGGGCCATACTTGATACTTGTGGTGGTCTAATATAGATCTTTCCATCCCTCCAGGTCCCATCCCCAAATGGGGCCCACAATTGGTCCCCACAAACACCCTTTTTTTATCAGTTATGCTTTCGATCATATTCATATCAAACAAGTGATTAATATAAGAGGAAAAAAGGAATCAAATCATGTGTTTTGCACAACATTAGTTTGATGGCGAGAATTATTGTTATTGAACAAGAATTTGGCTTAAGGCTTGTTTATTTTCATAAAATTGAATTCATGCTATTCAAGATAAGGAGGGTACCAATATAGGATTATTTTAAACTGGTGAGGTTTAAAGGGCATATTGATGACTAAGATTTGAATTACTAAGATGGTAGCTTGATATGCAGTTTCCAATCCAGAAATCTCTTGTCGGAGGAGGTAAGGTAAAGTTATTCATTGTGTTCCATGTGAGTAGTCATCCAGACCATCTTCAAATGTGAGACCCCTCCCCTTGAATTTCACTGCTCCTGCCGTGACATAAGTAGCAACTCAATGGAGCGCATGGTGCCTATGTGCAAATAAAAAGTCTTCCACTAAAATAAAACAACCTAAAGCAAAATCAAAATTAATTAGTAGAAAAAAATACAAAAAAAAAAAATTATTGAGATTGAGGCCAGAACCCATATAAAAAAAAACTCGGAAAAAAATTAAAAAATATAAAAATCTCTTAAAAACAAATAAGAAAAAGAATAATAATTGCAATAAATGAAGAAACATTCACTTGTCACCCTAAAAAATCAAGGCCTAAATCAGGCGCCTATCAATTTCAAGGGGCAACTTTGAAGGGCAAACATACCTTATTCATAAATAGCTAAGATTATTTAAGGCTTGGACTCATGAGAAGTTCATGTGGGTTCTTAATTGAGTCACTTATGAAAATCTAGGTCATATGAAGATAACCCAATCCTTGAAAAAGCTCAAATAGGATTTTGGCCCACTATCGAATTGATCACTTACGAAAGACTGTGACAAAGTATCAGGGTAATTTTGTGAATTTTGTTCCTCAATTTGAGGTGGACTATCTTTTATTGGATTAAAATTTTGCAAGGGCGTATAAGAAAAGAGTGACCAGATGATTTAAACATGTTAGATCTTCACAGTAGGACCCACTAAGGAGACTCACAAATTTTTCTTGAGTCCCAATCTATAAATCTTTCATACTTATAGTTTATATTACATATTTGCCGGACTCTCATTTAAACAAGCCATAATGTATATGGGCTTAATTTGTGCTTTGGCATATTTGGAAAACAAGAAATGAAAATATCTTCAAATATAAGGTGCTCAGGATGATGTGGTAAAGAAAATTCATCTTTCAAATTTGGAGTAGATAAACTCTTTAGAGGAAAACCTTGAAGTACAACATAGCTATCTAGACCAAGTGGATACCTCATCTAATGAGCATGATAACGACATTGATGTCCGCATTTTTTGTGATGGAGCTGGAGCAAATAAGCCACTAGGCTTGGATTGGGTGCATTGATTATAGAAATGATGGTGTAGTTATGGCAAACCTAGCAAAATATAAGAATGAGGACAATCCTCTCATGGCTGAAGTTTTACCAATTGAAGAAGCCTTGGACTTAGCGCTTCAATGTGGATGGAGAAAGGTAGCTTTTTTAGTGTTTCCAAAGTAGCCATTGATATTATTAGAGAATCTCAAAATGTGTCTCCTTGGGAAATCTATGCTCTGCTCCAGAAAGTCAAGGAACGAAAATAATACTTTACAAAAGGTATGTTTGTGGCCATCAGGATTATCAATTGCCAAGCTCACAATCTAGCAAAAGCATGTTTACGCATAGGTAAGCTTTTATTATCAATTCAGATTCATATACTTTTACTTCTTTTTGAATAAATATCAATCTTCCAACGAAAAGAAGAAAAAGAAAAAAAAAGTAGCACCTATTATTTATGACACCTTTTGCTTCATCGAGAAATAATATTAGATGATAAGTAAAACTAGAATACCGGGCACAAAGATTTCAAAATAATATTTGGAATTCTTTTGGGACACCTCATTAAGTATGCTCATTTTACCAATTGATTGTTTGGGCTATGACGGTCATTTATGTATTTTCAACTTTGTTAATTTAATTTTCAACAGTTATACAGTTGGCCTAAGACCATGGTATGCACTCGGAGGTTGAGGGTTCGAAACTGCACTACCACACTGGGGCCGCAAGGGATTTATCGGGCTTCCCCTGAGCCAATCGGGATTATTTTGGCCCAAAGGGCTAGGACACCCTCCGTTATATGAAAAGAAAAATAGCCACTTTTAAAAATTAGGGATGGCAATGAGTTAGGTTTAAATGGGGACCCGCCTTGACCCGCTCCTATTATGGGTAGGCTTGGTAGTATGTTGGTTGGATTTGGTTTGAGTATGGTTTTTCATATACTAACCCAAGTCGGGTTTGGGGAGGATTTGGGTTTTGGGTGTGTCTAACCCATCCCACCCCATATGTCTTCACTTATGTATTACAATTAAGGTTTGTATGCAAAATTTCATTACTGTAGGTAGTAGTAAAGAGTGATATTTTCCTTGATGTCATGGGTTCAAATCTTCCTTAATACATATATTTTAAAAATATTAATGTTGGCATATGAAAAAGTTAAAACTCATAAGATTGGACCATACATAGGGCCTATGAAGTAAAATCAGAGTCCACAAGGTCAATTCGGGGGTCAAAATTCACTCTGGCCATCAAATGAGGAAGCTAAGGAGAACTATCACAATGATGTTGAGACATTCTCAAGCTTGAAGAACAAAAATCAAGCGAGTCAGAGACCATTCAAAGCCAAAATAGTGCAAACAATGGACATTTTGGTGGGCCCCACTTCTTGATGATCAATCACTCAAAAGGATCTAAATCCAATGCAAAACATCAAAGGGTATATCAAGGACCCACCCTTGAAATTTTGGAGCAAATTAACGGAGTTAAAACGAGAGATATTTTATTGGAAAAAGTGGGGAAAATCATGGGGATTCCTGCCCAACCAACCCCAACTCTTTCAAGCCTATAAATAAGCCATTTTAAGTATATAAAAGAAAAAGGATCCGAATTCAAATTCGTATGAAAAGCAAGTGCAAAAAGTGGTTAAAGTTCTAAGACAAGAGCAAGGCGAACTAGAAGAAATTACATGCAGAAGGAGAAGAAGAAGCTCTGCAACAACACTGACTCAATATCCCATGACCCTTAAAGTGCTTAGAACCTCTTGGGGCACTTCCCCAAGGCATTCTAATCCTAAAATATTATTAAACCCCTTCCACTTCTTTTAGATTTTGGTTTCTTTATCTATCTAGGGAGGAAATGGCTCCGAATCAAAATCCTGTCATGTGACTTACCTTCACCATGGCCAATAAATACAAATCAGCATAAGTGACGTGATGAAATGAGTCATGCCCGACCAAAACTTTGGCTACCCTTGTTTGACTAATTCAATAGCTCATGCAATCTTGCAACCTAATATATAAGATTAGGTTGATTACTCTTGCCTTATCTTGTACCGTATGCAAGTAAGTTCAAATTGGCCTACTTTGAATTTGGCCCACCATATTAGCAGGCTCATTGGCTTGTCCAATGACTTACCCCTTATTATGAAGTTGGGCTGAGCTCTTATCAAACTAACTAATTTGAAGATCCTATAACTCTATAAGGTTGTGTTTGGCAACAAAATCCTCAAGGATTCCTTACCAATTTCTCTTGAGGATTTGGAAAGTTTGCGCTTGAAGATTTTAATTGCTTGAGTATTTGGGCGACTAGAAACTCTCACTTTTGAGGGTTTCTTTTTTAGGTCAGACCTTCCCCCATAGCATTTGAAAATTATCAGTTTTGTGGATTTACACATCGATACTAATATTTCTTAGCTATACGCCCCGACATACTGATATCAATATAAATTCTCTAGCTACGCAAATCCCAAAAGAGGAATCCCCAAATATGTGGTTGTTAGGAATCCTCAAATCTGCAATGCCTCACCTATGACGTATTTGTATTTTGCTTTTTTATTTAAATTTCTTCTCGTAGCCTCAATCCCTCAGTCAAGACAGAGGTTTTCTTATTACCATGGGGCAAATTCTTTTTCCCATCATGGATATTAGGCACTTTTGGATCACAAAAACTTGGCCTTGCAATAGATGTTTCCCATCAAATGGTACCAAAAATTGAATCTTGAGTTCTTTTACAAAGAAATTAATAATTTCAATAAATAATACTATATTATTGTAAAAATTAAAAAAGAAAAAATACAAATGATCCAAACCTACACAGAACCCCACCATGTTTCTAACTGAATTCGATCCATTCGCATCTCTAAGCATACTTGATGAAGAGCATGCTCAAAAAACAACTTAAAATCAGTACATACCCAATGATCAAATAAGGAAAGACTTTAAAAAATAACTTAAACAAGTACATAACCAATGATCAAATATGGAAAGACTTCATTTAGTCATCAATAATTGAGCATGAACAGACCCACAAGTGGCACAAGATCAAACGTCCAAACCCATCTCCATCCTCCAATGGAAGTGGGTGTAAACCCCATGCTGCCACTAGTCATCTGTGAAGTGTTCATGATTGCTTCTACTTTTACTCCAAATTTCATTCCTCCCTTGCAATGATCTTGTATGTTGCAGAGGAACCAATGATCCCCAGTCTCATTCAGTGTGACTTGGTCGTGGCCGCTGTAGTAAGTCGCTATAACACCCTGTGAGGTGTTACAGGACCTGTATGCATCTTCATTCACCTCATAAGCGTTGTGTAGCCTTGGCACATAGTTAAAAGCTGTAGCACCACAACATCCACATCCATTTGTAACATAAGCATGTTTTTCAAATAAAAACAAAGATGTGATTATCGGCTCAATCAAATTGTTCATAGTTTGGTGGGTCAAGCATTTTTCTTCGTTATGAAAAACATTTACGATAAATAAAGAATCTAAATTATGATTGTCCAATTCAATAGTGAATATTATCTCAATCGAAACAAAACCTTGTTTAGTGATGAACTAAGCAACTTTGCATCAGAAAGGTTTTGAGTATGGTTTAAAATTTCGGCCGATACCGGTTCATATTGGCCGATATGAACCAGTATCGGCCCATACCGCGATAATATTCTGCCACGATACCGAGTCAGGCAAAATATTCATAAAATATTAGCCAATCTCAGCCGATATGGTCAAAATATCGATTTAACCGAGCCGAAATGGAGTAATGTTCAAAACCCTAATTTTTTTTAACTTTTTCCCTATTTTCCAATTTTCTTCTCCTCTCCCCTCATCTCCTTAGGGCAACCATATCTCCATAGCTCATTCTCTGACATAATTCCAAATTTCAACACTATTTCTTGAAGAAATCATTTTATTTAGTAAGATAAAATCAACTAAATCCCTTATTTTTACTATTATGTGTTTTTTATTTTTTATTTTTAGATAAAGCATAGAAATGAATGAAAAGATCATTGGCATATCATTTTTAGGTTTGTGTTGTATTATTCACTTAGATCGACACACTTTCATGCTAGATCTACTTATAAACATGATTTTGGGTGTAGAGAAATGTTTTTTTTTTTTAATCTTCTACTTTCTAAAAAATAAATTGTTGGAGTATTTATGATATCAAATAGTAAATACTAATAGCTTATTAATAATGTATAGATAATTATTATGTTATCTTTATTTTCTTATATTTTATACTAATAAATTGACCATGAGCCAAAATAATAGCTACATTATATGAAATTCTAGAGAATACAGCGAACTGCAACACAGACAAGACGCATAACTTAAGGTGACTAATATGTTTATTTATTGTTGTAACTAATGAAAAATAAAAAAATAAAAAAAAAACATTGTTTTCTAGCATTTTCTAATATTCTGGATTTTTTGAATTTTTTGGCGAATTTTTTTAGATTAGAAAAAAAATTCTTACCGTGATGACGGCGACGGACCGATAACCGCGACAGATACCGATATCATATCGGTTTTTGTCCCGGCCGATACCGCAACCGATACCACAATTTTAAACCATGGTTTTGAGGCATTGGAAGCGGGTACAATAGTTTGAAAATCTGAAGTTTATCGAAAATAATTATTTATTATAAGTGTAACCACAATTTTCTCAATGAAAGATGCTAATGCAAAAGCGGATTTAGGGTCTATAAGTGAAAATGGGCTAAAGTATCATTTCAACTTTTTAGAGTTTTTGAAAGGTGGCCCTGCATGGGTTGCACATAGGTGGTTCGGATTGTTTAGCACCAAAATTAACCACCAAACCGAACCTATCGGTTTTTTAATTAACCAATCCAATCCGACCAATGGAGAGGACTTAGATCAAACCGAATCGAATCGTTAAACCGTTTATTTTTATTTATTTTTTTTTTTTTTTTGAAAATCAGAATTTGAATACTTCAAAATGATGATACCCGCATCCTTTGCATTTATTCCAATGTTTATGGCAAAGATAAAAACCCATATCGACTATGATGGTTTTGAAATTCCAATACATTGCAATATCATAGATCAGTGCATCATTAAAAAT
The DNA here is from genome assembly GCA_028538565.1 of Umbellularia californica. NCBI lineage: Eukaryota > Viridiplantae > Streptophyta > Magnoliopsida > Laurales > Lauraceae > Umbellularia > Umbellularia californica. The sequence goes on from JAPQWN010000007.1 coordinate 59,532,209, forward strand.
TCCCGTGCTTTTTAACAAGTATTTGAGCACAAATTTTTATCTAAAATCTAAATAATCAAATACTCAAATTACGTAATATACCGGTTAGTTCGGTTTAGGCGGTGAATCAGTGGTTCAAATCGATAACTTACCGATCTAAGCGATTTCTACAATTTTCAAATTGTAGACCGAACTTTTCTACTATAAAACTGTTTCGAACCGTCCATTTCGGTCGGTTAAGTCCGATTTAATGGTGGTACTGGATTTTCTGTGCAGCCTTAATTGTATGCACAGATTTAGCATAACGATTGCATGATGGTTTTGACCATGAGTACAAAAACTAAGAGAGTAGGCAATTAAAATATTAACAAGGTCATCAAGCTGGTAAGCAAGAAAAGATTGGTCGGTTACCTAGACCATCTCCGGCATAAAATGTGTGTTTCTCCGACCAGCGTTGGTAGTTTACTGCCTGTGTCCACCCATCGCCATCGCCTACGATGTATTCTGTGGCTTCGATGCGGTGGGACATTAAAAGATGCATTAGAAAGATGATTAAGCGGATGAATGGTTTGAGGTCAGGGGGTTCCATGGAAGGGAGAAGGGGAGTCTGGGGCTCTGGGGGAAGTTGAAAAGGTGGAAGATGATAAAGGGTAAGAGTTGGTAGCAGTAGATGAATCTTTTCATAGGAGAAATGGTCATGCTTTGAATGATATTGAAATTATAAACGACGACTACTACAATCTTAATTGCCGGCCGGTAAACATGACAAGGTGGATCACATGCTAAATATCTGGCTATGCTAGGCCATCATCAGGTGGTCCTAAATTGAAGTAAGAGCTTTAAATAGAAATGCAGGCTTCAAATCACTGGGTCGACATGCATTGGCACAGGAATACAAAAATGACCCTTGTGAGTAGGGTTGTAAATGGGCCACTTCCGGTTCTAGGTCCACCAAGGTCGAACCGGATTCGGACCCTGAACCAGAACCATATATGGGACAGGTCTGGATTCGGGTTCGGATTTAGGTAGAGAATGATATGAAAATAATATGGTTTTTATGGGAGATTTTCGAAAATTGAGGTAATATGTAGGGTCTCGGGTCCACGAGTCCGAACTAAGGTGGAACCGGACCCAAACTCATTTACTTATCAAGAATCTAAATAAAAACTCAGACCCGGTTTTTAACGAATCGAAACCTCCGGGTAATCAGAGAATCGGGTACCCATTTACATCCCTATTTGTGAGTCCCAAATAGAAAAATGGTCTCTGTTTTTATTTTTTATTTTTCTTACAAACTATAGAAATGGCCCACATAATAAAAATCTAGAATGTTAAATAAATCCCTTTCTCTCTCCTCTAGTTTTGGGCAGAGCTGAATCTCATTTCAATAGGAGTTTGGGTTATTGTTAGATTGATGACCAAAAAAATCACATGATTGCCTGCACAACTCTTGTTGGATGGATGGCTAAAAAGTAATAATGTGTCATTGTGTTGGAGACTTCTAAATGATAGTGTAGTTTATCATACTCCAAAGTGCCTAGGACAAAATATTGCCGAAACCATTTAGACTTCGTTATTAGAATCCCACAACGGATATGATGGGAAATAAAATGTCATTTATTTATGCTTCTTAAAGTAAGTCTGTTGAATTGATTTGGAAGTGCATGGCATGGCATTGGGCTTGGGCTTAGAGCCGTAGGACTCATTAATGAGCCCTTTTTCATAGCAATAACATCGTGTTCTGGGTGGGTACCATTGGTATTCAAGGTTGATCATAAGGTCTACAAACTGAGTTCAACATAGGGGATCCAGATACGAATATGATGTGGGGGCATTTATTGTCTTAAAGAAGGTGCGACCCGCGACTCAAGCCATCAATTTCAACTGCATTTCATTATTATTTTTCTAACAATAACTTTTATGTGGGATGCTGAATTTAGGTAAGACAACTCCTCTTTTTTTTTTTAATATTTTTGTAGGTTGGATTATTAAAAATTAAGAGAAGATTTGGTTTTGGAATTGTAATTGAATTCTGTATGAGGAAGGACGTAGGAAACCCATGTCAGTTATTTCCCAACTGAATTTGTTTATTAAAGACATTTGGGATTCTATTAAGAATTGGGACATCACTAAAATCATAAACCATTTCAATAATACAGGAAATGTGGATGATATTTGTCAAAATCTGCATTTCTTGTGAACTTATAATGCAGATAAAAGAATTTGGGCTTACTCTTTAAGTGGACATTTATTCACTAAATCTGCCTATAAGATGATCACTAAAAAGTAATAGCAGCAATATTAATACAACAAAAAGCAATATTAATAATGTCTTCATTAATAGGAGGTCATTGGGCTATCATGCAAGTAGGGATGACAGTGGGTCGGGCCGAGCCAGGCTTTGAGAGGCCCTAGGCTCGGCCCTAGTATTTTTCAGTAGGCCCTAGCTCGGCCCGAGCTCGAGAGGGCCTCAAAAACCCTGGCTCGGGCTCGGCTCTTATTAAGTTATGAGGCCCTAGGGCTGGCCCTTTGAGCCTGGCTCGATTGAAGTCCTAAGCTCGGCTCGTGAGCTCGGCCCGTTTTATAATGATATAGCACTAGCTGAAAGAAAATATTTTCAGGAGAAAAAATTTCTGTAGGAATTCAAAGAAATCTGCATATGCAAACTAGAACAAAAAATAGTCAAATGCATGCATTCATCCCATATTCTCATTCCCATAATTTGGATTGCAGCAATAAAATTAACTAAAATAAGAAAGACTCCATAAAAGCAAAGGGAGCCCAGTTCCAACACTGCATAATAGTTCAATGTTAATGTAGATGAGCATTATCAAACTCCAACAATAATACAAATCAAATTAAACTCCAATAGCATCATAGAATAAAATAAAGTATTCGGCTAGCATCATAAAATAAAGGTTTAGGGTTTATGGATTATTTAGTGCTTAGATTTAGGGTTTAGGGTTCATGGATTATTTAGTGCTTAGGGTTTAGGGATTATTTATATTGGATTAAAATTAGGGCTTAAGGTTTAGTGCTTAGGTTTAGGGTTTATGGATTATTTAGTGCTTAAGGTTTAGTGTTTAAGGTTTAGGGATTATTTATATTGGATTAAAACTAAGGTTTAAGATTTATGAATTATGTTATATCATATATGTATTATATATTGTATAATGTACACACACACACACACACATATATATATATAATATATGTATTAATATATGTTGGCCCTAAGGCTTACGAGCCGAGCTTCATCAAGCCCTAGCTCGGCCCGTTTAAGCAAACGAGCCTCCTACTAAGCCCTAGCTCAGCTCTTTTGTCTTTTGAGCCGAGCTCGGGCCGAGCCTATAACGGGCCGTCCGCGGGCGGCCCTCGGACGGCCCGGCCCACTTTCACCCCTACATGCAAGATCCTTCCTTTTTAAAACTAATGCATTGTCGTATTTGTGGCAACAAGGATGAGTCATTCAAATATACCATCTTCCATTTATGCCAGAGGGTTTATTTCAACCAAGCCCATCAAATGGCCCTTGCTTTAGCTTTTTCGGAGGAAGAGAGTTTTGACCCATCAAGAAAGGCACGAGACACAAAAGAGCCGTTAAACCAAATGACGAAATCACAACCAATTTTACCATCAAGCTTTGAAAAGGGCGAACCTCTCGGCTTTGAACCCGTTTGGCACTTAATTTACTAGATTAGTAAAAGTCAGGTAAAGCCTCCATTTTTTAGACAAGGGGTAACATCAATAGTACTTTAATTCAAAATGCCCTCCATCTTGTTAAATAAAAAAAAGTAAAAAAGCAACCTCTTTTCTCTACTAAAAAACTAAAAAAAAAGCTCTACTTTTCTATACTAAAAAAAAAAAAAATCATACTAAACAACTAAAAATAAAATATCATCATAACCTCATTATATTTTATTCTCTCTTAACTTGATGCTTTACTATACTTTATTTTACATATAAAATCACCAAACGGGGGCAAGGAGGCGTAGGTGAGCACTTCGGCTCTCCAAGACAGTTTTTGGGGCTGCTCGCCTTTTTATTCAATTAATTTTGAATTTGTTCCTAAAAACATTAACAGAGATGCTCATGAGCTTGCTAAAGTAATTTTTCTAGTGACTTGGGTTTTAATTGGTAGGTAAGCTTTGTGGATTGGATGTCCATGTTGGTCAATTCTGTGCAGGCTTTTTTTTTATTATTTTGTTTTTTTTAATGAATGAATTTCCTTTTCCAGAAAATAACAAAAATAAAAACTCTTGTTGGATTGAAATTCGGTCAAGCCCACATATGAAGGAGAATTTATTTTGAGCCGCTTAGTTTTTTAATAATTGAGCTCCAATTAGTAGCCTAACGACTTTCTCGCGAGTACAAACCTCAGATGATCTACACTCAAATTAAATTAAAGTTGTTCACTTACTTTTCAAATGATTAATTTGATGGTGGCCCAAATTCTGTCAACGTGCAACCAGACCGGATGCCAATACATGGGTCCCATAATTTGGACGGTTTAGATTATGAAGGTGAATTCCACTCCCTAACTCGTTAGATTTTTCAGTACTGGGCACTATTCTTTCTGAAGTGAGGTTTCAACCATCTATTATTATATATTAAAATTAAGGGTTTTGGCTTTAATTTTGACCGTCAGATATAATTTTGATCGACAGTTATCCCTCTTTGTTAAAATGTTTCACATTCTCTCCCGATAACTATCCATTCACTCATATCCTTATCTCATCAAACTATCCACTACTCCACTTTATTTCTACTTCTTCTTCTTTTTTTTTTCTTAAAGTCCTTTTGCTCGACCCCATCTCTTCTACTCCCTTTTCTGCCCAATTTTTTTTTATTTTCATTCATCCAACTTACTTAATAGATGGAAAGAGGTACTCCAAATAACCGTTTAAATATATGAATACTTAATTTATAATGCTACGATGCTGAGCACCGGTGCTTGTACTAGTATTTTGTTGATTGGGTCCCAATGAGGAACCTTCCTAGTGACTCTATTTAATAAATAAGTAGGGCTACAATTCAAATTCAGCCTATAAATGTAATTCACAGGGGCAAAGCTACCATACAGCAGGAAGGTTCACACACACACACAAGTCCCATACAGTAAGTGGGTTTATAGACTCAAGTCCTGTTGGTACAGAAACACTAGCCAATAGAAACAGAAAAAGGGCCAAGCATTGAATAAAAGGTCTTCTAACATTGATTAGTCTGGGACTTTGTTAATCCATAGTGGGTTCTTGCATATTGAAAATCAAGATTCATTTAATCCTATGTCTCACATCTACACTACAAAAACAACTCAAGACCCGAAATTGCTCATCAAAAACTAGGGTCGAGTTTGCATAAGCACATTAATTAAGTGCAGAAGGTTGTGGGACAGTTGGGAAGTAGGCGTTAGCCGTCTATTGATGAATGTTTGATAAATTTTACATTCACAAAATCATTCCAAATTAACATTAGTATTTTTTTTTTTTTTTTTTTTTGGCTATCGGAGGGTTCCCAATCCTTTGGACTTGACTAATCCCTCTGGGCTCAGAGAGAAGCCGGGTAAACTCCCCTGTAACCCCAATGTGGTAGTGCAGTTTTGAACCTACAACCTTCGGGTGCAAACCGTGGTCTTAAGCCAACTGAGCTACCCTTTGGAATTAAATTAACATTAGTATGTGCTTGAAGAGTACATACAATCAATTTTCCTACAATTGCAGAGGGCTGGATCTTGGAAGGTCTCTCTATGGATCACGGATAGGCCCTACATAGACACTTACCATTTTTCAAATGTTTATGGAAATTTTTAAGAGCTGTCAAGTGGATGGTTAGGATCATCCAATCTTACACCCATGTAGGCCTGCCCTAATTTATAATGGGACTTCAAATTCTCCTTCCCATTGATTGGCATCAATCGAGGTGCCCCCAGTATCAGGTTTAGAACATTAGAGATTGTCGCCTCAACCATAACTAGATTCTCCTATTTATTCTGGAGGTGCTAAAAGTGAAGGAATAAAGGCGAAGATTTGAATAGGGACATCAAGTGATTACTCTCATCTGATAAAAAATGATATCCAGCTATCACCTTATTAAACTGAATTTAAGAATGTGATTGTACCATCGAGATGTCCATCTTAGATTAGGGACTGCAACTAGTTGGGCTGGGCTTGGGTTTGTATGTTACATTTTCATATTATAGAAAGGGAGAATCTCAAATAAGGTCTTACGTTTTTGCCTTATTTTAAAAAGGGACACAAATTTCAAGACTTTTCAAATAGGGCCTAACTCTTTAAAAAGTTCTCAATTACGGACATTCAACCATTTAAAAATATTTTTAGAAATAATTTTATCAATTTTTTAAAAACACTCAAATTTCTCTTCATTTAAAGCCATGGCATGCTTCTGACAACCATTATATGCTACCGATTGCCATGGGGACACTGGTTGTTGTCGATTATTGTTAGGATACTAGTGAAGGGAAGGAGAAGAAGATGGAGGAAGTGAAGGGTGATTTTGTTTTAATGAAGGGTAATTTGGTATTTTTTTTTAAATTTGGGGAAAAAAGTAATTGAGAAATACTTTTAAATGACCGGTTGTCCTAGATTGAGAAATTATTGGGAGACTTAGGCCCTAACTTGAAATATTCTGAAACTTGTGTCCTTTTTCTTAAAATAAGACACTCGCTCTGAACCCAATTCACATAAAAATCTGAAAAAACTTTCCCTAAACCCTAAAAAATCCGCTACCAAATCTGCCCCTAATAGGAGTGGGTCAGGACAAGTTTTAATCAACTGTTGCCATCTCTATCTTAAATCCTTAAATCCTCTCTTCTTCAAAATTTCTTCAAGAAAACCATTTTCTTCATAAACTCATTAGTATTAAATAAGGAGGGAAACAACAGATCTTTATTGTTTGGATACAATTTGATGAGGATAGAATCAATTTTGTGGTACTTAAAAGGTAAAGTATATATGTGTCTTTATTTTCATTTCATCTAAAGCAAGTAAACAATTGACTCATTCGATCCAGTAGAAAAGATCAGTTCTTTTTGTATTCCTTGTTTCAGTTGTACTTGGATCCATATAATGAGCTCATCTATGGATTATGAAAAAGAAAGACACAGCTGATGCTGTACAGATTCTTCTAGTGTTAATTTTAGAAAAGCTAGTCCTCTGTTTTTGGATGGTTTCCCAGTATTTTTAACTAAAACATTGTTATTCTTAGTATTTATAAACTTGGTGATCACTAGTACTTAAGTATGGACCTGATTCCTATAAAAAAAAAGTATGGACCTGCTTGGATATGGACTCAATTCGATTATCAAATAGGCTAACAAAAAGGTCCATATGCAAACTTCTCTGGTTGGGCCCTTGGAATATTTAGGTAATTGAATAGGCCCATTCTGTAAGGTCTGGTTGGACCAGTTCAAAATCAGGGCCTGAATGAACTCAGCCCAGCCTATTGACAACCCTTTGCACCAATTCCTTCATTCATTTACAAAATGACTTACCAAACCATACCAATATGGGCTAGGCTATGGGGATGTTTGGGTCATCTTGGATTATCTGCAATCTGTGTGAGATGGAAAAAGTACTTCACAGGCAGCATTTAGAAGAGTACATCTTGTCAGGATGGTGTAAAATATGGGAGGGCCTGGAATTCCAACCACTGCTTGTGTGTAAAGCGTTTGTTTATGTGAATTTTCTGAGCAGACTCCTTTTTTAAGTCTCGAGTCTTGAGGAGACCCTTTTCCAACCAAGTATTTAAAACGGTTGTTAGTTCTTAGTAAAATATTATGTGGGGCCAAAACACTCATTTCACAGTTGATTTTAAAGACTTGAATGCAAGATTTAGATGTCTCTGGTTTTCTTTTAAGAGAGAGACTCTCCTTACCTCCATCCCTTTCCTCACCAACCTCTTATCAACTTTATTTTGTATACTGTTGGGTCAAAAGCTAACAAGTAGTTGTATCTGTATTAAAGTTAGAAGACTTTTTTTTTTTTTTTGGCAAAAGCTGGATAGCTAGACATATCTGGACTCCTGTCAATCAGTAGGGTTGCAGGCTTTAGTTTTTAACCCCAGTGGAGGGGGCTGGGATGAAAGAGAGTCTGTAAATACAGAAAGATGACTCACGTGAGAAAAGAGCACGTATGCGTGGGAAGAAGGCCCACAAAATTAGAAAGAGAGCCCACACACACGGGATTAAAGTTCGAACCCTGAGCATTTACGCGAGAATTGAGTTCCTTACCACTCAGGTAAGGAACCGCTATCAGGGTTAGTGGGGTTGGGTTAGCTTTAAATGGCCACGATCTGATTATTAAACCATCTGATTATGTGCTACAAAGCTTATGCTAGATTTATGAGTAGTTATACAACCACTGTCAGGGTTAGTGGGGTTGGGTTAGCTTTAAATGGCCACGATCTGATTATTACACCATCTGATTATGTGCTACAAAGCTTATGCTAGATTTATGAGTAGTTATACATAATCATCAAAACTTATGACCCTTAAACATAGGGTTACAACCATTAGATTGTACCCAATGTGGAGCCTGCCCATATTCATAATAAGACCTTTAAGGCTGCATAAATGGAAAGGCATTTCCTCTTTTGGCCACACGTCTCTATTTGGTGCAACCTAATTTGCCGTATTAAATTACTAAAAATAGTAAGTTCTTCCGGATTTTGCGTAGAAATAGGAGTCCGATCCACCCATAGAAAACATGTTTCCATGGGGTCGTGATTTTCCTCTTTTAGGGTATGTTCACAAACGTGCCCTTAGATTCCATCCCATTCTAAGGATTACCATTAATGAGGTCATCCACACAATTAGACGGAACCACTTTGGGACCATTGCTCCTGAGGTCATCCACCCAATTTGACTGGACCACTTGGGGCCATTATTCCTGTGGTAGGGCCTAGTATTTGAGTGTGGACCTGCTTGTTCATGGACTCGGATCAATTATAAAAAAAAAGGCTAAAAATGAGCCCATACCTGGATTTTCAGCTTCAGCCACCCTTCGAGTAATCAAGTAATTGGTGTTTTTTTTTTTTTGGGTAAAGAAGACTTTCAATAAAGAAAAAGAAACAAAGGAGAGACTACAAGGGAAAGAAATCATCAGTCAAGCCAGTCCTACACAACCCCTCAACCTAAAAGGGACCCCATCCCAACTCAACATATAGCTCAACTTGGCTAGAAGAGGAGCTGCTTTGTTCAGTCTCCTAGGAATAAAATCAAACCTAATATAGGCTAGAAGAGGGTACCCTAAGTCAGCAAGTCCTGTGAGAGCCTTATCCATGGGCAAAATCCATGCCAATATAGGCTAGAAGCAGGCCATGTTTGGACCATCTAGACCCTTATGTGAGATGGAAAAACGTACTTTAACAGGTCGAATTAGGGTCCATCTTTTCATGATGGGGTAAAAACTCCAAGGTCAAGGGTCTGCTTTTTTGCTAAAGAAAGGACTACATTAAACAGAAAATGAATAATTACAAGTCTTGTGATGACTCATCACATAATAAGCCAAGGGATCAACAACTTTCCCAGCATTTGTAAATGGAAATATACCTTGGGCATCATAAGAGTGCTGTACGAATCTTGTTAGTCTTGATGAGAGATCCTTCGCAGTTTTCTATGAAGTTTCCAAGAGATGGTTAAAATATTATGTTTGGCCAAAATAATCATTTCATGTTCCATTTCAAACAATTTATGCATTGATTGGGAATTTTCCATAGACATATGGACAGCTTATTATAAACCCAAGTCACTCCCATGATTCACATGTTTCTTGACTTTGATTTTCTTCTGAGCTGAGAGAAACTCCCTTCACCAACTTGCCTTTTCATAGACTAGTGGGGCCCTGCACGTGCAAGGAACATACTCTTTCAATATGATAATCTGAAAAAATAAAGTCATTGAAAAACCCAATATTAATTATCCCAATGGAGAATGACCATGTAACAAATTAAGTAATTTACAATCACTCATTATTCTTATGAAATTTAGTAAAAGCTTCAATAGAAAAAAGTAATAAGAAGATTGAATAATAAGATATATAGAAGGAAACTGATTAAAAAAAAGTTGAAAACTAACATTTTCTGGCCATACATGATTAGGCAAAACACTCACTGATTTCAATATAGATCGATAGTCCGGCCTATTTCCTATTAAAATTTGTCTAAAATTTAGCCCCAAATACATACTAAATTCAATGAAACAAAATACTAACCAACCAAAATAATACCCAACTCATAGCTTTAAACGAATCAATAACAAATCACAAGGATTCCAATCAATCTTTGGCATTTTGATCCCTTCCTCTGACAAGCAAATCGTGTCTTTACAGGCATTGAGATTGAAGTTGAAATTTTCTATAGATGAAAATCTCAACTGAAATTTCTCATTTGAGTTCTTACATTTTATACATATATAATATAATAATACGAAGTGGGGCCCACATATGTGTAGTTCTCTTGTATTTTATATATATAATATAATAATACTAAGTGGGTCCACAGATGTCTAAATGTAGAGAAAAAGCATGACAAGTTCTTCTACTAAGTGGGGCCCACTGACGTGTAGTTCTCTCTTATTTTATATATATAACATAATATAATATAATAATACTAAGTGAGGCCCACAGATGTATAGAGAAAAAGTATGACAAGTTCTTCTCTTTTATTGGGGCCCACCTATGTGTAGTTCTCTTTTATTTTATATATATAATATCATAATACTAAGTGGGGCCCACAGATGTGTAGAGAAAAAGCATAACACTTTTTTCTGTTTTATAATAAGGGCATAGATATTATATGATTATTATTATAATATAATAAGAATATGTAGTGAAAAATTTTGCATTATAATATTTTAGGGTGGGCCCCACAAAGGTGTAGTGAAAAAGTTTGTAATTTCTCAAAATAATATATTATTATATTATATTAAATATATGGTGGTGGGCCCCAGAATGGTGTAGTGAAAAAGTTTACAATTTCTCATAATAATATATTATTATATTCTATGATACTATTTGGGGGTGGGCCCCATAATGGTGTAGTGAAAAAGTTTGCATTATAATATTTGTGGTTGGCCCCAACAAAGGTGCAGTGAAAAAGTTTGCAATTTCTCATAATAATATATTATGATATTATATTATAATATTTGGGGGTGGGCCCCACAATGGTGTAGTGAAAAAAGTTTGTAACTTTCCCTCTTTTATAATAGTAGTAGATAGTAGATAGTAGATAGCAGATATTTGGAGGTGGGCCCCACAATGGTGTAGTGAAAAAGTTTGCATTATAATATTTTGGGGTGGGCCCCACAAAAGTGTAGTGAAAAATTTTGCAATTTCTGAAAATAATATATTTTTATATTATGTTATAATATTTGGGGGTGGGCCCCACAATGGTGTAGTAAAAAAGTTTGTATGACATAGATAGATAATAAGGGTATAGATATTATATTATTATTATTATATAATAATAATATATGATTATATTTTATTATAATATTTTGGGTGGGCCCCACAGTAGTGTGGTGAAAGAACCATGCAACATAACTTCTTTTATAATAGTAGATAGCTAGATAGATATAATATTTTGGGTGGGCCCCACAATGGTTGGGTGAAATAGATATTATATTATTATTATAATATAATAATAATATATTATTATATTTTATTATAATATTTTGGGTGGGCCCCACAATGGTTGGGTGAAAAAGATATTATATTATTATTATGATATAATAATAGTATATTATTATATTTTATTATAATATTTTGGGTGGGCCCCACAATGGTTGGTTGAAAAAAAGTTGCAACTTTACCTCTTTTATAAGACTAGCCTCTTTCAGTATGATAATCTGAAAAAACAAAGTCATTGAAAAACTCAATATTAACTATCCCAATGGAGAATGACCATGTAACAAATTAAGTAATTTACAATCACTCATTATTCTTATGAAATTTAGTAAAAGCTTCAATAGAAAAAAGTAAGAAGAAGATTGAATTATAAGATATATGGAAGGAAACTAATTAAAAAAAAAAAGTTGAAAACTAACATTTTCTGGCCATACATGATTAGGCAAAACACTCACTAATTTCAATATATATCGATAGTCCGGCCTATTTTCCATTAAAATTTGTCTAAAACTCAGCGCCAAATACATACCAAATTCAATGAAACAAAATACTAACCGACCAAAATAATACTAACCGAATCAACAACAAATCACAAGGATTCCAAGCAATGTTTGGCATTCTCATCCCTTCCTTTGACAAGCAAATCGTGTCTTTACGGGCATTGGGATTGAAGTTGAAATTTTCTACACAAGAAAATCTCAATTGAAATTTCTCATTTGAGTTCTTACAGTGAATGAACAAATTCTTCAAACACAACCCTTTTGATGATCATTTGAGCTAAGCATTTCATCGAAATATAATAATACTAAGTGGGCCCACAGATGTGTAGTTCTCTTTGATTATATGTATATAATAATACTAAGTGGGGCCCACAGATGTGTAGAGAAAAAGCATGACAAGTTCTTATACTAAGTGGAGCCCACAAATGTGTAGTTCTCTTTTATTATATATATAATATAATAATACTAAGTGGGGCCTACAGATGTGTAGATGTAGAGTAAAAGCATGACAAGTTCTTCTACTAAGTGGGGCCCATAGATGTGTAATTCTCGTTTTATTATATATATATATATATAATATAATAATACTAAGTGGGGCAAATAGATATTATAATAATACTAAGTGGGGCCCACAGATGTGTAGTTCTCTTTTATTTAATACATGTATATAATATAATAATACGAAGTGGGGCCCACATATGTGTAGTTCTCTTGTATTTTATATATATATAATATAATAATACTAAAGTGGGGCCCACAGATGTCTAAATGTAGAGAAAAAGCATGACAAGTTCTTCTACTAAGTGGGGTCCACAGACGTGTAGTTCTCTTTTATTATATATAATATAATATAATAATACTAAGTGAGGCCCACAGACGTGTAGAGAAAAAGCATGACAAGTTCTTCTCTTTTATTGGGGCCCACATATGTGTAGTTCTCTTTTATTTTATATATATAATATCATAATACTAAGTGGGACCCACGGATGTGTAGAGAAAAAGCATAACACTTTTTTTCTCTTTTATAATAAAGGCATAGATAATATATGATTATTATTATAATATAATAAGAATATATTATTATATTATATTATAATATTTGGGAGGGGCCACAGGGGTATAGTGAAAAAGTATGCAACTTCACTTCTCTTTTATAATAAGGGTATAGATATAGATTTTATATTATATAATAATAATATATTATTATTATATTATATTATAAGATTTGGGGGTGGGCCCTACAAAGGTGTAGTGAAAAAGTTTGTAATTTCTCATAATAATATATTATTATATTATATTATACTATTTGGGGGTGGGCCCCACAATGTGTAGTGAAAAAGTTTGCATTATAATATTTAGGGTTGGGCCCCACAAAGGTATAGTGAAAAAGTTTGCAATTTCTCATAATAATATATTATTATATTTGGAGGTGGGCCCCACAATGGTATAGTGAAAAACAGTTTGCAACTTTCCCTCTTTTATAATAGTAGTAGATTGTAGATAGTAAATATTTGGAGGTGGGCCCCACAATAGTGTAGTGAAAAAGTTTGCATTATAATATTTTGGGGTGTGCCCCACAAAGGTGTAGTGAAAAAATTTACAATTTCTCAAAATAATATATTATTATATTATATTATAATATTTGGGGGTGGGCCCCACAATGGTGTAGTGAAAAAGTTTACAATTTCTCATAATAGTATATTATTATATTATATGATACTATTTGGAGGTGGGCCTCATAATGGTGTAGTGAAAAGTTTGCGTTATAATATTTGGGGTTGGGCCCAAAAAAGATGTGGTGAAAAAGTTTGCAATTTTTCATAATAATATATTATGATATTATATTATAATATTTGGGGGTGGGCCCCACAATGGTGTAGTGAAAAAAGTTTGCAACATTCCCTCTTTTATAATAGTAGTAGATAGTAGATAGCAGATATTTAAAGGTGAGCCCCACAATGGTGTAGTGAAAAAGTTTACATTATAATATTTTGGGGTGGGCCCCACAAAGGTGTAGTGAAAAAATTTGTAATTTGTCAAAATAATATATTCTTATATTATATTATATTATAATATTTAGGGGTGGGCCCCACAATGGTTGGTTGAAAAAACCATGCAACATAGCCTCTTTTATAATAGTAGAAGTAGATAGTAGATAGCAGATATTTGGAGGTGGGCCCAACAATGGTGTAGTGAAAAAATTTGCATTATAATATTTTGGGGTGGGCCCCACAATGGTTGGTTGAAAAAACCATGCAACATAGCCTATTTTATAATAGTATAAAAGTAGATAAATATTTGGGGTGGGCCCACAAAGGTGTAGTGAAAAAGTTTGTAATTTTTCAAAATAATATATTATTATATTATATTATATTATAATATTTGGGGGTGGGCCCCACAATGGTGTAGTGAAAAAGTTTGCAATTTCACATAATAATATATTATTATATTATATGATATTATTTGGGGGTGGGCCCCACAATGGTGTGGTGAAAATGTTTGCATTATAATATTTGGGGTTGGCCCCAACAAAGGTGTGGTGCAAAAGTTTACAATTTCTCATAATAATATATTATGATATTATATTATAACATTTGGGGGTGGGCCCCACAATGGTGTAGTGAAAAAAGTTTGCAACTTTCCCTCTTTTATAATAGTAATTATAATTATTATAATATTTTGGGTAGGCCCACAATGGTTGGTTGAAAAAAAGTTGCAACTTTGCATCTTTTATAAGAGTAGATATAAATATTTGGGGTGGGCCCACAAAAGTGTAGTGAAAAGGTTTGCAATTTTTCAAAATAATATATTATTATATTATATTATAATATTTGGGGGTGGGCCCCACAATGGTGTAGTGAAAATGTTTGCATTATAATATTTGGGGTTGGTCCCAACAAAGGTGTGGTGAAAAAGTTTGCAATTTCTCATAATAATATATTATGATATTATATTATAACATTTGGGGTGGGCCCCACAATGGTGTAGTGAAAAAAGTTTGCAACTTTCCCTCTTTTATAATAGTATATAAATAGTAAGTAGATAATAGATAGTAGATAGCAGATATTTGGTGGTGGGCCCCGCAATGGTGTAGTGAAACGGTTTGCATTATAATATTTTGGGGTGGACCGCACAAAAGTGTTGTGAAAAATTTTGAAATTTCTCAAAATAATATATTCATATATTATATTATAATATTTGGGGGTGGGCCCCACAATGGTGTAGTGAAAAAGTTTGTATGAGATAGATAGATAGATAAAATATTTTGGGTGGGCCTCACAATGGTTGGGTGAAAAAGATATTATATTATTATTATATAATAATAATAATATATTATTATATTTTATTATAATATTTTGGGTGGGCCCCACAATAGTTGGGTGAAAGAAATATATTATTATTATTATATAATAATAATATTATTATATTTTATTATAATACTTTGTATGGGCCCTACAATGATTGGTTGAAAAAACTTTGGAGCTTTGCCTCTTTTATAAGGGTAGATAGATCGATAGATAGAAACCATGACTTGAATGTCACGTGGGTACTGTGCAGTCTCAACAGCTTTAGGTTTCCGAAACGTCTAGTTTCAAATTAGCCACCCAGGGTCTCGGCTTAGGTTTACAAAACGTCAAGTTTCAAACCAAAGGGGCATTATCGTCTTTATCCATGTGTTGGGGAACCCTTGCGCACGTAGTGGGGAATATTCGGAAGAACGGTTCGTTGATTCTGTCTAAGTTGAAAATTAGGGGAAGAAAAAGAAAGGAAATTCACGTGCGTTTAAAGTTGCATGGCATATTTTCACTTGAAGAGGCTATAAGATTACTTTCATTGAATAAATCGTGTCGCACTGATTAATCCTAAATCATGTCCCGCAATAATGAGTAGAAAAGCTAAAGAATCTCAAATAGTTCCCCCTCCTATTCTAAACAATGGTCCCCAGCATTTACAATGTCAAAATTGAACCCTAGTAGAAAAGCTAAATAATCTCAAATAGTTCCCCATCTATTCTAAACAATGGTCCCCAACATTTACAATGTCAAAATTGCACCCTAATTTTATCTTTGGAAGCTTTAAAGTAGTATTAGAACATGTTTGGAAACTTTGATCCAATTGAAAATTTGTTGATTCGAATAGATATGTTTAAAAAAAAATTGTTTCAATTGGATTACTTTACGAACCATCTAGTAAGAACATATCATTTAATTGGAAAAAAGGCAGACATGTCATATATCGTGTCTTTGAATTCCTAAAAGTTATCAGAATTTTATTTTTAAACGTGGTCAAAAATAAAAATGCAAAGGAGAATATCACTAAAACGACTGTAAAATAAATTTTCCCTTTTTTTCTTGAGCGCATGTCTTATCTTATATCCTTCACTCCTCATATCAAATAATTCACTCCTCACCTATTTATTTATATTTGACCATGTATTTCTTTCTATATATCTAATGAAAACAAATAGGTTCATGATAAACGTTGTATGGACAATTTTGCAATATAGTAAAGTACTATAGGCAAATTTATAGTAAAATAAAATCACATGAGCAGAAAAGTTGTTTAATTGGTGTATATATTATCCACTTTCCCTTTATTAGGGCCTATTTGTTTGCTTATAAAAATTCAAGTATGTTGGGAATTTATGGCAGCATGTTAGTAGCTCCCTCTCAACTTTTGAAGTTCTTCATCTGATTTGAAATCTCTCGAGTTATCTAATTTTTAAAATGTTCCTAATTTAAGAACAACAGTTGGAATTCTCAGACATCATCTGACCAAATAGGTCCTCAATTTCTTTATAAAAAAAAGATAAACATTAGCTTAATTTAAGATAAAATAGAGTGTACATCTATATCAATCTAAAGTACTCAAATAGCCATTCGAATTAGTTCGAAGGGAGAGCCATATGAGAAAACACTCAATTTTATAAAAAGAGGAAATAGTATTTCTTAATATTCTACTATTCCAAACAAATAAAACTTTTATTTTTTAGAAAATAAAAGATTATATTTGTAGCATATACTATTATTTTACCGTTTTCAACAAGTCTGCCTTTTAAGGTGAAATCGATTCCTGTAAACTTTTGACTGTTTTTAATATATGATAATTTTACCCATATAGTGTGTGATAACATAAATCTATATGTTGTGGTTCAACCACATTTGTCGAATTATTTATTTGTACTAGTGGAGCCTTGCACATGCTTTTAAGGAACATACTCTTTCAGTATGATAATCTGAAAAAATAAAGTCGTTGACAAACTCAATATTAACTATCCCAATGGAGAGTGACCAGTTTACATATAACTCATTTTTTTTTTTTGGTAAATTAAGTAATTTACAATCACTCATTGTTTTTATGAAATTTAGTAAAAGTTTCAATAGAAAAAAGTAAAAAGAAGATGGGATAACAAGATATATGGAAGGAAACTAATTTTAAAAAAAAATTGAAAACCAACCTTTTCTGGCTATACATGATTAGGCAAAACACTCACCAATTTCAATATAGATTGATCGTCCGGCCCATTTTCCATTAAAATATGTCTAAACCTAGCACCAAATACCTACCAAATTCAATGAAACAAAATATTAACCAACCAAAACAGTACACAACTCATAGTTTTAAACGAATCAACAACAAATCACAAAGATTCCAAACAAATTGTGTCTTTACAGGCATTGGGATTGAAGTTGAACTTTTCTATACATGAAAATCTCAACTGAAATTTTTCATTTGAGTTGTTATAGTGAATGAACAAATTCTTCAAACACAACCCTTTTCATGATCATTTTAGCTAAGCATTTCATCGAAATATAATAATACTAAGTGGGCCCACGGATGTGTAGTTCTCTTTGATTATATATATAATATAATATAATAATACTAAGTGGGGCCCACAGATTTGTAAAGAAAAAGCATGGCAAGTTCTTCTGCTAAGTGGGTCCCACAAATGTATAGTTCTCTTTTATTTTATATATAATATAATAATACTAAGTGGGGCCTACAAATGTGTAGATGTAGAATAAAAGTATGACAAGTTCTTCTACTAAGTGGGGCCGATAGATGTGTAGTTCTCATTTTATCATATATATATATATAATATAATAATACTAAGTGGAGCATACAGATATTATAATAATACTAAGTGGGGCCCACAGATGTGTAAAGAAAAAGCATAACAAGTTCTTCTACTAAGTGGTATAATATAATAATACCAAGTGAGGCCCACAGATGTGTAGTTTTCTTTTATTTTATACATATATATAATATAATAATACGAAGTGGGGCCCACAGATGTGTAGTTCTCTTGTATTATATATATACAATATAATAATACTAAGTGGGGCCCACAGACATGTAGTTCTCTTTTATTTTATATATACATAATATAATATAATAATACTAAGTGAGGCCCACAGATATGTAGAGAAAAAGCATGACAAGTTCTTCTCTTTTATTAGGGCGCGCATATGTGTAGTTCTCTTTTATTATATATATAATATCATAATACTAAGTGGGGCCAACAGTTGTGTAGAGAAAAAGCATGACACTTTTTTCTCTTTTATAATAAGGGCATAGATATTATATGATTATTATTATAATATAATAAGAATATATTATTATATTGTCTTATATTATAATATTTGGGGGTGCCCCACAAAGGTGTAGTGAAAAAGTATACAGCTTCTCTTCTCTTTTATAATAAGGGTATCGATATAAATTTTATATTATTATTATTATTATATAATAATAATATATGATTATATTATATTATAATATAATAATTGGGGGTGGGCCCCACAAAGGTGTTGTGAAAAAGTTTGTAATTTCTCATAATAATATATTAGTATATTATATTATACTATTTGGGAGTGGGCCCCACAATGGTGTAGTGAAAAAGTTTGCATTATAATATTTGGGTTGGCCGAGCAAAGGTGTAATGAAAAAGTTTATATTTCTCATAATAATATATTATTATTTTATATTATAATATTTGGAGGTGGGCCCCACAATGGTGTAGTGAAAAACAATTTGCAACTCTCTCTCTTTTATAATAGTAGTAGATAGTAGATAGTAGATATTTAGAGGTGGGCCCCACAATGGTGTAGTGAAAAAGTTTGCATTATAATATTTTGGGGTGGGCCCCACAAAGGTGTAGTGAAAAAGTTTGCAATTTCTCAAAATAATATATTATTATATTATATTATATTTGGGGTGGGCCCTACAATGGTGTAATTAAAAAGTTCACAATTTCTCATAATAATATATTATTATATTATATTATACTATTTGGGGGATGGGCCCCACAATGGTGTAGTGCAAAATTTTGCATTATAATATTTGGGGTTGGGCCCACAAAGGTATAGTGAAAAAGTTTACAATTTCTCATAATAATATATTATTATATTATATTATAATATTTTGGGGTGGGCCCCACAATGCTGTAGTGAAAAAAGTTTGCAACTTTCCCTCTTTTATGATGATATAGTAGTAGATAGCAGATAGTAAATATTTGGGGGTGGGCCCCATAATGGTGTAGTGAAAAAGTTTGCATTATAATATTTTGGGGTGGGCCCCACAAAGGTGTAGTGAAAAAGTTTGCAATTTCTTAAAATAATATATTATTATATGATATTATAATATTTGGGGGTAGGCCCCACAATAGTGTAGTGCAAAAGTTTGTATGAGATAAATAAATAATAAGGGTATATATATTATATTATTATTATTATATAATATATTATTATATATTATTATAAATTTTTTGGTGGGCCCCACAGTGGTTGTAATAAAGAAGCCATGTAACATTGCCTCTTTTATAATAGTAGAAGATAGATAATAGATAGTGGATATTTGGAGGTGGGCCCCACAATGGTGTAGTGAAAAAGTTTGCATTATAATATTTTGAGATGAGCCCCATAAAGGTGTAGTGAAAACGTTTTTTATTTCTCAAAATAATATATTATTATATTATATTATAATATTTGGGGTGGGCCCCACAATGGTGTAGTGAAAAAGTTTGTAATTTCTCACAATAAAATATTATTATATTATATTATACTTTTTGGGGGATGTGCCCCACAATGGTGTAATGCAAAAGTTTGCATTATAATATTTGGGGTTGGGCCCCACAAAGGTATCGTGAAAAAGTTTGCAATTTCTCATAATAATATATTATTATATTATATTATAATATTTGGGGGTGGGCCCCACAATGGTGTAGTGAAAAAAGTTTACAACTTTCCCTCTTTTATGATGGTATAGTAGTAGATAACAGATAGTAAATATTTGGGGGTGGGCCCCACAATGATGTAGTGAAAAAGTTTGTATTATAATATTTTGGGCTGGGCCCCACAAAGGTATAGTGAAAAACTTTGCAATTTCTCAAAATAATACATTATTATATGATATTATAATATTTGGGGGTGGGCCCTACAATGGTGTAGTGAAAAAGTTTGCATGAGATAGATAGATAATAAGGGTATAGATATTATATTATTATTATTATAAAATATATTATTATAAATTTTTTTGTGGGCCCCCAGTGGTTGTACTCAAGCAACCATGCAACTATGCCTCTTTTATATAAGGGTATTTATAAGGGTATAGAAATACATATAATATATAATATAAGGGTATAGATATTATTATTATTTTTTTGGTGGGCCCCACAGTGGTTGCGCTAAAACAACCATGCAACTATGCCTCTTTTATATAAGGGTATAGATAGATATAAATTTTTTGGTGGGCCCCACAGTGGTTGTACTAAAGCAACCATGCAACTATGCCTCGTTTATATAAGGGTATTTATAAGGGTATAGAAATACATATAATATATAATATAAGGGTATATATATTATTATTTTTTTTTTGGTGGGCCCCACAGTGGTTGCTCTAAAGCAACCATGCAACTATGCCTTTTTTATATAAGGGTATAGATAGATATAAATTTTTTGGTGGGCCCCACAGTGATTGTACTAAAGCAACCATGCAACTATGCCTCTTTTATATAAGGGTATTTATAAGGGTATAGAAATACATATAATATATAATATAAGGGTATAGATATTATTATTATTTTTTTGGTGGGCCCCACAGTGGTTGCGCTAAAGCAACCATGCAACTATGCCTCTTTTATATAAAGGTATAGATAGATATGGTCTAGATATTAATATAATATATAATATAAGGGTATAGATATTATTATAATTTTTTTTGTGGGCCCCACAGTGGTTGCACTAAAGCAACCATGCAACTATGCCTCTTTTATATAAGGGTATAGAGATATTCATATAATATATAATATAAGGGTATAGATATTATTATAATTTTTTTGGTGGGCCCCACAGTGGTAGCACTAAAGCAACCATGCTACTATGCCTCTTTTATATAAGGGTATATAGAAACCACTCTCATCAACCTTATCTCTTTCAATACGCGCGTTTTGGGTCAAAACTATAACTTTCTGTCAAATTTCGTTGATGACCACTAGGAGGAAATGCCATCTTATCCAACATTTGTTCATTAAATCGAGGTAGGTCACACAAACATTGTAACTTACAATGTTGGGGGCATGCAGTTTAGCAGAACTTTCTCCAGATAATTATCTAATTGCTGGGACATGGAGGTCAAGCACAAATAAATGTGAAACTTCTTCATGTACACCTTGCCATAAACATGGGGTCTGTTATTTCTTGATTCACATTCAGTTCACATGATGAGGCCCACACTAATGGATGGACTATTTCTGATGGGCAGAGGTTTGGGTAGCATTTTTCTGCTATTTTCTTCCCTAAAACCTGATCTCCAAACCCACTCATTTGGAGTGTTTGTGCATCAAGAGGATTCCACTTTCCAAGGATTTACATTTCCGCAATAAAGAGGCATCTTGCGTTCCGACCTATTACATAGAAATTCGAAATTCCGTCTATCAAAGAAATTTGGTCATTTTTCACTTTTCCGCGAGGAAAATATACTATACTAAATGATAAAAAGGGATGCTAATTAATAGGGCTGTACAAAAAACCCAATATCACCGCAAAACCGAACAGAACCGACCGAACCGGGCGGTTCGGATCGATTTATAATGGATCGGTTCGGTTAACGGTTTGAAAATTATAAAAACCGTTTATATTGGTCGGTTATTGGTTTAAGCCTACGGTTAACCGCTTAAACCGAACCGACCATATGTAGTAACTTAGTATTGCTTTTTTACTATTTTAGCATTAATGTTTCGTTTTTTACTACTTTCAAAGTTTTATTCGACATTTCCATTCTTACATGAACTCAACCGTCAACACTGCCTCAGTGCATCTCCTCTAATCTCAAAAATGCTTTTTGATACTTCATTGCAGATGGAAGGATTACTATATGGGGTGTTTTTCTTCCATCATAATTCTTACCTCGTTTCAATGAAGTTTTTATCAGAATGTTGCACTCTTGAGAATGCTAAAAAAGCCAGTAGAGTATAGCCTTTTGATGGTTGGTTTTGGTCTCACTTAATCAATGTGTTAAGAAACCTTCATTTCTGAAAAATACAATGGGTTCTGATACAGATTCCATTTGTATGTGACTTTTCTTGACATGAACTATTATTATATTGTAATTCCAAATGGTGTCATGTGGAATGAATGTTTCATTGCAAGCTGGTTAATGGGTTTTTTTTTTTTTTTTTTTTGTGCGCTTGCGTTTAGTCCAAACTCTCTTTTTTTAGTAGAATTTTTTTATATGTGTTTAGTCTAGTCTGGAATGTTGGATTTTTATGTTTGCACTAAACATTTGAATAAATGCAAAGGATGGGATATCATCATTTTGAAATTTTCATTGTCTGATTTTCAAAAAATAAAATAAAATAAAAAACAACGGTTTAACCGACCGAACCGAATCGAACCGCTTGGTTTGGCTTGGTTTGGTTTAAGCCCTCTCCATCGGTTGGATCGGATCTGTTAATTAAAAAACCGACAGGTTCAGTTTGGTTGTTGATTTTAGTGTTAAACCGATCCGAATCGCCCATGTGCAGCCCTACTAATTAATGAGAAATCACAATAATTTATTTTCCAACGGAGAATATTCTAATTCATGCATGGTTGGTTGAGAAGGAATGGAAAGAAAATTCCTTGGAAAAAGCTAAAACAGCTAGATGGGAGGCAATTGCCAAATCCAGCAAAAATGTGAAATTGAATATGAGCTATGTAACTAGTTTAAAAGTTGTTGTACATACTTTTTCATTTTCTGAATTTGGGTCATAAAATTGGAAAAACCAGTTTATGGAGGACTACTATGTCAAAACTCCATATTTCGAAAAAGTATAAAAGTTTTCTTTATTTCTCTCAATCAAGTTTTCTCCGTAACAAGATTTTAAAAAATAAAAAAAATACCCTCATAACAAGTTTTTATCTTTCGTTAACCTTCTTTCATCCCGAAATCGAATCCAATGATCACTTATCAAATATTGATAGTGAGGTACATTCTTTTAATGGCTTAGTCACCTAGGATAATGTAAGAATTAATTCTTTCTAAAAATAAAAACTCGACTTGAATCCCTTCTAGTAGGTTTGTGTTCGCCAGATTCACATTGGGCCTTTACAAGCCCACCCGAGCTTAACCCGACTCTACCCAACCCATTGTAAAAGTTACATTTAGCCCATGGTCAAATTAGAGTGGGCCAGACCCACTTTACGAGCTTAAAAAGGCAGTAGGCCCCCAATCCTGATACAGATCAAGTGAAATAAATATTGGTCGGTTGTGTATACCAAATCCACCAATATCATTCAATATGAAGTATAAATGGAACCCCACACTCACGGCAATGGCACTATGACAGAGGTAAGGATCCATGTGAATATCAAAATGGGAAATTTTCTAATATGGACTTAAGTTTTTTTTTTTTTATTTAAAAAAAAAGACATAAGTTTTGAGACTTTTCAAATTAGTCCTTTAGCTTTCCAGTAAATTTTTAATTAAAGACATCTTGTCATTTAAAGGTATTTTCTGGTGACTTTTTCCCTAAATATTTTGAAAATATCCAAATTACCCTTTATTTAAAGCGATGACATGGTTTTGGCAATTACTACATGCAGCCAATCGCTATGAAAATACTGGGTGTCCTTGATCACCGTGAAGACACCGACGAGAGAAATGAGGAGAATATAGAGGAAGTGAATGAGAGTTTTATTACAATGAAGGGTAATTTGGGTATTTAAAAAAAAAATAAGAAAAAAGTTGCCAAAAAATAACTTTAAATAGATGGATGTTTTTAATTGAAAACTTCCTGAAAAACTTAGGGATTATTTTGAAAAATTTTAAAACTTATGTCGTTTTTTGAAATAAAGCCAAAATTGGAGGAATTGTTTGAAATTCTCCCTATCAAAATTTATGGACAAATAAACAAACATGTAACAGAGTTACAGAGCTGAGAGAAACAAAATCTCTTTATAAATATATATAAGTTACCATATACCTTTCAGTACCCACAACTCTGTAGTCCCAAACTTGCTCACAGAGTCAAGGAGAGTTAGATCTGTAGTTCCCTGGGGTGGGTTTTGGAGGAAATGTCTCAGACAACCCCAAACCATACTCAGACAGTTGCAGGGTGGGCAGCACTTGACTCTTCTGGAAAGGTTACACCCTTTGTTTTCAAAAGAAGGTATGAATCACCTAAAACTCCAATCAATCATCTCAGTAAACTCTCCTTAACCTTTTTCAGACCAGCACTTTTTCGTGACACCTTTGGAAAGCTCTGAATGTTACTGTTTGTGTGGATATTTGGAGTGTAGTTTTTGGTAAGTTGTGGGATCTGTGATTTGTGTTTGATGCACTGCAGCAAAGATGAAGAGTAGATTCATGGGAGAACCCAGAAAAAAAAAAAAAAAATTTGTTGAACACTTGCCAAAATCCTCTAAAGGGTGGATTTGTATCTGTGGATTTTTTTTTTTGAAGTTTCTTAAATTGTTACTATTTTTTTTTTTTTTTGTTGTTGTTGTTGTATGTGAAGGGAGAATGGAATTGATGATGTGACTATCAAGATCCTCTACTGTGGGATGTGCCACACTGATCTTCACCACATAAAGAATGACTGGGGCATCACCATGTATCCTCTAGTGCCTGGGTAATCTTTCTTATTTCTACTGATGACTTTAATTTTGGACCATGTTGTGCACATGTGAAAGCTCTGGACCCTTAGTAAAATGGGTCCATTTCCATCTTTAGCAAATCAAATCACACGGATTTGGCTGTCCTAATTGTATGACTTTTCCTCCCCCCCCCCCCCCCCCCCCCCCCCCCCACCACCACCACCACCACCACCACCACCACCCACACAGAAATGAAATGGGAAGAAAACTAAATTGGAAGTGGGAGGGACAGGCTAGGATTGTCCCATTACAGGATTTTTCCTTTTTGTTTTCTTGCCTTCTATCAACTGTCTAAATCTAGAAAAAGAACCTGTGGCACCATGGAAGGTGCTGGACAGTGTAACCTTGGGGTTGTGGATTTAAGTCACGTGACCAATTAAGATGAAAAAAAAACAAAACAATTCTCTAAATCTGGATAGCAGGCAAGGAATAGTTCAAAAGAAAAAACCACTTTGATATGATGTTTTCCCATTACAATCCTAGTATTGGCTCGAATTTGGAGAATTTCAAAGGTCAAAAGTAATGATTCAAAAGATTGAGTTTTCAAAATGTCACTAATCAAACAAAGAATTCTAGGAATTCAGTGACATCTGCGTGTTATGAAGGGTGACCAATAAGTCAATATGGAAGTTTCTAATTGAAAACAACTAAAAAGATGAGGGTGACCAATATCCTGCTTTTTTCCGGTTTTAAGTGGAATCATTATTTAACTAAATAGGTGAAGGTACCAGTTCCAGTTGAACCCGGTTTAAACGACCCATCTGGTCCGATTCTTGAAACGGCTACAAGTCCCACACACTTACAATACACATGGAGATAGATGATTTCATTAATTGTGTTATGAGGAAGTTCAATCAATGATTTGAAATGAGTGATTATCTGTTTTTCTTTCAGACATGAGATTACGGGTGTGATTACAAAGGTAGGGAGCAATGTAAGTAATTTCAAGGTGGGAGACCGAGTAGGGGTAGGTTGCCTAGCTGCCTCTTGCCTCTCTTGTGAGTTCTGCAAGGACTCGCAGGAGAACTACTGTGACAAGGTTCAGTTCACTTACAATGGGATTTTCTGGGATGGGAGCATCACTTATGGTGGTTACTCCAAAATGCTCGTCGCTCACAGCAGGTAATCTCTCATTACTTTCTGACAAAACACCAATGTCATGGGTATCTGATACTTTGGCTACACATAAATAGAGATGTCAGCGGGTCGGGTTAAAGGGGACTGCACTGACCTGCTCCTCTAAGTTGCAGATATGATGATGATTCTTTTAGGTTCATAGTGAGAATAAATTTTAGATTTTGACCTAAGCTGGGTTTGAGGCAGTTTTGGTTTTCGGCAAACCACTGGCTTGCCATGTCCGTTTATAACTACTGTATGTATATTTTAGTAGGATGTATTATATATGTCCTGCGCATACAATGGTAGTAGACATCTCAAAGAACTGAAAGGTTGTGGGTTCAAAATTGGCATAGCAAATCACACTGGTGCCATCCCAGCTCATAAATAGATCTGGTGGTCCAGCAGCTACACAATTGGCATAAATGTACACACACATAAACACAAAATTGTCACTTAAGTTAATGCTATGCTTAATTTAAGCTGAGCAAGCACCCTCCAATAGCAAATGCAATGATGGAAGTGTTTCCATTGTAGATTAGAAGTTAGCAATCCCATCACCCCGTAGATACATGGCATTAAAGAATTTGTTATTAAAGGTGTCAATATTCTTTATAGTGAACTGTTCATATAGGTTCTATGGGTATCAATTGGGGATCAGAGGGAGGATAATGAGTATGTGAGGGGCTGGATTAAGGTAGGTGCTTGACTTTCTTCTTACTGTGAAGTGTAAACATAAAGCCTACCTGATCAAATCCAATAATATAAAATAACATACATCCATATATTTTATCATGTTCAGGTAAAATCTTCTTGATTAAAAGTACAATCGGGCTAGGGTCCAAGACTCCAAGTCCATATCCTACTCAACTATTAAATGGATATGCGATTGGTTATACCATGCACCTGACCCATTTATACCCTTAGCCAATTGTCACTAACGCAGGCTTCATTTGTCATTGTTGTTCCCCTTAGGTATGTGGTTCATATACCAGACAGCCTTCCCTTGGATGCCGCTGCACCGCTGTTATGTGCTGGGATCACAGTGTTCGCACCAATGAAGCGGCACAACATGCTCCAACCCGGAAAGAAACTGGGAGTGGTTGGTCTGGGAGGCTTGGGCCATGTCGCGGTCAAGTTTGGGAAGGCTTTCGGACTCCATGTCACTGTCATAAGCACCTCTCCTTCAAAGGAGATGGAGGCCCGAAAGCGCTTGGGAGCTGATGATTTCCTTGTTAGCACAAACACCCGACAAATGCAGGTAACTGTCTGTCTTTGATTTGTCGAACCAGCAAATAGTGCAGTGGTAAGGCATACTCTATGGAAGAGGTCCAGTGATCAAGTCTGAAGAAAACATGTACTGAGGATATAGAACACAATGTTTTGGTTACTGATATTAAAACAATAACAGGCGGGGGCGAGGACCTTGGATTTTATACTGGACACTGTCTCTGCAAAGCACAATCTGGGGCCTATTTTGGACCTGATTAAAGTGGGCGGCAATTTGGTGTTTGTGGGTGCACCCGATAAGCCTGTGGATCTCCCATCTTTTCCTCTCATTTTCGGTAAGCCAAACAAAATTATCAACTTGACAAAGTAAATTTTGATTTTAAACGAGGTTGTAAAACTCAAACTTGAGGTGCAGCTTAGTCATTCTCGAGTTGAGTTGTATCAACTGAGTCCAATGCAACTCACCCTCCATCTGATCAAGTTGCATTCTAAAGCCCAATAAGAACCAATCGGGTTAGACCGAGTTGCATTCTGTCCTCTGTCAGTCCAAGTTGACACAATGTCATCCTATTGGACTCAGTGTATTCAAGTGGGGCTCAAGTTCAAGTTGTTGGCGGTGAATTTGCGAGTTGACTCTGCCAAATCAGCTCCAACTCAAGACTACTTTTAAAACCATATTTTGAGTAAGATCAGCAGAGTTTTGAGCATTGGTTTTTTATGCAGGAAAACGAGTAGTAACAGGTAGCTTGATTGGGGGGATGACAGAGACACAGGAGATGATGGATTTATGTGGGAAGTACAACATCACAAGTGACATTGAGCTTATCAAGCCAAACTACATAAACCAAGCTTTGGAGAGGCTTGCCAAGAACGATGTTAGATACCGCTTTGTCATCGACATTGCTGCAGAGTCTAGGCTCTAAGAGTGTTACATGGAAGCATCTGCACAAGCACCCCCAGCTTAGATTCATCGAAGTCTGATTGTTTCGCATTGCCTAATTTGTGTTTTCCATCTTTCTGTGTTCTTTGAACTCATTGTTACAGAGAGAGGACGCAACAATGTTTCTTTTTTTTGTTCCCTCTCATGAGGAGTACTGGGGTTCGATAATGTGGTAGTCCACCCCAAAATAACAGAGAGTTCTACATTTTTCTTCATTTGGTACTTTGCTATGTATTGGGCAGTTACGAATTATGTGTACTTTGATGTACCAAGGTTCAATCCTTGCTCATTGTTTTGTACTGGGTAGTTTGGCATTAAATGTATTCTTTCCTCTGATTGGAAGTACCAAGGTTCAAGCCTTGCTTAAGTCTGTTGAATGTCAGTCTTACCATCCTTAGCCAAAAGCATAAAACCTATTTTCTTTCTTCATTGGGTACTTCATTTGTACTGGGCAGTTTTGTATTGGGCATTGTTTGGATGTATCCAAAATAATTAGTGAATCACCAACTTGGGTTAAAGTTAAACACATTAGTGCATATTTTTTAAAGTGAGTACGCATTAAAACATCGAGCTAAAACTGTCATTATGCCAAATCGATTTAAGTCGCGTAGATGGGTAATAAAAGATGAAAATGACAAAATTGTTGTTACTTTTTTGAGTTGATTAACTCAAGAGAGTTCGAGAAACAGTTTAAAGGTATGAGTAAAGAGATTGGTTTCATAAATAGAGGTAGGTTTACAACTAGTTGATCTTCTTTAGAATCGAAAGGTTATTGGCTATAAATGGATTCTAAAGAAAAAGTCCATTGCCGATAGATCACTGAACAAGTATACAGCCTGATTAACAGTTAGAGGTCTCATGTAAGTGAAAGAATTAGAATACATGGAGATTTATTTTTTTCCAAACTCACACACCCATTGATATCCCACCAATGGTGGGTCAGTTGATGATCCTAACCAGCTAGATCACTAATATAAGAATCCTTATAGTTGTCATGATCCAGAGTTTGCACCCAATGAATGTAAAAACAGCTTTCCTCAATGAATTATATTAGCAAATTTATATGAAAGACTCCAGATATTTTAACTATGAACTTGAGCAGTGATTGAGAAAGTGATGTAGCCAATTCCATGAGGCTATTACAGAGATTGGATTTATTTTAAACAATATGAAAATTGCTTTTATTTCAAGAGAAGTGGTAATGGTCTTTATTTCTTATCATTTTATATCGTAAAATCCCTCTATGGAGTTAAGCAGATTGATATTTTCAGAAATATGTTAATTGAAGTCCTGATTGGAGATGACAGAACTTAGTGAAGCCACATATTGTTATATCTAACACAATCAATTATACTATAGGATCAACCATTATAGGATTAGATCTGGATAACATGAAATCAATTAAATGTAAATTACCTGATTCCATCGCTTAGATGTCTTGGATATGCCATGTGAAGTTGTTCTCCATGATAGAGCTAAGCAAATCCGATAAAGTGAAGTGAATTACCTTAGACCCATTTTTATATCTAGTTTTCCATCATAGTTCGTTCCGATCGTGGAACTCTTAATCGGGTACTATTGTGTAAAGTCAGCAAAAAGTGAAAAAAAATTCTTATTCCCCTCATCAAAAAAGCTTTTCTGCAGAATCACAGAATATTCGGGTAATCTTTTATGCTTTTCTAAAAAGCGGTCAATCCGAGCATAGAAGACTTTCTCTCTGAAAAAGCAACTAACTTTTCTTCGCATTTTCTGTGGAAACATGGCTGCATAAATGTGCCCTTAACGGTTCAGTGGGATTCCTTCCTCTTACTTATCCAATTGAATAGGGAGCCCCCCTTATTTCCTAATTCCATAGCTTAACAAGCAAAGAAAAGAGGGAGACCTTAATTGCTTGGGTCATCCAAGATGAGCCCACTATGAGTGTGTGGTCATTTGGACTATAGACCCTATTATCCTAACATGTGCTAAGAATTGCAATCACTTTATTTAGGCAAAACTGGTTGTTAACATTGTCATAATTAATATTGTTTGGACAATAAATTAAAATTGCTTGATTTTGAGATGTACAAGCGGTACATGTTTGATAAGGGGTCACAAATTGCCTTATTGGCAAGCGGTAAAGAAGATTACAAGGTACATCAAATGAACAAATTGGTTTGCTGGTTATGAAAATAGTAGTTTGACTTGTAGGGCTAATCAAATGTTGATACCTGGAGGTGCAAGTGGTGGAGCCAGGATTCTCTTTTGGGGAGGGGGGGATCTTTTCTCTCAATGAAAAACTTAAAAAAGAAATTTAGAATTTTTTTAATGTAATATCAAAATTTAATTTGTTATCATGTGATCAATCCAATTTAACCAATAAATAGTTATTAGGTTGTTTCACAACGATGATTAAAAATGACGAATTTGTATTGCTCTCTGCATCCTTCAACACTCAGTAATTGATACAGAAGAGATAGAAATTGCATGCACATGATTATAGTTACAAATAATTAAATTAACTTATTTTCTTGAACCCCACATTATGGGGCTGATATTCATGAAAAAAGACTTGATCTTTGGCTCATTGTTCAGAGCTCAAGTCCTTTAGTATTTGGACAAAAATGCTAAGGATGATGGAACCTTTGCGTATGTAATTAGTGTAGAGAACCGTTAAGCACCTCTAGTTATATCCGTATGGAATTTCTTACTTAAGAATTAAGGTAGATCTAAAATTTAATTCAGATTTTAAATTAAAATTTTAAATTTTTGATGATAATTTAAACAAAAAAATAATCAAAAGGTGCGAATTATGTATGCCAAACTTGAGAGGCTCTGGATTATAGGTTCAATAGAAAAAAAAAAAAAAAAAAAGAATATGAAAAGAAGACTATAGTAAGAGAAGAATGGCATTTACTTGAATTTGTCTTGTAGAAAGAGATGAACATATTTGGGAGATTGGTCAAAGAATGGGAAAAGTGGTGTGATGAGTTCTTCTTAATTTGAAAATAAATGACATGACTGCCGTTAGTACTCTAAAAATTTCATCACTTACCGAAAGGAAAATGAAAGTTGAGAAGGTCAAAGTGGATAAGACCAAAAATGACCCTTTTAATTTTTACATATTCTTCATAAGGCCAAAAATCGAGGGGGTCACATTTCATCTGTTAAATCATTGTGCATATTGAGATACTTGGAAAAAAAAGAAAAAAAGAAGCGTCCATACCCTAAGTCTGCCATTTGGACTTCTATGGGCCCCATTTTTATGATATAAACCTTTCATCCTCTTTAGAATGCCATAAATTGCTAGGGGGTCCTCTTTTTTTTTTTTTTTTTTTTTTGATAACGCAGGTTCTCAGTCCTTTGGGCCAGAATAATCCCTACGAGCCCAGGAGAGCAAGCCGGATAAAATTCTACTGTGGCTCCAGTGTGATAGTGCAGTTTCGAACCCACAACCTCCGGATGTAAACTGTGGTCCTAGGCCAACAGAACTACCCCCAGGGTTTAAATGAGTAGGGTGTCAATCCCATGTCTTCATTTATCATGGATCTTGATAAATTTGTGAAAATTAATGAACCACTGGATATACGATGAGATTCACATGAAAATGAAGAATAATGAAATTTCTTTCACAAGTGTTTCATTTGCCTCTTGAAATGATTCACTTGTGCATTATTTACATATGTGAATCATTTTCACAAAAACCAAATAACCCCTTGTTAAATGATCAGAGTTCTTACAATTGAGGCCATACATGTTACAAAATAAAATAAAATTTGCTATCCACATTGGGAATCCCACCCACCTGATTCTAATTTTATGTCCACCATTGTTGCATGCATCTTAAAATCACCATATACAGTACCCTGATGGTGCCAGCAATCGAGCACGCTCAAGGATGATGTAACACTTGGCCAGTTGGCCTGATCGATATACAGGCATGCACAGGTGGGAAGGAGTTATGAATTAGCAACCCTTCTACATGGACAAACTTTTTGGCATGAATTTGTGACAAACTCCCATGTGGCACAATCCTAGAGGTGCTTTTTCCCCCTCTCTCAAAAGTTGCACCTCTAAGATTGTGCCACATGGGAGTTTGTCACAAATTCATGCCAAAAAGTTTGTCCATTTAGACTTTTTGATGAATTAGCCTTTCAAGGCCAGTGCCTTCAATGGCCTGACTGAGACAGAACAGAATCAATTCTAGACAGAAACTGCTGCACGATGGTGACTCTGATCTCATAAAGGCCGTCCTAAAGTCATGTAATAAGAAGATGGGACAATATATTTTGCAAAATCAAAGAGGACCAATGCTTATATAGGCTTAAGAAAATGGAAGGAAAAATATTAATCTGGATGGCATTGCTGTATCCATCATACCCTTTGGGCCTAGTGTCATTACTCGGATCCAAAATACCAGGGGCACAGTTTTATAAGCCAACTTTCAGGAAAATGAATCCGGATCATCAGTTGCCTCTTATGATAGGGTTTCTCTATGTAAGAGATGCCTGGTACTCCACTGAAGGGCCCACATGATAATAATTCGGTCAGTTTATCTTGAATCTCATCTCCGGTGGTATAATTTCCTATTCAAGCTTAATAGGAGTAGGTCCCACCACATGATCGAGCACTTGATAAGAAACATGCATAATGCCACATCATCATTGATGCATGTTGGCGCTCAGTCACATTTTCCATCATGCGCTCAATCATATTGTGGGATACACTAATATTAAGCTGAAACATGAGGATACACCACTGGAGGAGATAAGATTCAAGAAAAATGGCCTGGGGTATCATCATATTGACCCCATAGTGGAGCTCTAGGCATCTGCTATAGAGAAACCCTGTGATGGACGCGACAGAGGATTCGGACTCCAGGAAAATATATTCCAACAATGTACATATGAGGAGAATGGCCACTTACCTTGGCAATTCTCACCTGGCTGCCCCAGAGTTCAAACCATGGTTATACTACCTCTTCCCATTTGCATGTGTGGGCTTTCTTTCCACTTTTATGGGCCTTCTTCCCGCTTGTGCGGGCTCCTTTTCCACTTCTATATGCATTCTTCCCGCTTGTGCGGGCTCTCTCTTTGGACCCAGCCCCTCAGGTGGGTTACTAAAAAAAAATAATGTTCATATGAGTCGATTGCTAGAATTTAAACGGCCCCCAAAGTCAGTTTTGTTATAGATTTTATAATGAAAGTATGCTGTGGGCATTACATGATGATGGGCCCTACCTTAGAGCTATCAGAGCTTAGGAATGTAAATGGATCGGTTCGGTCCCAATCCATAGTGGACATGAAATCGAGACCATTAATGAGAAGATGGAACTAGAAACGATTTGGAACTAGTTTCTTAGTTCCGTATCCAAAACTGCAGCTAATGAGAAGCTGGAACACATATCCAGACCCATTGACTTATTGGGGGTCTGAACAAGGATCCAAACCTAGATTTTATACCAGGTCGGAGCATCGAAAAAATCGGCGAACGGAGGACCCATATACATCCCTCGCAGCACTGCCAGTCCCATTACCCATGTGTTCTGGGCCCCACATGATGAACGGTCTGGTCCATTACACGTCCAAGCTAATAACTAATAATAATTTATACATGTTTCGTGTCTGTGAGCTGGTGCCAATCTAAAACACCACGTTTCTATCTTGTTTTTCAACAAAGAGTAGGCAGAGATAAAGAGAAGAGAGATATCATCCACAGCTCATCCAACCCACTAATTAGACATGAGACATGTGTTGTTTGCAATAGTGAATGGGGTCTCTAATCTATATTCTCTGCCCATTCGTACACGTCTTGCCATCTCCCCATTAATAGCATTTCTCTGATGAGATGATTGTCATGGTATAAGATCTCACTTCATGCGTCAGATATCGTCCATGCACACGTGTCTACAATCCTGATCACAAACAAACCTTGTCCTGAGAGGCTTCCTTCGATCCTTGTAATGGTTCTTTAGTTTCTTGCACAGGGGATTACTTTCGCTTCGGTGACTTCTCATTGGCATCACCCCACGTCAAAGCAAACACGCAAAACCACATATGAGAGACCACATATGAGAGAGAGAGAGAGAGAACATGAAAAATATTCATGGCAGAGGGCTTGAAAATATAAGATATCTTCCATGTACCAAAGATAGGGATAATAAAAACATTATCAGGATTTCAGAGGTAATTGTTTTAGATGATGGGGGATTCCTTTTTCTGCCATCTATACTGTGTGTCATGTGTCAATCAAAAGCCTAGATGAAGGGGGGAGAGTTGTGTTTGTTGTATATATGATTTTGGAATAAAAGAGGAGGGTTGTATTTACTATATATTGATTGACCATGAAGAAAGTTCTTGCTAGGCTAAAGTTCTACTCTAACTATTTAGGTTTTGCTTATACCTGAAAAAAACAACTAAGGTTTTAGTTTTCATCTTTAAGTATGCATGAAAGAATGTAATAGAGTGGTGGAACTTTGAACCCAATTAATTAATGAAATAAGGCTAAGAGGATGAATATTGTGGTTATAATTCTGAACTGTAAAGATGGAAGACCCAGAGATTAGACTCAAGGGATTTTACTCGATACTATGATAAAGATATATAGCACATTGGATTGAAGAACAAGCTTCATTATTTGCTACTCATTGTAATTATGTCACTCAATTATAAGAGTTGTGATATTTATTGTTAAATTGTGATTTTCTATGTCAAAATTAAATCTAGGAGAGGTCATATGTGTTAGAGATGATATTAAATTAGGTTGTTTAGAGACATTGGTGAACCTGAATTTTCATTTGAGGGGGGTGAGCAATGGTCATAATATTACTTCGACGGGGGACAGGGGCTTATTTTTGACGGGGCTAGCATTGGTCGTCTCCCCCTAACCCCTTTTCGGCTTTTTTCAGGTCCAACGGAGGCGACTGCCCGAGATCCCAACACTTGGGCACACCCCTAGTTAGAGATTCAATAGATTTTGAATTTGAATAACTATATATCTTGCATGGGGTTGTTACTTGCAGTGGTGGGCCCAAGTGTCCGCATGTGAGTGCAGTTGCACGCGTGAGCTTGAAAAACTCTTTAGATAATACCTTAAAAGTTTATATATTAATAGTGTTTAACCTTTTCATTGGACCATTGCCTGCCATGAAATGAAAATTCTGGATCCGCCATTGGTTATTAGCCCGTGTAAAAGGGTTGATTAATATCAATGTGTAGGAATATTCCTTTTCTATATTTGGAGGCAATATGGCAGCATGTGCTCGATTTTGCGACCCAATTGAAGCCATGCAACAACCCTTTTAATCAAACTCAATGTGATAAATATAACTTGTAAAATATGCTTTAAGAGATAATGAACAGCAGATACCAAGAGATTGTGATCAAGACTTGATCAAAGATGGAGAAGTGGGCTATGGATACATTTGGGATGAGGAGAGAGAAGCATGTGATTTTTTCACACAAGACCGGTGAGAGGCTTGCAGAAAAAGAAATGCATGTCATAGGGCAGGAGTGCACTAAATTGCATGCCCCCAGCCTCAATCTGGCATTGGGGGATGCCCTTGCTCGTTTCAATAGGAGATTTTTCTTTAAAAAGGCCCCAATCATTGCCTTGAATTATAGAAAAAGGTCTAGAGGATCTGTAATTATTCTAAAATAGTCTGTTGAACATGATTTTTTTATTATTAATTAGGTCACTTCATACCAGGGATGTAAACACATAATTATGTGCACGGTATCAACTATCCATTTATTGAGTGGTTTATTCATTATTGGATATAAACACACCCAATAAACCATTTTTTTAAGTACATGCATACATATACATATGAGATACACACATACCTTTTTTATACAAACACATTTGTAGTTTCAAAAACATAGTATTGAGTTTCACAACAAACTAAACTTGATACAAAAGAAATTAACATGAGAAACTA
Organism: Umbellularia californica; assembly: GCA_028538565.1. Lineage (NCBI taxonomy): Eukaryota > Viridiplantae > Streptophyta > Magnoliopsida > Laurales > Lauraceae > Umbellularia > Umbellularia californica. The sequence continues at coordinate 59,568,667 of JAPQWN010000007.1, forward strand.
TTATCTTTCTAATGACAAACCTGTATTGGCTTGAATAATCACCTGATTGGCATATAACATACACTACTATTCCTTGTAGTCATAGTGGCCTTTCCTTTTGTTACTAGTGACCCAAAGCAGTTCATTAAAAATCACACTTTCATGGTTATCATTTAAGATCTTCTTAAACAAAAATATTATACAGATTTGTTAGTATATTGTCTGAGATATATGAGATAAAGTTGACTTAAGCATGTTACATATGCATTGTCACTCAAACCTGCTTTCCTAGGCTCGATTTTTAATCAAAGCAAGCTCGAGCTTGATTTTGGTTTCGACCAGATTTTTTATGGACGGTGCAGCTATAAAATGAGGGACCCAGTCATCTATTTTATCTCAAATTAAATGGACTTGCCTAGAAACACCCATTCATCAAGCACTTTTTTTGTAGTAAAAACAAACTCCAGGGGTCTCAATGAAAAAGTCCCCTTTATGTTTATGTGATTGACCCACCATTGATGGCCCACTGCACAAAACCCACATCTTCTATGATCAAACAGTTTACTACAAACAAACCAACCAGATCAGAAGACTGGCCTGTGGGCTATTGACAATAGTAGAGAATCAGGAAGATTGTGGCCGGCCCACTGTACAGAAGGACGGGTGTAAGTATAATTTCATGTATATCCAAGGACTAATCCGTAAAATGGGCTTCTTGCTTCCTTAAAAATTCACATGAAGGCTTTCTCGAAAGCGTAAGGAAAGAGCTTTTGTAGGAGAATCGTATGAAACATCAAAGGCGGTGAGAGTCCTTTAAATCCTCTTCCTTTCATTTCATTTGCTTTGCAGCAGAAGCGAAAGCTCTCTTTGGACCTTCTGAAAACCAAGAAAAAAAGGAGCAAATCTCAAGAAAGAAGGAGAAGAAGGGAGTTGGGTTGGTGGGTTCCTACAAGAATCACATAATTTTCTTTATTTTACTTTCTTGTTTTTGTTTCAGATGTTCTCTTGTTTGAAAGAGGAAGAAGAAGGAATGTGGCCCAAGCTGTTGAGATGTTGTTTGGCAAAGGAGAAGGAGAAGGAGAAGATGTCCAAAGGTGAGTTGTGCATATAACTTATAAAGCCTTCCATTGCAGTTCTTTTTTTAAGCTCTCGGACATGATCATATGTATGAAATGAAATTAGACTGTTTGCAAATGATTTCACTTCTACCATTTGTTTGGATGTCGATGTCATCCTTTTTTTAACTCCAAAAGTAGCTCAGCTGGCCTAGAAAATGGTTTGCATCCTGAGGTTGTGGGTTCGAAACTGCACTACCACACTGGGGCTACAGGGGAGTTTATCCGGCTTCCCTCTGGGCTCGGAGGGATTAGTCCAGCCCAAAGGGTTGGAAACCCTCCGATAGCAAATAAAAAAAAAAGTCACCCTTTTTCATTTGGGTGAAACTCTATTGGGGTTCATATTCCAAATCAAAATAAACTATTTTTCTTCTTTTGATGATACCTTTTTCACACACACAAATATATATATATATATATATATATATATATATATATATATATATATCTTGGTTACCAACTTAATTTGAGAGACATGCATGTAATAGATTTTTGTTGGCAGTGGTGGCTTAAACTCAATTCCATGTTGTGAGATTAACCTATTTGTCCAATTAATGATCTGGGGTGCAACTGATGTTTAATATTGAGATTTTATTTGTATTTGTGTTGCAAATATAGAATAAATATAGTCCCTATTTTTTTGTATTATTTTTAAGAAAATCTATCACTCTTCCCCCTTATTGCTTTGTTCAAGTGTTTAACATATTTTGAACAAATTAAATCTGGCATTAAATCCTGGAATGAATTGAATAATATTACTTTCATCACTGAATATTGAAAATCTATCTTATCCACTTTTCTTAACCTTTTATTTTCTAATAGAATGTATTTATTGCATGAAAGAGTATGATTAGAGGATAGTAAATGATACAGTACATGATTTAATGGGGCTTATGAATATCTATGTTCCAATTCAGCAAAGGGGGTCCAGTGGCTGCCACATCATTGATCCACGCCCTTCATTGATCTTGCAATTGATGCCAAGTTGATTACTAACTCAGAGTACTAAATAAAGCTAATTAATTAAACCAAATGTTTAATGCAATGAGATAATTCTCAGTTTAAAATAAGCCAGCCCAACTTAAAGAGATACTTCTCAAATCAAAAAACAATCTGAAAATTCTTCTCACTTATTGTTATAGTATTTTCATATAATCTAATGACCTCAAGTGTGATTAGGTAAGGGGGCATTTGTTTGAGAGAAATTCTTTTGGGATTTCTTGCTATTGGGGATTTCTGACAGGGAGTCCATGGGTGTGCCCTCAACATTTGAAATTCTCTATTTGATTTATAATTTAAAAAAAAAAATCCTGCCTTGTAGATTAGCCATTTTGGCCCAAAAAAAATCCAAAATTTCACATATTTAACTTTCAAAATGCTCAGAGGTCTGAAACATTTATGAATCTAGCCGGAGGACAACATTTGAGAAATTTAGATATTTTTAATACATAAATTCTCAAATATCTCCAAACAAACAGGCCATAAATTAGAAATGAACCTAGAAAGTACCCCAGGTAATATGAAATTGAGAACTAAGAAAGTAAATGATAGGGTGCATGTTGGGGCATTGGCTAATGCATGCGTCTAGACATGAACATGCATCTTCACATGTCGTTCTGTGGTGATATGAATATAGAATGTTTTTATCCATAGCTACCAATATATATTTAGCCAAAATATACTGAGAGGTGGTATGTGAAAAAAGAATTGGATTAGTTTCTAAAAGTGCACCCCACTCCTACTTAAAGACCCACTAGAGGAGACAGGAATGCCATGATGAGGGTAAGGGATAAACCCAAAACCATCTCAATGTTTGGACAATCACCATAGACTTAGAGGGCCCAAAGGTTTTCGGCTTTATAGCATTCATTTTGTGATTAAGTTTAGCACTCTTTGTTTTTGGTAAGTCAAGTTTTGCTAGATTGGTTTTAGCTGGTTAGGGACATTAAACGTGTAATGTTAAGTTAGATTGGTTTCAATACTGAGTTCACAGGGAATTGGTGGTTTTGAGGCTTTGCTGCTTCTCTTATTTCATTCAATTATGAGGGTCAGTTGAGAGAGAGAGAGAGAGAGAGAGAGAGAGTACACAAAAGCTACTCGCTACATAACAGCTGCTCGTCAGGGCCATTTAGATTACCTAAGATGAACCAACTATGATCAAGTTGGCCCCTGAGACCACCTGACCTGCAATCCTAATTGCCACAAGGCCAAATTGGACACTTACTCTATCTATCCCTCACCGATGATGAACTGAAATCCATAAAAATGATGCCTTTTAAGATAATTAAACTTGAGGGTTAATATAGATGAAGGGGTTAGGATGATCTAATGGGGTTGATATTCTGCACCTATGAATGTCATCAGGATCTTTTCATCCTCCACGTCCATCATGATCGTCCAGGTGGGCAATCTAGGGTTCATTGTACCCATCGCACCATAGATTTAGTGCATCAGAGAGAGAGAGAGAGAGAGAGAGGCATCATGAAAGAATTCGCTTCAAAAGTGAAATAAAACCATCATTGGGTTAATCTTATATAAAATATATGATTAATTAACTTCAATGCATAAATTGCATTCAATCCATTGATGAGATTGAAGTGAATTTTGGAAGCTTGCCAATCCATTTTATTGGAGGGGAGGGTGGGGCACATGGGGAGCATGTGGTATGAACTGGTTGAGACATGTACATGAGTCATTTGGAACATCATGGGCGGGTGCAAAAGTGGGAGCACGCACAATCATATTCGAACTTTTATCGCATGAGAAATGATGCTCGTGCATGGGATCAGTAGAATGAGTAACAATTCACGTAGTTACACTGGGATGTTTTATCACTTCCTCATCTTTTTTTCAAGAACATTTGAACTTCTACCAAGCATTTTTATTTTAACCATATCTATGTATAAGCCCTTTCATCCCCATCTAGTCCTTTTAGGACACTTTTGTGTAACATGTTTTCCTTGAAGGCAAAAAGGAAAAATAGTCTATTTATTTGTAGACTCCCTTTTTTTACATTTGGAGTACGCTTGTGTACATTTTTGGAAAACCATTTTCATAGATTTTTTTCCTCTTGTGGAAAAATAAACTTTTCCTACCCATCATAGGAATAGCTTTTCCATGCAATCATGGAAATCTTAACCTTTTTTTTAATCCACCTTTCTTCGTAAAAAAGCAACCGCACCAAACGTAGGTTTTACTGCAATGTGGAAAAGCATTTTCACAATCCTCACTTTTTCTGAAAAAAAAAAAAAAACCAGCCACACAAACACTACACAAAATATGTCCTTAATGAGCTCTCAGGTAAATCTCACTTTGGCGTCGCTCACTGTAGCTCCAAGCAACTGTCTGGCTAGAAGATCATTACTATTTACACCCTCCTTTTTTCCTCTTTACACCCACACACTTGTGTATGAAGTATGAACTGATTTTAAGCTCTTCTGAAAGTAGAGTATACTCTTACATTTTTAAAATTTATGCATCATGTATATGTTTTTTTTTTTTTTTTATGTAAATCTTTGGGTAGTTCTTTATGGGCTTTATTTTTTAATGTTTTTAAAAGAGCTCTAAAATCTTGAATGTTGTATAGGTAAACTTTCAAGGAATCACCTGGACGACATGCACAACAGTATAAATGTGAATGAGGAATACATGGAGGCGTTCAGGACTAAATCCTACACTGAAATATGGAACAAAATTCAAGGCCAGAGAAGGACAACAATTGAAGAGCGCCTCTCAATATCTCCCTTGCCTACCTATCTACACATCTCTGATTACCTTCTTGAACCAACGCAAGAAGCTGTACTGAACATGATCCAAGAATCTCCAGCTCTCCATACCCTCCTCCTTGACTACTTCGAAGGCAGTGTGGAGGCCTGCAGAATCTGTGGCTTCCTCCTCCAATGCATCGATCAAACTCGCGCCAATTATCGTATAATCCAAAGGGTTCTCAAACTAACCACTGCTAATTACACCAAAGAGCAATGTCTATTCATATGTGCACAGTTCACTTCATTTCTTGGTCTTGAGAACCCCCTCTCAGGCTCCAATCCAATGCAATTCCAGCAAATCCATGACCTCTATGGGCAAATGCTAGACCAACTTACATGTACGCATCGAAAGATCATAAAAAGGGCGAAGTTGATTGGATTATTCAAGAATACCTTGGGTACAAGCTTGGTAATTGCATGCGCCACACTTGCAATTGTAGCACTAGTCCTCACCACTCATGCATTCATCGGTCTTTTGGTGATGCCAGTTGCGATGTGCTCCTCAACCCCATTTGTGAAATGGAGGTTCGAATTGTTGCACCAGCTTGGAGGGAAACCACTCACTCGACTTGGTGCACAGCTCGATGCGGCTGCAAAGGGTGCATTTATACTCAACAGGGATTTTGACACAATGAGTCGACTTGTGATGAGGTTGCGCGATGAAATCGAGCATAGTAAAGCTGTGGTGAGTATATGCTTAAGGAATGGAAAGATACACCTGATTGAAGAAGCAGTGAAGGAGCTTAGAAGCAGCGAGGCTGGCTTTCTAGAGCAGCTGGAAGAGCTAGAAGAGCATGTCTATCTTTGCTTTCTTACCATTAACAAAGCAAGGAGGCTTGTGATACAGGAAGTGGAAGAGCACCAATAGCACCAACAGTCATGATTCAAATATTATTGTTAAGTCTATTCTTCTTTTCAATTTTTGGCACCTTCGTAATTTTCCTAGTGTTATTAGTTATGCTCAATGCATAACAGTACTTTATTTAAGTATACTACAGTATCCATCTCATTACAATAAAAGTGCCCTCCTTTGTTTTCAAGTGGTTAGAATATTGTTTTACCAAAAATAATCGTAATAATATGGAATTTTTTGGAGAAAAAATTAGCAAGGAATGGTTGGCCAGCTTATAACATGCAACCCCTTTTGTAGGTCCCAACTTGATAGCATACTTATTTTTGGGTCCCAAGCCATATTGTAAAATACTTAATGTGGCTTACTGTCAAATACAAGACCAACATGATCATTGGATCATGATGATCCATTTAAGGGCCCCCAAGTTTAATGGCTGTATAGGTACGCATAAAACAACTGCAGTCATTAGAAAGATGGTTATGATGATAAGATCATGCTAGTATGTAGCCGTACGTGTAAAAGTGACATCAACCTGAGCAAGAATCCTAAATTGGTATGCGTCAAAGTGATCCTCACATAAAGGAAACCATCAAACCATTCACAGCCAAATTTCTGCAGCATTTCTAGCACAAATCTAAATAAAGATTGTGCAACTGGTCTGGAACACTGGGTCTCGGGGCCCTTGGCCAGGAAAAAAAAATGAAATGGTAACTATTTGCTGCTCAAGTTGGGCTCTAAGCAATGTAAAGGTTATCAAAGTGACATCAAAATGTTTCTTCTAAACTAAAGCATTGGTAACTCAAGTTATTCAAATGCATGAACCCTCGTTTACACAAAAAACCTATGTACCTAGAATCAGCTTTAAGGAGATCCAAAACGGGCTTTTTGGCAAGAGACGTGAAAACTCCTGTGTTATGGGTTTAAACTCATCTAGTGAACTTAACTGGGTTAGATTTTGTGGCTTTCTAGTTATTATCATGTAAATTCCTTCTCTCTGTCTCTGACCCAAAAAACAAACCGCGACCCGAAGGACCTTAACCAACCTTCAACCACCTCCCTTCCTCCCACAAAACCGACCCCCTCCCCGCACTCGGCTGCTTTCTTCTCTATGGATCCTTGGAACTTAGTTACCCTGGACTCCATACATCTATAGATCTAATTACCTGCACTCAGTAAAACAATTTCGATTTACAGGGAACTCAGGTAATCCAAATGCACGAACCCTCATTTATGTTTAAACTGGGATATGTGCACTTTGTAAACATCCAAAATGAGCCTTTAACAGTTTGATTTACCATAGCTGAGCAGCCATGGATAACAATTCAAAGTTGCGAGCCTCATAAGGTTGTTCCATCTAAGGGTTCAGAACTTTGCACTAGCAGATCAGTGATTCCATCCTACCTTTCAAAAAAACTCCCTGAGGTTACCTCATGGCAACTCAACTCTAAAGCTGGAAAAAAATAAGAACAGCACAGTATTGCAGTTCCAGGTGACGAAGCAAGTTCCAGGAATTCAGTTTAGCCATCATTTCATCAGCATGTAGTGCAAAGTTTATTGTTAAGAAGACAGAGAAGTAAGTTGATTAAAGTAAGCAATGACTTCATTCAACTGGACCCTACTGTGTAAATGATTTATAAATGGCAAAATAAAGGAAAAACTATACAAAGGCAAAAATATGTCAATATAATCCATCTACAATTCAAATATAAGGAAAACTAGCAAGATAGGTAGTGCTGAACGTTGATAGCATTTTCTTTTGTTGTTCCATGCTAGAGTTTGTCTCATTAAATAGGCACATTGTTACTAACCCTATTATCGAGTTTCCCGACCACTGTACTTCATATCCAATAATCATGCTTTTTTTAAGGAAAAAAAACTGTTAATTTCTAACAACCACTATTCTTCTATTCTTGGAAAGAGGAAAGGGTAAAACGCACAAACCTGTGATATATGATATCAAAGCAAGACAGGCATTAACATAACAATGCAATGTTAGGCACACAGCAAACTCAGAAAGTTTTTTTAATAGCAAAAGTTCATTCCCCAAAGAGTTTTAGGGAGATAACACATTGGTGTGGTAGTCCATTCCATCTCTTTGAAAAGTTAAAACATTTATAACAAGTACAGCAGATTTTTTTTTTCTTTAACTTGCAATAAGTATTAAGGACTTCTTGATGAAGATGCAATGAAACCAAATTCAATAATTTATTATTTAACCTCTGTTTTGATGTTCCTGCTTTCCATAATGAACAAGATGTGATCAGTGAAAACTGGTAGTGGTGAATGTTCTTATCCCACTGCTGAATTGGGAATGTAAAAGGAAGCCGGAATTTCACCTAATACTCTGTATGCACTACCCAACTGACCCATTGCTGCACCAGGGACTCAGTTTGCAGCTACATTCAAATGGGAGAATTGAAGGGACGTCCAAACAGGCCCTGAAGGAATGACAACCACACACATAAGAAATACCTTCAGAACTCGTTAGCAAAGACCTCTCAACTTCTTGTAGTCTTCCCGGCTTAACAATGAGTTCTTGATCTTGAGCCAATCTGCTGGTTTCGGCATGATGATTGCAATATATCCTTCTCTATCCGCCTGCAGTGTACATAGCAACAAATTTGTGTCACAAAAAGGCAATAGCTCACTCAAAACTGTATTTTATATCAACAAGGAATCACACACCAATTGTAAGGAAAAGCATCACATGACCTTGTAATAAGGTAAAAATTTCCAATGATCATCAACACAAGGTAATTAATTTACCAAAGATGTGACAATATAGGTTTTTCATAAAATTTTCTATTTGCATTACATATCATATGGTTGTGGTAGTACAGCAAATTGTCATTCCTAGGAATCCCTTGGTGCATTGCATCAGAGATTTTTTCTTAGAAGGTAAGAACCAGGCATTGCGTCAGGGGACCTTGTGGTGTGCTGCATCAAACTGATCTATTTTCTTAAGAAAATTATTTACACCATGCCCAAGAGAGAACCTCTTCAAAATTATCACCATTACCAATGGTATATTCTGCCGGAAAGAGAAGCATTTCCCCTTCCAATGCTTCAAAAGGTAAGAGGGGCAGTGCAATCTAGCCCCATGCACGTGTGCAGCCGCACGCACTCCAATGGGTGCAGCTTGAAAATGCTCAGTTGAGCATGCCAATGAAAAGTTGACTTTGGAGTCACAGTTCCTAGACCATAGATCTTAATAAATGAAGCTTTGAAGAAGATTTTTTGAAAGTTTCTATAATTTGACAGTAAAAGAGATGAATCAACCGTCTTTGCCGACCATGCAACTCGCATGCTGGTTAAGGTGATAAGGGTCTCCTGCCAGCATGAGGGAGATCCTGGACTGCCTTAACTTGAGGACTATGCTGGTTTCAGTCTTGCCTAACCAAATATGTGATTATGTTATCACTCATTAACAAAAGGAGAAAAATAAATATATAAATAAATAATTAGAAGAAAAAACCTTCTATACCTCCTCCCTTTACACAATATTTTCTCTCTTCTAGAAGAGCGATTTGACAGTAAAAGAGATGAACCAACGATCTTTGCCAACCATGCAACTTGCATGATGGTTAAGGTCTCCTGCCTCTATGGGGGAGATCCTGGACTGACTTAATTGAGGACAATGCTGGTTTCAGATTTGCCTAACCAATTATGTGATTACATAATCACCCATTACCAGAAGGGGAAAAGAAATAAATAAAATATTAGAAAAAAAATACTTCTGTATCTCCTCCTTTTACCCAATGTTCTCTTTTTTAGGAGAGTGATTTTCTATATCTCATCTCCTAAATGGAAAATAGGACAGAAACGACAATAGATTTTCTTTCCCACCAGGATGACAAAGGGAAAACACCCTTTCTAGATAGAAAACGAAGGGATATTATGAATGTTTTAGGAAAACACGAAGACCTTGGATGCTTGTGAGAGTATAATACGTGAGAGAGGTTCTCAACAGATATAATGAATGCTTTAGATAAAAGATTAGACCTTGGATGCTTATAAGAGTAGAATACCTGAGAGAGATTTTCAACTATCTCCATCTTCTGAGAGATACTACACTTCTATTCTTCTTTTGATCATTTTCTTCACATTTTAACTTGAATTTAAATTTTCAAATAGGAGTTGAATAGACGGGTCAACTTGTATTATAAAGGCACAAGGCACTCAAACGCAAAATTGTGACCACAAATCAATTTTCCTATGAGGCCGAAAATAGAAGGGTAAATAATTTTCAGCAATTTTGCACGTCAACATGCATAACTAACCATCTCATGGAAACTTGGAAGCAAGATCGATTAAGTGGGAAAAAAAACTGTGGCAGGTTAAAGTATAGCAATTGATATGAATATTAGAAATCCAAAAATTTTGACATGAAAAAATGCACAAACAATTTAGACTCACGGATGAGTTGAGCAATCCAGGTTGCTTGATTAGCCTATCATTCACTTCTAACAGGGAGCCTTTAACACAACATCTGCCAAAAGCAGCCAATCTCACTTAGTAAATTTGTCAGCCATGAGGAGGTAAAAAATAAAAGTAAATATGAGCCATGAGGAGAAAAATAACATAGTGGGACACATCAAACCCGACAATATAAAAAAAAAAAAAAAAAAAATTTGCTAAATTATGAGACATGAGGAGAAAAATAAGATTGTGGGAAATATCAAACCTGACAATATAAAAATTTTCATTTGCAAACACTTTGCATAAAGCTGAGTTGGGTTCCAAATGTTGTGCATTCTGCGTAAAAGCTTTCATGGGATTAGTCAAATGCTTGAATAAAATTTAAGGCACATCTTTGTCTAGCAATTGATCCACACTTTATCTTCATAAAAATTCTGCTAAAATACATGCATGCAATTTTGTGGTAGCATTTCTGGAGGTAGCTATTACCCATTCAAAAAAGACAAATGCTCTGTGGAACAACATATCAGAATTCAGAACTACCAGGGCAAAAAATTGATTCAAGTAAATAGATACAGAACCTCTCAGAGTAGTATAGGATATCATGATAAAGGATTATACACAAGTGACAGAAATTTAAGTTCACGTCTAGCTAAGAAAAACTGCACTGTGGGGCCCACCTCTTGTCAAGAAAGACCATTGGATCGAAAAAGCCTGACAATTGCAACTGGTTAGAATATCACTCAGAGCATAATAATGTTCAATTATTTACTACTAGATTGCAGAACGGTAATCATTTTCTTTACATTTTGGCCGAAATGTTTCATTTCTAAAATGAAATACAACCATAAAAATCTTGGTTAGAATTTGGCCTGTTTCAGCCAAAACATACCAAAACAGCCGATACAGCCTGAAATTGACAAAATGGACTGAAATGGAAAAAAAAGGCCTATTCATAAAAGACGATTTCTTTCTCGCACTCTTTTTTATTTGCTAGGTAGGCCCACTGGCCAGGAGTGATACTACCCACTTGAAGACCTAGGGATCGATGATGCCTAAGCATGTGTGTGACACCAAGGTGCCAACACTACTCAACCATGAGTGAGTCGGTGATTTCTTTCTCTCACTGTATCACTAGATTAAGCATGGAAAATGGGTAAAAATATCAAATTTCCCCCTCTTTCCTATGCTTAATCATATGGGGGGCATAAAACATGTAGATTAGGATTTTTGAAAAAATAAAGCCTTCTCCATACATTAACACCTTACAAAAAAAAAAAATATATATATATATATATATATATAGTGATTGATGATTTGAAAGGTATAAATACAGAGTGGTATGCAAAATGTATTTAATGGAAAATCTAAACTCATTATCTTTTCCCTTTTTTGATTTTATAGAGTTTTCCAACCTCTTTGATGAAATGTAACATTGAAACAGCTGGAACATAGAAACATTCCATTTTAGAGGCAAAACAAAACCATCTCCAAAATAAAATTGAAAATTATGGATTGAATTCATCTTCTGAACTCCAAGATAGAATCTGAGTCAGATCAGTATGTGAACAAAGTGACCTTGACCTGACAGAGAATTTCACTCTGATCTAAATGATAATTGGGCCATTTGCAAAGCATAAGGGACAGCAATATCATTGACTGAATGGTCTGTCCGGATGAGAAGTCTGTTGAAAATTAGGGCATATTGCATATGTACAGCTACAGTGTAATCACATACTAGTATAATAACCCGTGCTCAGCACAGAAATGACCAATATTGCAATTGAAATATTCATGCATTAAACAAATTCATAGATTTTAGAAGAAAGCAAAAGAACAAAAATGTTATTAGAGTACCTGTTTATGTAGTCGAGAGCTAGTGGTGTTGAAAGGAAAGAAGAGAATTGGAGTAGAAAGGGACTGGTACAGTTCGGATAAGACCAGAGTTTTTGTAGAAAAAGAGAGGTGGGGAGTGGTTATGAGTGGTTTCCATAGTGTACGTAGTTGCATAAGTGGGGAGAGAAGATTTGAAAAAAGAATAACTAACAGTCAAAACTCCGACCGATGGTCAAAATTAAAGGCAAAACCCTTCTCTTTAATATAGTATAATGAGGTTAAACAGTGGGTAACTTTGTTTATCTTATTTACAAAACATGTGTTTATGTGTTAGTAGTGTAGGTGCTGTAACAAGCTTCTTTCTCTACCACTTATATGTAGTTAGTAAGCTAACCACTTTTAGGGAGTTATTTCCGAAAACTAGTCTATCTAATTCTATATGTAGTCTTTGAAAAGAATGAATGAAGAATTGCAGTCTTTCTTTTTCAGTTTTTGTGTGTGCAACTGAGTGACAATTTTCAGTTAGTGGAAAACACTTTTTGGGTAGTTATTTCAGGAAACCATTCTATGTAGTATTTGAAAAGAATGAATGAAGAAATACAGTCTTTCTTCTCTAATTTCTACACTAGCACAATAACCCGTGCTGATCACGGTACATCCATCCAATGCAATTTAAATATTCACTCATACAATGCAAATAAAATATTCATGCATAGCAATGATTGTTTAGAAAGGAAAAAAAAAACTGTAGGGAAAGTAGAAAGGGAATATGAGAAGTGAGGTAAAAAAAAAAGTAGATGTAGAAATGGAATAGGAGATGCGGGCAAAAAGGTAATTTTGTAGAAATTAAAAGAAGAAAAGAAAAGGTAATGGGTAGTTATAAGAATTAGTAGTAGTTATAAGAAGTGAGAAGTAATATTTCAGTTACGGTCAAAATCAAATCAAGTGGTCAAAATTATCTAAAAAGCCTCTAGCTTAATATATAATAATGTGCAATTGAGTGAGAACTTTTGTGAAATCTCCTCGGTTCAATTTGTTGGTGTACTTGGGTCGAATACCACCATTCAGATTTTGTGTCAAAGTCGACCAATAAGACAGTTTATATAATCTTTATATACTATACAATCATTTGTACCATACCACTACATTGTTTGCCTTTTAAATTCATTAAAAACTTCAATGATAACATCTAACCTAACAGGTCCAATAATGTTATCATATTATGAATTACTAACAACCTGATTATTTTCTTCATGTGGTGAAAATCCGACTATAAAAGAACTAACTTCCACTTTTAGTTATTAGACTGCATCCTTTTCTTCTACTCTTTTTTACTTTTCATTCTTTCCCAATAAATATATTTGGCACTTCAATTTCCAATGTTTAAACAATAGTGGCAACGACAGGTAGAATCAAATAACTAGGGCTGTCAAAATGTCACACAACCCATTAACACAACACGAACCCACATGATATTAACGGGTTTGGGTGGCTATTAATGGGTTCGGGTCGTTAACGGGTTAAACCCATTAACACGTTATGTTAACGGGTCGTGTACAAATTAAACACGTAACCCGTTAAGAACCCCCTTAACCCGTTAAATTTTTTTTTACTCCCTAAATGTAACTAGAATTAATTTATATTCATAAAGAAGAAATTGAAATTTATTGTTTTATAGTGGGTTTTTAGGTGGGATCCACTCGAGATCCTCACTTAAAGTTTCATGTGACTTATATATTTTTCTCCTTCTATTTTTGTATAATTTTTTTTAACTTTTGAAATGACTTAATTACTTAACAGGTTAACAGATTCGGTCGTGTAACCCTTTAAATTAACGGGTTGTGTTCGGGTTAGATTTTTTTACCCATTAAGTTAACGGGTTGGGTATGGGTTGAGGTGATTTTAACCCGAATTCGTTAACCCATAACTCGAATTTGTTAACACGGCACGATTGACAGCCCTACAAATAACACTACATATCTTGGCAATTATGGCTCTATAACATCTTCTATCACCATATGAGACAGAAATTCACAAGAGAAAAATCTTTTACCCTTTTGCGCTTTCCTGTAACCTTGTTCTCACTGCGATCGGACTTCCCAACATTAAAATCAACAGCAGTAACGCCCCCTTTCTCCATCAGGGCAACATGAGTTGGGGCCAATCCAATCACACACAACCTACATTAACGAAAAAAATGGAACCCCAGTTCAGAAATCTCTGATTTCAATCCAATTAACAAAAAACAACAGGCAAACAGACATAAAGATTCGATTTTTATCTTACCCATTGGCATGGCGGTATATATATTGATCGTGACCGGGTTTGAGAAAGTCTGGAAATCCAATTTCAAAGGAAAACAGCAAAGAATCATCTAACAAGGAATCCAATTCATGGGTCTCTTTTATTTCAGTTATTTATGCATTTGTATGAAAGTATGTTTGTAATTGTACCTGGTGCGAAGTAGGTGACAAAGTTGGAGTCGGTTGCAGAAGGTGGTGTGATGGGTAGATTGAGAGGGTCTGGAAGGAGGAGTCGACGAAGTTCTTCGTCTTCTCCTCCTCCTCCTCCTCCTTCCTTGTTGGAGAGAAGAGATGAACCGTTGGGTTGTTGATTTTGGAGGGTGGAACATGAAGATAGTGGTGGTGGGGCTTCTTCAACCTTCTCCATCTTGTGGGAAATCTTAACCAAAACAATCAAAACAGATCGGTTTTTTGTCCCTTGATTTCAATGGAATAAGGAGAAAGAATTGATGAAAGAATGCTTCTCTGCTTAGTAGAAAGGGCTGAGGGGAGAGGGTTTTAACTTTTAAGTGGAGAAACTAAATCAAATTAAGTTTTTATTTTTAACATCTGAATTCTGCGGTAATTCCTTCAAAAGCAGATAAAAAAAATTTTAACACCATCAATATCTTATAATTATATATATAAAAGCAGCAGTCTTTTCACGGAAGAGCGACATGTGGCAGCAGGGGACTTCCTGGGAGAGGGACAGGTGGTGCATCTTCAAACCTTTTGCAATCCTACATTCTGGAATTACCATTCTAATCTAATCTCATTACCTAAAATATATCAATACAAATTTAAAATATTCTTGAAATAATATACTTATCACTTTCCTAAAACATATCATACAATAATAACTTCTCTTTAGTTATGAAATCCAAGTCTTCTTTATTTACAAACTCACAATTTACAGGGTCCACTTTTTTTTAATACCAACACATTAAGAGCTTTTTTTATACTAGCGCGCGGGCACTTTCATAGGTTATATTCTACTACTTTTTTCTTCTTATTTTTCTTTCAATATTTAGTAAGATTAATCTGTGGGGCCCATTATGAACATTTTTCTCCTTATTTTTCTTTGGGTATTTGGTAGGATTAATTAATCTGTGGGGCTCATTATGGAAGCCAATTAGTTTCAAAATCCACATTTAATTATGATATGGCACTTAGTTTATGGCTAAACACAAATATAATCAAATCAATGTCCTAAAATTTTTATTATTCACTTGATCTTTCCCAAAATATTTCCACATACCTAAAATTTCTCTAATGAGTTTCTATATTTATTATGAATTATATATTAATATTTATTTATAATTTATTTAAATATTTAGGTATATTTCTAATAATTTCTTAGTTATGCAGGCCTATTGCACTAGTATCTTATAAAGACCACGGTAGTCCCAAAAACCCTGTTTGAATTTTTTTTTTCTATTTTTTCTCTAAGTGAGATATGCCAGACTCAAAAACCCTTTTCCCATATTCCCTTATTCAACTTCTTTTCTCTCCCTTCGTCTATCTTCCTCTCTCTCCCAATCGGTCGGCATGACAGCAAAGATTGACTCAATTGCAGTTCTTCCTCTGCTCTCCTCCCCACGTGCATTTCTTCCTCACCGCCGGTACCAATCCCTAACTTCTCTTCTTGTTTTCAGATTTTTTTTTCTTTATCTGTTCTAATTTTGATTTTTCAGTTGTTGCATTGGATTTTCACATTGTTTGTTGGTTTTATTTTGTGCCATTTGATGTTCTCTTTGTGTTTGCTGTCTTTGCCTAAGACGTGTGATGTTCTAAATGAAATTAGTTGCCAATCCAAGGGTGTTTTTTTTTTTTTTCACCCTATGGGAATTGAAATCCCTCACATGAATTTTGGGTTTTTTTTTTTTTTTTTGTCCTTTTCATTCAAGTGAGAGTTCATGTCATGGGATGGCGAGAATCTGAAAATCACGCACAACACTTGTGCGGGAGCACCATAGGTGAAAAATACAGGCTAATCCAATTCTTTTTGTTGTAGATGTTTTCTTTTATATGTAAAGGTTTTGGCAAAATCCACAATATGAAAGACTTAGGAGATTTTCTACAGGAAATGTACTCTCTTTCTTCACCATCACTCCACACAATTTGCAGATTCTATCAGTGCTTAGTCAATACAAATGTCTATAGAAAAGTATTATGGATTCTTAATGCCAGGGAGTGCATTTTTGGAAACATGGCCTGTGTACCCAACTTTACTTGGGCCGAATAAGGGAGAGGAGGGATATAGTGCACCTTTTTTTTTTTTTTGAAAAAAGAAGCTACTAGTTTGACCTCTCCTCTAGACTTCAAGACTCTCAAAATTGTGGAAAAACTTTTAAATGAAAAGGTTTTGCACCTAACATTGATCAATGCATCCATTGGGAACTTAAGATTTTCTTTGGAAATGTTGCTGCTCAAGTGTACCTTAGAAGAGGAAAGTCAATCTCCTATTGACAAATTTCTCCGGCTTCTTTCTCCTTCATCAATCCCTTCTCTCTCGGTAGTGGTTTCAAGATTATAACTTACTCTTTCTTTCTAAGCCGGTTCTATACATTTGTAGTGTTTTGACAACTAGTTATTCAATGAAAGTCCTTGTAGAAATGTTAGCCTAGTTGAGTTACTTGATTTATTTTTTTTTTACAAGGGGCTAAAGTTGTGTTTCTCATGCTTGGCATAGGATTCACGAGCTTTAGTGTTTTACTTTATGGTTTTGATTTCATTATGGTTGTCGATATCTTATAATGCATAAGCATCTCCAAATTTGTGTTCGAGTATAGATGATCTGATGTGCACATTAGCTGTTTGTTAAAATTATGCAGAGAATCTATTATTATTATTTTTTTGTTTCATTGCATTGATGTGCTATTTAGTGCATGGCTATGAATGGCTTAGGAGATTATTGGAGCAATGCCAACAAAATATACTTTTTTTTTTTTTTTATGAAAACTCATTTAAGTGGGTTGATAATGAACTTTTCATAATAAACACAAACGGAACCCCTTGCCTTGGTTTGAATGGAACAAATGTGATGGATATGAAGGAAAGTAAAACATTAGTCTTTTTGCTGCATCATATTGATTACTTCAGTTTGTAGGTTGGTTACCTAGATGAGGCAGTGTGGAAATTTCACAATAGCTCAACAAGTGATCAAGGAAATTTCTCCTTCATCAATCCCTTCTCTCTCGGTAGTGGTTTCAAGATTATAACTTACTCTTTCTTTCTAAGCCGGTTCTATACATTTGTAGTGTTTTGACAACTAGTTATTCAATGAAAGTCCTTATAGAAATGTTAGCCTAGTTAAGTTACTTGATTTATTTATTTTTTTACAAGGGGCTAAAGTTGTGTTTCTCATGCTTGGCATAGGATTCACGAGCTTGAGTGTTTTACTTTATGGTTTTGATTTCATTATGGTTGTCGATATCTTATAATGCATAAGCATCTCCAAATTTGTGTTCGAGTATAGATGATCTGATGTGCACATTAGTTGTTTGTTAAA
Source organism: Umbellularia californica (assembly GCA_028538565.1). Lineage (NCBI taxonomy): Eukaryota > Viridiplantae > Streptophyta > Magnoliopsida > Laurales > Lauraceae > Umbellularia > Umbellularia californica. The sequence continues at coordinate 59,586,429 of JAPQWN010000007.1, forward strand.
ATTCTGCAGAGAATCCTATTATTATTATTTTTTTATTTCATTGCATTGATGTGTTATTTAGTGCATGGCTGTGAATGGCTTAAGGGATTATTGGAGCAATGCCAACAAAATATACTTTTTTTTTGTTTTATGAAAACTCATTTAAGTAGGTTGATGATGAACTTTTCATAATAAACACAAACGGAACCCCTTGCCTTTGGTTTGAATGGAACAAATGTGATGGATATAAAGGAAAGTAAAACATTAGTCTTTTTGCTGTATCATATTGATTACTTCAGTTTGTAGGTCGGTTACCTAGATGAAGCAGTGTGGAAATTTCACAATAGCCCAACAACTGATCATTATTCTCTAACTACTTGCAAGGAATTTGTAAGTATGCATTGTATTATACAAACTAGCCTTCTACTTTGATATTCCCCATGTTGGTTGGCTCACCAAAAAATTGTGTTTTATGGTTGGAATGACCCTTTCGTCTGGACCTTCAAAGAAAAGATAGACATCCCCTACCAAGACAATGGGAACGACAATGGGGTCTTGGACTGTGCTTTCGCCGAACACTGCATTCTCCGAAAACCACTCAAGTTCAAACAAGCTGACATTCCATTTTATCTTAGCAAAATAGTTCTGGAGATATTCAAAAGGACCTGGGTGCTAAACTCCTATAGATTTGATTTAAGTGCTTTAGACTAAGAAACTGACCTTGATCTTTTTGTCTAATTAACCAGTTTTTTTATATGGTCAGTTTACATGTATATTTAGTTGATACAATAGGACATGCTTTCGGAGAATTAGATGTGCATAAGGTTTCTAGTTAGCGACAATGTATTTGTGTAGACAATTGTTAATTTGATTTACATATACTATTTTGTTAGAATATGCATGAAATTGGTAGGGAACTTGTTGTTAAATGTTAATTGACGAATATGAATGTGAATGTTTGGATCTACCTTTGATGGACGAATGTGTGATTGTCAAGGACCTTGTTGATTGATGTGAACATAAAGGTGCATGTCTACCTTTGATACAGTTTTTTTTTTTTTTAATGTCTTCATGGGCTGTAGAGATGCATTTCTCTTATGGACTAGACAAGGATGGATACGCATGCATTGTCTTGTGGGCGGGGATATGCCCGCCAATGATAGTGTTTTGGAAGGGGTATCCCAACCCATGATAGTGTTGTGAGAGAGGATATCACTGCTTGTGTTAGTGCTGTGAGCGGAGATATCCCCACCCACTAGAGTACTGTGGGTGCTGTCGCTCAAAGTGGTTCCAGTTGGGACGAAGATATCCCCACCCAAATTAGTGTTGTGAACAAGGATATCCATGCCTATATTAGTGCTGTGAGCAGGGTTATCCACACCCACTAGAGTAATGTGGGTTCTGTTGTCTCTCATAGTGGTATCATCTCGAAGCAGCCCTAGGACAGTGAGGTATTGCCCGAAATAGGAGTTGATGTCCCAATTGATGAGGATATGGCGTTCTCATCGTAGTGAAATTCAGATCTTGGTGTTGACGGTGAATGAGAGATAAAATTGTTGGCAGGATGCCCAACTGGAGGTTTTGTCGAGATCCTGGTTGTCACATTGTTCTTCCTAGTTTTTACCGAACTGGGTTTAGAGGATTTTGTGCAGATTCCACTGAAATCATCAAAAAAATTCGAACAAGACGTTTTACAAGGATCCATGTGGGTTTGTTCCATCAACCTGCTCTCCCATGGCTTCACAACCATCCATCGTTCTAACCAACTCCATCCCCGGTGGTTCTTATCTAGTTCAATATGCTTAAGAGAGCTCCCATGTGCATTCGTTCTTGAGCTTGAGTTTCATCTCCATTGTTGATTCAAAGAAGCAAAATACATAATGAAAAACAAATCTGATGAACTGAGATTTTGCAACAATAAGATAGGAGAAGAACGAAAAAGGGAAAAAGGGTTTTGAGCTTTTTTTAAGTAAAAAGAGTAGGGATATCCCCACTCGGAGAATAAAAGAAAACAAAAACCAAACAGAGCCCCTGAGACCACTATAGTCTTTATAAGACATTGAGGGCATTTTTGGCTTATAACAAGTTTTAGGGGATTTTTCCGGTAAAATCCTCCTTTAAATAAGAGAAAACTACCACAGAAAGGACCCTAGATTGCCACTAACCGAAAAACAGGCCACTAGTCAATATTGTACGGAAGTGGTTCCCTGTGACTACTTTCGTTTTTCATTAAAGATTTAAACGTGTGATGATGTCGTCGATTAATATTACATTTAAACATGTGACGACGTCGTCGCTTAATCGCCTAAAACCTCATTTTCCCCTTCTTCCTCCCATCGTTTTTCCCATTTCTCTGGCGGTTTCCTTTTCCTCTTTCTCTGGAATTATTAGTATGCTGTTTTTGAATGTTTGTGTGATGAGAATGAGAATGAGAAAGAGACACTTGGTTCTGTTACCTTCTAATCGTATCGCAATCTTGAAGGTCTTTTCTGTAGTGCCTGATGGAATGCACCACAAACGACAACACATCTGAAGAACCTCACATGCAGTCGAAAGTAGAAGTAGAATACAACACCTCTAACGGTGATGCTAATGCTCATGTTGGTGAGACTGATCTAAATGTAGGAAATCTTGTCAGAAGGCCATCAAGTGAATCTCAACAACCTGCAAGTGTCAATCCATATGTGGGCATGGAGTTTGACTCTGATGAGGCTGCAAAGTCTTTCTATAAAGTACTAGTCTAAGAAAGGGGGAAAGGAAACCGCCAGAGAAAGGAGGAAAAAGGGGAAAATAGGGTTTTAGGCGATTAAGAGACGACGTTGTCACATGTTTAAATGGGATATTAAGCGATGACATCGTCACATGTTTAAATCTTTAATAATAATAATAATAATAATAACAAAAGTGGTCACAGGGAACCACTTCCGTGCAATATTGACTAGTAGCCTGTTTTTCGGTTAGTGGCCATTTAGGGTCCTTTTTTTAGTAGTTTTCTCTAAAAATAAATAAAAGGGGGTTTTACCAAAAAAAAAAAACCCTCAAATATCCATGTACCTCCAAAAGCATCCTATACAATGTACTTCGGTGTTTCTAGACAAAATTGCCCTCCAACCCGATTGTCGCGACATCGATACTTGATTTCACACATTGAAGTAGATTTTTTTTTCAATTCTTGAACTCGCGACATAAACCCCTTTGTCGCAACATTAAGACTTGGTTTCGCGCATTGAAGTATTTCAAGGATTTTTCTTTTGTTTCAATTCTCGAACTCGCTAGTTTATTTAAGACATCATCAATCCCCTTCTCGCAACATCGAGACTTGATTTTGCACATTGAAATATTTCGCACATGGAGGTGCATTTAGATTGTCGCGAGAAGGGGATTGATGATACCCAAAATAAACTAACAAGTTTGAGAATTGAAATAAAAAAAATCAAAATAATACTTCAATTTGTGAAATCAAGTCTCGATGTCGTGACAAAACGGTTGATGATGTAGCGAGTTCGAGAATTGAAACAAAAAAAATATCCTCGAAATACTTCAATGCGCGAAATCAAGTCTCGATGTCGCGACAAAGGGGTTGATGATGTCGCGAGTTCGACAACTAGAAAAAAAAATCTACTTCAATGGGTGAAATCAAGTCTCAATGTCGTGACAATTGGGTTGAAGGGCAATTTTGTTCGCAAAATGACAATTGGGTTGAAGGGCGATTTTGTTCGCAAAATGCCAAAGTACACTGTATATGATGCTTTTGAGCATCACATGTATTTGAGGATGCTTTTGGGGCTATAAGGATATTTAAGGCCTTTATTTTGTAAAAACCCCTTAATAAAATGAAAAAAAACATATGCAAAATAAAAACCCATCAGCTGATTATTTTATACATTTTGTGCTTAGGAGTCAGTTTGGCATTTACACTTATGATAAAAAAATGAGTTTTAGGTATGCAAGTGTTGCATATGTGAAACACATTTCAATGCAGATCGTATATTCCTTCTTAACAGTAAGGAGCGATGAAAATTAGGGGGTCTTGATTTTGGATGCCCCCATTAACATTTGGATCGGGATATCATGCGGGCCTCCCTTGAGAGAATATTGGCATTTGTCAAAATCACCATTTTCGCATGGGTAAATGAATAATCCAACGATTTTAGAACTATTTGCATTTTTTTGGAAGTTTTTCATTTAATTTTCAAAATCCATAAAGAATAAAGATATGAAACAAAATTTCTTAATATTTACTATTAATACAAGAATATAATGGTTCAAGTCATGAATTGGGGGGGTGCAGCGGCAAGAAGTGCAAAAATTAGATCTATGGCTTAGGACTTTTTCACAAATTACTTAAAATCTATCAAGATTTAAGATAATCAACTTTAAAGTCTTGGGTTTTATAGTTCAGTAAACAAACTAAATGATTAGTATTACAAATATGGGGCCTAAAGGAAAAAAAAGTAGTTACTAGGGGCCCACGAGAATCCAATCACTGTATAAGAAGACTTATACTAGCACCTTTCGCATTTTTGGAATGATTTTGGCATGAGAATGACCTTTTTACTTACACTACATGTGTATTCACAAACAAACATGATAATGTATGACCACTATACATATGAATCATTTACATATGTAAATGATTACAAATGATAGATCTCTCATTTAATATTTTTATGTGTATATTGTTCTGGTCCACTTGCAAGGAATTCTCAAATAACAAGACCACTAAAAGTAAGTGATGATGGATTTCACTAAACCCTCTAATTTAAACGGTCTGGTGTTTAAACTTTTAGTGCTTTGGGCTTTCTTTTTGTACGACCAAACTCAAAAGTAACCTAAATACTTGAAATGGGCTGGGCTTGGGCCAAACTTCTACAAGTTGGGTTGGTTGGATCATGCTAAACAGGTTGGCCTATTGAGTGCGATTTGGAGCTAATTAACCCATTCTGAAATTGGGTCGAATAGGGTTGTGCTCCAACTTGTAGACAAAACAGGTTGACCCAACCCATTTAGACCCAATCCAGCCCATTGGCCACTCCTAGTTAAAAGTAAGTTGATCCGATCTGGTTTGAAGGAGAGAGATTGGATCCAACCGTCCATCTTGACAAGAAATGGGGGGTTTTGACTAAATTTCTTTTTAATTGCCAAAAACAAACATCTGTGATTTTTTTACAAGAACCACTATATTAATCTAATAGTCTCAATAATTTATCTTTTCAAGCAGAGAAGGCTAGTTTTGGCAGGTTGACAAAATTGATTTATTTTATTGCATAAAGATAAAATGTCCTTGGATCTAGCTTGGTCTAAGTTAAACCCAAGGCATTAGCATTTGTTTAATTAACTCAACTTCAGTGTTTTTTTCTTTTTTAAATTTGTAAATGCCCTAGATTATCATGTTCATCTTTTGGTTAACGCCCTAAATTACTCGGTTGGCAACCCCGTTTGTCACCTGAAAATCAAGGGATTGCTTGGAGTTTTGGGTCATGGTCCAACCTTGCTGTGGCCACAGGATCAACATTCTGGGTCAGCCAGGAAATACTAAATCTACCATAACAAGTGACACATATCACAAATCCTGGATTTTATTTGAAAGAGAAAACTACCAACCCAAGAAAGATAGAATTAATGAAGTAGCCTTGTGTTGGGAGGAGATTGGATTTGTTATCTACAGTAAATTGACTTTGGTTTTAAGTGAAGTTATATAACCTATCATGCTGGCTTTGCAGATTCAGAGGGCATTTCCACAATGAGAATTTTCAACAAAAGAGATTGAACTGAAGTCACTAAAATCATAACTTGATATTTAAAAGCCAAAGTCACTGAGTACCAGATACATATCACTGACCCCCTTAAAAATGTTGCCACAATCCAACAGAATGACACACACCCAAAAACTTCTACTTATTCCTTGACACACTATCTAAGAAACAGAGTACTAAAAAAGCCTATTAATATTTTCAATTTACCTTACTACACTCCAACCTTACTTCCTGACCACCTGTTAGGCTACTCATCTTGATCATGGACTTTGCAAAGGCATCTGTAAAAGCTTTGTGAGAGCTTGCAAACTTGTAAACTAGGCTTTTAGTCTCAGAAGTGGACAGGAGAGCTTGGTCTGAAGAGAACAAACTCTTCCTTTGAATGAGCAGCTTGTAGTATGTGTTGTCGAATGTCGCTGGACTCGGATCCATGTTTGATCCTGCATTCTTTGCTGCATTGACAGCAGGGCAGATGTTCTTCAGGCTCCCGGCGAAGGATGGATTCAGCGTCGGATCAACGTCGTGGGTCGCATCGAAGTTGTGGATTCTGTTTCGGAAGGAAGAACAATGGGAGAACCCCAGAGTGTGCCCCCCTGCATGAGGGTAAACATTAATGTGGGTCATTTGTCAAGGTAATGGAATCAGATTAGCAACATAATTCTAGAACTCAACACGCCTTAGTGACTCGGACATTGAGTCGAGTAACCCAGGCAAGTTCGACTCGGGCAGATTCGTTCGACTCGGTGCACTAGGAGATGAGTCAAATAGGCCAAGTCGGGGCGAGTCAAGTTGAGTTTATAAACTAGATGACCAAAGCACCTAGATTGGGCCTTGCCAAGGCCAGTCTAGGCAAGCCTATCATGTGATAGATACGATTACGCAAAGGCCCAGAGACAGGCTCGATCCTATAGCCAGTAAACAGCCCAATGTTGTACTAAAATAAAGATATATATGTGGGCATGCATACACCCATATTCAGCCCAATTACTGATTGGGTCTTAAAAACTGTTCAAAGATCAAGCCCATGAACCATTCGGCTAAGAATGAAATCGATAGGAAGTGGGCTGGCGAAGCCCGCAAATTGGCCTAGCCCAGTTTCACCTTAAGTAAGACTACTTTGGGGGAATTTTTTTTTAATTTACCTGATAGGGCTACAAGGTCATCTCCAGATAGGCCTCTTTGAGAGAAGCTTTGTAGCAACTGAGAGAAGTTGAAGGCAGGAGATGGCAACTGTCTTGTTTCATTTGCCCTTGAAATTCTTCCATCCAACCTTCCTTTGGGTACTTGCCAATAGGGACCACCAGCCTATTTAATGGGGGCACACAAAGTGGTGTTCAAATTTGACTTACAAAATTAAAATGGTCTGTTTTTTACCAGGTGGGGCTCACCCTTTTAAATGTAAACCACTCAAATAAAAATTTTTCTTGATGTTTCAGATTGAAGGAGGCAGGAACCCATCATTTAATAGCAAGTATTTTTCTTGTGAAAACTCACCTGTACTACAACATCCCTTGCTGCAAGGGCAAGAACATCTGCACATGAAACTACTCCAGGGCACACTTTTTCCACTTGCTTTTTGGCACTGTCAATGACATAATAAGCATGGAGTGAAAGGTTGGGAGGTCCATCCTTTTCTGCAGTGTTCTGGCCCACTGAATTCAGCAGCACTGACCCATCACATCCCTTCATAGAAAAAGATAAAATCAAAGTCAGCCAAGCCAAAGCAGGCCTCTTCAAAAAGACCCTTAAATCACTCCTACTTTTTGTCCAGTAAGTTCTTTATTCCTTTTTATGGATTTTTTTCCGCACCATGGTTTTTAAACTTGGCTAGAACAGAGACAACTGGAGGATGCATAATGTTTTGACCATAGTGGATACTGATTTTCTGTGTGTTTAGTTCTAAAGTTGTAGTAAAACTCCATCCTCATCCCTGTTATTTTATTTACATCTAAAATGCCATAATGTAAAATTTTCAATGGGTATACATTACAATCTAGCACATGAGGATTCAATAAATTGATCCAGACCATTCATTCAATCCAGCTCATGATGCCAAAAGCATGCAGATTCATTGGATTGTGACATCCATCCAACCAATGCCCCCACAAGATGGATAGTTGATACCATGCATATAAAATTGAGAGAGAGAGAGAGAGAGAGAGAGAGAGAGTGCTCCCACAAGATGGATAGTTGATAACATGCACATAAAATTGAGTGACAGAGAATGCCCCCACAACATGCACATAAAATTGAGTGAGAGAGAATGCCCCCACAAGATGGATAGTTGATAACATGCACATAAAATTGAGTGAGAGAGAATGCCCCCACAAGATGGATAGTTGATACTTGATACCATGCACAAAAAATTGAGAGAGAGAGAGAGAGATTTCAGTGAAATTTTGAAAATACCATGATAAAATTAGAAGATTCTTTTTATAATATTTCAATATTTTTCAGAATATCAGAAAAAAAAATTAAAGAAAAAACTGTACGAAAGATGCCAGAAGACAACGATATCATCCACAAAAAAGATGTAAAATTTACAAAAAAAATCATTTTGACCAGTAATATATACAGTATCAGAACATTCTCCCAAAAAAAAGTCTCCATTTTGAAAATATCCTGAGATTTTATCAACACAATAATTTCTCCAAAATAATACTTAATGACTCTAGAGAAATATGAGAGAGTACCCTGATAAAGCAGTCATGAAAATGCATTCTGAGCAGAGCTGCAGGAACCTTCTTGTCTGCCATGACTGCCTTGTTAACCACATTAGTGACGATGGCTTCAGCTTGTGGGCATGTCTTGTCATAATAGTTCAAGCTCAACCCATGGCCGAGAGAAGAAATGGAGAAGATGATCAATGAACACAACACCACCACTCCACCCATGGCACCCATTGAGTAACTATATCAATATGTTTTTTTTTCTTCTATGTACCAATTCTTCTCACTCAACTCATGGATTGAAAACGAGGGGGCAAAGGGCTGTATTTATATGAAGATTTTGAGAGGATGAGACAGTAAGTGGTTACAGACTGAATGGAAGATGGCTGTTCCTGATGTTACATTTGGTGACAAAAACATTGATAATGGAGTAGTGTTCTTGAAGCATACGTTCATTGTTAGGTGACTGAATTGGGTCTATCTGCTTTTTGCATAAAGGATTTAATTTCTACATGATTTTTGCATTGCACTCTGGGACCAGAAAGAGGCTTTTAAGACACCTAATAATCCCCATGACAAATTTAACTAGAAAAGGCCATCGGAAATATCATTAGGTTGATTGACAAAAGGTAGGCACAATCAAAACCATTATAATATATTAAGTTAGGAGATTTTGGCTTCAATATTGACCATCAATTTTAATTTTGACCAACGGTTATGTAACTACTCATGCAACTGCCCACTTATTTTCCCCTCAAACCACTCATGTTTCAGTGGTTCCTATCTAACTATACTCTTTTTACTCCAATTTCTCTATTTCTATTTTATCCAACTCGTCCTATAGAAAGAAGTAATTTTTTTTTTATCATGTGATTATTTATTTTGCAGTGTAAGGAGATACCATGCTGCGCATGGGTCATTGGGCTAGTTGATAATTAAGGTTAGCCCCATTGAATTAATGATTGGTCATGCATCAAAGTCTTAGAGATGGGATAAACAATCCAACATTATAATTAGTACCCAACAAATCTATGATTAACGAAGAAAATTAATTATGGCTTTCTGTGGGGGTTTGAATCTTATTGTCAATTGAATAGGATTAAGTAACCCAATTCAATCAAGATCTTGGTAGATCTGATGGTGGGTGCACATTTAAGGGAAGATCTAATGGGTCTATATGAGCACGAGAGCAAGAATCATGTACTTTGTATCAGTTATCTCAGCAAAACCATCTGCTGCTTGCACATTCAATAGAAGAGTGGCAAAGAACTGGATGGTTGGATTCTCCTCTCTCTCTCTCTCTCTCTCTCTCTCTCTCTCTCTCTCTCTCTGGATTGGGCTTTCAAGATGGGGACCCATTATATCAATGCTCTATATTCTGTGATCTTTGTGGCCCAGTTGAAGAAATGAAAGCCCAAACACTTTGTCTATATACATTGGAGTTGGAGGCAAAAGATAAAAGCAACTCAAAGCATGCCTTGTATTATTAGATAATCCAAGATTATATGTGCCAAGAAATTAGGAACCAGTTTTATGTGCTTCTCAAATGAGAGTTGGGCTCTGATCTGGTGCAACTGTGTCAGCCCACCAACCGTCTGTATTCTACCTTTGGCCCAAAAATTTCTAAAATAACTGTAAGAAAGTATTAGGGTTTAAAACAAGGTTAGATTCCATTTGGAGAGGGCTGCTCCAAATCCGAGTTACTCTGAAGGGGTTCTTTTTTTTTTTCCTTTTTGAGTAAAATAAAGGGGTGTTTGAAGACTCCAGTCTAATTAATAAGAGCTAATTAGATTAACATCTAAAATAAAAGCTCTGATTTTTAAGTTCGGGTTTACAATTTATCTATTTAGTAAAATCATTTTTAAAAAAACTCTCATTTCATGAGGTAATTGGGCCCACCTTTAGGAATTCTGGTAATTGGGGCCTGCCTTTTAAAAATTACAATGTAGCTAGAACCCACCATTTAAGTCATTTTGGAAGTTTTATGAAGTCATCTTTTATATATATATATATATATATATATATATATATATATATATATATAAGGGAAGTGCTCCTATGAGAGACACTCTCACCAACTTTATGAGAGATTTGTGGGGGCCCTCACATTTAAGTTGGGGGTCCTTCCATTTAAGTTGGTGAGAGTGGATATGGAAGTGAGGACCCCACTCATCTCTCATAAAGTTGGTGAGAGTGTCTCTCATAGGAGCACTTCCCTATATAGAAATATTCATGTGCATCCATCCCTCACCATGTTATAGTGAGGGAGTGAGAAATGCTCCTAGAGTAACTATGAGAGTAAGGGGTGGGGCCCCTCATATTTAGGCTATTGGCATTAGATATGGATTCAATGGGTGCCTCCTTACTCTCATGGTACCGTGAGAGATACTCGCATAGAGCATGAAACATATATATATATATATATATATACATACATACATACATACATACATATCCTCTCTCGCTTTGTTTTAGAGGTAAAACTTCTATTTTGTATATAAGTTCTAAATATTAAAAACTACAACTAGAGGTTTAGAAAATGCTCTAATATGTAAATAAGCTCTAAATCTTATAATAAGAGCTTGTTTTTAGAGTTTCCAAGCATTTGCTTAAGTCCCCGGCCCATTAGATATGGAGCTTGGATCTTTTGTGGCTTCTTAACTTTGTAAATAAATAAATAAGGATATGTAGCATGTTTTTGTGCTTTTTTTATTCACTTGCTCTACAAGATCCAACTAGGATTTTAAGATAAACTTCTACCAAACTAATAAGAGGATTCTAACTTATTAGGTATATGATCTAAAGCCGTAAAATGAATATTTGTTAGATTAAGGAAGGGGCTTCAATGTTAACCACCAATTTTATGAACTTAGATGAAATAGCTGTTAGGGCTTGTAGACCCCGCTAAATGCCACATAGACCTTATAAAAAGATGCTAGGATACTTATACACCAACAAATGTGTCAACTGTCAAGGATCCAAGCTCAATATCCCAGCCATTCTCACAAATATAGGAGCAGAAAATGAAGGCTTTAGGAAAATGTTAGGATACGTAGTTTCAAACTTGGGGTTTTGCTCAATATATTACTTGGAAAAATGTCAAAAAAAAAAAAAAGAATTATTTTTAATACTTAAAAGACAATAAAATAAAAAAACAACAATGTAAAATGTTGTGAAAAACATTTTATAGATTTTTCTGTTTTTTTTTTTTTTTTTCTGATTTTCTATCATTTACTCTTGATATGTTCATTCTGTGGTGAGTTCTGAAAGTATAGTAATATTATTGGGGAAATATCATTTCATATTTCCAGAATATTTTATCACACTGATCTGGACTCCTTAGAAAATGTAGTTTTCTCTTGCTCTTGGGGATTAAGGAAAAAGGGTCCAGGGCCATAGTTTGGACCTAGGTTTTGTAATTTCAGTCTCAGTTGCATTGAGTATGTTGTTAATCTAGCTGGGTTCCTTTCCAAGCTGGTTAAATAGTTTAACTGGGCCAGTCTTGTATTTGGGGGTATGCTGATTTTCTAGTCAGCAAACCTTCCACTCAGAAACTGGATCAACTCGTCTGACTCGAGCCAACCAAACTCGGGGAATCCAGCCATGTACTTGGTTTAGCTTAACTCATTCAACTGCCCCAACTCGACGACTTCCAGAGCCAACTCAACTCTGAGTCAGGGCAAGTTGGAAAAACCTCTTAAACTATGATGACCTAGGTCCATTGTGTGAACTACATTCTTGGGCCCTGTTCCATATTTGAAACCTGAAGTACCTGACTATTAATCCACCCCAATAACCCATTCTTTCTAGCTTATGAGCTTTTGAAAGTCAAGCCAGGTTGATCCCATTGGTCTTAAGAACTGAGCCCAAAGTAAGCCCAAAAGTGGATGGCCCACCTCCTATGAAACACATAATTAAAAACTAAGATTGCATGGATTTTATGTCCTTGTAGTTACTTATATAACACCTTTATCATTATAATCATAAATGCATAAAATTGTCACTTAGAATTAGGTAGTCATGTGATTTGATTTGTTAATTTTGCATGAAGTTTCTAGTGGAAAAGAGAGAGAATATTAGTTAGTTAGTATTGAGCTATCAATCACAGGAGCTGTCGGTGTTAGTGGGTTGTGTTGAAAGCTTTTAATTCAAGAAAAGGATGTGTTGACTAACAACTATATTATTAAGAGATGGGATTAGATCAAGATCAAGATCAAAAAACTATATGCTCCTATGATGGGACTGCATCATTATATTCTCCAGCATGCTCTTACCCTGTGGTGGGGCCTACCATGAGTCCAAACAACTCACATCTTGGAATCTCTCCAGGGGCAGGGGGGGACCATAAGTCCAAACAACTCACATCTTGGATTCTCTCCAGGCGCAGACCCAGGATTTCTTTTTCTTTTTTTTTTTTCTTTTTTTTTTTTTGGGGGGGTGTGGGGTTTCCTTAAATAAATATTTTTTAACAAATCAAGATAGCTAATATTTTTTTATATTTTTTTCTGGACATATCTCTAACTAAATTTGTTTTTGGATTTTTGGTGATGTGTAAGAGGCATTTTTGGGAGCTTTATCTAATACAACTTCTGAAACATTTTCATTATAAGAATACAACAACTTTAACATTTCCAAAAAATCTCCACAGTTGATTAAACTCTGACTTTCATCATGTCCCCTAAAAGCACAAGCTTGAAATGCAAGCCATCGGACTGAATCAATCGAGGCCTTAAGTCGTAACCGATTGTTTGCAATTTGTTCAAAAGTGAACTTGTCAAACACTTTTTGTATGTATTGAGGTTGGTTCATCAAGACCTCGCATAATCTCTCGGCATCTTTATAAAAAGTGTTAGGACCTTTTCCCATATAATTTAACAAAGCACAATTTCTTCCATTCCTAACTTTCTTTCAATTCCGAAATCCGTCAATAGTGAATGCAATTTGTCCAGCATGTCTAATTCGGATACTTTGAGAGCGTCAATTCGGTTGGTATGGACCAACCTTTATGTACTTACGTGGAATTTTATCACATTGACTGACATCATACTCTCATATTTGGCGACGCAATCCTGGATCACGCTCCAAAGAACCAATACCATCATCATTTTTTATTTCAGTTCTTTTAAGTTTTGTACGATGATTTTCCGCAATCGGAGTTTCAACGTTAGATGTGGACGATGGCCCCTCAGCATCTAAGTTTGTAGGATTTTTTCTCTTGAAAAATCCATCAATTGTAGATGACTTTCCCATCTACAAATCAAATAAAATCATATTTATTATAGATTTCATATTCAGGTTATAAATTTCATATTCTGATTTAGTCCTTTTTTTTTTTTAACATTTTGCAAACAATTAAGGGGGCGCCACTTGTTATAAAATTAATATATAAACTAATTAAAGCATATTATATATATATATAAGGGCCAGTGATTTGAGAGGGGGGGCCATGGCACCTAGGTTTGCCCCTGATTCTCTCCTTTGTAATTGCCATGATCATCATCCTAATTTTATCTCATCGATTTTGGGTGGGTCTGTTCAAATATTTTCTGATCCAAAGCTACTCACATCTCACTTCTCAGATGTGATTAGGGGTGTTAATGGTTCAACCAGGATGGTTGTTGGCTGAGGTATATCCAGATTCGGCCGAACTTTAGAGACACAGGCCCATATCCAGCCCAAAAACGACACAGGCCACATACGTGAGGCCCAAGGCCACACAATTTATCAATTGCAGGGCTTTCTAGCAATCGTTTAGGCATACTATCACTAAATTACAAACATTTCTTATTCGGGCCAGACCAAGCCAGTGTTTGGTCTTTCTATCAATCACCCAATCCAAGCCTGGCGAGGGCTGGACTCACACAAGTCCGAGAAAAAATTATTGATGGACTTCGCTTCAGCTGTGGGGCCCACCTAAAAGCACGAAAATTATGAAAGATTTAGGGGTTTGAAAGGTATCTTTATGTTGTACCAACGTGAAAAATAAAGAAAAATGAAAAGGAACCATCCAATGAAGAGTGGTAAGCTTTTGAGGGCTTGATATGGTTGTTTAAAATCTAGATATTAGAAAAAGTATCACATGCATGTCCACTAATTTATCCTTATCATGTAAAGTCAAGTTAAGCATCAAATCAAAAGCACTTTAATTCAAAACTCCCTCCAACTTTTTCAATAAAAGTAAAAAAGCAACTATCTTTATTCACTAAAAAACAAAAAACTCTATTTCCCCATACAAAAAGTCAAAGTTATTTCATCTCAAATAACTAAAAACAAAATACCATCATAACCCATTTATATTTTATTTCACTTCACTCCACTTTATTTTAAAAATAAAATGCCAAACGGGCCCTGCATCTCCAACTTTAAAGCATCAGTGCCCCAACTCAGAAAAAACAAAAGACGGCCACTAAAAGTTGCAAAGTGGGGCATATAAATGAGATGACTGCCAGATTTGGTTCAGGAGCTGTTTAATAATTGAAGATGGCTAAAATTCAACAAACGAGGGGACAGGTGGGCCCCACATGCTGTCCGATTTCTAAGCTAGCAATGGTCTAGTCGTTTATGGATATTTGTAAGGTATATTATCAATCAGCCTTAAAAAAAAAAAAGAAGGATAGAATGTGCCTGTCAAGTGGGTCATTCCAACAAAAATAAAATCTTTCACTGCAGTTTCCATGGGATTCATTATTGAAACTTTAATAATAGCCACTATCAATAACTAGCATAATAACCCGCACCACATGTGGATAGTCCCCCGCTCAATCTAGCTATTTTTGAGATTTTTCTTTGATAAATAATTATATAATAGTTCTGCAGTTTTGTGAATAGTCCCCCGCTCCATCTAGCTACTTTTGAGATTTTTCTTTGATAAATAATTGTATAATAGTTCTGCGGTTTGATGGTTAGTTTGGCCTTGTTTAAAAGGCTTATAGGTCATGAGTTTAAATCTCTAAAACTTTAGATTTTTTTAGCTTTCTACAAAGGCTCAATTTTATTCCTCTGTAGAGGGCATAGCCCCAGTTCAGATTGAATTCAAGTACAAGTTCGCACTCACATTGAGCTAGTAGACCAGCCTAAGCTTGGCCTAAGCCCCGGCCCACATTTTTCGGAACTTGGGGCTCTGCTATTTTGGCCATGGCTGTTTCCATGCCTAACTCTTTGGTTTGATTATAAATGAAGGACATTCATCGCAACAATCTTTTGGCACCATTGGTTTCATGTAATTGAATTCCTAAGAATTTTACGACATGCATTTCTAAAAAGTAGTTAAAATCCAAAGAAACAAAGGGAATATCTCAAAATGATCATTAAATTGGAAAATGAAAAACCAGCCATCACCCTAGTAATTGAAATCTTAGCAGAGTCAATGTCCCATCTACATCTCCACCTTATGTCCTTCACCCTCACTGCCTTTTAATAATCCTTTATTTGAGCCCATTTGACCATAAATTTTGACTTAATCAGTACCATCCAAACAAGCAGGCCCTTACTGATTCTCATAACACAAGTAGCAGATAAAATGGATGAGGTGAAATCTATTTATCCATGGTTCTTAGACAACCTATGACAAAATCAGGCCAGTTTGAAACCTCATTTTGGGGAGGTTCTCTACTTTTCACATGGAAGTGCTGTAGTCAAGTAGTAAAATTACAGATTATGAGATTTCTTATTTTTCTTAAAAGAACAAATTTTGGAAGAGTCAAACCCAATTTATCATCCACTTTGTGGATGTAAGAAAGAATTTTAGAAGAGTCAAACCCACTTTATCATCAGAAAGAATTTTAGAAGAGTCAAACCCACTTTATCATCCACTTTGTGGATGTAGCCCATCTCAGAACAGATTTCCAGAATAATGGAACACATTCATGTTTTATCATGCAAACTGAATCATATATTTCATCAACTTAGCATCAGAGCATATCAAAGGCATAGATTTGGTGTGAGGATATTCAGATTGGTGTGATATAGTAGTACAAATTGTAGTAAACAAATCTGGGGCCAGAAGAACCTCGCTTGTGTTGGTATCAATCACTTCGAACACTACCTTCATTCTAAACAAGTAAGCACTAAAAGGGGGGCATAAAACACACACACACACACCAAAAAAAAAAAAAAACTGTACATTTTATTTTTATATTCAGTTAGAGGAACCTGCACGTCCCTTCCATAGAAATAACCAAGGCTTCCAGACTGTAGCGCTTAACATAAATGCAAGACACTTCAGAATTGAAAGATTTGTTCATGCAAATGGAAAGAATATAATATTTAGGGCCTGTTTGTATGCATTAAAACATATAGGAATTGAATACATAAGAATTCATAGTGAATTAACTCTACCAAAGGTTTATTAAAGAGGTGAAGAGTGAAGGATTTGAGGTAAGGGGTGAATGATATAAAGGGAGATGTAAATAGGACCTTCACTTTCCTGTGTATTGAATTACTAGGGTGATGGTCTCTATATTTTTCCCATCTTCTTTTTATTCTAGTTCCCCAAAGGGAAGATGATTTAATCCTCATTTTTAGAATTTCAACTTTGATCTTCATTTTCAACCATTTATAATATGAATCATATGTATTCAATTCCTACGAATTCTAATGCAAACAAATAGGCCAAAAACATTAACCAGCCACATTTAGCTTACCATACATCACTAGCACTTCAATAAATAATAGCAACTAGCAGCATCATCAAGATCTGATGCAAACCCAAAGGATAGGGGCAGAACCAGGAATATTTTTCTTTGTGGGCCACTCTAAGAAACCATACAAGACATATACATGATAATCATATTGATTAAGTGAAAAGTAATTATTCGAGAATGAATAAATTTTAGAAATCATTTTTGTAAAAGATATATATAAATGCAACCCCACCAAAAATGTAGATATATAACAAAATAAGTTAGAAGTCTCAAATTATAAGAAATAAAAAAAAAAAAAAAAAAAAAAAAAAACTGTTAGTAAAGGCTTATATTTTCATAAACTTAAGCAAAGAAGTGGATAAAAAAAATTATTGAGTATATAAAAGTATCAAACTCTGTCGACGCAAAGGAAGAAATTATAATAAAACGAAAATAATGAGTGTAAATTGATTTTAAAAAATAGAAGACATGAGTTTTCACAATGCATTGTGTTGTGCTACAGAGAAAAGAAGATTTTGATCATTGATTTTTTTTTTTTTAACATAAAATCAGATTGGGGTATTTGGACATGTTATTGTTTGGCAAAATTCTGGGAATTTTTATTCTGAGAATGAATGAAGAAAATTTTGTTTGACTGGCATTTTGTAAGAGAAAATCTAGAGCTAGAGAAATATGATGGTGAAAGAGAGGGAGAGATGCTATAGATGTACAAAAGGACAGAAAATGCCTTCCAAACAAATTTTTTTTCATTCATTTTCAGAATGAAAATTTCCCAGAATGATGCCAAACGGGAACTGGGAAACTAATAAAATTGAAAAACCAATACTAATTACAACTCCTTAAAAGAAATAAAATAAGAAACAGAATCATAGACTTATTTGGGTCCACGTGTGGGCCACGGGTATGATTGTGTCAGCCTATAGGCTTTGCATCAAGATCCAACACTCCCATAGGACACTTTACTCTCTTCAATACCTAAAAGATAATAAAAACAGAATTCTGAAATCCTAGATTCTTTCCTCTACTTAATAAGACCTTTGATAGTTTAAAAGCAACTAGTTAAACAGAACCAATGTAACAATTGTCACAGTTACCATATTTTATTATCCTTTCAAGGCATATGTAATCCTATAACGCTCTTCCAAGTAGTCCTGGCTGCGGATGGGAGGAAACCTGCCACCATGATAAGAAAAATAAGCTTTATGGTGAACAAAATGCTGAATAGTGCAGTTGTGCTGAAATAAAATGTTTTCTTAAACAGCACTAGAAAAAGAGAAAAGTCTTGGGATATACTTTGGAGGGCAGGTGTCACTGCAGCAGCTTTCTAAGCATTCAACGATGCAATCTGGGTTTGGGTCCACAAAGGTGGCCACCTGACAAATCACAAGTCAGTCAGCCAGCAGATGGTTTGAAGTTCAATTACAAGCAAATGGATGGATATTATCAGATTGAGAATTTTCATTTTTCTTTTATGTTTTATGAGAACACTAGAAGATAATTCAGATGCAGATTTGTTTAAACTTTTTTTTTTCTTTCAATTTGATCCAGATTTAAACCAAGTTGGAAAAATCAACGAAGTGGCAAATAGGGAATACTGAATATCGTTCTTGCCCAGTCGTCATAACTCTATGCAATGTCGACCTGCAACAGAAAACAAATAAGAATTCCAAAGAAAATAAAATTCACATTCTAGGAATAAAAGCAAATAGGAGAATACCATTCAAGAAATATATAATATTGTGGAATATACAAAGAAGCCACATTTTTCAGTGACTCCACCAGAAGCACCTCACTAGGCTTACCCACGTGATGTCAGCATGATTGATCAGTGACCTTTAAGGGCACAGGATAAGCATAAAAAGATTGTCTGTATCCACCTATTTAAGTAGGATGATCAGGATAATAGCTTTCCAACCCAGCGGGTGGACCCCACTCCACTAACAAGTAGAGCCAACTAGAAAACTAGGCAGGTCAACCAAACGATTCATTTAATTAAGTTTTATATATTTTCTATAAAATATGACTTATACATGATAAATAAAATAGAAGAATATGTAAAAAATTCAATTGTACACTTTTGAAAATTATCTACATAAGTTTGGGAGGTGCTCTTGTGGGAGACACTCTCACCTTACTATGAGAGATAAGGTGGGGGCTCTCACATCCATATCCAATGTCAACAACTTAAATGTGAGGGCCCCCATAGGTCCAGATTCAATTAATCATCAAATTGTGGGTGAACCAAGGCATGTCTATAACCAATTACAGAATGGAAGAAGAAGCAAATAAATATAAAAGGATTCGATACAAGCCCTAGTGAAGACTCAAATGTAGATCTAAACGGGTCTGACATATGAATCTAGTACCAGATCAGATCCAGGACCCTGGATCTGGATCTGCCATGCGTCCAACCTGTTTACATGCTCATCTTCATCATTTTTCCTTCCAAAAAAAGATACGAGAGAAAGAGAGAGGTAGGAGTTGGAATGAAAAATTACCGAAACAAACAATTTGTCCACCTTTCCATCATATCACCAATGTTAACAATGAAAGCCCTGTAGATGCGAGTTCACTTACTGTTATTAACATGTGCCCCGGTTCAATCAAGTCAATCTACTGTAAATTCAAGAGAGACTTCCAAAAAGATCAAAGCATTTGGACATCTTTAAGATAGACACTCTGTGTGTGTTTGTGTACTGTATTCTAAGGACTAACATGTGCATGGCATTCACATTATCAAATTAAAAGAAAAAAAAAAGTACCTTTTTATGCATATTACCCAGATTTGATCATGGTTCTCACTTTCTAGAGGTAACCGTATTTATCCACATATGAAATTCCAAATAAAGCATATAACCATCCTCATCGAGAAAAACAATTCAGACTCATCAGCAGAACTCTTCCTCTACTTCTTGTAAAGATAAAGACCTCTTACGTAAGAGTGACCATGTCATTTACCTCCAGATATATCTGAAGGGAAGCATCTTTGTTTTTTTTTAATCATCAACTGGATTTTGACATTTATGCACATGGTACAAAATCAAAACCAACCAGAGTACGCAAAAAATACCTCAGATGTGCAGGAGCCCAAAAGTCACACTGATTGGACAATCCTAACCATTTGTTTGAAAGACCTTTCAGGAAAACTGAAGTGAAGATAGGTTCAACAAAGACTCAGTTGACCCTTTCTTTCTGAAAAGTTCCTCCAAATGGAGAGACGGGATTGTCTAATCAGCATGAGTTTTGAGCCATTGTTATCAGAATCTTGTGATTCGTATCCCGAATCCTAAGGAAAAAATTCATATCAATGCAATGAGTCCCATTTACAGCAGAATCTTAGGATTCAAATGTGAATCTTACGATTCGATACTCATTTCATCGAATCTTACGATACAAGCGATTCAACTTTGTGAGAAAAGTTACAACCAATAAGATAATATTAATAATCTTTTACCTTTTTTCTTTCTTTATTTTAGTGTTTTTTACTTTTAAAATGTCATTTAGTAGTTAATGAAACCTCTTAAGAATTTCTGTGGCTTTGGAGAGGTTTTAGAAATAAATAAAGAACGTCCATTTGATTAAATCGTTCGATTATACATATAAGGCTTGTCTATGTTTTCTTCTTTTTTTCTATTCTTTTTTCTTTTTCCCCCCTTTATGAACACTTTCTTAACTTCAAGAGATATCCTATGGTGTACGATTGATGGATTAGATTTTATTTTTACTTTTATGTTTTGATTTACAGATAAGAAACAATAAATATATATTGAAACCTTAAACTTATTTAACTATTTACATATTTTATTTATGATTTATTATATATTAATATGTCATGATGTTCTTTATATAATTGTATAATAGACTAATTTGTCCTTGTATTTATACTGCTATGCATAAGAAAATGGATGGATTATGAATAAATGAAAAATCTACAATTCGTGATGTGATTCATGATTTGATTCAATTCATGGTTATGAACAATTTGCGATACAATTTCGATTTTCAAAACAATGTTCTGGGCTATAGTTCAGCTATATTAATTCCCACAAAATGAGCAGTTGGTAATTAGGATCCTTGTAGGCACCATGGTTTGTGGCTCAGCTTCCACATCTTAAATCTGATCCTCCTCCATCCCTCCCTTGCAAAAACCAAAAGGGGGAACTCCAGATTCGTAAATCCATCTATGGACCATTTCTTCACTTCTGAAGAGCCCATTTGATGATTTTCAGTCAAAGGATAATATTGTACCTTGAGGGATGTTCTTGGGAAATTGAGTCAATCTACCAATAGGTTCATGAGATCAAAGGTCTGGATCATCGAAACATGGGCCCTGCCTGTGTACATATTGGAAGCCCAAAGGAACTACGCCCAAATCAAAAATCAAATAATTTCTAATATGGACTTACCCATTGACATGGAGCACATCCTCCCAAACTCGTGGTTGTTTATCCTTTTCCTTGCAAATCTGTAGAATACCAAAAATAAGAGATATGTTAGCAGCATTTGCATCTAGAGGAACAAAGAATCAGTTTCAAAGTAAAGTATCATTTTTTTTTTATTGAACATGCCTGAAGTCCAGGGACACCATCAGTAGCCAGAATTGTGATCATTCCATAATCTGAATGAGCAGATGCACCATAATTCATAATATCTGAAGTTTCAACTGAAAATAAAATCAAAAGCAAGCAAATCATCAGCAGATGTGTTTTTGTTTTGAATTAAGAAAAAATATTATACAGAAATAACTGTTTCCTTTAGATATTGTGGAACCTCAAAAATACAACTATAATATTATAATAAAATCTATCAACCTGGGTAGTGTAGAAGTCGCATAAATACCCAGGGAGCATGCATTGCACCCACTTTCTCAAAGAAATCTTCATCCAAATTCAAAGCCAAAGCAATCAAAGAAATCAAGTTCCTCCCCAAAGTCCTATGGAAGAAAAGGGCAAAACTTAGAGCTGTCATAAGTCCCAAACCCTATGAGTTAATTAATAAAAAGGCTTTCGGTAAATTTTTTTTTTTTTTTTTATCAAAGCAGTCAAACCAGATCATTTTTATTGTTAAAAGAAATATAACCAGCCTATAATAATCAGTTTAGTGCACCAATGCACCATGTTTCCAGTGATTGCAGAATGAAGAAAATAATTACTCATTCACCACATGCTGATCACTGCAAGTTGAATAATAGATGCACCACCCAGAAATAACAGAAGCTGTGAATATAACATGTGAATGAGTACAAGGGAACGTTCAAACTTACACCATTTTTTTATGATATAATTCCATTGTAGGTCTCCAACATGACAGAGCATCTGGAATTTCCTAGCCAAGCAACATTGAAGGCAAAGGCACGTAAATCATTATCTTAAGTCAGACATTTTGAAGGTAAGAAAGCATTTTGACAAATAAACTCAGATTCACACAAGCAACGGGAGCAGAGATACCTTCTGCAGGCCACTGATTCAAGTCATCATCCGTAGAACCAATGTAGAAACTTTCATGTAGATCTCCTGCATTTCAGTTAGAAAAACTGATTACCAAATCCGCACTCTCTCTTTCCCTTTTATATTAGGCTCTTGTAACTGGAAAGCTAAAAAATAATATAACAGTTCAAATTCTCAAGGGTGTGTTTGTGTAATGAGAGGATTATGCGACAAAAAGGAAAAATGTTATAATTCTCCTTGCAGCCCACTATTGCATTGTTTGGTGTAACACATTTTCCTCACAGAAAAGGGAAACAAAATGAACTAAATTTTCTTGATAAAGAGGATTTCGATTTCCTGTGACACAAAAATCCAAGCAGCATGGAATCTCTTCTCACACAAACAAGTCCTAAACAAAAAGCAGAAACTGGCAACACTCTTAAATTTCATAACGAAATAGCAACAGATGAAATTTCTATACTTACTGTCTCCCCTGTATACATTCCAACACAATCACCATTATTCCCCAAATAGATAAATTTAGGAATCAAACATTGAAATGGTCATCTACAATATTACATGGTTTATACAAACTCCCAAGAAAGGACACTGTCCTATCAAAACAAAAAAACAAAGAAAACAAAACAAGAAAGGGCAATGAGGAGTAACTGTAAAAAGGTTCAACATGCTCAATGAAAAAAAGGAATTCATAAAGCTTCATATGCAGGAACTTACAAAATTGGACAACTTTTTTTGTAACTGACAAGAAATAGAAATACCCTTCTGTTCCAAGGAGAATTGAAACTAATTAAATATCTAGCAGTACTATTGGGCAACAAAGAAGCTAAAGTATAAAGTATATGTTGGCTGATATGTGTATGCTAAAAAGGATTGTTGGACTTACAAGAAAGGAAAAAGTTAAGAATGAGTACATATGAGTAAATCTACAATTGCCCATAAAAGAAAATTGAGTCCTTTTCAACGGTTTGGCCACATCAAAAAAATTCCAAAACACCCAACAGCCCATGTACAAAGTATTTTAATGTTACAAGTTCAAGGGGGTATGGAAAGGGGGAGACAAACAAAGGCATCAATGAAGCAGTCAGAAAAGACATGCTGGAATGTAGATTGTGGAATCACAGAAACATGGTTGTAATAGCGCTGCGTGGAAAAGTAGTATAGCCATCCCCAAATAGATGAAATAAGGCTGATGTACGTACGAAGTAAGGGGAACCACGAAGACAGCAAAAAGTCCTACCCGACAGTATCTAAATATTACCAAAATTGTGGAAACAGCTTGTGGTAGGTTTGTGTGGAAGAATAACCAGTTTGCGTTTTTCTTTTTCTTTTTCTTTTTCCTTATCTTGTCCTTTGTAGCAACTCATCCAACATATGCATCACATTTGTGTATGCAGATCTGAACAGTCCAAAATGCAATCTTCGATATGGACAGTATAGCCAAAGTAACCCTGACTGGACATACTATTTTTTTTTTCCCGAAAGGCAGTCTGAGATGAACTCACAAACTCATGGTTGAAATTAGCACCTTCCAACTGTTCTAAGCTGATTAATAATCCTGACCATCTGATTTGTCTGTTGAATTTGGATGCAGGCCATTTTCTTCTAATTTCTCTATTCAATGCCCGCCAATTGTTTGGCTTGCAACATAGGATCTTCTGATCCACGTGAACATTGAATAGTTTCACCTCCAACCAGAATGGAGCACATGACCTGGTAAGTCATGGCATATGGGAATTTCTCATTGATTGTGGCTCCTGAAAAATCAATAATTTATAACCTCTGACTCACAAAGTTTACAGCATCAAAATACGATCGCGACCCATAGGTGCAAAATGACTAAAACATGGTTGTATGGTACAAAATAATGATTACTTACATGAAACCTGGAAAGAAAACAAACCTTTTGACTGTATTGAAGGATCAAGGGTCTCAGAATACAAGGCTGTGTAACCTCTGTGATCCTTGTTACGTGAAAGTTTCATCTTCTCCTGTAGAGGCAACAAGAAGAACTTCCCACTCTTCTCAAACACACCCTTTAGAAGCTCGTCATCAACTCCATGATTTACAACATAGAAGAAACCGTGGTCCAAGCAAGCCTGAAATGTTTATCAACACTCCACAGTTACGATGATGATCCCCTTAAACAGTTTTGTCTTATTCTTCCTTTTTCTTTTTTTTTTTTTTTTTAATAGGAATCCCCTTAGTCAGTTATGGCAAATGATGCCCGGAAAGGATACTTCAAAATTGGCAATGTGTCGCGTTGTATAGTATCCAATATTTTATTTTTTGTGTAAAATCTGTCCCCATCATATCAATGGAGTGTTCCTACCGTATCAGGGCATCATAGGTAATGGCAGGTTTGTTTCTTTCCTACCTAGAATAGAAATAAGAGAGGTGAAGGCTGAAACAAAGTGGGATACGGCTTAATATTAAGTAAATCTGACACATAGTTTCATGCGGGGAGGGTGGAGATCTAGAAAATCAACTGTCCACTCCACAAACCTAGCTCTATCTCTTTTTTCTCTTGCAAGAACAGGTCAAGAAAGCACAAACATGCCATTAAGATACAATTTTGGTAGTCAGTTTTTTACAGAAAAGCAAACTTGTTTCTAAGATGGAGACACTTCCTATTATTTCGCACCAAGATAATTTTTCACTTTTTATTTTATTTATTTATTCATTTTATTTTGTTGAGGCAGAGCCATTTTCTGCATTTTTTTGTGGAAAATCGATTCTGATCTGCAGATAGAAAATGAATTCCCATAGTTGAGTTTTCCAACCCTAAAAACATACTTCCACAGTTCCCTCCTCCTGTCACTCATGAGTCATGATTGTAATCGATATTCTTTGATCATGACCAGCTTTTATTGTCTCTTCATATCCTGGTTGTTAAGTTGGCTCATTGTTCATGCACATTTCTTTTACTAATACTAATGGGAAACCCAAGGATATATCCCTAGGTGGGACTATCGGGAACCAGTGTGCTATCCACAGCAACCACCCTGTGATTCCAAATTGGTGAACAATTTAGTATTAAGCTTAGGAATAGAACACTTGTTGATATGTGATAAAATTGTTCTTTTACGACACCCATTTTCAGAAAAAAAAACTAACGCAGCCACTAGACATCAAAAAATAAAGATTCCATCAAATAACCTAAACTACAATTTTCCTCTTCCTGTGGAAAATGAAATCATCACAGAAACACATTTCCAAGGAAAACTCTAGTGCAAAAATGTCCCCTTGATCTCAGAGAAAAGAAAAAACCAACTTACAACGTATAGACAGTTCCAAAACAACCAGATCCATAATACCAATATAAAGAATATGTACAAAGTATTGGAGCCAGAATGAAAAAGAGATTTATTTTTCGACACTTCTTTACATAAAGATTTGCAACAAGTCCTTCTCTTAATTGAAATGACTCATTCCACAACATTTTACTATAGGGCCAATTTGCTTGCTCAGTATTGAATTCCTAGGAAATCTAAGCGATGCATGCCAATTAAAAGGGCTAAAAATTGAAGAAGTAAAGATGAAGATCTACATATGGTCATCAAAGAAATGATTACCCAGCCATCACCCCTAGCAAATCAAATCTTAGGAAAGCAAGGAGTCCCATCCACATCTCCACCTAATCTCCTCCTCAAAGATCTCGCCTTTTAATATTCCCTCATTAGAACCTACTTTACTAGAAATACCAAGGAATTCAATACAAAGTATTAAGCATGAAAGAAATGTACATTGAATAAAAAAAAAAGTGCAGAAAACAAGAAGAAACACGGGTATAGAAAGTGAACAATTTTAGGGTTTAATTGGAAACTCAAATCTGTTTGAAATAGAGCTACTTCAATTAGACAATTCCATAGCTATTTGGGGCTATTTGGATTTTAGATTGATCTATTGCATGTACTAATACCAATTAATTCACCAAACTTGTAAAACTCGAACTCAAAATCATTCAAAAATCAAATCAAATCAAATGAACCTGCCCCATCCAATTTTCAAATCAAGTTAAACTCTCTAATTACCAATTCCCAACTTGAATGTGAACTCGTCGAACCGCAAACTATGAACCTAAGATCTATACCATCACACATCACTTGATGGTGTAAAAACACATAAGATTCAATTCAAAACAACTGGAAGATGATGACATTTCCTTAAATCATTGAATTTTGACAAGAAGAAGCATTCATACAAAACAAGATAACTTGATCAGAACAAATGAAGCACCAACCACGGATCTGGTAAGATGTGCCCAAAACAGTAAGTGAATTGGATACCCTTTCGGTGTTCATAAATTCAATAAGAAGAAGTGGTTTCGGAGAGAGGAAAAAGAGGAAAACTAGGGTTTTTCTTTTCATCATCAGGAGGAGGAGGAGCACCACCTGACGGATGGATTTGGCGTTGGAGATTTGGTCTGGAGATGATAAATCAATGGTCGGAAGTTGCAGCTTTCCCGCCATTTTCACTTTCCACTCTACAATCCCTCTGCTTCGTCGGAAGTCGTCGTTTCGTTTGATCACAATCTTTTGACTTTGGAAATTATTCTTTATCTTTGCACACCTTGAGAGCTGATAATTCCACACTTTTTTTTCCACGCCCCCTTAATTTAAGATTAAGAGGAATTTACGAGTAAAATCCCCGTAGGACTGCATATGTACCAACAGGACTTAGTTCTATGTTCGATACGGGAGAGATCCTCATATGGACTTTTTTTCTTTTTCTTTTTTTTTTTTGTCATTTTGCGATATGGTCGATATCGACCATGTAACTAAATCAGTTACATGGTCGATATCGACCATATAACTGAAAGGCATTTTTTCCTGCATGGTCGATATCGACCATATAACTGAAAGACATTTTTCCATCGACCATTCTGCGGGAACCCAAATAAAAATTGGGTTTTTCAAGATGGAGAAAAGGGAAGGGGAGGAGGAGGAAGACGGTCCCTTCTTCCTCATCGCCATTGTTCATGAATCGAAACCGTTATTCTTCCTCCTCCTCCTCCCCTCCCCTCTTCTCCCTCATCCTACGGAACATCCTCAAAATGCTCAAGATTTCATTAGACTCGCGCTTTGCTTTTCCTTTGTCACGCCCCATCCTTCACACATGCATGATATTGTCCGCTTTGGCTCACGGGCCTCACGGTTTTACTTCTGATGGACCTCAACCTATCAAAAGGCATCATGTAAGGTAAGGGTGTAAGCTCTACATATAACGTCATTCATTTTCCTCTCTATAATCGATGTGGGACTCCGGCGACTCCGAGGCGTCATATTCCACCCCCTTAGAGCTGTACGTCCTTCCTTGTAGCCTGTCAGCCCTCTTGGCCCGCCCACATGGAGACCCACCCACTTGCATCAGGCCACGGCAGGGGACCCACACTCGAACTAGTCAACAATCGGCTCTAAGGACAAGAATTTTAAATTAGTCCTAAATTACACTCCTCGGATCCAGTTATTTCTCTAATCGGGTTCGAGGAACGTGTCCTGACACAAGACGCTTTTTATCTATAGCTAATTGGTCAAAGATCTTCATAATCTGATTAACTCCTTTCCTATCTTCAACAGCATACTCCAGTATTTGGGCAGAAGTGCCCATTCGGCCAAAGGCATCAATGATAGAATTATAAGTAACAACATTTGGCCGAATTCCCAGCTCCGTCATCTGACCAAGCACCGAGAAGGTCAGAGATAGCAAATTCCACTAACCCATTCCTGCACAGTGCATCAAAATCAATGCACTGTACAAAACAACATCCACCTTCAGCCCCCTCCGCTGAAACTCAGTAAATATCTCCATCGCCTCTCTATAGAAGCCCCCTTTCAAGTATACATCAATCAAGGTCGAATAAGTTAACACATTCGGATGAACAGACCCCCTTTTCATCTCTTTAAACAAGTACCTCACCCTATCATACCTCCCTTGTTTCCCATACCGGCCCTAAAGGGCATTATAGGTGACAACATCCTTTGCAATACCATAATTTTCCATCTCTTCGCAAACACTCAAAGCTTCTTCAAACTGCCCAAGCCTTGTGTAAGAAGAGAGCAATGTGTTATATGTTACTCTATCCAAAAAAATCCCCAATTGCTTCATCTTCTCAAATAGATGTAACGCCCTATCTATTCTACCCGACTTGGCAAAACCATCAATCAAGAGATACATGACACAATGGCGATGAGGAAGAAGGGACCGTGAAAGGACCCATCCCCTCTTCTTCCTCCTCCTCCCCTCCCCTCTTCTCCATCTTGAAAAACCCAATTTTTATTTGGGTTCCCGCAGAATGGTTGATATCGACTATAAAAGTGGTCGATATTGACCATTCGCTAAACGACAAAAAAAAAAAAAAAAAAAATACAAAAACGCTCATTGAGGACTTTATCCATAAATACGATGTATTTGCGACCTCAACAGTGGTATGGAGTCCTATGGGGACCTATGCCTTAAATTCCTCTAAGATTAATATACCCTGATGTAAAATTACCAAAAGGACACTAGTCACAGTTTCGTAATTTTGGGGAGTCAAAGAAAACCGAAATACAATCTAACCAAACCAAACCGAACCGAATTGTGAAACATGGTTACGGCTATTGAAATCGGAAAACCTTGCTTCACGGTTAAGTTACGGTTTTTGTCTCAACTCATAGTTATTAACTAAACCGAACCGTTAATCGTGGTTCGGTTAACCGTGTTCCCAAAAAATTCAACCCGAACCCGACCAATTAATTTAACGGGTTACACGACCCAACCCGTTTACCTGTTAAGTAATTAAGTCATTTCGAAAATTAAAAAAATTCTTACAAAAATATATATAAACCACACGAAACTGTAAGTGAGGATCTCGAGTGGATCCCACCTAAAACCCCATTATAAAATAATAAATTTCAATTCCTTCTTTATGAATATAAATTAATTCTACCTACACTTAGGGACTACAAAAATTTTAACGGGCTAAGCGAGTTGTTAACGGGTTATTGATTTAATTCGTACGGGTTTGACCCGTTGACGACTCGAACCCATCAAGAGCCTACCCAAACCCGTTAATATCGTTTGATTTCGTGTTGTGCTAACGACTCGTGTGGCATTTTAACACCCTTAATTGCTCATGATATTTGTACTAAGGGCAATTTGGGGGTTTTAAAAATAAACCAGAGGAAATTGGCTGTCCACTCCGCATCTAATTTGGTTGGATGTCATGAAATCTCAATCCTTTGGACTGGATTATTCCCTCTGGCGCCAAAGAGAAGCCGGGTAAAATTCATATGGCCCCTAGGGGGTTGTAGCACAAGTGGACTTAACCTTTGATTTATACCAAGACCTCTAACTCTAGAAGAGGGAGGAACCGTAGTACTGACCACTCAGCCAACCCCTTGGGGTTTAAGATGTCGTGAATTGAAATCTATTTGAAAAAACTTAAAAAAAAAAAAGTCACGTTTTGGAATGTAATTCTAATTTTGTCGTGTTTTGAAATCAGTCGTAAACTTTTCCTTCGGAACATCACTTATATAAAAAGGGAAAATTTCAAATATGACCTTAAGTTTTTGCCTTATTTCAAAAAAGGACACATGCTTTGAAACTTTTCAAATTAGTCCCTAAAATTTCTAGTAAATACTCAATTAAGGACATCCGGCTATTTAAATGTATTTTCTAGTGACTTTTCCCTCAATATTTTGAAAATACCCAAATTACCTTTCATTTAAAGCCATGACATGGTTTCGGAAGCTACTACATACAACCAATCGCTGTGAAAATATTGGGTGTCCTTAATCACCGTGAGGACACCGCGCGAGAGAAATGAGGAGAATATAGAGGAAGTGAATGAGAGCTTTATTACAATGAATGGTAATTTGGGTATTTAAAAAATAGAAAAAAATTTGCAGAAAAATAACTTTAAATAGATGAATGTTTTTAATTGAAAACTTCCTAAAAAAATTAGGGACTAATTTGAAAACTTTTAAAACTTATGTCCTTTTTTAAAATAAGGCCGAAACGTACGGACCTTTTTAAAAATCTCCCTATATAAAATGTGAAATCCTTCACATTCACATTTTAGGTACTATCTTATAATTATCCCAACACACAAAAAAAAAAAAAAAAAAAAAAAGAAAAAGAAGAAAAAAAGTCATCTTGTGGTTTCAAAGTTTCCTGAAAGAGAGAAAAGAGAACCCCACGGAGCAAGAAACCTCCCAAGTATCGGAATCATTACTTGCGTAAAGAGAAAGAAGACGATCGGACTTGTCTCTGTATCTTCGGAACCTGAGAAAATCAGGACTTTTCCCATCGATTCTGCCACGAGTTGGCTTTGATTCGATGATTAGAGCCCTACGGGTTCTCTTTTTTTGTCCCAATTTGGAGCAAATTAGTGAAGAAGACACAAATTCGAGTTCTTCTGAGGTGATTGGGGGGTTTTAGATGCATAGAGGGCGAGTTATGAGGAGAAAGAAGAGATTCATGCTTCTTTTCTTAGATTTTGACATCTATCGGTGATTTCGTTGATTGGGTGTTTTAAAAATCGTGTCTTTTGAAGATTTTTGGGGGCATTTGAAGTATTGTTCCTTCGGAGGCATTCGAGATTGGTTGTGATCAGTAAATTGAATTGAAAAGGGCATGTACATTGAGGAATTTAAGGAGGGAGGATTGGAGGGAGAAGAACAGGAAGAACCCTTTGTGCATGTTTATCGCAATGGGATGAGACGGCTGAATGCAAAAAGGGTTTTGGTTGGAGTTGGGGCGCGTGTTCTTTTCTATCCAACTCTCCTGTATAATGTTGTCAGGAACAAGATCCAATCAGAATTTCGTTGGTGGGATGAAGTTGACAAGGTATATTTCCTTGCAGCTTTTATTGAATCTGGTCATCTGTAAAAATGCTGTATATTCATGTATACTGATGTAAGGTAGTAATTCTATTGTTTTACCTCTTTGGTGCCCTTTTACTCTAGTGCAGTTATTTGGCTTGAGGAGTTGAAAGAACTGCCATTTGAAGAACCCATATGCTCAGTTCAGTAATGATGTAACATAATTGGGTTACTGACATGTTGTTAGTTTGATCTACCTCTTTGGTTATGTGTTATTTGAACCAAACATGACAAAATGCTTGATTTGGGCGGGGTAGGCATTATCCCTGCTTAGTTTTCTAAGTGAATCATGCTTTCTATATGGACATGGGTGGGCCTTACTCAACGTTCCTAGTCATGAGAACAATCTTCCATATGTAGCTTCTTGAATTTCTTTAGCTAACCATTTCTACCAAAACCCCAAGGCGTTAGTAGAGGCAGCGGAAATACTTTTCAATATTCCCCCTTGGGTGGAGCCCACTCCTCAATACTCCCCCTCAGGTGGAACCCGGCCGGTGCACTTTTGGCGACACATTTTTTTTTTTTTTTTGCTCCGAATCGTTCCTCCTGAGATTCGAACTCACGACCAGTTGGCTCTGATACCATCTTGAATTTCTTTAGCTAACCATTCCTACAAAAACCTCAAGGCGTTAGTATAGCTGTCTTTTCTTGCTTGGAAGTTTTGTTTATGCTGTTGCAAGACTAGGTGGGTTTTCTTGGTTGGGGTGGAATACCTGGAAAACATGCAGTGTTTGTTTGACATATGCAGCATGAGGAAATGAAAAAAGAAGGTTGTTGGTGACTTGAATGGATGACCTTATAAGTAATAAGACTGTGCTGCATTCTGCTAGTTAGCTGTTATCATGCTGTGTTAATCAATATTCTTTTTTGATGCTTTCCTTTCTTCCTGAATCTCGTTTATTCAAATTATTTGTTCTCTTCTTATAGCTATCATTTTGTTTTAACCCCATCAATAAAGCGACCCTTGTGCAGTAAATTTTTATTGATTGTGATGTTTCGAAATCCAATCAATGGGTTCCATGCCCAATTCTGTGACTTGTTCATTACATATCATGTTTTCCTCCCATGTGGAGTGGGTCTTTTTTTGTCCATCTATTTTGCATGTTGCACTAACACATCCTAATTCAGTTTGTGCTGCTAGGTGGGTTCATGGAGTGATCACTTTAAATGAGCCATATGAGACCCTGGTCCCTACATCACTATATCATGTAAGCATCTCAAATTTCTAACTATTAGCTTCTCAACATGATTGAACTCCAGCGTTGATCAATTTGCATCTATCTTGTTCTAATTGCACTTCAAAAGATGTGTCCTTATACGAATTGCGAATAGCAAATGATTCTGCATATTGTTTACCTTAGAATATGTACAAAGAAAGTTTTGGGTGTTGCATCATTTTCATAGCTTTTAGGAATTTGTTTCAGGTTTGCAAATTATAAATCTTTACTGGTTTTTAACGGTCATGGGAAAATTATACGCTTTGCTTCATGTGCTGCATTACAAGATTTGAATGTTTTTATAAGTGTCTGTTAAATCTTATGACTCTCCAAGTGTTTTGGAAACGCCAACACAATAAACAGATTAATAAAACTAGTGGTTTGGTTGAACCACTGCAAACCCATTTTACACACACAAACACACACGCACGGTTTGTATTTCAAATTTCCTGTTTCAAACTGCACCCAATGTTTTAAAACTCTTCCAAATCTGAGCTGACTCGGCTGAGTCCACTCGAACTTAGTTATGGAAGGGACTCGGTTGGAAGGGACTCGGCAGATGCGCACAAATGGGTTTGCAAACCCTATTTTCATTTGGGGCTTGGGATTGGGGTTGGGTTTGGGTGACTGGAGGAGTGGGGAGGTGGTGAAGTCATGAGGGAGGTGGCTGGTGAGGCCATGAGGGAGGTGGAGGTGGATGTGGTAGTGGTGGGGAGAGGAGCAGATGGTGACTATGGTGGTGGGAAGAGGAGGAGATGATGTTTAAGGAAGAGGGAGGGAGGAGAGAGGGAAAGGAGAGGATAATCCAGGTGGAGCACGGTGGGGGTAGAGGGACGTTGGGGTTAGGTGATGGAGGAGAGGTACGTGGTGAGGCATGAGGGAGGTGAATGGTGAGACCGTGAGGCAAGTGGAGTTGGAATGTTGCGGTGGTGGGGAAAGGAGGGACACTGTTGGAGGAAGAGAGGGGAGGAAGGGAGGGGGAAGATGAAAAGAAGGGAGGAGGAGCTAAGGATCAAAATAGCGGTTGCGGTAGGCATAGTGGCCGGTGGCCAAAATTCTACGTAGCGGGCGATACATAGCGGTGTGAATTGAAAATCTGTCAGAAGATTTTGAAAAAATATCCAAGAACTCCAATATATTGGAAAATATTTGAACTTAATGCCTTTTCCTATAATAACTAAGATAGGGGTATGTAGCGGTCCCTTTAGTGCATAGAAGTTCTACGTGACAATTTCATGAACACAGATCCTTGAGAGCCATGGTTGTTGAAAACAATACTTAGAATATACTGTCCTGTGTTTATTTGAGAGAAGTCACAACTATATATAGGTATTACATCAAGAGGTATTCTAGTTCTAAGAGAACTACAATCATTCATCTAGAGATAGGAAAGCTTATTAAACAACTAACTAAGATAGGAAAGCTTATTAAACAACTAGCTAAGATAGGAAAGCTACTAAAATATATAACATGTAATGTATAATTCTGTCAACACATCTCTCCACGTGAGATATAGCTAAACATTCATGGGCCTTGGGTCTGTGTAACACCCCCCCTCAAATTGATGCGGGAGAATCAACAAGCATCAATTTGCTAACCAAGAACTGATGACGTGGTCGTGGAAGGCCTTTAGTAAGAATATCAGCAAGTTGAAGCTCGGTGGAGACATGCGGAAGATTAATGACACCGCGCTTAAATTCGTCACGGATAAAGTGACAGTCAACCTCGATGTGCTTAGTGCGTTCATGAAAAACCGGATTTTCAGTAATCCGAATAGCACTTGTATTATCCGCATAGAGAGGGGTAGCACCGTCCGATGGAAAACCAATGTCGGAAAGGAGTCCGCATAGCCAAAGAATTTCGGAACACGCAGCAGACATGGCTCGGTACTCAGCCTCGGTAGAAGATTTGGAAACTTTTTCATGTTTCTTGCATTTCCAAGAAATCAGACTACTACCCAAAAACATGCACCATCCTGTTGTCGATCTACGAGTATCCGGACACCCAGCCCAGTCAGCATCGGAATAAGCTTTGAGAGATAGAGGATTGTGTGATGGAAAAAACAACCCGCGAGTTGGTGTCCGAATAAGGTACCGAATGATGCGGCGAACAGCAGCCAGATGAAGATGACGAGGAGCAGTCATGAACTGACTCATGAGGTTGACCGCATAGGAAATATCCGGGCGAGTGATCGTGAGGTAGATCAAGCTACCAACTAACTGGCGATATGTGGTAGGATCTGGAAGAAGGTCACCCTCCTCTTTTCTGAGTTTGACATTCAGTTCAACTGGGGTATCCACCGGAGCGGAAGCAGTAAGACCAGCCAAGGCAATGAGATCAACAGTGTATTTGTGCTGATTGAGAACGATACCGTGAGGTGATTGATGAGCTTCAAGACCAAGGAAATAGTGTAGGGGGCCGAGATCCTTCATGTGAAATGTCTCCCGAAGAGACGCTTGGAGCTTCTGAATCATATTGGCATTAGGACCAGTAATGACAATGTCATCAACATAGACAAGGAGTACAGTGATCCCGGATGGAGCATGATGTAAAAACATAGAAGGATCATACGGGCTTGGATGAAAATCCAAGTGGAGGAGAGCAGCTTGAAATTTCTCAAACCAGGCACGAGGAGCTTGTTTCAGACCATAGAGGGAGCGACGAAGTTTGGCAACCATACCGTTCCTAGAGGAGCAGCCCTGAGGTAGACGCATATAAACATCTTCTTTGAGATCACCATGGAGAAACGCATTTTTAACATCCATTTGATAGAGAGGCCAAGACTGAGAGGCAGCAACAGCAAGAATAGTGCGGACGGTGGTCATCTTGGCAACCGGAGCAAAAGTTTCATCATAATCAATGCCATATTCCTGCCGATTTCCAAGAGCGACAAGACGCGCCTTATATCGATCTAACGTGCCATCAGAGTTTAACTTAGAGAAAAAACCCACTTACAGCCAATAGGTTTGACACCCACAGGAGATGGGACAATGTCCCACGTATGATTTTGCGCTAAAGCATTCAATTCATCTTGCATAGCCTTGTTCCAACATGGATCCTGCACAGCCTGAGAATAGGATTGGGGAATGAAAGAGGAAGACAATGTGGCCATTAAGGAAGTATGGGAGAACCCATAACGGGCTGGTGGGACCGAAATGCGAGTGGAGCGACGCAGTGAAGGATGTCCAGAGGGATCAGGTGCCGGTTGTGGACCGGGTGCCGGAGGAAGATCAGGAGGGGGATCCCTGGTAGGCGCTGCGCTATTCCTTCTGTGATACACAAATTTAGGGTTAAATCGAACAACTGATGAGTCGTCAGAAAAACCAGGTAATGACACAAAAGAGGAGTCATTAGGAGGATCAATGTGTTTTTGAAAAAAATACTGATGTTCAAAGAAAACGACATTCCTAGAGGTACGTAAACGACGAATGTGAGGATCATAACAAAGGAACCCTTTCTGGAAGGGAGCATAACCTAAGAACACACACTGAGCGGATTGTGCCGTTAGTTTTGTCCTCTTAGAGGGAGGCAAGTGCACAAAACAAACGGAGCCAAAAACATGCAGATCATCATAAGATGGAGAGGTCTTGTACAATCGGTAATATGGGCTTTGATTCTCAATGGAGGTTGAGGGCAGACGATTGATAAGATGAGCTGCCGTAGCCAGTGCCTCAACCCAAAAACGAGTAGGAACCGATGATTCCAGAAGAAGGGAACGAGTGACATCAAGGAGATGTCTATTTTTCCATTCAGCGATTCCATTCTGCTGGGGAGTATAAGGACAAGTTCTTTGAGAGATAATGCCTTTGTTTTGCAAAAACCGTTGAAAATCGGAAGACACATATTCCCCACCAGAATCAGATCGCAAGATTTTAATGCAGGTGGAAAATTGATTCTCAACATAAGCTAAAAAAAATTTAAAAACATTAAAAACATCAGATTTGGAATGCAGGAAGTAGACCCATGTGAACCGACTGAAATCATCAATAAAAGTCACAAAATATTTATAGTGAGCGTGGGAAAGAGCTGGAGCAATTCCCTATACATCACTGTGAACTAAATCAAAACACTGAGAGGTGTGTGAAGTGAAATGAGGAAACGGAAGAGTTTTGCTCTTTCCCATTTTACAAGTAGCACAATCAAAAGGCACACAAGAAGATAAACCAAGAGATTTATTTAATAAACCAGAATTTAACATAAGGGACAAAGCCTTGGAATTAGGATGTCCGAGTCTATTGTGCCACAACTGGCAATTATCTTTAAGAGAAAAACAAAACACATTATTGTCAAATTGATTCCTAGAAATTTTAGAAAAATCCAGCGGAAACAAGCGTCCACACTTAGGCCCCCTCGTGATCTCCTTCCCGGACATCTGGTCCTGCACAACACAACCAGAAGAAGAAAAGGAGATGTTATAATTATTTTCAACAAGTTGCCCGACTGATAATAGGTTGGAAGTTAAATTAGGACATAGATAAACATTTCTCAATGGGATGGGACCAGGGATATCTCCGATAGCAGTAATAGGAACATGTCCGCCGTCAGCGGTTTGTATTTGAAAATGGCCATTGTAACTTGTCATATTGGAGAAAGGGGTGTGAGAATACGTCATATGATTAGATGCCCCTGAATCAAAGAACCAAGTAGAAGATGAAGGTGACTTACCTGAGAGACCAAAGGCAGATAGGGCATTGATAATCATTTGTTGAACCAATTCAGGAGTGAGAGAGGATGAGGGCCCAGGCTGTGAGGTTGCAGATGTAGGAACAGGCATAACCAAAGAAGCCACATACGCATGCGGAGTCTGAGACTGTGGATTTTGATACTGCGGAGCCGGATACTGTGGAGTCTGATATTGCGTCGACGGACGTGGTGGACGGCGGCGACATTCAGAGATGATATGTCCCGACTTTTTACAGTAACTGCAGACTTTCTGTTTACATTGAGATGCAATATGCCCAAATTTCTGACAACTGTAGCATTGGGTTTTGCTCAAGTCTCGAGGCGGAGGCTGAAAAGTTTTATTTGCCGAGAACGCGACTGAATAGGTTTCAGTCTTTTGTTGAGTAATATGAGCCGAGGTCGTAAGGCGCTGTTCTTCGCGTAAGAGTTCATTCAAGCAAACAACCAAGGAAGGTAGAGGCGTCCGATTCATCAGGGCAGATCGGACATTTTCATATTCAGTCCGTAATTTCATCAAAAACTGATCCCGCTGACTAAAGGCCTGAAGATCGCGAATGACGATCAAAACATTTGCAGCCACGCCTGCATACTTAATACTATCGTATTCCGACCATGGTGTCTGGAATCCCGAATAGTAGTCTTGTATCGATAAGGTCCCTTGTGCATATTCAGCAATCGCACATTCAAGGTGAAATTGACGTGCGGAGTTATCTTGGTGGTACACTTGTTGCAGATACCCCCACATGTCTTTAGAAGTGGGGTAGTTTTTAGGTTCATGATCAGATGAGGCTCAACGGATCCCAGAATCCAGGTTTTGATTTTGGCATCTTTAGTATGCCAAGAGGAGATCTTCTTCTCATCCTCTATAGGTATAGGGTCCGAACCAGAAATATATCCCCATAATTCTTTAGCTTCAAGGTATATTTGGAACTGAAAAGACCAAGCAGGGTAGTTCTTTCCCGTGAATCGGATCAAGGTAACCTCAGATTTTTCCATTGCAAATGATGTTGGCCAAAAGAGATGATTTAATAGTGATAAGACTGAGCAATCAGTGAAGAGAAACTATGTAAAACCAAAAACAGCACAAATATTTGTGCACAACAGGCCCTGTCAAGAGAAAACAACAGCAGTAGTTGCACGTACTGAACACAGCAGCGAGTAGCAAACTAGTAAGTAGCAGAAATCCAGGCAGAAAGCAGAAAACAATGCAGAAATAGAGCCAGAAACTGTTCCCAGAACAGTCGTGTGAGGCAGCACCTCAAAATAGCCCAGAATAGTGCCCGACGACCATGCACAGACCTTGGGTTTTGTTCGTGGGACCCACCAGATGATCTTAGGACAGATCAGAGGGAAGGGATGAGATGAGATGAAAAATCCGCAACTGATGGAAGAAGAAATCCTCAAAAAGGATCAAGATTTGAGAATCTAGACGGCTGAGATTGAATCTTATGGAGAAAATTGAAAAACCCTAGAATTGAGTAGATGGCCTACCTCTGATGTTCATAAAATCTTGAAAAAATCACCATAAAGTTGGATAATTCTAGTCGACCATGGTAGAAGGGTTTTGCAGAGGAGCTGATGACGATCTGAAGTGGGCCACGTCTTGATCTGAGAGGATCTGTGATGATCAGGAATGATCAACGATGATCTCTTATCGCCTTGATACTATGTAAAATCAAAAACAAGGTTTTCATGAACTTCACTCTGATACCATGACAATTTCATGAACACAGATCCTTGAGAGCCATGGTTGTTGAAAACAATACTTAGAATATACTGTCCTGTGTTTATTTGAGAGAAGTTACAACTATATATAGGTATTACATCAAGAGGTATTCTAGTTCTAAGAGAACTACAATCATTCATCTAGAGATAGGAAAGCTTATTAAACAACTAACTAAGATAGGAAAGCTTATTAAACAACTAGCTAAGATAGGAAAGCTACTAAAATATAACATGTAATGTACAATTCTGTCAACACATCTCTCCACGTGAGATATAGCTAAACATTCATGGGCCTTGGGCCTTGGGTCTGTGTAACACTACGTAGTTGAGTGATTATATACTAAGAGTATTGATCTAATTTTTCCCATGTATTTATGTTAGTTAGCTATACTAAGTCATGCATTTCTAAATTCATAATTCAAATAAGTAATTTAGCACAATTGTGCATAACAAAGGATACATAAATTGTAAAGTAATGCTTAAAAAAAGTTTAAAGTTCAAACCAAATAACTAATTAAGTTTTATCAAAACAAACAATGTAATTTTGTTGAGAGTAGAGAAAAGAACACCTCTAATGAAGGGAATGTCTGTTAGGACATTACCTGGAGAAGAGCCCTTGAGAGGAACTCTCTGCATCGACTTCAATTTGGCGAGATCTTATGTGTTTTGGTGTTCTTTTTAAGTATAGAAGGGTAGAAGAGTTGCATAGAAGTGTTATTTGAAGAGAAGAAAGAAAGAAATAAGCCTTACTATGTATTTTAAAAAATCTTGAAAAGTAGCTATCAACATCGAATTGCAGCAGCCGCTACAAATGAGAGCAGCGCTAAATTCAATTTTGCATAGTGGTCTGGGCCCCTACGCCAGGTAGGATAGTGGCTGCTATTTTGATCGATGGGTGGAGCTCGGTGGGGTGGAGGGAGGAGGAGATGGTGGTGGAGGAAGAGAGGAGAAAGGGGAAGGAGAGGAGAAAGAAGCGGAGTTGGTCGGGGGGACTCTGTCTGACTTGGCCGAGGGGGTCTAGATTGGCCCCAAGTCCACTTTTCAAAACACTGACTAGACACTCCTTGCTTCCAAGGCATTGCAGGTAATTCAAATTTCTAATCAGGCTGATTACATCTTACAGAAGGCTGACTTCCATGCTTTTGATGTTTCAACTGGCTTATAGGTGTTAGTTCCTAGCCTATGTGACACGTATTTTAGTGGGCTCATGCAATTTGTTTACGTGTGTGGAGCTTCATGCTATCAGGCCTTTGTGCTGCTTTTGTGTGTCCCCTTCCTTCTGGGCTATATTTGTTATAGGGCTGATTGTTGCTGGCTTGTTGCTGCTGCTTCTTTTTCTTTTCTTTTTTTTTGTTTTTTTTTATTGGTAACTTGTCTGGGACTTGGAAAAAAAAAACCTGAAAAAGGAGAAAAAAAGCCACCACTCCAAAAGGATAGCAACAAAAAGGAAAAAATGCCATGAGAAGATGACAACAAAAAAATAAATAGAGGACCAGGGCTAAGAATTGGCTACTTCTCTCCAGTTGTGTGAGATGGAGTCAATGGAAAGACCCCAGAACTCGGAAAGGACATTGTTGCTTCTGTTTTTGTTTTATCTCTTCAGGCTTTGTCCCATTTAGATGGTTAATTGAACTTATTTTCCAAAGAAACTAGTGGTTTTGTTTCATCATCCAAAGAAACTGATGGTTTTGGTTGAATCCTTTTCCACCTGGACTCTTTGGTTTCCACAAGTCTGTAGGATCATCAATACGGGTGAATGTGGGTGATTAGGTACCTGTGAATTGTGATGAAACACGTGGAGTGTGGGAAGACAAATTGAGGTATGATGTTGTGGTTGCCTCCAGCCAGAGATGAACTAGGTTTTGAAGTTGTTGGTGAAGTTTGGATGTGTGCAACCTAAGCTCATTGATTCCCACAAATCGGGGCAATGGAGAGAGGTGGTTCAGTGCTGATGAATCAATTAGGGCCTTTAACGTAGGTGAGTAGGAGACATAAGCGAGAGGTGAGATGTTGGGCCTGCCTCCAGCCAGAGATTCACTAGATTTTTGAAGTTATGTGAAGGTTGAATCATGTGCCACCTGGCCTTATTGTTCCCTACAAATCAGGCAAAAGAGAGAGGCGGGCAAGTGACCACGAACCAATTAGGGGCCTTAATGTAGGTGAAAGTAGTTCAAGGGTTACCTGTGGTAAAACCAGTGTGCAGCAGAGAGGACATTATTGACGGAATTGGGAGAGATATAGGTGAGAGATGCGATGATGTGGTTGCGGTAAGCTAGAGAAATGCTTGGGTGGTGAAGTATTAGAGCGAAAGCAAAGAAATGCAGTGGAAAGGCAGAGAGTTTGCAAGAGTAGTAATTATACAGGAGTTAGATAAGAGCATGGAGTGTTTTGGTGAAAGCAAACACCAACTTGGACGCATACAAGAGACTTACACTGATGTTTTGCTATATTATGTGTCGTAGTGTGTATCTCATGAGGTTTGCATTCAACGTGTTACTGGTTAACCTCGGGCAGTATCAGTTTATGCGTGAGAGGAGGCTTCCACTTCAACCTGCTGACATAATGTTCACCAATGAAAATGTGCATGCATATTGTTTGAGCCTTTGGGAATCTTTTACTCATCTCTCTTTCTATACCTGTAGTGTTTGAGGTAGAGATTAGCTTGTAGTTGTTACATACTCTTGTGGGGGTTTCTGCACCGTTTTTCCACAGGTCCTGATCAATTTTATATCATTGTCTTTAAGAAGACAAAATGTGAGTCTATGCAGTCACTTCTTTTACACATTGTATTTAAAAAATGTATGTAGTGTGTACTCTTTTCCAGTTTCTGTTTGTGGTGAACTAATGTCTTATTCCTTCCTTTCATGCAGTCTCATGGCATTGATCATTTGGTGATCCCTACAAGAGATTATCTTTTTGCTCCCTCATATGGAGACATACACCAAGCTGTAGAATTTATTCACAGTAAGTGTTCTCAAATTGTGTGCTGGGACCAGTTCTGTAATCACTGTTCTGCACTTGATGTGATTCTGTTTTTATTTATTATTCTATGAACTAGCCTTTAAAATTTTTTAAGTCTTTCGATCACACTGCTGGAACGTAACTTTGTCAAGTGGTTTAATTTAATGATTTGACAAACATCAGAAGTGTCACCAATATTATTTTATTTTTTTGGGTGGAAATCTGCGTCTAGCTTGAACTGAAAAGAAAGAAAGAAAAAAAAAAAAAAACAAACTGGAGTCTCTTCAAAGAAGGGACTAAAGTTTCACAAACGAAAGGAGAATTTGGTAAAAGCAAATCTACTATAACTAAAACCATCTCAAAGTAGTTCTGAAATGACAAAGAAAATGCCAGGTAGA
Source organism: Umbellularia californica (assembly GCA_028538565.1). Taxonomy (NCBI): domain Eukaryota; kingdom Viridiplantae; phylum Streptophyta; class Magnoliopsida; order Laurales; family Lauraceae; genus Umbellularia; species Umbellularia californica. The sequence continues at coordinate 59,628,770 of JAPQWN010000007.1, forward strand.
GTATGGGCATGAGCTTGATTTCAACATGAGCATTTAAATGTATTTATGCCTGAGAATTTGCTCATTCTACATCAAGTAACCCTTTGCTATTCCTTTTTAGAATAAAGTTATATAGCATAGGAATCTAGTTACAGCTTGAGATTATCCTTACTTTGCACCATATTACTCTTTTTTACCCCTTTTCTATCGATATAGTTCCATTGGTAAAACTAGGCTAAAGCTGACTTCTTAAACTACTTTTCATGGACATCTGTCCGAGATTTCTGCTAATCTACTCTGTTGGTGCTAAGGACCTTTTTCAGTAGTTCTACGGTTGTGCATGACAACACTGGACTTAAAAGGTTAGGTTACCTTGCTGTTTGGTGTGGTGGTGGAGCAAAATTACTAATAGATCTGGACGTGAAAACATTTAGAAAGTGCAGATGCTTTGGCTCTACATTTTACGCGATATGCACATATTTGATTAAATAGGAATTCCTTTGTCAGGATCTTATACTCCCAACAGCATTTAATACCTGGCAAACAGGTCCCAAGGAGTTGCTGGTTTCTGCGATAAAGTCTTTAGAAGTATGTAGTATATGTTTTTAACTAAATAAGTTTCTTTTTACCAAAAACAAAAAAGAGAAAAACTAAATAAGTTTCTGTAATAAGTGTGCCATAGATGTTTCTAACTAAATAGTGTCTAATTTATTGATATTTAGAATATTCTATTGAGTTCTGCAGTAGGTGATTTAATTAAATTTCTTCAGATCTAGTTGTTAATTCTATGATGTGACTGCTTGACCAATTTCAACATCAATATTTAGATTGTAGAAATTTTAAATAGACCATCAGTAATTCATTTACCAGTGCATCTTACTAGTGATCTGTGTATATCGGGGCAGTGTGGGTAGGGGTCTGGCCCAAGCCTGAACCGGGCCCAGCCTGCTTTGAGCTGGGCTTTGAACCTTAGGTTTTAGACTTTTAGTAGTAGGCCCGGGCTTGGACCTAAAATCCAGGCCTGCTTAACATACAGGCCAGGGTTGGATTTGGTGTTAGAAAGCCCGAAGCCCAACCTAGCCCGAGTGAGAGAAAGTTTAAGCAAAAGCAGTGCATTTTTGTAAAAATGGGACTTGAACACATGGCGTCTTATACATGTACACATATCCCAACCAGCTAAGCTACAACTAGGGATGTTCATGGGCCTGGTTGGGCCGGGTTGAGGAATATCCGGGCCCAGTCCAACTTCTAAACAATAACCCCAAGCCCGGCCCAAACTCAACTCGGGCCATAACTAGCTGGCTCGAGCCCAGCCCACCTGAAGAATATTAAGCCTGAACATGACTCGGTTTACATTAGAATTTAAAAAAAGAGCTTCGTTGTTGTATTCTAAGCTATAGCTCAGCTGGTTTGGTTATGCTTGTGTTGTTGAGATGTCATGTCTTTGAATCTTGTGCCATAACTCTTTGGCTATTATTTTTATAGCGAGGCTGGGCTTAGGCCATCTACCACTGAATCCAAGCTCAGCCCATTTATTAAATGAGCTTAAATAAATAATCCAAGCCCGGACCAAACCGGGTTGAGCCAAGCTAGGGTTGGCCTGTTCCATGAACACCCCTAGCTACAACATGTGGGGGTGTACATGGACCGGGCTTGGGCCTTAAGGTTTTGTAATATGGCAAGGCTCAGGCCAATACTATTTTATGTGGGCTGGGCTCAGGCTCAGCACTTATGACCAGAGTCAGGACAGGGCCACACTTGGGCCTAAGGGTTAAAATTCGGGCTGGGCCTGGATATTTTTCTGCCCGGCCCAACCTGCCCCATGAACATCCCTAAGTGTGGGTAAAACCCTTTTCTCTTCCTTCTTTTTTCGTTATTTTAGTAAATAAACTACATTTCTTTGGATTTTTGGTATTGATAAAGCGCATAAATTAAAGTTTTTATGTTGTCATCATGAAGAGAATGCCTCGTGGAAAGACGACGTATGTTCACTGTAAAGCTGGTCGAGGGCGCAGCACAACCATAGTTCTCTGTTATCTGGTATGAAAAGCCTTTCTAAGAAGATATTTGACAATATAAATGAGAAGCAGGCATGTTATTGAACTGTTTTATTACAGGTTCACCACAAGCAAATGACCCCTCATGCAGCCTTTGAGTATGTGAGAATGATCAGACCAAGAGTGCTTTTAGCTGCTTCACAGTGGAAGGTTCTTATCTCTAACCATCCACAAATCTCATCCTTTTTTTATATATATATATATATATATTCTGTTTTTTCCCTATATGAACGTATGATTCTTCCTAACTTCCAGAATTCAGAATAATCTATAACATAAATGTGTACATTGGATAGCATATGAACATTATTATGCATACACATTAATAAATGCATGTAAGGAGAGGGAAATGTGTTTGTGTCATAGTTGTGAATTTCGTTTGGGACACCATTTTGGTTTGGTCTCCAAATGAAAATTTTCGGATGATTCAGAAATTTCGGTGAAACTTTTCGGGCTTATGTTTCAGATAAAATAGAAATTTAAATATATACATGTGGATGTAGAAATTTGATTCAGGATTTGTTTTAAGTGGAATTATTCTCCTTCTTCTTCCTTTTATGTTTGTTTGAAAAAGGGCCTAGGGTAGGGGTTGGGGCTTTTTAGAAGGAAAAAGAATCGCAGAAAGTTCTTTTTTAATTCATTTTGGGAGAATTTTCCGAATTCCCGAAATTGGCCGAAATTGACCAAAAAGTTGGACGAAAAGTTGTGCAGTACTGTTTCATTTTGGTATGTGGACCGAAACGAAAATTTTCAGAAATCCAAGACTCCAATGTATCTTTCTTGCTAACAATAACTGTGTTATGTTACTAACACTAGTTTATGTGATCTTAAATTCTTACCATTCGATTCTATCTTATCTCTTTTATATTTTTTATTTAAAGATTTCATCTATATTATTGAATAATCCTAAACTGCATTGACTGTTTCTGTTAAAAAATTTCAGGCCACTACCATAGTTGATTATCCTGAAATTCCTCTGATATCCTAAATATCTTGGCTGCAAATTTCAGGCTGTTGAAAACTACTATCATCTTGTTGTGATGAAGATGGGAAGGTCTAGCTACTTGGGATATCCAGTCATTAAAATACCAGCTTCTGTGGCCACCCAAACTCTCACATTTTTTGACGACAGTTCGGTTGTGGTCGTGACAGAATCTGACCTTAATGGGTACGATGGAAGCAACAAGTTTGGCATTGTTGGCAATGACATCTGGGCGGAGTTGGGCCTGGTTTACAGGGTGCAGTTTGCTGGAAAAGCTGCTCTTGCGAGGCTTTCATGCTTGTGGCTCCGCTGCCATGCAGGCCAGAAAGTGGGTGCTGAAATGCTAGGAAGGGACAGCTGCTCTGTGGAGGCTGATCAGTTGGGAGGTTTGGGTGTAGATATTGAGTGGAGAGGTGAACCAGTGAAAGCTTAATGGCAAGGCTGAGCAATGTGTTTTTATGATATGCTTTTTCTCTTGCTGTTCATGCTGTGGTAATAAAGGGAAGTTCTTTTTTATTTATTTTGTGCCAAAGGATGGACACACACATATCCAAATAGAGCCTAGAGATTGCAGGTGATTAGAATTGCAGGTAAACTTGAGTGCAGCCGAGTTCCAAGGATCCAAATAGGGCCTAGAGATGACAGAAAGATACTTCCAGAGTGTTTATACTGTTGAGGGTGTTTAATTTTGTTTGAAGATGCACTGGATGAGGATATCTGTAATTGGCCTCCCTTATTTCTTTGTTCTTTTTTTTTTTTTTTTTTTATGTCTTCAATTTAATGTTGATAAAAAAAAAAGTCACTGGGTGTCTCCCAATGTGTATAGATGTAAGTACAATAACAATTCTGCATTATAGCAAGAATAATGATCAGAATTATTTGAACTTGTGGCATATCTTTCCCTTTTTTACCCTGATGATTATGATGCATTTGTAATTGTTCTTGTGCACTTGATATAAGTCTACAACATCCATTCATCTAAAATCTAGTGTTTTTTGGAACAGAAATGAACCAATATATGGAAGCTTGCACCTGATATGTTCTTTGTGCTGCCCATCTTTATGTGATATAACTCAGTTATACCCATGTCTACCTATATTTGAGTAATTGTTGTAGTTTCACCCTGACCCAAGTAGCTCTATGCACTGTTGGATTGACCACGATAAATTATATAGTTTTATATCATGCATATGATCAATCCAATGGTCATATCTCTCTGGTTGGAGTGAAGTTTGGTCCAATCATATTAAGATGCTTTGATTTTGAACTCTTCATTGCGTCCGTATTTGTCATCTTCTTTTGTTTTCTTGCTAGATGGCCAGTAACATTGACTCAACTGCCTTCGTAACGCTGCAATGCTATAAATGAATCAATCTGAGATTAATATGACTCGAATCGAAATTTGTCTCAGGACCCATAGAAGCTCAAGTCATTCCAATGTTTTATGCACAAAACCAAATGCACTGCAATGCTCAATCCATTTTCATTCCACTAGGAAGGTTGGGTTCATATAGTCCATACTGGACTGCAAGGATATATGATTGGTTGGTTGCCTAATCAAGTGAAAAATCTTTTAATTATCAATTTTAAATTTATCAACATATGTTCAATGAAACAGTAGAGGTTATAAGTTCAAATTCTCGCAAATACAGCACAAAGCGTGTAATCTGAATATGTTATTTTTTTTTATAAAAAAAAAATCTAGTATTAAGTTCTTCACTTTCATGACATCATAATTATTTAATACAATTTTGTAAAAGAACTCTAAAAGTCAAGGAATCGTACAAAACTTGAAGTTAAAAAATGATGGGTTTAAATTAAAGTTGCACTTCTAATTTTAAATAAAAAAATTTAACTACCTAATGTTTTAGATTTACTTTGTCATCACAATTCTACTCTTTGATCAGTTCTTAAAAATCAGTCTGCTTGAACAATTTTTAATTGTAAGATGGTTGAACTAGAGTTAATATATGACTCACTTATATATAGGTGAACAGCTTTGGTTGAACCAGAGTTAATATATGCTGGTTGGGTTCAATCAGAATGGCCTGGCAAGTCTATTCCCATTTTATGAACATTTTGATCCATCTCTTTAGCAATCTTTTGCTTGTAATATGCAAAAAGGAAGAAGAAAGAAGAAAGAAGAAAGAAGAAAGAAGAAAGAAGAAATAAAAAATAAAGTAAGAGTGAAAAAATCCTCTTGGTATAGGGGAGTTGCGAGTTCAACAAATCATTTCATTATTGATTCATAATAGAAAATATTGAGGAAGATGATTACACTTGGTAGAAGGGGGAAAAATCATAAGAAAGTGTCACTTTTAGCATACATCCTTTTAACATGCACTAATTTACATGTAACACTTGAATTAACATTCAATACCAAAAAAAAAAAAAAATGCTGATCATATTTTGCATCCATCTTCATGTTCAAGCTACAATACTAGGTAGGATCCATGATAATGATTATTAAGTTGAATCCCCACATAATCATGGTAGATGGAAAATCTTCATCATCAACTTTACCTCTCTTTCTAGTACCATTGAAGCATAGCGGGCAGCTATCATAAAATAATAAGCACGCCTCTGCTAATTAATAAAAAACCCTGAACTCTGAATCCTAAATCTTGAGTCTTATAGACCATCAGAATTGTACTGAACATGTAAAGGTCTGACCAAATTGCCAGTTTGATGGTGCTATATTAGGGAAGACTCGCGTCTCTCCATCAGTAGTTGTGACCCTGAAGGAAAGTGATTGACCATTAAGGTATGCGTTAGATTGCCAATTGGCACCCCAATTCCTTGACATTGCAATCCATCCAGTATTTGAACCCTTGATAGATGCTGATTGAATTGACCCACAGCCTGCAACATTGCTTATGAGAACAAGCTCGAAGTAGGATCTCCCATTGACTGTGAACCTAACTCCGCCTTGCTTGTTGCATGGAACCCTGCAAGGAAGCCTCCAAATTAGTTGTCATAATTGTAAGCAACAACTTATCCTTATCTCATCTATCTAGGTTGGTTTAATACGTTGCATTCGAGAGAAGAGAAAAGGAAAAAAAATCTATCTATCCAATGTAAAACTTCTAAAACAATAAAAGAAAAACCATAGGACAGAAAAACGAGAGGAAAATGGATGACCTTTGAAACAACACTGGGACTATTCCACCCCTATAAATTGCTATCTGTTCCCAAGCAGGCTGTGCCATGTCGAAATGTTGGAGGGGCGGGTTGCACCACCCACCATCATTGTTGGGGAGGTCGAGATTGGGAGGGCAGAAGTTGGTAGCAGTAATAGTCACAGATTTTCCTTTCAAACACCATCTAGAGTCTGATTGGTAATCGCAAATTATACGAAAGCACTCTCCACATGATGCTCCATCGTTGAATAATGCAGTACTCAAAGCTGCAGTATTAGTAGCGTATCCAGTGGAGTACAAGTCACCATATCCACAAGCTCCACCTACAACAATTATTCATTCACATTCAGCCAAGTCGCACAGATTCGTAAACAGATTCAAAAAAAAAAAAAAGAAGAGAGAATATCACATAACCATACCCATGGTTCCAGAAGCATCACCGCCCCCATAAAATGTGGCATGACCCTTGGTCCATCCTGATGCGGAGAAGGCAAGTACTTCAATGGTATCAAGACAAAGTGCATACACCAACACAAACACAAAAGCAATAAAAGTTGCTGCCATATCTATCAGGAAAAATAAAAAACAGGAGATGAAGATGATGATGAAGATGGGATTGAAGAAGAAGGGACTGGAGGAGTTGTTCACATTCAATGCCTATCTAAAGAGGTCATAACCCCTCTTTAAATAGGAACTAGGCACAAACCTCACAAGCTAACATGTGGGGTTGCTGCAAGCAAAGAAACTTGCTGTTTTTTTAAAAGGATAAAAGTATGCAACCGACTCTTTTCTCTGCCAAAGTTCAGAGCCTATGCAATTATTCCCACGTTCTCATACTCACATGCATGTCTTAGAATAGAGACTTTATAAAGTGTCAAAACCATGGCCTGGATTTCTTTTATGATATATTCCTTGTTGCTATTTGAAGACATATTTCTTGAAATGCTACGTTTGTAGCTTTGTGGAATGGTTCCTTGTATATCTTATACTTTGTTACATGTGCTTCTCTTTTCCTCTATCTCAGCAAACCAGCTGCTAACTGTCGTGCACATGACTCCATTTCACATTTAATCAACTGGGCTCGGGGCTGCTTCTACCATCCATAGTTTTCCATTGTAGCTTGTGTGGGCATTCACCAGATTCCTTGTACTCACTCTCATGACATGAATAGGGGAGGAGTGCTCATAGGTTGGCTTAGCCCAAAAGTGACCTGAACCTGTACATAAAGTGGCTAGATTTTGGTCTGTTTTTTAGGCCTCTGTTCTGGGTTTGGACTTGATTTTGAAGCCCATGGGCTTGATCTGTCCAATAATGTTATACCCGAGAACTATATGGGCCGCTCTTAGAGTAGCTTCGGCCCGGTGGCCCTCCCATGAGTACCACTAGTTATGAAGTGAATTCAGCTGATTTTGTCATCATAGTAGTAGCAAATGACCCAGGTCAAGTCTTTGGGTTGCATTTGAGTGTAACGGTAAGGGCCCAACCCAAACCCAACCCATTTATTAATCTGGTTGGAAATGTCAACCCAAAACTCAAATCATCGGGTCAGGTTTCGTTTTGAGAATCATGTCTAGATCGAACTCAAACCCAACCCTATTATCAATTGGGTGGAGTGACAATTGGCGGGTCATGTTCCGGTTGGGTCTCTGGGTCGGGTCTGGAATCACCACTCTTCTCAACTATTTTTTTTTTTTTTTTTTTGTTTTTTGGTACCTTGTACACTACCCCACAATTGGATGATGAAAAAGAGTTCCAAATAAGACCAAACTTTCATAGATTGAACTGTGCACAGATTCAAATGATTAGGGTGGACTATGTCTATGAAGTACCTTTTCTATGTATATAATACAAGAAGCAGACACATGCAAGGCACATGATATGGCGTTTATATACTTGTTTCTCCACATGGGATTGGAGACAAACTAACCATTTGATAATTGAAATGGGCTTTTGCTTGTTTCATAGAAGAAAGAGAACTAGAAAATGCACCAACAGTGATAAATATAGGTTATGGGAAATGGTCGTTTTCTATTACATGGTCGAAACCGAATCTCTTGGTTTGTTGATCATATATGCAGATTGCAATATGATGTATTTTAATGTTCAGACCACCTTCTATCACATGGGTTTGATGCTCATTCACCCGGTTTTCAAGGGAAGATAATTGGCATTACAGCCGCAAAATCTGCTGTGCCAACTTCTGAATTATTAAAACCACACACATTTACAACAGAATTTACATGCCACATAGCATATAGTTTTAAAACTCAGTTTTCACTCACTGGGTCAGGGTGAGTCAACTCATGTGATAGGTCGTCGGGTAAGCGACTCGAATCGGTAGATCACCTAGTGGGGCAAGCTGAACAGGTCTGACTCAAATCTAAATGAGTAGCCCATTTCAACCTAGTGGTGCCTTTCTGGCTCAAGTGGAGTTTCCATATTTTGAAAAACTGGTGAAAACTAAGTGGGGCTATGTTGTGCCTAGGGATGGAAATGGGCTGTGTTTGCAGTTGTGTGGGGGATTTTCCATAATATTGAGATGAGCCATGGTTTAGGTAAAAGTACCAGCCAGACTTGCCCTGATCTTTGCTTCATGCAGCTCGGCAGCGGTGCCAACTTGTACCGAGCTCGAGCCAGCCTCGGTAAGAGTACCAGCTGAGCTCGTCTCGGCCTGCGCACCTCGGCAACAGCGCTAGGGCGCACCTATGACTGACCTCGATATCAGTACTGGGTGTCAATCAGTCATAAATATGCTACTTATGATAGTACAGCGGCGTTGCAGAGCGAACTGACATATATGGTATGCACCTGATAAGATGTTGATTTTATCTGGCAGTCACATCCGCAGCCATACAAGAAATCAAGGAATTGGCTGATAAGACTTCTATCTTCACCTACCCCCACTAAGAATACAACGTATGGGCTGATAGGACTTCTCTCTTCACCTACCTCCACTAAGGGTACGGTCCGATGGGACTTCCTGCTATATATATATGCATGGATAAGACCCATGGCAAGGTACGCACACGCATAAACCAATATCCATTGCTCTCCTCTCTTTTCCATTCACTCTTCCTTTGCTTAGTGATAGCACTAACTTAGGCATTGGAGTGCCTTCGGCTGGCTGCAGCCAGGGCCTCTGATCTTTGTTTCCTTCCTTCCCTTTCAGGTCTTCAGGCATTCAATCTTCCTCAAAAGAAACTAAACAGCAATAGCAATATTAAGAGTTTTATACTCGCCTAACCAAATCCGTAATATTTATGCACTAATAACAGTGTAGTTGGATATAGGCCTTAACTGGGCCATACATACCTGTACCCTTATGGGCATAGGTTATGAGACCCACCGGAACCCGAACTAGGGCTGCATTTCTCAACCCCGAGATGTACCCGATCTAGACCCGAACCAGTGTCATGATTTGTTACAAGATGTTAATTATTGTTATGTTTAATGATAATGATGTCCAATATTTTCTACGATAAATTGACAATGTGTTTAGGATGTTATTTACCAAAAAAGAAAAAAAAAAAAAACATATGAATATGATTATTGCATCCCCATGGATGCAGAGTTGAGCGCAAATTTTATTTGGGTCCATACTGTAGACCCGGGCTCAGATTTGGATCTGAATTTATAAAGGATGAAATTAAGGCCCATACCCGATTTTTCTGGGTTGTGTCCATCAGATATTGGGGAATCAAAATTTCTGTCTCATGTAGGAATTGGGCTTTCAGGCTGGATATATGTTGTAGGCCAAAAATTCAGGCTGGATGATTTCATAAACAAAATATCATGCCTGCAGCTTGTGTTGAGTTTTTGAGGCCACTACAGGGGATTAAGTGGAGCCTTTAGGTAGACCGTTTCAGACTCAGTCCATTTGGGTCCATAATATCACCTCCAGCCTCAACCCACAAGCCTATAACATTGGTTCATGCAATGCACATTAAAAAATGGACTGCTGAAATAAATAGAAGCCCAACGAGTTGACTATGATGACCTAAGGTCATTGATTAATTGGAGAGGATCTAAGGTAGGTGGCTTTTTGATCTATCCGTCAAAAGAAAATCAGAATGATTGAACTGAGCTACTACCTAACAATCTGAAGGATATGAATGAATGCTCATCAGATAAAAGGTGGCATTTCTATTATGATCCGGGCTTATCTATTTGCATTAAAATACATAGGAGTTGAATACATAAAATTCACACCATTATTAGTTAAACATGACGATCAAAGGTACATTTTCAAAGATAAGCAAAAATTTTCTTCCTTTTTTAAGGATCTTCTTTTTTTCTAAAGACCCAATATGTCAAAATCACAGGGAGTCCATCCCATCCCTTCACTCTTTTAGTGGGGACCACCACTTCAATCAATGGCATCATCACAAGGAAAAACTTCTTGAACTCTACCAACTTTTTTTTTTTTCCATTATTATTATATAAGCACATAGATTGAGTTTTATTTTCAAATACTCAACACTGTAATAACAAATGAGATGAGATGCATGGTCCATGTGCTAGAGTAATGTGTGGGATGAGGATCCCTCAACCAAAGAAAAGGAAGAAACTGGACTTTCTGTTTGGAGCTGACTACAATGATTTCCCTACCAATCATCAAAAGTGAGAAATACAATGCTTGGGGAACACTCAAAACTACTATTTTAGTGTCACCCAAAAATAAAAACCCTACTATTTCAGACTCTCAGTTCTTACTCAAAGGCATGTTTTAAGCCTTATTATTTTATTTGTTATTATGTCTGCTCCTTAGTTGTTGTTTTTTTTTATTGGTAACAGTGGTACATTTGCAAACACATGGACTCAATGATATTTTTAAGTATGCAGTTTTTCATGGTTTTTATGGGGAAAATGAAGCAACTAAATTAATATGAAAGGCTCAAAGAGTAGAGAATAAATTCTCAGTTTAAACTTGATCTTATTAAAGCTTTTACTATTTTTACCATGTTAATTTGATAATAGTGTGGTTTTCTCACATTTTTCTTGCAGCTTTCCAATCTTAATGGTTTTTTGAAACTATATCACCATCATCAAAGCCATCAACTATGTTAGGCTGGTTAAATGAATTATGTTTCTCCATTTCAATCTATCTGGAGTCAAATCCTCAATTAAGTTGCACTCCTTCATATCTGATTTTACTACCTTTGTCCACATCCTTTTTCGGCTTACCCCTTTGCCTTTGTGGGCCATCAACCTGTAAAGCCAAACTTCCTCTTACTAATGTTATTGTCGGCCTGCGTTAGACATGTCCAAACCATTTCGATCTAGTTTTTTCTAATTTTATGCTCTATTGGTCATACCCGTAAATGCTCTCGAAAGTACTTATTTCTAATTTTATCCTTCCTAGTTTTATTATATATCCACCTCAACATTCTTATCTTGTGAATATGTTCCCAGTTTTATTTGTGGATATGTTGCTTCTTGATTGACCTACATTCTCCCCATATGTTATAATTGGTCTAATCGTTGTCCTATAAAATCCTTCCTTCAATTTTATTGGCATTCGTCAATCACAAAGCACTCCATGAGTAAAGATTTACTTCAACCATCCAACTTTTATCCTTTGCTCGATATTTTCAACAATCTCTTAATCCTTACTAATTATCGTGTCAATGTAATAGAATGACGGTAGTTTAAGCTTTTTGTATATGCCCACTGAAGTTGTAGTCCATATATTTTGTATTTATATGGTATGTTTTAATTTTTTTAGATTCTAAAGCCTCCCGCCTTCTCTTGAAAGCTTTTGTAATATTATAAAGAAATTTTATGGTTTATAATATTCTTAAAATGGGTAATGTTTGTGACACTGCCGCGGTCTGTGGTGGGGAAATAAATTAAATTGATCGGAAAAATAGGATTTCAAAGAAATTTTTATGTTGTCTGTGACACCGCTGCAGTCTATGGTGGAGAAATAAACTAAATAGAGGGGTCATTTTATTAGGGGGAAATTACAAAATGGGGCATAACTTTATGGAAGATTTTAAGACCGGGCAAAATTAGAGCTACATTTCAAAATGAAACTTAAGTTTTCCAAGTAAATTTCAATTCGGGACATCCGATCAAATTGGGTGCCGGCCAGCCAATTTCCCCCACTTTTTTTTTTCCTAAAACTTAGAAATGCCCAGGGCTTTGAGTTGAAAAAAAAGTAACAGTAACTGAACGGTGGTCCAAGTGAGATGGGGGAGTAAGCAAGCCCCCACTTCTCCAAAAGAAAGAAAAGAAGCTATGCATATGCTCCTTTAAGAAAACCCCCAGTTATCCCAGTGCTCCATTCCCCTCCTCTTTGTTCCTCTTTTACTCTATAATGGCCATTGCAATATCACCCACATCTCCTGTTATCGCTCTCTGACTCATTTTCGCCACAACCCACTTGGTGATTTCCCCTACAACTTCTTAGAAAAGATGCAATTCCTTTCTTTTTTCTCCTCAATGGCTGAAATGATTTTAGCCTTCTCAATAGGGCGCGGAATTGGCGAATGTCATCGACAAAAGGAGATTCGAAGATGGTTGGAGGTTTATAAGAGCAGTACATGCAAATATGGTTTGATTTCCTCGGAAATCCATTCTCAACAAGGTCATAACTGGCCTTGTAGAAAGTCAGGTTCACTACTGGCTTAACAAAGCCTATGGCCTGGTGGAGATGGTTTTTAGTGAGAATAAATACATGTTGAAAACGGAATCTGTCATCTACCTCATATCTTCTTGCAAGGTGTGGATATCCAGTCCCTGCATCGATGATTATGAGAGAAATGGTTGAAATGGAGGACTTTTTTTTACCTGTATTTGCTTGATTGGGGATCACCACCCATATGTCACAAACTGCAACTGGTGCATATCTTGGAAAGATTGAAATGACTATAGTTTACCCCTCAATATGTTATTGTCAAGATGGGAGTATGAAATGACTGCAAAAGAATGAGGGAAAAAAAAGAGAGAGAAACTCATTCAAAATGTAGAACCAGTTATTCTACAGTGAAGTGGAAAACCAAGGGGAAAGAGAACACTTCAAAAATAATAATAATAATAAATATCAAGACCTAGCAGAACTATCCATCAATCCAAATAAACATTCAAACACCATAAATCAATCCTCCAAGGATGTAAAACAAAGTACAAGAACAAATGGTTCTCTGCCAACACGAAGAGCAAACAAATCCAAATTGCCACATCAAAACTCATCATCATCTTCCTCAGCAATGTGCTTTGCAAGCTCCTGCTCCTGCTGCTGTCTTTCCCGCCGCTTCTCAGCACTCTCCTCTTTCTTGTGGGAATTCGGTGGGAACCGAAGCGCCTTCACAGCCTCATTGTGCATGTTCAAGCAAAAGGCGATCCTTGAGTTGAACGCAATCTGAGGCTCATTCGTTGAGTACACATCCCCCATCTCTTTGGAGACCATCCAACCTTTTGCATGGTCCAATGTAGCATCGATAGCTCCATCCCTGATTGCCTTGGCCACAATGCTCTCAGCATCTGCAACCGGATTAGCAGAATCCATTCTCAATTTTTTAGCAACATCAGCCAGTGATATGCGGGAATAAGAAATGCTGATGTTACGTAGTCCAGTCCTTATGACATTGTGCCGAAGCCTCACAATAAGATTGTGTGTCCGGTCCACATTGAAGGTATCGGAAAACTTCTCTGCCACAGTGCGAAACAGCTCCAAGTCTCCTATTCGAACAGCCTGGACCACGACAAAACACTCTTTAAGTGTTAAACTAGCAATCTCCCTTTAAAACAAAATACTATAAGTGTTTACACTAGCAATCTCCCTTAAAAATTAAAGGAAACCAGTGGAATGAAATGATCGTTAACCAACAAATATGCAGTGTAAACACAGAAGTTTGAGGCGCCACTTCATTGGCCCTACAGGTCTGCTCCTGGCTAAGAATGCCTATCCCTATCAAATATTCTCCATAGATAACAATCACCCACTAGAAGACAACACAATTTGGGATGTCAATGGGTATCCGATTTACCGCCTATCCAAAGTTCCCAATAAGAGTATGGAACTCGGTTATGGATCCGGGAGGAATTCAGATCCAAATCAGGATAAAGTAGTGTCCTGACATGAAGATTTGGATCAGGAACTAAATACAGCCATATGTTCAAAGAGAAAAATTATAAGGGTCCACAATCCACATAGCTGAAACATACTGCTACTTCAAGAGCCCCATTGAAATTTTCGGTGTCAACAAAGCTTAAAACATATTGCTACTTCAAGAGCCCCACTTTATTTTCTACATAACCTATTTTGAGGAGCATCCATCTTCTTAGTCACATGAGCCCCACCGCTACTCCCAGATCCAGATCTGCAACTGGATCTCCAATCAAACATTGATGCCAAGTGCGGATCCAACTGGATCTAGAGCCGGAACCATGCTATATAAAACAGATCCAGATATAAATACACCATGGTTCTGCTGGATCCCACCAGTTTAAGTATAATCATATCTGGGTCAGCATGTGTTGGGCCCAATTTTGGTTGCTCCTTAAGAGGCACAGCATATTAGCATAACTAACCACCAAGCCTGGAGCCATGCATGTAGAAATAATGCAAGAGCCAAACATTTCTGTGTGTTTCTCATCATGTGCCAAAGTATTTCAGGTTTTAGAAGACTCACGTTGGTAAGTTCAAAGTATGGTCTAAGCGCCTTTTTCATGCCTTTCTGCATAAACACAATCCGCTCGGGGATCTCTCCAAGAAGTAACCGAACTATCACAGCCCACTTGTTGCACTGAATACGGAAGCCCTGGGCTCCGATAGGGGCTTTGCGAGCAGCCTGCAGTAGACTTTCTTTTGCATCGGTATACTCCAACTGAATTGTCCTAATCTTTCCAAGGTAGAACAGGTACCTACAAAACTATTGAGAGAGCAGTTTGTACCATTAGTGATCTTCATGATGAGGCCTTTAGTAGACCAACTAGCCCAAATTCCTTTTTCACCAAGTTGAATAAAAATCAGAGATGCTTTAACAACTAAAACATAGGAAAAGGGAAATCTACAGTCACCGACACCAAGTTCCCAACAATGCAAATACTGGAAATCTTAAATGAATAGCTTTTAATGCGTATTTTCTAAATAACTAATGGATTCTATCAGCATTTATAAACAAACATGGGGTCAGACTTTCCCAATACCAGACTCGTACGTGTCAACAAACTCAACATCCAAGTGATGCATGGCATGCCCATTGCCGAGCCCATGGATCAGAAGGCCTGACCCAAGGGTCTGTTGAGCCTTAGGCCCATCAGGCCCCAAGCCCATTTAGGCCCACCATCTATAAGAGACCCAAGGGATAAGTCCATGAACATGGTAAAACCCATGTTAATAATGTTTATCTTTTTTTTAATATTGTTAATAATGTTTATCTTGAGTATGTCCATCATGAAATGGGCCCCACTTGCTAGTAGTGACTAGTTTATTTTCTTGCTATTTATTAAGAGTCCTTATCCTTATCCAAAACAGAGTCCTACAAGAAAGCATATTTACGTCAGTCTTATTAGTATCTAAATCTTATATTTTATTAAGAGAATGAGTTGCAAGTGATTCAACTAGGAGACTACTATGGACGGATGGCCATGCAAACTAGGGCTGGTTGTCCAGCCCACAAGGAGGGTCCATGAGAGACATCCGCATGTAAGCTGATGCAGATAGACCTCAGGCCACATATGTAGGGCCCAATTAGATTTAGGGTTTTTATTCACTAATTATATCATTAATTTTCTAATTTTATTTAAGAGTTGTAATTAGTATTAGTTTCTAATTTCATTAGTATTCTCATTTTATTTCCTAAGTTAGGTTATTAGGTTTCTTAGCCATCAAGGTTTCTTTTCTTATTTATATGCATTGTAGAGAATGGATTTTCAGAGAGTTGATTAATAGAAAATGGGTTTTTTCCATTGGGTTGCATCCTCATTATCATCTTTGCGGAGACTTGTTGAAGTGTCTTCGGACATGTGCTTCGGCACTTCCACGCAAACCGTAACCCTAGGGCCTGCATCATAAGCACACCCGAGATTTCCGTCACGCACACACACATGGGTTTTGCTCTCCTACACACCCTCTTGTGGGAGACACTTGTGCAAGCCTCATGATCAATCCAACCCCCTCACTCCTTACTAACCTGCACCACCAACCTCGCCACAAGCCCGAATTTGACACTAATCCAACTATTACCCACCATTAGATTGAAATCCTAAAAACATGGTGCCTTCTAAAACCATTAAACTTGAGAGCCATGAATCAAGAAGTTAGGATGATCTAATGGGCATAAATTTTACACACATTTAGGTCTTCACTGAGATCTTTCGATCCCCACCTTCCCCATGAATTGGCATAGCCCTAGGTGGCCACCACAAGGGGGGCTGCATGAGTTCTTCATGGAGTGGGCCAGCAGGAGAGGGGAACCCTATCTATATAATTAATTTATATACATACACATTTATATATTTATCTTTTCTTTCCTGTGTGCCATTATTAATAGAAATTCAGAATTTTTCCTCTATCGTGGACATGTGTGCTTGTACGATCTATCTTAGGTGTTGAATTTCATTCAAGCTTTGGCTTGGGAGTTGGGATTCATCGTCAGGGATCAAATTCATCCCCAACCTCCATCAATCCAAGTCTCAGTTTTCACCACAGAACAGCAGATAGAAGTGCTGGCACAACATTTTCCATATCACAAGTTACCTGTATAGAAGAAATAGATTGAAAATTGTTTTACATTGATCCCATGTCAAAATAAAAAACATTACCTGCTGGTTTGAGTGTGCTTCAAACCGCGGTGCCTTTGACCTCAGCTTCTCTGCCTGATCATACAAGTTGTAATGAAGATAGTTGCGAAGCAGAAGGTTCAGAAGTGTTTCCTGCATCACCCCATCATATCAAGTATCTTATCGATCTATCCACAAAAAGTACATTGTCAACCACCAACATAAAACCAATCATTCTTTAAAATCTACAAACCTGACCCAACTCATCATGGCGTAGTGTGGCTAATCGATGCAAGGCAAGGAGATTCCTGGAAAATCAACAACTTTTAGACATAGCTAATATAGTAAGATCATAGCAATGGATGATATATGAATGTAATTTGAGCAGGATGACAGGTGTAGGCATGGTCTCAAAATTGCCCGAGTTAACTCCAGTGTCCACACCTACAAAGTCAAGTCACTCCAGGTCTCTCCAGCCGAATCCCATGGGGTGAAGGTCAAACTAATATTTTTCCACTATTTTCTTGTCATGCAAAGATGTTGGAGGCTTTTCGGGTACAATCGTACTGATATTGGAAGATCAAAACTACATTTTTTAGAAGATCAAGCTTTCAAAACATAGTTGTTAATTTCGTTTCGGACAGTTTCAGTTTGATTATGGATTGAAACATTTTGGCTGGTTCGGCATATTGGTGTTTCATTTGGGAGTTTCATTTCAGAAAAACATTAGCAGTTTAAAGATATGACTATACTTGAAAATTTGTAAAAGGTTTGCAAAACTATATATTTAAAGGGGAAAAGTAGGCCAACGCCCTCGTAAACTAATCAAAATGATATAAACTACATAAATCTGGAATTTTGGGAAGGCTAAAATCCTTTCCCAATTCATGAGGCCAAAAAAACAAAAAGCCCTTGACCTTTTTTCCCTAAGAAGGGCATTTTTGTCAATAAAATTAGAATATTATATATATAACACATTTACATGGAATTTGGCCAAAATTTGGAATTTTGGTCTGTTTTGGATCAAGGAACTTGAAGCTGAAGTGCAGGTTTTGATTGAACAATCCCAAATTTTGGACCTAATTTTTGTTTGGGGATTGCTCAGTTCAGTATACCAACCAAACGAATAGTTTCAGATGCTTCAGACTCAATGACTAAATTTGACTACTATGTTTCCAGGATCGAAGGTAATGTTCGTCCGACTACCTATTATCTATGATACCCAGATACTTCTACATGCCCAACATATCCGTGTCAGACCAATATGACACTTGTATAGTACTTGACACTGCACCAATACTTCTAGACAGGGCCTGCTCAACATTTTTGGGGGCCTTAGGCAAATCATAAAAATGAGGCCTTTTAGTTAAAAAAATTAAAAATAAAAATTAAATCATAAATTTGTTTCTTGCCTTTCTAGATGCTAAATTGCTAATTAAACTTTTATATTCAAGTTTAGACAATAAATCATTTTCGATAGATAAAATTACTAAACCGTTTAATCTATCTTGAGACAGTTGTTCTTAAATAATTTTTTATAATCTTTAGTTTTGAAAAACTTTTTTCTGCAGATGCAACTGTAACATGTATGGTAAGTAATATTCTATATGTAATAAAACAATTTGGAAAACAATTTAGTTCTTTTATTAGATTAAGTATTTCAATTGGAGTATTAATTTCTGTTTTTGCAATTTCCTTTAAAAATTTTAATTCCGAAAATAAATCTAAGCCATCAATATCAGAATGCATGTCATTCTTAAGAAAATTTTCAAGATCAAGACATTTTTTTTCTAAAGCACAATTGGGAAGAACTATGCTATTTTTTAGGAAGGAAGGTGTAGAGAATTGTGCTATTTAATTAGTAATAGGATTTCTGATATTTTGTTTTAAAATTTGATTTTGATTTAGTAGTGCTTATCATGCTCCTAATTTGTAGGCCTTTTCCTAAACTATACTTCCAAAATTTTTAGGTCATTTTTATTTAATTTTAATTTTATTTTATTAAAATCATTATTCCTAATTTCTAGGCTATAATTCTAAAATATTCCTAATTTCTAGGTTATAATTCTAAAAATAGGGCCTTATTAATTGGGGGGCCTTAGGCGGTTGCCTTAGTGGCCTACTCCTTTCAGCCGCCCCTGCTTCTAGAGCACAAGTTTAGCATAGCCCAGCAAGTCTATTATTTTTTGAAGCATATCATAATTTTCTTACTTCTCAACATAAAAAAAAAAAAAAAAAAAAAAAAAAAAAAAAATGTTGCAAACAATGACAATTTCATTAATTCAGAAATTTTTTAAAGAAACAAGTAGGCTAGTGGCATCCGTATCTATGTCCTAGATTTTTGAAACTACGAGTCATATCTCCGATCCTCAAGCAGGGGCGGTTGAAAGGGGTAGGCCACTAAGGCAACCGCCTAAGGCCCCCCAATTAATAAGGCCCCATTTTTAGAATTATAACCTAGAAATTAGGAATATTTTAGAATTATAGCCTAGAAATTAGGAATAATGATTTCAATAAAATTAAATTAAAATTAAATAAAAATGACCTAAAAATTTTGGAAGTATAGTTTAGGAAAAGGCCTACAAATTAGGAGCATGATAAGCACTAAATCAAAATCAAATTTTAAAACAAAATATCAGAAATTTTATTGCTAATTAAATAGCACAATTCTCTACACCTTCCTTCCTAAAAAATAGATCTTGAAAATATTCTTAAGAATGACATGCATTCTAATATTGATGGCTTGGATTTATTTTTGGAATTAAAAATTTTAAAGGAAATTGCAAAAACAGAAATTAATACTCCAATTGAAATACTTAATCTAATAAAAGAACTAAATTGTTTTCCAAATTGTTTTATTACATATAGAATATTACTTACCATACCTGTTACGTTTGCATCTGCAGAAAAAAGTTTTTCAAAACTAAAGATTATAAAAAATTATTTAAGAACAACTATGTCTCAAGATAGATTAAACGGTTTAGCAATTTTATCTATCGAAAATGATTTATTGTCTAAACTTGAATATAAAAGTTTAATTAGTAATTTAGCATCTAGAAAGGCAAGAAACAAATTTATGATTTAATTTTTATTTTTAATTTTTTTAACTAAAAGGCCTCATTTTTATGATTTGCCTAAGGCCCCCAAAAATGTTGAGCTGGCCCTGTCCTCAAGACAGTGTTTGCATCTATAACCATATCTTTATTTTTTAATAGTAGCTATAACCATATCTGGGCATCATACCCTAATGTTACTTAATTCATTCTAAGTAATTAAAACACATGAGGCTTAAATTCATAGCAATTATTTTCCTTTTTAAAGACTTTTTTAATCATTTTTTTCATATATTTTAAGGTTTTGTGGGGCTCCAGGGTATGACTTGGAGTTTTGAAATCTCGGTTGGACACATCTACTGCAGGTGCAAGGTGTAAATGACTTGCCCTTGGGGTTGCATATGAATTATGTCAAACCAAACTATTCGAATATTTTGGCAAAGATGACAATCACCAGGTACACCGTCGTCATTTGGGGTTGTGGCTGAGCAGAGATCACACATTAAGTCGATACTGGTTTTAAAATTTTTTCCAATCCAAATCCATGTGGTAAATCGGCAACAATGATGATTTAGGGAAACTTTGCCTTGTATGTCAACTCCATCATGTGCTAGGTCCAAGCAAAGGTTAAAAAGGTTAAAGAGGGTTGCATCAAATATGCAAACATTGTCAAATATTTATAAAACTGTAGATAGATTGATGGTATAAGTCTTCAAAGATAGTGAATACAAACTAGGTGCTGAATATTAGAAGAAACAGTGATGCACCTGAAGTGATTTTTGATAAACATCAAGACCTCTCAAATACATTGTGGAATGAGTTGCCAAATTCAACATTCACAATTTGAGACCGACCCTATCCTTTCTGCAAAACACTCAAACCTCATGCAAGCAAGGCAGTGTTATGAAATTCGGTCTGGCCGTCATTTCAGTTTGCCCTCCAAATGAAATGTATCGGCCAATTCGGAGGTTTCGGTGAAATATTTAGGAAAAAAATATTATATATATTAAAATGAAAAAATAATTTATGATACATTTAATTTATTGTACTAAATCAATGCAATATGTCAATTTATATTTTGATGGGCTATTTCATATTAGAGTGAAACTTGGCTAGCTTATTCATAATAAAATGTTTTTTTTATTGGAATAGAATTTGATTAGGGCGAGAGGGCCCATATAGTTATTTAGATTTTAATATGTGGGTGGCTCCACATTGGAGCCCACTAATTTTTCTAAGCCCAAAGGCCGAAAAGGTAATTTTACTTTTACTTTTAAGTTAGAAAAATATGTTTAGCCCCTTCAGTTTTCATTTTTTATATTTTAAAGGCAACCTAAATGTTGGGACGAATATTTGGACGAATTGGCTGAAATCATAAAATTGAACACACATGACGGTATATGTGTAGCAGTTTGTATGCAAGAGAAGGAATCTTCAAACAGATTCACTAATCAATCAATGTCAAGACCAAACAATGCCATAATTGATTCAGCCAAAACAAAAAAAATCTTCTTGTAACGCCACTCTGCCACAGAAGCATCAATCATTGAAATGGCATCTACCCAGTAGCAAGTGAAACTGGAATCTAAGGCACATCAAAATATGCACTAAGCCATTTTAGATAAGAGTGCTGCAGTCATTTCATGGATTTGCTACTATTCGTGGTTTTCTTATGACGTACCCTCGAATTTCAGCCAGGCTATCTGTAAGTTCGTAGCTGTACGAGTAATAGAAGAACAGCCTCGATGCTAAAACATCAACAGTTCTTCTATTCAGGTTCTTCACACGAGTAATGCTTGCGGACGAACAATCTTTTGCCTAAAAGATAACCAGCACAAAGTTCAAGTAGAATATAAGCATTTGATTCACTTCTGTTAGAGGACAGAGGGTATATTAGAACAGCAACTGATGGAAAATAGGAAGTTGTAACTCACCTCATTGTATCTTTTTTGGTCAATTAGAAAAATTAACACAATTAAATAACAGTAAATCTCAAGCTCTGGTAAAGAGTGCTTGGCAGGACCTTGGGTCACAGATGTTGCAATATCGATTTCCATCTGAGTCTCATCTCCCTACAGCCAGAATAATAAAAGATTAATCTTTGAGACTTTGACAAAAAAGCTTCATTACATCTAATAAACAATTAAAAGAAGTTACTAGAATAAATTGAGACTACATTTTTTCAAAATAAATAAATAAATAAATAAATTTAGACTACATGCCATGACTAAATCAGGTAGAGTCGGAATCGGCCAAGTCCCATCCCAAGCTCCATCTTCCTCTTCTACTTCTCTCTCCTCCTCCTCTTCTTCCAAGTCTCTCTCTCTCTCTCTCTCTCTCTCTCTCTCTCTCTCTCTCTCTCTCTCTTCAAATCTCCATTTTTACACCACACTCATCAAAATCCATCAATTTTCTCCACCTCTCCTCCACCCATTTTCAAACCCTAACCCAATGAACCCTTTTCAAAGCCTGTAAAGATCTCTCTCTCTCTCTCTCTCTCTCTCTCTCTCTCTCTCCTTTTTTTTCTTCTTTTCCTCGCCTCTGTGCCTCACTCTGTTCAGTTCCACAAAAACAAATAGAAAAAAGAAAGAAAGGAAGGGAGGGAGAGAGCGAGAGAGAGAGAGAGAGAGAGAGAGAGAGTTGAATGACTTGTCCAACTCGGACACAGACTCGGCCTAGGATGAGAGCGAGTTAGGGCCGAGTCCAAGTCCAATTTTTTAATCCCTGTTCTTGATTCTGACAATGAAGGTCATAGTCTTAGACCACCACCGTATGGAACCTGAGACCTCCATTTGTTCCAGATAAACTATGATTGTTTATATCTGTAAGAATTTGGATTTCCATAAAAGAAATGCCTAGGCAGACTGCCTGTCTGAAAAAAAATGCTACTGTTGTTGTATCAGGGTGCATAGCTCATGTCACTGTCATCGAAAGGCCCATATGCAGTGGGCAACTCGAACTAAATGCATTAAATTTAACATTAAAGAAAACACTTTAACTGGTATCATAAACAATTCCTAGTGCCCACCACGCAAAAGAAAGTACATCGTCAGCATTGCAGTGTTGAATGCGAACTTCGACAGTCTAGTCATCCCAAAAGACCAAGAAAAAATTAGTGTATTGTGTTCTTCACAATTGATAATCATTACTTCCCACGAAACTCGTTCATGTAGAGAGCACTCAAAAAATCTTACCTAATGCATATCTACAGGAATTCACTTCTGTCTTGCGTTATAAATTGGGCACGGAAAATAAGGTAGCAGATGCCTTAAGTCGTTGTTCTCACATTCTCATGACCATTTCCGTCAATACCGGGCTTTAAAGAAATTTGCAGAGAATATCCTAATGATCATGACTTTGGATGCTTTTACAAAGATCTTCTCAATGGTGAGTTTCTGGAACATACAAAGTTTACCCTACATGATGGCTATCTCTTTCATGGGAATTAGTTGTGCTTATCAGCTACATCTATCTGTGAGCATGTCCTACGAGAGTTACATGGAGGCGGATGTAGCAAACATCTAGGGTGTGATAAAACATTGGCAATTGTGGAAGATCGCTTTTTTTGGCCCCGCCTGAAGACAGATAGTGACAGAATTTGTGAACTATGAAGAGTATGCTAGCTTGCAAAGGGTCAACAGAAGAACACTAGATTATATCAGGCCCTTCATATCCCACATGAGCCTTGGCAAGATCTAAGCATGTATTTTGTCCTGGGCGTACCAAAAACAGCGCGGAAGGTGGATTCTATTTTTGTTGTGGTGGATAGGTTGTCCAAGATGGCACACTTTATACCATGTTGCACAGAAGGTGGGTCATATTTTTTTATGAAAGGTTTTTTTAGTCCATTTATCAATGCTCTCCACACTGTAAATATTGGTTTGTTCTCATTTTAATATATTGCATGTGATTAATTTCCTTTTACATTATATTTCTTTCTTTTGAATTTTCTTAAAACTTAAATTTCATTTAAATTTCCCATTTAACTTTAGCGTTCTGTGTAACTCCACTTTTTAATTAAAAAAAAAAAAAATTTAAGTTCCCTATTGAACTAGAACATGCCCGTCCTTTTTTTATAATTGTTTGCATGCACCTTAACTCAAAATATATATATGGGAGATGCTCCTCTGAGAGCATCTCTCACCTTACTATGAGAAATGCGAGTGGGGACCCTCACATTTAAGTCGTTGGCATTAGATATGGATGTGAGGGCCCCCACCTTATCTCTCATAATAAGGTGAGAGCATCTCTCATAGGAGCATCTCCCTATATAAATATGTATATATATATAATATCAAAAAAACGTTGAAAAAAAAATATCTCGAGTATGAGGAGGCGCCAAGTGATCCTACATTTCACGTATTTGGACCAGTATCCCGAATCGTGCTCGGGCCACTTTGTGCTCACTCCTCTAGGCGGGGTCGGCTATTTAGGCGCACTTTCATCTCAATCGTCTCCTCTATATCTCACATTTTCCTTTTGCTTTCTCATCTCCTTCATCTATCATCTCTTCTTACTTTCTTTCATTTCTCATCTCCTTACTTTCCACCGTGATCACCAGTCTGTCGGACTCTGCCTCAAGGAGCTATCACGAAGTGGCCCGCGCACGATTCAGGATACCGGATCAACTACGCGAAATGTAGGATCACTTGGCGCCTCCCTGTACTCGAGATATTTTTATTTCATTAGTGTTTTTTGAAAATATATATTTTTTGAGTGGGTGTGAAGGTGCATTCAAAACAATCATATGAAAAAAGCAAGGATGACCTATTCCAGTTAATTCAACAGGGAAATTAAAAAATTTCTAAGTTAAAATGAGGAGCCTAAGCAAATCACTAAATTTAAATGGGAAACCTAAATGAGATCTAAGTTTTAAACAAATTCAAACGAAAGCAATATAATGTAAAAGGGCAATGAATTACATGCGATTTAAAGTGAGAATAAACCATTTGCAATGTAGAGAGCATTGATAAATGAACTAAAAACACTTTCATAACAAAATGTGACAAAAAAAGAATTAGGACGAGAAAATAATAGTCCCACCGTGATCACTAGTCTATCAGATGTGATTCCGATCCCGTTCGGGAGAAAACGCCATGTTAAAATGCGCAATATGTCAACCAATTCCAAGGATTCCCGACTAATCCAAGGAATGGTAAAAAAAAATGTGATCACCAATTATGGATTACTGTCATAACACCAATTGATCACATCCGAGTAAGGAAATTTTGAGGCCCACTCATCACTATGCTACTGGACCGCCGACAATATATGATGGCCTTATCCGAATCAATTTGGATCAGTTACGGTCAATACATCATAAATATAAAAATAAAGATAAAGTAATTAATTCCATGCATTTAGAATTAAAGGAAAAAAATAAAAGCGGGAATTAAAGGAAAAAAATAAAAGCAGGACGTTTAAAGTGGAGACTTGCTTCTAGAGTGCTTTTTGACCGACGAATGTCAATAAGATTGAAGGAAAAGCTTTACAGAATACTTATTAGACCGGCTATTACCTATGGAGCAAGATGTTGGCCAATCAAGAAGCAACATATGCACAAAATGGATGTAGCAAAGATGATAATGTTGATGTGGATGTGTGGTAAAACTAGGAAAGATAAAATTAGAAATGAGTGCTTTTGAGAGCATTTAGGAGTAGCATCAAATAGGGGATAAAATTAGAGAACCTCGTTTGAGATAGTTTGGGAATGTTCAATGCAAGCCAGCAATGTCACCAGTAAGTAAAAGTTTGGCCATGCAGGCAGTCAAGCAGATGACCTACCAAGGGGGCAGGGTATGCCAAAGAGGATGTAGATGGACGTAGTAAAAATATATTTGAATAAGTATAAATTATCTAAGGATTTGGCTTAGAATATATCAAAATGGAGAAACAGAATTCATATAACCGATCCATCATAAGTGGGACAAGGCTTTGATGATGGTGGTGGTGGCAATAAAGTAAGAAGGAAAATAAAATGAAATAAACATTTAAAAAAAAGGGTGTTCGCCACTAATTCGGTAAGGAGGTTCGAATCCGATTCACTGGATGCTCACCTTGAATCCCTTGGGAAAATAATGGGGCAAGCTCATTTTCATGAAAAATGCTATGATGATGTTCAAAATTTTATGCTCACATGAATGCACAAAATATGAAATTTGACAGGTCCAAAAGTCCTTTAAAATCAAAGACATGGGGATGATTGACATGATCGTCTAAAAATGGGGGCCATGAAGCTATCACTTCACAAGGCAAATGTCATTTTAGAGAGGGTCGGTGTCATGAAATCACGCCTTAAAACCAAATGCTAGGGTCCCAAATAAGATTGATAATTGGATTTGCAGAGGGTGGATTTTGAAAAAAAAAATACACAAAATCATGAATTTTTTTTAAGCATCAAGAGGGGCATTTTTCATAAAAATAACACTACCCTAAGTCTTATCACACCATGCAATAAGTAGAAAAAAAAAGTATAAATGTTTTTATCATTTTTTTTCAATATTTGGATTTTTATAGATTTTTGAAATAAAGGGGCCCCTACTTGGGTGGATGCATAGAAAATCCCAAAGATTCATTGTTTGTTTATTTTAGTGCAATAGATGGACGGACCCCTTTCAAAGGTTTAGTCCATTATTATCGCTCTCCTTTTTCCTTAAAGACTTTAAATTACAATAAAGGGAAAAGGAAAATGCAAATAGATAACATGTTTAAAGGAGATTAGACTACTATGCAACATGTTGAAAGAACTAATTAAAATAAACAAGAAGTTAGAAAAAAACAACAAAAGTTGGTCGAACTTTTGGCCCTTTTCTCTTTTCTCCAAGAATAGTTGCAATATTCGGTTACAATAATCGGTCATCTTCTGGTTGGGTTAGGTAGAGCCATATTTATCCTGGTGAGAATCTCAGAACAATCATGTAATCTTGTGGGGTCCTCATAAATAGTATATAATCCCCTACCACATTATCTATTGTCTATAGGTTTACTGCTGATTTGATCCAAGACATACCTATGATAAGCCATATTTTTTACCCATGGATTAGGTAGAGTAATAAATATTAGAGTTCACTCAATATGTAGGTTTACCATTAGAATTAACAGCATGAAACCGGTAATCTCCTGAGTTTCCCGTACAATAAGCCTAATAAGCGAAAACAATTAATATCTTAGCTATACCGTTGTATAGCATGGTATCAAACTTCAATTGTTTCCTTGTTTGTCTTATTAATATAATCCCATAGATTAGCTCAAAATCATCAAATTTAAGGATCCAATTGAATTTTTACTGCTGTTTATGTTTGTAGTTTTGTCATTAATCTTGGGAAATCATATTATAAAATCTTTATAAAAATAATGAAAAAATCTATTGGGCAAAGACGCAGGAATACTGCCATAGGTTTTGGCATCATATCTATAAATTCCCAAATTTGAACAAAGACGCAGTAATGCCACCATAGGATTTAACATCATGTCAATAGGTTCCCAAATTTTCCATAAATAGGTTCATTTTCAAGTTTGCTTCCATAATGCATGGCGGTATGGTTGCCAAAAGCCAGGCTTGGCCTAAAATGAACCTTGGATATGTCAAATTTGGGTCACTACCTTTGGTGTTATTTAAAACACAATCGGTGGGTGGCGCAACCCCAGATCCATGATCGAATAGATCAATGCCTCACGTGTGGTTGACCGAATCCAACGAGGGGATTCCACATAAGAAAGCACTCACAACCATGGCAACCACCATTAGAAAACTCAAAAGATAATTGATTTAATTGATAATAGGATGGAATTAATTGATAATAGCATGCCTACAATAAGGCATTGAACATCCCGATATAATTTAGTAGACTTTATTCCCTAAGCAACAAAACTTTCTTAGAAAACTTGCTAATATTAATCTTAGTCAAATAATAATTAGAAATAGGGATATAATTAGAAGTCCACAGTAGCTCTCCATCCAATTGGGCCTGTGGCTGAACCCAATGAATCGGGTTGACCAATTGGGACAAAGGGCTGGCCCAGTTGTCTTCTTGGACCTGGGCCTTGTCTGTACTGCATCGGTAGGATGTCAAAATGAGGTGGCTACAGTGATGACCTAGAGCAAATTAGTTAACTATGAGCATACAACATGTATCTCATAAAAAAAGCACTTCCTAGTAAGCTCCCCTTGAATTAGTAACCTCTCTAACTAATGTATATTAAGTGCTGGTTATGCTACGCTAATAAGATATAAAACATTTCAAAAGGAAATACTAAAATCCTATAATGCACATCCAGAAGCACAACCAAATGAATTTCGTACAAGTCATTTCTCCATCAAGAGAACAACTACACTTGTAACCTATGATGCCCAGATACGGACACGGGTACGGATACGGGACACGGGAACGAGCATCCGATACGTCAACTTCAAAATTTTAGGATACGGATACGGATACGGCATTCTTAGAAATATATAAATATAAGTATTTGGTTAGGGATTTATTTTGGGTGGAATGCTTATTTTATCTCAATTTAGAGCTCAAACATTACGAGGCCCACTGTTTGTTTCAAATTTTCAATGAGGTGGGTCTCCTCCTCTCCTCCTCCTCCTCCTCCTCTTTCTTCTTTTTTGTTTTCCCTTTTGATCAAACTAAGAGAGAGACAGAAATTGGCCGAAATGGAAAATCTGCCGAAATATTGGGCGAAAATAACACAAGCCGTATCCTGAAATTGGACCCCCGTATCCCAGCCGTATCTTGCCGTATCGCGTACCGGTATCCGTATCGGACCGTATCGGTACGGATACCACTAGTAATTTGCAGTATCCGGGTATCATAGCTTGTAACATAGCCTTTACCTGACGAGCTTCCCTCATGCATCGCTCTTACGATGTATCTATCTTATATAATATAATGCCTTTCATTTTCCCATTTTCAAGTAAAATTCTTAGATATCACTTCAAAAAAAATTTTAAAAAGTTAATGGACAATTACCTTGATCGTTGCACAATTGTTTACCCTATGCTTTAATAACAACAACCACCATGGATCATTCAAAAAAAAAAAAACCCACCATGGCCCAGTTTTAAACTTCTAACTTCTTCACTCTTATCCAAGAAATTCAACTCTCACTTAGACAATCATTATTCATCCTCTAAGGGAGAGATTAAACATGCTTTGAGCCCTAGCAAACACGCTAACTAAGGTGCTTCAAAATTTTAATGCATTCTACTATCTAGTAGGATAAGGACACAAGATCCTGCATCACTAGGATTTTAGCCATAAATCGACCTAGGATTTCAAGTTTGAACTCCTAGACCTACTAAACATGGAAGTTATAAGGAATCACACATTGGCTGTAGCCCATGCCCATTCCCCTATCTTGTGTATATCAAAAGAAAGTTATTTTGATATGACTGTACATTTGTACTCATGTGTTGTACCAATCCTTGCGATAGTCATATCTTGAGAATTTCATCTCTTTTTTTTAGGAATTCAGAATTTATTCTTAAAAGGATTAGTTGTGCATTTAGCTGTCGCACAATTGGAAGGCGCTCAATGTCACAACCAAGAAGTAATGGGTTTAAGTCATTTTCACTTCTATAAAGAAACTGGATTTGTACTAGAGGTTCACATAATTTTAGTGGATGACAGATGCTCATACCTATACACAAGTGATAAAGACTCAAGTACTTGTTTCAATAACAGGTAAATGGTGGTCAAATTTAATCAACGCCAACTTTGTTTTACTTGTCAATATCTGAGGGATAGTGTCTAATGTCAATAGGGATGTGAAAGGTGGAGAACTTGACATTCTAGATCCAACTACCTCTCCAAAGTCCTTTAAAAAGGTACTCATGAGTCAAGCTTTTAAAGAGAAATTTTTACTTGCATGTTCACGGGCCACACTTAGGTCAAACAAGGGAGAAACAGCCAAGGAGGCTCTCTCAATGTTCCACAATAGGTAGTCAGTGTAACCACATAATAAAAAATCTTTAAGCGAAAAAGACCCAGGAAGTACATTAATTTAGAGTAGAATACGATTCAGTGTTATCAGAACACAGTTTAACAAAGTACAAGTTAAAATCAGCCATAGTGAGACAAGACCAGAAACTTAGAATCAGTCATCAAGAATTGACACCAAAGTCAATTTTCCACTGCCTAGCCATGTTCCCACACAAGCAAACACATCTCAAAATGGCCATGGTGACATTCAAATCAAAAACTTTGTTTTGATTAAATTTCAAATTCAAACAACCGAGGGACTTCCCAGTACTAATCTTTGAGCATCCAGGCAATTCAACTGGTTTGCCCAGTTACCTAGCTCCTGTTTGCCTCCTTCATGTTAAATTTTTAGGAATTTACAGTAAAGGGAGTTCCACTGAAGGATTGTGAAGGTGTGAGGGGCGGAATATCTACGGTGGTGATGTAAATGGGCACAACAATTTACTATAATTAATTTACTAAGATGATGGGTGGGTAATAATTTCCTATCAAGGGAAAGAATGGCCCCTCCTTGCTATTGTTTAATTGTAATCCTCCACTTCTATTGCCTTTGATGGATGGGCATTGCTTAGAATTTCAATACCACCACATCAGGTGATCTTAGCCATACCTTCAGTAGACATTCTCCAACCAAGAACCCTTCAAAAACCACCAATAAGATACTTTGTACATTGAACAGATCAATGAAAAATGGGTCAAGAACACTATATCATGCCAAGCTAACAAGACAAACAACTATAATCCACAAGGCAATAGAAACCCCTGCTTTCCAACAATGCACATGACATGTTTGCATAAAATTCTCATCCACAGAAACCAGTATAACTTAATATATCATGCTCATATTGATACATCAATAGCAACAATTCACAACATTTACCTTGGGAATATAAGACGATAGCCTCGAATGCGCCTCCGAACCCTCCACAAGGGCGAAATTGAGGAAGGAGGAGAGCACTGATGCCTTCAGCTTCCGCCTCAAAGCAACGGTGAGGCGGACCGCTCGGGCAATGCGGCGCACCTCCTTCAAGTACGTCCCCGTCTCAATGAGAGACACAATCTCCTTCAAATCTAAGACCACCCCATTTCACCCCAATCAAGATTTGATTCATATAGCTAACAATTCAACAAGAACAAAAAAAAAAACAGAGAGAAAAGGATCAAAGGAATAAGGGGTTTATTGGGGTTTTGTTGTTTCTTACTTTGAAGAAGAGAGTGATCTGGGGAAGACATAGGATTGGAAGGAGTTGCAGTAACTTCCTTCATCTCCACATCCACTTTCATCTCCACATCTTGAGTCATTGTGCTGTGCAAAAAATTGGAAAAAAAATCAGAAAAAATGGGGAAAAATCGAAGGAACAAGAAAAGGGGTTTCGAAATACTTGCCTGGTAGAGATTGAAACGAGAAGTGGGGTTGTGAAAGGGGTTGTAGATCTGAGCTAGGGTTTTGAAAAAACGTTGATTTTGGTTTTCTTCTTTGGTCTTTTGCTTGCTTGGGCAGTAGGAAAAGCTTAGGAAAAGCCGAAAAGGATTGTGCCTGAAATAGAAATAGAAGCCAATGGGAGGGGGTATTTGTGGTTTGTAAGAAAATACAAGGGCCCTTTCAAAAAAGCCCCCGGAGGGAGATATACTGTTTCACCCTATCCACGTTCGCCAACTGTGTAAAATATCGTTCTTAATGTTTTTCATTCTAAGAAATAAATTGAGAGAGTATATTAGCTGACAAAATATTTTATATAGTTGGCGAATGTTGATTGAATGGAATAGTATTTCCAGTTTCTATGAAACAGGGAATTTGGACCCGTTTGTTTTTTAAGAGTGAAAATGGTGGAAAATTACTTTATTATGATTTAGGAGGCATAAAGTTTTATTTCATAAAATACAAACAAATCAGTTAATTTATCAATTATTAACTTCTCATCTGCTTTCAAATTACTTTATTCAATGAAAATAAACACAAATATAGATTATTGGAAAGTATGCTTCTCCTTTATGCAAAACATTACCTTTCTCATTAATTTAACATTTACTTCATATTATTTTATTGGTGAATTGTTCAAACATGATAATGTTTGTTTTCAAGTATTAAGTGAAAACTATGCAAAAGTAGTTATACGGTCCTTTTTTTTTTCAGCTTTACCCAATTTTGTTAGTTGCGACAAGTGGAAAAGGAAAGTTTCATTTACCAAAAGATTTTACTTTCACTTTATTAGCCACCAAAAAGTTTTACTCCATTGGAAATATATATTTTCCTTTCTAAAAGAAAAAAAATTCATGAAGCACAAGTAAAGTAATTATATTATTACTTCTTCACTTCTTATCTTATTTTACATAATGAAAAATATAGTTTTTTACTTTACAGGAAAGTATATTTCTCCTTTGAGAAATATGAGTAAAGCGAGTACATTACTATTTGCTGACCTCTTATCTTAGTTCAAGTTATAAGAAAATGTCAAATTGCTGAGAAAGTTAATGGTTGTTTAAGGAAGTATACCTTATGAAACTATAATCTATAATCGTTTGTTCTCATTGAATAAAGTAATTGGAAGGGACATGAAAAGTTAACAACTGATAAAATAACTAGTTTACATGTATTTATGAAGTAAATTTTTTTTATGATTGAAAAAGTAAAGGTGAACTTTTTTTGGCGGATGGGACTTCACTTTTCCACCCGTTATTATTAATCAAACATTGGT
Source organism: Umbellularia californica (assembly GCA_028538565.1). Taxonomy (NCBI): domain Eukaryota; kingdom Viridiplantae; phylum Streptophyta; class Magnoliopsida; order Laurales; family Lauraceae; genus Umbellularia; species Umbellularia californica. The sequence continues at coordinate 59,661,391 of JAPQWN010000007.1, forward strand.
AAAACGAAAAAAAAAAACAACCGACTGCTAGAATAACTTCCCCACTGTTAAACATGGGCTAAGAGAACTGATGATAATAGGACTAGGGCTACAAATCTGGCTCAACAGATGGGGTATCAATTCAACCCAAGTACGACCCAAAATTTATATTGGTAAACCCTAGCCGACCTCAACCCAAATGACATTGAAATTTTATTTTATTATTATTGTTTTTTGCTATCGAAGGGTTCCCAACCCTTTGGACTGAATTAATTCCTCCGGGCCCAGAGGAAAGCCAGTTAAACTCCCCTGTAGCCCTAGTGTAGTAGTGCAGTTTCGAGCCTACAACCTCCGCGTGCAAACCGTGGCCCTAAGCCAATGACACTTGAAAAATGTCTTATCTAAATTTAATCGGATTTGTGAGTTCCCCATATGGATTGCTATATATTCGGGTGGAGTTAGGTTGACTCGAGTTAGCTCATGGTGCAGCTCGAGAGGAAGTTGCCGAAGCTTAAGACTTGGACCAGTCCACCAGATCCACATATAAATAGTCTTGGTTTATTTAGTATTTCATTTATATTTTAGTGGTTGAGATTTAAGATTTGATAATAAATTTATGTTGCTTTGGAAACCTATATTAACATTTCATAGGGTTTTCTTTTTATGAAGAAGATGGTGTGCCAATCCTCGAACCCTCTTACCACTTTTATGTGCTTCCAATCATGCAACCATAGAGATTAGAGACACAAGGGAGATTGGTAAAGATTTGTAGGGTAGTTCACGTACTTTTCTATGGAAGGAGGAACCATCTATTGACGTTGTTAGGCCTCTCTTCCCTTTCATGTGGGCCAACTATCAAGCACTTGACTAGCGGTTGTAATTTTAACCGACACTTGCCCCTATTTGTTTCACATTCTTTCCTTTTAAGTGTCTACTCATATCTTTATTTTATCAAACCACCCACTGCCTTTCAATATAGTTCTATTTATTTCTTCCTCTTTTTTTTTGTAAAATCTCTTGATCCACTCCATCTCTTCTACTCCCTTCTTACCCAGTTTTTCTATTATAATATAGTAAAGCCAAAGGTATGGGCTTTAATTTTAACTATCAGTTGTAATTTTGACTTATAACTCGATAAATAATCCACATTCTCTCCCCATTTCTAATAGTAACTCCCCACTTATGCAAACACTCCAGTCTCATGCAACTGCTTAAAACTACTTTTCCTTTACCTCCATTTCTATCAACTTATATGCATTTATACTTATTCTCTTACTCTCTATGCGTCCTATATCTCATGCACCTTTCTAATTCCGCCCTCAGATTCTTGAATTGGTTACTATTGTCATGGTATTTTCTTTCTAAAAATTTATTTTGTGTAAAATGTGGATTTGCATATAATATGTTTAATAAATGTTTAGAGTTAATTATTCTTCAAAGGTATAATATTTTCTTTTAATCAATGAAGAAGAGAGAAAGATCTTGTTTAATTCATTTCTCTTTCAATTTCTAACCAGTTTGCTGTGATTTTCTCTCTCTTCTCAGAATTGCTAATTTACTAAATCAATGTCAGGTGGAAAATTTGAATCTTCGCAATTTTCTTTATATTTTTTTTATGTATATGTATTTAATTACCAATTTATGGACATACATGTGCTTAGCACAGGTTATTGTGCTAATTTTTATTTATGCAACTTGCCCATTGGAAAGAGGCACTCCACATAATTTTTAATGTACGGGTATTGAATTTGCATGTAATGCATTGAGATACCGTGCTAAGCACGGATTATTGTGCTAGTTTATACTATTATTATGCTATTACAATAACTTAGCACAACAGCTTGCCAAAGTCCAACAAAAATAGTACACACATATATAGAGAGAGCAACGATCAAGGGCTATCAAGCTTGCCACAATCAAAATCAGCTTTCTTCAGGAACAATTTAGCTAAATATTCTGATAAGCATTCATCTCTGAAGAAGTTCATCACTGCTCCAGCACTCTGTTGTATAAAACCAACCACATAAGCTGTGGCAATGAGTTGAGAACATCTCCATCTCCTATCCTTCGCATACTTCTCCAATCCCCTCTTGATCCTATTGTATTCTTCATCTTCTTCTTTGGGTTTTCTCAGTAGGGCCTCTCCAATGCACCTAGCCAGAGTCACACTATCTTCCAGTGCAGAGCATGCACCCTGGGCAAGGTCAGGTGTCATAGGATGGAATGCATCACCAACCACACAAGCAGTCCCCTTGCAAATATCTCCCCATAACAATTTTGCAGGAAATCTTAGTTTCAATGGATGGCAGAAGATGGTATCCAATTGGGTCCTTTCAACTACATCAATTACTTCAACAGGCAACCTCTTAAGCTTGCTCAACACATATTGCTTCATCTTAGCTGGGTCATCTTCTACTTGTTTGTCTATCAAAGAAACAACATAGATGTTACAAGAAACAACACATATGCATAGGAATGATCCAAGGGATATCTATGATCATGTGGGAGTACTTATGTAGATAGATTTTATACAAATTTTGTGGGGTCCGGGAGCCATTCAAATCACATGAACCTTAGTGGTAGCTGGCCTAGATTTCATGACCGTTGAACTGATACATGATATTAGATTGATCACTGTGTGCAAAAATGCATGCCCTATGAGGTGTGTGTTTTTTTTTTTTTTTTTGGTGGACAGCCTCTAAGTAACTTACGTTTGGGTCCCTTTTTTTTTTGATCTCCCTGTGGCTCTTGCATTGTGGGGCCCCATTTTTGACACTGAGACGAATGTGGAGTGACTATTTGATCAACTGTTAAAATTTTCTTTTGATGTAAAACTATTAAACTTGTTAGCCACAAATCAAGAGGTTAAGATGATCTAAGGGGCTTGAGATTTTACAAAGACATAGGGCCATCTACATTTTTCGATCCCCCACCTTCCCATTGATTGGTGGGCTCAGGTGCACGCCCACTAAGGTGAGCAGGGGTGCGCAAGTGACTAGGGCGCACGCAGTCACACCTATATATATATAGTCCCTCTCAGGTAGGGGTGTTCATGGGCCGCGCTCAGCAATATCCAGGCCCATCCCGTATGTTAAACAACAGGCCCGACCTGGCCCGAGCCGAGCCCACCTAAAAAATGTAAAATCATAGCTTGCATGGAGATTAGGGAAAGCTAGATTGAGTGAAAACATTCATCTTACTGTGAGAAGGAGAGTGAGTGAAAAACCAGTATACAGTCTTGTCATCACATGGCAGGAAACCACCACGGAAGCCATCTCCAAAAAACTGCAAGAACTTGGGCCCCAACCCATGACCATCTGGGTTCTCCACAAACCCCCTTATAGCGACGCGGCCCACGAAGACCGGCTCTTGGAGGCCCAACCATTTGGCCACCATTGAGTTCACTCCATCACACCCTATCAGCACCTAAACATTTTCACAAATGAACCCAAAAGCACATTAAAACCAACTTTGACTTGAGGATCAACAAGGTTGAGGAGTGGGGGTTGCACCCGAGGGGGAGTATTTAAAAGTACCTCGAAGTTTTGGTACGAATGGCTAGCTAAGAAAATTTAAGATAAATTTTCCACATGACTTCGGGAAATGAAGACTTCACCTTAGTTTTTATTTCAGTGCCATCTGCTAAATGCACCATCTTTAAGTTGTGGGTCTGCTCTATGGATACCACCTTCGACCCAAACCTGATGGTGCCTTGTGGAAGCTCCTTCTCCAACGCTTCAAGTAATGTTCTTCTCCTTAAACATCGGACTTCATGGTTTCCACTGCATTGACATTTTGTTTTATTTAACATGGGCAAGTCTTAGTAAGATGATTTTCATGGTTTTAATGGTCTGGATTCTTTCATGTCAGGAGTCAGAAAAATAATTTGGTCAGGCATATAGATCCATCATGAAATAACTCGAAATAAAAATGTAATTTGTAAAATTCAAATCATTCGAAATAAAAATACCCTGGCGTTTAGCCAAATTTTACTAAATAAGGAGTTGGGTCCACCATAAAATTAATTAGGTTTAAAACATGTGATTTCACTACTTTTCTTCTCAGTGGGCAATTTCAGTTTTGGGTCCGATACAAATATGCTTACATATCGGTTCGAAATGAAATTATATTATTTGGAATTCTAAGAAATGCATTTCTACCACATCGACTAAATTTTGAAAGACAAAGGTGAAGGAAGATCCATCATCATCCTACAAATCTCAGGAAAATCAAGATTCAAACTCACACACGCTCACTAGTCTAAACAGCTAAGCTACAGTCGGGGACTACCGCTCACCTTTTTTTTTAATATTTCTTGAGTGGAACCTATTTAGTTTGATTTCATTGGAGTTCAATTTCATGCAAATAAATAGGACCTTTGGAAATTATTTAAGGGCCTATATTGGATGTATGGTGAATTGAAGTATGGTGAGGTGAAGCATCAAATCAAGAGAGAATAAAATATAAGGTGTTATGATGGTGTTTTGTTTTTAGTTGTTTGATATGGAATCTTTTTGACTTTTTGTATAGAAAAAGTGGAGTTTTTTTGTCTTTTAGTGGAAAAAGGGAGGTTGTTTTTTTTACTTTTTTCTAAAAAGATTGAGGGAATTTTGAAATTGTGTACTTTTGATATGACCTATTATCTTTTCTTGTTTGGATAATGGAGGATTTACCTCACCTCACCTCACCTCACCACACATCCAAACATAAACATGCCCTAAAGAACAAGAAGATAAAGATTTTCACATATGGGGGGAGGTGTTAACTCTTACAACAGTGAGATCTATGACAGATCCAATGTAAATAGGGATGGATACTCATAATATAGTATTCACTTTTATAAGTGAGCCCCACTAATGGATTTATAGGCTGACCATAGCATTTCATTTTTAGGGAAGATTTAAATCTTGGGCTCAAGTTGTTGGGAGTTTTTGTAATAAATATATGGGGTGGTGATAAAAGCCCATCCACTACATGGCCAAAGGCCAAGTGATTTTTTTTAGATGGTTTATTCTTAAGGTTCACTCGTATCCAGTAATGCTAGTGGCCCCACAAATTCTACCATATGTCCCACTCTAAAATGGATTGATTCAAAGGGGCTTTGATATGGTTGGATCTAAAGCCACAAAATGCATAATAAGAAATGAAGTGCAAACTTTCTATTCTATCCGTCCTTTTCTTGGCCATTGATTGGACACCTTGGCTGATGCTTAATGAACATGATTTCTAGTAGATGACTAAATCCCAAAGTTCTTTTGTATTGAGTGGGTTAGCAGCCCAAAAGCCATGCCAATACCAAGTATGGTGATTTTTAAAAATAAAGCATTAGAGGAGTCATCGCCTTTTACTTTGCAGTAGAGAGAGATCGCTATGGAAGCTAGGAGGATACTAGTGTAACTCAAGAAATACTGAAGCCCGTAACCTCCGATATCATGAAATTTAGCAGTTCTCTTCAGTGAGGCCTACTCGATGAAATCTAAACTGCACAAAATAAATATATTTTCTTGTGTGGGCTCGTACTAGATTTTAATCTTTTAGGAGTTGAGCCCACCATCAAATCATATCTTAAAAACTATGCATATAAAATATTATAGAAAATACAATTTACATGTTATAAATCTGGTGAATGGGCCACAATACTATTGGACTTAAATTTGGCGAGAGCTAATAAAAGAGGATACATTCATGATGTTTTGGCATTGCTGAGTCCTTTCTGTGGCGCTGCTAAAGACAATTCCTATTCTTTCTGAAAGGAGATGGTTTTTTTTTTTCCTTTTGTATAGTTTAAGAAAAAAAACTTAATCTTTACCTTTTTCGAGTAGAAAAGTATTTTACCTAAAAAAAAAAAAAAAAAAATAGGAGGCTTTTCCTTGCTATCTGAATCATTGGCATTATTGCACAAACATGCCCGGCCCTTATTTGGAGGTTTAGACTTTGATATGGCACATCGAGTGCGTTACTGAATTTATCATCATTCCTAGAATATGAGGATCCTCCAGACTCTCAATGCACGGAGCACTCGTGTTTGAAATAGGGATGGTAGGGGCCATGCAAGAAATTATCTAATGCACACCTTTTGTTTGGTGTTACTATGCACAGCCCATAGTGGGGCCCTCCCGATCACCCATTTGAATGGACCGCATACACGGGAACCCCCTTAATTATACCGATTCCTTTTTTTTTACTCCCATTTGAATTCATTATATCATTGAATTATTCATTTTTAAGGGGTGAATCTTTATGGGTAATTGATCAAGGAGTTAAGATGATCAGGTAGGTCCACCCATCCCCATCCCCATCCCCAGATAAACCCCACAACACAAGGCACATAGAGAGTCGGCAGTGCAAATTGTGCATGGAATGTATAGACTCTAGGATTCACAGATGGGATATATTTTAAAACTAGCAACAGAGGCCCGTGCTTAACCCGGGCCAAAAAATGAGAATATATTTAGAATTAAGGTAAGAGAAAAGATATTATTTAATTGAAATAGAGAGTATCATATAGACACTGGTGCGCAAGTATAGTTGCACATAATTGTCATGCCATGATAATGTAATATGAAAGAATCTATAAACTAAAAGTTTATGAAATAAGTATGTTTATGCAAAATAATAAATAATGAATTCTGCTTCAAATATAAAGGTGAATAATAAATAATGGGAGATGCTCCTATGAGAGATAAATTCCCACTAAACCATAACAACATTTCAAAAAATAAATTCAACATTAAACCCAAGAAAAATCTAAAAAAAGCATAAAAAAATAGAAAATGAATGGAAAAGTACCAAACTGTTAAACAACCAAATTGTTTAAATGGGTTTATGTATGCAGGGGGGCCCGAAACCAACCCATTTAAATAGGTCAGGTGGTTGTGCGGGCTAACCTTAACTGACCCGTTTTTATTGGGGGTCGGGTTCTCTTAACCCATGATTGACCCCATACGTATTGTTGTTCTATTATGGGGTCAAGTGTAGGATGAACGATTTTAGAAAGTATTATAAAGGAGATTTAATTTCAATATTGTTGGGTCCTTCCTGCTACTCAGTTTACAGTTCCTTCTTTTTGCTAGTGAGTTGCCAAACCATAACATAATGAGATGACAATATAAAGAATCTTACAAAATGTAAGGTGGAGAAGTTATTGGGCCCAGGTCCTAAGAACAACTATAATATCTTTACACATGAATTGTGCAAAGAGATTTTTATATTTCTTGTTGAATTACATTTTTATAGCCATAGATGTACGTATAACTTCTGTCACTCAAGTTATTGGGCCTGGGCACTTTCTATGGAGAAGTCATTGTTGTACATATATTTTATCTTTCATTATACGTTTTTCTTAAAGTGGAGAAGTTATTGGGCCGGGCTAAGCACGTGATATTACTTTCCCCTTCTCAATCTTTCACAATATAAGGGGTGCACCCTTACTCGTTGTTGCTATGAATGTATAGACTCTGGGATTCACAGATGGGATATATTTTAAAATTTCGTCGAAAGCTTTGGAAAGAAAAAGGCTACATGGAGATCGAGAAGCATCTCTAGGAGGCATCGCTTCCCACCTACGTATTAGGATGCCAGAGTACCCAAGTAGTGTGCTTGGGCAGAGGAAAGGTGGAGGTGTGTACTTGGGTGGCACGGAGGATGAGGGAAGCAATGTACTCAAGCAAACCATCTACACTGTTGAGGTCAATATCCACACTCGCTCCTGAGCGATCATAATTATGGTCGAGCCCTCGCCCTCACCATAAAACAATTGTTGTGTCGTTTCCCACCAATTGGTTTTGGGATAAATGGTAGCTCAATGGGGTGTAAGATCCTACAAGTAGTATCAGAGCATGGTAGGTGGATAATTTTGGTATTTAAACTAAAAAGATGAGAAGAGAAGCAAAGTAAACAAGGAGGGAGTCTGAGTATTTTGTAGAGGAATGTCTCATATAAACAAAATGAGGGGAGGAGGGGTTAAAAAAAAGTGTTATTATTTCAAGAAAATACAATCTATTTAATGTATTTTTTCAAAATATCATTAGTGTTATTATACTTGTTATTTCTCTTAATTTCTTTATTTTAATTAAATTGGTCCAAGTCTCCAAGCCCAAGAGTGAAGAGTCTAACTGTCTAAGTCTCTAAGACTTAAAGAACCTAAAAAAAAAAAAAAAAAATTTAAAAAAAGGGGAGGAGGATATTTGGGCCGCCCACGGCTACACGGCCCAGGCCCAACTGAGGCCTGGCCCAGCACGGCACGACCAGAGTCGTGCCCTGGGCTGTGCTGGGCTAACCCCAGAGCCCTTGGGCCAGGCACGGCACAGCCCGCTTAATTACATGGGCCCGGCCGGCACGGCCCAGATTTTCACCCCTATTCTAGCCCATGTGACTGCCAAGGCCAACAGTCTCAAAATCACGTACGGTCACAGCTGAAATGGCCGAAAGAAACTTCAATGTATATTGTAGTTTCATCATGAAAAACATGGTCTACCGTCCACTTGCCTGGTCCTCTCTTGATATGATAAAACGTTTTTTCACTTAAAAAGGAGAAACCATTAGTTTCTCAAGGGCTCATTTGGAACTTCCCAAAACAAAGTGCAGGTAACTCTTTGTACATGTAAAGTTAACAGTAAATCGAAATTCTCTTGCTCCCTTCATTTCCTTAGCCATTTACATGTACATGGATATCCAAGTAATTGGATTTACAAGAAAACCAAGTGAAGAGCAAATTAAGGATCCATATGGGGCCCAAAGTAGAAGTTGAAGTCCTATATGAACCAGTGTTTTTTCAGATAAAGAGTTGTGTCCCATTTGGATTCTGTATAAACAGTTTCTAGGTAACCAATTAAACTGACCATGCTTTATTTACTTTGCATATTTTGGGAGCATTATGCTAATTTGCACATACTTTATTTACTTTTAACAGCATTCACAGGTACAAGTTGCAAAATCAATTCATATAGTAACTGATAAACACACTTATACAAGTGGAAGCCATCTGGACCAGACCCATTTCAGGTTCAGATTTTTCTATAAAATGATAAAGTCTGCATAGTAAATATATGATATTGCAAGATTTTTTTTTTGTGATATTTTAGTCCTTTTACATGACCTACTAACTATACTAAATACCTCTAAAAAAATTGGGACTTTGACCATATGGCATCTCTTCGATCTTACATTTGTACTTGAACGGTTGAAGTTCAAATATTTCTTGTAGAACTATTCGTAGAGCAAATGTGTAAAATCATATGGATGTAAGAAATCGGTCCAAAGATATCATATAGTGTGATTTGTGTGATATCGTGTGAACCTAGAATAAGCACAAACCTCGTTGGCAGGCAAATGTCTTAGGAAAGCTGTACGGGCAATATCTAAAATAGAAAAAAAAAAAAAAAAAAAAAGGATTTCTAAAGGAGACGTACTATATATAAAATAAAATAAAACAAGTTTACTTGTCACTAACCATTTCCCTGGTACCAAAAATGACAAACGGGAGGTGGTGAGTCCAGTGGTCGCGGAGACACAAGTAGTCCTGCACAGTCAAATCCATCAGAGAGAAAAAGAGTACACAAGAAAACAGATATAATAATCAGAGGCCAAAGGTAAAAAAGCAGTGATTTTCCTTACCCTTGAAGTTGGACATGTTGTTGCCTAAGAGAATCTCCAATGCCTAGAGCATCCATTGCCTTCCATGCATTCATCCAAGTCATGAATGCAAAACCAGTAACCCTCAGGCTCTCTGAAGACTCCAAAACAAGGCTTTTCACTCCCATCCTACAAAGTCATGGAGTGGATAGGTTTTTTAACGAGGGACATATGGATTTTCTTGTTTTTAACATGTGGAGGTGCTTTTTTTTCTTTTTTTTCAGCTTTGGAGGCTAGACCCGAGAATGCCCACATAAGTGGGATGAAGAAGCCCACACTATGGAAAGAAGATCCCGCCCGAGTGGGTATGATGAAGCCCACAAAGAGGGAGGTAGTGCCACATGTGGGAAGAGAGGCAAACTTATGGATTGATTTCTGGACAGCTCTGTCACATTCGGTATTGCCAACCGAGCAACCCCTTCTTACGGTGAAAGGTTATAGAACACATTTTGAAAACTCCAATTTCATGGGAAAATATTTGCTTTTCTGTGCATTCTACCTTTTTGAGATTTGATAGTTGCATAGAAATAAGGAAGAAACAAAATATTTATTTATTTAGTTATTTATTTTATGTCTTGGTGGGGGTGCCAACTGCCAAAGGGAAAGTACGGTAAAAAGTTAATAAACTGTTTTCCCCATTAATAAAATTGTGGCTCCACCCCTTGCATCAAAACCATTTTTCCATAGCACCGCAGAAAGAGAAATCTTCCAATTGCAGAATTTGTAGTGTTAGAGAGCTTTTGTCTTAACACTGCAAATTTTACGTTCTATGGACTTTCATTTATGCAAGCCCTTGCTGTGCCCATCCTCTCAATAAAAAAATGAATTTTTTATGAACTCAAGGATATAATAATTGATTCTCGTTCCCATTTTGCCCTGAATGGCATCACTCTGAACCATCAAAAAGTGGTGATCATGCAAAGTGAATCCTCTTCCACTACTCAGTGTTGATTTGCTTTAATACTTGGTAATGAGACGCTAAGGAAAGGGTAGGCCATAGAGGACATGACATAAGTATTAAGGATAAATATGAATAAGTATAATATATCAAAGTGTAGGAAATCATGTGGCCCGCATGCCACTAGTCCTATGTAAGAATTCAATCTCACTTCTTGTAAGACTTCCCCACAAATAAGACTCCCAATAGGATCAATGGATAAGTCTCCCGTGACTCTTTGGGTCTTGTCTATATAAAATTAGGAAGCCCTGGGGTTGGATACTCTTCATTCTCATATGTTTGACCGATGCAAAAAAATCCACAGAGCTTCTCAATCGCCGGAACACACATAAATCTCTAGCCACGAGTTGAAGTCTCAATATCCAGATCCATCACGAAGGATTTCCTTTGATTCAAAATAGATCAAAATAGCAAACATAATTTGGACAAGTCTTTGATGATGATGATGACGACGACGACTTGGTATTGAGTTAGAGTAAAATATATTTTCCCCTTTAATCACAGAGAGAATTTGTTATAAGAAAGAAAATAGTTTATCATTTCAACCGACCAGACTGGATGATGACGATGGAAAGATGGTTGAAGAATACCTGTGAAGTCCCAATGATGTTGCAAGCCCTGCTATTCCACCACCAACGATTACAATTTCTTCTGCAACTTCCACTTTGTAGCGTATTTGCATGCGAGAGAAGATTGGATTTACGAATACTGGGAGTCTTTTTAAGTAAAACATCGCTGATTCAATTCTCAGCTGAACAGAAAACTGCACATAAACACAAAACAGAAGTGTGTTTACTCTCGATTTTAAGCAGATTGTGAGATGATCGAACGTAAAAAAAAAGGCAATCTATGTTGTAGACTGTTTGGATGTCATGAAACATGAGTTTTCCAAATATAACTTATATAACATGTGAAAGGAAATTTACTTTTTTTTATTTCTCATTTTTCTGTACTGCCCTCTAAACCAAAGCCACACTTACATGGCATAAAGGGGTCGTTTGCCTTTTATGAATGGGATAGGGAAATGTGTTTTACATATGTAAATGTGTAACAGTTAGATAATTCGGATCATTCGACGAAACCCGACTCCTCTTTGGGAACGTTTGAGAAACCGAAAACCTCCAAAATAGAATTTCTATTGATAATTTATGAATGCCTACTACAATCTCTAATGACCCTTTTATAAGGTTCTAATTGCCATAAAATATAGAAAGAGAGTCCTAATTAATCTTACTAGAATCAGTGGAGATATTTTAGGGGGAAAAAAGCAGTCTTAATCTAATGAAATTTAGAAGTGCATCAAAATAGGAATCTAAATACATATATAAGGATAGTTAAAAATGTTACTGAACATCTTAAACACATTATCATATTTGTCAAGATAACCATTTACATAAATAAATGGGTTAAGATCGCCATTCACATAAATAAATGAGTACGTACAACTATTTTAGATTTGTTTGGATTTTTTAATGTTTTCATAAATTTCTTAAAATATATAAAGAATTAAGATGTGAAACCAAGTATCTTGATGCTTACCAGTTACCATTAATGTGAGAACACTAAACAATTCAGATAATGAATTGAGGGGGCGACTAATTGAAGTGCAAAAATTATACCTATGAGGTTGGGATATTTATTATTATTATTATTATTTTTTCACAAATCTCTCAAGATTCATTGATATAGGATATGCAATTAAACACCTTAGGGCCAGTTTGGTAACTCTACTAATATAGTCAAGTCAAGTAAAGTTGATTTTGAAGAAAGAATAAAATATAAGTGGGTTATGATGGTATTTTATTTTTAGTTGTTTGTTATGGAATTTTTTAACTTTTTGTATGGAAAAGTGGAGTTTTTTTGTATTTTAGTGGATAAAGGTAGTTACTTTTTGACTTTTTGTATGAAAAAAATGGAGGGAGTTTTGAATAAAGTACATTTGATGTGACATCTTGTCTGGAAAATGGAGACTTTACTTGACTTTAATTGTATTAGTAAAGTGCCAAACGGCCCTTAAGGTCACTTAGCCCTATAAAGAAGATGGAAGGCTTGGGTGATGAATTTGGGAACCACAGTAGTCAAAGAAAATGTCGTTGATGGGGTTCAAACACATACCTTATCCGGTTGGCCTTAGCTGTACTGACCCGAGTGTAATGGTTTACTTGGTCTTGAGGCGTGTAAATGAGAGGCTAAGAAATTGGTTGACAGACAGAAAAGTATACTAGAAGAGTCAAAACTTAAAATAAAAAAAAGTATATGTTAATCTCAGAGAAAATAAAATCCATAGCTTTTTTTTTTTTTAATTTTATCGGAAGGTTCCCAATCCTTTGGGCTAAACTAATCCCTCCGGACCCGCGCCAGAAGGAAGCCCGGTAAACTCTCATATAGCTAGGGTTGTAAACGGATCGGTTCCGGTCCGGGTCCAGAGTGGAACCAGAACCAGAACCGTTTTCTAAGAGAGGAAACCGGACCCTGTTCGGAACCAGAAAACTGGTTACGGAACCGGAACTGATAATATTAATGGGAATCGGAACTGGAACCATTTGTGAGGCGGGTCTGGTTCCGGTTCCGGGTATGAGATGTAGAAAAGTAGAAACCCTAATATAGAAAAGTAGAAAAGTAAAAAGGGTTCTATTTTCACATACTAAAGTTACCTTATGTTAGTGTATGTTGGGTCGGGTCCTGGGTCCACGAGTCTGAGCCACTGTGGATCCGGAACAGGAACCATTTAGGTATCGGTTTCAAAAAAAGGATCCGGAACTGGGACCATTTGCTTATTGGGACCAAAATAGGATCCAGACCTGGAACCTTCGGGTAATCGGAGAATCGGAGACCCATTTACAACCCTACATATAGCTCCAATGTGGTAGTGCAGTTTCAAACCTACAACCTCCGAGTGCAAACCGTGGTCCTAGGCCAACTAAGTTATCCCTTGGATTTTTGCCATAGCTTATACTTGTTCTAATCAACTATAGTTCCCTAATTTATGTAAGTAGTTATCAAACAGAGAACATGTGGTTTCTCAGTTGGTTGGCAGCCCATAACTCAGCCAGCTAGCTGCCTAGAGCTTAATCTTTAGGCATGCTGCCGTCTTTCGGCGTGTGTGCGGGACTCCTTTCCTATATTTGTAGGCCATCTTCTTGCATGTATGGGCTCTTCTATGGATCTTAGGCTCCTTCGATGGGGCACCAAAAATAAGAAAAACTAATTAACTTGCAATTAGATTTGTGCTGTACAGAGTTGAGAGACACGGACACACACAGAGAAAGAGAGACAAAGAGAGAAGAGAAGGCGCAATTTGGTGGTTCAGTTGGAACATATTATAAATCAGATTAAACAACTTGTTTAAAGGAAGAACCTTAAAATAGAACAAGAGTGGCACAATATTAAAATGGAACAGAATCTAGCTAGGGTGCTACTTACTAGATGTTTGTGCTTTCTCCCTCCAGACTCGACTATATTCGCGTATACAGAATTTCTTTCCAAATGTGCAGGAAGTTGCAGAGCAGTGGTTGGTAGCAGATTCAAGCAGCAGATAGGTGGATTCAGAAACCAAGCTCGCATGTGAGCTTATTTATATTGGTTGGGCTCTCTCTCTCTCTCTCTCTCTCTCTCTTCAGCTAATGACGTGGAACCATAAGGCCCATGAAGCTCAAAATAAATGTCCTTATTCTAACAAGAGTTTGTCCCACGGCGTAATAAACAAACTGATTAAAAACATAATAACACAATCTTATGTAGGTACATTAATCTTTTTTTTCTGGTCAAATGACCAATCTTTCAGTTGGACCATCTCCTATCAAAATAAAGAGTGCAGTACGCTATATAGGAGAGCATTAATTTTGAAGGGCTTACTTTTTCAAAATACGGACCCACTATAGAGTTCAGCTTGTTTAACTAAGGATTTTTCTAATAAGTGAGCATGGGAGGATCTAGATACGCAATAAAAGGTACCATGCACTTCTATCAAAAAGAAGTGCCATGTTAAGAAAAATTAATAAATAATGTTAGAAAAATTAATAAATATATCAAAGGTGGCACGTTTTTCTTATGATCATTCCAAAGAAAAGCTATAAGGATTTTTTTTTCCCAACGCCCCTATCTTCACTGAGATATTTGCCTCCTTGGCTATAAATTTAATTGATTCCACCTTCCGTTTTTTTCTTACCATTTGATATCTATGATCTCAAGGGGGGCTCACGTTAGATCAAGCAGGGTTGATACCAATAGAGAATACAATCTCACTGAATATAAGACTTGATCCAGTTCCACTAATAAGACTCCCAATAGAATCGGTGGATGTGGGTTTATTGGCAAAGAAATCTCTAGTAAGTGTGACTTTTTGGAACCTGTATATATAAGGTACTAGCAACAAAGGCCCATGCTAAAGCCTGGCCCAAAATGAAAAATACATGAAAAAATAAGATTCTTTTAAATTTTATTAAGAAAAAAATCCACCTTCCTTTTTTTTTTTATTGATCTTTCTACTTTGGTTTATCTTTTTGACTTAGGGGCTAGGGACAAATACATGATGAATACAAATGATAAGAAAATTTAAAAAATAAATATTAATATTCTTATATTGCACAACTAATGTTTATCATAAACAGTGTCATGTTTCTCCTTGCCTACCCTACAATTTTGATGTGAAGGATTTTGCAAGATCAAATTGTCAATAAGAATCTCATTATGAGAGCATGCCATTGCGTTGCAAACAAACCGACTAATTCAATGTAATCCATTTTTAAAAAATGGACTTTTTATCTTTTGGATTTGGGGTTAGGGTCTTATACATGATGAATACAAATGAGAAAAAGTAAAAGATAAAAATTAATCTCATATGTGCACGACTTGTTTAATATAAACATTGTGATGTTTCTCCATGCCTGCCCCACAATTTGATACTGAGGTGATATACTTTTCAAACTAATTCTTAATCGTTTCCTATGATACCAATTTTTAATAGAAGATTTTTTTTTTCAAGTGGATAGATTTCAAAATTTTAAAAAAATTATATCCTAAAGAATAATCAATTTACAAAGCTACTAAAAAAAATAATGCAGAGAGAGATTTTTTTTTTCATTTGGATTAATATATGAGATTGTTATGATAATTTAAACAAAATTACATCCTAAAATAATAAACAAAGAATAGAATTGTTTTAAAAAAAAACATGATGTAGAGAGAGATATGCGTACCTATAAATGAGACTTTCCTCAGGATGTACTGCTCGAGGAATGATAGAGGTGTGATTTTTATCTTGTGGATGGAGATAAGAAAAGAGGGTGATGACCATCTTTGAGGTGTGATAGTTTTGTGAGATAATTTTAGTAACTGCTATTTGATGAGAAACCATGAAAGATTCAATGAGAGATTATAGGGATAAAAAATGCTGCCTCATGGCATCCGTGAGCGCTCTAATCATCACGGCCCCGTGTAGGGTGATAGAGGCTCTGATCATCATAGCCCACTTGATCCATGGCCCACAAATTTTCACCCATAAAAAATGGGTGTACACTCAACCCAACAGCCTAGTTCATTTGGATGGGTGGCAAACACTGAGACCCATGACCCGGGAGAGGGAGAGGGAGTGCACCATGTTTTCCAGAGCACTAAGCATTGCTTAGCCGAGGGATTCCCCTTGAAATGTATTACAGAAAGTCTTCTACCAAAAAATAAAAAAAAAAGCACAAAAATTCAAGGCACATAAAAAACATTCCTAAGAGTATTTCTAACAAATACGTACACCTTTTATATTACAAGCCCAAATTCGAACTCTCCTGTATTCACCCAAAGATGAATGGTTCCCTTGCTTATGGTTGGGCCGGTAAATGCAGGTTTGGGGTTTGATCCAACCCAAGATGCACTCCTAGTTTTGATTTAGACTATGCCCAACGCAACCCAAAAACACAATAGATCAAGAGTTCAGTGGTCTTGATTAACACAAACCGGTTCCCAATTCCCAATTCCTACTTTTAAACTCTATTCATCAGGGAATTTCAAAACCCACGTACACAATATGCTATTTCGTAATCCAACACCATTTTTTTCTTTCTTTTACTTTGAGAGGTCTCTCTCTCTCTCTCTCTCTCTCTCTCTCTCTCTCTCTCTCTCTCTTCTTATTTCATAGTAGAAACAGTTGATATTGGATCTTTGATTTTTTTAACTAAAGCAACCCATCTCATGTTTTCCTTAGCCTATTTGCTTTGTTTCTTGTTGACTTGCTTTAGAGTTTTAGGTTTTTTTCCCTCTAGACTTCAGAGATTCAAAGAGATCATTTATAGAATTGAGTTTCGACATTATAGGTGTCATTGAGAAATTTTAGGATAGGAAGAGTCCATTAAGATAGCTAATTGATTCTATATGATAGAGATAGATATTAGAAATAGGATAAGATCTAGGAAAATCTTAGATGACACGTGGCGATGTGATGACATGGCTCATTAGAAGTTTATTATATATATAAAGAGAATAGACTTTTCTTGGGAGAGCGACACGTGGCGCAACCTCAAGCTTTTTACCATTTTTATTCCAAAATTGCCCTTTTAATCTTCCTTAAAATCTCTCAATTAAAATCTCCTCTAATTTATCCTCTAAAATTTTTTCCTACAAATAACCTCAAGCTTTTTACAACTCTTATTCCGGAATTGCCCTTTTAATCTTCCCTAAAATCTCTCAATTAAAATCTCCTCTAATTTATCCTCTAAAATTTTTTCCTACAAATATTGCAATGAATTAATTTTGTATTAAAAAGGATTGTATTTCTAATTTTGTCAACATCTCCACTACTACACCAATCGACTCTTTTATGCAAATGTTTATAAAAAACTAATTAGGCGACCCGTATCCGATCAAGATTGTTTTGATCATAACGTCCATGCCGAGCCCGGCCCTATAATAACATATATTAAATAATAGTATATTAAATAACAACAATATATAGATATATATATAATAAGCATGAAACAGATATTGGGTGTGTGAGCCAAGGCAAAGGGAGATATGGGTTTGCCCGTTTGCAATCTCAAAATGTCATTTACCCCATCACTTCCTACTAATGATAAAAAAAAAAAAAAAAAAAAAAAAAAAAAAAAAAAAAAAAAAAAAACCTCATGTAAAATAGGATGTGAATCGAGTTCCACCATAATCCAAGACCTCTTCCCTAGGAAATTAGGATTACATTTTACCAATTTTCATTGCAAAATAGAATGTAGCCTTCATATGCTTGGGTCATGAATCATAAGAATTCATGATTTTTTTTTCAATGAGACCAAGTAGAAATTGCAGTATTCTTTTCAAACAAAATGCCCACTCCTTGTGGGTTATTTCTTTTTTTCTTTTTTTAATAAAAGGATAACCACTTCATGTCGGCCTGGCTTGGATGTTTGCTTACTAAAAAGGAGATGGAGGAATGGGTCAATCTGAATATACATCAATGAATGTGACATTTTTTTTTCTTTGTTCTTCATTAGAGAGATTTTCACTTTTTTTCAAATGAGTCCTATCTGGTAACTATCCTTTTGAATTTAATTATTAATTATCCTTTGAGTGTTTTTCTTGATTCACTTTTTTTCAAATAGTCCTATCTGCCAACTATTTTTTAGTTTTAAATGAAATTAGTTTAAATGGAAATTATTTCTCTCATCGATATTTACTTTCAATTTTAAGTGGGGTTTTCTTTGAATGAATTAAAGGCTCGCGTTGGATGCGGGCCCTAAAGCGCTAGTATTTATTTAAAAGGAGAACTCCTTCAATGCTGACGTGGCACACCTCATAGCCCTCCTCTCCGTTTGCTTTAACTATATACTGGCAACAATGCCCCGTGCTTAGCCCGGGGCTAAAAGTAAGATATTACGTTTTGAATTTATGGGATATCAAAATTAATTATAAACATATAAGCATATATTCATGCGTATTTATATAAAAACAATCAACGCATCTTCAATCACAAATACAAGTGGTCAACATCAATAATATACTATTATAAAGATAAAGCTAAAAAAAATCCATTCAACAACGACATAAAAATAATAATAACAGCAAAAATCACTAAAGAAGATATAGAAAAGCGAATTTTATTAATATATATAATATTAGTAATAAGAAATGCATTCAAGTTTTTGTTACCCATTGATAATTTCAAAGCGCAATAAAACAAAGTCACCCCATTTGAACTTGTTTGTGCAACAAGAGGATTCTAATTTATACAGATTTTTATTTCCTCATGAGAATGGGATTTTGTATTTTCGTAGAAAATCAAAGTCCTCTCTATTAAGGAAAAATGATTCATTTTTTTCTTCTATGCAAGGAAAATACATCACACCAAATAATATAATATTGTTAACAAAGAAAATCCAAAAAATGTGCAATCCTCTCGTTGCACTAATACACCATTTTCTTTTCATTTTCACATAGGCCAACGGTCATTTCAATCCCTCCACACAAATTTCTTCTCTACCCCTTTGAAGTAGCACCAATATCATTTTAGAACTGATCAAACCATTTTTAAGCTCTAGATTTTTAAAAAAATGTATAAACATCTTAACTTTAGAAGCCATAAATTATGAGACCTTAAAACCACAGGCTAGTATTATTTAATCCCAGTAATAATTGGCTCACCTTGGATCAATATATATATCTCTTAATTATGAGTCCATATAGACCCACAGAAGTGTAATTTATGGTGGGCCAAACCTAAGGTCATATGTCTATATAATTATATCAGAAAATGATCCTATAAAATTCAACCAAAAAGCTCCAACTTTAAAACATTTTTATCACAAGCCCATCTATGAGGTAGTCTACCAGAAGGTCGAGTCTGATTTTCGTTCACATGTGACAATATTTGAATAGAGTAGAGTTGTATTTGGAAATTAAAACAAAATGATATTTTTAATGAAAAATTTATCAGTATGAATTGTAGAAAGGTGGGCACCAAATATTAAAATAAAAATATAACAATCTTGAAAGGATGGAAGATAGATGGTGTTAAGAGAGAGAATAACTGTAACAAAATAGAAAGATTTTAGACGATATTGATTGAGAGACTTTATGAGATAGAGGATATGGATAAAGAGATTTTTTTTTAGAAAAAATTGTGGCATGTGATGACATGGCACCTTAAAGCATTCTATGTTTTTTCTCCATATTTATTTGAAAGGAGAATAATTAGTGTTGAGTTGGCACCCCTCACAGCCCACCTCCCCCTTTGCTTTAATATATATAGTGCCACATCATCCCTAAAAAGTCTCTCTTTTCAAAGAGGGCACGCTTTCTCTCCTAAAACCTCTCTCATAATAGATTTTTATGAACGTTTGAATTTGAGTCATATTCCTTGCAATTATCCAAATTATAAGCAAAACTTTACAGTCTGTTTATTTTCGTTTCCTTAGATCTTCAATCACCAATGGGTCCTATGTTAAATATGTTTTGTGGGCCCTATGATGATTAAAATCCAAACTGTTGCTCCTTTACTCTCCTTTTAGTTTTTTTCCCTAAATGGATGGATCCTGTAGTGGGCACCAGTTCGTATTAAATATATTTCAAAATTGGACTCCAGTATTAGATGAAATCCTAATGGCCCTCTCTTAATCCCTTTTTTCTAAGAGTCAGCTCCATTGATGGAGGGAGGCAAGCCTATTGGCCGTTGTCTGGTTTCTTAATTGATGCAAATCAATTAGTGGGCCCCGCACATTTAAAGTATTTATGCAATGGGACCCACTCATGGATTATGCATAGATATTAGTTTTCTATGTCAATATGGATTATGGATTATTCTCTCTCTCAACACCATCTATCTTCCATCCTCTCAAAATTGTCATCTTTTTTTTTAATATTTGAAGCCCACCTTTCAACAATTCACACTGATAAAATTTTCATTAAAAAGATTATTTTCTTTTAGTCTCCAAATAGAGCTCTACTCTATTCAAAGATTGTCACACGTGAACGAAAATTAAACCCAACCTTTTGATAAACCACCTCATAGATGGGTTTGTGATAAAAATGTTTTGAGGTTGGATTATTTTTTATTGAATCTTATAGGCATCATTTTCTGATCTGATTATATAGACAAATGACCTTAGGTTTACCCAGCCATAATTACACTTCCGTAGGCCCACATGGACCCATAATTAAAAGATATATACATTGATCCATGGTGGGCCAATTATTATTGGGATCAAATAACACTAACCTACGGTTTTAAAGTCTCATAATTTATGGCTTTTAAAGTTAATATGTTTATACATTATTTGCTTAATCTAGAGCTAAAAAATGGTTTAATCGATTCTAAAATGGTATTGGTGCTACTTCAAAAGGGTAGATAAGATATTTGTGCGGAGGAATTGAAATGACCATTGGCCTATTTGAAGATAACACTTGTATTTATTATTGAAGCTGTGTTGACTGTTTTTATATAAATATGTATAAATATATTCTTATATGTTTATAATTAATTTTGATATCTCATAAATTAAAAATGTAATATCTTACTTTTTGCCCTGAGCTAAGCACGGGGTGTTTTTGCTAGTATATATATATAATATAAAGGGAGCCATAGGGTTGGGCATTATTCCAACCCATAGGAGATTCAAGAGGCGAAGAGTGATCGACACTTAAATGTGCAACATTTAACCGCAAGACTACAGTGCCGTTAAGTAGTAAAGGACTCAAGAGTCCGGATTATCGATCCCACAAGGAAAGGATGGAGAAAGCAATGAATCCAATTTAAGTGAAAGTTGAACTAAGATATAGCTAATAAAGATAATTGAAGTGAACAATTAAAACTATGAAACTAAATGTGAAAAATGGAATTGAATCAATTGAAATGTGAAATAAAATTAAAACTACTCTAATTAACAATCTAAAGTATGAAATGAATGAGATCTAAGCTAATCTAACAAACTACACTAAAGTAGTGGATGAATGGTGATGGAAATGAAAGATTTAAGGTGAAGATGTAGTGTGAAATGTGTAGGATTTTAAAACAAGTGATTTGAAATGTGGATCTAACAATCTAAAAGTGAAAAAAATAACAAATTAAACAAAGATTTTAAATTAACAACAATAAAAAGAAGAGATTAAGCAATCCTAAATCCACTATGTAAGTAATTAATTCAAACAATGCATATTCTAATTCAATTCCCAAATCTACAATCCAATTAGCAATCTCTTGCCTAATTGAATTGGATGATATAACAATGAAGATTAAAGTAAAGAAAATAAAAAGCCAAGATCTTAAATCATAACCTAACTAACTACCCTAACAATTAATCATCAAAATCAAGTTACAAAATATCAAAGATAAGGGCTCTAGAGCATGCTATGTGAGAGAACTTAATCAAACTACAAAGCATCAATTGAGATTATCCAAGCATCAAGTGTAGAGATAGAGCATGAGAAATGAGAGAGATTAGCACAATTGGATCTAAAATCTACTAGTTAATCAATGCACAAATAGGGAATTTAACTAAAACGTGCATATAAATGAACTAATAACATTACTTACCTTCAAAAGGAGAGCCTAATCCAAGAGCTTTAGCTACTAAACATCAATAAAGAGCTCCAAAACTTCATTAATGATCTTCAATTACACACTCTCTCTAGATTAGTTACAAAGAAGCTCCTAAATACAATCTAAAAATAAAAATGCAAAAAGACTCACTTGCCAAAAGGATTCCTTCACTCTACAAACACATTCCAATTTATAGGGACAATAAAGACATTTGATTGGCTCATTTCATTTCACAATGATTGCTTCCACTTGATTGGTTGCAACTTGAAGGCTTTTGATTGGCTTATTTGCTTTCACATGAATTGCTTGAATTTGATTTGGAAGCCTTTCATTGGATCTTTTGCTTTCACATGGATAGCTTTAATGTGATTGGTTGCAACAAAGCATGTGTTTTTTGCTTTATGTGGTCCTTCTTTTGATTGGCTTTGATTGGTGGAGAGGTGAGGTGAGTTGGATGGAATATTTTATAGGTAATAAAATAATAATAATAATAATATACAATTATTGGGATTTGAACCTATGACCTATTTCATACCAACTCAAGCTCTAACCAATACACCAACCACTCATTTGTATTAGAAAATGACTTCTTTTATCCTTAATGTCTTCTCCTCTTGTTTTGGAATTCTTTAATACTTCACCAAGATTTCTTCATGTAACTTCTTTATTTGAAATCTCTTCTTGATGCTTTGGGACATTAGCCGGAAAGTTGGAATAATCACGGGGTCCACCTACACGAGAAATTACATAAAAATTCGCTACAAATAATTGAATTTATGCAAGATAATCCGATAATCCGTTAATGTGATAGAATGATAAAATCTCTGTGTAAAGCAAATGATATGCATATGAGATGCCAATAAAATTCGGACTAATGAGGGGTAAAATATGTAATATTTAACACTCATCAAAGAGATCCGCGGAGCTTCCCAATCACCGAAACGCACGTAGATTTCCGACCGCGTGTCGAAGTTTCCACATCCAAATCCGTCAGGCCAGCCTTTATATCAAATAAATCCATCAATATGACCAACTTATGAAACCCAAACCACACAAGACCCTAGTCCAATTTCTAACAGCTTTGGACAGAACTTAATTAACTTCCATTATGCTCACCATCAAATTGATCATGGCTAAAACATTAAGCAAGTGATTAAAATAAGTAAGAGAAAGCCAAATCATGTGTTCTATACATGATTAATTTGACACATTCAGCATAGCTCAGATTAGAGGAAAACCTGGACCTAGTTTAATTCAAGGTGAGACGCTGATTTTGAATGGTATGAGTTTGAAAGATGGACCCACATGAATTGGGACCAAATACATTTATAAGACGCTTATATGCTTATTAGACATACAAGAGAACTTTCTCATGGGCGACTGGCCCACTTTCCAATGCCTTTTTTTTTTTTACCCATTTTAAGGGCCCCATACTCGAATTATCTAAACAAAGCCCAATTGATCCTTTATAGCCTGAGGTGGGCTCATCTATGATTCCGGCTCATCTATGATTCCATCCATACATAGAAAATATTAGACATTCTTTTCATTCTCTTGTCCCTGCATTAGACGTGTTACATACAGCTCCATCCATCCATACATAGAAAATATTAGACAGTCTTTTCATTCTCTTGTCCCTGCATTAGACATGTGTTACATACAGCTCCATCTATCCATACATAGAAAATATTAGACATTCTTTTCGTTCTCTTGTCCCTGCATTAGACATGTGTTACATACAGCTCCATCCATCCATACATAGAAAATATTAGACATTCTTTTCATTCTCTTGTCCCTGCATTAGACATGTGTTACATACAGCTCCATCCATCCATACATAGAAAATATTAGACATTCTTTTCACCATGAGGATTTTACTAAAAAATACACAATATTTGTCCGTTGCACATATGAGTGCCTCGTAACTAGCGTCACACAAACGGGTCCGTCAAAGCCCGTTTGGTTTTTTTTTTTTTTTTTTAATATAAAACGAGTGACGCTAGTGCTTTTATTAGAGACGCTACCGTCTCTCTTCGGCATTTTCATAAAACCCTCATTCCCTTTCGTTTTCGCATTTTTCCTCTCCCCCTCCTTCCTCTACACCAGTACGTCGACGCCGCTGTTCCTTTTGCTTTCTTCATTCCCTACTTTGGATCAAACTTGCTCCGATATCGCACATCACCTCTAAGGTATGGGACGTTGATACCGTTTGCACATTTGTGTAGCATTTCAAACACAATATCTGTTTGGAGTTTTTATCAAAGAACGAAACATCTACAATGGTTTCTACAGTGGGAAAATAGAACGAAAATTAAGTGACGCTATCGTCGCTTTGGAATTTTTTTTTTTTTTTAAAGAAAGAAAAATGGCGTGAAGAATATTACTGTAATGAAAGTATTTAGAGGCACTCATACGTGCAACGGACAAATACCGAGTATTTTTCAGTAAATTCCTCTTCACTATCTTGTCCTGAGTCATTCTTTTAATTCTCTTGTCCTGCATGAGTTCCCTATCAACAAAACGTGGTAGGGTAGGCACCTCCACCCGCAATCAATAATTCCTATGTGCAGTCCATGCAAAACACGTGAAGCAGAGGAGAAATGAGTCATTCTTTTAATTCTCTTGTCCTGCATGAGTTCCCTATCAACAAAACGTGGTAGGGTAGGCACCTCCACCCGCAATCAATAATTCCCATGTGCAGTCCATGCAAAACACGTGAAGCAGAGGAGAATAGGAATCAGGTGACATGCAATGCAAGTACATTTTGCAACCTTTTGGGGTAGAGGCATATAGATACGCACCCAAGAAGTGCTCAATGACACCACCACCACCTTTCATGCATCCCCATTTCCCACTTTCCCAGAACCCTCTCATTGCCTCCATGGTGTTTCTTAATTATTGTACCCAACCCATCATGTGATAGATGATACCGTAAGGAATATATATATATATACATGTGATAGATGATACCGTAAGGAATATATATATATATATATATATTCATGTGCGTCCATCTCTTACCATAGGATGAGGGACATTTACATGATGGCTTTCCCTCTTTGCACATGAATATTTTTTTTTTCTGCATATTACCATACATGGCTTTTCCACTTTTGCATGTGAATATTTCCAATTATGTAAATGTCTCTCACTCTATGGTGAGGGATAGATGCACATGAATATTCTCCATATATATATATATATATATATATATTCTCCACACACACACAATCAACAGTGCAGCTATAGGTCACTTATAGCAACGGCCAAATCTTGATAGAATTCCGAGCTTTGAATGTTTCATGACTCAGGGGCGGACCTATGTTAATTTGACCTGGGGCGATAAAAAAATCATCAAAGAGTTGAATGGGCCTTGGCCCATGCCCCATGTAAATTAAAAAAATCGCCCCACCTCATTGATTCTTTTCTTCTCTTCCTTGGTGGAAAGGAACAAAAAATGAAAAAACTCTTTTCCTTCAATTTTTGCGGGGGAGTAAGATCACGTAACTTGTCTCCATTCTATGATTGGAGGAAGATGCGGACTCTTGTTTGCTCTTCTCTATTTTTATGTGATCTTGGACTTGTTTTCTTAGATGTTGTCTATCTTTTTATTGGTTTTACCATCTGGATTGTCTCCCAATCTACCATTGTAGAAGTTATTATGGGAAGCTATAGTGGAGCTTGGAGTCGGCGACAGTGGCGCAGGAGCAGGGGTTGAAAGAACAACTATGTGTGGTTTTTCTCTCTTGCCTTATATGAGTAATGAATTTCTTTGTAGAGATGAGAGATATAATAATGTTTAACCTTCATTTGCCTGAGACAAAGGCAAGGAAAAAAAGGTGATTAGTAAGGCTTAGCCTTTTTTTCTCTCCCAAGAATATTAATGGAACTCTAGATTAGGATCAATGGAATTTAAAAAATTACGGCTAAATCCAAACTCTTAATCTCTAAATTATAATTCCAAACCTAAATCCCCAAATCCTAAATGAAGTCCTAAGCCCTAAATCACCAAATCTTATATGCAAACCCTAATCCCTAATTCCCTAAATTCCTTTATTCATAGGCCCTTATCCCGCAGAGTCCCTAAATCATAATCCCTTATTCCATAGTTTCTCATTTTTGAAATTTTTTCTTGGGCCATAATATGATTTTATGATTATTCTAATAACATCCATATGCAAATATAGGTGGGTTTCATGTGATACATGAACTATTGGGAGCTTAAGGAAAGGATGAAGACTAAGAAGATACTAATTTTCATAATATAATGATTCTTACTTTTTTAGGGTACTCTAGAGTGTTTTTTTTTTTTCTTTTAGTATTGTTGTAATATGGTTGCTAATTGATATGCTAATTTCTTGAGTAGTAAAAAAGGCTTATTTATGAATTTGGAGTTAGTAGTAGGATTCCTCACAAAAAAAAAAAAAAAAAAAAAAAAAAAAAAAAAAACTGTTGAAAATCATGTCTTTAACCTATTATATAAATGGAGATTGTTGGTAGTCGGAAATAATTTTGACGCAATTGACTTTATCTTTAAATTAGATATTGAAAGAAATATATCAAAAAAAAAATCAAAACTACTAATCTATTTAAACACAATACTTTTTCTCCTTTTCTATTGTTAATGTGAAAAAAATCTAGTAAAAAAAAATATTGATATTTTCAATTGACCATTATCCGCCCACCCGAACTAAAATCCTGGGTCCACCACTGTAAATATTATATGTAATGATGAACAAAGTTTATAATTTAACTTATTATAAATAGTATATTTAGTAATTCTTGGTAGACAATGGTGGCATTGATTTAAACAATTTTCTGTACTGGAAACATGTTTATTTAAAAGAAATGCAATTAAATTTTTTTTTAATATATTGGATTTAAAAAAAAAACACTACTTACAGTACGTAGCAAGGGGGGCACTGATCCAAAAGAACTTTTCTTATCCCATTGACACAAGAATCAACCTAGAGCCAGATCCATACCGATAATCAAGATCCTCCCACAGTTAAGCCTCCATAGCCTGAATTTCACGGGGACCGAACACTCCAAACTCCTTATTGGCTGGTTCATTAATATTCAGTAGCAAGCACAGGTATGTCAGTTCACATTCAACTGGCCAACATCCTATATGTTGGGGCAGTTAATGTCTCATCAATGTGAGCTTTTGGTCCATTCACCATCAACACTAGGGGGGCCACATAAAGGAACAGCTTAGATCCTGCTGATGGGGGCCACATGCTGTGATCTTTGGATAAGCAAATAGGCATCCAAGTACATGTAAGAAATCATATATCAAGTTAAAAGCTTAAGCTCATAGGTGGAAGGCCCCAACAGTCAGACATGAAGCATTGCTTGAAGACATTAGGCGATGTGGGATGTGGGACTTTACTTTATCAACACTCGCCCTCACGTGTAGGCCCAACAATTTCATAGACGGGCCTATCACGTGGGCTACATAAGAACGACGGGATCCAAAACCCGTTCTGATACTATATAATAAACTATGTACTAAGCTTAAGCTCATAGGTGGAAGGTCCAAACGGGTATATATGAAACACTGCCAAAGACATTAGGCGATGTAGGATGTGGGACTTTACTTTACCAATAGTACACAATAATCTGGCTCCCGAGTCCTCTTCCTGTCTTCTTTCCTGTCCTGGTTAGGGAGTCGTGAGTTGGTAAGGGTCTGTCTGCATCACCTCATAAAGCGAGAAAGGGAGAGACCAAAGGAGGGAGAGGGGGACCATCATAGGGCACCCACTTTGGTTTTACAGCGAAAGGAAATAAGGAATCAATAGGTCACAGCATTTTTTTTTTTTTTTTTAGCCATTCTTCCATCGTGAGGGACATGTAAAAACTAGTAAAAGTAGATGCTTGAACAACTTTCATTCGTTTTCCTTTTTTGTTGCCCTAATCACAATGATTAGGGCCGTGAATCGTGTCGTGTTAACGAATTCAGGTTACGAGTTAACGAATTCATGTTAAAATCACCTCAACCCGGCCCATACACGACCCTTTAACTTAACGAGTCAAAAAATCCAACCCAAACACGACCCGTTAATTTAACAGGTTACACGACCCATCCCGTTAACCAGTTAAGTAATTAAGTCATTTCAAAAATTAAAAGAAAATTCATACAAAAATATATAAGCCACACAAAACTATAATGAGGATCTCGAGTAGATTCCACCTAAAACCCCACTATAAAACAACAAATTTCAATTTCTTATTTATGAATATAAATTAATTTTAGCTACACTTAGGAAATAAAAAAAATTTAACGGGTTAAGCGGGTTTTCACGTGTTACTGGTTTAATTCGAACATGACCCATTAACTTAACGTGTTAACGGGTTTGACCCGTTAAAGACCCGAACCCATTAATATCGTATAGGTTCGTGTCGTGTTAACGGGTCATGTGGCATTTTGACAGCCCTAACAATGATGATACCTCAATTCCTGATATGAGCCCAAAAGAGGTTGTTTAAAATAATTATCTCTAGTTTATAGGAAAGAAAACGCTCTCAAAGAAAAGAGAATCTAAAAAATCATATTCTCAAAAATAAAAAAAAAATAAAAAAGAGTTTCCATCCAAGTAGAAAAATCATCATCAACATAACTAAATCACCAGTTACAAAAATAAAAAAGACAAAGAAGTACTTATTCTAATTCCATCATATTACCAACCACTCATCAGGGTTTGTTTGGAAAATCTTATCTATATGAAATACATCCGTGGATAATAGATCTGTGTTGAATAGATGTTTTACAAATAAACCGCGATTACCCTTATTGAAATGGGTGTTCTATGAATATGATAGTTCACGTTTTTTTCACAAGTCTCTCAACAATCACGACGAATCAAGGGCTAAAATTTAATTCTCTAGCCTTTTTTAACTTTCCAAAAAGGATCAATGTTTTGGAAATTGATTAAGGAGTCCATAAACTTAAAAAAGATTTAGATCCAATGGATCACTATTTTTTATAAATATTTGTGAAACATCAACGATTCAAAAATGATATGATGCCGTAGGGATGAAAGTGGGTCGAGCCGAGCCAGGCTTTGACAGGCCCTAGGCTCTGCCCTAGTATTTTTTAGTAGGCCCTAGCCCGGCCCGAGCTTGAGAGGGCCTAAAAAATCCTAGCTCAGGCTCGGCTCTTATTAAGTAGAGCCGACCCTAGTCCGGCTTAATTGAGGCCCTAGGCTCAGTTTGTGAGCCTAACCCGTTTTATAATGATATAGTTCAATGTTAATGTAGATGAGCATTATCAAACACTCCAATGTTAAGGGAGCCCAGTTCCAACACTCCATAATAGTTCAATGTTAATGTAGATGAGCATTATCAAACTCCAACAATAATACAAATCAAATTAAACTCCAATAGCATCATAGAATAAAATAAAATATTCGGCTAGCATTATAAAATAAAGGTTTAGGTTTTAGAGTTTATGGATTATTTAGTGCTTAGATTTAGGGTTTAGGATTCATAGATTATTTAGTGCTTAGGGTTTAGGGATTATTTATATTTGATTAAAATTATGGTTTAAGGTTTAGCGCTTAGGTTTAGGGTTTATAGATTATTCAGTGCTTAGGGTTTAGTGTTTAGGGTTTAGGAATTATTTATATTGGATTAAAACTAAGGTTTAGGATTTATGGATTATGTTATATCATATATGTATTATCTACTGTATAGTGTACATATATATATATAATATGTATTAATATATGTAGGCCCTAGGGCTTACGAGCCGGGCTTCATCAAGCCTGAGCTCGGGCCTCCTCCTAGGCCCTAGCTCGGCTCTTTTGTCTTTTGAGCCGAGCTCGGGCCGAGCCTATAACGGGCCGTCCGCGGGCCGACCCACTTTCACCCCTATATGATTGCCTTGTTTAATCCTTTTAAGTTATCCAACGGTTCAAATTTACATTTAAAGTTTCGGAATTAAAAATATAAAAGAAAAAATCGGACTGGGTTGCTCACATGGAAACTCATCCGTTTTTAAGCTTTAATACATCTACGGTCAAGCATTTCTTTATCAATTTATCATGATCCACCTGGAATCAAGGGGTGATATTTGACCCCATAAACATTCTTCATCTTATGATTAAGATTAACGGTTCGGATCTTCATATCAAGGTCCACAAAATCCAGAAACCCACATCTAATGGCTCACAACATTTTGTAGATATCTCAAGATTGGTGAAGCATAAACGGATCAAATTTGACACTGTAGCCGTTCTTTGGGTTCTTAATATTATCAATGCTTTAGAACTTCATTTAGGTCATCAGATTTGAAACAAAAAGTGAAAACAAGGATGATGCTAAATCACCGCCTATAACACTATAGTACTTCACGTATATGGAAACGTATGTTTCAAGTCTCGAACCTCTTAAATGAGGTTTGAAGTTAGAGGTGCCCAAATTGGTTACCAAAAACTCTTGAAGTTGGAGGTGCCCAAAATGGTTACCAAACACTCTATTTCAGTTTTCTACCTGCTTTTAAGTCGATAAGAGGCTGAAAATAGACTTACCAAACATGCACTCATGTGTTAAACTTCTAGTAAAGAATAAGCTTTACAACCACATAAAAATCTAAAATCTCTACTAGCGACAAAAATCAACGATTTCACAGCCATTTGTAAAGTTCTATAGAGATGACTAAACAACCAATCATAATTGGAAGAAACCCTAATAAAGAATCAGATCTCATCTCATAACAATGTTATGAGCTTATGGATGTTATAATGTTTACCTCCATGGAAAAAAAGCAACCGCGTTCTAACCGAAAATAGTCAACAAAGGATATAATCCAAATCCTAAACAAAAAAAAAGGAAAAGATATTATGAAATAGTAACATCCAAGATTTCCATTAGCATCAAATGAAAACCCTAACATAAAATCAGGTTTTATAGGATAATAACATCACTTTCGTAGCGTAATATTATGCTAAGAGGTACCCCTCACATATTTGTGTGAGAGGTAACCTTTCTACCTGTGTTGTGACACCCCATAAGAAATCCAATCCCCTCATATCCACTCACCCCAATGAATTAGCTCTCATTGTAATTTGGCATTAATTTGAATAAGAATAACCATTACATTAAGTTTCAAGGTTTCTAAAGTTACATTTTATTATGATTTCAATCCTGATGAAAAGTTAGATGAGTGTCAAACTTGGACTTGTGGCTAATCATTTGGGGGAAGGAGCTTTTTTTAGAATTTTCCATATATACATGTGTGTGCGCGCGCCTTATCATGTGCATGATGTGCACTGGGCGAGCGTGCATAGCTAGTTGTGGGGCCCACGTAATTGGGAATGGGAAGATTTGAAGACTTGCGTGGGCCCTACCTACCTACCAAGTTTGGGTCCCATTCGATCATCCTTTCATCTTCATTTGGGCTCCACAAATTTAACGGGTATATGTTCCATTTACATTGGTTCACAATTGATTAGGCCAGCCCAGTCCGTTTAGATGGGTTTTAAACCCATGCGACCCGTGCAAATTACAGGGCTTCCATTTTTTTGGTCAGTTTGGATGGACCAACAGTGGGCCCCACGGCCAAGTGCCCACCCCATAAGTCACTCTCCATCAATTTACCTTTCATGATTCCATTTTCCTTCTCCTTGGGAGGTAATTCAATGTCCATTTTTTTGTGAATTTGAGGACCATTTACATTTTTTTTTTTTTTTTGGGTAGTAAGAAAGAGGATTTCATTCAGAGAAATGACAAAGCAACTAGCAACAACAACCAACAAATGAGGGAACAAAACACAACCCTACTAAGGATGAATGTCACGCAGGACCCATCGTACAAATCACACTCCAAACAAGTCCCTCTTATATGCAGAACATAGCTTAGCCAAATAATGAACAGAATTAACAAAAATCTTGGGAATAAAAGAAAACTCAACACAAACAACTGAGTTTGCAGCAGCCTGAATATTTGAGATGATGCCCTTTATCTGCTAATCTAATGTACCATTAATACCTTCAATCACCTCTAAGGAGTCAGAAAGGATATGGATCTTTGAGAAGTCAACACCATTAACCTTTTCCAGCACATCAGCTTGGCAACTCTACTAATATAGTCAAGTGAAGTAAAGTTGATTTTGAAGAAAAAATAAAATATAAGTGAGTTATGATGATATTTTATTTTTAGTTGTTTGTTATGGAATCTTTTTGGCTATTTGTACGAGAAAGTGGAATTTTTGTGTATTTTATTTGATAAAGGTGGTTGCTTTTTAAACTTTTTTTTTTTTTTAAGATGGAGGGAGTTTTGAATTAAAGTGCTCTTGACTTGACATCTTGTCAGAAAAAATGGAAGCTTTATTTGGCTTTTACTATGTTAGTAAAGTGCCAAACTAAAAGATTGGTTGTTCTTCTGCTCTTTTAGAGGAAGAGAACCTTGGTCCACATGCAGCTCTTGCACATAAAAAGGAGCCATTAACCACAAGTCAAAACCAAAGCTTGAGGTTACATTAGAGGACCAAAAGGTTGCATCTATAAAAACCAACACCCAGTCTAAAATAGATTCAACATTAGGCCTTGGGTCATGGACGGGGCAAACAGATCCACTAGACCCCATCCCCTCATGGTTTTCCCACATCATCTTATTGACCATATTTTGCCAAGCCTTGTAAAGGTGGTCAGAAAAGGGAGAGGTTGGACTATCAGGGTCCATGATTTGTTCCCACCATTCTAATAATCTCATAGAAAGGTCCATCACCAAGGGGCAGACCCAAATCAAAGTCGAACCAAACAACTCTAGTATAGTCACATTTGAAGAAAACATGTTCCACTGATTCCACTTCTTTTTCACAAATGGGGCATAGGAAACTCTACCAATATTAACCTTAGAATATAGGAAATCTTGAACTGGGATTGCACTTTTTAAAGACTTCTACCCAAATAGGAGAACTCCCTGACGAATGATAATTTTCCAAAACCGATTTCACTTGATGAGACTACTGATGTTAGAAAATTTATTGGTCTTCGATAGGATCTTAAAAGCCGATTTAGTAGTAAGTTCTCCATTCTTAATAAAGGGTCGCACCCCTTTATCTGAACCAATAGCTCTTGGGAAATATTTTTCGAGGATATCATCAACATCTCTTTAGTCATTAAACAAAATTCTAACCAAGTTAACGAGTCCGGATCTCCTGTTTCGTAGAAACAAGGAGTTGTTGTTTCATCCAATCTACATTCGCCACCTATACCAAATCTCATCCTTGATAAAAAAGTATTTCCATGTATCTATGAAACAGGGTATCCGGACTCCAAGTCAACATCCCATTCATGATTAGAATTCCATAAGTTCCATCACAATCACACGGGTGAGGATCAATGACACTTGAGAAAGGATTTTTAAGACCCTTTTACATGGGGTCCAATTGTTGTTCCAAAAGAAGATAATACGTTCTCCATTACCTATGATCTACTTTATGTTCTCCTTAATAAAATTAACCGCTTCAACAAATCCTTTCCAAAACCAGGAATCACTCCTTTTGGACTTGGCTCCCACAATGATTTGATTGGGCAATACCAGCCTCAAGGATTTTAGCACATAAGAGGTGATCCTCAACTAAACATCTCCAACACGTTGTGGCTAAGAGGGCCACATTGTTCTTTTTTATTCCCTAATTCCAAGGCCATCTTCTCCAAGGGGCTTACAAGGACCATTTACATGTTGAGATGCATTTGTATTGAATTTGAGTTATTTTAGGCTTGGTTCCAGGACCAAAATGGTCACAGGCCCTTAACAAGGAAACTTGGGCTTCATGCAACCCTCATAGAGTGGGCTCATTCCTAAGTTTTAGGCGCCACTCCAAACCCCCTCCACTAAGATATGGGCTTCGAAACCTCATTGGGCCTATGGCTATCACTATTGGAAAAATTAGCCAGATGTCTTTAGTATGACAGAAATTGAAGGTGCAGTCCACAAGATTTTCGTCTAACGCCTATATTCCCTTGCGGCTAGAGTTATTCCAAGCGGAGGCCCTTAATGAGGAAGCTCATCTTTCTCATGAATGATTTGCCCTTCTAACCACCTAAAGCTGTGTCACGCCTTTTGTTCCTACTTTTTAGTTCAATTCCATTTATTAGCCCATTTATCATTATTGTTTTCTCCTTAGTTCATGCTCATTTCCAAGCAAATTTCGAAATTCAAAAAGGAGGGGATGAAGATTGATAGATTTTCGGCTACATAATCTCCTTTCTTATCTAACTGGTGTGTATTTGTGTGTAGATTTGTCTAGTTATGTTATTTTGAGTTTATAAAGTGTTCTTGATATGCAATTCTTCGACATTATATTCATGTTTTTGGAAATATATTTGATTTTGTGTTTTGTAAGTAATGATTAGGATACTTTTTCGGAGTGTGTGTATCCTTAGATAAGTACAAGACATATAATACTATCTGTATTATACACACAAAAGAAATACAGATAAAATTATTTGTAGTTTGGTTGCTATCCATTTTTATTTTTGTTAAGTCTAATAATATTATATGTATTCTTTCACAAACTCAGGATAAAGTTATCTATTTGCTTCATTTCATTTACTTATTGATATAACTGAGTTCATTCAAAAAATCGGATAATATTATCTAAGTTTGTGGATTTTATCTGTTTTTCCATAATCTCATCACGTTTCTGATTTTATCTGTTTCTTCCATCTTCAAGTCTTCTCGATGGCATAATCGTTGATGCTTCTTTGCAAGTTTGGTATGTTCACCACCGCCATTCCTTTCGTTGAAAGATGAAGTACAATGATTTGGTTAAGCAACTTTGTATCAAGTGGAAGAACTTGTCGCTCAACACGGTGTATTTAACCTATGTGTTGCCAGGGCACCCAAAGTGCATAATGGACAGCGATTCGGGCTTGTTGAGTTTGTCTGTTGATTTTATGGCCCTACCATATATACTAATAGGAATCCAATCAGGCTAGTTTTTGGGCCTTCCCTTATCATGGCAAAAACCTTTACAAAAAAGAATGGCACTGTAGCAAAAGAGAACCCCTTCATTTTGGATAATGTTTAACAAAACTTGAGTAAATGAACTGGGTACAACCATACCAAAAAGACAAACAAACCCCATACATATTTAACAATCATCATGACCAAAATCAACACACCATCAAGGTCCATAAAGTTTGCCACAATCAAAATCAGCCTTCTTTAGCAATATCCTTGCCATTAATCCTGCAAGAAATTTATTCCGCAAGAGGTTTCTCACCACCCAACCACTCTGTTGTAAAACACCAGACACATAAGCTGTAGCAATGAGTTCACAACCTCTCCACCTCCTCTCCTTTGCGTACTTCTCCACACCTCTCTTGATCCTGTCATATTCAGCTTCTTCTCTAGGTTCTCCCAACAAGGCTTCTCCAAGGCACCTAGCCAGAGTCACAGCATCTTCCAGTGCAGAACACCCACCCTGACCAAGGTCCGGCGTCATGGGATGGAAAGCATCACCGGCCACGCAAACGGTCCCCTTCCAGGTAGTTCCCCATAATACATTCCATGGAAGCCTATATCTCAATGGAGAGGAGGTGATTGCATCCAGCTCTGTCTTTTCGAGTACGTTGGTTACTTCTTTAGGTGCCTTATGTAGCTTGCTCAACACAAACTGCTTCATTTTAGCTGGGTCATTATGTTCTCCGTCTTTCTCTATCCAAGAAACAAGCATAAAATGTTCAGAAAACATCTCATGACACAACTTTATGTTTCATGTGTTTCGTTATTGAAATGAATTGTATATGATCATTTATAGACAAAAAGCACTCATAGAGAGAAAACATACAAATGAGTAAGAATACAAATGCAGAAACCGTAATTACTAAAGTGAAAAGGCTTACCATAGGAAGGGGTAAAATAAGCGAAAAACCAATATACAGTCTTATCATCGCAAGGAACAAAACCAGAACGGAAGCCATCTCCATAGTACTGAAAAAACTTGGGCTTGAGACCATGGCCTTCAGGGAGCTCTGCAGCGCCCCTTATCGCCGAACGCCCTGCAAAGGCTGGTCTTTGGAGGCCCAGCCATTTTGCCACCACAGAGTTCACTCCATCACACCCTATCAAGACCTGAACATCCACAAATGAGAAGGAAATAGCTGGTGTACAGTAGTATGGATGCAACAACTCTACTGGCTTCAAAAGAAGTGTCACCTTAGTTTTGAGAACTGAACCATCTGCTAAATAGACTAGCTTTAAGGTCTCTTTCTCTTCAATTGAAACCACCTTTGATCCAAACCTTATGGTGCCTCTTGGGAGCTCACTCTCTAGGACTTCAAGCAGTAGCTTCCTCTTCACACCCCGAATTTCATGGTCGCCACTGTATTGTTTCCAATTTCGAAAACCCATGAATGAAGCTATAATTAGAATTCAAACATGGGCAGTGATCCAGTAAGTTTACTGCATTCTAATGTACAGTAGGGTGTGCTGCATTTGAGATGCAACTCACATTACTTATATCCATTTACCATACGGGTGACTTCCTAACCTCTGATTATCTCATCTTGGAGTAAGATATATGATGTACTCACCATTTTCCTTGTCCCATAAACGACATCTCCGATAATGAAAGTCCAGTCTCCATAGAGGCAGAAACGATGCTGCAAAATCAAAGCGTGGTGTTTTCCAGTTTTTTGTTATAAAGACTTGATGCTTATTGGACATAGAAAAGACTATAAAACCAGTAACATTGTCAATGCTAGACCGCCGGTGACTGGTTGCTTACCCTTGAATTTGAACATGTTGTTGCCTAAGGTTATCGCCGATCCCCAGAGCATCTAATGCCCTCCATGCGTTCGTCCAAATTCCTAATGCATGGCCAGTAATCCTTGCGCTTTCTGAAGATTCCAAAACAAGGCTTCTCAATCCTATCCTACAAAGTTGCAATTCAAGAGCGTTACTTGTTAGCTAATCCAGTTCTAATTGTTAGCATGATGGGTCCATATGCAATTGGTCCTAACAACCACACATGTACTACACATGCATAAGCCTACCACTTGTTTTTCTGGGTGTTCAAAATGGTAAGACTTGATTTCTAGAGGTCTAATCTCACTTAAAGTTATTGTTTTTTCATTACAATTATAAGTACAGGGGGTAGTAGGTCTCTTTGATACACGGTTATAGTATAGATCCAGATATGATGATTCAACTCTATCAAATCACCCAAAAAACCTAAACCTTACACTACTAACAAAATCAGCCAAGGTGGCAGATAGGAAATTTTAGCATACCTGTGAAGTCCTAATGCTGTTGCAAGCCCTGCTATCCCAGCGCCCACGATTACTATATCATCAACAACTTCCATTTTCTGGCCTGTGTATGTGCAGTGAGAGTTGGAAAGAAGCAAACATATAGAGAAAAAGGCAATGCTATTAGATAAGCAATGTAGTCATTTCTGATTGTAAGTCAAACACAGGGGTATGCTGCTGTAATAATTCATCTTGTTTTCTTTCACACTTTTTCTCCCCTCCCTTGGAATGGTGACAAGTCTCAATAAAAATATATGCCGACGGTGAGCAAAATGTAGTAATTGCTGATGGTGACAAGCCCCAATGAATAGGTAGGGGCTGCTACTGAAGTCATTGATGATGCAAGTCCAAGGTCACAATTCAATGTGTCTCTTGTTTCTCCTACTGTTTGTTTTTGTTTTTTTTGCCTCCCTTTCAATGGTGTCAAATGCCTCCCTACCACGTTTTCATGGGAAAGGTTTTTTAAGTAATTTTTTTTTAATAGGGATCCATTGAGATTAGGCTGACCCAATATGAAAGGTATATACCCAACTGCCCATTTCGCATCCCTCTTATTTTAATATATTATCTTTTTCCCATTTAGAAATAGGTAACCTTTATTTTTTATTTCACTGGTTGAATTCTTTCAGTGATGTTAAAAATAGTCCTTTCAATTCTCCCAAGGGTTATGTGTGATTGATTATTGCAGAGAACAAAACAAACTGGAGACTAACAAAGTATCTCTCAGCTATTCCAAAGACAAGAACTGTACTTGTATAACAGAAGCTACTGGCACCCAAGCTACACATTTGGCAAGGATTTGCTTTCCTAGTTGGGAGATAAAATGCATTTCTTCTTTCTAATTTACAAGTGAGACGGGTTTTAACCCCAAAGGATTGGCCGGGTGATCAGGACCATGGTTCCTCCCTCTTCCAGAGCTAGAGGTCTTGGCATCGACCCCTAGTTCCCCCTTCTTCAGGATTCGAAGGTTGAGTCCACTAGTACTACCACCTTGGGGCCACAGGGGTGTTAACTCGGCTTCCCTCTGGGCCCGGTGGGATTAGTCCAGCCCAAAGGGTTGGGAACCCTCCGATAGCAGCAAAAAAAACAAAAAAAAAGTGAGATGGGTTTCAGATGTAAGATTTGAAGATGTTGAAACAGGGAGACCCTGCTTAGGTATTTCGGTGGAACATTCATTCACCTACAGTTGTCCTGCTATGATCCCCGCCATCCACAAAGCAGGACTCCCCTGAATTAAACGCAGCGATCGAAAATCCTCATCTATTTTAGATCTGAATATTGGATTATAAAATTTTGAGACGCAATAAAAGAGAGGATCAATCAACACAGGTTTTATTCTAAGCTAGCATCATATGCGACATCTACTACCGGAACCCATAGAAGACCTACCTGCAATCCAAATATCTCCAACCCAGATTCCAGAGTGGTAATTTCAATCTGAGAAACCAGTTGTTATTACATGCACGAAAAAATAAAATAAAAATAAAACTTCAGTTCACCTTTTCCACCATCGAATAATGGCTTCAGTTCTCTTCCCAGGAATTCCCACACTTTAAAAAAGAAGAATGCCCTCTTAATAATACAAGAAGCTTTTTACCAAAAAAAGGGGGAAGAAAAGTATACCCAGAAACTTTAGTTGACTCTTAAAATCAAAGCATACATAGTTCATTTGACTAACAGGAACACACACAAGCAGATACATAAAATTTGATTAGAAGTCATCCAACACCGCAACATTATAGAACAAATGAAAGAATGTGCTGCTCTGTTAGTCGGTTCTACAATTAGTTTGACAATAAAATAAATGAAACATGGACCTACCTACAAAAACATAAGCCATGGGATGCAAGAAGCCATGGCATAACAAGCTTGTACAAATTTGGGTTATATCCTAAAATTAACTATAAAATTAGGGTGAAAAAGGAGCAGGCATCCAACACGCTAACAACAAAGCAGAAACTTGGCATCCATTTGCATTTGATAGTTACGCCGCGGCAATAGCTACATGGACTGGCCCATTCGTTCTAATATCACGACCCCTTCCACGGTACTGTCCCCTCCCACGACCACGCCCTGAATTGGCAAAAACAGTAAACAAATAACAATCGTAAATCTTTAGATAAACAATATCGAAGAATGATAGCCAGAACATTATATGCCTAACCTACTTGGATTCAGATATCCCAAAACTAAATGGTCCAGTCCAAGATTCCAACTGACTAATCGAATGCAACACCTGCTCTTGGTTGAGAGATGACTACCGTGTTTTCCTTGATACATGGTCCTAGTTTCAAGACTTGAGACTAGGAAAAAAAGAAATTAAAAAAGGGTAACCCATAACCATGAAGTAGCTTTTACACTAAAGAAATTAAAGACTCCATCCAAGAAGGTTTAGTGATAATTTCTCGCATAGTTTAGTGACCCAGACTGACTATCTCAATAAGCCCCGATGCAGCTGTGCCCAAAATATATTTCAAATCAGAGTAACTTCATATCCATTCAGCTTTTGTAGATGGTTGTTGCATTCTATGATTGATCATCTATACCTAGGGCACTGATCAGATGGGGATGTGCTAACCTGAAAGAAATTTGGGGTTAGCTTCATCCACTGGGGTCATAATTGGCTGTTTGGATCATTGATCCATAGGTTCAACATGACAGCGTTGATAATCTAAGAAAATTGAACAATTCTGCAAAAATTTTCCTATTAACAAATAGTTACAATTGCAAGAGATACAGTGAAAGAGGCTCTCTACCTTGGGCTTGAAAAGGTGCTTCATCATTGTAACCACCTGCATCATGCTGCACATCAACTGGACCACCGTATCCTCCTCTCGCACG
The DNA here is from genome assembly GCA_028538565.1 of Umbellularia californica. Taxonomy (NCBI): domain Eukaryota; kingdom Viridiplantae; phylum Streptophyta; class Magnoliopsida; order Laurales; family Lauraceae; genus Umbellularia; species Umbellularia californica. The sequence continues at coordinate 59,701,577 of JAPQWN010000007.1, forward strand.
GCCACGAAAGCCACGACCTCGGCCACGGCCACGACCCCGAGCATATCCACGACCCCTGTCCCGTCCTCCATCTCCATATTCACCGCCAATGTTACCATTTCCTGAAAAACACAAAGGCCATATCAAATCTTTCACAAAGAGTGTTAGCACTAGATGGAACATGGGCTCTGGAGGCTAGAAATTGCAATGGCCTTCTAAAGCTTAATGGAGGCATACCTCTCACTCGTCCTCTACCTCCTCTGCCACCACGGCCCCTGCCTCGGCCACTAGGTGAGCCCTCTATATTGTGAAAAAGATGTCAGAAATGTGAAATGAACATTCTTTATGACATAACATGCACAGTGCTCAACAGATTCATCTGAAGCTCAATCGAGTGGAACTGGAATGTTTTGCTTGAGAAAGCAAAAACAGACAGGCCACTTTAGTAATCTAAACCAAGACATATTTAGAAACACCACGGGCTGCACCATTACAAATGAAGTCAATGGTCCCCATTCAAAGATGGAAAAAATTAAAAAACATTTGAATCACCTAATGGAGAGAATTTTGGGGTACATCTTTCCATGATAGAGTCCGTAAGAAAGGTTTGTAACCAGGAAGTTGGAGAAAGCTGCCGACGGTGCAAATAAATTGAAAAACTCATTAGTTGAAAGTTAATCACTTACCTGCTTCATACTCAAGTTCCGTCCATGGTTTCACATGCTCAGCAGGTAAAGGAGACTGGTACCTGCAAAAGACAAAGATGCATAAGAAATGACAAAACTGTGAATAAATAACCTCATGTAGGAAACAATCTGAAAACCAAAACATAAGACTTTGTGAAGCAGTCCGGGAATGGATCAAACCCATAGCAGGGATTTGGCCAAATCCAGATGGATTCAAAGCGCTCAAGAACACACGGCCAAACACAAATCTAGCCAAAACAAAAATCTTCTATTCAATAATAAAAGGTGTCTATCCCAGAAGGAGATTTACATATTTACAGAAAAATAGTATTAGATGTCTCTTCCTACTAAGATTCGTCTTTCTAAAGATTCCTAATCAAATAGGGAAACTTGTTTTTTTTCCTAATGGCAAGAACAAAACAAAAAAAAAAAAGTAGGGAAACTTCACTAATTAACAGTCTAAAACAAATAGGAAACCAAAGAAAACTAGCAACTACTAAGAAGCCTAAATAGGATAACTTCAAACAATCAGTTGGCTACTGCTAATTAGGATTTGTGGGCTGATCCAATGGGTTGGGTCAGGCTGACCCAATAGCTCATGGGTTGGGTCCAATGGACTTGGGCCTTGCTCAACCGGCACCACTTTGCCAGTAAGGCAAAACCCTGCTTCATAAGATCTGCATTCTTTCAAGAAGAAATAATGAAATTAAAAGGCCTCAATGACTGATAAAAATAAATGAATAAAAAGACTGAAATCCGGTGATTTTCTCCCACAGGAATCCCACATGGAATGTGTGAGGGATTATCAGTGAGTGCCTCTAATTTAGGGGGAGGATCCTGCCTTTTGGATGGTGGAGATCGAAAATCTCGCATCACCCCTTGGGTGGACTCCCATGGGTGAGAAAAATCGCCCTTCAATTGTTGCTTTTCAATATAAGTGCCATCATTGTCCAACTGCAGGTGCGAATACAGGTACTACACATGCATGCAACCTCAGTAAGATAAAAAAGCGAGTAATCCAAACAAGTCATTCATATAGTTCAAAAAGAGAAAATGCAACCAAGAAACATGATGCCGCATCAGAAAACTGTAAATGACAGATTAGACTGAAAAATGAAACTTGTTAAAACAGGCAGCCATTTCACGTAAACAATAGTAGCAACCAGAGACTCACTAAACTTTCTAGAATAGAAAATGAATGTGGTATTCATAATTACTTAAGCAGAACTGCATCAATAATAGGATACAAAGAAAATCGTGACAAATCAATACAGAAAAATGAAAAGGTAAGACTAGATAAATCCACTCAGATATCATGCAAGTCATCCACAAAGTTCCAAGAGAGAATGCAACCAAGAAACATGATGCGGCATCAAAAAACTGTAAACGACAGATAAAACTGAAAAATGAAACTTATTAAAACAGATAAAGTGACAGCAACCAGAGACTTGCTAAACTTTCTAGAATAAAAAATGAAAGTGGTATTTCATAATTACTTAAGCAGAACTGCAACAATATGAGGATACAAAGAAAATAGTAAGGAATCAAAACAGAAAAATGAAAAAGTAAGACTATATAAATCCACTCGGATATCATACATGAAATCATCACATGAAAAGAAGATGCATGCTCAAATCATTTATAGAAGTGAACATGAACAGAAATAAACTACAACTAGTTCTTACGCACCCAACAGAGGAAGTATCCAGGTCCTTTGTGGACAATGTTATAGTGATCATTGAGACATGCCTCGTGGTTTCCAGTCTGTAGGATAGAGAAAACCTTATCAAAACCCAATAAAGGAACCATGCAACAGTCACACAAAGGCAAGGCATATGCACTACCTTCCCCCAATTGACTATTTGGCATGCAACCATGTGAAAGTAAAGTGCAAAAGCCACTCACGTTACAAGGCCTTCTTCTAATGGCTCCCACGTATCAGTTATGTCAATGGATCCAATTGATGTCTTCTGATGAAGACCAGCAATCCTTCTCTGCATAACAGGCATAGCATCACTGCATCAATCAGTATGGCTGGATAATAAACAACAGAAATTGTATCCAGCATTATTGAAACATGAGAACATACCCTAAAATTATCTAGGCTTGCTGGGAATTGAAATTTCATAATAAAAACAATAATAATAAATGACGCTACCTTAATTAGTTCCACAATCATCACAGTCTTGTTGATGGCCCTTCCCATTGCCTTGAAGATGATTTCATTTGAACCTTTATCCTATAAAAAGAAAGAATCAAAGCTATCACAATATGTAAACAACAATTCAAATTGTTTTTCTTAAAAAAGAAAAGAAACAAAGCTATCACAATATGTAAACAAAAATTCAAACTTTTTTCTTAAAAAAAAGAGGAGCTCAAGTCTTGCTGTCCTATTAGTAGCAAGAATGTTCTCTACAGCTAAATCCCACCCTAGTCAATTGATGATGAGTGAGAATGCATGCACTTTGTAATGAGATTTTAGCCTAATGTTTAAATAGAGTGAAGTAAATAAAATTTTGAGTATCACAGTCCCACAGGTATGCAGGAGATTTCGACAAATATCCCATTCATAATAAGATTCTCATCAAATTTTCAAAATAAGGCAAGAAACACATCAAAGGTAGAAGCAGAATTCGCAAATCAACCACCCCATCGTTGTAGGAGATATATTGAAATTCTCATACATAGTAACAAGAACTCATAAACCTTCCCACCCACGGCATCAAATCATCTCTCCCAGCCAAGGATCCAAAAAGAAGTTGCAAGGAGCATATCAGCCCTACTCCAAAACAATACATATTGGCCAATGCAAATCGATTGTGCATGAATTCATTAAAATATCCAAAAATATCGGAAAAAAAAAAATAAAACATTAGAAAGTTTCAAGTTCAATGTTTATTTCCATTAGGTAACTAAAACATATGGGAGTCTCAGGCCCTTCCTCATCATACGAGTCTTGTATTTGTTCATCTGCATTCATGTTGCTCAATTATATTAAGACCTTATAAACTGTTAATAATCAAAGATTACTATTTAATATTTACAAAGTATATAGTATGTAGTATTATCATGTCACCATCAATCATGTACTATGTACTATGAGTACATAGCATACAGTATACCAGTACTCAGATACTACTCATTATTTATTTGATGCTTACTACCAACAACTTAGCTGTTAGTGCTCACTAATAACTAGTTAATAACTATATTAGATGTAATGGATTGCTTTAATGAACATATAAATATAGGAAAGAATTAATAACAAAATGGTCCTGTGAGTAAAGTTTTGACAAAAAAATTTCTTTGCTTTTCAGAAAAATCTTCAAAAGTTAACAGATATTCATGAGAAAAACTCTACGCATATATGAAAAAAACTTATGCTCCAAACAGGCATTGTAAATAATTGTAACTTGTAAAATCATTCCTAGTCAAAATAAATGAAAAAGACCTAAAGATTTTGTTTAAAGTCAGGTTTTTCTTGTCTTAAAAGAAAGTCCAGACCTTCAGCTAGAGGTGGTGTATTGACTTCAATCTTCAACTTAAAATGTTTTTAATGTTTTATTTTTCCTCTCAAAAAGGAACAATCTTTCTCTTAAAAAGAATGTAGGAAAGAGAGGCATTTTAGCTTAAAAGGGGTCATTTGATACATATTGGGGCATCTCAGTCAATATGCTCGATAAATTGCCTGATACAACTGATTAATCAGCCAATATGCATTGTATTGGGGCGTAACAGTCAACCCGCCAGATTTTTGGCCAAGACGATAAGATACACATGTGACTACCAATAAATTGAGAACAGCTGAGCTGTCTCGACTGATACAGCGAATAGTTTTATCCAAACTCTCAGCCCATCCATGCTTTTGGATCTAGGTACATGCATACAGGATATCAGCTATGAAGCGGCCACAAAAAAAAAAGCGATTTTTGAACCTTGCTGTGGGGACCACCTAGAAGCTCTCAATATGCATTAGAGCTAGGCAGATATCAATACAATCCAAAGATTGTAACCATCTTCCAAAAGGCCCCAAAATTTAACGGCTTACAAATACACTCAAAACCATTAAACTTTGGGGCCATTAAACCTTACACTTACCGTCATTAGATCATACTAATATTTGGCCCATCTCTAATCTACAGTAAGACATTTCAATCCCACCCTACCTGCGATTGGAATGAGTCAAGGAGGACCCCATGGTCATTTAAAAAAAAAAGGGAAGCCCACATTAACCTTTGCAAATATCCATTTTAAACCCAGTTCATGACAAATCTTCCCATGCATAAATGCATGCACATATACATAAATGCGAAATGCTAGAAATATCCAAAGTAGTTTTCCTAAATAAAAAAACCCTCCAACAAGGCCTACCTGCATGCATGACAATCAAGGATGCAAGAGTAGGGATAAGTTTTGACTTGGATTTAGGATGCATGCAATAAGTTTGATCAAATCAACCCAACCCCTGATTTTTGGCCCTCAATGCCTAGTGGCTTCATATCATGAAAATTTATAGTGATGATAATAAAATCCTACAACGGATAATAACATCTTGGATCAGTGTTAAAGCAGGACCAGTACCAAGGATAAGTTTGGACATGGATCAGGGGTACGCTCAATATAAATTGGATCAAATCACCCTAGCCCTTAACTTTCATTCTCAACACTTATAATGGCTACATATCATGTAAATTTCCAGCGATAGAATCACAAACCCAACAATGAATAACTATTGCAGCTTTAAGGTCGTGGGTTCAAGTCATGTTATAAAAATTAAAATAAATAAATAAATCCTTCAGCGAATAATATCTATATTAGTGTCAAAGTAGGATAGCGGGGCAGGTGGGCGTGAAGGAACTAGATTACTCATAGATAAGTCCCCTGTACGTAAACCAATAAATGGGGACCAGTAAAAGGGCATCCAAACATGAATAATGGAGGAATTCTGTAAAGACCTATTTGTTTGCTTTAGAATACATAGGAACTGAATGCATTGAATACATAGGAATTTAATGCTCTGCACCGAACAATTATCAAAAGAGGCGAGATGTGAATGATATAAGGTAGAAATGTAGATCGGACCTTGACTTTCATAATGATTTAGATTATTAGGGTGATGGTTGGGTATTCATTATGCATCTTCCCTCGATTCAATTCCCATTAAAGAAGAAGAGGTTATTCGATTGTCATTTTGCATATCCACATTTCATCTTCATTTTTAACCACTTACACCATGAACTCCTATGTATTCAATTCCCCCAATGTATTTTATGCAAACAAACAGGCCCTAGAGGTTGAAAGAGCAAGAATTCACCTGAAGAAGATTAGTAGCATAAGTGATATAATTCCTCATCCTCCCCTGGGCAGTAATCCGGATCTCGTTCTCATTAATCGGCGCTTCCTCCTTAGGCTTCTCCACCCTCTGATACCGATCCATCTTTCTCCCTTCAAATCAAAAAACAAGAAATCATCTCAACAACAACAACAACAACAAAAACCCATGAATCCACAAACACATCACAAACCCTAGAAGAGAGAAATTCGATCGATTTGAAAAAAGAAAGCAGCAATCAACAGAAGCTACAAATCTCAACCTTTTCAAAAGGAAAGAAGAACTCAAATCATATCAAAGATTGAATCTTGCAGATAGATTTAAACTAAGAAACACACGAAAAAAGTAAGGGTTTTTTTTTTTTTTTTTTTCTGATCAAACTTTCGTTGATTGACCTTTCTGAAATTGGGAATGTGATAGATTTGATTTGATGAAGCTCTGGCCGCTGCTCTCTTTCTTTCTTCTTCTTCTGCTTCTTCTTCGGCTACGTTTGTTTCTTTTAAGCCCTAGCCTTCCTCTTGTCGCCGCGGGTCTTAAGCTTTAATAGATCCGATCCGGAAAGGAATAAAGGATCCAGTAGTATAAACCGGAGGACTACTGATTCAGGTACACTTCTCCAAAAGTTCAAATTTCTGCACCATTTGTGGTGTGGGCGCGCAGAATTTTTGGCTCTCATTGTAAGGCCGCCTATTCCCCCAAAAATTTTCAGAAAACCCCCCTCATACTTTGAGCAAGTTTCATGGGTTTGATATTTGCCCCCACCCCCGCCCCCGCCGTAATTTCTTTATTATATAATGACTCTCCCAAGAAAAATTTATTGGTATTTCCATTGAGGCCAGCTCTTGAGGCTCACTTAAATGCAAGTTTATCAATGGAATGACGCATATAAAAATATCTTCTCATTAACAAAAGGGGTTCAGAAAATAAGCCCCACTAGATTATCCTATCCCGTAATTTTAATGCATCTTAATCCTGGATTTTCTTGAGATTTAATCTAATGGTGAATGAATATTTAGTGAGCGTAAAAATTTTGTCCGATGCCAAATTATGGGTGAAAAGAGTATCAAATAGGCTGTATTGATGAAAGGTGGGCCTAAGTGGGCTTTGTAATTTTGAACTACACTTGCAGTTGCTCGTAAAAGAACATTTTCTCTCATTGGAACACTTTTCCTTACAATTTCAGAAAATTAAGTTCACTTTTTCACTTGGAAATGTAATTGTGCAAAATGGTGAGAAATTTAGCACAAAAAAGCAAATCATAACAATAGTGATGCTCAACATCCAAGATACAAAATTTAATCATCCAAAATACAGTAAAACAGGTGGATGTCGAGCATCACTGGTACATGTAAGACGAACGGTGTTACATGATGTTGGATGTTTTTTTTTTTTTTTTTTTTTTTTTTACTCCAACCTAGGGATCTGGGACCCAAGAGAGAACCCGCATACACACGTGAAGGTAGCCCACTCAAGTGGGCAAGAGGCCCGCACAAGAGGGAAAAAAGCCCACATGAACGGGAAAGAGGCTTACACAAGCAAAAAAAGGTGACATATTATAAATGAGTGTTCTTACAGGCTATTGTATTACAAGTGTATTGGAGTAGATGTATTTGGAGGTTTTGCCTATAACTAAATCGTTTTGTGCATAGAAATATTGGTTTAACAAATATCGTCGTCGTGTAATTTTGTCCAAAAGAATGCACGACACCCTATTGTGACATTTTTATGTTTTTATTCACTAATTTGTCTAATCAAGGCTTATAAATAACTTTTTTTGCATGTATCCCTATTTTCAATCTTGATAATATTTTGAAAACATCTTAATTTATAAAAAAAGGTGCCCCCTCCTAAGCACCGGTCTCATGGGGTCCACCCGGGGGATCGAAAGATCTCCACCCCACTTACCTGTGCATGATGATGAAGGCTTAAATCATTCTCTTAACCACTTGATCAATGACCGACAAGTTTTCACCATCCAATATGAGTGCAAGTCGATCCAATGGTTTTATTCATTTTAAATGGGTACTAAACCCGGGATCAATAACTATAAGGAGGTCCCTATTTGATGGCCCACAGGGATATTCATAAGCTATGATGCCCCACTAGATATTTTTGGCACGCGATGCCTACATTGTCATTGGCACCAGTATTCGGTGAAGGAAATTCTAAATAAATACATTCTTTTACAATTGCACTCACACTGATCGTCTCAATATTTTGCTTGGCTACACCATCACATGGAATGAGGGAGAGGGTAATGAAACAAGTTGGTGCTCTCGCAGTGCACGCATTTTATTCAGACGACGCGACCGGGTTTGCCTTTCCGGGCTAAGGCAAGTGGAATCTCTCGCTCTGAAATTACTTAAACATCCCTCCTCAAGAGTATATTAGCAATTTACCCTTCATCCTCTCTTTGGGATATTTTATGAATAGGTGTCCTTCTTTCCTTAAATTTAAGAAAGACCCCTAAAAGAAATGTATTGATGCATGTATTTCAAAACCATTATCGCCGTTAAAGCCTTGTCCAAACGATGTTGGTAAGGCTACATGAATCTTATTTCTCCATTCTGATTTATCCAAGTCAACCTAAATCGCCATACCATGTTGTAGTGTAGTTGGTGATAGATGTGAGTGTATTAGATTAGAGTGTGTAGAAAAAAAAAAAGCATCATTTAATGTCATCAAATAATCTTTCTTTTAATGGAGATTACGAGGGAGATAGGAATTGGATACCCAGGTACTAATCAAGTGATAGTAATGACAGGTCTCATTCTCATAAATTCCAAACCCCCTCTCATTTTCGTAGTACCCAATAATACCTGCATCCAAATGATGGATGATACAAGAGGAGGTTTTGGCTGACAAATTCTCTCAATGCCCCCATGGGCTCCCTTTTTTCCATAAAACAGACTCATTCTCTCTCGTTTTTTTTCATACATCTAATTGGGTCCCACAGAGCTGAGCATTTTTAATTTTTAAGGAAAAGTGCCTTCACCAATTCAGATCTCAAGCCTTTTTTTTTTTTTTTTTCCCTAAATTGGATTAATGGTCAGGGTTGATACTTTAAACTTGAAGACTCAGGATCGATCCTTGAACATATGGGTGATACTAAGGTGCCAACACTAGTGTTGGCGATCTCAAGCCTATTTTGCTTATTGAATTTGGACCATTAGCCTATTTTTTCTGCAGCTAAAAATATATTTTTTACAGTGACTCCTAATATTAATGATCGCATGGGTTCCCCATTATCTAAATACCTGACCCTCGGTGGAGAATTCAGCCATGAGACCTTAACTTGAGCCCAATTGACTTCAAGATTTGGGATTGGAATTAGGTTGTAATCCAGAAAGTTCCTAGGGGTCATTTGTTGACACTCGTTTACATGTATAAATGATGCACTTGCCCAATGGTTATGCATCATCACATTTGTTTATGCTTATTTATGTATGTTGTAAAAAGTAATGTGCAAATAAGGTCATTTGCAGATGAAGATTTTCACACCTAAATGGATGTGAAACCTTTTTTTTTTTTTTGCTATCGGAGGGTTCTCAAAGAGAACCCTTTGAGCTGGACTAATCCCTCCGGCCCAGAGAGAAGCCTGGTAAACTCCCTTGTAGCCTTAACGTGGTAGTGCAGTTTCGAACATACAACTTCCAAGTGCAAACCGTGGTCTTAGGCCAACTGAGCTACCCCTTAGGGTTAATGAATGTGAAACTTACTTTCACATCTTCCATTTGGAAAAAAAGCATACCATCTTCACATGGTGATATCATTGTGATTCAACTCGTCAAAGAATCAAATCCCATTAACCACTTCTATTTTTTAATTCACAGGGTCTCCATATATGTAATCCAAACGATTCAATTTGTTTATTGAATTAATGAACCTAAAGACAATTAATTTCTATTATAATTCTTCATAGATTTTGATAAATTTGTGAAATACATATAAAAAACCCAACTATAGATCTAATTTTTGTGCACTTTTGTTGCCCCCAATTCATAATCCAAATGTTCGATATTCTCATATAAGTGATAAGTATCAAGATGTCTAGTTTTATATCTTAAATCTATATTTATTATGAGAAATTTGTGAGAATGTCCAAAAAACCCAAACTCCTCTAAAATCGTTGGATGTACCATTTACTAGTAAAAAAAGTGATTTTAGTAGATATGGAAATATATATATATATATATATATGTTTCTGACATGTAACATTTGAAATACTCATTTTATTATCTCATGCATAAAAGGCAAATGAACACTACCTCTGAGTCTGGGTCAATTTGATTCTGACCAACAGAAAGAAGGCACTCACTAGCCATTACTATCTTAATGCGCACGAAAGAGGAAAGCTGTAGGAAAAGCTGACTTTTAATTTCAACTTCGAATCTTTACAATTGTCTAACTCACATTTCATAGGGGCACACGTTTGTGTATTGTGTGTGGAAAACTAGTTCCTTGGACTTATCATGTATTGTGTATTGTTTGCGTATTAATGGCACAAAGGCACGTTACATTCATTTAACTCGAGGTAATTCGCATGCTTCACTTCTCTTGTAACTTATCAGTAACCTCTCTAAATACCTAATGTCACCAATTCTACTAGTTAAAGCAAAATAAATGACATTGGAAATGCTTGTGTTTATAAGACAATGTTTTGTAAACTCGTTGCAAGCATGTATAAAAGTAGAAATCAGACATCGGGCTGCCACATCATGTTCAGCTCCATCTCAAATCTCAAGCAGGTGGGCCGCAGCTATGGCTTCAGATGTCCCAAATGGATGGTTACGATTGCTCGATGGATGGTAAAGCTGATCGTGGTTGGGGCATCACTGACCCATGCCAATTTCTTGATCATGGCCTATCACCATCATATGGTGTGCATGACCTTCGCAGCAACCGGTTTGCTATTGATCTTGATTGCGATTCGGTACATTCTTGTGAAATGGTAGGAGACTGCAGGCACTGTTTGTATCGAAAGTTCATCTTAAGTGATGTTCTGATGGAATATGAATTTTGACTTTGTTTTTGTTGTGAGTTCCTTTTTAGACTAACCTTGACTCGGCCAAGCTGACCTAGCAAGGACCATCGAGTTGATGCTTTCTGACAAACAAGTTGAACAAACCCTAATCTCAATTGATTGAAGACACAATTAGCTCTGCCTATAAATAATCACAACTTCTTAAGAATTGATTCACCAAGGAACACAAAAACTCACTAGGAATTGGATATGGTACATAATTTGGTCAGACACAAGTTATGTATCTTTATTTTTACATATATTTTAAATGAAGATTTATAACGTACTCAATTTATAGAGTAGGCACAGCTATGATTTGAGGCAGTCTTGAGTTCTTGACAGGTTGAGCACTATAGAAAACATGAATAGGCTGTATCTTGAGCTGACCCATTCGGCAATTTGGTTGACCAAACCAAATACGGAAGTAAAAAGGTCACCCAGCCCCAGAGGTTCAGGTTAGGTGGACAAGTGATAGTGCAATTAGTCATATTGGTAGAGATCAAATTAAGAGTAAACTCAACCCAAACCCAACTCATTCATTAATCAGATCATAAATGCCAACCTGAACCAAACCCAAAAAAAGTTTAAAAACAAAAAAATAAATAAACGATGCAGAATTGCCATATCTAGTGTTCCATGCATCCACCCAGAGATGTAATTCAATGTAAATCTTTGGTTCCAGAATATTCCTGATACATTAAAGTCTCAAGGATCCCAAACAACTCTGGCATGAAGTACATCTGCTAGCAAGAAATCTCACAATATAATCATGACTTGAATAATTCTACAACGTCACGCTGCCCATTTATTGTATGAATACCACAAGCCATGATGCACAGATACTTCAAAATGGGCAACATATTTTATCGTATCGTATCCAATACTTCACTTTTTATGTGTAAAATCCATGTCCCTGCTGTGTCCATAGCGTATCTCCTGTATACATGCCGTATCTGGGTATCATAGACCACAAGGTCACTAATCAGACTTCATAACCATAAAAATCAATAACCTGCAGAATCTGCTTAGGTAAGATCACAAAATCACTGTAAATGCAAAACTTTCTCCTGCAGGAACATCCGCATGCAGTCATCACAATCTGACCATCAGAGGCAAGGGGCATAAAATTAAATTTAAAAAATAAGGCCCTCTTGAATTAGAAGGTGCTCACCAGCACATCATGGGGACATCCCATAGGAGCAAGTTTCCCCACTTAAATCAGAAAAGGCACTTGCACCCTCGGTGCCCTCACCCTACCAACTTCACCAAAATATGAGCGCACAAGGCAGATGGCCGAATGAAGATAGTAAAACAAATTAGTCATTGACAGCATTGAAATACAACTACTGACCAATATTAATGATTTGACACTAGGCAGACGGTCGAATGAAGATAATAAAACAAATTACTCTACCAACATCACTTGGTTGTCATAATCCTATCACAAACATACCGTAAACTGGTGGGTTTCTCACTGCAATTAACACCCTTCTCACCACTACGTATCAATGTCCGCAGTCCACCCACTGAAACACAATTTCAACAAATCAGAATTCTGGGAGATGAGAGCTGTGGGGGATGGATGTGCTACTCCCTTGGAAGTGCTTATAATACAGTTGAATGGTGTATTCTCCAAAGAAATGCTTTCATTGACTTCGTTTATATGCTGCTCGGGAACTTGGCTTCATAATTTTGTGGTTGCTGTTGATACATTGAGGAAAAAGAAAATGAACCTGGGAGTCAACTCCCGTATACATCACTCAGAGAACCATAAATGATGAAGGGAAAGAGATCAAACCATGAATGTTGCAGTTATCATCTTCCCAGCAAACCACCGACCATGTAGAGCACGCTGAGCACTTGCAGCAGATTGTACATTTCCGAAACGTAGATACACAAAACCAGCACTGTTCCTGAAACAAACAATCAAATGGAGAGCTATAACATTTGAAGAAACATCAATATATTAATCCAGCTGGAATATTGAAAAGATACCAGGAAGATTTTGGAAAACACATCAGCGGAGGTGTAAGATACAAGTAGTTTGCTATTATCATGCATCATTTTTTCATGCAGCTAGATGTGTAAAAAAGACATGCAACATTAAAGCCGTGCATCAGGTGAGGCCCACCAATCAGAAAATCAAGTAATCAAAATCAGGTTGGTACACTCACCCCACATGACCAGAATGTACATCATATTTTTCTTGAAAAAAAAAAATGTACATCAAATTTTGAACTTCAATGCAAGATTTTTTCAAGCATCCAAATGTTACACAGGCCGGCCTGAAGTATGGTCCAATGTGGTTTTGGGGCCATGCATCTATCACAGTGCCGCAGCAGGGACTATCCTAAGGGACAACTCAGATCTTATTAAGAATGCAACTAAATAATATAAAAGTCTATATTGGAAGCAATCAATAACATAATAGCATGCTGGTGAAAAAAAATAGAAAACCCCAAGAGCTTAGAGTTGCTTACTTCTCAACAAATATGTGCTTCACTGTGCCAAACTTTGAACACTCATCTTGGACATCATCCTTTATATCCAATTCGAAGTCTGGTTCAGTCTGTGTGACAGATTGATTCAAAATAATAAGTTGGATGCTCACTTAATATACAACAAAGTGATACGCCCCAATAAATTCTAGAGAGAGAGAGCACCAACTAACCTCGTTCTGGGGATCAAACATATTCTTCAACAGAAGACATTCACTGGGAACCCCAATGGTGTCAACTGCCGTTGTCGCTACAGGAATGGTAACAGCTGCACCTGGAAGTGCTGCAAGTGTAGGCACCTGTCCCCCAAGCCCAGGTAGAAGGGGAGCAATGGCTGGAGCAACACCAAGAATCGATGTTGTTGGAAGAGAGGCAGTAGGGCCATTAACAACTGGGGTCGCAAGTGAACCAGAAATACTGCATTGACAAAAACAGAGGAAAAAAGATAAATAAATAAAGCTGCAAACAGAAAAGCATTACACAAGAATTTCAGAACTAACCTTAAAGTATTACCACTTCGGTCCAGCTTCTGCATGAGCTCTGCTCTAGATCGAGCATTCAGAGCCTACAAGTACAATGAGTGAAAAACATTACATCCATGAAGAAAGAATTTACACATGATACCATGGTACATAAAGGCACTTAAACCTTAAGCAATCACCACGTTATAAACTTTTAGGAAGAAATGAGTACAATTGTTAACTTTGAACATTGTCTTGGACAAAAAACAAAAAAAACCTTCTAACATAGGAGTTGATCAATGGCAAGGCGTGTCCCCTTTCATGGGGAAGACCAAGGTTCAAAACCTGGTGGTTGCTTTGAAAAAATCAATAATAAAAAAATAAGGAGACCCTCCAAGACAACTAACAAAAACACTCAAAGCTATAAAGATGTTTGAGATGTCCAGATTAAACAATTGAAGCATGATTCATAGCAAAGAAATGCATAGATAGAAAATTAAGAAATTGAAAACAAGCTTCTTTGAATCAAAGCAGTTTTTTCACCTGCGGGAGTTCCACATAAGGGCTGTGCGAGATTTTTAAAGCAGGACCATACCGATTTTTAAAGCAGGACCATACCTGAATTAAATATGGTGACAAAAAAACCCGCACAGAAGCCGTGCAAACTCCCATAGGAGAAAATCCCCCTACCATAAGAAAAATCATAATGACTTGACAACCCTATCTGCTGAACCTATCACATACAAGTGGGCACTAGAAGACAAATATCAACTGCTCCCATTCCACAAGCAAAAAGTCTACTTGATCGGATGATCGAGCTCATCAAACTAAAACAAGTTTTAGGTGGTTTCCAACCAAATGTGGATTTTACAGTACAGACAGGATTTCCATTTATATAATCTGTGGATATGTAAACACATGAAGGGATAAGTTTGACTATACATTTGCAGCAATGGACTTGTTTTATGCTGAAGTATAGGCAGTTGGAAATATCACAGGCCATACTGGACACAAGGCGAAGGCAGGAATTTGAATATGACAATAATGGCAAACAGAAGCAGATCAATTCCCTATCAATCTTTGTAAGAAATCACACTACTTTTATCAGTAAAGAAAGAAACACAAACGAGATGGCAGTACAACTATGTCCTTCATTACAAAGAGCAGGAAAACCATAGTTGTAAATTTTTATTTTGTTTTCTCCTTCTAACAAAGAGAAAATAATATTTTTGCTTCAGCCAAAACATTCAGTTCAGAAGGAATTCTGAAACAAAGACATGCATTTTTTTTTTTTTTTTTTTTTTTTTTGCACATAATTTTTACCTGCTACAGCCAAAATAGAGCAAAATGGCTGACATGAGTTTGTTCTTAGCACATTCTTTTTTAATTTTTCCCCCTATGTTACACAAACCAAGCTTGGAAAATGGGTGAAATGGTCTGGTTAACACAAACCAGAGAGGAAATTGACTATCAATGCAGTATCTTGGGCAAGAACATTAAGAGGGTCGTGGAAGATGCAGTTCTACTTCAATGAGTTAAAGGAATTAAATACGGGATGGCAGATAATTTAGCCAAACAAGAGGTAGATCAGTTATGTAATTTAAGTTCTTTAATCGCATAGCTTTTGTAGGATATGGCTAGGTATATTTCTCTCATATACTGGCCCATTTCTTGTAATGGCTGCTCAATCATCCTTTTTTGTACTATCTTCTCATTTTAATATATCAGGGTTATTTTTTTCAAAATAAATAAAATGAAATGGAAGGCATATGTTGGCTAGTCAAAACATGGTTAGGAACTTAGGATCCATACAGCTCCAGGCCGCAGCAACCTTGCAATGGAGTATTAATTACTACAATCTTGTAGGTTACACCAGGGTCGCGCACACACACCAACATGACACCAAGTATCATGCTTCTGCTAACAACAATTGTCTCCACACTGTAATCATTTCACAAGATACCACTTTGCAAACCTTCGGCCATAGGCACGAACATAGGTAACTGTATACAAAATGAAATCGTGTGGAAAGGACAAGAGCCCGTGCTACAGTGGAAGTTGCTCACTATTGCAGCCTAGAGTATGGGGACATTACCAATAAATAAATAAATAAAAGAAGAAGAAGAAGAAGAAGAAGAAGAAGAAAGAAAGAAATCATGTGCAAAGGCATGCACAACTTTCTACAGAAGATCATAAAATGCAATAGGGTGCAGGTGTCAACTAGCTGAAATATGGTGAGGAAACTGCTCCAGGATGCAGCAACCCTGAACTTGAAATGGAGTACTAGCCATGTTAGGTTGCACCAAGGTCAAACACATTATTGCTACCAAGTGAGTCAAAAATCCAAGAATTGCTACCAACTGAGTTGAACTTCCAAGAACAGCGAAGCATAAGTGCTGCCCCAAGTCCAACTACATTTATGGAAAGAAATCATATGAGGAATGAGGCATTACTAACCAAGCCTCTGCCATCATCATCATCAAAATCACCAGCATTGGCGCCAACATCTTGCATCCCAGCTTGATCAGAAACAGCTGAAACCTGAAGGCAGAGAAAAAATAATGTTGTGCAAAACAAATCAATCAATCAATCAATCAATCAATATATATATATATAAAAGGTGAATGAACTAAATGATCTGAAGCTCACTTTTATAGTCCTTCCAGCAATGTCGATCTGTCCATCTAAACTTACAGCAGCTCTGGCATCTTCAAGGCGGGCAAACTGAGGAAGGCAAAAAGAAGTCATCAGTCCAGACACTTGGGACAAGAACTACATCTGTGAATGGTTCTAACTAGGCCGTTTTTGTGCAGAAAGACAATCGACACCCACATGAAGTGATCCCCTTATATAATATTATTATTAAATGTGGAATTTACAAAAAAAAATCCCTGACAAAAAATAAAACCTCAAGCTCCCTGACTAAAATGAAAATATACAAAGAGGCTATAAAGGGGAAAAAATCATCCAATAAAGTAAGATCTACAAAATTATCCTTTCTAATATGAAAATATACTCACTTGGACAAAACCAAACCCTTTGCAATGTCCAGCATCATCAGGAGGCAGCTGCACCAGCTCCACGGTACCAAATGGTTCGAACACCTGGATTAGAGCAATAAAATATCAGGAAAAGAATACTCAAGAGAGAATCAGTGGATGTTCTTTAAATAGAAAACAGATAATTTCTTAGTACTTTAAACACCGTCGATCAAACTGAACCGTCATCATCATACCAATATCCTTAATATATAATATAGATTAAAAACTGAAAGACATCTAAGTTACAGTTCCAAACACCAAATTGTAAAGGATTCATCCCTAAATCTAGACTAGCCCATTAACTAACAAAACAAAAATAATAATCCCTTTTTATGGAAAAGACAAATTTGGGTTGAAGAAAAATAAGAATGGTATCTAGGTTATAATAGGATCAGGTTTCCGGAATTTGTTTAGACCTCCAATGGTAGAATTTTTTTTAAACTCAAAAAAGGCAAGAAAACACAGCAATGATAATAGCCAAAAGGCTAAGATACAAAAAGTTAGTATATCCCGTCCAATTCTCCACAAGTTGGAAGCAGAAATACCAAAAATACATGTCAAGCATAACCACCCAAGAACTAACTTTCACCCTAACCTTAATTGCAACCTCTGTTTAAGACTGATCTTTTCTGTAGTAAAAGATCAAATATTTCGATTTTCTGGATTTGAGCTTTCATCTGAGATATTGCTTTGGTTATTTAAAATAGACACATAGATACTTAAGACTTTAGAGTTCCAATTTTTTTCAACTTAATTATTGATGCAGCAGCATCATATAATCGTTTGAGCAATAAGTGCAGTCCACGTGTGGGACCCATACCATTCTGATTTGTTAATTATTAGTAGTTTCTAATTTTTATTTAAGAGGTTGTATTTAGGAATAGTTTCTAATTTGGGTAGAATTATTATTTGTTTCCTGGTTTGATTAGGAATGCTTTCTTAGGGTTTAAGTTTCTTTTACTATTTATATGACTTTGTAGAGAATTATTTCTCAGAGATTTGAGTTAATAAAATACCCTTTTTTGTGGGTTTATAGTTGGAGAGTGTCTTCCATATGAGATTGTTCCCTGGGAACCCCAATTGTGCCTCGGCACTTGTATCCTAACCCTAGGATTGCATCAATTGGTATCAGAGTCAATCGATACCTCGAGCGGACGGCGTGATTACCCCTATTCTTTCCCCCGATCCATCGTCCATCTCCCTGCCAAATCCATTTAGACTGAAACCACCCCACAGACATCACCTCTGCCCTTGTCCCACTACCCGCAAACCATCCAAGAGGCTACATCCACTACCGCGACTGCGACAAAATGGTTACGAGAAAATATTTTCCGCTCCAAAGGAACAATCAATGGTAAAGAATGCAGTCGTCATTGATGGAGGAAGTTGTCAGAATATTATTTCCCAAGTTTTTGTGGATCGCTTACAGCTGAAAGTTTGGAAGCATCATCATCCTTATTTTGCTAGATGGTTAATGACAGGTAATGAAGTGCAAGTCCGATATGCACGTCCAGTTACCTTTTCCATTGGTGCAGATTATACGGATACAGTTTGGTGTAATGTGATACCCATGGATAGTTGTGATACCTTGTTGGGTCGTCCATGGATGTATGATAAGAATAGAACTAATGGCATGCGCGACAACATATATATTCATGCATGCTGAAAAGTAAGTCACACTCCGTCCTCTGAAGCCGACACCACCAAAGAAAGGGTCACGTTCTCGTCTCACCAAAGAAGTGCTTCATGTGCACACTATCTACAGAAGTAACATCAAGCAAAAGAGCCGAGTTCAAGGTCGAACTCTTTTCCAACATGGGAGGAATGATGCAGCAGCATCATATAATCGTTTGAGCAATACGCGTGGTCCACATGTGGGACCCATACCATTCTGATTTGTTAATTATTAGTAGTTTCTAATTTTTATTTAAGAAGTTGTATTTAGGAATAGTTTCTAATTTGGGTAGAATTATTATTCGTTTCCTAGTTTGATTAGGAATGCTTTCTTAGGGTTTAAGATTCTTTTACTATTTATATGGCTTTGTAGAGAATTATTTCTCAGATATTTGAGTTAATAAAATTCCCTTTTTGTGGGTTTATCATTGGAGAGTGTCTTCCATGTGAGATTGTTCCTTGGAAACCCCAATTGTGCCCCGGCACTTGCATCCTAACCCTAGGATTGCATCAATTATTTATCTCAATCTTTTTGGAACACATTGGTGGATTTCTCTATTCAAGAAGAATACATCGAGAATGAAATGAGCACAAGTATCATAAAAGGCAGAAGTTGAGGTAAACCTCATCAAAGTAAAACACAAATAAACCTGTTTTTATTTTAATTTGAGTTTTAGAAGAATAAGTGGATACAATGGCCCTTAATGGCGAAGACATTCATTTTCATCATGTCAAAATTAAGAAGCAATCCGTCACATGATTTAAGGACATGCCTCAGTCCTTAATAGCATGTCGAATAATGGGTTTTCTCACAAAAAACTTTATAACCTGAGGGTTGCGCAAATAATGGAATATCAGGGTTTTTTATTTTACAAATAAAAAAAGAAGATAAATAAAACAATTATTTTACTAATTAAAAAAGTAGCGCAAGGGAATGCCCCCATCTCTAAAATTTTGGGGTCATCATGTAAGCTACAATCCCCAGATACAAATATGGATATGGCAGGTACACAGATTTTACACACAAAAAAGGAAGTATCAGATACGATACAACAACTTCTATTGCCTATATTGAAGTATTTGGGTATCATAGCATGTTAGATACCACATAGCATTTCAACAATTGACATAAATATGCGTCCAGATTATACTGCTTAATACACATCCACCAGAGACCAATCACTATCAGTGCTAGGTCATGCCGACCCTGAAGTCTTTTAGAGGGACCAAGCCTCTACCGGACTTGAGCTGAATTGGTCCCTTCAGGTAAAAGAGAAGGTTCAGACCCAGCCTGCAGGAATCAAGCCTCGCCTTGACCAGATCCCAAGCAGGTCCATTACAAGAAGGCACACCCCAGTTGCAGCCCTTGTCCAAGCTAAGGTAATAAAATGCCTCCTCTCACTCAAGGGATTAATATAATAATATTATTATTATTATTTGAAAAAAAAAATCATACAAATGGGACTCTAGGAAACAGAAACAGAAACAGAATAAGCAAAATTTGGTTTGTACTAAAGTGAGCAGGTTAGCCCAATAGTATTCATTCGGGTAAGGTTGCATGCATGTTAAGCAGTCTAATCGGTTCAGGAGGTAGTAGCTGATCTTCATGGAATTGTACCTTTCTTTTTCTTTTTTCTTTTTAATGGCTACTTTCATTAATCAAAGCATGCAGTACAAGAGGGCTCTACTGGCATGCTTCAGCAACACCTCACAAAGAAACAGGAAAGGGACATACATCTTCATGCGATCGTACTTTAGCAGCACACTGTTCAGAATCATTTGATAACAGAAGGTAGTTCCCTAAAAAGTCATTGTTGTCATGTTATGAGTTTTCTTTTTCTTTTTTCTCCTCTCTTCTTAGAGACCAGGAAAATGTGAGCAGATATCTGTCACAGTACAGCAGGTTTGCCGTTTTAACCATAACAAGAAATGAATATTGAGGCTCTTTAGAGGTATCTCCTGTGTAGCTTCCCACTTCCATTGTAGAACAATATCTTATTTATTGCAATGCAGGAACACACAGCACCTTTATCTGCTGCTGTA
This sequence comes from Umbellularia californica, assembly GCA_028538565.1. Taxonomy (NCBI): domain Eukaryota; kingdom Viridiplantae; phylum Streptophyta; class Magnoliopsida; order Laurales; family Lauraceae; genus Umbellularia; species Umbellularia californica. The sequence goes on from JAPQWN010000007.1 coordinate 59,722,314, forward strand.
CCATTCCATTTCCTTTATATATTTGACCTCACTAGAATAAAATAAAAATTGAAATTTAGACTCACTCATCATATAGCCTGGTGGAACAAGACCAATACTGGTTTACACCATGCCCTATATTTGAATAATGGCACTGAGTAACCAAAGTCAGAAACCTCACTTATTCATGAATCAACTCTATTTATCAGTAATGTACTTCAGATAAAAACAAGTGCACATATCTCAGTTATCAGAACAGTAGGTAGCGGGAGCAGAAGCATGAAAAATATAATAATAAAATAAAGAAAAATACACATACTTGAGAACAATAGTCCAAGGTAAATAAAAAATTAAAAAAAAAAAAGGCGTCCTAAATCGAAAAATTCTGAAACGATCAAGTGACATTAAGTAGCAAAAAAAAAGGCGAACGAATGTTTAAGGTAAGTAGCATGGCCATGGTTCGACAGTTGAAGTTCAAGAGAAAATATTCACACCTGTCGAAGTTGGTCTTCTGTCATATTGGAGTGCAAATTCCCAATGTATAGCCTTCTAGCTCCCCCAGAATAAGGTCCAATAAGACCGCCTGCCCCTCCAGCTGCTGTATTTGACTGAACAAGGTTCTTCTCAGCCTCTGATGGTTTAACCATAACAGGCTGGCCAAGAAGTGGCTGACCAGAAAGAGCTATTGCCATTGGAACAGACATTGCATCATAAAACTCAATGTACCTGAAATGCCATAGGCACACTATGTTTTAGTAGGTGATCCAAAGCAGAACAAAATTACACCACATTGTTGAAAATAACGTTCTGATGGCTAATCATCTATTCATCAACAAAAATAATCAATAGGCTTTATTCAGGTGAGAACTGTTCTCACAGAGTCACCGTGAAAACTTTTTGTGGGGCCCAACTGTGGATCCCATCTGGGGATGGGGCCAAGGGCGATGGAAAGATCTATGTGGGACCACCCCACATATCAAGTATGACTCCAATCCCATGACCCACAAGTTTAATGGCTTTATATTAAAAAAAAAAATTTCAACCCTCCATCCAACTGTCCAGTCCATTCGATGGGTGCCAAACCTTGCACGGTTTGGATGGGTTGCTGGGTGGGCTCCACCAATAGTTCTCGCGGAAGCATAGTGAGAAATAGTTCCCACCTGAATATTTCCATTTTAAGTTATTAATAAAGTAGAGCTGTAGAGAGATAAGTTAGCAACATAGCCTTCAAAATTGAAAACCAAAAAACAGTAAATTGAGAGTTTGGGATTATTTTTCTTCTACATTAAGCTAAATTGTTAATTGACTAACAGCAGTTCAAAAATACAAGAAGTGCTTTATAATTATTTGTTTTCTTATCAGTCTCATACTCATTTGGGTCATTTGTTCTACAATCATTTTTTTTTATCAGTTTTTGTACTAATTTGATGCAGCCAAAGAGTGGCTGCTGCCCACATGGGCTTTTGGATGATAGGTCAAATCCCATACGCTAGCTCAAGGCATATTCAGCCCAATTCTATAACAAAGGAGGCTCATCGGACCCAGCTAATTGAGAGAATAAATCATTAAAAATTTATCTTGAGACTTATCTTGGCAAAATCAAGAATAATCTGTAGAGATTTACCTTGGGTCGGTACATATTTACTTTCTATAGAGTTTTTCGTATCTTAGAATCTTATCATGATTAGTTGTTAAGAAAAGAGTTTTAATCATTAAGACTGAATTTTAGTAATAAGTTGCCACATTTACTTTTTTATTGAGCTGAGTGAATATTACCTCTGATCTTGAATGCTAAAAACTTCAAAAAGAAAAAAGTGATTCTAACCTTTTAAAATCAGAGGACACCTCATACAATCCACTGCTTGTCAAGAGAAAAAAAATGATCAAATTTCCCCTTCTGCAAAGGAATAAGACAAAGGGCTTGATGGGCCAGACTCGGCTCAGTATGAGCCAAGTCCGAGTCGACTTTGCCAATTTTTAAAACCATGATTTAATTTCCCCACGCAATGAACTGCTAAGCATGAATGTAAAAGGATTAAAATATGGTTCTGGGTCATAATTTAAAAATGTTGCTAGAATAAGCAGTCTTTAAAAGCCCCCAGAATGTGAGAGTACAAAGTAGTTAACAAAAGTCTCCTTTAGAAAAGGAAAAAAACATCATTTCAAAGTTATATCCTCATGATTAATGTTGACTGCTCTAGAAAATGTCCCCTGGATGGGAAAGATTAGAAAGTAATAAGAAAAAGGAAGAAAGAAAGATACCCGACTCCCTTGGAACGTCTTGAGTTGCGATCCATAATAAGACGCACATCCCGCACCTGGAAAAAAAATTATAATAACATTAACAGGTTGATGGATTGAAAATGCAAAACCATTGTTTAAAAACTTGACTCATAAAATGATGTTCCCTTAGCATAGATACTTTATTCTATAAATTATTGGACAATGAAAGGCACAACCTATAATATTGTCTGTTATGTTTTGAGTGCATCATTCGACTCACAAAAGTTAGAGCAACTAAACCTGAAATGGTTATACTTAATGCAATGCTGGGTAGGGATGTTCACGGGCTGGGTTGGGCCCGGCTGAACAATATCCAGGCCCAGCCCGAATCAGGCCATAAGTGACTAGCGCGAGCCCAGCCCACATAAAAAAGGTTTAGCCTGATCCATGAGCACCCCTAATGCTGACACTTATGAAACAAGAAAACATACATCATACATCAACATTTGTTTATACTTAATACCAACCCTTAACTGTAATTATATAGAGACTTAATGAGAAGGAAGAATAGACAAGAAAACAGGGGGAAAACTTCAAGTTGGCCAATTTTCAGAGCAAACCATGGTGATGAAAGATAGAATGAGTGCTGCTTCAATGAAGTTTTTTGGTTAGGTATTTTTTATTCTTTTTTCATCTTTTATCACGCAAGCATATATCAGGGACATTCATGTCATATCTTAAAGGCATAAGGTCAAATGCAAACTAAGATCAGGGAACTAAGCATGCATACTTAAACAGTACCATGATACATGAATAATAATGTCTCATGAAATATTGCTACTTTGACAGAGTGACAAAATCAAAACTCCACCCCCTCTACTAACCTTCCCAGCCCTTGAGAAAAATTCATAGACATCTCTTTCATCTGCCTTCAAGCATATCTGTGAAAAGTTGTTCAGTATCAGTTCGCAACTCTAGGAATATCAAAGCACCAAATATTAGAGACTGGTAAGAAATAGAAATTGAAATTGGAGAGTGTATAAAGATACCTGAAAGGCAAATACAGTCCTTTGATCCCGCTCAGGATCGGCCTCTGGCTCTGCAACTTCCTCCTTCTTATCTTTATATCTTCTGCATGGAACAGAAAAACAGAAGAAGAAAACCTAAGCTCATGGTACAAAGTAAAAAAAATAAGATAGTACGCCAGAAAATCACCAGAAGAATAGAAGTATGGCTATAAATAGTCAAAAGAAAACCAGATCATTCATATAGCACTTGGTCATTTAAAAAATGAGAAATGCAGAAGAATAGAAGCAAATGCAGATCTAAGAGGCTCTTCAGAGAGCATGGAAGCATGCAAGGTCAGTACCACTCGACAGTTGAGCCCACCAGACATTGTCCCAAAAAAGAGATGACACTTTTCAAGTAGGACATACGTGAATGAAAAAAGGGAAGTATCTCTTGTGGGCCACTTGATTGGTTCTCTCACACACCTTCACAGCATGTAATGTTCAAGGCGGGCCATGCCAGATATCTGACTCAGATTCAGCACATAAGAAATAGCATGTGCTGTGAAGAACCTCTTAGACTTGTGTTTGTCCAAATAACCCATTACACTTTCTTAAACTCTTTATCTCGCCCCTTGAAGTGACACAATGAATGAAAATCATCAGAATGCCAGGTACAGAAAATAAATCCTGAAACGGGAGTGAAATTCTTTCTCCAACATGTGTACAAAAGTCAGATCCACGGATTATATTCCTGCAGGGAACTGCAAGAAGTTAACATGAATCGACCAATGCAGGCAAAAGAAACTAAACAGATTCTTTCTTTTTTTTACATTTTTAATTCGATAATCACATTACCGAAAGGGTGAACGTGGAGCAGAATTTGCAATAAAATGTCAACAAAGTAAACCTACAATTTGCAATCTCAAGCAGGTCAATTTCAGGTAATTCAAGAAACAGATCAAAGTAAAATTAATATGAACTTATTTCATGGATAAATATATAAGTAAAGATTAGAACTTCAATGGTATCTTCAGGTCGTGCCAACAGCCATTCCAAGACAAGCAAGCACCCGCATCAATTTCAAACCTAATAAAAACTGGCCAACCCTGAGAAAGGGGAGAACATCTCAGAACAACAGCAGGGGAAAAAACAAATAATATAGTTCGGACCTAAAAGTAACATATGGTTAATATGATATTTATCATCAAGCCCTCATTGGAACATCAAAAAACAGGCTTCCCATACTCTAACCAAGCGAAACGCACAATGATGCATATTCCATACATAGGGGTGGAATAAATTAAATCGCAAAATATGCAACTGGTATCGCACGGCGAAAAGGCCCAGAAAATAAAATCATGCATGGACTAGATGCTTTGTATCTCTCTCCATGTGTGTGATATTATATATACACACATATATATAATAAAGAGAGAGAGAGATCAGAAAACAACAGATTCAGAAGTACTATAGACTATGATGCAAAGATACGGCATGGAAGCGACAAGGACACGGTAGAGACACGGATTTTACACATAAAAAGTGAAGTATTGGATACGATACAACACAATACGTTGCCCATTTTGAAGTATCCGTGCATCATAGACTATAGATGTAAGAAATTGGACGTCATTAAACAATGTGCTCAGGGGTCATTTGTCTTAAAGCATGGGATATGAAAATACGATTTACATGTGTAAAATCTGCATGTGCAAATTTTACATATGTAAAATTTAGTCATTGGAAACATTTACCATTTTTGTTTGGAAGCGCTATTTTCACAAGTAAATGATATGAAGGGAGACAAAGAACAAGAAAGGACATCTTATAGTTTTTATACAATTTAGTGGGCTCCAAGACTCCAAAACATTTCTACTAAGGATATGGTGGGTCTCGGACTCAAACACAGTGAAGGGTACAGATCATGAATTGAGGCCCACAAAAGTGGAAATAGTTAGAAAGTAGAATTAAGTTATTTTTTCTGTTTTTTGCATTTGTCCATGAGTATGTAAGATATAAAACTTTCTGCATTGGGGTTTATCAGATCTATCAAAATATCGAAGGTTTGGGGAAATAATTGGGGACCCACAAAAGTGCAGATAACCAAAAAGTGGAATAGATGTTTTTATTCTTTTTACAAGTTTCTCAAGATCTGGGAGGATCAAATATATGAAACTTCACATTTTGACTTTACCATCTATATGAGAATATGAACGGTACAGATCATGAATTGGGGACCCACAAAAGTGCAGAAAAAAAACCAGATCAATAGGATTAGTGTTTTTTGGTTTTTGGATTTTCACATTTCTCAAAATCTATGAAGCTTTGAGATATGTAACCGAGCATCTTCCAGTTTAACAAAAAAAATCTGAACGGTTCAAATTACAATTTGGGGCCCGCAAGACTGGAAAAAAATATAAAATACAAGGTGTTGTAGATTTTTGATCCCACGACTTATTGCAGGTGAAAAATAAGGCGGGGAGGTGTCCCAGTGCGTCTTTAAGTAAAAGGCGTGTAATGGGTTTCAGACTATGATGCCCAGATACGGCAGGGACACGCCATAGATATGGCGGGGATACGGATTTTACATGTAAAAGGTGAAGTATCGGATACGATACGTTGCCCATTTTGAAGTATCCGTGCATCATAGGTTTCAGACCTGGAGAGGTGTGAAACTTTTGAAGTAAAAATAGCTCCATTTCCACAGCATTTTCACGCCAAGACTTGTGTGATGCATAAATGAGTAAAAACAAACATGCTCACACGTAAATGTTACGCACATGTAAATGGGTGCAAAAAGATGACTCCTCGGTGAAAATATTTTGCTCCTAATGTATAAATCAACAAAATTTACTAATGCAATCAAAAGCCATACTGACTAGAAAAAGATACCTCAGTGAAAATATTTTGCTCCTAATGTTTGTATCAACACAATCTACTAATGCAATCAAAAGCCATACCACTAGAAAAAAGAAAGCCAACATAACATGACATCACCACCCCTCTTCTAGACTCCCGACTTAACCAACGCCTATCTTTCCAATTCAAGCTTCTAAATTAGATTTCAGGAATTTTACTGCGAACTTTAAGACCCATGGCCAGAGTTACTGAGCCTGGCTAAGTTGCCAGAATGACCATCTGAAGATTGCTCTAGCATATCTGCTAGTTCCCAGAATCCAGTGTTCAATAATCAGAAATTCAAATATCGGTGCATATCAGAACTTGCATCAAACTTGAGCCAAAGGTGCCGGAGATAGATAATGGTCCCACCATGTGAATAGAAAGTTCAAAATAAATAAGAAGAATAAACAGATAAGAAGCTAGTATGCAGGAAGCACAAATAGATTCACAAAGAAAATGTCTGTCCCACAATATGGACAGAAGATTGTGGATTAAGAACAAAATACTCAAACTGGCATGTTAGACTGTGGAGTAATAGAAAACATGGTTTTAGATAATGTACACAAGAGACTAGAAAAAACCCCACAACAAAGAACTGATCTTTTTAAAGTAAAAGGAGAAGGCCAATAAAAACTTGAAATGAATTGCTTAAAAATGTCGTCGGGCATGGAGTGATAGGAACATGGGTTTAAATGAGGATAAGTTGAAAAGAATCATAAATCAATTTCTTATGGCCCATGGGATCATCAAATCCAGCAAACAGTGGAAGGGAAAAAACATTCCTTAAGATCGAATCGCCCTTTTTTGCAGAGAACATCAGCCTCACAGTTGGCTGCTATAAGGACATGAGCAAAAAGAAATCATAGAGAGAAGTGTATGTAATGGTACAAAGTGTAACATCATATAAACACACTGTCAAGGATGTCCACACCACCCCGTATCGTCGTGTTAAGAGAGGTGAGAACACGGGAAATGGGATTTCATAATGAGGAACACAAGGGACTCAGGAGAATTACACTGTCCAATCACTTCCTAAATGTAGCAAATCCCTGTACCAGTGAATCATTCATCAATCTAAATGCAGTGTCATCTTTGTATTAAGCAGTTCATACATCTAGTAATTCAAAAGTAACACTATTAGAACCACAGTATCAGAACACAAATAGTCCAATCTGTGCAGACAAAATATACCTTCCATCTCTATCGCGGTCTCTTTCCTTCAACTCCCTCTCCCTTTCCCTTAACTCCCCATCTCTGCTCTTCTCTCTATACCTATCTCTGCTCTTCTCTCTATCCCTATCCCGCTCCGCATCTTTGTCGCGTTCGCTGCGGTGCCTGTCGGTGCGACTACTGCTCCGCCGGGACCTTTCCCGCTCGCTCTCCATATGATCCCGGTCCCTCTTCCGATCCTTCTCAATCCCATTCCTCTCCTCCCGCTCTCTGCTGCTTCTATGCCGATCCCTCTCGCGATCGCGAGGCCTCTCGTCCTCTGATCTCGATCTCTTCGAGCGATGATGGTCCGCATCTCGGTCGGGATCCTCACTCCGGTGCTTCGAGCTCCGTCTCCGTTCCTTCTCCTCCGACCGACTGGCGTCGCCATTTGCAGATTCCTTATCCCTCTTCAGATCAGGTTTCTCTACTGTTTTCTCTAAGTAATCATACTCGTCGAAATCCATGGAATCGTAACGGACGTAACGACTCAACAACACGGAGAATCTGCATCAGATGTAAGAAGAATACATAAAATCAATGACGCTGCTACTTCAAGATATGAATTCAACTGATAAAATCAAAGAACAAAGGGATGAGATGAGATGAGATTTCTCGAATTGCTATAAAACCCTAGATAGAAGAGGAACAAGAAGAACGAGAAAATAAACCCTAACTAGAAGTCGTAACTAAGAGGAACTCACCAGGTGTAGCGGGAAATAGCGAAGAGTGGAAAAAGATCGAAGCGCGAGTGGGGATTTTATAGCTTGAGGAAAGCTGGGGTTTGTCTTTAGACTCTAGATTCTCCGTTTGGGGCCTCGTGTGGATTTTGATGGTCCACCGATGAATTTTTATTAGAAGACCCTAGTTTGGGTTTCCATTAATCTTTTAACTCTTCAAAGCCCAGGGTTAGGATTCGGAACCATGTGGCTAACCCATTGGACTTATCCGATGAATTTGAAAAATATGATATAAATAAAAACTTATTTGTTATTATCATTGTTACCGTCGATAACATTACTTTCATTGAAAATACAAGAAGAGGATAAAAATAGAAAGGTACGAGATAGATATACCCACTTCAATTATAAAATATCAACCCCATATTTAGTTAAAGTGTCTGCCGTAGAGTTGGTTGATCTAAACTCATGATGAAAAACAATGTCCAAGTTAGAAGATAAGTCGTGGATTTTATTAAAGTGAAATTGAAATTTCCAAGAGAACGTCTCTCTATTCAACACCCAAGCAATTGCATTAAAATAGTCTCTCTTCACTGTAGGAATTTCATGTAAAAATTATGAAGAAAAAAAAAATCTTTTGAAATATCTAACACCTCTATTTCGTTAGAATCACATACCCTCCAAATGCTTAAAAAACATAGATAAAACCTCAACGTTATTGTTACGGATCACACCACAAATGCCAGTGTGGCCCTAATTTTCCTACTGCAACTCCATCAACATTAAATTCAAGCACAAAAAGAACGGAAAGAGACCACAAAATTATGCCTCATTACGTTAGTAGAGTCCTATCCCAAACAAGCTTTCCAACTCCGATGAATATCATTATGAATAAATTTGGAGAAGTTAAGATAACATTGTTGAACAACCCTACTGAAGAACAAAAGGCACCTTTGAAGATCATATCCTTCTTTTCTCTCCAAATAGACCAATGAATAGAAAACTGTAACATCCACCGAAGAATAGGCCCAACCCAACAAAATGCCCTCCTAACCAATACTTCCTTGCTTCCTCTATTGTCTTTGGGCCGCACCAAACAAGGCCAAATCCATCAATGAAGTGACTCCAACCCTTTTCTTCTTAGAATATCCGTTACCTGTAGCAACTAACTAGCAAAAAATCTCCACCTAGTGAGGAACTATACCCAACCAAACAATAGAGGAAGGGCCTCTAAAAAGGTTGGTAACCCTCTAAGGACAAGAGAAGACTTTCATGGAGAATTCTCCCAATAAGGATGGCTTCAAAATCCTATAATCCTTAGAGTGCCGGTATAAAAAATTATATCCAAAAAGAAGGCTCAACAAGTCCTCATATTAGACCCCCTCCAATAAACAAATATTTCTCCTAAAAAACACATCCAACAAAGTACAACTATCCCTCGCCCCAAACCCATCGCTAACAACATACTCCTTATTAGAAGCCAATCTAAAAATCTTATGAAATGATCCACAAAAAAGGGCCCACTCATATCCAATCATCCAGCCTTCACCTCAAAACCATTAATGACCCCCAACTCTCTAGTTTCACGAGAAGGCATCCGCGACGATAGTAAATAAGAAAAGAGAAAGGGAATCACCTTGCAGAATACCTATAGAAATTTTATATAGTTTGGAAGGAGAGCCATTAACTAGAGCAAAGAAAGATATAGTAGAAATGTACTCTCGCATCCAACCATGCCAAACTTTTCCAAAATTGAATATGAGCAACATATAGCCGACAAAATTCCAATCCACGTAATCATAAGTTTCCTCCAAATCAATTTTAAAAATAACACCCTCGACTTTTGACCTCTTCCTGGAATCAATAAGTTCAATAGGAATTAACACTCCATCAAAGAGGTGGTACATCACATAAACTCAACACTTATGACGAGGGGCTTTGAGTTTGTACTTCGCATAAAATCGCAGCCTATATCTCATTGATCCAAGATGTTAATATGGTGGGCCTATTATGGTGCACAAACAGTGAATATCTTTCTAAAATATAGAGTTACTCGGCTGTTTGACAAATTTATTTGTAAAATTGAAGGAAGTTTAATTTCATATAATTAAAAAGTAGTTGTGGTTTGAAATTTATTTGGATTTTCTTCTCCACTAACTAAAATCCCATGGACCACAGCAGAATGTCCAAATTGGACATCAATTAAGAGTTTTTCTTAATATTTTGCAGTTATATTGTTAGAGACTGTGATTTAATGATCTATTACCTAGATAAGCATAAATAAAGAGGGCTTCTGTTGGGACCGCACTTTTATCTCTTCACACCGCACGAAAAAAAATTTATAAACTACCCCTCTCCTTCCACCCTCTTCCCTCATCCTTTCCCTCACCCCACCCCACCAATCTCTGGCCGACCGAGGATCCCTCCCCGCCGGAGACGGGGAGGGGAGGGTGGGGTGGGAGAGGATAAAGGAAAAGGGTGGAGGGAGAGAGAGAAAGGGAGGACAGGGGAGGGGTAGTTTCAGAAAAGAATTTTTTTTTTTTGTGTGCGGTGTGGAGAGATATAAGTGCGGTACCGACAGAATCCCTCTAAACAAATGTTTTTCTCAAAAAAGGTTTGTTCTTCTTCTTTTGCAACTTAGGTGGCCATTGCCTTTCCTCTTCTTCTATATGTTGTTATTACCTTTTTAATATTTAAAATTTCTTCTATTACTTTTCAAAAGGCAACTTTGAAATGAAAACTGAAAGGTTCACAGGGCTAAAACAGTTTAATTCGAAGTCAAACAAAAATGTATAAGTAAAAAAAATTGACAAATGTAAAATCTGAGCCCATTTTCTTTGACAGCCAGGCAAGTCCTTCAAAAGCAAAGCCCCCACAAGCATAATGAAATTTCTTCTCAATAATTCATCCCATGCATTGCTTCATATAAAACTAATGTCTTAATCCATTAAGAATAGTAACTATCTTGATTAAATACATGTACAAGAACTAAGAATGGGTGTTTCACTATTTGCATCCTATTTACAACTACATTCTTGACCAAAACTAGACAAATCAGCAAAAGTACTTGTATTACAAGATGGGTGATTATAATGTGAGAAATGAATCTTAGATCACCATCACTGCTCATGGCTAAATGAATACTCTCTCCATGAGGCTCAATCATGCAGGAGATGCAGAACCTAGGCCAAGCCTATCTGATAGCTTGGTTCTTGTAAATGGCGAAAGAAGCTCCATTTGATGAATGAATTGAACATCATGGACCAATGGATTGTTTGTTCTACTTGGAGGTGATCCACAGTAATAGGAAGGAGAGCAACCGCTGCTTGATGGTTCTTGTCCATTGTCGACCTGCACCAAATAATATCAAATTCTTGGAGCACTAATGTGAAACTGCTGAAAATGCTATTTTATTATTCACAAAGAGAATATTTTCTTGCTTAAATCTCCATTATTTAATATAATTTCTTAATCTTAATTTATGAAAAATCTCACTTTCATGCGCGTAGATAGAAAGATGGGATAAATGGTTGTATTTAGTTTACTTTTATTATTAGTGTTAGTTTGAAGGAATAAAGCTAAGATGGTGATGATGACATGGGTCAGACCAAGGTGCAACCTTTTGGGGGGCAGTCGCCCCCATCAAACCAAGAAAAAGCCCTAAAAGGTCTATTGAAAAAGCTCTCATGCCCATCAAAATAAGCCCTCCCCCACTCAACAACCCTAAATCCCCTTTCATTTCACTCCAAATAGCAAAATAATGACTGACCTTTCTAATTAACTATTGTCTAGCCCCCTCAAACGAAAATTTTGGGTCCGCCACTGATCGATGAGGCATATTAAGAATAGAAGCTAGAGTTGCACAAATTTAAATGAACGAGAGTCTAATAGATATGTGAATTGGTGCTATTCCCATTTTGTTTAGTTTTATTTCCATATTTTTTAACAAAGCGCTTCTATTACATTATATAACATTCATTAACAATAAACATCATGAACCCTAAGCTTGAAGGAACATTTGCTTACAATGGTAATTAAGCATAGTTCTTCTTCTTTCTCGTAAGTAATTCTCAAATAGTTTCTGGACTGTTCCTAGCACATAGAGAGTGGAGAATACAACTACCAGGCCATATGGTTATCAGCTCTAACCTTGCTTGAGATCATGTCAATAACTTCACTGCTCCTGCTCCCTTTCCCTTTAGAGTGACTGGTTACAAGTTTAGAAAATGATTTGATTAGCAACAAAAGAAAATTGAAAGACAAGGCTGCTCAAGATATTAAATGCATAGTAACAGAGAATGAGTCGAATGCAAGAATGAAATCTTCTACTCCATCTGAGTAGTTCTGGCTTTGTTATTGTATTAATTCCCTTTTCTTTTTAAACTCACATCATTTACAAACTGCTCTGAGTAATCACTCTTAGATATTTATATCTATACCCACACTGACAGATACATGGGTCATGTTCTGCCAAGAGGAACCTCTCACGGATTGCTTTACATATTATATAACATTGATGATATTGGTTGATTTTGCGTCTGTCAGGTCCTTCTATTGGTCATGTGTTCCATCTCTTCATACATTGACCAATCTATCTTCAAGTGAAAATTACTTATTCATAATATATACTGCTTTTAGAACTTCATAATAATTTAATTACACTATTATCTCTTTTTTGGGCAGTGGCATTAATTACACTCTTGTTGTTCATAGAAAAAACAACTTAATTAAATTTTAAGTTTCACTAAAAGAAGTGTCCATACAGAAAACAAATTGTGATTATCATTTTCTTAAAGTTGTAACAAGATAATGAAACTAATAAAGTGCAGAGGTGGGAGACAAAAGGAACTGTTGATAAATGCTCAGAGTATCAAAATGGTGATGCTTATGTTTCACTCAAGTACCCATTCAATGAAAGTGAATTTCATAGCAGACATATAAACAACTACAAGAAAAAGGACTATTTTTTCTCCCACCTTGATTGCAGGATCTTACTTAAACTACTACTTATTCCAAAACCAATTGGCGATGGGAAATGGCATAACAATGGTTTTATAGTGAGGGCAAGGGCTCGACCACAATTATAACCACTCAAAAGCGTGGGTCAACGTTGACCTCAACATTCATATAAAAGTTAAGAATAAGAAACATACATCAAAGCAACAACATAACAAAGCATAATGCGAAGAAATTATCTCATTCTTACCTGCAGTTATATGCAAGGGGCTCAATAAACTCCGGAACCAAAGATCTTATCCTTCTAGGTTTCGGACAAACCGGTAGCTTGGCCATGTCTTCCCTGAGGTTTGACATCTCCAAACCTGAATTGTAGATGATATAGTAAGCTCCAACAAAGCAATGAAAATGTTCTTTTTTTTTTTTTTTTTTTCTGATTCTCTCCTCACCTAAAGTCAATGAATTGAGTAAAAATAGACCATTGTAAGTTTGTAACTCTCTCAATATATTCCTGGTACAATTGGTGATAGAATAACCATGTTTGGAAAATGAGAGAGACTGGCCACAGAAAAACAAAAGGAGAGAGATAGAGACTCTGAAACATGGGTGTCCTTGAGACAAGAGTGATGTTGTGCTGGAATGGAGGCACCGTTGGAGTTGGGCTATGATGCATTTGGTTGGGGGAGAGTAGAGATAGGATGGGCTTTTTACTAGTTAAAGTTGAATTCCAAATGTTTCAATGCTACTTCCTCAGAATCACTTGGTCAAAGCGACAAGGAAAAATACCTATCTATTTTAGGCCCCATTTTTATAGGGGGTGTGATTTTTGGGTATTGGTCAATCCGAGGTGGGGCCCATTTGGATGGTCGATCTGGATCGCAGGGTATATACCTGTATTGATGGGCCGATGATTTGTGGATCAGACACATGTCTGCAAATCGCATGCCACGTATCCATTAGCATGTGGCATGGATCATCTGTATGATGAGAATCTCTTTATCTTAAACCACGGTCTAGTCTAGCTTGTGTGGCCTTCCTAAATGCTTGACTCTGTCAATAGGGAGGGGGTGGAGTAGTGAAAAATAGCTCCATCAAATAATCCTAATCCTTGATTCAATGGCCTCAAAGATTAAACAGTATCCAAACTATATGTATCTTATTGGATTCAATTCAATGGTGATAAAGATAGAGTCTCAATGTGGAATTGCTGCAAATTTAGTGAGTTAGGGGTAGGGTGTATATGGTAATGAGCAATGGCGGACCCAGGATTTTTATTTGGGTGGGGCTAAACTTTTGCTCAAGTTTGCTAACCCTTTTCACATTAAAAATACCAAACGAAAAAATGTATTGCATTTAAATAGATAAAACTTTTTTTCATGTTCAAATCTATTGCCTAACTGAATGGTCTTCCCAGTGCCTCTCTCAAATTCATGTGATCGTCACCAATTCATCATCATCAAAATAGCTAAGATAACATTTCCTTCAATCCTAGGTGTTTGGATGCCTTGAAATGGTGATTCGGGTGAGTACCCAATTACCCAATTCGGGTTCCCAAAGGGGTCTTATTTCGATTTAAGAAAGTTGGTTGCCTGCACTTACCTAGCTTTAAAGGTAATTTCCTATAGCTGGTCATGTGCTCATAGCGAAAAATTACCACTTAAATGTAACTCAAGTTATCCAAATATATGAACCCTAAGGCCTAATTTATTTGTGAATTGGAAATTGAAGTGTGCCCAATGGTGATTTGGTCATCTTCGGACTTATAGATATCCTTAGATTAGATGATTTACAACTTAGGGCTTGGATTAAGATATAGAGATTAAGGATTTAAAATTAGGCCATGAGGCTCAAATTTAGGTATTGAATGATTAAAATTATACTAAATCCGAGGAGGGGTGGAGATTGCTCAATATAGGTTATTTGGTGAGAGAGAGACTAACCACGAGGGGACCAACGACGAGAAGCTCGATCGGCGCGAAGAGGATTTCGAACTCTTAATAAAAAGAAGATGTCGAAACATAACCACGCGAATAGGATCTGGTACTCTAGGTCACCAATATTTTGTGACGTGGGGCGATCACAAAGTTTAGATGTGAGGCGACTATTTATTAGGTATGTGTGGGACAGGTCAAGCCCATTTAAATCTTCTGCAATTTAAGAATCAACCTGGGGTACCCACCCCAGGTTGTTTGAGTGTAGGTTCGCCACTAGTAATGAGTAAGCCTGTAATCTAGGTCTCTGAAAGAGGGCTCAGTCCACCCGGCCCTCAAACAACCATCAAAATGGGGGCTTTTGTTTTTCCTAAAAAGGTTGAGGTTGGGCTTGGTCAAAATTTTCACAAGCCTGCTATTCTTAATTTCTACATACATACATACATGTATATATTAAAACTAGCAAAACCTCGTGCTATGCACAAACCACATAACCACCAAATGCATAGACTCATACGAATAATTTTTTTTAAATTTATTAATTAGTAAATATTTGAGTCGTTCCTTTTGTTGCTAATTTGATCTTTATGTGTTTTTCCAGATGTTTTATTCTTTATGTGAGGTGTAAATGGAGCTTGATGAAGCTTGGGCACGTCTAAAAAATATTAAATGAAAGACATATTCATAATAAAACAACAGAATAAATAAAGCAAGTAAATGTAAAACGAATAACACAGGGTTCACAATATACATATTCATACGAATTATACAAATGAAAAAACACTGAATTCAACATTTGAAACGTTTATGTTAATATCTAAAAATCCAAAATATTTACAAATTAGACCACGGACAGTATCAAACAAAATATTTATGCCGAGTACTTGTAACTCCATTTATCAAGTGCTTCGTTGTTGACCCATAGGCATATAAAAACTATGTTATTAATTAATAAATTATGATGTTCATGGTAAATAATCCATTGAATCCATCATATTTGATCTTTGAATACATGTAATAAAATTTGATGGAGGAAACTACAAACAAAGGATCAAGTTTCAATGATGCAGTTAGTATACAAAAAGAAAAAACAAGAGGATGCGGTGGTGAATATAAAAGGGAATAATAATTTAAAAATAAAAATAGGGCACTGAATAAAACATTAGATTTATCAATCCATTGGTTCAGATCATGCATAATCCCTTCCTACTTTTCAGGATTTTCAGATCAATCTCATATGAACTTAGTTAAGATTTATGATTACCTTAATCGCTGTTAAAAAAAATTAAATCTGATATGATCTTGAACACGGGTCTGCCATTCCGATGGTCGCCCCGCCATGTATGAGCCAATGGACGGACTAGATTTGTGATTTGATTGTCCCATGGGTCCCACATCACATATACTCCCCCACAGTTCAATTGTAGACTCTCTTAGAGATGTGAAGGGTATAAGTTTATTTTGTCGAGGACATTTAGTATTTAATTTTTGCAACACCACTTATATATCAAGTATCTTCTCCACTCTGAATGGCTCAACCTACTGGCTCTAACCCGCCTCCCTGAATGTCTGTCTTTTCCCCTCTCTAAATGGCTCAACCTATTGGCTTTAACCCACCTCCCTAAATGTCTATATTTAGCCACTATCCCTGGGTCTTCTATCTAGTACCTGTTGGGCTTGGGCTTGTGTGCCTGGTTGGCTTGGCTTCTGGTAAATGGCATCCGATGGGCTTGGCGATTAAGGCATGAGTTTACAGGTTATAGGCCTCTCTCTGTGGGACTGAGCTTAAGGGTTTAAAGGCTTAAGGCCTATGTGGGACTGGCATTTGTGGAGCTGGGGCCTTATTAGATGTATTAAATAATAATATTTAAATTAAAAAATTATTTATTGTGATCCCGGGTCTTTGTTGCTAGTTCAATTTGCAGGGGTTGGAACTTATATTTAAATTAACGTTTCTATCAGATTGCATATTCTAAGAAAAACTATTTGGTGGGCCACCAAGGTCAAAATGGCATCAGTTTTTTTTTTTTTTTTTTTTTTAATAATTTGAAAGTTGTGTGTGCCTGCCTATTTAAATAAAAACATTATGTATTGTGATCCCGGGCCTTTATTGCAAGTTCAATTTGAAGGGGATTGAATTTATTTTTAAATTAACATTGATATCAGATTGTATATGCTAAGGAAAAGTATTTGGTGGGCCACCAAGGTCAAAATGGCATTAGTTTTTTTTTTTTTTTTTTCAAATTAATTTGAAAGTAATGTGTGCCTGCCTATTTAAATTAAAAAAAAAATTATTGTGATCCTAAGCCTTTGTTGCGAGTTCAATTTGCAGGGGCTTGAATTTATTTTTAAATTAACGTTGATATCAGATTGCATATGCTAAGGAAAAGTATTTGGTGGGCCACCAAGGTTAAAATGGCATCATGTTTTTTTTTTTTTTCCAAATTAATTTGAAAGTTGTGTGTGCCTACCTATTTAAATTAAAAAAATATTTATTGTGATCCGAGCCTTTGTTGATAGTTCAATTTGCAGGGGCTTGGATTTATTTTTAAATTAACGTTGATAGCAGATTGCATATGCTAGGGAAAAGTACTTGTTGGGTCACCCAGGTCAAAATGGCTTAATTTCTTTTTTCAAATTAATTTGAAAGTTGTGTGTGATTGCCTATTTAAATTAAAAAATTATTTATTGTGATCCCGGGCCTTTGTTGCGAGTTCAATTTGCAGGAGTTTGAATTTATTTTTAAATTAACGTTGATATTAAATTGCATATGCAAAGGAAAAGTAATTGGTGGACCACCAAGGTCAAAATGGCTTAATTTTTTTTCAAATTAATTTGAAAGTTGTGTGTGCCTGCCTATTTAAATTAAAAAAATTATTTATCGTGATCCCAGGCCTTTGTTGTAAGTTCAATTTGCAAGGGCTTTGATTTATTTTTAAATTAACGTTGATATCATATTGCATATGCTAAGGAAAAGTATTTGAAAGTTGTGTGTGCCTGCCTATTTAAATTAAAAAGTTACTTATTGTGATCCTGGGCCTTTGTTGCAAGTTCAATTTTCAGGGCCTTGAATTTATTTTTAAATTAATGTTGATATTAGATTTCATATGCTAAGAAAAAGTATTTGGTGGGCCACCAAGGTCAAAATGGCATAAGGTTTTTTTTTTTTTTTTTTTTTTATTTTTTTTTTCAGATTAATTTAAAAGTTGTGTGTGCATGCCTATTTAAATTAAAAGAATATTTGTTGTGATCCCGGGCCTTTGTTGCGAGTTCAATTTGCAGGGGCTTGAATTTATTTTTAAATTAACGGTGATATAGATTGCATATGCTAAGAAAAAGTATTTGGTGGGCCACGAAAGGCATCGTGTTTTTTTTTTTTTTTTCAAATTAATTTGAAAGTTGTGTGTGCCTGCCGGTTTTCATTTCCGTTTCTGTCTTTTTTTTTTAGGAAGTTATGCTGTTGAGGAGATAGGAGAGAGGGGAGATTTAGGAGAGTGGAGAAAGAGGGGAGTGGAGGGTGAATGGACACCTGTCTTGATGTATTCTCTAATTTTAGTATTCTTAGTTTTGAAGCTTGTGGTTAAACGAAGGAACTATACCTTCCCATAGAGGTATAAATAGATACCCCTCTGAACAGGTATATAGCAATAATAAATTTGGGGTATTTTAGTATATCTATGAACAATAAAAAAAGAGTTCCAATCAAATGAGTTAAACAAATTAAAGTAAGTGTTTTAAATAACTTGTTGATTCTCTAGGAATCGAATGTTGAGTCCATTAGTGCTACCATTTTGAGGCCACATGGGTAATTACGCAGCGGATTAGTCCACTCCACATAATTAGGGACCCTCTTATAGCAAAAAAGAAAAAAAAAAGCCTATTGTAAGCATGTAAATAGACCATTCAACCAGAATTCAGATCCACTGGTTTGGATCATGAAAAAGGGACCACAGTAGTTCAGAAGGACAGATTTTGAGGTGGGATATTTTCATGAACATCTGAAAATTTATGATGAATCCACGGCTGAAATTTGACAAATCACTAATTTTGACCTTACGAAGAGGATGACCCATTCTAATCTTGATTTTCAGGTCACAGTGATGAAAAAATTGGAAAAAAAAGTTGACTCCATTTGGACCACAGAGGACATTCGTTTCCCTCTAA
The DNA here is from genome assembly GCA_028538565.1 of Umbellularia californica. Classification (NCBI taxonomy): domain Eukaryota; kingdom Viridiplantae; phylum Streptophyta; class Magnoliopsida; order Laurales; family Lauraceae; genus Umbellularia; species Umbellularia californica. The sequence goes on from JAPQWN010000007.1 coordinate 59,741,367, forward strand.
AAAACCACGAAACACTTTTCAAAATCTCCATCTCTCTCTCTCTCTTCCATGGAGGAAGGAGCCCCAAAAAACCCTAATCTGAAGCTCATCATCGAGAAAGGCCCTCGCAAGGGCGAAACCCTAGAATGCTCTCATGGCTCCACCGTCAGAATCGGCCGAGTCATCCGTGGCAACACCTTCACCATCAAAGACCCTGCAATCTCCCAAAACCACCTCCTCATCCAATCCGACGGCTGCCATTGGTCCATCTCAGATCTCGACACCTCCAACGGCACCGTCCTCAACGACACCGCCCTCCCACCCAACTCCCCCGCCCATCTCTCCCACGGCGACATCATCAAGATCGGGACCACCACCTCCATCACCGTCATAATCGAACGAAACACCGATCCGCCGCCGCCGCGGCCGACATCTCAGCCGCGCAATACACGCAGGCAAGCCGCTGCAGCTCGAGCTAGGGCTCCGAAGAAGGACCGAGTGGAGACGAATCTAGGTTCGGAGGCAGTTGCCATTGATGATGATGACTCTGAAATTGGAGAGAAAGCGAACTCGATTGCGGCTAAAATCGAAGAAAAGGTCAATTTGGGGATTGCACGGCCGCCTCGGCGAAACCCGAGGCGCCGAGCTGCTCCTGGTGTTGGGAATTCTACAAATTTGACGAGTGAGGGTTCGTCTCTGAAAGAAAATGTCGGAGTTGCAGCTGAGATTATTACCTCAATCTCGGCCAAGGGCGGAGAGAAAGGTGGCAGCTTGGAGATACCTCCAGTGCCCCGCGGCACAAGGCGCCGAGCAGCAGTTGCTGCGGCGAAGGCTGCTTGCGAAGATAAATCTGAGCCTTTGGAGTCGAATTTAGTGGCAGAGAGTAGAGTTGGAGCTGAAACTACCTCAATCTCGGCCAAGGGCGAAGAGAAAGGCGGCCGCTTGGAGATGCCTCCAGTGCACCAGAGTACAAGGCGACGAGCAGCAGCTGATACGGTAAAGGCTGCTTGCGAGGAGAAATCTGTGCCATTGGAGTCAAATTTAGTGGTTGATAACAGAAGGGAATCGGAGAAAGTGGATAGTGGTGAAGCTGTCGACGAGAATCAGACTCGAGGAGAAGATGTTGGAGCTGGAGATAAATTGAAAGAGATGGAGAGCATTACGTTGGGGGAGTGGTTTGATCGGATGGAGAAGTATTTGCCCAGGAAAGTTAATGAGGCAGCGGACAGGATTATTGCGAGATTGAGACAGAGGCAGGAGCAGTTTGAGGAGTTTATAAGAGAGCGTCGTCAGAATGGAGATGTTGAATTGCCTGTTTCCGTTTAGATCGAGAAGAAGTCTGTGTATTAGGTAACCAATAAGGATGCTACTTGGAGTAGATTGTTGTAGCTGCTGTGAATTTCTTTGGTAGTGGCTGATTTCAAATCATAGTTTTTGTTGTATTGAACTTTGAATTATATCCAATCTCTTGTTGCTATGAACAAGCGATGCAACTATTGTATAGTGTGGATTTGTGCATATAACCCAAACTTCTAATGCCTTTATTGCTTTGGTGAAACTATTATCTTTTGTTTTCTGCATTTTGGGTGGTACAAAAAATTGTTCTTGAGAAGACATGGGAACATAAAATAGGGTGCTGTGATTACTGTTTGTCCTCCTCTTCTCTTCAAAATATAGTTTAATCTGGGCCCAAAAGAAGACTTTCTTTCATGTCATGTTATCCATTTAGGACATGAAGGGAGATGGGATACAAACATCTGTTCACTTGGTATATTTATGGAGATGGCTGTTTTGCATTACCTGAGGTGTCATTGCTTTGTGTTCTTGTGCTTATTTCCATTTTTTTTTTTTTTTTGGTAGAAAACTTATTTCCAGTTGTAGATAATAGATAGTGGTGAAACTGTAAAGTTACCTTGAGAGAATGAAACCAGTATATTATTCAAAGAAACTTGTTCGAGTTTCCACTGGCACTGAGTTGACTCAAATGAGTGAATCTGGTGCCAATCGAGATTTAACCATCCATGTGACCATTTAATGTTGTTCATTCATATTAAGGGGTCATTTCGAAAGTTATTTAAAGAAAGTGATATCCATTCTATGCCTTAAGATTGTTAATTTATACTTACTCTTAGAAGCTTGCGTAGATAGTTTCTATCTGCAAAATGATGTTTACTGATATTATGCTTCAGAATGAGTTTGGTCTTAGGATGGCAGCCTTCAAATACATTTCTTGACAATGTGTTCATGACTTATGTTCCAAATAGCCATGCGAAGGAATCTAAAAGCAATTGCACGTTTTACACAATTCCTGTTCTTCATCCTCTTCATCAGTATTGAAATCCCGGATAATATTTGGACGTTGAGCTTCAGCTTTAGTCTCTCAATTTCTTCTTCCAACGCTGTGTGTGTCTTCCATTCAATGGCGTGAATCACCTCCATTAAAAAATGAATTGCACCATTAAAATCAATTACAACCTTCTCTGAGAGTTGCCTCTGTTCCCTTTTCTTTCATAATGTTTTTCACTACCAAGGCATAGTCCTACCTTCCTTACCAAAGAAGTTTGACAGCAAAGTATATCAATCACTTAGGAGCCTTTTCAATTTGATTGAGAGCTTCCCAACTTTCTCACCTAGTTCAACATCTCTATAAATTCTGCGAGGCCCCAACTGAGCATCCTGGGCAACTACTTTGGTTTTCACTGGCATATTCCTTATGGTTTCAGTTAACACTGCATTAACCATTGATAATGACCCTTTAATGCCTGTTTTTGTTTTAACTGTTCTATTGTCCTAGTTTTTATTGTTATTTTGTTTTTATTTTGATATGTGCTATTGTCTCTAGGGATGGCAATATGTTGGTTTGGGTCAGTTCCAGCCATACACAGGCCGACGTAACAAATATTATATAGGTTCTAAGTCCATGTCCAAGTCTGCTTTCAGCCCTCGGACAGTGAAGTGGTTGTGTGGGAATTTAAGTTTTTTAGAGTCTTATTAAGTAGTTTGATTTAATTGGAAGTCTTTAAGTTGGGAATATTTGATTAGGATTGCATTTATATGTGTTTCTATTTTATTTAAACATTGTTTAGGAAGGTCTTGTAGAGTCCAAGTAAAAGATGAATGATTCTATATATAGTTGAGTTCTCATTGTAAAAGCCTATGCTTATTTCTCTGAGTTTTCTCTCAATTTTGGTGTGTTTTATGGTCTCGAGAGTGCCCTAGTGGCTGAGTTTATCTCTGGATTTGATCAATGCCTTGGGAGATCGGTCTATTTTTTATCGAGGATCCGGAGCTGCGCCATAAATGTCTATATCACTACATATGGTGGTGATACTTGAGCTGAGGAGCTGCTGTTATTGAGGTCTATTGATCTGTGAAGCATATGCTTGTAGCAAGTATGGAGTTCATGAAGATGGTTGGTCATTGAATGACTCTTATGGTGCATGGCGCTTTTCAGCCAGCAATTTGATTGTAGAGCACTCCCTCACAGGGAGCTACAGCAAATATAGTACTTTAAGTGGATGTGATTGGCAAAGAGGAGGTGAATAACGAAGCAGAGGTGAACGAGACCTTCACTTTACCATCCATATGGATATCATTTACAACTACATAGGTGTAGAGATGGAAGATGATGGTTTTTACCCAGCAAGACTATGTGGTCTTGAGTTAGGTATGGTGATCATAAACTTAATAGTAACAATATTTAGTTTCTATGCCGTGTTATAATTTTCTAGATTAATTGTCCTGATCATTTTTGCTTACTTCATTGAGTTGGTTTAACTTATAAAAAAAATTCTACACTTCATTGAGTTGGTTTTACTTGCAAATGCTTGTAAATTCAGAAATCCACAAAATAAAAGTAAAACATGTTTAGTCTTCTTTTATAGAATATATCTATTTTCTTATTTTTGTGCTTTTGATGTTTTAAGCTTTAGAATATAAATTTGAGGGAGTCGTTTCACTTGGCCGATACACCCTGGTATTGGCAGATCATATTATTTTCTGGTACGTCGGCCCCCAAAATCGATACTAAATTCCTTGCTTGTAGTGCTTCATTAAATGTAATCTTGAAAAGACTCAGCAATTGGGACATAGGGGCTCATTGCCTTAATAGAAATAGGGGGGAGGCTCATCTCTGCAAACAAAAATAATGACTATAAAGTCTTTATTCATGATTTCATTTGTAATTATAATGTAATGGAGAGATTGCATCAGAGCAAACAATATTTTCTGTTGGGTTTTTGTCTAAGCTAGTCTTGGTCTTTGGCTTAAATATTAAATTCAGGCTCAGGCTTGGGCTTAGTAACTCAGGCTTCATTCTGGCTCTGTCTTGGGCCTATTCATATGTAATACAGGTTGGGTTTGGGATAGGTAAATGTAGGGGCGGACCCACCTTATGATTATCTTGGGTGGTCGCTCTAGGTCGATCTTGAAATCCCTAGAGATTCGAATGAGGCCCTGAACCATGCCTCACGTATGTCTAAGCTACCACCCCACATATGTCTAAACAGTCCCAAAGATGATCCCTATGCAACTTTTTCCCCTGAAATCACGCTTTGAAGAAAAGAGAGTCTGGTTTTTGCTGCACCATGAACAAAAGAAGAGGGGCTCGGTTATGCATCAGTCTGCTACACAGATTGGATTGAAGCATGGTATATCTCTCAGTTCTCTCGATCTATGAAGAAGAGTGCTAGGAATAGGGGCGCTGTGCTCTTGCTGGGAGGCTGGGATCATGAGTAGATCCCGCCTCAGGAATGCTTCCGGTCTCCAAGCAGAGAGGTGAGAGTGCTTGGTGGATTTCGTCGTTCTCTAGAACTCAGTAGAAGAGAGAGAATCAAGGGCATGGTCTGTTTCTTAGAATAGAAACAAGAAAGAGGTGGGATTTATCTTTTCTACAAAAGAACTTTTGTCTGTTTGTGAAGAGGAGAGAAAGAATGTTTTGACTTTTCTTCGTTTTACCTCTTTGTGCTTGAGGAGGGAGAGGGTCTTGGTCTTTACTGATTGGTAGGTCACAAATAGAAAAACGAAGGGAGTGATGAATGACTAGTTTAATAAAGGTATATTAAAGTTGATGTTCTAAATTATTATGTCTTCTTACCCTACTATAATGTAAGGCTGAATATCTAAAATCAATCTTAGAATCATTTTTTATCCATCTAATACTTTTTGGTACTTCTGATTATCATTTATCTCCAATATCTGTCATGCATCTAGTCGAGTTTCACATAAGTTGGTCATTTTGTAAAGAAAAATGTTTCAATGCTATTACTACATAGAACCAAATCATTTTTTAAAAAACACAATCCATATAGCACAGTAGCTAAAAACCCATTGGGTTTGGTCTAGGTATTGAAATTTTCTCATTTAAAAACCTATTGTAGATTGAAAGGGAATCCACGCTCTTTTCCATAAGGGCCACTAGGTAACTCTACTAATATAGTCAAGTCAAGTAAAGTTGATTTTGAAGAAAGAATAAAATATAAGTGGGTTATGATGGTATTTTGTTTTTAGTTGTTTGTTATGGAATCTTTTTGACTTTTTGTATGGAAAAGTGGAGTTTTTTTGTATTTTAGTGGATAAAGGTAGTTGCTTTTTGACTTTTTGTATGAAAAAGATGGAGGGAGTTTTGAATAAAGTGCATTTGATGTGACATCTTGTCTGGAAAATGGAGACTTTACTTGACTTTAATTGTATTAGTAAAGTGCCAAACGGGCCCTAAAGCAACCTTATGGATTGTCTATGTGAGTGAGCTCTTTGGAGGATGGAGCTTTAGTATTTTTTTTTAAGGGAAAGTAGTTAGCAACAAAATTATAGAAATTGAGTTTTAACTACTTATTTCTTCTTCATTTTCTTGAATTTTTTTTCTTGGACCATAATATGATGTTTGTGATTATGTTGACAATTTTCATTTACAAATACTGGTGGTCTCATTTGGATTCGTTTGATAGAGGCACTATTAGGAGCTTAAGGACAGGATTAAGCCTAAGGAGGTACTAATTTTCACATGATAATGATAATTACTTCTTTGGATTTCTCTAGAGTGTCTTTATTATTGTTGTAGTATGGTTGCTAGTCTATGATGCGAAAATACGGCGTGGATATGGCTGGGACACGCCATAGACACGGCAAGGACATGGATTTTACACATAAAAAGTGAATTATTGGATACGATACAACATGATACGTTGCCCATTTCGAAGTATTTGTGCATCATAGTTGCTAGTTAATGTGCTAATTTCTTGAGGAATTGGGATTTGTTTCTATATCCTTTCCACGCCATAGACACGGCAAGGACATGGATTTTACACATAAAAAGTGAAGTATCGGATACAATACAACACGATATGCTGCCCATTTCGAAGTATTCGTGCATCATAGTTGCTTGTTGATGTGCTAATTTCTTGAGGAATTGGGATTTGTTATTATATCCTTTCGTTTACTTGTTTTTGAAATTGGCGCCAACCTGACTAGTTTCCAATGCTATTATTGAGAGTATTTTTGCTATGAAAATTTTGAAGAGTCGGCTGTGCAATGAAATGAAAGATGAATGAATGAATGATTGTTTGCATGTTTATATCGGGAAGAATATATTTAATAGCATTGACGATGAGACAATCATGCAATGTTTTCTCAACTGGAAGAATTGTCGAGGGCAATTATAAAAGCACTTTTTAGAATTGAGATGATTTTTTATGAGAGAAATGTATGTTAGTTGATGCAATTAAATATTTTATATTTTTTTAAATTCAATATATTTTCTCTTTTGCTGTTGTTAATGTGAAAAAAAGTCTAGCAAAAGTTTAGCCCCACTCAAACAAAAATTTTGGGTCTGCCACTGGGTAAGTGACCCCCCCACCCCCCCAACCCCAACCTATGGATGCGCACTGCTACAAGTTGGACTTGTGATTCTTTTTCCAGCCTTGTGGGTGCAAAGGAATCAAATGAAGTGGAAGTAAGAGCAAATAGAGAGGCACTGTCAATTTTCAAAGGAATTTCATAGGAAGACTGATTATTGAAGGCAATTCGATAGAAGCAATCAAGTGAGCGTCCAACAAAGGAAAGATCCTAATGGAGTGTTTTTTTTTTTTTTAGTGGAAAAGGATTTTAGATCACCAACACGAACACAAAATAGCCAAAAACACAAACACCTAAAAACATTATAGAGCTAATATCAAACATCATTCTCGAAGTGCAGACTTGACTCACGACCTTCCACTTTAGTTTTACCTCTGATAGGTATCACACCTGCGGCCTTCAAATCTTGTAAATGAATGTTAAGGATATGAGGAGGCAGATTATAAACTGTTGTGAACATTGGGGTAGCCCACTTCGCAAGGGCATCTGTAGTAGCATTAGTAGTTTGCCTACAAAATCGGGCCATCCACATCCCAATCTACTCTAAATATTGTGAAAATTTCCTCCAGGAGATCATTAAGTCCCATGAAAATGCCCGTCTTTCTGAAGGGACTCTACGACACTGTGATTGTCTCCAATTATAACATTGTTGATGTTCCTAGAGAGGCATATAATTGTAACCCAGCTAGTAGGGCCTTAAGCTCTGCATGCAATGGGTTAGTGAGATATATCTTGCCCAAGATCCCTGCAATGATTGATCTACTTTATGTTATGCTGCCAACACTTGCTACCCATGCCTCTGGAATTGCTGAGCCATCGAAATTGAGTTTCACCCAGCCCTTTGGGGGACAAGTCTGATACTCCATGGAACTCCCCACAGATTGAGGACTTGGTTAAGTTTCTGGACAACAAACCATTGGTGCATCATATTAATGGTTTTAGAGAAAACTGCTATGGGGTGTAACCTATAAGGGTTGGTTCCTATATAGGTAATGGTTTCTGGATTTCCAGATGTACTAGGAGGTAATGAGACCAAAACTAGAGCTAGGTTCCGAGGTTGCCCAAAACTATTCCGCAACAGAAGTGAAGTCAGAAGGCTCTTAAGGTAGTTCGGAAAGTGACTCCACACAGATCTTGCAGATGAGCAAGAGCTGAAGAGATGATCAAAAGTTTCTATGTGAGCTCTACAGCAAATGCAGTCCACTGAGATGTCATCAATTAACTTTGATAACTAGTCTCTTGTGTTAATGCGGCCCAAAAAGAATCCTCTGTGCAAAGAACTTAATTTTGGAATGAATGTTAATTTTCCAAAGGTAGTTCCATGGAGGATGAGGTCCGATAGGAATAGGCTCAATTGGTTGATATAAGTGTTAACAAAGGCCCATTATAATATCAGTTTGGCCCATCCACAACCCATCTGTTCAGCAGCCCATCTTATTATAGACTTGTACAGCAATACATACTAAAGATAGATGGATACTAGTCAAACTTGTATAGCAATACATACTATACTAGGAGATTTGATAGATTGTAATTGTAGCCCAAATTGGGCATCTTGAATGATAAATACGGTGATGGATCCTCGTGACAGAGGGAGCCAATTCCATTAAGTCTTGTTCTATGCTAAGACTCTTCTTGCTTAATCGTGACATGGTATCAGAGCCATCCTTGGTGCAATAGAGGGATTGAGAGTCATCTGATCTCTCTTGATTAAAGATCTCAAGAAGAGTTCCTCTGTCGATTGTTTTGAACAGGAGTTACAAGACGACAGGGTGTGAAGATCAACAGAGGGCCATCACCTGCAGATCAGATTTGACCAGAAGGAAACCATAGCTCTGGTCGTCTGACTTTCTAGGATTTCTTGGCTATTTTTTCAGAATTTTTGAAGAATCAGAGGTAGGGTCTTTGATCACACGTTGCTTTTTGCTGTTTCTGCAATATAATTTCATCAGATCCGTCCATCTTTTAGTACAAATATCCGATTGCTGTAATCTCTGCTGGGTTGGTTCAATATTTTTGTGAAGTATCTATCTGATCATTCTGATCTGATAGATTGAATCATCAGTGGGCCCCACCTACTGTTTTCTGCAGAAAATTTTGGTCGCCTGGACCAAAATTGTGTTTTTTTTAGATCTGTTGAGATCTGTTGCTTCGGAAGACTTTTTTGGGCTGTTCCTTGGTCCTCTCGTATTGCTATTTCTGTTTTATCAGCACTTTCTGCATTCTCTAGAATTTCTCTGGGCTGTTTGGTTGCTGTCTGGTTACTATTCTTTTCTCTGGGCTGTTTGGTTGCTGTCTGGTTGCTGTCTGGTTACTATTCTTGTTTGTGATTTTTTACTGGTGTTTGTCTATTACTATTGACATCTGTGGGTTGGAAATGGACAAGAATGAAATGCAATTGATCAAATTTAATGGGAGAAACTATTCTGCTTGGGCCTATCAGTTTGAGTTATATCTGAAAGGCAAAAAATTATGGGGACACATTTCTGGTTCTATGAAAAAGCCAACAGATATTGCAAAATTGGATGATTGGGAAACCAAAGAAGCACAAATTATGAGCTGGATGTTGGGTGCAGTGGAACCTCAATTTTTTTTACATCTTAAGCCCTATAAAACTGCTCAAGATATGTGGGGATATCTGAAACGCATATATCACCAAGAGAATTCAGCCCGTCGGTTCCAATTAGAACATGAAATTGCTCAATCTTCTCAAGGACAGATGACTGTCCAGGAATATTACTCCGGCTTCTTTGCCCTTTGGATTGAATACACGGATATTGCCTATGCTACTATCACCGGAGACACTCTATCTGGGGTTCAGGAAGTTCATAAAATTACTCAGCGAGATCAATTCTTAATGAAACTTCGGCCTGAATTTGAAAACGTTCGATCCAATCTTATGAGTCGACATCCATCTCCCTCTTTGGATACATGTCTCAATGAAGTGCTCCGCGAAGAACAACGGATAGTCACTCAGCATCAACTATCCCACCAATCATCCACTGGTTCGGCTGAAGTTGCTTATGTGGCAAAAGGGAAACCTCCCAGACGTGACACTTCGACTCAGGATTTGAGCAAAATTCAATGCTTCACTTGTAAGGAGTATGGACATTATTCTTCTCAGTGCAAGCGGAAAGTTTGTAACTACTGCAAAGCTAGCGGGCATATCATTTCTGAATGCAGGAAACGACCAGAAAATCGCAATTCGCGTGCTTATTCTGCTATTGCTTCTTCAGATTCTCCCTCTGTGGCACCTGCTTCTTCGTCTTCATCTATGTCTTCACAGCAATTTGCACCCAGTCCCCCTATCAACCCTGAAATGATTCAACAAATGATTCTCCAAGCATTCTCCACCTTGGGCCTCTCAGGTAAAATCTTTCCATCTCCTTCCATGTGGTATTTTGATTCTGGAGCATCAAATCATATGACTTTCTCTTCCAAACTCATGACTAATATTCAATCATATGATGGGAAACTCCGAGTTCAAACTGCCAATGGGGGTCACTTACCTATCACTGCCATAGGAGATATTCCCCACAAATTGCCTTTAAATCATGTTTTTCTTTCACCTGGCCTCTCTACAAATTTGTTATCTGTTGGACAACTTGTAGATAAAAATTGTAATGTGTCATTCTCTTCTTCTGGTTGTGTTGTACAGGATCAGGGGACGGGACAGGTGATCGCGAAGGGGCCTAAGTATGGCCGGTTGTTTCCGCTTAGTCTGCCTATGCAACCTAGGGATGAATCTACTTCCGTTTTTTCATGTGTTCTTCAAAATAATGTGCATTTGTGGCACAAAAAATTAGGACATCCTAATTCGAACATATTGTTATCTTTGAAAAATTCTGGTTTGATTAATAAAATGCAATTTTCTACTTCTGATGTCAAAATTGATTGTTCTGTTTGCAAATTAGGTAAAAGTAAAGCCCTTCCATTTTCTATGCATACCTCTATATCAGAAAAATGTTTTGATTTGATTCATAGTGACGTTTGGGGTGTAACACCTGTTATTTCTCATTCTCACTTTAAATACTTTATCACATTCATCGATGATCATAGCAGATTTACTTGGGTTTATTTTTTAAGGGCAAAATCAGAGGTGTTTAAGGTTTTTAAAAAATTCCTGGCCTATGTTGAGACACAATTCTCCACTTGCATAAAGATTCTCAGATCTGATTCAGGAGGAGAATATGTGTCCCACAGTTTTCAAGAATTCCTCCAATCGAAGGGGATTATATCTCAACGAACATGTCCTCATACTCCACAGCAAAATGGCATTGCTGAACGGAAGAATCGCCATTTGCTTGATATGGTTCGTTGCTTGCTACTTGAATCATCTGTTCCCCCTAGATTTTGGCAGGAAGCTCTATCCACTTCCGTTCACCTTATTAATCGGCTTCCCTCTTCCAAACTTCAAAATCAGACTCCATATTTCCGTCTCTTTAACTCTCATCCTACATATACACATCTTCGTCCTTTTGGATGTGTTTGTTTTGTTCATCTTCCTTCTTCTGAAAGGACAAAATTGTCTGCGCAAGCTACCAGATGCGCTTTTCTTGGTTACGCAACTCATCAAAAAGGATTTGTTTGTTATGATCCATCTCTCAAAAGAATTCGTGTTTCTCGAAATGTTGTGTTTTTTGAAAATTTATATTTTTTTTCTCACACAACTGATTCTTTCACTTCACTTCCCATGGCTATATTACCACCTTTTTCATCCGATACTTCTTCATCTTCTGTTGAAAGATTCAAACCTGGAGTTGTATATAGGCGACGCACGGAACCAATCACTGCTACGATACAGCCCATTCCAGACCCACCTGATCCGGCACCTGATCCAACTCCCCTAGCCACTACATCAGAACAAGCTATCATGCCACCTCTTAGACGCACCACGCGTGTTTCTCGGCCTCCTGATAGATATGGGTATTCAGCTTTTCTTGCCACTCTCGCTTCTGTTAACATTCCCACTTCCTACTCTCAAGCTGTGAAACATGAATGTTGGCGGAAAGCTATGTCCGAGGAATTAGAAGCTCTACAGACTAATCATACATGGGATGTGGTTACCTGCCCACCTACAGTTCGACCTATTGGGTGTAAATGGGTTTACTCGGTCAAATTGAAGTCTGATGGCTCTCTCGACCGATATAAGGCTCGCCTGGTCGCTCTTGGTAATCGTCAAGAATATGGCATTGACTATGATGAAACATTTGCTCCGGTTGCAAAGATGACTACTGTCCGGATGATGATTGCCATTGCAGCTTCTCAAGCTTGGCCCATCCTTCAGTTCGATGTAAAGAATGCCTTTCTTCATGGTGATCTTAAAGAAGAGGTTTATATGCGCCTTCCTCACGGGTATTCCCCCTCCAGTAGTTCAGCTGTGGCTAAACTAAAGCGTTCCCTCTATGGCCTTAAACAGGCTCCTCGCGCTTGGTTTGAAAAATTTCGGGACGCCTTGCTTCTGTTGGCCTTCTAGCAAAGTCCGTATGATCCATCGTTGTTTTTACATAAGTCTCCAAGCGGAATCACTATCCTTCTTGTTTATGTTGATGACATCATTATTACTGGAACTGATTCGGCAATGATATCTAAGCTTCAATCCTCATTGCATCAATCATTCCATATGAAAGACTTGGGTCCATTAACCTACTTCTTAGGTCTTGAAGTTCATCAAACAGACAAAGGCATCATCTTGCACCAACACAAATATGCTCTAGACCTAATTGAACTAGCAGGACTCCAGCATTCAACTCCAGTTGATACTCCTCTTGAAGTGAACTTGAAGCTTTCCAAGGATAGTGGGGATCTTCTTCCCGATGCCACGCTCTATCGGCAATTGGTTGGTAGCTTGATCTACTTGACTCATACCCGCCCCGACATTTCCTTTGCTGTTAATCTTGTCAGCCAGTTTATGACTCAACCGAGGCATCTTCATTTGGCGGCTGCACGACGAATTATTCGTTACCTTCTTGGTACGACTACTCGTGGTCTATTCTTCTCTGCAGGCTCTCCACTAAATCTCATTGCTTTTTCCGATGCTGACTGGGCGGGTTGTCCTGACACCCGTCGCTCCACAACTGGGTGGTGTATGTATCTTGGTGATGCGTTGATATCCTGGAAATGTAAGAAACAAGATAAGGTTTCCAGATCTTCCACTGAAGCCGAATATCGAGCCATGTCTGCTGCCTGTTCTGAAATACTTTGGCTTCGTGGGCTACTCTCCGATCTCGGTTTTCCTCAAAGCTCCCCTATACCTCTCCATGCCGACAACACTAGTGCTATTCGTATTACAGAAAATCCAGTCTTTCATGAACGGACCAAGCACATCGAAGTTGATTGTCATTTCATTCGTGATGAATATCTACGGGATGTCATTTCTTTACCGTTCATTTCCTCTGGCCTCCAGATTGCGGACATCTTCACGAAGGGACTTCCTCGCCCCCGTCATCAATTCCTATCCAGCAAATTGATGCTTACTGATTCCACATCATCAATTTGAGGGGGGGTGTTAACAAAGGCCCATTATAATATCAGTTTGGCCCATCCACAACCCATCTGTTCAGCAGCCCATCTTATTATAGACTTGTACAGCAATACATACTAAAGATAGATGGATACTAGTCAAACTTGTATAGCAATACATACTATACTAGGAGATTTGATAGATTGTAATTGTAGCCCAAATTGGGCATCTTGAATGATAAATACGGTGATGGATCCTCGTGACAGAGGGAGCCAATTCCATTAAGTCTTGTTCTATGCTAAGACTCTTCTTGCTTAATCGTGACAATAAGGACTTCAAGGTATACTTTACAGCTGGTTCCGTGCCCCCAACATGGGATATCTTGTCCTCCTAGAGGGATGTCACAGAGAAAGTTGGCCACCTTATGGCTCCACTAGACATCCAACTTTTGGTCATTCCATCGCAGCCCCTGAAATGATAGGGTAGCCAACTCTTGCACACTAAAAGAGTGATGGAGTGTTTCAAAAGTAATTTTTAGATCCGATAGAGTCTATATGGTGAAATCCCTGGGACCCCTTTTGTCTTTAAAGACTTGGATCCACTTGCCCTTACCAACCACCCATGACAACTCATCTAAAATCAATGGCTTGACTTTGTGCATAGCTTTCCAAATCCTAGAGTCTGTAGGCTTCACCTTATATTCCATAAAACTTGAATTCCTTAAATTTCTTTGTGCTAGAATGAGGTTGTTTTTCATCATGAGAGAGATTTGGTTTTTGGGAAAAGGGATTGGTTGTCTCACAAATCCTATCCCATTTATATCTCCTAATTATTCTTTCTTTTGTAGTTGAAGTTCTCATTTGCCCATTATTTTGGCTTGGCAGGTGTGAAAGAATCAAATGAAGTGGAAGCAATAGCTGTTAGAGAGGCACTAACAATTTTAAAAGGAAAATTTATCAGAAGACTGATTATTGAAGTGATTCGATAAAAGCTCAATCAATATCTATATGAAAATTTAAATTAATGCTCATAAATACTATTAGGAAAAAAATGGTACCATGTATCAGTGACGACTTTACAACGAAACAGCTCAAGCAATATGGAACTCCTGCTACCACAGCTTGTGTAGTGGGGAACATGGCACCCAATGGAAGTTTAAAACAACTACAACAACTCATGTGATGCCACTACTGTACAGAAGTTAAGCAACACTGTTGCTACTACTATTACTACTGTTGCTACTCTTGCTTCCACTATTACTGATGCTGCTGCTGCTCCTACACCACCACCACTGTACCACTGCTGCTGCTATTATTCCTATTACCACCACCACCACCACTACCACCACCACCACCACCACCACCACCCGCAGCAGCAGCTGCTGCTCCTACCACCACCATGATTACTACTACTACTATTACTCTTACTACTCTCACTCCTGTTGCTGGCTTTGCTGCTACTGCCTCTGTTGCTTGTACGACTGACTGCTGCTGCTGCTGCCACTGCTACAACTAACTGCTTCTGCTAGACTGCTGCTGCTGCTGCTGCTACTATTACCACTGCTAGTCTGCTGCTCCTGCTCCTGCTCCTCTACTTCTTCTTCCTAGTTCCTCCTACTACTGCTACTGCTGCTTCTGCTACTCATGGTTGAGTATCTGCCAACTGTTCTATGAGCTCGTCACCGGGCATTGCTCGTTCACCTGGATGATTAAATCTTTTTTCCCATTTCATTCTGTACAGATACGGATCCATCTTAGTTGTCAAATGCAGTTTTTCGATTTTGTCTTGTAGGAAACATTTTCTGATCTGTTTCTTTCTTGCGTAAATGTGTAATCTAATGGTCATTGGGCATTTTTTGAATGAGCATGTTGTTCTTCGATGGACTTTAAAATGGCCTATTATTTTTTGCACATGGAAAGATTAAATGATATGACTCACTGCTTTGAATCAATATAATGACAAGGGGTTTTAATGGACTGATTTTAAGGATAATAAGGATGTACGGCAGGAAGACTTTGGGATGGTATTGGGTTCTGTTTACAGTACTTGCATCATGGAGAATAAATGTGTTGGACTGAGGCTTATTGGGCTGACTGATTGATACCAACATTGGAGTTTGCTGGCCTTGATAAGAGCTTGTTAGAGCGATTGACTGGGGCTATTAAAATGATTTGTCATAGGTTGGGAAGCAGGCTGATTTGGGTACTGTTACAATGCTGTGATGGGGCTAATTATTGTACAAGTTATTGGACTGATGTTAAGATTAACTGGAAGTTTGGCTGGAGTCTGAAAATGGGTTTGTGGGCTATAAAAGGGTGGGGTTGATTACTGTTTCTTGGTCAGAATTGGAGGGTTGAAGTGGGCCAATGGAGCAATCTGGGGCAGCAATAGTGTTGTAAATGGAGAGTGGAGACTGATGGGGTGCAGTTTGAAACAATGGGACAGGCCTAATAAGCTGAATCTAGGACATCCTATTGGCACTGCATATTGGTTTATTGAAGGACAGTTTCAGGGCAGAATTTAGGATGTTCATGGGATGGGCTGAACGATATCCAAGCCCGGCCTGAATTTTAACCCTTATGCTCAAGTCCGGCAATGGCCTGAATCTGGCTATAAGTGTTGAGCCGGAACCAAGCCCGCATAAAATAGTACAAGCCAGGGCTCAGGTGGATAGTGTTTTATAAAAGAAAAAGGCTTCCATTTACCGCGCGATGCTGTAGCTTAGCTGGTTGGGAAGTGTGTACATTTACAAGGAGGCACGTGTTGAAGTCCCATTTTTACCAAAATCAGGAGATGTTTTTGGCTGAAACATGTGATTATTTATAGGCTGAATTGGGCTGGTTTTGATGAGATTTCAATGGTCAAATCTCTGCCAAAATCTTGACAGAATCTCACCTCTACTGGGGCGTTGGAGCTTTGTTTTAAAAAAAAAAAAGTGAGAAGGAGAAAGAAATGGAGAAAGGCTGATTTTGGATAAGCTTGGATGCGTCTCCAGGGCAAACTTAAAACTTTAGTGAGAACACTTGGATGTCAGGCATTAAATGGTCCAAGCAAATCTTTTGGGACTCTTCTGGTGTCCAGAGGCATTTCTATGGAATCTTATTTCCTTCTCATATCATTTTTCCTCAAGTTCAGTGTATTATAAATCCTATTTGCTCACATTCCCAATTTTCTGAATGTCACCACCAACAGGTCTCCTGTGTATTCACATAATTAGTCCTCACTTGTTCGATAAATAAATAGCAACTGCGCACTCAAGCCTTTTTTCCTCCTTTATCACCTTTTTATATGTTAAAGGTAAAATCCTTGGATACTACCCTAGATTGATGGGAAATGTTGTGATTATTCATCTATTGGGATTATAGTTATATTTATTATGCTTATAACGTAGAAATATAAACAAGCGAATTACTGATATGTTATGCTCTTAACAGGTACCAGTTATGGACCTGATTGCATCCTAATTGGACCAGTCTTGTGTTGGGCCTGACGTTGAGCTAGCCCTTTCAAGCATCCTTAATTACAATCCAAGCATAAATATACTTTCTTAGCTTGAGAGAACAATGTACTATTTATAGGACAGATACACTCCCAATTTCTTGAAAGAATGATGGGATGATTGGACCAAAGACTCGATGAGCAGGAACTTGAGGGATGATGTTCAAATGATGAAGGTCATTTAGTTCCTCTTATAGCTTTTTGTATGCTACTGGATGATTTTTATTTAAGTTTCTCCCTTGAGAGAGAGAGAGAGAGAGAGAGAGAGAGAGAGAGAGAGAGAGAGAGAGAGATCTTAGTGATAGCTTCTTGTTGCTATCGAAATTGGTGGATTTGCATATATTATTCTTGCTTCTTTTTTAATCTGCTAGATCTATGGATGATTTTGCTTCTATTCTAACATGGTTAGTTATAGATTGAAGATTCCACATAGCTAATGTGAAGTCTTTAAGCATCCTCTCCATGGAGAATCATTCCATGAGAATCCTTGTAACTGTTTTGTATTGCTTCATCTGGTTAATAGGAAAAAGTGCTGTTTGTTTGGATCCTGTTTTTTTGATTGGAATTGAATTCCTGCACAAGCAGAGGATTATCAAGGAGATGAGGGATATCAAGGAGGTGAGGGATGAAGGATATAAGTTGGAGATGTAGATGGGACCCTCACTAGGGTGATCGCTGGGTATTCATTTAGCATCTTCCCTTAATTCATTTTCTTTTATAGGGGAGATTATTGGATGAACATTTATGGTTCTTCACCTTTGTTTCTTCATTTTAACCACTTTCAGGAATCAGTTTCTTAGAACTCCTTTGATTAAATTCTGCACAATCAGGCCCTTAGCAGGGTTTCATAGAATTGGACTTATCTGGGTACTTCATGTGAATTAGAGTTCAATCATCAATTTCAGGTGTCCATCAAGGGATCTCTCCTTCCTGCTTGCCTATTTTAAGAAGAATCATCATGATCAATGAAATCCTATTCATCCAAGTAATAGAGAAGAAAATGGATGGCTTCAATGGACTAGATTCTAATCTTCTGATTAATTAGAACTGAAGTAGACTATCTGTACTTTACAAGTGATCCAATGCCTAATCTTGGCCACCCATCAAGTGATATCCTCCTTCATCATCTGTGCTCTGAATCATCAAAATTAGATAATCATAATTGTTCAACCAATCAAGAGCTATATGATTGGATTGGATACCACCAAATGATCTACATTTTTGATTGATATGTTCATAAGACTGAAATTTCTTAATTAATGTAATGAATGGGCTGGGATGATTAATAGTTTTTTGATTGATATGTTCATAAGACTGAAATTTCTTAATTAATGTAATGAATGGGCTGGGATGATTAATAGTTTTCAAATAAAAAATCCCAGACATTCATCAAAGTGATTTCCACCTGGGTTGGGTAACTACTAAAGAACCATAATGATCAGACAACAACCCTAATCTTCCAAAAAATAGGGATCAATATGGATAACTTGGATTAATTACATCAAGAAAGGTCCAATTATTCAATTAGACCAACATAATGCGAGCACACATGAGATTACTCATGCCATCTAAAACATTAGATTAATCAAACCTTTCAATGGTCACTTGAGTGATGATTATAACCATTTGATGAGCTGGAGGATGGGTTAGTCCTACACTCCTACCTCAATATCTACCAAGTATCTGGGAAAATATTGAAGTGATTTGCACTTGCAGGGTCCCAACGTCTAGGCTTAGTGATATGCCATCAGGAAAGTACCTCTAACTCTCAAAATGATCCTAACCATTCAATTGATGCATTGTTAAAAAAACATAAAGAACTTAGTATGCCCAGGTTCATTTATAGGGTAAGTATTTAATCCAACATATCAATGGAGGGATCGCATCAACGACTATGGAACTGCATGCTGCTAGTGGTGCAGCTTGAGCTGGAACCGATCCAAACCAAATCAACCGACCTGACCATAACCCAAATTCAATTTTGCATTTTCAGGTCGAATGCAGATTAAGTTGAGATCATTTCAAGTCAGGTTTGTGTTGGGTTTATCTGAACAATGTAAATAGAAACAGTTGGTGTAACATATATCAACTTAGGTTAAGGTTAGAATTGGATTTGGTCGGCCCTTGTGGAATTTGGGACAGGTTAAGTCGGGTTCCATGAGTGGGCCCAAAGCTCAACCAATCTGACCTGCCTGAGTCGCCACCTGTTTTGCCACCCCCACTTATTTGTGTTAGGTGGGAATGTGATTCCCTTATCATATATGTGGAGAGCACTAACACCACTTGCAAGGCTATTTATTACTGCGAGACCCATTTTATAGAGGCCCTCTTGCATCTGGGGTTCATTGACTGAAATATATGGAATCTTTGTAACCAAAGCAACTTGGTTTATAAAACACTAGCTCATCTTATTAATGACTTTCCAAACAATGCCTGACACTTTCTGACAACAACTCTAATGTAAGCATATTCCATTTCAATATCATTGTATAATCTCTTCATTAAATGAGAAAGGTGCTACTCAATGCAAATGGTCAAAGCTTATGCTCTTGATTCAAAACATACATGGCCAGTTGCTGATGCACTTGCATTACTTTATTATCTTTCCTTGGTGTTGCAACTGCAAGTGGAGTGGTCACTAAATTTGAATACATTTGAGTTGGTTGTTATGGATACACAACAGGAGTTGGGTTCTTTCTTATGATTGGTTTAGCAGTCTTCAAGCAACTAAATGTTGACAATGCCATTTAGATTCAAGGACACATGCATTTGTGTACATGTGGGTGTAGGTGTTTAGTGAGAGAGAGAGAAAGAGAGTAGAATGTGGACCAAATTAGAACATGACCTTCTAGAGTGTGTGGTTATGAAAGAGGTCTTAGTATGGAGCTCACATAATAAAGGCTGTACTTTTTTTTCCAACCTATCTTTAGTGTTTGGGGGAAAAAGGGGGTATGAAGTGTGGTACAAAGTTTTCCTAGAAAGTACTTGTATTTCTTGCTTCTGTTTTACATTGGAAAATGACACATTTCATGCATTGCTTCTCGTATCTTTTTTTTTAGTTTGACAACTTGTCATTACTGTAAAATAGCTAGGAAACAAATCCAAAGGAAGCTATTGCAGAGGAAAACTAAGAAATGGGACTAACTATCAAATTTCAAACACTCCTTATTACACTAAAGACGAGAAGGTGACATATGAAGAAAGTGTTGGCTTAAATTACACACAAATAACATGTAATTAAGGCTACATAGGGATTTCTGAAGTCTTCTCCTATAACATGTAACACTTTCTACCTATTGTGTAATAAGCTCAGGTTAAGATGCTCTTAGACGAGAAAATTCTCAATCCTAAATTATGGCACCATGTGCTGTTACTTGGCCATATTTTAATTCGTGTTCTTGGTCACTTATGACATGCTTTTACTCACTAGTTCACGTGAATTCTTTAATGGTGTTCTTGTCTCTGTTCCTATAATTTTTTAACCCTTTAATTTGTCTTATAGAATCTAATTATTGCATTCTACAGATACATCCAAATTCCAAAACTTACTCTTCTAGCCACTACTCTGGGTATTCTTCTTCTCTTCTAGCATTTTTTTTTTCTATTTTGTATGCATTGAATGTTTGGTAAGAAGGATGTATGGGTTTTCTGTTTTCTGTTTTACCACTGATTTGAGTCACTTTAACTTCTTCCTATTCATTTGTGCCTTAACAAATTGCGCCTAATTATAACCCTATGAAAAGGTCCCTTTAGTAAAAATAGAACCTGATTAGCGCATAACAATTCCTTAACTTATTTTCGCTTGGCCTATTTTGGGCTATACTATTTCAGATATCTAGCTCAACCCCCATTTCTTGTTCTAATACAAAATCTGTCACAATGTGATATTAGGTTGTTTACAATTTTAACTATCACTTTCTCGGGGGGTCTTCATATGCATCTATCCCTCACCATTTTTGGTGAGGGACACCCCAAAAGGGGAAGTTTCAAGTACAAAAGTGTACTTGATGTGAGGTACAAAAGTACACTTTTGTACTTGAAACTTCCCCTTTTGGGGTGTCCCTCACAAAAAATGGTGAGGGATGGATGCATATGAATATTACCCCACTTTCTCTATTCTCTGATCAACTAAATTTGCACTTAAAATTCTCTTAGACGTGCAAAAGGCCTCACTGCACCCACCTCACTTCTTTTTTTTTTTGTTTTTTCGAATCCGTGTTAAGTTCGGAGGGGGTATGATCTAGGTTTCAATATTTATAAGAACTGACCCCAACTGAGACTCCAAGATTGTAAGGCCCCAATTCAAGCCTAGTCCGTTTGCCATACTATGATTAATGTGCCAAGAGAAACTTAATTATTCAAATGTACAGAACACCACTGAATGGGCTAATTAAGATCAACTTGGTGCAAACATGTCAACTCTCTTTTCTTAAAGAGAAGTACAACTGGACTTGTCCTTTGTTCCATAGTTTAGAATTTTCTCCCAGGTAACCACTTGATGCTCTAGGGTTTAGAACTCTTTAAAGTAAATTCAGTAATACTACTAAGCTTAGAGCATGATTTTAAGGTGATCGAACTTTCGTCATAAGGCAGGAGTGTTGCTGAATCCGGCTAAGCCGGGCCAAAGCCTGTTGAAGTCATGACCATTTCATTATGGAGCCTGATATTCAGGCTTAAATCCAGCCATGGGCCCAAATCTATGCCTGGACCAAGTCCATTTGCAAAATATGTGCCCCTTTTAAGTCAGGTTAGGTTAATCGTTTGGGCAAACAAAGGACCAGTACTAGCGTGTTTTTATATCAGCCAGGAAAGAATTTTCAATCCCAGCCCAAGGACCTATACATATTGGCATGGTCTCACCTGGTCAATGAGCAATCCTACATCAAAGGACCTGGACTTGTCAATGGCACATGTTGATTAAGACCTCTAAGTCACCGAAATCTATTGTAGCAAAAACAAATACCAAAATCTAGGCCTAGATCCAACCCGGCAGCCTTTTAAGCCTTGAAGAAAGATTATCTTGACCCATTGGCATAGTTATGCAGCCCAAACCAACATAAAGTGGGCTGGTTTATTTGGAGTATTGTCGGATTTGACCTGGCTCTGGTGCAGCCCAACTTTCAGATATATCAAAGAAACTACTAAGAAAGGAACAAGATGTAATAAGAAGCAAAGGATCTCAAAAGGATGACCTTTGGAGTTGGGGACAGCCTCCAAGAATCTCTCAAGTATGCGAAGTTAGAGTCCAAGAGAAGGAATGCCAAAAAAAAAAAAAAAAAAACATGTGACCTAAAGCTTAGTGATGTGGCATTCTACTCCCAATGTAATCGTAAGAATGCTAACTACAAGGGATTGTATTATTAATGCAGTCTACCAAGCTTGGATCATAAGTTAGGATTGAAAATAGCATCTCCAAATTTGATCAATGCAGGTTTTTTTTTTTTTTTTTACACTCCAAAATAGAGGGATAATTAAGTGGTTGGGAGTCTTGTTCTCACCCTACATGTATGATAAGATGGAGACAACGCTAGTAGGTGTCTTTATCTCAATTACAATTACAATACTTTTGAACATTTTGAAGTCCAAGAGAAACAAGAAACGCCTAGTACGTTAAGGGTGTCTTATCTCATATAGCTGCCTAGGGATCGGTCTCCGAACATATAGATTGTCCCACGTGTTGTATCACTCACCCTATCTAGCCAAAAAAAAAAAAAAAAAAGAAAAAATAGAAAAAGATTTGAAGTCCAAAAAATAAGAGGATAGGATAAATTGGTCAAAGCCACTGAGTTGAATCTTTAAAATAAAAATTGTGTAGTTAAAAGCTCTTAAACTTAAGAGATTCCTACTAACCAATTTTGACTTAAAAACACAGGCTCCATCAAACAACAAGGACCTCCTAAATTTCATTGCACCGATCATGAGAATGTAGACATCTGTATGCGGAAACATCTGCATGCAGGAGGAGATTCCCGGCGCCTTAAACTTAAAGGCGATTAGATCAAAGATTACGATGGTTAAATGCAGGTGATGTTTTATCAGATCACACATATCCATATTGAGACCTTTCCATTAGCTTTGTTTGCTCTGTGAACCGCCGGATCACATAAGAATAGTATGTCATTCGCTTGTTGGAGAAAATTCGACATGGTGTAGAATAGTTGTTTTTTATATTTTCTTCCACAGACTTATTTCGCTAGTACATGTATATTGGTCACACATAACTAAATACGTTTGTACATGCAACTAGCACATTAATGTGGGCTGGTGCATGCAGCCAATTTTCAATGGCCACATGGAAGTTAATAGATTTTGAACACCCCCTTTGTGTGGAGTACGGATTCGCCGAGTGTCTCCCATACGCTTCTCGCGGGTTGGATGGGTGGAACTTTACCGTGGGTTCATCTATTGATAATCTAAACCATTCAAAATGAATGTTACTCTTTTAGTCATAGATCCTCAAATTTACTTCAAACAAGAGTAGTCCAATAGTAAGATTGAGCATGACTTATAATGTGTTGACACAATCTTCTATTTCTGGAGCATAACAAGTAATAAACAATAGAGGCCATTGAAATGGACAGCCAAGCCAAATGAAATCATGCAACTCATAAACACTTCCCACAGTTTGATTTATGAACTTCAATTATATTACAAACTATGCAGTAGAAGAATATCAACAACCCACTCCCAAGAGAAAAATCAGTAATCAATAAACAAACTCAAGTTCCCTCTCTCTATTCCAACAATACATACTCACATACTAGCAATAACATCACCAAAACCACATTTTCAAAGGCCACAAACATCAATAGGAATTGAATGGACAAGCTCCTGCATAAATTCAATGCTAGATAGTTAAGCATAAAAGACTAATATCAAAGTTTCAATGAAGGGAAAGATCTGATACAACTCGTACCATTGAACATGTGGACAGTTGGATCTGCAAAACCATTTGATGGGTGGCTTGAAAATGGAAAATTAGAACAGTGAGGGAGTTTCATTTACAATCCTCCATTCACACTTCACAGGCTATCCATCAGATTTAACTCGGATAAATGAACAGAGCGATTTTCGATCAAGGAGATATGATCAAACCATAAAGTAATGCTAGTTGAACCCCAAAAAATGCAACTGATTTGCTCGAGGACAAGTGCTTCTAGGGGTGCAACTCTGGCGAGTCGGGCTGAGTAGTGATTCAACCCAAGCCCAACTTGAATCAAATGTGGTTCAGCCTACACGGGCCCGGACCCGTCCAGTGCCTGACCCCGATTTTAAACTCACAGCCACAGCCGAAGTATGTCCTGGGCTGAATTGGGTCGGGTCAGGTTTGTACTATGTACTAATAGTCACATACATAAGTTTGTCTTGGATACTCAAAGTTCAAACACAAGCCCAACTTGAATACCATGTAGATCTTAGAATCAGCTTGAGCCCGACCCGCATGCAAACAAGCCCAAACAATTTCACTTCTGGCGGAGTTGGGTCATGGGATACCAGACTCAAGTAGTATCTCTTAAGGTCGCATTTGGTAATAGGCGAGGAATCCACTAATTTGATAAATCTTAACTGCCCCGGAATATGGATTTTCCTCACTGAGGACTTGTATAGCTGAGGATTCCCCAGCATACTTTTTGTAATAGGTGGAGAATCCATAGATTTGAGGGTTTTATAGCTTCCCCTTTCAGCTTTTCCATACTCTGTGGAAAGCAGAAATCTCTTTTCTCAAGGATTTGTTTGCTAAACATGACTAGCTAGTGATTATGTTGAGTTAAAGATGAAGAAAGAGGAGCCAGTACCTGTCTGTTTGCTCAAGATATTAGCCATGAGCCAGGCCATTCATGGGGTTGGAACTGCCTACTGCAGCAAAATGGTTGACAGTGTACCCAACTTTCTCAAACCTCCCTTTCTCAGAGCTCTCTCTGAATTTTATATAATCCAAGCACACAAATGGCCTGTATATCCTTTCATTTCCTTCTCCCACAACTTCATCAGGCGCCAATATCACCTTCTCATCCTCAAAACACCAAAAGAAAGCCAGAGAAAGGCGATTCACCGGCCGCTTAAATACAACGCGATGCTTAGATGATCTCAGCCTTCCATTGCTCCATGCTTGCAACATATCACCAATGTTCACCACCAGTGTCCCTTCACATGGCTCTATATCCATCCATTCCCCTTCCTTTGATCTCACTTGGAGCCCACCAATCTCATCTTGGTAGAGGATTGTCACGCAGCTCATGTCAGTATGCATCCCAAGTCCTTCAACCTCTCTATCTTTGACGTTCTCCGGTGGGGTGTAGTTGATTATCCTCAGGTACCCATGACACTTGATGAACTCAGTCTCAAAGTACTTCTTATCAAAATCTTCACCCAAGGACATCAAGAGAATCATGGCAATTCTCTTTGACAACTCCATCATCTTGCTCCCATAGTCTCGCAGTATGTCACTACAAGAAAACAAGAACTAGTACTTAATTGAAAGAGAAATGTGTTGAAAACTAGCAGTGTAAAGATGTTAATGAATGAGGTTCTTGTTACCAAAACTCGGGTTTCGGTGGATCGAAAAGAATATCAGCTGAACTCTTAGCAGAGGAGAAGAAATTGGGGCCGGAAACTCGAAGGCTTTCGAAGAATGGAGATGCAATGAAATGGGGGGTGTAAGTCTTAATAGGAGTTGATGGGCCAAGCTTGTTTTTGGAATCTGAAGGGAGGGTGAAGAGGTTTTGGGAGTGAGAGTAGAGCTTGATGTAGAAGTCCATGGAGATGCCATGGTTTGTGATGTGGAAGAAGCCCCATTCTTTACAGGCCTGATAGAGAGAGGAAAGAGTGGAGGGGTGTAAGGGTTGGGAAATGTCTAAGAGAGGGAGTTGCACAGATGTTTGAGGCCCAGACATTATTGTATGGGTAGAAAAGAGAGGGAAATGGGGTTGCGTTGGTTTGTTCAGTTGATTAAGGGGTTAAATAGAGAGAGAGAGAGAGAGGGAGAGAGAGAGAGAGAGAGAGAGAGAGAGATTTAAATTACTAATCTCAACGTGAATAGGAAAAGAATGACTTCTTTCAGATTTAAATTACTAATCTCAACGTGAATAGGAAAAGAATGACTTCTTTCAGATCAGCATTTATGGAGATGTTGGAGAAAAGAAAATGTTGTGATTCCATTTAATCCAACAATATTATATATATGAGAGGGTGGGAGGGTTTGGTTGTTTTGATTGGGGCAATGTTTTCTAAAGCCTTTTGTATTTGTAATGAAGCAGACCTCTGCAACTGTAAATTAGGCTCGAGTCAGAGAGAGAAGGTTCTAAAACATGTTCTGTAGACCCTTTTTTCTTTTTAATTCCAACCCTAGTTTGCTCAATTTGACCAAGACTCAAGGCAAACTGGGTCAATTTGATTTTTAGCATTTTTCAAATGTTGCTGTCTGTATTTTTTTTTTTGGTTGCTACATTGGGCTACCGGTCAGAGGTTGATACTTCTACTTAGGGTGACCCTTGGGAATGTATGTGAGACCAAGGTGTCAACACCACTCAACCAAAAATGTGTTGACATTGCTGTCCTCTTTTACTTGTGTGACCAGACATAATACTTCCTGAAGCCATTTCTTTTTGTAATGAAGCAGACTCCTACCCCAGTAAATTAGGTCTCAAGTTAGAGAAGGTTCTAAAACATGTCAATTAGGCCTATTTTCTTTGTGCAATGTTGGGCTACTAGTTTGGAATGATTTTTGTAACTTGAGTACAAGGGATCAATAACTGGGCATTCAGGTAAAACTAAGATGCCAAAATTGGCAGACCCATCTTTGGATTCTAATCCTAGCTGCCTCAATCTGCCCAAAGACTGAACAAAGGTAAATTATCTGCTTTTTAGCATTTTAAAAAAGTAGTCCTCCTCATTTTACTCATGTGATTAGACATTACATATGAGAGAGAGATATTGGTGCACTTGGGGGATGATTATTGGATGCTTATGCAAAGAAAGTCAATGGTGGACGTGTGAAGAGAGCAAATTTGTGGGTAAATGGGAAGCAGGAGCCAGGAATGGAGGATTGCCTGTCAACTTGGCCGTGTTATGTTCTGTTTTGCATAGGTTTCTGGTCTTAGATTCTTCTCAAAAGCTTCTCCAGATGACACCGGCCAGTCCAGCAACAGAATCATATCATACTATTAATCTATAATTAGGTTTAGTGACAGATGGACTCTTAACATGGGCAGTAGAATCCAATGTTTCTCATCTCATAGTTTTAGCAATGAGTTTTCTATAGACTTCTGAGGGGCTCACAGAGAGATGAGTTTTCTATAGACTTCAAAGGGGCTCATTGAAGAGAAAGAATCATTTTAAAGTTTAAAACATGTTCAGATTAATGAAATAAGGTTAAGATGATAATGATGTTTCTCTATAATCATTGTATATATAAAAATAAGCAACTAGGTCCCAAAGCTGTAGCTCAGTGTGTGTGTGAGTGAAGTGCATGAATTTGAATCCCCCATGTAGGAAAAAAAATAAATAAAAAACTAGGGTGGATGGAGCCTTCCAATTTGAGTGATTGGCATTACGTAGTAAATGATGAGACTTTTCTGATACCCCTAAACATGTTACCTATGTCTTGTAAATTAATATCTATTCAAGACACTTTCAAGAATAAAATAGTTTAGTCCAATATGCAATCTCTTCAAATTTATAAAGTGGAATCACATATTGCTTAAGTAAATATTATAGTTGTTCCACAACATTCTCTCTCTCTCTCTCTCTCTCTCTCTCTCTCTCTCTCTCTCTCTCTCTCTCTCTCTCCCTCTCTTTTGTTGATATTGGTTCTTAACAACAATTAAAATCTTTACTACATTCCACTCCTAATAATTGATTGGATTGTGATTCTTTTCAACCACAAAGGGTGGGTCAAGAGGGTAAAGATGATGATTTGAAATTTCTCCTCTCTTCATGTTATCTCTTTCGATTTATGCTTCTTGTGAGTGGCCCAACTAGGCACTTATAGTTTTACATAATTTTAGAAAAGGACCGAGTTTTTTTATTCTCTTCTGTTAAAAAATTGTTAGGAGCCATGTGGAAATGAGAATCACAGGGATCGATCTTTGGCTAGGTAGGTTTACTTAACATCTCCCGGCCATTAGGTGGACGAGAAAAAAATGGAAATGTGCTCAAGATTCAGCAAAAAATTATCCTCAACTCCAGCCCAAGTTTCATTAACCCTTAAGTATGTCTCTCATTGACTGTTTGTTTTTCTCATTTACACCTTTTCTTCCAGATATGATTTAAAAAAGTAGAACTGCAAGTTTGGTTGGGTTAGGGCCAACTTGAGTATGACCCTGAGGACATATGCTTTTGACCCAACCTGGACATGAACACGTCCAACTATAAAATAAAAATGGTATCCCAAACAACCAGTCAATGGGAGTTTTGTTAAACCCAAAAGTGGAAAAAAGAAGGATTTTACATAGAAGAAGTCTCCAAATCTTGCAAAATCCCCCAAATTGCATGCAAAATTTGCATACAAAACTTGCCTAAGTTTTCAGAATTCCCAAATTAGAAATTTACCAAACTAAAAATGCTCTATGTAATAAAATTAAGTTTGCTAACAAAGAAATTAAATAAAAGCTCTATATATACGACCATATGCTTTATCATATCCATTCTAATCTAGAAATTGGCTTGATCATCCTTGCTTAAAGCAAGGGCATGTATTTGCATACAGACAAAATAAAGATAGGGACCAAATTCCAAATATATAATTATAAAATTAAATAGTAATAAAAAATATATAATAAGTGAAATAACAAATTAATGCAAGTTTAAGGTGAAAGTAACTGCCATAGTAAGAAGAAAGAAAGAAGAAGAAAGAAATATACTTTATATTTTTAAGAACAGATGAATTGGAAAGGGATTTCTTTTTTACAAAATCCACCAATTAAAAACCCGAATCATTGAAAATAAACAACTTCTTAGTAGATGAGATATCTCCATACTTTACCACAATAGGAGTTAATTTCACTGTAAGATTGTATCATTTGATAAAAAAAAAACATGATTGTTTTGCTACACCGGATGAATGGTAAGAGCTAGTATTATCAAACTGACCCAAGGGAGAATTTTCTCCTCGAGACTACATGTGGAATCCAGCTCTATGGGCCCTACCTTTGATGAATGTAGCTGCTTTCTAACTCTTATCCCCTCGTGATCTGGCTACATGCGTAGATTTACTCTCATCATTAGATTGAATCTTATAAAAAAAAAAAAACTATGGGCAGAAGACCCTCAAGATTTAGTACAATTAAATCAAGCGGAAAGATGATCTGATGATGGGGCTGGTTCAATGCACCCAAGTGGGCCCCATCAGCTATACTGCATTTGCTATGTCTGGTTGTGATTGTTGAACCTATGTGGCATCTGAGCCACAGGTCTAATCCTTGGAATGGGGAATGCCCCTCCAATCAAAATGTAGGCTGAAGTGGGTCCCACATCATGGGCCTAACATCATGGTTACATATAATAAGTAGATGTGTAGAATATAAATGGCATCCACTGAAAACCTAAACCAGTGTTGTCTAAACCACTGAAAGCCCTTTTCTTGAATTCTCCCAACACCTCTATTGATCCCATTTATAGAAACACCCGCAACCTGTTCGATGAAATTACTCAAAGAAAAGCTCTCACCAATCGCCCCACCAAGAAAACGAGTGGGAGAGAGACTGAAATCTTGACAGATAGAAGTGTTGTCACCTGTACTGTCAGAATCTCCAGATTAGTTTCTGGACGTAGAGAGGGGAGAGGGTGTTGAGTTGTGTTCAAATTGATGCTTTTGCATGTGGAAAGACCGAACCATGTGACGTTACTGACCGTCATTCGTGCAGTTGTTGCAATGAACTCTAAGGTTCTAACCAAAGCGATTCACTCTGTTGTGATCAAAACTGGGTTTGATTCAGTACTTTCTGTCGTCACTACTCAATACTCTACTAAGCCTTTATTCTTTGCATTGTAGTGTGAGTGTTTTCAAGCTGTTTAATCAAACACCCAAAAAGGACTTGATTCTTTGGAGTGCATTGATAACGGCATGCTCGAAGAATGAGCAACTGATTTGAGTCAATCAAAGTTTTCTGTGAAATGCAGTGTTTTGGTATCGAACCGAATTATGTGACTCTCGTCATTGTTCTAAATGCCTCTGCTGATCTTGGTGCTTTATTTGCAGGCAAACAATTACATGGGTTCTCTCTAAGAAAAGACTTCTTGTCGGACACCAACCTTCAGAACTCACTCGTTGATATGTATTTAAAATGTGGGAGGTTGGACAATGCAATTCTTGTTTATGATAGCAGAACAAGGATCTAGTCTCATGGAATACCATGATTTGTGGGTGTGCGGAAAATGCGCGTTCAAGAAAAAGCACTGACCATATTTTCCGCATTGCGGTGTTCATACCATGAACCAGATGAAACCACTGCCAGAGCTGCATTAAGGGCATGTTCGCAGATGGAAGAAATTGTGTCCGGGTTAGCTCTTCACTGTTATATACTAAAAAGTGGGCTCTCAGTTTCTGTTTCTGTTGCAACTGCACTTTTGACCATGTATGCAGATTTTGGTGAGGTAACTACTTCGCAGATCTTGTTCGATCATCTTGGTCGTAGAGACTTTGTTGCATGGACTGCAATGGTGTCGGTTTATGCTCATGCAGGGCATCCAAATCATGCAGTGGACACATTCAAAAAGATGGAATTGGCAAATGAGAATGCTAATGAAGTCACTTTTGTGAACTTGTTGCAATCATGTTCTTCGATGGGAGCTCAAGGGTATGGGAGAAGCATCCATGCCCATGTAATCAGAGCTGGATACTCTTGTAATAAGTTTATAGCATCCGCATTAATTGATTTTTACAGCAAGCTTGGGTTGGTAAGCCAAGGGACTAAGGGAGGGCTTTGTTTGATAGGATAGAATGCAAAGATGTTATTTGTTGGAGTTCTATGATAAATGGGTATGGCATGAATGGCTGTGGTGAAGAGGCTCTAGAAGCCTTCTCTAAGATGTTAAAACAACCAGGATTGCAACCAAATGGTGTTGTTTTCATATCTGTTCTATCTGCTTGTAGTCATTGTGGTTTGGTGAGTCATGGAAAAGAAGTATGGGGTTGTTCCTACTCTAGAGCATTATGCTTGCATGGTGGATTTACTTAGTCGATCAGGGCGCGTGAAACAAGCGCTTAAATTTATTAATGACATGCCACTGGAGCCTGATGTAAGCATCTGGGGGGCTCTACTTGCAAGTTGCAAAGCAACTCTCGAGGAGGTCGAGGTTGCAGAGCAAGCGGCGGGGCATCTTTTTAGATTAGGTCTTGAAAATACCAGCTATTATGTGATTTTGTCGAACCTGTATGCGGGATGCGGTCGGTGGGGCGATGTTGAGAGGCTGAGAAGGGTGATAAGGGAGAAGAGATTGAGAAAGACAGTAGGATATAGTATGGTTGAAGCAAGTCAGCTTGAATAACTTAACATTGATGCAACTATGGAAAAACAGCCATTGTTTTCTAAGAGAGTAATATTGTTACTTGCATGAGCCTATTTGGTAAGAATTTATAATTCGAATTCAACTATTCAAGAACTCTGAAAT
The DNA here is from genome assembly GCA_028538565.1 of Umbellularia californica. Lineage (NCBI taxonomy): Eukaryota > Viridiplantae > Streptophyta > Magnoliopsida > Laurales > Lauraceae > Umbellularia > Umbellularia californica. The sequence continues at coordinate 59,772,769 of JAPQWN010000007.1, forward strand.
TTTGTCAGAGGTTGTCTCCTGAATTTTTTTTTTTTTTTTTGCTAAAAGGAGAATTTTTATTGAAAGGAAAAGCTACAGGAAATGATAGAAGGCTGGGTCCACCCTAAGTTGGACAGTTGACTTTTTTCATGCATGGAAGAGGTCTGGAAGTTCTTCCACCATTAAATGCCATTATTTGTTTAAATTACAAAGAGAATGAAGAAGAAAAAAAAAGAAGAGTAAAGATGGTCCTTAAAGACCATACTCAAAGCTTTGAAAAGCCTAAGCATGTTCTGTTTTCGGGAAGCTTAATACCACATAACTTGTGTGGTATACTTATAGATTGAGACCCTGGATAAATTTCCTTGTTTTTTGAAACTGACTAATACTGAACACTATTCTCAATTGTAACCATTTAAGTGTCTAGCAATATCAATTCTCGTCTTCTCAGAATCTCTCGAGCTGGATGATGCCAGAAGATAGATATTAAGGAATCACAGCCTTGGGACCATCCATTGGAGGCTCCACAGACCCACCCCACTTCCTTATCCTGGATGCTGCTTCCGTAGCCTGGACATAGAGAAACAGTGTCAGTGCGTGCGTGCGTGCGTGTGTGTGTGTGTGTGAGAGAGAGAGAGAGAGAGAGAGAGAGAGAGAGAGAGAGAGAGAGAGAGACCTCTTTGTTCCAATTTGTGCTGAATGTTATGCCTATAAGTATGGCAGTTTGCAAGGCAATGCCAGTGATCATCCCGCCCCAAATTCCCTGCATTCAATTCCCATGCTTTCCTATCAGCATCATGACAACAATCTAGTCTTTATGTATGTTTTCCTTTTTAAACAAAGGAGCTAGTGCATTAAACGATGGGGGCACAAATTTAAGCGCCTTTCTGCATCATTAGAGTTATCTTTAAACATTCAAGAGTAAGCAAGTGCGGAATTTGTTCCTCTCTGTCACTGCATTCGGTGACATTCCATCACAGGTTGTTTAGGCCTTGATGTTTGCAGTTTCTACCAACACATTTTTAATTCCTTAGCTTTTATTCTTCCCATGTTTATTGGCAAATGTTGTCAGGGAAGGAAAGATTAATTAAATAGACAATCATTTTGCTGCTCACCTTGACTCCCAAGTTCAATTTTTCACCAAGGAAGAACCCAAGTGGAAGCCCAAATATGTAGTAACATCCAATGTTAACATAAGCCACTAGCCATTGCCATCCAGCGCCTACAGCCACACCTTCATTCACAAAATATCATGAAATTCGTAAGAGATAGTGGAGTTTTAACAGCATGAAGCATGTAACGACCCCAGTCTTCAAAGCCTCAATGTAGTCTGCAAGAACTTGCAGTGAAAGACAGAGTGGATAGTATTTTGTTACCTGTAAGAACTGGTTGAACACTATTGAGGAGAAGTGTAAAGGAAAAGATGGTGGCAAGCTTGGAGACAGCATGTGCAACTGCAGGGCTGTTGGTGAAGGGTAGTGCATACACATCCCTCGTAGCCAAGACGAGAACGAAGAAAAATAGTCCAATCAGTGCCGAAGACAGTACCACTACCAGTATGGAGAACTTTGCTGCCCTTGGCCTCCCTGCTCCAAGTTCATTCGAGATCCTCACACTGTTACAAATTCATGCATCCCATTAAACCACTTTTAGGATCTCTTGCTCCAAAGTTGATCTTGTAATCCATAATTATATACTGAACTGAACAATTAGTGATATGATATTAACCAAATATCATAGTCAGATGCTGGTAGATGTTGCTTTACAATAAATAGGGCACGTGTTTCAACTAGTTAGAAATTATTCGGTTTAAGTAATCACCTGATTGCTGCATTGAATCCTAGAAATATCATCACTTCCCATCCGCTAAGATTGGTACTGCCATTAGTGAAGGTGACAACAGTGTTACCAAAATTAATTTAAAAGATAGCGGGAAAATGTACTGACACATGGAAATGGAGTAATGCAATGGCTTGAACTTCACCAGATGGATATGGAGGCCACGGCTATCTCGGCATTTTTCAGACGGCCCGCCAACACAATGAGGAACATTAAGTACCAAAATTCAAGGCTGCATGGATTGAAGAAATTTATGACTCCTATGTTAACATGTAAGTATGTATGAAAAATTGTATTTGCGTTTATGTAACATGTGCCACTAACCACAACATTATCGCAGAAGCTATCGAGAGCCGAGCGAAGGCACCCAAGTCTTTAAAGGCGCCCCAGGTGAAGCCAGTCCATGCACCAGGGCAGTTGCCCATTGCTACATAAGCAAACTGGCCCAAGACCACAACTACCCAAGCCAAGTTGAGAGAGACAGCTGCTCCAAACAACCCCAGATCCCATTGAGTTATAAGGAGCCAGCTAAGGAAGATGTGTGACAACAAGGCTATCCCAGACACCCATGCCATGGCCAACACCTTACTCTGTGATTGTAGGAACTTCTGTAGGGGGAAGTTGAGCCCATAGGCAAATAGCTGAGGGATCATGTACAAAGCAAAGGTTCCAGCGAGCTCAGCGATGTCCTCATTCTGCCCGAAGAGCTTCAGGATTGGCGTTGCAAAAATATAGATGGGTAACATGCATATGCAAGTGATACCCAGAATGACCCACGAACGTTGCATGTACACACCCAGCATATGTAATTGCTTGGCACCAAATGCTTGTCCACATAGTGTCTCCAGGGCACTTCCCATTCCCAACTACAAGACAAAAATTCGTTCTCATTGTAAGTTAACTATATCTTTTGACTTTTGAGTAAACTACCCATCCCACTTTAGTCTATAAATCATCTCTACCCATATATGTGCAGGTGCAGATCGATCCAGATAGTGGGAGAATAAATTGGCCAAAGCTGAAAATTGGACTGAGCTGGCCTTGTTGATCATCTCATCACTAGAAATATCTTGAATCATTGAGAAGGGCACATTCGGATCCATTTGATGGCCAGGGTGGAGATTTGTGGTTAGCATGCATGCATTGCAATTTTACTTTTTTCTACAACTGAGGAATCAAATGTTGGCTGAAACTGAGACAACTCAGACTCATACTGACTGACATGAGCTTCAGCTTTATTCCAGAAAATGCATCGGACTCCACCTACACTCGACTTGATTCATTCCAAGTCAGACTGGTTCTACTTGGGATGCCTGAACCATTTGAGTCATTGCTCAACATGGAGTAAGAAGGAATTTGGGTTTGACTTTCTGGAACTCTGCCTCAATTACCTACTTTGGATATTTCTTTTGAAGGCTTTGGACTTCAGGGTGTGAGGGATTTTCTTTTTTTTCTTTTGAATGGTAACAGGGATTTTCTTTGACAACTTTTTTATTATTAATTTAACATTTTTCATTAAAATAAAACCCATTGCCATCATGAACTATATATGGGCACGCCGCGATGGGCATCAGTGGCGGACCCAGGATTTTCGTTTAGGTGGGGCAGACGATGGTCAATTGAAAAAATGATACCCTTGGCAAGAAAACCAACAACATCACTCACTTCCCTAAGAACAAAAATACAAAATGGAGAGCATAACTGTGAAATAGCCAATTGACGTAACAATTAAAGCAAACATGATACAACAACAATCTAAGCAAATCATAAACCCAAATGCACATGGTCAATAAGAAATACAAATCACATTAGATCCAATTTTTTATTTCTTTAAATCAAACAGTCTATGCTTAAAACATATAAATCAAAATATCTTCAATCAATATAAAATTCAATAGACACAAATTACAAGGACAATAGGAGTTATATCACGGATCAACAAAAGGAAAAGTTAGACAAGTGTTTGAAATCGTTATGAAAGTGGAAGAAAGAACATTCAAAAGTCCCAATTATCTTTTCTCCATGGATTAGTAAAAAAAAAAAGAAATAATTGATTTCCATTACCAAATAATCCAAAAGGGCAAAGTAAAAAGGAAAAGGGAGGAAAGAAATCCAATAATCCTTATAGGTAGTAAAGCTAGATCGGATCGAAAGGGATTTCCTGAGATTTGAATAGTTTGTAAATGATCGAACCATGGGTTTTGTGAGAAGATGGTAGGAGAGAAAATGATAGAACAAAAAAAAAAAAAAAAAAACAGTACATGTTAAAAAAAAAGGAGGGAAGGAGACGAAGTATAAGACGTAAGACACGTGGGGCAATTTTTCGAACAAATGTGGGGCATGGCCTAGGGCCCCATCTGATTCTCTTGAGACTTCAAGATGTGACCTTGGGGCGGCCGCCCCATATGGTCACAACTTGGGTCTGCCCATGATGGGCATCACTATAAGAAAAACCACTTTTAGCGGCGAACTTTTAGCGGGGCCGGCCAAAGAAGCAGCCAACCAGTTTGCTAACAGCGACCCACCAAATGCTGATCAAACTAAAAAGGGCTGGTGGAAGGAATACCGCATACTGAACCATATTGTCATAGTCACAGAATAAAACAACATTTTGCTTTACTTTAGCAAAGATTTTTGTCTGAACAAGAAAGTACTCCAAAGACCCATGCCTCTCCTCTCATGGATCCAAAATGATTCTTTTTTGTTTATTTTAGCCAGTTAGGAGATTATATTTTCTAATATATTCAATGTCATTCAGACTATATTTTTAGGTGTCATCTCTATGTTCATTGCTGTACCATTATTTGCCCAGTTTGGTAACTCTACTAATATAGTCAAGTCAAGTAAAATTGATTTTGAAGAAAGAATAAAATATAAGTGGGTTATGATGGCATTTTGTTTTTAGTTGTTTGTTATGGAATCTTTTTTACTTTTTGTATGGAAAAGTGAATTTTTTTGTATTTTAGTGGATAAGATAGTTGCTTTTTGACTTTTTATATGGAAAAGATGGGGGGAGTTTTAAATAAAGTGCATTTGATGTGACATTTTATTTGAAAAATGGAGGTTTTACTTGACTTGTATTGTATTAGTAGAGTGTCAAACGGGCCCTATAGACAAGGTAGTAGTAGATTTAACCACTACTATCAAAGCTATTGTAATTCTGGCTCATCTACCTGCACATCTCGTCTGTTTCCTGATATCATCTCTATGTTCATTGTTATATACCATTATTTGCTCTATTGTTCTCAATGGAAGAGGTAGTAGTGGATCCAACCATTACTTTCCAAGCTATTGAACATCTTGCTCATCTACTGCTCATATCCTCTATCTCTACCCGTTTAACTGACTTGTCTTCAGGAAATCACCCTTAGAATGAGGGGGCTCTGCTAGTAGAAGAGCAAATTCCAGAAAAAAAAATGCAGAGGGGGAAAGATAAAGAAAGAAAAACGAGATAAACTAGGTGAAGTAAAAAAAAAAAAAAATAGGAAAGATTGCACATTTCATTTTGCAATCTATGTGCACATGTCTTGTTAAGTATTTTGTTAAGTCATCCATAGTCAACATCTTAAAATGCTATTAATGGGAAAGGTGTGAAGTAGAGATTCATGTGGGTGGATCGTGGAGCATTAAATTGGCCAACTGTGAAAGGTGAGAGATGGAGATGCATGGGTGATCCATTTCATGTATGGGGAGAAATTGTTTTTTTAAGATTGTGTGTGGATCTTCACATGCACTTCACTTTTAGCCCCTTCTCTAGAAAGACATTGCTGAACAATTGCTATCAATTAAATTTCAAGATTATTGGATTGTGTGTGGATCTTCACTTGTACTTCACTTGTGCATATGCATAGGCACTGAAATTGATGTGAAATTCTCTACTATAGAAATCCTCAGTGAGGAATTCCTGTATAGGGGCAATGAAAATTCCTCAAGTTTCGAGAATTTCTGATGGATTTTTTTTTTTTACTTTTACCAACTCGCCTTTAAAAAAGAGAGAAACTAGTTATTTAGGCAGCTGCCCAATCAAGAAAAAAGAATGTCATCTTGAGCACTTGGATTTAAGAGGTAGACATTGATGAATTTATAAATGTGACCTCCTCTTTGTCAAAGATTCGGTTGCATACTGATACAAGAATTTCAATTAAAAATTGTCAATGATGCTGATATCTATTTGTTGTAGGAAAGGCTGAAAACCACCCGTACTAATTTGTCATGACATCCAGTTACTTGCTGGGGTAACATTTTGGATCTATGAGATTTGTAAGATTTTAAGAAAATATTGAAAATCATGAAACATTCTTATATAATCCTACTTTATTTCACATCTCATCATATTTGTTGTGTTGATATAATAATAAGCAAGTCGGATTCACAACACAGTAAAACAGTAGAAGAATGCGAGGAATCGACAAGTCAATCTAGGTGGGGTTTGGGGATTAGGGACTGTTTCTTTACTATAATTACTAACAAGAATTTGGTGTGTTTGGGATTATTCAATATGGCGTGATGGCTTGGCCATTGGCATTTGAAATGCCATGTTTCTTCTATAAGAATTCCAAATTACAGTTACCCAACAAGTCTTAAAATGATCTTTTGAATTTCTTGGAATTTCAATCATAATATATTTTATTGGAATTTCAAATGCTCCATCCAAGAGGAGGATTTAGAAATTCTACCGCAAGGGACAGCTTTTGGAGAATTTCGAATTTGAAATTCTCTTGTAAAGAAATAGGCCCTTTATAAAGTGGGGGACGGACATGAATACATTTCTTGTCCCATTGCATAGCCTTTTATTGTCCATATAAAAATTACACCTTATTTTAAGATGATGCAAATTTGTATGTGTGTATTTTCCTCTAAGAAGATATATTCTTTTCATAGAAATCTAAGTTTTTTTTTTTTTTTTTTGACAAGCATAGCGTATGTCAGGTTAAGTGACCTCTCCTCACTTGCCCCAGTATCGTCAATGATGGCAATAGCTCAGGTTAACTGGGTGATTCTCCTCGTTTGCACTTTTTTTTTATTTACTTGGTGGCCCAGTAGCCAGGAGTTGTAAAGGAGAGCTACCACTCTAGGGTTCAAATCCTAGAGGGAGCTGTGGAGGCGGGTGTGCTATCCACAATCACACACACCCTGTAATTCTCCTCCTCGTTTGCCCTTGTTGGGGCGGGTTTGGTAGTCTTTTTATATTATCAAGATGATTACGCATTTTAACTCATTGAATTTTGGCTGCTTCCATGATCCAACTCTTCTACTACATAATTACCAATGAATGTTATTTATAATATTTTGAAATAAACTTTCCTTCTGAAAACACTTAATTCCTCTCCTACTTCAAAAACAGGGTGTGAGTTCATTAACCTGCACCAAACTCAGTTTTATCCATACTCATCATAAAATCACTCTTTTTTATCTTTTGGGTAATCCTAATCTATCCTCTTAAGCCACTCTAATTTAATCTACGTTTTGTAAGGACGCTAATGAATGTGTGTGTGTCTATATATATATATTACAACCTTAACTATTGTTCTGGCTTACGTTAAGCACAATTTTTTTATATCATAAAGCACTAATGTATTCATCTCTATTCCAATTAGGGCTCAAACCTTACTTTGATTGACGAACTGATCATACTTAAATTTATATTGGTACTAGGTGGAGTAGGTTTCATTTAGGTTGCCATCTAGAGTCCTATTCATTCTCTATGGCTTTTTATTCATAAATACGCAAGTAGCTGTTCACTAACATTATATTCGTCCCCTTAATCTTAATAATCACTGTGACTTTTATACTTTTGATTATGAAGTGCAATAACTTGTCCTACTTTTCTTCAACAACTTAGAAAGCGATGGCTGAGAATTTGGATGGCTATGGCCACAAAAGGCCCTGGAAAAATGCCAAGTGTGTGTCTACAAAGAAAACACGAACCATGGGAAGTCCAAACACCTGTCATTTTCCCACCATGGCACGCATATATTAGGTGCCCTATAAAAAAATCAGAAGGATAAGAAAAGGGAGAAAGTTTCAACATAAGGCTCAAGTTTTGCCCAATTATTAAAACAGGTCACACACACCAAAAAAAAAAAAAAAAGCTTTTCACAACCATATTTAAGCCCTATTTTGAAAAATGATTTTTTTTTGTCCTGATTTAGGATCTGGCCAAAACTTGAGCCCTATTTTAAAGTTTTTCCAAAAATAATCGAAAAGTCCAAATCAACAACTTCTAATTGTAGACGTGTGACTTAAATTGGCATTAATATCTTTATTGTCGGTGCAATTTTGGTGTCGGTTTGATTCATATAGTTGTTTTGTTGGTTTAATTATTTTCTTTGTTTTTTCTAAAAAGATATATCATCTTGAATTATGGGTTGGTTTGGTTTTGGCATTGTCATTTTGTGAGATTGTAGGTTATGAACTTAGAGAAAGAATAAGTTTTATTTTACATATATTGATACAGAACACCACCCACTAGCATTTTGTATCGGGTAAGAAAAAAAAATATTAACTTAATTATAAGAGTTGCCTTGAAAGAGATTAATATATAACCTATCAGAATTCCAAGAATTCATGTCTGGGAGAATTTCAAATTCTCCAAAAGTTGTCCCCTTAGGTGGAATTTCAAAATACCTCTTTTTGATGGAGAATTTGAAATTCCAACAAATAGTATAAAGAGAGTGGAATTCCAGAAATCTCAAAAGGTCTTTTGGGTGATTGGGGTGATTGGAATTTGAAACTCTAATAAAAGAAACATAGCGTTTTAAATGCTAGAGGACAAGATATCACATCATGTCCAAAAAAACCCCAACCTCCCAAATTCTAATCATAAATTCTGGTAAAGAAACATGCCTTATAGTATCAAACCGTTAATTAAAGCAGTCTATTGTTGCCAATCAAGTAGGAATCGCTCTTCTCATAAGAGATTGTTTGCAGATCTAGTCTGCCAAGAGCTGAATGGTATTACCAAAAACATATAAAAAAGCATACAACATTTCTTTGAAATAAGACTGCAAATGATTTACAAAAATGAAGAAAATCACATGCAAATGTAAAGAAATGATCCATTGCAGCCAGCAATATGGTACTGACCAGAGCTAAATCCAGCTTAATTATCTTGTCTCAAGGGTTCCTTATCATGATCAAATCTATTAATACCACATACCTCATTATATAAATTAGCATAAAATTCAATTCACCCAAACTTATATGATCTTTGTATTCATCATATTGAAAATATAGTTATTTGTTGGGGATTTAACATTTCAATGCCCCTTAAACACTCAATCCCTAATTTCATGATGACTTCCATGACGACTCAGGTACACTATTTTTTTTTACTTTTTTCCCTCGATCCCATGATATCATGGGATCGAGGGAAAAAAGTAAAAAACAAAAATGTACCATAGTCGGCATTTAGAGACTTCTATTCATGAAATTTGGGAATTAAGTGTTTAAAGGGCATTGAATATCAAATCCCCTTATTTGTTTTATGCATCAACCAGATAGTGTATGACTGTCCATACGTTTAAGCGTTTTGATATTTTCTATATATGTGCAGTTTTGATTATCCATGGGAGGACCCCACAAGCAAATTTGACACTTATCCGAGTTTATTTAACTGTCAGGATTCAGAAAAAAAATACGATAGCCATTTCTAAATTCTGTTTTTTTTTTTGTTAATTAGGTACAAGGAGAGATTTAAGTCTGTAAACTATCTATTGATTGTCATGCATGCTTTAAGGTGATGGGTCCAATACTACAGGTCGTTTCTTGCTTAGTAGCCCCTCCTCTATTCCTAAGAATTAGTCATATCAATTTCTAGATCCAATGAAACAGTTGAGGCAATGAAGATTCACAATTTTCATTTCCAGATTTATTTCTGTCTCTGTCTCCTTTCTAAATTAAAATACTAAATAAAAAAGTATTAATGACAAAGCTCCAATATAAATATTTGGCCCTTTCTCATTTAAAGGAGATGCAATTGAAAAATAATCAAGAAATGAAAACACAAATCCTCATTAATTTCCTTCCTTGATCAACCTCCTTCATTTCCAAGGAAAAAGAAACATGAGAAAAGACCAAATCTAACACCTCTCTCTCTCTCAAACACACCCAAAAAAAAAAAAAAAACGAAGATTGAAAAGAGAGATATTAGATGAGATGGGAATGAGTTGCCAAGAAAATCCTAGGGGTACCCATAAAAAAAAAAAAAAAAAAGATGAGATGTGAATGAAAGATGAAAGAAGGGTCTATTGGGTGGGGCTAACATACCATGACACCAAAGGAGAGACCGGCTATGACCATGTTCTCGGTGGAAACAGCATCGAGCTCAAGGGTGGTTAGGTGCCCTGCAAACACCTGAGTTATTGCCCCGAGAGAGTACTGAGCCACAGATGTAAAGATGGCTGGACCAGCCAGATACCACAGCTTCCTGTTCTCTTCCACTGCCTGTTTCATGAACTGCCCACAGTTTGTAATCTCTTCTATATCTTCTTCTTCTTCTGCACCATGGCCATGGCCTTCTAGCAGCCGATCCTCTAGTGCCATCTTCTACTCCTCCTCCTACTTCCTGTTCTTTTCCTTAGAATGAGAAGGAAAAGACTAAAATAAAGAGGCTCTCTTCTGCTCCTCCTCCTTGAAATGAAAACAAAAAGACTACAAAAACCTCTTTAATGATCTCTCTCTGTCTCTGTCTCTCTGTTTTTATAACTATTCTGTTTGCAGACGAGATCATAAACGCAAGGTTTTCTCTGTTTGGAAGCTTCTTAAAATGAGTAGTCTCATATGACCACGTCTTGAAATAAATCATGGGGCCCACTTTTAGAATCTCACTTGTTCATAGTGGGATGTTCCTCCCATCAAATCTCACTATTTTAATACTTAGGTGCACCATCAGATACAACCAGGACCAGCTGTACCATTAGGCTAATAAAGCCATTGCTTTAGGCCCAAAAAAATATGGCCCAAAAATAGGCCCCATAATAGCTGACATGCTTTAAAATTCCAAAAAAAAAAATTTGTCAACTACCATCCTTTTTTTCTATTCAAAATATAAGGCCCATAATAACTCTCTCTTGAGAAGATCCTACCAAGATTTTTTTTGGGCCTTAAAGTGTCATTTATAGCCTATTATACTTCCAAATCTGCCCTTTATATTTCTATTGATAGGAGTCCAATTGATTTTAGAAATCTCAATCATTAATTTAATCATGAACTTACTTCACGAGCCTTTCTCATTATTTTTGTGTATCCTATGTCAATAGGGGCCCACTCAGATTTGATCTATGATGTTGTAATAGATCCATAGCTTGGGATTTCAGCCCTAATAATAGATCTTAAAATCTAAGATAAATAATGGGCCCCCATCGGAATTCATTCACTTGCCCATAGTGCATACGGGGCAGACCTCTGAAGTCCATCTTAGATTTTTATTTTGGTGGGGGTGGATTTGGAGCAAAATAGGTGGTTAGATTTTGTGATCCATGATTTCCATGTGAGTTTTCATGTGGGTTTTTGAGGTGGACTTAAGATATGTTAGCTAAACTTTGAATATAAAAACTTAATTAGTAATTTTGAATAAAAAAAGAAAAATAAAATTAAAAAAAAAAATATTTATAAAAATATTAAAATATAGAAAAGGCCTCATTCAGGATTGTTGCTTTAGGCCTCGAATTGTCCCGAGCTGGCCCTGGATACAACCATACATTATGATATGCAATTATTCTTCTTTATATTTTTTGGTTTTGATTATGTATTTTGAATGTAAAGAATCAATGTGATAGTGATGGAGGGCCCAATTCTCATTTTTAGTGAGATTTCATTAGGAACCTTTGTTTCAAGGGTTTGGTTGGGTCTCTTACATTTGGCCAGAAGATGCATGCGCATAGCTTAAGAGGGATCCGGATTCGTTTTTCGTGGGATTCGTTTGACGACTTTAGCAATTGCATGCACGTGGTAGTGGGAAGTAGGAGTGTAGGACCACTTGTTAACGTGATGATCGGCCAAGTCATGCAAGAATGACTGACTTTGACCCGATCTATTTACACTTGAATGAGTTGTCCAATACCCAATAATTGAGGCCCCTAAAGTGAAAGAGAGAATGAATCATGAATACGGGTCTCTTGCTTTGGATCTCTATTTGGAGTGGAGCTACTTGGCTGTCCACCAAACCACAAAAATGAAATCATGATTCAGATGTGCAAGAAAATAAGGCTTAAATTAAATATTCATAAATCACATTAAAGAAATAATTAATCCAAGTTGGTGCAACCCTTTTTTTATTATTGGAAAATGCATGAAAAGGGAGAAGGGAAAACGCTTTTCCACGATAAAAAAATATTTTCCATTTAGTGCAGCCACTTTTGGGCATTCCATGAAAGTTATTTCGATAAGAGGCCTGAAATAGGTTTTTGGCTAAACCAGAAAAGATTGCCCGTGGACTATAACGTACATCCAATAAATCTGATCTTTTGATCTTTGTTAATTTATAAAACTATTTTTCCTTTTTCGCACATCTAGGGCTTATTTGGCCACTTCACTAAGTAAAGTGGAGTGAAGTAAAGCCTACTTTCTCCAGACAAGAAAGGACTGGGTCACATAAGAAGTAAACATTTCAAAAATCCTTCCTTCATTTTAAAAAAAAATGTCAAAAAGTAACATTCAAAGTAAATATTTCAAAATTCCCTCCTTCATTAAAAAAAGATGTCAAAAAGTAACATTCTCAAGCCACTAAAATATAAAAATCCATCTGTTTTTATCCAAAATGTCAAAAATATTCCTTATCAAGGCATTAAAAATAAAAGTTCATCATACTATGATTAAACCCCCTAATATTTTATTCTCTCTTCAATCTTTACTTCACTTCACTTCACTTCACCCTACAAATATTTTTACCAAGCAAACTCCCAGGGATAATATTTAGTTAGCAATCTACATGATCAATAAAGATAGAAGATCATATTTGATAGATCTGTTTTTAATTAGTAATTAATTTATAAATAGATACTCCATAAATTAGGCCTGAAAAAAAAATATTATTAAGAGTGTCAAGTCGTCCATGAAATTGGAACCTAACTTGTCAAGTTGTACATTGTCATGTGGAGAAGGAGAACCCTCCGGTAATATTGGTTGAGGACTTAATCTCACGGATGAACCGTTAAAATTTTCTATATTATAGGGGGTGGCTAATTTACTCATGAAAGTCAAGATCTCACTCATGTATTTAGGGTCACTTGACTCAAAGTTTTTCACTAAGAGCCATTTTTTTGGTGTAATTGAATACTTGCTAATAAGACTTTATTCTTAAATGTTGTAAAAAATGAAGTGTAAGAAGATTATATCTAAAAATGATCATAAGATAATTTATGCTTTGACAAAATTTGAATCAAGGAAGATGGGAAATAAATAATCAGCTATCACCCTGTAATTCAAGTCTCACGAAAGTCAACATCTCAATATCTCATCCTTCACCTCTCACCCTTTTAATAATTATTTGCTGGAGTTTATTTGATCATGAGTTAAATTGTATTCAATTCCATCGGAATAATCGAGCCCTCTGGCTCATTTATTTGTATTGAATTTTTTTTTATTGGAAAGGTAAGTATATGTATTTCCAAAGAGAGAATGAAGTTCAGCTCCTCCTCATTTGCACTCTATAGAGGAGAGACACAACAAAATAGGAACTAAAGTAGAGGGCATGACATTTACCAAAAAAGAAATAAGTAGAGGCATGACGTCCTATAAAATAAAACAAAGACCAAAGCCCACAGGCCGAGGCAGGCCAACAAAACAACCCAAAAGCCAACCTTATTTCAGTTATTTGTATTGAATTGCTATCAAATGGATCATCAAAAGAAAAATATTCTCTTATGAGACAAGTGCATGTGTATGGTGCAGCTCAATGGGGCCCATTTGAGCCTTCCTTTTATTAGTGTTGTCCCTTTTGCACTCTTATCCTCTCATAATCTGGCATGATCGATGCCCATTTTTATGATCATTGATCATTGCCAATAAAATTTAAATGTTGGAAAAATCTACGTTTAAGTCTGTTAAATCAAGTGCTAGGGTAAATTTTGTGCGACTATTTTTTTCATGATCCTTATCTATAAAGAGACCTTTTCATCCATCCTACCTTTATCAAGACAGCAGCACAAGCTGGACCGCATATGCATAGAATATACTTTCCTTGTAGGAGATTGTTTTTCTTTATAAAGAAAAAAAAAATGTTTAAAATTAAAGAATCATAGGTTAAATGGCCATCAAATAATCTTCCTTTAAATAGAAAAAGAATTAAGAAAGGTGGTAATGATTACCCTACCAGTACACTAGTAATATAAATCCTAGAAGGGTGTTGCTATTGGCACCCACTCTATATGTTAGGCCCGTGTAAGCTACTGTGTTTGTCTTATCATATATGTGATAAGATGATGATGTGACATGGAATACAATGCATGCTAAAGGGATTGATTGTCCCGAAATCCGTGTGTCAAGGGTGAGGCATGCAGTTGCCTTTCACGATGTGTTCATTTAATGGGACAATCAATCCAACAGTCTTGGTCTCCTCCAAGGTAGGGATGTCAAATGGGCCGGGCTGGCACGCTCCAGCCCGCCAGTCAATGGCCCGTGGCCCGGCCTGCAAAGGCACTACCCGTCACACGGGCCGGGCTGGGCCGAGGTGGCTAGGCCCATTGGCCCGGGCCCGTAAGGCCCACTAGGCACGTGGGCTGAGGGCTGCAGCCCGCCGGCCCGCTGGGATCGGCCCACCAGCCCGGCCCGCTGGAATATGCCCATTGATTTCTGCAAACCGGAAAGACTGACCACCAACTGCAATGGTTTTTAACATCCTCAAGGTGATCATGATTTTCATTGACTAAATAGATCGAAAAAAAAAAAAGAGAGGTTCAGAAAGGAAAAAAAGGATACATAGTTGGCTAAATAAATAAAAAACCTCTCAAGTACAAATAATATAATGTCCCAAAAAAACCACACCCTATTTGTGGTTCTAAATCACCAAACTCTTGTCCTCACATTTATGAGAATGGGGACCTTGGCCAAATATACATTTGGGTAGGAACCTTTCTAAATCACTCTAATTTCTCATCGAAAGGTGAGATAACAACATTTTTTTTAACTGGGTCTGGGTGTTTGAGCAAATGATCTAGAAAGTGTGGGATCCAATAATTTGTGACCGTTTGATGAGAAAATTTTCAAGCACTAGTTTCTTCAATTTAGGATATTTTACTCTCTTTAAAAAGTAAAATAATACATTTGTTCATTTTTTATCTTGTCCTTGGCAAAATCCGTTACTTGAGAAACTAAAAGATAACATCTTAATTTGGTGAGTTTATATTAGAAAGGTTTTTTTTTAACTAGTCGAGGTGACCAGGCCCTTGAGTGACTCAACTGTGTCGGGAGTAGACCTCGGCATGCTTTGGGAGAAAATCAGTTTTAAAATGCAAAAATAGAGGACCCTGGAATCAAACTCTGAGCAATTGGATGAAAACAGGACACCCAACCACTGTCCACGGGACCATCCCTTTATTCTCTTGTATAAGAAGTTTCAGCCAAAATATCACTCATTAACACCTTATATTCATGTTATTTTAGAGGAAGAATGGGCCCTTCTCATTAAAATGTGATGTGGCATGTGGAGTCCTCTTGAAGAGGAAGAGACAAACTATTTGAAACTTGTTATCAAACTATATGTTCCCGCATTGTCTTCTAAAAATGTTACGCTCTAGGAATGGAAACCAAAAAAAAAAAAAAAAAGAAGTTGACTTGGGCAACTAGGTTATGACTCAAGACTCCGCTGATATTGACATATTGGTGGCCCAGTGCGCTAAATACAGAGGTTTGCTTCTTAGGCATTAAATTAAAAAAAGTCTCTCACTCATCAAAACTGTACAAGCCATATAATCCAAAGTTTTTAAATTAGTCTGCTTAAATTGAGAGTACTAATTAATCAATTGACCAGGCATATTTGTACATAACATCCTAAAAAAAAAAGTTAATTAAATATGTTGAAAGAAAATTAGAGGTGTGATGAAATATTTATTTTTAATACTCTAAAAAAAGTTGATTAAATCAGGAATCAGCGAGACACAGTTGCTCCTCTATTTACAACTACTCTGTACATGCCTATGTTCGTCAGTTTCCACCTATACTGCATCCTTACATTATGCATGTACAAGACGTAAAACCTGATGTAAATTGCGGATTTCGGGCGATAGCTGTCTGTCTTGGTCTTCATGAAGATGCATGGGCAACTTTCTGGTATAACTTAATAGAAGAGTTGCACACATTCAGGACACAGTATGTTGCAATATTTGGTAGTGATGACCAGTGGACTCGTGTTTACAACTCACTGAACTTTTTTGCATTAGATAGAGGAGCACCGGTTGAGCATTGGATGACCATGCCAGACATGGGTCTCTTAATTGCTTCGAAGTTCAATGTTGTATTACACGTTTTAAGTGCTGCACAGAGCTTTACATATTTGCCACTTCGATGTACTCCACCACCGTTGTATCAACATGTTGCAATCGCTATCGAGTACGTAAATAATAATCACTACGTTCAGGTTGCATTGACAGATGGTTACCCAATGCCTCCCATTATGCCTCAATGGGTTCACTTTAGGCATGATTGTGCGGCTGCATGGGCTACCCCATATGCAGAGCGAATTAATGCGTTCATATATATGCGTACTAGGTTTCCTTCTGAAACCATTGTGTTGGAAGATTAGGAATGTAACATGTGTTAATATGTTTAAATAAATTTGTTTGAAATATCCAAGACTTTTGAGATTATCTAGATTTCTATGTTATTAGCATTTAGTAGTTATAATCCAGTGGGTGTATTTAGAAAGTCCAAAAAAAAAATAGAACATTGGGCTACACAACAAGGTAACTTACCGGGAGCTATGCAGTGTGATAGTAGTGTAAGAATTGTTTTAGCTATGCAATGTGAGTGTTAGAATTATCATAGTCCATAAGAGTACTGAAATGTTGATTTCGTTCTTCTGTCTCTTCTGTTTCTTTAGCTGCAGTGTACGCTTCAGTCCACCACTCCTGATAAATAACATGGCCCAATTCATGCATGATCAAGGAATGCTGATGTGCCCATCCAATCTATACTAGTTGTCATTTGCTGTCTATGCAAACATGTAACCCATGATCCACGTGATGGGATATATTGCCTCACATATGTTTAGCAACATTAGCCTGTAACCCAAGAATGAAGGGATTGGCTAGGTGTCACCAATCATGAATAGATTGACTTTCCATTGTACATGTTATAAATACATAGTAAGAATATCTCTCTGCTCACCTTGAGAAAGAGAATTTCCTCAAAAATATTTTTATGGTACTTGGGGGATGATGCAAAAGATAAACTGGATGCTCGATCATTGCCTTGTGTGTTCATGGGTTATAGCAACAAGTATAAAGGGTATCGCTGTTTATATCCACCAACAGGCCAAATATACATATCTCGACATGTGGTGTTTGATGAGTCCACCTTCCCATATCACAATCCAGCTTCTCTTCATCAAAATGATGAAATTGAAGGAGATGTCACAACATTTATGGACTGGGTCCAATCACCATCTATTTCACGTGTGCCCTTACCAACTAATTCATTATCTTCCATTGGTTCAGGTGGACCCCAATCTCCCTCAACAAGTGGTCATGTGCAAATAGATGACGTGCCTGTGGATATTCCAACAAGCAATTCACCTCTCATTCATGATCCAACAGTTGGTCATGTGCATGATGTGTCTATGGATCCTCCATCTAGTAATTCATCTGTCATTCATGCTCCGGCATCCCAGACAGCTATACCATTGGATTCAACTACCCAAAATAATTAGATGATGGACCGGTCCCAATTGCCTGAGAGTGCATCACCCAGTAATCATAGCCGTGTGGTGACTCGTTCTATGAGTGGTGTATTCAAGACAAACCCAAGGTATGCTAACTTACATGCCATCTCTTATGATATACCCAAAGAACCCAAAACCATAAAATCTGCCCTCCAGGCTCCAGCATCCAGGGTGGTTGAAGGCTATGCATGAGGAACTCTCAACTCTTCGTCTCAATAAAACATGGGACCTAGTTCCTCGCACTGAAAATATGAATGTTGTTGGGTGTAAATGGGTCTTTAATGTTGGGTGTAAATGGGTCTTTAAGACCAAACTCAAATATGATGGTAGCCTTGAAAGATTGAAGGCCCGTTTAGTGGCAAAAGGATTTAATCAAGTAGAAGGAGTTGATTTTTCCAAGACCTTTTCACCAGTTATCAAGCCCGGGAGTATTCGGATTGTATTAACAGTTGCTATAAATGGCCGATTTGACAATTAGATGTCAAGAACGCATTTCTCCATGGCTATCTTAAGGAATCAGTCTACATGGAACAACCTCATGGTTTCATAAATTCAGCATTTCCATCTTATGTTTGTCGTCTCAAGAAGGCCCTTTATGGACTTAAACAGGCCCCAAGAGCCTGGTTTGATCGGCTCAACACATTTCTCCTAATCATGGGTTTCTTCTGTAGTACGGCTGATCCATCATTATTTGTCAGTCATTCTAGTCACGGCACTCTCCTCCTCCTTCTTTATGTAGATGACATGGTGTTGACTAGAAATAATCCTATCTACTTGGATTCCTTCATTGACCAACTGGGTAGAGAATTTACCATCAAGGATCTAGGACAGCTACACTACTTCCTTGGAGTAGAAGTATACTCTTTCTCTGATGGCCTCTTTCTTAGCCAGACCAAATATGCTCATGATCTACTTGATCGTGCACAGATGGTTGGTTGTCGACCTATATCCACTCCGATGGCTGCAAAAGTTGGTCCCAATCTCTCTAATGTAGACGTGTTTCCCGATCCAACACACTACCGCGGCATTGTTGGTGCGCTGTAATATCTCACATTTACCAGGCCAGACCTCTCATTTTGTGTCAACTTTTTTATGCCAATTCATGCATGCACCAACTATGGGCCATTATAAAATTGTTAAGCGGGTCCTTCGTTATATTAGTGGGGCGTTAGATTATGGGATGAGGATTCTCGCCCAAAGTTCTCTTGATCTCTATGCCTTCTCGGATGCGGATTGGGCTGGATGTCCACTAACTCGTCGCTCCACCACTGGTTTTTGCACATTTCTAGGCAGTAACTGTATATCATGGAGTGCCAAGAAGCAAACTACTGTTGCATGATTAAGTGCTGAAGCAGAATACAAATCGATGGCGTCTACGTCAGCAGAAATCACATGGCTCACATTTATACTTCATGATATAGGTGTACCTTTATACAAGCCACCGATTTTACATTGTGACAACATAAGTGCACTCTACATGACCATCAATCATGTGTTCCATGGACGAACCAAACATATTGAGCTGGACTATCACTATGTTCGGGAAAAAGTTGCAAGAGGGACTTTGATCACAAAATTTGTGCCCTCAGATCAACAACTTGCAGACATATTCACAAAACCACTGGCTCGTGCCATATTGTGCTCTTCGGATCAAACTGGGCCTATGGCATTCTCCCCGGCCCAGTTTGAGAGGGATTGATAAAGAACATGGCCCAGTTCATGCATGATCAAGGAATGCTGATGTGCCCATCCAATCTATACTAGTTGTCATTTGCTGTCTATGCAAACATGTAACCCATGATCCACGTGATGGGATATATTGCCTCACATATGTTTAGCAACATTAGCCTGTAACCCAAGAATGAATGGATTGGCTAGGTGTCACCAATCATGAATAGATTGACTTTCCATTGTACATGTTATAAATACATAGTAAGAATATCTCTCTGCTCACCTTGAGAAAGAGAATTTCCTCAAAAACATTTTTAACTCCAACGTCTCTCTCTCTCTCTCGTCTCTTGACCATTTACTCTATTTTATTTTATTTTCAAATGTTCACATCCATCACACCACTTAAAAAGGTTGCATCAACTCACGTGGGTTGATATCTCGTGGTAAGGGACCGTGGCATGTTCACATCCATTACAAGTGTTTTTCTCTCTCTCTCTCTCTCTCTACTCTCCCATTCCCTCACGTCAGATTATGTCGTAGCCATAGGGTGGGTGCAAATACTAAATAGGGTGGGTGTATTTAAAAATTCCCATCCTAGAATAACCAGGGTCCTATCTACATCTAGACCTTTACATATCTTTTAAGCTTCACCTCTTTAATAACCCATGGTTGGAACAAAATCCTACCATGAACTATAAAATAGACCCAGAATTCAGTTTTGGAATAAAAACTCGGCATTACTATCACCCATCGATCATTTTTGTGATCTACTACGGGGTTGTTGGTTTAAATATAATTTTCTATATATGCTGGAAGGGCATGCATTACCGCGTTAGCCAAATTCCTGTCCATGATGGATCAACAGTTGTATGGTTAACATGATTTTTGAGGGAGGTCAGTCGGCATGTGTATTGTAACACCACTGGTCAAGAGGATAAAAAGAGATTCAAACATTTGCAAGGAGTTGGCAGACTTGATGTTGACATTCTTTCCCAGACTAGCAACATGTATACATTAGAACGATAAAGATAAAGCTGCAGATCAAGTGGGTCTCTCTCCATCATCCTACTGCCTGCTGCTTCCATTTCTTTGGTAACTCAAGAAAGGACGACTAAAAAAGAAGAACGAAAGAAGAAGGTCTTCTTCTTTTCGAAGCACGAGAACCATGGATTGTCTCCTCATGTATTACATTACATGCAATATACAGTGGCTGATAGGTTTGAAAGTGGCTTTCTAATCTTCTCCTTTTTACCAACAAGAACAAAATAGGACAGGGTCAGTGAGAAGAGAGGAAAAGGCACAAAAGAGAGAACCCTTTTATCATCTCTCTCATGAGTACTCTTTACATGATGTGAAAAGGAGTACTAGATATAAAATCCCATGTCTGGTAGAATATTCTAGATTTGCAACCATCAAAGATATTTTTGAAATCAATCTAATAATACCATAAATCAGAAATCAGAAATGTTGAATGAATTAAATATTATCTGAATGCACCATTGCCCTTTTGTCTTTCTTCTCCGAGGTCAATACAGAGAACCTATGACCTGTTTATAGACCCAAAATTCTAAAACCTCCTCTATCAAGAAGAGAAAATTTTCTCTAATATAACCTTTAGCATAAATGGCAATTTCATAAAATCTTGGCTGAATCAAATAAAACCAATTAAATAACAAAAGATATGGGATAACTTATCTTCTTATTGTGGTCATGTGAACCAGGGTGGGCCCACATTATGTGAACCCAAGGGAACCCTGTTTGGACGAATGAGGGGACGACACGTGGAGGAGGATGCCAACTCAATTGACCTGTTGTTGAAATGAATAAAATTAATGCATGGGGTGCTTCTAACAAATTGGTAAAAACTGATTTCAAAAGAAAAACCAAAACCTAGATCGATCTTCTCTTCTTTTTTTACAACGGACTAAAACTATAGGTGTCTCCTCCAAGCATTCATATCACCTCTCATTTATTCTCTCATAGATCGGTCTTCCCTTCCCTCTCTTTCGATCTCCAAGCTCTCAGGTGTTCTTCTTCGTTTTCTTCTCTTTGTTGTTTGCTTGGTTCTTCGCAAAAATCGATGGTCGTCGTGACTAAAGAGCCTCACAAAACGAGAAGCTCATCAACTCCTTGGTACTATTCACTTTGTTGTTTTTCTCCATTCTTTTGGTCTCTGAGGATATATTGAATGAATTTTTTTTTGGTACTTTCATCACCAATGACTCCTTGAAATGTTTGCTTTCAGTGAATTTTTTATTGGGTTTTTTTTTTCCTTTTATAGTTTTATATTCCTTCGCTTAGATTTATGAGGCATATAAAAAACTTGATTTTTCATTTGTTTTTTTTCTTGTTGGCTGTCTCCCACTCATGGTTTAAAATCGCGGTTTCGGTCGAGGTATCCGCCGGGCCGAAAAACCAATATGATATCGGTATCGGTCGAGGTCATCGGTCCATCGCGGTTGTATCGGTGTGAATTTTTTTTAATAAAAAAATCGCAAAAGTCTCCAAAAAAATAGAATATTAGAAAATGCTGGAAAACAATATTTTTTTTCCATTAGTAATAACAATAAATAAAAATAGTCACATTAAGTTATGAGTCCTGTCTGTGTCGCAGGTCGCTGTGTTCTCCAGTATTTCATATAATGCAACCATTATTTTGGCTCATGATTAATTTATTAGTATAACATATAAGAAAATAAAGATAACATATCAATTATCATTTAATACTAATTCAATCATCAAATAAGTTATGAGATTCAAGACCATGAAGATAACATAGCGAGATAGCACTTGGGCATCTATGCACTAATATGTGTATGAGTAGATCTATTATCTATACACTATTAATAAGCCATTAGTATTTAATGTTTACTATTTAGTATAAAAAATATTCCAACAATTATTTTTTTAAAGTGGATTTTACCGGAAAATACCCACAATTTGTCTGTCGCACGTATCAGTGCCTCGGAACACTTTCACTAAGGCAATATGCCTCACGCCACTTTTCCTTTTTTTATTTATTTTTCCAGAGCGACGCTAGCGTCACTTAATTTCAAATTAAGTGACGCTATCGTCGCAATTCGTTCTATTTCCCCTTTACCTAAACTCACTTTTTCTCATCTATATATAAGTGTCCGTTTCTTTTTCATACGTGCTTGCATGTTTTCGCTCAACAGACCTTCTATGCCTAGAATGCTGAAAATCTTCTTTCTATTGGTCATCTCATTGGTTGTTGGCTTTCATTTAAGAGGTTGGTGCACATTTTTGTAAATTTTTTGAAGCTGTTCAGTGTATTAATAATAGTTGCATGTTGTTCGGAATCCATTTCCTCTTTTCCCGCTGTCGAAACCCCCATTTTCTCATCTATAAGTTTCCGCATCTGATTTATACGCTCACGCTTTTTGTACAACAGACCTTTCATTCACATAATCATGCAAATCTTCTTTTTACTGCTCATCTTAGTGGCTGTTGGCTTCCATTTAAGAGGTCGGTGCAAATCTCTTTATATTTTTTACACTAATCAGAGTATTAATAATAGGTTCATGCAATTTGTCATCCATTTCCCCTCGCCTTGTATAATACCCATCACAGATGGCTTATATTGATGGCAATGATGTGGGCCATTCGGAGTAAATGTCCTCTAAATTCCAGATAATAATCCGTCAACCCATTTCTTTACTTCATTTTGAACTTGTTGGCAGCCGTCTCATCCTCCAATATGTCTATGTAAGTGGAAATTGGAATGATTTTTTTGGAATCAAAATAAATGGGATTTTTTTTCAAGAGCAATGAAAGTACCCTTACTGATTTCTACCATTAATGAAACTACCATTATTGTTTAAGATGTAACATACATTTGTAATTTTCTCTATATTACTGAAATGCTGTGTACAGTCTGCTACTGCAATGCTCTCTAATGGATATTCGTTCTTTCAATGATTCGGATGCCGGGAGATGAGTTAATAGTCATATTCCACTATGAAGGGGATCTTCAGTTTGACATGATTCACCCAGTATATAAAGGTGGGAAGCAAAAGATGAGGTCGATTCCAAGTGATATAACATTTGAATCGTTAGTTAAAGTTGCTATTGAAGCATCACAATGGGAGGTTAATTCCGAAGAGATAAGCATTCGTTATCTACATCACAATGGTAAAGTGTTTTCATTGGTTGGCATCGAAGATGATAACGATATTAAGTGCATGCTGACACTCTCCAGAATTGAAACAAATGGGATTTGTCTATATATCAACATAACATCATTTGGTTCTGGCCTTGGTATTGGAGAACAACGAAGGTACTCCATTTGACATTATTTTCTTAAGCAACACATTCATTTCTGTGTAATACATTATTAATTTAGTATCATGTACCTTTTGAAGGTCGCATGGGTTGAATATGCGTATGCTGCGAGATGGTAAATGTGATGTTCAAGCTAGCAGTCGTGATGCAAATCAGAAGGCTCCATCAGAGAAAGACACAAGATGTTTTACTGTAAACCTCCGTGAAGATGACGACATGCACTTCTCCTCAAACCCGAACTTTGCGACCGATGAATTGGCCCAGGAGAGTGACATCGTCTTCGCAAGTACCTTGATGCAGTGGAGAGTGATGCTGATGCAGAAGCCATCAACGTAGAAGACGATCAGCCCACAAGTAGAACTATTAGCAGTGCCCTCAAAAGAGCGACCATGGGTGCGAAATCATATGTTGCGGTGCCATCAACCCACATGCGTGAAGTTATTTTTGAAGATACCGTGGTTCCAGAGGAGTCTCACCCTGGAAGTAGTATGATGGCGGTGCACTCAATAAAGCGACCGCGAGTGCGAAATCATATGCTGCGGAGCCATCAACCCACGTGCGTGAAGTTATTTTTGAAGATACCGTGGTTCCGGAGGAGTCTGACCCTGGAAGTAGTATTGATGGCGGTGCACTCAATAAAGCGACCGTGAAAACAAAATCATATGTTGGGGAGCCATCAACCCATAGGCGTGAAGTTAATTTTTTGGAAAAAGTTGTATAATCACAAAGTTGTATGGTCATTGCTTTTGTGGAGAAAGTTGTATACTCACAAAGTTGTATAGTCAAGCCTTTTTTGGAGAAAGTTGTATAGTCACAAAGTTGTATGGTCAAACCATTGTTGGAGAAAGTTGTATAGTCACAAAGTTGTATGGTCAAACCATTGTTGGAGAAAGTTGTATAGTCACAAAGTTGTATGGTCAAACCTTTTTTTATGTTGGCGATGTAAGCAAGTAAAAGAGCACAAATGTTGGTTATTTGATTGTATGAATTCATGTGCGTGTTTTATCCATTCAATGGAAGTAGATTGTAATGTACAGGATGTTCTCTTTATATGTCTAACCATGTAAACAATACAATCTCTATAATAAATGAACGACGTTAGTTAGATGAAGTTGTTGGATATTACAGAATGGAATGACGCTAGCGTTGTTATTCTCAATTCACTTGAACGACGCTAGCGTCGTTCTGTGTTTTTTTAATTTACAGTTAGACGACGCTAGCGTTTTTCAGTTAGACAACGCTAGCACTTTGATCACCTGCAACAACTGTAGGGGGCCTGTTAGAGTCTTCAAAAGGGTAATTTTCAAAGAATCGCGTTTTTCTTCACCCTCGTCCTCTTCCTTACTCTCGTCTTCACCTTTTAATAACCTTGTAGCCCTTCCAAGCATTCTGTATAGGCTTGCAAGGTAGGCTGGACCCCATGCATAGGGCTTGAATTCCTTAAACAACTCCAGATGCCAAGCTGGTCCTCTGGCCCTGGAAGAATTGGCAAAGATTTGTCCAGAAACTAGAAAGAACAAATATGCTCTCGTCTTGTGAACCTCGCTCCTCTTCTTAGAGGGCTTGAAGTTGTCTTCTAGCCACTTGAATTTAATTGTAATGCCAATTGTGTCTTTCCCAGGCCGTGGAGCAATTCCAAGTAACTCTTTGCACACTTCAGGGACAAGTGATTTGGGGAAAGTCCTACCTGAAATTGGTATACCGTCGATCGGGAGCCCATATATATGTGTAACATCCTCCAAATTCACCGTGGCTTCACCGGTAGGCAAATGGAACGTGTTGGTCTCGGGCCTCCATCGTTCAACCAAGCCACTGATGAGGGCTTGGTCTATTCTCATATAATCAATCTTTGAAAGGTGTGCTAGACCAACATCCCTAATAATCTCCCTTTGCCTGTCAGTTAGAACTCATATGTCTTTATCCGAGTTCGTATTAATACATCGATATGACCTTGGCTCCACCCCATTTAATATGGATTTCGACACGTGAGAGTCTTGCCCATATAGCAATTTATCGTCGTGCTTCAGCTTCGTTCCTTGGGCCATTTGTTCAGTTTTGGCAGATAGAGACACAAGCACATATTGTGAGTAGCATGTAGTGAAGGGAACCCTTAAGATATTTCAATCATAACAATAACAATAAAATCTCAGCAAATATTTAGCATTAAAAAAAACGAGGCCAATGATTGTGAATAGCATCATAGGCAAACAAGTGGATATGATATGCTCTTTCTAAAACAAGTGGATAGGTTCAGACCACTATTGCAACACATATAGCCCCAAGAAGCACCAATTTGAACCAACAAAGTCATCCATTGAGGGTCATTTAAAATGGGCATCTGGAAAAAAAAAATTACTATCCATTTTGCAGGTCCTTGAATAAAACGATCATTTCGATCATGTGACTGATGAATTTTGGCTACAAAATCCAATAGTGGGCGGGGCTCCTCCTACCCAAAGGTCAACATCATGGTAAGTGAGCCCATGTGATTGTTTTAAACAACGAAGAGAATTATTACTTACATTTGTTTGTAAATGAGTATGAACTCTGAACTCACCCACGTCCAGCCCAGATCTGGGTCCATTTTAGCAGCCCTGAATGTAAATATGGGCTCACAGTGCCATCATGAATCCATGTTTATGGTAACAAAAACCCTTAATAATCCAGATCCGGGCCTACACCCAAATCCTGTTGGAGACCTGTTAGGCCCTTTTCTATTACAATTACAATGTTATTGATCAAAACAGAATATCCACACACACACACGCACAACATTTGTATATTATTACAATGTTATACATTGCATATGGCATATAAAAATGAGAAATTTTTAAAAAAAATTCTCAGAATCTTTAGGATGAGTTTAAGTCTTCCTAAAGTTCAAACTTCTAATCATACTAAGCGGACTTGGATCCAGGTTCTCAAGTCCATGTTAGACCAGACTCAACTTGACCCATTGAAAGCTTTAAACCGTCAGATCAAAGATTAACCAACTCAGAAAACACTGAGTTAATCATTGTAACTTCCTTTTATTCATCAAAACCAATTCAGAACACCTTTATGGCCATGTCCACAACTATGAAAGAACATGTCCTATCTATCAGGTATGCATGACTACATGAAACCACCATTTGGTTTTCTGTTGCTCATTGTCCATAATGAAGGGAAAAACAAAAATGGGAAGGGACCTAAGAAGAAATGCAACACAAATTAAAACAAACTAAACATCAAAAGAAATGGAATTGAGAAAAACTCTTTCCCTTACAAGACGGTCCACCAACTCATTAGCTTCTCTTACAACCGATGAAATAAAGTGGCTAAATTAATGTATACTATTTGTTTGCAAGGGAGCAAAAAAACAGGAAACAGTGGCCCCATGGGGCACAAAGTAACTCATAAAGACACCTAAATAGACCTTAGAGCAGAAGCCTTTTCAATGGCAAAGAGAACCCTCAACAAGAAATCCAAATTTTATGCATCCAAAACTTGTCTGCGTTCCCCTTTGCTCCTCTTGAATATGATTGAATGATAACTCCAAATTACAAATTCTTCTGGCCCATTTCCCCTCTAGTATCTGCCAACCTCCATAGGGCTTGAGATATGAGAAGCATCCTCTATACAAGATAAAGTACAATGGAATTGCCCTTCTCAATAAGTTTGTTTTAGTCCTTGATGCCTTGGCCCTTTTGGCACCAATTAGCAAAGCCATCAAGTTGGCTATTTGTAAACAACAGATTCTTTCCAGCCTGAATAGTTACACTTGTTCCTAACCACATCTCAAATGATAATGTTGGGCCATTGTTTGCCACGATCATTTTTGGAATCCACAAGAATATCGTTATATCTGTTGTAGCTTTTTAAATTTAAAAGTTCTTAAAACAGCAGCATCTCTGAAATCACTAAAGTGTGTCCCAAACATCAACATTTTCTGTAGAAAGAAACTTGAATTTGAACATCAATTTCTTGTAATTAGAAACCTCAACTTTTCTCATCAGAAAGAAAACGGCTAAAACGAAATCCTATTCATTTGCATCATTTTGTAGTATGACCATCTAAGGTAGGTTAGGACTAATGTTGGTTGGGTTTGATTGCAGCAACATCAAGCTAGCGCATGGACCCTAATGCTCCCACTCCAAGTAATAAAAAACACCAAATTTGCATTCAACAAGGTAAAACTTAGTTGCCAAGAGCTTTGCTAAAAATGTCAATAAGTTAGAGGTAAGAAATTCAGTAAGCTGTTTGGAGAAACCCAGATTGGAATTTTTTTTCACAAAAAAATTGACAATTAAGTTTGATATGTTTGAAAAAAAATTTATTTTTCACAAATGCTACAGGCATTTTGTCTCTCTCTTGTTCTGACACTAGTTGGGGACCTAGGGTGATCATCTCTGGAATTTTTTGTATTGAGATTGGAGGTGTAGGAAGGACAAAGGAAGCAAGATTGGTGTTAAGCTTGAAAAGGATAATACTTTACTATGGCCCAGTCAGTTTGAACATCTTCTGCATTGCAAGATTGGTGTTAAGTTTGAACCCCTTCTCCCATCCAATACCTTCAAGGTTCAAACGGTTGGCAAAAACAAGACCAGATGTTGGTCAGTTGGATTAAATCTACTCTCACTGAACATGCTTTGACTCAGGTCTTTAGATTAAAAACTACATTGTTCCTCACTATTCTATCTAGATAAACCCAACTCAAAAACCCTAATTCCTTGTAAGGAATTGGTATCAAAACCATTGCCAAATCGAAGTTCTTCGAACGACATGAGTAGATAAATATTTCACACCAAAAATGCAATAATGAAGAGGTGGAAAGATCATACATCAAAGAGAAGAAGAAAGATGACAGACAATAATAGAACAGCCGCGAAGAAATTGCACGTTTGGTGATGTTCTCCCATTTCCGGATTTTATTCAATCACCAAACAAGCATTGCGAAATGGAAATCCCAAGTCCCAAAACATGTGAAACGCAAACAGAAACCATTGTGGATGTTTTGTTCTTTGATAAAAAAACCCCAAACAAACATTGTGTTTGAAATGCTACACAAAATGTGCAAACGGTATCAACGTCCCATACCTTAGAGGTGACATGCGATATCGGAGCAAAGTTGATCCAAAGTAGGGAAGGAAGAATGCAAAAGGAACAGTGGCGTCGACGTACTGGTGTAGAGCGAGGGGGGGCGGGGGGTGAAATGAGAAAACGAAAGGACAGGAGGGCTTTATGAAAATGTCGAAGAGAGACGGTAGCGTCGCTAATTGAAGCACCGAGTGACGCTAGCATCGCTTGTTTGAAATTGGAAAAAAAAAAAAACCAAACAGGGTCTGACGGACCCCGTTTGTGTGGTGCTATTTGCAAGGCACTGATACGGGTGACGGACAAATAGTGGGTATTTTTCGGTAAAATCCTCTTTTTTAAAAGTAGAAGATTTTAAAAAAAAAGCCATGTTTCTACACCCAAAAACATATATATGAGTAGATCTAGCATGAAAGTGTGTAAATCTAAAATCTAAGTGAAGAACACAACACAAGTGACAAACCCAATGATCTTTTCATTCATTTCTATGCTTTAACTAAAAATAAAAAATAAAAAACACATAATAAGGGACTTAAGAGTTGATTTTCTCTTACCAAATAAAATGTTTTCTTCAAGAAATAGTGTTGGAATTTGGAAATATGCAAGAGGAATAGCTATAGAGATGTGGCTGCTCTAAGGAGATGAGGGGAGAGGAGAAGAAGATGAGGGAATAGGGAAAAAGTAAAAAAACAATTAGGGTTTTTGACCCATACCCCATCTCGGTCGATACTTTGAGGTAAAACCAATATTTTGGTTATCTCGTCCGAGATGAACCAAGACGAACCGATATTTTGGGGATTTTTTGGCTTACAATGCCGGTATCGTGGAAAAAATTGTATTAGTATAGGGGGGCGATTTTTTTAACCATGCTCCCACTCCATGGATGCAAACATTTATTTTTTTTAATATTTTAATTAACTCAATAGGTTGGACTTAAACAAGTCTTGCCAAGCTTGGTTCATTTGCAATATTCATGTTACTCTCATTGATTCTATGCCTTCATGAGAAATTCATCGTCATCATTATCAACTTGTTAGCCATATTTTAATCGATATATGTAGAGTTTAGAGTTTATGGTTGGTGCTTGGTGGTGGGTTTAGAGTTTATGGTGGCGGGTTTACTCACCATAAACTTAAACCTCTAACAAAAAAAGACTAAACTAACTACTACATGTCTTGACAACTTTTGAAGAGAAGCATATGTTTGACCAGTCAGTCTCAAATAAAACGAGGAGTTAATAGATTAATCTACAACACACCTGCCTAATTAATTGTTAGTTTCCTCATTCATTGGAATGAGGTTAATAAGATTTAATTTGTGTCTATGTCAAAAGTTAACTTTATTAACTGGTAGTGTTTGATGGAGAGCTTATTCAAGTTAGTTTTTAGTCTACAGCCCTTCTTTTATTTTGTGCAATGCCACCTAAGTAATTCATAAGTAATATTACAAGTTACCCTTCATGCAATTGACTTCATCTATGTTAAATAGGTGTTAATTTAGACAACTGGTAGACTTCTTTTATAATCATCCATTTAATACTCATAATATGCTGGCTCACTTTTCATCATATGTGGCCTACTTTCAAATATTCTTACCATTTAGATCTTAAATTATCCGACAAAAACAAAACACAAAAAAAAAAAAAAAGGTAAAAAAAGGGAAGAACTTAGAAAATGAACGCAATTCTTTTGTGGCACCATCTGCAATAAGTTCCACCATCTTTAAACCTTTTAATCACTTGATACACAGGCCATGGATCATTTTCATCCTATGGGGTGTTCCAAAGCATTCCAAACACACGAAGGTATAATTATTTGATCACGAAAGATATTGCTTTATAGGTTTTAATTCAATATGTTGATACTAGATGACAAACCTGAGGACTCATAGGCTTACCTGACAGAATTTCTTGTGGAAATGCTATTAACAAAAAACTATCGTCTTAGTAAAATTACTTCTTTATGGTGTTGTGATCAAATTAATACTCTCTTTCATTCTTATAGTTCGGTGATTTCTTTTTCTGCTTTCTAACATTGATCTCATATTCACTGCGGGTGGCGTACGGAATTTCTTAACGAAATGTGTGTTGATGTGAGAGAGTTCAAGAGATTCTGAAATGATGATGTAATATTCTGGGTTTCGAGAACTTCAGTCGTTCAACCCTTTTTTGTATTGAATATGACCTAGGCTCACTTGAGAATTTTGTATATCAACTAGCAACACCCCAGGCTCACTTGATATGGAGATATTGTAATTCTAGTGAATTATATTAGTTGAATGTGATTGGAAACTTGGCGTCTTTGTGTGTGTCAACATTAAATTCAAGAAGAAAATGCGGATCTACTAACACATTAATGCTCTAGTTGGATCTCATTTGTGCATGTTAATATATATCAATTCATCAACAAATTGATAATGGATTTTGGTAGGGTGTTGATTGATTGTCACTAATCAATTGTTAATGCACGTATATTGATCAATTGATAATGAAAACCTCAGTGTTTCATTCAGACAACATTCTTAAACTGGGTTTCAACCTTAGTATATAATGATTCAAACCATAGTATATGAAGCCTTAACATGAGACTGATACTTCTTTAGACCTTTCTACTAACCTTGGACCTTTTTGTTAAGTCTAGACCATTGCAATCTAATAACACTATTTCTTTATCGAATATAAGAATCTCCTGGCTAATGAAACACTGAAACATCAGTATTTCATTAGGACAAATTTCTCACACTGTATGTCAACCTCAGTATATCATGATTCAAACCATTATATACGATGCCATAATCTGATCCTATAACCACAATATTTATGTCATCCAACCTTAGTACATAGAATTGAAACCAATGAATTTTTTTTTATCAAACCTACGAATGCCATCTAATATATAGATTTTATATCGAATAGATGTGGACTTTGACTAATGACCACACTGAAACCTCAGTATTTTATTCATACAACCTTCTTAACTGGGGTTCAACCTCGGTATATAACGATTCAAACCACAGTATCAATGCCATTAGATCAGATACCTTCGCATGTGCCATCAAATATCCAAGATTTTATATCGAATACAGGGGTCTGCTAATGAAACACTTCAACCTCAGTACTTCTTTCATCTAACCTTAGTACACAGAATTGAAACTTGTAAATTTTCTCTGTCAGACCTTCGCATGTGCCCCAAGGTTTTATATAGAATACATGGGGGTCTCTTGGCTAACGAAACCGTTAAACCTCAGTATTATTTCATCCAACTTTAGTACATACAATTGAAACCTATGAATGTTTTTTGTCAGACCTACGAATGCCATCTAATAAATAGATTTTATATCGAATAGAAGTGGACTTTGCCAAATGACCACACTGAAACCTCAGTATTTTATTCATACAACAATTCTCAAACTGGGTTCAACCTCAGTATATAACGATTCAAACCATAATATCAGTGCCATTAGATCAAACACCTTCGCATGTGCCATCTAATATCCAAGATCTTATATCGAATACAGGGGTGTGCTAAATGAAACACTTCAACCTCAGTGTTTCTTTCATCTAACCTTAGTACACAGAATTGAAACCTGTGAGTTTTCTTTGTCATACCTTCGCATGTGCCATTTAATAAATAGATTTTATATCGAATACATAGGAGGACTAATTACATTGGCAAGTACTCTGGTAAAGCACTACTTACATTGATCAAATTTACAATAATTACATTCATCACATCCAATTTGAAAGATAGTTCCATATATCTGCAAATTGTCTATACAAAAGATTTTCCATGTGAACGCAAAAAAAAAAAAAAAAAATCCATCACAAGGAGCTCAAAATAGCACAGCATGTGCCAAAAATTCAAAATGTGAAGAACCGTCTCCTAAAACTTGGTCCTGCAACGTGAAATATCTTGAATTAATATCAAGCAAAATAAAAGTTTAGCAAGAAAGTATGAACATAAGAAACAATGCTTCTCAAATTGAGATTCATTTACCCATTGAACTATCTTGAACCTAGCTCTTGTATAGAATCTGAAAGATAGTTCCATTCATATACAAAAGATTAAGTAACATATATATGCAAATTATCTATATGAAAGATTGTCCCTGTGAACGCAAAAAAAATCTGTCACAAGGATCTCAAAATAGCACAGCATGTGCCAAAAATCCAAAATGTGAAGAACCGTCTCCTAAAAGTTGGTCCTCCAATAAGAAATACCATGAATTAATTTCAAGCAAAATAAATGTTTACTAAGAAAGTATGAACATAAGAAACAATTATTTTCACACTGAGATTCATTTACCCATTGAACTCGCTTGAAGCTAGCTCTTGTATCAAATCATTTGTGCAATTGTTGTATGAGGTTTTATATCCAGGATTTTATATCTAATATGGCAAAAAAAATCTGTCACAAGGAGCTCAAAATAGCACAGCATGTGCCAAAAATCCAAAATGTGAAGAACTGTCTCCTAAAAGTTGGTCATCCAATAAGAAATATCATGAATTAATTTCAAGCAAAATAAATGTTTACTAAGAAAGTATGAACATAAGAAACAATGATTCTCACACTAAGATTCATATACCCATTGAACTCGCTTGAAGCTAGCTCTTGTATCGAATCATTTGTGCAATTGTTGTATGAGGTTTTATATCCAGGATTTTATATCTAATATGGCCGTCGTTTTTCATGATTTTTGAGATAGTGTCTATTCAATATAAAATCCTAGATATTAGATGGCAATGCGAAGGTTTGACAAAGAAAAGTCACATGTTACAATTCTGATGCAGAACGGGCTACCACTCCACCACTGGTCCCACCCAATATAGTTTTAAGGACATTTATTTTTAGTAGCTTTCTAATTTTATTGTAATTAGGATTAGCATTCTGATTTATTTGATTTCCTAGTTTAATTAGGATAGTTTTTATTATTAGATTAGATTGTTTGAGGCCATAAGTTTACTTTGCCTATTTATATTGCATGGTAGAGATGATAATCTCATATTTGGAATTAAGTAAAATTGGGATTTTCCCTTGGAGAGGTTTTCCTCGTGTTAGAAATCTCTTCAGAGAAAATTTGAGGTGTCTTTTGACATGTGCTTTGGCATCTACGTACGCAAACGTTAACCCTAAGGCCTGCATCAAATTCCGTGTATGAAGGTTGGATGAAAGAAATACCGAGGTTTTAGTGTTTCATTCCCCCTTACTCGATATAAAATTTTGGTTATTAGATGTCACATGCGAAGGTCTAACAATGAAAATGCACAGGTTTTAATTATGTGTACTAAGGTTAGATGAAAGAAATTCCGAGGTTTTATTGTTTCATTAGCCATATGAACTCTGTATTCGATATAAAATCTTGGATATTAGATGGTACATGATAAGGTCTGACAACAAAAATTCACAGGTTCCAATTTTGTGTACTAAGGCAGAATGAAAGAAATTATGTGGTTACAGTCTCATCTTCGTATACTATAGTTTGAATCATGATATATTGAGGTTGACATACAAAAGACCTTCAAATGTGCTATAACAAAAGACCCTCTATTTTAATTAAGTTTCATTCCTTTGAACTTTCTTATTCTTAACATTGCCAATTATGGGAAGAAAAAACAAAGAGAGTAGCTTTACTAGGTTTTATATTTTAATGACAACATGAAGATTAACACCAGAAAAGGGTTAAGAGATATGCCAACATAGACATCTTACGGATCTTGAGAGCATCTCTTTCTCTTTCTCTGTCTCTACGGCGACGATGGCGGCAACTTAAAAATGATGATGAAGAAGATTGGAAGGAAGAAGAAAACGAGGGAACCACGAGACGTGTTATACAAGCATTGAAATACACATAAAGAAAACCATGAGACGTGTTATACAAGCATTGAAATACACATAAAGAAAACGAGAGATAAAGAAAACGAGAGAGAGAGAGAGAGAGAGAGAGAGAGGAATCTATAAAACCCAAGAAGCCACGCTGGGATTTCTAGCAAAAAATGAGTTGCAAGGTTCTCAGGAGATGAACGGAGGAGAGGGCTTTTTGTTTCTGAACGAAGGAGAAAAACACGGGCTTTTGTTTATGACAATTATTTCTATTTGTAAGAAAGCCCTTATGTTTTTCTTTTATTTATTGTAGGGGATGAGTTGTCAGCTGAGTTGGCATCCTCCTCCACGTGTCGCCCCCCTCATTCGGCCAAATAAGGGATTCAGACTTGCAAATGTTTATGTTCGAACGATAAAAGATAAAGCTGCGGATTAAGTGGGTAGAGAGAAAAAGGCGCAAAAGAGTAAAACCTTTTTATCATCTCTCTCACGAGTACTCTTTACATGATATGAAAAGGAGTTAAACATAAAATCCCATGTTTGCAACCATCAAAGATCTTTTTTGAATCAATCTAATAATACCATAAATAATAAATAAGAAATGTTGAATGAATTATATATTCTTTGAATGCACCATTGACCTTTTGTCTTTCTTCTTCTCCGAGGTCGATATAGAGAAACTATGATCTGTTTATAAACCCAAAATCCTAAACCCCTCTTCTATGAAGAAGAGAAACTCTCTCTAATATATTGTTTGACTTTATCTTGGTTGACTTAAATAAAACCAATTAAATAACAAAAGATATGGTAAGAAACTTTCTCTAATATTTATGTCTATTGTTTGACTTTATCTTGGTTGACTTAAATAAAACCAATTAAATAACACAAGATATGGGATAACTTATCTTCTTATTGTGGTCATGTGAACCAGGCAGGCCCACATTATGTGAACCTAGGGTGGTCACCCTAGGTTTGATCTAAAAATGCTTAAAGGTAGCCCATACCCCCATTCCAGTAAAGTCATCACCCCACCCAAAGTCTTGAACTCCTAACTGAAAAACCTTGAAACCCTCCGCTCAAAGTCTGGCTTCTATACAATATCATGGCATAAAGGTCCTCTCTTTTCTCTCTCGGTCTCTTCTTTCTTCTATAATTTGCTCGTTCCTCTTCACCTCTGGATTCACCAACACCTTTACTCTGATATATATATATATATATAGAGGGAGGGGCTCCCCTGAGCTGCAGCTTAGGGGAGCATAAGCTGGGGTGTGTGGGACCACGTGTGACAGAAATGGCTAGAAAATTTTCAAGGCCCACCCATTTTTCACATTTCCCCTTTTCTAACCTAATAGAGACCTCTCTCCCTCTATCAACTTCTCCCCTCTCTCGCCTCTTTCCTTTCACTTCAGGCCCCAGCCCTCTCAACGCTCTTCCTCTCCGACCTTCCCTCCGTCTCTCTCTATCATCTCTCCCTGATCTCCATCATCTTCTTTATTTGTCGAGGTGGAAAAGGTGATTAGACCAAGGCCCCTCTTCCACATCTTCCCCATGGATCGCACAGATCCCCGCCATCTATCAGCAACTTTCTTTCTATCCCACTCTCATGCATGCTCTCTTCTATCTTCTCCTATGTCAATCTAGGGTTTTCGTTTTTCTTCTCTTAATGCTGCTTCTTTTTTTTTTTTTTATGCTTCTTTCAGGTGAACCATTTGAGGGAGCCAAAAAGAATCAAGGTTATTATGTTCCTCTCTTTCATCTTTCTTTCCCATTCTCAGCTTCTTTTCCATCCTTCATTATAAGCCCTCTTTGCAGGTATTTCTCTAAAAAGAAGAATGAAACCTTTTTTTTTCTTAATGCCGCCATCTCAATTGAGATCCTCTTTGCCGGAAGTTTTCCTGGTTAATTTCTTTTCAAGAGGACAAAATTTTCTGTTTTATTTTATTTTTTTTCTATTTTTCGTTTGCAGGCTTAGACAACAAAGAATCCTCAGAGTCAGATGACGACAAACATATTGGAGAGCATCTGTGGTGATGGAATTCACTCTAGGCATTTGGAACACTTCTTATTGCCCTTTTTATTTCAGATGATGTAATGTTCAAAGAAATGTAATCATCCTAATGATGCAATGGATTTCATGGCAATGTAATTTTAATGATGGAATGAATTCTGGATTTAAATATAAATGGAGATGTTATGAAATGATAAGAGTTTATATTGGTTGAGAAGTTTTGAATTTGGAATATTTTGTGACAATGGTTATCTTCTGTTGAGACGTTTGTGAATTCCCACTTGGTGACCATTGAATCTTGGAAACGTTCAACATCAACTATTTAACCTTATTCATCTAACATCCAAGCTGCATTAAACAAAAATTTTTTTATCATTCATTGCCATCTTCAAGCTCTAAAAGACTTCTTCCATTCTTTATTTTTCAAGTTCGAACCCTTTATTGGCATATTGAAGCAACCCATAGTCATTCACAACACATCAAATGAAGCGCACAGTAAGTTTTATTAACAATTTGATAAGTTTTATTAACAATCTGATAAAGAAGAGTGTCAAATAATACAATGGCAAGTCAACCAATAAAGGGTAATGACCCAAGATTAAACAAAAAATCGTCAATTCATCATCCACAGTGTCTTCGTCTTCTAAGTTGGACTCTCCACTGAATCAACTCAAAAAGCTCCAAGGCACACTTCAAGTTGGCATCCAAACCCTCCTTCTCAAAATCCTCCAAGGCACCCTGCGAGTCGAATTCCTCTTCGAGCTCTCAGAGAAAAAGGAAAAACAGAGAGAAAAGAAAAACCAACACAAACAATCAGAAAATGAAAATCCATCTTATTACATGAAAATCACATCACAAAATATGAGATTAAGATGGGAGATCTTAACATCAACCCACATTCAAATGATAGTACATGAAACTATCAGTTGCAAACTGTTTATGAGTTGTTATTAGAAGCATCATGTATGAAATAGTTACTTCAAAACAAAAGGTAAAAAGTTTATGGCAGTGAAGTTGCAAGTTCTCAAAATAAAAGATGGCAATGAACGATAAAAAAAAAGAGCATGTGTGCTCGTTTTCATCCACACCTTCCCCTGTATTTGAACGCCAACAGAGACAATGTATCCAAGACGGTTGAATGTAGCATAAGGAGGAATGAATCTACCAAGCAACAACATGAGGTGAAGGGCGAAGGACAACAACATAGGCTAATCACCCATTAAAAAATAAATCTCAGAAGATAACTAAACAAATCAAACCCAAAAAATCAAAGGAAACACAACAAATTTAAGATAATAAAATTAAAAAACCCAAATTGAAGACCATCGCAAACACCCATTAAAACTCAAATCCAGATCTCCAAAATGAATGAAAACAAAACAGAGAAACAGAGGAAGCCCAGATCATAAAAGATAAAAAGAAAACCTAAAACCAGAATTACAAAAGGATATGTAGAATCACACAAAACATAGAAAATTTCCAGGTGTGCGAGAGAGAGTTGATTTCTCTGAAATGGGAAAAACACCAAATCCATGTGGGGTGTGTGTATATTTAAAAGAAAGGAAAATAATTCAGATAAAACCCCATTAACATTTCACATGAAAAGAGAAGTCAGTTCTCCTTTGATTAATTGTCAATAAGACAATGAAGATGGAGGGCATGAAACGATTGCCAAGGCGTCGATTTGGGCTTTTCCCTGTCGACTGATCTTTCTTTTTCGGCGAAGGAGAAAGACAAAGAGGAATAGCGCTGAGAAGGCTGGGGCCTGGAACGAAAGGAGAGAGAGGTCTCCATTAGGTTAGAAAGGGGGAAATGTGAAAAATGGGCGGGCCTTGAAAATTTTCTAGTCGTTTCTATCACACGTGGTTCCCACACGCCCCAGCTTATGCTCCCCTAAGCTGCAGCTTAGGGGAGCCCCTCCCTTTTTTATAAGTTTCAAGATGAACTATTCATGACTATGTCAATCGTTCCAGTACTTATGACCGAAGATGATGTCAGGTGTGTCTTTACCGTGAAAGATTTGACGGATGAAAATGAAAGCGAAAGAGATGTTTTGTGGAAGAAAGAGGAGAAGCTTGCTTTTTGTTCATGCAAAAAGTTTGAGTTCGAAGGAATCCCATGTCGTCATATATTGTCTGTCATGAGGCAATTTTGTATCAGATATTTGCCCGAGCATTATATTTTGAGGCGATGGACAAAGAAGGCTAGAGTTGGAACATTTGTTGATAAAGATGGAGTTGAGATAGGATCTCATTGTTCCGACTCGTTTATGGCGAGACATAATCATCTATCTTGTATTTTCAATGCATTAATTGAAGAAGCCAGCTCATCGAAAGAATGCTATGATGTCTTGGTTAGTAAGCATGCGGAGTTGCAATTGAGCATAAGACAAGTCAAATCAAATCATGCATCAGAAAGAAGTGTGCGCAGTGAGCAAGAAATTATAGGCAGCAATGTGGTCGAATATCATGATCCACCACATGTTACTCCAAAAGGACGCGCAAAGAGGCTAAAATCATTGAAAGAGAAAGCAACAAAGGGACGTCTTTGTCGCGGTTGCAACAAACGTGGGGTATCACATGACAAGAGAAATTACCCGGTGTTACTTAATAGGTAAACAATAACAAATCCCTTGCTATTATCCTATATGTTTCATTATGACATAGTACTTATAACTTATGATTTCAGATTAAGAGTTGAAGACGAATACAATGATTCAAATCTGCATCTCGACAGTAGCGAGACTTCGGAAGACTTTGATGCAGACATTCAGTGCACTGAGGTGGTATTTCATTTTGACTATTGAATTACTCTTAATCTTGCACATTTTCATATTTGCGCTTTAAAAATATTTTTCTTATCTACAGGGCCAGCATATGATGTAGTGGTAGTTGGAGATGGAAGTGTATCTTGCTATTTTGGATGTTGTGTCATACCCAATTCAGGTAGTAGTTGCCTTTGCTAGTGTTGAGAATTTCTTTGCTATTGTTTTAAACTGATTATTTAATATCTTCGATGATCATAAACCTGTAGATTCCATGGAATGCGACCATTTTGGAGATTTTCTTTGAGGGTTCGAGGGTTCGAGGGTAAACGAGGAGATTTTCTTTATGTTTCATGTTGTAACTTTGCACTTCAGGAAAAATGGACTTTTGTTTGTGTTTTTGTTGGGATCGTATAGTGTTAATGTTTGGTTTGGTTGACTCTTATCGACGGTGAGTGTCAAATAATTTTTTTTATAATGTTGATGATGGATGCAATTTAATGGTTATGATTAATGGTAGCTCAGCTGTTTAGAAGTTTCATTTTAATGTTGGATTGTGTTGATGCAATTGTTAAATTCATTTTTGAGTACCTATATTATGTCATTTTTTTTCTCTGATGTTGGAGAATGTAGGATCATGAAAGCCTGAGAAGGTGGAAAGAGCAGCTTATCGGAAGTGTGGATTTGGATTCTGTTGGAGGAATCTATTAGCTTTCCTCTTAATATACTTTGTTTTTGAGTTTTTACTATTTCAAATGAATGAAATATAACAGTAAGAGCCTCAGTATCTCAAGGGCTGTGTCTTTGGTATGATTTCATAGATGTTTACATTGGATTCTATGGAGCTTGAAATGCTCTTTTTCCCCCTTCATCTCTTATAATTCATCAGCTGAAGTATTTCATTTTCTGTGCTGATTTTAGGGTTCAAGGTGACTGATCACAATGGGAACAAACTCAAAGATCAAGGGATAATCAACTTCATAAAAAACGCGATTGCAAAGTTTCATATCATTTTTTTTTTCTTTTTCCAGTCTCTTTGACTTGTTTATTGTTTGATCAATGCCTTTTCTTCTGATTTAAAAAGGGGATTCAGTTTTCTGAAAGAATTAGTTGGGCTTCCGTATTTGGTTAATGAACATGGGGTCAATGTTTGATCAATGCCTTTTCTTTTGATTTAAAAAGGGGATTCAGTTTTCTGAAAGAATTCAGTTTTTTTTTTTTTTAAAGATGCATTCCTCTTGTTTTGGTTAAGTTGATCTTTTGTTAATGCTATGAGAGGTTCTTTCAATTGGTTTTTGGGGTTTTCTTTTCCTTTTCTTCCTTATTTTTTTTTAGTGGTGATTTTTTTATGGTTTTGATGACTTTGTAAAATGGACTTGGATTTTTCCTTTTCTTTTTGTTAGATTGTGTGGGGGTTCTGATGCTGTACTCCATTAGGAAATGTTTCTGTTTTATTGTTTCTGTTATATGGATGTTGAATCTTTTTTCCCCTTTCTGGCCCTAGACCTACAGGTGAAGAAACATGGATAAATTTC
Organism: Umbellularia californica; assembly: GCA_028538565.1. Classification (NCBI taxonomy): domain Eukaryota; kingdom Viridiplantae; phylum Streptophyta; class Magnoliopsida; order Laurales; family Lauraceae; genus Umbellularia; species Umbellularia californica. Next base: position 59,813,636 of record JAPQWN010000007.1, read on the forward strand.
TAGCTGTGTCCATGTAGAAAAGGTAAAATAATAGTGAAACTGAAAACAAGATTTGTATGTTTGTTTTGTCATCATCCCTACTTAATATACCTCTTTCTAAGAATGTGATTAACCTGTCTTTTATAATCTGTGGTTCATTTATATTCAATTCATTTGATGAATTGTGTTCATCTGACTTGGGTTGCAGGAGAGAGTTCTGAGGTGTTATGAACTGATTCAGGAGATGGGGTTGATCAGTAGTAGGCCTTTTAAAAGTGCTAGTGGATCAGTCTCATACAAGCTGGATGCTGCTGCATTGGGTTTGAGCTACAAAAGCGATGAAATAACAGTTAGGCCATGTACAAATTCTCATGCAAGCCCAAAAGCAATTCCCAAGAGAAGGAAATTGAACAGACCATCTGAAATGGACCTCAAGTCATGATCATGTTGCAAAGATGGGGTCTTCTTTTTTATCATTTACTTACAAAACTGTTGCTTGTGGCAGAACTTTGTATCTCGGTTTATAAAACTTGTTCATTTTTTTTATCCTAAGTTTACAGTCTCATGAAATGTGAATGATAAATAGATACTTGATATTTCTGATAAATGATTTATAAGAAACGATCAGGATCACTTGGTTCCAATAGCAATAATGTCTGCATCCCATCAATGGTTGTGAAAGAGTTCCTTTTACAGATAATTCCTCTTACAAATTCAATGCCCACAAGGAAGATATCCATTGGAGGAAGGAAAAGTTGGGAGTGTCCCTTTCTGTGAGGTCATTACAGTTGGGGTTGATAAATGTGTGATAGTGTTGTGGGGCATTGGTGGTAGATATGGTGAGCAGTGCCAAAGTCATTGGGACCCTTTTGTATCATTCACGCTTTTGTTCTTATAAAGCTAGGACAAGGAGTTCAATAGAAATAGAAATTAAGATGCTACATGGGAGAGGACCATGATGGTGGATGACCATACACATGCAAATAGGGCAAAGATCTGGGCAGAAGCATTGAATCCAATGTATCAAATCACACTGAACCAAGTGTGACAGGAGACATCACTTTCCTAGAGTGCGTTGTGTTTCTTGCGTGGCACACATATTTACTAAAGAGGGGGCATGTGTATTTTGCAAATGGTCTGAACCAGGGCCTAACTTTCAGGCCCATTGTTTGACATGGTCTGAAGATTAGGCCTGATCACTAAACAGGCTTCTGGGTTTAGACAATCTTTGACCTGGCCAACTTGGCCTATGAACACCCTTGTCTTCTTTTTTTTTTCTTATCAGTTTTGGCGTTTCCATGCCAGGTGGGGACATGCACCAACTTCACCACTGCAAATGTTTGTCTCATGTCCCAGCCTCTCTCCCCAAACTCGTTCAAAAGAACCCACCACCCCAAATCAATAAAGAATCAGGAATTCAGGAAATGGAGAGAACTTCTTTCTTTCTCCCAACTATTGTTGCATTCCTTGTTCTTGTTTTCAAGAATCAAAGCTACCCAACTGAGCAACAAGTCAAGGACAGAGTGAATGGCCTTCCAGGGCAGCGCTCTTTCAATGTGAGCTTTGTGCATTACTCTGGGTATGTGACAGTGAACAAGGAGTCAGGGAGAGCTGTTTTTTACTGGTTCTTTGAAGCTGCATATCAGAAAAGGGTTGAATTCAGTAACCTAAAGAATCTGCATATATGAAAAATGCCCCTGTCCAACGAATTTGTTGTTTTACATGCAACTGTATCCACATTCTTCATGAGCTTAGCCTGATTACCATACTAATCACAGTAGAAATCAATTAAAAGAGGATCATTCTACAAGCAGGTCTCACATGGACATCTTCACTGAAGTGGAAAATCATTGTCTGGGACATTTAAGTAACTACAAAAAGGCTATTATCCGAAGTAAAAAAAAGACCCAATTAGCTCAGGCTTCCCAAAATAGAACAATGTCTACATCCCATAAGACAAATAGGCATGCCTATCCTTCTGTCCATGCCACATGTACGCAACAAAGAGGAGAAGAATCGCAATCGAAAATGCAAGGCCTTTTTTGCTTCGAGTTCCTTTCTTGTGAGTTTCCATGCTTCCATTTAGACGTCGTATTTCTAGGCACAACTCATTGATTGAGTCTTTCATTTCTTCCATTTTCACTTCAAGTTGGCCTTGACTTAAAGTTAGCATTGGTAAACATTATGGAGCAATTTCATCCATCCAAATAAAATTTCCACAACCTCTTCCTCCCTGCAATCAAAGTCGTAATGATATAATGAATGTTGGAGAAAAAAATAAAAAGATTAATTAATGAAGTTAGAATGTTTTGAATATTGAAGAAAAATATCAATAAATGAATTTGGAAAAATAGATGCTTACATGTAAATTTGGACATTTCCAAAATTTACGGCCAGGGTTGGCAGTAGTACGAGACATCTTTAAAATCATATATCTGTATCCACATGAGCATTTTGAAGCCCATTCTAAGCTTCGGAATGTTGACAAAGATGACTTGCCTAATCATTCTTGACCTGAGATCTCAGACAAAGTAGATGAATTCAAGTTTAATTACAAATGCTCAACATTTATTTAAAAAATAGTTAATCTCATATCACATACTTAAAGATGACATAGCTCAGCCTGAGGATGAGGACTTATACTTATTTGCCTTTGATAAGTAACTCTGCAAAATCTAAGTTCCCAATCTTAATAAGCTTTTATAATATTTAAGTACTAACTTGATAATTTACCCATCTGCAAAAATCCACAGCAATTCACTGAAGAATCTATCTAGGCCTGGATGTGAAATGATATAGAACTTGTTCATGAGCATGATCTTAATAAAGAAAAATCTGCAAGTGATAAACAATCTTGATCTTGGACTTGAGTAATAGATTATAAACTTATGCTTGAGGAAGATGATGAGGTATGCATAAAAACACACTTGATGCCTGACCTTCAGTGAGTTCAGCTTGTTTTAGTGTATGATAGATTAAAAAATGAATCACAGATGACAGTGTTTTTAAAAAAAAGCTAGACCAGAACCTGACTAGTAACCGTTTGGCAGAACCCATAGTTCGACCCATTTTCAGAAGGGCCATCCCCACCTATGTTGAACTGCTAGTGGATTTGAATTGGGGTTTGATTATCAGCCCCAAGCTGGACTTTAATCTAAAACTGTCCTCCTGAACTTTTCTTTTTGCTAGAAAGTCCGACCTGAAATATTAGAGTATTGGTTGGGTGGGTTAGAGGACAGGGTAAATCCAAACTAACACCGACTCACACTCACTTTGCCCCTATCCAAACTGTACCATGTTACCGAGCAGGTCCACAGTCAGTCTTAGTTGCTTCTTCAAGTATTCCAAAGTCCAAAATTTAACAAATTGTAGCAGTATATTAGAGTATTTTATTCTGGTTATAGTAATTATCATCATAAGGTGAAAAGGGCTTTTAATGGGATAATTAGGTCTAAGGACATGATGAAGAATATAATTGTTTTCTTGAATGACATTTGAACGGTGGGGGGTTTTTAGTGTTGGGTTTGGAGGTTAGTGAATCCTAAAGGAGGTCACCTATAAAAGAATACGCGCAAATGAGAAAGTACGTTGGACCTTTTTTCTTCCAGTACTTGAGAGAACTTGAGCAACATTAAACGTAAGTCTGTTACACACTCGGGTTCCTGTATTTTGGAATATAGAAATGTTCCTCATGGTTGCAACAACAAGCTCATTTCAAATGTTCTAGGGGCTCTTGTCAACAAAATAATATGTATTATGGTCTTGAATTGTTCATATAAGTTCAAACCAAAAGGCATGCATTGCTCCCATAAACACACATTTATAAAAGGAAAAAAGGAACTGGTTTAATATAAACCAAAGGAAAAGGAAGAGTAGAAGTGTAATTATGATGTAAAACAAAAGAGAGATGTGTCTAATTCCCATCCAACAGAGTTGGTCTAGATGAAAATAAGATCTACTCTAGGTTCTCATGCAAACAACTTTGATTTAAGCCCAGACATCAATAACCACTTCAAATTCTTGAATCAATATATAAGCAAGCAATGAACATTACAGTTTATGTTGCTCACAAGTTCAGTCAACCAATCTATACCTTCCATCTCAAATACAGATGATCCCATTCATCTAATCAATTTTTTCTTTTACAACGGTAATAATTTTTTAAGTAGGAAGTGTATGAAGACATTTCAACAACACAAATTCTTGTGTCAGAGTTCTCATGATCAATGGAAGTATGACTATTCATGGGATAAAAATTACAACGGTAAATATTTTACTTCAACGCATGGAGTTCAGGCATTAGAAAGAGGTGTGCACTTCAATACATGTAGTGTTCATACATATATACAAGATTCTTCAGGCATTATTCTTGTACAACAGAAGTGTGTACATTTGATGGTGCAACATAGAATTTAAAAATGGTGATTGGTTAAGGATTTAGTTTAGAACTTCTGTATATTCTAGTAATTGTGGGACTTGATCACCTGGTCTTCAGTTATAGGATTATAGTTTAAGGTGTCAAATATTCAAACCACTTGCACTCTGAGGTACATCTGACATTAATTTGTTATTGTTACAGTATAGTGAGGAGCTGTCCATGGTGTTTTCATCATTTTTAATTATCCCCCACTGCTTGCAGGAACACACTGTTCGTTATGTTGTGAAACTGCTGTCACTGCCAATTCCTAAAGATTATTCTGGAAGTGAAAGCCACTTGATAAGTTATGCTCCGATGCTGAACAGTGTTCTTACAGGAATATCATCTGTTGACTCTGTTCAAATTTTTTCATTACGAGGCCTGGTGGGTTCTGTTTCTGCATTCACAGTTATTACATTAAACTTCTTTAATCTATATGTACCATTTGCGATTCAATGAAATATGTCTGTTCGGCAGCTTGAAAAAAAAAAGGCATAGAAGTCCTCACCCATGGTGATCGTGACACTCATCTGATGGGCTTTATCATGAATAGAACATGCCCAAAAATCTCTTCCATCGGAAAATCATAATCGTGAGGTAGCAGGATTTTTTTAAGACATCTTTGATCTAACCCCCATCGGATCAATGGCTTGGATTAAAAAAAATTGTGGGCCACACTTGCAAATAATGAGACAGCAGAATCGACTGAATCCAATCCAACCTCATCCATTGATCCAATCAATCACTTCCTTCTCTCCACTCTCCAGTGTAGGGCAAGAGCAAAACGAGGTTTTTTTTTTTACCCTCCTAAACTTGCCGAAACCCACAAATTTCTTGGAGCTCCCAAAGATTAATGAAATAATGAAAGCAATCAATCCAATCCAAGAATACCATGAAGCGTCATTAGCATGCAAAGCCCCACAAATCACATAACTAAATGGGTTCCAGAAGAAGAAGAAAACAGAGGAACAAAAAAAAAAAAAAAAAAAAAAAAAAAAGAAAGAAAGAAAACAAAGAAGGAAGGAAGAAAAGGCATACCTTAAATAGATGGTCGATGGCTGGAGGCTGGGTACGGGAGGTGTCGCTGCAGAGAGGGTTGCGTCGCCGGAACGTCGCCGCTGGAGAGAAATCGGTCCGCTCACCAGGAGAAAATGGGTTCCAGGGCCGGGTGAAATGGAAAGGGAGAGGAGATGGAGAAATGGGGGAAGGGAAAAATCGCTGGATACGATCTGGAGAGAGGAGAGAGTGCCGGCGTCTGAAATGGAGAAGATCTGGAGCGCGAGGATGACGATCGGGCCTGAAATGGGGAGAGAGGAGAGAGCGCCAGCGTCTGGAATGGGGAACTGGAGAGAGAGAGAGAGTGGAGAGCCAGGCCAAATCGTTCCTCATATGAAGAGCGGGAAATGAAATGTGTTTGGGCGGGCTCCACGAATCTGAGCACTTAAATCACTTAACACCTCTCTCCACCGAATGCCTTTCGCACGTGATGTGCGGACCATATCCTCAGCTTTAGCCGAGGAGAGGCCCTCCCATATATATATATATATATATATATATATATATATATAGGGAAGTGCTCATATGAGAGACTCTTACCAACTTTATGAGAGATGGGTGGGGGTCCTCACTTCCATATCCACTCTAACCAACTTAAATGCCAGGACCCCCAACTTAAATGTGAGGGCCCCCGCCCATCTCTCACCAACTTGGTGAGAGTGTCTCTCACTAGAGCACCTCCCTATATATATATATATATATATATCAATGATGAGATGCTTATGCTCCCCTAAGTTGCAGCCCCTCCAATATATATATATATATATGTGTGTGTGTGTGTGTGTGTGTGTGTGTATGAGTAGGACTCTCCTAAGGCTTAGTTTATCCTAAGCTGGAATAGTACTGGTTCCACAAATTAAACTTGATTATATCAGGTTTTTGCATAATGGAACTGAAAAATCCAGTTCTGACTGGATTTATCTTGATTTTGGAGACGATTATCATCCAAAAAACAGCATAATCAACTTTGATTTTGTGGGACCAGCCCTGTTCCAGCTTAGGAGAGCTGGCCCATATATATATATATATATATATGTATATATATATATGTATATATATATAAGGAACAATGATGAGATTTTTACTTTGAATCAAATAGATATTGGTAAAATGTCTTCAAATCCCCCAAGTCCAATCCAGATGGGAGCCTAAAGGTGAGCCCCACAATGTGGTTGTTTGTGTGTGACATGGATACTCTCTGAGGTCTTTGACCCAACATGACTAATCCCCCCAAGTGGCACCTGCCGCTACACCCACACAAACACAAACCAATAAATTCGGGGTGGTCTTAAACACAAGATGTGGGGAGCATTATTGCTACTTTATAGGGGTCTCAAAAATTAAAATCTTAGTATGTGTACGAAGAGGTAATATAATTAAATGGGGTTTAGGTTTTTTGAGGGCCCACGAAGCACCCGCAAAACCCACACAAATGCAGACAGAAGATTTGAGGTGATCTTGAACACAAGATGTGGGGAGCGAACCCACGCCTTATTAAACCTTATAAGGGGCTTAACTATTAAAATCTTGGTATGTGTAGAAGAGAAAATATAATTGAGTGAGATAATGTAATTTCCAATGAAGTTGGAGATGATGATGATAAGGTCTTAATCCGGATGACCATAGGCATTAATTTCGTTTGCATAAAATAAAAAAAGCAATAGAGGTTGCAATTAGACATAATTTGGGTCAAAGAATAAAACTTGAATAATTAATATTTTATTTTTATTTGAAAATTAGCATCAATGTTTGTGCATTTATATTAATAGTGTAAAACTAGTTTCAAGTTAGAGAACCATAGAAGTCCATACATTCTTTTTCTATTTACATAAAAAATAAAAAAAAAGTAAAAAATAAAATAAAATTAAAAGAGGCATGTGGCACGGCCCAGCACAACATCTGGGCCTAACCCCAGTCGGCCTCAAAGCCAGTTTACGTCACGGTGTGAGGGTCCACTCACTCACTCATTTTACAGATCAGATCATTTTACATCTAAGGATTTACAGTGCTCATTCTTCGTGATAGCTTCATTGGTTTCTACTGAAAGACTTGAAAGACGACACAAATGAGGAATTATAGCTGCATCATCACCATCGTCATAGCTTCATTGGTTTCTACTGTGCTCATTCTTCATTCTCTCCTTCTTCAGGTATGAGATCAATACCCTCTTTCATTCATGCTGGAATTTCAATCTAACCTAAATTCTATGTTCAATCTAACCTAAATTACAAAAATTCTTTCTTCAATCTGAATTCTAATTCCCTATTTTATTCATGCTGATTCTTTTAATTCCAAAAACTCAATGTTCAATAATTTATAGGGATTCTTGAAAAAAAAAAAACATATGATTGATCCAACAGTGGATCCTGTGGATATCGGTTGCTAGAGCATATTACATATGTAGGGAACATTCATTAACTTAGGTGACCCATACAAATATCTTAGTTAGGAAATACAATTGTAATATCACCCCGCTTAAGGCTGTAATGGTATTGGATTTCTTGTAATCAAGAAAAGTGAATCCTTGTATCGTTTTGACAAGGTTTTCTATTATGGATGTCATAAAGTTTTTTAGTTTGAATCGATATCTTCGGTTGTACTCTATAAATAGTCATTTGGCTATTCTTAGTAAAACTCCTCAAAGTTTTGAAGATGTCCCTAAATTTCTACTATTTTTAAACAGTGTTGCTAGTGTTTTTATGGTGATTTCATCTGAAGTTAGATAATGGTCTGATCAGTGTATAGTTAGGTGACTGTTGTGAGGGCCTGGATCGATCCCATCATACCAGATAAAAATGGGGTCATTTGCATATTCAAACTTGCCGTAAAATACATTGACGCAAGATCCCAGATGCATGACACAATGTACATTTGCAGCACAGAACCATAATAATAATGATTATCTACATCAAAGATATAATCCCCATTCAAAAAGCTTCCAAGATACAGTTAACACTTACAACACAGAAATGCTAATATATTAATTATCTACCTGAAAGATATAATTGCCGTTCACAAAGCTTCCAAAGCTTTAGAAGAGTGGATGCATCTGGACAAAATCCTAAACTTTCCAGCTTTGTTGAGGAAAAACCTGAACAAATACTATGTTTCGGCAAGCATAGTACAGACCTTGGCAGAAAGCAAATATCATGAGACCAAAAATATGAAGCATTTCTGAACACCCAAAGAGAAGCTATTTGAATGACATAAAAGAAATTAGATTCCTGAGCATGTATCAGCATTAATCCAGCATTAATCCAGGCTTACTCTTCAAGTGAGAAGACTTCCATTCTTTCCTTCCCCCCGCTCTTCGAGAAGTGTGTGCAGATACTGCTCCAGTTGCTTAAGCAGAGTATTGCGCATTGGACAAAAGAGAAGATACAGATGCCTCGAAGGATTTTCACTATCTACAGAATGGAGGAACCAGGCCACATGCAAGTACATGTTTAGAAGCAGAAAACCCACAACCTGGAAGAGTGTAGAAAACATTGAGGACAATGTCTTAGGTGGGAAAGTAGGAGAAAAGAAACTTTCTGTGCAAGTTTATTTCAAACCTCATCATCAATGTTTTTGAGATTATGCAAGATAGCTGCCAAATCTTCATAGACTCAATCTCTCATTGGAAACACATGTTGCCAATTGAAGCTCATACAGCCGTTCAAGATTAACAGGAAGGGGGTATTCCTCATCACCAAACTGCAATCTAGAAATGTTAGGTCTTCCGAGTGAATAACTAGCAACCGAGAGAAAGATAGGAACAAAGACATGTACCTCTGCATCTTTAATGACAAACTTAAGCTCGACCATCAGCACATTCTCAAGTTCCTTTAATTTACTTCGGACAAAGTCTTGAAGTTCTCCTTGACTCTCAGTGGACCAAAACATGAGAGCCTTGATACATGATCTCAATGTATCCTTTTCACCATGTTTGAAAAATGCATCTTTTATTAGCTGGACAACTGTTCCAAAATTCTGGAAAGGCTTTAAGAAATAGCCATCCTTGATTTCGAAAACAAAACAATCACAGCAAGCAGGTCGGAATGCGGAATGCAGACCCACCCACCAACCCAAACATTCTAGTCACAGATATAGCGTAATAGCAAAAATTTGGAGGAAAAAAAATTTGTCTCAAGCAAAGCATATGAAGAGTACAAGAAACATAACAGAAAAATATCCATACAACTAAATTAATTAGGATATCTCCATGTGGAACTTGGACTGCATGTATAGAGAAGCTCACTGCTGCAAATTATGTGGTATGTAACAATGCAACAAAATCAAGCAGAAAATGACCCATACAAGGAAAGCATATCTTCTTCTGTGTTAGGCAAAGACGATTGCAACTTCAATGGCCTTTATATAGACCTAGGAAATGGGCACAACAGAAGATTGCTTACCTCCTTTAAGAGCATCAAGTCCTCTAAGGAGCTGTTTGTGAAGTATTATGGACTTCGTTCACAATTCAACCAGTTCACACCTGTGTTCACGGTTCTATAATTATCCAATTCAAAATTCGACAGGGTAGGTTCATTTAATTCGTTTTTTGGTTCACTTGATTTGTAGTTTAACTTTGACGAGTTCAAAGCATTAATTAATTCAATGTATTTTGTGATGACTCACATGATTCATAGGCACAGCTCGCTTACCAAAAACTGAAATTTAACACCGTCATCCACGGGATCCACTGTTGGATCAATCATCTGTTTTAACGCAAAATTAACTCTATAAACTTTGTAATATCATATCGAATAACTATAAGAAAAGTGAACTGGGAGTGTCATTTGGGAATTCCTGCCAACAGATGCGCTCACATGAGCTCCAAGTAATGTTCATATCTAGAGAACTAAATTGAAAAAGGAAAAAAAGATGAAATCAGTAGAGTGGGATTCGATTAGAACAGGAAATACATTCTTACCACAGGCTGTGCTTTAAATTAAGATTTTGTAGATTTGGTAGGCAACCGTTGCATTGCTTGGAATCCATACAAAATTGCTAGGGATGCCAATTCCCCAAATGCTACCCTTCCCTCGAGCATTCCGAAAAACCCATTTTTTTGGAATTCCAGGAATTCAGAATACCGCCCCACATTCACAAATGGCAACCCAAGTGAAATCGCATCAAACCGCACAACAACAAATCACGGTGAAATCAAAGTGTAATCCGAGGAACTATGAATAAATCAGATTCCATGGACATATTTATACATCCCACGCCACCAAATAAAGAGTTGAATTGAAATCAGAAAACTGGGTTTTTTATAACCCCACCCCCGCCCTCCCCCATCCCCCAAAACAATTTTCTTATATCCAAAAGCACCTTTTTCTCCTCTCATTCACTGCTGGTATAGTAGAAATCGACTAGAGTAAGGGGTGAGTGGAGAGGGTGATGGTGAAATCTCTCAATCCAACAACCTCTTTAAAGGTAACCACTGATATCCCACCACCTTTTTCGCAATCACATCCACCGGATCTTATGACTTCAGCGTCAGATATCGAGGAAGAAAATCGGGTTAGTGTGACGACTAAGAGCTATTGTGATGCTCTTAATATTCAAGTCCACGAACAGGTAACACCTATGCTCTCCTTAGGAATTCGGTATATAGAAGAAAACGCCGCTCTTCAATGGGTGCCAACGATAATTTTTTACGAGAACCAACTCTTTGAAGCAAGGAGAGCACGTGCCTTGTCCCTCATAGGGCAGTTTCAAGACAGAAGGTTGCCATTAAAGGTTCTAGAACAGCTACTACCTTCGCTCTGGAGCCTTAAAGGAACACTGGAAATACTAGAACTCCAGAATAGCTTCATTTGTGTCAGTTTCTCACAGGAACAAAACTTGAGGAGGGTCATGTTGGGATCACCTTGGACACTTGCAGGACAACAACTGATTCTAACTAATTGGGTTCCTAACTTCGACCCCACTCAAGGCATTCAAAGCACAGGCTCCTGTGCGTGATGCTCCGAGGCCTACCCATTGAGTATCGGACCATAGATTTACTGAGGCTGGATGGTCTTACTTTATTGCAGGGTAAGCAAAGCAACAGAGCTCTCTATGCTCGTGTCCAGGTGGAGTTGGATCTGAGCAAGGAAGTCGTGGAAGGATTGTCATAAGCACGCCGGAAGGTAATAGGTTTCAATGCTTTGTTTATGAGAACCCACCCCCTAAATGTTGGTCCTGTAATTAATTCGACTTCAAAAGAGAAGGGTGTACCTTTTGCAACACCCCGGTTGACAAGGGGAAAAAACCAATCCAAGTTCAAGCATTTGTTACTAATAACATGCAGGACCCAATGCCGGAAGGTAATAGGTTCCAACGCTTTGTTTATGAGAACCCACCCGCTAAATGTCGGCCCTGTAATAAATTTGACTTCAAAAGAGAAGGGTGTACCTTTTGCAACACCCCGGTTTACAAGTTAAAAAAACCAATCCAAGTTCAAGCATCTGTTACTAATAGCACACAGGACCCTTCTACAGGTGCGACAGAGGGTTGGTCACATATTCCGCAAAGGAATAATCGCCGTCGCCATCCTTTGGCATATAGAGAAAATAGAGGGGGCCGAAGAAAGCAACCCTCGTTTCCCAATTATGGTAACCGATTCATGGCCCTCACACCAACATCGCCGGAAATCTCTGAAGGGAATACAGAACACAAGTGCAAGCAAGGATAGCATTCTCAGGTGGAAAATGTATTGGTGGGTCCATCATCAGCCATATCTAAAGATTCAAGTCTAGACTCAGCACCAGCAAAGCCGGTCACGGCAGCCTAGGCCATACCTGATGACATGGATGTATCAGGCATTCAGGCGCCTCCTCCTCTGCGCAATCAAATTGGAATGGTGGAGGTCGCTATGACCAGGAGATGATGGAGGCGGGAAGTAATCAGATTGTGGAAGCAACGGTAGAGCAAGGACTTAGTACCCATACGGGGGACTTCAGCACGGACCCACCGATCTTTCCATTTTGAAACATGTTGGACTCTGGAACCTGGATTTAGGGACTTCATAAATCTCTCTTGGAGCAACATGGGAAAATCAACAGTCACATTCCCGGACAAACTAATTCAACTGGGTCAGCGCATCCTACAATGGAAAAATGATTTTTTTTGGGCACCCATATAAACAGATCTCAACCATTAAACGAATAATTGAGGGAATTCAGCGCAAGCCCAAACTATCCCTATTCGGGGTTTCTCCATAATCTAGAGCGTCATTCGTTAGGAGTCCCTCACCAGACTCCAAAAGACAAAATGAGATCTTTTGGAAACAAAGATCTAGAGTCCAATGGTTACCAGAGGGTGATGGTAATACCAAAATCTTTCACCAAGTCGCCAAATTGAATTACAGAGGGAACCTCATCCATTATCTAGTTGATTTGGTGGCAATACCTCACATTCTATAGATCAAATGAAACATCACTGCCATGCTTATTTCCTAAACATGTTCTCTGAGAGTATGGAAGAACCTCAAGAGTTATCTCTGCCGTCCTTACTTGACAAGTGCATCTCTGACAGAGACAATGAATCCCTCATTGCTATTCCGTCTGAGGAGGAGATTAGACAAGCCACTTTCTCCCTAGGTAAAGACCCAGCCCCTGGACCTGATGGATACAATGCAGCCTTCTATAAATCCTTTTGGAACATAGTTGGTGGGGATGTCTGCAAAATGGTCAAAACATTCTTCGCTTCAGGTTCACTGCCTCAGGGAATAAATGAAACTAACACTGTTCTTGTCCACAAGAAAGGAGGAGCTTGTAGACTTGAAGACTTCCGCCCCATTAGCTTATGTAATGTTCAGTATAAAATTATTTCCAAGATCATAGTGAGGAGAGTCAGACCTTTGTTAAGCAAATGTATTCCGAATGTCCAAGCAGCATTCCAACCGGGGAAATGCCCAATGGATAACATCACCGTTGCCAAAGAGATGTTGCACAATATTAATCAGAAGAATAGGAGGAAAAATGGTGTGCTTTAAAGTTAAAAATTTCTAAAGCCTGCGATAAGTTGTCCTGGGCATTCATGGTTGCCTGAAGTCCATAGGTTTCCATCCTATTTTCATAGATAGGTTGATGAGGTGTGTTACAACGGTATCCTACCGTGTTTTGATCAACGGCTATGCCACGGATCCGGTCCAACCCCTCTCAGGCATTAGACAAGGTGACCCTCTCTCTCCTTACATTTATATTCTCTTCACTAAATCGGTCCACAACTTAGTAACCAAAGGCCAACCCTATTCCCAATGATTGACGCTAAAGGGGAACGCAACAGTGCGCATCAGTGTTCTCCAGTATGCAGATGATTTTTTACTTTTCTTCCAAGCCTCTAAGCTAGCAGCCAAGAATATTAACTCTCTTTTACAAAGGTTTGTGGAAGAAGCAGGACAGAGGGTAAATCGCACTAAATCAAAACTCATTCTTAGCCGAGACACCTCTTTAAGATTGGTATTTACATACTTAGGAGATGTTATAGGTCTCACCAATCGTGGTCGAGGGGATGTTCTCATCAAGCATGATAGGATTCACAGGAGCATGAACAGATGGAGAGGCCATTCTCTATCTTTTGCAGGTAGGAAGGTCGTCATCCAATCGGTTCTTTCAACTATTCCTCAATATTGGATGGGGCTGCAGACTAAAGCTCATGTTGCAAAAATTGTTAAGAGTGAAGTTAGTTTTATGGGGAATGGGACAAGGGAACAATGTAGGTACGTTCCTCTCAAATGGACTACTGTTTCCATGCCTGTTTTAGAAGGGGGTTTAGGTATTAGAGACCTGGGAATCGAAAATAAAACTGGTTTGACTCACTTGGTAAGGAGATTCCTTACTTCCCCGGAACAATGCTGGTGTCGGGTACCGGCTCAAAAATATACCTTCGCAGCAAGAATTTCTATGATGTGGATACCAAACCAACAGACTCTACCCTTCGGAAACAAATGCTCAAAGTCCGAAAAATTGTGCTTTCCAACCAGAGGTGGGTAGTGGGTGATGGGACTAATATCAGGACCCTTGATGACATCTGGGTCCCAGGTTTAGGACAACTAAGGGATCAACTTCTTCTGTCTGTTTCTCAGGGTATTCTTTCACAGGTAGATAGAGTTGACAAGCTGACCGTCATGTTGCATTCAATTGGAACATTTCCCTGCTATTGTCCCTTTGGCCTGCTTAAGTTAATACAAAAATTACTAACATCCCTTTGGGTGGTCCTGATATTCGAAGCTGGAAATCTAAACCAACTGGGACATGTAGCTATAAGGCCCTTTTCAAGAAGATTCAAGCCCTATCTTGTGGTCCTCATCTGCCTTAGTACAAAATCTGGAAACTACCAATTCTACCGAAACTCCAATTTCTCTTGTGGCACACCATCCACAATCGCTTGGCTACAAACGACCGCTTGGCCCATATAATGGAGGGGTTATCTCCAACCTGCCCATTGTGCCATGCCTCAGAGGAAACAATTAATCACTTATTCTGCAAGTGCCCCTTCTCTATCAGAGTTTGGAGCCTCTTTCCCCAGTCCATAGATAACCCCACTAACTATCCTTCCTGGCTTGGTTCCCTGCAACCAAATCTGTCCATAGGATAAAACTAGGTGTCATTGTGTCCTGGTATATCTGGAAAACCAGGAATAACCTTACTTCTGCCTATCATCCCCCATATCCAGCTCAGGTTAAATCTAAAACAATTTATAGCCTTTTTGAGTGAAATATATCACATCTCTATACTGGTCATGGCTCCTTTGGTGGTCCAACTACTGATAAATGGTTGCCTCCTCCACCAGGCTGGTTTAAGCTGAATTTTGACGGATCATTCAACCAATTTACCAACTTGGCATGGTTAGGGGGCATCGTTCGGGACTCACATGGGAATGTGATTTCTTCATTTGAGGGAAAGGTGGCTGCTTCACATCCCCTAGAGGCTGAACTCCTCGCCCTCCAAAATGGTCTAAAGGTTTGTAAAGAATTGCAAATTTCTTTCCTTCGGATAGAAGGTGACAGCCTTGTTTTAGTATCTTCTGTGCAGCAAGCAACTAACATGGCTTGGAATCTCATGGCGTCTTGGAGACAAACAATGGAGTTGCTGATGAACTTCCAAGGCTGGACCCCATTCACCACTGATGAACTCCCTTGCTAAGCATGATTTTCCGATGATTAATACTTTCAGAGCCTCTTTCCCAGATCCCATTCAGGCTGAGTTTATGGGTCTTCAAAAACTGTTGATATGTATGTTTTGTACTCTGTCTAAATAACTCTCTTCTTTCGGCAAAAGAAAAATCAAAGTGTAATCCACAATTATACAAAAATCATAACTCCAACACAAATCACAGTAAAATTGACAATTATCAATAAGTCACAATCAAATCCACAAACTATTCACACATCATAACCTAAGCAAAATCATAAGTCACAGAACCCCAACGCCACTCGATCTTCATTCTGACGATACAATGCTTTTTGCATCTACATTGCCTTTAATTTGATCGTGATAAAGTTTAATACCATCTTAATGTAGATATTTTTTGAATTCAATCTTACGATTTCCGGTTGTGAAGGACTCCATATTGTTATTAGGGAAGCAAAGAATGGAGGGTATTTATCTACCTTATACTCTTCTTATTGAAAAAAAAAATTATGAATTGTTTTTTTCTTCTTTATTTTCATTTTTCTTTTGTGTGTTTAATGGTTTTTTTTTTTTTGAACCAGCTCTTTTCCACCGGGACATGTCCTGGCTCATGTAACTTACAAAGAAACTTTCATCCTTGTTGTAGTTCTAGGCAAGTGTGTTTTTTTTTTTTTTTTTTTGTTATGTCATTAATCAATTCTTTATTATTTTTTAACAAATTCTCTTCATTTCACATTATACGCAGGACACTTTTTTTTTGCTCTTAGAACCAATGTAAAAATAAAGATACCGCATCTGTTTATTTTATTTCAAACTAAAAATTCAACATGATAAATTTGATACCTTTTATTATCCATGCAGGCTGAATCTATGGAATGAAATGGAAGCAATAGAAGACGACATACCATATTTCAACATATGTAACTTGTTCAACTTTTTGTTGGCAGCATGGTAAGCTATTTTCCATGTAATTCACTTTCATATCAACTAGTTAAACAAGCCAAAAGAAAGGGAATAGAAGATTATCACTTAGTTTTCGACTTTTCGGGAATATATTAGCGGATGAATTAATAGTTGTTGTTCTTGTTTCTTTAGCTTCGGTGGTTCCTATACCTGTCATGTTCCGTGGTGAATGTAATCAAACTAGGAAAAATGATTACATTCACCATTGCAGACAACCATCCAAAATCATGCTCCCTTTTTTCTAGTTTGATATCTCTCCCCTTTCTTGCCACAAGGAGCTCATGTAATAGATAATCTTCTATTCCCTTTTTTCTTTTTTGCATATTTTAGATATTATTCACCGGCTTGTTTAACAAGTTGATATGAAAGTGAATTACACGGAAAATAGCTTACTATGATGCCAACAAAGAGTTGAAGAAGTTCCATATGTTGAAATGTGGTATGTTGCCTTCTATTGTTCTCATTTCTTTCAACAGCTCCAGCCCGCATGGGTAACAAAATGTATCAAATTTATCATGTCAAATTTTTAGTTTGAAATAAAATAAACAGATGAGATATCTTTATTCTTACATAGGTTCTATGAGCAAAAAGAGTGTCCTACATAGAATGAGAAATGAAGAGAATTTGTTAAAAAAATTATAAAGAATTAATTTGTATTAATTAATGACATAACAAAAAAAAAAAAAAACACTTGCATAGAACTGCAACAAACATGAAAGCTTCTTTATATGTTACATGAGCCAAGAAATATCCAGCTTGAAAAGAGCTGGTTCAAAAAAAAAAAAAAAAAACATGAAACACACAGAAAAATGAAAATAAAGCAGATGAAAACAATTCATAATTTTTTTTTTCAATAAGAAAAGTATAAGGTAGATAAATACCTTTCATTCTATGCTTCTCTAATAACCGCACAACCGGAAATCATAAGATTGAATTCAAAAAAATATCAACATTAAAATGGTATTAAACTTTATGATGATCAAATTAAAGGCAATGTAGGTGCAAAAAGCATTGTATCGTCAAAATGAAGATAGAGTGGTGTTAGGGTTCTGTGACTTTTGATTTTGCTTGGGTTATGATGTGCAAATAATTTGGGGATTTGATTGTGACTTATTGATAATTGTCGATTTTACTGTGATTTGTGCTGGAATTATGATTTTTGTATAATTGTGGATTACGCTTTGATTTTTCTTTTGCCAGAAAGAAGAGAGTCATCTAGACATAGTACAGAATATACATATCAACTGTTTTTGAAGACCCATAAACAAACCACCAAGATAAATGCCTAACTACATGGTAAGTGACAAAACAAACTACACTATACAGATAATGATGCGATAGAAAGATCAGCAGTCCAAGACCCACTTTCACTGAGACATTTGCAATTAATAACAGACCCAAATGGCCCAACATTTTCTTCTAGCCTTTATGATCTGGTTCTATTTGAAAACCTGGCCTCTAATCGGCAACATCCTCCGAGTCATCTAAGATTTGGATGGCCACCCTTTTGGATGTATCTGAATTTGGGCCAGCGTAATGCTCTGGTATAGATAGATGCTATTTCAACAACCTGAATGGGATCTGGGAGAGAGGCTTTAAAGTATTGATCTCCAAATCATAAGTCCAATCCATCCCATCCAATTAAGAATCCATTTCAATAAACATATAAAAATAATTATCAAGTTTTTCAAAATCGAAGGCATGAATGAGCATGTGGTCATCTAAATCATCATCATTTGACAAACATTATATATATATATATATACACACACACACACATGCCTTTGTTTGAAAATGCACAAATCCACAAATCCTAGCTCCATAGTGCCCAAAATCCAAATCTAAGGGAAATAGCAAAATAAAACTAAATTAAAATATAAAACTAAAAGAATGGAAAGCTCTAAACTATCTTATCACACTACTGCACCCAAAGCACATAAACCAAACCTAGGGAAAGAAGAGCTTACCAAACAGTGAACCTTGAAATTGGGGATGATGGAGATCGTGGGGTCCACGTGAAGATGATGGTGATGATGGGAGGTGATGGGGCAGCCTCTTAGATCCATTTCCAGCAAGGTGGGAGAGAGATTGAAAGAAAGAGAATGAGAGAGATGAGGACTAAAATTGAGATGGGGAGGTTGTGGGGCCCACTTGATTAGTGGTGATGGAGGGTCTTTGGTGGTCCATTGACAAGGAGGGGAATGAAGACAAAAGGAAAGAAAGAAAGACAGAATGAGAGAAAGAATTAGAGAGAATGAAATGGTGAGATGCGTGGGGCTGATTCATGTGGGCAGTGAGTGAAGTGAGAGATAGAGAGGGGGGAGACTGAGAGAGAGAAAGTGAAATGGTGCACAGTCACGTTGGCTGGGAGGAGTGAAAGAGGGAGAAAAGAAAAGGTGACATGGGTGGGGGTTAGTCCATGTTGGCAGTGGGTGAAGTGAGAGAATGAGATGGTGGAATGGGTGAGGAAGGGGGTTGATCCATGTGGCAGGGAGGAGTGAGAGAGAGGAAATAAAGAAAGAAAATCAAACAAAGAAAGAAAGAGAATGAGAAAAGGGAGGAAGAAACAGGGAGAAAGAAAGAAATAAAGAAAGGGAAAGAGAAACGAAATGGGAAGGAGATGAGAGAGAGAGAGAGAGATGGGCTGGGGGGTTTGGTGGTGGCTGGCGGTGGCGCAGGTGGGTCTCCGACGACGACGGTGATGGCGCCGGGACGGTGGGGTAGCATGGCTGGGTGAGGGACAGATGACTGAGAGAATGAGAGATGAGATGAGATAAGATGAGAGAGTGGAGAAGAGGAGAGCTGCTCGGTGCACGGAGTCCGGCAGCAGCAAGGAGCTTGGGAGGGGGAGTGGAGAACGAGTGTGGGGGGGCGGCTGTGTGGACTGCGGAATGAGAAGTGGGGGTGGTCCATGTGACCTAAAAGGAATGTGGAAATAGGAAATGGGGCGGGGGAGTTAACTCACGTCGATTAAGGGGGTGGGATCTGATGGGAATGAGATGGGGAGGTGGGGTTTACATAGGATAAAGGTGGGAATGGGGAAAAATTTTTACCAAATGGCCTTTAGGGCCTTGGGTCGGGTTGGGTTGGGTTGGGTTTTGGGCCCGGTTCGAGGGTCCACGAAGAAGGATAAAATCCAAAAAATTAGGTAATCTATCCGATTGTGCCAAAATCTCGAAAAGCATAAAATACTAAAAAGCCCTTGAAACTTTCTGGAAATAGTAACACACATCATACTGTATCCAAACGAGTTCGGATCTCAACCAAACTTCGCACACACGATACTAATAATTAACCGGACATGTTTGGCTTATAAACGGACTTAATTATCTAAACGTACAATTAACTAGACCAATTACAACCTTGGAATTACGAGACGTTACATCAAAACTAAACCAACTCATGAAGTAAGAGCAACTCATGGTGGCCACTCATCTTAATTGTAGGGTGGCGTGGGAAATCCCTCTTCCCAGTTAGACGTAAAGTCTTCCTCCAATCCGTGTTTGTGCCATTCCAAGCTATAAAATATAATAATAGAGTTTTATAGCTATATTCAATGGGCAAGTCTACACACAAACAATAGAATACCCAAGAATATAAGGAAGAGAAACGACAAAACATTATTTAATAAAAAGAACCCATATTCAAAAACATTAACAAAAGTATCACAATCTGGCTCTAGTTGTAGCTAAGATTATTGGGGACATGGGTGTGTATATAAGTGCATGAGTATCACAATCCATCCAATCTACAATAATAGATATAAGTGCATGAGTATCACAATCCATCCAATCTTAGCCAGTTGTTCTGCGACAGAATTTGCGGATCGATCGATAAGTTCAATGCGCCATCGAGGAATGGAGGCCAGGGTGTGCATAACCTTCCGCCAGAGAGGCATTAATGCCCAAGTGAACCCCCCCCCCCCCATTCATTTTTATGGAGTCCCAGATAATAAAAGAGTCCCCTTCAATAGAGACAGAGACATTCTCTACGCCCTGCTTTAGACACATCTGAAGGCCTCGTAGAAGGGCCTGCAACTCAGCCTCAAGCGGTGAATGCGCCATTGCAGCTGAGATAAAGGCTTTGATCAAGGAGCCTTGATACCCCCTATGCCTGCTGTGCATGAGCTGGGGTTAAACGAGCCATCTGTAATCAGCTTGGAATAGCCCCCAGGTGGAGGTGACCAAGAGAGGTAGGGGCCAGTTTATTTGACGTTGGAGTGAGCTGAAACAGAGAGGCTACATTTCCTTCATGGATAGCTTTAAAGATTTTCCCAAGAATGGCTGAGGGGTGGAAGGGATTGTAATTAAAAATTATTGCATTGCGGGCTTTCCAGATGTACCACCAAGCCCAGGTTGTAGTATGCAGGTTATCCGATGGTTGGTTCCAGAACCAGCTACTAATTGGCACCAGGGGGGTTTCATTATGCAATCTGGAATTGAGGAGCTGCCATAAGTGATGGGTGGCCGGGCAAGCAGCGAGAAGATGGTCTGTTGTTTCCCTGCGGGAGTGGCATAGAACACAGTTGGGTTCAATGTCTGGAAAATTTTTATTCAGGCGGTCTCTGGTAGGGAGACGATTAAGCAGGCATTTCCATAGGAAGAATTTCTGTTTTGAAGGGATCTAGACTGACCAAATGGAGGGCCAGGGGAAGTGGGGCGCAATGGACTGGGTTCTCAGGTGCTTATAGAGGGCCTTAGTGGAACAATGGCCAGCCTTTTCAGACTTCCAGCAAGGAATGTCCGGGCCTACCAGAGGCAAGGAGCATATCCTTTCAACTGCATCGCTGATCCACCGGTCCCACTGAGGTTCATTAATTGTGTTGATCAGGTGTGATGAAAGCACTAACCCGGAGGTCCCCATTGCTAGGATTCTGAGTCTGGGGCAGTCCGGTAGCTTCCCCAGGGATCCATTGGTCATGCAAGGCGTTAATGGCGGTCCCGTTACCCACTGACCAAGATAGATAGATGAAAGATATGAGGGCGAAGTTGCAACATTTTCCGCCATAGAGGGGAATCCCAGTTAGTTGTTGGGCAGGTTTGAAAGGAGTTGTGCCAGAGATATTTCTGGCTGGGACAGAAGGGAGGCCCAAAAGGAGGTGGGTTCAGTGAAGAAGCGCCACACCGGATTAGTCAGCTGAGCTCTTGATTGGGTTTCAGTGTCCCTGATGGCTAGCGCCCCCCTCCTGAATTGGGCGGGTGACTTTCTCCCAAGAGATGGGATGGAGACCCTGGCGAGTTTGGTGCCCTGACCAGAGGAAGGCGGCATTGGTTTCCTTAATAATTTGGCCATGGATAGTGTTGTGACCCAGCCAGTAAACAGGAATAGCTGTGTTGACCGATTGGATCAAGATTCTCCTCCCCGCAGGGGACAGCAGGCTGCCCCTCCAGTTGGCAATACGAATTATCACCAGTATCAAATCAAAGTCCATTTCCACAAAACCTACCAACTTCATTCCATTACGAGAGATAAATGACAACTTCAAAAATTCAAAGCAAAAATTTTGAAAAGTAAAAGGGAAGAAGCCAAGTAAAAGAAATTACCTTCTCAAAGGAACCAAAGTCAAAAGCCCAACAAACAAACAAACAAAAGATGGAATAAATGGTTTCATATCAAATCTCATGCCTTACAAAAGAGTTTTTCTCTATATTGTTCTCCTCTCCACCCACCCTTAACCAATTGACTTGAAAAAACAAGCCTACAAAACACAGCGTTGCACATCAAAAGTAGTGATGGGTAGTTAGTTGTTCTAGTTTCTGCGTAGGATATCGACACTAACTCTATAATCAACTACAAAAATTAGAGCACAAAGGCCCAATGTGTGATGCCTGCCAGATATTCAATTTAGAGAAAGACACTCCATGGAGAGTTAATCTGGATATTATGAAATAAAGATAGATCAAACTTCTCCGAAGGCATGTCAGGACTTCCAGAAAATTGAGGAAAAGAGTGCAATATATATTAAAAATGGTTAAGATATCAATAAGAGGAAATCAAAATAAACAAAACACAAATAATAACAATAAAAGAATTACAAACAAACATTTTGAACTCAACTCTTGGACATGGCCTATGTAAAAGTGGGTCAATCAATTTTGCAGTCCATATCATACATACCCATGATAGGAATTAAAGCACGAACAAAATATTTTGTTCATAAAATGGTGTTGTGGAAATTGATCCATTTCTAAAGTCAAGAAGTACATTAAAGAGAAAAAAATCACATTGCCATCATAAAAGATGAACATCTTTCCAATATCCAATGCTTGAGATGATTCCAAATAACTCAGCATCTTACACACCACATTCTCAAATTTGACAAATGAGAATTTTCCTTTATCTATGATTTGGTATGACAGACTATTAAATGTCGTGTAAAAATAAAATACATTTTAATCATGGCAACACTTCATCCCAAAAGGGATTCAATTTCTACAAAGGCTAATAAAAAATAAATATCATGTCAACAAAAGATGAAATTCCTCCAACATATGAACAAATCTATAAAGAAACATACAAGTGGTATTGCTATTAATTATATTACAAATGGGCGTCCCTTCTATGAAAGTACTTGGAACATAAGAATTGTCAATTCTTAAAAAAAAAATATTTATAAATTCTTAGTTTCTAGTATAAAAAATAATATGATAGATACTAATTACAAGTAAAGACCATATAAAAGCTCTGTTGTCGATCGTTTTGATAGTTCTATCCAGAAAGGTGCTATAAATTTTAATTACCATCCAAAGAGGTGACTGCACAGAAACGATATCTGTAATTGATGTACAGATGAATGATATTCATGGCCTCTGGAATCGTAACCTGGAGAAATCATGGGTTCAATGAGTGGCCCACCAATTAAAATCCGATGGTTCAAAATATACACATGGAGCATCCTCAAATATTACATCAATTAGAGTTTATTCAACCGTTGGATTGAACGTTTATACATATTCATTACCACAATTTTCATCAAATGATCAATCAACAGTGGATCAAATTGAGATTAATGAATGATTCAAGGGTAACCAATACGCCCATAGTTGTTAATATCGTTTCGGATCTCATTTCACTCTGGCCTAAAAAATGAAAAGTTTCGGCCGATTCGGGATTTCGGCAAAAATTTTCGGAATTACATTTCGGGGAAAAAATAACAAAATATATATACATATATAAGTAAAAAAAATAGAAAAAGTAATAAATATAGACTTAATCCATTATAGTATTTTTTTTGGAATTATATTTTGTGAAAATATAAGAAATACAAAAAATATGTGTAAAAAAAGTTTTAAAAAATTAATTATATAAAATTCCATTTCGGCTGAAAAGTAACATTTCGGCCGAAATCCCGAATTTCGGCCGAAATCGACCAAAATTCAGACCGAAAAGTTTTGAATGGAATTTCGTTTTGGCCACTTGACTGAAACGAAAAATTTCGGCCATTTCGGCCGAAATGAAACGATATTGATAACTATGAATACGCCTCCAGGGAAATTACTTTGAACGGTTTAAATCTGAGGCCCCAACTAGGGCTATGGCACCCACATAAAATTTATAAACTTTTGAGAGTCGCAATAGGACTTGTGTAAAAGAGACCCTTGGAGATTATATGACTAACAAACACCCCCTAAAGTAAGTCTTTGCTTCAATAAATCTACCCGATGTATTTGTTTACATGTCGTGAAGTAAATCTAGAGGGCTTCGAAGCTCTTCGACTATTTCATACCAGTGTTTATTCTTAGGTACATCCATCTCTCTCTCTCTCTCTCTCTCTCCCTTCGTTGTTGATACTCATCACTCTCTACCAGCACCACCCCTCCCTCTTTCTTCTCTCCCTCCGCCAAAACCCTATTCCAAAACCTCACCTTATTATACTCTATGCCGACACAGCGACACCCCCTCTTAGGACCCCATCTCTTGGTGCCAAGTCCCACCCCTTCTCTTCTCTCACTCTCTCATATTGGGATTGTAACTTCTATATATAATGTTGATGGGATGGTAATTTTATTATTATTATTATTTTTGGTGTGAGTATAAGTTGAGCATTACAAATAGGGTTGCAAATGAGTATCCAATTCTCCTATTAATAGGAAATTTTGATCTGAAAAAAAAAAAAAAAAAAAAACTAGGTATGGAACCAATTTTAGGTTCAGATTCATAAACAAGTTTGGGTCCGAAACCCAATTTAGGTTTTGATTGGTAAACAAGTTGGGTTATCGGTTATTTTTTTATGTATAATATTGGAAGTAGTAAACTTGATACACTGTTACAGGTTGAATGCTATATTTATTTTTAAAAAAATAAAAAAAAATGAAGAGAAATTAGAATAGATTTTTAAGATAGATTTCAGTTATCTAGGTGGGCCCGGTTATAACCAAATCTGAGTTTTCCCAACAAAATAGATCCGAAGGAAAATGGACCAGCACTCAGGTCCAACATGGTTCAGAACCATCTTTCAACCCAATTACTAACGATCCCATGGCTGATGTGGACGATGGCACGGATTTGGAAAAGTTGGGCCCCACCATGCATTGAAGATGCGTCCGCTGCACGCCACGCCACCAGCTACATTGCTCGCATCCGTTGCCCTAAACAGAGAAAACCATCTTCTCTCATCTTCGCATCCGTCTTAGACTATCTCATCCGAAAAAATCTATCATTTGGTCGATTGCGATATCACTTTCTGATTTTTTTTGTTTGAGATCTATTTAGCATAGCTCTTTCTCTTGCCATTCGACCTCGCTTTTTTCGCGTTTGAAGTTGTCATCAAAAGCAGTAGAGAGCGTTGAGAAAATTCAATTTTTTATTCTTTAGCAAATGAAAGATCCAATTTTTTTCAATCTGGGTTGCGAAATATCCAATTTTTTTCGATCTGGATTGTCTTTAATAGTTTTTTTTTTTTTTTTCAATCTGGGTTGTGAAAGATCCAGTTTTTTCCATCTTGCCTGTCTTTAATAATTTTCTTTCCAGTTTGGGTTGGGAAAGATCCAATTTTTTTCATTCGTATTGTCTTTAATAATTTTTCTTTTCAAACTGGATTGTGAAAGATCCAATTTTTTCCGTCTAGATGGTCTTTAATATATATATATATATATATATATTTTTCAATTTGGGTTGTGAAAGATCCAATCTTTTCCATCTGGATGGTCTTTAATATATATTTTTTTTCAATTTGGGTTGTGAAAGATCCAATCTTTTCGATCTGGATTGTCTTTAATAGCTTTTTTTCAAACTGGGTTGTGAAAGATCCAATTTTTTCCATCTGGAGCCCTTCGGCCCATAGTTATCAATTTCGTGTCATTTCGGCCGAAAAATTTCATTTCGGTCCTGTGGCCGAAATGAAATGACATTCAAAACTTTTCGCTTTGAATATCGGTCAATATCGGCCGAAATGACCGAAATGTTAAATTTCGGCCGATATCTACGAAATCTGAATATGGGGCGAAATGGGTTTTTAGGATATTTCAAAGATAAAAAAAACTGAAGGGGGTAAAATGAAACAAAAATCACTTAAGCTGAAGAGTGGAGTGAAGACCCATTTCAGTTTTCATTCCTGCCAAACGAAGCCCTAGGGCAGTCTCTGGCTCTCGGTCTCCCTCCTCAGCTCTCATTCTCGCTGCCTCTCCTCTCGGTCTCCCTCCTGGCCTCCTCTCCGTTGCCGATCGCCGGTCTCAACTCTCATCTCTCTTCTCGCCTCTCTGGCTCTCCCAGTCTCCGTCCTCATCTCTCATCTCGCCTCTCGGTCTCCGTCCTCATCTCTCATCTCGCCTCTCGGTCTCCTTCCTCTCCGTTGCCGATCGCCGGTGCCATCTGCCACCGCCACGCCCAGTTGGAGCCCGGCCTGCCCTGGCCCAGCCACTCTTTTGCCGGTGCCAGGTACACTGACTACACAGTCTCTTCTTCTTCTTCTTCTATTGTTTTTGAATTTTTTTCCTTTAATCTGCAGATTTGTTCTGTTGTTCACTTGTTCTCAATCTGTTGTTCACTTTAATCTGCAGATTTGTTCTGTTGTTCCTTTAATCTGCAGATTTATTTTTAGATTTTGATATTTTTTCTGTGTTATTTGTATCAGAAATTAGAATCCTGTAATTTATCATCATGAGTACACCAACATCATCACAGGCTTCAATAAACAGTACTGCACCTGCTCGGTCTGATGATCCAGCATGGAGACATGGGACCATAGATCCAACAAACAAAAATTATATTAGATGGATTAAATCCAAAATTATACAGCACTATTGTGTTATAGTATTATTTTACTAAAATGGATTAAATCCATAATTAATATTTTTACTTTTTATCTATTTATATATATATTTTTTATTTTAAATATTTTCCCGAAATGTAAATCCGAAAAGTTTCGCCGAAATGCCGAATTGGCCGAAAATTTTCATTCTAGAGGACAGACCGAAATGGGTCCGAAACGATATTAACAACTATGCTTCGGCCTCCTTTTTATTGTTTGAAGATGTCATCTCCCAGTTTTGTTTTCAATCTGGGTTGCGAAAGCTCCGATTTTTCTCCATCTAGATTGTCTTTTTGTTTTTCCCATATAACCAATCAATCATTGAAAGAGCATCGATTCAAAGTCAAATGCTCTCTTAATGATCTGGGCTGTCCTCCATCTTGAGTTTCTTCTCCATGAAACTTGATACGGACTCTGTACAAATCCTTGTCCAAGTAATTTTTTACAAGTTTACAGGAGATCCAGACTATTTAAGGATTTCTTATTTGGCGAGCTGGCTTACCTTGGCTTTTGGTTTATCCCCTACTCGACGACATCACTCCTGATATTTTGAAAAGGTCAGATCTCTCATCTTTTGTCAGCCTCCTTTTTGAATTAGGTTATGGTGGAGGTGCTCTTGGGGAAATGTGACTTCCTTTCATAGCTTGAATTCCCATGGTATGGCTCGAGGCAGCTTGCCTTGCATGAAGTGAAGCACCGGATGGATGAAGCTTTAGCCAAGAGCATCAGAACAGAAATTTATAAATATTAACTTTGTGTGTATTCCCCTTTTAAGACTTCTTTTGCTTTTGTAACAAGTAAAACTCGGCATTTCAACATTTGAAAACTCAGCGTGTCTGTATGCATTCTAACCAGTTTACTGCGAGCATTCATATACTTATTGGGGGTTTATGTCAATTAATTGGATTGATTTCTTTGTTGTGGGTCGCATATGTTGTGTTGTTTTAATCTTTGTTGGGTACATATGATATCCGATAGAGACCAAAAGACAAGGAGTTGGGACCACTATCAAATGGCTTCAATGCCAACCTCCTTCAGTTGAATTTAATTTATACGGGTATTTAATATAATAATATATTTTGAATGACCTATATTGCTCGTGCTAAGTGCCTGGCACTTTTCCCTAGTTTATATAGATGTGTGTGTGCGCGCGCGTGCGTTGCAAATGTTAGAGCTCTAGTACGCGTGTTGCAAATGTTAGAGGCTAACTAGAGCTCTAATTATATGTTAAACTTGCTTTTTAAAGGTCAGAGCTCCCCAATTGAGTCCGACAATTGTAAACGTCGGACTCTAAGTAACTGCCCTCTCGATGGCTTGTCTAAAAATGCCTCTCCTCTTCTCAATATTTCAACTTCTCCTTTCTCCCTGTCTCATTGTTCCACCTACCTCCATTCCATCAAGGGAAAACAGCTCATTGTCTCCTCGTCATTTATCAAATGCTGTCCTGCTTACCTAAGACTTCCATCTTCAAGCCCTTGGGTTTTGGAGCTCTCTCCTTTCAAAGAAAGCGAGGGAAAAATTGTAATTTCCATAGAGGTCTTCCCTTATTAGGGGACTACTGTTTCTGAAAATGATGTTGTGATTACGGCGTAAGTTGTATTGTCCATTGGAATTTTAGGTTTTTGATGTAAGCACATTAAAATTATATTTTAGAATTTCTTTTGGTTATTTCTTTCCTGGTATAGGGTTTGTCAACAGGTTTGCGTTGCAAAGCCACTTCAATGATTGCATGTCTCGACTCTTTTAGGTGAGATTTTTTTATATATGCTTAACTGTGTTTGACCTTTTAAAATTAATTTAATAATGTAAATTGGGTATTTCTTATATTATTTGGAGTAATATCAGTTAATAATAATCCCACAAAATAATTATGAGTTCTAAGTTCTAACATTTAGACAATCACTTTTTTTTTCTTTCTAATTGTTTTAAAAGCTCATCACAAGATATGTGTAAGACTTAACTTCTAACCAGAATTTCTAGAGCTAAAAAAATAATCATACCTAAACATATCTCATAACCTTATTTCTTCATGTACACCAAATGATGGAAAACAGGATTGTATGCCAATAGTTTTTTAGTTTCCTTTTTTTTGGGTGCTAGATGGGGTGAGTGGTGCAGAACCTCTGAGGCAACTTATTTATGCACAGGATTGATCCTTGAGCAACTGTGTTAAATGAGACACCCTTGCCATTGGGGTGTCTCGTGTTTCTCAATTTTAGGTTTCCTTATTAATAAGCCATTATAAAAAAAAAAGTTTCCTTATTAATTAATTGTGTTGCCCTTTTTTGATACATGGGAATAGTTTGTTATATATATATATATATATATATATATATATGGGAATTGTTTGATTAGATATTATTTATTTTTAAAACTCTTTTCACTCTGATTTAGAAGAAATTTTTGCTTAGAAAATCCACAGTGCTCTTCTTATGGAGTTGAATACGTCACTGGTTTTATTGCATTTCACACTCATAATACACAGTGTTTGGTTCATTTTGTTCCTCTATTTTCCTAAGTTCATGTAAATTTTTTTTTATATCGTTCCGTTCTTGATAACTTGCATTTTCATGTCAATGGATTGGATATCAATTGGCAGGTTTGGGTTGTGATTGTTTATAGCTTGAGCTTGCAACTCCATAACACATGATGCATAGTTACAACAGATCTGCTTGGCCTGGGCCCATTTTTGCTTAGCATTTTAGATTGTAATTCATAAATTGATTTTGTGATTTGATCTTTGCCTCATTCAGGCCATCTCTTGTTTAAATGGCATGGTCAAATCAAGTTATTATTGGCCAGATTAACCTCAAATCAGGCCCAATTCACAAACACAAATCTGAGTTTTTAACATTTAAGGAGAAACCATGCTTTGAATTTACTGGGTTGCTGCCTCAGCTGGCTGCTGTACTGGCGAAGCTTGGCTTCAAGGCAGTTGCTGACTTCTTTCAATGAAAGTTTCCAATCATAAGGGATCTGTGCCTACCATAAACTCCCAGTTGTGAACTTCCTTTACCTTTAAAAACCAAGAAAGTAAACGAGAGGAACTCTAGTGGCCAGTTTCAAGTTTTTTTCTTGGAAGGATATCATACTATAACTCTCAATCTTAGATGGGCCCTTTAGTATTTATAAATTTTATGTGGGTCCCATGGCCCTATCATAATTACATAGTTTCTTTTTTGATTACTAACATTAGGTGGGTCCTACAAATATCATATTAGGCAATCTCTACCATGATTACCAACATTAATGGCCCCCTAATGATTACTATAATTAGCTTGGTTAATATGACAGTTAACATCAAATGGTCCACATTGATTTTTCATAAATGGATTCTTCAACGATGTTTAACACTCGATAGGGGTCTCTGCTATAATAACCATTGGATGTATTACATTATGATTATTAACATTTGGTGGACCCACATTGATTAAAATACATTACTCGTGAGTTTTAACATTCAGTCTAATGATTTTTCCAATTAGATGGGCCCTACCATGATTACCAATATTAAATCAATCTAGTATGACTACTAGTTAGTGGGTTCCCATTGGGTCAATCATCCCGTTTTCTCTATTCAATTCTTATTTCGGTTCATCATCTCGTAAAAATTTTATAAATTCCCAAACACTTCAAGGTACATTGAATTTTGTAGAAATTGACAAACACCATAAGTGACACAATATTATAATATGACACTATTTTATTTTGTGATAATGAAATCTTACAATATTTAAATTTGGTGATATTATGTTCTTCTTTTATCCAAACACCCCCTAATATTTTATGAACATTGATCTCATGGTAGGAAACCTATTTTGTGTTGCGATAGAGCTGTTTTACATTGGATTGCATTGCTGGTGGTCAAGGCGAAATCGGAAGATCGCGATTTCCTTCCTAGTTACGGTACCTTTAGCAATGTTTGTCCTAATCTTGGCTGCAGTAACAACTGGCCTAAAAAAGGAAAATAGGGAGAACATATTTGGATGGTCGTCCGCAACGGTGGCGGTAATCATGTTCATCCCACCCTCATCCCAATGGATTGCATTTGGCCTATCTCGCATGGCTGAACCATTAGATTTTCTTGTGCAGCGGAGGCGTCCAATTCTATGTTTCCCGCAGTTGTGTTGGAATCTATTGAGTCCTCCCTCTCAACATTTTTTTAGCATAACACATTTCACGCCGAGTAGTATAGCCTTGATCAGATTTGCAACCTGTGAAACACAGTTTTGATAAATTGATATATTTATTGTAAAAATAATATTGACATTCTTTTTAAAGATATTGAAGGATTGTCATTGTCAAGTCAAGGAAAAATCTTACAATGGTGGGAATATCTAGTATGATGAATCCATACATGATCATACAAATGACGCTGGTGATAATAGAAATGTTGGCTACAAATGATTGACCTGTGCTCCAATTTTCAGTTGATCTAGTCATTCTTCGCCAGTCCGCGCAAAACATGGATGCACGGACGGGCGAAGAATGACTAGATCAACTGAAAATTGGAGCGCGGGTCAATACATTTCTATTATCACCAGCGTCATTTGTATGATCATGTATGGGTCCATCATACTAGATATTCCCACCATTGTAAGATTTTTCTTTGACTTGACAATGAAAATCCTTCCATATCTTTAAAAAGAATGTCAATATTATTTTTACAATAAATATTTCCATTTATCAAAACTGTGTTTTCCAGGTTGCAAATCTAATCAAGGCTATACTACTCGGCGTGAAATGTGTTATGCTAAAAAATGTTGAGAGGGAGGACTCAACAGATTCCAACACAACTGTGGGCAACATAGAATTGAATGCCTCTGCTGCACAAGAAAATCCAATGGTTCAGCCAGGCGAGATGGGCCAAATGCAATCCATTCGGTTGAGGGTGGGATGAACATGATTACTGCCACTGTTGCGGACGACCATCCAAATATGTTCTCCCTATTTTCCTTTTCTAGGCCAGTTGTTACTGCAGCCAAGATTAGGACAAACATTGCTAAAGGTACCGTAACTAGGAAGGAAATCGCGATCTTCCGATTTCGGCTTGACCACCAGCAATGCAATCCAATGTAAAACAGCTCTATCGCAGCACGCAATAGGTTTCCTACCATGAGATCAATGTTCTTCACGGAGGATATTTGTGGCTCTCCATACCTATAGGAACAAATTATAAATACATGTTAGCATAAAATATTAGGGGGTGTTTGGATAAAAGAAGAACATAATATCACCAAATTTAAATATTGTAAGATTTCATTATCACAAAATAAAATAGTGTCATATTATAATATTGTGTCACTTATGGTGTTTGGCAATTTCTACAAAATTCAATATACCTTAAAGTGTTTGGCAATTTATAAAATTTTTTCCGAGATGATGAACCGAAATAAGAATTGAATAGAGAAATCGGGATGATTGACCCAATGGGAACCCACTAACTAGTAGTCATACTAGATTGATAGGGCCCATCTAATTGGAAAATCAGTAGACTGAATGTTAAAACCCACGAGTAATGTATTTTAATCAATGTGAGTCCACCAAATGTTAAAAATCATAATGTAATACATCCAATGGTTATTATAGCAGAGACCCCTGTCGAGTGTTAAACATCATTGAAGAATCCATTTATGAAAAATCAATGTGGACCATTTGATGTTAACAGTCATATTAACCAAGCTAATTATAGTAATCATTAGGGGGCCATTAATGTTGGTAATCATGGTAGAGATTGCCTAATGTGATATTTGTAGGACCCACCTAATGTTAGTAATCAATAAAGAAACTATGTAATTATGATAGGGCCATGGGACCCACATAAAATTTATAAATACTAAAGGGCCCATCTAAGATTGAGAGTTATAGTAAGATTTCTATAGAAACCATCAATATTAAAAAAATGTAGTTAGCGATCATGGTAGGAGTTTCTCATAAATCTCCACTCTTGACCCGAAAGATTGTTTTATACAACATATACTTGAATGTTACATTATGAAGGTTTTTATAAGAAACTGAGATATTGTAGGATACTTTCTAAGTTATCCAAACACCCAGTTTTTAGGGTGTAGATTACATTCTAAAGTAGGAGATAATATAGCAAAATCTTTAGTTGTGTTTTGTGCATATATGTACCTTCATAGAATTTTTTTTCCACCCCATATCTCCTTTCACTTCATCTCTTATATAGCATTTATGGTTACATATTTTCCCCAAATGTGTTAAATTGATATTTTAATTTCTTTATTTTTGTAGAGACTGCCTCTCTCACTCGTGTTTTATTCGGTTCGAGTTTGGAGGGATGGCTTTCGCCATCAATTGTCGATGTCGGACAGGGATTAGGTATGTTTTTAGTGTTTGTTTCTTTCTTCCGTAATAATCACATAAGGTAGGTAGGTTTCTTTAGAGGTCCTACTTGTAATTGGTTGCAAACGGTTCCGTTGGATGATTACAGATTCCCATAATCACCTTTGATGGTTGTTACGACTGGTTCTCAGTCGTATTGTGCAAATCCTAAGGCCTTGGTTAGCAGTTGTCAGAGTAATTGTCCACTAGGACCCTATTATAGTCATTGGTTAGTGTTGATATGAGGAGTGCTTCTGTGTGTGTTGTGGTTTCTTGTCTCCGTTCAGTTCTTCACCTGAGAAGGTGATTGGTTGGGCGGCCATTATTTATATGTCAAATCATGTTTAGTAGGTCTTTGGCGGGCACAGTTCTTGGTAAGTGAGCCTGGCTTTGGACGGCAAAGAAACCCTCTGTGTGTTTAGGTGAAGTAAATAGGTGTGGGTGTGGACTGTGGAACCTCAGTGTGTGTCAGTGTCGTAGGTAGGCTTCCACCAAAGGAATTGTCGGACTCTGTTGGATCGAGGGGTTGCCCCCAACGACCTCCTAAATTGGCTGTTGTCCCCTAGGGTGCTCGAGAGTGATCAGCGTAGGCCTTTCTACTACTCTTTCAGTTCTGGTCGCTACATTTGTTTCCTCCTTGGTTGGAACTAGAGTTACCTAGTTCGGTCTCCAGAGTTCCGAATCCTGTACTGTGCGTTTCGAACCCGTACAGTATGAAACGAATAAATTGCAGTTTGATTCATCCAAATCCACTTTTTGAAAATTGTATGGTTCGCTACAGTTCAAGACGTCTTCCAATAAAAGAGAACGACTTTTGTATGCAATGGGATGTGGGGGACTCTTCGCCAAAAAAACTGGGAAGCTTGGGGGTTTCTAATGAAAGTCAGAAACCCCCTAAAAATAGAATTACTTTTACAATAGAGAGAGGGGATATAAGTATTAAAATAACATTAAATATAAAATTAAAAATAAAACTACAGAAAGTTCAATCAGAAGAGGAAACAAAGAACAATAGTTTTTAGAAATAGAGCAGGACTCAAATCATAAAATGCCTATTTAATCTCATGCTAGGCATATAATTGCATAAACTCAATTGCTTGCTCAAAAATCTGCGAAGTGGGTGAATCCAGATTCCAGATCATTAGTTTTCAGACTCACTGCAACTGTAATCTCTCCTACAGTGTGGTGCTAGGCAAGATTTCAGGTTCGATGCGCCCCCCCTTTTTTTTTTCATGAAGTTTAATGACGATAAAAGAAAAAAGAAAAGAACCTGCAGAGAGAGGGAGAGAGGGAGAGAGAGAGGAGATGGGAAAGGTGGAACTTGGAAGGTGGATGATGGCAGATGGGGAAGGGGAAAGGACGTCTCAGTCAATACAACTTTCCCACTTCCCCATACATTAATTTAATATATTTTCTCTGTTCCTTCCAACTTCTTCAAAAATTAATCTAATATACTTTTTCTATCTTATATACTCTCCCAGGGCCCAGGCTCCCTCTTTTCAATTCATATTTACATAGCAATTAAATCAAACCTTAACACAAATCGTGAGAAATCCCAAGTTAAAACTGCTGTTTAAATATGAACCGTACATAATAATCTTCTTACTGGTTTATAGCATCTATATGAAATATTCATTAATCCGAGTTTGATCTCCCGTTAGTTTGACATTTAGATGAAAAATATATTGATAATCATTTTTTTTTTTTTTATCAAGTAGTCAATCAATGGTTGAAAAAACTCCGATTCATGTAAGATTTAAGGATACCCTACTTAAGTACATAGTATGAATTTTGAATGATTAGATTTTAATAGATGGGCCTGGCATTGGAGTTACACTCCTTTGAACTCATGAATACTCTCAATCTTAGAGGATCCTTACTCATTCAATTAAAAGCTTATCCTTTCTCTTTCTTGTTGTATATGTTCTGTCTACTATTACTCAACAAATTGTCCTCTCTATACTATTTGAAAGCATGTCTATCTTTTTCTTTTTTTTTTATTATATATATATATATTTTTGTTGTGTACCTTAGACTTATCTAATGTTAAATTTGAATATGTGCATCTCTACTTGGGCCAATAAGGAATCCTAACCGATCAAAATAATTTACTTCCCTTTATATATGATTAATCAAATTTCACTTTAAAATAAATTAATAAAATAAAAGATTAAACAATTACAAGATACATGCATAAAATATTATAAAAGAATCACTTATCTATACTAAATAAATCAACGGTTCATCCTAATTAGTTTATAGTTTTTGATATATGGGCCCCACTTTGAGTAGCAAAAGTATTTTGATTGACACTAGAACCAAGAAAATATATGCATTGTTTTTAAACATTTATTTGATCACAGTTTTTGTGAAATGTCATTAATTATATACTTATTAAAGCAGCTAATTTATAAAAAATATTTATGTAAATATTGAATAGACGTACGAGTCATATCGACCTACATCGAATTATATTTTCAAATTATTCTAGCGAATTCATCGAACTCGAACTACGAATCAAGCGAATTGCAAACCGAATTAGCTAAACCTACCCCATCAAATTTTCGAATTGGAGTAACTATCTAATTGCGAATTCGAATTGGTCGAACTGCAAGTCAAGTAACTATGGTTTCGAATAGTTCGCAGTTCGGTTTGGCGAATTTTACTGTTTGTGAAAAGCCAAATTCGATGTAGTTCGTTCCATCTGTATTTTCTAAAATAGGCACTTCTTTTTTTTGGTAAGCAGGAGACTTCCAACGGAAGTCTGTAAGAGTAAAACTGATTTTCTATTGAGGAATTTGTAACAACGAGGAGTGATATATATCTTAAAATGATATTAAAAATAAAGTATAAAAAGTTAAATCAAAAGAGGAAAGAAAGGGAAAAAAAGGTTTTTAGAAATAGAGTAGAACTAGAATCGTTAAAATACCTATTTAATCCCAGTCCAAGCAAAGTTACAGACTGTCAATCTCTTAATCACAAAAAATTGTGCACTTTTAGGATTTCTCTAGTCTTTTATGTTCACTACACCAAAAAACATGAAAAAAGACGGCCTTAAGCAGTCGTCAACAACCCTAAGCCATCGGACGGCCGTCCTTGATATTGCAGTAGCTTTTGGAAAACGACGGAGTTGGGAAAAATGAAAAAAATGACTGCCCAAGCAGGCCGTCGTTTTCATTTTTTCGAACTAAATAAAATATATATTAAAAACCAGGGCATGCCCAGGTTTTTCAATATTTTTTAAAAGCCTGAAAATTCATTAGAATCACTTAAAATCTTTAAGGTAGAACACTAATACATTTAAAATCTTAATTACATTGGAGAAAACTATACAACAATTACATTGGGAAAGAGTATAAAAAAAATCAATAATAGAAGTGAGAGGGAGGCCTGCAGAAGTGGAAAGCAGGTGGCCCTGGACTGCAAGGGAGGAATACCATTTAAAATGTTGCCATTCCTCAATTCCCATCGAAAAAGCAGGCAAGCGAAGCAAGCTACATGAGAATGGGAGAGAGAACTTCAGACCAAGGGACTTCATAGCTTAGGGGCAGCTCTTGATTTGATCAAGTTCCAGGCAGATTGCGAAGAGAAAATGTCATTGGAGTCATCTGAAGGGACTCCAGAGCTTGGGGCAGCTCTCGATCTGATCAAGTGCTTGCAAAGAGAAAATGTCATTGGAGCTAGATGGCTTCAGCTGTAGGGGAAAGTACTTTGACATCACGAGGAAGATAGCTCAGACATTGTCACCTTTCAAAGTGCCTCCATTGATAGTGCTGAAATGGATTTCTACTGGTTTGTTATATACATGATGTATAAGAGATGGACACCTTGAAGACCATCTTTTGAGACAACTTTAGTGGCTGTGACCAGCAAAATTACTCACGCGGTTGCTACAAAAACCATGGGCAGAGACAGAAATCTTCCTTTACTGAACATCTCCACCTTTAAATGCCCCTGTAAATTGCAATTACCACGTGAGAATACTACACTGTTCCTAACACACATACATACAAAGGAAAATGTGCATAAATTCATGTTCAGTAGATTGCAAGTGCCCTCATCTAGAAACAACAAAAAAGAATGTCTGGATATAATAGAAACTCTTCTACATTAAATGAGTAGTTACATTTGGCCTAGGAATATATGGATATGGTGATGTGATATGAGATGTCATTTAACGTAAACTATAGTGCAAACTCAAAAGGATCATTTAGTATCAGTTTTGGATGAGAAGCCAGAAAGAAAAAAATGAGGCGTAGAAAACTGTCCTTAGTTCATTGCACTTTGTAAGAAACTGTCCACAGTTAAAACTATCCACAATTCATTGTACTCTGTGTGGTTTTTTGTATTCTAGTGTGCATGCCACCATACTCCCAAATATTTATGACAATAAAAAGAGCTAACCTGCCTAAGAAAGCAAATAACAAGTTTTCATCACATAAAATGAGATTTGGTTAGTATAAAGATCACAACATCAATAAGGACGCTTGCCTTGACATGAATAATCCATTCTCCAATTCAGCAATCCCCTGTCCTTTGGTTCATAGCCAAATCTGTTTGCCTATGGCCTGCAATATTCATCGCACATAGAGCCATGTGCTTATGCATTATCAGACATCCATCAAAATAATTCATGTGGGGAAAGGTCAGACCAGTCCTAACCACTGTACAAAACAGGAAGAAAGAGGCTCCTCAGCCACTGAACAAAACAGAGGAAAGCAGATTGGTTGAAAACACACAACACTAAGAGAGAACCCATCTGTAAAATTTGATCCAAGGTCTGCGCAGGGAGATGGGACGAGAGGGGTATAACAGAGATGGGTTTTTTGAGATCAACAGAGATGGAGATAGTTTTTTAGTATAACAAGCTACCCTTAAAAAATGAATGGTTATTGGCTTATATAGGCATACGAGTTAGAAAAGATCTCAAACCCCATCTTCCAGTCATGGCTTTAATTGATTCCTAACTCCTGATCCTCAGGATGCCCAATACTCCAGGCTAATCTTCAAAAAATATTAACTTTGAGTGTACATCATTTTAAACTGCATCAAATAAAGACTACACATATGCCCATTCTCCAGCTATAAGTGGACATCTAATCATATGATCAAAGATCAGTCTTCACTTTGGTTGTCGCCTCTCCTGCATATTTTGCACACATAGAAATGTAGTGAAAAGGTTAGTTTACTTAATTGTTAAGCATGAAATGTTGGCAAAAATAAACACAGCAAAGACGACAGATAGGCTAGGAGATCGATTCACATTCAAAATGGGGTTTTTCACGGTTAATTACAATTTCTTTTTTGTTTTCCTTTTTTTTTTTTTATAAAAATTGATAACAGTAAAGATTGATTAAGAGAAAAAGAATACAAGGAAACTCAGATGCCCTACACCCACAATAAAGGCAACGAGATGATGCCCTACACCCACAATAAAGGCAACGAGATGATGCCCTACACCCACAATAAAGGCAACGAGATGATGCCCTACACCCACAATAAAGGTAACGAGATGATATATAAGAACTATTCATAAACAAAAAGAAAAAAAATTATATGGAAAAAACAACAGAATTTAGAGACCTATCCAACCCTTGTTTGGCCAAACAGTCTACAAAAGTGTTCGTCTAATCGCCGAAATGATGAATGTCTATGAATCTGAAAATCTTTTGGGATATCCTCCATCAGAGAGGCCTCAAACATATAAAGAATTTAGATCATGATGGTGAACCTTGGGCCCTGCATGTAAAGAATACCAAGGTGCAGCCGTACATTTGATGTGGCAAAAAGGAGGACTAGGTTCTCCAAAAAATAAACACAGAAGCTTTATTTAATTCTCTATCAATGAGCATAAATGCCACCTATGAAGCTGGGAAAATTAGATGTTAGATTTGGGGTTATACTAAAAACTACTAACCTTTCAGCAAGCACAGCAGATCCTTCCTCCAATATTTCTTCTGCCGGGTCCGACTCATTAAATTTAGGCTAAATACAGCCATTTCAAACTGCAGAAATAGAAATAGCAGAAGATACCAAAACAATAAATCCTCAAAAGTAAAACAGCAACAGCAGTAGCAGCCCATTAATATGTGCAAACCAACAGTCCAACACTTGGTGCATAAGCATTCATAAATGACCACTATCAGAGAGCTACAACAGCTAAGATAGTAGAGTTAATACCTCGCAGAGCGCATTTGCATATGAACACATGTCTGCTAGTATGACTAAGACATGTTTCCCACATTCATAAGCTAGATATTCGACAGTCGTCAGAGCAATGCGAGGAGTGATGAACTGATGATGCGCTTGATTGTGGGATCATTGGCCTGTAAAAAGCACATTATCAGAAATACGCACTACAAGAACTAGTAGCAACTTCTCAACAGTTATAACTAAGATGAACAATTGCCATGTTGCAAGTCAGGATGATTTTGAATACCTTAAATAGAGTATAACAGCGGGCCATGTCAGATTCAAACAACATACCAAGTTTAGAAATCGGGTCACTCTTTCCATTGAACCATTCTCTCCGACATCACATTTGAAGAACTGGGTTGTCTCCATGTTTACTCCCATTGCTGCAAATACAATGGCAAAAAGTGTTCCGCAATCAATCATATTTCCTCCTTTGTTTTCACGCAGCCAAATAAATCCTTGAAAGAAGGAAATATGAATTACACCAATTCAAATTGACAACAGAGAAAATCGGATCTTGAATCCAGAGGATGAAAACCTCTTCAAATTAAAGCAATCACATGATAAATTGGATCAAATCCCTAGTAAGATTATCAAACCACAGGTTTGACCAAAATCAACAGATCCATCACCAATATCAACATCTAACAATTCAAACCAAAAAAAAAAAAATCATCTAACCATAATCCAATCAAAGCCACGAGATCTATGGCCAGTATCAACATCAAACAATTCGAAAAATACCGTTC
This sequence comes from Umbellularia californica, assembly GCA_028538565.1. Lineage (NCBI taxonomy): Eukaryota > Viridiplantae > Streptophyta > Magnoliopsida > Laurales > Lauraceae > Umbellularia > Umbellularia californica. The sequence goes on from JAPQWN010000007.1 coordinate 59,853,695, forward strand.
GAAAAAAAAAAAGAGAAAGCCACCATAAAAACCCAGGTTTGCAATAAAAAAACAAACTCCATTTCCATTTCCATTTCAGACAATGGGCGCTACCTTTGAACCGCCCAATCCCTCAGAAAACACAAACCCACCATTCTCAATCTAACACTGAACTGACTACATCAACCATTGATTGAATCATGATAAATAATGCACTAATAGAACCATTAAATCCTGAGCCTAGAATCATGGTGATGATAATGCACTAACCCGCCACTGTTGGACCAAATATAGATGGCCCACATGACTGTTATCCCTCCTTTTCCTTTCCTTAAATTGATTTAAGTTTTTTGGTAACTGCCATCCATGTTAATTTGAGGGTTAAAAGCCATTTATTCTCTTCTTGATGGAAGGAGAGATTTAGGGCCTATAAAAGGCAACCTGGGTAACTCTCTTAGCTAACATCGTTTCTCTGCAACCATCACTTACTGGAGAAGAAAAGCAAAAGGATAAGAGAGTTGTGATTTCCCATTGAAGACCAACCTTCTGTTGGATCAGAGTTTGAAGATGGCACAATCAGGTACCATTTTACTACTCTACTGGTTTAGATTAAATGTTTACAGTATTGTTGGATTGATTCCAAAGAGGGTTTATAAACCCAAGATTTTCTAACATTTGGTATCAGAGACACTGGTTTCAATCCAATGATCTATTATCGTTTTTATTGGGCTTTCTGGTTTCTTCCGGGAACAAAAACCCAAATACCCAAATGATAGAAATATTGGGTATTTGATAAAGGGTATTCAATTTATTGGATAATAATAGCCTCAGAAATGAGGATTACAGTGCCCAACCCAATCTGAAAGAGATGGGAAGAAAAGATTTATTTTCTGTCATTTAAATTTCTTTATTTAAGAATTACATTAGAGATTTATCTCATATTTGGTTACTGTTATCATTTTTTTTTGCATGCCAGTAGCATGATAATGATAATATGAAAGTATCTCAGAAAAGTAATAAGGGATAATTGTATTTCTCTTTATTTATTTATGCTTTTATAATGAATTTTATTTCATTATTATTGAAGATTTAAAAAAAAAAAAAACTGGCCGTACGCGGTACTGCACATACAGTGCACAAGACGGCACTGATGGAGAACAACCCATCGTTCTGCCATTTTTTTTGGCCTTTGGGTGACTGGGCCGGTTGGGTGACTGGGCCGGGCCAGGCAGGTCGGGTCAACCCGACCTTACTAGCCCAGCCTGGCTGCCCAGGCTGGGCCAGGTCAGGTTATGGTTCGGCCCAACCTGACCTGGCCTGACATTCTTGAGAATTTCTGGGCTGGGTCAGGTTATGGTCTGGGCCAGTTTATGGGCCAACAGTGGTTGGGCCTGACCCGTTAAGAGCCCACTAAACCCATTTCAGTTTTGGAGAAATTTTTTCAGATGGACCCACTTATTAGACGGTACATATTTGTACATTCAATTGATCAAAATAAATTTCAGAAGTGACACAAATCAATGTTTAGAAGTTGGCCCTGAACTATGAAATTATATATTATAGTATGATTGATGGTTCTGATTATTCTAATGACATTTTTTTTTTTACCTTCAAATCATTCTATCAGACTTTAATAGGGTTTAATTGTATTCTGAATTCATTGATCAATTTCAGAATTGAACAGATGGGTCAATAATAGACGGTCCAAATCTTATTTTGATCATAAAAGTCTCATTTGGACATGGATCGACGATCCGTTTTCTTCTGTGTTTTGATGGCATTGAGATCTATTACATGGACATCGATAGACTAATTAATCACTCTAAATTAGAGCATATTTTATTTTTAACATTATGTTTAACTCTTTTTTGCTACTTCCGCTGCTAATCTTATTTATTTAACAATATCAAAGTTCTATTTTATTCAGATATGCTCACTATGGTTTAATATTTAGAGTTATTTATTTCTTGGAATGGATAGATGTATGGTTATGGTGTAGCAATTAAAGAAATTAGGTATTGATCAATGATGAATTAAAGATAAGATTTTGGCCATTGATCTATGAACTGATGCCTAATCAACTTAAATGTGATATAATAAAGTTATTCGGAAATTATATAATGGTGCACATGGACCAATATTTTTATTGATTGGTTCATTACAATTGATGACCGAATAAACTAACTTTATCACTTAAGTGTTGTTATCAATTTAAAGAATTCAACAATTTCTTAACTTGGTAGCCGCCAAAGAGACCCAATTATAGATAATTGTTTAATTCTCTCAATTGATTTAAGAAAATGCAAACTCTATTGTTTGAATATGACAACACTTAAAATTGCAATTTCATAAAGGAAATAGTTCGATTAAGCCCAAAGGTATGATTGTCCATAATTTGAAATTGGAATATGACATAGTTAATAAATGTGTTTTGCTTGTATTTGATTTATACCCAAAGGAAGATATTCAATACAATCAAATCACATATAATAAACATGCTCATATTAATCAAAGAAAAGTAATATATTTACATATTGTTTTCCAACCCAAAGGTGGCTTTACAATGATGTACATATCACTTTTAAATTTAAGTTTATTGCGTAGCTAAATTCAAAGCATCACATAACTTATTATTACTTGTTTATTTTTTCAGTTACAAATTCCATGGCATCACTTTCGACTTTAGGGAATATACCCATGTTAGATGGATCGAATTTTATTGAATGGTTGGACATGTTATTATTAGCCATTACTTACTTGGACCTTGATATGGCTTTGGATGAGCCTAAGCCAGCAATGCCCACGGATGCGAGCTTAGTTGATGAAAAGGCTAACTATAATAAATGGATTAAGGCTAATAAGGTTGTGATTAGAATTATTACAAATTCAATTTCAAGGACCATTAGAGGTTCCATCGAAGCAAAGGAAAATGCTAAGGACCTACTTGAAGCTATAAAAGGTCAGTTTCAAATAACTGATAAAGCTTTAGGTGCATCCTTGATTAGCCGTCTTACAAGTATAAAATATAATGGAACCTTGGGAGTAAGAGAACACATATTTACAATGACAAATATCGCTTCTAAATTGAAAGAAGTTGATATGATGGTGTCTGAAAAATATTTGGTGCAATTCATTTTCAATTCTCTTCCTCCCGAGTTTGGCCCATTTAAAGTTGCCTACAACCAGAGCTCAACTCCATGGTCATTGAATGAGTTGATAGCAAAAGCTGATCAAGAAGAAAGGAGGCTTAAGGCTGAGGGACAATTAACAGTTAATTATGTCTCTCAAAATAAGTCCAAGGGAAAAGGAAAAGGGAAAAAGAAAACCAATGTTCAGGAAGCAAAGCCCAACAGGAAAGAGAAAGGTGCACAGAAGAAATGTTTTTTCTGTGGAAAGAATGGACATTTTAAGAAAGATTGCCTAAAGCGTAAAAGTTGGTTTGAAAAGAGAGGTAAAAATCTATCTTTTGTATGTCAAGAAACCAACTTAGCTAATATCCCACCAAATTCTTGGTGGGTTGACTCTGGTGCAACCATTCATGTATCTGGTTGTGTGCAGGGATTCCTTTCAAGACGGACTCCAAATGATAGCGAGAAAACCATTACGATGGGAAATAAAAAGGAATTAAGGGTCAAAGCTGTAGGCACTTATAGGCTGGTGCTTGACACTGGTCATGTTTTGGATTTAGATAATACTTTCTTGGTTCCTGATATTTCTAGGAATTTGATTTCTGTTTCCAGACTTGATTGTAATGGATTTAATTTCAACTTTGGACATGGCATTATGCATATTTTTAGCAATAATATTTTGATTGGGAATGGTTATATGTGTGATGGTTTGTATAGATTAAAGTTAGATTCTCTATATGAACAAGCTTTACATACACCTCACATTAATTGTGGATTGCACATAGGCATGAAAAGAAAGCCTCTAAATGAGAGCTCATCAAGGTTGTGGCACAAAAGATTAGGGCATATCTCTGAACAGAGAATGAAAAGATTGGTGACTGATGGTTTATTGCCCAATCTTGATTTCACCGATTATGGTGTTTGTATTGATTGTATAAAGGGAAAACAAACTAATACAAACAAGAAAAGTGCCACAAGAAGTTCTGCACCCTTAGAAATTATTCATACTGATATATGTGGTAAAATTCATGTTCCATGTTTTACGGGAGAGGAATACTTTATCACTTTTATAGATGATTTTTCACGATATGGTTATGTCTATTTGATTAAAGAAAAATCTGATGCTTTAAAAGTCTTTAAAATTTTTAAGGCAGAAGTAGAAAAGCAATTAGACATGAAAATTAAAGTAGTGAGATCCGATAGAGGTGGTGAGTATTATGGTAGATACACTGAATCGGGTCGTAACCCGGGCCCATTTGCTAGATTTCTAGAAATAGAAGGTATTGTAGCACAGTATACAATGCCAGGCACACCTCAACAAAATGGTGTAGCCGAAAGAAGGAATAGAACGTTAATGGATATGGTAAGGAGTATGGTTAGTAACACTAACTTACCCGATTCAATGTGGGGAGAGGCACTAAAGATGGCAATGTATGTATTGAATCGTGTTCCTACGAAAGCAGTTCCCAAAACTCCTTTCGAGTTGTGGACCGGTAGGAAGCCCAGCTTAAATCATTTTCGAGTCTGGGGTTGTCCATCTGAAGTGAGAATTTTTAACCCACAAGAAAGGAAATTAGACCCTAAAACAATCAGTGGATATTTCATTGGTTATCCGAAAAGGTCTAAAGGGTATAGATTTTATTGTCCAACCCATACAACTAGGATTGTTGAATCTGGAAATGCCAAATTTTTAGAAGATCATGAGAAAAGTGGGAGTGATCATAATAGAACTGTGACTTACAATGAAATAAGGGATCCACTTGAGTTGCCTATTATACAAAGTAGAGTTCTTGTTCCTTTTAATGATTATCAAGAGGAACAACAACCACAAAATTTTCAAAATCCCATCAATGAGGCATTCCCTGAACAAAATAATGATCCACTTCAAAATACACAACAAAGCATCAATGAACCCGATCCGGAAATGTTAAGAAGGTCAACTCGAATGAGAAAACCTGCTATTCCGGATGACTATGTAGTGTATTTGGAGGAATCTGATATTGGCATTAAAGAAGATCCTAAGACGTTTAAGGAAGCCATTGAAAATGAGAATTCCGATAAATGGTTAGATGCCATGAAGGATGAGTTAGAATCAATGGCCACAAATGAAGTTTGGGATATCGTTGAACTACCCAAAGGTTTCAAGGCCGTGGGCTGTAAATGGGTCTTTAAGACCAAAAGAGATTCCAAAGGAAAAGTTGAACGGTTCAAAGCTCGACTTGTGGCCAAAGGTTTTACTCAGAGAGAAGGTATAGAATATCATGAAACCTACTCTCCGGTATCTAAAAAGGACTCATTTAGAATTGTTATGGCAATTGTAGCTTATTTCAACTTAGAGCTACATCAAATGGACGTCAAAACAGCGTTCTTAAATGGAGATCTAGAAGAAGAAGTGTATATGGAACAACCTGAAGGTTTCGTAAAAGAGAATGAAAAGAAACTAGTTTGTAAATTAAAGAAATCGATATATGGTCTTAAACAGGCTTCCAGACAATGGTATTTAAAGTTCAATCGCATTATTAAATCTTTTGGTTTTACTGAAAATACCGTTGATCATTGTATATATCTCAAGGTTAGTGGGAGCCGATTCATGATTTTAGTCCTATATGTCGATGATATTTTATTGGCTAGTAATGATCTTGGAATGATTTACGAAACTAAGGAATATCTTAAGAACAATTTTGATATGAAAGATATGGGTGAAGCAACCTTTGTAATAGGAATCGAGATTTATCGAGATAGATCTCGAGGATTACTTGGGTTATCACAGGAAGCCTATATTAAAAATGTACTTAAGAGATTTCGTATGGAAGGGTGTAAGGCTCAAAATGTACCTATGGTAAAAGGTGACAGGTTTAGTAGAGAACAATGTCCAAGAAATGAAATTGAAAGGCAACAGATGGAAACTTGTCCTTATGCGGCTGCAATCGGATGTTTAATGTATGCACAAACATGCACTAGACCCGATATCAGTTTTGCAGTTGGCATGCTTAGTAGATATCAAAGTGATCCAGGAATGGCACATTGGGTAGGAGTTAAGAAAGTTTTGCGATACCTTAGTGGCACAAGAAACTATATGCTCTCTTACAGTATGTCCGATCACTTAGAAGTGGTCGGTTATTCGGATGCTGACTTCGCTGGTTGCCTCGATACAAGAAAGTCGACTTCAGGATATATTTTCCTGTTAGCTGGCGGGGCGGTTTCATGGAGAAGTGCAAAACAAACTTTAGTGACTCCATCCACATTTGATGCTGAATACGTGGCATGCTTTGAAGCCACGGGTCACGCTTTATGGATGCGTGATTTTATTTCAGGACTACGTGTTATGGACACCATTTCTGAGCCCTTGAAGATCTATGGTGATAATGACGCTGCAAGAAGATTTGCTCAGAATGACAAGGTTTCCAGTAAATCAAAATTTCTGGAAGTAAAATACCTTGTGCTAAAAGAAAAGGTACGAGATCGATTAGTGTCTATTGTTGGGATCCCGACAAAGCTCATGATAGCAGATCCTTTGACAAAGGCATTGGCGCCAAAGGACTACAAAGAGCATGTTAGAAATATGGGCTTGATTGAATTGTCTTGTTAAAGATATGTAAAGACACTGTCATATTTATCACCGAAATAAGATCTCGTATTTTCTTACTTTATTGAAATTATTGTCACATGTGATTGAAGTGTATAAAGTGAGAAAATTAAAGAAAAATGGCATTATTGTACCCAATAAATAGGATTGCCATGAAAATCATCCTATTTTACCCTTATTAAGGATTATGTTAAGTTAGGATGTTAGTGAATTAATTATGGAAGGAAGCATGTCGTTCAAGGCATGTAACCGCCATAGTTCTCATTGGCAAACTGACTTAATTATCAATTAAAGATTGACATAAAGGTTGTGATGGCAATTGTTATTTTAAAAATGGTGATCACCAGTCAAAGTCATTTTTTCGAACTTAGTTTTTCAATTTTGTTTTAAATTTTTTTATTGGTCATATGGACCAAGTGGGAGAATGTTGGACCAAATATAGATGGCCCACATGACTGTTATCCCTCCTTTTCCTTTCCTTAAATTGATTTAAGTTTTTTGGTAACTGCCATCCATGTTAATTTGAGGGTTAAAAGCCATTTATTCTCTTCTTGATGGAAGGAGAGATTTAGGGCCTATAAAAGGCAACCTGGGTAACTCTCTTAGCTAACATCGTTTCTCTGCAACCATCACTTACTGGAGAAGAAAAGCAAAAGGATAAGAGAGTTGTGATTTCCCATTGAAGACCAACCTTCTGTTGGATCAGAGTTTGAAGATGGCACAATCAGGTACCATTTTACTACTCTACTGGTTTAGATTAAATGTTTACAGTATTGTTGGATTGATTCCAAAGAGGGTTTATAAACCCAAGATTTTCTAACAGCCACATCATCTCATCCCTTCTCACCTTTGATTGGCAATTGTCATGCATTAGATAGTATCCACACAAACTGGGCGGTGCTTAAAAAATGCAGATGCAGGTTTTCTATAGCCACCTTTAATAAAAGATCATCCAATTGCTTTTATTCTCAGTATGTATTGACATGCATATGCATTTTGTGAAGGGAGTGGCTCTCCTGAGCTGCAGCTGACAGTATAATCAGCTGGACCGTGCGAATGGCTCGTGTCTGTTGAAAATGAAAAGCAAACGAAAATCAGGATAGAGCCCGCACTTTCTCATTTTCACTCTTCATTTCCCCCCTTTCATCGTCTCTGCGCATAGACCTAATCAAAGTCGCCCTGCTGTCTCTCCCTCTCTCACTGCGGCAACCTCTCCCCCTCTCGTCGATCTCTCTCTCGGACGATCACCATCCTGCCCTAATCTTTTCTCCGAGAAATCAAGGAAAGAATAAGAGAAAGAAGAAGGGAGTTTGCTACGCTGGCCTGCCGACAACAACAGTACTCTCTCCTTTTCTCGATTTGCCCAAAATTCATTGTAGGGTCTTCTGTCTCTCTCACTGTCTGTAATCTTGATTTTCTATACATTTTCTGAAATGGTTATTCTGTCTCACTCTGTCAAATGGGTATGCATTTGAGCCTGTTGGCCCAACGAGATTTCCTCAGTATGAAGAACTGAAGCCTTAAATACAAGAAGAGGCCATTATCTTTTTCTTTCCAAGCAAACAACCCTAGAATCTAATCACCCAACAGATAGATAATAAGAAATGGAAAAGTTCCACATCAAGGATTGTATATAAAGAAAGATGGGGCAAAAAGAGACTAAATTCAATGAAATGAAGAATCCCAGTATGAAGAAGAGATTCTTTTACCCTCATGGGAACATTTTCTCTGAAGAACCTTCTCTTTTTTGCCATTTTCTCCATTCTGTCCCTTAACACATAATGGAACGAGGAAAATACATAGATGAAAAGGCTTTCACCAGGGGTGAAAGTAAATACACGATAAAGAAATGTTCACTTTCTATTTGTAAATGGGGCCCGCCCGTGATCAATTCAAATCCTATCACAAATGAACCACATAGGGACTCATCAATGTTTGTGACCGTAAAACTCACACATGCAAACGGTTAATAGAATTCCTAAAAATGAAGGGTGGGGATTGTGTGGGCTGTTTTCTTGATAACGAGGTTACTCTTGACTTAGGTAAAAGTACCGATCAGGATTGCCTCAATCTCGTTTTTATCCAGCTAGCTGGCACCGAGCTGGAGTTAGTCTCGGTAAGATTACCGACCATGCTCCTCTAGGCTTGATCCTGTGCATCTCGGAAGCAGTGCCCGACCTCGCGTACGCCCTACCTTAGCGCCTTTTCCAGTTTGGTTCAGTTGACCAAGGTGAGCACTGAGCGTGTAATCTCAATTATGTGACGGGACAACTACGTTACAGAATGTACTGACAGATAGGGTGGCTGCCGAATATCGATAAGGGGTTATCCCTATCCGACGATCACGTCCGCATTTATGTGTGAGATTGAGGAAAGATCCGATGGGACGGTACTCTCACCTACCCCCACTAAGGATCCGAGGTATGGACTGATGGGAGTGTGCTCTCACCTACCTCCACTCAGGAAACTTCTGATGAGACACTCGTCCCTCTATATATATGCATGGTAAGATCCATGAAAGGTACGCATTACGCAATACACATTTCACATTACCTGAACTCCTTTCTTCCCCACTCACTCTTCCTTTGTTCAGTGATTGCACTAACTTAGGCATCAGAGTGCCTTCGGCTGACTGCAGCCTGGGGCTCTGACCTTCGTTTCTCCTCTCCCTTTCAGGTTCAGGGCATCCAATCCATTCAAAGCAGCTTAACAGCAACATTAAGAGCTTTATACTCATCTAACCAAGTCCGTAATGTTTAGGCACTTACAGGGATGATTTGGGGAGCCCCTATCTACACCATTGAACTGTGCTTCTAATTTTTTAACCTATTTTTATATTGTTTGTGGGATGGGTAGTATGGGTTTTAGCTTATAATCATTGATTCTGCAATGGGTTTTGCTTTGTAAACGTTATTTTTCACTTTTCATTGCACAAATCTTTTTTCTTTGTAAACGTTATGATTGGTCAGTAGGTCAAATACAGTGTTTGTTTCATTTAGAATTCCTTTAAGCTAATGCTTCCTTTGTTTTGTGGGTTTGATTGGTACCCAAATTTTCTAACTGTCACTACTAAGAACTGATGTAGTTGTAGTTTAGCTTCATGATATTAGCTTGGATATGTTTTTTGTATTTCTCAGCTCGATTGTAGTTAATATAAATCAATAGATTAGCCTTCCACATGTCCGCCTCAAGTATGTGATTCACTTGAAGAGATGAAGCAGGAGATTAAGCATGAAATCCATCTTTTGAGAGAGTGTAGAAGCTCACGCCCAAATTACAACAGCTATATATTAATGACATTCCTACTATTTGTTGCATTTGCATGGAGAGCAACAGTTGCAACGAGAGGATAGTTAAATGATGTGTACATATTGTCTAGACAATCGTTTAGGTCTTTTAGTTTTGGAAGTGGAAATTGTATTTTGATATGCAAAGATTGGAACTCTTTTTATCTCTTTTTGGAAATGGAAAAATTGGAATGCTTTTTATCTCTTTTTATCAGCATATTAGCATATCAGCAGTTTTCCAGAAGTTCGACTTGGTATATGTAAGCAGTGGAAAGATGGAGAAACCAAATGCTCATTTGCAAACTGCAATACCAAATGGACTCCATACCCATGATTAGATCTTATATAGATGCCTGTTTGTATGTAATTGTGACTCCTGGTCTAGTGTGGGGACATTGCTACTCATATATATGCTTCACTCTGCCCATCAAATTAACGGAAGGAGGTTGAAGGTATTAAGTAAGATGCTATATCAATTCATTTGAATGAGTACAGAATGTAGGTGACTCTTGTTTTTTGTGGGAAGGCAGCTCTGAGACATATTATAGATATGTGTAGAAGTTCAGATGCCCACCACTGGTGCAAGTTGGCTAGGGACAGTGAAAGGATCTGCGTGGGATGCAAAGGGGTGGTTGAAGAGAGAATTACTCTTGGCCTTCCATGAGAGGTCCGATCCAATGTTCTGCTTATAATTGGTATACTAGCAGTGCACTCTAAAAATAGTTATTTTTTAAAACATTTTGTATAAAAAAAATGAACTTGTATAAAAAAAGGTGAGTCTCTTTTTTCTGTGCCTTACATTTTCAATGTGAGAGACATTTCCATTGTCTCTCTTTTGGCATCAGGCCAAATTTTACACTCCCTAAACCTTGACTTTTAAATCTAAGAGCAATATGTGAGTTACATAAAGTAATAATGTTGTTATTTCAGATAACAATCAAGTGTAGCTACAGTTTCTCCAAACAAGTGATCTCAATAACATGGCAAGTTAACTCATCTTAAAAAGTTCCAAATATGAATCACTCAAATGCAAAATAATAATACAAAAAACAATCCGTCTTCAATATACAGTTGAGCTTGTCAAACGCTTTAGCATATCCATCCTCAATGCATTTGAAGCCCTACAAGGTAAAAAAAATGAAATCCACATGTCAGAAAAGGAAACAAAAAGTTGGGAATTGAAAAATAAAAGTTAGAGGAAAAAGGAATATATCTTTCGCTCCAATACTTTGTTGCTTTTGGTGTCATGTTTTGGGAGGTCATGGTGATGATGAGGAGGTCATATCCATATGCAAATTGGACCATAAATGAAAACAATTGGTTATGAATCCGGTTCAAATGGTTTACCCCAACTGCTCCAAGCCCACCCACTGCCGTCCCTACTCCAAAACAACAGATTCCAAAATCCAGTTCAGATGGAAATATGCTTGTGATCGCACAAAACAACAAACACTGTATTTGACCTACTGACCAATAATAACGTTTACAATGAAAAAAGATTTGTGCAATGAAAAGTGAAAAATAACGTTTACAAAGCAAAACCCATTACATAATCAATGATTATAAGCTAAAACCCATACTACCCATCCCACAAACAATATAAAAATAGGTTAAAAAATTAGAAGCACAGTTCAATGGTGTAGATAGGGGCTCCCCAAATCATCCCCACTCTTCATTTTTTAGGAATTCTATTAACCATTTGCATGTGTGAGTTTTACGGTCACAAACATTGATGAGTCCCTATGTGGTTCATTTGTGATAGGATTTGAATTGATCAAGGGCGAGCCCCATTTACATATAGAAAGTGAACATTTCTTTATCGTGTATTTATTTTCACCCCTAGTGAAAGTCTTTTCATCTATGTATTTTCCTCGTTCCATTATGTGTTAAGAGACAGAGTCGAGAAAAAGGCAAAAAAGAGAAGGTTCTTCAGTGAAAATGTTCCCAAGAGGGTAAAAGAATCTCTTCTTCTTCATACTGGGATTTTTCATTTTGCTGAATTTAGTCTCTTTTTGCCCCAGCTTTCTTTATACACAATCCTTGATGTGGAACTTTTCGATTTCTTATTGTCAGTCTGTCGAGTGATTAGATTCTAGGGTTGTTTGCCTGGAAAGAAAAAGATAATGGCCTCCTCTTGTATTTAAGGCTTCAGTTCTTCATACTGAGGAAATCTCGTTGGGCCAATAGGCTCAAACTCATACCCATTTGAGAGAGTGAGACAGAAGAACCATTTCAGAAAATGTATAGAAAACAAAGATTACAGAGACTGAGGGAGACGGAAGACCCTATGATGAATTTTGGGCAAATTGAGAAAAGGAGAGAGAGTACCGTTGTTGTCGGCAGGCCAGCGGAGCAAACTCCCTTCTTCTTTCTCTTATTCTTTCCTTGATTTCTACAGAGAAAAGATTAAGGTAGGATGGTGATCGTCCGAGAGAGAGATCGATGAGAGAGGGGGAGATGAGGGGGAGAGGCCGAGAAAGGGTCGTCTGCCGCTGTGAGAGAGGGAGAGACACTGGGGTGACTTTGATTAGGTCTGTGCAGAGACGATGAAAGGGGGGAAACAAAGATATTTCTTACAAAGATATCATAATTTAATTTTCTTATAAATTTTTTCTCTCTGATATAGCTTTTTAAATAAAATATTATATTTTAAATTTCCTATAAATTCCTTTCTTTTTTGTATATTTCTTACATTATAAATTATTGCACGGCCATGTTTTGCTAGTAATAAATTAAAGATATTAGATTAATTAAATATTATCTGAATGCACTATCTTTAAGCCTCTGATCAGGTTAGTCTTTATTGAAAATCACAACTCTCTTATCTTTTACGTTTGGCGACCGAGTTTTTAAGGAAAAGATTTTCAGTTTTCATAAAGTTGTTATAAATCTATGTTTGGCAATTATAAATTCTTAAAGATTTTTTTGGATGAATGGAAATCTTCATTTATTAAGATTTTTAGTTCCGACTATCCCCCATAAGATTTGAAAATCCTCACTTAAGTGGATTTGCACACCGAACCATCGATACACCAATATCAATATGAAATCATCAAATATACAAATCCCTAGTGAGGAATCTTTGTTCCTGGTAGTTAAAAATCATCAGATCTATACATTCCTCGCCCGTTACCGAACATAGTCTTTTAGACCCAAAATCCTAAATCCCTCCTCCCAGCATAAATGAAAATTTCATAAAATCTTGGTTGACTCGATTAAAACCAATTAACTAAACAAAAGATATGGGATGACAGATCTTCTTATTGTGTTCACGTGGGCCACATAATCGGTCCAATGGTGTCAACAATTTTCCTTCCCAGGGTCATTTGATGGAATCACCAAGCCATGGTGCTCACTTAGCATATGCAGGAGCTAAGCTTCTAGGTATTCTACCTTTTACCTTGCAACATGGGTTGTCATCAGATTTGGTGTATACTTTTTCATTTTTTTTAATTGCTCAACTAGTTCTACATAATAAGCCATCTTCCACTAATGCAGGCCAAGGTGGCAGAGGAGAGAATGACTGTGGCTGCCACTAAAATCCTTTTAAATCTTGGACAGAGAAGAAGATAAATCCATCATAGTTTGCCCACTTGCACAAGCCGTGGAAGGGGTGACATTTTCAAAGATTGCTCTATTTCGAGAGGGTCCAGATAGAGTGTGCAGTGTTGAAAACTACAGCCCCAAGCAACTACCTTGCATAACTATCAATGTAATTGGTCAAGAAGGACCAAATGGAAAGAGCTGAGAAACATAGGCAAATGAGAACCGGCAAAGGAGAGGATCCACTTCCAAATTTCCATGGAAGAGTACTCGAAGAAGATGTTGAATAACAAGAGATCATTCATGGAAATACCTTCAATTAATAATTAAAAGAATAATGTCGAAAATAGGTAATTATACTCTAAACTATAAAGATAGGAAGAGAGTCTTCTCACCAAAACCTGCAAATGAAGATTTAAAATGGAAAGTAATCGAAGTTTAAAAAAAATTGAAAAAATCTGCAAATGACAAGCACTATGATCCTATACCAACTTTCAAACGAAAAGATTCCAACTACTGAGAAGAATAGATGGAGAAAAAGTCCAAACATTCGAAATTTATCTCCTCAATGTTTGTATGCTAACATTGAGAAATAAAACTCTCTATATCTTAGACAAGGTTCAAGGTAAGCTAATGTACTTTCGCGACCATCTCTCGTCATTTGAGACAAATCTGCTCCAGTACCAGTGCCCCTTCCAGACCTTTGACACATTCTCAATAGGAATATCCTTTGTCTCAGGAATAAAGTACTTTGCGAATAATGTCATGATAACAATCAGGATAGCAAACACAAAAAAGAGGAAGAACCTAAGGTGGCAAAGGGCAGGAAGGAAAGCATGTGCTATAACACCAGTCATAAAAAGGTTGACAGAGGCATTGATGCTTAGACCCACTGGCCGGATCTCTAGTTGAAAGATCTCGCTGGGGATCAACCATCCCAGTGTGCCCCAAGACCACGTGTAGAGTAAAGTATAAAGGATCAGGAACACTACCAACCCTTCTCTCCTGCTAGACGGGGTCGCATACAACACAGGAAGCGCGACCCCAATTGCTACCTACACAAAGAAGAAACACAACATCTATTTATTATACTATGAATTGAAATATTGAATAGAGAATCAATGCAGTAAGTAGAAAAACAAAATGAAAATAAAGAGCATTGTGATTCATTCACCTGAAACATGACCATGCGAATACCAATATGGTAAAAGATCAAGCTTCTCCCAACCCTATCCGCGGACTGGATTCTTATAATGGAGTGCAAGACATTGACAAGGGCCATTATCAAGGGCAAGACGGACATGAGAAAAGCACGGCCTCCGTAACCGAAGGTTTGAAAGAGGACCGGCGCATAAAATATGATGGCATTGATTCCTGTAAGCTGTTGGAAGAAGGGAATGAGTATAGACATGACAAATTGAGGCCTGTACTTCTTGGTCACAATGCTCCTCCATGGATGCTTGACCTGTTTTGAGGCCTCGCTTGCTTTGAAGAGATCAGAGAATTCTTCTTCGACATTGTCGACACCCCGAATCGTCCTCAAAATGGCCAAGGCGTCCTCTTCATGGCCTTGCTCGAGTAAGGAAATGGGAGTTTCAGGTAGGAAGAGAGTTCCCACAGTTGTCACAATGGCTGGGACTCCCGCAAAGGCTAGTGATATTCTCCATCCATACGCTCCCTCCATCTTGTTTGTAAAGTAATTCATTAGATATGCCAAGAAGATTCCAATGCTCATCATCAATTGGAAAATTGTGATCATGGTTCCTCTTGTCTTTGGTGGTGCAATCTCAGACAGATACATGGGTGTAGCCTGACCAGATCATTATTTACTCGTTAGCTATTATTTGTACTTGACATCACTCAAGAAATTATCAAAGTAACATGTGTTAGTGATATATATATATATATATATATATATAGCATGAGAGATATTAAGACAAATTCTTATAAAATGCCACTAGTAGTTTTCTCTAATATAGCATATTATAACTGAAGAAGAAGAGCTTACTTGAGCGATAAAACCAACGCCAATCCCAAGTAATATCCGTCCTAGGATGAGAAAGGCAATCTTATTTGCAAGCCCATTGCTGATAGCCCCCATAAGGAATACTGCTCCTCCCAAGGTCATTGTTGGCCTCCTTCCAAAAACACTTGAAACCCTTGAAGTCAACAAAGATGCAATTGATCCGGCAATATATAGTGAGGAAGTGAACAATATCAGTAGTTGACTGTCAAACTTGCAATAGTTGTCTGGGTTCGAAGATGCAACTTGCTTCTTCCTATACACAGAAGGAAAGAATTTCTCCAAGAACACATTCATGGAAGTCACTCCACCTGTATGAGTTACAAAAAGAGTTTTGCTCTCAGTTCATCCTCCTTATTTATTCAAGGACTATTTTTTTTTCTTTTTGAAAGAAGAAATAAATAGAATAACTCACATTAATGAGATACCAAAACCCTTCACTGGGTTTTTGTACTATCATTTATATAAGTAAATGGTACCTGATATTCCGAGTTCATAGCCAAACATGAGTCCGCAAGATGATGCGACGATGCATGACATTAACATAAATTTTGTTATCCGTCCTTGATACTCTCTTGCATTATGGCTCGAGATGGAACCTTCAGCCATTTCTATTCTCTCTCTCTATATATATAGTTCAAAAAGAATGACAAGGCAAAGAGAAAAATCTATTAGTAAAAGAGAGAATAGAATCATGCACTCCAAATATACAAATTTCTCAAGAGTTAAAAGCACTCTGTTAAATGTGAGAAGAGTGAGAAACATCCATGTTTGTTTATAAATAGAATTCTAAGAGGTCGTTTGTCTATTACACATGTTTTGCGTAAATGCAATTTACATATGTGATTATTAAATACGCAATTGTTGAGCGTGTGTAAGCTTTATGCATATGTTTCCATATACAACGTCTGTCCACCAGAACCGTTTTCACATCATTTATGCATATTCTTTATTTTACCACGTTTGTTAGAATGACATGCATAAATGTGATAAACTCATTTTTGTTAATTATATCTGAATAGATTTCAACGCAATGTTTAAATGAATAATTCTTCGACACTTTCAACGCATTTGAATTGCATACAAACAAACGGGCTCATTCCAATCATTTCAATGTACTAGTTGAACCTGCCCGTGCCCCAATGCAATTCACCCTTGTGTGAAAGTACTTAGAACATAAGAATTTGCAATTTTCCAAAAAAAAAAAAATATTGGACAATTCTTACTTTCTAATTAAAAAGAAATACCATAATTTATTAATTACAAGGCCCTATAAAAGCTCTGATGTGATGTGATGTGCTGTTAAGTGCAATTTTGAAAACATGGATAGAATACATGTTTTAAAGCTTTTCATAGCTGAGATTTTTTTTTATCCATAAGAAAGGAAAACTATAAAGGAAAACAATGCAAATCATTTTACAACACAAATGTAGGCACTTCCTTTCCAAAAAGAAAAATATAGGCGTTACCTCTTTGCTTTCTAACCTGAAAGTGCGTCTGATTTGTTTTTTATTATTATCTGAAACGACTCAGGTACGTGTTTCTTTTTTTATTTTGCTGAAAGAGTAATTGTATTAAAAAGCAAAGAGTAGAACAAAGATTTTTAGAGAAAAGTCCCCAAAGAGATCACCAAAGGCAGAAGAACAAAAGGAAAAAGGAGAAAGGAGAAAAAAAAAAATACAATGAGCTAGATAGAGGAGTATGAACTCCCAAAAAAATGGATCAAGTTTTTAAGTTGAAACCCATTGAAAAGCTTGGCAATGTGACCCAAGGAGACAAGCAGCAAATCTTGGCAATGTGTTTCTTTAGTTTGAAATAAAAATTGTAGAGATCAAAGAATATTACATGTGGAGATTTCATAAATAGAGAATCCATTCCAAAGAAAGAGTGACAATAATAGTTTTAGAATTTGGCTTTGTGTATGCCTAACTCCCATCACACCAGAGAATTCATTCCAAAAGGCCCACTTGGATGTCTGAAACATAGTTGTTCAGCAGTCAGCTCACCTTTTAAAGTCTCCAAACACATGATTACCATACAAACACTGTCTAGTTTAGATATACTTTATAGGCACCAGTTGACAGAGAAGAGTTTTATCATCTTACAATGCCTAAAAATTATATAGAGTTTAGGTCTCCATGAAGAATTATACAAACCAGTATAGAATAGTAAAGTTGCAGAAGTATACTACTATCAAAATATAAAGTCTCAACTGAAAAAAATTCCCCATTCCCTTTTAAGGAATTCATTTCCAAAACAGTCGATGTATCCATTACAAAATATCAATACATTTACGATTGATCCGCAGTACTAATTCACCAACAATGCACCAAATATGGATAACTGACCACCAAATCCATCCAGAAATAAGATGGCATGTTCCAAGAAGTAGGAAATACATAGAAGTAAATAGAAGAGTCTATTTACCTTGGATCGAACTAATAACAAGTTCTATCAGAGGACCCACGAAAGCTCCTTGGAATAGAGAAGCTGATATAAGAAGACCAACTCTTCCCCTCTATACCATATATAAAACAAAAATTGCAAGTAAGCGCTAGAAGTAGAAAATACAATTAGAAGTTCACCAAACACTCTAATATGTAAATAAGCTCCAGATCATCAAATAAGAACTTTCTTTAGAGTTTTCAAACGACCCCTAAGTTCCCTTAACTACGTCCCTCTTATACAGATTGAAATGCACTATCTTTGGTTTCTTCTTTAATGAAAACTCAACAATATTTAAGCCTCCACACTAAACCCAACTAAAATAAATAAGTAAGGAAAAAATCAAGTAAAAATATTGATCATAAGCCCCTTGGAAACAACCAAAGGATGGTGGATTGTCTTAAGTTCAATATTAGGGACAAATAATAGGCCAGAATTGACTTTTGATGAAAGTATAAGTAGAGACAGCTGAAAAGAAATTTGTAATCTGTAATATGCTTTGAAGGCTTCACAAATGACAGGACAGGTCTGATGGCACAATCAATAAAAGTTTTGTCCTTGTTTTGGATCCTCATAAACTGACTACAGGCAACTGGGTTTACATGTAAATGAAGGTTCACACGTTTGGATAACCTCAATTGCCCGGTTTTGTTCTGTCACAATGAATAACAATAACCAGAGTTACAGGTAATCTGACTATAAGGCAATTGATTCTTGAGGATTCAAAAATGGCCCTGATAGACAATAAGAACAGTTTATAAAATAACTTTGTACCTTAATAGCAAATGCGACAAACTCGTTCCATTTATTTTGTCAGTCCTAAATGTTTGAGTTCCTAGCAACAAACTATTTTGGCCAAATAAGCCATCATCTTGACTTGAAGTCCTAGCAGTAAAATAAAAGGCCTTGAAAATAATGTCTGATAAGAAGACCAGAGACAACTTTTTAAGTAAAACAGAATTGAAATATATTGCATTAAAGTAACTGTCAAATGAAAGAATAAAAACGAGACAGATATTCAAAATCAACCTCCAAATACAAGCACCATAAGATAACCGCACATATAAGCCTCCCAGAAATATGATGGGGAAAAAATACTTGTGAAACAATAAGGCGGCATTAAAAGTAACGTTGCAATTTTTTCATGAAGTTCCAAGAAATAACTATATTTCTAACTTGTGAATGAAACACTACCTGTACAGACAACACCTTTCCCATAGAAGTAGAGAATCTTATCATTTGAAACTTTTAAGTAAAATTATGTTACTGCCTACCAGCATACATCTAAAAAATCTACTATAACAAGAATAAACTCCTGATTGAGGATGAAAGCATGATTTAGAAGAGTAGATAGTGCACTTCTCACTAATCTTCAGAGAACTATTAAAGCACTACCTCCATCCAAACATTGCAAGAAGTTATTGCTTCTCATACATTTAAAAGGCACGAATCCTTTATTTAGGGCCAAATTCACAGAAAAAGAGCATAAGGAAATTGAAAGTCCTTAAAACTATAAATTTATGAATATGTTAAACGACCATCAAAATGAGATTCAAGTAATAGGCATCAGACTTCTACAAACCAGACAGTCCTTTGTGAAATTTCACAAAGTTTTGCCACAAATCCAAAATTTAGAGGAAAATACTAACCATACCTGATACGAAGAACCTGAGAAATATCTGAGTCGCTGGGATGATGAAAGAATCTGAGGAGAAAAAAAAAAAAACAGAGAGTGCTAGAGTGAGGATTTGGAGGAAATAAGGAAAAAAAAAAAAACAAACAAACAAAGAGTCTTCTCTGGATCTAGAAACCCATTCATAATTTTAGGCTATTGATCACAAGAGAATCTACCTTGGATCTAGAAAAAAAATCTGAGCAGCAAGGAAAGAAAATCAAATGAGAAAGGAGTTGAAGAAGAATACGGTTTTCCCAGAGATAATGTGGAGGAGATCGAAATCATAGCTAGCTCTTATGTCTAGGGCGTTCCAGAGAGTAACAATGCGTCGGGAGAAATTGAAGACTCGTGTTTATCACTCTGCACTCCATTTGGAAACTTCGTATCTTAAGTGGGCCCACAGGTAACTCGTGGGTGTGTAGAGAATTTAGGTTAAGCATGTCAAGCAGGCAAGACAATTTCTTCCCTTTTAGTATAAGGGTTTCCCTTTTAGTATAAGGGTTATAGATTTCAAAGGCAACTTTGTACTCAATCCACACACACACACACGAAAAAAAAAAATCAAACAGAGCTTATACTCCATCCACAAAATAATATTAATCAAAAAAGAGATATATTATGTAAGGTAAGGTCGTATTGAAGAAGCAAAAGAAATATAGCATGGGCCTAGAATAAGCCCCCTCTTGAAAAAACTGCCTGATAACATCAAAAGAATACCACACCCTGCAAAAAAGGGCATGCTATACAAAAAGGTCAAAACATAAAAGGAACAATTCAAATCAGGGGAGCGCCCTACAGGGAGGAAGAGGAATGTTCATAGCTAGCGTTAAAAATCGAGAGTAAATGAGTGTAAATTTAGGATTTCAAGGTTCATGCTATGGGTCTCATTGCAAATCTTATTTACAAATAGGAGATCTTACCACAAGAAGACAAAGATTGGTTTACAAGTAAACATAAGGTTACTGAGTCTATTATCGAGATTAGAGTAGTTGCCAAAGTCTTTATGTCAAGGTATTTCAATATGGATGGCTTAGAATTACCTATTAACAATAACTGATTTGTAGGACTTATAATAACAGCAGGGACCGGATTTTAGACTACTTCAGTTTCCATACTAGAGGATTGTTATAGATATCAATATAACTATAAGATTGGTTCACATAATTGTAATCGATTTGGTTTACAAGTTTACAACACTAAAGAGTCATGGTTCATGTTGGCTAAGTTCAATTCAGGCTTAACCTGTAACACATGATTGTATAATTATGCCTTTTGTACAGTTCGTAAGAGTACACTGTTATTCATGCGGCAGCCCCTATTTGTGATTAAATCACTACATCCTCGTACAATGAATTGGTATCCATAAGCAAGGCTTGAAAATGATTCAGCTTATTGTGAACGGTCGCTGTTTGAGTTCCATATACAACTTAGCCACTGTATACATTTTCACACCAGATAACTCTCTCACAAAACAGGCCCTTTTTTAGTTTAATTTAAGATTCAGTTATTCTGAATTAAATCACTATACTTACGAGTCAGCTTGACAGTCCTAATCTAAGAACTGTCAAGACTAATAGTCCATGCATCCTCCAAAGTAGTTCGTCATGGAAAGTGCCTGCATAGGGGCTGATAACTATAATAGTCTCTAAGGAAGCATTCAAAATATATACGCTTTATATCGATGAACTTAAATCTCATTCAGCTGTTGACTAGTCCAACTGAACAAGAAACCCATATGGCCTTGCTCATAGACATCAAAATTGAGTATATAGTCTAGAATAATGAAATCCCTAGGTAGTATTGTGTCAAACCCTAAGATGAATTTCAGATTTGTACATGTTAGATCATGTATCATACATGATGGTAGAATAGGACCCAGCAACCATATGAACATCCCATTGGACACGAAGCAGATTAAATAATAAATCCCAAGATGTCACAATGCACAGAAATTCCCAAAACCCATGGCCCCAATGATGAGAAGAGTTGTACGGCAAACATGAATTCCCATAATCAAACCCTGATTTTTAAGGAGTTTGATGACCAAGCTCAAACCTAGAGCAAGTATTCCAAATGGGAACTTGGGTTTCAAGGAATTAAAAAAAACGAATCTTGTTTCGGCCTTGAGCCCCTTTTCTTCTTCTTGCAAGTTGTCTTCCCAAAATCCCAGGCCCAAGCCCTTATCAGGGGCTTAGTGGATAGATGAATAGAAGAGGAAAGAGGAGAGATGGCAGGAGAGAATCAATGAAGAGAGGGAGGTTACCTTGAGGAACAAGAGAGGTACTGTGCAGTGGGGGAGAGGGAGCTTGGATATGCTGAGACCTCTTCTTTCGGGTGCCTCTGTATTAAAGACTCTTGCTATATTATCTCCTGCTTTAATATTAATCTGCACAGCTAAAAATCAGGGCTTTTGGATAATTGAGAAGCTATCCCACAATTTCTTTATTTATCACTTGCCAAACAAATTCTATTGTCATAATACAAATAAAAGCAGCTGTTTCGTCTCCTGCTTCAAGCTGCTGCAAAACCTTCTCTGCATTACCATAATATAAAAGCAGCGGTTTCGTCTCCTGCTTCAAGCTGCTGCAAAACCTTCTCTGCTGCTTGATATATTTCTACCTTTTAGTGAGGCCCACTTAATAGATGCTTGCCTTGTTGTCATGCTTGATGCTTGCCTGGGAGTCCTGCAACGTGTAGCCTCTCCCTTTCCCAATGGGCTTATTCGACACTGCTCATGCAGCAGCAAGGTTAGTTTCTTCAGTACTCTCTGCGATTTCCGCTGCTCATTGTCATTGCTCGTCTCTCTCATCTCTCACTGCGAAAGCCACTGCTTCTCTCCTGCTTCCTTCTCTCCTTTTCATCGATTTTATCTTTTTGTTATTCTTTTTTCCCAACACAAGTAGAGCTGCAACAAAAAACCCTCGGTGTTCCACGACCATGAAACCCTTCTTGCTACTCTCCCTCTCTCGTCGATCCACCGCCGGAAATCGAGCCATTGATCGCCGGAGCCGTGAAGCCGTCTCCTCTCTCAGCCGCAGGTGCTTCTTCTTCTTCCCTCCTTTTTCTCTTCTTCTCCTTCCTCCACCTCCTCTGTCCTCTCCTTTTCTTTTCTCTATTTTCTTTCCTGTGTCATTTTCCCCCGGTTATAGCGTATATGTGACTATTATGAATAATCTTTACGTTGTAAAGTGTTGGGTTTTGCTTTTTTTTTTTTCCGGTGCTTTGTTTTGTTATTAGGTATTGTCTGTTTAAATTTGTTTAGGGTTTAATTAGGTTTTTTTAATTGAAATTTGAGTTTGTCATGTAATAAAATCATATGAATTTTTTTAACTCCTGGTCCAGTTTTGGACTTCTTGCTAGCCGACCAGAATGTAAGTAGTTATCAACAAATTGGCTGGGCAAAGGTAGTATGGTCTGTTTTTAGCTTTCATAGTTCATAATAAGTTCATATTTGAAAATTTCACCCTTATTTTTCATTTGAATATCTTTTTAGGCAAAGAAAATGCTGAAGAATATGAGGGTTAATGCAAGACATAAGGGCAGAGAGTTTAAAATTATAAGACTCAGTCACAAGCCCTGCAATCAGCAGCTGTATTTACACATTTATTATGCTATTAATCTCATTACCTTTTTCCTGTTTTAAGCATCTTGTGAACAGATTTACTTGCTTGATAGTACTATTAAAACAACCTTTTTTGTGTGTGTCCATGAGTGGGAGCTTTTTTGAAGCTTTGAACTCTTCTTACTTCTACAAAAATACGAGGGGTTTCCTTTTCTCTTAACACAAATGATACCAACATCTTGTTCAAGTTTCAAGCGGTTGATTCCTTTGTTTCTTTATTCATTCTCTTGTGTTTGTCACGTGTTTCTACATGAATGCCATAACAAAGTGCTAAAAAGTGAGGTACTACTACTCCAGTTGGTGGGTCCATCTTTGGATGATTCAGAACATTTATATGATGACCTTATTATTGGTGGAAGATAAGCCTATTGTGCCCTCTTTTAACCATGGAACATTGGCTGTTATCATCCATTTGCAAGCCAACAATCAGATGGCTAGGATCATCTAATTTGGAAATTATCAGGGCATGGCCCCTCAGTTGTGGGGGAAATCAGATGATTCTGAGATTATACATACGGGCCTTACCACTGCCATTGCTGATAGTCTTCAAAAGATTAAATAAAATAACAATGAACAAGAAATAAAAGGAAAATATGTGTTTTACATGGTTTTTATAGGATACAAATGCAACTGCAACTAAAGTTTTACTTTCGAACACCTACTGGATTCCAAATCCACTTATGTGTATGTTGGAAGACTTCGATGAGGAATTAACTCGGTCTGTACTAAGTATTGGTTGACCTTTAAGACAGTTGTTTTTTAGGCATACTTTTTATATGATAAAGATGCTTTACTTTGTGTGAGGTTAATATCTTACCATCTTAATTCTGCCAACAGCATTCATAGAGCACAATCGTTTCTCTGCTTTTCCCTTCTTTTTAATTGTGACTTCTTGGGCTTTTCTACAAGTTGGTTGGTACACTTGGCATAAGCTAAAGTCATAGTTTAATGGAAACATTCAGCATCCAGGACGTTATGGATATATTTAAGTCTATATTTTCTTTGTTTTCCGAATATCTTAAAGTGAAAATTTCCAAGCAGAAAACAATTCAAAAGAAGAAAAGGAAGACGGCAATATCTCTTGTAGTAAAGGCAGAGAGGAAATACCATTCTCACTAATACAATGCCTGTTACACAATTTGGACCTTTCAATATGTGGTTCCTCTAAATACACCTTTAAAACCCATTGGATATGCGACACTCAAGTTGTGTAACCTTTCACTTCTTCTGTTTTGATAAACTCAGTTACACCTAACTCTAAAGTTTTTTCATTCTTTACAATGACCAATTGCATATAATAAGCATCCAATCGGGGACTTAAATTGTTCATTGGCTTTGTTTGTGTTTCTGATTTATTCACCTTGCACTTCTTCATTCGTCGGTGATATGCTAAGAGAAAGAGATTTGGCTCGTGATGATATTCATATTCATTATCTATGTCATTTTTTTTCAAATCAGACTAAAAAGGAATTAACTCAAGTCAGACAAACTTGACACTAGCATCCTTTTTTTCCTCTTAAGACCAATCCAGTAATTGAGATAAATTCAGATTCCAGTATGGTTCAGCCCGTCCACATATTATCCAAACGCAAAATCCCAAGTGCACCTACACGGAATGTTGAAGCACCTGAAGATGATAGCTTGGATTGACAAATACATTGGCATTGTAGAGTTTCCAGGAATAGCCGTTTAGCGTATGCGTCAGGTTTACAACATCAACCTTTAGATTTGCTGACACAGGTTGTCCATTGTTTATGCTTTATAAAGCTAACAAAAGAACATGGTTTTTATATTAGTAATATCATTTATGTATTTATCTTTATCTTTTTGAAAAATTTGCATCAAACCGCACAAATCAAATGAATTTAAATAGAAATATAGCAAGATGATATTATATAGTTCATCTTCAGGGAATATGAAGTTGGTCAACACCGTTCTTTTGTTAGAATTCATCCAATCAGTTAATTGGAATTGTTTCACTTCTGTGTCTTTTAGGTCCAAAGACCTGCCCAACGAGCACCTGGAATGTTTTACATGTGTGCCATGTGTGCAGGAACAAGTCTTTAATATATCTTTTTTATTTTTTTTTTAAACTGACAGTAAACTTTGTGAAGGCCGTAATGTTTTGAGGAGGTCACAGTTGATTTGAGTACTTTGTTGGACAGAATAAAGCTTTCAAGCGTTACTTTGTTGATCAAATTACAATGAATTGGAGGGAAGTGGCTGGTATTTACTAGCGACTTTTTCTGTTTGTTTTTTGTCTCTTTCTGTTTTTACTGGTGCCCTGGGTTTGGCTGGTTTCTATTTTTCTGATTTTTTCGAAAGCTTGTCAGTATACTTCTCTTATACTACTTGCTTTAATGAAAGTTACCATTAAAAGAAAATGTCAAGGCTATAAAGAAAGAGCAAGACAGGGGAGGAACAATATATATTTTGTTAGAAGAAAAATCGAAAACACACTATTAGAAAGAAAACATGCAGAGGCATTAAATGACGGACACTAGAATGTAAGGCCTATAAACTCCCTCTTTAGCCAAGAAATCGGTAATTCTGTTGGCCTTCTTTATTGTATACTGGAAAACCACTTCCAAGTGCCTTGCTAAGATGTGTATTTATTCACTAGATGCTTTACTTGGGTTCTAAAAATACAAGTGGCCTTAAGTGTGGAACCCCCGAGATTATAGGCACGAAGGAACTCCTATTACCTAAATTGCTCTAATATCACTTAAAGAAATTTCAGATGCCACCCAAAAACCTTACAAATTATGTTAACTTGCACTAATACCAACATATGTAACGCTTAAGTGTCTTAACAAGATTGTAATTGCTAAGAATAGTTTGGGATAGTTTTTCACATAGATAGTAAAATATAGAAGAAAAGGAGCTTTGAACTCTTGTCAGTCGAAGGCTTCCATGTGTTTGATTAAATCATGAGGATGAAATTGGAAGTCCTCTTTAAAACACCATGGGATGGGATTTACTGTTATGCACGGCTTCAGATCCAAATTCAAGTAATGAAGAACATGGTATGCTCTTTAACTATGTGCGGTGATGATGTAGGTCTACTTGAAATTCCATGTGCCCGTAAATACCATTTTACGTGGGAATGCAAAGAACTCATATGCTTTTTTCGCATATCAATAGCCGCCTCAACAAAAATGCTTTCCTCAAAAAATGCCTTCCCATGGATCCCTTGACAAATGATCTCTTTAAGATTGCAAAGCTTTTTTGTGGTAATTTTCTACTAAACTTTCTCTAGAACATTGATTGTAGAGCATGCCTTTTTTGAATCTTCTAAGATAATTGATCAAATTATTGTTCTTTCTTGCAGCAAGTTTATCAATGCGGCATTTCCAAGGAAGATTGATAAATAGGTTTTGAATACCAAGAGAGTATTTATTCCACCGAAAAGGAATGAAACCCATACTCTCTACATCAATTCTGCAAAGATTCTTCGATGTATTGTTATCAACGATTCAAGAGAGGGTAAGTCAATGCACTGTTTTCAT
This sequence comes from Umbellularia californica, assembly GCA_028538565.1. NCBI lineage: Eukaryota > Viridiplantae > Streptophyta > Magnoliopsida > Laurales > Lauraceae > Umbellularia > Umbellularia californica. The sequence continues at coordinate 59,880,492 of JAPQWN010000007.1, forward strand.
ACTGATTTCTTGATATTAGTCTTTGACGTTTCTGTATAACATGCTCAAAATGTGTTACTTTAGTCTTTTTTGGCCTATAAAATTAACTAGATAACAGTCCTGTGATTTCAGGAACTTTTTGTTTCCATCTTATTCCTTGTAAGTTTTGATTAGGTTTTCACCTTCTTGAGAGTTTTGATGTTAAATATCTGTAGAAGATTATATTGAAGCATATATTAGCATCTTACAATGTGTTATCGTAGTTGAAGTACATTATTTGATCACAGTAGAATGAAAGTTTTGTTTTATGCATTAATGAACTCTACATACATAATAAGAACTAGACACCTGTATGTCTAACCTTTCTTATGGCAGGAAACATGTCACTAGACACTGAGGCTTTCACTAACAACTACATACAACGCACGTACCTATCACTAGTAATTCAAAATCTATCACATTCTTTAAAAAGTGTCAGACAATAAAATATTATAATATTCAAATATTACACTATCTTATTATGTACTATTTTATACTTGTAATATAAAAATAGGTAAACATTTTATTCGGTAAGCATCCAAACGGGCCCTTTATTATACAATGACATGTAGAAATCTTGAAGGCTACTTAATCGTTGACTTCATCATATATTTATACTTAAGACACTTCTTGTAAAGAAACTTAATAAATTTAAATTTAAATTTAAATTTAAACTCAAACTCACTGTAAGGAAATATCATATGTGAGAGAGAGCGAGGGAGAGAGGATTAATGCCAGGAAACGACCAAGCGTTTTCAAAATAAAAATGCCCCCATTGTTGACAAATAACAGCGAAGAGGAGTTGCATAGGTGGAGTCTTTATCTTCTTACAAAAGAAAGCGAAAAGGTCTTACAAGTTTTTTTTTATCATATCTAAACCCATGACTATTCTAAAAAAGTTAAAAACTCTAGGGAAAAAGGAATCCATACCCCACAAAAAGCAAGTTTTCTTTTATCCATGCTTAGGGGGTGCTGGCCCCCAAGCCCTCTGGTGAGGTATCACAACCTCAAGTGAGGAAAGGTGTCTGTCCGAGTTCAAACCCAAGACATGACAGGTAAGAACTGCTGCCTCTTACCACCAAGGTAAGAGGTTGTTCTTCTAAAAAAATAAGTTAAACACTCTATAAGGAAAAAGGAACCCATATAAGCAAATATATTTGAACAAAAGGGTGCATCTGTGATCATTGGCGGACCTAGGGTTTTTATTTGGGTGGCGCAAAGAATGGTCAATGAAAAAAGGCAAACGTTCTTTTGTTATACACAATGCTTTGCATTTAAATTTGTTATACCAATTTGGAGTAAGAATATGGAATAATTACCAATTTGGAATTAAGAATTTCAAGCCTTAAATCTCAACCCTCTATAGAAATGCACGCATGGCGCACCTTTTTAGGTCGCTGTTTTCACATGTAGGGACATTTTGTAGCCACATTGTCCTAACTCTATTGTTTGTATCACCGAAAGCTTCCATTGGCTAAGATATTGTTAACTCATTATCAAAACTAAAAAATCATTTCATTGGAGAGTTTTGACTGCTCGACCATCATCACTCTTTAATGAAATAATCACATACATCATGTATGACCTAATACATGATATAGAGTGATTGTAAATGGGAAGATCTAAGGTAGATAGAGGGGTCTGAAATATCACGAAATTGGATGATTGGGTTTGGGTACACAGATGATGATGGCTTAGAGTGCGCTTCAGAGATGCGAGTATTACTTGCAATTGAACGATGTTGTGTTATTGTAGCGTTCCATCTTTCTTCTTGACACATTAGGTTTCTCTTGGCATTTGAAAGAATACAGAAAAAAATACTAAAACATATATATCAGATTTGGTACCCCATCGGCCTTGAATGTAGATGGTGGCCTTGAATGTAAATGGTGGAAGTGCAAAACTCATCCTACTACTTGGGCCATGGCCAGTGTAAGATGACCAACCAGAAGACCATGGCCCACGTTCTTATTTAAAGATATAGAAAAACACCTAATCAAATTAAGTAGCTTCGTATGGTAGTTATTAATTACAAAGAAAAGTGGCATTTCATTGGTATAATTGTAAAAATGTATTTTTAATTTATGTTTTGCAATGGTAATGAAATCACCTTAATACATAAAGACCGCATTATTCAAACAACCAAAATGAATCACATCCTATTAAAAATACATAAAGATCTAAACAATATCTTAAAAAAGGAAAACCCAATCATAGTCACATCTGATAGATTGAAAGAAAAGTGATGAACAAACGAGTCAAGAAGAGAAAAGAGAGCGGTATATATTTGGAGTATCATGCCAAAAAGACCCATATTGAGGGTACATGTTGGACATTGGTCATTGCCGTTGTGGGAGGCGGATGGGAACAAGAGCGATTTAGGTTTTGAGAGTTGCTACCTTACCTGCACACTAAAAATAACTATCCACACACTGCAATAAATGGAGACTAAAATACCCACTTGTAAATTTACCAAAAAGGACTCTAGCAAGAAGTATCAACCCCTCCCATCTGCTTTCTACACTCCCACTAATTCCCTCCATCACATTGAAAGGCTTCTCTCCCTCAAACAACGGCAATCTCGTGGCTTTCGTTCTCATCTCAGTCTCACTAATCTATTTTCAAAACGAAAGCTGCATTTCCTTCTCAGTCTCAATCCCATTGCTATCCCCTCTCTTTCATCAAACATCTCACGGTTTAAATCAATGCTGCCTCTATTTTACTTCATCTCATTTATCTTGATTTCATTCCAAGTTGCAACCCATTGAACTAGCATTCTTAATCAACGGACGAGCCAAAGGACAAGCATAGCATGGTTCCCGATCAGTCTAGCAATGACGAGGTAAGCATATTCATTGCGATTTTTTTTAGTCTGAGACGAACCGTTCGGCCTTGCATATCCGTTCCGTTTTACTTTGGGAGGCATCATAGTATCGAACATTTCATCATTGAACGACACTTCAAGACCGAACATAAGCATTTAATTTGGCCATTCATGATCGAACATAAGAATTAAATTCGGCCATTCATGGCTTAACAATTTGATTCTGTTCGGAAATTCAGAGCCGTGCAGTTGTATCATTTACATTACATTCTCTAACAAAATTGGTTCCATAGCAGTGGAATGCGCCTACTGAATGCAGCAATGTTGGCTCGAAATGTGTGGTGGACTATAGCAACGAGTTTATCACCCAAGATGTAAAAAATGTGAATAAATCATTTGATATTTAAATTGATATTGTCACTTTATTCAATCTAATTTTGTTTGGTTATGTGCAGATATTCACAAGCCGAGAAGCACTAATTAAGTGGGCTTGTGATGTTGGGAAGAGAAACGGTTTCATTATTGTGATACATTAGCAACGCTCAACAACAGAAATAAAAAACCAAAACTGACCCTTAGGTGTGAGTGGTGTAAGATCCTAGTCCCGCTTATAATATTTTATTATATTTTAATTAGAATATTACTATTATTTTAATTAAATGTATTTTAGTTATTTAAGTGGGTAGGATTAAATGGGGCACACGTTAGATTAGATGTGTGGATCGGCGAGTTGGTTTAGTGGGTAAATGACCTACCCCGCAGTTTGACCCAATGACTCAAGCTCATAGAATATTCCCTTTTAACCTATCCTTGTTTTAAAGAACTGCACGTTCTTATCTCTCCACTTTCGTCTACAACTCCTCCCGGTTATTCTTCGTCTTCTTCCTCCTTCAACTTCTCAAGCCATTGCAGCTTTAGGATCCAGCCATCAGAACCAAGATCATAAGAGACCATCATTCTTCACTCAACTTTCTTATCTCATGTAACTATCTCCTCAAACCATTAAGAGTAGATCTATATTCTTGGGTTGCTCCTTTTTCTTTACAATGGTAGATTTGGATAAGAGAACCATAGATATGTTCATTTGAGCATTTGTTTCCATCTTCTTTGTCAGATCGGTGATAAGATTATTCTCTAGTGTTATGGGAATCTCGGTTTGGGTATTGGTTAGGATCTGTACATTTTTCTTCAACCCCAGTAAAAGGCAAGTACCTAAACATAATTTATGAATTTAATATATGTGTTTCTTGTTGATTCCATTATAGTGTATATGGAAACCCTTTGATGCCTTTTTTACGATCTTAATTTTTTTTGTGATGAGATTGAAAAACGGAGATCATCGCATTGATTTTCTTATGTTTATTTTTTTTTAGCATTACTGTTGACTCACCAAATAATCCAAAGAGATGACCGGACCGTCACAGGTATTCGGAAGCAAACCGTAAGGTCTTATTAATGTGTATTGGTTGTGGGGCCCAGGTGGACCCCACTGATGATTGATCAAGACCCTAGATCAAGTAGTAGACCTCGGGGCGACTCCATTGATGTAGGTCCCATATGGAATGAACCATGTTTGGTCCTCCATCCAACGATCCAAAAAGGCTGATGGCATGGAGAAAGAAGAGAGGCGTTTTTGTTTTTGGGACTGTGGGACCCATGTGGGCTTTTGATTTTAGATCGGGTCCCTACATCTTGAAGAAAGGGCTTGGGCGACTTTATGGATGAGGGATGATCGTGGCTCTTGATCAGTGGGCCAATTATCCAAAGTGAGTAGCTGCTGTGGCAAGGTTTATGACAGAACTCGGTTCTGCGTTAGAGAAGGGAAGAAGAACTATAGGTTATGGAATGGAAGAGATACGGAGATAATGATGATGGCGTGGGATAAGAAGGAGAATGGTGATGACCCTAATGAATGATGACTTGATTAAGTGAGATGACCTAATGATGAGTTGATGACCTCATATGTATGGGGGATAAAGAAGTAACGACAGTTGACCTAGACTTGTTTTGGGAAAAGGTGTTTCCTCATGTGATATAACTTTAAGTTACTACCATGCCCCATGAATTTCTAGGATTTATAAAAAGGACCGTTAGCCTTTGATGAACCCATTAAATCCTTGTGTTGATCTGGGCAATTTTGGAAAAGAGGGAATCACTTGGTGACAAACTTAGAGCTCTGCTTGGTTATAGTGTTAAGTCACTTTTTAAGTTTCTAAAAATTGGAGAAAGCCCCTGTAGCCTTCACAAACCTAAATTATACCCTTTGACTATTTTGAATGTGGAAAATGTTTTAGGTGGGGTCCTTGAGTTTTCTAAAATTATAACGTAAGATTATTATTATTTTCAAATTAATATTAAATGATATCTATGGGTTTTAATGTGTTACAATTATATTTTTGGTACTTTATTAATGAACCCATTGGACTCTTAAGATCTATATTCTTGGAAATGCACTAAGATGGGACCCTATGCTTTATAAAATTATAAACTAAGGTCATTTATCATTGTAAATTTGTAAATTAATATTAATTGTTATCTTTAATTTTAAATGTGTCAAAATTATAATTTTGGAACTTATTAATCGAATCATTAGACCGAGTAAATACCGTCCGGGCAAACGGTATCTTACTAACGTGGCGTTTAGTACTTTGTATAACCTCGGGAAAATCCTAGTGGATTCGAGTTCAACTCATCTCTAATGGAAAACTCTTAACTGGATCTATGCACCATTGATGGAGAAATGATGCGTTGATCTTTTATCTATTAGAAATTTCTGTGGTTGTTGGGTATGAGACCTTATGTTTGACCTTAGGATCGATTCGTATCTATGTCTTAACCTTCGCATGCATATATATGTTGATTTATGATGTATATTCCTTTAGATGCATACCCTATTGTGTTATAGACTATAAGTCGCTTGACAAATTTTGTATGACGATTTGATTATAATATGGAATGTGGAAAGGCCAGCACTTTACTTTGACTTAGGACTCTTGTGTCGAAGCTTTATTATTCAAGTCTATTACGTTTATATGTTTATGTTTATGTGGGTCATTTATGGACGACTGTAGATCGATATATGGACGGTTGATCACCGATGTGACCGGATCACTTATAATCCGCTATGAATGTGAACAGGTTATCCTGATTTTTTTATTTGATCAGTTTATGACCACCGACGTTATAGACAGGCTTTCCCGATTTATTTAGGGCTGACCACCCACGATGATGACACTTGTCTTCGTGTGAATCATATTGCTCTTTTTGCTTTATTTGGATTATGTTATACGTTCTTTCTCGTCATTACTTCTATATGATTACACCTGTCTATATTCTTCTCGTTATTGTATTTAATTTCGAATTATGATTATGTACTTGCTATTTTCTTTGTAATATTTGGTGTATAGGTACCGAGCCCTACTTTACTGAGAAGACGGAGGAGGGTCAAGCGTTTCAAACATTTGAGCCAACTGATGAACCCGAGTGGGATGCCGAAGATGGCTTTGGAGCCGTCTGAGCCAGCAAACGAGAGAGCGTCATCTTAGAATTATCTTAAATGAACTTTTTTTAGTGTTGAGACCTCTTTTAGAAATTATTTAATTTACTCTGCAATTTTAATTATTATTGTTTATTTGATTTTCGTGTTGGATCTTAATTATGAACCTTGAATACCAATTGAATAAAGCTTCATGAAATTTATTTTGACTCACCACAGGTTGGAATTTTATGTGGGTCCACTTTTGGAAACCTGTGTTGTATTAAACATAGGAATTTGAATTTGGTTTTAATTTTTCACGTTTTTCCCAATTCTTATTTTGGGGGACGTGACAAGAGGAGTGGCTCTTATAGAAACACGAGAGTAACTAGAGATGGGAGTGTAGGGAAGAAATTGAAACTGACTGTTTCGAAGAAATGTGGATGCCCATTCACGTTATAAGATAAAGTGGTGGGCTCAAATGATGTATGGATGTTACATGTAGTATGTGGTGTGTATAATCATCCAATTGCAGAATTCCCAGAAGGGCACTCATTTGCCGGGAGATTAACAGAGGAGGAAACTTCATTGCTAGTAGACAGGTCTAAGAATATGGTTCGGCCAAAGCCCAAAGGATACATTGGTGATATTGAAACATAAAAGGGAGTTAAATGTAAGCACAATTAAGACCATTTATAATGCACGTCATAGGCGTAAGGTTGCAGAAAGGGCCGGACGGAGTCGAATGCAGCAACTATTCCAATTATTGGCGGAGTATAAGTACATTAAGTGGCATAGGAACTGTCCCGAAATAGATACTATCACTAACTTGTTCTTCACACACCCTATTGGTTTAGACTTATTGCGTGCATTTCCTTAAGTGTTGATAATGGATTGCACTTACAAGACCAATCGGTATCAAATGCCCTTATTGGAGATTGTTGGGGTGACATCCACATAGAAGACTTTTTCTGTATGCATTGTATATCTCCAGAATGAACGCGAAGACTACTACTCATGGGCATTGGGTATATTGCGTACCGTGATTGGCGAGAGTGTTATTGTCATAGACAGAGAAATGGCTTTAATGAATGCCATATCTAATGTATTCACCAGTGCTAAACATCTTTTGTGCAGATGGCATATCAACAGAATTGTTTTGGCTAAATGCAAGAAGTTGTTTGAAATGAAAAAAAAGTTGGACCGGTTTATAATGAGCTGAAACACGTTGGTTTCCTCGTCCACACAGGAACATTACAATATGCAATTTGACTTGTTTCAAAAGGAGTTCATCACCTATCCGGTAGCAATTGGTTAGATACGTACAAGGATAGGTTTGTGGTTGCCTGGACGGATAAGGTCATGCATTTTGGGAACACTACAATAAACCGGGTGGAGAGTTCACATGCACAGCTGAAGTGGCAGCTTGAATCAAGCCAAGAGACTTTTGAAGACTCTTAGGCGAATATTTACAACTTACTTCAGCTGCAACATACAAATATCAAGGCATCATTTGAAAGAGTAAGACGATTATGCATCATAATTTTAAGCCTTCAGAATTCAAGGACCTTCGTAGTAATATTTCTATAAGTGCATTAGAGAAGATCTTGGCCGAGACGAAGCGAGCCTCGTCAGTTGGTATTGATCAAGATGCGTGTGGCTGTGTAATTTGACACACACACGGTTTACCGTGTGCTCATGAGATCGTAGAATATATAAGTGTCAGTCGCCCTATTCCTCTAGATTGCATCACATTGGCGCAAGCTTGACATGCTATCCACCGTTGCTGAAAATACCTCTAGCCTTGAGTTGGATTGCATGCCTGAGATAGACTTAATTGTCGAACAGTTTAGAGGGTATGATTCGGGCAAGAAGTTACACATCTTGGATAACCTTAGGGAGATATCAAAGCCTGAGATCACCTCATTGATCGGAAACACGAAAAAAAAAGGTCGAAGTGCAAGAGAAATAGCTATAGTTAATAGAACTAAAACAAAAAATCAGGAAATAATATCATAATCAACCAAAAGATGGGATTTTTTTGGATTTAAATAGAAAAAATCCAAACCCCAGAAATCCAAATGAGATGCAATGAAAATATAAATCAAATCTAGAATTAATTAAAGTAACATCATTAACTCACTTTCTTGTCACAACTATGCAACACGTCAGGCATTGCTCATTGAGCAAACATCAACAGTGAAGCAAATGGCGACAAGTTTCGGATGATTTGGGATTCTTGCATTGGCAGGATTGTAGACATCCTTTTCCTTTACAAGTGCAAAGAATGAGGGAGTCACCTTTCTCAGTCTTTGTAGTTGTAAGAGGTGAACACCCCCCACAGGAGATAGGCGGGGCCCAGAGCCCCGGGCCTATTGTATACACTTCAGGCGTCGAAGGCGCATGGCCCCTAGCCCTATTCATGCATTTGTCCCTGGTTCTCACTGAGAGTCGCCAGAGGCTCAAGTGGTACTAGGATGCTTCCCAACTTTCTCTTAAGGGAGAGGTTGCGGGTTCGAGTCCTGGGGAGGCCCTCTGGCGACTCTCAGTGAGAACCAGGGACAAATGCATGAATAGGGCTAGGGGTCATGCGCCTTCGACGCCTGAAGTGTATACAATAGGCCCGGGGCTCTGGGCCCCGCCTATCTCCTGTGGGGAGTGTTCACCTCTTACAAAAAGGCCGGCTTTTAATGCAGGGGGGTCGCCCCCACAGCCAATTGTATACACTTCAGGCGATCGAAGGCGCATGGCCCCTAGCCCTAATCATGCGTTTGTCCCTCGATCCCGCATGGCGGGAGAGGGGGCCTTCCCGGGACTCGAACTCGAAACCTCTCGGTTGAGTGAGGAACCCGGTACCACTTGGGCATTTAAAGCCGGCCTTTTTGTAAGAGGTGAACACCCCCCACAGGAGATAGGCGGGGCCCAGAGCCACGGGCCTATTGTATACACTTCAGGCGTCGAAGGCGCATGGCCCCTAGCCCTATTCATGCATTTGTCCCTAGTTCTCACTGAGAGTACTAGCTCAAGTGGTACCAGGATGCTTCCCAACTTTCTCTTAAGGGAGAGGTTGTGGGTTCGAGTCCTGGGGAGGCCCTCTGGCGACTCTCAGTGAGAACCAGGGACAAATGCATGAATAGGGCTAGGGGCCATGCGCCTTCGACGCCTGAAGTGTATACAATAGGCCCGGGGCTCTGGGCCCCGCCTATCTCCTGTGGGGGGTGTTCACCTCTTACAGTAGTAAACCTTCCGAAGCAGATTACCGAAACGGAACTTCAGGCAATGTTTCAAAGGGCAGGGAGGATCGTGGACGTTTTTATACGAATGGATCAAGATGAGAAAAGAAAACAGGGGTTTTGCGTTCGTAATGTTTGCCACACGCAAGGAAGCAGAAAATGTGATAGATCTAGCTAAAGGAAGATCATGGGGTGGAAGGAAGTGGTTTTGATGACTTAGAAACCCCCAAAAGACACTGTTGACACACAGTGCATGTTGACAGCATCATCACTGTATGAAGTGAAGTCCCATGGGTTCCATTTGTGTGTTTTCAATGATTTCCATCGTCTTATTTAATGTGTTGTTTTGTCCTATGCTTTATAAACCAATGCCTCACATATTAAAGTCTGTGTTTTCACTTCAAATTTATTCTACATATTTTAGCTATGAATTGAATGATCTTTTTGGGTTACAAGTTAGCATTTCAGACAAGTGCTGGCGAAAAAATCAAAAAGTAAACAAGAAAGGCAAAGGAAGAGAATGGGTACTGAAGAAGAAAGAACAAATGAAGGAAAAAAGGACATAATGTCATTAGTGTGCCTCCTGATACAACTTTTGATATCCCGGCATAATTATTTGATGAGAGAAATGGAGTATTGTTGCAAGGATAGGAAAATTTCACTTTCATCTCTTTTCTAGTGTGTTTTTCTTTTTTGTTTTTTTCTCTCCCGCTCATGTTTTTATATATTTTTGTTCTCAGCAAATCAGGAATACTTTGTAAATAGTGGAATTTATTTTGATCAATTTTAAGCAGGAATGAAATCCATTGTCTGTTGAAAGTCATCCTTACTGTGTGAGAACACTGTATAATCCGAACATGTGGTTTGATGCTGTTGAATGATGCAGGGTGGGACTAGCTTTTCAAAATTCGTGCCATCATCAACGCTGGTACTGCTGGTAGTTGGTACCGTTTGTAATTGGTAGAGATTAGAGAGGACAGAAAGGAAGAAAGTGGGTTGGTAAGAATATTGATGAGGTTGCCAATTGCTTTGCCTTGAAGTCATATGAATTGAATACAAATCACGGTCATCCGATTTGAATCATGGGTTAGCAATCCAATTCAAAGGGCTTGTTTCGTATATAAAGCAGTAATAAAGATAAGGAGGGTAAAGGATACCGTATCCCTAAGTTTTAACTTGGGACGTTCTTTTGGCACACTAGAAATAAAAATATATATATAAAATTTTGAAATTACCCCTCCACCCTCCTCCACCTCCCCTCCCACTCGTCGGCCGGAAAGGAGACCAGCCAGTAGGCCCCGGCGGCAACAAGCCGGCAACCCCCCCTCCTCCTTCCTCCACCTTTCCTTTTCTCTTCTTCTTCTTCTTCCTCCCTCTGTATTCTCTCTCCCGCCTGGACTTCTGCAACAGGAACTAGAACCTCCTTCCTTTCGATTTCCTGCTATGGAAGGACGCAATGAAGTACCAGAGACCATTGCGTGGTTGGCATCCCTCTTCCTCTGGCGATGGTGCAAATCCGGCAGCCCCAAATCCTATGTTTCGCTCCAACCATGAAACCTAGGTTTGAGCCTTCTGTAAATCGTCTCCTTCTCTAGCAGTCTTCTTCGACTCCGATCAAGGCGTGTAGTAGCACACCCTCTCCAAACTCCGGTGTCGATTGACTGCAACACCAAACACAGAGAACCAGATCCTCACAGGAAAATTCGATCAGGCTGGCCTCCTTCTCCGGCAGTCTTCTTCGACTCCGGTCAACACGTGTAGTAGCACACCCTCTCCAAACTCCAGTGTCAATTGACGACAGCACCAAACACAGAGAACCAGGTCCTCATAGAAAAATTCAATTGGGCCAGCCCATACGTTGCTGTGGGAGGGGGAGGAAGAGGGAGGGAGACAGAGAGATGGAGGGTGGAAGAGAGAGAACAAAGGGGGAGAGAGGAAGAAGAAGAAAAGGAAAAGAGGAAAAGCAAGGTGGAGGAGGGGGGAAAGGTGGGCTCGGCCGGGGCCTGTAGGCGACTGGGAGGAGGGAGGGGAGAGAGGGACAAGGGGGAAGGGATAATTTAGGAAAAAAATATTTTTTTTTGTTTTTTCCTGTGTGCCAATAGAAGCTCCCTTTAACTTTCTCCTTTATTTTATTTGCAAGAGAGGGTAAAGTCTTTATATGTTTTCCATCGCATCTTTAATTAGCAAGCTCATATGGGAAATGGAGTATTAATTCTCCTGTCTTAGCCCTCATCTCCATCTCCAGAGAAGAAAATCTGGATAATGACATTGAGAATCGATTCAGAGTCTCTACAGCACTACAATCCAGTCTACAGGCCTACAAGAAGACTGAAGTCTATGTGAGAGGCATTGGGTATCTCATCATTCCTAATTGGTGAGGCCTTTGAGAGCTTGGATCAGTGATCATTTCCGGATCCGGATCTGATTTTGAAATGGGACTTATTTTGTTGCATCTAAACTCAGTTTTGATAGGAAAATCCATAATATGTTCCATACAGGGCCCACTTAGATGAGTAGAATCTAATTCTAAAATCAATTCTAACTTCTCTTCATCCTTTTGTTTTTTTCTTAAAATAGACATATCATTCAACTTACAACCGTGCATCAAGTTTACTAGCTCCAGAATTATACATAAAAATATCCAAGAAAAAGTTGATTTTGAGGTACACTTTGCAATATTAAAGATTCATATGCTGGGTCCTAGGTCCACGGGTCAGAACTTATATGGACCCATAACTAGACCAGTTTATCAATAGGAAACTAAATTGGGTGTTCCGAACCTAGACCCGTTTATGAATCGGAACCTAAAATTGGTTCCATACCTGATTTTTTGCGGGTAGGAATTTCAAGGTAACCGGAGAATCTGATACCCATTTGCAACCCTATTGTAATGATTAACTTATACTCTCACAAAAAAAATTATCAGCCTATAAATTATTATTCGAATATGTATGATAGCTATTATTAGATTAAGACTCTATTTCAAACATGTGATGAATTTGCCTTGCTTTCTCTTTGTTGGGATAGAGATGGAGGGAGCCACTCATGTGTGATCCATCCAACGATTGGCTCATTGAAAGTTTCTTTGAAGATTGTGATACAATGAATATTATGGGTCCTAGACCGGCCCAGATTTTGAACAGGTGGGTCCCACCATGCATTGAAGATGGGTCACTGTATTGTAACCATGCCCTTCCCTTGGGGCCCGTTTGGTAAACTAAAAGGAATCCTCTATTTGGAGGATTCCCTCATTCTTCGGGATCCAACATATTCACGGAGAGGATTTAATAAAAGAGTTACAAATTTTGTAAACAAGAGGATTCCTACCATCCGTAGATGTGCGATCCAACGGTTATTGGTATTTTGCAGTTTTCTCAATATTTATGAAAGATTAGAGGTTGAGTTTTCAACCCCCCCCCCCCCCCCCCCCCCCCCCAATAGTTGTTCTTGGCTCTCTAGAGCATTTGAACGATTCGGATCTTGCAAGTGCAGCCCACATAAATTTAATTAATATTAGTATTTTAAAGTCTAAACTTATTTGCAGATATATGAATAATCATGACGGATCAATGACTGATACTTGACATAATAGCCATTTCGAGCCTTCTAATCATGATTAATGCTTAAGCTCTTGATTGCGGGACTAATATAATATATTTCCAAAGCGAAAAGGCTAACCTAGAAGTTATTGATTCTAGTACTATAGCAGGTGTGTTGCAGTGTCTTCTCTCTTACCTCTCTTGAAAGTAACTTCAATGGCTGATAGGTTTTTTCCAACTTTCATATCGTCTATGATGAATCACGTTTCGGAATTTTATGCCGTTATGAAGAGGCTGAATGGTTTGGATTTGGAAAACGGGCCCCACAAAAGTCCAAAATCATGATCCAATGATCTAAACTTTTTTACAAATACCTTAAAACATATGATGAATCAACAGCTAATACTTGACTTTCCAGCCCTTTTGGGCTTTTTAAAGGTGATTATCGGTTCGGATTGTGACTGCATAACCCATAAGGTAGGTTTCCAATCAGAAAAAGAGTAATCTCATTGTTACCGTCGAAATCACTGTAGCTCTGCTTTCTTTGAGTCTGTCAATTTTTGAAATCGAACGGGGGGAGGTCGGACGTTGGAGAATTTCAAAAATGTAGACGTGGGGATTTTGAGTGGCAATTTTTCTCTTGTAAACATGGATTTTCCATGGAAGTGATGATAACCAGGAGGATTTTGCTACACAAGCATTTGCCAAATGTGCCCTTGATGTCATCCTAAATTGTAGAGTCTTAGCGAAGAAGAGGGTAACGATGTTAGTGGAATGAAAGCTAGTTTCTCTTTCCAAGTTTACCACATGGAGTAAAATCAAGGAAAATCTTTAAATAAGGCCTTAAGTTTTTATCTTTTTAAAAAAAAGGAATCAAGTTTCAAAACTTTTCAAATTAGTCCCTAAGTTTTCTCGAAAGTTTTTAATTAAGGACATCCGTCCATTTAAAGCTATTTTTTGGGCAACTTTTTCTCTCAATTTTTTTAAAATACTCAAATTATCCTTTATTGAGATAAAACTAGCATAATAACCCGTGCTTAACACGATATCTCCAAGCATTGCAAAATAAATAATCATATATTAAATAGGTTATGAAAGTACCTATTTCCATAATGTAAGTTGCATAAAATAAAAATAGAAAAATTGGGACCAAAAGATAATAAAAGATGGGGTATAAGAGAGTTCTTACGGAAAAAAAAAGGAATTAAAACATTGAAAAAGTAGAAAGTAGACGTGAGTGGTTTGATGAGAAAAAAGATGTACGTGTGTAGTTGCATGAGATAAGTAGTGCATATAAAATGTGAAACATTTAAATAAAAAGGCATAATTGTGGGTCAAAATTAGAACCCCCGGTCAAAGTTAAGGCGAAAGCCTTTGGCTATTATAATATATTAAGTTAGGAGGGTTTTGATCTAATTTTGACCGAAGATTATGATTTTGACCGGAAGTTACCTCAACTACATTCTTTATCTCTTTATCATATCCACTCAATAACCACTCAGAACTACTACTCTGCACTTTTCTTTTTTTTTATTTCTCATAGGCTTTGTTTCAATCCAAACTTTATCATTCTCATTCTACTCTAATTCTCATTTTTTTTATTCTATGATACCAATTCTTCAATTATATAAATACATATTTATAATTTTTTTTTTTGCTTCCTTTCTAAAAAATTTATGAAATTTTTATACATGAATATTCAAATTGCAACGTTTGCCATATCCGTGCTAAGCACGGGTAATTTTGCTAGTAATATATTATAGTTAGCATAATAACCTGTGCTCAGCACGGATTTGGCCAATATCACAATTTAAATATTCATGCATTAAAAGAAAATTGTAGAGTTTTGAAAGAAAACAAAGGTTATAAGAGTACTTGTTTATGTAATCCAAAAGTTAGTGGCGTAGAAAGGAAAGAGGAGAATTTGAGTAGAAAGAAAATGGTAGATTTTTTATTATATAAAAATGGTATATTTACAGAAAAAGGAAAGTGGAATTTTGAAAGCGGAGGAGTGTTGAGTGAGAAGGGAGAGAGAGAGAAGGTGAACACAATGTAAACTCGTATTATTATGATCTAGAGTTCTATTACAATCATTAAGATAAATAGGAAAACCTAACCTATCTTGCTTTGCAAGAAATCTACCCACAATAAGAAAACCAATCCTAATAAAATAAGCAGCTACATGCTAAATATAATCCTACCTTATACAACGTCACCGGCCTAATCCCTCAGACGCGTGTGCTGAGTCAACAATGACTTCAACACTTCCTCTCAATGTTGACTCCCAGCATCAATACGCAAGTTTCCATCTAGATTTGTGAAAAAACTGCCATACTTGCGATACTAGCTCTTGTTGGTCCTCAAAACTACGTGATTGCTTCAAGTAGATCCTCATGTTAACTCTCCCATGCAAAACCAAAGGTCCATGTGAAATTCAAGGTGTGTATATGGTCAATTCGGATGGACCATCAGGTGGGTCCCACCCCCGGTGCGCAACCGCTCTATATATATTATCTAAACACGCACACTTTACTGTACTCGGGCTAGCTGTAACTTAGTTGTAAATGGAAACTTCCATTAGAATGTGAGAGTGAGTAAGTTCTAGTTTTTAATAAAAACTAAAAAAACAAAGAGAAAAAAGAAAAAAAGATGGACTTTTGTAGTTGATGATATTAATATACACTCTTGCCTCTAGAGTTCATATTAATCTCAATTGGTCATTTATCATCTATCATCCTTTCTATAAGTCACTTGATAAACAACAATTGTACCTATATGGCTGTTATGAAAAGTCAAATTATTAGACATACGTATCCGACCCAACAGAGTTGTCCAAAGAGTGACTCATCCCATATGAAGATCTTGATAATGATAATGAACCATTCCTCGTTGGGTTGGGAAGGTTCCCACATCCTCTCTAGTATGGTACCTATAGAGATCATATCATAGAGAATGTTGAATATGGAAAGGGTGAGTTGAGAGTTCATCCTAAAATAGATTTGATTTATAAAAGTGATGAGGATTAGGTTATATCATAATTACAATGTGATGAGGATATAGATCTACTTGTTGTAGAAGCTATAGGAGATCATATCCATATGCAAGAGACAATTAGCAAAACAATATTTTTTTTTTGGAGCATCACACTGTTGGTACGACTGATCCAATTAAAGAACATTATATTATATTAAAAATAATAATGCATTTCTTGAGTCCAATGGGCCTCAAGTTGAAGGCCCAAATCTGGCCGCCCAATAAGAAAATCCAGACCCCTAAACCTTGGTTTGAGCTTGCCTGTTGGGCACATTGAACAGCCTGAGTCTTCAATTGCTA
Organism: Umbellularia californica; assembly: GCA_028538565.1. Taxonomy (NCBI): domain Eukaryota; kingdom Viridiplantae; phylum Streptophyta; class Magnoliopsida; order Laurales; family Lauraceae; genus Umbellularia; species Umbellularia californica. Next base: position 59,896,914 of record JAPQWN010000007.1, read on the forward strand.
GATTTAGTCTTTGGCAGCTGGGCGTGGGTCGATTGACAGCCCTAGATTCTCCATTGGTTATTTTAAGGGCCCTGAAATCTTCACTTCTCGCTTTTTTTATAATATATTTCAGCTAATTAAGGGGCTGGGCCCGTGTGAGACTTGGACATGCGAGGTAAGAGGAACTCGCAAATGCAAGGGGCGGACTAACTCGTATATATAAGATAATGGAGACTCGCACATGCAAGGGAGGGGGCTGGCCAGGTTCAAAACCCGGTCACACCGGAAAGAAGGTAAGACGCTGTTCTCAGGAATCCTCACTTCTAGTTGCGATGTCTTAAATCACGTTTCACCACTGAAGACTGAAGTATGAAAATTTATCAGGTCCAAGGTGAATTGATCTCAACCTCCTTAGTTTTGGTAGGCCCAAGCTTCGAACCAAGCCCAACAGGTCTTAAATAAACTGAATGCGGATCCAATTATCAGTTGGACTGAAAATGGGGCTTCAGAAATCCTTTTCCATGAAGGTTCCTTGGGATAGCAGAAAATATCCCATTTTTTCTCTTCCATTCATTGTACTAAAAGGCCCAAGCCCCTTCAAAGATTCCAATATAGGCCTAAAGCTTGGCCCAAATTCGATGGGTCTGATCACTGTGGACCCAATGCCTCCTTCGAATTATCTGTCCAGGACCAAAATAGTGGGTCCATATAGAGATGATCGTATGGTGGAACACACCCATACCCACAGAGATTTAAGGCTCGACCCATTGGTGGAGATATATGATTAGCAGGACATACAACAAGAATTACAGAGTAGGCCCTGCAATCCCATTTGTAGCAGCTCAACTCAGCCTTTCTTTGGCATAGAACTTATGGTCTTCATCCAATAAGCTTGACCACTATAACTAGACCAACGAGAGAGAGAGAGAGAGAGAGAGAGAGAGAGTGTTCAAGGGCTCCATTCAGATTGTTGTGTTGACCTTCTAAACATCTCACTATTTTAATTTTTATTTATTTATTTTATACACTAGGGTTTTTTTTTTTTTTTTAGTACCCCAACCTAGGGGACTGGGAACTAAGAGAGCCCACAAAAGTGGGAAGAGGAGCCCACACTAGGAAAGGATTTTAGGTTTTTGAGTGTTTGGCTAATTCGTGGGTTGAACAAAACTCTGGATTCATTAAGTTGTAATGTTTATTTTTTTAAATGGACTGGCGATTGTATGCACAAAGTGGAGAAAAAGCAAAACATTGGCGAAGTGCATTACCCGAACAATTGGATCTCGATGACCTCTCAGTTAGTAGAGGTTACCTGATCGACTGGATGGTTGGCCCGATCGATTGGATGGCGGTGTAGAGTTTTGCACGAATTAGAAGTTTTATTTCTAATCTCTTACAAACTGCCTGTTTGAGTCCTAATTATCTTAGGTAAACCGAGGCACATCCTTAAGCCTATCTAAAGGACTCTACGGCTGCTCAAAAGAGATACAAGGAGACCAACAAGACTCTCTCTCATTGTTCTGAGTTGGAAGATCTAATTGAGAGAATTCTTCTCTAAAGATTCAATTGAAGAGTTGTGCTATAGAGTTGATTTAGATAGTAATTTCTTCTACATCCTTTGTAGAAGATCATCTTCTTTCGTAGAAGATCTAAGGAGTCAAGTGAGAGGGAGGACGAGGGGTAATTTAGGGATTTGTGTGTGTGTGTGTGTGGAGAGTGTTACTTGGTGTGCCAGTAGAACGTCCCATTCAAAAACCTTCAAAGGAGAGCCCATAGCCGGGAACCATCTTACCATTCATTTATTTGAGAATCAAGGGTTGCTCCGTTGGTAAGCAACTCCGTCTCTTACCCAACTACCCAAGGTTCGACCCTAGGGTATGCTGCCCTCTTCACACTTGTGAGGGAACTCTTCTCACATGTATGGACTCTTTTATCTCATGTGCGGGATCTCTTAGGTGGCAACTAGCAAGCCCCTTGATTGGGGTACAATAAATAAATAAATATATAAAAGTTGATTATCTTTCAGAACTGAAGATTGTTAGGTACAACTCTCACTCTGTCTCTCACCGTGCACACTTTTTGAGATACTAGAGCTCACATATAAATGCACTCCACACGGGAGGTGCTCTTGTGAGAGACACTCTCACCAAGTTTATGAGAGATGGGTGAGGGTCCTCACTTCCATATTTGGGGTCCTTGCATTTAAGTTGGTGAGAGTGGATATGGAAGTGAGGGCCCCCACCCATATCTCATAAACTTGGTGAGAGTATCTCTCATAAGAGCACCTCCCCACTCCACACTATGTCCCTAATTAGCTGAAATACAAAACTGGACACTTTATGATCATATGATATGGAATTTATTATTATTCACATGTTAGTTTATTCAAGATTGATCTCTATGGATGAAGAAACCTTCGTGGGCCCGACTTGAAGACGTGTTTTGAGTCAGCAATGACTCTTAACTTACCAATTCTTGGCCGTGTTGTGTTGATTAATCTATTCTATCTATAAGATATCCTTATAAGTATCATCTGACCAAACCTACTCTTCCAGGCCCTTTCCTTGTAAAGGACTTTTCTTTTGTTTGCTTATAATCCACATGCTTCTCCATCCCTTGTTTTGATCTGGGGAGTAGTGACTGGGGATTGAATGCAAACAAACCTACCTAGAGAAAGGTTAGATAGATCATTGTCATTGACCCAACATGTGAGAAAGTAGCCGGTCAATCTAGTACATATAAATAATCAGGCAATCAACCCCATCCATGCGTATGCTCTAATTAGGTTAGTAGTCTGAAAGGAGACTTTATTTTTGGCCACATTCAACTGGGAGAGAAGTCATCAGCCCAGCTGATCGTTTGACCATTCGGCAGTCTTGGCTCCTTCCAATGGTTAGGCAAGATACAAGGAAGAGGTCTTTAAGAGAGCCGTAGATTAATTTGCATGGAGTTCACTGTAACAAAATTCTTCTTATCAAAGTGGTCAAAATTTGAAGAAACAAATGAAAACATCTGTGCCATCAAATGATCTTCCTCTTAATGGAAAATTATTACTCAGCCATCACCCTGTTAAATCAAATCAAATCAAATCCTAGAAAAGATGAGGTCTTAACCAAATCTGCAGCTTATATCTTTGGACTATTGCCTTAAACACATTCAACAGAATTCAATTCCGTGCAATCAAAGAAGCTATTTGTTGAACGTAGGCAAGGCCAAACTTGAAACGGCATGACCTCCCATCCATTAATTTTCATTTGGGCAGGGAATATATATATATCAATATTAATTTTGGTCAACCTAGTCTGCTACCATAGTATTAAGTTGAACATTGACTGCACGGTCAATGAGTCATCCTTTCTTAGATTTTCTGAATATTGTTGAAGATGATTGTTTCTAGAAGGAGACTTTTATTGAAAAGTCAAGATCAGATAAAGTCCTTCTTTTCTGGGTAGGCTTCAACTGGGTCATTAATAAGTGCTTTGACAATATGGCAAGTGAACTTTGCTTTTAATTAATTTTCTTCAGTCAAGGAAACATGGCTCTTGCCAAAGTTCCCTCTTTTGTCACTTCTCGTTGAAAGTTAACCAGGCAATCTCAGATTTTATCAAGATTTTCTTCTGCTAACGCAGAGCCTATGATGGAAGACGTACAAAAGAAGGGTAAAATAGAACATGACAACAAACCAGCCCTCAAAGTACAACTAAGAGAAAGCATCAAAACGAACCCAACCCAACGACAAATCAGAAGACCTGTTTGCATAGTCATGAGCCATTGTGTTAAGAGTCCTAGACACATGAAAGAACTCAACTAATACAATATTGTTAACACCAAGGTAGAAGAAGTTGTCGCAATCACCAGCTTGAAGCTTCGCGTTATGATTTCCAAGAAATTTTGAGATACTGAGAATTCTAAAACTTATTTTTATGAAAGTGGTCAAAGATTAAAAAGCAAAGGGAATTATTCAAAAATTACCATCAAATTATCTCTCCTTAAATTAGAAAAATGAATTAAGGGGATGGGAAATGAATACCCAGCCATCACCTAACAATTCAAATCTTGAAAGTCAAAATATCATCTACATCTCTACTTTATATCCTTTATCCTCCTTTTAATAATTCTTTTTTAAGCTCATTTGACGATGGATTTCTATGTATTAAATTCCATGCAAACAAACGGATAGGGTTGAGGAGGGACAACTGCCCCCATCCAAAAAAAAAGAAGGAAAAAAAAAAAAAAAAACTTTATGGCTAGGTCATTCAATGGTTAGAGTCAATTGTCATACATGCAATTGCGCCCACCTCCGGAGTCAATCAGTTGGCATACATGCCATTTAGGTGATTATCATAGCCTTGAGCATGCGAACGCCTCTCATTATATTGGACTTGTATATATTATTATAGTAAAGCTTGCAAGCCACTTGCCACATGTCTTTTGGCTTGTGAAAAAATGCCTATCGCATCGGATTTGTAAATACTATAATAAAGCCTAAAATAGTAGTACTGCTAAACAGAAAATAACAAAGTCATGGTGTCGAGTGTCAACTCTGAATTCTAGTATCTCATTTATGCTTTCAAGAGCAAGGGGAGTGAGTTGTAAAATTCAATCTTTAGACTTAGACCACCTTACGTTGGAGTAAAATTTGGTAACTTTCCATTTAAGGGGCAGATGTTCATTTTGAGTGGTTTTCATTTTCAATAGATATTCCGTTTTTCACTCCCCTCAACGTCTTGACTCCAGTCTTGTTTTCAATTTTTCTACATCGTCTTTATTTATTGGGCCTTTGTTTAAAGATTTTCGCTTCTCCACCGGATAAATGCATTGCTACCTTTGTTATCTTTTTATTAGTTTTTTTTTATCTTATAAGAAAATAAAATTCAAAACTCTCATTTTTCACAAAGGGTGTCAGACAGGTAGGTTCTAGATGGAAATAAAACCTTGTAACATGATAGTATGAAATAAAAATAAATAGTTCGAGTGTATATTGGTTTCAATTCCAGAGATCAATACAAAATAGCCATGTTTTTAAGTTATGTGACGACTTTAATTGAAATATGTCCCCCCTAATGGGATTCTTCCATATGCAGTATTTTAAGAGAAAGGTATTACATTAAGAGGAAACCAAACAACTGCAAGACATATATAGAGACCCTTACAGCAACGGAAAATAAAAGATCCTCAGACAACACAGAACAAAAACGCCTCCAAGCATCATCCAATGCTATGCAAGTTGCCCCTTATTGTGTACAAAATTTTTGTCAATTAAGTCTCCCATATTTGCATAGGAAAGAAAGCAATGGAACACAATCTCATGAGCTGGGACCAAATCCGCCACTAAATTTGTTGATCTTCGGCATAAGGCCACCTTCCATTCATTAATTTCTTTAAAAATTTATAGATTTACTTCCAACTTAACATCAAATGCCAAGGAACTGTATAGAATTCTTTCATGTATTTAAGGATGTCAAAGGACATTTTATCAGTTGGAGGACACTGCCAGTTAGTTAGGCCTGATTTATAATCATGATATTTATTCTCTAATATCCAAGTATAATACGTATGCAATAATAATTTTTCCATCTAGAATGGAATAGTGGTTGGATCTAGTGTGATAACGTTTTTTATTTAAAACCATTAAATTTGTGGGCCACAGAAAAAGAGGTTAGGATCAGTGGATTGACTTGAGATTTCATATTTAGATCTGTCCCACTTGGATCTTTCAATCCCCAGCTCTCCCATGATTTGTGGTGCATGCCTCAGGTGGGCCCTAACAGTTGTCTCGCATAGGATCACTCCTATATATGTATATAAATACTAAGAAAAAAGTTAATGTTACACGTAGAAACACTTTCAACCGGGGACGCTCATAATAAATTCCATATAGCAAGCTTACCTATGATTAATTTAAACCGTCCCACACAAATATACCCGAGTGATTTGTTATTTATCACAAGTTCATAATGACCCAACAAGTAAAAATAAAGAAAACTTATAAAACAAGGGGGTGTTTGAAAATGGTATAAATGAGTAGAAAACCGTATGTTCTAGAGGAAAAAAAAAATCTTCAATTTTATTCATAAAAATTACGATACTAAGAAATCCTTTGAAAAACAAAAGATTATTACTAACTATAGGGTCCTCCCGAATATCTTATTTCTATCTATATAATCTTCTATTTCACAGGTTTAACATTTTTAAACTACGGATTACCCATTTCTTGTTACTACTTCACATCTTCAAACGTCTGCCTTCTCCCTTCCTCGCATCCCTTCCTCCTTATGTCTTGCAAAAGGCATATCCTTGATTTTCACCAAGTTTTATGGAGGAAACTCTTACTTGAAGATATTCCTCACACCCCTAATTTTTAACATTGATAGTTTCTGTAGGAGTCCTATTATGACTCTCAATATTAGATGAGCCCTTCAATGTTTATAAATTTTATGTGGGTCACATAGTCTTATCATAATTACTTAGTTTATTTGTTAATTACTAATATTAGGTGGGTCATACAAATGTCACATTAGATTTCTTCTAACATGATTAACAATATTAAGTGGGTCCCGTACTACCCACATTAGATGGTTCTCATATTAATAGTCAATATTGGATTGTGTGACTAATTATAAGTTTTCCATCATTAAATGAATTCCATTGTTTAATGGCCCCTCGGTGATTACTATAGTTAGCTTGGTTAATATGACGATTAACATTAGATGGGTCCCACATTCCCACATTGAGTTTTCATAGATGGGTTACTTAATGATGTCTAACACTCGATAGAGCCCTTTGCTATCATCACCTTTGAATGTATCATATTGTGGTTATCAATTTTTGGTAGACGCACATTGATTAAATAACATTGCTTGTGATTTTTAACATTTAGTCTAATGATTTTCTAATGAGCGCTGCTAATGCCACAACCCAAACTTCTTTGAGCACATCCCTTCTCTATACAAACCCCAAACCCTACAAGTCTAAGCGGCCCTGTCTGCTGCCCTCTCTTCCTCTCCCTGCTTGCCTCCGCCCATCGTCGCCCTCTCTTCATCTCCCTGATCTCCGCCACCCACTCTCCCTCTTCCTCTCCCTCTCTTCCTCTCCCTCTCCCTTTCCCCCTCCGTCAGTGCTACCGGAGGGGTTGGTGGTGGGTGGTGGTGGCTAGGCTGGGGTGGGGGTTGGTGAGTGTAGAGAGAAATTGGGTGAGGCATGAAACCATGAATGATGTCCATTTTGGTAATTTCACACCTGTGTATATTGGTCTTAAATTATGCTCAAAGAAGTTTGGGATGTGGCATTAGCAGCTCTTTTTCTAATTAGATGAGCCATTCCATGGTTCCCAATATTAAATCATGAGCATGACTTCTAGTCAGTGGGTTGACTATTCATTTCTTGTTTCGGTGATCATTTAGTGGAAATTTTATAAGTTGCCAAAACACTTTAAAGGTATATTGAATTTTGTATAAATCTTCAAACACCATAAGTGATATCATATTATAATATGATACTATTTTATTCTGTAATAATAAAATTTTACAATATTCAAATTTAGTGATGTTATATTCCCCAAATACCCTCTAAACTTTGAGGCAAATAGTTAGCATGATTGGAAAAAGTGATATTTGGGCGACTCCTAATCCACACAATACTCTTCTTATTTTACCTATCCGTTTAATTGGCATTTGTCCTTGTGGGTCGCATACAATGAGATGTGCTTTTATGGAGCATACCTAGTGCAGCATGTACCCATTGGTTTGCGGGCATGGATCCAAGAAAATTTTAAAAATACAAAAATACAACTGGATAATTTCCAAGAATAAAATATTAAAATAATACTTTTAATATTATTTATTATTAAACTAAATAATAAGCCTATCATGCCATGATGATCCTGGATGGAGGCAACTTTCTCCTTTTCTTTGTAGTACTCAAGAGAATCTGAGTTTTATTATGAGTATTTTAGTCTTATCCTCTTTGGCCTTCCTTAACTTTATTTTATTTGTAGCTTGATCAACTTCTCTTTTTTCCTCTTGTTAAAGAATATAATTTTCAAAAACACATCAAGACAACGTTGTCTTCTGGAGGGCACCTTTGTCTTTTATTTCTTTCAATTCCTACCAAAATTCTTCCAGCATTAGCAGAGGCAGCATAAAAACTTTTCAATACTCTTATTTGGGTGGAGCTTACTCCTCGACACTCTCTCTCTAGAGGAGCCCGATCGACGCACTTTGGTGACATGTTTTTTTTATTTTTATTTTATAGCACCAAGTCATTTTCTAGGATTCGAACTCGCGACCGCATGGCTCTAAAGCTATATTAAATTTCCTCCACTAACCATTTTCATTCCTACCATAACCTCGAGGTATTAGTAGTGGTCACATAAATATTTTTCAATACTCTCCCTCGAGTGGAGCCCATTCCTCAACACTCCCCCTCAATTGAACCAGGTCGGCGCACTTTTAGTGACACGTCCTTTTAGTATTGAGTTTTTCCCCTTGGAATTCAAACTTGCAATTGATTGGTTGTAATACCATATCAAATTACCGTAGCTAACCATTCCTTGAAATGTTTGTAGAGACAACATAAAAGCTTTTTCATAGGGCCTTGAGAATTTTAAAAAGACAACATAACAGCTTTTTCATTAGGACCTTACTTGAGCATTTTAAAAACCATGTAGGGGACTGCACCAGACAAAAGGACTCATAATTCCTCTAGCCAAATAAGCTTAAAGAGAATAATAAGGGCCTGTTGTCTATAGTACTTTTGACGAAAATTGTGAGTGTCCAAATGCTCTTCTTTTATTCTTGAAATTTTGAATCCCAACCCTCTTGAAAAGTTTCTTTTAGCGTTCTGGATTTTCAGAATTTCACCTTTCGGAATGTTAAACTACATAATAGCATTTGGAATTGCATATGAGGGACAACACTTGGAAAATTCTAAATTCTCTATGACAAAAATTGTCAAAAACCTTGCAAATAAATATCCCTAAAAGATGCTGAGTGTGGCGTCAGAGAATTCTCAGGGACATTTGAAATCCAAGCTCTCAAAGTCTGACCATAAAGAACTCTTTGAGCCCACTCTATACTTTTAACATTAGCACTCACAATATTAGAAATTGAGACTAGCTAGTCAAAGTCACTACCTCCTTATTTATTAGTTTTGACCTGAACTTCATTCAAATCTGAATCCATCAGCCAAACTGTCTCTCATAGAACGCATGTTTAAAAGAACATGGAAGTTACATCTGTGGTTTATGCATAATCAAGCAGTGGGAACAATTTTCATTGAAATGGAGTTTGGGTCAGACCCATAGGAAGAGGGGACAGTGATATTGAGGGGCCCCACTGGTGAAATTTAAAAAGATGGCTATGATAAAATGACAGACTCCAACCCACCACCCTACGACCTCTACCCCCAGCACACACCCAACTCCAAATCTCCATTCACACCTCACCATCTTATGTTATCTTTGACATGTGACCAGCTCTACACAAGTTGGACCAGTGGGATCAGATCATGACATGTATCTCTTCCAACATCATTGGTGCATAATACATATTGTAATTGAACTAGTAAGTGGCCGAGATTGCCGCCATCAGCACTTGCCGACTTCTGTGTGCAGCCCACTAATGACAAATAGTCCATATCCTCAGAGTGCAGGTGAGAGATAAGGTTTTCAACCAACTGAACAACCTCTGTTTTATTTTCTATGAAATTTTACTTTAATTGAAGATCATGATTCATGACACATCTTTGAGTATTTTATAACATCTTATTCATAACATATATTTTATGAATTACAGTTTGACATTGCAAACAATTTTTTTTTTGGGGTCAAATACGACTAAATCCGTCAACACGTTCATGATTGAGTGGTGTTCGAACCAACAACATTCACATGCATGGGAATGGATCTTTGGGTCTTCAAGTTTGAAAGTATCATTGCTCTTCAAGTTTGAAAGTATCATTGCTGAGGAGTAGACCAACTTAGTAAAAGTTATGGTCAACTCTTATATATGAAACATTCATTTGAGCGATTTCAATCTATTTTGGTGACTCGGGGAGTGTTTGGCAATTAACTAATTAAGTTAAAGTAAAGTGAATCCAGACAAGAAATTACAAGGGGTCATATCAAAAGTACACAATTTCAAAATTCCCTCTGAATTTTTCAAAGAAAATAAAAAAAACAACCTCATTTCTCAACTAAAAAACGAAAAAAAAAACCCCACTTTTCTATATAAAAATTCAAAAAGATTTAATACCAAACAGCTAAAAATAAAACACCATAATAACACTTATATTTTATTCTCTCTTGATTTGACGCTTCACCTTACCATAGTTCAATTCACAGTACATCCAAACACGCCCATGAATTTATCATGAGTCTGAGCCTTAAAGGATCTGGACTCTACCCTTAACGCTTGTACTTTCTAAAATTAATGAAAATAAGTCCCAACTTTCTAACAAGTAGGCAGATAAACCATGATCTTCCACTTTTATGGATATACTTGGTGACTAACAAGCCACTGAGATGCCATCCAATATTTAAACAGTCAATAGAAGTCTGAAACATCAGGACTGAGGAAAGTGCCAGGGCAAGACCCCACATAGCCTATCCATTAAAAATAATCAAACAAACAAAATGACAAAAGATACAAGACCTTTTGTCAACCAATGCCATCCAGGAAATGGTGGAGGACGCGCATAAGATCCTTTCTAGGAAACGAAAGTTTTAGAAGATGGTCGGCAGCAGCTGGAATACCGAATTCCTCTGTTTTGTGACAACAGAGAAAGTAACATGCAATGGTTGATGGAAGGAGAGGTCATATTTTGTTTGACCCAGTAGACTTATCGGTGGGGCCCACTTTAGTAGATCTTGATTGTCGCCAGGTGGATCTCACTATTAATTGATCATGCTGCAAAACATTTCATCCAGCAGTCTTAGTCGTACGTTTTATTACCTGAAACGGACATCTAACCCCGAAGGGCCCAAAACCTTTTGATTCATGACAGATATTTTGATTGATTCAAAATGAGCTCCATTTGAATGGTTATGATTTGATTATGCCCATCTGCAATGTACTTAAACTTTTTTTCTTTGGGGGATTTTCAAGGTATGATTGCCGCCCTCACAAGAATTGAAATTTAAATATTTCTAGGTTGATCGTCCAATAAAGGTGTAATATCGCACCTAGGATATCACACAATATAATGTATGCAGTATCACATAGCCCTATATTATCCCATGAACAATTTTATGGGGGAAAACTTAAACTTAGAACACTCATGAGCAAATATCAGGCCTAAAGACAATATCCTTTTTTTTTTGTTTTCTCTTGTGCACACACTCATGTATCCACACCTCTATCCAACAAATCTAGTGGTTGATCCGGAGAGGATTATGTTTGATGCTTCACCACTTGGGTTACAAGTGGATTAACAATGTATTTAAGTAACTTCAAATCACCAAATTAAGATTTCCTTCTACACCTTCAGAGTCATCTGCATGGTAAATGAAGCTATGTGATACATTATGGTATAATTCAAATTAAAATTGAAAAGAATGGCTTAAAAAGATTTGATCAGGACAAATGTTAGATATAAATACATTCTGCATAACCCATTTTCTTATTAAAAATATTTGAGGGAAATTTTGGATTTAAAATTTTTGTGCATTTGTGTTGAAGGCTTTTGGTATTGAAGGTGCATACTTTCTAAATTGTTTTAGATACAATCTCCAAAACTTGGCATGCAAATGAGTTTTATTTAAGTTTGTCTTTAAGCTTTTAATATTATTTTAGATATTATATAAATTTACCATATTGCATGCAAGTTTACATAAACGTATATAGGATGTTTCCTTAAAACAACTCTATTATTTTTATGTTAATTCCTTGAAAATAATGCAATTTTCTTTTAAAAATAACTCAAGTTTAATCTTATATTTTGGAAGATAGGACTCTCTAGATCTAGCCGAGCCTATGAATTTCAAATTTTTTTTAAAAAAAAGAACTCAAGCGTTTAAATTGTACTACTGGGGAAACAAAAAAAAGGGCCAATTATCTCTTTCTTTAAGCCACACCATTATATTCACAATCTCAATTGTTTTAGGAACATCCGGTCTCTTCTACATCTGAGCGAGCCTATGAATGAATAATTCTACCATCCTGCCTCATTTGAAACCCACTACATTTAACACACCCACCCAATTAACCACACATGTGAAACTCCCTTAATAAAATATCAAAGCATCCATCAATTCGGCCGTTGTGTCATGAGTCTCAGGTCCCAGCCCATTCGTTGGGTTACCAAAAAAGTTCGACCATCATGTTGTTTTATAAGGACCCCACTTGCTCCTACCTAGCCAAGGAGCCAGGTGAGAACTATTGAAGAGATGGACTATTTAATAACCCATTATGCATGACCCATTACATCTAAGATATCTACCCCCACCCAATAATATGCGTTAAACCTACAATATTAAATTACCCATCAATCCAATATTGTGGTGTTCTATGTGGACCTCACTTGCTTGAACCCATCCACTAGTTTAGGTGAGAACTAAGAGACCTCTTAGATAAGGGATTATACACATCTTATATTATTTTCATGGGACCACAAGATTAACTATGGATTGATGACCTGCTACATGGAACTACTAGATGAGGAGGCTACTATCCACTTATAGGCCCATCTATTTGAGACCCACTAGATGAATATCTTGTACATGTTACCTTTACCTGCATGGGATATGCAATAAGCAACTCACCCCTTTTTCCATCACATCCAATCATCCCTTCTTCCTTAGGATGCACTATTCATAAATCTTAGAAATGGATCTCATAAGTGTATATTGGATCTAATACATCATGTGGATCCAGTGTTATTTAAGAGGCTTTACTATCACTATACAATATACATGATCCCACAATAATTATGTTATTTAGGTAATCAAACATTAAGATTTAATTTGATTTTCAGTAAAAAAGGATATTTTGATAATTCAAGAGTCATTTTATAGGTAGGATCTGCAAGTGAACATTAACTAAAGAAACTCAAAAAATATAATCCTTTTGTGAATATTTAACTAAAAACAGAAATAGTTTGAGTTGGAAGAATCCCAAACTAATTTACAAATGTTTAACTAAATACATAAATAGTTTGAGTTGGATCAATTATGTTATAAAATAAATTTATAGATTATACAAATGGATTTATGGTTCACTCAATTTATGTGTTTTTATTAAATAAAAATTAGTTTAAATTTTAATTTTAATTTATCATTCAATGGGTATAAGAATTAATTAACCTAATCCCATGGACTTTGTGCTGGTTTTAATTAATTAATTGATAATGAATGAACATAATATTGAGTAAAGGCAGGCCCCACAACACATTAAGGCTCAGAGAATTTTCTGAGCTCCACAGTCAGACAATTCGGTTTCATTAGAATATTAGAGGACACGGTTTGGCTGTTGAGATTGAAATTCATTTCTGAAGTCATTCACATCACATGTATGAGTCAACCAGATCAAAAGGCCAAATCTTCCAAATCTTCCTTTTTTACATCTCTCTCGCACTCTCTCCTGTGTATGAGTGGAGCCCATATCTGGTCCTCTGCTTTGCTGGCCTAAGGCTCTACCCTGTTGGTCTTTTCTGGCCTCTTGTCTGCTGAGATTTAAAAGTAAGAGATATGAGAATGGGATCCCTCAACCTCTATTCAACTTCGCTTTAACAGAAAGACCTTTCATTTTTATACTCTCTTTCCCTCTCCCTAGCAAAAGAAACTAGGAAGGGAAAAGAGAGAGAGGAGAGAAAGAAGGCCAAAACTTTCATCTCCTTTATTAACCCATATGATTTGATGGGTACCCAGATCTAAATCTCTCAATATCACCTGCTCTGCTGCTTTCTCAGATTGCCACTTCCATCATCTGCATAAGCAAACAGCTATTCAGGTGATTTGGAAAGAAGGGGGAGGAGAAGAGGAAGAAAGGTTGGATCTTTCCCACTTTTTTGCATTCCTTTGCCGTGTAATTATCTCATTTACTACAGCTCTTTTGTTAATTCTGTTCTCTGGGGCATTTGCAGTGAGAGAAAAGGGAAGAGGGTTTCTGGGTTTTGGGTCTTCTTGGAGTTGGAACGGTTGACCAGGCAGTCTTCTGAAGAAAAGCCAAAGAAAGGGTGGGTTTGTCTCTCTTTTCCTCCTCTTTGTTTCTGTTGATTTGTGCTTCTGTTTACTATCTTGGGTTTTCGGTTTTCTGGGTGTTCCTCATTACAGAAGATATGTGGGGTTTTATACCTTTTTTCAGCACTTTTTCTTGTTTCTGTTGCTTGATTCATCTTTTATGATAGGATTTATTCTCTGGGATTTTCCCATCATGGGAGAGGGGAGGTGGGTTATTTTGGGATTTTTGTAGAATGCAACAACAGAAAGACAAAGAAGCAATTTTCCCTCCTTTGTTTGCAACACATGCTATTTCAGTTTCTGTTTCTGTTTCTGAATTCTGTTTGGTTGCTGGGTGTTTTTTTGTTGTTTTCAGTGTGTGAAAGGGTATGCCTTTTGGTAAGGTTTTGCATCTTAATGAACTCTTTCGGATGTGGAGCAATAAGAGGTTGGTTTGGGTGAGATGAGGGATGTTATCAGGGTTCATGAACCTTCTGAGGGCCTGTTGGCACCCATCGTCGGACCGTCATGTTCATTCAGGTTCTGATGCTGTGGGGCGACAAGATGGACTTCTATGGTACAAGGATACTGGGCAGCATTTGCACGGCGAGTTCTCCATGGCTGTGGTTCAGGCCAACAACTTGCTCGAGGATCAAAGTCAGTTAGAGTCAGGGCCCTTGAGTTCACTTGAGTCTGGACCTTATGGGACCTTTGTTGGAGTATACGACGGGCACGGTGGGCCTGAGACATCACGCTACATCTATCAGAATCTATTCCAAAACCTTAAGAGTAAGAATTCAAAACTCCAGGCTCTCACTTCACTGTTTAAGGTTGTATTATCTGGAGTAAAATGTCGCTTGAATGTGCTGTTTTAAGCCTATGAAATTTGTTTTCTGTTCTAATCGTGGATGTTACTGCAATTGCAAAATAAAATTTAAGATACTGTCATTAGGCTCATTATCATCTTAGTCTTGTCCCATAGATTTGGGTTATTGCGTATCCCATTTCTAGCGGTCAGTATGGGACTCTATTTGCATATGCTTTGTTAAAATGACACTGTAGATGAACTTGTTAGCATGGGCATATTTATATGTAATCCAATTTGCAGTTGGTTTGTATATTTTGGAGGAATTGATGTTTATCCAGTTTGCTTTGCATTTGGGATGGCGTAAAAATATAATATTACATAATGTGGGATGTGCATATTAATTAGCCCTAAGTAAATATCAACAATTGGCACTGAATACAGATAATGATTGTATCATATAATTTGAGTGTGTGTATTTCCTTAGTGTCTGCCCATCTCAAAAGTGAAGTGGATTCATTTTTTTTTTAAAGGGCAGTGGATGGATAACTATCTGCTATGAAGTTACCATTTGAAAAAGGAAAAAAGGAAAACTATCAGTTGTGTGAAATGTTCAAACCACATGTTACTCTTATACATAGGTATCAATGAGAATCTCATTAATAATTTCTCATGCTCAGAGCAAGGCTGCTGCAATCTTCTTTAGACTGAAGTGGGTATTTTCTTTTCTGGATATTTGGTTTGTTGCCATTAATTTTTTTGACCGAGATGCTTCATCAATTAGTTAGTTTGGGAGCATTGGGTTTAATCAGCATCAACAATTTGACATGCCACTGTATTGTGTGTCAATTCATCCTTGTTTTATGTTCCTCTCTCTACAGACTTTCAGCCCCAAGTTTCTGTTTTGCCATTGTGGTGCTATTTATGGATTTATATTGTTACTGAGCCATATCAGCTAGTATAAGTAATGAAAAAAGCTATCTCAATTGGCATATGTTATGAGGTTGGCTGTTTTACTTTGCAGGGTTTACATCAGAGCAACAGTTGATGTCAGCAGAGGTTATAAGGAAGGCATTTCAAGCAACAGAAGAAGGATTTTTATCCGTGGTCACCAAACAATGGCCTGAAAATCCACAGATTGCTGCAGTTGGATCTTGTTGTCTGGTTGGTGTGATCTCCAGTGGAACTTTATACATTGCCAACCTCGGAGACTCCCGTGCTGTCTTAGGGAGACTTGTCAAGGCAACTGGAGAAGTTCTGGCTGTTCAGTTGTCAGCAGAGCACAATGCCAGCATCGAGTCTGTGAGACGGGAACTATTCTCAATGCATCCAGATGACCCACGGATTGTGGTCTTAAAGCATAATGTCTGGCGTGTAAAAGGCCTGATACAGGTAAAACTTCCTTTGTCAAGATGATTTTGTTTGGTATTTGTTTTTAATCTGCTATGTCAAGTCAAATGATCTTAAATGTCATGCACCTTTAAATTATACATTTGTTATATTGGAAATAACGTAATGGCCGGTTTTTTTTTTTTTTTTAAACCATGCTTATAGGCTGTGGTGCCTTCATGGAATGTAAAATAACTATTGCAATCAGCCTATCAAAAGAAAACTACTGTGATATTGGTAAATGAAATTGTAATTTATGTGGCAATGAGAGTTTGTGAGGAACCTTCCCTTTCTTTGAATGGCTTTGGTGAACCTTACTTGTACCATATCTTGGTTAATTTGGGAAGAAAAATGATTGAATTTTCAGCAATTCCCTTGTTTCTTCATTTAATGTCCTGGACTGATTAAGCTAGTTTTGTAACTTTTGCTAGTAAAGAGTTTGGAGGAATCAATTCTTTTTAGTTCTGTAGAGATTACTAGATTAGAAAGTAATGCTGGAAACTGCTTTGGCAAAAAGATTAAAAGAACGGTGGGAAAATTGCCTGTCACTGGAAGCAAGATGTGGGGTGCTGATCAAGGGGTAATTCAGGTTCATGTGGAATCAATGGGTTGCTACAGATGAAAGTGGCATTATAAGGATGACTGTCTTGAGATTGAATAGGTGGGACAATTCAAGTGGAGGTGAAAGTGCTATGATAGAAGTTGAAGATTTGTTTATAAATGTGGCATGGCAATCTTATCATGGAGCTTCAAACAAGCATTTTGTCACATGGAATGTTACAGGTTGTATCCATGGATATCTGGGAGCATGAACAAAAAACTTCCATGCAACTTGAGCACAGTGGTTGCAATTCTTGATTCAACCGGACTCGAATTTGACCTGGCAATTAGGGCTTAGGGTTGATTTGACTCAAATTTGACCTGGTAATTAAGGGCTGGTGGGCATGCCAATAAAAAAATCATCAGGGTTGAAATTTCCAAATCTATTAATAAAGAGCATGGGTCTTGGGACCTTCACCTAACTCATCCCACTCCCAACCTGAACTCAGCCTGTGGTGGATGTGCTTAGAACTTACAAGGAATCCTGGATCTAGTGGTGGTTCTAGGCTTAGAGGTGCCTTGTTTGGGCTGATCTTCACTGAATAGGGCATCAGATCAACTATTTTAGTGGGTTCCTCTGCTGCTTCCACACCCTTCATAAAAGCGGCCAAAATCCAAGCGTCACAATCAAGGCTCTGTAGCATAGTTGTCAAGTTCGTTTCGGACCCCATTTCGGTTTGGCTTTAAAGTGAAACATTTCGGCCGATTCGGCATTTCGGCTTTCCAATTCGGAAATTCGTTTCAGAAAATTAAAAAAATATATATATATTTAACAATAATAAAAAAATTATTCTACTAAGCGTCACTCCATGTTGATAATTATAACTGATTAATATATTGCTACTATGGTTCCTAATAACCATGATTTTAGGAAATTATTTGGTTGATAATTTTTACGTAATAATTTCTTGGAAAATATGATCAAAATTAGTTGGTCAATAAAGAAAAAAAAATCACATGATGATATGACTGATTATGCGGGTGGGCCTACATATGTAGAGCCCTTTAGATATGTAGAAACAGTGCTCGTCTCAACTCAATAAAGATTCCTCAACATGAAAATAAGTGGGCCTCTCATCTGCATCTCATCAACTACTTGCATAAGAGGGGCTCACATCTGTATCACATCAAGATCCCTTCCTATAAAAGGGAATGCATTACCGAATACAGAGAAAAAAAAGAGCAAGAAGAAGAAATGGAAGCAGCTGAACGTACCAGGAGTTCTGCAAGATATGTAGCTAGGGAAAAGGGCTCTTGGCAGCAGCGACTAACTTTGGCAAGGTACTCGACTTTCTGTCACCGAGAGGTCTTAGTGAGGGCAAATCTCCAAGCTCGTGCTTCGCCAAGAGAGGAATCTCAAAATAGGGAAAGGGGAAATATGGAAACTGAAGATTTTGTGGCTGGTAATGGCATTTTGGACTTCATTTTATAGAACGACCGTAAGATTTAGGGCTGCATGAGAAGAAGAGGCACCTCTGCAAAGTACCCACTCGTCGACGAAGAAAGGTACTCAAAACGAGTGGTTTTCCAAATGTTAATCGTTTAGTTTTTTTACCTCTTCTTCTTTGAATCATCCAACCATCCAATTGTTCGAATTGATGTGTTAGACTGTTGTTCGCCCGAAATTGGGGATTTTGAACCAAACTGCATGATTTCGGCTGAGAACAAATGAGACATGAACCGAACATGAAACATCTACATGTGCGATGTTCGGTTCGGTTTCCAGACCGTACCGAAATAAATCGGGAGTTTCGCCCAAAACGAAACAAACTTGACTACTATGCTCTGTAGACTAACCGGAATCCAGAGTTGCAGAATGCATATCAGATATAGCCACTGCTGTAGGGTTGTGACAAAAAAAAAGGGTAAGGTTCAATGCCTAATCCTCTCTTAGGTGTGATTGATGGGAAGTTAATTGTTTCCAATGTAGTGATGGAGGGAGGGGACTTTTCTCATGAGTGTTTACGGCTTTATGCGTGAGGAACCTCCATCACTGCTGTAAAGAGGAAAATTACTACTAGGATGACACTGAGTATCTAGACAAGCATAACGAGTTGGAGCAGGCTATATGGAGCATGTGCCACAATTAGAGGAACCTTCTACTGACACTGTTGTCAGTCTAAGACTGAGGATCCTACACTTCTCTTATACTGACTCCTTACCACAATAGAAAAGAAGCTAAAGATTGGTGATTGACCATCATATTTTGTACAAGGTGAAGTTCCAAGACAAGCCATGCAACATGATCAACGATGGCAGTAATGCAAAGTATATTGTCACACAAGAGGTGATTAATAAGTTGAAGGTGCTGACTAAAAAGGACTCCAAACACTATACAGTTGCATTGGTTGATGACACGACGCTACCATTCCCATGAGCCTTAGGTGCTTGATTTCTTTCAATATCAGCGTATGCAAGGATTAAAGGTTAATATGATGTGATTTCAGTGAACTCTGTTTGCATCTTCTTGGTCAACCATGAAATCAGGTTCATCTGATGGGTTATTCAGGTTAACTGTCTAATGAGCAATGAGTCTAAGTTATGATGCATTTTCTGACAAGGTGTAGCCTAGTTACAAATTTTGTTTTGTTTTGCATTTCCAAAGTTGAATCTTGTACATATAACTGTGATTCTGTTTTCTTTTCAACATTCATTTTCACATTACTACTGCTATTATTATTAGAATTATTATTATTTTGCTCTGGTACAACTCACACCCAGTCACACACTTCCCGAGTCCCTAGACATCAGCGCTATGGCCAGGGATTGAACCCTGCCCTTTTTGTGGACAGGGAGGTGCCTCATCATTGAGCTAACGATGGATTGGCATTTTTACATTATTAAAGATTATTTTACCTTTCCCTCCCTTCCATGATGGATGTGCTTAGATTCAAGGACAGACCTTAGATATAGTTGTGGTGCTAAGCTAGGATTGAAGGTGCCTTGATTGGGCTGATCCTGTCAATCAATTTGTTGGTATTTAGGGTTCATGATTTTCCTAATCCTATTAAAAAACAGACGAATGGTTTATGCTTATTGCGGGCTGAAGTGGTCCATCTATCCTGAGCCTAACCCAATGTGAGTAATTACTGTGCATATTATCAATCATGCAGTGAACAGCTGGCAAAAACTATAATTTAGATCAAGTTTATGTATATTAATTTGATGCGAACTTTTGTTATGCATACACTAACTTGCACGAGTATTGGTGCATGTGTTGGACCCTGATAACAGTTTGAGGTGTCCAATTCTGCATATCTCAAAACATAGGGTTCACAGATTCGACAAAATATTCTAGTGAAACTAAGCAAATTTTTATTTCAAAATAAAGTTAATTTCAAAATTGGAACTAATAAAAGGTTATGTATGAGTCTTACTCTAAATAGTCGTGTAATAAACATTTCGATGTTCTAGTTAGATTCATGGATCAAAATAGTATGCATCAGCCACTATATTGGGCATAGCGGTCTACAAACAATTTCTTGCTGCTAGCAAATGTAGTGGCCTCTAGAGTCCCCTACAGACCGCTATAGGACCCGCTGCGGAGTGTGACTGACATCTACTTTGCATAATTTTTTAAAACACATGGCAGAGCTTCTTTCTTCTTTTCTTCTCTCCTAGCAACATTTTTATGCAACTCTTTTACCCTTCCATGCTTAAAAGAGCACTAAAAACACAAGATTTCACTGAATTGAAGCCGATACATAGAGCTTCTCTCAAGGGCTCTTCTCTAGGTATATCCTAGTAGGCACCCTCTTTGGTATTAGTACAGGAATTCTTTTCTCAACTCTCAACAAAAGTACATTGTTTGTATTTAATGGAAGTTAATTCGTCATTTGGTTTGAACTTTAAGCTTTTATTTAAGCATTACTTTATAATTTATTTATCCTGTGTTATGTACAGATATGCTAAATTGTTTATGAATTGTTAATGCATAATAGTTTCTAACTTAGATTAATTAACATGAAAACATGTGAAAAATAGATAATTTTTGTTGTTTTATAGTCATTTAGCAATACAAAACCTCTATGCACTGAAGGGACCACTATATCCCCCTAATCTTATGGGAAAAAAGCATCAAATTCCAACATTTTTCAATATTCTGGGTTTCTTGGATTTTTTTTTAAATTGCCACCTTTTTTCTGTTCACACCGCTACGCAGCTAGCTATGTATCGTCCTCTACTTAGCGTTTTGGCCGTCAGCAGCTACACTCCCCACTACTGCTATTTTATTCCCTGGTTAGATTTTAGAGGAAGAGAACATGCGATAATATTTTTAGTGTTATCAACTAAAACCAATGCTTAGATTATTAGTAGAAGAATCTGTGACTAATCCAAGAAAGTGTCATTCCGACATGTGTCCGACCTGAGTGGTTGCTCATTTTGAAGAATCCATACAGCAGAATGAAAGTTGCAATTCAAACTGTTTGTAGATGTGAAGAACCAATAAAGAAAAAGTTGCTGCATATTTCTTTTAACATTAATATCCGGAGTGAAGGATGTTGAAAGTTGAGGCAGATTGTCTTATTGAAGATTTCATTGGACTTCTCAATTTTAGTGTTGGGGAGCTGTGAGAGATAATGATGATGGTGGTCTATATCTTTCATATTCATTGTGGTGAATCTTCAATGCCTCAACTTTATGTTTTGTTGGTTTTGGTTGGGATTTATTTTACATCACACACATCATTACAGTATTTATGTATTACACTGAAGTGATCATAATGCATTTTTATATTTCTTTTCATTTTCAAAATGAGTTTTCTGATTAAAAAGATGTTGATTGCAGATCAGATTGGAACCAATTGGCATACTACTTCTTAAAGTTTAATAAGAGTTTCAAATCCTGTTTTTCACCTTACATGTGCATTTTCTCCATTCCTCTCATTTGAGAACCAGACTATAAAATAATCTGAATTCTTTCACTTGCAATATATTGGACCTGTGCCGAAGTTCTAGTTGGGGATGTCAACAATCTGAGCCAGCTTTTGGACCAGCTCGCCTCGGCTCATTTGGTTTTTGTATTAGCATTGTATAATTAATAATTGTACTATTATTATGTATTATGCATTATATTATACACAATAGTATCTTCAAGTGGAGCACACATAATAAATGATAATATTTTATATATGTTTAACACCCCCCCCCTCCCCCTCTTCTTTCCTCCTCTCTCCTCTCCTCTCTGCTGAGCACCAATCCTTGCTGGGCCCACTTGAGGACCCACCTGGGGATGGCATTTGAACCTAGTCTCAAATCATCATCCTAACCACTTTATTAATGGTCGACAAGTTTCACCTTCCAAAATGAGTAAGCACTCGATCCAATAGTCCAGTCCATTCGGATGAGTGCCAAACCCAACATCAATGTCCATCGGGGGGTTCCCTATTTTATGATCCGCTCGGATGGATCATAAAGTAGGCTTAACTAATACTCAATGCACATGTTATATGTAGAAATAAGAAAGAATCATGTCAAGCTCAAGATTGGTTGGCTTGGCTACTTGGGGTCTAGCCAAACTTGACCTTTGCTTACTTGATGCAAGCTTGAGCCTCGAGTGGCTTGTCTCCACTCGCTCGTCTACATCCCTAGTTCTAGCTTGCTCATGTGAACTAGTAGTTATTTTTGAGGTCCTAAATTAGTTTATGTTGGAGCTTTGCAGAAATCTTTTTAAACAGATAAATCACAAAAGATGATAAGACTATATAAGATTGGAATGAATTTGGGTGTCCCTCCAATGAGCGAGAGCATCCCTTTGTATATCCATTGTATAAATCACTTGGATCAATTACAGCCCTAGGAATCCTCTTAATTGGGGTATAGATAAGTATAAATATGTGTCAAGGTGTATTGAATTACGTTGTCTTCAAGTATGGTAGCCTGCAGGAGTATCTTAATATTTAAAACTATTTTGTACAAGTTCAACAGTGCTATCTATGAGAGGTTCAAGATGCAAACAAGCCCCATAGATTAGTTTTTCAGGTACACATTGTGGTAAAGTTTTGTTTGAGTGATTCGGCTGAATATGCACAGGCCATATCATTAATCCTGCAGTTTGTTAGTTTGCTTTTCGGATCTTAGTTTTATTAAATTCTAGTAAGAGCCCAACCTTGTTAGGACAGTGTCTTAGGAGCATCCAATTTCTCTTTTTAATTAGGAGTCCAACTTATGCAGGTATTAAGAGGATTTTTTCTATTGAAGATTTTGGCGGTTTTTAATAGTGATTTTGCATAAGTTTTGTTCTCTTGATTGGTGAAGACGGCCCAAGTTCTTGGTGACTCCAAGAAAAGTAGTGTGATGATAACTAGAATTTATCTTGCATCAACAGCCATATGTACATTAACTTGGCTTTTTAGAAAGTAGAAAAATGAAGTTGACTTGATTCAGGTAGTCTACATGATGCTCTTCTATCATTTGAAGAGCATGTTCTCCTTGCTGATTATTGTTGCCGGCAGTAACAATTTAAGCAAGATGGAGATCATTCTCTTCTCAGCAGATCTTCTGTATTATTGTGGGCCTTCACGTTGTGTGATACCTTTTTTCTTAATTGGTGAACACTCTTAACTGTAGAAGGTGATGACTCTATGTTTTAGGTGTTGACTCAGCCACAGGGTGATGAGTTGAGTTTAATGTTCTCATGATGCCCTTGTACCACCTGAAGAGCAAGTACGTCTCTTTTTTGAATATTGCAGTTTATGCAAGATGGAGATCATTCTACTTTTCAGGAGGTACTGGGCATTGACAATTATTATGTAGGACTTCATGTTGTAAGATAGTCTATAAATGATATTGAGCTTCTATGAGGAAAATTTCTCTAAAATTTCTAGGTACGTAAAAACGGTTATGAAAACCCAGAATTCGATGTCTCCCTTTAGAAGGGACTCCTTTGAGATTACACTATGCTATCCAGAGTCTTGAACACTAGAATAATAGTTGGGTGAGAGTTGTAGGAGCTTGAACTATCTGCAATGTTATTTTATCTATTGTTCCAGCATACAAGTTTAATTTTTGTTTTTTTTTTCAAAGGCATCCAATCTTCAATGCATAATATAGCTGTTGATTAGGTCTTGCATGCAATGTCCTTTTTTAGTGACGGGGACTGTTGATTTGATGGGCCTCTCTGGATGAACTTCAACCTTAAAATCACAGAGATAAAGGATACTATCATCCACTATTATTTGACTCTTCTTATAGAATGTGGCAAATGTGTTTTCCCCCCTCTTTCCTTTGCCAACAACCTATTTGCAAGCTACCTTTTAAAAAAAAAATGATTTGCACGCTGTAATTGAGGAGTTATCTTAATATGCACGATTTAATGATCCAATTATTACTGGATGCAGGACTTTTTGTGAGGTTTTGATTGCTTGTGGCATGATTTGGAATAGGTGTCAATTATTTGTGATCAGATTGTCAAATACTGCTGGTTGGTCTTGCAGATTACTAGATCTATTGGTGATGTCTACCTAAAGAAGACTGAATTCAACAGAGAACCTTTGTATGCTAGATTTCGCCTTCGTGAACCTTTCCGAAGGCCAATACTGAGTAGCGAACCATCAATTTCTGTGCACCCTCTGCAACCACATGATCAGTTCGTTATATTTGCATCGGATGGGCTTTGGGAGCAACTTAGCAATCAGGAAGCAGTTGACATTGTTCAAAATCATCCACACAATGTAAGCTCTCCTATCATTATTAATTCAACACTAACCCCAAGCTGAAGTACTGATTCTCTTTTTTGGAAGCATGTTGAAATATTCACAATATTTTAGAGTAGGTTGCTGCGGCTACCCATTCAGTGCTTTCTGCAGACATGTATCTTCTTTATCTGATTTGTTATTTAGATAAGCTCATTTCCAAATTTAACTTTTTAAAACTCTTTTAGTACACAAGTTTTCACTTGGCTAGCTGATTGAGATCGAGATCCTGATCGGGAGGATCAGCTCTCTCTCTCTCTCTCTCTGTCTGTGTGTGTGTTTTTTGCAACCTGTTGGATTGTTCTTTGCTAATGTTTTATATATTGCTTCATAATATGTTATTATTATATTGTTTGGTCGGTTTTTGGCTGCTTCTCTTAACCATCTATATGAATAAAAGAAAGATAAAAAAACCCCTAAAAGAAGTTGTTTTGGTTCTGTTTGGCATTGGCAATCAGAACATTTGTCGCAAATGTGCAATTTATTACCCTACATCAATTAGTTGTGCGCTGGGGTTTGTAGGCTGGCAAACCAGTACTCTTAACTTGTAATAAATACATTCCGGTTTTGGCGTTCAACCTTTAGCAAAGGGAAAAGCAAGAAAGGAAGATGACTGAAAAGAGATGCTGATCGGTTATCTGAATACTTCACATAACCCTTCATTTGAGTAAATGAAATGTGGTTCCAGTATTTTGTAGGATCCTGGTTGCACAGAGTCTAGTGTACAGTAACTTTTTAATATGTAAATTGGACCCCAAAATTCATGGAACACATAGTTGGTTAGCTTTTTTTTCCCCTTTTCTTTTATTTAATCCATGCCATTATAGCAATAGCCACATTTTACATGAATCTTTATGGAGAAATGTTTTGTTAAGCAGGTGTGTTTTATTACTCAGTTGCGCAGGTTCTTTAGTTTAAGATACCTGCTTATTTTATGTTTGATCACTTTTCATAGACATTAATTTTCATCAATTGTGCTTAGAGACAGTTTTTTTTTTTTTTTTTACACGTTAATTGATGATGTGTAATATGAATACCTTCAAGTTTTTTACATGCCAGTAGCACTAGTGGAATGTGCTCACTTTTGCAACCATGAGGTTGTGGGTTCAAGTCCTGCTAACAAAACCCCTCCCATAACCCCTCCCATACCCGAGCCATGCACCCCCACACCCAAAGAAATTAAATAAATAAATAAAATCTATCAATGTATTTGAAGAATGCTAAGGAATTTTTTTTTTATTCTGTTGTTGATGACAGGGAAGCGCTCGGAGGCTTGTAAAAGCTGCACTGCTAACAGCAGCAAAGAAAAGAGAAGTAAGGTACTCAGACTTAAAGAAGATCGACCGTGGGGTCCGTCGGCATTTCCATGATGACATCACTGTTATTGTTGTCTTTCTTGATTCGAATCTTGTAAGCAGGACCAGCTTTAGTAGGTCTCCTGCACTGTCCGTAAGAGGGGGTGGGATCAACCTGCCTGCAAAATCCCTTGCCCCTTGTGCCACACCAATGGAACTTGGTACCTCCTTGTGAAGACAGTTCCCATTCTCACTGTTCTACTAATCATGACCCAGCAGGGTGTCCTCGACTCTTCTGTCCCCATTGCACCGTCGGATTCAATTGAAAAAAGATGGGAAGCCTTCAATTGTTTTAGTGTACACTGTGATGTTGATATCCCGAGAACTCCCCTTCCTCATGCAAGTAATTAGGAAAAGCTTCTTATGTTGATATGAGCATCCAAGAAAGAGCTTCCAAGGTACTAAGATAATCTTCTAGGACCGACCATTCCTACTTGTTTAGTTATCTTTTTCCTCTTCAGGTCTTGGCTTTGTACATTGTGTGAAACACGGTGTCAATCTGAGTTCCTTGCTTATCGGTTTAGCTTGCTTGTTCTTTAAGGCTCCTGATCAATTACATTACTGATATGGATGTTTAGGGATGTGTTCCACTTCCAGGTCCTTCAATGTAGATATAGATGGTGATGAGACAGACAGCCCAGGAGAAAGTCCTACCAGAGCAGTACTTAAAACGTTCACATGACATCGCTAGACAATATTTCTCATTATTGTTGTTGTTGTTGTTGTTGTTGTTTTATATTTCTATTATGCTGTTCATGTTTTGGTATTGCTTCCTCTCCCCGCATGTGTATAATAATCCTGTGTTCTTGTATTGCATATTGCAAACCCTGAGATGGTGTGCTTGGCGGGTCAAAATTGTTACTGAATCTTCCTGCGGATTTGAGAACAATGTCTACTCTAATAAACAACTGCCATGGCACCTTTGTATCTCATCCTTTTTAGCAGTTTATCTTCTAGTAATGAATTTTCTACACGGCCTGAATCTGTTGTTCGCCACAATTATATTCTGTATGGGAAAAGACTACTTTCTGAGCTGATCTTTTGAAAAAAAAAAAACTGAAACCTGTCAAGAGTTGAAGATCTGGCCATAAAAAATTACTACACTGATGAAAAGTGCATTAGGGGAGATGGAAAATGGATACCCAGATGGTATCTTAGGGAAGCTAGGGCCCCAGCTAAATTTTCACCTTGTATGGTCCCCACTTCACCTAGGAATGGATATGGGTCAGTCCCAGACCAGAACCATATTGAACCTGGAACTGGAACGGCTGTTTCTAAATGACGGCTCCAATTTTGATTTGGAATTTATTTTGTTGGTTCTAGACCTGGTTCCGATAAGAGGACCCAGACCCAATTCCTGAACTGGTTCTTACTAGAGGACAGAGATCTAGTTTTAAAATTGGTTTGACTTCTTTTTCATTTTATGTTGTGATCAAAATAAGGATATTGTTCGACTTATAATTGTGAATGTCTACTACCTCTATGATTCAACATAAAAATTCCAAACCCAAGTTGACTTTGAGCTTATACTTTGTAACATTAAATACTCGTATGCTGGGTCGATGGGTTGGAACTTGTTTGGATCCGAAACCACAATTGGAATCTAAATTGGGTTTGAGATCGGATCCATTAATAAATGGAAACCTAAAACAAGTTTCAAACCTTGATTCTTTTACGGGGTTAGAACCTCCAGAGATAATTGGAGAATTGGATGTCCATTTGCATTCCTACCTTCACCTCCCTAATGTTTTAAGGATGGTTATTGGCTTGTACTTTTTTGTGATCAACTGTGGGAGTATTTTTATGGAAATCTAAGGTTTTTGTTCTTATTTTATTTTTTAAGATTACCCTTTTTTAAGAAATAGAATTCCCACGAGTCGTACCTATCGAAATTCTATGTCATTTAAATGCATATTTTTCTCTTTTGTAAGATTTTGACAGATTTTACTCCAATATGAGTAGACCCACACCCCATTATGTGACTGATTTTGTATGAGAATATGAGAAATGATGTGTTTTACGTATCGGGGGCTCAAAGCTTCGAACATGCAAACCAAGTATAATCTATTACAATCCAAAACATTAAAATCATGGAGCCCAAGTTTTTAGAGGCTGAAAGAGAATCTCTAAATGAAGTCTAAAAGGTTACTTCTCTTTCAATTAAAGTTGCTTTTACAGTTTTCAATTTAAGAAAGTTTGAAAACTAAAATTATATTCAAACACAATTATTAATCCTTTTTTTTTTTTTACTCTCTTCTCAGCTTTTTAGTCCAATTATTTATAATTAATTAATCATTTAACACAAAATCAAGTTTTCATTTGAATATAATTAGACTTGTATTTTAGTATAAAATCAACTTTAAAAATTAATTTTTACTCAAATCAAGCCTAGTTATATTTGAATTTAACCTTGTCTTTTATGTAGATCAGATAACTTGAATTAAAACGTGTTTGCACTAATTTCACAATCTTGAAGTTTGATTTTTATTCTGATTCTAGACTATTTTGTTCAAATCACATAACCAAAATTTAAATGGGTAAAAAAATTGGACATACAAATGATTTTCTCAATTTTCTTACCTTATTTATAATTAATGAATGGTTATTTGCCATCTAAGCTACTGTATGTATAAAACAAATATCAAGTGGCAAATATATGCTTGTATCTTCATATAGAAATCAAACCACTCAATAGTATGGAGCGTATCAGGGAATCATATATGAATAAAAGAATAATCATTCATTAATTCTAAAGAAGAGGGATTAGGATTTATATCTAGTTTTTTGACCCATTTTAATTTAGTTTATGTGAATTGAACAAAAATCAAGTTTCAATTTGAATAAAAAGCATATCTTGTATTGGGTAGGATATTAGATCGGTTTTTTTTTTTTTTTGGCTATCAGAAGGTTCCCAACCTTTTGGACTGGACTAATCCCTCCGGGCCCAGAGGAAAGCCCGGTAACCACCCCTGTGCCCCCCTAGGTGGTAGCACTCGATTCTTGAAGAAGGGGGAACCGGGGGTCGATACCGAGACCTCTAGCTCCGGAAGAGGGAGGAAACGTGGTCCCGACCAATCGGCCTACTCCTTGGGGTTAAATATTAGACTGGGTTCAAAAACATGGGTATTGACCTAAAAATTGCTTTTTAATTGGTAGGCTTGAACGGTGGTCTCAAGTATTTAAAAAACTCAAATGGAGAAATTAGATTTGCATCTAATATCGGTGTCATTTTAATTTGAGTTAGGCAGTCATAAATAAAATATCAAATTTGCATTTCAATAAAATTATCTACACTCCTCCTTTGGCATTTGCAAATCCTCCACTCAAAACGAGGATTCAAGAATTCCACCCCAAGGGACAACAGAAGAAGGTTTTCCATATTCTACACAAAATGGCGGAAAACTCAATTCACTTCTCTGTTTTTTTCTTAATTGTAGAGAAGGGGTCGTACCAAACATGTGGGAGAATGTTAACAGGTTGCCCACTCAGAACTGTTAACAGAATCTGCTAATCAATTTGTTTTAAAAAGATGGGGGACATGCAATTAAACTGATTAGGGTTGTAAACGGGCTAATCTTGGGCCATTGGGCTTCTGGGCTTAGCCAGTTACCTCCCAGGCTGTGGTCACAATGTTTTGGCCTGTGGACCTCCTAGCTCTACTTTTATCTTCAACGTATTGATGGGCTGAGCCTGAGATCAGACCAAGCTCATAGAACTCTTTTTGTTTGGTCCCAGCCAATCCTCTGGCTTCTTTGTCTAGATTGGTTTCTCTTAGGGCAGGACTTCTAAACCTGTTGCATAATTTCAGTCTTGGCTCAGGGCTGGATGTCAGGTAGGGTTGTAAACGGGTCGGTTTAAGGGGAGGTGGAATCGGATTTGGATCCGGACCTAGAATTGTTTTGGAACCGGTTTCTTGGCTATGGAACCGTAACTGGAACCAGAACCATATATGGGGCGGGTCTGGATCCGAATGCTGGTCTAGGTAAAGTATTATATTAAAAAAAAAAAAAACATGATTTTTAGGAGAGATTTACGAAAATTAAGGTAATATGTCGGGTCTCGGGTCCACAGGTCCAAACCAAGGTGGAACTGGACCCGGATCTATTTACTTATCGGGGCCTAAATAAGGACCCAAACCCGATTTTTAACGGGTCGGAACCTTCGGGTAATTGAAAATCGGAGACCCATTTATATCCCTAATGTCAGGCAAATAAACAAAAGGACCTGACCCAGAGAGCAGCCATTTGACAACCCCAATTTGGACCAATACAGCTTTATCACCAACCTGGTGGTGGCATTGGCTAAAAGAGACCATAGCTACAAATTTTTATTTTTTATTTTGGATATATCCATCCAATATCCATCTCTTTTGCTGTCTGTAAATGTTTGGAAAGGGTAGCCAATGAGGAGTCTGATTCTAGCGTGTTGCAAGCTCTACATATCTGAAAGCCAAAATAGTGCTGCACTGGAATTGATTTCTGGGGCTGCCAAGCAATACCCAGAAGCTGCCATCATCAACAAATTCCAAGATGAAGCTTACAATCGAGTTGGGTACACTCTTGTGTCTCATTTCTCTCCTACCCCATCACCATCATCAGATGGAGGTCCCTTGAGAAAAGCTGTGTTTTCCATGGTCAAAGCAGCAATTGATTCCATCAATCTTGAAGTTCATTGTGGGACTCATCCCAGGCTGGGAGTTGTTGATCATATCTGCTTCCACCCATTGGCTCAAGCTTCTCTTGACCAAGTGGCTGCCCTTGCAAAGTTGGTGGCATCTGATATTGGCTACAATCTCCAAGGTACATGTTTCCTTCCCTTTTGTACTTGATATTACAACACATTCTTTTATTATGAGAAAAGAACATTGTTGTTTCACTGCCAAATAGTTACTACATTGAACCCCTTTTTCTTCACTGAATTTCTGATGTAATGCACTCAAAAGTCTTCAACAAAATTACAATGGTAAAAGTTGTATGTACCTAGTTCAGATCTCAATTCCTTGGCCTTTGCTAAAGCATCTGCTTCAGCATTCCACTCTCCAGGAATATGGACAAAGGAAACTGCAACAATTAGATAGGAGCATCCTTGTTTCAGTGCTATCTCTGCTATTCTCCATGGTGGCGAAGACGAGCTTTGTTCCCACCATTGGGCAATTTTAGAATCAGCCTCAATTTGTAAAGGTCATAAGAAATATCTCAAAAACAGCTTTACATGCTCAATTGGGATGATTTTGATCTCTATTTGAGTCCCCAATAGCAGCTAAGCCAGAAATGCAAGCAATGTTCTCTTGTATCGCTCTTACTGGTCTATCCACCAATTGTGGTTTGGTTTTCCTAGGACTTCCATTTGTATTTGAACACAACATTGTCCTGAAGAAAGATGATCTGTGGTCTCGGTGCTGATCTTATTTTGGGTTCCTTCTCATTTTAATAACCATTTTTTTATGCTCTTTCTAAATCCAAAATTGGTGCCCCTAAATTGTTTATCTTTAAGACCCCATCGACAAATCCACAATTTGTTTCTTTATAATGTTTATCTTTAAGACCCCATCGACAAATCCACAATTTGTTTCTTTATAATGTTTATCTTTAAGACCCCATTGACAAATTCACAATTTGATGCTTTATAACCAGAGATTGTGACAGGGAACATTTACCTTAAAAAGTCCTTGCTTTTCTTTTTTCCATATTCCCAGTCTACTGCCAAGGTAATATTATCAAGGCATTTGGCCCCTACTCCATAAAACACCCATGGACCAACCTTCAAAAAGGCTATGGTGCCTAGATACAGGATGCAGGGACATGGATCATACACATAAAAAATGAAGTATGGGTTATAATACAATAAAATATGTTGCCTATGTTGAACTATCAGGGTGTCATAGCAAAAATGTTCCTAAAAGAAGAAGGGAAGAGGAAAAACACACCCAAACAACTGATTTACAAGTTCCTTGTCATGCCAACACATAAAGCAAAACCTAGGATGGGCAAGATTTTGACATTTAAGGTCATCACAAGTTAAAAGAGTATTGTTGGAAACCACCATCCA
The DNA here is from genome assembly GCA_028538565.1 of Umbellularia californica. Classification (NCBI taxonomy): domain Eukaryota; kingdom Viridiplantae; phylum Streptophyta; class Magnoliopsida; order Laurales; family Lauraceae; genus Umbellularia; species Umbellularia californica. Next base: position 59,928,935 of record JAPQWN010000007.1, read on the forward strand.
ACAAAAATGCATTAACCCAAGGAATTACTAACAAAATTCCAAATTTTTTAGAATTCTCAAGAGTGAGAGCTTGGGGTAGGCTTTTACTCGAGAAGACCCAAGGGAAACTGGCTTGCAATTTTTTCCTATTCATCCCCCTCCAATGAAATTAATATCCATTCCAAAACATCCATAAGTCTTGCTAACATTTATACTTCAAACTTTTGAAGCTTTGTTCTAAAAGTTAACATCCATTATTTTTGTCCACTCAGCCCTTCTTGAACACAATCTTTGACTAAAGCTCCCTTGTAATTAGAGATCACGTGCAATCTTGGAAATCTTGTAGCTAATTATGTGTTCCCTACAAAGACATCTTCCCAAAACTGATTACAGAACCCATCTCCTACTAGTAATCCCTGCTTTTCTCTTATTCCCCGTACATTGAAGCCATCATCTTGCTCCATATGTCCTCTCTTTCATCTCCAAGTCTCCTCCCTTTCCTTGATTGGAGAGACCATTTTTTTTTTCTTTTTTTCAAATGTTTCTTAGGCTTAGTCCCCTATTCTCCTTAGACCTTTACGTTGTCTTCATCATATAGAATTCTTTTCTTATCCCTTTTCCCATCCCCAAAAGTAGTCCCTTCGTATCTTTCCGAGTTTTTTCACCACTTTTTTTTGGAATTTGGAACAAAGACAATAATAGAAATGAATTAGAATTATTCTACCCCCAAAAGAAAAGTGACCTTTTTTTTTTCGTTTTTTCAGATGACAAGTTCTTTTACGAACCTCTCAATAATGGAGTCCCACAAGGAAAATGCATACGTTGAACTGTGAGAGGAGCCAAGATAGCTAATAAAAAACACGCTTACCTTTTGACATCCTACAGACAAAAGTGCTAGGACATCATCCAGTGCTCTTATGAAAAGCACTATGTCCTAATACTTCCTCGAGTCATCTTTAAATAGAAAGGAGATTTTGAGATGCTCCTTTGCATTGCAAAATATCATAGTATCTCATGCAAAATGAAAAATCTCCAAACCACCCTAACCAAAGTCTCTAAAAAGATTTGTTTCTGTTGGGTTTTCTAGCTATCCACTCAAGACTTGTAGGGATCTACTTGACTTAAGCCTCTTATTTATTTATTTATTTATTTTATTTTATTTTTTTTGATGTGGGTATCCCTGTGGTCTTTGACCCAATAAGAGTAATCCCCCGTGCCTGCTAAACTCACACAAATGCACACTGGGCGTATTTGGGGCGGCTTCAAACATAAGATGTGGGGAGCAAACCCACGCCTTACGCCACCTGTGCTACCAAAATACTCTTTTGGGGATCATTAGTAAGAATGGAGAACTATATTGTTGTGGAGATGTACTCATTCATTCAAATCTGCCACTTATCCCCTAACCCCATTCTTTTTGTCATATATTTAAGGATCAAGGAATGATGAGTCCACTCAATCATGTGCTTTCTCCATGTCAAATTTGAACACCAGCTCTAGCATCCTACTCTGTCACTTGAGTCAATACCTTCATTCGCTATCAAGGTACGACAAAAAATTTGCCTTCCCTGGAGAAAAGTGCCTTCATGGCAAAGAATATAACTATCATCACTTCCTTGATCTCTTTGCTAGCGCCTTGGTAATCAACTTGCATGAACTTCCCTCTAATGCTATTAGGCCTGAAGTTTGTCACCTCATCTGCCCCTTCAGTTTTTGTATGTAAGGCTATGAATGTCGTATTCTTACTTTTGTTTAACCTTGTCATAAGAAGATACTTGTAAAAGGTCCTTTATACTATCCCAACAAGATTGATACCATGAAAAAGTGAAGCCAGTTGAACTAGGTCCCTTCTCCCTATTCATTGAGAACACAACTTCTTAATTTTTTCTTTTCACTATATTGGCATTCTAACCATGACTTACATTCAAGGGGAAAGTGTCCAAGAATAACCCATCTAAACTTGGCCTTTGGAAGTCCTTATTTGTCTACGGCTTAGTGAAAAACCAATTGACTCATTCTCAATTCCCCCCCCTATTTATAAATCACACTCTACTGATTTTCATAGTTAATATAATTTGTGCCCAAGAATAAATCATCTAAACATGATCTTTGGAAGTCCTTACTTGTCTACAACTTAGTGAAAAATCAATCAACTCATTCTCAAATCTCCCCCTCTTTCTAAATCGCACTCCACTGATTTTCAGAGTTGCTATAATGTTTCTTTATATTCCTCCACTTGCCAACCTATGGAAGGATGTATTTCTATCTCCATGGGTAAGCCATACTGGGCCTCAAGTGTTGCCTCCATAAAATCTCCTCCCTTCAGAATAAATCATTAAGACCTCCCTCAAATGATTTTCTTTTTGCACATTCATCATTTGAATAGGGGTGAAGTTTCCTCTCTTTTTTCCACCATAACACCCTTTTCTTCTCTCTCATCCTGTTGAAGTCCTCTTTTTCCACTCCAACTAGGGTTTTTTTTTTTTCCTGAGAACAGGAGTCTAGCCCCTCCATGGTTTGAGCTTCATTGCACCCACTCTTTATTAGATTTGGGAGACTTTTTTGTTCCAATCAACGTTTTCAAATCTGAAAGGAATAAGACCTTGCTTAGTAGCTCTGCAGAATCTAACTAGATGGGAATGTGGTCAGACAAGGATCTAGGAACACCAACCTCAATGCTAGAGAGAAATGAGAACCCATTAGTCAGGTTAAAAAAACCAATCCATTTTAAGAAAAAAAGAAAAAAAAAATTATCCATTTTGCACATTACCTTATGATGATGCTTGCTTTCATGGTAATGGTGAACTTACTTCCATGGAACTCTGGATCAATTTAGATTTGGCATCCCAATCAGATGTGAAGCCTTCCCATTTGGTAATTTTGTAGCTGTCTATCTTCTCATTAGGAAAAGTCAATTGTATTAAATCTCCTCCTAGCACCCAAGGGACCACACATTTTTGAGAAAGGTATGTGATTTTAACCCACGACTCCTATACTTCATCAGACGTAGATGTTGGTTGTGTACCAGTTGGATCCATCTTGTGGAATTTCATAGTACATGATACTGAAAATTCTGCAATCCAAATGGTCCTCATGTTTTATGGAAGCATTTTTCCCACAACCGATGCCAACACCAACCCTTTTTATCCATTTGAACCCCCAACAAGTCACTAACTATCATTGTACAATCTTCAAAATCATTAAATGATCATTTTACCAAAAAGATCGTAGACAATTGAAATGCAACAAAATGCTCAGAAGTCAGAACAAGGATCACATTTTCAGAATACATGCATGGAACAGAGCTTACGTCATGTTTGGTTGCATTGCTGATCACGCCAAGTAGTGCACATCATTCTAGCTTATTATGTTTGGACATCAAGCCGCATTTGGACATTCATTTATGGCAGATTCATTGAACTTGCTGACGTTTTTTTGCCACAGAAATAATTTTTAGTATGAATACAAATATGATTTGTATTGAATTGGAGGCAAAACTTTGTTGAAACCATTATGCCTTGGGAGATGCTAGGAGTGCTTCCTGCTTCTTGTGATCTAGTTCTAGACCTTTTGTTTTATCTAGCAGGTATCCACTAGAGGGGCCCAAATGTAAATATAAAAAAGGTCACATTTTAACAGTTGCCTGCAGATGGTGATTGTACAACGTAAAAAGAGTCACATTTTAACAGTTATCTATAGGGGCCTACTAACATTCCTTTACATTTGACTGAAGAATTTGCATTTTTGAAGCATGCCAATGTTTCTTCAGAAAATGGTCTGCTCTTTCCTTAGTTTTTTTTTATGTTATGCCCCCCATTTGCCCAGAAATGTTATAAGGTAAAATGTTTTCTTTTTTATCTTATGAAGCTGATGATAACTTTGATTCTTTTTAGCTTCTAATTTCAGTGTATGGTTTCACGATTTATTTTTAGTTGCTTTTCTAATGATCTTTTAACACAAAAGCATGCAGTTCCCACATTTCTATATGGAGCAGCCGATGAAGGAGGGAGGACCCTTGATTCAATTAGAAGAGAGATGGGTTATTTCAAGCCTAATTCCTTGGGAATCAAATGGGCAGGTGGACCTGAGTCAGAGTCCTTGAGACTACAACCAGATATGGGTCCAGCCCAAGTGGCTCGTGCCACAGGGGTGGTTGTTGTTGGTGCAACACGCTGGGTTGACAACTACAATGTGCCCATCACATCCAAAGATATTGCAGCTGTCCGTAGGATTGCTGGACGGGTGAGCGGCCGTGGAGGTGGGCTCAAAACTGTGCAAGCCATGGCACTTGCTCATGGTGAGGACTCAACTGAGGTGGCTTGTAATTTGTTGGACCGAAATTTGGTTGGAGCAGATAAAGTCCAACTCGAAATCGAGCGGCTCGCCGGAGAAGAGGGGATGGCTGTAGGGAAGGGTTATTTTACTGATCTTTCACAGGAAGAGATTGTTGAGAATTATATGAAATTGGGTTTTTGTTGATTTAGACATACTGTTATGATGTTGATAAACAGAGATTTCAATGCATAATTACAATTTTCCAATGCAAATTCCTATGCCTTTTTTGCTTCCTTCTCCCCTTTATGAAACATGCATATATGGTAGAATCAAATCCCACAAATGAGACATTCCAAACTTTTGTTTAGACGAGGAAAATTCCTATCCCCCTAATTCATTTTTTCGTATTGAGTGGGATTTTCTCATATTCTAGCAAATTCACAAGAGATTTCACCATTGCAACATTTTATTCTTAATTTCTGCTTGCACTGGAATTTGTAGAATGAAGATATCATCATTCATTTTGCCAATTTGTCTCAATATTCCCATATTCTATTCTAGGTATGCCTAGAATTCCTCTTAGCATAACTGTTATTATCATCATGATCATGATCATGATCACATCATCTTCAGCAGCTGCTACTTGAATCGCTGTGTTTAGTAATATAGTACTTTTAAGTAATTTCAAAATTAAGGAAAAACCGGTAACTTGCCATTCTCACAGTCACTCAAGGCTTCAAGGCTCAACCAGATACATGGGTCAGCCTATTTTATGCCAATCTGTTAGGCATGGAATTTTCTTTTTCAGGAGTAAATGAGATATCGAAGGTTGGGTTGGATCATATTTCATAATCATGCAATTTCAATGTAGAAATTGTGTTGAAAATCTCATGCCATAACAACCCTTTAGAGTAGTCATTTCTTGTTTGAGCACTTGCATAGGAATATTCACGTGCATCCAGTGTTCACGTAAATTAGTGTGTTTCTCTCTCTTTACTCTCTTTATTTTTCTTCCAATGTACTTGTTATGGTTTCTTAGATTAGATTGTGCATCCTTTGTGTTGTTAAATTTCTGCGAAAAAGTTGAGGAAAAGTAGGACGCTCATCTGCAGTGAAGATTTTTCATTGTTCGGCCTGAACAACACTTTTCCATGGGGAAAATTGCAAGAAAATGAGCTTTATTTTTCTTTTTTCTGTGATCTCCCCTGGGGCCATCATAGGAATTTATTTTACAAGGAATCACAGAAAGATTAATCCATTTTTGTGTTTTTTCCTTAAGGAAAAGGCAGTTGTACCAAATAGATTTTACTATAGCACAGGTAACTATTTCTACAATCCTCACTTTTTTTTCATACAAAACCGGCTCAAAAAGGGTGTCCTCAAAGCATGAGGTGAGGAATTCGTAACAAATTCTTAGATTGAAGGATTCCTCATTGCCTTCGGAATAGGGATTCCTCGATAAGGATTTGTATAGTTGAGGATTTCCCGTTGATATTGGTGCGTATCAATGCATATAGCTAAGAAAAATTGGTTTTGGTATGCAAATATGCAAAAGTGAAGATTTTCAGATCCTATGAGGCGAGGTCAAACTTGAAATCCTCAAAATGAGAATTTCCTTGGGTCGAGAATTCCTCGAGTATTTATAATTGCCAAACATGGTTTTTCCACGATTGTGGAAAGCGAGAATCTTTTTTACGTGGATTTGGTTGCCTAACATAACCTAAATGATTCATATAGAGGGGAAGTGTTCCGGGTCTTCCAAACAAGTGAGAGTCCAAACGGGTGGATCATTTATTCTTTTGGGTCCATTTTCCTAAATGACTCAAATTGGGTTTAAGGCTTGAGTAAAATGCATCACTAATATGTGTGAGTGTAGAAAAAATTAAAAATTATATTATCTTCAACTATTTATAAGAAACAAGCAACAAGAGAGTTGTAGAGAGCATTGATGAAGAGAAGCCCACACCAAGGTGACTTCTTGTTTGTGAGTGAGAAAATGAGATCTTGCTCTCCTCTTTGGATAAAAGAGTGTAAAGGGGGAGCGGTTATTCTTATACATATGAGAATAGTAGCTTGAAGAGAAGATGCTTGTAAACTCCTATTTTGCAAAGTAAATTTGATTAATGGCTCCATTATATTTTCCTCTTTTAGAGGTTTCCACATAAATTGATGTGCAACTCGAGTTTTTTTTTCTCTTTTTAGAAAGCGTTCCACGTAAATTAGTTGTGCCATTTATTTTTCCTGCAAAGTACTAGTTGTAGTTGCTTAAATTAGATTTTGTTTTTTTTTTTCCCTAGATTTCGGGGATTCACATGGAGGGGAAAGGATGTTACATGAATTCCTAATCTACAATCTCCAACCCTTCTCCAAGTATTCAACTTTTTTCATTCTTCCCACTTACAGCCATAGAACCAAGTAGTCTCTCTCTCTTGGGTAGCTCAGTTGGCCTAGGACTACGGTTTGCTCCCAGATGTTGAGGGTTCGAAACTATACAACCATACTAGGGCTACAATGAATTTACCCGGCTCTCCCTGAACCCAAAGGGATCAGTCCGGCCCCAAAAAGCTAGGACCCTCCATTATGAAAAAAAAAAAAAACTCTTTCCCATAAGATAAACAATATAGACGATTAGGGCTGCACAAAAAATCCAGTATCACCGCAAAACTGAACCAAACCGACCGAACCGGGCGGTTCGGATCTGTTTATAATAGATCGGTTCGGTTAACGGTTTGAAAATCATAAAAACCACTCGGTTATCAATTTGAGCCCACGGTTAACCGCTTAAACCGAAACGACCGTATGCAGTAACTTAATAGTGCTTTTTTAAATATTTTAGCCTTAGGATTTCGTTTTTTACTACTTTTAAAGTTAGATTTCACAACTCTATTCTTACATAAACTCAACCATCAATACTGCCTCGATGCATCTCCTCTAATCTCTCAAATGCTTTTTGATACTTTATTGCAGATAAGGAATTACTGTACGGGATGTTTTTTTCCATCATAATTCCTATCTCGTTTTAATGAAGTTTTTATTAGAAGGCTGCACTCTTGAGAATGCTAGAAAAGCCAGTAGAGTTTAGCCTTTTGATGGTTGGTTTTGGTCTCACCTGATCAATGTGTTAAGAAACTTTCATTTCTGAAAAATACGTAATTCCAAATGGTATCATGTGGAATAAATGTTTCACTGCAAGCTGGTTATTTTTTTATTTTATTTTTTTTCACGCTTGCGTTTAGTCCAAATTATCTTTTTGGAATAGAATTATATTTTATATGCGTTTAGTCCGGTATGGAATGTTTGATTTTTATGTTTGCACTAAATATTGGAATAAATGCAAAGGATGGGGTATCATTATTTTGAAGTTTTCAATATCTGATTTAAAAAATAAAAATAAAAAAACAACGGTTTAACCGACCGAACTGACCCGAACCGTTTGGTTTGGTTTGGTTTAAGCCCTCTCCATCGGTCGGATCGGATCGGTTAATTAAAAAACCGACAGGTTCGGTTTGGTTGTTGATTTTAGTGTTAAACCGATCCGAACCGCCCATGTGCAGCCCTATAGGCGATCGGTCTTATGGAGCAATAGGCAATCCAATTTACAGAGTAATGCCATCCAAGAGGGCCATAGGAGCGTCAGTTTAAGATTTAATAAAGGCTCCAAGCGCACGGTGCACACGAGAAAATTATCCCAACAATGTCATATGAGATGTTTCTGTTCACATCAATCATTTTGCCCTCTTTTCATTTTGAAAAAAAAAAAAAAAAAAACAGAGTTGAAAATCCTCCCCAAACTCCAAGGTAGCTTCCCTTTTATTTTAAATAGAAAAATACCCCCTCTTACATGAGCAATTAAATAATTAAAGCACTCATCAATACATCAATCAATGCTTTCTTCATTGAATTTTAAATTTTAAATTTTAAATTAAATGAAAATCAACCATATTTCATGTGCTCCACCCATTTACTATATTAATGAAGCGAATCTACTGAAATAGCACAGAGGCGACGCACCTCCCCAAAGGGAGCAACAATCCTTACATCCTTGGATAGGGACTTGGGTAGGGTGAGTGAAAATACCAAAGTGGAGAAAAAAGTAATAGTAAAATATGATGAACTTTATTTTTTGGAAGTTGAGCATTTTTTTATATTAATAAATAACATAAAAATATGTGTTAGTTTCTACTTTCTAATAAGTTGTTCTACGTGGTTTCTAATAAGTTGTTTGTTGGCAAAAAAAAAAAAAAAGAATTATAGAATTTATAATGGCCAATAACATGAGATGACTGTGGGTATGTAACTATTGGGATGAAGTTGGGTTTATAGAACAGAAATCAATAGGTTCACTAGATTTTCAATAAACGTTGCGCCTCACAATAAAGTTATAGAAACTCTTTAAGAAAAGATACAAGTTACTTGAAAACATATTCAAAGAATAAGCAACAATGCTTGGATGAGGAAGCCACAAATAGAGTCATTGGATTTTGACATGTCACACTCTAAAGATGATAATGAATAAGGGGTGTTCATGGCCCGGGCCAAGGAACATCCAGGTCCGACCCAGGCCTGAATCGGGCCATAACTAGCTGGCCCAAGCTCAGTCCGCCCAAACAGCATGAAGCCCGAGCCCAGCCCCTGTTATGTTTATAATTTATAAACTAGGTAATTTAGATTGTCTCATGCACTTTTGTGTTAACTTTCTAGTGTTTGAATCCCTTCTTATGCTGGGGCTGGCCCGGGCTTCGGGCGCGCTCATATATTAAACGGGCCTAAATTAAATAATCAAGCCCAGCCCTAACACTATAATCGAAGGAACAAGCCCGGTCCAAAGCGGGCCAGCCTGGTCCATGAGCACCCCTAATAATGACAGGTTGTTATTTCAATGAAAAGATAGAGATAGTCGATCAATATGAGGGCAATCAATTTTTATGATGGCATTAAACTTTGACAACGATGATGATATAAATGGCGGTGCTGATTAGTGATTACAATGAATAAGAGAGTTTGTACCACTGCCGTTTGAACAAAATAATATTGTGAATCTGTCCTCCCTCTGCTTTTCTGGACTAGGTTGAGAGATTATCATTCATAAGTTCAGTCACATTAAAATGTTTTTTTTAATAGCGGTAAAATTTTATTAAGGCAAAAGGCACCAAGGAAAAACACCTGAAAGAAATACTATTAACCATTCATAAGTTCGTTAATAGTAAAACGTTTCACCAGTAAAAATAACACTCTGATTTCATGTCGGTTCTGCAAGTTCATTTCAACATTTGTTAAAACATAAACGAGAGACTTTGATTTCATGTCGGTTCTCCAAGTTCATTTCAACATTTGTTAAAACATGAGAGCGAGAGAGAGAGAGAGAGAGAGAGAGATATCAAAGTAGGAAAAAAAGACCTGGAATAGTATTTAGGCCAACAGTCATTTGGTACAATCTCTCATCTTTTAAAATACATAGATTCTGTAAGAAACTTACTCCGCACAAAAATCAGTACAAGTCAGTCCCATTTTACTGCACTCATCTGATGTGTCGATGATCAAGTCTGCTAAATTGCATTTCAGGTCTATCTCCAATTTGCATCAGGTTATAAACAGCACGTCAATCCAGGTTACCTATTTCAACCAAAGGAAAAAAAAATCAAGTTATTTACCATCAAGCTTCACTCACTTTCCATTAGAACTTGTGACACTTTTCTGCATCAAACTATCCAAGTAAAGCTCCGTAATGCAACAACAGTAGTACCAATCAAATGAAAAATCAATTACAGCCAGCTTCTTGAAAATCATACTAGTGTTTGAAGAAAAATACAAACAAAAGGAGGAAGAAAACGAAACGATTTTCAATGAAGACCGGTGACCACCCTAGTGCAATTAAGCATCCAACAAAATACAAAATCAACCACATCATACTAAAGGGCCATCTAATGTACGTGAAACGCTTTATGTACATGAACAGCCTATCTGATGGCAACTTTGATCAGCTACATGATTTAATGAAATGGATCATTATTGCAACCAACAATGTAGCTCATGTAGCTCAAACGTGTAACTTATCCAAAGATTTGGCTCAAGATAAATCTAAATAGAGAAACTGAATTCATGTAGCCGATCCAACATAGTTGGGACAAGGCTTTGATGATGAGGATCACCATCATCCTTATTGAAACCAATACAATGGTGGAAGTAATAATATTGATCTGAAAGAAAGGGGCACACAAGACTACTCGCTCAAATAGAAAGACCAATCGAACACTAAGAGAGAGTAAGAGAGCTATGATATCAACTAAGGCAGTCAAATAATAAGAAGATTAGATTAGATTAGAAAAGGATAAAAGGATGGTGATGGCATCACTCCTTGAGTGCCTCACGCACACTTGCAAATGAAGTATCCACGAAAAAAAAAAAAAAAAAAGAGAGAACCTCTCGAACATCTTCACATCACTTTTTACAAGTAAAATGAAAAAAAATATAATCAATGTAACCATTAAAAAGAATGAGCTAAGTCCAAAACATCCAACTATAATAAAAATAAAGAATGACAAAAATATCCCTAAATTCATAACTCTCCTACATCCTACCAAAAAATTGGAAATTGGTGTCAAAACTGCACAAACTTGGACTCGATGGCGGGGCTAATTGATTATGCTACCCAATGGATTCAGCTTCAAAGTCAACATCACTTGATAAATGAGAGCTGGCCATCATTAAAAAAGATGAAAACACATTTAAATGAAGCCGCAACTAGACCACCCGATTGGTTATGGCTTCAGGTCAATTGGCTGCAATATGGGCACATTTTTATGAAGACAAGTTTGCAAGGAAACATAAAAATATATCTTTATACATTTTTAAGTGTAAACCACCTTTTCTAATGAAAAAAATAAATGTATTACAGAAACTCACATAAGATGAATGGAAGATGGCCCCGAAATAGCAGAAACTCTCTGGGCCAGCTGGGCTTCAGACCTGTAAAGTCCCTTCATTTCCTTCTTTACCCGCCGTGCTTCCCGTTTTTCCTCTTTTATAGCAGACTGATTAAGAAGTACAAAATCAACAAACTCAATATTTTAACAATATGCTCATCGAAATACATTACAAAGCTAATCATAAACATTAAAATGAAACCTTGAACAGCTTTTGGCCAAAAACAAAAAAAAAATTCCAACGGTCTAGATCCTGAATAATTAAAATGGTGGGGCTGATAGCTGATAAAAGTAGAACAAAGATAGTGAGATATCATTTGCCACTTAAACGCACGCATGCACACCCCTTCCCCTCCACTCCTCCTCCCTCCTTCCCTCCCTCCCAGTATGACCTGGCACTCATTCAAGATTAACTCCAATTGGAGTTCACCCTGACATTGAATTGATCACAAGTAAACATGTGATATATTCCATTGGAATTGGTCTTCATATTCCTCCTCTTCTTCTTTTTTCTTTTTCACATAAGACTTCAACTCTTGCACCTATGCACACTACACCATGTCCCTAACCAATTGAGTAACAAGCAAGGAAAAGTTAATCATGAAACGTTATTCATGTATTGTAGTTGTGGTCAGTATGATAACTCAATCTAATTGAAGTTTAAGGTGTCTATATATTATAGTTGTCAATTTCGGTTTTATTTGCCAAAAATGGCTAAACAATTTCAATCTGGACCACTGCCAAACCGAACGACACATGTAAAAGATTTTGTTGCGGGTTTCGGTCCATTTCAACATTTTAGTCTATTGTGGTCCATGTCAGCCAAAAGAAAATTTTCAAAAGAAAAATAAAAAATTAAATAATAACTAAAGAGCACGGTTGGTTTTGTGATACTTTTATAAAAATATATACAAAGCCTCCAATTGTATGCAAACTATAAAATAATTAAGAGTTGAAATCTAAGAAATAAGACTGCATGTCTAATCTAACATTGTCACATAAACAGATCATAAATTTACATTTGGCACGTATAAATAATATATTGCATCATCTACTAATTAAATGAAATCATTTAAAAATAATTAAATATATGTAATTTATATATTATTTTTAAATTTAAACATTTTTTACATTTATATATTTTGATTTTTTATATTTTTCAAAATCGAACTTCAAAATGTATTACAAAAATCCTAAATCATCCAAAATATTTAAATTTGGGGCCAAAGTGAAAAGGGGTCCGAAACGTGAACATTGGACCCAATACACAGTTTTTATAAAAGTGGAATATCTCCCACTTTTACAATGGAAGCAAGCTCTATGGACTCCACTTTCGAATATAAGCTTGGAGGACTGGTACATAGAATATACCGTGTACATGCAACAGTCGCAAATTTTTCAACAATTACCTTCCGATCTTTCTTTTCCTCTTTTGACTCCTCGCCATGTGGTCTCTTCTTTTGCTTGTCAGCATCCATGCTGGTGACTTTCTTGGTCTTCTCCGCAGGTCTTTTGTTGTGTGGCAGAAAATCCAGAGGAAGTTTTTCTTTTCCTCGAAGAGAAATTATATTACCATTGTTATTCGAAGCTGCAGAATTAGAGGGAACAAGTTTCTTTCTAGGTTTCACTGGAGCTTGTATTTTTCCAGGGTGATTATCAAGATTCGAATATGTAGAAACAATAGTCTCGCAGTCCCAAACCTCAGATTCATCACTACTTTCTTGCACCACTACCAAATCCTCATTATATTTATTCTCATTGTTGTACATTTCAGCATACTCTGCACACTTGCGAATCACATCAATAGGAGGGTCCAGTTCATTTCCTCCGATTGATCCTTCATCCCCATGTAAGAAATCACCAGGAACTTTATACTCTTCATTAAGATCAAGTTCATCCATTACATAGTCTTTAAGGGCATGATTGAGCTTAGCTGCTAAGGGTTCACCTTCACTCACCATAGGACCAGCATCATCACTTTCACTGTCATTGTCGTATTCTCGAAGAGTAAGCTGTAATGCCGACAGACACAAGAGATTGGTAATTTGTGTTAGAATAAGAGTAGACCAAGATACAAAATTGGAACATGATGTCTTTTAAAGGGTAGAGCACCAGATGTTCTTCCTTTTTTTTCTCTTTTGAGAAATTGCAAAAATAAGGCAACTATGATACCCAGATCATCACAATCAACAACGCCCCATCCCATCAATCTGAGGTTTGCTAAAAGAGTTTAGTCAATTATGTTGAAAAACAAGCCCTCAAGTGGTAGAATTGCAGAATCTAAATATGCACAATGATACAAAAATAGACAGAGAGACTCAGGTTAGGAAATAAAATGTAAAAATTATGGGCACCTGTGATAATTCTTCATTTTTTATATTAAATAAGTGTCCTTGCTGCATCTGTGAAATGCACAGAGGCTCAAATACACAGAGGCTTTTAAGTTAAAAAGATAATACAAAAAAAAAAGGAAAAAAAAAAAAGAAAGAAAGAAAGAATAGTCATAGATACCCACATACCTTAGAATAGGCAACATATCTGATACTTCTATTATATATAAAAGATCTGTATCCATGCCATATAGGTGGCATGTACTTGCCTTCTCCATACAGTATCTAGGAATCATAGGTAGGCAAAGCAAACTCCACAAAATAAAAGTAAGCTCTAGAAACAATCATTCGGGCTTCATTCAGCTCGTTTCTACTCAGGGACAGGCTTGGTAGATCTTCGAAATATAAAATTTCCAAAACGGAAACTTTTCTCGGCCCCAAAACAGCAATTATCAAATTGAGGATGTTCTATATTTTCCTTCAACCAAGTCCAGACCTGAAACCTTTGAAACTACCATTTTGAAAGAAATCATGATTTGGAGGGCCCCAAACCAATATCGCCAGGTTTGCAAATAAGCAGGCAGGCACATTAAACATGATTACAATGAAGAGGTTTTAATAATTCAAGAATGGTTTGTGATACCTTATTTGGTTTTCGACGCAAAAGATTGAGAAAACATAGAATATCCAAACTTTGAAACAAATGAGCAATGCATGGATTAATAAACCTACAAATACTAAAGCATATGCTCAGAAACAGATTATGCCAATGTATTGAAAATATATCTTCTGACACAAAGTTAAAAGAGACGAAACGTGCACTGATATCAAATTTTTGTATTGCCTCCGTGAGGGTTTTTTTTTTTTTTTTCAATAAATAGCATAACAAACAAAAGATGAAAGAGTGCTGCTAAATGCACGCTGGTTTTTGCTCTCTGCAAACTAGTGCTCTCTATACTCCCCTTACTCCCTGCACACCCATGTTGCCCAAAATGCCCTAACCTATGCTCTCTACACACCCCTTCTTCCCCCCTTCATTTCAACGTTCTGTGTCCAAAGAAGAAGAACAGCAGCCCACCGTCCCTCTTCCAGCGATTTGCCCACCGTCCCTCTCGCACACTCAATCCAAAGAAGACATAGCAGCAGCCCACCATCCCTCTCTCTTCTCTTCCGCATCTCCTTTCTTCCTCACTCACTCTCATTCTCAAGCCAAAGCTCTCCTAAGGTAAATCACTCTCTCTCATTCTCCCTATTTAAATCTTTCTTGTTTATTTGTAAGGCAATGGATGTTTGTTGGCCCCAACATTGGTTGCTTGGGCCTTCCCTTTCCGCCCATCTCTCCCTCCCTCTATCCTCCTCCTCCTGTCTTTTTTTTTTCTCAAGGCCGAGCTGATCCCATTTCAGCCACTCAGGGCCGAACAGTCCCGAGAAAAAGACAAAAAAAGAACGACAGGTATGAGTGGGAAGAAAAATGGGGGAGAAGTGGGAAGAAGAGTGGGAGATGAATGTGGGAAGCATGGGAAGAGTTGCAAAGGTAGAGATGTTGAGAGGTTGAGATGGGAGGGAAGCAGATGATTTAGAAGAAGGGTGGGTGTGTGTAGAGAGCAACTCAAAAATGCAAAGAGTTTGAAATCTGTCCTTTTTTGTCATTTCCCTTATGGGTATAATGGTCAATGAAATATTAAGCGTGCAGAGAGCAAAAACCAGTGTGCATAATAAATAGAGGACAAACTCACCATGTCAAACTGCTCGTCGAGAAGACGACGAACCCTCGGCTCCTCAGAAGAAAGCTCATTTTCTCTTTCAGGCCCATAATTTTTTACTTCAGACCCATAAATCAAGTCAACCTTCTGCATCTGTGCAGAAATCAAGTTCTCATTGACTCCTACTTCTTCATCCCCTTCTTCCCCTTCTTGCGGTATATTAGCCTGAAGAACAAAATCTTCTTCCAATTCCTCCACATCTGATTCAAATCGCGATAAATCACCATCATCAAGCAAAGCTGCAACATCAGGATCCAAAACTCTCTGAATCTTCACACCAACAGTTTTTGACGCAACACTGGAGACTAAATTTGCATTTGGATCAGCATTAACTTCTTGATGGATCTGGAGCCTTGAAGCATCATAAGCCTGGAACAGTAAATCACAAAGAGAGCGTATAAACTTCAAACCAACCGCAATCTTCATCACCTACATGACTACAATGATGCTATATTTGTCCGAACCCAATACGGTATTGAGTTTTTCCATTTGGAAATCCCAAAACATATGACACCATGGATCCACAGAAGATTTAGATAGGCCTAAATAAATGTCTGTTTTGAATATAAATAATATGCAAGAACAATACAAAGAAAACAAATGTACAATTATTACTACAAAGAATCAAATAATAAAATCGCAATTATCACCATCGTCAACTTAGTGTAATCCCATCAGTCTGGTGTTAACTCGAAGAGTTCTACCAGTTAAGGAAAGGCTATGTCATCTTGTATCCTATCTATCTGTCTAACTGAGGTGCATGTAAGCAAAGTGTGTCTGTGTGAGTATAAGTGAATGAGTTCACAATAGAATGATAGATTAGTTTGTGGGTGTCAGGACCCTAAAAAAGCATAAAGAAAGAACTCCATAAGTACTAACTGCAAACACACATCCCCTAAAAGTACATTCCGTTATGCTCCGCTAAACTTTTAACCTTATTGAACAACGCTCATATGACACTGGTTACACTACTCACAGGCTAGTGACTTCTCAAACAAGAATCAACAACTTTACCTATAATGTAGCCCTTTCCCCATCATTTTGGGTCCCTTTGTTTCATGTAATTGAATTCCTAGGAATTTGAATACTCGTTTTTCTAAATATGGTTAAAAATGGAAGAATAAAAAGAGTGAATATCCAAAAATGACCATCAAATAATGTCCCCTTCAATAGAAAACAAATCAAGAAAAGGTGGGAAATGATTAATACCCATCCATCACCATAGTAATTCAAATCCAAGTTAAGTCAAGCTTGCATCTATATCTCTATTCTCTAGCTCGTATCCTTTATCCCTCACCTCTCTAATAATCCTTTGTTGATTTGACCATAAATTCCTTTGCATTCAATTCCAAGCAAACAACTGTGTCCTTAGTTTCACACAACTGGGTCCTTAGTTTCACAGACAAGTAATGTAAAACCCACATTACACTGGGTTCATAAAAGAGATTATTACAACATAGAGAAGCAATAGAATTTGAGAAGATCACACTTCCAAGAGATCACTAGCCTCATGACAACCCTCTCCTTCATCTTACTCACTTAATATGTAGAAATATATAGTCCATGCCTGTGGACCTGTGATGTTCAAAACATTAGCCCAATTATCAAGATTTAAAGCCCTTGTACTCTTCTTGGTAAGACAAGGATCACTAAGGGCCCATTGTATCATGCAATTGAATTACAAATTTTAAGACTTGTGTTTCTAATCCCCAAGTCCTGTTTTTTCTATATGGCCAACTCCACAACCTAATATGCTTTTCCATCCTACCTCGTCATCAATCAGCAATTCAACAGAGTAGTTGAATTTACAAAATAAAAGCAAACAATACTTGCTAGAAGAATCCACGAGAAGTTCTGTAAATTCAATCCTCAAGTCATCCAAAAAAAAAAAAAAATCCGACCTTTACATCCAGAGGAACTTGATCGAGCTTGGCCTTGCTGTTGTGATAGAAGGAAGATCCACCTCCACTGTTCTTGATCTCGCGCAAATGGAGAAGGTAGTTATAACCATCATCTGGAAACCCTAGCTCCAAAATCTCTCTCCTCAAACTGTCAGGAAGTGGTGCTGCTGCTGATGCTGATGATGTTTGTGTTCTTGTTGGAAAACTTGGGATTTCAAATCCTTCCTCGCTGTCGTCACCAGGAGCATCTGCGAAAATGGAATTGGGATCAGTGGCATCCAAACGGCTGGATTCCATATCACCATCGGCATCTTGTTCTTCTTCTTCGTCTTCTAGAAATCCCTGGGTGGAGTAGGGGTTTCGATCGACTCGAATGAAAACTCGATCTACAGAGGATGGAGCAAGAGGATTGAAATCTGAAGTGTCTTTCGCTATCAATTGAAACGTTGCAGATTTCTTCTTGTCGATGAACTTCTTCTTCCCCATTTCAAGATAAATGAGATTAGGGTTTTAAGTTTGAGGGTTTTAGGGTTTTCTCGCTGTAGGTTCTGCAGTTTTGATGTGAGTGGGACACTGGCTGCTGCTCCTATACAGATATTTTATTATAAACCGCGGGTGAAAACGTCATCTGATTATGGGTCTACGTATTAAATTTGGTGTCATCTAAGCCGTTCATTCATTGTGGCCCCGTAAGTGGAGTATTAGGCGAGGCGCCTGTTTGGGGGTCGGTTCGAATTTGTGATAATGTAACGAATTTTTCTTTCTAACTATATAGGTATCCGAATATTAGCCAAACATATTAAGGATTAGGGTGATTCTAAACGCACCCACATGTTTTGCTTTACCCACCCACATTTTAAGTTTTTTTTAATCACTAAAATGCCCTTAGTTGAAATGACAAAATCACCTTTTTTACCATCATCCTCCTCCCTCCTCTTCCTTTGGTTCTCCAACAGTGTTTCTTGCCCTGGCACTCTACACATCTCCTCCTCTTCTTTTTCTTCTTCTTATTATTCATTATCCATTTTATCTACTGATTCGAGACTGTTCAATTGCACTCATTCATCTCCATTGATCTTTATCTCCTTCCTCATCATCTTCTCCAACTCTTAAAAAGTCTCCTCAAGTCTCCATTTGTTTAAAGATATTGGAGGCACTCATCTCCCTGCATCACATTGTCTATTGGAAGTAGGCATTTTCAATATGGACAGGCATCTAACGATCTACCAAGAGGAGGTATACTCTTGACTTCGTTTTCCAGCATTTTGATTAAAATTCACGCGTCGTGTTCTGTAGTCCAGAGCTGTGCAAATGAATATTGCATGGCGAAATATTACCAAACATATTAGATTTGCACGGCATATTTCTTCCGTGCAAAAAATAGTTGCATGGCATATTTATTCCGTGCAAAAAAAATTTGCACGGCATATTTATTCCGTGCAAAAATATATTGCACAGCAATAGTAAACTGAGCATATTTCACCGAGCATATTTCACAAGGACGACATATAGTCTCGTGTATTTATATACTAAGATTTATCAATCATATTTTCAGGAGATTCAGTCAACCGATGCTAGTGAGTGCTCTTTGGATTTTACTAATGTCTTCACCACTGACACGATATTCAGAAGCCGAGAGGACCTAATCCAATGGACAAGGGAAGTTGGAAAGAAACATGGCTTGGTAATTGTAATTAAAACTTCAGATGCTGGTGGAGATGGTAGGAAGCCAAGAATAGTTTTATCTTGTGAGAGAAGCGGAAGTTATAAGGGTCCATCGAAGGTCTCCAAAAAGAGAAATCCTAATAAGGCAACGGGAACGAAGAAGTGTAGTTGTCCTTTTGCTTTAAAGGGCCAAAAGTTGGCAAATGATGATGATTGGATGTTAACAGTAGTTTGTAGGGTACACAATCATCCAAACGCACAACATCTCGAGGGGCACTCATTTGCCGGGAGGCTTTCAGGAGAGCAAATCAATGTTTTGATTGATATGTCGAAGAGTATGGTGAAGCCGAGGAACATCCTTCGAACGTTGCAGGAAAGGGACGTGCA
Source organism: Umbellularia californica (assembly GCA_028538565.1). NCBI lineage: Eukaryota > Viridiplantae > Streptophyta > Magnoliopsida > Laurales > Lauraceae > Umbellularia > Umbellularia californica. The sequence continues at coordinate 59,948,158 of JAPQWN010000007.1, forward strand.
TAACACCACTACGATGAAGAGTATCTACAATGCCCGTCAGAAGTGGAGGGTGACTGAGTTGGCCGGTTGATCACAGATGCAACAACTCATGATGCATTTGGAGCAGAACAACTACATTGAGTATCACACTAGCAACGACGCTACAGATGCTATGATGGACCTATTCTGGGCACATCCATCATCTATTTAGTTGTTACGTGCATTTCCAGAAGTTTTGATAATGGATTCTACGTACAAGACTAATAGATATCGACTTCCTTTTCTTGAGATTGTTGGTGTCACATCCACTCAACTGACTTTCTCCGTTGCTTTTGTGTACCTTGAATCGGAGAGGGAGGCCAATTCCAGATGGGCTTTGGAGAAGCTTAAGGAATTAATGGATGGATGCATTATGCCCCGTGTGATTGTAACCGATAGAGAGTTAGCACTGATCAATGCAATTAACGTTGTTTTTCCGAATGCAGCAAGCTTATTATGCAGGTGGCATATTTCTAGGAACATCTTGGCAAATTGTAAAAAGTATTTTGAGACCAACGACAGATGGGATGCGTTTATATCTTGTTGGAACATGTTGGTAGTCTCTCCCACTGAAAATGACTACATTCAACTTCTAACTGCATTGGACCGGAATTTCTGTGGATATCCACACGCTGTTGATTATGTGAAGAAGTCGTGGTTGAATAACCACAAGGAACAATTTGTAGCTGCTTGGACGGATCGGCATATGCACTTCGAAAACGTGACTACGAACAGGGCTGAGAGCGCACATGCAAAATTGAAGAGACACCTTGGTTATCCATGCATTGCTCGAGTTGCTCTTTACGGAGATAAATGCTTCATTTGAAAAGAGCATGAACACCGTGCAACATAAGTTCAAACCAGTACTGTTTCGTGAGTTGAGAGGATTTATATCAAGGAATGCTATGGATATAATTCTGAATGAGTCGATAAGAGCTGGTTATATTGGTCCTGATTCGGCGGCATGTGGGTGCGTAATTCGACGGACCCATGGGTTACCATGTGCACACGAAATTGCCGAATACATAAGGGAAGGCACTCAAATACCACTGAGTTGTGTCCATCAGTACTGGAGGAAGCTCAATTTAGACTCCACTAAGGTGAATGAAGCCCCCGAGTTGACCACAACTTCCGAGTTCGAGTTGATCAGTAGGAAATTTCAAAGTACCGATTAGGCTGGTAAAATACAAATATTGAAAAAACTAAGAGAATTGGGGTGTCCTTCGTTTACTTCTCTTCTTGAGCCAGATGTTAAATTGAATACCCGGGGTCAATCATCCTTGAAAAAGAAAATGTTGGATCGGTCTACGCGTCGGGAGCCATCTGCTTTTGAGTGTGCACTATCGATCGAAGATAGCGTTCCAACTAGATCCAACAGTCTAGCTGGTCTTCTTGACATGGGTGAGGATAGTTGGATGCAGGTTAGACTGGATTTGAGCAATGAACTGCAGAGGTATCAAAATTATTATTCATTGGTATACGGAGGAGATGATCGGGTTGTGGAGCTGTATTATGCCTTGGCGTACTATGATAGCCATCCTTCATTTGATCGTTGGATGACAATGCCAGACATTGGTCACCTGATATCTTCATATTATAATGTTGTATTGGTCCACCTTTCTGTGCAGCAGTGCCTTACTTTCCTGCCTTTGAGATCATCCCCGATTCCAACTTGTTCTTGCAAAGTTATCGCGATTGGTTTCGTCAATGGTAACCATTTTGTTCAGGTCTTCATGAAACCCGGGGCTCCCATGCCTCCCATTGCTACAAATTGGTATAGACACCACCACCCTAATGTAGACGGATGGCAACTACCATATGCCCAGAGTATAGAGCGATTTAAAGAAATAATTAGAGACAGTGTCGCCACACAGGAGTCTGTTCATCTTGACAGTGATTAATTTCTTGTACTTTCAATTATATGTAATCAAATTTATTACAGGATGTTGAAATAGAAGCAACCTTTTATGTTATTACGTTGTTTGTTTATTCTTTATTCAAATAAACCATTTGTATCTGCATGGAAAATGTTGGCCGAGCAGAATGCATTTGCATGGTACATGTTGGCCGAGCAGAATGCATATGCATGGAAAATGTTGGCCGAGCAGAATGCATTTGCATGGTACATGTTGGCCGAGCAGAATGCATATGCATGGAACATGTTGGCCGAGCATAATGCATTTGCATGGTACATGTTGGTCGAGCAGAATGCATCTGCATGGTACATCTTGGCCGAGCAGAATGCATATACACGGATTGTTTTGGCCATGCAGTGCTGTAGGTTGGTGGACATGTTGTATTCCATTTTGAAGATGCAGGTAGATGTTCATTAAAAAAGTAAAAGGAATCAACCATTTTATCTAAGAAGTTAAAAATCATAAAAGTTCATACACGAGCAAAATTACTTCAATTGACACATTAAAGTTTGTAGTACATATCCGAGCTCGAGATACACATTAACCCAAGAAAAAGATTTTCCTTCATGAAATTACTTATACATTTCATCAAAAAAAGTAGTTTTACAAATATAAAAGCCCGCCTATCATCACTGATGCGCACGTCGGCGGTACGTCACCGGTATGCCATCTAAAATCTCGAGTTGAGTCTGCAGTGCCCGATAATAGAATTCGGCTGGCTCATCCGTTCGAGCAAGCGTTGCACGGATATGGTCCTTCACCCGAATGATCTATAAGAAGCAATACAATGTGTCAAACATATTTTGAAATAATAGATGCAAAGATTGTTTGGAATAAGAGTATTTACAATGCCCTCACCATTCTTGGAGTGGGGTCATCTCTACCCTCATTAGGGTCATAGTGGGAATGGCGAGCGGGGTTCTGTACACGAGGGTGTGATATCCGATAATACCACTCGAGGTAGTCCGGGGAACACTCCCATGTAATGAATTTAAGGTTTCATACACTTAAACACACAACCTGAAATGAAATCAACATCACCTGTAATGAATTCAGAACCAAAAACCAATCTAACTTCACAACCCACACCCATTACAGGAATTTAAGGTTTCAAGACAGAAATTCAAAGAAAGAGAAATCTTTCCGGCATGCATATTCAGATCTGATTATTCACTTGCCTCTACTGAAATTGGGTCTCAAGATCACTCCACACAACTCTTACACAGCCACTACACCAAATCCCATGGAAAAACCTATTCAAAAACTCAATATTTTGAGAAGAGAAGGAGCTCTCAAAGAGTCTCCTTGCATGCATGAAGAAGAGCTTTCAAAGGTTGTGAAAAACCCATATCTAAAAGGAGAAACAAACCTTACCTGTAGGTATAAAAATCAGCAACAAAGGCTTGAAAAATGAAGTTGGTTTCAGCAGGAATTTTACACAAATGGTTTCTTTGGGTTGCTCATTGCATGAGGAAGATTGATGGTATTATTCAGAATTTCATCTTGGGTTGAGCTTTCTAGACATGCAAGAAGAAAAAGAAGTTGGGATGAAAGAGGGAAAACTCTCTAGCAGGAACGAATGAAGGGTGAGGAAGATGAAGACCCATCTTGGGTTTTACTTTTAAATGGGTACTTGTGGGCCCCAAAGGCTCTAATACTTCAAGGGCTTAAAACTCCCTTTTGTGGGTCCCGGATGAAATCGTCGAAGAAGAGAAAAATGATCGTTGAAAAATCTACTTTTCAAAAAGTATATTTTCCTCATGATTTTCAAATTTCGAAATTTATGCACCAGACTCAACACGTTCAAAATTCCCCAAAGCTATTCAAAATTCTAATCTTACTAAAAAAATCTAAGCTACGTCCTCTAATCCCACTTAGAGACTAATCACAATTAAAAATAATAATGAAATATACTAAACTTGGGTCAGGGCCTGACAGCACATATATGTCGTGCATATATGTTCTGCATGGCATACATTTGCCGTGCATATATGTTTTGCATGGTATACATTTGTTGTGCCGTGCAAAAGTGTTCTGCACGGCTGATATTTGCCATGCAAAATTCATTTGCACAACGTATGTATGCCATGCAGAAATGTTACGCATGGAGAACATTTGCCGTGCATAAACCCCGTGCACGAACCTGAGATACCGAGCAGATCAAGATGAATGCATCGTTCTTTTTTTTTTTTTTTTTCAAAATGCACAGATTATGCACTTCGGATGAGAAAGAGAAGAAGAAGAAGAAATTACAACCCTTAATGCAAACGTTTGTAATCTTTGAGTAAAAAAACTACGACCTAAAAAGAATGTGAAAATTTGTGAAGAAGAAGATAAAAGAAGAAGAAGACTCACCTTCTTTAGGATTCGTATGAAGAAGAAGAAGAAGAGGCGCTGGGCAGTGCTAAAAACACTTCAAATTGTCGACGAGGGGCGTGCTAAAGAACCCTGCCCACCGCACATGAAACGTGACTTCGATAGCAGCACACCCCTGGACTGTTGCACAAGACGATGATTGTTCACCAAAAACCCTGGTGAGAGCGCATATGAAATGTGACTACAACAGCAACTGTATCGTTGCAGGCAAGGGTGATTCTAAACGTGACTACTTTTGCAGATGTGAGGAAACGTTGGGGTTCCTTTTGGTTAGAGTTTTGATACTTCACTGTTGCACAAGAGGGAACGTTGGAGGAGGAAGGAGGAAATCGTAAGCAGTTTGGGAAATAAGGAGGGTGGGCTTAGCAAACTTTATTTCAATATAAACAGATGGTGGGTGGGTTCAGAATGTGGGTGGCAACAACAAAATGTGTGGGTGCGTTTAGAATCACCCTAAGGATTATGAACCTTTTTTTTTTTTTTTTCTATGCATCCTAATATGCACTCAAATTTATGAGAATTTATATATATATATATATATAGATATGGGAGCGCTAAATTAGGTTAGTGATATAGTACCGTGATATTAATCTACATGCTCTAGGATTGATCGTGGGTGGGTAGATGAGTTTTTCCACTTTTCCACGTGCATATTACACGGCAACTTTTTTTTTCTCTGGTAAGATTTAATAGTGGATATGGTTAATTAAAAAAACTAAATTGCCTAAAACAAATAGCTCTATATATAAATAGTATATTTTATAGGAAAACTCCCTCTAGATTAAATCCATTGTAGACGAAAAAGACTCTAGGATTTGGATAGTAACAATATAGGACTTCCTACCACATTTTCTCTCTTTTTTCACGTTTGAGCGGAGCGAGGATATCGATCCTTATTTGTACGTGAGCGGTGATATGGTTGCTTATTTTACCAGGCACATAAATCACAATCTCAAATCACTTTTTTCTTTTTGACAACCTTTTTATACGGAAGCTTTTTCATTTTTTTCTCGTTTGTTAATTTCATTAAGGGGACGTTTGTTTGTCACCATTTACATATGTAACTAAATCACATGCGTTTCCATTACGCATATATCACGTTTGTTTTGTGTGAATTTGATTCACATGTGTAAATCTCATGTGTAAATGGTATGAAAACCATGTCAAAAGTTGCCTTGAATTTTCACACCTCAAGAGGTGTGAAACTCTCACATATCATTGTTACAAGGCGGACTGCTACAGTGCCACTGTGAGCAGTCCGCCTTTTATTTTTTTTTAATTTTTCTGGGCCCCACTTGTAACATCCGGACCGTTCATTTTCTTAAGAATCACTTTCACAGGAAACAAACGACCCCTAAAGAGAAATGTGGACTCCAATAAAGAGGTAGGTAGCCCACATTTCCATTGTTTTATGTGTGTTTAAACCTAAAACTTGGTTTCCATGTATTTATATATATTTTATAAACAAAGGTTTTTTTTTTTTACTATATCTTGAAACTTCTCGCTAATTGGTTGATTAATATTTCTTAATCCATTAAAGTTAGGTACACTTTTTTAAAAATTTCCTTTTCGCATTTAGCAAAGGGGAATAATTTAAGGTTGGAAAACTTGTGACTCAGACTTGACTCATCCAATACAAAAAGTTTGACTTGGATCGAGTCAACATGGAGATTCGAGAGATTTCTATTTTTTAATAATTTTAAATATTGATAAAATATAAATTTGCATTTGTTTACATGAATTTATGATAATCAATTCTAATTAATAAATTTGTATGCGCAAAAAAATATTATAATGAGAAAAATATTGTAGGATTCATTCACTTAAAAATGAGAATTTAGATAAATCATGGGCTGTTTAGATCTTACCGTGATCATCCTGAATCCACATCAAAACCTTTTTCTCTCCTAATTCATTCCAACCCCATGATTGGTATGCAGTCATATGAGATCTACAAAATGAGTTTCTTATAGTCCCCCATGGTAAGTCATCATTTGACTGCAAAAATCCCTTCCCCCTACCAGGTGGAACTTTTGAGTTGGTATAATCAGTACGTGGAAGCTATACCAACCCAAAAACTTAAATTAAGAGGTGGAAGGCCCAAGTAGGTATACTAAGACATGTCAAGCCTATTACTTAGGCGATGTGGGATGTAAGACTTCCCAACATATAGATAGTGGTATGGCTTCTCTCAAAAGAATCGGGATCCTCTCAGTGGACTTATGCACGGTGACCATAAATGGACCACTCAGGATCCAACACGTCACCGCGGGCAGCCCGGACTCCTCCCAGAAGTATTCCACCAATTCGACGGTCACAATTAAGATCGACGAATTTCCTTTGTGGCCATGGTCACATTCAGTGGCGGACCCAGGATTTTTGTTTAAGGGGTGCGGAACGATGGCAATTGAAACAGTCAAAAAATATTATTTTGTGATACTTTCTTCACATTAATAATGACAAAAGAGAAAATATATTGCATTTAAATGATTACAAAATTTAGTTAAGTTTTTTTCACATTAATACATTCTTCACATAAATCTCATCATTTGTTTCATAGAGAATACTAAGAAGATTTCAGACTTTAGAAAGTTGGGGTGTTTTTTTTTTTTTTTATTCTCTTCCATAAATTTAGTTTCTACTCTTAAAGAAGCAGTTAATGTACAGAAAGTTGATTCCTTGAATGATTGCATAAATATTAGGACCCATTAGCAGATGACGAACGCAGTACTCCCAATAACAAAGATCTCAAAATATTAGCATCAACCACATTTTACAATTCTGATTTCTAAGGGGCTTGTTTCTGGGTTAATATAACATTACCAAACAACAATCAGCCCCATCGACAAACAGATTATTCAAAAATCAACTGCATTTGATATCAAAATGCCTCTACACTACGGACATCTGAAATTCAAACAACTTTTCACATAATCCAAAACAAAGCTTTAAAAAGAAAGTAAGGAAACACATGAAAACTCGTAAGTTTCAAAAAAAAGAAAAAAAGAAGCTTAATCCATTCCAAATCCACTGTTTTAAGGGGAAAAATCAGAAAAAAAATTATTTTTAACTCGACAACGATTGCATCAAATAAATAGTAAAATAAAAAAATACGAAGCATGGAGTATTACTTGGAGTTGGCTCTATCTTCTCCTCTTCTATGTCTCTACATCTGTAAGATTGCAAGTTTTGAGCCTCGTCAATTGTCGACTTAAAACTGCGCGCAAGAGAAACATGGAGGGAGAAGAACGGTTGATTTGGTGCGTTAATGAAGAGTTTCCAATAGACATTGGAGAGGGAAAAGGGCTGGAGAGATACAAGAGTTTTCGATTTGGGGGAACCGAGAGTGAGAGGATTTCTCGATTGTTGACGTGGGTGGGTGCATTTTAAGGATGGGCTTTAAATGGGGGGTGCAAGATGGATTTTTAAGTGGGGCAGGGGTGCATGACCCATATCGCTCTAAAAGGGTTTTCAAAATTTACCGGGTGCACCTACATGGGTCCGCCCCTGATCACATTGGCCTGCTGGACATCCTCCCCGTGTGCATCCTATCAACAAATACTTACCTTCTACCTTTGTGGGTCCATTGACCCACTGTGGCACTCATCTAAGCAGCAAATGGAAGGCGGCCAATCAGACATGAGACACCCACAACAACCATATGAATATATGATATGATTATAACCTCTCGCTCTTGCAGAGTTTGACAAAAGACAAATCGAGAAGAGAGAGAGGGCATGCATATGCATATCTGTTGAATATTGGCTGTCAATTGTGATAGAATTAACCATGTGGGCTAGTGGGATCCTTACACCCTGCCTGCCTTACCCAATCCACAGCAACTTTCGTTGCAGAGCGGAAGCTTTTGATGGCCATGGCCATAACAAAAAAGTTGTGGTCGTTGGCTCTGGTTGGGCTGGCCTAGGTGCTGCTCACCACCTCTCCAAACAGGTCCTATCTTCTCTCTGTCTTTCTCTATACAACCATCCATCTATATCTATATATCTATGTGACTGTTGGGTGTTCTTCTTTTTTTTTTTTATTCATTTCTATTTGCAAAATTCAATTTGGTTTGTTGAATTCAAACTGCCCAAATGAAAACCCAGTTACTTTTTTTTTTGTAATTCTATTTTTTAAAATTTGTTGATTTTAATTTGACATGTTATGAATATTCTGTAATTTGGCCTCAGGGCTTTGATGTCACTGTTCTGGAAACCAAGACTGGGTTGAATCCTGCATCTGGGTGCTCTTCTGAAGTAGGACTCCATGGTAAACTTTAAAATGATCTTTTTTTACTTCTTTAAACTTTTTTTTAATCTGGGTTCTTTTAGCAGAAAAAGATCTGATTAGATGATGAATTGATAAATAAAGGAATTGGAGAACATTAATGTAAAAAGATCAGCTCTAGCTCTACATTCACCGTCCCAGCGCATTGGATTGCTCAACTTTCAATTGTAGTGTTAAAACTTCATGAAGCCGAGTCACAGTAACTGTTGGTTTTGAGTAATCTTGTTATCAATGGTTTTATTGATAAATAGTTATTCAAGAGAAATTACAGGTTTTCAATGCATCCTGCACTGAAAATTAAATATTCATTTTCAACCATTCACTTAATGCACATGTTGATAGCAATTATTTTCTAAACGCGATATTTCGTGACATTCCTAATTTTCTTAAATTTGCTGAACTTTTTACAATCAATACAAGGTGCCCTGTTGTTAAAATAAAGGGTTTTTTACGAAAAAAATGAAGCTTAAACTTTAATTAAAAGACTTTATGAAGAAAAATCATAAAATGATGAAAAAGTTGTTTGTGTTTTTTTTTGGTGAAATTACGCCAGTTGACGATATCGTCAACTTCTATTGCAAAAAACTATTCTGATTCATCTTCTTCCACCCCGTGATTGAAGAAGCTGATGAATCTCTCTTCTAAATCCTATTTTTCAAATGCAAAATCTTTCACTTTTACCCATTTTGGATTTTTTTCCTTTTCCATAAGAAAAGATGTATCGCATCAAATAATCATATTTGTTGAAAACATGCCGGTAGTGATTATATTTGGTTTGAGGTTTTTCCAAAGTCGTTCTAATCAAATTATGATCACTCTATTGAAAGGTATTTATTCTGATAGTAGCGGTTAGCTTAAATAACTTAAAATTGCTCTAAACCCTTCCATCAAAACCTATTTCTTTCATCCTACTCTTTTTCCTTAAAACCTTATTTCCCCCTTTCAAACTACTATCTTAGACTCGTCTCATCTTGACTTTTCAATCTAAGATTCCAAAATGGCTTAAAGCAAGTAATTGGATTGTAAGGCTTTATAGATCGGCAAAAGGCCATGTTTAGGAACTTGAACCATGGAAACTACTTGCTTGGCCATGGCATTCTCTTCAATGCCCATTTCTATTTAACTCTACCAAAAACTTCCCATCTCTATTTAACTCTTCCAAAAGCTTCTTATTGGTTGCTTTTAGATTTTGATTTCATCCTTTCACTCATTCGTTAAACTGAATTAGTCTTTAGCTTTCTTAGTTGCTCAAATCTTGGTATCCATTGGAATGATGGTAAGACTCTTGGAAGAAAGTTGGAAATTTGATATAGGCGAAGTTGAAATTTTGATATAGGCCAAGGTGATCACTTTATATACATCTTTTTTAAGAACTTCATATTCAAGCTCTAATTGGAGTTGTTGGATTGAGAATTCAAGATGAGATGGATCTAAGAGAGTTGTAAGAGAGAAAAATCGAAGAAGATGAATTGCAGGTTGATGATATCGTCAACTGAATTAATTTCGTCCAAAAAAATGTATGAACAACTCTACCATCATTTTATAGTTTTTCTTCATAAAGTCGATTAATTAAAATCTAAGCTTAATTTTTTGTAAAAATCCCTAAAATAAATTGCCTTCCCTGATTGGATTTAGTATGTAACTAAAAATTATTTGGAGTCATTACTATTATTTTATTTTTATTTGAGATCAGTTTGAGTAATCGAGCTAGTTAAGTACTTAAAGTTATCTGTGTGACTGTGTTTGGCATATCACTCATAACTCATAAGCCCATACAGGGTACTTAATTAATATGCACAATGGGTGCTTATACTTATTGAAATCTAGTCCTCCTTTGTTGCTAGACTTATAAATTATTACATAATGATTAGAGTCTTTTAAAAAATAATCAAACATAGATTTCTTGCCTTTCAGTTTTTTATGTTGTAAGTTGTAACTTACTTTTCAATGTTTTACATTTTAATCTTACTTTTTGGTGTTGAATGTAATCTGTATTTTTTTTTCTGTTTGATCACAAAGGCTTATATAAACATCCTTTTAACATCAGTAAGCTTTTAGTTGGTGTCCGGCATAATGTTCTCTCAGCCATGTAGGTTATCTTTATGGAATACTAATATGGTGTCTCTGCTGCTGGAAGGTGTACTCTACTTTATATGCATATTGTGTTAACTTTAACCTTTTCTCTTTCCACATAAATATGTTCTTGTAGATCCTATAAAGATGCATTGTTGATCATACTATTTATCTTACACCACCATGTACATTAGCCCCCCTGCTTACTGCCACTGGTATGGAATGTGTAAGTCCTCCATAGACAGGCAGGGCAGCTAGCTTCAAGCCTTGGTTGGAACAGGGAGGTCTTAGCTGGTAGCGCACTTAATGAAAATAGGTTAGATAGGGTTGATTAGGATCGCCAAAAAAAAAGAAAAAAAATAAATTGTTGTGTCTATCTAGTTATAGAAGATGTATTTATTAGCTATGCAAGCATTTGTTCTAATTCTATGATGCATACATGCAGGTTTCTGGTACCCATACCGAAATATATTTTCTATCGTTGATGAGCTAGGTCTCAGGCCTTTCACAAACTGGACAAGATCAGCACAATATTCCCCAGAAGGTCTAGAGGTATGTCCTAAAGACTCAGTGGTTATCCCATATTCCAGTAAGAAGTAGTTATAGTACCCAAACAATCGAAAATTAGTGCATACTTATGTTAATCTAATCATCACTGCAAGCCCACTTTCCTATTGATATTTTTACCATGTCTTCGTATCATAGAAGATTACTTTTAAAGTCTTGCAAAAATCAAATTTCAAGAGATAGGATTTTTAGATTCTGTGGTATAGATTAAATAGATCTCAAAAGTGTTAATTTTCTATTTACATTAGTGTTATAGTTACTTCTATATTTGAAGGTGGGTCATATAAAAGTATAATAAAATTTTCCTTCTAAAATTTTCTATTGGAATGGGTGGGACACCAACTTCTAGTAAATGTAAGTCCGCATTATTTAAAATTAGGATAAAAATGAACATAAAAGTCCAAAAATGTTGTCAAAGAATTGGAAGGTTGTTGGAATCTGAACTAGTTTGTAATAGGCACTAATTCGTTCAGAAGGATCAGTGCAACATTTTAACTTGCACTGCTTATGGCTATTCAACTAAGAATTCTTATTTGTACAACTAAGTTGGAGACTTCTATGCAGGTTGAAGTTCCAATATTTCAAGATCTACCTCGCTTGCCAGCACCTTTGGGAGCGTTGTATTACACCCAAGTGAGTCTTGCAGTACCTCTTACCTCCTCTATATCAACAAAAATTTACAGGGCTAAACTTGCAAGAGTATCTTAATCTTCCTGTTTTCATCCCCACTGATAACATTATCTTTCTTTCATTTCTGCAGTTCCGTCGTCTCCCTCTGGTAGATCTTCTTACATCACTTCCTCTTATGGCTGCAGGTTAGCTTCTTCTCGTCCTTTTTCTTTTAGGGTGGGCAGGTTGGGGTTGCTATATTTGGGTGGATGGTGGATTACTTTGATAGTTCCAAAATCATTCCTGAATCATGAACAAAGCTTAATTGGGTCACTGCTGACTTTAGAATGCCTTTTTATTTACACTCTTTTGCATTTATTGATCTTATATGTCATTCTGCTCTGCAGTCATCGACTTTGACAACACTGACACTGCCTGGAGAAAATATGATGCGAGTGAGAAGAATCTCAAGACCACCTGTGCCATGTGAAAAGTTTTTAATTTATAAGATTAAACTACATTGCAGACATAATGGTAGCTACTAGTTGAAGTAAGTAGAATGGTAAAAAGTTCTATAGTTTTATTTTAGAACTTTTCAATGGCAGTGACTGCAAGGGAGCTTTTCAAACAGTGTGGCGTCTCAGAAAGGCTTTATCGGACTGCTTTTAATCCAATTCTTCAAGTTGGCTTGTTTGCTTCAGCAGAGCAGTGTAGTGCAGCTGCGACATTGGGAATGCTTTACTATTTCTTACTTGCTCATCAGGTTTAGTGCTATGCCTCTCTGATGGCAAGAAAATTCAAAAACCACATGAAATGATACTCTCTTTATGTCTTTTTTTCCTCACATCGCTATCGACACCTATTTGTTTTTGTATTGGAGCTGATAAGTTTGGAAAAAAAAATGTTCCCCAAAGAGAAACTTCTCATTACCTTTTGGCCCCAGTTGAAGGATAACAATTATACTTTGCCAAAATATTCTAACTGATTGCAATTCCGGTACATCCAAATGCACCCTGAATTCTCATATTGTTTATAAGGATCATCCATAAGTCACACCATGATGTCTTGAGATTCACTTTATTAAAGATCCTATTTATTCATCAGATGTTAAAATACTCATTTTTTGCAGATGTTTTCTTGCATGTTTCCAGATTCTCCCTTAACTTTCTAGTGGGGTCTTCTCTTGGTTTTTCTGCAGCAAGACTTTGATGTTGTCTGGTGCCGTGGGAAAGTTAGCGAAAAGATTTTTATGCCATGGAGGGAAACCATGCAATTAAAAGGCTGCAAGTTTCGTGAGAATAAAAAGGTAATTGATTTTCTGTTAGATGAGGAGACTGGATGCATTTCGGAAGTAGTTTGTGAAGGTGAGACATATTCAGCTGATGCAGTTGTTTTAGCTATTGGAATCTCCCCATTGCAGTCCCTTGTCATGAGCAGGTATCTTTCAAAAACCCAAATTCACATCTGTTCTGTCATGTATGTATCAAAATGTGCTAGCTCTGTTAGTCTTTTACCTTCTGTTACAATAGGTATCTTCCCTGAATTCTGTCTATTCAATTGGCCAACTATCCAGCCACCGTAGATAATTATTGCCCATATTCAAGTAAAGAATTTCAAGCTTCCTCATTTTTTTGACCCCTTACTGACACATCAGAAAATTCATTGACATCTGAAAAATGAGAACATTGTATGTCTTGTGGGAACTTGCAAAAAGAAAATAAAATGTTTCGGTATATATTTATCCGGATGTGTTGTTGAGTGTCCATTGAGTCAGGAAACTTTTGAAATGCATTTTGAATTTGGATCCTTGCCATTTGGGTGCCAAGTAAAATTCATTGCTGAATTTTTAACTTCTGAACTTTTGATAACTATACTGTGAGCAGATTGCTTATTTTCTTGTTTCCTGAGAAGGCGAGGACTGCATCATTTCTCTATTTACTATAACTTGACAACTAGGTTTAACAAGAGCCTGTAGCACAGTTGGGAGGCGCTCATTGTCACAACCATGAGATTGTAATTCATGGGTTCAAATCGAGTTTCCAAAACGAAAAAGAAGTCTTCAGCGAGCAGTTATGAAATTTAGCATTTTCCCTTGTTCTTATTCTCAACCCTTGTTTTCGTCAGTCGGATCAAGGCCAGAGCCTGCCAACTTTCAAAATCAGTAAAGCCATGGTCTGACGAGTTTTGGAACCAGTTCTGACCATGAAATTTTTGTAAAAAATTAGTGGCTCTTCAGTTTTCTGGAATGATGAACTGTGGGCTGATCGCATGGTCAAAACCAGTGTGGACATACCTGGCCACTCTGCTTGTTTGTTTCTAAAAATACTGCTTTGCTGGCCTTTCATTTTTCCCTAATGATTGACTGCATGTAGTTCAGTGCTCCAAACAAAAGAAGAGTTTCTGAATGTTCTCCATTTGGCTTCAATTGATGTGCTTTCTATTAAACTGCAGTTGGATAAAAAGGTGAGTACGACGACGTGATAAACTTCTTGTTACTTAAATAAGCATTTGACATTTTGAACAGCCGCACTTCCTATGTACATAGGTTAATATTCCAAGGGCAAGCAACGCTTGCTTTGGTTTTGATGGTTCAACTGGGTGGACTTTCTTTGATCTGAATTCCATTTATGAAGAGTATGCGGATGAACCTGTAACAGTATTAGAGGCTGTCTTTGTAAGTATTTTATTCTGTAAGCAGTTGAATTATATTCTTCATGCAAACAACCCCAAAATATTGCAATTGCTTTGAATATTTTGGAAAAAAATCATGGTTCTGCATTGCACTGTGTTTAGGGAAGAATGTGAACCAACACCATATGAATTGCAATTGTGAAGCTGCTTTTTCCAGCCAAAATCATTGTCAGCAACTATTGCTGACATAGAAAAGTCAGAAAAAAATAATGTCCAACCAAATATCCGTTCCAACTGTTAACACTACCCAAGGCACAAAGCTGAATGGTTTATCATGCAAGTTTCCTAAGTAATCAAATTGATATCTTGGGGTATGTCCAAATGTATCCTTATTAATTAGAAGGCCTAAATATCTCAATCTTCTAAATTATGTGCTCTTCAATTCAATGCAGTATCATGCCAACCAGCTGTTGCCACTAAAAGATGAGCAAATAGTTGCAAAAGTGATGTCATACCTTCCCAAATGTATTAAAGATTTTGAGGCGGCTCAGGTTTTAGAGTATGTTGTTACCAGATTTCCGAAATCAGTAACTCATTACTTTCCAGGTAATGCTGAGTTGCTAGAATCCTAGATTAGCTTTTATTGGTGCAAGTTTTATGGATGCAAATGCTTATTAGTATTTGAGTGGGTATAGTCTAACCTTTCTGGTTCAAGTTATATGGACCTGAATGCTTATTAAGATGAGAATTAGGATACTCATTAGCGATGCTTCTATTATTTTGAAGAAAATAAGAACAACAGAGGAAAGGGTAAATTGATTTAGTGTCTTAAGCCAGTTTAGCTCCTTCACAATTCCCAGCTGAGAAAATTATCTCCTGATTTTTGTGTATTATATTGATCCTAGAATCAGCAAAAGAGAAATTCATTCTTTCTTTTTTGATTTATTTTTGCTAGATTGAGTCAGTTATACGGTACTCGTGGGACAACCTACCCGCCTAGGGATTGATCCCTGGGCAGCTGTGTGAGATGAGACCCTTGGTTTACATTCGAAAACCCCATGGGTTTGAAACCTCTCTAAGGTAGCATTGAATTATGATATTTGTGCTGGTAGCACATTTTTGTAGATTGTAACTAAAAATATATGATATGATGGTGTGGCTTTATAATATTTTTAATCGCACTGGAATTTTTAAAAATCTAAAATGAATATCAAAGGAGAATCCTCCTTGTTTCGTTCCGAAAGCCCAGTTGACCCTTATGCTTCCTTTAGATCAAAGGAAACTTAAAACAACACACTTAATATTAAGATAGTTTTTTCCCATTAGCAACTGTTACTTGCAGTTTAATTTTCAGTTATCATATCATAATTCATGTTAACTCTCACAGGCATTGAATAATAGTATTTTCTGACCTAATAGTACCATGGAATGTACTAAACTAATCCATGATATGTAAAATGGAATTATAGTCTTGCATTTTCAGGTCACTTATTTTTGCATCTCTGCTTCTGCAGGTTCCTACAAATACATGATGCGCGGTTCAACGTCTTTTCCAAACTTGTTTATGGCTGGAGAGTGGATAATAAATCGCCATGGATCATGGTCACAGGTAAGGGGGAAAAGGTCATTTAATTGAATCCTGTTACATGAATAATGCAAGTACAACAAATTAACAAATTCAATTGTTTTTATTGTCCTGTAGGAAAAGGCATATGTTACAGGTCTAGAAGCTGCCAATAGGGTGGTGGACTATGTCGGGGAGGGGAACTTTGCTAAAATAAGAGCAGTGGAGGAAGATGAACCCCATGTTCAGGCCCTGCGCAGTCTCAATAGAAATGTTAATGAGATAAGGGCGCAACTCCCTCTGTCTGATTTTTTTCTTTCATAGCATCTTATTATCTAGAATTTAAGCAAACTAGCCATTCTCTAGGCTGCTGCTTATTCTTTTGCTCGCAGGGACTCCAACATTCCCATGTTGTAGCCATGTGTATGATAATTTGAGCATATGTATTTATTGGAGGAAACAAAATAAACAAAACAACTGTATATAGAATCTAAGCTTAAATTGATCATTGTCCAGCCTTTTCTTATTCATTTGCTTGCCAGGATTCCAACATTCCTGTGTTTGAGACGATTATACCTTTTGTGGGAACAAAATAAATCAGTCTTAACAATGTGAATGAAATTCATCATCATCATCATAGTATGAGTATTGGCTTTAGCCATTTGTGAAAGGCTCAAGACCGCCCATGTCCCACCCCCTACTTATTAGAGTACAGAGAAGATTAACTTTCATTTGAATTGTAAGGCCGCTCAGAAAATGATAAATTTGCAATTCCAAATTATATGGTGACAAGAACTCTGCATGCTGACTCTATGGAAAGTGGAAACCTCCATCATGAAGTGTACGTGGCCTAATTGGCCATACAGTGCCACACAGGAGCAGATGTGGATATCAACCATTGGACTAAACTCTGCCATGCGGTTGGTTTTGTTGGTCCAAACTACTATTTCAAACAAGATACTGCAACAATAGATGAAGTTTTGAAACAGGAGATGACAATCATGTAGCATACAAGTTGAAATGATCTATATATTGGCTCAAATGGGTCTCCTAACAAAGATAATCATGTTAACACATTTTTAGGTCTGTGAACTGTTGATCTTGTTGGGAAGGAAAAAGTGTAGAAAGACTAGGAAAAACTAGATGAAAATTGAGAGTATTTGAAATTAAAGTACGGTAGAAGAAGGAAATTTGATTGAAAGCTGAAGCATGCTCTAAAAACATCGTCTTTAGATACTGTTGACCACGCTATCATTACAAATTGTTTGATGGGTGCATGTCCCAGGATTTCAGCTTACTGTTGGATATCTTTCACAGAATGCAAACTTGAATGGTGAATACTCGACTATAGAAGTCTTTCAGATGTTGCCTGAAGAGAGAAGGGAAGAAATTTTCTTTGAGATGTTGAGAAGAAATGAGACTAAGAAAGATATTTAAGAACGTATTGAAATCAAAGAATGTTTGGTGTGTGTATCTCTCTCTCTAAAGAACTGTAACAAAATCCACAATTTACTCTTATTATTATTATTATTATTATTATCATCTTCATCATGATCATGATCATCATCATTATTATTATTTTGATAGGTAGCAGATAACTTTCATTTAAGGGGAAGAATGGAAACCATAAAAAAACAAAGATATAGGGAGAAGAACATTGTACCCACAAGATCAATACAAAAATAGAAAAAAGAAAAATAAAACTACATAATAGAAGCAAACAAAGCAACATTCCTAACAACCAACCCCTTGCTTCGCTAAAGAGTTCCACCATGCCATTTACTGATCCGCCAACATGCTGAAACACCACTCGAATATAAGAGTATAAGCTTTTAATCTCATTCAAATAGAGCTTCAATTTCCATGGTGTCCAAAGAAGACACCCAAGTAATAACATTGAGGGAATTGCTCTCTATAATCAAACTATTTTGGAAGGAACCCCTGAAAATTCGGAAAACTGCCAAGCTGGCCTTATCACTTGCATAGCTGCGCATGAAGAATGAGCTTCTAACGATGAGTCAGAGACAAGATAAAAAGAATTGGAGGAAAACTTAATGAGGAGATGGCTTCCAAATAAGAGTATCAGCCCCTTCCCTGCATAAAAACTCTAGAACCTGGAGCCTTATCACTTGCATACTGTCAAAGTTGTACTGATTTTCTCAAATTCTCTAGCGAAGACAAAAGATTCGAAGAAATTGAAGGCAAATGAACCCCATCTAGAGTGGGCTTGGAACATTCTCACTGGAATACTGATCTGCAAAGAATCTAACAATCTCCTTTTTAACCTTTTTCTGGGCTTTCGTTTAAACCGCAGCCTCTTCTAATTATGCTGATCTAATTGATTCTTCTTGTGTTGGTCATACGGTGAAATTTGTTTTTGGTGTTTCTAGCACCCTCCTTAATCCACAATGCCCTGGATTTCTGATGCTAAGATCCCATAAATTCCTAGTCACCTCTCCTCTTGCCAAATTCTAGTCATGAGATAGTACTCTTTCTTCCTCAATACGGTCTCACCGCTTGATTTCATTTATCATGCGAGTCAAATCTACCGAACACCACACTATTCCAGGCTTTGATTCTTCCCTTGTGCCCCTGAAGCTTTTTAGAAATTTTGAAACATTCATAAACTTGAATTTCCATCTGAGACCACCAGAAGGAAATTTTTGTGTAGAAGCCAACAATTCTCAAAACCAGAAAGTTTTGGTCCCTAATTTACCTCAATACAAGATAATTTTATTGGGCAATGGTCAAATAATTGTGTAGTAGGCACCAACTGAATTGACCTTGCTCAATTTCCATCTGAGTTGATCTGCTCTATTGCCAAATTTTTCTGATTATTGGACCAAATGAACTTACGACCAGCTAAATATAAATCAATCAACTCATTGTTGTTCTCAAACCTGTCCATACTCCGACCACACCTTTCATGCGGGAACCGGTCCACATTGTCATTCTCTTAAGATAGCAGAGAATACAAAAGGAATGATGAATATTTTTGGTGTCCCCTTTGAGGATCGACCATCTCATTATATTGATACAAAATGCCCAATCTTGGGCTACAATCTTGTAAAATACAGACAATAAAGGAATCTCCTAAAATAGTAACTAACAACTGGACACGGTTTTGATTTACTCTTATGTACATAATTGGGTTGGGTTTACAAGTGGGTCATGAACTTGGGCCTTGATTGTTTATTAACATCCCCCCTCAAATTGATGCTGGAGAGTCAATAAGCATCAATTTGCTAACCAAGAATTGATGCCGTGGTCTCGGTAGGCCTTTAGTAAATATATCTGCAAATTGGAGACCGGTAGAGATGTGAGGAAGACTTATCGTGTCTCGCACATATTCATCACGAATAAAATGGCAGTCCACCTCAATATGCTCTGTGCGCTCATGGAAGACTGGATTTTCAATAATTCGGATCGCACTTGTATTATCAGCATAGAGTGGTGTTGGTTGACTTTGAGGAAACCCAAGATCTGAAAGCAAGCCGCGGAGCCAAACTATTTCAGAACATGCATTGGACATAGCTCGATATTCGGCTTCAATGGATGACTTGAAAACTTTATCTTGTTTTTTACATTTCCAAGAAATTAAGGAATCCCCAAGATACATGCACCATCCTGTAGTAGACCGACGGGTATCTGAGCAGCCAGCCCAATCAACATTAGAGTATGTAGTGAGAGAAAGTGAGGTGCCGGCAGGAAAAAATAAGCCACGGGTAGAACTGCCGAGAATGTAGCGTATAATGCGCCGAACAACAGATAGATGAAGATGTCGAGAATGTGTCATGAACTAACTGACTAAATTGACTGCATAGGAAATGTCAGGGTGAGTAATGGTTAAGTAAACCAAACCGCCAACCAACCGACGATACATCGTTGGATCAGGGAGAGGATCCCCCGTATCTTGACTCAATTTGACATTCACTTCTAGAGGGGTGTCAATTGGGGTGGAGTGCTGAAGACCAGCCATTTCAATGAGGTCACTGGCATACTTGTGTTGATCAAGGATTAATCCTTTCTCTGATTGGTGAACTTCAAGACCCAAAAAATATGTTAGTGGCCCTAAATCTTTCATATGAAAAGACTCATGAAGGGAAGCTTGAAGATATTGAATCATAGCAGCATCAGTACCCGAAATGATGATATCATCTACATAGACGAGTAACACAGTTATCCCACCGGATGTATTATGAAGAAATAGGGAAGGATCATATGGACTTTGACGAAAATTAAGATGGATGATTGCTTCCCGAAATTTCTCAAACCAAGCCCGAGGGGCTTGTTTAAGACCATAAAGAGATCGCCGTAAATGAGCAACATCACCAGGGTTGGAACCAGAGAATCCTCGTGGAAGGCGCATGTAGACCTCTTCTTTAAGATCACCATGCAGAAAAGCATTCTTAACGTCAAACTGATAAAGAGGCCAAGACTGAGAAGCTGCTATTGCAAGAATAGTACGAACAGTAGTCATTTTTGCTACCGGAGCAAATGTCTCATCATAGTCAATACCATATTCTTGTCTATTCCTAAGGCCTACAAGTCTTGCCTTATATTGATCCAGTGATCCATCAGATTTCAGCTTCACAAAGTAGACCCATTTGCACCCAATAGATTTAGCGGATGGAGGACAAGGTACGACATCCCAAGTATGATTCTCATGAAGTGCATCCATTTCTGCTTGCATAGCCATTTGCCAACATTCCTGCTTCACTGCCAGAGAATAAGAATTAGGTATGGTAATAGATGACAATGTAGCAAGCAAAGAGGTATGGGAAAACGATAACGAGCTGGTGCGTGGCAGTGTCGAGCGGATCTCCGAAGTGGAGGGACATAATCTTGAGGAGGATCTGGATCAGGTGCTGGTGGTTGATCGTGAGGGGGTGGCTGTGTGGGAACATCAATTTTATGCCGTCGCTCATAAACAACATTCGGTTTAAACCTAACAGGAGATGATGGAGAGGTATCGGGAGAAAAATCAGTTAAAAAAGAAAAAGAAGGTGCAGAATCACTGTAATGCTGAAAAAAGTACCGCGTTTCAAAGAAAACCACATTCCTAGATATTCGAATACGTTTGATATCCGGATCATAACAAAGAAACCCCTTTTAATTTGATTCATAACCAAGAAAAGCACATTTTGCTGACTGAGCGGTTAATTTAGTACATTCAGAAAGAGGAAGATGAACAAAACACACACAACCAAAAGTATGAAGATTTGTATATGTAGGCCGAGTGTTGTATAAACGAAAATATGGCGACTCATTATTTAATTTGGGAGAGGGAAGACGATTAATTAAATGAACAGCAGTGGACAGAGCTTCAGTCAAAAAACGGGCTGGAACTGAGGATTCAAGAAGAAGAGAACGAACAGTATCAAGAAGATGTCTGTTCTTTCTTTCTGCAATTCCATTCTGTTGAAGGATATATGAACAAGATCGCTGAGATATTATCCCTTTTTGTTGCAACAAATTTTGAAATTGATGGGACACATATGGCCCCCCCCCCCCTCCGAATCTGATCGTAAGATTTTGATGTAAGTAGAAAATTGATTTTCGACATAAGCCAAATATTTTTTAAATGCATCAAAAACTTCCGATTTGGAGTGTAACAAATAAACCCATGTGAACCGACTATGGTCATCAATAAAGGTGACAAAGTATTTATAGTGCGTATGAGAAATCACTGGAGTAATACCCCAAACATCACCATGAACAATATCAAAGCATTTAGAAGCCAAAGTGTCATGCATAGGAGATGGAAGAATCTTACTTTTACCTAGTTTACACGTAGAACAATCCATCACAACATTATGAGAAGAAACAATATTTTTATTAATCAAACCAGTCCTAAACAAAGATAACAAAGTTTTGGGATTTGGATGGCCTAATCTATTGTGCCAAAGCTTCCAATTATTTTGAGAATGAACACAAATAAATGCAAACTCAGGTTTATTCCGAAGATTTGATAGATGCAGCGGAAAAAGACGTCCACACTTAGGCCCCTCGCGATCACTTTCCTCGACACCTGATCCTGCACAACACAACCAAATTTAGAGAATGAGACATGACAATCATCATCTACAAGCTGACCAATAGAGACAAGATTTGTAGATAAAGAAGAAGATAAGAAGACATTTTTCATAGGGAATGGGTCGGAGATATCACCAACAACTGTTATGGGAAGTTTTTCACCATCTGCAGTATGAACTTCCAGGTTTCCATTGTACTTACGAGTGTTAGATAGGGAACCGGATGAGAAAGTCATATGGTTAGAGGCACCATAATTAAGATACCAAGGAGAAGACAAATGATGATGAGTACTTGAAACACCTAATGCAGAAAAAACATTCATAATCATTTGTTGGATCAAGTCGGTAGAGATCGAAGGATTGGGACTTGGTGTTGCCATATGTGAGGGTGGAGAACGGGACGAGGAAGCAGGAAGAGTATCAGAAGAAGCAGCATCAGTTGTGGCATGGTAGGCACGGAGATTACGGTTCTGAGGCCTTTTTCTGCATTCACTGATAATATGGCCAGTCGCTTTGCAGTAATTGCAGAATTTTTGCTTACATTGAGATGCATAATGTCCAAGCCCCTTACAACTGTAGCATTGAATATTAGTCATGTCTCGTCCTTGGATTTTACCTCTATCAACAGAAGTAATTGGCCTAGGATGAGGTGGTGCCGGAAAGTGACTTTTGCCACATATGCAACTTCAGGAGGACCACTGATAGCTTGTTGTGTCAAAGCAGCTTGAGTGAGTTGTCTTTGCTCCTCACGTAATAGTTCGTTTAGACACTCATCTAATGATGGTGAAGGAACTCTCCCTATTATACCAGATCTCACAGTTTTATACTCTGGTCTTAGTTTCATTAGAAACTGATCTCGATGACTAGTTTCCTGAAGTGTTTGTATTTCAGAGAGGGCTGCTTCAGAAACATGTGCATACTTAATCTCATCAAATTCAGTCCATAAATTGAGAAATCCAGAGTAGTAATCTTGGATAGAAGAGGTTCCTTGTGTATATTGGGCAATCTCAAACTCAGTTGATATTGACGTGCAGAGTTGCTTTTATGATAGACTTTCTTTAAGTAACCCCACATATCCTTTGATGTTGTGTAGGGTTTTAGATTCAAAATGAGATGGGGCTCAACAGATCCAAGGATCCATGATTTTATTTTGGCATCCTTGGTTTTCCAAGAGAATTTTTTTTTCATCCACAGATGGTTTGGGATCAGACCCTGTTATATGCCCCCACATTTCTTTCCCTTCCAGATAAACTTGAAACTGAAAAGCCCAGGATGGGTAATTTTTTCTCGTAAAACGAATGACAGGAAGTTCTGATTTTTCCATTACAGCAGATGTACAAAATAAACACTACCCAAAACAAGACAGTGTAGAGAAAAATCCAAAAAACCACCAAAACAGACTAGATACGTGTAGACTAAGTTCAATACTACACAATCACAGCAGCAAGCATAAACAACCTTGAAGTAATAGTCTTCCTGGGCAGATTTTCAAAAAACTGTGCACAAAACACAGTGTATATCAGAAAAAACAGGTCAAACGACCTTGTTTTTGTGACTTGAATAGGCAAGTGGGCCCCAAAGAATGATCTGATCACTGATCAATGCTGTCAACAAACTAGGATTCCTGTTTTCTTATCAGAAACTTCAAGTTTCATCCAATTTGGTTCTAAATCCATGACACAATGCCCATTTGATGAAAACTAGTACACAAAACTGAGAAATCACAAAATTGATCAAACGGCCTACCTCTGATGAGCCAAAAATCCTGAAAAAATCTTCTAAATTCCCAGAACAATTAGTCGACCACAACAAGTGTGATTCCTGCAATTGCCGTGATGATCATAGGTGGGCCTCACCAGATCTGAAGATGTGACTGTCGACTGCTGATATAGATCAAGATGTCGAACACAAGATGGCTGGAACAAATATCCTTTGGACTGGAATGGATGATCGATCAGAGAACAACCTCTTTGTAGCTCTGATACCATGTCATTATCTTAAGATAACAGAGAATACAAAAGGAATGATGAATATTTTTGGTGTCCCCTTTGAGGATCGACCATCTCATTATATAGATACAAAATGCCCAATCTTGGGCTACAATCTTGTAAAATACAGTAAAGGAATCTCCTAAAATAGTAACTAACATCTGTACACGGTTTTGACTTACTCTTATGTACATAATTGGGTTGGGTTTACAAGTGGGTCATGAACTTGGGCCTTGATTGTTTATTAACACACATTAAATCAAATCACCCCTGAAACACTATGGCACCAACCATTAAGTTCTAAACTCTGAGATGATATTACTAAAAGCACTTCCAGAAGCTCCTCATTCAGCCTATAGATGTTCACCACTGCCCGAACAGAACTTCAGCAGTTGAAAGTAAATTAGTAGCTAGCACTCTTTTAGATTTTTGTACATCCTCCATTCTGATGACATCTTCATTCTGTATAGAAATTAGACCTCCTAATGAACCTTCCAAAGGAACCCAATCCCACAAAACCTTAAGCCCCACACTCTCTTCTACAGTTATCCCAAACCCTTACATTCCAACTTACAATTATAATGGAGAAAAATAACACAAAACTTCCCTTGTGAAACCTCCAGTTAGCCCCTTGGGAAAAACCCAAAACTTACTAACCGATGATTGTTAGAAAAACATAATGAAAAGCTTGTAAGAAAATTGAATAAAATGGGCTGCTGCAAAATCTAAAATGTTGTAACTCATAGTTGCTGCAGAGAGTTTCAAAAACTTTCTAATACTAGGAATGAAACATTAACCATATAAAAACCTGTGATTATTTGAAATGAAAACAAGAAACCATCATCATGCAAGAAAATTGATTTTGACATAACCAAAGTTCAGTTTATTTACTTAAATATCAGGAAACATATCTTCTTTATAGCATCATTTGTAAGTAATTTCTACTCATTAGAAACAAACTTAAGTTTTCTCAGGGAGACAAATCAACTCCCTTCAAAACATTTTTAGTATTAAGACCATGACAGAGGCATTCTTTGTTCTAGAAATTGAGATTCATCAGGACAAATCACAGTTTAAATAAACCTAAACACATAATTTGAAAGATTGAATATACAAAATTGTGAGAACTGATTTATGTGAATACTCAATTCTCCCCATTTCTTGAGGGAGCCTTGTATTTCCTCTTATATTGTGTACCCAATCACAACCAGATCATCTAACAACCAAGAATCGACACAACATAATTTTCAAAAACTCCCATAGCAGTCAATTTCGGATTCTTTTGGGTGAATAAGCCAAGACTACTCTAACCAAGTCAAACAATCTAATTGTGAGAATTTTGGTCCAAATTTTGGACTTGTACAAACTTGCTCAACCATTTCAGTCCAGATTTTGGCTGCACAAGGATAGTAATGCAATTTTTTTGTGTAAACGCAATTTGTTTAATCATTTTTGACACGAAAAATCCTTTAAGATTGATCTGGGTACTAGTTTGCTATAATATAGGAATTATGTGAATGTATTTATTTTATGTTATTCTTTGCTATGAACTGTTATAAAAACGAAAATTCTCTGCTATGGACTGATAATTTCACATGAAAGCTTAGAATTGACATCTAATTTCAAATAAGTCAGAACACATGTGGTTCATACATTGTTAAATTGGCACGTAGAAATATCATAAAAACATATAGTACATATAAAAGGGGTAGGCCGAATAGGACATGATGGAAGTAGCAATGATAGATATGAAGGAGTGCAACTTATCCGAGGATTTGGCTAAGATAGATCGGAATGGAGAAACAACATTCATGTAGCCGATCCCAACATAGTTGGGACAAGTCTTTCGTGGTAGTGATAATATTAGTTTCATTTTTTTACTATTTTCCAATTTTATTTATATATATTTATAATTTTACTGAAATTGAACTGCGAAATGAAACACTAGGATGCCAAATTGCCCAAAACATTTCAATTTAGAGTGACACCTATGAAACCTATGGACTCAAATCAAAACTTGTCATCCTGATTCCTGAGATATCTTTTCATTTATGCACCTAAAAGTTCACCATTTAGTGAAAGACTATGACTTAACAATTCATGTTATTGTAAGAAACAGAGGATCAAATATTCAATTGACTAGGATGGAAAGAAGAGGCTTAGATAGTCTAGCAAAGTATAATAAAAAAGGCAGTGGAATGAACCCTTAAAACGACTTCTTGGACTTTTCCTGTGAGACCCAAATAGGTGAATAACACGTTAGCGGCGGAAGCAATTGATTGAGAGAGGGATTGCCTACCCTATTCAAGCATGTCATTATTTCACCTAAGTCACCACCACCAAGCATGTGACTGATTTGAAAGAGTTCCAAGTCTTGGGAGAGATAATGAAAGAATGAATGAACGGTGATGGATGATGCAAACTTGGAATTGGGTGCGTGTCCATTTTTAAGTTGTATGTATGTGGGTGGAGCCGTGTGTTTCAAGGACTCTTTTGTGGTGCTACTTTGCACCAAAACCCCTTGGAAATATCATGTCACCTTAATGGGGTTTTATTTGCATTCGCACATCTAATTTCATTATTGGAAGCTGCCTCCTTCTGGGTTGATATCTTTTATTAGTCACATGCGTTGTCTATTTATTACTGATATGGATAATTTCAAGGGGTTCCTTAGTTGGTCTAGGACCACGGTTTGTACCTAAAGGTTGCAGGTTTGAAACTGCACTACCACACTGGGGCTACAGGGGAGTTTACCCGGCTTCCCTCTGGGCCCGAAGGGATTAATCAAGCCCAAAAAGTTGGGAACCCTCCGATAGATAAAAAAAAATGGAAAATAAAAGAAAGAAAAAACTGATGTGGATGAATGAAAGTAGAAAATATTTGAAAAGATTTCTACTATAGTAATTCTCTCAATGATCCCTTTCCAAAAAACTAGTCCAGTATTTGTTGTTTCCCATTAAGTGCATGACAGCATAAATGAGGAGGGTTGGAATCAAACAAGCATCAACAAGCATCTGGTATTAGACATTTGTCAAACCAAATTTTTAGTCTGCCAGTAATGAATTTCAATGTGTACACATTTCTTGGAGGGATAAAAGGCCCCCATTTGGGCATTTTTCATAAATAAATAACATTATCTTGTATGGCCAGTGTGTATACTGGATAAGTTTAGATATGGATTAAGGGTAGGCACAACATCGAAACTTTTGGATGATCTTATCCTTGCTTTTAAGTCTTCAAGCTTAACGGCTATACTAGGGTTGCTCTTGGGCCAGGTCAGCCCGGGCCTGCCCGAAGCCCCCCATACTTTGGTTTGGATTTGGGCCTTTGGTTTTAGTGATCCGGCTAGGCTTGGAAGTTAGGTCTGCTTAATATTTGGGCCGGGCTTGGATTAAGTGATAGAAAAGCTCGAAACTAGGAAAACCCTGCCTAAATATGCAATGCTTGAAGTTTAGTGATTCATTTGCCCAAACAACCAAACAAGTGGTGGAAACATAGTTGTTAATATCGTTTCATAACTCATTTCACTCTGTCGTGTAAAATGCGGCCGATTCGGGATTCCGGCGAAACTTTTCGGAATTACATTTCGGGAAAAATATAACATAATATATATACATATATAAGTAAAAAAAATAGAAAAAGTAATAAATATAGATTTAATCCATTATAGTAATTTTTTTGGAATTATATTTTGTGAAAATATAAGAAATACAAAATATATGTGTAAAAAAAGTAAATTTTTTTTAATTATGTAAAATTTCATTTCGGTCGAAAAGTCACATTTCGGCCGAAATCCCAAATTTCGGCCGAGATTGACCGAAACTCAAACCAAAAAGTGCACTTGACCGAAACGAAAAATTTCGGCCATTTCGGCCGAAACAAAACGAAATTAATAACTATGGGTGGAAAGCTCAAACAAGTGGAGAATGAGGGGTTGCCCAGTTGGTTTGGAACCTTGCCTCTCATCCGGATCACCAGAGATGGATCCCTGAGTCTCTCTCCCTGCAATGTGCAGGTGTCATCTCCTCACATGTGTGAGTCTTCCCTCCCCGCATGTGTGGGTGCTTTCTCCTTGCTTGTGTGAGTACTTTCATGGGTCCCAACCCCCTTGGCAGGGATGCCAAAAAGGAAAAAAATGATAGAAAACCTAGCTCAATTGATTAAATGGGCACGCTTGGGCCTGAGACGTCTGAGGTGGGCCAGGCTACAGCCAGTTGCTTTTGGCCCTTATTAAGCTTGGGCCGGATATGGACTTATGTGTCTAAAGTTGGCCAGGCCTGGATGTGCCTTACCACAGACTGACCTGGCCCATTGCACACCCTTTAGGATATACATTGTCCAAACTTCTTGTGGTAAAATACAGTGGTGAAATTTTGTGTAAATCAATTTTCAGATTAATTCCAGTGCCAATTCAAGGGGAATGCATATGTTTCAAGGAATTGGATTGAACATAGAGGAAAATGTAAAAAGACCCTGATCAAGGAGGTGGAGTTTTTTTTTTTTTTCTTTTTTTATAACGGTGGGCCACTTGGTGGTGTTTCATTATAGGTGAAGGCATTCCTCTACGGCCTTTTATAAGGTCCAACCTCTATTGTGAATACAATTCTATCCAATGATCTTATAACTTCATCTCATATTTTGCTTACTGTTATTGCTATTTACACCCTTGTAATTTCTTGTAGGAAGCTTCTTTTCTTTGATAATTAGAGATTAGCAAAATGGGTAATGTCTTAATTGGATCCTAAACATAAATAAGAAAAGATAATAGTGCAATATTATCTTGACAGAAGCCTGTAACATAGTTGGCTGTAAGATGATAAAGGTTTTCATCCAAAACACAAAAAGTTGCACCCGTACTTTGTTTGTTTGCATAGAAACAAAACATTGGAACTAAATATAAAAGAACTCATGGTCAAATGAACTCTCAAAAAAAAAAAAAAAAAAGAAAAGAAAAGAAAAAAGGGGAAGTGTGAGGGATATGAGGTGGAGATGTAGATAGTGTCTTTAGTTTAGTTGGATTTGAATTATCAGAGTGATGCAGGAGATCCGCCTCATCTCTCCTTCTTATTCATTTTCTATTAAAAGGGATATTATTTTCTAGAAATTTTTACCTCGAGAGGAAAAGGTAATGCAAGGCCCTCCAAAGGCTTTGGCCAACCTCGGGCTCGGACTACATATGTTGGGGCCAGCCTGGCCCTTTGACAACCCTACTTCCATCAGCCTTGAATAAGCTCCACCATAAACATCCCTCTGGGGCCTCTGCACTCCTTTGATTGACTATAAATTATAGCTCTAAAAGTCGACAACATTAAAGTAAATGACATGGGAGATTTTATTATTCTAAGAAACCAATCAAGAGACCCTTCATTTCCTACCAAGTGGGAACACAAGTTTATCCAATTTTCTTAGAAAGTTTTGTCCCTTCTGACACTTCAAACTAGGGCTGCAAATGGATATTCAATTATTATCCATATTCTCATGTTTATAACAAAGTGGTATGCAACCTATTTTTGATTCAGGAGTTTGCATTCAGACCTGAATCTAGATTCGAGGATGTAGGGTCCCAAATATATTAAAATTAAATATAGATTTTAAGAGCCTACATAGCTTGAGTCTTATTCATATTTGAGAGTCTACCTAGCTTTCAATCAAATCCATTTTTTTTATTAAAAAATATAAATTTAATAGCTCCTACTTGTATATTTGAAAATTTTACTTTTAAGCTCTTTTGTCTAATTATATTAATGCACTCCACATCTCGTTTTGGATCCAAATTTCGTTTTGGATCCAAATCTGAACTTAATCTGATTTTAGCAGTGATCAAGCTATGACATATAAGTTTTGTGCTGGATGATGATAAAAATAAAGATCTATTCTATCTTAACGGACTCAAGTCTGGGTCCACTATGGTTTGTGCTGTGTCTGGATCCGAATACTGATCTACTCTATCTGGATCCGAATACTGATCTACTCTATAATGATGGATCTAGGTCTAAGTCCAGGTTCGTGTCTATTCCACCCCCAGATTCCCACTTGAAACCTTGCAAAATGCACCTTATATAGATGTGATGACAGTTTACCTGCCATTTATCATGTTATCTTTGAAATTTGAATGGGCACATTAATATTCCAATGTCAATACAAAATGAAAACAGTTTTACTTTTTGATATTTATTTTATATATAGTTTGAGTTCTCAAGTTCATCTCACATTCTGTTAACCTTCAACAAAAAAAATAGTATTTGGTTATACAATTAGAGGATTCAAGATTTTTGCTTCCACTAGAGAGAGCAAAATAATCCTCCATTCCTATCCACTTATAGGAATCCAACCCTCTCTATTGAGAAAAATTAGTACAAAAAATTGTTCTAATTAGAACAACTTTCTTTAATTGCATAATCTCGGCACACAAATGCACCCAATCTTCCTGTCTCATTTTATCTATCAAATAAGTCAGGGTTTGGCGGGGGCCATCTTAATCTTGGATTAATCTTAGCATATCCAAAACCTTGAGTTAGGCTGAGGATTTAGTGATGCATTCATATTTCATAATCAGAACAAGTTTATGATTTTAAGAATTCCCAATTCCACCATAATGCTGCAAGCTCTCAAATTTTATATTTGATGTGGGAATGAAAATCGTTAGACTGCAATTCAATCAAACAAAGGCAACATTTGTTAGGCTTCTTTTCTATAGAAAAAACATTGAAAGTGAAAATAATTCTCTGCAGTAATAAAAGTTAACGGATTTGTTTGTGTACACTTGAGTAAAGTGAAAGTAAGTGAAATTTGTCACAACAATAGAAAGTTCTATTTTTTCATCACAAATAGTTTAAACATGTCCACTTATGTGGTGAAATTTGTCACAACAATAGAAAGTTCTATTTTTTCATCACAAATAGTTTAAACATGTCCACTTATGTGGATTTCTCTTTCATTGTATCTCCAAATCTCCAAAAGGAACACGTAAAAGATAGGATCCCTTATTACAAAGGGGACCATGAGAGAAGCTCTAATGTTCTTGTATTCTTGCCATCTAATTTTAAAATCTCTAATGTTCTTGTATTCTTGCCATCTAATTTCTTTTAAGAGATCATCTACAGCCCTAATTTTATATCATCCTTATAACCTAATTTCTCATTTCTCCACAGCCAAGTACCTCAATAAAGCTTTGCTAAGGTGAAATAAAATAGGTAGAGAAAACAGACCACAAATTTTCTACACTCTCATTTTCCCACTGCCCAATCACGGAAGAAAGAAGAGAAAAAAGTAGCATTAATGATCTTTACCCATTCTCATCAATTATAATATATTAAAGTCAAAGATTTTGGCTTTAATTTTGACCATCAGTCATAATTATGATCACAAGTTATACTGCTTTATTTCAAATTCTTCATATTCTCTCACCACTTCCCAACTCCTCGATTCAACAACTCACTTTTGTATAATTGCTCTTCTATTTTATCATTTATCTTAAGTGACCACACATGCGTAATTGGTTTGCATTTGAAAACGGTTGTACTTGTACTTTTCTAGAAAGATGTAATTTAAAAAGGTTTGAATTTTTTGCTTCCTCGTTCCTCATTCAAATCAAAGAAAAGTAGACCAAGATAAAGGGTATAATAATCTCCCCCTGGGTATAATCAACCCGCCACCCCCCCCCCCCCACCCCGAGTTTCTTTATCATTATTCCCTAGCATTCAGCTCTTGCAATTAAATTAAATTTTTTTTTTACATGATTTCATAGCAAATACATTCAAATAATATATTTAAATATTTTAAATTGCCAGCTTTTGCTACAAATTTATGTTAATTAATTATTCCTATAATAACTTTTATATTTTTATTGCTTGTGCTAAGCATAGGCATGTTCTGTTAGTATGTTATTAGTAAGGAAGGATCAACATTTGTCCACTTCTTTTTAATCTTGAGAAATGAAAGGATTCTGACACCTTTCCAAACAACTAAACAGTTCAAAATCTTAATTATCATTATTTAAAATGAGTGTTACCTCTTGGGTATTTTAAATTATTTCTAATATTTTCATTTTTCTTTTAAGTTTCTTTTCTTTATTCATTATTATAGAGACATTTTTCATTACTTAAACTTTTAATGAATTTTACAACTAATGAGATAAAATTTCCTATTTACTAAACAAATAATAAAAAATAAAAAAGATGATGTTACATTAAGATAGGAAAAAATCGCTTAAAAAAATCTAGATATACCTTTTTCCTATGCCATCCATTCGAGAAAAATACTTTATGACTGCAATTTATAAAAATAAGCAAATAAGTAATTTTATAATTTATTCAAAATTGAACATATGATCATATAGGATGTTTAAAAACACAGGGTAAAAAACTAAAATAATATCAATGTAGATAAAAAAGGAGAAAAAATAAAAAAATATGAACAGATATAATCACACATCTTTTCATATTTACTACCCATTCCCAATAAAATTGTATGATTACAATTTAGAAAAAAAATCAATATAATCAAATATTTTTTCATATCTAAAATAATCTTTTTGATAGGTTCAATTGATTTTCAAAAATATATTCCATCAACGAGGCAGATTTGTTTCATCGTTTAAATTTTAGTCTACCTGTTTGAAAAATGGAGAGGCCGAAGTCCCGCTTTTTTAAAGGCAATTAGTATACTTTAACTTGGATCTACGTTATAAGACCATACCTAGATTGATTAAAAAGATATAAGAACATTTAGTTCTATTACATATATATTATACGGGATGCTATTTTGTTAGTGTGTGTATTATATATATATAAATATAATGTATACATAAAAAGTAAATAGTAGAAATAAAACCTTTAAAATGAGATTTTTAAAAGAATTCACGTGGACTTCAACATGGACTTAATTAGGTACCCCTTGGCTCAATTTGGTATGGGCAATACAATTAATATTAGATTTTCAAGAAAATGAAATTAAATATGAGTGAGGGAAGGATACAAATACTTGAAACATAAATAAGTGTTTAATTGAAATGAGAGAGCATGCGCTATTTCTAAACTATTTATAAACTAAGGGAGTCACAAATCATCTATGAGTGTCATTTATTCAATTGCTATAAAATTTTTTGATTCCAAATGTTACTCATTTAAACTGTTACACATAAAACAGATGATAACAAGTGTATGAAAAAATGAAATTTTAAAGATAGAGAGTCATGGATAACTGACAAGTGTCATCTATCTAATTGTTATAAAAAAAGCTTGATTCCAAATGTCACTGATCTAACTATCACACCAAAAGGAATAATAATTATGAAAAGAAAATGATAGTTCGAAAATAGAGAGATGAAATTGAATAGAGTGAACAATGCATGGTAGTGTATGTGCTCAATATGATCTTTGTCCATCCATTGACCATGATAAAGATGCCAGTACAAACTCACCTTTGAGATTATAAGGGTCATTTTAAAACTTAATTAATAGGTTGCATTCAAGTTCAGTTATCGGGGAGTCAAGGAATGAGTCAAGTTAAGTTAGGTTGGAAGGTTAGAGATTAAGTGTCCATTGATTAATTGGGTTAGGAATGATAATTGGAACCTATTAAGGAATCTCCTTTACTATATTGTATATTCAAGTTGATGATTTTGGTCAGCCCAGTTTTCAGTTTTGACACTTCTTATCTCAATCTTGAACTTTAAATTAGAAATCTTACATTATTACCCTAAAAACTAAGGAGGTAGTTTTCCAACTGGGCTCCCTAAAGTCACTAGGCCCAGGTGGCTTAGAAATCTTACATTATATTGTTGTCCATGAAGTGCTTCAGCTTTTCTCAAAAAATAAAAGAAATAAACTAATGGGCCTCAAACTTGACATGTATATTGCCTATGATATAATGAATGAGACTTTATTGTTGATATCCTCCTAGCCTTTGGTTTCCAATCAGGTTTCAAGCATATTATCAAAGAACATATAACTTTGTTATCCTACTCGACTCTATTATATGGATCTCCTTTTGACTATATAATATAACTCATTCGAGAGGGTTTAGACAAGAGAATCATTTATCTCTATACCTCTTTTATCCTAGGTGCTGAAGTTTTATCTCGTATGTTTTTCAAGACCAAGATGTTTGGTCTCATTCATGGGATTAAAGTAGCAAAGAGAGTATTTCTCATTTATTCTTCACTAACAAAAGCTTTATCTTTTGTAATGTTGAAATTAGCGATGCTAGAGAAATTAAGGATACTTTAGATGATTATTGCGAGGCTTTTGGTCAATTAATTAATTTTAGTAAATCAGCTACCTATGTCAGCAATGGAGCACGTAAAAGTAGGTGTAATGGTCTGGTCAAAATTCGATCAAGTAGGTGTAGTAGTCTGGTCAAAATTCTAGGAGTTAGATTGATGAATAAGAAAATGGTTTCCAGTTTTGACTTCCTTATATATAAAAATAAAGGTAAAATACACTCCTAGAAGATCTTGCTTCTTTCTCGGACTGAAAGGAGTAACCTTATTAAATTAGTGGTCGTAACAATTCCTATTTATAACGTGGCAATTCTGAAATTTTATAGTTAGGCGATAAATCATATATATATATATATATAGAGAGAGAGAGAGAGCAGGGCTCTCCTAAGCTGCAACTTAGCTTATCCTAAACTGAAATAGTGCTGGTCCTACAAATCAAACTTGATTATATCTGTTTTTTGCATAATGGAATTGAAAAATCCAGTTCTGATTTGATTTATCTTGATTTTGGAGACAATCATCATCCAAAAAACAGCATAATCGACTTTGATTTTGTGGGACCAACCATGTTTCAGCTTAGGATAAGCTAAGCTGCAGCTTATGAGAGCTGACCCATATATATATATGTAGGGAGTAAGGATAAGGTAAGCTCAAGTGTGGTGGAGCCCACCTGAGGATCCACATGAAGATGGGGATGGAGGGGATTTCAAGGACTCCCTGGGATTTTTCTCTTTGCAAAAAATTAGCCCCAACCGTAATTTCTATCATCTCCATATGGACCCAAAAGTTTAATGGTCAACGGTCTATTTGGATCGATACATAATCAATCCAACGGCCCAATAAATTTGGATCTGACTGAAAGTTGGTGGACACGTGCAATTTAGGAGGGTCATGTGTTTGGTCCATTTAGATGGACCAAAGGTGGGCCCCATAAGCATGAGCTTACGAGATTTTATCCTAAGCTTGAGCTTAGGAGAGCCTTGCTCATATATAGGGAGATACTCTTATCAAAGATGCTCTCATCTTATTATGAGAGATAATGTATGAGCCCTTACATCTATATCCAATGCCAACAACTTAAATGTGAGGGGCCACTCCTATATCTCATATAAGGTGAGAGATATCTCTTATAAGAGCATCTCCCATATATGCACACACACTACCCTTATAAAATGGAAGAAACGATTATTTCTTTCTCTACACACCCAGGTGGGCCCCACTGCATGGACCTAAATTGAGTGGTTTATCTGATAAATGACATGTGTTGGTACAATGATATAAAAAAGGTCCTCTTACACTGGTCGACTGATTTGGTTAGTTTTCTATTTCAGGAACATATCTACGAGCTTGCTCAGGGTCATGCTTTAAATGGATCGATTCTTTATGAACTGGTGGAAAATTTAGATCATGACAATAAATCCAGTTCACTAATTGTGAAACGTTTAATTACTCGAATGGATCAACAGAATGGTTCGATTATTTCGGTTAATGATTCTAATTAAAATCGGTTCGTTGGGCACAACAATCATTTTGATTCTCAAAGTGTGTTAGTGAGATGTCATGAGTTCAAGTCCTGCTCTTCCTACATTTATTTATACAGTCAGGTCAGGCTGGGCTTGGGCTCTCTCCCACTCAATCCAAATCCAGTCTGACCCCAACAAATAATCCAAACCCGACGGCCCAAGTGCTAAACCTTAAGGCCTAAGCCTGGGCCAAAGCAGTTTGGGGTGGGTTTGAGCTCGGGCCAACCCATTAAGCGTGTTATAAAAAAAGGCAACAACTAGAGTGATATCACTCTATATAGGGGAGCACCTATATCCAATTGAAGTAAAATTTGTTGAAGCCCCTAAAGCCTGGAGTAGCTACAAATCAATATCTTTCCTACTAAAAACCTAAGAGGCTTCTAATGGAGGGACTGGGAGAACAAAAAGGAGCTACACACTATTAGGTGGAATGATATTTGCAAATATATTGGTGATGGAGGTCTGGGCATTAGAGATTCTAGATGTAAAAATCTAGCTTTATTAGCTAAGATATGTCGGATGTACTTAAGCAAAAACCAACTACTGTGCTCTAGAGTCCTAAAATCTAAGTAACTCCCCTACAAATCTTTATGGGAGGAAAGCTATAAGAGAGTGGAGAGGTCTTGTTGAAACTGTTAACTTAATTAAAATATTAGCTTGATAATAGGTGATGGAAAACTTATTTCTATTTGGAATTTTAATTGAATTCTTTGTGAAAATGGTATGAGAAAATCTATGTCCAAGATGTTGGGAGCTGATTTGCTAATTAAATACCTATGAAACTCAAATAAAGAATGGGGAGGACAGAATTCGGAGGTATTTTAATAAGGGGAAACTTAGGACAAGGTAAGCTCAAGTGTGTGATGGGGCCCACCTAGGGACACACATGGGGATAGGGATGGTGGGATTTTAAGGATTCCATGGGATCCTCTTCACTGCAAAAAATCAACTACAACCGTGGTTTCTATCATCTCCATAAGGGTCCAAAAGTTTAATGATCAACAATCCATTCAAATCAATACATGAGATGGTATGAAGTGAATACTATCATGCGTATTGGCCATGTCAGGCAACACGACGAGCCATAAAGGTATCCTCCCCTACAACCAAATGCCCAAGCTCCTACCGTCCCACAGACCTGGGTATGACGTTCACACCCTTTGCATCCCTTACTTTGCTTTACATTGATTTAGTTAATGTATTTTTTAACGGGATCCTTTTAATATGTCCACTGCAGGTCTCTCTCTTCCTTGACCATGTCGTACGGTCATGCGATTGTTCGATCGCTGCAAATGTGGACCTACTCCTCTTCATAACTTCGATTAAGAAAAAGGTCGAGAGATTTAGGTCCACATTTGGGACTACGTACCAGGACTAATCGAGACATCTAGTTCATTCGCTGAGGAAGATGATGACACTCTCGTAAGGATATAAATAAATTCGAGCATTTTATTTTGTGAATTGATGAATGATTTTGGTGATTTTTTCACCATAACTTGCTTTATTTTGTAGACCGTCATATCGCCAAAGCGTGCAAGGGGGGAAGTTCTCAAAAAGCCTCGCTAAGAAGCCTAGACCTAGTATCGATGCTCCCTTGATGATAGAGGATTCCTTCATCAAGGTATCAGCCTCCCACACTTTGGATGAGGAGCAAAAAAATGAAGCCGATGCCAGCAACCTTGACGCAACTTTTGGTGATGTGGATGACATCCCTATCGGGGATCTTATCTTCATCTCACCTAGTTCTCAAGAATACAATACTCCACCGAAGGTCACTTGCCAGGCAATCATTATATCCCTACACATGCTACAATTGATTTATTGATATGGAGATGCAAGCACATACCTAGGCTGAGGAAGATCTCGGATAGGTTTCTTGACTATCAACATCCATTTCCCCAAACGGATTATGTTTTGACAGAAGTGGAGAAGGAATTGTTGATGGATTTCTACAAATATTACACGCATATGTAACTGTAATTGTTGAAAACAGTTCCATAGTAATGCAGTATTTGTTGGGTTTTTTACTAATTCAACGTCCCAATACTCATTACATTGATAGGAAAGGGGAGTTGGATATGATAATCTCGTGCGTCGATTATAAGTCCCTCGGAGATTTATTAGACGATGGCACTTGGATGGATTTGAGTATCATATATTTTTGGTTTGAAGTGTTACGGGAAAGGTGCAAGGATGCATACTTGGCTAACCTTAGTATATGCTTAAGTTCGATAAAAAATTGAAAGCCACTTTGACTTTGTACTCACTCGGTTAAATGTCCTAGTTGTTTGACGTCTAATATGCTTGTCTTGCAGAGTTTCTGGGAAAAGGGTCTAAAGACTGAGGATGACATAGCCTTTGGGCTAAAGGGAGAACGTGTAATGGACGCGATGGAGTGCAAAACTCTAGTCTACATACTTCACGCTCACAACCATTGGTCCTTACTCGTTGAATATGTTGGTGAGAGCCACTAGGAGTGCTATAACAGTTCAAAGGGAGAGATCTAGGGCCAAAAGACCCGTGAAAGATTCGTAAGTACATATTTGCTCCTCTATTGGTAGCATAATGTTTGGATAGTAAATAAATTTTAAAATTGAGGTATCATTCATTGTCACTTTGTTTTGGACAGAGATTATGGCTTCAACAAAGATTCATGGATCACGGGTAGTCGGTGCCTATGATGTGGAAGATGATCACAAAGACGGACATTCCATTTCAAGACAATGGAAATGACTGCTGGGTGTTCGCCTGTGCGTTCACGGAATATTGCGTGTATCGTCGTCCCATCGAGTTCACCCAGTCAAACATCTCGCACTACCGGTGGCAAATTGTCATCGATATATTTGAGCAAAACTGGGTTCGAAATGCTTTGAGGTTTAACCTCCCTCCACTCCGGTCTTGCCCCCTGACTTGTAGTGACCATTTCCTTATGCTATATATGTTTTTCCAAATGGCTATAATGTAACTTGTAATTGAAGTGGTTATGCTGTGGATGTTGTGAATTTCTAACTGCAAACTTACGAGATGTGCAGAATTTAACTATAACTGTATATCGGATGTTGATTGAATGTCAATTGAATGCATAGTTTGTTTGTGTTTGTATTTTAAATGCAACATTTATCTTTTTTTATGCATAATTTGATGTCAATGTCATAGTTCCAGCATATCATTTTTTTCCTTGTTCATACAGCGTCATCACCGACCTTGTAGCACTCAAAATACCTGAGGATGCATGGAAAAGTTACAACTTTTGGTTGAAAAATTAGGAAACATGCGTCAATGATGACCTTATTTTACACTGTTACGGTTATCACCGACCCTGTAGCACTAAATATACTGAAAAAGTTACAACTTTTGGTTGAAAAATTAGGAAACCTGCATCGCTGATGACCTTATTTTACACTACTAAGGTCATCATCGACCCTATAGCACTAAAAATACCCGAGGATGTATGGAAAAGTTACAACTTTTGGTTAAAAAATTAGGAAACCTATGTCGGTGATGACCTTATTTTACACTTCTAAGGTCATCACCGACCCTGTAGCACTAAAAAAACATGAGGATGCATGGAAAAGTTACAACTTTTGGTTGAAAAATTATGAAACCTGCGTGGGTGATGACCTTATTTTACACTGCTAAGATCATCATCAACCATTACTTGGAATTTTAGCCAGTGGTTGTCTGGAAAAAGTTATAAATTTTGGTAAAAAAAAAAGGGAAATATGTGTCGGTAGTGACCTTATTTTACAAAGCTAAGGTCATCGCCGACCCGTACTTAGAAATTTTGCCACGAATCTCTTGGAAAAATTTCAACTTTTTGGTACAAAAATTGGCAACCTATGTCGGTGGTGACCTTCTTTTTCAAAGCTAAGTTCACCGCCGATCCCTATAATCAATTTTTTCATATCGATTTCCTGAAAAGTAACAACTTCTTGTTAGAAAAATAGCTAGCCTGTGTCGGTGGTGACCTTATTTAACACTACTA
This sequence comes from Umbellularia californica, assembly GCA_028538565.1. Classification (NCBI taxonomy): domain Eukaryota; kingdom Viridiplantae; phylum Streptophyta; class Magnoliopsida; order Laurales; family Lauraceae; genus Umbellularia; species Umbellularia californica. The sequence continues at coordinate 59,987,952 of JAPQWN010000007.1, forward strand.
AGGTCATCACCGACCCTGTAATGGGACATTCCACGTTCATTAGATCAGAATTCCATGCAGAGTCATTACGTTGCATAATGCATTACATCATCTTCCACAACAAAATATTGGGTTCTACACCTCTTTTCAAAAGAAATGATAAATTATACAAAAACATCAAAAAATGCAAAACATCGTTTCAAAAGAAATGATAATTTATATACAAACTTCCAAAAAAAAAAAAAAAAAAAAAACCATTGCTGCCATTTTAATAAACTTCCCATAAACATACATGCAACAAAAACTATCCAAAAACATACCCCAAAACAAAAAAAAATTACATGAGCAACCCCAAAACACAAAATCCATCAACGTCATTGGTGAACTGGCGGATTTTTACATCTCCCACGGTTGTGATCCCTCTCTCTACATCACGAACAAGTTACCACTCTTCGCTTGCGATGTCGATCTTTAACTCGGATTCAGTTCTTCTTTGGTCGACTCGGTTGCTCAAAAAGATTACATGAGTAGACCTAAAGTACAAAATCCATCAACGTCATTGTTGAATTAGCGGATTTTTACAGCTCCCACGGTTGTGATCTCTCACTTTACGCCACGAACAAGTTACACTCTTCACTTGTGATGTCGATCTTCAACTTGAATCCTGTTCTTCTTTGATCGACCCGGTTGCTCAAAAAGATTACATGAGTAGACCCAAAGTACAAAATCCATCAACGTCATTGTTGAATTGGCGGATTTTTTTTTTTTTTTCTTGTCGACCCGGTTGCTTGCTAGCCAATGGTGGGAGGACTCTCCCAATGGTTAAATGCCTTTCATATTGCTTTCTATCACAGGTGGTATAAATGACATCACTGTTCGTTTTCTGGTACGTGCTTGTGAGGCTTGCAATACTCATATGGATTCATATTCTGTGCTTTCATGGCGACAACGGCATGGCAACATGGGATCCCAATCACGTCCCATTTGTGGCACAAGTATGACTGAAAGTCCGGGATCCTAACCCTAGAGGGGGGTGAATAGGGTGATCTACAAATTAATTGCCAATTTTAATTTTCTTCAAATTAAACTTCAACTAGTGATGATAACATGAAAAGGTGCGGAAGATAAACAAATCAATCACCACAAGTCATTCACCATTGCACAATGTTTTATAGTGGTTCGGCCTCAATGCCTACATCCACTACTGGCTTGTGATCTCACACCCCACCGGATTTCCACTATTTATGTTTTTCAAATGGCTAAGCAACAACCACTACAATATGCTTCCCAAGGATAAGCAATAACCTTACAATATTATTTTTCAAGGCTTAACAACAACCTATACAAGATGCTTTTCTAGGCTAAGCAATAACCTTTACACAATGCTTTTCTTAGGCAAAGCAATAACCTTTACAGTCAAATGATTTCTCTCAAAAAAGTGTTTTCACAAAGCACTTCTAAGAGATTACAATTAAAGCTCAATTTAATTGCCTCTAGATTAGGCGAATATGAAAGTGTAAAACAAACTCACACAAACACTCTAAAATGCAAAGATGAATGCTTATGAAGTGAGTGTTTGAATACTTCAATCAAGTTTTAAAATAAAGCTTAATCAATTTATGCTTGAAGCAATTAAAAGTTTAATACACATAAAAAGATTTGATTGAAGTAATATGCAAATCACATCAACCAAATACAAACTTGTTGAAGATATGAAATCAAAAGCTCACAAGTTGTATGAAACTAATTATGTCTAAACATGTGATGCATATTCAATGTTGTTTTAAAAAATAAACTAATTTAACTAAAGTTCAAATGAATGAAAACAACAAAGATGATTCAAACAAGGTAATGAAACATATTTATAAAACAAATCAAAGGTTTTGACAAAACATGTTTTATAAAGTATTAAAACAAACTTATTTAGAAATCAAGGTGAAGAATCCAATGACTTAAATCAAAGATTAAAGAAGTAGAGGATTCAACACATCATAGTTTATATGCTAAAATCATTTACCAAAGATTAAACAAAGCATAAAATAATGATTATAAAAAGGCAAAACTTACTTGGTGGTTTAACTTCATTGATCCAAGCTTTAGCTTTCCTTAATGACCCTTAGCATTCCTTAACTTTATCCCCTTTCTTTTCTCTCAAAATACCTCAAGAAGGTCTTCAAAGATCATCACTTGGGGCGAAGGAATGAGCTTCTTTTTATAGAAAAAGTTGCTCAACGGCTACATGTCGGTTAGCCGACATCCAGGGGTCGGTTAACCGACACCCCCAACGGTCACAGGCCAACGATCATATTTTCGAAAATTTGCTGATCATAAAGCATGGTTCGGTTAGCCGACATGTTCGGTTAACCGAGGCCTGACCGACACCCTAACTGATAATGTAAACTTGGTCAGAAAACTCCTCTTTGATTTTCTAACCGAGAGAGCTTCGGTCAGGTTCAGAAGCAAGGTCGGTTAACCGAGCCCTGACCGACATGCTGACCGACATGTAAATTATATGAAAATGCAGCTCTCTGGAATTCTAACCGAGAACACTTGTCGGTTGACCTTGGTCCATTTGTCGGTTAGCTGGCACTCTACTTGTCGGTTGACCGACAGTCTAAGACAAAAATCCCAACTTTTGCATTTTTCAAAGTAAGTTTCTTGTGAGATCTTTGGGCCATTAAACCAAGCATGGAAACATGATTTAAACCAATCCAAGTGCTTTAAAATCATGAAACATAAAAAGCCTAAATAGATTTGAAAGTTTAAAACAAATGGCTAGCTTGATTTATAAAATCCTTTTTAAAACTAAAAATAGATCCAATGTTTAAAACCAAAACATGCATAAATCATAAGGTGTACAAGATTTAAAACAATGTATGTATAGCTTTTCTAAAACAATGCATGTGTGTGAAATCAAATGATGAATAAAAAGAATAGTGCATCCATCAAATTGCAATATACAAAATCTCTAACAATCTCCTCCTTTGTAATTTGATGGCAAACCTTACTCAACACTAATTCATCACACATAGTCTTCAGCTCCTCCTTAGCTGGACATGGCTTGAAATCTTCTTTGGATGCTTCTTCACTTAGCTTGGGCTTCAATCTTCTTGAAGCTTGGAGCTTTCATCTATCTTTCTTTGGCCAAACATCTCTTCTTTAGCTCCCAAGCTTTCTTATTTCATCTCTCCCCCTTTGATCATGCACTCTTGGGTAAGATATGCATTCTCTCCCCCTTTGGTAGATAATACAAAATCTCCCCTTTTTGGTAGCTTGAATACTTTCTCCCCCTGTAAAAGATCTCTCCCCTTTCTCTCTCTTTTGACAACTTGTACATTCTCTCCCCCTTTGCCATTAAATTGCAAAATACCAATTGAAGAGGACGGTCGGATGTCCAAATTGTACCTACACACATGAAACAAGGAAAATACCTTTTAGTAGCACCTATTATCAAAAGAAATCGAAAATGAAATTCTTAACACGGTATCATGTATGAGTGGAACACTATAGGGGTAAAGAGCCAATATAAGGGCGAATTTGATCAAAACTAATACTTCCTTTAAAAGGTTTACACTTCCTCAATCCATACTCTTCTTTTGTCAAACTTGTGGCAAGGATTTAACTATAAGGTGCAAGAAGAAGATGGTTTTACCAATTGAGGGTAAACTTCAAGGAAAGGATTAGATTCCAATTGACTATAATAATTGACTATAAAGCTCAATATGGTCAAATTATCAATATAAAGAGCAAGGTCAAGAAGATAAACAATCATGGATACCAATTGAAATAAAAAAATATATATCAATTGAGATTCAAGAATATGTATATTTTCTCAATCACTCTAAAATGGAGTTAAAAGGAATATAACTATTAGGATTAATCCAAATTAGATCTATCCATGAAGTAATGGGGTTTACTAAACATAGCATCAATCAATATAACGATGAAAATCATATGCTATGAATATTTTGAAATTATTACATTCAATCATTAAATATGACTATCATGATCAAGATGAATGAAATGAAGTTCAAACATGAAGCCTACCTCAACCATTAACCAACCAAGATTATAAACACATAAACATGGTGGTCATGAGATTTACCTATATGTGCAAGAGAGGAGGCAAACAAGAACATTATGATGCTAATGGAATGTGAAATGGAATAAAAAAATATTACTATTAAGTTCAATCCAATGTACACAAGGTCTATCACAAACTCAAGGTATGATACCAATTGGATATTGATACTAATTGAAAATGATACCAAATGATTATCAATTGAATATGAAACATGATTAAGAGCAAGCATGTGACAAACATAAAATTCCAACAAGCATCATAAAATGATATTCATCACTTAGAATAATATAACTAATTAGCATAGTGATGAACATGATAAATTGCATTTAGAAATATATATAACTTGGGAGAGGATGCAATTTACAAAAGTGTCAAATCATATGAATTCAACAACTAAGAAATCCATCAAACAAAAGATATAACTATGAAATACAAGGAATGGATTTCAAAGAGGTTCATATGATTAAACACTACTATGAAGTTGAAGCATGTATAAAAATGACATCACAAGGAAAATACACATGAATCAACATCATAACCATCCATTTAAAAAAAATGACTAGAAAGCATAGAGGATGAATTTGAAAGTTCTAGTATGATATCTATAAATATAACTAAAGAGCACAACCATACATGGAACTATATGACATTTGCATAAAAAGAATGAAACCAAATGAGCAATGATGCAAATAGCATATAACAAGTATTTCCTTCTAAAAGATATAATCATAAACACAAGGAAATAAACTCAAAGGAAAATGCAACTATAAATATAACTAACAAAGCTTAGAATATTTTCCAAAGGACTTTAATTCACTTCAACAATCAAAATCCAACAATGAAACATAAAATCATGATCAAGTGATTAAGAAAACCATGAAGTGAACTAATATCAAATTTCAATTTGTAATCAAGGATAACTACAAAAACTCATACAAATTGACTCAAAAACTTTTCAAACTTGTTATCAATTGGAAAAATGCATTTATCAAAAACACATTCAATTTTGAAGAATATAACTATAAAGATCTAACCAATTGAAACTCAAGTAAATCAAGGAATTGAATTTTCATATCAAAATACTAACTCAGTAAGCATAGAATGAAAATCAATTTTCAATCCTCATTTTTCATCAAGAATGTAGAAATGAGGCTTAAATCATTTTTCAACTTGCATTGTAAAAGATATAACTTATTTGAAACAAATACAAGTTGATTTTTCAAAACAATAACTTTCCATAAGAAAGAATCCGTGGAAAATCTAAATCATTTGTTTTTCAAAATAATTTAACTAAAACAATCAAACAAATGAATTTGAAAATATCAATCGATTATAAAAAATCTAGCTATAAAAGCTTTTGAAATCACAATCAATTAATCATATATAGAAATGCATTGCAAAAGATATAACTAAATGAGAGCAAAAAGCAAATCTATAATGATGAAATTATAATCAAATGATTTTGAAAACCATGATATGAAGACAAAATCAATTGAGCATAAATAAACATTGCATTTAACTAAATGTGACTATGAAAGAACAAATGCAAATGTGTCATGACCAACAATATGATTTAACTAAAAAGGTTCGGTTGGTCAATGAGTTCCAAGGTCTTAAGGTTTGTCTAAGTATCTAACTTTAGGAATCCACCTAAGGTCTTGAGATGGTTGGTCTTTGAGGTCTATCTTAAGACTCTCACCAACTTTCGGAGATTTGACTTGATAAATTTTCAATTTAGACTTATCACCCTGATAATGAGATTTGACTAATTTTAGCTTTGATTGGTGATTAGTCTTTTGAGGTTGGTGACTTTTCTTAGTAGGGGATTGATTTCTTTTCTTCTTATTTCCTCCCTTTAATTGACTTTTGAATTTTAGATTTAACTTTGCAACTTTCTTCAAAAGTTCTTTCATTTGTTGAGTTAGGGGAGGTAGGTTGAGAAGCTTTTTCTTGATAGATTCTTTTATATTAGTTTTAACTTGTTTAAGCTTTTTAGAATCTATCTTAGGAGACTCCTTTTTAATAGGTTTAACTTGTTTAATCTTCTTGGAATTTTCCTTGATTTTTAGTGTCTTATCCATCATAGAGTTAGATTTTACTTTCTTAGGTTCATAGATGGGTTTAGACATGGCTTCTCCTTAGTTTGCACTCAAATTTGAAATGCTTTTTATTACCACAATAATGACATTTTTGTGTGGGCATCTTAGTGTGAGTGCTAGAGAGAGAGGACTCACCTTTCACAAAGGTGTTGGTGAATTTAGGACCATGTGAAGTATACTTATTAAATCCAAGGCCTGTCCTATCTCCTTGAGATTTACCCAATCTAAATAGTTTTTCAAATTTTTCTTCACCTTGGGTAAATTTGCACTCATACTTATGTTTGTGGGACTCAAGTTGAGTGACTTGGTTTTTAAGAATTGAATTTTCATTTATAACTTTCATTAGTTTAATTTCAATTCCATTAAACTTGTTTACCTTTTCATAAGCAAGTTTTAATTCAAGTTTTAGTTCATTCACATTAGATTCAAGTTGTAAAGTTTTTAAATCACTTTGAGTTTTTAATAAATTTTCTTTGGTGATTATTAACTTGGATTCTAAATTAGAAATGTCTTCAACTTGAATTTTCACATGATCACTTATATTTGTGTTTTCTTTGAGAAGATTATCACAACTTATCTTAGATACATTTAATTCTTCTTGTACCTTTGACAAGTTATCCATAGAAATTTTTAATTTTGATTCTAGATGGATAATGTTTTCATCTTGTCTTTTTAGTGTATCTCTTAAACTCCAATTTTCTTTCTTTAGCTCATCATTATTTGTTTCAATTTTATTTTGTTCATTTTGAGCATTAGACAAGTTGTGTAAAGTGATCATTAACTTAGAGTCTAGGCAATGTATTATTTCTTCTTTTTCTCTAAGTTCATCTTTTGAAGAGACCAATTCTTTGTTTAGTCTTTTAGATTCTTCTTTTAATTTTTTATTCTTCTTAACAAGCTCTAGGGAAAATGTACATAAATCATTATAGGCTTGTTGAATGTCATCTTGATTTTCATCATTTTCTTCTTCATTTGATTCAAATTTAGATTCATTAAATTCATGGTTTGAATCTCCAAATGTTAGAAGAAGGAATGGTCTAGAAAAATCTACAAGGGAATCTATACAATCTATCTTAGTGGAATCCATTTAAATAATTTTCAAGATTAATCCAACTAGGGTCTAAGCTCTAGGTTTTTACACCTAATCAAGAGTTCCAAAACACTTGATCATAAATATAGAGCACGAGGCTCTGATACCAATTGAAAGTCCGAGATCCTAACCCTAGGGGGGGGGGGTGTGAATAGGGTGATCTACAAATTAATTGCCAATTTTAATTTTCTTCAAATTAAACTTCAACTAGTGATGATTACATGAAAAGGTGCGGAAGATAAACAAATCAATCGCCACAAGTCATTCACCATTGCACAATGTTTTATAGTGGTTCGGCCTCAATGCCTACATCCACTACCGGCTTGTGATCTCACACCCCATCGGATTTCCACTATTTATGCTTTTCAAATGGCTAAGCAACAACCACTACAATATGCTTTCCAAGGATAAGCAATAACCTTACAATGTTGTTTTTTAAGGCTTAACAACAACCTATATAAGATGCTTTTTTAGGCTAAGCAATAACCTTTACACAATGTTTTTCTTAGGCTAAGCAATAACCTTTACAGTCAAATGATTTCTCTCAAGAAAGTGTTTTCACAAAGCACTTCTAAGAGATTACAATTAAAGCTCAATTTAATTACCTCTAGATTAGGCGAATATGAAAGTGTAAAAAAAACTCACACAAACACTCTAAAATGCAAAGATGAATGCTTATGAAGTGAGTGTTTGAATACTTCAATCAAGTTTTAAAATAAAACTTAATCAATTTATGCTTGAAGCAATTAAAAGTTTAATACACATAAAAAGATTTGATTGAAGTAATATGCAAATCACATCAACCAAATACAAACTTGTTGAAGATATGAAATCAAAAGCTCACAAGTTGTATGAAACTAATTATGTCTAAACATGTGATGCATATTCAATGTTGTTTTCAAAAACAAATTAATTTAACTAAAGTTCAAATGAATGAAAACAACAAAGATGATTCAAACAAGTTAATGAAACATGTTTATAAAACAAATCAAAGGTTTTGACAAAACATGTTTTATAAAGTATTAAAACAAACTTGTTTAGAAATCAAGGTGAAGAATCCAATGACTTAAATCAAAGATTAAAGAAGTAGAGGATTCAACACATCATAGTTTATATGCTAAAATCATTTACCAAAGATTAAACAAAACATAAAACAATGATTATAAAAAGGCAAAGCTTACTTGGTGGTTTAACTTCATTGATCCAAGCTTTAGCTTTCCTTAATGACCCTTAGCCTTCCTTAGCTTGATCCCCTTTCTTTTCCCTCAAAATACCTTAAGAAGGGCTTCAAAGATCATCACTTGGGGTTAAGGAATGAGCTTCTTTTTATAAAAAAAGTTGCCCAACGGCTACCTGTTGGTTAGCCGACATCCAGGGGTCGGTTAACCGACACCCCCAACGGTCACAGGCCAACGATCATATTTTCGAAAATTTGCTAATCATAAAGCATGGTTCGGTTAGCCGACATGTTCGGTTAACCGAGGCCTGACCGACACCCTAACTGATAATGTAAACTTGGTCAGAAAACTCCTCTCTGGTTTTCCAACCGAGAGAGCTTCGGTCAGGTTCAGAAGCAAGGTCGGTTAACCGAGCCTTGACCGACATGTAAATTATATGAAAATGCAGCTTTCTGGAATTTTAACCGAGAACACTTGTCGGTTGACCTTGGTCCATTTGTCGGTTAGCCGGCACTTTGCTTGTCGGTTGACCGACAGCCTATGACAAAAATCCCAACTTTTGCATTTTTCAAAGTAAGTTTCTTATGGGATCTTAAGTTTCTTGTGGGATCTTTGGGCCATTAAACCAAGCATGGAAACATGATTTAAACCAATCCAAGTACTTTAAAATCATGAAATATAAAAAGCCTAAATAGATTTGAAAGTTTAAAACAAATGACTAGCTTGATTTATAAAATCATTTTTAAAACTAAGAATGCATCCAATGTTTAAAACCAAAACATGCATAAATCATAAGGTGTACAAGGTTTAAAACAATGTATGTATAAATCAAGATTTCAAGCTTTTCTAAAATAATGCATGTATGTGAAATCAAATGATGAATAAAAAGAATAGTGCATCCATCAAATTGCAATACACAAAATCTCTAACAATATGACATGTGATCTAGATTAACTACATCAACATACACTGAAGATTGCACTTGATATTCATTCAATGCCGCTACCAGTACCATTAGCCTTCACGATTCTTCCATCTCTATAGCTAGGTACTTCTCTGTGTACAGAGTTAGTAATGAAGTGATGTTTTGTACTTGAGTTGATCATCTCTGAAAGAATTTCATGAGTTTTGCACATATCTCTTCCACTTGTTTCATAATCAGGAGCACTCGGGTGTCTTTTAGGAGACTATTTGTGCACTCTGCAGCATTGCTAATAAGCATGTCATACCTGCGTCCATGAGAAAAATGTCGTTGCCCAAGATTGACGGTAGATCGCATGAATGTAATTATATGCACGCTCATTTAAACTTTTTTATGTGGTCCATGCAAGCATCGTACTCACAAGGTTGGTATGCCCTCGCCGCGCTCCAAAACTTTCTTATAATGCCATGGTCGTTGAAAGCCGCCTTTATTTTTCGGCTATATGAGGACAACAAAAACAATGCTTTGCACTTGACATTATGGCTTGTATTGCAAGAATCAGACATTTCTGACGGTCAGATATAATTGTCAGATTTTTTGGCTCACCCAATGACAGGGACAATTGTGCAAACCACTCCCAACTATCACACTACTCCGCTTTAGCAAAGGCAACTGCAATGGGGAACAATTTATGATTTGCATCATGTGTTACGGCCACTATTGGTAGTCTTTGGTAGTTGCCACGAAGGTGTGATCCATCCACCGCTGTCAATGGCCTTAAAGAGGTTTGGAATGACCTTAAGCATGGACCGAAGGAGCAAAAGAAGCGTCTAAATCGGACATCTCCAATGCAGTGTACGAACCGAGGTTGGTTCTATGAAGCTCGTTGCAATAAAGCAGCAATATTATAAAAGACTCCTCGTATGATCCACGCACTTTGCATAGTGCAAGTTCCTTTACCATATGTGCTCTCCTATATGTAATGTGGGTCCCAAACTCAATTTGACATTCATTGATGATTTCCTTGGGCCTAAGATCGTTATTGCATCGCACATTCTCTTCAATAAAGTATACTACTAGTTTTGCGGTTGCTTGCCGATATGCAGTTCCCATTAGTGGTTTAGAGCAACAATGTTTTGAATTATACTTTCAAACTCTGAAGTGTGGACCAGAATCTACAATGGAGGCATGTATACGCCAGGAACAATCTACTCCTTCATAACTTGTTATGCGATGCAATATTCATGTTAGTCCCTCTCGTGTTTTAAGATGAAGTTGTATATTGCGTACTTTGCTATAACTCTTTTAAAAGCCTCATGATCAGGAAACTTCATACCTAGCCACATCTCCTTACCTGAACCAGTCCCTTCTTTGGGCACGACATTATCAGGGACCATCATGTCCACGAGGGGAGCTTTTGAAAAGCTGTCTTCTTCATTTCTGCTTGCAGTATCTCTTTCGACACCTGATTTAATTAGTTTGGCGGCTGCAAAACTTTCATTCCCAACCACATTAGTTGCGGGAGCACCTATAAAGATGTGCATACTTTCGCTTCCATGCACATGAAGCATTTCTACATTGATTTCTTCGAATATGGACTCATCATTATCTGCAAAATAAGAAAATATTGTTGGGAATCTTATATCGTGATTCTCCTATATATCGATCGTGAGAAATTCTTTAAAAGGTGGAGGTGATGGTGGTAGATCGCCCTTTAATTTATTATCAGGCTTTCCAATGCTAGGAGTGTTTCGAATGATTTCGTTTCTTTCATCCTATAAAGACCTGCAATATAGAGTTATGAAAAAAATATTTACTTTCAATCTAGGCTGAAAATGTTGAAATATAGTTTTAACTTCAGAACATATCTATTGCCCCAGGTGTGTTGGAAAATGTCTGCATCGCATAGCCTTTTTGAAACAAATAATAATATCCCCTTTGCTTCCCTTCTTGACGATTTTAACAAACCATTGATATCAATTTTATCGTTGATATCTATCAACGAAAAAATTATCATTGTGTAGAAGATACTTTAGAGTTATCTCATCCGAAGTTGTTGCCCAACTCGAGGCTTCCAAAGCAATTTTGGACAATTCTTTAAACGTAAAATTGCTCAAGAGATATCTCATCTTCTGCCTTCCATCCTTGTACTGAGGACGATTGTGCTCAAATTCAAACTCACCATCATAGTGAAAGATTATTAGGTGCTCAACGTCTGACATGCTATTAGAACATCATAAAAAACATAAATTACTTGGACCTTCTCACGCAATAATGCATGGGGTATAGATAATATTTGTGAACGATTTCCTCCTTATTAGAAACTAATTATGTATAAAGTACTTTGAGTATTACAAAACAATAAATAGGGCTCTTGTGTAACGTATACCATATTCAATGAAACAGTCAATCAACAGCATACAGTGAAAGAGAACATGTATCCATGTATTGATGATAGTATATGTATTATACGTTGTCAATAGGAAGAGAAGATTGATTTCTAGGGTTTCATAATGTGAAGAGAAAAAATTTCATTACCTCCTTTCTGTAGATCCTATCAATAGCAAGAGGAGATTGATAGAAAATATGTTTCGCAGCTATACAATACTGAAAGAAAGCGGCCTCTGCGATTTTGGAGAAGTGGGACGAATGAAGATCGAAATCGGATTATGTAGGGTTCGCGAACAGTGTCATCGCTGATCTTATTCAATGTAAATAAGGTCGGTGCCAAAATAAAAATTGAGTTCAATTGCTCTAATTGGTGCCCCACCGGCTAAAATATTTAATTGCGTAACACATGCGTAGGAAATATTTTTTCCCATTAAATCATCATATTTTTATTTTGAAAAGGGAATCTTATTGCTTGTCATTACTTAAACACCGCTGATTTTGGCCAGCCTGTATTCAAGTACTTCTAAGCCGCATGTGGAACATATGAGCTGTCCAAAGGACACCTCCTGACATACGTGTCCACCCAATTACTTCTCCCACCGCAATCTTGCGGATTGTCCCATCACCAACCTTACTTTCCCGATGCCCATGACTCACCTATGGGCCCCACACCTCTCAACTCTCCATATCATCCATACACGTGTCACAATATTAATGGTAAAGATGAAAACTCAAAAAATGCCATTTTCAGTTTCCATTTCCACCCAGTGTCCCTTTTTTAAAGGACTCCTTGCCATCTTCTTCTTCCCCAGCGCGCATCTGGACCGTCCGATCTTCCGACGTGGCACTTTATATGCCGCACAAGTGTTGGTCGTTATCTTGCAGCTCACAACTTCCGCTGTAGTTTGGCCCTTTTCTCTCTTTGGGAAAAGGACATGGCACGTGTCGCTATTTTAGGAGCTGGAGGGAAATGAGGGGGAGTAACGTGGCAGCGGATGCGGAATCTGGTGAGGGTGGGGCCCATCGATGCTTTTTTGGAATTATGATTACAGGCCAGCGACTCCAAGATCGAGTTGACAGGTGTCCTCGGACTTTACACGTGTCGTAGATCCAGATGGGACGTGTCGGATCATACGTCATGAACGCACTTTCCGAGGGCATCTGAGGGACTGGCGAGATATCGTGAGACGAGACGGGAAGAGAAATAACTTATCGCTGGACGGTTTGGGTTACGTGATTTTAGCGGCTTATTTCTCGTAGTCTTGAGAAAGAGGAAACCGTCACACGCATTACGCATGTGATGATGTTTTAGGGGTTGGGTTAAGGGTTAATTGAACCGTCTTAGTTTGACAATGGTTTCGATATTTTTTATGGGACTAAATCTGCAGGTGGCGTCTACTAAATCCACAAGAACACACATCGGGCAAATTTGGGGTGGTTTCAATGGATTCGGTCATTTTTTATGTTTCATGACATGGTTAAACAAACCTTATTTTTGGTGTTTTAAGAAAAATGCTTAATGTTTGTTTTAAACAAAGTGGAGTATGGTTTAACCCAATTTATGCCAATCATCTTAATCTCAAGGTATGAATCACATCAACTTGGGTGGACCGAGTCGGCCAAAATTTTTTTTTTCCTTTTTTGGTACCCACCCTAGTGGGTGGACCCAGCGCTTTGGTAAGGAAAGTGGACCTTGAAAGAAATGAAGAGGCCCTCGGGTGAGAGAAAAAGACCTTAGGTGAGGTAGCTAGGACAAACCTCGGGCGAGAAAAGCGGTTTACCTAGATTCGAGTCTTGGGCAATCAGCTAAGAACCGACGTCTATTACCAATCGGGTAAGAGGCTGTTTTTGAGTCTGCTAAGACACAGCAACGAGCTAGTAAACATGGCTAAATAGAGTAAAATTAAGGTTTTTTAATTCGTTTTTGTTGCATTTACTTAGAGAGAGAGATTCCTCGTGTTTAATATTTTGATTGGTAGATAGGTTTTATGAGTAGATGAGAGAGAGAGAGAGAGAGAGAGAGAGAGAGAGAGGGGGAGAGAGAGAGAGAGGGAGAGCTTCCTCGTGTTTAATATTTTGATTGGTAGATGGGTTGACTGAGTAGATGAACCAATCAATGAATGAGTTTAAAGTGTAGATGAATCCTTAATTGAATGGGTACATGTGTGAACTACAATGCAGCAATAACGCATTGAGCATCAATGCAAACTGTTGATGTATGAATATACTAAAACCAACTTCAGTCTTCAGCAACCAATGTAATGATTGTATCTAAATATACTAAAACCAACTTCAGTGGGCAATGGTTAAATTGAGGGTTTCACACATAATGGTTCGATCTTCTTGTTTTTTAAAAAGAAAGAAAGAGAAGTAAAGGAAGTTGATCATGTGTTCAAGATGTAAGTAAATTCAATGGTGGTTCTCTCTCCTTTGAAAGTGTTTTTATAGGTTGCTTATTATAATTATAGTAGGTGTTATGGGTATATCAACAATTTGAATTTTCTGTAAGTGGACTCCACTCTACCTCAAGATGCCGCACTGAAGCTCATTAATATAGCGGCGCTGCATTGTAGTTCTTTTGTTTGTTTTAAATTAAGTTAATGAATGCTCTTTGAGAAAGACTTATGGTGGATCGGACGCTGTTCCCATTGCTAATTTCATACTAGATTGCATACTAGGACGGACCCAGGAAATTGATCTTGGGGGAAGGGGGAAATGCAAATTTTTTTAAATAATTTCTAGAATTTGTAGGTGGGTTTTTAAAAACTTTAACCTCTTTTCAGGTGCCAACACCCCCACATACAAGCCCCCAGTCCCTTGGGGTCCGGCCCTGATTGCATTGGATGGAGTTCCCATAGCTATTTTCACCCTGCATTGCATTGAATGAAGTTCCCTACGTACTTCATGGGTGGATGAAGTATGACTGTATGAATGCTTTTCTATGCATTACATTATTGAGCAGATGAATAGTTGGATAATGGATTGCGTGCAATTTTCACGGAATGGAGTATCGGATTGCATGGGCATACAAGAGTTCCTCTTAATGTTGTTTGCATGGAGCACGCAATTGGATGGTAGCTTCGGGAAAGAGTGGTTATAAAAGTTAACCATCATGATATCATTAAGCAAGGCCAACCAAAGATAACTTGTGGAGTCTACCTGTCAAAGATCTAAATACATATGGGTGGAAGGAATTCTTCTCCAAATTAAGAGAAAAATATCAACTAATTAGATTGCTACGCCTGTTTTTTGTTTAAAATTTCTTATATGAGTGCAGGAGGTGTCTCCCTGAAATTCCAAATGCCATGTCTAATTGAGAAGAATTTTTCAAAGTGATATTTCAAATGACAGTTCTGCCATGTAGATTTCTTACCTTTAGGAATTCTAATCTTAAGAATTCCAGACGAGTTCTAGGATGCTTGCAACCAAACAAGCCGCGGGGAGGGGGATTTGAATATGTACGGGTGGGGGGCCGGTCTTTTTTTAATATGTAGAGCTATAACAAAGGACGTACCATTAAGTGAACCGTAACAAGGAAGCTATTGTTAACTAAATGAGCACCGATCCTCTGAATCTCTGACTCAAAGAATTCAGGAGTGGAACTCTATAGTGATGCCCACCTATTAAAATTTTGAACCGCTCGAACAACCTCATTGTGCATGAGATTTTCCCAAATTTTACTTTCATAAGAGTTAGTTCCACCATATGATTGACTGTATTCAATTAATATGATCTAATTATTCATCGTATGATCAATCTTACAAGTTGAGAACATCAAATACACAATAAAAGCCTTCATTTTGAGCGGTTCGAATTTCCAATAGGTGGGCTTATTGTTGAGTTTCACTTGTTCAACTCTAATTTTGGGTGTCAAAGAGTCTGAGGATTCAGACTTTAAGGAAGCCATCAATAAAGGTGCCAACATCGAGAGGGGAAGCGTTATTACCCTAGTTGCAAATGATTCTCATTGTATTCAGAGTCCTCAAACGCTAATCCAACAAAGTTGACTTGATAACCATCTAAGACCATATTTGGTTACAACCTTTTCAGGATTTCTTGTCTTGGAGCATTTGGAGATTCCAAATGTTATCCCATGAAGTGGAGTTCTTGAATGCCGAGGGTTATTTAGCATTCTAGATACTGGATATTTGATATATAAATCTATATGGCAAAACTATCTTTTATAAGAATTCTAGTTAAGAGAATTCTCAATTAAACAAGTCATTCAGAATTCCTTTAAGATGCTATCAAGAACCCCAAAAAAAGGGAAATGTTATTAGAAATACTTTTAACCAAACATGTTCTAACTCAATTTTGAAAACCTTTATGCTTACTTGAGCAGGAAAAAAATTGATGACTTGGTGCATTCTTATTTTAGTAACATATTGTATATGAATACAATAGTAAAAAATAATTTGTTGCATTACTTTTAATAATTTGATGTATTACTACACTAAAGAAAATAAAGAAAATAGGATTGTGGCATAGACGTTTGTTTGGGGTGCTTTGAAACCTATGATGGTGGGTTCGAACGTCTTAAGTCAAGTTTGAGCCCTTGATTCCACCGAACGTGGGTCTAAGTCTACAAAACAAAGTAGGTCTAAATCCATGGCACGCCTGTTACGAATATGATGGGATTTGAATTATACGTTTGGTGCTGAAAGAAAATTTCACAAGGAGTTGTTCGCCTTCGATGTGCATGATAGGACAATAGGTTTTACATATGTAAGATTTGTACATATAAATGCTATATATATATATATATATATATATATATGCAAGTGTTTCACATGTGTAGCACATTACTATATTTGTCAAAGCCGTCATTTTCGAATGAGTATATCCAACAATTTTCGCTTTATTTAAACTTCTTGGGCTTTTTTCATAAATCTCTCAAAGCCCATGAAGAATGAGAATATGAAAATTTTTGTTGACCACTTTGGATCATTAATTGGGAACTAACAACAGTATACAAAAATTAAATTTATAGGTTGAGACTTTTTCACAAATTACTCGAAATTTATAAAGAATTAATATAATTACGTACCTTCAAGGTCCTAAAGTTCATTAGTCCAATAAGCAAATTGAATAACCTAAATTATAAATATAGAGCCCATTGGAATGAAAAAAAAAGTTAGCTGATGGGGCCCACAAGGGGAAAAATACCATGTAAAATAGTATACTAGTACCGTTTTGCAAGATCGGGGGTGCGAAACACTTTAGCACATGTGCACATGTGAGAATTTGAATATGTAAATTGCCTCATCTTTCTATTTTCACACATCATTTATACACCACATTAGTAAATGTGTAAAAAAATATCAAAATGCATAATCAAATATAAGGATGCATAACCATTATACATGTAAATTATTTGTATATGACCCCTAACAACCGACAAGTGCTAATATCATTTTGGAATCTTCTCTCTTTTACCTTTTTTTAGTCCAAATTCGAAATATATTCTTTCCACCGTAACAAATTCTATTTCCCTTATCCTCTCAATTTCTCCAAATGGGCTCAAGGAAAACCAAAATATTGTCATTCTTCAATCTTCACATCTACCTACTCCAAAAGAAACTTCCAATTATTCTCCCTTTTTTCTTCCCCTATGACAAAATGTGAAAATGTTTACTCCACCCCCAACAAATTCTACTCTCATCAATCAGGCTAAATGGGTTGAAAATCCCATCCAAGATGGAAGGCTAGGATCTTGTGTCTTGACATCTTATCAACCTATAACTTCTCGTATTCGATATATCGCCCACCACTCGACAAATGTTATGGCTTCCTCCTCGCGAGACGAAACGGGAAATAGAAGAGAAACTCCCGATAAAGAATCCGATATTAAGTTGCTCCAAACCATCAAACATCAAACTTCTTTAGAAAAATATGTTAGATTGGTTACTCCCTTCCTAATAACCACATGTGGTTCAGTGCTATTGGCCCATCTGGATTCATATCCTCTCAGAAATCTACAGCACAAGCCTGAGTCTGGATCCCCTCTGTGTCCACCTCTGGATTCCCATGAGTGGAAGGAATGAACTCAATGTGGATCCCATTTATTAAATATATGAACCGCTCAAATTTTAAGTATCTTATTCGTGTTATCTTATTTTTAAATTTTATCCCCGTATCAATATATCCTACCGTAAAATTAAGCATATGATTCATAGGTATTAATAATAAATATAAGATTGCTTTACTTAAGTTTGTAATTATACGACAAATCTTTTAGTGGGGCCTACTCATATTATGGTAAAATTTGAAGACAACTCATATAGAGAGATGACATTTATTTTAAAGTGGCTTAAACTTTTACTTAGATATTGATTTGATTTTATTATGCAGTGCATGGATGAGTAAAGATGAGGTAGATGTTAGCATGTAAAATATGCTGTAGTTTTCTATGGCAGCATTTGGAGCATTGTGGCCAACACCAAATTAAGATGCACTTATTATTATTATTATTATTATTTTGCTATAAGAGGGTTTGCAACCCTTTGAGCTGGACTAATCCCTCCAGGTCTGGAGGGAAGCCGGGTAAATTCCTCTATAAACCCAATATAATAGTGCAGTTTTGAATCTAAAATCTCTTAGTGCAACCCGTGATCAGCGAATTGAGCTATCCCTTGTAATTTAAAAAATGAGCTACCCCTCGTGCAATAATAGATTAGTCATCATCAACAAAAATCACACACAGCTAATCTAACCATAGATAGCTTTATTATCTAAGGGACCTGAACTTTGACAGAGGCCTGATTCTCAAAATCTCTTCTGCATCAACTGGGCCCACAAAATATGAAACGTGCCCCTCTCAAAATAAAGTTACAACAGAGAGGTCCCTGCAGGCGAGGCAGTAGAGAGGATGCAGTCCCATTCATTGATTAGCTTCCACAAGACCCATATCCAGTTGGGTGTGTACAAAGCCGAATAAAGCTTGTTTGTTCTCTGCCCTCCTCAGTCTCATTTCATAACTCCCAACTCCTAACTCCCATATACGCGTATATTGAGGTTAAAGGGCAGAGGCCATGTGACCCATGTTATATGCATGTGCATGCATGTATGTAGGCATGCATGGGGTTCCTTGAAACAAAGCAGGGAATATAAGCATGGGAGGAACAGCTTGAAGAATCTGAACTGTGTATTGGGTCCTGTTGATTTGAAGGTTAGAAAGAGAGGAAGGGTGTGAGTGAGGCATGAGGAAGGAGGAGTTGGACTTGGCTGTGAAGAAGAAGACACAAGATTTGTGGGGTTTTAATGGTGATTCAGTTAAGGTTTCTAAATCCAGTTTTTCATCTCTCTTGACTTCCAAACATAGAGATTTTCTCCTCTCACCAGAAGGAAACCAGGTTCTCTCTCTCTCTCTCTCTCTCTCTCTCTCTCTCTCTCTCTCTCTACCCATATCCATATATGTATGTATATGTTTATTTATGTGTCTATGTAGGCATGCATGTATATGGTTTTTATTGGAATGGAGGGAAGCATCTAGCATGCGCCGGGGGGTCTACAATGCGCCGGCTGAGGCTCACGTTAGAGCCACATGAATCAAACTGGCCTGGAAGGCCTGGAATAGAGTTAGGAATAGTCCTATTTTCTGAACCGTCTGATTGATGGTCACCAGTTGAAGGGTTAGGATTCTCCCATCTATAGATCTGTATTTAATTATTAAATTTTTTTTTTGCGTGGCCCATGTATGACTATAGGTGATGATGTCTAAAAGTTTGAAAATAGATGTGGCTGATTCTCCACTTCCAATGTTTTCATTAGAAACATGAAGAAAAAACACTCAGTTCTAGTAAAGCCCCATGGATTACCATTGCTTAAGTTTGACAGTATGCTAGAAATACTATGGTATAACTCTAGTGAGTTAAGAGAAAAAACTGATTGCTTGGTATTTGGTCTAAGTTTTTCCCCTATTGGTCAACCACTAAATTCACTACAAACTTGTTTAAGCTAAATTTAATCAACGTAATGCATAAAGAAAGTCTGTTGGTCAAGGTGGTTGACCAGTACTGTGAAGAGAGTATGAGTGCTCCTATTAAAAACTAAAAATATAAGGTGCCCATTCCTAAGTATTAGAGAAAGTAGGTGGGCGCATGTAAGTTTCCCTATTTATAAACTTACATTTGTGCTTTGTTAAGCTGATCTATGTTGACAAGTTAGTATGATGACACTTTTACAAATTAATATTTAAGTAATTTTTCAGACATAAGATATGCACCTTTGATTTTTTTTTTTTGGCTATGGGAGGGTTACCTACCCTTTTGGGGGTGGACTTATCCCTCCAGTCTAGAGGAAAGCCGGGTAAACTCCCTTGTAGCACCAGTGCAAACTGCGGTCCTAGGCCTACTAAGCTATCCCTTGGGGGGTTGTAGATTGTATGTATCAATGAACCTTCTTGTTTCAGCACAATAATTGATGTAGTGGGTTTTTCATTGTCCCTAATATTGTTGGATGAAAACCATCTATTTGGAGAATTTTATTAGTTATATAATTTATGAATGAGCCTGGTGGTGGAGCGAGGCCGTCCAAGACTGTTAGGAAAACTATCCTGGCAAAAAACACGCACAATTAATAATCACAAGCACACAAACAAGAGGATTTACGTGGTTCAGCAATTGCCTACGTCCACGAGGCTATGAGCGTTATGCTCGATTTCACTATGCAGGAAAATGGGGCAACTCGTTACAAGGAATCTGTTCCTCTAACACTTATTCTACTTTTTCCCCCCAATAGTTCTCAATCTTTTCTCTCACAGCACCTCCTTTTACAATGCTCTCTTATTTTCCCTTGCTTGCTTTGGTTCTAATGTTCTGTCTTACAATGAACAACCCTAGAGAGTATATGTAAAGAACTAACCCTAGTTTACTTTGGGCCCCAAGAAAGCTACTCATCAAGGCCCAATGAACCTTTTGCGCCAAATCCAACAATATCCACCTTGGCGAAAAAATGTCCGACCTTTTGAGGAATTGTTGTGTTGTGTTTATGACACATGTACTACGTGGGAAAGACCTCCCACCATATCTGCACCTCACCGAGGATGAGGTGCACGTCCAATCTCTAACAAGAGGAGAGATTGAGCAAGTTCAGGCAATGCATGAACTTCTCCACAGTGACTGGCTTGGTTAGAATATCAGCTGCATTCTCATTTGTGTGAATCTTCTCAACGGAGATCTCACCTGTAGCAACCCAATCTTGAATCTTGTGATACATAACAGCAATATGCTTTGTTATAGCATGATATATCTGATTTTTCGTTAAACATATGGCGCTTTGACGGTCACAATGTATCAAGATTGATTCTTACTTAATCCCGATTTCATTCACCAAACCTCTCAACCAGATTGCTTCCTTAGAAGCCTCTGTAAGTGTCATGTATTCTGCCTCTGTAGTGGATAATGCTGTTGTAGACTGAAGCACCGACCTCCAACTTATGGTCCGCTTGCTAGTATGTAAACATAGCCTGTGGTGGATCTTCTTTTGTCCAGATCCCCTGCAAAATCAGAATCTACATACCCCACTACACTTTCTGATTCATGTTTTCTTTCGAACAATATTCCCAAGTCTTTGGTGCCTTTCAAGTATCTCAGAATCCACTTTACTGCATTCCAATGCTCTTTCCCTGGATTCGCCATGTACTTACTCACCACACCAACTGCTTGAGCAATATCTGGTCTTGTGCAAACCATGGCATACATCAAACATCCCACCGCACTAGCATACGGTATCTTGGACATTTCTCCAATTTTATCGTCCGTACTTGGACATTGACTGGCACTTGAAGCTAAATTGACCTGCAAGTGGAGTTGACACGAGCTTGGCATTCTGTATGTTAAACTTCTCAAGTACTTTTGAGATGTATTTCTTCTGTGATAACCATAGCTTTCCAACCTTTCTATCACTCCTTATTTCCATACCCAACATTTTTGTGGCTGCCCAAGGTCTTTCATGTCAAACTCCTTTCTCAACTGAGATTTCAGTTCTTCTATTTTCGACATGTTCATACATGCAATAAGCATATCATCCACATAAAGTAGTAACATAATAAATGAATTATCATCATGCATTTTGAAATAAACACAATGATCATACTCACATTGATAGTAGCCAATCTGTAACATGTAGGAGTCAAAGCGCTTGTACCATTGCCTTGGTGATTGTTTTAGCCCATACAATGATCTCTTCAATTTGCAGACATAGTCTTCTTTTCCAGCTTCTCTAAATTCTTCAAGTTGCTCCATGTAAATTGTTTCCTCCAAGTCACCATGAAGGAAAGCTGTCTTTACATTTAACTGTTCAAGCTCCATGTTGAACTATGCTATCAATGCCAACAACACCCTGATAGATGTGTGCTTCACAATTGGGGAAAAGATCTCATCATAGTCAACCCCTTCTTTCTGTGAATACCCCTTTGCTACTAGACGTGCCTTGAACCTTGGTATCTCGTTTTCATTTTGGGCTTCCTTTTTTTGAAACACCCATTTGCAGCCAACTGATTTCCTGTCTTTGGGTTTTGGAACTAGCTCCCAGACGGAGTTCTTTTTAAGAGATTCCAACTCATCCATCATAGCACCCATCCAACCTTCCCTTTCATTGCTTTCCATAGCTTCTTGGAGTGTGGTTGGATCACCATTGCTAGTGATAAGAGCAAAATGGACTTCATCCTCATCCCATCCAAACCTTTGAGGTGGTTTGATGTTTCTTTTTGCTCTTCCTTATGCTAGACTTGTGGGTTCCTGTTGAGTCTCAACTTCTTCCTCTCCACCAGATGTACTAGCCCTTGTACTTTGCATTGGTTCCTTGCCCTTATTGTCTGTAAGAGGAATTATTTCAACAACTGCCTTTTCAACACTGTGCTCTTTGGCTTCTTCATTTTCTTGTTCTCTGTTCAGCATAGACTTCTCATCAAACACTACATCTCTGCTGATGATCTTTTTCTTGTTTACTGGATCCCATAGCTTGTACCCTCACTCCCTTCTCGTATCTGAGGAATATGCATTTGAGTGACTTGGAATCTAGCTTAGATCTTTCATCACCGGGAATGTGTATGTATGGTGGACATCCAAATATCTTGAGTGTGGAATAATCAACTTCTTTACCTGTCCACACTTCTTCTGCAACTTTACCATCCAAAGTTGTTGATGGTGACCGATTAACCACATAGCATGCGTGATTAACCGCTTCTGCCCAAAAGCTTTTACTCAACCCGGCATGAAGTCTCATGCTCCTTGCTCTTTCCAAAAGAGTCCTGTTCATTTTTTCCGAAACTCCGTTTTGCTGAGGAGTCTTTCGAACTGTAAAGTGTCTTGTGGTGCCTTCATCCTTGCAGAATTGGAGAAACATGTGATCTTTGTATTCTCCCCCATTATCTGATCTCAGATACTTGACTTTTCTACTTGTTTGGTTTTCAACTTCTGCCTTCCACTCTTTGAACTTGTCGAAGACCTTATACTTGTGTTTTATGAAGTAAACCCAAACTTTCCTTGAAAAGTCATCAATAAAAGTCACAAGGTATTCAGCTCCACCTTTTGACTTAACCGGGGATGGTCCCCACACATCTGAGTGAATGTAGTCAAGAATGCCTTTACTTCTACGATCATTTCCTGCAATTTTAAAAGACACTTTCGTCTGCTTGCCATAAACACAGAATTTGCAAAAATCCAGCTTGCATGTTTTCACACCTTTCAACAACTGTCTTTTATGAAGTTCCAACATGCCCTTCTCACTCATATGCCCTAACCGCATATGTCATAATTGAGACTCATCAATGCTGTTTTTGTCTTCTGTGGAAACTGCCGCTCCACCTACAACTGTGTTTCCTATCAACTTGTAAAGGTTGTTTCCCAATCTGGTACCTTTCATTAATACCAGAACTCCTTTACTCACTTTAAGCAAACTATCCTTTGCACTAAATGAACATCATTTGGATTCTAGTGTGCCTAAGGATATCAAATTTTTCTTGAGTGTAGGCACATGTCTCACACCACCCAAGGTTCTAACAACTCCATCCGCCATTCTGATTTTTATGGTTCCTATTCCAATGGTTTTACATGCAGCATCATTTCTCATTAGAACACTACCTCCATCACACGACTCATAAGTATCAAACCATTCACGCTTAGGGCACATATGATATGTACAACCGGAATCTAAAATCCATTATCAGTAAGATGGTTACCTTGCGAAACTGATAGGAGTTCCACTTCCTTCTCTGAAGCAACACTAGCTGAGTCATTGCTTTCTGATTTGTCCCCAGCTTTATTCTTCCCATCTTTCCTTGCCTTGTAATGCCGGTAGTCTTTCTTCTAGTGCCCTTTCTTCCCACAATGAAAGCATTCTGAATCTTTCTTGCTCTTGGACTTTGATCTGGAGTTGTTTCTTCTTGACTTATCCCTGTCCTTGGATCTGCCATGGTTATGCGAGCCTTCCTTTATTAGGAGTCCCTCTGCATGTGAATCACCTTTGCTAGGCTTTCTTCTGGCAGCATTGGAGATGATATCTTGAGTAATCTCCTCAAAATTGAGTGTCTCCTTTCCATATAACAAGGTAGTCACAAAATGGTCATATGAGTCAGAGAGAGAATTTAATAATAGCAGGGACCTGTCTTCATCATCGAATTTCACATCAAACCTCAACAAGTCACTGATCATCCTGTTGAAAGTGTTCATGTGCTCCATCAGATCACTTCCTTCCTCAACCCATACAACTGTTTCTTCAGATGTAGCTTGTTGGTCAGATTCTTCCCCATGTAAAGCTGCTCGAGCTTTTCCCATAGGTCTTTTACAAATATCTCTTCCATGACGTTGAACATGACTTCGTCAGAGAGATACTGCTCAATAGAGCTCATTGCTCTTTCATCAATATCTGCCCACTCATCAGCATCTATCTTCTCAGGCTTCTTTTCTTTGCCAAGCAATGCTACTTTGATTCCTTGTTGAATCAAGATATTTTTCATTCTTCTTTGCCACAAACCAAAATTAATTTTTCCATCAAATTTTTGAATTTCAAATTTGATACCTGCTGTGGTAGCCTTGGATGCCATTGTGCCTGAAATCTGCCCCTTTTTCAGCACCTCAAACAGTTAATCTGCTCTGTTAACTTTGTAGATCTCATCGACGTGAGTCCGTAGGAAGAAACGGAGTGCAATTCGGAATCCGGATGGCCCCAGAAACTGAGATTGAATTCTGACTGTCAATCTGGTCAACTCTGCTGGTTTGACCGTGCTGCTGACGTCAGCTCTAACTGTAGCTGCTGAACTGACGGGCTTTTCTGCACGGACCGGGTCAGGTCGAACCTAACCTGAACCTGGACATGGCCTGGTTTCTGCTGCGCTGGGCTTCCTACGGACAGGCTGGGTCGGGTCTGACCTGACTTGGGCCCAGAACCAAACCCATAATGGATTCTTCTTCCTCCTTCCTTCGATTTGGTTCTGTAACATAACCAAGTTCTGCAACCAACGCCGAGACGGACTGGGAATGACTGCGGTTGGGCCGACCAGTTTCCGGCGACGATGTACGGCTGGGGTCCAGCGACTTGCGGCGTGGCCTGGTGATCTCTAGTGTAGCAACAATGGTAGCGGCGATCCTCTTTGTTGGTTCCGGTGAAACAAGAAAATATGGGACGATCTGTGCGATCCTTCTTCTCCTCTGTTTTGCAACTTGTTTTGAAACTATGCAAACTTCGAGGACGAAAGGTTTCCGTTTTCTGTAATTTCCAATCCGCGTGGCTCATCTTTGGAGATCGTTCGATCACTGTCTCTTCCAATTTTCTTTCTGCCTTAATCTGCGTGCAATCCTGATCCAAGGAAAAAACCTAACTTCGCTCTGATACCAATTGTTAGGAAAACTATCCGGGCAAAAAACACGCACAATCAATAATCACAAGCACACAAACAAGAGGATTTACGTGGTTCGGCAATTGCCTACGTCCACAGGGCTATGAGCGTTATACTCGATTTCACTATGCAGGAAACTAGGGAAACTCGTTACAAGGAATCTGTTCCTCTAACATTTAGCCTACTCTCTCCCCCAATAGTTCTCAATCTTTTCTCTCACACAAGACAAGATAAGAGTTAAAAGAGAGTACTTTAAAACTTGGCAAAATGATCGAAATGTAGCGAACTTGGAGAGGTATAAAGAAGCAAAAAGAAAAACCAAAAAGGCAGTTAGTGAGGCCAAGGCAAATGCATTTAAGGAGCTATATAGGCGACTTGACACTAAGGAAGGCGAAAAAGAGATATTCAAGCTTGCTAAAGTCAGAGATAGGCGGACCAAGGACTTAAACCAAGTTAAATGCATTAAGGATGATGATGGAAAGGTATTAATAAAGGAAGAGGAGATAAAGGAGCGTTGGAAAAGCTACTTCTACAAGTTATTTAACGAAAGCAGTAGTAGTGACATACAATTGGGGCAGCTTACCGTTTCTAGGGAAGAATCGAATCATATGTTCTATAGGAGAATCAGTAGGGAAGAAGTTATAGAAGTATTGAAAATGATGAAAAATGGGAAAGCGGTTGGGCCAGATGGAATCCCTATTGAGGTCTGGAGATGCTTGGGGGGAGAATGGCATAAGTTGGTTAACAAAGCTTTTTAATATAGTGCTAAAAAGCAAGAAGATGCCTGATGCATGGAGGAAAAGTATTCTTCTACTCATGTACAAGAACGAAGGAGATATTCAAAACTATGCGAACTACCGCGGGATTAAATTGATGAGCCATACGATGAAATTATGGGAGAGTTATTGAGAGAATACTAAGAAGAACAACAAATGTTTCAGAGAATCAATTTGGTTTCATGTCTGGGAGATCAACCATGGAGGCTATCTTTCTCCTGAGGTGGTTAATGGAACAGTATTGAGAAGGTCAGAGAGATTTACATATGGTGTTCATTGACTTGGAGAAGGTCTATGACCGGGTTCCTAGGGAGATTCTATGGGGAGTACTGGAAAAGAAAAGAGTGTGTCGCATATATTGAGGCGATAAAGGATATGTATGATAGAGTCGTGACATCTATAAGGACGAATGGCGGAGAGACTAAGGAGTTTCCTATCACGATTGGTCTATACCAAGGCTCAGCGTTAAGCCCGTACTTGTTTGCCCTAGTTATCAATGGGATTACAAAACATATTCAGGATGAGGTGCTGTGTTGTATGCTATTTGCAGATGACATTGTTTTAGTGGATGAGACGAGAGAAGGAGTGAATGCTAAGCTAGAAGTGTGGCGGGAAACGTTAGAGACAAAATGGTTTAGGCTAAGTCGATGCAAGACGGAATATATGGAATGCAAGTTTAGTCATAGTAGGACACTTGGTAACATAGAAGTAAGTTTGGGCACACAAAAGATTGTAGAGAAAGAAAACTTTAGGTACCTTAGATAAATGGTGCAACAAGATGGAGGGATTGATACTAATGTAAGTCACGGGATTCAGACCGGGTGGACCAAATGGAGGAGTGCTTCGGGGGTCTTGTGTGATCGGAAAGTCCCCCTCAAGGTTAAAAGAAAGTATTATAAGGTGGCGGTAAGACCAGCGTTGTTATATGGATCAGAGTGTTGGGCAGTAAAGCATAATCATGTTAAGAAGATGGAAGTTGCAAAGATGAGAATGTTAAGATGGATGTGCAGGATCACAAGGAGAGACTGGATTAGGAATAAGGAGATTAGGGGCAAAGTAGGAATAGCACCAATTGAAGATAAAATGAGAGAAAATCGACTAAGATGGTTCGGCCATGTTAGAAGGCGTCCAATGGAGGCACCCATTAAAAGGTGTGAAAGCATGGAAATTGCCAGGAGTAGGAGAGGGAGACCCAAGAGAAGTTGGAAAGAAACTATTAAACATGACATTGCTTATATGGATCTAACGGAGGACGTGGCCCTAAACAGATTTGATTGGCGTCGTCAAATCCATATAGTCGACCCCACCTAGTGGGAAAAGGCTTGGTTTGGTTTGGTTTATAGACGAATTAAACCCATATGTTTCTGATGGCTATATTTGTATCCATGTTCTTCAAAGTGGAGAGTTGTTTCCTCAATCTCTGCATCTTAGCACATCAAACAAAATCACCAAAATCAGTGCTCTAATTTTTATACATAGATTGGTCTTATAAAAAATTTGAAAAATAAAATAAAAAAATCCTTCAATATATAGATATGAAAAGATCACTAAGAAAAAAAGGCAGCATAGATGAGAAAAGATTAAAAGTGAGAGAAACCTGAAACCTTGCTCCACCATTTCTACAAAGAAAATCCTAAGATCACGTAAGTCTTGGCCTATTATAAAGAAGTCAAAGAATTGATAAATCAAAAGAGCCCCTAAATTCTTGAGGTGACTCTCAAACAAGTGGTTGACATTAACTTTCTACAATATCTGAAAAATAGGTGAATGCCATTAACACTTTATCCATCTTCTCAGACCATATTCATCTTCCCCAGCTCATCGATTTGGTGCTTGGGCTTCCATCAAGCTTAACTACTACATTTCTATATGCATTTCAAGCCATATTCAATCATCTTTGTTTTCATTTTCTCAATGAGCTTGGTGCCGGAGACAAGATTCAACCAATGATTATATCTTTCCATCTCATTCATTTTCCCCCTTTCATAGATGATGAGAGGGTAAAATGGAGGTAGTTTTATGTTATGGGTGGATTTGATGAGAGTTTTCAGGGTCAATTCGAGTTAAAGAAAGTGAACCTTAGATTTCAATTTTCTTGAATCTTGGTAGCACTTGGTGATTAGGGCAAAGGTGGGGGCAGATTTTGACTGGAGATGAATGAAAGTGGAGTACACCTTTTGGGATTATTTCTAAAAAAAAAAAAAAAAAAAAAAAAACGATGGTTAAATCACCCCCCCACCCCACCCCCACCCCCCCCCCCCCCCTCCCTCCCTCCCTCCCCCCCCCTCCCTCCTCTCTCAATGCATGAAAGTGGAGTACACCTTTTGGGATTATTTTTCAAAAAAAAAAAAGATTGTTAAATCCCACACCCCCCACTCAAAAAAGAAAAAAAAAAAAAAAAAAAGAAAGAAAGAAAAGAAAAAGAAGGGTAAATTAGCGGGAGATCCTTGAGTATTGTGTTTTAAAGTCTCTAGTACACAGTATTATTGTTTAAGGCCAAAAGTCCCTTGCTCATGGCATTAATTTAGGTGGTGGTCATTTAGCTGTCCACATCGGACTTTTTCATGACTAATTTTCCCTTTCAACTGTTTAGGCATAAAATCTAAAATCTCAAATCTTCTATTCTCCCTCAATTTTAGGGCAAGGCCCTCCCTCATTCTCTATTTGCAGAAGATCGGAGTGCAGAGAGGGTTTAGGCTCTTGGAGTACGTGTGCTCATCGTCAGAGAAACAAGACTCAAGAGATCCAGAAAGGCCCCGGGTTGTTTCGAGCGCTATTACAGAAGACAAATCCGTATAGGGGATCTGGGATTGCCGTCTCCATCGTTGGAGGTTCTTGGTTTCTCCGAACTAAATTCATGCCGGTCGCTGCAGCCGTAGCCAGTGTTACTCCATCATCAACAAAGAGGAAAACAGCAGACTATCGTCTCTTGGTTACTGCTGCAGAATCAGAACAGCGGTGGTCTGGGGCTCTACTACCATGCACGGTCTCTGACGAGGAAGACGCATATTTGAGTTTGCGGAAAAGACGACCGGAAGTTGCAGAGAAAATCGGAGTCGGGGCAGAGGCAATGAAGATTTCTGATTTCATTCACCACCGTCGAAGAAAGAGGGAAGTCTCTGCGTGGAGATGACCGCTTATTTGAGTTTTAATGAAATTTATCTAAGTTTTTATGAAATTTATCTGAGTTTTTGCGAAATTTATCTGAGTTTTTAAAAAAAATTATTTGAGTTTTTTGGCAAATTTTGAATTTACCGAAAAATCAAAATTTGAATTTTTTAAATTCAAATCTTCCAAGAGGATTCAAACTCTGTTTAGTAAAAAGGCAAATTTTTGGAAAATTTATTTGAGTTTTTTGGCAAATTTTGATTTCACCAAAAAATCAAATTTTGAATTATTAAATTTCAAATCTTCCGAGAGGATCCGAATTCAAAATTTTGAATTTTTGAAATCTATTTGTGTTTATGAATTTTATTTGTCTTTTGAAATGGTAGTTGACCATTATTAATGGCATATCCCACTAATCATGAGATATGATTTATCTTTAAATAAATAAGAACTTTTAAAGAAAGGGTAACTTGGACATTTTAGGTCTTCAAATTTGGAAAAAGGATCTACTGGACTATGAAAAAATATTGTGGATCTAAGACCGGAAAGTGAAATGTTCAGGGATCTATCGTCGAATGCCCCCCCCCCCCCCCCCCCCCCCAAAAAAAAAAACCCTACTTTGAACGGTTTTTCAATTATTCATGAGAAATAAGGGCGGAAGAATTGGTTCAGGGTTGGAAATCGATGGTGATAGGCTGGACAATGCTAAGGGGGGCCATTTTATGTGGAATGGATCGTTGGATCGGGCACATTTGGGGTGGAATTAGTGAAAAATGAAACCTGATTCTTTCTTACTTCAGTTTGGAGATTCATAGGGAGAGGAGATATTTGAATCATTTCACCCTATCTAAAAAAACCTATGGACCTTCTTCATATTATCAATTCAACCTTGTTTAATATTAGGCCAGAACTTAGGGACTAGTTTGAATATTTTCCTTTTGTCAAGGAATGCCTCATAGGAAGTTTCAAGTTGTCTTTTTGAGTTTAAACCGGGGCACTTTTGTGCAGGCCCTTTTTCAGCGGAAACTGAGAGGTAAGACCTCTTTATATTACATGCGGTCCCTTTTTGTTGTTTGGTGCAAACAGATTCTCTGTAGGGAGTTCCAATTTTGTGGGAACTTTTTTGCATGGGATAAGAAACATGAGTTTGACCTCCCATCATCTGAAAGGCATTTCCATGGTGTCACACAACGAAGCTCTAAAAGGGTAAAAAGAAAAGTAAAGAGAGAAAGGAATGTTGTATGTCTTGCGTTCAAGGAAGATGGAAGCAGAAGTTGCTGCTAGGGAATCCTTGTATTTCTCCCTGTTCTCAGTGGAGAAAATGAGAGCAAACACCCTTGATTGGATAAGGAATTTATTGACTAATTTTGACTTTTTGAGGACAATTTTGTAAAATTTAATAGAAGACCCCATTGAGAGACTCTTTACAGTTGTCTCATCGTTTCTTAATGACTCCTCCAATTGTGATTAACTTTATTTCAGGTCAGACAACCCATTTTTCTAATATATAGTAATGCTACAAATAGTTTGTTATCTTCTATGAATAAATGCTTGACAATGCTAACTGTCCATCTAGTCGGTCAGACCAGGAAAGGATGATCATGTGAAAAATATCATGTGGTTTGACACTTACACTGCCCCTAGATCAGTTAAATAGGATGATTAGAAGCTGTATTAAATGACCTGCAAGGACAGTTTGGTTGCTGACAAGCTGCAACCAGTGGGATCATATGCCCCCATTTAGTACTAAACGAGCAGCCTGAATTACAAATGAGAAAGTACAGTGTAAGGAGATGGTGAAATTGTCATACTAGATGATGATATATACCAGCACATGGTTGTTATAGGTCATGACTGTTGGTGTTGTACATTGAAGAATAAGAAAAAGAAAAGAAAAGATAAACCCTATAGAAGCATAAGAAGAAAAAGAAAAAAGATAAACCCCAAATTCTTAAAAGGAATGCAAATTCTAACAAATAAATAAAAGAAGTTCAAAATTTTAAAAAATGGAACAAAAACTTAGCAGAACTAGATCCATGACTTCACCGCATGAAAGGAAAACATGATGTGACACCTTGAAAGGAGAACATATAGATCTTGGATATTAGATGACAATACACTGAAAGAATAAATATACTGTCAATTTTGTTTGTTCAATTCATACCTTTGATAATCTTATCTTGAATGTGGCAGCAAATTTTCTCTGTTTTAACTGATTGTCATCAGGTGAAAGTATCTGATTTAGAAGGCAAGGTAGTAGGATTGTACTTCGCAGCTAACTGGTACCCACCCTGTGGGCAATTCACGCCCATTCTCACTGGCATCTACAACCAATTGAGAGAATCTGGAGCCCAATTTGAGGTTGTTTTTGTGTCATCTGATGAGGACTCCAATGCCTTCAATGAGTACCGTGCAACCATGCCCTGGCTCTCCATTCCATTCGCTGACCTGGAGTCGAAGAAGGCCTTGACTCGACAATTTGAGATTGAAGGGATACCATCACTAGTTGTCCTTCAACCTGGCAATGATGATGGCATGGCACAGTGTGACGGGGTCGAGCTCATTTATAGATTTGGGGTTGAGGCATTTCCTTTTAGTACACAGAGGTTGGAGGAATTGGAGAATGAAGAGAGGGAGAAGCATGAGAGACAGACAATAGGCAACTTACTAAAGAAACAAGATAGAGATTACCTCTTGTCTCACTCATCACCCCAACAGGTCAGATTTTGCTAATTATTTAAGACTCATATTGTTATTATTATTCACGTTCATGAGCTCAATTCACTCATGCATAATGACTAGATACCTTCTATTGAAATTAGGATGCAACTTCACCAAGGCTAATACCAAACCTACATGACCTTATCTTGACCAATGTGAAATTTGAATCAGGCTTGTTTGGATTTGGGATTTTGCAACCCGTGTAGAATTTGGTTAGGTTGTGGGTTTGGGATTTCAGGTGCCTGATTTCAACTTCAGTGCTGGACTTATATAACCATATATACACAATATAATATTGTAGCATATCCTCAACCGGAAATATTCATTTGCGCGCACTGCACATCCGAACTGTTCCAAAGGGGGGACCCACCTCTAAATTTCATATATTACGTGTGATGTGCAGTCCAGATCGGCCGGAGTGTAGAGCGCGGGTGAATGTTTTCTGTCCTCCACATTTTGTGCAAATTATATAGATTTTCTGAACCTTACATTCTTTAAAAAAAAATAAAAAATAGAAGCTTTTATACCAACCCATCATGACTCAACCCAAGTTACACTTAGAAAGTGAATCCAGATTTTGGGTGGGTATGTTTGGGTTTTCATCTGGGTGACTTTCATGTTTGGGTTTATGCACATGCAATTCAGGTCAGACTTCCATAGGGTCAATACTTGATCCACCCCACCCAAGTTGCACCCCTAATTGACATAGGGGCATGGTGCTATACCAGTCTCAATATGCATGCATATATTAGGGATCACTGTAGTTGCAGGAGAAATCATCCATTTTCCATGTGAGATCACCACCTCAATTTTTCAGTCCAGTTGATTGTTTGGTTGTTTCCTTGCTTGGAAATGTGTGAGCGGTCAGTTCTATGGTATTTTGTTTGTACTCAATGGGAACCACAGTAATGACAGGTAAAGAAACCCAAAGAGTGCCTTCTTTGTTGTTAATAGTTGATGTTTAAAAATATAGCTCAGTAGCTCTTACTTTTTCAGGTCAATCGAAAAATCTTATTTAAATACTTTTCTGTGGCACTGGAATTTATGGATTTTTCTTTCGACTCCATAGACAGTTATCTTTCAAATGGATTTTTTGGTTTCACCTGATTTGGGGTTATAAAAAAATATTAAAATATGGAAAGTGGACCTGGGTCAAGGCCCAAATCCTGCTGCACAGAAATTCCAGCACATTTACTAAGTTTTGTGCACATTAATTCGAGTAATTCCAATCATCAGAAAGTTCTGCAAAATTTTCTGGAATATCCCGTCTATCTAGTTTCTCCAGTAAAACTCAGCCTAATCAGAGTTGTAGAAAAATTGTGAATTTTTGGCCAGTGAACAGGACTCGAAACCCAAACTTCTGGACCACTTTACCTACCTTCATATTCTTTGTTTGTTTGTCCCTTCTTTCTTCATTATAAACAAATATTAAAATTTGGAAAGGGGCCCAAATCCTGCCCTATAGGAATTCCAGAATGTTTACTTAGTTGTTTTGTGTGCATTAATTTGAGGAATTCCAGGCACAAATTTTTTTTCTTTCTCTTTTTTTTTTTGGAATATCCCCCATGTATCTAGTAACTCCAGTAAAACTTTCAGCCCAATCAGAGTTGTAGAAAAATTTCAGACAAAGAAGATGACTAGGAACTGAAATTGTAGATCACTTTACCTGCCTTCATGTTCTTTTGTTTGTTTTTCCTTTCTTTATTATACTGGAATCCAACCCTTTCTTTCACCTTACATCATCTTTTTGATTAATGACCCTAGGGCCTTTATACAAGTAATTTTTTTGTATAGTGAAGTGAAGAGAATGGTCAAATCAAGAGAGAATAAAATAAGAGGGGTTAAAATAAAAAATCCTAATTCACAAAAGCGCTTCTTTAAAAAAAGTAAAAAAGCTACTCTCTCGTGAACTAACCAACAAAAAGCCCTCTTCTTTTTACCAAAAAAGTCGAAAAGTTGTTCTTTCATGGAACTAAATGACAAAAGGCTATAACTTGGGGAAGATGTGCTTTTTGGTCATTTAGCACTTCTTTATTTGACCTACTCTTCTTTTATTATCTTTTGATTTGACCCTTCACTTTAGAAAACTCTACGAGTAAATTACCTAAACAACACTTAAATGACCAGATGATGAGACTACCATGCATTGTCGATGGTGTTATGGCAAGTAGTAACCCATAATATCCCACATTGGAGGCGATCATTTGGAGTCATGATTGTTTTCCATGACTAGCGATCACACCTTTTGTTGTTTCCAAGGGTTAGTTGGAGATCCTTGGATTCGATTAATAGCTTAACGTATCACTTTATGCATTGGTAGGTTTCCTTTCTCACAACTACATCGCCTGCTTATAAGTGTTAGGAATAAAAATTGAATTCAAAGATAACAAGTAATGATGTAGAAAGGTACCGTAATGGCCAGGAGGTTTTATGGTCTGAGATGCAATACAAATAGATTTTGTAGGAGTATCAGATGGTGGTCTTCCGGTGCCCTGTAGAAGCTTCTGAGGAAGAGTTAGGAGGCGGAAAACATACCTTTAAATTGTTCAGTACAAAAACAAGAGGAATCGGTAGATGGATTAGAGAAGATATGCATAAAAGATTCAGATGTAATAGATGGAGATGAAGAATGAGAAGCATGAAAGAACATAATATTATCTGAAAAGGTGGCATTCCTCGAAATGTGTAATTGATTCACATGAAGATCATAACGAACAAATCCTTTCTATCCATTTCCATATCCAAGAAAAGTGCTTTGAATGAATTGAGTTGTATGTTTTGTTCATTGGGGTGGAGGAAGCAAGAGAAAGTGAGGGAGTTTAAGCCTTAATACAAGCTAAGGTCCCAACTCAGATTTCTTTTATGGATTTCAATTCCAATTAATTAAAAATAGAAGTAATTAACCTAGGTAGAAAAGCAATCAACCAAGAGAGAGAGAGAGAGAGAGAGAGAGAGAGAGAATTTTTTAAGTTGAAAACCCTACTCGGTAAAAACCACGGGTCTTTTCGTCTAGACCACAGACAACCAAGCACTATGTAAAATAAAGGTTACAAAGACTCATAGTTGGCCGGCTCCACGATGAAGACACGACGGGGACGTCGCGAGATCAGATGGGGGAGAGTGTCACAGTTCTCTAGTCAGCAACTTGACAATCTGTATCTCCAGATGAGAAAATAGCGCGCGGACATACTAGAAGGTTCAAGGAATATTCAAGAAGGTTCCGGAAGCATTTGGAAGTCCTTCGGGTCCAGAACATTCTAGAGAACCCCAGAAGACTAAAGAACCCTTGAGCATGCACTAGAACTTTCTAGAGACTTAGTGTGTGTAGATCACTTAGGAAGTCTCTAGACCCTTGTATTTCTAGAAGGCTAATACTAGCCACACACTTGTACATAATTGTAACCACATGTTGTAGGGGCCTTGCCCTATATGAAGGGGTCATCACCCCTCATTTGTACACACAAGCCAAGCTTGAGCAATACAAGAGCATTCTTAGCATTCTCTCAAACTCTTTTGCTTTCTTTGTGCCCTTAAGTGTTCTAGTCTTGCTAGTAGTGTCCCAAACCCTTGGTGAGCAAGGTTCAAGGCTGACTTAGTATTGCTTTAGTGCACACTTTGTGCCCTTAAGTGTTCTAGTCTTGCTAGTAGTGTCCCAAACCCTTGGTGAGCAAGGTTCAAGGCTGACTTAGTATTGCTTTAGTGCACACCGAAAGTTTGAGAGAATGCTAAGAATGCTCTTGTATTGCTCAAGCTTGGCTTGTGTGTACAAATGAGGGGTGATGACCCCTTCATATAGGGCAAGGCCCCTACAACATGTGGTTACAATTATGTACAAGTGTGTGGCTAGTATTAGCCTTTTAGAAATACAAGGGTCTAGAGACTTCCTAAGTGATCTACACACACTAAGTCTCTAGAAAGTTCTAGTGCATGCTCAAGGGTTCTTTAGTCTTCCAGGGTTCTCTAGAATGTTCTGGACCCGAAGGACTTCCGAATGCTTCCGAAACCTTGTTGAATATGCCATAAGCCTTTTAGCATGTCCGCGCGCTATTTTCTCATCTGGAGACATCGACTGTCAAGCTGCTGGCTGGGGGCCCTACTCAGTAAAAACCACGGGTCTTTTCGTCTAGACCACAGACAACCAAGCACTATGTAAAATAAAGGTTAAAAAGACTCACAGAACCTTCCCTAGTTGCAACTCAACCTAAGGACTACGATGGTTTTACCGATGACTCGCCGTACACCTTCACCATGCTTAAAATGCAAACCACCTTGACGCCTCTCAAGGTGCTTCAACAAGCAAGAAGAAAGGATTAAGCTTCAGCGCAAAACTCTTGCACAACATCAAAGCACAAAACTCTCAAATAATCTCTTAAGGAATTTTGAATTCTTTGGATGGGAGAGAGATCAGTTCTAGGGTTGCAAGAGTGTATTTATAAGCTTTAGGGTCGTGCAAGGGTTTCTCAATTCGAATAAGACACAAATGGTAGGTGGAGAGAAATTAGGAATAGGTTTCCAATTCGCACAGGAAACATTCACCGAAGGTCGCTCGAGCTGAGGGGATGCTCGCTCGAGCAAATAGGTCCACTGTCTTGAAACTTGATAGTGCATCAAAAACTTGCTTAAGCCAGGGGTATGGTCGCTCGAGCGAGACGGTCTTCTGTTTCAGGGCTTGACTGCATCACTGAAACTTCTGACTTTCTTCGTTTTTCTTTCTTCAATCATCGAGAAGAAGCATCACCACAGTCCATATCTAAAATTGTAAAATTACAACTCGATTTGGACTAGAGTTTTGTACCAAACCCCATTGAATTGCCAACCAATATTCTAACACAAAGCACACACAAATCAACATTGAACCTCAAACGCCTTGTTGGAGGAGGAATCCACAATGCCACATACCTCAATCGAGACAAATTACAATGAAAACAACCCTCCTAGTTATTCATAGTATCATCAATCCTTTAAGAAGCAAAGTCCTTTTTAATGATGGCCCCTTAGCTAGACCCCAAGTCAAAATAGAACAAAGATCATTAAAAGCTAACCTGGAGCCCTTGAAAATTGTATCATTCCTCTCTCGTCAAATAGACAAAATGGTGGGGAAAGGAATAAGTCTCCAAAGAGTAGCACCACAAAAAAAAAAAAAAAAATGGGCAAGAAAACCAGCCTCAAACATTACCACTCAAAGATGTAGGCATGCACCAAGACAAGGCGCACTAGTTAAAAAAGCAACTCCATAAAGAGTAAGATACCTTAAAATTCATAAAAGATGGTCAACTGTCTCCCTCTCACATCCCCATAGAGAGAAAATATCTGAAATGGCCTCCAATGACATACCCCTCCTGAGATTTCTGCAGTACAGACTCTCCTGGCAACTACCGGCTAGCAAAAGGGGCTCCACATGAAGAGGAGCCAAACCCAACCAAACTAGTGAACGAGGAGATATGGAAAGTGTTAGGTTCGCCAACAATCTGTAAAAAGAGTTGGTTGAGAACTATCCGTTGGGCAAGGCTTGAAATATGTGAATTAGATTCCTCCTTGCATAAAAACACATTAGAAATGTAAGTGCCTAAAAGTAACGGACTTGGTTTAGATGATAATGGAGCTTGTAGTGAAGCTGTTTAGCTGGTTAAGAGTGTCACTGGAAGTCCTAAACCTGAAAGGGAAACAAAAGTCAGGGCCCCGGGCTGCTGTCAGCCGAAGGCACTCCGACGCCTGAATTAGTGCAGTCACTGAACTAGGATGAAGTGAGGAAGAAGAGGGTTCAGGAAAATAATGTAATGTATTGCACAGTGTATGTGTTAAGCATGTACCTCTCATGGACTTACCATGCACGTATATATAGGCAAGTGGAAGTTTCTTGAGTGGAGGTAGGTGAGAGAGATTGTCCCATCAGCCCATACCTAGGACTCTGAGTGGGGGTAGGTGAGGGTACTGTCCCATCAGATCTCTCCTCAATCCCATACATAAATGTGGATGTTATCAGCTGATAGGAAAAAGCCCTTATCGGTAGCCGGCGGCCACCCTATCTGCCAGTACGTTCTACGACGTAACCGTCCCATCACATAATGGGGATTGGACGCTCAGTGTTCAGCTCGGTCAGTGGACCGAGCTTGAGAAGGCACTGAGGTCGGACGGGCCTAAAGTCGGGCACTGCTGCCGGGACGCCCGAGGCCGAAAACAGAGGAGCGCGGTCAGTATTCTTACCGAGACCGACTCCATCTCGGTGCAAGCTGGTGCATTGCCGAGCTGGATGAATGGGATCGAGGCGGTCCCTGATTGGTACTTTTACCTAAGTCAGGGATAACCTCGGTCTCGGGAAAACATCCCACACAAGAAATATACTCAATAAGGAACCTATATGCAAACCCCTGAGTCCAACAAAGCTTTCATCTTAAAGGCCTATTGCAAGACCCACTCCTCCCACTTCTCTACAACACCTGCCCAATCATCAACCTAAGAATGGACTTTATTACCCTGCCTCACCTTAAAATCCACCCCTTTTTAAGACACTTCTCCCCTAACATGACTCTTCTCCCATTTTAACACCTCCACATTGCAAAAATCTGATATCAGATTGAGAGGATATGAAATTGCTAGAAAAACTGAGTGATGATGAATTTGATCGACCCCCTCTACTTATAGCCTTTGAGCTTTCTCATTATAGAAAGTTTACAATTGTAAAATCCCTTGAAATCAGGGATCATCCTATTCTACTAGATAATACTAAGATTACAATGGATTTACATGCATGTGGGATCTAAACTATTGTGAGTCCCATGTTACATACATTGATAATCCTCCACCCCCCCCACCCACCCCCTCCTCTCCTCTCTCTAAGTGATGACGGCGAATCAACCAACATCAATTTTCCGAACAAATAATAGATGCTTGACACGTGGAAGAGATTCAGTAAAGAAGTCGGCTACTTGAAGATCTAAAGTGACATGAGGAAGAGTAATGAGCTTGTCATCAAAAGCTTCATGAATATGCTTTGTTCTTTCGTGAAACACGGGGTTTGAAACTATATGAATGGCGCTTGTCTTGTCACCCTGCAGTGGAGTAACATTGTGTCATGGAAAGCCAAGTTCCTTTAGTAAATGTAGTGTGACAGAGAGAGGTATTTTTCTTCAGTATAGGATTTGGAAATTATATCCTGCTTTTTACATTTCCATGAAATGAGAACATTTCCGAGATATACATACCATCTAGTCGTGGAACGACATACAGCCCAGTCCACATCACAATAGGCCGTTAGGATATGATTTGAATGAGAAAAAAGAAAATGCCATGCTCTGGTGTCCCAATATGATACTGATGGTATGTTTGACAACTGACATGTGAATATGCATGGGCTTAGTCATGAACTAATTGACTAGATTTACCACATGGGAGATATCTGGCCAAGTGGTTGTAGAGTAAATAAGACTACCAACAAGTTTCCGGTAGATTGTAGGATCTTCAAGAAGGTTTCCATCATCTTTCATGTGTAGTTTTAAGGGAGTATCAACTGGAGTGGTCTTTTAGTCCCAAAAAATCTGTGAGAGGTCCTAAATATTTCATGTGAAAGGAAGCAGGAAGAACTTTTTGCAGTTGGAGAATACCATCAAGATTTGTCCCAGAGATGGTAATGTCGTTGACACATACAAGTAGTAAAGTAAGGCCATCATGTACAAGTAGTAAAGTAAGGCCACATGACATCCGACGTAGGAAAAAGAAGGATCATTTTTTTTTTTTCTGGAACCTGGTATGTAAAAGATTGTGTCAAAAATTTTCAAACCAGGTTATAGGAGCTTGCTTCAGTTCATAAAGGGATTGATATAAGTGACATACACTATCCTCGATGAAACAGTAATGCCAGGAGGAAGTCACATGTAGACTTATTTTTGAAGATTGTCATGTAGAAAGTGTTCTTGATGTCCATTTGAAACAAAGGCCATGACTACGGTGCAGCAAGAGCTAAGAGAAATCAAACCATAGTCATTTTAGAAACCAAAGGGTCCCATCATAGTGGACTCCTTATTCTTATTGATTGCCCAAAGCCACCAGACGAGCTTTATATCTATCTAAAGATCCATCCGGTTTTAGTTTGACAAAATAGATCCATTTGCAACTGATGAGATTGACATGAGATGGACATGGAACAATGTCCCACATATGATCATGCCGTAGAGCTGTGAGTTCTTCCATGAGTTCCATCATAGCTTGTTGTGAGTTCTTCCATCATAGCTTGTTGCAGCTAAGGATGTTTCGAGTAAGTGTTACGGATAGAGACGGTGGATAAAGTGGCATCCAACGATAAACGATCAGGGGGACGACTGGGACGAGTAGACCTTCGAAGTATTGGGGGATCAAGAGCAGGTGCCGGGTCAGGGTGAGGTAAAGGTTGCCTAGCTATGGAAAAATCTTGTGCTTGACATCTCACATACACCAACCCAGGTTTAAACCTTGTAGTGGAGGGAGGATGAAGAGATACTAGTAAAAATGAGACGTTTTCTGTGGAGAGTGAGTTTGAAAGGAAGATTGATTTTCCAAAAAATTACATTGCTAGAGATGCAAACGTGACGAACTTTAGGATAAGAACAAAGATAACACTTTTGATGAGAAGCATACCCTACGAATGCACATTTTACTGATTGGGCGGAGAGCTTATCTTGTTCGTGAGAGGGTAAATGGACGTAAGTGCACAAACAAAGGTATGAAGGTGTTCATTGGATGGTTTGGTAGCGCTAAAGTATGGGGATTGATTTTGAAGCTTCGGTGACGGGAGGTGATTAATGAGATGCACAACGGTAGATAGAGCTTCTACACAAAAGGTGGATGAGACTAAAAATTCAAGAAGTAATATTGGTTCTTTTGTTCTGCTACCCCATTTTGCTCGGCTGTGTTGGGACATGTGCGTTGGGAAATAATGCCCTTGGGTTGAAGAAATCCTTGAAATTGTGAAGATGAGTACTACTCCTGAATCAGAATGTATAATTTTTATAGTTTTGGAGAATTGATTTTCAATGAGGGCAAAAGCTTTTTTTAAAACATACAGGACCTCAGATTTGGCATGTAAGAAATATTTCCATGTTAACCGATTTTAATCATCGATGACAGTTACAAAATACTTATGATGTTTGTGTGCGATGCCCCAAACAACTAAATGAATCAAATAAAAAAAATCTATGTTGAGTGGGAAAAGGGAGCGTTTTACATTTGCCCACTTTACAATTAGAGCAATAAAAAAGGACATCTTTATGTCATAATCAAACCATTGTTCAACATAAAAATATAATTCTTGTGTGTATGGTTGTCCAAGACGTTTATGCCATAGTTGACGATCATTATTCAAAGAACTAAAGAGTGAAAATAAAGTAATATCCCTAGCTAGTGAGTGCAGTGATATGGAGAGGAAACATCTTGCCACATTTAAGACCCTTGCCTATCACCTTACCAACCAGATGAGGGAAATGAGACACTGCAATTATTTTCAACGAGCTGACCAAGAGAAAGTAGATTAGAAGATAAATGAGATGAATAGAAAACATTTTTCAAGGGCAAAGAATGATCAATATTTCCAGTCGCAGTGATGGGAAGTTTGTCACCATGTGCGGACTTACTTGAGGCAATGGTTGTACCCAAAGAACCCTAGCTGTAGTAGTATAAGCTTTGTTGTTTCTATTCCATGGTCGCTTTCGGCATTTAGAGATGACATGCCTTTGTTCCCTACAATAATTGTTTCCTCTTGCATTTAGTAACTATGTGCCTATATTTTTTACAGTTGTAGCACTGAACTTTGCTCATATCTCGTCACTTAGATTGTGCAACACGTGCAACATCATGTGCATCAGAAGAATTTCCTTTTTGTTCCAAGACCGCTTGAGTCAATAAGCATTGCTCTTTCTTGAGCAATTCTCCAAGGCAATCTTTTAAAGATTGGACTTTTAAACATGGGAATTCTCCAAGGCTCAAATTCCCATCTGTAGATTCATCAGGAACTGATCTCTAGTATCTTCATGGAATTTATGAAGGCATAAACCAATTTCATAAATGCAGTCCGTAAATCCATAAAGCCAGAGTAGTGGATATGGGATTCTTTGCGAAGAAGTCTCTACTAAGTGTGATTATTTGGGGCTTGTCTGTATAAGGATAAGGGAGCCCTAGTTCTCTCCATTCCCATAGGTAGGATGGGGAGAAGAGATCTGCGGAGCTTCCCTATCGCCGGAACGTACATAGATCTCCAGCCATGTGTCGGAGTCTCTGCATCCAAATCCATCAATTAGTATTAGAGCCCATCATGAAAAGCATCGTGATCTAGAGTTCTTCGTTAAGGCTTTGTATCGTCCAAATCTAGAGTTTTTCATTCCAACCGTGGGATTCGGTTTCTTCCTCAACTCGTTTTGAGAGTTAAAACATCTCTTTCATCACACGAAAACCGAGAAAGAGACGTGCCTTTTGTTGACATGTGATCAAATCCAAATCCTCGAGCCTGCTGATGATGCCCCTAAGGTGGACCATGATTCGTATGAACAAATGGGTATTTGATAAGATGGGCATACCCACATACAAGAAATCCCGGGTTCCCCTCGAAAACCCACATGAAAATCCTAGGTTTGCCCACAAAATCCGACTTTTAGGTCCGCCCCTCTCAAACGAAAATCCTGGGTTTGCCACTAGTAAAGATTAATCGTCCTCCTAGTGTTATTTCTTCTGTGTAAGAATTAGTGTTCGTCCCCTTAAGCCATAACACCCTTGACTTTTGTCTCCAAGACAACTTCAGCTCCCATGATTCTTTAACCGCTGCACCCCTTAGAGATTTTTCTTCTTGATTCAAGCCCCTCTCCTCTTCAATCCTATCCCACTTCTCAATCATATTGGTCCAAAGAGATTATGGTAGTGTTGATCATTCCAAAGACATCTTTGTTGCACTCCTTGATTATGATTTTCAGCCATTGATGCTTATTGACCCAATTTAAAACCAGCAAACCCTCGAACTTCTAGTTGAGAACACCATTCCTCTGCTTTAGCCAAAAAATCCTTAT
The DNA here is from genome assembly GCA_028538565.1 of Umbellularia californica. Taxonomy (NCBI): domain Eukaryota; kingdom Viridiplantae; phylum Streptophyta; class Magnoliopsida; order Laurales; family Lauraceae; genus Umbellularia; species Umbellularia californica. The sequence goes on from JAPQWN010000007.1 coordinate 60,031,161, forward strand.
GATGCAACCAACAATTTTCAAACCTAAAAGGCCTCGGGCCCCAATTAACCTCACTGCTAGAAGCAAGTTTAATGGGCCTATAATCAGATGGAACAGTGTCTAAAGTCTAATGACATCTTTGAGGCTGACTTCAACTTTATAAAACCAGGTTCTGTTTCTCTATTTTATACTTATTTTTGAATGATTTTTCATCTAATTTTAATTCGGATCAGTTTGTTTAGCGAACATGCTCCACTAATTTGAAAAGAGATTGGGATTTAAATCATTCAACCATTTATATATTTTTTGCTTCTTAATCATCTATTAGTTTTCCCTAATTGGAATCTGGTACTACTAGGATTCTGATCTTAGATATCTTGGCATACCCTAGTGGGTATGTACTCAAGGGACCCCATTAAATCCTCATAGAATAATGGGGCACATTGGGACGTAGATCTGTGAGTAAGGGTGTCATCTGCTGATTGTTAGTGCACTGTACCCCTCCGCGAGTTAAAAATAGTTGATACGGTTTATGTGAGAGGTTAGTAGATAAAAATAGGTGTCATGTAGGTTGCCATCATTTTGAAAGGTTTCATTTCTCCAAATAAAAGCTACGTCATAGGTCAATTGTGGCAATAAACCTGAAGCTATTAGGTGCATTTTAATTAAGATGCTAAGATGTCCATTGAATATCAAGACTTCAGTGGGTGGGAGAGATTATATCTCTATAGTTTTTCCAAAAAGACCCCTTGACCCAGCAACTATGGCCTTCATCATTAAGAAAATTACAGCAGAAACAAGATTACAAGGATAATGATTCCCCACTAAATGAACTTTGGAGACGCTATTTCTTGCTAATCCATCTGCCTTGCCATTTCATTCCCTTGAAATGCACATGAAAATAGCACTGTTATGGATTGCATTATCCTAATCACCTTAACCTTTGGATTCTTTCTTCAAGGATGTTGAGAAACAACTTGTGCTCATTTCCTAGCATTATAGAATCTGTCTCCACAAGGGAATCCATGCATGAATTCTTAAATAACCCCATTCGGCTCCTTATTTTAATTGCTGTAATTACAGCTCAATTCCAGTCTTCTATTCCAATTGCTGTGCATTGACCCGTCTTTTGTGCAGGTGACCGTTGATTCCTTGGCAGGGAAAACTGTGGGCCTCTATTTCTCCGCCCAGTGGTGCCCACCTTGCTTAAAGTTCACTCCCAAGCTGATATCTGTCTACCACAAAATCAAGCAAACTCTAGCAGAAGGTAAGGAAGATGAGGACTTTGAAATAGTCCTAGTGTCAAGTGACCACGACCAAGCTGCATTTGAGTCCTACTTTGCCACCATGCCATGGCTAGCACTGCCTTTTGGCGACCAAACCATCAAGATACTCACCAGGTACTTCGACATACGAGCAATTCCTTGGCTGGTAATCTTGGGGCCGGATGGTAAGACCGTCACTCAACATGGAAGGAAGCTCGTAAACTTGTATTTAGATAAAGCTTTTCCTTTTACACAAGCCCAACTGAAATCACTGGAGGAGCAGTTGGATGAGGAAGCCAAAAACCTTCCGAGATTCGAGTATCATGAAGGTCATCACCATGAACTTACGCTCGTTTCCGAGGGCTCAGGCGGCGGGCCATTCATATGTTGTGCCTGTGATGAGCAGGGTTCTGGGTGGGCATACCAGTGCATTGACTGTGGATATGAGGTGCACCCCAAGTGTGTTGTCAAGTCTGTTAACCGTGGCTCAACCGGTTGATCAGGGTCTTGAGCAGCATTTGGGAACCGACCCAAGTGCACGCATGTGTGATATTTGGTTATATAGATTGAATAGGTCTTGTTACATTCCTCCTCGTTAAATCTTTTGGAGGAATGAATATGTCAGCTGCATGTTGTAAGTTTCATTGAGAACTGGAATGGTTCTCATGAAATTTTATCTTTAAAAGGATTTGATTACTTTTGGAATTTAATGATAGCCAAGACCCATGAATGCATGGGATGGAAGAAATGTTTGCAAGAAGAAAAGGTATTAAATTTGAATGTAAATGTAAAGCTATATGTTCTGTCTAACAAAGCGATGTTATGGACATTGATCATGAATTTTAGAGTCTAGAGACAATTTGGGGTTAGCACTAGTAATGTCTATCTTTGCGTGGGCTGAAGTTGGATAAGTCGGCCCGACTTATTGATGCGGTGGTAGTCTTCCTTCTTCTCTCCGCGCAATTCCCTGGGTAGGTCCCCTGTTACAAAAATGAACACAGTGAAAACTTGATGGGGATGGTCCGACCAAGATCCCTCCGATGCTTTAGTCTTCGATGGGTTTTTGAGAATTTTCTCCTCGCTTGGATTAAGATTTTCATACATTGTCATCAGATTCTCCTTTCCTCTTATTCCCTCTTCCCCTGGAGCCCACCTTCCCCATCGTGGTGGCTAGGTGGCAAACGTGCCCCAGGGTCATGGGGCGTCTTCACCCACGATCCAGGTCTCTCCGGTCCTCCTTTCGCCAGCTGTCCCAAGCTTCCCTCGACTCATTCCTCTTTCCGGATTAGGCTGGCAGGTTGAGTTGGGTTGACCCTGATCCAAACCCAACCCAGGACGTTTTCAAATTTCCCCCCTACAGGACTTATGGGAATATCTAGTGTTTTCAGAAGTGGCTGGGTGATTCAGGTGTAAAGATTTGAGCTAAGAAAAGTCGACTCATCGAATAGCTAGTTTCTTTGATAATATTAATCATGTTCTACTATATAATTTCATATTGGCCGAGGGATACTTGTAGATTCTACTAAATGATATCATATTGGTCAAGGTAATGATGCTTTCGGTATGTTAATTGCGTATTTCTTGATCTCTAATGTCTTTGATGTGGGCAACTATGGTCCTATTTCAACACTGCACTTGTGTAGAGGGGAGATTCCATGCTTTGTGGATTTCCATTTCCACAATGGAGAGGAATCTTGCATTCCCACCCTACGTAGGAAATTGAGATTTCCGCCATGAGCGAGAATCAGTTCATTTTTTTTTCTACGTAGGAAATTCATCACACCATACAATGGAATAAAGGGGTTGCATGGAAAACAGGACAATCAGAGGTTTTTTTTTTTTTGAACTTTTATAGCAGCAGCTTGATGTTCAAGAAAAACAAATTTTTGGAGAGAGAAGATATGAAAATAGTTCACTGTAGGGCATGCCAATCCAAGATTCAGATCATTTGGATGAGGAGAAAAGTGGAGGATGAGATGAGAAACTTTTTTATTTTCTTGGTTGAATAAGGATGTGGGGTTGTGGCCCATGTGGGATGTAAATATGTAAAATAGTTGCTTTCTTTTATTAAAAGAAAGGTTCCAAAATAGTTTTCTTCATAGATTTCTCTTCATTTCTCCACCTAGTGAGGATCCATCCCCATGTGATTTTTTTTATCATTCCCATATGTAGCTTTCCCCTAATCAAAGTGACCCCTTAATGAAAGACCCCCCAAATAAATTGTCCCTTGAGAGTTAAAATGACCTGAGGCATTAAAAGTTATTTGGGGCCATTTTATGGATGCATGTTCCTCCTTTTCATCCATTTAATATTTGAACTTGGGCTCGGTTAGGAATTCAACAGGTCTATTTGTGATTAACAATTAGGTTGGATCTGGGTCCAATAATATCCATATACCCATGTATAGCCATTTTTACCCACTTGCATTATCAAAATTGTTAAGCTTGAGGCTAAATTTATGGCTATAGTTTAAACCCAGACCTGATCACTGATTTGACCAGCTCGAGGAGGCTTAACTCCGGAGTTTTATGGGATTTGGGCCGCACAACTTTAAAAGCTATCATGTTGAGTGAATACGGAGTTTGACTTATAAGCCTAAAGTTAGGACTTAGATATTTTCGATGTGGGACTTAGTAGTCTAAGCCCCTCGAGAGACAAGCAAATTAAAACAAATAATATACGCAAGCACAGGCATGTGGGATCTCACAAAATGCAGGAAACAAGTTACTTTATCCTCATATAAATATATTATTTATGATTAAATAAAATAAACTGATTTTATAGTATTGTGACATAAAATTGGGACATGGAAGACCATATCAAAGACCTTAGCATACTAGCAGTAGTTACTTAGTTGAAGAATGTGTCCGATTTTGTTTGTTGTTAAGTTCTTTGTGAAACTGTTGAAGTTGAGTTTTTATTAGTTGTAGCCTTTTTTACTAGTTCACGTACCACATTTTTTTAATAAAGTAATAATATGGACCATCAAAGCCTGTTTGACAAATATCATTTGATTCAATTAGACATATTTTAAATAAGCATTAGACGTTTTCCAAATAAATTAGTATGTGTGGTTCAAATAGACATTAGACCACTCTTGAATTAGCATTAATCCTAATTTGTATTTCTTTGGCATATGACAATTGGATTTTATAACAAAGCAATTAAACTTCGACTCCTTAAGATGAATGATGAAGATGATTTGATGCATCTGAACATGAGTAAGAGTCACAAACTTTAACTCCAAATGTGGGGTCCACTTGAATGAAGCAACGATCCTAGAAGGGGATAAAAAGAAATTAGCGTGGCCAGTGGCTAGTGGCTGAAGATCACCCCATTCAAATGATGGTGTTAATGGCCATCCATCTAAACTCTCAAACTTCATAAGTTTATATTAATGATGAAAACCACTCTAATCAATGATAACTTGAGTTTCCTTTTCTTTGAAGAATATGTTCATGTTGGGCAAACGTAGAATTAAACATAAGTGGCAATATTTTGATCTATGAAGATATCTATCAAGAAATTTTACCTAAGATCTAGTTATTATTTTTTGATAAAATATTAAGTCTTTTTCATTAATTGCTAATTACATGAGTTTTTTAATAAACTTTTAGTAAAAATTATATATATATATATTATACATATTAATTATTTTATAAAATTGGGCTCTACTCCGTCATTGAGCTTAGTATCAAAATAAAATCCCTCCCTTTGCCGGATTTTGCAGTGCCAGGTTGAAAGCCCAACTTAGGATTGGATATTGGAAAATAGACCTGTCAAGAATGACCGATCAAGGTGACAATCAAAGCAGTAGGAAGCCTTCCAGTACTTTATGTTACAGTGGTACAGGGGCATTCCCTGCGCTGTATGACGCCATAAAGTGAGACTTTATGTCTCAATGAGGGGTTGTTGGGCTAGGGTATCTAAATATCTCATATTTAATGTTTGTGTCTGTTTGAACCTCCCAGAAATATCTTGCTGTTGTAACTGGTGTTTATTTGAACTTTTCCTGGTTCTTTTGCACCACCCTCAGAGTCAGGGAAGAGCCCTTATCTAGCTTTGCCTTCTGTTACTCTTGAGGTCAACGTCCGCCTTCGTAATTATACTTGAGGCCTCACCCTTATTATAAAATTATTATTGTGTCATTTTCTATCACCAATTGATTTTGGGATAAGTATTGATTTTGGGATAAGTAGTATCAAAGTCTGGTAGGTCGGGTGTTTGAGTCACAGGACACGTAAATTGTAATTCGCAGTGGGTGTGCCGTTGAGGGAGGGTTGAGGACTACGTCCATCCTCGCTCCTGAGAGACCTCATGAGAGATGAGGGAGCCCTCGGATAAGGGAAGTAGACCTCGGGTGAGAAAAGGTGGCATGCAGATAAGAACCGATGCCTATTACCATTGAGATAAAAGGCCGATAAGAACCGATGCCTATTACCATTGAGATAAAAGGCCGTTTTTGAACTATTTTCCACCTCATCTCGATTGTTTAAACCTTTTGGTTTTACATCATTAGGTCATGGGTTTTAGACATGGCACCAATAAAAAGTTAAGGAAGAAGGGAATGGAACACTGAACTTAGATTTTTGACTCTAAATTGCTAATTAGGCCATGTGGTACTTTTGACCTGTTTCTGACCCATTCACAATCTATATAAATCTGCAATCCATAATGTGCAGAAAAAAAGACAGAGAAAAAAGCAGTGTAAACAACACTCTAAGCCAAGCTTAATTTGGAGCTCAACTGCATGATCGACAGCTTCAGATCGAGTTAAGGTTGAGAAGCCAAGCTTGAGCTCTACTCATGCGCGGTTTACAGGGCTCAAACTTGGGCTTGGCATTGGTTTGTCTGCCTTATACACATTTATAATGTATATTAACACTCAATCATGGACTTGAACTTTAACTTGGACTCGTGCTCGTATATAATGTTTACTTAAATCGAATTGAGCCTAAACCAGTTCAAGTAGAGTAGTTTGGTGTCACAAATTGGATGAATCTCCTTGATTATGAGCATCTTACCACTTGCATGTGTTAGAATACCGTTGAGATCAATCACCTGAGTCGCTGATTGCACTTTCCTCTAGACATTAAATGCCTCCACACCAGATTAGTAAGTTTGCCTCCGGTATAAAATAAGTCTACATCCTTTGTGTGTTGTACTTGATTTTTAAGATGGAAGACTAACCTCAAATACTTAACCCGAGAGCTAGCCCAGTTGGCCTAAGACCATGGTTTGCACATGGAGGTTGTGAGTTCGAGACTGCACTACCACACTGGGGCCATAGGAGAATTTTTCCCGACTTTCTCTCCTGAGCCCGTAGGGATTATTATGGCCCAAATGGCTAGCAACCCTGCATTATAAAAAATATATATATATTAAGATTTTTTAGCTAGCCATTGGCCCATTACTACCAAAACCTTGAGGCATTAGTAGAAGCAGGGGAAATATTTTTTAATATTTCTCCTTGGGTGGAGCCCACTTCTTAATACTCCCCCTCAGGTGGAACCCAGCCTACGCACTTTTGGTGACACGTTTTTTTTTTTTTTTTTTTTTTTTTTTTTTGGTCCAATGGGCACATAAAGTGTATTTTCGGGCAAAATCCTTTTTTTTTTAATTTAAAGTTATAAAGACCTTTTTTTTTTCCAAAGAAGTTACAAAGATCATTTAAGAAAGCTTTTATCCCTCTGAAATGGACCAACCCCACTCTGCTATAAAGGCAGTCCTTGCTCAGCATGACAACAATAATCTACTAAGACTTCATCAATTAAGACTATGATGGACTAATATTTAAAGCTTCTTGCCTTTTGGGCTTTTCAAAAGATATATCATACTATTATGGGTAACATTTGACTTGACCTTTCCTTCCCCTTTTAGAAAGGTCAAGGTCTAGTCTTTGGCTATCCTCTTACCCCAAGAGAGAAGGAAAAAAGTCACACTCTAATCAGAATTAAGACTAAAATTGTTAGGATCGGAAACATACACACGATCTACAAGACAATTAATCAATCAATCCACGAGACACGGATTTACGTAGTTCGGTAAGATTGCTTACGTCCATGGGAGATTCACGCAGTTCACTATTATTGGAGATTCCCATAAGAGTACGAGCACTCATTATCTCTCTTGCTCTCTCAATTTCACCTTTAGTACAATGCTCTCACCGCCCAGTATAAATATATGAAGCCCTAAACTTATAGAATCACACAACCGTCGGATCTGGCCTTATAACAGATGGTCCAAATTAAACCAATAAATTACAAATAAGCCCCTATAATTAAATAAAGTCTAGATCAGGCTTTATCAACCCATCAATCTCCCACTTGAAGACTGAATATACTTAATGGCTTTGACAATAACAGAACACGGCTAAAAATCTCGATACCTCATCTTCACGCTTGAAGACTAACTGAAGCCGAGCACGGCTTCAGTTTCTCTGTAGTCACCACCTTTGTGAATATATCTGCAGGATTCTCACTTGATAAAATCTTCTCCAGTTTCAACACTTTTTCTTCCAGAAACCACAGTATAAAGTGATATCTGATCCGAATGTATTTGGTTTTTGGATGAAATGTTGAATTCTTTGCAAAATGAATGACACTTTTACTGTCACTATAAAGCTTGCTGGACTCTTGCTTCTTACCTAACTCTTCCATTAACTTATGTAACCAAATCATTTCCTTACTAACTTCTATAGCGGCAACATATTCTGCTTCTGTGGTTGAAATTGCAACGACGTCCTGTAGTTGTGACTTCCAACCGATTGTTGCACTACCCAATGTAAAGATATATCCTGTAGTGCTTCTGCTTCTATCAAGATCTCATGCCAAGTCCGAATCAATATAGCTATGCAATTTGATCTTTGATCCTCCAAAACATAATGATGCATTAGTGATTCCTCTCAGATATCTGAGAATCCACTTAATTGCCTCCTAATGCGCTTTTCCAAGATTACTCATAAATCTTCTTACAACTCCCACTGCATGAGTAATGTCCAGTCTAGTACAAACCATAGTATACATCAAGCTGCCCATAACTGAAGCATATGCGACCTTGGACATGTTCTCCTTCTTCTGCTCTGTCTTATGAGACAACTCTTTTGAGAGTTTGAAGTGGCTAGCCAGTAGAGTGCTAACTGGCTTAGTATTCTGCATGTTGAACTTGTTTGGAACCGTTTCAACATATTCTGCCTGAGACAACATTAATGTGCGATTTTTCCTGTCTCTACTAATTCTCATGCCGAGAATTTGATTTGCAGCACGCAAATCCTTCATTTCAAATTCCTATGACAACTGTTTATTCAAATTGTTTATTTCATGCATATTTGAACCTACAACAAACATATCATTTACGTACAATAGTAGAATAATGTAACAGTCATCAAAACTTTTGAAATAGTAACAATGGTCTGCATGACACCGTTTGTAACCTGTGTTGCACATAAACCTGTCAAATTTAAGATACCATTGTCTTGGGGCTTACTTCAAGCCATATAAACTCTTTTTGAGCTTATACATCATGTCCTCCTTTCCTGGTACAGCATATCCCTGTGGTTAATGCATATAGATGTATTCTTCCAAATCACTATGGAAAAATGCAATTTTCTCATTTAACTGCTCAATTTGTAAATCCTCTACCGCCACCATACTCAAAACACTTCTGATTATGTTTAATTTAATAACAGGAGAAAATAACTCAAAGTAATCAATACCTGCCTTCTACTAAAAGCCTTTAGCAACTAATCTGGCTTTGTATTACTTGCTGCTGTCATGTTCTTCTTCAATTTGTATACCCACTTGTTTTGCAATGCTTTCTTTCCCTCAGGCAACTGAACTAAGTCCCATGTCTAATTTGATAATAAAGATTGCATCTCATCTTCCATGGCTTGTTCCCACCTAACCCGAGTTTCAACCTGCAATGCTTCTTCATAACATCCTGGCTCACCACCATTATTAGTTAACAATAAGTAAAACAAAGAAGGTGAATAACGTTGAGTAGGCTTAGGAGTCCTAAATGACCTTCTTACCGGGGCAGGTGTTTGAGGGTCCACCTGTGGCCTTTCGTTTTCATGCACCTCAAGTACATCATTTTCAGAAGTGTCATCCAGTTCTAAATATTCATTGCTGTCTTGCACATTGTCCTTGTTTTTATGCATTACTTTTCATTGAATATAACATTTCTACTTCTAATGATTTTTCTATGTTCATCATCCCAGAAGCGGTAACCAAACACATCAGAACCATATCCAATGAAAGTTCATTTCCTAGATTTAGAATCTAATTTGTTTCTTTTTTTAGCATTAATGTGAACATAAGAGATACAACCAAATACTTTTAAGTGTGAAAGGTTTACCTTTTTTCCGTCCAAGCTTCCTCTGGTAGTCCACCATCCAAAGGTACTGAAGGTCCCCGATTGATTAAGTATGCAATTCCGCCCAAAACTGCTTGGCCAATCCAGCATGTATCCTTATACTTCTGGCACGCTCAACAATTGTCCTGTTCATGCGCTTTGCCACACCATTTTGTCGTGGTGTATTGGGAATGGTGTTCTCTTGCTTAATGCCATTTTTGGCGCAATATTTCTCAAATTCTTTGCTGCAATACTCTCCCCCCATTATCAGACTTTAGGCATTTTAGTTTCAAACCTATTTCATTTTCAACCAAAACTTTCCACTTCTTGAAAATATCAAACACGTCAGACTTGTGGTTCATAAGATATACCCATAATTTTTTGGTAGCATCATCAATGAATATAAAAAAGTAAGATGATCCACCAAGAGAATGTACCTGACTTTGTCCCCACACATCTGTGTGTACTAGTTTCAACCTTTCTAACTTCGGTGCCCCACCTACTTTAGCCTTCTGCTTTTCGAAAACACAGTCTTCACAGAACTCTAAGTCCAATGACTTGAATTCTTCCAGCTTACCTTTAGAATGAAGAATCTTCATCCCTTTCTCACTCATGTGCCCGAGTCTATAGTACTATGTGTTTGAGTCAATGCCTTTATATGCAACTGCAATAGAACTTGTAGAGCTGTTGGTTAAGTAAAGAGTTCCTTCTTTCTTATCGCGAGCAATAACCATATTCTCTTTTGTAACTTTCCAAAAATCATCTGCAAAGACAATTACGTGACCAGAGCTTGCATGATGACCAACTGATATGAGGTTTCTCTTCAGACTGGGTACATGCTTGACATTATTCAATTGCCATATACAGTCGTTTGGCAATTTGACCTAAACATCTCCCTTGCCAATTATGTCACAAGGTTCATCATCATCAAGATAAATTTTCCAAAGTCACCTTGTACATAATTTTTGAGATATTATCTATGTGAATTAGCATGAAAGGATTCACCGAAATCTATAACCCATGATTCATATTTATAATCATAAGCAAGAATTAAAGCATCTCGAATAGTATCACCTACGACATTCGCGGAAGCTTCGTTGTCCTTATTACTGTTCTTTTACTTATTTTTCTTCGGTGGAGTTCTGTAGTCCTTTTTTAAATGTCATTTCTTGCCACAATTCCAGCACTCGATCATGCCTTTTGAAGATCTTGACTTGCTCCTTGATTTTGATCTTCCACGATTTTGCTCTCTCAGATGATCTACCTCTATTTTCCACATTTAATGCACTTTCTGATGATTCACCTGATGGTTTCCTGCGAATTTCCTCATCGAGAATAGCACTCACAACATCATCAAATTTCAGTTTGGTTGATCCTGAATAATTATTCAGTGATGTATTCATACCATTCCAGCTGTCTGGTAAAGAAGATAAAACCAATAAAGCCTAAATTTCATCTTCGAATTGTACGTTGATCGAGGATAACCGGTACATGACCATGTTAAACTCGTTCAGGTGTTCAGCAACAATCTCACCTTCAACATCTTCATGTTAAACAACTTTCTCATCAAGAAAACTTTATTTAAGGTAAAAGGTTTTTCATACATTCGTGATAGGGCATCCATAACATCTTTAGTGGTTTTCTCCTTTGATATATTAAATGTAACCGACTTTGATAGAAAAGACAAACCATACCTAAGGCTTTCCTGTCAAGTACCTCCCATTCTGCATCTGACATTGTTGCAGGTTTCTTGGCTTTTTCCCCAAGCGGCAAGTAGAAATTCTTCTGGTAGAGGAGTTCCTCAATCTGCATCTTCCAGTACGCGGAGTTTGTGCCATTAAACTTCTCAATTGTGAGCTTTGTGTCGTCCGTCAATACTCCCACTCAAACCAAACTCAATCTACTGAATGAATTTCTTTGCTGGTCAAACTGTCAATCCACCTTGTAGATCTCGTTGATACGAATCCAAGAAAAAAAACAGAGCACAATTATGAGTCCGAATAGCTTCAGAAATCAAGAATTAAATTTGGCTCGTTCAAACGGTCAAACATGTGTTGACCGTACAGATGACGTCAGCGTCTGGCTACTTCTGCTGCTGGGCTTCTAGAGCGAGTGGGTCGGACCTGACCTGGACTGACCCAACCTGACTTGTAACGGACCCTGAATCTGGGCTTCTGCTGAAACGGGTCGAACTGGACCTAACCAGAACTTGACCCAACCTGAGGGGTCTTCTTCTTCATCCCAACGATTTCTGTTAAAGAACAGACACAGAAACTGCCATTTGGAAATGGCCGATGGTCTTCAACGACAAGGGTGGGAGGGCTGCCAGACTGAAGGCGACGATGACGACGACAGCAGTCTCCAGCGATGGCTGCGATTGCGCAGCGATGGGTGTCACAGACGGTTGCGATCGTGTAGGTGATGGACGACGATGGTGGTCACTCCGAATTCTCTTCTCTGGTGAGAAGTTGTGTAGCGACAGTAAATAGGATCTGGATCCTGCTTCTTCTATTCCGAGCTCATGACGGCAATCAAACGAGGGATCCTATGCCCAATCTTCCCAAATTTGATTTGATGGACGAAATTCAGATCACTATGCACAGTGATCTTCGATTCTTTGATTTGTGAGTCTCACGAGGATCAAGAGTCGATCCTCTGTCCAAGATCCAATCCGATTCCTGCCTCAGATAGCGCGCAACTCTAGCTCTGATACCGGTTGTTAGGATCGGAAACACGCACACGATCTACGGTACAATCAATTAATCAATCCAAGAGACACAGATTTACGTGGTTCGGCAGGATTGCTTATGTCTACGGGAGATTCACGCCATTCACTATTATTGGAGATTCCCACAAGAGTACGAGCACTTACTGTCTCTCTTGCTCTCTCAATTTCACCCTTAGTACAATGCTCTCACCACCCAGTATAAATATATGAAGCCCTAAACCTCTAGACACCAGCAACTGTCGGATCTGGCCTTATAACATATGATCCAAATTAAACCGACAAATTACAGATAAGCCCCTGTAATTAAATAAAGTCTAGATCAAGCTTCACCAACCCATCAAAAAGTTTCTAACTAGATTGTGTCATACCCATGATCCCACCAAATTCTGATTTACAACCTACATGCATTTGTGATCCAAAATGAATGAAAAAAAAAGGGAGTGTAAAGTGTAAACAAGACAAGCTAAGCTAGGCTAGGAAGAGATTGAGCTCGATTGCATGATCCAATGCTTAATCAAGTTCGAGCTTTGGTTATGATCACTTTACCGAGCTCAAGCGTAGGTTTGTGATCGACTTGTCTTCCTCATACATACTTTACAATATATAAATGAGCTGAGTTTCGATTTGAATTTGGGATTGGGCTCATCTAATATGCTTAACTTGATTGAGCTGAGGGCTTAATTGAGTTGAGTTCGAATTGACTTGAGCTGAAAACATTAGGCTAAAGGGAGAGTGAGCTTTTTTCTTAAGATTATAAGATTTTCAATGGGCGCCATGGGCTTTCACCATAGCTTTCTTCAAATAATTAAAGAATATATCTTCATTATTTTATTTTTTTTTTTCTCATTCTTCTAAATGGATCCCCTCTTGGGAACTTTTGGGCTTGTTTCTTTACCAAAATCCTGATGGAATTTCTCTATACTAGGGTACTTTGGACATGATGTGACATCTTGTTCATGAATTTGAATTGTTATGTTTCTTTTACTAGAATTTTTAATTTTAGCCATCTAAAAGGTCTCAAATGGCCTTTTGGTATTGCTGAGATTTCACTCTCTATGCAAATTTGTTGGGATTTCAAATGCTCCATTAAGAGGAGGGATTTGGAATTCCACTTAAGGGGGCTGCTTTTGGAGAATTTGAAATCCTCTGAGACATGAATTCTTGAAATTCTGGTAAAAAAACATGCCCTTAAACAATAAGAGGCCTTAGATAAAGAGAACTTTTATCACCGCGTCTTTTCATTATAGGTTTAGAGATTCTGTTGTGACCTAATAATCAAAGTGCAAAATGATGAGATCATCCATGGGAATAAGATTGCTAGGGGGCATCTCCAATACCTCTTTTTTTCTTTTTTCTTTTTCTTTTTTTTTTCATTTTTCTGCCGATGACAGACCTTTAAGGGCCGTTTGGATTAACGGTGAATTGAAGTAAACTGAGGTGAAACCTCCATCATCCAGACAAGAAAAGACCACCTATCGTATCAAACGTACACAAATTCAAAATCCTCTCATTCTTCTTCAGAATCCCTTCTCTTGAAAAATGAAGTTAGGAACATTAAAGGGACCTCCTTGAGGACTATTGTCAGGCTTTTGGACAATTGGTTAATTGCCACGGATTGTGGACTAACCAAATCTCTTCATACAAGGATCCGTCCCCATTAGTATTTACAACCTAAATGCATTTGCAGTCCAAATTAAATGAAACAGGTTAAACGAGCTGAAGCTCGAGTTCAACTGCTGATTCACAGCTTCTGCTCATTTCGAGCTCGAATTGAGATGAAGAAACCGGGCTCTATCTTTTGAAAATTAACAAGCCAAGCTTTGAATTAAACTTAATCTTCTGGATAAATATATAATGAAAACTTAATGGAGCTTGAGCGCAAGCCTACCCCTTAATCAAGTTAAGCTCAAATCAACTCAAACAGTTTAGCTCAGACTCAAGCTCCGCTAATGAGATAATGAAGCCAAGCTTAAGCTTGGCGCTGGCTTAGTGAAAAAGAAAGCAGTGATGTATGATGGATTCGGATAAGGAGAGTCCGACACGCGGTTGGAGATCTATGTGCGTTCCAGCGATTGAGAAGCTCCGCGGATCTCTTCGCTTCTTGTCTTTCCTATGGAATGGAATAATTCCAACCCTAGGGCTCCCTTATCTTATATAGACAAGTCCCAAAGAGTCACACTTACTAGAGACTTTTTCGCCAAGAAACCCACCTCCACTAATGATATTCACTATTTTCTACAATGTAGAGTTCAAAAAAAAAAAAATCCATAGCCCCTTAGAAAAACTGAATACTCCATTCTTGATGAAGTTGATAGAGATGGGCCCTCTGAATATTAAAAATTAGTACCAGTCTCAGCTTCCCAGAAGTAATGCTTCATCAGAAGTGTGACCCACCACACATGCCTCCATCAGACGTTATGTAGTTGGTATCTGCTGCCTGTATCTCCAAAGGCATTAATTCCTTTCCCTCAACAAATATCTCTCATAAATATCAACATCCAGGAGTAGGTGTTGAGCATGAATGGCCCCGGAAAGAGGAAAAAGGGGTCTACAGTCTCGAATGAATGTACAATTTCCTGAGCCCACACTTCTATCAAAGTTGGTCCCTGCAGTGACAGGATCCAATGCAGATGGGCATAAGCCTAAATTATTAATTTCATAGATTGTAAGGTTGGGATTTAAAATACACCCAAGTTATGCAGTTAAACCTTCTATCTTTTTGTAGTGTCCACTCTAGGAGATGAAACCCTCCAAAGATGTCAAAAACCACGTAGCCAGAAATTATCATTTCATGAAAATTTCATATTGTTGTAAAACTAATTCTAAAAATGAGGCAAAAGAGAAGAAAATGAGCACTAATTTTTATTCTGCAGAACTATGAGGATACCATTCTGTCATCCAAACAGAGACAATTCCATTTCAAGAATTTTTGTAACTCCTAAACAAGAAGAACAAGACTTGATGCCATTTAAGCATATCGCCGGTCTAACATGGAGCCGACCTGGATGCATGCAAAACATGCAAGGTTAAAATGGATGGAAAGGTCTATCACTTGGCGTGAGGAGGTTGTATTGATCATCAGGGGCATACCCTACAAGATAAAACCATTTTTAGATCCAAAAAGGTTATGTACTAAGGGTGAGTACTTTGGGTTTTTCACACATAATATGCTCAATCAGATTATTAGAAAGGTCTCTTTGGTTTGCAGTAATACCACAATATTTGGCATTTTACTTTTAAAATAAAGTGGAGTGAAGTGAAATAAAAAGAAGAAATAAAATATAAGTGGGTTATGATGGTATTTTGTTTTTAGTTGTTTGGGATAGAATATTTTTGACTTCTATTTTTTTAGAAAATGAAATTTTTTTTTGTCTTTCAGTGAATAAAGGTTATTGCTTTTTAACCCTTCTTTTTTAAAGATGGAGGCGGTTTTGAATTAAAGTGCTTTTGATATGATGCTTAACTTTACTTGAGTTGACTTTACTTGACAAGTAAAATTACCAAACGGACTCTCATTTTCAAAACGTCATAAAATGTGGGAAAAAAAATCCCACAAAATCAGTAATATCAGATTGAAAATTGCAAAAAAAAAAAGGGAAGTTTTTATCAGCATTATAGATTTTCGTATTTAAATTATTTTTCAAAAGAAGAATCTGACACATTCATTCTAACCACTGCTTGCACAGAAGATAATTTGGACTTTCAATTAATATATGTGGGCTCCCAGACATGAATCTGAACACATTCATTCTGACCACTGCTTGGAGAGATGACCATTTGGACTTTCAATTAATAGATGTGAGCTCCCAAAACTATGAAGGGGGGACATGCAGAGATGATCATTTGGATTTTCATATTTCAATTCATAGATGTGTATCTCAACCAATGAGGATACCATTCTGTCATCCAAACAGAGACAATTCCATTTCAAGAATTTTTGTAACTCCTAAACAAGAAGAACAAGACTTGATGCCATTTAAGCATATCGCCGGTCTAACATGGAGCCGACCTGGATGCATGCAAAACATGCAAGGTTAAAATGGATGGAAAGGTCTACCACTTAGCGTGAGGAGGTTGTATTGATCATCAGGGGCATACCCTACAAGATAAAACCATTTTTAGATCCAAAAAGGTTATGTACTAAGGGTGAGTGCTTTGGGTTTTTCACACATAATATGCTCAATCAGATTATTAGAAAGGTCTCTTTGGCTTGCAGTAATACCACAATATTTGGCATTTTACTTTTAAAATAAAGTGGAGTGAAATGAAATAAAAAGAAGAAATAAAATATAAGTGGGTTATGATGGTATTTTGTTTTTAGTTGTTTGGGATAGAATATTTTTGACTTTTTTTTTTTAGAAAATGAATTTTTTTTTTGTCTTTTAGTGAATAAAGGTTATTGCTTTTTAACCCTTTTTTTTTAAAGATGGAGGCGGTTTTGAATTAAAGTGCTTTTGATATGATGCTTAACTTTACTTGAGTTGACTTTACTTGACAAGTAAAATTACCAAACGGGCCCTCATTTTCAAAACATCATAAAATGTGGGAAAAAAAATCCCACAAAATCAGTAATATCAGATTGAAAATTGCAAAAAAAAAGGGAAGTTTTTATCAGCATTATAGATTTTCGTATTTAAATTATTTTTCAAAAGAAGAATCTGACACATTCATTCTAACCACTGCTTGCAGAGAAGATAATTTGGACTTTCAATTAATAGATGTGGGCTCCCAGACATGAATCTGAACACATTCATTCTGACCACTGCTTGGAGAGATGACCATTTGGACTTTCAATTAATAGATGTGAGCTCCCAAAACTATGAAGGGGGGGCATGCAGAGATGATCATTTGGATTTTCATATTTCAATTCATAGATGTGTATCTCAACCAATGAATGAAGAAATTCACCCATATATAGAAAATAGAAAGTGAAGCTTAGCTCTCACAAACAAATAAACAGAAGAAGAAAAAAAAAAAAAAAACAAACAAAGTGCGCACAATCCCATCATTGATGAGATAACAATCCTATGGATCTAAAAGGCTAAACAAGTTAGTTGAACTCTTCTCTTTTCAATAAATTATGTTTTAGGAGGCAGAGCCAAGTATCAAGTGGAGCTGAAAGACATAACTGCAAGAAAAACTTTGCTATCCTCATATATTTTGTGCTACAGAGAAATAAGAACATTGGTTTAATATACAGCGAGTGGTTGAAGTGTGACTGGAGAAGTAAATGGTCTATTAAATGAGAATTATACAAGGGCAATATAAGGTAGCATCAACTCATTCATAAATCAATAGATTGAAAGCCTGCATTTATTACACCACAGTCCGAGTGAAGGAAGTTCAAGCTCTTCAAATGGTTGAGCTAGGTACCCATGGTTCCTGACCCACCTTGAAATGAATGAGAAACTAAATAGTATATATTCAGGCTTTCAAGCTACCAAATTAACTCATCAAGCAGTAAAATGGTGATAATCATGGAGTAATATGTAATGACATGAATCTTATTGGTATGAAGTCGATATGAGGTGTAAAACATGAAATCCTGAAAAGCCAGACATGGCAACAGCAATATAACCATAGATACATCTCAGCAAAAAAAAAAAAAAAAAACGTAGATACATATAATAAGAGCAAAATTTTTGCATGCGGTAAAGTCTGCATGTAGACATTCCAATCTCATTGCCCAATAGGGGTGGTGCCCAAGTGCCCCCTTATTGGCTCTGACTGTGATAAAGGTGACTTCTGATGAGGGAACGTCGGCAGGAGAAAGTTCCCCTATAGTAAGATACCTCATGTATTGTTACATAGCTAATGTATAAACCTTCAACACAGTTGGAAGGTGATCATTAATTGCTACAACCATGAGGTCTCACAATCACATTAGTTGGCAAAAAATTAAAAACAAAAACCTCAAAAGGCAAAAACTATAATCAACACGGGTTGATACAAAATTTCATGCTCCATGATCTTATTCCATACAGTAGGGCTTACCTAGGATTTATCCCACCCTTTCACAATTCACTCACTAAACAATTTAGCAGTTCCCACCCCAATTTGATACTCATCCCATCTGCTATTCATTGCCGAATTGAGTTTTTTAACAAAACATGTAAGCTAAAATCATTGATGTCCTCTAACCCATGGGCTGGCATTTCCATGCCCCCACGATCATTGATCGGCCTGCATCCAGGTGGGCCACACTGAGAGGTGAGTGCAGGACTTATATATCAACTCAATTTGATGATAAGACTGTCCCTTAAATAAATCAAAGTCAGTGTTTCAAAAAGGTGAGGGCCTAAGATGACTAGATGATATGTTATGCCTTCCTACGGGTGAGGTGTAAGCGTCTCAATATACATCTTGAATTTATTTTCTTTTCCAATTAAAACAAGGAAAAGTACAATTAAAGAGAGAGAATGGTTGGAGAATTCTAAAAAAAGGGGCCTAAAATAATTCAAGTCCTGAGCATCAAGCAGTAATATTTCATATAATTATGTACCATGTGTTTTGTGTAGGACTATATATAAATGTGAACATAATTCTTTTAATACGTGTGCATTGATATCAATCGGCAAAAAACTAAAACAAGATTAAACAATATCAAAACAAGAGTTACATTAATAGCAAAGTATGAAAGAGCCCAGCATTAAACCATATGAGCTGAAAGTAAAACTTTCTAAAGGTACATCCATAAATACACATAAAAACAAGGTAACCACAGTTGGACAAAGCTCAAAACAACTTGTTCAGTTCAATCACTTATTCTTAAGCTTTCTACTCAGGAAGATTGGGAAAAAGTTAGAAAGAAAAAAAGATACAAAAGCCTCTTTTGAATAAAAAAAAGGCTTTTTCCCCCATTTTTAGTTCCTTAGAAAAGAAAATTCCTTAAAGGATTGTGCATTGTGCCTAAAGATATAAGCCTCAGGTCGTTTTGGGAGGACCTCAAGGCAGCCTGAGGGCAAAAGCCTCCCATGCCTCGTATGAAAAAGACTCACAAGAAACTACAAAGATATTCAGTCAAACTATGTAAATGCAACTAGGCTATAATAAAGAAAGAGAAATTAAGATTCTGTCTAAGACTGCCAACATGTGTGTCCAAAATGGCCATCTAATAACATGGATGTTGGATCAAAAAAAAAAAAAAAATTTGAAAAAGTGGACGTTGGACATAAGTATTTTAGATGAACCCTTCTATCTTTTCTTAGTATTGTTCTTATAAACCATCCTGAATATTTCATTTATTTAGTGCTTTCATTTTTGTTTACATCAACCACACTCATCCAATTTATAGATCCTAAAAAAAAAATTCTTGAACTTTCACCAATGATGCTACACATGAGAGAACTATGACATGCAAGCAAGAATGCCAATTGAGAACTCAAATTTCTATGCATCCCTTGGTGTATATCCATGCACTAAAAGTTTGAGACAAATAATATTAGTAGTGTGGACTACATAATAAAGAATGGTGAGAGGATACTCTGGTAAATAAGGAAATCAAGAAAATGGCAATTCACATGGTTTGAGCAATAAATAATGTTACAAACAGCCTCAACACAAATAATTGAGTTTTTACAAGTTCATGGAACTAGGTGAAAAATATTTAAACAAATTAGACAACAAAGACATGCTAGATCATAGAATGCCAGAGAAAATGACTTCACATAAGGTTGAGTGGAAAAGAAGAGCTCACAAAGGTGAAGCCATTACCAAATATATGGGATCAACAATGGTGATGGTGCAAATGGAGAATCAAAACTTTATGATGCGAAACGCTCAATTATGGGATACAAACAATGTGAAGAAGAGAAAATTCTATACTGAAGGATAGAAGAAATCTACAACAGAAAGCCTCGACAATGGAATATACATCTCAACATCTCAGTTATTTACATTAGAAGTTCTACAGGTCCCGTCTGCATAGTGGGCAAGAACCATGCCTGATAAGCCAATTATCGATGCAAGGTAGATGAAACATGTGCTGACAATGAGGTAAGCTCCGCACCATTTCACGAAGTTGGAAATCCTGAAAAAAAAAATGGCATTGTACTATCAGCAACAGCCAAAAACTTATCTATTGTATCCCAAACTTTCAGTCAATTGTGGTACTACTTTCAAAAGAAGATTGGGAGAATAACCAACCTGTAGGCAAACAGAACAGCAGATTTTCTCCCCTGAAGTATCTACATTGTTTTTTCTAGTGATTTCAATCTTTGGGAGCTTATCAACTGAATCCCCTGATAACCCTTTGGCACCACCCGTTTCAAAAATGTCAACCACCTCATCAAAGGTTGTTTCAACTGCGCTCATCTGCACAAAAACATTCAAATGGTAATTCAGTCACAATGGAGCTAACCTCCTTGGAATTTCCGAAAGCAAAATCACCTCAAGAAGTATGAATACCTGAGTCTGGACTGCACTCTGCATTGCTGGACCAACTTGTTCCCGGACAAGTCTTCCACTAATAAGGCTTGAGAAGATGTCAATCTGTAAGAATCAAGTTACAACACAATTATTATCTACTACCAATTTGAATGCTGGTTTTCTACACAAAATAAAAATACAACAAATCATCCAGTCTAGATCAAGCTTTACAGTGTGTTTGGGAAGGGGGGAAAATGGAGGGAAAATTTTTTTTGGAGGGTGTTTGGGAAGGGAGGGAGGAAAATGGGGGGGGAGGGAAATGGAGGGAAAATTTTGTCCTTTCCCCTAAAAAATTTTCCCCCCAAAAATGGGGGGAAAATGAGGGCAAAAGAGGGGAGGGCAAGGAAATTACTAAACTACCCTTTTTGGTCCAATTGAAATTTTTTCAAAAGCAAGGGTAAAATGGTCTTTGTCTCTCTACTTTTTCACTTTTCTTCTCCTACTTTTTGACTTCCCAAACAAGAGGAGGGAAAATCCTCCCTTCATTTTCCTTCCCCCTCAAATTTTCCCTCCCCTCCCCTCCTTCCTTCCCAAACACAGAGTTAAGAGCAAAGGGAAGTTTCTGCTATCAATTGGGTTTTGATGCATCTTCATGTACACACCAACCAACATGTACTATAATAGATCAAATGAATGATGCACAATAAACAATTCAAGCCCCAGGGTCCATTTGAGCACCTACCCCAACAAGTACTATATCACAAGTGGTGTAAATTAGTCGTCAAATTAAATGGTTTTCTCTTCCAGTACGCACAGTGGAATACTCCCTTCTTACATGTCCAGTCTGGATCAAGCTTTAAGAGAAAAGGGAAGTTTCTGCTATCAATTTGGTTTTGATGCATCTTCATGTACACACCAACCAACATGTACTATAATAGATCAAATGAATGATGCACAATAAACAATTCAGGCCCCAGGGTCCATTTGAGCCGCTACCCCAACAAGTACTATATCACAAGTGGTGTAAATTAGTCGTCAAATTAAATGGTTTTCTCTTCCAGTACGCACAGTGGAATACTCCCTTCTTTCATGTCCCTATGAGGATCTGGGTGGAAACAAAACATTAGAAAGAAGTACCCAGCAGCTAATGAGATTTCTGGTTCCTGTATCCCCAATATGCATTGTAAAAAGAAAAGACATTCATTTTCTAATGGACTTCAAATAGGTTTAGCTTGAGTTACATTGGCATCCACCCTGACAAGCAATTTAGAAGCCATGTTGCTCACCACATAAATGAGACTCCAAATCCTCGATTCATCAGAACGCCAGAGAACAAGAGATGACTCGAAGACCTCGATTGAAAAGACAGCTCCAGAAATAGCTCCAATACCAGCCCCACGGAAGAACCCACTCTCCGTTGCTTGGCCAACTAACGCACCTGTCATGGCCCCTAGGAGACAACCAACTGAAAACACATACAAAATGAACATTACTATAAATAATACATGAAGATATCTCAGTTTGTCAAAATTGTAAATGCGGACTATTCTCTACACCAAATTCAAAACCAAGAAAAAAAAAAGCACAAGTGCCAATTTTAGTCGTCGGGCAGCAAAAACTTGGAATGATCAATGCAGAGGTGAGCAGTTGCATGTTAAACTGCAGAATAAAATTGAATTTAGCCTAAACATGCAGTACAGCTCGCAAAATCTGAATTTGAATAGAGGGGGATGAGGCCTCCAATGATGGTGGTTTGGTGTGTTGGGGCCGGTGGGTGTGGTTGGCGAATATCTCTACTGTTCTCCTACATGTTCGTGCCATGATGACTTTCAAACACAACAACAACAACAACAACAAAATAATGAAAGCCCAGATGAGTTCTACAAAAACTGATGCTGCGTGCATTTTGATGCCCGGCAAACGTTGGTGAACGGATTTTCTCAACTCTAATTCCTCCAGTGTAATATCCCTGATATTTCAGGTCAAATGGACCCAAGCCAAATTGATAATAATTTGGGCGCAAAAGGTAGAAAACGGGATTTCCCCAAATGCAAATTTCATGCATTCTGCTCATTCAGCTTATTATTTGGGGATCCAAATGCACCTCTTATGTCAACTTTGCATTTGTCTAGCAGAATTGCAAGAGATGACAGAGCAGAGAGCTATCATCAAAATTGCATATCAGCATAACATAAGAACCACATCCAATTACGACAAAAAAGACTACAAATCACAACAAACCCACATCACAAATCAACAGAATCTCCATTATCCATACCCCCAGTTGACTAAGAGACAGGAAAAAAAATCCAGTAAAAAAAAAAAGCACATACAGAAGCAAAAAGATCAACCCAGCCCCCAAGATTCATTTCTCTGCTCTACATTTCAGTAAAGAAAGAAAACAAAGGAGATTTCAAACACAATTTGCACATGCTACACTTGACTACCAGAGTAGCAAAGGATCACAGAGCAGGTATTTATTATGGATAATTGCATTTTTAACAAATAATACAAGAGCCAAATCCAACCACAAGATTCACAACCATAAAACCCATAAATCAAAACAGAAACCCACATCATAAAACTACACAACACACCTCCTCCATGGAAATACATACAGCAAAAAAAAAAAAGTCCAACAGAGGAGGTAATAACTTAGAAAAAGATCAACCCCAGATCCCAAAATTCATTTCTCTACTTTCTTTTTCCAGTAAAAGCAGAAAACAAAGAAGGGAAAGAGGAAGAGAAGAAGAGGGAGACTGACCCATGGCAAAACAGAAGGTGAATATTGCAGAGATGAATTTCCCAAGCATGGAAGGGACAAAAGAGCCACTAATCTCTCTACCCCTTTCAGCCCACCTACCCAGAGAAGGGGAAATGGAAGGAGAAGAAGAGGAAGAAGGAAAAGGAGGAGTTGGGTAGGCAAAAAATCTCTCCATATGTGGTTTGTGCTTGAGAAGGCACAGAATGTCACGGAAATAAAACAGAGACGGAGAGAGTGTGGTTTGTGCTTGAGAAGGCACAGAATGTCACGGAAATAAAACAGAGACGGCGAGAGAGAGAGAGAGGGAGAGAGAGGTGAGATGTTTCGTGAAGGGTGAGATGAGAGAGAGAGAGAGGGAGAGAGAGGTGAGATGCTTCGTGAAAGGTGAGATGCTTCGTGGCTAAGAGAAGAACGCAAAGGTAAGCAACCACTCAACTGCACGTACATTTAAGACTTCCTCTGAAATTTGAAGTCCCTTCCCAAAAGTCTCCTCTGGCAAATTCCATCAACGGCCCTCTTTGTTGGCTTGGAAGTAACTTCTTACTAATAGAATTTCAGGTGGGCGTTTTTAGTTGCAAGCATTTCAGATAGAATTTCTATGCTGAGATTTTCGGTTGCCCGATTTCTTTACTAGAATTCATAGAATTCATGTTTGGTGGTTGTTTGGAAATTTTAAATGCTGATATTTGAAATACTGCCAAATTTTGGAATTCTAAACTCGTTGTTTCATTCATGGCCTGAATTTCTGCCTGAGCTCCCGGAATGCCATCGTCCCTCTCTAGAAACTTCAGTGCCAAGTGATATATCCAAATCCTCCTTGTTAAAGTGGTTTTTCAAATGCTAAGTTTTTTGGGACTTCAAATGCCTGGGATTTCAAATGCCCAGGAATTCTTGTAAACACAGAGTTCCTGACAGGAATTCTGAATTCCCAGACATCCTAAATTAGTGTTGTCTCTTTGAAATTTGAAATAATTTAATTTGATTGTGAAAAAGAATTTTATTGGTAGAATTATCATATATTTATATTTTTCTCGCCTTAAGGGGGTTGGGGCCCATGAGTGAGCCGCACAAACAAGAAAGCGAGAAAGGGCAACATACAAAGGGAACCACCATATTGAGCACGTGAGTAAAACGCAGGGTTACTAACCAATTGAGCAACCCTTGGTTCTTTTGGATATAGTTTTAAATGCTAATCCAAATGCTTCAAGACAAGAAAAGGTGCTTGCAACCAATAGGCCCTCATGGTTTAAGTTGAAAAAAAAAATGTGAAGATTTATGACCGTCAAATAATCTCCCTTCAAAAATATAAAAGAAGAGATTGGATTTTTAATTTTTATTGGCTTGGTGTGCCACTTGCCACCCAATGGCAAGCCTATTCTTCTTTTACTTGAAATTGGACTCTTGGCAAGGGCACAACAATCATTTTTGCTTTGTAATTCTTTTTATGATCATAAGAAAAATTACTTGTCTTTATTTTCTTTCTTATGAGTAATCACCTCTTCTAATCTAAAAAAAAAATATGAGTCTATATCCTTCAAAGTTCTCACTCACTCTATGGCAGATGGAACTCCAGAGTGATGCCTATTTGATCCAAATTGCTCAAAATGAACTCCCTCCTCATGATGGATGTGGCCAAATTTTACTCCAACAAGAATTGGACATGCATAACTTTAAGCATATAATTTATAATATATAAAAAATGTGGACTTCTTATTATAAATTTTAATCTTCCTATTAGGTTATCTCCACAAATCTAACTCAAAACTACCCAATTTATTCTACTTCAACCCCAAAATGGTTTCAGTATCCCTACTTCGATACCGGGCCAAAGTTGTTGGTTATACACAAAAATAAAAGTGGCAAGTATTTATCAGTTATGCCAATACATATAGGTGGTTTTGGATAAATCTTCCCAAATTAGATGGCCACCAAACTTTTGGTCTGATAGATGTTCCAATGGTCCAACATTGTTATTTTAGTTTGCTAGTTTTAAATTTTGTTACTTTAGTCAATGACTTTCTCTTTGCTAGCTTTCAATTTTGTTAATTTAGTCAATGATATTTCTCTTCCCTTCGTTGTTACTAATTTAGTTAATGAGATTTCTCTTCCCTTTGTGTATATGTTTTAATTTTAAGGAGTGATTTGGATATGGAATAAAAAGCCAGAAAAAAACTGCCTACATCACAATATTAATTATTGCCGCCTCTATTTTCTGCATTTCCTTCTTATCCATAAAAACTCTAGGGGTCATTTGTTTGCACTTATTTACATATATGAACGATCCACATGCGTGATGGTTATTATTATTATTATTATTATGTTTGTTTACTGTACGTGCCTAAAAATTATGGACTTGGTTTAAGTAGTGAAGAGGGTTTACAGAGAGGCTGTTTAAGCTGGACAGGAACGTCTCTGATGATCCGGAATCTGAAAGGGAAGAGAAAACAGCGGTCAGGGCCCGAGGCTGCTGTCAGCCAAAGGCACTCCGACGCCTGAGTTAGTGCAGTCACTGAACTAGGGTGAAGTGAGGAAGAAGATATGGGTGAAATAAACAGGATGTAGACTGTATATTGCTTACCTCTTATGGGGCTCCCATGCAGGTATATGTAGGAGAGAGTAGAAGGTTCCATAATGGAGGTAGGTGAGGATACTTGTCCCATCAGCCCACTCCTAGGATGGTAGGTGAGGATACTTGTCCCATCGGACGTCCCCTCAAACCCCTCATATAAATGTGGACGTGATAGGGAAGGTCCCTTATCAGTACTTGGCGGCCACCTTCTGTCAGGGAGGCTCTGCCATGTGGCCGTCCCATCTCATAATGGAGATCAAGACGGACAACGTCCATCTCGGTCAAGTAGACCGAGATGGGAATTACCGAGATCAGAAGATGCAGGAGGTCGGGCATTGGTACCGAGGCGCTCGGGGCAGAGCCCGTAATGAACGAGGCCGGTAAGCAGACCGAATCCAACTCCAACTTGGTGACAGATGGCACTTCTGCCGAACTGGAATAAATCAGGCCGGAGTAACCCCTAATTGGTATTTCAGTGCCGAGGCAGGAGATTACCTCGGTATTTCGTAAGCACTCCACACAATTGCCCCCCAGCTGTCGAACTCGTCAGCTCGGGGCTGGACTGAGGTCGGGAGCTGGAGACGTGGAAGCTTATATGAATACCGAGCTAGCACACTTTTATAACCGGCTGCGGATGTCACGGTCTTCATTATGACTTCATTTAAGAGTTCCATCAATCCGTCGCCAGCCTGTCCGCTGGGAAGCGCCAAAAATCGCTGCGCCTGCCCGAGACAATTAATTACTCTGACGGCGTTTACTGCGGAAACCGCCCTGATCTTGACACGTGGCGCTATCTGGTTTATAATACCGTATACTGAAGCGACGTGTGCGCCTTTTGAGGCGGTGTAATGAGGGCGTGCCTTTGGTTTTCGAGGAGACGTCTTGCTGCCCTATAAAAGCAGCATTCCTTCTTCCCTCGTCCACCTTTCTGCTCTGAATCTGGGGGAGACTCTGCTTGCATGATTCTCAGACCATCTCTGTATCTTCCCCACCTTTCTGTCCCTCTGCGTCTAGTTTACTATAAGTCTTCTTCTCCCTGATCTTTCCTTTGAGCACCTCTCTTCCAGTTTCTTTCTTCAGTTAGGGCTTTTCGTTCGTCACCCATCTTAGTCTTCAAAATATGGGAAAAGGGGTTTACCGTTGTCTGGCCGATACCCCCGATGCTTTATTTAGGTTTGGGGCGACCTACGACATTCCGGACGACATCCGGATTAGGCTGGACGATCCAGAGGATCTCTGGGACGGTGACATCTACCGAGATGGGGCGATGCCCTTTCCATTGGTCTCAGTAGTGGAAGGGGGAGTGAGGTTCCCCGTCCACCCGTTGCTCAGGCGATGTCTGGCAGCGTGGCATCTTGCCCCTTGCCAATTAATGCCGAACAGCTACAAGATCATAATGGGGACAGTAGCATTGAATAGGATTTTAGGCATCTAGCTCGGTGTCCACAACATCGAGGAAGCATATGATATTAGCAAGTCCACCGGGGTGGTCGACGACCGCTATTACCTCCGGAGTAAGCCGAAGATGGTCTCGTTCGTTAATGCCCTGGAGGACTCAATGCGCCACGCCGGGACTGATAGGTTGTTCGTTACCGGCAACTGGGAGATCGGTGCGAACGAAAACGAAGCAGAGAAGAGGTACCGGGTACCTCGTCACTTTGGGCGCCTCCCAAGTAAAGCACCGAGCTCAAATAGCTTAACTTTTCATCCTGTTATCTTCCTGCCAAACTGACACACGCTGATCTATTCTTTGTGCAGGCCTTGCTGAGAGGAGACAAGCGGTCATTCGTGACGGCTGGAAGAAGAACGGAGGTTGGTTCGAAAAAGTCCAACGCTACCAGGGGCATAAAGGCAGGGCTGCCTGGTGTCTCATAGGCTACCTGCCGAGATACAAACACTACAATAAAAGGCAAGGGTCAGAGATCCTTGAGGTCGGGCCTAGCTACGCGCCAGAGGCGGTTGGGCAAGAGCGGCCGATCTCACCCCTTACCGACCCGGAGGAAGTCTCTGAGGAGAATCGGCCCTGCACCGAGATGGGTCAAGATCCTCCTCTCACCAACCTCCGGGAGAAGCTCCTGGGAAAGCGGCCCTCTTCGTCGTCGAGGTCTGCTGATTCTTCTTCCAGGGACGCCCATGCGGCTCCCCCATCCCGCTCCTCCCGGGATGATTCAACTGTGGCTAGGGAGGAGAGGCAGACGAAGAAGGCGAAGGGCGAGGAGCCGCGCCAAACCAGGCCCCGAAAGGAGAGGGCCAGTCGGAAAAGTCCGACGGAAGAGGTGGAGGAAGAGCCGCGGGCGGAGGAACAACCTCTGGTCCGCCGAGGGAGGCAGGAGGAGAGGATGCCGGTGATGCCCGGAAGAGAGGGCCCATCCCGGCAAGACCCTGTCTAGCCCTCGGCGCCTCGCGCCCCTTTGGATGAGCCTTGGAGGCCATCCTTCCTCCTGGCGCCAGGGACGCCGCTGACCTCGGGGCACCATTTACAGGGCTGTCCGGCAGTGGCGGCCGTGCTGGCTGGGGCATGTGCGCTCCCCTTAGATGTTGAACGCTTCAGGAGAATGGAGGAGGCTACGCTGCATCAGGCCAACCTTTCATCGGCCCTGATGGTGAGCATTACTTTTTATATATATAGATTTAGAGATATGTTGCGTGTTGCTTCTAACTTTTGTTCCTGCTGTCCAGGTTGTGCAAAGATCTGTAGTGGCTCTGGAAAAATGCCACCAGAGCCGCGCCGAGATCCAATCTTTGCAGGCTGACAGACAGAAACTCGCTGCAGCCCTGGAAGGGAGCTCGGAGGAGCTGAGGAGGCCTGAGGAAACGTGTGCCAAGCTGAACGCGGAGAACGAGGCTGCCATGGAGGCGATTACCAAGAAAAGCGCCGAAAACTATGGGCTCCAGGCAGCCGGGTATGAGATGGAGAAGAAGGCCAAAGAGACGGAGGCCGAAATGGAGGCCCTGAAGAAGGAGAAAGCCAAGGCCGAAGCTCTGCTGAAAGCCGAGCGGGAAGCCTCAGTCAAACTGAAGGCTGACCTCGAGGCTTCTCGAGAAGCAGAGCTCGAGGCCTCCTTCCAGAAGGGGGTGGCACAGGCGACAAGGCTTTATGAAGAGCAACTCGTTCCACTGGGAGAGGAGCTTTTCGAAATGGGATGTCTGGCCGTGCTGAAAGAAATGGGGGTCCCCGAGGACCACCCCATCCGACAAGGCCTGCCCAAGCTCCCTCGTGCCGAACCCGAGTCGCCAGCCCTTCCATTCTCCGAGGCCCCTCTAGACCACGTAGATGATGAACCACAGGCCTCAGAAACCCTCCGAGCTCCAGCCACCGAGACCACCACTGCCGATCTCAGGCCAGTTGTCACCGAGGCCCCTCTCGCTCCGACTGGGGATGGTGAAGTCGAAGATGTGTCCATCATTGACATAGATCGGCTGCCATGATATTTCCGTCTCTTTTTCTTGTGCCCATTTGGGGAGATGTATGTAATTTTTTTTTTGATGATAATGAAACCTTGGTTTGTACATGTTATTTCACTGAATGGAATTCTGATTTTACGCTCCAATCTTTATTCAATGTGATGAATGTTCCTTCCTCTCCCCTCTTTCTGCTCTTTTTATGCGGTTGGTTCCGTAATCAAAGTAAATAACAGGACGCGAGAGAGAGTAAGACCGGTAAATGAGCTCGGCCCTTCTTTCGGACTTAACGTTTTAAGTTTATAGTCCGTCTAAACTGTAATTGAAATTTAAAAGTTGCTCGGTTCTACCACCGAAGCGGAGTCCGGCTTTGTAGTCAGAATTCGATTGGTCCATGGACCGGGCCGAACCAGCCGACCTTGGTGCCCAAGATGCAAGCTGGTCCAGTAACCGAGCTGCGAACCAGTACCGAGTTCCATAACTTGGCTATTTTCAAGAGTGGGACATAGTATCAGGAAGTAAAAACATATCCTATAAAAAGAACCAGTTTATTGACTTCCATAACCAGACTATATCTTAAAAATAAAATTTCTTGAGGTGCATAGCATTCCATGGACGTGGCAGCTCTCTGCCTTCCATGTCCTCAAGCCTGTATGCAGACCACCCAGCTACCGAAGTCACCTTGAATGGCCCATGCCAGTTTGGTGCAAGTTTTCCTTCGCTAGGGTTTTTATCTGCTGGAAGTGTCTTTTTCAAGACCAATTCTCCAGGGGAGAACTTTCGCTCCTTGACCCTTTGATTGTACCCTCTAGCCAACTGTCGTTGGTAGGAAGCGAGGCGGATGGCTGCGGTATCCCTTCGTTCCTCGGCCAAGTCGAGCTCTGTGGCGAGGTTTGTATCATTTTGGCCTTGGTCGAACAGTTCCGACCTGAGGGTGGGGAGACCGACCTCAAGTGGAATTACAGCTTCCATTCCGTAGGCTAGGGAGAAGGGAGTTGCCGAGGTCGAGCGCCTCGGGGTAGTCCTGTACGCTCAAAGGACACTTGAAAGTTCCTCTACCCATCTGCCTTTGGCTCGATCTAGTCTCTTTTTGAGTCCGTCAAGCACTACTTTGTTCGAAATTTCAGCATGCCCATTACTCTGGGGGTATGCTGGGGTAGAATAGTAGTTCCTGATGCCAAGGTCTTGACAGAAGCTTTTGAAGAAGTTGGAGTCGAACTGGGTCCCGTTATCCGTGACCAAGGCTCGAGGCACTCCGAATCTGGTTACGATGTTTCTCCACAAGAAGTTTTTGGTATCCTTCTCAGTGATGGAGGACAACGCTTCAGCTTCTATCCACTTGGTAAAATAGTCAGTAGCTACCACCAACCATCTTTTGTTTCCTGGAGCTCGGTGGAGTGGTCCCACGAGGTCTAGTCCCCATTGGGCAAAGGGCCAGGGGCTGGAAAGAGGACTTAGGTCATGTGCTGGCTGATGGAGAGAGTGGGAGAACTTCTGGCACTTCTCACATTTCCTGGCATAGACCTGTGCGTCCTTCTGCATATAGAGCCACCAGTACCCCTGACTGATAGCTCGGTAAGCCAATGACCGACCTCCGATGTGGCTACCGCAGATCCCTTCGTGGATTTCATAAAGGAAGTCCTCGACTTTGCTCGGGTGTACGCACTGGAGGTAAGGGCCATTGTAGGACTTTTTGTAGAGTTTGTCATCCGGAGAGAGCCAGAATCGGGCTGCCTTTAGCCTGATTTTGTGGGCCCGGTTCTTGTCCTCGGGCAGCTGGTCATTCTTGAGATAGGAGATGAGTTCATCCATCCAGCTCGGGCCGAGATCAATACACATGAGATGCCGAGGTGGTTTAAGTTGTATACTCGGTCTGTCTAGTGCTTCCACTTCGACAGTTCTTTTTTTTCCTGCCTCGACAGCAGAGGCCAGGTTTGCAAGGGCATCGGCGTGAGAGTTGGAGTCTTTGCCTATCTGCCTGACTTCAGCCTTTTGGAACTGAGATAGGAGTTGTTTGGTGTGGGCTAGGTAGGATGCCATCCTGTCATCACGGGCCTGGTAATCCCCATTGAGTTGGCTTGTGACCAGCTGTGAGTCGCTGAAAATCGCCAGTTGTTGTGCCCCCAGGATTTTTGCGCTGCCCAGCCCTGCAATTAGTGCTTCATACTCAGCTTCATTGTTAGATGCTTTGAAGTCAAGAGTCAGGGCTTGCTCAATGACGAGGCCCTCCGGAGATTGAAGGACTACGCCAGCGCCAGCCCTTTCGGAGGTGGAGGACCCATCGACGAAGACTTGCCAAGATGAGTCGAGGAACTGTTTCCAGGGCCGCTCCTGTTCGGTCTCGGCCGAAGTCCTCGCCTCCTTGCCCCCCAGTTCGGTGTCGAGATGGCTCGGTGCCGAACTAGGAGAGGTGAATTCCACAATGAAGTCTGCCAGTACTTGGGCTTTGATGGCCGTCCTGGGCTGATAGTTGATATCATATTGCCCGAGTTCGACAGCCCATTTAGACACTCTGGCTGAGAAGTCTGTTCTCCTAAAGAGGGACTTGAGCGGGTGTTCTGTCACAACCGCTATGGAATATGTCAGGAAGTAGTGGGAGAGCTTGCGGGACGCACTGACGAGTGCAAATGCGAGCTTCTCCAATGGCAGGTATCTCGTTTCGGCAGCCAGCAGGATTTTACTTGTGTAATAGATGGGCTTTTGTTGCCTGTCATCTTCTCTCACAAGTACAGAGCTTACTGCATGGTCCGAAACCGCCAGATATAGGTATAAGACCTCACCCCGTACTGGGGTGGAAAGCAGGGGAGGGGAAGAAAGGTATACTTTGAGTTCCTGGAGAGCACTTTCGCATTCCGGGGTCCATTGGAACCCGGAGCTCCTTTTCAAGAGCTGGAAAAAGGGGTGGCATTTATCTGAGGCTCGACTGATGAAGCGGTTCAGTGCTGCCGCCATCCCGGTAAGTCTCTGAACCTGTTTTGTCGATGTCGGACTTTGTAGGGCTCTGATTGCCGAGATCTGATCGGGGTTGGCCTCGATTCCTCGCCTAGTAACGAGGCTGCCCAGGAACTTGCCCGAGCCGACGCCAAATGCACATTTGGAGGCGTTTAGCTTGAGCTTGTACTGTTTGAGGATGGAGAAGGTTTCATGTAGGTCAGTCAAGTGGTCCTGTGACCGTTTTGACTTAACGACCATGTCGTCGATATATACCTCGACCGTCCTGCCGAGCTGGTCCTGAAACATCTTGGTTACCAGCCTCTGGTAAGTTGCACCTGCATTTTTTAACCCGAAGGGCATTACTTTGTAACAGTAGGTGCCCCTGGGTGTTATGAACGTGGTTTTTTCTTGATCAGGCTCATGCATTGGAATTTGATGGTAACCTCGTTAGGCATCGAGGAAACTCATCCTTTCATGCCCGGCAGTGGCGTCGATCAGCTGGTCTATCTTTGGTAGAGGAAAGCTGTCTTTGGGACAGGCTTTATTAAGATCGGTGAAGTCTGCGCAGACCCTCCAGCTCCCATCCTTCTTTTTTACCACGACCGTGTTGGCTAACCACACAGGGTAGTGGACTTCTCTGATAGCTTCAGCTTCCAATAATTTGTTGACCTCCTTGGTCACAGCCTCTGCCTGTTGGGTACCCGACCTTCGAATCTTTTGGGCAACAGGTTTATGCTGGGGATCTACATTCAGCTTGTGGCTTATGACCTCCTAGCTGATGCCAGACATTTCATATGGGGTCCAAGCGAAGACCTCTCTATTTTGCAACAGGAAGTCGAGCATCCTGGTCCTTTCCTTGTCAGCAAGTTGACTTCCGAGCAGGAAGAACCTCTCTGGATCGCTGGGGTCGATCCCGACCTGGGTGAGGTCCTCAACGCTCTTCTGCTCGGGAGTCTGGCCCACAGCGTCGAGCTCAGCTTCGAGCTCGGTCATGTGGACTCGCTGTGGCTCTGTCTCTCCGGGGACCACAGCCATGAGACATTCTTTGGCCATGTCTTGGTCGCCGCGGACTATGATAACTTCGAAGCTCCCGTTCTGGTTCTGCAACGGGAACTTGAGCTTTTGGTGATGGGTCGAGGGTACAGCCTCCATGTTATGAAGCCAGGTTCTCCCCATGATGACATTATATGGAGATTGTGCATCCACCACCAGGAAGTCTGCCGTCATGGGGGCTCCTCCGACCTCGACCTTGAGGGAGATCTTCCCTTTGAGATATACCGTCTTGGAGTTGAATCCCACTAATGGGGTGCGAGCTTCCAGCAGATCCTCTTCCTTCAGACCCATTCTTTTGAAGCAGTCGAAATAGAGGATTTCTGAGGAGCTCTCGGGGTCCACTAGGATCCTTTTGACGTTGAAGTTTTGTAACCTCATAGTCAAAAGAAGGGGATCATTGTGGGGTAGCTGGACCCCGGCCAAATCTTTGTCTGATAACCAAATCTTTGGTCTCTCTATGCGGGCCTTCTTTGCAGAGGGACCGAACTCGGCTGCCATCACATGTTTACCGTGCTGGGCTCTCCTGGCCTCAGCACGCGCTTGATCACTACCTCTGGGAGCGGGGGCCAGGTGAATGACATCGATGGTCCCTATAGGCCCATCGCTATCCCTGTCGTCGAGGTGGTGCTGCTGGGCTTGGTTTACTCTGCCCTCCTCTTTGATATGATCTCTGAGATGCCCATCTTTTACAAGCCTTTCAAGGTGATTTTTGAAGGCGTAGCAATCCTCGGTTCTGTGTCCTCTATCTTTGTGGTAGGCACAGAACTTGCTCTGATCTCGTGAGGCAGCGTCACCTTTCATAAGCTGGGGCCATTTGAAGAAGGGCTGGGCTTGGATCTTGCCGAGGAGTTTGTAAATGGGCTCCTTGAAGATGGTGTTCACGGCTTTGTGAGGGGCGCCACTTGGCCTCGGCTTTGCGCTGCCTCCCGAAGTGGGAGCAGAACGCGCTGCCGAGCTGGATGGTTCTCTATTTCGGTCCGCCTCCCTCTTAGCAAGCCTCTTTTCCCTCCTCGAAGGTCGGCCTTCGGAAGGTCGGCCCTCTAAAGGTTGGCCCTCAGGGAGTGGGGGCCAAAGATTATGGCTCTCCCGAGCCCGGACCTCATCTTCCTCTTGCTCAACATACTGATTCACCCGGGCCATGAGTGCCTTCACTGAAACCGCAGGGCGACGCACCAATTTCTTCCGAAGCTCATTGCCTGGTAGCAAAGCTTGTTGAAAGGCCGTGACGGCTACCTCGTCGTTGGAATTCTCGATTACGCTGAAAATGGTCCAGAACCTTTTGGCGAATCGAGTAATATTCTCGGTTGGCCTCGTCTTGATCGAGATCAGGTCGGCGTCAGTCTTAGGGATGACCCGGTGTGCTTGAAACTTCTCGACGAAGGAGTTCCGGAGCTGTCGCCAGCTCGAAATCGATCCCTCGGAGAGTGCACAGAACCACCGAAGCGGGAGGTCACCTAAGCTGGAGGAGAAAACCTTACAATCGAGGTTGCCGTCGCCGCTGAATACCGACATCTACTGGGTGAAGTGTCGGAGATGAGCTTCGGGGTCTGACGTCCCGTCATAAAGATTGAAGCGTGGGACGCTGAATTTATCAGGGAGAGGATGGTCTGTGATTTCCCGAGTAAATGGGGAGGTGCCGTGGATGTCACTGTATCTGGCAGCCAACCGACCTCGAGCGAGGCCGGCATGCTCCAGGTTCTGTTGCACGGCCAGCTTGATTTGCTGATCAATATAAGCAGCCATGTCGGGGTCGGCACCGGTCTCCCGCTTTTGCCTCCGGCGCTGGTGCTGGTCGGCGCTGGCGTGAGTGTTACTCGAGCCCTCTTCCCGAGCTCGGGCACGTCTCTCATTTAGTTGCTCCCTTAGGTCTGGCTGACCCTCAGGGCCTCGCCGAGCTTTCCGCTGAGGTGAAGGCGTGTGAGAGGCTTCAGGCAGGGTCCCGTCCTTTATCTCCAGCTGTCGTTGGAGCTGGAGGATCTGCGCCTTTTGTTCCTCGATGACGAGGTTCTGAGCCTTGATTGCTTCAGCTTGGGCTTCAACATCTTCCTCTAGGGCCGTGTCGTCGTCACTTTCGTCACCGAGGTGGATATGGTCCTCTTCCATGTGATCTTCGTGATGAGACCGAAGAGGTTGGGATTGCTCAGGAGTTCTACCTCGCTAGGACTGTTCCTGAGGAGGAAAGTCCTTGCGGGGTGCTTGGGTGAAAACAACCTCCAGACGTGGACGCTCCGCCTGGGAGGACGTTGTCCGGGCCCGTATTGCTACGGGACCGCTCCGAGGAGACGCTGGTACACCTCTTGACGATGAGTGTGTCACCGTGACGGGCGACCCTACGCTTCGAACACCGGGCTCCCCTTCCACTCTTTTCGACTGAGGGTTGGGTGGTGTTTGCCTGGCATCTCTTTGCTGGCTTGTTACTAATGCCCCTGCCTGGTTTGTCACCAGTGGAGGTGGCATGAGAGGCAAGAATATCTTTGGCTGGCTGGACCTGGACGGTCCAACAACGCTCTTTCCCTTCTTAGCCTTAGGAGGCATGGCTGTTAGGATTGAAAGTATGGAATTTTCAGATTGTCCCCACAACAGGCGCCAAATTGTACGTGCCTAAAAATTACGGACTTGGTTTAAGTAGTGAAGAGGGTTTACAGAGAGGCTGTTTAAGCTGGACAGGAACGTCTCTGATGATCCGGAATCTGAAAGGGAAGAGAAAACAGCGGTCAGGGCCCGAGGCTGCTGTCAGCCAAAGGCACTCCGACGCCTGAGTTAGTGCAGTCACTGAACTAGGGTGAAGTGAGGAAGAAGATATGGGTGAAATAAACAGGATGTAGACTGTATATTGCTTACCTCTTATGGGGCTCCCATGCAGGTATATGTAGGAGAGAGTAGAAAGTTCCATAGTGGAGGTAGGTGAGGATACTTGTCCCATCAGCCCACTCCTAGGATGGTAGGTGAGGATACTTGTCCCATCGGACGTCCCCTCAAACCCCTCACATAAATGTGGACGTGATAGGGAAGGTCCCTTATCAGTACTTGGCGGCCACCTTCTGTCAGGGAGGCTCTGCCATGTGGCCGTCCCATCTCATAATGGAGATCAAGACGGACAACGTCCATCTCGGTCAAGTAGACCGAGATGGGAATTACCGAGATCAGAAGATGCAGGAGGTCGGGCATTGGTACCGAGGCGCTCGGGGCAGAGCCCGTAATGAACGAGGCCGGTAAGCAGACTGAATCCAACTCCAACTTGGTGACGGATGGCACTTCTGCCGAACTGGAATAAATCAAGCCGGAGTAATCCCTAATTGGTATTTCAGTGCCGAGGCAGGAGATTACCTCGGTATTTCGTAAGCACTCCACACATTTACAGTTTACCCATGTGATGTGTAAATGATGTGTAAAAGTAGTATGCAAACGATGTCATTTTCAGCCTCTTAATTACATATCGAAAGAGGTGGTAAATCATTATAAACGTAATGGTGGAAAAGTGGGAGTCCAAGTCGCAATAAAGGTTGCTCGCCAAGATAGACTGCGTGTTTGATCCTCTTCATCCACATCTTTTTTTGCATGTTTGTGGTCTGCTTCTATATTAAGAGGTATAGTGGTTTCTTTTTTTATTTTTATTTTTTTTCTTTTGAAACTGGAGCTTTATATTAAGAGAGACGAGAAAACAAGGTACAACCTGACCATACAAGAGATCTTAACCATTGGATCCAAGATATAGATAACATAGATACCACAAACATTAAGACCAAAGAAAGAGGGGAATCATCATTCGTTCTGTTGCTCCAAAATTTGTTGCTCCTGAAGATGAAGCGCATTACTCCCTTTGTGCATTTTCCCAAACAAATTGCTTGGATTGTGAGAGGTGTTTGCCACTGAAGCCGTTTGTAAAGATCTTGAATCCATGCTAAGAACATCACCCAGTCTAGCCACCTGCCCCAAATGTGCTCTAGTCAATCCCAAGAACAATAGAAACCCAATCAAATGTGTCTATATATTAAGAGGTATAGTTTCATATCTTAAATCTTTATAATAAAAAAAACCCTGAAAAATGATTAAAAAGCCCCATCTTATATATCTAATTTATGCACATTTGTGGGCTATCAACTTATGATCTAAACCGTTCATTATTCTAATATTAATGTTAAGCATCAAGACATTTAGTTTCCTATCCTAAGTCTATAATTTTTGAGAAATTTATGGAAAAATCCAAACTCCTCTAAAATTGTTGGATGAACTTATTTACTCATGTGAAAATGATGGTTTTGTAAACATGGGAATGTAGTTCATATATCTTACGGTTACATATGTAAAACCCATCTTCCTATCTCATGTGTAAAAGACAAATGAAATGATCCTTTCAAGAGTGAATTCTATATCAGTCCCAAAAACAAATGTGATTGATCATATTATGAAGAGAGCTCCCTCTGCTGAGCAATTGGTTGTGCAACTTTGCCAAACCTTCGAATGCATTCATTCTTGAAATCGGATCTCAAAATAATGCGGTCCATTGTCTTGATCTTTAATTCTTAACAATTGATCGCTTTTAGTTTTCATTATGGTTAGAGTTGGACCATGTAGTCCTTAAACAGAGAGAGAGAGAGAGAGAGAAATGATGTCATTCACATACAATTTGACCAGGACTTAAAGGGGTGTTCGGACAAGGACCAAACAATTTGACCAGGACTTGAAGGGGTGTCCGGACAAGGACCAAACAAGGGCCTCAACTAGAAGGCACATGCCTCCATACCCAAATATAATTTAAGGAAATGGATCGGAATAGACCTAACATATAATATAAAATATACTTATATTGCATTCTCCAAGCCTCTATGTTTTCTTATAAAGGATCTAGCTATGATCAATCCAACACCTACTGCAATTTGAATTAGCAACCATGCCAATTTGACACGAGTTCAAATAAAAAACCTATAATATATGTGGAGATATAGATGCGACTTTGATTTTTCTAGGATTTGAATTATTATAATAATAATTAGAAAGACTTTCAAAAAAGTCCTTAACTTTTGGGTGGTTTTCAAAAAAGGGTCAAAAGAATTCAATATTTCAAAAATGTATGGAGATTTTTAAGATTTATTTCAATCAGGTCCAATCCGGCAATCTATACCCGCCGCCGACAACTTTGTATAAACAAAAACTCAAAAGGACAAAAGTGCCCTTAGTGAGTAGTAAGTAGGTAAAAAGAAATTTTTCAAAACAGTCCTAAACTTTTTATGTAGTTTTCAAAAAAGGACCAAGGAATTGAATATTTCAAAAAGGTTTGAAAGTTTTCAAGACTTCTTTCAATTAGGTCCTGTTGGGAGATCTCCATCCACTGTTAGCATTTTTTTTTTTTTCAAGATGAAAAAAAAAATCCATTTGGTTTCATTCCTTCTCCAAAATGTTGGACCAACTATAAAATCACTTTTGCTTGTTCCAAGCCACTTATATAACACAATGCA
Organism: Umbellularia californica; assembly: GCA_028538565.1. Lineage (NCBI taxonomy): Eukaryota > Viridiplantae > Streptophyta > Magnoliopsida > Laurales > Lauraceae > Umbellularia > Umbellularia californica. The sequence continues at coordinate 60,070,030 of JAPQWN010000007.1, forward strand.
TTGATTGCACTGAAATTTACTTTAATAATTAGAGTGCCCAAATATTGGATTGATCATGACGTAAAAACTGAAATTAACTATTGACTAAGTTAATAATTAGTGTGCCCACCTAAAAAGTTTAGGATTGTTTTGAAAATTTCCTTTTTACCTACTTACTACTCATTAGGGGCACTTTTGTCCTTTTGAGTTTTTGTTTATACAAAATTACCGGCAGTGGGTATGGATTGCCTAATTGGACTTGAGTGAAAAAAGTCTTGCAAACTTTCATCCGTTTTTGAAATTTCGAATTCTTTTTACCCTTTTTTGAAAATCACCCAAAAGTTAAGGGCTTTTTTGAAAATTTCCCTTATAATTATTGGGTATACATTATGTAACCCTTATTCATTTTCTATTAAAGAGGAGAATATTTGATGGCAGTTTCTGAAAATTCACATTTGCTTCGGGCATTCGTTTTATATTTTCCATTATTTATTTTTATTAAAAGAGAGATACTTTGATGGTCATTTTTTTACATTCATATTCATTTTCTCAATCTCGACCAGTTTTGAAATACAGATGTTAGAGTCTTTAAAAACTCAGCTACATTAAACAAACGAGTGGTTAGCTGTAACATTTGCTATTATTAGCTATTCTAGAAGCATGAACCAATGGATCCAGCCCAAACTCCATTGGATTAGGTTCAACTTGTTTGATCGAGTAAAGGAAGCTTCTTTTGATGACTCATAACAAACTTCCTCTTATCTATTGCATGCGCCTACCGTGTGATTGACAATGAGAGATGATTCACATGCACCAACCTAACTTCTTTTCACAATTTACAATCACACCAACCTAACTTCTTTTCACAATTCACAATCACACCAACCTAACTTCTTTTCACAATTCACAAATTACAATCACACTTACTAGAGAGAGGAGTGTGGGACTCGTGCAACTTGTCTTGGAGTTTAACCACTTCTAGAAAGAAATGAAAGAAGGGGCTGTTTGGATGTCACCTGAAATATTAATCTAATAGGATATGATTTTCACCTTTAAACACAACCAAATCTGGATGAGTGCAACAGGAAAGTAATATTATATTCCAATGATTTCCATTGAATCTTGTGACCCTATTTTGATTTTTTTATGGAAGAGTAAACTCTTTTTCTTTCTTTTTGATAACATGAGAACTCGCCGACCCCCCTTCGATTGATCATTGGTAAACCCACGGATACATAGAACCACCCACTAGCCCTATATATCGGGTAAGGCCTTAAAGGATTCGAAGGCAAGACCTTCAAATTAAAACTAGACTTCTTTTCACAATTTACAATCACACCAACCTAACTTCTTTTCACAATTCACAATTTACAATCACACTTACTAGAGAGAGGAGTGTGGGACTCGTGCAACTTGTCTTGGAGTTTAACCACTTCTAGAAAGAAATGAAAGAAGGGGCTGTTTGGATGTCACCTGAAATATTAATCTAACAGGATATGATTTTCACCTTTAAACACAACCAAATCTAGATGAGTGCAACAGGAAAGTAATATTATACTCCAATAATTTCCATTGAATCTTGTGACCCTATTTTGATATTTTTATGGAAGAGTAAACTCTTTTTTTTTTTTTTTTGATAAAATGAGAACCCGCCGACCCCCATTCAGTTGATCATTGGTAAACCCACGAATACATAGAACCACCCACTAACCCTATGTATCTGGTAAGGCCTTAAAGGATTCGAAGGCAAGACTTCCAGGTTCAACTGGACTTCCTAACCACACGAACATTTTAAATGTGGGTAAACTCATTGCAACAATAAAATAGCAACGAGCACTAGGAGTGGAAATGAATTTAAGAAATAAAGTTTGGTGCCATGTCACTAGTATGATAGCAAACTTAAAATTTAAAAAAAATTGTAAAAGTAGGAAAATGAGAAAAGTCAATAAAAATAACTTCTAATAACATTTTACTTTCATCAGATTTATTATTTTTTATTATTTAAAATTCAATTTACTTTGTGCCACATTTTCTTTATAATATCCTTAGAGAAGCCTCATATTTGAAAATATCCCAACATTTCCTGCAGTAATTTCCATGGAACTAACTATATTTGAGGCAACGGTTTGTTGATTGAGGCAACTTTATGGCATTAGTAGAGTGGGCAAAGTAATGGCAACAATATATGAAAGGTAGGGGACCCATCCATTACACAAATGGGCTTATTTAGGTCTTTACGAATGAGCATTCATAGGTAGGTCTAAAACATGTCAAATTTATAGGTTGTAACACAGATGGCTAGGAACATCAGTGTTAGTGCCAAATTACTAAGAGTTTTCTTCTGTTTTTTTTTTTTTTTTTTGGCTAATGGGCGGTTCTCAACCCTTTGGACTGGACTAATACCTCCAGGCCCAGAGAGAAGCTGAGTAAAACCCCTGTGGCCCCCAGCTGGTAGCACTCGTGGAGTCAACCTTCGATTCCTGAAGAAGGGGGAACCAAGGATCAATACATAGACCTCTAGCTCCGGGGAAAAAGAGGAACCGTGGTCCCGACTACTTGGCCAACCGTGCTAAGAGTTCAAGCAGGAAAAAGGAAGAAAAATTCGGCCAGACCCAATGCTTGCATCTATCTTGACCTAGAGCTCTAGACTAGGAGGAGACACTACTATAAGTACCATATATTTGAGTTGGGTTTTTGGCCCTTCATCTTGATCCAATGGGTCAGGTCTAAACTTGGACCCGGTCCGCGTATTGTTGCAGTTGGGCCTAGGCGGGTCTCAGGCCAAGCTTGAGTCATTTTCAAGCCACCCGTATGTACAAATTTGCAAGCCACTTCACATATTCACTATGAGGGCACTAGCCAATGGTTGGAAAGAGTTTCACACTGATGTCCAATTAATATGATCTTTGAGCAATGTGTCTCACCCGGTACAAATGATCAGGATTAAGGACTTAGATGTCCCACCTATCAAACATGTCAAAAAACTGTTGAATTATTATCAGATGTCTGAATCACTTAGATTAGCTTTGCATTCAGTGTTGGATCCATGTATTTTCTTCACATGGATGCATCATATTTTTTTTATGAAGTATGGACAAGCATAGTAGGCCCACACACTAACCTAGGGCACAAGTAGAAAAATATACAAGTGGTTGATTTCAAAATGAGAGCTCCTAAAGTGGGAAGATTAAAACATACCTTGTTACATTGATGGCTTCTAAATTGCAATGTCATTAAGAATGGAAAACTATGAGATTAATGTAAAATCTTAATGATAAAAGTTTGGCTGGGAGTTAACGAATCCAATGTGTGAAGCAAGTGTAGCAATCATACTAGGCAGGTAATGGACTCAGATGGTTCAATTGAGAGTCTTTTGGACCTGGATTTCATTATCAATATGGGTTAGCAGTCCTGATCAACCTTAGGCAGGAAATGGATTCAGATGGTTCACCTAAGAGTCCATTGGGCCTGAATTTCATTATCATGGGTCGGTCCTGATCAACTTTAGGCCTAAAAATGTGGACCTACCTTGTGGGTAGCTCTGATGATTTTTTTTTTCTTTCTTTGTAAAACAAAGCTTTAGCTAACATTTTTTGACAAAATGTTTAGTTTCTGTCATTAGTTGCTTATTAGTGGATTCTTTTTTAACGACTAGGTAAAATTTTATTTATTTTTTTGCTTTTGGGGAGAAAGAGATGTAGCTTTGCTTGCTCCTTTATAATTTGTTGTTTTGTATTGGTGTTTAGCTCTAATACCTATGCATGTTTTTTTTTTTTCTTTTCATCTTATTTATTTTACCTTTCTTTAAGTCTTTAATATATTTTACTGTCACCGAGATTTTGGCCATAGGTCCCGCATCATTTGATTTTAAAGCCTAAGGTCCTGGACATCATTTCGTAACGGCAGCGGTCCTCCATGAAAATGACGCAGCAACAAAGACCAAAATGCCCCTCCCTGTACACGTCGGCATATATGTCAGTAAAAACGCTCATCCTCTACTTCTTCCTCACTTACCTCAAACCAAAGGAAAAAGCAATCGACAGTACAACCAAAGCAAGAACAAAGTCAATCAAGAAACAGATAGGGTTTTCTCAGTTTTAAACTATTTTAACTCACTTTCAAATCTATCAAATAAAAAAGGACTTCAAATCAGTTTATTTCTTTCAAACTCGGTCCAGACTCAGATAAATTTGTTTGCAACTCAAAGAAGTTCTTCAAAACTCAGATAAATTTATCTGAGCTTTGCAAGATGTTAAGATAAGTTTTCAGAAAACTCAGATAAATTTGATATTTCTCTGAGTTTGCTGTTAATTTATCTGCCCAGATAAATTTGCTTTGGTCCAGAGTCAGATAAATTTTTTCGCAACAAAGAGAGGTTCTTCAAAACTCAGATAAATTTGTCTGAGTTTTCTGAGAGGTTAAGATAAGTTTCAGAAAACTCAGATAAATTCTGAGTTTGCTGTTATTTTATCTGCTCAGTCAATTTTGTGTTGGTTCAGACTCAGATAAATTTGTTCGCAACAAAGAGAGGTTCTTCAAAACTCAGATAAATTTGTCTGAGTTTTCTGAGAGGTTAAGATAAGTTTCAGAAAACTCAGATAAATTCTAAGTTTGCTGTTATTTTATCTGCTCAGTCAAATTTGTATTGGTCCAGACTCAGATAAATTTATTCGCAACTCAAATAAGTTCTTCAAAACTCAGATAAATTTGCCTGAGTTTTGCAAGACGTTAAGATAAGTTTTCAGAAAACTCAGATAAATTTGATATTTCTCTGAGTTTGCTGTTAATTTATCTGACCGTACAAATTTGCTTAGGTCTAGACTCAGATAAATTTGTTTACAACTCAGAGAGGTTGTTCAAAACTCAGATAAATTTGTCTGAGTTTTCTGAGAGGTTAAGATAAGTTTCAGAAAACTTAGATAAATTTGCTGTTTTTCTGAGTTTGCTGTTATTTTATCTGAGTTTTTGTATATGTTATCTAATTTTGGCATGAAGTTATCTGACTTTAAAATAAAGTTATCTCTGTATTTATATGAATTTATCTGTCTTTTTGTGTTTATCTGTACTTTGTAGCAATGTCAGAACAAGAAGAAGAAGAAGAGGAAAAAGAAGAAGACGACGATGAGCTGGAGCTATAAACAAGGAGAAGATTGCATGACAACTATACAAATAGTTAGAAGGGCAGATCAGTTATAACAAAGTATGACGTGTCATGCAAGGGACTACCGCCCAAACTAATCCCATGCGCAAGGGACCTTAGGCATTAAACAACTATGCTCTGTAGTGGAGACTTTATAGCCCAGTAATCAGGGATGTATCGCTAATTTACCCTAAAAAAAATCATTTTTTTTTCTTTTGCGGAGTTGTCCTGGAACTCGTAAATGATTGCGGAAAGGGCCCATTGGGCAAGCAAGTTACCAGGAACCTGATCCGTCCATCAAAGGGGGCCCGGGTCCAGTCAAAATAACCAGGATCCAGTTGAATTAAAGGCGCCCCTTGGGCCCCGCACAAAAAATTCGACCATGCTAGTGGGACCCAACTAAGTACAAAGCAATTGCGGGTCATGGGAACTGGAAAATGTTATCCTAAATTAGGTGTGGGCATCATGTAGAGGTGTTCATGGCAGGCCAAGGCGTATCCAGGCCCAAATTGGCTTTAGAAACACATGCCTTTATTCAGTCCAAGTCCAACAATGGCGTGCCCAACCTAAGCCCAACATGCATCAAACATTTTAGCCCGTGCTCACCCATGTGGTCAATCATACCCAAGCCCGATTGAACCTCGATTAATACTAACAATAAAAATTGATAGAGATTAGGAATATATCTACAATTAGAATTGCACTAGAGTCCTTAGAAACATCTGTCCGTGCCACGCCAAGTTGGGCTTTGTGCTTTCTATCACTTGATGGAAGCTTAGCGCAAATATTAAACGGGACCAAAATTTAGGTCCAGACCCAACTTGGGTACTAAAACCTAAGGCCCAAACCCATCTCAAAGTGCCCCTGCTCACATGCAATCTAATCTAGGTTTAGATGTTTGAATTCTTATCTACCCAGTGATTGCAATGAGAAGGGGTGGGGTCCTACAAAAAAAGGTTGGTAGCCTACCATGCTTTTGGCATGTGCTTGTGAGCATTTATTTAGACGGGGTCGATCAGGTGGGCGTAGCATGGTGCATCAATACACTGGGCATGGGTTCTGTCCCCTCCCAGATGGGCAAAGTCCATAAAGCTGACCCTATCTTATCTCTAAGCAGTAAATTTTGACCACACCTATTTCATTCCAGTGAACCATTCCAGATTTTAATAGGCCACTGCCAGCTGTGGGCCCGCCCACCTATCTACACACAACCCCCCTCCTCTTTTCTGATATTCTTACAAACAACCACCTCTACTTGGTTGAGTATAAGTAGGGTTGTAAAAGGGTCGATTCCGGTTAGCGTCCATAGTGGACCCGGAACAGGAGAAGGTGGAACAGATCTGAACCCGGAACCATTTTAGAACCGGTTTCTTTGCTCCAGAACCGGAGCCAGAACCATATATGGGACGGGTCTAGATCCGGGTCCGGGTCTAGGTAGAGAATGATTTTGAAAAAATATGGTTTTTATGGGAGATTTTAAAAAATTGAGGTAATATGTTGGGTCTTGGGTCCGAACCAAGGTGGAACCAGACTCAAACCCATTTACTTATCGGGGCCTAAATAAGGACCCAAACCCGATTTCTAACAGATCGGAACCTTTGGATAATCGGAGAATCGGGAACCCATTTACATCCCTAAGTATAAGCAAGAGGGTCTTACAATTTATAGCTTATTTTTTTAATTAGTTTTATTTATTTTTAGCATTTATCAGTTAAAATACAGCTGGGCCTGCATGCATTGGCAAGAGTCTGTTTGTTTCATGTAGTTAAATTTCTAGGAATTCTTTAAATTTTAAAAGGTGGTTACAATTGAATAAAATGAAGATGAGTATTTGAAAATTACCATAAAAAAATGTCCCCTTCAAAGCAGGATGAATCATCAATCAAGGGGAAATGAGAAATGCAAAACAAGCCATCACCCTTTGACTCTCCTATCACTTCTTTAGTAATCCTTTGTTAGAGATCCTATGACCATGAATTTCTGTGTATTCGAGCGGGCATTGTGTTCCGAGACTTGTGACTTGGTTAGGGACACGAATGTCCCTTTAAAGAGAGTGTATTAGTTCAATTCCAGGTTTTATATGTTGCGTAGTTTTACTATTAAGGTGTTCATTCTCAATTTTAGATCATGCAAAGTGATCTGGATGGTTGATCGATCTCTTTATATAGTCTCAGAATTTGATCTTTTTTGAATAGTGGATTGAGTCAACTTACCTAAAAGTTTCACAATGCTCAAGGTTAAGGGCTTGGAGAACAAAGGGGTTGCTCAGTTTTTTCAAACAACCACACCAATAAAAGCAAAGAAAACAAGAAGGCCGCAGAATTTAAGATAGAACCACAAAAAAGGATTGGCCCATTTGCACAAGCATAGCAAGGTAATGGGCAAGCATGTTCTTGCCCCTTAATATGCCAAACTTGGAAGGACACAAAACTGCCACAGTAATCCAAAATGTTGCAAACAATTGAATTAATCTGGCAGCGAACATCGTCCCGCTTAAGCTACCTCTAGCGCATCCAAACACAAAATGGTCATTCAATGTTGCATATTTTAATAGCCTTTAGTGTGAAGAGGGGTTGCTTAGTTGGTTGGCAACCCCACCTCTCACTAGGATGACCAAGGATCGACCCTAGTCTTCCCCCAGTACTCTATGTATGTTGAACCCTGTGTGCGCCTCTCTCAACACATGTGCAAGTGAAACACCCCGCATTTGTAGGTCCTCTCCTCGTGTGTACAAGTTTTTAGGGGTCCCCCAACCCCCTTTTCTGAAAATGGTAACTAAGTTTTCATTAAAAAAGGGAAAAACAGAACACACCAAAACTTATAACGAAAAAAAAGGAGTTGGAGGGTGCAAGAGAGAAGCACCCTACGCATTCAATTTGTACGTATTCTAATGTAAATAAACCAGCCCTAAATACAGAGATCTTTTTTATTTTGTGAAATATACAGGCCCTTTTTAAATTAAAAAAAGGGGTTTTTACGAAAAAATTAATTTTAAGCCTTAATTGAACGGTTTTATGAAGAAAGATCATAAAATGACAAAAGAGTTGTTCGTACATTTTTTTTCATAAAACCATGGAATTAAGATTTAAAATTAATCTTTTCGTAAAAACCCCTTAAAAAAACCCTTTAATTCCTGGGTTGGGCTTGGGTTGGCCTGATGGTTCAAGTCAGGACATGCCACCCCTTATTAATAAAGAGAGCCCCATTTCTTTCCCACTGCTGTTTTGCTCAGAGATGGCAGTTACTTTTCCCTCCAAATCTTGCTATTTAAATCCTCTCTCATCTATCACCAAACCGCCATCCAAAAGCTCTAACCAACATTCAAAAGCTCAAAATACAGTCGACCCACTTCTCCATTACTGTCAATTGCTATCCCAAGGCCGTTTTCCCTCTACAATCATATCCATTTCTGCTCTGAAAGCTTGCGCCCGCCTCTCCGCCTTCAAAGAAGGCCAAACCATCCATGCCCAGATCACTAAAGCCGGGTCTAGGTCCAATCAGTTCATTGCCACCTCTCTCATTCATTTGTACTCTTCCTTCGGTCACTTGCAATTGGCACGTCGAGTGTTCGATGAAATGGCCGACAGAGATGCCGCGCTTCAAACTGCCATGCTCGTGGGTTACGCTCGAAATGGCGACATAAAAAATGCCCGTTGCGAGTTTGATGCGATGCCCGAAAGAGATATCATTGCTTGGAATGCTATGTTAAGTTCATACGCACAGAGTGGATTGCCAAAAGATGCCCTTGAGCTGTTTCGCGAGATGCAAACTGTGAAGGTTAGGCCCAATGAGGTCACCCTAGTGAATGCCCTCACATCATGTTCTCAACTGGGGTGTCTAACTTTAGGAGAATGGATACACGCGTACATTGATAGAGAAGAAGATATCAAAGGGACTTCGACGTTGAATAACGCTCTTGTGCATATGTATGCAAAGTGTGGGAGGTTAGATGCAGCATTTCGTGTGTTTGTCGAGAGACGGCCTAGGAACTTGGAATCATGGAACACTATGTTGACTGGTTTTGCCATCCATGGACATGGCACAAGCGCTGTGTCTCTTTTCTCACAGATTATAAAGACTGGTTTGATGCCTGATAAGATTACTTTCATTTGTGTGCTGATGGCATGCAGTCACAGCGGTATGATAGATCATGCTCGTAGATGCTTCAATTGCATGACTCGAGTGTATGGTATGGAACCAAAGTCCAGCCACTATGGATGCATGGTGGATGTTCTTTCTCGTGCAGGGCTTCTTGAGGAGGCACAGTCGCTTATAGATAGGATGCCTTTCGAACCAGATGCCTATATCTGGGGGGCTCTACTAGGTGGTTGCTTGACTCATCGTAACCATGAACTTGGGTTGCAAATAGCAAACCACCTTCTTGAGCTAGAGCCGTGGGAAGAGAGTCGTTATATAGCCCTTGCAAACCTTAATGTTATAGCTGGTAAATTAGAAGATGCAGTGAAGGTGAGGAACATGATGGTTCAAAACAGGATCAAGAAGTCGTCAGGAAGCAGTTCGATTGAGGTTAATGGTGCTCTTCATGAGTTCTTAGCAGGGGACAGATCACATTGCCAATCAAAAGAAATCTATTCAATGATTGCGAAAATTGATATCGACTTGGATTCACATGAACATGTTCCATCGAACAAACAACCTTGAAAATTGGCCCTATGCAAGTGAAATCTATTGGTCATATCTGTCTGACATGTCCATTAAAATATATTAAGCTGGAAGCTTTTTAGATAATTTTGACCACTTGATTTGATTTTGACCGTAACTGAAATATAACTTCTCACTTTTTATAACTACTGTCCATTTCTTATAACTACCCATTACCTTTTCTTTTCTTTTTTTAAATTCTACAAAATTACTTTTTTGCCCACATCTCCTATTTTATTTCTACATATACTTTTTTTACCTCACTTCATATTCCCTTTTTACTCTCCCTACTTTCAATTCTGAAAATAGGTACAGTCATTTTTTTTTTCTTTCTAAAAATTCATTGCTATGCATGAATATTTTATTTACATTATATGAGTGAATATCTAAATTGCATTGTATGGACGTACTGTGCTCAGCACGGGTACTTGTGCTAGTACAAATTATGAAAATATAATGCTGAAAGTATTATTGAGAAAGAAAGATTCATTACCGCTTCTTTAATATAGTTCTGACAGTGACTATAGATCAAGAAGAGATGTGTTCCAACATCTGCTGGATTTGGATTCTCAAATGCAGGAGTTGACATTCACGCTGTGAAAAGTTCCAAGTACTTACACTTCCTGTGATTTTTCTAGCTTCTAAAGCATCCATAATTACACCTTCGTCACCGTCATCAAAGCCCTGTCCCAACTATGTTAGGGTCAGCTATATGAATTATGTTTCTCTATTCCAATCAATCACAAGCCAAAATTATGTGCTGGTCATAATTCATAATTCTGAGCTATGATACCCGGATGTTTCAAAATGGGCAACTTGTCGTTTCATATCATATCCGATACTTACTTTTTGTGTAATATCTGTGTCCTTGCTGTGTCTGTGTTGCATCCTTGCCGTATCTGGGCATCATAGATTCTGAGATCCATACATTTACTATTAAACATATTTGCTCATTGTAGCTCTCCAGAGATTTTATTGGATGATTCTGTCGAGATATTATACAGCATATCTCAAGTTTTACCTGTTCCACTACCAACACTCTGGATAGGTATTAGGCTTTTCAAAGCCACTGGATAGCCTTTGTTACCTGTATTTAAAAGTTGTTTTGTTGTTTTCCATAACCATTTACAGCAAGCAAATAAAGTTACAGGTAAAATCGAGTGCTTCACAACTGAGTTCCAAGGATTCAAAATTCCTGAATTTCTGTTGGAGAATGATGCAATTTTGTACCCAGCTCTCAACTATTTGAATCAATGCGCATTATCAGGTGCTTCAAGGAATAATTACAGGTGATAGTTTGCATTGGTTGTCTTAGCCTTCGTTCCATTAGATCCTCAATTTCATAAATGAACAATCCATAGGACTGTCAATGGGCCAGTCCGGGCGTACCAAAACTAACAATTTCAATAGGCCCAACTCATCAGATCCAGTCCAACCAGTTCAAAATTGGGGCTTAAAGGAACTTTTAGGCCCATTAAATTGCCTCACACACTCCATTCAACCTGTGAACCTTGAGGACAACTTTATACTTCCCCAAGCGGAATTATAAGAGGACCTGATAATGTGATGGAAGAAGAGGAACTATAGGGTCCACATGTCAATTTGTTTAGTGCCTGATTGCTTCTAGGCTTTATCATTCTGACAGAATACACACTCTGACATCCTTATTTAGGCTGTAACCTGTAGCTTTGTCAAACTGTATTTTAATGGTGTGGTAATGGAATTTAACCCACGAAGGTAGGATGTAAATGGGTCAGTTTTGGAGCAGATCCGTTTATACGATGGATCCGTTTCTTATAAGAATGAGGTTTAAAATAAATCTGCTTAGTATATAGGTAGGGTTGTAAACAGGTCGGTTCCGGTCCGGGTCCATGGTGGATCTAGAACCAGAACTGTTAAAGAAAAGGTGAAACTGGATCCGGACCCGGAACCGTTTCGGAACCGGTTTCTTGGCCCCTGAACCGGAACCGGTATCCTATATGGGACGGGTTTGGATCCGGATCCGGGTTTAGGTAGAGAATGACATTAAAAAAACATGATTTTTAGGAGAGATTTTTAAAAATTGAGGTAATATATTGGGTCTCGAGTCCATGGGTCCGAACCAAGGTGGAACCGGACCCAGACCCATTTACTTATCGGGCCTAAATAAGGACACAGACTCGGTTTTTAACAAGTAGGAACCTCCGGATAATCGGAGAATCGGGTATCCATTTACATCCCTATATATAGGTGGCTCTTGAAATGGTAACATGACTTCAGTTGTTTAGACTCTCAAATAGCAATATAATCCAAGATTCTTCTAGGTTTTAGTTAACAGAAAATGAAGGTGGGTACTTTTAAGAAGCGCTGATTGTTTCACCAAAATTCAAGAGAATATCTAAAAGAATATTTTGATTTTCCCTCCTCTTCCAAGACCTAGCACACAAAAAGGGAGGAAAAAGCAGCTTTAAAGACTATGCTGTGGGTACTGCTTTGGATCCGACAAAGTGAAGGTTTTGTGTAAGCTAGTTGTAATATATTAGGATTCATATACTCACCTTCAGCTCTGGCCATACATGAACCAGTAATTGTTGTTGCAGGGAATAAAGGAAAGAGAATATGATGACAATGAAAAAGGCCCACCAACTTGATTCTATATAAATTGACTTTCAAAAAGACATCTTTGTTCTAGAATTTATTTATTAATCTTTCTTTGATAATTTTTTGCAGAAAGCAAATCAAAACCTAAGAGGTAAAGTCCTAGAGGACAATTTTATGCAGTCTTGCAGAAGATGAGGCAAAAAAAAAAAGTCTTGCCATGCCAAATTATTGAACTGAAATTGTAGAAAATGAAGCCTTCAATTTACGTTTTCTGCTGAAATTAAAATTACTGGGAAAATAAATTGCAGTAGAAAAACTGTCATGCACTAAAAAAAGCCACAAGGGTTTTACTTTGGGGATCATTTGGTCGTAGAGAAAGCAAGTGGAGAAAACTGTCCGCATTGCAAATTTTATGGGCAGATAGTTCATGCACTAAAAAAAGCCACAAGGGTTTTACTTTGGGGATCATTTGGTCGTGGAGAAAGTAAGTGGAGAAAACTGTCCGCATTGCAAATTTTATGGGCAGATAGTTTTCTCTACCTCTGTTTTTTCCACCTTTTTCTTCTTATCGGATAGATCTTGAAACTCTTGGCTCATAGGACATTATGGTCAAAGAGATAGACTTGCAATACACATTTGAAAAAAAGAGACAAAATCCACCAACAGTTCTTGGGACTTTCAAACAGACTGTTTGGATATTATAGAATTAGAATGAAATAGAGGGTTATTTAAAAGGTAAAATGCCGGTTTTGATATGAGAAAAATAAATTTAAAGAATCTACCTTTTGAGGGTAAGAGAATTTATCTTATGTTTCCTAAAAGTAGTTATAAGATAAAACTTATTCAGAAGATCTTCATTTAATTTATAACGTAGATGAAGTGTATCAAAGAGATCCACATCAGAAAGAGGAAGTTTTAGTGTAGAAACAATTTGTCATGAACCTGGGATGTGAGCCCCACTTAGTGTTGGATACTCACTTAATATAGAGATTATAGAGTTTTCTTCTTCTATAAAATATAACCTTATTTTTCTTGTATTTGTGATTTTCTGGCAATTCCATATTCTACCTCTTAAGTGCAGTTTTGCGGCAAAGAGAGGTATTGTATCCTGGGATGGACTTTCTGTAAAAACCACCTACGTGTGGAAAGTTTTATGTCTCGAAGAAAGTATCTTAATTGGTGTGACTCTTATTTATTATTTATTTATTATAATCAACTATTTGTTTTTCAATTGCACATTCTTCAAAAGAAATTTCCCCAACACCTAGATGCATGCAAATTATGAATGAAAGGTCTCATCACTAATTAGGAGATGTTCTTCACATGAGCACAATTTGATGATTGTAGCCAACTGATTAAAGTCACCAAAGTTTAATGGCTATATATGCACTTAAATTCATAGTTAAAACTACCATTAATCATAAGGGCTAGTTTGGCACTTTACTAGCATAGTAAAAGTCAAGAAAAGCCTCTATTTTTCAGACAAGATCTCACACCAAAAGCACTTTAATTCAAAACTTCCTCCATCTTTTTAAAAATGAGTAAAAAAACAATCACCTTTATCCACTAAAATACAAAAAAAAAAAAGAAAAAAAAAACTCCACTTTCTCATACAATAAGTCAAAAACATAAAAACATTTCATAACAAATAATTAAAAATAAAATACCATTATAACCCACTTATATTTTATTCTTTCTTCAAAATCAACTTTAATGAGTTGCCAAACTGGCTCTAAGTAATTTGAATGTACATAGAGTGACTACTAATCCAATATAGCTACCACCGTGCTTGCAGCGGCAAAGATTACTCCATTTTACTACTCGTAAAACCCTTCATTTGTAATTTGGCTTGCACTATGATAAAGTGAAATAATTCAACTTTTCATTTCATTTGGCTCCATGTCCCACCTTTTTAAATCTGAATCATTGAGTACATGAAGATTGGAAAGAGTCCATCCTTGTAAAATCATCAGTGGAGTCTAAATTTAATATTCCGAAGTTCAAGATGTCCCACCTTTCACAACTCTTGAAAGCTTGTTAGAAAAAAGAAGACAAGCTTTGTCTCTAGACGTAGGCCGTCAAAAATGGCACCATCTGAAAATTGATCTGCTCTGCACCTAAAGTCATAAAGCACCGGTCACCTCAATTTGCATCTATTTCAAATTACATATAGGGAAAAGTAAGGCATTGATTCTGGGTTAATCTTTATGCAATAGGAGACACTGAGACAGCGTTGTCTTTCAGCAATCTTTCTTTTCATACTCGCATATACAGAGAGAATACCCAATGCAATGGGTTGAGAGAAACTGGCAAGAGTATTATATGCCCAAGGCAAGGACCCTCATATGGATTTTTTTTTCTTGTACCCCCAGATGTGGATGGAACAGGGAGAAGCCGACAAAGTGGGAAGGAAAACCCACACATGCGAAAAGCTACGTGTATCTCGGGATTAATCTTTGGACAGCGGGGTGACATGCAGGTTGCCAACTAATTAAGCATCCCCATGTTGTATTCATTGGAATTTGTTGAAATAGATTTCGTTGGATGTTTGAGAAGTTTTCCAGGCTAGAGTTTTAGAAAAGCCTTCGAATTTCTACATGACAATTTCATACATCCTAAATTTACTACTTCACAACCTTTGGAATTCTTGATGGGGATAACACTGGTGTACGGTGGCTATATGCATGGTGGTAAGTAAGGGTTGACTTTGGAAATTACAATGCAAGACCCACCTTACATTTTAGACATAGTTTTTGTTTTATATAATGGAGGGTGTTCCCGCTCTTTGAACAAGAATAATCCCTACGGGCCCAGGGCAAGCCAGGTAGTGCAATTTCGAATCATCCCCCTCCGGGTGTAAACCGTGGTCTTAGGCCAACTGGGCTACACCTTAAGGTTCAATATAGGTTTTCAATCATGTATTTTAAATTTTGAGCAAATATTATTTTAGGCTATTAAAAGACAGGTAGGAGGTCATAATGTGTTCTATAAATGACATATCACCTGCATTTTCAAACATCTTGTTCCCTATTCACCAGTAAAATCTAATTTGTTTTTTAAAATTGAAATGCAATGAGAACCACATTTTCATACTGTGCTTCCTCTCGATCTTGAGTAAAGTTTTTTTTTTTTTTTTTATCAATATTTTTTCTTTTCTACGAAGGCATTTCCATAAATTCCTCGAAAACACAAGAACATTTTCTGGCAAACCCGGTGGGAATCTTAGTTCACCTTGGCCAAAAAACAGTCTGCTCTAAATTTTTTATCTTGATGATAGTCTTTCGGTGCTCATTTTTTAAGTCCCTTAGATAGTGCAGGCAGGGGACCCAAGAAATTCAACTTGAGGGGTTTTATGTATAAAAAAACCTGCCCCCACCCAGCCCCCACCCTCGTACCTGGGTCCGCCCAGGCCCTGGGGCCACTGCCTACGTGTACCGGATAGTGCCTGTACTCAACCTCCTCCGATGCAGTGTAATAAACGCAAATCACTAATCTTCCATGTTATTCCATAAATGGATCAATTGGTCTAAACACGTAGCTGTAAATGCTCGACCGCAAAGTGCACGCATCGAATCTCTTATCTTTCCATCACCATGAACGAGTACCTGTAAACCATTACACTGATTCTCAAGAAGATCAGACGTTACATGAGCCCTGCAACTAAGAACAAAAAAAACCACCTTTATCTCCTCCTTTTATGCCACCATGAAAGCTCTGTAACCAAACAACTCTCTCTCTCTCTCTCTCTCTCTCTCTCTCTCTCTCTCTCTCTCTCTCTCTCCATTAATAGTACAACAGAAAAATAATCTTCAGGAACTGAAAACCAATCTCATCAAATGGGAAACTGCTTCAATAGGACCCAGGATATCCCAATCGCCTCTTCCTCTGAGAACTCACCACCTCATCAAGTATACCAACCCCAGAAAACCCAACAACAGCAACACTACTCAACACCCTACAGACCCCCTCTGTCCTCACTTCCCTACCCCAACACTTCCTCTACTTCACGCCCTGCAACAACAATCCTAGACAAACCTATGTCTGATGTCACCTCCTACTATGTTCTTGAAAAAGAACTAGGCAAAGGACAGTTTGGCACCACCTACCTCTGTACTGAGAAGGCCACTGGCCTCAAATTCGCCTGCAAATCGATACCCAGACGCAAGCTCGTACGCAAGACCGATATAGATGATGTTAGGAGAGAGATTCTGATTATGCAACACCTCTCTGGCCAGCCCAACATTGTTGAATTTAGAGGCGCCTTCGAGGACCGCCAGAACATCCACGTCGTCATGGAATTGTGCTCCGGCGGGGAGCTCTTTGACCGGATTACTGCAAAGGGGAGTTATTCGGAGCGTTCTGCGGCTGCAATCGGGCGTGCCATTATCAATGTGGTCTATGCTTGCCATTTCATGGGTGTCATGCATCGCGATTTGAAACCGGAGAATTTCTTGTTCTCCAGTCCTGACGAGGGTTCGCAGCTCAAGGTGACGGATTTCGGGCTCTCCGTGTTCATCGAGGAAGGTTAAGTGTTGATGAATTCAAATTCATTGCAGATTTTTATGAAGATTCTATATCATTTGCTTATTCACATACCTCATGTTGGGTCAATAGTTCTAATTTCCCACCTTGCTCTATTGCCTTGTAGGGGTATATATGTTAGTGATAGGTTCCATAGGAACTCAACGATCATATTAATTAAAATAACTAGGGACAACCTCCCATGTTCCTTTCATTATGAATTTCCAAACAAGTTACTAGATGACAAGCTTAAAGGTGGCTGGATTTATTGACTAAAAACATAATTGTTTTAGTAGCTGTGATGGTGGCTGCTGAAACTGTCACATTGTGAAGTTATATTGTGTGAAACATTCACAGAGTGCAGGCGCAACACCTTTAACTCTGATGAAAACCTTCAATTTTAATGGTATTTACACTGTTTTATGGTGTTGTAGTCTTGCAGACATGGATGTGTCATATAACCTTGGAATATGAATCAAGTTGATAAAGGGTGACTCTTCTAGGATGATTTTAGGGTTTTGGCCTATTCAATTTCATCCAGTGAATCCATTTTTGACAACTGAAATCATCTGTCTTTTTAGACCATGTTTCGGTGTCCATCAAATTTGTATAGAATTAGATAATTTCAGAAGCAGGAGATAAGCATCCGCCCTCGATTCGGCCATTCACATATTGAGTTGCAATCCTCCACATGAATTAAACAGAAGTCCTATCCTTTCCTCTTCTCCGTCTTCTTTTTCCTCTCCTTTTTCCTGTCTCACAACTCATCATTTGAAGTGAAAAACATTTGGTCATGCAAACATTTGAGTGTGCATTCAAATGCACCCCTATTTTAAGAATTGGGATAAGCATGATTGCAATAATACATAGCTTGTCAGGATGAAAGTTTAAAGGTTGGATTTCTACTGAAATCTCAAATGTGCTTGCAAGAATCTTGAGATGATTAAAATTCCGGACATTGTATTGTTGTTGATTTGGTTGATTTTGCGGTCCTTTTTATTGCTAATGTGTTCAATGAAAGCATGTGACTGAGACTTGGAAATTGAAAGAATGTTGTTTTAGCAAGACATCTTTTCTGTAGGGAAATAGGAACTTGAGAACACATGCAATTGGAAGTGACAAAAGTCATTCCTAGCTTACTTTGAAATGCCAAATTGCAGTTCATCTAAATAATTTAGGCAAGCATCAGTTCTTTGCTTGTGATATAAGGACTCCATAGAAAGTCTCAAGAACCTTTTTCTTGGCAAGGTGGAAATCAGTTTGGGATGTTGTTTTCGTCAGAAAACACCTGATTGGATGCTATATGAAATTATGAATGGTAACTTACCTGTCCTATCTGACATTTTAAAATACCAAAATGTTGGGTACGCAGCGGACTGAACACCTACGATCGACAATCTCGTGATGCACAAATAATCAAACCACCAAGCAATCACACGCAAGATAATTACATGGTTCAGCAAAATTGACTACATCCATGGGAAAGAGAAACTCTCGTTTATTCTTTCCCTCCTCTCTCAATCAAGGGTTAGGGTTAGGGTTACACATCATTACAACATATAATGTCCTCTTTTTTAGCCCCTAAGAAAGCCCCTTATATATAGTGACTGAAATAGCCTCGAACTCCAAGATACAACATGGCTAGCCCAATCGACCTTCTGGTTAACTCGGAATACAAGACATACCCCAACACAAAATGCATTTCATCCAAATGCTTTGGGCAACAACATCAACAAGCAGACTTACTCTGCTTACAATTGAAAAGAGTCATCAACAGGCCTCGAGACCCCATCAAAATCTCAATCAATTTCATAGTTCTTTACCTCTTAGGAACCGTGGTATAGTCATAGATAAATAGCAATGTGCCTTTTATAGTACAGATTCTATTCTTGCTTCTGCTGCATCTCATCAGTTCTTTCAGCTGTGCTACTTGAGACATTTAACGCCATCACCTGTGCCTAGTATTTAGCCCTTCAACATCCAACAGTGTCTTGCATCTTTCTGTTTTATGATTTGAATGTACTTTTTTCCCAAGTGCAATATCCATTGCCACTGAACTAATATTGGAAAGCCATTGCCATTCAACATCATTGTAAACTTCTATAATAGTACCTAAATATGAAGCAAAACTATCTTCTCTTTCCTCTGTAACTTGAATGCAGACACGAGCATGCATTGGTGTTGGACCCCCAACATAGTACTGTCACTACAACTTTTACATATAATGAGATCACAAACGTAGTGTTACCCGGTTTTAGATCATAATGCAGGATGTAAAAATACATATGTTATATATGATTAGTAAGACATTCAAGCTTTGTACTGGTATATAAACGCTACTAAAAATATAAAATTAATATTACATCATTTTTTTTTATATTGTATCAATCTATATTTGCATGACAAGAACATGGACATGAGCAATTTTTTCTACAAAATGGAGTGTCTGTGTATCTACTGACTGACCTTGAATAATTATAAGACGATAATCAAAGTGTACCGGCCTAGTTTCTAGGTCAGGATCCTACCTTGTGGCTCGGGATTTGCCCGAGCTGCATACAGAATGAACAAAACATTACAAATATTCTTCTTCTTCATGCATTGATATGTTGTGCTGAAATATTTCTTGAAATTAACTGTCCAGGGAAAGTTTACCGGGAGATCGTAGGCAGTGCTTACTATGTAGCCCCAGAGGTACTTAAACGAAACTATGGAAAGGAGATCGATATCTGGAGTGCAGGAGTCATTTTATATATTCTTCTAAGTGGTGTGCCCCCATTTTATGCTGGTAAGGAAAATCTGTTCATTTCATAGTTCGAAAAAATCCAGTGTTTCAAGATAGCCATTAGTTGTGATCACTTCAAATTTTCCGCTAATGCATTCAATGCCTATAAACTCAAATTCAGAGAACGAGAATGGCATATTTGATGCTGTCTTACAAGGTGAAATTGACTTCAAAAGTCATCCATGGCCTTCTATATCTAATTCTGCAAAAGATCTTGTCAAGAAGATGTTAACACACGACCCAAAGAAACGAATTACTGCCGCCAGAGTTCTCGGTAAGTGCTACATTGTGTATTTTTTAAAATAAAATTTGATTTGATGATGGAAGAATTTATTGAACAACACACAACAGAGCAAAGCTTGGTAAAGTACACAAAGTGTAACTAAAGAAAAAAAAAATGGTAACCATTATCCTTTAACTTACATCAAGTATGGTCTTTGTGCCCCATCTTTTGCAACTGAATCTGCCTCCCCATTAGGAGACATGATGAAAGGAGACCTCCATAGATGATAGCATGCTTCCAATGTCATTTACCACAAGACAAGAACCTGTAGCAGTGTAGCACATTTGGAAGGTGCTCAGTGTGGCAACCTCAAAGCTGCAGGTTTGAGTCATGTTACCCTTCAAACAAAAACAAAATGTCATTTGCCACAAAGGAAGACATTAGCAATGTCCTTGAGTTTTTGGGACCAGTATAATACCCCTTTTTGTTCAGATCTAATGCTTTCAACCACCAGAAAGAATGAAAAATTATATATATATATATATATGGGAAATATTCATATGCATCTATCCCTCACCATTTTTGGTGAGGGACACCCCTTTTGGGGGTGTTTCAAGTACAAGGGGGGTTTTGTACCCCCCTTGTACTTGAAACACCCCCAAAAGGGGTGTCCCTCATAGATGAACATTTGTTCTTTTCTTCTATGATACCTAGGTGTCACGACCCGGGCCCGAGATCCGGTAATCCCGAGCCGTGATCCCATACTTACTCCCGTAAATCCCGAATTAACCGAAGTTAAAACGAAATCCACAAGGGATAACAATCACAATAAACCTGTTAATTACACAAATCTGCGGAAACGATTTCACTTGACAATAGCAATTAAGATGTACATGTATACAAAATAATATTCCTTATACATGTGTACTATCCATCATTTGCCCATCAAAAAGTGCATGTCCAAAATACTGTGCAACGACCATTAATTACATCCATGACCATAATTACAACCCAAATAGATTATACAAAAGAATGACTTCGCAAAATATTTCCAAAATGTAATATTCTTTCTCGCACTCGGATACCCGTGTCAAACGGTATCCCAGCCATTCCATTCGATCAAACCTCCTGGAGGAACCGGAACGGTCTCCTCCGCTCCCGCCGGGGGCACTGCTGCACCGGTAAGGGCAACCGGGCCTGTAATGTCATCAATAACACTAATGAACACGGCGGTTCAACAATGTATAAACAGATATTGCAATAGCATGTCAACCCATAAATTAAACTCATTCCATCTATTAATAACAGTTCCAATACCAGATAAGTCTGGAAAGTCCCTACAATGGGATGTGTGTACATAAAAGCTAAACTTGTGGTCATGCGTTGGGTGGACACTACCATAGCATTCATTTTCCATCTCCTTTCATTTACCATCTTCCCTCAAAGGAAGGATTCATCTTCCAAATAGAAGGCATCGATCAATACCATA
The DNA here is from genome assembly GCA_028538565.1 of Umbellularia californica. Taxonomy (NCBI): domain Eukaryota; kingdom Viridiplantae; phylum Streptophyta; class Magnoliopsida; order Laurales; family Lauraceae; genus Umbellularia; species Umbellularia californica. The sequence continues at coordinate 60,091,409 of JAPQWN010000007.1, forward strand.
GATATGATCGGAATTAGTGGGACTTACTAGTGTCCGGGCCAGGGACAACTAGCATCACCACGGAGCTCCGGAACGCCCCCAAATACCATCTACTGCAGTAGGATTAGACATTTGTCTCATTTTTTTCATTTAATGAACTCATTTAGAGCTCTAGTACAATTGCTAGGTAGTGCCAGACTCCAAGGTCAACCTTTCTCAATGAACGATCCAATCCTAGATTCGATTCAATTCAATTCAATGATTCTCTTCATAGTAAGAGAAGAGAAGGATAATAATACCAATCACATTAGATTGGGATACATTGTTACAATAGGAATTGCGGGACAATTATGATTCTATTTAATTCTTTCTTAAATCTAAACCACCATATAGATATAGCCAACGGTACTAAATGCACGTGTTATTCTTGATGAACATCACATTTATATTTAGTGTGTGCATTATAGTCCCCGTGGTTAACATCCATGGAGTTTAGACCACAACTTATTAACCATGAAGTCCTTCCTGCATTATCCTTAATTCTCAATCATTTCACTTACTCCACGATTAGTCTTCGAACTAATTTAGGGAGCATTATACTCACAAGGAGTGCTATAAACTTTCGTAAAAATCCAAAACTCACTGGATTGGAAAAAATTTTACTAACATTCTTTCTCTCGATTTACTATGCTTAATAGTCCTTAAGTATGGTATATTTAGTTTTAGGACTCATTTATAGTCCATTCTTAATCATAAATAAGGTACCGGCACAATTAATCGCCGATCCCGACCGGACTCGAAATGAGCCCTCCGATCGATCGGACCTGCAGGTCGATCGATCGGCCTGCAGGTCCGATCGATCGGACTGAAAACATGTCCAGTTAATGACTTGTCCGATCGATCGGCCTGCTGGTCCGATCGATCGGACCTGGGACGAAACCCTTCTAAAAATCAGTCCGAAATCTGATTCTTCTTCCTCTTTCTCTACTTCTAATACATTCAAAGCTTACAACCAATTGGGAATCTCCTATTCCCCTCCTCATCCACAATCCATCAATAAAAACACACATTTAATCATCTATTAATCATTCCATTCATTCCATAAACAACTCAAAGCTCAATAACAATGTATAAAAATCTAAATCCATGGAAACTATAAGTATTTCTACATTGATTAACAATAACTACAACCAAATGCTTATACTTGCCTCTTAAATGTTAGTTAGCTCAAGGTCCTCTTTGTTTAGCTTGCTTTGAAGATGAAAACCCCCAAATACCAAACCCTAAATCCATAAAACATGCAAATACACAACCATTGAGCCATTTGTGCTAGAAACCATTGCTAACCAACCAATGGAACTTGAAAGTTACACTAAAGCACTTATCTACGTACTTGAGGTTCAAAGGAATGGATTTTGAGACTTTCTCAAGCTCTTCACCTCAACAAGGGAGGAAGCAACTTGGGGAAGAAGATGAAGTGGAATGTCAACTCTTCAAAACCCCTCTTTGAATCACTCCAAGCCTCACACTTGATGAAGAAGAATGGAATAGAAAGGAAGAAAATGAACCTAGGGTTTGTCTTGAAGAGAAATGAAGGAATGAGCTCATTTCATTCTAATATAAGGGTGCTCTTACACTAAAACTCCCTCATGTTTAGTCTTATTTCATTTTGAGTCAAATGGACCCTCACTTGGCCCATTTAAGGTCAAATGGGACCGCGCCTATTACGAAAGTTAAAGTACTATTCAAGATACACACGTTGGTATCAAGAATTTCCGTATTCGACGAAATACGCGAAAACTCGTATTTACGAGAAAGTCCTTAGCCTACTTTATCTAAGTCCAAATTCATTTTAACCAACTCGAATCCATTCAAATTCATTCCATTATGCTTAATGCATCACTTGAGACTAATTTGTCTCTCTTTGGTCTTTAAACTTCATTAACCCAATTATCCGTGCTTAATTAGCATAAATCCTAATTAATTAGCATTGATTTCGATTAATTAGAGTTAATCTTGATTAACTCGGGGCAGGGTCTTACACTAGGTCCTCCAATTTTCTCAACATTCGCATTTTCGATATGAAATCCCTTTTCATTATGTGTTAACCATCTGCATATATTTACAAAAATATATATATAAAGAAAGGAAAATAATGGGTTCAAATCTTGTAAACAAATATAAAGAAAGGAAAATAATGGGTTAAAATCTTGTAAAAATATATAAAGGGCCTGTTTGTTTGCATTAAAATATATAGTAATTGAATACATAGGATTTATGTCATAAGTGGCTAAAAATGATGACCAAATGTGAATTTTCAAAAATGAGCATCAAATAACCTTTCCTTTACTGGAAATAGAATCAAAGGAAGATGGGGAATGAATAACTAGCCATCATCCTTAGTTATTCATTTTCCATCTTCATGTTATTCTATTTCCATAAAGGGAAGGTTTTTTATACTTATTTTTTAAAATTCACATTTGGTCTTCATTTTTAACCACTAAAGGGAATAATGGGATAAATCCAATGTATTCAATTCTTATGCATTCTAATGCAAACAAACAAGACCTGAGGGTCAAACTTTTTAATATGTAACATTCTCCATATGCTGTAATTTGAGAGTCCAACACCTAATACGGTATTCAAAACTTTTTCTGGAAAGCCATCATTATATAATTGATACTTTGATGATTGATCCAGAGCATCCATGGCTGAGAGAAAATGGTGAAGCATCAGACAGACCTATTGACAATGCAGTACTAAGTAGGATGAAGCAATTCAGAGCCATGAACAAGCTAAAAAGACTGGCTTTAAAGGTCAGTTCCCAAATTCTTTTTTATTAGTTTGTCAAACAAGTGACAACAGCCCCACTACCAGCATGGAACATATTTTGCTTGATCAAAAACCATCCTTCTGGCCCAACAATAGAGAGGTCCATCCATTATTCAGGTTGGCAATACATGTATAAAGTAATTGCCTAATTGGAGAGTCAACAAAATTGTCTAATTGGTCCACATTAGGCATAGATGTCTGACCCAGATCAGAGTACAACTCATTGATTTTGAGAAAGGCAATCAGCATAGTGGAACCATCTTTTGAATGGTGAGACTTATATACTATTGGGCACATTTAGAAAGCTGTTTGTGATCATAATTTTCTGTTTGTTTTGTTTAAGGTCATTGCTAAAAATCTTTCAGAGGAGGAGATTAAGGGCTTGAAGCAAATGTTCAGAAACATTGACACTGATCGAAGTGGTACAATTACCTATGAAGAGTTAAAGACAGGGCTGGCTAGGCTAGGATCAAGGCTCAGTGAACCCGAAGTCAAGCAGCTGATGGACGCTGTAACATTTTCTACAATTATAGCACCATTGCCCATCTTTTCAGTGACTATTAATAAATTCAATCATATTTTTACAGGCCGACGTCGACCACAGTGGAACAATTGATTACACGGAATTCATCACTGCTACTATGGATAGACATAGATTGGAAAGAGAAGAGAACCTAGCCAAGGCTTTTGAGTTCTTTGACGAGGATGGAAGCGGGTTAGTATCATGTTTCTACCTTAAAAGTTACACCTAAGACAATGACTTTATATTGGCAGAGTAGTTTGCAAGTATCATTACATAGACTGAAACTTGATCCCTAGATGAGTGTTGCAAATAACATATCAGTATATGAGAATTATTTATGCGAGGACAAAATTTTATTAGGAAGAAAAATGGGAATTCATGTGTGGGTTGTTTTAAATCCAACCCATTTAATAAATTTTAGGAAATACCAACCTTAGAATAAAAGTATACTTGCAAGTCTTATAGGAATTAAAATGACCAATCAAAAGAAAAGGGCTTACAACAATTACAAAATTATATGTTGCTTTAATCCTTGTATTAATTTTTAAACATAAGATGGACCAGCAATAGGTAATTAACTAGCCCATAAGAGTTATCACTTGACAACTAAGTTCTTTTAATGGAGACTCAATTAATTCAAGTGCTCTTGCTACTTAAACTCTCATGGTCATCACAACTCACTCGGTCAAATTTAAATGACCTCAACGATTTTTCAAACTATTGAGTTTATTTATGAATACTAAACCCACATCACAGCGATCTGTGCTGTAAAGCATGTAACTACTAAGGTACCATTAGTTTAAGCCAAAAGCATATTTGAGGCCTGATAAAACCATGCATAAGCTTAGTCTCATTCATAACAACAACTGTCCGGAGTTACATGAATTGAAATCAAAGTGTTTGAAGTTATTATTTTTGTTCTTACCAGGTATATTACAAGAGAAGAATTAAGACAGGCCATGACTCAATATGGAATGGGAGATGAGGCTACAATAACTGAAGTCCTCAATGACGTTGATACTGATCACGTAAGTTCATCCTTTCTTGAAAATTGTCTCTCTTTCTCATTTCTAACTCAGCACTCCACCAATTGCCATGTGTATAAATAGATTGATGTATAAGTATGTAAATCTACTATGCAGGATGGAAGAATCAATTATGAAGAGTTTGCGGCCATGATGAAGAAAGGAACTTCAGATCCCCGTGGAATTAGAGCATGAGCTTCTTGAATTGCTCCTATGTATGTGAAAACACTTTTCCTTCTATCAACTGCAAGTATAACAAACTGTTCCATTTTTTTTTTTTTTTCGAATGCTTTTGTAAGTATTGGAGTCTGTTGATGTCAGCTGAACTATTTTTATGTGGCTCTTCCACCATATTGATGTTCATGCTATTTCGAAGATGGTGTCTTGGATTAGTGGCACCTCATTGTGTTAATAATCAGTGTATATTTGCGTTTTCTCCTCCTGCAATTTGTTATTAATGATCTGTTTGCCTAGTAAATAACTGGATTAGAGAATTATGGGAATGTAAGGGTACCTACAGAAATGAAATTCTGACATTGTAAGCTTGAGTTCAGATTTCTTGTTCAATGTGATTTGTTAGATTCAGCAACCTATTTGATGTAACACATTCAGTGGCGTTGGTCGAGGAAATGGAGAGAAATTGTGGGGGGAGTGGTTTTTGAAGCAGAGAGAGCTTTTTCAAAACTTGCACAAGAGAGGAAAAGTTCAGGAGAGAAAGGGTGTTAATTTGAAATGGCAGGGAGAGAGAACTGATGGAGAAGAAAGGGATGCAACTTGTATCACCAGTGTTTTATGGCATGGGCCTCAAATTTTATGACAGTGAGTAAACTTCCTGAGGCAATCCTAGATATGTAGACACTGAAAGAGGTTTACAAATTTGAAGATAAACATAAAAAACTCTCTGTTTTTCAGATGTAACTAGATGTATTTCTGATACAGTTGATGATATTTTCAACCAGTCTTCTTATTTGGACCTCAATTTTTTTCCCAAGTGAAGGTAACTAATTGATATAGTCTAGATATTATTAGCCCAACTGATGATAAGGAGCAGGACTCGTTGGGTCCTAGTCACCATCTAGCCACCAAGGATAAGGCTAGTTGATACTCAAAGATTATATCCTAGATATTATCTTGGATTTCATCCTCATGTATACACAGCTTACATTCTTTTCTTTTGGTAGAAAGCTTCCATTCTTTAAAGATTGACTTGTCATATTGTATAGACTAACTGTGTCTATAAATGTAATACACATCACAGAATACAAAATACAAATCATTTCCAACTCATTTGTTTATAGATATATGGTTTCTCATCATCATCAATTTCTGAGACATGATTAATCCTAGTTGGGTGGCCAGAAATTTTCAACTTATGGAGATTGGAGAGAGAGAGAGAGAGATTTTTGTATCCCACATCTATAACACAATGAGCAAAAGACATTTTAATTTGTTTGAATTTTAGTTGTGGACCACATTCATGGATTTCCAACTAAAAACACAAGAATATGCCTTTCTTTCCCCAAAGGCTGTCAGCAATTCGTATCATTTGAAACTCTGAGGAGCAATAAATCAACCTTGTGTAATCTCACCAACCTCTTAAACACAGCTCTTTTAGCTGGCCTGCCCCTTAGACATTCCAGCTAACTATGATCATGAAAAACAGAAACAACCAAACCCCCAACAAACACAAACCACTCAGTCCAAACGCTTATCAGTTCATACCTCCCCAGCTAATCCTATTGGGACCCACCATTCCCCTTGCCTCTGTCATCTCCAGCCCTGGATTCCAATACTACAATTTGCCACAAAAAATTCTGGCCCACAGGAGGCCAAAAGAGACCCCTGCCATAAACCTCCCAAGCCCCACCAGATAATTGAAATCAGTTCTCACATTTCTATCTTATTTGTGCTTCTATGCATGAGAGAGATAGAGATACCACCCTTCGTGTGAGAATACAAGGTACAACAACCCCAGGCGTTGGCGGAGCCAAGAATTTCTCTCACGGGGGGCAAAGATTGTTGACTAAAATAAAGTCAAGAATTACTTAACCACATTTTTCTTTCTATGAACAATCAAAGAAAAAAAAAAAATATATATATATATATATATATCAATTCTTTATAAGATACTAATGAAATTTTATTAAAAAACAGAAATTAAAAACCCCCACAAAATGAAAGATGTCTGAAAAATAGAAAATTGTATAAACATAAAAAGTTATACATCAATCAACTATTCGATTCTGCAAATGAGGTGTTTTTACAATTGTCGTCCACGAGTTTTCAAATTTTGGATCCTATAGATTTATAGCTTTTTCAATTGTTTGTCCTTATATTTTACTAGAATTGGATCCTCATATAGCTTAGATAATTGATCCTCACATAGTAAATTTATCAAGTGAATGTTCTAACCTACAACTTCTAAACCGATAAAAAAAATCTTACAACTTCTAAGTCATCCCATCTAACTCTCCAAGTATTAAATTCTAAGTTCATTGGTTCCATTACTAATCTTCACAGATCTATTTTATATAGACTTATAAGAACATTGATTCTACTAAAATTCTTGACAAATCTATGTTAAAGTTCATATAAAATTCTAACTCCATTTATTGATTACTAAAAATGTTTACCAATATTCATCACAACTTCCATATTTGTAGCCTCTTTCCATAACAATGAAACGTCAAAGGAGATGTAGGAAAAAAATTAAAAGGACTCAAGGACAATTAGTGAAAAGAATAACAGAAAAATAAAAACCTAATGAAAGGACAAGTACAAGAAAAAATTACAAAGGCCATGAGTCATCAATGTCCCCTAAGAAAACCCTAAAAAGAAGAAAAAAAATCAATATAGGAAATAATTTAAATCCACCATTTTCCTCAAGAAGCATACCTTTAAAACTTTCTGAGGAGGGGCAAAATAACAAATATACCCACTTTATTTTCCAAAACCTCAAGCACAGTCAAATAAAACAAAAGTTGAAGAGGGGAGATTGCCCCTCCTCAAACTTATGTGGCTCCGCCACTGACCCCAAGGATTAAAACACTCCACCTCCACCTCCTCCTCGTATTATGATACATGTTGACAACCACTTACTCTGAAAGCTATAAAGAACGGCATAACAAAGTATATCACAATTCACAACATACCACTCTCCTAGATTCCCAACCCCATCTATTATTTTTCTTTCCAATGAAATAAAGCTCTTGAATTCCCATGTGTTGGAAGTAGGTGGGGCTCCTGGATAGATTTTCAAAACTTTTGACCCACTTGACTCAAGGATCAAGTACCCATAAGGCCAAAATCCCAATCCAAGATCCATGTGCTCAATCTCAGCCATCATGATCAATAAATAAACCTATCAAGAAGATAGAACAACAACCAACAAACATCCATAAAATCTACAACATGCAACGAAGTAGATTATACCTTTGGAGCTCGGTTGTAGTCTAATGGAGAAGTTGCGTCTTTCTTTGATGATGAAACTCTTTCACTTATCAAATAGGAATCTCCAACACCTCTTATCCTTCCATGCTATGACCCGAATCAGATCTCTTTTTTCAAGAAGATTGGTGGAATCTCTAAGACAAAACTCAACTCGAAACTCCAAAGAACTAGAAGAGGAAGAGAGGAGAGAGCAGTGCAACAATTGCACAAAAGGATGGTGGACGTTTTTAACTCCAATAGATAGACGTCCATGAGGGGTTCTATTCCCTTTTATAACCTTTCAATGCTCCTCTTTTCTTAATTGAAATAGAAGTCTCACTTCCACAACAATTAGTAAGTATACTATTACCACTATTAGAAGTCCTACTCCAAATAGAAATAGTAACTTTCTAATTCCTTCCTTTTAGAGTTCAAGTAAGATTAGTATATTTCTAATAACTTGGGCTAGTGTGGGGACCACTAGGGATTCCATAGAAAGCTGGCTCCAATTGGGACACGCGACCCCACATCTCATGTGCAATCCGGGCCCACAGTTAATTGCAAATAACACCACTATATAAATGCAATTGCACTCCAGTTTTAGGAATAAATTACAATGAAGACCCTAAACTTCCTGATTACCACAAGTAAGCTCCTCTATCAATATCCATGGATCAATTGGAATAAATATGTCTCTTTCAATCTTAGTTCCACGTCTTATTATCCTTAAGCCTCAATTAATCACTGTGATCATCAGTACCATCCAATTAACTCTTAATCGAGATGGGTGCGTACTTACTAATGACAAATCCATTAATTGGCACAAGGGAATAATAGAGATAGATTACATCTTGATCATTCAATGTTCCCACAGTCCTACTGCCACATACCCAAGACACCGAGGTGTTGACCTACAGTTGGCCTCACTCATTGGTGATTCAAAGCAAATGAATAGATAGAAGCTTGAGTTCATCAATGTCTCAATATTGAGAGCCTATTGCTAGGGAATTATGAGAGCATACCTTATTATTAAGACGGAATTCCATAAGGTGCTTCTCATGGTCCTTCAATACATCCAATGTACCAGCACCATGATCCAGAATCTTACATTCTGATGATCGAGACAAATCACACTATCTCATAGTGATCAAAGTGTTGCAACCTTATCGGATGAGATGCCCAGTCTCATCACTGGTTGTGAAGATATTTAAGTATAAGATTTGTGACGTATGTCTCCCGTGTGTGGATCTCATCCATACATATATATCACATCTAATATACTAATGGGACCCGGTTCAACTCATGAATCATTATGTCATATGTATTGGTCATGTGCATGAAGTAATAAAATAACATTCATTTCATGAAAGTAAAGCATGATTTTATTGATAAATAAAGAAATTAATCAATTTATCACATCAACTGATGGATTGAGTCCATACAATCTAACACCATGAAAATCCAGCATCTCATTTTTCTTGTATTTTTTAAGTTATGCAAAAGTAAGGTATAGATTAGTCTCATTATCTGGTTCTTTCAGCTGGCCCGGCTTGTGGGTGGCTTGGCCTTTGGAGGTTATCTCCCCTTGTTTGCCATGCTCTAATGAGCAGGGGCAGACCTAGGTACAACCACGCGGGTGTGGTTGCACCCGTTAAACCACGATGCGCTTCAAAAAATCCAAAAAAAATAATGGGTCCACTCTCAAAATCCACTTGAAAATCGTTGGTTTGCCCCCAAAACCAAATTACCTATTAAGTTTCGCACCAGTCAAATGAAAATCCTGGGTCCGCCACTACTACTGTGTGGTGGTAAAGTTTTGGAGCTTTCCATGTATTCTTTTGTCCTTTTTCCTTGAAAATGATACTACTTAACATTAAAAAAAAAAAAAAAAAAAAAAAAAAAAAACTAAGGTATAGATTCTAAGCTTTTTTTTTCCATGACGGTATATATTCTAAGTTGCTTACATTAGTATTTAGTATACAGCGTTGTCTTTCAGAATTTTTTTCTGACTTTCTTTTTCATCTATATGCCAATGAGTCCGATCACTTATAGCAAATATTACACCTTCACCGTGAGTGAACCAATAACAGTCTGCCGCGGCATCTAAAAATCTAGGTGATTTTGAAGTTTAAAAAAGTTTAAATCAGGTGAAAGAAAATCATATAAATTTTTGAATGATGTAGTGGACTGTTATTGGTCCACTCACAGTGAAGGTGTAACAAATACGATAGGTGATCCGGACAAATTGTAACTGTTTAAGACAAACTAGCACTTGTTGTATTATATGTCCAAAACCTATATTTTAGATCATTCTACCTGACGAAGCACAAACCCTGCAGGGCGTATATGGGCCGGGCCTGGCCGGGCCGGCCCTAGCGCTGCCCTCATTAAGCTATATTTGTTCTCCATTTTTTAGGCCCATGGGCCACACCCGGCCTGACACTTTTGATCCCTTTATTAAATGGGCCTTTCCTGGCCATTATATTGTTAAAGGTCCAGATCGGCCCGACATATTTAATACAAACAGTGTATTTATTTTACAGGTGGGTTGGGCCTGTGCCTGTATTTCAGACCTCTGGACTTATTTTGGCCCGAACCATTAGACCCTATAAGGCTATAGCTAAAGGGGGTGTGCCTTGACAGGGTTTGGCCCGGCTGACCAGCCTATGAGCACCCCTAACAGCATGGTAATCGAGGGTCCGCGTCTACTCTTTATATTTGAGTTCAAATTGGCATTTTCAACCCGATTAATAAACATTTTGGGTTCAAGTTGATCCTTACTCGTTTGTCGTCAATGGATGGAACCTAACCTGGCCACCACCCAAATCCTTTGCTGTTGAGGAAAGACCAAAAGAAATTAAAAAGCATAAAGAAAACGAATCTGGTTTGTCTTATGGGCTCTCATGGGCCTGGCCAAAACCAAGACCGGCTCATGCTGGGCTGGATTGGGTTTGTGGTTATATCCCATGGGCTGGACATCGGTCTAACTTTATGACCCAATGATTAAATAGACTAGGACTGGGCCTAAATACTCTAAAGTGCTGATTAAGCCCAAAATATTGCATCCAAAAGATGATATATATTTTGCAATTAAGATGGGCCCGGGACCGAGTTTATAGGACATCTGGGTTGAACTTGAATCTGGGCTGAATATTCGGCCCAATAAATATACATGCCAAGCTTAGACGAGCTTCAGCCAGGACAGATCCAGAAACAAGCCTGGTGTTGTAGTGAATCTGTAGTTTGCCTTTTACACATGTATTTTTGGTATATAAATGTTGTATATGAAAATATCACATATGCAAATATCACACATGTGAAATACATTACCATTTTTGTGAAATTCACCACTTTCAAACGAGTAAAATGAGTACATCCAATGTTTTTTTTATATATATATTTGGATTATTTTATTATTTTTCACAAATTTCTCAAAATCTGTGAAAACCTAAGACATGAGTCTATATGTCCAAATATTTACCATTACTACAAGAATATTGAACAATTCGGATCATAAATTGGGTGCCCATAGAAGAGCAGACTTTAAATATATATAGGTTGGGACTTTTTGGCAAATGACTGAAAATCTATTAAGATTTCAGATAATCAACTTTAAGATCTTGAGATTTGTTAGTTTAATGAACAAATTGAAAAGTTTGGAAAAAAAATAATAAAGGTGGCTGATGGAGTCTACAAGAATGCCATCAACATGTAAGAAATATACATGTGCATTTTGCAAGAGGTGTGTGAAAATTTCACACCTTCTTAAGAGTGAGATTTTTAATCTACCATATTCACACCTCATTTATCCACCACATTGTTAAATAAGCGCAAAGAAAGATGAAGATGCATAATCGTTACACATGTTTGCAAACAAATAACCCCTAACCGTGAAAAACACATGAATAGATTAAAAATGGATAGGAGTATGGATCGTTTGACACTTGGACTCAGGGTGTTCTCTAGTGGGGTCCAATTATGAAATACAAACTGCTCAAAATAAAATTTTCCTTCTTATTTGAGTCTTATTTGACATCTTAGTTGTGTTTAGCCTTACAAAGAGAATTAATGGTTTGGATCTTGCATTTGGGGGCCATAGTTTAAAAAAAAGAGTATATATAAATGTCTATCTTTTTTTGTAAATACCTCCAAATCTATGATGATCTAACGGCTAAAATTTAGACCTTTGGTCGTGAATGATCTTTTGAATATATCCAATGGTTTGGATCATGATTTATGGTGCCCGAATTTAAAAAAAAATAAAAACCCACGCTGCCTATGTATAATTTCAAGATTCAGTCAATAATGCATGAGACATCAACGGTCAAGAACGTTTTTGTAAATATCTTAAGATCCACTTTGAATTAGAGGCTCACTTTTGGGGCCATAGCCATTTTTGGCCCTCCAAAGAGAACCAACAGATCGGATCGTGATTATGGGGCCCACAACGTCCAGGATATTAGATCGAATGGCTCACGGTTTTTTGCAAATATCTCAAGATCTGAGATAGATCAACGGTTGAAGTTTTGATACGTGGCCGTGTTTGACCTTCTTCATATATCTAACGGTCCGGATCATGATTTGGGTCTCATAAATAAAAAAAAATGAAAAAACGGACTGTCCCATGAGGACGTCCGTGTCACTGTAGCCCATGTGTGTCTTTCCGCTTTAGATACAAACCACTTATTCAAATATGCCCCTTTTGCTGGCTTCTTGAAATGGAGTCAAATCATCTAAACTCCATTTCAAATAGACTTTACAACATGAGTTCCCAAACAGTCTTAAAACTATTACAAACAGTTTTAAGATGAATAGAGGCAATAATAAGAGACGCCAAACGCCACCTTATGTTGTTTCCCAAATAAACGATCTTCACAGAAGTCTAAGCTTAAAGATTTAAAGCAGAAAGTAAACTTCGGTTTAGGAGTACCTTTAGTCCATGATTGCTCATGTGCCCTAAATGGTATATGTCATTTCATGACTGAATCTATTTCAGCATCAACCTTTATAGCATTGCTTGATCACCGTATCTCCAACCGATTGATGTGAATTTCCTTATACTTTCCCTCGTGCAATAATGAATGCTCCTTTCATAATTTTTAGATGACCATTCCTTGTTGGAAACTTGTAACCGTCTTTGATCAAATCTTCACAAATTTGAAACCTACATGACATCTAAGATTGTGCATGTCATGCTGTCCGTGTCACGCTGTCAAACATTGTAATTTTGATTTCTACAATTCCATCAATTTTGACGGGCATTATTGTCACCCATAAAAATAGTTCCACCATCGCACCAACGATGAGTATAGAATCAATCCCCACAAGGCGTCACGTGGAATTAAGCTCCAAAATCCAAAATCCAAAATCCAAAATTCAAAATCCACTCATAGAGTGAACTAATTTTAATTTGTGGAATAATAGATAGAACTTCACCAACTTGAGACAAATATCTTCACCTCTTTTGCCAGGTTTCCTTGGGAGTCTTTTAACCTAAATTCTTGTTCACTCATATCAGGCTTGGACTTTCGCCCTTGAAAATGAAGAGATTGTAAATGAATACCTAATCACTAACCTAGTGAATCAAATCCAAGGAAAGTGAGATCCCATCTACATCTCTTTCTTGAATCTTCCATTCCACCCTTCAACTCTTCACTAATCCTTTGTTGCAACCCATTTTACTATCAATTCATAGAATCTCAATTCTATGCAAACAAATGTGCATTTCTAAAGATTTGACATGAGTTGGTTAAATATCGATTACATCTAATTATCAACCTGCAAGGCAAAACTCCATGTATATGTACAGTGGCGGACCCAGGATTTTCATTCGAGGAGGGCTACCAATGGTTGATTGAAAAAGGTCTTCAAGGTTATCTTAACAACCCACCCAAATAGGGTTGTAAACGAGTCGGTTCCAGTTCGGGTCCAGGGTGGAACTAGAACCGGAACCGTTTTCTAAGAGGGGGAACCGAAACCGGAACCGGACCCGGTTCGAAACCAGAAAACTGGTTCAGAAACCGGAAACGATAATATTAATGGGAATCAGAATCGGAACTGGAACCATTTGTCAATTAAACCACTGCTCAGGTCGTCAGAAGTGGAGGCATTTCAATGTTGAAGTCAGTGAGTGATAAAACCAATTGCAGATTTGCAGTACTTTGGAGTAACCGGTCCAGCCAAATTTTAATAGTCCACCAGCACAGTAGTAATCCATATTAGGAACGGGCTCCAGTTATATTACAATCACTCATGGATATTTAGATAGAAGAAATTAAAAAAAAAAATGAATTGCAAATCATCTGCTATAATCCTGCATTTAGAACAATGCTGAGCAAATGTTTCCATACAAGTTTTTTTAAGCTCGGTCCCGAAATAGGATTGATACCAACCAACCCTTAGTGTCACACAAAGGCAACTAATTCTAATTTATATTGTATCCGGTATCCACCCCAAAGGCAATCAATCGATCCATTGCAAAACAAATGACCAAATGAGAAGATGATTCGATTCATCTTGTACCTCATAGAGATTGGGGGAAAAATGAGAGGGATTTCTTGTACCTCACAGAGAAAGCCAGAGAGGGAGAAATGGACAGTGTCGGACCGGTAGAGGGAGAGAGGGCCGGAGCCGGAGCGGGAAAGAGAGCTGGAGACGGAGACGGGCTGGAGTTGGAGACGGAGGCAATGAGATGTAGAAAAGTAGAAACCCTAATGTAAAAAAGTAAAAAGGGTTTTGTTTTCACATACAAAAGTTACCTTATGTTAGTGTATATTAGGTCGGGCCCGGGTCCACGGGTTTGAGCCAATGTGGATCCGGAACCGGAACCGTTTAGGTATCGGTTCCAAAAAAAGGATTTGAAACCGAAACTATTTGCCTATCAGGACCAAAATAAGGACCCAGACCTGGAACCTAATAGGTCGGAACCTTCGGGTAATTAATCGGAGAATCGGTGACCCATTTACAACCCTACACCCAGAGAAGGAAAATGTCAATGGAAAATAACCCACCTAAGAAACATGTAATTGAGGGTCATTTAAAGCAGAGAAAACGTACAAACTAAACTTTAACATAGAGACATGAAATATATAAAAGAATAATTTTTTTTTAAAGATGCATTTTACAGAGGAAACCCACAAATTGAAAATCTAAAATAGGAGTCTTTTCTGAACTTGATAATAGTGGAGAAGAATCTAAAATGTTATTGAGGAGTGGGCTCTACTCGAGGGGGAATATTGAAAAATATTTCTGCTGCCTCTATTAAGGTCTCGAGGTTTTGGTATGAATGGTTAGCTAAAGGAACTTAATATGGTATAAGAGGAAACCGGTCGCAAGTTTGGCGCACTTTTCGTAATACTTTCTTTTTCTTCGACGTCGAGTCGTTTCTCTTGAGATTCGAATTTGCAACCGGTTGACTCTGATACGATCTTAAATTTCTTTAGATAGCCATTCATACTAAAACCTCGAGACTTTAGTAGAAGCAGTAGAAATACTTTTCAATATTCCCCTTGGGTGGAGCCCACTCCTCAATAAAAGAGAATAATATGTGTAGATGATTGTTTGAGTAGAGAATTGAGAGAGGGAGAGAGAAACCAAGACAGAGTTCTTTTGCAATGGAAGAAGTGGAGACTGACCCAAATCAACCTTATAGCCTTCTGGGCTTTTTTTCAGGTTGGAGCCCCCACACCTATGTAACTCTGCCCATGTGTATGTAGATTAGTTTGATCCTCTCCAGGTGAAACTCAAGTTACCTGTAACACCATTTAGAATCTTCGAATGAATCCTCTAGATTTATTGAATTTTAGGTGAGCGTATTTGATTCAGGGAGTTTTGCTTTTATGGATGGTAAAAATAAAAATTTCAATACTACTCCGTGAAATTTTTTGCAACCACCAATGACCTAAAAATTCAACTCAGAACGCAATGAGTCAAACATGCATGGCCGAGTTTATTCCAAATGAAAAAAAAAAAAATAAAAAAATCTAACTACTTTTCCAAAAATCACAAACCCAGCGAGACTTGATACGCTAGTGCATGGGCGATGGAAAGCACTATCCGAACACCTTTGTGCTTTCATAAATAAAGGGATCAGAGTAACCAACTTTCATTTGTGTACTCTTCTGAAAAATTAAAATGAGCACATTTTTCTTCCCTTTCTTTTGTTTTGTTTTGTTTCTTTCCCTTTAGACCATATCCTCTGATTTCATAGTCAAAAGAAATTTGTGAGGCTTCATGGTGGGTCTATTTATTAAAAACGCAAATCTCATTTTTTTTTCTCCCTCTTGAAAGGGCTTGGCCAAAATCTCACACCTATATGAATTGTGATAGCGTTTTGGACCTATACAAGATAGGAAACTTATTTTGCATGTTCTAGATTTTTAACAAGTGGGCCCTGAATAGGAGCATCGTGAATGTTGAATTAGAAAATTGAATTTAAAAGGATTTTTTTTAAAGTTTTTCATAATCATCTATCTTGCAATTTTCTATACACGTTCATTGAAACCTTATCATATTCACATCTTGGGCCCGTTTCTTTATCAGATTCCAAGAATTCATGTTCCGGAGAATTTCAAATTCTCCAAAAGTTATCCCCTTAGGTGGAATTCCAAATCCCTCTTTGTTATGGAGGATTTGAAATTCCAACGTATTGAAAGTGGAATTTCAAGAATTCCAAAAGGTCTTTTGGGTGGTTAAAATTTAAAACTTTAATGAATGAAACACAGCATTTCAAATACCAAGAGACAAGATATCACATCATGTAAAAAAAAAAAAAAAAAACCCAATCTCCCAAATCCTAGTCATAAATTCTAATAATTATGGCTGAAACCTTCACAAATGTGGCACGGCACTGCTCCGTTTGGCCGAGTTTTAAATTCTCAAACCATCAGTAAAGTACAAAAGCTGGTCTCAGGTCGACTATTACTCTTCTAGTCTTTATAACAAATACAATAAAACCAAATGATGGTCAAAGACGTGGTCAGATGGCTCAAGTGACCTATTTGGTCACTAGTTTATTTGGATCCAACTTTGATGCCATTATAAAAATAAACAATAAAAATACTTGACTAAACAAAATAAGGTCAAGACAGCCAGTTTAATGTTTTAGTATTGAATTTTACAAAATAACCCACATTCCAAATGCCCCATTTTGAGTTTTCTTGCGGCTCACTTTTAATCAAACAAATCCTTTCGCACGCATCCGTGTTTCTTGTGTTGAGGAGTAGGCTCCACTCGATGGGGAGTATTTAAAAGTGGGCTCCACTTGAGGGGGAGTATTTAAAAGAATTTATGCACTGCTAACACCTCAAGGTTTTGGTATGAATGGCTTTTTAAAGAAATTTAAGATGCAATTATAGCTAATTGGTCGCGAGTTCGAATCTTGGAAGGAACGACTCGTCGCAAAAAGGAAATTTACCAATAGTTCACCTTCCCTCTATAGAAATAATAAATGATCAATTACTTGCTGGCAGCACTAATAGTGTGGGACTTGATTATTGCACTAGGGTATTTTAAGGTTGAGGTAAAAAAGAGTCCAAGATAAATGGATATTTTTCTAAAAAAAATCTTAAATTATCTTTTTTCAAAAAATCGAATCTTTATAATTAATTATCAATTAATGAGATCAAATTTAATTTTTCTGGTAAAAGTCCCAAAAACTAAGTGGCTCAAGCCCCAACAAAATAAATTTAATTAGAACCAAATAAAACAAGGACACAATTAATTTGAGTGGTCCATATTTTTATTTTATCAGAGAAGCCCACTAGTGATTAAGGGCCCCACGGAAACTATATTTTCAGGCTAATTAAAGGAAAATGCTAAAGTGACAAAAAAGGATTCTTGCAGAAAATACCCGTACCAAATACATGAAAAAACAGTTTTTCATAAAAAAAATAGTATATTTTATGCGGAAATGAGTTATACAAACATGCCCTTGGCACTTTATCAGATTTGTAAAAGTCAAGTAACCTCATTTATCTACTGAAAGACAAAAAAGATCCACTTTTTTATACAAAAAGTTAAAAAAAAATTTCATACCAAATAACTAAAAATAAAATACCATCATAACCCCATTATATTTTATTCTCTTTTAATTTGATGCTTTACTATACTTTATTTTACATATAAAATTACCAAACAGGCCCAAGGTCGAGGCACAAAGGAGCAAAGTGGCTGGTAGGATACAATGATATTTTGGTAAAAAAATCTCATATTATCTTCTTTTAAAAAATCAAATCCTTATCATTAATTACTTTTTTTCATATTTAAAAGTCCCAAAAATTAAGTGGCTCAAGTCCCAATAAAAGAAATTTAATCAGAAATAGGTAAAATAAGGACACTATTAATGTGAGTGGTCCAGATTCTTTCTTAATCAGGCAAGGTCCCACTTGAGGGTCACAGCTTCGGTCAGCAAAACTCCGCGAATCTGGTGCTCTCGCAGCGCTGACCTTGTAGAAAGGCAAGACCGAGCCGTCAGGAACACGCGCGCGCTCACCACGCTCCATTTCCTCCTTCCTTCCTCACACAACCCTCCCTCCTCCCTTTCCCCTCTCTTTTTCTCTCTCACTTTCTCTCATCTTCTCTCCTTCTCATACCTCTCTGTTTTTCATACTTCCCTTTCTCTCTTTGCCCACACAAAGCATCAGAGCAAAGAGAGAGATAAAAAGACCAATCTTCCTCACCTACTACACACTCTCTCTTGGTTCTTCTCTCATATAAAAAAAAAAAAAACCCTTTTAAAACCTCGTAAATCTCCACAACCAAACAGTACAAGAGACACACAAAACAAAGAGAGGTATAAGAGTAGAAACGATGTTGAGCAGCGTAAGTGGAAACTTTATAAGAGCCTCTCGCTTCTCTCTCCCTCTCTTCTCATCTCTCTCTCCAAAACCCCATCTTCCCTCGTCTCCTTCTTCTTCTCCTGCTACTCATCCTCCCAAAAACCCTAACCCTAATCCTATTTCTCCTTCTCCTTCTCCTTCTTCGTCTTCCTCTCGGTTCTTCTCCGACTGGAGATCGCCTCTCAGCCACCGCGCCCTCATCCGCTCCTCCGCCGCCGTCGCCGAACGCTTCGAGCGCCGCTTCGCCACCATGGGTAAGCAACTCCACCTCCAAATCACTCCCTCGATCGTCTTCGATCTCCATCTTCCGATTTGTCTATTGAAGATCTGATTTTTTTCTCTTTGGATCTGTTGATTTCAGCCACTAAGAATTCCTTCGAGAACATCTTGACGTCGCTCGCGAAGCCTGGCGGTGGTGAATTCGGAAAGTACTACAGCTTGCCGGCTCTCAACGATCCAAGAATTGGTGAGGGATTTTGATTTTTTTTTGGGAGTGGTTTGATGATTTTTTTGGGCTGAAATGGTGATTTTGTCGCAGAGAAGCTTCCTTACTCGATTAAGATTCTGCTCGAGTCGGCGATCCGGAACTGTGATGAGTTCCAGGTGACGTCCAAGGATGTGGAGAAGATCGTTGACTGGGAGAACAGTGCTCCGAAGCAGGTGGAGATCCCGTTCAAGCCGGCTCGTGTGCTGCTGCAGGTATAAGATTGAGCAGTGGCTGTAGCTTTTGTTTTTCGGAACTGTGTGATCTGTGTTGTGTTTTTTTAATTTCTTGTTGAGATTTGGTGGATGTGTTGTGAACTGTTTTCTTTTTCAGGATTTTACTGGTGTTCCAGCTGTGGTTGATCTTGCGTGTATGCGTGATGCTATGAACAAACTTGGCAGCGATTCGAATAAGATTAACCCTTTGGTATGTGATTTTCTTCTGTTCTGCATGGTTTTTAAGCATTTAGAGTACTCTTTTCTACAGTTCTGCATGTGCGTGGTAAGCGCCAAGGTTTTAAAATTGGCTGGTATAGAGAATCATTATGATTACCTGATTGATTCACAGTCACACCTGTATTGGAGAGATGGCTGCAATGAACAATATGGACTATTTTTGCATTTTTTCCTGTTTAGAATAAAATCGCATATGTCTCTCGTACGCTGATTATTATCATCATTATCCGTCTATTTCTTGCCCAACTAATATTGGATCCCATACTTGTACTTAAGCCTATGGTATGTGCATTGTGCAAGCATTGAGTCACTTGTTTGTGAATATGACATTATCTTGCTTAAGTTATTTTTGATATTCCATTTATTATTATTATTATTTTAAGTTCATAGATCGCACCTTGATACTTATGTTCACATTCTCTTCTCTTTGTTTCTTTGTAGCCTTCTTCTGGTACTTTGTTTTTTCTGTTTTTTTCCCCAATGTCTCATTTATGAAAAAGAAAAGTAACTGCATATGATGATATTCACATGTGTAGTTCATTGATTTCATGTGACTTTATCTCTCATTTTCAAACAGTTTTATTTTTTCAAGACTATATCTGATCAATCTATTGTCTCGTAGACAAGGCCTATAGCCAATTGTTTTGTATTTGTACATGGGCTTTGACCAAAGATTATTTCACTCACTTCTTTTGAGATATTTAGTGAGGGATCTGCAGTGATTTTTTATCTTTTTTTTGTTATTGAAAATGGTGACTGAATTCATTGCTCGAAAAAACTTTATAGTATAGTCTTTGGAAACAATATAAATGTTCTATTAAATAAAGAAAAGTCAGCATAATATCAGAATAAGGGAAGGAGTCCCCATAGATCCTCTTCCCTAACAATCAGGGCCATAACTAACATCAACCTTGAGTTCCTCCACCCTCAGTATAAGCCGCCATGGATACACCTCCTACAGGAAAAAGCTCACTAAACTACTATTTCTAAGCATCTCTTTTATGATAGCATTAGTTTCTGTTTAACAAGATGACTCCCTAACTGCAATAAGCCAATAACAACAGCTCATAATCTCTCATTGAAATTAATAATTACGGTGAGTCCCATATAGATTCTATGCATCTTACCAGTGCAATCATGTTCCTGTAACATTCTTTTGCCATGTAGTCATTGTTTTGTACAACTTAAAGAGGAAGAGTGATGCATAACTGTTTCCCATCATTACAATGCACACCAACGAGACATATATGATGTATATCCTAACATTCTTGTTTAATCAGTATTCTTTTATGATTTTCCAATCAGCATTTTTATTTAATTTAATCAGTATCCCTCATGCTAATTATATATATATTTATCTTGATGTCAGTTCATCCCCCTTTTATGGCTTTCTGAAAGCTAATGGGAAATCTATTATGTGAGCAAAGAATATGCAAGGGGCGTTTCCCAAGAAAGAAGCCTCTCAAAACAAAGGAAATTTTTGCATGGAGGATAAATCTCTGCCAAAAGGGATACAACAGAGATGAGAATGTTGAGGTGGATGTGTAGTAAAACTAGGAAGGATAAAATTAAAAATGATTGCTTTGAAGAGCATTTAGGCGTAGCATCAATATGGGATAAAATTAGAAAAGTTAAAGAGGACATGAACGTAGTAGAAGTAGATCTGAAGACGTGCAACTTATATTGATCGAAGTGCTAATTCAGAAGCTAATCGACAAGCAAAAGAGGGGGTTTCTCGCCGTGATTTGAATGTTATTTTGTACCTTTTGTAAATTTGTCTTTCTCGTTTGGGGTTTTTTGTTGGTGGCGTTTGGGTCCATATTTTGGTATGGGGCTTCCTTTTTAGCTTCCTTTTGTTTAGCTTCTGCCTTGTTTTTCCTTGGGCTAGGGTTATGGTGCTCCTGTTTTTTGGGGGCTTGGCTTCGTGCCCTTTCTGCTACAGTATACCTCTCCTATACTGTATAGTTTTCTTTTATAAATACAATCACTTTCTCAAAAAAAGAAGACGTGCAACTTATCTTAGGATTTGGCTCAGGGTAAATCGGAATGGAGAAACAAAATTTATGTAGCTGACCCCAACATAGTTGAGACAAGGCTTTGATGATGATGATGATGAATCTACAATCCAAATATAATAGTGTTATTCCAAATAGGCCAATAGACCCTTAGCTAGTGCATTTGCCTGGAAATTAGATCTCTTATCTCTTAATAAGTGGGAGAAAGAGTTTGACCCCTAATTAGAAAGATCCCTCATATCATCCAACCAGGACCCAATTTTCCATGGGCTCAAGCCTGGCCCATCATCCGCCCATGAGATGATGCAAGAGGCCAAGAGCCAAGAAGAATCATGTTCTATTAGTAGAGTTAAGAGGCCCAAGGCACATGCTTTTTGCATCCCGGGTAACATGCCAGGAATTCAGCTTCATTGATGCTTTTGAAGCCACATGAACTCGAGAACCATCTCTTTACATTTCCCATATTTTCATGAATCAAACCCCTAATTCCAGCCGCTCCTGGTTTATTCTAGGCACTATCAGTGAAATTGAGTTTCCAATAGCACAATGGGGGAGGCTTCCAAGGTAGTGACGGTCGAACACGGGTGCTAACATCCTCTATCACCTTAATCTAGCTTCTATCCAGCAGGTCTACAAGAATACCTTTGAACACATTTGAATACAAGGCCCATTAGATGACTCATTTCTTGACAAGGATGACTAGGCTCTTGACACCCTTTTACTTTTTATCGAGTTATATGTTGTTCCCATCCTTCCATAGGGACCAGATTGTTGCAATGAAGGATAACATCTAAAGGATTTTACTTCATCAAAATTAATGTCAAAAGACTCAAAACTACCATGCCTTAAAATGTGAGATCGGATGGCTATGAAAGGCACCCACGAAACCTTAAAAAAAGAAAGAACCTCGTTCGAAACTATGCTGGTAGTGGAAATATATATATATATATATATAAGCAACCGATTTATTGTTTCTCTTTGTCTTTAAGGTGCTGATTTTAGTTTTGGTGCGTTCCTGTTTTGGTGTTTTGGCTTTCCAGTATAGCTCTCTTGTACCGCTCGCTCCTTGTTAATGAAAGTTACCATTCAAAAAAAAAAAAAGAAAAAAAACTTTTCTTCATCTTTAAGGCATAGCACTCCTCAATACTTGTATGATACTATTCCACTATTCTTATTGTAATAGGTTCTTCTTTTATTCCTCTGAAAGTTCTATTTTTCCTACTTCCAGAAAAAAAAAAAAAAGTCTGTGGAACAGATATATAGCATTACTTCTTTTAAATTTTGGAATGTCCTAAAGAACAATAGTAATAGTGTGTGGAAATTACTAGCATGTGCTTCGTCTATTAAAAATATTATTGTATTAAATGTTATTTTTTCATAGGATACCTGTATGCATATCCGTGTCCTTGAGATTTGAGAAGATGCTTAGGCATGTATATCACCCTCCCTTCACGGTGTCTGAGTCTATGTTCATATCTGGTCGCATAATCCTTCATAAAATTTTTGTAATATGCTCTAACCCATGGTGTTCTACTTCCTCCTGGGGCTGTTATTGAGTTGAGCTAGCTCGCAAGCCAACCATGGTGTTGTACTTAACTCGGTTAAGGTCTTGGCACGATAATTTTGCATTATATATGAGGCCAAGCCTAAGTTCAAGACCAGGCTTAACTCATCAGTGTGCACAAAATGTATGCATGAGGAAGCAAAGCCTATTTGAGGTCGAAGTTCGTGCTTAGCTCATTTATAACAGAGATCTAGCTTTTGCTCGAGCAGAGTTCGGCTGTATTATTTAAATCCCTAGCCTACTTGCCTAGTGCAGCTGGTGAGGGACATCAAAGTGCTCATTCGGGGGGATGTATGTGCATAGGTTCAAGCCCTGGTATAGGGAGAGATCGGTCGTCTGCACTTCCTGAAAAATATAAGCATGTTAGTTTACTTTACTATTACAGTATCACCCACCTTGGCCATTTAAGGGCAGGGCCTAGGAGTCCAACAATCTATTAGGGGCCAATAAAAATAAATAAAAACTGGTGATGTTCTAATTGCTTGTTAAGTTTATTAAAGCACCACCACCTTCTGAGATCCCCCAAATACATTTATAGAGAGATCTCCACCTTCTAAGATCCTTGTAATTTATTTTCCTTTTTTATTTTTATTTTTATCGCTGCTTATGCATTTTCTTTTGTTTTGATTTGGGACTGCAAATGTTGTGCATGCAGGTTCCTGTAGATCTTGTCATTGATCACTCAGTGCAGGTGGATGTGGCAAGATCAGAAAATGCAGTGCAAGCTAATATGGAACTTGAGTTCTCTCGCAACCAAGAACGTTTTGGATTTCTCAAGTGGGGATCAAATGCATTCCGTAATATGCTAGTTGTTCCTCCAGGATCTGGGATCGTGCATCAGGTACGAGATTTTGTAGTTATGTATATGGCGCAGCACTCTGATTTTCGTATAATATAACCATCAGAGCCTTATCCCATCAATAAGGGTTGGCTAGAACTCTAAAACTTTTTTTTTCTTTTTTTTTTGAATGGTTAACTAGAACTCCTAGCTTTATATATAGAAAAAAAAAAAAAAAAGAAAAAAAAAAACTCCAACAAAGCTAATACCTAAAAACCTACCTCAAAACATGGAACAAAAATGTAAGCTCTCTCTCTCTCTCTCTCTCTCTTTCTCTCTACACACACATACATACACGGAAATATTCAGGTGATTCTCACCATTCTTCCGTGAGAACTATTGGTGGGGCCCACCTAGCAACCCATCCAAACTATGCACAAATAGGGACCCCTTGGTAGTCACTGATCCCAAGGATTGGCACACATCCGAATGGATTGGACCGTTGGATCGAGGGTTGAGTCTTTTTTTGAATACGAAGCCATTAAATTTGTGGGCCGCGGATTAAGGGGTTAGGGGCATAGGGTTGGGGTCAAACTTGATACTTGGGGTGCTCTCACATAGATCTTTCTATCCCTTTGGTTCCATACCCAAATGGGACCCACAGTTGGGCCCCACCGAAAGTTCTCATAGAATAGGTGAGAACTAGTTCGCATATATATATGGGAGTGCTACCCAGCGCCCGGGCATTTTGAAAGAAAAAAGGCCCCTTCTAGATGGGCCCACTGGGATGCATGATGATTATGGAAATCCATTAGATGGAAACATCCATATGAGGCCTACCTATATGCAAAATCTTGAGTCCATAAGATCACCCTAACTATTTGATCCATGGACCTAAAATTTAATGGTTTAGAGGCATCATTTTTTCATGATTTCAATCCAATGGTGAGGAAAAGTTGGATGAGTGTCAAACTTGGACTTTTGACTATTCAGGGGTGGGTGGGTGTTTAGTGTGTGAATATGGGCCCTACAACCAAAAAAAGAGGGGCAAAAAAGGGGCATTTTAAAAGTGGGGCGTTTTTGAGAATTTCCCATATAGATATATGTGTGTGTGTTTGTTTTGATACTTTGCCTCTCTTAATCTCAAATGCTGATTTACAGGTGAACCTAGAATACCTTGGGCGTGTTGTGTTTAACACAGGGGGCATACTTTATCCTGATAGTGTGGTTGGCACTGATTCACACACGACTATGATAGATGGGTTGGGTGTTGCTGGCTGGGGAGTTGGTGGAATAGAAGCAGAAGCTGCAATGCTTGGACAGGTATGGATTTGCATGTGACACCTCTTACTATTGTCAACTGAATCCGAAGCTGCTACCTGCTATTGAGCTTTCTGTTTTTTATTTTATTTATTTATTTATTTATTTTAGTGATGCATGACCACTAACCAGAACTCCTGCATAGACTAAAAGCTCACACCTTGCAATTACAGCAATCTTTTTTTTTTTTTTTTTCTTTTGGTAATGAAAAAGAACTCTTTAAAGTTTAGATTGCCAGATAAATGGCTGGGAAACTCAAAGAAAGGTCTTGGATCTTTGATTCCGTCCCTTTCTATTTTGATCTGCCATGGTTTTGGTGACTATTACTAATGAAAGATTTTATCTTCAGTGAAACTCAAAATATAGGGCTGGAGGAGAGAAGGAAAAAAAGAAGAGGGGGTTGGGGGGTGGGGGGGCTCTATAACTGATTTCTCCTTACAGTATTGCTTCACTTATATTTAGGTAATATCAAATTCATATTTTCAAGAATTTTCCCGACTCTTTCAAATCTGTGTCTAGGCAGCAGAACTTTACATTTGCAAGAGTGCTGCTTGAGTGGATGGAAACATGTTTTATTTATTTATTTTTTTAAATGCTTGATTTTATGCCTCTTGCTCTTTTTTTTTTTTGGGTAGAAATCTTATGCCTCTTGTTAGATTGGTATTGTTGTGA
The DNA here is from genome assembly GCA_028538565.1 of Umbellularia californica. Classification (NCBI taxonomy): domain Eukaryota; kingdom Viridiplantae; phylum Streptophyta; class Magnoliopsida; order Laurales; family Lauraceae; genus Umbellularia; species Umbellularia californica. Next base: position 60,117,323 of record JAPQWN010000007.1, read on the forward strand.
CCATGATTTATTTTATTATTATTATTATTATTATTTTTTGCAGCCAATGAGTATGGTTCTTCCTGGAGTGGTTGGATTCAAATTATCAGGAAAGTTGAGGGATGGTGTGACAGCTACTGATCTTGTCTTGACTGTAACTCAAATGCTTCGGAAACACGGGGTTGTTGGGAAATTTGTGGAGTTCTATGGTAAACCCATCTATGGAATAAATAATAATTCTGTTTTGTTGGTACTTAATCTTTATTCATCTTGAAGATGATGAGAATATGTTTTAGCAATTTTGATGTTTGCCACTTGTTATTCAGCTTCTTTACCATGAGTTGGATTTGACGATTATTGTTATTATAATTTTTGGTCTACAGGGGAAGGCATGAGTGAACTAGCATTGGCCGATCGTGCCACTATTGCAAATATGTCTCCTGAATATGGAGCAACAATGGGTTTCTTCCCTGTGGATCATGTTACCCTGCAATATTTGAAATTAACAGGCAGAAGTGATGACACAGTGAGTCATTTGTTTAACAAAGCACATTTTTGTTTCAACTTTCAAGCAATTGGTAATTTGTTATTTATTTCCATTATTATTATCATTATTGTTTCTCTATCAACTTATAGGTGGCTATGATAGAGTCTTATTTACGGGCCAACAAGATGTTTGTGGACTATAGTGAGGTATATCTGCAGTGTTTCGATTTGACCGATTGGCCAGCTAACATGTTTTATCATGAGCATTCTTAGATGTGAGTTTCTGACTGAAATTCCGGTGTGTGAGTTCAGCCTCAAATAGAAAGAGCGTACTCATCTTACCTGCAATTGAATCTTGAGGATGTGGAACCTTGCATTTCAGGGCCTAAGAGGTAATCATATATGTTTGGACAGGCATGTGATTCCTTTGTCTTCCATTTTGATAATTTCATATTGCATACCATGCTCTTTCCTAGTTATCTCATCATTTTTGTTATTGCTGATAATTCTATTGTTGGCAGGCCCCATGACCGTGTTCCCTTGAAAGACATGAAAGTGGACTGGCATTCTTGCTTAGACAGCAAAGTTGGCTTCAAGGTCAGCTGAATGAGCTTGATTTTTGTATTTTTGTTGATGTAGTATCAATTAGACAATTACTAAGATGCTGATCAATATGGTATGCATTTGTGAAGTACGTTTTGGTTTCTGTATGCTATAGTCTTTTGATCTTCTTTTTAATGTTTTCTCATGGCGAGTATAGTGTTCATTACCAGTCTTCACTAAACATTTTATTTTCCGTTACAGATGGGTGGGATATAAGCTAGCTGATTTCTCCTAGATTCTTGCTTTTCACATACCTTTCTGTTATTTTCTGGGTCAAGCAAGCAAGCTCTTCTTCTTCTTTTTTTTTTCCAATATCATCTTTCTGTTTTCATTTGTCACTTGCAGTTTGGATTCTCCTTGTTTTTACGGCCAGTTCCCCTGATTGCAGCTTTTTTAATGAGAGATGATCGGATCCTGATGATAGGACCGTTTTGGACCTCATGTTTGACATGGATGGGGACCAGCTTTGGTTGATCGAAACCACTCCCATCAACATCCTCACCTGCGCTGTCATTGCCCCAAATTTAACTCCAATTGCAGTGCTTTTGCAGTTTTACATTGCTAAATTTATTATGTAAAAAAGAGGCTATGTTCAAACACGACCAAATACCAGTCCAACATTAGAAATCACTCCAGTTGGAGTGAGATTAGGGCCAGTGCCTGTACATATTTCAAATTGAGCTGTGAGATGGGTTTGATCAACTAAAGAAGGGTCAGGCACCTGTTATATATGAGGTTGGACTGTCCTGATGTGAGGACCTGTCCATTTTTCAATATCAATAAGATATCATCTTGCACACTTTCTTGTATGTTTCATTGTTTCTTCAACTACCCATGATTTGGCCAAAAGATTTAAAATGTTTTCTGAGAAATGTACTGGTTTAAACATGCTCTCAATTCCTTTGCCTCTGCTGCTTCACCTTTCTGCTTTTGACAACCCTCTTTTGCTGTGGTATGCATTAAGCCATTGTGACAATATTCGTTATATTTTCTCTTTTCATGAGTTGCACATTTCTTCATTTTAGACTTGTGATTATCCCTAATATCCAGCTAACTACTTTATTTTTTGTTTTTACATTTTATGCCAAATCATGGATGTCTGAAATCATGTATGTTTCATTTTGTTATCGGTTGACATACTTTTCATTATCAACTTCAAATCTGTTGCATGGTTGATAGTTTAGCACTCATGCAAAATTAAACCAATTAATTTCTGTTTAAGCTGCACCATAGATAGTTACTGTTTAACTGCACATTACTGATTTTTTTTTTGGTTCTTGTTGCGTTTTTCCCTCATGCAATATTTCAGGGATTTGCCGTACCAAAGGAGTCGCAAAGCAAAGTAGTGGACTTCCAGTTCCATGGGAAACCTGCACAAATTAAACATGGTGACGTTGTCATAGCAGCCATTACCAGTTGTACAAATACCTCGAATCCTAGTGTTATGCTTGGAGCTGCTCTTGTTGCGAAAAAGGCCTGTGAATTGGGTCTAGAGGTCTGAAAATATTTACCTTTATGTTTCTGCATCAACTAATACGCTTTATTTTTTTGTCAGCTTGTTGCTATCAGTACTTATACTATGAGTTTGTTGAGGATCCCTTTTTAGCCTACAACCACTATAATAGTCTAAATGAGTTGTATAAATGAGAGAATATTCCATAGTCGAAGGGTCAAGTTCCTGTTATCATTGGAAGGTGGCACCTGTATTCAAAAATCTCAAAATTCATCGGACATGAAAGCTTACCTTCTATTAGTCCTTCTTGATGTATTTATCGTGTTTGGTGAAATCTAATGATATGATGCCGAGGTCCCACCCAAAGTGAAGGGAAAAAATTAAGGAAAAACCTTAGAGCTTTCATTGGTGCTCTTGTTCTCTCATACGAGTAATATACGCAGCCGCACCTGAAAAAAACCAGTTCAATATTCTTTCACATCGAAATACCAGATTTGATAATTTCCTTGAGTTGAAAATTCAAATGTTGGTTAAGGTCATGACCAACTGATCAGATGCACTTGAAAGTTCAAATCACAAGCATTTGAGGCAAAAACAGATACCTATTCATCCTGCTGAGCATTTGGAGTGGTCTAAAGTGGACACCACCACATTAGGCTGGATGCCACTGCTGCGACTTCCGTTGCAACACCTAATTATGGCAAATACTATTTTGGCTAAAAGGCCTTCTACATATTTGCATGTCGATCAACATTCTCCACCTAAGGCTGATTGTGGTCCCTAGGTGCAGATGGTGTTACTTTCTCGTTTCAGGGCGGGAAATTCCCTAGCATGTGTTTGTTGAGCAACTCAGGTGTTAGGAACTTGGGGCATTCCCCAAATAATGTGAACTTCATATTATACTTGTTAAATGAGGAAGGGCACCATTCTGTATGCCTTGATAAGTCTAGTGGCTTCAGGTCATGGGGCTTTAGTTGGAAGGAAGTATGACATTTCAAAGTTACAGGGATAAACAGCCTTTTTTATGTAATGATTTCATTCATTTGTAGCGATGAATTATTCAACACCCTAGTTCAGCCTTCTAAAACATGCATCCCAGACCAAGAGCCTCCTGGTTTAAGTGATGTAGAGATCTCTGATTATAATGTGGCCCAAATTTTGGTGGAAAGATAATAGGGTGCTTCATATTCCGTACTAAGATACCAAGTCAAACCATTTTGCGAATATCTCTCTACTCTTTAACTTACAATTAAGTTCATCTTATGACAGGTGAAGCCATGGATTAAGACAAGTCTTGCTCCAGGCTCTGGAGTTGTTACCAAATATTTGGAGAAGAGGTATCTTAGTGATGACCACAAACATTAGAACTGTAATTCAATATTTTATGTACCTTACAACATAATACTTTGGTGTTTTTTTCTCCAGTGGACTGCAAAAGTATTTGAATCAGCTGGGCTTCAATATTGTTGGTTATGGATGTACTACTTGTATAGGAAACTCTGGAGATATTGATGAGGCAGTGGCGTCAGCAATTACTGAAAATGGTACTATGCCCCTTATATATATATATATATATATATATATATATAAATTACTGACGTTCAGCTTCTGTGGCCATTTTTCCTCCTTTGAATATGTTTTTGCTTTCTTCTACATTTTCAGATATAGTTGCTTCAGCGGTGTTGTCTGGAAATAGGAATTTTGAAGGCCGTGTACATCCCTTAACGAGAGCAAATTATCTAGCTTCCCCTCCCCTTGTAGTTGCCTATGCTCTTGCTGGCACGGTATGCTATTCAAAATGCTTTTGTTAATCTAAAATTCTGATATGCTGATCTTTCAGTCTGGAAAGCAATTATAACGATTTTTTTATTGGAATTATAGCAGAGCATGGTTGGTCATGATTTGTGGATCTTTGCAGATTTAACTGAAAAACATAATGTTAGAACTTCGATTAAAATGTCATTGTATTTGTCATGTGATTTGGAATCTGCTCTTTCTTTGTGCAACTAACTATACCCGACCTTGTGGTGTTATCTATCACCCAAAAAATAGGAAGAAAGAAAAAAGATGATGACGACCTCAGGATTAGGAGTCTTAGATTATAGGGTTTGCTTTCTTTTTATATGCACATTTTAGGTAGAAAACTGTTCTGAGTTTAATAAAACTTCCTATGTGGATTTGTCTTCCCTTTGAGGTTTGTCCTCCTTGTGAGTCTCGTTGTGTTGTGGTTTTCCGTGCTTCCACACTTCCGATCCCAAAACCTTCCCCTAGGGTTTACACTTTACATCAATTTGGTATTAGAACAAGTTGAGATCACTCGGATTTCCTTTGCTATCAATGGATTCTTTTAAAAGGATCCCCTTTGATCTTATTAAAAAAAAAAAAGAAGCAGCAGATTGGTGGCTGTAAAAGTATAGGATTAGGGCTCAATACCCTTCAGTCATTGCAGGAGATTGAAAGGTGGTAGGTTCAGCAGCATAGTCAGCACAGCCGCTCCTGCTCTTAGAAATAAAGAACAGCGAGGAACAAGGTCTGCTTCCTCTCCTTGCAAAAAGATTATTCCCTCTTTGGGGCTTTGAGGTGTGAAGATGAAGATGACAGTGAGGAAGGCCGAGCGGATGCTGATGCAGATGGAGATGAGGTGGTGCAGCACGCGATAAAAGCCAAAGAGATTGCTAACCATCAAGATCGAAATTTCATCTCACTTGAAAGGTTCACCGGCTACAGGTACCCCAGTCAAATCAAGCTAACATACAGGATCAAGTTCCAAATCTAACAATGAACTGAGGGAAGATGAGGACAAATCGCCCGTGTGTTATACTTATCATTGCCGAGAAAGAGGTCATTTATCACTTAAATGGCTGCAACAACCTCCGAAAGCTTCCGTACATGTGACAGAAGAGTAAGAGGTTGAAGAACATGGAAGAAGAAAAGTGAGAGCAAGTTTCCAAATCTTGTTGAATCAATGAGTAGAGTACTACAGGAACCCATGCAATTGTTGAGAAAAAATGGTCAGAGAGTAAAATCTTTCGCTCAACACGTGTTGTAAATGAGGAAGTTTGCATTGTTGTGATCGAGAAGGGGAAGCTCTGACAACATCGTATCACAAGCTCTTGTGGATTGTCTATAGCTAAAGTTACTCAAGAACTGTCACCCTTATTTTGGCAGCCGACGAGGTGGAAGTACAACAGACATGTCAATATATTTTTTCTGTTGGTGAAGACTACACGAACACGATGTGGTATGATGTAGTGCCAATGGATAGTGAAGATATTTTGCTTGGATGATTGTAAATGTACGATAGAATGAGACCCATGGATGCAGGACAATACATGTTTGTTCACAATGCAAACCCGTCACACTGCATCCTATCAAGCCGGCACCAACAAAGAAAGGATCATGAGTAGGTGTCACAAAAGAAGCGCTTCAAGTATGCCACGAATAGAGAGGCAACTCAAATAAACTCGAGTTTGAGATCAAACTCTTTTGCAACCTGAGAAGAATGATGCAAAACCAATGAATCAATGCAACCGGGCTCAGGGCCCACAGATGACCGAAGGAAGTCTAAGAATTTTTTCTAGTGAGTTGTAATTAGGATTAGCTTTCTAATTTTATTTATTTTCCTAGTTTGGTTTAGAGTCTTAGTCATGCGGACAGCGGAGGTAGAGATGCGGGAGGGTGATGAAGATAAAAAAGATAGGGAAGATGATACTTTTTCTTAGAGATGGACTAATGGGAAAACATGGGGTTGAGATCTATTAATAAGGGTCGCAGATCTGATGATTGGGCTCTCACCAAACTCTAGTCCAGAGGCGTTACGTCAAATGAGCAAGGTAGGGCTCAAGAAACTCAAAACTTGGGGTCTCACCAAACTCCAATCCATGAGGCATTAGGGATTTCTTGGAGGAGAACTCGAAGAAATCTCATTTTCATTAATCATCAATCATTCATTACCTTAGCCAAAGAGGCTTTACATCATTATATTGGAAAATAAATAACCCTAAGACTAATCTGGACCATCCAAACACATTGATGGCCAGGATTAAAACATCCTAATAAGCAATATAAAAAATAATTAAAGGCCTAATTAACATAAAAGAAATGGGTTGGGCCCAAAGGCTTGGACGGGAATACTGGGTTGGGCCCATTGGCGGGTCGACCCATGGGGGACCATGGGCCTGTCTTGCATCACTTAGATTATAGTGTTTGCTTTCTTATTTATATGAGCATTACAGAAGGTGGAAAACAATTCTGAATTTAATAAAATTCCTTTGTGGATTTATCTTCCCTTTTGAGGTTTGTCCTCCTTGTGAGTCTCTGGGACATGGTTGTGTAGCCCATTTCCGCGGAAAAGGTTGTAGTTTTCTGCGGAAAACTTCTTTTTTATGTGTTTGGTGCGGCAGTTTTCCGCGGAAATGCTTTTTCGCCACGTCAGCTTTTTCCTTTCTAGGCATGGAAATAGACTAGCTATGGGGCGGGGGGGTGGGGGGGGGGGGGTGGGGTATGGGAAGTCCATTTCCACGGAAAACTGACCCCCCAATTTCCTCTCTCCACCGGGCCACCCTCTTTCTTCTTCCTCCCCTCCCAACCCCACACACATACCAACCCACCCACCCAATAGTTTTCACTAAAAAGTGGTTTTCCCTAAAGAAATCCATAGCTGCACCAAACAACATCATCACTAATTCATCGAGGAAAACCTTTTTGCACCAAACATGAATTTCTAATTTCCTCATAAAACCATTTCTGAGAAATTTAAAAACCATAGAATTTGCTGATGTGGCAATTTCATCTTTCCATGGAAGTTGCCTCTACACAAACGTGCCCAGTGTTTAAATCAATAGGCATGTGAAAGTGAAATGGTGTGAGAAGACCATTTTTTCTCTAAGTTATTCTCACCTCCCACCCTAGTAAGATGAGTTGCATACATAAAAGGCATGAAACAATTTAATGCAAAAAAGTGCATACATAAAAGGCATGTAACAATTTTAATGCAAAAAAGTGGAACTACAATGCTAGGTTGCACTTCCGTCATTTTGCCTGAGTTCAAAACTCTCCACCTGCAAAATAAACACGTTAGAAAATGGAAAGGATGGCCTGAAATATGAAAGCAGTCTTGCTACGGCTACATCTCATTCTGCATTGCTGCATCTCTTTGTTTGTATGGGATGAGCTGAGATAGAGAAAGGAAACAAAGTTATGTATAACTTTCAAAATGACAGGAAAAAGATGGCTTCTGTCACAAAAGTGCCACAAGAAACTCAATAAAAAGATTACTTTTTCTACTTTAACACAGTCTAATAATAAAACTTAGAAAAAAAAATCTTTTTTCATGCTTCAGCAGAAACAAATTGATAAAGCAATATAGAAGATTTATATATGTATTCTGTTTAAATATCCAATTGAACCTTAATGAACAGGCCTAGGCAAAGGATGATTTGTTGGAGAAGATTCTTATATTGTGGATGATCCTATAACTGTCAGAAGATTAAAATTAGAGAATCCATAAATGTAGCAATTTCTGCCTTGTGCTGTAGCTCAACTAGCTTGGGACACAAAACACCCCCCCTTAGGGCTGCGAGTCCAAGGAATCATAAGATCATATGATGCACTAGCAAAGGCATTGATTTCTACATGCATAATGGTGCATAAAGGCTATATGTAGTATGTACTGATACACAAAATCCTATACTTGCCACTCAGATGTATGGATAATTTGTAAAAAATCATCGTTCAGACAGAATTTTAAGTACTGTTGTCTGAGCTTTAGTGAACAAATACTCAATTACTATGCTAACATGTTTTTAACTTGTAATGATCAACAATTCCCTGTTAACTTCCATTTAATGTCATAGTTTTGTCTTAAATAGGTGGATCCTACTGCCTCATCTTTCTATCCATTCCTTTCATTCTTTCTCCTGTTTCTTCTGGCATGGCATATCTAACAAAACCAAAATCCTTTCAAGTACTGTGAAGCCCGATTTACAGCTCCTGTTGTAAATCAAGAAACAGTCTATCATCAATTTTTTTTCTTTTACAATTTTCATTTAAAAAAACAAGCACATACCATGGACATCTTTGTTGACTTTTGTTTTTGGTAAAGGCTTCTCTAGGTCCTGTTGTGATAAGTTTTCATACTTCTTCATATCTAAGTTGTGGTTACTATTAGAAGTGGATATAATTGCATTTTTTCAGCTCTTCAACAGGGAAGGAACATTTCAAATTCAACTCAGCCAACTGTTTTATTGAGTACAGATACTTTTTATGTTTCAGTTTCAAATATTTTGTCTAAAATTATTATTATTCATCCAAATTTGGTTCGCGCATTAATGTTAGTTTGTCCATTTATCCGTATTTTTAAAACAAACATTGTAAAATAAGTTATTCATGTAAATGATATTTGCCAACAGATGTTGTAAAATCGTTTTACTTACGCAACATTGAGAAAACTTGATCTACATCTCATGCATAACATACAAATGGCCCCTTATAGATGGTGCTAACTGGAAAGAGAGATGCCGTATATTTTATACCATCAATAGCTAAAAGTTCATGATTTTCAGATAGAAAATTTAGATTATATATATATTTTTTAATTTGCTCTCTGCAATTGATCTAGGGCTGTGCACGGTCAGTCTAGGCGATGATGTATCAAAGCAGAGTCTGACTATTACACACCTAGGATTGAATCCAGTCTGATGTGGTCCATACTTGTCAGCCAAACCCAGTCCGAGAAATCAATTTAGGTGGGGGAGGGGACAGGGGAGATGGCCCAGTTTGGGCCTAGTCTACTAACTTGGTTTAATATCAGTATATCCAGGTTTCCCAAATCCTCAGAGGGCAGGCATGAGCATACTATGATTGGTAACCACTTCAAAATCTCAGGCAGGTGCCCGACCCAGCAGCTAAAAAGCTCAAGCCCAAACCTTGCTGTGAGCATGTGGATCAGGGCTGTCCCTGTCCATGGATATCCATGAGTTGGTGGTTTGTTATCTTTAGATTTGTTGTACTTTCCTTTCTTATTGGTGCCTTTCTGCAACTATTTATGTGCATTTCTAGTTATGGTTAAAACTTTGATTCACCATTAGTCTGATTAATGAACAACTAAAAATGCCAGAGTTTTTAGAGAAATTTCTCCTTTCTTTTTTTTCTTTTTAAATGTTCTCTTTCCCAGGCTTCACTCTTTTTGCTTACTCACCCAGCTGGCACGTTGCAGGTTGACATTGATTTTGACAAAGAGCCAATAGGGACTGGAAAGGATGGAAAGCAGATATTTTTCAGGGATATCTGGCCATCTAATGAAGAAATAGCAGATGTGAGTTATTTCTCTGTTATCTGTTGCTGTTATTAAGGGAATGATTACATAGGGTCAACCACATGATTAGGTCAAGAACAAATCAAGCCTATACATGTGGAATCCACCTTTCAAGATCTAGATCACTTGAGTTGTGGCCTTCACCCTAATCACCTATAGCAGGATTGAGCTCTTCCAAAGAAAGTGATATCAGCCATTGGTTTGTATTAATACATGAGTAAAGCACTAGTTAGCTATGACGCATGGATACTTCAAAATGGGCAACATATTGATACGATACTTCTCTTTTTATGTGTAAAATCCGTGCCCCTGCCATGTCCGTCGTGTGTCCCTGCTGTATCCATGTTGTATTTGGGCATCAATTCATAGCTAAATAATAATGATTCATTAATAGTTTTTTTTGCACAATGGGCCCACCTTTTGACGATCCAAGTTGTCCATTATATGTGGTGTCCTACGGTCCTACCCTATAACTATGTGATACTTCGGTCCGATCAAAGTTGGGTTCACTGTTGGATTCAACTAGCACAATTGAGCCATGTTTTTCACATGTGTCCCATCCTGATCCAGTGGTCAATCTTACTCTGATTGACTTGCATGTTGGAATGTATGCTGATGCATTGAGGGAGGATCAAATTGATGGTTTGCAACCATGTTATGCGTTAATTTTGTATAGAAAATTTGATTGTATTAAGAAAACATGATTGGTGTGATTTACCCAAATATTTTGGAAAACTTCCAAACCAAACGGTGGCTGCTGTGGTGAATCATGGCCTTACATAGGTAAACACAGTTCGGCACATCTTTTAAGTGATTTGGATCCATACAAAGTGTACACACGCATGCACAAATTGGATTCAACCATACTTACGACATAATGTGGTCAACCTTACGAAATTATTCTCATTATGATTTACTGTATTTTGGAACATTGTTTTTAAATCTATATCCCATCTTGCATTTATGCAGGTTGTACAGTCCAGTGTGCTACCTGACATGTTTAAGGCAACATACAAGTCAATTACTCAAGGAAATCCCATGTGGAATCAATTATCTGTGCCTGCTGGTACTCTCTACTCATGGGATCCAACTTCAACGTACATACATGAGCCTCCTTATTTTAAGAAGATGACAATGCACCCTCCTGGACCACATGGAGTGAAGGAGGCATACTGCTTACTCAACTTTGGGGACAGTATCACCACTGATCACATCTCGCCTGCTGGTAGCATCCACAAGGACAGTCCTGCTGCCAAATACCTCATGGAACGTGGTGTTGATAGAAAAGACTTCAATTCTTACGGAAGTCGTCGTGGCAATGACGAGGTGATGGCTAGGGGCACTTTTGCCAATATTCGCATTGTAAACAAACTCTTGAAGGGAGAAGTTGGGCCTAAGACAATCCATGTTCCCACTGGGGAGAAACTATCCGTGTTTGATGCTGCTATGGTAAAGTCTGTTGAACTTTAGCCCATTGCTGGTTTTTGCAAATTATCGGCTGCTAACATAAATTTCTATAACGAGTAATTGAACAATTGCACATCTAAGAAGGATAAAAAAGAAAAAGAAAAGTGCAACTGAACCATTTTATTGATTTTTTGATATACTTACACCATGCAGGGCCCATTTATTGGTGATCCAAATCCAAACCGTGATATGATTGATCCATTGTTTACTTGATGTATCATTTAATTTTCCCCTATTGGATGATATTATCCTGTCAAATTTTTTGTCTTTTGTTGATCTTCATCAGTAATTGTCTACTTGTTAGCCACCAATTGCGTTGCTAGGATCATCTGATGTAGATCTCATGGCACAACTTCGTGATTTGCCCGATCAGATGAACAACTTAAATTACTGGTTGGCCCCATCTCTACTACTGATGTTTGGTGTTGGAACAAAAATTGCTGTTTCTAGATTAATTTACATATAATGGCACTCCTAGTTCAAAAAATGATAAGCTCAAAATCCAAACACCCCACCCCCCCCCCCCCCCCCCCCCCCCGGGGCACTCCTAGTTAAAATGATAAGCTCAAAATCCAAACACCCCCCCCCAAAAAAAAAAAAAAAAACCACCACCACAATCCTCTTTCTTTCTTTTTCTTTTCTTATTATCAAATACTGATTACTGTGCACATATGTTTTGCTTCTTTTGTAATCTTGAGTGATTCGCTTATCCATGTGGTGAAAGTCACGCCTAGCATCACCAGAAGGGTCATGCGCCTTACTTGAGGGAGGCTTCAGTTTTAGGCGCGCACCTGGTACAGTTAGGTTCTCCTGGGTGCCTCAAAGAGCTTCCATCCTTTTTTTAATATTTTAAATTCCTGAAGCCCATGAGCGTAGAATTTTTTTCATTTGTTTCTACGATTTTTAGATAAAGACCTCTGCGAAAGAGCTTTAAAATAAAACGGAGAGAAGGTGACTGTAACGGCTTTGGTTTTTCCCCCTCTTAGTCAGTGCTCCCTACCTTCATTATCATCATCATCTTCTTCTTCTTCTTCATTGTCATCTTCTCCTTCCTCTTCTTCCCTGCCCTTTATTCTCTCCTCTCCTCCTTCATTGGTACAGCCACATCTATATGTTCAATTAACAGATGATTTGGTGGACTTTACTGCAGCGTATGAATTTTTTTTTGTTTAACCTTAAATCATTTTTCTTCCAGCCGATTCTTTTTGGGCGTTATCGTTTTACTTTAGGCTAAATACATCCAATTTGTTTCTGATTAGGGGCCAGCCGAACATTTTATTAGTACTCCGTACTTCACTGTTGTTTGTGTATATGTGGAAAATTGGCCTCTTGATTTTTATTTTGAATAGCCTTGTACATGGACGATGTAGAACAAAAAATGGACAAGTGACTTATTTTTGGATAATAATGGTGTGGCAGAACAATAGAAGCTGAAAAAAAAAGGCCTTATATACAGGCTTGTTTTCTTATGCCTTGAGTTCATTGTCTTTTTTTTTTTTTAATGATGTTCATTGTCTTAACTTGGCAAGTTCTTATTGTTTTTCTTCGTTATTGTTTTTTTTTTTTTTCCTCTCTGAAAACAGAGGTACATGAGTGAGGGGAAAGATACCATTATCTTGGCTGGCGCTGAGTATGGCAGTGGAAGCTCTCGTGACTGGGCTGCCAAGGGACCGATGTTACTGGTATGTGAATATACATCCATTTTGCATTCAACTCGGTGCAACTCACCCCAGTAGATATGTGAATTTACAGAATCTGGGTGCACTCAGGCTCAGCGGTCTCCGAAATTGGGATTTAGGTTGCAAAATATTTCATCTCATTCCTGCTGTGTTTTTTATTTTAACTTCTATTCAATGGTTGGACTCAGGGTGTGAAAGCAGTGATTGCCAAGAGCTTTGAGCGGATTCATCGCAGCAATCTAGTGGGCATGGGCATTATTCCACTCTGCTATAAGCCTGGGGAAGATGCAGAGACTCTTGGTTTGACTGGTCATGAGCGTTACAGTGTCGATCTCCCATGCAATGTGAGTGAGATAAAACCTGGCCAGGATGTTACTGTTGTGACTGACAATGGCAAGTCATTCACGTGTACGGCTCGCTTTGACACAGAGGTAAAGGAAAAAACTAACACCAACATTGCTTTGCTTTTCTGGGTGCATTCAAGTGACATTTCTTGATTAAAAAAATAATATATTTGTTTGCTGCAGGTTGAACTGGCATATTTTGACCATGGGGGCATTTTGCCATATGTCATTAGGAACCTGATCAATGCGGATCATTAGATCACTCTGATTTTGGTAAACACTGAGGACAGCGTATCCGCTGTGATTTGCATGACATTTTTCATCGGGGTACACAAATAAATAACGATTTGCTGCAGTGCCTGTGGCTGTATTTTCAGTTTTGGAACATGCCGACGAGGGCGAGTGTAAGAATAAGAGGGGAGCTGAAGGAAAGAGTTGGTTGATGGATGGTGCTTTTGTTCCTGTGTCATTGATGCTTTGAGAGTGTATTTTTATGGTAATGAGCTCCCAACAATATACATTTCTTACTCCTTTTGACTGCAACTGGGCTCTGCTTACACAGCTGTGATTGCATTCCCTCCTATTTTCTTTTCAGTTTTCACTCTTTTTGCCTACTTTGTATTGAATCATCATAACTGGGGTTTATCCAGGCAGTATTTTAAATTTGAGTGGGGTCTATGGTGATGTAAATGGGACCATCATCAGTTTCATAGGATTTATATTTAACAGGTCAGATGGGTGGGTGATCATCATCTCCTCTTCCCTGAAGGGGAGATTATTCGATGTCTCCTTGTAGGCCTTCCCCAATGGTCCTACACATTTAGCCCTTTTTAATTGAAAAGCCTAGGCTAAATGTTGTAGGCATCTGACGAAAGGGTCTTTTGCCATTTCATGTTTGGTCTTGGGTTCGCAGAAGTAGATTCCAATTCAGAAGGGGGATGATGGCAGCTTCTGTTGGAGATGTAGTAGTGATGATCCTTTGCTGTATATGCAAAAAATGGTTTTGTCATGTTTGTGGCCAACAGTTGAATTTTTCAGATTAGGTGTTAATACTCGTGGGAAGTATGGCCATCAATATTAGGTTATGAAATGGATGGGCTGGTAGATGAAGAGAATAATTTAGTTTGTCTATTTCATACCTTTGTTTATCAAATGGCAAGGAACTTTCAAATGAAGTTGATTTTTTTAATTTAAGAATGATTCCTCTTGCATGTATATGCTGCAAGATAAATCTCTGATTCCAATGTTAGGATGCCAATATCTGTTTATTCTAAAGTTTGTTGTGGGTAAGCTGCTCGATTTAGAAAATCTGCTTCTGCCTGCAAATTTACTCCCTTTTGATGTCCTGCCCTGCCCTGCTCCTAATCTATTATCGAGTTGAAAAGCTTCATACGGATCCCTTAAAATTATTGGACTCATGTTAAATTAGGGACATTTACGTGAGAGGTTTACCTAGTAAAGATCTTTACCTTTGAAAATAAATGACCCCCTTCATAAACCTCACACATGAATAGGAATTGGATGGCCTCGGCTTGCTGATTTAACTCAGCGGTTTGAGTAACATAAATTCATTTACATTGAAAATGTTAAAAGCTATACATACTTCCACATGCATACCCGGTGGTCCAAATTTAATTGATCATCATGTGATAAGCATTTACCTTGACCATTAATATACACAGAATGCAGTATATGAATGATGTTAAATGGAACTGACCATTAATACAACCTTTGATGGGAACTGGACTATTCTCCATGCATCATGATACCACCATATATGCACAAGTGAAATGATCGAGTCCAACGGGTTGTGGGGCTTGCTGAATCCAAAAATATGCTTGGTGAATTTGGATGGAAACGATCCAAGGTTAATAACAGATACATTTCTATTTGATTTGGTATGTCACATTACCATTTAATCAATAGCATGCAAAATGAAAGGTTAGATCGCTTGTTCAAGGTTCTAGCCCAATGTTTTGGAGGCCTTACGAGATTGTCATGATCCAATCAAACAATTGAGTTTTATGGAGTCATAGTCTATACAAAGCATTGTTTTAAAACTTGGCCAATTTCAAGTCAAGTACTATGCAACTCCACCGAGTAGCACAGTGAAGCGACCCAGGCTTCATAACTCCATTTTGAGCCTCGTCTATTCATCTTCTTATTTGATATCAAACCGCATCGAATTCCACACATTTAGCAACAGATCCCGTCATTAGTCAAAGTCTGAGACCAGCCAAGTAAATGTAAAATTTCATTACAATAAAGAACAGGATGCGTTCCAAGGTGGTACCAGAGAATGAACTGAAATAGGACAGGAGAAATAGAAAGCAAAAATGCTGTGTGGATGACGATTTTGATTTCTTTACCCCTAAATTGACCTGAGGGTATGGTTGGTGATTCATGATAGGTGATAATAGTAGACTCCATTCCTCCATGTACATCAGAAGCAATAGCATCATTGTAGAGGAGGTTTGGTATTCTGCTGTCTGGATATATACTAATAAACAGCTTCAAGGTATTGTAGATGAGTGAAGCTTTTCATGGTGCTTTTCACCTACAATAGAAGATGAAGAGTTGGGATATTAATGGGAATAAGGAGGCGTTAGACAAGGGACCGAGAGTAAAATGTATGCGATTAGCATAAAAGGTGTGAAAATCTCTTAATGGAGAAACATGGGATTGAGAGGTGATAGGCACAAACGGAGTGATACAGCATAATTGAGAGAGATTAATGAAATTGGGATGCATGATTTGCATGAATGGTGTAAACTCCATAATTAAAAGAGATCAATGGGGCCAGATAAATTAACGAGATTGAGAGGAGTGATGGCAAAAATAGTTTAAAATCTTAACATCTTGGCATAATTGAGGGAGATAAAATAGAAATGAGTTGTTTAGACAAAATTTTGAAATCTTCTATAATTTTTAAAGATTCTTTTTTGGACTTTTAGGGGCCTTATTTGGGCCCAATATCAGACTAGACCTGACTTGGCTAAGTCACATGCAACTCATCCGAGTTGACCCAACTCGAGTCCACCTGAAGGGGACCAAGTCAGGGGCCAGGTCTGAGTTTCAAATCACTGAATTACAAAGTCTTAATCCAACCATCTACAGTGCATATTGGTAGCTGAAGTAGAGGACCCCAAAGGTGGATTGGACTATAACACTAGCCTGTTCGAATGGATTTGATAATTTTTCTCTCGGCAGAGACCTTTCTAACAGAACTCCATAGGTAACTGCCACACAATTCCTAACAAGTCAAATGCACATGACCCACACAGCTCATTAGGTTATCCTACTTCGAATACATCCAGACCTGAAAATCCATGCAGGTCCTTCAGGTGCCACAACAGATACAATATGAAGGTACAGGCCAAAAGGCATAAGACCAATATAAGCACAGGTCAGACCTGGTGGGTTAAAGAAATCAACATGACAGCATACGTCAGTCCCCTCAAGTTCAACTAAACTGCACATTAGTCTTCGGATGGATAACAATGGCAGTTTTTAGTATAGAAGAGAACCCACATGTGTAGCAACATCATCAATAAGACCTTCATGTACAACAGTGATCAAACTCGATTACTAGAGAAAAAAAAAAACACTGCAGGGCCTGATTTTCATCTAACATTATTTCTACTGAACCCATTAGCTATTTGTTTACAGTAGGCTGAGACTTGTGCAGGCACTTTTGTTTTTCCAGTAGGGATTTTTACTTGCACTGGCACTAGACTCCAGTCTTATTCTTTTCAGGAACATTGCAACTCAATACTAGTTAGCAGAAATATGGTTATCAAAACTGGATGGTTTGAAAGGAGGCACCTGACTTGTAAAGAATACAACATGAATTCTTGGGCTCTCAAGGAGGAAGCTCTCATAACAATGCTACAAGACCAGGGTCACATACACTACCATTTATCCAACATGGGTAAGCTTGTCTTTATATTTCTGGCAAAGCCTGCAGAAAAGAAATGAAAATTACAAATTAAACAACTCATGGAATATCAGAGCAAGGTATATTATCAATGATACATTATCAAACTTTCACGATGGAAGCACTTCCTGAGAAAAAACAAGAAGCCATATAATCACTTCTCCACACTTTTGTTGGTTCCATTCTTTCCAGTTTATAATCCAGAATTACCATATTCATCCATGCTCATTTGAACCTGTTGTTGAAGAAATGAGATCCAAAATGCAAGGGAATAAAGGGATGCATCAAAGAATTGAAGTCTTAACATAAGCCTAATTCTTTTGTGAGGAATCAATTAATCCCAACAGTGTAAAAAGGAAGCCTGAAAATCTTGTCATCGACTTGTTTAGAGACAAGTCAAATTATGTTGAAATATTCCTAACCATAGCCCAGGCTAAATAGGAAGTTCAAGTGTCCCTCCTAGCCATTTAGAAGCCATTTGGTTCCTAGAAGCCAAAATAGCTTATCTAAAAGCATCAACACTGTTTTTTACCTTTTTTTAGAGGAGAAAAAAGAGCATACAGAACCACAAGATGACAGAATCCCAAGAAAGACCACCTTTAATGAGTCATCAACCTTGCTAATCTCACTAGACTGTTTTTTTTATTTTTTTTATTTTTTTCCCCTTTTGAAATGGTAACTGTTTGTTAAACACTAAAAGAGCAATAAAACAAAGGGCCAAATAACAAGGGGATGGCCCCACCAGAGAAGCAAGGGTATGGGAGTTCCCATTTGTGAAATCAAGGATGATAAATGTCTCAACTACTCTCCTACCCCGTCTCCTGGTGGTGGTTAGGTTTTGGTGGTGAAATCAGCAAGGATAAAGAAGAACTACAGGGAATAGCCACGTCAGAGAAGCAGCTAGGGACACACGGGACAGGTTAAATAACAGCAATCGTGTTTCTTTATCCAGTCCTGATGGAGAAGGCTGCTTTCACAGATCTTGTAGTTCAGGTAAGTACTTTTAAGGTGTCTGAAGGCAAATAGGAGGGGCTTATCCATTCAGTGGATATCAATTTCAATCCTTTGTGGTCCCAAAAGATTCGTGAATGTGGGCAGCCGTGGGAGTTTCTGTTGACAGCTGTAAGGAGGGCAGGAATGATCTTTTGGCATTTGCGCACGACAGGGACAGACAAAACCTAGAAGCTTTTGATGCAGAGAGAATAAAACAGAAGAGATCCAGGGAACTTTAGAGTTTGAATTGTTCTATCAACTATAAGAGAAGAACAAGCCGATAACCAGTGGGTCTAGGTTCCAGCAAGAATGACAAGAGGATCAAGGGGACTGAAAAATGTTGCAAATGAAGGTCCTATTGTGGAATGTGCAGGACCTTGGGGCTGTGTGAAGTGAGCAGTGATTAGAGAAATTGTCCACAAATCTAAGGTGGGAGTTGTGCCTCTCCAAGAATCAAAGATCATGTCTGATTCATTAGTCGAAGAAGTGTGGATTTAATCAGCTCTACGTCAGCAAGGAGATTTTTGGAGTGAGATTCCATTCGAGCAAGATGGGACGAGGCATGGCGTATCGGAGGCGACTGGAATGTTTTCAGATTTCCAGTAGAAAAAATTGGGAGATTGTCGTATTTCTTCTAACACGAGAGGCTTCTCAGATTGAATTAACTCTCATTCAATGGTGGATTTACTATTTTAAATGCACTACTTTGACTTGGTCAAATCACCCATTATCCATGTCCAGACTCGACATGTTCTTGTCATGGTGGAGTGGTTAGATGTTTTCCCCAAACGCATGCATATCTCATCACATGGCCAGACTCAACCAATCACCAGATTTCATTCTCTACCATATCACATCACAACATGGTATCAAATTAGAAAACACAAATAAATAAATAAATCTTTCACCTCAAAATTACATGCAGCTTTTTCTCCAAACAAACTATTGATCACTCCTTCAGAACACATGACGACAATCTAATTCACAATCAACAAAATACACACTAATATAAAAGATATCCTAGGATATATTTAGATTCACCATCCATACACATTCCGAGGTAGATATTAAGTTCCCAAAATAACACTTAGGTTCCCTAGATGATTCTCAGACTCAGACTTTAGGTCGCTCTTAGACTGCAAAACAAAATATTAAAATCATAATTCCAACATAACTTCCACTTAACTTTAATATTCAACTTTTAAACTTTACTTTTGAATTTACAATCCTTTTTTAGACTTCAATTTCTCAATCCTTTTGATATATCAATTGCTTTGAGTTTCATAAATTCTTCATTCCATGTTTGGAAGTTTTCAATTCATTAACTATTCTTCAAAATCTCTGCATATTTTTTTCAGATTTCCTACTTTGATAATGATCACCGTATCTGTAAACATCAATTACTTTGATCAATTTTGAATACTGTAGAACTTTCAATGCTTGATATCCTGCTCTTTATTCTGCCTAAGTTAATAATAAAGTAGGCATATTCATTGAGCACAACATCAAACATTGCAGTGAGCCATTAATACATTTAATTTATCCTATAAAATATGGCCAGACCCATTATCTCTGTGTGTGCGCTAAGAAAAGGATATATACAATATATATTTTAGGCCCATTTTTTCCCCTATGAGTGATAATTAAATGTGAAGACCCAGGATGTGTCCCATTTATCATGTGCCGCTTGTGGGCTTTCGAGGATCTGCAGTTCGAACTCACCAAGTTAAAAAGGTGAAGGTGCCTTTCCAGAAACTTCACCTGAAACAGTGTTTAGGGCAAAGGAACAGAAGCAGAAGAAGAAGAAGAAGAGAGAGAGAGAGAGAGAGAGAGAGAGAGAGAGAGGAGGAGGAGGAGGAAGGCGATGTCGCTGGCGAGTGGCAGTGGAGTTGGCAACTGCAACATCTATAAAGCCAGGTACTCTCCCCCTCCTTTCTCTCCCTTTCCCTCCTTCCTTCTTTTCGCTTTCTCGTTCTTTTTTTTTTTCCTGCAACCAGCGGCCAGCCCCTTCCTGTCCTCTGTTTTCAGGGAAAAAAAAAAAAAAAAAAATTTCTAGCCGAAACTCTAGATTCCAGACATTTCGGCCGAAACCTCTGAAATTTCTGCCCGAAATTCCAGATTTCGTCCTAACTGATCCGAAATCTGGGCCGAGTTTTTCTCAAGGGGTAGTTTGGTTTGTTTTCTTGGCCAAACCAAAATTGTTTGGAAATTTTGGCCGAATCGAAACGAATCTCATAACATCGATGATGATGCTAACCACCTGCCTATGTATAGGTTCACATCAGTATGTGCATGCAGCCAGATTCATAAATGACTCCAGATCGTAATTGAGGTTTATGGTGAGTGAATGAAGTGGAATTCTATAATGGGACAATGGGGCCCACCTATCCAAAATTTGAACCACTCAAAATGAACACCCTCCCCTTGTATGGATGTCTACAAATTGTAATCCAATATGAGTTGGTCCCATCGTAAGATTGATCACACAATGAATAATATGATTAACATAATCTTACACATTATTAATCATATGCTCAATCTTCTATTGGGACCAACTCTTGTTGGGAGTAAAATTTGGGACAATCCCATGCAAAGGGGAGTGTGTTCATCTTAAAAGGTTTGAATTTTCAATAAGTTGGCCCTATGGAGGAGTTCTAGTCCATCCACAGACAAGAAGTGACACTGCGACAGTGAGACACTCAAAGGATCCAAGATCTCCATTAGAGTCCAAATATTGTTTCAATTGGGACCAATAGATGTGTTGCTCTCATTAGTTATTCATAATGTATTTCATGTTAAAAAATATAGAGCATGAGAAGTCAACCTTCCATGGAATCCAACTAGAAGGGTTGTTTCTGTGAAAGCCTTTTGCCTAAGGACCAATTGCCCCTCCCTTGCGAGTTCTGCCGCCACAAGTAAATGATGCCTCGACCAATTGCCCCTCCCTTGCGAGTTCTGCCGCCACAAGTAAATGATGCCTCTGTAATCCAGAAAATCCCGATCTCATTGCCCAGCGTGCACCACGAGTCTCATCTAAGACGTGGCTTGATTTGTGATTTGAGCAGCAAGGCTCGCCCATGATGCAAGGATACCTCAAATTGGGCAACGCATCATATCCTATACTTCACTTCTTATGTGTAAAATCCGTGTCCTTGCTGTGTCCATGGCATATCCCTGACGTGTCCATGTCGTATCTGGGCATCATAGAAGCTCGCACTTTCTTGAAGAGCTTGCTCTTTTTTGTTGACACCTTCGATGATGAGGTTTCTGTGACATCACCCATGAGAATGATGCCATGGCAGCAGATGTCGCCATGCGGGCAGCTGAGGATTGATGGACAACAGGTAATTGGTAGTCCCAGTTCTTGTGTGCCTTGGTCATCAAGATCATTATAAGTTAGTTCCTAACGCGAAGTCGCAAATTCAAGCCCCACAAATTAGTTACTTATAAGTTGGAACTAGGAGCGAACCCTTCAGTATTGATTGATCCAGATTTCATCTCAATCAAGGTTGACCCCACCATTATCAGGTCACATGCAATTATGCAAGTGAGAGATGAATTTTCAGTCGCAAACTTTCACCTGTTTTATTTGTAGGGTTTGTTATCTTTGTCAGATACATAGATATGATGGATTGAAGGAATACCCAGAACCAGGACATTAGACATTTTTAGCAATTTGACTAAAGTTAATGCCTAAGAAAGCAGTTAATGAGTCAATTATTGCTTGCCCTCTTATAAGAAAATCCTGACTCCGCCATTACACAAGGAGACATCGAAACTTTGTTGTTACCTTTTGGAACATAATTTTGAAAGAAATTTCCACATTCTCTATCTTTTTGAAACACTATTCATTTTAAAAAACAAATCCAAACAAGTGAAGAAATTGTTCTCTTGATGACAAACCATGAAGGTACATATGTTGCTTACCTCATATGCTGAGAAGGGATGGCAATGGGGTGGGTTAAGGGGTGGGTTCGGGTCAAGGCCAACCCGAACCCGACCCAATTGGTATTTACACAGCCCCATGATAGCCACAGGTCGGGTCAGGCTTGTTAGTGGTTGATTTAATATTTTTTGAAAAATATATATTAGGGAATATTTGAACCCATGACATCTAGGAAAATGTCACTCCTTAGGACCACCTAAACTAAAGAAATTTTATATTCAATACCTTCCTTAGTAATACATAAAGTGAAGACATACAGGCAGGTTAGGCACACCCAAAACCCAAAACACACTCAAATTAGTGTGTGGAAAACCATACCCGACCCAAACCCTACCAACACACTTCCAAACCCGCCCCCAAATAGGAGCAGGTCGGGGTGGGCCATCCCTAATGACAAACATTCCCGATCACATACACGCCCTCTCTCTCTTTCTCACCAAAATATCCTTTCTTTCTTTTTTAACACTAGACCCAAATCACTTAAAAAATATTTTTTTAAAAAAAAAAATCACCTTTTTTCATAAAAATCATATACTGTCTTGGATTAATGGCTCTGGCACTGAATTTGATAGATTGGCCCTTAAGTCTTAACACTTGGATAAAGAAGATTGAGTTTCAAGGGGAGAAACTTCAATGAGTAGAAGAGCCGCTTCACTAGCTCTTTTGACTCAAAAAGAAAAAAAGGAGGGGGATGGGGATTGTCACATGTTGCAAAGGGCAAGTTCTATCCAAGGAGGAGACATTGATGTAGATTAAGTTTGACCTAAACATTCCAAGAATAAGAATAGGAGGAGAAGAATTGCTTGATTGTATTTTTTGTGTCCAAAGTCAAAGAGTTAATACCTTCAGAATTGAAGAGTCATTAACTATTTGTGATTTGACATGAGATTTCTAATAGTTTGTAAGAAGTTCAGAATAGTTACATACGGAAGTTAATTGCTCAGTCCTTTATATTGGATATAGTTAATGTTTGGGTCTTCTAGGAGGACCAAAGTAATTACTTTTGTTTCCAATGCAGTCATTATTAGTGCGGTTGTTAAGAGGTGTACATAAGGGTGCAAGGTGTCATGAATGGAATAACAACAGATTACTCTACAAATTTTCTTGAAGTATTCAGCCACATCCAACAAAGAGTTCGTTC
Organism: Umbellularia californica; assembly: GCA_028538565.1. Lineage (NCBI taxonomy): Eukaryota > Viridiplantae > Streptophyta > Magnoliopsida > Laurales > Lauraceae > Umbellularia > Umbellularia californica. The sequence continues at coordinate 60,140,666 of JAPQWN010000007.1, forward strand.
GGTACCCTATCCATGGAAGGGTGATTGAACTCCGTGTTAACACACGCTTCTGTATTGGGCCCAGGCCCAATTGTATTTTAAATGGATCTTGACCCATAATACCATAAGTACCCACGTGGGACTGATATAGTCAAATGATGTGTTGTAAGAACATTTACTTTCCCTTTTTAGATAGATATTTCAACTGTACAGATTGTAATTATCTTCATTACAATTTACAGCCTTGATTAAGGCAGTTAGTGAATATAAAATGGAGGAAGGATGGACCATCAGGCATCCAGTTTTTCTACAAAAACTACTTGCTTCATTTCTTTGCTTAATGAATGTTACCCCTATCTTTGCCTGGGTCTTGGCTCCTACATAGATTGGACCTTTTTTGTTGCAACCGGTAAGTGGATTGCTTCCCTATCTAGCTTGCTTTAATCAAGTAATTCAATGAGTACATCTTCTATGAGCACAAAAAATGTCTATTGGAGTTTAACACACCCAAAAATAACTCTCTTCCGGTAAATACTTTATCACTGATGATACTATTAATCCTGACAAATTCAACCGGACACAGCATGGAAAATTTTAAGCTTCACCGCAAAAAACACAGTCACAGTGAAACGTTCTCCAAGCAGCCAAATCATCTAAGAATGATATAAAGATTAAAAATCTATAACAACTAACAAATTCATTTAAATGATAATAATAAATAACAACTACTAACAAAGGAGACGAGTAGGACAAGGAAATTTTTCCTCAGAATTTACCAGTGGCAAGATTATGGGCAGAAGAAGTACCTTGAGTTGGTGAATTTTTTAAAACTTATACTCGTCTACATGCATCCACTTTGTAGAAGACCACTTATTCCCTTTAATCACAGGGCAACCCCCTGGAAGAATCTCAGAATAAAATAAAAATCATCAGTCAGTACTTAATAGATTCTTCAAAACCTACAGCATTCAGTGAAAACAGTAAACTTCACCAACAAGATTTACAGATCACACAATGCAACTACATCCAGATCAGAATTACATTTAAGAATTCAACAAATAATTGAATGCAGAAATTTCTGTAGAAATAACAAATCAAGCAATGAAATAGAAGTTTCTATTGGCAACATAAGTAAATTTACCATGCAAACTTGATGGATCTAATGAGGCATCAGGTCTCATACTCCAGAAGAGCAATGCATCCCCCATCTTAGGTTTGACAGAAAGGCCCTTTTTTGCACACTCAGATAATTCATTCCACCAAGGAACAGAACTATAATTTGCTCTGGCAGAAGGAAACACTGTCTCGCCACCTTCTTCAACCTCTGAGCTGAATCAATACAAAAAAGAAAGAAAAATGGATTAAAAAAAATAGATATGATTTAGACAAATGTAGTATAATAAAGTAGATCAAGGAAGACCATTCAAAAAAAAAAAAAAAGTACATCAAGGAAGTTCGCAGCGGGAGTGTGACTCATACAGATACATAAGAACAGTCGCAATCCGTTGACCACCATTTTTAGTATTAAACTGATCGAGAAAGTAGTCATAGTGAGGTTCATATCTCTGTCCAACTTCATAGTGGAGAATCTGAAGTCCCTCCCCGTGCTCTGTAAATTGAGACAATACCTTTATATTAAAATTATGCAACTAGATGGGGGAAAAAAGTAGAAGGCACGGTATGCAAGAAATCCATCAGAGCTATAACATATCCATCCGAAGGAAATGCATGCATGGAAGTTTCAGTTTTGAAGGTATATTGAATGCATATGAACTGTCAACATAATATCTAAACCAACCCACATCAGCTATATCACAAATAGTGTTTTATTACTTACTGAATCCGTAAGAGCTCATTGGTCATTTACACGCGACATTTAAAATGGGATTTACATATGAAAATGTGCATGGTGGATTTCATTATGTAAAATTTACATATGTGAAATACATTACCATTTTTGTTTGGAAGCACCATAGTCGCATGGGTAATTGAAAGGTTTGGATTAGATAGATAAAATTTTCATATATCTCAAAATCTATTATGAATATCTAAGACATGAAACCATACATTTTGGGAAGTAATGGGTCAATAAAAAAGTTGAACATTTTGGAATAAAACTCTGGGGTCCACAGGAGTTCCAAAAAAAAAAAAAAAAAAAAAGAGGTCATGGAATTTGATGCTGCAACCTGTTTTCTGGCGCCATTTTAACCAGAAAGGTGTGCAACACTTTCACACATTTTTAGTTGTGAGACTTTTCATATGAAAATGGCCTCATTCACACACTTTTCCACACCTCATTTATACCAAACATATGTGCGCGTGCGTAACATTTACATATGTAAACAGGTGCAAACAGATTGACCTCTAAGAATTCATGCCACTTAAATTATTCAGGCAAACAACAAACTGGTCAAACAGACTCGAATATTAAGAAAATCTAAGCTTCCCATGGACCACAGGTTCAAACCTTCACAAACAAGAGATCCATAAGAACTTTTCTTGAGATTTAAAAATTTTCTACTAGCACCACGCATATGTAAAAGTTAAATGTTGACTCTTTCAGAGCTCTCAACTCATGGCAATTCTAAAACACATCCACTGAATACTGGCACCAGTAAATCTCTCTTAGACAAACCATTGATATGATAGACAAATTGGGATTGTGCTCGAGTTAAAAATCAACGAGACCCACTTTAAGTTTGGTGTAGTTTCTTTTAAATAATTTATTTATTTTACCTAGCAATATTAACTGTACAGATACTACCAACATAAAGATTTGGAACAATATCATGTGTTTTTTTTTTTTTTTTTTTCCTGCTTGACATAATACTCATCAATGCAAATGATCAAATGAGTGAGTCACTGCATGTCCAAAAGAGTTAATCATACGACACTTTTTTCTCACAAACAAGATCACCTATGGCCTACAGGTTTAAACATTCGATAAACCTCCCTTCTTTCATTCATACTCAAAACAAAATTGCAACTCTTGGACTCTGCCAAACCATTGGCTACACCCATACCCAGAGCCTGCAACTCGACAAAATATGCCACTATACTCACTTCTTGCGGACAGTGTTGGATGCAACAGTTGCACGTGTTGATGCCCTCAACATAGTTTCAACCATGAGGACCTGTACCTTGTTGAGGAGGTTACCCAACAAGGGAAGAATGGTCCTCACCAAAATGTTTGTATATAAAGCTTCTTCCTTTTGCAGTCAATTACTTTATCAACAACCATTTCTATATTCCTTTCATGGATATCAAAACCATTCAAGGCCATTGCATTCAACGAAGGGAAAAACAATACACTAGCCGCCAAACCCCCAAGGTCTCGAACGAGGGCCGTCCTGATCACATACCTACAGGAATGAAGGAAAAATCTGCAATTCTTTTCTCAATAGTCCTGATAATTTTATCCTGCCCTCTCCTAAGAAACATGCCTGAGCTTGTTCGAACCCTGCACAACAGGAGTTTCTATCAAGAATTCAAAACAACTTCAATGAAAAGCATTTTATTTACTTGCAATCCCAAAAAATGCAAAACTAGACAAGCAGAAATTCGCATACCTGCTGTCTTTACTCTGACCAGTCTGGCTATCAACAACCGTTGACTTATGCATGTGAGGTTTGGCAAGTTCAATCAAGTATTCACATTCATCTTTAGACTACACAAAATATAACCACAATCAGAACTCATTAGTATAACTAATATCACATGATTTCTGTAAAACAATACCAAACAACTTTCCCAAAAATCCAATCTTGTCTAGGGATACATTAACTGTAATGAATGCTAAAGCCAGTAAAAAGGAATATCATGAAGCCATAATAATATTATTCATGCACTGAGTAAAGAATACAAGGTTTTTTTTTTTTTTTTTTTTAAATTGGTAACATGAGGTAGTTTGAACCCACAACCTGAAGTTTGCAATAGTGAGCACATTCCCCTGTGCCCAACAAGTGATGTATACAATGAATTTTCATATTTCTCAGTTTATTCCTAGCTCTTTGTTGGTGTTCTCTTGGTACTAGATTTTTGTTCTCTTCTTTTTTTTTTTTTTTTTCTCCGGAGAGATGGCTACTCAACAATCACCCCAGTGTACCTAATGGTCCCATCGACGCGCCAAATAAAGATCAAGAAATGAACTTTCCCTACTAAATGGGATCACTTTCCATACTATGTACAGATAAAATGGAATCACATTCACAGGCCCACAACGACTGTTCTAAAGATGTAAGTAAGAATCAAATCAACCAAATCAAGGAAAGTGAGGACAAACAGATTGTGAAAACAAGGAACTCAAGACACTAACCAGGAAATTATGATAGATGAATGCTCGAGGCTCCCACGAGAGCACTTCCGTCCACTGCTCACCTCTTTCCCCCGATCCCTCCCCTCTGCAACAGAAACATTTCCAAATCCAACACACAAAATCAATCTCAAACGAATCGACCTCAAAATACCCCAAAAAAAAAGAAGCTTCAACTCACCAGATCACAGATCAGAGTCTTGAAAAGCACTTAATATGAGAATTACTAACCTCTTGACGCTCGGCTTCAAGAAGACATTGAGATCGATGGCGTCGGAAGAATCGGTGCGGCTGATCGGAATGGAGAAGATGCCTAGAGCAAGCAGGGCAAGCAGGGCGAGCGTGAGCATGAGGAGCGTGGTGAGGATGAAATAGAAAGAAGAGGTTCGTCTGATCGAGAAGAGTCGGTAGTTTCGACCGCCTTTCGCCATGGAAGTTGCAGAAGAAGAAGAAGCTCCGAAGAGTGAAACCCTAGCGAGCGATCGATCGATCGAATGAGATTCGGGTTTTCTTTTCTCCTATTTGTAGAAGAAGGAGAAGAAGAAAATGGTAGTGGGATACTGGGATTGAAAACCAGCGAGCAAATACTGCGGGCCGTGGTCTTTGGTCAGATCTTGCATATAACGGAAGCGAAAATCTCCTTCAACGAGAGATTTCAAAACGGCTACTGTTTTTGCACACAAATTTTTACCTTTTTACCTTTCCAATACGGAAGGAGCCTTTTTTTTTTTTTTTTCCCTGCTAAAGACAATTATCGTGTGGATGATTATAAAGCTGAAAACAATGTCACGCCGGTCCAAAAATATATATTTACTGTATAGCTGTTTGATCCGAAGGATATCACATACGGGATATAGGATATTCAACAATCACTTAAACAGATTGCGTATTTATTTTTTTTCCTTTACTGTGGGACCACCAAACCACCATCTAAACAGTTAGATAGCTATATGATTGTAAGAACTAGTATCGCACTAAATTTGACCTGTGGATCTATCACGGTCATCAAAAAACTTGCAAAAAAAAAAAAGGCTTTAATTTATTCTAATAATTTGCAAAACAACGTGACTTTCTTGCAAATTTATCGATAACCGTGATAGATCAACGGTTCAAATTTGGTGCAATATTAGTTCTTACACTTATACAGTTATCCATCAGTTTGGATGGTGGTTTGGTGGTCCCACAATCTAGGAAAAAAAAAAGAAGAAAAACGGAGTATTCAAGTCTTCCTGCTTCTGATTGTGGGATATCCTACATCCCTAAGATATCACAGCCTGAGATATCCTACATCTCTAGGACGGACCGAACAGCTTTGCAGTAAATATACATTTTGAGCTGTTTTAGAGATATTGTCAGCTTTATGACAGTCAATACGGTAATTGTCCTTTTTTGTTATTATATTTTTATCCTTTTTTGTTATTATATTTTTACTCTTTTATAAAATGATCCAAATATCCATTGTCACATAAAAACACAAAACATATTTTCTCTTTTCACAAACAAACTCATCTTCTTCTCTATCCGATTCTCTCACCCATCTTACCCTCCACTTCTCACTCTCCACTTCCTTCGCACAATGGTTTTGGGCAACTCATCTTCCTTCATCTTTCTTTCTTCTTGTACTTATCTTTTTTTCATTCAAGGCTTTCTAATGCAGCGAAGGAAGAAATCAACTATCAAATGATGCCTTTTTTCATTCCATCTTCCTTCATTTCTTTGTTATTTTTTTGTATTTTTGTCACTTCTTTTTTTATTTTTTCTCGCTTGGAATGAGTTGCAAGTCCCGATATATACGGTCTTTCAGGTTTGAACCGAATGCACATGTTCAGATGTATAGTACCGAATATATATTGTATGATCGGAAGTACAATACCAAACAATCACGATTTTTGCTACAATGAGACATTAAAATCAGCCCAAATGCATAAAAAAAATACTACCATTGTTCGTAAAAGCTTACATTGAATGCGAATGTATCCCCCATAATAAATTTTCATGAAAAAAAGGTAATCTAAGGTGGATGAAATGGTAAAGAATAAATGGGGAAAAAGAATGAAATGGTAAAGAATAAATGGGGAGTAAGAATGAAACGGTAATGGTGGAGAGAAACATTTACCTTTGGAATATGAGATGGTGTAGATGGCTGAGAACGTCGGAGGAATGCCGGAGAGACTGAGATGCTAAAGATATAGAGAGGTCCGGTTGTGATTTGTGTGTGGGAAGAAAGGAAAGATGATGTGTGTGGGAAGAAAGAGGGAAATGGAATGATGGGTAATTTGAAAATTTTTGGTGTGTGTGAAAAGAAGTAATATAATTTTTAAATTATAGTGATGTATGTAAAGAGAATTTGTGTGGGAAAAGGAAAATTCTGTGTGGCCCTTCAAAAGGCATAAATTATTTTTGGATTCCCAAACTACCCCTCTTCCTCTCCTTTTCTCTATCTCTCTCCCTCCCTCTCTCTCCCTTCTTGCCCCCACCTCCGCTCGCACCCTCCCTCTCCCTCTCTCCCTGCCTTTCCCTGAGTGGCCGAATGGCACTAAGAAGGAGATAGGGAAGGAGAGGGAAAGTGAGAAGGGAGGAGGGGGAGAGAGATAGGGAGGGGGAGAAGGAGAGGGAGAGGGAGAGGGAGAGGGAGAGGGTTGGGCGCGCAAGGAGAGGGATAGAGACAAGGAGAGGGAGAGAGAGATGGAGAGGAAAAGAGATAGGGAGAAAAAAAGCGCGGGCGGAGGTGGGCATGGATAAGGAAGGAGAGGGGTAGTTTGGACATTTCCTAAAGGGGCCATACTTTTGAAAAAAAAGTAGATGGAATGAGCAAGTGGTGTTGTGGCAATAGTAGCTCCATTTTTTTTTTTTGAGTTTTTTTTTTTTATATACCCCCTAAGATTTTAATGATTTGTAAATAAGCCCTTGTGGTTTTTGTATTTGTAAATAGCCCCTACCTTTACATTTCAATACCTTTCATGTCCCCAAAATCATTAATCCTAATGAGAATGGATAACCACCGTTGAACTTTTATATATATATATATAAAATAAAAAAAACAGCATTGCCTTTACATCTATTAAATAAAAATTAGTATATTATTATTATTTATAAAAATTTCATCATTTTATCTCAACCCCAATGGTCTCTCTCAATAATGCTTTAATGCACATGAAGCCTAATAATGTATTTTGAAACTTTCATCAATCTAATGGCGGGTCATGCATGGATTGGATAAATTATGAGTACATGCATTAATTGTCATAATGATCGATTTGGTTTTTAATGAAATAGGCAATGTATTGACAAAAATAGATTTACATTTGGTTATTCTCTCCTACTAAATGTAATTATTAATGTTACAAGCTTTAGAGAAAAATAAGTCCATGCTTTTGAATTTATGTATATAGGGATGAATGGATGGGCAAAAGTGTCATTTTACTCTAAAAACTTTTGGTGGTTGGAAGGCTACTGATTTTGAAGACACAAAGGATATTAAAATGAAAAGGTAGGGGCCTGTTTACAAATACTAAAACCATAGGAGTCTATTTACAAATTCTAAAAACCTTAGAGGGTATATGCAAAAAGATCTTTTTTTTGTTCATCTTTTTAAAAAAAAAAGTACATGAGTATTTGGATATTTCAAAAAAAATATAAAAGTTTGCCACAATTCTTTCGATCAAGTCCTCTAAAAACTTTTTTTTATAGAGAATTAGCAAAAATGCCCTTCCTTTTTGATAGTTCTTGTCTTTTTTAACCTTCTTCCTGCTTAAGATCAACTATTTTGATTTTCATGATCACAACCATTTGATAAAGCTAGTTTTTGGTCGTTTGGGATGCATATAAACCCATTTTTTAACCATCCATGCATAAAAAGTAGCCGAAGTGGGTCCTCTTGGGCATTTGGGTTGGACTTGATCATTTTTATTAAATGGTTTATTAAAGGAGAATTTTGAAAAATGAAATCATTTCCTTGTGAGTACTTGATAGAAAGGAATATGAAAAAAAATTATATTTTTTTGAAGTATTCAAGCTTTTATTTACTTTTTTGAACATGAGGCAAAAGTTTTATAGCTTTTTGAAAATATTCCTATCTTCAATAGGAGGTGTCATCTTTGAGTTGATTGCTAATAATCTTAAAAAAGGAGTCGCTTGGCATGGTTGGTAACTCCATCTCTCACTCAAATGCCCACGGTTGCATGTCTTGGTATGTTACCATTTGTGCATGTGTGTGGACAAACTCTTCCCATTCCCATGTGGGTGAGCTCTCTCACGGGACTCAGCCCCTTGGTTAGGGTAAAAGATAAGACTTCAAAAAAATTATGTAATTTATTGTGATGAAATTGACTGTGGGTCTAAATTCTATGTAAGTGCTTACATTGCTCATATAATATGAGATTATTTATTTTGATGGTTTAGATTTTTAGTAAGTGAGCATTGGTGGTGCTTGCCTCTAATAGTAGAATTACGGGGATCATTTGCCTTATACACATTCCGAAACGTATTTTACATATGTAAATGTTTTATGTGCAAATGTTGTATAAGCCCCTTGCTTTGGCATCATCACTTTTTGTCTTTATTTCTCTAAATCAATAAAGGGGGTAGAGATTTTGAGAATAGAGGTGCTTGGTAGAGTGTTTTAGCTTCTAAATGGTGTAGTGAAGTAGAGGCAAATACCTCTATTTCCAATAGCCAACCATTGGATGCACATAGAAAGTAGAGGGAAAAAAAAAGCGGTAGTGAACAGTGATTTGGGCCACCAACGCCCAATCCATTATTTTATTTTATTTCTTCAGAATCGAAGAGTGTAAATCAAGATCCAACTGTTCGAAATGTTCACAAGGTAAAGCACGGTCGTGAGACCAAATTCCAGCCGTTGGGAACACCACCAATCTCGAGATATGTGCAAAAAAAGTAAGCCATTGGAAGGAATTTTTTGGAATCTATGGGCCCCAAACACAATATCCAACCCGCTATATCTCTTTGGAAGGATGAAAATGACTATCGGTCAATTTTCAAGGCTTAATATGTTGTGGATCTCGAGACATTTGCAAAACAAAATCATTCGTTGATGCATTATGCTCAATTTTGGATTTGTCCATTAGCAATAACGTTTTTCTATATTTATTGTTATTTTCTGAATAGTAAATCACGATCCAAACCGCTGAAATTGTTCTTAAGATTAAGCCCAGCTATGGGACCAAATTTCAGTCGTTGGATCATCACTAATCTCAAAATATGAGCAAAAAAGTGAGCCATTTGATAATATTTTCAGGATTATGCGGGCATCAAATACAAGATCCAGATCATTAGATCTCTTTGGAAGGCTAAACACAGCCATAGGATCAGTTTTCAAGGCTTGATACATTGTAGATTTCGAGAAATTTGTGAAAAACTTTCAACCATTGATATAAAAAAGTCTATTTAACATAGATCCTTCCATTATCAAACACTCCATTTGATTGTAGCCTCTTTTTTTAATAGCTCTATTTTGATGGGTCTATCCAAAAAAGAGTAGAGATGCCCAACAAAGCCTAAGTAGAGCACATTATCATGTTTTTCAAGGCCACCATTTTTAAATGAGTAAATCTAACATTTTTCAAATGAGTAAATGAATAAATGAGGTGAGTAGATGGTAGTTTGGGTGCTCCACCTTTTTACCCGAGTTTTGTGATCCTAAAAAAAGGAGAGTGATCCGAGTTGCAAGTGATCCTAGTTATGAATCATCTAAAGTTCAATGACTTTTACTAAAAGGAAAGGGCTAATATTTTTGTATGGTCTCAAAGCTGTGCCATCGTCAAGATAATACTTTCATGAAAATACTAGAATATTGGTGGAGTTAGATTGAAGAATAGGGGTTGTTTGGTAAGCCTCAAAATTAAAGCTATTTGTTCTAGACCTAATATAACTAGCTCTTCCTAGATTAGACTAGAGTCTCCAAATGTGCTCCAGTTTTTTTTAGAAAACCTTATACATTTGAAATAAATTGACTCAAATTTAGAAATATCTGAGATAAGGTTGTTTCAAATAGATCATTTCTAAATAAAATAAAATAAAAAAGGAATTGGCTATATGGGCAATTGTCATGTAGTAAAAGTAGTTCGTACAAACTTTTTATGTAAGAGCAGTTACATGCATGAATTTTATTTAAAAATATAAATTGAAAGATATTTAATTGCTTTAAACATTGATGTTATTAATAGAGTGACGGTCTTGCTGCTTTTTAGAAAGAGATGAAAGATCTTAAAGCTTATTTAATCATAGATTCATATATATTTTCTCACATAGTCAAATACTTTAAAGTACTCAAACATTACTTTCAATCATATTTGTCAAAAGCACTCAAACATTAGTTTGAATCAGTTTTAAGAAACTCTTTATAGAAAAAAAAAATCAATTTTAAGAAACTAGACTTGCAAAATGGCATTGTAGTTTGATTGTCTTGCATTTGGTCAGCTTAAACCCTGACCATAACAGTGTGATTGGGCTCAATCCATCAATTAAAGGCTTGTGTTTGATTGAGGTTGTTCTCAAGTCTATTGAAAATCTTGGCATGCTAGATCTAGCATGGATAATTAACTCCGCTTTAAATGAAGACAAACTATAAAATACATTAACCACAACTTATATATTGGTGCAAACTTAGGCCAAGGTGGGGTAAAATAAAATTATAAATATTATAATAGTATGTCACTCAATTATAATATATTAAAGCCAAGCGTTTTAAAGCTAATTTTGATTGTAACTACTGATTTTGACTAGGAGTACTTATATCCCTTCTCTATAATTAACCTATATTTTTCCGGCCCCTACTTCCGCATGCAACTACTCTATTACTTCTTCTCTTTTCAACTACTTCATTTCCATCCCAAATCTCATAAATACTTACTCTACGTATGTTTCTCTTTTATTTCTACCCAACTTCCCTTACTCCAATTTTACACTACATACTCTTGCATTTTAAAAAGAAAGAGAGGTATTGTCATCATGCTCTTTTAATTCCTGTTGTTTGTTTGTGAGTCAACCGATAACAAGAATATCCGCCTCCCCTCAAATTCATTGAGAAAGGCAGGGGTGGGGATATCTACTAAATATGCTCGCTTAGGAGTATATTGACGGAGGAGACTCCTCCTTTAGTTTCACTCTCTGAAGATGCACCTCTCCCTTTCATTCCTTAATTCATTCATCCATGAATCATGAATTTCTTTCCCGCTACCCCACTTTTTGGTAGGAGGATGATTTTATGTTATTTGAATTTCTTTTTAATTAATTTTTATGTTTGTCGCTGCAACTTTTATTGTTAAATATGCATGTGCTTAATTAGCACCGGTTATTGTTCTAGTATACAATTAAATGAAGTATTTGAATATTTATAAAAATTTCAGTAGATGATATGCAAAAATAAGAAATGGAGACAGAAAGAGAAATGATAATCCAATGCGGACCCACTAATTAGTAATCCCATAGTAGAGTGATTTAATAAGGGTAATTCTCATAGAAATCATCTAACTCAAACATTTCCATGGGACCACCTAATGCTGGTAATCATAATAGGATGTATCCAATAATGTTTTTAGTTGTTTGTCAATTATCAATGCCTTTAAATGCTCGCGGCTACAGTAAAGAAAAAATGGGAAAAAGATCTTATGCATGTGATATACGATGCTCCAACTAAAAATGTTAGGTGGTTGTTAATATAAAACTAAATCATAAAATATTCTAAACACCCAACTCATTCTTTTATTGTTATAACAAAACTTGTACTATATTCACATCATCACTTGATCAACCTACTCTATTAAAATTCTCTTCATTGCATGGGATTCTCATATAACACTTTTATATGAGAAACTCACCACCTTATGGCTTCCCTTTCTTAAGAAGACTTGGTGAATATCATTGATACCACATGTTTTTGCTCTTGCATGGACCATCAATCCACAGCAGATTTTGGTTACTATCATGTTCTCATCAATTGGAAACAGCTATACAATGTTGTTGTTGTTGTTGTTGTTGTTGGAGGAACTGGTTTTGGGCAGCCATTTCCAGTCTCTCCCACGTCTCATTCCTCTTCTTCTCTTCTTGATCAACCATGGATTCTCGGTAGTCCATCTCTCGTAGGGACTTGGAGTAGAGCTCGGGCTCCATCTCTTCCAGCATTGTCTTGACATTGGCGCTTAGCTGCCGTATGGTCTTGCTCCAATGCCAGTTGATGTTCTTCTCAATGCCTTCCACCAATGAAGGGAGCACCTGTTCCATTGACTGTGATGCCATCTTCACAAAATGTTCATTGTTCCACAAGTAGAGAGCTCTTTCTGCAACCTAAGGATTCCATAAAAGGAATTGATCTCATTAGAATTTGTTAACAATATAGAGGATTAAAATCATAGATGATATGGGATTCATTTGTAGATTTATGAGAACTAAAAGAACTTGTAGAAAGATCAATTCAAGGAGAATTAGACTAGGAGGATTCCATCTATGAGCAGACTGCAGATGTGCTTCTTCGGTCTAGCTCATGGAGCCCACTTGGATGCTTTCTATCAAGCGGCATGATGGATGGAAAGTCTCTATATAGATAAGGAACATACAAAAAATCAGCACTTGCAAATGATCATAGCCCTCAATTTAACAACCACAACTGTAATGGTCTTTTAACCATAGATATTTCTTTTTTTTAGATTCAATCCAATGATCAGAAAAGTTTTGTTGAGCATAAAACTAGTCATGTGTTTGCATTAATCATAGGTAGGTCCAAGTAGGCCTCATAGAGCTGGAGAAAATTCCCCTAAGACTAATTGACTTGGGTTCTTATATATGGAATCCTAACATATGTGTTTGCTATATATCTGTCCTGGGCACTACTTATCCAAGTGCTGCTAAAACCTGGCCCCATTTTGGTCCCACATTGATACCTTCACCATATTCTTCCTATGCATATTTCCTCCTGTAAAATTGTGAAATAGTAGAGCTATCTAGTGCACAACACGACATTGTAGGTGGAAAGGGACTCATGAAATGGGTCCAGGGCGTGAAACATGCACACTGGAAGTTTGTTGCATGTTAATGTCATCGTTTGGCTGATTTTGATCCAATGAGATATTGGACCCACATAGGCCACAATTCGTACACCAAATTCAACTGCTTCACACCTGATTATTTATTGATGGAAGAGAACTCGAAATCCGAGGCCTAAGTTTAGTTTGATCAACTACATGAAAAAAAAAAAAGATAAAAATTGATCACATACATAACAAAATAAAGACCATAAAAAAAAGTAAGATAGAACATTGGATTGCAAAACCATAATCCAATACTAATACTTACGAATTAGTCAAAATGCCAACATATAAAAAAAAAAATACCAACATCACGAAGGAATAGATCAATTCATCAATCTTAAGGGCATGTTTGTGTAACGAGAAAATCCCATTTCTACAGGAGAGAGGAAGAGGAATCTTGCATTCGTAACCCTCTATTAACGAATATCAATTCATGTTTTTTTTTCTTCTTTTCTGTGGAAGAAGTTGTCCCAGAAAATCAGAATAATTTTTCAGTTGCACAGAATTCTCTCATTGCACAAATGTTAAAAGAAGGAAAGAGGCAAAGAAACAATCAAGCAATGTTCTGTTCCTGTTTCTTACCTGTGAATTCCAACTGGTCAAGCACCTTGCAATCTGAGTACACAAAGGAAGAGCCAACTTCACAAATTGCAAAGGGTCAGTGTACTCCACAAGCTCCTCCATCTCCCCAATAAGCAAAAGCTCCTTCTGACAGTTTGTGCGAGGCCAATACCTCAAAACCCCCCTCACCACCACCCCACCAAGCATGGGCTCCTTCTGCACAAACTGTGAAACACAGTAGGTCAGCTGCCTATGATAAGCCTGCATCCCCTTTGGCTTGTGTAGTGGCACAAGCACCCTCACCAAAAACTGCTTGTGCTCCTCTTTGAGAGGAACACCAAACCCATTGATGATACTCCCCCATATCTCTAGCAGCTCCCCTACGCCGCAGTGCCTCTCCATCTCAAATACAAAGTGCAGGAACACATCCTTCATCGCCTTGCGCATGAAGGAGCGGTAGAAGGCGAATTTCAAGTATATGCGGTGGTAAACGTTCTTCAAGCTCTCTCTCTCCCTTCGGTCCTCGGATTGGAATAGAGAGAGGAGGTTGAGGAGGAATGAGTGGTTGATGTAGTTGCGGAGGGACTTGGGGTCGGAGGTTAAGACTAGTTTGAGGAGGATGTCGTAGACAACATGGAGGTGAGGCCAGGCGGTGGCGGGGGCGGAGAAGGGTTCTTCATCGTCTTCCGGGGAGGTGCCAAGATTGGAGGGAGGTGGGAGGGGGCGGAAGAGGTTGGAGGAGATCATGAGGAAGAGAGGACATAGGATTCGATCATCATTGAAGGGCTCGTTCGTGGACTTGATGATTGAGAGGAGTTGCATGAGCTTGAGGCGCTTGAGGTCTTGTTGGGTGGGAGACTCCGTGGAGTCTGTGAAGGTGAAGATGAAGGTGCAGTAGGAGATGATTGAGAGGAGCTCCTCCGTTTCGGAGTCGTGGGGGGATTGGCTGTTGTTGGAATCTATGTCGAAGAGGTGTTGAAGGGTGGTGGATCTTTTCCTTAGAGCCGCTTTTGGGGTCTTCCTTTGAGCACCCATCTCCCTTATTCTCTTCTCTTTCTCTTCTTTTTTTCTTGTTTGATCTTGAGCTTGTGACCCTTCTTCTTTTTTTCTGCCTCTAAGGAGAGAAAGTGCTGCGTTCTCTGCTTCTTTTGAGATTGTAGCTCTTCTTCTTCTTCTTTTTTTCAGGAGAGAGAGAGAGAGAGAGGAGATTTTCTTGTATCTTTGTGGATGGAGTGGGAGAGAGGCCAAAAGAGAGCGATGATTTCGTGGGGAGTAATGTTGTGAATGCCGATTGGGGAAGCTGATATTATTTATAAGTTTCTTCTTGTTCACTTCATAGTTCTAATACAGCCTTGACTCCTGAGACGGCCAGATAAATTACGGGGATATTAAAGAGACCTTTTTCACTTACACGTTGTACATATATTAGAATTTCCTCTGCTAAGAGGAATCTAATTAAACAAGAAAATTAAGGAAAAATTCCCCGTAGAACCCCATGGCCTAGCAAGACTCAGTATCACAGGAGGTGTCCTCATGTGGCCTTTTTTTTTTCTTTTTTTTTTCTTTTTCTTTTTCTGTCGTTTTGCGATATTGTCAATATCGACCATTACGCGAAACTACTTTATATCTCGCTCCGATTCTCTTTTTCACAATCCTCCTTTTGGGTCATCCTTAACTTGGCTCCGATGATTTCTGCTTTTAGAAACCACCGTAAAACTCCATCACCTTGGTAATTGGACTCCATTAAGCATCCACCACACCTAATCATTTCCAACGACGATCTGGACATTCCTCCCCATCATCCGACCATCTTCGCCTTCAGCTGGCAGCAAATCTCATCGGAGTAGACTATGATGTCGTGGGTTTCGGTTGGGGAAAAGATTGGATCTGGTGATCTCCGCCAGAACCTTCTTGCCCCGTGCGAGCTCCACTCCTCTATTGAAGACGTTTATCACCACTATCACATGCAGAAACTCGATTGCAATTGTAAAGGGGAGCATGTCGTCTTACATGATCCGCCCCACTCTGCCTGTAGAAATGAAGTTAAAATCTCATGCTTTTGGGTGTTTTTTTCCATTTTCATGCTTTTGGAATTCTCAAATACATGGATAGAGATGGAAATCAATGTAGGATTCTGGGATTTTGGGGGTTTAGGGATTTAGGATAAGAACATATTCAATAAGTTCCCTATTTTCTCTGATGCCAAAGACTTCAACTTACATTTTGTAGAAAATGGGTTGTATGCAGATATGTTCTTATCGAGTAGTCTTATTAATTTGTACACAAAAATAGATAATTTGGTTTCTGCCACCCAAGTGTTTGATGAAATGCCTAAGAGAAACGTTGTTACTTGGACTTGCTTGATTTCTGATTACATGCAGCTCGGCGGCCTGATGATACATATGAACTTTTCTGTTTGATGTGCTCTCTGTTTCAATTTTTCCTCAATTGATGATTTGGTGTTGTTTTCATTGTTTTCTATCAATAAATGTCTTTGAATGTGACTTGTCTCTAATTATTATTTCATCACAGGTGATTAACAAGACATTGGTGTGCCTATGATGAGAGGTTCAAGATGCTACAATTGGATTTTGTTTTTTTATTTTTTATAATGTCACATGTTATTTTTTGGGGTCTTTGATGATGTAAATGGATTCAACGAAAGTTTGCACAATGTTGTGTAACTTTTTGAGGTCTTTCATGATGTAAATGGGTGGAACAAAAGTTTGCATAGTCATATGTAGTTTTTTGGGTTCTTTAATGATGTAAATGTATTCAACAAAAGCTTGAACAATATTATATATATATTTTTGTTCTTTGATGATGTATATGGTCAGGTTTAGCTGTAGGAATGTCTTGTGAGGGTCATGAAGTTGAAACCCTGGAACTCCTTCAATCCATAAACGATAGAAACAAGAGAATCGAGGTCGCCAAGGATTACGGTTTGTTGGTGGATATTCCCATTCATTATGTAGGAGATCAGGTGGAGGTGGATGTAGTAGCTGATGGGTCAGGCAGATTGGAGGAGCAAGCGGTTGAGGAGAGTGAGCATGAGTGCAGGGAGGTGAGAAAGGGTAAGAGATCCAGATGGAGGAAAACCCATAGCTACTCCTTGAGAAAATCACCTTTAGGATAAGGGCTCGGCTAGTAGAGGAGCAAATTCCCGAACAACAGTGCATGGGCAAAGAAAAAAAAGCGAGATAGACTAGGTGAAGGAAGCAAAATGCAAGCCATAGGAAAGAACATGTCGGGCTCCGGCTCCGCACACCTGTTGACACCTTTCAAATAAGAGGAGGTAGAGTGAAAGATTCGCCAGGTGTGAAATCCCATTGTATTCGAGGAGTCAAGGATTTGCTGGGAATTTCGAATCGAAGAAGGGGCAGATCTAAATATAGTGCGGAAAGACCCAAATCGATATGAATGGAAGATGCCTCTGGAACTTGTTTTTCTTGGCTCGGTCAATCGGGATGGAAGAGGTGAAAAAATTGTTGATCTGCTTGCAAGGGGTTTTAGAGAACAAATGAGTAGAAGCTTTCTCTTATGTATGTGCAGAAGCTAGAAGATGTTGAGAAATACATGAGCAAGTTTCAAAAGATGGATGCTGTTTGTTGTAAAAGGAGGTGCAAACGAAAGGAGTAACCTTCCTTACCTAGTAAAAAGCGCCTATCCAGAATACAAAAGATCCTTCGCTCTTCACTCGGCTAGCAGATGCTGTTAACGGAGCGAACCATGAGACTATTTTCGGCTATTGCACTATAGGATTCCTTTTCAAAGCAAAGCACCAATGTAAGTTTGGGCATTTCTATGGAGTATTTTGGGAAGTCTTTCATGATATAAATGGACCATATATACGATTGCATAGTTGTTTTGCCTTTTGAGGTATTCTTTGATGATGTAATTGTGTTCAATGTAATGTTAGCCAGTTGAATAGAATAAGTTGTGGAATTTTATAATGTCAACTTATTCAATTTGTGATTTAACAATTGTATGATCCTGTTTTTGGGGTTTTTGATGATGTAAATATGTTCTATGTGAGGTTGGAAGATTTTGTGGAATATTTTGGGTTCTCTGAATATGTACTGGTACTAATAATCATGTATTGAAAATAGAAGCTACTGCCTTCCAAGTTAAACTGTTCTGTACTAATAGAAATGGTCGATATCGACCATTCCATGTAGTCGATATCGGCTATTTTCATTGAGGACTAAGACTACTGCATTCCAAGTTAAACTATTCTATACTAATGGAAATGGTTGATATCGACCATTCCATATGGTCTATAGCGACCGTTTTCACTGGAGATAGAAGCTATTGCCTTTCAAGTTCAACCATTTTGTACTGACAGAAATGGTTAATATCGACCATTTTCACCGGAACCACATCCAACACCCCAGAATACAAGAAATCAAATGAATCTCCAGCGAATGACAACCTGTACAGTGGCTAAGAATAAAAGCTTAAAGATGATCATTTTGGAGGAATGGTGGAGGATTACTTGGAGCTTGAGATCCATGATTGCGAAAAGAGTTGAATATGAGAAACAGGTTTTGTCTGGAACCTGATTTAGTATTAGAAAGTTCCTGCTTTTGGGAGAAAAAGAGAGGGGAATGAAATGCAGAGGGGGTTGAAAAGGATTACGGTTAGAAAGTTCCCTTTTTTTGTTATTGTTGCAGAAGAGAAGAAGAAGGAGAAAGAGAAGGGCAGGAAGAAGAAGAAGATAGTGATACTGGTTTGAAATCTTTTTGTGACGGTCAATATCAACAAGCCCAAAAAAAGTAAAAAGAAAAAGAAAAACGAACTGGGTCCAAAGGACCCATCCAGTGTCCAACGTGATATTGGGTTCTGGTAAGCCATATGGGGTCCTATGGGGATTTTTTCCGTAAATTTCTAAATCTAAATTCTATTTATATTAGAACTTCATCATGAAAAGGGAGTTATAAAAAAAAAAAAACTATTATAATATATTAAATAAGAGGTTTTTGACTTTTTTTTTATTGAGCCTCGTAAAAAGCTGAAAATGTATAGGTTGAGAGATTCAAACTCATAACCTTTTAGCTTTTTAAATAAAAAGGGTAAATTTAATCACTACACAACAATCTACTTATATATAATTATTTATAAAAAAAATATCAAAAGTAAGTAGATGGAGCAGGACCCAAACCACATGGGCCATGTGCATGCTTAGCATGGGTTATTGTGCCAGTATATAGATTTATTAGGGGTTACAACACCTCTCTACACTAATACATTAATTGTCCCATCCAGATTTGTACCAAAGGAGTGAAAAAATGTACGAAGTCTCCAATTAAAGGTAGCAGTTTAGATTAGACAAACACAATAGAGTTAGATAAGCATTTAGATATAGAGATCAATGTTATGTTATTCAAATTTGTCTTATAATTGCAAAGATCCTATTTAAGAGTATGTTAGTCGAAAACTAACATCTTGTCCTATGCGGGTGGGGACCATCAAGATCGGGACCGTTCATGTTGATGTCCCATTATCAATGGTTAGGAGACGAAAGAGGACCAAATTGAGAATTCTGTATTCATTTCTTAACTAGGGATGGAAGTGGATTTGGTTCGGTCTAGGTCCTGGACCTAGATATAGACCCAAATTAAATATAAACTGGGGACCCAACCCATATCTAAACCGGGTCTAACCCTGGTCCAGGTTAGAGGATAAGAATCGATCCCTAAATTCAAAATTGTGGCTAAAATCTGGACCTTGATGTAAGTAAATTAAAGAGCCCAGACTGAGAGGTCAAATTGAGACCCAAATACTAAGTGTATACTCATGGACACACATAATATACAGTTGTTGGAATGAATATTCAGGTATATATGCAGGTATGAAACTGATGTACCCGAATCCAAATTGGAAAAAAGACAAAACCGAGTCTAAATATTTGGCCCATATGTTGTTTCAATTCGGGTCCTATAGGCGTTATTATTTTATCTGTTGACTTTAAGTGGTCTAATCGCTTTATCAATCTTGACTTTTGATAGAAGTAACCCTGGGGTAGTTTAGTTGGCTTAGGACCATGGTTTGCATCTGGATATTGTAGGTTTGAAACTGTATTATAACATTGGGCTACAGGGGATTTACCCGACTTTCCTCTAATCCTGAAAGGATTAGTCCAGCCAAAAGGGTTGGGAACCCTATGATAGTAGGAAAGTTTTTTTTTTGATGGAGCCGACATTTAATTCAAATTATTAAAATAAAAAGATTTCTAAATTATAGATGTTCTAATGTGTGCCCAAGAATTTAAACTCACGGCCTATTGTTTCTTTAACTCTTCAAAGTCGTAATGCAGACCATGATAACAAATACGATTTTTACATCAAACTCATTAAATCATCCAAAATAATTATAAAGTAGAAAAAAAAGAAAAAAGAAACAAAAGGACCCTTGCTTAGCCCGGACCACAATAAAAAATGATTAAACTTCTAAATGGAAGAGGTTTAAATGAATTCTACAAATGTATTTAGGGATTTTTACGAAAATTATGCTTTAAGTGTGATTGAACGGATTACATGAAAAAACATAAAAATATTGACAGAGGGTGTCCAGGGCCGGCCCTAGGCCTAGGCCACTTAGTTGGCTGCCTAGGGCCCCCAATTTTTGCAAATTTTTGGGGCCCCCTATTAAGAATTTTAGTTATGGGTATATATATTTTAGATAGGCTGGTTTGAGACTTGAGAGGGCCCAAATTTTATTGATAGGTCCATTTTATTGATAGGCCCAAACTTATCTAGAAAATTGCTCCCAGTTGTAGTAGACTATTAGACTTCTACAATAAGGATAATGTCTTACTCTCTCTCTCTCCTGTAGTCCTGTTAGACTGTTAGACTTCTACAGCTGTGGTAGACTGTTAAGATTTAACGGCAGAATTTTTTTATTTTTTTTTTGTTCAGGATTTAACGCCACTCCCTCCCCTCCCTTCTCTCTCTCTCTCTCTCTCTGTGTGTGTGTGTGTGAAGTTTGAATCTGAACAAAGAACACATTTTGTTGGAAGATATATTAGCTATATTATCTATTGAAAAAGATATATTAACAAAACTTGAATATAAAGATTTATATCAATATTTTTCCATCTCAAAAAGCTAGAAACATATCTTTTAAATGAATATATTTTAATAATTATTGCCTATTAATAGGGCCCATTTTCATATTCTCGCCTAGGGCCTCCGGATTTGTTGGGCCGCCCCTTAGGGTGTCGTGCATTTTTCAATTGGTTGGCAACCTGTATCTCATTCTGTAACACATGGATTGATCCTTGGACATGTTGTCCTTCTTATATGTTTAGCTCTCTTTCCATGCATATAAACTCTCCTCTGTGTATGCGTGGACTACCTCTTTTTGCTTATGTCTCTTAGATCTAAATGGCGTGCAATTCGGTGAATTTGGTTCCCATATGGAGCAAAAAAGTGAATCAAAGTGAATCTTTCCGAGTCCAGGTTCTAAACTACTTTTTTTTTTTTTTCTTTTTCATTTATTACAAAACGGGTCACACAAATTAACATTTACATACCCCTTGATTTAATTGGAAAACTTGAAATCTTAGATACTTGAAAGAAAATTCCCATAACAACCCATTCATTTTTAGATTCCTCCCTTCAATCTAAAATCTTGAAAATGATAGGCACATATCTTCTCTCTAATTATTCCAATTATCACTAGCTAAACTAATTCCATTCCCACTATTTTCTAATCATCCTCTTTCGCCCATCTATTATTAACGCGCATTCATATGGAATAAACCTGAAACGGTAAGTAGAAATTATCAAGGGTCAAACCTTTCAATCAGCCTTCACATCAAATCAATGAAGAAATTGTTTTACACCCCCAAAAAACCAACCCAATGAAGGAAGAAATTGTGGATTCCCATAGGGCAAACACACATAAAAACGAAGCTTCTGCCTCTCCCACTCACTCGCATTCCCCAAACAGGGCGCCGCATTGCTGCACCCACCCCATCAGCATGGGGTCGAGATCATGTGCCTGGGACTTAGGGCCCGTTTCTTTGTTAAAATTTCAGGAATTTCTGTCCGGAGAATTCCTGAATTCCCAGACATAGTAGAATTCTTGGATGCTCTTTTCTGGACTTGAGCATCCAAGAATTTCACCAAAATACAAAGGGAGTGGAATTCTTACGGCGGAATCTGGAAATGCTAGTGAAGAAACATGGAATTTAGAAACTCCAAAGGACAGAATGTCACATCATGTCCAGGAATTTTTGGACATAGTGAATTCCTGACAGAAATTCCACTAAAAATATAGGGCTTGAATCTTAGTTCCACCTCCCCCCCATCTCAGATGGGCCTGACCCACATAGCTCCACAGATTGGAGGGCGAGTGAGGCTGAATGTTTTGCATGACTAGTCTGTCCCAACTCCCAATTCCCAATTCCATATTCAATTCAAACAAACAAAGGACAAATGAAACACCTGAAAACTATTCTCCCCTCTTCCCCTGTTCCATTTAACTGATTTTGCCCATCTAAACAGGTGGCCCTGAGTGGAAACAATATCTGACTTGGTATGCCAATTGGGTGCCAGGTGAAGAGAGCCATCATCAAGACCATTAGGATATAGTGATTCATACATCAGAAGTTGAGACCTCCCAAGTAATGTATATCAGGGCGACACAGGCACAACTAGTCCAGTAAAATGTGTTGCAAGTAAGTACTGAGAGCGGAGGAAGGGGCATGAGGGTAAATGAATGATTATATGTAAAGGAACGGTGACCAATCAAAACCAGAGATGCAGAGGAGCGACAAAAATTTGTAATGGACTCAGGGCATTGTTAAAAGTCCAATGCCATTCTCATTCCCATTCCCATTCCCTGAAAAAGGAATTCCTGAGACAACAGACAGTTGGCCTGCAGATTGCCCTACGCAGGCTCCACTTCCTATATATACTCTTTCTTTCTCTCTCTGCCCCCTCTCAAAAGGCGTCAGAAGAGAAAGACCCCATAGCCAAAAAGTCTCTCTTCACCCAGAATCAAGACCCCTGATCTCTGGTTTTTTTATGTTGTGGGTCTCTGTAACCATCTCAATCACTGCACACAGTCTCTCTCTCTCCCTCTTCTCTCTGTTTTTTTCAACTTTCTATGAAACTTCCATGGTCAAGAAGCTGCTGGAGGCTCCATCATGGATGATGATGAAGAGCATCAGATGGGACCACCACATGGAGTGCCATGTTTGAAAAAAAAATTTATATTGCAGTGAATAAGGCTTTGATACCATGAAGAAACTTAATATATTCCATAACTATTTTTCATATTTCAGACGGTCTACAATGACATTATATATATATATTAATGAATACATGAATAGACAAGGATGCTTCTTGTTGTATTTGTTCCTGATATCTTGGGGAGTATAGCTGAGAATAGTTAGAGTAGGTTAGCAACTGCTGCCAGGTGTAGTAGTGGTTGTTGCTGTGGATACAAACTGCTGCCAGGTGTGGTAGTGGTTGCTGTCTTTCTTACCATCCCAACTGTTCAAGACTAAAGGTTATTGTGATCATGGGGCCTCAGGCAGTGGAAAAACCAGACTCTCCATTGACATAGCAACTCGATTCCCCTCAGAAATCATCAACGCCGACAAAATCCAATTCCATCAAGGCCTCGACACCACCACCAACAAGCTCCCAATGCAGGATCGCCGCGGTGTGGGCCACCATCTCTTCAGTGAGTTCGACCCCAACATCGAGATCTCACCGTCCGATTACCGATCCATCGCCGACAAACTGCATCTGCGGGTCCAATTCCATCATCAACGCCCTCGTCTCGGCCCGTAACGTTGCGGACGACCCAGACCTCTGTTCGGTTCCGTCACAGCTGCTGCTTCATCTGGTTCGATGTCGCGCGAGTTGGGGTCGAACTCACCGCGGCGATCCTGCATTGGGACCTTCTTGGTGGTGATGTCCTTGATGGAGTTGGATTTTGTCTGCGTTGATGATTTCGGAGGGGAATCGAGTTGCTATGTCAATGGAGAGTCTGGTTTTTCCACTGCGTGTGCCCCATGATCACAATAACCTTTAGTATTGGACGGTTGGGATTGCACTCCATGTGGTGGGTCCATCTGATGCTCTTCATCATCATGGAGGGACTCCCATGATGGAGCCTTGTAGATTTAAACAGACTCCAGCAGCTTCTTGACCATGGAAGTTTCATTGAAAGTTTAAAAAACAGAGAGAGAAGGGAGAGAGAGACAGTGTGCAGTGATTGAGATGGATACAAGAGACCCACTGTTGTGCGGGAGCCTTGTGGCGGGTTCTTATACCACCTATTGAGAAAAGTGGCGCAGCGGAAATACGAGTGATCGATGGTCTAGATGCCATGACGCATGAACAAATGCAATCAATCCACACTCGAGAAAAAAGAGATACAGAGGGTTTACGTGGTTCACCCATTTAGGGCTACGTCCACGGAGGAAGATGACAAGGAATTCACTACAGGGGAGATATACAAGAGGAGGTATACTGCATATTAGATTTCTCTCATATTCACAATCCCAGTGTTCACTCAATACCTTACTCATTCTCTTATGTGGTGTACGAAACACCACTGCAAGAGAGACTACATTTTCTTATCCTCTCTTCTACCCTTCTTCTTTCCCCCTTCTTCTACTCCATAGCCTTCCTCTTTTTATAAGAGTTCTAAGGGAGACAACTTTACACGCACCCCATGCACCACCCTGACAAGTGGCATGTGAAGTTCTTCATCAAAGTCAAACAAGAGGGCTGCAATGAGTGTCATGTAGAAGCTAGGAAAAGTCAAATGAAGAGAGACTTTTTGGCTTCGGGGTCTTTTTCTTCTGACGCCTTTTGAAAGAGGGGGCTGTGAGAGAGAGAGAGAGAGAGAGAGTGTGTGGAGACTGCGTAGGGCACTTTGCAGGCCAACTGTCTGTTGTCTCAGGAATTCCTTTTTCAGGGAATGCGAATGAGAATGGTATTCGCCTTTTAACAATGCCCCGAGTCCATTACAAATTTTTGTAGCTCTCTGCATCTCTGGTTTTGATTGGTTACCGTTCCTTCATATATAATCATTCCTTTACCCTCGTGCGCCTTCTTCTGCTCTTAATACTTGCAACACACTTGTATCAATAAGTTGACATGTTTGTTTACACTCCATTTTCATGAAAATGAAAAATTGTCACGCCAGCGAATTTTATATAAATGAAAATCTCAAAAAAGAATTTTCATAGAATTTAAAATTTCAAGTTTGGTGTAAAAAAAATTCCTCATTGAATCGGTGCTAATGTCGTTTGGTGCGGCTGTGGATACCTTATTGAAACTCAGAATTTCTTATTTGGTGAAATAATTTTTTGAAGAAAAATAAAATAACATGTATATTATTTATTCAACATCAAATAATATTTTATTTAAAGAAATAAAAAATAAAAAAGTTGTAGGGTCTTGGGTTGAAATGGATAAGAGTGAGGAAAAGAGGAAGAAGTTTTTCGAGGCAATCTATTTCCCATACCCCCATAGGAAACTCATTTCCACAATTATTAAGGAAAATGCTGACAATGCAGGAAAGCGTTTCTGTAGAATTTTTCTACACTAAACGCTTGAAAAATAGCTTTTTCGCGAGAAACGTGTTACACAAACATGCTTACAATTCTCTAGAAAAGCCTTTTTATTGGAGGGAGTGAAAAACGATTTTTTCCATGGAAGAAGATAAGTCCATGATACTAATTTTCCACAGACATAACAATCACATGGATGTGGAGAACTTACAATAGGCCCTCCTGTACAAAATCAAAACTAATCAAAATGCGACTCCCCTGTTTTAAGAAATGGGGTCAAATTTCACTCTACCAAGAGCTGATTTCCTCTAAAATAGAACATTCACATGATAATGTGTAAAATATATAAATACTATCAATATTTTTATTCACTAATTTTATATGTACTCAATCTCACGATGACAATGTAGTGTATTCCATATATTATATGTGGTCTGGATCTAGATAGATCCTAAATAGGGTAGATCATGTAAACCATCGATTTTGGAAGTCGATGATGATCGAAAGGAAATAGAGTTCTTAAGTCATGAGTTTGAAAAAGAGATTGACTCCCAACTCTGTAAACCAAGTCATCGTTGCTGTTCTTGTTCTTGTTCTCGCTGTTGTTAACATTACTATGATGGTAAAAGGCAAACCAAGACGTCATAACCGTGGGAATATGGGCAACTTTTACTTGAGAGCTAAACATACCTTTGACTGTGAACGTAAAAACTAATGACATTGAGAACGACCACTTACCTATCTGGTAAGTAGTGGTAGTTCTCATCTTATTGTCCGAACCCTAGGGTCTACTACCCTCTCCCGATGTGGGTCCCAGCTCTCTATTGCTGGGGTACCAAAAAACAATGACACCTTAAACTACATCAAAGTCACAATTAAGATTGAGGTTAAAACAAGGTGGCCTTAAATACTAGCAGGCAGAGGACACGTGGGTTGGCCGGGTCATATTGTACTTGGACCTCACCCTAGACATGACATGGTCTGGTTACGGATATGAAAGGGCCTGGGCTCAACAACCTCGACATATGCAGGCTAAACCCGAGCACACAAAAACCCTTCGAGGGCCTACACAATCTAATAAATGTGTTCATGGGTCCAATCAGGTCCAGTTGAGGCATATGCCTGCTTGGTCAGGGGCGGACCGAAAAATTCTTTCTCAAGGGAGCCCACTATAGTGAAATTTTTTTGGGAGGGCCACAAATAAAAAAACATGTAATTCTCAAAATATATAGGAGGTATTTGAAAATCTTGAAGGGTCTATTTGTAAAAAACTATAAGACTTTATAAAAAAAATAAAGGGGTTTTATGAGATTTTAATAATATATAATTACTATGTTCTATTTACTGAAATACCCTTGCTTTTCTTAAAAGAAAAATGGTCTAAAAACATTATATGGTCAATGTTCATAGATAACGTATAAAATCAATGTTCAATGCAATAATGACAACCACACATGCTTTATGAGTAGGCTATTTGAAAAATGCTGGTCTTATAGCATTTCTAGGTGACATTGAAAATGTGTCCGGATCCTTTGAGGCTTTACCCCACGGTAGTGGCCGTGGCCCGTGGGTGGACCTATGATGATCTGTCACGTCATCGTGGGCTGCTCCGGTGATATAGTAGACCATAATTGGTCCCATCACGGTCACCATTAGAGTATCCCGATTCCTTAAAAACATGGGAAAGGTCTGATTAAAGGCACCATGTTAATAGAGCCCACATCTCTCAAACGTAAAAAGCTATAATGCTCCTATTATTTTCACAAATTTAGGCTCATCATTGAGCTCATGTTGCTCCCTTTGGGTACCCAATCAATCCAAATCTTAAAAATATGGTGCAGGTGGTTTAAACTCCGGCTATATAACACATACATACCCTGAATCTAAATTTGTGGACCACAGATGAAGGGATTAGGGCGTGGGTTTAGGGTCAAACTTGATACTTGGGTTAGTCTTACATAGAACTTACCATCTCCCTTGTCTCGTCCCTAAATAGGACCCACAATTGGGCCCCATAAAAAAGTTGTCATATAATATATGAGAACTTGTTCTCACCTGAATGTCACAGTATTTGATATTTGAATGTGTCGATCATTGCCCAGATTTGAGCTGTGGTTCTGGGCCCATGGAGTAGGCCATATTTCCTAAAAGGCACACTAGAAGTTGTCCCGACATGAGAGAGACATGTATATTTTGCAACCTCGGTGACCTTGCTGTGGTCCAGGCTTATCTTGCTTCCTGTAGGCTGGATGTGCACCTTGAATAGTTGATGGATAAATGATTGGGCTAGGAAGCGGAGACAGTTCAGGAAATAGAATATATTAATAGTTAGTGTGTGTTATAAGAAAATAAGCGAGCCAAGCCAGGTTTGCCCTAATACTGTCCTAGCCCAACCCTTAAATTAGTGGTCCTGAAAGATTTTGTTGTAGCTAAACCATAAGACTCGCGCGCGTGTGTATATATATATATGGGAAGTGCTCTTATGAGAGACACTCTCACCAACTTTATGAGAGATTGGTGAGGCCCTCACTTCCATATCCACTATCACCAACTTAAATACAAAGGCCCCAACCCATCTCTCATAAAGTTGATATATATAGGATAATATTTAAGTGCATCCATCCCTCACCATTTTTGGTGAGGGACACCCCTTTTGGGGAAGTTCAAGTACAAAAGGGTATATATATATATATATATATATATATATATATATATAGGGAAGTGCTCCTATGAGAGACATTTTCACCAACTTTACAAGAGATGGGTGGGGGCCCTCACTTCCATATCCACTCTCACCAACTTAAATACAAGGACTCTCAACTTAAATGTGAGGGCCCCCACCCATCTCTCACCAAGTTGGTGAGAGTGTCTCTCATAGGAGCACTTCCCATATATATAAATATAAATATATATATATATATGAGCAAGGCTCTCCTAAGCTTAAGCTTATGATAAGATTCAGTAAGCTAATGCTTCTGGGGCCCATCCTTGGTCCATCCAAATGGACCAAACACATAACCCTCCTAAATTGCACATGCCCACCAATTTTTGGTCCGATCCAAATTTACTAGACCGTTGGATCGACTATGCACCGATCCGAATGGACCATTGACCATTGACCATTAAACTTTTGGAGCCTAGATAGAGATGATAGAAACCACGATTGTGGCTGATTATTTATAAGAAGGAGGGTCCTAGGGAGTCCTTGAAATGCCCCCTAGTCCCCCACCCCTATCCCCATATGGGTCCCCAAGTGGGCTCCACCACGCAATTGAACTTACTTCAGCTTAGGAGAGCTGGCCCCTATATATATATGCCCATATATATATATATATACATATATATATATATATATATATATATATATATATATAAAGGACTCACTTTGTAGGCTTTTTGAGGGGTCAAGTATCTTCATAAGAAGGCTCGATTGACAGCCTAAGTCTAGTGCACAAGACTTATAATCATAGGAAGAATTTCAAACAAGGCCTTCCGTTTTTGTCTCATTTCAAAAATTGATGCCAGTTTCAGAAACTTTCAAGTTGAGTGTCTAAGGGTATGTTTAGTTGGACTTCTTAAACGAAAGAAGTGATTTCTTAAAAGTAATTTTTAAAAAGGTACTTCTTCAAGGTAGCTTTTCAGTAGAAGAGGATGTTTGGTTAGTGTGACTTTATATCGACTTTTTAAAAATAAAAGCATATGAGGTTGTTTGGTTAGAAATAAAAGAAACTGTTTTTAGTATTTAATTAATAATTGCACAATATAGGTAAATAAAATGGGCCAACTTACATACCTATCGTCCTTTCCAAGAGTTAAAAAATACTAAAGGGAGATGAGCAGAGAGGAACACTCGCTGGATGAGAGAGGGATGAAATTATTCATCAAGTCATATGTAAACATCAAAACCACTTCAAGATATGAGATCTGGAATTGTATGGTTCAAAAATATATTTTTTTGGTGACAGTTACTATTTTTTTTTTTTTTGAATTTTTTTTAAGTTTAATTGTATGGTTCGAAATCTAGGAGCTCTTACTATTTTTTTTTTAATTCTTTTTTTGAAATTCTTACTTCGGTCAGAGGCCAAAATCTAGGAGCTCTTCCCTTTGAATTTAATCACATAAAGATGATATTAAGACTCATATGGAGTAAAATAACAAACGAAGCAATTTTCTATTTAATATTATGTCCTAAGAGAAGTCCCTCAAAAATTGAGAAGAAAGCAAATGCCATCAACTTTCAAAATATTACGGCAACAACTTTATTTCCGATCGAAATCCTGAAAAGAAAGAGAGAGAAAGATGAAAGGAATTCAAGTCGGAGTGTGAGGGTCTGGATAAGGGACATAGGAAATAGGGATGATTTTAAATATTGGAGTGCAAGAAAATGAATTTTTTTTTTTTTTTGTCTGTCCGTCCACAACGCAAGACTCGTGGTCCCGTAGAAGCTTTCAACGTGAAGTGGAGAGGGAGTTGCTTTGTAGAAAGGACACTTTTTGACTTTTACTTTAGGAGAGGTACATTTGAAAATATGACAACCAAACAAAATTTGATGGGCTTATTACTTTTCCAAAGTTTAAAGCTGAAAAAGCTATTCCATCCAACCAAATCAAGCACGTCCTTAGTCTTTCAATAAGTTTGCAATTAAGGACAGGTGGCCATTTAAAGGCATTTCTTTGTGTGATCTTTTGTCTCAGTTCTCTAAATACCTAAATTATCCTTCATTGAAACAAAATCCTCCTTCACTTTCGTCTTCTCATCTTTTTCTTCAACGACATCCTCATAGTAATCGACAGTTACTAGTGTCCCCATCGCGATCGGCAGCATGTAGTCCGGAAGCATGCTATAACTTTAAATGAAGGGTGATTTAGGTATGTTAAAAAAGAGGGAAATAATTTATCAAATTTCTAGTGAGGTCAGACGCCCCTAAAGTGATTAATGTTGTGAACGGAAAGGAGGATTGGTCAATTAACACCTTAGTTTTGAATATTTTGGACTATGTAGCTCATTTTGAATGTGTCAATCTTAGTCACATCCATAGAACCCCGAGGAGCAGCTCAGTTGGCATAGGACCATGATTTGCACCCGGAGGTTGTGGGTTTGAAACAACACTAACACACTAGGGCCACTGAGAAATTTTACCCGGCTTTCTCTTCTGGGCCCGTAGGGATTATTCTGGCCCAAAGAGCTAGGAACTGCGTTGTAAAAAAAAAACTTACTCACATCCCTAGAATTTGAATGGCGTTGCCCATATGGCTTCTAAGTTGGAGCCGAATGTCATTGGTGATGTTTTCAAAGACGACATTATCCCAGCTTCTTTATCTAGGTCGCTTTTGTTTTGTGGTTTCCTTATCTTTCTTAATACATTCGTCCTTTTTATATATATAAAAAAAAAAAGGTGAAGCACATTGACAACTTAGGCAAGTGTCAAATTTTGGGTTAGTGCTAATTGGAAGGAGGGTTTTTATGGGGGCCCTCCACGTATAAATGGCCACACAGTCCTATTAATACATACACTTATGATATAAAGCTAAAATATATAACTTATAAATAATTGAACTTACAACCTCTTGCCTCTTATACATTTTGAAAAGTTAACTACCACATCACATAAGACTTTTGTATAAAAAATTACTAGAAAAACGTCAAAAGTATAAATGAAGCAACGGCCTTACTCGGATGGGAGATGAAAGGTCCATTTTATGTCACTACAAATGCCCCTCCCATGTGGAGTTGGGCCAGTCCAGGGACAAGAGTCCCGGGACAAGTAGAGTTTTTGATTTTATAATATGTGTGTCTAGAAAGTATAAGAGTTTGAATTATTGAGAACAGTAAAAGAAAACTGATGGAGACCTATGACTTCATTTAATATTTTTGAAAGTGTTTTATGATATAGCATAGTTGGTTTCAGATTATTTATTATATTTTCATATTTTTTTAATAATATTTTTATTTTAATATTTATTAATCTTGCTCTCTTTTATTCATTTAGATAGTATTACAAGGAACTAATCTAATGGTGCCCCACAGAAATTGAAAGCAAATTTCTCCTAGAGGGTCTTTTGTAGATATTAAACAAATATGCTATTAATATTTAAGTTTTAAGCATATGTCAAAATGAGACATCTACTTTAGATTTTATTACATATATCATTTTCTAATTTTTTACTTTAATATTTGGAATCTATCATTATTGGGATCTTCAAAAATATTCTCCTTTTATGCTCTTTGGTACCTATTCTTAAATGTATGATTAAAAAAAATTCTTTTAGTTTTGAAAACTTCCACCATAAATTTGTATTAATCTCTTATTTCGAACAAAATTTAAGGTGCACTTTGTATTAATCTTCACCTGAAATTTTCAAATACTTTAATTTTCTAATTGTATTCTTGAAATTTATCTAATTATCTTGTCTTTTTTTACGCATATACATACCCTTGTTTTAATAGCAAGTGGTCAAGCTAGGTTATACATTATACCCCGAGATGGTGCATAACACTTGGATAGCTATCTAATATAACTATAATATGGCACAATGCCAAAACACAAAATCCAATTTGTGGAATAAATTGGTTGGGGCAAGCACCAAGCCCCAAAGGTGACATTTATACATTTGACTAGTAATGTCTTGCACGTGCAACAAATATGTGAAGAACATTGTAGGTGGTGTTGAAAAACCACCTCAAATAGGTTGCATTTGGTTTTGATCACATGCAAAGGGAGACAGATGGGGTAATGGGATCATTAATTGTTGGCTTTTGAGGTTGGGAGTTGGGTGATTCTAAAAATCTGACAATATTTCATCTAGGGCCTATTTGTTTGCATTAAAATGCATGATTAGTAGTTAAAAATGAAGTGACAAAGGCACAAACTAAAATGTTTAGAGTGGTCATTCCGAGATGATTCATTGATACAACACAAGAAATTCTGGTGATTTCAAAAGTACTACTACTCATATTATCACTTAATTGAAGCAAGGCTTGCAAGTTATAACCAAGGGTAGTAAGAAAAGATATATTCCACTTACCTACATCCCTAAGTCCAAAGATAGCCACTTTGCGATCCCTTATTCGACTTAGCCGCATTTAGAGTAGCACCTACACTTAAATAGGATTATGTGTATTAATAAGAACAACAAATATTAGGAAAATTTACATTTTAACAAACATAAAAGTCACATCTACGTGCTAGTACTTGTTGAGATAGCGCAACTTAATTAGAAATGAAAATTGTCAATTAGAGCCAAACGGTTAATTTTCTTCCTTGTCACAGTGATGATGGAATCTGCATTTAATCTTGGGCAGTGCTAATTTTGTTATGCTTATGAGGAATTGCCGATTGGCTGAATTGCTGAATTATTAAAGCTCTTAGATCAACTGGTAATTGGGTTGCATCTTGTGCTAGGCTGAAACATTAAACTGATGATGAAGAAGGTGCAAATATCTACCAATTTCTCTAGACATGATATTGATAAAATGTAGATGATATGATGGCTAGCACTGATGGTGACGGTCATATGACAATCAGCTCACATCTATTTTTAGTTGAGTAATGAATACATATTAAATATGAAATGACAAAAAGAATTTCAAAATCCAGCAATCAGCAAAACAGAAGAATAACTCATTAGCTGCATGAAGCTTAATGAAGTAAGCTTCAACTGTTTTCCCTTGCTGAAGTGTCTGTTTACCATCATATACTAGAATACAGAACAAAAGCCATTAAGATAATGATCAAGTATAAAATAATATTGTTGGTATAAAAGAAATACAACAAATAAAATAAACAACTTAAATCCATATACTACAATCTACAAGCGGTGGCAATGTAGCAGTTTTAGGAGGAGAAGTTTGAGGTGAGACGTTAAGGCATCTTAAATTGTCAATTTCATTTTCCTATGTACTCTTCTTCCTCCCTTTCTTAATCTGCAAATCATATGGAAACAAAAAATGTGGATACTTTTATTAATGGTTAAAATAATGTAATTTTTCAGATTCCCTTTCTATCAATATCAGGAATCACTTGTGGATTATAGGTTTGTAGAACCATGCATTCTGTAAATTCAAATTCACTCTCATCAAAACTACTATTGTGGGAGCTAGATTTATAGAAGATATTTAGATACTTTCATGAAGATGTGAAATATGTCATTCATTGCAGAGTGAAAGTCAAAATTAGAAGCTCCTAATGCATTTGAACAAGTAACAGACCAGTATTGTTAAAAGATGTAGATTCTTATATAAAGTATTGCAATGATGGTAATTGGCATCCAAAGAAAAATGCTAAGGATGCACTTACATTGAGGTTTGACAGTCATCAGTAGCTTATCCTGCTTCTTCATCGTTTTCACAGCTTTTGATAGAGCAAGACAAAAGAATCCTGATTAGGAGGCCACTTTTATATAAGTAAATTTATAAACAATTGATTGAGAAGTTGTGCCCAGTTAATCAATCAACAAACTTACCATGTTTAACGGTATAGTCCACCCCATAAGATTTGGAGATCACGGTTCCATCTTCCAGCCGAGTTTCATATTTCATTGTAGTGAAAAGAGATTGAAAAACACATTACAATTTAGTAGATCATATTTTCCAACTTGCAAAGCTATCAAATTAGTGCTGCAAAATTGTATACCAAGAACTTCACTAAGGTCCTTGGGATTGTCCTATTTCTTTCCCTTTGCAATTGCATTGGGTGGAATGGTTGGTGGAGATGTTGACTCTCCACAAGCCAGTTCAAGGGGGATGGTAAAGATAGCATTCTTGTCCTTCTTCATTATTATAATGCATTGGTCGCATTCCTTTATCACTTGGCGTATCATTTAAAAGGCACATCAAATAACAATTAGAAGAATGTAATTTTCAATGCTACACCTAAATGCAAAAGGAAAGACAAATTAGCATATTGCAATAATTTGTTGAGCACTATGACAACAAATATGAAATTTTTTAGAATTTATAGGAATTAATTGTTTTATTGAAGATCTACCTATAGTTCATTATTCTTAAATCGTATTGAGCAACATATCATAAATTAACATAAAATAATGTCATTAGAAGACCAAATAAAAGATTAATTATTGCCACTATATTGATGTGAAAATTAGCTTATCAACAATGTTAGAAGTTTGCCAAATGGTTTCAAAGAAGCTTCACCCATAAACACCTCAATTGACATACAATGTTTATAGCATGTTTTATCCAAAAAAAAAAAAAAAAAAGGCTTATAGCATGTATAAGGGATGCACCAAATATACCACGTACCTCATGGAGTTCACAAGAGATACAACCAATGCATTCCTAATAAAATTTGCAATAAAGCAATGGCCAACAACAAAATGAAACTCCTTGTTGATGATGAATATAATCAAGGGAGAGAAATAATCATTAATAGTCCATGTACCTACTACTGACATTGTCTAGATAGAAATAGATAAGAAACGGAGAAAACGTTTTTACTACTGAACATTAATGCTTTGAGTTCATGGACTAAAAAGGAGTGTCATTAACAGTCCATATTTGTGTATCCGAAAAGAAAATGGAAAAGAAAGTACTAAGGGAAGAAGGGGAGAGGGAAAAGGTAAGAAATCGTTTGTTCACAAAAAGGCAAAGCAACATGAGTTTTATTAAATAAATGCTCTTAATAAAATGAGGCCATGCCTACATGCATTATCTCTTATTATATTAAGTAACAATCATTTGATGGCATGCATAAAAATGACAGCAGTATGGGGTGCATCTATACCGTCACTAAGGGACCATTGGATTTTCACAAACTCAGTGCAGGTAACCTAAGTTACTTTCCAGTGAAAGTTTCTTTGTTCTTTGATATAACTAAGATGTAAAACAGAGTTACATTT
This sequence comes from Umbellularia californica, assembly GCA_028538565.1. Lineage (NCBI taxonomy): Eukaryota > Viridiplantae > Streptophyta > Magnoliopsida > Laurales > Lauraceae > Umbellularia > Umbellularia californica. The sequence continues at coordinate 60,175,958 of JAPQWN010000007.1, forward strand.
ATTTAGATTTATAGGCAAATTGGTTGCTCTTTGTCTTTAAACAACTAATCAAGATTATAATTTATAAACAACATGTTGTGTTAATTACCCTGCATCACTTGAGTAATCTAATAATTGTATCAATGATAAATCATATGATTTAAAATTATGAAAGCAATTGTAGGAGTTTCATGGAAATGTTGAGAATTAGGCCAAGAGCAGAATGAGAAGAAATCAGTAGAAAGTTGATGGAGAGAGGGGGAAAATTATAATACCTTGTTGAAGTTAAGAGTCAAATCTGGTGAGTGTGTATGGTCAGAAGAGAAGGAAACACCATTTGCATCATTGAGATGACAAGTCCTTCTTTTTCCGATGCCACTTATCTTTTTGGCCCGTAAGAAAATGAAGAGAAATAAGGGATTTACTGAAGTTTCGTGAAAAACCTGCAGCAATCAAGACCGCATCCAGAGACAAAGACATGAAAATATGATCTCATGAAAAATATTTTAAAGAAAAGGCATAATTAAAGATAAACATTTTGAAAACAAGAACCCAAATCATCAAAAGATATAATAATTAGTCATCATAAAATAAAATAAAATAAAATGCTGACAAGCAGAAGCCTTTAGTCAAAGCCACAATTTTTTTTTCCTTTTTTCTAATGGTAACACACCAGAACCCAAATCTAATCTAATAAAAAACAATGAAAGCTACCAAACTACCATTACATTCACTGCATTGTTTTTCATTTTCAATGTATAATCTTTACATTCAAATTTTTAGATAAGTGTCATCCTCACATCATAAGTATTAATATCTGGAAAAAAAAGGACCTGCAACAAAAGCATGGTTAGCCTCTTTGATAAAAAAACTTAATAGCAAAATACCAAATGCTTCACATTTATAAGTGAAAGGGAATTAGGAGAATGGCAAAAAGTATGTAATTAATATGCAATCATGTTTAAGAGAATGGAAAGGTTGCACCTAGTTTTCCTTTCTTAGTGCGGTGCGGTGCAGAGAAAAAGGAACGAGAAATTAAGCGGATTAACCTTCGTTCCCATGAACACATGTCTAGAGAAAAGATGTGCATTTAGAGCATTTAGAGTGGTTACTGTTGTTCCATGCTTTTTAGCAATATCCATCTTTTGCCTTCCCACTTCACTCAAAGAAAGTCTGAAGTGCTTTGTAAGTAGCTGCATTGCAAATAGAGTCATAGCTAGATTAGTTAATGATATGTTTTACATGCATATAAAAACATGAATTACTGTGTAATTGGTGTTCTGTTACGAGTTAATACTCATCCAAATTTATGAATTTGAAATCTTGGGTACAAATAAATTAAAGTATGAAAAACTCACCAATTGAATAGAGAGTGGAGGCTCATCCGTAGAAAATCATTGTAGAAAGCTCCAATCCATATAGTTGATGGATGATGGTGTCTTGCGGGTAGGAGATAGAAGAAGCACTCGGCTTGGGGTTGTGACAGATGAATAAGGAACTGCATGAGCTCTATTTTTTGTGTTTTTCAGAGAAGACATGACGTAATTTATAGTTTTCATGCCACTCCAAAAGAATTTATGATGGTTTATGATCAATAAAAAATTGATTCATGATGGACTGAAGTTCAATTTGCATATATAGTAAGAATTATGTGATTTAAAAGAATGCAGAAGGTCATAATTCATTATTAGCACAGAAAAGTGTATGTCAATTTGTAAGATAGAGAAGTAGAAATAAAAGACTAATAATTAGAGAAAAACAAACTCTATAAATAGCAAGTTTTTCAAAAACATTCATAAAAAAAAAGGTGGATATAGTTGTATGCTTGAAGTAAGACAAAAGAAAGGAACTATCAGCCTTATATGATTTTGATACATAGTTAAAGTGTGACTGATAGTAGAAGTTAATATTTACAATTAATATTTACAAAGTTTTGTTTCTGACACATTGTCTATGCTTGGCTTTCATTAGGAACGTCATCAATTGATTCAACAGTGAAGTTTACTTCTGAGCTGTATTGATAGGCTTTCAGCTGAAATATGTATTCTTGTCGATAATGTCTTTGATTTCACTGATTTGTCCCTACATTAAAATAAAATGATAAGTTCAACATTTTATAGGAATTAGATATGTAAGTATTGGTAATGAGGTGAATTTGATAGAAGCATACTTGCTCTGAAAAGTGCATCATTTGAACTGTCGAGCGTGAAGAAAGTTTCTTGATTTCATTTCCAAATAATGTTGCTGAAATTGTTCTTGTGGAATCATAAATATTTGCAACAACTCTAAACCTAGAATTCAAGAATCAGTTAATTAGTATTTACATATCTATATATATATATAAATTGTCTTACCGTGGTTGTGCTGGTTTCTTTGTAGGTACAGGAACAAGAGATTTGAGTGTTATATTTCTCTGTTGTTTTCTTCTTGCATTCACTACAACCCATGTACCAGAACTTCTGTTGCAGATTATCCACTGAAATTGATGCTCTTATGTGATGTATAACATTATGAAGGAAAGACTTTGCGTTATTAAGCAATGGTTGAAATGAGAAAATGATGTTGATTTGAAAAAAAATGAAGTTGATTGATTAAAGTACCAATATTTTTGAATTCAGAATGTCTTCTATGCTTGTAGTTGTTGTTGTGGATGCAGTTGGAATGCTTGCTTGAGACATATTTTTTTCGTAGTTCAATTAGCTTAGCCTCATGGTTTAAACACCTAGCAAGAAATAATTTATGATATTAATAATTTATCTTATTAGAGTATTTTTATGTAGTTTCATTAAAGAGGAAAAAGTAGTCTGAAAATGATTTGTAATTACCAAGTGTGTAATGTGGTGGCAATTGGTATGTCAGGGTTGATGTTTAGTGTTGAGGAATGCCTTGTATTTAGACTGACTATACCTGAGAAAAAAAAAGAAAAGAACCATGTTAATGTATTCATTTCTCATAGCTATAGTAAATAGATTTACTATTTTTATACCATTATAATATGAGATCTTTGTACGTGTGACAAGAATGATTGGCATTGTATCCAGCGTTGTTGATAGAGTGTCAATCTCTTTTGCCATAAAGTTGTTCCACATAGATAAATTGATAGTTGTGAAACTAAATGTTATAAAAAAGAAGGTATTAGTGGCAGTATATGGTAATTGATAATAGAGAAAGTTATTAAGAAGGTAGATGATTTAAATGATTAAAAAAGGAGATGACATACTCTGAGTCTCCTAGAACTATTTGTTGAAGTGGCAAGGTTTCTGATTTGACTTTCTTTGGGGGTAGTATATCAAGAACTACTGCAATTATGTCTGAAAAATAGTATTGTAATGAATAAAAATGATGCATTTTCATTTTACATTTCATAGATGATGATAGTTCATAAATATTATTCTACTATAAATTTTTTTACCTATTTCTGCCTCTGAATTATGCTTGTGAATATCAGACAGTGGAGCAAAATTGTAAATGTTGCTACTGATATCTTCATCTTCTTTCATGACTTCTTCAATGGTAGAGTGACTATTTATGAACCACTGATATTTTGTATTTTCAAATTTGTATCTTGGGTTGCTTGGACGGACAGAGATATTTGACACATAGTAGCTTTTCAATACAGTTAACATGTTTTCAAGTAAATCAATATCGCTGTCAAATATAGTGGCTCGGACCCTAGTTCACTGCATACATTTAAATAAACCAAAATCATGATAAATAAACAAATGATGATGAAAAATGAAAGTAGTGAATTTTCTGGTTGTGGGGTAAATATCTAATTTTCATTGGATTTAAATATATATTTTTCATAGGAGTACTTTATTTTATCTAATTTATATAGAAATCATCTTGTCTTTTATCTTAGTTTTGTTAAATTAATCCACGGGAGATGAATATTACATATATGGTGAGCTTGGAGTTTTCTTTGCTAATAATTTTATAAAGCAAAAAGATGGAAAAGGAAAAAATTTGGAAGAAATTAAAGTTGCTCCGGTAGCTTCACTTACTTTATTACAGAAAGATCATAGTATGTTCTGTGAATGTATCCAATCACCAATCCAAATAAAAGAGAATTTCAATCTCCATTCACTTACTCAAATAAGAAAAAGTTTCAGTTTCCATTCACCAATTGAAAATAAAAAAAATAGAGGCCTTGGAGTTTTCTTTGCTGATAATTTTATAAAGCAAAAAGTTGGAAAAGGAAAATATTTGGAAGAGATTAAAGTCAATTAAAAATAAAACAAACTCCATCAATGAAGAGAGAGACAGGAAGAGAAACCAGGAAATATCAGATAATGTTAGTATTATAACATGATTCTATTAGAAAGAAAAAAAAACATTTTAATTTCTCATAGCATGTAGGAAAAAAATTAAAAAGGGAAAAAAATCCACACTACAGATTCCATCATAGATTAGAAAAAATTAAAAAGAAAAGATGGAAGCACTTTGCAGATGTGAGAAGAAAGGGAAAATTGTGTTACATGTCGGGGTGACTTGGAGAAAATCCAAAGAGATGGTATTCATCCTCTTTAGAAGAGAGGAAAAAAAAAAAAAAAAACTCTGTAGTTGCCATGGAGAGATGAAGAATTGAGAGAAGAGAGCCATTGAATCTAACCTCAAAGGAGAGAGATGCAAAGAGAGGAGATATGAAGCGTTTTTTTTTTTTTTTTTTTATCAAGCATGACAAGGCAACATGCATCTTTAAGTGAGGCCCACATATTTATTTTGCAAGCATGACAGGGCAAACATGCATCAAGCATGCATCTTAGGCGGACCCCATGGAGGTGTAGAAAATCCAAACAAAACAGAATTTTAAGCTCCATTCACTTACTCAAATAAGAAAAAGTTTCAATTTCGATTGACCAATCCAAATAAAAAAAATGTAGTGAATCTAGAATGTCTAAATTATGGGCCACACCTTGGATGAGTAGCTACTTATTTATGACCACTACTCTCTCATACTAAAAGAATTACGTAACCTAATATATTGTAGAGTTTAATGAATCCAAACTGAAAAAACAAGTAAACCTATAAACAAATAATATTCAAATATCATTAAAAAAAACTAAATTCAAAAGAGGGCATATATAGTTGTTTATTTACCTCAGAGTCGCTAAATACTAAGTTTTGATATGCTTTGTTGCCAGCCCTTCATTGATGAGGAATGCTTTTCTCATTCACTATTATTTTGGCTGTCCAATTTGATGTGCGCTCTGTTATATTTTTTATTTTTTTACAATCTCTAGGCATTTTGCTAGACCTGTGGAAAGAACAATGAAGCATTTATTGATTAGAGCTGTTAATAAAAATTATAATTGTGTATGTTTGAAAATAGTAGATATATATATACAGCAACAAATAAAATATATGAAAAATTGGTATTCAAATTACCTATAACAATAATAGCTGCTAAACAGAATTGGCAAGTGTCAATATTTCTTGGTATACAGCATTTGATGTATATGTATCTTCCGATGTTTCATCTATGTCTGGTTTAATGAGAACTTTTACAGTAGAGGCTGTTTTCGCTCTGGATAGGGCAACATACAGTTGGCCATGTGAAAAAACAAGCTGTGGAAGATATAAACCAACATGTTCTAATGTTTGTCCTTGTGCTTTGTTGACAGTCATGGCAAAGCTTAGACGAATTGGAAATTGTTTTCTTTTAAACATGAATGGATATCTGTCGTTTTCAGCTGGTTAAAGTGGAATTCTTGGTATAAAAACTCGTTTTCCTCGATAGTGACCAATAATTATTTCTGCATCAATTAGATTTTTTATAAATGTTCGACAGACTAATCTTGTCCCATTACATAATCCTGATGGTGGATCTATGTTTCGCAGCAACATTATTGGACAATTGATCTGTAATATTAATTCATGAGGAGGAAGTCCACTTGGTGTTAGGCTGTTTAAGAACTCTTCTTGCAGAAGCTGCTCTGTATCATCTATTGCCGAATCAAAGCTGTAATACTTGAAAGGAGAACTAGGAAAATGGTTTATAAGAAAATCGTTGATTTCATCAAAAAAATCATTTTTTGGAGTTAGTATCGCATGACTTGCTATAAAATCTGAATTGTTGGCATTTTTTTCTAGCTCTGGAAATGTAGCCTCTATCAAATCAGCCCTTGATGTTATGTGATCTTTGTAAGGAATGACCATGCCATTTGGGATTTTTATTTTGTCATTGTTTATGGAATTTTCTATCCCATTTCCAACCCGTAATAGGAATTTACTAAATGATGGGTCAAATTTTGCCCTCATATGTTCGATCAGTTTGATTTTCTGTAATGTGGGCCACAATTTTGATGTAACCAGACTTGCTTCGATTGCTTCATGTCTATTTGTTCTTGGGACAACAGGAAGGACTTGGCGAAAATCTCCTCCAAATACAACTACTTTTCTTCCGAACGGCAACTGTGAATCTGTTACATCTTGCAACATTTGATGGAATGCTTCAATTGCTTCTTTCTTTGCCATTGATACCTCATCCCATATAATGAGTCTAGTCATTTGAATTAAGTGAGCAACATTTCCTTGTTTGTTTATATGGCAACTCTTTATCTTTTCAATATTAAGTGATATTTTGAAACGGGAGTGTGCTGTTCTACCACCTGGTAATATTGATGCAGCGACTCCAGAAGTTGCAGTTACAAGAGCAAAAAGGCCTTTTGATCTCAATGTGGCTAACTGGGCAAGATGCAAGTATGTTTTTCCAGTACCACCAGGACCATCAATGAAAAAAGCTCCGGGACTCTAACTTAAAACTCTTTGCAATATAATATTGTATGCATGTTTTTGTTTTTCATTCAATGTATGTACCGCAAGTAAATCATGTTCAGACATTGAAACACTCAGTTCTTCTTCAATTTCCTTTGAGTGCGATATTTGATCATCAATTTCAATATCTGCATTAGTAAAAACATAGTCCATAATGCTTTTTTTCATTGACTGTAAAACATAGTTTATATTTGCCAGTACTTTCGCATGCCTTATGTTTGATGAAAACTCAGGGAAGTGATAATCTTCGCACATAGCATCTTCAAATTTCTCCCACAACATTTTAGGATTGCTTGGATTACAGTACACCAAAATTGCAGCAAACAATCGACGCAAAGTTTGTGGCATTTGATATTGCGATGCTTCTTCTAAGCATTCTTCAAAACTATTATATGATTCCACCAACCCTCGTAATAGTGTAGCTTCATGAAATGATGATGCTTGAATTCCGTTAAAGAATTTCAAATCTTGAAATGACACAGGTGCTCTAATATGATTTAACAATAGCCGCAGATAATATCTTTCACCTTCAATTGGATTTGCCGTGATGATTCTTCCAATTGTACAATCTTTTTTCCTCTCACTCCAGTATCTTTGGTCATCGTGCCATACAAAATGTTTAGGGAATTCTTTATAAAGCCATTTTCGTGCTTCCATGTTAACTCTATTCATTTCGAAAAATTGAGTCAACATTGTCCTAGATGCACGATCATTGGAAATCACATAAAGAAGATTATCTTGTTTCTTGAATGATATAACTTGTTTATCTTCTAAATGCAACTGCAAGCCTTTGACAGGTGGATGAATTTCATTCAATGAGAACTTATAGATTCGCCATATGGCTTCTGGAGGTGAAATCCATCTTGCTATTTGAAATTGCTGTATTTCGTCAACATTAGAACTATTTTCATCACCAGTGATATGGAATGCAATACGGTCATGACCCTTATAGATGTACTTGTACAAATATTTGACTGCTTTAATTGTAGAGAAAATTTCTACATTCATGTGACAATCAAACTTTGCAAGTAAGTAAGGATTGTACGGTATGACCCATCGATTGTCTAAATATGCACCTCGTACTTTGGCTTGTTTATTGGTGTTGCGTTGTCTATATATTGGATAAGAATTCTTTGCTTTAGTTGTTGAACAAGAAAAATCTTTAGGATAATGGTTTTTGCAATAACCATTTTTTCTCATGCAAATAATTTTTTTAGGATAATGTTTCACAACTGCTGCATACAAATGTGAATTTTTAGCTTTGTCAGGTAGTTCTGTGCAAACAAATATGTCAAATGATTCTGGCATAACAATTTTATAGCCTGTCTTCAAGATAAGTAAGAAATAAGCATGTGGAAGTCCTCTTTTTTGAAATTCAATGACATACACATAAGCAGCAATTGGTCCAAATATTTATTTTTTTTAACAAATCATCTTTTAGTTCTTCCAGTTTTGCTCTAAATACACATGCAATCAAATCAGGCCTATTTTGCGCTTCTTCAGATGATCAAGTTCGTTCTTAATTTCAAACCAAGAAGGATTACATGTCATTGTTAAAAATATATTAGGCTTTCCAAAACGCTCAACCAATGCCATTGCATCTATATAACGTCGCCTCATATCTCCTGGACCACTTATAAATGATGCTAGTAAGATAATTCTACGTCCAACTTTGGAACCATGAGTTTCTCCAACTGTAACACTATCAACAAGCCCCTGATATAAATCAGCTCGTATTTCATCATGTCGATAACAAAGGTAATCCAACCGAGCTCTCTAGCTTGATGTACATGTCAACAACATATTGTTGTAACAAACGACCCGAGTGCAACAGTAGTGAAGGACAATTTTCTCATATTTGTAATTTGTAGCAATAATATTCGCGACAAGATACAACCTTTCTCTTGTTAACTTTCTTTTAGTTCACTGGAAAACATTAAATTTTTTTATTATAATATGTTCAATATTAGCAGTATAATTTAAATAAGTAATGTATCATCAGTACATTGGCTTTCTTTTTGAAGGAGATCCTCTAGTGATGATATTTGGGAAGGATTAAGAGATGATTGTCCTTGACAATAAGATCTCGAAATTGTTTTAGTTAATCTCTCTATTCCTTTATGCCATCCAGTATCACCATATGGAAATAATAATGGATATTGCAATGAATCATAACATCCAAAATAATATTACACTTTGTGACTGTGGCCTGACTGACTATGGACAATTATATCGCGTTCACCATGAGTACCAGAGTCATCATTCTCTATCCATATTGCTGCTACTTGTGATTCTGACGGAGTATTATATACTCTTTGGTCTAACCCGACATCGCACTTGATTATGATGTGAAGGCTTTCCAAAGTAGGTACATGTTGAAGGCTCTGGAAAAATGAGCAGTATGGATTAACTAATAAGATATTGAGTAGCTTTTGAATGATGCTTGAATTAATTTTTGATGATGCTTGTATGTGGTTCTCCAGTTCATGTTCCGTATCATAAAAATAGTTCATGTTCCGTATCATAAAAATAGAGTTGCAAGCAAGAAGGACGTCCATCTGTGGGTACCAAGTCATTGATATAGTGGTATACCTGACCTTGTACCTTGAATGTATATATACCTTTTTGTCTTTTGCGAATATCTCTATCATATTTAACACCAAATGATGTAAATGCAAGAGTGTTATTATATGTACGAATATATTTTCTAAATTCCAAAGCATCACTTGAGTTTGACTTAAATAGAGAATGTAGTTCTTCGGGGGCATGATTTGAAACCAGTGATACTTGATCGGAGGAGCAGCAAAAGCCTGCAGGTTCACGATGAAGTCTTTTTGCATTGCAATATTCACATGTTGAAGAAGATGGCAAAATAGATGGTTCTTGAGATATATTTTGAAGAACTTCATTGATGGATGTGGAGCTAGAAGGGATTTTATCTATGATAAATATAAAAGCAAGAAAGAAGTATAGTTTAGTTACTTTGAAGATTTAAAAAAAAAATCAGATGATTATATATGCACTTATCCTTTTAAGAATTTTTTAGCTTAATGTTTTACTATTTTTTGTTATTATATATTCTATAATAGAATGAATATTATTATAAAATTGTAATTAGCATTGATGATTTTTTGTAAGGCATAGTTTTATTATGAATAATAAACTTTGATACTTTTTCCAAGAGAAAATGAAGTATATATAATGTTTTATTACCTCTAAGAGCTGTATTCTTTTTTTTTGGATGAAGCAGAGTGACGACGCGCTTTTGATGTTGATCCTATTAAAAAAAAAACTTACTATATGCTCGTACTTTAAGTGCTAAGTGATTACATGTTGTAATTCTTACCAACTTCATAAGTGCTATAGTACTCAATTTGTTGTTTCCCTTTGTTTGATGTTGTTAATGAAAGATAGTCAACTTGATTCACTATGATAGTCAGTATGGTGAAAACCAAAGAATTGTTAGTCAATTATAAAATTTTCAATAATTGATACATAACTTTAGGAAAGAATAATATATATATATATTTTGTTATTACTATACCTGGTTTAGAAATAGAGTTCCTTGATGAAGAGAATTGTGAATCAAGTGTCATTCTTAATTTTTTTTTCTTTTGTATACATCTCTCCTTTTTTTCTGTAGTTCTGCCTTCTTGTCATCGCTCAAATTTTTATAATATTTTTTGAAATATTCTCTTCTATCTCTCTCTTTGTGCATATTTTACATTTGAGGAAAAAGGGGGGAAAGATCAATAATAACAAAATTGTACAGTTTTACATTTTCTAACAAGGTGTAGACGATTCCTTTTCACCGTCTTTCTAAACTAAGAACATGTTCATTTTCTATGTCATTCTAACATCTCAAATTAACATTTGTATAGCAAAAAGTAATGCAACACCCAATCCAACATCAAACTTCAGATTCCTTGATACTCAATAAAATAATGGCCTAAAATTTTCTTCAAAATGATATTCTATAAAACACGTGGTGATAATATTAAATTCCTTGAATATTTGGTAATCCGGTACATCCACATAGGCAAAGCATAATACTACCATGAAATAAGAAAAATATATAATATAGCCAAGGTCTTATTATTTCAACTTGGAGTTCAAAATTCTTATTATCCCAAATAATTCTGAAAATGGCCTACCTGCAATGAGTTTCTTCACAAGGTAAAGTGCTGTAGGGATATGATAAACAGTGGCTTCTTCCAAACACGTACTCAATCTGAAAATTCGCAGGATGGTAATTAAAAACATGACATCAGTTGATGAAACAGTTGATAATTTAAAAAAAAAATCAGTTTAACATATATAAATCAGAAAAAATTATATATTTGAATTAATAATGGACCTAATATTGGTTTTATCAAATAAATTTAAGTACCTAATCTCAAAGTTCAATGGTTTTACAGAAATTTTTTTTGTCACCCACCTAAGCTCATAATTAGTTCTCCTCAAATAGGTGAACAAATCTAACAAAACCCAATCCAGAAACAAAGAACACATATTCAGAAAATTTGTAGAGCTTTCTGCAAAGCTAAAGATCAGTTGCTATTTGATATTTGTTTCACAAGTATCTAAGGGGGTTGTCTAAGGGGGTTGTCAGGGTAAGAACGTTCTTTATGTGCTGCACAAGAGGATTGATCTCTTTCCCAGTTGGGTCTTTTGCAACCTATGCAATAACATCAAGTTCTTTGTTTAGACCCCTAAAAACTCAATGAGAGAGTAAACCTGATTAATTGATCATGCATAAAGCGTATGGTTAAACTAATATATGGAATCAAAGACTGGATTCAATCATCAATAAAAGGTACACCTATATAAATAAGTATATATCTAAATAAATTAATAACTTTTTTCATACATGTGGATAAGGAAGAAGAGAAGAAGATATAAGGAGATAAGGATGAGGTGACAAAAGATAAGGATGATGTCATCTTGTCTTACATCTTAGTGGACCCCATTATAGAGGTCGGTGTAGTGAAAAAACGTGTCAATTTAGTCTCTTTTATAAAAGGGAAAAGGGGATATGATGATATGATATGATATGATATGATATAAGAGCAACAATGCCTCTAGTCTTCAAGCATTAGGGATTTTCGTGAAATACATGAATGGAACCATGGCTTCTAGGTGATTCAACAGTGTGGCTGGATCTCGAGGCGGAGATCTCAGCGTGGCCGGACCTAGAGACTTTTTGTACTTCATTCTTGATTGGCGAGCTCTACAAGAATAAAGCATGCTGAAAATAGAGATGGTCGTCCATGGCTTTGGGAGCTTTGTTTTTCGTCTGCGAATGGAGTTAGCGCAAGGAAAAAGAGAGATTCAGAGAATAGGGACGAGATTTTGACCTGTCCGACCAACAGGGAAAGTGAGAGATGATGTAGGGGGCGATTTGGGGTTTCTCGTTCAAACGAAGGCCCTCCTCTTTTTCATTTTCCCTAAGGTGGGTGGCTGTAGAGAACCCATTTTATGTATATATTTTTTTTCATCCTTGAGGATCAGCTACTATGCATAGCTAGGCAATGACGATGATGGCCTTTTTACAGTTCTTCCTGTCTCTGCAGAAAGCACTGCAGGGGTAATAATCCTTCCTAATCTTCTACTATTGATACGTTTTATCACCTCAATTTTCTTTCACTGTAGCTAGCACAATGCAAAACAACACCAAAAAGGAAAATAAAAAAACAATATTCAGAGAGGATTTTGACTTGCAAGAGTTGAAATCCAGACCAAACAAAGATGGGTGCAATGAAACAAGCATGCCAAGTTTCCTTCTTCTTGTTATCATACATGAGGATAAGGAAGAAGAGAAGAAGATATAAGGAGATAAGGTGAGGAGACAAAAGATAAGGATGACGTCATCTTGTCTTGCATCTTAGTGGACCCCATTATAGAGGTGGGTGCAGTGAAAAAACATGTCAATTTAGTCTCTTTCATAAAAGGGGTATGAAGTATGTTCTAAAGAGAGTAGTGTTGTTTTTGGAAGCTTTTAGCATGGGTGCGAGAATATTGCAAGTCCGCCCCAAAAGATTAGAGGGAGTTGTTTTGTCGGCGTCTTTGGACTTTGGATATTAGTTGCAAAAATCTGCTCAGCAGATAAAAGCAAGGGCCTTTTTGTAGGGGCTTCTCTTTTGTGCTTCTCTTGTGTACTCTCGACCAGTTTGGCGACTCTACTAATAAAGTCAAGTGAAGTAAAGTTGATTTTGAAGAAAGAATAAAATATAAGTAGGTTATGATGGTATTTTTTTTAGTTGTTTGTTATAGAATCTTTTTGAGTTTTTATATGGGAAAGTGGGTTTTTTTTTTTTTTACATTTTAATTGATAATGGTGGTTGCTTTTGAACATTTTTTTAAAAAATGATGGAAGGAGTTTTGAATTAAAGTGCTTTTGATGTGACATTCTGTCTGAAAAATGGAGGCTTTATAACTTGACTTTTACTATGCTAGTAAAAGTGTCAAATTAGCCAGTAGAGCGAGTACCCACAATGCCCGATACATGGGTCCGCCTCTGCTTATAACTCAAAGGTGTCCTTGCCCCTCGATGTTGACAAAAATATCTATAATTTTCACAAATGACCTTTTTTTATTTTCATTTTCATCACATACCTACACCATCGCACTACCTAGGTCCCCATAAAACAAATAAAGGATTTGATCCTTTGTTGTATATGCTAATAAGAGATGCTCTCGCCACTTGAGCTATATTATGGGTATATTCGGCTCTCAACTGTGGCTTGATTGGCCAGAGACATGAGTGTGTTAGTAGCATTTATAAGTTTGAACCCAATGTAGCAACAACAAAAGAAAAAAAAAAAAAAAAATTATGGGTATGCTCTTTTGCAATAATTTGGACGCATGACCTCTTGTTTTCTTAATTATTTTCAGGCATGCTCTAGACAATTAGAGCAAATTAACTTTGTACATTAGAATTTACTAAAAGAAATGTCCAAAGTAGTTATAGATGGGAGTGCAACCATGGACACATAGGAGATGGATGATACAATCATGTCATGGCTGCCACATGAAAATATGTAAATAGCATTTGCATGAGTTCTTATATAAGACCCTACCAATATAACTTAGGTTTATTTCCATATGAGTGTGTGTGTATATATATATTTACAATAACTAAAGATTCCAATAATTGAGAATATTAATAGAAAAAACAAGCCATGACTTAATTGGTTGAGTTTGCTTTAGACTTATCTACTCTATTTTTAATTATTCATATTTTTTTATTATAGTTATATTTTTATATTTATTATTTTTGCTCCCTTTTGTGTAGTTAATCCTATGTTTTACAAGCATCAATCTAGAAAATCTTCTACCGATGCTAAACAAATTTGCCATTAAGCATATTTTATCAACGATCAACATCTATTTTGAGTTCTATTACAAGCATTTTTTTCTTCTTATTTTGACATCTTCCACTGCCAAAAGTTGCAATATATATCTTTGTAATTCTTGATAGATGTTCTTAAATATTATTATTATTATTATTACTATTACTACTACTACTATTTTTGCTATCGTCTATAGCCCCAGTGTGGTAGTGCAGTTTCGAACATATAAATTTCGGGTGCAAACCGTGGTCGTAAGCCAACTAAACTACCCCTTGGGGTAGATGTTCAAAAGCTTTTTCATTCAATTCCAACAACTTTAAAAAAAAAGAGTATAATTTCTTATATTCACAGAAACTCCTACATTCTTTCATTACTTCTCATTTCCTAATTCTCAAGCATTTACACCAACAAAACTTTAATTACACTAAACTTATAAAACTAATCATATTATCAAAATTTATATAACTAAGCTCGGTCCAGTTTTATCATCAAGCCAATCAGAGCCCAATTTAGACCCGGCCCATTTTCATTCACAGGTCACATAAAACAGGCCCAACCCAAGTTCCTTCCCCCTCTATATTCGCGTACTACAACGCGCTTTCGGCGCACGATAGCCCCCGCAGAAAGAGCTTAGGGCGGCTTCATCCGTCTATAAATATAACCTCACCCCCTCACTTTTCCCCCAATCGAACCCTCTCTTCCTTCGGACCAAGGAAGAGAACTCTCTTTCTCTATCCGGAGAGATCTCTCTTTCTCTCTCTTTCTCTCTGCAAAATCGAATCAGCACAAAACGAACCAAAACAAGTAAAAAAAAAACCACACAACTCTCACTAATCTCTCTCTTCTTCTGCTCAAAATCAAAGACCTTTTTGCAAACCCTAACCCTAGTTTCAAGCTACTTTCTTACTTGAGATCTTCGGATCGGTCGCCATGGACATGCGATTCCCCTACTCTCCGGCGGAAGTCGCCAAGGTCCGCGTCGTCCAGTTCGGCATCCTCAGCCCCGACGAGATCGTAAATCTCCGCCGCCGCCTCCTGATTCACTTGCTCTGTTTTCTATGTTTGTTTTGCTCTACTTGTTTTTGATTGATTGCAGTTCTGCTGATTGGTTTGTGTTTATTTGCAGCGGCAAATGTCGGTCGTCCAGATCGAGCACAGCGAGACGACGGAGCGGGGAAAGCCGAAGCCCGGGGGGCTCAGCGATCCCCGGCTAGGGACCATTGACCGGAAGCTGAAGTGCGAGACCTGCATGGCGAACATGGCGGAGTGCCCTGGGCACTTTGGGCACCTTGAGCTTGCCAAGCCTATGTTTCATATTGGGTTTATGAAGACTGTGCTCACGATCATGCGCTGCGTGTGCTTCAATTGCTCCAAGATTCTAGTTGACGAGGTAACTGATTGTTGGTTTGGTGAAGTGCGCCTGTCCCGTGCTTTTGTTAGTGTAAAGATTTCATTTTTAGTAGCTGTTTGGGGTTGTTTAGTTGCAGGCAGTTGTTGTTGTGAGTTTTGAGAATGAATGGTCATGGGTATGTTGTCGATGCACCTGAAGATGTATGGTTATGCATTGTGCTGTGGGTTCTGTGGTTGCAGATAGAATTAGATGCATACTGGGATAACCCATAGTGGGAAGAATGACCAAAAAAAAATGCCCTCCATTACGGAAGTGGCTAATTTTGGGTCAATGTAGTAAGAATCTAAAAACAAAAAGGCCCAAGTGAGAATCTTTTCCCCTAGTTGTCAGATGATGATTTCTCAGTTGATACCCCAATTGTAAGCCTAACTTTATTTTCAGTTAGACGACCATTCCTTCAATGTTTAATGATTGGAATGTTTGATTGATACCCCAATTGTAAGCCTAACTTTATTTTTGGTTAGACGACCATTCCTTCAATGTTTAATGTTTGAATGTTTGATTGAACAAAGCTCTAAGCTAGCCGGGCGATTTTCTATTAGGCTCATACCCTTTAAATGACAGAATATTTTGGTGATAAACTAGTTTTTGTAGCTGAATATCCAAGGATCTGAGTGTATTGTAGTCTACCTATGGATATATCTCCTTAAAAGGGTGTTGGTCCATAAAGTAAGGATGGGATGGCAAGAGATGAAAAGCTATATGGTGCTTGTTAAGTTCAACATGTTTTGTTGTCTATTGGTCACTAGGTGTTTTTTTTCCCTAAATTAGCTTGGCTCTAATGAAAAAACATCTTATTTCATGTGGACGTGATATTTTATTTGGATGCTGAAATAAGAAAAATTATGCAGTGTTCATTTTGATGTCTGGTGTTTACTTTTCGCTTGGTGTTTGTGTACGTGAACTTCTAAGTGTGTTGATTGATGAGTGGGCTTAATGTATTATTCTTGATGGGAATGGTGGCTCTTATAATTTTTAGGAACGGCTTAGTGTTTCTCATTTTTTGTTTTATCTCTATAATCATTTAGATATGCTTGGTTTTTGAGCTGGTTTTTACCGCATGGCTTCTTGTCAGTTGCAAAACTCTGTTGACTGGATCCTTTATCGCAGGACGACCTTAAATTCAAGCAATCTCAGAAAATCAGAAACCCCAAACATCGACTAAAGAGAGTTTTTGATGCATGTAAAAACAAGCAAAAATGTGAAGGGGGTGATGAGATGGATGTCCAGGGCCAAGATTCAGAAGAATCTGTAAAGAAGAGCAGAGGGGGTTGTGGTGCTCAACAACCAAAGTTAACCATTGAAGGTATGAAAATGATTGCAGAATACAAGGCTTCAAGGAAGAAAAATGATGAAGAGCCGCTTCCTGAACCTGTTGAAAGAAAACAACAGCTTTCTGCAGAAAGGGTATCTTTACTGAAATTGCTTTCTGTTCAATTTCTCAACTCCCTCACAACACTCTTCTCCTTTATGTCACCTTTTCTGCTTTTGAGATTCTGGCACCAATATCTTACTCTGATTTATCTTGCATTCAGGTTCTTAGTGTTCTCAAGCGGATAAGTGATGAGGACTGCATGCTTTTAGGTTTGAACCCTAAATATGCCCGTCCAGATTGGATGATTTTACAAGTCCTTCCCATTCCTCCTCCTCCAGTGAGACCATCTGTGATGATGGATACCTCTTCTCGTAGTGAGGCAAGTGCTCTCCTGCTGTTATGGTGCAATTTTCTTTCGATTTTTATGACAGTTTTGTCCTTTGCAGGAAACTTTCTTATGTTTATATTATCTTTAAAATTTTGCAAGTATCTGTAGTTTTTTTTTTTTTTTTTATAAATTTCATTTAGATTACATTATATATTACTTTTATTTCATGAGGATATGGTTCCCTTTTTCATTTGACATTGATTTTTGATATACACTACCTTAATCAAAGTCCCATTTTGTTTTCTGTAACAGGATGATTTGACCCATCAGTTGGCCATGATTATTAGACACAATGAAAATCTCAGAAAGCAGGAGAGAAATGGAGCTCCTGCACATATCATCTCAGAATTTGCTCAGTTGTTGCAGTTTCACATTGCTACATATTTCGATAATGAGCTGCCTGGTCAACCAAGGGTATGTGCTGCATTCTTCCTCCTTTTTTTTTTTTTTCCCTTTTTTAATTATCATTGTCCAACTGATTTGCGATTCATTCTCTGGGCTGCAGCATATGCTCATTTTTATTGAATATGAATTTGATCAATTGAATGCTACTTTGTTCTTCAGGCCACTCAGCGATCTGGACGACCTATCAAATCTATATGCAGTAGGCTTAAGGCTAAAGAAGGTCGGATTAGAGGGAACTTGATGGGGAAACGTGTGGATTTTTCTGCACGGACTGTCATCACACCAGATCCAACAATTAACATTGATGAACTGGGAGTACCCTGGAGTATTGCGCTAAATTTAACATATCCAGAGACTGTGACACCATACAATATTGAGAGGTATTGGACTAAGTTTTACGATTCTACATATTTTCTTTTGGTCCATCATTTTCTGTACAATTGCACACTACATTTAAAATAATTTCTTAATTATGGTTTTGGTACTTGCTAGGTTGAAGGAGCTTGTGGAGTATGGGCCTCATCCTCCTCCAGGTAAAACTGGTGCCAAGTATATCATAAGAGAAGATGGACAGAGGCTTGATCTTAGGTACTTGAAAAAGAGTAGTGATCATCATCTGGAGCTTGGATATAAGGTATGTAAATGTTAGCTTTATAAGTTCTGATACTTGATTCAGTCTCTTAACTTGGTCCCATCTGATTGTATTCTATCTATTTTGCAGGTTGAGAGGCACTTGAATGATGGGGATTTTGTTCTTTTTAATCGGCAACCTAGTCTTCATAAGATGTCTATCATGGGGCATAGAATCAAAATTATGCCATACTCAACTTTTCGTTTGAATTTGTCTGTAACATCTCCATACAATGCTGATTTTGATGGGGATGAAATGAACATGCATGTTCCTCAATCATTTGAAACTAGAGCAGAAGTCTTGGAACTGATGATGGTACCAAAATGCATTGTGTCTCCTCAATCAAATCGTCCTGTTATGGGTATTGTCCAGGATACACTATTAGGGTGCCGGAAGATCACTAAAAGAGATACATTCATAGAGAAGGTATGATGCCATGCATGTTTCCTATTTGTGATACTTGTTAAATGCAATGTTACCTTAATCTGTGTTGAAATTTGCTCCGTTTTTTGGGCAGGATGTCTTCATGAATATCTTGATGTGGTGGGAGGATTTTGATGGAAAAATACCTGCTCCAGCCATTCTGAAGCCAAGGCCTCTTTGGACGGGAAAACAAGTATTCAATCTCATTATCCCGAAGCAGATAAATCTCATTAGAACCTCTGCATGGCACTCAGAATCAGAAACAGGTTTTATTACTCCTGGAGATACACAAGTTAGAATAGAAAAGGGGGAACTTCTTTCAGGCACTCTTTGCAAGAAGACCCTTGGAACATCTACTGGCAGTCTTATTCATGTTATCTGGTAGGCAATCTTAATCTTGAATTATGCCTAATTTACAATCTCTTGGTCTTCTTTCAGTGGAACCTTTTTTGAACTGTGTTTTGGGGTTTTTTGGAAATGCAGGGAAGAGGTTGGTCCAGATGCTGCTCGCAAATTTTTGGGACATACGCAGTGGCTTGTGAACTATTGGCTTTTGCAGAATGGTTTTAGTATTGGAATTGGTGACACGATTGCAGATGCATCAACTATGGAGAAAATTAATGAAACGATACTGAAAGCAAAAAGCGAAGTGAAAGACCTTATTAAGGCTGCCCAAGAGAAATCATTGGAGGCAGAACCTGGGCGAACTATGATGGAATCATTTGAAAACAGAGTGAACCAGGTGCTCAGAGTCCCAATTTGTATTCTTCTTTCAACATGCCCTTGATCCTTTATATTTTCACTGATTTTCCAGCACATACTGTCTTACAGGTTTTGAATAAGGCCCGTGATGATGCTGGCAGTAGTGCGCAGAAGAGTCTATCAGAGAGTAACAATCTAAAGGCAATGGTGACAGCGGGATCAAAAGGAAGTTTTATTAACATCTCACAGATGACTGCTTGTGTGGGACAGCAGAACGTTGAGGGGAAACGAATCCCTTATGGTTTTAATGGTCGGACATTACCCCATTTCACTAAAGATGACTATGGGCCTGAAAGTCGTGGCTTTGTGGAGAACTCATATCTACGTGGACTGACCCCGCAGGAATTCTTCTTTCATGCTATGGGTGGTAGGGAAGGTCTTATTGATACTGCAGTGAAAACCTCTGAGACTGGGTACATCCAAAGGCGTCTTGTGAAAGCTATGGAGGACATTATGGTCAAATATGATGGTACTGTGAGGAACTCTCTTGGGGACGTCATCCAGTTTCTTTATGGAGAAGATGGCATGGATTCTGTTTGGATTGAATCGCAGAAGTTAGATTCCTTGAAAATGAAGAAAAGAGAGTTCCTGAATGTTTATAGGTATGAGATCGACAATGAGAACTGGAATCCAGGTTACATGTTACCTGAGCATGTTGAGGATTTGAAAACCATTAGGGAGTTCCGGAATGTTTTTGATGCTGAAGTTCAGAAACTGGAAGCAGATCGATACCAGCTTGGTACAGAGATCGCTACTACGGGGGATAATTCTTGGCCTATGCCTGTTAACCTTAAGAGACTTATCTGGAATGCCCAGAAGACATTTAAGGTTGATTTGAGAAGGCCATCTGATATGCATCCAATGGAGATTGTTGAAGCTGTTGATAAGCTTCAAGAAAGACTGAAAGTTGTTCCTGGTGATGATTTTTTGAGTGTGGAGGCTCAAAAGAATGCCACTCTTTTCTTCAACATTCTGCTTCGTAGTACATTTGCCAGTAAGCGTGTTTTGAAAGAATACAGGCTTACTCGTGAAGCATTTGAATGGGTCATAGGTGAGATAGAATCTCGTTTTTTACAGTCATTGGTAGCACCGGGTGAAATGATTGGCTGTGTGGCTGCCCAGTCCATAGGTGAACCAGCTACTCAGATGACTCTGAATACCTTCCACTATGCTGGAGTGAGTGCCAAGAATGTTACTCTAGGTGTTCCAAGGTTGAGGGAAATCATAAATGTTGCCAAGAAAATCAAAACCCCTTCCCTTTCTGTGTATTTAAAGCCCGAAGTCAGCAAGACAAAAGAAAAGGCGAAGAATGTTCAGTGTGCTTTGGAATACACTACTCTACGTAGTGTAACACAGGCAACTGAAGTTTGGTATGATCCAGATCCTATGAGTACCATCATTGCAGAAGACGTTGATTTTGTCAAGTCCTATTATGAAATGCCAGATGAAGAAGTTTCTCCAGAAAAAATCTCTCCTTGGCTGCTTCGTATAGAGTTGAATCGGGAAATGATGGTGGATAAGAAGTTGAGCATGGCAGACATTGCGGAAAAGATTAACCATGAGTTTGATGATGATTTAACATGTATTTTTAATGATGATAATGCTGAGAAACTAATTCTCCGGATTCGTATCATGAATGATGAGGGTCCTAAGGGGGAAATGCAAGATGAATCTTCTGAAGATGATGTCTTCCTGAAGAAGATCGAGAGCAACATGTTGACTGAAATGGCCCTACGAGGCATTCCGGATATCAATAAGGTATTCATCAAGTCAGGGAAAGTAAACAAATTCGATGAAACTGAAGGCTTTAAGCCTGAAGTAGAGTGGATGTTGGACACA
The DNA here is from genome assembly GCA_028538565.1 of Umbellularia californica. Classification (NCBI taxonomy): domain Eukaryota; kingdom Viridiplantae; phylum Streptophyta; class Magnoliopsida; order Laurales; family Lauraceae; genus Umbellularia; species Umbellularia californica. The sequence continues at coordinate 60,197,240 of JAPQWN010000007.1, forward strand.
GAAGGTGTCAACCTGTTGGCTGTTATGTGTCATGAAGATGTCGATGCAACTAGGACAACAAGCAACCACTTAATTGAAGTGATTGAAGTTCTTGGAATTGAGGCTGTACGCAAATCTTTGCTGGATGAGCTGCGAGTGGTTATATCTTTTGATGGATCTTATGTTAACTACAGGCACTTGGCTATTCTATGTGATACAATGACTTACCGGGGTCACTTAATGGCCATCACCCGTCATGGCATAAATCGTAATGATACTGGGCCAATGATGAGATGCTCATTTGAAGAGACTGTAGACATTCTTCTGGATGCTGCTTTATATGCTGAAGCAGACTATCTCAGAGGAGTTACTGAAAATATCATGCTTGGTCAGCTTGCACCAATTGGCACAGGAGACTGTGCCTTATATTTGAATGACAAGATGCTACAACAAGCAATTGAACTTCAGCTTCCTAGTTATATGGAAGGTCTTGATTTTGGCATGACGCCGTCCCATTCACCCATCTCAGGAACTCCTTATCGTGATGGCATGATGTCACCAACTTACCTGTTAAGCCCAAATGTCCGCTCTTCACCCATAACAGATGCTCAGTTTTCTCCTTATGTTGGGGGAATGGCCTTCTCTCCCACTTCTTCCCCAGGATATAGTCCATCATCCCCTGGCTATAGTCCATCATCTCCAGGATACAGCCCTACTTCTCCTGGTTATAGTCCCACCTCTCCAGGATACAGTCCCACATCACCTGGTTACAGTCCTAGCTCTCCTACCTACAGTCCTAGCTCTCCTGGCTACAGTCCAACTAGTCCTGCATATTCTCCTACAAGTCCATCTTACTCGCCAACATCTCCAAGCTATAGTCCAACATCTCCAAGCTACAGTCCTACTTCCCCAAGCTATAGCCCGACCTCACCCAGCTACAGTCCTACTTCACCAAGCTACAGTCCTACTTCTCCTGTTTACAGCCCCACTTCCCCTGTCTATAGCCCTACTTCTCCTGCATACAGTCCCACCTCCCCTTCATACAGCCCCACCTCTCCTTCGTACAGCCCCACCTCACCTTCCTACAGTCCAACGTCACCCTCGTACAGCCCTACATCTCCTTCATATAGCCCCACCTCACCTGCCTATAGCCCAACTTCTCCTGGTTACAGCCCAACTTCACCAAGCTACAGTCCAACATCTCCCAGCTATAGCCCTACATCTCCAAGTTACAACCCACCTTCTGCGAAATACAGTCCTTCACTGGCATACTCTCCAAGCAGCCCCAGACTCTCACCAGCCAGTCCTTACAGTCAAACTTCTCCGAATTACAGGTAAATACTAAATCCCATTTGCTTCATCATAGTGGGGAAAAAAAATTTAATGATTTGGCTATGGCTTTCCATTTAGTATCATGAGTTGAGCTCCTTCGAATAGGATCAACTCAGCTGCAATTGTATGTCTTACTGTTGCTGAGACAGGGCTGATAACCTTATTTATTTATTTCTTTTGTATATTTCATACCTTCTTATTATGGTTGCTGAGTGAATTTCTACACATGATCAATTCACAGACCAGTTTGGACATTGCCAGTGATTGCTATTTTGTTTATGTTGTCTAATATTCATGTTGGCCTTTTTGCAGTCCAACTTCACCATCATATTCACCAACTTCTCCATCATACTCTCCACCAAGTCCTACTTACAGTCCCAGCAGGTATTGTTCTTTCTTACTAGCTTAGCTTATGTTACATTGTTAGTGACCTCATATCTTCTGTTATCCGATATGATGGTGCTTTTGGGTGCAAGCATGTGGTCACTTCATCCTTGAAATCCAATCAGTCACATGCGGTACGTGCTCACTATGTGAACATCAAGGTCTGTGAGTAAATTAGTTTAGTTCCCTAGGCCTAGACGGACATTAGCTAGTTGTCCTTTAATCCAATTAAAGGAATCAATTAAGTTACTTATTGGTAACGATTCAGAGGTTTCTTTAAATATTGAAAGGAGACTTAAATGAGAATGGATTACTGATGTTGGGTGAAATTGGTACATTTTTAGTTATAAGAAAAAACAGAGGCATTAAAAAGGAAATAATAAAAAAAAAAAACTAGGGCCTGAATGAGAAATTGAAATACTAGTTGAAAGTAAGAACATTGTGCCAATAATGCCAATATTTTGTGTTCATCACCTGGAAGGGGTAGTCCAATGTAGCATTTGTTGTTATAACTAGTAGGTATATGCTGAAAAGTACAACATGACAGACAAGGGCACATGGTGTTAATTTTGTAAATAATGGCTGATTAGAAACTCGACTAAACTTTAGTTGTTTTTGACTCAGTCCCACTAAACTTAAGCTTGTGTTTGCTAGTGTAGGGCCTGACTTTATTTTTTCAGTTGTTCCCATCAGGGTTAAACATCAGATAACTATTAGTTCAGTGTAGATTTTAATTCAGATGTGTAAAATTTAGCACATTTTTAACCTGACAGCTGTTTTTTATATCATTATCCTTTGTGGTTTCCTGTTAACTGATTGCGAGCTTCTTTACCTATTGACTTGATTCAAAACTAATGAAATTTCTAAGCATATTTATGGTAATATAATCAATAAAAAGATAATCTTGTAGATCTATATTCAGCACTTGCTTTTTATGGATTCCTATGATTATGCATGTTATCATTCTCTTTTCCTTAGATGAAAAGAAACACAGAGAAGCTTGCCCCTATTGAAATTACTTTATAACAAACTATGTTTTAAATATCATGTCCCAGTTTCTACCAAAAAATATAAACATGTCCCAGTGGGTATATGGGTGAAAATACCACTACATCTATCCACTCCCCAGTAATGATCCGCTAGTTTGCTGGTTTGATTGAGTGAAATTACATTGGATAAATGTGGTTATTGGATTTCAACGTGCTTTCTTAGGATAATTCAAACCTTTATTGAGGTTACTATAATCTATTACAGAAATGGGTTTTAATATGACATCCTGGTGGGTCTATTGGTAAAGCTTGATCTAGTGGAATTGGATTGGGGAAAATATGGTTATCGGAATTCGAAATCCCTTACCATATTGAGGAAATAAGTGGGGTCATTAATTCGAAGTGATTGGCGAAGTCAATTTTTTTATTCATTTTTTTTCTTCTCTCTGTTGAGTTTGATTTCATACAGAAAGTGTCATGGAGTGATTTTCACATGCTCTGCCAGTGGTGCTGATACTGATGTTTCACTTACATTTATACCTTTACTGTTTTTTTTTCTTTTTGCTTCCAGTGGGGGGCAGGTATCTCAGTAAAGTATTGCGTAATGTATGTGGGTGCCAAGGCTTGACATTTTATTAGGACCAGTTCTTTACCTAGAATCATTCACTATTACAATTTACAGCCATCACAGAACGGAGTAGGCTAATTAACGAAAATTTGGTTTCAACCTTTTATGAACTGTTGGTGTTCCAAGTCCCACAAATTTCACATTCAGGAAGTGCATATATAATATCAAAATCTGGAAGTAGAATGGGTGTGTCTGTTGTGACATGGAAGTTATCTAGTTTTGGAGCTTAAACAAGATATATGTTGTAGATCTGCAGATTTTTTGTAATTGGTAACAACTACTTTCATTAACATGGAAAGATAAGACACATACCAACACCCTACCAACCAAGAAAAAGGAAGGGTAAAAAAGGTATTAAAGCTTTATACCCACAACAAACAAAAAATAAACAAGAAAGAGCCATTGAACTACAAAGTAAAACCAACAGAAAGGAGAGGATCTTGCCACCCCCTGCTTAGCCAAGGAATCAGCAAAACTGTTGGCCCGACCTCCCAACATGAATCACTCAATCATAGAGGAGAGCACCTTAATCTCCTTGAAATTTAACTGAAATCTCCGAGGAAACGAGCAACAAGATACCCATGTGATGACATTCATTTAGTCAATTTCCACCACTATAGCTTGGAATGAAAAGAAGAAACATATAATCAGAGCACTTCTAAGATAGCCACCACTTCTGCTTCATTGGATTCCGTGCAACCCACGTTCTGTAGATCTGAAGATTGTTGGGCTATAAAGTAGTAAGAACAATTTGACCTTGATGCTTATGATCTTGTATGGATTTAATTCTAAGATAATTAGGTGCTTCAGTCAATAAGATACCTTCATTGCTTGCAAGATATCTTTTGATTTTACCCCATTAATAATTAAACTGATTTGAGGTACTGAGTTGATGCCGTGGCAGCCAATCTGGTTGATCTCATTGTTTAGCCTTCCGAGCAATAAGCAGGAGCAATAAACAAGATTTGTGTGTATCCGTGTGTGCTGTTACAAGAGTGATTTCATTTATGTTTGAAATGTACTCTTGCATTAAGATTCCAATGCATTCAGAAGGTTCCTAATGGCAGTGCATGGTCTTTTTGCTTGCAGCCCTTACAGTTCAGGTGGTGGCCCAGATTACAGCCCAAGTTCTCCTCAGTACAGGTGCTGAAATTTTTTTTTTTTTTTTTTTTTATATTTATTACTCAACATTTGCATTTTGCATTTGGCAGGATGGATGGATATCCACATTGAGCTGGGACAGTGTAGGAATTGTGTTGAACAGATTAGGTGATGGTGTGTTTCTGCATCTCCTTCCCTTATCAATGGGAATTTTCGACCTTGTGGGAAGTCAGGAAAACACCATCACACCTAATTCGGTTTTCCGATCCTTACACTGCTCCAATGCACGGTTTCCATCTTGCCAATAGTTATGTGTCTGTACACTCCCATTAAAGTAAAAACAAACTATAACTGCTTGCAGTCCAAGTGCTGGCTACTCGCCTACTGCTCCGGGATACTCTCCATCATCCACTGGTCAATACACTCCACAACTTAGCAACAGGGACAAGGATGAGGACAAGAATGGCTGATGTTTGAAAAGTAGCATCTTGTCTTCAGCAGATGCAGGCTCCAGGAGATGCATTTGATCAAGCATCAACTAGCAGCATTTCTCGATGTGAAAAATAACAGACTTGGATAGTTTTGTGTTTTAAGTTCGCAGCTTTATGTATGCACTCCAAGTGCTGGCTACTCCCTGTTACTAAGGTCCTTGTCATTTGCGCCTTCATTGTAATTTAACTCGTAAGCTTTTTTAATTTTCCCCTCTTCTAAGGAGCACTGGTGGGAACACTACACTGAGAGCTAAATGCCTCTTTGCTGTAATTTAACTTGTTAGTTATTGATGAACAAGCTTAAAACTTGCTTTTTAAGTCCTGGTTTTCCATTTGAATGTGTGGAAGAACGGGCTGAGATGCATGTATTTGTTGGGAAAACAGTATGGAATACTTATGTTGAAATAGTTGTATGTTCTTAAACTTAAAAGGAAACTGTTTGGATTGTGCGGAGTTGTATCTTCTGTTTGGTTGTTTGGATTGTGTTTTTGTGATGAGGGCAATAGTACAATGCAGTTGCAGCGGACATCTTCACTGCACAGTGGTGCCCATCTTTTCAGAATCCAAGCCTAGTGATCATCCTTAAGCCCACAACAATCAACATACCCGCATCTGATGGGACTCAAAAAGTGGTACGAAGACTCTTGTCAAGTAAATAGAGAGAACACAAGTTTCATTTTGGCATGTTTGTTTGCATTTAGATACATAGAAATTGAATATATCGAGTGGTTAAAATGAAGATTTAAGGGTAGATTTTAAAAAAATGAACATTAACTAGCACTTTCTTTTAGTGAAATTAAAACAAAGGGAGATGCTATTTGATGTTATTTTTAAAAATTTATCTTTTGATCTTTATTTTTAACCACTTCATGTATTCAATTTCTATGTATTTTAATATAAAAAACATGATTATAGTAAAAAGGATGAGTGGCATTGCACGTGCAATCCAGATAGAGTAAAACCAGATCTAAGAGAAAAAAAGAAGAATACTCTTGTTTTGTTGAAAGTGTGTAATCCTGTGTAGAAGCGGGAGATACTTGTAAGCCCTTATTCCTAGAGAAGATCTATAATTCTCCCATAAATCTTGTTCCAACATGTAAATCTATTGGCCCTCTTAATTTACCAGGGGTCGTTTATTTGTAGTCATTTACACATGGAAATCTAACATATGTAACTTGTGTGCTTAAACCCCAAGGGGTAATTCAGTTGGCCTAGGCCTACGGTTTGCACCCGGAGGTTGTGGGTTTGAAGTTGCACTACCACACTGGGGCTATAGGGTAGTTTACCTGGCTTCCCTCTGGGCCCGAAGGGATTAGTTCAGCCCAAAGGGTTGGGAATCCTCTTATAGCTAAAAAAAAACCTTGTGTGCTTAAAATCTGTTTGTTTGCACCCATTTTCAATTAAGTGGAGACATTGCACACCATCATTTAATTAAAATTGTTTACACCTGATTTTACCTGATTAATGGTGATCTTCCATCCCTAGTATACTAATTAAAATTGGATCGAAGAAAGTGGGTCTCCTCTATCAGGAAGAGGGAAATAGGGATGTTCATGGGCTGGGCCAGCCCGCTTTGGGCCCCGGGTATAGAACATAAGTTTTTAGTATCTAGGAATTTAAAATATTTTTGTCCCAGCTCGGATTGAGTGATAGAAAGCCGCCTTATCTGACCTGAGGAAGTATTGCTTGTAGCCCAGTGACTGATTTGCCCAAACAAGGGGCAGAAAGCTCAACCAATTGATAGCAAACCCGGTTCACCCCCTGGCCAATTGACTAGACAAGTGGGTCCAGGCCTGCCACTTTCAGCCGAGCCAGGCTCAGGCCCAGTACTTATAGCCTGAGTCGGGCTTTATGCCTTTGCTTCTCAAGTTGGGCGAGGCCTGAATACGCCCCAGCCCTGTCTGACCTGGCCCATGAACACGCCTATCTATCTCTTATTTCGGAAGAAATATGTAAGAGTAAAGTGTGTGTGTTTTATATATATATATATATATGTTGGCCTAATCCTCCTATGTGGACAAGTGTGACTCTGCCCAGAGCAGAAGGTAATGCAAAAATGTTGACAATTTCAGTGGGAGTACCCAACGAAGAAAGGTTCCAAAGAACTAAACACTATGCAAGTTGGTTCCTAATTTATTTATCATTCACAGGCATAAAAGGATAGTTCTAAGTCTCAGATGCAGTAAAAAATGGCTTAGTCTTTGGATTGGTTGAAAGCTAAGGACTTGTGAAAAACTCGATCCTAAATAAAGCTTTGGCCAGGCTGAAGTTAACTCGGTCAAGACTTAGTTGACTCGGTCAATATTTGGTTAGAATTTAAGAACAGTTATCAATGTACATAGGTTGAGAGAGAGAGAGAGAGAGAGAGATTTGATTTTTTCAAACTGTAGTCATGGATTATTGTTAATGGAGTTGTCATCATTATGCATAAGTATGTGGATGAACGCCTCCAAGAGTATTGAGTGACAGAAGCAAACTGTTTTTTTTTTTTTTTTGCAACTCACTGTTTCGTTGTTTGGTACCGCACATTGTTTTTTGGCGAAAAAGAAAAAAGTGACTCATTTTTCTCTATAAGAAGGATTTCAATTTCCTACGAAAGAGATAAGTAGATCACGGAATTTTCCCATTGAATAAACATGTACTTGGAGTTCAAGGTTTGGGGTACAGGGATAACCCCATGCACACTGATTGTTACTATATAAGCAAAGTTCAGAACTTACAGGGGCTCGTTTTGCATCATTAGGAACGTTTTAGTTTCCACAGAACAGAATTTCACCAAGACATTGATCAGTTGCACTTTCTCAATCGTTTTCAGAGACTCTGAAATATCATTCCCCTAAAATGAAAACTTAGGAACAATAAAAAAACAGTTTCTCACGCCAGAATGATTAGGCTGTCCATCTCTTGTTTCTCTCTACCAGAAAAAAATTCAAGGAGATAATGATGACAGAGGAAATCTCCCATATATAATCTCAATCTCATAACATGCCCAGCCATTTCTGGTCTTGTAAAATCATGATAGAAACAAAGGAGACAAATCTCCACAAATCATGTGATGATATTTTTATAATCCTCTTCTAAAGAGGCTATCTATTATATATTCAAATACAATAAACCAAGATACAACATGCATAAGAACTGCTCAGTTGGTTGGCAACCCCACATCTCACCTAGTCACAAGGGCTGAAGGACATCGATAGTGCGTATGCCACTCTTTCCATGTGTGTAGGTTTCTCTTTTCACGAGTATGGGCTCTCTTTCCCACCGTGTGCGCTCTCTTCTTGTGTGTGTAGGCTTCCTCTTCACACTCGTGTGTGAGCTCTCTTGGGTCCCGGTCTCCTAAGCTCAAGTAAAAAAACAAAGATAAACAAAAGAATATGAAAATAGAAGAAGATACAACAGGTTTCCACTTCCTATCAAAGTTTTGCTGGTTCTGACTCCTCTCTATTCCTTCTCTTTATTCTCTCTTCTATGTTGACAATTTTTTTTATCAAAGACCAAACTTATTTAGCATAGAGGCCTCCATATATTTTGAGTTTTTACTGGGCCTGGGCCTAATTTTAGGCCCATGTTCTGTATCTAGCGTTGCAATCAATCTGATAATTAAATGGGCCAACTTGGACAAGCTTTGGCCCATAGTAAATTGTCCCATCATGCATGGAAACCGAGTCCATGGCTAATTGCATACATGTTTCTGCTGTGACCAACAACCATTCTATCATTTTGATTCTAATTCTAAATTATACAACGACTCCAACCAACTTTATAATCTATTTTGCTTCCATGTGCATTTACAAGTAAGAATGCCCAAAAATCAATTTAAAATGAGTGAGATACATATGTTTTAAGGAGTTTGTAATTGACAGAGAAGCCCATCCCTCAGTGGGGCAAGGGCCGGTCAATGGGCCGCATGTTGACTGTACCAATCGGGCCCCGCTTAAGGAATGAAGGACCAAGTCCATGTGAAAGTCCAATATGGACCATAGATATAAAGTTTGAGCATGCCTGATCTAAAATAAGGATGCCTGAGCCCGTCCGCTAGAGGCCCAAGTTCAATTCTGGCCTGAATCCAAATCAGTCCCTAGCCCGTTGAAAGACGGCTTTTAATCAAAGTTCCCTTTAATGACATTCAAATAAACACTTAAAATATACTTCTTTGAAAATACATAAGTACGTATTTACTTATACACATCCATATACATATATACATATATTAATATAATTATTAAGAATTTATCTATAACAGCACAATGGCCTTGGAACCCAAGCCTGAAGTCTATCTCAGGCAAGGATCTGGACTCTAAATTGGGTCAAGTACACCTCCCTGTTGGCCTATGAACCTTTCAATTCCATAAATATTGGATTTGGGCTCATGTGGATCCAAATTCCAAGCTAAACCTGGCCCCATTGATCGCCTAGTGGGCCCCACGTTGAGAATCCAAATTAACTACTAGAATTACCATTCTAGCTCTATTGTTTTATCTGACCCAAATTCCGTTACTGTTTGCGTTGAGGCTATAGGATTGATCACTAATAAAATGCAATTGACTAAAAAATAAAAATAAAAGCAATTCTAAGTCACATGTTTTCACATGACCAATTTGAAGGTGGGCTTGACTTGGATGAGCAAAATTTTGGGTCAAAGCTACTACAAGAGTCAAGACAAGATTTTCATCCTTGAGCACTTCATATTTTAGACATAGGCTTTTGGAACCGTAAGGTTGGCCTAGAGGATTCTCTTAAAGCCTCAAAGAATCCGAATTCATTATATAAAAATTTCTCAGACATGCTAGAACAAAGGGCTATCAAGAAAGGGTCGTTTGTCTCTTTTGCATTAAATAGGAAATGGGTTTTACGTATGTAACTTTTATATATATGCAAATGTTACATATGCAAGTGTGATACTTATAAAAGGGAAATATTCATATGCATCCATCCCTCACCAAAAATGGTGAGGGATGGATGCATATGAATACCCCCCCCCTTATAAAATACATTATTATGTTTGTCAAAATCACCATTCTCACTTGTAAATGTGTATTTCCGATGGTATTAAGTGTATCTTGGATTTCTTGGTTTCTTTTATTATAAATTTCTAGAAATCCATGAAAAATTAAGATAAGAAATTTTACCTCGTAGCTACTTTTAGCCATATAGAGAAGATGAACGGTTTGAATCATGAATTGAGGCCCAGTGACCATTCTTTGCCATACAAAGAAGATGAACATTGTTAGTGAGATTTGAGCTTGGGTCGGTTGAGTGTCATCGTGTGTAACCATGCTTTGCTATAACATCATACATAAAGCACTTTACCACCTTTTTAGGTGTGTAAAATTTATCTAAAAAGAATGTTGTTGATTTACATACTATTATCACACCTCATTTATACATTAATGCAAATAAATATGAAGGTGTGCAACCATTATGTATCCATAAAGATTTACATATGTCAATGGTAATTAAATTACCACTAAAAGAATGACATGTGGCAGTAGTATTTATGGGGGCCTACTAAGCCTACAAGACAATTAGGCTTTAGGATCTAGCTTTTTATAAAACAACAGGTCCATTATTTGTTGCGCACATCCGTCAATTAATAACCTTGGATGAAACAATAGGCATCAATCTATGGATGGATTTGATTGTTTTATAGATAGCTAGATTCTAAAGTTGTCTTGCATCTACTGGATATGGGCTTGTAAATCGTAGTTACCATGTGTCCAATTTTAATTTACTATAACATGAAGTCTCAAGAAGCGGTTGCATTCTTGGAAGGCTTAATTGGTGCCAAGAATTTGACTGAAAGGGTTTTTTTCTATATATATATATATATATATATATATATATATATATATATATATATAAACTTCTTTTGTTGGGCGTTCCTCACATCAATATTTAATGAAGTTTCTAGATTTCCTTAGTTGATTTGTACAGTTTTGAAAGGTAAGTATTCGAAATGGCATTTTCAATCTTTTAATCTTCAAAAAAAAAATACAAATCTCAGAATGTAAAGTTGTATAAAAGAATTTGGTGAACTTCATAGGGACAAGAATTGGTCAACTATGATTTTTCCCCACAAAAATTTATTCATAGCACCTATTACCAAACATAGGTTAAAGAACTTTTTAATTAATGCAGTTTTTTTCTGTTAGAATTTCTGGGCTTAAGTATGGCCCGGGTTTCCCACTTCAGATGACCAATTCACTTAAAGACTCCTGAATTGATAAGTATCCTTAATAGAGATGTAGCGTTCTCTATATTATGATGAATCTAAATTCTAATAAAATTAGGATTTCATGATGGGAAGGAAGTTATCTAAAGAAATATATATATATATATATTATATGAGCACGGTTCTTTTAAGCCGGAATAGTGCTGGTTCCACAAATCAAAGCCGATTATATCTGTTTTTTGCATGATTATCATCTCCAAAATCAAGATAAATCCAATTAGAACTAGATTTTTCAGTTCCATCATGCAAAACAAAACATAATTGACTTTGATTTGTGAGGCCAGCCCTGTTGCACCTTAGGATAAGCTAAGCTGCAGCTTAGGAGAGCTGGCCCTATATATATATGAGGCCAGCTCTTCTAATCTGAAGTTTAGAAAAAGGTAAGCTGAAGTAAGCTCCATTGTGTGTCGTGGGGCCCACATGGGGGGGGGGGTTTCAAGGACTCCCTGCGACCCTCTTTCTTGCAAAAAATCAGCTACAACCGTGGTTTCTATTATCTCCATCTGGGTACCAAATGTGTAATGGTCAACGGCCCATTTAGATTGGTACACAGTCGATCCAACGGTCTAGTAAATTGGATCTGACCAAAAGTTGGTGGGAAATGTAATTTAAGGGGTCGTGTTTTTGGTCCATTTGGATGGACCAAGAATAAGCCCAGAAACGTTATCTTACAGAATCTTATTATAAGGTTAAGCTTAGAAGAGTGTTGCTCGGATATATAAAAGGGTATATGGGTTACCCTTTTCTTTCCAACAATACATTGATTGTACCATCGAGATCACCTAAAAATGCCGCAGCTGAGGAATGTAATAAATTATCAATGAAAGGCAAAGCGAACGAGATGGAGTCACCTGCGCGTATAAATTTCAGAGCGATGTGTTATTCAAATCTATTCAGTTATTATGTAGATCCAACTTAATTCCTTCTAGTCGCAAAACTAACGCTCTCTGACTTTTATCCACATCCATTGATGCCCATGTGAATTCTGCTTTGGAAATACCTTTTTTCCCTTCTAGACAAAATTCCTAAACGACACACACAAGATATTAATATACGGCTATATCGGCCAAAAGTAAAGGTTTTCGGCTGGCTTTGACTGTTACCATATCAAAAGCAATGTCCATTTGTCTAGTTAATTGGGATCCACGACCCATGAAACCAAGCCGCCTATTAGAATAATCTCCAAAGCTTTTGAGTCTTATTTTGACCAAGCTCCATCTCCATCTCTATCTTCTCCTTCTCCTTCAAGCCCTCTTCTTTCCTCTCTCCTTCTCTCTATCCAAACACGTCTTTTACACATTCCTCATCTGTTTTTCTCAATCTTCTAAAACCCCACACATATATATTTGTCTCATTAAAGAGGACGACCAAAAAAGCTTCTGTTGGTTATAATTCTATGGAAAAACCAGCTAGATCCAAGATAAGCATCTTCTCCTTTCTACCCAAGGCCACTTCCTTCTCCTTCTCAAACCACCCTTACAGCCCCAGCCACGAGAAAAGGCAGGAGAATTTGAGCAAGCTCAAGGCCAACGCAGGCAGAGGCTTCTCCGGTCCGATCGTATCGATAATTCCAGCTGAGGCAAGAAGGAAGACAAAGAATGGAAGCTTCGATGGGCAGGAACCCACATCACCAAAAGTCTCTTGCATTGGACAGATCAAGCAGAAGAAGAAGAAGAATTGCAAACCCAAGTGCAATTCACCACCTCCCAAGCAGGGTGATCACAAGAAGCTGCAATTCAAGATAGGTAGGATTTTTCATGGTGCAAGGAGGACTAGTAAACCAGATGTTGAGGACACGCCGGCTCCGGCTCCGGCTCCGGCGCCTTCTTTGTGCCAGTTGAAGCGGTTCACCAGCGGCCGGAGCGTGTTGGCGGATTTCGATTGGAAGGCTCCCGGCGGGGCTGTGTCGAGCCACCGGGGTTATTATTCAGATGAGGAGAGGGATGATAGAGATGATGATGATGATGACGATGATGATGATCATGATTTTGCGGTGCCCCACTCAGCCCCACTTGTGGTGGGTGGAGGAGTGGCTTTGGGGCCAAGGAATGAGATGAACATATGGAAGAGGAGAACCATGGATCCACCTAGGTCTCTCCAGTTGAAAATGATCAAAAGACATGGATAAACACACATGAGAGAGGTTATTATTCATTTCTCCTTTTTGTTTATTCTTTATTGTTGATGTTGTAATGGTGGGATCAGAAAGGTGAGATGTAAAAATTCTTCTGATTTTTTTTTGGGTATTTGCACCTTAAGCATACATATGTTTGGAAATTGTTCATATGTTAATATGGCCTTTTTTTGTGTGTGTATAGATTGAGGTGAAATGATTATGTGAAGAATAAGTTGTTTATGTAATCATAGAAGAAAGAAAGACTCTTTATTGCATTCATGTCCTTTTGTTCTCCCTTTAATTGATCTCTTTGGGCCTTTTGGTTAGTGTGTAAGATTGAAAGGGGGGACATTATCTTAAGTTACTCATGGCATTCCACTTGAAAACTTTGGAGAGAGGGAGGTTGTCCTATCACAAGGATGAAAGTGGAGAACATCTTGGGTTTGAAATAATTTTGTTGAAAATCACCAGTTTTCTCTCTTAGATGTTAACTATATGCTTGAATTTAAATGAAGGAAACTATGTATGAGAAAGTCATTCAAAAAGATATAATTAGAAATTAATTGTTAAGTATCTAAACATAATTCTTTATTAATAATAAAACTCAATCTCATTAGAGAAAAAGGATATTTTCTTCACCTCTTTGAAGAAACCTTTTGAACATATTTTTGGGAAAGTTAAGAGGAGAAATAAGATCCAAACAGGAAACATGTTTCTCACTAAATGAAGACAATCTTTATATCCAAAAGGGCCCCAAGGGTTGCATCGCTTTTAGTCCATGATATGGGGCCTGACTTTTCACCTCATCCTAGGAGTTTCATTGTTATACAGCTAATGATAAGGGGGCTAGTTTATTTTTTAATCCGGGTGTTGATCCCAACCATCAATCGTTGACTGCATATAAGTAGATCCTAAGTCCCAGACTCAGGATCTTAGGATCAAACCCCTTAACACCCCCAACACCCCCCACCCCAAACAAAACAAAAAAAAAAAAAAAAAAGTTCCCAAAGCCATAAATTGATGGTCCAAATAAGTGGATGGTTTAGAGGAAGCAATTTAACAAGATCAAAAATTTTTAAATGTCCATCTATTGGATGGCTAAGATCTTTATTATATAGGTTGTATATGTAGGTTGTTGCATATTCAAAATAGATCCACAAGATCAAAAGCTTATCCCCTAAAGAGGGGACACTCACATATTCAAAGTTAGGGTTGTAAACAAGTCAGTTCCGGTCTGGGTCCATGGTGGACTCGGAACCAGAACCGTTTAGGAAAGGTGGAGCCGGATCCGGACCCAAAATCGTTTCGAAATCGGTTTTTTTTAGCTCCGGAACCGGAACCAAAACCATATATGGGACATGTCTGGATCCGGGTCCGGGTCTAGGTAAAGAATGATATTAAAAAAAAACATAGTTTTTAGGAGAGATTTTCGAAAATTAAAATAATATGTCGGGTCTCTGGTCCACAGGTATGAACCAAGGTGGATCCGGACCCGAACCCATTTACTTATCGGAGTTTAAATAAGGATTCAAATCCGGTTTTTAAAGGGCTGGAACATTCGGGTAATCAGAGAATTGAGGACCCATTTACATCCCTATTCAAAGCATTAATATCCTAGCCATCCAACTTTTGAAGCATATCCAACTTTTGAAGCATTCTTAGTGCTTTGGTTTGGTTTGCGTTGTCTTAAATCTAATTAGTCTTGTTGGCGTGCATATATATTTTCAATCCAAAGAAATCTATACAAGAAGGATACTTCAAATTCCTATTTTGATAGAGGTCCTTTTCCCTAAGTTATTCCTCCAATCTAAGACTCTAGTCTCTATACTTGGCACATGGGGGCACATTAGAAGTACTAATACAGTGGGCCACTTGTTGAGATCCGGTTTCAAAAATATTTCTATGTTGTTGCCATCGTAATTCCAACCCCTATTGTCCATATCCTACCAGACAGAAAGACAGATGAAAACCATGTAGATCCTCATTTCCCCATTTCAGTTGTACTCAAGGATATCGTAGGGATTGGGCTGAATATCATGGAGGGTCAAATTCGAAAAATGTCAAAGGAAATAATACCTCAGAATCCCTTATTCCGGAAAAAAAAAAAAAAAAAAAGAGTTTGGAATCTATTTTGGATTGGGAAAATGTACGATCCACTTTGAGTTGGGATCTAATTATAGTTTGATCTAGATTCAGATGTATAAGTTTTTCTTGTTTGAATTAAAAGCACGGTTTTAAAAGCTCATTTCCATATTTCTAACGGTTTCCAGGGCCGCAAGATTTTGAAATGCGTCATGTTGAGTTAAGACGGCATTTGATTTATAACAAGAGGGATTTGAACAGCTCATTTCCAATGTGGGACTCACGTATTCCTCACATTGCAAACCCAATTCATATGCAAACCCTTCTAATCGATGTTCTTAAGGAAGGTCACAATCGTGGGGTGTGATAATATGAGACTTAAATATGTGAAAATTTTGTGGTGAAAACTTTAAATACATCTAAGTGTGCTCAAATGAACTCCATTTCTTGCCTCATATTAGTTATATTCCAAGCTTAATATTCAAATTTTCGTATGATGCAATATAAAATCATCATTAATATCGTCATCAAAACCTTATCCCAACTATTATATAGAATGCCTGTAAATATAATGATATGAATTAAAACATTCTGTTTTGGCATGGACCAACCTAAACAAAATGTATTAATTCACATCTATATATCCACCCTTTAGCTTATAAAAATAAAAAATGAAAAATCCACCATTTACTAAGTTTGAATAAGCCCTTTCATACGATGGAATAGAGATCTATAATGAAGTCATATAAAGTCTAAAAAGGTTTTGGCTGAGTAACAACTCAAAGTCCACTAAACAAAATCCACTTTTATATATTGGCACCAGTACCACCAACCAAAAATAAGTTTGTGATGGGAGTGGTTCACAGCCCATGACTTAGGTTTAGGACTGACCCACCAACGGACCAAACATCTGTTGCATTTGTTTCTCTGGGGAAGGAAAAGGGCAGAGAGGTTAGGTTAGGTTGGAGGACAAGCCATCACATCACAATATATGGAGCAATACCATTGTCACATGCGATGCAAGGGTACCTTAAATGCTTCAATGCCCGTGCTCTCATTTATGTGCGAAATATCTTCGACATCTGTTATAGTGCTGTTTGATCCTTTCGAAAACTTCTTCAATTGCCACTTGTTTTTCAACTTCTATGGATGACTGCTTTTGCAAATTGCAACAAGCATCAACATCTAGAAATATAATTTCTTTCAACTTTCCACGAGTTGAAAGTTGTGTTTGTGTGAGGAGATAATTTGTATTATGTGGATTTTTGTTTTTGTGGTCGAGAGTATTTTGCATTCCTACATCTTACAAATTGAAATCTTCCATCAAGGAAAAGCATCCCACCAAATAAAAGAAGCTTAGGCTGCATGGAAAATGAAGAAATTTTCCTGTCCACAGGGAAATCTCTTGTGGTGTATAAACAAATCTTTACGTTTGCAGAACACTTGGCCTTTCTCCATACATGCAAACTGTCTAAGACCCCTATGTTCTTTTTTTTTTTTTTTTGCTTTCAGAAAGGGCGTAACTGGTGGGTTTGATCAAGTATTTGCTCAGGTCAGGTCCAACAAGAACTAAAAGTGGATAAACCCAAATCCTTGCTTGTTGAAGAGTGAAGACAACAGGACTATGTTCAAATTGGAATTTTTACCGTACTGGCCTACATTGACCCTAAATATGCCATACAAATGTTGAGTTTTAAAATTGAGAATTTTATTGGAAAAGTCTCGGAATTTGGCCACTCCTCCCGAAGGGTCCTTGCAGATTGTGCCGCACAAACGGGGTCCGTCAAGACCCCTTCTGTTTTATTAATGATGAGGGGAGTGACACTAGTGTCACTTGTGTCTGAAAGGAGCAACACCAGCGTCGCTCTATGTGATTTTCTTAAAACATAGAACTCCATTTATTTCTTCTTTTTCTTATTTTCTCCTCTTCTCCCATCTATTTCTCTATCTCCAACACTCCATTTTCTCCCAATCCTCTTGGAAAAATAACATTACGGGCTTTATAAAAAGATCACTATTGACCGACATACAGTTTCTTTTTTCTTCTTTTCATATTCTCATGATTTATCTTAAAAAGTGAAAGAAACAGAAAAGAAAAAAAAATGGTAAACCCATGAACCCATCCATGAGAAAAGGAGAGGGAGAAAGGCTGCATTTGCAGTTGTATTGGCAACCTTTCCGCCCATATGAATAGTGGAAAACCTATATTGACGAGAAAAAAAAAAAAAAGATGTGATGAGCAAAAAAAAAAAAAAAAGATGTGATGAGCGACACTGGCGTTACCCAAATTCTTTTGGGCGACACTATCGTCGCTTAGAAAAAAGAACAAAAAAGAGAGAAAAAAGTGGCGGGAAGCCCGAATTTGTGCTGCACAACCTGCGGGGACCTTTCGCGAAGAACGGCCAAATTCCTCTTTAAAATTTTATTGTGCAAATGTTGGTACCAGTGTAAATTACTAAAATGCTCATTTTTGTAACATATTGTCCAATTCCCCATCTTTACAATATCGCACAAACCTCTACATCCTACAAACATTTAGTGATAACTCCACATGACTTAGAACGGTCTCTTATCTCACTAGTAAGAGGTGGCAGTTCTCACTTGGCTATCCATCACCAAAGGGCTTTGTCACCTCACCTGAGGTCTACTTCCCTCACATAAGGACTCCATTACCTCACCCACGGTCTACTACCCTCACCTGAGGGGAGTTGCAGCCTCTTATGGCTGGGATAAAAAAGAAAACTCCACATGACACATTCACTTGCCTATTTAGATCGTCCAAAAAGGAATGTAAATTGTATTTGAACTATTGCTAATTGTGGAAAGCCTAAGATAGCCCAAATTATTGCATTAACTAAAGACTTACACTTGAGAAGATGTCTTACCTTCCTGATAAGATGTGACAGTTTTCATGGGGGTGATAAGGCTCCCCCTCCCTTGCATGTGCGAGTCCTTATTACCTCGCATTTTCAGGTGAGTCTTCCTTGCATGTGTGAGTTCCTTTTACCTCACATTGTTGGGTTTATCTCTAGTATTCCGGTTTGATTGAATGGGTTTATAGGGTTGGCCAATGACCGGATTAAGAGTCAAGGGTATTTTGCTCATTGCACCGGGGCTTTTTTGGGGGCCAAGAAAGCAGAGATTATGTATTGATGTAATCGGTAACCCTAGACTCTGAGTGAGAGAGGTGAGAGCTCTCTCTCACATGGTTCCGAACCACGTCGGGGGAGATGCGAGGGCAAGATTGAGACCTATTGGAGAGAGAGAGAGAGAGAGAGAGAGAGAGAGAGAGTATGCTAAGTGTTAGAGGGTTTGAAATTCTTGTAACTAGTTGCCCAATTTCCTACATAGTGAAATCGAACGGAACGCTTATAGCCCCGTGGACATAGGCAATTGCCGAACCACGTAAATCTCGTGTCGTTGATTACTTGTGGTTCATTGATTGTTTGGGTTTTTTCCCTAATTAGTTCCCTAACAAGATGTGTGAGTTGTCCATCCCTTACATATGCGAGTTCTTATTACCCTACATGTGCAAGTCTATCACGGACTCGGCTCCATACCTGGAATATATATAAAATAAATAAATAAAGACTTAGATGTGGACAAAACATATATAATTACAAAAAATCTATGATAATATTAATTTGCAATATTATTGTTGCAAAAATGATAAGCTAATTCAAACAATAATATATCGTGCTTATATTTCATATTTTTCAGTTTTGGATGATCCACTAGGCAACTGTCAATAAAATAGCCCCATGATGGCTAAATATTAACGTACGCCATTTTTAAGTTGCATAACCGTCAATTAATTTGGTTGGACCTATCATCAAAATGTTAATAATTATTGATATGTTAAATTTTCCAGTTGTGGCCCAGCTGGCCTGCCAAATGCCAACCTCTTGACATTTGGTATCCTGATTTAAAAATCTAACTCTGTTTCAACCTATAATAAATCGATATATCTTGATATATAATATTGTAAATATTATCATATTATTTTGTGATAACAACAATTTGATGATAATTAAATTGAATTTATAATGATATTATCATAATAAGACATTCTCATTAACCATCATGTTATTATTGTAAGAAATTCAAAATATTAGTGTGGCTAGGGGTGACAATCTGCCGGGTTTGATCAAGATCGAGAATTGTGTGCATACGAGCAATCTAAACTTGATTGCTAAATTAATCAGAGTAAAAGTATTATCTCCGAACCCAACATAGAAGTTAAAATGGTCAACTTGAATCCTTCTTTTCACACGTCGGATTCAACTTGGATTGGTGAGTCATAATACAACTATTTGGGGTTTGGACTGGGTTGAAAGGTTGAATAACAAGAAGAAACTCAATCCAGATCATTCCATTTATTAATCAGGTAAACAAAATGTAAACTTGATATATGGATAGAATACAAAATCTCAAAGGTTGTGATTCACATGGTCACATTCTTGATTAATGATCAATGTCATGGTGAACCCTACTTCATTTGAATTAAAAAAAAAATGTGATCAAATGAGCGGGAAGGGTTATTTTGGCTGTCTCCAGCTTGAAAGGCCTCTAGCCTGGGGGTTGCCCCATTCTGACAAGCAAGGACTATTTCGAACACTTCAACTGTTCCCAAATACCAACCCTTCATTGTTTAACTTGGTCAGTTGGTGGTCCCCTGAAGTTTCATTAATTGAGTGTTGAGTTGTTCACCCATTTTCGGTGGTCAAGGAAAGTTTGGACCAATGTTTAGAAACACAAGTGCATAATGTTTAAGCTGTGGCACTTCTTGGGTTCGATTGGTGGCAAGATTGATCAACCCTCTCTGTTGAATGATTTGGGAGTTTCAAGAACATATGTTAAGTTTTTTTGTGTTGGCTAATTTCATGGGTTGGACAAAACTCTGGGTCTTTGAGTTGTATTTTCTATTTAGAAAAGGACCTTGAAGTTAGAAGTTTGAAAGGACTCAGAAGAAGGAAGCCTGAAGGAATTAGAAGAAGTCTGCTGGAGAAAGAGTGCTGATTTTCCGGATCATCCAGAAAGGGGTCCGCTCGAGCGACCGTTGCATCCGCTCGAGCGAACAGTGTTCTGTCTTGCCCAGTTCTGAAACAGTGGGTTGTTCGCTCGAGCGAACCGAGAGATCGCTCGAGCGAACCTGACGCAGACAGTGGTTCAAGATTGGAAACTTGATATTCTAATTGTGCTCAAACTGCTGATTTCCATCCTAATCAAGTTAGGAAACATTAAGCACGAACCAAGGGCTATTTAAAGGGTTCTAAGGCTATTCCAAAGGTAGACTTCACCTCTCAAAGTGCTGAGTTAGTGTTTATCATTGAGAGAGTTCTTCTCTAGAGCTTTATGAAGTTGTGCTGCCAAGTTCTCTAGAGTCACTTCTTCTGCATCCTTTGTAGAAGATTATCTTCCTGAGAGAAGATTTGAGGAGTCAAGTGCTGGTCTGGATCTGGTGCAATCAACGGTGTGAAGTCGTTGAAGCGTGAAGCGACACAAGGTAACTTCAGTCCTTGGGTAGGGGATATCTAGGGAGGAGATCTGAGTTTCTTGTAATTGCGAGATTCATAGTGCTTGATTTGATCCAGTTTGGATCGGTGGTTTTTCACCCGGTTAGGGTTTTCCACCTAAAAATTGGTGTCTTTATGGTGTGTGCTTATTGATTTATTTTCCGCTGCATATTGTTTATTTCTGCACACATTGGTTGATTGTTTGAGTAGACCAATCTAGAGATCCCGGAGACCCCTCCACTTTTTCAATTGGTATCAGAGCGGGTTGCACTATTTTGTTGTGTCTGATCCTACTAGATTTCTAGAATGGTGCTCAATAGAGAAGGGACATCAACTTCCAAGCCTCCTTTGTTTGATGGCTCTAATTATTCTTATTGGAAGCAAAGGATGATTGGGTTCTTTAAGTCCATTGATGATGATGTCTGGGATATTGTTGAAGATGGGTTTTCTAGACCAACATCTGTGGTTGATGGAAAAATTGTTCCTAAACCTAAAGCTGAATGGTCTAAGGATGAAAAGTATAGATCCAATTGTAATAACAAGGCTGTGAACTGCATATACAATGGAGTCTCTGCTGATGAGTTCAGAAGAATTTCTACTTGCAAATCTGCAAAAGAAGCATGGGACGTTTTACAGACAGTCTATGAGGGTACAGACACGGTGAAGCAAGCCAAATTGCAAAGGCTGAATAAAGATTTTGAAACCATCGTGATGGAAGAGAATGAGACCTTTGATCAATTTTATGCAAATCTGAATGAAATTGTCAATTCTGTGTTCATTCTGGGGGAAGAAATACAAGAACACAAGGTTGTCAAGAAAATTTTGAGGTCTCTACCTTCCAGATTCGATTCTAAAGTTGATGCTATTGAAGAAAATAAGAATCTGGATACCCTCAAGGTGAATGAACTGGTTGGAAATCTTCAGACATTCGAAGCAAACCGATTAAATAAAGGCAAATCAAAAGAAAAGGGCATTGCCTTGAAAGCCACATCAGAATCAAGAAAGAAGCCTGTAAAGAAAATTGAGTCTGATTTTGAAACTGAAGCTGAAGATGATATGGCTGAGTTTGTGAAGTATTATAAAAAATACATGAAGACAAAGATAGCCAATAAAAAGAATTACAAATTTGAAAAGAAGGATTCTGCAAAAGGAACAAAGTGTTTTGAATGCCAAGGCTATGGTCACTATGCAAATGAGTGTGCCAACAAGAAAAAGGCTACAAAGCAAAAGGCTCTAAACACAACTTGGGATGAAGAATCTTCTGAAGAAGAAACAGAAAATGCAAAAGATCCCGAGGATGATCCTTCTAACAATATGAATGGCAAGTTTTTAGCATTCATGGCTAAGTCTGTGTCTGACAGTGATGCTGATGAAGATAATGAAGATGAGTTGTCAGATCAAGAAAAAGATTGGGAAGTGTTGTACCATGCTACCTATGCTGATTGTGTCAAGATGACCAAGTATGGTAAAAAGATCACTATCAAGTACAAGGCTGCTCAAGAAGAAAATTCTGCACTGAAGATAGAATTGGAGCAAGCGCTTAAAGAAGTTCATCTCTTGAAAAGTCAGAAAAATTGTATGGCTGAGAATTTGACTACTGATGGTCAAAAACTTGAAAAGGCTGAAAAAGAGACAGTGATACTGAAAGCTGAAAATCAAGATCTGCAAGGGAGACTGAAGATCACTCTGTCTGAGCTAGAAGTCAAGCAAGCCTCTCTCAACAAGATGAACACTGGTACGAAGATCCTCACAAACATCTTGTGTAGTCAGAAGCCTTCTTTTGACAGAAGCGGTCTTGGTTATGATCATGGTGCATCCACTTCAAATGCTAAAGGTAAAACAGTTTTTGTTTCAAGTGTTGCACATGCTACTCCACATACTGCACGTACAAATAATGTGTTGAGTAGTATAAAGAAAAAGAATGTGTCACGAGCTGCACGCACATCCACTTGTCATCATTGTGGATTAAAAGGACACATTCGTCCCCATTGCAAGAAATTGCACCGTCTACCTAAGACCAAGCAATGGCGGAAGAATTTTTCTCCACCCAAGACTACTCCAATTTGGGTTAGAAAATCAGACTTGCCTAAGGAGTTTGCTCACACTCTGCTGAAAGATCAAACTACACAAGTGTGGGTGGCTACATGTGAAAAGCCCTGATCAAGGAGATCAAGCTCCCACCCCCAGTGCTAATACGAAGATACATTCAGGGGGAGTTGCTATTGAGGGGGAGTTATAGATCCTAATTGACAAGAAAGCTGCTGGTATTTTTTAGCTTTGTCAAATTATGGACAAAAAGGGGGAGAATGACTGATCAAGGGGGAGTCCGAAAAGATCAAGCTGAGAAGATCAAACTGAGTCAGAGACAATGCAGATCTACATTGCTGTGCTATTTTTTTTAATGTATTTTGGATTTCATTTTGGGTAGATCAAATTGTATTGTCCTAAGGAGTTTTGTCCATGAATTGCCAAAGGGGGAGATTGTTAAGTTTTTTTGTGTTGGCTAATTTCATGGGTTGGACAAAACTCTGGGTCTTTGAGTTGTATTTTCTATTTAGAAAAGGACCTTGAAGTTAGAAGTTTGAAAGGACTCAGAAGAAGGAAGCCTGAAGGAATTAGAAGAAGTCTGCTGGAGAAAGAGTGCTGATTTTCCGGATCATCCAGAAAGGGGTCCGCTCGAGCGACCGTTGCATCCGCTCGAGCGAACAGTGTTCTGTCTTGCCCAGTTCTGAAACAGTGGGTTGTTCGCTCGAGCGAACCGAGAGATCGCTCGAGCGAACCTGACGCAGACAGTGGTTCAAGATTGGAAACTTGATATTCTAATTGTGCTCAAACTGCTGATTTCCATCCTAATCAAGTTAGGAAACATTAAGCACGAACCAAGGGCTATTTAAAGGGTTCTAAGGCTATTCCAAAGGTAGACTTCACCTCTCAAAGTGCTGAGTTAGTGTTTATCATTGAGAGAGTTCTTCTCTAGAGCTTTATGAAGTTGTGCTGCCAAGTTCTCTAGAGTCACTTCTTCTGCATCCTTTGTAGAAGATTATCTTCCTGAGAGAAGATTTGAGGAGTCAAGTGCTGGTCTGGATCTGGTGCAATCAACGGTGTGAAGTCGTTGAAGCGTGAAGCGACACAAGGTAACTTCAGTCCTTGGGTAGGGGATATCTAGGGAGGAGATCTGAGTTTCTTGTAATTGCGAGATTCATAGTGCTTGATTTGATCCAGTTTGGATCGGTGGTTTTTCACCCGGTTAGGGTTTTCCACCTAAAAATTGGTGTCTTTATGGTGTGTGCTTATTGATTTATTTTCCGCTGCATATTGTTTATTTCTGCACACATTGGTTGATTGTTTGAGTAGACCAATCTAGAGATCCCGGAGACCCCTCCACTTTTTCAACATAGAAAGATGGCAAAGAGGATACATAAACTATTTTCGCTAGAAGAAAAGCATTCTATTTGAGAACTTCTTTAAAACAAAAGAAAAGTAATTCAATGACTAAAAATGGAACCTTCTTTATGGTAAGAAATTCAATTTTATTAGAGAAATAGGCATCTCCACTCAGTCATCCAGCTACCCTGCTTGTAAATTTGAGTTTCAGTTGACATTTTCTACCAGATTTCCATGAGATAATTAATAAAGAATAATTGGGGGGAAGTTGGGTACATATATACTAATTAATTGGTATGGCAAGTTGGCAAGGATGGGAAATATTAGATGGATAAGCCAACCTCATTAGTTTTTATCATGTTGACGTGGTATAGGATTTTAGATTTTGACCAGTGTTAAGTTGGAGTAGGTTTATCATTCTTATATCAAGAGCTTGGTTTAACTTGATGGTTGGGCTAGGTTGTATCAGACCATTCACTCCAAAGTTTTACATTGTAGTTTAGTTTTAAAACATTGTTTTGATGTTCAAGTGGACATTTGTTTTTGGATAGGACTTACTATGATATACATTTTCAGGACCCTGTATATCGGTTTAAGCTTTTAGGGCCTCTTTGTTTGCATCAAGGGAGAAATAGAAGAGGAGTAGGATGTTACATCCGGATAAAGTTAAAGAGAAATGAGTTGAAATGAATTATTAGATTAATTACTTTTTATGCGTTTGGATGGTTGGTGTAAAGTAAAAAAGATTTAAATTTGTATTTGGTTGGATAAAGAGAATGGAAAATGAGTTACTTTATCCCTCTTTATTATGGAATCTTCAAATAACCGTGGGACAGAAAAAGTAGAGTAGGAGCAACCGCTAGCAAAGGCCTATTTACTTTGTTTTTTGGGTTAATGCAAACAAACACCTCATGACCGTCGTTGGAATTTGTTTCAATCCTCCTTTATTTTACTTTGTTGCAAACAAACAGGCCCCCATAGTAAGTTGTTGTCAACATGGTGTCATAGCGGGATGTTGAGTTTGGGATGTAAATGAGTTCTGATTTTTTATTATCTGGAGGTTTCACGTCGTTAAAAATCGAGTTTGG
Source organism: Umbellularia californica (assembly GCA_028538565.1). Classification (NCBI taxonomy): domain Eukaryota; kingdom Viridiplantae; phylum Streptophyta; class Magnoliopsida; order Laurales; family Lauraceae; genus Umbellularia; species Umbellularia californica. Next base: position 60,222,565 of record JAPQWN010000007.1, read on the forward strand.
ATCCTTATTTAGGCCCCGATTAGTAAATGGGTCGGGGTCGGGGTCTACCTTGATTCTGACTGGTGGACCTGGACCGACATATTAACCCAATTCTAAAAAATCCCTCCAAAAACTAGATTCTTTTTCATATATTTCTCTATTTAGATTCGAACCCGTTCCATATACGGAATTAGTTTCGGTACCATCTTCTCATTAATGGTTTTTATTAAAACTCCACCATAGATCCGGAATTGACCTATTTACATTCCTAAATTAAATGCACCTTCTATTTTTATGTGGAACTCCAACTTTTAGAGCAAGTGCCTGTCAAGAGAGGACTTTGAAATTCGCCTAGTACTCTTGCAGAAGGGCTCAAAAGTGGGACCCTCTCCATTAAAGGGTCAGTTGACTCGGTTCCGTAGGTGAAAATTTCCTGACTCATCAATGGGTTGGATACAAAGAATGACCCAATAGTCAGTCTAATTTTATTTTATTTATATTTAAAGATTAGGAGAGCAGGTAGATAAAACCTATAGCCTGTTCAACTGTCTTGTAGGCAGTTTTTGTGACTTGTTATCTTTACCTTCAAATGACCTGACAGAGATCAAGTGAATCACAACCTAACTTTAGACCTAACTTACTGAGTGCTGTACTCTTGTGCCACTCAGCAATTTTATTTTATATTCTTTTAAATTGGAGGAATTCAAATAAATGGAGAAAAAGGTTATGATACTGAGAAAATTGCCATGAGTGCTCATTTATTTGCATGAAATTAAACACATAAGAATCCTTGGTCAAATGGGCTCCAAGCCTCCAACTAAGGATTATTAACTATTAAGTGAGGTATGAAGGAATCTTGAACCCTCAACAGTAAACACTAAACTTAATTTGGGGGCGCTCCAATCTTTTCTAAGATTTGATTTAATATGGCTGGGTATTCATATTTTCCATTAAAAGTGAAAATCATTTAAAGGCCGTTTTTAATACCCACCTTTGTTTTCTAAACATTTAGAAATTTAAGTCTAGAATACTATTTTCCTTTAATATGTGAGCATGACCATTTGTATTAGATTAACTTAGTGGGATGAGAGTAATACTTCCGATGCAGGGGCCATGGATCAACCCCAGTTATGGTCACCTTGAAACTAAGGTGCCTTACCACTGATCTATAAGTGGTTTGACATCGTGTGACCATCTGCATTCCTTTTTATCAGTGTATATAAAATAATTAGATTTCATTCATAGAAATCAATCTCATGAGTCCTTTTTTTCCTTGGTAAATCAATCTCGATGTTCTTTGATACAAGGTTAAAAAGGAAGCCAAAAAGTTACAAGGAGAACTAATGAGATTGCCTAGGCAAATCCCCCTTTCCCCAAACACCAATTTTTGTGAGAGCATATCAGTGTTCATATATGTAGAAAACAAGAAGGATAATCAAGGATTAGCCCACATAAGATCGTGACTGTAAATATTTTATTTTACTACAAAAGAAAATATCTTTTTCCATTTATCCGAAAAAACGAAAATGATCCTCTCTGTCAATCCTAAAGGCAGTCAAGGAACTACAATGTAATCCACCAGGATCTGATTCGGTGTCCAGTGTATCAAAATAAAATTCACATTAAGTATAGTCGTTGATCTAAAATATATATATGATTTTTCAAAGTCCTGATTATCCTGATTTTGACTTACATAGGAAAATTTATAAAGTGCAAACCCAAGTGGTGAAGAATAAAATGAATTGGTTTTATTTTCCTACTTGGCACCTAATGATAGTACTTTGGCAGGAGAAAACTTTCTTGGTAAAAATAAATACTGGCTTCAAATAGAGAATAACTCCTTCCAAAAGAGGATTCTGGCCTTCTAGCCGAATAAAAGGAAAAGGACAGAGAATTCTGGCCTGGAGTTGACTTTTCTTTCGCCAATGAAAATTGTGCTTTTGATAATTCCATGACACGGGTTTTGCTCATCTGAACTTTCAAGAGATTTTGATGAAAAGAGATAGATGTGGGTGTCTATCATGATATATGTAAGCTTTACTCAAATAGAAGTTGTTTACATTGTAAAATTGAAAATAAGATTAACCTGATTATTGAAATAGGTTGTGTTGATCACACTATGAATAATGATTTTAATCTTACGTTGGGACCAACTTTGAGCTGTTCAGGTTTTCACTAACTAGGCTCCATTATGAAGTTCCACTCCCTCGGGATCATGATTCCTCCAAATGCCCTTTCCAATTCCAAAGCAATGCAACCCTCTTTTTTATCCTCTGAAAATGCACCACTACACTGCCGTCTGCCGTGAGCAAGAGAAAAAAAGGAAATTCATGTGATCTGTAGTGATCTTGGTTTTGGTCCCTGTACACAAAATTTGGATGTTTGATCACCTTACGTGGTCAAACTGGCTGCCCACCTTCCTCTTTAGTACACCCCACCAATTGTCAAGGCCCTTCAATGAATGATATGAGGATGAGAAAATAGATCCCTGCAGATTTTGATGGGGAGTTTGAAAGAAAAAGATATATAAGAGACTCTCCAAAAGACATGCACCATGATATGAGCTTTATTGACTGTTTACGCAATTCTTTAATATTTACGGTAATTGTAAGGGCTCATTGGTTTGGATTAAAATATATAGGAACTAAATACATAAGAGAATTCACTGTGAAATGAAGTCGAACAAAGATTACTAAAGAGTTGGAAGGGTGTATGATTATTAAAAGGAGGAGAGGTAGCAACCAGCCCACCACCCTATTAATTCAATACATAGCCGTGTATTCACCGTCTCTTTATTTTATTTTATTTTATTTTTCTTATTCCCTAAAATTGAAAGGTTATTTGATACATATTTGTTTTTAAAAAAATTCACCTTTCATCATTATTTTTAACCACGTATGAATCTTATATATTTGAACCAAGTGTGATTCGTGCATCAATTATGGAAATTTGTTTATAAAGCTCTTAAATTTTTGAGGTAAAAACTCATTCCACGACTAATTCATCTTGTGCTAAGTTACTTTAAGCAAAACAAGTGGAGACATGACATGAATACCCATCCATCAATCCTAGTTAGGAAAATCAAGATCCCATTTACATCACTTTTCACCTCATATCTTTCATCTTTTACCTCTTTAATAATCCTCGCTGGAACTCATTTGATCATTGATTCTTATTTATTCAATACCATGAAAATAAATGGCGCCATTGTGTTTCCAAGGTATAACTGTTGATCCAAAATTTGAAATAGATTTTTTGTAAATTCATGACTATCCGATTTGGCACATTGAAGGGATAAGGCTTTGGAAGGAGAAACCTCTTTTTGCAACCAATAGTCTTCCAGAAGAGAATTCTGGCAAGGGTTGGGCTGGCTTTTATTTCCTCAATGAAAAAGCCCTTTCCACATCCAACCTACTACCTCTTTCTCTGCCATACAATGCCGTGAACATGACAACAAATGAAATTTCATGTGATCTGTCTTAATCCAAGTTTGGTCTTCACATTGGGTTTCCTAGCCTTACAAGGCAACTCACCTTACCTGGTCAAACTGCCTTCACACCTTTCAATATAATATTCAAGGCATTTAATGCTATGAAGATGAGGAAATAGAGCCGCTGTTTTGATGGGGAGTTTGACAACAAAGGACTCATTGTATGTTAATAACTACAACATGTGCAATGTGGGGAAATGCTCTTCCATGAGCCACTGCAAATGCAGTCCAACAATGGAGGCCCTATTGTATTGCATCAATTTTATATTACTGAACCCTCACTCACTGCTTGGATTGAATCTAAAGAAAATTTATGATTAAAATGTCATTAAAATTTAAAGGTTATTAAGTCAAGGATTATGATAATTTGTTGGGACTATTTTTTAACCCCTCATTTATTGACTGAGTTGAAAATCTCAACCAGAACCCTTTCCCCGGCTAGTTTGGCACTTTACTAATATAATAAAAGTCAAGTAAAGCCTCCATTTTTTAGATAAGATGTTACATCAAATGTACTTTATTCAAAACTTCCCCCACCTTTTTCAAAGAAAAAAAAAGTAAAAAAGCAACTACCTTTATCCACTAAAATAAAAAAAAAACTTCACTTTTCTGTATAAAAAGTTAAAAATATTCCATAACAAACAATTAAAAATAAAATACTATCATAGCCCACTTATATTTTATTCTTTCTTCAAAATCATCTTGACTTCACTTGACTCTATTATTAGAGTTGCCAAACTGGCCTGGGCCTGTTTGGCACTTTACTAGTTTAGTAAATATCAAGTAAAGCCTCCATTTTCTAGATAAGGGGTCACATCAAAAGTACCATTTTTCAGAACTCCCTCCTTTTTTCAAAAAAAAAAAAGAGCAAAAAAACAACCTCTTTTCTCTACTAAAAGACGAAAAAACTCCACTTTTCTATACAAAAAGTAAAATAGATTCCATATCAAACAACTAAAAATAAAATACCATCGCAACTTGCATATATTTTATTCTCTAATGATTTGATTCTTTACTTTATCTTTATTTTATGGTAAAATTATCAAACGAACCTGTGGAGTTGGGGATGGGTTGCAAATCATAGCAAAATTTAGCCAACTCGAGTAGGGTTGTGTCCATTTGATGAGTCAAATAATAAGAATGTGCTCAATCTAAATCCAACCCATTTGTTAATGGGGTCAGAGATTTCAACCCAAATGCTGAATTATCAGGTCTGGTGAGGAGTTGCTGCCCTATTAGGCTATTACTAAATTGCTATTATTGGTAGGATGTGAAATCATGTGTCATTTGTAACTTGGAAGGGGAGGAAAGTTTAAGAATGTCCATGTGGGCATATAAAGCTAGTGGCCCCTTGGATAAGGTGGAATTTCTGAAAGAATGGGTGGATCTATCAGAGTTGTAGACACCTCTGGTGTTGACACAGACAAGCACATCAAAAGTATTAGGAAAAACCAGAAAATCTGAATTAGGTAAATGGTTGCTACTAGGGTTTATTCCTTTCCTCACTAGAAAACATTCTTAAATAGCCAAAATCAGCTCATTTTTATTCAAATCAGATGGGTTTTTAGTATTTTTGACTAGTGGCTCACAGGCACCAGAAGGCCCTAGTGCTCTCCAAGGTGTTACCCTGAGCCATTAAGGTCTGGCCCAAGCCTGATTGCAGGCCTGTTGGTGATTGCTCTATCATGTGTTGAGCTAGAAGGCCTGATTAATATATGGTCCTACTTTGGCCTAGTAGAACCTTGAACCCACCTGACCTATTGCCAAGTTTAAGGGTCAATGATTTGATATGATGGCACTTTCTTATACAACTGTAGCCTATTGCTGAGGAAATATACCAATGATATGTAGTGGCAATTCCTGAACTAATGTGCCAACCCAACCCAAAACCAACCCATAAATTCTGCGTTCAGGTGCTTTACAACCAGATTAACAAATGGGTTCAGTATGGGTTGAGTATGTTCATCCAGCCAGCTTGACCCTAACCTGGCCCAAGAATTTGGGATTTGTTACAGATATTCCATCCAATTAATAAACGGGTCAGGCCCTATAGTCATTACCCTAAGACTAGATCAACCCAACCAGAACCTGACTCAACCCGATACATGGTTGAAGCCTGTGTGTACCGGTTGAACACGGGCTTGGGGCTTGGCTGGGCCAAAGCTGGTACATGCCAGGCCATTACTGAGTTAATAGGCCCTTCTGTGGTGAATTTTTCTTCTTTGATTCTCCCATCTAGTTGGGATCTAAGCAGGCCAACGCATATGCTCCTCGTGTTTAACTACTGAGCCAAAAATGTTAAAGGTAGACTCAGCCCAAAGGACTTATGGTTAGCCCATATACATCCAAACTGTCCGAAACTGGCTCAGGTCCAGGTGGGCCAGAACAGGAATGAAAAAAAAGTGTTTAGTGGCAATGGACATCCTACGACATGACTCTTGAATAACAAAAACACTCAAGTCTTATTTCATGTGTGATTCTATGCAGGAACCTATAGATTTCATTTGTCTGGGGATGTGTTGTATCACCCACCAAAAACTTGTGAACTATACCATTGACCTCAACAAAGCTATACCCACATGCTTTCTTCACACCTATCTTAACCATCATCTCCCTCACCTTCCCAACCTCATCCCATTTCCCTACATTGGCATATATATTAGACATAACCACATAAACAGAACCGTCTAAATCTTCAAATCCCAGCTCCAAAATTCTCTCTGCAATCCTTTCTCCCACCACCAATTCTCCATTAATCATGCAGGCATTCAGAAGTGTACCCCAGATCACTCCATTCGGCCGCATTGGCATTAATTTGACAAACCGCTCGGCTTCTCTCACAAGCCCAGCACGACCCAGAAGGTCCACCATGTTGCCAAAATGCTCGATTCGCACCTCAATTTCATGAACATCTCTCATGGAGTGAAAGACTGCGAGACCTTCTTGGACCAAACCTGAATGGCTACATGCATGCAACACACTAGTGAAGGTGACACCGTCTGGTTTCATCCCTTCCTCAACCATAGTTTGGAAGTGTGAGAGTGCCTCTTTGCCATGGCCATGGATGGCCAACCCACCAATCATGGCCGTCCACGCAGAGACATCGCGCACCTCCATTGCTTCAAAGACTCGAACCGCACTGTCCAAATTCCCACACTTGGCATACATATGCACCAAACTAGTACCAAATTCTGCCCCAGCTGATATTGCGGCATGCTTCCTTATAATGAACCCATGAACACATCTCCCCCACATCAACGCACCCAAGCTTCTGCACGAACCCAACACGCTAACTAATGTATCTACGTTCACTTCTACTCCCCCCATCACCATCTCCCTAAAAAGAACCAAGCTCTCGAATGCGAGGTTGGACTTCAAGTAACAAGAAATGAGCGCATTCCATGTCACCGTGCTTCTCTGGGGCATTTCGTCGAACACCCCTTTCGATGCCATAATACAATTCGACGACGCATACATGTGCAATAGAGAGGTTTGCACATGTAAGTCTCGGTCGAATCCACACTTCGTAAGGAGTGAATGAAGTGTTGGACCTTGATAAAAAGATTCAGATGCGGCGCGTGTGCAGGCCTTGAGAAGGAAGGGAAATGTGTACTTATCGGGGTAAATGCCATTAGCAAGCATGGCATGAAAGACATGGATGGATTGAATTGGAGTGCTACTGCTAGCGTAGCCTCGGATGAGGGTGTTGAAAGCAAAAGGGCTGGGGTTTGGGGAGTGATCAAAGAGGAGGCGGGCGTAGTCAAGGTCGCCGGAGTTTGAAGTGGCGCAGAAGGCGATGAGGCGTGCGACGATGAAATTGTCAAACCAAAGGCCTCTGATAAGGACATGGGAATGGATCTGTTTGAGCAGGGAAACGTTGGGGCATGTTTGGATGAGTGATAGGAGTTGGTGTCTTGTAAGGAGAAGGGCGGGAGGTCTTGGCATTTGAATTGGGAGGAGATTTCAACTAAACTGATTTTTATAGTGAGTAGTAACTGAATTAACAAGTGACTTAGGGCTGTAAACGGGTCAGTTCCGGTCCGGGCCCACCGTAAAGGAGAAGGTGAAACAGGATCCAGACCCGATACCGTTTCAGAACCGATTTCTTAGCTCCAGAACCGGAACCAAAACTATATATATTGGATGGGTCTGGATCTGGATCTGGTTCTGGATCCGGGTCTAGGTAAAGAATGATATTAAAAAAACTATGGTTTTTAGGAGAAATTTTCAAAAATCGAGACAATATGTCTGGTCTCGGGTCCACGGTCCGAACCAAGGTGGACTCGGACCCGACCCATTTACTTATCAGGGCCTAAAAAAGGACTCAGACCCGGTTTTTAACGGGTCAGAACCTTCGGGTAATCGGAGAATCGGAGACCCATTTACATCCATAAGGAGTGTACTCTCCAAGTAGAGATGAGAATTTGGGTTTGAGCCGGGTCCAATGTATTTTTCCGGAGCAGGCCTGAAATTAGGGGTGTTCATGGGCATGCAAGGCGGGGCTGAGACATATCCAGACCTGGCTTGACTTTAGAAACACAGGCCTGTTTTCGGCCCAAGCCGGAGCATTTATTCAATCAGGCCGGTCTAAACCATGCTTTCGAGTAAATTTTTTGGATAAATTATCACTAAATTATATGCATTCCTTATTCGGCTTTGTGCTTTCTATTACTTAATCCAAGCCCAGACGAAAAATTAAACGTGCTAAGATTATTGTCTCAGGCCCAGGTGGCCTGGTCCATCAGCAAACTTACCTGAATGATTCAGAGGGTACTTGACCTGGACCCGGACCAAAGTCAGATTTCCGTTATAAGATGTGTACTCAATAAGAATTTTCATTTACGACCAAACCACATATAAACAATCTGTAGAGTGATCTATTTGGCTCCACCTTTCATCAGTCCCTTCCACCTTTGCTGATCGAATCTTAACCGAAGAGGTGGTTGGTTTTGGGATTAGAAAGAAATTGAAGCCTCAATCCTGCTTCTACCTTAGTTCATGCCAACAAAGTACATGTGTTTTTGTATATGACATCTCCACAATGGACATCTAACAAGGCAGGGCAGGGTGGGGTGCCCAAAATCCGAGTTCACCCAAAAGAGGCCCAGATCAGAGTCCACAAGTTCATACTCACTTCTAATTCGAGAAAGCTACTACCAAACCCACTCGTAATGGGAGCATATTGGAGTAGATCATCAGTTTCAGCTGACCTATTTCTATCTCTAATTAAATGGGAGCAGCCTGCTTGTAGAAGAAAATTTTCCCTCCCCGCATTTTGATTTAACTAGACCTAAATAAAGTTCTCATCCTGGACTTAAATTAGGGCTAGATACTCAATGTATATATTTATTAAATATCATGGTTACGTTCTATTGAGATCTTGCACAAGAAGTAAAAACCTAAGCGCCTTGTGGGACATAATTGATGCATGCCGATTGGCGGAAGATAGTGTGATGGAAAGATCTCATTGTGGATATGATTTTGGATAAAAATCGACTCAATGTTTAGAAGCATTACAATTTAAGGATTTCTTACGTCTTCACATCTTTATGTTACTCTCAAGCAAGCCTTAGAAATTCCTCCTGGCACCAAGAAATCCTATTTTGCATATAATAGACTTGTTGCAGACCTGGACTTTGCCAATGTATTGGTATTAAAAGTAGGTCTAATTCTTGACATGTACCTAATTTGAGAATTTCCCCAATTTAGGCCTTTTAATTTCCATCCCCAAATAAAGATGTAGATTTTTGCCTTGTATTGATTTAAAACAAAATCATGTGAAATGACATGTGGCCGAGTTTAAAATGAAATAACTTTAAAAGGGCAATATCTTTCTGTAGAACACAGACGGATGGATTCTAGGCATGAATCCCTCAAGTTGGAAGACACAAGAGTCTGGATCTTAAAGCTGTAAAATATTCTTATACGGATTTATTTTGATATTTTAGGTCAATAATTAATAAGGATGAAGAGATTGAGGAAGATTGCGAACAAAGGATAAGAATGAGATAGTTGAAGTGGAGACGTGTTTCTGGCGGGCATCACTAAAATTAAAGAAAGAATTTTACAAAACAATGATTTGATCAGGTATGGCCTATGGAGCAAATTGTTGTTCAATTTAAAAGCAACATACTCACAAAATGTGAGCAGTAAAAATGAAATTGTTGAGACGGATTATGGTAAAATCAGGAGAGGTAGAATTAGAAGTGACCGCATTTGATAAGTTAAGATAGACTCATTTTGAGATGATTTGAACATATGCCCTTGCGGAAACTTTTTCTATGAAGGTTAATCACCCACCAAGGCAAATCGGTGAGGCCGAAAAGTATTCTTTTAAGCTGTTTTCATTCCATTACACTGGGCAGACCAGATGGGTAGAGTCTGGTATCTGCTCAACCCAAGCCCTACCTGAATCATATGCAGGTAAACCCAGCGGCACGCAAGAAAGAGACAAGCCAGCCCACATTGGATCGGATTTAGATTTTAGCCTTTGTTTTGAGGCCTGTGAGAAGTGCTTAGCACAGGGAATCTATAAATGCTTGACGGCCTCGGATGACCCAAAAAGTGGAAAAAAAAAAAGGGGTTCCTTTTATTTTGCATATGGATTGGATTTGGACCTGACTTTTAGGTCCATGGAATGGACTGAGGCCCGAATAAAGAGCCTATGACTAAATGGGCTGGGCTTGTCCAGCATATGCTTGGCCCTGCATGGGCCCATGAAGAAACCAACTATTGAAAATTAAAGATACTCAACCAGAGGGTCGAATACACATAATTTTTAATTTTCATTTGATTTACAAATTGCAACCCCGGATCCTGGATTCCACTTTTTTTTTCTTTTTTTTTTTGTTTTTGTTTTGTACGACAGGTTCAAAGCCTAAATCTGTTTCGATACACATCTGATGAGTGCTAAATTGGTGAATTCTCCAGAATGATGATAAGATATTAATCAAATCAGGTTCATAAACACTTTTTAGTAAGCTAGTTCACACATATTAGAAGCATCATAGATTTGTTGTGTTTCCATCATACATTTGTTGTGTTTATACAAATGTATACACATTATATGTTCATATTAGAAGAGCTATTGGATGTTTAGGGATTCAAGGAAGCAAGGATGAAGATCACCATCAAAGTATTGAGACATTGGCGTAAACTGATAATTGATTAACAAGCTATCAAACTGGTACAACTTCAACGTAAGTAATTATTAAGACTGAGTTTATTTAAATATTTATTATATTGTTATTTTTAAACTTCTTACAACTCATCAGAAATACATTATTAGTGTTATAATTCTATAGCCTACACCAATTGCCATCCACGTAATTAATGTATTTCACACTTTACAATAATTAGTTTAACTACACAAAACCATAGGTGCAACGGTTCAAGGATCTAATAAGACTGAAATGTGATTTAACGATACAACAAGACTAATCACTATGAAATGCCAATTGTTTTTTGACATCTAATAATGGAACACTATCGCAACTCTAATAATTTTTGTTCTGCAGGTAAGAGAAATACCCAACAGAGAGAATCAACCTGATCAGAAGTCATAGAGAATACCACTTCTGGTGAGAATGTGATACTCAACTATTGGGTTGTCCCTTCATTATCAAATGATTTATACAATTTTTATCTAATTCTCTAGCCAATTTCACTAATTCTAATTCCATTTTCTACCCAATTTTTGCATTTTACAAATTTTTTCATATCTGTTGTTTCTTTTACCAATTTCCCATTTTTCCATTCCATTATTCTAATTTCTTATCTTCTATCCTTTTTCGATTCTACGTTTTATCTCATTATAAAGAATATAACTCAAGTAGAAGATAATACCCCTCAAGTTTAATTATTCTAGAAAAAACTATTTTATTTGATTTTAATATGATAACGAGTATCACTTAATTAAGTGTAAAATTTTGGCTTTTATTAATTCAAGGGATGGGAGGATAGTGAGTTATCTACGTGGCCTTTGTGTAGCCACATAGATGACGGATGACGAATTATCCAAAATAATTCGAATCAGAACACTATTAAATCTAATTAGGATATCCATTGTTCTATAATTGTTACAGCTACTTTTTTATTTTGTCTCTGATCTCAACTCTACAACGGTTCATCATCTACTCATTTTGCGAAGAGAGTTGCTATTTGTCCCGAATGGGTGTCCCGAAATTGGGACCAATCCCACGTGGAGGATATAAAAAAATGGCTTTTGACTTTTTCAAAATGGAGGAGATTCCAAGATGGTCCTCCACGTGGGATCAGTCCCAAAATTGGGACGTCTCATTCGGGATAAATAGACTTTTTCTTTTGTGAATTGGAGTTTGACAGCCACGCAATCCTGTGTGCCGACACCACAGTAAATGATTGTTGTAGATGGGACTTGGAAAAAGGATAAAGAGAAGAGAGACGTTGTGGAATATTAAAGGAGAGGAGAGGGGATCGAAGGAAAGAGGCTTTGTTTTTTCCACTTCCAAAGACAGACCCATTCAAATCAAACCAAACCGCCTTACCAGTCAAATCTTCTTAACCCATTGTGTTTTAGCATTTGCCAGCCACGCAATGGTTGCCGACACCACATGAATGATTGCGGCATAGAAGAGCCACGTTGTGGGACAAAGAGAGGAGATAGGATGCAGCCGTTAATGTATCACTCCGACATTAGCTCAACATACCAAAAATGAAAAACAAAAGGGCAGTGTATTTGGGAACTTCACTCAGAGAATGAAGGAAGTAAAGCTTCCAATTTTCACATAAAGGATTACATCAAAAGTATAAATATTTCAAAATGCTCTCATTTTTTTTTTAAGTCAAAAACCGCATCTTTCCTCTACTAAACGCAAAAGAAAAAAAAAATAACACTTTTTAAACCAAGAGTAGAAGGGATTCTCTATCAAACAATTAAAGACACAACATCATGATAATTTATAACCCACTTATATTTTATTATTTCATTATTCTACATGAAAAGTTCCCAAACAGTAACTGCATAGACTGGAGTTCACCCAATCCGCTTGGATCCTTTGTAGGCACAACATTCACCCACATACTAGCCCTATTTTAGTTCATGTTTGGCAAATGAATCTTTGAGGGGAAAAGATTTTTGCTTTTCATGAAGTTGTGGAAAATCCACATTTGGCAATTGTATATTTTGAGGATTTGAACCAATGGAAATCCTCATATTTGAAAATTTTCAAACCCCACCCCCACACCCGCCTGCCCTATAAGATTTGGAAATCCTTATTTATGAGGTCTTGCACACTAAAACAAAATTTTTCAGTTATCTGCATCGATATGCACCAATATCAATGCAAAGTCATTAGCTATACAAGTCCTTGTTCTTAAACATTTTGAGGTCATCTCTGTTCTAATTTATGATCTTCTTGTTATAGGGGTGTAAAACGGGCCGTGTCGGTAGCTTGCCGGCCGAGCCATGCCTAGGTCGGGCTTTGTAGGCCCGTGGAATCTCATGGGCCATGCCATGTCATCCCAAGGTTGGCTGGGGTCGGGTCGGCACGGCTGGTGGCGGACCCAGGATTTTCATTCGAGGGGAGCTACCTAGGGCTGGCAAACGGGTCGGGTCTGGCTGGTTCGGGTCGGGTTGGAGGTGGACAACTTATTTTAGACCCTAACCCGTGACCGACCCGTTTTTCAAACGGGTTGTGAACCTTCAGACCGCACCCGATAGGTCTCAGGTCGGGCTAACCCGTCTAACACGTATTAAATGTGGGTCGGGTTAGGTTGGGTTGGCTCGACCTGCGTAACTTGTATATACTGGTAAAAGTAAGTAAAATGTGGGCACTAGGAGAACTCGATCTCACAACTATTAGGATTTAAGAGGTAAACATAACACCAGATTAATATTGAATACAAATATTTATCCAAACAATATTAAAACTAGTTAGATGAGGATGGGAACTTAGTCACTTCAAAGTATTAAAACTAATTTGGAGCATTGGCTAGTAGTTCGACTTTAGCTATGAGTTATTTATAAAAGTAACTATATTTTAAGACTATTGACCTCTATAGATACTATAATTATTATTTTTTCGTACTTGTGTTGTACGTTAAGCATGGTGGTCAAGCTTTTATTTTTATGATAATCATTATGCAATAAAGTTAAACCCAAGTGAATATATAATACATGTAATTGATTAATAAAAATAATAAGTTATTATAATATATAAGAAATAACAACATTATTGAATAAAGACAAATCCACATTAATAATGTAGAATTGAAGAAGAAGGGAAAACTTTCCATGTAGCTTATGTACTACCATGCATAACTGCCGAGGGAGAAAGGGTAGAGTTTATTTTTTTTATTTTTGTGTGGCTTTGACTTTTATAAATCGTGAATTATGTGTGTAAAACATTACGACAGACCCCACCTATTAAATTCACAATCATTAAGACAAACATCCACACTATTTATGGGATATCCCCAAGTTTCAACTCAACCTTGGTTATTTCCACTATCAAGTTGATTCTCAATTTAAAAGAATAATAAATCCTATTTGGATATTTATTATCATATTTTTCATCAAAAACTTAATCCAACAGTAGGACATTGTTCGATGAAGATAAAATTTTGGATTATCCTATGTACCTGAGAAAAGTTTACTTTGAATAGTTGGATTTCAATACTTGTTCCTCACTATGGCGTTCCCACGCTTTAACTCAAGATTTATCAAAATGGAAGCCTTAAACTAAGAGTGAGTTGTAGCTTTTTATTTGTGGAATAGTTTTGCAGCAATGTTAGCAAATGGGCAACACCTTCCTTCTCCTCCTTCAATGTTTCTTTATCTAAGAGATATGCATAAGCTCGAAAGGAAGGAGTGGAGAAGGGAGAAGTCACATTTACATGAGATCTTGAGCTTTATTCAACAACGCAAAGCGTGGATTTTCAAAAAAATAAATCAAATCATATATTATTTCTAATAATTCATTATAAAAATAAATATCAATATAAAAGACTTTATACGGATCATGCGGGTTAGGCGGGTCAACCCTAACCCAACCCGTTTTTCTGCGGGTTGGAAAAACCTAACCCTAACCCAGCCCGTATTTTATGCGGGTCAAGTTATGCTGGTCATATGTGGATCGGGTTAGGGTCGGGTTGGCGGGTCGGGCCACGTTCTGCCACCTCTAGAGCTACCAATGGTTAATTGACAAAGGTCTTCAAGGTTATCTTGACAACCCACCTAGAGAATGAAAATATCAATAAAAAATAACCCACCTAAGAAACATGTAACATAGAGACCTGAAATACATAAAAGAATAAGAAAAATTAAAAGATGCATTAGGAAACCCACAACTTGAATTTATTTGCTTAAGGTTTTTTCTACACTTTTTTTAAAAGTAAGAAAAACTTAAGGACTTCATTGATTTTTTTAATCTTTTTTTCAAATAAATGATTTGCACATAATTTCAAGATTGTTAATATCATTTAATTTATTTGGGTTGGTCCTAACGTCGATAATGCCACATATTGTACAACAATGTGAATGTCTAATATATTATAATATAATATAATATATATATACATAATGTTCTCTTATGAGCAAACTATATATAATATAACATAATATACACATGCAATGTCAAGCTCATGGGCCTCACTTAGGTACAATACAAGTTTATGAATGAGAGGAGTGCAGATGAAAATGTCTTTTCATGAAAAAAAAAAAAAAAAAAAAAAAAAAACAGCCCATAAGATTTCTTGATGTTTCTTTTAGATTTAATCCAACCGTGGGCAAAGATTTGATGAGAGTAAAATTGGGCCCGGTACAACTTCACGAGGGGATGAGTCATGAGAATGTGAAAGCCCTCAATTGATGAAAGGTGGCCACAAGTAGGCCCTATGGAGTTGGGAGTGCACAATTGGTTGGTAATAGGAGGACACACACTACATGCACCTCCATAAGTTTAACAATATACATAAAAAATTTCAACCCAAAAAATATATATCAAGTGAACATTTTTTAATTAAAATAACAAGTAATAAATACTTAGGAGTAAAAATGATATAGTTATCCTATTAAACACAAATAGAAGTGTATAATATTAAAATAAAAATATCTAAGAAAAGAGAAATTCCTATAAATAATGAGAACATATATATATATATTTATATAATTAAAAAAATGGAAAATTAATAAGAAGTTCAAAAAATTATAAAAGACAACTTATAAGATCTTGTTTGTTTGAATCGCATTGAATTCCTAAGAATTTGAAGAAATGTATTTCTATCAAGGTGGTTAAAATCAAAGATACAAGTTGCCATCAAATAATCTATCTTTTCTTGGGGAGAGAGAAAGGGGAGATGATTATTCAATCAACATCTAGTAAATTAAATCCTAGAAAGCCAGGTCTATCTTCATTTCTATGTTAGATCAAATAATCATTTTTTTAAGAGAGAGAGAGATAAAGGGAAAATGATTATTCAATCAACAGCTAGTAAATTAAATCCTAGAAAGGCCAGGTCTATCTACATTTTTATGTTAGATCATTCATCCCTCACACTCCTTCATGGTTCCTTATAAGTTTTGAGGAATTCAACTCGATGCAAGCATACAAGCCATAGAGGAAAATAATAATATCTGTCATTAAGAGTTTGAATGATAGATATGTGCGAAGAACTTACTGTAATTCCTCTTAAAAATTTCATGAAGAGCTGAAAAAGATGTACACTGGTCAAACATTAACGACCCACGTACACCTCATCATTTGGTGTAGACTTACCTCATAATTGGTGTAAGCAGGTACACTTCTTGGTGATAAAAAAGCTTAGGGCCCGTTTGGATGTTTACAGAATAAAATATTTACAGATTTAAATATTACAAGAATAAGATAGTATAGAATAGAATAATGTAATATTATAATATTACAATATTTTTGTTGTTTGGTCATTTTTGAAGAATTTTATAGATTTTAAATTGAGTTGTTTGATATATGCTATGATTAAATTAAATTACATTATTAGAATAATTTTTATATTAAATATTTTAATTTCTATATAATTTACCAAATCTGGATAAAATAAAGTAGTGTAGTAAAGTAAAGTTCAACTGCAATGTTTTTACCTTAAGTTACTTTTCTTTTATCACATAAAATCATGGTAAAGTATAGTAAAATCAAATCAATACAAAAAACAACTACTTTGCAACTCTCTCTCTCTCTTACTTTGCTTTACCACATACTTCATCTCACCTTACTTTGCCTCACATTTACTATGATATGACATCAATCTTTATTTTACTTTAGCACACCTATAAATAAATCACTGTTTATTTACCATATAAAACTATGATAAAATGTGATAAAGTAAAATCTAATAGAAAAAAACTATTTTAGCATTCCTTCCTACTTTACCAAATATTTTATCCTACCTTTACTTTATCCCAACTTTACCATGCCGTAACATTTACTTTTAATTTACTTTTTATATATGTAAACAAACACATCATGAAGGATTTGGTGAACTAAAGTCTTTACTTTACTTTACCACTTTTTAATTGTTATTTTGAAAGATTCTTATCTTGTAGATTGTTTTCTCCAAGGGGGAGCTGTAGGATGAAATATTGAGCTTTTTGAAAGAAAAGATTATTTTCTTTAAATTTTTCTTGGATTACCAAACGCACAAGATTTTCTTCTTTAGAAAATTAAAGATTATATTCTATAAAATATTATTTTCTTGTATTTTCTTGTGCATCCAAATAGGCCCTTATCCTTCAGAAGAAGTACAATGAGAGGTAAAAAGAACATATAACAACAAAGTCCGGTCTCGTCTGTCTCGTAAAAATAGGGAGGTACTAATCTTCTTATTCCAAGAATGCAAGTGAGAGCAATTGAGAGGGTGTATTAGCTGTCTCTTCCTTGATTTTCTCATTCTAAGAAAGCAATTGAGAGCAATTGAGAGGGTGTATTAGCCGGCAAAAGATTTTACACAGTTCGCGATTCAAGATTAGATGAAACAGTATCTCTAATAACAACAACAACATCAATAACATTAGTGTCTAACCGATTAGTGGGCCCGCATAGACCCGCAAAATGTGAGTTCAGATCCACAAAAAAATCACAAGCTTCCAAAAGTGGACCCACATAAAAATCACAAACTGTGGTAAATCACAATAAATTTTATGAAATGCAACGGAAGCTTTATTCAATTCGTATTAAAGGTTCATAAATGAGATCCAACACGAAAATCAAATAGACATTAATAATTAGCGTTGCAGAATGAATTAAAGAAGGGATATTCTCTAAACTGCCCCATTCTAAAAGGGGCATTTTTTGCCCCATGGATGATGGAACGCGCTCCGAGGCGCCGTGGGGCGGCTACCGGGGTCGGCGGAACGTGGGAGTCCGTCGGGTCCGGCCCTTTCGCGCCCTGGCGGGCCTGAAGCGTGCATCAACATTTCTTTTATGTGGGTGTGCCAGATTTTCTATTTTACTTGGAATTGCAAGTGGTAATCTGGAGATCAACCTTCGCAAGTAAAAAGGAAATCAACTTCTTTCAAGTTTTCCATTGCACAAATATTTAAGAAAAGAGACATTTTCTTGGTTTGCCGTGAAAGGCGATTTTGTTTGGCATTTATAGCCGATTTTGGCGTTTATAGCCGATTTACAATTCTTATCAATAATGAAAGACAAGAGTTGCGATTTTTGTCTCTTTAGAAAAATACAAATTACAATGAAAAGCAAGAAAAGGAAGATCTAACTTTTCAGGAGATTGTGGGGGACTCGTTCAGATTGACGGTCGCAAGCCATGTATGGGCTTCGCCATCATCCATGCAGATGAGAACAGAAGATGCTCTTGATTCGCTTGGCTTGGCTATAACCTCAGGTTTTTAGAGGACAAAGACCAAGAGAAGGTCCTATGTCCAATAAAAAGCTAAGTAGACGGGCTGAAAAGCCACGTCTAAGCCATTGGAGGCAGCAGGAGAAGGCAAGGACCTTGGGGGGGGATGCCCCCCCAAGGGACTTTTGTCACCTTGTAGTGGTGGCCGGTGCAGAACTTCAGCAGAGTTTTCTCTCTTTTTTCTTTCTCTCTGATCTCTTTCTGATCTTTTTTTTTCTGATCTTTTCTCTGATCCTGATTTTCTCCTTTTTTTTCCGATCCCGATTTCAATGGAATGCTCTCCTATTTATAGGCTTTTGGTAGCCATTTAGGAGGGTTTATGAGCCTTAATGGCTTTAATGGGAGGAGTTACAAGATTTATTTCTTGATTTTGTAACTCCTTTTTCCTTGAATCTGATTGGCCGATGGAGATTAAGGGCTTTTAATCACCTTAATTACCATAATGGGAGGAGTTTCATGGTTTAAATGCCATGAATCAATTGACTTGTAACTCCCAAATGCTTGCTTCTGATTGGGCCGTCCAAAGAAATGAATTAATGACCATAATAAAGTTAGTCAATTAACCACATTAATTGGTCGCCGAGCAGTCGAAGAGTCGCGGGCCGTGCCGTGTCTTCTGGAATTCTTCTGGCGATGATCATCGATGGATCTACATGCTGATCGACATCGGATGAACATGTAACTTCAGACATTGATAGCTAAGAGCGGGCCGGTGACATCTGTCTTGTCGATTTCACGATCGGTCGGACAGAAAGCGCACTTTCTTGGTCAGCCGGTTGACGATCTTGGAGCGATCAATGATGATTTTATGCTTTTGACGGCGGATCCGAGATGTCGTCGGATATGAGTCAATTTAAAGCACTAAAAATCACATTTTCAGGAAACCACAGGGGCCAAAGTGCGCGAAACGCGAAAAAAGACGGAAAAACGGGTCACCGGCGGAAAATCCGGTGACCCGGACCTCCATGGTCGCCGGCGACCATGGACCGGCGACCATGGGCCATGGTCGCAGGGGTCTGCGACCCTGGGGGATTTTTCCCCTTCGGAGCCCGTTTTGCGGTCGTTTTGAGGTCTTTTTCGTCGCCGTTTTCTTCTGTATTTTTCTTGACATTTCTTCTCATTTATTGGCTTGATTTCCCTGTAGAAAACCTGATGAGAATCCTTGCATTTTTAGAGTGCAAAGTTTCCAATTTTCCGGGAAAGCCGAAGACTTTGTCGCGTAAAGCTGCTGATTTTCCGCCAGAAGCTGAAACTTGGTCAAACGATGTCGGAATGACCTGAAATTTGAGGTGAAGCCTCCTGAGCAATAAATAAGACCAACCATAGGCTTTTGTTTGAGTTTTGAAGCCGTTTGGGGTCCCGTCGATGCTTCACTTGATTTTGTTGCGGGGAAAATGCCGAGCTTTGATATGTGGCCAAACGATGTCCGATTGACCTGAAATTTGACGGGGAGCCTATTGGAGTCATTTTTAGACGTTCCATGGGCTCTGTCTTGGATGTCATGGTCCCGGGTTGCTCCGCCGCCGGTAGGCTTGATTTTCTCTCGGAGCATCGAAACCTGGTCAAACGTTGTCAGAATGACCTGAAATTCGACGTGCAGCCTTTTGGAAGCATGTAGAAGCCACTCATGCACTTGGTTTGATGAGCGAAGGCTTCGGTGGTTCCCGCCGCCGGGAGGCTTGATTTTGCTGCTCGAGCATTGATGGAGGGTCAAACGTTGTCGGTTTGACTTGAAATTTGGCATGGAGCCCTTTTGGGACATGCTGGAGTCATCTGTAGGCTCTGATCGAAGTTTTGACGTCTCCGATGATGTCGCCGCCGGGAGCGCCATTTTAGCTAACGGAGAAGCGAAGTTAGGCCAAATGATTCTGAAATGGCCCGAAACTTCATGTATACTCTTCTCTTGGCTATCTTGAAGGATCTTGCAGTTTTTGTTTGATTCTGACAAGATTTGATTTTTTGGAGAAGTTGCATTGCCTATTTATGGCAGGTTGCGACTTCATGCAGCTTTCTTGATTTGGAGAGGCAAAGTGACATTTTTGGTGTCAACAATGGAGTTATCCAATTAGATTATGTCATGTCATGCGGTTGTGCCATGTTAGATATGGTTAGGATAGTGATGGCATGTGTTAAACTTTGATAGGCTAAAAAAGGGGAGTTTTTCTTTTCAAAACTCGCAAGGAGTTTTTGTAGCATACCCCATTAAATAATTACTAAAGAAAGATTTATCATTAAAAGAAAGTTCATTTAAAGAATTGCTAAGATAGCGCTCTCTCTCATGCAGGCTCAAACGGCTCCAAAGCCATCTCCGGCATCCCACTCCGGTTCGTCAGTTGGCTCAAATGTTTGAAACGTTTAATCCTCCTCCGTCTCCTCAGTAAAGTAGGGCTCGGTACATATGCACCAAATATAATAAAGTAAATAGCAAGAACATGATCATAATTCGAAATTCAATATGATAACAATATGAGTAAAGACAAGTGAGATTATATAAGAGTAATGACAAAGATAACGACAAGAATGTATGTATGACAAAAATCTAAATAAAACAAAGGGAGCAATATAATTTACACGAAGACAAGTGTCCCCATTGTGGGTGGTCAACCCTACATAATCGGGAGAGCCCGTCCATAACGTCGGTAGTCATAAACCGATCAAAATATTAGGATAACCTGTTCACATTCGAAGTGGATTATAAGTAATCCGGTCACATCGATGATCAACTGTCCATATATCGATTTGTAGTCGTTCATAAATGATCCACATAAACGTAAACATATATGCGTAATAGACTTGAATAATAATGCTCCGACACAAGAGTCTTAAGTCAAAGTGAAGTGCTTATCATACCACATTCCATATCATAATCAAATCATCATACATAATTTGCCAAGCCACCTCATGGTCCATAACACATAATAGGGTATGCATCTAAAGGAATACATAATCTAAATCAAGATATGCATGGGAAGGTCAAGACATAGATATGAATCAATCCTAAGGTTAGACGTATATTCACATACCTTTCAACATATAATGATAAATGCTAGTAAGTTAGGGACGTTACATCTCTCATCATCCATTGTGCATAGTCCCAATGGAGAGTTACCAATAGAGATGTATTACCCCTTTCTCACTAAAATTCACAAAACCAAATCAGGTATTTGAATCCTACATCCATAAGATATCGTATGCCCAAAGACGATTCTCATGTCAAGTCCAAGTAGATAATTTAAGGTCATTAAATCCATATAAAGTCCCATACACGATACCATAAATCCCTAAATGATACAGAGCCAAAACAGTGAAAAGAAATCATACATTGCCCAAGTACACTGAACGTCGAACGTACGAGACCAAAGTTCGAACATTTAGGGTCTCGGATTTTTGGCTCAGGAGCGAGAAAAGTCAAACGTTCAAACATTCATGAGGCACGTTCAAACATTTGATGCTTCTGCCCCTTTGGGCCAGACGAGTCTGAACTCGAACATTCAAAAGTTCAATGGTAACGTTCGAATGTTTGACGTTCAGTTCGTTGGCCAGTTCGCACAATCACAGAAATTTGGAATTTTTTCTCCCTTTTTCATCCATTTTCCTCCATTTACCAAAGGAGTATATATCCAATCCATCCAAAATTCATACGAATCACATTCAATTTTAAAGGAAATGAAATCCACATTCCCATTTCTAAATCACCAATTAACCCAAACATCATTCAAAATCCCTAATCTACCATTATAATTTAGAAAAGGGCAATTAAACAAACGTATATGTATTAGATAAGAATCAGAGATCAAAACACATATTCAATATCAAGTCATGATAATGTACTTGCCTTTCACCGGGTTTTGAAGAAAATGCAACAATCCTAACCAATACCCAAACTGAGATTACCATGGCGCTCTATCACAATTCTAACACCAATCCGACATAGAAGATGGGATAAGAATGTTCATATGAATAGATCCATTGTGTTCCTACTCTAAACCTAACATTATTGGAAAGATTAAGAATATTACCTAAGAGTATAGTTCTACTCCTAATGGTTTGAGGAGATGGTTACCTATGATAAGAAAGTCGAACCAAGAATGACGGTATCCTCTGATCTTGATTCTGATAGCTGGATCCTAAAACTGCAAATGGCTTGGGACGTTGAAAGAAGAAAACGAAAAGAAATAAGAGGAGCTGTAGAGATAAGCGGTTCGTAAAATAGGGATTAGGTTGAAAGAATATTCCTTGGGCTTAAGTCATTGGGTCAAAACTGCGGGTTAGGTCATCTACCCATTAACCCAACTCACCAATCCACGCATCTAATATAACGTGTGCCTCACATAATCATAACCACTTAAATAACTAAAACACATTTAATTAAAATAATAATAATAATATTCTAATTAAATTATAATAAAATATAATAGTGGGACCGGGATCTTACATTCTCCCTCTTAGGACATTTGGTCCTCCAAATAAAAACAATACCTTTAAAAGAAAAAATGGATACAACTTCCTCACTTAGTCTTGAAGTTCCCAAGTGGCTTATCGAGGACTATGATGCTCCCACTGGACTTTCACCCAATGTATTGTTCGAGTCCTGAGAACTTATATCTAGTATATATACGTGGGCCTTTGTTATTAGTATATATACATAATGTTCTCTTACGAGGAAACTAAATATATAACATAATATACACATACAATGTCAAGCTCATGGGCCTCACTTAGGTACAAGTTTATCAATGAGAGGAGTGCACATGAAAATGTCTTTCCATGGAAAAGGGATCCAAGAAAAAAAAAGAAAAAACAGTCCATCAGGTTTCTTGATGTTTCTTTTAGATTCAATCCAACCGTGGGCAAAGATTTGATGAGAGTAAAATTGGGCCCAGTACAACTTCACGAGGGGATGAGTCATGAGAATGTGAAAGGCCTCAATTGATGAAAGGTGGCCACAAGTGGAACCTATGGAGTTGGGAGTGCACAATTGGTTGGTAATAGGAGAACACACACTACGTACATGCACCTCCGTAAGTTTAACAATATACATCAAAATTTTCAACCCAAAAAGTACATCAAGAGAACATTTTTTTTAATTAAAATAACATGAACTCCACAACCTCACATCGGTAATGGCATCCCTCATTTCCCACCTATGATCATTTCCATTAAAATCCATTGTATCCAAAACCACGATACTGCTTCTCCATCACATAGACCATCAAACCAAACACCACAACATGTGCAAACTTTCATAGCAAATTAGTAACTCTGTCTCTCCTTCTTCGTCCAATGACATGTTCAACTCTGGGAACTGCCCTTCAAACGAAATTTCAAATCGTATGAGCCTCCCATATCAAACCTTATCAAAGAAACACACCACGCCCAAATTCACTTATACAAAACACAAAACCAATAGAATACAAGTAGTTTTTTTATTATCTATAATCCCATTACAACGTCTTAAGTTTCAGCATCACTGAAAGTAGAAAATTCCAACGCAAAAGGATTGTATTTTGAGGCTTAATTGCAAAGGTAGGTGGCTAAGGCTTGGTAATAAGTGAGGAAATCGCAGATTGATAGGATTCCTTTCTACTTTTGAAAGACACATTCCTCGCTAAAGATTTCTATAGCTTAGGATTTCACATTTGCATATCGATGCATATAAGAAAGAAAGATTGATTTTTGTGTGCAAAACCACAAAAGCAAGAAAACGCTTGGATTAAAAACAAAGCGTAAAAGATTTTTGAAAATTAAAACCTATTTTTTAATAATGTTGTGCAGAGTGTAGATATTTAACAAGTAATAAATACTTAGGAATAAAAATGATATAGTTATCCTATTAAACACAAATAGAAGTGTATAATATTATAATAAAAATATCTAAGAAAAGAGAAACTCCTATAAATAATGAGAACATATATATATATATACATATATATATGGGCAAGGCTTTTTTAAGCTGCAGCTTAGCTTATCCCAAGCTGGAATAGTGCTGATCCCATAAATCAAAGTAGATTACATCTGTTTTTTGAATGATGGAATTGAAAAATCCAACTCTAATTGGAATTATCTTGATTTTGGAGACGATAATCATGCAAAAAACAACAATAATCAACTTTGATTTGTGGGACCAGCACTGTTTCAGCTTATGAGAAGCTAAGCTTCAGATTAAAAGAGCTGGCCCCTATATATATTTATATTTATATAATTAAAAAATGGAAAATTAGTAAGAAGTAAAAAAGATTATAAAAGACAACTTATAAGAGCTTGTTTGTTTGCATCGCATTGAATTCCTAAGAATTTGAATAAATGTATTTCTATCAAGGTGGTTAAAATTAAAGATACAAATTGCCATCAAATAATCTTTTTTTGGAGAGATAGAAAGGGGAGATGATTATTCAATCAATATCTAGTAAATTAAATCGTAGAAAAGCCAGGTCTATCTGCATTTCTATGTTAGATCAAATAATCGTTTTTTTAGGGAGAGAAAGGGAAAATGATTATTCAATTAACAACTAGTAAATTAAATCCTAGAAAAGCCAGGTCTATCTACATTTCTATGTTCGATCATTCATCCCTCACACTCCTTCATGGTTCCTTCATTATAATCCATTTTAACATAAGTTAATGAAGAATGTAACCCAATGCAAGCATACAAGCCATAGACGAAATTAATAATATCTATCATTAAGAATTTGAATGATAGATATGAAGAACTTACTGTAATTCCTGTTAAAAATTTCATGAAGAGCTATAAAAGATGTAGACTTATCAAACATTAACGACACAGGTACACTTCATCATTTGGTGTATACTTAGAATATATAACAACAGAATCTACTACTCTTGTTTTGTCCAAGAAAGCAATTGAGAGGGAGTATTAGCTGGCATAAGATTTTATACAGTTGGCGATTTACTCGTAACAACAACAACAACATCCATATATAACATTAGTGTCTAACCGATTAGTGGGCCCGCATACACCCGCAAAATGTGAGTTCAAATCTCCTGCCATGGCTATTACATGGGAACCGTATAACATATGCTCAAAACTTCATTATAGGGTCCATATACAAACAATTTTGACCGTTCCAAATGAATATATCATCCCCTCTAGTGACATATCCTTAGTTCTCACTTTGGTTGGAGTGCGTCCCATCATAAGATTGAACACGTGACTGAAAACATGACTATGCGTTGATGTGGCACTGCTTATAAGGTGGCATTGATCACTCTTCCATCATGTGCATAATCAGATGGTGGGGCCCACTCCTATTGAGCTTAAATTGAAGAAAAATTCCCTGGAGGGGATGTGATTCCACTTAAATGGTCCAGATGATTTGTGTCCTATGATGGAGATTGTAGCATGTGTTACACCTTTCCATGTATTAGCTGCGACAGGGATCCAGACTCCCAAACTGTAGACAATCACTGATTCTTACCTTCTGAAAAAGTGGAGGGGTCTCCGGGATCTCTAGATTGGTCTACTCAAACAAACAATCCAAAAGTGTGCAGAAAAAATATAATATGCAGCGGAAATAAAATCAACAAGCGCACATCATAAGGACACCAAGTTTAAGGTGGAAAACCCTAACCGGGTAAAAAACCACCGATCCAATCTGGATCAAATCAAGCACTATGAATCTCGCAATTATAAGAAACTCAGATCTCCTCCCTAGATATCCCCTACCCAAGGACTGAAGTTACCTTGTGTCGCTTCACGCTTCAACGACTTCACACCGTTGATTGCACCAGATCCACACCAGCACTTGACTCCTCAAATCTTCTCACAGGAAGATAATCTTCTACAAAGGATGCAGAAGAACTTGACTCTAGAGAGCTTGGCAGCACAACTTCATAAAAACTCTAGAGAAGAAAATCTCTCAATGATAATTTCTAACTCAGCACTATGAGAGGTGAGGTGTACCTTTGGAATAGCCTTAGAACCCTTTAAATAGCCCTTGGTTCGTGCTTAATGTTTCCTAACATGATTAGGATGGAAATCAGCAGTTTGAGCACAATTAGAATATCAAGTTTCCAATCTTGAACCACTGTCTGCGTCAGGTTCGCTCGAGCGATCTCTCGGTTCGCTCGAGCGAACAACCCTCTGTTTCAGAACTGAGCAAGACAGAACACTGTTCGCTCGAACCAATGAAATGGTCGCTCGAGCGAACCCTTCTTTGGATATGTTCCGGAAATTCAGCTCTCTTTCTCTAGCAGACTTCTTCTAATTCCTTCAGACTTTCTGCTTCTAAGTCCTTCCAAACTTCTAACTTCAAGGGCCTTTTCTAAATAGAAAATTACAACTCAGAGACCCAGAGTTTTGTCCAACCCATGAATTTAGCCAACACACAAAATCCTAACAATCTCCCCCTTTGGCAATTCATGGACAAAACTCCCTAGGACAATACAATTTGATCTACCCAAAATGAAACCCAAAATACATTGATAAAAAAAAGCATAGCAATGTAGATCTGCATTGTCTTTGACTCAGTTTGATATTCTCAACTTGATCTTCTCGAACTCCCCCTTGATCGGTCATTCTCCCCCTTTTTGTCCATAATTTGACAAAGCAAAAAAAAAAAAAAATGCAAACATGCAGCTTTCTTGTCAATTAGGATCAATAGCTCCCCCTCAAAAGTAACTCCCCCTGAATGTATCTTCGTAGCAGCGCTGGGGGTGGGAGCTTGATCTCCTTGATTAGGGCTTTTCACATGTAGCCACCCACACTTGTGTAGTTTGATCTTTCAGCAGAGTGTGAGCAAACTCCTTAGGCAAGTCTGATTTTCTAACCCAAATTGGAATAGTCTTGGGTGGAGAAAAATTCTTCCGCCATTGCTTGGTCTTAGGTAGACGGTGCAATTTCTTGCAATGGGGACGAATGTGTCCTTTTAATCCACAATGATGACAAGTGGATGTGCGTGCAGCTCGTGACACATTCTTTTTCTTGAAACTACTCAACACATTATTTGAAAGTGCAGTATGTGGAGTAGCATGTGCAACACTTGAAACAAAAACTGTTTTACCTTTAGCATTTGAAGTGGATGCACCATGATCATAACCAAGACCGCTTCTGTCAAAAGAAGGCTTCTGACTACACAAGATGTTTGTAAGAGTCTTCGAACCAGTGTTCATCTTGTTTAGACATGCTTGCTTGACTTCTAGCTCAGACAGAGTGATCTTCAATCTTCCTTGCAAGTCTTGATTTTCAGCTTTCATCTTTACTATCTCTTGCTTCATATTCACAATTTCTTTTTCAGCCTTCTCAAGTTTTTGACCCTCAGTAGTCAAATTTTCAGCCATACAATTTTTCTGACTTTCCAAAAGCTGAATCTTTTCAAGCGCTTGCTCTAAATCATTCTTCAGTGCAGAATTTTCTTCTTGAACAGCCTTGTACTTGATAGTGATTTTGTTACCATACTTGGTCATCTTGACACAATCAGCATAGGTAGCATGGTACAACTCTTCCCAATCTTTTTCTTGATCTGACAACTCATCTTCATTATCTTCATCAGTATCACTGTCAGACACAGACTTAGCCATGAATGCTAAAAACTTGCCATTCACATTGTTAGAAGAATCATCCTCGGGATCTTTTGCATTTTCTGTTTCTTCTTCAGAAGATTCTTCATCCCAAGTTGTGTTTAGAGCCTTTTGCTTTGTAGCCTTTTTCTTGTTGGCACACTCATTTGCATAGTGACCATAGCCTTGGCATTCAAAACACTTTGTTCCTTTTGCAGAATCCTTCTTCTCAAATTTGTAATTCTTTTTATTGGCTCTCTTTGTCTTCATGTATTTTTGATAATACTTCACAAACTCAGCCATATCATCTTCAGCTTCAGTTTCAGAATCAGACTCAATTTTCTTTACAGGCTTCTTTCTTGATTCTGATGTGGCTTTCAAGGCAATGCCCTTTTCTTTTGATTTGCCTTTATTTAACCGGTTTGCTTCGAATGTCTGAAGATTTCCAACCAGATCATTCACCTTGAGGGTATCCAGATTCTTATTTTCTTCAATAGCATCAACTTTAGAATCGAATCTGGAAGGTAGAGACCTCAAAATTTTCTTGACAACCTTGT
This sequence comes from Umbellularia californica, assembly GCA_028538565.1. NCBI lineage: Eukaryota > Viridiplantae > Streptophyta > Magnoliopsida > Laurales > Lauraceae > Umbellularia > Umbellularia californica. Next base: position 60,250,978 of record JAPQWN010000007.1, read on the forward strand.
GTTCTGGTATTTCTTCCCCCAGAATGAACACAGAATTGACAATTTCATTCAGATTTGCATAAAATTGATCAAAGGTCTCATTCTCTTCCATCACGATGGTTTCAAAATCTCTATTCAGCATTTGCAATTTAGATTGCTTCACCGTGTCTGTACCCTCATAGACTGTCTGCAAGATGTCCCATGCTTCTTTTGCAGATTTGCAAGTAGAAATTCTTCTGAACTCATCAGCAGAGACTCCATTGTATATGCAGTTCACAGCCTTGTTATTACAATTGGATCTATACTTTTCATCCTTAGACCATTCAGCTTTAGGTTTAGGAACGATTTTTCCATCAACCACAGATGTTGGTCTAGAAAACCCATCTTCAACAATATCCCAGACATCATCATCAATGGATTTAAAGAACCCAATCATCCTTTGCTTCCAATAAGAATAATTAGAGCCATCAAACAAAGGAGGCTTGGAAGTTGATGTCCCTTCTCTATTGAGCACCATTCTAGAAATCTAGTAGGATCAGACACAACAAAATAGTGCAACCCTCTCTGATACCAATTGAAAAAGTGGAGGGGTCTCCGGGATCTCTAGATTGGTCTACTCAAACAAACAATCCAAAAGTGTGCAGAAAAAATATAATATGCAGCGGAAATAAAATCAACAAGCGCACATCATAAGGACACCAAGTTTAAGGTGGAAAACCCTAACCGGGTAAAAAACCACCGATCCAATCTGGATCAAATCAAGCACTATGAATCTCGCAATTACAAGAAACTCAGATCTCCTCCCTAGATATCCCCTACCCAAGGACTGAAGTTACCTTGTGTCGCTTCACGCTTCAACGACTTCACACCGTTGATTGCACCAGATCCACACCAGCACTTGACTCCTCAAATCTTCTCACAGGAAGATAATCTTCTACAAAGGATGCAGAAGAACTTGACTCTAGAGAGCTTGGCAGCACAACTTCATAAAAACTCTAGAGAAGAAAATCTCTCAATGATAATTTCTAACTCAGCACTATGAGAGGTGAGGTGTACCTTTGGAATAGCCTTAGAACCCTTTAAATAGCCCTTGGTTCGTGCTTAATGTTTCCTAACATGATTAGGATGGAAATCAGCAGTTTGAGCACAATTAGAATATCAAGTTTCCAATCTTGAACCACTGTCTGCGTCAGGTTCGCTCGAGCGATCTCTCGGTTCGCTCGAGCGAACAACCCTCTGTTTCAGAACTGAGCAAGACAGAACACTGTTCGCTCGAGCCAATGAAATGGTCGCTCGAGCGAACCCTTCTTTGGATATGTTCCGGAAATTCAGCTCTCTTTCTCTAGCAGACTTTTTCTAATTCCTTCAGACTTTCTGCTTCTAAGTCCTTCCAAACTTCTAACTTCAAGGGCCTTTTCTAAATAGAAAATTACAACTCAGAGACCCAGAGTTTTGTCCAACCCATGAATTTAGCCAACACACAAAATCCTAACACCTTCTAACCTTGGGATTGGGTCATTCAACATTATATTATGGGGCTACATCCTGGGCATCAATAGATCCACCGCAAGTGCCACAAATTGGACGGCTATAATCAATGAAAAGAGGATGAAATGTGCCCATTGTTGCCATTGGGGCAATCAGAAGGGCATCCAGTGAGGCAGTGGTGCACTTATTGGGGGAATCTTGGCATTGGCAGACAGTAAGTCAGAATTGATTGGGCAAGAAAGTGAGCATTGGTGGTGAGTTATATTAGAGATGGGCTTTTTTATCCTCACAATGTGTAAATGATGATTAGTAAGAACCAACATATGCCACATGCGTGGGGTGCAAAATGAGACCATTGAACATCTTTTTTTAAAATGTCACTTTGCTCTAGCAATTTGGTATGGCACATCATTGTCCTTTTTCATGGATAATAGCGATCATACCTCATTCATATCTTGGTGGGAATATTGGCTAGAGAAGAAGAATGAAGGGATAATTCATTGAGATCATATTATCTATTTTGGCTTTGTGCTATGTTGGATATGGGGAGCAAGAAAAGCAAAAAACTTTTGTCAGCAAGATACAAATGGAGAGAATGTAGTTCAAAGAATCAACCTTGCACAGATTGAATGGATAAGATCACTAGAGGAAAAGCAGGGATATCAAAATCGCGATGATGATTAGCTGAATACTTCCACCAATAATCAAAATCTGGATATCGATGTTCGCATTTTTTGTGATGGAGTTGTGAATAAAGTGGCTAACAAATTAGGAGTTGAATGCATTGCTTATAGCAAAGATGGTAGCATTTTGACAAGGCTATCCAAAAGATTTGAAGGAGATTCTGCTATCATGGCAAAAATTTTGGCTATCGAAGAAACTTTGGATTTGGCATGGGTGGAGGAAAGTAGGTTTGTTTAGTGACTCCAAGATTGCTATTGATTCCATAACAAAATCTCAATATCCTTTCCCTTAGAAAATTTATGCCCCATTACGGAAGATCTTGGAAAATAAAAAAAAAAAGAAGAAAAGATGTCTTTACTAGAGTGCACTTGACGGTGATCAGTAGAAGCATTAATAGTGAAGCACATAGTCTAGCAAGGGCGGAGTTATGTACAGGCCTACATTAGTAATCATGCTGTATCTTTCTCCAATGATTAATGAATAGAATACCATCTCAGATTTTGAGAAATTTGTAGAATACATCCAAAAAAATATAAACATTTATGAAAGGGGAGAATGCTGAGGATGGGCTGAGGTCAAAAGGGGTCCAAGCTAAAGGTTTGGGTTCTACCATTTTCATTTCTATGGGGATGCTTTTGTTTGATGATATATAGCACTTCCCACATCAGATAGGTCCACAGTATATATCATCATCATCTTAACTATATAGCTTATTCATTCGTAGCCGTAGGACATGAGGCAATGTCACCCGTTTGTTAATTCACTTCAATAGTGAAGTAGAGTGAATAGTTATTTCAGGATACAATAAAATAAGGGGGTCAAATTAGAAAATACCATATTTAAAAAAAAAACACCTCTACTTTTTATAAAGAAAGAGTGCAAAAAGTTACATTTACATGCCACTAAATGACAAAAGACTATCTTATCTTTTTTTTTTTTTTTCAAAAGTTACGTTCTCATTTCACCAAATGACAAAAACATCACTTTTTTATTTAACTCCTCTTCTGTTTTTATCTTTTAATTTGACACATCACCACATTTCATTCTAATAGTAAATCTACCAAACTGATGTGGGTGGGATTCCCCAAACGTTGTCTCAACTGAATTCACAAATGCTCAATTAATCCCATCATTTTTAAAGTTGGAATTTGAATATTGGAAACTCTCATGCTTCTCGCAAATGGACTATAATAAGCTAGATTCTTACCTCACGTGGCGGTAAGGTCACTACTTATTGGTTTATCTCCAGTCCAAGATTTGAACCTTCATTAAAATACCATTGCAATTCTAATATAAGGCTTTGTGTCATCCAGGCTGTGCCTCATCTTTGTTGTGTCAGGATTGGCTAATCAAACCTGGTTAGGACTCAAACTATAAGTAAGGAATAAAGAGTTTTCCATCTAAGAAGAGATACCCCACCTCCCAACCCAACTATTTCAATGTCACACAATATAAAAGTATGGTAGTTTGAAAGAGGCATTGTGATCTCTACAATGATAGAAGAGGGGCTCATGATTTTGCCTTTTCAAATCGTGATGTAGGAGAAGATTCAAAAATAGTTTTGGAATCTAATTAAAAGATATGTTTACATTAATGAAAGTAAGAGAAAAGCAGCAATATATACAATTTACAAATCAGCTCAAGGAATGGATGGCGTGACAAGGACTATATTCTATCTTTTTCAGGATGATCACTGTGCAAGGAATGGATGGCGTGACAAGGAATATATTCGATCTTTTTCAAGATGATCACTGTGTATAATGATTGCCTGCACTTGGATAATATATTATAAGATGTTTCTTTCCATTTTCTTGAATTCCATGTTCTAGAGACCGGAGTTTGTTCATGACCCAATAGATTTTTAAACAAAACTAACCTAACAGTGAAACCAAATAATTATTATATGTGATTATTTATCAAAAGAAATCTCAAAAGTAGCTAAATGGGATGGTGACCGTTGCCACATGGGCCATAACCGTGCTTAGGATGGTTTTTGTGCTAATGATATATTGACCTTTTCCTCAAAAACTAATTTGCTTTATGGAGCCATGAGGTCATTGAGTCCATTAACTTGGTGAGTTCATCCAAACTTCTGATAAACTTGGTCAATGTCATTCAACTTGATGATCTTCTCTTCGTTTCAGTATTATGCAATGAACTGATATGGAAAGAGAGGAATGCTAGGGGATTTTAAGGGGTCCAATAATGAATTGAGTCTATGACAATTAAGATAAAGCTTTTAGTAGCTAACGGAGCGTCGATCGTTCAACTGGAAGGATGTTGCCTCTTTTTGACTGATCTTCTGGATTGTTGTCGTTCTTGGGTTGTTGGTGATGACCCCCTTCCTGTGATGTTTGCTTTGTTGGTTTTTCCTTCTCTTAGCTTCTGATTGGGGGTTGGAAGCATGTCGATATAACTCTCATGTACTTTTAATTTATTTAACTAATTTAATGATTAAAAAGAAATAGAAATAGTAATTTTAATTTAGATCCATCTAAATTAGGCCCATTTAGGTGATGAACACTAGCCGTACAGTCGGTGGCGGAACCTATAAACTTGGTCCGATGGAGTCACTATGTAAAAATAAAATTCTTGAATGGACTATAATGTGAAAAACAAGAAGGGCATTGCTTTGCTTTTAGGAAGGCCTTTTATGTAATCATTCATACTCGGGGGTTTGTTTTGCTTTTACCCCTTTTATGAAGGCCTTCTATTTTTTTTTTTTTTTTTTTTTTTTGCTTTAAAAAGGAATTTGTTTATTGATAGCCGGTAGGAAGTTGCATATTAGGACAAAGTCCTTACTTACATATCGTTAACAAAAAACGGAAAAGACAAACAGCTGAAACGGAAACGTAAATAATTGAAGGCCTTTTATGTAATCATTCATGCTCATTCACTTTTATTATAAGGTTTCTCCATGTTTGGTTTCTATTTATTACTTTTTCGTATGTACAATGCTTTTGGTAATAAATCAAAATCATCTCCTTATTTGGTGTCTTTTAGTTGCCTTCTAATCACTTTATCATATGTAGAGTTCCTTCTAACATGACCATGACCCTAGAGCCAAAGGTGCAAACTTACAGATATGTTGCTCCTCCTGAGGCAAAAAAAACCACTCATTCGCCTTTTTCAATGTTTCATTGTGGAACGACAGAAGGTTTAAAGGATCTGCCGGACATTAAAATTATGTAGTTCATTGTCTCCTTTCACCATGCGCCAACAGCAAAAGAAGGATTTTATAAAATAAAGCTTAGGGCTTGTTTGTTTCCATCACAAGAATCTTTCGGTCCATACATCATAACAATCAGAGGTAGGGAAAAGGTAGGGATATCTGGATCAACGATACTAGCCTCCTAATCCATGCTAATCATATCGTACTTAGGCAAACTAAGTGTAATCTCCCTAAGAACAACCTGAGAGTATTCTATGTAGTCTGGAAGGGGCTTGAATAGTGTTGTAGCCCATTCCTTGTTTGAATAGTAGGTTGAACTCGAGATCTCGACGCGATTCGACTTTTTCTCTCACAAATTTCTAGAGATCGTCGAACTAAGTCTAAAATTATCAACAAGCATCTTCATTATCGTTAATTGATTTTAGTTATACCATTAATCATTCAATTATGGGTGAAATGGGGGCACCGTTACATATGACATGTGTTTAAGGCTATCATAGGGGGCCAAATGAGGTGTCTACAAGCGGGCTTGGGTTCCATGATTATAGTGTCCAAGTTAAGTTGCCCAAGGTTAATAAAAGTTTATCTTTCTAATTTGTAAAATTCGAGCCATTCAACACTAGTATGCTTGAGAGATGTCCATTCAAGGCAGCGTGAATCAATGCTATAATATAAAGGGAAAAAATGCTCAATTACTTTAATGCTTTGAGTTCACGCTAAAACATTAATCAAGAATGATTCGTTGCATAAATGAAGCATATTTAGTGAGTAATTCAGTTCATCATCGTAGTCCCTCCTTTGGGTCGTGACTACAACATGCAATAGGATTGCTCGTGGATGAGTCATATCCATTCATAGGGCTAATAAGATAGAATTAACGCAATTCGCTAAGCTTTATACCTTTGGGTATAGGAACCAAAACCAATTAGGTACATATATCAAATTACCCTATTCCGGTCTTATAATTATTCGAGTGACGATCATACCTTTGGGCCGATCCTCACTCTCATAATTTAGGATCACAAGTCTAATCCTATTATCCTTACACATGAAATAGTGTTAAGGGTGTTAAATTCCAAGTGATACCTATAAGTTGTTCATAATAGGGCCACTTTGGTGACTACCACACAATTTAAAACTATAGGTCTCAATTGAATTAATAGCAATTATAAAACTGACAGAAAGGGGCTAACCTAAGTAGGTTATAATGTCATTAGTGGTGCCTTTAAAATATTAGGTTACGCTTAATTTATAGCATGTTGTGGTTATCAAACATCCACAAAAAAAATAAAAAAATAATATTTACATGTATATAAATCAAAAGGTGGGCCCTAAGCATATTGGAGTGGGTGACAAGGGAGATAGGAGAAAACCCTATTTGAGAAAGGAGATCCGCTCATCATCAAGATCATGGCGCAAGGTACGCTTTTATATTTTTGAGATCATATATTGTTTAATGTATAAATCTAGATCCATAAGTTTGATTTGAATTGTATATAATATCAGATCTAACAAAAATAACATATTTTTTTTGTTCTTTCAAAGATACTTAAACTTTACAATTTTGCCCTTTTAAATAAGAATTCATTTCTTGCATTCCAAATAACCCACCAAGCAAGGAACTATGATCCTTGGGCAGTTAGTTAGTACCACTCACCCATCTATTAAAAAAAAAAAAAAAGTTTCTGTACCACTCACCCATCTATTAAAAAAAAAGGGAATCTTGGTTCGAACCCGAACTGATTAAGTAAGGAATAAAGAGTCCTTCATATGGACAAGAGCCTTCCTCCCAACGTCTTTCATTGTCACAAAATATAATGATACAATAGTTTGAAAGCTCAGGGGTACAAATGCGAGGTATCTATATATTTCTAAAATGCCACAGCTAGAAGACGAGCTATGAGATTTTCCCTTTTCAAATCGTGATGTAGAACCTAATTGACAAATGGATAAAGTGGGTTGGGCCATCTTTAAAAAATCCAATTCATTTATTGGTTCTAACTTCTTCTGTGGGTTATACATATAAAATATTATTTAAATCAACAATATGCACACCGTTGAATTAACTAAATCTTGAACACATGATTCTACTTTATTTAGTTTCTCTCTCTTTCCTTTATGGAAATAGAAGTTGGGCACATTTTTAAAATCAACGGATCAATCTAACAGTAGGTCCCACAAAATATACTTTGAAGTTACGTATGCAAAGAACAGGATATGTGTAAAAGACGATGGATGGATTGGATTTCTTAGGTGGCCCCACCCACTTGCATATGCCAGGATGGTAGCTTTGCCCATTTACTACTTACAAATGTGCTAAAGAAATGGATGGTGTGCTAATGACCGTATTCTATCGTTTTCAGGAAGATTAGTGTGAATATATAAAACAGATTGCTTGCAGTTGGATAATATATTTTAGGGGCATTCGGCGACGGGTCCCTAAACATTTCACTTTAGTGCCTTAGGTCCACAATCTTTTTTTATAGTGTGATAGGTCCTTTGTTCAAATTTGAAGACCTACAATGTCTAATTTACCCTTTTTTCAAAATCATATCTCACGATTAGTGGGATATGCCATTAATAATAGTCAACTACCATTTAATTAGTCAAATAAATTTCAAAAGATCCAAATAAATTTAAAAAAATGTAAATAAATTTCAAAATACGTAAATAAAATTAAAAAAGGCAAATAAATCCGAAAAATACAAATAAATTTGAAAGAGCGCAAATACATTTCAAAAAATGCAATAATTTCAAAAGAATGTAGAGAAATTTAAAAAGACGCAAATAAATTTCAAAAGATCCAAATAAGTTTTAAAAAATATAAATAAATTTCAAAAGATGAAAATCAATTTAAAAAGACGAAAACAAATATCAAAAGATCCAAATAAATTTCAAAAGAAGAAAATCAATTTCAAAAGATCAAAATAAATTTCAAAAAATGTAAATAAATTTCAAAGGATGCAAATAAAATTAAAAAACCGCAAATAAATTTAAAAAATGCAAATACATTTGCCAAAACTAAGATAACCCAATTTTCCGAATTTCGGAAAATTTTGCGAAAAACTAAAGTATTTTTGCCAAAACTCAATTAAATTTATTTTAAAAAATGCAAATAAATTTCAAAAAAACATCCTGAGTTTAGTTCAAAAAATCAGTTAAAATTTTCCAAATGGAGATAAATTTATCAGAAAGTCAACTATATTTTTCGAAAACTAAAAAAGTAAATTTCCATATACTCAGATAGAATTGTCCAGAACTTAGAAAAATTTGTTCTAAAACTTAGATAAATTAGCCAAAAACTCAGATAGATTTCTCCAGAACTCAGATAAATTTGAGATAGATTTCTCCAGAACTCAGATAAATTTGAGCAAAACTCAAATAAATTTGATAAAAAAATGTAAATCTCAGATAAATTTGATATAAACTGATATAAATTTATTAAAACTCGGATAAACTTCTTTCTCTAGCGATGGCGTAGCACCCTCGACTATGTTCGGATGTCAAAGTGGGGTCCAGCCGAAAAAACAACCCGCCTTATGAAACGGGTAAGGTCGAACCTGACCTCGACCCAACCCTGAACTGCTGCAGAGCCCAGGCCACCTTCTTCTTCTACTCCTGTTCTGGTTTTGCAACAAGAACCAGAAGACATTGCTGCCAGCAGTTGTCTTCTTCCTCTCCGGTCACGGCACGATGGCAGCGGCGGTAACCCTTCTTCTCCGTTGATGCGCAGTGGCAGCGGCGACTGTGTTTGCGAAGATGTGGGGTTGAGACGAGGCGTCTTCGGCGATTTGGGGTCTAGTCGAAAAAAAAAGTCCCAAATCGCCCTTCCCTGGTGCTGTTGTTCCTTCTGTTGCGGATTCTATTCCAGAAACTGCACAGTGCTCGGCCGGAGATCTACTCGACTTCCGGCGACGGTAACAAACCAACAGACGAATCCAGCAGGTTCTCTGCCTCGTCTTCTTCCTTGGCACCGTCCAATCTGCAACCTGGTCTTGCAATCCCAGCGGCAGAGACTCGGTCGTTTTCTCCATTCAGATCTCTGGCAACAGGAACGGACAAATCCCTTCTTCTTGCAATTCTTCGGTCAAGATCAAACTCCCAAAACGCTTTGATTGCAAGCACAGAGAATCTGATTTTTGTGGTCCAGTTGAGATCAAACGACCTCCCAATGCACGATCTGGAAAACGCTGCCCCAGAAGAAGAGGGATAATGCAAAATGAAAAAGAGGGATAATCCAAAATTTGAAATTTAAAATTTCAAAATTTATGCCTAAAATGGTTGAAAGGGTAAATCAGTCATGAGAATTGTATCCAGGGACCTCTCGCCGAAATATGTCCAGCCGTATGGACTACAGGCCTTAAAGAAAAAGTTGATGGACTGGAGGCCTTACAAGTACTATATGAGGGACCTTTCGCTAATTATCTGTATATTTTAAGATGTCTTTTTCAAAGTGTCTTGAATTCCATGCTCTAGACAGATACAAGAGATATAAATGTTTAATGCTCCAATTTGAATATACCACCTCACACTCACACGGTAACGTATATAGTTGTAAAGCACGAAAACAGAACTACATATTCCATATGTAAATCTCACTGTACAGAATGCTCCAATTTGGTTCAGACCATACCATTTGCGGGAGTTCATTTGACTATAAATTTCTACCTATTCAAGTTCATGCCAACAAACAACCTTGGAAGTAACTACAATGTAAGAAACAAAGGTGGAGATTATAAACGTTCTTCAAATAATCACCCCATCTATTGCAAATGAATTCATGTGAGATAGATGGAAAATGAATACTCAGACATTACCATAGTAAATCAAATTATAGGAAAAAGGGGTTGCATCCACATCTCCAATGATATCCTTCAATCCCCGCCTCTTTAAAAATCATTTGGTGACACTATTTTAACATGAGTTTTTAGGAATTCAACTCCCCATACAAGAAGTGGTTCTTAGTGAAGGTCTAGGAACTATGATATATTGGCTTTTTCCTTAAACATTCATTGGGTGTCCCTCTAAACCCCTATTTGGCACCACTATTTTTTACCTCTATTTTCTCAAAGTTTCTAAATTAGATAGAGATTTTGAGAATAGAGGTGTTTGATAGTGTTTGACGGCCTCTAAATGGTGTAGAGAAGTAGAGGCAATGCCTCTATTTCCCACAATCTACCATTGGATGCATGTAGAAAGTGGAGGGAAAAAAATAGAGGCGAGTGAACAGTGTCATGGCCCATTTACGCCCCAGTCCATTTTTTTAATATTTTATTTCAAAATCTAAAAGGGTAAATCAAGATTCAAACCGTGTGAAAATGTTCACAAGATGAAACATGGCCATGCAACCAAACGTCGACCGTTAGATCATCACCAATCTCGATATATGTGAAAAGAAGAGTGAGTCATTAGATGCAATTTTTTGGAATCTGTGGGCTCTAAACAAAGGATCCAAACCGTTAGATCTCTTTGAAAGTCTGAAAATGACCGTGGTTAATTTTTAAGGCTTGACACCTTGTGGATCTTGAGATATTTACAAAATAATATCAGCCATCGATGTATTATGCTCCGTATTGGATTTGTCCATGAGTAGTAACGTTTTTCTATGTTTCTTATTTTATTTTTGGGAGTGTAAGTCAAGATCCAAACCATTGGAAATGTTCACAAGATCAGAAACGACCATGAGACTGAATCTCATTTGTAGGATCATTACCAATCTCGAGATATGTGCAAGAAAAAAATGGGCTATTTGATGTAATTTTTTGGATTATGTAGGACCCAAACACAAGAACCAAAGCGTTAGATATCTTTGAAAGGCTGAACTTGGCCATAGGGTCAATTTTTAAGGTTTGATATTTTGTGGATCTAAAGAAATTTGTAAAAAACTTTTAACAATTGATATGAAAAAGTATATTTAATATAGATCCTTGCATTACCAACACTTCTTTTGATTTTAGCCTCTTTTTCTTTATAACTCTTTTTTTAATGGCTATATTTTGATGAGTCCAAAAAAAAGTAGAGATACCAAATAAGGCTTAAGGCTATCTAGTACATACTCCAGAGATCTAAGAGTAAGGTGGCCATGAGGTCATTGAGTTGATTAGCTCGTGCAAGTTTATCCAAACTTTTGACAAACTTGTTCAAACTCATTTAATTTGACACTCTTCGCTCAATGGGCAAAGAAGGTAGGGTCATTTTGGATATTCTGCAGTTATAATATATTAAATTTAAGGGTTTTGACTTTAATTTTGACAATTGGTTGGGATTTTGATGAAAAACTATTTTTTTTTAAATGTTTTGAGTTCTCTCCCCCACTTCTTTATCTCATGCAATTACCTACTTTATGTCCCACATTCCACTCCCCACTTTTCAAAGTTTTACTATTTCTCTCTCTCTCTCTCTCGCAAAAAAACTCCATTTTTATTGAAATGCTACAATTCACTTTCTACTCCAATGCTCCTCTTTTCTTTCTATGCAACTAGCTCTTGGATTAAATAATAGGTATTCTCATAATTTTTTTTTAATTCTTTCTAAAATCTTTGAATTTTTAAATGCATTACCATTTAAATTGCAATGCTAGCCATATCCATCCTTAGAACGGTTTCTTATATCCTTAGTGAACTATTATGGACGTGGGAGATGTGACAATCTTAATTTAGATGCATCTAATTTGGTCCATTAGGTGATGAGCATAAGCTGTACAAACAGAGGCGTAATCACTAAATTTGGTCAGGTGGACCCACTGTATAAAACTAAAATTCTTTGAAAGACCAACCTAGACAAAAACACAAAAATTCTTATAACATAAGGGCTTTTTCTGAAATATAATGGGGGACCATGAAACCCAAAGGGGCCCTAGTAGGGCTCCTGCCGAATAAAGGAGAACGATCAAAGAATGATTGGATAAAATGCCCTCGCAAAAGGACTAAAAAGCAAAATCATCTGTGTCTCTTTTTAGATACCTTATCTTGCGTACAATGCCTTCATTTAAAATGCAAAATCAGCTTCTTGTTTGGTGCCTTGTTACCTTTTAATTACTTTTAGTTACTATAAGTACTTTATCGTATGTACAAGGCCTTCAAATGTGACTGTCACTCCAACGCCAAAAGTACAAACATGCAAATGTGTTGTTATTTCCGAGGCCAAGAAAACTACTCGCTACCTTTATCAATGTTTGATGGTAGGAAGGTTAAAATGATCTCTACTCGACCAAAAATTTATGTAGTTCATTATCTTTCTTCGCCATGCAGTGCACCAGCAACAAAATTTATGGTTTTAAAGAATGCCAAGACCAAAAGTCTGGATCCCTGCCGCAGCTATCTCGGGTTAACTGTATAACACATGCAGCAATCTCTAACATGGGGTACATATATATAAATAATTCGGACTGTTCAAGATAAATTCCATCTCCATGTGGCATCACATTGATACAGCATTAGTCATGTTTCTTGTCTTGTGATCAATCGAACGGTGAAATCCACTCTTATTGAATTCCAATTGGAGGAGATGTGATTCATCTTGTATAGTCTGGATTATCTCTATATGGGCCCTATAATGGAGTTTGAGAGGGGATCCACACTATATCAATGTGCACTATTTAAAATATAAATTAAAAGAAAAAAGATTAATAATCAAATAATAAATGAATATTCAAAAAGAGGAATGCATGAGTGTATGACACCTCCGCTAGGACGGCACACCTCTGAGTCTGGACCCTAGGGCGTACGCTTGTGTACACATACGCCATGAAAAATTAGTTTCTTGGAAAAACTTCCTCTTTCCACATAGAACTTCTTTTTGGGACTATTTCCCGATGTAATTTGTTTTTTAAGAAATTAAAAAAAAAAGCGACCATTATAAATGTAAATCTTACCATATATGAAATTTAATTTCCGCAATTTTCTCTTTCTCCATATAAAATCGGCCACACAAACATGCAGTGAGTGTCTTCCACATGCTATGAAACTCTACTGTGGGACACACCTAATGATAATAATAATCATTCCAAATGAATTCCATCTTTTCTGCCATAATTTTTCAAATTTAACTTCAATAGAAGTCCGTCGTATAGCAACATTGAGCACATAATTAATAATATTAATAACAATAAGATTGCACTAATCACAAATCCAATTCCACCTGATGTAGCCCTAGAGACAACAAAACTCACTGGCCCTCAGCAAGAAGCCAAATTTCCATCTAGTCGATCCTGATAGATAACGGACAAAATTCTCTCCTCTCCTCCATCGTCATGGTGGGCACCCGAATTCCTGAGTGCCTGTGGGCCCCATACATTTTTAAAAGACATATCACAGCATCAGAGCAGCCAAAATTTCCGACAAGTGGTCAGATGCTCAACTTGGGAGGGAATGTTCTTGCAAAGTCACATGGACCTCCATCTTATAATTAGGCACTTTAGGTAATTTTACTTTTAAAGTAAATTTACGTCAAGTAAAGATACGCATCAAATTAAAAGTACTTTAATTCAAAACTACCTCCATCTTAAAAAAAAAAAAAAGTTAAAAAGAAAATACCTTAATTCACTAAAAGATAAAAAAAAAAAACTTTATTTCCCAGTACAAAAAGTAAAAAAATATTCCATACCGAACAACTAAAAACAAAATACTATCATAACCCACTTATATTTTATTCCCTTTCTTTATTTCACTTCACTTACTTTATTTTAAAAGTAAAATTACCAAAAGGGCTTCTTTGGCCACTTCACTAGTAAATGAAGAGTGAAGTAAAGCCTTTTTACACTAGACAAAAAAAAAAAAAAGAGAACAAAAGTTATATCAAAAGTACAAAATTTTAAAATTTTTTACTTTATTTAAAAAAAAAAACCAACATTCTCATGTCACTAAAAGACAATAATCTATCTACCTTTTACCCAAAAAGTAAAAAAGATTCATCATCAAGCCACTAAAAATAAAATCTCACCATATTATGATTATATCCCCTACTATTTTATTCTTTCTTTAATCTTCACTTCACCCTACAAGTATTTTTACCAAACAAACCTAGGCTAGTTGGGCACTTTACTAGTATGGTAAAAGTCAAGTAAAGCCTCAATTTTTAGATGATATGTCACATTAAAAGCATTTTAATTCAAAACTCCATCCATCTTTTTTAAAAAAATATAAAAAAACAACCACATTTATCCACTAAAATACAAAAAAAAACTCTACTTTCCCATTTAAAAAGTTAAAATTTTTTTAAACAAACAACTAAAAACAGAATACCATTATAACTCACTTGTATTTTATTCTTTCTTCAAAATCAACTTTACTTCACTTGACTTTATTAATAGAGTTGCCAAACTCGCCCACATCTCATTATTATAACCCCTAGGGCTTGTTTGGCGACTCTTGTCTATACGAAATATATCTGTATAAAACAGATCTATTTCAAATGACCTTATTTGAAATAGATAGTGCAGAATTATGCTGTTTGGTAACACTTTTAAACCAATTCAAACAGATTTTTGTTAAAATCAATGGTTGATTTTTTTTTATAAAATTATTGATCTAGACAGTAAATTAGTGGCTAATACTTGACTACATGGCTATTTATAGTATTTCAAAAAGGGTCAACGGTTTAGATCTTGAAAAAAGGGCCCACAAAGTCCAAAAATTAACTTCAATTGTTCACTTTTGATTCGCAAATATCTCAAGATTGGTGAATAATCAATGGTTGATATTTGATATGGTGGTTGTTCTTAGTCATCTTAAGAACTTGTATGATTCAGATTATAGTTTAGGGCCCCGCCATTGGAAAAGAATGAGAAAAATCGGACTGTGTGATACAAATCCAAAACCCAGTTAAGTAATGGTTGTTGCATCAACGGTCCAGAGTCTTTCTTCGATTTTTTGAGATCTACATTGAATCAGGCACTACAAATTGACCTCATCGCAATGTTTATCTCTCCAAAGAGGATTGATGGTTCTGATCTTTTGTTTGGGGCCCACAAATGTCAAGAATATGGATCAAACTATAGGGGTATTTTTGAAAACATCTAAAATTATAAGATTATCAAACGGTTGAAATTTGGACATGTAGCCGTGTTTGACCCCATGAATCTATTCAATTGATTAGATCTTGATTTAGGGGGCCCATAAATCAGAAGAAAAAAATAAATAAATAAACAGATTGTCTTGGCTTACCGTGTGTTTCACTATTTGGGTGCGGGTCTGTCCGCTTAAGTGCAAAATGTATGTTTCAAATATGGTACTTCTGTTGGCTATGTGAAATAGACATGTATTGTCCTAGCTCCCTTACAAATGTGCACAGTAAAAGTAGTCAATAACAGGTAAAATTGAGAGACGCCAAAAGAGAAGCTTTGGTGGTAGCATGAGCAGCTTGATTCTCCCACCTAAAAGTATACCGAGAGACAAACTAATTCAATACTCAACAATGACACTTAACCATATTTGGCATCCTGATAACCCCTACGTGTACACTTCATTTGAAACTCTGTCACATCCAAACACAGGTCAAAATATACAAAGAAACTGAAATGGACAAATGTAAAACCCATTAATTTAGTTAGGGTTGAGTGTAAACTGAAGTCTCACTCTCATAGTAAAATCTTTACAACTTCATAGACATCAAACTCTCAGATCTAAAAAAGTAGTCAATTGTATTTCTCTTCTTCTTCTCCTTCTCTTCTGCTACTGCAATGGAGCAGGAGATTGCAATAGCAGGGCCCGGCAACGGCCCAGATAAGCCGTTCTACCTCCACGGAGATCTCGACCTTCGAATCATCAAAGCAAGATACCTCCCCAACATGGACATGCTCTCCGAGCGCCTCCGCCGCTGCTTCGCCCCCTGCCGCGCCGCCATCTCCACCGCCTCCCGCTCCCAGAAGAAGCACCACCGCAAGATCATCACCAGCGACCCCTACGTCACCGTCTGCCTCGCTGGAGCCACCCTCGTCCGCACCGCCGTCATCCCCAACTCTCAGAATCCCGTCTGGGATGAGCATTTCTTCGTCCCCGTCGCGCACCCAGTCTCAAAGATTGAGTTTCAGGTCATTGTTCTGGTGATAAAGTTCCAATCTTGAATCTTCAGTTTCTAATTTAGATTGATAGTGATTCAATGCAAATTGAAGTTTTCAGGTTCTTGTTAGGATATACAAGTTTTTAATTTTGATTCTTCAGTTTGTAGTTTAGATGATAGCAAGTCAATGTGAATTGAGATTTTCAGGTTGTTGTTATGAGATGAGAGTTTTGATTTTGAATTATCACTATCTTAAGTGAAGTGATAGCCATTCATTTCAGTTCAAGTTGAAAAATCTTGGGTTGTTGTTTGTTAGAACATACTGTAATTTTGGATGAGAATGTTTGCAGTTTGATTTAAATTGGGATTCTTGAATTGAGATTACTAGGAGGCAATGTTTCAGATTATATACCTGTGAGGGAGTTGAACCCAATTAGATAGGATTTGTAATGTTATTTTGATCTATAAATAAATGGGACACTCTCTTAAACTCAGGTCAAGGACAATGATATCTTTGGGGCACAGTTGATTGGGATTGCCTCTATTCCAGTTGACGCGATACTGTCTGGAGACCCTGTTGAGGACTGGTTCCCAATTGTTGCTCCAAATGGAAATCCTCCCAAGCCGGATTGTGCCCTTCATGCGACAATCAAGTTCACACCATTTGAGAGAAATCCGGAGTACCAGAGGAGCATTGCGGCGGATCCTGAAAAGAAGGGGGTCCAAGGCACATATTTTCCAGTGAGGAAGGGTGGGATGGTCACCCTGTACCAGGATGCACATGTGCGGGACGGGATGCTGCCGGAGATTGAATTGGATAATGGGAAGGTTTCCCACCATGGGAAGTGCTGGGAGGATATCTGCCATGCCATCTTGGAAGCACACCATTTTATTTATATTGTTGGGTGGTCAATCTTCCACAAGGTGAGACTTGTTCGGGAGCCAACAAGGCCGTTGCCACATGCCGGGGAGCTAACGCTCGGGGAGTTGCTCAAGTACAAGTCACAGGAGGGAGTTCGGGTGCTGATTGTGGCTTGGGATGATAAGACTTCGCATAACAAGTTCTTTATCAAAACGGTAAGGAAATTTTGAGCTTGTTTTTCCAATTCAGACTTCTTGTTTGAAAGGTGACAAATTCATGTGGCATCCGATTTCTTATTGCTTGCCTAAACCCCTGGTGTTATGAACTTATGATCTTTGATTGATATCTAGGTATGGTAGAAGAGCTTCGATCTGATGAAGTATTAGCATTTTATGAAATCTAGGACACCAAGATTAAATCAAAATGATGGCATAGATTCCGCTTCCTTTTACCTTTCATTCTATCTGGATCATCTACGATCAGTCTGCATAATGGATGGTCAGACCTGATTCAGTTGAAACATTAACAACACTTATATTATTCTGCTGTCAGCCATCAATTTACAAGATGTGGTAATCACTGATGCTTCCATCCATGAATTCTAATGCTAGAAGTAGCCGAGAAGTACTTATCAATCCACAACAACAACAACAACAAAAAAAAAAGAAAAAAAAGTAGCAGATAAGTTGGTGGGATGGCTTTCTGCTTAAAGAAGGGGTTCTAATAATGTCAGTACAACCTTTCAAAAACTTAAAAGTTCATTATGGATTTTTTGGGTCTTGCTTCTTTTTCTGTAAGGCCACTTTGGTCCAGCACAAAGTCATAATACTAATGTCCCTGGGATTGTGCAATCCAGATAAGATTTGAAAAGTATGCCCATTTAATGGTGCAGGAGATAAGGGACCTATGAAGGGGTGGGGCCCTATGAATTTTAATTTATGTTTGGATTTTTGTGAGTAGCATTCTAAATGATTGAAACCGTTTTTTTTTTTTTTTGGTTAAGGCGTATATTGGAAAATCTCCTCTTCTTCCTTTGTACATTTTTCCTCTAATTCTTCTGGTGCAATTTTCAAACATGAAGTCCTTTTCCCTCTTTTGTGAATCTAGTTTTCTTTTCTTGTATTTTTGTTATTTCTTCTCCTATAATCCACCAAAGATTTCATATTGAGTTATTTTATTTATTTATTTATTTATTTCATGATCCACTTTTGCATTATGTGGTCTGTGAAAATTGATGTGCCTTTGAGGATTTGGGTGAAACTTGATCTGTATCAATCATTCCATCAAGGGAGTGCCAGGGGTCCGCGGTAGCCATTGTGAGCTCTTCCTATCAGCGGTACTCATTTCAAAGGCGTTTCACCATCCAGTATAAAGGTCTTCACACCGTACTATGGTGAAACGGTTTCATGCTATCATTCCTATGTCATGTAGATTTAAGCGAAATTTGCATTTTATCATTCACTGTATTTGGATTTCTGTGTACATAGAAGAAGTATGGTGGGCATGTTGCTGGTCTCCGAGCATCTTTTATTGTAACTGATTGTTGTAGATTTATTCGAAAAACTGACATGAATTCTTCCAATCGGAAGAATTTTCTTTGAGTAGGCAGAAAGCAGGAGAGGGCAATTAGAGATAGTAGAAGACATTTTAGCTGAAATATGTTGTGTGCTTCTCTTGTGCCCTTTTTTTTTGGTTTGATCATACTGATACTGTACTAGCTGGAGGTCTGTTGACATTTTTCTGCTGCCTATTTCTAGACTTAATGCGTTACTGTGATTTATGCAGGAAGGACTAATGGCCACCCACGATGAGGAAACTCGGAAGTTCTTTAAGCATTCTTCAGTTATTTGTATTTTGTCACCTCGATATGGAAGCACTAAGCTCAGCATTTTCAAGCAACAGGCAGGCTTTATACTACTTGCTCAATTTATTTTTTTGTTGCTTCTATTGACGTATAATCATGGTTTAAAATCTCGGTCTCGGTCGCGGTATCGGCCGGGCCGAAAAACCGATATGATATCGGTATCGATCGCGGATATCGGTCCGTCGCGGTCGTCGCGGTGTGAATTTTTTTTTAATCCAAAAAAAATTGCAAAAATATACAAAAAATCCAGAATATTAGAAAATGCTGGAATACAATATTTTTTTCCATTAGTAACAACAATAAATCAAAATCTCGGTCACCTAAAGTTATGAGTCCTGTTTGTGTCGCAGTTCGCTATCTTTTTTAGTATTTCATATAATGCAACCATTATTGATGCTCATGATCAATTTATTAGTGTAAAATATAAGAAAATAAAGATAACATATCAATCATCATTTAATGCTAACTCAATCATCAAATAAGTTGTGAAATTCAAGACCCTGAAGATGACACATTAAAATCAGAAACATAATAGTGAGATAGATAAATCATAATGTACTTGGGCATCAAAAGGTTCATGAATCATGATTCACCTGAAATTAGAGGGGACTAGTACTAGGGAGAGATTGATGAGTATGAGTGTATGACAGATTGACAGCCTAATTCCAAGTGGAATGTCGCCCTGGCTCGATATCATCATCATCATCATTTCTTCGGTATTGGCTAAAAAGATATGCTCCATACTGTTGCGCAGCACTACCATAACCATGACCATATTCATATTGTTCTTGATAACCATGACCATACAATGATCATGAATCATTAAAAGAACATATTTATGATGAAATCCCCAAAAAATGATATATTATAATTCAAATATTAAAAAATCCAAAAATAAAATAATTAAAATAAAAATCTAAATCATGTTTAAGAGTCTATGACTATGAGTAGATGTAGATCTATCATCTACACACTATTAATAAGCCTTTGGTATCACAAATATTCTAACAAGTTACAAGTAACAACAATTATTTTTAAGAAATTTTTTTTTAATAAAATCATTTTCAAAATCCTAAATACATAGATCTAGCATAAAAGTTTGTAAATCAATCATTTATATACCATACAATGATCATGAATCATTAAAAGAACATAGTTATGATGAAATCCCCAAAAAATGATATATAATAATTCAAATATCAAAAAATCCAAAAATAAAAAAAATTATTTTTTATATCATCTCGGCCGATATTTTGAAAATATCGGCCGAGATATCGGTTCACAGCGAGATCATCTCATCTCGGCCGATATATCGGGATTTTTTGGGGATATTTACCTGAATCCGATATCTCAGTGAGATATCGGTTCGGTATCGGCCGATACCGAGTCATATCGGCCGATATGACTCGGTAGCGGCCGAGATTTTAAACCATGCGTATAATCATCCAATGCGATTAGCTTAATGTAGTATTTATTCATCTTCTTTATGTATTAGCCATCATCATCATCGAAGCCTTGTCCCAACTATGTCGGGGTCATCTACATGAATTTTGTTTCTCCATTCCAGTCTATCATGAAACTATATTTTCTTAGAATTCATGTTCGGATTTTGACGAAGGTCTTATGTTGGTTATCAACCTTTTTGACACAACTTTCTTTCTTTATCTGGGCTTGTGACCAGCGTTTACAACAGTTGGCAGAGTTTTTCTCTATGTTTTGACCAATGTTTGAAAATGGTCAGGCATGAGGTGAGGCATTCTTTGCCAAGATTGAGGCATGAGGTGAGGCATTCCTTGCCAAGAGAGTGGGGTGTCACAACACTTGAGGTGAAAGCCTTATAAACACACCTGCTTAGTAAATAAATGCTTTCATTAAAAAACTGAAATATATCATGAAAAATAAAAAATAACAGCAGTTTTATTGTTTTTAAGCTTTTGAATGTGTTAAATACGGTTGAATTTAGTTAAATCTAGTTACAGTTGTTTTTTTTATCCTTTTAATGAGTTAAATAGGGTTGAATTAAGTTAAATCTAGCTACAACAATCTTAAATTAAAAGAAGAGAAAAAAAGATTTTCAAAATTTTGGAATTATAGACTCTGCTCCTCCCTTTTTTCTTAAAAACAAGGTGTTAATGAGGTGTATACCTCCCAACTGGAGTGTGAGTGCACATGCTGTGTCTCCCTGTATATTGTTGGAACTTTTAATCCACAAGAAAATTAGATTATGGTTTTTAGAGAAGAAAAAGTTTGGAGATAACTACGAGGACTAGTTATCCAACCCTAATTATTATTATTATCCCTGACTCTTTATTTATATTATCCGTTATTTTCAAAAATTACAGAAAAGCCCTTTTCACTAAGATTTTCCTTAAATACAATCAGTCCATAACTAATAGAAAATTACAAGTAAGTCTCTGGTTGTTTCTCGACATATTTGAATAAAGACTGAAGCACATACCTTAACTAGTGTGTACACCTCAGAACGTGATGTGAAGCCAAATCCGATTGTCCGTGAACCCAAACCCAAAACCCTCTATGTAATCACAAGAAAGAAACAATAGATTTTGTTTAAGGATAAGCGCTCCAATCCAGTGTTCATCTTCAATTCCTTGGGGGGATAACTCAAACAAAGGAGAAGGAAAGAGAAAAGTGCGTAACCATCAACTTTTTATTGATTATATGAAAGATAACAAAAAGCTGAATTGAAAGTCCCTTACATGCATTTGTTAAGTAATGCCCCAACACATTTAAAACCGTAAAGATCTATAACTAAATCATATCCATCGATTTAATTCCAATAATAATAGAATTTTTTTGAAACAACTTAAAGGAATCCCAAGCTAATCCATCTCTTGCTAGAGATGACTTGGCAAGAGATATTCTAGGATTCTTGCTCCACTTGCTTTCCTATTTGAAGTGTGCCTCTTTTAGATCTTTCTTATTTCAATTCCTTCCGCATTAAGGAATCTTTATCCAGCTTTTATTATTAAGAAACAAAATAGGAAAGAGTCCAGATTAGTTTTTAACAAAACTGGATGCCCCTCTTAATTAGGACTGTGGACCCCTATATGTGGACATAATGGACCAGCCACATGATTGACCTGGTCGACCAGTTTTGGGTGACCATCTTGGGCCTTGTTTGGGCTAAATTCAAGTGGATTTGGGCCTGGTTCAAGTGGACCTAAGATAGTGGATTTGGGCTGATTCAAGATTCAAGTGGATATGTCACCATTGGATCTTTTTGGGCTTTTATTGATTAGATGTCCAATAGGACCCAATTGAGGACTGATTTGGAACCCCATAACATATTTAATCTCAAATTTAGGACCCTTCTTAAGTCCCTTTTCACTGTCTAAATTTAGTTTGAAGCCATTTTTCGTAATTAGACCCCGATTTAAGATGGATAAAAAATCCATTTGGGCAATCAAATCAGTCCATGTAATTGAGGGCCTGATCAATCACAAGATCTATGGAATCTAGGCCATCTGCTCGTGTCAAAATGCCTCATATGGTGATACGTACACCCTAAATGCCTCATGCTTAGGTGCATTGAATAAGGGGGCGAATCGTTTGGAAGCCCTATCCTCCCAAGTAACTCGAGGTGTAAGCCCCAAACTCTTCTAAAAACACTAGTACAGACACAGAACACAACAATAAGGCATAGGTTGAAAAGTAGGCTCACCAGCATAGCTCCGGATGGATGGATACATCTAGATATATCCGATTACATCATTTGTCCTTAAAGTCCCTAAAGTCCTTAAAATTACTTTTCCTAGTAAAATTGTAGTTCTATTTACTTTTTGAAATGTTTGAATTTGCAAAGAGGTTATAAAAGAGTTTTGTACCTCTAGCATTAGTTAGTGCTCAAATCCATTTTTATGTGTCCAAACTAACAATTGTTGTTTCTCTCCTTCATTGGTTGTTCTTGGGTTACTTGGATTTGGGCTAAATTCAAGTGGATTTGGGCCTGGTTCAAGTGGACCTAAGATAGTGGATTTGGGCTGATTCAAGATTCAAGTGGATATGTCACCATTGGATCCTTTTGGGCTTTTATTGATTAGATGTCCAATAGGACCCAATTGAGGACTGATTTGGATCCCCATAACATATTTAATCTCAAATTTAGGACCCTTCTTAAGTCCCTTTTCACTGTCTAAATTTAGTTTGAAGCCATTTTTCGTAATTAGACCCCGATTTAAGATGGATAAAAAATCCATTTGGGCAATCAAATCAGTCCATGTAATTGAGGGCCTGATCAATCACAAGATCTATGGAATCTAGGCCATCTGCTCGTGTCAAAATGCCTCATATGGTGATACGTACACCCTAAATGCCTCATGCTTAGGTGCATTGAATAAGGGGGCGAATCGTTTGGAAGCCCTATCCTCCCAAGTTACTCGAGGTGTAAGCCCCAAACTCTTCTAAAAACACTAGTACAGACACAGAACACAACAATAAGGCATAGGTTGAAAAGTAGGCTCACCAGCATAGCTCCGGATGGATGGATACATCTAGATATATCCGATTACATCATTTGTCCTTAAAGTCCCTAAAGTCCTTAAAATTACTTTTCCTAGTAAAATTGTAGTTCTATTTACTTTTTGAAATGTTTGAATTTGCAAAGAGGTTATAAAAGAGTTTTGTACCTCTAGCATTAGTTAGTGCTCAAATCCATTTTTATGTGTCCAAACTAACAATTGTTGTTTCTCTCCTTCATTGGTTGTTCTTGGGTTACTTGGATTTGGGCTAAATTCAAGTGGATTTGGGCCTGGTTCAAGTGGACCTAAGATAGTGGATTTGGGCTGATTCAAGATTCAAGTGGATATGTCACCATTGGATCCTTTTGGGCTTTTATTGATTAGATGTCCAATAGGACCCAATTGAGGACTGATTTGGATCCCCATAACATATTTAATCTCAAATTTAGGACCCTTCTTAAGTCCCTTTTCACTGTCTAAATTTAGTTTGAAGCCATTTTTCGTAATTAGACCCCGATTTAAGATGGATAAAAAATCCATTTGGGCAATCAAATCAGTCCATGTAATTGAGGGCCTGATCAATCACAAGATCTATGGAATCTAGGCCATCTGCTCGTGTCAAAATGCCTCATATGGTGATACATACACCCTAAATGCCTCATGCTTAGGTGCATTGAATAAGGGGGCGAATCGTTTGGAAGCCCTATCCTCCCAAGTTACTCGAGGTGTAAGCCCCAAACTCTTCTAAAAACACTAGTACAGATACAGAACACAACAATAAGGCATAGGTTGAAAAGTAGGCTCACCAGCATAGCTCCGGATGGATGGATACATCTAGATATATCCGATTACATCATTTGTCCTTAAAGTCCCTTAAAGTCCTTAAAATTACTTTTCCTAGTAAAATTGTAGTTCTATTTACTTTTTGAAATGTTTGAATTTGCAAAGAGGTTATAAAAGAGTTTTGTACCTCTAGCATTAGTTAGTGCTCAAATCCATTTTAATGTGTCCAAACTAACAATTGTTGTTTCTCTCTTTGGATTCAAATACTTGATCTCCTTCATTGGTTGTTCTTGGGTTACTTGGATTTATCTTTGAAGGGAACAGATGAAGTAAATGTTATTGTTATAGTGTCTCATAAAGGATTCAAAATCAATTATTGTAAAGTTTGGGAATTTCCAACTGATAACCCAAGAAAATATCCTTATCATGACCTTCAGAATGATTTTTTTGAAAATGAAATAGAACACAAACTACTTGTTCATACACCACAACCAAATGGGGTGGCTGACTGGAAGAATTGATATTTTGCTAGAAGTCTCATGTAACTATCCCCTTAAGCTCTTAAAACCATAAAACCTTGGTTTTTTGTTCTACCAAAAGTATTTGGTTGTGCTTTTTATGTAATGTATCTAGTCCAAATATGTCCAAGTCAAGTCCCCAATCTGTCTTCTTAAGCGACTTCCGCTTTGAGTTACAAGTGGTAGCCTGCCAAAAAGAAAGAAAAATGTCAAAAGAAGTCATATTTTTTTGAAGAAATTTCATATTTTCCTTTTTTTTTTTTTCCTATTTTGATCAGTTATTCCCTATTTTGTTCTCTAGGAAGAATGTTGGAAGTCAAAGAAGTATTGACCTTGGAAGAACCTCTTCGTCACCTCTAATTGATTCAGGTTTTCTCATCTTTCTAATAAAATCGAGGAAAAAATAGTAGTATATTCCCAAAGAAAGAAAAATGATAGGAGCACGCTTAAAATGACCACGAACAACAATATTTGGTAATTATCTTTGGAGTCACTAGGTGATACAACCTTCACAGCATATTTTGTCCTTTGATATTCCATTGCTTTGCGAAAAAGGAAAAGAAAGGAATGCCAATCCACTGATGGTTTAGTGGTATGGCATCTCACTTTCCATAGGGACGATTGGGATCAATCTCTGATTGTTGCCTGTTTAGATGCACAAGAAAACACAGGAAAGTAATATTTTATAGAATATAATCTTTTATTATCTAAAGAAAAAAAATCTTGTACGTTTGGTAACCAAAGAAAAATATGAAGAAAAGATCATTTCGCTCGATATTTTTTCCTATAGCTCCCTCACTTAGAAAACTTTGTACAATATAAAAATCTTCAAAAATGATGTTTACAAAGTGGTTGAGTAAAGTAAAGACTTTACTTCACCAAATCTATCAGGATGTTTTTATTTACATGTATGGTAAAGTAAAGGTAAATGTCACATCACGGTAAAGGTGAGATAAAGTAAAAGTGAGATAAATTAAATGGTGAAGTAAAGTAGGAGTGTGTGATAAAGTAATTTCTTTTTGTTTTACTTTACTTTATCACACTTTACCCTAGCTTTATATGGTAAAGAAAAAAGTGACGGCTAAGCTTTACTTTACTGCAATACTTTTTCTTGTAAACATGGTGAAGGGATAATATATCACATCCAGGTCAAGGCATATTTGTTTACACATATGGTAAAATAAAACAAAGGTTGATGTCACATCATGGTGAAAGGTGAGGTAAAGTAAGGTGGGATGAAGTATGTGGTGAAGTAAAGTGGGAGAAATAATAGAGGAATGGTTGCTTTTTGGATAGACCCTAATAGATTTGTCTAGTTGATTAGATCTCTCATGGCCTTCCAATTCCAGATTGGTATCAGAGCCTCGCTCTTCCGCCTAGATTTTGCTTGGTGTTCCCTACAATTCAGTATGCCTCATGGTCGAGGTAGAGGTTGTGGAGGTCATCAAGATGGAGGTGACAGATTTTGTTGAAGAAAGATTCAAAACCATAGAGACGCAGTAACACAACATTACCCGATGACTTGTTGATTTGTCACCGAGGACCGAACCTTCAATGATGTTAATAGGTTCGAAGGGGTTTTTCTAAATTCTAACCCTTTATGCCAAAGAGCTCCTCGTGATGAGCCAAGACCAAGGGGGGCATATGCATGATTGCGATGATAGAGGGCAAGATCTTGAAGATAAAATTGAGATTCCTGATTGGTCCATGGCCCAATACTTGATTTGAATCTGGACGATGAGTGTGACCTACCGTGGTTGACAAAGATATTAAGGATTATGACACAAGTGATTGACCAAAGGCATGTGATAATCATATGATTGAGACATTGGATCTTGATTTGAATGATGGCCTGGTCTTTGACAAATATCAATATAGCACCAATCTTTAATGTGTATCTCGTTGACATTGTTGATACTCTGGCCTTTGATACATGCTTCAATGGTAAGTCCAACCCTAGTTTTCTATGGTCAGACACTAAAGACTATATAAAACAATCTATTCCACCATGAAGAGCAGATGGATGTGTTGAGATCCACAACTTTGAAGATCAGTTAGATCCAGTCGATCTATATGATTCTCGTCTTTGATTCATCCATGATTTGATTATTGAACATCAGCATTAAGAGAGATTGGACAGTTTGGATGGATGTGCCTCATGGATTTTGTAGACATTCTATACTCTTTAAAAGTAAGTTCATGGGTAAAGATTTCCTGCAAGAGTCTTAGTAGCGGAGTTGATTCTCCTACTTCCTCGATCTGGAATCTGAATTTGAAGATGGGTTTCTTTTCGAGTGGGGGAGAATGTTGTAGCTCGGTATGAAGCAACCTTCATTGCCCAAATTCAATCACTGGGCCCAATCTACCAAGCCCATGCTATACCCAAGTAGGCTTTATTTTTGTGTTTTTCATAAATGGATCGAGTTGTTACTTGTTAGTGAACGACATAACAATATATATCAAAGGGTCCTGACAGCCCCCCTCAAGCGTGGGGCTCCGCACGTGGACAAGAACATGACAAACGACCATACGTGGATTGAAACACATCCCCAAAGATTCAAACACATGACGACCCCTACCTTTGATACCATGTTAATAACCAAAAACACCAAAAGCTCGAGTTGTTAGTGAACAACAGAACAATGTATATCAATGCGTCTTGACACAAATAATGTCCAAACGGCATGCAGGTGAATGCATTAGGTGGTTTACTGAGTTAGTTCTTCAGCTATTCCAAGTTTGTGCAATTTTGACTATGAGATAGTTATGGCCCTTTTTTTTTTTAAAAAAAAAAAGGTTGAAGGTATTGAGGAATTTAGGGCCTTTTTAGTCCCCTTTTTTAGTTCTATTATTTATCAAGGGTTTGTATTAAAATACAAATATGCTGATTTGATAGTTGATATTATCTTCTGGATGTAAGAACTTATATAATCAGTTTTGGGGCTGTAAATCCATGACTTTTGGATTTAGAAAATTATCATCTTCTTCCTTGAGTCTTTCACACCCAATCTAAGGTTATGGTGAATGAAAACTTGAGGAAATCTTATCTCAACTAGGAATTGAGATAATGTTTTCTCGGTTTGTATAGGTATTGTGCTTTTCTGCTGTATTTTCTTAAATCTTGTCTAAGTACATCTTGGGATTTAACCTTATGGGGATTTATCTTGTTGATTAGTTCTCTCAAGGCCTTTGTAGTCTGGATTGGCTTACTTCACTTCCTAAATTCTCAAGAGTCCTAATGTGGAAATTTTAAAAGTCTTAAGAATCATAGTTAAGTTAGTCTATGCTTTAGCAAAAAGCATGAGTTGTAATTAGTTGCAAATATCCTCCATATGAACATCTGAAAACTGCTTTCTCTTACACATGTAAATTAGAGGTACGTTGCATATTAGAGCCGTAATATAAGTAACTGCAGTAGAAAATTGCAGGACCTAGGTATATATCCAATTTACTAAGAACTAAAATACCCAATTATGAGGAGAAATCTTATATCTTTTTTTTTTTACTCTAGGTATCTCAGATACAATGTATACTGTTAGAACTTATAATTATTCCTTGTTCTTTTAGGCATATTTTCCCGGACCTTTTCATGTTGTCAAAATAAACTTTAAATAATTATATGTTTATAAAAAAAAAAAACATATATAACATTGTCCGGATCTAGTGGGATCCAGGTTGATATGTGGATAAAGTTGCAACAAGCGGGCAAGGCTTTGATGATGATGATGATGATGATGGTGCGCGCGCTACTCTATTTAGGGATTTCGGGACTTTTCCTCAAATGGCTCACTGTATGTGTGTGTGTGTTTCTACTCTGTTCAGGAATTTCAGGAATTCTCCTCAAATGGCTCACTGTACTGATCCTCCATGCATTTTCAGCATTTTTTACAGCTCTTACTTTCCAAAAGGGAACTCTCTCCTTTGGCCTCTCATCTCCCAGTCTATCTTCCAATTTGCCTCTTGACTTCCTGTCTCTCCACCTTGCAGGAGTCCAGGCGATTGTTGGTGTCCTCTCTGAGCTATTCAACATCTTTGAGACTGTCCAATTCCCAATCTATGTAGACCATTTCTATCATTCCTTCATATTCCAATTTTATATCTCCATCCTCTGTTTTTCTCTGGGGAATGGATTGGAAAAGCCAAGGTCTATATGTCCAACATCTGTGATGTAGGCCAGACATTAGGCCCCGCATAAAGGTCTATCAAGCCCAAATCCCACAAGGCCCATCAATGAATTCCCAAGATTTCTCCAACGGCAAATCCATGAAGGATCCTCTCCTATGGTAGTTCCTAAATTTTCTATCTTCTAGTAGATTTCTTAGATTATAACAATTGTTACGATTTAACAATAATTAGGCAGTTTCTAAATTTTCCTAGATTATTAGATTTAGGGAGTTTTCTAATTTGGTATGGCTCGATTGCTAAATCAGTACTTAGACTTTATTATATAAAGAATGTAATCCCTTATTTTGGGATAGAATATACAGAAAATTGAATGAAAATTGAGTTGCTTCTCAAGTGTGTTTCTCTCTTGTCTGTGGTGTGAGACCAAGACACCCTACCCTAAGCCGTTTGGCTTAGAGAATAACCCATTGGCTAAGCTCCTCCTTCCCTGTGCTGCTTCAATCTGGGTCGAGATTCTTAACCGTTCTTGAAAAGTAAGGCAATATTTGGATGTGGATCCGGTGCTGGATCTGGATCTAGATTTTGTCAAAGCTAGACGAAGGAAGAAGAAAACTAACTGTTTTGTAAATTGCATGATCCTCTTCAAGGTCACGATCTTCATTATATAAATATAATGTTGCTATATTAGTTACAGTGATTGAAGCAAATCTCTAGATTACAGTAATTCTAATCTAATTACAATCTAAATCATATCTCCACATAAGGCAAGGGAATAAGATTACATAGCTGTACACACATGGCTTGTTTTGACCAACAAGTTTGGGCTTTAGTTGTCATGGGCTGTGACCCACTGACCTAGGTCCAATAACCCATTTAACACCCCCCCTCAAATTGATGCGGGTGAATCAACCAGCATCAATTTGCCAACTAAGAATTGGTGCCGTGGTCGAGGAAGGCCCTTGGTAAATATGTCTGCAATTTGAAGTCCGGTAGGAACATGAGGGAGAGTAATAGCTTTACGCACAAATTCATCACGAATGTAATGACAAGTCACTTCAATATGTTTGGTGCGTTCATGAAATACAGGATTTTCAGTAATCCTGATGGCACTGGTTTTGTCAGCATATAGAGGTGTAGGACCAGATGGAGGAAATCCAAGCTCAGAAAGAAGACCCCGAAGCCAAACAATTTCAGAGGTGGCGGCAGACATGGCGCGATATTCTGCTTCTGTGGATGATTTGGAGACTTTATCTTGTTTCTTATACTTCCAGGAAATCAATGAATCCCCTAAGAACATGCACCAGCCCGTGCTAGACCGTCGACTATCAGGGCAACCAGCCCAGTCAAAATCTGAGTAAGCAATGAGAGAAGTCGAATTGCCCACGGGAAAGAAAAGGCCACGAGATGGTGTATGAAGAACATACCGAAGAATGCATCGAACATCAACGAGATGGAGATGGCGTGGTTGAGTCATGAATTGACTAACCAAATTCACCGCATATGAGATATCGGGCCTAGTGATAGTCAAGTAGATCAAACTGCCGACTAAACGACGATACATTGTGGCATCAGGAAGAAGATCACCCGTATCGTGTGTGAGCTGAAGATTGGCCTCAACAGGTGTATCGACATGAGTTGAATTTTGAAGACCAGCCGTCTCAATGAGGTCTATAGCATATTTGTGTTGATCGAGGATGAGACCTTTCTCTGACTGATGAACTTCAAGGCCTAAGAAGTATGTGAGTGGCCCTAAATCTCTCATATGAAAGGGTTCATGTAAGGATGCTTGTAGATGGGTGATCATGCCAGAATCTGTACCTGAGATGATGATATCATCCACGTAAACCAAGAGAACAGTAATCCCACTTCAGGAGCGATGAAGGAACATAGAAGGATCAGATGCACTTTGAGAGAATTGAAGATGAAGGAGAGCATCCCTAAATTTTTCAAACCAAGCACGCGGAGCTTGCTTAAGACCATATAGAGAGCGTCGTAAGTGCGCACAATCTCCTGCCGAGGCCCCCGTAAGTCCTTGGGGAAGTCGCATGTAGACTTCTTCCTTGAGATCACCATGTAGGAAGGCATTCTTGACATCAAATTGGTAAAGAGGCCATGAGTGAGAAGCAGCAATGGCCAGAACAGTACGAATTGTTGTCATTTTTGCAACCGGAGCAAATGTTTCTTCATAATCGATGCCATATTCCTGTCGGTTACCCAATGCCACTAACCGTGCTTTATAGCGATCCAACGATCCATCAGCCTTGAGCTTGATTGAGAAAACCCATTTGCAGCCGATAGGTTTTGCAGATGAGGGACATGGAACAATATCCCATGTATGATAATCCTGAAGTGCAGCTAATTCTTTGTGCATAACCTTTTACCAACAGTCATGCTTCACCGCCTGTGAGTAAGAAGTAGGAATAGCAATGGAGGAGAGGGTAGCAATTAAGGATGTGTGAGTGAACCCATATCTGTCCGGAGGCTTGGAGTGACGAGTAGAACGTCAAAGCTGAACTGGAGATGAAGCAGTAGGTGATGTAGTAGGGGCAAGATTCGGTGCCTACGAGGGAGCGAGAGGGGGAGGCAGTAATGGAACATTTTTTTGACGACGCCGTTCATAAACAATAAGTGGAGACGAGATGGTGTCAGAAAAAGCAGGTAGATGAGAAAAAGAAGGTAAAGGTGAGGAATGGGTAGAAAAAAAACATTGATTTTCAAAAAAGTAACATTTCGGGAGATGCGAAAGCGGTTGAGCACAAGATCATAGCAGATATACCCTTTTTGGTGAGATGCATAGCCAAGGAATGCACATTGAGCGGATTGTGCTGTTAATTTTGTTTGTTCAGTAGGAGGAAGATGAATGAAACACACACATCCAAAAATACGCAGGTGGGTATAAATAGGATCTTTATGAAAGAGACGAAAGTATGGTGTTTGATTGGCGAGGCGATGAGATGGTAAGCGATTGATTAAGTGAAACGCAGTGGTTAATGCTTCCGGCCAAAATTTTGCCTGAACGAATGATTCTAAGAGAAGAGAACGAACAGTATCCAAGAGATGTCTGTTTTTCCGTTTAGCGACTCCATTATGTTGAGGAGTGTAAGGGCACGATCGCTGTGATAAAATCCCGTGTGTTTGCAAAAAAGTTTGAAACTGGTGAGACATATATTCCCCTCCGGAGTCAGACCGAAGAATTTTTATGCGAGCAGAAAACTGATTTTCAACATAAGCCATAAATTTTTGGAAAGCATCAAACACTTCAGATTTAGAATGCAAGAAATATACCCATGTGAATCTACTATGATCATCAATAAAGGTGACAAAATATTTGAAATGTGTGTGAGAGATTACTGGAGTAATCCCCCAGACATCACTATGAATAATGTCAAAGCAATTTGAAGCCATAGTAGATTTGGAAGAAAATGGAAGGACTTTGCTTTTGCCAAGTTTGCAAATAGAACACTCATAAAAAATGTGACTAAAAGAAAGTTTATTTTCATTAATGCGACTAGTGTTCAACATTAAAGATAACAATTTGGAATGAGGATGGCCTAATCTATTATGCCAGAGCCTCCAAACATCTTGAGGAGAAAAACAAGAAAAAGCAGAGATATGTTTATTAGGAGAGATAGGCATAACAAGAGGAAACAGGCGTCCACACTTAGGCCCCTTCGCGATCACAGTCCCCGACACTTGATCCTGCACAACACAACCAGATCGAGAAAAAGAAACATTACAATTATCATCAACCAGTTGGCCAACAGGCAAAAGGTTTGTAGTTAGATGTGGAGAGAGAAAGACATTTGTGAGAGGCAATGGATGAATAATATCACCAGTAACTGTAATAGGAATCTTTTGACCATCATCAGTATGGACTTGCAAATTTCCAGTGTAGGGTTGCAGGTTGGAGAGATGAGTGGTGGAGGAAGTCATGTGATTGGAAGCTCCAGAATCAATAAACCGAATGGAGGAAAAGGATTGATGAGTACCTGAAATGCCAAGTGCAGAGAGGGCATTTATGATCATTTGTTGAATAAGCTCAGGGGTGATCTAAGAAGTAGTATTGGAGACAGGAGGTGGTGAAGGCATAATTGATGCTGAAGGACTTTCAGTAGAAGTAGTAGCATCTCCAGTGTTGACATTATATGCTCGTGGAGTACGATTTTGTGGCCGCCTTCTGCAATCTGTAATAACATGACCATTTGATTTGCAGTAATTACAAAACTTGGTCTTACATTGGGAGGCATAGTGTCCATAACTCTTGCAGCCAAAGCACTGGATTTTGTTGAGATCTTTTGCTGGGGTTTGTCCTTTAGCAGCCGAAGTGTGATGATGAATGAGCCCTCCCAGACTGTGAGAGACACCAGGGGTGGCAGGAGCAGCATATGCTACATCAGGAAAGTTTCCAGAGGACTGTTGCTTCAGAGCATGGTGAGTGAGCTGACTTTGTTCCTCGCGCAAGAGTTCATTGAGACACTCATTCAGGGATGGAGATGGAACCCTACTCATCAGATTGGAACGAGTGATCTCATATTCCGATCTCAATTTCATGAGGAACTAGTCTCTGTGAGATGTTTCTTGTAACTTTTGAAGCTCAGAAAGAGTGGCTTCAGATACATTGAGGTATTTAATTTCATCATATTTTGCCCACAAGTTAAGAAAGCCGGTATAATAATCCTGGATGGAAGAGGTGCTTTGGGAATACTGAGCAATTTCCAGTTCAAGTTGGTATTGGCGGGCTGAATTCCCTTGGTGATATACCTGTTTCAGATATTCTCACATCTCCTTGGAGGTCTTGTAAGGTTTGAGATTCAAAATATATTGTAGTTCGACAGAACCAAGAATCCACGTCTTGATCTTGGCATCCTTTGTATTCCAAGACAGTATTTTTTTCTCATCTTCCTTAG
This sequence comes from Umbellularia californica, assembly GCA_028538565.1. NCBI lineage: Eukaryota > Viridiplantae > Streptophyta > Magnoliopsida > Laurales > Lauraceae > Umbellularia > Umbellularia californica. Next base: position 60,284,836 of record JAPQWN010000007.1, read on the forward strand.
GTCGTGGATCCAACCCCGAAACAAGTCCCCACATTTCCTTTCCTTCAAGATATACTTGAAATTGGAATGACTAGGAAGTGTAATTCTTTCCATTAAATTTGATCAGGGCAATGTCCTGTTTTTCCATTGCAGTAGAAGTATCACACTGTAGAGGAAGCTGTCACTGTGCTAAATGAAATGAGAAAGGAAGCAAGACAGAGAGGAAAAGACTTCCAAATGTTCCAATTTAGTACGCAGTATTGAAAGCACTGCAGAAAAAAAATTCCCAAAAAAGAAGGTGCCAGGCGACCTAAAAATTCCAGGCAGGATGGAGTCCAGCAGTAGAAAATTGATCTGAATGATCAATCAGTCAACATAGACTGATGAAGAATACAAATTCGCACCCAACAAACTAGATTACAGGCAGAAAGAAGCAAGATCTAGAGAATTGGACGGCTGCGATGAAATAATACTGCAGAAACTGTGATTTCACAAGAAGAGATAGAAATCCTACCTCTGAGATGCCAAAAATTCTCAAAAAATGTCCAGAAACACCAGAAAAATCAGGCGACCAAGATGGTTGCAATTTCCAGGCTTGATGATTTGGATCTGGGGTGGGCCACGTATGATCACACCCTGATCTGACGAGTTCCAACGCTTGGAAGATAAGGAAGAGTCACGCAGACACTATGATGTCTTCCAATGCTTGGAAGATGAAGAAGATTCACTCTGAAACTCTGTATAGAGTTTAATTTCACTCAGGGCTCTGATACCATGTCAAAGCTAGACGAAGGAAGAAGAAAACAAACTGTTTTGTAAATTGCATGATCCTCTTCAAGGTCACGATCTTCATTATATAAATATAATGTTGCTATATTAGTTACAGTGATTGAATCAAATCTCTAGATTACAGTAATTCTAATCTAATTACAATCTAAATCATATCTCCACCTAAGGCAAGGGAATAAGATTACATAGCTGTACACACATGGCTTGTTTTGACAAACAAGTTTGGGCTTTAGTTGTCATGGGTTGTGACCCACTGACCCAGGTCCAATAACCCATTTAACAGATTTGTGCCCCATGACCCAAGTTGAATTCAGATCCAGATCCACCTAGGATTCAATATTTATCCAATCTGTTTACACCTGAAGTCAGATGTCATTTCATATTTTTACTGCAAATTTTTTATTATCTTTTTCAAACCCCTTACTGGAAATGGCATTACATGCTTTGCTTACAATTTATAAATTGATCATCTGACCAGTATGATACCTGCTGCTTTTTTCTTTTCATTTTATTACTTAAAAAAGCTGCAGATAGTTTTTGCTGATTTACTCATCAGAAGCTGTATCTTGAGTTTATAATGCCCGAATGCAGATGGTTGGAACCCTCTTCACTCACCATCAGAAATGCGTGCTAGTTGATACACAAGCTGGTGGAAATAACCGAAAGATTACTGCTTTTATTGGAGGTCTTGATCTCTGTGATGGACGCTATGATACACCTGAGCATAGATTATATCGTGATCTTGACACTGTATTTAAGGATGATTATCACAATCCCACATTTCCGGTAGGTATTCTGTTCTCACTTTGATGTTGCAGTTTAGCTGCCCTTTCTCAATTTGATATACTTGTGTTTGTTTGACTAGTTTATCTTGTAAACACATGCAACAGTTTTTCTTTTTCCTTTTTCTTCTGATCGGATCGGAACTGCAAAATGTATCACTGAAATTCTGAATCCGCCAAAACATTTCATTTTGAAGCCAAACCGAAATGGGTCCGAAACAAGATTTATAACTTTGGTTGATCATCTTGTGGGTTTTGATTACCCTATTGCAAAGTTAAAGAGACTGTTAGACTGTAAGACCCTTAATTCATGGGTTTTGATAGTTTTGTTGAGTTTTTTCTGCTCTTAGTCAATCATGTGACATTTTAAATTATGGATTAAGATAATCTGGTCAAATTGATTTCTGCTGAATCTTAATTCATGACTAGACATTTTCATCCGCTTATATCCATTGTTGCCATGCATCTCAGTGGGCCAGATAAAGGAGCCGAAAATGATATCAACTCTAGTTGATGCTATTGTGAATTATCTGTTTGTACTAGTGGGCGCAATGGTACTATATTCAGATTACTGAAATGATGTTTTGCGCTTTGATGGTCTATCCTAATATATGTGGTGGAATCATTTAAAAACAGATTCAGGTTTTCAAATGCTGCAGCTATATAGGCAGATAGGGCCGATGCAACTTTGGAGGACTGCTAAATTACCTTTTTTGGAACAAATGAAAATTCATGACAAGGTGGACCATGAACTGCAAAATATAGGTTTTCAAGGCTAGCTCCAACACCTATTTTAGCTGCAATTTTCAACCATGGTCATTTCGGTCGTTAAGGCAGGGAATCAATAATTGGGATGAATACCCCTTTAGATTTCTCTGTTATTCATCTGACTCTCAGCTGTTTCATCCAGCCACTGTATAATGCCTGAACAACCCTAGTTGCATTCAGTATGCAGCATATTTCACATTAGCCACTTCTTTTCAATTAAAATACTGGATGTCAGTCTTTCTGGTGAGCTGGCCAAGGTGAATGTATAATGTGAACAAATCACTGTGACTTCTCTTTCCCTCATTGGGGTGACAGCCAATCATCATTTACTCATCAATGGATCAGCAATTTTCATAAATTCCTTTGCTACAGATTTGCTCTTCTTTGACCTTAGCATTTCTGATAGTTTCCTTGTCATGCCAATTTTTACAAGCTCAATTATTTATTTATTTATTTATTTATTTTGACGTTTATGTTTATAGACCGGCAAGGGTCCAAGGCAACCATGGCATGATCTACACTGCAAAATTGAAGGACCCGCTGCATATGACGTGCTTAAAAACTTTGAGCAGCGATGGAAGAAGGCAACAAAATGGCGGGAATTTGGACGGTGTTTCGAAAGGGTATCTCGTTGGCAGGATGATTCCTTGATAAAGCTGGAGCGCATCTCATGGATACTCAGCCCTTTCCCCCCATCCATTCCATATGATGATCCTATTCTATGGGTTTCCAGTGAGGATGACCCTGAAAACTGGCATGTGCAGGTTGGGTAAAGCATGATTTTGGAAACATGGCATATGATAGAGTGTAACTTGCTTAGATTTCATTGGTTGGTCTGCTTGAACAGTTCAACCTTAGTTGTTTTCTCAACCTTGTCAGGTTTTTAGGTCTATTGACTCTGGATCTGGAAAAGGGTTTCCTAATACCGCTAAAGAAGCTGAAGCTCAGGTTTGGGTCCTAAATCATCACTACCATGAACTATCTAATCATTGATTCAGGCTAGGCTTTGCATCTGATTTTGTTGACCAGGACAAGAAATGTTATGTGGTGGCATTATTTTATTTTAGTGGATTCTGCATCGATATTGTTTTCCATACAAGTTATTCAAGGCTGTAATGGACTGACTAATGGCACATCTTGCAACAAATTTATTGCAGAAACTTTTCTTTGGAAAGAACTTGGTAATAGATAAGAGCATACACACAGCATATGTAAAGGCAATCAGATCTGCGCAGCATTTCATATATATTGAAAACCAGTATTTTCTTGGTTCTTCTTTTGGGTGGCCATCTTACAAGAACACAGGTCAAGCAAGTTTTTTTTTTTTCCTCTTATTGCTCATTGTAGAAAATTCTGTTTCACTGCATGAAGGAAAGATTCTCCACTGCTAAAGCTCATGAAACCTGAACAAGCTTATCGTTGGCTAATGTCATAATCTAGGTCCTTGATCTTTGGCCATGGATTTGATCCTATATCCAGTTTGGTAATGGGAGTACAATTTGTCTCAGTTTCACCGTCACCTTTAATTTTCGAGCAAAGTGGTTTAGATAAACCTGTCACATTGTTTCTTTTGTTGGCAGAAGAAACTTGGTAACTCCATTGGCTTATGTAGAAAGGTTTTATGATTTACAAACAATTTGTTGTGACCAATGCTTCTGATCTGGTGAAATGCAGTTGCAGTCTATGATGTCCGGACATGGATATGAGGAGCTCAGATATGATATTTCATTGCCTGAAATGTATAATGGTTGTGGATCCGTTTATCCCATCCTGTACTTTATTGTTAAATTTGCTAAGAGTAGGAAGATGATGAACTCAATAAAATAGAATACTGTTTAAATTGTATTTTGTAAGTATCGATTCCATAAGGGCTAGTCAACAATAATTTGATCTTCCAAATGCTCCTACTTGAATTTTAACTTACATGTGTGGTAGTGCAACATGTGGCATGCCTCCCATAATTTGCATTAGAATTTCCCATAATAAATTTTCTTGCTCTTTTTAATATATATTTTGACGTTAATTTTATTTGGTATGAGCAGAAGCTGATAATCTTGTTCCAGTGGAATTGGCTTTGAAGATTGTTAGTAAAATTAGAGCAAAGGAGAGATTTGCAGTGTACATAGTCATACCAATGTGGCCGGAAGGTGACCCTACTTCAGCCTCAGTGCAAGAAATTCTTTTTTGGCAGGTAATATGTTATTAATTATACAGATTACAAGTTTGCGTAAATGATAGGTGCTGCGATGATGAATGTGGAGAATCACAATTCACACAAGCAAAGGGAAAAATAATGATCCAATCTCAAGCATCATGTAAGACGAGATTTACATGGTTCACCCCAAAGGCTATGTCCACTGTGAAAAGGAAGAGAATATTTCCACTATATAAGGAGAGGAAGAAGATAATACGCTGCACTAGAACAAGAAAATATCTTTTGAGTTGCTTCATACACCCATGCACAAGAACACATCCTCTTAATCATCAACCATCTCTCTTTCTCAAAAGGGTTCATTTATATCTACTCATTTATGTGTAAATGGTGCACATGTGTATTGGTTAGTGGTTATGCATCGACATGTTTGTTTGTGCTCATTTACACAAGTGATGCATAAATGAGGTGCGAAAAACTGAAAAAGGTGTAAACGAGGCCATTTCAGCCTTTCATTTGCGTATCTGAGGAGGTGGTGGTAAATGGTATAGAACTGCAGCATAAATGGTTACATATTTAACTGCAGTGTAAATGGTTACATATGTAACTATAGCTTAGCGGTGGTACAGGTTGTAATGCCAGGACTGGTTGTGGTGTTGAATTCTTCGAACCAAATTTTTTTTGCACTTTTGTGGGCTCCAAATTCATGATTCGTGCCATCCATCTTCTTTATTGATCTAATAAACCTTAAGTTGTTTAATTTCGTATCTTAAATCTTCGTAGATTTTGAGAAATTTGTGAAATATGTCAAAAAATCCCAACCTATAGATCTAATTTTCTGCACTTTTGGCAGGCCCGTTCATGATCAAAACCATTCAAAATTCTCTTATTAATGATAAACATCAGGACATTTAGTTTCATATCTTAAATCTTTATGGATTTTGAGAAATTTGTGAAAAACACCCAAAAAACCCAAATACATCTAAAACTGTTGGATGTACTCATTTGCTCATGTGAAAATGGTTGATTTAGACAAGCATGGTTACGTGTTTCTCATATGTAACATCTACATATGTAAAACTGATTTTTCCTATCCCATGCATGAAAGGCGAATGACCCCTAAAACCAAAAAGCACAAGCAAAGTGTTCCTAATCCTCAAATCAACTTTTTGGAAAGTGGTCCTTCTAAACAAATAGAAACCCTTTGAGGACTTCCACAAAAAGAGAGCTGAGCCAAACGAATAGTACTAGCAGGAACAGGACTATACAAATAGAAACCCTGAAACATTCACAGGGTTTATTATCACCTTTGTTGAACCCCAACTAAGTCCCAGTTAATGCATGAATTTCTCAGCATGTAGTGGCGTTGTCAACATATCCTTTGCATTATCCCCTGTGTATCTTCACTAAAAAGATTTCACCTTCATCAAGAACAACTTGAATATAGAAAAACCCCATTGGTTCCTTGCCAAATGTAAGGAAATTTGACTATTGCAATTTGCAACAATGGTTTCATTTTTTCTTCTAAACCAAGTTCTTTAACTAAACTTGTCAACCAATAGCTTTATTAATTGTTGTGATAGCTGCCATAGACTTCATTAGTATAGTGAGCAACTGTCATATGTAATATCGACTTCTACATATTAAGAGAGAGGTCTGAAAAATTGAGAAGATTTGAGAAAGAGAAGAAAGGTGAGAAGAAGATTGAAGAAAAATAGGGCTTGAAACTAGGATGATCGTTCCATCTAGGTTTGCTGACCATCATTATGGTTATATTATTAAAGTTTTCTTATAATTACAGAATACCACCTACTAATGATATTTGCAAACTAGTCGTTAGGTTCCTAAGATTACATAAAAGTCGTTAAATCTCGTAACACACCCCTTCAACTTGGTGCACATATATTTACTATTCCCAGCTTGGATAAAACATCACCCGGTTGCCTTTTAGCCATTCCTTTTGTAAGAGTATCTACAATCTAATCATCTGTAGTGGTATATGCCGACTTTATTTATTTCTTTCTTTTTTTGATCAGTAACTGTAGTATTTCATTAACGTGAAACTAGATACAACTCAGAATAGAGCATACAAAAAACCTTTCATAGGTGTATCTTTGCAACCTTCTGTTTGATGAAATGGCAATCAACCTTGACATTCTTTGTTTGTTCACCACACATTGGATTTTTGGCAATGTAGAGTGCTGGCATAGTCTCAATGTAAAGTCACCGATCCCCCTTGATTCTTATAACAATATGCCCAGCCATAACAGGACAAACACCCATGAGCCATAGCTCAATATTCAGCCTCGAACTTGACCATGCAATGATTGATGGTCTTTTATTCTTCCATGAGACCAAAATTTTCGCCAATAAGCATACAATATAGTGTAGTTGACCCTCTCGTCTATCTAGGACCCTTGCCAATTAGCAACTGCATATGCGTCTGCATTTAGATGTCTATAAGACATATACAAAATACCTTGTCCTGGTGCTCTATTTAAGTCTTGGAGAATTTTATGTACTCTGCAAGGTGTTCATTCCATGCAGCAGGCATGAACTGACTTACAACACTTACAACTTTTGAGATGTCTGGATGTGTGATAGCCAACTAAATTAGTTTCCCAACTGGTCTTTGATATGCATGTGGATCATGCAATAATTCACCACTTTCAGAATGTAACCATCTTAGTCATAAATATAGATAAGCATTTATCCAAGCAACCGAATTTGCAAAAAAAAAAAAAAAAAAAAAAAAAAAAAAAAAGCCCAATGCTTTCTGCACAAACATCTACCCACAAACTTAAGGGGACTGCTTTCTTCTAGATACTTTCAAGAAATGATTGTCTTCTTTCTTGTAATTAAGTGAAATCAGTCCTTCAAACCTCTTCTGAAGGGATAAATTAGCCCCTTAAACAACCTCCGAAACACTGCTTAAGTTCTGATTTGGGATATTAGAACAAAGAATTCTGGATTTTGACACCAACGTTGGATCCCACAAAGGATTGGTTTTCTCAAACAACATTTTTGGAACTACTCCACTCATGTAGAGAATAGATGTTTTATGAACACCCTATCAAACAGAACCTGAGGACTGCTTTTCACTTGAATCCACCAACTTCAATCACACAAAACAAAACCGTAACTGTTGCTGATCATGAAATCAATAATAGTTAACACAGTTTTGTTAACTGTTCATCAGTATGAAGCCTTATAACAGCTTAAACCATCCAACTTTGATTAAATAAACACCACACATAACCTCAAATAACTGATCTTTAATTAGAGTTAGGTTGCTGCTTGTAACTAGGCTTAAAGACCTGTTCAGAAGCCCGAACAAACTGCACTGCAGAGGCACAGACTTTCACAGGTGCTGACATCATCAGGCACTTGCTGATGTCAGCCCTAAAAAAAGCAGCACTTTGCTGAAACTTCCTCCTCTGTTGAACGCCTTTGAGTCTACTTTTAATTAATAGGCTTTGATACAAAGTTGAATTTATTGATTTGAAGTTACGTCGATTTTAAGAGAGGTCTGAAAATTTGAGAAGGTTTTTTGTTTTTTTGAAAAGATGACTGAATTTATTCACCAAAAAACTTCACAGTATAAGAGGGCTATACTGAAAACAAATAGGCCCCAAAAAACCCCAAATTTGAGAAGATTTGACTAAAGAGAAAGGAGAAAGGGAGATAAAGAAAGAATTATGGCTTAAAACTAGGATGGTCGTTACATCTAGGTCGGGCAACCATCCTTATGGTTTTCCATTATTAATCTTTTCTCATAATTACAAAAACACCTTACTACTTATGATATTGACAAACAGTCCCTCATCATCATCATCAAAAGCCTTGTCCATAATTCCTAAAAGAAAGTAGGGTAAGAGATCATGGCGGATATATAAAGAGCGACTATCAAAAGGTTTTAGTGAAATACAATGATATTAAGGAAAGGTTGAGAGAATATTTTAACAAAAATTTAAATGAAGGTGTTATTGGAGGCTTAGGAACACTTTGTAAGTAAGACATCTTTTATCGTGGAATTAGGGTAGTAGAAGTAAAGAAATCACAATCATTGGCAGGAATGAAGACAAGAAAGGCTATGAGCTGGATCTGTTTGGTTTATGAGGCTCTTCAATAAGATATAAAGGGCAAAGAAAATGTCAGATGAAGTGTTGTTATACCGATATATAATAACAAAGGAGATATACAAAGTTGTATCAATTATCGTGGGATTAAACTTATGAGTCACACTATGAAACCATGGCAAAAAATAATGGAGCAAAGACTTAGACAAAAGACCAAGATATTTGAAAATCCATTCGGCGAAAGACTAATATATCTGAAAATCTATTTGGTTTGATGCACGTCAACTATGAAAGACCAATATATCTGAAAATCTATTTGGTTTGATGCACGTCAACTATGGAAGCTATCTTCTCACTTAGACAACTAATGAAAACCGAGAAAAGATCTTCATATGGTTTTAATCGGTCTTTAGAAATTTTACAATAGGGTACATAAAGATTTGATTTGGTGGCTTTTAGATCAACAGAGTGTCCATTTTGTTAAAGAAATGTATTAGGGAGCGATAACGAGTGTAAAAAACTATCTATGGAGAGATGGGTGAGTTTGCATTGATTATGTACATGTTAACTAAACATATTCTAGAGAAGGTACCATGGTGTATTTTGTTTGCAAATAAAATAGTGTTCACAGATGGATCAAGAGATGGTGTGAATGTGAAACTCGAAGATATGGAGGGAGGATTTAGAATTCAAGGGCTTTAAATAAGTTATATAAAGACTGAATATATGAATTATAGCTTCCGCGGGGATATGCAAAGAGAGACTCTTTCGAGATGGTTTGGGCATGTCCAGTGCAGTCCAACAATGGTGCTTGTAAGGAAAAGTTTTTCTATGTAGGTGGATGGCCCCTCGAGGGAAGAGGGATAGGCCAAAGAAGATATGGATGGAAGTTGTAAAGATAGTTCTGAAGAAGTGTAACCTATCTGAGCATTTGATCCAAGATAGATTGGCATGGTGAAACAAAATTGATGTAGGCCCCGGCATAGTTGGGACAAGGCTTTCATGATGATGATGATGATGAAATCGAATGATGTACTAGAAAAAGGTCTTTTACTTAAAAAATAGTGTCTGAAATATCAACATAACTAATATCACCTAGAATTTCGAAAGAAACTATTCCTTTAGTCTGTTTGAAGTAAAGTGGCCTAATGTGGTATTAGTACCCATGGATGAAAATAGCGGCCGATACGTAGCGTATCGGCCGCAAAATCGGGTGTAGCGGTGGACAACGCTACGCTTCTTACAACTTATCGGCCCTTGCAACTGTAGCGGCCTGTAGTGGCCGCTACACATGCATAGCGGCAGATACAGGCCGTTATAATTCCGTAGCGGCCGATACACAGTCGAAATCAAACCACTCCCATCTCCCCCCCCCCCCCCCCCCCCCCCCCCCCCCCCTTTTCCTCTTCAGTCTTCACTGCTTCTCCGTTATTTTTCAGGAACAACAAAAAATGGAAAAAAAGGAAGAGAGAGAGCGAGAGATGCAGAAGACAACAAAAAATGGAAGAAAAGGAAGAGAGAGAGATGCAGAAGACATACCTGGATGTGGGAGCACCGCAGCAGGAACGGCGTCGGCAACAGGCTTCTCCGCCCCAGGCTGACGCTCCTCCTCCTTTCCTACTTCTTCTCCTCCTCCTCCTCCTCCTCCTCCTTTCCCTCTTCTCATTCTCTCTCGCTGCTTCTGTTTTGGGCGGAATCTAGGGCAACACGATGGCGCTCCTCCTCCTCCTCCTTTCCCTCTTCTCATTCTCTCTCGCTGCTTCTGTTTTGGGCAGAATCTAGGGCAACACGATGGCCCTAGATTCATTAAAAAAAAGAAAATGGGCTATAAACTAAATGGGCTAAATGGGCCATTAAATTAACATTTTATTTAAAGGTCAGCTATGGGCCTATAAACTAAGTGGGCTAAATGGGCCATTAAAATAACATTTAAAAGACCATTAAGAACATGACTTAAAAACCATTGAAAAACCAATCCATTAAAAAAAAAAAAACCATTAAAAGTCATTAAAAACTATTCAAAAAAAAAATCTTCCAATTTTTTTTTAAACCGCTAAAAAAAACATTCAAAAAGATTAATTGGGCCCATCCAAAAAAAGAAAAGCTGAAGAACTTTATAGTCTTTTTAACCACTGGTAGGCTCCATCATGAGGCCAGGATTTTAAAATAAAAAAGTCATGCCTTAGCCAAATATTACTTAATTGAAATTAATGCGTGTGTAAAATTCACTCTAATTGGAAATAGGGGCATATCCAACTTTCACACCGTCACACTAACTGAAAATATTACTAGTGGCACTACAAATGATAACACTGATGGGATGAGGCTAGTGATGTCATGTATCCTAATTCTTAAGTCTTAAGTCTTGACTTCATGACATGGTTCTTTTTTGTTATGAGCCTTTCACACTAATTGGAAATAGGTTTTAGCCAAATTTCAATCTAATATGAAATACTTAAATAAGGCCTTGACCAAAGTACACCTTAATAGAAAATGAGCCCTTTTCATTTTAATAGGAAATAGGCTCTAATCAAAATTAATTTTTAACAGAAAAATATTTATGAGCTTTTTATTACTTTCTAATTTAACATGACCAAGAAACATGAATACATGTGAAAAAATTAATCATTACTATTATTTTATATATATACAGCGCTACAGGACCTCATATATTGAAGGCACTGCTACGCCCCCTTTTCTTATTTATTTTTGCAAAAGAACCCCATTTTCTTTCATTTTACAATTTTCTTGATTTTCTGGATTTTTTTTAGATTTTTTTGGCGATTTTTTCAAATCGAACCGCTACGCTGCTACGTAGCCCCGCTACGCTACGTAGCGCCCGCTTCGTAGCGGTTTGGCGGCGGGCCGCTACACCCGCCGCTACCGCTATTTTCATCCTTGTTAGTACCACCTTTGTTGGGTTGTGATACCAGTCCTCAAATATTAGTGTATTAAATCAAATGGTTTATTAGGAATAAAAAGTACATTTATTAAAAATAAGGCAGTTTCTTTAGACAATCTACAACCCAAGAAGTCCAAAATATCAACAGAACTGATGTTCCCTAGAACTTCAAATGAGATTATTTTATAATTTATTTGAAGAAAAGTTGCCTGATCTAGAATCCCTAAGTTGAAAGCATTTACATTGTGTTCCAGTCTTCTTCCTGGTTCACTAGTCCGAAACAAAACAACCAATTGAACTAAATTAAATATGACATCTACAATAAGTTGACTGACAGATGGTAAATTTAAAGAAAGTTGAAGTGCCACCTAAAACATGTAAAATGCAAAACAATTGGTGTAGCTGGTAAAGGTTAACCATCACCTTAGCATTGTCAAGTCTTTGGTGATGAAAGAATGAAACAACCGAGAGAGAGACATCTGAAGTTATGTTACAAATGTGCCACAATCAAAGATCCAAGGTAAGGTGTGTTCACCTGAGGGGTGGACAATATCAGAAGCCATGGTTGGGGCAGTAGATAGAGAAGATGCCGAGCATGAAGTGGCGAGAAACGTATATTACATGCTTTCATTAATCATGTTTTGAAGAGTGCCCAACTCAGAAGAAGATTGTTCACTCTCTTGATTTTGTCTTATTATTTTGAATAATTTGCCCATTGGTCGAGTTGGCAGTCATGTTACTAATGTCCCTATTTCTAACAATGGGTGCTCTGCATTTCTCAGTAGCAATCATGCAAGTTAGAGAAGAAATCGCATCTGTACTTGTCATAAGCACACTTGCTTAGGTTCCTTTTTTTTTCCTTGAAGAGGGAGGTTTGAGTTTGTTCTCGTGCTAGTAATTCCGAGAGGGTAGTGGTGAGTGTCCACAGTTGGAAGGGGAGATCTGTAAGAGTAAGATAATAGGCATGCCTATATTTGGGTTGAAGAGCCATGACATATAGCTGAAACTTCTAATCCACAAGAAAATTAGGTTAAAAAACCCGAAAAGAATAAATAATTATGAGAAGAAGATTAAAGGAGGAGAGAGCCAGGACTGGCTGTTCAACCCTACTCTATGACCATCCTTTGTGCTTTCTTTATATTATTAACTATTTTTAGAAATTACAAGAAAAACCGTCTCACCAAAGTTTCCCATAGTTACCAAAAGTCCATACCCTAGCTGTTTCCAAACACTCCCTCTTGAGCTTGTGGATGGATGCCTGCTATGCCTAGCTTGGAATAAACATCATATAACTTCTTCTTGGTGACAGACTTGATAGAAGAATCTGCTAACTAATCCACTGTACCAGTAACCTCTGAAAAAGCTTACCTCACTTAGCCACCAGCAGCTTGCACTACTGCATTTACAAATCAGCAATATACCAATTTTTTTTTTTATATTTTATTTTTATGATGCAATATACCAATTTTTGTTTGTGTACATTTCATTTAGCAAACGACAGCTTGAAATATTTATCAACCAAAAAAGCAACTTAACCTTATATCCACCACAGCATAAATTGCACAATCAGCAACAATATTGATACAAAGTATAAACTACACCCATATATGCTTCACAGCAGAAACTGAACAATCAACACCACTGCTGAACCAACCAACAACTTTTCTGTATATGCTCTACACAGCACAAACTGAACAATCAACACCACTGCTGAACCAACCAACAACTTTTCTGTATATGCTCTACACAGCACAAACTGCACCAGTATTGATAAAAATGACATGTTATATGCTTCACAGCTGATCTTAAGAGGCCATGATGGTATGCAACATTACCAACAACATAAAACAGTCCCTCGTAATGGTCGGGTCGGTTTTTCACAAAACCTTTGAAATTCTCACATTCAAGTAAAGATGAATACTCGCCCAATGAACATGAGTCACTTCTTATGGATGAACACTCAACCCAATTCACTGGTTACTTGGATTCATAATGCCAAATAATGATGTGGGGTACTACACAGCGCCCCTCCCCCCCCCCCCCCCCCCCCCCCTCACTTTCTTTTACTCAATAAACCGACTTAATAAAATAAGGCTACCTTATGCTTAATTTACAAGGATGATTGCTCATCCAACACACAAGCATAATTGAACTCACCTAATGCTTACTCGAATAGTCTTTGTGGGAAAAATTTTCATCTGACTAATATTTTTTTACAGAGCCAAACAATGCAAATGATGTATAACATTGTTGCACAAGAGCTCAAGTCCATGGATCTTAAGGACTCACATCCACAAGATTACTTGAACTTTTACTGTCTTGGCAATCGGGAAGAGCCACAGAAGGTTATTAACCAGTCGACTAATCAACCACCACAAAATGGTGATAAGGTACGCTAAAGCTTTTGGTTTTTGAATCATTACTGCAAGTTGTTGCTCTTCTTTTGTTACAACTAAGAAGCCCTTTACTTAGAATACTATTTGCTTTAACTATAGATTCGTTCATGTATAAGTTTTATCGTCTAGAGACTGACTCCCTGAAACCCCTAATTTTTTTGAGAAAAAAAGGTGAAAAGCTTCAAGAAAGTCTACAATGTTTTCAGTCTGTTTTCTTCTGTTTTATCAGCTGTGGTGCTATCAATGTCATTTGTTTTTGAGAAATTGTTTGTTCATGTTTTCACACGGTGTAGAGCAACTCATGACACCTCAATTTTTGGGTGGGTTTTTGGAAGGAGCTAAATTATTTGTAATTTTCATCATTGGAGAAATGATGAATCCAATGAGATCTGCTAGGTGCATATATTGTTTTTATACTTGGTAGGAAATATATAACAGTGAATCATTGCTCAAACTTTCTTTCAGGCATTGCCGCGATTCATGATTTATGTTCATGCTAAAGGGATGATAGTAGATGATGAGTATGTCCTTCTGGGATCTGCTAACATCAACCAAAGGTCTTTAGATGGTTCAAGAGATACTGAAATCGCTATGGGCGCATATCAACAACATCATGCGTGGGCTAGGAAGAACAAGCATCCTCGTGGCCAGGTTTGTAAATTTGTTTCTGGTTTTAGTCAGTTGGATTATTCTGGGTAAACTTGAGAACCATCGAATGCACTTGGCTCTGCTGTGCTTGAATGTTGCACCACTGAGTAAAAAGAATGCATTTATATTAATTTTTTAAAATTCAATAATTAATATAAATGTGTTAATTTTACTCAGTGATGTAACATTCAAGCACAACGGAGCTAGAATGGAGAAATAGAATTCATGTAGCCGACCCCAACACAGTTGGGACAACTGGACAAGACTTTGATGATGATGATGATGATATTAATTTTTAAAAATACTTGTAAAATAAAGATGTGCAATCTATTTAAGACATTCGAGGTTAATAAATGATTGGAAAATGGAAATGGGCTTTCGTATGGCCATCAGTTGACCTGTGTCACCTGACAAGGTTTTTCACCTGCTGAAAAATAGACACAAACCTGGGACTTACTTTCCTAATATTCTATAAATTTGCTTGTAGATGTTTATAAGCAGATGACTCATTACAAAACATTTTCTCAAATTAATCCTGTAACTCTTATGAGAAAAGAAATCCCAAGAAGGAAAATATACTCTTGACAATGTGATATGAATCCAGCTCAATGGAAGTTGATGTAGGTAAAAGTTGAAACTACTAGCACAAGAAGTTTGAGGCATGTTTCTTTTTCAAAAGGAGAACTATTTTCTATTTGTTGGGACCTTTCAGAATAGGAGAGTCAAATGGAGAGCTGAAATCATGACAATTAAAAGTGTCATAAAGTTTTTTGACAGTTCATGTGTGGGTTCCCTAGTAATGGAGGCCCTAGTAATGGAGGCTGATTAGTACAATGCTATATAATGGTCAAAAAATATTTCTCAACATCGTTGGATAATGGATCCGGAAGCTGGGGAGAATAAAATACACCATGGTTGTTTTCAGGCATGTTCCAGGAGAATGGAATGGTGAGGTTGCATTAGCAAGAAATGGAGTGTTAAGAATTGATTTAGTTATGTGGAACTCATTATTGATTTTTTTTCCTTGCCTCTTCTCGGTCTTCAGAATAAGAGAGTTCCTCTTTCAATTAAATTCACCATTAATTCTAAAAAAAATGATGTTTCTTTTTATCAGTTTCAATAAACTTAAATTGTGCATCAACCAAATCGTCTGATCCAATAAGAATAACTGAGTTTTCCATGGAAGAGGGCCTGATCCAACCTAATCGGAACAAAATTAGTAAATTTGATAAACTAGTTGAAGTAGAAACAAAAGGCGACCTAGAAGATGCTTAACCAACTGTGAATAGAGATCTGACCATTTAAAACTAAAGACATGTTGACACATTGTACTCTTTGGAATCATACCCATGCAACAAAGTTGAGTAAAGAAGCATGACTTGTATCTGCTGCAGGTGTATGGTTACAGGATGTCACTGTGGTCAGAGCATTTGGGGAATGTTGATGATTGCTTAAAGGAAATCAAGGACCCACACAGTCTGGAGTGTGTCAAACTCGTGAACGGTAAAGCTGAGGAAAACTGGAGGCAGTTTGTCGCAGAGGAGACGACGACGTTGGAAGGGCACCTTCTCAAGTACCCCATCAAGGTGGAAGCTGATGGAAAGGTGGGGCCTTTGCCCGGCTATGAGAACTTTCCAGACATCGGTGGCAAAGTGCTGGGAACACATTCTGCTTCTCTTCCTGATGCCTTAACCATGTAGCATCCCACAGGATTTGCACAAGTACACAAGCTTTGAACGGCATTTGGATTGGCTGTTCTTGCCCTACTTGTATGCTGATTGAGTGCCTCTTTATGGGTAAGAATTAAAAATGGAAGGAGCCGGTTGCAATTCTGTGTTGTACATTTTACTGTCATTGTAACATAAAGGAATGTAAAATAATAGGAAGCCACTCCAGTTTCAGCTTCTTTTCATGTGCGTGGTGTTCTGGACAAATAGGCTTTTTGATTCTTTCTGCCTGCATGATGTTTGTAACTACTGGAATTATATGATCCCTGATCTCAATTTTTTTAAGTAATATGTTTAGAATTCATAACGCTTTTTATTTGGTATGTATTAGTTCCTTTCATGCTTTGGCGTTTTGGGTGTATTGGTTAGCAACTTGAGATAGGTGCATATGGGCACTATCAATGAGTATCAACTGTGTGAGTGTGATTCTAAACCTGAAAAAAAAAAAATGTTACATATCAACTAGTACCTATTTTTCTGCGAGAAAGTATTGATGCGTAGTTTACTGCACCTTTAAGCTACCACTTATGTAGGATCTTACACCTCATTGAGCTACCACTTATCTCAAAACTAATTGATAATAGGAAATGGCACAACAATAGTTTTATGGTGAGGGTGAAGGCTAGACCACAATTACGACCGCTCAAGAGCGTGGATGATGACCTCAACAATCCTTCACTCAGTGGCACATCCGCTACGATTCCTGCTGCAAACTCGCAAAACGTGTCCCATGACTTGAAAACCCGGCTTACCTGGCTCTGATACTATTTGTAGGATCCTAGACCCCATTGAGCTACTACTTATCCCAAAACCAATTGGTGATAGGAAACGGCACAACAATAGTTTTATGGTGAGAGTGAGGATTCGACCACAATTATGACCGCTCAATAGTGAGGGTAGATGTTGACCTAAACAATTTTAAGACTCTTTTGCTAGTTGAGTTGACACAAAAGAAGTGGGTTTTTTCTTTTCTTTTGGTAAGATAAAAGGATGTGGCTATTAATTGGGGGCACATGCTTACAAATTTTGACCGATTCGGTTATAGTTTTGAATGCCCTGTTCAGCTCCACCCCATCTATGGTAGGTCTACATATTTCTTATTGGACTACGATACATACATCTTACATATAAAAGAGCACTTTGTGGAGGACATTTGAAAAAGTTGGATGTGTTGTGCAGGGGCGGATTCAGGATTTTCATCTGGCGGGTGGGGCAGACGATGGTCAATTAAAAATTGAAAATGTCAAAATTGACGCTAAGTACCAACAATCTCCACTTATTACATGGTTTAAAGACATTATTTTTATTTTTATTTTTTTGGAAAATTAATTATAAAGAACTCATATCCCACTACCAATAAACATATTGCTTCCCCACATATTGTGTAAAGGTACGGTGATAGGGGCGGACATTTATACTATACTATTATATCGAGACTAGACTGCATGAGCTCGAAGTGGAAGAAGGAGAACGATTGAACAAAGGGTTTCAAGACTTTTCATTTGGGGGATTTCTGAGACAGAGTGACGGGTTTTTCGAGACCTGAGGTGGGGCGATTACTCTATAGGAATGGGGTATGAGCCCTATGGCTCATACAACTTTTAACATCTTTTGGGTCGCCCTAGGCCTGTGTAAGGTGAGTCCGCCACTGGTGTTGTGTGGTTTCAGCGTAACCAATGGGAAGAAAATAAGTAATTTATAGTCTTTTACATTGTGATTTTTAAAGGAAAAAGGGAAACAAAAAAGGAAAAAGAAGTTTAGTATCAAACTAAACCCGAACTATGGTTGTTATTTAGTCGAATTTGGTATCAAAAGTCAAGAATCTATTAAAATTAGGATCACAAAAAAGGAAATGGCCTGGGGGCGCAGAGTTAGTCAGGGTAGCTTCATGTTTAGCTCAATCCTCTGCCATCTTAGAGAGAGAGATATCATGGTAATTAGAAAAGGTTATGATGAAGATGACAATCAGAGAATATACAAGGAAGACAAGTATGTTGGAAGCATATACATATTATATCAGATGAATTGTTTTCATTCACTCCTTACACCCCTTAAACAAAAGTGACCACACTAACCAGATTCACATGGACGCCAAAACCCATCAATTCATGGAAATAAATTGAGTACAAGAAGACTCTATAATCCTCCCAAGTCCCAACACAAACACCAACTAACTAATTAACTGTCACTTTGCCAGTCATCCCTGCACCCTGGTGTGGAGTACAGTAGAAAGTGTATGTGCCCTTTGCATCCAATGTCACCGAGTACACCTCGCCGGGGGCGTTGAGCAGGTCCTCGTCGCTCATCGAGATCTTCCCCACGTCCACCCCTGCCGGCACCGCATCCTCGTCGAACACCACATTGTGAGGGTAGCCTGCATTGTTCTTGAACACTATCTTCTCTCCGGGAGCCACCGAGAATTCGCTCGGCACGAATGCGAGCGTCCCGTCGCTGCCACCCAGCAGCACCTCGATAGCCAGGGCGTTGCTGGCCAGCATGGCGCTCGCTGCAGTGGCTGCCACGGCCACGCCCACTTCTTTCAGGGAGGCGTTGATGGACAACATTGGTGCTGGGGCAGCCGGGGCCTTGACGGTGGCCAGGCGGGCGCATGAGGCGCCGGCCTTGAGGCCGGTAAATGAAGGGATGGTGATAGCAGCAGAGGTGGTCATGGTGGCCATTTTTTTCTTGCTGAATTCTCTTTTGAGTAACTTGTTTTGGAAGTGGGAGGTGATGGAAGGGGAAGAGGTTTACCTCTAAACTGAAGGATATCAAGTGATGAGAGAGGAGTTGGATAAAATATAGAGATAGGGTATGTGAGAGTGAGTGTATGGCTGTGAATGCATGGTGAGGAGAGATTTAGATAGTGAGCGGTAGGGAGATGAGTTATCTATAGTTCATGTGTCTGATTGGTTGCAGGAGATTATATCTGCTGACTTGGAAGTGAATGGGATGAGCTAATGTGTGGTGGGAGATGTCTCTCCATGGAAATCCCTATCCTGCACAAGAGTTGGGGATGGTGGATCTTATACCATTCATTAGCATGGATTGGATGACCCATATTAAATCCACTTGTGATGTCGATGATTTTAACATTCAATGGGGCCCTCGAGGAGAACAATGGGTTGCCCCGTTGGCTGGAAATCCCATTTCTCACATTAGTACCTTGGGATCGAGCCCTAGGTCCTCTCATCTCCCCCTAGGATATGAGTTTCTTGCATGAGCAGGTACTCTCCCCACATGAGCAGATTTCTCTACTCGTGCATCGAGAGTGCAGTTGTCTTCCATTGATGGGGTCTCTCATGGGGTCTCCCAGCACCCTTGGCTGGACACTTACAATTAATGTGACCAACATTTGATACACTCTACCATGATTAACAACATTAAATATAATCCATAGTTTTTAACATTATACATTGTCCAATGAATTTATAACATCAAATGGGTCCCATATGATTTTCAGCATCCTACCATTGTAGAAAACATTGAGTGAGATTCCACATGGAAAAAACCTCGGCGTGTCCATTTTAATTTCGAACATTATTAAACAATAGAGTGATGATAGGCATAGATGATCACTATGGTAACCAACACTAAGTGTGCCTCTTCAAAATTACCATTAATAGATGGGTCCCATTTTTTTAACATTAGATGAGTCCTATTTTGACTACTACATTAGATGGCCCACGCGATGATTACTAATTAGTGGGGCCAATAATTTCTACTTGTCTCAGTTTCTTTTTTTAGGCATTATATCTAGTGAAACCCTTATAAATTGTCACACTATTTATTCTTTTCTCTTTTTTTTCTTTTTTCTTTTTAAATTTCTTTTGCCATTACATAGGAGGGAGCAATAAACTTTCCTAATTTATCAACCTGAGTGCTCCATGAGTGCTTCTGTAAAGTCCCACATCACTCATGTGAGTGTCCAAAGATTGGGCTATATGGGTGGGCTCTTCTTATCTAGTATAATGCGTTTTAAGTTAAGCTAGAGCCTCTGAGTAATAAACAAAGCCGTGCAGGTTAAGCAGACAATATATAATACTGGATGAGTTGGAAATTGACAAACTTCACATTTAGTATGATATTACAATATTACATAATTTTATTCCAATGAAATCTAAATTTTTTTTTATAATAAATTGAGAAATGATTATTATTAAAGTTTTTTACGAAAATGCTTTAGTTTTGACTTTGAGTCTGCTGGAATTTGCCAATAATTGCTAAACAATATCCAAATCTAAAATCTGTTGATATTATATTGTGCATGTACCCAAACACCCCTCAGCATTTATAAAATCTAATGGCTGAAAACATCTTTGAAATCAATGAATGTAAATAGTCACACCTGATCATCACAGCAATTGCACTGCATTGTTGGGTGATGGACACTTGTATTAAGTGGACCTCGGAAGGAGGAGAAAGTGAAGCCCACTTGATGATGGCCTTGCAATAAAAATCGTTCTAATTTAGTGAACACTTAGCCATGCAGTCAATCATCATTCTTACCAATTGAATGCTAGGATCAATAAAGGTGGAAGCAAGTTTACAGGCAAGGCTATTGTACTTTCTTGCTATACTTTCTACATTGAGACTGGAATATGGAATAGAAAGATCATTTTTTTCTTGTATTGTTATCCTTATGCCAAGAATTAAATCTGTAGCACCTATGTCTTCAATGTAAAAGCATAATGACAATAATTCCAAATTTTAGTAGAATCAATACCGAAAATAAGCATGTCATCAACGTATAAGTAAATACTAACACCTCTATCATGTGAAAACTTGGAATAAACACATTGATGGACTTCATACTTAAAAAGCCAATATTATCAAATTTATCATACATCCGGTTAGGTGCCCTTTTGAGACCTTAGAGGGATTTATTGACCTTAAACACTTTGTTCACTTGACTAGACATGACAAATCCCATATAGATTTTCTTGTTTTTGTTACCATTCAAAAAGGCAATTTTAACATCTATTTCCTGTACTGCTAAGTTACAAATAGAGGAAATAGCAATCAAAACTCTAACTCTAGATATTTCTGCAAAAGGAGAACATATATCAAAGTATACCAAAGTAATCGAATATCCTTGTTTTCGCTGAAACCTCTTAAGCGACTAACTGGGCTCCAAAATATTGAAAATCAATTATGAAGTAAGGTATTAAAAGAATAATAGGAAGACCCACCACAATGCCTCAAGCAGAATCTATACTCTCTACCATCTCCATCATATGCAAACCACACGTCCCAGGTTTTGATCATCAATGCAGTCGATGGACACCTTGCAGATGAACATCAAAGCTGCAAGCAGGCAAATTACTTCCATAGCTACCCAACTGGAGCTATTCTCTCATCAAATTTAGATGCCATGTCGATGACAAATTTCTGACCACTAATGGCACACCAACTACCATCTATCTTGGTTTGGCTTTGTGAGATCTACTCTCCTGCTAAAACTTTGATATCAGTTACACCAAGATGCTACTCAGAGACAGCCAATAAATTAAGGTGAGAATAATGTCAAAGTGTCGATCGTATTTCTACAACAAACATGGCAAGTTCTTTGTCAAGTTTTCATCTGTCCAAATCATGGAAACTCTTCCATTGTTGAATAACCATTTAATACTTAAATGGTCCAACTTGCTGGTGTCTGGCCCATGCATGTCGACTCATCCTGCCACATCCTCAATCACCATTTCCAACCTATCCAAAGTATCATATATTTGCCCCGTCATAGGATGCGATTCATCTTCCACCCCAAATGTATGGACCACGCGATCCACCTCTATCTCACTACACCCAAGTGGTTTCCTGACCCTCCTCTCTCTCATCATTTTCCTCACGCTGGCCGCATCCTCAAACCGGCCTGCATCCTCATACATCTTGGCCAAAAGTACATAGCGTCCTGCATTCTCCGGGTCAAGAACAAACAACCTTCGTGCAGCCTGTTCTGCAAGCTCTAAATTGTTATGGATTCTACAAGCACCAAGCAATGCTCCCCAGACATCCTTGCCTCCATCCATCGGCATGTTTTCAATGAAAGTGAAAGCTTCATGAAGCCGTCCAGCACGGCCTAAGAGATCCACCACGCAAGCGTAATGCCCCACATTCCTTTCCACACCATAATCCTCCATCCTTTCAAAGATTGCCAACCCCTTCTCCACCATCCCTCCATGGCTACAGGCAGATATAATACACAAGATGCTGATATCATCTGGACGAACACCTTCCTCCACCATCTGCGTGAACATTTCGATTGCCTGATTCGCAAGGCCATGCATCCCAAAACCTCCAATGATCGCATTCCAAACCACAATATTCTTATTGGGAATTCTATCAAAGATGTCACGAGCAACATCCAAATGGCCACACCTCGCATACATCCCAACAAGGCCACTGCCCAAAGCAACATCTACTTCCATCCCCATCTTTATAATGTAGGAATGAATCCACATGCCTTCTTGAACAGCTGCTAGCTGAGCGCAGACAGGCAAAAGGGTGACACAAGTGACGCGATCAGGCACGCTTGCAGTCCTCTCCCTCAACATTCTGTGGAATAGCATGAGCGCCTGGTGCGCGCAATTATTCTGGCTATACCCAGCAATCATGGAGTTCCAACTGACCAGGTCCCTTTCAGGAATGCCATCAAACAGCTTCCTTGCTATCACTACATCTCCACATCTAGCATACAACGCCACGAGCGCATTGCCAACAAACAAATCTGATTCAAACCCAGCTCTAAAAACATGACCATGAATCGCCTGCCCCTTCCTTCCATCCCCCAGTGCAGCGCAGGCCTTCAGCACGAACGGAAACGTGTACCGGTTCGGGCAAACCCCACTGCACCGCATGAGCTGATAAACCTCTAGAGCCTTCTCAAAAGGACCCAAGTTGGCGTACCCACGAACGACGACATTCCACAGGAGAACATCTCTGTTGGACACAACGTCGAACACCTGGCGTGCATTTTCCATTCTGCAAAAGTCTGCGTACTGGCTTACGAGTTTGGCGGCGAGGTATGGGCTTTGTTGGAGGCCGCTGGTGATGATCTGGGCATGGATTGTATTGAGGATTTGTGGACTGATGCAATGTTGTAAGAGGCGAGTGTAGTAGTAAGAGTCTTTGTAGATGTAGATGGATCCTTGGCTACAACTACAAGTGCACAAGGATCTAAGAGAAGATGACCTAAATAAGATTAGTGAGATGGAAGTCCCCATAACTAAGCCTCTAAGCCTCTAAGCCATGCATTTGGATTTTGGCTTCTCAATACCAGATGTAGGAATTCTTCAAACACCTACACCTAGGTTAGCCCAGTCCCCAGTGTGGGTACCCATAATAATGATAGGCTCTATCCAACCCTAACTCATTTATTGAATGGATTATGGTCCTGGAGTGATTTTTTTATTTAATTGGATTGGGTTGACAATCCCAAAGTTCCTTTATTTTATTTTATTTTATTTTATTCCCAGATGGTTCGCAACCTCTTTGGATAGGACCAATCTCTCGGGTCCAGAGGGAAGCCGGATAAACACCTCTGTGGCCCTAAGGTAGTAGCACCATGGTTTAAAATCTTGGTCTCGATCGTGATATTGGCCTAGCCGACAAACTGATATGATATCGGTATCGGTATAGATTGCGGATATCGGTCCGTCGCGGTTGTCGCGGTGTGAATTTTTTTTTAATAAAAAAAAATAGCAAAAATATCCAAAAAATCCAGAATATTAGAAAATGCTGGAAAACAATATTTTTTCTCCATTAGTAACAATAAATCAAAATCTCGGTTACCTTAAGTTATGAGTCATGTCTGTGTTGCAGTTCGCTGTCTTCTCCAGTCTTTAATAAAATCATTTTTAAAATCCTAAATATATATATCTAGCATAAAAGTAGGGCTGCACAAAAATAACCGTAACCCGCCAACCCGCCCGCTCCGCTCCGCCCCGCCCCGCTACAAGTGGATATACATCAAAACCTCCTTTAGGCAGGCGGGGTGGTTTCAATCCGTACTAATGAGCGGGCGGTTACGGTTTCACATTTGAGTAGGCGGTTTCAAACCGCCCCGCCCGCTCATAATTAAAAAAAAAAAAAAAAAAAAAAAAAAAAAAAAAAAAAACTCTTCATCTATTCTTCAAAGACTTCACGTATCTTTCGAAAAATATATAGTTGCTAAAAAAACGCTTCATATTCACAATTAGATTTTTGACTTTTGGACGTTAGATTATATAAATGATTGTATTTTTTAATTTTGGTGATGCCTTTGGACTTTAATTTTAGATTAATATACTTAGTTGAAAATTTTGTTTATTACTGATTATTGACTTTTATTAAAAATAATGTTTAATTTTTATTCTTTATGTTAAGTACTTTGAAACTTTAGTTACATTCTATTAAAAATAAAAAAAAGAAGAGAGATAGGTACAAATACCAAACCGCCCAACATGCCGCCCAAGTCGCCTGCTAAAAAAACCGCCCAAACCGCTTATACTTTGGGCAGTTACAGTTTTTATTTTTTACAAACCGCCATAAAACAAAACCGCCTAAACCGCCCAATAACCGCCCAAGCCGCCCGCCGTGCACCCCTACATAAAAGTATGTAGATTAATCATTTACACACCATACAATGATCATGATTCATTAAAAGCACATATTTATGATGAAATCCCCAAAAAATGATATATTATAATTCAAATATTAAGAAAATCCGAAAATATAATAATTAAAATAAAAATAGAAATAATTTTTATGACTATGAGTAGATGTAGATCTATCATCTACACACTATTAATAAGCCTTTGGTATCACAAATATTCTAACAAGTAACAACAATTATTTTTAGGAAAAAAAGATTTAATAAAATCATTTTTAAAATCCTAAATATATAGATCTAACATAAAAGTATGTAGATCAATCATTTACACACCATACAATTATAATGAATCATTAAAAGAACACATTTATAATGAAATCCCCAAAAAATGATATATTATAATTCAAATATTAAGAACTATGAAAATAAAAAAATTGGAAAAAAAAAGTTCAAAAACATGTGTATGAGTAGATCTAGCATGAAAGTATGTAGATCTAACTTCTAAATGAAGAGCATAACACAAGTGACAAACCCAATTATTTCTATGCTTCATCTAAAAAAAAAAAAAAAAACATAATAAAATATTTTAAGTTGATTTTCTCTTACCTTAAATAATATTTTCTTCAAAAAATAGATGTGGGATTTGAAAATATGCAAGAGGGAGTATGGCTGCTGCTATGGGTAGTCAAGAGATAATAAGAGAGGAGAAGAATATGAAGATGGGGGGAAAAGATGTAAAAAATTAGGGTTTTTACTTTTTTTATCACATCTCGGCCGATATTTTGAAAATATTGGCCAAAATATTTTGAAAGGTGGTAGCACTAGTGGACTTAACTTTCGATTCTTGAAAAAGGGGGAATCGGGGATTGATACTAAAACCTTTAGCTCCGGAAGAAGGAAAAATCGTTGTCCTGACCACTCGGCCAACCCATTGGGATTGACAATCCCAAAGTTAAAAAAGGGGTAATCCAAACTCTTATTTGTAAGGTTCGGATATAGCGCGGGAAAAAAAAGAAGAGTCGGGTTAGGATTGGGTTGGGTTGGGTTGGGTTGGTGGATTGAATAGTTTAAATAGGCTCAACTACAAGTCAACAACCTAGCCACAAAATAATAATGGGTCAAACCCGAACCAAATTATTGGGTAAGATTTGGGCTATGTTCAACAGATCAGAGGTGGATCATATATGTATGGAGTATGTATTTGAATCTAGATCTTTATTGTCTCGCCACCTCTGAGTAAGAGGGTGGAACTGTACAGTAGGGTTCACTTATTGAAAGAATCCTCAGCCTCATTGTCTGGCTTCCTTTGAGCAAGAAAGTAGAACTGTACGGGAGGATTCACCTATTGAAAGAATCTTGATCGGAGTTGGTAGAATGGCATAAGGTGTGTTTAAAACTCAAACCAGATTTTTTCCAGGTACGTTTGTGTGAGTTTAATGGGTGCAACTTCAGGGAAATAGTCTTGTTGGGTTGAAGACCTTAGGGATACCCATGTCTCAAGTGAAAAAAAATGAAGTCTCACATTCTTCCTCCGAATAGAAACTAAGAAATAGAATTATACAGTGTGGAGTCTACACCGCTGAGAATGAAGGATAGAAGTCCCCAAATTTTACTCTAATAAGCATTGGTCTCTCAAAAAAAAATGAGCATGACTTTAAATAATGAGGTCTTTAGTTAGAGTAAAGACATCTGATGCCTACCTAAGCAATTATCGACCCCAAAAAATACAAGAGTAGCAGCAACACCTACAAAAGATTAAAAGGTTAAGAAATCGTCATCCTCCCACTTGCTGATGAACCGAATGTTGTCATATTTAAGGCTTAAGAATGTCTATGCATCACAGAGCATTAAGGCATCACAATACTTGACATATGGATCGTAAATACGCGTAAGAGCGTTTCGTAAATGTCTTAGTGTAATGCCCTGACCATACCCAAATCGTGTTTAGTAGCTAATTAATCCTAATTAGATGCCTAATGGATGCTTTAAATGCAATTGGGCCTGATTTGGTAGATTAGAAGGGGTTTGACCATTGACTTGATAGCATTATGACTATTTTTGGTATTTTGGTTCTACTAGGTCCCACGTGTGTGTTTTCTATTTTTTGAGGATTTTGGGTGCATTTCATATGTCATGAGTCACTCTTCGAATCTTGTGTTTTGACCCAACTCATTTGAACTCATTTAGATCCATTTATGACTCAAAAGCCCTAAACTGTAAATTTCTATTAGAACTTGAACTTTGTCCTTTCATGATATAGGTTTTACATATATCATTTCCTCAAGTTTTCTGAGGTGACCTGCTACTCCATGTGAAACTGCCACTTAGAAAGGATCAGGCTGGCCCAGAGTGACAGGGCTGGCCACAACCACCCAGGTAATGTCTTTCTTTAAAATACCGGTTACCCCATGTTTTCAAATAAAGCCTCCCAACTTATGATGCCTAGATATGATAGGGAAAAAAACAAGGGTCATTACATTGGCCTTGTTTGGATCTTCAAATTCAGTTGCCTCCCACTCACATTATCCATCTATCTTCTAAACCATGACTCTGTTTATCTATAGTTGGTTATAACAAAGGACAAAACAACTGTGGTATCCAAATGACCGAGTTATGTGTAGATTGATTTGCATGCACTCAGTTTGTTTTCTTGAAAAATGAGTTTTGTTTTCAAGAAAAATAAGAGCATTGGAAGTTTGCTGCCTGTAATTATTAATTTCAACTCCACCTTTCTTTAAAAAAAAAAATTAAAAGAGAAAAACAAAGGAAAAGCAAATTCGGGTAGAAATCAACCTTGCTTAGCCATTTTTCCTTGTTTAAAATGAAAATTTCTTGGAGAAAACGACTAACTTTCGGATTTCGACATCTTTGGATCAAATTCTATATGAAACTGAAAAGTTCATCATAACATCAAATGTCAAGAAATGAGGCCTTAATGCATCCCTGCAGAAAATATTTGTGTGCACAAAAGAGGCCTTAATGCAATTTTTTAATGCAAAATTGTAAATAAAAAAAAAAAAAAAAAAAAACCTTTCACGCCAGAAAATAAAAGCAGTAGAAAATGTGAACATCTTCATTTTATGCAGATGCAACTTACCAACAAATTGGTACATGGATTGATATGATGTTGACTTTTTATCAGGATGAGGAGATGTTTGAGACACTGCTGATAAGTATGACGGGTTAATAAGATTGGTCTGCGTTACTACTGAAGATGACACTACCAAAATCAGGGCTGCCTTCACTCACTACACCCTTTCCTAAAGAAGAATCTGGAAAACAAGCACCAAATAAGGAGAGGGCGACTGGACATGACGAACAAAAAATACACAGCATACAGATACAAAGCAATCAAATATCCTTACGTTAGTATTTCTTTTTGAAAAGAAAACATATTTCAATAGAAATACAAGTGGTCAAAGGCAGCCAAAAGGTGATAGGCCCAAAAATAAGGAGTGGCCATAATGGCTATAGTTTTAACAATTAATCTCAGCTTCTATAATTCATTGACTGTTTGCACATACTATGTTCTAGGTATATGTATTACCTATGAATATGTCACAGAGCTTTCTACCCAAAAATTCTCAATTGGATACCTGGTATATGACTGTTGCAAAACAGTAACAGCTGCTAAAGGAATATTAAACCATAATAGCAAAAACATACGAATATTAGTACATAATTACAAAAAATAAGGATGGATACATTGTATATTACTATCCTTGTCTATGAATCTCTGATAATAGTACAAAGACGAGTGGCAAACCACTCTTTCCTTAACATACACCGCATTCATACAGCCCCAAAACAGGGGCACCAGTATCATACCGTAGAGAGTGGAGAAACAACCAAAGGCTCATAAGGCAGACCTGAACCCAAAATTCATTCCAAGTGATGCTACAAGCACATGTTTTTTCTCCTACTCTTCTGATATATAACATATGCCACGCAAGGACTTTGACTCCCCTGCATCATCAACCCCAGCAGTCCTAACTCTGGCCATGCAATCCATCAATTGCGGGACCTGTAGGATCTTACACCCCAGTGAGCTACCACTTATCCCAAAATCAATTGGTGATAGGAAACGGCACACCATTATAATTATGACCGCTCAGGAGTGAGGGTGGACGTTGACCTCAACAATCCTTCCCTCAACAACATTTTCATGACTGATTTGCCCTTCTCAACTGTTTAGGCAAGAAATTTTAAATTTCAAAATTTTAAATATTTCATTCTCCCTCGTTTCAAGGGCAAAGTTCAACATGAACCGAAATTGTCCCTGCGCTCTTGTTGAAGAACGGAAAATTAGAAGAGAAGAAAGCCTGCTGGGCTGCTAGGCTTTACTGCACTTGCGAAAAAGGCACCAAGACACGATCATCCATGCGTCGTAATTGGGCGGGCAAAAGTTCATTGTCGTCACTATCACGGATCTCCACCGGATGCACCACTTCACATCATCCACGCACCGGATCTTGAAGCAAGCCCCGCAGACCCGACCCCGATCAAATAGCTACGAGCTCAGTCCCACTGTCGCCTTCCTGTACCTGCCCCGGCCGGATCTCCATTCGGTCAAGGTAGATGATGTCGAGATGGAACGGGCAGTCCGGGCAAATAAGTGGAGTTGGAAGAGGATTAGAAACATATGGAAATAATAATATCACATTCTTTCTTTCTCTCTGTATGTTTTCTCTTTTGATGTTTGGGTGAAAACAAGAAGAAGAACAAGAGATATTGAATTTTACCATTTGGGTATTTTTGAATTGTGTCAAAAAGAGATGAAAGTAAGCAAAGGGAAGAAAAGAAGTTTCTGGTAGTCAATATAACATGTTTGCTTTTATACAAGTGCAATCCTTTCTTGGGTTTGGTTGTCGGTACTTGGATAATTAGGCTTTGGACATTTGAAAATCTACTCCCATGCTAATGCGACGCCTCCTGTCACCAGCCTTGCTCGATTGGAGAAGGAGAAGGAGAAGGAGAAGATAAAGGGGTCTCGTCTCCCCTATTACAGAACCAGATCGGAGAGTGGAAGGACACTATTTAGGTTAGGTTTCATGTTGGGTTCAGGTCGGGTCAGGTTGACCTGGCTCCAGGGTACATCAGGTACAAGAGATTGGTTCCATGTTGGTCCGGGTCTAGCCGGAATTGACCGGGAAGAGAATTTATCCGAGTTTTTGTCAAGTTTGTCTTAGTTTTTATTAAATTTATTTGAGTTTTTATCAAATTTATTTGAGTTTTTGTCAAATTTATCTGAGTTTTGTGCAAATTTATCTAAGTTTTGGACAAATATATCTGAGTTTTTGGCTATTCATCTGAGCTCTAGAACAAATTTATATAAGTTATGAATAAATCTATTTGAGTTTTTAGCAAATTTATTTGAGTTTTTGAAAGATATAACTGAGTTTTTGACAAATTTATCTCCATTTAAAAAAATTTTAATTGAGTTTTTGAACGAACCTTTCTGTGTTCTTAAAAAAATTATTTGTAATGTTTTAAATCCATTTGTGTTTTTGAATTTTATTTGTGTCTTTTAAAATTTATTTTGCATTTTCTGAAATAAATTTAATTGAGTTTTGACAAAAATACTTTAGTTTTTGGAAAATTTTTCTGAAATTTGGAAAATTTGTTTATCTTAGTTTTGGCAAATGCATTTGTGTTATTTTAAATTTATTTGTGCTTTTCAATTTTATTTACGTCTTTTGAAATTTATTTGTGTCTTTTGAAATTTATTTACATTTTTTGAAATTTATTTGGATATTTTGAAATTTACTTGGATCTTTTGAAATTGATTTTCATCTTTTGAAATTTATTTATATTTTTTGAAATTTATTTGGATCTTTCCGTCTTTTTAAATTTCTCTACTTTTTTTTTTGAAATTTTTTTGGATCATTTGAAATTTATTTGCGTCTTTTTAAATTTCTCTACTTTTTTTTTTTGAAATTTCTTTGAATACTTTGAAATTTATTTGGATATTTTGAAATTTATTTGAGTCTTTTTACATTTCTCTGCTTTTTTTTGAAATTTATTGCGTTTTTTGAAATTATTGCGTTTTTTGAAATTTATTTGCATTCTTTTGAATTTATTTGTATTTTTTGCGTCTTTTAAATTTTAGTTAGATTTTTTTAGATTTATTTGGATCTTTTGAAATTTATTTGCGTTAATTTCTCTGTGTTCTTTTGAAATTTATTGCGTTTTATAAAGTTTATATGCACTCTTTCCAATTTATTTTTACTTTTTGAAATTTTTTTTTGTTTTTTTAGAATTTATTTGAAAATCTCATTAATGGGATTTCATTAATCATGGCCAATTAAATGGTAGCTGACTATTATTAATGGCATATCCCACTAATCGTGGAATATGATTTTGAAGAAAGGGTAAATTAGACATTTTAGGTCATCAAATTTGGAAAAAAGGACTTATCACACTATGAAAAAAGATTGTGAATCTAAGGCAATAAAGTGAGATGTTTAGAGACCTGTCGCCGAATGCCCCTATTATCTATTTGTTCTTCCAAAATTACCCCTTCTAATTCCTTAACAAAACCATTTCCAACGCTAACACTCAACTTATAATATAGGGTAAATTAGCCAGAAGTCCTTGAGCACGGTCTTCTAAGGCATCAAGGACAACTACTTTTTCTCTAATGTCTATAGTCCAGATAGCTGGAGATATTTTAGTGAGAGGTCCCTAATATGCCACATCATATATTTTCATGACTAAGTTGCCCCTTTCAACTGTGCCAGAGAACTCCTTCATTCTTCTTCTCTCATTTTCCATTTTCCATTCCTTTCCATAGTTGCAGAGTATCGTTACAGAGCACCTCCCGTCGCCACCATGACTTCCGATTCTCTCTCTTTCGTTTCTTCAAAGATAGACATAGTTTTACTTTATCTTGCTCTTTCATCTGTAGTCTCTTCCAAATCTCTCTTTCTCTCTCCAACTGATTTGAAAGAGAGCATTTTGCACTTTTTCTTATTTCCCCCTCTCTTTTCTCGATTGGATTGTGGTCATCAAGTGTTCTTGTTTTGGATTTCGATTTTTATTAGAATCTGATTTTCCGTATTCTGACTTTTGGTGTCGCCGAGTTCAGATAAATTTCCCAGAATCTCTGATAAACTAGACAGAAACTCAGATAAATTTGTCGAAGTTCTGCCAGAAACTCAGATAAATTTGTAAATTTATCTGAGTTTCTGGCAGAACTCAGATAAATTTGTCGAAGTTCTGCCAGAAACTCAGATAAATTTACAAATTTATCTGAGTTTCTGGCAGAACTCAGATAAATTTATCTGAGTTTCTGGCAGAACTCAAACAAATTTATCTAAGTTTTGAATAACTTTTCTGAGTTTCAAACAAATAGCTATGTGAAGTGGTGCCATCCGATGACCCACATCCATCTCTCCTTTCTTATTGCAGTGGTTGTGATTCGTGATTCGCGTTTTCTTTCTCTACCAGCTGAAAGAAGGAGAAGAAGGAGCAGGGAACTATGGGAGAAACCAAACATATTCTGGTTTTGTGGAAGTGATAAAGCAGCGATTATCAGGTTTAAGCATTAGATAACACTTATTTTGATTTTTAATACTATAACCTATTAACCTTCATATCATACCTAAACTATATCAACGGCCATGATGTCAGTTTGGCCACCTTGATAGAGAAACTTGATTTTCATGTATTGTGGGTTTTGGTTGTTCTCTTCTACTCTCACAAGCAAGTCCTAGTGTTGTATTCACAAGGTATCATGTGTCCTGATTTCAAGGAAGCCCAAGTCAGTCAATCTGTAAGTGGTTTTAACATGTGAAAGGATGGTGTAGGACCACCATCCACAGGCTACACATATGATCATAACCATGGTTTAAACAGTGAGAAGACTGCCTCAAAAGACTAACAAATTTATCTGAGTTTTATTTGAGTTTTGGAAACTCAGATAAATTTATTTGAGTTTTGCTTTTGTTGACATATACAAGGGCGTTTTTGTCTTTTTCAGTTACAAGAGGACTGTTGTCGGTACGATAAAGTATTGTGGACCGTTTGCAATAAAAATAACTGTGGAGGGACTTCCGCCCAAATGCCCCTTAATATTTTGTATTTCATTAAAAATGCATGCTTGATCTCATGGTTGGGGATATTCCAATTGGCATTTTCATTTATAATGGAATGATGATTTTGAGAGGCTTAGATGTTAGGATGTAGTATTTAAAAATCACATGGGACCTACCTCTAGGAATCAAGACATGGGGCCCTCATTTAGGAATTATGTCATACAAAATGACCATCTTAATTTAGAAATTATAGTGCAGGATGTACTTTTAGAAATTACAATAGTACAACATAAGGCCCCATGTTTACCGGAATGTCCAGGTGGAACCATGACCCTAAAAACAATTAAATGAAAAAAACTTAAAACCACAGATTTTTAAAACTCAAGGGGTACCCTAGGTTGTAAACATGATCAAGCAATTAAACAATTAAATATTGGCGATTATATGATAAAAAACGACACATTTTAAAAGAATGATCAAGCAATTAAATAATAATGATCAAGCAATTAAATAATAAAGAATATGACATAGGCTCAAGCTTTATTTTTGGGAGGTGTTTAACAAGCGCATGCCTAGGCCTTTTAGATTTTATCCAAGAGGGTTGAAGTTTAGGCTCAACATAGAACCCCTTTTGTGGAGTGAATATGGGTCCCACCATTAAAAAATCCAACTTGTACCCACTTTTTGGTATCACAATTAGGCTAAGCTTTTATGAATGTAGTACATGGGACCCATCTTTATATTATAGGGGCATTTGGGCGGAAGTCCCTCCACAGTTATTTTTAATATTAAAATAAAGAAAAATAAAAGGGTCACCTTTCAACTTTAACAAGTGATTATAATGTATAATGATTTCTTACATAATGTGTGAACAAAAGCATCCATCGTACATATGATTGGCATGAGTTATTTGACTATTGATTTAGCAAGAATACCACATGAAATACCTTTTGTGAAGTGAATGTGGGTCCAGCTGTTAAAAATTCTAACATGGGCCTACCTTAGGAATTATAATTTGGCTTAAGCTTTTAGGAATTTAATACATAGGACCCACCTTTATATTATAAGTTGAGAGAAAAGGGTAGTACTGTAAATGGATTTGTTAAGAAATTAGTCAGGGTAGTTCTGGAATAAAAATAAATTAGTTAAGTAAGAGTGCTAATAAAGAGGAGAAGAACAATGAGGACTGATGTGGCACTTTGCCATTGGTGAGAGAAAGCTACATCATACTGAGGTGTAGCGTCGCTGCACCCAAGTCTTCCCCGGTAAAAATAAGTAAAATGTGTGTGCTAGGTGAACTCGATTTCACAACTATTTGGATTGGAGAGGTAAACAATACCACTGCACCAGATAAATATTGTATACAAATATTTATCCAAACAATATTAAAACTAGTTACGTGAGGATGGGAACCTAACCACTTTAGAGTATTAAAATTTCTTTGGAGCATTGGCTAGTAGTTAGACTTTAGCTAAGAGGTATTTATAAAAATAACTATAATTTTTAGACTATTGACCTCTATAGATACTGTAATTATTATTTTTTTGTACTTGTGTTGTATGTTAAGCATGGTGGTCAAGCTTTTATTATTATGATAATCATTATGCAATAAAATTAAACCCAAATCAATATATAATATTAATTGATTAATAAAAAAAATAAGTTATTATAATTTATAAGAAATAACAACATTATTGAATAAAGACAAATCCACACTAACAATGTAGAACTGAAGAAGAGGGGAAAACTTTCTATGTAGCTGATGTACTACCATGCATACCTACTGAGGGAGAAAGGGTAGAGTTTTATTTTTTTTAATTTATTTTTGTGTGGCTTTGACTTTTATAAATCGTGAATTATGTAAAAGGTGTAAAACACTACGATAGACCCCACCTATTAAATTCACCATCATTAAGACAAACATCCATACTATTTATGGGATATCCCCAAGTTTCAATTCAACCTTGATTATTTCCACTATTAAGTTGATTCTCAATATAAAAGAATAATAAATCCTATATGGATATTTATTATCATATTTTTCATCAAAAACTTAATCCAACAGTAGGACATTCTCCGATGAATATAAAATTTTGGATTGCTCTATGTACATGAACTTTGAACGGTTGGATTTCAATACTTGATCCTCACCATGGCGTTCCCACACTTCAACTCAAGATTTATCAAAATGAAAGCCTTAAACTGAGAGTGAATTGTATCTTTTTATTTGTGGAATGGTTTTGTAGCAATGTTAGCAAATGGACAAACACCTTCCTTCTCCTCCTTCAATGTTTCTTTATCTAAGAGATTTGCATAAGCTCGAAAGGAAGGAGTGGAGAAGGGAGAAGTCACATTTAAATGAGATCCTGAGCTTTATTCAACAACCAAAACCGTGGATTCTCAAAAAAATAAATCATATCATATATTATTTCTAATAATTCATTATAAAAACAAATATCAATATAAAAGACTTTATACGGGTCATGCGGGTTAGGCGGGTCAACCCTAACCCGACCCGTTTTTTTGCGGGTTGGAAAAACCTAACCCTAACTCAGCCCGTATTTTATGCGGGTCGAGTTATGCGGGTCATATGCGGGTTGGGTTAGGGTCGGGTTGGCGGGTCGGGCCATACCCGACCCGTTTTTTTGCGGGTTGGAAAAACCTAACCCTAACTCAGCCCGTATTTTATGCGGGTCATATGCAGGTTGGGTTAGGGTGGGGTTGGCGGGTCGGACCATGTTCCGCCACCTCTAGTCTCCACATCTCCAACTTGACTGTTTGCTCCCATCCTCTGCAACGCTGCAAATACAAGCATGGACTCTTTCATTGGGCATTAAAAAGATCCCAGCTTTTCCCACTTTTTTTTTTTTTTTTATCATAATATTAACTCTGCCACTTGAAATTCCCTTCACACTAGATTTTAATGTCAGTAGTCCCAAAGCCTGCATGTAGGAGAAGAGTTGCATTTTTAGGTGACTGATGGCGTAAAACTATTCTCAACGGTTTCACCAATATAATTGGGTTTAAGGCTTAATTGTTATTAAACTTTATACACACACACACACACTCCTTCTTAAGGTTTCTAAGATTTGTAAATAGTTCTTTGTGGTTAAAGTATATTTATTAATATGTGCTTGTTTTTTCATTGTGATACCATACGTGTCTCCAAAATTAGTAGCCTTCTAACTCTAGAATTTCAAAGATTACTATATTCTCATAATTTCACTGTTAGTTTCATTGAGGAAAAAGATCGATTACATTTATAAGAAAATATGAACTACCCATATCCAAAGGATAAGGATAATCCTAACACTACTAATATCATAACAACATAATTTCTAACAGTAACCACCATAAGTTTTTTGAGTAAAATGACACTTTTATCCTTCTCTTTATTTGTTTTATATATAGGGTTTTATTCAGGTGAGAAGACTTCTCATACATTAGGTGAGAAGTCATTTGACAGCCATTGGATCGTCAAAGTGGATCCAACTGCTGCCACATTTTTTTATTTAAGCCGTCTTTTCACATTGGGCGCCCAATTTTTCGGTTTCCCTCTTTCGAAGAGTTCCAAAATCCCCAAGCCCTTGCATCTTCCCCTTTCATCTTCTCCAGATTTTCCTTTGCTGTCCACTCCAGACCCTTTGCAGCACCTCGTCTCCATCTTTCCAGTGACTGTGCAACGTCTCCTCTCCATCTCCATCTCCTCGTTTGGGCGTGTCGCCGGAGGGTCTCGTCTGGAGTGGAGACGTTGAAAGGAAAAGAGGGCTTCGTCTGGTCGTGTCGCCGGAGGGAAGAGCAGCCCCTCTCCTCCCATCCAGAATGACGAGTTCTCCATATCTTTCACCCATCGAGGATCTCCATCCATAACTTGGCCTGAGAAACAAAGAAGATAAAAGGGAACGGAAGAAGGTCTGAGCATATGTAAAAGAAACAGAGAGAAGCAAAGAAGCAGAGGACTCACATATCATCTCCATCATGGAGAAGGGTATGGGCACTGTTCTCTCTTTTGTAGATTTTTATATACGAGAGGTCTATATTGGTGGTGATGGGTTTGGCTACTGATCTCTCGTCCTTCTTTCTTGTCCTTCATTTTCGATTTGGATGCAAGAATAGTATTATTCTAATGAAAACTAATATCCATCAGTGAAGGGCTATTGGGGCCGTTGGATATTTTTCTAATCTTACCAACATGTTACAGAAGGATTAGAAACAATTTTGGGTTTGTGTCTTTTGGTTTTGGAGTGGATTTCAATATCAATGGTTTCTGAAGTGTTCAATCTTTTTTAAGTTCGATCAGGCATATTATTTGGATTGGATTGGTGATTCTGAGATTTTGTTAGAGATGCAGACTGGAAGAATGTTGATGTGAGTAGCTGCAATCTTGTCTGCATGTAATGTGCACTTTAACTATGCATATCATGTGTTTGTTATAATGCTTGTAAGAGACATGGATAAAACAAGTGATGCCGTGGTTTTTTTGTATAATGCTAGAATTTTGGGGTTTTTGTTGGAAAATGTGGCTTAAACACCTTAGTTATTTGCAGATGATCTAGTTTTTAGAAGGAGATTTTTCAATGTAGTTGATGAGTTTTAAAATTTGAACAGATGGATGATCCTGGTGTCTTTGTGGGGTACGGTGCAATTCCTAGGTTGAGCGAAATTGTTTTTTACATATACCTGACATTAAAATTGACAAGCAAGATTGTACATTTTTTTTAGTTTATTCATTCTCTCTTTTGTTTAGCCACTCATGTGCACACAATTTTTATTACTTTTTGTAGTCTCATAAACTGTTCTTTTTTGCAGGTTGAGAGCATGTCATCGTCGTATTCTATTTCCAGTGATTATGTACCAAAATGCTCATGTGGAGAGATGATTTGTCTCATTTCTAGTACAAAGACTAATCCAAATAGGAAGTTTTGGAAATGTCCCAATTGGAAAAATGAAAAGGGTTGTGGTAGATTCATATGGAAAGATGAAGTTGATTGTGAGAAGAATTTAGCAGCACTTATTGAGGATATGAAGAAGACAGTGGAGAAACTGAACGAAAACTTATGTGTTGCGGTTGAAGAGATGAGACATGCTGCCGAAGAAAGGAAAAAAATGAAACAAATTTCTTACTATAGTGGTGTTTGTTAGTTGTCTTGTAATTGTGATCTGCATGATGAAAAATGTGTGATGTCTATTTTGAAACAGCATGAATGTTTTTTTGGGGTGATTTTAATGATAGTGGGTTTTGATGTTGTATTTTGATCTTTACAGTTTAAGAAATGCTAGAAATGTCCATTCAGAAAAATGCCACCTACTAAGTGACACTAATCAAAAAAGATGAGTGCAGGAATGGCAACAGAAACATGCAGAAATGGCGAACAAAAGCATCTCAATTCATTTTTGTAGAGGTAGTTGTTGTTGAGGAACTGAAGTAATTTATTGCATTCAATATGAGGATGACATTATGAGATTGAGAGAGTAATTGTGAGGGCTGGAGAGCTGTCCTAATTTGAACAGCGAAGGGTGGTGGCTTGTATATAAGTGGTCTGCATGTTTACTTACAACAAGTTCAACACCAAGAGTATCTCCGAGTACGAAGTCTCAAAGTGGCCCGGCCATCCGTTTCACGGTACAACAGTCTATTGTGGATTCTTTTTTCTTTGAACGCAACCTAGGGGCCACGACAAACGATTTTGAAATGCCCTCTTCTCAGATTCCCGCCCAACCCCAACCCCAATACCACCTAACTTTTCCGTCCACCTTTTCCGGCCAGCCACCACCACCAACATCCTCCGCTCAGCCACCACCAACATCCTCTGCCCAGCCACCAATATCCTATGTCCAGCCACCTCCACCATCATCCTTTGCCCAGCCACCAACATCCTCTGTCCAGCCACCAACATCCTTTGCCCAGCTACCACCACCAACATCCTCTGGCCAGCCACCACCAACAACATCCTTTGCCCAGTCACCATGATCCTTTGCCCAGCCACCAACATCCTCTGTCCAGCCACCACCACCATCATCCTCCGTCCAACCTCCCTGCCAGCCATCATCATCCTATGCCTTCATTCCCCTCCCTCCTAATACCTGCGTAAGGTCAGAACAGCTCTCATTCCCCCCTCTTCCTCTCCAACTCGCCACCAACCTATCCCAACCTCTCCCTACAACCTCACAACTTCCCTCCTCTACCTACTCAGTCTCTCACTACCTCTCAACCAGCCTCTTTTCCAGTCAGTTACCATCACCTTGCTCAGCATGAATCCCAACTTAGCCC
This sequence comes from Umbellularia californica, assembly GCA_028538565.1. Classification (NCBI taxonomy): domain Eukaryota; kingdom Viridiplantae; phylum Streptophyta; class Magnoliopsida; order Laurales; family Lauraceae; genus Umbellularia; species Umbellularia californica. Next base: position 60,323,952 of record JAPQWN010000007.1, read on the forward strand.
CCAGAGTTCCAGTCCCCTATCTCTTCCACCTCCCCACACAATCAAAACCTTTGCTAACCTTTTCTCAGCTCCCATCCCCAATATCAATGAATCTGCTTCCTTTTCCTCCCTCCCTCCTCTTAACCACTCTTTCTCTTTCCCAGCTCCTTTTCCCCCATCAACATTGTTTAATGGCAAACCAGCAATTACTATCCCTCTTTCCATGCTCAACTCAAGTAAAGACTCTTTCACCTTTGCTGTCATTGGTAGGTTTGTAGGGAAACGGCCATCTCTTGAATGGGTAGAAGCAAAAACAAAGCTTTGGTCTCTTTCCAGACCTTGTATGGTGTCCCTAACAAAAAAAGGATACTTCATCTTCCGCTTTAACTCTCTAGAAGACAAGAACTCTATCCTCAGCCTCTCCCCTCTTTCCATGGACAAAAAGAAAATCTTCTTCTTATCTTGGAGCCCTGGACAGGATGAAACAGTCTGGCCTTCTTTAGCCCCTGTCTGGATTAGATTATCTGGCCTTCCTTATCATTGCTGGAGCCAAAACATCAGTCTCTCTATAGCCAACATCATAGGCCAACCCATCAAACTTGATAACATTACCATGGCACTGAGAATACTTACCTTTGCCAGAGTCCTAGTCAACTTAGACCTCTCTAAACCCAAGCCATCTTCCATTTTGGTTAATCTCCAAGGGGAGGGAGAGCTTGAAATTTCAGTGGACTATGAAAAAAGCCCCTGCAACCAGTGTCTTTCTCCAGGTCATAGTCAACCAAACTGCCCTCTGTCCAAAAGAACCCCAGCAGTTCTTCCTATAGACCACTTTTCCTCTGCTTCTACTTCTTCAGCAGTTCCCCCTTTTAACAAGTCCCTGCCAAATGTCCCCCAAACTCCCAATCTGCCAACTTCTTTGGATATCCCTTCAGACCTGAATAATCTCAACCTTAACCCAGGCAATTCCCCAAATAATAAATAAGTCCATTCTTGGTCCTTGACCCTGTTCTGTCAAAGCCCCTGTTCTATTGCCAATCCCCAGCGCCCCTTTGCCTCTCAACCCATCCTGTCAGAGCCCCAGTTCTGTTGCTATCTTATCCTCATCCAACATGCCTCCATCTCTTCCACCTCCTCTCAACAAACCTCCTTCTACATGCCAACCAGTAACCAGCCTTTTTGCTTCCACCCAACCAGCAACCAGCAACCAGCAACCAGCAACCAGCCTTTTTGCTTCCACCCAGGAAGTAAACCCCATCCATGCCCCTCCTAATGAGGTTGTGTTGGATACTCTCCCAAAATTCCCAACAGTAACCATTGACACCTCCAATCCTTTCTCCATCTTAAGCCAATGCTCCTTTCTTGATCCAGCTCACAATCCCTCCATCTATGGCCACAACCTCCAGACTTTCCTTGAAGACAGCCCCTCCTCAGAACACCCCCCAGGTTTTGAGCCCAACCAAGAGACCCATTCCTCTCCACAAGCCCCTCCTACCCTTCCACCCCTTGGGCCTACTCCTACCCCCGACCTATCCTGCAACATTCCATCAATCCTAGACCCCTCCATCCCTCAAACCTGCTCTTCCAATTCTCACTTGACTACCATAGCTGACACCCCCTCCACCTCTGTCACAGTTAGTAAATCCAAAAAAGGCAAACAAATACCTTCTTCAATTGGTCCGATAACCAGGAGGTCCAGAGCAAAGAAAACCTCCTCACCTTCACCCCCATGTTAAAAATCCTTTATTGGAACTGCAGGGGTGTGAGAACCCGACCCCTAATTTCTTGGTTTAGTGTGGTTTTAATCGTGATTTGGTTTTCTCGATGGGTTTAGTGGTTGTTTGGTTGAGTTTTTGAGTTAGAATGACTTTTCATTAGCTTTGGGAAGTTTTGAGAGCCAGTGAACCTAGACGATGACCGTAGGGCCCCATTTGTTTTGCGTGGTCAGCATGGGGAGATTCTTGGTGATTCCCAAAAATTCTCATTTCAGCTTCGTTAGACTAATCTCGCCATTCCCTACAACTTTCGTGTTCACTCCGTGCCCATTCGAAGCTTCTAAAATCAGTTTTTCTAGAAATCCCAAATTTCCCATTCTTTGACCCCTTTGACCAAACAGTTGACTTTTTATGTGGACCCCAGAGGTATGTCAATGTTGACCTTGTTGGAAAGATAATTTTATTCCGGACACCTTTCATGTTTTAAGTTTCTTGATCCGAGGTCTAGAAAGCCCCCTAATCTCCATTACAAGTTATACTTAGTGTGGACCCCACACCACCCATTATAAAAGGACAACTCCATCTCTTTCTCCCTCATTTTTCCACTCCAATCGGCTGCAACTCCCTGCTACAGTACCAGCAGCCCCTCTTCTCCTTTTTCTTCCATTTCCCTTGCTCAAATGAAGCCTTCAAGCCACCAATCCGACGAGGAAACTCCGGCAACTTCTTCCCCTTCATCTCCTCTCTCTTTTGACACCATTTTCATGGGAAACCAAGGTGGGCAGCCCCTATTTCAAGCTCATTCTTCTTGATTAATGGCCCTAGAGGTAAGGATCTCTTTCCATCTTCTATTATTGAGCAATGGCTTTCCCCTAGGTCCTATTTCCTAGCTTGTTTGAACCCATTCCTTCTCTTTGTTGAGTTACTATTTTTAGGGTTCTTATGGGTTGCTTTTTGGGGGTTTTTGTGTAGCTTGGAGCCTTGGCTTGGAAGAGTGTTTAGGGCTTGATTTGCTTGATTAGAGACCCAAGGCAAGTGGATGATTTGATATTTAGATGTTTTATGAGAAATGTGGTTTTCTATTTCATACATGAGGTTGTACATTATCACTATTCATGTTTTCTTTATGATTCACATTGTTTTGGAAGTACATTTAATGTTTTGGAAACATGGTAGATTTTAGTCTTTGTCTATCTCTTGTTTTTGGCTTAAATGAATCTTGGTGATTGTGGAGTTTCCTTTCTCTTATGGTTGAGGGTGAAAAAGGAAGAAGTGATTGGATAATGATATATAGAAATGTTGATGTTGGAGAAGAGGTGAAGGTGGAATAGGAGGAGCTTTCATCTCATTTTACTGTAGGTAAGTGATTGGAGAGGGAAAGGAATGGATTGGAGAAAAGAAGACCTGAATCTGAACTGTATTGTGGAGTTTCCGCAACTGGCGGTCAGCTGACGGTCACCTAGCGGCTAGCCGTCTGGTGACTGGCGGCTCGCCGAACCGATTTCGGTTCCTTTTCCAGAGAGCTGTAACCTTACGGTCAGCCCCGCGGTCAGCCAGCGGCTAACCGCCGAAGCCATCGGCGGCTAACCGCTAGCCAACCGAACTGAAGCGGTTACATTTCCAGAATGCTGCAATTGGTCAGGTCAATCACGGTCAGCCCTGCGGTCATCCAGCGGCTAACCGCCGAATCCATTGGCGGCTAACCGCCAGGTGACCGCAAGGTAACCGAATTTCCCAGAATTATGGGAATAAAGAGAGATGAAGGGAGTTCCCATCCCATTTGCTTGTGAACCTTTCCGAAGCAATGGGCACTTTCCACCTGGAATACGTTCGAAACAAAGATGAAATGTTTGATTAAAGCCCGTTCGAGTGAGAAACCACATCACCGAGATTTGTTGAAATGTTGAGGTTACTCAGGTGTGTAAGGAGCCCGAAATGTCTCTAAACTCAAGGAGTACCAAGTGTTTACTGAAAAATAGACATACGGGATCCCTATCCACCTTGAGTTATCTTGAACCCCGATACTTGCCCCGATAATTCGAAAGTTTATTGCACCCCTTTTTATTCTCGAAAATTATGATTTGTGATTTATCCATCCTGAAAGCACTGAACTGTATTTGTAGCCTTTGTGCTAGCCCTGATTTGCATAACCCGATATTGAAATGATAATTGTTCCTTGAGCACCCCGTTTCGCCTGTTTACACGATTTCATCAAGTATTTTATACATGCCCGATTTCTTGCATATGACCTATCAATACTTGGGGCCTTGAAACATTGTTTTAAGCTTGGGGAGGTATTGTTTGGAGCCCCAATGCAATGTAAGAACTTGGAAGGCATTTTATGGAGTCCGGATGAAAATGAACCCATTATGAAGATTCGTCGAGGATCCTTAGACTTGTCAATGTGCATAGGGATCCGAGATGTCCTTAATTCTCATGGAGCACTAAGTATATGTCAAATTAGACATACGGGACCCTATTCACATCGGTATGAATCTAGGACCCTCAACGATTGACCCGGAAAAGTATAGAAATCCATTCATGCTTTATGTTGACCGAATTTCACTTGTACACTTGAAATCTCGTGTTTTATGACTAGACTTGCCTGACAGTACTGAAATTCATGTTTTAGCATTGTTGCTAGCCCGTACATGCCCGATCGATATAGATATGCTTTTCTGCTTATGAGCACCCCGTCCTGTCATATGTATTTATCTGATTTGATTTCTTGTATATGACCCATGAGCCAAAACCTTGAGGTAAGATGGGGCCAGAGCTTTGTAGTGCGAGCCCATGAGCCAAAAAGAGAACATGCATACATGTACTTGTTTTGTTTACTTGCATATAACCTATGAGTCGGCACCACTAAGCTTGGATACCTTGTTAGTCTGATCCACTGACTAGGTGATCCCCCTCTTGTCTTGCCAACTGCAGTTTGGATCCTGATGCCCGGTTCATTTAACCGTGGTCATGCCCTAATACCGCAGATTGCTACTGTGGTTCCTGATGCCCGGCTCGCTACCGTGGTCATGTCTAGTATATAGTATATATGTATATGTATTTCGTTGTACCTCCTCACTTCGGTGACTGAGGTCAACGCCTTGACTTGCTTGCTCTATCACCTCGGTGATAGAGGATTTAGCTTTGTGTGGTTGCCATCTTGATAGTTCCTGATCCTTGATACCCGTCCTACTTTATATTGATCACGTCTTTTCTTAATAAATATGCACTATTTATACATGCTTTAGATGAGTACCCGATTTGTAAAATGTTTACTGTTTATACATGTTTGAAATGAGTTTCCGGTTTGTGAAATGTTCATGTTTTATACATGCTTTAAAGGAATACCCGTTTTATATGAATACAGGATTTTGTCAAGAGATTCATGATTTCCTATGTATTGTAATTATGTACAATTTTGATCAGACAGCATGATTTATTACATGTTTTATCGTCCAGTATATTGTTATATCTTTTCACCCACCTGCCAGACCGTCGTGTCTGACCCACTACTTTGGTACTCAGGTCCAGACTTCTTCACCCGAGACGAGTGCACGTGTTGGCTGTGGAGCCATGAGTTTTCAGGTTGTTTGTCGGCTGTGTCATGTAGACATTGAGCTTGACATCGGTATTACGTCACATATGGGTAGTGATCATTAGCTTGTTTTCTTGTATGGCTTCTATTAGCCTTTTCCTTGGGATTGTAATTAATATACATTGTTAATTGTAACTTGAACATATATGGGAATGTAATACCCTGTTACTGTCAGCTCTGTACTTTTATTATGATGGTTTATTCCAGTCTGAGATGGATCAATGATAAGATGATTATATGCTTGGGTTGAGTGCGGTGCGGAATCCAATGGCCACGGACTCCGAGTCGCAACACCATAAAAGCTTCCGCTAAATATTCAGAGTGTGTTGGAATGAATTTGTAATCCTCACACACGCGGATCTTGGGAGAAACATAATTATTACTTCACGGACCCCGGGTTTGGGGTCGTGACAAGGGGCATTGCCAACTGCCCCACCCAGCGTGCTTTGGCCAACATGATCCTTAATCATTCTCCTGACCTCATTTTTCTCTCTGAGCCCATGACCCCCATCACTCCTTCCATCTCTCTCATCTGGACTAAACTTGGTTTTGATACCTTTCATACCAACATCCCCTCCTCTCCATTCTCTTTCCCTAACCTCTGGTGCCTCTCAAAATCTTCACACTCTTTCTCCATTACTGTCAAAGACTCCTCTCCACAACATCTCTCTATTTTTCTCCTGAATTCCTCTTCTGGCTTAATCACTATCATCACTGGTGTGTATGGTTCCACCAATTCTTCTTTAAGAAAGGACCTCTGGACAACCCTCATTGACACCTCCTCAACCAACCCGCTGTGGTGTATCATAGGTGATTTTAACGCTACTCTCTCCCATTCCGATAAGCTCAGCCTCCGCCAATCCACAGTTTCTTCCCTTAAAGCTTTCCAAACTACAGTCATGCAAGCAGGTCTTCAAGACACTCAATTCTCTGGCAATAGATTCACCTGGTCAAATAACAGACAAGGATCCTCATATGTTGCTGCCAGGCTCGACAGAGCTCTGACTAACTCCACTTGGCAGCACCACTACCGTGATCCCATAACTCACCACCTGCCAAGAGTCTCATCAGATCACAACCCTATTCTCCTTTCCCACCAGATCCAAACTCCCACCCCAAAAGCCCCTTTCAAATTCGAAAACAAATGGCTGACCCACCCCACATTCCTAGAAACAGTCAAAGCCAGCTGGGACATCCAAATAGAAGGTAAGGGTGTGTTTGGCATCGTGCCATTTTGATGTTCCCATGTTCCCACGAGATAAGGGTATAGAAAACATATTTGGTATGTGTAAATGACTATTCTAAATTTTGTTCTCATGGGAAGGAATCTCAAAATTTTAACCCACCAGCATGAGAAAGTTGGAACAAAAAAACTTCGTTTTTTTTAAGAAACAACTTGCTTGCACAATTGGTTTTTTCTTATCTTTTACCATTTAAATAATATCATTTGAAGATCCTAAATCCTCTCACTAGTCCTAAATATAGGCCTCACGTTCACAATCCCAAAGGAGGTAGCCCCACTTTATAATTCCTAGATGTAGGTCACATGGTCACAATTACAAAAGGTGGGCTCCTATTATAATTCTATAATGGTGGGACCACATTCTAAATCATTTATAAAGGTAGGCATCATGTTGTGATTTCTCTAGGTGGGTCACGTGTCCACAATTACATTTTAATGGCGGCCACATGTTTAGATTTCTAAATGTGGGTACCACATTGTAATTTTTTAAACGTGGGTCCCATGTTCACAATTAATAAAAAGTATGGCCCCAAATTTTAATAATGGCCCCATGTTCGGATTTCTAAATGTGGGTACCACTTTGTAATTTTTTAAAGGTGGGTCCCGTGTTCACAATTAACAAAAAGTATGGACCCACATTATAATTCCTATAAAGGTGGGGCCAACATTGTAGATTTTATAAATGTGCTACCACTATATTCTAATTTTTAAATGTGGGCACCACTTGCTAATTTCTAAAGGTGAGTCCAGTGTCTACAATAACAAAAAATGTAGCTCCAATTTGTAATTAATAAATATGGGTCATATAGTCTCGTTTACAAAAGATGGACCCATATCGTAAATCCTATGGATATGAGCCCATATTCTAATTTCTAAAGGTGGAACCCCTATTTACATTTACAAAAAATTGGTCCACATTATAATTCCTATAAAGGTGAGTCCACATTATAAATCCAATGGATATGGGTTCCATGTTCTAATTTTAAAGGCGGGTACTAAGTTGAAACTTCTACAGGTGGGTCCCATATATGATAATAATAGTATTGCACACAATAAAAGGTGGGGTCCCACATTGTAAATCCTATGTCTGCTCCTTGAAGCAAGACTTTTATAATGTTATCGAACAAGTTCCGTACGGCATATTTTTAGTAGCATGAGTTAATATAATGTTGCCAAACAAGTTCCGCAGAGTATAGACTCGGCACAACCTGATCTTCGCACAACCTAATCCGAGCACAAAATTGGGAACAATACAAGAACGATGCCAAACAGGCCCTAATCCTCAATACATCATTGCCCAAAAACTTAAGTCCCTCAAACTCTCCCTCAAACTCTGGAGTAAATCTACCTATGGAAACCTAATCCTAAACATCAAAGCAGCTGAAGAAAAAGTCCTGCAATGCCAATCCAATCTTGATTCTTCTCCCTCGGACATCTCCAATGTTGCTCTTCAGTCAGCAAAATCAGATCTCCATGAAGCCCTATCTGCCCAAGAAATCCATTAGAAACAAAGATCCAGAATTCAATGGCTGAAAGAGGGAGACAAAAACACAAAATTTTTTCATCAATCAGGTAAGAATAGAAGCTCCTTTAATTCAATTCATCACATCTCAATCAATGGCACTACCACTGATGACCAAGCATCTATCCAAGCCCACGCTGTTGACTTCTTCTCCAACCTTCTTAAACCTCATGACAGCTACCTTTGTCCCTCCCTTTTCCAAATTAATAGCCCCAAGGTCTCTTCTTCTGAAAATTCTTTCCTCACTGCCACTCCTTCTTATGACGAAATAAAAACAGCTGTTTTCTCCCTCAAGAAAAACAGCTCTCCTGGTCCGGACGGTTTCAACGGGGCTTTTTACACTTCAACCTGGAGCATCATTGGTCCAAGTGTCTCAGCAGCAGTTCAGCACTTCTTCCTCTCCAGACGGATTCACCGAGCCTCCAACACCTTCTTCTTAGCTCTCATTCCCAAGTCCAAATCCCCTTGCACTTTTGCAGACTTCAGACCGATTAGCTTGTTGAATTTTTCATACAAAATCATCTCCAAAATCCTCTCCACCAGGCTCTGCAAAATCATCCCTAACCTCGTCTCCCAGCACCAATCTGTTTTCATCAAAGGCAGGAGCATTCAGCACCACATAGGTTTAGCTTTTGAGCTCTACCAAAAATTGAACTCCAAAATCAATAAAGGCTCATTATGCCTCAAACTTGATATCTCCAAAGCTTTTGATAAGCTTAACTGGTCCTTCCTTATATCAGTCCTCCGTTTCTTTCACTTCTCAGACATTTGGATATCCCTGATTCAAGAATGCATCTGCACTTCCAAAGGTTCAGTGCTCATTAATAGAATTCCCCAGGTTTTTTCAGCCCTTTTTGTGGCTTAAGACAAGGAGACCCTCTTTCCCCCTATCTTTTCATTCTTGCAGAAGAAATCCTGAGCCTTCATATCCATAATCTCCATCAGTAAGGTCTTCTCTCTGCACTCTCAAAGATCCCCTCTACTCCTTGTCACTTACTCTATACAAATGACATCCTTATCTTCATGAAAGGTGCTACATCGAGTGTGCTCATCCTCCAAGACCTTCTGGAAACCTACCAGCTAGCAGCCGGTCAATTTTTCAATCTTCAGAAGAGTCAACTGTTCGTTGGTAAATGCAGCTTAAGTAGAAAGAGAAGAATTAGCTCCATCTTAGGCATCCAGATAGCTTCATCCCATCTAAAATATCTGGGCATTCCGATTTGCAATGGGACTCCAAAAAAACGCCATTTTCTTTCTCTCTTGGATGCAATTAACTCTAGGCTCTCTGCTTGGAAAGCCAGAACTCTTTCTTTTGCAGGCCGTTTAATTCTGATAAAACATGTTATCTCCAGTATGGTTATCCACCTTGCTGCTATTATCCCAATTCCTGCTTCAATTTGCAAGGAGATAGAAAGCAAAATGAAACTCTTTCTCTGGTCTGGCAATTCTCCCCACAAAAAAATCCACTCTATCAGCTGGAATACTATCACCCTCCCTAAGTCAGAAGGTGGTTTGGGCATTAGGAAAATCACAGACATTAACTCTGCATTCTTCATCAAACTAGGCTGGCAAGCTTCCACCTCCAATTCCATGTGGTCTAAATGGTTCAGGTACCGTTATTTCAAATTCAAACCCATTTGGGACCCAGAGAACTCTCTCCATGGCTCCTGCATCTGGAAGAAGATCCGTCGCTTAACTCCTCTAATTCATCAAGGAAGCTCCTAGATTTTCGGTAATGGACAGAGCATCAATGTCTGGCATGACTCCTGGACAGATAGAGAACCCATTTCAACTCTCTTCCCTCTTCAACATTTCCCCAGAGACCAACGACTCTCATCCCTGTTTCACTCGGGATCTTGGGTTATCCCTGATTCTCTGCCTTTTAGCATTCATCAGCACCTGCTCTCTCTGCTCTCGGACCTCAATCTGAACCCTACTGTTCCTGACACCCTTACCTGGAGGCAATCCTCGGATGGCAATCTCTCCCTGCTCTCTGCATGGCAGGTTGTCAGGCACAGAGCCGCCCCCTTTCCATGGCCGAATCTTATATGGAACAACATCTTCCCCCACAGAATTTGCTGCTTTGGCTGGCGTCTGATGCACAATAGAACACCGTCTGAATTGAGACTCAAATGCCTTTGTTTCTCTCTCGCCTCCAGATGCAGCATTTGTCACTCAGCAGAGGACTCTGTAGGTCACCTTTTCTTCTCCTGCGATCTAGCAAACTCAATTTGGATTTGGTTTTTGCATGCAACTGGGGTCCAAATCCCATCAACTCTCTCTGCATCTGCAATTTGGTCACTTCTCTCCAAAGACAACGACATCAATGGTCTCAAATACATGGCATCTATCTTCATCACCATCCTTTACTACTTGTGGAAGGCAAGGAATAAAGCTACCTTTGAAGACTGCAGGCCTTCTTCTCTCTCCATCCAAATTCGCCTCATTGAAGCCATCTCTTTCTCCATGAAGCAGTTTAACAAAATTTTTGTTAGCAATCAACTCAACGCCCTCTTTGATTTCTTGCAGATTGGGCGCCCCTCCTGATGCTGCTTCTCCCCTGGTCTTTGGATTGCTCGCCTATCTGGCTCGCTGCCCTCTTGCGGTTCGCTCGCCTCGCTGCCCTCTTGCGCCTTCAGCTTCAATCTCTCGAAGTGGGTTCCCCTCAAGTTCGGATCGAGCTCTTCAGTATCTTGCTTTGGTTCTCTGCTTCAATTGATGGCTTCTCCAATTGTTTGCCTCGAATCAGCTTTTGATTTGGATCAAGCAGCATTTCTCCGTCTCTCCTTTTCCTCTTTGGTGCTCTTTCTTTTCTCTGTTTTCTGTTGGGGTTTTATCCCCCTTGTATCTCTCCTTTCCTTTTCTTTTTAATATAAATTACCCTTTCCAGCCAAAAAAAAAAAAAACCAAGAGTTGTCAGGTCCCATGGCATTAGTTCTTGGGCTACAAGCAATCATAGGAAGATGGAGTCATCTTGGTTAGAATTTTGAAGAACTGGTTTGTCCTCTTATTTTGATTCATTAGTCAATTGCAGTGTGTTGAAAATCACCGTGAGCCAAATGCAGGTTCATTTGGATGTGACCCTAAGTGCATGTTTTTTCAATATTTTGGAAGAATGGATAGCTTTCCGTTCCTATGCATTTAGAGCAGCATGGATATCATGAATCACATTTGGTTGTATGATACCCATCCATTCTTAAGTATGGCAATGAATTGCTAATTCATTTTTTATGGCCAAATGTATGCCCAAAACCTACAGAATTGTGATCAACACCTGTGAAGTTGTTACCTTCAAGATAACAGCCAAACTCTAATAGGATCCCGCTGCTATGAGTATTGTTTCTTTCATCAGTATATGAATCTGCACATTTTGTAAGTGTGATTAAGTGAATAAACAACTGTTTCATTATATAGGTTGAGCTTTAAACCAGTTCACTATAAGGGAAGATACTGCACAAAAGGGTGGATATGATTAATGTAGAAGGTAGCTAATTCTGAATGATAAAAAAGGGTACAAAAATCAGGAAGTGTCCATTGTATAAACTATACACTGATTAAAAAAATTGACATTATATTGTACATAGACAATTGCAGATTATCCAACTAATGGCCGACTTTGGTTAGGCCATACTCCAAAAAATCACATGAATAAGATGGCTTGGTCCTCAATCTGAGAGGCCACTATATTGTTCATGTATAACCATAAACAAAATCATTCTTCTTCTGAAGAGACACTGATACAGGTTCCCTATCTCACATCTTCATTATATATTGGGACATTTGATAAAAGTCACAAACATGGAGAAGAAAATATCTGAAACAAAAATGAATATGTGAATGTCATCCATTCAACATCAATATCAATATCCATTGTACTATCATCCATTCAACATCAAAATATCTGAAACAAAAATGAATATTTATAATGCTTTTAAACCTGTACTATCATCCATTCAACATCAATATCCACTCATCCATTGATTCATTTTCAATAATAACCTATAAATGTCAAAGACACCCAAATTCAATTCATCCATTCATTCATTCATTTTCAAAAGTGCAAACTCCACATGATACATTTGCACTCACATGAATTCAACATCCAAGATTTTCTATGCCTCAAAATGAGAATTACACATACCAAATTACAATGAAAGTTTAACACAGGGAAGAATGTTCCATTCCAAACAAAATACATCATTCTTTCTCCCACCACAAAATACAACTAAGATGAACCAACTACACCCAAAAATATAACTTGATAGCCTGAAACACCTTCAGATATAAGAAGATCCAACATGAGCATCAATTAATCCTGCCACCAAACATGGACTGATTAGTATGACAATAATAATGTAAAGAAACCATCACTATGATAATAGAATTAAAAGAAAAAATGGATTTATTAATAAGAAAGGAAAACTGTATACCTTCCAATTGTGTTAATGTCTCGTCCTCAGATGATCTCTCCGATGCCTCATTTTCATTGAATGGCTCAGAGTTGTCATGTGCAATACTAAAATAAGAACATGCAAGCAAAATTAAATAGAGCACGTCAATGTGCAATAAATTTTTTTAAAATGCATTGGTTGGAAAAATTCATAGCTGAATGGTACCTCTTGTCAAGCCCAGGGCAATTGCATCTGTGAAGTGCAACCCCACGCTTGCCACATCCACAGCAAAGTCGATCTTTCTTCCTCGCTTTTTCCTTAGAGGACTTCAACCTCTTTGGACGACCCTTTGTAATTGCATGCTTCGGTGGAAGATATCTCTCTGCAGGCCTTGCACTTTTATTTTTTCTCTTAGGGCCATCTTCTGCCATCAGTGCCTTTTCATTTATCTCGCCAATTCTTTTTTTAAGGTCTTACAGAACTGATTTTTATGCTTCCTTACACAATGACGCTTCATCAATGATGTTTGCAGCATCATATGATAAGTCTCCATGTCATGCCAGCAATGACCCGTCAAACATGGAGCACATGCTTTTGTCAGAATCATCATCTACCCTCGCATACCTTGTCCATCTTTTCAAAATGAATTGTTCAGGCAATGTGTATATTTTCTCTTGTTTCAAAACGCAAATGATGTGTCCACATGGAATGCCTTTGAATTCAAATAGTTGACAAGAACATTTTGCATCTTTTTCATTCTTTTTGAAAATGACGACCCTTTCAATTTCATTGCTATCTTTGAATGAAGAAACATTATAAATTCTTTGTTCTATATCATCGTTTACAATCTCAGCAATGCCGGATGTTATGTACATGAACTGATCTTGAAACTTATAAAACAACTTCTTTGTGTATATTTGTGACATTTGCCTCTCCATTGGCAAGTCTGTCATCAATTTTGACCTTCCATTAGAAGTGTCATGAATTGCCTTCAATTGACGGTACTTTTGAGTTTCAATCCCTTGCTTAAATCGAAACATAAAACTACACAGACCATTCTTTTGTGTCACATATTGCTTTAAAAATGCATTGATACTTTCACTCCTTCCTGTTGTAGACATCCCTCCAAAGAAAAGGTGTCTCATATATATAGGTACCCACATATGACGGATATCGTACATCCCATTCAGCCAATCATTGTTTGCAATGTCCTCTTTTATCAACATAGTCTTCCAACCCGATTCAAATTCCTCGATTGTCAAAGAGTTGAATGTGATTTTTTTAATACTTGGGATCAAGTCATTCTTATGTATCGCAACTCCACCTAAATTCTTTTGTAAATCTTCCATTATGTGCCACAAACAATAACGGTGGCTCGTAGTTGGAAGAACAAAGCTAATGTCTTTTGTCATTGCGAGGTCCTGATCTGTTAAGATGGACTTTGGTGGGTCTCCCGGCATCGCTTCAAGCCATTTATTGAAAACCCAAACAAATGTATCAAAAGTTTCATTTGAGATTAGGCAGCATCCAAAAATGATGGACTGATCATGATGATTAATTCCAGTGAATGCGCCAAAAATAAGACCCTATCTGTTTGTATTGTATGTTGTATCAAACGAGACAACATCACCGAACTCCTCATATGACTTCTGAAAATAATAATCAGCTCAAAAGACATGTTTTATGTGGTCCTCATCATCTTTCTCAGTAGAAAAAACATTCATTGGATCTCTCTCCTTCCATTGTCTAAAGTGTTCGTAAAACATATCACCATCATTGTCCTTTGTTTCCTCGTTTTTGTATCTAATATGATTTCGAAAGTCTATTTCTGTAAAACCAACTTTATCTCTCCCACCTGTCTGCAACACTAAAATCCCCATTTGTTTATTTGGTCTGATATTTGCAGCCCCATAAGTATCTATCAATTTTTTTTGGGGCGTCAATCCGACGGTGTGATCGAAGCATGTGGGTCTTTTTAGGGGTACTTAATAGGTGAGAATGTTCCACAACAATTTTATATACAATCCACTGCCCCCCTTTAATTTTTTTTAACTGAAGACATGCACCACAATTCTCCCGTGTATCTGAGGTCCTTCTTTCACCACCAAATCTTTCTTTCTTACGACCTTCTTTAGAGCAGACAATTTTTTTTCTCACTACTTGGTTATTGATCCTCATCTCCGAGCTTCGTCTAATGCTTAAACCCGCTGCTTTTGCATAAGTGTTGTAAGCATTGTAAGCATCCTCTATATTTTCAAAAACTTGACCTACTCTTGGTAATTTCTCCTCATCAACTTGTGGCACAAATGTTTTAATTGGTAACGATGCTACATCGTCAATCTTTTGTACGAATTAAGAACGATATGAGCACCACACCATGATAATACATGCAAAACAAAATTAAAAAGAAAATATGGAAGCAATTAATTGCAGGTTTTAGCAAAATATTATTTTTCTATGGATAGAGACGTTTAGGTGGGAGAGATATAGAGATAGTAACCTACTTGGCTGCCAGTGACTTCACATGCAGTCGGTTGCGATGAGTTTAAAACCTCAAATGGGGCTGGGAGCTGCGAGGGTGTCAGAGACTGCGAATGGATTGGAAGTGAAAGTTGCAAATCGAGATGTGGATCATGAGATGGATCTTTGTCATCCATTAGGGCAAATACTGCATATCAAACATGCCCTTGAATATTAATTCATGAAGAGGAAGCAACAAAGTGGGTGCCGAATCATTTAAATTGTAACAAAATCAAACACAAAAACGTCACATGAGAATAGCACATGCCATAAAATAAGAGGATGTAAATGTATAATACCATGATGATACATGTGCAGAAGTGTTCGAAGATCTGGTTACAACTTTTAAGTGTGGATCCAGGTTTGATGTCCAAATAATTGGCATTTGACCCTTGTCCATTCTCTTGAGAACTAAAACCGATCCAGAAGATATACAAGGATATGATCTAAACACTTTGACTATGCAACTATTTACATAAAGAGAAAAAAAATTAAATAAAGAGATTCAACATACAGGTAGCTGTATAATTCTAGGAATTGCAGTTTCAAATTCATTTCTCAGAACATGTTACAGAAGCTAGGATATTGGCAAAGGGGATATGCAGAGCTCTTTCTCTGTGTGTGAATTACTTAGTCCTCATTTCAACCCTGAACTTAGTTACCCAATTTCGGTCGCCTGTAATTAGTTGTTGCAACTTGCAAATAGCTTGAACTCTAGACCTACAGCAGCTTAGGTAATCAAATATGAAAGCTTTAGGCTTATGCATGACTTAGTGATAGAGATCCAGGCAGGACCTTAGGAAACTCAACAGACACTAGGGCTATAACAGAAGGACACAAAAAGTAATAAAATGAGAAGGATTAAGAGTTTCACTTATTTCTTGTGCATATTTGTTGCATTAATACGTTTTTCATTCAATTTCATAAGCCATACCCTTCTCCACGATGGAGATGATCTATGAGTCCTCTGCTTCTTTGCGTCTCTCTGTTTCTTTTAAATATGCTCAGACCTTCTTCCGTTCCCTTTTATCTTCTTTGTTTCTCAGGCCAAGTTATGGATAGAGATCCTCGACAGGTGAAGGATATGGAGAACTCGTCGTTCTGGATGGGAGGAGAGGGGCTGCTCTTCCCTCCGGCGACACAACCAGACGAGGCCCTCTTTTCCTTTCAACGTCTCCGCTCCAGACGAGACCCTCCGGCGACACGCCCAAACGAGGAGATGGAGATGGAGAGGAGACGTTGCACAGTCACTAGAGAGATGGAGACGAGGCGCTGCAAAGGGTCTGGAGTGGACAGCAAAGGAAAATCTGGAGAAGATGAAAGGGGAAGATGCAAGGGCTTGGGGATTTTGGAACTCTTCGAAAGAGGGAAACCAAAAAATTAGGCGCCCAATGTGAAAAGAGGGCTTAAATAAAAAAAAATGTGGTAGCCGTTGGATCCACTTTGACGATCCAACGGCTGTCAAATGACTTCTCACCTAGTGTATAAGAAGTCTTCTCACCTGAATAAAACCCATATATATATATTTATATATGAAGGTGCTCTTGTGAGAGACACTCTCACCTTATCATAAGAGATAACGGTGGGGCCCTCACATTTAAGTTGTTGGCATTTGGATATGAATGTGAGGGCCCCCACCTTATCTCTCGTAGTAAGCTGAGAGGTGTTTTTATAGGACCATCTCCATATATATATATATATATATATATATATATATATAAGGGCCAGCTCTCCTAAGCTGCAGCTTAGCTTATCTTAACCTGAAATAGGGCCGGTCCCACAAAATCAAAATCAATTATGCTGTTTTTTAAATGATGATCGTCTCCAAAATCAAGATAAATCCAATCAGAACTGGATTTTTCAGTTCCATCATGCAAAAAACATATTTAATCATGTTTGATTTGTGGGACCAGCTTAGGATAAGCTAAGCTGCAGCTTAGGAGAGCCCTGCTCATATATATATATATATATATATATATATATATATATATGGGGGGTCTTCATATGCATCCATCCCTCACCATTTTTGGTGAGGGACACCCCAAAAGGGGGAGTTTCAAGTACAAAAGTGCATTTTTGTACCTCACATCAAGTACACTTTTGTACTTAAAACTTCTCCTTTTAGGGTGTCCCTCACCAAAAATGGTGAGGGATAGATGCATATGAATATTACCCTATATATATATATATATATATCAAACCTTAAGATAACAAGATATTTTTCTTCACTCTCGCTCATACACTACAAAATAACTGCAATACAACCTTATTTAGACTACTAAAAGGCACTTCCAAAAGACATGACTTGACATAAAACAAGACAACATTAACATCCCATTATGTTTAACTTTTCTAAATGACCTTTAGACTTTCCAGACTTTTGGATTCCCCGAGCTTTTCTTGATTTTCTTACCAGAAAATTAAAACTAATAATTCTAACTGTGGATGCTAAAATAAAGTATAGAATGTCGACACTGAGGTGAGAATGAGAGCATAAACGGCCGCAATAAAGGAGATAACCGCCCATGGATTGCTGAAGTAATTATGCTTCAGTGTTGCCCGCCATTTGTGCCACGGTGTCTCGGCGTATAGATTAACATTTTCACATGCCCTTCGTACAGAACCTACGCCAAAGTTCCCCACAATCTCCGTGCATAGCTGGTTGAAGAGAAGTGCCACCTCCTCATCGCTGCCCAAGAGATTTTCTATAATGTGGGATTTCTTGAGTATCTGCACATCACTGGGCGTGTTCACCAATGAATCCATGAAGATGCAATAGCTCGTGAAGTCCGCACCGTTGCCAGGGAAGCATTGCTCAAAGGCGATCATGTTCCGGAAGAGAGAATTGATGTTATCATCTATTTGAAGGAGCGGCAGTCGCATCACACCATTTTTAAATGTTACATCCAACAAGCTTCCCTCTTCATTTCTTTCAAATACAACTCCTGCTTCCTCGAGCTCCGTTGCAGTAGGGATTGAGTTCAGAGTGCGGGAAGAGGCTTGGGCTTCTTGGGGTTGCACAGTGCCGGAAGAAGCTCCGGCTTCTTGGACCTCTGGTAGGAGCTCGTACTCATGTTTATTATTGGCCAAACACCGAAGACTTTCAAAGGGAAGGATCTTCCTTACCACCACTTGCAAGAGTTGCGCGCAAGAGGGTTTGGCATTAGAGGGAGGAGGTGGTTCGAGGGACAAGTGTACTAAATGCAACAAATGATGAATATTTGTTTCACGCTCAGGGATTTCGTTTTTGGTAGTTCGCATAAAGTCAGGGACAAGGAATTTTAAAGCCTTTTTCTTGAGATTGTCTGTAGTTTCACCAATAAGGTTAGCTAGGCATTTCAAGACAGGGAAAGGGAGCTGATTCTCCAATAGGAGCATGTCATGGCTTATAAGAGGTATCATCCACTCACTATTTACAATGGGGTCAATTTCTTCATCTGGGTCTAGGAAAAGAAGGATCTGAATTACGAAGCATCCATCCAGTAACATCATCTTTACGAATTCGTCCTCACCCAGATTTAACGTATTTCCCGAATAGCATTTTCGGGCTTCTGCCTCCATCTTCTTCATTTCTTCAACGCATCTCTCTAGGAATTGGTACGGCTCTGACACGCGATGAATGACTTTACGCAGATATCGCCATTTGTGCTCCTCCATCGCCCGTAGGTTTCTCTTTGGTCGATGAAATGGGCCAATAGAGACGATCTTGGGGTTGTAGTAAACGTGATTGTCGTTGCGGATGTGTGCAGGGACTCGGCAAATGTTGAACAGTGGAGGAGACGGAGGCTCAGAAATTGAGTCAAGCTTCTCTTTCATGGAATTCACCAAGCCCTCAACATCTACTACCGTATGACCAACCTCCTTCGCTGTAACCAGCGACTGAATCTCTTCGCCCATGAAGGAATACTCTCAGATCTCTCTATCTCTCTGTCTGTCTTCTTCTTTCCTCTTTCTCCTTTTACTACCTCTCCTCTCCTTTAGCTGAAAAAAAGCATTGCTTTATAACACTCTCAAAGTCCCTCTCTTGTCCACAATTAGGTGCCCCGTGATCTCTGCCTGTGCACATGTGACCTGTTGTCGTTTGTCCTTTTCTCAAAGTGCTCTTTGCACAAATTCTCAAAGTCTCTCTTATCCACAAAAAGTTAAAAATGACGAAAAAAAATTACAAAATGACTAAAAATGGTGTTTTTACTCCCAAGTCCCTCCAATTATTTTCTTTCATTGATTTAACACTCAATAATTTTAGTTTACTTTATTCCACCTACAAACAAATATGCCCATATTTGGTTAAAGGCATTTCTAACAAGGAATTAGACTTGTTGGGAATTTATTATATGATGTGACATCTTGTCTTTTGGGCATTCCAAATGCTTTGTTTGATGAAAAATTCGGTATTCCAAATCAAATAAAAAAACATTTTTAACCTTGTAAATTTTCAGAATTCCAGCATTCAAAATGCTAAAGGGGATTGAATATTTCGAATTCAACTATGGAGGATAGCATTTGGAATTCCAATAATTTTTCTAAACAAGAATTCTCATAATTCTTCCAAACAAACAGTTTGGTAACTTCACTATAAAAGTTAAGTGAGTTGAACGCTTCATTTAAGAGCCATGAAAACATGAGCGGGTCATATCAAAAATTCAAAAGTCCTACCTTACTTTTCTTAAAAAAAAGTAAAAAAGAAAAAGCATTCTCAAACCACTAATGACAAAACTGACATCTACCTTTTACATAAGAAAATGAAAAAGACTTCTTATCGTGCCACTAAAAATAAAAAATCATCACATTAAAATTATACTTCCTAATATTTCTATTCTCTTAATTTGAAACGTCACGTCACTTTACTGTACAAGTAGTGTTACTTACATGGATGAACCAGGATGGTCACTGATAAGGTCATATCAGTGGGAAAAACTGGCAGGTACGGTAGTACGTGTGTGCATCAGACCTACATGCGATACACATGTGGTACATACATGTGAATCATGTGGGACGGACAGATCCACCTCTCAATGAGACCGGTACAAAAATGATAGGGTGATTTTTCTCTCACAAAAAAGCTCCTGCATTTTCTAGCAATATGAAAAAGGCTCTTTTATTTTAGAGGTAATTAGCGAAAGGTCCCTAGAATTGGACCTAGGAAGCCTCCAGTCCAATAGAAAACTTTTTAAAGGCTCTGGTCCATATAAACAAGATGTTTCCAGTGAGAAGTCCCTATATGCACACGATCTCATTTTTTAAGACTAATTTGCTCATGTAACTGTCACAAGACTTGATTAAGTGGTCCCCAATGTACAACGATTATTTAGCCCTGATTTAAGAGCATAAGCGATTAGTTATTACTGATATGTCCCACTAAATCAGCGCAAATCTTGTTTTTTGAATTTGAAACTGTAATCGATGAAGATCTCTGAAACTGAATGTAGAAAGTTTACGAGGGAGAAGAGACATCTATTCATTGGCGCATAGCTTGGTAGATGGTTCTTTTGCGAAACAGATTGCAGATCGAACTGTTTGTGAAGCAGTTGTCTTCACAAAGTCTGGGAAGGAGTTGATCGACTGGAAGTGCATTTTGAGTTCCAAAGCCCTAAGAAGGAGTTCCATTTTTTTTTTTATGTAAGCGAGTTCATCCATTCTCAGCAGAGAGTATGCAATATTTCTTATTTAAATTTGTAGATCTATATATATATATATTTGATACTTCTGGTGAGTTTGATATATATGGATTTATATTGTATGGATGAACTGATATGTATGTGCTTTTTTTTTTGTTTTTCTTTAAATTAGACTAGATTAGTTTTGTTATCCATGAACAATTCAATTTCTATGAATTCAACTGGTCAGTTTGATATGTGTGGATTCATATTTTATGGATGTTTGATATATATGTGCAGTTTTTTTGTTTTTTTTTTTTTTTTTCATTTTATTGGTAGATTTCATTTGTTTTTTTATTCATTAACAAATAGATTTGTTAGAGTTCAGTTGTTATAGATTTGCTTTTTATATTTGGAATATTTAGTTATAGTTGTTCATGTATTTAGACTTGTTAGAGACTGATATATATGTAAGTTGTTCTGTGTTAGTTTGTTTTTGGGATTTCGTTTAACAGTAATAATTGTTGAGAGTTGCACTGTGGAAGAAGTCTTGAAAACAAAGATCTGTGAACGCACCATGAAATTTATCTGACTGTCATACAGAATTTTTTTAGTTTATACAACTTTATCTGAGTTCTGTACAAATTATCTGACTTCTGAATTGAATTTATCTGAGCAATGTATTGAATTTATCTGAGTTCAATTGAGAAAATGCAGATAATTTTATACAAATTTGACTCAAACTCAGATAGATTTGTACAGATCATGTGAGTGTTTTGCATTCTGCATATGTTCTGCAATGTTGATAACCCTTTTGATTCTTTGAATTTTGTAGTTTTATAGATGTAACAGCCGCTATTGCTTCTTTGTAAGTATGGCATGTTTACTGTCGTTATTCATTTTAGTCGGAGTATGGGTTATGATGGTTTGATGCGTCAAGTTTGTAATAAGTAGAAGAATCTTTCAGTGAACATGGTCTGCATGACCTATGCATTGCCTAGCCACCCAAAGTGCTTATTGGACAGCGATTCGGATCTAATAAGCTTGTCCATGTTGGCGTCTTCAATGGGATTGGGAACGGTGGATGTATTTGTATCAGAATCGCAGGAATCAGAGGATGATGATCAAGAGGGAATTGGTGATGATTTAGCTGAAGATGACTTGGCATTAGTGGGATATGAGGATACAGATATAGAGACTGATCTTCTTCCACAGTTTTGTACACACAAAGAAAAGAATTTGCTGTCTTCGAGCTGGGCAAGTGGTATTAGAGATGTGGGGCAGAGGTTTGAGGGAGGTGTTGCTGAGTTTAGAAGTGTGCTGTGTGAATATTCTATTGAGGTTGGGTTTGAATTCGTATATGTGAAAAATGATAAGGTGAGGGTGACGGTTGAATGCTCTCGCCGTCATTCGATGGGCTGCAAATGGCGTGTTCATGCATCTATTGAAAAGTCGACTGGACATTTTTGTATTAGGACATTAAACAATGAGCATACATGTGGTGTAGCAGTTCGAACATCAAAGAACAGCCGTATGAATTCTGAGACAGTTGCAGAATTAATGATTGATCATATTCGTGAGAAGCCACTAACTAGACCTATTGATGTCGTGCACCACTTTAAAGCGAATTATGGACTTACCATTACATATCATCATGCATGGTGGGGTGTGGAAAGGGCCAGAAATAAGTTGTATGGTGATTCGTCGTTGTCATTTGACCATCGTCGTTGGTATATTAAAGTTGCGGAGGAGGTAAATCCAGGAAGCCTCTTTGTTCTAGATTATGACCACTCAACTATGTGTTTCAAGCGTCTCTTTGTATCGTTCTATGCCTCAATTGCTGGTTTTAATCATGTTCGTCCTTTGTTATTTCTGGATGGTACTTTTTTGAAGGGGAGATACAAGGAGAACCTGTTGGCAGCAATTGGGTGATGGAACGCGCTCCGAGCGCCGTGGGGCGGCTACCGGGGTCGGCGGAACGTGGGAGTCCGTCGGGTCAGGCCCTTTCGCGCCCTGGCCAGCCTGAAACGTGCATCAACATTTTTTTTTTGGTGGGTGTGCCAGATTTTCTATTTTACTTGGAATTGCAAGTAGTAATCCGGAGATCAACCTTCGCAAGTAAAAAGGAAATCAACTTCTTTCAAGTTTTCCATTGCACAAATATTTAAGAAAAGAGACATTTCCTTGGTTTGCCGTGAAAGGCGATTTTGTTTGGCATTTATAGCCGATTTTGGCGTTTATAGCCGATTTACAATTCTCATCAATAATGAAAGACAAGAGTTGTGATTTTTGTCTCTTTTAGAAAAATACAAACTACAATGAAAAGCAAGAAAAGGAGGATCTAACTTCTCAGGAGATTGTGGGGGACTCGTTCAGATTGACGGTCGCAAGCCATGTGTGGGCTTCGCCATCATCCATGCAGATGAGAACAGAGGATGCTCTTGATTCGCTTGGCTTGGCTATAACCTCAGGTTTTTAGAGGACAAAGACCAAGAGAAGGTCCTATGTCCAATAAAAAGCTAAGTAGACGGGCTGAAAAGCCATGTCTAAGCCATTGGAGGTAGCGGGAGAAGGCAAGGACCTTGGGGGGGTGCCCCCCAAGGGACTTTTGTCACCTTGTAGTGGTGGCCGGTGCAGAACTTCAGCAGAATTTTCTCTCTGTTCTGATATTTTTATTATTATCTGAAATATAAAACTTTTGTTTATGCTTGCCACAGGTTTGTTTCCACTTGCTTTCGCGGTGGTGGACTCAGAGACTGAGGACAATTGGACATGGTTTCTTCAGAACTTAAGGAAAGTTATTCTTTCGGATCGCAATATTACTTTTATTTCCGACAGAAATCCATGTTTGATAGAGGCTGTTTCAAGGGTATTTCACTTTTCCCATCATGCGTATTGCCTTCAACACCCGAAGGCAAATCTAAGGGACAAGTTGTCTGGTGCTTTTACTAATGAATTTAGAGAGAGAATGGTAATGATGCCTCGTGAATGTGTGTATGCGCCGACCATTGCGTCCTTCCATGTAAAGCTGCAGTCATTGAGGCGTGAAGGTGGTTCTAATGTAGACAGATTTCTTTGTGGATTGCCACATGAAAGGTGGAGTAATGCATATTTTAAGGGTCATCGGTACGGTGAGATGTGTTCGAATACAGCTGAATCTTTCAACTCATGGATTAGGGAAGCTCGGCATCTTCCAATTACAAAGATGGTTGACACAATAAGGGTTCAAATAATGGAGCAAATGGCTAATAGGAAGGAAGTTTTCAGCAGATGGAAGTCAGTCATATGCCCAGATATGGATAAGAGGCTGGATGCTGCTATCCGGGTTGGAAGGACATGGACTGTCAGCCGTTCGAGTGAAACTGTATATGATGTGCACTCTTACCCGTCTGTGACTGTTGGCATCTTTAATCACATATGTTCCTGTTATCAGTGGCAGATAAATGGTTTTCCGTGTGCCCATGCGTGTGCTGTGATTCAAAAGAGTGGAAAGGATTTGAATCTTTTCGTGGATCACTATTTTCACTCTGATACATATAGGGCTTCATACGATGAGCAGATATTCCCAATACCAACTGTTGAAATGCCGGATCCAACAGTTGCTGAAGCTGTTATACTCCCATCAGTGGTTAAACGCCCAGCTGGTAGGCCAAAGAAAAGGAGGATCTTATCAAGAGGGGAGATCACACGGCAGATAAAATGTGGGCGATGTGGTCGGATTGGGAGTCACAATAAGAAATCGTGCAAGGAGCCTATTCTTTAACTATTCATTGAATTAGATGTTGAAATCTCACCAGTGTATAATAAGTGATGTTGACATTACTTTTATTCTTAACTGCATTTTAATGTGCTGTTACATTTACATGTAAATTTTGTCAGATGTGTCTAATTGATATGGTCAGTGTTCATAGTTGTGACAGAATTTTAATTAGAGTTGAGATTAGGTTGAATGAACAGCTAGACAGATCGATCACAGGAGCCAGCTAAATATGCAGCAGAACTCAGATAATATTACCCAAAAGTCAGATAATTTGAATCAGAAATCAAATAACTTCGTTCATAACTTAGATAATTTCATTCAGAAGTCAGATAATTTCATCCAGAACTCAGTTAATTTGGTTCAGAACTCAGATAACATTTGCCAGAAATCAGATAATTTCATTTAGATATTAGATAATTTGCTTCATATCTTATATAATTTGATGCAGAACTCAGATAATTTGAATCAGAACTCAGATAATTTCAATCAAGTGTCTGCTAAAATTAAACCAAAACTCAGATAAAATCATTGCATAGCGCAAATGTGTCACGAATACATTAACAAAAAGCTTTCATATACATTCATTCACAAGTGTCACAATGAATTTCATTTAGTCTTTACAAATTTGAAAATGTCAATGACAAGTTCTTCTCCAACATTCATTTGAGCGAAAAAAATTACATTCAAAAGTTCGTTGTACTGGTGCTTTTCAGATACTAAGATTTACAAAAGAATGTTTCATCTTTTCTATGACATTAAGTTGATTCAAAACAACTTGCTTCTCTCATGGCTGTAGATTCGTCATCAAATTTCGAAATCATCATCAGCACCTTGTTGCCTGGCATGGAAGTTTTAATAGTCCAGCTGTGATGCGTGTCATTTAGGAACTTGTTTACTATCTCTGCCCTTAATCCATCAATGATGCGCTGTGGCAGCTTTGAAGCAATTGCTTGTTTTTGAGTAAGTTGCTTCATGAGATAACAAACGAGTACGCCGCAATCAACACTGAAACGGTTGATTGGACAGAAGTCAATGTGAAGTCAGAGGTCACAACTGCACACGTAAAATGATACTTACGAGCCCATTTTCTATTGTGGGGCGTTTTCCACGCTATTCAATGGAGCTCCATATGGTTGTGTCTTCTCCACGTTTACATAATTGTAGTTCTCCACATGCTGTTTCTGTAGAACAAAAAGAAGTCAGTATTTTGGGTTGTTTTTTGTTTATTCTTATGGGGGCTATTATATAAGTAACGACTGAGTCAATGAGACATACCAGAATTCGTGCATCCTCAAAGTAATGATCTACTGTTTTAGCTGATCTTGGGCGTAAGGAGTTATAATGTAGCCAATCTCCTTCTTTCTGATCCAGCACCAACAGTGTCCAGTGGAAGGGCTCAGCATCCTTTCTTTTTCCATTTGAATTCATTGGAAATAGCACGAATCTGTGGTTTGCAGTTCTGGTTGGGGAGATTTGTGGGTGAAGAAGCTTTTCCCTCATTTCCGATGTTTTGGAAGTAACAAGTTTCTACATTAAGATTAGTTTAGAAACTGTTCTTGCATATTAAAATAAAGTAAATGGTGACACAGTTAACACAGTAATTGTCTTTTACCCAGCATAAACTTGTTATGAAGTATGTTTTTTCTTGATGCAGCTGATCGACAGTTGTGAGTTGCTGTTGTATTTCTCCCTGCTCTCTATATAGCAACTCTCCGTAGCTATCGATAATCTGTTGAATTCCAAACTGATAATGTTAGGCATCTAGTGTGAACACAACCATTTTATGTTTCTGTAAAAATGAAATAATACTCTGTCAAACTTTAACTGTTCTGATGCTTACGTGCTTGACAATTCTAATTTGCTGAGAACTGCAATTATGTCCTCATATGACACAGCATGCATGCCCTCACCTCCCCAAACGAGTGCTCTGCAAATGCAATTGCAGAAAAATCTCAATTATTCTACATTTACTTTAATGTAATTTTTAATTAAGTAGCTGTTTAGCTTAGTTACATAGGTCTGTAACTTACGCATTCGCTTCAGCTTTTCGACATCAGATTCACTCATAAGCTTAGTGATGTTATTTTTTGGGAGTGTGAAGGGGGCAGCTGTTGGGTGCGTTTTCCTTGATGCTATTCTTTTTTTAATTCTTTTTACCATTGAGGATTGTTTCACCTCCGTAGTAGGCTTCAATGGTGCTTCAAAGGTCATGATCTGTTCAAAATTTCAAATAAACACACATAGATTAAACAAATTGGAATGTATAAAAGGATAGATAAATTCATTATAATATCAGATAACTTTATTGAAAGTCAGTTAAAATCACACAAAAGTTAGATAAATTTAATGACAACTGTTATAAGTCCTCACAGAAGTCAGATAAATTTGATACAGAACTCAGATAAGGTTTCTGAAAGTCAGATAAATTCATACATAATGCATGTAAAATTAATTAGAATTGTTAAAAGTTCATACAGAAAGTGAGATTAATTTGATAGATACTCAGGTAAAACATTAATTGCATTCAAACAATAATTAGCAAAACACGCATGCACGTTTAATTGAATTACCTCTGGCACTTTTTGATGAGCTGCAGCCTCTTCTGATGCTTTCTGTTCTACTCTAATCCCTTTTTTTTTCTGAATTGCTTTCTCTTTGAGGCTCGAAGATATCATCCAGTTTCTTCCCAGCCCATTGCAGTCCCTTTTCTGCATAATCAATAGTCATCTCCTTCAAGAGTTGCTGCAGTTTCATGTTGTTTGAATCAATATTTACAATCTTTCTCTTCAGGGCCATCACCTCTTTTTCTGCATTTGCAGCTCTTGAGGACTGCATATCTGACACACTGATAGTATGTTTCAACTGCTCTTTGAGGGAGCTAACTAGTCTAGAGGAGGCTTCTACAGCCTGATTGTTGTCAACATGATGTCTTTCAAGGGAAGTCCACTCATTTGTCAGCTGCTCAACTAACAATAGAGCATCGTCCCTTTCCTTGAGCAAGCTGGTGATTCTCATTTCATTTCCAAGCCTTTGCTTCTTGATAATGTTGTTTTCTGTTGATGTCCGTTCAAGTTCAATAGCCATCCTTTGGATCTGTGCCTGTAACTCCCCCTTCTCCTTTGTTAATTGCATGACTAATGAAGTTGCCCTGTCACACTCCTCGGTAAGATTCTTGAGCTCGCTGTTTTCAGCGGATTTTGATTGGTGGCCAGGGCAAGGCACGGTGTCAACAGCTACTAGTACTGGCCCAGAGTGTGCTTCAGATGTCTCCTGATTTTTTTTGTTAATGGTGCTGCCAATTATGTCAGCTAAGATGTTTGCAATGACCAGATCTGTCTGTTAGGACATCTCTTCAAAACCAGGCATCTCTTCACCAAATGATACAGACTTTGTTTGCACTCCAGTGAAATTTGTTTCTTCACTGTTACTATTTTGTTTCTGCTCTTCCAACTCTGATACAGCGAATGTGTCTGGCATTACGTCTGTATTTGGCTGGGTTGCTTCAATGATTTTGTTCTCAGTTCCATGCTCTCCTTCTGGTATTTCAATTTGTTTTCCCTCATTTCCTTCATCTTCATTCTCTCCCTCATCCTCATTGTCTTCTTCTACATCTACTGCCATAGACTGTTCATGTTGTTGCTGTTCATCTGTTTCTGGATCCCCAAGTTCACATTCATCAACTGTCTCTTCTCCTTCACCTTTCTTGTTTTGTTTATCTTCTTGCTTATCTTCAATCTCCATTATATTTCCCCTGTCACCACTGCCACTGTCCAACAAGGTC
Organism: Umbellularia californica; assembly: GCA_028538565.1. Classification (NCBI taxonomy): domain Eukaryota; kingdom Viridiplantae; phylum Streptophyta; class Magnoliopsida; order Laurales; family Lauraceae; genus Umbellularia; species Umbellularia californica. The sequence continues at coordinate 60,352,055 of JAPQWN010000007.1, forward strand.
CGGAATCGCTGCACTTCAAGCAGTGTGCTATCTAAATTGTCACCGAGGGCCTGCATGAGGTAAGAGTGTTACGTTGGTGATGCAAGATTAAAAAGTTAGGTAAAATTGTAAAGTAAGAGTAGTGAAAAGTACCTTAGTAGCTAGTAGTGAATGAAGGGGCCTTTTCCTAAGTGCCATAGTCACTGCCCTTAGATTCCACTTCAGTATCCTTGGGAAATGCAGTGAATCATTTTGGGCTGATAATTGTTGTGTGCTCACACAACCAGTACTGTTACATAATTACAAAAGACATGTATTTCAATTATTATTTATAGATTCAAATTCAAATGTCTAAATTGGTAGTTGTATATTTTACTGGTAATGCAATGAGGCAGCCAATGACTCTATCAGACCCACGGTCCCTATTGTGTACCGACTCCATCAGAAACTTTGCAATCTCTTCTGGCCAAGCATAGTGTTTCATTTCCATATAGTTTTCTACGTAGCCCACATATGACCACCCTATTGTGTTTCCATGAGTGGCAAAGAATATTACCATAAGGATATAGAGGCACAGTAGCCTGGCAACATCTGCAATGTCAGTTTCTGAATTTCCATTCAATGCTTGATGGAGCTGTGCTTTTATTTGTGGAGCGGACACCCTTGAACCGGTCTGGAATCTCCTAGATACAAAGTCAGATGTTTTCCTTTTTGAATACTTCAGATCGAGTGGTCTTGTTCCATTTGGTATTCCAAAAATGTGAGATATGTCATCTGCAATGAGTGGAACATAGGACCTCCCCAATCTGAATTGCCTTCTGTGGTAGTTGTATGTATTAAGGATCAGCATTATATCCTGGTCATATTTTCTGCACATTTGTTCTGATAATTTTGACTCCAAGATGCACTCTATGAGGCTCCAGAATGGAGTCTTCCTCAATTCAACTCTGTGGAGCTCTGTTATTAATGGCTTTATAGTCTGAATTAGTGTCACTGTTGACACCAAGTTAGATCTGAACTGTGCATGATTTGTAGTCCTCTCAGGCTTTTTCTCCTTACTCTCTTGTGTACTTTTTGTTGGTTTATCATGTGCTCTTTATCGTTTGTTCTTTTTTCTTGCTGCATAGAGTAAAATAAATGAGATTCATATAATATAAAATGTAGATAAGTGTCAACAGAAGACAGACAAATTTTATAAGTCACAGATAAATTTTATATAACGTCAAACAAAGTTGATACAGAACTCTGATAGTTTGTATATACACACAGATACCTTTCAGATAAACTCAGATAAATTAAACTGAAGTACATAAAGTGTATATACAACTCAAAAAAACATAATAACAACTGGTTATAATCTCAAATAAAGTCATTTACTTTTGTTAGTAACTCCCAAACTTGAATAAGATGAGATAAAGGAAATGCAAAGCAAAACAAATTCTGTTATATAGTGACATTACTTCATCTAAATTTAGTTAGAACATATAATTTCACATCAGGCACATTTAAATACAATATAATTTGACTGAATTTTCATTCCAAACTCATATGCATTTGCTTCAATGCTAGATAAAGTCAGTAGATATTGTGCTAAGTTCATCCAGAACACAGATAAATTGAATATAAATTCAGATAATTAAATTGTTTACAGAACTCAGATAATTTGCATATAGATATAGATACATTTGATAGAAACTCAGATAAATTCATCATGAAGACAAAAGGCTTGTATGATATTGATAAAAACATATTAGGTACTCATTAAAAACTGAGATTGAGACATTTTATTTGTGTTACTCCCTCAGAAATTAAACTAATATCTAATACAGGTAAGTGAAATCCAAACAAACTGGGTTGCAAATGGACATAAATTGAATATAAATTCAGATACATTCAATTCAGGCACATATAAAAACATTATATTTCAAGTTAATTTTCATTCCAAAATCATATTTATTTGACTTAATCTCAGATAATGTCAATAAACATTGATTCAAGTTTACTCAGAACTCAGATAATTTTAGCATGGATACAAGAAAGATTGATTAGTTTTGTACACAAATCAGATAAAATCACTAAAATAATCTTTCTTGAAATCACACAAAGTATAAGGAAAATGAAGAAACTTCTTAGATACCCTCTTCTCCCTGTGTTTGTTGACTCTGTCTTTCCGAAATCAAAGAAGACTTCGTCCTCGCCATTTCCTGAATATATTTTCGTTATTAGAAGATGAACCAGAGAGAAAGGTATAGAAACCTTCGAAACGGCGATTTACAGTAAAATAGGGTTCCGAAACTTGAAGATTAAGAAAGTTTGAACTCACAATGGAAGTTAGTAATTCGGATTATCGTTAACGGCTTTGGAAAAGGTTCTGCAGTCAACGAACTGTCGTTTGCAACTAGGGTTTCAATCCACTCTTTCTTGTATTTCTTCTTCTCGAACTTCAAGTTTTCGGAAATGTTATCTTCGAAGGAGCTACGAAGTTCCAATGAAACAGTTAAATCTTAATATTTCTTTTTGAAACGAAGCCTTAATCTGCTGTTGTTCGTAGCATGGAATCGCAACTCTGAAACGTCGCCTGGAACGTCGCCTTCTTCTTCGGTAGTTTCTTCTTTGAGGCGATTTGCAACTTTTTTGATTGGGACAGTTGTAGATTTCCTCGGCGTTATGTGAATGAATAGACATTAAATGAAGGGGCAAATTGGTCATTTTAGATATGGAATTATGTGTGAGGGACCTCTTGCTGCATGACTTTTTTTTGTGGACCGTTTGCATTAAAGTGAATAGTTGAGGGACCTCCGACCAAAGCCCCCTTTATTTTAACCTCCTTCGAGGAATCTCAAACTATAGAAAATATAACAAAAACCTCCATTTTATTTTTGTTTTTGACTGATTTACCCATGTAAAAAGTTAAATGACCCTAATGATAATTTTATTGAAATGCGGCTTTTTAATAAACGCTCATTGTGGACTTTTATATTAGAGCCCACCTTCAATCAATCCAACCCATTCATTCACAAACTCCAGGACCCTTAATTGGAAATGATCAAATTTCACATTATTTTGAACATTATTTACGACTAAATCTTATCAAAGATGATCACATATTTAGATAAGCATCTAAGACTCTGGGTTATGATCATTTGATCTGATTGTCATAATACATATTTTCATAATTTATTTTACATCCGGTTTTTTCCATTAATGTTGGCAACTTCGATCCCTTAGTCACCATGTATCAGGGTAAACTTCACTTGACTTGAGTTGAGCCAGTTAGACTTGCCAAGTTGAAGCAAAAGGTTCTTTTTTGTCATTTAAACATAAAAACTAATGATTTTTTGTTTCATTGCTGGTTTAACGGGTTTTAATAAAAATGTAGAAGATGGACTCTTCTCAAGGTTACCTAAAAATATGAGAGTAATGTAAAGCAGATGGAAACATTTGAGGAATGAAAGGATTAAACAATAAATGCCATGGAACAAGCTGTCTTGTTGGGAAAGAGAAAGGACTATGGAAAACATTTAAATTATATTTCTACCACTGTCCTCTCTCTACCCCATCATTGGGGCCTACGGCCCAATGGTCCAAACAAATGAAAAGAGTAATTAAGCCAGCAAAGTGGGAAAGATAGTCTACACAGGTGGGTGGAAAAGTCAATATAGCGGGAACTATGTCCCACATGAGTGAGAAGAGAGTGAATGCTCACTTGTCGATCCCTAGTTAGGTGGACGTGATATATATGCAGTACTGTTCCCACACTCATGGGTTGTCGCTCCGGTCCATTCTCAAAAAAGACTTTTTCACTTTAAACATGTCCCCTAGCAGAGTAAAAATCAGTACCACAATAGTTGCAGCACTACAAAATGTGTGACCGGCGAACCAAAAGTGCAACAACAAGACTCTCTCTTTGACGATGACTAAAAAATGTAATGCAACAGCAGTGAATGGATGATCAAAAGGCATGAACGAGATGCATATTTATAGCTTGAAATAGGTCTCTTCAATGGGGGTTGCATTTGTTCAGAACGGTGACTGTTCATTGAATAGATGCTCCTTTGGACACACACCTTTTCAGGTGTGAATGGACACACCACTAAGGACACATCCCATTTGCAAAAAAGAAAGTTTTTTAAATAAAATCTCTCCAAAAATAATAAATGGGTAGTGGGCCGAGCCAAGTCCCAATTCACGCTTGAAGCCCAAGCCCAAGCCTGGCCCGGTGCGGGGAGGGGCTGCGCGCGTGTGTGGTGGTGACCCCACCTTGATCTAGTCCTCCCTCCTCCAAAAAAGTGGGATACCCCCTTGGAGCTCATTTTTTATTACCAAGGTATGTATATTTATACCTAAGGATTGTTTTGCTCCCAAGCAATGTGGGAAGCATGTTTACCACTTCCTTTGTTTCCATATTTAACATGTTCAAGTAGTGATGCTTAGGAGGTAATTTCTCATTCACTCCTTAATGGATTAGAGCAACCCAATACATGTCATTAATCTACTCATAGAATAGAATACATTCCCATGTATTCCCACAAAAAAGGATAAGTGGGTCCCACTTAGTTTTTGGCTCAAACTTTGACAAAAGTAGTGGTGCTCTTAACCATTTTTCCAACAATCCCCCACATAAATGAAATTGACTGTAAGCAATGAAATGATATGCAGACATACAGAGAGAGTACAATTGGAAATCTTCTGTATAGAGAAAGATAGATTGTGGCCTTGAACCTTCCCTTGTGAAGTACTATAGATTTATTGGTTGAATAGTGAACATGATGTCTTGAACTGCTTAGCTTTTTGCGTAAACCGAGACAATAGAGTTCACATGCACAGAATCTTCCCTGGCATAGTTGGTTCTCATGATTGTGTTCATTTTGGCCCTGAACAATGCCTGGTTTCATGAGTGCTTTAGAGAATTTAGCGTTATCATTCTCATAGAATCGGCCCCAGTTCACACCCACATAGGTGATTCTTATTAAGAGTATCCTGCTATACCCCATCTGATTATCCAAGATATAAGAATCATTAAAAGCTTGCCTATCCTATTTACCGTTGCAGGTATTACTATTAATATAATAGGAATAAGCAGGAGATTTTATATCCATAGTGATATTGTTAAGTCACACATAATTCGGTTGTCCCTTTGAACCTAGATCTTGGGATCTCCAATCAACTAGGTAGGGATTTCATTATGGCGACTTTTCATTCATAGGCTTTAAGCCCATTCCCCTCGATGAACTATTTACTGGCTCTCTTGCTAATCCTTTGGTAAGAGGATCCGTAATGTTATCTATGGACTTTATGTACTGAATCGTCATAATGCCATTAGAGAGCAGTTGTCTCACGGTATTATGCCTTCGACGAATGTGTCGAGACTTACCGTTATACATTTTAGTCTGTGCCCGTCCAATTGCTGATTGACTATCGCAATGAACACAAATAGGAGGCACATGTTTTGACCACATTGGAATATCTTCTAAGAATTGACGAAGCCACTCAGCTTCTTCGCCAGCTTTATCTAATGGAATAAACTCAAATTTCATAGTGGATCTAGCAATGCAGGTTTGTTTAGAAGATTTCCATGATACCGATGCACCACCAAGTGTAAATAAATATCCACTTGTGGATTTTGAATTTTTGATATCGGATATCCAGTTGGCATCACAGTAGCCTTCAAGTACAGCTGGATATTTAGAGTAATGCAGTCCATAGTTTTGAGTGTATTTTAAATATCTTAAAACCCTAACTAAGGCCTTCCAGTGGTCTGCTCCTGGGTTACTTGTGAATCTACTCAATTTACTAACCGCATATGCAATGTCAAGATGAGTGCAATTCATTACATACGTTAGGCTGCCAATTATTTGCGCATATTCTCGTTGTGATATGCCTTTTTCATTATTCTTAATAAATGGATACTAATATCGATAGGTGTCCTTGCTGGACTGCTATTATCTTGATTATATTTCTTGAGTATTTTCTCAATATAGTGTGATTGAGATAATATCAGTCCATCTGATGTTTTAGAAATCTTAATTCCTATTATGACATCAGCAACACCTAAATCTTTCATATCAAACTTATTGTTCAACATTCTCTTCGTAGCTTGAATGATTGCATTATTGCTACCCATAATGAGCAAATCATCAACATATAAGCAAATTATGATACAGCCATTGTTAGTGTTCTTGACATACACACTTGTCACATTCATTGATCTTAAATCCATTTGACATCATTAAATTGTCAAATTTCTCATGCCACTGTTTTGGTGCTTGTTTTAATCCATATAAAGATTTGACAAGCCGACAAACTTTCTTAGTTTGACCTGGAACATTAAACCCTTCTGGTTGTTCCATATACATTTCTTCATCTAAGTCACCATTTAAGAAAGCGGTCTTTACATCTATTTGATATATCTTGAAATTGTATATAGCAGCAATTGCTATTAACATTCGAATGGATATTATTCTCGTTACTGGTGAATAGGTATCGAAATAGTCTAAGCCTTCCTTTTGTCTGTACCCTTTCACAACAAGCCTAACCTTTTACTTTTCAATTGATCCATCTGCTTTCATCTTTCTCTTAAATATCCACTTGCATCCAAGAGGTTTGCAACCTTGTGGAAGATCCACTAGTTCTCATGTATGGTTTTGCAAAATGGATTCAATTTCACTATTTATTGCCTCTTTCCAATATGGTGCTTCGGGATTGGAAACTGCTTCTTTAAAGCTTTGAGGCTCATTTTCTAACAGAAATGTTAGAAAATTTGAACCAAATGTTTTTTATGTTCTAGCCCTCTTACTTCGTCTAGGTTCATCAATCTCTTGTTGGTTTTGAGTACTGCTACTAGCAGTATCATGAGTTCTTTTGGGAGAACTCGAATCCTGCAATGGTTTGTAAATAAATACATGTTCAAAGAACAATGCATTCCTTGACTCAATAATAGTATTAGGATGCATATCGGGAATCTCATACTTGTAAATTAGAAACCGATACGCACTACTATTATGAGCATACCCAATGAATACACAGTCAACTGTTTTTTGTCCTATTTTAACTTTTTAGGTGTAATAACCGCCACTTTAGCCAAACACCCCCACACTTTCAAGTATTTGTAAGTAGGCATTCTGCCTTTCCACAATTCGTAGGGAGTCTTATTGGTTTTTTTTTTTGAGGTATTCGATTGAGAATAAAATTTGCGGAAAGGATAGCATCCCCCCACAAATTTTGAGGTAATCAAGAACTCATTAACATAGCATTCATCATTTCTTTTAAAGTTCTGTTTTTTTTTTCAGCAACACCATTTTGCTGAGGTGAATAAGGAACGGTAGTTTGGTGTATAATACCATGCTTTGAACAGAATTCACCAAAAGGTGATTCATATTCACCCCCTTTATCGCTTCTTATCACCTTGATTTTCTTATCAAGTTGATTCTCAACCTCATTCTTGTAATGTTTGAACATTTCCAAGGTCTCATCTTTACTTCTCAGTAAGTAAACATAACAGTATCTTGTGCAGTCATCAGTGAATGTAAGAAAATATTTCTTACCACCTTTAGTTTGAACAAACTTTTAGGTCACAGAAATCAGAATGAATTAACTGAAGGGGTTCAGAAGTTCGTTCAATTGAATGAAAAGAAGTTCTAGTAAGTTTAGCTTCTACACATGTTTCACATTTGATAGTTGAATCAAAATTGCATTTAGGCAAACATTCCATATTAACTAATCTATGCAAAGCATCATAGTTAACATGACCTAATCTACCATGCCACACATTAAAGGACTCAACTTAAGCATATAAGCAGAAGAGTTTTTCTTATTAGGTACAATTGCAATTACATTCAACTTAAAGAGCCCATCGCTCATGTACCCTTTACCCACGTACATCCCAGATTTAGTGAGGATAAACCTATCCGACTCAAATACCAGTTTGAAACCTTTTTTGCTCAGTAGTGAGCCTGATACCAGATTCTTGCGTATATAAGGTACATGCAGCACATTGTTGATGGCAGATTCTTGCGTATATAAGGTACATGCAGCACATTGTTGATGGCAGATTCTTGGGTATATCAGGTACATGCAGCACATTGTTGAGGGTAAGTTCCTTTCCAGAAGTCATCTTTAATACCACCTGTCCTTGGCCTTCAACCTTAGAAGTGGCAGAATTGCCCATGAAGAGTTGTTCTCCGGTTGTTGCATGATAAATGGAGAACATTTCTTTAATAGAGCAGACATGTCAAGTGGCCCCAGTTTCGACCCACCATTCTCTGGTGTTACAAACCAGGTTGACTTCTGAGACCACAACAAAAAGATTGATGTCTGAAACATCAGTGGAGAGAGTGTCCATTTCTGTCATATTGGCGTGTGCTGGTTTCTTACTTGTATTGCCTTGGTCCTTGCGCTTACGACAGTCCTTAGCACGGTGGCCTGGTTTGTCATACACATAGCACTTCCCTTTGAACTTCTTATTATCATTGGGACCCAGCTTTGGACCGTTGGGATTGTTCTTCCTGTTCTTAGGATTCTGCCCATGTTTCACTAAATTGGCCTTAGCTTCAGTGAAGGTTTTTCCTGCTTTTTCAGATGCACGATTGTCTTCCTCTATCCTCAATCTGACAATCAGGTCTTCAAGATTCATCTCCTTGCGTTTATGCTTAAGGTATTTCTTAAAATCGTTCCGGAGTGGTGGCAATTTTTCAATGATTGCTGCCACTTGGAAAGACTCACTAAGAGACATTCCTTCTACATGAATTTCTTGGAGAATTACCTGAAGTTCCTGAACTTGATTGATTACTTCTTTGGAATCGATCATCTTATAGTCAAGGAATCTGCCCACAACAAATTTCTCCATTCCGGCATCTTTAGTCTTGTACTTTTTATCAAGAGAATCCCATAATTCCTTAGCAGTCTTCAATGAACAGTACACATTATATAATGTGTTTACTAGTCCATTGAGAATATAATTGCGACAGAGGAAGTCAGCATGCTTGTAGGCTTCTACAGCAGCAACTACTTGCTTGTCTATCTTACCTTCTGTTAAGGCAGGAGCATCTTCATGGAGGAACGTAGCCAAGTTCAAGGTAGTGAGATAGAACAACATTTTCTGTTGCCTTCTCTTGAACTCAGTACTATTAAACTTTTCAGATTTCTCCCCATTGTTTACCATAACAGGGGCATGGGTACTAACTGGAGTATTAATTCTTCTCAATACCCATTATTGTTAACAGAACAGAAATAAAATAAACACAGAGTATACTCTAGATTTATAAACTAACACTATTGTAAATTAAAACTCAACTGAGGCAACCAAAAAGCAAGTTACAGAACAAACTGAAGTTCTATACCAAGTTAAATAAAAGAGAGAAACTTAGTTTTACAATACTAGTTTCAGCAACAAAAGAACTAGAAACCAGTAGTAAAACTGACATAAACTGAAACCAGAAACACTGAAGTAAAACTAATAACAGAGTGTACTCAGAAAGAAAGAAAATTTGTCTTAAGATTGTTAATCCGAGTACAGTCAGTAATAGTTTAGCATTTAGGAGACAAGTTCTATAAAACAGTGAACCAAAAACAACAACTAAATACAGTTACAAATTGTAGTCTAGAAATATAATTCACTTATTGTTTAAAGGCAGAAACAGAGTGTTGTTGTTTGAAGTTGAGAAGTTCAATAACTCGCAGAAAAAGGATGATCAAGGCTAGTGTTATACACTATGTCCTTAAGACAAATTTCTCCCTTGTAATGGTGCTAACGAGCTTCAACAGCGTTTGTCTCCCAGGATATAATGATCAGTACCACAACAGTTGCAGCACTACAAACTGTGTGACCGGCGAACCAAAAGTGCAGCAACAGGACTCTCTCTTTGACGATGACTCGAAAATGCAATACAACAGCAGTGAATGGATGATCAAAAGGCGAACGAGATGCATATTTATAGCTTGAATCAGGTTTCTTCAATGGGGGTTTCATCTGTTCAGAACAGTCTCTTGAATTTGGACACAATAAATGGGTAGTGGGTCGAGCCAAGGCCCAACTCGCGCTTGAAGCCCAAGCCCAAGCCTGGCCCGCTGTGGGGTGGGGCGGCGTGCTCGTGATGTGGTGACCCCACCTTGATCTAGGTCCTCCCTCCTCCACAAAAGTGAGATGCCCCTTAGGGCTCATTTCATATTACCAAGGTAACTATATTTATACCCAAGGAATGTTTTGCTCCCAAGCAATGTGGGAAGCAAGTTCACCACTTCCTTTGTTTCCATGTTTAACATGTTCAAGTAGTGGTGTTTAGGAGGCAATTTCTCATTCACTCATTAATGGACTAGAGCAACACAAGACATGTTATTAATCTACTCATGGAGCAGAATACATTCCTATGTATTTCCACCAAAAAGAATAAGTGGGCCCCACTTAGTTTTTGGCTCAAACTTTGACAAAAGTAGTGGTGCTCTTAGCCATTTTTCCAACATATGTAACCTTTTTAGAGCTGGTTGCTAGTGAGAATCAGGAGAAATTCACGTTGGGAGGATCCAAATTCTTGAATGCCAAAGGCATTTTGAGATTCTAAATAAGAGAATTTGAAGAGGTTTTTCTTGGGTCATTTCACATCTCTGGTTTTTCTTTTTGGGGAATGGTAAAATGTTAAATGAGATTTTGTTAAAGAGGAGGTCGGATGAGCCAATACAATGGGGGATGGCCTAGGTGGGCCACTCTCCACTCCCAAAAAACGAAAAACGAAAAGTTGAAAATAAAAATAAAAATTGAGGAACTACATCTGCAAACCAAATTAATTCCGCGGCACTCTTAGTTTAGCTAGGCTGTCTGCCAGGTTATTCGCCTCTCTTAAAACGGGGTTGGAGGACACCAGCTGTTGACCTTGACTTAGGATTCTTGAAACTCATCTATGAAGCTTAGAAGTCCCACATCCATTTTGAATATGCTGTTTGAGCCCGGTCTTATTTAATGCGGAATTGGCTTGACACTATCTGATGGGAATTTGTAATTTCCTATTAGGCTGAATTCCTGTCTGGATTCTGGAATCTGGAAAGTTAATCATGGTTCTTGACAAAGTTTACTAGGCATCTGCAAGAATAACAATGATTTCTAGAATTTGTGGTATTTGCAACTCCTGGAGTTCTCATTTTTGCAATTTCTGATCAGTTTTGCTTTTTCATATTCCAGTTTTTAACAGAATGGTCATTTTGTTGCCTATTGCCAATGGATCCTTATATGTATGCAGTATTTAGAATATATGTAATATAGATATACTAACTATTTGCGAACTAACTGTCATGATACTGAGTTTTCTGGTCTTGTTTTACGAAAGGGAAGAAGAAGAGGAGTTACTGTTTTTGGGGCTGGTTCTTTGGTTTTAATTTTAATCTATCCACCCTATCGGCCTAATCCATTTGCATGTTTGGTTGTTAGCTAATGATATATTAACATCAATGTTGGTTAGATCTCATGTATTTTTTTTTCCCTGGTGCAGCTTCCGAAGATTCTTTCAACATGTCTAGGTACACTATCGAATCTGATCCTGGTATTTTTTGTATCCGAGAAAATTAGTGCTTTTAGTGATGATTAATTGTGTACTGATATGAATAATGCAAGCAGACGTTTATCATATTTTTTTAATCTAATAGCTCAAAACATGAAGAACTGGAGAAAATAAGAGCAGAGAAAAAGTAGACACGGAGTGGCGGAGTCTGTGGAGGATACAAGTAGAATATGTAAGTGAACTCAAAGGGTGAAATCCAAGCAAAGGCTTGAAGATGATATAGGATTTCAACACTCATGATTGAATAGAAGGGTACACATGTTTCCAAATTGGATAAGAAAATTAACGCCGCTGCACATTGCCGATATGGGCACGTATTGCCTAATGCCTACCGTATAGTGTTTTGGCCACTGGCCGCTATACCTGCCGCAACCGCTATTTTGATCCTCGACTATATTTGCTACCTTAAAAAAACCTAAGTAAGAGGACTAGCGATGAACTGCTTGGGTTTCATCATTGGATACACATGGAGATTGGTAGTTGTTGGTAAGTAATCATATAGATAATAAATTAGTTTTCAAGGTGTAGACAAAATAAATAACTTGCAAAGAGACGGAATAAAATGTGTGCGCTAATCGTGATTCTACTATCGGAATATACAACCGACGTGACTTTTCTAGTAAAATTGTCAAAAACTTTGCAGGTCCAGTGAATTGTGTTGATTCTAATATCATGTGAATTAGTAGAATAAAAGAATGATGGTGGCCAATACTAGAAAACTTTGATTAGCTCTTATTAAGTAGACTAGAGTCTCCAAACGGCGCCTTAGTCTTGACTATTGATGTACTTCTACTTGTCTCAATACATTTTTACATCTCTTTTTCTTTATAAATTGTTTGTATATAATAATGTGTCCATTATTATCATATAACTGCAAAGACTTGTCAATATATGTTTTACTGCATCTTCATGCTTGATAGAGACACTGAGCAATCCATGACCAACGACAGATTGCTCGAATAATTTGATCGTCAGATCTGTCTTCGCCTTTGAGAATCATGTGGTTGAGGTAAAATCAACTGGCACGATAATCTGTGCCCAGCACGGACATGTCCCCTAATATAAAATTTGTACAAATAAACATAAAAAAATTAATTAAAATTAAGCAATCATATATTGAAACAATATAAATCATTTAATTAAGCTATAAGTAAATAACAGCGGCAAGATAAACACAATAAAATCTTATCTTTTTGGGTTTTGAAGGTTTACTTGAGTATATTTAAAAAAATAAAAATATGTCGACGATCAAGTTTTTAGAATGGATAAATAGAATTCATGTAGCCGACCCGAATATAATTAAAACAAGGTTTTGACAAGGATGAAATATATTGAGATAGTAAAAAAATCACAATCTAAACCAATCGCTATATAAATAATTGGTTTATTTCAATATGAGAGCACTTCAATTTGTTTAATTTCACTTCCATCAACATTCGTTTGAAATTATAAAAATCATTCAGTTAGGCCCTTCACATTTTCATTTATATTTTGGTTTTTTCCTTGATTTGATTTGATGGACTTCATATTTTTAATAACTATTTCAATGGGTTTCTAAAAAAACAATTTTAAATTATAAATTGAAAATAACATTTATTATCCCACAATTCATATAACACAATATACAGTGAAAAAAAATCGTAACTAAATAAATATTTGAGCATGCCTTTTGCAACTGCGCTTCTAGGCTTGGACCTCTGGACCTGTTCACCAGGATCTCGGCTCTGGCATAATTTTTAGGACTAACTGATTAATGGGCCAATCAGGCCTGCATGGAGGCTTCAAGAAAGATATTATGAAACTGATTAATGGGTCTCAATTTCATAATATCTTTCTTGAAGTCAGGCCTGCATGGAGGGCCATTAATGGCTGTTAATGGCCAATATTATGCCCAAACTTTATCATTTCCAAAGGAAAGATGGTTGCAAATGGTCCTTGTGAATTAATCTTCTCCAATCTCATTAACCCATACGAGAGTCATGATGTTGAAACTAATGCAACTGAGGTCCCAACTTGGATGAGTTTTCAAACTTTTCCAGAATCATCCATTACAAAATAATGCATTTGAGGGTCCCAGATTCATGCATTAGATTACTATAAAAAACTCCACGAGTTTTCTTTTTTTTTTTTCTTGGTTTGCTGTAAGGATAAATTGTATTAAAAGGAAAAGCAAACTACAAAAAATCCCTTGAGAAAAGGAGGGCTAAAGAGAAACAGAAAAAAAGATAGAAACAGAGGAACAACAAGATCAGAAGAGGGACAAGGGGGGAGGGGAAGCGGAGACCAGAAGGGAAAACTGGGGGAAGAATCCAGAGCAGCGCAGTGGCTAGATAGGAGCAAGAGACGATTGGTTGCATGATTAACAGACCAGAACACCAGAAGGAGAAGCCGGGGATCAACCAGAGCAACGCGGCGGCCAGTCAGGAGCTGGAGACAGTTCGCAGGGAAGCCAAGAGAGCGCTGAGGTGAGGACTGTAGAAAGGTTTCGAGATTAGCTTCGAGGAGGAGGAAATTGCTTTCGTGATCAGGGCTTGAGTGGAAGAGAAGGATGGTCTGCGATCTTCAAAAAGAGCTTCGTTTCTGGCTTTCCACAAGTAGAAGAGCACTGAGATGAGGATGGCAGCCATTAATTTAAGTCCATTGGTGTCTTTGTTTTTTGAGAGGAGCGCCCAAAATGCAGATGCAGAGAAGGGGGGACGAAGCTGAAGCCCGGCTGCTTGCAAAAACCAAGACCAGATGAATTTTACCAGGGAGCAAGAGAAGAAGAGATGGCCAACTGAGTCTTTATCAGCACAGCAGATGCAGCATCTGGAAGCTAGCGAGAAACCTATTCTCTTCAACCTGCTTTCTGTAGGAGTTCTGTTGTGCATCAATCGCCAGCCGAAGCAATTAATCCTATTGGGAGAAATGTTATTCCTGATGAGCTTGGGCCATTGGAGAGGGTCTACTTTGTGTCTGACTGTCTCCCAGGCAGATTTAGTAAAGAGCTTTCCATCAGGGGAATTTTTCTATCGAAGGGTGTCACTAATTGTATGGTTGGGGGAGAGATCCGAGAGAAGGAAGAGAAGATGTTGTTGAACATTGAGAGGAATTGACTCAGGGATAGCCCATGTTCCATATTGATACAGGGAGGAGAGACGTTGATCCCATGGGAATTGAATCAGTGGGAAATTGGTGGAAATTGGATCGCCTGCATGCCAAGAATCTTGCCAAACATTGATAATCTGACCATTGCCAAAAGTCCAGGAGCTACCTTGATGGATGAGGGAGGCAGAGCTACAAATTTTTGTCCAAATGCAAGAGCCATAAGTGGAATTGGCCGAGCTCCAGATGGGATAGAATCTGAAGTAGTGAGTTTTGAACCAATTGGACCAAAGGGAGTTGGTGGGCTTGCCAGCCTAATTTGAGGAAGAAGGCAGAGTTAACCTCCGAAATCTTCCTTACTCCCAGACCTCTTTCTGCCTTTGGGAGAGTAACTGTAGCCCAACTGACATGATGAAGCTTTTGATGAGGAGAGTTACCTGACCAAAAGAAAAGCCTCATTGTCCTCTCAATTGCTTTACAGATTGAGGCAGGCAGAGGTAAAATGGCAGCAAGGTGAATTGGTAGGCTGGAGAGGACGTGCTTTATCATGGTTAAATGTCCTGCGAACAACAGAGGTTTGGCTTTCCAAGCTGTAAGCTTAGAGTGGATGATGTCTAGGAGTGGAAGGAAGTGGCGCCTCCTAGGAGAGCCAAAACAGATTGGGGTGCCTAGGTATTTTAGATAGGAAGTAGCTTCTTGAATGCCTAGGATAAAACATATTCTCCTTTTCCTTCTAAAACTGCTTTTACCCAAATGCAATTGACGTTTTTTGAAGGGTGAAGCACTAACAAGCAGCTGATTGATAGATTTCCAAAAGGTTATGTAATATTGAGACACTGGAGGTGTCTCCTTTCAAGAAGATGAGGATATCATCTGCGTAGAGCAAATGGCAGGGAGTGGAGGGGATATTTGAAAGAGGAGAAATAAGGCTTTGATTTTGGAGATGTTGGTGGTGGAGGCTCAGACTTTCTTCAGCTATAATGAAAAGGTAAAGAGAAAGGGGGTCTCCTTGTCTTAAGCCACATAAGCAGTTGAAGAAGCCTTGGGGAATTCTGTTAATGAGAACAGAGCCTTTGGAGGTACAAATGCATTCTTTGATAAGATAGATCCATTCATCAGAGAATTGGAAGAAATGAAGGGCTGAAAATAGGAATTACCAATTCATTTTGTTGAAGGCTTTGGAGATGTCAAGTTTTAGGCATAAGGAGCCTTTGTTGAAGCTATAATTTAGTTTTTGGTAGAGCTCGAAGGCCATGGTTTTGGGGTGATGGATATTTTTCCCCTTGATGAAGGCAGCTTGGTTAGGAGAGATCAGCTTAGGAATAATTTTGGAAAGCCTGGAGGAAAGGATTTTGGAGATGATTTTGTAAGTGAAGTTAAGAAGGCTAATAGGTCTGAAGTCAGCAAAGGTGTTAGGGGATTTAGACATGGGGATGAGACTGAGGAAGAATGTATTGGAAGCTCGATGGATCTGTTTAGTAGTAAAGAAGTGCTGCACAGCTGAACAGACTGAATGGCCAGTGATACTCCAAGTTGCTATGAAGAATCCTCCATTGAAACCATCAGGCCAGGGGAGCTATTCTTTTTTAGAAAGAAGACAACATCTTTAATTTCGTCTGGAGAAGGAATTAAAGTGAGGAGAGAGTTATCAGATGCTGAGACCTTGGGACTATTGATCTGGAATAGGGTGGGGTTAGGATGGCTGGGATGAGGCTTGAATAGATTTGAGAAGAAGTCAACAGCATTGGATTGGATAGCAGCTTCATCTTCAGAGAGAGTGCCATTAATATAGATATGATGGATAGAGTTAAAAGAACTCTTGGCTTTGGCTGATTGATGGAAGAATTTTGTATTTTGATCTCCTTCCTTCAACCATTGGATCCTGGATCTTTACTTCCAGTGGATTTTTTGAGCAGAAAGGGCATCATGCAGGTTGGATTTAGCTAACAGAAGGGCTTCTCTATTAAGGTCTGAGAGAGCAGAGTCAAAAAGGGATTGACAATACAAGACTTCTTGTTCAGCAGAGTTAATGTTCTGACGAAGGTTTCCATATGTAGATTTGCTCCAGAGCTTGAGGGAGTGCGTAAGAGTCTTTAGTTTTTGGGCAAGAGAGAATTGGGGATCACCATTTACCTAGATGTCACAGCTGGATTTGACTGTTTCAAGGAAGGAAGGGTGGAGCAGCCACTTATTTTCGAATTTGAAAGGGGCGTTGGATTGATGGGTTTGAGAATGGTGGACTAAAAGGATTGGGCTATGATCGGAAGTTATTCTAGGATGGTGGTGAATTTTGGGGTCACGGAAATGGTTCAGCCAAATGGTATTCACCAGGGCTCGGTCAAGCCTAGCAGCCACATAGGAGGAACCTTGTCTGTTGTTGGACCAAGTGAATCTATTTCCAACACAATGAATGTCTTGGAGGCCAGCTTGCATAACAGTTGATTGGAAATCCTTAAGGGAAGAAGGAAGAGTATGGCGAATGCTGAGCTTGTCAGAGTGAGATCGAGTAGCATTGAAGTCCCCTATGACACACCAGGGCAGAGTGTTATAATTTTCTTTGGTTTATATCCAGGATGAAGACATACTTTTTCCTTGATGAAATCGGTTATTAAGATAGCCGTTGCTTGAGGATGAGCCATTCTCATCATTGGTCTTGAACAAGTATGATTAGGATTATAGGTCCGAACTCGGAATTGAGGCCCTGATTCCACTATTGAAGCATGAATACGCCATGGGCAACTTTGAACTTCACACTTAGCAGTAACTTGTGTCTGAGATGTCTTCAAATGCCGCAAACAAAAATTCGTGTACATTGCAAACTTGCTCAAGGTTTTCCTGAATGAGTTGCGATCAATAAAAGTTCTACCATTCTACATATTACGTGCAGAATCCTCTTAAGTCACAATATCTTCACCCTCATCTTCGACTGTCAATAGTATGTGCTCAACATTACACTTTTCCATAGCATTGTCATGTTGTCTGTTGCATTCTAAGACTTCTTGTTGGTAGCTAAGACCATTGACACACCGACATAATCATGCGAGGTGCTAGCACTATTGTGATCACTGTCACTTTCATCACTCAAGACATCATCCAAATCCTCATAGTAATCTATATCATCATCAGTTTCTTCATGAATTGCATTCCTTTCAGACGTAACCTCATTGGTTGGGTACGAGAAATGCTCATCTACATCTTCTGCATGATTGACATCTGGATAAGTGTATTTACGGATATCACCCTTTTCAGCCCTATAAACATCCACATCAACATTCATAGGTGATTTGTCAGGACAATATAATCTGCAAATGACAACCTCCATAATTATTACATTAATCTAAAAATACAACAATTGCAATAAAATCTTGAATATGGAACGAAAACGAACCTGGTGGTCAACCCTCTACTCAGTGGAACCTCATGATCAATAGTCTTAGACTTCTTATGTTTAGAAGCATGAGTTCTTGGCCTACTTCCACGTGGATTTTCGTTGCAACAATATCTATCTCTAATTCCGGCAGTCTCTTCAACTCGTTCATTCCTTTCATTCATGTAGATCTAATTATTAAATCTGTACATGTATATAACTTGGAAAATTATTGTTCTAAATTCTAAACATAAATGGCTTACCAAGAATTTGAGTGGTAATGATCTACACCGTCATTGATATTTCTACTTAGATATATTTAGATAGAATTTGTCACCTCTCCACATGCTTTGATCATTACCCGAACATCATTGTCAGTCTTTATACCAATCAAGGTGAATGCTCTGCCATTCTGATGTAGGTATTGAATATGGGGAGGCTCTTCAGACGTTACCCAATTTATTGCTTGTAGGACACTTTCGACCAATGAGATGCATGTTAAGTTACAATTTACATAGATAGCAGTTTGATCACCACCGATGTAGTTAGGATGAACTCTATCCCACTCAAATTCACCACCGAAGTGGACCACTATCAATAGCTCACCATCCAACATCTTCAAGGAAGTTGACATTGTCCACGATAAAAATGAAACATAAAGCAGTAACATTCATAGTGAGCCGTGCTAATTCAAAGCAACACAATAAAAGAACAAAAAAAATATTTTTCCACACATTAATATTTAAAAAGGAAAAAAAATCATAATTTATCAATTCTCAGTTATCAGTTATGCCAACACTAGATTCAACATGTAAACATAAAAAAAAAAAAAATAAAACCCAACATATAATGGGCTCCGTAAGCAAATATGACAAACACAATCATTGGAAGATAATGAGAATATATATGCATTCACTTTCCATTTGTGGGTTGAATTCTGGGCAAGAAGTCCCAAACAAAGTCATTGTAAAATCTGTAATTTGGATTTTTTTTTTAAGAATAACAACTCACAAAAGTAGACGATCGATTTGTCCTATAAATGATGTTGCTGTGCGGTGCATTTGCATGTGGGGTCATCAAGGACGGCAATGGGGCCAGTTGGAGATGTTTCTCTCAACCAAAATATAATCCCATTTCCCACATAAAAACCAAAACGAGACAAGAAAATGAAAAACAACCCATTATGAAAATCTCTCTCATATCTAATGATCTAGATATCATGAAACTAATTTATCTAGATATCATGAAACTAATTTCACACATCAACCCAAAAGAAAAGGAACCAAATACCTAAAAATCTCTTTCTCATCCAAAACACAATGAGACGACACTTTTTGCACACCCAACCCAGAAGATAAAACGACAAGGATAAAGAACCAAATCCATGAAATAGCTCTCTCATTATCAATAAACATAAAACCCATTTCCCAAACATCAACACATAAGAGAAAAACTCCAGAAAAAAGAATCCAATTACAAAAAAAGAAATTTTACATTAACAAATTGCGCCTCCTTTCTCTGATAGAAGAGAGAAATTAGTCTTCTTGCTTCTTGCTGTAGCCGGAGCAGCAAAGAAAAAACTCTAAGGGTCGCTGCCAGTCAGAGACGAGGAAGACGAACCAAACTGCTTCAGCCATTCTCATCGACGCCAAATCTGTTGACCGGAGAAGAAGGACCCATTTGAGTTCCGGTTGTAGTTCGTTGCAGAAGCAGGGTCCAAACTCCCGCCACAACTGAAGAAGGAATGGTGAAACGATAAGGTGAAAAGTGAAATACAATGAAGGGTTTTTTTTTTTTTATGTATGGGTCTTTTGACTTTTTACATTGGGATCCCATAATAGCATGGGATTCTGGGCAAAAACGTAAGAAAACAAAGGAGGACCAGAGTCAAACGACTGTACTGACATTATCCTATCCTCGGTCATGGATTTGGCATACTAATATTTAAGAAGGGCAAATATGTCAAATCCCCTAAAATTATTTCATGCTTCCATGCAACTGGATTGCATCCAATAAAGGTACAATCTAAGGAGTAGAATAATAATCAAACAGTGACCAAAACCAACCTACATCTGAAATGGCACTACATTGAAGAACACTAAAATTAGATAACTCATGGGGTATATTGGTATTGTGTACCCTGCTTCAAGGTGCAACATCCAAGGGCCCAATATGTACTAATAGATGGCACAAACTGTGTATGTGATGCCCAGTTGTGTGGTAGTAAGATAGATTGACTTTCCAACAAGTCATCCACAAAAATCTATGATTATATAGAAGATCATCACATTCGTCATTTCGTGTACTAAATTATGATTACTTTCTATGACTATTCGCAGATTTAGAACCTCATTTATCCATTTCATGCAACAGAAGGGTATGCTATAGTTGCAAGAAGAAAAATTATTTCTTACATTTGCCATCTTTAGGTCCTAAGTATCACAACGGTATCAAATATTTGAATTCAAAATCCTCATTTTGAATGATTTATGTGTATATGAATGAATTCTGATTTTCAATACCATTAACATGGGTTCACTTCACACAAAAACAGTTCGTTAATGAGATGTTCCAGATGAACCGTTAATTATTTGGGTGTTAATCCCCAAATAATTAGAATGAACACCCGAACCAACTCCTATCAATCATGTTACCAATTGCATTTGAATCCCTAAAACCCGCTCAGACAGGTTACGACAGTCGAAGGGATTCATAGTTTCTGATGATTTGTTAATGAGATGTTCCGATGATTTGTAACGGTTCATCTTAATTGTTAACTCATTAAGACCTATCTACAGTCTTTCACATGCAACCTCCTTCCCCAAATGAGAAGGAGAGAGGGCGGCGGGAAAGGATAGGGAGCGAGAGGGAGAGGGACATGGAGAGGGGGAGACGGAGAAAGAAAGAGGGAGAGTGAGAGACGGGGAGGAGAGGGAGAGAGGGACGGTGAGAGTGTCACGACCCAGGCCCGAGATCGGGTAACCCCGAGCCGTGAGCCCATACTTACTCCCGTAAATCCCGAATTAACCGAAGTTAAAACGAAATCCACAAGGGATAACATTCACAATAAACCTGTCAATTACACAATTCTGCAGAAATAATTTCACTTAACAATATCAATCAAGATGTACATGTATACAAAATAACGTCCCTTATACATGTATCCAATCCATCATTTACTTTTCCAATAATGCATGTCCAAAACATTGTGCAGTGACCATAATTACATTCCAAAATGATTATACAAAAAGAATAGCTTCACAAAATGTTTCTCAAAACAAATATTCCTTCTCGCACTCGGATGCCCGTATCAAACGGTATCCCGGCCATTCCACTCTATCAATCCTCCTGGAGGAACCGGAGCGGTCTCCTCCGCTCCCGCCGGGGGCGCTGCTGCACCGGCATGGGCAATCTGGCTTGTAATGCCATCAATAACACTAATGAACACGACGGTTCAACATTGTATAAACAATTCTCACAATATCATGTTAGTCCATAAGTCAAAATTAATCAATCTATTTGTAGCAGTTCCAATTCTAGATAAGTCTAGAAAGTTCCTACAATAACAATATACAACTATAAAAGTCAATCTTGTGGACACGCTTATGGATGGTCACTACCATAGCAGTCATTGTCATTTCATTCATTTCATTTACCATCTTCCCTCAAAGGAAGGATTTATCATTACCATCTTCCCTCAAAGGAAGGATTCATCTTCCAATTGGAAGGCATCGATCAATACTCATAGATACGATCGGAATTTAGTGGGACTTACTAGTGTCCGGGCCAGGGACAACTAGCATCACCACGGAGCTCCGGAACGCCTCCAAATCCATCTATTGCAGTAGGATTAGTCATTTCTTTCAGTTATTAATTCATTGAACTCATTTAGAGTTCTAGTACAATTGCTAGGTAGTGCCAGACTTCAGGGTCAATGTTTTTCAGTGAGCAATCAAATTCCTGGATTTAATTCCATTCAACGATTCCCATCATGACGAGGGAAGGGAATAATATTGATACCAATCTCACTAGATTGGGACACAAGGTTATAATGAGGGACTTACTAGTCAACCCTGTTTCTATTTAACTCTATCTCAAATCTAAACAACCAATACGGTATAACCATTGGTCACCGAATGCACGTGTTATTCTTGATGGACATCACATTTGTAATATTAGTGTGTGCATTCAAGTCCCCATAATTATCACCCATGGAAGTTTAGTCCACAATAAATTATCTATGAGATCCCTTCTTTATTATTCATAATTCTTATCGGTCTCAATTTACCCCATGATTAGTCTTAAAACTAATATAAGGGAGTATCTATACTCACGAGGAGTGTTCCAAGTTCACGCAAAAATCCAAAATCCACAAATTTTCGCTTACAATTTCAAGTTTGGGCCAGTATCAGGTTCGCTCGAGCGGATCCAAGTTCGCTCGAGCGGACCCAAACAGAACCTTCATCGCACGAGCGCACCTAAAGTTCGCTCGAGTGGACACTTTTTCGCGTCAGGCAGTAACTGGTTCGCTCGAGCAAACTGGGAGTTCGCTCGAGCGAACTGTCCAGAACCCAGATTCCGGATTCTGAACATTCACTCTTCCTTTCATCCATTTCAACCACCATTTGCACATACATTAAAGAATCTCATATCCCTTCTTCATCCATCATTTAATACACAAACAACACCTCTATTCTATCATTTAAAGCATCAAAATCCATAGAACCAAACCAAATTCATAAAATCTCCATTTCTAACAATAGGGTTTGAGAACCCATCATTATAACTCAAAGAAAGCTTGGATACTAGCATGTTCAATCATAACAAGCATTTATACTTGCCTTTAAAGCCAACTCACTCAATGTCCTTTGCTTAGCTAGCTTTTGGAGAGGAAAACCCCCAAATCTCAAACCCTAAATCCATAAACATGCAAATACATAACCTTTAAGCTATTTGTGCTAGAAATCTCTCCTCACTTACTCAATGTAACTTGTAGATCCTAAGAGAAGAACCATTACTTACTTGTAGTTCCAAACAAAAGATCTTGAGTTCCCTTCTAAGCTCTATCACTTCAACAATGAAGAAGAAGGCTTGAGGAAGAAGATGAAGTTGAAGATGAACTCCTCAAAACCCCTCTCTAAATCACTCCTAGACTCTCTCTTTGATGAAGGAGAATGGAAGAAGAAATGGGAGGGTGCCTAGGGTTTCTCTCTACAATGGAATGAGGAAAGAAAGAAATAAAAAGGCTTCATTCCTCTTATATAAGCATCCTTTTGCATTTAAGTCCATCCCACTAAGGTTATTTACGTTCTGAGTCAAATGAAGGGTCATTTGACGAAATCCTCGCCAAACGGCTTCGAGTCTATTATGAAAGTTAACGTACTCGTTGAGATACACGCGTTGGTATCAAGAGTTTCCGTATTCGACAAAAATACGTATAAATCCGTATTTACGAAAAAGGTCTTGTTTCCTTAGTTTGAGTCTAAAATCATTCAATTCACATAATACCCATCATTATCATTTCACTAGGCTTAATTCAATCATTTGAGACTAATCTCATCGAGTTGGGTCATTAACCATCATTAGTCTAATTAGACTTGATTATTTAGCATTAATTGCAATTAATTAGAGTTAATCTTGATTAACTCGGGGCGGGGTCTTACAGAGAGTGAGGGGGGAAGAAGGGGAGTGTAGAGAGAAGGTGAGAGAGACAAAATAATTTGGACAAAAAAGGGTGAGTAGAGAAAAAATTTTGCAATTTTTTACTTAAGTGGTATGTGTAGAAGGGACGTGGAAAAAAAAGTTTTGTGTGTACCCTATTTATAGCCCCAAATCCGTGTCTAAGAGATAGAGCAAAAGTAGGACTCAAAGTCGGAAACAAAGTCTTAAAAGGAAACAGACTCATGCAACAAATAGAGACTTTCCCCTTTTTCCCGCAATCCGATCGATCGGACAGAGGTTCCGATCGATTGGAATTTAAAATAACTGAGACGCTTCAGCCATCTGATTGATCAGAGCCTCAGTGGTTTCGTCCGGTCTTCCCTTTTTTCTTTTTTTCTTTCTTTCAACTCTTCCGGTGAGACAACCATTGAAGAGCTGGTTACATTCGCTGCATTGGTTGATTAGAACTAGCATCCATTTTGAAAACCCGGAACTTTCAATGAGTATATGCATTGAGGTTGCTATATGACTTTTGTTATGCTCCCTTCTTGGAAGGCCACAAAATGCACTTCAATCAGTCCATGGAAGGTTGTGGAGTAGATAATATACTATCAATCTTTTTCTTGGGGCCTTGATTTTAAAACAAAATTTAGATTTAATTGAAAGGTTTAAAGGTAAGCCCAGATTTGATGGTTAATTACTTAAATTAGAGTATAAACTTCCACACTATTGGGGCCTGGATTGATCGAAGATGTTCTTTGGGATAAAGACAAGAGTACACTAAAATTTAAAAAACTTGCATCATAGTTAAAAGAAGACAGAGAAGAAGGAAAAGCTTTGGATCATAATTCCAGGCATAAACTGATGTGTATATATGGTGCAACCATCTTTTGGTTCATTTACATCACTTTTTTATTTTAAAATTTAGTTTATTAAAAAATGTTTATAATATAAAAAGTTGGAAAATTTTCTATAAGAGCTTCTTAAAGTATTTGAGATTTGAATAATGTAGGTATAGACGCCGACAGTTTTATCCACTAGTAATTCAATGTTGAGTAACCTCACTCTCTGCCGAAACAAGCAGAGGGATTGATTTCTAATTTTAGTGCTGGAGGTTGAAGGAACTTAGGTATACATTACCAACTAAGGAAATAACGACAGATTGGTTAGGATATAGATGAAGAATGTGCATAACATTAACCTTATCACATGAATCTAATTATTCAATTTAACTCTATGAACTATACAATCACCACAAACTAATATATCATAAAGACCACTATAAAACAATTGTGACTTTTAGCCGTGAAAACTTTTTCCCGCTACTAAAATTACTGTAATAGGTTAGATGGTGCCAGTTGAGGCTATTGTGGCACTTTTTGTTTATGGGATTGAGTTTGGAGAAGAGAGAGGGAAAGAAGATGAGAAGTTTATGTCTGCTCAGGGTTGACGGCGACCCTCACTTGTTATAGTCGACAACACAGAAAATGAAGGTCGATAACGACCACACAAAAAAATGGTAAAAAAAAAAAGTTGGCTTTTTTGTACCGATTCTCTATTTGGTATGAGTTTTGCTAAAGTTTCATGTTTGGTGCACTGGCCATATAAAGTTATTTTTTGGGAAAAATGTTCTACAAGTTACGAAACCATTGATCTTTAATGCCCCTAAATCAATGATATAGATGAGTTTTGCCCAAAATCAAATCTACGGTAAGAACAACTCCTTACCCGAGTGGTAAGGAGCGTCAGTTCTTACCTGACTGCCCGAAGTTTAAACCCCGAGTACGTCACCTCTTCCCGTTTGTGCGGGCTCCACCTTTCTCACTTGTGTGGGCTTTCTTCCCGCTTATGCGGGCTAGCTTCCCACTTGAGTACTGGGCTACCTTCCCATGTGTATTCGAGCTCTCTCTTGGGTCCCAGCCCCATTGGCTGGGGTAAAAAAAAAAATCTACAATGAGACCTCTCCATCATACTTGTGCTCTTATGATTAGCATGTATCAAAGTGGACTGCAGGGGGCTTAAAATTTATCTCTCACGCAAGCCATGAGAGACAACTCTCAGAAGAGGATGTATAGCGGTAATATGTTATATAAAATTGAAGGTTTGATACCAACCCTCTATTTAAGCCTTAACACAGGCTAAGGTCCTTTCTCAGATTATTATATGCAATCAACAAGAAAATTATGCTAATCAATCACCATACGAAGAGAGGCACAGAGATTTACGTGGAAAACCCCTCTCGGGAAAAAAACCACGGGTGGCAAAAGCCACAGAAAGCAATGCACTATAAGAATGAAGATTACAAAGAACTCATAAGACCTGACACAGTTGAAATCCAACATAAAGGACTGTGAAGTACTCGCCGACGACCCGCCGTTCACCTTCCACGTGCTTGCTTGAAACCCTCCTTGAATGCCCCTTCAAGGAGATTGAGAGAAGAAGAAGAATAAGAGCCAGAACTTCAGCGCAGACTCCCTTGCAAGACTTGAGAGAAAGAATATAACTTGATGCACACTTGTTGATTGCTCTCCAGTCCCCTTTATAAAGGTTGCAAGGGTTTTTGATTCGTGCAGGAGACTCATAGAAAGAAGGAAGAACTTCTAAAAGAAGTAGAGAACTTCAGCTTGAAGAGTCCTAAAGAAATCAGGATACAACACCTCGCTATAGCGAGCAGGGACCTCGCTATAGCGAGGTCAGTCTCTGGATGAGCCAGAATAGTGTCTCGCTATATCGAGACACAGTCTCGCTATAGCGAGACCATGTTCTGGAAACAGTCAGCATAATCCGCAAAACATCTCAAGTAGAACTCTGCAGGGGATCTTCCAGTGCAAGAAGGAGTCTTTAAGATTGATCACACGAATCCAACAGAAGTCTTTCACCACAATGGATTTCCTTCACAGTCCTTATCTAAAAGAATCAGAAAATACAACTCAAGAGACCCAGAGTTTTGTCCAACCCATGAATTTGGCCAACACTAAAATTCTAACAAAAATGCATATCAATATATTCTTTCTTTGAGAGGATGGGTAATATGTTATATAAAATGCATATCAATATATTCTTTCTCTTTAAAGCTGAATAGTAGTTAGAAGCAGTTACACAATAAAAGCTCAAATCTCTCTTTCTTTGAGCCACATCAGCAATTGAGCCCCATTTATTACTTCGAAAGACATGCCCAAAGGACATGCCAACTTTTTATCTCTCTTTGAATCAATGGTTGCATCTCTTAAGAAAAGGAAACACCCCTTTTATATCTTTAAACAATTTCTCCCCTAAAACTCTCCATCACACCACCTCTGGACATTTCTTTTCCACACATCTCCCACCCAACCTCCCTCTCCGTGTCCCTTTATTCTAACTCAAAGATGGATAAGACCTAGATGAGGCAAATGCAGTGTAGAATCTATAAGACACGAGATCATAATATCTTTACAAAAGGACAACAAAGCTGAGAAAGAGGCAATTTTGTTTTATGTGTTTCATATAAATGGATTTATATGAAAGAACCAAAATGTTCACGACTCGTCCCACCACACGATTCGTTGAGTATGCTAAGTCAAAATTGTGAATGGTCAAATAATGGGGTATCCGGAAGCCTAAAAACCACCTGTCTCACTCGCGTCCAATGAACAAGGGCAGACTCAAAAAATCAAACTTGGGGGCTCTATGTAAAACATATATATATATATATATATATATATATATATATATATATTGGGGGACTGACATGTGTAAAATATATATATATATATATTTTGAGTTTTCATGGGGTTTTAAAATTATTAATTTTCATCATGTATGGGTGGGGGCTTCAGTCCGCCCTTGTATTTGGGTCAACCCCTAAGGAGGCGTTTTGGGTGTTGGCAAAGGATGGATTTTTGTGATTTAGAATTTTCTTCTCATTAAGATTTTTCACATTATTACGAAAAATTCTCTCTCTCTCTCTCTCTCTCTCTCTCATGCGCACACGCGCACACAACCATATAAGAGAATCATCCATGCTGATGGACTTTATCCTTTCATAAGCCTTGAGACAGGGGATTGGAGAAGAGATGGGGTGTGAAGAGAAGGGCACATGATGATTGAGCATTGTAAGTTCCTTCCATACGAAGAAAACCAAGTAATGTTTTGATCCAAATCCAACTCTCATTGCTATTTCCAAAGGGAAATAAAAAAAATGGCACTCTCCTTCCCTATCTGTCGACCTTTCTAGGGGGTTTTAACATCACCATGACAATGACGATAATGATAATTGCAGTGGGGGTGAAAATATTGTAAATTAAAATGGTTCACATCTTGGGCTGGCTTTCGCCCCCAAAAGATAAAGCCCCATAGTATCAGATCCTATTAAAGTTCACACTCTATAAAAGCATCTATTGTTCTTGTTGGCATTTGTGATGGGACCTACTTGTGTTTACATGTGGGTGGACCCCACTCACAAAGATACACCCCTCATATGGAATCTCATGGTGATATAGATAAAAATAGTTTGAATTTTAATCTAATTCTCCATCCTTATCATATCTCCATTTAAATTCAAATTGAGAGAATTTGATCTAACCTATTATCCTTATCATCTCTCAATTCGAATTTGAATGGATATCTTATCATTCATTAGCCAAAGGGCTATATATAGACATAAGAATAATAGTTGGCACCAACTTTCAATAATATATCTTCCATTGGATCTACTATTCTCCATCATCATGTTCTACATCTTGGGTATCCATCCTTGCCCTTGGATCTTGAAGAGTCAATCACACGTGACTGATCTCTTATAGACAGTCACAGATCTCCACAACTAGTGCTTGATTCAAGTCGACGCAGTCTTTTTCTTGAACTAGTGCTTGATTCAAGCCGACGCAATCATTTTCTTGTTTGTAGCAGCCATCTCATTTATATCCGTGCTTCCGCTGCATATTCATCCTTCAGTTCTTTTTTCTTCCCAAAAACTAAGGTCCCGTAATAGTAATTAGTATCACATCTCACTAGAGCCATTTTTTTTTTCCACATTTCAAAAGAGTATTAGAGCAACTGTTATCCTTCTTTTACTCTATACAGTGTCCTTTTAAATCATAATAAATCTCAACCTCCCTACCATGTCACCAGCGAGTTTTTTCAAATGAACGTTATATATTAATGCTTCTCTTGTCATATTAAAATGTCTCTACCTGAAATTCAGTCTCCACCAACACTTTTTCATCTTAGGTATTCTTAACTCTCTCACCCTCTTTATCTCTCTCATAGATTCATGGACTGTCTTTCTCTATAACTACTCTTTTTTTAATTATTTATAAAGCAATTTTCTTTGGATTTCCTGATTTGGTTTCGTCTTTTTTCTTAATAATATATGTGGATAAATTTTGATAATAAATGTGGGTATTTTTTTATAATATATGTTAATCTTAACTCACTAACTCAAATATAATCTATTTTTCTTTTCATATTGAAAAAACTACATCAAATTCGAACTCATCTACATCTATAATCTGTGTCCAAACAATGATAAATCACTAAATCATGTTTTATTGTTTTATGCTTTTAGGATTTTTTTTAATTCCAAGCTCGTATTGTATTTTATTATAGTTAGTGGTCGTTTTACTTGTAAATATTATTAGTTATAATTTATAAATGATAAATATATCTATTTGAAAATACGAATCTGGGTACTCAAAATTTAAAAAAAGAGAGAAGAAAAAAATAGATAATTTGAAGCCTCATTTAAGATTGTTGCTTTAGGCCTTAAATTGTCTCGAACTGGTCCTAAGAGAAAAATGGCAAGAGAAGTGGTTTTGGATGGTGGTTAAGGGGTTTTGGAAAATGGGTTGTTTTGGATGGTGGTTAAGGCAAGCTCTCTTGTTTAGTTGAATATTCAAGATATATTGTATGATTTATTTTTAAATTTAAGAAAAAAAAAGAAAAGAAATAATCAATATCAAACTTCACTTAAAGTAGAATTGTCATGCGGCAAGTTTGGTATCACAACTCATAAATATATTATAGACAACGTTGAATACAGGGGAGGGTTAGTGTGAATTTGAGTGATACACATTTAACCCAACTTGTACCATACCAACCCTTTGCCAATTCTAATTTCGATAGAGATCATGCCAATACACATGCTAATCTTGATTAGGGGTGGGGATATCAAATTTAGAGTGCAAAAGGGTCGGACTCGATATTTTTTCAGGTGCCCAACATACCAGTGTTAAACCAAAATTTGCTTTGGTTGACACTCAAACATGTTAGTGTTGACACCATAATGGTGAAAAAATAAACACACTGAGAAGTTCTAAATAAGTTTGAATGGTGACTATGAGATGAGAATTGTGAAAGAACATGACATATTGACTAAATGTGATGTATTAGATGTTGATGGAACTACCAATTGAACATAATAAAAATCAAAATAAAACACTAAGGTGGGCAATGCAAATAAAAAATATGCCTAAGGGGATTTTTTTTAATATACCATTTAAGATTGGAAGAACAACAAATATTTATCCGAAGTACCATATTCAATATTCCATTGAAAAGGTCGTTGTTCATCTTAGCAAATTTGGAAGGGGCACTATCCATGGAGATTGGAGAGGCCAACCTCATAGGTGGTTAATAACAACAGAGTGGGAATGGTAAATGTGGTCTATTGACATGCAATTTTCCATATACTGTTTGGGTGGTTGTCTTTAGATGGCCAAACCAAGGTTGGAAAGCTTATGACTCAGTTCCAATTCGTCCAATGCAAAAAATTCTAAGTCAAATAAATTCAGAGTGGCAACTTGAGGGAGTCCTCTTTTTTTAATAATCTTAAAATATTTAAAAATAGATTAAATACTTATAAAATTTAAATATACATTTATTTATGATAATCAATCCAAAATAATAAATTCATATAGGCAAGAAAAACACTTTTATAAGGAAAATAAAAGAAAGAGATATCACATATTACTTTATTTGTCATTCGAAATATCGAATGTGAAAGATCAAACAAAAGTTTCAAATTACATTGCAGTTATCATTTTTAAATTGCTAGATCTAAACCTCATGCATACTAAATTAAAAAAATCATTAATTATTTAAAATATATCAAATCTACCTATCAAATGGTTTAGATGCAAAATTTTTATTAAAATGGTGCGACTTGGCCGAGTCTAACCTATATTTCACTTGATCCTTTTTCAAAATAAGACTAGCAAAATGCCCCCGTGCTTAGCATGCATGGGCATCAGAAGTCATACAAAAAATATCATTTAATTTTATGACATAAATATAAACCTTTATTTTGGTTTCATATGTTTATATTTTATAATTAAATCTAAAATAGAAGTATTTCTCACATATAAAGAATTTATAGGCTTTCTTAAAAATCACACAGTGGAAAATTAAAAAAATAATAAATTTAAAAACTCAAAAAAATTTTTAGACAGATGAAATATGAAGTGTTGAGATGGAAAAAATTATAAGATATTTAAAATATTAGATTTTTCAATTAGAGGCAGGTTTAGTAGTGAGTTGGTTGGGTTCAAGTTAGGCAAAGAGGTTTTTAGACTTTAGAACAGGTGAGATTTTAGTTTTTCGGACTTGCCTTCCCATTGATAAAATTATTGCTGCTTACCTTTATCTAAAACCCACATCATGACAAAAAAGAAAGGTAAAAAAAAATGTGATGAGGGAGGCCAAGCTTGGATGGGGACCAAACAAAGAGAGATAGAGAGGTATTCCTAGGCGAGGGCAAAGGGAGTTGGGAGAGAGAGAGAGATGTGGGTGCCATTAAAAAGGAAGAGTCGTTTGGAAAGGGGGAGAGGTGGGGAGTGAGTAATAAGTTACATTTTATTGAGTTGAATTAGATTAAAGAATATTTTTCAAAATTGTGGGGAATGGTCAAAATCAATTGAAGCTGATTTCAATTTGAAATTAGTCTCTTTCGTATATAATAATGACTCAGGAAAATCAAGAGTCAACTTGGGGAGTTTCCCAACCTTAGGACAAAGTAGTCAGAACTTGGCTTTCTTTGATTTTATATACTTCCTTTGGATTACACAAATATTCGGTTAAGGAGTAGAAGAGTGCGAGAAGATACCCAATCCTTAATGACTTTAACATTTTTTATGCTTGAACTAGCATTTTAGAACTCGACTCAACCAATTGACTCAAAAACTCATCTGGTTGAACAGGGCTAGTCTTACTGTCTTTTGGGTTTAACTTGGCCAGGCACTCGATCGGTGACCTTTTGAATTGTGTCAACGGGCGAGTCAGACTTACTCAAGTCAATTTTAAAGCAATGGTCCGAAGCCTCGGTTTCCCAAGTGATATATGGTTTACATATCATTCTCACCTAATCAAAAGTCTGTAGAGAACTGACAAGATGGTCTTGTTTGATTTAGTATTAGCCGGAAGGCCTGTCCATCCATGTGCTTAAGATGGTAGGCAGTTTGATAAATCCAAACCCAATTTCATCTTACTTTTTCTTGTTTGTTTCCTGTTGATGAAAAAGAGGATGTCTACTGTCTACCAGTCTTTGAACCTCTTTGTATGCTTTTTTAATAATGCAACCATAGAGACGGAAGGAAGATGGGTGTCTTATGTCTCATTTCAGTTTTGACATTTCATGTTATATATAAAAAATCAAATTAGAGTATGATGGAGAAATGAGTAAAATTATCACTCCATCATTATCATAATTCTAGGTTCCATCGTCGTAGAATTTAGTTTCCGGATTGGCTAGTTCATAGGTTGGTAGCTAGGGATTGATCAATTATGAAGGATGCTTTTGAACACCCGTGTGCGGCCCACCTGGCCAAGGTGCCCCATGTAGAGCTGTGGCCATCAGAACATGTCCAACCTAATAATCTTGTTTAAGCTTAAGGTCCAGTGTTTAGTGGCAGCTCATTGGAATAAAATTAATGGGCATTTAAAAGATGATTTAGACAGTTTGGATGAATGAAACTAAAACACTCTTAACATCTGGAGTACTCTTAATTATTTAGAGCTCACTAGGAAAGTTTACTATGCATGAAATTAACCCATCACTACCGAGTACAAAATTTGGAGTACTTTGGGGGCCTGAGAGATAGCTGCTAATGCCATAACCCAAGCCTCTCTTCCCACATCCCTTCTCTTTCCAAAACTTCTCTCTATACACCCACATTGTTCCCAAAATACCCTTCTCTCCCCTCTGAGTTCACTCCAATTTGCCCCC
This sequence comes from Umbellularia californica, assembly GCA_028538565.1. NCBI lineage: Eukaryota > Viridiplantae > Streptophyta > Magnoliopsida > Laurales > Lauraceae > Umbellularia > Umbellularia californica. Next base: position 60,384,891 of record JAPQWN010000007.1, read on the forward strand.
CTCTCCCTGCCGCCGCCGCCCTCTCTCCCTCTTTCTCTCTCACCCTACTGCCACCCGCTACCCTCTCTCCTTATCCCTCTCCCTCTTTCTCTCTCCCTCTCCTTGCCGCCGCCTCTCTCCCTCTCCCTCTCCCCCCAGTCCTTGCCGCCGCCTCTCTCCCTCTCCCTCTCCCCCCAGTTAGTGGTACCAGAGGGGACGGTAGCGGTTGGGGTAGGGGTGGGTGAAAGTAGAAAGAAGTTGGAGGGGGAGAGATTTTGATAGATGTCCTTTTAGGTAATTTTACACAGTGATATATTCGTTGTGTAGAAAATGGATGTAGAAAGAGAAGCTTGGGTTGTGGCTTTAGTAGCTCTCGACTAAAATAGGCCAAGACAACGAAGATCGTTTGAAGGTGCGCATGAGAAACTACCTAAAAGAGAAGCACAATCTTTAGAGATACCCATAAATCTCACTAAGCTAAGAAAACAATATTCCTAGAATTATTCTAGTGTACTTAGTGTCACCGGTCCAACCCCTCCGGTATGTGTGTTAAGTCAATGATGACTTCAATAGTTGTATGTAGAAACCATGGTCTAATGTCCCTCTAAAGAAATGTTTTCATACCAATTTATAGAAATATAAAATGTGGAGTGTGTGTGCTTGTGTAGGGGGGTTTGTACGGCCAAAGGGCCAAAGGGCTGTACAGACCCCCTTGCTCTGAATCAAATGGCCAAAACACTAGTGTGTGTGTGTGTGAAACCTTAAGATAACAAGAGATTATATATATATATATATATATATATATATATATATATATATATATGGAGGTGTTCTTGTGAGAGACACTCTCACCTTATTATAAGAGAAAAGGTGGGGACCCTCACATTTAAGTTGTTGGCATTTGAATATGAATGTGAGGGCCCTCACTTTATCTCTCATAGTAAGGTGAGAAGTGCTTTTATAGGACCATCTCCCTATATATATATATATATATATAAAATCTTAAGATAACAAAATATTTTTCTACACTCTCCCTCGTACACTACAAAATAACCACAATACAACTTTATTTAGACTACTAAAAGACACTTCCAAAAGACATGACTTGACATATAACAACTAAAAGACACTTCCGAAAGACATGACCTGACATATAACAAGACAACATTAACATCCCATGATGTTTAACTTATCTAACTTTTCTAAATGACCTTTAGGCTTTCCTGACTTTTGGATTCCCAGAGCTTTTCTTGACTTTCTTACCAGAAAATTAAAACTAATAGTTCCAACTGTGGATGCTAAAATATAGTATAGAATGTCGACACTGAGGTGAGAATGAGAACATAAACGGCCGCAATAAAGGAGATAACCGCCCATGGATTGCTGAAGTAATTATGCTTCAGTGCTGCCCGCCATTTGTGCCACGGTGTCCCGGCGTATAGATTAACATTTTCACATGTCCTTCGTACAGAACCTTCGACAAAGCTCCCCACAATCTCCCTGCATAGCTGGTTGAAGAGAAGTGCCACCTCCTCATCGCTGCCCAAGAGATTTTCTATAATGTGGGATTTCTTGAGTATCTGCACATCACTCGGCGTGTTCACCAATAAATCCATGAAGATGCAATAGCTCGTGAAGTCCGGACCGTTGCCAGGGAAGCATTGCTCAAAGGCGATCATGTTCCGGAAGAGAGAATTGATGTTATCATCTATCTGAAGGAGCGGCAGTCGCATCACACCATTTTTAAATGTTACATCCAACAAGCTTCCCTCTTCATTTCTTTCAAATACAACTCCTGCTTCCTCGAGCTCCGTTGCAGTAGGGATTGTGGTCAGAGTGCGGGAAGAGGCTTGGGCTTCTTGGGGTTGCACAGTGCTGGAAGAAGCTCCGGCTTCTTGTACCTCTGGTAGGAGCTCGTACTCATGTTTATTATTGGCCAAACACCAAAGACTTTTAAAGGAAAGGATCTTCCTTACCACCACTTGCAAGAGTTGAGCGCAAGAGGGTTTGGCATTAGAGGGAGGAGGTGGTTCGAGGGACAAGTGTACTAAATGCAACAAATGATGAATATTTGTTTCACGCTCAGGGCTTTCGTTCTTGGTAGTTCGCATAAAGTCAGGGACAAGGAATTTTAAAGCCTTTTTCTTGAGATTGTCTGTAGTTTCACCAATAAGGTTAGCTAGGCATTTCAAGACAGAGAAAGGGAGCTGATTCTCCAATAGGAGCATGTCATGGCTTATAAGAGGCATCATCCACTCATTTACAAAGGGGTCAATTTCTTTACCTGGGCCTATGAAAAGAAGGATTTGAATTACGAAGCATCCATCCAGTAACATCATCTTTACGAATTCGTCCTCACCCAGATTTAACGTATTTCCCGAATAGCATTTTCGGGCTTCTGCCTCCATCTTCTTCATTTCTTCAACGCATCTCTCTAGGAATTGGTACGGCTCTGACACGCGATGAATGACTTTATGCAGATATCACCATTTGTGCTCCTCCATCGCCCGTAGGTTTCTCTTTGGTCGATGAAATGGGCCAATAGAGACGATCTTGGGGTTGTAGTAAACGTGATTGTCGTTGCGGATGTGTGCAGGGACTCGGCAAATGTTGAACAGTGGAGGAGGCGGAGGCTCAGAAATTGAGTCAAGCTTCTCTTTCATGGAATTCACCAAGCCCTCAACATCTACTACCGTATGACCAACCTCCTTCGCTGTAACCAGCTACTGAATCTCTTCGCCCATGAAGGAATACTCTCAGATCTCTCTGTCTCTCTTCTTCTTTCCTCGTTCTCCTTTTACTACCTCTCCTCTCCTTTAGCTGAAAAAAAGCATTGCTTTATAACACTCTCAAAGTCTCTCTCTTATCGGGTGCCTCGTGATCTCTGCTTGTGCACGGCACCCGGAGTCGTTTCTCCGTTAGGTGATTATAAATGCACCTTTATAATCAGTGATTTTGGTTGAATACACCCACACTCTTTTATAAGCAGTGATTTTAAATCACTGATCATAAAGGAGAAAAATCACTGTTGTTGTGGGTGCGTTTAGAATCACTCTTATCCTTTTTTCCATACTCTTTTCACAAATTCTCAAAAGTCTCACTCTTATCCACAAAAGGTACAAAATGACAAAAAAAAAAAAAAAATACAAAATGACTAAAAATGGTGTTTTTACTCCCAACTCCCTCCAATTATTTTCTTTTATTGATTTGACACTCAATAATTTTATTTTACTTTATTCCACCTACAAACAAATATGCTCATGTTTGGTTAAAGGCATTTCTAGCAAGGAATTAGACTTGTTGGAAATTTATTATATGATGTGACATCTTGTCCTTTGGGCATTACAAATACTTTGTTTGATGAAAAATTTGGAATTCCAAATCAAATAAAAAAATATTTTTAACCTTATAAATTTTCAGAATTCCAACAATCAAAATGTTAGAGGGAATTGAATATTTCGAATTCAACTCTGGAGGATAGCATTTGAAATTTTCATAATTTTACGAAACAAGAATTCTCATAATTATTTCAAACAAACACTTCGGTAACTACACTATTAAAGTTAAGTGAGTTGAAGGCTCCATTTAAGAGACATAAAAACATGAGCTGGTCATATCAAAAATTCAAAAATCCTCCCTTATTTTTCTTAAAAGAAGTAAAAAAGAAAAAGCATTCTCAAACCACTAATGACAAAACTGACATATACTTTTTACATAAGAAAATCAAAAAGAGTTCCTATCATGCCACTAAAAATAAAAAATCATCACATTAAAATTATACTTCCTAATATTTTTATTCTCTTAATTTGAAACTTCACGTGACTTTACTGTACAAGTTGCGTTACTTACATGGATGGTCAATGATAAGTTCATATCAGTGGGAAAAACTGGCAGGTCCGGTAGTACGTGTGTCGGTGTGTGCATCCGACCTACATGTGATACACATGTGGTACACGTGAATCATGTGGGACGGACAGATCCACATCTCAATGAGACCGGTACAAAAATGATAGGGTGATTTTTCTCTCACAAAAAAGCTCCTGCATTTTCTAGCAATCTGAAAAAGGGCTCTTTTATTTTAACCTCCTTCGAGGAATCTCAAACTATAGAAAATATAACAAAAACCTCCATTTTATTTTTGGTTTTTACTGATTTACCCATGTAAAAAGTTAAATGACCCTAATGATAATTTTATTGAAATGCCGCTTTTTAATAAATGCTCATTGTGGACTTTTATATTAGAGTCTACCTTCAATCAATCCAACCCATTCATTCACAAACTTGAGGACCCTTAATTGGAACTGATCAAATTTCACATTATTTTGAACACTATTCACGACTAAATCTTATCAAAGATGATCACATATTTAGATAAGTATCTAAGATTGTGGGTTATGATCATTTGATCTGATTGTCATAATACATATTTTCATAATTTACATCCGGTTTTTTCCATTAATGTTGGCAACTTCGATCCCTTAGTCACCATGTATCAGGGTAAACTTCACTTGACTGGAGTTGAGCTAGTGAGACTTGCCAAGTTGAAGCAAAAGGTTCTTTTTTGTCATTTAAACATAAAAACTAATGATTTTTTGTTTCATTGCTGGTTTAACGGACTCTTCTCAAGGTTACCTAAAAATATGAGAGTAATGTAAAGCAGATGGAAACATTTGAGGAATGAAAGGATTAAACAATAAATGCCATGAAACGAGCTGTCATGTTGGGAAAGAGAAGGGACTATGGAAAACATTTAAATTATATTTCTGCCACTGTCCTCTCTCTACCCCATCATTGGGGCCTACGACCCAACGGTCCAAACAAATGAAAAGAATAATTAAGACAGCAAAGTGGAAAAGATATTCTACACAAGTGGGAGGAAAAGTCAATATAGGGGGAACTATGTCCCACATGAGTGAGAAGAGAGTGAATGCTCACATGTCGATCCTACTTAGTTGGACGTGATATATATGCAGTACTGTTCCCACGCTCATGGGTCTCTCAACTAATTGAGCAACTCCTTATTCTTGTTGTCCCTCCTGTCCTTTCTCTAAAAAGATTTTTTCACTTTAAACATGTCCCCTAGCAGAGTAAAACTGTACCGTGGCCACATTTGTGGGTAAAATGTAAGTCCTCCCTTTGAATCAAATCTGCTCACAACGTCTTTACTCCATTAGAATTGTGCCCACCGTAAGACCTTATCATGGTTTTAATCATATGCTCAAGTAATTGAACGAGAGTACAAAATTAGGTATATTCCATGTAAGGACATTTTATTCATCCTCTGATAATCATTTTAAAATTGAAAATTTCAAAGGGGTTATATGTAAAATATTTTTCAAGCTGGAGCCCACCTTACGTCAAATGGATAGAAATGGGTAGGATCCATGTTCGACGTGGACCCAGTCTTGATAAGTGTTCTTTGTCTATAGACCTAAATCTAGATGAGACTTAATAAGCTAATGTATGTTATTATTGTATGCATGATATATTGTACTGCATTATAGATGATAATATTAATCTAATATATTGCTAATATATTTAAGTAATTCGTAGTAAGATATAACGATATATTCCATATATTGTTAATTTATGTTATATATTCTGAATTAAATACATTATAAAGTAGGTACTGGGGAATTTAAATTAGGATTCAGTTGGACCCAGACAAATCCAATTTTCGATCTAAAATGTGGTCGTAGGACCTAGGCCTTTATATCAATTGAGCAAAAAAAACGTTGGTTCCTTACCCAGTCCTTTGGCTAACTGGGTATTTGAAGGTACAGTGTGGGTCATTGGGTAGCTAGGAAATAAATATTTCCTCTAGAAGGACAAGGACTTAGGACGGTTTGGGTTTTCAATACACGGGCTCCACTTTTTAAGGTACAGTGTGGGTCATTGGGTAGCTAGGAAATAAATATTTTCTCTAGAAGGACAAGGACTTAGGACGGTTTGGGTTTTCAATACACGGGCTCCACTTTATACTCGTACATTGAAATCGAAGCTATTTAAAATAAATCTTATTCAGGTATATTGGCTATCGTAAAATTCTATGTCAATCCAACTTCTTTTCACCGTTGGATTGACAATTCAACTTAAAACATGATAACAAAAACACATAAGATTGTGTTAGTCCCATTTTCTTATCAAACAGTCAGCCCAATGATAAAACAAACTCTGATGACGTACATTTTGAGAATGTCCTACATACTTAATAGATTTCAGTAGGTAGCCCCAGTAGTCCTTTTAACTCGAATCCACAATCACCAATTGTCTAAAATTTAATGACATCGAATGCACTCTCTCAATTACTTTCTTAGAATGAAAAAATAATAATAATAATAAGAAAGAGATTTACACATGTGGCAATTGTAGATTGGATGAAAATGCATTTCCGAACTCATAAAATATTAATAGATGTAAACTTCTTGTAACTACCCCAGCCATTTTGGAAGTAAAATATTAATAGATGTCACCATCCATGAAAGGAAAACATAAGAAAGGAAAGAGAAGAAACAGGGAATGACTTTGACAAAAGCCCACGTCTAGGAGTCCGGATCCTCTAAGGATTTCCCCCATGGCGACCATGAGTGGACCAATCAAGGTCTACCACATCACCGTGGGCAACCTGCCATACACTTGGGTAGCTTGGCATACATCTGGACAGGGGCTGCCCACGGTGACATGGCGGTCCATGATTTGTCTACTCATAGTCACCGTGGGGGCAATCCTTAGATGATCCCGATTCCACGTCTAGACATTCTTATGGTAGAATAATGTAGATTAAGATGATTCTCCTAGAGGCATAGGCACACTTGGGCCTACCTTTGAACACTACAGCTCCTTTCACGCTCTCAATCTCCCGTGATCTGCCAGCATGCCTTATTTTATCAAACTCTCATTCACTAATGGATTGAATTAAAAAACGATAAACAAATTATGGAAAGATTTTCATGTACTCTTAACTTTTTTCTGAGTTCTCAAAAAAGAAAATCTGAACTTTTATTTCCTTTTTTTTTTTTTCATTTTCTCCTCTCTCTACTTTAGCCTTTTTTTCTTGAGCTTTTTGCATATATCCCCCCCTAAGATTTCTATGATTTGTAAATAGGCCCCTATGGTTTTGGTATTTGTAAATAGGCCCATGCCTTATAAATAATCAAAGCAGTCTAATTTTTGAGTTCCACCTGGCCCGTTTGTTTGCATTATTTTTGAAAATTCTTATAAGGAGGTTTTTTGAAGTCGGGCCTATTTGGGAATTTCACTTGTAAAGTGAATTCAAGCAAATGGTTACTTTGAGAGACAAGGAAAGAAGAGGGATTTTATAAAAAAAAAAAGTATAAAAATTTAAATATCATCTGTTTTTTTTTTTTTAAGTCAAAAAAGTCAATCTCTTTTTATTAAAAGAAAATATGAACTCCCTAATTGCCATCCCCACTTGGTGTCACAAATGTTCAAGGACAATGTAACATTTTGGAAATTGAAATTTTGAAAATTTTACAGGCCAACATTTCACAAGGTTGGTTTTCTAATTTCTATCCACTGAAATGTGTAATTTAAAATTGTTGATGGACAACAACTGTTATTGTTGTCAAGAATTCCAAATATAATGAATCTGCTATCCTCCATTTTTTTTTGCTTAATGGCAAATTGAATTAAGAAGGAGGAAAAGGCCAAAAGCCCCCAAAATACAGAGGGAGGAACCAACCCAGGCAACTAAACAAGCCTAAGGAGAAAAAAACACAGGGAAGGAGAGAAAAGAGAAAAACATAAGAGCAAACAGATACACTGCTGAAGCAAACTGCACCACTGGAACAAGCACAGAAAACCAAAGGGCATAACAGGAGCCTGAGAAGGAGCTGAGCCTGGGAAAGAGAGAAGGAAAACCAAAGCATTACCCAAAGCAGGGGCTGAAAGCTCCAGGCAACGGGACAACACAAAGCCGAGCCTCTCTCAGAATACTCAGCACCTGGGCAGACTACAGGTCAGCCCACAACTAGCAGACGCTGCTCCACAACCATGACAATTGCTCTTGGAAAGAGAGACACTACAAAAGCAGAGAGGGAGAACCACGGCACTGCCCTGAACTGAAGCTGAAAGCACCAGGCAACTAAACAGACCCAGCACCTCAACCTCTACAACTCCTCAAGACAGGACCACAAAGAAAACTAAGAGAACCGAGCTACAGAGGGAAGCAGACACACACAACCAAACTCAGAACTCCTGCACACAACCTGCACTCCTGCACAACCTACACTCAAAAACCAAGAACAGAGCCTAGAACTGAGCCGCTTCAAAATCAAAGAAAGCTTCCTGGAAAAAGACAGAGCAGAAACAGGAAGAAACTTCACAGTACCAAGCTACTGAAATCAACCATCATCCCACCCTGACGCCCTCAGAATAGGATGAGAGAGCAGGGTCTTTCCTCTCAGCCGATCGACACAGAGAAACTTTGCTCTGGCCAAAGAAGGCAGCAAATTGCGATGCTTTGAATCGTTTCTGAGAGACCAGAGAGTGGAGATAACTTGGAAGAAGATGACTGCTGTAGCTTTCCTACCTTGAGCATCTTCGCCGCGGGCTAGAGAGGACCAGATAACTGGCACTGACAGAGGAAGGGTAGGGAAATGAGTACCAAGACCCAGGATCCACGTCCACAATTGATGAGCCAACAGACAGAAGAAGAATAGGTAGAGATCATCTTCTTCATGGCATAGACAGAGATAGCACCTGGAGGCCATAGCCCAACCTCTCTGATTTGACATGTAATCAATAGGAGTTTTCCTAATAAGGAGGCGCCAGCTGAAGCAGGACAACCTGGGGTTCATCCACTTGTTTCAGACCAAAGGAGACCAGAGCACCTCAGCTTGACTGGGCCTAAGTAAGTTCCAAGCATCTTTGAGAGAGAGACCCCCTGAAGGGCTGCCAGCCCAGAGGAGAGAATCTGAGATCACAGACCCCCCCTAAAAGGATATGACTGGTAGAATGAAGAAGAAAGTCGTAGATCTCAGGAGGAAGATGAGAAGGAACTCTCCAGGAGTTGTTATGGATGATGTCTGCTAGCAGATCCGAGCCTGAGAATAGAAGATGGGGAAATCTGGAAGCTATGGATTCCTTTCCCAACCAATTATCAAACCAAATGCTGATGGAGAGGCCATTACCAATTTTCCACATGCTGCCACTCTGAAGATGAGTAGCCAGCAGCCTAATCCTCTTCCAGATGTAGGATCCTCCTCTAGAGGTGGAAGAGGACCAGATTGAGGAGCTTCTCAGGTATCTAGATCTAAACTAGGAGGCCCAAAGGGAGTCAGAAGAGGCAACAGCCCAGCCAAGCTTCAACATACAGGCCTCATTGAAATCCTTCACTCTGCGCAGACCAAGACCTCCTTTAGATTTCGGCAAGCAGACATGGGCTCAGTTCACCTGGCTATTTGACTTCTCAGGGCTGGCAGACCAGAGAAAATTCCGCATCAGATGCTCCATCTGAAGATAAGATTTGCTAGGAATAGAGACAACAAGGGAGATGTGAAGGGGGATTGCAGAGAGCACATGCTTGACCAGAATTAATCTGCCTGCAAAAGAAAGGCATTTGGATTTCCAGCCGGCCAGTCTCGATCTGATAGAATCCAGGATCTGATTAAAATGGGAGTGCCTGGAAGTACCCAGGAAAATGGGAACTCCCAAATAGGTGGAGGGAAGGGCAGCCTGAGGAACATGAAGAAACTCAGAAGCCATGAGAGCTCTCCTAGATGGGCGTTTTCCAACAAACAACTAAGTCTTCTGGAGGTTGAAAAACTGGCCTGATGAGTCTTGGTAAGATACAAAGGGCTCGTTAACACTTCTCATACCACGCTTATAGGCTTTGATAAATAGCAGAATATCATCAGCGTAGAGAAGGTGGCAGGGGGTGGAAGGAACAGAAGAAATTGGCTCAATAGCTCCTACCTCCTGAAGAGCTTGAAGCTGTAAACTTAGAATCTCCTCAGCTAAGATGAACAAGTAGGGAAACAACAGATCTCCCTGGCGCAGGCCACAAGAAGAATTAAAGAAACCACAAGGACTGCCATTGATAGGAACATAACCTTTGGTGGAGCTAATCAGGTCCTTCACCATGTCAATCCAAGCTGGAGAGAAATTGAAGAACTTTAGGGCCCTGAACAGGAAGCTCCACTGCAGTTTATCAAAGGCCTTGGATATATCCATCTTTAGGCAAAGGGAACCTCCTCTGGATTTTGAATTGAGTTTTTGGAAAAGCTCATGGGCTAGGGCCACATGATGATGAATGGACCTCCCTTTTACAAAAGCAGCTTGGTGCTTGGAGATGAGAAGGGGAAAGATAGAGGAGAGTCTGGAAGCCAGGATCTTGGAGATAATTTTGTAGACAAAGTTTAGGAGACTAATAGGCCGAAAATTTGAGAAGGTTTCCGGGGAGGATTTCTTGGGAATTAGGGATAGGAAAAAAGCATTAGTCTCTCTCAAGATGCGACGTGAGGTAAAGAAATGAGTGACTGCCCCTACCACCTCTTTACCAACAATCTGCCAGCATTTAGTAAAGAAAACCCCTGAAAATCCGTCTGAGCCTGGGGAGCTGCTCCTTTTGAGTTTGAAAACAACATTTTTTATTTCTAATGGAGGGGGAGTAGCAGAAAGAAAAGTGTTTTGCTCTTCAGAAACAGTGGGACCTCCCATCTCAAAAAGAGCTTCATCTGGAATCACAGGAGTAGCCTGGAAGAGATTGGAGAAGAAAGTAGTTGCCTGAGATCTGATTTGGCCTTCTTCCTCTAGTAAGATACCTCCCATAGAGATCTTGTCAATGCTTTTGCGGATCCCCTTAGATTTAGCAGAGAGATGGAAAAACTTAGTGTTTCTGTCACCATCTTGAAGCCAATTGATTTTGGCCCTCTGCTTCCAGTGAACAACTTCTGCATTAAGCCAGTTATGAAGAGCTGATTTTGCCAGGTTCAGGTCATGGAGGAGAGAGTCACTTGGTTGAGCTTCAAAGGCTGATTGCTTAGCCAGGACCAAGAGTTCCGCTTCCACAATTTTGGATTTCATGTTACCAAAGACCTCTTTGTTCCAGGCCTTGAGGTTGAGCTTGAGGTTCTTGAGCTTTTGAGCAAGAATGAATTGAGGGGTCCCACTGCAGGGGATGGCCCAGCTGGATTCAACCACCCCTCTAAAGGTGTCATGAGATAGCCATTTTTCTTTGAATCTGAAAGGAATATTTTTGAAAGATAGGATTTTCCAATGGGACAGGAGAATGGGGCTGTGATTAGAGGCAATTCTAGAGAGGTGGGTAACTATAGGGTCATCGAAGGAGTGCAACCAGTTAGAATTGGAGAAGGCTCTATCTAGCCTTGTCTATTGTTTGCCCAAGTAAAGCAATTTCCTTTGAAACCTAGGTCAAGAAGGCCAGCTGCCAGCACCGTGTCATGGAAGTCCTTTACAAATATAGAGGAAGGGGGGCCGGTACTTAGCTTTTATTTAGCAAGGAGAATGGCATTAAAGTCTCCTATCACACTCAAAGGAAGAGCTGTGGAGGAACAGTTTACTAAGTAGCTCCATAGATTTCTCAGAAGTCTATAATCTGTTGACCCATAAACACCTGTAATGATACTAGGGGTACATGGGGAAGGGCCAGCAATAGAAAGAGATATGTGCTGAAAGGAAGAGTCAAGGAGAGAAAAGGAGAAATTGGAATTTTGGTTACAAAGGCATCATAAAGAGTTGGAAGGATTGGAAAAAATTGGATTAAGAGTAAAAGAGAGGGAGCTATTAAAACGAAAAGAATCCAAATTGGCCTTTGGCTCAGAGAGGAAAATGAGATCGGGAGAATGGGCTGCTATTAGATGGGAGAGCATGGTTTTAGTAGGGGTAGTACAAATCCCCCTACAATTCCAATACAAGGCCTTAAACATTAATTAACGGGGGGAAGGGAAGGGCCAGCAGAGCTCCTTGTTTTTGGGCCTGAAGTAGCAGCTCCTCTAAACTTAGATTTTCTATTAGTTTTGACCTTAAAGGGGGAGAAGTCAATAACCAGGGAGCTTGGCTGGGTAGAGATTAAAGGGAGGTTATTGGAGTCAGGTAAACCTATTTGCTTTATGGGACTGGCTGAAACAGTCACCTGGTTACTATTCCCATCCCTTTGGGAATGAGTTACCTTCTTGGGCAGGGAGGAGGAGTGGGGGACTGCTAAGATATCATTCTCTAGGATTGAGAAGGGATTGGAGCACTCTAGTTCCGGAGTTGGGATAGTCACCTCAATTTCAGAGACTAAATCCACAGGTAAAGCAGCCAGGGGACAGTCTGGATTCTCATTTGCAGAAGGTGGAAAAGAACTGGAATTGGGGATTAAGGTAGGCGAGCTAGGAATAACCGGGGAGCCAGAGTTCAAAGAGATAGAGTTTACTAGAGGAGAATGAATGTCTTGAGGGCTGTCAGCTGAAGGAGGATGATTGCCAAAAGGGGCAGCAGAAGGAGGATTGATCAACCGAGCTGCTTGCTTAGGGGTCTTTAGCAGGCCAGGCTTCATGCAGAAGGGGCACTCACCGGAGAGGTGGCCAGCAGAAAGGCATTCCGCACAAGGAATCCTCTCATACTGAACCTCAATTTCCATTGTCCCATCCCCTTCCGAAACTACTGTCAGATGGGTGGGACCTGGCTTGGCTACGTCCATGAGGACCTGAACTTTGGCAAAGCACAGCATACGCTACTTGGTAGTAGTGTCGTCAAGGCGCTGTGGCTTTCCAATGGAGGCTGCTATAGAAAGCAAGATATCACTGCTCCAGTAGTGATAAGGGAGACCCTTGAGACGGATCCAAACCGGGGTAACCGCTGGCCACAAGCTTTCATCCTGACCTGGAGACCAGGGGCGAAGAAGGAGCTTCTTCCTATCCATCTTGAGGGGACTTTGGCAAACCAGCCCATCCTTGTTTGCCTGGGAATTAAATTTGAAGATAAAATTTCCTTTCTCTGTGAGAGAGATTAGGCAAGGCCTGGAGAGTTGCCAGGAGGAAGAAACCCAGTGCTCCAAGTCTTCCAGGGAGGGCCTTCTTCCCACAAATTTCTCAAGGGCTGAGAAGGAGAAAGACTCTTTGCTGGTAGAGACCATCAGCTGAGGAATTTTGATGGTAAGTTTGCCTTCAATCCAGACCGCAGGGGGGATAGTTGGGGGAGGGGAAAAAGGCAACGGGGAGAGGCAGCTAGCATAAGATTTGGGGGAAGGGGAGGGGGAAATGACGGCCAGAGGAGGGGGTCTTGGGGAAAGGCCATAGGGGGGTCGGAGGAGACTCTGAAGGTGTTCTGAAGTAACTGAAGTTGCTCAGGGTCCCAAGAGTTAAGCGTGGAGGGTAGAAGGGGTTGCTTACCTACTGGATTAGAAAGGGGACTGGAAAGCAAGGGAGAAAGGGGGGAAATGGAGGGAGGGGCCTGGGGGTTTGGGGGAGCTGGCTCTGGGTTGCGGAGGGGAATGGGCAAGTCCTGGGAAGGTGGAACCGAAGAGATAGGAGGGGGAGGAGGATTTGGGTGGGGGGGCTTTGGGTCGCTGGAGGGAGGGGCCTGGGGGTTTGGGGGAGCTGGCTCTAGGTCACGGAGGGGAATGGGCAAGTCCTGGGAAGGTAGAACCAAAGAGATAAGAGGGGGAGGAGGCTTTGGGGCGGGGGTTGGGAGGGTTGGGTGGGGGGGGGGGGGGGGGGGGTGGGAACTCTCCGGCATTAGAAAGGGAGTGAGGGCATATGATAAAATGAAAGGCAAAGTGAAAAAATTCTATCCTCCATTTGATTTCACTGATGCTCAAGTACATAGTGTCATTTTGGAAACTAGAACTTCGATAATTTTATAGGCCAAAAGTGGCGTTTCATGGTGCAACTTTTTGGCATCTTTTTATTCAAACTAGGAATTTCAACCGCTGGATAACATATAGATCTTATCATTTGCTATAAATATATTAAAAAAAATTCATACAAGGGGAAATTATGAATTCTTCTCCAAATGTTCTCCTCCCATGGTTTTACAAGTCTTTAGTGCGTTATAGTATTCAAAATGTGTAATCTGAAATTTTAAAGAAGGCTAGAAGTGACTTTTGAAGGGGTTCTTACTCGTATGTTAGCATTCTAGCAATCAAATAAAGAGCATCAAATGTTACATGACATTGACATAAAAAACAATACATGAAATTCCTATTAGAAGATGCCCACTCAATTTTTTTTCATTTTTTACAACAAAATGAGTTGAATTTCATTAATGGTCAAAGACTAGTTCCTGCCAAGGTGGTTACGCGAAAAACTTACATTGATAGAGGTCATTATTTTGTAAAGAAGGTAGGTATATAACACAGGCAAGGTTGAAAAGATTGTGACACAGACTCAACTCGTACAATGCAAAAAAATATTGACTCGGATAGACTCAATGCAGAGAATTGGGAGCGTCACCTTTTTTTTTTTTTCAATATAGTTTTAAAAATATTAAAAATTGAATCATTTATTTATATGCATTCATGATAATCAATTCCAATTAATAAGTTTATATATGCAAAAGGTGTAGTACAACAAGGAAAATAAAAGAAAAACATTGCATATTACCTAATTTGTTGGTCCAAATATCAAATATAGGTTCAAATTATATTTCAGACATCATTTTTAAATTGCTAACTCCAAATCTCGTGCATAATCACTTATAAATAAAATTTAGTTATTTAAAATTAGATTTACCTTGTATGAGTCAAAATGCAAACAACTAATTAATTAAAATAAGATGACTCGGGCGAGTCTCCCCTATATTTGACTTGGTTCTTAATCAAAACAAGATGACTCGGGAATGTCAAGAGTCGTTCATTTCGGATAATTTTCCAACCACAAATATATATATATACATATATATATATATATATATGGGGTCAGCTCTCCTAAGCTGCAGCTTAGCTTATCCTAAACTGAAACAGGGCTGGTTCCACAAAATCAAAATTGATTATGCTGATTTTTGGATGATGATCATCTCAAAAATCAAGATCAATCCAATCAGAATTGGATTTTTCAGTTCCATTATGCAAAAAACAGATATAATCAAGTTTAATTTGTGAGACCAGTCATATTCCAACTTTATATAAGCTAAGCTGCAGCTTAAGAGAGCTCTGCTATATATATATATATATATATATATATATAGATGGTTACATGTAAATTTCCCTTCACATATCCACCGGCCATCGCAATTTAAGATGATTGCTAGCAGCTGAAGTGATGGTTCCTTGTCTACCTTCTACTTAGCATGCGTGAATACATCATCTAGGTTAGAATAGAACCGTTTATCTAATTTATAATCAAGTAGATGGTTACATCCAACAAAACCAGGGCAGGTTAAAATCATTTCAGATAGAAATGACTGTTTCAAGATTTTTTCGCTCACAATGTACTGAATTAACGACTGGGATTTTCTAACCATTAGAATAATGGTCATCAATAATTCGTATGACGGCCCGCCTGATCGAAAAGTTCCAATTAGTGCACACGATTGCATGTGTACTTTTGATTTTCATGTTCAACCAGAGTATGTATTCAATTCCTATGCATTTTAATATACTTACAGATAATATGGCATGCGTCACACTTAAGTGATAGGAAAGGAAGGGACAGCTGGATATAATGAAGATTTTAGTGGGGCTCACCTAAAGTGATGAAAACGTCAATGAAGCACATCAAACAATGGATATGTGATGGTGCAAATCCAAATAAATGACATTAATAGTTAGAGATTGGGACCCCCTAAATTATCAAAATCATGATAGATGTTGGTGCCAAGGAATAATCATGTAGAGTATGTGTAGGGGTGGGCAGCCTTGAGTTTAATGGGTATAATAGTCCCAGTCCAAATTGGACCCATTTGTTTAATAAATTGGAAACCCGTACAAATACATGAATCTTGTCCTACATTAAAAAAAAAATCATACCATAAAGTTGGTTTGTAAAGTTTAATCAATTTTCATTATTGTGCACAGAGAAGTGAAAATATCATGACCCTTAATCATCTGCAGTAATTGAATGGTTAATCAAATTGTTTTAAAAACGAGTATCAAATATCAACTTTTTGTTATTTCGGTGATAAGAAGGTGGAAAAATCTTAGAGATGAACATCTCATTATTTGGGTGTGACAAATATAACTTTTCATTTCAATACCTCAGTGCGCTATTGAAAATCAGTAGTGTGATAAAGCTTGGAAGAACACAGTTAGCAACATGGTCTGAGTCACATCTACATAGCCTCCCTGTTTTTTTAACCCTACTGAGATGTTGTAATTATGCAAACTTGTTAATAACATTTTGATTTGTTGTTTGGAGCAGACGGCTAGAGTGAGGAGCGAATACAACCTGTCTACGCCACTATCGAAGTCTATGGAATTAGCTAGCTGAGGTCTAATATTTGAATTTGAGCTGTAGCACTTGAAATCATACCTCTTTCATGGTTCTGGGTAGACATGGCCTGACAATCCAGAGAATGAACAACAGCAGCAACAAAGTGCGCCCCAGCCTGCATCAGAAGATGGTACTGCAATAACAACCATGGGGGAGCAAGCATCATGATAATGTTTGAACACAAATTAGTTAGTTCAGCAGGTTCAAGCTGCGAGCTTTTATCGTTGTGTTATGCAATATACTTTAGACCCACAAACAAGCCCAACTGTTCTAAAACAACATTGGCTGTTGTATGATGGTGTGTTTTGATTATGGTTTGAGTGAGCTCGTGTACATTTATAATGGTTATTTAATCTTTATCAATTATAAACACATATTCTGCTGTCTATCAGTTTGTTTAGATGATCTAGAACCCTTGTGAACACCAAAAGCACACCCTTGTACCGAAATTCTCCCTTTTAACAGGTTGGAATCAAGTGATGAGAGTTGCCTGTAAAAGTGAAGAAGGCAAAGTCAGGGACTACATACATTTGATACAACAGTTTGTAGGAACTCAGACCTCATTGAGCTGCCACTTATCCTAAAATCAATTGGTGATGGAAAACGGCACAACGGCGGTTTTTTGGTCCGTTGGTTGTGTTAGAAATGCAATATTCGAGCATCACTCCACAATGTGTGCACATGAGGGTTGTCCCAGGGACCTAACAAATTTATTTTTCCTTTTTTACTCCATTCTACTCTTTATTAAATCCCCTTGGTTCCTACAAAACAATTATCACTTCCCGTATATGTTTTTTTTTTTTTCTTACACAAACGACTAAACGAGTTTTGCAAGTCCAAAGCCATGTGTGCCTCCAATCTTCAAAATATCAGAGTCAAGTAGAATTATTTGGAGAAGTCAAAACTATTAGACAGTTAGATAAATCACTTGTTCAGTTAGATTATTGTCAACGTCAGCATTGATGCCATATCCCATCTATCTGCATCAGCTCATTGATTCTACTTTTCTCTAATCCCTATTTAAATCCATGCTCTCTGTCTATCCACAATCCAATTCCAGAGTGTTATTTCAATCTTTATCGGTCTCTCCCTTTTCCTAGTTCCTTATAACATATTAAGTCTTCATACTGGGGCTATTTTATCTTATGTAAGCATCTCCAAACCAACTCAGATGACAATATTTCATTTTCTTTTCAGTTGGAGCCAGCTTTAGATTTTAGCCGCGCATTCTCTATCTTAATACTGTCATATCTTTTTGCTCATACATCCATCTTTACTTGTGCATCTCAGCCAAATCTTACATCTTCGATAACAATCTATAGAACCCTCTTAAAACCATGTACTCTTCAAATCAAGGAGAATTGGTACTGCCAACAAAAATGTGGCTACATAGTCTATCACTGATAGTGGGCCCTGATGATGCAGAAAAATGACTTCGCACACCACTGGTCAGTTAGTAGGTAATTAATGCAATAATTAAGAGGAGAGAGAGATTTATAGTGGTTCGGTCAGTGTGACCTACGTCCACTTCAAGGGCAGAGGTCGCCGGATGTATTGATTCTCAAGTGGTTTCAGAGATTACAAACTTAGGATAGTGTGTATAAAAGAGAATTTTGCTTGTCCCTCAAGTGCCGAGAGGCTCTTCTATTTATAGTCTTCCCCTAACAGATGAGGACGACTTTACAGCACCGTTCACAAGGAGCCTTCGAGGTGTCCTCGATGGGTGAGGCAGTTATGTGCTCTCCATGAGATCCGGTCAAAGGATGAGGTGGGGTGTTGACCATCTTTAAGGTGGCGAGGATGAGGCTTCCGGTTGCCTTCTCGAGGACGTGGCCAGGCCTTATTGGTTTAGGCTTGGACCTCATTGAGCTAACCGGGTCTCTTAAGTCTTGGATCAGTATGGATTGGGCCACTTGGGCCTGACCCATCATTTGCCCCCCAATGCCCTGCGCCGAAGGAAACTGTGAGAGGGGGGGGGTGGGGGGGGGCATTTTTAGATTTCCGGGCTCCTTTTCCACTCCTGAAGTATGTCGCCCTCCTGCACACCTTCAGTCCTTTCCCATTCCCATTGGAAAGAGGGAGGTAGGACCTGAAGTCTTTGGGGTGATGGAGCATCCGGACAAACAAGGTGCAGCAGACGATGCCTCCTGCGCAGTGATCGAACAGCCCACGAAGGAGACGCACAGCGTAGGCCTGGGCATTGCCAGCCCAGGTGCTGCCGCCGCTGCTGGCCTAGACGTCACTGGCGTGGGCGCCAAGGGGCTGGGCGCCGCCAGCCCAGGCGTTGTTGGCATGTACATCACTGGCGTGGGCGCCGCCAGCCCAGGTGTTGTTGGCCTATACGTCACTGGCGTGGGCGCCAAGGGGCTGGGCGCCGCCAGCCCAGGCGCTGATGTAGTTCTCTTGTTTTTTTTTTTTTTTTTTTTTTTTTTTTTTTTTTCAAGTGATGTGACTCACATTATAAACTCATGTAAATGTCAAACTCACATTATAAACTCATGTGAATGTCAAACACACATTATAATATCTTACCTTTAACTTATGTGATTCTTTTTCAACCCATGTGATGTCACCAAGTGGTCTCTCTCTCCTCAAGGCTCTCTCTCCTAATGGACATCCAAACCACCTTTAACTTATGTGATTCTTTTTCAACCCATGTGATGTCACCAAGTGGTCTCTCTCTCCTCAAGGTTTTCTCTCCTAATGGACATCCAGATCACCACCGTCCCTTCTGTACATGCATTGTCATGTACAGAAGGGACGGTGCCATTTGCATAACGTCAACTCCACGCCTTAAGTGGAATGGATATTAAAATAGTGGGCCCCACCGGTCAATAACCTAGATTACCAGCGGGCGCCCAGGCTGCTGTGCAGCGTGCAACGGGCGTGGGCGCGGCAACGGGCGCTAGCGCGGGTGTGGGTGCGGCAGCGGGTGTGGGCTCGACAGCGGGTGTGGCAGCGGGCGCAGGCACGACAGCGGGAGTGGCCGTGGGCAAGAGATGTTGGGCGCCTGTGCTAGGCGCCTGAGAGGTCTGGGCTCCTGTGCTGGGCGCCAGGGAGGGGCGTTAGTACCCAGGAGCAGGTGCCAAATGGATGAGGCCCGATTGTTGACATTCAATCTAATGTAGTCCCGCGGGTTGTAGAGGGCCTGAAAAAACGTGCCTGCTTGAGAGCAGTGCAGACGCCATGCTTTATGCGACTCACGAGGGCCGTTTAGTTGGAGATATAGGCTGCCTGCTTGAGAGCAGTGCAGATACTAAGCTTTTTTTTAGCGACCTGCGAGAGAGCAGCTAAGCTGGAGATAGGCTGCCTGTTTGAAAACAGTGCAGATGCTAAGCTTTTTGGCGACCCGCGAGAGGGCCACTAAGCTGGAGATAAGCTGCCTGTTTGAGAACAGTGCAGAGGCAGGTCAAGCTTTTGGCAATCGGTGAGATGATTCACCACGCCTGGACCTATTGATTTCCTCAGCATTCATATATTTTTGAGCTTTTGCCAATAGTTCTGGCATGCTCTTTGGTGGTCGCTTCATTACTGAAAAGAGGAAGTTTGATGACCGGAGGCCTCCTAGGAAGGCGGTCATGCCGACCTTATCATCGGGCTCCTCGACTTGAAGGACCTCCTCGTTAAAACGAGTGAGGTAACTCCTCAGGCTCTCGTCTCGATCATGCTTCATGTTGAGTAAATGGGTGGCAGGCTTTAGTTGGCGGCATCCACCAATAAACTGTGCCACAAATGATCTGCTTAGTTCGGCGAAAGAGCCTATAGAGGCCGGGGCGAGACTGGCAAACCATTGTCGTGCGGGACCCTTCAAAGTAGTTGGGAATGCCCTACACATAATTTCGTCGGGGACGATGTGCAGCTGCATCAAGGTCTTAAAAGTTTCGAGGTGGTCCAGTGGATCCTTCGTACCGTCAAAGGTTTCGACGGATGGCATTTTGAATTTTTGAGGGAGTGGGTAGTTCACCACGTCGAGCTTGAACGGTGTGTCCATTCGCCTGACTAGGTAATCCACTGTCTCTGGTGCCTGCGCCTTCATGGCGTTGAAGACATCACCCAGCTGATTTTGTATTTCCCTGATCTTCTCGTCCCAGCGATTGGGGGCTTCCCTGGGCGGATCATGAAAATAACTCTCATCCTCCATGCTTTGGTTTTCACTCTGCCCCTCTTGGAAATGAGGATCGTCCCCATTAGAAGCAGAGGGAGGAGGTGGAAGTCCTTCATGATTTGCTCCCCCCGAAGGTGGAAGTCCTTCAAACTGTGCTCCACCTGGAGGTAGAGGTCTTTCCTGATGGGCACCACCTTCAGGGACGCCCATGGTAACTCCAAAGGGGGCGCCCATCCCCTGTTGAGGAGTGGGACCAGGAGCATTTTGGGCAAAATTAGTCGGTGGAGGACCATCCTCGCCCTCTCGCAAGGGGTTATCCTCCGGTCGTCTTGTCGATCTAGTGGTGATCACCATAATTTTGATAAAGGGAGTATTCTGAAGTGAGAACTTTAGTCGTTCCCACAGACGGCGCCAAACTGATGATGCAGAAAAATGACTTCGCACACCACCGGTCAGTTAATAGGTAATTAATGCAATAATTAAGAGGAGAGAGAGATTTATAGTGGTTCAATCAGTGTGACCTACGTCCACTTCAAGGGCAGAGGTCGCCGGATGTATTAATTCTCAAGTGGTTTCAGAGATTACAAACTTAGGATAGTGTGTATAAAAGAGAATTTTGCTTGCCCCTCAAGTGCCGAGAGGCTCTTCTATTTATAGTCTTCCCCTAACAGATGAGGACGACTTTACAGCACCGTTCACAAGGAGCCTTCGAGCTGTCCTCGATGGGTGAGGCAGTTATGTGCTCTCCATGAGATCCGGTCAAAGGATGAGGTGGGGTGTTGACCATCTTCAAGGCGGCAAGGATGAGGCTTCCGGTTGCCTTCTCGAGGACGTGGCCAGGCCTTATGGGTTTAGGCTTGGACCTCATTGAGCTAACCGGGTCTCTTAAGTCTTGGATCAGTATGGATTGGGCCACTTGGGCCTGACCCATCAGGCCCTATTCCAAATTTCATCATATATGGAGACCATTATTTGAGATTTGTGCAAATGAATGCGGCGAGCCTAGAAAGATTGTTGGTTGAGGAAACAGACTCGTGCAACAAATAGGAGACTTTTTCCTTTTTCCCGTCATTCGATCGATCCGACAGAGGTTCCGATTGATCGAAATTTAAAATAACTGAGACGCTTCAACCATCCAATTGATCGAAGCCTCAGTGGTTTCGTCCGGTCTTCTCTTTTTTCTTCTTTTCATCGCTTCAACTCTTCCGGGGAGACAACCATTGAAGAGCTGGTTACGTCCACTACATTGGTTGATTAGAACTAGCATCCATTCTCATAACCCGAAACTTTCAATGAGTATATGCACTGAGGTATTGAAATGAAAGGTCTGAGCACACAAAAAAATACTGAGTGTGACAATTTTGAATATATTCATTCATGTGTGAACCCATAATGATTTACATGAAAGGTATTGAAATTAAAAAGTAGGAGCCTATTTATAAATACTGAAACCATTATAAAAATCATGCAAATCTTAGGGGGTATAAATATTGAAACCATTATACTGAAACCACGGAAGTCTATTTACAAATCATGGAAATCTTAGGATGGTATCTATCTACACTTATAAAAGAGGCAATGTTGAATCTTTTTTCACCCAACCATTGTGGGCCCACCCAAAATATTATAATAAAATATAATAATAATATATTATTATTATATCATATTATAATAAAATATAATAATATATTATATAATAATAATATAATATCTTTTTCACCCAACCATTGTGGGGCCCACCCAAAATATTATAATAAAATATAATAAAATATTATTATTATATCATAATAATAATAATATTAAATCTATATCCTTATTATCTATCTATCTCATACAAACTTTTTCACTACGCCATTGTGGGGCCCACTCCCAAATATTATTATATAATATAATAATATATTATTTAGAGAAATTGCAAACTTTTTCACTACACCTTTGAGGGGCCCACCCCAAAACGTTATAATGCAAACTTTTTCACTACACCATTGTGGGGCCCACCCCCAAATATCTACTCTCTACTATCTACTTCTACACCTTTGTGGGACCCACCCCAAAATATTATAATGCAAACTTTCTCACTAAACCATTGTGGGGCCCACCCCCAAATATTTATTATCTACTAACTACTTCTACTACTTATATATCATTATAAAAAAGGGAAAGTTGCAAACTTTTTTAACTACACCATTGTGGGGCCCACCCCAAATATTATAATATAATATAATAATATATTATTATGAGAAATTGTAAACTTTTTCACTACACCTTCGTGAGGCCCAAGCCCAAATATTATAAAGCAAACTTTTTCACTATGCCATTGTGGGGCCCACCCCCAAATAGTATAATATAATATAATAATATATCTTATTATGAGAAATTGCGAACTTTTTCATTACACCATTGTGGAGCCCACTCCAAATATTATAATATAATATAATAATATCTTATTTTGAGAAATTGCAAACTTTTTCACTACACTTTTGTGGGGCCCACCTCAAAACATTATATAGCAAACTTTTTCACTACACCATTGTGGGGCCCACCCCCAAATATCTACTAACTAACATCTACTACTACTATTATAAAAGAGAGAAAGTTGCAAACTTTTTTCACCACACCATTGTAGGGCCCCACCCCAAATATTATAATATTATATAATAATATCTATTATTATGAGAAATTGTAAACTTTTTCACTACACCATTGTGGGGCCCACCCCCAAATAGTATAATATAATATAATAATATATTATTATAAGAAATTGTAAACTTTTTTACTATACCATTGTGGGGCCACCCCCAAATATTATAATATAATATAATAATATATTATTTTGAAAAATTACAAACTTTTCACTACATCTGTGGGGCTCACCCCAAAATATTATAATGCAAACTTTTTCATTACACCATTATGGGACCCACCTCCAAATATCTACTATCTACTACTATTATAAAAGAGGGAAAGCTGCAAACTGTTTTTCACTACACCATTG
Organism: Umbellularia californica; assembly: GCA_028538565.1. NCBI lineage: Eukaryota > Viridiplantae > Streptophyta > Magnoliopsida > Laurales > Lauraceae > Umbellularia > Umbellularia californica. The sequence goes on from JAPQWN010000007.1 coordinate 60,408,367, forward strand.
TGGGGCCCACCCCAAATATTATAATATAATATAATAATATATTATTATGAGAAATTACGAACTTATTCACTACACCTTTGTAGGGCCTAACCCCAAATATTATAATGCAAACCTTTTCACTACACCATTGTGGGGCCCACCCCCAAATAGTATAATATAATATAATAATATATAATTATGATAAATTACAAAATTTTTCACTACACCTTTGTGGGGCCCACCCCCAAATATTATAATCTATCTACAATTTTATCTTATCTTATCTATATTTATATCTATATACTATTATAAAAGAGGAGAAATTGCATACTTTTTTACTACACCTTTGTGGGGCCCACCCCCAAATATTATAATATAATATTATATTATATTATATTATCATTATATTATAATAATAATAGTGTAAAATCTATATCTATACCCTTATTATAAAAGAGAAGAGAAGTTGCATACTTTTTCACTACACCTTTGTGGCCCCCAAATATTATAATATAATATAATATAATAATATATTTTTATTATATGATAATAATAATCATATAATATCTATGCCCTTATTATAAAAGAGAAAAAAGTGTCATGCTTTTTCTCTACACATCTGTGAGCCCCACTTAGTATTATTATATTATATATATAATAAAAGAGAACTACACACATGTGGGCCCAAATAAAAGAAAAGAACTTGTCATGCTTTTTCTCTAGACATCTGTGGGCCTCACTTAATATTATTATATTATATTATATATATAATAAAAGAGAACTACTCGTTTGTGGGCCCCACTTAGTAGAAGAACTTGTCATGCTTTTTCTCTACATCTAGACATATTTGGGCCCCACTTAGCATTATTATATTATATTATATATATAATATAAGAGAACTACACATCTGTGGGCCCGGCTTCGTAGAAGAACTTGTCAAGCTTTTTCTTTACATCTACACTTGTGGACCCCACTCAGTATTATTATATTATACCACTTAGTAGAAGGACTTTTCATGCTTTTTCTCTACACATTTGTAGGCCCCACTTAGTATTATTGTAATATTTGTATGCCCCACTTAGTGTTATTATATTAGATATATATATATATATATATAATAAAACGAGAACTACACATCTATGGACTCCACTTAGTAAAAGAATTTGTCATGCTTTTACTCTTCATCTACACATCTGTAGGCCCCACTTAGTATTATTATATTATTTATATAAAATAAAAGAGAACTACACATTTGTGGGCCCCACTTAGTATAAGAATTTGTCATGTTTTTTCTCTACACATATGTGGGCCCCACTTAGTATTATTATATTATATTATATATAAAATCAAAGAGAACTACACATTTGTAGGCCCCACTTAGTATTATTATATTATATTATATATATAAAATCAAAGAGAACTACACATCTGTAGGCCCCACTTAGTATTATTACATTTCGATGAAATACTTAGCTTAAATGATTATGAAAAGGGTTGTGTTCAAAAGAATTTGTTAATTCGCTACATGAACTCAAATGAGAAATTTCAGTTGAGATTTTCATGTGTAGAAAATTCCAACTTCGATCCCAATACCTGTAATGACACGATTTGCTTGTCAAAGGAAGAGACGAGAATGCAAAAAATTGCTTGGAATCCTTGTGATTTGTTGTTGATTCATTTAAAGTTATGAGTTGGTTACTGTTTTGGTTGGTTAGTTTTTTGTTTTATTGAATTTGGTATGTATTTGGCGCTAGGTTTTAGGCAAATTTTAATAGGAAATAGGCTGGACTATTGATCTATATTAAAATTGGTGAGTGTTTTGCCTAATCATGTATGGCCAGAAAAGGTTGGTTTTTAAACTTTTTTTTTTAATTAGTTTTCTTCCATATATCTTGTTTTTCCATCTTGCTCTTACTTTTTTCTATTAAAGCTTTTACTAAATTTTATAAGAACAATGAGTGATTGTAAATTACTTAATTTGTTACATGGACATTCTCCATTGGGATAGTTAATATTGAATTTTTCAATGACTTTATATTTTCATATTATCATACTGAGAGAGTATGTTCCTTGCACGTGCAGGGCTCCACTAGTATACAAAAAACTCATTATAAAAAAAGGGTTAACCCGAACATTGAATTACTGGGCTCGGGTTAATTGGGTTGGGTTAGTCAGTTTAGGAATATTTCCACCCTGTATTGGAGGTTTGTCGAGCGGGTTGGCATCTTACCTTTCCTTCTAAAACTAATTCATCTATTTTACCTGTGGAATACATGACAGTCGATCTACACCGTTGAAATCGTGCTTCAATTCTTGAAAAAATCATTCACAATCTTTCCTTTCTATTTTTGCTTTAATGGTTCATTGAACAAACAATTGATGGCCCACTACTAATAAATGGACTTACTTAATAGGCCCAATCACTAAATGGACCAGGTTTGGACTATATCTGGCGCAGCCCAACCATATATGTATGAGTTACACTCAATGGCCAGATATTTCATATACCATCAATTAAATGGTGTGTATCACTTAGTAAGAAACGATGTTCCATCATCGGTGGGACAGAAGAGATGAGCAAGATGGATCACATAAAAGTGGGTTCCACATGGCAGCACAGTATGTTTTGTAGAAGAGGGATGAAATTACAAAAACGCCCCTCATCTGAAATGAAGAAATATCCTCTGCTGCAAGAGCTTTTCTGCTTCCTTGCATTGCCCATGGAGTCCCTCATGCACTCTGCAACTGCTCTCTCTTCCAAGAGCTTCAGATTCCATTGTAGAGAGATGGTTTCAATCAAAGATGGGATTTTGGCTAATGGGTTCTCATTTTCAAGGCCGTTTCTCACCACCCAAAGACTCTCTGTTGGGTTCAGGGAGAGAAAGTCAGTGATTGTAAGAGCATCGGCAGAGGATAAGGAGGAGAAAAAGAAGAAGAGGAAAAAGAAGGTGGATACTCATAGCTTTGTTGTGAAGCCAGAAGAAGCCGCTGGGGCCTTTCCTGAAGCTGTCCTCCTTAAAGAGGTGATTTTGGTTTCACCATTCTCTTCCTCTTGCCTTTCCTTTTCTTTCGTTAGTTATGGTTTTGGGTTTGTGATTTCAACTGGGTTTCTTTAATACAAAAAAGCCTCTGTTTGTGATTGATGTAGCTTGAGATTGAACTGGGTTTTGTGTGGGTTTCTCATATTATTTTGGAGTTGGGGAGAACATAGCCTTAAATAGTAAAACTCAAGGATGACCTTAAGAGCCCATTTGTCTGAATGGGATTTAATTTCTTGGATTGATGTTAAAATGACTTCTAAGAAAGGGATTATTAAAGAGGTGAAGGTTGAAGGATATAATGTGGAGATCTAGATGAAATCCTGACTTTCCTTAGATAATTAGATTTTATTTACTTGGGGTGATGAATGGGTATTCATTTGCCATCTCCCCTTATTCATTTTCAGATTTTCTCTAGAAAGGCAGATTATTTGATGGTCATTTGATCTTCACCTTTGTTTCTTAATTTTTGCTACTCTTGGGAATACATTTATGAGAGTTCCTGGGAATTCAATTCCATGCTAAGACAATGGTGTTGTTCTATTTAGTTTTGAGGACTGTAATTTTTGTAATTATTCTGATACGGATACCGTTACATGTCTAGTTTTACTGTTTTCCTTTTATGCATTTTTAATTCTGAATTAACACCTCAATGGGGGTTGTTTATCTCATGAAGAAAGTTGCTGTGTAGTTGGGATATTTAGGAGAGTTGTTGAGGTAGTCCTAGTATCAAGGGAAGAGCTAGTCTTCTCCTATTTTGTTGGTATTTCCTGCAACCACTTTTTATATTGTAATTCCATGTCGATATATGGCAATGGAAGTCATGAATAAAAGTATGAAAAATTCTTCAATTCTCAGCACTTGTGCGCCATCAGAGGCCTTGGTTCCTCAGTCAACCTAACTCGTTTTATTATAAATCTATTCTTTTTCTCTCCGCTCAAAATAGGTTCTAGCAAACAAAAGAGCAACAATCCCCAGTACGTGAAGTGCAGATACCTTGGGTTTCTACCAGTATCCGAGTATCATAAACTACCAATATTAAATCTTAACCCTATTGATCCAAAAATCGATGAGCTACGAAGAGAAGGAACACCTAAGGAAAGATCTCATTACAATTAAAAGTTATTTTGTTATATAACATTCGGTTATAAAATATTCATTTTTTTATTTTTTATTATTTTAACCGTCTTTCCAGGTACACAAGTCCTATTTTTTTTAGGTTCAGTTTGTCAAACCCAATGCCTGTACTCGATTTAGATTTCTGACTTGCATACCGTACTCATGTTACTTAGTTATTGGAGTTTATAACTTTTCTTCCAGATTTTCCTTTTATTTCTTATTTTAACTTTGGCTCCAACCATCAACAACTTGGATGGGATGATAAACATGGTCTCATTTCAAGAACCCGTGCAAGTTTGATGTGAAATGGAATGGATTAAAGCGAAGGCCTATAAAAGAAGGTTCAAAGCTTGAGCAGGCCCCACGGATTGAGTTGGCACTAATCATAGTTGAATTTGTTTTCCCCCCTATTACTCAGCAGATGCAGCTGGAAACTGACTGTTTTATTTTTTCCATAGTCCCAGATTTCTTTCAAAAGTCCTTACCTGCCTAAGAGTCTTATTTAGAAGCAATTGGGCGTAAATGATTTAATTAGAAGGCTGGTCATGGCAGGAGAGTTTGGAAGAGTCTAAGTCCAACTAGGAAATAGAGGAGTCACATTTAACGCTATTGCGATTGACTTTAACTCAATTTTGATTATGCATGCACGTTGGTTCTATTTGCTTGATCTCAAGTGAATTACTATCACTCCTTCCCATTCTTGCTGCTGACTCCAAGAAGATCCCTTTGTGCTGACTTCTAGGCCTAGTTTATTAATGTTATGTGGTGATTATTTGGTGCTAAAAAATTAGAAGACTGCAACCTGCCCCTACAAGATCTATCCAACATTTAAAAATAAAAATAAAAATTCTCATTATCATCATTTTCATAGTGAGGGAGAAGAGACAGATACCTGATTTTTTTAAGGTGTATCTTGGGTCATGCAGGCGGATACTAATTTGTTTGAAACATCATACGTAATACATGCTAATGAGAGTTTCGATTGTGTGTGTAAATTTCAGTGAAGAAGTTTGCATTAGTTTCTTGTAATTTCTGGGTGTAGATGGAGAGCAAGTAAAAGTAATAATTGTCGTATTCTTCCATATACCTGGTATGGAGACATTTCTTACTTGGAGTTGCAGTGTATGGCATGATACAGCTATCCCATTCAAAGAAGTGCTTCAACAATTTGAGATTTGGATAGCACACCATCACTTGTGGAAAGAGGTGGAAAGAGGAGCTTGGAGGATCCCTTAATTGAGCAGCATTTGTGACATGGTGAGTTGAGAAATCTTTTACATAATAGCTGATTGATCTCTACATTTGTGAATTTTTATATCATCATCAGTTCTTCACATGCCTTCATGATGTCAGAAATGCAAACATTTTCTCTTGACAATGGTCTACTTGGTCAGATTGTATATAAATAAGGGGGATCTTCAAGTGCATCTATCCCTCACTATTTTTGGTGAGGGACACCCCTTTTGGGGGTGTTTCAAGTACAAGAGGGGTACTTTGTTCCTCCCTCTTGTACTTGAAACACCCCCAAAAGGGGTGTCCCTCACCAAAAATGGTGAAGGATAGATGCATATGAATATTTCCCTATAAATAAAACTTGATCCTTTGTCACCGAAATAATATTGTATAGATATTGATGGAATGACATTGCAAAAATTATATATAAAGGATGATGCATTTAAAAGGAGAGAAGGAGAAGCAAAATCTCCCTCTTGTACCAGGATACTTCTCTTCCCTCTTTTCTGTTTTTTTTCTTCTAGGGTTTGTTTAGAAGATTTCTTTAGGAATCTCTCTCTCTCTCTCTCTCTCTCTCTCTCTCTCTCTCTCTCTCTAGTATTCTGAAATCTAGTATTCTGAAATTAATTAAAGACAACAGGTGGCGGTGGCCTGAGAAACAACCCACCCAGAACTTGACCTAGACCCGTACTCTAATTGGAACTGGTTCTGGAACCGGATCCCACTGATCTTACCGGGACCAGGAAACTAGTTCTGAGTCGGAACCGTCCTCTAAGAAACAGTTCCGGTTCCAATTCCACTCTGAATCTGGACCGGAATGGACCCGTTTACATCCCTAATCAGGTGGGCCCTATTATGAGGTGTGCATGGGTGTGCACAAAGAAAGGTGTGCATAAGATAATTTCTACACAGTTCCATAATCCAACATGTAACAATCTCATTTAAGGATAAGTAAAACATAGGGTCCATCTAAATGCATGTCTGGCGGACGGGATTATTTTTCCTCCTAGTCAATCTGTTTCATCTTGAGTAGGCCATGAACCCATTCTTGATATAAATTTGAGCAGGAAAGGTATATTGTCCAGCACAGTCTCCATTCTGTGCTCCTGAATCATGGGGATGGATACTATTTGTTTTCACCAATATATCTGTTGAAATGTGGTCTTCATCAAAACTCAATTGTGACCTACTGTCAGATTGTTTTAGTATGTATGTCCTATCATATGGCTGGTTTCTTATCTATCAAAATCGAGGTTGGTTTCATACAGTTGGTGTATGTTTTACCCAGATGTGCATCTTCACATGATGAGTCAATCCATATTTGTTTTTAATTTGCATCGCTTGATGTAGTTTTGGCATTGTGCGAATAAAAATAAATAAATAAATAAATAAATGTAGTTTTGTCTTTGTTTTAATGTGGCGGTTTCTGGAGAGAAAAGAAGCCATTGGTTATATCCTCTTTCTTCAACTGGTTTTCCTTTTTCTTCAAGGGTGCAACCAGGATTTTTGCCTTTTCTTGGCTTTTTGTGGGTTTTTTTCTATGTAAAAATCCATAGAATTTTACATGATGTATCCACCCCAAGGATGGTTGTCTCATGTAGTACTGTTGGGTTCCTCCAGTAAAAAAAAATGCAATATTGACACAGTAATTTTCTGAATCGTGTTTGACAAATTTTTGAAGCACTCGTTTTAGGAATGGCAGCCTAATTTGATTGATATCCTACAGATGTCAGCTTAATTTATTTTTCATTTTAGCAGTTATATATTTTTAATTTATGTAAATATCTATTTCTGTATTGTTGAACTGAAATATAAGTAGTGGCACATCATCTTTGTGCCTTAATGTGCATGTCTTACAAGCGCTGGTGTTTGAAGTCAGTGTCTAACTATTAGCATCTAGTGTATAGCAAATGCATGGTTAGAGGATGAGGAAATCAGTGGACATGATGAGTCATTCCAGTGACATGGACTGGTTTCCCATTTGATGCAGGTTATACTGGGTAAGATTTCAACGGGAGCCCAGAACGACTTGGAGAAAGTGACCAAGATGACCTATGCCCAGGCGGCGGTTTTTGGTTTCAGTGATAAAGTTGGACTTCTCTCCTTTCCCCCAAGAGATGATTGCATCGACGAGGTAAGGGAATGGGTAGGCAAGGCCTATGATCGCACAATTGAGCTGATCACAGAGCACAAGGATCAAGTATTGCAGACTGGAGACTTATTGTTTGAGAAGGAGGTACTTCACCAGGAAGATTTGCTTTGGATCCTGGGAGAGCGCCCATTCAAGTCAAGTGAGCCAACAAATTATGACAGGTTCAAGGAAGGATTCCAAGAGGAAGATAATAAGAACAGATTGGATGCAGTTGTGGAGGACGAGGCGCGAGCATCACTTGATGATGGGCAGATGGTGCCCATCTAACTGTAAAATAGGTTTGTGCTTGTATAAGAAAGAAAATTGATTTTCTTTCCCTGAGATGTACTCAGTCATCATAAACATTTGAGCCTTATCCCATCGACTTGGGGTTCGCTTTCCCTGCGATGTACTGATTGTATAAATTATCATTTTTTTGCTATAGTAAATTGTTTTAAATTCGTCCTTAGAGCAAGTTACATAATTGCAGTACTGGCCTATCATATTCTTCGATTGTCACTCCCATGGGTAAATTGTTTAACTTACCTGTCTTCCATCTAGTAAGGAATTCGAATAGCATGATGACTAAACAGTGACATTTCATTTCCTTGCATCCCAAATCCTGCGAGACCTTATGAACACTTGCAATATCTATTAAGATATTTTTAAACATACTTGGCACTATGTTTTTGATGCATTGGTCCTAGTATTTAGGCCTAGGATTCCATCCATGTTTCTTGGTTTGTTCATTCTAATCACTCCCAGAAAAGTTAACATTATGGGAAAATATAAATCTAGTAACATATTTGCAAATAAACTTAGGAATTAGGGTCTGACGAAGCATTAGGCTTTGTATTTTGGTCTGGGCTTCCATTGTAGGCCTCCTCTTGGTCAACATCAGATTATAATAATGTGAAGTAATAATATCATGAGAACTCATTATAAAATCATAATTGTAGTATCCTTATTTTTTTGGATGGTGTTTTCCCATTAGTAATCTGAGAAAAAAATGAGTTCGGACTAAATTCGGTATGAATTTTGTTTTGGTTGTTCTTGATGTATAAGCGATTATCATCCTATCAAAATCAAGGTGATGGAAGGGATTGCTCATGGATCCATACTCCAAATGGACCCAAAGGTCTCCACACTACAGTTTCATGTGCATCAATAAACTTTCCGTACTCATAACAAAAAAAAAACACCTTTCAGTACCATACCTGATGGAAGTACCCGATTGATAGAGAACATTTTCTTCTTCATCTTTTTTTTTTATATGGGATGGGAATTTAGATACCCACCCACACTACACATGTTCCTAATCGGCTAAATTGAGTAACAATGGGGGGATGGTAGAAAACATATTCACCTGGTTTGCAGTTTAATAATTTTATATCGGAGCTCAGGGTTTGATATTCTAAGCCTATCAAGTATTCTTTCAAGCAAAACGGGGTGTCTCCAAGAGTCTTTGATCTTGAAGTTTTTGCGGTGATTATATTAAGTTGGGTGACAATCTCAAAATCAAAAGCAAGGGTTAGTTAAATTGTTGGGAAAAGAGGAACACCCCATGAGACTGATGCCCACCTGCTCCCATGTTACTCAAGGTTATTTGTATTTCCTGGCTTCTTTACAAAAAATGAAGAAATATTAAACAATGGTGTTTGTTGCATCATCCTTTTTTTTTCCTCCATATGTATAGATCCTCTTTTGGAAGTTCTGATCACTGGATCATCTTATAAGTTGGCATCAAAGGATTTGCTCTCTTATGTCCTGAATCGTATTTATACTCTAGGTGATAAAATATCCCATCATTTTATTTCATTACTCCAATTATTGACTCAATATAGTTGAAGCTATAGGGCTTGTTTGTTTGCTGCTTTGAATTTCTAGTAATTCTAAGTTATGATTTGGTGTCTAAAGCACTAAAATTGAAAAAGTAAATCACCTTAGTAAATCAAATCTCAGGTAAGTGGGGCTCTCATATACATTTCTACCTTTTTTAATTGCTAAAACTTCGCCCCCTTGCATGAACTTCATTTCTCATCTTTTCAATATTCCTTCTTTAAAGCTCACTTTATTGTGTATTTCAAGGAAATAAATATCGCCCATACTAATTCAAACTCTTCTGTGTTTTTACTTGCCAAAATTTGGAGCCCAGGGCAATGACGGAAGATTTTCTCCTGCACAAGAACTGCTGTGACAGCACACATCTGGACCATTCCCAAAGGCGGGTTTGCCCCTGAATTTCATCAGGTCCTTCTGTGACAATGGCATTGATCCGAATGGGCCACGGAGCTAAAGTGCAGCGAAAACATGATTTTCATTTGGGTGGAGCGTGGAATGATCAATTGAAGAAGTAAAATAATAAAATAGAATTTTTAAGATATTATTTTAAGGAGTTTCTCAAATTACGCGGGTGCGACCACACCCCGCGTAATCACTTGGGTCGGCCCTGAGGTTGCTACTTCCCAATTGGATCATGTGGATATTTGCACACTTTCATGAATTATTGGGTCTTGGCAATGATCACATTAATTTGAGTAGGTGAAAACTTGGGTACAATCAAATTTGTATTCTTCATTAATACAAATGATTCTAATTTTCCTTACCCATCAAAGTTGCACAACCCATAATTGAAAACCACAACCAATGGCAGATGGACGGGTGAATTGCCTCTGATCTTAAGTTCTGAATGTAGAATGATATGATTAACAGAGACATCATGGTCCTCATTATCATAGCCTTATCTCATCCATTTCAGTTTAGCATTTGAAACATCCAAACGCTAGACAGTTTGTTTTCATTGATGATCTATTAATTGCAGTTTGTTGCTTATTGGAGTACATATATTTGTTGCGAACAGATATTGTGTGGAACAGAGAATCATCTTTATGAAAGTAATACATGAAATGTAGAATTGCATAGAACATTAAGCTGTACTGTAGTCCCAGAAAAAAAAAATCTATACTGTCTCAGTGGCTTGATATTCAAACGTTATTGAGGGGCATTATTATGGACGGTCAAAATGACATAGTCTAGCATGGGCCCACCATTTGGGCGGTAGGAATTGAGAACACCAATCGCCCCAATATACAGGGAGTGTCTGTTTATGTGAATCACTACAAGCTTCCAGAGCACTCGTCTTATTCTTTATGATTTCTTGTACATGGTAGTGTTTTTTGGAGAACACCAAACGAGTCCTGTCATCAGCTTGTAAAATGTGAACCACATGATGTAGGAAAACGAGGCACATTTATTTGGACGCTTATCTAAATAACCGAAGTTTGACTATTTATATGTATCTGATCTTAATAAACAAACTTAAGTTGAAAATGGCAGATTTTGTTGGAGATTACAGTGAAGCTTCTCTCTATGAAGATGATGCTGATGGGTATAGTCACTGTTTGGCTCATGATGATGAATATGTTGATGATAACTCTGGTTATTGTGTGAGTTTCACTTCTGATGATGATTATGAATATGATGAAGACCATGGCAATGACAATGACAGGTACCGTGACGATGACGATTACTATGTTGATGATAACTCTGGTTATTGTGTGAGTTACACTTCTGATGATGATTATGAATATGATGATGATGCAAACCATGGCAACAATGACAATGTCAGTGACGGCGACATTGATGAAGTTTGTTATTTTAGGGGACCTACTTATGGTGATGGTTATGAAGATCTTACAATCAACAACTTAAGCAATGCATTTGACCTTGTTGAATTAGTTGATGAAGTTGGCTCCATTGACTATGGTTACCATGATTGGACGGATGATCTCTTTGATGATTGGGGTCTTTCATTGTTAGACTATGAATGTTCTGACTTTGATGCTAATTTCTCTGACTTTGATTTCCTTTGATCATCATATGAAACTTAGTTGGTTTGGTACCTTTATTATCATCATATATATAATTTAGTATGAATATTGGTCTTTTTCTATTTTAGAAGTATGGATCTCTGGCTTTCTTTATTGGTAGATTGGTTGTTTTCTTCTTGTATTATTTGTTTGTAGTGGGGGTAGTTGTCCTGTTAGTTGTGGTGTGTTGTCTTTATGTTTGTAGCCGTTTGTTTTGACATTCCCTTTCAATGAATAGTTTATTTTCAGTGAAAGAAGAGAGAACAGCTGTGAAGTTGATAGTGGAAATGGAACAAATGAATTGAGTTGATTTGGCCTTTTTTTTTTTTGTCTCCCTGTACTTTTCTTCAGACAAGTAGTGATATCTAGTTCTTGAGTTCTTTTGGAAGGCTCACATACATTTTAAGAAATTTGATATCCGACAATTGACCTTTGAAGTTGATGGTGAATTTTATAGAGAGAGAGAGGTACAAATGAATAGCAATTGATGATTACTGATAAATACAGCAGATAAGGAAAACAAGAACATATGAGAAAAGGAATTTAAAAATATGGAAATATGTGGGTTTTACATGCCCTGAAAACTGTCTTATAAGTGACAGGATATGCCACAAAAAAGAACAAATTCTGGAAATGGCTATTGTCATGAATATCCATGTATTTATGTGTAATTTCATCTACCGAACTTCTCAAAACCTGTAATTGATGAACAAGACATGTTGATACAATGTTATTACAGTAAACAAAATAGGCGAATAGTTACATACAAATTGCTTTAGTTGCATCATGTTTGCCAAGTGCTAGAAAGTGAGAATCATTTGAAGAAAAGAAAGCAACCTCAGTTTCTGTTAAATATTTATGAACGTGTACTGAGGTTATCACTGGCTGCCCATCCTTCTTGAACTTGAACAGAGTACTGCAAGTTCCAGAGAACATCTTCCATCGAGGGACGCTGTCTAAAATATTTTGCCAGACAATTAATGGATAGTTCAGTTGCGGTTCTTAAGGACTCATATGCAAATGTGCCGTGGATAGATGGATCTGTCACTCCTTGCAGGTTTTGTGGGGCATCCATTAATCTCCTCTCTAGCTACGAACCATACGATTTTGCAATGCAATTAGCTAAAAACCAGGTTTTGCTTGATGATTTCATGCTTCTTTGACCAAAATAGAAAATTAGAACAGGCGATGCTTAGAGAATTGTGGATGTTAAAATTTAATCATATTGCCAAGCAGTAAATTTTGAATTTTAAAATCTTCTAGATTGGTTTCCGGAATATTATCGGCGAAGCCTTGTCGATGAGATAGATAGAGATTGCAAGAAATGGAACTTGTAGAGATGTTTTAATGTTTCTATTCAACTGCAGTGATGAGAAAACAGAGGCAAGAGTTTGTTGTTTACTTGATGTTTCAACACTTCCAACTCATTTTGGGATGCGATTGGTTTCCCTGTAATCAGTTGATGTAGAATGAAACCCAGCTGGTAACCGTCTTCTGCATTGCCATTTTCAGTTCTTCAAACAAATTCCCCAGGAAGTAAAAATGATGAATGAATTAAATCTCGATGCTGGTGTGGTCCATAACAATTTGAATAAGCAAAATGCATTTGTCATTGTAACAATAGAAATGCCTGATTCTCTCTTTGGTTCTGCATGTATACCATACACATGAATAAATAAGGTTTCTTCAGCCAAAAAAATAAATATGGTTCACCTGCCCTGATCATCAATTTCGCCGCCATGCAAATGGTTTTCTGCACATACCTAGAAGATTCAAGATGGAGAATTAAAGCACCTTTTACTTACAACATTATAAAGTAAAGATAAAGTGCTTCTGAGAAAATAACAATAGTATGGATTCACCAAGGACTAGAAGATGACCTGCTAAATCTAATATTACTTTACCTTGGTATTCCTGATTTTTGAAGCTATAGGAAGATTATAGCCGCCAATTTTTGCTGTGAGATGTTCATCCAAAACAATGTTCTCTATGTTTAAATCATTCCCAAAAATGCCAGGTACAATTCCTGAATGCAAGAATTGGGTTCCTCTTGCGACACCTGTGTCAATGGCCAACCTTTGTGGCCACGTCGGCATCTCTTGTTTTTGTTCTTCTGCAAAATCAAGTAGAGAAATTGAACTCCTTGTGACTTCTCAGATTGCCCCAGTGCAAGACAGGGAGAGTGATAGAAATGATTATTCAAAACTGTTTCTTATACCGCTAAGATGACACCTTAATGTTCCATTTGAAATGTATTCAAAGATGAGCACGATGGTGTTGCACGCACTAGGACTGTCCTGATGAGTAACGATGCAATGTCCAATAATGCTTACTAAATGGCGATGCCTGAGCTTGGAGATCACTTCCATGTGCTCTGTTAAGCTGTGTCTTACCTGGCTCTGTTTGAGTTTAAAACATCTCACTGCTGCCAATGAGCCATCTCTGATCCTACCTTTGCATACCTGGAGGCAGAAGAAATATTTCCAAGTTAAGCAGATGACCAAATAATATCCAAACAATTTAACACAGTGGTATGCAGATGACCTATCCTGTACCTTTGGCATTTTATTTCTGTGATGACGGACCTACAACCAGAAAGATTCATTTCATGGAATGAGCTATGACATTGGTACTCCAATCAGCCATAGATACCACGAGTTAAATTGATCATTAGTGTCCATGTCCATGGTTGTAGAAGTACATTAAATTTTGGGAGTAATTTAGTTTTAAGTTTGCTAGTACAAATCATTTAAACATTGGTTGCAGTAAAGCAATTATGAGGCTTCATTGGTATTTTTCTAAAGAAGCATATCTATCTAGTTGTTTTGGATATCAAAACCAACAGTGGTGATGATTTTGAGTCCTTTTTTTTTTTTTTTTTTTTTTTTTTTTTTTTGTGTGTGTGGGGGGTGGGGGGGTAACAGAAAGTTTCATTGAAAGAAGAGATTACAAAGAGATAGAATAGAACAAAGGAACAAAAAGGTACAAGATCATTGTACCCCACACACACCACAACTACATAATAATACCATCAAAAGGGGAAATCCTCTCAACCCCCTGTTTGATAAGGCATCATCCATTGAGTTGGCCAATCTAAGAAAGCTCACGACGGAAGACAACGTTAATTCTAGCAGATGAAAGAATCACAAAGGTACCTGACCGATTTTGAGGTACTACTTAAAAACTGATATGAAACAATTACAAATGACCTGACCCATAGATCCTTCCCCAAGCAAATTGGATGGGTGAAAGTTATCTGTAGCCTCTTCAAGTTCTTCCAAAGTGAAAATGCGATGAGGTGGGAGCCCAATTGGCCCTAATCTCAGTGCATGCGGCACATGACCTGAAAAAACAAAAAAAAAAAAAAAAAAAAAAAAAAAAAAAAAAAAAAAAAAAAAAAAAATTTGCCTCAACTGCTGACATTAATCACATAAAATTTGCATTGAGAACATCAAAAAATACAAAATTTACACACAAATACTTGTTAAAATACAAGAAATACATGTTTTTCTTGTGTGTGATCCACCAACATTTATGTACTTCCATATAAAGAGAATTAGAGAGAGGGAGGGTATATATAGATATCCCTAACAGAATATCAACAAATTTAGAAGAAACATAAATTCTTGGATATATCTACATCCATAGCAACATAGTATGCATTTTTATCTTGCATCTTGTGGAAGCGAAAAAAGACGTCTTACTTGCATTAGGAACGAGTCTTGGTGAGGCCCGAATTGAAGCTTTATCTAAGTAGGATTTCAGGTTTGCACCGTTATTTGCATTCCTCGAACCTACCACCTTCCTATGAATGGCCCAAATTGCAAACCCCAAAGCCAATGAGCCCCCAAGAATTCCACCTGCAATACCAAGTAGAATGCCTAACTTGCTCTTTGATCCATGTTTCTCTATTGGAACTTGAGGCATAATTGCAGCCAATGCTTCTTCGTGACAGAGAGAATATGCGTGTTGATACTTAGAGTCTCCAGCAGACAAACAATTCCATGCATATAGCACTGCTCTGTTCGAAGAATTAGAGCGGATACATGGGGACAATCTTCCAATCAAAAGATTACTTGAAATGTCCACAAACCCAAGTCTGTCACTGCAGGTTACATTCATGGGAAGAGGACCACTCAGTTTACTTCCACCCGAGTTCAAGTACTGAATTGTGGGCAGGGAGAATAACCACAGAGGGATAGGCCCTTGAAGTTCATTGAATGAGAGATCCAGTCTCTGTAGCTGATTGAAGTACTGGAGTTGGGGAGGAATGTTGGACCGGAACATATTGTTTCTCAATACAAGGCTGGTGAGAGTGTTCCCCAGGGAAGGGAATTCAGGTCCAAGAAGATTGAGTCCCAAGTCCAATTCTTGAAGACCACAAAGGCCACCAAGATCTAGAACAGTTCCATTGAACAAGTTATTGTCTAGATCAAGACTCTTCTGACTATTCAGAAAAGAAACTGCAGAAGGAATCTCTGCATAAATGAAATTCAAGCTCAAATTGATTAGTCAAAGCGAAGAGAAGCGACTGATCTTCTCCAGCAAAGGTCCCCAGAGCCCCAATGACAGAAGCGAGATCACCTCCAAGCTGGAAAGCTTAGAGAGAGTGGTGAAAAGAGAATCAATGGAGAACACTGAAGAAAGAGATTGCGGAGAAGCAGCGAAAGCTTTCTGTCTAGACTCAGTCCACCCAAGAGCAGGGGGTCCTCTGATTCCAACGACAGTTAATTCAGTTACTCTATTTTGTGAACAGGTGATGATGAGAGTGTTGGAAAAATGGCTAAGAGCACCACTACTTTTGTCAAAGTTTGAGCCAAAAACTAAGTGGGACCCACTTATCCATTTTGGTGGGAATACATGGGAAAGTATTCTACTCCATGAGTAGATTAATGACATGTATTGGGTTGCTCTAATCCATTAAGAAGTGAATAAGAAATTGCCTCCTAAACACCACTACTTAAACATGTTAAACATGGAAACAAAGGAAGTGGTGAACTTGCTTCCCACATTGCTTGGGAGCAAAACATTCCTTCGGTATAAATATACTTACCTTGGTAATATAAAATGAGACCCATGGGGCATCCCACTTTTGTGGAGGAGGGAGGACCTAGATCAAGGTGGGGTCACCACCACGCGCTGCCCCGGGCTGAGCTTGGGCATGCGCTTCACGCGCAAGTTGGGCCTGGCTCGGCCCGCTACCCATTTATTTTTTTGGAGAAATTTTATTTAATAAAATTTTCCTTTTTATAAATGGGATGTGTCCTTGGTGGTGTCGTGTGTCTTTTCACATCTGAAAGGGTGTGTGTCCCAACTCCAATTTGAGGTAGCATCTGTTCACTGAACAGTCACTGTTCTAAACAGATGCAACTTTCCATCTGAAATTTCATCATTTTTTTCACTGCTGTTGTGCATTGCATTTTCAAGTCATCATCAGAGTCAAGGAGAGAGTCCTGCTGCACTTTTGGTTCGCCAGTCACACAGTTTATAGTGCTGCAACTGTTGTGGTATTAATCATTGTATCCTGAGAGACAAACGCTGTTGAAGCTCGTAAGCACCATTGCCAGGGCGAAATTTGTCTTAAGGACATAGTGTATAACACTAGCCTTAATCATCCTTCTTCTGTGAGTTACTGAACTTCTAAACTTCAAACAACAACACTCTGTTTCTGCCTTCAAACAGTAAGTGAATTATATTTCTAGATTATAATTTGTAACTGTATTTAGCTGTTGTTTTTTGGTTCACTGTGTTCGAACCTATCTCTTAATACTGAACTATTACTGACTGTACTCAGCCTAACAATCTTAAGAAAAAAAAATTTTCTTTTTGAGTATACTCTGTTATCAGTTTTACTTCAGTATTTCTGGTTTCAATTTTTTTTTTACTACTGGTTTCTAAGTCTTCTGTTTCTAAAACCAGTATTGTAAAACTGAGTTTCTCTCTTTTATTTAACTTGTTACAGAACTTCAGTTTGTTCTGTCACTTGCTTTCTTGTTGCCTCAGTTGATTTCTATTTATAGTACTGTTAGTTTTTAACTCTCAGTATACTCTGTGTTTATTTTATTTCTCTTCCGTTCACAATAATGGGTATTGAAAAGAATACTCCAGTCAGTACCTGTGCCCCTGTTATGGTGAGCAATGGGGAGAAACCTAAAAAGTTTAATGGTACTGAGTTCAAGAGATGGCAACAGAAAATGTTGGTCCATCTCACTACCTTGAACTTGGCGAGATTCCTCCATGAAGAAGCTCCTGCCTTAACAGAAAGTGAGACAGACAAGCAAGTGATTGCTGCTGTAGAAGCCTGGAAACATGCTGACTTCCTCTGTCAAAATTATATTCTCAATGAACTAGACAACACATTATATAATGTGTACTGTTCATTGAAGACTGCTAAGGAATTATGAGATTCTCTTGATAAAAAGTACAAGACTGAAGATGCTGGAATGAAGAAATTCGTTGTGGGCAGATTCCTTGACTACAAGATGATTAGTTCCAAAGCAGTAATCAATCAAATTCATGAACTTCAGGTAATTCTCCATGAAATTCATGCAGAAGGAATGTCTCTTAATGAGTCTTTCCAAGTGGCAGCAATCATTGAAAAATTGCCACCACTTTGGAAGAATTTTAAGAACTACCTTAAGCATAAGCGAAAGGAGATGAAACTTGAAGACCTGATCTTCAATTTGAGGATAGAGGAAGACAATCGTGCATCTAAAAAGAAAGTAGAAAAATCCTTCACTGAAGCTAAGGCCAATGTAGTGGAACATGGGTAGAATCCCAATAAGAGAAAGAACAATCCCAACAGTCCAAAACAAGGTCCCAATGACAACAAGAAGTTCAAAGGGAAGTGCTATGCGTGCGACAAACCAAGCCACCGTGCTAAGGACTGTCGTAAGCGCAAGGACCAAGGCAATACAAGTAAGAAACCAGCACAAGCCAACATGACAGAAATGGACACTCTCTCCACTGATGTTTCAGACATCAATCTTTCTGCTGTGGTCTCAGAAGTCAATCTGATTGGTAACACCAGAGAATGGTGGGTGGACACTGGGGCCACTCGACATGTCTGCTCTATTAAAGAGATGTTCTCCACTTATCATGCAACAACCGGGGAACAACTCTTCATGGGCAATTCTACCACTTCTAAGGTTGAAGGCCAAGGACAGGTGGTATTAAAGATGACTTCTAGAAAGGAACTCACCCTCAACAATGTACTGCATGTACCTGATATATGCAAGAATCTGGTATCAGGATCACTACTGAGCAAGAAGGGTTTCAAACTGGTATTTGAGTTGGATTGGTTTGTCCTCACTAAATCTAGGATGTACGTGGGTAAAGGGTACATAAGCGATGGGCTATTTAAGTTGAATGTAATGACAATTGTACCTAATAAGAAAAACTCTTTTGTTTATATGCTTGAGTCATCTATCTAATCTGTGGCACGGTAGATTAGGTCATGTTAACTATGATACTTTGCGTAGATTAGTTAATATGGAATGTTTGCCTAAATGCAATTTTGATTCAACTATTAAATGTGAAACATGTGTAGAAGCGAAACTTACTAGAACTTCTTTTCATTCAATTGAACGAACTTCTGAACCCCTTCAGTTAATTCATTCTGATATCTGTGACCTAAAGTTTGTTCAAACTAAAGGTGGTAAGAAATATTTTCTTACATTTATTGATGATTGTACAAGATACTGTTATATTTACTTACTAAGAAGTAAAGATGAGGCCTTGGAAATGTTCAAACATTACAAGAATGAGGTTGAGAATCAACTTGACAAGAAAATCAAAGTGATAAGAAGCGATAGAGGGGGTGAATATGAATCACCTTTTGGTGAATTCTGTTCATAGCATGGTATTATACAACAAACTACTGCTCCTTATTCACCTCAGCAAAATGGTGTTGCTGAAAGATAAAACAAAACTTTAAAAGAAATGATGAATGCTATGTTAATAAGTTCTGAATTACCTCAGAATTTGTGGAGGGATGCTATCCTTTCCGCAAATTATATTCTCACTCGAATACCTCGAAAGAAAACCAGTAAGACTCCTTACGAATTGTGGAAAGGCAGAATGCCTACTTACAAATACTTGAAAGTGTGGGGGTGTTTGGTTAAAGTGGCGGTTCCTACACCTAAAAAGGTTAAAATAGGACCAAAAACAGTTGTTTGTGTATTCATTGGGTATGCTTATAATAGCAGTGCGTATCGGTCTCTAATTCACAAGTCTGAGATTACCGATATGCATCCTAATACTATTATCGAGTCAAGGAATGCATCGTTCTTTGAACATGTATTTCCTTACAAACCATCGCAAGAATCAAGTTCTCTCAAAAGAACTCATGATACTGCTAATAGCAATAATCAAAACCAACAAGAGATTGATGAACCTAGACGAAATAAGAGGGCTAGAACATCAAAAACATTTGGTTCAGATTTTCTAACATTTTTGTTAGAAGATGGGCCTCAAAGCTTTAAAGAAGCAGTTTCCAGTCTCGAAGCACCATATTGAAAAGAGGCAATAAATAGTGAAATTGAATCCATTTTGCAAAACCATATATGGGAACTAGTGGATCTTCCACAAGGTTGCAAACCTCTTGGATGCAAGTGGATATTCAAGAGAAAGATGAAAGCAGATATATCAATCGATAAGTACAAGGCCAATCATCAATTCGTGTCAAATGAAAGCTGTCAGCCTAGTGGAGAAAGTGTTGGGGATGGAGTGGCAGCAGATGAACATGAGAATCCAAATGATATTGAATGCTTAGTTAATGATTACTATGCGGCAGCAATCATGAATGATGAGGAACTAAATGAGTTGCCTAACAATGTTGAGACAGAGAGTGTGCAGAACTTTGATAAATTGATGAAGGATGCCCATCAAGAGTTATACCCTGGATGCAAGTTTACTTTACTATCGTTTGTCATTAAGTTACTTCACGTGAAGGTGTTGAATAAGTGGAGCAACAAGTCCTTTGATACGATATTGGGGTTATTGAAGGAGCTTCTACCTATAAGTGCAGGGGAGGACCTACATGTAGGCCTAGGGGGGCCATGGCCCCCCCTAAGTTTTTAAAATTTTATTTTTTACTACTAAATTTTTTATAATTTTTTACTTTTATCCCTAAATTGTTAAGATTTTCTTTTAATAATTTTCATTTGGCCCCCCCTAATTTCATTTTCTGGGTCCGCCCCTGTATAAGTGAGCAAGATATTCCGGACAACATTTATGAAGCAAAGAAATTCTTACGCGATTTAGGCTTGGGCTATATGCCCATTCCTGCATGTAAGTATGATTGTGCACTTTTTTGGAAGGAGAATGCAGATCATGAGAAGTGTCCGGTTTGTGAGGAGCCTAGATACAAGCTAAATGATGGCAAGGGAAAAAAGATTCCTCATAAGATTTTACGATATTTTCCGCTGACCCTAGGTTGCAAAGGTTGTTTATGTCGAGCATAACTGGTACAAATACGAGATGGCATAAAGAGAAATGAGTTGATGAGGGGGTACTAAGGCATCCGGCTAATGGTGAGGCATGGAAAGACTTCAATCGACAATATCCCGAGTTTGTTCGAGATACCCGAAATGTGAGGCTAGGACTAACTACTGATGGATTCAATCCCTTTGGTAACATGAGCAACTCGTACAGCCTGTGGCCTGTAATTCTTATGCCTTACAACCTTCCTCCATGGAAATGTATTAAACAGCCTTACTCTATGATATCGTTGCTTATTCTTGGACCAATAGCACCGGGGAGAGATAGTGATGTTTACTTAAGGTCATTAATTGATGAATTGAAGGAGTTATGGGAACGTGGCGCAACCACCTATGATACCTCAGCAGAGCAAACTTTTCGAATGCATGCAGCTGTTATGTGGACAATCAACGATTTCCCCGCATATGGTAATTTGTCAGGGTGGACTACTAAGGGGTACTTGGCTTGCTCAGTTTGTAATGAGCATGCATCATCGCAAAGATTGATAAGTAAGTTAGGTTATATGGGAGCTCGCCGATGGTTACCTAAAGATCATCCTTGGCGAAGGAGTCGCCTTTTTGATGGTAAGGTGGACCATCGGTCGGCGCCTATGAACTTAACGGGGAAACAAATATTGCAACAACTATGTAAGGGGACATACAAGCCATTTGGGAAGCATCCAAGAAACAAAAGAAAAAGAGGAGATCCAGTATTAAATTGGACGAAGAAAAGCATTTTTTTTTAGCTTCCTTATTGGGAGAAACTCAAGCTTCGACACAACCTTGATGTGATGCATACAGAGAAAAATATATGTGAGGCTTTGCTTGGAATACTATTGAGCATAGATGGGAAGAACAAGGATACAGAAAAAGCACGTCAAGATTTGGAGGATTTGAAAATAAGGCTAGCACTGCATTTGAAAAGGCGTGCAGATGGGTCCTTCGAAAAGCCCCCGGCATCATACTCTTTATTGTCGGAGGAGAGACATGGATTTTATGAGTTCTTAAAGTCAATCAAGTATCCTGATGGTTATGCTGCAAACATATCATAATGCGTGAGTACAAAGGGAGATAAGTTAACGGGCTTGAAAAGTCACAACTGTCATGTACTTTTGCAACGACTTCTTCCCATTGGGATGCGTGGCTACCTCCCGAAAGACATTTGTATCACATTATCTGAGTGAGGGAATTTTTTCCAAGAGATATGCTCAAAAACACTACGAGTTAAGGATTTGGAGAAACTACAAGATCGGATAGTGCTCATATTATGCAAGATGGAAAAGATTTTTCCTCCGGCATTCTTTGATGTCATGGTTCATCTTGCTATTCACTTGCCTCATGAGGCCATGCTTGGAGGGCCAATGCAATATCGATGGATGTATCCATTTGAAAGGTAATTTTTATCCTAAATTTAAATAATCGATATTACATGATGTTGGTTTAATCATTTAATATTATTTATTAAACAGGCTACTTGGTACCTTAAAGGGATTTGTCACCAATCGAGCCTATCCGGAAGGTTCCATTTCTGAGGCTTACATTGTCAAAGGGTGTCTTACTTTTTGTTCAATGTATCTCGGTGGTATGGAAACATCTTTCAATCGGCCAGAACGAAATGCTGATGGTGGTGTCTATGGAACAGGGTTAGCGGTATTCACCCAAAATGTTCGTCCTTTTTGCTTAATGATGAGGGCAAGTAATGTTATGCACGAGGAAATAGACAAGGCTCATTGGTTTGTCTTAAATAAAATTTTTGAGCTGGAACAATATCTAGAGTACGTTATTACTTAATTTGGATATTACCTATACTTATATTTAGTATGCAACCTTTTTGACCATCACTATTGTATGTTTGTAAATAGAGAACACCAAAGACTATTGGCAAATGAAAGTGCATGTGACATTCCGAAGAGACGAGAAGAGAAATTTCCAAAGTGGTTCAAAGAACACGTAAGAGACAAACTATCTTCTGATAAATTAAGTTGTGGGCATATAGAATATTAACATGCTTGCCATGCATTGTTCTGTAGATGAATCAACTACGAGACAAAGGCTCACAAGAAGCAACCGATGACTTGTGGTCTGTAGCCAATGGTCCACTTGTGACTATCAAACTATATTCAGGTTGCATATCCAACGGTGTTCGATTTCACACTAAAGATCGGATAGTCATCATAAAAGCCAAAATAGTGGTGTCGTCGTGGAAGGGAACAACCATGAAAGGAAAACAGTTACCTTTTATGGGAACTTGTGCAGAGTATGGGAGCTGAGTTATATGTTTGGATACCGTAAGTTCTTTTCCAATGCGAATGGTTCAATACCAGTAGAAGTAGATTCATTAGAGCCGATGCACATTTCATAAGCATTGATGTAAAAAGACATTGCTGTAAGAATGATCCATTTGTCCTCCAAATTCAAGTGAAGCAAGTCTTTTATGTCAATGATACCAAATTTGGTGACCATTGGAAAGTTGCAGAATGGCTCCAACATCGAGGGATATGGGCTATACCACAGAAGGAAGATGATTTAGAAGATGCACCAACTGATGTATTCCAACAGGATGAAACCACTAATGTTGTCCCTAATATTGATATTGATGATTCAGTTGAGGTTCGGTTCACTAGAGATGACGTTGATCCTGAGATTATTCCAAGTAATGTGGTTCTAGAGACACAGAACCGACAACTCTGCAGCAGTTTTCTTGAAGAAGATGAAGATGAATTACTAGGAGAGCCTAGTGATAATGAGTTTGCTAGTGAATCTGATTCGGATATTGATCCGGACATAGAACCTTGATTTAGTTTTCTGTATTATCGTCCTTTAACCTTTATTTGGATAGTACCTAGTGAACTGTATTTTGATACTTATCATCTATAGATGTGGCTTATGTATCTTTGTCCTACATGTTTGAATATTTCTTGATGTTTTAGATCTTTCATTACATTTTCTATAATAGGGCATCTATCATTTCATATTAAATTTTACTTGTTCATATATCATACTAAAATATAAATGTCTTTTCTTACAGGAGGGAGATGGCAGAAAACAAGGTCAGGTTTATCAAGCTCAGGAGCATGGGCCAGCCAGTGTTTGATTATGGGAAGCAAAGTCGGGAAAAAATCGAATTGAATAACCTTAGATTGGTTGAAAGGGGGTTTCAAAGGATGGCGAATTCATTGGTTGATCTGAAGAAGAAGGGAAAGACTAAAATTACTAAGGAGGCGAAAAATATGAGGGCCATGGATGATGATGACGAGGAGTATCAACCACTTGAGGATGAGAACAATTTGAGTTCTGATGACCATTTGAGTTCTTATAGCGATGAGGAAGAACTAGTAATATATAATTGTATTGTGTATTCAAGGCTTACAAATATATCATTTGACATTAATTTTGTGTCACATGGTGACAGATTGATGCTATCATCAATGGAAGAAGAAAGAAAAACATTGTTGCACAACATACATCCACTCCCCATACTGAAATGCATCATATGCAGTCTACTGTGCCTCTCCTTCCTCTATCCAAGGTTCAATGCCTACCCCAACATCGATGGTAAGTATACCAGGTTCTTTAACAACAGAGTCTAAAGTGGCTCCTACTCCTACCCAAGACTTACTGGTTGAACAACATACTCTATTTACTACACCAACTTCTTTACCAGGATATGGTGAGAGGTACATTTTCCATCAATGTCAGTTTCATATACGTTAAAACTAAGGGAGGAAAAACGGAGAACGAGTTATCTGTACAACAGTCTCCTGTGTATTTATCAGATCCAACGAGAAATCATTGTCAAACTCCAAAAAAAAAAAAGAAAAAATACAATACCAGCAATATGTGAAATTCTATTATATTTTAATTGTAATATTCATACACTCTACTTTTTTTAAACTTTTCAGCTTCTACCTCAAAACGTGTCCAGGGTGCTACCCGTGGAATTAACACCGAACACTTAATTGCTGCTAGTAGTGGCACCAAACTTGTTGTAGAGGTTCCTCTGGAGGTAGGAGCACCCGTTGGGGAAAATGCCACTACGTTGGCCACTTGGCTTGGTGTACAAATTAGAATGGCGGCACCATTGAAGGATATGGAAAAGTGGGATGATATTCCCTCTGTTATTAAAGCGCCCATCATACAGGCCACACAAGTAAAGTTTTCTCTCTCTTTTTATTTTATTTGAGGTTCACTATTTTTCCTCTTTAAGATTAAGTGCAATTTAGCTCTTAGTACTTACTATTTTTCCTCTTTAAGAATAATCTGCAATTCAGCTCTTAGTACTCATTTACACCAGTCACAAAGGTTATTTTCAGGTTCTAGTATATAATTTCTACACATAAAGAACCAGTTTTGGCATCCAAATCTCATTTCCAGTAGCTACTACACAGTTTCAGCACCAATAATTCACATTTTCAGCAACTAGGTTCACTTAAATTTTAGCATCCCAAGATGATATTTCAGTTCAGGCACAATTTTAACTCCTTTTTGCTTACACTAGAATTCTATATTTTATGAATGAGTGCAGGATAAATTTAACATGAGAGAATAGGATGAGAAAGAGCATGTGAGGCGTGGAATTGACCGCAAGTGTAACAAATTGTATAGAACCTAGCGTCATAATATGAAAGAACACTATAAAGCATTAGTGGAAGCTGGTAAGGATCCGTATATCAAGCCATATAGAGGAGTTAGTGGTGAAGACTGGGCATGGATGATTGGTAACTTTTGGACTAATAAAGATAAAGAGGTAAAATCCAATTTGTAGTAAGAAATTCATTTGATTGATATCTTTACAAGTACATTTATATCATTTTGTAGGAATTGGTAAAAAAAAGGAAGAAAGCTCGAGCAAATTTGCCGTTCCATCATACTATGGGATCACAATCATTTGCAGCTGCTATGTCAGCTTAGGCAAAAGAGCATGTTCAACGTCCTGACATTGCAGATTTCTACAAGTTAACCCATTATAGTACAAAGAAGAAGAAGTGGGTAACCCCGATATGTGAGCAAGTACATGTGAGCATTAACCATAAAAGTCGCATCACCAACATTATTTTTGTATTTCATGCAATATATTGATTCTATATTTTCTTTGCTATTAGGTACAACTTGAGGCATGCCATCGAGAGGATGAGTCACATCGCAAAGAGGATGAGGCACTTGGGCTACCAGTCACCATGCCACAAGAGGAGATGCCAATGGAAGTTCTTGGTAAGAAGTTTTATGTGAAGGAATATGGTGTTGGTTTGAAGCGACCATCATCTAAGCAGTCTAGTGCTAAATCACATGACGAGGTGCGAGTTTTGAAGAATCAGGTTGAGGCACTCAAGGATATGTGCCAAGAACAAAAGAATCGGTCTGAGACCTTGAAGGACTTGTGCCAAACGCAACAAGAGACAATACGTGCATATGATGAAAAGTTTGCGCTCTTCGACGCTATTATGTCCGCTTATATGGAAGGAGGTCTTGTTGGGGAAGGCTCTAATTCTCGGTAAGTAACTTTCCATGTCAATTAAGTGTTGAATATGCTATGTTGTATGCTGAAAAATAGTGACATATGTTGAAACTATATGTGTAGATGGCTCGAGTGCCGAGCTCAACCAAATAACAAAATTATAGTTCTACCGATAACTTGTAGCACAAGGCAGCGAACCGAGTCGTTTCTTGAGGATCAAAGTACCAATTAAACCAAATCAAGGTCAAACAAGGGGGGAATTGTGTATGCAGAATGTAAACGTAACAAATAAATTTAAGAAAAATCAAATTGTAAAGTAACCAATCCAAGAAACCGTCAGAAATCAAGTTGGCTTGTCATCGATCCCTAAACATGCATCTGGATTGAATTAATTGGTTAATCTATGATTGACCAAAATCTCTGCATCAAACACAAAGAATTCAATACTAGATAATCACCTATAATTTAAGTAACAAATGATTCATAAACCTGCGATCGCTAGATTCATGCAACCTATGCTAGTTTAACACTCAAATTCAATTAACCTAGATTAACAAATTTGCCAACCTAACCCACTTTAATTCATGTGACTAAACCACAATTAATCAATCACAATTTAATCACAAATCTCAATTAGGAATAAGGATCCAATCAGATCACATCACACAACAGAAATCTCTAATCATGCAATTCGAAATCCAAATCAATAGAAGAAGGAAATAATTAATTCAATTCAAAATCAAAATTAGGTACATAATCTCAAAGCCAAACTAGAATTTCCTCAAGATCCTTGGATTGATCTCAAATGTTTAGCTCTCCATGGCTGCAGCACTCAGTTTGCAAAAGAAAGGAGAAAAGTCTAGGTAGAAGAATAGAGTAGTACCGATTCCCCCTTCCTTTCTATCTCGAGTCCCCTATTTATACAAAACTAACTGACTTAAAAATTAAGGATCCTAATTTGGCCCAACATTTAAGTTAACCCTCTGCCTCTTAGCTTTCCTCGGCCACCGAAATCACTTGATTTGGGCTTAAGATGAGAGAGTTATGCCCAATTCACTCTCAATGGGTCTCTGGACTCGTCAGCCTACTTCACAGGGGTAGAACACCAACAAAACGTTGTAGTTTTAATTAGTGGTCTTCATAAGAGTTTGAGCCTTGTGTGTAAGTTCCAACGGCACTGGTTTCAACTCCGAAAGAACCCTACAGCTCAAGTTATGGACCAATTAGTCAACACTGCTCGGGGTCCAGCGATAGCACCCTTGTTCTGACTTCCAAGCCCAATTCGGTCCACTACATATCCGATTCAGCTCTGGGGCTCTTCATGAAAGTTGTAGAGCTCTCTCCTATCTTTCCTACAAGGCAAGATACATAATTTTTAGATATCTAGAACTCAAGATATGGCCGAAATACAAAAATGGTGTAAAATCCTATTAATGCTAGAAAAATCAATTAAGCCCAATTTGAGCCCAAACTTACAAAACATGGCCAAGCTCAATCAATTAAGTACATGGAGAGTGTAAGGACTAAAAATGGAGGTTTATTAATATATGAAATATGTGATTATTAGTAGACGTGCTGTAAGTTTTTTAGAGTTGGCTACTTCATGTGGATGGACAAAACATGGGAATAAATGTAATTTTATGATTTTTAGATTGGACTGTACCCTCATGGAAGAAATCCGAAGACGAAGAATTTCGAAGACTTGATAGGATGTCAACATGCAGAATGGGCAGAGCTTCTGTTTTTTTTTTTACAGTCCGATCGATCGGTCCTTTGGTCCGATCGATCTCCTCTAAGAAGCTCTCAGTTATTTACAGTCCGATCGATCGGACACATTGCCCGATCAATCGGACCAAAATAACTCTCAGTTTATTCTCAGTCCGATCGATCGGACCTTCAGGCCGATCGATCGGACAGCGGCAAACTTAAACCTTTTTTTGTGGATCTCCTTTTGTCCCATTTCTATCTAGGTCTAATAGAATCTCTCCCATTCGTTTTGAAAGAGTCTTTTATAAGAGTAAAGCCTAAGTAGAGAGGTTTTGTGGCTTTTGACTGTATCTCTCCCAAAAACCCTAGATCATCCTAGAGAGATTGCTCCCCTCCAGAGAGCACTTATGAGAATCATGTGCTGATGCCTTCATTCTCTGGAGACTCATCCTCAACATACTTGCAGATTCGCCTTGTTCAAGGCGTGGAGATCAAAGTGCTGGAGAAGATGAACGGCGTGTTCGTCGACTAGATCTACTACGGTCTTAGGTTGTGTTCAACTGTAAAAGGGGTAGTGAGTATCTTGTAACCTTCGTTTTCATTAGTGCTTTAATCATTTCGGACCAGGGTGAGGTCCCGTGGTTTTTTCCCTATTTTGGGTTTTCCACGTATAAAATTGAAGTGTCCATCTTGTGATTGATTGATTGATTAAATTAGATTTCTTAATTCCGCAAATCCATATTGGAATCTGTATTGGGACTTATTTATCATTAGGGTGGATTCGTGATCGACCCTTTTGGAATTTCAATTGGTATCAGAGCTTGTTCACACTATCTTATTGTGTAGATCTCTGCAGTTTTTCAGATATGGATTTTAATAGAGATGGAACTTCTATTTCCAAACCCCCTCTTTTGGATGGGTCAAATTATCCTTATTGGAAAGTTAGAATGACCGCTTTCCTTCAATCCATAGATGTGGATGTTTGGAATTGTGTTGAATTTGGCTATACCAAGCCTACTGTTGCTACTGATGACAATGAAACCATTGAAAAACCCATGCCTCAATGGACCAAGGAGGACAAACAAGCTTTTAATTGTAACAGTAAAGCTTTGAATTCTATATTCAATGGTGTTACTTCTTCTGAATTCCGTCGTATTTCTATTTGCAAACTTGCTAAGGAAGCATGGGACATTTTAGAAACTGTTCATGAAGGTACTGATAAAGTTAAACAGGCTAAACTTCAAAATTTGACTTCTACTTTTGAAAATTTAAAAATGAATGACAATGAAGTTTTTGCTGATTTTAATGATAATTTATCTGCTCTTGTGAATTCTATCTTCTACTTGGGTGAAATCATTCCTGAACACAAAATTGTCAAAAAAGATTTTAAGATCTCTACCTGAGAGATTTGACCCAAAAGTAGTAGCCATTGAGGAGTCCAGCAATTTGGATTCGATCAAGGTTGATCAGTTAGTTGGAAATTTGCAAACCTTTGAAGCAAATCTGAGGTCAACCAAGAAAGCCAAAGGAATGGCTTTAATTTCTTCAAAATCCCGCTTGGAACATGATGACTCAGAATCAGAAACTGAGGATCCAGATCTTGATGCTTTCTTTGTTAAAAAGTTTAAGAAATTTCTGAAAGATGACAAAAAGGGTTTCAAAAAATCTTTTCAAAAGTTCAAAGGACAGAATAACCCTACTTCTTCATTCAAAGCAAATCCTGGAACAAAACCTGAGAAATTTGTATCCAAAATTCCATCAAAGGATACTCACTGTTATGAATGCAAAGGTTTCGGTCATTATGCATCTCAATGCGTAAATAGAACCTTCAAACCTCAAGGCAAAGTTCTTAATGTCACATGGGATGATGATTCAGATCAAGATGGAAATGATACTGAATCTGAATCTTTCTCTGGTCATGGAAAATTCATGGCTTTTATGGCAGCATCTAATGATCTTCCAGTGCAGGATCTTTCGGAAAAATATGATGATGACAGTGAGGAGAAT
This sequence comes from Umbellularia californica, assembly GCA_028538565.1. Classification (NCBI taxonomy): domain Eukaryota; kingdom Viridiplantae; phylum Streptophyta; class Magnoliopsida; order Laurales; family Lauraceae; genus Umbellularia; species Umbellularia californica. The sequence continues at coordinate 60,438,384 of JAPQWN010000007.1, forward strand.
CTTAATTCTTTCTCAAACAATGAACAGGATTTAGTTGATGCGTATGAAAGTCTCATGAATGACTCAAGAAGAATGACTCAACTGAATGACATTCTGAAGGGAAAATGGAAAGTTGCTGATAAAAAAAATTCAGCACTCAGAAAGGGACTTCAAGAAACTCAAGGTCAAGTATTACAATTTGAATCTCAATGTACCAACTTATCTTAATAAGTTGACTGATGCAGGAAATGAACTTGACACTCTACATGCACAATCTGTCAAAGCTGAAATAGAGATACAAACTCTAAAGAAAACTCCCCACTCCTGCACAGTAGAAAATGCTGATTTGACCAGAAAATTACAGATGGCTACCTCTAAACTAGCCACCACCAAAGCTGATCTAAACCGAATGAATAAAGGGTCAAAGAAACTTGATGAAATTCTGGGTGCACAAATCCAATCAAGCAACAGGCATGGTCTCGGATTTGAATATGGTGCATCTACCTCTCAGACATCAGGTAAATTTGTTCAAAGAAATACTTTATATTCTCTTGACCCTACTGAGTATCATACTACACTTGTGAATCCCACACCAAAAACTTATATGCTCAAACGTAAAAGTGTTCCTACCTGTCATTTCTGTGGGATCATTGGTCATATTAGACCACACTACAACCAATTGCGATATAAACTCCGAAATCAGTGGAGGATGAAAAATTCAATTCCTCGTCAAGTCAAACCAAATTACATATGGGTACGCAAGACTGATCTCAGGTGCAATATGGTTCTAACTGCTCTTAGAGCACAAAGTTCACAAGTTTGGTATTTAGACAGTGGGTGCTCTAGACACATGTCAGGGGATAAGTCCCTTTTCACATCTCTTGAAAAACATCATGTTGGTAATGTTCAATTTGGAGATGGAAGCAAATCAAAAGTCATTGGTAAAGGATCCATCAACATACCAGGTATGTCCACTATAAAAAATGTTTTTCTGGTTGATGGTCTAAGGGCAAATTTGCTAAGTATAAGTCAATTTTGTGAGTCTGGAAATGAGGTTCATTTCTCTCTAAATGCTTGCACCATTGTTGATAATCATGGCAACCATGTTCTTTCTGATAAAAAGAATTCCGATAATTGTTATGTGGTTGTCATTGAAGATAACTTGAACTGCAATTCTGCTACTATTAATGATGTTGACCTATGGCATCAAAGACTAGGTCACATTAACCATACTGATTTGGAAAAACTTTCTCAGCAAGAATTGGTTCTAGGACTTCCCAAACTTCATAAACCCCATAACCATGTATGTGGTCCTTGCCAACTGGGCAAACAAATTCGAGCACCACATAAAAAATTGGATATGCTGACTACCAAAAGACCATTAGAGTTACTTCATATGGATCTTATGGGTCCTTCTCAGGTTGAAAGCATTGGTAGGAAAAAGTATATTTTTCTCATTGTTGATGATTTCTCCAGATTCACATGGGTTCGCTTTCTTAGAGAGAAATCTGAAACTTTTGATGTTTTCTATTACTTATGGCTTCATCTTATTGCAGATAAGGGAGCTCAATTTGGCGGAGTGGCCAGAATCAGATCTGATCATGGAACTGAATTTCAAAACTCATCTTTTAATTCTTTCTGTACTGAAAATGGCATAAAACATGAGTTCTCAGCTCCTAAGACTCCTCAGCAAAATGGAGTTGTTGAAAGAAATAATCGGGTGGTACAGGAAAGGCCCGTGTTATGATTCATAGTAAGAAAGTGCCACAAAGATTTTGGGCTGAGGCAGTAAACACTGCAGTCTATGTTATCAATCGTGTATACATAAGGGCTGGAACAAAGAATACACCATATGAAATATGGAATGATAGAAAACCTACGGTTAAATATTTCAAAACTTTCGGGAGTAAGTGCTATATCTTGAAAGACCGAGAGCATCTCGGAAAATTTGACTCCCGAAGCAATGAAGGGATTTTTCTTGGGTATTCTTTAAATAGTAGAGCTTATCGAGTATTTCATTTGAATAATTCTACTGTCATGGAATCTATCAATGTTGTCATAGATGATGCTGGACCCTCTTATTTTTCAGATGATGAAGATGAATTCCCACAAATTACCATCTCTTAGTTCATCCTCGATCTCAAAAAGGTCAAGTACTCAAAGATCACCCCCTTGACAAAGTCATTGGTGATATAAAAGCTCCAATACAAACTCGAAGGCAGGTACAAGATGAGGTAAATTTTCTATGTTATGTTTCCTTTCTTGAACCCAAAAATGTACATGAAGCACTTATTGATGACTCTTGGATTAATGCCATGCATGAGGAATTAGGTCAATTTAAGCGTAGCAGTGTTTGGGAACTTGTCCCAAGGCCAAATCATACCAATGTCATCGGGACAAAATGGATTTTCAAAAATAAAACCGATGAACTTGGTCAAGTCATTAGAAACAAGGCCAGACTCGTAGCACAGGGATACACATAGGTGGAGGGCATTGATTTTGATAAAACATTCGCCCCTGTTGCTCGTCTTGAGTCCATCCGTATTCTCTTAGCTATAGCTTGTTCCTTAAGGATCAAGTTATATCATATGGATGTTAAGAGTGCTTTTTTGAATGGTTATTTGAATGAGGAGGTGTATGTTGAACAACCTAAAGGCTTTCAGGATCCTCATTTTCCTAACCATGTTTTTAAATTGAATAAAGCTTTGTATGGTTTGAAGCAGGCTCCCAGAGCATGGTATGAAAGATTAACAACATTTTTGCTTGAAAATTCCTTCGAAAGAGAAGTGTGGATAAAACTCTATTCATCAAAAGAGAGGAAGAGAATCTCCTGATTGCTCAAATCTATGTGGATGATATCATTTTCGGATCCACATCTGAAAATTTGTCTAAATCTTTTGCCACATGTATGTCAAAAGAATTTGAAATGAGCATGGTCGGAGAATTATCTTTCTTTCTCGGTCTTCAAATCAAGCAATGTGACAATGGGATATTTCTGTCTCAAACTAAATATGCTCAAAATATTTTGAAGAAGTTTGGGATGGAATCCTCTAAGCCGTCCAGTACTCCTATGAGCACTACTGTCAAGCTGAGCTTAGATTCTTCAGGGAAAGACTTCGATAAAAGACTGTATCGAAGTATGATAGGAAGTCTGTTGTATCTCACTGCTAGTCGACCAGACATCTCTTTCAGTGTGTGTGTTTGTGCTAGATATCAGGCAAAACCGAAGGAGTCACATGTTCATGCTGTCAAGAGGATTCTTAAATATGTGAGTGGCACCACTGGTTTTGGAATATGGCTTTCCAAAGATTCTACCATGAGTGTTGTAGGTTTCTCGGATGCTGACTGGGCAGGTTGTGTTGATGATCGAAAAAGTACATCAGGAGGCTGTTTTATGATTGGAAACAATTTGGTTGCTTGGCACAGTAAGAAACAAACTTTAACTTCCTTATCTACAGCTGAGGCAGAATACATAGCAGCTGGAAGCTGTTGCACACAATTGCTATGGATGAAACAAATGCTCTCTGACTATGGCATTGATCAACCTACAATGATCGTATATAGTGATAACAAGAGTGCTATTGACATATCTAAGAATCCGGTGCAACACTCGAGGACCAAACATATAGACATCAGGCACCACTTCATTCGCGATTTGGTTGAAGAGAAAGTCCTTTGCTTGGAGCACATTTCCACAGAGCACCAATTGGCTGATATTCTAACCAAACCTTTGGATCCTATTAGGTTTGATTCCCTACGTAAATCCCTTGGTATTTGCTCTTACCCATGATTCCTATTTTCTTTTGCACAAGTTCTTCATTGTTCTTTATTTTGATTTCCTAACATGTGATTCACTTAAGTTTGCCAAGCTATAGATTATTTTTTTACACTTACAACTCACTATTTGATGGGTATGGTGTGTTTGCTTAATTTCAGATCTTCTTTCCTAGCATTTAAAAAAAAAAAAAACGGGAGGAATAGGACTACCTAAGAGTATGTGTGTTAGCCGCCAAATGATTGAAAAGTTTCTTTGGAAAAGGCTACCATATTCAATTAGTGTGAAAGTCACCAATGACGGTTCGCAACTGAGCCAAGAAGCAAGAGCTCAAAGTTAAAAAAAAAAACCTAAAATTCAGGGGGAGCATTGAGATGCTTATTTTTGTCAGAGAGGGTGACTCTATATTGTGTGAATATCTCTTTTATCCTAGGACAAATATTTTTTTCTTCATCTTCACTCACAAAAAATCTCAAGCTTGGTATACTTTTTATGCATGATCATTAAGGGATCTTAGTTTTGCTACTTTGATCGGATATTGTGCAATTTTTTTTTTTTAAATTTCATTCACGTCAATTCTCTGCCCAGGTCCGATCAATCGGACCTTACTGTCCGATCGATCGGACAGTCAATCTGACACCCCTTATATCCTAGCGGGCCTCCTCTGTTGCTTTCATTCACTCTCCAAGCCCTAGTTCTTCTTTTCCTCATTTTACCAAGGCATCCTCCATTGTGCTCCCAAGCTCTTTGCAAGGCATTTTCTTCTCCATTTCTCGCTCTATCTTTCTATTTGATTTATATTGTTTGGTTTTTGTTGTTGGATTGGAAGATTGGATTGTGTGAATAGTAGAGCTTGTGTGTTTGTGGTTGTGAAGGATTTTCTTGTGCTGCTATTGAGGAGCATAGACAAGGGAATTGTGGTTTCTTCTTGTGGGTGTAGTGTGTGAAGAGTTGTTTTAGAAAAATTGTGGAGGTTGGGTTCTCCTTCTACAGTGCAACCAAGTGTTTGTTTCTTTGCCTATAAGAAAACATTCCTCCTAAAGCATCTCAACCTCGCAAGAGAACTATTTAACGTGGAAGTTCTTCTTCTTCTACACCTTTTGATGCTCACAGGTTTCAGAGTCTTTCCAAAGAAACATCTTTTGATAATGTTTTTTCAAAGAAGCAAGTCCTTGTGGAAAGACAAGTTAAATTTGCTAAAATGACTATTGACTTCCGGGCTTGGCTTCTACAAAGAGAATGGAATTCCTTGTATGAATTTGACACAACTGCTTATGGATCTTTGGTGAGAGAGTTTTACAATAACATTCATGGTATTGCAAAAGAATCTTTCAAATCATTTGTTCGTGGAAATACAATTGCGATTGATCCCAATTTTCTCAGTCAATTCCTTCAAATTGATCGGAGTCTAGATGCAGTGTATCCTGAACCTGAACCTGATTCAGATGATATGGACGATCCGGTGGATGACACGGATTGGAATGCAGTGGTTACAACTCTAACTGGTGGCCGTCGTCGTGAGTGGGTTGGGGGAGTTCTTAAACAAAAAGATCTTACTCCCTCTTACCGCATGCTTAATCTTTTTGTCTGTTCCAATCTTGAACCAAAGGGAAGGACTTCTGAAGTGATTAGGGAGGCTGGTTATCTTCTCTATGTAATTGGGACAGGTCAGGCTATTGATGTTCCTCTTTCTATTTTCAACCATATGCTGGCTGCCCTTCCAAGTGCATTAACTACTTCTCTTCCATTTGGGGTCCTTATTACTAGGATTCTTCTTTCAATTGGTGTTGCTGTCAGCCCACATGATAGCATTATGAAAGGGAGAGGACCAATTACTTTTCGCACCATCAGTCAGTCTACCTCTCATGTCGATGACAGTGGTGACGAAGATCCAGATCAGGGTGCAGTTGCAAGAGAGTTTGATGCTCCGTCTGAGTCACAGATGCCAGCGTGTTTTCAGGACTTTGAGAACCGTTTATTTGATCAATCGACTCAGATTGAATTGCTTAAACATCGTATGAGTTCTCAATTTCAAGATGTGTTTGCTCAGATGGAGCAGTTGAATCTTGGCAGTCAAAGAATCGAGGGCAAACTTGATACTCTCCTACATCGTTTTCCTCCTTCTCAGTAGTCGCTGACTTCAGACTCTTTTCTATGACATGCTTACTGCTCTTTATTGTTGTTATGATGACCTTGTGATTTCTTTTTGCTTTCTTCTCTTATTGTCTGACTTCTCTTGATGCAACATTTTGTATTACCATTTGCATCATTCGGCTAATAGAAGTTTAATTCTCCTTGCCAATTTATGTCCAAAAAGGGGGAGAATGATGGTGGTGTTTGGTTATGTTAGTTTATGCTTTATGATTTACGTATGTGCTTCTTTTAATCATGATCTTCTGTCAAGATTGGTTGTGATAGGATTTTCAGGTATGTTCAAGCTGAAGCTGAAGAATCTGAAGAATCTTTTTTAATTTCTGGGTAGATGTCATGTATTAGATGTTTTGTCCATGAATTGCCAAAGGGGGAGATTGTAAGTTTTTGAGAGTTGGCTACTTCATGTGGATGGACAAAATATGGGAATAAATGTAATTTTATGATTTTTAGATTGGACTGTACCATCATGGAAGAAATCCAAAGACGAAGAATTTCGAAGACTTGATAGGATGTCAACATGCAGAATGGGCAGAGCTTCTGTTTTTTTTTACAGTCCGATCAATCGGCCCTTTGGTCCGATCGATCGCCTCTGAGAAGCTCTCAGTTATTTACAGTCCGATCGATAGGACACATTGGCCGATCGATCGGACCAAAATAACTCTCAGTTATTCTCAGTCCGATCGATCGGACCTTCAGGCCGATTGATCGGACAGCGGCGAACTTAAACCTTTTTTTGTGGATCTCCTTTTGTCCCATCTCTATCCAGGTCTAATAGAATCTCTCCCATTCGTTTTGAAAGAGTCTCTTATAAGAGTAAAGCCTAAGTAGAGAGGTTTTGTGGCTTTTGACTGTATCTCTCCCAAAAACCCTAGATCATCCTAGAGAGATTGCTCCCCTCCAGAGAGCACTTATGAGAATCATGTGCTGATGCCTTCATTCTCTGGAGACTCATCCTCAACATACTTGCAAATTCGCCTTGTTCAAGGCGTGGAGATCAAAGTGCTGGAGAAGGTGAACGGCGTGTTCGTCGACTAGATCTATTACGGTCTTAGGTTGTGTTCAACTGTAAAAGGGGTAGTGAGTATCTTGTAACCTTCGTTTTCATTAGTGCTTTGATCATTTCGGACCAGGGTGAGGTCCTGTGGTTTTTTTCCCTATTTTGGGTTTTTCACGTATAAAATTGAAGTGTCCATCTTGTGATTGATTGATTGATTAAATTAGATTTCTTAATTCCGCAAATCCATATTGGAATCTGTATTGGGACTTATTTATCATTAGGGTGGATTCGTGATCGACCCTTTTGGAATTTCACGTGCAAAAAATACGTGTTGTTTGCTGGAATTATGAACCATGTGCTGAAAATATGAATAATTGGTGCTGAAACTGAGATTAGGGACTGGAAATATCAATTTGAGGTGCTGAAATTGAGTATTGATTAGTGGAAATTGTCTTTTAGATGTGAAAATCACTTTTGAAATTGCTTGAAATCACTGGAAAGGCAGAAAATGGCTCTAGAATGCTAGATACGCATGTTTAAGTGTTTGTGTCTTTGTGTCTGTGTCTGCAATCCCGCCATGCTTATTGCCATTCTTGAAATCGCTTTTGGTACTATATTTGTTGCTACCTACCCTTATTAAGGCTGGTCTACCTTTTCCTTTGTGGGGATGTTTCCATATTCTATGGGTTGCTGCTATGTCTTGGCTTGATTGGTTGCATTTCTTCCTTATCATCCTAAGGAAGTTTCAAGTCAATCATGTGTTCCTGGTCATATTCAAGATGATGTACACTTTTACTACTCAATGATGTTGTTTTGCTGTAGTTATAAGTGCTCATTCTGTATAAGGAAACCATTGAGTGATAATAATAATTAGTGAGATGTCACTTAAAGAAGAGGAAACTAGTGAGATCTCACTGGTTTTGAAAATTAGTGAGATGTCACTTAAATGAAGAGGAAACCAGTGACATCTCACTAGTTTTGGAAATAAGTGAGATGTCAATTAAAGGTAGAGGAAACTAGTGAAATCTCACTAGTTTTGAAAATTAGTGAGATGTGTTACTTGGAAGAGGAAACTAGTGAAATCTCACTAGTTTTGAAAATTAATGAGATGTGTTAGTTGGAAGAGGAAACTAGTGAGACCTCACTAGTTTTCTTTAATTTCATTTGCATTGTGTTTTCTCTTATTTGATCGTGTTGAAGCTTGGACTGATATGGAAATATTTGAGGTTTGATTTTCATTCATGGTCCTACCAGTAGATCTTCCGTATGGGTTAGGATTAATCAATGCTAATGGAGCCAACAGTTACAGAAAATTTAGGGCATATAACTAATATGATCTTTGTCTTTAAACTAATTTATCATTGATCATTGAAGTGTAATAGCATTCCAAACTTCAAAAGAGTGTATTAGCAGAAGTATCAACTGATTCCCTAGGGACAAGATAGAGTACGATGCCGATGCAATGTTATGAAAAAATTTAGAAAATAGGATATGGGTACAGATAGGATACGTTACATAAACATATCTATGTTTAACAAAAAGAGAGAAGCATCCTACTACGTATAACCACAAGAATGGTCATAAACATTTTATTTTCTCATACATTTATATTGAGTTGTGTGCTTCATAACATGTTAAATAATTACATTTTTTTGTTGTGATTTTATGCAGTAGGTAACTATCAAGATGGAGTTACTTTTTGGCAGTTAACCAAGATGACCAAGATGGAGTTGAAGACTTTTTGTAGTTAACTGGAACACTTGTTTTGAGTTATTTTTGTCATTTGACACGACACACCGTTTATAGATGTTTTGTAGTTATGCTAAAACTATTAATTAACTTTGAAGTGTTTATTGTTGAAGGATGCATATTTTGAAGGGTTGTGAGCTTGGATATTAGAATATTGTTGACTTGTTGGATATTTGATTTGAATGATATTCTGCGTCTCTGTGGTATAAGTTTTGCTAATGGGTGTATCTAGATACAAATATTTGAAACTTTGTAAGCAGTTGCGAAATGATAATTTGGGTGGCACAAATATTTTGATTGTGTTTTTTTGTGACAAAAAGAGTATGTCACCCTTATGTGCCAACCTGGTTATATTATCGATGACACGCATTTGGTTGTCAGGGTAAATATTTTTAGTGGCAATTCTTGTCACAGAAGATCTCTTTTCTATGGCACCAGCATTGTTGTCACCATTGCTTTCAGTGACACCCTACTATGTACATGGAAAATCTTTCTTCCACGACACCATATTTTTGTCATTGTTGACATCATTCCGTGACAAGTGCACAAACTTTGTCACCCTTAACTTTTAGTGTCATGGATACAATGACACCCCCATCCCGTGTCACCAATGATAATAGGTGACAAAAATTGGGCCTTCGGTGACATTTTTTCATATCACCAAACATGTTTTTCTTATAGTGATTTCAGAATTTGTGATGAATCAATGGTTGAAAATTGGTCTCAATATGGGTAGTCCTTGGTCTCAATATGTTGATCCAGTTCTTGCTCATTGTTAATGTAAATTAGGTTGAGAATATGGCCATATGGGTCCTCGAACTGAACTTGATAAAAATTTAGAAGCAAGTTTAGGTCTCATAGCTAAGTCCAATTGCACTGTGTACCCAATACAAGCCCAACCCATATTCATCTCTAGGAGAAAGAACCACATTAAGGGGTCGTTTGTCTACGCACATTTACATATGTAAATCGAAAATATGTGTAACATTTATGCATTAGTCATGTTTGTGTACAATTATTTACGCATCTTGTGTGTAAATGGTGTGAAAATGGACCCATTTTCACACCAAAATTTGATCACCTATAGAGGTGGGAAAATAAAGAATACCCAAAAGGGTGGGATTTGAAAGAACACCTGTTGGAAGCGGATGGTGTTTCCGTCAAACAAGTTTTGGTTTCGAGACCCCCCAAACGCATGAAAAAAAAAAAAAAAAAAATTTCAAGAGTCGAGAACTCTCATAAAAAGGATGATACTATGTCTTTCTCCCATACTGCGTCTTTCTCCTTGCGTCAAAAACCCATACAGCGTCTCTCTCCCTACGTGGCTGCGTCTCTCTCCCTGCGTGGCTACATCTCTCTCCATCAGACCTTGGCCTGAAGAATTCAGAAATGGCCCCTTTCTAGGACCCAGTTGATAGCCGGGTCTTGTTTTGGGCACCCATTTTAGGTTTGGCTAGTAATTGGGTATGAGATTGGACCTGTTGATCCTAATGCATAATGTATAATGTATAATGTATTTACTTTTTTTTTTCCTTTCATTGGCAGGAAGTAGAAGACATGATCAACATAAATATACACTATGGCTGGAAAACTTTCCGAGTTGACTCTTGCTCTCAAGTTATCTCTTTTTTTCGAAGGACCGAGTAAAAAATAGGAGAGACTTGACCAAGACATTTTATTTTAGTAAGTTGTTTGCATGCCGAACCATTTAATAGGCATATCTAATTCTTAGCAATTAAAGTTTTTTTATAAGAAATCATGCATGAGGTTTGGAGTTAGGAACTTAAAAATGATGACTAGAATGTAATTTCAAACTTATATTCGATCTTTTACATTTGATATATGAACTAACAAATTATATAACATGCAGTATTTTTCTTTTATTTTTCTTACTATAGTGATTTTCTTGCACATATAAATTTATTAATTTGAATTGATTATCATCAATGCATGTAAATAAATGTATTTTTATATTTTATAACTATTGGATTTATTTTTAAGTATTTTTTTAAAAATAACTCTCCCGAGTGTCAGAGTTAACTCCATCCAGGTTAAATTTTTTGCATTGAACGAGTCGAATCCCAGTGATAAGTTTTCCATCCTCGATATACACCCAACGGATTTACACCCAATGGACAACAAAACTGAACACAAGAAAAATCAGATCCAACTACCAACAAACACAATGTTAACAACACCATCAGAAGAGGAGAAAATTACTCTTTTAAATAAATCGCCACTCTTTCAACCTTTGGTCCAAACGATCATTTGATGACATCTCTTTTGAGAAAATAAATCCTAACACTTACTTTATTATGATATATATTATCCACAAAATACGTAATATTTGTCATTAGGATTCCACAGTAGAGACCATTCAAAAAAAAAGAAGGATTCCACAGGTAGAGAAGAAAATTATTCTGATTTTTCATGTAATCTACTTTTTTGTTGTTTAGGGCAATATTTTTCTTGTGAAAAACAAGACATGTTAAAATCCATTTTTACAAATTAGGGACACCCTAAATAGGATCGGATTTTAACCGTTATTTAGATTTCTTGTGGAACGGTTATAAACCGTTCCGAATTACAGTTGTTGGTGTACTGAGTTTTTTTTACAGAGAAGATTTTGATTTTCTATATGAAGAATTGGAAAGCATGATCCCTCTATCCAATGGAAATAGAAATCCACAAAGCATAGATCCTCTCATTGCACAAATAAGTCCTCAAATTATACTTTTCATGAAATTCAATCCAACAATGAGCATTATTAGAATTAGTGTCAAGATATAATGAGCCGTCTCTCTTTCTATGGTTTCCATATATCATTATATTAAAAATGCAACATACATAAATAACACGATTATATTATAATATATTATGTATAAAAATAATATACTCTAGTGGAGTCCAATTGGGTCCATCCTTGTCATGTCTTGGTACATAGAACACCAATAACATTCAAGACCGAGTCCCACATAAGCCCAGCCCAAACCTAACCAATTTACACATCTTCACCATTCAGGCCAAAGTCCAAATACCTGACCCTAACTCGAACCATATCCATATTCAGGCCAAAGTCCTTGGGACTACCATGCTTTTACAACTGTGCTTTGTATATGATATATCAAAATGGAATGGTTAGGGTAGTTTGTTTGCATTGAAAATTATTCACATGTGTAAATGACCCACATGTAAATCATTTACATGGCAAATGATTCACATGAAAAACACATTTCACTGTTTGTTTTTTAACACCATTTCACATGTGAATGTATGATATCTTAAGAACTGAAATTTGCTCCCATATTAATTTATGACCATCCAAAGAGGATGAATGGTTTGGATCGTGAAAGTAAGGCCCTCAGAAGTCCAAAATGGTAGATTTTACAGTCTGTATATTTTTTCAAATTTTCTACAACAAATCAATGGATCTGTACATTTTTTTTTACCTTATAAAGAGGATGAACGATTCAAATCATTGTTTGAGGGCCCACATGAGGTAAGGACTTTTTTTTTTATAAAAAAATAAAAAAAATGAAATAGGGTTTATGGGACGTTTTTAGCACGTAATCTACATTGCATCATGTATACGGTTGTAAGGTTTTAAGAGGTATCTTAAAATCCATGATGAATTTAGATTTAAAATTTGTATGTGGCCTTATAAAGAGGATGAATGGTCCATATCATGGAAATGGAGCCCACACAAGTCTAGAATGGCCAATTTTAGCATTAGTACTATTTTTTTTTTCTTATCAATATCTCAAAATCTATGACAAAGTAACGGCTGAAAATTGGTCCCATAGCCTTTTTTGACATTTTATAGAGGATGGATAGTTCAGATCATCGTTTGAGGACCCATAGGAGCTAAGAATTTAGAGAAATGGACTGGCATTTAAGGGACGTTTTTAGCATGTAATGTTTATGTGTTTAATCCAACTGTTGCACTTTTTAAAAAAATATCTTAAGATCCATGAAAAGTTAAGATGTATAATTCGATTCCTTAGCCCTCCTTGGCCTTCTAAAGATGATAAATGGTTCGGATCATGAAAATGGGGCCCACATAAGTCCAAAATGACTAATTTTTGCATATGGACTTTTTTTTTTAACAAATATCTTAAAACTTGTGTTGAATCAATGGCTGAAAATTGGTCTCATAGCCATTTTGACACACATATTGCTTTGTTTTACCATATCATAGGGTGCAGAAATTCTGAGCTAAAAATCAACCATTTTTCACAACATTCTCACACCCTATTTTAATCATCTCATGCGTAAATCAACCCAAACAAAGGTAATGGTGCGTAACCATTACGCATGCGAATCGTTTACATATCTAAATGGTTGAACGATGCTATGGGTATTTCTCTATTGTCTTGAGAATGATACCCATCAAATCATTCCAACTCTTTCATCTTTAACCTGAATTTAATGATTTTGTAAGACACCAATATTTTGGATTTCAATTCAATAATAAGCAACAGACAGCGAGTGCTAATGGCAGGGGAAGTGAGTGCCACAATTAATATAAATGGATTAGCAGGAAAAAATAAAGAAAAGAAAAGGGATTAAAAAAAAGTCACTGGGACTTTCTACGGTTCAAAGTCCAAGTGGTCTCAATTTGGGTACTAGTCCTTTACGTTGATCCAATTCTCGGTCATCATTAATATAAATTAGGTTGAGGATATGGCTGCTTGAACTGGACTTGATATAAATTTAGAAGCAAGTTTAGGTCTCAAGGCTGAGTCCAATTGCACTGTGCACCCAATCCAAGCCCACCCATTTTCATCTCCAAGAAAAAGGAACCCAATGAAGTTCAATGGTATACATCATGGGGACTTTTAACTATAGATGTCAATGGACCTGCAATTACCTGCTTACCATCAGAACTTGAGCTCAAATTTTCCGAAATGACCCCTTTCTAAGACCCAGTTGATAGTGGTGTCTTGTTTTGGACCCCATTTCAGGTCAGGCTAATAATTGGGTCTGGGATTGGACCTGTTGATCCTAATGTATAATGTATTTATGTTTTCTTTTCTTTTTTTCCTTTTATTGGCTTGAAGTAGAAGACATTATCCAGAGAAATATACACCCAACGGACGACAAAACTGAACACATAAGAAAAAAAAAAAAAAAGATCCAACTACCAACTAACACAACTATAAGGCTGACAACACCATCAGAAGAAAAAAAAAAAGGACCCTTTTAAATAAATCGTCACTCTTTCAACCTTGGGTCCAGACGATCATTTGATGGCATTTCTATTGAGTAAACAAATCCTAATATTTACTTTAGAGGATTTTACCCGAAAAATACTTTATGTGGCCAGTGGACCGAAATAAACACTTTAGTGAACTAGTACCAAATAGGGCATTTCGTCCAAAAACCCTTTTTTTAACCTTTTTTTTTCGAGGTCAACCCTCATTTTATGTGTTGAGGGTTGATAGTGATGCAAGTATTGACATTTTGCCAAGGTTGACGTTGACTCTCACTAAAACTAGTGAGGGTCAACATCGACCCCCGCCTATAGATCTCTCATGCCACAAATAAATAGTCTAACATTCAAGACCCATCAACTATTTGTCTAACATTCAATTAGTCTAAAAGTTATTGAAATTCAATTAACAACCATTTGTCTTACAATAATTCCTGTCTTCACTATTCATTTTTAATGTCTACACTCTCAAGCAGTTAGAGAACCTTATTTTAGAATTTCATGGTATTGTTGCCTAAGGCTCTCTAACCTAGTATCCAACCCGCCTGGTCTCTCAACCTCTAAAATCTCCAAAAGGCCATTGAATAGATCGTCACAGGGAGTTTCTTTGTTCTTTCCTTGCATTTCAAAATCAGGGCTGATTTGGTTTCAAGCAATTGGCAGATGATTGGTGAGTGGAACAAGGAGTGCTTGGATGCTCATTGGAGAATGAAGTGCCACCTGACTTTGCCCCTGCTTGCAAATCCACAATCCACGACTTGTAGAGGGAAATGCACTGTCGAAGCCATGTTGTTCAAGGACATTGACAAGACACCTCAACTAATATTAGGAAATTTCATAGAGTCTATCTGCTATATGCAGTTGAATTCCGGGAAGTTCAAGACTGCATATCCTTACAATTGGTTTGAAGGGAAGAATCAAAGGTGAATATCTTAAAAATAATCATCGTCAGATACAGGAAGACTATCCTATTGAGATTAATACCCAGTCTTCCACCTGGAAAAGCCCTCCACCCCTCACCTCCAGTAATCCTCTGGCAGAGCTCATTTTAAGTGTGGATTCCTATGCACCATATTTCCCTTTCTCAAATAAACAGGTCCACAATTGCCTAAAAACCCTAGAACAGTTCGGTTTTACTTGAAACATCCTTCTATGGGTGGTACAAAAAGAAATTTGGCAGGATTCACAGAACAATTCTTGGATTTGCCTGGGACGCGAAATTCTCTCACATCCCTTTAATACCATTCAAAATCAAAAGTAAAGAAATGAGTATCACAAAAAACAGAACACAATCTATACGAATTATGATTAAAAAAAAACGCCTTATAAGTCATTTAAGCAGCTGCAAGGCCATCCGCAACAAAATCCTTTCCAGACAAATCATGTTGGAGAATGCAGTCCTCAATATTTTTTTAGTTCTTCATCCTTGACCTCCATCCCTAAAAGTAATCTACTCAGGGTCGATATCGAGACCTCCATCCTTGGTACAAGAATCGGGATCATTTCAGGGTTTCCCCATGGTGACTGTGAGTGGATGACCCGGACTCCTTGGTCCATGGAACATACACCAATCACATTCAAGACCAAGTCCAACTTAAGCCCGGCCCAGACCTAACCCATTTGCACATCTTCACCATTCAGGCCAAAGTCCGAATACCTGACCCTAACCCTGCCAATATCCATTCTGGGGAGAAACAGCCTCATTAAAAGTTCAATAGTAGGGATCACGGGGACCATGTGGCCAAGGAACAGAAAGGATGGATGAGCATATGGTACATGTCCTGATGTTTCCACAACCACACCACAAGATGGGACCATTCAGCCGTAGCATTCAACTTTTACTGAATTGTGGTCCCTGGGACTAGTGATGGAATTTGCTATTTGAGCTGCATCTCATTAAATTCCAAGAAATTTCCAGAAAGGGCCAATTAAATTTCTCTGGAAATGGCCAATGGCAAGTGAGACCGCAGAATCAAGCCATGATCTGCATGTTGGCTCCCATCCGTATGGTTTATTGAACCCTTCAAAGGAAACCAACCCATAACAAAATCAGGGCCTATTTGATATCGTTTTAGGAGAAAAACTTGTTTAAAACGGCACAACGGTAAAATTTCTCCCTCCCTCTCTCTCTCTCTCTCTCTCTCTAGATTTTATTAGGGTTTTAAACAGCGGAACCATTAAGAAGAAGGTGGAACTGTATCCGGACCCAGAACCATTTTCTTGGCTCCCGAACAGGAACCAAAACCATATATAGGACGGGTCTAGATCCGGATTTAGGTAGAGAATGATATTTAAAAAAATATGGCTTTTCGAAGAGATTTTTAAAAACTGACGCAATATATCGAGGCTCGTGTCCATAGGTCCGAATCAAGGTGGACCCAGACCCGGACCTATTTACTTATCGAAGTCTAAACAAGGACCCAACCCCGGTTTTTAACGGGTTGGAACCTCCAGGTAATCGAAGAATCAGGTACCCATTTACATCCCTAGATTTTATCTCACAGAAAACTATCAAACAAGATTTTCTTTATTCATTATCGGCATGAGACATTCCCATAATGATGCCAAACGGTTACCTTGTACGCAATTAGACTAATTCTAGTTCGAGTTGGAAATATGAAGTTCTTGACTTAACTTGTTTGGAAAACTTGATGGGGCTGGCCCATTCAATTCTCAGGTTTATTTGTCTGATTTAGTGTTTGCTTTCAATGAGTTTGACAAGCTAATTTATTTTAGTCCAAGTTAAAAGTTTGTCTATCCCAGAAAAATTTCAATCTAATTAGAGCTATCCGTTATTAAATGGAGGAATTTCAAAAAAGTATAAACTTTTGACTCATTGTCAAAAAATGATATGAAGATTTGAGTATTTCAAAAGAGTAAAAAAAAATTCCATATTTCTTTCTATCAAGTCCTCTCCATAAAAAAATCTTTCTAGAAAATGAAAAAAATACCCTTATGACATTTTTTTCTTTGTATATTCTTGTTCCTCTTTCCTCCCAAAATATACCACCTTTCTTCTCCCTCCTTTCTCCTCCAAAATCCACATCTTCTATTTGGAAGGGCTGACTTTAATATATCAATATAATCTTTACAGGCCTAATTGGACATTAGAAATACAGGCCAGTATAAGGCTCAAGCCTAATATGGGCCATAAGTTCATGGCCTGAGCCCAGCCGACTTGAGACATTTCGCGCCTGACCTGGCCCATTTTTCGATTGGCAGGGCTTTATATCACTTATTCAGACTTTTTATCAATTATTTGGAGAAATCAGTCCTTAAACTATAAACACTTCTTGTTCCGCGCTGGGATTCGGGCTTTCTATCACTTAATTTAAAGCTCGCTCGAATATTAAATGGGCCCAAATTTTAGAATCACAACCTCGACCGAGGCTAGTGTCATGTCAGGCATGGGCTGGCCTGGGCCATGAGCACCCCTACTTTTTAGTGGTTCAATTTCTTTAATGACTTCCACTAATGAATTTATTATAAGATTCAGCTTTAATGGATTTTATGAAAATGGGTCGCCAAATACCAAAATAGCCAAATAGAAACATATAGCAATTGGCCCGATCTTGTTTTAACGCGTTTTCAGTTTGGGTCCAGATTCTTGCCTACGAGCTTCGAATCCAAAGGCCCAAACATTAGAGGCCATGATTGTATACTATACATTTTATATTACAAGAGTATATAAATTATAGAGTTTTTGTATACACCCTTCTAAAGATTCTAAGATTTGTAAATATGCTACTGTGGTTTCAGTATTTAGTGATACATTCTAATTTTTTTCATTTTAATTTCTTCCATGTCCTTGAAATCTATTACCTTTGCAACTGGGGGTGTATAAAAAACCGAAAGACTGTCTAACTGACCAAACCAAACTGAATCGAACCGATAGTTAATAACCGTGTTTCATAGTTCGGTGATGGTTATGGTTATTAAAACAGGAAAATCGTGCTTCACGATTTAGTTACGGTTTTCAGTTTTGACTCACGGTTATTAATTGAGCCAAGCCATAAAATACAGTACGATTAACCATTTTCCCAAAACCCACGGTTAACCGAACTGTTACATTAATAAAAAAAACTAAAGAGCCTAAATGAAATAAAATGACTTAAGTTAAGTCCCCTTTTCTAATCTTGCTTTCCCAATTAATCTTTTTTTTATTTGTATTTTAATATTTTTTGTTTATGTTTTCTTTGATATGTATAGATATTGCTTTTGTATTGGAATATATTTTTTTATTTTTTAGCCCGTATTGGAATTAACCGTGACCGAACTTTCTAATGTGGTTAACCGCGGTTCGGTTTTTAACGGTTTTTTAGGATATGATTACAATTTCTGTTTTTAAACATTAAAAACTATAAAATATGGCAGCGGTTTTCCCAAATCAAACGATTAACCGAACCGTTACACCGCTACTTGCAACCACCGTAAGCTTTTAGGGCTATTTCCTTACCAGAATTTAAGGAATTCCTATTTTGAAAATTTTTGAATTCTCCAAAATAGTGGAACTCCTGAATCGTCTTTAGTCCTTTAACATCCAAAGATTCCACCAAAAAGCAAAGAGGTTCAAATTCTAAGAATTCCGAAGGTCATTTGAAACTTTTTAGGTGGCTAAAGATTTGAAATATAAATGAAGAAACATGGCATTTGAAAATGCCATGGGACAAGCCATCACATCATATCCATGCAAAAAAACCCAAAACACTAAATTCTTGTCAGAAATTCCACTAAAGAACATGCACTAAATTCTTTTAACTCCATTTCTTTATCCCTATCTGCATAAATTCAAAATCTTGGAGTTGTTTTTCTCTAAAACTTGTAACACTGATAGTCATTATAGTATATTTAGAGGGAGAGAGTCACACTAAATGAATCCATTTTTATCAATTGGGGCCCATTTCATTAAATTCAAATCGATAGTAATGACAATCAACACCTGCACTTTTAATTGATTATAATTTATCCAATTCATGCACAACCCACGATTGGATTGATAAAAGCTTCAAAATACATTACTAAGCTTCAAGTGCATGAAAGAGTTATTGAGAAAGCCACTGTTGGGAGTTGGGATAAAATGATGGTGTTTTTTGTAAACAATGACTTGCTCATTTCGCTTTAATGGATATAAGGGCAAAGTGTCTTTTTTATAAAAATTCAACAAAAACTTCATGGCAGACGTAGTTGCCAATTCTAGTTAGGATTATTAACTATTGGGACATGGAAGGCATTAAAAGAACAAGACATTAGGGGTGTTCATGGGCCAGGCTGAGGAATGTTTAGTGCCGACCCAACTTCTAAACTTAAGCCCGAACCCGCCCTAAGCTCGAGTCGGGCTAGAAGTAGTTTGGCTTGGCCTGAAAAATGATGAAGCCTGAGCTCAACCCAAATTATATTTAAATAATAAAGAAAAGGATTTCCTATTATGTTTGAGGCTTTAGCTAAACTAGTCTAGGTATATTACCTATGTGAGAGGTCATATGACCGAATCCCCTCTTTACCTATCCCCTATAATTTCTTCTATATTTGGGCTGGGCTTCGGGCTCTCTACCACTGAGTTCAAGCTCAGCCCATCTATTAAACGGGCTAAATAAGAAATTTGAGCCCGACTCATCTACTAGAATCAAAATCCAGGCCAGGCCCAAAGCAGATTGGGCCCAGGTCGGGCTCAAGCCGGCTCGACCCATGAGCACCACTACAAAGACATGGAATTATTTACTAAGCCTAGAGACCTTAGGAAGACATATTAAAAAAAAAAAAAAAAAAAAAAAAAAAAAAAACTCTAAATTGCATCAGTATTAGTATGTAAAGGTAAAATATGTGACTCTGAATTTAAGCCCATCTGCTGCCCTTTATTCAAATTTTGTTCCGGTTTGAATCAAGGGCCTGTTTATTTGCATAGAATAGGGTTTCACTATCAAATGAGTTCCCACTGAAAGATTTTTAAAAAGGCAGGATTAGAGGTGTAAACTAGGTCGTGTCATGCCTGCATGACTCGCTTTAAAGCCGGCCCGGCTGTGCTTGAGTTGTGCCATGCCATGCCCAAGTTGGCTACGGTTGGCCTAGAATGGCCTACGGCATGACTTAGGTCATGTCGTACTGGACCGTGCCACCCACATGCTTTCCTAGATTTTTAAAACTTTTTTATATAAATTAAAAGAGATTTTATGGACTTTTAGGGTTTTCAACTTGAACTAAAGTTGAAACTGTGAGTGCCTAAATATTACGGACTTGGTTAGGCGAGTATAAAACTCTTAATGTTGCTGTTAAGCTTCTTTTTAGGAAGATTGAATGCCTGAAGACCTAAAAGGGAAGGGAGGAAACAAAGGTCAAAAGGCCCTGGTTGTAGCCAGCTAAAGGCACTCCGATGCCTAAGTTAGTGCTGTCACTAAGCAAAGGAAGAGTGAATGGAGAAGAAAGGAAAGCTATGGGTTTTCGTTTGCGCGCGTGCATACCTTGCCATGGGTCTTACACGTGCATATATATAGGAGGAAGTCTCATCAGACCGTACCCTTAGTGTAGGTAGGTGAAGATAGAAGTCTTATCATCCCACATCTTGTATCCTTAGTGGGGGTAGGTGGAGATGAAAGTCTTATCAGCCCATTCATCAATCTCTTGCATGGCTGCGGATGTGATCGTCAGAAAAAGCCAACCTCTAATTATCAGGCGCATACCCTATCTGACAACTTGTCCTGCAACGCTGCTGCACTATCATGTAGCATATTTATGACTGATTGACACCCAATACTGATACCGAGGTCAGTCATAGGCCCGTCCTGATATTGCTGCCGAGGTGCGCAGGCCGAGACAAGCTCAGCCGGTACTCTTACCGAGGCTAGCTCGAGCTTGGTATAAGCTGGCACTGCTGCTGAGCTGCATGAAGCCGAGATTAAGGCAAGTCTGGCTGGTACCTTTACCTAAACCAGGGCTCATCTCAGTATTATGGAAAATGCCCCACACAGAAACTATTAAAACAAATGCACAAGCATTAATTCTAATTTAACAATGAAAATAAAACTTTAATTATTTTAAGTTCACATTTTATTTATATATAAAAAAAATAACCTTGTTTTATATAAATGTCATATAAGGCCATGCTGTGCCACGGCTCACGGGGCTTTCTTGCCTAGCACGGCCCATCCGTTGGTTTGTGTAGGGCCAAGACGGCCCGGGTTTTTCCGTATTGGGCTTGGACGGCTATGCCCAATTTACACCCCTAGATGGGATATAGGATAGAACGTACTGATGGATCTTAACTTTCGTATTATTTGAATTATTAGGGTGAGGGCTAGGTATCACTTCTCCATCATCCCTTTATTCAATTTCTATTGGAGGAAGGTTATTTGTGTGTCATTTCGAGATATTCACCTTTGATTTCTCATTTTTTAACGACTTGATAAAATAAGGTCCGAGAATTCTCAAGAATTCAATTGCATGAAACAATGAGGCACATGTAAATCTAGGTACGGGTGTATCCAAGTCAAGTGCAGGCTTTGACATAGGCCCTATCCCTGTTAGTAATCCAGGTACGGGTCAGGGTAAACAAGAACATAACTATTTTTATTTTCATCCCTAAGTTGTAGAAGGACTATGGGATGAATGATTTAGATTAGGACCACTTGAGTCCAACAGCATCCCCTTGTTGTGGACGTCGGCATATGATTAGTCTTTTAAAAGCCAGGACAGGACCCAATTTATGGGGTGTCAGGTTTCTTTTTGGTTTGTTATATTTGTATTTTTCCTCTGAAAAGGACGGATATATACTCACGGGAAGAAAACAAAATTAAGATGAAATCCAGGAGAATACAGATATATACAACTAATACAAGTCAAAGTCTAGGGGTGTAAATTGGGCCGGGCCGTGAACATTCATAGCCCAGGTCAGCTGGGGTTCGGCCCAGCATGGCCCATGGTATGGGTTAGGTCGTGTCGTGTCGGTTGGTCCCTAGATGGGTTGGGCCGTGCCACATATAGGCCAGCCGATATACCTCTTTTATTCTTTTAAAAAAAATTATATAAATTGAAAGATACTTTATGGACTTATAGGGCTTTTCAACTTGAAATAAAATTGAATCTATTAAAATAAATACATAAAAAATGATGCAAGTTTACAAATAAAAAATAAAATTTTAATTATTTAATTTTATATTTTATTTCTATGAAAAACAGACATTTATATATAAATGTTGTGTTGGCCGTGCCTCGCGCAGTGCCCCTCGGCCTAGGCACCCTAGCCCAACACGGTACGAATAAACCCTAGGCCGTGTCGTGTCATGCCGCGACCCAAGGCTCACGGCCCAATTTAGAGCCCTAAACCAAACCATTCATATATAGGCTTATTTGTTTGAAATCAATAAATGTGAATGAATACAAAAGATGTTACGAGATATAGATCTTAGGTGGATGCTCACTTAAGATGAGTTAGGGTTAGAATTATGGTTCCTCTCTTATGAGGTTACTTTGCCTATAAATAGATTTTCCCCTTGTATTTGTATATACATTAATGAGATAATAGAGAGGCTCTCTCTTTTCCTTCTTAATCTTCTTTCTTTTGGTCTCTCTTTTCTAACACGTTATCAATACGAAGTTCTAAGAGAACGAAGAAAACCCAGTCTTCTTACCCAAAGAACAAAGAAATCCTACCCTGCATAGATTTTCAAGGCAAAATCCTTCTTTGCGTGGATTTCCATCGCGGATTCCCTGCGCAGATTCCTTCCTAACACAGATTTCCATTGCAGATTCCTTCCCAGTGCATATTTTCATCGCGGAATCTTTCCCAGCGCGAATTTCAGAAAAAGATAATATTTTTCTTTAAACGCAGTGAGCAGTATCTAAGCTATTCCCCAAAATCAATTTATTAGAATGCATGCCACTAGTTTATAATGCTTGTTTTACATTACTTATAGTGTTTGGTTACTGTTCATCTTCTTGCATCATTTTTCTTTTAATTTAAATTTATTAATGCTATAATGGATCACAAAATAGAACTAGAAGTTCTAAAAGTGAACCTGAAGTTCACATATCCATGGACCAACAAAGCTAGAAGTTGAAGTAGGAATACTAATATGAACATGTAGATTCATATCCATAAATCAAAACCTTAAGTATTTTATTCAAAAGTCCAAATAAATTATACAGCCAAGAAATTAAACATGAAAATGTAACAAAACAAGAAGTTTTGATCATTTGTTAGATACAGAAACTCTACTTCAAACATGAAGATTTGACAGAATCTGCAGTTCTAATTTCATGTATTATGAACCTGAAGTTCTTAGTCAAGCCTGAAGTCTTGACAGAACCAACCACTTTGATTTTCAAAGTTGAGAACCTCATGTTCTAACTTTTCATTGGCCAACTTATTTGAGATGCATGTTTCTTTAATTTTTCCTTTATAATGGGGATCTTTATTTTTCATTAATGTCCTAATTTATGGTGAATGGTTTAATTATTTCAGTTTTATCATGTGATTGAATAGTTATATTGGTTTATTATTTTGTTTAAGGTATGGATCATGGAACTAAGGACAATCTATGTTTGGTAGATAACATAATAACACACAGCATTCTGAAAAATCAGAAATTTTTCTTAGAATTGTTGTTCATTCCACCATAGTTGGACCTATACAAATAATTGAAGGCTCCAAAAAAGCCAATATGATATTACCTAATGGTACCCACCTATTCATTAAAGATGCTTTGTTCTCAAAAAGTTTCCGAAGAAACTTGCTTAGTTTCAAAGACATCAAAATGAATGGGTACCACATTAAGACTGTAGGTGAAGGTAACAAGGAATACTTATGCATTGTTACTAGTATTGGAAACCAGAAGCAAATACTAGAAAAACCAAATGCACTCTCTTCATGGTTATATTACACGATAATCTCCAATGTTGAATCACATTCGGTTATGAGCAAAACAACAAAGTCAAGTCCGAAGCTTAAACTAAGCCAGAAGCTTAGTGATCCTAAGACTTTACAGCTTTGGCATGATAGGTTAGGTCACCCAGGGGCTACTATGTTGAGAAAAATCGTAAATAACTCTTTTGGTCATTCTTTAGGGAACCATCAATTGACCATGCCTAGTGGGTACTTATGTACCCCATGTTCACAAGTAAAGTTGATCACCGACCTTCTTTTGCTAATGTTGCATACGAATCTCCATCATTTCTGCAAAGGATATAAGGTGACATTTGTAGACCCATAAATCTCCT
Organism: Umbellularia californica; assembly: GCA_028538565.1. Taxonomy (NCBI): domain Eukaryota; kingdom Viridiplantae; phylum Streptophyta; class Magnoliopsida; order Laurales; family Lauraceae; genus Umbellularia; species Umbellularia californica. The sequence goes on from JAPQWN010000007.1 coordinate 60,462,459, forward strand.
TAGTGGACCTTTTAGGTATTTTATGGTTTTGACTGATGCCTCCACTCGTTGATTAGATGTTTGCCTACTTTCAACTAGGAATATAGCCTTTACTCGTCAATTAATTCAAATAATAAAACTTAGGGCTCATTTCCCTGATTATTCCATTAAGTTTATAAAACTTGATAATGCAGGCGAATTTACATCACAGGTTTTTTATGATTTTTGTTCATCTCTAGGAAGTGTTGTCTAACATCCTATCCCCCATATAAACACCCCATAATGGCTTAGTTGAATCTATGATTAAGCGCATCCAACTCATTTCTAGAACTCTGCTAATGTAGTCCAAATTGTCAGTTAGTGCCTGAGGATATACTGTGCTGCATGCATCAATGTTAATTCGACTTTGACCCATGGCTTATAATTAATATTCTCCTGCACAACTTATATCAGGACATCAACCCAATAATTCTCACTTGCGCAAGTTTGGTTGTGCAGTTCAAGTCCCAATGTCACCTCCTACACGTACTAAAATAAGACCACAATGTATATTGGGAATCTATGTCGGTTATGACTCTCCCTCGATTATTCGATATCTAGAACCAATGACAAGAGATGTCTTCACTGCTCGTTTTTCCGATTGTCAATTCGATGAGACAGTATTCCCACCATTAGGAGGAGATAAGATAGTTCTTGAAGAACATATTGTTCCTGTATAACAACCCGTTCATGAAGAACGGCGAGAAATAACATAGAATACTTCCACTATGTCTCATTTGGATCCACGAACTTCAAAATGTGAAAATGAAGTACGGAGAATTGTGCACTTATAAGAAATTACAAATAGATTACCTGATGCATTTAACGATGCAGCAAAGGTGACAAAATCACATATGCCAGCTATAAATGCACTTGCCAGAATTAATGTCCCTGTAGGATAGTCAAAACACAACAGCAAAAGAATCTACAATACGCCAAAAGCGTGGCAGACTTATAGGTTCAAAGGACTCAACTCAACGAAAAAAGAAAAATGAACAATCATCATTATGTCCTCTCAAAGAGGCACATAATACTCTTGAGGAGATTCCTCCCGGAGAGACGTAACGCTCCTGAAGAGGTTATGGTAAAATTCATTCTCTCTAAAATAATGGAAGTCCCTAGTGAGACTTTGGAATCCCCTGAAAAGGCACCGGTATTAGATAATGAAGAGATCTCTATACTTTACAATTATTCAAGAGAGAGATGGAATATAAATGATATTGTCATCGATGACGCATTTGCATATGCGGTAACTACATAGATATCAAAGGAAAATGATGATGATGATTGGGACACAGAACCACATTCTACAAATGATTGTCGACAAAAAAATGATTGGCCAAAATGGGAAAGTGCTATCAAAGCAGAGTTAAAGTCTCTTAATAAACGTAGTGTGTTCGGACCCATTGTACAAACCCAAAAGATATTAACCATGCAGGTTACAAGTGGGTGTTTGTAAGAAAAATAAATGAAATGCATGAAATTACCAGATATAAGGCATGATTAGTGGCACAAGGTTTCATGAAGAAACCTGGGATTGATTATGAGGATACATACTCTCTTATCATAGATACAACAATTTTCAGATATCTGATAAGCTTTGTAGTTTCACAAAATTTAAAAATGAGACTCGTGGATGTTGTAACTGCCTACTTGTATGGGGACTTAGACACAAAAATTTACATGAATATCTCGAAAGGATTTCCTTTGCATGAAGCAAAGACAAGGAGTACGTACTCAATCTAATTGAGGCAATCATTGTACAGCCTGAAGCAATCCGGAAGAATGTGGTACAATTGTCTTAGAGAATACTTATCTAAAAGGAGTTATGCAAACGATCTTATTTGCCCGTGTCTATTTATAAAGAAATTCTTGAAGGGATTTGCAATATTAGCAGTTTATATGGATAATATAAATTTGGTAGGGACTTCAGAAAAGCTCGAAGAAACTGCTGATTATTTAAAGCAAGAATTTGAAATGAAAGACCTTGGAAAAACGAGATTCTGTCTCGGCTTGCAAATTGAGAGAAATTATAATGGGATGTAGGTCCATCAATCTAATTATACTGAGAAGGTTTTAAAACGATTTGGTATGGACAAAGCACACCCATTAAGCACAGCCACGGTTGTCCGGTCTCTTGATACAAATAAAGACCCATACCGTTGCATCGAAAAAAATGAAAAGGTATTGGGTCCTGAAGTACCATACTTAAGTGCTATTAAAGCCCTGATGTATTTGACATAATGCACTAGACCGGGTATTGCATTTTCTGTGAATCTACTTGCCAGATATAGCTCCGTACCAACTCAAAGGCACTGGATTAGTATTAAATACAGCCTATGATATTTGTATGGAACAATTGATTTAGCAATATTTTATTCCTATGATTGTAGAGATTTCAGTTTTGTAGAATATAAATATTCAGGTTATCTCTTTGATCCTCATAAGGGTTGATCATAGACAGGTTATGTGTTTCTCAATGATAATGCCGTTATTTCTTAGCGTTCTACTAAACAGACTTTGGTAGCTACTTTCTTTAATCACGCTGAGGTTTTAGTTCTTTATGAAGCTAATTGGGAATGTGTATGGCTAAGATCTTTGATTCAGCATGTTCATAGTTGTTGTCAATTACCATCTATTACAGGTATCCTAAATTTTATCCATGAAGAAAATGAAATATGCATAAAACAGATTCGAGAATGTTTCGTTAAAGGAGATGAGACTAAGCATATAACACTGAAATTTTTCTTCACACATGAACTTCAGGAGAATAATGAAATTGAAGTTAAGCAAGTTTGTTCGAGTAACAAATTGGCTTATTTGTTTACAAAATCTTTGCCAAAATCAGTATTCCAAAAGTTTATATATGAGACTAGCATGCATAGAGTTTATCATCAAACTATATAAATGGTTGCTATCATCAGAGGAAGTGATTTATCAAGGAGCATCCTGAAGTATGCTACCCAGGACATTTGTCTGCTGTACTCTTTTTCCTTTTCTAGGTTTTATCCCACTGAGTTTTCCTAGTTAAAGTTTTAACGAGGCAGCATTATGTACGTCCAACGCCAGTTCAATGATCTTGAAGAATGTTGTACTCTTTTTCCTTTCACTTTAGTTTTTTCCACTGGGTTTTTCTTAGCAAGATTTTTAATGAGGCAACTGTCTTTGAATAGTGGTCATCCAAGGGAGGGTATTACGAGATATGAATCTTGAGTGGATGCCCACTTAAGATGAGTCAGGGTTAAAATTAGGGTTCCTTTACTTTGCCATAGATAAGTTTCTTCCCTCATATTTGTACATACATTAATGAGATATAGAAAGGCTCTCTCTTCTCCCTCCTAATCTTCTTTCTCTTGGTCTCTCTCTTTTCTAACAAAAAAATCTTTTTCGTAAGTGGTTAAAAATGAAGACCAAAGGTGAATATACAATAATTACCATAAAATATTATTCTCTTTAATCAAAATAGAGTCAAGCGAAGATAGGGAAATCGAATACCCTGCCATCACCCTAGTAAATCATTACCTAGGAAAGTCAATGTCACATCTATATCTCCACCTTATATCCTTTACCTCCACTATATATCCTTCACGCTGCACCTCTTTAATAATCATTTGGTAGAGTTCCTTTCACCATGAATTCTTATATAATCAAGTAGGCCATTGGGCACATTTTCATGTGATTGAATACCTAGAATTCTAGTTCTTTAACCGGGGTAAAAAATGAAGAGCCAAAGCTGATCAATATAAAAACTGGACCGTCATATAACCTCCTAAATGAAATTTGAGTCAAGTGAAGATGGAAAATTAATACCCAACCACCACCCAAAATAATTCAAAACCTGTGGCAATGAAGGTCCCATATATATCACCTTTTTATCATTCACCCCCCACCTCTAATAATATGTGGTTTACCATGATTCATCTCTTGAAATAAGGGCACGTTTGTGCATTCCTTATGCTCTCTGTATTATTGGCTTAATTTGGGCATCGTGGAAAAGTTATTCTAATCCCACACTAAGAGCATATTTGGTAACAGCAGAGGAATCCATAGATTTCATGATTCTTCACTACTACTGGAACAAGAATTCCTGTTAGGGATTTGTATAGTTGAGGATTTCACATTGATATTGGTGTATATCGATGCATATAACTGAGAAAAATAGGGTTCAATGTGCAAATCCACTTAAGTAATGATTTTCAATTTTTATGAGGGTGGTCGGATATAAAAATCCTAACAAATGAAAATTTTCATTTGTCCAAAACCTAAAAAATTTACAATTGCCAAACATAGATTTATCATATTTCAGGGAAACCGAAAATCTTTTTCCTAAAGATTTGATTGCCAAATGTTACCTAGTAAAAAATTATTAATTATTTTGAGAAGTTGAAAAAAATTAATTGAAAATTTTCTTTTTTCTATAAAAGTGTGACGCACCAAAATTTGAAAAAGTGGTGTCACGATAATCCTCAGTGTTCCACAGACATACCCTGAATGTAAACATTGGGTTGAAAATATCACCCCTGTATTTCTGTTATATGATAAACATGTGTCCACCCAGCCAGCAACACCAACCAGCCAAATGAGGGTCTAGACGACTATGGACCACGGTTGATTCTTATCATCGTTGATCCCTCAAAACCGTTCCAACAACCATGCACAAATGGTCCAGTCCTGCAGGCCAACAGTTTACCCGTGGTCCCACTAACCACTGTCTTTTTTACCTCTAAATTTATGAGAGGGCGAAAGGGAATATCATGGGGGCGGTTTCCTATTAATGCTATTGCCTGTCCTCTGCTTTGGTAGTCGGGAGTTATAAATGCAATGGCAGTCCTCAACCTTCTTAAATTCCACCAATGCTACATTCTCCCTCTTCATGACTTCATGTATATCTCTCTCTCCCCACTTGATGCTTCATAACATCTTGCTCTTCTCCATCTGCTTATCTTTTCTTTGATCTACTTCATTTTTCTCATAGCTGTTGCTGTGTAAAAGAGAAGACTACAATGAAGGAAAGACCCCATGTCTTGTATTTGGAATAGTTCCTAAGATGTTGGTCCGGTTCATTCAGACAACACTTCTAAATGCTCAGAAGAAGTATTTTTTGATTGAGCCGTGCCAATATCTTAGTGCTCTTTCATTCCTATGTTCATTCCCCATGCAAAAGAGTAAAAGAGGAGAAGGTTTGTGTCCTTTTCTTACGTGCATTGCATGTAAGCATTATAATAAACTCTTACTTTTTTGTTTTGTCTTTCCTGAACATCTTTTGGCTTTACCCATATAAAATGAAAATGTCCAAATAGATGTATACGTTATTATATTCATAAGCTTGTTTGTAAGGTTGTTCTTTCGTTTTATTAAGGAACTGTTTAGAAGTTAGAAGAGGAGGTTTGGTATCTCCATATATTTGGAATTGGATGGCTTATGACTTTTATGCTGCTTGCTGAGATGCTTTCTTTCTGCAACTGATTCTTCTTGTGAAATATGTAAAAAAGTAGAAGAGGATGAGATGATGGGATGGTTGCTTTTTGGGTTGGTGGGGATGGAGTAAATGTAGTTTAAGTAGGAGAGTGTGGGCTTGTCTGAGGTGATGTATCGGCATCGTAGAGATTGGGAAAAGTAGGCATTTATGAACTAGATCCTCTTAGGCCAGGTCAATTGTTGGGGTCCACATCATAAATCCATGCAGCAAAAAAATTACAGTCTCAGATGAGTGTATAAATATAAATTATGTGTTTTAAGGTAATCACAAGTGATCAAAATGCAACTGGAGGGAAATCTTAGACATCTATTAAAGTGGGAGATCTTGATTTTGAGTGATCTTGATTTGAAAGCTTGGTTATGAAGCTGGAAGGGAATTCTTTTGAGTCTTGGCTAGGCGGTGCAATTTGGTTAGAGTCAAACCCTAGCTAACCCAGATGGCATGACCGAACCTAAGAAGAGTTAATACTTATTTGGGCTAGTGTTGGGTTGGGGCATTGATTCCGAAACTTGGATGGAGTTTAGGTTGGGTTCGGATTTGACCTAAGCGCTCATTTGTTAGCACACAGTTTGAGATTTTTGTTTGTAAGCATTTAGAACTCTTTAGTTGTCTCTCAAATGGAATCTCAAAATACTCAAGGGCCTATCCAGCATTTGGAATGTTGGATTCCTGAAAATTTTGCAGGGCAAAAGTGGAATTTGGAATACTAATTTTATGAATTCTCACCATTAAAAAAAAAAAAATTTGAAATTCTCAAGATATTGGATTTGCATTGCTCTTGAGAAGGCAGAAATACCCCCATACACACATGTTACATATTCAATATGGATATCCTACTTATATGTAAATATGTGTATAGCTATGATCTGTTTAGCTGCTAAGCATAACTAGGTGCTTACATTATTTTGTGGTGATAATCATGGGGCTGGAGGTGGAAAGATTATTTTTTGCTGAAGAATCTATGATAGCATGAAAGAAATCAGTCTCGTGCTATGGATCACGTTCAAGTGTTTGACTATGTTCATATGTTGATTAATAGTCCTTTTAATGTTGATTTTTTTGATAGCCCGAGGGAGTAACCATACCTTTCCTTCCATCCCCAAATGCTTTAGATTGATATGCATTCGAATGGGCTCACATTGAAGTGTGCACTTAACTTTTCTTTTATGTTTTTTATTTTTGGGCGAAAGAGTAATTCATAGAAACGGAAGCAAGAACAAAGACAGACACATTCAAGCTCCCACCAAAACTACCTTACAGAAAGACCACACTTAGAGCATCTCTAGTGGTGGACATACCTCGAGGGATTTTTGGCATGGATTTTCACTCCAAGAGGTATGCCAAAAATGAGGTGGTATTTGGCATATGGGAGTGAAATGCCAAATTTGATATGTGAAAAAGTGATATGCCAAATTATATTTTGTATTATTTTATTCAAAATGGACTGTTGAGAATTAGTTTTGTTTAATATATAAAAGAGGCAAAATAAAAAATAATAATACAATATTAGATTTGGTATATGAGGTGGAATTACCTCCAATAGAGATGTCAAATTATAAATGGTCAATTTGCCACATCAGCTACCAAAATAAATTTAACATCTCCAATTAGAGATGCTCTTAGTAGCCACCCCGCTAAGAGCATTAATGCCCTATCCCGGTTTATAACCTGATTATATTAGAAACAAAATTTAGCCATTAATGAATGGGCAGTCGAATTAAAAGGTTATAGGAATATAGGAAACCACTAAATGAGAAGAGTGCACTTAATTAATTCTAAATAAGTGGAAAATGTTCACCTACAAGCACTTGCAAAAGCAATCGAGCACTGTGGGGCCCGCTTGGGCCTACCTTTCATTAGTGCATCATCTTTGATAGTCTTCTCATCTTTTCATCTCATGATCGATCCAATTTTACACTTACTTAACCTTCACTCACCGTTAGATTGACTCTTAAGAAAATCAATAGTTAAGAAGCCATTGAACTTTAGGGTTGTTAAAGGAAGAGCTATGATAATCTCGTGGGGTTGATTTTCTGGATTTCCCTTGTCCATGAGGAAGCCTTTCAATTTGCCCTCCTCTTGATTAACAAAATTGCATCTAAGTAGCCCATGAGTTGGACTGTTTATAAGCGCAGTCCGTTCGTGGGTAAACATTTTCCCTAAATAGTGTGTTTAATTAGCTGATCATCATTGTTAGGGAATTGTTTTTTTTCCAATGGATGTTCCCACATCTTGACGTATCACTTTGTCCCAGTAGGGGCCTTTGAATTCCGGGGGTCCCACTGTTTTGAGGGAGCTCAAGAGCTCATGCCTCCTTTGAATTCAATGTGTTTTTGTATTTCTAGTTAAAGGAAGACTTCATTGAAGCAAAGTTACAAAGCAGAGGGGACAAATCACAAAACAAAACAAAACCCATACACCAATTCACAATGTTAAAGAGGTAGAAAGTGTAAGATACCATATACAAATCCAAAAGCTTAAGTTAATAAGTGGAAGGCCCAAACTGGTACGAAGCTATATCCAACTCGGGAGTTAGGCGATTTGGGACTTCTCAATACTCCCCCTCACGTGCAGGCCCAACAAATTTCAGGAAAGGATCTGCCACGTGGGCTACACAAAAACGACGGGACGGAGACCCGCTCTGATACCATGTAAGATACCTTCCATATATCAACCCAAAAGCTTAAGCTAATAGATGAAAGGCCCAAAAATGAATGAAGCCATGTCCAACTCAGGACTTAGGCGATGTGAGATGTGGGGCTGCCCAAACTGAAAAGCCAAAGATGGACCAACATGTTTTGTTCTAGACAAATTAATCACTTGATTAAATATATACAGTAAAAAAAATCCGATCGGTCCAGACTCGACCCAAGTTGCATTCGGTCGTAAGTTTACAATTTCTAGTCAAAGTCCAAATAAAAAATTTATAAAAGCCCACGGCATAGTGGAATGTTCTTACTACATTAACCGTTAGGACTGAGGTAGTGGGTTCAAGTCACACCATGTTACCAATAAAAACAATAAATAAATAAATAATTTTGAGAATACAGCTTTCATTTGAGTTTGGATCTTGCTTTGCTTTTGTAAAGTTCAGGTTGCGCTTAGGCCGAGCCAAGGCTTGACCATTTTCCCTTTTTTTGGCACACAGTCAAGGCGGGTTAGGACCCCAGCCTTCTTGTGAGCATAGAAGATATCAAGTGAGGTGAGGGATCTCTTGGATGAGGGAAGGTGGCATGCTAATTGTTGAAGCTCTGGACAGTTAAATAAGAACGTACAGACATGATCTCCTAGCACTGAAGTAAGTGTGAAAGTTGTTGATTTAAGCCTTAACACATGATAAGGTCCCTTTAATTTGTATCTTTATTAGATTTCAATTCCAGTTTTTAAACTAGCCAATTAACCAAAATCCAATTAAAAAACAACCAGCCACAAAGAGAGAGATGCAGGATTTATACATTAAAAACCCTATTCGGAAAAAAGCCACGGACCTTACTGTCAAGGCCAATAGACAACCAAGTACTAATAAAAGAAAGTTATAAAATTCACAGTACCCTTCTCAATTGTAACTCAACCCAAGGACTGCTTGATTTGCCGACGCTTCGACGTACATCTTTACTGTGCTTAAATTAACCACCTTGACAGCCTCTTCAAGGCGAATCTACTTCAGAAGAGTAGAAGAAAGGAACTCTAAGATCTAAAAATCTTCAGCACAACAACTTAAAAGCTTTGGAGAAGAAGATGAATCTTTTAATTAATTATAGGGTTTGGGTTGCTAGAAGCATGTATTTATAGCCCAAAACTCATGGGAATTAGTAGCACTTTGCATAGGACAATGAATAACAATATGGTTTTAGAAACTGAAAATCTTAATCACGCATGAACATCGCCTCATTTGCTTGAGCGGACAGATGGTCCGCTCGAATGAGCACACATATTATTTGGCGAATTGGCCAAGGTCCGCTCGAACGTGCAAGTCTTGTGTCTTTGGTCCACTTCTCTGCACATTCTTCAGTCATGAAGTTTGAGTCCATCTATTGTATACAATATAAATTAAATTTTCGGTTTTGTCCGTTACCCAATCACAAAGTGACCGTTCTTATGCCAAGGCCCGGCTTGTCCTGCTATAGTTGCACCTCTCCCCTCAAATGCCTTGGATGATCCCAACAAGGATGTTTTTACTTTAAAGAAAAAAAAGTCTTTACTTAATACTTACTGCCCTTAAAAAAGTTAGGTGGCCAAAGATTCCTTCGCTCAAATATTCTCTAACCTTTTAATTGTAATAGTATTTACTGAGGGGACACTGAAATCCAGTTGTTGGAGCACATTAAAGTCTTGATAGGAAACAGTTAAAAGCTATGGATCAAAGGCTTTACTGGATCATGGAAACGAAAATATCAAGGAGGGCACGTGGCATTTAGGTAGGGTCAACAGACCCACAATGTAAAAGAAGGCTCAATACAGTACTCATCTCCAAAATATCAGTGTTAGTGCACCAGAATTGTGATGGGCTTAAGCCATTCATAAATCCAAATTGATCTTCCACTTCATCATCTTTGATTGTTCGACATTGTCCATTGGTGCTGATTTTTGGGATGCTTAGTCAACAAACCTTCTTGTTTATATATATAATATATATATATAGGGACCAGCTCTCCTAAGCTTCAGCTTAGTTTATCCTAAACTGAAATAGGACTGGTCCTACAAAATCAAAGTCGACTATGCTGTTTTTTGGATGATGATCGTCTCCAAAATCAAGATAAATCTAGTCAGAACTGAATTTTTCAATTCCATTATGCAAAAAATAGATATAATCAAGTTTGATTTGTGGGACCAGCCTTGTTTCAGCTTAGGATAAACTAAGTTGCAGCTTAGGAGAGCCATGCTCATATGTGTGTGTGTGTGTGTGTGTGTGTGTGTGTGTGTGTGTGTGTGTGTGCTCTTGTGGGAGCATCTTACTAATGAGAGATAAGGTATATGGGGAGATGGTTCTATAAGAGATATCTATCACCTTATATGAGAGATATAGTGGGGCCCTTACATTCATATCCAATGGCAACAACTTAAATCTGAGGGCTCCCACCTTCCCTCTCATAATAAAGTGAGAGATGTTCTCATAAAAGCATCTCCCATATATATATATATATATATATGTGTGTGTGTGGGGGGGATCTTCAAGTGCATCCATCACTCACCATTTGTGGTGAGGGACGCCCCTTATGGGGAAGTTTCAAGTACAAAAGAGAGGTACAAAAGAGAAGTACACCTCTCTTTTGTACTTGAAATTTCCCCAAAAGGGGTGTCCCTCATCACAAATGGTGATGGATGGATGCACTTGAATATTATCATATATATATATATATATATACATATATATACATAATATATATGTATATATATACACATATATATGGGCTATCAGAGGGTTTCCAACCTTTTGGGCTGGACTAATCCCTCTTGGCCCAGAGGGAAGTCGAGTAAACACCCTTGTGGCCCTAAAGTGGCAGCACTAGTAGACTCAACTTTCGATTTCTGAAGAAGAGGGAACCAAGGGTCGATACAAAGACCTCTAACTTCGAAAGAGGAATGAATCGTGGTCCTGACCACTTGTCAAACCCCTTTGTAGAGTGTGGACCACTTAGATGTTCACTTATCACTTGGGAGTGGAGTAGATGGAAATGTCTCTTTATAAACGAGGAGCAGGAAAAAAGAACCAACTCTACGCCAGCATCCTAGTCCTTAAACATCCTTTTTAGTGGTCCTTTTAATCATAGATCTTTTTTATATTCAACCCAACCACATGTTAAGGTAAAGATTTGATGAGAGTAAAATTGGACATAGTGCTAGACTATGGGAGGATGGGGGTATAAAAGGGCCTGCAGGTGGGCCCAAATAGTCCCACGGGTCTAGATTGCACATGTTATTCGTAGGTGAACATTTTCAAGGGGCCATGTAGCCCGTAGGTCTACCTATGTGCGGGATATAATGTTCCACAATCATCTTAGTCCCTTGATCAATGACACTCAAGTTTGTTGGTTTTAGAGGTTTTCATCTTTTTAGGCTTTCAATCAAATGCTGAGCCTCATTTGGATGAGGGATTTGGATTGATCATAGGGTCCCACATCTCCAAAAAAATGGCCACCCACCCATATTGTGGCCCACTTTGAGCCAATTTAGTCCTTTCACACGTATCACCCAAATGTGACACTCATTCAACTTCTACTCAGCCTTGAATTGAAATCCTAAGAAATGATGTCTCTAAAATAATTAAATTTTAGGGCCATGAACCAAGGGATTACGATGATGTAAATGTAACAAACTTGAAATTTTGCAGATATGTAATTTTTTCATGTAATGACCTTACATGATTATCATGCATAAAACATATGATAGCACGTGTGGGGATAGGACAGTTTGATTCTTCAAGATGGCTCGTCCTTAGAGCATTTAATTCTAGTAGAGTTAGTGAGCCTAGCTAATAAACCCTATCCCGTGTATTGCTTTTATGCTATGGAGGGATCCTCGTGTGAATCACACCACATCCCATCGCACCCACACCAACCATGTTTTGGTGGGTCACATGCATTTATTATGTCTCGTCTCGACTGTTGATCTGGTACAACTCCTCTAGATTGGCCACCTGCAGGAGTCGCAGTGATAAATATACTCACCATTGATGTTTTGAACAAAGTGGGTACATGATCTCCCCTGGTTTTGAACAACTCTCCATGTTTTAAAGTGCAACCTCTAATCTAGGGACTAACATGGGTGTTCCGTTCGAATCCTGGGGTACCTCACCTCTACCCATTTGCCCGGTCATTTTCCATTTGCGTGGACTTTCTATCCGTTTGTACGGACTTTCTTTCCACCTGAGTGGGCAGCGTTCCAGTGTATATGGGGAGTCTCTCTTGGGTCCCAGGCCCTTTCGTTATATGTAATCGTTATTCGAGTGTTCTAAACAGTAGAAATTGCACAGAAGTGGAACATAGAACATCAGAGGAATGAGAGAAGACAAGAAATCTTAACAATGCAGAGGAGTGGACTTCACCCAAGGGGGAGTATTTAAAAGTATTTATGCTACCCCCACCAACGCCTCAGGATTTTGGTATGAATAGTAAGTTAATGAAACTTAATATAACACTCATAGTTGTATATCTGTTCATGTTAGAATGCATATCACAGTAAGGGTGCAGCTTGGGTTGGGTCTAACCCAAAAACTCAAGACACAACTCAAACCATATGTGAAATTCTCGTCAGGCTTCTTCAGGTTACGTCAAGGTCCAGCCTAAATGAAAATGGATCCCTTATTTGGACCATTCAGGGGTTGCTACATGGGGGAGAGGATGTCAAATCAGCTACATCCCATCTACTCCAATGAATAAAAAAAAAAAATCCTCTCCGCATGTGGCATCCCTGATTGGTCCAAATAGATTTCCCTGTTGGGTCCAAACAAGGGATCTGGATCTGGCCTAGATTTGAAAATCCACATAGAAGTTGTGTCGGATTCAGATCTGTGCCTACTGTATTCGTATTCAACCCAGGTACTTGATTTGGTTCTGACAAATAGACAAGTTAGCTCTCTTGGTTGTAGACTAATGAGCTAAGCCCAGGGTAGGCTAAGCTCAGCTCGGTTTGACTTGAGCCCAATTTGTTGAGCTCAAGTTTGGTGTGTTTGGATTTGATCAGATTCAAGTTCGATTTCAGTTTGCTCCCATGCAATTCAGGCTAGGCCTGGGTTGGGCCAATATCCAATTCATGCTACTATTAATTTGTGCCCTGAAACCATAGCCACCTTTCAATGGCCTTCGTATATGATGGCAAATATAGAAATGCATCATCACAGTTCAAAGCACAGCCAACTTAAAATCAATTAGAAACTGATACATTTGTCAATGTAAAAATATATTGCATAAGAAATCTGACATTAATATAGAAATACATGTAATATTTCACTTGATTACTCCTCAAGTCCAAACATAAGGCATTTCAACTCACACACTTCTTTTATTACATAACTGATAACTCTACTCAGGGACATCTCATCAAGGTGATAACACCCCTTTCATCATACACTCAAGATACTATTCCTTCTACAATTTACACACTTCTTTCATGCTCACTAGATAGATGGAAAGATGGATAGGTAGATAAGGGAAATGATCAGATACACCCTCATTTTCTGCTGCTAGATCATATCATTCTTACAATCAACCCCATGTCACTCTACACCATGTATTTTCCTTGGCCCAAGATAGATTTTGATCAGAATCAGTCCCATTGTTAGTGGATCTGTGTTTGCATGTGATCCCTCCAAGTGTGAGCACCATTTCTATTGGAATGAAATTTGGACCACCACATCCACTAAAGCAGGTTGGACTCAAGAGTTTCACCATTGAACCTTCTCAATAGATAGATAAATAGTATATATGTCTCTAGATGCGAAAGAGAATGAGATCAGCATCAACTCCATCAGGCACATGGCGCTGCACAGGGAACTTGGGGAGAGATTTTGCAATGTAGAGCGCAGTTTCAAGGTACTTTGTATATTTCTGTTCCATTCCTCCATGACCACTGTCTTGTATGTGGCTCAAAGGCGTGGTAGAGGGGTGGTCATGGAGAACTAGGCCCCGGCCGCCTAATTTCAGTCGATTGAGTGCCAATGACTGCTCCTCGCCCACGAACTTCTGGAGAGCGCTTTTGCGAAAAGCCCAGTCCCCTGTCTTCCAGTTGAAACTGTAGAGAGGAAGGAAGCGCTGACCATAGATTGCAAGAAACTCAATGGCTGCGAGGATGAATTCGAATTCGGTGAGAGACAGGTAATAGGAAAAGCTCACCCTTGTCCATCCTGGTTTAAGGCCATTGAGCCCCTGGAATGTGCAGAGATCATGAGTTAGTATGTGATACTAGAAGGCCTAGATTAGTGTGACAATTTATTTAGAGACTAATATGGGCCGGGTTTTGGTCCGGTTCATAATGGGCCATGTGCGGATGAAAACAAGGCTCCCAATACCCAAGGATGCAAATTGAAAGTATCATGTAGGAATGCTAGATATAGAACTACTTTTAATTCAGATGTGTGTGAAGGACCTATTGCAAGAACCTGAATAAAATTCTCTATAGCACACACAATGTTCTTTAGAAGAAAAACTAAAATGTCCTTACGCTACCTTCTGAATCGCTGATCGAAATGCCAAAGACTGTTTTTTATCAACATTGAGAAGAATGTGACCATAAGGACCAGCACAAGCACACCCTCCACGCGCTTGGATGCCAAAGAGATCATTAAGGAGCTTTGTTACAAAGCGGCCATGAAGGGGTTTATCTTTCTTGGTGACTCTTTCTCTCCAAATGCATACTGGCTTTTCTTCGACGTGGATCGCCTGATCTATGGAGTTGGTGTTGATGAGGAAGGAAATGATGGGTTGGCGCTTGACAGAAGTATTCCCAAGAACATGAATGTTTGGATTAGGCAAGAGCCTTTTGAGCGCTCTGTCGAGCCAAAGGTTCTCCTGTGTGTCAATGAGATGGTAGCCCATGTATTCCTTAACCCAAAATGCCAAAGCTGCTCGTATCTTTTGGATGATGGGAGGGGTTCCGGCGTCCTCTCGCTCTTCTATGTCGTCGTAGTAGAGAGTGTCCTGTAAATCTTATAGTTATCAGACAGCGCCAATTTGATAGCTAGCAAGAATTTGTTAGCGAAGCACCCCCTTTCCACAGGAGTAAGGGATTATTCACTGGTTGTAGAGCTGATGGTGAGGAACTTGGGTGAGTGTGTGTGTCAGTGCCAGTACTTACATTTTCCAAACAAAATGAAGGGGGGATTTGTTACTTTAAGAAATCCTGTTATAGTTGTCAGATGCTTAATAGGTAGAACACCAAAAGGTAAATAAAGACTGCTGCCTTAAAATGGCCTTTTTCTTCTATAGTATTTGTAGAGAACTTAGAATACTCTTTGGAGGTTTCATTCAAGGAACTCCACAGTGAGGAATTGGCCCAGATTTGAGGGTTGTGGAATTTGCCAAACACAAATTCTCAACATTAATTCTCACAATCAAACATGTCCTAAAATCACATGGTTTAAAAATATAGGGGGTCAATATTGTAGACCTTGTTCCTTCATATATGGTACAGAATTTCCTTCATATATGGTACAGAATTACAACATCAGAACCATCCTTAAGCTGGACAGAACAATAGATTGAGCCCACTGATAGGTTTTCATGTAAGAGAACTGGTCCAATCAATTGTTAACAATAAGGGCACCACACGGGCAGGTTGGGTACAGGTATTGGCCCAACCCGAATTACATGTGTACATGGAAATGCAAAACTGAGCCAAATGAAACCAGAATTTACCTGAATCAATCAAGCCTTATTACCCAGGTTGTGAATCCCGACCCATACCCAGTACCGGATGGGTCAGGTTGACTTGACGCACATCGGGTACCCAAATTCTGGGCTTGGTTTGCATATCTCTAAAGGGTATAAAAGATTTTTAAAAATGTATATAATCTTTTTTAGGATAGCATATGTACATCATATTAATACTATATGATATAAAAATATACAAATAATTTTTTTTAAGTTAGGTACTTGGTCTGGATTCAGGTACATGAAAACTAAACATGACCCAGCCAGACCTGAACCCAAACAAGGCCAATGCGAATTCCAGTATTGGTTGAGTCAGGTTCTGATGGCAAAGGCTTGTCTAGATCATCCATCTGGTGGGACCTACCAATAATATATTAAAAAAAAGGTACATGGGGGGCCATTAGTTGATGGGCCCATAAAAAATCGATGGTCCATAACATTTTGAAATTTGAGAGAAGAAAGAAGACCTTTTCATCGAAGCCGTTCACAAAGGCAACCGTGCCACCTCCACAGGTTGAAGGAGGTGAGGATCTCAAGCAATAGAGAGTCCTGCTCATGAGCAAAATCCCTGGTGTTCCTGGGCCTCCAACGAATTTGTGTGGACTGAGGAAAACAGCATCATAGCCCTCCATTTCTCCTGATTGGAAATCGATTTGCACATATGGCCCACTGCAGATCAACCCAAAATTTAACCCAATCCAATTAAAGATCTTATTTAATTTTCAAATACTTCCTTACTTATTTTGCCATCTTTAGTCAACCCCCTGCTCCATTAAATCCATCTTAAAAGCATTTCAGAGTGGATATGATGGGACCCATCATTTCATAATGATTTGCATGCCCTATTCACATTAAAAATATGCTTTTCATATGCCAATAATGTGTTTGAAAAGAAAATATGGAGTCTTCTTTTTCAAAGAGAAAGATGCATGAAAACATAGGATTTTGACCACCCTTGCTCCAATCTTTCATGTATTTTACTAGCTAGCCTATTTTGTGAGAAAGAGCCAATTAAAAACATGTATTAAAGCAGTTATAAATAAGGGAGGTGCTCTTGTGAGAGACACTCTCACCTGATGAGAGATATAGGTGGGGGCCTTCACATTTAAGTTGTTGACATTGGATATGGATGTGAGAGCCCCCACCTTATCTCTCATAGTTAGTAAGGTGAGAGTGTCTCTCACATGAGCATCTCCCTATATAAATAAAAAGGCAAACTTAGATCACAATCTATAAAATCATACTCGCTCTGAACTTGCAAAAGCCACTGCCAAACCCATCCCTAATGAGAGCAAGTTTTCCAAACCCATCCCTAATGAGAGCAAGTGCCCATTAAACCCGAGCAGTTACAAACCCTAATCATATCTAGCACTTTGATGGCATCAAATCAAAAGTGTACCCAAACAGAAATGGAGTTGGCAACATGGTGAAGTAAGTGGTTTGCTTACCTGGCCATTAATGTGTTTGAAGAATATATAAATAATATCTAAAGAAAATATGGTATTTTATAATCTCATAACCCGCACTATTTATTATTATTATTTTTAAATTTCTTGGCCTAGTGGCCAAGGCTAACTACTTAAACATTCCTATCAAGGGATCAACTTGTTTGTTTGTGGGATGCAGTCAAATAAAATATAATTGAGTGTCAAGTCAAGAAGGAAAAAAAGAAAAATATGGAGGGAGTTGGAAATCCCATCCAAATAAACATCTCCGTACTCTACTAAATTAAATTCTAAATGACGTGTATTGAAGTCAATTAAAAAAAATATCTAAAATAGTTACGTACATGACCACTTGATTTAGTTAAAACCCAAACCTCCTCCAAGTAGTTACGGGCCCTTCGTGGACGAACATCTAAGGGGTTTTTTCACGTAAAATCCTTTTATTCTATAAAATCCATAACCTTTTTTTAAGCACCTGTTTTTTTTATTTTATCCAATATTTATTTAGCAAAAAAGGAAAATAAAAATCAATACCCACTCCAAAACCCTGGCTATAGCAGGAGGTGGTTACCCGTTTAACCCGACCAACTGTTATCTTTAATCATAATTGACAGTTTGGCACCATCAAATCAAAGGTGTACCCTAGGCCTAAGCCCAAATCTAGAGTGATCAACGTGGTGAAGTAGTCGGCTTACCTCGCTGCAAAATCAAAGCAAGCAAAAGCACCATGTTGATGCAACAAGCGAGCCAAAGCTCTTGTATCGGTGTAAATCCCTGTTACATTACTACAAGCCGAGAAAGAACCCAACATGGGTCGATTTGAGTACTCGGGTGATTTGAGCTCTCTACGTAGCATGTCCATGTCGATCAAACCATCCTCATCAACCCCAATCTCCACCACCTCAGCCAGGCTTTGGCGCCATGACAAAAGGTTCGAGTGGTGCTCATAGGGACCCACAAAAACCACCCATCTCTCCTCAGGCTTGAGGACTTCCTTCACCACCCTTGACCTCATGGTGGAGGTGATTGTTAACCCCATCACCTCCTGCAGCCTCTTGATCGCCGCCGTGGCCCCCGACCCACAGAACAAGATCACGTCGTCCGGCCCACCACCCATGCATTTTTTCACATACTTGGCTGCTTGGTGCACCATTTTGCTCATCATGTACCCCACATAGCTGTCATCTGTGTGGGTGTTGCCATAGAAGGGGAGGACATGGTCGGCGATTGAGCCCTCGATGTGGTGAAGGGCCCTCCCGGAGGCCGTGTGGTCGGCGTAGGTGAGGCGGCGCTTGCCGAAGGGAGTGTCGAAGCAGGTGTCGGCCCCGATGAGTTGTGAGCGTAGCCATAAGCACTTGTCTTCAATGGTTAGGGTGTCGTCGGCGATGCCGTCGTCGGGCATGCGGAAGGAGATGGCTCTAGGATCAAATTCTTCGTCATCATGTGTATGGTCGTGGTCGTGGTCGTGGCTGTGGTTGTGGTGGTGGTCAGTAGAACCATGCAACTTGGGTTTGGTGGTGAAGGCAGCAGCCTTGGGGAGAGCCATGGAGGGCTCTTCTTCAGTGAAGAACATGAGGGGACCAGACATGGCTCACAAGCCACAACCCTTGATAGATTTCTTGGCCTCGCTTTACTGAATACTGATGCTATTGTCTGTTACAAGGTTAGCTTTGATGTGTCTCGAACCATCACTCACATCCCTTTATAAGGTATCTCTCTCTCAGTGGATGGGATAGGAGGGAAAGTTCTAACAAACCAGCATTGGTGAGGAGGTCAACGATCAATATGACATGTTAATACATGGAACAAGTCTAGAATGCCGGCAAGCTTAGTGCCGTCTGAGTAAGATTTGGAAAAGAATTCAAGTCATGCACATGATTATATATAAAACCTTAGGTTTATTTATTTATTTTTTTAGTCCCACCATTCAGAGTTAAGCGACTCTAGTGACATTTTTTAAATCTCAGTCATGAATAAATTTGGAAAAATAGGGTTTACGAAGGATAATCAAGCCTCACATTTACTTGATCTGCTGGGTTAATTTTTAAGCTGATGGCAGATCTAGGAAACTTTCCTTGAGGGGCCATTATGTAAAATACAAAATAAGATTTGAGGGAGCCTTATAGTTAAAAAAATGCAGTGTTTTCAAAGAATTTAACGAGGGACCCCTGGAATTTTATTTCTACCCTAATACATACGAACTCAGTCATAACCAACATTGATTTTTTATGAGTTCAATCCATCACCTAAAATCACAAAATAATATGATCAGAGGTGTGGTTAAGTTCCAACCAGAAACGGTGATGTAATCGTAGTAACAACTGCAATTACAAAGATAATTTTCAAACAGTGGAACATGTCCCACATTGATGACCCAAAAAAGAAAAAAAAATTTGCCCAACATGGTTTGGATTTGGGTTGAAATGCGAACGTAACGTTTAATATTTAAAACTATGCTTATCATTCACGTATCTAATTAATATGGTCTAATATATATAAACAATAGAAGTAAGTCGATGGTTATGTTTCCCAATGGAGTGTTTAAAGACTTTTTAGAGTATAAATTCTAAGAGAATCCAAAATGGTTAGGAGTTTCAGGTTGTATTCTATTAAAAAGTATTTTCGTTGTCTCTACTAACTTCAAGATGGTATCAAAGCCAACCAATCGTGAGTTCAAATTTCAAGAGGAACGACTTGGCGCAAAAAAAAAAAAAAAAAAAAATCGTGTCGCCAAAATTCATAGTGCACAGGCGGGGTTCCACCTGAGGGGGAGTATTGAGGAGTGGACTCCACCCAAAGGGGCATATTGAAAAGTATTTTCGCTGCCTCTACTAACGCCTCGAGGTTTTGATAGTAATGGCTGGTTAAAGAAATTTAATATATTCATCATATGAAAGTGTACCGACCGTCTAGCTCACAGATAATAATGGCTGGCTAAAGAAATTTAATATATTCATCATATGCAAGTGTACCGACCGTCGTCTGGCTCACAGAGCAAGAAAGGTTCATTAAAAGACAAACCACAAGACTACTTTTTGTTTTTTTGGGTAGGCAAAACAAAGACTCCATACTTAAATCTTATAAATTCAATATTATAACCTAAATCCCAAAAAGACTATATCACTCGCAGATGCCAACGGTATCTAACTTGTAAGCCTGTCAAAGACCAACATATTATATTTCGATAGAATAATGTTATTTTCTAGTTTATGTGTCATTTGGGTTAAAATCCATGAACATAAGTTAGACAGACCCAATTGGATCAAGGTTGAAGGCTTGGAAATGAACCTTTGCCAAAACCCAACAAAATAGAATCATTTCTACGTAGATCACAACATGACTTTGTATTGCTACTAGGAACAAAGGCCTGTGCTAAGTCTGGGCAAAAAATGAAAATATGTTAAAATTTAAGAATTCTTTTGAAATATTTTTAAGATAAAATAAATGTAAAATAAATCTTTTTTATTATTTTTGAATATTAAAAAGGGGGCCAACTCTCCTAAGCTACAGCTTAGCTTATCCTAAGCTGAAATAGGGCTGGTCCCACAAAATCAAAGTCGATTATGCTGTTTTTTGGATAATGATCGTCTCTAAAATCAAAATAAATCCAATCAGAACTGGATTTTTTAATTCCACTATGCAAAAAACAGATATATTCAAGTTTGATTTGTGGGACCAGTACTATTCCAGCTTAGGATAAGCTAAGTTGCAGCTTAGGAGAGCCCTGCTCATTAAAAAATTTTCTATGTATGAAAATAACTATAAAATAAAGTAAATTTACATAACCCAACAACCCCTTGAATTTAATGGCATTGACCATTACGGCTATCTCTTTTATGGATATATTATACCATTGATGATTGAAAATATAAGAAAAAGAAAATAAACCAGATGGATCTACATCTACTAAAAAGAACCAAAAGAAAGGGATAAAAAAAAATTAACGTGTTTGATCCATCAGTGGAGGCCACCCTTGAAATGTTTTTAATGTGTGGGACCCACTGATGGCTCTGCCTCCAAAGAACAAAAAAGGGAAGATAAGAAGAAAGGAAATGGAAATCAAATGATTTCATCCTCAATGGAACACACACCACATCTGGATTTATGGTGAAAGAACAGTTGGTTGCCACAAATGATTGATAGTATAAGAAAAAAAAATTGAAAGAGAGAGGGGCGAATAAGTGTAAGTGAAGAAAAAAAACATAAAAAATGTACATTGCATGGGATGAGTGTACGTGGATATGGATATAAGTCATCATAATATGTTTCTAATAGTTCTAACTCATATGCACACAAATCACAGCCTAACAATTATCAAAGAAATTTAAGCTGGTGTATGATACCAACCCAGTCTGATTGCCCACTATGGATATACATAGTGGCCTTGAAAACTAATATCTATGCATAATCCATAAGTGGGTTCCAATGCAGAAATAAGTTAAATGTGCGGGGGCCTACTAATTGATCTGCATCCATTAAGAAACCAGACAACGGCCAACAGGCTTGCCTCCCTCCATCAGTGGAGCCCACTCTTAGAAAAAATAGGTTAAGAGAAGGTCATTGGGATTTCATTCAATACTGGAGTCCAATATTGAAATATATTTAATACGAACTGGTGCCCACTACTGGATCCATCCATTTGGGGAAAAAAATTGAAATGAGAATAAAAGAGCAACAGTTTGGATTTCATTAATCAGTAAAGCCCACAAAACATATTTAACGTGGGACCCATTGATAATTAAAGATCTAAGGAAAAGAAAACAAACTGATTGTAAAGATTTGCTTATAATTTGAATAATGGTAAGAAATAAGACTCAAATTCAAACGTTCATAAAAATCTCTTATGAAGAGGTTTTAGGAGAGAAAGAATAGCACAAAGTGAGGTGGCACCTTAAAACAACGTGGGTTTTTTGTGCATATTTCTTTGAAAGGAGAGAACATTCTGGGATGAGGTGGCACCCCTCACAACCCACCTCCCCCTTTGCTTTAATGAGAAAACGACCTTGCCAGTTGCCACTAATCTCTTCATACCATTCTTTTACTTGGCAATCCATTTATCTTTTTTGCCCAATGCAAATGTTAATCTTCTAGTGAGAAATTCCAAACGGTTAGACAATAATGGATCAAGTTAAGGTATCTTGCACTGACGCTCTCCTATTAGGGGTGGGATTGGTAGTGTTTTTTAGGGTTTGGAGTCCGAGAGAGTATGAAATTTCAGATTTTGGCCCACGCTAGGTTTTCCCATCTCATTTATAATTAGTTTACATATAGTTTAGTAGTGCAATAAATATGTGCGGTGAAGGATAGCGGTAAATGATATCATAAATACCGAAAGGTTGGGGATAGGCATGTCAATGGGCCTGGCAGGGCATGGGCATGGGTTGTCCAATCCCGTCCCAAATATTGGATGGGCCTACTAAGGATTATCCAATCCTGGCCCTAAATTTAGTGGGCCTATGTCAAATCTCATCCCATGCGGGCTCAGGTTGGGCCCGGGCCGGGCTTGGGCTTTAGCACTTTCATCAATGAAGACGGTTTTTTTTCTTCTTAATGGGTGAAGCTCTATTAATAAAGATGATGATGATGGCCGCTGGACAAGGGTTGGAACAAATTTCAGTTTAATCAAATTTTAAAAAGTCTAGATACTATCTAGATAGTAGATATTAAGTCTTCAAAATAAAGGATGATAAATCTATCAAAAATCTCAAACCTAAACTCAATAGTGGATCCAGTCTAAGTATCAAATTGAGTCCACTGCCAATTCATGGTCTGGGTTTTTGGTGTAGAGTGGAAAGAGATTGAATTCATGAGAAATTGAGGAGGGAAAAGACATTTTGGTGGGTTCCCATCGAAATATATAAAAATTAGTAAAAAAAACCTTGTGGGCGGGGCGGGTACCCATTTCAATGGGCTAAATTGATAGGCCTAGTTGGGGGCTTAAACATTCTACATGCACTAAAAATGTATAATATCATAATGATTGCAACTTTTTAAAATAAAAAATAGTTTTTAGTATCAAACTGACCCAACCCTTACCCGTCATATAGGGCGGGTAAGTGTAAGTCACATGTGAGTGAAAATTATTCTTAAGTTTTGGCTAAACGGTAATTAAGAAATGGGTCCAGTGAATCACTGATATCATGGTCTCTAAGCTTTTAGGTCAACAGTTTTGAATCTTTCCAACTCAGCCATTTTCTTGGTTTCCATGAACCTTTGTACATCTATAGTTCTCTGAAAATGTTCTTCCACGAGAATACTGCATATATCTTACATGCCATCCAACTTGTGAGGCTGCTTAAATGCATGTTTATCGAAGGGAGGAGGGAAGATGGAAAGGAACCCTTGTGAACAATGAGGAGCTAAAAAAAGAAAAAACTTGGCCCCACCAAACTATCCTACCCTTGATTTAACTGTAATACCCTAGAACCCCCTAGAAGAAATTAGGAAATTTTAATTTTTGGATAATATAATTTTATGTATTTCCTTTATTTTATTAAATTATTTGAACTTCTCGAGAATAATCGGAATAATAACTTTATATGTAGTTTTCTTAGTTCTTGAATTTTAGATAATTTGCATAAATAATTCATATATTGTGATTATTTATAATGATTAATTCTTTATGTGTTTATCTCATCAATTGTGAATATTATAATTACTATTATAGGGGTTTTAATAATTGGATTGTAGGGACCCCATTAGAGTGGACCCCATGAATTTTGGGCTACACTGTTAATGAAAGTAAGGTTTTGCTATTGGGTACCGTATCCTTGGGTTGGCCCTGTGACCTCATCCATAGTTTTTGGAGGTTTAGATAAGGAAACCATAGAGAACCCACAAGACGTAGATTTATAGATATTTTAATTAGGTAATGGCTTCAAGGGGTTTGATAGGGTCCATCCAAGTAGGAACCTAGTGGGGCCTTTATGTTCCAGTTGATAACATCATCTTGATAGGATCCAATAGGTGTAAACCATTTAGGTTTTATCCTCATAGGCTAGGGATAAATGGGACCCATGACTAACATTAAAGGGAGACTAGTTTTAATCAATGGACCCTTGACTAATAACGAAAGACAGCACAATCCCCCGAGGTCTTTGGACCATGCGCACAAATCTTCTTTGGATTCTAACACTAGCACGCACAGGGAAGAAAGCTCACACAAGTAAGAAAGGAGCCAGTACTAACAGAAAAAAGTGACATGCCGAGGGGGTTCAAATCCCGATCAGCCAGATAAGATAAGAACTACTTACCACTCAAATAAGGAGCCGTTCTTGAAATATTTAAATACTAGAGTTATATATTCTTTGGCTCTATTTCTCTTCACACGATCTTTCCCTCTCTTCTGGACTTCCTATCAGCTAGAACCTAGAAAGAACTAATGGAAACCTAAGAGAGGACGGACCAACAAGGTTTAGCCTCGATGATGACATATTCTCTTCCCGCGAGTCAATTGCGCTATAGTAATCCACAAAGGTGATAAGATTTCTAATTCTACTTGGGATTTTTTGGATTCCTTTTTCTCCCTAATCTACGAACGGATTAATGATGGAATTAATCAGGCAAATGCTTGGTTATTTATGCATATGGTAATTTGATTGATGATGATGTTTTGTTACTATTGGAAAAGACAGAATCTGACAAGGGCCCAGACTTTTTGAGTCTTTTGAGATGCAATCCAACGGCGATTGAATATTCAAAGGGGGTTGCATTAATCAAAGGTGGACCCAAGTAGGCCCTATAGTTGTGGGCTGCACACGCAGTCTACTCGTAAGATAACAACTTTCCACGTTACATAGGTGCTAGAGACCTCACATCACACTCTATTCGCCAACTTCAAAATGGAGCACTACCAAACTCTATGCGAATATCCGGTAACAAGTACTTTTCAAGGAATTCGCAAATTTGAGGATTCCTCAGTGCCCCTAGAACAAAGATTTCTTAGAGGGTTTGTATAGCTTGATGCATATAGTGCATTTCAAAATGATAAAATTTGGTATTGGTGTATATAACCATATATCCAAAAAAAAATGGGGATTTCCAAATTCTATGGAAGTGGGGTGAAACTTAAAAGTCGGACTTAAAAACTTTTTAAAAAAAATGAAAATTTCTACCTAGTCGGGATTTACAATTGCTAATCATAAACTCCCCACAGCCTTCTGAAAAATCAGTAATGAATACCCCAAGCCTTTGGCCGACAAATGCGACCCATGTCTCTATGAACCAGAACACCCCCACTTGAAAGAGTGCCTCATCTCACACAGCTAATCAATGATCAATAAATGGACTAGCAGTTTCCCATGTGACCCAATCTTAAAAAGAGAAATGGAGACACTCTTGCGTCTTTTGACAAAAGCAAAGTAGAACAGGCGTGCATTGATTGTCATAGTCATCATAATTTGAGATCATTATCGTACACCTTGGATTTTCTTCACCGTCTCCAATACGTCGTCTTTGACGGACTCCCACTTCAATGCGCTCTCATCTGTTTTTGTTTTGGTCTATCCCTGTGTGCTCTGGACATTGCAGTAAGAGTCTACTCAACTACAATTTTTCAAACACCACAACTCTCCTGTCCATTTTCATGTTCGCTAGTAATTCAACTCTCACACTTTAAAAAACAATTTGAGTAAACTCCGTGGGTTGAAATCCCTCCGTTAGCACAGGAAGGAAGAAAAAAAAAAACACAATTTGAGTTGGGTAGACAATTAATGGAGCAGTCCCATCATTGAATAGAACACAATTATAACTGCTTAATTTTTTTTGCTAATATTTTATCTTGTGTTTCATATGTGATTGATCTGGTGGTTGCCCAAGTCCACTTAAAACTAAAATTGTTTGAGTTTATATAAGAGCTGGACATTTATTTCTAGCCGTATAGGTTTTTAACAAGTGGACCCAATTGAGGAGTGGGATTGTTTGTAACACCAATTTGTCCAATATCACCTCAATCCCATCAATTTTTTTTTTTTCTTATTTTTTTGCTATCTCGGAAGGTTCTCATTTCTTTGGACTGAACTAATCCCTCTAGGCCCAGAAGGAAGCAGGGTAAGCTCCCCTGTAGCCCCGATTGACTGACGGGGTTATACACTTGTACTGCAATTAGTTAAGTTGAGATGGGTTGAGAGGTTGAATAGCGAAAACAAGCTCACCCATTTGTTAATTATTTCAGAAATATCTATCGAATCCAAGCCAACATCGAGCCAGATGGACAAGTAGAGTAAAGAATTTGCACCCTTGCTCAACCCAAGCCCAACATATTTTATAAATAAGGTTCACAATGTCATTACCAATTTAACCAAGAAATAAGAAGTGTCACTTGAATCCTCGAGAGAATTCTTCTCTAGAGAATTTGAAACTCTCCAACGAAAACTGAATCCTCCTCTTGGCTAGAGTATCCAGGAATGCTTAGGGCCTGGAATTTGGGAATTCCGAAGGATAAATGAAGTGGTTGAATTTCATAATTCTAGCCAAGAAATATGAAATTTGAAAATACCAATGGACATCCATCACATCATTGCATAGAAATCCCCAACATTGTTGGCATTTAGAAAACATTATTGCCGGATATTGGGCCAAATTACGAGCCATGACTAAATGGGCCTAAATCCAATAATGCCATGGGCTCGTTTATTTTGTGGGATCCATTTAGCACCCACGTTTGAACTTTGGGGAGCAAAATGTTCTTATTGAGTGTTGAACCCTGAACCTCAAGAAGGTAACAATGAGCCTCATGAATTCCTGTCGTGAATTCTGCCAAAGAAACAGGGCCTAAAGCTATGGTACGACTTTGTTCTCCAATCATCTTACAATTGATTCAAGGACATTGGCTTGTTTTAGTGAGCTTATTTGATCAAATCAAAAGACCAAATTAGTCAGTACAATGGCATTCTATTAGTAGTTTAGTATCGAGGCATCTTCCTCTCCACATCAACAACTAGCTAACGGTCATTGATTGAAGATTTATTGGTTCGGTACTCAAGGAGAGAGAGAGAGAGAGAGAGAGAGAGAGAGAGAGAGAGAGAGTGAAAATGCGTATGTTCTCACCATCCGTGACATTACAAGCCGTATTTAGACATCATATGAAGGCAAGGTGACTCTATCATAAGAATAATTATATGGTATTACTTAAAAGTATTTTTGTATCTAAAAAGTAGGAAGAATTGGCCTTATATCATTGACCCTATATTATAAAAGTCATCAAGAACTTCAATTCTAATTAGAAAACACTAGAGTCAAGTAAAAACCAATATTACTTATCCAAATGAGTGAATTGAGTTCCAATGCATAGACCATTCAAAGCCTATATATATTGAGACCCAAAGTCTTTCGGTATCACTTGTTAAGTGGCTCCATGACCCTCTATATGGTTGGTTGATTTCGAAGTAATTGCACTCCCACTATCATCCCAATAGCATTGAAATCATGAGTCCTTTTCCATGATAGGAAACGACGACTTGTTTCCAAAGAGAATACCTAGTCGTTGGTAGTCTTTTTCACTCAATGCATTTGTTCGATTCGCCATTCCTCCACAAGAACAAGGGAAAATGGGCTAATGCTCATATCATGATTCTAAGTGAATGATAAACTGCTGAGGACACACGACTCGTCACAAAATGACATTGTGATTATGTAATGGAAATAGCGTACAGGACATAAATTATTATGGAATATGGAAAAGCTAATTACCTCAAAATTCGTGAACCGACGGCCATTCGCCGTTGTTTTTCAAAAATGCGGTGTCGGGGATCTCATAGTCATTTTTTAAAACCACAGTCCGAAGGTAATCAGTAAAAACGACTGTCTAAGGCCGTCGTTTTAATTACTTGACATTTTTATTTATTAAAAAAAATTACCAGCCAGCGGTTTTGGACAGTCGTTGTTTCTATTTACCGTCGGCTTTAGTCCGTCATTTTAAAAAATGACTCTAAAGTTCTCGATACCGCATTTGTAAAAACGACGGCCAATGGCTGTGGGTTTTCACAAATTTTGAGCTAGTAACTCAACCAAGCTCATTCCTAGTCCGCATGGATATGAACAGTGAATAACTTGAGCTCAGGTCATTAGTTAATCTCATCCAACAAGCCCACCCAAATTTAAACGATCAGGGGTGAACCCACCTTATGATAACCTCGGGTGGTCGCCCCAGGTCAATCTTGAAATCCCTAGAGGTTCGAATGAGCCTTGAGCCATGCCCATACATGTGTAAGGAGTCTCCCCTCGTCTAAACGGTCCAAGATATCCCTCTCAATTTTTCCCCCATAAATTGTGCCTCAAATCAGGCTTTCTGCATAAGAGGAAGAATAGCTCTCGGTCTGGGTGATGTATTGATCTACTACACGGATCAGATAAAAAACAATATATCTCTAGGTTCACTCAATCTAAGGAGAAGAGTGCTAGTAACAGGGCGTTGTACTTTAGTTGAGAGGCTCAAATTATGTATAGATTTGGCCTTAGGAACGCTTCCTCTCTCCAAGTAGCAAAAGAAGAGAGCTTGGTGGATTTTGTCATTCTCTTGAACTCAATAGAAGATATGAAAAGAGAGAACAAGGGCGTGCTCTATTTCTTGGAATAGAAACAAGAAAGAGGCGTGTTTAGTCTATTCTACTAAAGAACTTTTGTCTTCTTATTTGTGAAGAGAAGTGAGAAAAAGTATTTTGATTTTTCTATTTTACCTCCTGTGCTTGAAGAGAGAGAGAGAGAGGGTATTGGTCTTGGTTGACTCATGGCTGGTAGGTCACAAATAGAAAAATGTAGGGATTTATGAATGACTAGTTTTAGAAAGTTGGATTTATGAATGACTAGTTTTAGAAAGTTATCTTAAAGTTGATGCTCTAAATTATTATGTCATTTTACCCCCACTATATTGTAATTTTGAATATCTAAAATTAAGGTTAGAATCATTTTTTAATCCATCTAATACTTTTTGGTATTTGTGATTAATTTCCATACCTCTTCATTGCCCTATCTCCATTAACTGTTGTGCATCTAGTTGAGTTCCACATAAGTTAGGACATTTTCTAAAGAAAAATGTGTAGATACTATTACTACAAAAAACCAAATTATTTATTAAAAAACTAATCCATATAGAAAAGTAGCCAAAAACCCATTGGGTTCGTTCTAGGTATTTTAAAAATTTATTTAAAAACTAGTTGTAGAAAGAAGGGGCATCAACCTCTTTTTCATAAAGCATCCTTATGTATTGTTTATGTGAGTCGAGATGACTTTTGATGAGAGAAATGCATGTTAGTTGATGCAGGTAAATAATTTGTGTCTATTTGAATGGAATATATTTTTTATTTTGATCTTGTTAATGAGAAAAAAGACTTAAAAAGTATAGCAAAAGTTTAGCACCACCTAAATAAATCCTAAGTCCGCCGCTGTAAATGATGACCCTGTAACTTGATGAAACATGATTTTCCTTGAATCAAAGAAGCCCTATAGGTTGAAGCAGAACCTAGGTTATATTTAGCTAGTTCAGTGTCAATGTGGTATTTCCGTGTCTTATCAGTTTGGTGATAGATTTTTTTCGGATGGGACCACATATCAGAAACTTTAATATAGGACTGAAGAGATAGTATAATTGAGGGATCAATAGAGTTAAGAATTCATGTGACAACTTTAGAGTTATTTTTTATCCATGTGGCTTTAGCCTTTTACTCAGTAGGTGCATGCCTTAGGATATGGGCCTGTTGTCTCTAATCGTTTGTTTTCCTCCATGGCCCGATTGCAATTTCGTGGATGTTGTTGCAATGTTGGTAAAGATTTGGTAGTGGAAATATCTTGCTGAATATTATGGACATGAATCTGGTATTGGAAGCTAGTAATTTGGACAGTTGGGGAACCAACTACTCCAATATGGGTCTCACAGTAAACTCAGACCATACTTCAGGCAATACTAATGGGTCAAAACCAGAATCCAGGTGAGGCTATATAATGGATCACCTTATAATCATCATGATGAGAGTATATTTATGTGTGATTTGTGTGTCCTTTAAGGGAATCTTTTATATTTGTTTTAGCCATTTTGTGGTCTTATCTGAATGTCTTTCAATTTCTTAATTACAAGCAGTTTCAAAAAACAGTTAAGCAAATTAAGATAGAGGGACAAAACAAGTCTCCATGTTCCCTATATTAGATTATCAAACAACTTGATTTAGTTTGAGGCACAGAGAGATATTAGGCCATCCACTCAGTTATAGATGATTGACAATTATCTCAACAACTAACTAATCCACCCATTTTTTAGTTCACTCTATGCCAAAATCCTTTCTAATTTGATAGGTGAAGATTTTTCCTATTTTTATTTTACAATAAATTGAGATAGCACTCTATGTAGTTTAAGTCTGGAAAACAAAAATGCAAAACCAGGACCACTTGTTTGCATGGAATTGAACATAGTAATTTATTGTAAATGGGTTCCAACAAAGGAAATATTAAAGAGGCGAAGGCGAAGGATATAATGTGGAGACTGGAGATGTAGTTGAGACCTTTACTTTTTAAGAATTTGAATTGCTATGGGGTCGAGGGGAAGCTAGGTAAGTCTTTTCCTTTGGGTTAAAGACTCAGAACACCCCATATGTCTTTAAATTGCTGTATGACTTTATTTTCACAGGAATACAACTTTTAGAACTCCTAGGAATTCAATCCGTGCAAATAAATAGAATCTAAGGGCACGTTTGTGTATGCCCACATAAAACTAGTTTCATAGAACTTTTCTTCTTTTGCAGGAAAAAAAATTTATTCCAAACCCGCCACCACTACTCTTGCCCGATGCATAGCATAGGAAAGTTTTTCCACTATTGATACTTTGTCCACGGAAAAGTTTGTACTTTGGCACGTTTGTGTAACACCGTAGAAGAGTAAAGAAAAATGCATTCAAATCATGGTCTTTCCATGGAGTTACATGCTGCACCAAACAAGGCTAAAATTTCAGACACAGGAGTCCAACTCAGCTGGACTTGATTTGCCACAGATTTCCCTCTAACGCAAACGTGCCCCAAATAGACTGCAGTGAGGACTATGTTGTCTTCATGCAATTTGTCTGCTCCATGCATCTCCTTCTGGTGCACTGGAAGAACCCCAAGGACCTATGCATTGGTCTATATCATATAACAGTGATAACTTGTAATCGTTTACTATCAAATATATATTTTTTTCTTTCTGTCGGAGGGTTCCCAACCCTTTGGGCTCCCTCCGGGCCCAAAGAAAAGCCAGGTAAACTCCCATGTAGCCTCAGTGTGGTAATGTAGTTTCGAACCTACCACCTCCGAGTGCAAACCGTGGTCTTATGCCAATTGAACTACCCCTTAGAATTTTACTATCAAATCGTTTAATTAATCGCTTACTATCATATCGTTTAATTGATTAGGTCACTATTATTGTACCTAGAAACATATGCAATGTGCAATAAAGGATATGAGAACGATATATATCCACCTAACCTTATCGGAATTGATTGCCCATATATGGGGGTGGGGTCCTCACAAAGATCACACACTTGACTTAACTTAGTCTTTAATAGCCAAGAGGATAAAGAATATTATAGATCAGGTAGTTGTGGTTGTTAAATATTTTAGAATATGTGTACAGATACCGCATATCTATTAAGATTTGGAAAGATCCTTAATTCTTTTGAAAAGATCTTTGATATCGTAAGATATTGGTAGCCCCATTTGAATCAATCACTTCTTATATATTTCAATTTCATATGACAAACAAGTCCATTTGAGCCAAGTCAAATTGGACTCTAATTTTAAATCAATTTGAGAAATTGGATCTCAAATCAATTTCAAGATATAATCTCTATCAATCAATTTAGAGTCCACTTTTGTTAAGCTTCTTTATGTGAATTCAAATTTTAATGTATATCTATTATGAATAGGTGATTAAAGAGTCCAGATGAAAAAATCCTGCTCAATAACTCCATCCAACCAAGTTTAAATGAGTCTTCTTTAGGTGGATTTAGAGTTTTAATATATATATTATGGTTATAAAATCATTAATGTTTGTAATTTTTAAAAGTGGATTCTTGATAGTGATTTATACATATGGGCTCCACATACAATATTTTTTTTTAAAGTGGGCCTCATATTCTAATTGCTAAAGACGGTGCCACATGAAATTTTGTAATTGATTGTTTGATTTCTATTTTAATATTGACTTTATTTTATCTTCTTTCTAAAAAATAGAGATATATTTTATTTGTTAGGATTTTTCTTATAAAGAGATTCATTTAAATAGAATTCATAACATATATCTTATCTTTCGGATTTCCTTGCAATTGATTAAGAAAATTGCATATAGTGACTAAAAAAATCTTTGTCGAGTGATATGTAATATACATACAATTTACTGCAAGTTATATTGCAACTTTACAAGGCATTTAAGTTCCCAGTTCAGAAAGAAATAAATGCCAAATCTTAATCGATGACCTTTTTCTTTTTGCCTTTTTTATTAATCACTGATGTATGCCTTTGAAATCCAAACTATGCCTTTGAAATCCAAACTACTCAAGTTCAAAATTATCGTATGTGTTGGCGCTCGGCGTCCAAATAGAATTTTGGCCCATTCCGTTAAAAGTAAAATATTTCAAAGTTATTTTTAAGAAAATATAAAAAAAAAAGGGATTCTTACAAGAAGATATAAATACCTCTAGTAATTATCAAATATAAATAAGATTTGAACTTTTTTCAAAGAAGCATGGCCCATTTTCAAATCGGCCTGGCCTAGCCGTGCCATGCCGTACCCCAATTAGGCCAAGCAGTGCCACCCAATAGCTAGCCCACATGCCCATCCTAATTTTTTATTTTTAAATTTGCTTATATAAATTAAAAGAGACTTTATGGGCTTTTAGGGTTTTCAACTTGAAATAAATTTTAAACTACTAAAACAAATACATAAACATTGATGTCAATTTACATAAGACTTAAAGTTTCATACTCATTTATATAAAAAATAATATTTACTTTGTATAAATGTCGGGTTGGTCCATGCTTCGAATCGTAATAGATGGTATATTTATTTTTTTATATTTGTTTTCTCATTAATTAATATCTTATAAAATAGCCACAAATTGGACGTGTTTTTATTTTTGGACTCGGGCTTAGCGCGGGCATGCTTTGCTCGTTTCATATGAACAAACAAGTCCATTTGAGCCAATTACTTTATAAGTATTCCTATTCTATGTGAACAAATAGGCCTATTAATCCATCAATAAATTCTTATGTACTTAAATTTAATGCAAACAAGCAGGTCAATAATTCAAGAACAAGGGGTCCCTCAATTGGTTGGCAACGTCATCTCTCACTTGGATGAGCAAGGATCGACTGTAGTCTCCTCACTCTCCCCGCATGTGCGAGTCCCACTCCCCGCATGCACGGCCGGGCTCTCTCCTTCCGTGTGCAAGTCTCTCGAGATTAATCTTAGCTGGGATACCAAAAAAATAATTGGCCAATAATTCCATCCAAACAAATAGACCCAATGGACAATGAATTCCTATATCTACCAATTACATCCAAACAAACCGAGATACGTTCTACAATGAATAATCATGAATCCAATTCCATCCAAACAAAGAAGCCTATTCAATTCCCACTAAACAAGAGATCCGGCGTGCTGTTTTCTCTATCAACCCCAATAAGGCCATGGTATATCAATTTTTATGGAACTATTTGAAACCAGGCCTCCAGAGTCCAGCATATGAGCTCTGCTTTCTTCTCCAGTGGGCACCTGAATCCCACAATCGATGAAATAGTCCTTATTTTAGTCCCGAAAAAAGACGGCCCAGTCACTCTCAAGGACTACAAACCCACCAGTTTATGTAATGTCTCCTATAAATTTTTATCTAAAATCTTAGTTCACAGGCTCCGCCCCATCCTTTTCGAAGCTAATTTCTCCTTCCCAGGGGGCATTCATCCAGGGTCGTCGAGCTTTGGACCAAATAGTGGTGGCTAAAGAAATGATTCATGCTATGTCCAGGCTCAAAGGCTCCAGGGTGAGAGTCGCCATTAAACTTGACATGGAAAAGGCATATGACACGTTAAGCTGGGCCTTTCTTAAAGCTTGCCTTCACCACCTTGGGTTCAATCGGGACTTCATTGCGAAGATCATGGTTTGTGTTTCCTCTGTCAGCTACTCGGTCAGGATCAATGGAGCTACTACTCAGACCTTTACCCCAAGGCGTGGCCTTCGGCAAGGAGACCCCCTCTCCCCATATCTCTATATTCTATGCGCTGAACCCTCACTCAGTACACCAGACACTCCACCTATCACTTTAGGTGGATTGGCAGTGCGGGATTTAGCGACTCACTCCAAAGCTCTGTTCACCAACCTAGTCTGGCTTTTTATTACTGAACTGGAGTCTTTTTGGGGAACAATCCTTTCCCAAAATTACTTACGCTTCTCCTCCTTCAGACACTGTAACCCAAGCCCAAAAGACTCTCTCCCCTTTGGAGAAGAATTCTTCAGCTCCGACAATATCATATCCTCGACCACGTGTCTTGGTCTGTGGGAAATGGAGTCTCCATCGACGCCCTGCATGATACTTGGATTCCGGGTAATGCTGCTAGACTCCCTCTCACTCCTGCTACCTCATCCACTACTCTTCGCGTCTGCGATTTCATCACCACAGACTAGCACTATAAACCTTGTTGGGAGAGGTCTCCCCTGCACAAATGGTGGACTAATGAAACTGTAGACACGATATGTGTTACACCACGACCCAACTTAACCATGATTAGTACTAATTAATCTTGTTTTAGTTAAATTAAATATATTTAATTGCTGATTGTGGTGAGTAGTGTTTATTAGCCCTATTAGACTGAGTTAGGAAAGTTTTGAGCCTTGTACAGGTGAGTGGGAATCTAGTTGACTCAATTGAGTTGAGTCAAGGGTTTTTTCGTAAATATAGGTTTTCGTGTTTTTCATGATTTGTGCATCATTTTGACATCATCATGTGTAATGTGACGAGTATATCGATTTTCATATCAGACTCTTCTTCATTTGACCAACTATTGAGTATTTGGACATTCATTTGACTTCACATGAAAATATATTCTTTTTGTGGACTTTCTTGCAAAACTACCAACTTCACCCTTTTATATATACATATCCTTATCTCTTTCCTTCATTTCCTTTTCACCTGCTTTCCTTTCTATGTTCTTTCTTCTCCTCTTCCCCTCCAATCTCTACTAAGGAGAGAGTGTTGTGCCTTGGGAGTTAGGGAGTCTTCATCTTCATCATCCTTGTCTCCTTCAAGCTCATTCACTTCTTGTTGACTAGAGCTATCTCCATCTTTTCCATTTCTTCCAAACCTAGATTTCCTTGTCAAGGTATGAGCCAAGGACCTTTTGTTATGATTTTGAGTTAGAATGAGTCAAGAGACTCATTTATAGTCATACATAACCATTCCTTGTATATTTCCTTTGGATTTGTGGTTAGGGTTTGGTGATTTGGGGTTTTTGGATTTCTTGAGGCCAAGTGTAGTGTAAAGCTTTTGAAATCTCCATTTAGGCAAGTATAAGTTTTAATGATTAACGTATGTGATTTTATTCTTTGATTTGGATATTAAATTCTATTATTTTCTTTTTTACTATGATTAGCCTCTTTAATTTTAATGAGGGAATGATTAGGGTATGGGTTTGATTTTTGGGTATTAATAGTCCTAATTTGGAAAGAATAGAGGAGATTGGATTGGTGGTGAAGTAATGTATTAAAATAAAGGTACAAATGGCATGAGGAAAGGGTGACTAATTAATGTGAAAATAGGTGGGTATATATGTTCATGTATGCCAAGGGAGTATTATATCTCATACTTGTGCAGAAGTTTCAATGGGAAGAATCTTCATGTGGAATTTTATATAGATTATGCATGTGAGATGGTGGCTAGTTATTGACCTGTGTTTAGGCTTGTCAACCGAGCGGGGAAAACCCGCCAACCCGGTTGACCCGACCCGGTCGGGTCATAAATTACCTGTCCCGTTCGGGTCAACGGGGCGGGTTGACCCGGACCCGGTCAAAGAGCTGACTAGGTCAGGGGCGGGTATGGGGCGGGTCGGATGAAAACTTTATAGTTGAGAACCAGGTGGGAAACTGGCTGGTAGCTTGCATTTTAGTCACTAGAGCCCATACAAACTTTAAATTGGGTCCTCAAATACATGGTTAAGATGATTAGATGAGCATGATTTTTGACACACTCATCATACCTGTGTAGGATGATTAGTTCTGATGGACCTGTCTGGGTTTGCCAAAGCTAGCTCAGGACCAGACCATTTAGCCATTGCTCCTAATAATCAGGCCTAGCTCCAACCCACAGGCCTATATTTCAGGCTTGGGACTAGGACTCAGTCAAATGTATGGTCCATTCGTATTTATTTTTTCTTGCTCGGTCATGACATAAGGTCCCCCACAAGTTGGTTAGCATATAAGAATCTCAGCCCCCACATTACCAAGATCATCCGTACCTGAATCATGTAAATTTCTTTATTTTATCAGTGATTGAAGTTATAGTCAATGTATTCAGACCCAAAATTTTATCAACCCGGGCGGGTATGGGGCGGGTCGGGTTTACCCGTGACCCGACTAGGGTGGGGATGGGGATTCATCCCCATACCCGCCCGGGTTATGGGGCGGGTATGGGGATGGGGAATTTTTTACCGGGGGGGTATGGGGCATGGCGACCCACCCCATTGACAACCTACCTGTGTTATGTCATGTGGGGAAAACATGAGACTTAGTGTATGCAGGTGGAAATTGAATGGACACAGAAGTGTCCTCACTGAATGGACACAGAACGTGTCCTCGATCGCTATAGCGAGGATGGACCTCGCTATAGTGAGGGCAGGTTCTGTGTGGGGGTCTAGGATTTTGACCAAATTTGCTTCTTTTTGCACACCGAAGATGACAACACCATATAATGTGTAATTATGAAACCCATTAGGATTTTTGACTCCGGGGGATTTATATGACCCTAGAAAATGACATCTTTGACGAGATCAACAGACCAATGGCAATTAACCACGTGAGAAATCATTGAGGATTAGATTATCTCAGGTGAAATTTATTCTTTTCGTCAAACACCTTGTCATGGATGAGGCTCGGAGAAACTGGTACACTACACTTATATAAAGTGACACCAAATTAAAAATAGCTATACACCGGATTTCCAAACCTCATCATGTGAGAAGGTGAAGGATGAAAGCCTAGTAAATGATCCTTGATTCTTTTAATCAATGCATGTGCATATTGATATTTATTTTCCATTCACCTTCCAAATTCTAAAGAATAATTTATTTGCATAAATTGTTTCGCTTCTATTCTTTATACTTGTACTGTTATACGATATTCAATTGAAATTCGAGATGAAATAGTTTATATATAAAAAAGTCTGGATATTAATGATTCGAGTTGATTCAAGTAAAAACAGTCTTACTCATATTTGTATTTATTTGATCCGATTGGTCTGGCACTACTGAGCTTCGACCTCGTGATACCTGAAGGGGTTAAACTTGGTTTAGTTATTCGAGATCACTGCAGTAGATCATATGGAGCATCGGAACTCCAGAACCGGGTAACCAGCTAGCCTTTGGCCGGACCGCTGGTGACATCCCAACTAGATTTTCTCTCTATTTGAGAGGATGACCTTAATGTAGTAGCCAACTAGTGTGTTGTATCCCTCATTGATTCGTAAAGGATAAATTATTCGATTTTGGCACGATTGCCTGATTGTTATCTAATATTGACATCTTTTAATTAATTATTTATAAATTCTATTTGATACAACATGTAATTTATTATTAATGCATATATTTGTCGAATCGTCGTATTCATGATGCTATTCTTGGTGTCACAGTCACAAGTGCAGCCCCCGGCCCTACAGAGGCCTCGGAGGGAGAGAAGGTTGCCCCAAAGGTACCTTCTAGATTAGAGGAGTGGCCAGAGTCTTGAGCCACTTAATTACCCTCCTCGGAGAGCGCGACTATTCTTTTGAGAACTTTAGTAGCGAGTGTGGCTAGCCCCTTTTTGTGTAGGTCACCCTTTGTGTTATTATTCTTTTGTTATAATTTTGGTAATGTTGTTTAGTTTTTTTCTAAACCCTCTTTTGTAAACAATGTGTATTTAATTGTATAATTCTTTTGTATTAAAAACTTGGAGTATTAAATGGACTGAATGGGAAACTGATATCATCACATGAATTACAGCTTCCGCTATGTTTAACTGCTATTGATGGATTCTAGTGAGTTCTCTCTCACGTGCATGGAAAGTTATTTTTTTCTCTCCTTCGTGTGTTGTATTTGGCTCGAGACAGGTATAGCACGCGGGAGTATGTGTGGCATACCTCGGAGATTATCCTAAACCAGGGTGATTTGGGACCGGGATGAGACAATATGCTTCTTACCGATAGGCGGTAAGGACATTCCCTGTTGGAAAAACGAAAAGGCAGGGGCTTGCACAGCTAAGGCCCTCTACCAGCACCACAAAAGGCGCATCACTGGGCCTCACCGCCCTTGGGTTAGACTCTAGTCACTGCCTCTACCATCCAAACTACAGCATTTCCTTTGGAAATGTTTTCATGTTCGCCTACCAACCAGGGATCGGCTCCACAAATTTATCCCCACAATGGACCCAAGGTGTGTTCTCTCCCATGGGGATAGAGAAACAGCAGACCATCTCTTCTCCCTCTGCACGGCGGCAACCCCCAGTCTGGCGGCCTCTAAAGAAACACCTTTATATCATACACCCTGTCGCACCTATCGCAGGTTGGTTCTGGAACCAGCACACTCTCACTCAGGTACATGTCACATGGACTTGGTGGTGCATTTGGAAAGCTAGAAACGACATCATCTTCAACTCAAATCCCTTTCATCTGGATTCTATCCTGGGGAAAATCACAAAGGCCTTGCATGAAGGGCAAGTTGCAGCTCACATGTTACACCCTGAACCCACTTAATCTTGTTTATTCCTAATTAATTGTGTTTTATATAAATTAAAACTACTTAGCTACTAATTAAGTTATTTAGCATCAATTAGTTTTTATATTAGTCTTTGGGTTAAACCTTGAGTCTTGGGTAGGTAGTTTAGACCCAATCCAACCCATTTAGGCAAAGCCGGGGACTTTTTCGTAATTTTGGATTTTCTTAAATTACATCGTATGCACTTCATCTTGGCGTCATCGCGTGTATCTCATCGAGCCCGTCATTTTTCATATCGATCACCTTCTCATTAGACCTCAAATTAATCAAGTAGGCATTCATTTGACTCAAAATAAGAAATATGACAATGGAGGAGGACTTTCTTATAAACTATGAAGTAATATAACTCCACAGCAAACTCACTTCTTTCGTTCCTGTGCATGCTACAATTCAAGTGGGCTGAAAAGGAAAACTCTGTTTTCCTACTCCTTTCTTCATTTTCTCCTTCTCTCTTCAAAATCATTCGAGGAAAGACGTTGCATGGTTGTGTAGAGATTAACTTTGACTTCACTTTCTTCATCCCTACACTTTCATATCTGTATTGTGCTAAGATTGGTCTTCTTCAACCTCTGATCAGTCACTTTGGTAAGAACTCCACTCCTCTTCTTAGACATTTGTGGTGATTGAGCTACTAGAATTCTTATCTATCACATGCATGCATTTTAATAGACATTGGTACTACCTTCTTAATAGGGTTTGTGAAATTGGGGGTTTCACTTGTGTTGACTCAAGAGGAAGAGTGAGTGTGTACACGTTTGGTGAAGGCAAGTATAAGCAATGTTTTCAATGCATGTGGTGTTTTATTTTATTATTGA
The DNA here is from genome assembly GCA_028538565.1 of Umbellularia californica. Taxonomy (NCBI): domain Eukaryota; kingdom Viridiplantae; phylum Streptophyta; class Magnoliopsida; order Laurales; family Lauraceae; genus Umbellularia; species Umbellularia californica. The sequence continues at coordinate 60,502,554 of JAPQWN010000007.1, forward strand.
TCCTTGATTTGATTCTTGAGTTGAATATCAGTATCCATATGGGTATTAGCCTCTGTTTTGTTTTTGTTACTGGTAATGAAATTGGATTTAAGTTACTTACTTTTGTTCTTTATAGAATGCCATTATATGGATGCATGTTGTGAGGCTTATAACACAAATACTGTCTGCATTTGTGTAGAATTTCTGCAGGATTTTTAAGGTACAAATGGGTTCAGATTTCTGTGACAAATGAGTTCAAGTTTCTATTGAGTTTTGTAATGTTAATGTCAAGCAACATGCTGAAATTCTTAAGTTTCAGAAAGACTTGAAATGAATGGGAGAAATCTAGAGATGGAAGAGGAATTAAGGAAGGAAAGAAGTATAGAAGAAGGAAGATCATCAGGTGCTGGAACGGACCGGCCCAATTAAATTCTGTTTTCAGGCCCAATTAAATTCTGTTTCAGGCCCAACTAAATTCTGTTTTCAGGCCCATTTTTCAGTCATTTTCAGGCCTGTTTCCAGCCTGTTTTCAGGCCTGTTTCAGCCCTTTTTCCAGCCTATTTCTCTATGATTTGAAGCCCATTTAGGCCTATGAAAATAGGATTAGAGAGTCCTTGTAGGGCTTACCTTTTTTTTTGGTTCCTTTTAATTACATTGACCATTGGAAAACCTATTATGGGTGAAAACCTTCTTGAGGCTTTGTTATTTCACACTACCATGATTATTAAATTATAGCAATTCAATGTATAATTAATATACAATGTGACACCAATTAGCGAATAACGATACATTGATTCCTATAATTTTATATTGAGCTGGTTAGTAGTGAAAGACGGATATTTAGCATAGTTGGCTAGTAACAATTCTTAATTCCTAAACCTTAATGCACAAACATCTTGTTTTATATATATATATATATATATATATATATATATATATATCTTTTCCACTCTTCATTTATTGGTCATTCTATTGTTATCTATTTTGTTATGTTGAGAAACTTGAGTAGACTTATAAATGAACATGAACGAATTGAATTGTATCGTATGGAAAGACTAGTGTGGTCTACTCAAATTCAATTTGTTTTCTTGATTTGCATGAGTCGGTACTACTTAGCTTCGACCGGAAGATACCCGACGGGGTTGACTCTTGGTTTAGTTTGTGTACGTCACTGCAGTAGACAGCCTGGAGCACCGGAACTCCAGAACCCGGGTAGCCAGTTGAACCTTTGGCCGAGTCACTGGTGACATCCCAAAATGCGTGCCCTCTTTGAGGGGATTTAGCTAATGTGGTTACCAACTAGTGTGTATTTTTCCATCATTATTGATTCTTTGAGCATGATTTAACTTGAAATGCACAATTGCTTAGTTTTACTTTATATGACCTCTTTTAATCTTCCGTCATAACTTCTGATATTGATACAGCATGTGCAAATGGATTATTGCTTATACTCAGCTGAATCGTTGTATTCATGAGTTATTCTTGGTGTTACAGACGCAGGTCCCAATCCCGGTCTTGCGGAGACCGAGGAGGAAAAGGAGGAGGCCGTTGAGGTACCTCCAGGCTTAGAAGAGTGGACGGCTGAGGGAGCTATCTAGCTTTTGTCTTCGGAGAGCGTCATATCACCACTTGTTGATAGTATACTTTTGTTTACGTGAACCTAGTCAACATGATACTTGAACTAGATCATATTTTGGTATTGTTGTTCATAGATACTTTTGTATTCTTGAGGTAGAGTGAGTTTTAATTCTCTACTTCATAATAGTAATGAAATCATCTTTTGTTATGGAACTTGAATATTGGGACAGCTCATGATATGATACCTTTTTATGTTTAGATTTAATGCTTCCGCTGACAAATGTACTAAGACAGGTGTCTGTGAGCATGTTTCACACGTGCAAAGTGGAATTTCTCCTTCGTGACTCATACTTGACCCGAAACAGGTGTGAGGAACACGGGAGTACGCGTGGCACACCTCGGGAATTACCTTTGGCCAGGTAATTTCGGGACCGGGATGTGACATCACATATGGCCGCCTCATGTTGACAGGCAGCTTCCCCTTGTGTTTTGGAGTCCCCCTCCCTTGGGTACGCATAAGCTCAACATTGACGGGTCATTTAACCCAAACACGGGGACAGCGGGTATTGGCGGTATCCTCAGAGAATCAAAAGGCCACCTCCTCCAACCCTTCGCTGCGGGTACAGTGGCACATTCTGCGCAAGAAACGGAATTAAAGGCCTTCCTACGGGGTATTCAAATGTGCCCTGATCAGGGAGTGGCTGATGTAGTTATAGAAGGGGACTCATTCATCATTTGGAACTCTCTTCATTTGTCTCAAGGTTTCTTCCGGAAACTAATGCGTCTTCAAACCAGGAGCGACACCTTTTGCAGCAGAATCCTCCATGACAGATGTTATACTCCTTTTGTCATCATCGTTTCATTTTATGTTTTTGACCATGAAGATCCCTCGGTATGGTTTTTGTAGAACCAATGATTGGCATATGGTCCCCTTTGTATTCAAGCTCCACTTTTTAATATAATTCCACGTTCATAAGAACCATAAAAAAAAAAAAAGCCTATTCTTATGTAATCATTTATACATTTGGAAAACTACTTATTCATCGTAGCACTTGTGAGACTGTCAGTCCAAAGGCCCATGATTTTATTGCACGCTGAAATTCCGGTAAATAGTTGATGGTGTTAAAAAAGGGGGGAAAGGAATTTTCTTTTATTTCGGCTATGGCCTTGCTTGACCCTAGCCCTTGAGGACAGGGGAAAGGCATATATATATATATATATATATAGTCAGCTCTCCTAAGCTGCAGCTTAGTTTATCCTAAGCTGAAGCAGGGCTGGTCCCACAAAATCAAAGTCGAATATGCTGTTTTTTGGATGATGATCGTCTCCAAAATCAAGATAAATCCAATCATAACTGGATTTTTCAGTTCCATTATGCAAAAAACAGATATAATCAAGTTTGATTTGTAGGACCAGCCTTATTCCAACTTAGGATAAGTTAAGTTGCAGCTTAGGAGAGCAATGCTCATATATATATATATATATATATATATATATATATGTATGTATATGTATATGTATGTATGTATGTAAGGACCATCCTTACAACTTATGGTGCGGACCACCTAGTGGGGCCCATCGTGAGACCCCACTGGTCATGGGAGAAAGGGGGACCAAAAGATCCAAGTGAGGCCAACCTACATATCAAATTTAAAGTCAATCTAATACGTACCTCTATTCCCTTCATCCGTGGTCCACAAGTTTAACAGCTTTATATAAAAAAAGAAAAACCAACCATCAGTCAGACGGTTTGGTTCATCTAAATCTATGCAAATTCATGGGATTCAGTGGGGGTTGTGAATGCATGGTCAATTTGGATAGGTCATAAGGTGGGCCCTAGTAGGCGTTCTGAACTGTACGGACCGTAAAGACGGTCCTCATAGGACCAATTCTCATATATATGTGTGTGTGGAGCGCTACATAGCACCCAGACTTTTTTTTAGGAGAAAACGACCTTCCTAATTGGGCCCACTGGGATGCATGATGATCATGGAAGTCCATTAGATGGAAAGATCCATATGATACCTACCTATATGCAAAAATCTTGAGTCCATAAGATCATCCTAACCTTTTGATCCATTACCCTAAAATTTAGAGGCATCATTTTTTCATGAATTTAATCCAGTAGTGAGAAAAAGTTAGATTAGTGTCAAACTTGAACTTGTCACTATTCCTTAGGGTGGGGGGGGGGGGGGGGGGGGGGGTGGGAGGATTGGATTGACTCAAAATGGGCATGGGCCGGAGCAGGGGGTGGGGAGACAGGAAAGGGGTGTTTTAAAAGTGGGCATTTTTTAGAATTTTTATTATCTATATATATATATATAGAGAGAGAGAGAGAGAGAGAAGTCATCCATTGTGGGACTCGTAGGGGGGGATTGGATTGACTCAAAATGGGCATGGGCCGGAGCAGGGGGCGGGGAGAGAGGAAAGGGTGTTTTAAAAGTGGGCATTTTTTAGAGTTTTTATTATCTATATATATATATATATATATATAGAGAGAGAGAGAGAGAGAGAGAGAGATAGTAGTCATCCATTGTGGGACTCGTACACTAGAACTACAGTGCACGCTACGATGGGCCTTGCCTGGGTGGGGATCTCAAGATCTCCATTTGTCCTTCATGTCTACAAAAAAATCAGCCCCAACCAATCGTCCTATCATTTTCATTAGGGGCAAAAATTTTAACAATGCCCCGTTCATTCGATAGGGTGTGCTGTCGATCCAATGGTGTACAGTCTATTCGGGGGGTTTGGGTAGGGCTGCACAAAAAATCCAGTATCACCGCAAAACCGAACCCAACTGACCAAATCTGGCAGTTCGGATTGATTTATAATTCGGTTAACGGTTTGAAAATCATAAAAACCGCTTACATCAGTCGGTTCTCGATTTGAGCCCACGGTTAACCGCTTAAACCAAACAGACCGTATGCAGTAACTTAATATTGCTTTTTTACTATTTTAGCCTTAGGGATCTTTTTTTACTACTTTCAAAGTTACATTCCACAACTCCATTCTTACATGAACTCAACCGTCAACATTGCCTCAGTGCATCTCCTCTAATCTCTCAAATGCTTTTTGATACTTCATTTTAGATGGAGGGATTACTATACAGGGTGTTTTTCTTCCATCATAATTCCTACATCGTTTCAATGAAGTTTTTACCAGAAGGCTACACTCTTGAGAATGCTAGAAAAGCTAGTAAAGTCTAACATTTTAATGGTTGATTTTGATCTCACCTAATCAATGTATTAAGAAACTTTCATTTATGAAAAATACAGTGGGTTCTTATACAGATTCTGTTTATGTGTGACTTTTCTTGACATGAACTATTATTCTATTGTAATTCCAAATGGTTACATGTGGAATGAATGTTTCACTGTAAACTGGTTATTATTATTTTTTTTGTACACTTACGTTTAGTCCAAACTCTCTTTTGAAGTAGAATTATTTTTTATATGTGTTTAGTCCAGTCTAGAACGTTGGATTTTTATGTTTGCACTAAACATTGGAATAAATGCAAAGGATGGGGTATCATCATTTTGAAATTTTCAATGTCTGATTTTCAAAAAATAATAATAATAAAATAAAAAACAACGGTTTAACCGACCGAACCAAACCAAACCATTTGGTTTAATTCGGTTTGGTTTAAGCCATCTCCATCGGTCGGATCGGATCAGTTAATTAAAAAACCGACTTATTCGATTTGGTTATTGGTTTTAGTACTGTTAAACCAATCCGAACCGCCGATGTGCAGCCCTAGGTTTGGGTCCCACCCTAACCACTATTTGTATTTTGATAACATGTTATATTCATGAGATATTGATATTTAATAATATTTAGAAGACTCTTGAGAGTAGATAATAGGTTTACAGCGCAATCATCGTCTTCATGATTTGATGTCAATTCTTTAAATAATATATATATATATATATATAATGATTCTTCCACCGGAATAATACATTGAATGAGAGTATAGTCTAAAGGTCTTCATGAAGTTCAAATAAAATTACATTTGTACCTCAGATCCATGGTGTAGCCTTTCTTCTTTACATATTCACTTCACCTTATGTGATGCACATAGCTCACAACGACAATCTCCACATCAAATATTTGAAAGAAAAGATGATTTGATCAACTAAAAATTCATGTCATTTACCATGAATAATCTAGTAACTTTACATGATTTCAATCTAGAAATATTCTCATTGTTCTCATCTTAGTCAAGGTGATGAAAAGGATAATCAAGATAAAACAAAGCTAAGTACTGACAAACAATTCAAACAATTATTCAAACAAAAGCTTCCAAGTTAAACCAAACCAGGAAGATCTTTGCAATGAGCGAAGCTTCTCTGATCCGACCGATGGAGATGGCTTAAACCAGTCCGCCAAAGCCAGAGGCTCCTTCAATACAATCAAGCAAATTTCTGTTAATGGTAGCCTCACTGATGACCCCCTCATTATCCAAGACCAAGATGTGCATTACTTCTCCAACTTTTACACCCCTCACATTGGTCAGCCTCACCACACCCTCTTCCAGACCAATAGCCCCAAGATCTCAGATTCAGATAACTCCTTCCTTATCTCAACTCCCTCAGCTTCTGAGATCAAATCTGCAGTCTTTGCCCTTAAGAAGAATAGCTCTCCAGGTCTTGATGGCTTCAATGGAGCTTTTTTCACCTCAGCCTGGGATATCATAGGTCTAACAGTCACGAAAGCAGTGCAGTATTTTTTCATCTCTAGGAAACTCCTTAAAGCCTCCAATGCCTTCTTCCTAGCTCTTATCCCTAAAACCAACTCCCCCACCACCTTCGCAGATTTCAGGCCAATAAGTCTTTTGAACTTCTCTTACAAAATCATCTCCAAAATCCTTTCCTCCAGACTCTCCTCCCTCCTTCCTAAATTAATCTCCTCTCACCAGGCAGCCTTCATCTTTGGGAGACCAATCCACCACCACTCAGCTTTGACTCTTGAACTTTTTCAAAAACTCAACTCTAAGCTCAGTAAAAGTTCTCTCTGCCTCAAGCTTGACATATCCAAAGCCTTTGACAAACTCAGTTGGTCTTTTCTCTTATCAGTCCTCAGATTCTTCAACTTCTCTGAAGCTTGGATCTCCATAATCCAGGAGATTGTTTGCTCATCCAAATGCTCTGTCTTGATTAATAGATCTCCCCAAGGCTTCTTCAGCCCCACCTGTGGTCTAAGACAAGGAGACTCCCTTTCCCCTTACCTGTTTGTTATTGCTAAGGAAATCCTAAGCCTCTATCTTCACAATCTTCATTCCCAAGGTATCATCCTTCCTCTATCCACTGTTCCCCACACCCCTTGCTACCTCTTATATGCTGATGACATCATCATTCTCATGAAAGGTAACACCTCTGGAGTCCTTGCTCTACAAGACCTTCTAGACCTTTACCAATCCTCTTCTGGCGAGCACATCAACTTCCAGAAGAGCCAGCTTTTCATTGGCAAATGTGGTAGTAGAAGAAAGGCCAGGATATGCTCCATCTTTGGAATGCAAGAAAGTCAGGTCCAGCTCAAATACTTGGGCTTCCCTATTGTCTTCGGATCCCCGAAGAGACTCCATTTCCTCCCTTTACTGGACTCTATTAACTCTAGACTAACCGCTTGGAAAGCAAGATTTCTCTCTATGTCTTTACAAACCTCTCTCTGCAGTCTTCCCCAACCTCAATTTCCCTACGAACCAGAGTCTAGCCTCCCTCTTCCACTCTGGCTCCTGGCACATCCCTTCTTCTCAGCCTCCTGCAGTGCAACACTTCATCTCATCTGCTACATCTCTGTTAATTCCAAACCCATCAACCAATGATCAGCTTCTGTCTAAGGAGGCCCCTTCTGGTCAGATTTCCATGTCTAGTATCTGGAATGTTATCAGAACAAGGGGCATCCACTTCAATGGCCTCCTCTAATCTGGAATGGTATTTCCCTCCCCGGAGTTAGCTGCTTTGGATGGTGTCTGATGTTCAACCGAACTCCTGCAGACTCACACCTGCAGCGAATTGGCTTCTCCTTAGCCTCCAGATGCAGCCTCTGCAAATATGGAGAAGAATCAACCAACCACCTATTCTTTTGCTGCCCTTTTGCTCGACCCATATGGATCTGGATTATTCAAGCTTCCAAAGCTCATCAGCCACCCACCATCTCTGCTACTTCTCTCTGGACCTCTCTTTCTTCAGGGAACGACAAAAAAGGTCAGAAGGTCATGGCATCGATCCTCCTCTCAGTGATCTACTCAATATGGAAAGCTACAAATGCAGCAGTTTTCGAAAATCATCTTCTTACCTTCAACCAAATCACTGCTCACCTCCTTAAGGAATTCAGGTTCTCCTTCAAGCAGATCTCTACGTCGTTCTTCAACCCTCAATTCAGCTCAATCTACAATACGCTGAACCTACCTGATCATTTGCAATGAGCCTCTGTAGTTCAGTTTTGTAGCCGTTTTCCGTCTTTCTCCTTGCAGCTCTAGTCTCCTCTCTCCTCAGGGATTTTCAATTCAGGGTTGTTGCTCTTCGTGCTGCCCTTCCTCGCTGCGATCATCTTCAGATTTTGGCAGGCCTGAGTTGCAGCCGTTCCCTGGAACCCTCTTCTTGGGTATGACCTGCAGCATGGTTTTATGCGATCCCTCTTCTTCCTTCTTCCAATCCTCTGCCCTCTTGAGGAGTTCAGCTTCCCCTCGGATCGGATCGCCAAGCCTTGCTTCTCTCCTCAGTGGTTGCATCTTATTGCTGTGAATTTCCGCAATTTCTTTCTCCTTGTAGTGCATTTCTCACTGTGTATTTTTGCTTCGTTTTTTTGTTTTCTTTTTCCCCTTTTAGGGCTCTGTTTCTTTGTTCCCCTTTCTTTTCAATAAACTTAACCATTATTCAAAAAAAAAAAAGTTAAACTCATTATGAGAAATGCCTGATCTACAAGCCGGCTTTCGTATTGGTCCAAAATGTTCCCACTTTTATCATTGTCATCAGTCAGCACTTGCAAGGGGTCAACTTTTATCTTCCCTTTACATCACTACTCATAGAAAATACATCATGTGTCTAATGTTATAATTATCCCACCCAAATAACATGTGTTAATTAATATTCCAAGGAAGCACCATCACTGTGAGCTAACAACTAGTCCTTCATGGTTCTTTTAATTATCCAAAAGACTCAAGAGGTTGTCGTTATTCTATTTTGTATGGTATTCTATATTATTTTATATAAGCATGCATTGACTGGATGAGTCATATATTTTATATTCGTAATCACTACATAAGTTTTTTTAATATCTTCAAGGGGTTTTGTTTCAACTGCATGGCTAAAGAAATGGAGTCCAACTCACAAGAAACTCACGAGGCATCATAGTGAGGCCCACCTACTCAAAAGTAAAATCCCTCAAACTAAATGGCACCACATCTTTTATGGGCCCTGGACAAATTATTCTATAATATGAAATGGACCCACCACAAAAGATCATATATTGAACACATAAACTTTTTGTGATATTTTGCTCTCATGTTTTATACATACATGATCATTCAAAATGGAGCTTGCATTGGTTCAGTAGAGATCTAATCAACAATGTTTAAGATTGGATCTGGATACATAGTAATTTCAAAGTAAATAAATAAATAACTGAAATCAGCTAATACCAGTGAAATTCACTCTGAATTCTAGCTGTTACAAATTTACATTCTTCTGATTTAAAGGACTGCTCCAAACATCTTAAATCTTAATTTAGGGTCCGTTTGGATACATGCAGAATATAATATTTTTATATTTAAATAGTAGTAGAATCAAATGTTGTAGAATATAATAGTGCAATATTATAATATTGCAATATTGTCGCTGTTTAGCATTTTTTCAAGAATCCAATAGATTTTAAACTGAGTTGTTTGGTAGTTGCTGAAGATTATAATATATGCTAAAAGAAAGTCATCACAGATTTACAGTCAAACAAATAATCCTATGCAAATTTATAGTTTGCCGTTAAAGTTCATAACAAAAGAAATCAAGACGATAACTACAATTCATACTAAGCTTTTTATTGATGCTCATGCCGATCTCTTAGCCTTCTAGTGCGAGTGTTGTTCATCCCACATAGCATTTCCAATTGCTTCCTGCATGCATGATCTATTGACCTATTGACGTTGTCCATCCGTGCTATAATCATCATCTGGTTCATTGATATCCTCCTGTTCAGTAGACTGATTCTCATAATTAAAATTTTTTTGTCCCTTCCTCTTTCCCTTTTCTCACCTTTACTTTGCTCTCCATTTTTTGTCTCGGAGTGTCGTGGTGGATTGTGAATAGTCCACTCACGGTCACCGTGTGGTTTTATCTTACTAGATTCGGACTCTAGTTCAAAATATAAAAGTCGCTTTATGCGGCCTACAAAATGCTTGACTTTAAGGCACAACGAACTTCCATAGTGAGACAACAAGAATAATTAGCTCTTATTGAAATCAAGACCTTTTCAAAATAAATATCTCCCACTGTATGGGTTATCCATCCATAAATTTTACCTCAATAAGAGAAAGTACTACCCTAAGATTGCTCGTTGGATAGACGATGTGATTAATGAACAAGTGTAAGATTATGTGGATTAGGTTTTTAATCAAATAGTCATTGCCATGGTGGGGCCAAGTCCTATTAGGGAAAAATCTGAGGTTTCTGGACAACTATTCATTTTGATAAATATTAATGATGAAAAACAGATAATAATTTATTTATTTCTTTTAGATTTGCCTCTCCTAAGGTATTTCTACAAAAACTTGAATTTTAATACTATATTTTTCATTTTTGGGCCCCGCTAGTTTTATGTTAAAGGTAATGGAAAGGTTTGTTTGGGTACTCCTACAGCTTTACCACTACCTTTTGAGGTGGTAAAGTCGCATTTGCAACTTTTCCTCCTCTCTGAGCGGAGGAAAAGTTGCATAGCGAAGGAAAACTTGCAATGTGAGGAGCGCACACATGTAGCATTGCCGCTACTATTAGAGGTGGTAATGTCACATTTGCAACTTTTTCTCCTCTCTAGGCGGAGGAAATCTTGCATTATGGTGGTAAAACTGCCAGACGAGTTTTCTTTTCCCATTTTTTTACTTCTTGATGAGGTCACGGGTTGGGGCTTAGGTCCACACATTGATGGATGGCCATTTGTAATTAACATTTAAATACAATAATATTAAATCACAACAAATACAACCAAGACGAAGTCATTCCATGATCGATCGAACGGTCCCAAATAGTAAACAACCCTTTCGTCCAGCCAAGACCCTTCATGGATAACTAATGGGGTTAAGAAATTATGCCATGTCCAATTTAGGGGCGAACCAAAGAATTCATCCTTGGAGGGGCCACTATTTAGGAAAGAAATTTTCTTGGGAGGGCTAAGTAGAAAAAATGCATATACTTTTCAAATTATATGGGGCTTTTCTAAAAATTTAAGGGGAGCGGGGCATGTGGAAAAAACCATTAAAGAATTTTGGGGGGTGCAAGGGTGGTAGTGGTGCGCGCCCCCCGGGGGGTTTCGCCAACGGTTCAATCAAAGCTCGACTAGCTATTTTCAAGATTCATTTTGCACGGAAAGCTCTCTTCAAACCATTTAAATAATTTCTTACAATGTATCTTATATTTGCAAGGGATCGATCCCAAAAACTCATATGATATAGATTTTTGACCATAGGATCTATCATGAGTGGACCCCACACTTCTAGAAACTTTCCACTCAAACACTAAGTTATATTATGTATTTCTTTGTAAACTGTTAATATTGCATTTTAGGAAAATCATGGTCATGCACATGCATTGTGTGGGACCCGACCCAGGCCAACCAAGAACCAAAGAAGGACCAAAAAAAAGAAAAAAGGCAGTCGGATTTCCGCTGTTCTAAGCAGTGGGAAACAAAATTGCAGGTTTTGCGAGAGCTATGGAAATCTATCATACTGGTTTTCCGCTACTTAGGACAGCGGAAAACCTGCATTTTAGATTTTCCGGGAACCTTGCACGAAAGGCTTTCTCTTACGTTTGGATGTTTACAGAATAAGGTGTTAACAGATTTAAATATTACAAGAATAAAATAGTATAGAATAAAATAATAAAATATTATAATATTTTTACTGTTTGACAATTTTTGAAGAATATTATAGATTTTAAATTGAGCTGTCTGGAGGATGATATAATTAAAGTAAATTACTTTAATAGAATATTTTTTTATTAAATATTTTAATTTATATTTAATTTACCACGTCTGGATAAAAAAGTAGTGTAGTAAAGTAAAGTTCATACTGGTAAAGTATATAAAAAATAAATACTTTATATATAACTCTCTCCCCCACTTTTCTTTACCACACACTGCATCTTACTGTACTTTACCTCATCTTTTACCATGATATGATATCAATCGTTACTTTGCTTTACCACACCTATAAACAAGTCACTTTTTATTTATCATATAAAATTATGATAAAATGTGAAAAAGTAGAGTAAAAAAAAAAACTACTTTACCATTCCTTCTCACTTTATTTCATCATATACTTTATCTCACTTTTACTTTATACTTTACCCTACCTTTACTATGCTGTGACATTTACTTTACCATATATGTAAACAAACACAACATGATGGATTTGGTGAACTAACGTGTTTACTTTACTCCACCACTTTGTAATCGTCATTTTGAAAAATTCTTATCTTGTGGAAATTTTTTTATAAGGGAGAGCTGTAGGATAAAATATTGCTTGACCAAAATAAGCTTATTATAAAACATCCATGCACATGGGTCTATTAAAAAAAAATCATATTTAAACTATTTATGTTCAAGGCTTTGCAACTTTGCCCATGTGCAACAACATTTTGAAGAGAAACAGGCCAACGATACAATTATCTTTAATCAGACTATTGTTTTAGGGATTAAACTTATAACAATGGGAATATTCGTCAATGCAAGAAAAACATGTGAGAAGTTCACTTATATAATCTTTTTTCAGTGCCCACTTCAATTTGGTCATTGAATTGCCGTTTCTTATCACTAGCTTCATTGATTCTTGACCTCACAAGGATGCATCAATGGAAAAATATCTGAAAAAAAAAGTACCTGCTCATGAGGAGACTTGGGACCATAGTAAGACCTTTTTTTTTTTTTTTTTTGGCGAATACGTTTCTTCAGTTTAATCTTTTTTGGTAGAATTATCCATGTTTTTTTAATGCATCCAAATCCCCCCCTTTTCATTTATTGTTCGTCCGCGCAAGTAATTGGATAGGTTTGATACTATATTCACTAAAAGTTGTTTGCATATGTAGGGTTGAAATAATGAAAGTGGTCCTAAATTCCAAACGGCCATTTTGGATAGGCGAAAAATAGAGTAGAGTGAAGTTAAATGGGCCCCAACAGTCTAAAATTTCAACTCTACCTCATTTGGATGAGTTTGGCCCCATAGATGAAGTAATGTTTGTGAGCCACATGTACTCCATTTCACTTCAACTCTAAATACTTCAATTTCCTTGAGTTAAAGCAATATCTACTACAAACCTTAACTTCAAAATAAGCATCAAAACGGAATGAAGTGAAATACTCTACTTTAACTTCAACCTACTTATCTTCACTCCACTCCATGTGTGAAATCCACTTCATTTTACTCCACTCTTCATTTATCCAAACAAGCCCTAAATAATTCAAATGAGAAAAAATTTCTGACTATGAATCTGGTTTTTGAGTGGTTTTTCAATTGTGTCCAAGATTGGGACCACGAACCTCGACGAAATTTGGTTTTAATTCTGGTCCATGTGTTTCATTCCTGTGGACAGACATGAATACTGATCCCACAACCATATATTATAAATTTGTAATATGTCAAGTTAGTGTTTTATATAAAAATTTATGTATCTGCGCTTGAAATGGATTTGGGATCATGCCCTATGTTCCAGCCTCAATCCACTTTCACCCAGAAGTAAAGTAAAATAAAGGTAAACCCAAATGTAACATGTTCTGTTGTTACCATGTTTGCATACAAAAATAAAGTCTTCCAACCGCCATTTATTTTACCAGATACTTTATGGGAAGCTACTTTTTTCTTTTCCCATAGAAGTATGGTTAAGTGTGATAGAGTAAATACAAAAGGCCACTTTCTTCCTTCTCTCTTTCCTACTTTATATCATCGTATACTTTATCCTATTTTACTTTACCCCACTTTTATTATGACGGGATATCTATTCTTACTTTACTTGACAATACAAGTAAATTAGAATTGGAGTTTTACATGGCTACTATGGGGGATTTTTTGTTTTCACCTCTAATTTGGGTCCGGCTTTGTGGATGGAGAGATTGAGAACACTTCAACATGATCACTCATAGATTAAAGATTCTGCTGGATTCAAGTATGGATACTGATTTGGAATGTTGACCCAATTCAATTCTAAGTACAGAACGCACTAGTTGCTTCGGTTGGGGGCCATTTTCATCTCTAGTCCAACTGCCCAACTACTTCTTGTGAAATGATATTGTGCTGCTACCGCAACTATCACATGATATAACCAGTGTGGAGACCATTTTATGGAAATTGCGATTTGATTCGATTGGAGTAAGTAAAGGTGAGCCTCATATAGATCAAATTAGATTTCCGATGATTTCTCGAGAGAATATGCAACAAACCATTTACAAAGATCAAAAGGCGAATTTTCAAAATCGAAATTATATGTATTCAATTCTTATGTATTATAACGATTGAATTTGAATTTGAAGTGAATTACATCAATACAATCAATTGATGGTGATGAGAAGTGGACCCCACTTGATATTGGATCTGTGAAAGGTCAAAGCTGTTGGGAGGCATGTTTCATGTGACAAGGTGGTGCTCTATGTGCCAAATATTCATCTGCCTTTAAAATAAAGAAGCTTCTTTTCATTTTCTGTCACATGTGCACAAGCGGATACCCACACTCCAGTTTAGCAGCAGCACCCATTGGCCAATTCAAACATGGCATATTGTTTTGTTTATCTGAACCATCCTCTTTTGGGTCAGAAATCCAAACAGATATTCATGTGTGTCATACTCAGTTCAGATATATGTATTTATGGTTGTAGATGGGGTACTGAGATACCCTTACACCATAATTCATGTCCGGGTCTTTTGGGCCCAATTTATTATCAGGGCCTGATATGGGTCCACTTGGGTAAAGTTTCCATACTCCATTGCATGTTTGTTTAATATTTTATTAGGTTTTGGTTGTAGGGGCTAAAATTAATGTCTAAATTCACAATCTACAGCAACTTATGCTCACAAATAATTTCAATTCCATTGTCTTAAAGTTAAAAGACTACCAAAAATTTAAGTAATTAATAAAAGAAAACTATGCAAGATTGGCAAACACACTCACTAACTTGCCGAATGGTGAAAACCAGGGGTTTCTCAGTTGGTTAGCAACCTTGTCTCTCACCTAGCTGCCTAGGGCTTCAACCCTGGCATGCTATTCTCTTTCCACATATGCCGGCTCTCTTTCCATGTCTGTGAGCTCCCTCATGGGTCTCAAACTCCTTAGATGGCGTGGGGAAATAAAAAACATGTGGAAGGGTATACTCATAATCAATGCCAATCCTCTCAAATGCATTTATTTCTTTGAATTACTACTTATCTGTTAAATTTTGGGGCTGTTAAATCTTGAGGCTTTCAAAGTGATGGTTTTATTAGAGTGATAATACTAGAGGGGCCAAAATTTATACTAAATTGTTATCACCCCCTCTATTGCTATTGTACTTAAGAGGTTCACCTCATTCAAAATTGGGTACCTCAGTCCTAAACATCAAACAACAGGTTGAACAGTTGGATTGAACCATTGGTCCATTCAAATCCAACCACCAAATTCTACTTGAGAACGACCACTTACCTCACTAGTAAGTGGCGGCATTTCTCACCTAGGGTTCGAACCCTGGATACACCTCTTCCCATTTGTGTTTCTGCTTGTGCGGGCTGTCTTCCTCAGTGTATATACAAGCTCTCTCTTGGACCCTTGCAAAAAATAAAACGGCAAGTGGGCCCGGTAGAGAAGTCCGGTTCTAGATCCGGACTCCGAAAACAAACAAAAAAAAGACTCCAACATTCAAGGAGGCCTTTTTACGATGGCCCCACCATAGGCAGTGGCCCCACTGTAGATGCCTCATCCACCCACACAAAACATATAAATAGAAAGGCAGGCACGGCCGGGCCCATCACAAAACACATTCAAGTGGGAAGCGGGAGCAGCGTATGAGAGCCCGCAAATGTGCGACCTCGCATCACCACGGAGTATCGACCCCACCGTTCAAAGCCGCATCTCCTCTCTCTCCTCTTCCCGCATGCGAGCGTGTACTCACTCACTCCCTCCCACAGAATCTCCACATCGACATGTCCGATTGGTGCTCCCACGCCCATTCATCTCTCTCGCCAAACGCCAAAATCCCATCCGAAACATGAAAACAACAACAGCAACAACAACCAACAGCAACAAGAGAAGATCAGAGAATAATTAGAAGTTGCAGAAGGAGGAGAAGAAGAAGAAGTAGAAGATCTCTGCGGCGATCGAGAGAACTGGTTCTTTCTTTTCTTCTCTCGGTTTCAACAATTGATTTGGATCGGATTTTTGTTCTTCGATTTATGGCGATGGATGATAGTGAGAGCTGTAGCAGTAGAGCGATGGATTCGTCTCCGACGCATTCGAGGCAGCAGAGATGCAAGCTCGAGGTGTATAACGAGGTGATTCGACGGCTCAAGGAGTCTGAGAGTGAAGAGGCGAAGCGCCCTGGGTTTGATGATGAGCTCTGGGCGCATTTCAATCGACTTCCTGCAAGGTTGCAAAAACCCTAGCTCTCTCTCTCTCTCTCTCTCTCTCTCTCTCTCTCTCTCTCTCTCTCTCTCTCTCTCTCTCTATTTCTTTCAATCTGTGTGGTGGTGTTCAGGATTGTGAATTTGATTGAATTTGGGGAGTTTGAAATGGGGACTGGATGATTAGTTGTTTGAATTGTTTTTTTTGTCGATTTTGGTGGTGGTTTGTGTGTTATGAGCGGGAGATTTTGAAAATTTGAGGGAGGTTAAATGAAAGATTGGAACTTTGTTAGTAGGAGGAAACATGTGGCTTTTTGAGGATTTTGGTTTGGCTTAAAAGGGTGTTTTGGTTTCATGTAATTGAATTGTTGGGAATTGTAAGACTTGTACTTCTAAAAGTGGTTAAAGTTGAAGAAAGAAATGTGAATTTCCAAAAATGAGTATGAATGATGTCTCTTTTAATGGAAAATGATTTGAGGGGGAATGGGAAACGAATACCCTGCATCATTCTAGTGATTCGAAATTTAAAAATCTAGGAAAGTCAAGGTCTTGTTTACATTCCTACTTTATATCCTTCACACCTTACCTCTTTAATAATCCTTGGTTGGAGACCATTTGACCACGAATTCCTATGTATTAAGTTCCATACAAACAAACAGGCCCTGAATTATCTCTGCCGGGAATCTAGGGAATTCAGAGAAGAAATGGGTTTTCATTTCCATTTTTCCAAAGGAAATTAGAGAATTGCAGTAGCTTGTCTGGTTTTTGTTTTAGGATATTCTGATGATAGCCAGGAGCTCTTTTCTTTATTTCTTTTTTCCCCCGCTCTTTTTTTATTCAAAATTACTGTAATTTGTGTATGTGTTATTTGGATGTGGCATAAAAGCTCTTAGGGGTTGTGATTGCAGATGACAATAGTGTGTTTACTTTAATAATATCACACTATTATCATAGGCCAAAGCAAAGGCTAAATGTATGCAAATTTTGGATTGAATTTGTGACCTATTCCTGTTCGTTGCAAATTTCAATTATTAAGCTTTGAGCTTAACTGTGCAAATATTTGGTGGAAGGTGGAAACCTTGTAATACTCAACTATTCAAGGGGTGAACCACGACAAGCCTAATATTGCACTTGTTCGGTATAGACATTATTTTAGTGACATTATATTGAAGGCTTTCCAAAGGTAAAGGTACATATTTATTGCAGTTCTTGGCATTAAGTGCTGTAGTATACTGCAATGCATGTAAATATTCTACTAGCCTTGCAAATTGCATTGTTTGAGTCAATGCCTAATGCTGTCTGCTATTTGTTGTAGATATGCATTGGATGTGAATGTGGAAAGGGCGGAAGATGTTCTTAAACATAAAAGATTACTACAGTTGGCTCATGAACCAGCGAATAGACCAGTATATGACGTTCGTCTTGTTCAGGTGAAGTTGCTTATGAGATACCGTTCTCTTCATAAATCTTGCATGATTTGTGGGCCATGCAAATATCATAGCTAAGAAATTGCTTAGTTCATTTCATTGCATATTTTGGTACTAAGTTGTGTTGGGTGGTATTTTGGTACGTAGTTGTGTTGGGTGGTGGTCTCGTTCTATGTTATTAAAGGGAAGTCACTAATGCAACTAATCATCGCGCTATGACTAACATGGGTATATGTTTATTGGTTTCTAGATGTGTGCTTGATACTGATCCAAGAAAAAAAGTGTCTGCTTGATGACATATAAATGATCATTTTATGCCTCATGGTCATGGAAGCCTTACTCCTAACATGGAAGGTCTGTGCATGGCTTAAGGATGTTGAGTGTTGACTGTGCCAGAGAGGCGAGCGGGCCCCATCAGTCAAGGGTGGAGCATGGGGGGATGAGAAGTTGCATTGATCAGAGATGGCCCAAAAATGAGCCTGATTGGATTCCTAACTGTGCAGATGTTACGCCTCAAAGTCAATGATGGAAGAGTGAGCTTAAAATTAAATCCAATGTTGAATACAGTATGGATGAGTGCCACAATTGGGTTGTTTAGAAATTCAGATTGGCGATAAGCGTAGGGGGACAATGGGTCATAGGCTGATAGGCATTGTTTAAACTTCAGATTTCATAATGATTCGTGCCTGTCACGGATGTCTCTGCGTGAATTTTAATTTGACCCAAAAAATCTACATTAGTATACAAAATCCACAATAATTAGAAAATGCTGGAATCTTTTTTCTTTCTTAATTAGGGGACAATACAAGGGTGTGTCTGTGGTGGGCCCCTAAAGCCATACATGTCTTGTGTCATTATTTCATCTTAAGTTGTTGAATCTATTGAGTTTTAATGAATTGGATCAAAAGCATTTCAAGGTATTCATTGTCATTCTAAGCTTTTCTCTTTTTATTTGAAATGATAACCATGTATGCACAGGCTGGATCTTTGATATTGTTTTCACGTTGTCTTGTGTTCATGGCTTATGGCATATACGTGAGGCAATGAGACACATAACAATATGGATGGGCACTTACTATAGTCATCTGAGCATCATGACCTTCTGAGTGGTGGGACATGCATGCCTTCGGATGGATGTAATGATCCAATTTGATCAACGGAGATCTTCAAGGGTCTGGAAGAATCTATTGAACTCTAGGGACCAGGGTAGGCTTGATTCAAGTAGAAATATTAGGAGTGACCTTTTTAGTTGTGGAAATGAATAGAGATGTTTGAAGTATTCTCGAATGGCATGGATGAGTCTATGAATAGAGCAGAGTTGTGTAGAAGTTTGAATAGTAGGGCCTAAAAGGTTCTCATCCGTTGGATGGTTGACATGTGGACTAATAATGGCCATGGGTTGTATAGCATAGGACTATAAATAGGGTTCTTCACATTCATTTGTAATAAGAAGCATGCAAGCAGTAGAAGCTCTTATTTCTCAAGTGTTCTCTCTACTTGGGTGTGAGTGTGTATAGCCTTGGGTGAGTTCTGGTTGGAGGGTTAGATTGTAGTTGGGGTAGGCTGACTCGTTATTGCATTGGGCATAAATGAGTGCAGCACGCATAATTTTCAAAATTGGAATCATATCACAAATCGTTCATACCCCATGAATTGAATCGCAAATCGTATCGCAAATAGTATGATTTTTTTTTTTCTAATAAAAATAAAAAATAAAAAAAAATGAAAAGAAAAAGAAAAAAAAATATTCATAACCATCCATTTTCCCATTTATAGTAGTATTAAATATAAGAACAAGTAAGTCTATCATACAATCATATCAAGAGCATCATGTCATATATTAATATATATATATATGAAATAAATGATGTGTAAATAGTTAAATAAGTTTAAAGTATCAATATATATATTTTTTATTATCTTTAAATCAAAATATAAAAATAAAAATAAAATCCAAGCCACCAATCTTACACTGTAAGATTACTCTTGAAGTTAAGAATGTGGTCATGAAGGAAAAAACCAAAATTGCTTTAAAAAAAGAAGAAGATATAGACAACTCGTTAACTATTAAATAACCTTTTAAAAATAAAAGCGCTAAGAGAAAGTAAAAAAGGTAAAAGATCATTAAATATTAACTTTTGCTTGAATCGTAAGATTCGATGAAACGAGTATCGAATCATAGGACTCACACCTAAATTATGAGATTCATTTGTATATGGGATTCGTTATATAGATACGAGTCATTTTTCTTAAGATTCGGAATACGAATTGTAGGATTCTGATAAATATGGCAACACGGGCTAAAATCAAGTGATTTGCTTGGTCCAAGACAATGCGCTTTTCCTTTCATCCCTTATGAATCCTTCCCTTTCTATTTGTACTACTGTACTTGGTCATAATCTCAACTATCAAGTAGACCCCCATAAAGTAATCCCATAGATACAGTCATGCTATAATTAGTTCTATATTACACTAAGAGCATGTTTGCCTAGTTGATATTGAGTTCCTTGGGTTCGGTTCATAGTAAATGGATTTTGTAAAGGAGTATTAAAGAGTCAAGGAGTTAAGGGTTACATTTAAATGGGACCATCAATTCCATAGGATTTAAGATACAGAGGTGATGGTTAGGTAATCATTCAAATCAAATGGGAGATCATTTGATCTTTAATCGTGGATTTTCACCTTTGATCCTCCACTTCTAGCCCCTTTGATATATGGGCGTTGTTTGGAAGTTCTAAGAAAAAAATACCCTACTAAAACAAAAGAGCTCAAAATTTTAAAATAAAAGGATCAATTTCGCAGTCATCATTGTTGTAACAGCCATCATGGCTAATGTTATCAGCCGATATTAGGGATATGGGTTGATACCGAGCTATATCAAAATAGCATATTGCTCACAAGCGATACATTTCGTGTCCACTAGCATTTTAAACCATAAACGTTGGTGGGCCCCACATGGGCTATTGCCCACAGTTGTCCAATGGGCAATGTAACTCATAAGACCATTTTCATGAATACATGTACGTGTGTGTGTCTATATATATATATACATATACCCACACACACGCACCTGCTTGGATGATGGTTCACTGGCATAATGTGTGGGTTTGCTCCCCACATCATGTGTTCGACACCCACCCCAGATTTACCTGGTGTACGTGTGTTGCGGGGTTGTGCGTGCTCCCAGGGGAATAGCCTTGTCTGGTATAATACCATGGGGATACCCACATCACCAAAAAAAAAAGTACATGCATGGGAAATACTCTAAATGGTTTAATAAAATGGTCCTAACAGTTTAAAAAAAAAAAAATATTGTGATTTTGGCGGCCTTAAATCTGGGGTTAGAATGATCATATGGTTCACATTTTTTGCACGTGCCTGCATCAAACATAGACCTTTCCATCCCCATGCCCCTCCTTATGATGGTTATGCATCTGGGTAGGCCCTACATGAGGGATCTTTTTTGCTATGATTTTGGATCAAGCCCATGCACACAAATATTCAGATGAGATCCCATCTGCATGGTTCTTATGAGCGGTCTGACCCATTTTTTAGGCCCATCAAACCAACCCTTCACACCCCACCACCAACACACACACTCCCCCTCTCTTGATTGCTTGCAAACCCAAATTTGACACTCATCCAACCATTACCCACCGTCTACCTACCTCTCTTAAGAGCACGGACTAGATTAATCTCCCTGTTTCAACCCAAGCTTGAACGTAATTATTCCTGCTCCCCTTGGAGGACTTACATGTCCATTACTAACTGCACAAGGCAGGATACTTCAAGCTGTTCTTTTGTGTTACTTTCTGAATTATCTTCCTTCATTGTTGATAAAATGTCTTCCTCTTCATTGTCGAGTTTTTTTTCTCTTTTTTTTTAATAGATGTGAATTATATGCCTGGCTGAGTTCATCCTGGAAAACTTCATTTATTTTTTTTTTTTCAAAAGCAGGTTCCTCCTCTGACTGATGGAAATGGTGTTGATTCATTTCCAACAAACTCTCCAGGCAGAGAAGATGTTCAAATTTCTCCTAGTTACCCAGGGAAGCAAAGGTTCGTAACTTCTATTTTCTTTTCTCTCTTTTTAGTTTTTTAGTTTTTAATTTTTTAATTTTTTATTGTGATAATGTCTATATACTTCTTTTTCAAAATTTTCATGCATTCTCTACTCTTTTTTCATTATTCATGATATATATGGGCCCCTCTTTGCTGAGTACCGGTGCTCACCTTATTGTGAGCATACTTCCTTTGGGGGCCCATCTGGGGATGGGATTGATCCCCTCCCCCCTCCCTTTCTCTTTCCAAAAAAAAAAAACTGGGTATGGTGACGGAGGCTCAAATCATCACCCTATTCACTTGCTCAATGCCCCACGAGTTTTCTAGACCGAAGATTGGTGACTATCGGGTCGGGGGGGCAGGGGGCCCCTTGTTTTATGGTCCACTTGGATGGATCATAAGTGGGCACCACTGGGTGTTTGCGCATGGTGTGCTCATCATAAAGCACCGGTGTGCTCATGATAAGGCGAGCACCGGTGCTTGGCGGAGGGTGGCCGTATGTATGTATCCTTCCCCTCCCCGCAAACCCACGCACCCTCACCCACACCCACCAAAAACAATGGAAAATATCATTTGGTTTTATCCTTATTTTTTCCGTAGATCATATTGGAACTTACGTCCTTGTTCATTCTTCAGCATTCATCCACCTCCTTCCTTTGGTTCATCACCTAATCTTGAAGCCCTTGCTCTTGATGCCAGCAAGCCCATTGTTCAGGATGGAGATAGTGTTGTTAATGCCAATATACTCTTTACAAGGTAATTTATGTTTAAGTCTCTTTTTATTTTTCAAATGAAGATAGGTAATTTATGTTTAGTCATTTACTTCACGATGGTGATTTCTCTCCACATAAAGATGGAGGACTTATTTAGGGACTGTTTGTTTGCATTGAAATGCATAGGAATTCAATACATTGGAAAAAAAATTGAAACGGTTAAAAATGAACATCAAAAGTGAAATTTAAAAAATGAGCATCAAATAACCTTGTGTGAAAATAAACTCAAAGGAAGATGGGAAATGAATACCTAGCCTTTGGTCTTCATTTTTAACCACTTAAAGAAAGTTCCTACGTATTGAATTCCTATGTATTTTTATGCAAACATACAGGCCCTTAGTGTAATTTAATTTCTTTAGACTTCTGATCAAGTTTTGCTGATTTGTTCGATACTCCACTTGTGTTTGGGAAGAATGGTTCTTGTCTTTCTAAAATCCATTTCGATTTCACTGCATCAGACCTTTAATGTTAGATGATCACATCTTTTAATATGAAACATCATTGCACTTGGTGTGTGATTTTTATTATGGAGGCTTGCTAAGCTCACATATCTTTGATGGATACCATCCGTTTTGGCCACCACATCCCATTCTGGAACACATTTTTCTCATCCAAGCCATCCAATAGTTTACTTTATTAAAACCAGTCAACAAGATATTGATTCCAAGAATTTTTGTTACCAATAAAAAGGATTTGTTTAACACCTTGCTTTATTTTTGTTATTGCTTTAACATTTCTAATCGCAAGTTTTCATGCTTTTGCATTCTGATAACTGTGCAGGCCCATGCATGAAATTACCTTTTCAACAGATGACAAGCCAAAGGTTCTCAGTCAGGTAATTGATCTGTTTCTTTAGTCTGAGAAATTATCTTTCTAATGTTTTTGAACTGGATAGGATGCAGGTATCCTTAAAATGTTTTTTTAGTCAGTAGATAGCTGTAAAAGTCAATTTTTTGTCATGTTACAGTTGACTTCATTGCTTGCTGAGCTTGGTCTGAATATTCAGGAGGCACATGCTTTTTCTACTACAGATGGCTACTCATTGGATGTGTTTGTTGTAGATGGTTGGCCCTGTGAGGTATTTTTTGACCTTGCCAATTTCTTTCGATGCATATCGGTATCTATTTTGTTTGTACAATAACAAGTTTGGCATAAAGTAAATCAAAGAGTGAGGTGACAGTCATTTTGCATTTCATGCCTGCACCAAGATATATATATATATATATATATATATATATATAGAGAGAGAGAGAGAGAGAGAGAGAGAGAGATTGGTAACATGACTTGAACCCACGACCCAAGGTTGCAATATTGAGCACCTTCCACTGTGCCGCAAGCTCGTCTTGTGCCAAGAATTGTGGAATAGAGATTAGAAGGGGTTCTCACATCTTTGCAAAATCTTAAGAAACATGTCTATGCCACATACCATATCCATACTGACGTGATGTGGATATCTTCCAAGGAGCGCTGCTGCTTGTAAGCAGTTGATGTCATAACTATCCTGTATAAGCATTACCATGTAATCCATTTTTTTTTTTATCTTGCATTTTAAGCTACATACTTACATTATACAGCTACCGATCTGAAAAGGTTAAATTATAAAATTTCAAAAAGTACCACGGTTTGAACATTGAAAAAAATTCGGATTCACATGGTCTGGAGACTGGAGGCCATATTTTACCCTCTGCTCAGGAAAAAAAGAAAACTACAAATGACAAAAAAGAGATTTTAATTTGATAAATGTGGACTATACTTGTTAATCACTTGCATATAATTTAGGTGAGTTTTCATTCCATTTCTACATCAGACTAAGAGTTATCATAATAGAACATATTTTGAGGATTTATAATAAGAATGATAGGACAGTTATATATGGGAACTCACCTACCTAATGTGCTATGCTTCTATTAAATAGAGGAGATGTTAGATAGGATGAGTAACCAAGAATATTATTCCCTATACTCTCTATGTGTGAAGAAGAGGAGAGCAGTGAGGAGCTAATCTCTGAATTATTTGGACTTATAAGAGTTGAATAAATGAGTTCGCAAAAATTGTGTATGTAGGTGTGCACATTCTAGGTTCTTGCAATTCCTACGTTTTTCAGACCGAATGAGTTACTTTCTTTTAACCTGTCACCTGCTCCTATGTTCTTTTGTATCAGTAACAGGATGAATTTATTAGGAGATACAAAAATATACAAAAATGTATGTATGATACAATATGTATCAAGATTGAAAGAGGCAGTCCAGATAATGTGATTGGATAGCTTTTTTTAACCTAAATGCAACTCTTTGAATTCGGTGAAGCCTTATACTTTCCTCTTTGTCGACATCTTGTTTAGCCAATAACTTGTAAGATTCTGTGAGAATCTGTGATGGGATGAGAGGAAGAAGAAGACTACAGTATTGGGAGAAAACTCAATGATTAATTGATCATCGATGGATCTGTTTTATAATCAATAGTTACCTTAATCAAGGCACTAAGTATGTTAAGATTCAATGAAAGAATGAAAGAATCAATCCTAATCAATCTTACTCTATACAAGGAAATCACAAAGAGAAATCAGCTAACTAATGAGAGAAAATAGCTATACACATAGATTTGATTAAATCATACGTGATACAGGCTTGTAATGGGCTTGGGCCCTTGTTGGGCTGGGCCTATCTTTTACACTCCCCCTCAAATTGATGTGGTAAGGCAGAAAACATCAATTTGCTAGTGAGATCATAATGACGCGTTTTGGGGAGAGCGTTTGTGAAGATATCTGCTAATTGGTTAAGAGTAGAGATATGAGGCAGAGTGATCTTCTCAGTAACAACATGCTGACGAATGAAGTGACAATTTATCTCAATATGCTTCGTTCATTCATGAAAGACCGGATTGTTAGCAATTCTGGTAGCACTTGTGTTGTCTCCATGAAGAGGGGTAGAACCACCAACAATGACACCAAATTTAAAGAGAAGACGGCGTAGCCAGATGATTTCAGCGCTAGTAGACGACATCGCCCGATATTCAGCCTTAGCAGAAGACTTGGAAACAGTGGTTTGCTTCTTGCATTTCCACGATATCAGAGAGTCCCCAAAAAACATACACCAGCCAGTGGTAGATCGCCTAGAATCTGGGCAACTGGCCCAATCAGCATCCGCATAAGCTGATAAGTACAGAGAAGCGCTCGAAGAGTAGAAGAGACCATGATTAAGGGTGCCTTTGACATAGCGGAGTATGCGCAAAGCAGCAACAATGTGAGGTTTGTGAGGATTGCTCACAAACTGGCTAACCGTATGAACAACATGAGAGATATCCGGCTGAGTCATAGTTAAATAGAGCAAACTACCAACGATCCGCCGGAAAACAAAGGGGTCATCCAGGGGATGGCCATCATCCGCACTGATCTTGCTGTTCAACTCCATAGGTGTATTAAAAGTGTAAGCATCATCGAGTCTTGCCGAAGTGATTAAATCTGTAGCATATTTCCACTAATGAACCTGAATGCCATATTTGCTACACAAGAATTCCAGCCCCAGAAAGTAGGTGAGAGGACCAAGATCCTTCATTCTGAAGTGGCGAGTGAGATGATGTTTGAGTTCCGTAATGCTAGCACTATTATTGCCACTGATAATCATATCATCAACATAGACTAACAGGAAAGTGTAGCCCTTCGATGTCCATCTAAGAAATAGTCAGCTATCCGAATGACTCTGACGAAATCCTGCTTGAAGAATGGCTGCCCGAAACTTATCGAACCAAGCCCTGGGAGCTTGCTTAAGCCCATACAAAGATTTCCGCAACTTACAAACATGCTTAGGAGGACAAGCATATCCTGGAGGAGGCTTTAAGTAGACAGTCTCTTGTAAATCCCCATGAAGAAAAGCATTTTTGACATCCATTTACCACAGAGGCCAGTTGTGGGCTGCAGCGACACAGAGGAGAGTACGAACGGTGGTCATTTTAGCCACTGGTGCAAATGTCTCCTCATAGTCGATTCCATACTCCTGTTTATAACCTTGTGCAACCAATCGAGCTTTGTAGCGATCAAGACTTCCATCGAAGTGGACTTTTATGGAGAAGATCCATTTGTTGCCAATCACAGAGGCTCCTTCAGGAGCCGGTACCAAGTCCCATGTCTGATTTGCTTCGAGAGCGAGCAATTCCTCATTCATAGCATCCTGCCAGTAAGCAATCTTCGAGGCCTGTGAATATGAGGTGGGTATAGGAGCACTATCTAAGGATGAAAAGAGAGTAGGAAAACCATAACGGTTAGGGGCAATCAAAAGACGATTAGATCGTCGCAGAGAAAGGATATTTTCAGAAGAAGCATGATTACCTGTAGGAGCAATAGGCGGCACTGGGAGATGATCAGGAGAGGGAGGCACCATAGGAGGAACCTTGTTACGTCGGACATAGACCTTGAGAGCCGGTGACGCAGAAGCAGACTCCGGGAATTGTGGCAAATAGGACACAGCAATAGGATGATGATCTAAACGCAATGAAAAGAAAGGAATGTGTTCCAGGAAGATCACGTTTCGAGAGATTCGCATGCATTTTTCAAACCGGTCATAACACAAAAACCCTTTGTGTTCAAAACTGTAGCAAAAAAAGATGCATTTGGCAGCCTGTGGAGATAGCTTAGTGCGTTCAGTCGATGGAAGACGAACAAAACACAAACAACCAAACACACGTACGTGAGAGTATGAAGGAGGATGTTCAAAGAGAACTCCGTAAGGACTAGTCTTACCTAGAACAGTATTAGGAAGACAATTGATCAGATATACCGCAGTCTGTACAGCATCACACCAAAATTCAGGAGGAACTAAGGATGCAAGTAAAAGGGTGCGAACAGTTTCAAGAATATGACGGTTCTTTATTTCCGCAATTCCATTCTGCTGCGGAGTGTGCGGACAAGATTTTTGATGAAGAATTCCTTTATTAGAGAGGAAAACAGAGAATTCATGAGACATGTATTCTCTGCCAGAATCGGATCGAAGGATCTTGATATCTTTCTTAAATTGGGTGTGGACCATGTTATAAAATCTTTGAAAAATAGAAAACACTTCAGATTTTAAACGCATGAAATAAATCCAAGTATAACGGGAATGATCATCAATAAATGTCACGTAGTACTTAAATCCTGCCCTACTCAAGGTAGGAGCAATGCCCCAAACATCAGTGTGAATTATGTCAAATGATTCTAATGCACGAGAATTATGAACAGAAAATGGCAAAATATGACTCTTACTTAAACAACAAGTTTCACATTTTGATTGAGATAAAGAAGACATCATTTTATTATCAATTGTAGAGTCCAAACAACCAAGTTTAAACAAAGAAGTTAAATAGTCATTGTTCACATGACCTAGACATTTATGCCAAACCGTCCACAAGTTTTTGAAATTATTAGAAGAAGAAGCAAAAAAGGAATGATGTCCAATGTCCAGCAAAAACAGGCGCCCATGTTTACTCCCCGTCGCGATCACCTTCCCAGTTTGTTGCCCCTGTATGACACAACCAGAGGAAGAAAAGTGAACAAGATAGCCATCATCAATAAGTTGTCGTACAGAAAGTAAATTGGCTGATAATTTTGGAACAAAGTAGACATTGGAAAGGGTGATGGACTAGCCAGTGACACTAGATAAAGTAATGGTACCAACTCCAGAAATGGGTAGTTGATCACCATTGGCAGTGGTAATTTTTTCTTTTCCAGGGTAAGAGTGGAAATCTGTAAAGCTATGTTTTACAGATGTCATATGATTTGAGGCTCCTGAATCTAAAAACCATGTGGAAGAGGTGATAGAAGAAGACAAAGATGCAGAAGAATGAAAAGCAGGAGATGCTATATGAGAATGAGGTTGATACCGACCACTAGAGAAGCCCATAGACGCATATGCAGAGGTGACTGTGCTCTAGATCAGTTCTTGAATTTGAGCAGGAGTCATGGATATAGCCTCGGAGGAAGTGCTGCCTGTATCTGATACAAGGGCTTGAGCCTGAAATGCGAAAGGAACATTTTGTCTTGGCATATTCGAGGGAGGCTTCTTAGGCTGTGTCTCATTCCGTTGCTGTCGGCTGCGACAGTCATCAATCACATGACCGGTCCGTTTGCAATATTTGCAAACCAATTTCTTGCGACAATTTTTGGCAATATGTCCGAAGCCTTTGTATTCATAACATTGAGTCAGTTTTGGAGTTGCCAAAAGAGCCGAGTCAGCTGGAAGAGGCGCAAGGAAGGCTGTGGGAGCTTCGGGTGCTTTCAGAATTTTACGCTGTGAAGTGAGACGAAGTTCTTCGCGAAGGATTTCTTGGAAGCAAGTATCAAGATTGGCAGTATTCTCCCTGTTCATGAGCGCAGACCGAATAGATTCAAATTCAAGTCGTAGATTCATAAGAAACTGGCTGATATGAGTTTCTTCTTGTAACTGGAGAGCCTCAGAAAGAAATCCAGAAGAGACCGTTTGGATCAGCATGGAATCCCTTTCAGTCCACAAGGTGAGGAAACCATTAAAGTATTCCGGCATAATTTTATCCCCTTTACCATATTTGGCAATTTCGCTGTCCAGATGAAAATTTCGAGCTTTATTGGTTTGATGGTAGATTTTCTTCAGATGAGCCCACATATCAGCTGCTATGGTGTAGGCTTGAAGAGCCACGGCAAGAGAGGGATCAATAGAGTTAAGGATCCAAGTGACGATTTTCGCATTTTCTTTGGACCAGGTGGCTAGGCCTTTTGAGTAGATAGAACTTGTAATCTGAGGCTTGGTTATCGATCCATCAAGATAACCAAAAAGGCCCTGTCCTTCGACAAAGTTTCGTAAGTGGAAGGACCGGGACATATAATTTTGCCCATTAAATTTAATTGGGATAACATCATATTTGTCCATTGCAGGATGTAGTAGAGGAAGAGATCAGTCCTCAGATCAGCAGTCAACAGGACCAAGAAAACGGCAAGATGCAAACAGCAGTAATAGCAACGACAATAGCAACAGTAGAAATTTGATGAAGAAAATGGAACAGCAAGAGCAAGATGCAAGCAGCAGTATCAGCAACAGCAATAGTAGAACAGCAGCAGCAATGAGTGACTTCAACCAGTCCAGTAGCAAAGAGGGAACCAAACAGTCCAATAATAGAAAAATAGGGACTCAAGCAGTCTAGAGGTAGAGAAATTATTAATCACAACTGAGAATAAGATGTAATCTGAGATGATTGTACTAACCAAGCATGAAAGATGCAGTTTGGATGGCTGAGATATGCATCCAGAAGAAAATAATCCAACTCAGTCCCAAAGATGGCAAAAAAAGAGAGCCAGACGACCATAAATTTCTGGGTAGAAGCTGTCTGTGGGCCCCACAAAGTGGTCCAATCACAGATCTGGATTGATCAGCTTAGAAGAGATCAATTGTATGACCTCCAGACCAAGTTTGATGAGATTTGGATACAGATCCACAAATCTGTACCGTTGTGATGAAAACTTTTGAGAAAAAGGACCCAAACTCGTCAGATGAAGAAGTGGTAGAACAGTACCTTAACTGTTGATTAAAAAATCCAGAAAAATCTTCAAAATTCTCCTGAAGGGTAGTCGATCATCATGAGAGTGGTTGCTGTTAGCCAGAGGTTGATCAAAGGTGGGCCACGTTGATTAGATGAACTCCAGGCATGTATCAACAGAGAAAATGCACGATATGGAGATACACCAGTAGAGAAGTATTTGAAGATGGTTGGAAAGTCTCTTAGAACCTTGGCTCTGACACCATGTAAGATTCTGTGAGAATCTGTGATGAGATGAGAGGAAGAAGAAGACTACAGTATTGGGAGAAAACTCAATGATCAATTGATCATCGATGAATCTGTTTTATAATCAATAGTTACCTTAATCAAGGCACTAAGTATGTTAAGATTACAATGAAAGAATGAAAGAATCAATCCTAATCAATCTTAATCTATACAAGGAAATCACAAAGAGAGAAATCAGCTAACTAATGAGAGAAATCAGCTATACAAATAGATTTGATTAAATCCTACGTGATACAGGCTTGTAATGGGCCTGGGCCCTTGTTGGGCTGGGCCTATCTTTTACATAACTTAACCAAGCTGCTTGCTTGTCTACCTCCATGAGAGAAAGATATGGGCATGCTTGCGTTCTTAGCTCAGATTGAATTGTAATGAATGCCATTCTTGAAGGTTCCCTTTTTCACTTCACCCTTCACATTCCATTCCCTGAGTTTCGTCAACAAGGAGCTACCTAGAGAAATGCTCCCTAAACGATCTCAAAGTGTCTTAATGGTTTATGGTTGCTTTTCATGTGAGTTGACAAATAAGTCAATTTTATCACAGCCTTTTTGCCTCTTGAAGAATATCCTGTCTTGGACCTCCTTGGTTGTCTCTTTATGCCTCATTCACATTGAGTTTCTAAAAATTGTATGGCAGGACCAATAATTCTTGTAATTCTTTTTCTCCTTGTGAGTGAATAGAGATTCTTGCTTAATTCTTATAAGTAAGTGAATAGCGATTCTTGCTTGATTCTTATTATTTTTCCACAGTTCAACTTATAAACTGCTTCAATGTTATCCATTTTGTGATCCTAACCTCAATCACTCTCCTCCAAAAAAGTCGATGAAGACATAGGAGGTGAAAGTGGGCTTCCATAGAGAGGAGACAAAGATGAAGCCCATCGGAGGCTACAACACCTCTAGACCTATCAAGGGTCATAGACTGCAAAAAGGCTCATCCGGTTTCAGTTTGTGCAACAGAGGGGCCTCTTTCATGTAGAAGATACCTCTTCCAATTTTGTTCAAAGATGATGAAGAATACAAGACTTTATAATCTCTCGCTTCAATGGCCATAATTGCTCAACATTATTGTTCATGGAAACAAGTTCTCTATTGCTTAAAAGTGTTGTTCGTGATTCTTCTTAAGATCTCAGAAAGAAACAGAAAGTGTCCCCAGTTCTCACCATTAGAAAGAGTAGAAGAATATTTAAAAGCTTTGATCCATCCTAGCCACTTCAAAGCCCTAACTTCTACAGACAAACGTCGTCTGTTGAGGCTTCATCTATTGCAGACGGATGCCATCTGTTGCAGTTTGTGTCGTTGTTTAATAGAGCCAAAAGAAGGATTCATTCAACTAAAATGAGAGAGTTGAAGGGCTCATAAGTGTATTCGCTAATCAAAGAAGATTCAAAGTGTACGATGTATAGTGTTGCGGCTTGTCGTGTAGAGGATCTGATACGTGCAGGTGAAGGGCAGCCTTCAGAGGTGGAGAGTGTGGTGGTCATGGTTGCTGCACGTTGCAGAGTTGGAAGGATTGTGGGCGTACGTGGACTATTGAGTCTAGTTGTTTGAATGTTTCAAGTAGCAGTTGCTAGTTTGTAGGAGAATATCTTTTAAGTTGTAGCCACTTTGTAGCAAGTTGTTAGGCATGCTCGTATGCTCTTTTTTTTTTTTTTTTTTTTCTTTTCCTTTTAGCCGTTGGAGTCCTATAAATCTGATGTAGTGAATCTAAGAATGTATTGAGAAGTTTATTCCTCAATTGGATTATTGGAGGTTAGGTTTCCCTCAAAGCAAACCTGATTTATTTTTTTCCTTTTGACTGTTTTCATTTTACCACTCTCTAGGTGGTTGCTTTCTCTTATTCCCTTCATTCCAAGCGGCAAAATAGGCCCTCGAGGTAGAAGAGGACGAAAAATTAGCCCAGTCCAGTAAGACCATAACAGGATCCCATCCAAAAGTTTCGCAC
Organism: Umbellularia californica; assembly: GCA_028538565.1. Classification (NCBI taxonomy): domain Eukaryota; kingdom Viridiplantae; phylum Streptophyta; class Magnoliopsida; order Laurales; family Lauraceae; genus Umbellularia; species Umbellularia californica. Next base: position 60,534,880 of record JAPQWN010000007.1, read on the forward strand.
ACCTTTTTTCCAGCCTTGTTTGCTTGTACTTGTGTAGACAAAACAACCCTTGATGGTTCATTTGGTGTTAAAACGTCCATCAAGGAGATTTTTCGACTCCTTACGGGTTTTTTGATGAAAAGATCGATGACATATTTTTGCATAGATAGAGATAAGTAGGGTGCCATCAATTTTTCAAGGACGGATGTACTTTGTCCCAGATTAGTGTCCTAACTTGTAAATATAGTTCCTAGCCATTATTCTAAGACCTGAAATAGAGTTACGAAACTCCATCCATCAAGGAGTTAATGAAAGTACCATTCAAAAAACATATAGAAGAAAAAAGAGAGAAAAAACATAGGAGAAGAAAAAAGCGCTCGTAAATCCTCTTTGATCTCCCTTAAAGCTTCTGTACTTTTAGATCCGCTTTTCATCTGATGAGATCCAAGACCTCGTCGATTGCCCTAATAATGGCAAAAGGATTGATTTCTGTTAGTTTACGTTAGTGTTGATTTTGGAAATTGGGGATATGAGGTTTTGTTGTAAAGTTTGTGGAAAAGTATTCGTTTTTCTACATGGTTGGTGTTGTCTGTGTGGTCAATATGGTAAAGTTGAATGGTGTTTTTATATATATTTTGTTTGGGAGATTTGGAGATATGGAGTTAAAAAAAAGATTTGGAGATATGGTTTGGATGGTTTCAGTTAGGTCCATTTCAACATGAACTGACCAGGCTCCAAAGAATATTTAGGTTTTAGGTTTAGTTTTAGGTCCATTCCAGGTCGAGCTGACCAAGAGCTTGTGCAAGAGCTATCAATAGTAAAATCAAGTCATCAACAAGTCAAAGTCAATAGTGGACTTTGACCAGATTCGATCGCAACTCTGTTTTTATCTTTCTTTGTCTGTGTGCTTCTGGTGATGAGGTCTACGTACATTCATCCTGCATCAATCTCATTTTTTGTTCGTTAAGTTTCATGATCCTTATGTTTTTGGAAGAGATCAGGACAGATCTAATCTAGTAGGCCACTAGCTCTGACAGACTCAAAAAGAGTAGGATGAATCTGTCGTGATCTCTTCCAAAAACTATTATGAACATGCAACAGGAGGAATTCACAGGCCATGCCGGGCCGGGCCGGGCCATGTGCCCAGCAGGATGAATCTTTGTTGCTGGTATATTCATTATGAACATGCAGTGGGACATTATTTAGAATTTCGGATCTACAATATCATGTGTTTCTTTTCATCACAAAAGTTTCAAGTCAGGGGGAGAACTCTATGAATAGTCCATAGTTACTTGGTGTAGTGTGAAGCTAGGTAATTGTTAAGTTATGGATGAGTTTTCATCCTAAATTTCATTTGAGAATGTTGTGTAGCATTTAGGCTCGTCGTATTTGCTGAGTAGCATACCACGGGTCATCAGCGGTATTGCTGAGTGTGTAGTTTGTGTTGTGGAGCATATGAAGTTGTCATCCCCTTCATCAGTCAAGTTGCAGTGGAAGATCAAAGATTCGTTAAAAGTTATGTGTGCTAAATGCTAATGATCAAGCCGACAAAGATCATCATCAGCAAAGCAGTTGCAAAAAGGAAGTGGACATATGGTGTTTGGTACAAGCCGGTCATAGTATCTATGCACCAATCTGAGGGGGAGTGTGAGAAACAATTGGGTTTATTTGTAATTTTCGGTCAATGGGTTTATTTGTAATTTTAAGAGTAAGTTATTTAGGCTAGAATAGTGATGGATTAGGATTAGGTTTACTACTTTGAGTTGACTTTTGTTGTACATTATTGGTTATTCTCAATATATAGATCAAAGAGTTTTCTCAAGATGTATCCCTAAAATTTTAACTTTATTGTCCTCGATTTATTAAATGGGCTAAGTGAGAACGAATCATTAGTTGGAGAGGATTTGGTTGATGAGTGAGAGAGGATAGGCATAAAGGATTTTATTTCAAGATAGATTTAGATGAGGATCGAGGGCCACAAAAGAAAGGATGTTATGTAATAAGGTAACGTTTCTTGTCACATAACTGATTTGTATTAGAATCACAACAAACAAATACTCTCTGTCCTTCCCTATATAAAAAAAGGACACTGAATGGAATGGGCATTCAGTTTAGTTCACTCATATGGAGGTAGCAAGACAAAACACATAAGCCAAAAGAATGAAGTTATAATTTCAACGGTGAAAAAGACAAATGCGTAGAGTAGTAGACAAATTTGGATACATATGACGATTGTCGGCATCTATGGATACAGACACGGATATGGATATGCATACAGACATGGATATCGGAATTGTGGATACGACTCTACATGTTTGAAAATCTAGGACACGGATACGGACACAGGCGTCCAAGTTTTTTTCATTAAATTACTTTTGAGTTAATAAAATTATCATTGTTTACGTTCCTTTATAACATTTTTTATGTTGACAGTTGAGACGTAAGAAAATTGAAAAAACTATATGAAATAATGGACTTGGTGAGTAAAATATGTTAAACTTGTATCCTTAAAGTATTGGTGTAGTATTGGGTACCAATACAAGTGTTGTTTTGGTCCGATACAGATGCATTGGGCTTGTACAAGTATCCAGGTATCATTGGTTGACATAAACAGTACTGCTTATAGCTTTATCCCAAAAAGATGCAGGGACAGCTGAATCAAACAATCAAGTATGAACAATTTGAAGGATGTGCTGATGTTTACACTCAGCTACTCCATTTTGTTGAGGAATACATAGACACATGGACCCCGGTCAACAGGTAAAATTCATTGTGGGTGGATTGGTTTACATTTGATTAGTCCAACATGAGTCCTACTTTGATTGGAGTGAGATACACTTCTCGGTGCTTAAACAAGGAGAAGAGGATTGTTTTGAGATGTTCTTATTCATTATTGGTGAGCCCTAGTATCTCCATATTTTAATTGCGTTCACAAAGTTTTAGAGAACTATGTCTTGGAGAACATTGGGGTATTTTTAAATAGGGATTTTCTTTGGATATTAATGAAATAATCTGCAAACAATAATTAGGTTTTAAATGATTAGTAATAAATCAGTAAGGACAAAATATTATCAGTCGACCATTGCATGCCTTCCCCCCATAAGAAAACCCTGCCTCCGTCACTGCAACAGAACCTTCTCTCTCTCTCTCTCTCTCTCTCTCTCTCTCTCTCTCTCTCTCTCTCACTGCAACAGAACCCTCTCTCTCTCTCTCTCTCTCTCTCTCTCTCTCTCTCTGTTTTTTTGCCATTGCTTTTATGGACATGGCAGATTGTATGCTCCAGCCTCAAAGGGATGGTTCTTTCATTTCATTACTTCGCACATCTCATTATCTAAATACCACCTTTCTGAGGCAAAACAGGCCTTTTCTGTCACAGCAAGCATTAGACATGAGGGTGCATGCGACTTGTGATTTGCTAGGTGCCACCCGTTGAAAATACAAGATTTTTCATTCCATTTTGACCAGTGTTCATTATCTACAATTTTTTATCTCTTAGCGCTTGTTTGTCTAGATTATACTTGTGTCTTGCCAATAATTGTTCTCTTCTGATTTCATTTTTGATTATCGCTAACTTCTAAGACTCCATTGATGGCATATCTTGCACCTTTCTGCATATGATTAGATTGTACTTGTTCCATTTTGCAGTTTCTCCATCCTTGTGGTTGGATTAAAATGAAAGAGATAATATAGTTTTTGTTAAATATTTGACAAAGGGTCGCTTTTATTGAATAATTAAGTGGTTATGATTATTGTTTTGGTTTCAAACAGTATACATATAATTGTAGTAAGCTTCCTTCAGGACTCTCAAATTTAATATCTTCAAAGTGGTTAGTTACCAGTTGACACTGTAGATCTTTCCTCTTCTGTTTGAGTTCACCATTGTTAAGTAACTTTCTTCGTTGTTATCTTTTTTCTTTTTCATACTTATTAGGAGACCAATCAGCTTAGACACGCACTGGAAAGGGAAATTTTAAAGCTTGAGGTAATTGCTCACTTCTATTATTCTATTCTATTTGGTGCCAGCCTTCTCCAAATTGAAGTATATGGAATGTTGAAAGGTCTCATTGTCTCAACCACAACTAAAAAAAATAATTATGTGGTCATACTAAGATTACATGCACTGAGCACCGTTCATGAGTTTGAAACATTGCTATACTACTACTTTTGGCCAATGCTATCTATCATCGTCCTCATTGTTTCCCCTTGCTGATGATGAATGATTGAGGATCCATTTTCATTTGTATTTGTTTTCTGATGGATTTATTTTTTCAATTGAAGTGTTTCATATGTGATAATTTAACTATCCTTTTGTTTATTTGGTTGCTGACATCAGATTTATTCTAGATGATCAAGTGTGATTCTTCTTCTGACATATTACAATTCACACTCTGTAATTAGTAGATGTTCTAATAAATGATGGATAAGGTTATATTGAGAGAAGATAGGATGAGTTGGAAGAAGAAAAGTGGGAAAAGGCTGAAATTTAAGACTTAATATTGTGTTGTGGATGCACCCGCAGTGTTCTGATGGCCCAATTTTGACTACTATGACACATAGTTTTCACTTGGCTCAATTTTGATCAAAGTAGAAAATTAAGTGATCTTGATGGTTTCAAAGCGCAAGGTGGTTAGGCTGTCCCAGGCTTTCTAGAAAGTGGTTGCAAAGTCGTCCCTTCTCTTGATTTCAGCTCATTAATCATTCCATCATCATCATTTTCTATTACCAATTCCCGACAATGCAGGGTAAGCTAGATGTCAACTCAATTTGGTTAGGCCAGTTTTCATGGCTACCTCCTTGCCTGATGGTTACCATCCACCTATGGTTAGGCGGAGGGAATTCACTAGTGGGGCAATAGAATAGAACAACAAAAGCAGGGCATGGAAGGCGTCAATATGACACTTATGTAGTGTTCGCCTCAAGAAAGGAACCAACAATAGATGGGCTATGACTCTCTAATTTAGAGCAAAGAAAGGATTCGGGCTTCCAAAATCCAAAGGGACACGCAGATGGCTAGTTCCATGATTAAGTGATATATGTGTATTTGTGCCTGTATTTATATACACCATTTTAATTTGCAACTTTGTCCAGACAATGCCACTTCTATGGGTCCTACTTTTGGGCCCCCTTGTAATGTGTTTGTCCCCTTTCCCAACCACAGAAGGGAATCCAAATCTGATTGTTTGTGAGCCCAATAATATACCCGATCTTCGATCAAACAGAAAATCTACTCAAACAAGGAGAAAAGTAGAGATTTGCTTACCGTTGATCCCGAAAATTCAATATATATATATATATATGATCGGTAACGGAACCTTTATTAAAACAGAGAACAGGGCAAAAACGCACAAGAAAGAAAACCATAAATACAAGGGTATAAAAGAATTATACCCCACCCACCGAAGCGAAAAGACCCAAACAAAACCACCCCCAAAAACAGAAGATTACATAGATAAACCCACCCATGGAGAAGCTCTATCCACCCCTTGTTTAGCCAAAGCGTCCGCCATACTATTGGCACGTCTCAACACATGACCAAAAGAGACGACCAAAGAGGAGATCTTCTTCATTTCATTGAAGTGAAATTGGAACTTCCAAGGTCTAGAATTAGGCTTCAAGAGCCACCCCACCACATTAGTAGAATCACTCCACCAACAATGGGCCATGGAAAGAAGTTGAAAAGATCCAAAGAGCTTCCAAAATAGCGAATGCCTCTGCTTCATTGGAATCTCTAATCCCCACACTTTTAGAGAACATAAGCAACACCTCACCCTTATCATTACGAAGCACTCCACCAATACCTGCCGGCCCTGTTTTGCCTCTCGCACCATCGACATTAAATTTTAATATACTTGTAGGAGGAGGAATCCAAAAAAATGGACTTATTTACTTTCGGAGCACCGCACCCCATGCAAGCTTGCCAATTGTGAAACAAATCTGACACTTTGAGAAATCTAAAATCCTTGCTAACCAAAGCCCACTTGGCAATTGAACAAATAGCCTTCGAAACCAAGTCCTCCAAAGAAGAGGTGGAGTTTCTAAAGATCCTCCCGTTTTCTTTCCTTCCACACTTCCCAAAGAATGGCAAATGGAATAAGTCGCCAAAGCAGCAAACCACATCCGCGAAAAGGTCCCCACACCCATGCCAATGAGAGATACTCGATCGAGGAAGAAGAAAGAGGAAAGTGCATGAAATTACAACTTTACTAAAATATATGAAAGGTAACAAAGATGGGCTGATCAACCCTTTTACATTGCTTTTATAATACCCTAAAATAACTTGAAGCCCTTAGTAACTCTCGGCCCTTGCTCTAATCTATAATCAATGGGACATCTTAATCATAAAGAGCCGTTACATACATACAAGAAAGAAAGAAATCATCAATAGCTGATAGAAACAAAATATAGGGAAGATGCGGTTTCTTGGAGACGTCTTTGGAATGAGATTTTCTAGGTTGTGGTCCCCCATTGGTTGCCCATGAGAGATTTCCTTGGAAACAAACATATCAATCAATCCATATCTTCCCCATGACAAATTCCTAAATTTAGGAGTCCCTTAACCTTGTCAACTTCTTAGTCACAGAAATATGATTAAGCTCAAATAGGGAAAGATACTCCTTAAAAAATTCATAACAAAGGAAAAAAGGAAATATACATTCATAAGGGATGCCTTGGACATTTTTATCTCTAGAGGATACGGACCCCACTTGCTAGTCCCGTGGGGCCAACCCATGGTTTAAAAAATCTGCTGAGTCGGGTCCTATGGGATTTGGACTCAAATAATGTGAATTAGGACTCAGCTCTCCAACAATTTTATTGGAAATTGGGACTCACCCTAGTCGACTCGGACTAGGCCATGGCGGAGTCGGGTCCCGAGTCCGATTTTTTAAACCAACCACATGCACCCATCTGGTCCCGAGGTTTGAAGGACCAGACTGCAGGCTAATTTTACTGGGCTTGGCTTGATTTGGGTCGAGTTCTATTGGGCCTAAGTCTGCTAAAATGGAGTTCAGTTTTAGCAGGGTTGTTTGGCGCAATTGGACACCTTTGAGCATGAATAGATGTACTATTGTTCCTAACTTCCTATTAAGGAATGGATTTGAATCTCCATTAAATTTGAACAATTTATTTTCAAATTGGAGACCCATTGTCAATCCATTTTGACCATCCATAACTAGATTTGAGCTATTATTCTTTATTGAGATAGATCCAAACACGTTGAGCTCGATTGGATTGATCCAAGTGAGGGCCTGATTGATCGCATGATCTGTTAGATCCAGGCCATCTGCTCATGCATCAAGCTTGTACTGATTGGACCCACCAATTGGATTTGAGACCAATGGGGTTTTGTCCTTTATGGGGGACCATATCTCGATCATGATAGATATGCTGGATCTGAAATCCAAACCCAACCCCACCAGTTGCTGCTGGCCCCACTCTCCTAGGCACACAGAAATAAACTTGTGAGCTCAGGCTCTGCGGAAATATGGATTGTGGACTATATTGGGGTTGGAACATTGGAAGTGTTAACCAAGAATGATCAAGGCAGCTTTTGGCATAAGTCCGAATGGTTGATCACTTCTTGTTGAGTTTGATCTATTATGTGGATTGTGATTGACTAGATTAAGTGACATTTGTGGGTTAGATTAGCTCGTCTTTTTGTCCGCCTTCTCTCTCTGAATTTTCTTGGATTTTCTTTAGGTTTTTTTTTTTTTTTTTTTTTTTTTTTTTTTTTTTTTTTTTTTTGTGGGGGGGGGGGGGGGGGGAGGCGCTGGTGGTTATAACAGTAGGGCTGGAGCTCAATTTATAGGCATAATCGTGTGCTTTGAAGGGTGAAGATCAAGGCAGGCTTTGAAATTGATGGAGATCGTGGGATTCATTACATGGGCTCTCTGTCCAACGACTAGCTTAAAGTAAGGGCGCCTATTGGATACATCACACGCATAGCTATCCTAGAAGGTATGGGAGAGCCGGTCCTATGTAGGGGCATAGAGCCGCATGTTTTCTACTGAGGGCTAGAGCATCTAGGCCCATTTGGTGATTGACATTTTTCGATCTTAGCTGAATGATGGGAGAGTTGGACCCCCTAAAGGGGATGATGGTGACCAAGTGTCACAGTGATCCAAGGGAGGCTGAAATGCAATATGAGCCTTCGGAGTTCGGATCAAGTCCAAGTGTTTGATTGTAGGACAGAGGGGATCATGGGCCTAGACCATATAGCATTGATCCTTGAAAATTTGCTTATGGACTTAATTTATAAACATTTGAATTGATTTAAGGAGATCAAGCCCATATGGACTTCTTAGGTACAAAACAATCAATGAAAATGTGGTGTTGGGGATGGGTTCATGTGGCTAACAAGTCACATCCCTAAAATTTCTCGACAAGTTCGTTCTAGGACGAGGCAAAAGGCAAAGCCTTGTGGGGGATTGTTGGAGGGGTTTGCAATTTTAGATGATGTGGATGGAAGGTGTACAATGCAAGGTCAGAATGGGCCATGGGGTTAGATGCAATTGGGGTATTTTGCAAATATACCTTTGTATCCTTAATCCTATGGATGATTTACATAATGATGGCCCATCATCAATATTGAAATACTAGCATAATGAATGTTCATGGTCACACGATTATTCTCATATTGAATTTGGGACAAGTAATGGTTTTAACTCTGATAATGATGGGTTTGGCTAACCTAAATAGATGGGTTAGGTGTGAAGGGTGTCGATCGTGATTGATCCTTGGAGAATTACAAGCTTGGGGTTTAATACCAGCCTGTATCATATTTTAGTTAGGTAGATTATCCATTCTTAATTTTTCTTTTAGAGTTTGTGTTTTGTTAGATGTGTTCTACTGTACTGATTCATAACATGTGCACACACGCACGAGAGAGTTACTGGTCATACTGGATTGTCAATTTACACTTAAGTCTTGAAGCTTTGAGAGTCTATCTAGTATTTTGAAATATATCTAAATGTCTAACCTAATTACCTCTAAACATGTACAAATAGTTGTCTTATTCATTTTATTATATTTTATTTTTTAATGGTAAAAATAATTGTCTTATTCATAGAACCAAAATATCATCAAGCATTGACATCTTGCTGAAGCATTTTGGACTAGGGCATCGTGTTCTTCTATGCTACTTTTTGTAAGATGATAGTAGAATTATCAGCAGTGTGGCCTCTTCTTATATCTTTTCGTTTCTTCATGTCATCCCCTTTTTTATGTGTTACTGCACTGATCTACTAAAGAAAAGTCATGTCACTATAGTTGGAAATGTTGGCAGGTTTCACTTAGTTGGACTATATTTTACCTCTTAACATACTCGACATTTATTTTATTCTGGCATTTGAACTTGTGGTTATTCGTATCTTTCTATTTTTTCTTTTTTAAAAGCATGAACACAAGTTTCTGAATCATATATTAAAGTGTACTGCAGAAGAAAGCATGGTTGAAGCCTCATTCAATGCCTTCTACCAATGAACTCTTGGAAGCGAGAAAGGAAACTGGTCCAGATCTTGTCAATATCCCTACTGACGGGACTGATGTCTGGGAAATAGATGCGAGGTTTCTGAAATTTGAAAATAAAGTGGCATCTGGGTCTTATGGTGATCTGTAAGTTTTTTGCATTGACCATCAGCTTTTGATAGTCTGCAAATCTTTTCTTATTTCGTCTTTTTGTTGATTCAGCTACAGAGGGACCTATTGTAGTCAGGATGTTGCCATTAAAGTGCTCAAGCCTGAGCGTGTAGATGCGGATATGCAGCGAGAATTTGCTCAAGAAGTCTATATCATGAGGTTTGTTGAGCATGCTTCTATTTATCATGGAATTTTCTTGCAACCTTCCTCTCTCTCTCTCTGCATGTCCTAGCTGTGTTCATCCCATATCTGGGCATCTTATGATATGGGGATCATCTCTCTCTGCGCACACGTGCAATATTTGCTGCTACTTGTCCTTTTCTATGGGTTAGTGGAAGAGAAGAAGATTTAAATGAGAGATTTGAAGAATAGGATTTTGGTGGAATGAATGGGTGGTGATCCTTGAGATGGTCTGCCCCTTTTAGCATTACATTTACAGCAAGACTATCCCCTTAATCTAAGATACTTGGGTACTTGTACAAGCCCAATGTATCTGTATCAAACTAATACGACACTTGTATTGGTACCTGATACTGCACCAATACTTTTAGAGAACAAGTTTAACATATCCTACTTATAAAATCCATTATTTCATATAGTTCTTTTAATATATATGATGCACAGATACGGATATGGACATAGGGAACGGGGGTTCGACACGCTAACTTCAAAAAGCTAGGACACGGATACAGGTACGGCATAGAAATTATATTTATAAAAAAATAATATATATATATATAGAAAAAAAATCTTAAAAAATAAACAGATAGAAAAATTTTAAAATAAAACTTTTATCCAGCCCAACCCATTCATAAGATTTCACCCAGGCCCTACACTAATTGTATGAAACCTACCCCATGCCTAGGGCCCAGCCCATTTAACCAAATCTGCCCTAGGGCCAGCCCAAACCAATCCCCTCAGCCCCTTAATAACAGGCCGTTTCCTGATAAAGTCTCTATTTTGGAGACATTTCCCTAGTCTTCTCCCTCTTTCCAACAAAAGGCACAAAAAAGGAAAAAAAAAAAAAAAGGGAAGGAAGAGGAGAAGAGGAGGCTGTAAGCTACAAGCGGCATTGGCGGTAGACGTGAGCAGCAAGTGGCGGCGGCAGCGAACGTGAGTGGCGAGCTGCGGCGGCAGTAGAGGTGACGGCAATGGCAACCCTAGGACACAAGTAGCTCTGTTTCTTCTTCTTTTATTTTTTCTTTTTCTTTCTTGGAAACCCTAGGACATAAGTAGCTCTGTTTCTTCTTCTTTTATTTTTTCCCTTTTTCTTTCTTCTCCTTCTCCACCTTCCCTTCAGACTTTTTTTAGGACAGAGGACCCATTTTTTTCCTTCTCTTAATCTTACGAAATGGGGAAAAGGGTTAGGATTTTTTGTTCTTGTTAAATTTATAACAAAATCAGATGAAGGCGATTAGGATATTTGGGACGAAATTTGTTGTTTCAACCAATTTCACTTTTTTTTCCCATTAAATTCAGGAAAGCCGTATCCTAAATTTCTGGGGCGTATCCCATCCGTATCTTGCCGTATCTCGTACCCGTATCCGTATCGGACCATGTCGGCACGGGTACAGGGGGTGAGATGCTGTATCTTGGTATCATAGCTTTTAATATTTTTACGTCTTACCATAAAAAATGCTAGAAAGGGATGAAAACAATGATAATTTCATTGTTTTAAAAAGTGATCCAAAGAAAAAATTAGGACACCCGTATCCATATCCGTGTTTGTGTCCTAAATTTTCAAAAGTGAGGAGTCGTAACCTTGATCCCCGTATCAGTGTTCGTATCCATATCCATTTTTGGGCATCATAGCCGTTAATTGGGGTAACTTTGATCTAATACAATTAGAGAGATATCGGGCATGGCTTAGTTTTTACCGGGCAGGGCCCAGATTGGCTGGGGTCGGCCCTAGGCATGAGTCAGGCCTGTCGTCCACGAACCGGCCAGGCTGGCCCGCGGGCTTTCTTTCTTTCCTTTAAAAATTTTTAAGAACCGATGGTCAATGGTCATGTATGGGAACGCGAGACTTTCTTTGTGGGAAAGAAAAGGAGTGGGAGATGGCTAAATTTTGCATGGGGAGTGTAAATGGCAGTAATGAGGGAGGGCTAGGCTAGCTATGAATATAGGAAAAGGAAAAAAAAACTTGCTTGAATCATTAAGGATTCATTGGATGTTTCACCAATACAAAAATAACAAATATATTGATTAAGGATTGCGTGGGGAAAAGGAAAAAAAATACCATGGATGCCTTGTCCCATGGGCCTAAGTGGGCTGGTCCACGGGCCGTGCCTGGGCCTGAACTTGCCCAGGCCACGGGCTGTGCCACATGCCCAGCACCCCAGCCCCCGACCATGCCGGGCCTGGGCAGCCCGGTCCACTTTTTATCACTAAATTCAATCTATTAGATTAATTTACAGAAAGGATTATATGGTACAGTGTCTAGTGGGAGCATTATCTTCAGTGGTCTTTCATGTGGATATCTGTACTTTTGTGCTTTAATTTCCTTAGTATAGAAAGAGAATTGATTTCACTGCTACCTCTCCTTTTAGGTTCTTTCATATAGAATCAGTTCATGGATTTTGTCATATTTCTTTTTAAGTTCATAAGGAAGCAGATCATGGTTAATTTATCAATGTCAAGCTTCTGTTCATTTCTTCATGTCTAGGTTAATAATTTTATCACCAATTCCGAATCTCTTTTGCTATCCCAGGAAAGTTCGGCACAAGAATGTTGTGCAATTCATTGGTGCATGCACCAGGCCTCCAAACTTGTGCATTGTGACAGGTACGAAAGTCTTAACAACCTTTTGGAAGTCCCTGTTGCCATGATCCTTAAAAGCTTTATCATCTCTAGGTTTCTAAGTTTTGCTAATATATTCTTAGTGATTATCTTCACTTTATTCTTTGTTTTTCTTCAGAATTTATGTCTGGTGGAAGTGTATATGACTTTCTCCATAAGCAAAAAGGCGTCTTTAAATTACCATCTTTAACTAGAGTAGCTATTGACGTCTCTAAAGGGATGAACTACTTGCACCAAAACAATATAATCCACAGGGACTTGAAAGCTGCTAATCTTCTTATGGATGAAAATGAGGTAATCCCTGTTCATGTATGCAATTATTGTATTACTCAATTTTAGTATTGCATCCATTTTTTATAATATCTGTGAAATGCTTTGGTAAGTAACTGATCAAAAGTAAAGTTCTCTGACAAGAATATCTCCTTCATTCCACTTCCATAGAATGGGCTCTTAGAAAAACATAGTTCCAAGGGTTTTTTTTTTTTTTTTTCAGATCCTGATGGAGACTTTTTGGCTCTATTGATGATCAGAGGATGGTGATCAACTGATCATTTATTATAAGTAGTCACCTCTGCCATCAGAAGGCTGTAAGGTGGATTTGGATAGGTCTGTGCTGAACCAAAGGCCATTTGGGTTGGGAACCACTGAGAATGATAAAGATGAGTTGATCCTTTCTTTTACTGAGACATCAGGGGTTGAATTTCAACCTGGAGACTAGCAATTAAACTGATAAAAAAGGATTCTAACAAATTATGTCTTGAATAATATACCAATCAAACCAGGGAATCGTAACTATAGAAAGGTGATTCCAGGAATGTGATCTGTAGGGCTGCTGGAAACTCCTAAATGCAAAGAGCCATCAGGATTTTATTTTAATATAAATAAAATTAAGTTCCTAGTAAGAAGTTTGGCACCCCTTCCATCATACTCCTAAGTGATGATAATTAGGAAGCAGATGGATTAGCTAAATCTGGTTGGTGAAGGGAGGAATTATTCATTGTTCTAGTTGGATGCCCATCACTTTAATTTATGGCCGTACTTAGGCATTCAACTTGGGCCGGTCAAAGCCCAAGATTGCATGTCCCGGCCCCCATGGAATGCAATTCAGGGTAGGACTTTTTCGGGTTCGAGCTCTGGCTCAGGCTTGTGTATTGAATCTGAGGAATTCAGGCTGGGTTTGATTTTGGGCTTCGGGTACCCAAATTGACTCATGTGCCCGAATTAGGTAAGAGTTGTCAGTATTACATACATGTATATACAAATATGATATTTTAACTTTAGTAACCCAGCTACTGAAACCCCCTTTCCCTCTCTCTTCCACCATTTCTTGTCCCTCTCTGGGACGTGCAGTTTTTGGTGACATCATGTGATTGTTGCATTTGATTGTTTCTCCAGTAATTGGCTAATTGATAGATTTAAAAGCAACTCTGGATTCAACGTCACGGTTGGATGTCTATACCATAAGATGATCACTGCACAATCTCGCCCATGTGATTTGTGAGCAAGATCCTTGTTAATCCCGCAGGGTAGGTGGGGTATAGGGGATGTGAAGGGCCATTTATGAATTTGGGTGCACCTAATCTGAAACCCCCACGCCCACAAAAAAGGGGCTCAAATTGGGACTTGCAGCAATTCAACCAGGAATAGTGGATCAAAAGTGGGCCCCAAAAGACTTTCTCACATGGGTATCACCCAGGAGTATAATTATGGATGGAATTGTACACTACTATGTCATCATGGATTGTATTTATGTATATGCTGTGAGGACCAACTGCTACATGATTTGGTGCTATTTACAAATAATGCGGGAACATTTTTATTGAGAAACTCAATGAGCGTGCAAGTGCCAACTGATGATTCCAAGCTATGTTACACGGAATGAGCCATCTACCCATGTCCGACTTGTATCCAACACAACACCATGTCGGATTCTTTGAATGCTAATTTAAACATTCTTTTACATTGATGAAATATTATTACCCGTTTTAATTCTTTTGGAATCTGAATCTAAGTATGATATTAAAATGATCATTACTTCTTTTCTTTTCTTTTTTTTTTTGCCTTAAAGATTTATGCATTATTTTTATTGATGTTATTTTTTCATGTTATTTTTATTTAAAATGAATATTTATTTGATTTTATCTAAATTTTTTGCTGATCCATGCATCCCGTGTTTTTAGATTTACCTAATTAGGCATCTTATACTGATGTTAAATTCTTCTGCATGTACCATACTCATATAGCTTAGATTTTAAGACAAAAAATAGTTATCTCAGTTCGGCATGAATGGTTTATAGTTGGAAATTTTCATGGCTCATGTTTCCATCATTTTCATGCTTGTGAGATACCCTGAATCTTTTACTGCAGGTTGTCAAGGTTGCTGATTTTGGGGTTGCCAGGGTTAAAGCTCAATCTGGAGTAATGACTGCAGAAACTGGAACATATCGTTGGATGGCTCCTGAGGTAGTGTTTTGTGATATCAAGCAAATGATACCGATTCGACTAAAAAATTAAAAAATTAAAAAAAATTCTAAAGTTTTTAAAGTACCCTAAGGCCTAACCACAAATTTCATAGATCTTGAAACTGTAACCTCCTGTGAAATCAGTGGAGCAAGAAATGGAAGGATTGAGGAGAAAGTATCATAAAATGGAAAGACCCAGAAGCAATTTTTTGAATGAACGAACCTTGATCCCTCATTTCTTGGATCTTGCAATAAAATTAGTTGTCATACTCAGTAGGCACCCCACAACTTCTCTAACAACCTCCCACACTGCATCTAAACAAAGAAATGGCTAAACCGCCATTTTTTATTTTCTTAGTTCTGAGATTTGACCCTTATTCTCCACCAGTATGCATAGGACTCCTTGTCCTATATGTATGTGCATGCGGAAGATCATATCCTACTTATTAGTGGCCAAGTTTGGCTGATTTTCAAAACCATGGGCTACCCATTGAATCTCAAATAGCTAAATCCATGGAGGAAAAGCTCATTCACTAAAACAGGCAATCTGTCGACTCATCAAATGCCTGAAAGTTGGAGAGAAATGATATTTCTCTTTGGTCAAAATTTCCTTGCCATGGATCAACAGCAAGCCTCCACCCATAGGAGTGCACAGTTGCAAGCACTTCCTACCTAATTCCCACCCCAGAGATAAGAGTAGAAACTGAAAAAAAAAAAAAAAAAAAAAGGTGCTTTGCAGAAATATTCCTCTTTTAAATGGCAAAAGATTCCTCTTCCAAACCCTCGCATCTTCTCCCATGCAAATAACTACATTGTTAATGGTACCCGACAGATCAACATGCTCAACTGATTCCAGCTCAAATTTCTAAAATCTATATTTCAGTCAACTTTCCCCCAACAATGCAAAACTAGAGAGCCAAAGAATATTTATAGACGAAAACCTTGTAGAACTTAGAAAACAAAGACTTGAATGGAGACTGTCATTATGGTCGGCCTGCTCCCTGTAGGTGTTTTTTTCTTTTTTTTTTTTTTTTTGGGGTTTTTTTTTTTTTTTTGGTGGGTGGGGGCCAGAATGAATATATGAAATTCCATTTAATTTGTAAATTTTAATGGATCCTCATATATCCTGCTATTTAGCACAGAAAGTTAATGATATGAAGAGACCAATTAGTTCGTAAGTTCCATGCTCAGAATGTAAAATGCTGAATGATATAGACTGCTGCTTTCC
The DNA here is from genome assembly GCA_028538565.1 of Umbellularia californica. Classification (NCBI taxonomy): domain Eukaryota; kingdom Viridiplantae; phylum Streptophyta; class Magnoliopsida; order Laurales; family Lauraceae; genus Umbellularia; species Umbellularia californica. Next base: position 60,550,984 of record JAPQWN010000007.1, read on the forward strand.
ACATAGTTTGTCTTTTTTAAATGGAGGGCTTTGGAACAGTTTATTTTCTGGGCATGGAATATGATGACTGACTCTTTCTTTTTGTTTGTAGGCCTACTGAACTTTTAATCATATTAATCTTGTTTTATGTCCCTTTTCCCCCTTTAATTGTCATAAACCAACTTTCAATTCAACTTTGCTCTTTGCTGACATCTTTTATAATTCTTATTATGGTCTGAAGGTCATAGAACACAAGCCGTATGATCATAAAGCCGATGTTTTCAGTTTTGGAATTGTGCTATGGGAGCTGCTTACTGGAAAGGTTTGACTGAACATTTTCTGGAAACTTTATCTTAATCTTAAGTCCTTTTCTTCCTAGCTAGATTGTTGTTGTCTTCTTTCTTTCTTCTTTTCTTTTCTTTCTTATGTTGTTGTGAGATTGACCACCTTTTGCCATGTTTGGTTTATTGCTTCCCAGCTTCCTTATGAGTTCTTAACCCCACTACAAGCAGCTGTCGGGGTGGTTCAGAAGGTGGGCATCACTTTCATTGTTTTCTTCAAAGTCATTTTAAATCAAATCATTTATGAATCTTCATCTTTTTCTTGGTTTTATGTTTAACCACTAGAAGCACGTGATGCTAAGTATCTCGGGCAAAGATGAGATTGAACCTTAGAGAAGTCTCCTTTGTTAGTGGAAGTTTTCTCCTTTTTTTTTTTTTTTTGACAGTCAAGCTGACTCTGGAACCTTTCTACCTCATATACGCTTTTCGAGGGAGTTTTTAGCCATTTAGAAATATCACAATAAGAGATCAGAAAATGGTTAATAATGAGTCTCAACAATGGGGCTGTAGCAAATGTCTCCACAAAACCTAGTTTTCTGAATGAACAGATTCTGCATGAATCATAATTCTGCAACTGTGATACGTTGTTCTGTAATAGAGTTGATTTCAGTATGGAAAGGCCAAAATACCCTTATAATGTAGAAAGTAATTTTACCCCCTAAATTTGGGTAACAATATGTGAAAAATCTCATAATGTTCAAATCCTAATACTGCTATTCCCAATGTTAAAAGAAGAGCAAAGCACATCCGATTTTTAAAGGCTAGAGTGGTCCCACGGGAAGAACAATCTGGCATAGAATGAGAAGCAGCAGATTTTTACAGGGTCTATGTTCACTAATGAGGATGTGTTGTGTCCTACGTTAGATGTCCTCTATTTTGACTCTCAGCCTTGAAATTGCTGAGATTTTGGAAGTAACTTTCATAGAAGAGAAAGGCAAGGGAAGCTATCTTCATTTTGGAGGGTGATTGTTCGTGGGCCCAGATGGGTTTCCAATTGCTTTCAGCCAAAATTCTCGGATGTTGTAAAAGTTGATGTCATGAATTTCATATGAGAGGTTATTATATAGAGATATGGGAGCTTCCTTTTTAGTACTTGTTCCTAAGAAATTGGGTGCTTTGACATTAGGGACTTTCATCCAATAGGCCTTACTGGGAGTGTTAAAAAAATGAGAGAAAATGCCTCGCAAAATGGTTGCATAAACTCCCTTCTATGGTAATCTTAGATCAGCAAAAAAAATTTTGTCAAAGGTAGTTCAGAATTTGTGCTCATTCTTGTCTTAAGGTACGAGTGTAAGAAACCTAGGGGTTGTTTATAAGCTTGACTTTTTTCTTTTTCTTTTTTCTTTTTTTCTTTTTCTTTTTTTTTTTTTTTTTTTTTGATAACCTAGGGTATCTCTTGCCCAAGAGCCTTTGGCCCTGAGCCCGAGGGACACTCGATTCTGGACAACCGAGAACTAATCCCCAAGGGCATGCAAACCCTCCTATCCACATGCACTGGGTAAAACTATGGGAGGTGGCCAACGAAGGTAGGTGTCGAACACAATACTTTGAAAATGCTTTTGATTGACCCGACTAGGGGTTTTGATGTGGCCCAGATCTGCGAACGAAATAGGCCATGCTCCTGGGATAGGTTTGACCAAATCCTTAAATGGATTCCCCGAGATAGGCCAAGCTCCAAATAGGTTTGGCCGAATGGCCAAAGGATTCCACACACACGAGTAACCATAATCACAGAAACCAAAATTCTTTATTGAAGTGTGAAAGATGAGCATGCCCGAAGGGCTATGTACATACACTTACAGGTTTGGGATGGGATGTTCCTTCCTAGGTTGGGATTCCCATTCCGACTACACCTCCTAAATTCTCTCTTAAATTCAGAAACTTGCTAAACAATCCAAATCAAATAAAATCTTAACTAAGAAACTCTCAATTGAATCAGAGTTCATAATTCAAACCCCTAATTAACTTAAATTCTCACAGTACATTGGCTAGTACTATTGGGTCTAAGGGCTGACCTAATGAGGCCTGGTGGACCCATGGGTCATGGATTTGGCTGCATTTGTTCTCCCTGACTTGGAGAGAATTGGACCTTGGGCTCCATAGATGTCCTCTTGAGTGGAAGATTCATCGTACAAACTTCTGATTTTCTTGATCTTTGGAAAAAAATGATAGTTCTATAGGAATGGTTTGCGGTTATTTCTGGTACGGGAAGTGAAGTCCATGTGTGCACGCACAGATATATCAATTGTCTGGAGGGTTTACATGATTTTCAGTGCTGTGATTGTCAAAATGCAAAGTGGGGACTATGCACTACAAGAGTAACTATTTTAGAGTTGCAAGGATAATAACAGCTCGTTGTACTGTCAATTTGAACATGATTCTTGTTTTTGTGATCTGCAGGGTTTGCGACCTACAATTCCAAACAATACTCATCCAGAGCTTTCAGAGCTGCTAGAAAGATGCTGGCAACAAGATCCTACCCTTAGACCGGACTTTTCTGAAATTATAGAGATCCTGCAGACTATTGCCAAGGAGGTTAGAACATGACTGAATTAGCTAGCCCCTTATTTTACTACAGCTAGAAATTTCCTCTGATAAGAATATATAATAGGTTGGAGATGAGGGAGAGGATCGACACAAGGAGAAGTCATCAGGTGGGTTCCTCTCTGTCCTCCGACGCAATCATTGAAGAAGGAAGAAGAATGCTGCTTGCTTGTGTATATGAACATACATCTCTCGCCACAACTCATGATCCACTTCCCTTCCTACATTGTACTTGTATCGGCACTGTACAGTGTTTTTGTTCAGGTGGCCAAGGTTAATTTTGATTGTTTTCTCACCCTTCTCTTTTTGCCTTTCTGTCGATCTAGTGATTCTTTGGCATATGTCGATGTGATGTAACATAGTGCAGAACTCATTTGGTGCCAGCATTACTGATCGAGTTATTTTGTTTTTTCTCAATAAGTTGATTATTCACTCTTTCATTATCTTCCTTTTTTGAATTATTCAAGTGATGATGTGGTGTAGGCTTACACTTGTCAGGTGTTACACCCAGCCAGTCAGATTCTGAGAAGCACTTGTTGGTTTGGTAGTCGGTTTCACAAATGGGGCTCGCCTATGATCAATCCCTTTTCACCATCTTCAATCTTCTCCAGAAATCAGGGAGTGAGCATATGATCCACCACACCTTTAGGTTCCGTCTAGTCATTTTGTACGTTTGACTGAAGAAGGTAATTATTCAATTCTAAAAATCAGGCTAAATCTGTTCACATCAAGTTAGGGCAAGCGCTGCTCAGATTGGACTTGGTTTGGTTAGTGTTTTCAGGGCTATGAGCTAAATTAAGTCCGATGTATGTATATATATTGGGCTACTGGTTTAGGAGGTGATACTTTCACTTGAGGACCCAGTGATCAGTCCCTGGGCATGTACATGAGAGTAAAGGTGTCAACACCACTCGACCATGAGTGTGTTGGCCTTGGTCTTATAGTTAAATGGACTGGTCCTGCACCTATATACTCTTGAAGGTACAGCCTGGCGAAATATTGTAGAAAATGGTCTGGGCCCTGAACTCATTTCCATCCCAGTGGTCTGGAGTTGGGCAAAATATAAGCCTTGTAATTAAACAGGGTAGGCGTGGATGGTTGGATAAGTTTTACAATGGCCCAACCTGTACCATGTTGAGCACATCCTGTCTAATGTGGTAAGCTGAAACGTTCCTTTCAGTTTAAAAATAAAGCAGGAGAATTGATGTCTGCCCATGGTAAGTGCTAGGTTAATGTGAACGGCCTGTATATTTATCAAAGGGTTTAAGATAAAAGGTTGACTGATTTGGGCAAACATCCATTGCACATGTGTGCCTCAAGTAGGGTTTTTTTTTTTTTTTTTTTTTTCTCTCTCCCTAATTTGCCTCAGAGGCGTGGCCGAGGGGACCGACTTGCTAAACCAACCCCACCATGGATCGGCCCCTCTGCGGTATGGTGAGAGTGGGAGTCCCATCCACAGAGACATCCTTATATTCTAAACTCATGGGTTTTCACATGAAAGAATAAACTCGTGAAATTTAAAGGGTTAGATTCATTGTAGTTCCTCCATGAAGTAAAATTTTTCTGGGCTGAACTCACAGTCACACACCCTGTCCCTAACCAGCTGAAATTTTCTTTTCTTGGCTAAAGGTAAGATTTTATTAACTAGTAGTAAAACAAAAGCATAGTATCAAAACACTAGCAAAACATTCAGGAGCTGTTTCCAATTGCAGCTGTTCTCCTCATCTGCAGCTCCTGTTGGGTACCCGCGGCGCGTGCTAATGTTGTGCAAATATGCCAGCCAAATAAAGGAGAAGAGTGTAAGTTGATCTAGTTTTGCTAATAGATCTGCTTCCTTATTCGGCTGAGGGGGCTGCAAAACCAAGCTTTCTACTAGGCCAAAGTGAGTAGAGATTGTTTTGGGTTGGCCTGAGCAAGCAATGGGCCATTCATTGATCAGTGGGTGTATCTGATGTGTCTTCATTGATGGCTTTTCTGATGAAAAGGGCTGCAACTGCCAGTGAAGAAAAATCTGGATCCTGAGTGACCTCCCACATGCTTCCCATTAGTGGAAGGAGTGGAGCCCACCTAATGAAAATCCGAGCCATTGAAAACATTTCACCTCCCTATTCTTTGGATGTCCTCAAAATTTACTAGAAACGCATTCATCTCCGTATAAGATTGTGTTTATTATATTATAAATGGTATTATTCTCAATCTCATGGTGGGACCAACTCATTTTGGGATCAAATTTTAAGCCATTCCATTAAAATTGTATTGGGCTGGCTCAAATTTTCATTATGTGGGCCCAACTGTGGGTTCCACTTCATCGACTCAAGGAAGCATGTTGGATATTACTGAGGGAGTCGGTTCCAGACTCGACAAATCTGAAATTCGGGATCCTCCATCACAGGTATTTTATGGCAACCTTGTAACAATTTTTTTAACTCTATCATGGGGTCCACATAGAGACCATTCAAGATGAATCTCATCCCCTACACGGCCATACCCATATGGTTCAGTAAAAAAAAAAAGAGTGGATCCCACCATATATTTGAGCACCATAATGAAAACATGACTAGGCACTGGCATGGTGTTAATTGTGTTTCTGTCATGGTGCTCATACGTATTGTGGGACCCACTCCTTTTGAGCTGAAACTTGGGCATGTATGAGTGTAGGTTCACTTTGGACAACAAATGTGAAAAATTATAAAAATTATCTAAATAAGAAAGGTTTGTTCAGGTTCAGGAGGTTGAGGTGGGAGCTCCTCAATGTGGAAATGTTGTAATCGGATGTCATGTGTGTCCCTGTCCTCAAGCTGTTTGGCTTGCACTTGGGGGTCCATGTGTTGAGAAATGCCAGAGGATGAATTAAGGTCAGGGTCAGGAGGATGAAGGCAACTGGTTTCAGAGAGACATGGCTGGAAACCGAAATTTAGATGGTGTTTTAAATCTGCCCCAATATAGGGGAGTCTCTTGAACTAGTACTGTCCCAAATTTGGTGCTCATTTGAGTTTTGTAGGCCCTTCTATTGATCATGCAAATTTGGGCACTCATGCACTTTTGTTCACTGGCTAGGATTTGAACAACCATTTGTGTTTGTGGGCTGCTCTGGACCCTTCTTGATTTTCCAAACCCTGTTCTTTTAGTTAAACATCAGGCCTTCAAGCATGCAAAGGTCAAGGACTGGAATCACATACCAAAGATCTAAATGCACAGCCAAATCCAATCTACTATGTCTGGACACCAAAATCATGCACCGGACCCTATTGTGTATGGTACAATCCGGAAAGCACAGCTAGGCTTCTTTAATTGTTCAATTGGTGGTAATCAAATGGGTAGTCTAGTTTAAAATAGCTTGAATGTTGTGAAATGTTCTTCCATATAGGGTGTGCCTCATGGGCTGATGCAGTTAAAATTTGAAATTTGGGCACTGGGGTTCAAGTTAGGCGGGGATGGATTTATAAACATGTATTTGTATATTGTATAATAAGGCATTTCCTGCTCTGGGATGGCCTATAGGACCCACACCTTTGGATGTAATTGAGGGGAGGGGATGCCCTCATCATAGATTCTTGGACAACAAAAATAGGTTGATCTAATATCTTTTTTTATTACCGTGGGGGTTGAGACCAAAGAGAGCTCAAGAAGAGCCCACACAACTAGGAAGGAAGCCCGCACACATGGAAAAGTGGAATACCCAGGGATTTGAGTGGGGAACCCGGTGAAAAGCGGGGTTTCCAAACAACTGAGCAAACCCTTCTTGTTGACTCATCTAACACCTTTTAGTTCGTGTTTAAGGGCCTCAAAGTTTACCTCATCGTCTTTTTATTTATTATTTGTGTGGCTCGACTGCCATTGGGCCCACGCCAGATCGAGCCCGGCTGTTCGCCCCGGATGAACTCCAAACAAGTCTTGATCTGGTTGAGTCAGATAAGGATTAAATTCTTTGTGGTAGAGTTTGGATCAGGTTCAGACTCTCGGTTGGCAGAATTCCTACGCTGGTCAAGAGATGTGGGATTCCAGGAGGGGTAAAGTTCTCAGTAGTCGTGACTGCTAGGAATTGCTCTATATAAGGGAGATGAAAACCCTTGCTTGATCATCCAGAAGATCTGAGAGCATTCGCAGCGAGTTCGCAGGTCTACTCCACACCGGAACGCACAAAGTTCTCGGCGAGTTCGGTTCCGACACCCATATGGGACCAGCTAGTTCTTTCAATTGGTATCAGAGCCTGATCTGTGCGTTTGACGGTTTGGATCTTGCGACAAGGCTGTGGGTCGCCGGATCTAAGACATTCATCCCGAGGTTTCCCCGATTCTATTATGTTCTCCGCAACGGTGCGAAGGAAGACGTACCTTTTGCACGCTCAGGTCGCGAAGGACAACCGCTTCCGTGCGCAAATATCCGGTTGCTGCATTGCTTCCGGCCTCGAGACATGCCAATATCAGCCTCGTGATTTGCGCCAAGGGAGAAAGAGGATGGCGTCACGTGTTATCTTTTCTTGGCCTTGGGATGCGTATGTAGATCTAACTTCTAAATGAAGAACACAACACAAATGACAAACCTAATGATTTCTATACTTCATCTAAAAAATTAAAAAAAAAAAAAAAAAAACCACATGATAAAATGCTTTGGGTTGATTTTCTCATACCTTAGATAATATTTTCTTCAAAAAATTAATGTGGGATTTGAAAATGTTGAAGAGGGAGTAGGGCTGGCTAGGCTGCTGCTATGGTTGGAGAAGAGAAGAGAAGAAGAGGAAGATGGGAAAAAAGTAGCAAAAAATAGGGTTTTCAATCATTTTATATCATCTCGGCCGATATTTTGAAAATATCGGTCGAGATATCGGTTCACAGCGAGTTCATCTCGTCTCGGCCGAGATATCGGGATTTTTTGGGGATATTTAACCGAATCCGATATTTCAGTAAGATATCGGTTCGGTATCCGATATGACTCGGTATCGGCCGATATTGTATACCATGTGCACCCCTAATTTGTACACATTTATCCTCATAATCTTTGCACAACTAAATCTGCAGATTATATGTAAAGCTTTTCCTACTTTTCGCCGTTTAGGAACTCAGCCTTTACATTCACCAGGTGCAACTATAGATTCTTACAATCAACCATTGCCCTTAGGATTTACATGGATAGGAATTTACCTCCGGAGAGATAATCTCCACGTGACCAAATCCTTCCATTTCTAAATCCTTGTGCCGCCACCCATCGTGCTTATCTACCACCGCTTATTGCCGTCATCATCTGCGGTGTGCCAGACGTCACGCTGACGTCATTAGTGCACTACGCACGTACAAGCGCTGCAACAACCTTTCCTGCAACGAGTTGGGCAAGGCTAAAGACGAGTCGGGTCACCGGGGCCTGGCCCGAAAAATTGGCTTGCAGCAAAAGATCTCTAGCGCGCGTCACGAGGTTGGAAGGCACACTCCACGCGACAAGAAAAAAAAAAAAAAGCACGCCCAACGATTGCAAGTTGCAACTAGTTGCCGTCACGTGGTGTCCTTGTCGTCACATGTCTTAAGGCAGCCGAAAACAAGAAAAAAAAATATCAGCAAAGGCTTTGCAAATTGCAACAGAACTGCACTAGATCTACTCGTACAAATGATTTTGAACTTTTTTTTTTAATTTTTTTTATTTTCAAATTTTTTGATATTCAAATTATTATATATCATTTTTTGGAGATTTCATCATAACTATGTTCTTTTAATGATTCATGATCATTGTATAGTGTATAAATGATTGATTTACAAACTTTTATGCTGGATCTATCTATTTAGGATTTTGAAAATGATTTTATTAAAAAATATTTCTTAAAAATAATTGTTGTTACTTGTAACTTGTTAGAATATTTGTGATACCAAAGGCTTATTAATAGTGTGTAGATGATAGATCTACATCTACTCATAGTCATAGACTCATAAACATGATTTAGATTTTTATTTTAATTATTTTATGGGAGTTATGTTGGCCAAGGTGCCATGTATGGACAGCATGGGGGTTATGTTGGCCAACAAGGTGCCATGTATGGACAGCATGAGGGTTATTCATATGACCCTAATTGGGTACCCCCTTCTCCAACACCCATTATTTCTATTGAACAGATGTTAATTGAGCAATGGAGGCTTAACCTACTAGTTAGCCAACGACCTTTATATGCCCCTCATGCCTATTTCATGCCATTTGACTACAACCACCCATCTCAATCCACAGGAGATCAGGATAGTTCATCATCTTATCAAGAACAATATGAATATGGTCATGGCTATGGTAGTGCTGCGCAACAGTATGGAACATATCTTTTTAGCCAATACCGAAGAAATGATGATGATGATGATATTGAGCCAGGGCGACATTCCACTTGGAATTAGGCTGTCAATCTGTCATTCACTCATACCTATCAATCTCTCCCTAGTACTAGTCCCCTCTAATTTCAGGTGAACCATCAATCTTTTGATGCCCAAGTGCTTTATGATTTATCTATCTCACTATTATGTTTCTGATTTTAATGTGTCATCTTCAGAGTATTAAATTTCACAACTTATTTGATGATTGAGTTAGCATTAAATAATGATTAATATGTTATCTTTATTTTCTTATATTTTATACTAATAAATTGATCATGAGCATCAATAATTATTGCATTATATGAAATACTAAAAAAGATAGCAAACTGCGACACAGAAAGGACTCATAACTTAAGGTGACCGAGATTTTTATTTATTGTTGTTACTAATGGAAAAAAATATTGTATTCCAACATTTTCTAATATTCTGGATTTTTTGGATATTTTTGCAAATTTTTTTGGATTAAAAAAAATTCACACCGCGACGACCGCGACGGACTGATATCCGCGACCGATACCGATATCATATCGGTTTTTCGGCCCGGCCGATACCGCGACCGAGACCGAGATTTTAAACCATGGGGGTGCACAAAAAATCCGTCAATCCGTAAATTCGATCCAATCCGATTCGATCCGCGGATTTTTGTCCGATCCGAAGGTAAACGGATTGGTGACGGATTGAAAATTTTGTAATCCGTTAGCAATGGATCAGTGGCGGATTCCACCCTCAATCTGCGGATTCAATCCGATCCAATCTGTTGACATTAAATATAAAAATATATATAATGGGTCTAAATATAAATTAAGATGTCTAAATTTAAAATAAGAAAAAAAATTTAAGGGGTCAAAACGTAATTTTTTCACAACATATTTGATATTTTCTTTCAACATTTGATTGAACGGATTGAACGATCCGATCCGATCTGCCACGGAGCGGATCGGATCGGATCGGATTTTAACAACCACGGATTGGTGACGGATTCCAAATCCGTCAATCCGTAAGTAACGGATTGGTGACGGATTTAGCCCAATCCGCACCAATCCGATCCGTGTACACCCCTAGTACAAATTATCTTAACATAGAATTTCATGAAGCCATACATGAAATTAGTTTATCCCCAGCATATGAGATATGCATTTAGGTCTAAGCAGTGGGAGTGGTTATATACTTGTCATTGGATGACATACTGATTGTTGGTGGCGAACTGGAAGCAATCTCCAAACAACAGTGTTGAAGTCTTGATTCGATATAGAAAACATTGCTTGAGGTATGATGTATTGGGCATATGCAGCAACCATGTAAGCCGAATCTGGTACGGGCTTTGTCACATGGGTTCGAATGGAACGCTGTGTTAAAACAATTGGATATGGTTATGTGCAAGCCAATCGACACTCCCATTTGCATGTGTATGAAATTATCCAACAATCGGGATCCCATTAGTGAGAAGGACATGCTCATGATCGGAAACAGGCCTTACTCGAGGATAGTGGGAGGAGCATATTGCATGATATCCCCATCATGCATAAAATGCTGTAATTCCAGATTTATGAGATCGGAAATGAATCGCTGTTGGTCTCATAATCAGATTCCTAAGTTATCCCGGTGTACCTGTTATGGTAAATGAATAAGAGGAATCTGAGTATATCAAAAAAATTTGCTACACCGTTCTTGTGGTACGGCTGTTATCTTCGAACTGCATGATTGTATGGTTGCCTCTTGGGACGATGACTTGGACGAGAGTGAGTCCATGTCTGGTTATATTTTAACCATTAGCAAAAGTCTTGATTTTCCAGTATAAATAAAACAGACATGGTAGCTCTGTTGATAACAGAAGCTGGAATACAACTTGCGATGCAGTAAACCAAGTGACCATCAGGTTGGATCTCTTCATGAATATTTGAAGTTGGTAAGAACCGATGAGCCGATACAAATGTTATGAGTTCGCTATTACATCGATGAATGGAACCACAATTCCACAATCCCTCATGATATTAAAAATTAATATCAGTATATCTAAAATGTGGGAGAGAAAACTTAAGATTTCAATCTCAAGGATCCCACTTGTGGAATTGATGTGAATTCTTTTCATTAAGCCTTTAATATGTTGGAGATGTATGTATAGACTAGAGTATATGTTGATGTACATTGGCATGTGTGATTTTCATGACATTCGTGCCAAGTGGGAGATTGTTGGGAAAATTGTGTGGCCCAACTGCCATTGGGCTCACGCCAGATCGAGCCCGGCTGTTCGCCACGGATGAACTCCCAACAAGTCTTGATCTAGTTGAGTCAGATAAGGATCAAACTCTTAATGGTAGAGTTTGGATCATGTTTAGACTCTCGGTTGGCAAAATTCCCACGCTGGTCAAGAGATGTGGGATTCCAGGAGGGGTAGAGTCCTTAGTAGTTGTGACTCCTAGGGATTGCTCTATATAAGGGAGATGAGAAACTTTGCTTGATCATCCAGAAGATCTGAGAGCATTTCCAGCGAGTTTGCAGGTCTACTCCATACCGGAACGCACAAGGTTCTCGGCGAGTTCGGTTCCGACACCCATCTAGGACTAGCTAGTTCTTTTAAAGAAGAGCCCACACAAGTAGGAAGGAAGCCCGCACACATGGAAAAGTGGAATACCCAGGGATTTATTCCTGGAGTGGGGAACTCGGTGAAGAGCGGGGTTGCCAAACAACTGAGCAAACCCTTCTTGTTGACTCATCTAACACCTTTTAGTTCGTGTTTAAGGGCCTCGAAGCTTACCTCATCGTCTTTTTATTTATTATTTGTGTGTTCCCTCTTTTTTTCTCCCTTTTTCTTTTAGATCAACCCAGTATCGGATTCAGTTCTGATAAGAGTCAAATCGGTTTGGGAGGGTTAAATTACCGAATAGTTAGGCCCGCATACGTGGGGTAAATGGCATAAAAAAGCGTGCATTGTACAATGCATTTTACTTATACTATTACTATACAAAGTACACATATTTATTAAAAGAGCTATGCTACTTGTCCCGGGCGTCATGTCCCGGGACTGGCCCGACTCCACATGAGGAGGGGCATTTTGGTCATTTTCAAAATGACCAAAATACCCTCCCATGTGGAGTTGGGCTTGTCCCGGGACATGAAATCCGGGACAAGTAGACTTTTTGTTATTAAAATTCTATCATCCTTTACAAAGCAAATTGAAACTGAAATTTTGGGTAACCGACCCGACCCGACCCGACCCGAATCAATCCTACGAGACGGCTCATTTGTTTGCATGCAATTGAATTCCTAGAAACTCGTAATTAATAAAATGGATTCCAACAAAAGACTATTAAAGAGGTGGGTAATGGATGTAAGGTGGTGATGTTGATGAAGCCCTTGTAATTTGATATATCAGGGCGATGGCCGGTTATTTCTTCCATTAAATGAGAGATTATTTGATGGCCACTTGTACTAGGATATGAAATTTACAATTCGGATCTGGTTCAACTAAGGTCTATTCAGGTTTCATCTAGGTTGGCATATACAAGTTATGTCCATCTTTGGTGAAGCCAATACCCAACCCAGCCCACATGAGTTGCACCCCATTAATCCAACAAATAAAATGCATAGTGGCACCTTTGTAGTTATAACACAAAATGAAAGGTTATGATATCTGAATTTGAAAAGTTGGCTGGCTATAAGAGAGCCTAGCTTCACCACCTCCCATCTCCAACATTCCCGGCCACCTGATTTCTCTTGCAGTGATTTTCTTTTTTTTTTTCCTTCCCTAATTATTTTCCTGTTTTCATGATCTTTCAATGGCACCAATAGAAGAGGAACATAATCATCAAATAACAACAGATAATTATTTATAAAAAATCAGGTGGGTACCTCAGATTCTGTCTCCATGCAACCTTGATGCATGAAAAATGGCTTTTCCATGGATTCTATGTTTCTGCACTCCCTCTTTCTGATGCTTCCAATGGCTTCCTTTGGATAGGTGTCTTGTAGAAAATCTACAGGAAAAGAAACCCAGATCAAAATCCCAGGTACAGACAGGTATTTCATGTTCTTCATAAATGTCAACCTTTAAAGCACTAAATATAATCATGCATTCTTTTTTTTTTTTTTTTTTCCTTCTTTTTTTTTTTCTATGTTTTGTATTAATTTCTTTTAATGGGTGCTCTTGAATAGGTGTGTCCTTGTTTTTGTTTACGGGAGAATAGGTATCTCTGCAGAAACTTTGAATTCTGTATCAAAACCTCAGGTGGGAATTCATTTTCTTCATTTCTAATCCACCTCTGGTGCTCTCTATCTCTGTCTTCTTTTCTTGTATTTTTATTTTTCTTTTCTTATGTGAATAGCATCTTTAGAACTTGGATTTCTGATATCCCACGTTAGTTTTTTTTTTTTAATCATCTCCTTCTCTATTCAACTATAATTTATGTGAAAATAAATGGCTTTTGCCAGTTTCACTGCTTTTCAGGTCTTGTTGGTCTTCCTTTAAGCCATTTTAATGGCGGTATGTGGGCAGGAATCTTCCAATTATTGAAGAGCATCTAAGTAAAGCAAAAGGATCAGCGACCAGGATGGATATGGCAAATGATTCCATGTGCTTGTCTGTTCATAGTCTCTGATTCATAAAACTGGGTACTGGGCCTATTGGCCATGGATTCTCTGAGAAAATCCTTCAAGAGAAATAGTTCTTACAAGAATGTAGGTAGAAAATCGGGAGGTGAGCAGGAAGCACAGCTGATCCTATTTGATGATGAACAAGATGCCCCGAAATCCTTTCATCCTGACAGTGACAGGAGAGAGGTGGTGGTGAAGATCGACAGCAGCAATGGTGGCAGCAGAGACATCGAGCTTTCCATGGAACCCAATAGCAAGACATCAAAAGGAAGTTATGATTTCTTGAATGATGGAAATGGCACAGAGCAGCAGCAGAAGCTGCAGCAGCACCAGCAAACTGATACAGATGAGGAATTCTTTTTCCAGCAACAGTCTTTCAATGGTGACATCCCAAAGCTCATTGCACAATTCCAGGAAAAAGAGGCAGTAGGTAAAACATCACGCAATGTGGAATTGGAACTGGAGGCGGCTCTGATGAATCAGCTGCCTCCTGTAAATGAAGATCCAAAAGAGCAGCAACCCATCACATCGAAGGAACTCAGGGTCTCATTCCAATCCCCATCCTTGCACCACAATGAGAATGGCCCAGAAAACATAAGGAGGCGCTCAAGGAGCTTATGGGATGAGGATAACAGCAACAAAAACAAATACCCAGATGCAGGGGAGGTCCTGAAATGCTCAGCGAATTCATCCTTCAAACAATACTCGAGTCTAATGCGGAGCAAGACAAAGTCAAGGCTGATTGACCCACCTCTTACTGAAGATAATTCGCATCATTCAGGGATAAATATGTCAAAATCCTTAAAATCAGGTATGCTGGGGAAGGATGATGATGATGAAGATCCCTTCCTTGATGAGGACCTCCCTGGTGAATTCAAGAAAGGAAAGCTAAGTGCACTCACCATTCTGGAATGGCTCAGTTTCATTGCCATCTTGGTCACCTTAATCTGCACTCTTAAAATCCCTTTCTTGACTGAAATCGAGGTTTGGAATCTGTCACTTTGGAGGTGGGAGGTCTTGGTTTTGGTTCTGATAAGCGGCCGGTTGGTGTCAGGCTGGGGGATTAGGATCATTGTCTTCTTCATCGAGCGCAACTTCCTTCTACGCAAACGGGTCTTGTATTTTGTATATGCCCTGAGAAATGTAGTCCAGAACTGTCTGTGGTTGGGTCTGGTCTTGATCACTTGGACTATCATTTTTAATGAGAAGGATGAAGGGCAGACCAAAAGCAAGGTATTGCCTTATATAACCAAGATCCTAATCTGTCTTCTGGTTGGAACACTGATATGGCTTGTTAAGACAATTCTTGTCAAGGTCCTAGCCTCCTCATTCCATGTGAGTACCTACTTTGATCGGATTCAAGACTCATTGTTTAATCAATATGTAATTGAGACTCTCTCAGGCCCGCCACTGGTTGAAATTCAAAATACCAAGGAAGAGGAAGGGAGGCTTATGGCTGAGATTCAGAGGCTTCAGAATGCGGGTGCCAAGATTCCACCCAACCTCAAAGCAGCGGCATTCCCCGGCAAGAGCATGCAGGCAATTGGCAGCGAGGGATATCAAACGAGCGAAGTGATTGGAAAGAGCTTCAAGCTTTCTGGGGCTGGTTCTAAACAGCTGGATGAAGGGATAACCATTGACCATCTTCATAAGCTTAACCAGAAGAACATCTCAGCTTGGAACATGAAGCGGCTCATGAGAATAGTGAGGAGAGGGAGTCTGTCTACGCTTGATGAACAAATATCCAACAGGGCTGCCGAGGATGACTCGGCAGTGCAGATTGAAAGTGAGTATGAGGCTAAGGCTGCAGCAAAGAGAATCTTCACTAATGTAGCTAAGCATGGATCCAAGTAAGTAATAGTTTCTATCTTCTCACTAATACTAAATTCGGTTAAGTAAGTTGGATCCTCTGTTCTTGTATCTATAGAAGTTTTTTGCTTTGTTGTTTGATCAGTTGGTTCCTTCCACATTTGAATGTGCTTCTAGTTGCAGTTTGCAATTGGATCATATATTTTGGTAGAATGAGATAATCAGAAACATGATTAATTTCATTGGTGGTGGTATATGGGTCTCATCTAGTGGTTTGTTAGGAAGAGAGATTTTGGAATCTTATACAATTAGGAGTTACACGACTCCAGACTTGGCAATGATGACAGTCCCTGAATCCTGAATCAAAATGTTCCAAGTGGGAACATAAATAATGTAGACTAAAGGCCTATTTGGTAAGGCTGATCTGTTTGAATTGAAATAGAGCTTATTCAATTTGATCCATTTGAAATAAAGAGTTGTTTCAATCCCCTTTTACAGATAGACTGGTTAGTATGTCTCAGTCAATTAAAAAGGCAAACTTGACAATATAGTAAAGTTTTATGGGCAAAGTTATCATATAGTCAAAATAGTACAGGAAAATTTGTAGGAAAAAAGAATGAAATGTCTGACTGTTTTAGACATTCATGTCTCTATTTGAAAAAGTTGTCTTTTGTTACTTTTTTTCCAAAATAGGCAAAAGGTCTTAAAGTTGATTCAATCAGACATTCACATAACTCTTCTCAAATAGTCTAGAGAACTCAAACATATGTTTGAATCAGTTTTAAGTATAATGGACCCAAAAAAGTAGACTTGCAAAAGGCACTTAACTATATAAGGTCTGAGTGGGAAACTGAGAATATAACACATCCTTGATACACTTATATTCAATGAATTGAAGTGAAAGTGGAAGAGTTTTGGTTAGAGCTCATACTTTTGCCTCCAAGTTAAGGCTCTGTGCGCCTAGTTGTGAAAATCTCGCCCCTCTCAATAATTACATTGTGTTATCCTCCTTCCACAGAGCTGATGATGAGAACATACATGAAATTCGCAGGTATATTCACATGGCAGATCTCATGCGCTTCATGAGAGAAGATGAAGCTGTGAAGACTATGGGTCTCTTTGAAGGAGCAAGTGAAAGCAAACGAGTCAATAAAACTGCTCTCAAGGACTGGGTGGTAATGATTTTTTCTTTCTTTTGGAAAGAAGCAATGAATTTTGTTTTGAATCTCCACTTCCCAGTTCATGGGCCTAATGACTCCATACAAACACAGAACAATATATAGGTGAAATACATTTAAGGCCAGCAGTCCATCCATGAACTTTATTGGAGAATTGTGGTGGGCCAGGCCCCATGATCAAAGCGATGGGATGAGTGCATGGATCAAATATTGACAACCAATGACAGTCTTGAAGACTACTAATCTGCTGAGTATTAAACCTGTAATGAAAAATGAAAGCAGAGTCTGCAGTTACAAAAAGAACAGTTCTGACAGTTCTTGCATTAGTTTATTACATCTAATCATATGGTACTTCGATGTTCACAGGTCAACTCATTCAGGGAAAGGAGAGCCCTATCACTGACACTAAATGACACAAAAACAGCAGTAAACAAGCTCCACCAGATGGTAAACATCGTCATGGGCATCATTATATTGGTTATCTCGCTTCTTATTCTAGAAATTGCTACCACACAACTACTGGTAGTGATTAGCTCTCAGCTCTTGCTAGTTGTTTTCATCTTTGGGAACACCTGCAAAACAATCTTTGAAGCGATCATCTTCTTATTTGTGATGCATCCCTACGATGTAGGTGATCGCTGTGAAATTAATGGGGTACAGGTAGAAAGTCGACAAAACTTTGGTAATTAATTATTTGAAGATTTTTCCTTTAGGAAAGTTACAGGGCCTTGACATCTATCTACATGTGTAAATTCCAGATGATAGTAGAAGAGATGAACATCCTAACAACAGTGTTTTTAAGATACGACAACCAGAAGATCATTTATCCAAACAGTGTACTCTCTACTCAACCTATTAGCAATTACTATAGAAGTCCAGATATGGGAGAAGCAATTGATTTTTGTGTTCATGTCTCGACTTCAGTAGAAAAGATCAGCCTCATGAGAGAGAGACTAATTAAGTAAGATGCTTTGCACCATATGCTAAAATCTCTAATTTTGTGTTTCTGATTTTCTTTTTACAACCTACTATGGAGGACATCATACATCATCTGATCTTTTCATTTGCTCAGTCTTCTATGTGTATATGTGGGCCCATAGTTTGTTGGATCAGAACCACCATAATGGTGGTCTATCATGAATGCGCCCAGAAGCCTCCCATCTAGTTATCCTACTGGGTTGATATTGCCCTCTTTAAATGCTATTGGCTGTAATTATCCATTGTAAGCCATCAGATAGGGTAATTTGAATGGGTATCAAGTAGGTTCCTAGGATGATCCACCAGCTGAACATATTACCCTATCAAATGATGGGTGGGTCTAATCCCACCTTTACGATATTTTTTTATTGAGCAATAAAAGACACAACTGCATGATATATAGCTTTTGTGTGTGTAGTACAGCTTGATGTTCAAATGACAATGGTGTTTGTTTTCTGCTTCTCACCTGATAGATGCATTGAGGGAAAGAAGGAACACTGGTACCCAAACCCAATGGTTGTAATAAAGGATGTCATAGACATGAACAAGTTGCAATTCGCAGTGTGGTCACAGCACCGCATGAATCATCAAAACATGGGAGAGAGGTGGGCAAGAAGGGCCTGTTTGGTCGAAGAGATGGTCAAAATCTTCAGGGAGCTCGACATTGAATTCCGTATGTTGCCTGTCGATGTCAACCTCCGGACCATGCCTGAATCGACTTCCTCCAGGTTTCCATCAACATGGACAACTTGTGCCTGATTGTACGCAAACTCAACAGTTAGAAATTCATAGGATTAGTGATGCTTTGTGTTCAAATGTTGATTTAGATAGATAGAGATAAAAAGATATCCAAGGTGATATTGTTTAGTAATTCATGGGATTGATGATGCTTCTTGTGAAAATGTCAAGTTAGATATAAACAGAAAAGATTTTTCAAAGTGACAAACAGTACCTTTAGCTTTTGGCATTTGTTTCCATTTTCATCCCTGACTTAGAATATACTGCACCAACTTTTGTAAGTTATATCATCTTTCTCTGATGAAATAAGATAGATGACTAAATAGACCTTTTTCACCTTTTGCCAAAGAGAACTTCTTTCCATTTTTTTTATTCTTGGCTTGTATATATATATTGTACTAAGTTTTGTAAGTTATTCATCTTACTGTGAGGAAACAACTTAAATGAGTCTCACCTTTCCAATTGGTTTTCTATAAACCCTAAATCCTCTTCAAATGGAAGCTTATCATTTAACAATTGGATTTGCTGAGAAAAGCTTCCGTATCTCTATGAGAGAGAGCCCATTTATATAGTAATGTCCTCTTTAGATAATTACATAAATATCCTTATAAATGTTAACACCAGCTGACCCACAAGACCCGTGTGTGATAGGCCCAGTCCATCTATACACTAACCCATCAGGTGGGATACTGTAGTTGACTAGATCAATGTAAAATATTCTCTTCCTATGTTGCAGCAGTGTAATATAATCTTTCCATGTAATTAGATTGTAATAGCTTGTAATTGCATTGATTAGGGCTGAGAAGAGATTATAAACGGAGGAAGGGATCGATCAAAGGGATCATCCAAGTTTTCCATCAATTCCATTCATCTTTTCTAGTCATGTCAATAAAGATATTTAAAGAAAGGGTTTGTACGAGGGTAACATGAATAACTAATTTTACAACCACCACCTGAAGGTAACAATTATTTATAGCTGTGTAATATAATCATTCTATTTTTGGATCTATCTTTATTTAAACAGGTATTCTCTTGCCATTTTGTTGCTTCTTTTGGAATAAAAGGTTCCGTAATGGATCCATCAATAAAACCTCATAATTCTTTTCCTTCCACAAATTTCGGAAATGGAATTCCCAAATAAAATAATTATTCTGTCAAATTTAATAGGTAAAACTTTTCAGCCGTTCTTCCTCAACAAATGAAATTAAATCTTGTTGAAGTGACCACCTAGAGATTAAATAAGTATTAAGCAGAAAAAAGGTATCACTGCCGTGTGTGTTGGCAGTTGACATCTATAATTTTATGCAATGCCAGAAAAAAAAATGGTGGTTGAGCAGGTATCTTCTGAAAAGGGAGGGACAGATGACAATCTATGAGTCACAAACGAAGAAGAGCCTGAAGCCATGGAAGATCAAGATTGGGAAGCCAATTGAATTGTCTTATCAATGATAAGGCAGCAAGCACTACTCTACAAAGTGCTGATTAAGCAAAGGGCTACTGTGAACTGATCCAAATGGATGTAAATCTTCATATAGATGCAGAAAACAAGTTCGCTTCACATAGAAATCCCCATATTTGATGAGTCTTATCTAAGGAGCTGCAGCTGGTACAATCCAGAATCTAAAACAAAAGGTCATATCTACAATATGAACCGGATGGCAAAAAATGACTGAGCAGCAAAGGCATCTGAACCAGAAGGTAACATCCAGAATCTGAAAAGCCACATGATCACAGGAAGTCAGTCAACCCACTCACGATCTCACAAGGACGTCGCAGCAACAACTGAAGGGCAAAGAAGACAATGTGAACATGAGCAGATCACTCTACTTATCAGAAGTGAAGGTTCACATGTCCCATACAAGAATCATCATAGACAAGAAGTCAGTGAAGTTGAAATGATTACAATTGACTTAGTTGCAGTGTCACGACCTGATCACAAAAATGTGGCCTAATCCAAATCACTCACAGCGGCAGACGAAGGAGTTGCAAATGAGAGATAGGCTTCTACTAGGCAGAAGCACTCTCCACGAATATTAAGGCCCACTAACTATTATGAATCAGAGTTGTGTCTCAGTTGAGTATGAAGAAGTTACCTTCATTTTATAGATTCACCCCTGCACCATATGTTCTTTTTCATGGACGATATAAGATTTTATTGCTTCTCACAAAAAAGGATTTATTGACGATGGAAAACCAAATTACATTAAATAAAGAACACTACATAATAGAGAAAGTATCACTGGTACATAATTCAGATATATCAACTCCACCCTTAACATATTGGAAAACCCAATCCAACTCTCCTAAAATGAACAAACCAAGTGTTTCAGAATACTGCAAGCATGTGAATGTCATCACAAATAAAGCTTAATCTCCATTTTCCAGAATATTTATTCGAGATCCCAAAAAAAAGCATTGAAAAAAGTTCCCTCCCAAATACAAGGTTCGTTGCATACATACTTCATTTTCAATTGCTGTTGCCACCCTTTAATCCGATTTGCACCCGTTTTGCAATTTCATTGACTAATTCATTCCTCATCCCTTACAATGCACTCTTTTCACCAATAATCCCCACAAGAGCATGCACCATCCACAAAGTGGTGGAAACGATTGGTGTCCCTGAGAACAATCACTCTCCTTACAACTTTGGATATAGCCTTCATGGCAGAGTGACAGTCTACACAGATGCGTAGGTTTTTAGTGATCCGAATTGGCATCCCATTCCCAGTTTGAATAAGTGCAAACACGACAGCGAGCCTTTCGCTGTGCTCACAAACCCACATTGCCTTCGTTTCTTCATGCACATCATGCAGCACGACGCCCGTGTTGAGGGCATACCCTGCTTCCTTCATCGCTTCCATCAACTCCTTCCAAACTCTCTTGTATTCTTCAGATTGACGAAAACCCACACTCCCGCTTGCCACGAAAGTATGAACTTTGTTTTTTATATGAACCCAGCTACATCCAACTTCTTTCCGTATTCCCCTGTTATCCATCAACTCTCTTAATTTCTTCACATTTTCCCACTGCCCAGTTGAGGCATACATGTTCGATAACATCACATAATTGCCAGCATTGTTTGGTTCAAGCTCAAACAACCTCTTCGCCACAACCTCTCCGAGCTCGATGTTGCCATACAGTCGGCATGAATTCAGCAGTGATCCCCATATGCTACCACCTGGGCTCATGGGCATATTCTCCACCACATCCAATGCCTCTTTGATGCATCCTGCTCGACCCAAGAGATCAACTAAGCATGCGTAATGCTCTACTGTTGGAGAAACTCCAAATTCCTTTCCCATCCTATTGTACAATCTCTGTCCTTCAGCTGTGAGGCCGGCATGGCTGCAACTTGATAGCACAGCAATGAAGGTGATGGCATCAGGCCGAAAGCCCGCTTCAACCATCTCTTCAAATAACTTCAACCCATCCCTTGCACGCCCATTGACAGCATAGCCTGTGAGCATAGTATTCCATGTTGTCAAATCTCTGTCAATCATGTTATCAAACACATTCCTACTGAATTCAACAAACCCACACTTGGCATACATATCCATGAGTGAATTACTCACCGGAATATCCGGCTCGGCGATTGCTTTAATGAGATGGGCATGTATCTCTTGGCCACAACGGAGGGCGGTCACCCGGGCGCAAACAGGAAGAATTATAGTAAAAGTAACCCAACTAAAACCCACTCTTTCACTCTGCATCCTCCTGAAAAGTTCCAAGCACTCAGCCAATCGCTCATCCTGCGCAAGACCTGCAAGCAACGAGTTCCAAGATACAACATTTCTGTCAGGCATTACGTCGAACATCCGGAAGGAATCTGCCGAACACCCATCTCCTCCTGCATACAATCTAAGAAGAGCATTGTTCACCACCTGATCCGCTACTAGTTCAGATTTCACAATCTGGGCATGGACAGCTCGCCCCAGCCGCAACTCCGACAATTCAAAACACGCCTTGAGCACTGACGAGAATGCAAAATTACCCGGCAAGACACTCCTATCCAGCATTTCAGAGTAGAGAAGAAGAGCTTCTTCGGATCGGCAATTTCTCGAACAGGCAATGAGCGTTGCCTCCCACACCGACCGTGAAGCATCATTGCAAGACCAATCATCAAACACGCGGCGAGCCTCATCGATTCGGCCACAGACGGAGTACATGGTGATGATCTGGCGCTGCAAATTGGGGTTTTTGAGAAGATTGGATTTGAGAAGGTGGCGATGAATCCTCTCTCCATGTTGGATGGAGCGTTTGGATATGCAGGTGTGGAGCAAGAGAGAGTAGGTTTGGACTTCGATTTCATCTGGGGGTTTTGTTTCAAGCAATTGAAGGGCCTCTTGCAATTTACCAGATTTGCAGAGGAATTCGACTTGGGTGGAAGTGGAGTGAAGTGGATTGTGATCTGGTTTTTTTGAAGTGGAGTGATATGGATTGTGATTTGGTTTGTTTGAAGTGGAGTGAGATGGATTGTGATTTGGTTTGTTTGAAGTGGAGTGAGATTGATTTTGAGTTGGTTTGTTGTTGAGATTATTAGAGTGAGATGGATTGTGTTTTGGTTTGTTGGGAGTGGAGTGAGATGAAATGTGATTTGGTTTGCTGGAAGTGGAGTGAGACGGATTGTTGGTAGAAGGAAGAACATGAGGGGAAGGAGATGTTGAGGGAAAAAGAGATAAAATCATACTCCCCATTTTTATTTTTTTTCAAAGAAGTGGATACTCAAAATTATACTGGATCAAAGAATAGATCTTGGGAATTTAAACATAAAAACCAAAATATATATATATATATATATATATATTTTTTTTTTTTTTTTTTTTTTGCTTTTTACCAAATTTACTAGAATGGGCTTTTTTTTTTTTTTCTTCTTATTTCACAATTGCCTAAGTTCTGTACATTTAAATCGGGGCGAAATAAAAATTCACATTTCAAAATGAAACTTTTTAAGAATTTTATGTTTTTCTCAAAATAGAACAACTAGCTTGACACAGACGTCCGACATCCACGATAAGCACCGACGACAGAAGGCTCTAACCCTTTTTTTTTTTTTTTACTCCAGCAAAAGAGCCAGGCCGGGGGACCATGGGGCTCGTGATACAACTTACATATGAGATGAGAGATAGAAACAACTCCAATGACCTCCCAATAAAAACCACCACTCCTTATTATTAAGGTAAGTAGTCGTCGTTGATACTTGGTTTGTGATAATAGGCTCTTGAACAAACAATTTTTACTATTGAGGGCACACCATCTTAGTTAATAGAGGAACAATTATGAAACAATTTGAAAACCATGACTCAACCCAAAGTTCATCACGTTGTGTAAACAGAGGTTTAATAATCTGATCAACTTGTGTGTAAATAGAACAGTTTTTTTACTAAAAATGTTGTAGAACCAGACATGTTGTAGATTATGGATATTATGAACTCATGTATAAGTCAAACAATAAGACTCTTCATAGGTTTTGTTTGACAAGTTTTTGGTTATAACTTTTGATATGTGATAAGTTTGTTTTTACTATTTTTTCTCACTGCCAAAGCGGAAAATTTCTGGTAGAAAATGATGGTTAACGATAATATTTTATATTTTTTCATTCCTGATTAATTATTTAGAAAATCATTTTTTAGTTTTTCAATAATACCTTTAAAAGACCCTAATTTGGAAACACCCCGACATTTTCAAGACATAACTTCTCAAAACTCTGCGAGCACAATTTATTGTAAATATCTCGCTATAATGAATTCAAACCACTCAAAATGATTATTTTATTCTTAGTTTATCACTAAGAATTGTCTATCATTCCCCGTAAGAGTAGGATCATGCAGGATTGATGACATTTAAACCGATTTACCAAAGATTAATTATTCAAACTCCATTGATTATGACTGTCCTGATGGACCAAAATGTTGTAGTTAACACGGATAATTGAAAGGCAACATTGAGAGTCCTCTCCATGTCTTGGTAAGGTGGTCGATGAAGGTGTAAATCATATGACAGTGCATAGTTAGGAGTCTAGATCCCTTCAAGTGTCTCACTCGTGGATCCTATGAAGGGTGTGACACTCTCCAATAAGCCTCACCTATTGAATATCCAAATGGCTCAAAATTAACGCACTCCCTTCTAGTGGATTTTTTATAAATTAAATTTAAATGAGAGTTGACCCCAACTTAAGATTAAGCATATGATTAAGACTGTCATACATTCAACCTTACAATGGACTTAACTTTTATTGGACTAAAATTTAGAGACATCCTACTGACAGAGAAGGCCTTCATTTTGAGCGGTTTAGATTTTCTCTATGTGGGCCCAACTGTGGAGTTCTACTTGCTTCATTAACGCATTAGTGACACTAAAAGTTGAGTGGGTCAATTGGCCTCACTTAGCTCTGCCCGTGCTTTTACTTTATAATAATTATGAGAGTACGGTTTGCACCCGGAAATTATAAGTTCGAAACTACACTACCACACCGGGTTATAGGGAAGTTTAACCAGCTTTCCTCTGAAGCCAGAGTGATTAATCCAGGCCAAAGGGTTGGGAACTCTCCGATAGCAAAAAAATCTAAAATAAAATTCCGAGCTACTTTTTAAAATGGCACACAAGTTTCCATATCCAATTAGAACAAACATCCTGAACAATCTATTTATAGAAGATCTATTTGAAAGAGTCATATATTTCAACTCCACAATGAAATCAGAGTAACCAAAAAAACCCAAGTTTCAATTGGACATGGGTCACGCTCACTAGAGCCACTCTTATTTGCACATCTCATAAACACTCCATTTGTGGGGCCACCTTGACAAAGATCAATAATCAAGGAGGTAGGGGATGAAAACATCCAAATGAGATCTAAAGGTATATAAATTATCCTAACCCTTTGATCTATAGCATTTGGATTTAATGGTTTCGGAATACATCAAATAAGATTTTATCCCATGATGAATAAAAGTTGAATGAATGTCAAATTTGGGCTTTATGCGTGTCAATTCATGGAGGGGTAGCTAGGAGTGAGGATGTTGAAATGATGATAGGATCCCAGCCAGGGTTGCAAACGGGACGGTTCCGGATCGAAACCATAGTGGACCCGGACCTGGTTCTAAATAACGGTTCCGGCTCCGGATCCGGTTTTGATTTGGAGCTTGTTTCGTTGGTTGCAGACCTGGTTTGGATAAGAAAACCTGGATTCGGTTCCGGTTCCAAAAGTGGGTCCATTTAGAGGATTGGAATCTAGTTCCAAAATCGATTATAATTTTTATTTATTCTTCATTTTTTTTATAGAATAAACATATCATTCAATGAATAACATTGCATCAAGTCTATTACCTTCAATATTATACATAAATATGTCAAGAAAAAAAAAGTTAATTTTGAAGTACAATTTACAACATCAAAGGCTCATATTTCTGGTTCCGGGTCCACAGGGTCAAAACCTATATGGACTCGGAATCAAACCCATTTATCAATCGGAACCTAAATTCGGTTCCGAACCTGTTTACGAATCAAAACCTATTTCAGAACCTAAAATAGGTTCCAAACTTATTTTTTGTGGGTCGAAACTTTAAGAGAATCGGATACCCATTTGCAACTCTAATCCCAACCATTGGTGGTAAACATAGGTGATTATGGATTGTGCTCAAAAAATACATCTACTTTAACAAAATGGCCCCGAACACAAGAAATTGGCTCATGCTCAGAAGGCCCGAACTGGTTCCTCTTCCCTCCAAAAAGAAGATCCTCTTTTTCCCAGTTTCCCTCACTCTCTCGACCATCTCACGCCCTTTTTATCAGGTACATGCGTTTCCTCCTCAAATCTCTTCTTCTTCATCTTCTCTAGCTAGGGTAGGGTTTCATCATGAGCCACAAGTACTGGTAATCGAATTTGGGGCATTAAAAAGAACATCCAGTATCATTGAAGAGATGGGTAACTGGGGATTAGGTGGTCTGTCTAGCAAATCCTACCCTCCATGGATCATGACCCAAAAAACCTACACTGGTTGAGTGATCTAGCTCTCTATCTTGTACTTTTCAGCTTCGTTTTCTTAATTCTAACACTGAATTCTCATTTTCATTGTTAAGGAAGAGACCCGTGAAAGCACAGTGCGATAAGATTTCAGGGAAATCACTGATTTTGATCTCCTGATGGACGCTGTACAGGTAATTTTGATCATAGCTAGTCGTTTTGGGCGTATTGCATATGAATGTTTCTTAGATTCATCGTGGACTGGGCTAGTTATCTATAGAAGAGGATGGGGATCAATATTTGGTTTTTTGAAGGGAAGATTTCGATATAGTATCAAACTTTTGGTTCATTTTCAAAAAAGCACATGAAGATTTGGATATTAAAAAAAAAAAGTATAAAAGTTTTCCACAATTCTTTCAATCAAGTCCTGCTCTAGTTGGAACTCATTTATCAATCTCTCCATTCATGCCAAGTAGTAAAACCTAATTAATCAATTTCAACTGCCTCTAGCATGGAGGAAGAGTGGTTCTTTTTGGTTCCTATTATGACATTGTTAGAGAACAATCATTTTATTCTCTGCCATTATGCAAATACCCACTTTACATAAATACCCACTTTACATATGGCATTCTGGTGCATCAAACCCAACTGCCTGAATTATGGACTCATTGTGTTGGGGATGTGCAACCAAAGTCCCACATCGGCTAAATATGGGAAAGATCATGGGCATATAAGTTGGACTAAGTACTCCATTGGTATGAGGCCTTTTGGGTAGAATCCTAAGAGCAAAACCATGAGGGCTTAGGCCCAAAGTGGACAATATCATACCAATCTGGAGTCCATAGCGGTCCATAGTCCTAACAAGTGGTATCAGAGCCCAGGACCAAACTTAGCCAGGAGTCAAACAAAGGTGGTGGGCCTCGGTGATGCGCAGAGAAGCGCGGTACTCACGATCGGTGGATCCGTGGTGAGGCTCTCGAGTTGGCTCTCCTCGATGGAGCGGACGGATGGATGATCGTTTGAAGGGAGGCTCGGTAAAAATATCCAAAGAGATATGGTCCTTTGTTTGAGGGGATGATTGTTGGGGATGTGCAACCAAAGTCCCACATCGGCTAAATATGGGAAAGATCATGGGCATATAAGTTGGACTAAGTACTCCATTGGTATGAGGCCTTTTGGGTAGAATCCTAAGAGCAAAACCATGAGGGCTTAGGCCCAAAGTGGACAATATCATACCAATCTGGAGTCCATAGCGGTCCATAGTCCTAACACATTGTAGATGGGATATCCCAAAACATCTTTTTCGGTACCAGTTTATGAAACTTAGATTGAATGATCCAAAAATCTATTTATGTTCACTGCTTGTTGAATATGGACTGCTGTTCCTTTTTTTTTTTTTTTTATATATAATCGCCGGTTTTGTTGCCCCAAACATGCCGACTCAATATGAAATGTTTGGTCCAATTTCTGGGTTATTTGTAGTGATTCAAGTAAAAGTACATCATATGAAGATCCTTCCTATTCTCAAAGCTCAGTTGTTTTGGTATTTTAGCTTCAAGAGAAAAAGTTAATGCCAAACAATAAACTTTCAGATAGAGAAACAGTAGTTTCGAAGAACAATTTGTCATAACCATCAATCATCAATTAATTTCTTCACTACCTTAGTCGTTTATCTATACTCCTTATCTATTTCCTCACTCTTGTTATTCTCTTCTCCACTTGCACCTGTTAGTTTAAGACTTGAGTAGTAAAATCACATACTCCCTGTTCTCAGTGTCATACCTTTTGTTATAATCATTTATGCAGATGCAAGGAGTAGGAGACAAGACTGAGGATCCAATAAGCTACAGCAGTAGTGTGAAGAAGGCTCGGTTGCAGTCAATGCTGTCTGCACTCCTCAATGATCCCATACTATCCGATGTCCCAAAGAAATCATCTCTCTCGGACATTCAGACCCTAATAAGCTTAGAAATGGGAAGTGCAATGAAAATCTCCATTCTTAAGTTAGACGCCTCTTCCTTTGGTACATTCACTTCTCCAAATGTTGCACTTTTGTGTTTGGATGTTTGTGTGAAATTGGTACTAAGACAAATGCCTTTTCTGCCCTAGTCTTGAGTGGCTTGTGCTTTAGGTCTAGAATTAAGTCCAATGATTTAGCAAACTTCCAAATGGTATTATATGATCTCACAAATTTTAAAGATTGGAGGTGCTATTCATTTGATAAACTGAAGTATAAATGTGGTTACCTATTACTACTAAAAAAACACAAGTCCTTGAAATTCTAATTCATAGAATGTTATTTTCTCTTTTATTTTTTAGATTTTTTTTCTATTTTCATATCAAAGGTTACTGGACTCTAAAGTGAGACTGTCCAACTCAACCAAGTACATGCAATTCGACCAAGTCGTACACTTGGTCCAATTTCTAAAACCTTGTATGTAGTGGCTTTGACACATCTTTAAATATTTTCCTATTTTAACTCCCAAATCTCAGCAAAAAACAACAAATTTGAAACAATTTATGCTTGTACTTAAATGGACCACTCTTGCACCTATTTAATACTTCCATAGGGAGGAAACTAAAATTCAACTGGCATCATAGCTTGGTAAAAAATAAATGGTGAAAATTGAGTTAGATGATGATGCACATTATCCTTCTTTTTTCATGGGAAGCATATAAGTAGGGTTGGATAGGCCCTGGCCTAAGCTTATCCAAGTCATTTTGTTATTAGGCCAAATATTCAAGCCTGAATCCAGCTTACAAGTTTAAGAATTAGTCGTAGGTGTAGCGCTTTTAGGGTACGTTTGTCCAAGGTGTTTTCCAGTAAAGCAGAAGTCTTATTTCCACACCAAGGTGCAGCAAGACTTTCTGCAGAAAATCCCTATTTTTGTGATATTTTTCTGCGCAAGAGAGGAAACCCATGTCCGACCCATCCCTCCCTTAGCTTCTGATAAATGACATTTTTAGAATTGTAGAGCCAAGCTGCTCCTACTGATTGGACCTGAAGGCAGACATTTCCCAGCCCCAGATCGCATAGTTTTTAAACCAAATATTTTAGGCCTAATGGAGCTAGAAGCCTAAAAACTCATCCCAAAGCAGGCTCGACCACTTGCAACCACAATATACTTCGATTTTTTTTGTGGGTGATAAATGCACTTCGATAATTTTACTAATGTTATTTATCTGTTTTTCTACTATTACCTACATTAATAGTCAAATCCAGACAATGTGTAGTTTATGTATATCCGTCTATTTACCTTCACATGGACAGCAAAGAATGCATCTGGCTTGGGTATTTTAGTTGCTTTAGTATGCATTCTGGGGAGCCTGACTTCAACGGGCTTGTTCACTTGAATTCGAATTCATTTTTATTTGCCTTTTTATCTGACTAGTGTTTTTCTTGGTGAAGATGTTGCAGTTCTGAACTCTGCCACAGTTAAGGATTTGAAGTTAGCAATAAAAAAGAAAACAAATGATATGGAACAATCGCAAATGGGTCATCGCCATATTTCATGGTATGATTATTCAATATATTGGTTGTTAGTGTACCCAGATTCAAGATTCTATGTTGTTTCAGTAATAAAATATCCTTCCATTCATTTTGATTGTTAAGAGATAATTATTGAAAAGGAAAATATAAGACTGCAGTTTGGGAGGGGAACATTTAAGGGAATACAGCGGACAGTCTATGGACTTATCTTTGCCAAGCAAATCAGCCTCTACAGTAGCTTCTGTATAGCTATTGGATAAAGCAATTGGGTCAGAACATAAAACAAGCATATCTCTAACCACTAGAAAAGACAGCAATATATGTATGCATGCGCGTGTTTTATATATATATATATATATATAGAGAGAGAGAGAGAGAGAGAGAGAGAGAGAGAGAGAGAGAGAGAGAGGTGCTCTTGTGAGAGACACTCTCACCTTACTATGAGAGATATGGGTGGGGCCTTCACATTTATATTGTTGGCATTGGATATGGATGTGAGGGCCCCCACCTTATCTCTCATACTAAGGTGAGAGTGTCTCTCACAAGAGCACCTCCCATATATATATATATATATATATATATATATATATATATATCGGGAGATGCTCCTATTAGAGCATCTCTCACCTTACTATGAGAGATAGAGTGGGGGCCATCACATCAATATCCAATGCCAACAACTTATATGTGAGGGCCCCCACTCTATCTCTCATAGTAAGGTGAGAGATATCTCTCATAGGAGCATCTCCCTATATATATATATATATATATATAGTTAAAAAGAAGTTCAGAGATTTTTCTAAAAGAAAGATATTTCAAATTTAAAAAAATTGTAGAAGAGAACTTCAAAATAACATTTGGAAATTATATAGAATGTAGAAACACCTCCAAATAATGGCCTCAACTTACATAGATGACAATTTTTTATACATTGAGGTCTTAGCTTTCCCACTCAATGGGCTGACTAGGAACTCATCCATGTTAACTTGACCTGGTCACTTACTAAGTGACTGTGTCAGCTTGAACTCAATTTGGATGAGATTGGATCAAATACTGCTTGACCACCTAGTCAACTCACGATTTAGCTTGACTTGTCCTGGTTTGGTCGTGTTGGCTGGTTCAACTTAAAACTAAAACTGCAACTGTTCTTGCATAATATATTTAGTAGAACTCTATAAGCTAAATTCTACTTATAAGAAAACTGAATATTGATGCAATTCATATAATATTTATGTAGTTATCTCATTATATATATGCATAATATTTATATTATTTTTACATATTTTTTTTATGTCATTATTTAAAATGTTCATATTTATCATAATAATATAGTAGGTAAGAAATTTACTGATCCACTTGGTCATTCCACCGGGTCAAAATCTGAATGAAGCAGCTGCAGATGAATGTTTACGATGTTCAAATTTAAATCAATGGAACAGCCCCAGGTTGATATACATGACAATTTCATACACTAAGAAAGCCTTGGACTTGTTTTTTTATGGAAAATGGCCCTAAGTATGCTTGACATTATTGAAATTTTGAAACAACATGAAAACAACCTTAAATCAATTTATATGACAGAATTTTATAAATTTAACAGCCCAAAATGGTCGAAAGCATTCTTTGTAACAAGCCATTTGATACCATTGATTAGAAATAGAATCATCAGATTTCTAAGATCATTCCACTTGTGTGATTGTTGTGTCTCCCCAAGATTCAATGAAATGGACAAGGGAAGCAAAAGCAATTGAAATAAAAATTCAATTGTTTTCCTCTTTCCGTAAGAGTTTCTTCAATCTAAAAAAGTATTTTTCAGAGAGAGTGAGATGGACAAGGGAAGTAAAAGGAATGTGGGAGGAACCACAGTATCTGAAACAGAAAAAATATGTAGCATTTTTTACGTTTCAATATGTTATCACGATATTTACATTGTCTTTAATTCTGCTGATATTTTTAAATTGTGGCCGGTATTTGTGATTCTTTCTTTCGCAACCCAAATTGATAAATACCAAAGTGCGGGTCCTGATTTTTCCTGCTTTATAGCATTTGCATGTTCTCTTTTTTAATCGGTAATAGTAAAATTTCATCAAATAAAGAAACTATTACTACTCAACTTAAAACAAAGAAAAGAACACCTTTCATAGTAGTACCGGTACAAGAGAAATGTACCAGCCACAAACTACAAAATAGAAGCGCTTAAATTGCAAGATCTATCTACCCCCTGCTTAGTTAAACAATCTGTCATCCCATTTGCAGATTCTATTAATGTACCAAAATGTGACCTGCATGTTGGAAATTAGATGATTAATTTCGTTGAAAAGGAATTGCATTTTCCATGGCCCCCTCAACGATAACGCCCAAGATATTGCATTAGTTGAATCACTCTCCACAATAAGATAATGATGACAAAAGGTATGATAAATTCTCAGAGCTTCCGGATAGCCAAAACTTCCGCTTCATTAGAGTCTTTGATCCCTACAAGTTTAGACAACATATACATAACTTCCCCCTTATGATTTCTAAGAGCGCCTCCAATGCCAGCCAACCCCGGTTTTCCTTTTGCTGCTTCGTCGACATTGAAATTTAGAACTCCAGACGGTGGCAGACACAAAGATACTATCATTTTGCATAATGTTATCGATGTTGAGATCTGAAAATTCTTTCCTAGCACATGCCCGTTTAGCCATCCTCAATAGAACAACTGATATTAGATCCTCCTATGATGACTCTTTTCTATTGAAGATTTTATCATTCTTTTCTTTCCAAATTGACCAAAGAATGGAAAGAGGAATAATTTTTCCATAAAACTTACCATTTCCAACCATCGAAGTCCCCCTCCAAGCTTTAAACACCATTGGTAATGAACAAGGAGAACACTACTCACTCTGTATTCTTTGAGGAAGAATCCCCAAATAGACGAAGCTAGTAAGCTACACCACAATGCATGAACAAGTGATCCATTGACTCCATCTCACTCCCACATAGGCAACAAAAGTCTGAGATGGAATCTGACACCAACCCCCTCTTCTAAGGACGTCTGTTGTTGAGACTTTGCCCGCCACTACCAACTAGCAAAAAGCCTCCACTCTAGGTGGAACAAACCCCGTCCAGGCATCCACACTGTTGTGCAAGGAGATGCAACTGCACTGAAAGGATCAATCTCCTTGTAAAACGACCTTCAGGAAAACAAGCCTGCAGAATGAGCCTTCCAGATACAAAAGTCGGTTGCATCCCTGCATAAGACAACATTAGAAAGAAGACTGGATGATGACTCACTCAGCACCAACGCTGATTGACGAAGGGCCGTCCTAACACTAATGTTCCAAGACACCGAATTTCCCTCCCATACAAAACACTCTTTTACTGAAGCTTCTTTGTTGGACACAACCCTAGACAGTGTAGGGGACAAAGGGTGTAAGGGACCAACTCCCACCCAATCATCATACCAAAAGTGGACACTATCCCCGTCCCCCACACATACAAAGTGCATGGTCTCTTTAAATCTTGAATGCAATTCCTCTTTAATTCATAGGGATGAAGAGCAATGATAGTGTACCCTTTAAAGGGTACCATAATGAAACAAAAATATGTTTTAACATTATCAACGATTTCTGGTGCCAACTAACATCTGATTTGTTTTGGCATCTATGATTCATAATGACAAATATATTTCATATCTAAGAACAGTGCGGGCTGATTATAAGGACATGAATTACAGGAGCATTTCATAAACAAATTATTTTTTTTTTAATGGTATAAACAAAAAAATTTGTCACATGTGAATAAGGAAACTCGATCATCTACATTTTCATCTTCCCATTTGGGGCTCTACATTTATTTTATTTAAACTCTTCTGTCTGGGCATACTATTTTAATTATAAACTTGCAATATACCTATGCAAATTTTTTTATTTAATTTTTTTGAATGCAGCATTGGCAAGTTTTGTTTCTTTTATTTTTATGAAGTAGTTAAAATTTTACTCTGAGCTTGTTTTCCATTTGCTTTTTCCCACAAAGAGACATGGAAAACTTGTTCACCACGGACACAGGGTACATGCATGACAATCCAAACCACCCATATGTTGGTTGGAGCAGCCAAGAAAGTTACACCACTATGCTGATCTGACTGAGCTATTTAATTGCTGACCATCAAACAGACCATTAAGTATAGAGTATAGTCAACCAGGTTATACAGGCAGTATCATACTTTTATGATTCTTTCATCACCGTATTTTCACTGGTGTTTTGATCAATGTGGTTTTGGGCAAGATTTCATGCAGAGCTGGGGCTACAATTTGGATGCTTCTGATCAGTGTTCTTATAAACCATTTGTATCTTTATCACAACCGAGTTGCATAAGTTTCCAGTAGCTGTGAAAGGTGAAAAGGTGCACCAACACATCAATGTTTAAATTTTCCCAAAACAAATTTGATATTTGGTGCATGAGAGATTCTGCGATAACATAGATAGGTTCCAAATTTTGTGAGTTGGGTTTTTCCAATCTGTGTTGTCTGATGACCAAGGGCAGACCCAGGAAATTCAACTTTTTTTTTTGCGGGGTTGGAAGGGTTGGTGGCGGCGACGCTCTATGTAAAAGAAATATTTGGGGAAGGGGCAAATGTTAAAAAAAAAAACACAAAATTTTAGAATATGCAGGGAGGGGGGCTTCGGGGTTTAAATTTTTTTAACTTTTTCAGGTATCGGCGAGGGCCATGGACCTGGGTCTGCCCCTGCTGATGATGTTGTATATTTTATATCTTAGATTCATGACAATTGTGATATCATGTATAACTCGCACATAGATGAGTTTATATTTTGCATGAGAAGGTAATTTTTATTAAACAAAGATAATTGGCAGATTGCATCAATAGTGGCTGCTGTTGGGACTGCCTAAATGATAAAAGATATCAAGTATAATAGCAAATATCCCTCTTAATTCACAACCAGGAAAAGGAAATTTTGTTAAGCTATTGTAACACTAAATGAGTATCTTTATCCTTCTATCTGTTGTTGCAAACATTCTCGGCAATTTCTTGTCTTGAGAAAATTTTGGAAATTTTGCAAAATTTCACATTTTATCGGGGTAATATGAAGAAAATTTTGGAGTTTTTCTTGGCCTGTGCTATTTGGTGGGCCTCAGGTCAATGCAGAGCTCCTTGGTGTTGTTTACCTGATATATGGAGGAGGTGATAGACTCAGCAAGGCACCTAAGGGTATCATTTGGCCGTGTTAAGAGCACAAACAAGGGCTAAGACATCTTAGCCAAAGAGAGAGTTATTAGACTGTAGAGTTTGATTATTTCACATGAGTACATGACCATACTCTTTTTTGCTTTTATGATTATTTGTGTGTTTTTTCTTTCTTGTGTTCTTTGCCTTTTAACTGGTCAGTATATTCTTCTATACTGTTCAATTCTTTTTTAGTTGAAGTTACCATTCAATAAATAAAAAATTGGGTTTTTTTTACAATCACGCTTTCTTAGCAGCATCAACCCATACCTGCTCTTGTTTTCCATAATGATAATAATAAAAATAAATAAATAAATAAATAAAACCATACCTGATCTGTTATATGGTAGCCTTCAGTGCTTCAAATTTGAATCTTGCTGAATATGTTCTTGCAGTTCTGCTAAAACCTTCTTCAATGTGTGGGCTATTGTTTCTGAAGGTCTTAAATATAATGAATGTGCTATTTTGTTGCAAAATAGTTTGCATAACCATTCAAGAATATAAAGTAAAATAGTTTGTAATCTAATCTGTATTTTAATGCCAAACTTGACAGGTTTCTGGTGGCTTTTAATTAGAAGTGACACTAAACTTGCATTTTGCAGGAGGCATGTGTGGGCAAAGTATTGTCTCCTGCACCATAATGAAAAACTTATTGATGACAATGCCTTGCTTCAGGATTTTGGCATTCGTAATAACTCTCAGGTAATTTATATTCTTTTGTAATTCTAGGAGAGACATATATGGTCCATTTTGTATCTTCTTGCGTTCAAAGAATACAGTGTAGCTTTACCATGAAGAGCAACGGCGAAGGCATGACCCCGTTATTGGGATCTAGCAAGTAGTCATGGTATTGACATATGTGCGGAACTTCCAAGAAAAAAAATTTAGAAAGGGAAGAAAATACTACTGTGTAATAACTCTTGAAACCCTGCTAGAGTAACTCCATTTTAAAATTCAAGGTTGCTTCATGTGAATATTCTGGTGATGATTGATATTAAAGAGTTTTAAGAAGGGATAATTAAAGCTTTAAAAACTACAAGAAATCAGCAATCCTTTTCAAATTGTCCATACTTTAGTTTGTATTGCTAATTCTTTCTTTGGTCCCAGAGATCTGTGTATTAGTCCGGCTAATAAATAAATACATCACTCTTTTATGGTTTTGATTTATACAGGTGCGTTTTATTCCTTATGTCATCGCAAGAGCATCTAAAAGGCATACCCGGAGGAGAAAGCACCGATTCTTTCATGGTCTGAGCAAGTCATTGTGACTGAGGCCAATCCTCTTTTAACATCCGATTCTTTCATGGTCTGAGCAAGTCATTGTGACTGAGGCCAATCCTCTTTTAACATCATAGGATTCTTATCTGCAGCACATGTACTGGTTGCCCTCTCTTCGACCATGATTGGATGCGCTAAGTCCTTGCTATGATGGATATGATGGTGAAGGGCTGATGATGCCCCAAAATTCTTGAAAAAATGGAAGACGGGTTCTATGTGCTAGGAGCAGCAACACCTATGTCAATGGGTAAGGTGTTCATCGAACTCAATTGCGTGATTGAATCCCTTTTAGGTTATAGTAGATAGGGCTCATTGGATCTGAGGATTTGTCTAGATTTTTGCAATTGTTAAATTTAAGAATTATATTTAAATATTTGTTGGAATTTTATAACTGAATTTTGAAACTTGTGGATTCTTAAAATGTCCTGTTTGGATTGTGGATATATTTTCTTTGATTGTTAGTGCATGCCTTACTCATTACGAAAAAAACAATGTAAAATCAGTCATATTCAATGAGTAGGTCCACTCAAAGTCTATGCATTGTTATAGCAAAAGTAATATTAAAAGCATAGCAGATATTTATTTTATTTTATTTTAGTGGGTGGTGGTTTCATGCAGAAGAGACTGAATTATGAAATATCCTCTTCCTGAAAAGTTGATTTTGACTTTGGTTGTATATGAGTCGGCCTAAGCTCGAACCCGACCCATTAGGCAGACCCATTGCTATCCCCATTAGAAGTGGTCCCCTTGATATGGTTTCCTAGGAGCAATTGCATTCGTAGTCCAGCTCTATGGGCCTAACCTTTAATCAATGCAGCTCTTTTGATAATCTTATTAATCCCTTGATCTAACATCATAGTTGAACCTTCACTCACCGTTAAGTTGAATATCAAGAAAATCTATATATTGCTTATATGTACAATTTAGATGCCACTTTAAGATCATGTACAATTAAGAATTTAAGATGCTACTTTAAGGCTGTTAAATCAACGACTAGGATAAGTTGGTGGTGCTGATTTCTTGGTTCTCCCTTTGTCAATAAGGAGACCTTTCCATATACCCTCCTCTCATTGATAGACATTCATCCATTTGGGCTCCACGAGGTAGTCTGCATATCTACTCGTTGGAGAACGTTCTCCATGGTTTAATTATTTGTATAGTGTAACCCCAACACAAAGGGTATTGGGACTTAAGAGAGCAATACAAGTGGGAAGAGGAAGCTCATACAAGTGGGAAGAGCGGCTGAGTGACGTGCTATCACCATCATTTCTCTACCACCATCATGCATCGCAAACATTTTGTTGTAAGGGGTAAGTTGTTTACACTCATTGTAACGTACAGAGTCACCCTGTCTTATACGCAGCATGTAAACGAGGTGTAAAAATGGTGATTTTCATATTTCATTTTACAATTTTCACATCTAAAAGGTCTGAAATGATATCACACATCATTGGTTAAGAAGGCTCCTATGCAAAGGACACATGATGAGACAGTTACGTTGTCAAATCTTTTACTACGTTCGATTTTTTTTTCCACAGTTGTGGAGTTTAGAAAATCTGAAATTTGTTTCAACTTTCAAGTTATAGGTTGGGTGTATGGGCACTCTTTACGCCTCTAGAGCATTTTGCAATCGTAGATTTGTAGTTGGATTTGTGATTCACTTTGGAATTTCTATTCACTTTAAGATGATAAGAGGAGTGATCATAAGGGCATGTTTGTGCAACCATTTCTCCATAGAAACAATGGGATAAGAGGGGATTTTTTTAATAGAAAAGTTGTTCATCATTTGATGTGAACAATTTTCTGCTAGAAAAGCACAAAAAATGAAAAATTCTGCAATTTTCAAAATTGTGTTTCTCATGGATTTTTGTGTGTACGTGTTTAAAAAAATTCCACACAAAAGTGGACTCTTATTTTAATTCACTTTAAGTCGAAAGGAGGAGAGAGATTAAGGGCACATCACTGCAACCACTTTTCCAAGGAAACATTGTAGAAAAGTTGGACATTTTTTTATTGAAAAACTTTTCATTGTGCACCATCTTTTCGGTCTAGCCTCCAAGATGGAATATTTACGTATTTCAGAATTTCGGCAAACCTTTTGGAATAATAAAATTATGAAAAATATATATACATATATGTGAAAAATAGAAAAATAAAACTAAAATATAAATTATGCATGTTTCTTGATATGAATATTGAGAAAAGAAATAAAAAACTAATGAAAGTTGTGCTACAAACCGAAATGGACAACCGAAATCCACACCAAAATTCTTTTACAACCGTTCTCCTTCGGTTTAAGGACAGGAATGAAAAATTCTGGTCATTCCAGGCCGAATGGAAACAGAATTGACTACTGTGGTGCAAATATTTTTTCCATTAGAAAAAGCATCAAAAGCAACTTGATCGAGGGGATGGGAGAAATAAGTTTTCCACAAAAGAGCAGACTCTTATTTCTGTTAAGTCGATAAAGTGACATAAAGTGTATATTTGTACAATCGATTCTTTTACGAAAATGGTGCAGGAAAAGAACTTTTTTTTTCAGAAAAGTCATTTCTTCGTGTAGGACATGCTTATGCATGTGCAGTGGAGCCGAAAGGAGAAGGAAAAAGGCACCTGAAATCTTGTCATCTCAACTGTATCATTTTATGAGTTGCATGATACCTCATGAGAAGGAGATAATTTCTTATACACAAATATATGATCTTATGAGTACCAAAGCAAGCATGCAACTCTCATGAAATGCTTCCTGTGACAATCCATGGTACATCTCATGAAATGAGTGATTTGGGTCACTAACAATTTAATGGGTGAAAGATATGACCCACACAGCACTGCATTGAGTACATGGCACACTTGAGTATCTAGAATTAGGTTGGTTATCAAACAGAAATTGTCCCAGTACCCCTAGTTCAATCACCTTGAAGCATTTCCAGTCTCAGAATATACAACACCAGTAACACTGCAAGGTTACTATATTAATAATGGCAGAACATAACAAAAATGGTCCATGTCAATGACAAGAACACAAGA
The DNA here is from genome assembly GCA_028538565.1 of Umbellularia californica. Lineage (NCBI taxonomy): Eukaryota > Viridiplantae > Streptophyta > Magnoliopsida > Laurales > Lauraceae > Umbellularia > Umbellularia californica. Next base: position 60,590,468 of record JAPQWN010000007.1, read on the forward strand.
TAAAGGTTAGTGATCTCTGTACGTAAGAAAAAAGAGGAGGGGCTGTAGCAGTGGGATATCTATATCCAATTAAGGACATGTATACATAACCAAGTTTTCTTGGGTTAGTTCATCACTTGTGTGTGAGATGAAGGACCAGCTCTTGCTACTTCCTTGGACTGCACTAGCTTTAATCTCTCCTTGTACTCTTGCATTTCTCTCTTGTATCTTTCCTTGTCCTTCAATCCGCACTCGTGATATATCTGTCAAATTTTGGAGAGACAAAACAAGGAAAAAGAAACGGAAAGTGGGTCATCTGAAATTTCTGCCATCTCTACACCAAAAACGTACATACATCATTAATCTGGAACGTCCAAGGGACCACAACAGTGAATCTGTTGTGCTCATGAGGACAAAATTCACACTAACAAATCCTAATCATTCAACGTAACCCATGGAGTTGATTGGCCCATGCCTTTGTTTAGCCATCCATTTCCCGGAGAGTGCTCCTCCAATATGCATAACTTTCAACTTTGAAATTGTGATATCAGATAATTTTGAAGTGGGAAAAGTATCTGTATCATATCAGATATTCCAAATTTGGAATCCAGATCCCTGCCTTGACATGAATCATAAGTGCAGTCATATAATCTCAAGGACATGTTCGTAGAAATCATACCAAACTCTTTGGATTTCAAAGGGAAGATGCATTTATCAAGCGGGGTGGCAGAGTGAAGGATCGAGGGTGAAGATCCATAAGGGCCATCAAATTCCTAAACTTCACTTGTGGTAGCGCTGATGGTGACTTGGGTGGGTGTGGGGTCGGTGTGTCATGTGTGAGTGCTTAACATTTCCATAAAATAAAATAAAAATTACTAGAATTCATTAATCATAGAGTGAAGGTGGATTCCTCTCACTCCTTGATCCTTCATTCTTAACCCCATAGATAAGAACTCATTACCTAGAATTTCTGCAAGAATTCACTTAACATGCCTGGAGACCATCAATAACTCTCAGTAGGAATGACTGAAGTAAAAAAAGAACCATGTAGGAAACACAAGCACTGTACAATTATACACACCATCCTTTCTTCTTGAGTGAGTTTGTTCCAGGACTCTCCAATCATTTTACTGAATTCCCTTTCTCTTTGCGGGTAGAGTAGTTTGAGCTTGGAGTGCTTCTCTGCAAAGAAAAAATTGTAAGCACTCCGATTGGGTTTTGGATGGGCAGGGTCGCGCCTTCTTTTCCCTCTCTTCTGCCTGCGTTGGAGGCGAGGAGCGCCAAAGGGAATGATGGCATTGTCTGGAGTTGCCGAAGATGTTGAAGCAGAACCCAGAGGTGGCAGGTGATAGAGCACTCCTCGGAGTATCTCTGAACCGAAGGTCACAGTCACAAAGTAGCCATTATCAAACTTACCATCGATGATTCCCACCACAGGAAAATTTAGAGAGTCTGCAGGGCAGAAGAAGAGATGATCAATGGTGAGAAGGGAAATTGTACTGCATCACACAACCAGATTTCTACTAAACAAACCAATTAAGGATGATTCAGTTTTTCAAACTGATCAACTTGGTGAATCATAAATCAAATTCAGGCCTATTGCAAATGGAAACAATTCAATGGGAAATGCTGAAATATCTTGAATTATTGATTACCAACCATGCACATTTGCATGTACACTTAACATAAACCATTAAGCATGAAGCAAAAACCCAAAACATAGGTTGAGGAAGGTGACAACTTCAGTTTATGCACTGTTTTTTATGGTCACCAATTTGAATACTTCAATTAGTGTTAAAGTTATCAGTAAAGTGTACTAACAATGTGGTCATATGGAACAAGGTTCTGATGATGATGATTCTAGATTGGAATTCACATTGTTATGAAAATTATATGCCAATTTATGATTTGAATAAAATTTCTTCAATTAAAATTTTCAAAACGCGATGTTGAATTCCATTTTATAAACAACCATTGTTGCTTAACACTCTTTTCTTTTGGATTGGAAACAAAATTTTATAGAAGAAAATAAGGAAAGCAGTAGAACGACAGTATAAGAGAAGTAAATATACTGTTGTAATTGCTACTCAGAATTGTGCCTTACAGGTTTCATTCTCAGAAATGACTAAGGGAAAACTATTTGAGTTATGATCAACCAATCCCTGTTTTCTCCAATAATTTAGCCTTCTCCCTGAACATGTCAAATAAGGCCCATTTGAAAGCCATTCTCCACAGTTCACCCCCTCTTCTCTTGGCCCAGCTAATAGCATTTTTTTTTTTTTTTCAATCAACCTCAATGAATCAACTTGCATGAGATTAGTTGACCATTTTGGTTTTTAACATGGATGCACACCATCAATTCAATTTTCCCTCCATGCATCAGGGCACAACCCAAATTTCAATTCAATTAGAATAAAATTTACATTGAGATTGAACCCATGTTAAAAATGGGCCTAAATTTTTGTCTGTCCAGTTTTCCCTGGCCCAATTTCAAGTCCATTGGAATAAGATTTGACATTTAGATTGGACACATGTTAAAAATGTGCTAAAGGTTTTTTCGTCTAGTTAAAAGTGGATGTAAGTAACTCCTATTGTATTTATATAGGTATAAGAGAAGAAATAGCACATCTAATGGACAATCCATATCCTGAAAATGAGGGGCCCATTTATGGATCCACTTGGCCCACCAAGTATTAGTTCAACAAGATAAAATGGACGGTCCAGATGTGGTTGGGACTTGAATTTGGCAGTTGGATTTTATTTATCACCATCACTCATCAGGACTAAGATTTCATGTGGTCCCTCAAACTACTGAATTCTCCTTTCGCCGATTTTCAACGCAGCTGACCTAAAAAAGATGATATAGCTGGGGGCCTGGGGGGCACTCTCTGAAAAAGCTAATGGCCCATTTACAATTGATCAAAAGCTTAGAAACCATTTCCACCGTTGGATCAAATCTAAATAAAACTGCATTTATAAAACCATAACAATCCCAGAATTACAGTGGTCAGGATCATCTGACAGGAGGCATCATATGATGGCATGCATCTTGGGTGGGCCCCACAAAGGGTATGGACTTTTTTAAAATTAAAACCTGGGCTATTCACATCACCCCTCAAAGGTCCAACTCACCTCCTGCTTCTAGGCTGGGAAAAGCTCTTTTCCTCTTTCTAGGCATCAGCTGCTGCTGCATGGTGTCAGGTGTAGATTGGGTGAGATCAGGGATTCCAGTTTTGCATGGTGGACTCTTGACTGCCATTGTCACTGAGCAGAGATATCAAGAAAAAAAGGTAAAAGAATATTAGAAGACAGAGACAAAAGAGGAGAAGAAGAAACTCCCCCAAGAAAGAAACAAGAAGAAGAGAGAGAAAAAGAAGTAAAGGAGGCAGAAGTCAGGATGTGATCAGAGATTTTTATTTTTTTTTCACCTGCAGGTGGTACCAGTTTTCCTTGCAACCTGAGGAAGTAAACCTGTTCATAATGGTGGAGAAGGCTAATGTAGTACTTTCTCAACACAAAGGAAGCACTGGTTGTAGTTGGAGGGAACTTAAAAGCTGCAATCACATCCTTCCATTTCTTCTCTCCAACAACCTATCCATGATCACCCCAGATGCAAAAATCATCAAACAAACAAAGCCCATGTCACCCTTTTTCAATCTTCCGTCTCCAAAACTTGGAAAATGAAAAAAAAAAAAAAAAAGGAAGTGAAAAATGAGTATAATGACCTTTTCAAAACCACCCCTTTTAGTGACTTCTCCAAACAGTAAATGCAAATCCAGCTCCTTCCCTCCAATCACAGGAATCCTTAAAAAATATATAATAGAACATCATATGAAAGACAAGAAATTAACAAAGAGAAGCCTACCCACCAAAGTTCTTATCCTTGGATTAAAAGGGTTAACAAGATGAAAAATGACATACATGAACCGAGTGCCCAATGTGGTGTGGAAGTGCCGTAGAGTTTCCATGAAAAGCGTTGGATTGTTGATGACATCTTCATGCAATGCAAGTGGGGCAGGGTAAAGCTTTTCCTCCACCAACCCCATTTCTCTCCTTTCCTTCTCTTGCTCTTCTAACCCCAACACAACATACAATATAAGATTAAAATACTAAAAAAAAAAAAAAAAAAAAAAAGGTAATACAAGAAAGAGAGAAGAGGATCAAGAAGAAGCTTGAGATAATGAGAAGGTTTGGTGTCTGAAATCAAAGAAAATGGAAGAGAAAAAAAGTAAGATTCAATGAAGATAAGGAAGAAAAAATATACAGCAAATGACAGTTACTAGGCTTAGCCCAAGCCAAACATCAATGCTAGGGTGATAAAAGTGATAATATCACAGTAACACATAGACCATGATGGATTCATGGTGTGTAACGGCTATTTTATAACTTCAGCAACCTTTGTTTAGTATGGTTAGATATAATAGGGGCCTTACTTTATACAACTTGTTCATGGTTTTTATGACCTTTATTTGAAAAGATCACAACCATCAATTCCTACATGACTTGATTCAATGACAATGATGATCAGATCAATTTGAAATCTGGGGTCATCATGGATCCATAAGTTGCTGCAGTGGGCCCCACAAGGTGGGCTTTTGTTTGAGTGGTCCTTTCAAGCAATGAATGGTAAATGTGAGCTTTGATGGTGATTTTAATTATCTTTGTATCGCAGTCACAGCCTATGGAGATGGGAAAGCAGAATGTCAGCGGCGCTCTACGTACGTCCCACGCTTCATCTCGTCCGTAGAAGCCATGAGCTGATTAAAATCCACCCATCCATCTGTCTAGATTGTAAAATCTAAGATCCATTGGGGAGTGATGAGTAAATTAATAGTCGCTACCTTTCCCCTCACAGGCTTCCCGTGTCACGCCCACGAGAGAGCTGCGGTGACGGTGGTGGGGATATGCAAATTGGTCTGATCGTGGGTTCAACCCTGATCCGACATGAAACTTACATGTAGTGATGTAAATGGGTCTCAGATTCTCCCATTATCCGGAGGTTCAATCCATGAAAAATCGGATTTGGGTCCTTATTTAAAATCCGATAAGTAAATGGGTCTGAGTCTGGGTCTGGGTCCGGTTCCACCTTGGTTTGGATCCGTACACCTGAAACCTGACATATTACCTTAATTTTTCGAAAATTTCTCCTAAAAAGCATATTTTTTTTAAATATCATTCTCTACCTAAACGCAAACCCAAATCCAAACCCGTCTCATAAATGGTTCTCATTCCAGTTCCAAAATGGTTCTAGTTCTGAATCCAGTTCCACCTTCTTCTTAACGGGTTCCGGTCCGGATCTAAATCCGGAATGAAATGGAGAGTGCATTAATATAATTGAATACTTAAGTTTTAAAAAAAGTTAAATATATAAATGCGACTCTAAAGTATAAATATAACTCAAGCTATTTAGGTCCTTAAAACCCATATATATTTTTAATATGAGAAAGTGATCATCCTAGAATTGGATCCTCGGGTTGAAACATATGAGAATCCATCTCGAATCCAAACATTTTCCGGATTCTATATGCATGGATTGTTATCTGGATACGAATTTCTCCTGAATTTAAAAATAATTTTCATATCTATTTTTATTCGGAACAGGAGACTTTAGATACTCGTATAATGATCAGATACACATTTAATATACTAGGTGTTGTGGGTGTTTGTGGGTAAGGTTGAAGAATGTCGAAGCCCGGCTCATTAAGTTGAGCCCAGGATTGTCCCATATGCTAAATCTATATATTCTATGTTGGTGCAAATGGTCTTTAGCATATGGTGGACTAGGATCTCGACCCAGTTGAGTTTATATAGTTGAACCTACACACAATCTGGTCGAACCCAAATTTAACTATGTTATTGTTGCTAGCTCCATAAATTAATGTTGTATATGATCAATATATTTATATATCGTTAATATTCAGGTGGGAACTAGTTCTCACATATTACATGAGAAATTTTTTGTGGGGCCCACAATTGGCCCCCATTTGGGAATGGGACCAGGGGGATGGAAAGATCTATGTGAGACTACCTTAAATATCAAGTTTGACTCCAAACTCATGCCCCTAACCCCTTCATCCGTGGCCTACAAGTTTAATAGTTTCATATTCAAAAAAATATTCAACCCTCGACCCAATGGTTCAGTTCATTTGGATGTGTGCTAATCCTTGAGATTAGTGACTATCAGGGGGTTCCTTATTGGTTGCTAGGTTTGGATTTGTTGCTAGTTGGGCCCCGCAAAAAAGTTCTCATATAATAGGTTAGAACTTGTTCTTACTTGAATATACATACATACATATATACATACATACATATATATATATATATATATATATATATATATATATATGGATGGAGTGGTATGCAATTATGGACACTATTAGACCCCCATATCTGGACTTATCTATCAATTTGGTCCAAAATAAGGTCGCTCCTTGATTTTTGGGTTCAATCGTTTGGGTAATTGGGAAATAAATAAAGTCCCTCAAAGTACGTAATTCTGGGCCAGGCCATTATGCATAAATAGCCCAGGCTCAGCTTATTTAGACACCAGGCCAAAAACTAGCCCAAGGTCTGCCTAATGGGCTGGCCTGGCCCATAAGCGCCTTATCAGTTATTTACTTGGTTGCATTTGCTCATGTGTATTACTGGCGGACCCAAGAGATTATTTTTTGAAATTGGGAGAATTTCAAAAAAGTCCTTTAAGTTTCGGCCTTATTTCAAAGGACACAAATTTCAAAACTTTTCAAATTAGTCTCTAAATTTTTTAGGAAGTTTTCAATTAAGGAAGTTTCGGCAACTTTTTACCTATTTTTTTAAATACCCAAATTACCCTTCATTGTCATAAAACTCTCCTTCACTTTTTCTATATTCTCCTCATTTTCCTCGCCGGTGTCCTCATAGTAATCAAGGACACCCAGTATTCCTATAGTGATTGGCTGCATGTAGTGGCTGCCGAAACCATGTCATGGCTTTAAATGAAGGATGATTTTGGTATTTTTAAAATACTAAGGGAAAAAGTCACTAGAAAATACCTTTAAATGGCCGGATGTCCTTAATTGAAAATTTACTGGAAGGCTTAGGGACTAATTTAAAAGTTTTAGAATTTGTGTTATTTTTTTAAATAAGGTAAAAACTGAAGGCCATATTTAAAAATTTCCCTTTAAAATTAGGCCTGCTTGACACATTTTCTTGCTCCATGTAGGTCCTCCCGGAAGAGCATGTTCTCACACTGCTGCTAAGAAGTTAGAAGTACTTAGAACCCATGCTCAGACATATCAAGTGGAGCTCCTTGTGCTAAAGAGAGAGAAGCTTGCATAGCTTTTCAATATTGTCTTTCTGTGTAAAGGTGGACAGCCTTCTCTATGCAGTTATTTGTACAGTGGATGGTTAACAAAACAACAAGAATATGGCAAGCAGAGAGGTGCAAATGCATGAAAAAGATCGGACACAGGTTAGGCTTTTAGCTCCATATGTTTGTGAGGTTTAGGGTTGGGAACCCTTGATGGGCTGAACTTGGTCTCAAGCTCAAGGCCAATTTCTCTCTGGTTGAGTTGACAATTGACATCTCAAAACTTACCAAGAGTAAACCAATTTGAAATGCACCTCATAAACTTAGAGAACTTTTTTGGTATTATCAATTTATTGAACCCTTTTTATAAAACTCTGAGACTATTTTGAGATTTTAATCTAAATTTGTCTATGAAAGGAATGACTATATTAGATTCAGCACACCATGTGGTATAAGTTAGTCTGTCTCACCATTTTCCTTGAGAAGATTTGCTATGTTTTCAAATATCTCCAAAAATGAATATATCAAGGAAAAACCATGAGATAATAAAAGACAGAAATAGTAAAAATCTAAAGAATGTTATTTAAAAGAATTTCACAGTTATTTATTTATTTATATAATATTATTTTAGTTATTTAAAAAATTATTTTTTGCATTATTCATAAAAACACCAGAAACAACAAATTTGAAACTATGGTGACAACTTTATTTTTGTTGAGAGAACAATTTTTAAGGGAGAATGAAGAAAACAAGTGACCATAGTTCCAATGTATTATATAGATAGTTTTCTCCACTTCATGTAGAATGCGGATATATATTGGAAAGTTAAGTGAGTAAATGTTTCCAGAGAGTAGATACAATCTACAATAAAGTCCAACATTGGGCTTGGGTCGGATATGGGCCTATGTTTCTAAAGGTGAACTGGGACTGTAAATGCCTCAGCCTTGCCTAGCCTAGTCTAGCCCAGCCCATGAACACCCCTAATCGAGAAGGGCAAAACTTAAGTACACTATTTGATTGTCTTATAGAGTACTTTCTATTAATTGTGCTATAATAATATTGCGTAATATGTTTCAAAATAATCTACAAAAAAATATTATAACGAGGCGGGACCTGCCAAGTTGAGTCACAAAACCCAAACCCACCTCGAACCCAACTGAGGTCAAACTCTAAAACCCTGTACCCACCCCGAACTCACATACTAACTATTGAACCCTCCCCATTGCATCCCTCCCTTTTCTCCTCTTCTATAATCCTAATCACTCCCTGGTTTATTACCTATAACTGTAGAGGTGGCAAATGGGTCAAGTTGGGCTACAGGGGTTAGATGTTCTTAACCTACATCCGACCCATTTATTAAACAGATTATAAACTCCAACCCACAAGCGACCACTGCGGGTTGACCCACATAACTTGTACCTAAACCTAAATTTATTAATAAGAGTCCTCTAAGGTTTTAACCATATCCAAAACTTAAGTTAGACCCAAACCGAGAAGTTTATTAATAAAAATAGGATCTAAATGAACAATCCTGCATTGGGTACCCGATTCTTCGATTACTCGGAGGTTCCGACCCGTTAAAAGTCGGGTCTAGGTCCTTATTTAGGCCCTGATAAGTAAATGGGTCTGGGTCCGGTTCCACCTTGGTTCGGATCTGTGGACCCGAGACTCGACATATTACCTCAATTTTCGAAAATTTCTCCTAAAAATCAAGTTTTTTTAATATCATTCTCTACTTAAACTCGGACCCGAATCCAGTCCCGTCCGATATATGGTTCCGGTTCCAGAGCCAAGAAACCGGTTTCGAAGCGGTTCTGGATCGGGTTCCGGATCCGGTTCTACCTTTTCCTTAACGGTTCTGGTTCCAGGTCCACCATGGACCCGGACCGGAACCAACCCGTTTACAACCTTAATCCTGCAAGGTCATTTGGGTGAAACCAACAATGGATCCGGACTAGTTTTACAGGGTTCAAAAGTATTAGATTAATAGACAAAGGGTTATGTGGGGCCGGGCAACGGTTAAGCCCTAGCTAGGCCTTCAAGATTGCGAACTTTTGAAAATTGGCCCAAGCCCTACCTGTAATTGAAACTAGGGAATTTTACCAAATAAGTGTTCCTAAACATGTATTAGCCGGATTTAGTCAGAAATACACCAAAACACCAAATTCGGTGTTCGTATACGGGTTTTGGACCACTTTACCCCTGAAGCTGCCGAACGAAATCGTCACAAAACTCACCCCCAAACCCCTGAGGAACGATTCTTCTTTCTTCGCCATTTTTCCTCTCCCTCCTTTTTCCTCTCTTTCTCCCTCTCCCTGTTCTCTCCCTCTGTATGCGCTCCCTGCTATCTCCCTCTCCTTCTCCCTCTTAGGGCAGAGGATTAGAGAAGAGCAGATTGGAAGGTCAAGGCTCAAGTTTCTGTTTCCATTTCCAGAGCACAGATTCACCCACCGTCGCCGGAGAAGACTGACAAAGGGTGCTGGGTCTGCGATTCTCACACCTTCAACTAACTCGTTGAAGACGGCTTCAGTAATCCTCTCTCTTCTCCTTTGATTTCTGCATTTTCTCTTATTTTTTGGGGATCCGTTTGGCTATTGAATCTAGGTTTGGTTTTGCACTTTTTTTGTGGTAGATGTCTGTTTTGATAGTGAATCTAGGTTTTGACTGATTTGCATAATCTTTTTTAGCCATCTGTGGGTCTATTTTCTTCTTACTTTTGATTTTTTTTCCTTCGATGATAAAATTTTGACAAGCAATTCAATCAACAACCTGTTATTGGGAATGGATATGCTGTTATTGGTTTTTATGATATGCTGTCATAGTTTAACTGATTATAACAACATATGGTTTTGACAGACTCCTAACCCAGCAATCTCCGTTTTTATCTGTAGCTCCATCTCCATTAATCTCCATTAATCTAATTGCTTGATGGAAAGTTTTAGTTTTTCTGAATTTGTAATTGTTTGGGGTTATGTCTCATGTTAATTTTTGCTTTGCCAAAAAAAAAAAAGAATTATAATATGAACACACCCAAAGCCCAAAGGTCAATGGCACAATGATATTTTCATGAGGTCTTGAGATCAGCATTCTTCTTTTTTGTGAACTTGTGAATTTTGAGAACATGGGTTTACTACTATCTTTAGTTCAAAAACTATTTATTAACCTAATTGTTGCATTTCTTTTGCACCATCCACCCACCTAGCAACAACCTGAACTTTTATTGGGTGTCATGCAGGTGTTTACCATTGGTGGGGGTATGGTTATGTGAGCCCTAACACTCTTTTCAGGGCATGGTTATGTGAGCACTGATACTCTCTTCAGCAAAATGAATTTTAACTGAAACTTTACTTGTCAGCTGCTTTTAAATTTATTTCCCAGTTTGAAAACAGTGAGTGTGTGCGTCTCTAATCAAACCACAAAGTCTATGATGAACTTGCGCGTGTACACTCTTATTTTAAAAATTAAAACCTGACTGGAATACAGGTCTAGATTGATCAAGTGGACACAGGCAAGTTCATTTTCCAGTAGTATTAAAAGAGGAAGGAACTTTCAGCAGTATTCCTTGATCTTGAAGAATGTGTTTCAGCCACAGAAAAAACAGAGAAAAATAGTTGCAGCAGTAGAAGCTTGAGTTATGATATAAATTAAAGTATGTTCTTTAGTAAAAATTGCAAAACCAGTTGATATTCATTTGTCTTTTTATTAGATACCATATTCAAGAAAAGTAGAGTTACAGTTTCATCAATGCCATGATTTTTTTATTTTTTTATGACGAGGAACCTATCGACCCCCTTGCATTTGATCATTGGTAAAACCCCGGATACACAACAACACCCACTAACACTGTGTATCAGGTAAGGCCCCAAACAATTCGAAGCAAGGTTCTCCAGCTCATTACTGGACTTCCTAACCACACTAGCAATTTAAGTGTGGGTAACAATTTAAGTGTATACCTGCCATGATTTCTAGATGCTCAACACCCCATGCGGTTTGGCTATTTGACTCGCAGCTCAGATATCAATCTTTGGGCTTGAATCTTTGAAGCTTGACATTTTATTGGTGGGAATTCATAAGAAAAACAGTTAGCATCTTAGAATGATGCTATAAAAAGCAGTTATTTTTAGTTTGGCATAGAAACGTACAGTGGCTTCACCTTTTGGTTTTCCGGATTGTCCATCTGAAAGTTCAGGGGCATGTTTGAAGGATCACATCAGAAAATTGGCTAACATACAATTGTTAGAATTTCTCCATTTTGGGTCAGTCGGTGGCTAAAATGTACATTGTTAAGCCATCAGATTGTTAGTTTTGTCGTGATTTTTCTAAGGTATTCCTCAGCCATGTGATGTGTTTGGTTATGTGATGTCTGGGAGGGTTGGCATCAGATTGGGAGTCGGGCTATAAGAACTTGTCAAAAATTGCTAAGTTTTTCAATGGTGGAACTCTTTGATGACCACCACAATATGACAACAATGGTGATTGTCCACCCATTGGAATTTTGTGGGATCCTCAATTGATTGTCGAACAATATGTATAGGAGTGTGATTATATGAGAAAAAACCAAAAAGAGCTAATCACTTGTTTTGACAGTTGATCAATTCTGACAGTAGGCCCAAAATATATTTGAGTGGAGTAGCCAAGCACAAATACATGGGGTCCAAGAATTTGAACACCTGGGCGCTCTCATAGCCACAAAGGATCTAGACTGGTTTGACATGTGATCAGGCACATCTATCCATCTTTTGGCCACATTTTGAATATGTTACAGATGAAAGATTATCTAATCAGGAAGAGGTCTTGGGGCACAGTCCATCTGCAATGGGGCCCACAAGATATTTACCTAGACATGATCCATAGGTTCCCATCTTCACATGTCCAAGCAATCTGAGCATATCCTTGTGTGGAGGATCATATGATTGAACTTATCAAAAGGGCCAAACTGATGGTCAATACTAGTATCGACTGAACATACCCATTGCTCAATAAACTGGCACTTGTTTTGTCTTTTTAGATCCAAAATATGCAAAATGCAAGTGGAATGTAAGTTTATTCATTTTATATAGCTTAACTGTAATTGCTTTCCTACACTTGATTATAGGATAAGTTGTCATTATTTTGTCATGAGACTCCTAATACTTTTATTCCTTTTTCTTATTCATTCACCCTGTAGGTACTTCATGCTTGTTACTTGGAAAATGGTTAGAGTCAGTTGCTGAGTTGCTCGATTTGGGTCCTAAAGAGTTAGTGTATCTGAATCTTGTGTAGCTTTAGGCCAGCTCCCTTTTTTATGTCTACCTACTCTTATGCTTTCAATGCATAGTTTTATGGATCATATGGTAATTGACCTTTACTCTGTTGTTCCATTTACTCGGGTATGCTTTTATTGATAACTCTATCCTTTTCAAAAAGACATGCACCTAATTTAATTTTAATTATTTATGTTTGTTGGGATCATTCTTAATCATATTTTTGTCGTAATATTTTTATCAGGGGCAACTTTATTTATGTTTATTGAGAACAACTTCATTTTCAAGTATTTAAACTTGGCAGGTAAAGTTTACTCTCTCTCTCTCTCTCTCTCTCTCTCTCTCTCTCTCTCTTTCTCTCTTAAGAAATTTGCATGTTAGTATATCATTAAAATATAAGACAATGTTGGAACTGAATTCATCTGTGCATATGTACAAAGTATATCACCTGTAAACTAGTGCTTCTTAAATCATGTATGTATAACCTTTTTCATCTTTGATAAAATGCTTGTCTGAAGTATTTCATTATCACATACGGATTTTATGCTGTTCTTGTGCGAAAGTGGAAGAACAGAAGGGCTGCTCTGTTTGCAAATTTCTAGGCTTCCAAAATCCGAAGGGAGAAATAAAAATTAAACATGAGATTGAGATGAGATAAGTGTTAGGGTATCCATTCAAATTTGAGGTCTTGCATTCAAATGATATCTATTGTATGCATATCATTCTTAACTTTTGCTGACCAAAGTCATGTCCAAGATTGAAAATAGCCCCCCAAAATTATTTGCCAATTTTAAACAATTTGACCAAGTTTATAGTGTTGCATGTACTCTGTTGACAAAGGAAACCATACCATATATGTAGGTTTAGTTGTTCTTGGAAGGACTGATGTTGTGAAAGTGTAAGATGCAATTTGATGAGTGGAACACCTTCCTGAAGGAATAATTTGAATAAGGAATGCCAAGAATGTCTCATTTGCGGCATATGCATGCATGACCTTCGATCAAGGTGAACAACATCCGTGAATTCTGGAAACAATACCTAAAATTTAAAAGAGGGCATATGAGTTTAACATGTTTAAAAGAGCATGAGGTGGTAAATAGGAAATTTGGGTGTTTTAGTTTTGTGATTGCATTAACAACTACTTCTTCTTTGCAAAATGGAAGTAGAACAATTTTTCAGAGATTTTTTTCATTTTTGATATCTGCTTATGTAAATTTGAAACTTCTGAATGCACCAATCAATTTTTCAAACTAGAATAAGTTTCGACAGATTTAAGAAGGTTTGATGACATAACCTCCCAATTAGACACAAAACAAAGAATCCCCCAAACACAAATGGGCTCTTATAAGCGCAACGTTTCAAGAGCTAAATAGTTGCACATGTAATATAAGAGCCCACCATGTTGTTAAACTCTATATCCAACTAGTCCTAGAATAGAAAGCCCAACAGCCTAAACTTGCACACCCAAATAGTCTGAATAGTGGGTATAAATGAGCTCAAAATTAGCCTAAACAAAGGCTGAAAATGGGTTAAAATATGGCCCAAATGCTGTTGGAATCAGCTTGATTTGTACTAGACAAATGAAGTTGGAGGATGATTGTACAGCCTAAACTTTCATATAAGAAGAAGAAGAAAAACTGCAACTAATACTAGGGAACTCGGTGACCGAAGTGTAGAATCTGTGAGCGGCAAACTATACCTATTAGGAAAATGCATTTTTGAGCCAAATCCGTGAGCCTTTCTCATTGTTTATGCACCCCATTATAAAGTCATTGTCATTTTGTTGTTGGAGACAAAAAATGGGGGAAGAACCTATAAATAATTGTAATGATATCGTTATCAGAAAATTTTGAAAACTGGATTTTGAGTGAAATCGTGAATATTTTATTGTTTATGCATCTCAATATAAAATTACCATTATTTTCTTGTTGGAAAAAAATGGATGAATAAACTGTAAATGTTGGTAACGATATCGTTGTTAAAAAACAATGTCGCGCACAAAATTCAAGTTCATATGAGTAGGAATTCAAGTTCGTATAATGTTAGGCTTGTGATTTTACCTCACTACGCTGATTTATCTCCTTTTCTTTTGTTTCCTAGTCAATGTCTGTTGTTTATGTTTCTGTATTTCTATTAAAGATTCTCTTGTACTTTAGCTGTTAATTCTTCATGGCCGCATGCCTTCTCTTGTTTTACTGATTCCTGCTGTTGCTGTTTGCGATTAAACTTTTTACAGATTATAGATGGGCAATCTACAACCTGATCCTATGGATAACTCCATTTTATATGAGCAAGAGAACCATATTTCATAACGAGTCTAGCACGTCAAGGTGAGCATATATTGAAATACACTTGTTTTACTATATTGTCTTTACAACTATGACATTACTGTAAGCTTATAGATTCCTCGTCATTTATTAATTGCAGGAAGCAGGCCCACTACGATGCATTCCCACGCCAAATCACGACAACTGGGAAATCAATGACCGTATGTGGGAGCTAATACGTCAGACCGGGCGTGTTCTATTGTTTCAGATGAACAGGATTAAAAACCTGAATCCAGATGAAGAGCTTACGAATTTTCTAACTCTACTACCACCAAACCATGTTCTGCATCTCTGGCCGATAACGGTTTGGATGGAAAAGGTGGATAATTCCATTTCCCTATCTCATGCAGACAAATCTCTGAGACAAATCCCTTGCATTGATGAAGAAGGCTGCATAGAGGAACAACCAGACAAGTTTAGTGGGGAAGAGAAGGCAACTGAAAATCGAGCATTGTTCTTGCCTTGGAGTGATTTCTCCTGTTGTAGTTTATTAGTGAATGTTACTTTTGGGCTAAAAGCCTAAAATGTCACATAACGTTGAAATAGCTTATTTTACTCAGACAAGGCTTTCCTTTCTTTTTATGGATTACTGATATCAATTGAAAAGAATATTCTTTTTGCCTATCTCTCCTGGGTTATATAACAACCTTCAGTCTCTTTGAAGTCTTGGATTTGTTCATGCGTTTTAGTTTCTTATTTCTATAAATTACATAAAGGGTTATCATCATCAAGGCTTAAAATCACAGTAGTTGTGGCCAATAAACAGCAAATGGCATTTATCAGATCTCAAGCAGGGGTTAAGAACATCAGATCGTTGAATAAGAGCTGCGTGCAAAAGGGCTCAAACCATGTCATGCACGTTATCCTCTTTGAACAAGAGCTTCGATGCTGGTGTACTGACCTGAAAACTCTTCGTAACTCTACAATCAAGTAAAATCTTGTTGTGGGACAGTTTAAATGTAGGAAAAAGGAGTTGCAGTTCGTGCAAAATGAATGCACCACATAGCAAGCGCAGTCAGGTCTAGCTACATGAGGCCCTGCATTATGCATCAAGAATGGGTCACAGCTAGACTGCATTTACATTGATAAATAAGCTAACATAATTGGTAAGGTGGGCTAGGGGTGACTTGGAAGATCAATAATACACTTCACTTAATTCAAAGATATCACCCAACTTAGGGCTCCTTTGATTTCGACAGATGAAGGTTTGCAATGCAAGGTGCACCCAAAAGTAGATATTTCCCATGAGTACCTTTAGAACTTACTGTCGGTTCACTAGCTACGCCAATTTTCCAACAAAGGTTTGAACCTTCAAGAGGATATATCTTGGTTGGAATTTCCTACATTTACTTTCTTTCTTGAGTGCATTTCATGCCTCTTCATCTGTAGTCTCTGTAAGTAATTGTGTTTTGCAAATATTGAATGGATCTAAAAAACTAAAATTGATGGTTCGAACCTTCCTCTCAGGGGTTCGAACCTTCATCTTTTGCACTTCCTGGGCCAAATTCCAGAGAGCGCAAAGGTTCGAACCTTCAAAGCGAGGGTTCGAACCTTCCCATTATGCCATTCCTGGGCCAAATTCCAGGGAGCGCAAAAGTTCGAACCTTCAAAGCGATGGTTCGAACCTTCGCATTATGTCATTCCTGGGCCAAATTCTAGAGAGCGCTAAGGTTCGAACCCTCGATTTGAAGGTTTGAACCTTAGCAATTTGCCTTTCCTGGGCCAAATTCCAGAGGGCCCATAGGTTCGAACCTTCAAAGCAAGGGTTCAAACCTTCCCATTTTGCCATTCATGGGCCAAATTCCAGAGGGCCCTATAGTTCGAACCTTTGTTTTGAGGGTTCGAACCTTCAGATTCTGCCATTCCTGGGCTAAATTCCATGGAGCGCAAAAGTTCGAACCTTCAAAATGATGGTTCGAACCTTTAAAATATGCCATTCGTGGGCCATATTCCAGAGAGCGCTAAGGTTCAAGCCTTCACTAACCAGCTCTTTTGAGCCATTTTCCAGAGACTAAAGGTTTGAACCATACCAATGAGAGTTCGAACCTATAGTAATCAGCTATTTCTTGTTTTACATGAATATATTGACATATCAATATGAGCAGCATTCATGAGTCTTTCCCATTGTTTAAAGATCACATTTTAAAATCGAGGCCATCAACTTGCTGGATAACAAATTTGAGACTGAAAGCTCTAAAGGACGATAACGATTTCGTTGTTGGAATATTTGAAATTTGGACTTCTTGGTAACCTCCATGCGCCTTTTTCATTGTTTATGCATCTTAATATATAGTCAGGGCCAATGTGGGTGCTTAAAAAAACTGTAAAGGATTGTAACGATATCGTTATAAAAAAACGTTTAGAAATCACTAATCTGGGTGAAATTAGTGAGCCTTTTTCATTGTTTATGTATCTCAATATATAGTCCGGGCCAATCTCGTTGAAAACTCTAAAGGATCGTAACGATATCGTTATAAAAAAATTTAGAAACCACTAATCTGGGTGAAATTTGTAAGCCTTTTTTCATTGTTTATGTATCTCAATTTATAATCAGGGCTAGTCTCGTTGCTGGACAACAAAAATGAAAGAAAATGCTCTAAAATCGTAATTGTTGATTACTAATGTAAAGCAATAAAAATTCATCAGTTGTGGCCTTCCAAACTTATAAATTGATTGCTACATAGACCGCTTTATCCAGAACGATGCGAGTGCAACAACGATACAATGATGATAAAATGAATGGTTAACAAAATAACAAATTTAAAGCACAATTGTCATGTCTATGTCTTTAGGGGAAATATAAACAATGATGGACTTTATAGTAGCAGCATCGGCAACTATGGTACAGCCGGTGGTGATAACCCTCCCATCAACCAAGTATGCACAAACAAGGATGGACATTGGCTTCTTGTCTATGACTGCAGCCCAATTACATAACCTTATTCAGGACAGGCTATACCATGCCTGCAAACCGCCTCCCTCTTTCTGAAGAATACCCTCTACGATCGTCTTCCACTTTGTATCTCTTCCACTTATCAAAATTAGAAGGAAGTGGCTGTATTCCTTGCAAATCAGCTTCAGGTACAAACTCACGTGGGCGCTTCTTGTCATCCATTTTCCTGAAGCTCATCTCACCTATAAGAGCAAGGTATGAAGTAGTAGTATATATAGCTCATAACTCAATGCTCATCTTCCTTATAAGAGTAACATGTAAAGGAGAACTCAGTGAATCAATGAGCAAGAAACTAATCTCCCTTAAAAGAGAAACAAAACAAAGTAATATAACAAACCTAGGCAACATGAACTTACCAGTAGATGCAGAGATGCTGAAAGTAGCTAGCTTGCCTCTTACCACTGGATCTGGAGATATCTTGACTCCCTTGATCTCAACGTCATAGTCATCTCCCCTCTCTGCAATCATCATAAAATCAGAGAACTCAATCATTTGCGATGGGAAATAAAAACAATGGGAAAAAAATCTATTCAAAAGGAGGTGGGAATTGTCCAACATATGCCTCTTGGTGGTATGGGCTATGTGGCCATGCCCCCTGAAGCACACCCATTAAACATAATAAAAACAAAAAGTCTATTTGTCCCGAATGTTTGTCCTGATTTTGGGACAGACTGTATGGAATAGACTTTTTCTATCTCCCTCTCTCTAAAAATTTGAATCCACTGTTCAATCAAAAAGTGACATGTGGTGGTCTGTCCCAAAATTGGGACAAACTGTCGGGACAAGCAGCAAGGCTCTAATAAAAATGCTCTAAACATTTGCGCACTTGGATTTGGCACAGTAAGAAATGACACCAAATATAGGGATATCCTTAATTTACCGAAGTGGAGATATTTGATTATAAGGTGAAATCAGAAATGGTAAAGGTCAAAGTCCGAAAAATAGATGCCCACCTTAAACACTAATCATTCAGCAATCAAATCTCTAAAGCTCGATCGATCAATAAAATTGTCGGCTTCTTACCTCTTCCCATTCATTGAAGATAGAAATCTACGTCGTTCAAAGTCTGCATATCCAAACTTAAAGAATATACAAATCTCTAAGTATTGGAGTTAGTTCGAGTATCTATATCTTAGTTGTCCTTATTGATGAGAGCTTATAGAGTAGAACACTAAAATCCATAACCTGTCTCAATGCAGTTACTTATGGTTGTTGCTGCGGATGTCAAGTAAGTAACGAAGAAACCACGTAGAAATTCACTATCATTTTAACAGCTAAATTTTTTTTTAAGGGTTACTCATCTATCTTAAACATTCCCTCAAATCTTAAATACTCATTCTCATACGTAGTCTCATTCCAAGAAAAAGCCTAACAAAAAACAACAAACTACTATAGATGTCGGTTTCTAATAGCAACAATATCTTTATTAGTTTAAAAAATGATGGAAAGCAATGCAATCAAAAATTACTATCAATCAGCGGCGCAGAAAAAGTTACTATATAACTTAGGAAAAAATTACTGTCGCATGAAAAGGCAGGGATGCATTCCAAACCCGATATAGTCATATTAAAGAAACAAAACATGGGAAGTTGATACTACCAAAAACTGTTAAGATGGTGAAATCGAGGCCCATATCCAAATAAGTAAATGAAACAAGAAAAGTGTTTAGTCGATATTATTAGTGGGAGCCGTTCCACATACATTTCGGGCTGTACTATTGTGGGACAAGTGCTACACCGAGGTTAACCAAAGTTACTTGATGCTCGGAATGGCGTAATGAGCCTAACAGAAAAGAACCAAAAATCACCCAAACAATTACTACGCAAGGCAAAAACCCAAGAAGCCAATTCCCAAGAAAAACTAATAGAAGCAAAACAAAAACCAAGGAAAAGTTAGAAAGGAAACAGAAAACGAAAATTTAAACGGGAAGGGAATTAAGACACAAAATAGACAATCAAATTCCACTAAAAACCAAACCGTAAGAAAATCTAATGAAAGACCGAATGAAGCAGCAAAATGGAAAGGAGAGGGAGTGGGAAAGAGAGGGCGGCAATCGACGGATGGAAAAGGTAGGCGAGAGTAGGGAGCGGAGGAGAGAGAGAGAGTGAAAATGGAGGGAGAGAGAGTGAAAATGGCAGGAGAGGAAAAATGGAGAAGGAACGGTAGGGGTGAATGAAACGATGATGTCGTTCGGCACACTTTTAAGGGTAAAGTTGTCAAAAACTCTCGTACGAACACTAAGTTTGACATTTTTTGTGTATTTCTTATTAGAACCGGCTAATACATGTTTACAGACACTTTTTGGGTGAAATAGACTTTGAAGTCTGGAAAGGTACCCATACACTCAATATCATCTATGAGAACAGTACATTTTAACTAGATGATGTGCACATCCACATTAAAAGTGATAGGAACAATATTAATGTAGGCTCTAAAAAAAATAGTAATTCCCAAAAAAAATCCAAAATAACAGAATCAATGACCATTCTTCACACTGATTTGGAGCTTTGATGACTTTTATGGGGGCTGAGAAGACATGAATTTCAAAAAAGAACTCTTTTCCGTTTGCCTTCTTTACTGCAAGAAAGACCTCTGTCATTTCTGTTGCTTTCAACAGAGCATCTTTGGTCACTTATGCGACTTGCATCAATTAAAAAGCCAATGCATATCATAATAAACCAAAAGCAGAATTGCCATCGGACGAATTGAAGGCGGCTTGATTACTTAGCTGGGACTTATGCTAAAATAGGTACCATGTATACATGTTGCATCAACATTTGGCAAATTCTGTTTGATGTTTGAGGCATCAAGCTTGTAAGACTTAATATATAGTTTTTTTTCCCTGCAAGGTGCAAGGCTCAGCACCATTACTGAAACATCCTAAAAAGCTATAGGGGCTTGCACACTATAGTTTTGCACACTACAGTTATCAAGCTTATCATTTAATTTAAACAAATGAAACATTCAATGCGCGTACAATTCCAGTAAGAATGGTCATAATACAAAATAATTCTCACCCACAGAGATCAGCTGAAAACCCAACATGTAATGAACAAGAACAAGAGAGAAACAACTGACAGAACACAACAACAAATTTGTTGAAACACTTTCTCAGCAACAAGAACAAGAGAGAAAGAACTTACAGAAGTCAACAGTCTAAATTTGTTGAAAAGCCCAAAATGGATATGTTATGCAAGTTCTCACCTTTATTGGCTAGAAAAACCCTCTTTCATATACAAGATTTTCTCCATCATTGGACTTAGCATAAGACGATAAGAAAAATGAAATAAAACAATAAATATAGCTCTTTCAAGAGATTCATGAGCAGTGTATCTTTAGGACCATCTCCCGACATAGCCAACACATCCAGTGTCCAGGATCAGCAGCTAATGTAGATATAATGAATAATAGTTTTAATTATTTGACAGTCACATTTCATGTCACAAGAGATCTAATCAGTAGAAAAAATAATAATTAAAAAACAATATCTTTCAAAGGAAAAAAGAAATGGAAATGTATTCAAAGAGAATGTTTGAGAAACTACAAATCTTGGCAACCAAATCAGGAAAGATGCTTTATTCTAGGACCTGCCAAATGCTCTTGCAATCACCTCAACCTTTTGAATTTAGAACATTCATCATCAACAGAAAAAGGAAGAAATGAACTTAACAACAGTGACGATAAAAAAGGCCGCGTGCCTGTGTTAAAATATTTCTCCATCTTGTTTAATTTATGTCCATTGTTTGATTGTCATTCAATAAATAGAACTATAGGTAATTACATTAATAGGTAAAATAAGTGCCCAAGTTCAAACGATCCAAATCGGGTGTAAGTGGAACAACAATTATAGTTCAGTCACACATTTATCTTGTGATCAAGACCATCAGTAGAACGTGGACCTATTACAAACCCCCACCCTCCTCCCACCCAAATCAGAAAGGCTTTTCCATAGATAAAGCCAAAAAAGTTGCATTTCCTTGTAGAAAATTGTATGTTCCAAACGGTGAAAATGAAGTTCACAGAAAACTGAATGTGCCCATACTTGATAAAAGATGGCTATGGAAACTGGAAAGATCTCTATTCGTGGATTATTATAAGTGATACGTGAAAGAAAATAACAAGTTATAATCCCAGTACATCATATGCTATTTACAATAGCATTGAGGGAAAGAATTTCCATTGTTGTCAATATCTATTTGTGGGCTATTGGGTGGGCCACAATTGTCACACCCTTTGTGATGAGAAAAGGCAATCGCATCGTAGTATTATCACGTTTTAAATGCTTCAAAAGCTTCAATGTCCCAATCTCCCTCTCTATTTAACACCATCATCAACTCATCCACCCAAAACTCACACCCACCCACACAAACAGAGAGAGATATCTTACAGGAAATTTGAAATAGAGACTAAGAGACAAAACCAAAACATGGAAAAAGAGTTACCTCATATAGTCTCACGATGTGCAGGCCCTTAAGAAGCTTTAGATGTATAGATCTCCTCCTTTATCTGCAAAAGCAACACTATCAACTACTCTCATCAACCAATTACTCTCTAAGAGATTACCATAATTTAATAAACCGAGAATAGATATTTGCAAGAAAAATCTCTCCATGAGAATATAAAAATCACAAAAACCAAATGAAGAAGAAGAAAAATAAAAAAAAACGCATTTCTCAACTGCTAACAATCTTCAACCATAATTTCTAATACATAATGATCTTTCCTGCACTTTGCTGAGACCAAACCTCTTTCAATTGGATCTGAAAATGT
The DNA here is from genome assembly GCA_028538565.1 of Umbellularia californica. Classification (NCBI taxonomy): domain Eukaryota; kingdom Viridiplantae; phylum Streptophyta; class Magnoliopsida; order Laurales; family Lauraceae; genus Umbellularia; species Umbellularia californica. Next base: position 60,613,028 of record JAPQWN010000007.1, read on the forward strand.
CCACCCAAACAACTGTGATTAAACAATTAAACACACCCATTCCTCTCAAACCCATATCCAAATTTTAGAACAAGTTCAAGATGAGAATGAAAAAAAGGACACCCAGATTGGATTAAGAAGAAGAAAGATAAAAGAAACAAAAAAGTGGGCAGCATAAACTAAATTCAAAGTGGAAGATGATACTAATTCAAATCCCATCTATAAATCTCAGAAATCCAAAAATGGGGATGAAATAAAAAGTACCCAAGATCTGATTTAGATAGAGAGAGAGAGAGTGATTGAGACCCTTTGCCTCTTCCCATAGTTAATCAACTTAATAAAAAACAAGAACAAGTAGAAAGATGAACAACATACTTGACGATGCAATCGATGATGTCTCTCTCTCTCTCTAAACAGATTTAGAGAGTTAATCGACCTTCAAATAAGCAAGAGGAGGGCAAGAGAGAGGAGGGAGCAGAGGAAAAAGAGAGAAAATGCAGAAGAGGAGAAAGTTGGTGAAGAGAAGAAAAACGAAATTATTCTATTGAGGTGCTAGGGTTATACTTCCATTACGATTTTGTTCGCAGAATGAGAGGTAAAAGCGTCCAAAATGCATGTACAAACGCCAATACGGGTGTTTTGGTATATTTATATTTTAAATGGGCTAATATCTGTTTTGCAACACTTTTTTTTTTGGTAAAAGTCCCTTGAAACTAATGTGTGTTTCATATGTGAAAAAATCCACAGCAAAGTCACAGGGTCAAACTCAAAGCAGTAGGTATCCATTTCCAGAACCTGTAGAAGAGGCTCCAGTTCCCTTCTTCTCTCAGTTGATGTTGATGAGACAATACTATTAACTACTGACTGAATGGGGCTTATGGCAAACCTTGTCAGCACCTCCTCTCTCCCCATTTTCTCACACACCTCAACTTTACCACCACCTCTCTCTACCCCATACTATCATTACTCTTCTTCTCCTCCAATTCATTTCAAGGTAACAAAAATCTCTCTCTTTCTCCATCTTCTTATTTATGCTTAGAGCAGTAGTTACATCTATTTCTCATCTGATTTCTACATTTTGCTGAAGCAGAGGTTTGGGAAGCTGGCCATCAAGTGCTCTTCTTCTCCCCAAGTGGACCCAGAATCTGAAACTTCTTTGAGAGGCATTTCGACATACAGTTGGTGCGCGGGGCTTGCAGCATTAGGGTTTCTGGAGACTGGATACCTCACCTATCTTAAGCTCACCAATACTGAGGTCTTCTGTCCAATTGGAGGTGGCAGCTGCTCAGATGTACTTAACAGCGATTACTCTGTTGTTTTTGGTAGGATTCTGATCTTGAGTCTTGTTTTTCTTCTATGTTTGTTGGGTGTTAGAAGATTTGAATATTGGTTTCTGAGAATTGGGTGATTTTTGTCTTTGTTTTTTTTCTGTTCATTGTGTTTGGATGAATTGGTTTTATTAGATTGGAGGGGTTTTTCTTTAATGAATCTCAAGCTCCATTTGGTTGTTACTTTTTATTGTTATTGAAGATGGAGTGCATTGGGTGCTGATTTTTGTGATCAGGCACCTTGGTTTGGAGTTACAGCCTTTTTTGTGTGATTGGGGTATGATGCAAATTTTGTTGTATTGTTTTTTTGCCTTTATGATGTTGTTGTTGTGGTCTCAGTGTCTCTTATACTGGAAGTAGCTTCTTTTGTCTTTGCCCTACTTGGAGGGAAAAAAAAATCTTGTGGCAAGTCCTGTTATTTGTTCTCTAGTTCCTAATTTCCTGTAAGCTGCTTTTTTCTTTTAGTAATTTTTCAAAAACAAGTAAAAACAAAAGCCTTATGGTGCATGAGATAGTTTTTGCTGTTGGTTCTATTCTGGTTTGTGGGCACCATCCTTCAAAAATCCTGTCTGCTGGGAACATTGTCCCTCTTATATTCTCATTTTCCCACATTTCTCTTTAATTCGAATGAGCGCACTGTTGGATAATGGAAACATGTGACTATTTCCACCCATAATTGAATGGAGTCCATCGTCAAAAAAAAAAAAAAAAAAAAAAAAAAAAAACACACTCTAAGATACCCACATCACCATTACCACTAAGATGGACATGCCTAAAAGGGGAATTGACATCTCTTGCTATGATCAAGAATCTCATCTGCAATATCCGCCACTCTCCAGGGGTTCTGTGACTCCAAATAGCCCAAGGAATAGCTCAGAAAGAATCACCTTCAACAATTAGGCGTCATTCCTAGGTGGATGACCTCTAAGATACCTACACAAAGTGCATCATACTGCCTTGTCGGCCATTCCAACAACACTCACCATGTTTGATAAACTACGAGTAATGGTGGAATAATTGGTCTCACTTCCACCTCCTTGTTCTGTTGGATGGGTTGCCCTGCCTCCTCCATGGGCAAAAGTTGTTGGTTAGTTGTAGCAAGGAAGATGCTTACAAGGTGGAATCTGAAAAGAGGAATTATTTCACTCTATCTCTTTATTTTATGCCCCTTGTGTGGTGCAGGAGAGGGGACCGACTATCACCTTTTTATTCAATGCAATTCTCTTTTTGGAACCTCCTGGGTGCAACATAGCATGTTGAAACCAGTTGTTCTTTCATGGGGTTGGGCCTTTTTAAACTATGAGTAAGATTCAATGAAAGATGGCGATTCAAGTAATACTATCGTCTATCCAGTAGGAAAAGAATTGTAGGATTTTCAATCAAAAGGAAAGGCTGGAGGCTTTTGTGTATATAGTTGCTCATTAGGTTGATGCCAAGAAAAGGAGTTCAATTGTTCAAATGTATGGATTTTTCAAATATTATGCTTAATCGGGAAGCTTCAATGGAGGGAGGGAATGCGAGAAAGCAAGGGAAGATTTGTTGGCAAGCACCTAACATGGTTGTTTTAAAATTCAACATTGATGGAGTGGCTAGAGGATTCTCTGGAGACTAGTGGAGCAGAGGTCTTAGCCATATGCCAGGCAATCAAGTGTTTCAAATAAGGATTTGCAGGAAATTTGACAATAGAAGGTGACTCACAAAGCACAATTACTGGGTGAAGAAGAAATGGGAGGCACCTTGGAGGATAGATTTCATCTTAAGGAGGGAAATATGGACCTACAAAGTCATGTGCGGAAACAAATGTGATATTTGCATGTGTTTATAAGGAAGCAAATCAAGAGGCAAAATAGGGAGTTGACCTAATTTCAGTCATTATTGCTTAATTTTTATCATGTCAGTGTTTTTGGGCTGATCTAAGGGGTAACGTGTCTGTAGTTAGGGTACTGCATAAATTTTTTATATTGTATTCTCAGAATGTACTTTTTTCTTTTTAATAAAACTTTGTTTCATTGTTGATTAAAAATCCCCCTGTGGCTGGCCAACCCTGGGTTACCTTGCACACTGTGGCTAAAATTAAGCTTAAATGAGTCTGCAAGGAGAGGGTCACTGTGTGAGTTGGCAGTCTGCAACTGTTGAGTATCATCAATCACCTCCCATCTCGCAAAGTAAAAAAGGGATCACCTCCATCTGGCATCATTTAGTGGAGGTTAAATCACCTCGACAATGTTAAGTAGTTGTTTGTGCAGTTTCCTATCATCAATTGGTTTTGGGATTACTGGCTAGCAACTCTGTCAGCCAGCACAAGAAGAAAGTGGCCGAAGAGGCAATTGAATTGAATGTTTGAGCTTGGAGATAAAGCATGCTTGGCCTGTAGAGATGCCCTCAGAACATTGGTCTTTTATTTCTTCCCAAAAGACAAAAACTCAAGCCTCTTCCCACTTCTGGTCAGGTGAATCTATGGGCAAGCTACCACCCTTGAATTGGTTATACCAACTAGCTAAGGATTGGCTGAAGGAGTCAACACAGTCTGTTGTGATTAAATCCCAAAGCTCCATTTTTTTACTCTTATACCTACTTGTACTCCATCCCTTTGTGACAACTTGCATCTCTAAATAGATCGGCTAAGCATCCAATGGAACTCACCGAAATATCTCTCCCAATATCTCCTTCCTCAGTTCTCTGGTTGATACCTCCATGATGTATACTGTTTGCACTGGGGAGAGAATGTGTTGGGACTCTGTTTCTTCTCCTCCATGAGACTCTATGAAACACTGGACCCCACATGATAGGGGTCTCCTATGCACTCCAGATAATCTGTGACTGGAGCCCTGTGTGGAGATGCATCTGAGCAGCTCAGGGATCGATCCTCGAAAGGTCTGTCTCCAACAAATAGATGGTCGAGTAATAAATCTGATGGTGTTCCCCCAACTCTACTTGAACGAACTTCTTTTTTAAATTAGTTATAGCTCACAACATGCAGTTCTGATTTAGTAGCAAGTTGTATATCATTATGTAGAGGTGACTATCTGACACAGGATTTCATGATTACTCAATTTGTGCCATCCAGGTGTTCCACTTCCATTGATTGGTATGGCTGCATATGGGTTGGTTGCATCACTTGGTCTGCATCTGGCTGGGAAGAATATACTGTTTGGACTCAGCGAAAGCACTGGTCGGTTGATCTTACTTGGGAGCACTACATCAATGGCGGCATCTAGTGCATATTTTCTGTACCTTTTAAGCACAAAGTTGGCAGGTGCATCATGTTCATACTGTTTGGTTTCGGCCCTTCTCTCTTTCAGCTTATTCTTCATCACGGTGAAGGTGTGGCTTTGTCAATTTTTCATTATGCTATTTAGGTAATCTTTTTTCTTTTTTTTGTGGAACTGCAAGACTGATAAGTTCCTGGGATTTGTCTCTGTGCAGAATTTTGGGTTGCAAGAGATACAGAAAGAGATTGTGCTATTATTATCTACAGCTGTCATAGTGACAGCTGCTTTAAACTCTTCGTATAGTACTTCTCAGCCTCAGGGGACAAGGTAGTGCCTTAAGCTCATTACTAGCTCACCATTAACAAAAGTATCATATAGTGCTGTAGTTAAATTGGTTAGTGTTGGTTGTATGTTATATTAAATGCTGATTATGCAATTTCTTGGCGTTGTTCTAGGACCTTTTTTTAGACTTGATAAAGCTTTATTAATCAGCAAAAGATATGTACTGAAGGGCACCAGTTATGAGTGTAATAGGAATAGCCAACAAACCCGCTAAGATTGTAATATGTATGAAGGGGGTGGAATTTGGACTTCTCTACTCCATCTCGTTTATGTTACAATTTCTGAATTTAAAATCTGGTTCTCCAAAAAAAAAAAAAAAAAACTTGGCAAGCCAAGGAAGAAATGCATGTTTGCTGCATTTAGACTTTGGGGAAGGGGTACACCTGACACGATATTTTACGCATGACAGTTTTATGAGCCTTTGTGGTTGCATCCATATGATTGGATCAATTATTTTAATTGAAATCTTCAGATTTAGTCTTCTGATGTATAAATGTTTTACAAGCTGATATATGTATCTTTTACAAGCTAGACTTAGATGTTAAAAATGAGATTTTTTTGCCTTTGTTCGCCATCAAAGATTTATGTAAACATGCAATTGACCAATTGAAAACTGGGGTAATGCTTGTGGTTTGAGGCAGATAAGTAGTTATTAATTGTGTTCAACTTTCTTTCTATATAGTGAAAGGACTGATTATTTTAGATCTACCTCTTCCATTTTGGATGCAAACGTCTCTTATTTCCTGACTATTCATCCATGAAAAAATCCAGATTTTATTAACTGAGGCCTGATTTTTTTCTACGTCTCTTAATAATGCCTAGCTCAGATCTTCCTGTTGTTGACCATAATTACGAAAAGTAGGAGTTGGAAATTTGACTATGATGGGTGGCTTTGCTGCATTATTCACCTTTTTTAAGTCTTTTTGTTTTGTAACTTTTTTTAAGCAAAGGGTATATATGAGCTGGTAAGCTGCACTTGAACTTGTGATTATGGAATATAGCAAGTATTTTGAACTTGAACAGGAAACGTCTCAAATGTCCAGTTATGCGGTGGCTGGGTAGGTGGGGAGAGGATTGGGAATCCTTGATTGATCATTATAGCTTATGACAAGGTTGGTTGTGTTTTTCTCTGGTTCGAAAACTTGACCAACAGACACTGCCTTCTCTTCCCTATAGCTATGGCTAGCTGACGAGCTAAATATTTAGTTCTTGAACAGCGTACGCTGTCACATTTTCAGTTTTCTTGATTTCTGACTGAAATTGCAGTTTAGACTGACTTGTTCTCATTTGGCTTGCACGGAGTTTTAATGCAACCCTAGAATGGATTTTATCATTCTGCACGTTCATTGTAGTGAATGCTGCAAATTTGAATTACAACTCCCCCATTGCATGATGCCTTTACACACTTTGCGCAAGACCAATTGCATTCTTGAAAATGGAACAGGATATTTCTTTTGGTTGCTTTCTGTGGTTAACATTTATATTGTCTCCAAACATGTAGATCTAGGATATATTGCTTACACTCGTTATGAAGTGTCATGTACCAAATGCTGTTTTTTTTTTCCCAACAGATTGGCTGATATTGACCTTGAACCATTTGAAACCGAGATAACTACAAAATCAAGTCCACTGGCTCTTGCCCTGGCAAAGCATCTGCAGTTAATAGGGGCTAAGATGTATGGTGCTTTCTGGTGCTCTCACTGTTTAGAACAGAAACAGGTACCTTTCATCTAAGAAAATCCTGTTGCGAGATTTGCATAGGAACTGTGTGATAGAAATGCGAAGGAATGTGCCACTCTTGCATGGTTGGCTTTCCCATATTAGTATATCATCATCATCAAAGCCTCGTATCATCTATATACTCATATCATTTTCATAGTAGTCATGTCACCTTGTGTTCTGGCCTTCCTGATTATTATGATTATTATTATTATTATTACTACTACTACTACTACTACTACGACAATGTTTATTGATTTCATACTGGTGTTGTGGTAGATCTTACTTTCAACTGCCCATTCATTTACCTTGTCTACTGTACTTAGGAAGATGGAATGATGGCTCTGTGCTCTATTGTTCTTGCCAAGAAATGCTCCTTAAGACTGAAGTACTTAGCTGCTGCTTGATCTTATGATCTTGTTACTTTGCATGAATCTAGTCTTAGGAAAGTAAGTTTACAATATTCCTTTTTGTGAGCAGAAATATCAGAATGACAATTGTGATTACATGACCATAGTAGCACGTTCACTAAATGACTTAATCAAACATTGATATAATCTGAAGTTAATATGTTATTGAAGAAGTGGAAATTAAACTAGATGTACAGGTGGAAAAGCTCAAGATCGAATTTACTCTTCTCAATTCTCATTGATTAATTGTAAGAACTGGATTTGCGAAGTTAAATGGAAATAGGATTGAATACATAAGAGGAGATTTATTGGTGGCTCCAATACAAGAAAAAAAAAGGGATTTTATTGTAGAAGATAATGTGACTTAGGCCCACTAGGCCCAGCCCATTAAGGGCTTGTACACAGCTGTATATAATATCCCACATGTGGATCAGCCTAGATTATGTTGCTGATTTTGTATCTTATTTACTTCCTTGTTTAGATTAGGAGATTGATTATTCTTTATTGTGATTGTACTGATTACTATATTTAGGGCCCTTGATTAGGGAATAATGCAATGATAAATAGACAAACGATCCTCACTCTGAGGTAACAGTTTTCTCTCCAACTCTGTCTCCTTTTTCTTCAGTCCTACATATAATTACATGGTATCAGAGACTAGGTTTTGATCAATCCATCTTCTCTCATTGATCAAACCCTTCTATTGATGTGCATCATCTCTCCATTACTGCTGTCGTTACTGATAATAGTGTTTGGCATGCTTTGATCAAACTGTGGCACCTTTGATCAAACTGTGGCCCACCACTGATCTACTCCCTATCACCAAGCGACCTCCACAGTAGTGTTCGCTAGTCCTTCAGGGTTATTGTAAGGATTTTTCTGGAATTTTTCATCTTCATCTGAGGTAGGCTTCATCCACTTCTTCCTGTGGCGTTTTTGACGTGTTTTTATCAGAAAGTTTTCATCTCCACCGTCCAGTTTTGTGGATCCTTATCCAATACTCATCAGATTTGGACCACAGAAAGTACTTTTGAACTCCTTCAAGAGTTTCCAACTGGATGTGTGATTAGATCACTCTGTGGGGCCCACGCACAGATCCTGCATCAAATTTCAGGGTCGCCTGGCTCTGTCTGGGAGTTCTTTGCACTGTTTCATGCTCGTTGCTGCTGGATTCTTCATCAGACACTGCTGCCACCTCTATTACTAGTTCTCAAGTTAATTGTGGCTCTGTCTTCAGTTCGTCTGGACTGTTTTAGTGCAATTTTTGCACTGTGTTGTCTGTTTCTGCTTGGAAGCCTCTATTACTTCTCTGATCTCATCTACTAGTGCTGCTGTATTCTGTTGATGGTACTTATGACTGCTTAAGGCTGATTAAAACTTGATCAGTGCTCCTATTTTGGTTGGTTCTCCTTCTTCTTCTACTGTTTTGCTCTTTTGCCTGCTACTTTATTGCAAATGGACAAGTACGACGTAATCCCAATTAAATTCAATGGGCAAAACTATATGTCCTGGTCCTTCCACTTAAGGAACTTTGTAGAAGGACAGGGCCTTTTTGGTTATCTTGATGGATCTATACCTAGGCCTCAGATTACAAGTACTACTGACTCCAAAGGCCTAGCCACCTGGTCCAAAGAAAATGCTAAGGTCGTAACCTGGATCCTTAACTCTATTGATCCGTCTCTTGCGGTGGCTCTTCAAGCCTACACGACTGCAGCTGATATGTGGGCTCATCTGAAGAAAGTCTACCATCAAACCAATAAAGCTCGAAAATTTCATCTGGATAGTGAAATTGCCAAATATAGTCAAGGGGATAAAACTGTGCAGGAATACTTTAATGGTTTCCTCACCTTGTGGACCGAAAGGGATTCCATGTTAATCCAAACGGTCTCTTCTGGATTTTTGTCTGAGGCTCTCCAGTTACAAGAAGAAACTCATATAAGCAAGTTTCTTATGAATTTACGACCTGAATTTGAATCTGTTCGGTCTGCCCTCATGAATAGGGAGAATACTGCTAATCTGGATACTTGCTTCCAAGAAGTACTTCGCGAAGAACTTCGGTTCACTTCCCAGCGCACTATTCTGGAAGCACCAGACGCACCCAAGGCTTTTCTTACGCCACTTCCTAGTGACTCGGCTCTTCTGGCTACTCCAAAGCCGACTCAATGTTATGAATGCAAAGGCTTCGGACATATTGCCAAAAATTGTCGCAAGAAATTGGTTTGCAGATATTGCAAACGGACTGGTCATGTGATTGATGACTGTCGAAGCCTACAGCGCCGGAATGAGACACAACCTAAGAAGCCTCCCTCTAATATGCCGAGACAGAATGTTCCCTCTGCATTTCAGGCTCAAGCCCCTGTATCCGATACAGTCAGTACTTCCTCCGGGGCTATCTCTCTGACTCCTGCTCAAATTCAAGAACTGATCCAGAGCACAGTCACCTCTGCATATGCATCTATGGGCTTCTCTGGTGGTCGGTATCAACCTCATTCTCATTTAGCTTCTCCTGCATTTCATTCTTCTTCTATCACCTCTTCCACTTGGTTTTTAGATTCAGGAGCATCAAATCACATGACATCTGTAGAACATAGCTTTACAGATTCCCACCCTTACCTTGGAAAAGAAAAAATTACTACTGCTAATGGTGATCAACTACTCATTTCTGGAGTTGGTACCATTACTTTATCTAGTAACACTGGCCAGCATATCACCCTTTCCAATGTCTACTTTGTTCCAAAATTATCAGCCAATTTACTTTCTGTAGGACAACTTATTGATGAGGGCTATCTTGTTCATTTTTCTTCCTCTGGTTGTGTCATACAGGGGCGGCAAACTGGGAAGGTGATCGCGACGGGGAGTAAACATAGTCGACTGTTTCTGCTGGACATTGGACATCATTCTCTATTTTCTTCTTCTTCTCCTAATTTCAATAAAATGTGGACCCTATGGCATAGTCGTCTTGGTCATGTGAACAATGATTATTTACTTTCTTTGTTTAAAATTGGTTGTTTAGAACCCACTATTGATAATAAAATGATGTCATCTTTACTTCAATCGAAGTGTGAATCATGTTGTTTGAGTAAGAGTCATATTTTGCCATTTCCTATTCATCGTTCTCGTGCATTATCCACTTTCGATATCATTCACACAGATGTGTGGGGAATTGCACCTACATTGAGTAGGACAGGGTTTAAGTATTATGTGACCTTTATTGATGATCATTTTCGATTTACTTGGATTTATTTCATGCGCTTCAAATCTGAAGTATTTTCTCTTTTCCAAAAGTTTTACAATATGGTTCACACACAATTTCAGAAAAATATAAAGGTTCTTCGGTCTGACTCCGGTGGAGAATACATGTCCCATGAGTTTTCTGTCTACCTTTCTCATAAAGGAATTCTTCACCAAAAATCCTGCCCTCATACTCCACAGCAAAATGGTGTTGCGGAGAGGAAGAACAGGCACATTCTTGAAACTGTTCGTACTCTCCTTCTTGCATCCTTAGTTCCTCCAACCTTTTGGTGTAATGCTGCACAGACTGCTGTGTATCTCATCAATCGTCATCCTAGCTCCGTTCTAGGAAAGACTACTCCATATGAAGCTCTTTTTGGTCATACCCCTTCCTATTCCCACTTGCGTGTTTTTGGTTGCTTGTGCTTTGTCCATCTTCCACCTACAGAGCGTACTAAGTTGACACCACAGGCTGCCAAATGTCTCTTCCTAGGTTACAGCACTGAACACAAGGGATTTCTGTGCTATGACCACTCCGAGAAACGCATGCGAATATCTCGGAATGTGATTTTCTTGGAACACATTCCGTTCTTTTCTTTGCGTTTAGCTAATCATCCTGTTGCTGTATCTTATCTGCCACACTTCCCTGCGACTACTTCTCCACCACCTATAACCAATGTCTATGTCCGGCGTAACACGGTTCCTCCTGTGGGGCCTCCTACTCCTGATCCTCTCCCAATGCTGCCTACTGCACCCTCAGGTATCAATACTTCCTCTACAGCTTGTGTCATACCCCTGCGACGCTCTAGTCGTACTTTTGTTGCTCCTGACAGGTATGGCTTTTCTGCTCTTTTCACTTCTTTGGATAGTGCTCCTGTACCCACCTCTTATTCCCAGGCTTCGAAGATTGCATATTGGCAGGATGCTATGAATGAAGAGTTGCTTGCTCTTGAAGCAAACAACACATGGGACTTGGTACCGACTCCTGAACGAGCCTCTGTGATTGGCAGTAAATGGATCTACTCTGTAAAAGTTAACTCTGATGGGAGTCTTAATCGCTACAAAGCCAGATTGGTTGCGCAAGGTTATAAGCAGGAGTATGGCATTGACTATGAAGAAACATTTGCACCGGTGGCTAAAATAACCACCATTCGTACTCTCCTTTGTATCGCTGCAACCCGTAACTGGCCTCTCTGGCAAATGGATGTCAAAAATGCTTTCCTTCATGGTGACTTGAAGGAGACTGTCTACTTAAAACCTCCTCCGGGATATGCTTGTCCTCCTCAGCATGTTTGCAAGTTGCGAAAATCTCTTTATGGTCTTAAGTAGGCTCCCAGGGCTTGGTTCGATAAATTCCGGGCAGCAATTCTTCAAGCTGGGTTTCGTCAGAGTCATTCTGACAGTTCACTATTTCTTAGATGGACAACGAAAGGTTACACATTCCTTTTAGTCTACGTTGATGATATGATTATCAGTGGCAATGATGTTTCTGGCATTACGGACCTCAAGCTTCATCTCACTCGCCACTTCCGAATGAAGGATCTTGGTCCTCTCACATACTTTCTAGGGCTTGAGTTTTCGCGTACCAAATCAGGCATTCGCGTCCATCAGCGTAAATATGCTACCGATTTGATCACTTCAGCCAGACTTGATGATGCTCACACCTTTGATACGCCGATGGAATTAAATCGCAAATTCAGTACGGAGGATGGCTCTCCCCTGGATGACCCCTCTATTTTTCGGCGACTAGTTGGTAGTTTGCTCTACTTAACTATGACTCGACCTGATATTTCTCATGCAGTTCATACCGTTAGCCAATTTGTGAGCAATCCTCACAAGCCCCACCTTGCTGCTGCTTTACGCATACTCCGCTATGTTAAAGGCACCCTTACTCATGGTCTCTTCTATCCTTCTGATAATTCCCTACGATTATCAGCATATGCGGATGCTGACTGGGCTGGTTGCCCGGATTCTCGACGATCTACCACTGGCTGGTGCATGTTCCTTGGCAACTCTCTCATTTCATGGAAGTGCAAGAAGCAAACCACCGTGTCAAAGTCCTCTGCTGAGGCCGAATATAGGGCAATGTCGTCCGCGAGTGCTGAAATCATCTGGCTACGCCGTCTTCTGTGTGAATTCGGTGTCATTGTTGGTACCTCTACACCTCTTCATGCGGACAATATTAGTGCTACCAGAATTGCTAATAATCCAGTCTTTCATGAACGGACGAAGCACATTGAGATTGATTGTCATTTCATTCGTCAGCATGTTGTCACTGAGAAAATAACCTTGCCTCATGTCTCTACTCATGACCAGTTGGCAGATATCTTCACCAAAGCACTTCCCAAACCCCGCCATAATGCTCTTACTAGCAAATTGCTGTTTTCGGTATTACCACATCAATTTGAGGGGGAGTGTAGAAGATAATGTGACTTAGGCCCACTAGGCCCAGCCCATTAAGGGCTTGTACACAGCTGTATATAATATCCCACATGTGGGATCAGCCTAGATTATGTTGCTGATTTTGTATCTTATTTACTTCCTTGTTTAGATTAGGAGATTGATTATTCTTTATTGTGATTGTACTGATTACTATATTTAGGGCCCTTGATTAGGGAATAATGCAATGATAAATAGACAAACGATCCTCACTCTGAGGTAACAGTTTTCTCTCCAACTCTGTCTCCTTTTTCTTCAGTCCTACATATAATTACATTTATATGAAATGGTTGGGCATTTGCTAAGAAGGCCAAAAACAGCCCCCATGTGAAGAACTAAAGTGTCATAACTCGCAAGTACAAAGTCTATAATAAGGGGGGAGGCCAGCAAATACTCACACGGAAGTATTTGGTAGTGACATGTGAAGTTGGGGAGTGAAACAGAACTTAGCCCTCAGAAGGGTTAAGGGGAGAAGTAGAACTCACAAGGACAGCCTAACTAGGTGGGACAAGCCTTCAAGGATAATGGTAAGGTTTCAGTGATGTTTTTGATTGATTGCAAGTGCATTCTCATCTATTCAGAGAAATAATGTGAATATACAACTTAATCATATTCACCTTTTGCCTTTAAAAAAAAAAAACCGATTGTAGAGGGGTTCTCTAAGGTTCCTCCATTCAACGAGTTGCAAGGCACTATTATATTTCTGTAAGTGAATTGGGCTTCCTGTTGTGGTTAACCCACTATCTCCTTCCATTTGGTAAAAATCAATGGCTTGAGAACGGTTTCTCTCTTTTGGTGGTTGGATTACACTCATTAATTCCACTCATGAAAACCATAGTCTTAATTTTCTCTGAAAAATCCCATCCATAATAGCAAAATACATAACAAACTCCAATGAAATTTTCTATTGGATTGAAAAGTGGACAATGCGGTGTTTTACCTTGTTAAATATAACTATGCCAAGCTTTTGAGACAGAAAATTCGAGGTGTTGGGATAAGCAATTTTAGAGGGAAAAAAATGTGCTGTGATTGGAAATTGCTGTTGCAGATTTGGGAAGGGAGTCCCTTTAGTGTGTAGCACTGTAGCCTCCAACATGTGAGATAGAAGCAAGAGTTGGGTACTTGCTGTTACAAATTGGGTAGGTCCAGAACAAACACAGATTAATTCTGAATTGACTCGCCACTCACGCAGTTATGAATTGTTCTGGAACCTCTTTCTTTTTTTTTCTATTTTTTGAATGTTAACTATTCCAGAACATTAAACCGCTAAATTTCAACATTCAAATTAAACATAGAACTTAAACAGAATCCCAACAGATAGCTCAGCAGGAAAATTATAAAGTTTTAGCAAGTTACAGGAGTTCAGGCGTGAAAAAATTTCACCGAACCCTTCTCTTTTTCACAAGCTGTGGATGAAGACTTCTCGAGTCTCCAACTTGCATGAGGGCTCTCCTCTGTAGCTATGATCCTCCAGACACTTGTGAATAGTGAATACTCAATCAGATTGGCTCTGACTGTCTGACACTATGAAAGTATATAAACCAAAGAGGTAGCAAGAGAAGAGTTTGAGGAATTGTATGTCAATGTGACAATACAAACTTGTATTTATACCACCATGTACGATTTTAGGAATGCTGCGTGTAAAATCTATCTAAAGAGTTACAATCTTATCCAAACGATAACTTAAGGTACATCTGTGGGAATACATGAAAGAGTGCTTATTAAGATAAGAATAGTCTTAGGGACCATGGGAACAAAGTCTTCCTCTGTGTTTCATTAAAGTATTAGTCGGCGACATCTTCACTAAAGCCATGACGAAGCTCAGCCTGATTTTCTTTCTCAAAGCTGAGGGATTATGTGTAGACTATGTAAACCTACAATGTACCATACCAGCTGAAGGACCATGTGGACCTGTGTTGTACCATATTTGATTATATCTCTAGATTAGCTCAAATGTTATCCTAGGAGATTTTGTTGACATGTTATATCAGCCCTTACAGATTATACAGTTTTCTTACTAAGCATGTTATCTTTTATTTGTTGCATGTAAAGGACATGGTTGACAACATATGATACAATCGCGATCCCAAAACTCTTGCCTATCATTATTGCCTGGGTATCATAGTGTGTTTGCTTTTCATGCTATATTCAGAGCCCTCAGTTGAAGTCATCTTGGGTAGGTCTCACTTTCTAAAAGAAGGAGATGTTCTGTTTGTCAAACAGTGACTGCATCTGGCAATTATACCCGTCAAGAAGAATTTTTGGATTGAAATTGGATTATCAATGTCATCGACACTTTCATAAAATTCAGTGATACAATAAATTGAAACTATTTGTTAGGAAGATGACTAGCTAATCTCTAAGGATTGATATAAGATGTCAACCGAATGTCTTACGAAAATGATAGAACTAATCTAGAGATAAAATCAAATATGCTAGACTGCAGGTCTACATTGTCCTTCTGCCAGCATGCTACTGAATCTTGTATGTGTTTATTGTTGTGTGTACGTAAAGTACCATGCTTGCATATATCTTAGGTGACCACCTTGTAGATATAACTAGCAAACCAACTGTGCAATGCGTGGAATATGTGAGTGATAGTAATAATAGCAATAGTTTTATTTATAATTATAACAGTAATTATTGCAATGGTAAGTACAACCATAACAACAGGGTTGATGATGATAAAAAATAAATGTAATCATTAATAATTAAAAATAGTTATAAAATACAAATAAAAACACAATGAGAAATAGGTATGAATATCTTGATATAGTCATGCATTCATGTACAAATTGCAAATATTGGCTGGGATGGATATATAATAACAATAACAACAATGTGCTGCGGTTCAGTGGCATAAGCATACACAATAATTGGGGCAACCTGGGGTTAATTCCCCCACTCTCATGGTTGCTATTCCACTCCCGTGCCAGTGAGACACTTGGCCCAGGAAAAAAAGAAAAAAAAAAAAAAAAGAATAATAGTACTGCTGACTAATGAAAAAAAAATTTATATGAATTGGTGAGGGGGAAAAAACAACTGCCCTTGTGTATGCAGAAAGTAAGAAAAAGAATAGGCCATTGTTATGGGGAAAAAAGGAAAAGGTGGTAATATTTCTTTGCTATTTTAAATCTTTACTGAATACTCAAAAAACAGTGGCATTTTTGCTACCATGGGAGAAAGTCTCATAATAAGCAAAGTCATTTGTTATGGCTTCGTACATAGAGGTAGATATCAATAGTACTTTCAGTATCCTAATTGCAAAGTTAATAAATGTTTTTGAAGTTATGAATTCATGGACTGTATTTCTTATTTTTTCTGCACAGATGTTTGGTCAGGAAGCATCAAAGATCCTGAACTACATTGAGTGCTTCCCAGATGGAGCTGGGAAAGGAAGAAAAATGGCCAAGATATGTGAAGGCACTGGTATTGAAGGCTTCCCAACTTGGGTGATAAGGGACAAGGTAGAACTATATTTAATTTGATTAGTGCAGGTTTGTCTTCTCAAACATGTACAGTTACAATTTCCAGTTTCCTTCCCCAATCCAACTAGCTTTAGAAATGAGAGTATCAACGTATTAGCAACCCACTTGAAAGTGTAGCATTATGTTCCTCATGAGTTCAGATCTTCTCAGGCTCTCAGTAGAGAAATCCCAAGTTGAAGGAGTGGAGCTCCACAGTGGGGGCCAACCTATTGAAAATGAACAGGATTCTACTATATGTGATGTCCATAAATTTTACTCCATAGTTGGTCTCAGCATAAGATTGTGACCATTTGGTTGAAAATATGATCAACTTGTGCTGGGATCAACTCCTATTGCCCTAAAGTTCAGGGATATCCCATATATTAGTTGCCACTCATTTTGAGTGATACGGATTTTCAATAGATGGATCCCATTGTGGAGTTCTGCCCCTTCAACTCTTGGATTTCTCTAGGTCAAAAGCCCTAGAGGATCCGGACTATTATAGATTAAGGGCAATTGTATAATTAATTGGAAGCGGACTCTGGAAGCATTCTATTTTGAACATCCTTTCTGACCAAATGTACCCCCTTTCAGGTTTTGAGTGGAGAGCAGACATTTTCTCAGCTTGCTGAAGCATCAGGCTTTGTTCTTGAAGATTTTAATCCAGCCTGATTTTCCTTACTGTTGCTAACATTTAGCAGTGGGTTAACATGTTGGCCTGGGAGAAGATAACAGCCTAATGTGCGGATGCAATTCTATAAGTACTACTGAATCTGCCAAAAGGACCATCCGTGTACTTCATTCCTTGTTTGTACACGTTTGAATTGGAAAATCAGTGTTGGATATGTATTTTTTGCTGGTGAATATGAGATGTTTGCATACCTTAAAGGTACACTAAAAAAAAACACCAAGGGATGGCGCATCCCAGCTGTCCAAGGTTTTCCCCTTTTGTGTAGCTGATTGTTTCCAATATGGATATTTTAGAGCTAATAAAATTTGTTTTACCATCAACCTCTCTCTGAGTCTTAGATTTTTTTTCCTTCTTAGTTGGGGTCCGCCAAGGGTTGCAAACTGGACGGTTCCGGATTGAAACCATAGTGGACCCGGACCCTGACCCTAACCCGTTTTAAAATAGCGGTTCCAGATCCGATTTTGAATCGAAACTTGTTTTGTTGGTTCCAGTCCGATTTCGATAAGAAAACCTGGGTTTGGCCCCGGAATTGGGTTTACATAGAGGACTCGAATCTAGTTTCAAATTCGATTCTATTTTCTCTTTATTCTTCTTTTTTTTTTTTTTTCTTTAAAATAAGTATATTCTTCAACTTATAACTATGCATAATCTACAACATCCGGTATTATACATAAGAATGTCCAAAAAGAGTTGGTTTTAAAGTACAAATTGCAATATAAAGACTCATATGCCGGATCCCGGATAGGAACCTATATGGACCCGGAACCGAATATGTTTATCAATCGAAACCTAAATTAGATTCGAAATCCGGACCCGTTTATGAATAAGAACATAAAAAGGTTTTCAACATAAAAAGGTTGAAACCCGGAATCAGAATGTAAAAAGGTCATCAGAACGTAAAAAGGTCAAAACTTTCAAGTAACTCAGGAAATTTAAACATTGGGCCCCTTGGTACGTGGTTAGGGCTGATGTCTGGGTTCTTATACAGAATGGCATTTGTAAGGCACTCCAAAATAGATGAAGATGTTGAAATTGATGATTGTAGGGCTTTACCCTTGATTAGAGGGAGCCCTTCCAGAAATTCTCAATGACACTGGGCTGAACCCAGGCCAAAGAGGGGGTTTGGAAATAGTTTTCAACCAGCAATTGACGCGCCTCGGTTATAACCTCACTAGCTGCGTCATTGCCCCAAGCGCAAAGATACCTTCTTTCTTTCACACATCTCCTTTATAAAGACCACCTGTCCTTCCCTCATTTCCACACCTTCTCGATGTGGGACTACTCGTTTCTAACCTAAAATAATAACTATTCTCTCTCAAAAGTCAAGTACTCGTCGTTTCTTATCTAAAATAATAACTATTCTCTCTCAAAAGTCAAGTACTCAAACTCTCCACTCCACACTGGATATTGATTGATTGATTATATATACAATCAATTATATATATATATATATATATATAAGAAAGGAGACTTCTTAACATTGGGCTGTCAGCTGTATACCAGCCAAATTAGACCCCACTTTTGAGTGCTCCTTCCCTGTTCACAAGGACCAAGTCACAATGCTCCATACTAGGAAAGTTGGTAATTCTTCCATTGGGACCATTGTTTGCACCCGAAAGTTATAGATTTGAAACTATACTACCAAACTAAAATTAGAGAGGAGTTTATCCAGCTAACTTCTGGGCCCGAAAGAATTAGTCTAGTCCCAAGGATTGAGAACCCCCTGATAGCAATTAAAATATATATATATATATATAAAAATAGAACGATAAAAGTTCTTCTTCTTTGATGGGCAGAGCTTTAAGCTTATACACCCTTATCCAGTAACTCTAATGAATTTTGATTAGATCCTCACCTGATAAATTTCATTAAAAGAAAATAATGAACATGGTTCATTGACATAAATTCGGAGGGAATAATTAGACAGGGACCTGTTATTGACAATGCCAAGTGTGTTGGTTAAGCACATTCAAGCGCGTGCTCTGGCCTAATTATGTTTTATTGAAAGCAAGACTGCATAGTGGTGCCATTTAGATGCAAGTTTAGATTAAAACCTCTCCTCATGAACGAGGGAGATCCAAAAAGATCAGTGCCACCAAATTATCCTAACCCTTTATTTAACAACCTTATATTATAGTGTTATCTTAATCACACATATATATATATATATATATATTTTTTAGATACAATGCAACGGTGAAATAAAGGTCCACTACATGTAATATTGGGCCTGGTACCAAATCATGGAATGAAAAACTCTCAAAGGAGCTACAGTAGGCCCCACAGTGCTGGACTTCACTTGTTGTAGCTCATAGTAGAACAATTTCCTAGTTTAGAAACATGTTTTCATACCTGCAACACCAATTTCGTTCTAGTCACTAAATAATGCATTTTTTTTTCATCTACACAACATGCAGTTTGACTCGTGGGGCCTACTTGTAAGCTTTTCTACGATCGAGGATGTATAAGATGAATAGAAAGTTTTATTTATTTTTTTTATATATAAGATTCATGTAAGAGTTTAGCCTTGTTAGATCATTCTAGCCCTTGATTTTCAAGTCTCAAGGGCTTGTTTGGATGGGCAAAATATAGACTAGTTGAAGTTAAGTGGGCCATAACAGTCTAAAATCTACCTTGTTTGGATGAGTTTGGCCTGATAGATGAAGTAACGTTGTGAGCCACATGTACTCCATTTCACTTCAACTCTAAATACTTCCATTTCCTTGAGTAAAAGTCGATTCTACTTCAAACCTTAACTTCAAAATGAGCATCCAAATGGAGTAAAGTGAAGTACTCTACTTTTAACTTTAACCTACTTCTCTTCACTTCACTCCACATATAAAATCCACTTCATTTTACTCCTCTTCATTTATGATAAGTCCCTAAAAATAAATATTTTCATCATTATTTTAGAATTAATTAAGGACTTAATCATCAAATCATGGACCATTTTAGTAAAAAAATCATGATTCTATGTTAGTGAGCATCAAAGTCTGAATTCGAGTAAAAATTCATCCAAAAATTGCATTTTCACATAAAATCATAAATTTCTCTATTTTTGGCTTTGGAAATCATAAATTTCTCATAACTTTTTATTCACAAATAAAATGATGTACTTTCTTTGCGCCATTGATTTAATTGAAGATTTGATAAATTAGTGACTTTCTATGCATCTATTTAGTGTGAATTGGGCCCGCATCTTGCATAATTCCTTCCCTATATGAATAGATTATTCTTTGACATTTGTTTTTATTTTTGTAGGGAATTTCAGAAATTGGGGCTTGTGGAAGAAAATTGATGAAGCAAATGCACCATGGGACCCATCTACATTTGGCATAAATTCCAAGGAGAGAAGGTGGGCTCATCTACGGATATTTTTCCAGCTATGAAGAATTCAAAAAAAACTTGGAAGATCTTGATTAGCAATCCAAGTTGGAAACAAATTCAAAGAATCCAAAATTCTAGCACTTAAACTCCAAATGAATAGGCGTCAAATTTTGAAAGATTGTAATCCAGATTCTTCCAAAGAGGACATCACACGTCCAACAACTCCAACCCATATGATATCACACGTCCAAGAAAGGGGCTGCCCATATGGTTTCAAAATTTGACTTAAATCTAAAGTGGGCCCAAGAGAGGAAGTTGCATGAGATATAAAGAATCCTACCTTTAGTAGGATGGTGTGCCAAGAAATCTAAGAAGATAACAAGATGGAAAAACCCTTGAAACTCTCTCAAAACCCTCCTAATCCTAATCTAACTTGGACCCCACATAACTTATCCTTCCCAAACCAAAAACCTTGCAACCAAGTTATCAAAAAAATATAAAAAGATCACAAAAAGGGCTGCACGTCAATTCCATCTCCCCCCATTCACCTTGGACGACCAGCAACATATTCCCCTCCTTTTCCATTAAATTTTCTCCATCTCTCATCCTTCCATCAATATTTCATCCAAGGCCTTCCTTAAGGCACACCACCACTTGAATTTCTATTCCGTCGTGCCGCCGCCGCCGCTACCGTCGCTCCACCATTGGACCAGCCATTCATCATCTTCCCTTGCTTGGATTTCAAATCACAAAATGAGAGCCGGTTAGATCATCATTCAAGACCGCGAGTCCTTCTCCGCCGTTTAGTGTTTCATGTGTCTAGGGTAAGGTTGAATGCACTTTATTTTGATTCAAATAATTTTGTAATGGTTATTTGTTTGTAATGAGTCTTTCATTAATAAATCAAGGGTATGGGGTCTTGGTCTTCACCAATGGATCAACATCGAGTTTTTGTGTGTAGTGACAGTGCGCACTTGGTGTGGTGGTCTTGATTTTTCTTGATAGCATTTAATAAAGTAACCATTGCAAAGTATGAGAATTAAAATCTATTTTTTTATTCTCTAATTTTATTTTATGTTATTTTTATTTTATGCATCTTCATAATTATTGCAATTGGTTGGACTGACAAATCTTATGGTGAATGCAGTAGTTAGATTAGATTTCTAGATTAGGATTTTCTTTTTCTTTGGTTGTAATTAATTTTTCAGACTAGTAATGAATTTTTAATCAAAGTAAGACATTTGATTTGCATAGTTTTTTTTTAGGCTAGAACTATTTTTTTTTAATAGGACAGGTTTTTTGCGATAACTCCCCGTTGATCGACCTCGGACTTCATCGAGTTATTACTACATCGCGGCCTTGCACTTAGGGCTGACGATCAATTTATCCAAACAAACCCTAAAGGTTAATGGTCTTTTAGTCATAGACTTCTTTAATATTCAATTCAATGGTGAGTAAATGCTTGATGAGTATAAAACTAAGCATAGTGCTTGATCATAGAAAATATATGAGAAAAGTGCTACACTAATCAAAGGTATCCTCAAGTGAGCTCCATAGCCTGGACTGCGCATGCAGCCGCTCAAAGGAGAAAACAGTAACAAAGAGTTTCTCAATGCCCCATTTGTTTACATTGATCGAATTCTCCTGGTAAAATGGGTTCTAGTGAAAGGAATATATAAAAGAGGATATAATGTGAAAATATATAAGTGATTCAACTTTCCTAAGATTTAATTTACCAGGGCGTGCGATGAGGTTAATTCATGGCCATCTTTGACTGAAACCCCATTCACATGGGTTCTACCAAAATAAAATAAAAAACCAATTCACATGGGGACTCCTCCCGGCAGGGTTTTTTTTTTCTTGTGCCCAAAATATTAGGTTTGGAGCATCCAATCCCCATATCAGTTTTGATGTTGCCACCTTTGACAATGAGAGGTTTGGTACAACCACAAATTGCAATCAACCAAAGCGTCTTTGAAGAGTTCGTCCTCTCCTCCATCAATAATATTAAATAATAATAATAATCATGACCAAGAAATCAGGTCCTTAGGTTGGTATTGTCCTTATCTTACCAATATTTTTATTTTCGAACAAGTATAAAAAAAAACTCGGGATTCTTTCAATTAAATCCTCTCCATGAGCCTTTTTCGAAAAATGTTTAAAATAACCTTATAACGGACTTTTGTCTTTTCTTACTTTTTTTTCTCTCTCTCTCAAACTAGCCAATTTGATTTTGGTAATCATAAATTTAATGAAGCTAGCTTTTTAATGATTTAGAGTCCTCATTTTTCACCCATCTATGCATAAAGGTAGTTGAAGCGGGCCCCACTAGGTCATCTGCGTTGGACTTGATTATTTTTCCGAAATTAGTTATTAAAGGAAAAAATCGAAAACTGACATAAGGGTATTCTTGTTATATCTCAAATCTTTTTTTTATTTTTATTTTTATGGAGATGACTTGATTGAAAGAATTGTGGAAAGCTTTAATATTATTTAGAAATATTCAAATATCTATGTATTTATTTTTGAAATGAACTAAATGCTTCATAATCGTTTTTTGAAAGTTTCCTTTTATTTTATTTCTCATCGGTCCTAATAGACCGTTGGACCTTTTATTTTGCATGGTAAGTATCTTTCACAACACAAATATTTCTCAATCAAGATTTTTTTTT
The DNA here is from genome assembly GCA_028538565.1 of Umbellularia californica. Taxonomy (NCBI): domain Eukaryota; kingdom Viridiplantae; phylum Streptophyta; class Magnoliopsida; order Laurales; family Lauraceae; genus Umbellularia; species Umbellularia californica. Next base: position 60,635,845 of record JAPQWN010000007.1, read on the forward strand.
TTTTTGTTGCTATCAGTGGGTTCCCAACCATTTGGGTTAGACTGATCCCTTTGGGCCCAGTGGGAAGCCGAGTAAAATCCCCTGTAGCCCTAGTGTGGTAGTGCAGTTTCGAACCCACAACCTTTCGGTGCAAACCGCGGTCCTAGGATCAAGATTGAACATGTAAAGTTGGGACGTTGATTTATATATCCTTGGTCAAATTAATTACACTTGCAGGTCTTGATTGTGTGCAAGATATCTATTTTGACTTCAGCTCACTAATTGATTAATTCGTAAATAGATCAAAAGTAGCAAATCCCTTACAAAAGTCAAATGTCTAACAAAACCTATCTAATTGACTTTTCGAAACCATTAAAAGAGCCTCCACTACACCCAATGCATCTGAATACACAATATATGCTGGGAATCTAAAAATATCGCCCTCGTTTCAGGTTCTTTAACATAAAAGACTAACGATAACAGTCCTTTCAAGCATGTAGTTAATCATGTATTTAGGACCCAATGACTTGATCACCCCCATGTGGGGATTGTTTTATGATCTAAATTAATAGTTGGATCTCTGTCAAAAATGACCTTATTATCTGAGCCTAGTGTCAAATATGGATCTTGGGGCCCACTTGGATATATGTATCATGTATGTAGATGGAGATAGTGGAGGTTAACAAGTGTAAAAGAGGTAAACTGATGAAAGGTGAACATCAATCACACTCATGAACTGCTGATTCTAGGCCTGTTGTAGCTGATTTTGCCGAAGCAACTCAGCCATACGAGCAATAGTGTCGCCCATGGTGCGAATAGAATCATCATATGGATCAGTATGCACATGGGGAGCAACAGTAGAGGAGGATGGAAGATCAAAACCAAAGCCTTGCTGGAAGGAGAAATCCGCCACGTAGATGGGAGTACCGACGTGCCTACGATCAACAATATGCAAGAGAAAGAGGCTGCTAAAAACCATAGGAGAAAGAGAACACAGCCAAGATAGGAGCCGCCCCCAACTTGATTACCGTACTTAAGTGAAGATTTCATGTAAATTATCATTTTAAGGACATATAAGGATGCCACAAGCCATGGAATGACCTTAATTACTTTAAGAGGCCCACCTAGAAGGGTGGTAATTGTGGCCCAGTGGGGTTTTTTTTTTTTTTTTTTGAGGTCTTCCTGGTTCACATGACTAGGGATGCAAAACGGGCCGTGTCGCCATTTAAACCCCACCCTAGCCGTGCCAGGGCCGTACCGTGCCATGCCTTGGCTGGTAGGGCATCGGCCCAGTATGGCTTGTAGGCACGATCACCAGGCCTCCTGTCTACCTATTAAAATTTGATCCGTTCAAACTAAATGCCCTCCAATTATATGGATTATCTTTAGATTTTATGTCAAGCCTAGTTTGTTCTACCATTGGTGTTAAGTATGGTTTTCAATTAAAGATAAAATGGATTGATGTATAATTCGAGGATATCTATATAATTGGAGGATGTTTCTTTTGAACTGTTCGAGTTTTAATAGGTGTGCCCTTATATAGTGTTCCACTCATTTGACTTTGGATTTATCTAGGTTAAAGCAGAGCATCCATATTCACTTTTAGGATAAATAAAATTGAATGGGTCCAAATTTAGATGAAGGACAATACATGTGATGAGAGCGGAAGATTTAGATCGATCCTAGGATAGACCACATAGCATAAAACTTGCATCATGCATTCTTACATTATTTATGAACAGACGACAATAATGCAACTACTCAAAGAGGAAAGAGGAAAAGTATTTCTGACATGATTTATGAAGAGATGACAATAATTCTCAAGTGGAAAACTGAAGCTTAGTGGGCCACAATGATGGTGACAAGGCATTGACAGGTTTTGTTACCGTAAAGAAGGCAAATGCTCTCTTTACAAGTGTCCCCCTAAATAAATTCAATCAAGACAAAAGTGGGCCATTTAGGTTTCAAACCATCAGAGAATTCTTTTCACCTGTGGTATGATCTGACATGAGAATCAGACAAGTGACTACTCAACAAGGATCATATATTATATTGGAGGAACAAAACATAAGGTTTAGACAAAAGACATACCAAAGCAAAAGAGATTTGAAAAGCATTCTTTATATGATAAAATAATTTGGTTGAGTTAAAGTTTCTGTTTGCATTCAAGTATTCAATCTTGACTATTTTTCTTTTAACTCAAGTGGGGTGTAACCGGAAGAGCCCACACTAGCACCAGCGGGAAGACAAAGCTCACGGAAATAAAAAAATAGTCTGCACAAATAGAAAAAGAAGCCAACAAATCATAAAAAATGCCAATGACACGTCGGGTCGCCATTTGCCTACCAAGAAAGCCCTTATATTGACTTGAATATCATTTACACTTCCATTTGTTTAAAATATATGAAGTTCTTAAATTTTGTGTCTTTCAAAAGGCAAATTAAACTTGAAACTTTAGATACCTAGCCTAATTCAAGTCAACCCTGTTGGAAAAATGGCCTAGAGCACCATTACCTTTGTTATAATTTGAGCCAAAAATTAAGTGGGACTCACTTATCCTTTTTGATGGGAATACATGAGAATGTATTCTACTCCATGAGTAAACTAATTACATGTATTGGGTTGCTCTAATCCATTAAGGAGTGAATGAGAAATTGCCTCCTAAACATCACTACTTGAACATGTTAAACATGAAAACAAAGGAAGTGGTGAACTTGCATCCCACATTGCTTGGGAGCAAAACTTTCCTTGGGTATATATATACTTACCTTGGTAGTATAAAATAAGCCCCAAGGGGCATCCCACTTTTGTGGGGGAGGGAGGACCTAGATCAAGGTGGGGTCACCACCACACGCGCGCTGCCCCGCCCCGGGCCGAGCCAAAATTTTATTTAATAAAAATTTCTTTTTGCAAATGGGATATGTCCCTAGTGGTGTGTGTCCCTTCGCATCTGAAAGGGTGTGTCCAAACCTATGAGGTGTGTCCAAAGAAGATGCATTTGTTCAGTAAACAGTCACTGTTCTGAATAGATGCAACCCCTATTGAAGAGACCTGATTGAAGCTATTTATATGCATCTCTTTCATGACTTTTCGATCATTCATTCACTGCTGTTGCATTGCATATTCGAGTCATTGTTCATAGTAAAAGAGAGAGAGAGTCCTGCTGCTGCACTTTTGATTCGCCAGACATACAGTTTGTAGTGCTGCAACTGTGCAGTATTGATCATTGTATCTTGGGAGACAGACGCTGTAGAGCTCGTGAGCACCATTGCGAGAGAGTCCTGCTGCTGCACTTTTAATTCGCCAGACATACAGTTTGTAGTGCTGCAACTGTGCAGTATTGATCATTGTATATTGGGAGACAGACGCTGTAGAGCTCGTGAGCACCATTGCGAGGGCGAATTTTGTCTTAAGGACATAGTGTATAACACTAGCCTTGATCATCATTCAACTGCGAGTTACAGAATTTCTCAACTTCAGACAAAAACACTCTGTCTCTACTTTTAAACAGTAAGTGAATTATATCTTTACATTACAATTTGCTACTGTATTTAGTTGTTATTTTGGTTCACTGTGTTATAGAACTTGTCTCTTAAATACTGAACTATTACTGACTGTACTCGGCACTAACAATCTTAAGACAAATCTTTTTTGATGTTCTGAGTATACTCTGTTATCAGTTTTACTTAAGTGTTTCTGATTTCAGTTTATGTCAGTTTTACTACTGGTTTCTAAGTCTTCTGTTTCTGAAACCAGTATTGTAAAACTGAGTTTATCTCTTTTATTTCACTTGTTACAGAACTTCAGTTTGTTCTGTAACTAGCTTTCTTGTTCCCTCAGTTGATTTTCTATTTATAGTACTGTTAGTTTTTAACTTTCAGTATACTCCGTGTTTTCTTTTACTTCTGTTCATTAACAGTAATGGGTATTGAGAAGGATACTCCAGTCAGTACCCCTGCCCCTTTTATGGTGAGCAATGGGAAGAAACATGAGAAGTTTAATGGTACTGAGTTCAAGAGATGGCAACAGAAGATGTTGTTCTATCTCACTACCTTAAACTTGGTTAGGTTCCTCCATGAAGAAGCTCCTGCCTTAACAGAAGGTGAAATAGACAAGCAAGTGGTTGCTGCTGTTGATGCCTGGAAGCATGCTGACTTCCTCTGTCGGAATTATATTCTCAATGGACTAGATAACACATTATATAATGTGTACTGTTCATTGAAGACTGCTAAGGAATTATGAGATTCTCTTGATAAAAAGTACAAGACCGAAGATGCCGGAATGAAGAAATTCGTCGTGAGCAGATTCCTTGACTACAAGATGATCGATTCCAAAGCAGTAATCAATCAAGTTCAGGAACTTCAGGTAATTCTCCATGAAATCCATGCAGAAGGAATGTCTCTTAGTGAGTCTTTCCAAGTGGCAGCCATCATTGAAAAATTGCCACCACTTTGGAAGTATTTTAAGAACTACCTTAAGCATAAGCGAAAGGAGATGAAACTTGAAGACTTGATTGTCAGATTGAGGATAGAGGAAGACAATCGTGCATCTGAAAAGAAAGCAGGAAAAACGTTCACTGAAGCTAAGGCCAATGTAGTGGAACATGGGCAGAATCCCAAGAAGAGGAAGAATAATCCCAATGGTCCAAAACAACATGGTCCCAATGATAACAAGAAGTTCAAAGGGAAGTGCTATGTGTGCGACAAACCAGGCCACCGTGCTAAGGACTATTGTCAGCGCAAGGACCAAGGCAATACAAGTAAGAAACCAGCACAAGCCCACATGACAGAATTGGACACTCTCTCCACTGATGTTTCAGACATCAATCTTTCTGCTGTGGTCTCGGAAGTCAATTTGGTCGGTAACATCAGAGAATGGTGGGTGGACACTAGGGCCACTCGACATGTCTGCTCTATTAAAGAGATGTTCTCCACTTATCATGCAACAACCGGAGAACAACTATTCATGGGCAATTCTACCACCTCTAAGGTTGAAGGCCAAGGACAGGTGGTATTAAAGATGACTTCTGGAAAGGAACTCACCCTCAACAATGTGCTGCATGTACCTGATATACGCAAGAATCTGGTAGCAGGCTCACTATTGAGCAAGAAGGGTTTCAAACTTGTATTTGAGTCGGATATGTTTGTCCTCACTAAATCTGGGATGTATGTGGGTAAAGGGTACATGAGCGATGGGCTCTTTAAATTAAATGTAATGACAATTGTACCTAATAAGAAAAATTCTTCTGCTTATATGCTTGAGTCCTCCAATGTGTGGCATGGTAGATTAGGTCATGTTAACTATGATGCTTTGCGTAGATTAGTTAATATGGAATGTTTGCCTAAATGCAATTTTGATTCAACTATCAAATGTGAAACATGTACAGAAGCTAAGCTTACTAGAACTTCCTTTCATTCAATTGAATGAACTTTTGAATCCCTTCAGTTAATTCATTCTGATATCTGTAATCTAAAGTTTGTTCAAACTAAAGGTGGTAAGAAATATTTTCTTACATTCATTGATGACCGCACAAGATACTGTTATGTTTACCTATTGAGAAGTAAAGATGAGGCCTTGGAAATGTTCATACATTACAAGAATGAGGTTGAGAATTAACTTGATAAGAAAATCAAGGTGATAAGAAGCGATAGAGGGGGTGAATATGAATCACCTTTTGGTGAATTCTGTTCACAGCATGGTATTATACATCAAACTACTGCTCCTTATTCACCTCAGCAAAATGGTGTTGCTGAAAGGAAAAACAGAACTTTAAAAGAAATGATGAATGCTATGTTAATAAGTTCTGGATTACCTTAGAATTTGTGGGGGGATGTTATCCTTTCCGCAAATTATATTCTCAATCGAATACCTCAAAAGAAAACTAATAAGACTCCCTATGAATTGTGGAAAGGCAGAATGCCTACTTACAAATACTTGAAAGTTTGGGGGTGTTTGGCTAAAGTGGCGGTTCCTACACCTAAAAAGGTTAAAATAGGACAAAAAACAGTTGACTGTGTATTCACAGGGTATGCTCATAATAGCAGTGCGTATCGGTTTCTAATTCACAAGTCTTAGATTCCCGATATGCATCCTAATACTATTATTGAGTCAAGGAATGCATCGTTCTTTGAACATGTATTTCCTTACAAACCATCTCAATAATCGAGTTCTCTCAAAAGAACTCATGATACTCCTAGTAGCAGTAATAAAAACCAACAAGAGATTGATGAACCTAGACGAAGTAAGAGGGCTAGAACATAAAAAATGTTTGGTTCAGATTTTCTAACATTTCTGTTAGAAGATGAGCCTCAAAGCTTTAAAGAAGCAGTTTCCAGTCCCGAAGCACCATATTGGAAAGAGGCAATACATAGTGAAATTGAACCCATTTTGCAAAACCATACATGGGAACTAGTGGATCTTCCGCAAGGTTGCAAACCTCTTGGATGCAAATGGATATTCAAGAGAAAGATGAAAGCAGATGGATCAATTGGAAAGTACAAGGCCATGCTTGTTATTAAAGGGTACAGACAAAAGGAAGGCTTGGACTACTTCGATACTTATTCACCAGTAATGAGAATAACATCAATTCGAATGTTAATAGCAATTGCTGCTATATACAATTTTGAGATACATCAAATGGATGTAAAGACCGCTTTCTTAAATGGTGACTTAGATGAGGAAATCTATATGGAACAACCAGAAGGGTTTAATGTTCAAGGTTAAACTAAGAAAGTTTGTCGGCTTGTCAAATCTTTATATGGATTAAAACAAGCACCAAAACAGTGGCATGAGAAATTTGACAATTTAATTATGTCAAATGGGTTTCAGATCAATGAATGTGACAAGTGTGTGTATGTCAAGAACACTAACAATGGTTGTGTCATAATTTGCTTATATGTTGATGATTTACTCATTATGGGTAACAATAATGCAATCATTCAGGCTACCAAGAGAATGTTAAACAATAAGTTTGATATAAAAGATTTGGGTGTTGCTGATGTCATATTAGGAATTAAGATTTGTAAAACATCGGAAGGACTGATATTATCTCAATCACATTATATTGAGAAAATACTCAAGAAATATAATCAAGATAATAGCAGTACAGCAAAGACACCTATAGATATTAGCATCCATTTATCTAAGAATAATGGAAAACGTATATCACAACTAGAATATGCGCAAATAATTGACAGCCTAATGTATGTAATGAATTGCACTCGTCCAGACATTGCATATGCGGTTAGTAAATTGAGTAGATACACAAGTAACCCAGGAGCAGACCATTGGAAGGCCTTAGTTCGGGTTTTAAGATATTTAAAATACACCAAAAACTATAGACTGCATTACTCTAAAAATCCAGCTATACTTGAAGGCTATTGTGATGCCAACTGGATATCCGATATCAAAAATTCAAAATCCACAAGTGGATATTTATTTACACTTGGTGGTGCAGCGGTATCATGGAAATCTTCTAAGCAAACTTGCATTGCTAGATCCACTATGGAATCTGAGTTTATTGCATTGGATAAAGCTGGCGAAGAAGCTGAGTGGCTTCGTCAATTTTTAGAAGATATTCCGATGTGGTCAAAACATGTGCCTCCTATCTGCGTTCATTACGATAGTCAATCAGCAATTGGAAGGGCACAAAGTAAAATGTATAACAGTAAATCTCGACACATTCGTCGAAGGCATAATACCGTGAGACAACTGCTCTCTAATGGCATTATGACGATTCAGTACATAAAGTCCATAGATAACATTGCGGATCCTCTTACCAAAGGATTAGCAAGAGAGCAAGTAAATCGTTCATCGAGGGGAATGAGCTTAAAGCCTATGAATGAAAAGTCGCCATAATGGAAACCCTACCTAGTTGACTGGAGATCCCAAGATCTAGGTTCAAAGCGACAACCGAATTCTGTGTGATTTAACAATATCAATATGGAGATAATATCTCCTGCTCATTCCTATGATATTAATAGTGATACCTGCAGCTGTAGATAGGATAAGCAAGCTTTTAATGATTCTTATATCTTGGATAATCAGATGGGGTATAGCAGGATACTCTTAATAAGAATCACCTATGTGGGTGTGAACTTGGCCGATTCTATGAGAATGATAAGGCTAAATTCTCTAAAGCACTCATGAAACCAGGCATTGTTCAGGGCCAAAATGAACACAATCATGAGAACCAAATGTGTCAGGGAAGATTCTGTGTGAACTCTATTGTCTTGGTTTACGCAAAAGGCTGAGCAGTTCAAGACATCATGTTCACTGTTCAACCAGTAAATCCGATAGTACTTCACAAGGGAAGGTTCAAGGCTACAAGCTACCTTTCTCTATACAGATGATTTCCAATTGTACTCTCTCTGTGTGTTTGCATATCATTTCATTGCTTACAGTCAATTTCATTCTTGTGGGGGATTGTTGGAAAAATGGCCTAGAGCACCATTACCTTTGTCATAGTTTGAGCGAAAAACTAAGTGGGACCCACTTATCCTTTTTGGTGTGAATACATGGGAATGTATTCTACTCCATGAGTAGATTAATTACATGTATTGGGTTGCTCTAATCTATTAAGGAGTGAATGAGAAATTGCCTCCTAAACACCACTACTTGAACATGTTAAACATGGAAACAAAGGAAGTGGTGAACTTGCATCCCACATTGCTTGGGAGCAAAGCTTTCCTTGGGTATATATATATACTTACCTTGGTAGTATAAAATAAACCCCAAGGGGCATCCCACTTTTGTGGGGGAGGGAGGACCTAGATCAAGGTGGGGTCACCACCACACGCATGCACGCGCCGCCCCGCACTGGGCCGGGCCGGGGCTTGGGCTTGGGCTTCACGCGGGAGTTGGGCCTGGCTCGGCCCACTACCCATTTATTTTTTGGAGAAATTTTATTTAATAAAAATGTCTTTTTGCAAATGAGATGTGTCCCTTCGCATCTGAAAGGGTGTGTCCAAAGAAGATGCATCTGTTCAGTGAATAATCAATGTTCTGAACAGATGCAACCCTCATTGAAGAGACTTGATTGAAGCTATTTATATGCATCTCGTTCATGACTTTTCGATCATTTATTCACTGCTGTTGCATTGCATATTCGAGTCATTGTTCATAGTAAAAGAGAGAGAGAGTCCTGCTGCTGCACTTTTGGTTCGCCAGACATACAGTTTGCTGTGCTGCAACTGTGTGGTATTGATCATTGTATCTTGGGAGACAGATAATGTAGAGCTCGTAAGCACCATTGCGAGGGTGGATTTTGTCTTACGGACATAGTGTATAACACTAGCCTTGATCATCATTCAACTGCGAGTTACAAAACTTCTCAACTTCAGACAAAAACACTCTATCTCTGCTTTTAAACAGTAAGTGAATTATATTTCTACATTACAATTTGTTACTGTATTTAGTTGTTATTTTGGTTCACTGTGTTATAGAACTTGTCTCCTAAATACTAAATTATTACTAACTGTACTCGGCACTAACAAACCCAACTCAACCCAAATCATTCCACTTTTTCTATATCAAAATTATTCTTTGGTAGGAAATTTATACTCAAGTTATGTTTTCAGTTAACACAACTGAACCAGAATTATCCTTTGGTATGAGATTTACAATGCAAGTTAAGCTTTAGGTTAAGTGTGTTTGGATTTCATTAGATCCAGGTTTGTGGTTATGATAGGAAACTTACAATTGAAGTTTAGTTTTAGGTATGTTTAAATCTCAATTAGGTAAAGGCTTGTGGTTGGGTTTATCTACATGCAATTGAGATCAAGTTTGGACTGACTCAACGGAGTAATCCATCTATGCAAGTGCACTAAAAGGGAGATTGTTCTCATTCAAGCAGACCACATATATTGCTCATATGCATCACAACTAGTGGGGATCACTTAAATGTATGCCTATCAATGGGAGGAGAGCAGATGGAAAGGTCCATTTTAGGAAAACGTGGGATTCAAAAAATTTGCCCCCATCGCAAGATTATCCTAGCCTTTGGTTTAACAGCCTTAAAATGAAATAGCGTGTTAACCGTAGATTCTTTTTAAAGATTCAAAGGTTTAATGAGTGCCAAATCATGCGATGATATGAATATCAAATGTGCTGCACTAATCAAAGGTGGGCTCAAGTTGACCTCTCAAAGTTGTATTGCACTTGTAGTCCACTCGTGTTTTTCTTTTTTAAGTTTTTTATTTTTTATTTATAACCCAGTCAAGGGGCTATGAGCCAAGAGAGAGCCCACACACATATAGAAAGACAGTCCACTCAAGCAAAAAGAAGCCACATAAGTGAAAAAAAATGTCCACTTGTTGGATAACATATTTCGTCAAAAACTCAATTTTGTATTTCGGAAGGGGACCATAACCAAGAAAATGATCCAAATGGGGCCCACCAAGAATTCATGATGGTTGTCTATCCCTCTGTCAAACACGGTTGTGCTGCTGTGATGTTTAATTAATGGATGATGACATGAGCTGCTGGTGGGCCCCACCAATTTTTATTTCTTTGGTTATCAGAGGGTCCCCAACCTTTTAGGCCAGACTAATCTCTCCTGGCCCAGAGGAAAGCCGGGTAAACTCTCCTGTAGCCCAGTGTAGTAGTGCAGTTTCAAACCTACAACCTCCGGGTACAAACTGTGGTCCTAGTACAACTGAGCTACCCCTCGAAGTTAACCACCATATTTGGATTTGCTAGATAATTTTGTTGGGCCTAGCATATTACCATTATCAGTAACAATGGGCACTATTCCATTTTTTTTTATTTGGGTCGGTTCATTCAAATTGATATATGCATTTTGTATAATATTCTCTTTTTAAAGCCAGCCTACTTTTTTTTTTTTTTTTTTAAATTGATATGATTAATGAACCTTCTAGGAAAAATACAAATTTCTTCATGTAAAACTTGACCAATAGTCAAGAAGAGTTTTAAAACATTTATGCTTTTAGGGTATTATCTACAAATAAGCTGCAATAATAATAATGAGAAAAAGAGGGAAAATGCCTATAGTTCTTTTTTTTTTTTTTTGCTAACGGAGGGTTTCCAACCCTTTGGGTTGGACTATTCCCTTCTGGCTCAGAGAGAAGTCAGGTAAAGACCCCTATGGCCCCTAGGTGGTTACATAAGTGGACTCAACATTCGATTCCTGAAGAAGGGGAACCGGGGGTCAAGACCTCTAGTTCCGGAAAAGGGAGGAACCATGGTCCTGACCACTCGATAGTTGAATGATAGAATATATGGATAGTATAATGATCGAAAAAGTTCTCCAAAGCACCCTTCTTTTTTGTTTTTAAACATGAAGGAGCCCACCTATGATTAATCCAATCCCCCACAATCATTTAAGTGTGAAAGTAGAGCTGAACACCATTCCATATTGATTTGACGATTACTGTAATTGAACTTCATAATGAAAATCTATTCTATACAAAGTCATAAGTTTTGAGACTCCAAAAATAAGTCAAACAAGCTTTATATGCAGGAATTTGAAATGGCCACAATTTGATACCGATTTGGTGGTTATTGCCATTGAATTTAGAGGTAAACATAATTTGTCTGTATGGCCCTAAAATTTGAGTACTACTAAGGAGACGAAGATGGATATAAAATGAAGCAACAAGGAACCTCATTGGCCATCTCCTTTCTTGTTTATGATATAGAGTTTGAGAGACTTTTGGAACGGACTAAAAAGGGATTTATTTGGGGAGCTATGCCTCCATTCAAAATTTGAAGTGCTTAGAGGCATGTCCCTTCTTTATTGGATATGGTTAAAATTTACTCTAATGAGTTGGCCCCATCAGGAGATTCCATTTGTGGAATAACATATGAATAAAATATAAAAAAAAATTGATCGTGAGTTCTAAGTGTAGAGCCATAATGTAGTAATAAACTGGTGATACCATGTCGATCCTCAGAAAGCAATGTAAATTAAGGTTACCCTTCAACTTGTACCTGCTATAAATTAAAAATCTAAAACTATCATGAAAACTAAAAAATTACAACCATCATTCTTACTTTCTAAAAATTAAATTAATTATAATCAAATGAAAAGAAAACTTCCTAAATCTAAAAATCCTAAACTAAAAACTAAAGTTGCTGCAAAATAATATATAAGTTAAAACTTCCAATTATAAAAAGTTACTAAAAAAAATGAAGCAAACAACAAAACTAAGTTACAAACAAATCAAAATAAAGAAAACAACTCTCTTTCAAAAATTGAAAAACCTACCATAGTAACTTTCCTAATTTAAAAACTAAACCAAATTAGTAACTATGCTATGTTAATTGCTTTCCTAAGTTTATAAATTAACTAAGTGAACTTCCTAAAGTTAAGGACTTCCTAAAAGTAAAGATTTTTAAATCTCACCCAATTTATAAAGCACTTAAGTTAGTAAATTAGGACATTAGAAACTACACTAAGTCAACTTTCCAAGTATTAAAAGAACTTTCTAATTTTAAAAATATTCACATAAAACAAGTTTAGAAAGATCTGTTAATTCTGAAAATTATCTAAAATAATAAAAAACACAAAACTAGAAAATAATCCTAATGTTACAAAGTTAGTAATGCAATGCGATGCATGTTATGACAAGTTTCATACTGCACAAATTTTATATGAGATGCAAACTTTCAATAAAACATGAACCTAAGATAATGCAATATAAAACTAAGTTTAATGGTTGGATCCGAAACTAGAATGATGTATGAAACTAACAAAGAAACGGAAACTAAAAAGGTTGAAAAAACAAGAAAGATATGCATGAAACAATATTTATGTAATGAATAAGCTTTCCAACCATAAACTAAGCAAAAATAAACATAAAATTGAATTGATAAAAAAATATTAAAAATAAAGAAAATAAATAAAAGTTCAAGAATTTAAATGTGTGGTAAATGTAAAGAAAAGTAAATCCAAACACCAACAAAAAAAGAACACAAATCAAGCACCAATCACCCAAGTACAAGAAAAAAAAATTGAAAAGAGAAAGCAACACTTTCACTGATATGCAAGGTCCTTACATAAGATAAAAAAAAAAAAAAAGAATAAACCATGGCAATTATATACTAGGATGAAAAGCCTCTTCTAGATGAAAAACCCAAGGTTATAGTATGATTTCCGGGCCAAATCTCTTTGAGGACTTCAATGGAGAGAAAGAGAGGGGGAGAGGATAGAGTGTAGGAGTAATTCTAGAGAGATGTGGTCTGTTTTCCCATGAGAGGAGAGGGATGACTATACCTTAAATTTATAGATATATTGCCCTCTTTCTTTCTTTCTTTTGCTCCAAGTTTTTTATCATGCAATCTTCTTTGTATGGTAAGTTCTTTCCTTGGCCAACAAGTCTTCAAAGAAATAGCAAGGTGAGTTAGAGTTTTTTAGTACTTTCCATATGCAAAATTGCAATCCCGTGTAGAAAATATAGCACCAACTTCTAGAGGCTATATCTCCTTTGTTTTAGCTCTAATTGACGGAATCTTTGGTTCCACAGATATATGTACTTGAAAAGAGAGTTCTAACACTAGGCAGATTGCTCCGATTCGACACTTGGATTGAGATATATGGCCATTATAATTTTGCTGCCCCTGAAAAATTCGGGAATAATTGTACACATATGGAAGCTTCTATGTTAGTTGTGCAATGGGGTGTGTGGGACCCATGTGGATGTCTAAAGGGGTCTCGAGATCTTTCCTTCTTTGTTTCTTGATGCCGCTTCCATTTTTGGTTTATTTCCAAGCTTATTTGATTGACTAATAAACTCTTCTACCACACTTTCCTTTCTTGAATTTCTTTCTTGATTTTTTAATTTTAAACTTAGTAAGCATTAGATCTCACAAAATCTGAAGTTTCATTTCTTGATCTTGAAATTCCAAATCTAGTTTTCAATTGTTGACTTTTCAAACTCTACAAAAATAGCAAGATATGTGGGTTCACCATGAAAGATATCTTACTCTTGATCTCTCTCAAATCTGACCAACGTGGGTCCCATTCTTAATTTCTTCTACACAAATTGAAATTAACAAATTCAACAATAATCACATATGATAAATTTGAATAAAATATGCATGGGACCCTTCTTGATACACCCAAAATAACCGACTTTCTAAAACTGAATTTCCAAATATGACAGGTTTCATAAATTTATGCAAAAAATATGATTTTTGAGTAAATTATACATGAATGCACTGCAATGTATCCCAAATGCATGAAAATATGATTTGACACTAAATGAAGCTCTCTAATATCAATAAGTCCTTAAAATGGTCCAGAATGTGTACAGAAATATGCATTTTTTAGGACTCATCAAAATTCATGTGTTTCAAATGGATCAACGCACTCTTTCTCGAAATTATAAATGCACTATTCAATCCAAAGCACTGACCTCTTTATGGAGCTTAGGTTTTTAGAGACTGAAAAGACACCATCAAATAAATGTGTAAAACTTAAAAAAAAAAAAAAAAAAAAAAAAAAAAAAAAAAAAACTCTACTTTCATCCGAGTGGTAAGGAGCGCCAGTTCTTACCTGGCTGTTTGGATTCAAATCCGAAGTATGTCACCTCTTCCCACTTGTGCGGGCTCCTTTTCTACTTGTGTGGGCTTTCTTCCCGCTTGTGGGGGCTTCCTTCCCACTTGAGTGGGCTACCTTCTCGTGTGTATTCGGGCTCTCTCTTGGTCCCAGCCCTCTTGATTGGGGTACCAAAAAAATTGATGAAGTGAGAGCAAATTCACATTTATTTGGCAGTACTTTTTGGTCTTCAAAAACTCTAGACTCCAGTCTGATTTCAACACTTTGCATTGTAATGCCATATTTACATGTTTGATAAAGTGGGGGAGCAAATTCATATCAAAGTGGGAGAGGGATTTTCATCTGAATGGTTTAGATTCTTAATAGGCAACTTCCTGGATTAAGTCTTATTTTATCTCACTTTAATGTGTAAGTTAGAAAGAAAAGTAAAAAATAGTTTTACAAGGGGGGAGAAGAAGAGTCCCATTTTGAAAGAAATTCCTCATTTAAGTCTCCTAAGAAATCTGTCTTTCAAAGATCCTTTACCTTTGTTCCTTCCTATCCATCCCCCTCAACATTTTTACTAAAATTTAGGATTTCAAAGATCATTTGACCAGAGTCAAATCATCCGAAACCGAAATCCATGACGAAATCTTTTCCATTCTATCAGTAACTCACTCATACCTGAGTAGGGTGGGAGACCTGTTGTGGGCCATCTATGATCCCCATACTACTTGTATTTGACACCATAAGAAGCAAAGAAGAAGAATCTAAGCTCTTTCACAATACTTGGGCCTTGATATCTCCACAACTTGAATGCCCAATCATACTACTTTTAGCACTGAATTAGTCATCAATAACCACGAAATCTAATTACAAAAACATATACACCTTGAAAAAAAACATTCAAATCTGGTTCAAATTCGGTGCACTCAGTAGCCCTCTAAAATGTTCCCTAAATGGTCCCAATTAATAATATAGCACTTTTAAAAAAAAGAGTTATTTGACCAGAGAGAGAACACACACCACATGTTTTTTTTTTTTTTTTTCTTTCTTTCTTTCTATATGAGGGTTCCCAACCCTTTGAGTTGAACTAATACTTTCGAGCCGAGAGGAAATCCACGTAAATACCCTTTAACCCCAGTGTGATATAACAGTTTTGAATCTACAACCTTCGGGTGCAAACCCGTAATCCTAGGCCATCTGAGACACCCTTTGAAGTTAACACACACTAAATGTGAAAAGTGATCCCATCCTTTTGATCAAATGTATAGTGGACCCCTATGATAACTCCCATGGGAGTTGGTCGCCTGCTGTAAGGCTTGTTTTGTGTTCGAAACCCGTTTCATATTTAACAAATTTGCACCTATATTTATACATGGGACCCACTCATAAAAGAAAAAGGAAAACATCGATACTACTACAATTCGAATGGGAAAGGGAACAAGGCCCGGTAAAAGCGGTGCCCAAAAGAAAAGCCTAGAGAAAACGCCGAGGTGGGACCCACGTGTATTAAATGACGGTCCTGATCCAGTGCAGATTCACCTCGATCCAGAAGACGGAGATGCTTTAGAATATCCCCTGCAATTCCTCCTTTCCCTTTCCTTCTTTTTTTTGTTTAATCCCTTTAACGGATATTAATTAGTATCAGCCCTACCCTATACATGATAACAACCCCTCTGACTCTCCCCATTCCCTATTTCCCTTTCACTTTACTTTACTTTACTTTCTCCTGCAGCATCATCCATATTCCATTCTAAAAATCTAAACCCCCACCTTTTCTCTCTCTCTGATCCCCACTGCTTTCTCAGACCTCATGAGTTCCTGTAAATCTATCGCTGAACAAGAGCACCTCCTGGACAAGTCCCAGGCTTTCAAGATGCATGGACGTGATAAAGGTGGAAGAAAGATACTCCAGATCATTGGAAAGTACTTTCCCGGTATGCTCCATCAAAACCCACTTCCCTTCCCCCCCCCCTCTAGATATTTATTTAAGGGCTTGGGTTTCTTGGGAATGCAGGATTCCCAGGAATCCTCCGATATGAGATTTTTTTTTTTTTTTGGCTCAAGGTTATACACTGAAGTTCGGTGTATAATCGTCTCCCTTGCGCAACCACACCCACCTTTTCAGCTTTCCTACCTTTTCTTGTATACACTGAAGTTTGGTGTTTGCACTTGTGGTTTTGGTGGAAGAAGCGACAACACTCGCTGCCTTTCCTCCAATCAAAACGGGCCCTTGGAATTTTTTTTTTCTTTGTGCAAGTTGAGACTTAGAATTAATTAGTGGGGCCCACTTGTGAAAATTCACTCTCCGGGGTTTAATTGAGCCACGATGTTCTAACAAACTTGTTTCTATGTTTTTTACATTTGTGAGCGGTTTGCACGGGACTCACTCACAGACAGATGGATGTAATGGTGAATTGGGATGGAGATGGTAGTGAATACACTGTGTTTCTGTGTATGTGATTTCTTCTCATTGTTTGTTTTTTTTTTGTTTGTTGGTTTGGTCAGGACGTGCCGTAAGTTTCGAAGGTGTGAGAAAGTACGTGGAGGAGAAGGTATTCCCTTCGTTGGAAGGACGGCCTTTCTGCATGGTGTACGTGCACACGCACGTGCAAAGGGCCGAGAACTTTCCTGGAATCTCGACCCTCAGATCAATCTACGAGGAGCTCCCGATGACCGTCAAAGAGAATCTCGAGGCCGTTTATTTCGTCCACCCTGGCCTCCAGGCCAGGCTCTTCTTCGCCACCTTCGGCCGCTTCCTCTTCAGTGGAGGGTAAGTTTCCACCGCCCATATGCACATGTTCGCTTTGAACCCCATACCCTTGTGTGGCCCACCACCTTAGCTTCGTCCATCCATTGATGTCACATGCACTGTTGGATTGATCGTGTTGGAGAAACCTCATCCAAGTAATGTATGATTGGAAGGGATTGGACGCTTGGATTGACTGTAGACTTATTTTGAAGGGAATGGTTTTTTCAATTTCATGATTGAAAATTTGATAATATCATTTTTTTTATTGAAAAACATGAAAATTGACATTTCATAAGTTCTATCCTTAGAGATTTTTCAATCATAAAGGCCATGACATCACGAGATAGTCCCATGATATCGTGAGATTTATAGATTTATGTGCCATACACTATTCTCACATGGGCAAAATAATGTTTAAAGGAAAATAGGGGATTTGGAGATTTGATATATCAATTCCCTTTAAACCTGCATCTCGAATTTCATAACTAAAAATCTAGTAATGTTATTATAGTCTATAATTTTTTTTTATTACTTTTTTGATCCCATGGTATCGTGGATTTTTAAACTCCCATGATATCATGGGATTTAGGACAGGAAAAAAAAATTTGTGGATGTCGACAATAATAAGTTTTTAGTCATGAAATTTGGAAAGTATGATTTAAGAGGAACTAATATGTCTAATCCCCAAAAAAAAATATTATTCCTGGTGAGATATTATTTAAATTTTGGTCATAAAATTTGAAAAATCTTGGGGTGATCTTTCGACCCTTGGTTCGATCCACAAGTGGATTTTGAGCTTGGACCGATAAGAAAATGCACTCACCTTATTTTGAGCACCAGTGATATTTTAATTTGACTTCAGATTTGGATAAGAATAAGGGGTGGGCCCCAATATTTATGAGATTGTTTTCTTGTTAATTATTGGTGTTGGATCCTTCTAAATGAATCTTCCATATTTTATTTGCTTGTAGGTTGTATGGGAAGATGCGGTATATCAGTCGTATAGAGTTCCTTTGGGAGCACATGAGGAGGGGTGAGATTGAGATTCCAGAGTTTGTGTACGACCACGATGAGGAGTTGGAATACAGGCCTTTGATGGACTACGGATTGGAGAGTGACCACCAGAGAGGATTCGATGCTCCAGCAATGGACACCTCCTCTTCAATGTATTCTCTTCGTTGTATATCATAATAGAATAGGAGGAAATATTTGGCTTATCTGTTGCATGGGATTCAGATCTCAGATCAGGCATGGATACTGAATAGCTTTGTTTAAGGTTGCATGTCGGTCCTTTTTCTGGTGTGATGTTGAGAAGGCTGTTTGGTGTAAATATATATAGTATTCATAGTAACAGAAAGGAAATGCAGTGGGCGAGGCCCCGTTTGGAAACTTTTGCCTGTCTGGTCTCTTTTTCTGAACTTTTCCCTGGTCAACTAAGTCCTATTGGGGAAGGTTAAGTTATTATCATTTATCATTTTTGTCAACTGTGAGAAGATTCTGGGAAGATGATTTCAGTAGATAAAATAACATTTCTTGAAGATAACGATGATCATATGACAAAGTGGCCTTGTGTTCCTAGTTTTAAAACCTTGTTTTGAGCCTGAATGACGGGGGTACTGTTTATCAATGTGGGGGGCATATAAAGATTAAACCAACTGATATAGAAGCTCTTTTTGATTGGTTTATAACCATGTAAGTGCTTCTATAAACTGTGTTGGTGGTTGGTGGAGAAGTTGAAAGTTTTGTAGAACCCACTAGAATGGATGTCAGTCTAAGCAACGGAAATAACAAAATAAACAATATAAAACCTGATCCGTAGAGAAAAACCACGAATGAGAAATCAAGAACTCACAAGCAATTATAAGATATACTCATTTACCTCAGTCCCTACCTTGACTAGGGATGTCAAATGGGCCGGGCCGAGTCGAACCAATCAACAGGCTATGGCCCGGCACGGCCCGGCCCGTGCTAGGCCGAGGAGCCTGGGCCAGTTGGCCTGTTTGGCCCGGGCCCGCCTGGCACGTTGGCTGACCTTTGCTGCCCGCTAGGCCCGCCAGATGGGCCCACCAGGCATGGCCCGCCAAAAAGTGGTTTTTTTTTTTTTTTTAAATTGTCCATTTTACCCCTCAAACAGCCATAAAACGATCATATAAGGGGTATTTTGTGTACTTTTCAATTTTACAAAGTCTATAATACTCTAATCCTCCTATTCTTTTTCTAAATTTATTAGTGTTATTTATAATACTCTAACCCTCGAATATTTCAAGTCCTTAATCTGATTATCATATTCCCACCTTAACTTCTTAGTGATCTAGATATTTGATTATATAAATTTAGATAATAATTCAAGCAAATCTAGGTTTTGAGAAATAGAATCATAGAATTTGTTTGATATTGATCATTGTGGTTATCTGACTGGTATATAACAATCTTGGTAACTCGGATTTTTCTCAATATCTCATAAAAAAATGATGCTTTTAGACAATGAATTACTTATCAGACAAAAATTAACTTAATTGGTAAATATTTATCTGATAAAGATTTTTAAATAAACTTTATGCTTAGTTGCATATGTAAAAGGCAATCGTCCAATGGGATGATGGTTCAAAATTGCTCATCAACTACACTAAAAGGTGTAAATCAAATATGATGTGTGTGTTTAGATGCATGGTAAATTGAAGTAAATTGAATTAAAGGAATAGGAATTGACAAAGGAGAGATAATTAGGAGCCTTAAAGAGACCTCTTTGGAATTGATACTCCAACATAGTTGGGTATTTGACAATTTTGCTAAAATGTCATGGTTTCCTAGAACTTGTGTTGATTGGGACAATGGGAAGTCGCATAGTTGTTTGCTTTTTGGTGTATTTGTTTGATCTTTGTATCGAATGAAATTATCCTGTTATAAAAATAAAAAAAAAACCCAACATTGAAAGGTGTTCCTTTGGATGAGTGGTTTTGATTCATGTCCCTCAAACTACACAAGTGGTGGCCAGTTGATATGAAGTACCAAACACATACCAATGGGATCACATCACTAGACAGGTCTAAGCCTGGCCCATCATTTAGTCAGTAGGATGGGTAGGATTGTAGGAATCTCACTCCCATTTTCTGCAAAATCATGACTACCCAAAACGTCAGTAAAGAATCTGCATCTAAAGAGGTTAAGAAAATCAATGATAAAAATAAAAATAAAACTAATTATATAAACACAAACAAATCATTCTTAAGGCTGGGGCTTTTATAAACTAAAATAACTCTAACTTGATGGCCCCGATTGGACATTGCCGCTTCATTGATTGTTTGAAAAGAGGATGGCTTAATCTAATGGTTTTAATGTTGTACTTAAAGGCACTTAAATCATGGATTAAGACCAAGCCTAGGTGATCATTTTTGGCTCACCATAGTCCAAACTAATTAAAAACATCCATCCTCTATCCTCTATGATTAATATATTTTTATGTGGGCCCCCACAGGTTAGACAGCTTTGAAATCAGAAGTTCCTCTCCTCGTTTTGTTTAGTAGTATTCGTTAAATTCTTAATAATATTTTTTTATTCACTTAAAATAAGTAGATTAGGACTAACTCTAGAAGCCTCTCTATGTTCCTTATCATCATATCATCGGTTGAAGCAGACAATTGACTGATTTCAATTTTTTTTTTTTTACTTTTTTTCTTATTTTTCATTCTTCTGCTATTTTACTTCATTACACAAATTGAAATGCATGTAGTTGTTTTTTTATTTTATTTTTAATACTAATAAGAAAACAATAAAAAAAAAGGAAAAAAAATTTGAAAGAGACCCGTTGGCTCGGCCCATGGCGGGTCGTGCCAGGGTATTTCCCTGGTAGGCCGGTCCGGCCCATGGCACGGGAGGGCCGAGGCTGGAGCGGGCCGTGCTGCCCGTTTGACATGCCTGACCTTGACTGATCTCTTAATGGCTTTAGAGAAAATTCTCTCTCTAAGATATCTCTTTCTTGGAGTTGAGAGCAATATCCTATTTATAGCCCATAGTTAGAACACAAATAGGACTCAAAATGAGAAACAGAGTTTCAAAAGTAAACAACTTAGCATCAGATTAGTGTCCGCGCCATTCGATCGATCGGACTACCCAACCATCTGATCGATCGGACCATCCACCACCCAAATAACTTGGGCTCGTTAGACCTCCTATCGATCGGACCTGGGTGATTCGCCCGGTCTTCTTTTTTCTTCGGTTCAGCTCTTCCGGCGATACAACCACAGTCCATTCTAAATAAATTAGAAAATACAACTGAATGGACTCGAGTTTTTTCCAACCCATGAATTAGCCAACATAAAAATACTAACGAAAGTGGTATTGTAGAAATTTTCAATGTGACTGTTTGTAATAATTTTATGCTGGATGAGACTGTGTATTATCTAAAGATGTGGAGGAGATTCAATGGTCAATAGTCTTTGTTGTTCACAGTGTTTGAGATATGATTATATGATGCAAGAACTGAACAGTGAATGAATTGAATCTCAAGAGTAGTCTCTTTCCTTCTAGAGAAAATAAAAGATAGGAAATAGAAGGGTTGATAAGAGGATATGCATGCTAGGAGGAAACCTTAGAAGGGATGAGAAAGGGCTATCTATGAGGGTAATTATTTTCTTCAAGGGTAATTATTTTCTTCAAGTGGTTGGATCATCGTCTAGTGAGGTGGCCGTGACCCCATTCCTAAGTCTAACATTTCGATTTCAACAGCTAAGACTCTGTATCTAAGAAGCCTAACTTGGGTTAAGTGCCGGGTCTGTCAAAAGTTTTGACTCTTTACCCCTATGAAAAGGAGGTTTTAAGCAATTTGATGAATGACTTCCTTTGTATCTCAATCTTAAACTTTCGACACTTGATTGCCAGATATATTTTAAATCAAGGATTCGTTATTGATTAAGATTGCTGAATTGGTACAGTATATCATCAAAGTTTACAATAAACTAGTTTCCTCTGCTACACTGACAAAATTATCTCCACTACGGCCTCATAATTAGTCTCTGTTATCAGTCCATTTGACCAGTATAGCAAAAGACACTAATATGTCTCATCATGGCCTTAATCAAGTCCAAGATTCAGCCCACTTATTGTCCATTTCTGACCCCTATGTTGGCTGTAAAATTATCATGGCAACAATTCAACTATGCTCTGTTACAGTTTGAACTGTGAATGTACTCCATCTCTGTCATCACTTATCAGAGATTATATTGTCCAACTCTGTTATCACTGTTATCAAAATTATATTGTAATCTCTGCTCTCTTTCACTTCTTCCTGTAGTCCAATGTAGAAGTAAAAAGATAAAAATAAAACATGTTGCTGTGAATTCAGCCATAAGAGAGAGAGAGAGAGAGAGAGAGAGAGTGAGAGAGTGTCCAACCTATAAAGAATTGAGAGAAATTCCACCTTACCTAATTGGGTGGTTTCCTATTTGTATTTATATTGAGTGTATTACAAAATCCTGTTAGGTCGCAGTACATGAATATACACATGATTATAGCACACGTATTTCTATAATAGACATGATATAGATTTTATTCATTAGGAATACGATATGGGCAAGATATGGACAATGTGCTGTGATGATTTTCTTTGATTATTGCCGACTTGGAGATCATATCTTGTGGATTGGTTTCCATATATGATTATTGCGGACTTGGAGATCATATATAGCATACCAATCCACAAGATAGGATCTCCAAGTCCGCAATAATCATATATGGAAACCAATCCATAAGATATGATCTCCAAGTCAGCAATAATCAAAGAAGATCATCACAGCACATTGTCCATATCCAGCCCATATCCTATTCCTAATGAATAAAATCCATATCATGTCTATCATAGAAATACGTGTGCTATAATCATGTGTATATTCATGTACTGCAACCAGGCAGGATTTTGTAATACACTCAATATAAATACAATAGGAAACCACCCAATGAGGTAAGGTGGATTTTCTCTCAATTCTTTATATGGTATCAGAGCCCTCCTAAAGGACTCATGGCTGTTTCTTTCCATGGCTGGCACATCTCCTTCCTTTCCAACTAGGGGTGTACAAAAAATCCATCGATTAGTCAATCCGATCCGATCCGATCCGCTGATTTTGATCCGATCCGAAGGCCAATAGATTGGTGACGGATTGTAAATTGTGTAATTTGTTAGTAACGAATTGGTGGCAGATTTCACCCTTAATTCGTGGATTCGATCTGATCTGATCCGTTGTCATTAAGTATAAATATATATATAATAAGAAGAAAAATGTAAGGGGTCAATATGTAACCTTATGAATAGAAGAGGATACGATAGGCATACAGCTCTCAACTCATGCCCCTTTAATTCAGTGACTTTAGAATTCATGGATTTTTTCTTCTTTTTTTCTCCATGTAATGTATATGGACGGATTGAACGGATTAATCCAATCCGATCCGCTCCTCCATGGATCGGATCGGATTTCAATAGCCATAGATTGGTGACCGATTCCAAATCCGTCAATCCTTAGGTAACGGATTGGTGACGGATTTGGCCCAAACCGCACCAATCTGATCCGTTTACACCTCTACCTCTAACCATCATCCACTGAGACCAGTCCTTACCTACCCCAATGGTTAGGCCCAGTGGCTCCACTCGATCAAAATGGTCGGCTAAGCATCATCACCCATGATTCCTTGCATAATGGTTCATGTCATCAGCAGTGTCATGCTCATGGGCTGACCGAACTTCCCA
This sequence comes from Umbellularia californica, assembly GCA_028538565.1. Classification (NCBI taxonomy): domain Eukaryota; kingdom Viridiplantae; phylum Streptophyta; class Magnoliopsida; order Laurales; family Lauraceae; genus Umbellularia; species Umbellularia californica. Next base: position 60,659,812 of record JAPQWN010000007.1, read on the forward strand.
TCAATCAAGGCCCACCATCAGAATTGTCCACCCATGAACAGCAACAAGTGCAGCCACGTGTTGATGTGTTGGCTGCTCGCACCCAAGGCAATGATAACGTTTCTACTGCCCCACTTGCTGCTAGCTCACAGATACCACATGATGACCGGCTGATCATGGACTCATCAAACCAGGAACACTCACAATCTGCCAATGATTATACACCAGGCCTAGTATCACACCCAGCTGGTTCTACAAATGGTGGCACTCCAAGTGGTGCTCCTCAACGGCATATTCAGCCATCACGTGATTCTCACCACATGGTAACAAGATCCAAGTCAGGCATTTTTAAACCCAAGGTTCTGTTAGCGACCAAGCACCCCCTTCAGCATGGCGACATCATTGAACCCACGTGTTTCTCTGAAGCTAATAAAGATTTAAATTGGAGCAATGCCATGAGTCAAGAACTCAATGCGCTTCTTCATAATGGGACATGGACTCTTGTTCCACAAAGACCACAAATGAATATTGTGGGTTGTAAATGGGTTTTTAAACTCAAGAGAAAAGCAGATGGATCTATTGATCGCTACAAGGCATGCCTTGTGGCAAAAGGATAAAATCAACAAGAAGGCATCGACTATGGTGAAATATTTAGTCCAGTTGTTAAACCATGCACTATTCATACAATGCTTAGTATTGCTCTAAACATGAACTGGCTTATTCATCAGCTCGATGTCCAAAATGCTTTTCTGCATGGGATTCTTCATGAAGATGTTTACATGAAGCAACCACCTGGCTTCATAGATCCTCAGCATCCCACTCATGTTTGTCGCCTTCACAAGTCATTGTATGGGCTTAAGCAAGCACCTCGAGCCTGGTATCATCGTCTAAGCAATTTTCTTCTTCAAATTGGCTTTGTGGGCTCCATCTCTGACTCCTCCTTATTCATTAAAAAGAATCCTCAGTACACCATATATATGCTTATCTATGTTGATGATATCATCATCACTGGCTCACACATGGACTTGCTTCAAGAAGTTATTGCCCAGCTACAATCTATATTGCTATTAAGGATCTGGGCCCATTGCATTATTTTCTTGGGGTCGAGGCCATTGGCCATTCTCGTGGTCTTTTTCTCTCTAAAAAAAATAAATATTCTTGACCCTCTGAAGAAAACAAAAATGGAAGATGCTAAACCGCAAAAGACCCCAAGCTGCCATCTAAACAAGCTCTCAAAATTCAATGTTGTATCGCAGCATAGTTGGCGCCTTGCAATATTTGCAATCACATGTCTAGATATTGCTTTTCCGGTAAATAAAGTGTGTCAGTTCATGCACAGTCCCAATGATGATCACTGGACGGCAGTCAAGTGAATTGTACGATACATCAATTACACAATTTCTCAGCCTCCATCTTTGGAAATCGTCCTCTAAGACCTTAAGTGCTTACTTTGACGCAGATTGGGCTGGCTGCCCCTATGATCGCAGATCAACGAGGGGGTATTGTATTTATCTTGGGCCAAATTTGATCTCTTGGAGCTCACGGAAGCAACATACAGTCTCTAGGTCAAGCACATAATATGAATATCGCGGGTTGGCCAATGCCACTGTTGAAGTACTATGGTTGCAGTCTTTATTGAAAGAACTGGGTCTTTCTTCCTCCTCACCACCTATTCTTTGGTGCGACAATCTTGGAGCCATCTATCTTACGGCTAATCCTATTTTTCATGCCAGAATAAAACATATAGAAATTGACTTTCATTTTGTATGATAAAAGGTGGCCAAAAAGATTCTTGATGTTCGATTTATTTCTTTCAAAGATCAGCTTGTCGACATCTTTACCAAAGGACTCAGCTCGATGCGAACATTCGTAATGGACCGCTTAACTTGAGGGGGAATATGGAAACCAAGCCACAAGATATGATCTCTAAGTCAGCAATAATCAAAGAAGACCATCAGTCAGCAATAATCAAAGAAGATCATCACAGTATGGAAACCAATCCACAAGATATGATCTCCAAGTCGGCAAGAATCAAAGAAGATCATCACCGCACATTGTTCATATCCAGCCCATATCCTATTCCTAATGAATAGAATCTATATCATGTCTATTATAGAAATACGTGTGCTATAATCATGTGTATATTCACGTACTGCAACCTGGCAGGATTTAGTAATACACTCAATATAAATACAATAGGAAACCACCCAATGAGGTAAGGTGGAATTTCTCTCAATTCTTTATACAACCATCATCGTAAACTATTTCATGTCATTGCCTTTTGCTAAAGGCCAAGCCAGGCCCAACCAAGGTTGTAAACCAGTTCAAGCTATGGCCTTTTGCTGGTTCAGTTTATGTTAAAAAAATTCAGCCAAGTTAATTGTTGAACGCGTACTCTATGAATTATAAAACTCAGCTCATTGTATGTTATAACCATAAAATTGCCTAGGAATGTGTCCCCTCTCCATGGATATACATGAGTGTCAGAGTATGGGAGTTTGAGTTCTTCTTGTAGTGTTTGTGTGTGTTTGTGTGTTTTGGGGGAGGGGATTCTTTTTTATGCCTTGAATAGAATGAACAGATGGAAGAAGATGTATAACATAAGATAAGAACATAATAGTATAAGTGGAAACTTGTTTATGAAGTGCTTTAGGATTGGTGCATACCCACCAAGAGTCGATCAGAGTTTTTATAAGACAACAATCGAACCAACTATAATTTATAGGAAAAATCTTGTTCAATAAAAAAACTAACATATGCATAAAATGAGTGTGGAAAAGATGAGAATGTTGAGATAGATGTGTAGTAAACTTAAAAAGAGCAAATCAGAAATGAGCACTTTTGGGAGTATTCAGTGGTAGCATCAATAGGGGATAAATCAAGAGATACTTGTTTGAGATGGTTCGAGCATGTCCAATGCATACTAAGAAAGCGATGGTTGAGGAAATGTATTTGTATACACACGGATGGCCACTTAGAAAAATGGTAGGCCAAATAGGACATAGTTGGAAGTAGAATGGACATATATGAAGAAGTGCAACATATTCACGAATTTGACTCGGTATAGATAAAAATGGAGAAATAAAATTCACATAGACGACCCTAATATGGTCCGGAAAAGGCTTTGATGATGATGAGTCCTTCTAAATTCTGGCTTATTAATAGTGTGTCCATGGGAAGGCTATAAAAGCCGGCCCATCATCAAAGCCATAGTCATTGTTGTGTAAAATAGCTCAATTATAGAAGAATTCTCACAGAAACTATTCTTTCTAGATTCATGCCACATTCATCACTGAAAGACAAGAATGAAATTAGTGACACATCCATACTTCTTAATGGCCATCATCGTCGAGTCCTCTCACTGCAATTAACTTAATGATAACTTGCATTCTATGAAGAAGGTCATACATATAAGAAGTATTGCATCATATCATCTTTCAACAATCATTTTTCAACATCATATCATCTTTCAACAATCATATCATCATATCATCACGTTGTCTTTCGCCACGAGATTAGAACAGCCAACAATATGGCTGATGCTTTAGCCAAGCAAGGAGTGGAGAGAAGCTATCCTTGGGAGGGTTTTATTATGTAATTGGGTTGGATGGGGTACAATGCTCTTGTACCTTTTAGTTTGATTTTCTTTTCTTGTGTTCTTGCCTCATTGTTGTTTGTCTTTTTGTATTCTCTCCTCTTAATGAAAGTTTCAGTTACCGATAAAAAAAAAAAAAAAACAATCATTTTTCTAAGTCAGATAGACAAGGAATTGTCAATTTATTTCCATACATGAATGCCTTGATCTATAGGCAAGCAAGATAGACATATACTGCATAATTTAACAGAACAGGGAGGACATTGTCACTTAAGGAAAAGCCTCAATAACAGACTGCAATGCGCGAATAGGCCTTATATTGTATCGACTAAAGCCCGCACCAGTGATGATGCTCTTCCATTCTGCTTCAGTCCTCTCCTTGCCCTTGGTGTGCGCTATCATTACCATGTCTAACATCAACCTAATATCTCTCAGGCCAGGCTCTTCGACGCCTTCACTGATTACTGCCTCTACTATAAGTACCTTACCACCTTCAGCAGGGATGGCCTCTTTGCATTTCTTTAAGATCTGGACGCATTCCTCGTCTCCCCAGTCATGCAGAACCCACTACAATGGACACATTCATAAATATGGACACTAAAGATGTAAATGAGTGTACATGCAAGGCAACAGTTTGAATTGATGAGCCCCAGATGCTAAAACAGAAAGGTTTCTACTTAATCTGTAGCCTAGAGATATAAGTTTTACAGAAGCCAAGAGATCAATCAGTCTATCTAATTATAAGATGGACATCAATTTGGAACAGTACTTACTTTCTCAGTAAGAAAACACAAACTATATTGAAAAGAGGAAATAGTAAGAATTCTTTCACATGGATGATTGGACTGTGTAGAGATTTTGTTGGCTCAAAGTGTGGCTCACATGCTCATTGGGATTGGTGGGTCAAAATGGAATGCTTGGGTCTATTAGGACCACACATGTATATCAGGCCCATCTCAGCTCATTTTATGACCTTTGGCCATTTGGGGGTAGGCTAAGATTTTTGTGTTGAGTCTTTAACTTAAACCTTGACTTCAAATTAAAATTTGGGCCTACTCTAGGATACATGGGAGATTAGCCAATGAGAATCAACCATCTAAAAGTTTGATGTGAAATTTCCCATGATGTAGTCTGAAGAATCAACCATCAAAAGGTTTGTTTGGGTAGAGAAAACGGAAGGAAATGTCTTTTCATGTGAGCCAAAGCTTGTATTTTCTTCATTTCCATCCACCCAATGTGATTATGGAAGATCTAATGGCACCATATATGTATAACTTGTTACAGATTTAAGACTGGATAAATTGGTTCAAATCCTCGTAGATTTATGAGGGTCAAACATCGGTTTTTCGTGACTTTTGTAAAAACCCAAAAAAGAAATCCCAATAATTTGATTGCCAAACTTGATCTAAGCATTTTAGGTAAAACTAGGATGTTGCGGGGGGTGAATCTAAAACCGTGAGAGGTACGGTGAAATAATTTCGAATAAGAGGAACTCGTGATGCCAATGCTAGCTCCATTTAAACAGGAGAATTGATTCGGTGTATCTTCATAAGATCAAAGTGGTGTCACTTTCCTGTACCCGATCCACTGTGTTTGTTTTATAACGGGGAACAAGATCTGAAAAAGCTGACCTTTCCTCTCACAAAATTAACATTCTTATTACTTATAGTGGAGCCCACTAGTGATCAATCCAAACGTTCCCTCAGACACTTACCCATTTAATTAAAATTCGTTTCAGTTTGTTACCCCATCCAATCATTATCCACCTACCGTTGGATCGAGTGAATAAGAACTGCATATAAAATCAAGGGTCAGGATAATTTGATTGTAGCTTAGTTTTGCAAACCTCTGGTCCACACAATAATATCCACAATAACCCTGGGCGCATCATCTCACACTATGTAGTTTTTTAATCACGTGTTTTACATTGGAAAAACATTTGGCCAAAAAACAATGAATAGGGATTCAGATTCCAGACAGACTCTGGATGCTCTTCAGGCTTTAACCTAGAGAATTTTTCCTTAAAAGGAGTAGAATTCCAAAGTGTAGCCCACCTATAAAAATCTGAATTGATATATGTGTTCCACAAATTTTAATCAATTAGAGTCTGTATCCCCATTAGATTGGCCATATGATACAAAACATGACAATGAATATACAAAAGATGCGTTAATAACTTCCTATTAACAAAGAGTCAATCCAAATGGTGGAACAAACTATAGGTGATAAGAGGGGGCGTTTATTTTGAACTGATAAAATTGTAATAGATGAACTCAGAGAGAGAGAGAGAGAGAGAGAGGGAGAGAGAGAGATATTCACCTTGAGAAAAGCAGCATCCGCCTTGGGCACGCTTACAAACATGTCCCCACCAACATGCTCCACCCCATCCCACTTGGGCGCACCCTCCACAACCCTACCCAAGTCAAAATTAACGCCCCTAATCCAAGGGCACAGCCCCACCAACGTAGCCATAGCAGTCCCATTCCCCCCACCCACATCCACAACCGACTCCACCCCATCAAACAGCCCCGGGCACTCCTTCACAATAGCAGGCACCACGGTCCTCGCATCACAAGCCATGGCCTCATCTATAAGTTGGCTCTGCAGCGGGTGCCCATCCAAGAACCCCCAAACATCCTCTCCATGAGCCATCTGAAAGGCCAGGTCCTCCTGGCCACGCACGCGAGCGCTTATGGCGTGCCATGGCGCGAGCATGGCCGGGTTGCTCTCGAAGATCACCAGGGAGGCCATGCTCTGTGGACCCTGGCGCACCAGGCGACGCGAGATGGGAGTGAGGGTGTAGCCATATGTGGTGCTGTTGGGGAGCTGGGTTTGGCCGAAGACGCGGCGCTGGACGAGGAACCGCATGATGCGTGAGAGGTGAGATGGGTCGCACCCGAGTGCGGTGGTGAGGTCGGATAGGGTCATGGGTTGGGGCTTGTTGGCTTCCAGGGCGTCTGCTATGCCAAGCTCGATTGCGCACTTGACCACTGCTATGTCTGCAAAGCCGAATATGTATTTCCATATCTCTACCTCTGCTTTTGCTTCTTCATCTTCTTCTTCTTGTTTCTCACTCATCTTGCACACAGACTCTCTCTCTCTCTCTCTCAAAATATATTTTTATCCTTCTCTCTCTCTTTCATGCGTTATGTGTGGAGTATTTGTGCTAATTTATAGCAAGGGAAGACCTCTTTTTTGTAGAAGGAAAGATCTCTTTCTAGTGACGATCACATGAGTGGATAATGACGATTGGAAAGAAACAAAATGTTGGAAAATTGTGTGGCCCGTGGTTTGCTGTAGACGAACTCTCAATAAGACTTGATTTGGTTGAGTCAGGCAAGGATCAATTGGTCCTGACACCCATATAAGATCAGCAATTTTTTTCAATTGGTATCAAAGTCTAATTTGTGCGTTTCACGGTTTGAATCTTGTGATAAGGCCGTTGATTTTCTGCAACGAAGCTAAAAAAGGAGGAAGGCAATAGAACTTCTATCCATTGTGCAAGGACCACACGTTCTGTCTTTTTTTAAATTTTTGCTCACTGTTGAAGGGGGAAGAAAAGTTGCAACTGTCCTTTCCATACATACTGTACTTTTCAATCTCAGCATAAACTTTTGCAAGGAACTGTTGCAAGGAGGGAAGCCTTTGGACGTGCGTCAACATTTTTTTTTCTTTCCTGTTCCAACGCAAGACAGAACAGGTCGGGTCAGGCCAGAGATCCAACCTGACCCATCTTCAGACCCGGCCCACATCACTGTAGAGAAGTTGTTGAGCGCTGGTACAGTGACGTTAACGCAACGCAGTTGCTGACGCAAACTCGGGCGCCTGTCTCACGGTCAACGAAAAGTTTCGCTGGTCGTAACTCCTTCATCCGACCTCCGATTGATGAGCGGTTTGGATCTGGGGATTTGTGGCAACGAGCACTATTTGGTAAACGCGACAGATCGGCATTCCAACTATCAAAATTTTTTAGACTTTGATCATTGTCAGTTGTATCTTGACTTTATTTATTTTTAAATATGTCTACTGCTAAATCTGCTCTACATGATCTTGCTAAGGTCGATATTTTCAATGGGAAGAACTTACCCATTTGGAAACGTCAGATGGATGCCTTGTTGCATTTTGAGGGTCTTTCTTATTTTATTAAAGAAAAAACACTTGAGAAGCTTGTTGATGGTGCTTCCAAGGAAGAAAAAAATCTTTGAATTAGCAAGGCATTTGTTATTTAGATTTATTTCCAATGATTTGGTCAAGCAATTTGAGCAACTGGCTTCAGCAAAAGAAATTTATGATCAAATAATTGTGAAATACGATGCATCCACTATGTCCCACCTTATGGAGGCATTCTTGAATTATGTTAATTATAAAATGCCTGAAGGAACCTCGATCAATGATCACATTGACCAGATGAATATAAGATTGAGGAATTTGATTGCTTTGGTAAGGGATATGGACCAGGAGTTGCAGTGATTGTATCTGTAGCAAAGTCTCCCACCTTCATGGGAGAATGCTTTTCTGACCCTTAGCCTCCAGAAAACACCGACCATTAAAGATATTGAGGCTGAATTAATTGCTGAAGGACAAAGGCAGGCTACTTGTGGTGTTCTGCTTACTGCTTTGCTTGCCCAAACCAATTCTACTAGTGGCTCGATGGCTACTGTAAGGAAATGAAGTATAAGGGCAAAGGGAAAGCAAAGGTGCAATAAAATAAAAGGGGGCGTTACTTTATTTGCAGAAAGCATTGGCACTTTCGTGCGGACTATCGAGATAAAAATAAAAAGAAAAAGGGTGAGAATGGGCAACAAAACATGGTACCACATGGAAGTAAAGATTATATTGATATGATCACGGAGTCCATGATGGTGGACACCAATAAAAGCAACTGGTGTGATTCCGAGGATACTCGACACATCTCGAGGACCAAAGCATGTTTCATAATGTATAGATGGGAAATGAGATATTCTGCGATGTGTTGGGGGTGAGGAAAGTCAAAATTCCCCTGCCAACTGGAAAATCGTTGTATTTATCAGATGTCTTCTTCTCTCCAGGCATGAGGAGGAGAGTGATTTCCGTCAGTCACCTTGCATCTAGTGGTTTTGAAATTAGGTTCACTATTGGGCTCAATGGAAAAATTTGTATTTCTGATTTGCTTCATGACAAATTGTATATGTTAGACACTTCTAAAGTTGCAATAAAATCTAGTTCCAATTATTATGTGTGTGTAAATGAATGTGTTAACGTTGGGGGGGTCTGACGTGGTTGACGTTGGAAATGTAACTCCTGGCCCGGGCCCACTTAATGAGGAACAACCGGAACTAAATAGACCCGTTTAGATAAGGAAGCATCCGTCATATCTAGATGACTATTGCAGTTTAGTGGAAACCGTGGATGATTTGGATCCGACATACTCTTAGGCAATCAATGGGCAAGATGTTGAAAATTGAATGAATGCAATGAGAGAGGAAATTGAATCAATTCATAAGAACCAGGTGTGGCAATTAGTCAATATACCCAAAGGTCGAAAGGCCATCGGTTGTAAATGGGGTTTTAAGAAAAAATTCAATTCGGATGGTTCCTTAGATAAATACAAAGCACAATTGGTGGCCAAGGGTTTCACGCAAGTGGAAGGAATTGATTACGATGAAACTTTCTTCTCGGTCATTAAATTCCAATCCATTAGGACCCATGGCGATTGTGGCTTATGATCATGAATTGGAATTGCATCAAATGGATGTAAAAACTGTTTTCCTGAATGACGAATTGGATGAAGAGATTTACATGAAACAACCTGAAGGTTTTTTGGTGCAAGGTCATGAGGACAAGGTGTACAAATTACAAAAGGCACTCTATGGACTTAAACAGTCATCGAGGCAATGGTATAAAAAAATTTCACCAGGCCATAAGTAAAATTGCTTTTGCCTCCAATAGTTTTGATATATGTTTCTATGTTAAACGCAGTGGGAGTAATTATTAATATTTGTCATTGTATGTGGATGACATCCTGATTGCTGGTGACGATTTGGATGTTGTCAATGGAATCAAACGGTGGTTGAAGTCAAGATTCGAGATGAAGGACATGGGTGAGGCTAAATATATACTGGGCATAAAGATCACCCGTGACGGGCCGAATCGGTTATTGACTTTGTCACATGAATCTTATTTGGAAACTGTGTTAAAACAGTTTGATATGACGATGTGCAAGCTAGTCGATACTCCCATTAGCAAAAGTGAAAAATTGTCGAGCAAACAGGGGCCCACGATTGAGGAAGATAATGCAATTATGTGGGCAAGCCTTATGCTCAGGTTGTGGGAAGCATCATGTATGCGATGCTGTATACGAGATCGGATGTTGCATTCGCCGTGGGTCTCATGAGTAGATTCCTAAGTAACCTTGGATTACCTCATTGGTATGCAGTTAAGAGAATTCTACAGTACATCAAAGGCACCTTAAAGTTGCAACTATGTTATCAAGGTGATGACCTGAAATTGCGTGGCTATTCCGATGTGGATTGGACCGGTGACTTAGACAAAAGAAAGTCAACCACAGGCTATGTGTATACTCTAGGAGGAGGTTCGATCTCTTGGGGTAGCAAGAAACAGACCTCAACGATCCTGTCTACGGCCGAGGCAGAGTTTATAGCTTGTAGTACCGCAGTTCAAGAGGCTATCTGGTTAAGAAACTTTTTATGTGGTGTTGATTTAATCAATGAGGATCAGCCTATTTCAATGAACGTAGATAGTACGTCTGCCATCTCAATGGTGACTGAGCCAAAATTTAACAGCCGATCAAAGCATGTTGAGATAAAATATCATTTTGTCCAGGAGAAAGCTGAGATGGAGAAATTGAAATTTCTTATTTGACTTCTAAAGAATTGATGGCTGATGCTTTAACCAAACCGTTACCCGCGGAAGAATTCGCGAGGCATGTGATGTGCATGGGGCTCAAATACATTTGATGTACATTGTCACGTTTGTTACCCATGGCATTCGTACCAAGTGAGAGATTGTTGAAAAATTGTATCCCGACTTCCATGGGGCCCACGCCAGATCGAACTAGGCGGTTTGCCTTGAATGAACTCCCAACAAGTCTTGATCTGGTTGAGTCAGATAAGGGTGAAACTCTTGGTGATAGAGTTTGGATCGAGTTCAAACTCTCGGTTAGGCAGATTTCCCACGCTGGTCAAGAGATGTGGGATTCCAGGAGAGGTAGAATCCGGATAGAGATGTAACTCCTTGGGATTGCTCTATTTAATGGAGATGGGAACCCTTGCTTCTGATCATCTAGAGATCTGAGAGTATTCGTAGCGAGTTCGTAGGTCTGCCTCACACCGGAATGCATAAGGTTCTTGGCGAGTTTGGTTTCGACACTCATCTGGGATTAGCAATTTCTTTCACAAAATAGTGCATGTACATGTACAGTTGAATGGAGGCTGACCAGCTTATTTACGTGTTGGGACTAATATTAAGAGCAGATCAACCAGTAGGCTTGTCAATGGGACAGGCGGGCCTGGCATGGGTTGTCCAATCCCATCTCAAATATTAGATGGGCCTGCGAAGGGTTGTCCAATCCCGGCTCTAAATTGAGCGGGCTTATGTCAAATCTTGTCCCGTGCAGGCCGGGCCTGGACTTAGCATGATCTTGAACATAAGGATATAATTATATACAGCCCCATGCTGGGCTCAAGGTTTTATAGCTGTATTGACTTGACCTCTGGATTTGAAACATGACAGAGCTCACCATTGAAGAACTACAAAGTTGTTCAGTTTGAAGTTTTATGTAGAAAATGCCATTTAAGTACGTGGTTTTAGTATAGAGGAGGCAAATACATGTCATAGTTTTACTGAGTCAGACCACTTGTTGTGGGAGCATGGAAAAGCATAATTTGTGAAATTGGGTTGCATCTTGCTACATTGAAAAAATTGAAGCTATAAACCAGAAAAAAATATGATGTTTGTGTAAATACTAAGTAGACATGGGTTGCTCAAGATTTAGTAGAAAGGACTAAAGCTAATTGTGAAAAGGATAAGAAGAAACTTATGGATTTGCATTTGTTTGGAATTGGAAAGGGGAGGACTTTACTATTTCATTCTTATCTTAACCAATAATGCAATGACTAAGGGGAGGTTGAGCTAGGACTTTACTGATTTCAAATTTATCTTAACAAATAATGTAATGACTAAAAGACCAAAATTGAATGATAAAGATAATCACGGCAAAGATACTGTTTTAAGGGCCTCAATAAAAATTAACAGAAGTAAAAAAAAAATACCATTCATATTCATTGATCATCAAAAGAAATAGTAAAAAAAATTGGTAAAATTAGCTTAGAGCGGGCTGGGCCGGGCTTGAACGGGCTAGGCTTCCTCTACCCAGTCCCAGTCCCATTTGGGCCAGGCTTTAAGATTATTGACAAAGACCAGCCCGCTGGGCTCAAGATTGTTTAAAAGACCTATATTTTTGGGCTTGGGCCGAGCCGGGTACCCATTTCAACGGCCTAAATTGACAGGCCTATTGACCACTAAGACTAGACCATCGCATTTTGAATTTGGACGTTAGGCATCTAGTTTGAAAGCACAGGAGCATAGCTAATTCTTACCAAGTAGTTAGTTGATGCGGCCGAAATACTTTTCAATACCCCCTTTAATAAGAGTCTAGTCGTTCCACTTGGGATTCGAATTCACGAATAGTTAATTATGATACTATATTAAGCCTCCTTAGTTAACTATTTCTATCAAAACCGCAATGGGTTAGTAGAGGTAATGAAAATACTATTCAATAGAATCAACTTTTGTTTGGATGAAATTAGGAAATATCACACTAAAAGGAAAGACTTTCCATTTTAAGTGGTTCAAATTTTCAATATGTGAGCAATGTGGTAGAGTGGACCAATTTTTTATAATGACACCTACTGTCTACCACAACAAGGGGAAATGTTCTCCTACTAACATCCTTATATGAAATCCAGCTCAGCAGGGCCCACTTGGACCAATCTTTCATAAGTGAAGTGAAGTTTATGAAGACTTTAAGGAATGAGTGGTTGAAATATTTAGTCCTTATAACCTGCCTTTCATTAGATAATCAGCAGACCAATCATCGATTTGGGTAGGTTGATTAAAAAGAGTCCGAATCACCTATCGCAAATATAAAAAGGAGTCCCGTTCACGTATCGCAAATATTACACTTTTACCGTGACGCGCGAGTGGACCAATAATAGTCCACCACATCATTCAAAATTTTACGTGATTTTTTTTCATCTTTTTTAAACTTTTTTAAACTTCAAAATCACTTAAATTTTTGGCTGACGTGGTAGACTATTATTAGTCCACTCACGGTGAAGGTGTAACAAATATGATGGGTGATCCGGACTCGATAGAAAACCACTGTAATTAATCAGACCTTCTGTGGAAAGTTTTAGGAATCGTATCACACCGGCTTTGAGGTATTGGTTTTACCTGTGCCTCCTTTTGACTAAAACGTCGAGACCAAGTGAGGTCATGTGTTAAACTGTCAACGTGAGTGGGGTTCAATTCAAGATCAGTTCAGGTTTTTGAAGATTAGTGGCCAACCTAGTATCAGCCCAAATTTTTTTTTTTTTTTGGGTACATGTGCGTGCTAAAAATCTCAATCCAAGCTTTGTAGGTTCGAAACTGTACCTCCACACTAGGGCTACAAGAGAGTTTACCCGGCTTCTCTCTGGGTCCAGAGGGATTAGTCTAGCCGAAAGGGTTGGGAACCCTCCGATAGCAGGAAAAAAAAGAATTTTCCATTTGCTTATTGTGGTTTCAGATTGAGCGCTTTACTTGTCACTGACTCGGAAATAAATTGGTTGAACTTAATCAAAATGCTTAACCTAAATCAAATTCTATTTATGATGTACCTGACCATAGGTTTTTCTTTTTTTTTTGACTACTAGCTGTGCAGGAGTGATACTTTAACTTGAGACCCAAAGATATACCCTCGGGCATGTGTGTGATACTTGGATGCCAACATCACTCAACCATTCATGTGGCAATTACCTATCCATCATTTTCACACCTCATTCATATATGTGATGTATAAATGAACTAAAGGAATCCCACATGACCCAACCTGTTGTACTTCTACTGCTTACATCCTTGGCATTTACAAGTTACAACTTGAGTAATATGGACAGGTCACATCAGATTTGCATCATCCCACACTCATATTTTCCTAAAACGTCAACCCTGTTCATACTTTCATTTGGTTGACATACTTTCATTTGGTTGACAGGTTAGTGGATGAGGCTATTTCGTACATATGGAAGGAGTCGTACTCAAATCATGCTCGTCTTAACTCGAAGGGGTTGGCTGAGTGATCAAGATAATGATTCCTCTTCCTTTCGAAGCTAGAGGTCTTGGTATGGACCATCGGTTTTCCTCTCTTCACCAAAGGTTGAGTCCACTCGTGCTACCACCCAGGGGCTAAAAGGGTTTTACCTGCCTTCTTTCTGGACCTGAAGGGAATAATCTAGCCCAAATGATTGGGAACTCTCCCTTAGCCCAAAAAAGGCAAAACATGCCCGTCTTGTATTTAGTATGCCGCGTGTGGAGGAATCACCACTTCAATCCCAACATTCAAAAGAATATATATAATTGTTACAGTTTGTTGGGCTATTGCTATCGTGATAGGGTCCCACAGATGAATGGTGCAACATATATTTTAGCGCCCTCTTAAGATTTTGGAAATATTTTTACTACGATCAGGGATTGGTCAAGTTTGGTGAGTTGTCCCTTTCCCCTCATTGTAGAAGTCCTGATATACTATGTGATCCACCTGCAGAAGAAGTTTAGGTGGTTGAATAACTAGAGAAAGCAAATGTTAGACACACAGAATGACTGTATTATGTACCTGAAAGAAAGATCAGCTGGTTTTAGCATTAGATGTTGCCTCTTATGCTGGAAATACCTATAAACAACTCCTTGTTTTAAAAGCATAGGTGTTGTTTGGTTGCACCCATTTATGTATGTAGATGGGGTTGACGCTTAATGATCACATATCCCTTGTTTGATTACACCCATTTACGTATGTAGATGCGGTTGGCGCTTAATGATCACATATCCTGTGTTTGAATGCACTGATTATGCTTGTAATGCATAATGAATATGTGAGGATGGTGTGAAAATGAGTGTGATTTTGGGCCTAAAATTTCCACATCTCCCATGGCACGAAACAATTTCACAAGTTACTGTTCATAGGCAGTGCTACAGTACCATTTTGGGAAGTCTTTTTTTTTTTTTGGGGGCCTCAAAAAGAAAGTTGGACGGGCCTGCCAAGGGTTGTCCAATCCCAGTTCTAAATTGAGCGGACTTATGTCAAATCACATCCCGTGCGGGCCGGGCCTGAGCTTTAGCACGATCTTGAACATAAGGATATAATTATATACAGCCCCATGCTGGGCTCAAGGTTTTGTAGCTGTGTTGACTTGACCTCTAGATTTGAAACATGACAAAGCTAACCATTGAAGAACTACAAAGTTGTTCCGTTTGAAGTTTTGCGCAGAAAATGCCATCTAAGTACGTGGTTTTAGTATAGAGGAGGCAAATACAAGTAATAGTTTTATTGAGTCAGACTACTCACTGCGGGAGCATGGAAAGCATAATTTGTGAAATCGGGTTGCATCTTGGTGTGTGTTGACACCAAAAAAGTCACTATGTCTCATCAACATCAAGAAGCCACATGAAGCTGCATCCTGCTATAAAACAGGCAAAGCTACTTCAAGCATCAAATCTTGTCAGAATCAGACAAAAACTGAAAGATCTTTCAAGACAGCTAAAAGAAGGGTACACCTGAAGTTTCGGGCCATTCCGACATCGTTAGGCCTAACTTCACTTCTCCGACAGGTAAATAAGGGCTCTTGGCGACGATATCATCAAAGATACCAAAACTTTGATCAGAGCCTACGGATGACTTTAGAGTGCCTCCAAAGGGCTCCGTGCCAAATTTCAAGTCAAACCGACAACGTTTGACCCTCCAACGCTCGAGCAGCAAAATCAAGCTTCCCGGCGGCGGGAACCACCGAAGCCATCACTCATCAAACAAAGTACATCAGTGGCTTCAACATGCTTCCAAAGGGCTGCACGTCGAATTTCAGGTCATTCCGACAACGTTTGACCAGGTTTCGATGCTCCGAAAGAAAATTAAGCCTACCGGCGGCGGAGCACCCCGGGACCATGACATCCAAAACGGAGCTAATGGATCGCCTCAAAATGACTCCAATAGGCTCCCCGTCGAATTTCAGGTCAATCGAACATCGTTTGACCACATATCAAAGCTCGGCATTTTCCCCGCAGCAAAATCAAGTCAAGCATCGACGGGACCTCAAAAGGCTTCAAAACTCAAATAAAAGCCTCTGATTGGTCCTATCCACTGCTCAAGAAGCTTCACCTCAATTTTCAAGTCATTCCGACATCATTTGACCTAGTTTCGACTCTTGACGGAAAATCGGCTACAAAGTCTTCGGCTTTCCCGAAAAAATGGGAAACTTTGTGCTCCGGTTTTGCGCGAGTTCTCGTCAAGTTTTCTCCAAGAAAATCAAGTCAATAATTGAGGAAAAATTTCAAAAAAAAATACAGAAGAAAGAAGGAACAAAAAAGACAGAAAAACGGCCGAAAACGAAGCTCGGCGACCAAAAGGGCCAAAGCCCTATGGTCGCCGGCGACCCTGCAAATTCGGGTCGCCGGATTTCACACCAAACGGCCTGTTTTCCAATCCTTTTCGCGATTCGAGTGTTCCTACCTTTGTGATTTTTTGAGAATCCAATCTTTGATGCTTGAAAACCACTGATCTTCACCGACATCTTGGATCCGCCGTCAAAAGCATGAAATCATCACCGATCGCTCCAAGATCGCCAACCGGCTGACCAAGAAATTATACTTTCTGTCCGACCGATCGTGAAATTGACAAGACAGATGTCACCGGCCCACCAACATCAATCAATGTTTGAAATTGCATTGTAATTCGACATCAAACAATGTGTGGATCCCCCTGTGATGATCACAAGAAGAATCTCAAAAGACGCAGCGCGGCCCGCGACTCTTCACATGTCCTGGCGACCACTTAATTTCGTTAATTGACCCATTTATGACAACTTAATGAGGTCATTAACTCATTATTTTGGACGGCCAATCAGATTCAAGCATTTGGGAGTTACAAATCCAAGCAATCATGGCATTAAACCCATGAAACTCCCATCATCATGAAGATTAAAGGCAATTAAATGCCCACTATCCTTCATCGGCCAATCACAAGCCATGAAAATGGAATTACAAAATCAAAGAATAAAAACTTGTAACTCCTTATCAATTCTCTCATCATGGCCATCAATGCCAATAATCACCTCATGACTACCAAAAGCCTATAAAAGGAGGTCCAAAAGAAAGAAATGAAGAGACGGAATCGATACATACATAGACTTGAAATTCTGCACTTACACACTTGCATTCTTCCGAAGAAATCCAGACGAAGTCCTGCTGCTCTGCTGCAAGAAACACCAAAAGGTGATCAAAGTCCCCCGGGGGGCCACCCCCTCCCCCCAACTTCTCCTGAGAAGTTAGATCCCTTTTCTTCCTTTTCTATTGTAGTTTGTATTTTTTAAAGAGACAAAAAGAAATCACAATTCTTGTCTTTCATATTTGATGAGTTTTGTAAAATCGCCTTTCACGGCAAACAAAAAAAAAAAAAAAAACCGCCTCCTACGGCATTCTCAAAAAACAAACTTGTCTCTTTTCTTAATATTTATGCAATTTGAAAAGTTAGAAAAAAGGATTGATTTTGTTCCCACTTGTGAAGGTGAATCTTCGGATCATCACCATTCCAAATTCTAAGTAGAAAGTAAATCTGGCATACTCGTACAAAAATGTTGATACCCGCGATTTCCCTCCTCCGCCGAGACCCAGGCCAGCCCCCGGGGTGCGGAAGGAGAGGACAGAAACTCCGAGGGTGCATCAGTGTGGGAGCATGGAAAAGTATAATTTGTGAAATTCGGTTGCATCTTTGTACATTGAAAAAATTGAAGCAATAAACCAAAAAAATTCTGATCTTTGTGTAAATACTAAGTGGCTATGGGTTGCTCGAGATTTATTAGAAAGGACTAAAGCTAATTGAGAAAAGATTAAGAAGAATCTTATGGATTTGTATTTTATTTGGAATTGGAAAGGGGAGGACTTTACTATTTCATTCTTACCTTAACCAATAATGGAAGGACTAAGGGGTCGTTTGTCTACACTCATTTACGCATGTAAATGGTGTTTATGCATAATATTTACGCATCAGTAATTTTTGTCTACAAGTATTTACGCATGTTGTGTGTAAATCAGATGTGTAAAATGGTGTGAAAATGAGCCAATTTTCACACCAAAATTTGAACACTTGAGGCAGACCGTTTGGTTTTGGGGCAATTCCATCAAAGAGGTTCTGGGTTCGAAACCCCCCTCTAACGCATTTAGAAAAATTATAATAAAAGAGGGCATTTCTATCAAAAAGGTTCTGGGTTCGAAACCCCCCCTCCAACGCATTACAAAATAATAATAAAAGATGCCTCATGGCCGATGAAACCTATGAATGAAAACCCTTCCTGCATCTCATCCCATTGTATGAAAGTAACCTCTCTATTTCACTCTCTTGCCTTGCTATAAAATAAATAATAAAAAAAAACTTTATAAAACCTATTTACTCTGTAGGTTTATTATTTCAGAATTTAATTCTCTATCTTCTCTTCTCCTTTTAGATTTTCTTCCAATATCTCAATGATTTTTTTAAAATTATTTACTATAATAATACTTTAAAAATATTTGAATATGTATAAATGAATGTAAGAGAAAAGGAAGAATGTATTTTATATAGCATTATGGTATCATTCAAAAATAATGTATAAATGCAATTTTATCTAACCATGATAAATTTGCGACACTTTTAATATAATTGGATTTAGCAAAAAAATACTCATTTTAAGAACTTTCTAGAATTGATTAATATTAGCATAAACCCGTTGAGATGCATGAGTTAAGTTTTATGCAAATTGAATAATGAATTAAGATAATATTGAACTAAATATTAATTAATAAAAATAATAATAATAATCATATTTTTCTTAACCATCAAACTATAAATTCTTATTTCCTTAACCAAACATATTGGAATGCATTTGTTTAAAGCTGATCATTTATAGAAATATCTATTTTTAAAAAATATATTTCACGTTGAAAAACATGTTCATATAAATAAGGCCTTTTTTGTCTACTTTTCATGTCAATAAATTAGAATATAATTTAATGATTAATAAGTATCATTTACAAAATCATTTAATACATAAACACATATCATTGAAACAAACATGTCAAAATGAATCACACGTGTAAATGATGCGAAAATAGTATTATTACAGAAACGTTGTAAAAAGAAACACATATGCAAACTTTACATACTTAAAATTGGAATATTCATCTTTTACATTTGTAAATTGTATTTACATATCCCACACGTAAAAGAAAAACGACCCCTAAGGGGAAGTTGAGCTAGGACTTTACTGATTTCATTCTTACCTTAACAAATAATGAAATGACTAAAAGACCAAAATTGTATGATAAAGATAATCACGGTAGAGATACTGTTTTAAGGGCCTCAATAAAAATTAACAGAAGTAAAAAATACCATTCATATTCATTGAAATATCAAAAGAAATAGTAACACAATAGTAAAATTAGCTTAGAGCGGGCTGTGCTGGGCTTGAACGGGCTGGGCTTCCTCTGCCCAGTCCTAGCCCCATGTTGGCCAGGCTTTAAGATTATTGACCAAGCCCAACCCGCAGGCTCAAGATTTTTTAAAAGCCCTGTAATTTTGGGCTCGGGCCGGGCTAGGCCAGGCCAGGTACCCATTTTAACGGCCTAAATTGACAGGCCTATCGACCACCGAGACCGGACCATCTTATTTTGAATTTGGACATTAGGCATCTAGTTTTAAAGTACAGGAGCATAGCTAATTCTTACCAAGGAGTTGGTAGATGCGGCCGAATACTTTTCAATACCCCCTTTAATAAGAGTCTAGTCGTTCCACTGGGGATTCGAATTCATGAATAGTTAATTCTGATACTATATTAAGCCTCCTTAGTTAAATATTCTACCAAAACCGCAATGGATTAGTAAAGGTAATGAAAATACTATTCAATAGAATCAACTTTTGTTTGGATGAAATTAGAAAATATCACACTAAAAGGAAAGACTTTCCATTTTAAGTGGTTCAAATTTTCAATATGCGAGCAATGTTGTAGAGTGGACCAATTTTTTTATAATGACACCTGCTGTCTACCACAGCAAGGGGAAATGTTCTCCTACTAACAGCCTTATATGAAATCCAGCTCAGCAGGGCCCACTTGGACCAACCTTTCATTAGTGAAGTGAAGATTATGAGGACTTTGAGGCATGAGTGGTTGAAATATTTAGTCCTTATAACCAATCATTAGATATAAACAGCGGACCAATCATTGATTTTGGGTGGGTTGATAGGAAACCACTGTACCAAAAATTCCATGAAATAATTAATCAGGCCTTTTGTGGCAAGTTTTAAGAATCATATCACACCGGCTTTGAGGTGGTCACATCAGATTTGCATTATCCCTCACTCATATTTTAAACGTCAACCCTGTTCAAACTTTCATTTGGTTGACAGGTCGGTGGATGAGGCTCGTCTTAACCCAAGGTGTTGGCAAGCACTGAAGACCACGGTTCCTCCCTTTTCGGAATCAAAGGTCTTGATGCAACCATTGATTTCTCCCTTTTCATTTATGGTAGAGTGCACTCGTGCTACCACCTAGGAGCTATAATGAATTTATCCGGCTTCTCCCTGGACCCGGAGGGACTAGTCTAGTCCAAAAGATTGGAAAGTCTATGTTAGCTAAAAAATCATGCCCGTCTGTGGAGGAATCACCACCACAATCCCAGCATTCAAAAGAATATATAATTGCCACAGTTTGTTGGGCTATCGCTATCGTGATAGGGTCCCACAGGTGAATGGTGCAACATATATATATTAGCGCCCTCTTACGATTTTGGAAATATTTTAATTAAGATCTGGGATTGGTCAAAGTTTGGTGAATTGTCGCTTTCCCTTCATTGTAGGAAGTCCTGAAATACTCAATGATCCACCTACAAAAGAAGTTTAGGTGGGTGAATAACTAGAGAAAGCAAATGTTAAGACACAGAGAATGATTGTATTATGTGCCTGAAAGAAAATCATACTTTCATCTCAGTAATTGTGATTGATTTATCAAACCTTCTCTCTTTAAAATGGGAAGTAATCTGAAAAATCAGCTGGTTTTAGCATTAGATGCTGCCTCATATGCTGGAAATACCTATAAACAACTCCCTGTTTTAAAAGCGTGGGTGTTGTTTGGTTGCACCCATTTACGTATGTAGATGGGGTTGGCGCTTAATGATCACATATCCGTGTTTGATTGCACCCATTTACGTATGTAGATGGGGTTGATGCTTAATGATCACATATCTTGTGTTTGATTGCACTGATTATGCTTGTAATGCATAATGGACATGTGAGAATGGTGTGAAAATGAGTGTGATTTTGTGCCTAAAATTTTCACATCTCCCATGGCAGGAAAAAATTTCACTAGTTACTGTTCATAGGCAGTGCTACAGGACCATTTTGGGAAGTCTTTATTTTTATTTTTTAATTTTGTGAGTCTCAAAATGAAGATATGAACAGTTATGTATCTTCAAAACACCAAAAAGGGCTATAGCGTCAAGTTTTAGCAGTTGATTCATCATACATTTTGAAAAAAATCTTTAAAAATCTCATGCTATGGATCCGCAAAACTTGACTTCATGGCCTTTTTTCCACAATACAAACTGTTCATCCTCTATAGAATGTTGAAAACTAATAAAAATGCAAATTCCAAAAAAATACTAGTCATCCTAAGAACAAAGCAGTTTGACCTTTGGAGTCTCTAGGATCTCATAATCCATTGAGCTACCACTTATCCCAAAACCAATTGGTGATGAGAAACGACACAACAATGGTTTTATGGTGAGGGCTCGGGGTTGACGACAATTATGACCGCTCTGGAGTGAAGGTAGGCGTTGACCTTAACAGAGCCCACCAAGAAACATGACAAATACTGGTATTATGTTTGGAAGGTCTCATGTAATCTCTCTCTAACATGGGAATAATCTAGTCACATAGGTTTACCTTATAAGTGCAGATCCTCTGTTTTGTTGAAACAGGAAGATATTGTTTCATCCAATCCAAATTCGTCGATCATGTAAAATCAAATCAAGGAAGAGATTTTACACCGTTGGCGAATTTGTATTGGATGAAACAGTATCTTCCTGTTTCTCTGAAACAGTGGATCTGTACTCATACCATTGAGGGCCTCCGACAATGTACACAGTACAAATCCTAGCCATTAAATACAAGTGAGTATCAAATTTCCATGATCAATTCAAGTGCCTACAAAATCTAGATAAATATTGAATCATTAGGGCATGCTAATTTGCAAAGGGATACTGAGTGCGA
This sequence comes from Umbellularia californica, assembly GCA_028538565.1. Lineage (NCBI taxonomy): Eukaryota > Viridiplantae > Streptophyta > Magnoliopsida > Laurales > Lauraceae > Umbellularia > Umbellularia californica. Next base: position 60,681,930 of record JAPQWN010000007.1, read on the forward strand.
TGGCTTTTATTAACCACATGAAATTCATATGCAGCCGTTGTTTTCTATTTAATTTTATTAGGAAGTAGCCTCCTAGTCCTACCCACAGACCAGGTCATTCCCAGCTTAGAGACGCATGGCCTAACATCCTTGAAAATATTGTTAATTCCATCAAGGACAAGTTACTGGTCGAATGTGTTATTAAGAACTTTAGAGGTGCCGACAGATATATGAGAACTCTAGTCATTTATGAACCTAGGAAAGATCAATAATGTCACAACCCATGAGCTAAGCAAAGCCTATTTTTCTTTCACCAATAACACTAGTCATTACCTAAATCATTATAAAACTGCTTGAGATTGGAATCAGAATTTTGAGTGGCTTTATGCACGGTGACCGTTAGTGGACCACTCGGGGTTTGTCACGTCACCGTGGACAGCCTCTACTCTAATGCATTACAGGATGCCCGCGGTGATACAGTAGACCTTGAGTGGTCCACTTGCAATGACCGCCTCACGAGATCCGGACTCAATAGATAGATTGGCGTCAAGTTCAATAATGTGCAAACAACTCAATTCGTGCACTTTTGAAGCAGGCAATTTCAAAGAAGAGCTTCTACGTACGTTTGAGGGTGGGTACGGTTGTCCTTAAAAACACAGTAGGGTGCTCATGGGTTGGGCCCAGCCTTAATTTGTAATACTTGGGCTGTGCTTGGTTTTAGAATTTAGGCTCGTTCAACATTTGTTCTGGGCTTGGATTAAGTGATTAGGGGTGTTCATGGGCAAGTCTGGGCCGAGCTAAAGCATATCCGGGCCTGGCCCGGCTTTAATAACACTGGCCCAGGCCCAGCCCAAGTCCGACATGGGACATAAAAGTTAGGATAAGCCCGCCCATTTAATCAATCGGGCCGGGCTGAGCCGGGCTTTTCATCACTTTTGTGGGTATTAGATCAATAATCGAATTAAATTAGCTGCATTTCTTACAAGAGCCTTGCCAGGCTATGGGCTTTTCCATCACTTAATCCAAGCCCGGCCCAATTATTAATCGGGCTCTAATTACGTATTAAAGCCCGGCCCAATGCTGGCTAGGCTTGGATTGGGCTCGGGTTGGCCCAGCCCATAAGCACCCCTATTAGTGATCAAAAGCTTGAAGGTTGGCCTAGCCTGAGCAACTAGATTTTGTGTTCAAATTTTTCGACAAGAAGAGAGAGAGAGAGAGAGAGAGAGAGAGAGAGAGAGAGAGAGAGAGATCTGGTTCCGTGTGGGCCTTCATTAACTTCTGAATTTGGTCCTCTAATCAGTCTCTCATCACTTAGGCATTAGATGGTGATGATTTTTAATCTATAATTCATCTATAATGGAGCCTGCAAATTTTATGTTAAGGGAGTAGTGAATGAGTTGTTGGAACAAAGAATTCTCCCTTAAGGAAACTGCATTATAGCTTATATGCGTAGACCAGCTCAGGGAAGTTGGATATCGAAAGTGTAGGTTGTAGATGCTGCGGAAGTACGAATCTAAATGAGTTAGCTGCTATAAATGCGATAAGGACTGCGTCGGCTTAAATTAGGCACTAGTTGTGGAGATCTGTGACTGTCTACAAGAGATCAGACATATGTGATTCACTCTTCAAGATCCAACGGCAAGGATGGACACCCTATATGTAGAAGATGATGATGGAGAATAGTAGATCTAGTGGAAGATGTATTGTTGAAAGTTGGTACCAACTATTATTCTCATGTCTATATATACCCTTTGACTAATGGGTGATAAGATCTTCATTCAGATTCAAATTGAGAGATGATAAGGATAATAGGTTGGATCAAACTCTCTCAATTTGAATTTAAATGGAGATATGATAAGGATAGATAGTTGGATAAAACTCAAACTATTCTTATCCATATTGCCATGAGATTCCTTGTGAGAGGTGTTTCTTTGTGAGTGGGGTCCACCCCCATGTAAACATAAGTGGGCCACAACACAAATGCCAACATCTCCCACTCGTACCAAATAAGTTTCATCCCATTAGATCACTAATTTCCATCATTAAATTCCACAAAGTAAAAATGGACCTGAAGAGTGGGACCTCCACGATGCCTATTCACGGAGAGAATATATACGAAGTTGCCATCTGACTAGAATACACCAACTCACCGACACATCAGTCTGCCTAGACACTTGTATGACCACGCCGGATTGGATATTGATTCATACCCTTGAGTCATGTTCAACCCACATACGTACTTATTCAAATTATCGAGTAAAAAAAAACTCTTTACAAACATTTCTTTTTATAAAATAAGATATTTATACACGTTTTTTAAAAATTGTTTCTCTTAAAATTTTCAAAATATTCGATATAGCCCAGGTTGATAAGTATCAAAAGCACGTATAAACTAGAGTGTGATGTCAAGGGGTCTTCCCATGGACTTACGAGGGTCATAATCAACCAAGCAGCTTTCCTAGCTCGGCGGCTCGTAAGCTCCTATGTCGTCATGACACAACCGTAGTTAAAGTAGCATCACCGATCTCATCTTTCCAACGTAGAGGTTGGTATAAGGGCACAAAAACCTCAAGAATTGGTTCACACAATAACCAACTCCAAGCTCAAGAGTTACGTACGGGACTAACTCTCACACAACAAATAGAATTCTAGGGTATTATCCCGTTGCTCGTTGGTAGGTCCTTAAACAGACATGTCTGGAGACACACGTCGCAGTGTGAAAATGCATTAACTCTACAACTGAGCCCATGATAATATTGCACCGTTTCACTACTGCGCAAGCAGATCGTCACAAACACAACCACGCTTGGTTTTTAAAACAGGCTATTAGATTTATTAGGGTGTGATTTGTCCGATGACTAATGCTAAGTCCCATTCACTTTTGTGATTCACATCACCCCCAATGCATACAAGACTGAGTCGGTGTTCCATACATCTGCACGCACCAACAAGAGCCATATTGGCCTAATTAGCATATCATACAAATGCATGCATCTCATCCAATCAGTCACTAAGACATCAAGGGCGGTCTTTATCCGTGCGAGTGGATGACCTCACCTGTTTGGTGCCACATGTGCATCTAACACACACGCTTATTGTGTATGTTGCCAGTGTAAAGTATATGCACATGCATGAATGAAATGAATATAACACGCATAGAACCACAAACAATGAGAAAAAAGTTTTATTGAAATAAGTATAATACACTCCCACTGAATAAAAGGATTATATATAGTGCGTTCCCATATGCCTTACATGAATAGCAAATAGTTCTCGCGCCAAGGGTTTGGTCATCGGGTCAGCAATCATTTTCAAATATGGCACATGAGATACTGCTATATCTTTTGCTTCTACTTGTTCATAGATAAAATGCCACTTTCGTTTGATATGTTTTGCCCTCTGATGAAGCTAGGGGTATTTTGCCAAGCATATAGCAGTTGTACTATATGTTCTCAATGGAATGGGATCACGGCAATGGATACTAGTCCCAAATCTAACAGAAAACGACGAATCCATACGGCCTCCATGGTTGCTAGTGCGTAAGCAACATATTTGGCCTCCGTGATCGACATGACCGTACACTCTTGCTTCTTACTGGACCATGAAATGGCTCCCCCACCCAGTAAGAACACATATCCCTATGTGGATTTGCCGTTGTCAAGATCATCTGAAAAGTATGAGTCACTGTATGCTAATAAACTCAAGCCACCACCGTGATAGCAAAGTATTATATCTTTTGTGCCCTTTAAATATTGAAAGATTCGTTTGTCGGCATTCCAATGAGCAATACCTGGGTTACTTTGAAATCGACTGACCAACCCAACCGCATAGTAAATATCGGGGCGTGTGCACAAAATATAACACATTAAACTTCCTACAGCGTTGGCCTAGGGTATAGAAGCCATTCTTTTTGTTTCATGATCTGTTTGAGGACATTGCATTATACTTAATTTGCAACCCTTATCAATCGGGGTCTCAACGGAACTAGCATTGGTCATTCTAAATTTCTCTAAAATTTTCTCAATGTAAGTTGTTTGGGACAAGCTAAGAATGCGTTTTATACGATTCCGCGTAATTTTAACCCTCAAAATGAACTCAGCCTCACTCAAATCTTTCATTTCAAAAACAGTTGACAACCAAGTTTTGGTCTCAATTAAAAATCCAATATCATTGTAAGCCAAAAGAATATCATCAACGTAAATGGATAGCAACATAAATTTATGTTTAGATCGCTTAATGTAAATACAATGATCTTCGTAACACATGGAGAAACCATTTGACATGATCGTATTATGAAACTTTTTGTACCACTATCTCGAGGATTGTTTAAGGCCATAGATAGATTTATGGAGTTTACAAATGTTGAGTTCATGAATTTGCACATTTACGTATCATTTTAGGATGAATTAGGGATTTAATTAGGTGAATTGCATCATTATTCATATAATTTCATCATTTCTTGCATTTTCACCTATGAACCTGAATTTTCATACTTTTCATACATTTTCTGCATTAACTTAGAATGTTTTGCAAATTTTCTCCGAAGAGTCTCAGTTGGAGTAGAACTCTGTTCGGGAGGGTCCCGCTTCAATATGGGCTCTTCAGTATTTGATGTATTGAATTAGAATGTACAGAAAATGAGAATTACAAGCCTCTATCATGGAACTCACTTTTAAGCACACATTGTCATCCTTGGCCCTGCATAGTTGAATTGAAGTAAATTGAAGAATTCACCATATGGACCCCACACACAAGCGATGTGCAAATTAATCAAAGGAGGGGTCCACTCACCAAGTCAATTGAAGAGTCCTAACTATAGTAGAAGACTCCTCATATAGCCCACTACTCAAGCAGATGAAATGTCCCACATGGCAGGGTCCACAGTAGTTGCAAATTTGAAAATATCAATGGATAATTCAAAGAGTACAATTCTGATTGGAACAAAAGAAGAAGAGTTTGAATCATCCACATCTGATTTCCTTTCAAAAATGAAAGTTGTGCAGAGATAGAATCCATTGAAAATCAAATTTTACAAGTTGATCCCGTTTTTCTCAGGATAACTCATCTTCAAATGGCCATAACTTTCAATCCGACCGTCGGATCGATGAAATTTACCTACCGCTCGAAAGCTTATTCAGAGTAAATATCCGCGGAGCCTAAGAACGTGCAAATCAGAGCTATAGTTATGGGCCTGGAGATTTTCATGTTCATTTTTAGATGGGATTGCAATTAAATCCACACCATTGATAATCAATTACAACACATCATTTGTAGAACCCCATCTGAAGATTAGCCAAGCCACGCAGAGGTTTTCAGAAGCTTCCACCTAATTTAAATTCAAAAAGGATAAGAGACATACCTTATCAATGAAGAAAAATCAAATCTATAGAGAAGATGTCCAAATTCAATGTATATGATAGATAACTGGAGATATAAAAGGAACAAAAAGGTAGCATACCAGAGTAATTCCCTCCCCATGCACGTCCACTATTACTCTCTCTCTCCTTTTTCTCTTCTTTCCCTAATTAATAGAATTTAAGAGTTATTTTTGGGTATTCTGGAGCCCTATTCCAGAACTAGGTTAGAAGAGTGTGAGAAAATTGTAATTGCTATGAAGTTTTTAATGAAAATCACATCTTTTGTAATGGAGGAGTAGATCCTTGGATCAAAGTGTCAGATGAAGTTAACTATTTCTCATCGTTAATTTATGTGATATTTTTGTCTCTTGCGTATTGATTATAATAATAAATCTGCCTTCTGTCATTGACAACCTATGTTATTCAATTTTTTTATTTGAACAATGCTTTAATCATGTATGTTTTCTTAATAAATTGTTCTTAGATTGAAATTCTTTGATAATCTATCTTTGATTAATATGTGATATTTAGTTAAGTTCATAATTTCATTAAGTGAAGGAGATTTTTGCCTTAAATAAATTGTGAAAAATTGTGCTCTTTGATAGACAAATTATCCGAATCGGAAACAATCAAGTGGAGGGATAGATGACGATGCACATTGTTTTTCGAGCATGTGAATTTTTTATTCTAAATATTTGATGTGATTAGAAAGGTCAGAGAGGTGCTTTCTTACTAAAAAATTACATTGGCCAGTAAGGAATGCACTCCAAATATTATCAATAAGGGTTTGAGAAACAAGAGATGCGGCTGGATAGAATGATGGAAAAGGAATTTGAAAAGGAAGATCTTCATTATGAGGAGTAAGTTCTGAATTGGACTCAATGGATTCTTTGCCTTTATCTTGAGACATAACTGATGTCCTATGGAGAGAAAGAATGAAATAATTATTGAAAAGCTTTAAAATGATTTTTGAAATATGAATATGCATGAAATTAAATATTAATTCCATTGATTCTTCCAAGCCTTGGACTTTCTATAAATTCAAACTTTATTGGTTTATCATCAATTGTTGTATGGATTCCATCTGTATTGACTGAAAAAGGCTGGATTTTTAATAAAAAAGGGGTTCCTAAAATAACATCATTTGTTAAAACTTTTGTAACAGCAAAAGAAGTTTGAATGCATTTTCCATTTTTACAAATATGAGCATTTGGAATTTTGTAATTAACAATTATATTTTTTCCATTTGCAGTGCTGATTGTATAATTTTTTATTTTTTCATAATATCGTGTAGGAATTAATCCTTCTCTAATACAATTTACATCTGCTCCACTGTCTATTAAACAATCAACAGATAAATTGAATTCTTTAGTTTTGAGAGTAACAGTTGTATACCATTTATGATAGTGATATTTAGTAATAGAGTTGACAAATTCTTGAATTTCTTCAAAGTCTTTTTCGAAATTAGATTCATCTTGATTGTTTGAGCTAAATTATTTTCCTAATTCAAGGATTTCAATTCTTGTTTTTAATTTAGCAATTTTCTTAAATGCTTTTTCTTTTAATTTTACAATTTTGCTTTTTGTTTCATTGACTTCATTATGGAGATCTTGAATAGTTAATGATTTTGAAGAGCTTGGATTTTTTGAGAGAATATCCTTCATTGAAATTGGTTGGAAATCTTAATTTGCTTAGATGATTTTTCAGAGGATTTATCTTCAAGCATTTTTTTGTAATATTTGCGTTTTTCTTCTTCAGAGGACATATTTTCAATTAATTCTAAAAGTAATTCATCTTGGGCATTTAAAACATTTATTGAAAAATAAGAGGATGACGAGGAAGAGTCATAAGAGTTTTCATCACTTTCACAACATAGACAAATATCTTGTTCATCTTCTTAAGTATGAGAATGATAATCTAATTCATTGATTTTCTTTTTTGAATCTTTAGCAAAACAATTATTTACAAAATGTCCTTCTTTTCCATATTTAAAACATGTATAATAAGATTTTTTAGGTTTTTTCTTTGATGTTCTTTTCTTAGAATCATTTCTATCATTTTTCCTTTTCTTATTATATTTTTTATATGGGTTGTCTTTATTAAAATATCTTTTCTTGTAAGAAGGTCGACGAGGTCGACTTGCTGGATTTTGGAGCAGTTCATATCCAAATTGATAGCAAAAATCTCCTAATTCTTATTTACCAATTTTCTTTTGTTTGTGTAAATCAGCTTTAATTTTCATGTCACTGCATATAGGCATACCAACACGAGAAATTTTTTGAATTAAATCTCCATATGTATAGTTTGCATAATTTAATCTTCCATTATTTTGTTCTCTGAGAACATTTTTAACTTTTTCTGCAAAATGAGTAGGAAGGCCTGAAATAAATTTTTCTTTCCAAAAATCTTCATTAGAATTGAATAATTGGAATACAAAAGAGAGAAAGACATCTTTATACCATCTGAAATCAGATAAGGTTCTGCATCTAAGATTGATTAATTGTTCTCTATATTTCTCAATTTGATCACTGACATTTCCAGAAAAGTTGATTAAAATATTATGAATTAATGTTTCAACTGCATTAGAAATTGGCCGACCTTGAGCATTAAGAAGAGGTTTACCTTCTTCATTTAATTTAACTGAATTGAGGATACTTGCTTTTTGAATTGGTGTAAGATAATATTCCCACCAGCCATGAAGTTGGCCAGTAAATCCAACGATAATTGTTTTTATAATTTGAGTTTGTGTATTACCATAAATTAGACCAGCATTAGTATAGATGATCATATTTCACAGAATGTTAAGAATACCATATTCAGTAAGTCCATCTATATTCCATTCGACTAATGAACTACCATCATATTTACAATTTGCAATATCAAGAATTTCTTCAAATTGGAGATTCATTGGAGTAGGTCGACTGTAATAATTTTTTTTTTTTTTTGATGTATGAGTGCTAGGATTGAAAATTCTATTAATTTGAGGAATAAATTGATCATCAGATTCATCAGTGGAAGTTTTCATAGTAGTATTAGAAGACATTATTGATGGACCTTCAATGACTGCATTTATTGATTTACCTTTATCAAAAGGATCAAGCCGTAAAGAAATTTCATTTTGAAATATCTAAATTTAATTTTTTAATGAATTCTGAACATAAAGCTGGAACATCTCTTGATATCTGATATTGTGAAGAGGAAGTAGATTCATGTTGAGATAATGTATTTTCAATTCTTTGTGTGTGAGAACCAATAGATTGTAAATATAAATTTGTAAAATTATTTTGTTCAATTATATGAGATAGATGTTCTGCATTTATGACTTTAGAAATTGAAGGAGATGAAATCTGTTTAAAAGGAGTAGCAATCATATATTTAAGTTTTATAGTTTCTGAAGGAGGGTGTACAGATTCAATTTTACCTTTTTCGGTTTCCCAAGTCTGTGTTGATTTATTGATTGTCATCATTATGATTCATTTTTTATTTATTTTTGAGGAAAGCCAATCAAAGAAAGGGATATTTCTGCTTTCTAGCTTCATTTGTTTATACCATAATTCTTTTACTTGAGATCTTTCGAATTTAGAAAACTTTGAGAAAAACCATTTTGTTTTTGGATGTTTTAACAAATCTTGTTGAATGAATTGTTTATTAATTATGAAATCATTTGCTTCATTATCGGTTTCATGAATTAGAGAAATTGTATTTATTGAGGCATTCAAATCAGATTCAGACAGTCTAACTGATTGTACATCTTCATCTTTTGTTTCTGAATAAACAGGAAAAACTATTCCTGTAGGCCGAGTAAAAGGAGATTTAGGAATTGATTGATGATGAAGAGTTGAAGAAGCAGATTTTTAAGATCCAGCTTCTGAAGGGATTGATCTTTTTGTAGAAGAAAAATATGATCTTTGTGTATTATTGGAGAAATTGATTGTTACTTTTCCATTAGGATGTTCAGTAATTAATTCAAGTTCATCTTGGATTAGAGGGGCTTTTGGTTGAGCTTCTTCAAGCTCCCATTTTCCTGAAAGATTTATATCATCTCAGGTGATTGGTTTGGGAGTGGTGACTTTATTTCTGAAATTGGTAAGGAATAAAGTTGTTACTCCTTTGATTTGTGAAGAATATGCAATTTCAGGGACAATTGTATTCATAGCTTTATAATAAATTCTATATACTGCTGCAACATTTTGTGATTGAGGATCCATATTGAAACCTTAGGTATGGATTCCTAGAGTGATGGCTTTATGAGCACCTGGATCACCAAAGTGATACAGTGAAATTAGGAAAACAATTGAAAAAAGCAGGGCCGTCATGAAGACTGGCTTCTACTATTCCTATAAGGGAATCTCTGAATGAAACATGTCTTCTATCTCTAACATAAGCGAGACAGGATGTATTGAGACCAAGTCTTGTTAATGGCTTAATTGCAACTTGAACAAGTGCTATATGCATGTATTTATATTTTTATTTATGCATTTCAATTTTATCTGCAGGAATTACATATATGTTTTCTTCATTTTGCTGAATTGAAAGAGTTTCTTCAACTGTCTTTATTATATAATTTGATTTCTGTATAAAAGATCCTTCTTTATAAATTTCTTTTAAAGAGACTTTAGGTATTGTCCAATCTTGTATTGATTTTTTGATATCATCAAACTAATTTCTTCTATATTTTTAATGAGAATTTTAGTTATTATAGGCATGATGGATGATGATGATGCGGATGAAGAAGTAGAACCTGCATTAGAAGATGTATTTCTTTTTAATGATATAAAAATTCCAGACATCATTAATTAATTACTATCACTAAGCAGAATGATTGGTGGCCTGTCAACGGTTTACGCCACAAAGCCCTGAACGCTCTCCTGGCTAACAGGCAACAAAAGCAACGCGACAAGGGGGCCTCGGACCCAAATCACTCCTTTTAGCAATAATAATTAACTAACTCTATCTAGGCAATTTAAATAAAAAATCAGAAATACAACTAACTAACAGAGATTTACTTCACTACACCATAATAATCGATTGGTAACGAATCCACAGCCGTTACAAAAAAATTTAGTAACGGTTATTTTACGTTGACACAATTGCGTTACAAATGAAAAGTAACGGAAGTTAGTAACACTTAATAATCGTTAGAAATATTACTAACGGTTATCAAATGTGACTGAAATTAATTTCAGCAACACATCTTCAATCGTTACAATTTATTAGTAACGGTTATTAATTGTGTTCATTGTTTGTTCCCAACGGATAAAACTGTTGGTAATTCCCACTTTCTGACGCATATAATTCTATTTGTAACGGTTGATGTCCGTTACTAAGTATTCTATTTGTAACGGTTTATATCCGTTACTAAGTATTTGTTGTTTTTAAAAAAAAATAGAAAGTGGGTAATGGATAATAACACATATCTTAATAGAAACTGTATTGATAAAAAAATATATACTTTATACCTCAAGCTATCTGTCAAGGCATGAAGAGCAGCTTTAGATGCAGCATATAGGCACCTATTCATGGTCCAAGTGCCAAAACAGAGACACTTCCAACATTGACTATCTTTTCCTTCCTCCTAGTTGTGTGTACATAGGAGGACTTAGTAGATATGAATATATGATACAATACTCAACCATGAAATACATACAAACAGTTTTTGCATTAACATTTTGGTATTTTTTTTTCTATAAGTGTACGAATCTCAGTAGGTAGGAAAACAGAGAAAATACCAGGTAACTTTAAAGTTTCGACAAATCAAGAATGATAAGCTCTCCATTAAAGGAATGAGTACTTCTCTATCTACAACCTAACAATATAGATATGCTCCCAGATTCATATTCCAACAACCATTGGTCCTCATTTTGCATAAACCAATTAAATCACGTAGCTGCAAAAACTGTCTCAAGTTAAGACCAGGTATGGGTTGAAACAAAGGTACGACTATGTACATGACATAGTCAAGCTGATAATATACTGAAAAGTTGTTCTTCTTCTTCTTCCTTTTTTTTTTTTCTAAACTAAGTAAAGGTTGAGATAAAATTAGGATACCTGATTTAGCTTAGTCAAGTTGATATTATATGAAACATGCACCTTTTTTTTTTTTTTCAAATTTATCTGTGTGTTTTGCTCTAATAATTAATTATCAATAACAAATTTAGCTGAGTGTTTTGCTCTACAATCCAACATTTCTTTACTAACCACTCATTGGATGTCTTATTTGGTCTCTCCCTTCTTTGGGATTATAATGGGTACCCAAATACCTATAAAATTGATAGATGCAACCCAGGAAAAGCGGGAATGGCATGTGACTTTTTAAAATTCAGGCAAGGTTGTTCACAAGGTTGATACTTGCACACAAGTATTTCCCAGTAAATAGGTATCTTAAAAACCTCCTCCAAAACAAAGATTGAGAAAAAAGAAAAAAAAAACTCTTCCTTTACTCTTAATTTTATATTTAAAGTAATTACTTTTCAAATTCTTATCCTAGTATGATAAGAGTACATCACTTATAGATTCAGTTCCTATGATAAGAGTACTTATAGATTCAGTTCCTATGATAAGAGTACACCACTTATAGATTAATTTCCTACTTGATTATTTATCACAGAGTTTTTGATACAAAAAGCTTTTTTGCTTGTGCACATTAGTGTTACATAGAAGAAATGATTTAATAAATCATTCCAATAAGATAACTCAATAACAAACTTCACAAAATTTTCTCAGAGAAAGAGGAAAAGAATTTTCTCTTACAGCCATATCTCCCAGGGATTTGCTACATATTGGACAAGTGTAGTGATTGCAAGTGTAAACCTATGTTATCACCATTACACAACTTCAGTTTTGATGTAGATCAGAATCGGTCACCTGATTGCATGGGCCTGTGCCATTGCTAACTCTCTTTTATTTTCATCTTTGTAGCCCATTTGTTAAGGGCAATAAGTCAAGTGAAATGTTTTATTTCCTGCAACCATCTCTACATCTGAAAACTACTGACCAAAGTCCACATACAAAAGCCCATATACTGGAAAGATACTGCGATTTCTGTTCACATGGATAAAAGCACATTAAAAAAATCTACCCGGGGTCAAAGCAATCAGTTTCAGCTTCACACCCAGTTGAAGGTCCATTCTGGTGATTCAACAAAATGGGAATTTAGACCCAAACGCCTCTATCGGATTCTAAACTGTATAATAAAGACACTTCCACGGTTTTTAAACACGAATTAAGTATGACAATCATTAACAACGCAGATGACAACAAGAATCAGGTGCCAAAACGCCTAAATTATCCTTTTATGTAAAATTCTTCCCTTACTTTCATATCTCCTTGGCCCTAATTTTCCCAACACGTTTCAAATCATACCGTCTCCGATCAGGGCAAAAACAAGTATACAGACATTCATACATCCAAAGTTTTAAAAAAACTAACAGATAACAGTTCTCAGATCCCATGCCATATTCCATTCAGTTATAGAATAAACAAACTTACTTGTTAACAAAGGAATTGTCCCTTGGAGCATTCATTTCAGAGAACCTATTCCGTATCATTACTTCCTCTCTTGCACAAGCTGCCACTGCCCTAACTTCTTCTTCCAAAAGACCCTGTTAAAGGGACACAACTGACATCACCCAACAGATAAAAATAAAAATACAAAAAATGTAAATGTAACGAGCAGTATCATTGAATACGCGCAGCATTGGAACAATGCCATTTGAAGTCCCATTTGTACCACGAATATAACTACCTGTTGCGCGAATGTTATGAACAGAAACTCCAATTCCTCCTGCTGATTTGCTAATGGCAGCACATTCCTTCAAAGTATCATATATTCCCTCAATGCTATCATCTTTCATACAAATCAGGAAGCAGCTACTCAACTGCCAAACAATGCAACACAACTGTCATCAAAAGCTTGCAATTTACCATTTGAATCTGATGCTTCAAATTAAGAACTATAAGAAAAGATTTTTTTTTAGTAAATGCTATGGTTTACAATGTGAATCTCCCCATACTCAAGACTTGCAATTCCTTCAAAAGGCTATGGTTTACTATATTCCCAGCAGAATATGTGTTGAAGGGTGGGTCTTGAGTATCAAATCCAACAGTTATCAACCCAGCAGCCACAGGCAGCTGTGTTCGATGTGTACCAGATTTAATCTGTTCTTTGGGTGCCTACAAAGCAGCTTGTATTTGCAGGATTGAAGATCCAAGGACCAAAGTAATTATTTAAAACTTATGTTGCAGGCTAAAGTACAAGTGTTGGACTCAGATATGGGTACAAATGTCCGAATGGAAAATCCAAAAGAATAGGACTCATGATCTGCATATTATTCAAACTTACATAAAAGTTTATATTTAAATAAAAATGATATGCAGAACAACATGTCATGTGAGTCGGATTCTCTTGACTGTGTCACTTGGTGTAATAGATTAATCTAGATGCATGTCATGTGAGTATGTTACCATGGGGTTAAAGAAATTTAAAACTCAACCAGATTAGGAGCATGACATCATGAGTTGGTATGCTGGTAACAAACAAAAGATGCATCCACTAAAGAAATTGTGAGGTAAATTTAATTATTCACAAGCAAACCAAGTCAGACATGGTTTTCAGGAATGGAGCATGTGATGACAAAGAAAGTAATGGATGATTATTCTCTTGACCTCACCTTGGACCCATTCTTAGTGGCTCCAGTATTAGCCTTCAAATTAGCATTCCAGTTATTTAACAAATGTAGAAAGAGTCAGGCAAATACACAATAGAAATTCATAACATAAATCACTAAAAGGGAGAAACACCCACCAGTTTAGCTTCTACTTCAGCCAATTCTTCAGCATCCCTACTTAGTAAAGCAGAATAGGCATGTTATAGAGAATAGAAGCTTGATTTTGTTTTGTTTTGAATGGTAAGAAACTAAAGAAAATGGAATGACAAACACATCCACATGAGGAAAACGTCTATTAAACAATAAAAAAAATACCCTTCTTCTGTGAATCCTTCCCATAGAGACAAAATGCCAAATTCAAAGAACAACAAGGTAGCTATGTGATGAGTCCACTTGTGAGGCATCTGTCATTTGCAAATGCAGAAGCTAAAGCCTGCAACAAAGAAATACGGGAAAAGAGGAAAAAGAATAAAGAAAATAAAAACACTACACAATCTAGGAACTTAAAACTAGGTTCAAGCATCTTATTGTTCAAAAACAAATAGATCAAAACAAAAATTGTAAAAAATAGAAAGGAAAAAAAAAACAGAAAAGCATTAGTCAACCTGAAAACAATCCTTAACAGTAAGGAACACAATACAGTGTTATACACCAAGAAGATATAGTTCTCACTGTTTTCATCCATGTTGAAAGCCAAAAATAATATCAACCAAGGCATATCTCTAATTAAGAACAGGCTACTACTGGGAGAATGAAATGGGTGGAATGGGTGAGGGGCTGATCCACGTTGGCAGGGAGTGAAGTGAGGTGAGGAAGAGATGAGATGAGATGAGAATGAGAGGATGAAATGGGTGGGGTGGGTTGGATTGGTGAGATGAGTGAATTAGAGAGATAGGACAGTAAGAGAGAGACACAAGAAAGAAAGAGAAACAGAGAAGGGAGGAAGAAACATGGGAGGAAAGGAATAAAGGGAAAATGGAGAAATAGGGAGAGGTGGAGTGGGCTGGTTCGTCAGAGATGGGGAAGCCCGGCGGTAGCGCAGGTGGGTCGCCGACTGTGACGAGGAGGCTCCGGGACAGTGGGGCCCATGGCTGGATGAAGGAGAGATGAGTGAGAGAAATGAGAGATGGGTAATGAGATGAGATGAGATGAGAGAGGAGGGAGAAGAGTCCGCCGGAGATGATGGTGGTTGGCGGCGGTCTCCGGCGACGATGGCAGCAACCCATGGAAGAGGGAGAGAGAACGAGAGACATGAAAGAATGAGAGGGAGGAAAGAGACGAGGGGCTGCTGTGTTGTGGAGTGGAATGAAGAATGGAGGGGGGTTGGGGTTTTGACCTAGTAAAGGAAAGGGGGAAAGTGAAAGGGAAATGGGAAATGGGGGTTTACAAGTGGGTTAATTTTAACATTTTAACATCAGTCACGGTTGACTATCCGTTAGTAAAAATCTTGATAAACGTCACAAAATAATTCGGGTAATTTAGTAACGGTTAAGTAATTTTGTAACGGAATTTTATCTGTTATTAATTTACTAACGGCCAGATATGCGTTACTAATAAGAAATCTCAAATGTTGTAAAATCACCCAAATGGTGTAGTGCTTCTACTATGCAATTGACAACATAAAAAGTAACAAACATGATGCATGCAATTTTTGCAAAATAAAATGAATAAATAGAAAGCACAGAAGCTATTGAAATTGATAAAGAAATTGATAATTCATTGAAAAGAATTTTCTTACAAGAGAAGACTGGTATGGCTCTGATACCAAGTTGGGACTGACTGGGATCGACTAGACAACTCTCTGTAAGACTTGATTACAAGACTAGAAAAAAAAGAGAAAGAGGAAGAGTTTTACAATGGGCTTAAGATGTGTTAGATGTGTTGTGAGACAAGGGCTCACAATCCCTATTTATAGACTGCATTATGAATTACATTGCATACATATTTGAAGTCCACGAGATAAAAAGATACACGTCATTGACACTGTATATGATAATTGTAGCTGCTGCATCAAATTATGACGTTATGGCTGACTGCATCTTGCAGTAAATTCTACTTGGTCGGTGCTGGCAACTGCATATGTGGCTCTAACTGCAATGATATTGTATAGCAATTTTGATTGAATTGGAGCATACGAAGAACTTGTAGTCACATTTATGGTGAAAGTATCTTTATGGTGAAGTGCCTTTATATAGTACATGCAGAGATGACTCATGTACTAGCTATATAAAGAGTGAAGTACATAGAGTGATGACTCATGTACTAGAGTAAAGACTATAGTACTTGTGATAATCACTATAGTACATCACTTTAGTACATAGAGTAGTTGCTATGGATTTCTTTATTGCTGCATGAGAGAATTGCAGGACACATGGTTGCATGGGAGGTCTTGTTGGACTGCATGAGATCTTATTAGACTGCATGAAAACTGTATGAAGAGAACACCTGTCCGGGGGTCTACATGAGAATTTCGTTAGAGAATACACCTGTATGTTTGCATGGATTCTGCTGCTGCATAGAAAATTGTAGTATCTGCATTGGATTATCTTCATTGAATGGCGAGGCTTGCATTGAAATTTGCATGAAATTTGTATGAAATACTTGCATTGGAATTTGCATGTAATTTATGTGATAATGACTGAATAATCTTGATTTAATCATTTATGAAATAATAACTTGGAGATTGAGGACTGGGAGTCCATAAGCCATATTCAAGCTCTTTTTGAAATAACTTGATTACTTGCCTCTTAGTTCTTTCAGTGACTTGAAGAGTAGATACATCTTCAAAAGATTCGAGAATGTCATTAAGAACTGTATGACCAGCTCTAAATGGATCATAATAAATAAATGTTTCTGCAGCAAGATCTTCATCAATGCATATGACGCGACGACCATCACTCCAAATTGCTTTAAAAGTGCGAGCAAATTCAAGATGTCGCTTGAGATTAATGAATCGTTGATTTTGATCTGCCTGAATATTATAGAATTGAAGACGCTCCAAGCTATAATTGATATCTGCAGCATCTGAGGATTCAAATCTTTCAGCTTGATTCCAATTTCTGTCGGAGAGATGTTCATAGTCATTTGTAGGAATACTGTATTTTTACAGAACAAATCTCCATCTTCATAATTCATGATTGTCCATAATTGATATGGTTGATAAAATCTGAATTCATCTCTTTCTCTTGGAGAAGATAGTTATGAGCAGGTGAAGTTTGGTAATACCAAGGCAGCTGAGAGCATATTTGACAATTGCAGGAAGCTATTGATGAATTGCTGAATTTTCTCGGTCGAGAATAAAGCGATGAACCAGGCCGTGTTCTATATAAGAAATATTGAGTTCTTCAACAGGCAGAAACATTTTTGAAAAACCAGTAGCCCAGCTGAGATAAGCTGCATGATTGATTAATCGCTCCATTATCTGACAAGATAGAGTTTCATCTCTAATTCTTGCAACAATATCTTCTGGAAGAAGGGTATCAACCTTTCCAAGATTTGTTGTTTGTATTTAAGTGGAGGGATAGATGACGATGCACATTGTTTTTCAAGCATGTGAATTTTTGATTCTTCACATGGCTCAGTCAATAAAGAAGGTTCTGATGCAACTCTGCCTCCTTTTGGCTTTCTTGATGAATTTTAATCCTGCAAGAAGACTATGCAAAATACAAGCAAGCAAATAATTCAGAAATTCAGCCTTGCAGAATGCATTTCATGCCAATTCCAATGCAAGAATTTCATGCAAATTTCATGTAAATCTCAATGCAAGCCTCGCCATTCAATGAAGATAATCCAATGCAGATACTACAATTTTCTATGCAGCAGCAGCATCCATGCAAACATACAGGTGTATTCTCTAATGAAATTCTCATGCAGACCCCCGGACAGGTGTTCTCTTCATACAGTTTTCATGCAGTCTAACAAGATCTCATGCAGTCCAACAAGACTTCCCATGCAACCATGCGTCCTGCAATTTTCTCATGCAGCAATAAAGAAATCCATAGCAATTACTCTATGTACTAAAGTGATGTACTATAGTTATTATCACAAGTACTATAGTCTTTACTCTAGTACATGAGTCATCACTCTATGTACTTCACTCTTTATAAAGCTAGTACATGAGTCATCTCTGCATGTACTATATAAAGGTACTTCCACCATAAAGATACTTTCACCATAATGTGACTACAAGTTCTCCGTATGCCTATAGTCAAGAAGGATGACTCCACTTCAATCAAAATTACTATACATTATCAATGCAGTCAGAGTCACATATGCAGTTGCCAGTTACCAGCACCGACCATTCAAGATGCAGTCAGTCATAACGTCAGAATTTGATGCAGCAGCTACAATTATCATATACAGTGTCAATGACGTGTATATTTTTATCTCGTGGATTTCAAATATGTATGCAATGTAATTCAAAATGCAATCTATAAATAGGGATTGTGAGCCCTTGTCTCACAACACATCTAACACATATTAAGCCCATTGTAAAAATCTTCCTCTTTGTCTTTCTTTTCTAGGCATCCTTTCTTTTCTATAAATAGCCCATTGTGAGCCCTCTTTCTCTTTCTTTTGATTGAAGTGGAGTCATCCTTCTTCACTATAGGCATACGGAGAACTTGTAGTCACATTTATGGTGAAAGTATCTTTATGGTGGAAGTACCTTTATATAGTACATGCATAGATGACTCATGTACTAGCTTTATAAAGAGTGAAGTACATAGAGTGATGACTCATGTACTAGAGTAAAGACTATAGTACTTGTGATAATAACTATAGTACATCACTTTAGTACATAGAGTAATTGCTATGGATTTCTTTATTGCTGCATGAGAAAATTCCAGGACACATGGTTGCATGGGAAGTCTTATTGGATTGCATGAGATGTTGTTAGACTGCATGAAAACTGTATGAAGAGAACACCTGTCCGGGGGTCTGCATGAGAATTTCATTAGAGAATACACCTGTATGTTTGCATGGATTCTGCTGCTGCATAGAAAATTGTAGTATCTGCATTGGATTATCTTCATTGAATGGCGAGGCTTGCATTGAGATTTGCATGAAATTCTTGCATTGGAATTGGCATGAAATGCATTCTGCAAGGCTGAAATTCTGAATTATTTGCTTGCTTGTATTTTGCATAGTCTTCTTGCAGGATTAAAATTCATCAAGAAAGCTAGAAGGAGGCAGAGTTGCATCAGAATCTTCTTTATTGACTGAGCCATGTGAAGAAGATGCTTCATGAGCTGGACCACCATATTGATGTATGAGAGGATTTTTGAGGAATTGAATTTCATTCTTCATCCGCTGTATTTCTTGTAGAAGATCCATATGCTGCTGAGTATTGAGAGGAGTGGATGCTTCACCATAAACTGCATCTTTGAAACTTTTTGGTAATGTAGTTGTAGTTGGAGGCACTGATTGTTTTTTGGCAAGAGGATTAACTGTATTGGGTTGAATGATAAGAGAAGGTTGAGGAGAAGATTGTCGAGATTTATTGAGAAATTGTGGAATATCAAGTTTATCCCACCATTTGATATGAGAATTTCGGACAAAACATTGAGGCTTTGTAGTTGGGGAGGATTTACCATATTCCCAACGAAGAATCCAAGGAATTGTAGAGGATGAAATGTATTTAAAGAAAGAATAAGAAGAGTCATTAATTTCAAAACTTGTTTGAGATTCAAAAGATTGATAATTGCTTAATAAGGCTTGTGGAAGAATACATGATTGTGCCCCAAAACGAGACCACCAGTTATGCCGAAACCAATATGGAATATTTGAATTGCATTTAGAGGAAAAACTAATGAACCAGGAATGTGATCTTTTTGAATTTTGATATAATAAGGCATATTCCCAAGCATTCATATAGTCAAAATAATCATAGGGCCATAAACTCCCATTGGGATTGAGCCGTTTTTTGCGAAAATAAATTGTCGTCCCAATCAGAAGGAGGATGAATATGCATAATTTTCATTTTTGAGAAGGCATGTTCTCCATCACGATCTTCATGAGTAAAAATGGCACTTTTTGACTGAATCAAAATGGCTTCATAATATTTATAAGAGATATTGGGGGCTTTAGGTGCAAAATGATGATTTTTTCTATAAAGTCTAAAGAGGATTTGTTTAATGGTGAGATTGGCATGAATTTTTTCATCAAGAAAGAAAAGGGCATATTCAAAAATCTTAATATATTGGGATTTTTTGGAGGGAGTAACTTGATAAGGTGCTTGAAGCATTGGAGAGGCTAAGGCATTGAATTTATTGTGGGATAGAATATTGATAGAGTCAATAACTGGATTTTTTTTTACTTTTCCTCTTTGATTTGGTTGCATCTTTGCTCACTTTGTTTCTGATTCAGATAATTTGTCTATCAAAGAGCACAATTTATTTAAGGCAAAAATCTCCTTCACCTAATGAAATTATGAACTTAACTAAATATCACATATTAATCAAAGATAGATTATCAAAGAATTTCAATCTAAGAACAATTTATTAAGAAAACATACATGATTAAAGCATTGTTCAAATAAAAAAAATTGAATAACATAGGTTGTCAATGACAGAAGGCAGATTTATTATTATAATCAATACGCAAGAGACAAAAATATCACATAAATTAATGATGAGAAATAGTTAACTTCATCTGACACTTTGATCCAAGGATCTACTCCTCCATTACAAAAGATGTGATTTTCATTAAGAACTTCATAGCAATTACAATTTTCTCTCACACTCTTCTAACCTAGTTCTGAATCAGGCCTCCAGAATACCCAAAAATAACTCTTAAATTCTATTAATTATGGAATGAAGAGAAAAAGGAGAGAGAGTAATAGTGGACATGCAAGGGGAGGGAATTACTCCCGTATGCTACTTTTTTGTTCCTTTTATATCTCCAGTTATCTATCATATACATTGAATCTGGACATCTTCTCTACAGATTTGATTTTTCTTCATTGATAAGGTAAATCTCTTATCCTATTTGAATTTGAATGAGGTGGAAGCTTCTGGAAACCTCTGGGTGGCTTGGCTAATCTTCAGATGGGGACCTTCAAGTGATGTGTAGCAATTGATTATCAACGGTGTGGACTTAATTGCAATCCCATCTAAAAATAAACATGAAAATCTCCGGGCCCATAACTGTCAATATAGCTCTGATTTGCACGTTCTTAGCTCCACATATATCTACTCTGAATAAGCTTTCTGACGGTAGGTAAATTTCATCGATCCGACGGTTGTATTGAAAGTTATGACCATTTGAAGATGAGTTATCCTGAGAAAAATGGGATTAAATTTTAAAATTTGATTTGTAATGGATTCTATCTCTACACAACTTTCAGTTTTGAAAGGACATCAGATATGGATGATTCAAACTCTTCTTCTGTTGTTCCAATCAAAATTGTACTCTTTGAATTATCCATTGATATTTTCAAATTTGCAACTATGGTGGACGTACCCTGCCATGTGGGACATTTCATTTGCTTGAACAGTGGGCCATATGAGAAGTCTTCTACTATAGTTAGGACTCTTCAATTGACATGATGAGTGGACCCCTCTTTTGATTAATTTGTATATGGCTTGTGTGTGGGGTCCATATGGTGAATTCTTCAATTTACTTCAATTCAGCAATGCAGGGCCCAGGATGACAATGTGTGCTTAAAGTGAGTTCCATGATAGAGGCCTGTAATTCTCATTTTTTTGCACACTCTAATTCAATACATCAAATACTGAAGAGCCCATATTGAAGCGGGACCCTCCCGAACAGAGTTCTACTTCAATTGGGACTCTTCGGAGAAAATTTGCAAAACATTCTAAGTTAATGTAGAAAATGTATGAAAAGTATGAAAATTCAGGTTCCAAGGTGAAAATACATGAAATGATGAAATTAAATGAATAATGATGCAATTTATCTAATTAAATCCCTAATTCATCCTAAAATGATACGTAAAGATGCAAATTCATGAACTCAACAATAAACTTTATCCTCATGGCCTTTTTCTAGATATCCTATCGGTTGTTTCATGTATATTTCCCCTCAAGATCACCTTTTAAAAAAGCGGTCTTAACATCCATCTGTATAGTTCTAAATCCAAGCGGGCCACAATAGATAAGATCATGCGGACAGAAGAAAATCGCACCACATGGGAGAAAGTTTCTTTATAATCCACACATTCTTTCTGTGTGAACCTCTTAGCCACAAGCCTAGCTTTAAATTTGTTAATGGAACCGTCGGCTTTTTGCTTAATTTTTAAAACCCATTTATTGGTAATGGCTATCCTATCGTTAGGAAGATCCACAAGATCCCATACATGGTTCTTACGCATAGAACTGATTTCACCATTCATCGCTAGCATCATTCCTTCGAATTTACCGATTCCATTGCTTCTTGATAAGAACGTGGTTCGTCCTCGTCAATTGCAATATATGCATAAGAAGTCCCCTCAATTTCAAAATACTTCTTTGGAATTAATCTACTTGAAGAACGACGAAGGGCATCATGATCACTCCCACTTGCATGTGACTCCATAGGATCTCTCCCACTAAGACCAGCAAGTGGCGTTGGCTCCCCTTGGTAAGAGGAAGTCATCCATTTCAAATAGTTCAATGGACACATTGTCTTCTTCTTTTCATGATATTGAAACTCGAAGAAATCTACGTCACAAGATTTTGTTTAAATTAATCTGCCGTTGACATCCTCATGACTAGAACGTATCCTTTTGACAATTCAAAGTATCTCACAAAGATACTTGGAATTGTCTTAGGTAATGTTTGGATCGTCTTAAGTTTGGGTCTTAATGTCTTGTGTCTTAAGCGCTAAGACAAAAAAACTAAATAAGATTGTTTGGTACGCAATAACAACATGTCTTAAGTGCTAAGACGTCTTGTTATTTAAGACGAAATTATCTCAATTCTAGGAGCTCAAAATCCAGCTCCTAGAATTAAGACCCCAACATCCTAAGCGGTAAGACATTTCAGGACTTTAAAATAATTTTAAAATTTCCGTAATAACCCTCACCAATATCAACGATTGGAGCCCTAATCTCTCTATCTCTTTCATTTCTATCTACCCTTACAAAAGAGGCAAAGTTGCGAAGTTTTTTCAACCAACCATTGTGGGGCCCACCCAAAGTATTATAATAAAATATAATAATATATTATTATTATATCATAATAATAATAATAATATAATATATTTTTCACCCAACCATTGTGGGGCCCACCCAAAATATTATAATAAAATATCATAATATATTATTATATCATAATAATAATAAAATATATTTTTAATTAATCTGCCGTTGACATCCTCATGAACTAGAACGTATCCTTTTGACAATTCAAAGTATCTCACAAAGATACTTGGAATTGTCTTATTACACTCCAATTGATTAGGATGCGGGATAAGGACAAGCCCTAAAGAACCCCACGGGCGTAGGTCTCTCAAGGAAGGTTTTCTACCGGTCCACAACTCATATGGAGTCTTTGGAATAGACTTAGAATGAACTCTATTTAATATATAAGTTGCAGTTAATAACGCATCTCCCCAAAAGGAGATAGGTAAGTTCGCATGAGCCATCATTGATCTAACCATGTCTAACAGGGTCCTATTTCGTCTTTCCGCAACTCTATTTTGTTGTGAGGTGTAGGCCATATATAGTCAGTTGACGAGAAATTCCGTTTTCTATGCAAAAACTTTTAAAAATCTCCGAAGTGTATTCTCCACCTCGATCGGTCCGAAGGGTCTTGATGTTTTTGTCATACTTATTTTGAAATTCTTTTGTAAAAATTTTGAATGCCTCATTTTTGTGGGAAACTAAAAACAGACGACCATAACGAGAGTAATAATCAATGAAACTAATAAAATAATGAGTTTCTTATCTATTAGCAACATTCATTGGTCCACAAATGTTAGAGTAGATGATTTCAAGGGTGGCCTTGGATCTTTCTACCTTTGGAAAAGTTTTTTTTGTTTCTTTGCCTGTCATACAAGATTCACATGTGGATAACTGTACTTGTATGAGAGATCCAAGCAATCCTTCCCTAGCCAATCGGATCATCCGATCTTTTCCTATGTGGCCCAATCGAGCATGCCACTTAATAGATTCGGAACTTGTGTCATGCACCATAAATGAATCAGAAAATCCAACCATAGAATTATTGAAATCCAAAACATATAAGTCTCCTACAATAAAACACATGAATAAATAAAACTATTTTTTCTGATGGAAACTCTATCCATAGTAAAATGAAAATCAAAACCGTCCCTCAGGAGCTGGCAAACTGATAGGAGATTCCGCCTCATGCTAGGTTCAAAAAGTGTCTCATGGAGAACTATAGTTTTCCCTGTATACGTAGGAAACAAATAATCACTGATTCCCAATATGTCTTCTGAAGAATTTTTTTTTCCCATGTAGAGCTTGTTGCAACCGACATCTATTGACTGAAACTCCCGAAAACCACTACTATCCTTTGTCATGTGCTTGGTTGCCCCTGAATCAATTATCCATCCATTAGCACTTTCATTCACATAAAGTACTTCGAAGTAAACCAAAGAGAGTGACAAATGTGGGGTGTTTACCGTATTTCTCTTGGGGCAAGTTTTAGCGATGTGGCCAAGTTCCTGACATTTATAGCATTTGGTTTTGGCTAAGTCTCTAGGCTTGTTACGCTTCCGATGCTTCTTTTAGTCTTGTTTGGGTGCATGGTCATTTGGTTTTGGCTAAGTCTCTAGGCTTGTTACGCTTCCAATGCTTCTTTTAGTCTTGTTTGGGTGCATGGTGGTCCTGTTTAGGCTTCTTCTAGCGGCCTACCCCATTTGGAAAAGTCCCATTTTGAAACTTACATTTACATTTCGTCCCCTTAGTCCCCGACCCTGATATAGGCTGCTGTTTTGCAAATAGTGCTTCTCCAGCGATCTTTACTTGAACTCTTTAGGCTTCGAGCTCGAGATGGCGACACAAATCCTTTGACGTTTTGACTGCCTTAGAGTGGGTCAAAATTTGTTTTATTGTGCGCCAAGAATCAGGTAAAGATCGCAAGACTGCAATGATCTTTTGGTCCTCAGTTAGTACATTTCCTGCCCCTTCAAGATCCGCAATCATTTGACTCATTTTGTGGAGATGGTCCCTGAGGTTTACACCTGGGTCCATTCTATACGCATCAAATTCCATGGTCATGACACAGGTCTTACTAGTGGTAATTTCACTACATTCTTCTTTCAAGACATCCCACATCTCCTTAGCCATACCGTAGGTTTCATTAGTGGGAATCAATTCAAAATGCATACTACTCAACATATATAATGTTGCGAGTAGTCCGATTATCTTTATCCCATTTCTCAGAATCATTCAATGCAAGCATGGGTGCAGCATCATTTGCTAATTCGAGTTGGGTCTTAATCGATTCCAAAGTATACGTAACCTCTTGTTCATCGAACAAGTAAATCATAGTGCGGTATCACTTATCATAGTTATTACCATCTAACTTATCTCTCTTATTAAGGTCAGCAATGATATTTTTTGAAGCCATCACTGAAAGAGAAATAAGAAAAAAAATATGATGATCAATTAATGCACAACATTGGCAATGCACACGTATGTATCGATTGCCCTTTTTACACTCAAATCATTCCGAGAATTAGGACATTGTAGTGAAAACCCTCCATGCCTAGGGCTAATTCGGGGCAGTCAAAAAACAATTATCGTAATTACATGGGTGATTTGATAGCATCATGCAATTTAATACTTTGATGCAATTATAAAGATACAAAAGGAGTACAACAAATAACAATTTTTGGATGATGTGAATCCTTTTAATAGGGAAAACTTTTATAATAGTTTATTATCCCCCGCAAATCTTAGAGTCCACAAAGAAATGCTCAATTGGTTAAACATTGCACCTAAGCCTCCAATTCTGTCATATGAAATCAAATCAATCAATTAAGCCCCTAGGAAAGTGGTGGGGTCACAATGGTGTCGCTTAAAAACCACTTTCCTCGAACGTAAACTGTCTTCCTGTAGTTGGACAAGGCTTTTCTTGGATTCGACTCGATCAAAGATTGCAATTGGTGCAACTCGGTGGTCTCCGTCCTATTAAGCTTGAAAAACTAGTGACTACCCATAAACACTATAATATGGCCCATAAAAAAATATGTGGATCCAAATAATGCATTTATAAAATGAAGAAATCCCATCATTAACACATAACATGATACAAAATTTAGTGCTCAAAACATGAATAGAAGGTGGGAGTCGGTATAGGCACCTACTCAGATGAAAGAAAGGAAAGGATAGGTAACAAATGCATAACAGTCTGAGATATAAACCCCCAGATAGGTGAAAAATGCATAATAGTCTGAGATGTAAACCTTTTGGCTAGATTAGCAGTGCAGTCAGTTTTTGAACAAAAACAGGTTGACACATGTCAAAATGACTAGAAGAGGCTTAAACAAGAGCAGTCTATTCCTGCACCCCACTACTCCCAATCAAAAGGGAATGCACCCCCCTTCCCCAATCAGATGTGCATCCAGACCGATTGAATGGATTGAAATTAAGATATGGATCGGTACCCATGTTTAGTCATAGCCAGTTGACAGCCTAGGCCAAAGTGGGTTCAAGAACCAACTGATTATAAGCATTGCAAGATAGAGCAAACAAGGTGGTCAATGCAATTGAGGGCTTGCCACCAAAGCTAAAGAATAAAGATCCAATAAGTCAATTCAGATGAGCATTCAAACTCAGAACTAATAGATGGTATACATGTCATGAGGAATTTTTTTTTCATAATATTCAGATTCTGATTCAGGAAATTTTTTTTTTTTTCAGATTCTGATTCACTATAACATGACATACCATCATTCTGTTAGACAAAACTTCTCCAATTCAATAGATTCAAAAAATCTACACATGTACCATTAAGAAAACAAAAATCCGTTTTTTTTAATCCACGCGACATGTAAACAGATTCACAAACGTGATGATCAACCGACCTAGGTTAGTACAGAACCCATTATTGAGAGTTGCTAAAGCACCAATGTGGCACAACTCAGTCAGATCTCGGCAACCCATCAGCTAGATTCCACAACAATTGTAACCCTACTACCTACAAAATAAAAAGACTAGTACACAATTCAGCCCAATGATGCCGGTACCCAGGAAATACAATGGCTAGTAGCCAAAATTGGCCAACAGACATTCTCTTGAGGATCACCAATGACCAATCTGGCCTTATTTGGGGCTAGGACGCAACATGTGTCCGGTATCCATTGGAACAAACATCAAAGATTACTATTTTATTTTTCACACAATCTAATATAATGTCCAAGGTTTCGAGTTACCTGATTCACAACCAAAATAAATCAAATCCTCGCGTGAGCGCGCCAATAATGGATCCGATACTAATGTAGGTTGTAGATGCTGCGGAAGCACGAATCTAAATGAGCTGACTGCTACAAACGCGATAAGGACCGCGTCGGCTTGAATCAAGCACTAGTTGTGGAGATCTGTAATTGTCCACGAGAGATCAGTCACATGTGATTCACTCTTCAAGATCCAAGGACAATGATGGACAACTTGGATGTAGAAGATGATGATAGAGAATAGTAGATCTAATGGAAGATGTATTATTAAAAGTTGGTGTCGACTATTATTTTCATGTCTATATATAGCCCTTTGGCTAATGAGTGATAAAATTTCTATTCAAATTCAAATTGAGAGATGATAGGGATAATAGATTTGATCAAATTCTCTCAATTTGAATTTAAATGAAGATATGATAAGGATAGAGAGTTTGATAAAATTCAAACTATTCTTATCCATATCACCATGAGATTTCTTGTGAGGGGTGTTTCTTTGTGAGTGAGGTCCCCCATGTAAACACTGGCGGGCCACATCACAAATGCCAACAGAAAGGTCTCCTCGTAGTCAATTGGGAGCCAAAAAGTCAGCCACACAAGATTATTCCATAATAGCTACGAAGATTTAAGATACTCAGTTTTAAGATTTTAGGCTTCGAGTTACATAAACAAATTTAAGGATTTAGATTACTGGTGGGCCAACATGAAAGGAAAAAAAAAAAAAAAAACAGCTGATGAGATTTGATCTCATGATGTGACAATTGTGTAACCAAAATCAACCACCATCTTAAACATGTATTGTCATCTTTTTGTAAGTGGGAGATGTGGATGTCCAACGCCCATTTCATGCATGAAAATCACTCTCCACTTTGAATGCCAAAAGCCCACTATCCCTAAACTCCCCCTGTTGGTTTTCGTGGAGTCCATTGTGGATGTCCATGGCATAAAATTTCACTACTAAAGAATTCTACATCCAAAAAGTGTAAAAAAAATTTACCTTATTTATACACAATTTCACACCTCATAAGTCAAACAAACGTACGTATTGATGTGTAACTCTCTTTTTTTTTTTTTTATCCATGCTTAACTGTTATGCATGCGAATTTTACGGCCCATTACAAAATCATTTTGTCACTATAGTTTATTTTTTTAGTCATCTTTAAAAAACTTCTAAAGATTTTAAGCTCGGGCCTTTTGTTCTGGTATATAATATATAATAAGATAGATTTGAAAAGGAGATATGGATCCAAAAGAAGTACACTCATTGAGATTTGGTGGGAGGTTGGGATAACGGTTTGATTCATCATATGTTAAATATATGAAACTAGAAAAGTAACTTTAAAGATAGTGAGTCATATGTTTTAATCCATTATAAATCTTATAATCAGGCCTATCCCAGTAGAAGTGAAATTTATAAAATTACAAAGATATAAATAATTGAATATTTTCATACCATCACTTGCGTTTGTAGTCCAACGGTTAGGATAATTGCCTTCCAAGCAATAGACCCGGGTTCGACTCCCGGCAGACGCAAATTCGAAAGTTTTTTTTTTTGCCTAAAAATAATATTATGGTCTTCAAAGCTAGGTTAAATTTGGGCCACACAATCAATTAGAATAGTGAAAATATGTTACACATTTTAAGTGAATAATTAAGCAATCAAATGATTGAGAAATATGTTGCACATTTTATTTTTCTCATTTTAATCTTGTTTTAAAAAGCATTATTAGTCTGTTGGTTGGGGATACTCTAATTAGAGTTTTCATTGAGGCGAGCTATTTTCATCAGTGTGTTATTTTTATTTTTTTTGAAATATTCATAAGTGTGTTATTATCCACCCATTTTTCTAACCCTTTGATTGGATGGATGGCTCCTATTATCCATTTGCTTAGATTTTTTTTTTTTTTTTTTTTACTTTGTGGTTCATTAAACAAAATCTGCTAAATCTAGTCAAATGACTTATAAAGTGGAGCTACTTTAGTTCACACGTCATGTAAGAAATTATTGTATAATATAATCATGTGTTTTTCTTTTTTTTTTAATAATGCAAGGTTCCCAGCCCTTTGGGCTCGAACAATCCCTACGGGTCCAGGAGAGAAAGCCGGGTAAAATTCCTCTGTAGTCCTAGTGTGCTAGTACAGTTTCAAACCCACAACCTCCAGGTGCAAACAATGGCTTTGGGCCAATTGAGCTACCCCTCGAGGTTAATATAATCATGTGTTCAAAATGGAAATCGTATCATTTTATTTTTGCTTATTTCAATTATTATATATTATAGACGTAGGCATCGATTTCGAAATTAAGCTCTAATTTTGCAATCGATTGCGAAATTGGACTCTAATCTCAAATCAATTTGAGAAATTGGATCTCAAATCAATTTCAAAAGATAAGCTCTATCAAATCAATTTGAGAAATTGGATTTCAAATCAATTTCAAGAAATAAGCTCTATCAATCAAACCAATTCAAGTGACTTATCCAGCTCAAGCCAAAACTCTCAAGTTTATCCAACTCAAACCCATACTCTCCAATGTATTCATCTCAAACCCAAACTATTAAGGTAATGTTTGGATCGTCTTAAGTTTGGGTCTTAACGTCTTGTGTCTTAAGTGCTAAGACAAACAAAAACTAAATAAGATTGTTTGGTATGCAACAACAACATGTCTTAAGCGCTAAGACGACTTGTTATTTAAAACGAGATTTATCTTAATTCTAGGAGCTCGAATTCCAGCTCCTGTAATTAAAACCCCAACATCTTAAGCGGTAAGACAGTTTTTGATTTTAAAATAATTTTAAAATTCCCGTAATAACCCTCACCAATATCAACGATTCAAGCCCTAATCTCTCTATCTCTTTCGTTGCTCTTGCGTCTAAAACGAAGCTCTTACCCATGCGGCACCAAGCAACATCGATCTCCTTCTTCTTGTCTTGGATCCAAAAGCCAAAGGTAAACTCTTTCCTCATCTTCCTTCCCTTCTCATCCCCTTTCTTTTCTTGGTCTTGATTAGGTTTTTGCCTTTGTTTCCTTTGTTTTAAGCACTTTAAGTAATTCATAAACTCTAGTACTGGTAGCTAGAAATATATGCTCACGACACATCAGAAAAATTTCCTAGCTACTGTACTTTCAAGTTGTAAATTAAATGCGTTTCTAGTTTTGAACGATTGACGGTCATTTCTCTTCTTCTTTTTCTTTAATGCATTTCACTCTCCAAAGTAAACTCTTTGTGCTTGTTTGACACCATTTCAACCTTTTGAGGCCATCTATAATGAAGTCGGTATAATTTGAGACTCAAAGAAATCGTTTCCTCTCAATCAAGCATCAAAGACTAGACAATTCCTCCACTAGCCTATCCAAGTCCCTGAACAAACTCCCACCCTCTTTGGTGCCCCAATCGCTGCCATCCTTAACTCCATGGCTTGGACCCGCTTTGAACCATCCCTACCAATAATTTCTGCCACCGCCCTAGCCAAATCCAATAGAAGAGGCAATATGCCCGATGAGGAAGAAAGCCCAAGATATGAAGTGCTGTATGACACTTTATAAATAGCAGTGGTGTAAGCTCCCTGTATTTGGTTCCAATTTAACCAAACGATCCCCTTTTTTGTAATGATGAATCATTTTATAATTTCGAATCTGTTTTGTTTCGTATTCGATTTTTAGTTCTAATTTTTGATTCATTTTTTGTGCAATTGCTGCCGTTAACTGGTTTTATGAGAGAGGAGAGAGAGAGAGAGCGATGTGTTGTGGTTGAAGGTGTTCTGAATGAGTAGAAATTAGTATTGGAGAACAAGGATGAGGAGGAAATGTTGGGAAATCAATATTATCTAGTCCTACAACCAGTAGTAGAATTACATTATTAAAGCCTACAACTAAAAGGTGTGAGCTGATGGTTAGTTTTTTTTTTTTTTTTTTTGGATTAATTAGTTTTCTCTCTCTGACTAGTCGAATTGTGCATTTGTGCTCTACTTTATTTTTGTTTTGGAAAGAGAAGGAAGACTCTTATAGGGAGGAGAGTGAAGTTTCGAATTGAAACTGGTTTTATTGATAGAAATATTGCATTCGTAACATTAATAGATATGCATCACTGAAAGTGAGCTAGTAGGCAGAGAGAACTAAAATAAAATTAGATCGATTAGTGCTTGGATGGCTTGTCTTAAATAAAAATAGGAATTTCCACAGGTGATATGAACTATAATTACAGTCAATATAATAATGCTATGATACACTTGTCCATGGCAATGAACAGTCATAATTAGGCTTTACCGTTTTGTTCACAAAGAATTTAGATTGATGACTACAGCATCGAGGATTGATGATGCATTACGAGCTTAAGATTTGAGCAAATAGATTTTATTGTTATTGAATGTTGTTATTGAATGTTACAGAATGTCAGAAAAAGCGATGACTAAGGATCAAAAGAGAGAAAAGGTTCCCAGAGCTATATGGTCTGATACCATGAAAAAAGTGCTTGTCGACTTGTGTTGAGCAGGTGGATCTCAGTGGCAAACCAGAAATAATTTTCGAAATTCAGTTTGGAATGAAATACTAAAGAAATTTACAGCTAAGACGGGGCTTGCTTATAACCAAAAGCAACTAAAGAATGGCTTGGACCAACTCAAAAAGTCATACATTGTGTATCTTGAATTATGCAGCCAGACTGGCATTGGGATCAATGAAGAGACTCACATTGTAATAATGGATAACGAACGATGGGATGATTACATAGAGGTAATATATAATTTTTAATATAAATATATCACTTAAATCCTTTTACATACTTACGTATGTTATATTAATATGGCAAAAACACCCAGATGCAAACATATTCAGAACAAAACCGTTGCCTTTTCTTGAAGAAATGAAAAAGCTATTTGGCGGTTCTTCTGCTACAGGCGAGGATAAATGGTCTCCATTTACTAGAGAACTGCCAAGTGGATTAGAAGATAATCAAGTAGAATCAACAGTTGATTTAACGATTGATGATGACGAGTCAAAAGGTAGTGCTGTCGATGAGACCGTTGAAGTGAAGAGTGAAAGCATCATTGAACAGGCTAGATCCAAAGTAAAAGGAAAGGTCTTAAAAGGCAGAAGGAGCTCAACTTCCTCTAGTTCTAACCCTCAAATTGATCGTATGATGGAATTGATTGAGGAAGAGAGTAGAAATAAAAAAGCAAGGCAACAAGAAGCTATCAATGAAGAAAAACCAACTATTGAAGAATGCATCGAGGTCCTTCGAGCGATGGGTGGAATGAGTACTTCAAACCCATTATATCTAGTGGCTTTTAATGAGTTTGAAAAGAAGTATAATCGTCAAGTGTGGATGATGTTGGATGAAGATGTGGCGAGGAATGGATGGCTAGAAATGAAGTCTGGAATGGGAAATTATCGGTCATAAGATGTGTGAAGTTTAATAATTTCTATATTTACGTTTTTTATATTGTTGGTACTTTGAAACTTTTCTCTAAGTTGTTTGTTTCTCCCAATTTACATATGTAAACATCCCACATGTGAAAGAGATTCATATCATTTATGTTTGTTTACAACATTTACACACTAGGTGTGTAAATCACATGTGCTTTTGCTGTGTAAAGTGTGTGCAAAAAAGGCAGCACATTTTCACACCTGATGAGGTGTGAAACGTTTACATACCAGCCTAGTTTAGGCGGAGCTATAGTGGTCACACAACCAGAATACCTTTTTCATTTTTTTGACTAATCTGGCATCCAACTTTGTGATCCAAACCGTTGATCGTGTTAGGGGAGCTAAAAACGGCTATGATACCAAAAATCAACCGTTGGATCATTATAGATTGTGAGATATTGATGAAAACGTACAGACCATTAGATCATCATTTCTGGACTTTTGTGGGCCCTATTTTTGCAATCCAAATTGTTAGTTCTCTTCAAAAGGTCATTTCTAGTTATAGGTCCAAACCCCAAATCTTGATTCAATATGGATCATGAAATATATTTGAAATAAATATCAATTGTTGGATTAATGCACTGTTACTACAGTGCGCAACAGTGTATTCACGAGTTAAGACAGGCAGTCCATGTTTTATAGATTTCTGAACAATCTGGGTCACTAATGCAAGATCTGCACCGTAGACCCTCTTTATATGGCCAATAACGTCTAGTGGATCAAATTTCAACCGTTGATCCTTCATGTATTGTGAGATATTGACAAAAAGGCCCAGAGCAACAATGGTTCAGTTCTGATTTTTGTGGGCCACTTTTTCCCGATCTAAACCACTAATCCTCTTTAGAAGGTCAACAATGATTATCTTGTCAAATGTTATCGCTTGATTCATCATGGATTTTTCAAAATTTGTGTATAAGTGTGAAAGACATATGAACTGTTAGATGCAATCAAATTCTAATTTGAAGAGGTATGAAAATGACAAATGATGGATTATGTTTCGCATGCAATTCATTTACATGTGTAAATGACTCACATGTGAGTTATTTACATATGTAAAGCATTTTCACATCATATGTGAAATTAACAAACGACCCCTAAAATTTAGCTGTGGATTATGTGTTAAATTTCTATGTTTTAATTTTTTTTTGTATTTTATATGTTGGGAATTATGAACCATTATATGATGAATTTGTATGTTTTAATTTTTAGTATTTTTTTAATGAACCTTTTGGATTTATGCTTCTATTTTAACAGGTGTTATCTAATGTCTCGTTTATGTCGACTTATCAAGATTGCATGTATAATCTTGATGATACGCCGACAAAGAAGAATAATGAGATAACCTGTAGGACTTCCATACTCTCAGGCCATGAATGGGTTGTCTCAATAATCAATGGAAATCCCCGCTTATGCCCAGCGCTCTTTAGGGTGGAGTCACATGTTTTTATTCGTTTATGCTATGTTTTTAGAGAAAAAGGTTATCTCAAGGATAGAAGAAACATTAGTGTTGAAGAGATGATAGCCATGTTTATTACTATAGTGGGCCAAAATCATAGGAATTGGATACTTCAAGACAGGTTCCAACATTCAGGCAAAACAATTAGTCGTCATTTCCATAAAGTTCTTAAGGGTATGTTATTATTTTCAATGGAAATGATTAAACCTCCGGACATGACTAAAGTTCCAGCCCATACTGAGAACAATCCTCAATTTCAACATTTTAAGGGTTGTGTTGGTGCTATTGATGGAACTTTAGTGCATGCGGTTTTACCTGTCGGTGATCAAAATCGATACAGAGGAAGGAATGGAGATTGCATGCAAAATGTTGTGGTAGCTTGTGACTTCAATATGCTTTTTACATATGTCATTGCCGGATGGGAAGGTACTGCACATGATTCACAGATATTGATGGATGCATTGACTGATCCTCGCCTTAACTTTCCACACTCACCTACGGGAAAGTACTATTTGGTGGATGCTAGGTTCTCCAACATGTGTGGTTTCCTTGCTCCATACCGTCAATGTACGTACTGGTTACCTGATTTTAATGCTAGGTGACCACGTACGAAGTAGGAGCTATTTAACTATAGGCATTCCCAATTAAGAAACGTGATAGGGCGCTCTTTTGGAGTACTCAAAGCACGTTTCCCCATTTTGAAGAGGATGCCAAATGGTTTCAAATTTGGTGTGCAAACAAGAATAGTTGTGGCTGCTATGACCCTTCACAACTTTATAAAGCAGGAACAAATAGCGGACAATCTATTCAAGGAGTATGAGTCATATGATACACACATTGAAGAAGTGGAAGATTTTGCACCTCCTCATGACAATTTGGTTAACCAACATATTTTGGATGAGATGGGAAGTTATAGAAATATGATTGCAGATCTATTATTCTTAGGGTACAGTAGCATTTTTTATTTTTTATTTTAATTCATTTACATTTTCATTTTCAAATTTTTTTTAAGTTGCTTTTTTGAAAAAAGTTTTATTCTAACTATTGGATTCGAATATGTTTTTAAAAATATGTAGCAATTATGTCTAGAACTGCTCCCTTATGCTCTTGTGATGGGGGTTCAATGAAGAGATTCAGGGCAAATACTGAAAAAAAATCGTGAGAAATGGTTTTACAAATATCCAAAATTTGAGGTAAATCTCATACTAATTTTTTAATGATTAATATTATTCTAAACTACTTGTTTTTCATTTTGGCAGAACCATAAAAGGAGCATTTAAATGGGACAATGAGACCAATGAGTAAAAGCTTTTATTTGTATGCTCCAAAATTTTCAAGTTAAAGGGAATCACCGCCAAGTGCAAATAGTTTTAGATGTGGACTCAAAAGTGTTTTTCATGGCTTTGGTTGTTTTTTTTTTCTTATCATTTTGGTGGTTGTTATAGTGATGTGTCTTTAGTCCTTTTATAAACAAACTATTATTAAAGTTTATGTAATAATGTTGGTGATTATGACGTGGAACATGCATTATGATAGTTAAAACATGATTTTTTTTAAGTTTAAAAAAACAAGTATAGAGTGTACTGGGCATTTTCTGAGTTTAAAAAGAAAAATTTACCACTTTAAAATAAAAAATGGAGTGTTCTGTGTATTTTCCAAGCTATATAAACAAATTTGGAGTGTCACATATGTTTTTTCAGGCTTAAAACCATTTTTTTTTTAAATGACAGAAATTACCCTTAACTTAAGATATGGATAAGATGCATTACCAAATAGTCTTATTCAATTCAGATCTCATAGCGTTCGGGTGTTGCCAAACGATCTTATTACAGAATAGCTAATCAAATCTTAAACTCGCAGCTCTAGTAAAATCTTAAACTCACGTATCTTTTTCCGACAGATTAAGACGTAAAAAAATTTAAGACGATCCAAACAAGGCCTAAGTCTATAAGTTTTTCCTTCTCTTCTTCTAATTATGTATTCCTATGTAATCTTGTTCGTCTGCTTCTTCATCATGTGGTGGGTCACAATTCACAAATCATTGGGTCTTTTCAAAATGCTGAAGGTTTTATCTTAGTGGGTTCAGATTTCTAGGTGTTGTTTGAGCCATCGAATCCTGCTCTGTTCTTTGCAAGGTCTATATTGAAATCAAGGTGAATATATTTCTTCTCTTTTCATCGTTGCAATGATCTGGGGCAGTGGTAGAGTGAAACTGGGTTTTTGTCATTGGGGTTTCGTTACTACCTTCTTTTATTTCGTTTCTTAATCTTGTCTGACTTTCGTTCTGGGTTTGATTGAATTTCCTTTGCGTTTGGGGACCTTCTGTGTACATATAATTTTTTTGGTGTTTGTGTATGTGAAGATTTGAGTATCTTTGTGGAATATAGAAGTAGAACTGTGTTGGGTTTTTTATGATTTGGGGTTTGATTTTCGTTGATTGAATTGCCGTTTCGTTTGGATATCTTCTGTGTACATATAATTTTTTTGGTGTTTGTGTATGTGAAGATTTGTTTGAGTATCTTTGTGGATTATAGAAGTAGAACTGTGTTGGGCTTTTTATGATTTGGGGTTTGATTTTCGTTCTAGGTTTGATTGAATTTTCTTTTCGTTTGGATATCTTCTGTGTACATATAATTTTTTGGGTGTTTGTGTATGTGAAGATTTCAGTATCTTTGTGGATTATAGAAGTAGAACTGTGTTGGGTTTTTTATGATTTGGGGTTTTGAGAAAGAAAAAAGTGACAACGATGCAAAATAGAATGGAAAGAAGCTCTCTCTCTCTCTCTCTCTCTCTCTCTCTCTCCTCTGCATTTTTTGCATTAATCTTACCTTAATTTAAGAGGAAAAGAAGAGAAGAAGTCCATAAACGAAATAGCATACAAGAAGGCTGTATTGAGTGTTTCATTAGCCCAAAGGCAGTTTGCCGAAGCCCCTTGTCAACCCCAATCCAATTTGATAAGCAAAGCATCATTAATCTTAGAAGTTTTCCTCATCCCTAGCCCACCTTCCAGCTTCGGCAGATGCACAATATTCCAATTTACACAATAAAGCTATTTTTGAAGGCGCATTCCTAGACCAAAGAAAATATCTCATCATTTCAATAGCATTACATATTGAGATAGGAAGGGGCAGCACCGACATTAGGTGAATTGAAATACTCGCTAAGACATGCTTAATGAGGATTAAGTGCCTGTTTGTTTGCATGAAATTGATTTTAGAGGCATTCCAAGAAATATATTCCAATCAGAGTGGGTAAATTTGAACAAACAAATATGAAATCCACAAGAGGCCATCAAATAATCTCTTCTTTGATGGAAAATGATTATGTAACTATGAACACAATAAATTAAATCACAAGAAAGACAGGCCCAAGCTACATCTCCACTCGCCCCTCATTTTTTTAATATTCCTTTGGAACCCACATTACCATGAATTTCTAAGAGTTCAATTCATTCCCAATTGATAATGTTCATCTAAAAGGACCATTCTTTGTACAAAACACCCCTCCACCCCGCGCCAATTTTTTTTTTTTTAAATTGGGAATGTAATCATATATGGGCATATCTAAAAGCAATTGGAGATAAAACAGTCATATAGTAATTGGACCAATAATCTCTTTTAATTTAAACAGAAAGAATCAGATTTGAATATGTTTGAAATGAGACGAATAATCTCTCTTTTGTAGAAGTTTTAGGAAAGATCAAGCAGATTTAATTTTGTTGGTAAGTTTTCTATTTGAAAGTTAAAAGATATCATATCCCTTCTGGTGTAGATAATGTGACAATACTCTCAATTCAATGTGTGATAAAGAATTAGGGTTGACTCCACAGGAGTTGAATTGCCCAAATTAGCTACTGTATGGGAAATTGTTGGAGATAAAGTCAAGAAGCAGTAATCCAGGGTTGGTTCCATATCCACAACACCTTCTAAAACCTTGATCTCCATCGACCCCAACCCCCCATCTTGTTTCCTCTCTGTCTAGAGACACCCCAACCCCCCCATCTTATTTCCTCCATCTTTTTTATTTATAAAACCTGTTTTGTTAATTGTTTTTTTATTTATAAAACCCGTTTTGTGATTGCATGACTTCATTTCTTGAATTTTAAAGTTGAATCTCATCTTATCAACCCAAACTATTTCAGGTATTTATTTTCCTGACAAATTTTTTTCAATAGCTTCAAGCTCCATTTAGGTATGATTTAGTTTATGCATTTTTTCAATGTAATTGTTTTGTGTCATTATGATTTTTATTGTTTTTTTTTTTTTATCTCCCTCTTCGCATATGTTATGTTTTTTTATTAATATGATGACAATCTCTCTGATATTGCTTTGTTTAATGCTGATTTCAAGTTATTATTCGGCAGAACCTAAAACACTTTCCATGCTTTCCCTTTATCAGCAGAAGAAGTGCCCAATCATGTTTAAAGATATGTATATAACCTTGCATTTAACCTCTTAAAAGAGAGGCATTCTCAGAACTTAAAGATATGTTTATTTACAGTGTCGCATAGGTTATGTTTTTTTATTGTTAAGTGTAATGAGTTTGTATGATTATGATTTTTTTCCTATATTTTATTAAAAACCAATTCCACATTAAAAAAATGGATTTACACTGGAAACATTTTCTCTTTTATACCTTAAAGACAAAAATCATACCTTCTCTTAGTGTGAAAGTGAAACATCAAAATATACAAAAACTTTTATTTTAAAAAAATCTTACTTTTAGATAATTCATCATTCATTCTAACTTATTCTGCTAAAACAAATATTTGCAGAACTATGGATCAATCACTTAGCGATGGTGGTCACTCAATATCGTTCAATAATAATTTTTCTGAGGAAACTTTAATAAATGTTGAAGTTCATGATGGAGCCATTCAAAGTGACAGGTGCGAGACAATATATCAATTGAGAAATGATGTTATGTCAAGCAACGTTGATGATACATTAATTGACGAGAACTTAATAAATGTGGATACTCATGGCTTAAATCTCCATATAAATCATGAAAGAGTGGATAATATGATGATCGATGACAGTTTAGTAGATGTGCCAATTAGCTTCGATGACAATTTAGTAGATGTGCAAATTGGCATTCTATCAACCCAGAACAATCATGATAGAGGTCAAAGTGAGGTAAGCATGACATTAGACCAAATAATAGATGGTGATATATCAAATACCATGAATAATGTATTACTCGAAAATAATTTCGTGGATGTCCATACTGGTGTCCAAGGCCTTGGAAGAAATCTTTGCAGACCTGTGGATCAATCATATCTATTAAATACCATGGATAATATGTTAATCGACAATAATTTCGTGGATATGCATATTGGTGTCCAACGCATTGATGGGAATCTTTGCAGGCCAATGGGTCAATGGGATAGTTCTAAAGCCAACAATAGCATCTCAACGACATTTAATGAAGATTCATTTGACAACAATTTAGTAGATATGCAAGTTTAGGATGGTTCTACCCAAAGTTACATCAATGCAACATCAAATCATATAAGTGATGCTTCATCAAACCAAGGTTTGCACTTACAATAAACTTAATATTAACTAATTATTTTATTTAATATTTCTTCTCAATTTAGTTATTACCATATTGATCACAAATTACCATGAAATAAATAGGGATTCTCAATAGGCGACATGACTTTGGTCCTCCAACTCATGGATGTCAACAATGTAAGGCAGTGATGTGGCGGGAAGAAAAATTGTACCAAGGAATGAGAGATGGGTTTCTTATTTTTAATCAATGTTGTCGAGATGGATTAGTATCATTTCCATTGTTATCTAATGCACCACATCCTTTAAAACATTTGCTTCAGTATGTTGGCAATAATCGTGCAATTACATTTCGGAAATCCATAGGGGCTTATAACTCAATGTTATCCTTTACTTCAATGGGAGCAAACGTCGATTATCAACTTTTATGCGGTGGAGGGGGTCCTTATACATTATTTCGAATTCATGGACAATGTCACCATTTAATTGGGTCATTACTACCTAAAGATGGACAAAGACCTAAATTCAGTCAAATATTATTATATATGAAGCGAAGTGGATTTGATTTTCAATTTCACTGTCAATTTCAAATTTGATTTTGACTCTTCTCACGTTGACCTCCTACTAATATCATTCATATTAATAATGTTCTTTTTACTAATCCAATAGTACAAAAACTCTTTCCTTCAATTACATTGTCAATTTCAAATTTGATTTTGATTCTTCTCACGTTGACCTCCTACTAATATCACTCATTAATCTTCCTATTAATATTAGCCCTATTAATAACGTTTTTTTTACTAATCCAATATTACAGAAACTCTTTCCTTCAATTTCACTGTCAATTTCAAATTTGATTTTGATTCTTCTCACGTTAACCTCCTACTAATATCACTCATTAATCTTCCTATTAATATTAGCCCTATTAATAACGTTTTTTTTTTACTAATCCAATATTACAGAAACTCTTTCCTCTTGTCTTTGTGTTTCTATTCACGTCTTTATATTTCCCACCTTTAAATGCCAGAAGCCCTTTCATCTTCTCCATCATCTCTAATAAATAACTCACTGATTTTATTTATTTATTAGGGTTATATTCTAAACTATTTCTATTGATTTTTTATTTTATACCTTTATATTATAACTACCACTAATTACATTGCTCGTGCTCAACACGGGGGGTGGTTTTCGCTAGTAAACATGTGACACGGAGCATGAGTCCTATAATAGAATTGCAAGTTTGAATAATCAAGGAAATACTAAAAATATTGATGAAGTGGTGCTCACTGAATTACAACATATTCTCCATCAAGTCAATCCATATGCAATGCAATTTTAAAACGTACGAAATATAATTAGTCACACACCTTCTCCATAATTGACAATGCGAATACTTGATACAAGAGTATCAGAGGGAGACAATATAATCGGCCTACTACCGACAAAGTAGCAGCTTTGTTGGTTGGCCGAGGAACAAATGAAGGGTCTCATCGTGATTTTATCTTACATACTATTGAAGGACAATTGCAAAGAATAAGTGAAACCCATCCCGCTTATATGACATTACAATATCCATTATTATTTCCATATGGAGAAGATGGATGGAGAATAAATATTCCACATAATATAACAAGCTCCCGTGCAAGTTCCAAACATCAAAAGAAATATTGAAGCAAAGACGATACTGCTTGGAGGATGACTTCTACATTAATTCATTGTTGATGCTTATGCGTGTATTGAATACAATCGTTTAACTTGGTTGCAACTTAATCAGAAAAAACTACGATCAAATCTTTACCAAGGACTACAAGATGCTGTAACTTAAGGTGATCATGATGCATCTTCAATTGGACATCGATTAATATTACCCTATTCTTTCACTGGTGGGCCGCGATATATGATACAACAATATCAAGATGCAATGGCAATATGCAGATGGGCAGGACCTCTAGATTTATTTATCACCTGTACATGTAATACAGTATATGCTTGCTAATATTATTGGGCAAAAGGTTGAGGACAGGCCAGACATTGTAGCAAGGGTCTTCAAGCTAAAGCTAAAGGAATTATTGAATGATCTTATCAAAAAAATGCACTTTGGTGCAACTATTGCAGGTTTAGATATATATATATATATTTAATTATATATCTCTTCTAAATTATATAGTTTGTGATTGCATTTATAAGACGACTTACATAATATCCATATATTTTTTTTCTCTTACAGATATATATATACAATTGAATTTCAAAAGAGAGGTTTACCACATGCCCATATACTTCTTACATTGGATGCAAACTCTAAGCCCATTACTTCGTCCGAGATCGATGAAATCATATGTGCTGAGATACCTGATCTAAATATTGAACCAGAATCATATGACACAATTGTACGATGCATGATGCATGGCCCTTGTGGACGTCTAAATCCTAAATGTGTTTGTATGAATAATGGAAAATATACAAAGCATTATCCAAGATCTTTTAATGAAAGTACAATGATAAATACAAATGGTTACCCAACCTGTAGAAGGCGAGACAATGGAAGAACAGTTAAAGTTGGTAATGTTATACTTGATAATCGTTGGGTTATTCCTTACAACCTTTCTCTGGTTAGAAAATTTAATGCGCACATCTATGTTGAAATATGTAATTGCATTCGAGTTGTCAAATATATATAAGTACATTCATAAAGGTGAAGATTGCGCAACAATAGTTCTTCAGTAAAATTCACAAAGGTCATTGGCAACAATGAAGATGGGTATAATGTTGTAGATGAAATAAAAAAATATTTAGATTGTAGATATATGTCTGCGCAAGAATCTATTGGAGAATATTTGATTTCATAATGCAAAATAGACACCCATCTGTAGAGAGATTTTAATTTCACTTAGATGATCAACAGGTTGTTGTCTTCAGAGATGATACAAACTTGCATTTAATTATCAACAATCCTATTTATAAATAGACTACGTTTACCGAATGGTTCGAAACAAATAAGTTAATTGAAGATGCGAGAGAACTAACATATGTGGAGTTCCCAACAAAATGGACCTGGGATGAACATAACAAAAGGTGGAAAAGAAGACAGAGAAATAATAAGATTGGAAGGCTATATTATGCACATCCTATGTCAAGTGAAAGATATTATCTACATATGTTAATACATTATATTCATGGCCCTACCTACTATAAGGATTTAAGAACCATAAATAGAGACATAAAGGATACTTTCAAAGATGCATGTAATTCCTTGGGGCTTTTAGATGATGACAATGAATGGGATGATGCTTTGACAGAGGCATCAACTTGGGCAACGGGAAATCAACTTAGAAATATGTTCAGTGAGATACTAATGTTTTGTGAAGTAAAAGACCCGAATGAGTAATGGAACAAACATTAGGTTTCCCCTCAGATGACTTGCAATCAAGATATAGAAGAACGTTAGGAGATAGTGAATTAATACTATCAGATGATGAATTGAAAATCTTGTCTCTTACAGAGATAGAGTCAATCCTAACAAAAAATGGTCAATCATTGTTGGAATTTCCGAGTATACAATTCAGTAATAACAATATATCACATTCAATTTCCAACAGATTATTGAGGGAGGAAATATCCTATGATGTTGAATCATTAAAAATAGAATTCAACTCCATGTATCCCCGTCTAAATGAACACCAGAAAATCATATTTGAGAAAATTATAAGTGCATCAACAAATAAAACTGGAGGTCTATTTTTTGTAAACGGCAGTGGTGGTATTGAAAAGACATTTTTGTGGAAGACAATCATATGTAAGTTTCGTAGTGAAAGAAAAATTTGTCTCGCTGTAGCATCGTCAAGCATTGCTTCATTCTTGTTACCAGGTGGAAGAATTGCACATTCAAGATTTAAAAAAAAATTGAAAAATCATGAGCATTCATGTTGTTCAATTAACAAGCATTCACACCTAGCAGAATTACTGCAGAAAACTGACTTAATAATATGGGATGACGCACCAATGACCCACAAACATGCTTATGATGCATTGGATAGGACACTAAGGGATATTTTGGTTGCCGTTGATATTCATGCTGAAGATAAAGTTTTTGGAGGCCTCACTGTTGCCTTAGGAGGAGATTTCAGACAAATATTACCTGTGATTTATAAGGGAAGAAGAGAACAAATAGTCGAAGCATCATTGATAAATGCAAAAGGATGGAAACATTGTCAAGTTGACAACTTGAT
Organism: Umbellularia californica; assembly: GCA_028538565.1. NCBI lineage: Eukaryota > Viridiplantae > Streptophyta > Magnoliopsida > Laurales > Lauraceae > Umbellularia > Umbellularia californica. The sequence goes on from JAPQWN010000007.1 coordinate 60,725,909, forward strand.
TATTAATATGCGGTTACAAGAATCAACAGGCTATGGCATTACAAATAATAATTCCGCAGCATTTGCAAAATGGGTATTGGATATTGGTAATGGTAATGCAACTTCAATTTCTCTATTACATGATGAAGATTCTAATTGGGTAAAAATACCGGATGATCTACTCTTGAGAAAAGCAAACGGCGAAATGGAAAATGTAAAAGGCTTGATACAATATGTTTATAATGACTATTTAAGCCAAGGTGTTAACTGTTCTTATCTCCAGTAACGTGCAATCTTAGCACCAACAAATAATGATGTTGATGAGATAAATGAAATAATGCTTGATATGCTATCAGAAGAAAATTTGACATATTTTAGCTCTGATAGTATCACCAACATTCAAGATGATGAGCAAAACCTTTGCTACACATCAGAATTTATAAACACATTAAAATTTAGTGGGATTCCAAACCACCCCCTCGAACTAAAAGCTGGTGTACCAATAATGTTGTTGAGAAATTTAAATCAGTCGATTGGTTTGTGCAATGGAACATGACTTATTGTTAGATGACTTGGACATAGAGTAATTGAAGCAGAGATCATAACAGGTCGCAATATAGGTGAAATTGAATATATATCTTGAATCATAATGTCACCAACTGATACAGAATGGCCTTTCACATTCAGAAGGAGACAATTCCCTGTCTGTCTTGCGTTTGCTTTGACAATTAATAAAAGCTAGGGCCAAACATTGTCAAAAGTCGGTTCATACCTTCCAAAACTAGTTTTTTCACATAGACAGCTATATGTGGCAGTTTCACGAGTTACATCATGGTCAGGTCTAAAGATAATACTTTTAAATGGAGAAAAAGAACCACATGGATATACAAAAAATGTTGTATATAAGGAGGTTCTTGCTGAAGTTTTAGAAAACTAATTGTACTCTTTTTCATTTTCACGATTTATATTATATTTATTAGCTTCAATTAACTATTTTCTATAAATATCCTGCAATTTAAATCTATTGCATCTATATATCAATTATTAAAATTACATTAATGCTCTAATACTTTGTTTCCTCAGATAACACATAATGCAACGTCCAGATTATCATACGTTCGATAGGCTCAACCCCTACGAACTCCATTGGAAAATAAAGGCAATAGTATGCAGAATATGGCAAGCATTTGAATTAAAAAATGCTTATGGGCGGAAAAAGGTTCTTAAACTACTACTTATTGATGAACAGGTAACTTGTAATCATGAATTGACATTTTACATGCAATCAAATTTAATCTTATCTAAAAAAATCAACTTTTAAATGATTTGCAAGGTGATCAAATGCAACTAACCTTAAAGAATGATCAAATTAACTTGTTCGGACCAACCTTAAGACAAGGCGCAGTGTACTCTATCGATCGTGTAACTGTATCTGATTCTCCAACTACATACAAGATGGTGCCTAGCGATTATCAATTATTTCTGAAGAAAAATGCTATTGTAAATGAAATACTAAAAGATTGCAATAACATTCCACACGATCGTTATTACTTTAAAAGTTTTGACCATTTATCACAAGGGAAATTCTATATGCACCCACCTATTTTGCTGAGCACACCCACATTCCTTCTTCATGTGTAAATTTTTTTCTTCTAAAGGTGGGTGTGTTCAGCAAAAGTAGTGGTGTATATAGAATTTCCCTTATCACAATTGGTCAATAATATTAAAAATTTAACAGGTACTTCTATTGAGCTAACTTGAAATATTACAGTATTTATTTGTTTCTTCAATATCTATCATCGATATCAACTTAACAATTTGATATTTATGATTATAACCTTAATTAACTACTTATTAATACCATCATTATTTATTATCCTCTATGTAGATTTTATTGGAGTTGTTATAGATATGACTGGAATCTCAACAATAAGAAAAAGAGACAATTCAATTTCTCAAAAAATGAAAATTACTTTGTATGATAAAAGGTATGTTAAACACATATTTATAATCTTTATATTGAGCTATAATCGTCTCTTCCTGACTATAATTTCCGTGCCCAACTTCTTTCAAACACATTTTATAGTGATAAGTAAATAAGACTAACTTTATGGGAAGATATTATATCAAATGAAAAGGAACAACTTTCAGTTACAACAAATATAGGAGAAGTCCTCATTGCAACATCATTATTAGTTAAAGAATTTAATGGTAAGTACTACTAAATGTTACTCTTCAGACATTAATATTTATAACTTTTAGTTTCTAACCATGCAATGAAATTATTTTAGGAAATTTATTTCTTTCATCATCTTACATGACAAAGATAATATTCAAGTCGACCATTTCTGAAGCTCAGGAACTTCGCTCATAGTAAAATTCATACTTTATAACATTCATTTATAGAATAGACTTGCTATTTGCTAATTATCCATTAACTTTTCTCATCTGAAGGTTTGCAGAAAAAAATCCTTCACATATGATATCATCCACTATTTTATCAAATCAAGATGCAAATCATCATAGTCCATTAGTAGATAAAAGGATTACTATTAAAGAGTGGAAGAACATCAAGTCAGATTTACTTCAATAGGTACAGGCACTCAACTTTTATTTTGCAATATTATAAAAATATATAAATTATTTAGTTTTTTTTAGGGTAATATGTTGAGCCTAAAGGCAACAATATTTAGAGCACAAATGGATAAAAAAATCTGGTATTTGGGGTGCATTAAATGTGGTAAAAAGATCAAACTATTTGATGGAAACACCTACTGCCAAGGATGCGACATTTCAAACCCCAATACAAAGACAAGGTAAATTTATATTATTCATATAATTAATGTTAGCTTATAATCAATCAATGTATAAAATTATCTACTAATTAAAATATAAAATGTTTGACAGATACATCATGCGTCTTACCGTGATCGATCCTACTGACACATGAACATTGTGCTTTTTGACAAAGAGGTTGAGTTCCTCCTAAATACAAGTAAAGATGAGTTGACAACAAAGATAATATATGTAACTTTCTATACTCATTAGTTTTTTATCTATTAAAGTTTTTACATGAGTCAACTAACACTATCATTATTTTATATGTAGGATAATGAAGGCGAAATGATAGCATTAGAGATTAGAGGAGTGCTTCGGAAGTCCTTTATTTTTTACTTAAAGGTGGTTCAAACTAAGCATCTAGACCCAAGTCAATCATGCATTGTGACAAAAATAGCATACATGGACTACAATATTGAATCAAAGCATATGATTTCAAAGATAGATCAATTAAATTCTTAGATTGTTAAATTTACGAGCAATTCTCAGTAATAAATTCATATCTATAGGGTTTAATAATACCCTCTTACTATATACTTAATGCCATTTTTTTATAATCAAATACTTCAAATACACTAATTTTTTAAAAAAAATTTATCTAAAGAATTCAAAAACTTCATTAATTTCTTTTATTGTTCAATGATTTGTAGAAAATATATATACTTTTTGAACTTTTTGTACGTATACAATTCTAATTGATACTGGAATTGGATACTCAGCATGTCAAATGCTCACATTGTACATCTTTTTATTATTTTCAAATTTTTTTTCCTTTTAGGAAAGTTGAATGATATTGTTCAATGATTCATATGTTTTTTCTTACATTGTAAGATTTTCTCTTCTTTACTATATTTTCATTTGTTAGTTCTTTGTAAATTTTAGGTAATGTTTCATTCATTTCATTTTTTGTTACATCAATTACTTTTGATATTAAGTTTAGATCTTCCTATATTTTTTATTTTTAAATATATAAATTATAACATTTGAACTATAAATTTATATTTGTAAAATAATTTTTACTTTTATATATTTTTTATTAAGCATGGGCGCATTTTGCTAGTGTTCTATTAAAAACACATGCTCAATTTGATAGTTAGGGATACTCCAACTGGAGTTTTCATTAATGCAATTTTATTTAAGTTTAGTCCGGTCGATAGGGGCCCCACATCCTAAACTTGAACCTTCTTGGATAAAAAATATATAGGAGGCATAGTCTTGCTCGTATTAAATGCCTAGACCCATGGGCGGAAGTAGGGGGGTTGAATAAATTTTGAAAAAACTCTTGTACATCAAGGAAGTTCTAACCTAAGAAAATTAAAACAAAATTTTATGAATTTTTCACATTTGCCCCTCCATGAAAGTTTCAATTTTATAATGGCCCCCTAAGGCAGAATTTCTAGTTCCGCCCTTGCATGAATCCAAATAAAGCTTGAGCTCATGCCGCATTTTTTTATTATATAATTCCTTGATCAATCTTTGAAAATGTGTAACTTCTTATCATTTATATCACTTAATGTTCATTTAGATTGTGTAACATATTTTCTTATTATTTAATTGCTTAATTATTCAATTAATTATAACATGGGGCACACATTATCTCATATGTGAGGTCCATCTCTAGAATTTATAGTATGAGATGCATCTTTAGGAATTACAACATGGGGCCACATCTGTAAGAATTACAACATGGGCCCTTTGGCAAATGTGAATATGGGTTGCACCATTAAGAATTAGGGGATTTAATGGGAAAAACCCTCATAAACAGGCTATTAATTAATTTGGCCCCAATAGAAAAGGCCAGACAGAATGGATCCTAAATCGACGTTTCCCCTTTTTTTTTGTCTTTTAGCGCTATAGTCGATATCGACGCTCATTCATAACTACACTTAATACCTAGTTTCACGTCTGCTTTTTCCCTCTGCATTGTTCATCTCGTCTGGTGCTTGCAACACTGTCTGGCGATGAAAATCTCCACTCCATTAATGGTGGTGGTTGCACTCCTTTCAGGGCAGGTACACACATGAATCTTTATTATTAGTTTGATAGTTTCCCAAAAACTTGGCATTCACCCAATTTGTTGATTCATATTCTTCCTTTTATATTTTACTAGCCCTAAACAAGTAATTAATGACCTTGATCTATCCCAAAAAATGGCATCAAAGTGCATCTAGAGTTGTAAACGGTGGATATTTGCTCCTAAAAAACTACTACCATATTTTTAATTTTCACATACGTTTTTGGGTTTAATGTTCTAAATGTGCATTTTTTTTACTGTCCCAAAAATTGGGACACAAGTGCATCTAGAGTTTTGAACAGTCAATTTATGGAAACTTTACTCTGAAACACTTGAGAACAAACCTATACAAAGTGATAGCATGCTGTAAAGATCAGAATTTCCCTTGGCGCATTCATGCCTCTATCATGGAATCAGGACCACAGTTCAAAGTGCGTATGTATAATCCTGTCCATAGATGCTCGAAGCCAATGATGGGAATGGCACATAAACAAGCGCGGCATTGCTAATTGTGGAGTTCATCATGGACAGAGTCTGAAAAAATGCCAAACTGAAACCAAAAGAGATCATGAACGACTACCAAATGGAATTTGGGACAACTATTACCTACAAGAAGGCACATGTAGCAAAGGAGATAGCCCTGCGTGCGGTGCGGGGATCTTACGAGGAGTCCTTTCAAATGTTGCCTAGTTACTGTATTGAATTGTAGAGGATCAATCCAGGCATAGTAACAAACATAGACACCACATCTGAGGACCGTTTTAGAAGATTTTTTTGGGAAATTGGAGTTTGTCTAAGGTCTTTCATTAATTCTTGCAGACCAATGGTTGTTGTAGATGGGACACATCTCCAATGGAAGTATCACAGTGTCTTGCTCGTTGTTGTTACACACGATGTAAATCATAAGCTACTCCCCATTGCTTTTGCCTTTGCGGAAGCTGAGCGACGTGATAGTTAGGAGTGGTTCCTTGTAAACCTGCATATAGCGCTAGGTGAGCCCAACAATTTGACTATTGTGTCGGACTGCCGAAAAGGTCTAATTCCGGCGCTCTTGAACACCATACCCTTCGCAAAACATTGTTATTATTGTCGTCACATTGCTGAAAATATTAGGGTGGCTTTCAGTGATGGGACAATTGTGATGAAATTTTGGTGTGTTGCCAAAGAGAATAGGCCATTTGAGTACGATGTATATATGACCAATATATGGGCAGTTAACCAAAAGGCATTCACCTACATTGATTCAATTGGAAGGCAACGTTGGGCTAATGCATATGCAGATGGACGGCGGTATGACATGCTCACTAGTAATGCACCAAAATGCACAAATGGCCTCTTAAAGGACACGAGAGTTCTTCCTATTACAAAAGAGGTCGAGGAAATATAGGCCAAACTAATGGAATTTTACCAGAAGCGTCATCTTGAATCGCAAGCAGTTACAAGTCGCCTAACACCGAATGCTGAGAAAGTTTTGGAAAAAGAAACAGAAGATGATCGGCGACTACATGTTCGTGTGGCTAGCCTAGTTGAATTTCAGGTACAATCTGTGGAGTACGTGAACGCTGTCGATCTTGAATGCAAGACTTGCACCTATCGAAAATGGGATATTTTGGGGATCCCGTGTGCTTATTCATGAGCTTTAATGAGAGTTAGAAACCATAATCCATATGAATTCTGCGAATATTGGTACCTATCAAGCGTATATCGTACGACGTATAGTGAAGTGTTGCATCTATCTGTGGCTGTAGATAATAGGAGCACACATTTGATGAACGAGTTTTCCCACCACGAGCTACTAAACAGCCAAGGCGGCCAAAGAAGAATAGGATGCATACCGAGGATCGTGGCCGCCAACGGAGGGTAGTCACCTGTGGTAACTGTAAGGAGAGGGGGCATAACTGGCAAAGTTGTCACAGTCCACCTGCGCAAACTTGAAGATGCATCAGTTCAAATCTTGAAATTTTGATGAAACATTTTTTGGAAGGAGTTTTCGTTGGTTGGTGTTAATATTTGGTGAAAATGTGCTGGAAGAAGCAGCCATCTAGACAATGTACAGTCTACTAAATCATTTTTTGGAAGGGGGATGCAAGAGTTATAATGTGAACAACTTTTTGGTTGGTGTTAATAATTGGTGCGAATGTGCTGGAAGATGCAGCCGTCTGGACAGTGTACAGTCTACTAAAGTATTTTTTTGGAACAGGGATGCAGGAGTTATAATGTGAACAACTTTTTGGTTGGTGTTAATATTTGGTGTGAATGTGCTGAAAGATGCAGCTGTCTGGACAGTGTACAGTCTACTGAAGCATTTTTTGGAATGGGGATGCAAGAGTTATAATGTGAACAACTTTTTGGTTGGTGTTAATAGTTGGTGTGAATATGCTTGAAGATACAGCCGTCCGGACAGTGTACAGTCCTGAACAACATGCATGGTTGGTTAGAAGATATTATTCAGACCTTGTACATCTTGCTGAAGCATTTTATTGGAATGGCATATAAGTGTTATTAAACAAACTTATAATGTTGTTTGTATTGTCCCTTTTTGTAAGAACGAGCTGGTTTTCTGGGCCTATATGTTGGAAACTTTTTCTATGATGATAATAATAATAATATATATAATGTTGTCTATATTGTCCCTTATATTTATATTTTACTTTGTCCACTTTTACTGGTAGCTAACCCTAGCTACTAACTTGTACTAGTACAAACTCATGCGTAGATGATAGTTGATATCGACAATTACTATCATTTTTAAGTTTTAGTTAAAAGTCGATATCGACTATTACCGTCTTTTTTAAGTTCCAGTTAAATAGTCGATATAGACTACGATTGAGTTTCATAAATAGTCGATATCAACTATGCCTGTCTTCTTTAAGTTCCAGTTAAACAGTCGATATTGACTATTATTTAGTTTCATAAATAGTCGATATCGACTATGCCTGTCTTTTTTAAGTTCCAGCTAAATAGTCGATAACGACTATTGCTGTCTTACAACTAAATAGCCGATATCGACTATGCCTATATTTAATAAGTTCCAGTTAAATAGTAGATATCGACTCTTGCTGTCTTTTATAGGTTCCAGCTAAATAGTCAATATCGACTATGACTGTATTTTTTAAGTTCCGGTTAATTAGTCGATGTCGACTATTACTGACTTTCTTAAGTGACAGTATTATAGTTGATATCGACTATTACTGACTTTTTTAAGTTCTAACTAAATGGTCGATATCGACGATCACAATAGTCGATATCTACTATTGTAGACTCTTTAAATTTTCATATGTATAGTCGATATCGACCATTGGTCAAATATTTTTTATTCCACATAACCATCATCTATCAGTACGCTTCAATCTGAATACATCCACATTCCACCCAATGCACACACTCTGCACAACAAACCATAGAATGACACACAACTATTTTCAATTAACAAACTATACATTTAAGAAACCATTCAATTTCAAATAATGTGAAATTCAATATCCACATCCTAATCAAAATCTTCCCAAAACCCTAAAAGTTCTTCAACCATTGCCCATAAGTTCCACAATCTCAAATACGAAGTAATAAAAAAGATCATATGATGATCATTCGGCCTCTTCGTCTGTTGTTGCACCAGAACCTTCCCAAAACTTCTCCTAACAAGCCAGCTAACAGGGGGATCAAACCGGTAGGTTCAACAACTCAAGAAGATTCACCATATTAGCATTCACCTACCAACTTCTCTTGAACAACTCAATGACAATTCTGATATGAAAGTAAGGGATGTCAGACTATGTAAATGTGATAGGACGGCAGTAAACACAATGCTCCGCGAATACAATAGTGAAGACTCCGCAGTCATTACCATTATCTTGATGAGGAATGTCTTCCTTGATCAGTATAGGCCATAACAATGGACCCGTCTACCCAAAATGCATATGCATAACGTTCAACCACCTGATCTGCAACAATGCCAAAAATGGGGGGGGGGGGGGGGGGGGGGGGGTGTGCAATTGTTATCATGGGTGATGTCTCAATCTATGTTAAGGATTGCAATTTACAATCACAAACAATACTTACAAATTGCTCCGCTTTACTCCGTGTCAAACGATCTCTAACCAAACTATTGTAGAACTCCCACCTTCTTTCATCAACGTAGTCCACAACCAATGTGAAATGGTTCCTGTGATGGAGGACAAACACCAGTGTATGTGCCTCCTGAGCATCCCATACTCTGTGGCCATACTTGCCGAAGGCAGCTTTAACACTGCCATCAAATCCATCTTGCCACCAACTCTGCATACAATAATGCCACCACAATATGAATGGTTAACATATAAAGATCCATCTAATTGAGGTGTTTGTTAAAATAAAAGTTGTCACGCCCCCGGACCGAGGCCCTGATAATCAAGTCCTTAATCCGGAAACGTGGCGCGACAGATTGTTGGTATCAGAGCTAGAAATATGTCGGGTAATTAAAAGACATTAGAAACATAGGGACGTGGAGAGGATCCGTTAGAATTTTCATTAGTGAGTATTGCGTGGGGATTATGGGTATGTTTTTCTTGGTATATTTTATTGTACTAACAAATGGTTTTGCAGCAAAATGCCTCCACGCAGGGACCACTCGAACACAAATCCTTCTTCCAGCAATGCTAATACTGCAGGCTCCTCCGGAGATAATCCATTTCAGGACTTTATGCGAAGGATGATTAAACAGCAACAGAAATCCAATGAGATTATGATGGAACAACAGAAGCAAGCCAATGAGAATCAGGCCAAATTGCAAGAGCAGATGGCTAAGAAAGATGAGGAATTGGCACAAGTACAGAGATAGTTATTGGAAATATTGGCTAGAAGACCAGAACCCGTACAACCTCAACACATGGGTCCTCAAATTGTTATCAATGACTGTGGCAACAACCCAAATGCATTATTTGAACTCTTCCGGAAGAGAGGTCCAAAAAATTTTACTAGGAATGAGGATCCTTTGACAGCAGATGACTGGCTAACTCACACCGAGAACATCTTTGATCTTTTTCAATGCACAGGCAGACAGCGAGTTCTCTTAGCAGCATCTATGTTTATCGGCTTGGCCGACATTTGGTGGAAAACACTCAAGGATGGCTATCAGGACATTGCAAATGATATCGTGTGAGCTACCTTCAAGAAGCAGTTCATTGAGAAATATGTGCCCACTCATATCAAGAGACAGATGGCGGCGGAGTTTCATCTACTCACACAAGGAGACATGACAATCCTTGAATATGTTACAAAGTTCGAAAGACTGTCCCGGTATACACCAGAGCTCGTCGATACCGAGGAGAAAAAAATTATCAAATTCCTAGAGGGACTGAACCCTATTATTGAAAGAAATGCTTCAGGTGTTATCCTACCTGCCACATTCCAAGAGGCAGTCAAGAGAGCTTATAAATTTGAAAACATCAACAACAAAATTATTAAGGATGCCCAGAGGAAACGTCAGCAGCAAGGACAAAAATCCTATCAAGGCAAGAGGTCAAGGCCAAATCAGAACACCCAAAGGCAAGGTGCATGTGAACACTGTGGCAAGAACCATCCTTCCCACCTATGTTACAGAGTCACGGGTGGATGTTTTAAGTGTGGCTTTATAGATCACTTGATGAGAGATTGCCCAAACAATAGGAACCAAGGCAACAGGCCTCCTCAACAACTCAGACCAGTACCGTAGCAAAATCAGCAAATAGTTCAAAACCAACCAAGGCAGCCACAGTAGTAGAATCAGCAACAGCAACCCCGTCAGCAACCTTAGAACCAAAACGCCCGTCCACCTCAGCAGAACAGGAATGCACAACAAGGGAGACCGAACCAGAATCGGAACAGACCTCAACAACAAGGACGCACATATCATCTGAATCAAGTGGACACAGATGCAGCGGGCAACGTAGTTGAAGTTATACTTTTTGTTTGTGGAATAGAAGCTAAAGTATTGTTTGATCCTGGATCCACACATTTGTTTCTATCTCCCAAGTTTGCTAAATTGATTGATGTGCCTGCTAGTGAACTAGATTTTATTCTAACTGTCATAACACCAGTAGAGAAACAAGTTGTTTGTAGCACATATCACCCTAGTTGCACAGTTAAGATAGGTGATGTCACATTCCCAGCAGACCTTATCTTGTTAGACATGCATGACTTCGATGTCATTTTGGGGATGAATTGGTTGTCTGGACATCATGCTAGTATGGACTGTTTTAACAAAAATTATTTCCTTCAAGTTGGATGGAGCATCATCAGGAGTGGAATTTCAGGGAGAGAAAAAGGTTTCACAGGCTAGTGTTATTTCAGCATTGTCAGCAATTAAACTATTGAGAAGCGGATGCGAGGATTCATAGCATTTATTACAGAGGACAAACAGTCCCAAGGGGTGGAGCAAATCATTGTAGTGTGCGAATTTCCAGATGTATTCCCGGAAGAAATTCCAAGATTGCCACCAGTCAGGGAAGTAGAGTTCACCATAGAGCTTATACCCAGAACAACTCCTATTTCCATTGCATCGTACATGATGGCTTCGGCAGAATTGGGTGAATTGAAATTATAGTTGCAAGATTTATTGAAGAAAGGTTTTATCAGGCCAAGCATATCACCGTGGGGAGCTCCGGTGTTGTTTGTCAAGAAAAAAGATGGAAGCTTGAGAATGTGCATAGATTACAAAAAATTGAATCAAGTAACTATTAAGAACAAGTACCCATTGCCAAGAATAGATGAGTTATTTGATCAGTTGCAAGGAGTAGAGTATTTTTCGAAGATAGACTTGAGGTTCGGATATTATCAGTTGAGGGTAAGAGAATCAGATGTACCGAAGACAGCCTTCTGGACAAGATACGGGCACTATGAATTTTTAGTAATGCCTTTTGGATTGACGAAAACACCAGCGGTGTTCATGGCTCTAATGAACAAGATCTTTTCACCCTACTTGGACCAGTTCACCGTTGTCTTCATTGATGATATATTAGTATATTCCAAGTCTAGAGAAGAGCATGAGCAGCACCTGAGGACATCACTGCAGTTATTGAGGGACAACCAGTTGTATGCAAAGCTCGAAAAATGTGACTTTTGGCTGACACAAGTTTCTTTCCTTGGTCATATCATTTCCAAAGAAGGTTTAGCAGTGGATCCGGCAAAGATAGAAGCAATCATTAGTTGGGAGAGGCCAAAGAATGTAACCGAAATCAGAAGTTTTATGGGTTTAGCGGGCTACTACAAAAGGTTTGTGCAGGGATTTTCTTCTATTGCAGCACCTTTGACCAAACTAACCCGGAAGACTGTGCCATTCGTGTGGACTGATCAGTGTGAAGCAAGTTTTGAAGAGTTGAAAAAGAGGTTAACCACAACTCCAGTTCTCACCTTACCTTCAGGTAGTGGAAATTTTGTAGTTTATACGGATGCTTCAACCGTGGGATTTGGATGCGTGTTAATGCAAGATGGCAAAGTCATAGCGTATGGCTCAAGGCAACTGAAGGAACACGAGAAGAATTATGCGACGCATGACTTGGAATTGGCAGCGGTTGTATTTGCACTAAAGATGTGGAAACACTATTTGTATGGAGAAAAATTGAAGTCCACACAGATCACCGTAGTCTCCAATATTTGTTCTCCCAAAAGGACTTGAATATGAGGCAGAGAAGATGGATGGAGTACATTAAGGACTACGATTTTCCAATCAAATACCATCCAGGGAAAGTAAATGTTGTGGCAGACGCATTGAGCAAAAAGTCTGGGAGCATTGCTAGTTTGCGAGGAATGGGTACACTCCAGCAGTTCGAAGAATTGGGAGTTGAGTTTCAATTGTTGAGACAAGGTGTTATGCTAGCAAACATGTCAGTGTCTGAGCCTCCTTTCATTTAGAAAATCAAGGAGACGCAAGTACAAGATCCAGACTTAGCAAGAATTGTGGAGCACATTTCAGATCGCCCAGATTTCAGAATCGTGGATGGAGTATTGTACTTCCTCAACCAATTGTGTGTCCCGAATATTGATGACTTGAGAAATGAAATCATGGCTAAAGCCCATAGCACCAAGTATTCTATGCACCCGGGGAGTACAAAGATGTACCATAATTTGAAGAGTAGATTTTGGTGGAACAATATGAAGAGAGAAATTGCAGCATTTGTGTCCCGATGCATGACTTGTCAATTGATTAAGGCAGAACATCAGAAACCAGCAGGTCTTTTGCAGCCATTAGAGATTCCACAGTGGAAATGGGAACATTTTATGATGGATTTTATCTAGGGTTTACCGACGACTAGCAGAGGGAACAATGCCATATGGGTTATAGTTGACCGATTGAAGAAGTCTACACGTTTCATTCCGTTAAAGACGGGAAAGAAGATGCAAATGTTATCACTGGCACAAATGATTGTTAACGAGATCGTCAGCCTACATGGTCAACCAGTTTCCATCACATCGGATAGAGATAGCAGATTTGTCTCGAGATTCTGGAAGACTCTGCATGAATCCATGGGTACAAAACTTCAATTCAGCACAACGTATCACCCACAGACAGATGGACAGTCAGAAAGGACCATCCAGACGTTGGAGGACATGCTTAGGGCGTGTGTGCTTGACTTTAAAACTCAGTGGGACGAAAGTCTACCTCTTTGCGAATTCGCATATAACAACAGTTACCACTTGAGTATAGGGATGGCACCTTTAAAAGCACTATATGGAAGGAGATGCAGAACTCCAGTGTGTTGGAAAGAGGTCAGAGAACTCAGCTTCCATGGACCGACACTGATTGGTGAGACCAATGAGAAAGTTAAACTCATTCATGAACGTTTGAATACTGCGAAAAGCCGACAGAAAAGCTATGCTGATGTTAGAAGAAAGGACCTACAATTTCAAGTAGGAGATAAAGTATTTTTGATAGTGTCACCGATCAGAGGAACATTGAGGTTCGGTCAAAAAGGAAAATTTTCAAGTAGATTCATTGGACAATATGAGATTTTGAGCCGTATTGGTGAAGTGGCTTACAGACTCGCTCTACCGCTAGAACTTTCGGGTGTGCACAATGTGTTTCATGTATCGATGTTGAAGAACTATGTTTCAAACCCCTCACATATTCTACAACATGAACCATTGGAAATTCGGGAAGATGCCACTTATGTTGAGAAACCAGTTAGAATCATTGATACGAAAGAGCAAGAATTGAGGAACCGGACGATTCAATGGGTCAAAGTGCTTTGGGAGAATCACGATCCAGAAGAAGCTACTTGGGAATTGCGTGATCAGGTCCAGAAGAAGTACCCGCACTTGCTACCAAAGGTTAGTGATCATTTGGAGGACCAAATGCCTTTAAGGGGTGGAGGATGTTAGGCCCTGACTCAGGTTTAGTATATTTTATTATTATTTTAATCGTGATTAGTCTCTAAGTGGGATTAGATGACGATTAGCTTGGATTTTTAGCTAGATTAGAATTTTGAATAGCTTTGGGGAATTTTGAGCGCATTGAGTTAGGTTTGATCGGGCTCGGGGTGGCCCGTGTGACACGTGTTAGTGTGGAAATTTGATTTATTTGATTTATTTGATTTTTTAAAAATAGGGATTTCAATGTTTTTGAGTTTGTTATTTTGATCCCAACAACTTTCGTATTTGTTCCGTTTGCATTTAAAACCCAGAAATCGCGTTTTTTTAGAAAAAGGGCAAAATAGTCTCTTCACACCCAAATCTGTGCATAAATTTTGAAATTTGAAAATCACGAGGAGAGTATACTTTTTGAAAACTAGATTTTTCGACGATCATTTTTCTCTTTTTCGTCGACTTCATTCGGGACCCACAAATGACCGATCCACCCACTTGAAGATTTGGAGCCCATGGGGCCCACAACTTACCCATTTTTAAAACCCAACCCACGTTGGACTTCTTCTTCTTCTTCATTTCATTTCTCTTCCTGCAACTAAACTCAAGGAGTTCTTGTTTTCTTCTCACCTTCTCTCCATTACATGTCTTAGTAAACTAAACCAAATTGGAAAGCAAACTACACCAATCTTTTCTCCTCATCTCTAGCTATTCATTGATATCTGTGCGTGCCTAATTATTACGGACTTGGTTTAGTTGATGATGACGGTTTACAGAGAGGCTGTTTAGCTGAACAAGAGCGTCTCTGCCGATCTGAAACCTGAAATCTGAAAGGGAAGAGAAAACAGCGGTCAGGGCCCGAGGCTGCTGTCAGCCAAAGGCACTCCGACGCCTGAGTTAGTGCAGTCACTGAACTAGGGTGAAGTGGGGAAGAAGAGATGTTAGCAGAATAACAGTGCAGGCTGTATCTTGCATGTACCTGTTCATGACTCTTCATGCAGTCATATATAGAGGAGAGTGGAAGGTTCCATAGTGGAGGTAGGTGAGGATACTTGTCCCATCAGCCCACACCTGGGATCTTTAGTGGGGGTAGGTGAGGATACTTGTCCCATCAGACCTCCCCTCAAATCCCTCACATAAATGTGGATGTGATCTGTTGATAGGAACGAGCCCTTATCGATGGCCGGTGGCCGCCCTACCTGACAGGGACTCCCTACAAAGTACCCGTCCCATCTCATAATGGGAACTGAAAGCCCGGTGTTCACCTCGGCAGAGGGGCCGAACTGGAGAAGGCGCCGGGGTCAGCTATACCCGAGATCGGACTGGGATGCCAGCGTGAGGCCGAGTTCGGTAGGACATGGTCGGTACTTCTACCGGGACCAGTCCCACCTCGACAAAGGCTGAGACGCTGCTTATGCCGGAGAGAAGGGGGTTAAGGCCTTTCCTGATTGGCGCTGTTACCGAGGGGGTGCAACATCGGTTTCGGTAGAAGCAGTCCACACAATTGCCCCCTGCTCCTGACTTCGGGGGGTCAAGGAGACCACGGGGTTAGGAGTGATAGGATGGACTTTCCCGAAACCGATCCTGTAGTTTACAAAAAGGCGTGGGGTGCCGCTTCGCTTTCCGAGGCGCTTTTAATAGCGCCTGGCTGTCTGGAGGCGGTTTTAATAATAACCCAACCATATCATCATGAGGGCGTTGTGATGCCGCCATGTGTCAGGTCCCTGATGGCCATTACGTCTTATCGAGGAGACGGGTGGCGTGCTCGAGGCGGTGTCTGTACATGCCTTTCGGGATACGAAGAGATCTCCATCCCTGTATAAAAACCCCGGTCCTCGAAGGAGGACCACTTTTGCTGTCACTGTGCTTGGAGCTTTCGCCTGAGAGTTGCCTGAAGCCTCGTCGTCCGAGAAGCTCCTCTGTTCGCCTCCTGAAGTTTAGAGTTTTCCGTTGTCCCTACACTCCTTCCGGCCCTGTGTCTTAGTGAGTTCCCTTCTGCCTTTCTGACATTTTTCCTTCTCTGGGTTCTTTTTCTTTTTGGGGGTGTGTACTCCGTCCTTCTTCTCCGTCGCCGTCACCTGTATTCCGGTCTAGGCTAGGGAAGATGGGGGTTTTTAGACATTGGATAGACACAGAGCTTGCCCTAGCTGAGCTTAGGAAACAATACCAGATACCAGAGAACGTCCAGATTAGGGCGGACGGGCCTGGTGACCGAAGCCTACCTCGGGTTCTTGTAGAGGGGTGGATGCCCTTCCCTCTAGTAGCCATAATCGAGGGCGGGGTGAGATTCCCAGTCCATCCCCTTCTGAGGGCTTGTCTCAGGAGGTGGAACCTTACCCCTTGCCAACTAATGCCCAATGGTTACAAGATAATCATGGGTATAGC
Source organism: Umbellularia californica (assembly GCA_028538565.1). NCBI lineage: Eukaryota > Viridiplantae > Streptophyta > Magnoliopsida > Laurales > Lauraceae > Umbellularia > Umbellularia californica. The sequence goes on from JAPQWN010000007.1 coordinate 60,742,443, forward strand.
CGAACTCAATAGGATATTGGGAACCGACCTTGGCGTGGAGGACATTGAGGATGTGTATAACCTCTGTCGATCTCCAAAGGACGACGCATACTACCTGCGAGTTCGGTCAAAGGAGATTCCCATAATCAACGAGCTCGAAGACAATACAAAATACGCCGGGAACGACTGCCTTTACGTCACCGGGAACTGGGAGTATGCCCCCGGAGAGCCCAGGGTGAACCACGTACCTGGTCGTCTCGGAGAACCACCGAGTAAATATCTCAATTTCTAAACTTCTGATGTAGTTTCGTTCTGCCGAACTGATGCCTAATTGCTTGTCGTGTAGGTCACACGGAGAGGAAACGGCAGAGGAAGAACTCCGGGTGGCGACGAAACGTCGCCTGGTTAAAAAGGATTTATAGTTACAAGGGTCACCGGACCCGATCTGCCTCAGCACTTCTCGGATACGAACCCGTGTACCGATCTTTTATAAGAAGACGGCACGAGAACCTCAGGGGGGAGCAAGTCTTAACTCTTGCCGAAGCCGAGGAGCAAACAGCTCCAGCCGCAGGGCCTGCGCAAGTGCCCCCCGAGATCATACCTCCTGGAGCCCCAGCCGAAGCCGGTCCTTCGCACGTCCAGACCGCTGCAGAGACCGACTCCGAGGAGGAAAGTCAGTCGGAGGGCGAGTCCGACGGGGTTCAGCAAGAGGAGCTTGTGATTCTCCCATCTTCTGAATCGGAGGAAGAGGCCGAGATGGGGCGACGTCGTGCGGCCCTTGTTAGTCTTGATGAAGTCATCTTCGGAGACTCGCCCACCTCCTTGGGGACCGCTCTCCCTCCGAACTTGGAGGATAGAGTCGTCTCTCCCCCAGTTCAATCTCCTCTTCAGCCTTCAGCAGCGACCGAGCGTTCCACCAAATCTCGTAGGGATTCGGTTCGCCTGGGAAAAAGGCCCAGGGTTGCGGACCCAGTCGGGGATGAGCCCAACCCTGCTTCTCGGCACTCGCCGTTGCTCGGCCCTCCGATCTGGAACCCTAGTTTCCTGCTGGAGGATGGCCAGTCGCTGTCGTCGGACGGCCGGCTGAATGATGGCACTTCTGTTGTCAGTGCCCTCGCGTACGCCTGTGCTCTGCCCGGAGACATGGCAGAACACATGAAGATGACCGAGGTGGAACTGGACGTGGCCCAGATGGCCGACGCCCTCAGGGTAATTCCCTCTTCTTAGCTTTGCATTTCTTCTTTGATTTCTGTACTTCTGATATTGACCCCCATATAACACTTGTTTCCTCAGATTCTGCAAAGGGGGCTGGTGTTGGCGGAGAAAGCCCAACAGAGCACCGCTCGGGCAGAGAGGGCTGAGAAGAGGGAAGTGGAACTTGAGGCCGAGCTCAGCCTAATAAAACAGAAGGCAGCCGAGCAGGAAACGTGCGTCTTGGGCCTCAGAGACGAGCTTGATAAGGTCAGGGCGGAATTGGAAAACCAAGTTCAGGCCACGGCCGAACTCGAAAAAAGGTGGGAGGAGGCGAGGCTGAACTCCGAGCTGATGCCGACAAACTATGGGCTGACGTTGACAAAGCTTTCGACGAAGGGGTGGCAGAAGCCACCGAACAGTATATTGCCCAAGTCAAGAAAGTCAGCCTGAAGGCCTGGAGGCTGGGATGGACAAGCTCGTTGAGAGCAGCAGGGGTCCCCGAGGACAGCCCTGTGTATACAGAGATCCCCCAGTTTCCTCCTCCTCAGCCCGCACCGAACCAAGCTCCTGAGGTCCCAGTCAGGGAAACCGAAGACCCTGCCCCTGGACTTGACGCGGACGTCGACGCCGGACAAGTGGTTGTCGAAGTCGTGGAAGACGCTGCTGCTGATGGCGCCGAGGGGGCTGTGGCTTGAAAAAGATGATGTAATTTTGTTTTTGTTTCTTGTATTGGAGGGAGATTCTGTATTTTTTGTTGGGAAAAATTGTAACCTGTCATTTATGAAATGAAATTGGCTTTGCTTCCAACTTCGAACATTTGTGGCGAATTTTTCTTTTCTTTTTTCCTTTCTTTATGCATTTGGCTTAACAACCAGAATAAATAATAGGAAATAAGACAAAGTAAATGAGTTCGGTCGAAGCCGAATTTGTAGTACAGTTGTAACCCGAGGTGCTGTATTGATTTTGCAACCATAACAAGCATCGATCTCGGTAAAACTGAGCGCTTGGTCCTATGGCCAAAGCTAAGTCCGGTTTTATAATCAGAACTTGACTGGTCCATTAACTGGGCCAAAGTAGCTAACTATGGTAACCGAACAAAGAATATAAGTCGATTCTGTGACCGAGCTGTAGGTATATGCCGAGTTCCATAACTTGGCCATTTCTTCGAGAATAGGGGACAACTTGGAAAGTAAACGTATTCTATAAAAAGAACTAGTTTATTAACTTCCCGAATCCGATTACATCTCAAAAATAGAATTTCTTGAGGTGGGTGGCATTCCATGGGCGTGGCAGCTCTCTGCCCTCCATGTCCTCAAGCCTATATGCAGACTGCCCAGCTACCGAAGTCACCTTAAATGGCCCATGCCAGTTCGGTGCAAACTTTCCTTCGCTGGGATTCCTGTCTGCTGGAAGAGTCTTTTTCAAGACCAATTCTCCAGGGGAGAACTTTCGCTCTCTGACCCTTTGATTGTACCCTCTAGCCAACTGTCGCTGGTAGGAAGCGAGACGGATGGCCGCGGCATCCCTTCGCTCCTCAGCCAAGTCGAGCTCTGTGGCGAGGTTTGCATCATTTTGGCCTCGGTCGAACAGTTCCGACCTGAGGGTGGGGAGGCCGACCTCAAGTGGAATTACAGCTTCCATTCCGTAGGCTAGGGAGAAGGGAGTTGCCGAGGTCGAGCGCCTCGGGGTAGTCCTGTATGCCCATAGGACACTTGGGAGTTCCTCTACCCATCTCCCTTTGGCTCGATCTAGTCTCTTTTTGAGTCCGTCAAGCACCACCTTGTTCGAAATTTCAGCCTGCCCGTTGCTCTGGGGGTAGGCCGGGGTAGAATAGTAGTTCCTGATGCCAAGGTCTTGGCAGAAGCTTCTGAAGAAATTGGAGTCGAACTGGGTCCCGTTGTCCGTGACCAAGGTTCGAGGCACTCCGAATCTAGTTACAATGCTTCTCCACACGAAGTTTTTGGTATCCTTCTCAGTGATGGAGGAGAGTGCTTCGGCTTCTATCCACTTGGTGAAGTAGTCAGTTGCTACGATCAACCATCTTTTGTTCCCTGGAGCTCGGTGGAGTGGTCCCACGAGGTCCAGTCCCCATTGGGCGAAGGGCCAAGGGCTGGAAAGAGGGCTCAGGTCGTGTGCTGGCTGATGGAGAGAGTGAGAAAACTTCTGGCACTTCTCACATTTCCTGGCGTAGACCTGTGCATCCTTCTGCATATAGGGCCACCAGTACCCCTGGCTTATAGCTCGGTAAGCGAGTGACCGACCTCCGATGTGGCTGCCGCAGATCCCTTCGTGGATTTCATAAAGGAAGTCCTCGACTTTGGTTGGATGAACGCACTGGAGGTAAGGGCCATTGTAGGACTTTTTGTAGAGTTTATCGTCCGGAGAGAGCCAAAATCGGGCTGCCTTCAGCCTGATTTTGTGGGCTTGGTTCTTGTCCTCGGGTAGCTGGTCATTCTTGAGGTAGGAGATAAGTTCATCCATCCAGCTAGGACCAAGGTCAATGCACATAATCTGTCGAGGCGGTTGAAGTTGTATGCTAGGTCTGTCCAGTGCTTCCACTTCGACAGTTCTTTTTCTTCCTGCCTCGACGGCAGAGGCCAGATTTGCAAGAGCGTCGGCGTGAGAGTTGGAGTCTCTGCCTATCTGCCTGACTTCAGCCTTTTGGAACTGAGATAGGAGTTGCTTGGTGTGGGCCAGGTAGGCTGCCATCCTGTCATCTCGGGCCTGGTAATCTCCATTGAGTTGGCTTGTGACCAGCTGTGAGTCGCTGAAGATCACCAGTTGTTGTGCCCCCAGGGTTTTTGCGCTGCCCAGCCCTGCAATTAATGCTTCATACTCAGCTTCATTGTTAGAAGCTTTGAAGTCAAGAGTCAGGGCTTGCTCAATAACGAGGCCCTCCGGAGATTGAAGGACTATGCCAGCGCCAGCCCTTTTGGAGGTGGAGGACCCATCGACGAAGACTTTCCAAGATGAGTCGAGGAACTGTTTCCAGGACCGATCCTGCTCGGTCTCGGCCGAAGTCCTTGCCTCCTTGCCCCCCAGTTCGGTGTCGAGAGGGCTCGGTGCCGAACTAGGAGAAGTGAATTCCACAATAAAGTCGGCCAGCACTTGGGCTTTGATGGCCGTTCTGGGCTGATACTGGATATCGTATTGCCCGAGTTCGACAGCCCATTTAGACACTCTTCCTGAGAAGTCTGCTCTCCTGAAGAGGGACTTGAGTGGGTGTTCGGTCACAACCACTATAGAATATGCCTAATTATTACGGACTTGGTTTAGTTGATGATGAGGGTTTACAGAGAGGCTGTTTAGCTGAACAAGAGCGTCTCTGCCGATCTGAAACCTGAAATCTGAAAGGGAAGAGAAAACAGCGGTCAGGGCCCGAGGCTGCTGTCAGCCAAAGGCACTCCGACGCCTGAGTTAGTGCAGTCACTGAACTAGGGTGAAGTGGGGAAGAAGAGATGTTAGCAGAATAACAGTGCAGGCTGTATCTTGCATGTACCTGTTCATGACTCTTCATGCAGTCATATATAGAGGAGAGTGGAAGGTTCCACAGTGGAGGTAGGTGAGGATACTTGTCTCATCAGCCCACACCTGGGATCTTTAGTGGGGGTAGGTGAGGATACTTGTCCCATCAGACCTCCCCTCAAATCCCTCACATAAATGTGGATGTGATCTGTTGATAGGAACGAGCCCTTATCGATGGCCGGTGGCCGCCCTACCTGACAGGGACTCCCTACAAAGTACCCGTCCCATCTCATAATGGGAACTGAAAGCCCGGTGTTCACCTCGGCAGAGGGGCCGAACTGGAGAAGGCGCCGGGGTCAGCTATACCCGAGATCGGACTGGGATGCCAGCGTGAGGCCGAGTTCGGTAGGACATGGTCGGTACTTCTACCGGGACCAGTCCCACCTCGACAAAGGCTGAGACGCTGCTTATGCCGGAGAGAAGGGGGTTAAGGCTTTTCCTGATTGGCGCTATTACCGAGGGGGTGCAACATCGGTTTCGGTAGAAGCAGTCCACACAATATCAATTTCAAGAGATTCCAGCTGGTTTCATCATCTTCTCCAAGCTCCTCTTTTTCTTTGGAGCTTTCAAAGGTTAGCAATGGCTGTCTTTCCCCCAAATCTTGGTTTTATTAGTTAGATAGAAGCTTCTTTTCATACATGCATGGACTTCCTTGTGGAACTCCATTGTTTTTCCAAATGGTGTGGATTTTGAAATGGGTTCTCCATGGGTTTTGGTATAGGTTTGCAGCTGATTGTGTAGGAGTTTTTGGAGTGCACTTGAGATCCCATTTCAGTTGAGGCAAGTGAATAAGATTGATTGAGATACATGCATATCAATGGTCTACCTTGTTTTGAAAATCTGAATTCTTGTTCAGTTATAAATTTGCTTTCTTTTACACTTGATGGTTGTTTTCTCACATGTATCTTAGTGAGTATCTGATGCTATTAGTGAATATCTGATGCCATTAGTGAGTATCTGATGCTATATTTTCCATATTGTGACTTCAACTATATGAAATCTTCCCTGTAAAATTCTGTTTGGTTTAAGAAGTGTTAGGATACATTTCAGAAGTCCTGTCTTTGGTGATTATATTATGTTTGGATTTGGATTATTTGCTTGAATGTAAGAGTTGATGGTTGAATGGGATTTTCAATGTTAAGAAAGGTCTTAAATGTATGAGAAAGAATGCTGTGGACTGAAGAGGAGATAAGGAAGGGAAAGAAAACAGATGGAAGGTTGAATCAGGAGGCCAAAACATGTACTGAACGGACCAGGCCTTGCTGGTCTGTTTCCAGGCCCATTTCAGACCTGTTTTCAGGTCCATTTCAGACCTGTTTTCAGGCCCATTTCAGGCCTGTTTCCAGCCATTTTCCAGCCCATTTTTCCGGCCCATTTCCTCTATTGTTTGGAGCCCATTTAGGCCCTATTGACGCATGGAAGTCCGGAATGAATACATTAAATTAAATAATTTTGAATCGTGAATTTAAATGGGAAAAGCGATGGAATTGTTTGATGTTAGAATTACCCAGGAACTTATTAAAGTTTTAATATACACTTTATATCCTTAATTGTCGGAGATCTTCAGTGACACCAACTCCTCATTTATTATCGACATTAGGAGCCTAAGTGTATATCGAGACGACCTGTGGTAAGCCATTGAACCATTATACCCTAATTCGATCCAAGTTATAATGTTTATTTGTTTCCTTTTATAAATTGATTTGAAATGAATTGAGTGGTTCGCCACGTTTGAAATTATCGGTAAGACTACTCATTTGGTTCGTTCGATTCTGTCCGCTTGTATTTGTTCACAGTAGTTCTTTTTATTGATTTTGAAATGTATTATTATAATTTGATTTGCATTAATTCAGATTTGGTTTTGAAAGGCACCACTAAGCTTAGGTCACCTTGTCGGGCTGATCACCTAGCTTGGGATCTTTAAATTATCCGCCAACTGCAGTTTGGACTCTGTTTGCTCCGGCCATTGCAACGGTTCTGTTTCCGGTCCCACGAGTAGTGGCAACGGTTTCTGTTTGTTCCGGCCATCTTGTATGGCAACGGTTATCTGTTCCGGCCATGTCATATGGCGACGGTTATTTGTCTGTGTGCTCTTGTTACTTCGGTAATATGAGAACATAACTAAATGTGGTTTGCCAACATTTTTATTATCTATCAGTCAGTTTGAAATATTTTAAATATGTAATTCTTTTGTTTGTGCAGAAATTGTTCAATTGATTTACTCTTTATACATGTTTCGTTTCAAATGCATTTTTATGAGTTTAAACATGACATTTATAAAACTTGTATATCATCTGTATTATTCACCTGCCAGACCGTCATGTCTGATACTTTCTGTTTGTTGTCAAATGTCGGACCCACAGCCGTTGAGGCGGAGCGTGCGGAGGAGGTAGTAGGACCTCCGGTGGAGCAAGAGTGGCAGCCAAATGATGTCATGTAGACGTCATGTTGGATTTGGAGCTTCGATAACATCTTTTGGGGAGTGACTTTATTTTATTTTGGGAACTTTGTTTATGGCCTCTGTTGGCCTTATTGGGTTGTGTAAATTAAATATTTTGTGATCATCACAACTTTAACTAACTTTAGGGTTATGCTATGTATATATTTAATTATCTTTTGATGCCAAGATTGTGTATTTATCTCATGTTATATTTGATTTTTATTTTGCTACATGCTTCCGCATATCATTATTTATTGTGGACTTGATTAATTGGTCGTGATGGATCGTCTGGGATCCTCACCGCGGAATCCTGTGGGAAAATAATTTAGCGCGTGCGAGCGAAATTTTCAGACCCGTCGCGCCACGTTTCCGAATTAAGAACTTGATTAATAGGGCCTCTGTCCAGGGGTGTGACAAAAGTGAGGACAGTTCAACAAAGACTTACAGATATGCTTGGGTCCGCGACGAAAGCGGTTGGACATCCTTCTCTCAGGGTCTCAAAGTAATAGTACGTAAGATTGATGTCCAGCCAAGTTCCCCCATCAAGTGCTTTCTTTAAACCGTTGCTGAATACCATGGTACAAATGCTTGCTACTTCATCCTCTCTACATGAAAGAGATATTTGTTAATAAACACAATGACATGCATATTATTGAAGATGTGTACAATTTGGAAAACAATAAGGAAACTTCCACGCTTACTTTGTACTGTAATATTCCTTGAAACCCCTAACCAAGAATTGCTCCTGATCATTTAATACGTAGCCCAAATGCACCATAGAATGAGAGTAATCAGAGAACTTTACGGGTACTTTATACATGCGGGGCAAGCGCTTGATTCTCCAAATCAAAGACACTATGGTAGCCATCGGTGCTACAACAACTATCACAGAATCACTATAAACTGACACCGAAGTGTCGAACAATGCCCTGGCTGGGGGGTGTTGAGCACCTCTTCAGATGGTGGTAAGTCGGCTAGCTGACCTTTGCTTGGAACGTCCGAGTGGCGTTTCTTGCCCTTTTTCCTATAAGTTTTTGCTTTTGGACTTTTAAAAGCAGCTTTCTTGACTCTCGTGTGAGAGGGCCAGTGTGGGATGGACCAGCTTCAGTCTCTTTAGCTTCCTGATGGGGAATAGTGTGGGATAGACCAACATCAGTGTCAGGAACAGCCTGAGGGGGAATAGTATGGGATGGACTAGCATCAGTGTCGGGAACAGCCTGAGGGGAAACAGTGTAAGATGGACCAGCATCAGTCTCGGGAATAGTCCGAGGAGAAACAGTGTGAGATGGACCAGCATCATTTTGAGGGGTAACAGTTTGAGATGGGCCAGCATGAGTATCCAGAACAGTGTGAGATGAACCACTGTGAGAGGTTCTAGTGCTTGTTTGATGAAAAACAGTAAGGACAACATTAGATTGCACACGAGTAAAATCAAGTTCGGGCTGGGCAGTTTACCTTCTCTACATCCTCATCAGATTCTGAGCTATTGCACTTTTCCATGCTAAAGTTTTCGAACGTAGTCCCGAATGATGCTTTAAAGGTCTTAAGCTTTTCGGGATAGACTCCGCCAGACTTGACATGCTTTTTTCCTTCGTTCCACCCAATCACATGATCGCTATGACCGAGCAACAAGTTTTTCAACCTGATTACTACAGAATTTATGTTATCCCAAAAAAGCAATATTACTACCATATAAATGAAGAACATCACCGCTTTAGCATTCAATACTTATATATTCTGTGAGAAATATGGGTTGGCCTGCTAAGCGGGGCCTTGTGCCTCGTTACCCTCCTTGTGCTCGACCCTGCCTATGCTTTGGACTGTGTTGGCAACATACCAAACGAAGTGTTGTTCAGAATGTCCAGGCTGGGTGCACTCCTCCCCGCGTAATCCGAGTTGCCTTCTTGCAGCCCATAATGCTGCTATCTCTTCATCCATATGCAAGCTATAATCAATTACCACTCTCTCTATACGTTCTCTTCTCACATATGGCACACTGAAGGGGGGATCAGTTGCTTGAGCCTAAATTGCTTCATGATTCGCCGCGTGTTATGCCGCTCAACAATCGAGTACCACACTAGGATGGTTGATGACGAAAAAAGATCGCGATCCCCTTTGGGTATGCTCAATCGGAATTTCTTGCCGTAGTTGGAGTACGGCTGCCAAGTGAACTGCATACAGTCACATATAAGAAGACAGTAAGACATAGGCAATAGGCAACCAAATTGAAAACATCAAAAAATTGTCTTAGAAAACACATGTATATTTACCCCCACAAAAGGCAAGGTGTTTAGTTGGTGCCTTACTTTCTTGACCGTTACGAGGGGTGGGTGTTCCCCCAACCTCTTATGCCATGTCTTGAATAATGGAAATTGTATGTCCTTCTTCTAACTACGATATGGCAGAGGACACCGTCCAATAGACATTATAGAGTAAGCCCATATCTGCAATGGAAAACATCAAGATGCAGGCATACGGTAGCTTTTAAATAATGAACCCAAAATGGTAAGCTTGCGAATTAATCACCTGTAGAAGTTGCAAAGGCCCCATGAGTGTCCTGCGGGACTTACTATCCTCCTATTGTTGATCTTTCCCCTTTCCTCCAGCCTCTTGCGTATCTTGACTCCACCAAGTTGCCTTTGCAAGCATTCTATAAAGATTTACAAGGCATGCGGGGGCCCATGCATAAGGCTTGAATTCTTTAAACGACTCAAGCAAATAAATAGGCCCCTTCGCACCAGAAGTCCGTGTGAATATTTGCCCGAACACCAAAAAGAACAAATATGCCCGAGTGGCTCTAATCTCATCATCTTTGTTTATCTTCTGTTTCTCATCCTGCCAGGCAGAAGGCTTGAAGTTGTCTTCGAGCCACTTAAAATTTATCATTATGCCAATATAATCATGCTTCTTCTATGGCGTGATCCCAAGCAACTCTTGACCCACTGGCTCTACAAACCTGCTTGGGAAAGTTCGTCCGGCTACAACCTGGCCATCAACTGGCAAGCCATAGATATAAGTAACGTCTTCAAGTGTTATAGTTGCTTCCCCGGATGGCAGATGGAATTAATTTGTTTCTGGACGCCACATCTCAATCAAAGCTATTATCAAAGCATGGTCTATGATCATACGATCTATACCTCACAAGTGGTGTAGTCCCGTCCACCGTATATATTGCTTTTGAGTGTCCGTAAGCACCCATATATCTTTATCGGGGTTTGTTGGGATACATCTCATGCGTCCAAGTTCCTTGTAAAAACAATAACTATTGAGGTGACTCCGTGGACAACACAACAAAACTAAGAGATTAAAATTATAAATAGAGAATTGATATCTATTTACGTTATACCTCTCATTGACGAATCCCTTCTGAAATATGAGTTGTTTCGTTGAAGAGGAGTCCCTTGGAAGGATCGTTGGTGTTTTTTTCATGAACCTGTAAAATATCAAATGCGTACACTGGACAATTAATATGGACCTGTTAGCATCGAAGTGACACTACATTTGGAATAGGGTTGGTGCCTGTGGATTCAATAATCCAAAACATGTATAGTGATGAATTCCTCTACTGATGGAAAATGTACTAGTTCTCGGATAATTAAAGAGGAAAACGCACACAGGGGTAGCGTCAAAGGAGGCTTCTATTATAACATGTATTGGTATGTACCTCATCGATAATATAGAGACCATTTTCCACCATCATCCATCCATATATACATGGAAAACAAATGAAAGTGATGGTTTAAATTGAGCATAACAGCAATCTCAATGTTAATAGTTTTCAGAGTGGTAGAGGAGACAAACATTGTTAAAAGCATAGCTAAGAGACAGGAAAACAATGGCTGTTTGAATCAGCAATGGACTTGGTTCCAATGGCATGCAATGCAAAATAAACAAACCCTGCCTCTCCATATCCTAGTTTTAAATGCATTCTTTGAAGCAACCAAATACAAAAATGTCCCAACCTGAACTAATTTAACTCCAGTGAACCCAAATAGATTTATGTGTAAGCTTAAGCCAAACTCAAACCTAAACATGTCTTACCCGAGGCTCACCCAATTTATAAATTCCTTAGCCTACTACAATTCGACCTGGGCCAGCTTGACTCATGTTTATTCGTTTGGAAACTCCTTCAGAATCGCCACCCGACATGAAGCTATGCTTTTGCATTGTAATAGCAAATGCAATGCTCTCTGTCAGATTTGTGGAGAAGAGGAAGAAACTATAGATCATCTATTCAGAAACTGTCCTTACTCTAAACTAGTTTGGAGCAAAGCAAAAACCTTTATAAGAAAATATAATTCCATTGAAGCTTTGTTATAGTAAGCTCAGCTTAGAAGCAAGATGAGGAAATGGGAGTAATTATATCCTAGTGTATATGGAAAAATAGATTTTTCAAATGCAACTTCTTAACCATTTCCTTGCCATTAACAAAAAAAAAAAAAAAAACATTAACCTTGGATGCCAATGAGATGTTGCTTTCGGGGTGTGTAGGAAGGGAGAAAGACAAATCCCCACCCCACCCAAAATAACCAATGCATGCCCACTCAGTGGCGGACTCAAGATTTTCATTTGAGTGGGGAAGGCAATGGCCATAATGTTGATTTTGTCATTTGAAGGAGGCTTAATTCTGATGAGAGCATGAGCTTTCTCACTAGTGGGCAAGAGAATCCAACCTTAACATTAGCTTACTCAAGTTAAAAAAAATCTAAAATAGAACAGCTTGTAAGTATGGTTGTAAACCGGTTGATTCCGGTCTGGGTCCATGATGGATCCAGACCCGAAACCATTAGTGAGAAGATGTGCCCCGACTAGGATCCAACTCGGTTTGCAACCAGTTTCAAGGTACTGGAACCAGAGTCGTTAACGAGAAGATGGAATAGGAATCGAAACCGATTCCATATATGGGACGGGTTCGGATCCAAGTCAGGTAGAAAATCATTTTAAAAAATCTAGTTAAAAGATTTTGAAAAACTAGCTTTTAGTCTATTTCTTTTCGAATATTGATGTAATTATATATTAGGTCTCGGGTCCACGAGTTGGAAGCAAGGTGGAACCAAACCAATAACCGTTTAGGTCACAGGTCCAAAAAAAGGACCCATATCCAGATCCATTTACTTATCGAAACCAAAATGAAGACCCAAACCCGGTTATTAACGAGTTGGAACCTCCAGGTAATTAGTGAATCGGCGACCCAGTTATATCCCTACTTGTAAGGGACTCATAGAGAAGTGTAATTATAATAGTAGTGTTTCACGTCTTGATGGGGATTAGGGGCCTTCCAAGGCCAATGATTTTGTAAGCATGCTTCTCATATATAATAATTCAATCAAATGGTGATAGTGGTCAAATCAGTCCCATGCTAGTACGAGTGCCAGTTCACAGGATGCAATTTTTGCGAGGGTTTGGAATTAGGATTGATAATATGTGGCCCATTGTAAGGAACATTACAATCAGAACAATACAGGAGTGACATAATCCTCTCCTCCAACCATAAATTTTGTGAGGGTTTGGAATTAGGGTTTGGCTGTCGAGAATTAACCAAACAATACAAGAGTGACATAAACATCTCCTCCAATCAGAACGTCACTTTTGCCTAATATTTATAATCCATTCACGGTACAGGCCACCTTGAATAGTTTAAGTGCCACGTTGAGGATTGGATGAGTTGTGTACCAATTGCAAAGGAGACAAATTATCCTCATAAAAAGGTTAACACTAAGGGGTCGTTTGTTTCCTATGAAAGTGATTCACATGTGTAAATGACCCACATGTGAGTCATTTGCATATGTAAATGACTCACATGTGCATCAAATTCCACTATTTGTTACTAGCATAACATTTCACATGTGAATCTATAAATATGTTGTATATTGTTTGATGATATCTCAACATCCAAGCAACATCAATGGTTGAAAATTGAACACATAACCGTGTTCGAGCTTCTGAAGAATATGAACGGTCCTGATTTTACGGGTGGGGCACAGAACATTAAAAAATCATAAAAAGCGGACTGGGTATGTTAGTAACAATAGGTTGTATATTGTTTGATGATATCTCAACCTACATGCATCATCAACGGTTGAAAATTGGATACATGGCCGTGTTTGAGCTTCTGAAGAATATGAACGGTCTTGATTTTACAGGTGGGGCCCATAACAATAAAAAAATCATAAAAGGCGGACTGCTTATGTTAGTAACAATAGATTAATCTAACGGCTGTTATTATGTTGATGATATCTCAACCTCCATGCATCATCAACGGTTGAAAATTGGATACATGGCCGTGTTTGAGCTTCTTAAGAAAATGAACGGTCCGGATGTTACAAGTGGGGCCCAGAAAAAAAAAAAAAAAAAGGCAGACTGCTCACAGTGGCACTGTAGCAGTTCGCCTTGTAACAGTGATATGTGAAAGAGTTTCACACTTCTTGAGGTGTGAAAATTCAAGGCAACTTTTGACATGGTTTTCATACCATTTACACATGAGATTTACACATGTGAATCAAATTCACACAAAACAAACGTGATATATGCGTAACGGAAACGCATGTGATTTAATTACATATGTAAATGGTGACAAACAAACGTCCCCTAAAGATCCTTATTTAAAGTTGAACAATTAATCTAGACTTCTTATCACCAACAGGATAGTTCAAACTGCCTCTTCCTTAATCTAATAAAAACTATTGGAAAGATGCTCTCCTTGCCACCCCCACCCCCCTCACTCCCCACACACCATATTATAATACTCTCTCTGGATAGCCCACATATTATAATATCGTATTACATCACTCTCTCTAGATTGATCATTAACAAACCACCACATGTAAGTGGAATGGCCACATATACAAAAGCACATTACGACAAAAACCTAATAATTATATTTAACTTGCTTCTTTGGGCACTGAACATTAATGACAGCGAACAAACCACCCATATCTAACCTTTGATGCACATAGTCATACATTGTGATGGAAAAGGGTTTCGATCCATAAATAAGTATGAACCAAAAAGTATAATTAAGCAACTAATTACCCATGATTTAGTAATGACCATGGATACATATAAATCTTTGTTTGATTGATAATGAAGTTGGGTTTCGAGTAAATGAGGAGGAAAAACATATATCCATTGCATGTTTGGAAAAGTGATATGTGGTTCCCATCGACTATGATCGTGTCCAATTAGCACTTTCTTTAAGTAAGTCAACAGCACTTGCTACATTGTTTCTTAAAGAGGATAACATCACTTAAAATAGAGGCCATGGATCCTATGCTTCAATGAAGCAAAATTTCATCCTCAAACCTAGAGCGGGCTACTTCTACTTTGCTATTTGGAATCTAGTTGGTAAATTCCATTAAAATGTTATCTTAATTCAAAACACATTTACTATGATTCAGAGAACCCCACAAAACACCCACAAACGGCAACGCTCACAGTCGGTGCAACACTTTATAAATGGACAAACTAGAAAGTGTGAATAAGATTGCATTTTAATGAAACTACAAAGTTAAAAGAAGATTGCAAGGTCGTTCCCCGAAGGATCAAACCCATCAAAAACCAATAAATCCCACTCCAAATTTAGGGCACAAATACGACAACGAAAACAGACATACCTCCATGTGCGTCAAAGTGCGGAGAATCTTTGAAAAGTTGGAGTGAATGTTACCCTGGGACCACTGTTGAGAGAGAACAGTAAGAGTTAAAGCGGTTTCGTGGCCCTTTTGTACGGCGCAAGGATAGTTGCTATCGACTATAGTGCTAAAAGACAAAAAAAAATAAAAATAAAAAAAAAAAAAAAAAACATCAATTTAGGGACCATTCAATTTAACCTTTTCTATTTGGACCAAATTAATTAATAGATTGTTTATGAGGGTTTTTCCTGTTAAATCACCTAAGAATTATAGCATGGATACACATTTGGGAATTAGAAATGTGGCATCACCTTTTAGGAATTATAATATGGGACCCACCCATGCACGCATGTGCGCGCGCGCGTGCACACACACATATATTTGGGCCAGCTCTCATAAACTCAAGCTTAGGATAAGATAAGGTCAAGTGTGTGTTGGGGCCCACATAGGGATGGGGATGGGGGGTTTTTAGCAACTCCCTGGGATCCACTTCTCTGCAAAAAATCAATCACAACCGTAATTTCTATCATCTCTATATGGGCCTAAAAGTTTCATTGTCAACAATCCATTCAGATTAATACATAGTCAATCCAACGATCCAGTAAATTCAGACCTGATTGAAAGTTAGTGGACATATACAATTTAGGGGGATCATGTGTTTAGTCCATTTGGATGGACCAAAGGTGGGCCCCACATGCATGAGCTTATGAGATTTTATCCTAAGCTCGAGCTTAGGAGAGCCTTGCGCATATATATGGAAGAGCATCTCTCACCTTATCATGAGAGTTAAGATCAGGGCCCTCACATTTAAGTTGTTGGTATTGGATATAGATGCAACGAGGGCCCCACCTTATCTCTCATAGTAAGGTGAGAGATGCTCTCACAGGAGGTGAGAAATGTCAAAAGGACATTTCTTCTAATCAAATTAAATTAAATACTCTCTCTCTCTCTCTCTCTCTCTGTGCTATGGATGAGTGATGAGAAATAGATTTATTGATAAGTTGGTATGTATGCCTATGAGATGAGAAATAAATATCTTCATGCCACATTAGATTACATGCGCATGAATTGTCCTCTGATGTGGATGTCTCCCATGGACTCTTTATGTGGACTCCCTTTTGGATCTCACTTAAGGCCCTGCCAATTAAAGAGGTGGGGGATTGAAAGATTTAGAGGAAACATACATCTATGCAATATTTACTTTATTAGATCGTTTTCATCCTTTGAACTATAGTATTCAAATTTAATAGTTTTAGAAGAAAAGATTTATTGTTAGGACCCTAAACAATGTTGATTATGGATCTTTTGCTATGCTCTAAAAAAAATCGAAACAATTTCAAACTGAGGGTCACTAGCTAATTACTCACAAATTACAATCATCATCTATAACTAGGCAATTGAGGGCCACCACCAAACAAATTTACAATTTTCATTTATAATTGAGTAAGGTTCAAGTTGAATCCACCTTGGCCCGCACTTCATATTTAGTTTTGTACTGCTAATTTCCCAAGGAAATTTGACAATATTGGTTCCACTACGGTCTAATACGCAAGAATTTTTTTTTTTTTTTTTTTGACAATGCATGTGAGGTGAGAAATGCCAATAGAACATTTCTTCTGGCCATATTAGATTAGATTTATTCACAATTCATAAAAGCTGAAAACTAGAGTGTGTGAGTTCGAATTTTCAATATATATATAAAAAAAAGGGCATACAAATAAAACTATGTGTACATAACCAAAATGATGAAATATCTCATCTTACACCCAAGTGACCCAAAGACACCAAGAATTGGCCAATCCTTGTCAACAGTCAAAACATAGGTGGACCCACCCTGTAACCCAAATTCAAGGAGCATAGATTCTTTCCCCCAATGGAGAATCTAGAATCCTTTTCAAAACCAGAGAAAACGAATGGAAAACAAAACGGTCCTCATCTGTCCATCTCCATCCACTAGACAATGCCCACAAACGCAAGAATCAAGGAAATGACAACATCCTCAGCACATAATGGCGACATTGTTTGGCCATTCCTTCCCGCCATTCTCACTCTCTCTCCTTCTCTCTCCCTCTATCTCCAATCCCCACAACACCTCCCTCTTCTCATTCTCCCGTCATGCACTTGCCATCTCTTCTCATCCCTCCTTCCCTCCAAATACCCCATCAACCTTTCTTCAATCCTCCAATACCAATACCAACACCAACACCATCTCTCCCAAAAAAAAGCTTCTCTGCGCAATCCAGCTCAAATCCCAACATGGGTTCTCTTGAAGGAGTCAATCCCATCTCTTCTCTGCAATACCCACTCGCTCGCAGAGACGATTCTGTTGTTGATGACTATCATGGCATTAGCATTGCCGATCCTTATCGGTGGTACTTGGATTTTCTTAGAATGATGTTTTATGATGTTGGTGTTGTTTGATATTAGCTCTTGCATTCGAATCTCATGGAAAGATTTCTTTTTTCTGCTGAAAGAATGATGGGTTCTTGTTGTTCTTCTTTGAAAGGCTTGAAAACCCAGATTCTGATGAGGTGAAGGAATTCGTTGAGAAGCAGGCGGATTTAACGGAGTCCTTGCTCCAGAAATGCGAGACGAGGGAGGATCTACGGCGGAAGATCAAGGAGATGTTCGATCATCCTCGGTATGATACGCCGTTCAAGAAAGGAGATAGGTATTTCTATTTTCACAATACGGGGTTGCAGGCGCAGAGCGTTCTCTATGTGCAGGTATTGAGGGAGAGATTTGGTTTTTTGGGGTGTGTGTGTTGAATGTCAATTTAATTTTTTGTTTTTGAATGATGGGTTGTTTGTGTTTTGATGTAGGATGGTTTGGAGGGGAAGGCAGAGGTTTTGCTGGATCCGAATGGATTGAGTGAGGATGGAACGGTGGCTTTGAACAAGGTTTCTGTGAGTGAGAATGCAGAGTTATTGGCTTATGAGCTTAGTTCAAGCGGCAGTGATTGGGTGACAATCAAAGTGATGAAGATCGTGGATAAGACGAATGAGCCTGAAACTTTGTCTTGGGTGAGTTTTTATTTGTTTTTTTTTTTCAAATGCAGATGGAGTAGGTTTTGATTTTGAGTTTTAGGTGGTGACTAGATATACGGGTTAGATTTTGAAGCCCTCTTGTATCTTGTGAGCCAATTAGCCCTACCTAACTTGTTATATTTTAAAAATCATCATAGAACTTCCTACTGTGGAAGCCGTAGAGGGTTTTGATCCTTCTTAAAATAAGCCTGGTTTTATCTGGACGCATGTAAATGCCAGGGTCAGGGATGGGTATGGTATGGAATTGGAGTTGGCCAAATAGTCTTACAATCAAGTTATTATACCCTTGAATTAGAAACACAATTTAATTGTGTTATAAGTACAAGTGGTTTGGATTAGTCATAGATGGACTGTACAAAGTGGAAAGGATTTAAGCAAGAAGCAGAAGACTTTATCCAATGAGCAGTATGTGCCAAGAAGCAGCAGTCCAAGTGAACCCTTCTCCAAAAAGTACCAAGAAGCAGAGGACCTTATCGAGCCTGGAATTGAATTAGTTCCTTGATTTATTCCAATGAAGGAAAGAAGGTGTTGCAGAAGCAAAGGCAGATAGCTTGTGGCTAACCCTTTATTCCTTGGAAACTGCATTCATTGGCCCTTGCTGTAGGATACTTGGAATCTTGTCAATGGCAATGAATCTACTGTTTTGTTTGATTTGTGAAATGGATTCTTGTGATATAAGTTGCCTACCTGCTTTAAAGAGGAAACTTATTTTTACCTGATGGAATAATTCAAGATAGAATTGTGGTCATGTTAACCAAACAGACCTCAGGAAATCATCTACTATAATTATGTGCATGAAAAAATATAGGATTTTGGGGGTTCCTCAAATAATGAAAGCTTTTTTGTATTTTTCACTTCAATGGCAATTTTACATAACTATGCTCTCACATATCAGTATATCACATATCCGTAAGGCTTTTTACGAAGGGAATTTTTCTTTTTAAAGTTTTCCACACACATCATTTTTATATTTTGTACATCTTCAGTTGATATTCTTATCAAGTTTTCTTAGAGTATTTGACCAAGCAGCATGAATATGTTTTTACCGAGGATGTGTCACTATTGACAACTTTTCTATTGTTCGTATATATAGATTTGAATTAATATTGTCAAGCCCTTGTTACTCCTAACTCTCTCTCTCTCTCTCTCTCTCTCTCTCTCTCTCTCTCTCTCTCTCTCTCTCTCTCTCTGTGCGCGCGCGCGCACGCACGCGCGTGTTATGGCTAATCCGGGAAATTGAAAAAATACTGCATGGCTATTTAGTGCTTGCGAAATGTAAATGCTGCAGTCAATCTATCAATGTACATTTGGGGACGGCGTTTCTTTCTTAAAAGTTTTTTAGTTGATTTGGACCTGGAGTGGAAGGTCCAATCATTGCAATATAGTTAATACTTGTTCTGAAGTACGATTGATCATATTATATAATGATCTTGAAAAAATCTTGTGTAATTAGTCTTGATGAAGCTATAATGATTACAATGAATTGGTATATACTTGTTTGAGTATGATCAATGGGTTATGGATTGTTATAATGCTAGTGTGCTTTTACTGAATTTGAACAAATATTGGCAGTAGCTTAATCTCCCTTTACGTGGTATAGGTGAAGTTCTCAACTTTTAGTTGGACTCATGATAGCAAAGGGTTTTTCTATAGTCGTTATCCAGCTCCAAGGTAAGTGAAACATATGCATTGTTACCACCTAATTCAATTTGTGCTACCATTATTGTTACATTTAAGGTTTTGATCTTTACACCTGTGGAGTTTGTGATGGATGCTGTTGCTTTTCTATTCCCAGAGAAGGGGAACAATTGGATGCCGGAACTGAAACAAATATCAACCTTAATCAGGAGCTATACTATCACTTCTTGGGTACAGATCAATCACAAGATATCTTATGCTGGAGAGATCCAAAGAATCCAAAACATCAGTTTGAAGCCCAAGTAACCGATGATGGAAAGGTAGCCTTCTCTGTACCTTTTTTACAACAGCTGGAATGCATTTTGTAGACATTTTTTAATGATACCAGTTAACGTATCAATCAGCATCAAAATGAGTTGGAGAACTGGTTGTTGTTTGGAGTCCTTCGCTAAAATAGCAACTTTATAGTCCAATGTACCTTTGAAAAAAGAAAAAATACCAGGAGTAAATGGCTCTGGGCCAAGCTGCCTCGCTTCTGGTGATTTTTTTTTAATATTGTTCATGACCTATTTTTTCCACTCTCTGGATGACACATGGTTTCGAGCAAACATTTCCAATTCATTAAAATCTCAAATTCTATTATCGTAAACCTTGCACCATTGTAGGTGCAGACATAAACTCACACTTTCTTGTGTTGGATATTAAAGGTAGAATAAAAAATATGTTTTCTTTTCGTGTCAAGTTAATGATGAGATTAACAGAAGAAAATCCAAGGGGGGAGACTATCAGTTTTGGGCTTGTGGTTTCGAGATCAGTGTCAGGACCAAAAGGATGATTTGTGGAGGATAGAAAGATTGGGGCCAAGGAGGTGGAAAGGGGAAAGGAACTCATGGGCAGAAGTGGCATGAGATCACTTTCATGTGAGATAACCTCTTTTGCAAGTTTTCAAGCTTGGCAAAAAAAGAAGCAAATTTCAACGTCGACAAATGTTAAGTTACAGAAAAAATATTTTTCCTTGGCTTTGGGATTGCAACAAGGATTAAAAAACTGGAATTGGGGGGCGACTTGGTCCCCCTTGAATCGAGTCTAGTTGAGTCACTCCTGAGTCCCCAAAACCCCATAAAACTTAAATAAAAATAATTAAAAACATAGAAAATATGAAATCATGCCCCTACATGTCCAAATTTTGCTGAAAATTTTTTATTTCAATATTTTTTCCATCCCTATAATCTCTCAAAAAGGTGGGATTGGTTCATCAAACATGGTAGATTTTGAGCTCCCAATGCCTGAAAATGGCTTCCTCAAGAAAAAAACAGGATCTTAGAATGAGGTTTTTGAGTGGAGGAATGGGGGTATTCAGACTATGAATAGTGTCTTTGTTGTTGTTTGGATAGATCTCTCAAAGAATTGGATCTGATCTTCAAATTGGAAGATTTGAGCTCTCCATGCCTGAAAGTGGCTACCCAAATTAGGGTTTTGAGGGGAAGAATGAGGGTTTGGGGAGGATGAATAGTGGCCTTTGATGTTGTTTGGGTTAGATCTCTCAAAAAAATGGGATTTGACCTTCAAAGATGGAAGGTTTGACTCTCCACCCTGGAAAATTGCTTCCCCAAGCAATTCTCAGATCTTAGCATGAGGGTTTTCAGAGCAGGAAGAGTTTTTATACTTCCAAATTTGCTTAATATGAGACTCGGTTGACTTGCCCGAGTCCCCAAGGCAAGTCACTTCTTTATTTCAAATTCGTCTGAGTTAGCCCTGACTCGACTCGGTAAGGAATGAGTCCGAGTTGAGTTGCCCGAGTCAACTCTAACTTGGATGAGTTTTAATTTCATGGTTTGCGATGGTGTTAGATTGGCCTGGTTTATGCATTCATGAAACCTATGATACACGGATACTTCAAAATGGGCAACGTATCGTGTCATATCTGATACTTCAGTTTTTACATGTAAAATCCATGTCTCTGTGGTCTCTATGGCGCGTCCTGCCATATCTGGGCATCATAGCATGAAACACAAAGGGATGTATTTCTTTTTTAACTATCATTATCATTGTAATCATCATCATCATCATTTTTTTTTTAATTTCATAGTACTCAGTTAAGTGATCCTCTTTCCGTATCTTTCCCGTTAACAAATTAAGGATATCCTAATATGATGTTTCTAGCTGATGCAGTCTGTTGAAATATGCAGTATGTTCTTCTGTATGTTGAGGAAAGCTGTGATCCAGTCAACAAACTCTACTACTGTGACCTATCTGAGCTTCCTCATGGGCTTGAAGGTTTCAGGGAGAGAAATGACATGCTCCCCTTTATTAAGCTTGTTGATAATTTTGAAGCACGTTATCTGGCTATTTCAAATGATGAAAGCCACTTTACATTTCTGACAAATAAAGATGCTCCAAAGTACAAGATCACTCGGGTGGACCTCAAACAGCCAGCCATATGGACTGATGTGCTTCCAGAGGCCGAAAAAGATGTGCTTAAATCAGCTTATGCCGTAAATCAGAACCAACTTTTAGTGAGTTACCTGAGAGATGTAAAGTATATCCTCCAGATAAGGGACTTGAAAACGGGTCTGCTGCTACATCAACTACCCGTTGACATTGGTACTGTATATGGAATATCTGGAAAGCGCAAAGATAGCGAGGTTTTTATTGGATTCACTAGCTTCCTTACTCCTGGTATTATTTATCGCTGCAACTTAGCAACTGAGGTTCCAGAAATGAAGATATTCCGAGAAATTGTAGTTGCTGGATTTGATCGTAATGAGTTTCAGACTAATCAGGTAATCTTGGTTCACATATGTACTATTAACACTTTTTGAAACATAATTCTATATCCTGTTTTTGAGTTAGTGCCTTTTTCTTCCCATCTTCTGGATAAAAAGTTGAACGGTTTTTGTTGAAATAAGTCTCTGATCCATTTTATGTACGAATCGAAGTTCATTGCACTTTTATTGTAGTCATATCAGGTCTGAGAAAAGAAGGAATGGCAAAAACCTGCCCAATGCTGTTCTGTTTCACGTTGTCCATAGACTTCAAATTTCCCCATTCAAGTTCCCTTCCACCAGTATTGTACAGAACAGCCGAATGAACACTTTAAAAAAATATTTGTCTGCATTTTCTTTGTATGGAAAAGCTGGATCAGTTTGAGAATAGTCTGCTTATTTATTGATGACTTGACCTTTGAAAGTTGGAACTTTTGGATATTCATTCTTAGAGTAAAAGAAAATGGTATTTCTTTTTCCTTTTTTTATATTTTCTTGGATACCCAGGTTCTTGAAGTTGGCATGATGCAACTTCTGTTTTCTTATTTATTTTTCACATTGTTGCAACTTTCCAATAGTAGGAAATTAGACAAAATTAGAAGAAAAAAATGGAAGTAATAAAATTCAAGTATTTTATTTTAAATGCATTTTGAGTTTTGAAAAAACAAGGATCTGTTCTGTAGTTTGATGATGATTTATATTCCTTACACTTGGTTGAATCCAATTTTCAGGTTTTTTTGTCTAGCAAGGATGGTACCCAGATACCCATGTTCATTGTGTCTAAGAAGAATATTGTTTTGGATGGATCACATCCATCTTTGCTTTATGGTTATGGAGGATTTAATGTTAGTCTTACACCATTCTTCAGTGTGAACCGCATTGTTCTTGCTAGGCATTTAGGTGTTGTCTTCTGCATTGCAAATATTCGTGGTGGTGGAGAATATGGAGAGGAATGGCACAAAGCAGGATCACTTTCAAAGAAGCAGAATTGCTTTGATGACTTCATTTCTGCAGCCGAATATCTCGTCTCTGCAGGCTACACGCAGCCTAGAAAGCTTTGTATTGAAGGTGGAAGCAATGGGGGTCTTCTTGTTGCAGCTTGTTTAAATCAGGTATGAAAGTAGGGTTGTAAGAAAGATACTAGTTTGGTTTCTTATATTCTCCATGAAAGTGTTACACTGGGCTTGGTTAAGAGAGAGACTCTGTTTTTGTCTGCCCATGGTATAGGCCTAGTTTGGAAACTCAAAAGACGGCTCCGGTCACCAAGTCAAGTAATTTAGGTGATTGGCTGGTCCTGGCATGACTTGCTTGGTAGACCTGACATGGTGATTTACTGAGCTAAGTAACTCAGTTAAGTTTTGGTGAGTTTGAATGAGTTTTAAACTATAAAGATGGGTCACACCTTTAAGTGGTAGCCTAAGCTGTTGAAATTGTGGGCTGTGGCATGGATGTTCTATGGCCGAACATATTCCCTATTGAATGGTCATATCCCAGATTGTTGCTTGAAAATGCACTTAAACCTTTGGACCACATTGTACAGTGGAAAATCAGTGGCTAGGATCAGCTGATGGGGAAGGTTTTTGGGTATTTCTTATGCATAATGCAGCCCATTACATGAACAAAATGTATTATCAAAAAGTGGATGGGTACTTCCTGTAGCAAAGCAAATTGCTCAATTAGCACAGCATATTTCAACTTTTTATATTTAATGTGTTGAACAAAACCTCCTGTAGGTGGTGTTGATATATTTGGTTGTGCCATTCTGCATATCATCCTGTTGTCTATATAATTGTTGAGGTAATAAAATAAAAAAATTTTGGTGACAGCGGCCTGAGCTTTTTGGCTGTGCTCTCGCACATGTTGGTGTTATGGACATGCTGCGTTTCCATAAATTCACTATAGGTAAGGTCGCATTGTTTGGCACTACTAGCTAGCACATTTCTTATACCTTAGCGTGTCTACTATGCTTTCTGATATCTGGGTTTTGTCTATGTTTAGGCCATGCATGGAGTAGTGATTTTGGTTGCTCAGACAAGGAGGAAGAATTTCACTGGCTAATCAAGTAAGGATATTATTTCATGATTTTTTTTCTAGGTACATACAATGGAAGTGTATTTTGCTACATTATGTTTTTGGATCTAGCTTCTCAGAGATTCCAGAATCATATACCTCCCTTTCTGGCCCTTGGGGGTTGCTTGCTTGTGCCTCATCTATATTTGTCAATGATTCACATGCGTAATTATTATGCATCGCCACATGATGAGGTGTGAAAATAGTGTGTAAATAAGTCAATTTTCAGCCCCAAATTTAATCTTCTGAATAGGTGCTAAACGATTGCACACCTCCTTGCATGAATAGGTTGCAAGAAGCAACAGTACAAATCCCACACATCCTTGCATGTAAAAGATCACGGGTTCTACACCCTCAACCGCCTTTTATTTATTTTAAGTGACGTGGGCCCCAAATTTATGATCCAAACCGTTTTTTTTTTTTTTAATTAAAGTAATAAACCTCTAGACAATTAATTTCATATCTTAAATCTGCATAGATCTCGAGTAATTAGTGAAAAAATCCAAAAAATCCAAATAATGATATAATTTTCTACATTTCTGTGGGTCCCCTATAATTGATCCAAACCGTTAAAAATAATCATCAAGACATTTAGTTTTATATCTTAAATCTTCAGGAGTTTGAGAAATTTGTGAAAAACATCCAGTAAAAATCCGAACACATCTAAAACCGTTGGATGTACTCATTTACTCATGAAAATGGTGATTTTGACAAAGAAGGTAATTTGTTTCACATTTGAGTATGTAACATCTGCATATGTAAAACTCATTTTCCTACCTATGTGTAAAAGGCAAACAACTCCTTGAGAGCATTCAAGTGTAGTTCATGATGTTGGTTGCATTGGACTACTTTCGACAAAGTACACAGCCTTTTTGGTTTCTGTTTGCAATGAACTGTTTGTGAACCTTTCCTATTAGTTTAAGTGCTTGGATTTTTACATTATTATAAATCTAAAAAACAGTACATGTCTAACTAATACCTTTTTCCTATTTCAGATACTCACCACTTCATAATGTGAGAAGGCCGTGGGAGAGGTTTGGTGGTGAACAATGCCAGTACCCATCTACTATGCTGTTGACAGCTGATCATGATGACCGAGTGGTGCCATTACACTCACTGAAGTTACTAGCAGTAAGTTTTTTTTTTTTTTTTTTTTCTTTTTAAATTGCCTGAAATAAGTACTTATTGGAACAATCCATTTCCTTGGCTATCATTCTGAAGGATAAAGCAGTTCAGCATTAAGTTTAATTCTTATTCTATGATATTCTTATATCAAAATCAACTAACCCATATATCTATTCTTAGTATAGAACTATGTTTCTACTTTCTACCATGTCAATGACTGTCCCCGTGGTATATATGTTGTAATGACGCATCATAGGTTGCAATTGATCTGATATTTCGAGAACCATCATTTGGTTAATATAAAGAGGGAGGTGCTGCCTTAATGACGTCTTTGTTAAAGCAAGATAGGTTTTATATGGTTCTGGTTGCCTGTGAGGGATTCCACTCAATTGGAGAGGTCTAAGAATGTAGGGTTGTTTTTTAAGACTTGAGCATAGTTGGAAGGTCTGCAGATTCGAGTCATGTAACCATTCAGAGAGATGGAAAAAGCTTGTGACTTTGGATTAGGATTTAGGAATTTTTTGGAGAAATTTTACAGTAGATTTCGGGGGGAAATGTTCTCTAATATCAAAGGATAGTATATTTTCTATGCAATATGCATGTTTTAAACCATGGTTTTGAATCTCTTCCTCAGACCATGCAATACGTCCTCTGTACAAGTGTGGAGAACACCCCACAGACAAACCCAATCATTGCACGCATTGCCCGCAAGGCTGGGCATGGAGCTGGGAAACCTACACAGAAATTGGTAATAGTTAATTTCTGAATGATCTCATCTAGTTTGTAGCCTTAGCCGAAGACTTTCTAATGTTAACTAATGGCCTTGTTCTTTTTTCATTTTAGATTGATGAAAATGCTGATCGATATAGCTTCATGGCAAAGATGTTGGGGATTTCCTGGATGAACTGATCTTTCTCTATAGTCAGATGGGAGGAAACAGTAGTAAAGTTTAAGTTATATACTCCTACACATACAGGGATTGGGAGGCATTTCCTAAAGCACCTTGCAGGAGGGGGGTCACACTTTTTTATCAAAATTTAAGTTACGGGTTGCATAGGAAAATACACAAGCTTTTGGTGGTTCTCAAGATGCACAGAGAGACACTGGTGTGATCCATAGAGTTTTTCTTCTTTGGTTGAGTTATTATTAGTTGAGTTACTCATCTCAACATATATAAGGTGGACTGTAACATGAAGGGTACAATACCTGTTCCAAAGGATTTTACATTATCAACTGAAGAAGAAATTCCATCTTTCTTCATGTATCTCAATGTATAACTAATTCAACTTATTTTGGTATGCCATATTATTCTATTTACAGTAAAAGATCCAAGACAATGCCAAAGCCTCAAATATCATGAAAGACGGCCGTTTCTCTTTATGATCAACATGGTAGTTCACATTAGACATTATCATCTTAACTGAATCCTTTTTGCATCTAGCTGTAGGCTTTGTGGGTTACTCTTTTCCAACGACCCTGTTAAAAGCCTTACTTACATTAGACATAGATTATCATCTTAACTGAATCCTTTTTGCATGAGCTG
The DNA here is from genome assembly GCA_028538565.1 of Umbellularia californica. Classification (NCBI taxonomy): domain Eukaryota; kingdom Viridiplantae; phylum Streptophyta; class Magnoliopsida; order Laurales; family Lauraceae; genus Umbellularia; species Umbellularia californica. The sequence continues at coordinate 60,769,400 of JAPQWN010000007.1, forward strand.
TAGGTTTTGTGGGTTGCTCTTTTCCACCAACCCTGTTACTATTAGATTTTAATCACATTTACCTGTTGATATAACTAGAATCAGCCCCAGCAGTGGTGGGACAAATCAAGGTTGCCCCACACTCAGGTTCACTACAGAAGTCACAGCATGCTTGGCAGATATTATTTCAATTACATATTTTACACTGATCAATCCAATAGTGGGCTTGGCTGGACTCCTATTGCTGCAGTGCCAAAATAAAAGGGTAGCATGCTTTTGAGCCAGCTCCATTTAAAAAGGTCGACCCTTTTTATGCTTTTGCTGTGTGTGTGTTTGCGCGCTGTCTGTAATGTAGAGAATATGGGCTCTTAATCTGCATCTCCCATCTATGTAATCTGGTAGGCTACTGGAACCCATCAAGATAACGCTGGTCTCAAAAGTGTACATCCGCTTGTCAAATGGGAAATTTTGATCTGTTTGGGTTTTTCATATGCTGCTTATAGAGAGCAGGCTCAATGAGTCAGCTCCAAACGCCTGCAGCAGAGTTTCATCTTGGTTATAAACCAAACCCATTGTTTGAGAATTCAAGGTGCAACAGTGCAACTTCCATGTAGAGGTAGACTCAAAATTTAATTGTGATAATTTATGAAGACAATCTCAATGATGTCAACCCTCTTTTTGCCTAACTTTGTAACTAGGGCTGCAAACGGGCATCTAATACTTTGATTATCTGGAAGTTAGGACCCGCAAAAAACTGCATTTAGAACCTATTTTAGGTTCCAAAGTCATAAACGGGTTTGGGGTTGAAACCCAATTTATGTTCCGATTGATAAACGGATCCATATAGGTTCCAACCCGTGGACCTAGGATCAAACATACTAGTGTTTGACGTTGCGAACTGTAGCTCAAATCAACATTTTTTTGGACATTTTAAAGTATAATTTTGGAGGGAGCAGACTTGATGCACTATTAAAAATAAAAAATAAAAAGAAATTAGAACCGATTTTAGAACTAGATTCCAGTCCTCTAGGTAGACCCGATACTCTGGATCCAACAAGATAGGTTCTAAGTCAGAACTGGACCTGGAAACAAGAATCGTTATTTAGAAATGGGTCTGGGTCAAATATGGATTTGACCCCGAGCCGTCCCGCTTGCAGCCCTACTTACGACTAGCACAAGCCTGGACATAACATACAGCTACGGAATGATTTGTTGCAAGAGGTAAGTCCTGGTTGACAAAAATGAGTCAACAGGAGGCCAATGCAATGCTGTATGTTGTGTGCATTGCTGCAGACATGCCAAAAGATAAAAGATTGCACCTCCTATCATGTGAACTAATAGAGCACATTCGTTATAAACCATTGGACTGCATGCAATTGGACCAAAACTATTTGGTTGATATTGGGCCCAGTCCATGCTTTCTGCAGCACCCTTAGCAGCCTTTATACTCAGGAGAGCCTTATCCAAGCTATTCAAATGACAGATTCCACCTGGAATGGCCCATCCGTGAAATCTACCAGATAGACCACCCATCCAACCATTGACACTTTTCATTTTTTATGCAGACAAGCTGCTGCAATCTCTTTGTTAAATTATTCTGCTTATCACTTGAAAGGGTAAGGAAATTGCATCAGGGAAATATTTTTTTTATATTTTGCATGGTCCATCCAGAGCGGGTCCCATAATGTCAACAGCTTCAGATCACTCATGGGCCTCACACACCAAACTGAACCTGGGCAAATTGTACTTTGCAAAACATTCTGTAAAGGGATAAGCTGCTCCTGCTTCAGCCTTGAAGGTGAACATGGCTACTGTACATGAGCAACTACAGACAAACTCCACAGCATAGCCTAATTGTAGACAGGACTAAAACCAGTAAAATTTGAATTCACCTGTTGAATTAGTACTGCCTGAGCAGTGATTATTTTCCTCTTTATCGTCTATTAAACCACCAACAGGATGGTTATGGTCATCTAATCAGTCTTATTTTCTACATATAATTCATCCACAATGGAAATCACGATTAGGCTGTGGATTAACTTCCATGTATGCCATATGTGTGGAGAAACTACAAATCAACAAGGAGACATAGATGGCTATAGAGTATCCAAGTGCCTAACATAAATTCACATGCTGGGTATATCTGTTGGGACAGCAACCAAGGTTCAGGCATGCATCCTTGACCAATGATGTAAAATTTATTCTATACAAACCACAAATACATGTTAAAGTTTTTCAGCTTTAATTGTCATAAAGGTTTCACGAAACAGAGATCTGAGGATGAAGGTTGTAACCTTGAGGAATTGTGATTCACAACAGCGAAGGGATGTGGTTGAGAACTACATAGCCAGAAAGAACAGTTCGATTCCGTTCTCTCACCTTTGTTTGATACAAGACCCTGAATGAATGACTTTGTCATTAGCAATCATAATGAAAAAACAAATATTGCAAAACTTTGTGAAAAGTAACGCAGATTCATGTTAAGAAAACAAGAATTGGTATTTCTATGTTAAAATGGTGTGATCTACCAGGCTAATAATAATGCATGCTGCTATTATGAAAAGAGACAGGTGATATTACCTAGAATTTTCAAGCCACATCTCTGTGATTAAGGTCTCTCCAGGGTAGACATGTAGAAGGAAACGACCCAATATGCTTTTCACTATGGTTGGATCCCCACTGCCGAGACATTTGATAATTGCTCTAACTGCAAAACCAAGTGTGCATAACCCATGTAGTATTGGGCGAGAAAACCTGCAAACAAAAGGCAAGAGAGTACAATCATTTAATAATTTAGTCATGAGTAAATAAGAAAACACAATTACTGGTTAAGAAAACAAAAGGAAACGAAATTACAAACTAGTCCTAACAGAGAGTCAATTATCAAAGGATGTAATGCTGCCCATGAAAGGTGTCATTAGCAATTTATCGAAACCACATTTCCTGCATTCTAGTATGTCAACATACGGAGCAAACAGGTTTAGCCCTACCATTTCCATCATAACAATCTCCAAAGAAAAGAAATAAGAAGTCACACTATAGACAGAGAAATCAATGCGTTCTCAAAATGATTTGTGCCCTTCTGTAACGTTCAAACAACCAAGTCAAGCCAAGCAGAATAGTGACATTTATGTATTCTTATGATTGTTCTCTTAAATCCTTCATCTCCATTCTGCAAGCTTTTAGTCGGTTTTGAACCCTCCATCATTAGGTTTATTAGAGAATAAATAAAACACTAGGGTCGTTTTGTTATATATTTCATATCTGTAATCTTTTATTTTTAATTCATAAGATTTCCTCGTTGAGTCGTCAAGCCAAGGAGAATAGTGACATTTATGTATTCTTATGATTGTTCTCTTAAATCCTTCATCTCCATTCTGTAAGCTTTTCTTGGGTTTTGAACCCTTCATCATTAGGTTTATTAGTAAATAAATAAAACACTAGGGTCGTTTTGTTATATATATTTCATATCTGTGATCTTTTATTTTCAATTCATAAGATTTCCTCGTTGAGTCTTCGGTGTAATTTTACTTCTGGAAAGTTGTTTCTTCTTCTCTTGTAGGTGTTTTGTGTGATTCTATATTCATAGGTTACTAGGTTCCCCAACAATTTGAGATTAAGGGGTCCTGATCCTGGAAATTGTAAGGACCAGCACAATTTGAATTTCCACTGGAGGATCACTTCCAACAGCTACTTCTGCAAGCCCAACAATATTAATAATCCCAAAAGAGGGAAGGGTACATCATTGATACAGCAGGGAGAGAGATTTTACACAAAAATGAAGTAACAGATACAACATGAATACCTCGTCCATTTTCAAATATCAGGATATCATAACCATGATTTTCACAGTTTTGAGAGGAGATGCATGCATTTGTCTCAATATGCCCACACCTTTTCCAAATTTAAAACACTCCCTCATATTCTCCCTTCTTCCCGCCCAAAGCACATCCAGACCAATAAGACATGCCTCGCAAATACTCTTTCAGAGTGTGTGAAGACCACAATCAAATTTCACTAGACCAAACCTGAAAGGGGACTAGATTTTACAGGAGTGACAAGACAACACAGGCAAGCTTACAGGATACAGCCAACACTCACTATATAGCGTAGAGGACAAACAGAAACTAGAAGGTAAAGCAATGGAAAAGGAATTAAGGGAGCTAGCGGGTGCCAGGCACATAAAATAACCTTTGATTGGATCCCCAGATCAATCACACCATGTTCTTGGTAAAAATGTTTACCATTTATTAAAAAAAAAATGGTTCTCTCTCCCCACTGTCTAAAGGAAAGAATTTCATATCAACAAGTGAGATGGATATTACATTGTCATTTGGTGATGACACCTGAAATTCTCACATATTATGTGTGCCAAATTAGAAGTCCTAATGAGAAAGGGAAATTAAATATTTAATGCTTAGCTTCATTAGTAGAAGGATCTATTTTTAATTTCTATAATTCGTAGGACTGCTCTGTAAAATACAGAAAGCTGCAGGGACTTCTTTGTAATATTAAGAAATTTACCTAATATAAAAGCCACTGCTGTATGGTTGTCCAACCCTAAATCGAATGACCATACATTTTATTTCTCCATATGTTTTTCCTTCTCCTATCTAGTTCTCCATAAAACCCATATTTTCTTTGATACGTCGTCATAAGTCTCTATTTTGTGATCTTATTTTGGTTATTACCTATTTTCTTTGATACATCGTCATAAGTCTCTATTTTGTGATCTTCTTATTTTGGTTATTACCTCGTTTTCTAAATGAATAAATATGTACCTGCATATGTATTTATTATGTACCAAATGAGTGTTTGTATAGCAATCTGTGAACTGCTTATTTGGAGTTGAAACTTGAAAAAAAAAAAAAAAAAAAAAAAAAAAAGGAAAACGGAAAAAACAAAACCCACTCGTCTGCTTCACTCTTTAGTCTTTACCATCCGAACATTCATAGGAAACGTATGTACCTTGATATATGATGTTTTCATAAAGCCTAACATAGATGAAAATTTCCAAATGCCCATTGACTACAGGAGATATTATTTAGGAATAACAAACAAAATAAAAAGAACCAAAACTTCAAAGAAATGAACTGTAGAAACAACTCAGAGCTCTAATAACAATTAAAGAAATGTAGTACTAACCCAGCAATACGAGCAATCGTAGGATCTGAATGCAACGGATTGTGGTCACCAGATAGCCTGTACAATAGTGCCTGCACCATGGTCTTTAATATTTCAGTACCGCTTCTCAGACCAGTAGTGGTAAGGAACAAACACCAGCAATTTTCTGATTCTGTGTCCTATATAAATTCTATTTTTTTGCACATTTTTGCAAATTTTATATGATGCAATCAGACCCCATGTCGACCCTGATTTGGTCTCAGTTGAAATAATGGATGGGTAAAGTATGGACCTTTTCTAGTAAATAGTCAAGGTACTGATGTTTGTAACGTTGATTTGAAGTTCAAATAAACAGTTTGGAGTGACCTTCTACATGTAATAACTGGATAAATCACTAAATAATTTACTTTAGAAGCTTTAGATAAATGAGGGAAAGATGCTTAAATTGTGATGCTTCAGAGTTCTGTTTTCAACGTTCTTGACATCTATGATGCTATCAGACACATGCTAGTATTTCTACTTGATAAGAGACTTTATTTATTTTTTATTCTCATATATCTCATATAGCTATATACCAATACAAAGCTCTAATGTATTTCTATCCACAAATATATTTGCCCCTATTTTATGCATTTGCTATGTTACATAATCTCCAACCAGTTCTCGTGTCACTTACTCGTGCTTTCTTACCAATCCCTTTTGTTTGGTTTCTGGGAGGTAAAATATGATTTTGGTAACATGACTCAAGCCTGAGACCCCAAGTTTGAGACTTCTTACCAATCTAATTACGATGGCAATTGTCTTTGTAACCTGTTTAGACTTACTAGAGTAGTGTGGAACAGTCAATCTAACACAATAGCAAAAAAAGAGATCACCACATCATCAGCCAGGCACAAATCTCAACAGGTAGAATAGCATATTAAATGTCTCCATGATTAGACTGCACGTGAACACTAAATTGGACACAGATGCCTAAATTGAATACTGACATGCCAACACAACATGGGTACAAATTACAGCATCATCATGCCAAAAGTTAACATCTATGAAGTTTCACAATACTTATGCCAGTACTAACAATCAATCCTTCATTCACAAGAATGTGCTCCACAATTCGATGTTAGTATCATGAACACAAATTATTGGGATTTAGAACATGGTTATTAAAGGGATTGAGAAATTAGAAATTCTAGTCGAGAAATATCTGATTCTTCCTGCCAGAGTGCTGATGGAAGCTGTCTACCTGATTTAACCTTGTGTGGGGCCTACCTTTGGGTGATCAAACCCACTTATTGTCAGAAGTGAGGTAACATGTATTATTGTAAGCCTACAGTGTACCTCACTAGATGTCTATCCACTAAATTCTCTGGATTAGCATTGAAAATATCCAAGGAAGTTTAATTAGCTTATTGTATTGATCCTTATTAATTTGATACCCGGACTACCATACTTGTACTTTCCATATATTATCATTGCAATCTACATGAAGGACATATGGTTAATCGAAATAGACCATCCAAGTGAACCATAAATCTTCTTCAAGTTTCATGGTACTCAGAGCACAAGACTGTTCCTTTCCTGTTCAAGATGGTTAGGATACTGATTGCATCTCTGTGGTGCAGTCCTTTTCGCTTCAAAGAGTCCAGTGCATGATCTGACAGGATTGATTGTCTGATCTTCCATTGTTATAAGTGATCTCTAGTGGGGCCCACCTTGGATCATCACTTATCACTCAATAATCCTGTATGCCCTTCTCTTCCGGATCTATTAGCGCCACTGTTTTAAAGACATATTGGAAGAAAAGATTTACATTCAAACCAAAGTCTGACAAATATCTGAAAAAAGCCAATCACACTGTGATTTTGTGTGGGGCCCATTCTGTTGATCAAAACAACTCTTAATGGGATTTTTATTTATTTATTTATTTATTTATTTCAAGATCTTATTCCATCAGAAGGTAGGTCTTTTATCCATTCCCTTGGTCATCAAATCTGCAGGCCAAATCTCATTCTGCTTCTTGCTTTTCCCTTTTTTGGCACCCAAAACCTAATCTAGGAGGGTCGAACTCTCATGAAGAACACATTGAGTACATCTGATTTTTGCAAAAATAGTCTTTTGACCTACTTTAGGCCAATTCCAGACTTCACAATAGGCACACCCAACAATCGGATTGGCCTTTTCATTTATATCTCAGCAACAACTTTTTAATTTTGCTTTCTTATAGTGGCTTGTGAACAGTCACAAGTTATTATTGTTCAATTAGATGGGATAAGCTGGGCTTATTCTCATCTAATGCAAAAAATTTTGAAGGGGAAGAACTTGTGGAGCCACATTCCTGATAAAGCTGAAGTTCCTACAGAGATGGATCCCAAATATGAAGAATGAGAATGAGATGTGGGAAAAATCAACCGCTAGATGGATTCAGTCGATGGTAGTGGTACCATTGAAAATCAATCGGTTAAGTTTAAAGATCCCAAAGAATGAAGGTGCATGGATAATTTGGCTCATCTAATAATTTAGACAAATCAGTGCTCACTATCAACTTGAGCTGGAATATAGGATGTTGAACAAGGAAACAACAACCATCCAGGGGTTTTGTGTTAAATTGACTGGATTATAGGATCACTGGCACTCATGGACCCATTTGCACTACGGATTCCATTACCTTTGATAGATACTGGGAGGAAACTCTTTTAGTACAATTTCTCATGGCCCTCTGTTCTGATTATGAACATCTACATATAGCCTGTTATGTTATAGCTCTCCACCAAGGACCAAAATTTCGGTTGTGTTGGGCATATTGGCCGGTGGACAAAATGCTACATATCAGGCGATACATATCGATATGTATCAGGTGACACGCATCGATACGTATCAGGCGATAAATATCGGTTATCAGTGATTCAGTGTGAATAGAAATTGAGCTAATTTTTTTTTTTAAAAAGCACCCAAAGAATAAAAATATTGGAGAATTTTAGAAGTTAATGTGTTTTTCATTAGCAACTAAGGCGAGCGTATCAAACCTCTCATTGTCATTTTGGTCTGCCATCTCTGTATCATTTTAAAATAACAGCATTGAGCTATTTGTCCACATAAACTCATATTGATTAGCTATATTAAGTTAGAAACTAATAAAATGCTAATGATCAAATAACGTCATCACTGGTACGGATTTCTAAATTCAAATGCGCAACTTTCCATAGGGCAGAGGGTAAATATATAATCATAATTATTCAGAGATTTGAGATATCATGGACAAGGACTTGGATAGGCATATTGATCACATGAGCTTGATTTTAACGACTATTTTTGCGTTTCTGCATGGTGAGGGTGCGAATAGAAGTATTGCCCTTGTCGTCTTGGATAGCTCATTAAGTAGTACACTCCATACAGATCATGGTAACCATGGTTCCTCATTTTTTCTTGTAACCATCCAACATCTCCTGACCGTATAAGCCTGAATTGACCGATTCACCAATCTATTGACAAATATGGATGTGAGCAGCGATCTTTTCTATTTCTCAGTTTGGTCATGGCCTATATGACCGATATTTTGATCCTTGCTCTCCACTACCCAGTGTTGATATTACTCAATTATAACTATTGGCAAGAGAGCAAACTAAGAAATCCCTTAAGAAAAATATTGTTCATCCTAAACTTGCTTTCTACAACTAATCTGTTTGTCATACCTCTAAAGGGACCCGTACTTGACGATATCTGCAACTACTACCAAGAAAGAGGACCGGTATCTTCTGTGCCTATGACAATCGTCCCATTGATTTCACTGATAGAGGGGATTCAAATCACTTCCCTCCAAGTCTTCACCTTTGGTAGGAACTGAAGGTGTCCTTTCCGCTAGATGGGCAAGTTGCTGCGCAACCTCTTGCAAATTTTGAATCATGCATCCTTACAAATCCTCCTGTCAAACTAAAGCGGCAGCTGCCAGCCTCTGCCACTTCCTCTGTGATTTATCGCTATAGAGAGGTCTTTGACACCTGTACACCCATATAAAGTGACGGATTTGACAATCAGCAGAGCAGTGGCACTGATACCACTTGATGCAGTCCCGATTTGTGATGGGAGTCACATGGATGCACTAGTTCACTCGGTCAGGATTATCACACAATCAATAGGACAAGCAACTCCAATAACAAGACTAAAGCAATTCAAGTTGCTGAGAATTCTGAAAAGAGTTTGAAAATCTTATAGCTACCCCTTGCTGGTTGTCTAATACACACATAATGTTCCTCTTTGCTTCACACACACACACACACAATATTCCCTTTTGCTTCTTCAGAGAGAAACCACATCAAAATATGACTATAAATAGCTGTAACTCCAGGCATGCTTGGTTGTCTGGTCCCCATGGGCGACTCAAGTAGTCCAGGTACCAAGTGAATCTGGGCTCACCTTGACCCACTTTATTAGGTCCAAACAAACAACCTGTTTTCTGTATTTCCCTGCAAACAAAACTTTTGAAAATTATACACCCCCCTCCTGGAGGCAATTGCATAAATTCTTAAATAGCTTCTTTAAGCAATATTTATAAAATCCAAGGAGTGTTATGGCTTAGATGAGAATGTTGACGTGGATGTGTGGTAAAACTGGGAAGGATAAAATTAGAAATGATCGCCTTAGAGAGCACCAAAGTAGGTTGGTAAGGAAAAGTCTAGCTATGCAGGTTGATGGCCCACCAAGGGGGGTAGGCCAACAAGGACATGGAGTTAGTAAAAATAGATTTTAAGACACGTAACTTATCCGAGGATTTGGCTCATGATACATAGGAATGGAGAAATAGAATTCACGTAGCCGACCCCAACATAGTTAGGACAAGGCTTTGATGATGATAACGACGACGATGATGGAGTGTTATGGCTTCCTAGCTGATCTGAACCATTCAACATGGGTTAGAACCCGTTTGCACAATCAAAGGCCTTAAAAAATGACAGTGCTTGGCCCTGTGTCTCTCATTACAATAAGTGTCCAGCTATCATATCCCTTAATTGGGGTTATTTCCTCTAATCCTCAAGATTGTACAAATATATACTCTATAAAATGTAGGATACAAATACATGATGGTCCCTCCAAATAGACCACAAGGTAGCAAATGGAAGAATCCTACCTCTAACAAATCGATCCCCCAACCACAATTCCACTGCATCGTCAATATCCTTTGGCAAAACCAAGAAATACCACACCACCAATGAAGTTATTCCAAATATCAGCCGCTACCTCGGAATGAAGGAAAATATGATTGATTGACTCCTCCTGGCACATCACTCAAATGAAGGAAAATATGATTGTCAATTTGCGTGACAACATCTTCGACAAGGAACCATTACTCTTTATATTGTTTCCTTTGTAGCCCAACCTGCTTGATTCCTCCACAAAATCACTTGCAACCGCCATATCCTAACAACCATTTGAAAATCTCTCAATGCTTACTGTAAGATCTAGCAGGCTTGCCCAAGGTGGCAGATCTAGTTGTAATCTGGTGTGCCCATCACCCACCAAAGAACACCCGGGATACAAGGGACTGTACGAGTCCCACATTGGAAACATCCAAGTCCAGACCATGGGCTTAAGTACCCATGGTTAGTTGGTTACATCTACTTCAATAGCTAGCTTTTGCGGTAAGGTCCATGGTGTTACAAATGGTATCAGAGCTGAGGACAGCTTTGTTTCCGGTGGGGAGAGAGTGTAAGACCCGGCAAGCTTGGGCCAATGTGGTAGATCCGGTTGTAATCCGGTGTGCCCATTACCCGCCAAAGAACACCCAAGATATAATGAACCACACAAGTCCCACATCAGAAACATCCAAGTCCAGAGCTTGGGCTTAAGTGCCCATGGTTACCACTTACCTCCACTTCAATAGCTAGTTTTTGCCATGGGTAAGGCCCATGGCATTACACTCATGTTCTAACATTATGAGCATGAGGGGGATATGTAAAATCTCTAGACAAGCATTCTGATTATCCTTGGTAGATAGCCAACCGACCATACTCGTACTTTCCAAACATTGTATCATGTAATACACAAAAAGGACATATTGTTAGTCACAACAACAAATCATCCAAGTCAACCAAGAGGCTTCTCAAGCTTCACTTATATCATGCCAAATTCACCCTAAATGGTGTTCCACACTGTTATTTTATTATGTGTAGGGAACATAACTAAATATTTCATTAAAAAACCCAATGGTGCATATCACTCCATCAAAGTGAAAGGCGGGGCAATGCCTGTACATGGAAAGGCAAGCGACATGAACGAGTTGGATCAAACAAAGATAGGCCTCACATGTTAAATCAGATGTTAGTTGCTGTGAGCATGATACAGACAACAACAACGAATCATTTTCTATATAAAATACAGTTTCTTTCATACTTCTCACTTAGGATATCAGTCAGAATGTAACAAAAACTTTCAGTTGGAGGTCGTGGTTTTGGGTAGATTTGTTACTAAATTCAGGCGAATATCAAATATGACAAACCAGACAATGTGTCTTAGCAGAAGGCATGAGAAGGTGAAAAGAGCACAATAAATATATAAATTTCCTTCAACTCACGTGTATACTGAAGTTCTTATTTGCCATCATCTTGCACAAATGAAAGAAGCCGTGCATGTAAAATGCACTGCCCTTCCATGTTGAAGTTGAGGGTGTTTTAATACCGAAAAGAACAAGTTTAAAATAGCTGCAAGATTTAATCATAGAACTTACACTTTACATACCTGAGATTCATGTGTACATTCCTCGTAAGCTGCAAAAGGCTTATATTTTGGAAAGTTGACAGGAGAAACCTGGTTGGTTGGATACTTTGAATATGAATATAAAGGTGATGACTTTGAGAAACCTCCAGCACCACGTAGATAGATAGTGCTCCTATAATGATGCCAATAGCTAGTTTAAGTATTGATCATCTAAATGTATCATATGATCATTTGAAATCACACCTACCGATTCATGCACAGAGCTTCACCAGATTCTTTATGATAACTGGTGGTCTCAATCTCCAATACAGTTGCTTTACCTAGAGAATAAAAAGAAAAAGTTTCAGAAGGTTCCTAGCTTTGGTGAAAAACGAGGGCTGGAAAGCATGTAACGGCCTGTGCCATTATTCTAATTTACTGTTTAAGAGTAGGTACTGGCTGTGTTACAGGTACCGTCCAATACAATCAACCTAAAGTTTTTCTTGCTTGATTTCTGTGGTTCTTTTAGAGAAGCATTAGTGCAATGCTTCTTTAGAGTGTTTAAGGTCAGATTTGAGCATCAGAAACATGACTACAAGCTCCAACTGGTGGACCTTGCATTTTAAGCTAAATATTTCTATTTATGTGTTATGCTTTCTCAATCTACTAAATTAGGTATTGTTTCTAGAATTCATAAACACTTTCATCAATTAGTAACAATTCTACTTGCTTTGTTTTAAATTCCATTTCTAGTTATCTTCTTGCTTCATATTTTTGTGATTTATGTAATCCATACTCAAATCTTCATATGGTATGAGTTTTTATTAGGTTCATGAATGTGATAGTAAATTAATTAGATTCAATGTGGCTTACATTTGTAATAACTTCTATCCAATAAAATGGAAAAAACATTAACTTTGGTACGCTCTAAAGTTTAGCATTAAAACAAAGAGACTTGAGGAGATCATCAAGAAACATAAATGAGCTTGAAAGAAGGGAAGAGAAGAGGAGGAGGAAGGGGGGGGGGGGGGGGGGGGGGGGGTGGGTGTGGGGGGTGTGGTTCGTGGAGGAGTAGGGGGGTGGGGGTGCTGGTGTTTGGTGAAAAGACATACATGTGCCTGGGCCAAATGATCTTGTGGAGGAGTAGGGGGGTGGGGGTGTTGGTGTTTGGTGAAAAGGCATACATGTGCCTGGGCCAAATGGGTCTTGGTCCAATGGATTCACTGGGTGTACAAATCGACTCATAAGAGTTGTATCTATCCTAAAGATTAATTGTTGCCATTGTAATCTGTTTTGATTAGGATAATTACTGTCGTATTCTCTTTTGGTAAGGATAATTACTAATTAGGGTTCCATAATCTAATTATATTCTATGAAAACCAATGTAAAAGGGGTCATGTGGGATCAATGAAACCATTGAAATTTCTCCATTTTGCTTCTTTTTATTCTTTCGCAGTATTTTACAATTTCTAGTTTTGGGGAAGATTCTGTCAGAAGGGAATTCTTTTGATAAAGGGTTGGTTTCAAAGTTGGGAAAATAGGGAGGGTTTGTATTTGGAGTGATAATTAGGTGGGGTTGGGTCCCTTGAGTCAGTCTTTTTCCTGGGTAATTTAGGATTGCATCTAATAAGAGTCTTCATTCCAGGAACATTAGGGGCCGTGGGGTTAATGTGTCTCAGGAAGTGGCCTTCAGGTGGATTCTTCGTGAGTGGTTGTCCAAGCACCGGTCCTCAAGTTTGCTTTATAATGTGTTTATTTGCAAGGATGTCATAGCATATATGAGACCTATTCTTTCTGGGCAAATTTTCAATAGTCTTTTTATAGTGCTTTGGAGTGCTCTTCAAGGGATCGTCCTCAATGTGGGTCTCTCTCTCTCTCTCTCTCTCTCTGGTGCACTCACACACTACACTTGTCCCTAACCAATTGAGCAGCAACCATGGACATTGCATTGTGATCTTACTTATTACCATATGGAGTAATTTTCTTAAGAAGTGTGCTCTAGATTGGTGCATGTAAGGTTCGTATGGTGATTTGGTCAAAGCTTGGAGAGTAGCTCCTTTCCATAGTTGCTATGATACCCGGATACTGCAAATTACTAGTAGTACCCGTACCGATACGGTCCGATACGGATACCAGTAAGGGATACGGCAAGATACGGCTGGGATATGGGGGGCCAATTTCAGGATACGGCTTGTGTTATTTTTCGCCCAATATTTCAGCAGATTTTCCATTTTGGCCAATTTTTATCTCTCTCTTAGTTTGATCAAAAGGGAAAACAAAAAAGAAGAAAGAGGAGGAGGAGGAGGAGAGGAGGAGGAGACCCACCTCATTGAAAATTTGAAACAAACAATGGGCCTTGTAATATTTGAGCTCTAAATTGAGATAAAATAAGCATTCCACCCAAAATAAATCCCTAACCAAATACTTATATTTATATATTTGTAGGAATGCCGTACCCGTATCCGTATCCTAAAATTTTGAAGTTGACGTATCGGACGCTTGTTCCCGTGTCCCGTATCCGTACCCGTGTCCGTATCCGGGCATCATAGCATAGTTGCGGTCTTCTACTTCGGAGAATTATTCCCTTTCCTATACTTTGCTCCATATGGAAAGAGAGGAATGACAGGATTATTAGAGGAATTCCGTCTTCACATATTCTCATTGATAAAGTGGTTTTGAGAGTAACCATTCAAAAAAAAAAAAAAAAAAAAGTTGGTTCTGAGGATAGCAAAGTCAGTGGTTTTACAGATGGAGTTTGAGAATTTTAGTGTAAATGTCATTACTCATAATTGGGAAGCTTGTACAGTGACAGGCATATTTAAGGAGAAGTTGTGGTACTATGGTCTCCTCCCATCAAATTCAATGTCAATGGAACAGTGAAAGGGAAGCAAGGTTTGGCAAGCATAGGCAATGTTCTTCATAACATTAAGGGGGGAGTTTTGTTTATGTTCTCTACATTTGTGAGTCTCAAGAATTCAAATGAGACAGAAGTGCTGGCTATTCTCGAAGTGCTTAGGATTTTCTCTCGCTTTTTCCATAATAGGATGATTGTGACATTCTAACGAATGGAATTTGAGAATTGCACAAAGCTTGTGAAATTGTATATTATTTTCCCTCTCTCCTTTGGAGATCGTATCACAATATGTAGGTATTACAATGCCTTAATCAAGGCTCTCAGTTAAGAAACTAACTAATTACAATCAATTTCTATTTTAAGTTAGGAAACCAAATCCTTAATAGAATATGTACAGCTAGTTAATATAATGACTAAATCCAACCACGTGGATATGTGTTGGACTGAATCCTGTTGATGGGCCTATTTAACACCCCCCCTCAAATTGATGCGGGAGAATCAACAAGCATCAATTTGCCAACCAAGAACTGATGACGAGGTCGAGGAAGACCTTTGGTGAGAATATCAGCAATTTGAAGCTCAGTGGAAACATGCGGAAGGCTGATGACATCACGTTTAATCTCATCACGTATGAAGTGACAATCAACCTCGATGTGTTTAGTGCGTTCATGAAAAATCGGATTTTCAGTAATCCGAATTGCACTTGTATTATCGGCATAGAGGGGGGTAGCCCCGTCTGCCGGAAAACCAATGTCAGAGAGCAGACCTCGGAGCCAAAGAATTTCGGAACATGCAGCAGACATGGCGCGGTACTCAGCTTCGGTAGAAGATTTAGAAACTTTGTCATGTTTCTTGCATTTCCATGAAATCAGACTATCACCCAAAAACATGCACCATCCTGTCGTAGATCGGCG
The DNA here is from genome assembly GCA_028538565.1 of Umbellularia californica. NCBI lineage: Eukaryota > Viridiplantae > Streptophyta > Magnoliopsida > Laurales > Lauraceae > Umbellularia > Umbellularia californica. The sequence goes on from JAPQWN010000007.1 coordinate 60,784,958, forward strand.
AGTATCTGGACAACCAGCCCAATCAGCATCTGAATAGGCTTTGAAAGAGAGAGGATTGTCTGATGGAAAGAACAACCCGCGAGTCGGTGTGCGAAGAAGGTACCGAATGATGCGACGAACAGCAGCCTTATGAAAGTGACGAGGAGCAGTCATGAACTGACTCATGAGGTTAACCGCATAGGATATATCAGGACGAGTGATGGTGAGGTAGATCAAACTACCAACTAATTGATGATAAGCCGTAGGATCAGAAAGAAGGTCACCCTCCTCTCGACTGAGTTTGACATTCAGTTCGACCAGTGTATCGACAGGAGCAGAATCAGTAAGGCCAGCCAAATCAATGAGATCAACGGTGTATTTGTGCTGATTGAGAATGATACCTTTAGTCGATTGATGAACTTCAAGACCGAGGAAATAGTTTAAAGGACCAAGATCCTTCATGTGAAACGTCTGACTGAGAGAAGCTTGGAGCTCCTGAATCATGCGGGCATTAGGACCAGTAATGACTATGTCATCAACATAGACAAGTAGCACAGTAATCCCTGACGGAGCATGATGTAAAAACAGAGACGGATCATATTGGCTCGGATGAAAATCCAAGCGGAGAAGAGCATCTTGAAAAATTTCAAACCATGCGCGAGGAGCTTGTTTCAAACCATAGAGAGAGCGACGGAGTTTGGCAACCATACCCTTCTCGGAGGAGTACCCTTGAGGTAGACGCATATAAACGTCTTCTTTGAGATCACCATGTAGAAACGCATTTTTAACATCCATTTGATAGAGAGGCCAAGACTGAGAGGCAGTAACAGCAAGAATGGTGCGGACGGTAGTCATTTTGGCGACCGGAGCAAAAGTTTCATCATAATCAATACCATATTCCTGCCGATTGCCAAGAGCAACAAGACGCGCCTTATAGCGATCTAATGTGCCATCGGATTTTAACTTGAGAGAAAAAACCCACTTACAGCCAATCGGTTTGACACCCACAGGAGACTAAACAACATCCCACGTATGGTTTTGTTCTAAGGCCTCCAATTCATCTTGCATTACCTGGTTCCAACATTGGTGCTGCACAGCCTGAGAATATGATTGTGGAACAGAAGAGGATGACAAAGTGGCCATTAATGATGTATGAGAAAAACCATAGCGGTCTGGGGGAACCGAAATGCGAGTGGAGCGGCGCAATGAAGGAGGTATAGATGAATCCAGTGCCGAAGGTGGACCAGCTGCAGGAGGCAGATCAAGAGGGGGATTGCCTGTAAGTGCTTCTTTAGGCCGCCTGTGATACACAAAGTTAGGATTAAAGCGAACAATAGATGTGTCGTCAGAAAAACCAGGTAAGGAAATGAAGGAGGAGGAGTCCGGAGAATCAAGGTGATTTTGGAAAAAATACTGGTTTTAAAAAAAAATGACATTTCTAGAGGTACGGAGGCGACGAATGTGGGGATCATAGCAAAGGAACCCTTTCTGGAACGGTGCATATCCTAAAAAAATACACTGGGCGGATTGAGTAGTAAGTTTGGTTCTTTCAGAAGGAGGCAAATGCACAAAGCAAACTGAGCCAAACACATGAAGATCATCATAGGAAGGAGCTGTCTGGTATAGTCGGAAATATGGACTCTGATTTTCAATAGAGGTGGAAGGCATACGATTAATAAGATGAGCGGCAGTAGCCAATGCCTCAACCCAAAAACGGGTAGGAACCGATGATTCAAGGAGAAGAGAACGGGTGACATCAAGGAGATGTCGATTTTTTCTTTCAGCAACTCCATTCTGCTGAGGTGTATAAGGACAAGTTCTTTGAGAAATAATGCCTTTATTTTGCAAAAACTGTTGAAAAGCAGAGGACACATATTCCCCACCTGAATCAGATCGCAAGATTTTAATGCAGGTGGAGAATTGATTCTCGATATAGGCCAAAAAAATTTTAAACACATTAAAAACATCAGATTTGGAATGCAGAAAATAAACCCATGTGAACCGACTGAAATCATCAATAAATGTCACAAAATATTTATAGTGAGCATGAGAAAGAGCTGGAGCAATTCCCCATACATCACTATGAATCAAATCAAAACACTGAGTGCTGTGGGAAGTGGATATAGGAAAAGGAAGTGTTTTGCTTTTCCCCATTTTGCAAGTAGCACAATCAAAAGGGACATAAGAAGAGAAACCAGTAGATTTATTTAATAAACCAGAATTTAACATAAGGGACAAAGCCTTTGAATTAGGGTGTCCAAGTCTATTATGCCACAATTGGCAGGTATCTGTAATAGAGAAACAAAACATATCATTGTCAAAAGTAGTCCTAGAAGGCTTAGAAAATTCCAACGGAAACAAGCGTCCACATTTAGGCCCCCTCGCGATCTCCTTCCCGGACAGCTGGTCCTGCACAACACAACCAAAAGAAGAAAAAGATATGTTACAATTATTTTCAACAAGCTGCCCGACGGACAAAAGATTGGAAGTTAAAGTGGGACACAGATAAACATTTTGCAATGGAATGGGACCAAGGAGGTCACCGACAGCAGTAATGGGAACATGGCCCCCGTTAGCAGTTTGGATTTGAAGATGGCCATTGTAGGTTTTAACATTTGAGAGGGGGGCACGAGAAGACGTCATATGGTTAGACGCCCCGGAATCAAGAAACCAAGTAGAAGATGGAGGGGATGTACCTGAGAGACCAAAAGCAGAGAGGGCATTTACAATCGTTTGTTGGACCAATTCAGGAGAGAGAGGATGAGGGCTCAGGCTGTGAAGACGCCGATCTAGGAGCAGGCATAACCGAAGAAGCAACATACGCATGCGGAGTCTGATACTGTGGAGACTGATGCGGTGGTGTCTGAGACTGTAGTGATGGACGTTGTGGGCGGCGGCGGCATTCAGAGATGATATGTCCCGACTTTTTATAGTAATTGCAGACCTTCTGCTTGCATTGAGTGGCAATGTGCCCAAATTTTTGACAACTGTAACACTGCGTTTTGCTCAAGTCTCGAGGTGGGGGCTGAGAAGTCCTATTAGCAGCGAACGCGACTGAATAGGTCTCAGGCTTTGATTGAGCGATATGAGCTGAGGTCGCAATACGCTGTTCTTCGCGCAAGAGTTCATTCAAGCAGACATCCAAAGAAGGTAAGGGCGTCCGATTCATGAGGGCTGATCGGACACTTTCATATTCATTCCGCAGTTTCATCAAAAATTGATCTCGCTGACTAGAGGCCTGAAGGTCTTGGATTACCAGCAACACATTGTCAGCCACATCCGCATACTTAATACTATCATATTCCGACCACAGTGTACGGAATCCGGAATAGTAGTCTTGTACCGACAAAGTCCCTTGTGCATATTCAGCAATCGCACATTCAAGATGAAATTGACGCGCAGAGTTATCTTGATGATAAACTTTCTTCAAATACCCCCACATGGCTTTAGAGGTTGGGTATGGCTTGAGATTCATTATTAGATGTGGCTCGACGGATCCCAGAATCCATGATTTGATTTTGGCATCTTTAGTATGCCAAGAGGAGATCTTTTTCTCATCCTCAGTGGGTATAGGGTCAGAACCAGAAATATATCCCCATAATTCCTTAGCTTCAAGATAGATTTGGAACTGAAAGGACCAAGTAGGGTAGTTCTTTCCCGTGAACTTGATCAAAGTAACCTCAGATTTGTCCATCTCAATATTGATATTGGTAATAAAGCAATGTAAGCAGCGATAAAACGAATACCAGACAAGAGAAAGTATGTAGAATGGCTGTCCTGTAGGAAGAAAGCACAATCCAACCAAGCAGGAAGAAACAGAACAATACAGCACAAAAATTGTTCAAAAAATACCCCCAGACGTCCTTAAAAGTGGCTGAAAATTCACCACGTGGGCCCCACTGATGGTTCTGGTCAAAGATCAAGGGACAGATCTGAGAAAACCCTCTAAATTGGCTTCTTCTGAACCAAGTATGATCTGAATCTACTGAATATAGAAAATTCTGGACGGTCTTGATGAAAATAGAGTGAAAATTTGGAAAATCTTGAGAATGAGAAAAAAACCAACCTGGAGTCTCTGTAAAATGCTGAAAAAATCACCAATAATCTTAGGAATACCAGTCGACCAGTGTGGGATGGTTTCTGGAAGTTGATCTGATGATCTGTGGTGGGCTACGCAGATGATGGATCTGTTGATGTCGCTGGAATTTTCTTGACTGGAGTCGCTGGAATTTTCTTGAAATAGATCCTATATCTATCTTCTGCACGAGAGAGATTTAGTTCTCTCTATCCCTATTGCCTTAATGCTTTGGAAGATTTCTATGATCAGAACTTGCTCTGATACCATGAAATTCTAACGAATGGAATTTGAGAATTGCACAAAGCTTGTGAAATTGTATATTATTTTCCCTCTCTCCTTTGGAGATCGTATCACAGTATATAGGTATTACAATGCCTTAATCAAGGCTCTCAGTTAAGAAACTAACTAATTACAATCAATTTCTATTTTAAGTTAGGAAACCAAATCCTTAATAGAATATGTACAGCTAGTTAATATAATGACTAAATCCAACCATGTGGATATGTGTTGGACTGGATCCTGTTGATGGGCCTTGGGCCTGTTTAACAGATTGTAGAGAGTGATTCAGCAAACGCTTTATCATGGATTACATTCATGGAGAGAGGGCTGTGGAAGATGCATTTCTACTTTAATGAAAGTAAATTCCTCTCGTCCATGGTTTTAGAAATCGGCTAAGTCCAAGTCAACTCAACCTAGTCCACTAGTACTCAACTCAACACCTACTAGTCAAGTCAGCCCCGAGTCACCCTCTAGCTGATTCCTCTAGAAAAGTGCAAATTTGATCATTTTTTCACATTTTAATATTATGAGAAGATGTGGGAGATTATCGGGTCCTAAACTAATTTTGGAAGATTAGAATCACATTTTCTGGAAGTTTTGTAGGATTCAAAGATCAAAGGTACCATTTGACGCAGTGAAAAACAAGTGCAGGCATGCAGCTACTAATTCATTCTTAATGATTAAAACACGTCTTACAATTTTAGATCCATAAGACACCAATTTCTATTATGTTAAGAATTCTATCATTTTTACAAGAATGTTAAAGCTTTTAGGGCTCTAGGTTGCGACGCAATCTGACTCAGCCTGGTCGACTCAAGGGGGATGAAGTGCCCCCCCCCCCCCGGACCGAGTTTTAAAACCTTGCTCTCGTCGTTCATCTTAGTCGGGTTTCGGCATGTTAAGAGATCAGCTAATGGAAAGGCGAATGTAAGGCATGGAAAGGGGTGTTACTTTTTGTGCTTCTGTTATGTACGCTGTAGTAGCAATGGTAGATGCTCTTGTACCTTGACTTCATTTCTTTTTTTGGCTCTTACATACTGCCCTTGTACTTCTATTTAATTTTATTTAACCCTTACCAATACAAAAAAAAAAAAAAAAAAAAAAAAAAACATTATCTATCATATGAAATTAAATATTGTTCTTCAAAAACACAAGGAAAATATAAATCCCGAATAATTGGTTGGGTTCAGCTAAGAATCTACCCTCTTATGAGTTATGATATTGACAGAAATGCCTTGCATTCTAAAATCTGTAGTTACTGCAATCCTGGCTAGTTGTAACATACCTAACAAAGAGAGACAAGTCCATTGTCCCCATCATATATTTCTTCACTAAAACTCCAATACTGCAAATTAGAATTGTCAGTTTGAGATCTATGAGTATAGTTATTTACATTTCTGGTTTGGTAGACAGTGGACTTGATAATGAACATGAGTTATTATAACATCCAACACTCTTTCGCTCGCCCACAAATTGATTGGCATGCAAGTCAGAGACTCATAGTATTATTAAGTTGAATCAGCAAAATCACATTGATTCAGATTCTTGCAGTATGAGGATATCTTTAAAAAAAAAATTCTCTTAAAACATACCTTTGTCATGTAATCCTGCAACCTCTGCTTTATTTCTGATCTGAACCAACACAATTTGAGAAAGAGTTAACCAATGGTTAAAACATAAAATCATTTGACATGACTAATCAAAAGAAACTAATTCCTAATAAGGTGTCAGGTGTACAAGCAGGAAGTTCAACTAAAAATAACAGAAATTATAGTGCTTATCTAACTCAAAAGAGTCTCATTCACACTTATTCGCACGCATGCTGATGCATGCCCGCGCACACTTAAAGAGACCTCATCTTCATACACCTTAGTCAGTGAGTCGGGTCATGAGATGATGTAATTTTTCATAGTTAATTAGAACCCCTTAAGCCAAATCCAGATTGATGGGATAAGGCTAAGTTGGAGATGATGAGGATGATGAATGTCACGAGAAATGTGGATAAGTGCGGCTTACAATCGCTAAAATCACGAGAATTTTTAAGACCCCTTCTGAAAGGAGAAGAAAAAACATAAAAGATCCCAAACCAAGGTAGAGTGATAGAGATTGTGTGGGTTAACAACCGTGGCAGTAGGCTTTGTAGAGGAAAGAAAGTAAGGTGAAAGACTTGTTCTCTGTGTTTGTCAATAATATGCTAGAATATTCACTGTGCAGCAGTTGAAAAGATGGTTTCTCAAGGTTTGCCAAAGTAATAGATGCATTCGTTCCAGCATCAGCTGGTGAGGTACGAGGAGCCATTGTTTTGAAAATTGAAATTGTATCACAAATTATTCAAGGAGATGAATTGAATCATATCGTGAATAGTAAGATTTTATCATTAAATATGCACAAAGGCAGGTCAGTTTTTCTATGGTTCCTGTGACTGCAACCGGTATCAGTATCTAGAATTGACACACTAGAACGTAGGAGATAAAGGTTCAGTCAAGTATATGCTTCCAAAAGGCTCTTCAATATACTGAAACTGGCTTAGATCTCAAGTAGCCAAAAAGCAGATGAAACATAATCCATGTTTCAAGGCAAGATGCCTGATTAATGTTTACCATACTAACAACCACCCAACAATCAGTGAGGAAATAAGAAAGAATTCCCATTTAAATATTTGTCACCTCTAATAGAAATGTCTTGAAGTAACCATCCACATCTAAGAATAAAGTAAAAGCCTTACACTGACACTTGATGGAAGGGGCCTGTAGATCTCTATGTATTGTTGTCCATGCAATAGAAGACGTGGGTCAAATCTGGTAAAATAGTGACAAACACTGGTAAGCTTTCACATCAGATGATATACAGCTCCACACAGGGCTTATCAATCTGTGATGTTTTTTAAACTCTTTTTCAGTCGGTGTCATTTATATTCTCTAAAAACAAGGTTTTTGAACCTCAAACCATTATGGGCTATATGTAATAGACCCTGCACAGGAGTGACTCTGTCCTCCAGTTACCACCCTGTTATCTGTATAGTGGCCACACTATGATATTAAATTTCCTCGTGGAATCCTGGGTACCAGTGCTCTATTTATTATTATATTAGCATGCTCTCGTCACGGTTACAACCGTCCTGAGAGAATATAGCTTATGTGGATTATGCCAATTTGTTAGGACTTACTGTTGGATGTGTCATTGTCTGATTCTTATATGTTTCATACATTCATACATAATTATTTGCAGACTTATCTGTTATCTTATGCTATCGTGTCTTTATTCCCGTTTGATACATCATGTTTATGTTCATTATACTTGCTTAGTTGCTCAGTTGTATGATGATGTAACATTTGGCATCACAGGTGACAGCACCTTTACCCCTTCCCAGGGGATTTGAGGCAGTCAAGGAGACTCCTCAGGAGTTGAATGAGTGGACTCCTGATGATGCTGTACAGACATCTGGTTACGTGAGCTTGTCATTGGGGAAGATTTTTTGTTGGTGGATATATTGACCTTTATTGGTCTTTATTTGGGGAGTTTTGGTAGATGATTGTGATAGAGTTTTGTTTTGGGATTGTATGTGAAACACTTTTCTTTATGTTGCAAACTTAAACACTCCTGTATTGTATATTTTTTTGGGACTGTATATGCTCCGTGTATGATGATGAAAATGGTTATATGTTTATTATTGCTCATACAAGCTTCCACGGGAAAATTTTACAATATGATGAAAAAAATGATTTTATCCTTACATGTGAAATCTTGTGGGTATTGTGTGGGGGTAAAATATCATTAGAGTAGAAATAACTCAAATCCCCACACTAGTTATGTCTTGGAACTGGGATCATTGAGGTAATCCAATTTGGGGACATGACGCAAGCTGTAGTGATTCAGGAAAGGAACGAACACTGGAAAAGGGTTTAGGCATAGAGAAGATGGAGACTTTCTTGGTAGTTGTCTCCAATGAAGGACCACTCACAACAGCTCTGAACACATATATGACCTCTAAGAAACGAACAATTATTCATGATTATTAGTGAGATGGAGAGCCAGGAGTAGTGGCCCACTCACGAACAACAGGAATGATACAAGCCTTCAACCCAATAAAAAAAGAGAGGACTCTGATACCATGATACTAGAATCATAAATACGATAGAATGGGATGAATAAAGTGTCCCCCCTGCATTGTGGGGTCTCCCTTAATATGGATTTCGATCAATTTACAATCCCTTAATTGGGGAATTACAATCCGTTAATTGAGGAACTCTAATTATCTAAACTACGAAAATACAATCAGTCCCTATCTAATGTAATCAGCTAGGATCTTGTGTAATTTACATTTACAAAATGCAAAATTTGGTGGTCCAAGGGACAAAGAATACTATGTGCTTTCACATGTACCACCTTATTAGGGCAGGATTGGTAATGGTAGTGGTTTTAGTAGGGTCGAGGTAGGCGAAGGTTTCCAAATGCCAGCTAGACTGGGGTTTGCGGCTAGTTTGGGTTTTGGCCACTCCAATCAGTTTACCATTTATTGATACACACATCAAAGAGAGTAAGGGGCAACCAACACTAAACCTAACCAAACCAGCACTTCTCATGGGGTAGGATTCATACGCATCCTAAACCTATCATGGGGCGAGGTAGCTTTAAGGCTGGGCAAGTGTGAGTTGGGTGAGGTAGGGGCTCACCATGGCCATCCCTATGTGACATATATCACAATCTGATATATATATATATATATATTTATATTAATCAAGTTTAAAAACAATGCAATCTAACAAAGTAACATTTTCCTTTTTATCAATAACATTCTACCAAAATAGCCTATGTGTGCAGCTTAATTTTGAAGGGAGTCATGAAAGAAGTAATCAGGTTCACCACATTCCAAAATGATGAATTGAAGAAGTTCACTTCTCAAATATAACAGAATGATTACAGGGTTTTAATATTCCAAATATTTGATTTTATGAGGCATAAATTCTCACACATGCAACCATTATTTGATGATCCAGACAATGGGAGAAGGCGGAATGAGTATGCCTTAAAAACCTCACAGAATGAAAGTCTTATGGACTAGAACTCCCATTCAATAGGAACTAGTTCAACAGTTCAAGGGTTTTGCATTTACCAATACAGGACACCATATCTCAACAATGCAAGACCCATCCAAAACAAGTGGAGAGCACCAAACCACGGGTTTGTAAGAACAGAACCCCACCCAATCCACAGGAAGACACATCACGTCAATATTTCCAAACCATGGGCCCCAGAATGGTCTGCCACTAACCATCTTGGAAACCATCCAATATTCCAATCATCGCACATTTGGATTACCAAAAACCATGTTGTGGGGCACTGACACTGAGTAATATTTACATATGGGTCAGATCATATAATTCCAAATGAGTACTTACTGCAATCCTGGCAACTGTTCAATGTTACTCAAAATTCGAAAAGGAAACAAAGCAGCAAAAGTTGGCAAAACCTGAAAAGTAAAAAATTTAAATGATTAAACATCGCATAATTGTATTGCAAATGGAGCAGTCCATGTTTATTTCATTATGGTAAAATAGACAAGAATCTGAATAACATGAATCAACATGAATCAGATAAAGCTTATGCAAACAAGGAACACAAATGACCACATAGACTAAGGTAGGCCAAAAAATATTCCAAGGGTGCTTCTGTAATCATGAGAAAAAAATGATGTGGATATTACAAGCTGCCTGATACTTCAAATTTCAAGGGGCCTGATACTTCAAATTTCAAGGGGCAAGAAAAAAAATTTGCCGAATGTACTAATATGAAAGTTCATAAAGCAGATGCCAGTTACATAAGCATAATTGTACAATTAAATTAGGATGCCTTCAAGTAAATCAAGTGGATAAAATTCACTAGACCTGGATGAATGATTCACCATCTTTATGATAAACATATTTCAGCTCTTTTTCATCCAAGGCATCTCTTGTGCATGCTCCAACACCTAGGGCATAGAGTGCTACATCTCTGCAAACAAGAACCACATTGAAAAAAAAAAAACTTAATAAAAATAATAATAAGGGATTTTGACTGTACAGCTGACCTAAGACCTGGCATTTGCCCCGGAACGATCGAAGTTTAAATATTTCTTCCACAGCTGCTTGTACAGGAAAGGATGTTGCAGAAATGAAGATATAACCCTTAAAGTGTGCGATACCCTATGGATGTGAGATATCACACAGTGCGATATCCTACATCCTTACGATATCGCACAAAATCCTGTTTTTTCCCTTTAACCTTATTGCTTTCTACCGAAGAAAATGCTAGTGCTGTGAAAACAATTTTTCACTGTGATCATCTTCTTCGTTCCTCCTTTTTGTTTTTCCTTCCTTTTCACCTTGCCATCTTCGCTTTGATATCGTGAGAAGACATCATTTCACTCCATTCTCCCTCTTCCATTTTTCTAAGCCACATAAAACTCACTCTCCCTTTTCTATACCACATAGAACTCATTTTTCTATTTTTTCAAAGATGAGATAGAGCCCACATACCTCTTGCGACAATTGAGATGGATGAACTGAATAATAGGAAATGGTATTGTAAGGGCACAAAGGTCAGGTCTCTGCAGCAAGCAGACATGATGTAGAGAAAACAAAGTTCTGGATTCAGGGAAAAGGTGAATATGTGTGTTTTTGTTTTGGGCGTGAAGGGGAAAGGAAACTGTGCGATATCTTAGGGCTGTAGGATTGTGTGATATCCCACATTCTTAGGATATTGCACATTTTAAGGGTAAAATCATCGTTTTTGTGGTGTACTTTCTTGTACAAACTGCTCCATGGGAAATATTTAAACTTCGACAGTTCAGGGGCAAAGTCAGATCTTAGGGGCAGCCGTATGGTCAAAATCCATAATAATAATAATAATAATAATAATAATAATAATAATAATAGAGCATTGCCAACAAATGTTGTGAATTTGTGCATGTGAAAAGTGAATCTCATGTATGTAAAATACAGAAACCAAGATTCTCAAAAGTTATACCTTTCAGTGTACGTCAAGGTTGTCTACAATGTGCCCCAAATGTGCAACACAGAATATGCGAAAAGAAGAGGAGAGCAAAAATATAACTCAGTAAAAATATATATATATATATATATAAAATTCAGTAAAGCAAGCCTTTAAAGAAAAAACTATATTACCACCAAAAGATACCATACAATACAAGTTTCATTAAATAAAGAACACTGCACTTGGATGCATTTAGTATTTAGCAGTTGATCAAAGAAATATTTAGTAATTAACAGCCCACTTGCAAGTGGAGTCAGTTCTTTTGGAATAAATCATAACGCACCCTTTTTCCATGCTTTAAGTTTATACATATAGATGTGAATCATTCTCAACAATTTGGAAAGAATGAGCAATAGCATCATACATCACAAGAGACAATGAGATTTCATTATAGAATGTATTAACATGAACATAACAGAAGAAAAAGGGCATGTGGCAATATTTGGTATAATCTTATAATATTTTGTTTATATATAAAAGAAGAAAAAAGAAATGAATATGGAAATATATCATAAAAATCCTATAATGTTTTGTTTATTGCTCAGCAGTAACTGGAATATTTTAACATATATAATGATTCCCACCCTGCGCAGCATAATCTAAATATGGAAAATGAGATAACAATAGTAGGTGATAATGTCTTGATGATAATTATAGATTCGGCACTGAATCCTACTAGGATGAGAAAAGAGCTTTTGGCACCAAAACCATGACCTTGACTGAAAACAGAAAATCAGAAACAAACAAATCAAATACTTCAAAAGAAGTGAAAGACCAAAGGGTATGCGATGTTCAGCATGATATGTATAGACTCAACGCAGGCCTTGCATACATGCCGGCGGAGCCCATGATATAGTAATCTACAGGCCTGATTTAATGTCTAAAAGTGGCCATGAGACGGGTGTCCCTACTACTCGCAAATTCAGTGGGTTTTACTTTTATCATATCATAGGGTCTCTCTCTCATACTAGTAATTATTTTTGGGTCTGCAAATTTGATTTATTATTCACATTTATTTCGAGGAAAACATTCCAGGAGTACACAGGTTTGAAATGCCAAAAAATCAGTATGACCCAAATATATCTCTCAACTGGGCCTAAGAACTTGTAATTCTGATATGAGTTGTTGAAGATGCAGCCAAAATACATACAGGTTAAAGAGGGCCATGAACTTAAAACTACTGTGTAACAACTATTTGTGCTTTTACCAACAACATACATGGCTAAATTTAAAGCAATGGACAGCTTGGATTAATATAATTTTTCTTTTACTTTATATCAATTATACAAACACCATATAGCCATCCTTTTATTGGTCAATCAATATATTGAAGAATCTGTTGGCTCATCTCTCTCTCTCTCTCTCTCTCTCTCTCTCTAAAACAGAGAAATCTTGCATGTTTTTGGAGATTGTAAAAGCATCATTCAAAACACATTGGCGTTTGAGATATTCCAAAACATCCCAATATTGGGCTCTACCAAACGCATCCTAACACGCCCACAAAACTAACACCCAATGATCCAGGAGTTTGATAAAAATCTGCAGACCCAAAAGCAAAAAAAAAAAAAAATCCAAAAAACAAAAAAAGATCCGATCTTTCCATCGATTGCACAATGGAATTCCACGATCATTTACTAAAATCCACTTAAGGGTCGTCCTGGCATGACAAAAACAGCCAGACAAAACCACCCACAGTAAAAATTTGAGCGGTAGAACTCATCTGAACAGACCCAGATTCAATAAGAATTCAAAGACAAACGAGACTCTAAAATCTTGAAAAAGGCTGGGGAAAAGAAAGCAGATGCTGCAAACCTCAGGGAATTTGTGAGAAATGATTAGCTGCGGATCCACAACGCTAGAATCTGAGCGTGACATCATACAAAAAAGGAGTAGAGATTGCAGAGAAAGAGGAGGAAATGGCAAAGGTCGAAGGGGATGGATGATTCTTCAGAGATTGGAAGAAGCCCAATCTAGAATTGGATATGAAAATGATAGCTTCAAGACTAATTACGGCGGTATCTAAATGGGCCCCATTGAAGGATTCGTTCAGGTAAGCTCTGGGTTTCGCTCGTTTTGATCGAACGGATGGATGGGATCGAGGTGGCTGATGAGACGGACATATACAAAAGGTCAGGGCCGTTAGAGCCGTCAAACATTAGCAGACATCTGATATGAAATATTAACGGCTTTGCTGTGGTGAGGACTATTTTTACATAGTGATTGAACCATTTGGACCACTGGACCACTGGATGGAAAGATCTAGGTGAAAATATTCTCAATTATCTAGTTTGACCCCAATTTTATATCCTTTAATTCCTTCATCCATAGATAGCCCACAAAAGTATAAATATCCATCCAACAGTTTAGTCTATTTGGATGGGTGCCCAACCTTTTCATCAACCCATACATAGTTGTTACTTTTGTATGTTTGTTTGGATTAAAATATATGTTCAATACATAGAAATCTTTTCTTTTCTGGTGGTTAAAAGTGATGACCAGAGGCTTTGGTATTCAATTTTTATCTTCATTTGGTTTTATTTTCATAAAATAGAATTCCTAATAATCTTTGATGAACCTATCCATATATACAACTAGAGCCTTGTTTGTTTGCATTAAAACACATGGACATTCAATATATAGGAATCTTTTCATGTGGTTAGAAAGGAAGACTAGAGACTATTTCATTTTTCGTCTTCATTTGATTCTCTTTTTATATTCATAAAAGAAAAGATTATTTGATTCTCATCTTTTGTGATTATTAAGCAATTTACTCGAAAAATCACCTTAGATGGTTACTGACAAAAAAGGCCCATAGTTTTTATGAAATAGAACCGGTCTTCTTGTTAAAAAAAAATTCTTTTTTTTTCCTCTTTTTGAACGTCTGTCGACGTCATCACTTAGTATTGTCTATATATAACCCATCGAATGCTGCCTTTTCCTTTGTGATTTCTGATTTCCTACACGTCTTTGAACCATAACTTTTTCCGAACATTGAATACCCCTTGTAAAGGTTGTTGGACTCCATTAAAGAGGAAGGCATAGCACACATTGACCTTATTTCATGCATTGTCATGTGCACACGCACTACATGTCCTAGGGGACCACTCCCACTTCATATTAACTACTAGGGCTTTTTTTGGTTAGTGGTCATTTAAGGTGATTTTTCAGGTAAATTCCTCTTTTCTGTTTATAACTACTTCAAAAAAATCAATTTTATTGAGTTATTATGTGTTTCAATGCAAATAAGTAGGCTCAGGATCAATCTCTGATAAATAGGGACTTGTGTGGCGTTAGACGTGAGTTTTTCTTTTCTTTTTTTGTTAGAAGGCGTTAGACGTGAGTTAGCGGGTGTCTCAACTGTTTGCGAGCAAGTACCAGAATGGAAAAAAAAAATCCATGTTTACTTAGGGCCCTTACTTATAAAGTATTATTATTGGGAGCGACTATATGCACATCCCTTGTTACTCCTTGCACATCCATTCATGGGGCCCCTCCGGAACATTCCCAAAATACCCCCCTCCCCTCCTTCCCTCTCTCCCTCTCCTTGCGACAACTCTCCCTCTCCAAGCTCCCACCTCCGCCCGCCAGCCCTCTCTTGGTCTCTCACCCTCTCCCTCCCATCTCCCTCTTGTTCGGTCGTCTTGTTCGGCCACCCATGGCCGAACAATATACTCATTTTCTCGGCCCTGCGAGATCGAACGGGAGAGGTATGACGCTCAGGGGGAAGGAGAGAAGGAAAGGGAGAGGGAGAGAGACAGGGAGAGGGCGAGCGGGTAGAGGTGGGAACCGGGAGAGGGGGAGAAGGAAGGAGAGGGAAGAGGGATATTTTGTGATTACCCTGGAAGGGCCCCATGAATGGATGTGCAAGGAGTAACAAGGGATGTGCATATAGTCGCTCCCTTATTATTTCGAGAATATGCAGGTGAGGTTTCGTGAGGACTATTGGGCAGCGCATTCAAACCCTGCATAAACAAGGATCCCCATGATAGTCATTGTGGCGCCCACATGGGGGCCCACCTGGGACTGTGACCTAGGAGGATTGAAAGATCTCCTTGGGCCCTTCATATCTACAAAAAATCAGCCCCGACCCTAAACCATATTATCTCCATCCGGGCCCTACAAGTTTAATGGTGTACAACCCTCAGATGGGTGCACTGTCGATCCAACAGTCCAAGCCATTCGGATGTATGCAAACCCCAGAGGACGTGCAAAATTTACGGGGTGTGTATGGTCCAGTCAGATGGACCATCAAGTGGATTGCGCTGAGCGCAACGGATAACCATTATATGTGCTTGGTAAATATGAAAAGTGTGCTTGACTGCATTGAATTGAATTCTCTAATTTATTATATTTCTAAAGTGGTTAAAAAGTTTTTTATTTATTTATGATGAGGAACCTGTTAACCATTGCGGTTGATCATTAGTAAAACTCCGGATACACAATACCACCCACTAGCACTATGTATCAAGTAAAGTCCCAAACAGTTCAAAGCTAGAACCTCTAGCTCATTACTGGACTTCCCAACCACTCAAACAATTTAAGTGTGGGTCAAACAATTTAAGTGTGGGTTAAACTGGTTAAAGTTGAGGAGACAAACAGTAAAAATCTACAATGCCATCAAATAACTTCCCCCTTACAGAGAAGTAAATTAAATGCAGAAGAGAAAGAACGATCAACCATCACCAAGTAAATCAAATGCTAGGAGATGGCCTAGTTTCCATTAGATCTCCCCCTCAAATTCTTCACCCCTCCCTACTTTTATACCATCAAACAAATGGGCCTGAAGGGGAAGAGTGGCTGAATCGTTATCTAGATTAAGTTGAACCCAACAACACTAGATGTGGTCTAACTACTACTAAAATAGACTCCTGTTGCCCCACTCTTATATAGTGGGACCCGTGACGCCCACTTGTATCTCCCAAGTCCTCTATTCAATGACAGAACTACACACCATTAGATAACTAAAAAACTTTCCTTACAAAGCATAAAGATCATCTAGAAATTTGAGAAATCCTGAGTTAGGAGTGAACTCCGAGGGAGGCCCACCAATTGAAGTCCTTGCTGCTAAAAAGAAAGGCCCTCCTTTATCCGTCATTTCCAAATTTTACCTCAACAGGAGTTGGTTACCCAACAAAATTGACCGTCTAATGTAAAAAAAAGATTAGCATAATCTGATATATTATTCATTACCGTGTTAGAAATATCAATCTTACCACAGGACCAACTCCTATTGGTGTAAGATTTAGGATTTCTCTAAGTCTGCCTCAAGAGGATCCGGACTCAATTGAGTGAAGATTACCAGACAAATTTTATACAGGACACACTGCACACATGGGCTTGCAATTTTGGAACAGATTCTTCTTTAAAAGGCTAATCCACCAAACATGGTGATACCAGTGAGCCACTAGATGCCGTGTCTATTGTATGGTATCGTATTAAAAATCTGTCTGAAAACGAGTCATTCACGTTGGAGATGGAACTTTTCTTACCAGTTGGTTGTCTTATACTCCCATGCCATGGGACTTGAATATGAAAATGAGATTTACATATGTTGTCAAACGCATTATCATGTTCCTTTGGAAGCACCATTTTTACACAACTAAATGATATGAGATTTAGTTTTTTTTTTTTTTAATATATATAATATATATACACACACACATTTTCCCTGAAATCCATGAGGATCCAAGTTACAAGCATACTAGATGTGGTCTAAAATATACAGTTTTCTGCAAAACAAGGGAGCATGTTCAATAATCCACACTGACAAGCTCACCACATAGTCCCACACAACATTCCCTGCATCCAGATATCTCAGCCATCCATTAACTAAATGAAACTCCATGGTCATATTGCTTTGATGATAGGTACAGATGTGAAAGGGATTCTAATTCTCACTTTGTATTATAAAGGCAATCACTTGCATATTTCAAAAGAGAAACAAAAAGACTCAGAAAAAAAAGGTCTCCAGATTCCTCTAGTCTTGTCTCTCCAAGCTAACTGCATACCTGCATAGCACCTATTTTCCATTTGTGTCCTGAAATGACCAATGAACTACTTGAGTTCAATGACCATAAAAACAGAAACAACTCAGCCTCTTTACATTCTATCCTCTCTCTTCCTTGGCGCACACGTTATTATCTCATCCACTCTGAGTATCATCTCAGCAGCCTCCATTGCAGATAGCAATATTGCTTGCTTGACTTTGAATGACTCCGAGATTCCAAGCTTTTCCATGTCCCCCACCTATGAAAGAACAAAAACAGAAGTAAGAAAATGGAACCTACCATGAAATTTCTTGAAGTCATGAGGGGTGGGGGGATGGGGCTTTGGTTTCATTCACTTACAGCCCCAGAGATGACATCAATCCCAGCAGTGGATCCCTCCTTTTGGTGCTCTGCACAAAGCTGAGCGATCAACTCTGCACTGTCCAAACCTGCATTGTCTGCAATGATAGTTGGCATGGCCTGGATGGCACGTGAGAAAGCCTCAATAGCAAGTGACTTCTTCCCGGGTGTCTTCCGTGCTAGTTCATCCACTTCTTTTGCCATCACCATCTCAGGCCATCCCCCTCCGAGCAAGACCCTGCTGTCGGTCACAGTCTGGGACAGAACACACAAGGCATCATGCAAAGATCTTTCAGCTTCATCCAGCACATGAAAACTGCAAAGGATACAAGGAAACTACATAAGTAACTATTCCAAAGCATTCAAACTTGATTGATTCTGGAGCAGACATTAAACTTTTCCTTGTGAAACGAATTGCCCAAATACATTCCATTAGACACTAGAAGGGACTTTTCAAAAGGAAAATTTACTCCTTAATAAAATTTGCACTTTTTGTTTCATATGAAAGACAAAATAGGTAACAACGAGTTCAGCTGACGTACCCTCGTGGATTGTCCATGAAATGAACATACCCTCATGGATTGTTCATGAAACGGATGAGACTCATACTAGGACAGAGGTATGATGAATTGGGGAATGTGATGTTATAAACCATCAGAGGCATCAAGGTATCGTGATTGGACATCCGTGACCCCAGTATCGTACAAGACCGAATAACAATGAGCTCCGCATGTCGAAAGCAATCAAGGACCTAGGATTGGATTGTAACGATCCTCGACTCATGTGTAATTGATTGCGGTCATGTGTACTTCTTATTGGTTATCATGTGCCTTGAGCATGTTCCTTTATTGCTTGGTATCTATACCAGTTGTGAGAACTCAGACGGTCTTAGGATTCCCTGTCAAGTAATATTTGTTGGTTTGGTTTGGTTAACCATTTTGTTACTATCGTCAGAATCTGTTACAATGTTTGAGGCTAAGTAACTTTGAATGTAAAGGCTTTGGGAGGACTACTCAGGGTTCTAACTTTGATGAGGGATTTTAATGAACATAGATGGATTGAGAGTAGTTCCTCATTCGTTTGACGAATCTTGTTCAAGCAAGAGAAGCCTAGCTTAACACTCTGTCGTTTGTTATTTTTGAGTTAGGCACCACCTTACAACTAATGTCTGACAGCTAGGGCACCTCTTTGGAAGGACCTTTTATTGTGTGATCTATAGATTGTTTTGTTAGCAAGTGTGTACGCAAATAGGGCTTTGATGATTGTTTTCCTCGTTACAATATTGGCCAGCATATTCCGTGCAACCATTCGCTGGGTTCTTATCCCACACATATTCTCTACCACAACTCAGTTAAGAGTATGGGAGGAAAGCGATACTATCACATGGTGGATTAGCTCATGTGGTTTTGCCTATTTGTTAGGGTATTGGCTGGATCTTGTGCGTTTACTTCTGCTGCTGCTGCTTCTTCTACTGCCAATGAGTATGATAAAATGGTTTAGCTTATTGTCTTCAGCTGACTCTGTGATTGTATCTATTCATTGCACTATTGCCTAGATATCTTCCTTTGTTGCTCAATTGATTATCTTGTCACTATTCTATTTAATGCATCATATCATGCTATTTATATGTGTTTACCTGCCAGTTATTTTGATCTGATGATACTACTCTTATTGATTAGGTACCGAGCCCTCCCCCAAGTTGGAGATTGAGGCGATTTAAAAGGATCTGCCAGAGGAGTTTAGGGAGTGGAGTGCGAACGACAGAGTCTAAGTCGTCATGCCTGGCACCCAAGAGGCTTCATGCTAGGATGTGACTAGGTCCAACTCAGGTTGAATCTCGTACAACTCTAGCAAGTCACTTGACTCAAGGGTGATTGAGCCATCTCTGAGTCCGAGTATTAAAACCTTGGATCCAACTGAAGTCCAAGTCATAACCATTTGACTGAAGCTCAACGTAAAACAAGAGAACCTTATGGAACAGTGTCCAAATAGAAGCAAAAACTGTGAAGAAATAAAAGCATACCTTGCGCCTCTCAAAACTATTGTACATGCCTGGCCCATTGCAACTCCAGAGAAATGGATCAACTTGTCTTCACCAATCATTATTTCCTCAATGAGCTTGCAATGGCCAAGTTTAACAGATTCTGGATTGTCAAAGGTTGATGCAATCTCACCGCCAGTTACCCAAGCTAGACGCTCAATACCGTCAAAATCAGCATGCTCAATTGCAAGTATTCCTGCATCTGAGAATAGTTCCTCCGGGAAGTTGTAAATTAATTGTCTATTAACAAAACAATTAATCCTATGAGCAATGATCTTTTGCACCTTTTCTCTCATTTTCTCTTTCTCAGCCCCCTCAATTTGGGCAACACGAGACATGGAATCGACACGAACACGGGCCCCATAAATTTTTACTTTGTCCGTGTCCATAGCAGTATTTGCCACCAAAATCTTTGCATTTTCTATGCGCTTTGGTTGGCCAATGCCTATTTTTTTGTCAAGTATAAATCTGCAGACAGGTAATAAAAAAACTAAGGTCGCTCTTACTAAAAAAAAGGCACTGGGTACCACTGAAGGGGAAAAATATATTTAAAATTGAAATACATAAACATTTAAAAAATCACAGAACAGATGGTTAAACAATACTGGCTGCACCATGCACATCTAGTAATAGTTAGGAGTTGTCCATGGACCATGCTAAATAAAAATGCATAGATGTACAAAAATGAATATAAGACTGACAGATCTTTTAACAGTATCGCAATCAACAATATCCACTTTAACAAATTCAAACTATACCACATCCTACAAAATGCCACTTTCACTCATCTGTAAATGGGAAGAGAGTGAAAATTGGGAAGCATGATGTCATCATTAAACAATGGAAATTAAAAAAGAAGGACAACGAATAAAAACAACAATTAAGTATCCTTAATCAAATGCCACGAGGTACTTCTCAGCCTAGCCTATTCAAATACTCCTAGGCAAAGATAGAAAAAAAAGAGGATCTAAGTTTTCCGTGCTATATATTGTAAAGAAGAAACTTATCCATTTTAGATTAAAAAAAAAATAAAAATATTATGAAACTTTCTTCAACAAAAAATGCAAACTAGCAATAAATATTATACAAATGGGTACACAGACACGCACAAGGGTTTTTTTGGGGTGGGGGTGGGCGGCGGCGGGGGAAGGTTCAGCATTAGAAGAAACAAAGGCATTACAGCTTTTCTAGTTTTGAATAGAACACAGATCGGATTGGTGCGGATTGGGCCAAATCCGTCACCAATCCGTTACCTACGGATTGACGGATTTGGAATCCGTCACCAATCCGTAGCTATTGAAATCCGATCCGATTCGATCTGTGGAGGACCGGATCGGATCAGATTAATCCATTCAATCAAATGTTAAAAGAAAAATATCAGATATGTTGTAAAAAAAAAAAAATACATTTTGACCCCTTATTTTTTTTTTTCTTATTTTAAATTTAGACATCTTAATTTATATTTAGACTCCTTATATATATTTTATATTTAATGTCAACGGATCGGATCGGATTGAATCCGCGGATTGAGGGTGAAATCCGCCACCGATCCGTTGGTAACGGATTACAAAATTTTCAATCCATCACCAATCCGTTTACCTTCGGATCGGATAAAAATCCGCGGATCGGATCGGATTGGATCGGATTTACGGATCGACGGATTTTTTGTGCACCCCTAGTTTTGAAGCACAGTGAAGGTTTTTATTTTTTATGACATGGGTATTCCTGAGGTTTTTGACCCAATAGGACTAATCTCCCGAGCGGCGGCTAACCCACACAAAAAGCACACTGGGTAAATTTAGGGTGGTTTCAAACAAACACAAGACATGGGGAGCAAAGCCTCGCTTTATGCCACTCCACCAACTCCCAGGTGGAGTAAACATGGTGGAGGGTCTAGTGATATGTTATATGTATATGTGGAAGAATACAATAAAAATTATATTTCAGCATCAAACTCTGAAAAGTTCTTATAATTTATGCTCAGAATTTACAATCCGATCAGGTCTTCATGCAAGTTTACAATTGAATCGTCATTGAGACACTCATCTAAGATGACATGAAAGCATGAAAAATACTTCGGTTATGACTTGAGAGAATCAATGGCTTGCATGATCTAAGAATGTCTTAACAGAATTACTATGCGATAAATATACATCTTTTATCCATGCTTTGGCTATGTAAATCGACTAAATCACTTCTAATTGGAAAGTATACATTTACAGAAGAAAAGGTAAGCTTTGGCCCTGCTGGACATGCACCAAAAATGCCAGCAGGCACAGGAAACATGGACCTTATTTTCCTGGATATTCAATGGCATCCCAGAATTGTCACATGGCAAGCAGCACCGCAAAGCCGAGCCTTTATTACAATGAGTGGGTGAGTGGGAATGCATGCATTTATATTTGATGCACAGAGAAACCAGTCAAATTAACCTGCAAGCTCAGCCCCTCATGACTAATACTGCCACTTGTAAATATCAAATTAAGTCATAAACCAACAAGATGCCATGTTAAAAGGGCTATCTAAACACATAATAATTTCATCCCAATCAAGTGGCTGACAATGCTAACTAAATAAAAGCAAACTAAAGGTCTGCATGCCTACCCCTCATCCAGAAATGAATCCTTCAAGGATCCTCCGTCTTTTTTAATAATTTGGATGGCCTCCAAGTTTGTACTGCCCTGCCATTGATAAGATATGATGATTTAGACACCGCTGAGAATTATCGCAAGTCAGTCAAACTTGAGAAACATAAATGAAACATAACGAGAGAGAGAGAGAGAGAGAGAGAGAGAGAGAGAGAGAGAGAGAGAGTCAAACAGTTAAAAGTGTGCTTAAGGAAAGTCCAGAATCTCCAGATTCCATGAAAATGGACAAGGTGAAAAATACACTGCATTTTAGCATGTGTACCTCTCTTTATTTTGCAAAAGGATCTTCATTTAAGCAAACAATGAAAGAAATTACAATGTCAGGAGAAAGCTGATTTGATTTACCATTTAGCCAAAGCTTGAGTGGAAAAGTTCATGCCAGCTAATGAAGGCAGTTGCCAAGTACCAATCCACAGTAGCTCAGCAGTGAGGCACCTTCCTTTCATCTTCCATATAAAATATTTAACAGTCCCAATCCAAAATTTTCCCTTTTTTTTTTTTTTTTTTTTTACCTTTAAGTCATTTTGCATGATTTTGGGAAGCTCCTCAAATACGAACTCGACTCAACTCAACCATGGCCAGGGCTCCTCAAATATGAACTTGATTCAACTCAACCATGGCCAAGTCGGGCAATATCCAGTTTTTCAAACCCCAGTTGATAGAAGTCTGAATATCAGCTTACCGAAAGGATCAGACCTGAAAAATCTGGGTACGGAACATTGTTAAGGAACCACTTGATAATGGGTGCAGGTCCATGTATTAAGAACCCGAAATACCCAAGTGTATAATTTATTTAATGTATAATAATATATATTTACAAGGGTGTGTGCACTGTATCACGATGTGCATCTCGCCGTCAGGCCCACATGGGGTACCACCTGAAGCTGGGGCATGGAGGGATTTAATGATCTTGGTGGCCCTATCTACCTACGAAGTTTGGGGCCCATTTGATCATCCTATCATCTTCATCTGGGCCCCACAAATTTTAGGGCTTTAAAGTCCATTCGGATCGGTGTGCAGTCAATCTATGGGCTCAGTCTATTTGGATGGATGTTAACCCCATAGATCTAATGTAATTCGGGGGGGATCCCTGTTTGTGGTCCATTTAGATGAACCAACAGTGGGTTCCAATGGCTAGGTGTGCACCTGAGCCTTCTATATTTACAAATGTGATATATATCATATATATTATATAACCACTATATTAATAATATATTAGATTAACACTATTATATCCAATAGAGTAAAATATATAATTTATAATAATAACAAACTTTGACTTAAGTAAGCTCAGAGTTGGGTCCAGGTCCAGTGGGGCCCATCAAAGCCAGACCCAAGTCCCATACATTAGATACATGTTGGGTTCAGGTCCAAGTCATATAGAACACAAATTGAGTCCAGGTCCAAAACCTGACCCACTTACATCCATTTACATGAATCAATACAACCATACTATCCAAACGAGAACGGAACACAAAATTGAGTCTTTAAGTTGACATTGAAAGTTTGAATATCCTTCAAAGATGGGATATAAATATTGGGTAACTCCAAGTCGACTCAGCCAAGTCATATTAGACTCTGTCTGATATTCACATGTGCTGGACCAAGTCAACTGACACTCAGAACCAATACCAAGATTTGGAACCAGGCTCAAGGTTGAGACTGCCTAAACTTAGAATTCCACTTCGTAATCTTCATCATAGCACTGCATGCAATTCTTATTTTTGATAAAAAGAATTACATAGATCTCATCGACTTCTTATACTTGTTGCAGAGTGATTTCAATTAACTTCAAAGACCGATTTTGCAATTTTTAACTCTTTGTTACACCTTTAATCATGGATGACAAGAAAGCAACACAACACAGAATCAACCCCATGATCTAATGATATGAATATTTTATCCACACACATATATAAACAGTAACATTACAATGTTACGGACAAGTATAATGAGATAATGAGATTTTAGAATAAAAAAATTAAATAATCACATGCAAATAATTTTTTTTCCAAAAAACATTGATCTCTTAAAAATATTTATCAGATCATAGTCTTATTTGTCAATGCATTGATGTTGTCATGGATAAGATGGATAATGAATAGCTACTTTTTTCTTTTTTTCTTTTTAAATTTTAATTTTTGTAAGAAAAATAAAAAAGTCCTACAATTCACAATATGATTTGATCATCCCCTAGTAAGATTTGCAATACAATTTTGATATTCAAAACAATGTGTGGGAGGGATTTAGAAACATTTTGCATTAATTCTAGATCAAAACTGCTTTTTTTTAATATCTAACCATTTGAAGATCAGTGGTCCTATTCATCTCACTGAATTAAATATAAATCTGGGTTTCTTACAACAACTAGTATCTTACAACAACTAAATGAAACACGTCATAAAACTATAGCTTCATAAAACTATATTTTTCCTTTTTTTTTTTTTTACTTTTTACTTTTTTTCATATTTTTAGAACTTTATAGGGCCTAGGGCGACTAGGTTCGACTCGGCGAATCAACTCAATTCAGTGGTGACCAAGTCCGATCTTGTTAAAAACCCTGGTGCAGCCATATACTTACATACAAGTAATGCAACAGTGATGAGCATCCATACATGTCTACTGCAAAGAAAGTAATTGCATTTTCAACAAAATTAGGTTTGGGATGATGAAATAGACGGAAAGATCACAAGGGACATTGGAAAGTTTAATGCAGTCTTACCTTGAGCCTCATAACAGCATCTACCGCTAATTTAGCAAAGTGTTCCTTATCCTGAGAGAGTATTTTTGAACACAGAGTTGTCATTGCTATCTTCATCAAGTCTGACTTAAACTTCTCTGTCAACAAATGCAATAGCCTGCTTAGAAAGATATGAAAATAACAAGAACAACTCGCTCCAAGAAATTACACGATTCACACACACTGCTCCTACTACAATAAGACGAGTAGAAATATAACATGAAATATGAAACTACAAAAAGCAAAGATATATTCTAACCAATAACTAACAGGCACTTAACAATAGTTACCTGGGTCTTCTTTATTGTCAATAACCTTCTGCAACAAAGCATTGCGAGCACATTCAGCAGCCATTCTATAACCTATCAAGTATAGAAGAATCAGTCAGATGGAAATGTATTAAACAGTATGCTTTTGGAATTAACTACTGGAATCAACATTAAAAAAACATTAACTGCTGAAATCATACATAGAATTGGAATTTGAATGATCCAACGAAAATATACATGTGGGGAGTTAGTATGTAAGATGGGGTTTCCAAATTTCAAGCCAAGAAAATCTGAAAGAGGAATCCAAAGTACAAGTCTTCAAGCAACTATTTCATTTTGCTCCAACCAATAGCTAAGGACTCAAACAAATAACCATAACTTCACAACTATTATATGCAATCCATGATACTTTGTTATCCTTTTTCAAATAAATTTGGGAGCAATTATATTCAGAAAAAAATAATAATAGCGAAAAATTTAAGGAAGGGGGTGTTTGATTTTTTTTATTTTTTATTTTTTTGTAATATTATCTCCTAGATTAGGATATAATATAGGCACCTAAAAAATAGGGATTTGGCTAACTTAGAATGTACTATACAATATCCCACTTTCTTGTAAAAACCTCCATATTAAATTATTCAAAGATAGGTGTAGAAAATTATCTTTCATATAAAAATCTACAAAACAAGGGTTAAAAGTATTTCACCCAACATCTCCATGTGAATTAGTGGGCAACCACATATCATAATGACCCCAGTAAGATTTGTGATTACCAATAATAAATAGGTCCCACCAAGATTCCCAATATTATATTGGTCCTACTGTGATAGAAAAAACCAGTGGTGGCTCCTATCATGATTACAAACATCTGGTAGGTCTTATCATAACTACCAACATTACAAACAAATGGTAGGCCCCTTTTTGGTTACTAACATTAGGTGGGTCTAGAGGTGGCAAGCGGGTCATGTTGGGTTAACCAGGTCGAACCTGTTTATTAAACAGGTTAGATACTCTTAACCCGCAACCGTTGTGGGTCAACCTGACCCGATCTGCAGTAACCCACATAGACATTGCGGGTTACTGCGGATTGGGTTGACCCACATAACCCACATCCTTGTAGTGAGTAAACCAACCCAGCCATCTAACCCTACCTGACCCAAACTATCTTGTAAGCTTAACTTGAGCTCAATTTCATTTTAACAATTATTAGAGGTCCACTACCTAGTTTTTCACTAGGCAAAAGTGGGGCCAAGGTCCATTAACCTTTTTATTTCTTATGCATTGAACCAATTCGTGCAAACTCTAGCCTATTTTTGAGTGCTTTAACCAAGCCTACCTTTATTTCAAGAACATATGAGGGTTAATTGTAGGTCATGCGGGTTAACCCTAATCCGACCCACTTAAATGTGGGTCAGGAAAACCCAACCCGTGACTGACCCATATATTTTGTGGGTTGATTTGGGCAGGTCAGGTTAGGTTTTGCCAGCCCTAGGCGGGTCGCACAATTGTCACATTAGATGGGTTCCATCATGATTGTCAATGTTAGGTGGGTCCCATAATGACCAAAAGCATTATATTGCGTGGCCATGATTACTAATTTTGCATTATTAAATGCTCCTTCCATGAGACTCAAACTTTGATAGGTCGCTTAATGTACCAACACCAGATGTCCCCATTACTATTTATCGTAATTGGGTAGGTCATTATGATTACTAACATCAAACGGGTACCACAATGATTCTACCATATTTATAAAAACAAAAGGCAATTATCGTAATTAGGTGGGTCATTTTGATTACTAACATCAAATGGGTACCACAATGATTCTAACATATTTGTAAGAAAAAAAAAAAGGCGAAGAGGCCCTAAGACAAGCCCAGCCAAAGCTATCGCAACATTGCAGCAGCGTTGCAAGCAGTGCCTCTTCCTTTGGTCCTGTATGCAGATTTCTATGGGCCTGGGTTCATATCAAGTCCAGATGCAGGTTGGATCAGGTCATTTCTAACCCATTAGCAAACAACCCAGTTAGTGGAGCACAGTCAACACCAAGGATGATAAAGCAGTAGCTAAGCAGCGTAGCGGTGCGATTTGGAAAAATCGTCAAAAAAATAAAAATTGTAGAAAATCTAGAATATTGGAAAATGAGAGAAAATGTATATATATATATTTTGCAAAAGTAACTAAGTTAAGGGGGCGTAGCGGTCCCCTCAATGTATGAGGTCATGTATCGCTGTATAATATAAATAGAAAATAACAGTAATGATCTTCTTTTTTTCACATGTGTTCATGTTGCTTAGTTATGCTAACTTAGAAACTAATGAAAGGCTCATAAAAGAAAAAACGATGTCATGAAGTCAAGACTTAAAGAGTACCTAGAGAAAAAAAAATACATCTACCAAAGGGGGTGTCTAATAGGATGTACTTAGAGAAGAAGAAGAAGGACTCTCTATATCGACGGCAAGATCATGTGTTTTTTGGTGTTCTTTTAAATGTAAAAGGGTAGAAAAGTTGTGTAGAAATGTTATTTGGATAGAATAATAAAAGAAATAAGTCTTATTATGCATTTTAAAAAAATATGAAAATCAGGAATGTTTCTCACCCCGTAGCGGCCCCGTAGCGGTCGTAGCGGCTCATCCATGGTCAACACCACATCAACAGCAGCCAGTCAAACGGGTTTGACCAAACCAAGGGAAGAAATTGTTTCCAAGGATATTGCAAATCATCAAGCCCAAAAAATTTAATGCATCAAAACGGGCTATGCAAAGACCTCCATCGAAGGCAAATCTTAATCCAAGTGGTAGTTTAATGGATAAGATTCTTTTCAAACATAAAAATCAAAGTAGGATCCCAAGCATTAAGTGTCATCAACAGAGGCATCGATCACTTGAATATCCAAAACAAGTTAACTTCATTGAAGGTGAGATGTGCCGGATACACCAAATGATTCTAAGGACAAAAAGACAGAGCACGTGGATACCGGTGACGCTGATAATGAGTATAAGATTATGAAGGCCTTAGTGGTAATAGAGCTGAAACTTTAATAGTTCTCAAGGAAATGACACCTACTATTGAGAAGAGATGGTTGAGGAATAATATCTTTTGTTCAACTGGTACTATGAATGGACAAGCTACCATTGTTGTAATTCAAAAAGAAGTTCTGATAACATCATATTTCAAGCTCTTGTGGATCGTTTAAAGCTGAAAGTATGCAAGCATTATCGCCCCTATTTTGTTCGATGACTAATGATGGGTGACGAAGTGCAAGTGCAACATACGTGCCAAGTTACTTTTGCTATTGGTGAAAGAATATAAGGGTACAATGGTGCGATGTGCTACCAATGGATAGTGGAGACATACTACTTGGACAACCGTGGAATGTGGATGTACAACAAGAATGGAAATCATGGAATGCAAAACAATACATATATGTTTGTTGATGATGGAAAGCCTGTCACACTCCATCCTAAGAAGCCGGAACAACCAAAGCAAAGATCAAGGGCAGATGTTACAAAAGAAGTGCTTTAAGTACACCATGTCCACAAAAAAAAACATAAAGAAAACTTGACTTTGAGGTGGAACTCTTTTGCGTAGGGCTGGAAGAAGAAAAAGGGGGGAAGAGGGGGGGGTGGGAGGTGGGGGGGTTTGGGTTGTTGGAGGTGTGGAAATGAGCTGTTTGCAAGGAGGCCCATGGCCCATGTGTGGGACCCAAGAAAGTTTAGAGATTTTTTTCTTATTTTATTTCCCTAATTAGTTGCAATTGCGTCGTAATTTTATTTAATGAGTTGTAATTAGGATAGTTTCCAATTTGTTTATTTCCTAGTTTGATTAGAAATCTTAATCCATAATTTTTCTTTCTTAATTATATGGCATTGTAGAGATGGGATGAGTCGGGAAGTTTAATAATATTTGTGGTGGGACATGTTTTCCCTTTTGATGTGTGTCCTAATGTGAAAGTCTCCACGGAGACCTTTATCGTGCTTCGGCACTTTCACACAAAACCTAACCCTAGGTTCTTGCATCAATATGTATCCAAACACCCCCTAAAGAAAGAAGTCATATCGTAATTATCATTCCAAAACAAGGAAATCATAATGTATCTCAGTCATTTCAGTAAATTCGAACAGACATCAATTTAAAGAATATAATACACTGCATGTGGTCGCCAAAGAATTGATGCAAACACAAATGAAGAAGAGGCCCCTAGTGAATCTTCTACGTGTTTAGTCATAAGGAATATAGTATCATTAAAAAAAAACTCTTATCAGTGGAAGTTTCCATAGAACAATCAACCATGAATATCCAAACCAGGTAAAAGTAAATCTTGGAAGGTTAAGTTTTAAACACAATAAAATGAAACCCTAACAAACACACCTGATATGATGGTCATTGGATGAATCTTTGCTGCAACCAACTTTTCTGCTTCCCTCAAAAGCTCTCCAGCCAAGACAACAACAGATGTTGTCCCATCTCCAACCTCGTCATCTTGAACTTTTGAAATGTCTTATACTTAAATTAAGGAAACATATCATGATAAAACACTCTAGATTTTATTAAACTGAGCTTGGAAAAATCACAAAGTAATAAAATTGTGGCACTTCAATATAAGCTCTTACACACTTTCTAAAGCATGATGAGAAAGGGACAACCTAGACTTACATGAAAGATGGCAAGGATAAGACACAAGACATATGACCCATGGGGCTTAACAAACATATAATAACTTCTAATCCATTCAGAACCCACAAAGCAAGATTATAGGATACCAACGAGAACTTTAGCTGCTGGATTGTCGATATGAAGCGATTTTAAGATGGTAGCCCCATCATTTGTAACAGTTACATTATGTCCTCTGCCTGTTGACTGTAAGATTTTATCCTACAAAGCAAAATTTTACTCACCAGCAAGTCAACTCAATCGTGCACTTGATATCAGAGAGTTACAATAAGGTGACATGCAGGGAGATAAAGTAAGATTACCATTCCTTTAGGCCCCAAAGTTGTCTTGACCAAATCTGCAATTGCCATGGCTCCCACAAAGGACGCCTGTTCTAGAAAGTAATCAAACATGAGAATATAAAAGCAGGTCTACCATAATTGCAGGAAGAAACTAAGTTGTTACCATTTGCAATCTTAAAAAGACAGTTTACAAATAAGTCGCCCTCGGCAGATACAATCAACAAAAGAAAATAAAAATAAGGGATTTTATGGATTATTTCCCCTTAGACCTAGATTCTACAAGTTCACGACAAAAGACTCGAAAATGTCAAGACTCTGGTACTTTCACTTTTTTGACAGTCCCTTGTCCCATGATATCATGGGTCATAAGTAATGATACCATGGGATACTAAACACAGCCCTACCAACATCTTCATTTTGTCTATGTTCTTACAGCCCAACCTACCACTTGATTTTTTTTTCTCTCTTAGCACACATTAAGTTCCAGAAAACAAATTCTATCTAGTTGGGGCTATAATACATCCAGAAATTGTCTTTGTCCTATCTAGTGGGGCCATAATTTGCATGCTTTAACCCATGTGAATTGCCAGTTTGTATTAGTTTAGTTGTAACATGTTGTTTGATCTATCTTTTCATTTGATTCTTATTCTTTAACTCTAGATGACTTGAGATTCAACTCTTGCACTAATTTTGCATTGCTATCGTAACGTTTACCTCATTCAGTCTTTCACTTTTCCTACTCTATTTTGCATGATTGTCTTATGATATTTTGAATGCTTATTTATTCACTAAGTTTTCCTAAGACTTATCCCAATACATGGAACATTTTTAGATAACGGGGTAGAGCCCAAACATGTTGAATGTGGGTGAGCCACAAGGAGGAAAAGAGTCGAGTTCTGACAACATTGTCTAGGCATCCGCTAGCATTTTGAGAACATTGTTTAGTTCTAATTATTTTGGAATTGTAATAAAACCCTCTAATTGGTCAAAGTTATTTATTCATTTTATTAGTTGATTTAATTGGTTTAATTTAGTTTGACGATTTTAGATTGAATTAGTAAATTAGAATTTATAAATACCTTGTACTCTATTTATCATCTCTAATTTATTAATACCTTGTACTCTATTTATCATCTGTTGTTATATAAATATATATATATATATATATATAATTCCGCTTTGACCTATTCTCACATTATAGAAATCACAATTCGCACAGTGAAATTCAGACTTCTAAGAAATCCGGGTCTTGGGATGTGATAGCCTGGCCCTCAAGGTTGCAAGCTTTTCAAAATTGGGCCTACCCTGGCCTCGGGATTTAGGACAAAAAAAGCCCTCGCTTTTGCAGACTTGGGCAGGCCAGGCTGGGCCCCCATCAAACGGATTGACAACCCCAACTATGATACAATCATATGAAGAACGTCATTAACATATATTAGTATATCATAAATGATATATGTAAACAGGAAAATAAGTTTAAGATATCAATGTTACTAGGAAAATAAACAAGTTACACTAGTTCTTGTTCTCTAGAGCAAAAAATACAAATAAAATCTAAATAATCAATCTTAGATGTTAGGATGTCTCTTAAAGCTAAAAACATGATCATGAAGAAAAAACCGAAAAAAGAAAAGAATAAGAGACAAAATTCCGTATGTATAATTGAACACTTTAGTTGAATAACTGGTCCTTTTTCATCTCTAAAACCTCCCCTAAAGTGGCAAAATTCTTAATAAGAAGCTTCATTGACCAGTAAATAATCTTATAAAAGTAGAAATGCTAATCAAAAAAAGGAAAAAAAGAATAAAAAAAAGATTACTAATATTAACCTCTTTGGTCGTGGCTATTCGCATTTATAGCCGAATCACTTATATCGTAATATTCAATGAAACCACTATTGAATTGAATCATAAGATTCCCACTTGAATCTTAAGGCCTAATTCTTTGGAGGTATTTTTAACAAGAATTTGTAGTACTGGGGATTTCTGACATTGAAGTAAAAGTTGTTCCCTCGCCATTTCAAATCTTGTGCTTCATTGCTAGAATTCTGACAACCCACCTAAAAAATCACTTTTAGCCTTAGAATTCTCAAAATTCCAGCCTAGATGGCACACGAGCGTTTGGGATTCTACTCGTTCGGTAGCCTAGGAGAATTTCAATTTCTCTGAACAAGAATTCTTGCAAAAGAACAGGCCTAGGCCTGAAGATTCATCTGGAAATGGGATTCATGGCATAGATATGAATCATAGGATTCAATATGAATCATAAGATTCGAAACAAACTGTGTGCATGTAATGTGGATCAGTGAAGACTCTATGGATCCAATGTAATTCAGGGGGTCCAACATGTGTGGATGGTTCGTATGGATCATAATCTCAGCCCCACTATATTGTCCCTCACCATAATTAGGCGAGGGATAGATGCACATGAATATTTCCCTATATATATAAAACCCATAAACATCAGCTCATCTATAACATGTGCACATATGCCTACACATATTCACGCATCCATGTGTAAAAGAGTGCAATTTGTCTACACAGATTAGTCAATGATACCGGCACGCACCATTCTAGCCCTTTCCCCTTTCTCTTCAGTAGCTTCATCTTTAAGAAGTTTCTCAATCTGCACCGGTAAAAGCAACATACAAAATGCATTAAGCAAGAATGCACTGAGGCAAACTGAGGCAATCACTTACTACAAATATAAGAAGAAAAAAAAAAACCCGCATTCCATCCTTGATTAAAACCTCAAGCCATTAGAAGTCAGAGGCAAAGGTATGATTATAAATTGCAGTTGGGAAAATGGGGTCAGCTCGGACACTGTTTATCCAGAAAAATTAGCCCCACATCTCACAAAAACATCCGCATTCACACCATCATCTCAAATGGGTAGATCCAAAATCACCCCAAAACAAAGACATGGTGGAAGAGAGTAAATTCATACCGCCATGAAACAGAAGGAAACTGAAAAGTAGCTGATACTCTCTGCTTTGCTCAAATTCGGTCGCACACGCACGAATTCTGCAGATGCTTGTATTAGAAAATCTGGGAAATCTGAAGCTTGGAAAAACCAAAGCAAATGGGAATGATCAAGATTTAAGAATCTGTTCTAAGCATAGAGAAGGTGATATTGATTGGGGAGAAGGAGAAGAATAAGAAGAGGAGGGAAAAAAAGGTACCCTTGTAAATGCGATTAGGAGCAAGTGCAACTGTGAAAAAGATTGAAGTTTTAGGGTTTGAGATTTGAATACCTTCTCATCATGAAGCCACCGGCTTCAGTGTTAAAATGCAGGAGAACTGGAAGAGAAAGTTTAAGCGGAGAAAGCTCTGGAAAAGTTCAGAAACTCCACCGAAAATTTTAAATAAGGTGAATTATTTCAAAAAAAGGCACAAAGTTTCTAAAATTTTCAAATAAGTCCCTCAGTTTTCCGGTAAGTTTTCAATTAATGAGATCCCGCCATTTACAGGTATTTTTTATTTTAATTTTTTTCTTAATTTTTTAAAAATATCTAAATTATTCTTCATTTAAAGCCATTACATGGTTCCAGCAGCCACTATATTCAATTGATCGTCATGGGGACGTCGGTAAAAAAAAAAAAAAAATTGAAGATTATAGAGTTAGAGGATGAGGGTTTTATTTTAATAAAAAGTAATTTGGGTATTTTAAAAAGTTGAGGAAAAAAAACTATCGTGAAATAGCTTTAAATTGATGGATGTCCTTAATTGAAAACTCCCTTAAAAAATTAGGGACTAATTTGAAAAGTTTTGAAACTTATGTCTTTTTATGAAATATGGCAATAACTTAAGGTATTATAAATCCAAAAGCTGAGGCACCATTATCCACCAAAAAGGTAGCATCAGAGAAAATTATGACATCGCTGAGACACCGTATAGAATAAGAGAGAGTTCAGATCACCTATTGCAGCTGTTATACAATCACCGTGAGTGGACCAATAAGTGTCCGCCACGTCATCCGAAAATTTAGGTAATTTTTTTTTTCATTTGATTTAAACTTTTTTAAACTTGAAAATCACCATAATTTTTGAATGACGTCGCAGTCTGTTATTGATCCACTCACAGTGAAGGTATAATAACTACGATAGGTGATCCGGACTCCTTTAGAGGAGATAAGGGGTTAGAGGTCTCATGCAGACCATTGGAAGAATCCATCTTAGAAGGGGACCAGATTGTACTTTTGGCACTTAAATATAACTTTGAGGGTATCCCATGGGCGTGTTTTTGAAAATAGAGTCATTCTTGGCTTTCCAAACGGTTGACCATAAGGTTAGAACCCATGGCATTAGATCTTGAAAAAGTTTACTTGTCCCGACTCCTGTCCCGGAGTCAGGACCGATTTACATGGGAGGGGGGAGGGGGGCCCATATAAATTGGTCCCGACTCCGGGACACGAGTCGGGACAAGTAGCAGCTCTCTTAGATCTTTGGAGGATGTAAAAGATCGTCTTGGTGATTAGACTCAAAACATTTGCACCACCACTCCGAGATTTCCCCAATGGGAATATCAAGGGAAAGGAACCCCAACAAGAAGGTAAATTGGGTTTGTTTTGGCACTATCATAGTGAACTCTTCCTTAATACCACAAATCGAAAACAAGTCATTCGCAATGCCAATTCTAGACTCAAGAAGGGATATAACTGGGATGGCTCTCTTTAGGCATTCCCTACAAAAAAAAAAAAAAAAAAAAAAAGAAGGATTTGGTAGGGTAGAGAAAGTTTCCAAAAGAACTCAAATAGATGGATTGGCAATTAAGGTTTGGAGGATGAAGCCTACTAACCATAAGATTATAAGCAAATTTAGTAGAGATATCACCATTTTGGAATGAGCCAAATTATCTTGTCCACTGCTTCGACTCTCTAGATAATATCAATATTGATGATAGTGACAACATTGATGATGACCATGATACGGATCTGATAACCATGTATATGACGCCGAAAAGAGACCGATTTGACACCCTTCAATTAGAATTAGCTAAAGCATTGTCCCCTTGCATAATATGGATTCCAAAAATTCATGATTTGTATGTGAATGAGTCGAATTACTCATCCCTCGGTCTATTAGTGAACTATCTCTCTAGAGAAAGTGAAAGATGTTCCACTAGAAATATTCTTGTTATTGCTTCGACTCATATTCCTCAAAAAGTGGATCCCACTCTAATAGCTCTAGATAAATTTAGATCCAGTGAATATTCTCAACATCCTTCCAGTTATTGAAGACATTTTGCAATTTTGGGACATCCCACTCTTTTAGATGGTTCCAAAGGCCCTTAACTTGCATGCTTGTCTCAAGTTGCTAATCAATATACCCAAAATGGCTAAACGTTAAAGGCGCTGCAAAGTAACTACTTAATACCCCTCTCCCTCAGTAGGATACCACCCAAACTCGAAGCACACGCCTGCACAAGGCACAACATGGGGCCTTTTTGCCTTGCGCACATGCGCCCGCACACAAAATGTGTTATGAGACCTTTTTTGCCTTGCACCGATTTGAACACGGGACGTTGTTGGGTATGACACCATCTTAAGTTGCTAACCAATCAACCCAAAATATCTAGGTGTTAAAGGTTCAACAAACTAATAACTACGTAACAGTTTGGAATCGAGACTTCTGATAAAGGTTTCCCGAAACCATCTTCCCCTAGGATCTTATTCCACACGGATATGAACTCACCATTACCTATGGCCCAACTGATGTTAGATTTAAAAAAGGAGATGGCTTCAACAAACCCTTTCTAGGACCACGAATTGGCAATTTTAGAGTTAGCCTCCAATAAAGACTTATTAAGACAATATTTTGCCTTAAGAACACAGGTGCATAAGTGCTCCTCATTGTGAAGATACCTCCAACAGGTTTTGGCAAGGAGGGCCAGATTATTTAGCTTTGGGTTTCTAATTCTCATGCTTCTCTTCAATAGGTCTACAAATGTCATCCCACTTAATAGTATCAAGCTCTGCTCTGTTATCCTGGTTCTCCCAACAAAATCTTCTCATAAGTCTATTTAATTGGTCAATGGTTTTATCATGGAGGTTCGAGGACAACCATATTGTACACAGGGATTGTACGGGCACATGTTTAACAAGAGTACTCCTACCTACGTGAGAAAGGAGCAGAATTTTCCAAACGCTAATTCTGTAGTTGATTTTATTTAACAAAACTTCAAAACTCAACCTACCCCAAATTAAGGAATAGGGGATTACTCAAATATCTCTCATTTGTGTTCATAGTTCTAACCCCCGAAACTTTAGCTAACTAGTGCATCTACTCGAACAAGCTCCCTAACTTAGATAACTGGCTGACTTATTGAAAATGAATGGTTGTCCAAGAAACAATTCACATTACTCATCCATAATTTCTTAACTTCTGGGGCTTCCGCCTGTTTGGGGGCTTATGGAATTGAGTGAAGTAAAGATTATTTTTAATAAAGAATAAAATATAAATAGGTTACGATGATATTTTATTTTTAGTTGTTTGTAGTGGAATCTTTTTGACTTTTTGTATTGGAAGGTTGAGTCTTTTTGTCTTTTAGTAAAGAAAGAGGGTTTCCTTTTTACTTTTTTTTTTTTTTAATATGGCGGGAAATTTGAACGAAGTGATTTTGATGTGACTTTTTTTTTTTTTTGAGAAATGAGGACTTTATTTTACTTGACTCTATTAGTAGAGTTGCCAAGCAAGCCCGGGTTGGCACGTACCATAGAAAAATGAAGCTATCTTCAACAAAAACTAGGTGAGAGATAGAAGGAGTTCTTTTAACAGGCTTCACTCCATGGGTAGCACCCTTACTCATAGCCAATAAAAGCATACATGAGAACTTTAGTGCCTATGATACGGGGATAGAGGGTCCCCTTATCTGATCAGCCCACGAGACGGAGATATATTACCAAAAGGTGACCCGTTAAGGAGAATAGATCAAGTAAGAGACAAATGTAATACACTCCCTAATGATATTAATAAAGTTCTTATGAAGCCAAAGGCATCCAAGGTGTACATGATGAAGTCCCACTCCATCCTATCATAGGGCCTTTGCCATATCTAATTTAAGGCCAGCCAGTTTATTTTTCTTTTTCTTTTTAAGCCCACAATCACTACTTAGCAAACTCATCAACCAATGTGCCTTTCTTGTTGGGATTGTATTGTTGGATGACCAAAATGGAGCCAGTAATCTTGAAATCTGAAGAGGCCAATAGATCACCGATCACACCCAACTCTGGAAACTCTATCCAGTGGCTAATACCCTTGGTTATATGTGAGAGGCCATGACCACCCTTTCCAATAATATACAAGGAGAACATGCCTTCCATCACCATGCCTCTTATTGCATCCACTGTTTCAGCTCCATTTCCCACATGCCTTTCCACGTATGACATTCTTCCTGTTTTCAGATACCTGCAACACACAGCATACCCAAACTCTCAACAAAACACAGATGTTTTGTAATGGGGAGGATTAATAAATAATGCAAAAAAGCCTAAAATTTTTAGTTTTTGGCAACTTTTTTTTTTCGCTTTAGTGTGGGGTTTTTCCTAGTAAAAAGAGGTTATTAATTTCCGTGAAAATTCATCTCTTTCAGACTTTGAATCACTTCTTTGACAGCAGTAGAGAACTAAAAATTTTCAGAATGCAGAAGAACTTTGCGTTGCATAAATGTATCCTTAAAATGAAGGTCCGACTACAAGAGTAACTTAAATTCAGCAAGTTGACAAACACACCCAATTCTAAGGTTGTTTCGGAGATCTAAATTTTAAGCAGTGATTTATTTTTAATGGTGGCAGCTCTTGACCTGACCCCCACCCTCGACCGGAACCTAGCAAGGTTGAAATTCTTATTTTTTAGAAGAAAATCTTAGGTTGAGTTCGAGTTAGCACCTTCGACCCAATAAATAAATTGATCAACTTTGGGTTAAGTCTGTTCTTATTACTCAAGCCCCGAATAAGATTAAGGCACTCACTGCCATAAATGTTTTCTCTAGAAAATTCTTGGATACTTTCATTTTCTTGGAAACATATCACAAAAAATAAAATAATTTTTTTTTTAAAATAAATAATATTTAGAAAATTAGACAATCAGACAAAGTTGATCTTATTTTTGTGATCGTTCTCTAGTAAAAGTTGTCACACCAAATGATAGAAAATCTTCACCACGAACAAGCATCTTATATATCTTTTGTTTTTTGCCCAAAAGTGGTAGCACAAAGGTGCCCTCTTTGTGTAATAACTAGTACTAGTAAGTAGTTAGTGGCAGCTTATAAGATTTGCTTAGTAGGTTGGCAAACCCAATTGTTGCACCCTAGGGACCAACCTCTAGGTATGCTACGCTTCCCAATTTGTGTGGGCTTCTTTTTGACTTGGTAGGATTTCTATTCCAACTCGTGTTGTGTAGCATCCTTCTTCCACTTGTGTGGGGTATATATTTTGGTCTTAGCCCCCTTAGGCTCGGTTTTTAAAAGGGAGAATTTCAAGTAAGGCCTTAAGTTTTTGCCTTATTTAAAAAAAAGATACGAATTTTATAAATTTTCAAATTAGTCCATAAGTTTTCAATTAAAGACATTTGGCCATTTAAAAGTATTTTTTTAGATTTTTTCTCTCAATATTTCAAAAATACCCAAATTACCCTTCATTAAAATCCATGACATGGTTTTGGTAGCCACTACATGCACCCGATCGCTGTGGGAACATTAGTTGTCCATGATCACCGTGAAGATGTCGATGGAGAAAACAAGGAGAATATAAAGAAAGTGAATAAGAGTTTTATTTTAATGAAGGATAATTTAGATATTTGAAAAAAAAGAACTGGGAAAGAAGTTGCTAGAAAATAGCTTTAAATGGATGGATATCCTTAATAGAAAACTTCCTGGAAGACTTAGGGATTGATTTGAAAAGTTTCGAAATTTGTGTTCTTTTTTCAAATAAGGTAAAAACTTAAAACCTTTTTTGAAAAATTTTCCTTTTGATAAAAAAAAGAAAAAACTTAAAAAAACTAATAGGTAGTTAGATACCTGTTGAGGAAGCCGGAGAGGAAGAGCTCATCATCACAACTATTCAGTTTCTCATGACCAGCCATGGATACAAGCGCCTCATCATCCTCACCAAACCCAGTCTCCTGATCTCTACCCCGAATCGCCAAGAACCTGACCACAGTCACACTAATCCCACAATGCTCCACCAGCCGACCACTATAAGCCAAGGCCTCTCGATCATCAGCCCCACCGAAAAACAAAACCACAACATGATACGACACATTCATCGCAGACAGCTGCGTAGTCCCGCCAAGCCCCCTATCCACAAGAATCCCAACCGTGCATTTCACAGATCTGATCACATTCTTATTGGCCACACGATGGCCCACCTTCCCAGTCAATATCTTACCGTCCATCCTCTGGTGCCTATGAAATGGGATGATAACGATCGAGGCTATCACGTCCTCCACCCCATTGCATACGTCCTGGTGCATGGTAGAGAACGCTGAGACCATCGTGAGCTGATGGACTGCAATGCCGCTCTCCTGTGTGAAAGCGTCGATAGCGTCGCTGATTTGCTGGTCGTCTTCGCGGCTGTATTCTTCGCCGTCGTCTTCGTTGGTTTGGTGGTAGAAGATGTGGGAGGGGAGGGTGTTGTTGGTGAGCTCGACGAGGTGCATGAAGAAGGCTGTTAGAGGGGAACGGTCGGAGCCACGGGAGGCCTCGACGAGGTTGAAGATGGTGGGCAGGTCGAGTGGGCCGTGGACACATGCAAGCATTCGGAGCTCGGTCTCGGGCCTCTGCCACTCAAGGCCAGGGTGCTCGTAATGGGCATTTGCTTTTCTTTCTCTCCTTAAGATGGCTGAGACCACTGGCCCGGCTAGCATGGTGTTTAGCAGCACGACTACTATCACCACATTAAAGGTTCTGGGGCTCCATATCTGCAAATCAGGATATATAATAGGATTGTTATGCTTTTATCTTTTCTTTTTTTTGGAATTTTATGAAAAGACACTTAAATTTGAGAAAAACGACGCAGGACCCAAACACTTCATGACGACGGAAGAAGGCATTCCACAATATCATGGAATATTCTAACATTCCATAATACCACAAAATAATTGCAAACATCATTGAAAAAGGACATTCCATGATCGATATTAGGGAATGTTTCCATGACTCGTCATTTCATGATATCATGGACTTGGGGTAAGTTTGTCAAAAATATAAAAAAATTCGGTAGGAGGCCCTTTACTGTCATTGTGAAATGTTTGGGCCATTGGTGTTTCTTCTTATAAATCTTCAAAAACATGTCTTTTTTTTTATACTTTTTTTTTAATATAGGACTTTGGAGTAGTATTAACCAAGACAAGTCGCACAACATAATTAGTTAATCCACAAAACAACCAAAACTCAAACGGATCGAAAGGAATCCATCGCGGAGCTTATTTGTTAATAATTTTAAAATGAATGTATCATGATCCGCCCAAAGTGATATATCTTAATATTTTACTTTAATAAAAGTTGGTCTCACACTATAAGATTGAGTACAGGACTAATAATATAATTAGCACAATCTTATATGTTATCAATTATATGCATTAATCTTGTTAATTATCAGTCATGTCCAACTCATTTGCCATTAGCATTAGGAAAAGAGGCAAACGAACAAGACAAATACATGTGATGTGAGATTAAAAGGAAGAGACTTACACCAAGAGCCGCTATGTTGTCAAGGAATAGTAGAGTAACATGGCCCTTAACATTCAACAAGAACCCAAGAACCAGTCCTTGATATACAGACATCTTGAAGCGGTGCGCAACAAGAAGGGTGCCCACAACTTTAGCTGTGGTGCTCAAAACTACAATGAGGATGGTGGCAGCAAACAAGTGCTTTGAGTCCCATACCACCCATATATCTGCTAGCATTCCAGTGGAGCCAATGTAGAGGGGAAGAACCACGTTATGCAAGGGACCAGTAAGCTTGGCAACGATTGTTCGCGCAGCCCGCCCTTCCCTAGGGAACACTGCACCTATTATGAAGCAAGGGATCATGCTGCTATAGCCAGATCCATATGTTAAGAAAGCAACTGATAGAACAAATGACAAGATGGCACCCAACTCCATGAAGTTGAGGTCCCTTTGCTGCCTGTACCGACGGTTCAACCAGCGCACCAATGGTCGAGTCATGCGCACCGCCGCCAAAATGACTATTACATTAAACAAACTCACCACCAGCTTTGTAATTTTGTCGAGTCTACCACCTAGAAAAAACCTCACCTGCCCCACATCAACGATGGCTATTACAAAGAAGCAGCTCAAGTCGTTTAACAGCGCCGAGGAGATGGCAATTTGGCCGACCTCAGTCGCAACCTTCAATTCGACGGCCATGCGAATGAGGATGGGAGAAGCAGTGCTGGAGAGGATTATGGTTAGGATGATGGTGAATAGGATTAGGCCACCATGGGCATCAGTTTGCCAATAAAGCAAGTAGGAGAAGATGGCAGCCAAGATGGCACAAACAAAAGTGCCCCCAAGAGTGATGGCCACTGAAAGGAATTTGGTGCGTTGCAAGTAATCAATGTCCAACTCCAGTCCAATCAGGAACATTAAGAACATGCGTCCCACAGTGCTTGAGACCCTTATGTAGTCAATCTCGCCCTTCGGAAACATGAAATCTTTAATTGCAGGAATTTGTGACAGCCCCGAATTTCCAATCAACATTCCGCCCTATCAATCATAACATATAAAAACGAGAGCAATTCATTTACATGCGATCAAGAAAACTCTATAGGTGTGTTTGTATGATGAGAGGATTCCAGTATAGAGGAAAATCTTTGTGATTTTTCATGTAGATTATTATTCCGTTGTTTGGTGCGACACATTTTTTTAAGAAAAGAAAGAAAACTAATTTTCCTCTATAGAAGATTTCAATTTATATGAGAATTATGGGAATACAAGATTCCTCTCTCCTTTGAAAACATGTTCGAGCTCAAAATCCTCTTGTTGTACGAACAAGTACATACCTATATGCACTTTATCATAAGGCTTGCACCCTAGTAATTCTGAAACTAAGACCATGACAATGGTGCTTACAAGCAACTGAGCGGCTGCCAATGGTTGACCGAGGGGCTTAAGAAATGAATGCAGGGCCTGTGATACAAATGTGATTATCAACACATGCGCAACAGCGCCGAAGAGCATGTACATTGTGTCAGGGACTGATACATCCTTGCAATTATCATCACCAGTATTAAAAAGAACACTGATAATAACATCCATGGTTGGTAATGGCAATGATAATTGCAAGAACAACCGGCACTATAGGAGGAAATAGGAGAAAGACAATTTCCCTCCGTCCTCTCCTCTTTACATGAGAGAAGAGAAGGCAAAGAGGAGACAATCTTCGGTTTCTTTCTTCCCCTCCTCTGTATTCATGTATTCATGAAGAGGAAGAAGCTGGGGAGGAAAGAGGAGACAAGGGAATGGTGTTTGGTTGGTCCGTTCTCCCTTTCCTCCTCGTCTCTCTCTCTCTCATGTCTAGTCCTTCAAAGTCCTCTGCTATTTTCAATGAATGGCCGCTTGTTACGGAATTTATCCACATTACATGGGATAGGAAGCGGCATGCATTAAAGGTGGTAAATTTGATTGGTCTAGGTTTTTGTTAGAGGCCATGTAATTAAACTATTCTGGTTTGTTTTGTCAAAACTTGGATTTTGTAATTGAAGTTATGTTTGCTTTTAAACGTTTCAAATTGTTATCATTTGTTTATTTACAACACTTCGCTATTTTGTTGGTGAACCGAGGAAATGTTGATACCTCACTGTAGACTTCGATATTTAGGGACTATGATTGGAGGTCACGGTTGTGTTAAGAAAAATCTTAATTGCCCCTAATCTCACGCAAAATCCCATGCTCGTGAACAAGGTGAGACTCTTACTAATAAATTGAACGACAACCACATAAGAAAATGATTCTAGGCTACTGTGAACCATTTCCTCCAGGATTAATTGAATAGATAGCTTTCCCTCCACCCATTTAGGGGAGGGAAGGGCTGGAGGAAAGTGACAACTTGGTTTGCAAAAGAACTGCGTTGAGATGCAGCTCATAAGCCTGAGGACCCATTCCTAGGAGGACTTGGAATCAATTGGAGGGATGACCTTGGGAGAGAAGGTTCGCTAATAACAAGAGGTTGTTCCATGGGTAGGATGAGATGATATCTTAAAATCTAAACTTCAATATTGATTCAGTTATATAATTTCAATTTTTGGGGATTCACTGCAAATAAAAAATCAAAATTTGAAAGTCATAGACGCATTTATTTATTTTCTTCATAATTTTATTTTGAAGGT
This sequence comes from Umbellularia californica, assembly GCA_028538565.1. Classification (NCBI taxonomy): domain Eukaryota; kingdom Viridiplantae; phylum Streptophyta; class Magnoliopsida; order Laurales; family Lauraceae; genus Umbellularia; species Umbellularia californica. The sequence goes on from JAPQWN010000007.1 coordinate 60,828,653, forward strand.
ATAGATAAAGTAAAAGATTTTATATTTGAAAAATATTGATCTATACTTTTGATTAAGAAAAAACAAATGCTAAGAAAATATTCTTCCATTTCCTTTTTCAATATAAATTCATTTTAAAACTTAGTGAAAGAATGAATCCTTCAAATTGTTTGGTCCACACATAATGGGAAGTTAGGACCCATTATCCATTCTTACAAACAGTGGCAGACCAGGTTTTTACCGGTAATTGGATTTTGGGGGCAAATCCAGGATTTTCATAGGGATTTGGGGCGGACCTAGGTTTTTTGTGTGGATTTTAGAAGCGGATCACGATTTTTCATATGGGTTTTAAAAGTGGATCCAAGTCCAAAGGGGGTGACAGGCCCAAAAGGATATATCCAGGCCCATGCCTATGGAATGTGAGCTCCACCTTTGCATACAGGGACATGCTACTTGCGCCCCACCCCCCCCCCCCCCCCCCCCCACATGCCTATGGAATGTGAGCTCCACCTTTGCATACAGGGACATGCCCCCTTCCCCCCACCCCCCACCCGGGGCCGCGGTGGAGTCGGACAAGTCCCGAGACAAGTAGACTTTTTGTTGCATAAAGCTAAAGTTTTTGAAGATGCATAATCAGATGGTCTGGACTGGTCTGTGACGGTGTACAATCCAGACGACTGTGTTTGATGTGATCTCCCCTAAATCCCTTATCCTATTTTTTGGAGATTTAAGGAGTCTTTTTGCCTGATCCCAACACACAGATGGATGTCCTCATCCACAAGGAACGGGATTCTTAACATCATTATTTGCAAGAAGTGAATCCTATCCAAACTCTATCATTAGAGGAGATCTTGAGTGGACCCCACACATGTCATGGGGGTTCACTACTTGTCCAGTATCATCTATTTTATAAAAATGCACATTTTATAAATTATGGGGAACATCTTTACAAAATAATGTGAATGGCCTGTCCAAAGGCCCAAAGCACATCTGCACTAGTCTTGAGGACCTATTTGCGAAAAATACATAGGAATTTATGGTTAGCTCAGCCAAATGATTACCAAAGAGGGGGTAAAGGATAGGTGGAGATATAGTCATTTAGATGGGACTGCGACTTTTCCACGGTATTGAATTAGTAGAGTGATGGCTGGTTATTTATTTGCTATATTCCCTTATTCAATTTCCATTAAATGGGAGGTTATTTGATGGTCATTGTTCGATATTCCCCTTTGGTTATTCAATTTTAATCTCTTATAGAAATATGTACCCATATATTCAATTACATGAAACAAAGAGCCCTAAGTAAGTAAGTGCCCAAATCAGACGTCAAAAATAAAATACATAAATAAAGTAAAATAAAGAACCAATGCCAAATGTCTGATTATCAAAGTGGCTAAAATTGAAATAAAGGAAAAGACTCCCAAATGACCATCAAATATCTCCCTCGAAAATGATTGCTCAACTATCACCCTATTCATGCACACATCTACATCTCCACCTCATATCCTTCAACCCTCAACTCTCTAATAGTTTTCCCTTGGAACTCATTTTCCCATTAATTCCTAGGAATTCAATAACATGAAAACAAATGGCCCTCCGTGGAAACAAAGGAATCGTATCAAAACATCAAAAATCTTTGCGTCTTTTACATGAGAACCAGCTTAACAGAAGATGCCAAAATAAAGAACTGATCCAAAGAACATCTAACACAACACAAAAGGCCCAGTTTGTTTGCATTAAAATACAAAGGAATTGAATACATATGATGGTTAAAAATGAAGATCAGAAGCGAATTTAAAAAAAAAATGCAGGCCCAAAAACAGATTTGACATGCATCTCAAAATCAAAAGAGCTGTCAGTTTTATGACCTTAAAAGGAGCAATAAATGAATGTAAATAACCCCACCTAATTTGAATAAGTAAATTAAGGGAGAACACCTGGGCTTACTATCACACAAGAAGTTGCATACCAATGACTGCAACTTAAGGGATGACCCAATGAAAGTTCAAGTATTGTTTTTAATGAGCATTCCCACACACCATCAAATGGATGGTATGATCCATGTTCCGGCGCTAGAAATTGTATGAAATGGAATGGCGGTAAATTAAGTAGGAGGCATTGGTGTTGAAACAGTTGCATTCACCTGAAATGTTCACGGAAATTAGATTTTTAGTATAGCTCCTCTTTCAATGTACGAAACTGCCCTCTGATGCTTCATGTTCTTGAAATTCACTGAAGTTGACTGTCACCGAACATTTGAGATAGGCATGAAATGCTCAATGATGGAACTCTTCATCCTCTATAATTGAAACAATTCCAATTCATTCACCAAATCAGATAGAGACTCATCATTGAACCAGTGATTTCCATGATTGCTGCAAGAGGGAGGCTATCTGCAACTGCCATGCAGGGAATGAAAAAAATGCCCTGTTTCATCTTACCAATCAAGCTTACTATATTTCCAGACCATTCTCAATGTGATTACCAATAATCTCCACAAGAACAAATGCCATCTTTGAAGTGATGGAACCGATTCACATCCCTCACAATAACTTCGCGACCATAGATTCTTGATATGAATTTGGTAGCGGTGTGGCAGTCCCCACAGATACGGAGGTTCTTCGTCACACGAAGAACCGTACCATGGCATGTATTGAGGAGCCCAAAAGCAATGGCCAGCTTCTCACTGTGGGTGGTGAGACTGCATTCCTTCTCCTCCTCAGTAACATCATGCAATACAAAACTAGTATCAGGAATGTATCCAGCCGCCTTCATCTTCTTCGGCAAGTCTTCCAACAGGATGTAAATCTCCGTTGCTTGGGGGTGAGACTTGTCTCCTCCAAGAAACACATGGGCTTTCCCATTGATTTCAATCCAACTACAGCCTGGACTCTTCTTCAGTCCTTGATCCTTCACAAGAGCTCTCAAACTATCCACTTCCTTCCACCTTCCAACTTTGGCATACATGTTTGCAAGCAATACATAATTCCCAGTGTTCTCAGGCTCCAACACAAACAGTCTCCTGGCAGCAATCTCTGCAATCTCCAAATTACCATGAGTTCGGCAAGCAGATAACAAAGCACCCCAGATGCTGGGACCTGGTTCAATCGACATCTGGCTTATGAGCTCCATGGCATCAGCCAAATGCCCAGCCCTCCCAAGAAGATCAACAATGCAAGCATAGTGCTCCGCTCTAGGATTTACAGAGTAAACATTACCCATCTGTTCGAAATATGTTAAGCCTTGGTCAACCATGCCAGAATGGCTGCAACCAGATAGCAAACCTGTGAAAGTGATGTGATCAGGCTGAACTCCAGTTCTTATCATATCCTCGAAAGTTGCTACAGTTTCTACACCACGCCCATGAGATGCATAGGCGGTGATCATGGTGTTCCATGCAATCACACCCTTTTCATTTTCACTTATCTGTTCAAAACAACGACGGGCACTGTCAAGGCAACCGCATTTGGCATACATTGCAACGAGTGCAGTCTGCACCGAAGAATTCGAATTTAAACCAATGCTACTTGCATAGTCATGAATCATTTTCCCTTGCTCAAGGGCAGCGGAATGCGCACATGCGGGCATGACGCTCATCAATGTCACCCAATTGGGCTTTATTTCTGAATCATCCCTCCTCATATCTTCATACAAACCAAGGGCAAGGTCATTGAGCCCATTCTGAGTGTACCCTGATATCATTGCAGTCCAAGACACGATATTCCGCTTAGGAATCCACCGAAACATCTCCTCCGCAACCGATACTTGTCCACACTTCATATAACCAGCTATCAAAGCATTCCAAGATGAAACATCTCTTACACTCATGCTATCAAACTGTGTCCGCGCATCACCAATCTGACCGCATTTCACATACATATCAATCAGCGAAGTCCCCACATACAAATCAAGCTCAAGGCCACTTCTCAAGCACTGCCAGTGAACTGACTTACCAACTCTAATAGCAGACAAGTCCGCGCACGCCTTGAGCACGAAAGGAAATGTGAAGTAATCAGGCCGGAAGCCATGGAAGAGCATTTGGTTGAAAATAAGGAGGGTAGTCTCGGCGCATCCGAACCGGCAATACCCGCGAATGATGGAGTTGTAGAGGAGAGAAGATGGGTGGGGAATTTTGTCGAACAGTTGGCGGGCGGATGAAATATCGCCGGAGCTGGCATACATTGCCACCATCTTTGCAGCTAGGAAGGAGTTTGGTTGGAGGCCGCGGAGGGTCATGTGGGCGTGGAGTTGCTGGCCTTGTTTGAGGGAGTGGGTGCCTATTAAGAGATGAAAGATGGGTGCGTATGTTTGGGAGGTTGGTGGGTTCTTTTGCAGGGAAGACAAGAGAGTGGTGATTGAAGAGAGCTGTTTCTGCAAACCCATTGGATTTGGTGAACATAACAGAGAGAGAGAAAGAGAAAGAATATGGTTAGGGTGGTGGTTAGAGAGGGAAGAGAGAGTTTTTGTGATCTTCTTATGAACCCTAGTAGTGACTTAGATCCTTTTTTATGTGGTTCTCTCATCAGTCTAGTTGGTTTCTGTTTAGAATCTTGATTTCTCCTTGTGTTGAAAAATGGGGTTTGTTTGGTTCTGGATATGGATATAGGTTTTTTTTTTTTTTTTTTTTTTTTTTTTTTTTGTTGGTTGGGTCTTTCTGTATTTGGTTGGAAATGTTTGTTTATGAGATTTGAGGATGACATATCCCTGATTCAGGGGCGGCCCAACAAATCCGGAGGCCCTAGGCGAGAATATGAAAGTGAGCCCTATTAATAGGCAATAATTATTAAAATATATTCATTTAAAAGATATTTTTCTAGCTTTTTGAGATGCAAAAATATTGATTAAATCTTGAACAAAAAAAAAAAAATTCTGCCATTAAGATTTAACGGTCTACTACAAGGATAATGCTCTCACTCTTCTTGTTATTAGTCCCTATTTTAATGCTCTCCTATTTTAATGCTCTCACTCTTCTTGTTATTAGTCCCTCCTTGAAAATTGAAACACACGCATCCATCTTTTGATCATGGCCCACTTGCTGTTAACCGCGTCCATCTTTTGATCAGTGCCCAATTTCTGCATTGCTTTTGGGTATGTTAGGATGCAACCCAAATCAATGAAATCACTAGTTTACCTGACATTTTCATAGAAATAATTATCAATCTGCTTCCTTGTACGTATGGATATGTGCAGAACATGGGCCATCGATATAACTGATTTTAATTTGAGTAAAGAGGCAAATTGCACACCACAAATCAGTATTGGTGCATGATCAGGGGGCCCCAAAAATCTTATATATACCCATAACTAAAATTCTTAACATGGGGCCCTAAAAATTTGCAAAATTTGGGGGCCCTAGGCAGCCAACTAAGTGGCCTAGGCCTAGGGCCGGCCCTGCCCTGATTGAAGATGTTTTGGGGCTGGGGTTATTGATATTTACCCACTGAATCATGTATTTGATTTTGAGGACATTTTTGTTTTTGCTAATTTTTGTCACGATAGGTGGTAGTGGTGAGAGTTAAAGCGGTTAGATCGGAATGAAATGTAAATTTATCTATTTTAATTTATTCTTGATTGATCGATTTCTTTAATAGGGTTAGGGTGCTTTGGTTTTAGAGTGTGGATTTGTGGGTCCCCCACATAGATGCAAACCAATTTTGCTTTATCTCACCACAATATCAACTACTGTTGGGATAAGATTTGAAGATATTTGATGCACGGGAAGGGCATTTACAAGAGAATTATATAATATCAGTCACATTATGCCAACTTTTAATTTTAAGTACTCAAATCTTAAGGGTCATATACTCTGCAATTATTATTTTTTTCTTTTTTGAAATTCAATAGCTCAAATTTCTGACTCATGCCAATTCATGAAAGAAGGTCGTTTTTATGAAATGACTAAATTGACTCAAGGCGAGCCCCATAACTTAAAAACAATGTCAAAATGGAATATTTCAAAGAAGTGGCTTTCATAAATGTTATATAAAGTTCAAACATACATTTTCATAAGTTTACGAAATCTGATTATTATCGTAACAAACTCATACAATATATACTCATTAAAATTTAAAGCTTAAAACGAAAGAGCTAAGATCATATAGTGGGCGCACACTAAAACTTTTCCCTAGCATCCAAACACATATTGCAAGTTATAACATCAAGTGCAAAGTACAACCTGTGAAGACATATAGTGCATCAAGGTTGTCTCTCTTGCCTGTTTCTTTTATGTTCGTTTGGCTTTTGATTGAGACAGCCTTCTTCTATAGTCTTTGAGCGTTTATCCTGGACTTTTATAGTTGGAAAGTGCTCCTATGAGAGACACTCTCACCAACTTTATGAGAGATAGGTGGGGGCTCTCACATTTAAGTTGGGAGTCCTTGCATTTAAGTTCGTGAGAGTGGATATGGAAGTGAGGGCCCTTACCCATCTCTCATAAAATTAGTGAGAGTGTCTCTCATAGGAGCACTTCCCTTTATAGTTTACCCCATTCTTATGACCAAAGTTGAGATAATTCTATATAGTATTTGTTTAGTTATTTGGACAAAAATATCTTTTAATTGTGCGATATCGCATATTATATTACCCAAGAACATGAGAAAGAGAGGGAGAAAATGGTTACAGGGAAGAGAGTGGTTTTGTAAATTTCTTGCTCCTTTGTGGCTTGTATGTCAAAAGGAGTAAAAAGTAGCAGATCTATTTCATACGTTGCCCGGCTTGCATGTAAATGCAGATATCAAAAGATTATTAAAAGTAATTGATCGTGAGTTCAAATCTTTACAAAGGGCTTGGCTGAGCCGGGCCCATTGTTGTCCTTATCCAACCCTTAATATATGCAGGCCGAACCTTGGACAAGTTAAAGCCTTTGGAGGGCCTGCTTCTACCTTTGCCCTTACCCTTCCCATGAAGGCCATGGCATGGCTCAAGGCTTCAAAACTAGAAAATCATTATTTATTTATTTTAACACTTTTACAAAGTATCTAGCATCGATCAAGCGTTATTTTGTATAACCTCTATTGCAAAGGGGCCACTAAGAGAACGTTTGGAGAATAAAAGTTCATTCTAAAAATAAAAGTTCATTCTAAAAACTGTCTTTTATCAAACAAAATTATATGTGCTTTGGTGACTTGGGTTCTAAATGTATAGTTTTATTTATCTTGTCAAAAGAAAGAAAATGGTTAAAGAGCCTGCGCTATCCCACAACTTTCGTATGAACTTTCACGTAACAAATCATCCCAACGGAGTTTTATCATTGAGAGATTTTAAAACATTTACATTCGCCTTCTTTTTATGAATTGACATTATTTTCAATTTGCCACTAATTTGATTATTAAATATTGTTCGACTTCAGTCACAAAAATAAATGCACTAAAAAAATCATTGTTAGTTTAGACTTTAAAAAATAGGAAGTTATAATTATAAAATTATAAAGATATTTGTATCACCCCATATCCTTGAAATTCCATGCAACATACAAACTACATTTATAACTTGGTTGACATCCAAGGTCACTTGAAGAAAAAGTGTATCCTTATTAAACCCCTTTTACACTAGCAAGAGTATATGAAAACAATATAAAAAACTTAAATAAAAAGCAATAAAGCTAGAAGAGATAGAAAGCAACCATGTAACACTTATTGCTTATTCTTTAAGCATATTGGATAACTTGAATAATTAAATAGAGATGACAGGAATGAAGTATTTATGTATGTGAGCTTTTGGGGCATTTTATAATGAATATATAAGGCATGAAATTGCCTTCATATCCTCATTTTATTAGTGCTATGCGACTGTTATATGGGCATTTTAATTCTGCCATGCAACTGTTATATGGGCATTTTAGTGCGTGCGCGAGCACACACAAGTAGGAGGGTCAAGGCCAACCGGGCCGTTACTGTCCATGCTCGGTCCTCAAATTTCAAGGCCTGTAAAAAAAAGTTCCAAACCCGTCCCTATGGCTTTTCCTTAGAATAAGAAATGCTCATTTTATGGGCTTTGTGAGCCGTACCTAGGCTCCACGTCTCATGGCGAAATTGACAGGCCTAACTATGAGCCCATTTTTGAGGGTGCTAGAGCACTTGTTGGAAATGAGTGTAGTAGACCCATGACAATCTAGAAAATGGATAATTCTTGAGGTCCTAATTTTGAAATGTACATGAAACAGACAGAGACATACTCCATGAATCAAGATTATCTCATCCATTCGACGGGTAAGCCACAAGCATGGAATGTTTTTGAATCATGCTTCACTGTGTAAAACGCCACCATCCCATCTATGATCTATACCTACCTACTTATCACAAGTCTTACAAGTTTTTATGCATGCGATATAATGGTTAGGTTAGAGCATGCAATTTTAGAGTTTTAAAAAGTGAGAGTTTGTGAGTTTTCGAATCCTTGCAGTATCTGTTTTTTCTAATGTTCGTCAAAATTAAAATTCAATTGAGTGATCAATTACAAATCAAGCAATATATTGAAAAATTGGAATCCAATTTCAAAATCAAAAGCAACGTCGTATATATATACAAAAGTTAAAATTAGGGTCAAAATTAAAATTCAATCGAGCAATCAATGAAGTTCCAATTTCACAATCAGTTGCAGAATTGGAATTCGATTTCGCAATCAAAAGCAACAGCTACAAGGGACAACCGGATTCATTGGTTATCAAATCAAGAATTTTCGTGAGGTAGCCTCATAATTGAGGTCCTCCTACTTAAAAATGTACATGACTTGGGTACTTAAAAAATGTACATAACTATTAAGCACTTTATTATTCTCAAAGTTTATTGAGGCATGCATGAGGCTTCAAACAATATTCAACACAAGGTCAACCAAACTTAAGAGCCCAAACCAAATCCCATTAGCCAACCCGAGGGTCATTGCAGAAGGAAACAATTCACAGTCAAATATGTTTCCACAGTCGGACCCAGTTGTGGTTGAATACATCCCAAATATCACTTGACTTTTAAGTCATATAACAGTAATAAAAACCAAGACATCTACATTTTGAATCCAACTGGTGAGTATCTCACTCTGATTGAACAACATACTCTTGATTGTCACACTGCCATTCAAGCGTAAAAATTGATGAAATGGATTCAATTGAGATTGAGATGCGGGCCCTGCCATGAAGAATTCTCCAAGGAATATATTCCCCTCGTTTGGTAAAAATTGAGTAATTGATTTGGGTTGAAATATGTAACAGGAGTTAGACCAGATAATTTCTCAATCCCTATGTAAAGCCAATTTGTACTGCTTCCCTGTAACTTCAAAGATGCAGATCCCAGTTGAGTTCCGACCACTAGTAAATATATGACCATGAAACAGTATATAATGCAATCCTCTATAATAAACAATAGACATATCATATATTGTTTCATGCAATCTAGTCAGTAATAATAAAACAATAAACAGAACAAATATGTATTCCTATTACTTCACCACAGCCAAGGAACAGGACATTGCCATCAGTCAATGGACCCACCCTGAATGAGAGAATCTAAAAATCTGAGGAAAAAAAAGCTCCTAACTCTGTAAGCAACAGCTCAGCTTCGCTTGTCAGCCACTTGGCTGAAGCATTTTCAGGTGAAATAAGTAGAGAGTCCTGGCGCCATTGTCTATATAACAAACCATCCAAAATGTGTTCCAAAATGGAACAGAAACAGAATGCTGGCCAGAATGCAGCACAAAAGCTCCAAAAAAGGTCTATTGTTAATGAGGGTAATCAGGCAAGCATTTTACCTATGATGTATAAACAAAACTATGCCCCTAACAACTGCAACAATCCATGCCAGTGCTGACCCTGACAATCTTTCTGCTGCCAATAATCAAAAGTACAAGTCTCTGCTCACTCCCACTGGCAGGACTTGCGTTCAGTAAAAACAAGGAAAACCCAGCAGAGCCGCTGATATGATGATAAATACTAGCAAGTTTCCATTTGATACAATGCCTCAAATGTGAGCACTAAACCGATAATGATCCGATGCATGAGTTATGATTTGTCACTGGATGACCTGGGTTCTGATTGGCATCGTAGATGTACGTCACGCTGTAGCATTTCCATGAATTCCTGCAACAGACAGATTTAGTTGTGCATAAAGGTACCGATGACAGGAAAAAAAAAAAGAAAATTAGAAAGTTGTAAATTACATTGGCAAGTGTGTCGTTGCTGCAAATCTCTTCAATGAGATCTGCATTTCCTTCGCCATACAGATGACTGGCATTTTCAACCACCGCACGGAAAACATTACTGGGTAAATCATGGCCTTCCAACTGGTCAGCTTGCTGAAGATCAGTCTGAATATAACAAGTTAAAAGCATTGTATAAAAACCCAGTGATTTAAACATAATGTAAAATTTTCATGAGAACAGTGAAAAAAAAAATCCCGAGATGCAATTCTGGTTATATATGTTTACTTCAAGGTGGGGTGTGTGTGTGTGTCTATATATATATATATATATATATATATAGAGAGAGAGAGAGAGAGAGAGAGAGAGAGCAGAAAAATCCCCCAGATGCACTTAGCATGAATATAGCAGAATGAGGGTTAATTATAACAGCAGAATAACCTCTTAACTGGCAATCTATTCACATTGGAATGCAGCCTTAATACAAGGGTGAGGGTTGGTGGTAGGTCTGACCTGTCTACTTAATCGTTGATTACAGGTTGAGCCTCAGTCCACAATACCCAATCTCCAATTCCAACCCGCTTTCCATCCCCGAATACAAGTATACTACCATTTAAGGCATCCAGCCCCACAAACCATTACCCTAACATACAAAAGAAATTCAACCATTCCAGGCCCGGGCACAACAGGCCCAAGAGTAGCCCAACAGTAGCAACACCCATCCACTGCAACCGCCTTATCCTCTTTATCACTCTCTGATCTCATCCTTATTTGTTGTAAAAAACACTCCATGTAATCTACCATGTATGGTTGCATATAAATGACAGGATCATTTGGGATCAGAGAACTAGGGCTTTTTTCTTCACTTGATCTTCTGATATTCTGGCAATCCAGTTATGTGCTCAGATATCTCAAAGGTCACAGCCTTCTGATCATCTCTCGTGTTGTTCATCAAGTTCATTTAAATGTCAAGCCCTTATATGAAGAGCAGATAACAAATGGAAGCATCAACTAATCAGATACACAACTAAAACATAATAAATAAAAACACAAATAAAATACACACCTGAGAGAGATTTCCATCTGCTTGGCTGCAGTTGCCTGCATTAGTACCATTACTAGACTGAATATCTGATTCCATTCCACGAGAAGATTCTGTGACCGGTCCCTGGCTGAGAACTTGGGAAACAACAGGCATCAGCTGTTGAAACATCCTTGAAATATTTATCCCACCTTGGTCACTTCCCTGCCCCGAAAAGAGGTTCCCAAGTTCTTGCCTTTGCCCTCCTACCTCCTCAGCAATTTGGCCAAGTGTATTCCTCATCGACGGGCTCTGGGTAAGTTGTTCAAGGATGCTTCTCAACCCTGCAGGAGATCCGACTCCAGCTTGCTCGGACACTCCCGCCAGAAGACTGTTCATAGCAGGACTCTGAAGAACCTGAGACATCATGTTTGCAACATCTATTTGCCCATTGGCACCTTGTCCTCCCAAAGGCATGCTGTTCATAATCTGACCAATTAAAGGAGGCATCTGCACTGATTGTCCATTGGTATCTGCCCTATTTATGTTGTCTCCCCCAGAAAAAAGAGATTGGAGAACCTGCTGTCCCCTAGAAATGGACTCTTGGTTTTGATTCTGAGTGACAGGTAGGGAGGTGCCTACTCCATCATCTTTTCCTAGTGACTTTACCTGCTTGCTTCTTCTCTGCATCTGCAAGCATTGACATGGTAAACTGTGAATTAGGTGACCGAAAGCAGTTTAGGTTCCTAGAATCAAAGAGATATCTAAGAACATTGCCCATGTGCAACTATCATTTGTCAACAGATAAATTATATAACTTCTGACTCATCAGATGTATGGTTTCCTAGTTCATCCTATGCAGTGTGTGGGCCAGTTAGTAATCAAAGGCATTTATCTAATGGGCCTGCGAGTGCAATTTATATAAACCCACAAATCTCAGTTTGGAAGACTTGATTGGAGGCCTACAATTAAACATTCTAGAAGTCAATGATCCAGAAAGTTATCACAGGGCCATGAATCTTTCATCTTGAGACACTCTGGGACCAACACCCATTGTTGACATTTGCAACACAACTTTTTCAAAAGTATTTAATCACAAAATGAGGGACCCGCATACTGATATGGGTGCAGAACAGACCCTATAACCAGTTAAAAAACAAGTCAAAATAGTACAAATTTCATAAGCTCGGAAAAACAAAAGAGTGGTTAATCACCTTAGGCTGCAATCCTCCAGACCCCAATCCCAATGGAATATCTCTTCCACCTTGAGGAGGCTCTGGGCCTAAGCTTGAGCTTGAAGCATGCTCAGAAGCAACAGTGGTTGTAGTTTTCTCTCCAGGTTGAGCTTTTGACTCGCTAGAAAGTGCTCCTACAGTTGGATTGTTTGTAGTCTCTCCCATTACGCTGGTTGAAGCTTCTAATGGGCCTGTAGATATGATGGAGAAACTTAGTTAATTGGCATGTGCATAGTTCCATTTCACGAGATATTATAGGTCTCAAGCATAAATACAATTAAGGGAATTCACTTGGCCTATGTTATAATGATCCTAATATGACAATCCAGTACAAGTAGGAACGACAGTTGATATATTATAGGCTATTGATCTAAGGAGCCCCATCAAGAATGGAGGATTCACCTCAAATTTTCCAAAATACACTTGCCATTAATAATTCGCCTTACGAATACTTAAAGAGGGAAGAAAGGCAGCCAGAGAGACAGAAGACCAAATATCAAATATTTAGTATATCCAACCCCCACCCAAGGTAGGTCCACTCGATCAACAGCCTGGATCACTGATAAAGAGACCCAGCTGTCTAGAATTCTAATCACAATGCATATCTTGAATAAATCAAAACACTATAGTTCGTCATTCAGGAAGTATGTGATCAGGATGGCTATATTTCCTTAATCAGGAGTGCCACAGAAAGTAACCTGATGGAACCTGAACTCCTTCACCAGCATGAACTGGGGCCATGACTGCAGGAAGAGAAATAGATTGCGAGTTGCCTGAACTGAGCTGTTCTCTGTCTGAAGCTGCCAGACTAGAGCCCTGGGAAGAAACCGAATTGCTAGGAGCTGTCTGCTGAGATCTTGCATTAAGAGGATAGAAAGCATTAAGAAAATGACTGGTAGCTTCTGCAGGGTTGCGTGCCGGGACTGCAGCAACAACACTTCTCACTGGCAGTACACGTCTTGGGACTGAAGCTGAACCAGTTCCATTGTTGGTTCCTGGAGCCTGAGTTGGATGCAGTCCAACATTAGCCATAGCCGTTTCCCCTGTATTCACACTGGCCCCAACAGATGATACTCCAGGTGCAACTGATGTCCCTGTTGATTAGACAAGGTCAAGATAGCCCTTCATGATGAGAAGGAATGTAAACTTTATCATTTAAAAAAAAAAAAAAAAAAAATGTAAACTGTATCATTCTCACCAGCATGGATATGGATATTGATGTGGCGAGGCACTTCTCCCTGTCCAATTGGAACAGGAATACCAGGGTTTGACAGTGGACGAACAGTTGAAGAAATGCCAAAGGGGGTATTGGTTTGAAAAGGAGATGGCTGCGTTGAAAAATTAGACTATATCATGACAATTAAATCTAGAAGTGAACTAGTAAATGAAAAAAATAAAAAGAATATCATTGATAACCTGAACCATGATAGGATTCGGTCCTGATGGAGATATATAAACTGCCGGTCCCGCATTTACCACAGATTCAGCCTACAGTTTGTCATGCATTTCAAAATGAAAACTCTCAGGAGAAAATCTGAAATTCAAACAAGGAAGGAGAGAAACATACAGGAGACTGCCCCATGCGCAATGTCTGAATGGTACGGCCAAGCTCTAGAAGAAGAGAACCAAGATGTTGCATGACAACTCCTACTTGCATTGCTTCAGCCTGAATTTGACCCCGTGTCCCTGTATCAGAAGTGTTCCCTTCTCTTTCTAGACGTCCTGCAATACCCTACAAGGCGAAGCAAGTTATGACTTATAATTACACAGCATTAACTTTTACACTGCATGTTTCAGAAAATATCAGAACATATGAAATCTAACCCATGTAATGTGAAAGAACTTCCATTAAAAAAAGTTTTTTTTTTTTTATGGGAAAATTTTGAAGAGCTTGAGAAATGACAAGAAATGTGAAGACAAATTCTGTGACCCGAATTGAACGAGTGCAAAAAGGTTTATGATTATCTGTATTTCCATTACTCCACATATGTTTTAGGAGCCTGGATGATGCAGGCCCTAGGTTAGGGCTTGCGAGGAGTGCCAAGAATCCGCAGACACCTCAAATTATCTCCCCATAGATTTCAACATGAGGACACACCTCTCGGAGGGAAAAACCCATGATTCTATTCAATAATCAAGTCTAAGACTTTCATCTCTACAATTCTATATTAATTGGAAAAGCAAGCTTAGGGCCTAAGCAAACCTGAACCAATAATAGAAACTAGCCTAATTACAAAGCAAACCTAAACCAATAATAGAAACTAGCCTAATTACAATTAGAAATATGCTAACTAATAATTAGGAAACATAAAAGGAAATAAAATAAAATATATCTCTAACTGGGTGGGACCACTGTGGCCCGTTCTGCATCACTGGAATTTATGGAACACATGCCTTAGCAGATAAACATAGACTGGAAGTGCTGAACCAGTGCATTGGTTTATCTAATCTTTGAAGCATTATTGAACACTATATATGGGATTCTACAAAATGCACCCTTCAAAAAGGGGCGTTTCTGCCCCTTGTCTAATGTCCAATAGTGTGGAGACTAGATCTCCTTTAAAACTACCATTTATTATCTTCTTATTTTCTGTCCTTTCAAAAATGCATCTTAAATAAGTCGCATTCTTTATTTTCTTTATTCAAGAATGCCCACTTATTTATGCCCACTTAAATCAAACTTTGGTCCACCACCTGATTTTACGAATCTAAACTATTTGAAGTTAAACCAACGCTATAAATAAAAGTGGGTCCCTTACAAAATAAAAAATATTCATAATTAATATCTAAATTAGCATCTACCCCAATTTCACGTCAATCAACGTAGGCCCACACAAGATTTTATGAGAAAACCTTCCATATAAGGAGGAGAAAAGATCAAGAAGGTAAATGATAATGTTTGCTTTCAAGGAGGAAAAAAAAGGAGGATAAGTATTAATAGGTGGTTTAAAGATGGAGACGTGGAAAGTTGTTTTATGTAATTTAAAGAGGGAGGGAGAAAAAATATGAACCCAATGCATTGTTTTTTACAATTCCACGTGAAGAAAAAATAGATCCAATATTTTCATATTTGTAACTCCTCTCTTCTCTTTCCTAAAAAGTATTAAGAGTCCACCTAAGCAATTCCACTTACAATTCCTCACCACCTCTTATTCGTCCAAAAACGGGGCGATCTCTCTTTTGAAAATGCCCGAGCATTTTCTAGTGATCCTCATATAATATATATATATATAGGAAATCCTCTCCTCAACTCAAGCAGACGGGGGATTTATGCCCGCTCACACATGTGGGGCCCACTGTTGGGTCATCCGGCTGGGCCGCACACATACCCCCCTTGAATATCACATGGGCCCCAGGATTGGATAGATACAAATGGACTAGACCATTAGATTGACTGAAAACCCCATTCAAATGGATGAAGTTGTTGGCCTCGGATGATAAGGTTAGGATGATTTGATTGGGATGGTCTTTTGTCATAGGAGCCCACATGCAGATCTTCAAATCCCCCCAGCCCTAGGCCTATGTGGGCCCCACAAGCTTGAGCGGACGGATTCCCCCGTCAGCTTGAGCTGAGGAGAGGAGGGCCCTATATACACACACACACATACATATACATATGCCGCGCCAGAGACACCCCCCCCCTTCCTTTCTAATAAGTGTGTTGGGTTCAGTGAGCATCCACCTAGAGAGAGAGGATGGGGAAAACTCTAAAGGATTAGGTATGTAATGGTGCACAAGTCCCACATTGGAAACATGCAAGTCCTAATCTTCGGTATATAAGTGGGGTCTAGACTTAACCACACATGAGGCCTTTTACAATTGAGCGGCAACATTGAGTTAAAATCCAATGAGCCAAAGCGGACAATATCTTGTAGACAGTGGGCCCAGGTCATTACTGATGGTATTAGAGCCAAAGACAACTCAAATTTCTAGTGGGAAAGTATGCCACACATGTGGGCCTGTGGCCCCTAGTAAAAGGGCCGTTGGATCCGGCGAGCATCCACTTAGAGAGAGAGGGCGAGGGAAACTCTAAAGGACTAGGTATGCAATGGTGCATAAGTACCACATTAGAAACATGCAAATCCTGGACCAAGGTATATAAGTGCGGCCTAGCCTTAACCCCACATCAGGCCCTTTAAAAACGTGCGGTAAGATCGGGTTGAAATCCTATGAGCCAAAACGGACAATATCATGTGATAGTGAGCCCGGGCTGTTAAAATATATATACTTACAATTATTTATGAGGAATTATAGAAAATGCCCCTTAAAATGGGGCATTTTCCCCCTTTTGTACACCCAACGAAAGCCAGTCAGCCGGCAGTCTTGCTTTGAAATTCAAGTCATAAGTTAATATTACTCTCGGTTTCCAAATTTTAAAGAATGCCCCTCGTAAAATGGGGTGGTTTTGCCCCCTTTTGCACATCCAATAAAAGTCAGGCAGCTGCATGTCTTTCTTTGAAATTTATACCATAAGTTCACACTACTCTCGGTTTCTGAATCATCTTTCCTCTTATCTCAGCTAAATATTTGGATTGTGCAATTTTAGGAAAGATACGCCTTAGATTTAGTGGGAATCAATCTCTAATCTCTAGTCTTTTCAAATAGGTAAGAGTTTAGAAATGGCAATAGGTCACTAATAGGAACTTCTAAATCTCAATGGATGAAATAACTGGGCCCACTGTCACATTATAAAAACAGCAAGTTTCATGGTACTAAATCTAATGGTGGGCTAAACTCCTATGGAAATGAAATATTCTGAGAACTGATAAAAGATGATGCTATTTATTTTGATTGGATTGGATTTTTCTATCAGTAGACCCCACGAATAGGTTCTCTTTAATAAAAGTGACTGCTTTCTTTCATCTTGAAGGAGAAAAAATAGGGCACAAAAAGCATCACTCATTGGCATAATTTTCAAAATCAAAACCGTATCGCAAATCGTTCATACCCATGAATCGAATCAAATCGCGAATCATGAGATTTTTTTCATTTTTCTAACAAAAATAAAAAATAATTAAAAATTAAAATAAAAAGAAAAAGAAAAAAGTAATTATTCATAACCATCCATTTTCCCATTTAAAGCACTATAAATATAATAACTAGTAAGTCTATCATACAATCATATCAAGAACTAGATGACATATATTAATATATACATATATATATATATTAAAGGGGGGTCTTCATATGCATCTATCCCTCACCATTTTTGTTGAGGGACACCCCTTTTGGGGGTGTTTCAAGTACAAAAGGGAGGTACAAAGTACCCCTCTTGTACCCCTTTTGTACTTGAAACACCCCCAAAAGGGGTGTCCCTCACCAAAAATGGTGAGGGATAGATGCATATGAATATTCCCCTATATTAAATAAATGAGGTGTAAATAGTTAAATAAGTTTAAAGTATCAATATATCTTTTTTATTATCTTTAAATCAAAATATAAAAATTAAAATTAAATCCAAACCATCAATCTTACTCAGTAGGATATCTCTTGAAGTTAAGAAAATGGTCATGAAAAAAAAATCAAAATAGATTAAAAAAAAAAAAAAAAAAAAGATATAGACAAGCACTATACGTACCGCCGAATGCTTTAGTTAAATGTATGTACTTTATTTATCTTTAAAATCTTCTCAAAGCCGCAAAAAATTCTTAGGAGGTTTCATTAACTACTAAATAACGTCTTAAAAATAAAAATGCTAAAAGAAAGAAAGAAAGAATAAAGAAAGAAAAAAGATAGAAGATTATTAATTTTAACTTATTGGTTATAGTTATTCCCGCTTAGCCGAATCGCTTGAATCGTAAAATTCAATGAAATGAGTAACGAATCATAGGATTCACACCTAAATCCTAAGATTCATTTGTAAATGGGATTCGTTGCATAGATACGAATCATTTCCATTAAGACTAGGGATACGAATCTGGATTCGGAAAATGAATTGTCATTGGTTTAAAGGAGAAGAAAGATTGAAAGTTATTACAGTCATTTAAAAAGAGAAAAAGTAGGAAACCAAAACATCATTGTCCTTCATGACACCTACAAGTCACTTCTTTCTTATTCATTGAACCTCTCATATATATGAGGAATTCTACAAAATGCCATCTTAGAAAAGGGGTGTTTCTGCCCTATATCCAACGTCCAATGAAAGAAGAGTTAGTAGAGACATTTTCTCCTTGTTTAATGCAGCAATGAATCGATGTTTCCTACTTTTACTCTTCTTTCAACATCATTTAGGAGATGTGCGTCCGTCAAGAGAGAAAATAGTAGGAGAAATAGAAACATGACACACAATCTACTTCCTGCTATTTAAAAGACAAGGATTTAATCCAAATAGTGAATTTTAAAAAGGAACCCACCAATGTATTTTTTCATTGTTGCCATGAAAAGAAATCTATGATGCCCAGATACAGCATAGATACCACATGGACACGCCATGGACATGGCTAGGATATGAATTTTATACATAAAAGGTGGAGTATCGGATACGATACAACACGATACGTTGCTCATCTTGAAGTATCTGTGCATCATAAGAAAGAAATGCCATGAAATCCACTAGCGGGTCCATTTATGTAATCTACAACATTCAAAATGCAATGCTATTTAAAATGAGATTTTAATCCAATTATTGTATTTTATAGAGGGCCCCACCAATGTCTTCTTTTCATTCCACTAGTGGGCCCCATCAACGTCTTTTTTAAAAGTTCTGAAATGAAAAGAAATGCTATGAAATCCATAAGTGGGCAAAACATTCAAATTGCATTGCAATTTAAAAGAAGAGATTTTAACCCATCCATTGAATTTTATAGAGGGCCCCACGAATGTCTTTTTTTAGTACCAGTAGTGGGCCCACTTATATAATCTAAAACATTCAAAATGCACTAATATGACCATTTGGTATTACACAATCTCTAAAGAAAGGAGAAAAGGCTGGGAACTTAAATTAATGCCAACTATCTTTCCCAAGTGGATAATAGGAACTTAAATTAATGCCAACTCATCAACTCCCACCCTTCTTCGCCTTTCTCATTCATAGTTCCTAGTGGTCGTTTTTCTTTAGAAAAAAACATAGATAGAAAACAGTGGACACCTGATATTCAAACACATATCCCCATTTCTGATGGTAATGAGCACACACAAGTTCTATTTTAAAGAACATTAACACACTGAAATAGGGCGCTACTCCTCTGTTACTCCTTTGCAACACTAGCCATACACCAAAAGAGACCCCAGGATTTGTGTATTGATAATGTTCTGTGTGGTAAGACTAAAGCAACATTATGGAACTACAAGCAACAAAACAATGAACATCTGCATTGAGATATCCTGCAAGTAACTCCAAGATGTGAAGTTCTGACGAATCCTAACAATGAACTACTCAAACAGACATACTACACTTCTGTAACTTCAGCAGGGCATGGAAAATAAATATGCAAAATAATAACCCTAAATAGCAGTTATAAGAAAATTCCAGTTAACAACTAACCAAAATTACATTGTTTGGGAGGATGAAACTTAGTGTATGGATCTACAAGTAGCAGGTCGTATTCATGAATTCTAATTAGATGGATGGACACTTGAGGCTGCAGCACGAAGTAACATTAAACATATAGATTTGCAATCGCAGCACATTACAGACACGACGAGACGGTTTTCTCAAATGAATATTTCCATATATATCCAATGCACGATGCATGCACTGCACCAGGCTGTGGGGCCCAACTGGGGATGGGACTGGGGGAATTTAAAGATCTGGTTGGGTCCTATCTACCTACCAAGTTTGGGGCCCATTTGATAATCATATCATCTTCATTCGGGACCCACAAGTTTAACGGCTCCACGGTCCATTTGCATGGGTGTGTGCAATCAATCTGTGGGCCCAGTCCATTCGCATGCGTGTTAACCCCATGGATCCGGTGTATTTTGGAGGGAGAACCGGGGAGGAGAAAGTGGACGGGGGTAGGGGGTCCCTATTTTTGGTCCATTCAGATGGACCCACAGTGGGCACAGCCCAGTGCTTAGCTTCCGCCATCAGCAGGTTGCAAGTTGGAAGAGCAAAGAAAACTGCTACAAACCTACAACACTTGAAAAGATTGGAAAGTGAAGCCATTTGAAGAAAGCCAGTTAAAAGACATTCCTTTTGACACCATGCAGCAGTTGGCTAATTAGCACACAGGGGAAAGATTACAAGTTTTAATTGGACATTTTCTTAATTCCAACCTAGAACATAGATTTTGAGGGACTTCAGAAATCCTCAAGATTTGTAGTAACATGGAAATCTCAACCAAACTATCCATCACCCACGAAAGGTTCAAATAAGCTGATCAAACTGGATGCAGGTCAAATGAAAAGGACCATGCTGATCAAACTAGACCCTTCCCTCCCTCCCCCCATCTCTCCCCACAACTACTTGCATGTAAAGTCAAGAGAGATCACCCAACCCTTAATCTAGCGAACCTCAAACTTTGACAACTTAAAAACTCTTAAATAAAATGGATTGTACCTACTGATGGTGTGTGTCTATATATATATATATATATATATATATATATAGGACAATATTCAAGTGCATCCATCCCTCGCCATTTGTGGTGAGGGACACCCCTTTTAGGGAATTTCAAGTACAAAATAGAAGTGTACTTCTCTTTTGTACCTCTCTTTTGTACTTTAAACTTTCCCAAAAGGGGTGTCTCTCACCACAAATGGTGAGGGATGGATGCACTTGAATATCCTCCATATATATATATATATATATATATATATATATATATATCGGGGCCAGCTCTCCTAAGCTGCAGCTTAGCTTATCCTAAGCTGAAACAGGGCTGGTCCTACAAAATCAAAGTCGATTATGCTGTTTTTTGCATGATGATCATCTTCAAAAGGTAAGCTCAAGTGTGTGCTGAGGCCCACCTGGGGCCCCACATGGAGATGGGGATGGGGGGATTTCAAGGACTCCCTGGGATCCTCCTCTCTACAAAAAATCAGCCCCAACCGTGATTTCTATTATCTCCATATGGGCCCAAAAGTTTAATGGTCAACAGTCCATTCAGATCGATACATAGTCGATCCAACGGTCCAATAAATTCAGATCTGACCGAAAGTTAGTGGACATGTGCAATTTAGGGGGGTCATGTGTTCGGTCCATTTGGATGGACCAGAGGTGGGCCCTACAAGCATGAGCTTACGAAATTTTATCCTAAGCTTAGGAGAGCCTCTCTCTCTCTCTCTCTCTCTCTCTCTCTCTCTCTCTCTCTCTCTATATCTATATATATATATATATATATATATATATATATGTAAAATGAATCTTTTGAGAAAAAGTCTAGCGGCTGCTATTAGTCCAATGTGTCAAATTGCAATGAATGCTAATTTACCAGGGAGGGGGATTAATATAACAGGGTTGTATCGATCATATGCGGTCCACAAATTAGTACCATGATTGGCAGTGGTTGCCCTCAAATACATATATACATATATGCACATATACACGTCTATATAGGCTTTCCACGAATTCAGAGATCTTAGAATCAAGGTTTTCGTATAATAGAAATCCATGGAGCCGAAGTGATCCTAAGTTTCTCTCGACTCCCATCAAAAGGAAAAACGGAAAAAGAAAAGAGTTTAGTCAACAGTAATTCCAAGAGTCGAGGGATGAAATGATACTATAAACTGAGCTGCATAGAAAACATTTAACCGCCATTGTTCAGACTTTTAAAGCTTCCAAAAACGGAATACAGAGCAACAGAAGAACATGCTGCACTCTACAAAGTTCCACTCTCATGATGAACGTGTCCCTTTCTTTTCCTTTTCATTTGAGTGACAAAATTATATTCAAAAACCAACATAAACAACTGGCAAAAAAAGAATCCATCTGAAGAATCTATCTGAACAAGAATACAGCAAGGGATATAATATTTACCAAAAGTGCAGCACTTGCAGGGCCACTAAGGAGTTGCTGTGCTTGTCGCATAACAGTCACTAATACCTCAGGTGTTGGCAATCCCCGTGCAATAGAAGAAAATTCTTGCCTTGGTTCTCTAACATTGGCAAGGGAAGAGGGTGTCGAATTACCTACATAAATTACAAAAAGATTGAATTAAACAAAGAATCAAGTTGGTTATCAGTTATCACACAAAAATGGAAAATGCACACAGAAATGTCACCATTTGGAGATAATGCCAGCTCCATGCGGTTTATGAACTCAGAAAGTGTAGTCAAAGAATCAGGAATGACCTGAACTACATACAAATAAGGTGTCAAAAGAGAATCACCAAGAAATACAATTAGTAGTAAGAACTTAAAGTGGATGAAGAAACAACAACCATTTGTAGTGAAGGAACTGCTACCATCCCATGCAGAGCTTGAAATGGGAGATTCAAGAATGGCTGTGCTGGCTGTCCCTGACTCCTGCTGCCTGCATTCTCTTGTGCAGCTTCAGTCTCAATGCCTTGGTCAGGTTGAGTGGTGGTATTTACCTGACAAGTGTAACATCACGGCAAGCCCACAGTAAATGCAGTGCATAAACCATTTTCAAGAAGTCAATTTTTGGGGTGGTTGATGATCGATAGTTGTCTAATGCAATCAAATGGGAAACAAGTAAAAGTAAAAGTAAAAGTAAAAGGCCAAGTAGATACATTCAATTAGAGAAATTAAGAAGAAGAGCTATACTTGTCTAGTAAAGTTTCACACAGAAGGAGTGCTACTGCTAACTCAAATGTAGATTTCTTTAGATAAATCTGAGCAGCATAACTAAGCAATGATCATAGGAGAGAGTTTGTGATGTTAGATTATTTTTCGTTTTAGCTCATCTTCCTATTCCCCTTTTCCTTCTTCACAGGGGAATAGAATTATACTTTTGCTTTTCCACACTATATTTCTACATTAGTATTCTTACTTTCTGTACTTTTTATCAATGAACTTTTGTTTACCATCTAATAAAAGCCATGGCTTAAAAGAGAGTATGACTCACAGCATTGCCAGATGATGTGTTGCTCGACCCAGCAGCTGTAACTAGGTTCCCAATTCCAAAAGAGTTCAATACTGCCCCAATAATCTAAAAGGAATATGAGAAATTAGAACCTATCTGTCAATAATTTAGAATAATAAATAAGAACACTAAAATACTGCCACAGGTGGACACGCAATGAACTAGCATCACATACTTCTATAATACTACAATCAACTGGTTTTCACTAACTGCACAGCAGAACATACCCGAGAAAGGTCAGGAACAATGCCTTCAACTTGGTCCCTGACATTTAAAGTTCCAAGCACCACACTGTGTGAAACATGCCCGACCCTGTTATGAGGTGCACCTGGAGTGGAATCATTTCCTGTCAAACACAACAAAGATACACACTATAAAAACTACTAGAACTGATTCCCAGCAAATAGTTCCTAGGCATAAAAATCCATAGTGTAGGACCCTCATATTAAATGAGTATCTTTGGCCATGACAAATGCACAAAAGTTAGTTTGCATAGCAGATCTTTGTCAAGTCAACATTGCAGTTCAAACTTTAATGTCCTTGAAAGTTGCAATAGGAAATACTAAATACAAATTCGTTGAGATATTAAAGTAGAAAGATCCACCCAGTGGCCTCTAAGGTGAAACCTTGCATTTTTCTTCCAATGCAGAAAAAGAAAAACACAAACAGAAAAGAGCCATGCTACTTGTGACCAAAACGCCCCTCCCATGTGGAGTCGGGCCAGTCCCGGGACAAGACCCCCGGGACAAGTAGACTTTCTGAACAGAAAATAACACAATAGAAAAGAAAAAGCGTCTTGTATCTTTACTCTATCAGTCACATGTCTACTATGAATGAAGAACTAATCCTTGCAACTTTCTGAACACAAACTAAAAACCAAATGTGTACAAGTATCCCTCCTCGCAGTAAAAGAATGTGCTTGCAAGCATCATTTAAAATATCAGCTGATATCAGTTCATAACGTACCGGTATCAGCCTTGATCGAACTGATAAGAATATAATTATAGATTTTGGTCTCGGGTACCAAAACAATGCCCAAAATCTCAGTCTATCTCAGCCAAGATTTTAAAAATATTGGTCCAGACTGATATCTTGGCCAAATGTTGATCGTAACGGCCCATATTTTCAGTAACAGTAAATAGGGATGAAATTCTCAAAAAAGGGGGAAAGGCCGGGGGGAGGACGGCGCTATAGGTAAAATTCCTTTTTTCCTCTCCTCTTTCCTCTACTTCTTCCTCCTTTTTTTTCTTCCCTCCCTTCCTCCTCATTTCCCTTTTCTCCTCTTACATTTCATTCTCTCCCCCCCCCCCCCCCCCCCCGCGCAAAGAAGGAAATATTTTGGTATATAGTGTACTAATGGGAAAAAAAAACATAGTTTTCTAACATTTTCCAATGTTCTGGATTTTTTCGAATATTTTTTAAATTTTTTAAGGTAGAAAAAAATTCACACCACGATGGACTACGATGGCCACAAACCACAAAGCGATGCAGCGTCGTATCAATTTTTGGGGTCAACCACAACAGTGACCGATACTGTAAGTTTACACAATGCTTGTAGGCAAGGATCAAAATAGCAATTGCAGCGGGCGTAGCGGCCAGTGGCCAAAACGCTATGAAACGGGCAATACCTAGAGGTTGCAGCGATACGTAGCAATGCAGTGATGTGAGTTTCTTAAGTGGTCAAAAAAATCAAAATCTTGTGTAGCAACCAATCTTATGTTTATTTAGTAATTTGGAACGATATAATGGTAGAGACAACTATAGAAAAAAGTAATTGAGAAGAAATAGGAAAAACCGTGTTTTAAAATAAAACTATTTAGCTCTGCTAGGTGTTAGACAGCGCTGCAATTTTCAAAATAGCATAGTGGCCTCAACCGCTACGGCCAGTAATGCGGCCACAATATTATTTTGAACCATGCTTGTAGGTTAAAATAGCAAATAGTAAATGCTAATACTTTCAAAGATCCAAGTGGAAAGTTCCAATCCTGGCACTGGCATGGCGAAAGACTAAGTATTTCCCCCTTTTGCACTTATTTACATATGCAGTTTCGTGGGGTGCAAAAGCATAATTAAAAGGCCAAAACCCTTACACCTAAAGCCTTGGTAACACCACCTTCCCATGTGGTGGGACATTTACACATAAGTAGAAAGTTGAACTCAGTTCCATCAGTACTCATCCTCTCCAAAAAAAAACTAGATGTTCTGAATCATGGTGGGTCCTTCACACCGAAGGAATGATTGAATCCTTAATCATGGTGGGCCCACTAACCCAAATGAAATCAGGGTGAGACCTACCCATCTAGTAATGGAATCACAATAAGGCTAAACATCATGATAGGCATCAGTTGTCTAATGATGGAATGAAGATGGAGTCCATGGTCCACCTGCCCAAGTGATGTAATTGCGAGCATAGTTCTAAAAATCGGCTGAGTCCAGTATGGAACAAAATCTCCATGGAGCTCTTGCTTTATCTTCTGTAACTTCTGCCCCATGAAAAGTGTTAACCAAATACCCATCAAAGCATTATTAAGCCCAAGAAAGCCACTTTGAATAGCCTTAGCCGCTTACAGAGAAACATTATGTCCTATGGAGTTGCAAACTTCCACGGTTCCACCAGATCAAATAATAACAAACCAACTCTCATTTTATCGCCTTTTTATAGTTCCTCTCAACCTTGGGGACCCATATCTTTTTATTTTTCTACTTCACAACCAATTTTTTTTCAGCCAACTATGGTGTCGCTGGCAGCTGAGTAACTGTTTACAATTAAATGTGGACAAATGAAATTCATATGGCAAGAAAAGTTTCTATCTCAAAGAACATCAAACAGTTTTCTTTTTATAAAAGCAGTTCATAAGCAGAAAATCGAACCATGAGTTCATAATTTAATGTAGCTCAGGAATTAACACCTTGATTGTCATGATCTCCACTGGACTCTCCAGAGCTTGTGCCAGATGAAGTCTGGGACTGGACTGGTTGCCTCACAACCAAATGTAGTGTATGTCCATCTTCCAGATCTTGTCATAGTCAAGGGACACAAGGATACAGATACAGAAACAAGAGGAGCAACACACACACACACAAAAAAAAAAGAGAGAGAGATAGAAATCAAATAAGCAGAACTGGCTGCAAAAGCAAGCAAATGAAACAGGTATGTTTAGTTATAGTCAAAAGACAAGAAAGCACACAGAAGTGGAAAACGTCAAAAACATGCAAAGAAGTTACGCTTGAGGAAGAACATAAGCTAGAGGAGTGCTAATAACTATGAACAAAGAGCATGTACCAAAGAAGGATAAAAAAAAAAGTGCATCTTTGTTACAATTTACAGCCCAGTCAGTCACACCAACCAAGCTGCAGTAGTAAAATCGCATGCAAAGCACAGCACTGTCATAGGATCGCTTAAGTGAATTATCATTATTAGAAAGGTACAAATGAGTTTTCTTATCCCGGAAAAAAAAAGTCACTACATCTTAGTTCTCATGCAGATGCAAGGATTTCAAGATCCCAAAAGAGAGGCCGACATCAGAACCAAGGGCCCCATACTTGCCAAAATTCATAGAAGTGGGTATTAATGTGCTTCTGCACAAGAATCCATGTGGAAAAATTGTATATTTATTTGTTTTCTTGTTGAGGGTCTAGTTCATTAGGAACTGACATAATTGGTTTAAGAGTTTTTTGTTGATTTTGTTTGGGAAAGTCATTTTTAGAGTAGTGTTTCGTGCTTTTTCCCCAAAAATGGGCATGTTTCATGCGTGAATAGATGGACACAAAACTGGATGCACCATATGGGTTATTCTAACACCGATTAAATGCTGACATGGTCATATACTTAAGATGACCCAAGATGGGGCCCACATGTTATTCATGAGAAACCACATGGTTCTAGTTGTTTTTCATGTTTATTCCTATTAGCTGGAAGAATAATGAATGGATTTCTTACGAGGACACCCAATTTATTTCCAACTCTCTCTTCCTCTCATCCTCTGTCAAGATCAACTATTACATCTTCAAGATATCCCATGACATTGGGTGTGTTTTCCAGGCAGAAGTAAAGATTTTCTGAGGAGGGGGGGGTTGGGTTTTGGATCAAATGATAGCGCCTAATTAGGATTTTTTTTGTGGGACACGTCTTGGGATGATTCTAGATAAGTTTCAAGAGGGGTATAAAGTGTAATTGGAGTTTTAGTCTACTAGAATTTAGGTTGAGTATTAGGTGGAATTAGGATCAGGGTTCGGAGTGACGACGACCAGAGGGTGAAAGCCAGGTTTTCTTTGAGTTGAGTCAACTGTAAGTTGGGGTATTGGATGGGGTTTGGGGGGGTGTAATTTGGGGGTAAATTTAGGGTTATGAAAATTGGGAAATTTGGGGAAGATTGGGAAAAATAATAGAGAACTAGCAAAATTACCCGTGCTCAGCACGGATATGGCAAACATTGTAATTTAAACATTTATGTATAAAAATTTCATAATTTTTTTAGAAAGAAAGCAAAAGAAGTAAAAAAATTCTAAGTATGTATATATATAATCGAAGAATTGGTATATCATAGAATGAAAAATTGAGAATTGGAGTAGAATGGGGATTATAGAGTTTGGATTGAAACAAAGTCTATGAGAAATAAAATAAAAGTGGAGAGCAGTTGTGAGTGGTTATGATAAAGAGATAAAACAAAGGTAGTTGATGTAACTTCCGGTCAAAATCATAACCGACAGTCAAAATTGGATGTAAAAGCTCCTAGCTTAATATATTATAATTTGAAAAGCAGAAACAAGAAGAAAACAAAGACAACTGTAAAAAGGGATGATGAATGTAAAACTAAAGACTTTACAATAACTGAAAGGGAAAAATAAAATTGAATAATAAACTAGGATAGGATTTCGAGTTGGAAAGAAGGAGAGTTCCAAGGAACGTACTTGCTCTACCAGTACTACCAACTGATGTGAAGGTTTAAGGAGAAAGGAGTCATCACAGTATCTTCTTCAAAGTTTCCAGCAGTCATCGTTGAAAATTTCATTTCAGACCTAGTTTCAGTTTAGCATCCAAACCAAAATGTTTCAGCCAATTTGAAATTTTGGTGAAACATTTAGGAGTTACATTTCAAATATATATATAATGAAAAATGTAAATATTAAAATTTAAAAGTAACATATAAATTATATGCAGTTGATTTATTCTATCAAATCAATAATGCAATGTGATTCCAAATGCAAAATAAGCAATTTTTAATGGTTTACATCTTCCTTAGGGATACAAACGGACATCCGAGTGTCCGATCCTGAAAAATCTGCATTCGGAACCAAATTTTGGTTCCAATAATTAATCAGATCTGAACCCAGAACTTGATCTAGGACCCAGTAAGAAAACGGGTCTAATTCAGGGTTCATACCGATTCCACCTGAGAACCCAAACCTTTTGCAAAGAAAACTGAGGATATTTAAGCATTCGACAAAGTTTCTCTCTCTCTCTCTGAGGATATTTAAGCATTCGACAAAGTTTCTCTCTCTCTCTCTCTCTCTCATGATAAAAAAAAAAGTTCAGGCTGAAATGGTTCGAAATCCAAACCAAGTTTTTTCAGTGTGGCTGTTCAGTTCAGAACATTGTCCAAACCGAAATTATTTGGCTTTTGACCAAAACAAACAGAAATTTGCAACTATTGACATTTTATGATAGTCAGCGCCAAGGTGTTTCCCAAGGCGCCTTCGCACAAAGGAGTGTGAGTCTTCCATTCACAACAGAAAGAATGCCTGGTCCCATTTGGGAACTTTACATGTAGAATGAAGTGATGTGAAGCATCAAATCGAGAGAGAATAAAATATAAGGAGGTTATGATGGTCTTTTGTCTTTAGTTGCTTGATAGGAAATCTTTTTGACTTTTTGTGAAAAAAGTAGATTTTTTGAATCATTTAGTGGAGAAAGGAGGTTGCTTTATTACTTTAATTTTGAAAAAGGAGGGAATTTTGAATTTGTGAACTTTTGATATGACCCCCTAGTCTTTTCTTGTCCGGCAAATGGAGGCTTT
Organism: Umbellularia californica; assembly: GCA_028538565.1. Lineage (NCBI taxonomy): Eukaryota > Viridiplantae > Streptophyta > Magnoliopsida > Laurales > Lauraceae > Umbellularia > Umbellularia californica. The sequence goes on from JAPQWN010000007.1 coordinate 60,858,017, forward strand.
ACTTCACCTTCACTTTATTAGTAAATTCACATGAAAATAGACCGACTTGATATAATATCAACCACTATTAAGACTTTAGAAAAGACTGAAATTCATAACTAGATAACACACTGTCAGTAAATCAGCCACAAGTTATCCAAATTATGTCAGAACTGCAACAACTTGAGCTTGTTGTGCTCATTAGATTGGTAACTGAATAACCGTCAATGGCACATAATTTCATGTGACTTGGACATCACTTGACTCATGAAATTGCCCATCTCAAAAATACAAGGGATTTGACTTTGAAGACAACAAATATGGCACAAATAAAATGTAACTTCCAAATATACTTGTCATATGACTAATAAAGGTCTCTCTCCAAGGTCAGATCTAATGCGAACTCAGGGCTATGACTGCATCACTTGGACATGGCAAAAAACAACATTTTCAGCATATGCATACATTTCCTCCTACATTAAAAGTCTCAAAATATTTAGGCCTTCAAATGAGCAACCAGATAAAAGTATCACAATGCCATACCATAATATTTGAAATTATGTACCTAGAGGACAGATTTATACGTCAATGGGAACAAAAAAAATCAAATTATCCAACAGAAAACATGGAGAAGTTCAATGCACAACTCAGTTTTACACAAAATTTTCAATAATTCTCTAAACTAAGGTAGCATGGTAGTAACCAAAAAAATTAAACAAAAAGGAAAACAATTCTAGAGAGAGAGAAAGACACTACAATGAAGTCAAAACTAGGAGGATACGATATTCAGAGAGTAGATGGTCATCCTTTAGGACCTTTCCCCTAAAAATTAGCCGTTGTTGGCCGACTGGAAGACCAACAGCACTTGCTATTTTCTCTTTGAACAAAGAAACTGGCATCTGAACAAAGCAAAACAATTACACTCCAAAAATGCAAGAGATGGTAATGCAAAAGATACTTAACAAGATTAGACAACATAAGCCCAATGAAATTCATATGCACCATTATAAATATATATATATATATATATATATTCATATGCTCACTGTGAATATACAGGAATGTAAAAACAGAATTCAAGTAGTTGACCCCAACATTGGTGGGACAAGGCTTTGATGATGATGATTCATATGCTCACTGCCTCATTCCACAAATAATTGCATCATATATCATTGTGTTGAGACATCATCTCAACATTTGCATACTTTAAAAACATTCATTTCTCAGGTCAAATACAGTGACACTACACAATAGACTATTGACTTTTTTTGTGAACAAATTGAATACTAACTTATGTTTCTCTCTCTCCTTTTTTTCTACTTACTTTGTCCCTTGAATAGAACAAATTAAGATGGCTTTGTTTCAGTGGGATAACATTAAGATAATTATGAAGATGAAATACTGACTTAAGTTTAAGATAATTATGAAGATGAAATACTGACTTAAGTTTCACCAAAACAGATGAAAAGAAAATTGTAACTCAGTGGTCCAAATAATCAGTCTTAGGGCAAGTCTGGCAAGGTCCGCACCAAGGAAATGAATTGGGGTTTTCCACGAATGTCTGGAAAACCCAGGTTTTGTAAAACATAAACCACCTCCCCCCCCCCCCCAACCCCAAAAAAATATATATATATATATAATAATATCGAATTATGAAAATCATGGGATTAAACCTACAGTACCTATATATGAGAACAACGGACATATACAAAACTGTACCAACTATTGTACGATTAAACTTGTGAGTCATACTATAAAGCTATAAGAGAGTAATAATGGAGCAAAGACTTAGACACAAGACCTAAATATCTGAAAACCAATTTGGTTTTATACCAGGGAGGTCAACGTGAAAGCTATCTTCTCACTTAAGCAATTAATCGGAAACCATCGAGCGAAGAGGAAAAATCTGCATATAGACTTCATCGATCTAGAAAAAGCCTACAACAAGGTACCTAGAGATTTAATTTAGTAGGTTTTAACTAAAAGAAATGTTCCAGGATGTTATATTGAAATTATTAAAAACACGTATGAAGGAGTAGCAACAAGTGTGAGAACTACTGGTGAAGAGACAAGGGAGTTACAAGTGACCATAGGTTTGCATCAGGGTCAGCCCTAAGTCCTTATCTCTTTGCACTGATTATAGATGAGTTAACTATTCATATTCAAAAAGAGGTACCTTAGTGCATGTCATTTGCAGATAATATTGTGCTGGTAGATGAATCAAGAAATGGTATGACTGTAATACTTGACATATGGCAGGAGGCTTTAGAATCCAAAGGCTTTAAAATAAGCCGTACAAAGAAGGAATATATGGGTTGTAACTTTAATGGGGATATAGGAGCTAAAACTACTGTGAGAATTGAAGAACATGAGAAACCACAAAGTGATTATTTCCGTTACCTTGGCTTTGTAATAAGGATGGTGAAATTGATGAAGATGTCAAACAAAGGATAAAAGCGGAATGGTTGAAGTGGAGACTTGCTTTTGGAGTGCTTTGTGACCGACGAACGCCAACAAGATTAAAGGAAAATTTTACAAGACAATGATCAAACAAGCTATGTGTTGGTAAAGTAAATCCCCACATCCCATATCGCCTAAATAATGCCTTTGGCAAGGCTTCATATATACTTGTTTGGGCCTTCCACCTGCGAGCTTAAGCTTTTGGGTTGCTATATGGTTTCTTACATGGTATCAAAGCGGGTTCCGATCCCGTCGTTCTCGTGTAGCCCACGTGGCAAGCCCGTCCATGAAATATGTTGAACCTGCACGTGAGGAGCGTTGGTAAAGTAAAGCCCCACATCCCACATCGCCTAAGTAATTCCCTTGGCAAGGCTTCATACATACTTGTTTGGGCCTTCCACCTACGAGCTTAAGCTTTTGGGTTGGTATATGACTTCTTACACAATGACCTATGGAATAGAATGTTGGCCAATCAAGAAGTAACATATGCACAAAATGGATGTAGCTAAGATGAGAATGTTGAAGTGAATATGTGATAAAACTAGGAAGGATAAAATTAGAGATGAGCGATTTCTAGAGCATTTAAGGGTAACAACAATAGGGGATAAATTTAGAAAAACCCGTTTGAAATGGTTTGGGCATGTCCGATGTAGGCCGGCAACGGTGCAAGTAAGGAAAAGTTTGGCTACGAAGATTGATGACCCACCAGGGGGAAGGGGTAGGCCAAAAAGGACTGGATGGAAGTAGTAAAAATAGATATGAAGAAATGTAACTTATCTGAGGATTTTGCTCAAAATAGATCAAAATAGAGAAACAAAATTCAAGTAGCCGACCCTGACATAGATGAGACAAAGCAATGATGATGATGATGATGAAGAACTGACGAGGCTGATTTTTTGCATTAAACTTTAAGATTGTTTAATCAAGCGCTAGGAAGAATTGATGGAGCTGATTTTTTGCATGACCCTTATTCGTATATAGAACTTTCCATCAATCCTATCCACAATGATAGGAAAGCTGACAAGTGAGCCCCACAAGGCCAAACGCATATGCAGTTTGCTCATGGGAAAAAATCCCCGTATGCCAAGAACATGATTAAAAAATAGTTAATATAATGCAACTCCATATTTAGCATACTAGCTTTGCACTTGCACCCCATTGACATTAGCAAGTTCCAAAAAAAAAAAAAAAAAAAAAAATCAGAATATGATAAAGAGTTTTTTGTATATACCCCGCTAAGGTTTCCATGATTTGTAAATGGGCCCCTGTGGTTTCAGTATTTGTAAATAGGCCTCTACTTTATAATTTCAATACCTTTCTTGTTCCCAAAATCAAGATTTATATTGAAAATGAGAACCCACCAAGAGATTTGTATTAAACTGACACATTTGCCCTAATATCAATTAAACAAAAATGAGTATATTATTATCTACAAAAATATCATTATTCATCCCAATCGTCAATGGTCTCTCTCAATAACTCTTTAATGCACATGAAGCCTAGTCATATATTTTAAAACTTTCATCAATTTAACGGTGGGTGGTGCTTGGATCGAATCAATTATAACCAATTATAGGCACAAGCGTTGATTATCATTATGATCTATTTGGATTTAATGAAATAGACCATGTATTGATAAAAAAAAAAAAAGATTTACATATGGTTATTCTCTCCCACTAAATGTAATTATTAATATACAAGCTTTGAAAAAAATAGGTCCTAACTTTTAAATTTATGCACATGGGGATAAAGAAATGGGCAAAAGTGTCATTTCACTTTAAAGACTGTTGGTGGTTGGAAGGGTAGGACACGAAAGGTATTAAAATGTAAAAGCAGGGGCCTATTTACAAATACTAAAACCATAGGGGCCTATTTACAAATCATAGAAATCTTAAGGGGGTATATGCAAAAAGCTCTATGATAAATGTAATCAAAACATTACATTTTGGTTCACCCGAAATGTATAAATCTGAGAATCCAATGTCTTCACATTGACTTCAACAGTTGATTCCGAGCTCTCAGCATTATCCTGGCTGGAACTAGTAACTTCTGAAGAACTTCCATCTGCCATTTTCTTGAGTAGAATTTAAAAAGACCAAAAAAAGTACGAAGTTTAGTTAGATAGGAAGGTGTGATACACTGCAAGATAACCAAATTCTGATAAAATGAGGCACTCACCAGAAAAGATAATGATACAAAAGACAATCTCTCTTGAACTTAGCCGCTGATTTTGTTTCGCAGACAATTTCAGTTTTTCCCCTAAAATAGAATGTTTCCTTGTTTTGGCTGTTTCAGCATTCTGTTTCTGGGAAGATGTAGGAAATTTTTCTTAAACTAAAAAACGGAAAAGGTTAGTAAAGAGTAAAATTAACACTTTTTTAAGGTAAAACTAACACTATTTTTTCAAAGGAGAATAAAAAAAATAAGTGAAATGCACGTACTGAAAGCAAAATTTATATCACTACTCATGCAACACATGTAACAACATTTTACATCGCCACCCTTTTCTAAAAAAACTGCATCCCTTTTTTTCTAATTCTCAATGCTTAATTTATCAGCAAACTGGCAAAAAAAAAAAAAATAGTGTATGTTCCACAAGAACAAGCAACTTTCAGCCATTTCAGTCTATTTCGCCCATTTTTAGACCATTCTTTTTCAGAAGAAACTCTAACTGAGTTTTTAATGGTTATCATTCAAGAAAAAAAAATTATGTTTGTGTTTTGTTCGGAATATCTTCTGAAACGAAATGTTTAACTGCTTTGCTTTGCAACTAAACAACAATCATGATCCAGAGACTATTCCCATCTTGGTTTAATTACAGGAAGAAGCTTGCAAACAGACTTCTATTCAATATAAGTGCCAATGAAGACGATGTCGGGAGCATTTTAAAGAAGTTAGAACAACAAGTGCCAATGAAGACCATGTCAGGAACATTTTAACAAAGTTAAAGCAATAATTTGGTGGACAGTGCCCTCTTCCTCCTCCATCGCCGCCGGACACTGATACCGGAATGGCTTGTGAGAGTGATAGAAACCAAAAAAGAAGAGAGAGAGATTGTCCAATTCGAGGTTGGACAACCTCCTAGATCCTTGTGGGGCCGGCTCCTATAAGAGAGAAGAAAACTTTGGAGTCAAACTCCAAGGAAGATCTGATTGCAACACATTCGACAGAGAGGCCCTTATAAAACATGCTCAGCTTCTTAGAGAAAGATCCTGCCCTGTTTTCATTTCCAATTTGCAAGCATCATCTCAAAACGCAATCTGGAAGCTATGTTTTACCGTGCAGGGAGGATATTTTCATTCACTCAAACCAAAGCAGAAGAAAGAATCGAGTCTTTGCATTTGTTCAATTTGCTGCTAGGAGGGAAGCCGAACGTGCAATCGAGCTAGCCACTGGTAGGTCCTGGGGTGGGAAAAAAGACTCAAGCAAATCTCTCCAATGTTCAACCCAAGGAGAGAACTGGTATCAAGAAGCCCCATCCACAAGGGAGAATTAGGGACAGGTAACAAATTTATAATGTATCATATGCCTTAGAACCCAGATTTTGATGTCTATAAATACAGTCAATGGGCAAGGTTTTAAAGACTTGCAATAGAAAGGTCTCTAATCGTATGCTTAATTAGGCAGATGTGTGCATAGCAAAATAAGAATGAGACCTGAAAATTGGAAGAATTGGGCTGACACTCCGCCTGCCCTTGTGAATTTCCATTTGAGAGTGTCACAGTCCAAAAGCAAATATAAGTATGTCCCAATTGATGTTCATGTCTGCATTTTGGGCCCAAGTCGTAGACTAAAAAAATTTCAGAACAGGTCCTGAACGCGAAAGTCCAAACCTACAACCCAAGCTCTGATAGGAAACTAACTATAAAAAGTAATGCATGGGACCAGCAAAAGTAAAACAATAATTAGTCTAAATGATAGAACATAAAAGATGCAATATCTTTCTCGTTTTTCTTTGTTCTCTTCTTCCTTTCTGGATTTTATTTATTCCCTTTCGTGACTGATGCACAACACCACTCTCATTGGAAACAACATACATGGAAGAGTACAAATGGACATTTCCAACTCTCTCCGTGCTTCATCTCTTTGTTCATTTCTTCAACCTGTCCAACCCCCCCTCCCTCCCTCCCTCTCCTTCTCTCTTCTCCCCCCTCCCTATTCTTTATTTTTCTTTCCTCTTTCTTTAGGTAAATTCTGACAGGAATAAATGACCCCAAGCCTGCGCTGCTTGACCCAAGCATGGGATTGGTTCAACCGGCTTTATAAGCTATGGACTGACATTAGCGTGTGACTGTCATTCAACTTCTTGTTGATTGGGATCACAAGCTTCTTTTTGGTTATATAGATAAAGTGAGACAAACCCATAATCTCATGGTTATAAAAATGAGCACCATACTACAATGCTATGCAAACCCTTCTTCATCCCAAATCTATTTAATTAGAAAAATGAAAAACTTTAGTAGTATAAGAATTGTGATCTAGTCAGCTGTATTCTTCAGAACAAAAGGTTTTTTTTTTCTTTATGCAATATTGTTCTCAGAAAGAATGGAGAATTTATCAGTCCTATCACCAATAAATTCAATTTATAGAATAAAAGTCTATCCATATTGACCAATCATTTGAAATAATCGATTGATACACCTTAAAACTCATTCTCCTCTTTTTTACCCATTTCACACTTGCAAAGGCTTGGAGAGTTAAGATTGGAAACTGGAGACCCCTGTTTCTCACTTCCTAGAGATCTAAAGCTCCCATTTCTCAAAAACACATGATCTACATTCTACCTTAAACAAGAGCGTCCTACAAGATTCACATCGAGCAAGAGAGCAATAGGAAGCCATTTCTTAAAATTGCTCAGAATCCATTACCCCGCAAAAAAATTGAGGTTTTAGTGTGTTTGGATACACCCAAAATCGCAAGCTACAAGATGAATACGGCCCTTTGTGGAATCACAGAATCCACATTAGCTCAAAGACTGCTTTCTACCCTTTTGAAGGCCCAACCACTATCATCATCCATCCCTAGACACAAATCCCAACTAGGGGCAGAAAAGTTGGGAAAAAAACAAGAGTACCCCACCAACGGCAATCTCCAGTTCCCTTGCGGCCCAAGCACAAAGCAGAAAAAACAACCAACCCCTCTTCCCAAAACATCCAAACTGATCGATATTCGGGCACATCCAAACGCAATCTAAATACTTGCAATCGAACACATTCACGAGAAAAGAAGCAAATCAAACGCAAGCAGATGAAGTAGAAAGTGGTTGAATGATCAGAGATTGGTGGTTAGGGTTTCTGACATGAAGAAATTGAGAAGAAAAGATTGAAAACACGAGCGAAAATCGATCTAAGTTTGAGAAAAAGTGGATAATGAAAGGGAACCCAAAAAACAAAATCGCACCTTTGTGTGTTGAAAGAGCCTGGAATCGGATGAGAAGGAGGAGAGATTTGAAGAAAAGCGCAGACAAGATGGATAGGAGAATTGCAGAGGGAGCTTTTTTGGCAAGTAAAAGAAGCTGTGGGGAGAAACGCAGGAGAGAGAGAGCGCGACCGACCGCGTCTCTTTTCCGGCTTTTATGTTTGTGTGCGGTGTCCAGACTCCAGAATACGTACGCAGCCGTGCGCATAACGCATACGAAGGGATTCGAGTCCGGATACGCACGCAGCCTCGCGGCTCGTTTTGCAAATGCAACCTTAATTAAGGGGTAATATGTTTAGCTTGGAAAATTGGTGTTGGAGAGTGGGCACTTAAATTTTAGGGGTTTGATTTGATTGTTTTTTGAGTTTATTTATGTTTAGAAATGAAGAAAGATGTAGAGGGGATGATTAATTTGAAGATGTATTGATAAATAAAAAAACGGTTTATTAAATAGTTTTCGATGTTAGTTTGTGTTAAATTTTTTTTTTTTTTTTTGTTTGTAGGACAAGTTGTTCAATGAGAAATAACTTTGTTCTTATTTATGAGCTTTTGTGGATTCTGCGGCAACACAACTCCTACATAAGGAGGAGTTTGTGTAATGCATGATCGGCGAAAATGAAAGGAGGCACCTTCCTTGTTGTCGTTTGGTGCGACGAGGAATCAAGAGGTAAGGAACCACCTTTTTAGATGTCTTTTTTTTAATAGATAGATAAGTGGTACCACGAAAGAAGAAATGCAAGATTTCCTCTTCTACAGCGTTACACAAAACGCCTCTTGAGATCTTCTTGTTGTGCGGAGAGAATGCTTAAAATGACGTAATCCCTCTAGCACTTCTCACTGCACCAAACATACGTACGAGAAAGGTGTTAAGAAATTCAACGCCTTTTCCATCTCATTTTCACGGCATTGTTCTTGTTTTCCTTCTTTACATTTATATAATTCTCATAAACTTGTATATCGGTCTAACGAATGTATTTTCTTTGATTATAATCCACAGAGGATGTCTGAGTTGCCGTGTGTACAGGTTGTGTCATCTCATGCCATATGTATACAATTCATGTCAGAGTCCAAATCTTCTTTTTTGTTATAATAGAGAGATATTGTTTTATTCTGTCAACGTATGTCAGCTGTATAAAATATTACATTTTTTTATTAAAAAAAGGTAATTAAAAGAATGCTTCATATAATTAATAGGATGAATCAGTATCTTCGCATTTCAAGAAAAGAGATATCGGGCTCTTAATGCCATCTCCTCCACTGTTCAACCATACCATAAATAATGGTTGAAAAGACACCGAAGGACAGCTCATGCCATTCACTCTTCCTATAAATAGTGTGTGTGGAGAGATTTTCTTTCCTTGGTTATTGTATTAATAGTAGTACTTAGAGATTGTGATGTGATTTTATCATTTATATAAAAGGCATGTACAGTTGTACACTACTCTATATATATTGACCAGTCAAATCCTTGTCTTCCTCATTGAAAAAGGAGGAAAGAGCTTTATATAATAGTATTTTCTACATTATTTTTATTTCGTCCTAATTTAGGCGGGCCATTTAGCAAAATAATTCTTATTCAAATAAAACTTTAGAATGCAAATAAAATTAATAAGAATTTACCTGAAAAATCACCTTAAATGGCTATTAACCAAGAAAGGACCCAATAGTTTTTATAACACGGTAGTGTTCTCCTGCGACCACTTTCATTTTTTTTTAAAATTGAAAATTTCATTGAGCGATGACGTCATCACTCTTTAAAACCCTACAAAACACCTAAAACCCCATTTTCCCTTCTCCCTCCCCATGCTTTCCCTCATATGGCGATTTCATTGTCTCATTCTTCCTCAAGCTTATGATACGTCGTCCTAAAGGTCTTTTTTCCAACATCTTGGATTGAAGCATCATACCGAAAAAGGCTTGAAGACAGGTTAACAAAATGGCGTACGATAGTGTAAGTACAACTGACCTTTGGTATACAGTTTATTTATTCTAGTTACTTTCGTGTGTGAAGTTACTAATTTTTACGACTTCTTAAATGTAGTTCAAATGGCAACCGTGCATTGAGTACAGAAGGAAATTTTGACATAATGTTTCTAAAGCCAACCGCGAGCAATTCTCGTCCTCAACAATCCTAGCCTTTTACCGGGGTGGTTGAGCGACATAATACATGTCATGTTATAAAATAGTTTGGTCTGAGGCATGAAGTTCCTCCACCATTTAGCATGCCCTTTGCAAGAGTGGAGCGAGTAGGAAGGATAATATATGATTACAGTGAAAGTGAGAGGACACCTAGTTATTCACTGTCGAATGGTAGATTCAAATGCGTTCTGAGAGGAAAAAAAATCATCTTCACTAGTGCATATTGATGATTATATGTATTAGTATGGGTTTAACACGATTATGCATATCGGTCAGGACCGGGCTGATGGAGTGGGAGGGTCTGATGAGGATGATACTACATCAAAATGCCCTTGTGATCAACATGAACCTTGTTGTCTGCATAAACACGTAAGCATCGTGGAAAATAGCTATAAAAATTAATGCAACATGCTATATGCCTAATGACTGATTCTTTTTTCATGTTTGCAGGTAAAGGAACTCCTATTTCATATGGAGAGGTCAGTTGACCAGGCTATGCGGAAAAAAACATCAATGGAGTAATTTCGGAATTCATGGATCATGAAGATATTCAATTTCAGATCTAGGCTGTATACAAAATTTGTCAAACTAAACATGGATTGGCTATACAACTCAACATCTGAAGATGTAGCCATACCATCGCACATATAGTTATTTATGGACACTTATAGGTTCAATTACACTTGTAATTTGAATTACTCTTTATTATTCTAACCATATTCGGGGTTCCTTTTACAAAAAGATAAACAGGATAAAAGTCCAATATTTTCTCTAAGGTTTATGTTGATGGAATAGTGAAAATGATTCCATTTGTTATGCGTTTGTTATGTGTTTGCTTTAGCTCTGATATAACAATCCCGACATATAAATATGTGTATTCACCATCCTCGTGTATATGTATTTGAGTGCCCATATTTATATTGCTTAAGAGGATCATACTCAATGAAAGATTTAGCATAACATGCTCTCAGCTAGGGTTTTAACAATAAACAACCTTAGAACAATCAAATTTGATACGTGGATGCTTTAGCCACTCTATAATAATGATACAACAAAGATAATGAAATGAATAAACTGTGTATAACAAATTGAGATAACATTTTCTCAAAATGTAAGCATGAAACTCTGGCTTTATGGTAAATGATGCATGAAAGAAGGTCAATGTGTGCTATGCATACCTCTTTAATGGAGTTCAACAACCTCTACAAGAGGTATTCAACGTTGGAGAAAAACTTCTAGTTCAATGCCAGGCAGAAGAAAACCAAAAATTGAAGAGCAAAAAGGTTGGAGAAAAAACAGATTAAATGGGTTATAATGTATTAAAAATGAGCAACGATGTTGTTGCTAAGTCTTGAAATTGCAAGACGACGTTGACAATAGTTAAAAAAGAGGATAATTTTAGTGGGAATAATGGTTTTGTTTCATAAAAACTACTGACGCTGTTTTTTGTTAGTGGCCATCTAAAGTGTTTTTTTAGGTAAATTCCTCTAATATCAATGTCTGGACCTTATCTTTGTGTAGGTTCATAATAATAAATACTGAAGGCGGGCCACTTGTGGTTTGGTGTTGGTTGTCGCCGTTGATAATTTTGGTTTTCCTTCTCTTGCTAAGAAAAACTTACACACACAGGGGGGGTTTTGATCATGGCTTTGATAAGCTTTATTTGGGCCTGATTGCGGATATATGAGTTTTGCAGTAGGATATCTACATATTAAGAAGATTGAAGTTGTTTAAATTATTTTAAAAACAGATATTTTAATAACCTATTGTTTATGATAGTTCTCTTAAGATCTATTTAGGTTATAATACTACATTTACAATAATTTTTTAATTACCTTAGCCCTTGTATTATATAAATTTTGAGTCCCTCTGCACTAAAAGTATAGTCAATTTATGAAATGCAATCTCCAAAATTCCCCATCCCCCACCCCCACCCCATCTCTAAAAGGTTGTTTGTGCTCTTTACTGGTTGTGTGTACGCACATGGGCCAAAGACAGAGTCGCATATTATCCAAAGCTCAAACACTTCCCACACTTCCTACACTTCCTACACTTCCACTAGCCAAGGTGAAATGGGACTCAGTTGTGTTGAGCAAGTTAGAGAGTCAACATGTAGTGACAGTAGTGTGAAAACATATAAAATGAAAAAATATTTTATTTTTCTTAAAGTTGAGTGAACACGAGCTATATCGAGTTGGAGACATGGAAGGTGAAAATAACCAGAGAGATTTCCTTGTGGGGGACAATTATATTGAGAAAGAAAGAAAAATCTTGGCAGGCCATTACAGCAAAAAGACTCATTGGGGTCATGTGAAAATGACATGAGTTTCCTATGTAAGTAGCAGGGGGCTTTCCAAATTATTTTTGGGGGCCATGGTCTCCCCCTTGCCCCCATACTTGGCCACTGTTTGCATGAAAATATACAAAAAAAATTAACCTTTTTATCAAGGAAATCAACTTTATTTTTGAATGACACCAAGTGAAACTCATTACACCATCCCATCGCCATAAAAAAACTTGTTGACTATAATTTTGAGTATCCTTTTGTAAGGTAAGTAGCACTTTAACATACCTGATCACATAAAATGCAAAAGATGACTGGAATGAGTACTTAGGCCTTATTTCTTTTATATACTATGATCATATGTTTATGTTTCGCTCATACTATTTACAACATCAACTTTGTTCTTGACCATAGGATTATTACACTAGTAGTAACTCATTTACAACCAATAGCTACATCTAAGAAACTGCAAATGAACTCGAAGTTCCAGTGAAGTAACCGGTGGGGGACTTGGGAAACCTCCTCCAGGACCCAAAATGCCTAAGCCTGTACACCCCAGAAACTGCCTCCTTTGGGATTTCCCATTCCACAGTTGCCAAGCTATACAGACAGCTATTATCCACATTCCACTTGAAGAACAAGCAGAAATCATCATCGTCATACACTGGATTCCATTGCTTTCCATCAAACATTTCCACGACTGCAAATGTGCCGTCTGTTAAAAGATCATGCCTAGGATTGCCAGTCCAAAAGGTGGCATTCACCTTATCGCCTTTCGCGAATGATGATCGGTTGCTTGGAAGAAGGATATCCTGTTCAATGTCCCCAAAATTTTTCCCTTGGGGTAACATGTCACCAAAAGGTTCCAATAATAAGCTAATTAAAACATGAGAGAGATCTGGTGGTTGCAGAATATTTTTCTGGGGCTTTTCGCCTTTGGCCATTGATGTTGCTAGTTTCTTGAACTCTTGAATGTACGCAGACAATGTATAAGGACCATATAATGTGGAAGCTGCCTGCAAGCCAATCATATATAAGGAAATTCAGGACAAGTTCAAAACTATAAACTTCTGTGAAACTATACATTATCCACCACTTTGCATTGGATAATATATTTTGGGTCAGAATTCTCTCCACCACAGGTTGGAGGCAGGATCCATTTCACAAATGTCAGTGATCATACTATAAAATTATAGTCATGAAAGCTTAAAAATTAACTAAAAGATAAAAAATTATTAAAAATTAAGGTTAGATTAATACGGAGTTCACCTTAAATCTTATGTGAAATAAGAACTCAATGTTTTGGTGATGCTTAATTGTGACCTTTTGATAGAGAAGATGATTGGATAGGGCACATTTATGCTGTGGTTTTTCTTTCAAAAAAAGCATGGAAAGTGGAAATGAGTTTCTAGAACATTGAAAGTACCATGACGGTGTGCTGCTTTTCAACAACGAACAGTGGAAAAATGATTTTTTTTTTTTTTTTTTTGTGATTCTATATGAAATCGTTTCTATTTGTTTTTTGTGGGGGCAGGACTTGGTTTTTCGTGGAATTGACTTCCTTAGGTGTCTACAAATTTGCAATGAACGCAAAAAGTCTCCTCTTACATTAATTTTTTTGACACCCCTGGCCCCAAGGGCCCCAAACCTAACCCTAACTTAAAAGAAAGACTTTTATAAGGAAACACGAAGAATCTAGCTCATTTTTACACATTTTCTCATGAAAATGCGGCCACACTAAATGTAGATGTATTATCATATAAAAAAGTTTTTTCGCTTTCCACACTTCTTTCGCCAAAAATGTGTGTAAATAAACGTGCCCTTAGTGTTGAGTTGTAGTGAAAACCTAAAGCGAATAATGTCTTAGATATCACTTGTAAATGAGTAGAGAGAAAATGGTCAATTTAAATAAATGCTTCCTTGGCACCAGTTGTCACGGTTTTAGGAAAAGCTAATGCAAAGGTCTCTTTGAAAGTAACTTTAAAAGCCATGAATGTTTTTTATATTACTTTTTTATTGCATTTCTTTTTTTTTCTCCAAATCCTCCGGGTAAATAACTAGTTTGGCACTTTACTAGCATAGTAAAAGTTAAGTATAGCCTCCATTCATTGGACAAGATGCCACATCAAAAGCACTTTAATTCAAAAATCCCTTCATCTTTTTCAAAAAAAGTAAAAAAGCAACTACCTTTATCCATTAAAATACAAAAAAAAAACTCCATTTTCCATACAAAAAGTAAAAAAGATTCCATAACAAATAACTAAAAATAAAATACCATCATAACCCACTTATATTTTATTCTCTCTTCAAAATCAACTTTACTTCACTGGATTCCATTAATAGAGTTGCCAAACTGGCTGTTAGTGAGTGAGAAAAGTAAAACTCTATTGTGGGGCCCTTCTTTCGAAAATTTAAATTGCTCAGAATGTATGTCCTTTTCACAATTATGAAATACGACGAAGTTTTACTCCAGTAAGAGTTATAGTCACACCATAAGATTTAACATATAAACGACAACAATAAATTATCAAAAAGGTTAATGCGTTTTATATATTTTTTTCATGTATTTTTTCTATGCCCAATCTTATGGTGGGACCAAGTCCTGAGTAAAATTTTCAATAAGTGCGTCTCACCATGGAGTTCTACTACCCTCATTCATGAAAAATGAGACATGAGGAGGATCATGACTCAAAATAAAAACAATGGTCCTGCCAGTGGAATTTCTACAAACTATAGTTGTGTGCAGAGTAAGATGGTCTTGATTTATAGAGTGAGGTGACCTTGGAATATTCCATTTGATCTCCATGTCTTCTGCTGCAAAACATAATCAAGGTATGATTTACATCACTCTGATTTCATTTAGTTGAATGATGACTATAATCTACATCCTCAAAATGCCATTTTTGTTATAATCTTTCAAAGATGATCTTGATTAAAAAGATGGGATACCTCGTATCTCTGTTGCTTGTATTCTTCGAAGGTGGCAATGTACTGAGAATAGGTGTTGGTGAGGCCAGCAATGACAACATGTGTTTGGTTGTTGAATTCTCCACCCCCATTGCTAATCAGCGTCTCCTTCACGGCCTCCCTTAATCGTCTCCCAGCCATTGTTGTGAATTCTGACATTATAAACAACAAATTTCCATGCTTCATTTCAATCTAAAACCAACATCATTCTAATAAATACATTATTGGTCCTCACAGAGCCCAAATCTGGACCTAACACACTGCCCCAACTCACCATTTCCACACATTCTCTGTTGGAAAAATAGCTAAGAGCACCACTAGTTTTGTCTACTTTGAGCAAAAAACTAAGTGAGACCCACTTATCCTTTTACACGGGAATACATGGGATGTAATCTACTCCATGAGTATATTAATGACATGTATTGGGTTGCTCTAATCTATTAAGGAGTGAATGAGAAATTGCCTCCTAAATACCACTACTTGAACATGTTAAACATGAAAACAAAGGAAGTGGTGAACTTGCTTCCCACATTACTTGGGAGCAAAACATTCATTGGGTATAAATATGCTTACCTTGGTAGTATAAAATGAGCCCCAAGGGGCCCCCATGAAGAGACTTGATTCAAGCTATAAATATGCATCTCGTTCATGCTTTTTAATCATCCCATTCACTGCTGTTGCATTGCATTATCGTCAAAGAGAGAGTCATGCAGCTGCGCTTTTGGTTTGCCTGTCACACAGTTTGTAGTGCTGCAATTGTTGTGGAACTGATCATTGTATCCTGGGAGACAATCGCTGTTGAAGCTCGTAAGCACCATTGCAGGGGTGAATTTTGTCTTAAGGAATAGTGTTACACACTAGCCTTGATCATCCATCTTCTGCGAGTTACTGGACTTCAAAACTTTGACAACAACACTCTGTTTCTGCCTTCAAACAATGAGTGATTTTATACTGTATTTACTTGTTGTTTGGTTCACTGTATTCAGACCTATCTCCTAAATACTGAACTATCACTGTATGTACTCGGTTTAACAATCTTAAGACATAATTTTTCTTTTTTTTTAGTACACTTTGTTATCGGTTTTACTTCAGTATTTCTGATTTCGGTTTATGTCAGTTTTACTACTAGTTTCTAGTTCCTTTTGTTTCTTAAATTAGTATTGTAAAACTGAGTTTCTCTTTTTTTTTTTTTTTATAACTCATTACACAACTTCAGTTTGTTCTGTAAATTGCTTTCTGGTTGTCTCAGTATACAGTAACCAATATCTGGTTACCATATAGTCTGAGTTTCTTTTTACGGTACTGTTATTTTATTAGTCCATAGTATACTCTGTGTTTATTTTATTTATGTTCTGTTAACAGTAATAAGTATTGAGAAAAATACTCCATTAAATACCCCTACCCCTGTTATGGTGAACAATGGAGAGAAACCTGAAAAGTTTAATGGTACTGAGTTCAAGAGATGGCAACAGAAAATGTTGTTCTATCTCACTACCTTGAACTTGGCTAGGTTCCTCCATGAAGAAGCTCTTGCCTTAACAGAAGGTGAGACAGACAAGCAAGTAGTTACTGCTGTAGAAACTTGGAAGCATGCTGACTTCCTCTGTCGAAATTATATTCTCAATCGACTAGATAACACTTTATATAATCTGTATTGTTCATTGAAAACTACTAGGGAATTATGGGATTCTCTTGATAAAAAGTACAAGACTGAAGATGCCGGAATGAAGAAATTCGTTGTGGGTAGATTCCTTGACTACAAGATGATTGAGTCCAAAGCAGTAATCAATTAAGTTTAGGAACTTCAGGTAATTCTCCATGAAATTCATACAGAAGGAATGTCTCTTAATGAGTCTTTTCAAGTGGCAACAATCATTGAAAAATTGCCACTACTTTGAAAGGATTTTAAGAACTACCTTAAGCATAAGCGAAAGGAGATGAAACTTGAAGACCTGATTGTCAGATTGAGGATAGAGGAAGACAATCATGCATCTGAAAAGAAAGTAGGAAAAACCTTCACTGAAGCTAAGGCCAATGTAGTGGAACATGGGTAGAATCCCAAGAAGAGGAAGAACAATCCCAACAGTCCAAAACAGGGTCCCAATGACAACAAGAAGTTCAAAAGGAAGTGCTATGTGTGCGACAAACCAGGCTACCGTGCAAAGGACTGTCATAAGCGCAAGGCTAAGGCAATACAAGTAAGAAACCAGCACAGGCCAACATAACAGAAATGGACACTCTCTCCACTGATGTTTCAGATATCAATCTTTCTGCTGTGGTCTCAGAAGTCAATTTGGTCGGTAACACCAGAGAATAGTGGGTGGATACTGAAGCCACTCGACATGTCTGCTCTATTAAAGAGATGTTCTCCACTTATCAAGCAACAACCGGGGAACAACTCTTCATGGGCAATTCTGTCACTTCTAAGGTTAAAGGCCAAGGACAGGTGGTATTAAAGATGAATTCTGGAAAGGAACTCACTCTCAACAATGTGCGGCATGTACCTGATATACGTAAGAATCTGGTATCAGGCTCACTACTGAACAAGAAGGGTTTCAAACTGGTATTTGAGTCAGATAGGTTTGTACTCACTAAATCTAGGATGTACGTGGGTAAAGGGTACATGAGTGATGGGCTATTTAAGTTGAATGTAATGACAATTGTACCTAATAACAAAAATTCTTCTACTTATATGCTTGAGTCCTCTAATGTGTGGCATGATAGATTAGGTCATGTTAACTATGATGCTTTGCGTAGATTAGTTAATATGAACTATTTGTCTAAATGCAATTTTGATTCAATTATAAAATGTGAAACATGTGTAGAAGCTAAACTTACTAGAACTTCTTTTCATTCAATTGAATGAACTTCTGAACCCTTTCAATTAATTCATTTTGATATCTGTGATCTAAAGTTTGTTCAAACTAAAGGTGGTTAGAAATATTTTCTTACATTCATTGATGACTGCACAAGATACTGTTATGTTTACTTATTGAGAAGTAAAGATGAGGCCTTGAAAATGTTCAAACATTACAAAAATGAGGTTGAGAATCAACTTGATAAGAAAATCAAGGTGATAAGAAGCGATAGAGGGAGTGAATATGAATCACCTTTTGGTGAATTCTATTCACAGCATGGTATTATATACCAAACTACTGCTCCTTATTCACCTCAGCAAAATGGTGTTGCTGAAAGGAAAAATAGAACTTTAAAAGAAATGATGAATGCTATGTTAATAAGTTCTAGATTACCTTAGAATTTGTGAGGGGATGCTATTCTTTCCGTAAATTATATTCTCAATCAAATACCTCAAAAGAAAACCAATATGACTCCCTACGAATTGTGGAAAGGCAGAATACCTACTTACAAATACTTGAAGTGTGGGGGTATTTGGCTAAAGTGGCGGTTCCTACACCTAAAAATGTTAAAATAGGATAAAAAACAGTTGACTGTGTATTCATTGGGTATGCTCATAGTAGCACTGCGTATCAGTTTTTAATTCACAAGTTTGAGATTCCCGATATGCATTCTAATACTATTATTGAGTCAAGGAATGCATCGTTCTTTGAACATGTATTTCCTTACAAACCATCGCAGGAATCGAGTTCTCCCAAAAGAACTCATAATACTGTTAGTAGCAGTAATCAAAACCAACCAGAGATTGATGAACCTAGACAAAGTAAGAGGGTTAGAACATAAAAAACGTTTGCTTCATATTTTCTAACATTTCTGTTAGAAGATGAGCCTCAAATCTTTAAAGAAGCAGTTTCTAGTCCTGAAGCACTATAATGGAAAGAGGCAATAAATAGTGAAATTGAATCCATTTTGTAAAACCATACATGGAAACTAGTGGATCTTCCACAAGGTTGCAAACCTCTTGGACATAAGTGGATATTTTCAAGAAAAAGATGAAAACAGATGGATCAATCGAAAAGTATAAGGCCAAGCTTGTTGTTAAAGTGTACAGACAAAAGGAAGGCTTGGACTATTTCGATACTTATTCACCAGTTACGAGAATAACATCCATTCGAATGTTAATAGCAATTGCTGCAATATACAATTTCGAGATACATCAAATGGATGTAAAGACTGCTTTCTTAAATGGTGACTTAATTGAGGAAATATATATTGAACAACCAGAAAGGTTTAATGTTCTAGGTCAAACAAAGAAAGTTTGTCGGCTTGTCAAATCTTTATATGGATTAAAACAAGCACCAAAATAGTGGCATGATAAATTTGACAGTTTAATGATGTCAAATGGGTTTAAGATCAATGAATGTGACAAGTGTGTGTATGTCAAGAACAATAACAATAACAATGGTTGTGTCATAATTTGCTTATATGGTATGATTTACTCATTATGGATAGCAATGATGCAATCATTCAAGCTACCAAGAGAATGTTGAACAATAAGTTTGATATGAAAGATTTAGATGTTGCCGATGTCATACTAGGAATTAAGATTTCTAAAACATCGGATGGACTGATATTATCTCAATCACATTATGTTGGGAAAATACTCAAGAAATATAATCAAGATAATAGCAGTCCAGCAAGGACACCTATAGATATTAATATCCATTTATCCAAGAATAATAGAAAAGGCATATCACAACGAGAATATGCGCAAATAATTGGCAGCCTAATGTATGTAATGAATTGTACTCGTCCTGACATTGCATATGCGGTTAGTAAATTGAGTAGATACACAAGTAACCCAGGAGCAAAGCATTGGAAGGCCTTAGTTAGGGTTTTAAGATATTTAAAATACACCAAAAACTATGGACTGCATTACTCTAAATATTCCGCTGTACTTGAAGGCTACTATGATGCCAATTGGATATCCGATATCAAAAATTCAAAATCCACAAGTGGATATTTATTTACACTTGGTGGTGCAGCGGTATCATGGAAATCTTCTAAACAAACCTGTATTGCTAAATCCACTATGGAATCTGAGTTTATTGCATTGGATAAAGTTGGCGAAGAAGCTGAGTGGCTTCGTCAATTCCTAGAAGGTATTCCAATGTGGTCAAAACCTGTGCCTCCTATCTGCGTTCATTGCGATAATCAATCAGCAATTGGAAAGGCATAGAGTAAAATGTATAACGGTAAGTCTCGACATATTCGTCGAAGGCATAATACCGTGAGACAACTGCTCTCTAATGGAATTATGATGATTTAGTACATAAAGTCCACAGATAACATTGCGGATCCTTTTACCAAAGGATTAGCAAGAGAGCAAGTAAATCGTTCATCGAGGGGAATGGGCTTAAAGCCTATGAATGAAAAGTTGCCATAATGGAAACCCTACCTAGTTGACTGGAGATCCCAAGATCTAGGTTAAAGGGACAACCAAATTGTGTGTGACTTAACAATATCACTATGGAGATAAAATCTCCTACTTATTCCTATGATATTAATAGTGATACCTGCAGCGGTAAATAGGATAAGCAAGCTTTTAATGATTCTTATATCTTGGATAATCAGATGGGGTATAGCATGATACTCTTAATAAGAATCACCTATGTGGGTGTGAATTGGGCCGATTCTATGAAAATGATAAGGCTAAATTCTCTAAAGCACTCATGAAACCAGGCATTGTTCAGGGCCAAAATGAATACAATCATGAGAACCAACCGTGTCAGGGAAGATTCTGTGTGAACTCTATTGTCTAGGTTTACGTAAAAGGCTGAGCAGTTCAAGACATCATTTTTACTGTTCAACCAGAAAATCCGATAGTACTTCACAAGGAAAGGTTCAAGGCCACAAGCTACTTTTCTCTATACAGAAGATTTCCAATTATACTCTCTCTGTGTGTCTGCATATCATTTCATTGCTTACAGTCAATTTTATTCATGTAGGGGATTGTTGGAAAAATGGCTAAGAGTACCACTAGTTTTGTCTAGTTTGAGCCAAAAACTAAGTGAGACCCACTTATCCTTTTACGTGGGAATACATGGAAATGTAATCTACTCCATGAGTAGATTAATGAGATGTATTAGGTTGCTCTAATCCATTAAGGAGTGAATGAGAAATTGCCTCTTAAACACCACTACCTGAACATGTTAAACATGGAAACAAAGGAAGTGGTGAACTTACTTCCCACATTACTTGGGAGCAAAACATTCCTTGGGTATAAATATGCTTACCTTGGTAGTGTAAAATGAGCCCCAAGGGACATCCCACTTTTGTGGAGGAGGGAGACCTAGATCAAGGTGGGGTCACCACCGCACACACGCACGTGCGCCCTGCCCTGCCCCGGACCGGGCTTGGGCTTCACGCACGAGTTGGGCCTGGCTCGGCCTACTACCCATTTATTATTTTTGGA
This sequence comes from Umbellularia californica, assembly GCA_028538565.1. Classification (NCBI taxonomy): domain Eukaryota; kingdom Viridiplantae; phylum Streptophyta; class Magnoliopsida; order Laurales; family Lauraceae; genus Umbellularia; species Umbellularia californica. Next base: position 60,879,595 of record JAPQWN010000007.1, read on the forward strand.
GAAATTTTATTTAATAAAATTTTCTTTTTGCAAATGGGATGTGTCCTTAGTGGTGTGTCCAAAGAAGCATTTGTTCACTGAACAGTCACTGTTCTGAACAGATGCAACCCCCATGATCTGATTCAAGCTATAAATATGCATCTCGTTCATGCTTTGTCATTATCCCATTCATTGATGTTGCATTGCATTATCGTCAAAGAGAGAGTCCTGCTGTTGCACTTTTGGTTCGCCTGTCACACAGTTTGTAGTGCTGCAACTGTTGTGGAACTGATCATTGTATCCTGGAAGACAATCGCTGTTGGAGCTCATAAGCACCATTGCGGGGGCGAATTTTGTTTTAAGGACATAATGTTACACACTAGCCTTGATCATCCATCTTCTTCGAGTTACTGGACTTCAAAACTTCGACAACAACACTCTGTTTCTGCCTTCAAACAGTAAGTGATTTTATACTGTATTTACTTGTTGTTTGGTGCACTGTGTTTAGACCTGTCTCCTAAATACTGAACTATCACTGTATGTACTCGGTTTAACATTCTCTTCTTATCAATCAAGCATTTCATGGCCACCAATGGAGCAAGCTACCTGTAAATTTTTTGTGCTTTCCCATCCAAAACTTGCCCAGAATTCACCTATGAGTGGAATTCATTATGTTTATATGCGGTTAAATTTGCGTGGCCAACCTAGATCCATACCTCTGGATGGAGTTGGGGGTGTTGAAAAGGTCTCATCATAGATAAAATTGCGTCAAAAAACCAACTCCATTAGATAGTCCTTAACTATAGATTTCTTTTTTTTTTTTTAATTACTTTTTTCTTTTCTTTTTCACCGTCCCATTCAATCCAATGATGAATGAAGGTCAGATGAGTGTCAAATTAGGCCTAGTGCCAAATTATATTTTGACTGCAAAAGGGGTATACAGACCAATGTTGGGCCCATAAAGCTGAATAGCAGAACTTTCTCCTGTCTGAAAAACCAAACTTAGGAAAACACTTCACTTTGCTCAGATGGAGAATATGTCTTGGCTAAGAGAGCTTACCTCCAGGCACTGAAAGTATGACTAGTTGGCCTATCCTCAGGATCTGAATGGGAAGAATAGCAGGCTGTCATATACATAAAAACAGAAATGGTTAGAACTCATTGTCATGGGTCTGTGTAAGCCTCATCGACAGCATTTTTTCAACATTAAGATGTAAGGTGTTGTGAGTTGTAAGTTGATACCGCCCATTCATAAGGTTCAAACATCTCTCCTGTGTCAAGCAAAACGGTCTTGGGCAATTGGCAGTCCACCTGTTCTTGGCTTGGTTCCTTCAGGAAATCCCTCAGCCTCCTCCAAAAATCATTTATCTGCATCAAACCCCAGCTGTTTTTCTTCACATCTTGTTACATAGAAGGATCTTTTATACACATCATTTCATCCAATTGCTTCCCATAGCAAAGCTTCATTAGTATCCATTGGTAGAAAGTGGGGCCCACTTGTTCTTTGTTCATCAATTCAAGGGATGGTAAGATGAAGGTGAGGGTGGCAAAACCAGCTGATTGGATCAAGTAAAACTTACAGGCTCATGAGTGGATATGGGTTGGGTTGGGTATGGACCAACTGATAAAAAAAAAAGCAGCATATGGGTGGGCCGTAACCCACATAACCCCCCTTCCAGCCTGACCTTTTCATACCGGAACTGGCCCCATTAGAAATGGGAAAAAGCTGAATGGACCAAGAAATCTGGGCCAAATTAGGAAATCTTGATCTGCAGTTATGTGGGTCATGTCGACTTTAAGCTTTGGGTTGGACCTCGACCCATGACCCCATCCCACCCATTTTCCACCGTAGATCAAGAAACAGCTGTTGATTTAAAGATGGTAAGATTCAAGTGGCCCCACTTATTACTAATCTTAGCTTGGTTGCCTTCTGATCAGTGATGGGAGGAGGGCCCAATTGCTTTCATCATTAGGAGCTAATAAGATTATGTATGGTTCCACCCATCAACACAGTCCACTATTTGTTAAAATGGATATATTCATGGGCCTGACCTTGGTATCGCCTTGTTGAAAACCGAATACGCCAGGCCCATCTGTGGTCCCCGCGGCGAATCCTGGACCAAGGGCAGCGGGGCACGTCTTCACAACCTTGTTTCCACCCAAATCCACATTGATATTGGTGAAATTTAGATAGAGGTGGCGATAATCTATCTTGCCCAACAATTTCTCTTGGGCCGAATTGAAGAGATCCACTGCCTTGAGAAACTGTCTCTGGCCGATGATCTTTGTGCTTAGTATCTCATCTGGGTATCTGCAACATGTTCAAAATCTACTTTTAAATGGGGGTCATCCTAACTGCAATGAGAAAAAAATGACCAAAAAACTTTAAAGTTAAAAAATCTCCCTGTGAAGCTTCACAACCCGGATCTACTATGGCTTACCAGCATGATTTTTTAAGAGATAGATTCAGTACAGTTTCATGGGGGTCACTAGTCCTACTTTATACAAGAGGGCTTGAGGATAAGCCAGGTATAAAACTAGGCTGGCCGTGAATCTACAAACCTGCTTTGATATACACAGAAATACATATGGCTAACCCCTAAAGCCTTGTTGTTTGGTGGGGTAACTTTTTGAGGCAACCTAATTGATGAGGCCCATTTCATTTGGAAGCCTCAGTTCTTCTATAATTTCATGCATCAGAAGAGAACCTTCAGGCTAATTAAATATGTATCATGGAAAGTTTTCTCCACTTGTTTTTGCTCTCTCTAAACTTAAAGATAGAGTAGTATTTTCCACATTGCAACTTAATTCTAATCAAACCAAATGCTATGGACTGTTAAATGTTCTGTAAATCAAATAACATGGTCACAGAGCACATACCCAGGACCTCTACCTATGCAGAGCTGGTCATTGCCATTGCAAGATGAACGGTTGAAATCGCATGGTGTGCCGCTGTCAATGCAAAATGCTCCGAGAACATTAGGGCTCACATCCCCCACATTCGATTGGCAAAATGCACCTACAAAGGCTGAGCCACTGGTCTTCCTCACCTTGAAATTCCTGCTAGTTGTTCCATTACATGGTTGTCCTCCGCTGGCTTTTATTTTGCTTGCGGTTTCCACCAATCTGCTTGCATCTGTTTGAACTCAAGATGATAAGAGCTCAAAATTGGTTTCTACAAATTTTTCTTCCAAAGTAATAGTAGTCATATCATCATCATCATCAAAGCCTTATCCCAACTATGTTGGAGTCGGCAAAGTAATAGTTGCCGTAGTTAAGTGAAATTCAGCGGCATTAATAAATAACAAGGGCTGGTCAATGGGCTGAGCTCGAACATAGGAGAACTGACTATTTGAATAGGCTCCAGAGATTAGTCTGGATTGACAAGTTCAAAATCTGGGCTTGGAAGAACAAATGCCTCTCCCATGACTGCATATGACTACTGTATATACATGTGCAATATCAGGCTGTTGCCACTGGGATATAATCATGATTCATGAGCAACTTCCATGGGATATTGTCCTGATCCTAACCATCCAATTATGTGAACCATCTAATTAATTTGTGTGCGCGTTGTGTGTCACTCCCAGGGCCTAGAAAAAGGTGGGTTCTGTTTCAAAGGGAGAGTCTTGCCATGAAACTTAATAAACCAAATTTCTGTCGGTGGATAGCAATGGACATTGTTGTCAAGAATTCCCAACATACATGAAGAATTCTTATGAGAAATTCCTCCAAACAAAATGGGCATGAGTGTCTCCCTAACACTCCCTCCCAGTCCCCCCCACAATAGGGCGTACCTATCAAAAGTTCAAACCACTCAAAATTAATGCCCACCCTTTACTAAGTGGTTCATAGAGTTCTAGTGTAGGAAATTGTGTCGCACGCATGTCACAGGTCTCACATCAAATCAAGAGTGACAACAAGCCTAAAAAAAAAAAAGTCCCACTATAAACGGAAGACTTGATTTATCCCCACAAATAAAACTACCAATATGATTAGTGAATGTGAGTTTCTTGGCAAAAAAGTCTCCCGTACATGTGACTCTTTGGGACTCTATTTAAGGATAAGGGAGCCGTAGGGTTGGAGACACTCCATTCTCATAGGAAATTGTGTCGCACGCATGTCACAGGTCTCACATCAAATCAAGAGTGACAACAGGCCTAAAAAAAAAAAAAGTCCCACTATAAACGGAAGACTCGATTTATCCCTACAAATAAAACTACCAATATGATTAGTGAATGTGAGTTTCTTGGCAAAAAAGTCTCCCGTACATGTGACTCTTTGGGACTCTTTTTAAGGATAAGGGAGCCGTAGGGTTGGAGACACTCCATTCTCATAGGTAAGATGCGAAGAGATATCTGTGGAGCTTCCTAATCACCGTAATGCCCATAGATCTAGAGTCTCTACATCAAAATCCATTATTTACTCCATTAAGAATTGGCCCGCTATAAGGTTGGGCATATGAGCATATGGCATTTTTCATATGCTCAATCTTATAGAGGGCCAACTTCTATCGGAGTATAGAAACGACCCAGTGAAAAAGAGGGCCTTCATTTTAAAGCCCTACGATGGTGTTCTACTCTCCCCATTGAAGTTTCTTCACATGAGTCACTTTTAATAAGTCCACAAAACTAGGTCATTAAGTCATTATTTCATTAGCATTTGTGGACTTAATTAGATTTAATTGCATAGAATTGCATTTAATTTCATGATTACATGCATTTGAGGATATTTTTAGAGAAATGGTAAAAAATTTGTCAAAATTCATGGAATTGCATGCCTTTTGTGAAATTAAGTTTTTCTCATCTCATTTATCACCTCAAAATTAGGCTTTTGGTTTTATCAATGCATATCTTGCTATTTTTGGCACCATGTGCTATTTTTGGAAAGCTGGTCATTTTGGTGCATCACTAGGCATGTAGGGTCCCATACATGTTTCATAATTATTTTCTTATATATAATTAATGTTAAAATTGCCTTCTTCAATTTGTAGAAGAAAACAAGAAATGGGACCCGCATCGAAAAGAAATTAAGTAGAAGGAGCCCCACTTTGTTAGCAAGAGAATTCATATTTTATGGGCCCACATGATGAACAAAGAGATTTGTTCAAGAAAGGAAAGAAGATCTAAAGAAGCTTAGAAGAGTCAAACTTGTGGGAGAAGAAATCTAATCCAAGAAGGAATCCAACCAAATATGAAAAGTAAATCAAGAAACAAGAGGAGAAACCCAAGATATGTTGAACGTCCCACATATGGGTTGCACAAGAAAAGGACACAATCTAATTTTTTTTTGGAATCCTTCTCATGTGCAATCTTAAAAACCTTTTGAGGAGTCTAAAGATGGAAAGAATGTGACCACAAGACTTTATCATTAGCAAGAAAAGTTGCCAAGAGAAGGATTGCTTGGAGTTCAAGCCAAGATGGAAGAGGAATCTTACCAAACAAGGAATATTAAAAAAATTATAAAAAGGAAGCGAACAAAGGGATGGACGTCCAATGCATTGTAGGTGAAAAACTTGGAAGTTTTCTCTCTCTCTTTCCACTCCCATCCACCCTCTCTCCCTAAGTCCCTTTTTCTTCTTCTCCATTCTAATTCTTTAGACATAGATTGAGAGATCATGTTGAGAGAATGATGAAGAGAGAAGAATCTTAATTTTATGTACTTCAAGATCAAGGAATAAAAACACTATTTGGGTTGATTCTGCGTATTCTTAATGTAAGTGTGTTAAATTTTCTCATTCTAATTCTTTTATGTGTTTTGATAGGAGATAATATTTCACATGATTAGATCCAGGGTTTGAAAATAAAATAAAAGGAATTAAAAGTCGAGAGACAACAAGTAACCACTTGCATTATTTTTTCCTACTCTGAGAAGAGAGGATTGCATATTATCACATTGTCAATACTCATAGAATTGTCTAGTTTCTAAATCTTTGGTACATCTTTTCCCCTTTTTATTTTCTCACCCCTTTTCTTTTTATTATTTAAATTAATATTCTGATTTTTTTATTTACAAATTCTAGAAAAAAAAATCCCAACTTGCATTTTTCTATGTGTAGTATAAACTTTCTATTTTTATTACTTGCATAATATATGGTTGGAAAATGTCATTGTGCATACATCATATTTGGAAATTGCATTAGAACAAGTTTTTGTTGCTGAAATCACAAGTTTATTAACTGACTAGAAAGACTAAATTCGGACCTGGTATGAGAACAGTGAAAAATTCTGCACAATTTCAGTAGAATTGGCCTAACTGAGTTACAAAAGTGCGCGATTTAAAAACCAGTTAAATGTGAATGTTTTAGTCCAAAAAATATCAGATTTAAAGTATGGTAAGTGGACTTTGAAACCCAGAATTTCAATCAAAAATAACCTCGGGAACTATGTCAACCAGAGGCTCAAATATGGGTAGTTGGAAAGCCTGCGTTCAGATTTCAGCAACAAAACAGTTCAAGTAGGCATCTTTAGGTGACCATAACTTTTTCGTTTTAAGTCCTTTTTCCGTTCTTCTTTTTTTGTTGTGTTCATGCATTATCAGAGTATTGATTCCAGCCATTAGATTTAGGTTCATATCATCTTAGGCCTATCGTACAGTCCGGTAAATTGGGCATGAGCAAGAGTTACCATACTTCAGAATTTTTTACAGCATGCATCAGATTTTTATAAACTTGCATAAAATTGCATTGTTAGTATTTAGGGCATTATAGATCATTCATTTTTGCATAAAAAGTGATTTTGGTAACTAGGATCTAATTTAGGAAATTTTGTTTTGATTTATTTATATTAAATTGGTTGGTTGATTTGTGTATTCTTTTGCAGGTTTTAGTTTAATTAGTATTATCTAGATTAGGTTTCTTTATTTAAATTAGTGTTTTTATGTTTTTGCAAGGTCGATGTAATTTAATTAGTTTCCATTTAGGCCAGATTCACTATTTTTTAGGATAGGTCATAGTCGGAGAGTCTCACAAACAGCATTGCTTCCTATGGATCGACTTGGACTCACCAGATTATTACTACAATTGCACCATATACTTGGGGTCCGATCAACTTTCATACCTAGAAAGAGAGCATATCGACGTAAAACATTCAAACTAAATTTAGAGTCAATATGTATGAAAGCAGAAGTAGGCCCTGTGCTGTGAAGAGAATATATATATGTGGGGGAGATGCTTCTATGAAAGATGCTCTCACCTTATTATGAGAGATAAGGTGGGGGGCCCTCACATCTATATCCAATGCCAGCAACTTAAACGTGAGGGCTCCCACTCCTATCTCTCATAGGAGCATCTCCATATATATATATATATATATATATATATATATATATATATATATATGGGGCCAGCTCTCCTGAGCTCAAGTGTGTGGTGGGGCCCACTTGGGGACCCGCATGGGGATGGAGATGGGGGGATTTCAAGGACTCTCTGGGATCCTCCTCTCTACAAAAATTCAGCCCCAATTGTGATTTTTATCATCTCCATATGGGCTCAAAAGTTTAATGGTCAACAGTCCATTTGGATCGATACATAGTCGATCCAATGGTCCAGTAAATTCAGATTTGACTGAAAATTGGTGGACGTGTAATTTAGGGGGGTCATGTGTTTGATTCATTTGAATGGACCAAGGGTAGGCCCCACAAACATAAGCTTACGAAATTTTCTCCTAAGCTTGAGCTTAGGCGAGCCTTGCTCTCTCTCTCTCTCTCTATATATATATATATATATATATATATATAAAAATATATGATGATGATGATGATAAAATGTAGACTATCTCTGCTCACCTTGTTTAGGCATTAAAGAATTTCTAGTGTTAGGAATAAGACGTTGGTTTGATGGGGTTGCTTTGGATGAGTTTCTAAACCAGTCCTCAAAGAACCTTGCAGCAGCTCCTTTGTTATCTCCGCTGATGAGCTTGTTGTCTTTGCTCATGGATGTGCCATGGGTGGCGAACCAGTTAAAGGATCCAATGCTCTCCCCAGTCCCTCCGTCCACAAACTTCAGAAGGGTCATTTCAGGATCCACGTCTTTCGGGTATCTAGCTCTCTCCTCTGCCGGATTAAACAGATAAGCGCTTGGGCTTCTATTTATACCTGCATTCTCCACATCCCCTGCAAAACAAAACAAAACGAGGACTTTTTTTTTTGGTAGAGAGAGCTTGATCTTTCTGGCATATAGTGCGCTGCAACTGTTGGTGGGGCTAATTAGGGAGAGGTGAGGGATAAAAATATCTCAATGAGATCTAGGCATGTGCAAAATATCAATCCCATTGGATTGTCCTAACCTCTAGTCTTTGACTTTCAAGTTTAATGATTTTAGAAGGATGTAGTTTTTTGGGTTTTAATCTAATGGTGAGTACGAGTTCTACTAAGTGTCAAATTTGGGCTCCTTCCAAATCAATGGAAAGTAGTGTGTTGAAGAGGGGGTAGCTATGATACATATAAAAGTGGATCAAGTGGCCAGAAAATAATAGGTTGAACCGCACATAAGACCTATATGGTCGAGTTACTCCTCATGAAGTGCCACAAACTCAAAATTGACAATTATCCACATATTACTAACGGGTAGATTGATATCCAAAATAAAAGTATTAATTTGAGGGTCATAGATGAACGGGTTAGAATGAGATTAATAGGATTGATATTTTACAAACGGTTGTGCATGTGCGTGCGGAAGCGCGAAACCTGTGATTGAACATACATGCTGTAGAAGAGAATCAAGATGTGAGTATATTACTTTCTTGTTGTGGACATAGACGGTTTTGTCCAGCCGCATGAAATCCACTAGCCTCTCTTGTGTGGCTTGTTTGTTTTATTGCAGATTTTGGGCTTCGGCACGCATGCAGAACGGAAACCCCTAGGTCCTATTGAGATCTTTCTGTCTCTGCGCTCCCCATGATTGACATGGCCCGAAGTGAGCCTTAATGGTGAGTTCACACTGTACTTTGTTAGAAGGTTCTGTAAAACATATATGGAAACTCTTTTTTTTCCCAATCTAACAGCAGCGGCGTTGGCTCTGTGTCTCACCTTTGTTGATGAGAATGGAACCAGGCTTTAAATTGTTGTGAGCTTGGACAATGCTCTGTTCAATGGCATTGACAATGACATCGAAGGATTGTTGGACGAATCCAAGAGAAGTGATGGAATAAACAAGATACTGCAAGTACCCTCCTGGCCCAGCATGGGTGTGGGTCCCACTGATTGCAAGGTTCTCTTCGTTGTACAATGTTCCATACCTTAGAAAAAACAGAACGAGATAATCAGCAGTATGAGAAAACATAGTGCCATATAACATTTTAGACAGAAAAATCAGTAAAATGCATTGAGCAGGACACTGGTTGTCTTGGGTTGGTGATAAGAATAACTAATCTAGAAGGGAGGGACTAAAGAATTAATTTTCCTTTCAAGATCACACCATGAACTACCTATACCTTGAATCGGGATCCCATGTTTGGACTAAACAAGGAAACCCGTTTGGACCAATACGTCACCCCCCGATTGGTCCAAGCAGGGGATCCGGATTCCTATACCGTAAGTAACTTGTACTGCCAATAACAGATATTTAGTCAAACTTGAACTACATTTTTCCCACCCTCACTTCTTACAAAGGGCCTCAGAATTACCTTGATCTGAGTTTCTCAAGAACCTTTATAGTGACCAGCTGGGAGGCCATGCCTGCATCAAGATTGACAAAGGCGAACCTCGCGCCTTCAGAGCCCTCAGCGACGATGAAGGCACGAGCTCTTAGCCGGAAGTGGACGCCGGCAGTATTCTGCTCCATGTTTGCATAGCCCATCATGTTCACATTTGCTGCGGGGCCCGTCATGTCATAGCTCCCCAACCCAATCAAATAGTCACCATTACTAACACCAGCAAAGGCTAAGCCACATACAGCAGCAAATGCAACTGCAATGAGCAAAAGAAAGGGTGGACAAACTCTGCTTCCTGTTCTCATTGTTTTCTACTCTTCCTATTCTGGTAACTAGTAAGGAATTGGCATCTGGGCTTAAATAGGTGAGCTGAAGGGAATCATATAGTGCTTGGAAGGGGCTGTCACCTAGTTGGGAGTGACAAGATTGAAGGGGGGTTTTTGTTGGTTTGCATTGGGTTAGGATGGCACAAGGTCACTTCCTAGGTTGCGCCGAAGTGGGGCCAATGAGGAGAATATGGCATTAGATGAGGGATTTGTACATTAGTTTAAGATCTTTGGCGGGCGTATGTGCGCTTGGAAACCTCTTAACACAAGGGGCAGTTTGTGTAGCCCATTTCTGCAGAAAAAGATGTGGTTTTCTACGGAAAATTCATTTTTTATGTGTTTGGTGCGGCAGTTTTCCGTGAAACTGCTTTTTCACCACATCAGCTTTTTCCTTCCTCCATTTCCACGGAAAACTGACCTCCCATTTCCTCACTCCCACCCCCACTCCACCCAGTCACCAACTTTCTTCTCTCTCCCCTCCCAACCCCACCCATCCACTCACTCACTCACCCACCCCACGCACATACCGAGCCACCCATATAGTAGTTTTCACTAAATAATAGTTTTCATTAAGGGCATGTTTATGTAACACTTTTCCATGGAAAAATGGACGGTTTTCCGTGGAAAACCCATTTTTCCGGTGTTTGGTGCGGAATAATTCCGCGGAAATGCTTTCTTGCCTCGTCAGCATTTTTCTTGATAATGGTGGAAATGGGTTTCCTATTGGGGGTATGGAAAATGGATTTCCTCAGAAAACTTCTCCATCTTTTCCTCATTCTTGTCCATTTCAACCCAAAAACCCTACAACTCTTTCATTTTTTATTTCTTTATATAAATTATTATTTAATATTGAATAAAAAATATACATGTTATGTTATTTTTCTTCAAAAAATTATATCACCAAATAAGAAATTTTGATTTTCTATAAGGAATCTATAACCGCACCAAACAACATTAACACCAATTCAATGGGGAAACTTTTTTTGCACCAAACATGAAAATCTAAATTTTATGGAAGTCCTTTTCCGAGGTTTTTATTTCTATGGAATTTGCTGACGTGGCAATTTCTTCTTTCCGCGGAAATGGTGTGTACACAAACGTGCCCTAAAGAAATCCGCAACTGCACCAATTCATCGAGGAAAAACTTTTTGCACCAAACATGAATTTCTAACTTCCTCAGAAAACATTTTCTGAGGTATTTAAAAACTATAGAATTTACTGATGTGGCAATTTCATCTTTCCATGGAAGTTGCCTCTACACAAACGTGCCCCTAGGTGTTAAACATACACACAGGAGCCTCAATTTACAATTAAGTGAGCTCCTCAGGCCTATCCAACTTTCTAATACTCATTAGTGTGCAATGAGGGATTGGACCATTAGTTTGAGACCTTTGGTTGGCAGATGTGTGAGTGGAAGGCTCTTAACATTAAAAGTTTGGTACACACATAAATGAGCATTGATTCCAATCAAGTGAGCTCCACACTCCACAGGCTCATCCAACTCTCTATTATTCATCAGTGTGCAATAAATCATTGCATACTGTGTGCAATTTTAGGTTTGAATTTGGCTTGGAATTTGAAAACTACTTAGATTCATGGAAATCATGGGAGCTGGTGTGGTGGATGGAAAGACTAGTAAAAAAAAAGAAAAAGAAACCTAGCCTCATTTATTCTTTGGGCCTCAAAGTTTGAAGACTACAAAAGGCCCGTTAAAATTTCCACAAATGTCCTTAACTATGATCACGAACGCTGTACATGCCCATCCACATTTTTGATTGGCTGCACTGTCACTGCGAATTGATTTAAAAAAAAACAAGAAGAAATTTCTTAATTTACAACAAAGTTTACTTTTAGGGGATTTGACATACTAATTCCCTTTAAACCCTATTCCCCCAATTTCACGACTAAAAATCTATTAATGTCACCAGAGTCGTTTAAATGTCATAATTTTTTACAATTTTTTTAAAAAATTTTCTGCTCTGAATCCCATAATGTCATTGGGTCCAGATAAATCCCAAACCCTTCTTCCCACCCAAACTTTAATTGCTATAAATATAAGAGAAGAAAAATAATAAAAAAACAGAAGATCAGAGGAAGAGAGCAGGCCAGTTGGGTAGGGCTTTGGTTCCCATGGGTTTGATCTAGTCGAGCTTAACCTAAAAAGTGAATATATCATAGTTGTACTTATGTGAGGCCCAGCTAGATGAATGGAGGACTCTTCTTAGTTTAGAAGATAAAGTCAAAATTGGGTCAATATTGCGTAGGACTCTTCCTATTTGTATGGGTGTTCATGGGTGGGGTTAGGTCTGGCTGAGCAATATTCAGGCTTGGCCCAATTTATAACTCACCACTGAGTGATGATGGATCAGTGGATTTCATAGTTAATGTACATAAATTAACAATCATCTAGAAGCATATAATTTGCCATCTTCTCCTTGTTCTATATATCCTTTGTGTAATTACAAATTAATGTGATATCAGATAAGCTTGAATTTATGTGAATCCATTTTGCTTTCTATTGTATTATTAGTACCTGTATATGGCATGCTCATCAATAGGCGACGTGAGAGGGTAGCTAAAAGGTTGTGAGCCATAAAGGGCGTTCGGGTGGAGGAAATTTAAGTGTGGCCAGCCTTGGGAGAGAGGGAAAAGGTGGGTGCAAATTGGTGGGCCAAACTGTTGCTTTCTTTTGGTGGGGGTGGGGGGTGCACTTGATTGCGGTGGATGGCGACACAAGGCCCACTTGTGCTATCTTGCATCCAGACAAGGACATTACGTAGAGTCAGGATCGCTTGTTTGGGAAACCATGTTTGGACCAATCAGGAGGTGACAAGCTAGCAAAAGCTGAGCTGGCTTTTAAAGACAACACCGGTTTTTAAACTCAACAAATTCACGTGTCACCCCTCTGATTGGTCCAAAGAGGGGATCCGGATTCCATTACTTAGGCCATGTTTGGGACCACTAGTCTATTTCCTAAAGACCATTCAATATAGACCCATATAAAAAAGAGCCATAGAAAAGAGACGCTAAAATAAAAAGAGGTGTTTGGTCAGGGGCGGACCCATTTAGTCACCATATGGGGCGGTCGCCCCGGGTGAAATTTAGAAATTCTCAAAAACATGAAATGGACCCTAGCCCAGGGGTGGACCCATGTTGTCACCAAATGGGCGGTCGCCCCAGGTGAAATTTAGAAATGCTCAAAAACATGTAATGGGCCCTGGCCCATTCCCTACTTATCTCAAAAGTACCGCCCTAGGCCCAAAAACCCTCTTTCTGCCGGTGATCCTCATTGGCCAAATTCATCCATTGTGTTTGGACTGCAACCATTTTCTTATAACCATCCATTAGTTGGCCAAATATTGATTACTGCAAGTTTCTGGATATTCTCATATGAAATGGGCCATGTTCCTCATACCTAAAGCAAGCCCATCGGTGTTGGAAGTGGAACACCAAGACATGGACCAATCATTGTCATCGTTCATCATCATCACCACGAAGGGCCACATGTATACAATAATGTTTCCATTTGACCACATCCCTTCGCATTTCTTGACCGTGTGACCATATAATGCCTCCATGGAATCGGTAATCCTACTACAATGAATTACAAGAGTTTATTTTCTTCTTGTAAACAAAAGTAGATAGCAACAAAATTATAAGATTGAGCTTAACTACTTATTTCTTCTTCTTCGTTTGAAATTTTTTTTCTTGAACTATAATATGATGTTTATGATTATGGTGACAATATTCATTTATAAATAAAAGTGCTCTCATTTGGATTTATATGATAGAAAAGTCATTAGGAGCTTAAGGAAAGGATAAACATGTACTAATTTTCATATGATAATAATTATTACTTCTCTGGAGTTTTTTTAGAGTTTCTTTATTATTGTTGTAGAACGATTGCTAATTGATGTGCTAATTTGTAGAAGAGTTGGGATTTGGATGTTTGGCTTAGAAGCTTATTTATGAATTAGGTGCTAGTAGTAAGATTCCTTTAAAAAAAAATGGAAATCATGTCCTTTAACTTATGTTGGGAAAATTATCTGCCCCACCTTAACGAAAATCCTGGGTCCGCCACTGTGTTTGGTAATGCAAGGGTCTATGCTAAGTAGACATTTTTATATCATTGGTTGAGAGTTTTTCCACATATTTCTTGAGAAGGCATTAAACCATGAAAATCGACCATATGGACATGCTCAGCTTTCCAAAGAGATCTCACAGTTTGGATCTTGTGTTTGGGGCCCACATAATCCACAAAATTATACCTAGAGGCTCACATTTTTTGCACATATTTAGAGATTGGTGATGACCCAACGGGTGAAATTTGATCTCATGGTCATGTTTGATACTGTGAGCATTACTTACGGTTTAGATCTTACTTTACACGCCTAAATAAAAAAATTGAAACAGTTTACTGCTCATGGACAAATGCAATATTGAGCGTGATACATCAATGGTTATTTTTGTTTTTTGCACATATCTCGAGATTCACAAGGTATTATGTGATCATAATTGACCACATAGTCGTTTTCAGCCTTCGAAACATATCCAATGGTTTTGGTCTTATGTTTGGGGCCCACAGATCATACCAAATTATATTCAATGGCTCACGGTTTGTGGCACATATCTCAAGATTGGTGATGATTCAACTGCTGAAATTTGGATACATGACCGTGTTTGACATTGTGAACATTTTCAACGATTTAGATCTTGATTGGGCCACTCAGAGTTAGAGAAAAATTGAAAAAAGGGGACCGAGCATGATTATGTATAAACACTGTAGCTCCGCCTCTTCTTTTTTTCCCTCTATTTCTCAACTACCTCATCAAGGGGGCTGCGGAAAGTAGAGTCATTGCCTCTACTTCTCTAAAATATGTAGTGGCTGAAAGGTGGTGCCAAACACTTTATTTTTTCACACCTCTACCATTTTAGAGAAATAGAGAAATAGAGGGAATAATTAGACCTCCCAAACATGCTATTAATGTAATAGAGAGTAGAGACCACTAGGATAGGTTTATCTAAACATCACTGAAATGTACTGAATACTTCTAAATAACAACACAAGTGCATGAGATTTACCAAGCTTTGTAAATCACACTGCTTACCAAGCCTATGTTCGGATGTGGGCCCCATATATGCATCGAAATTAAAGAGCCTCAATGGAATTTCCATCCCCAATGTAAATCATGGGTGCCGTCCTGGCAAGATAAAGAGTTCCCTGTTTGCACCTTGAACAGAAGAGAAAGGCATTTTCATAGAAAGAAATGCCAAAAGAGGCCTTAGAAATGAAAGGAGCTTTTCAAATTCAAACCCTACAGCGCATCATAAATCTAATTCACCAAAACAAGTTTGATTTATGCAAGTCCAAAACAATAATCCAAGAGTTGTGGCTATGTATATGCCTTTCATATGGCAAATCTCCATCTAAGTGGGCTCCATGAGGGGTAGAGAATTCATCAGCAAGCAGCTGAAATAAGAAATGGACCGATTATGATGCCGGTGTTAGATTGTATGGACTCAATCCATCAGTTAGTATGATAAATTAATTAGTTTCTTTATTTATCAACAATATCATGCTTTACTTTCATGAGATGAATGTTATTTTATCACTTTATGCACATGACCAATACATATGACATAATGGTTCATGAGTTGAACCGGATCCCATTAGTATATTAGATGTGATATATGTGTATGGATGAGATCCACATACGGGAGATATATGTCACAAATCCTTATACTTAAATATCTTCACAACCAATGATGAGACTGGGCATCTCATCTGATAAGGCTGCAGCACTTTGATCACTATGAGATAGTGTGATTTGTCTCGATCATCAGAATGGAAGATTCTGGATCATGGTGCTAGTACATTGGATGTATTGAAGGACCATGAGAAGCACCTTATGGAATTCCGTCTCTATAATAAGGTATGCTCTCATAATTCCCTAGCAATAGACTCTTAATCCTAAGACATTGATGAACTCAAGTTTCTATCTATTCATTTGCTTTGAGTCACCAATGACTGAGGCCAACTGTAGGTCAACACCTCGGTGTCTTGGGTATGTGGTAAATAGGACTGTGGGAACATTGAATGATCAAGATGGAATCTATCTCTATTATCCCCTTGTGCAAATTAATGGTTTTGTCATTAGTAAGTGCGCACCCATCTCGATTAAGAGTTAATTGGATGGTACTGATGATCACTGTGATTAATTGGGGCTCAAGGATAATAAGATATGGAACTAATATTGGAAGAGACAGATTTATTCCAATTGATCCATGGATTTTAATAGAGGGGCTTACTTGTAGTAATCGGGAAGTTTAGGGTCTTCTATGTAATTTATTCCTAAGACTGGAGTTCAATTGCATTTATATAGTGGAGTTATTTGCAATTAACTGTGGGCCCAGATTGCACATGACATGTGGGGTCGCGAGTCCCAGCTGGAGCCAGCTTTCTAAGGAATCCCTAGTGGTCCCCACGCTAGCCCAAGTTATTAGAAAGATACTAATTATAGTAGAACTCTAAAAGGAAATAGAAAGTTACTATTTCTATTAGAAGTAAGACTTCTAATAGTGGTAATAGTAAGTTACTAATTATAATGGAAGTGAGACTTCTATTTAGAAAGAAGAGAGTTACTAATTGTTAAGGAAGTAAGACTTTTATTTCAATTAGATAACAAAGAGGAGCTTGCTTTTTAGCAATAAATAGAGGAGTAACATAGCTGGACGTCAATGACATATTCCACCTAGGGAATCATGCCCAAGGCTTGTATGTGCAAGAGTTGCACATGTTCTTCTCTTCCCTCTTCTAGTTCTCTTCTAATTTTCCTAAGAGCTTTCTCTTGGAGATCCCATCCATCTTCTTGAGAAAAGAGAATCTGATACAGGAAATAGCGTGGAAGATCAAAAGGTCTTGGAGATTCGTTTTTGACAAGTGAAAGAGTTTCATCATCAAAGAAAGAATCAACTTCTCCATTAGAGCGCAGCCGAGCTCCAAGGTATTATCTACTTCGTTGCATATTGTAGATTTTATGGATGCTTGTTGTATGCTTGTTTCTATCTTTTAGATAGATTTACTTACTGTACATAATCATAAGATTGAGACTTATGCATCATGGATTGGGTTTTTAGCCTTCTGGATAGATGATCCCTGAGTCAAGTGGGTCAAAAGTTTTTAAAACCTATTCTAGAGGCCCACCTATTTCCAACAGCAGGCAAGTGGCCCCATGTTGGTTGTGTAGAGAAAAAAATGAAGTGGGTCATTTATTCTCTTTTATAAGGGTGTATAGATTTGAAAATTTCTCTCTCTAGAATCTCCATCATTCTCTTCTCCATATTTTTCAGTTCTCTCCCTCGCTCACTCTTTTCTCCCCCTCTTTCAATTCAGTCTTGTCCATTTCTCTGGTCTTGTCCCCCTCCCCCCCTCACACACACACATTTTTCCTTCTCCCCTTCTAAGTATGGGATGTAGTCCAATTCATGCCCGACCAACTTAAAACAGGTCAAGTAACTTCAACCCGCACCCATAGCGGGTCAACCCCACCTTATCCTCAGAACCCTCATTCAATGCAAATCAACTTGTTTAACCCGACTTGACCTATAGAAGCATAACCCAAATTCAATCCATTTCAAATATTAAGGCTATATTTGTGTTAATATATAACCCAAAAAATCCCAACACATGCTCAGCTCATCCCATATAAAATTAACCATTATTAAATATCAAAGTATTAAACCATGAGATTAATTAAATGGGTTTATCCATTTACATCCTGAGTCAGGTTATACGGTTCAAAAGTAGATTGGGTTAGGCCAATTTTACCACCCTTGGTCATACAAGGAAACATTTCAAACCCATAAATTGATATTTTCATGAATCCAGGTGGGCCCTACAACATGGCCAATTCCATAAAAATGTGATGAAATTATTATGTAGAGAGAAAAATGAAGCAGGTCATTTGTTCTCTTTTATAAGGGTGTATAGATATGAAGGAGTTTATATAATCTTTAAATATGCCAAGGGAAGCTCAAACACTCCTTTCAGTTTCGTCTCAACCAAGTCCCCAGACATCAAAACTGAACCCAAACCCTTCTTCCCACCTAGACTTTAATTGCTATAATTATAAGGAAGGAAAAAAAAAAAAAAAAAAAACAGAAGATCAGAGGAAGAGAACAGTCCAGTTGGGTAGGGCTTTGGTTCCCATGGGTTTGGTTTAGTCGAGCTTAACCTAAAAAGTGAATATATCATAGTTGGTACTTATGTGAGGCCCAGCTAAATGTATGGAGGACTCTTCTTATTTTAGAAGATAAAGTCAAAATTGAGTCAATATTGCGTTGGACTCTTCTTATTTGTATGGGTGTTCATGGGCTCGGTTAGGTCTGGCTAAGCAATCTTCGGGCTTGGCCCGCTTTATAAACAACAGTCCCAATCCATAACAATGATAAGTTGCAGCTCAACTGGTTGTGATCCATTCGTACGTGTGACCGTGCATATGCTTAAATTGTGTGTCTAGTTTGATTTGGGCTGGCTCTACCACTGAATCCAAACCCAACCCGTATTTTTAAGCTAACCCAAATTTTAGGTACAAGCTCGGCCCGAGTACTAAAACCTAAGACTCAATATCAGCCCAAAGCGGGCTGGACTTGGGTCGGCCCCTTACATAAATACCCCTACTTATTTGAGAAGATAAAGTCAAAATTGGGAGTGAAGTCAAGGAATTGGTTGTTTAATTGAACCTCAATTTCCAAATTAAATCGGCGCAGCTTCACGTATAAAATTTAAAAGGGACACTTAAACATCTTCACTTTATACAGAAAAGTACCAAGTTGAGAGGGTGAAAATAAAGAAACACACACTACGTGGGCGTATTTGGCAATTAACTAGTTAAAGTCAAGTAAAATGAATCTAAACAAGAAATGACAAG
This sequence comes from Umbellularia californica, assembly GCA_028538565.1. Taxonomy (NCBI): domain Eukaryota; kingdom Viridiplantae; phylum Streptophyta; class Magnoliopsida; order Laurales; family Lauraceae; genus Umbellularia; species Umbellularia californica. The sequence continues at coordinate 60,898,480 of JAPQWN010000007.1, forward strand.
GGGTCATATCAAAAGTACACAATTTTAAAATTTCTTCTTAATTAGAAAAAAAAAAGGTCAAAAAAGCAATCTTCTTTCTCTACTAAAAGTCAAAATGCATCCACTTTTCTAGAGAAAAAAAGTGAAAAAATTTTCATACCAAACAACTAAAAACAAAACACCATCATAACACTTTTAGATTATATTTTCTCTTGTAATTTGATGCTTCACCTTACCATACTTCAATTCACCATACATTCAAACAGGCTTGTCCATGGTGAAGTGGTAAGATATCTCCTTTTGTAAGACCAGATATTTATAATTTGGCATTTGCTCCCATGGTTATGGAGTTATGTATAGTGTGTGAGTACAGGCTTGAGTATTTCCCTGAGAAAAAAAAAAGTACGGGCAAAGGAGCAATGCTGGAAGGGGCGAATTTATTTCTATAATAAAGAAGATGAGAACTATTTACATTTAAAGTTGGAGAAACTATAAGTACTTGTCCATTTATCACTTATTCTTCACTCTTCACCATAAGATAATGAGGGAATGTCCCCTAAAAGTCCATTGTTTAAGGTGTTTTGATTAAAGAGACAAGGAATGAGTGGTCGACCGTCGAGATCTAGAATATTATGTGACATCACTTCTTCAGATTTTAATCAAGTGATGAACGGATAAACATGTCCTATTAAAAAATGATCACTTGAAGCACTCTTGTAACTCATTAGCTTGATCTCACTTGTCACCCATCTGATACAAAATCCATGATTAAAAACTTCTAAGAATTCAACTCTCTTCTTTGAAATGATCTACCTCTCCACATCTACTTCATATTTTTTTCTTGGGTTTTTCAACTTTCCTAGACTTCCATGTCAAAATTTAAGAATACCAATACTGTTATCTGTATGACTTCTATTTTGAGAAGTTAAAAACCCAATTGGCTGCACATGCCCCCCCATTTGCATGAGCCCCACATGGATGTAAGTCAGTTACAGGAGAAGAAAATGTAATGATAGCATGATGCTGGCCTACTATTATTTTAATTGGATAATCCTAATTGTTAATTTTAGAGACTGATCAATATTATATTGGGAGGAATTCTAATTAATGGAAATAAGTGTGCTTGGGAGGCTTTGAAATGGCCATACCCAACCGCACTATATAACATACGATAGTGTTTCTGGGCGAGAGTACTATCGGATGCTTTACAGACTCTACTTTTTTTTTTTTTTTTTCCGCGTTCTTCGTCTTCTTCATCGTCTTCTTATTTGATGATGAGGGTTCTCATTGTTATTTAATCAGACAAGACTAATCCTCCATGCGCAGTCACAAAACCCAAATATGCATATGTGCACCAGGCAAGTCTGGAGTGATTTGCTAGTATAAATTCAACAAATGTGCCTTGAAAATCTAGAAATGTCTACCATCTCCTATCCAAAAATTATGGGTGTGAAACTTGAAGGGCATTTCACCTTTTTAGAAGCTGATGCACGCACATGAGAGCTAGATTCTTCTTTCGATCTGGAGAGTTCATGAAACTGTTTCCATAATTTTAGGGTCAACTTTAAAAAAGTGCATCACAATGCTTCATCATTGTTTCCTTTCTTTTCCTCACCTCTCCATATCCTCAGTTTCACATTACATGATTGAATCTGTTGAAAGAAGAGAGAGAAGCTCTCTTTTTTCTGGGTAAAGGAGAAACATTTTTGGAAGCATTGGAGTCATGATTCATGCTTGTTCCCTTATATAGGACGAACCACCGTTGTAGAACCTTCACGGAGCATTGGAGTCTATTTAGCCTCTTTCCTGTATTTGAATTTGTAAAACTTCTGTATCAAACACGCATAGCTTTTGAAAACATTGCAAATATTTGGAAATGTTGAACAACTCAGATTTTACTGGAATTTTCCTCATCCAATAGACCTTCAACAGGGGCAGATACTAACATTCTACAGGAACCCTTTTTTAGTGTATTTTTTACATGAACTTAGAGATGAACAAACTGCACATGTAGATTATACAAAACCAAAACAACAATCAGATTCATTAAAAATCCATAATAACAACAAAAGTAATACAACCAACCCAACCTCTCAAATCACTCCCCCACAAAATCTATCAAAAAAAAAACCAACCACAACAGCCCCATAGCCCAACAGTACTTAACACAAACTTCAACAATATCATCTCATCAACATCATTCATATTCATCTCCATATCTAAACCCCTATAAACAAAAAAAGAACAACATATTTAACCACAAACATAAAACCATTTCAAACAAAACCTTTCCTAATGGTGGGGAGCCTCCTCCCCTGCATTCTTGTGATATCCAGGCAACTTTTCCTTGATCTTCTCCAAGATCCCCTTCTTCTCCTTACCAGCCTCTCCCTCATGCTCCGGCACGTCGGCGGTGGTGCACTCAGCCGGCGGCGGCGGCGGAGGCGCTGCATGCTCCGCCTCCTTCTTACCACCACCCGGCAACTTCCCCTTGATCTTCTCTAGGAAGCCCTTCTTCTCATCTGGGGTGGCATCTCCGGGAGCGTCCTCACACTTCTCGACGGGGACTGGGACTGGGACCGGCACGAGTTCCTCCTCTTCTTTCTTTTCCCCACCAATCTTCTCCTTAAGGCCCTTCTTCTTCTTCTTCTTCTTCTTCATCTTCTCTCCTCCCTCTCCTTCTACTTCTTCCTCGCTAGACTGCAGAATTCCATTGAAGATATATATAACCGAGTGTAAGTGTTACGTAACAGACAACCATGCACTAGTTTTGAGTAAGGGTGTAACGGTTCGTTTAACCATTCATTCTGAGAAAACTGAGAAAATTGTTAATAGAATCCTATTTCACGATTTTTGGTCTTTAAAAATCGTGACAGTAAATGTGAAAAATCGTTAAAAACCGAACCGCGGTTAACCCTGATTAATGGTTCGGTTACAGTTAATTATCTCTTTAAAAAATTTTGTGAAAAGATTTTCATTTACCAATAAAACTTATTATGAAAAAAAAAAAAACTATAATTAGATAATGACATAATATGTTACTTAAAAAAAAAAGAAAAAGAAAAAATAACTTTCATTCAAGCCCTTATGTTTTATTCTTATTAGCGAAACGGTTCGATTAACTATGTATTTTGAAAACACGATTAACCGAAATGCGGTTAACGGTTCGGTTCAATTAATAACCCTGAGTCAAAGACAAAAAACCGAAATCAAAACGTGAATCACGGTTTCCGATTTCAATAATCGTAACCGTAACCGAACCGGTTTCACGATTATTAACCGCACGGTTCGGTTCAGTTCAGTTAGTCGGTTTCTAGATTTTATTTTTGGCAGCTAGTTCAAGATCCTGCACTTCATCATATATTCTTAAAAGATCGAACTTAGCCCGAAAATATGCATTGATCAGACCGAACCATTTAATCCTGGGCATCAGATAGACGGTCCAGATTAGAGAAGGAAATGGTGGTGGATTCAATAAAAGCATCGTTAGACAATTTATGGGTTCCCATCTTTATTGGGTCAATTGAAATGGTTGCGGTTCCATGCGCATCAATGTGGAATGTGTACAGTGATGATATAGTGGCCCAAATGAGTAATTGGTCAAGACTTCAGAGCACTATATATGGCAGCTTTTCTTATCTGTCAGTGTGTGTGGCCCATTAAATAAAAAGAGTGGATAGGTTAGCCATCTGCAGAGAATAGTAGATGCAGTAGTTATTATTTTGACCGATCGTTCATTTTATTGCGCCTTTGATCAAAGACTAGCAACATCTGTAAGATCTCAATTCTCAACCTCGTGCACATGGCGAATCAAAAAACTTCTTATCATAGTCCAGTGGGCCACACACAAGTGATGACTTGTTTCCCACTATGGAAAAGTAGAGGATCCAAAGTCCTTGAAGGGATGTGATTAAAGCGAGCAGCATTCATTGAGATAATGAAACGATTGTGAGTCTAAGAACATCTACTTTTTTTGTGATAGGTGGGATATTCTACTCCTTTATTAAAGTTGGCCCATTTTTCAACTATCACCACTAAAAGTAAAGTAAGTGGGCCACTCTTATAATGATCCAAGCCAGATCTATTGGTCATTTGTTGAAATAATAGCAGAATACCTAATCATTAATATTCTGCCACCTTGGGTGCGATTGCACGACAAGAGGAATTGATTCCATATAATTTTTTTATGTTTTATTTTTATTTCTCGATCCATGTCTCTCCTGAACACGTATCGAAAATCAAAATTCTCTCTATCGAAAAAAATAATAATAATATTTTTCTTTTTCATGAAAAAATAAATAATATTGCTTCTTCGTGCTTGAATTCCTCTCGTCACACAAATATAACGTTACATATAAAATTACTAAAATACTAAGCAAGCATAAGAGAAAAAATGGAAAGCCAATGACAAGTATAGGAAAGTAACAAAAGGGTGATTTTATTTTTCTTCCTTACCGAGCTAGAGCTACTGGTGGATCGGTGAAGCTTCTCCATCAGACCTGGCTTCTCCTCTTTCACCTCTTCCATCTTCTCACAAGGCTCCTCCTTCTTATGACAAGGCTGCTCAGATACCTGAACCTTCTCAAACTCGGTCACAAGAACCTCTTCTTGGGGCTTCTCTTCTTTCTTCTTGCTGAGGAAATCAAACATCCCTCGGTCCTTTATCTCACCACTTCCTTCTTGTTCACAGGTTGTGTGGTGGTGTTCTTCGGCCATGGTTGTATGCTTAAGAAAGGCTAAGCAAGAAGAAAGACTACAGAAAGAGATTTGTTTGAAAGTGGGATGATTAGAGCTGGCAGTTGGAATAACGTGGTTTGTGATGTTTTTGATTTGTTGAGAATGGCAATTTATAGGTGTTCGAGGCATAGGAATACGCGATGCTCACGCGCCCAAGAAAAATAAATTAAAGCCAAAGGTTAGGAAAATGGAGTGCTGGTCTTGAGGGACACCCAGTGTGGTAGTCTATACTCTTTGGTGTATTAATGGGGAATTTACTAAACTCATCTCTATACTCTTCTGGTGTATTAATGGGGAATTTACTAAACTCATCCTCGGCATAATAATACATGGGTGGATCCAGGGTTGCAAATGAGACGGTTCTAGGTTAGAATTTTCTTGGATCCGGACTCGGACTTATTATTAAATAGTGGTTTTAAGTCAGAATCATACAGGACTCGGACCCAAACCCGTTTTTAAATAGTAGTTTTGGCTTAGAGTCCAATTTCGACTCGGAATCTATTTTGTTAGTTCCAAACCTGATTTTAATAAGAGAATCTAGATCCAATTACGGAACCGGGTACAACTAGATGACTGAAATTTAGTTTTAAAATTGGTTCTAACTTATTTTTATTTTTTATTTTCTCAAAATAAGGATATTATCCAACTTATAATATTGTGTCAAGTCTACTACTTCTATGATTAAACATAAGAATACTTAACGAAAGTTGACTTTGAGTTACATTTTGCAACATTAAAAGACTCGTATGCTGGATCTCAGGTTCTTAGGTCTGGAACCTTGGTTTCAGACCTATTTATGAATCGAAAACTAAAATAGATTCCAAATTCGTTTTTTTCAGTGGTCAAAACCTCCGTTTTTTTTCACGTGGTTTTAATCAAATTTCCATCATGGATGTTAATAACTTAAACATGATAAGATATCATTTAGAATGGGATTCATCTTGCACAGTCTGAATTATCTCTAGGTGGGCTTTAGGATGGAGTTCCAAAAACTCGTTACACGGTTCCCATGTAATAGCTGCGATAGAGGATTCGGACTCTTCTAAGAGATGATGATGGTTATGGAAAGATTTTACATGAATAAGGGTTATAACAAAAGTCACCCTAATTGAGTACATTTAGGGTGCATTTGTGAGACAAAGGGGATTTAGAAACGAAGAGTTAATTTGTTTTACTTTTGTGTGCACGTATCCCTTATGTTTTGTGATTGACATGTTTTTCTTATGGAGGAAAACTTAATTTTCTTCGATAGGGAGAATCTCAATTTCCTATGAACAGGTAGGAATGCAAAAACCCACGCTCTCTCACTTTCTCATAGAGAAATCCTTTTTCCCCGAGGTGCATTATCCTCTTGTTGCATAAATAAGTCATAGAATTCAAGGAGTTTAAAAAGGGAGTACATATTCAAATTTGTAGGATTAGATCCTTCACTCAAGGATGTAGCTAGACATCTAGTCATCCATATACTTCTTACAATCAATTGTGCTATAATTTATACTTACATATACATAAGTCGAAATAGTAACCCTACATCCGTATGTGCTTTTAAATTTTCCTTAGTTGAGATCATAATTAATTAGGAAGTGGGTCAGCCCAACCAGTATTAAAAACCTACCATTCCTAGCATATTAAAAACCTACCATTCCTAGGTTGACATGAAGCTAGTCCCCACCAATGATGGCAATACCTGACCTGGCATCCTAACTCTAAACTAACCCGGCAATCTAGTGTGTGGGTTGGCCCAGTGAAAATCTCTTCTTTTACAACCCACCCAATGGGCGGTAATGATTTGTGATGAGACTCACAAGTAAATGCATAGAGAAAAAATAATATCTTTGAAAAAACATACAGTAGAGGATGATGGAAGTATTGTGGGTGGTGGGTTGGTTGAGAAATAAGGAGGAGACGAGAAAGAGGAAGACGTGAAGAGTGACGCGCTATCTTCGCTCAGAAAAAAGTATAAAAAATTTTATAAAAACGTGGCGGAAAGACTGAGTTTGTGCAGTACAATCTGCGGGACCCTTCGCGAGGAATGGCTAAATTTCGGAACTTTTTCCCATAAAATCCTAAAAAAAATATCTTTCAAAAAAATATCTGTCAAAAAAATATCTTAAAAAATATCTTTCAAAAAAAAGAGGCTACACTTCTGCTAGTCTCGACGACCACCAAAACTTCAAGTAGTCACTAAAACTGAGTATAGATACTGCCTGGCTGGCTGGCTTGCCGACATCCAATTACGTTGCCTACACGTGTCCGGACGAACGTGACCGGTTATGGTCGTGGGACCCACAACTGTCGTTCTTGGTAGGATAACTGAGCAAAGTCGGTGAGGCCACGTTACTCTTCAGTCGGCGCCACGTGTCCATGTTCCCCTGGGCCCCGCCCTTGAGGCGGTTTGGAAACGATTCCCGAGTCAATGAGCGAGTTGCTCAAACCCGTTCCCACCATTGAATTCAAAGCTGTGGGCCCTGTTTTCTGCTTTCCTTTTCCTCTTTCTCTTTCTTTATTTCTTCTTAGGTAATGTGACGCCATCCAGTTTTCATCTTTCGGTTTCATTGATTAGGAACTGTCGGTTGGATGTTGGGTTTTTTCTTAGCTTTTTGTGTTTGGGCTGGTTAGAGATTTCCTCTAGTGGTAGGGAAAGGGGTGGGTGGGTGGGTACTAGCCAACTACAAATCACTTTACTTTCGAAGCTTTTAAGGTTAATTAAAGTAAAGTTGTGGTGGCTAGAATGGGGTGGTAGCTTTAATTTCATTTCCACTGGTCAGTTAAAAATTATGGGATCCAATTGGTCTTGCAACAAATGTCCCATACCTCCAAACTTTGGGATCCTTCTCAGTGTGTAGTCTTGACTGCCATGGGCTCAAGTTGGATTAAGCAAGTGGCAAATCCCAAAGTTAATCTCTTTCATTAAGTCGATCATAGTTACCTAGTTCAATCAAGAGAGCTTTGAACTGCGAATAGTTCATTTCGGACGATTCGCAGTTCGATTTGCGAACTACTAGCGAATTAATTTTACATAGTTCTCGAAGTTGAATCATATTATTCTATTTCGGTGCTTGCCTAAAAACAGAAGACACCCATAAGCACTGCACCCCGATGTATTAGCACTAAGCCATACCTAACTCCGATTAGAATTGGCCCCACATAAACATTGATCAGCAGTATAATATAGGATTTTACTTCTTTTTTTCTTTTTATCTTAACTATGTTTTATATATAGTCAATCTAATTGTGGCCCAAACTATAATTCAAGCAAAACTTTGCCTATAGGGTAAATGAACATAATAGTTATTTTGTGTGGTTTAGATTTTAGACAATGACCAGTAGTGTTAGACTTACAAAATGGGAGCACGTGAATTAGTTTATCAAACTTGTTGAACTCGAATTTTGAATTAGCCAAATTGAGAAGCGAATCAAATGAACCTACTCCAACGAATTTCATGATCAAGCAAAGTCTCGAATTACGAATTCAAATGTGAATTAATCGAACTACAAATTAGGTAACTATGGTTTTGATCATATCAAACTCTTATAGAGAGTTTTGGATGAGTATCTATCTAACTCATGTCACTTAGCTTTCTATTAGCAAAGAATGTGGAGTTTTTGGTGGAGTAGTCTGCTACAAGCATGATATCCCGGAAAAACTATTTATAGAGAGGTGGGATTTTCTGATCATTCAGAGGTCAGTAGTATTTTTAGGTTGTTCATATTGGCTACTCCCTATATGAGACTTGCAGTAATCTCAATGGTTATGTTAATGTTTTTTCTATCAGCAACCAACGCGGACAGACGTTTTTACATATGAACATTGTTGTAGACATCTACGGATTAATATTAGTGAAAAAAATGAATACACAACCATCACCCTAACAAAATGGAATACTTGAAAAGTCAGGGTTTCATTTGTATGTTCACCTTGTATCCTTCATGCTTACCTCTTCAACAACTCTTTTCTTAAACTCATTTTATCATGAATTCCTAAGAATTAAATTTTATAAAAACTAACACAAGCTCTATTTTGTTTGGCAAAAGCTAGTCCAAACATAGCAATTTTGGGTTTTTTTTTTTATAAAAGATAAGTATGTCCAAACATGGTCATTGAAAGGCTAATTTTTGAAACAGGAATCCTGCACCCACAGGATTGAATTACTCTAAACCTGTTTTGGAGAATTTTTTCCCACACTGTGCTGAAATTGCTTCTGGTCCCTAAAATGGGGTTCAAGTATAAATAGGCCTCAACACAACCTATGGAAACTCTACCATAGATGTGCCCTTGCTGGTAGGTAAGATTAGCCTAGGCACACCCCCACCCACAGACACCCACACCCACCCCTAAATGATGGTTGTTAGGTCATACTCAACTTTGGGGCCATTTGCAAAAATCTTTACTGAATTAATTCAGATTCTTTTATTCCAAAGGACGTTGGAGGGTGAAGAGGAAACATATTGAGGGGCCTCTAATTTCTTATGAATGTAGGAGGTGGTCAATCCTTTTATCATTTGAATGGTCTCTAAATGTCTTTGCCTCTAATCCTTTCACTTACAATTTTATTCGGTGAATAACTGCTGATCTAATCCTGAGTGCAGAATTTTAGGGTGCATTTGTGTAAAGTCATGGAAGAGAAAACCTGGATTTTTTTTCTTTCGTCGTGTCAAGTTCCAACCTTGCTACATAGTAACATAGGATTTTTGGATCCCCTCTTGCAGAAAAAGTAGGCCAAAATCCGGCTTTCTGACTTCGATTCGTTGCCACACCAAATGCTAATGATGCCTTATCTCCCTCCATTTCTGTGAATAGAAGCACTGCACAAGAGCCCCCTTCCCCTTAATGATAAGATCTTGACAAAAACTTATAATTCTTGAGGGTTTTAAAGTTTACAGAGAAAGGGTTGATTTCCAATTCTTTTCACAGAAAATACATGTCATCTCTCTTTTATCTCCATCATTGCATCAAGAAAGAAAACACGGTCCATAACACCTCTCTCTCTCTCTCTCTCTCTCTCTCTCTCACACACACACACACACACAAACAAAACAAAATAAAATAAATAAAGGTGAGTTTTTGACCTATTTAGAAGGTTTTATCTTTTGATAGGAGGGAATTGCAAATTAAATTCTAGAAGCTCAACACACATCATTCAAATGGGCCCCCCCTTTTTTTTTAGGTAGAAGGGCCTCTCATGGTGTTGAATGTCCAAGCTTATCCAGTTTTAGTCCTTTTGTCGTTTCCATTGCAATTTATCATCAGAGACGAACTGTTCCAAGACGTCTGCTGGTACCATTTGATTGGAATTTTCCAAACCAAGGTGGCATCATTGTTGGACATATGTTAGTGATGGTGACTCGCAATCTACACTGTGGATTCTAAGGGTTATGGAGTTCGACAGCACTTGTTAGGTGTGTCTCTTACATTAATTTTGAGATCGGGTGAACTTCTCACATCTAAGTTGTTCAAAATTATTATATCACTTTAATTATAACAATAAGGGTCAGTTTGTTTTCAAGGATTCTAAGAATTTCTGTGAGGGAAAGTGACAAGTTCTTCAAATGAAATTCTCAATAAATTTTAAAGCTAGCAGTTAGAAAGCTGACATTTAATGAAATTTAAAACCCAAAAGTGATATTTAATAAGGCCAGATTGTTAGAATGATAATCAACACAAAAGATTTAAATGTTCTGTAGACAGCAACTGATAGTATGCAGTGTCTCTCTCCATCCAATAAGAGAATTGCACCTCAACACGGAGGATGAATTGAAGAACGCCACTTTTAATGCTTCTCCTCAAACCATGGGTATTTAAATAAATCTAATTATTTTCAGAAATACCCTTGCTAATTCCTTAACAAAATGGTTTCCAATACTATCATTTACAAATTCTCAACTAACTTATCAGATGAAAAGGTGGTCCCATTTCTTATAATTCCAAACTATGAGACCATATTATAATTTCTAAAGATGGATTCATGTTATAATTTTTAATTGTGGGACCTATATCCATATTTAAAAAAAGTAGTCAGCCTTTGAATTTTTGTAAAATGTGGGCGATATGTAATTCCTAATTAAAGATGGATTTCACGTTATAACTTCTAAAGGTGCATCTCATATTATTATTTCTAAAGTGGGACCATTTTTTTTAATGCAACATGTGAAATAATTTTTAAATGTGGACCCCATGTTCTATTTCATAAAAGCAGGTCCAATTTACTAATAATGAGCCAACATTGTAACATTTAAACTACGCAAAATCATCATTTTATTATACATGATAAGAAAAAAAAAGATTAATCTATGAAATAAAAACTATGCTACACATTTTAAATGAATAATGAAAAGATTAAATAAAAACATGTTACCCATTTTAAACAAATGTTAAGCAATTAATGATAAAAATAATTACACATTGGAGTACAATAATCAAGCAATTAAATATTAAAAATGTGGCACGGGCTCAAGCATTATTTGATCTACTTAGAATTCTCATATAATCTAATAATGGGCGACAAATCATTACTCTCCTCAATGGGGCCCACTTATAAAACATATTGATAATGAGATTTACCATTTATTTTAATTAACTCATAATATTAATATTATGTTCATTATTGAGAATTAATGTTTTTTCCAACCTTTTTAATTTACATGTACTACTATTAATATTAATATTAATATTACTTCAGTATTACATATACAAATTAATTATACTTTTTTTTATTTTCTATAGAAATTCAGTTTTTTTGTTTGTCATAGACCTTTATTACTGAGCTAGTGGGAGGAGAGGGTGGACCACACAATGTGGCAGGCCCATCTTTAAGTTATTGAATCTGGATTCTCCACACTGGGCCTAACCCGCCTATTATAATCCAAACTATTCAAAATAAACTCCCTACGAATATATAAGACATCTTCAAATTTTATCTCAATCTGAGCTTTCCTGCAATTGGATTGGAAAAAAATAGTGCATAAATGCATGTGCTATTATTCCTACCATGACCAAATACTATTTCAGTTAAAGAGTTGTATCATCCATAAGAGGCATACCATTTGATTTGATTCAATTATTTATTTATTCTTTATAATCTTAATCATGCTTGTAGATGATTTATTTAAAGGTGGGTCCCACTTCAATTCAAGGTGCTAGGATTATGTAAGAAAAACATTAATTTGATAGTCGCTATTAAAGAGATGAGAAACCTATGGGAGCTTTTCTGTAAGCATGATAGAGGTGGGTCTCATTTTTATATTTATGTAGGAAAAATGTTGAGGTGGGCCCTTATTTTTTCATCGAAAGATAAAAAAACCATTGCAAATGACTCTTTAGTTGAAAGGGTAAAAGTGGAAAGAAAATTCATTTATTATCTCCAAGGAAGTTTCGTAAGTTGTAAATGCAGTTTGGAAATCCCCCAAATACGTGGTGACATTCAATTGGATATACATCCACGCTGTAGCATATTAAGCTACAGCGTTGCTATATGGAAGTCTGCCCCGCAACTGATATTGAGCCAGCTTTTGTTTGAAGGATATTTTTTTTTTTTGAGAATTGCAATTGTTGAAAATTTCTTGGGACATCATGCAATCGTGTTCTTAGAACCTTTGAAATTCTACTTTTAGATGTTAGAATTCTAAAAACAAACCTCATAAAAAGTCACATTTAACCGTTGAAATCCTAAATTCTAGACTATACTTGAGCATTTTGGAATTTCTGACCTACTTAAAAGTTTTTGTCAAATTAATGCCTCCGAATAATTTCGCTCCAAAAACATTTATAGTGCTTTTTACTTTACAAGCATTTCTTAAATTTTTAAAAATTCATGAGATGATGTGACTAAAGGTTGTAGATGTAGCAGAAGCACCCTGGATGCAGAAGATGATGATGGAGAACAATAGATCTAATGGAAGATGTATTATTGAAAGTTAGTGCCAACTATTATTCTCATGTCTATATATAGCCTTTTGGATGATGGGTGATAAGATCTCTATTCAAATTCGAATTGAGAGATGATAAGGATAATAGATTAGGTCAAACTCTCTCAATTTGAATTTAAATGCAAATATGATAAGGATAGAGAGTTTGATTAAAACTCAAACTATTTTTATCCATATCACCATTAGATTTCTTGTGAGGGGTGCATCTTTATGAGTGGGTCCACTCACATGTAAACACAAATGTACCCATCACAAATGCCATCAATGACAGCATGTCACCCTAGTATTTCCGGATACTTTGTTTCATTTTAAATTCTCATAATCCCATCCCACTTGAAAAGTTAAAAAGGGCATTTGCAATTCCTAGAATTCTAACCCCTTTTAGCATTCTAAGCTGCTAGTAGAGCTCGGAGGATTATGGAATTCCAGTGGTTAACAACATTTTAGAAAATTCTGAAATTCTCATGAAAAGAATTGTGCTTGTTTGGATGCGAGCATTTCTCAATTTTCAAACCATTGCCTGTGCCGGTCACTCGTTGAGGATTGACAACATAACATGGTCCCTGCTTTGAAGCTTCACGAGCCCAGGTGTCCATCTCCTTCACCGTCCTCGCAATGTGTGTTGGAATTCTTATACACGTTTGCACCATACAAGTATGTGGGTAATCATAACTGTGGTCATGTTTGCAATGACCTGGACATGTCTCTTCATTTTAAAAGATAACCCCCACCTAAAAAAATGTACGGTGGGCCTCCCCTCTTATCATTTTGAAATTAGGTGTTTTCTACGTTATTAAAAAGAGGATTTTATTTTATATAAAGAAATCTTTTATATAGTCGGCACACGAAAAAAGCCTCTATTGATCATTGCAAACCATAAAGGCCCTTCCATCATTTTTTTTTCCTGCCAGGCCGTTGACTTGGTCAATGGACTGCACAGTCCGGCACGGCACGACCCTACCCTGCCTACCCCCCACTCCACCCCCCGTGCGCGGGTCTTTTCATCAGTTTTTACTATTGCCAAGCATCAAGTGTTGACAGAGCATTATCTAATCTAACTTCACCCTATCCTTGAGGGCCAGGGCAGGGCTTAAGGCCTCAAAATTAAAAAAAGTCATTGTTTTTTTTATACTATTACCAGGTATCAAGTGTCAATCAAGCATCATCTTATCTAAACTTTGTTGTGAAGTGACCGTTAAGAAGATATTTAGAGTATAAAAGCTATCTCTAAAACTCTTTGTTATCAGAAAAAGTCATGTGTGCTTCGATGACTTGAGTTCTAGACATTCGATTTTTCTTATTTTGTGAAAAAAAAAGGAATAGAATTAAATAGTGTGTTATATCCTACACTTTTCATAGTAATTCTCATGTACCAAATTATTCTAATAGTCTTATCCTTGAGAAATTTAAACAATTTACATTGCCCTTACATTATTTTGATGAATTTAATAATGATCTAACTAAGTGTTGTTGTATTTCGGTCATAAAATAAATGCACATAACAAATCACCATTACTTTAGATGTTAAATAATTGAGAGTTATAATTATCTAATTAAAAAAATATTTGGGTCACCCCATACCCTTGAAGTTCCATGCACATGCATACAAAGTACCTTTGTGAATTAGTTGGTATCCAAAGTCAATCCATAGAGGAATAGTGTCCTTATTAATTGGAGTACACCTCCTTTTGCGTCATGAAGAATATATAAAAATAGTATAAAAGGCTTAAATAAGAAGCAATAAAACTAGATGAAATGGATCAAGAGCAACCATGCAACACTTATTGCTCATGCATTAAGTTTAAAATATAAGTTAAATAATTCAATAAAATGAATTGAATCAACTTCAATAATTAGTTTATATTTACATATATAAATATACTTATTATATAAAATAAAAAAGTATGAGTGCTAGGGCTAGGCCTGGGCCTAGTATTGTCCAACTCCAACCCTCAGATTTCAGGGCTTGCAAAAAAAAGAAAAAAAAATGCCCAAGCCCTCATTTTAAGGGCTTTTTGAATCTCGGGCAGGGCTCCCTTCTCTCAAGGCCAAATTCAAGGGTCTAGAGTCCAACCACCTTGGCTGGTGAAAAGAGAGAAGAAACTATTATATTATGAAAAGAGGTCTCCCAAGTCCCAATTTCATATTTTAAGGGGGAGATATTATTTCATCCTATCAACATTTGCCAGCTATATCATCATCAAAGCTTTGTCTCGACTATGTTGGGGTCATTTAATTCACCAACTGTATCCAACCACAAAATCAGGAATTGCCAAAATATTGGGACTCAGTTTAAATTTGGTCTCAGTGAGACAAGTATAAAGACCCGAGTAAAATTTGGATGAGGTCCTATGTGTCATGTGTGCCTACCGATGGGTCCAACCGTCCAAAGACTTCTTTTTTTCTTTTTTTGATAACGAAGGGTGTCCCAGCCCTTTGTGCTAGAATAATCTCTAAGGGCTCAGGAATTATTCTGGGACAATGACTTGAGTGTATAATAACATTTCCATGTTTTGCGTACATAAAAATATAATATATATTTTATATATGGTTTCACCTTGAATAAAGCATCAAACTAATATTTGAGTATCATAGGCCTATTTGTGCAACATAAAATATGCAATAGAAATATTCTCTATGTATAAAACAATTACTTTTTATACCAAAATATCGCTCGGATATAGGTAAAAATCCAGACCCAAATTCAATTTTCAGTTATAAAAGTTTACATACTGATTATGGGTCTTGTACTATACATGTTCAGGTAAAAGTTCACTTTTAAGAGTGCACTTGTTAAACGAGAGGATCCTACTAGAGAGGAAAATTGATTTGATTTTCTCGCAACCGAATCCAATTTAAGCCGATTCAAATTTCGATTTGAACCCTTATGAGTAGTTGGTCCCCGATTAAGATGGGACTAAAGTGGCCATTTGATCAATTAAAGTGACCCAAACCAAACTTGACCCACTTTCTCACTTTTTTTTTTTGGTTCAAACACTTTCATCACTTGTATATTAAATTCTTTGATGAGTGTTCCATTCACAACAAAGCTCACAGTTTCGACAGTATCATGAAATAGCGACTATGCAATTTGCTTGATGGATGAGAAACTGTTGAGTTATTGGGAAGACTAAAAATAAAGTCCAACTTTAGTTAGTGTGCTGGCAGGGCCCGTTGGCCCAACCCAAGTACTCATAAGTAACATTGATGAGTAGATATGGCAATGCTACCCATTTCCTCTTGATTTCATCTTGGACCCAAGTCCCAACCCTTAAATATAGGACATACGTAATTTTCTTTGGATCCATTTAATCTAGAGTCCAGATTTAACTCTACCATATTGAACCTCAAAATGTTTGGGTTTTGAATTTGGGTTCATATAATTCAGGAGCAATGAACTCAACTCCGACCCAAAATAGGGTAGCATATTTTTGTTTGTACATGTGAAATATGTTTAAAACTGTAAACCAAAAACGACCTAAAAGATATGAATCGACTGTAATAGTCCAGGGGACCTTTTTCTTTTTTCTTTTTTTGTTTCGCCGAGCAGCGATATTCTCGTTCACTTGCATATAAGAGCGGGGTTATCCTCACTCGTTTTTTCTTCTTCCTCACAGTTAAGCGGCCCTAGTCAAATTCAAGAAAATAAACCCTCAAGTGATGTCCTTGCTCACTCACATATACAAGCGGGGATATCCTACTCGTTTACTATTCTTCCTCTTTCTCCTCATCCTTCTTCATCGAACTCCTTTCACCTCTACCAACTCTTTACCCTCACAACATTTTTCTTTATGATATGGTGACATCAATGGTCAGGGTGAAGCAGCGCAGGGAAGGGAGGATAGCAAACGGGCTAAACTCCAAGCCAAAGGCTTAGAAACAGAGATCCAAGGAATCCAAAACGTCCTGATCTCACACCACAGAGAAGTAACTAAGAGAAAAACTTAAGGAAAAATTTTATTAATCAATGCCTTCTCCATAAAGAGGGATTACAATCATTTATATAGATTCATACTCTAACCTATTATTGGAAACAACTCTAATTAAAATAAGAACTAGGTCAAATAAGAGAAACTTTCTAATTAATCTCATAATTATCCCTAAAATTTAGCTAATACTAAAAATAAAACTCTTGCACGATTTGAAGATCTTTTTTTACGGGCTTGGGCCCAATGAGCTGCCAGACCAAGGATCTGGCCTGCATCAGTTCCCCCCTCTTGGAGGGAACTCGTCCTCGAGTTCAGTAGATGATCGCCTGGGTTGAAGATCAAACGCACAAACTTTCGATTCTCTTGTGGATCTTCATATGGTGTGTAAGATTCACTTAAGCGTTTACTCCAAGAAAATTTTAGATATTGCCTCATTTGATGGTGGAATTTTGCATGGACTCGTGCTCGAGCAAATTGATGCTTCGATTTCTGAATTTGTACCATCTGTTCACAATCTTTTGATATCAACGTTCGATTTTCGAAGATAAAATCAATGTGAGGAACCTCAATGATTTGCTCTTCTTTTTAACCTTTGAAACAATATCCTGTTCTTCGGATGATTTAATTGGCTTTTCAGGAATTGAACATATGATGAAATCTACCAGTTGATCGGGCTCCTGGTTAACTACTTTCAATTTGTCAAAGTCCGCCTTTGCTTCCGTCGGAGCTTGCACGTGCGTATAATTATTATTAATAAAAAAAGAATCAATTTCTTTGTCTTCCAATGCACCTAAAGTAGGGTCCGGTGGAGGAGTTTTGTTTATCACTTCATTTGAATATGTTAGGAAATCATTTATTTCTTACTTTTGTTCTTCAACTTCAGCTTTGATGATCTCCATGACTGGTTCAACCATAGGGAGTTCTATGGTTTGCGGAGACTTTTCTTCTTGCATCTTAGCTTTTCTTAAGCAAGATCATTTAAGCATGAGTTAAACACGAATTGCTTCCCAATAGGCATCATGAATGGTTTCACATTATTCATATTTTGCAATATGTTTGGTATCAAGCCTCTGATAAAGCGATTCAAATCATGGAGCTCACATTGTTCCAATTCAATTACTTCTTGTAGCCTTGAAAATCGATCAGAATATTCGTCAACTGTCCAATCTCCTTGTTTCAGATTAAGGAACTGCTCAAAGTATACCTCATTTGTATAATACCAATCTCCATATTTATGCTCATACAACATTCTTTGAACTTCATTAGAGTATCCAAAGATTTGCATATTCTCTTCAATGGAAGATGTCGCAAAAATGACTGACCTAGATCTTGTTGACAGAAGTATGCACATGCAGACATATTGTTGATCGGATGTCAGATGGCCAAAATATCACTTTGTAAGAATCAACGGCTGAGATTGATCTAGCAGAGAATTTTGTGTTGCAGTGGGCTTGGCTCCTATGTATGTTGGCACACTTATTATTTGGCTCTATTCTTTTTTTTTTTCCTACCTGATGTTGGGCCTGGCTCGACCTGAACTAAGGTCCAGAAGGTGGCTTGTTCGTGTCACGTGAAACAGGACACGTGGGCTAGGCTCCTCATGTTAGATGCCACGAAACGAAGAAATGAGACTTTTCCCTTTCAGTGGCAGTTGGCGAGAGGAGGATGGAGAGGCGATTGTCGGCTACGAGGTTGGACAGTGGTGCCGTGCGACGAAGATGCCGGCGGTGATGATGCTTGGCAGCCGGACAAACTGGTATGTACTCCTTCTTTTTTTTTTCTCTCTCTCTCTCTCTTCACCTTTCTCTGTTCTGTCTTTTTTTTTTTTTTCCCTTCTTTCTCTGGGTTTGGGCGAAGAGAAAGTGGGGTCGACTGAGTGTGGAGGGGTTACGGGATTGGCAGTGTGGAACGGATGTGGCTGGATGGTGGGGATTATGAATGGCGAAGAGATGATGGGTGGTGTTCTGCCGTTAGTGGCGAGGATGAGTTAGGCGATCGTCGGAGATGTGAAGATGGGTCGGGACGAGTTTGGTTGATGATGCGCGGGGGAGAAGGAGGGGTGTATGGGGTTCGGCTGTGTGGGGTGCAGGCAAGGAGCAGGGAGCAGGGTGGGGATTTTGGGGAAGATTGGTTGGGTTTCTGGAAATTGTAGAAGGATATGGGGTTTTGATTTCAGAATTTAGAGATGTAAGGGAAATTTGGGATTTAGGGCTCTGGGTTTAGGCAAGTTCGTTTGAGATCGAATGTTGGGATTTTTAGGGCTTTGATTTTGTTTGAAAAGAGATTCTGATGGCGGGGTGGTTGCTGTGATGGGTGGATGGAAGGGGCTTGGATGAGATGATAGGTAATGGATGAAGATGAATAGGGGGATCACGGGTTACTTCGAATCGGCGATCCGAGATCAGATCTTCTCTTTGATACCAATTGAAGCAGCGCAGGGAAGGGAGGATAGCTCACGGGTTAAACTCCAAGCCAAAGGCTTAAGAACAAGGATCCAAGGAATTCAAAACGTCCTGGTCTCACACCACAGACATGTAACTAAGAGAAAAACTCAAGGGAGAATTTTATTAATCAATGCCTTCTCCGTAAAGAGGGATTACAATCCTTTATATAGATTCATACTCTAACTTGTTCTTGGAAACAACTCTAATTAAAATAAGAACTAAATCAAATAAGAGAAACTTTCTAATTAATCCCATAATTATCCCTAAAATTTAGCTAATACTAAAAATAAAACTCTTGCACGATTTGAAGATCTTTTTTTATGGGCCTGGGCCCAATGAGCTACCAGACCAAGGATCTAGCCTGCATCACAGGGACTTGGGTGTAGGTGGGAGCTTGTTACGAAACACTACAGTATCACATATAGTCATCTAAATCCATCATCTTCTCCATCCCTCTTTCTCCCACAACCTAAAAAAAAAAATCATCTGAACCCATTTGTCCTCTTCCAACCAAACCTATGAAACTTCATCCCCATCTCACAGAACTCACCTTCTATCTCTTTCTTGAACCCATTTTTTTCTCTTTTTCTGTCATTTTTTTCTAATTTCTCTACAACCCACCTTTCTCAGCATCTTTTTCTCATCGCCCTGCACAACACTACTGTCAATTTCCAAACCACCACTACCCAAATCATCATCTCATCTCATTCTCTTTGCATCTCCCTTCGCCACCAATCCAATTCACAATATTTAAACCAGCCTTAGAGCATCTCAAACAGATGCTTTATTTTGCCATGTCAGCCTCCTTTGGCTCTAATTGGCGTATGAGAGAGACTCCAATAGATACTTCTTTTGCCTACATGGATTTGAAGTATGAGATGGTATGCCAAATTTGGCATACCATAAAGCATACTTGAAAAGTTTTTTTGAATAAAATAATGGTAAGGGCCCACTTGCATTTGAGCTTTTGGGTGTAAATCTTCCTTTTGTATAAAATAATGATCATGGGCCTACTTGCATTTGCATTTGACATCTCTCTTGGAGTTGCCAAGTTACATATGTCAAAATACATATGCCACATCAGCCTTCATTTTTTAAAAAGCATATCCAAATTTAAAGTATCTCTTGGAGATGCTCTTATATCTAGGACCGATACCCATCTCTCACATTTTTCTTTTAATCTTTTACGTCATTCATCATCACCATCCAACCTCCGTTACTCATCATTACCATCTAGCCTCCATCACCAAGCGACCACATTCCAAAATAAGAATTTATTTTTCCTGAATCTGACTTGGGTGGTGATATTGTTGTTTAACTTTGAAGAAGAAGAAGAATAAAAAACCAGCGGGAATATCCTCGCTCATATATGTAGGCTATCGGGGATACCACTACTCGGCGAAATAACAAAGAAAATGAATAAAGAAGAGCCTCTGGACTACTACGGTCGATTCATTTCTTTTACGTCCTTTTTGGCTTACAATGAATCTAAGGGAATTTTTTTCAGTAAAATCCTTTATGCATAATTAAACATATAGATATTCTATTACTCTCTATCTTACTTGGTGAAGGGGTGGCAAAATCTACCACCAACCGGACTTGCATCAACCAACTTGCAATCTATACAAGTCGGTCACAGGCCGAATAAACCTGACTTGCAGTGAAATTAGCTGGGTTAAGGTTGACCCGCATATCTAAACCGATTTAAGCAACTTGGAGGTTTAATATTTTTGTACTTAGAAGTAAATAAGATCCGTGTTGAGCTGACCTGACCTAACCCTTTTGCCGGCCTGTAGTGACTTCAGCGGGATGAGATATGAGTTGTAAGATTTGATTATGCATGCGGCACTTATCTGTGCACTTTTAGGAAAAGATGCATCTCTGAATCAAATAATAGTGTATGCTTTAAACCAAAAAAGGTACATAGCTTTTAGATAAATGTACTTCTATATAAAATAAAATTGGATATTTTAAACAATAAAGGTGCTTTTTCTGTGTTTGGGAAGGAAGGAGGGGAGGGGAGGGAAAATTTGAGGGGAAAGAAAATGAAGGGGAGGGGAGGAGAGGGAAAAAATTTCCCTCCTCTTGTTTGTTTATAGTCAAAAAGTTTGAGGGGGAAGGAAAATCCCCTCTTTGCCTCCCTCTTTCCCCCCATTTTTAAGGGAAATTTTGAGGGTAAAATTTTGAAAATTTTACCCCCAAAATTTCCCTCCCCCACTTTCCCTCCCCCCTTCTCAAATGTCCTCTATTTTAATTTTCCCTCTATTTTTTCCTTCCCCTCATTATACCTCCTTCCCAAACATAGTGTTAATCTCAGTGTAGGGGCTGGGACTAAAATCATAGTATCGGTCGAGACAAAAATCCAATATTGTATTTGTATCGATCACGGTTATCGGTTAGTCACAATCGCCGTGGTGCGAAAAACTTTTTTAATAAAAAAAAATCACAAAAACATCCAGAAGGTCCAGAATATTAAAAAAATTGGAAAACAATGTTTTTTTTCCCATTAGTAATAACAATAAGTTAAAATATCAGCCACCTTAAGTCATGAGTCCTGTCTGTATCGATGTCTTCTCCAGTATTTCATAATGCAACCGTTATCTTGGCTCATGATCAATTTATTAGTGTAAAATATAAGAAAACAAATATAACATATCAATCATCATTTATCAGTTATTCAATCATCAAATATAGTTGTGAAACTCAAGACCTTGAAGATAACTTTTTAAAATTTGAAACATGATAATAAGATAGATAAATCATGATTATGGTTTACTTGAAATTAGGGGGGACTAGAGAGAGATTGATGAGTATGTATGACAGCCTAATTCCAAGTGAAGTGTCGCTCGGGCTCGATATCATCATCATTATCATCATTTCTTCGTTATGAGTTAAAAAGATATGCTTCATAAAATGATTTCTTGAAGGATTAAGAGTTAAGAGTGGTGGACATATGGAAGAAAAGGAGCCAAGGAGGAGGGGGCAGCGAAGGAGATGAGGGGAAAGGAAGAGGATAAGGAAATGAGGGGAAAAGCAAAAAAAAAAAAAAAAAGGATTTATGCCACTCGGCCAATATTTTCAAAATATTGACTGATATATCGGTTAAACTGATATTGTCAAAATATCAGCTGGAATCGGCCGATATTTTGTGGGAGAGAGTCTTCACTGTGGAAAGAATAGCATATCTAGAGATCAATTTGGGGCACCAACCTAGTAACATGCGGGCTGTCACACCAGCCGAGCAACCCCTTGGTGCCAACAATAATAGTACATAAAAAGCAGTAGAGAACCTGAAAATTTGTTGAAATAAGAAAATGAGCACAAGAAAAGAGGAGACCGAAGAGAAGAAATGGAATTTAAAAAGTGAATCTACAAACCTATATTTTTTGTATTTTTCTCTAAGAAACTCATGAAAACACAAGTGGCCAAATGCATCATCAATGGGCCCTTCCATCTAGGATGGGCCATGTCCTAGCATCGCCATTGATTTTGGAAATCATTGGTGAATATAGGACCATCATAAAAAATAAAAATAAAAAGAAAAAAGAAAAGAAAAATAAATCATTTATTGCATGCAAGTGGCATTATTAATATCCATGCTATTGCCCTTTCATAGATGTGCGTTTCTTGCTCTCATCATTAGTAGTAGGTAAGAATGCACCCAAGGAAACATTCAAGAAGGCCCCTCTCGTGGTCTCAAAAAGAAAAAGAAAAATATGGGTGGGCCATAATCTGATCATAAATGTTGGATGCTCACTGTTTGCTACTAGCATCGAATGTATTGGTAAACTTTCTACAGAGCCATGTTAGGGCATTGAAGAATTTGTGTCACTAGAATGACAAATTTTATACAAAAGGCACGCTAGTTTAATTTGAAAGAGAATTTGGCCAATTAAGCATCCGAGAGAAATGTTCTCCTACAAGCTACAACATATGCGGTGGTTGGATCTTAGGTGCAATGATTTACTTCACGGGCGAGGTCTTTGGTTCAAGTCTAGGGTGGCCTAGCTGCATTAGGGAAAAGAATGGAAGCAGCCATATGGGGCCCATTTAAGGTGCACTTTCGATTAGTTTAGGTCCTTTTACACTCTCATCCCAAATGATCGGGTCTAGGCTTAATTTCACTTTTATCAAACCTTTATCCACGATTTGACTGAGTCTCAAAGAATTTGCGGTCAAAAGACCACTAAATATAAAGTCAATTAAATCAAGGGCTAAGATCATACAAACGGGGTTGGTTTTTTTTATTTTTTTTAACCCTTTTCTATAAGGAGACCTTTACGCCACCCCCACCACTGAGAAAGCATCTAAGTAGGCCTTATGAGTTGAATTGCATATAAGCGAGATAGTCTGCGCCCAAGAGAACGTTGCCCTCCATTAGAAGATGATAATACATGCTAGTATGGGAATAATGTTCTCCTACAACCAAATTGCTTACTTCTTATATGCAGTCCAACATGTAGAGCCTACTTAGATGCTTACTATATAATTGAAGGGAGGCGAACGTGGAAAGGTCCCCTTCTGAATAAGGGTCAATAAAACATTAGCCTCGTCAGGTCATCCTAACCCTTGGTTTAATATCCATAAAGTTTGGTGACATTTTAACCATAGATTTTATAGATATTCAATCCAATGTTGGATAAAAATCTGATGAGAGTGAAATTAAGCCTACTGCTAAATAATAGGGGATGAAAGCGTGAAAGGGATTGCATTGATTGAAGGTGGACTTAAGTAAGTCCGGTAGAACAGGACCGTATATATAAGGTTGCTCCTAGGAGAGCATTAGTATGATGATTATTGTTCGTTAGACGATAAAAACAGATATTGTGCATTATATATTAGGTAGATAAATTTTCCCTCTACACATATGCTCATAGTAAAACGAAGGCCTTACTTCCTAGTAAGGAATGTTTATGCACATCCATCCCTCACTCGACACTTAGTTGCCTTTCCCCCTTTGCAAATGAACAATCCTCTTTTACCTATAACGATATATATATATATATAGAGTTGCTACCTATGAGAGTCTATATGGTATATATATATAACTTTTTCTCTTTTGCACACGTATACTCTCAATTTTAGAAGTGTCCCTCACCCTATAATGAGTGATGGATGCACATAAATATTCTTCTTTTCTAATACTTGGCTGGCTTTAGAATTTGTGCTTTCTAGAGTTGCACTACAACCTCATCTTGAAGGCATAATAACACCGACACTTTGGATCATTTCTGTCTTCAATTTTTATCTAAAAAACTCTAAAATACCAAATAGAAAATTCTGAAACTTCTACTTTTTAGTGATTCCAAGACAATTATAAATTAAAAAATTGATAGACATGAGCATATAACAATGATTTGAGCCTCAACATCAGCCTATACATGATAGTTTTGACTTTCCCATTATGAGTAGATAGCCATAATTTTAAACCACTGTTGATCTTGGCCCAAGCCAAGCTGAGTCCGCCTAACCCAGCCTGGATTGGGTTGGAAATTAGCTATGATTTCAGGCACATGGGAGGGACCTAACCCTATTTTTTGGCCCAATAATATATTTTCAGCCAGGCCTACATATAGCTTAAAGGCAGAACCAATCCCAACATATTTAGGACATAGGCCTACATAATTTCTTTTCAGTGGGCTAGATTAAGTCCTAAATATTATCCCCAACAACTAAAAGGAGTGGGCTTGGACATGCTTTAACATGGCCCACTTGGGTCTCTCTGATCCTTTTATCCTCTTCCCCTTCTTCCAAGCCTGAACTTTGACCAAGGGTCCCACAACAAGTGTACCCCATCAGAAGGTAAACGGTCTGGATTAGCCAATCTGCATGACTTTTGATCTAATTAAGCCAAGAGATGAACGGTTGTGATGGTGTGAAAATGTCTGTTTGTCTCCTTTATAGCATTTTGCAGCAGAATGAGCATCGTATTCAAGTGCAATTCCAATTACCTTTCAATCATTCAACCGAAAGATTGGTTCGCTAATATGCGCCTCCGCTGCGAATCACGCAATCTCTGATCCAACCCTTCTCTCTCTATCTGCTTTCAGACCCTCTCTCCAATCAATTCTCTTCATTTTGATGCGTCTGATGTGACCAATATCGATGACGACCGTAGGATTCTGCCCCTCAGTTCGGGAAGCTTGGGAGCGAGCCACGGAACTCTGCTTCCGTCTCTTCCCATGCCTTTCAGATCCAGGCAATCTTTCTCTACTCCTTTTTTGCAATTTGGGTTCTCGGTTATGTTTTTTTAAAGATGGATTTCAATACCCTTTTGATGATTTGCAGTTTTGTGTTGTGAGTACTACTACTTTTTTGCAATTTGGGTTCTTGGGTCTGTTTATTTCTGCTGGATTTCAATACCCTTTTGATGATTTGCTGTTTTTGTGTTGTGGGTACTACTACTTTTTTGCAATTTGGGTTCTTGGGTCTGTTTATTTCTGCTGGATTTCGATACCCTTTTGATGATTTGCTGTTTTGTGTTGTGGGTATCAGCTAGGAGATCTGCATGGGGCCTGAAAGCGGCTTTGCTACTCATGCATTTGGTTATTGTGGGTGTTCTGTTTCTATTTTACAGAGATTTGATACAGAAAACCCGGGAGGAGCCATGGTATTTGAACCCTTTTCTTTATGTCATTTATTATAGCTTTTCTGTAACCTATTTTGAGTTGGGAGCTTTCAATCGGTCATTGGTTTCTGCTATTTATCTTCTGCTTGATTCTGTAGTATAATCATCACTGATAAGAGTCCTGTTTGATTGTTGGAAAATTCCTATTTGTGGACCAAAATTTTGGAACTACAGGTGCTATGTTTGTAAACTTCTCTGGGTAATGTTAATTCGATGTTGCTTATTGGATTCATGCTGTGAAAGTGTATATTTCTTTGATAAATGTACTGAGTTGATATTTCCAGGTAAATGAGATTTGGAATCATCGGAGGAGGGATAAGAATCGTTTAATAAGTGGAAGTAAAGAATGAATTTTGAGCTGCTCAGAACATGGGAGTAACATAATGAAACTTTCTTAAGTTAGGCATATTTTTGCTGCTGGAATTTTCATCTGCAGACACTTGCATTCCCAGAAGTTACAATGCATTTGGTCATGCCTAATAACACACTTTGTTTAAATATTAAAATATCGCAGTATTTTTTTTTAATTAATGGCTTTCATTGTTCAATAGCAAACAGCATTGCAATGTTGTTGGGTAATGTTGCAAATTTACAATTTATTGGTCTTTGGTGCTTTGCACAATAGTAAGAAAATGCCTCCATTATGGAGGGCAGAGGTATGAGTTTGAACCTATTTAGGGCATACATACAGGTGTCCGTTTTGGTAGTCCCCATTGCAACTTGGGCAGCACATGAAAAAAAATATAAAAAGAAAATTAGACATATATTGTAATTTGAAAATCTTTAGTTCTGCTGTCAATGCTCTAATATTACAAATTTAAGAAGGCAGAAACCTTGCAATGTTTGCCCGTCTGTTCAAATTGTAGCTTTAATCCAATCTTTTGGACTTCAAAAATGGAATTGGCATTGCTTGAGTGGTTTTTGCAAGTTGACTTGAATTGCTGTGGTGGGAGCTTCTATTCTATTTTATGCGTCTTTCGTTGAGCGACAAATTGGAACCTTTTTTTTTTTTTCGATTCCTTGAATCCTGAAAACTTGAAACTTGTAGTTCTTTTGGCCTCTTTAGGAACCATACTTCTGGAGTAGAGGGTTGGCGAAAAATTCTGGGTTCATTTGAAGGAGCATTAGTAGATGGTCTCCACTGTCCATTCCAATAATTCAGTCTTAAAAGGATTGGAACGCTGGGTCAAAGTCTCAATTCTTGAAACTTGGGTTTAGTTTTATGCTGTGTTTGGGAAGGGGGGAGGGGAGGGGAGGGGAGGGGAGGGAAAATTTGAGGGGAAGGAAAATGAAGGGGAGGGGAGGGGAGTGAAAAAGTAGGGTTTTGTTTGTTTGTGAAGTACATGAAAAATTACCATTTTGCCCTTACTTTTATAAAAGTTTCTAAAGGACAACAAAGGACAAAAAAGTGCAAAAATGACTTTTTCCCTCATTTTCCTTCCCCTCCCTCATTTTCCCCCCATTTTTGGGGGGAAAATTTTTGCCACAAGAAGACAAAAATTTTCCCCCCACTTTCCTCCCCCCACTTTTCCTCCCCCCCTTCCCAAACACCCCCCAAAAAGATTTCCCCCCACTTTCCCCTCCTTTTTTTCCTTCCCCCCTCTTTCCCCCCTTCCCAAACAGAGGGTTAGGGTCCAAAATTGGAATCTATGAAACTTTGTGTTATACTCTCAAAACCTGAAACTTGGTTTGAGTTCAAGGAATACGAATAGTAGTATAAACTAACACACTGTTTACTTTGCGTAGGTAGCCCACATTCATGTTCATTTATGTTAATTTGCAGGTATACTTCAATATATTTGGTGCTCTTTGCTGCCACCTTGTTTCAGTATTTCTTCACATCAAGTTCATCTCCAGGGTACTTTTGGCTTTCCCATGTGTCATACTTATCTTCAGTGACTCCCTCTCAAACCTCTGACTAGGTCATGAATCATGCTTGTTCCTAATTTGTGTGATTTTCGTATGCATTTCTCTTTTGTCAGGTATGTTGTTGATGCAATGAGGGCATGGAATGAAGCACATGCTACCTTCACCCAAACACCAAGGACTTCAAAGTATAAGGCCTTTTTTTTTCTAAAAAAATTATTTCTGCTAAGGATCCTAAGGTCCCAGGGCGCGAATGGAGTACCTTGTTCCATTTCTTACAAGTGGGGCTTGTTCAACAAACATTCAAAAAAGAAAATAAACGAAGAAGAAGAAGAAGAAAAAAGAACAAGTGTGGAACCCATTGTCAAGTTATATTAATACCAGAGCATGAAGGTTATATGCAAAATTGATTGGATCCCTGCTTCTCCCAAACAGTTGGATGGAAGATCCATAAAAAATCTTTTATCTTCTGTGGGGCTATATTTGAGGACATGAAACAATATCCTTAGCTGGAAAATTTTGACACAAGTTCAATTTTGACACAAGTTTGAATAACCTTCTCTCTCTCTCTCTCTCTCCATTTTTTTTTTTGAAATGGGTCTCTCTCTCTCCATTAGCTGTGAGTTAGAATTTTGGAGTCCCTTTTTGAATTCGTGAAAGAGCTTCAAGTACTAAAATATTATTAGAATGTGGCGCATTGTTTAATCATTGCAGATAGTTTCTCACTTTACTTTTTTGATTTTTAAGCAAAGACAAACTGCTTCAAGCAAAGATGGAAGCTTGGTTTGCCCCATGGTTGTTCCCCAGCTGGAAAGAAGTATTTCTGGAATGAATAGTTCTCCGTGGGTGAAGCAAGTGATGAACTTGTACCCTCTCGGATTATCTAGAAGGTGTACAATTTACTAAGGTTGTCTGTTTAAATTACGTTGTTTGCTCATTTTATATGAAGTCATGAACGTTTCTTGTATGTATTTCTATATGTATGTTAATTTGAAACTTCAAATTGCAGTCCATATCTATGTCAAAATAAAACCCCTATTTGTGAGCCTTATGGTTCATGGTGGAAAGAAAGAAGGCTCGATTGATCCTAAAATCAAATTCTTAATAAAATCAAAAGATTTCTAAAAGATGGTTTGGAGTTGTGACCTTATAATGGCCAAGGTCTGCTAGTGTTACATTAAGATAGTGGCTGCCTGTACATAACCTGGAATGAATAAGAATGGGAAAAACTGAAATCGGGCCAGACTTTGGAATATTTAACTAGATTAATAAGTTGTCTATAAAATTTGTGGACTTTTTTTTTTTTTTTTTTTTTTGAGAAGAGAGTACTCTAGTGGTAATTATTATAAATCTTGAAACTCACTTGCACAGATGATGTTCATTGTTCTGTTTCCAGTTACAGACTTGAATCACATGAAAAAAATTCGTTACACAGCATTATATAGTGTTTGTTACCATCATAACAGCCACTATAATGTATCTTTTGAAATTCTTTTTAACCACAAGCTGTGGTTACATATTCCAAACTCTTTTATAATGCCTCTAAACCCTGATACCTAATCAAATTATAAAACTGACATTTAAAGCAATAAAGAAACCAACTTTAATGATTAAGTTGAAACAATGCATCTGCTAAAACTTTTAGTACTGGGAAAGTTTCACATTTTGACTCAATCAGTACTGCATCACATGGATCAAGTAATCGCATCATGAAGATTGACAATTTCTCTGAAAGGTCCTTGTTTTTCTTATATATATGTTTCATGCTCAAGTATTGGTTCATGCAGAGGCAGGTGAATTATTCTTCTTTAATCTGAAAAAAGTTCATCTCCTTTTTTTTTTTTTTTTTAATTGCTAACGTGACTTGAACCCACAACCTCAAAATAGTGAGCACCTTCCACTGAAAAAAGTTGATGCCTTGATGAGATATATAGATTTTGTGGGCTGGTGACTAGGGTTTTTACCGCCACTCGCTTTCTTTTTATCTTTTACTTCTATTTTCTATCCCTCATTTAGGCTGCTTATTCATCGTTGTTTGCGATATTAGCCATAGATATAGGTAATTGTATGGAATATTATTCATTTCTGTTCAACATGCTGCATCTGGGCGTTTGAATTGAGCAGATGTTTCAAGGACTATTCCATTGTGCTCCTTTCCTCAAGCCTGTCCATTTATGACTGTTGGAACTCGTATGATGAGGGGGTTATTTGTAATTATACTAGTATTAAGGCTTCTTTCTATAATTATTGCTTTTATCAATGTAAGGGTTGTGGAATCATGCAAGTGCAAGTGAGACATCTTTCTGTTCAGCAATCCCATTTGTGTGGACAAGTTGGTTTGACATTTTATTATACCATCTTTAGAAAAAAGAAGAAGAGACATTCTTTATCATTATCACTACTAATTGCACCAATATTTGTATGAAACTGATTTTTTTTTTTTTTCCATTTTGTGGAATACATGGAACATTGAAGGTAACTCATGTCTACTGTTCAACAAATACAACAAAATAATTCATGTTGCATCATCAATAAATGACGAGTTACAATACCCATTTGATGCAATTGGCAGGGCCCCTTAAACCTGAATTAATTAATGAAACATAATTGAAGACCATTTATTATTCAAAGGAGGAAAACATTCCCTATGTTGTGTAGCCAAGTAGCCAACAAGCAAGTTTCACAATCAAACTTAACAGGTTCATTAGTTTTATATAAAAATGGGAATGAGACTCTAAGTGCTTGAAGAGGTGGGTGACTTAATCCACAATGCTACTTTGGTAGATCTTTCTTATTATACTAAACCAACTACTGAATAGTCTAGATGGAAAGTATAAAGCCAGTTTTTCTTTCTACCACCACCAGTTCTCTTCATCTTTAGGTTTTGAAATACAATCAGGATAGAAAGTTACACAACTATCAAGGTCTTTTGTTAGTTGACTTGCAAATAAAAGGTTGATAGGAGAGATTCGGAATTCGTAGAGCGAAAGATAGCACAGCCTCCAATCTTTTTGAAGAAAATACTTTTGTTTCCGTGGTCTGGAATGCTTTTTTAGACACTTTAGTGGTAGATATTGTGTTAAATAGTGAAAGACTCCGCTACTTTCAAAAGGCTGCCAGAAGATAGTGAAGCACAAATTCTTTATTTTTCTACAATTCTTTAGCTTCCATTTTACCAAAATCTCCCTATCTCACTGGCCTGGAGAAGGTCATTTTCACAAAATTTCAAGGTCCGATTTGACATTTAACTGTAATTGACTAGAATGCCTACTTCTAAATATAATAGCAGTGTACCAATGTTTCCTAATTCTAAAAATTCGCTGCAGAATTTTGACATGATTGTATTATTCTACTTGTTATTTAATTGTGTTTTGGATTTATCTTGTCAAAGATGTAAGACTACTAGATAAACTTCACATGAATTATTGCAAAACAAGTGAATAATTTTCTCCCTTTTGGTTGTGGCAGAAATTGGACTTGCAGTTACTGTAATGTCATTCAGGTATATTAAATCATTTTTTTTAACCTTTAAAAAAAGGAAAAATAAATTTTGTATTCTTCTGTATGCTACTTTAGAATGTGATTCCTCAAGTTTTTCACAAAAAATATATTTTTTCAATTTCCTTATGTGGAAGTTCTATTGCATAGTAGTTTTGATTAAGGTTCCAAAACATAATTTTTGGATCATAAAATGATAAGAGAAATGAAGTCATGAATCGTAAATTATAAATTGCAAACTAACTTCAAATTTCTACGTTACATCTTTCTTTCTTTTTTTTTTTTTTTTTGGTTGGTGGTGGGGGTCCCAAAACTTGGATTTCTAAAGAAGTCCGTCTTTCGTGCTGCGAATGTAATTTTTCTGCATTTGTAATATTATGTCAAATTGAATCGCAAGACATTGACAGCAGAGCACAAGTAATAACAAATCCTAATTCATTAATCAATTTCAAATTGTCCAACCTATAATAAACTAAACTTGCGGGGGTGGAGGGACCCAAAACCTGGATTTCTAAAGGAGTCCGTCTTTCGTGCCACGAATTTAATTTTTCTGCATTTGTAATATTATGTCAAATTGATTCGCAACAGAAATTTTTCTCAAACATCAAACATTAGACATTCGTAGCAGAACACAATTAATAACAAATCCTAATTCATTAATCAATTTCAAATTGTCTAACCAACAATAAGGTAAATCAAAACCATATAAAAAACTTCCCAGTTCTAGGGTCTTTTTACAATAATCCTAGTAAAGGGTAGTTCAAGCAACTAAATGTTTATTTTGTGAAGCTATCTTTGACGTCTCTAAACTATGTCATCCACACTCCACTCTTTATTTTCCTGAGGTTCCCCTTCGTATATGTTATCCTCAGGATTAGCAACTACTTCCTCACCTGTAAAGTGCCAAGGAGTGGGTCAAGTTTACGATAAACCTAGCAAGTAAGCAAGCCTTCAAAATATTTCTATACAATCGCAAATATAATTAAATGCAGGTAATGATCACATGAGGTCAAAGGCTAGGATATACAGAAGCTAGATTATGCAAGAATAAAATTACGTAATAACAAGAGTCACTATTAACATTTTAGGACACGTAACAAACTACTAAAATAAAATGGCGATCCACATGAGCTAAACGGGCGGTGTTTCCAGCTCCACTGCCAAGCTGACATAATTGCAGACATCAAACATCATGGACATGCAGACATCAAACATCAAACATCAAACATCATGGATATTGATTTACTCATCTCTTGTATTAGTTATTGTCTTCAGTAGCCACTCTACACTCCACATCAGTGATTCATTTCATTTTTACCGCCTGAATGTAGGCTTTTACGCTGCTCCAAGCATTATAAAACACCTCACCATTTTTTCAAAAAAATAAAAAAATAAAAAAGTGTAAAAGTCCAATTTAATTGTTGCCAAAAGCTACTCTATTGGTGATAGATGTGTATTATTTCATTTTTTCTTTTAACCTCTTGCTCTTCTCGTCCTCCTTTTGTAACTTTAAGTTATAGAATAATTTGTCAATTAAGGGGATATACGTTGTGGAATTGATATTAGTATCCTGCTAAAAAAGTCCTCTAACCCCAAATCAATTGCTGGAGCAATCTTGAACTTCTCAATTACTGACCTTAAGAGATAACTGAACTTCTCAATTACTGAACTATATATTTGGTATTACTTTGTGTGTGTGTGTGTGTGTGTGTGTCTCTTTTTGTGGTTTTTTTTGTTGGTTGGGTGTCGTTTGGTGTGTGTGTGTGTGTGTCACACCCCCAAACTGGAACTCCGTAAGCCACTCCGAATTTTGAGATGCAACTGGTGTGGAGTCTACTAAGGATATCAATTTACCCTGCACAGGGTTCCCACAGGATTCCGCGAGTGAGGATAAGTACAATTTTTCCATCACATCTATATCATATTTCAGTGGAAGCTTAAGTAATCAATGGTATCACGCAACAAGAACACGCATATCCATGTAATGTCAGAATGACCTGTCATCAGAGCATAAACAAGTCCAAATGTAAAAGAAGTGCAATGTGGAAGCATAAAGTTAAGTAGCTGTACATGTACCAATCATAATCCCATGCCCATAAGGACTATAACAGCTAGAAACTATAAAGAAGATGACACGGTCTTTGGGAGACTCCAAATATTGTCTCTCACGCGAGTTGATGTCTACATGACATCGTCCGGAGTCCACTCTACTAGTCCCAATGGCATCTCCTCTACCATCTCTGATGCTGGGTCAAGGGTATCGGAGGTGTCACCTACAATGCCAAGTATAGCAAGTTATAGCAAGCGACTATAATAAGCATAGTCAAGTAGCATCAAATATAGAATGAAAGAAAAGTAGAATATAGGAGTAGAAAGAAGTGTGTAAAGCTAGGCATGATTGTGCAATAAATAGATCAGCATTAGTGAATCATGTAAGACAAGTCTAAACAGGTGCATTCTGGCAAAATGTCAATCCACATGAGTTCATTCTCTCAACTGCACGGATTTTTATGTCCCAAGACCATGGTGAGCTAGATAAAATATAAACGAGGGCACCACGAGGTTCCACGAGGGAATTTTTGTGTAACTAGCAAGCAAGCAAGGTTGAGTATGGTATTGGAGGACATAGTCACTCCCATGCTCCCATGTGAGACTATATTGCATCAAGCATAAACAAGGCTAAATCGACATCAAGCTGGTTCCAGCAAGAATAGGATCAAAGCTAAGTAGTGCTGACACGAGAATCAATGACAACTCTAACCGGTCACAGTAACAAGGTAGGCTATAACATACCAGCTCATCTAACAAGTTACATTCTCAATAGATAAAGCCTTAAACTTCCAAGTCCTTCCAGTTCTAAGGTCATCATGGCAAACCAAGTGAATAGAGAGATACAAGTCCATTGTAACAAAGATAACTAGGTCCATTCTAGGTGCAAGGTACAAGTCTTGTCGTAGCATGAAATTAGTGATAAACAAGTATAACAAATAGAGATGCATGTGCAAGCCTTGTGAGTATGAAATACAATAAGATTCATCTCACAAGATGATACAAGTTAAGGACAAGTTACAAGTACCAACCTAGGGTTTAGATTGCCCTTGGACAACGCCATCCAACCCTGCGTAGCCTTAGGGTCCCTGATGTCTACATTGTAATATACCTTGGCGTTCTGAAATTAAATGACATCAAAGGACCTAAACCTTTGCACACTTGACCTAGCATTGACCTAAATGAACTTGGAGCAATCCGTAGGTGCATGTCAGCTCAAAGACTACCTACTATGGTTCCACAAATAAATTAGAATGAGATATGGTCAATGGGTCCCAAACTATCTCCAAAATCCTAGGGTAGAGGTTCCTCAAGAGAATATGAATTGGGACTTCTACTGTTAGTTGTGGGTTGCCTGGGTCAGTCGTGAGTAACCTACGACTAACCATGGGTAACCCTATGTATAAGAGGTTATAGCTAGCCGAGGTACAAAATCCTTGATTTTTGCTCTTTGGAAAATATAACCGTAGAAGAACGATGGCGAGCCTCTTGTAGCCTTACGGCTCTCTGTAAGGGGCTCATGGCTAGCCGTAAGTTACAGGTCTGCAAGTTGAATTGAATTGATCTAAATCAAGGTGGTTTCCATTCCAATCGCTAGATCCTGCAGAATTCCATCATTATAAGGGTATCCAAGGTTCAATCGATCACATGCAAGACCTAATTCTAACATATTAGCCATCAATTAGTCCAATTAACATGTAATCAACTCAAGAACTACAAAAGAGCTTGAATTAGGGTAATCTAGAGTAAATCCATTATCAATTCAAGGAAAACTAGCATGCATGTTATGTAATTATAGATGTTTACTTGCCTTAGCTCAGATCTAGGTTGAAACTCTCCAAGATCTTTAAGTTCTCATAAAATCTCTATTTATTCCCAAAAATTCCCCAAATCTAACCCTAAATAGAGCTATACACAACAAACAAAGGGAATTTGGGCTAGAAAGGGGTTGCATGCAAAGATCCTAGCAAGTAGATCCTATAATTAGGCAAGAGAAAATATTTGGAAAGATAATTGCTCTCCAAAAGAGATCAAACCAAGAAAATTAGAGAGTGTAAGTAGATCTTGATGTAAAAGATGATGATTAAGGATGCAAGGAGCTTGGATTGGCCATTTCTAGCTTGGAATTTGATAGTCTCTTGGTCTCTTGAATGCAAGGAAGAAGAAGAGAGCTTCGGTGTAGGGGAGAAAGGAAATGAGAGGGGATGAAATGAAATGATGTGAGAGCTGGGTTTACATAGTTTAAATGAGTTTTTCGTATTTACAAGTTAGTCATTGGTTCTAGTTCATCATGCAAATGGGCTTTTCAAGGATTTTTCGTCCAGCAAAAGGTTGTTTTCCAAGGAACGAAAGTGCCCCAACAGAACTCCCTCTGTCTAGTGAGCTCAAGACCACAAGGTTTCTAAAATTGCAAATAACCCCACGCACTCTACAAGGTTTACAAAAAGGTCCTTCTAGGTCTCCAACTAGGTCCAAACTCCCCAAAACCATCTAATCTCTAATCCTACCCCCAAAACTAGCCAAATTAACCATTAATCATGATTAATAAGCATCTAATCACGTAATCAAGGAATGAGACCTTCCAACAAGAGACTGAAAAAAAAAAAAAAGCTCAAGCATTTGGCCTAGTGAGCACATTTTTTTTCAATAACATTGAAACTAAGATTAACATTTACAAGAAATTTGGCCGAAATGGGGAATTTTAGCCTGTTTTGGATCAAATTTGAAACAAAAATGCAAATATTGATTGAGTAGGTCCAAATTTGGACCAAATATTTTATGGAGAGTTGTTGGTTTGGGAAATGCTAATCAAACTGAATGGCTTTCGCCTATTCAGCCGCAACGACTGAATTTGAACGCTATGATTGAAACTCTGAATACTTTGTCCCATTTCTTCCCTGTGTTTAACCTTTATAGCAGAATGTAACTAGAGTACTCTTGAACCTTTTTTGGAAATGCAGCATGTGATGATATCTTATTTTGCTATTAACAATGCTCAAATTCCTTTTTTTTTTTCTTTCATTGATAACAATATTAACTTCATCGATAGATTTGAAAGACAACAAAACATAAACCAGAAGATCACAAGCAAAACAAGATCCAAAGATCATCATTATCATCAAAGCCTTGTCCCAACTATATTGGGGGTTGACTACACGAATTTTGTTTCTCCATTCTGATCTATCTTGAGCCAAATCCTCAGATAAAAACAAGATGCAAAGATATAAAAGCATTATACCAACACAAGATAAACATGCTACCTGATCACAATACTAAACAGAAACACTATCCACCCTAAGCTTATCAAGAGATTCTTCCATCCCATTGGCTGCCATACTTACATAATGAGAATTAATATTAAAGGAAGAGATCAACTCTTCAAAAATGCTCAATATGTTCAATTGCATGGTGTTAGACGGTGATACAGATTGCGATTCTCACCCATTCAAAATCTAAAATTGAAATGGAAAATGTGAGCCAACGTTATAAGAAGCTGGAGATATTTATAAGAATAAGCTGGAGAGTGTTAGGAGAAGCTGGAGATGTCTATAAGAATAAGCTGCTAAGAATAAGCTAGAGATATTTATAATTCAATAACTATGTAACATCTTTCATCGTTATAATTTGATAACTTCCGCTAAATTCCTTAAAAATATGGTTATTCCTTGTTTTACTTTGATTAACTTTTTAATGATTAAGGTGGTTATTTATGTATTTTCAGCCTCCACGGACAAAGCATTGCCATGACTGTGACAAATGTGTTCTTCAGTTTGATCATCATTGTGTTTGGCTTGGAACATGTATTGGTCAAGGAAACCATTGCCGATTTTGGTGAGTGTAATTTTGTCCCTTTTTGTTAGTTGGATCATACCCATTGATTCATCTGGTTGAGTTTTGATTTATATTAATCCTGCTAGTTTGTTGTTGCAAAGGATATTCTCTCTGTAACTTTGTTGGCATTGAGGAAAATGTTGCTCATAGCAAAAACATGCATCGATCACACATCCATTATGCAAATAGCAAAACAACCAATCACACAAGGGAACAATCACACAACAAACTTTATATGGTTCGGCAATGTGCCAACGTTCATGGACAAAAATGAAATCCTTTTTTCCTTATTCATCTTTTCCCTTTTCTTATTCTTGTAGGGTTAGGGTTACAAGTCACATTTACATTTATAACTTAAA
The DNA here is from genome assembly GCA_028538565.1 of Umbellularia californica. Lineage (NCBI taxonomy): Eukaryota > Viridiplantae > Streptophyta > Magnoliopsida > Laurales > Lauraceae > Umbellularia > Umbellularia californica. The sequence goes on from JAPQWN010000007.1 coordinate 60,935,726, forward strand.
CCTGGTACAAATCACCAAATTCCCCCAAAGCATATCCTGGATCCAGACTTAACTTGGAAGATCGGTTAACCCATAATAAAAGACATTTAACCCAACAATCTCCACCTTGGCTTGGATTTTGTCAAGCGACCTTGAAGGTAATCATAAATGTCTTCATCGTTATTGTAAAGAGAGGGTGAAGGACCAAGGCCCAATTTAAGCTGAGTCTGTTACAATCAATACACAACAATTAAAATATGCTAGAAATAGGTTTGTACACCTAATTGTACCACTAATTGTAATCTATGGAAATAGTAGTGTTGACTCAATCCCATGTGGGGATGTAGCTAGTGCACAAATGGATTGAGCTTTACTTGAGTCTTGGCCTCTCTTTACACTCACACCCCTCATCTCCTATGCTTGGAGTGTACCCAGTGCCCACAATCTCACCATTGTGTAGACTTGACCAAGTCCAAGCCATGCTTGAACTTCTTTAGAAACCCTTATTTGATTTTAAACACCTACTTGCATCTTGAATCTTTCCTTCTCTTGGACAGTTCCACTTACTCCATGTTTCTGTCTTCTAAAGTGGTTCCCTTCATTTATTCTTGTCTCGGATATGGCATCTTTGTAACCTAATGAATCTCCACTTCCAGCCATTATGGCAAAAGAATATATATATATATATATATATATAGATGCTCCTATGAGAGATATCTCTCACCTTATATGAGAGATATGGGTGGGGGGCCTTACATTTAAGTTGTTGGCATTGGATATGGATGTGAGGGCCCTCACCCAATCTCTCATTTAAGGTGAGAGATATCTCTCATAAGAGTAACTCCCTATATAGATATATGTGAATCTGCATTTCTCTTGGATCAAGGCTTTGAGTTATCCTTTCTTTGCCTTCCATCTTGGTCTTCCTGTCATTATTCTCTTTGCAATAGGTTTTTGTCCTTCATTTCATGACAAATTGGATCTTACAAGGATCGTCTTGTCGTCATTCCCATCCTTCTTGACCACCGCTAGATGCTCCTTGGAAGTGTCAGTCATATCATCGCTTACTTTTGGATGATCTCGTCCCATCTATCACCTAAACAGTATGTTTCCTCCTGCGGTCATCTTTCATCTCATTCGCTGCTGCTCCACTCGTAATTGTATTCCTTATCATCTTGGATAGATTTTTGGCCATTTGACCTCTCATGACAACCTTATCTCCCTCAACAATCTTCATGACTTACCTGCTGCATTGCATTTGCAACCTTTTCAAGGCAAAAAAATCATTTTTTTTTTAATATCGGGACATGCCTTACATCTGTTAAGGTCCAAACTATTTCGTCAAACATCCTAATTTTTAGTATCCCTATTCAAATGCTTCTATTTTCCTCTGCATTATTTCTCAAAAGAATAGATCCACCATTGTTGGATTTATATGTTTTAAACAAATGTCTAGTCATGCGCATATGATACATACCAACTAGAATCAATAATCCATGAATGACTAAATTGATTCATATCTGTGGTTACTGAATTCAGCTCTCCATCATTGTCATTGGAGCGTTCTGTCACACTTGTTAATTCCTATTTTTTTCCTTTCTTCTCCAAGTCCTCCTTTTCGTTTCCTGCAGTTCTTGCAATGACCTTCCTTTATGTAGTTATAACAAGAGACCTTCCCTTTTTCTTTTGCTTTGGAGTGACCACTGTTTTTAGATCTCTTCAACATGGATCTTCCCTTTTCGTGACTCGAATTGATTGTCATGTTCAAACTTTCAAGTTTCACCCAAAGTCATGGAGCTGTTTCTTCATTTATGACATTGTACAAGACTTCATCCTAGAGGTGGAGTTGTATAAAACTTATTGTTACCTCTTCCATATTTGCCCATTCTCTGTCATTCGTCATTGTATGTTTCTTTGACTTCCCATGAAAAGTTTTTATCAATCCTTGTTGTATCGGGAGTTCTATAATTCTTTTACTCTTCACTACCATAATTTGAAGTTGGTCTTCCCAGTTAACAACTTGATCTCATACCTGATGCTTGAACCCTTTCTTGTTATAACCCTACTCGTTTTTTATTCTCCCTTTACCAAACCATTGAAGTTCCTTATTTTCCTTCCACTGCGTAGATCTTGTCCCCAAGAGCGCGCAAGGGAATATGGATTGCAACACTGTGTCTGGATGGCTCTGGAAATCTTAATTGAATGTGGACCTTCAATCTGGTCAACCCTGATTGCTGACCGGCACTGACATCTTTGGAATTATAAAAATATCATTTTTCACTCTAAGTATGGGCTAAAAGGTCCCTTGTGACTACAAGCACTAAGAAGGAATCATCATCATAGGCTCTGGACTTGTTGGCAATTGCATCATTGTCGAATTAAACTGAAGATTGATCCCTGACTGCAACTCCAAATAGGATGAATTTATATATCATTTCGATCATCACAAAAGGATCTTTCCAACGGTGTATGATATGTAGGAATCCAAAGTACTGTCAAGAGATACAACCCTTTGAAGTTAAAGGGTCAAAACACGGAAGAGCCTGAAAATCAGGATATAGATGTCTTCTGACCCTATATATTTTTTTTTCATGCAAATAACTTCAGGTGAGATGGAATTTTGCTCCATTACAATCTATACTAAAAGAGCTTTCCAACAGGTATATGGCATGCAAAAATTGGATGTTGAATGAAAAGTTATGGCTTGTAGAGATAAACCGTCACGCAATTTTTACCTGAACAAAAACGTTCAGGGCTGTCACAACCCTATGTTCCCTTTTGGGGACATTTTAAGGGTCAACTTTTGAAGCATTATTTGAAGGATATTGGCACTTTTGTGTTCCCACCACTTACAATGTATTTTAAAGAACCTGGAAGGTTTCCTTCAAAAAAGAATCTTAGCCTAAGGGCTTTTGGGTGTGGTTTGTAGGAGTCCACTCATATTTTCTAAACATGATAAGGATGTGTTGTCAAATTGGATTTGCCCTCATGCTAAGGCTCCCATAAAATCATGTTATATCCAAGTCCATTTTGCTACACTAAGAAGATCATCATACATGCCTTCTAAAATATAGCACCGATTCGTCAACAAATTTGAATGCCATGAAACCATCAAGGGAACGATTGGAGGATTTGAGAAGCATTTGTGAATCGAAGACCTGCATCCAATAGTTTGAGCATTGAACCACAACTACTTGATATAATTGTATTTATTCTTTGTTAGGTGGAAAGAATTGACGTGCACGACTTCATTTTCATTTTTGTCTTTTTTCTCTTTTCTTTCCATTTTTTCTGTTTGCAAGTATTAGCTGTGACGCTGTGTTGACATGGGCTCCACTACCGGTGGGCTTCCACATTCTGGTTGTGTCAACTTGAAGCCTAACTAAACTTGTAAAATGATGTTTTGCATTTTGAATTAGGGCCTCTTATGCAACAGGTCAACTCCCATCTGACTTAGACGTGACTTCTGACCTAAGCCTAGGCCTTGTATTGCAAGGAGAGGCAAGAGGCGGACTGCGATCTATGAACATGCTGAGGAGCACATTGAACAAGGTGAGGGCAACATGACCTTCGTATGTACAACTCATAGGGATGCGATACGTGGCTCAGTGATCGAAGATCTAACAGTCGACTGACATTTCCCTTACATGTCCCTGCACAGTCGTGAGGGGACAGTGAGCCTCCGACTCTCTCTTATCTTTCTTTGGTTTTCAAAGAGCCCTGCGGTCTATGGATAAAGGCGGAAGGGCTTTGATCCGACTTTTCTGCCTCTTTTCACACTTACTTGAGATCCAATCCCCTTGTTACTCATTGCGATCGCCTTGGGATCTATGCCCATAAAAGGGCAAAACTCCCCTTCTTTTTGTTGTTGCATCATAAATGTTGCCTTCTATGACTGGCTGTATTGAGTTCGAATCCATCCACTCTTCTTCCTTATTTACAATACGAGACTCGTCCAAGAAAACCCAACAAAACTACACTTGTATTCCAATTGGAAGACCCGAGTCTCGCTCTGATAGCACTTGTTGCACAAACTAAAACTTGTGATGGATCGCACAACCATGATGCAAACTGTTAGAGATTACCGTAGGCTAGGTTTGTTAGTATCTTGTTAGAGATGAGATTTGATTTGTTAGTGGTTAAAGATTTTGGAAAGAGTAGCTATTTTTCCATGGGAGGTCATGTCACTCTAATCAAAGCAGTTCTTTCCAGTATCCAATTTACGATCTTTCTTTCCTTCGTTGCCTTAAAAGTGTTTTAAGACGGATAAAAAGACTTCAGAGGGTTATTCTTTGGAATGATTCTATTGTAAAGAAAAAGTACCATTTGGTCCAATGGGAGCAGGTATGTAAACCTCCGTCTCAAGGAGGTTTGGGTATCCGTTCTATTGAAAAAGTAAATAAAGACTTATTGGGGAAGTGGCTTTGGAGAGTGGGAGAACCAATACAAGGAATGTGGCAGCACCTTATTATTTGTAAATATAAGGTGAGTAATGATGGCTGGTGTGTTCCTATGCAAGCTAATAGGATCTCTGGTATGTGACAGTCTATATTATCTGTCCAGGTGGAGTTTGCTCAATGGGTTCGGTATAGGGTCCATAATGGTCACCAGGTCAATTTCTGTCAGGATGAATGGTGTGGGCAATCGGTATTGTCTGATCAATTCCCAAATCTTTTTTTGTTGGATACTCGACAACATGGTTATGTGGCAGACAATTTTTCTATTGCAGGTGGACATGTAGTTTGAGAATTTTCTTTCCAAAGAAATTTGACAGATGGTGAAATATCTGATATTGCTTCCTTGTTGGGTTTGCTCAATAACTTCTACTTGCCATGTTATAGTTAATGGTTGTCCGATGTGCTTAAAAGACTAGGAAACCATGCATCATTTGTTTATACATTGTCAGTTTGCATGTAAAGTTTGGTATTTCGTGCTTCAATGCTTTAATATGAATTGAGTGATACCAAGGACAGTGGAAGAACTTTTTCTGCAGTGGCGTTTGGGTAGAAAAGGAGTAAGGGGTAAAATTTTGTGGAAGTTAGTTTTATATGTAACAATTTGGAAGATTTAGCTGGAAAGAAATAGAAGAGTGTTTAGAAGTATCAGTAAACCTGTTGAGGAGATCATACAATCCATTGTTTGGAATGTGTTGGAGTGGGCGTGTAACAGAAAGGAGTTTGGAGGATCTCCTTGGTAGATCTTAATCGATCTTGGGCTTCTGTTATTGAAAGGCATGTGCGTTCAAAAGTGGTGACTAGAGTTGAATGGATTTATCCTCCTCTTGGAATCTTAAAGTTGAACTTTGATGGCAGTTTCCTAAGGAGTACTAATTAGGGAGGTATTGGTGGTGTCATCTGAAATTGAAACAGAGATGTTATTCGAAACTATTCGGGGCCTATGGTCTCCATGGATGCTAATGAAGCTGAAGTATATGCTCTTTTGATTGGTTGCCGTGAGTTGGAAAGGATAAGAGGATCTCATCCTTTTATTCATGGAGATTCTTTTTCAGCTATTCAATGGACCTCAGGGAAGTCTATATACCCTTGGAGGATTGTGGATTGGGTGGAGGAAGTGCAAGATTTATCAAAAAACTAAAATGGGTGCTTCTTTGTCATGTTCTTCGAGAGGCTAATTCAATGGCGGATGGTCTTGCCAGGGAAGGAGTTTCTAAATTTTCTATCTTATTTGATGTATAATTTTTATTAGTTTTCTTCCTTGTAATTGGTCGTTTGTTCTTTTTATTCTTGTGGTGAAATAAATTTTTTTATTGTTATAAAAAATTTTTTTTGCGAAAATTTAAAATTTGAATAATGGTTGATTTGATTTGATTTGCATTTCATTAAATAAATTAATATCAATTCTCCTATGAATGATACGGTGAAATTATGAAATGAATAGCCTTTCTTGATTTTTCTAGATGGTATCAAAGCCATGGCCTGGTGAGGATCATAGGATCAAGCCGGCCATGATTATGTCCTTTATATTTCTGCAATAATCACTGTCACTTTAATATTTCAATAAAACTTGAGCATTTCTCTTATCAATCCAATGATCTAAACCTTACGATCTCACCATCTTCGTCAACTTACAACGATCAAAAGCTTCTAGAAGAGATCATAATAGATCTAATCCAGTGGGCCACCGACATTGACTGAGTTTCCTTAGCTAACTATTTCTACCAAAACCTCAAGGCTTTAGTAGAGGCAGTATAAATACTTTTCAATACTCCCCTTTTGGTGGAACCCACTTCTCAACACTCCCCGTCAGGTGGAACCCAGTCAATGTACTTTCGGCGACATGCATATTTTTTTTCAGTGCTGAGTCATTTCTCCTTGGATTCGAACTCACGTTTGGTTGGCTCTGATATCATATTAAGTTTCCTTAGGTAACCATTCCTACCAAAACCTCATGGCATTAGTAGATGCAACATAAATACTTTTCAATTCTCCCTTTTAGGTGGAACCCATTTCTCAACAACAAAGCAAAACAAGCAATCACACGGGAACAATCACAAACAAAATATACGTCGTTTGGCAGTGTGCAGTTGAGGCCAAGTCCGAACACTCTTCAACACTGGGTGTAACAACTGTGGAGGCATATATCTGTCAGTGCGTAATCATTGGCCCAAGATCCCATCTCTCCCGGTCTACATCTTTCCTAATGTACAAAACCTACAGAAAAAACTCCTTTTGAAGGTACAAAAGGGGTCTATTTTGTACTTTTCTTGTAATAGTTTTTGTCTTTTATTGGAGTGGGCTTGGACTTGGCCCAGTCGTAGTTCTTTTCAAATTAAAGTGTTGGAGAGAAGACATTTGATATGAATCCAAAAGAAGATCTTCTGATAGTTTGTTTGCAATATTTGAGAACATAAAACCTAATGTCGAACTTGTTGTTGATATATTCAATGGGAAAAACTACATTGAATGGTCATCCTATGCTAAGGTAGTTGTTGAGGAAACTCAAAGATTGGGCTAGTATTGATGGGACTCTCCTAGAAATATCCAAGGGTGATTAAAATATGGGAAGAAAAAAAAATATGGAAAAGAATCCTAACTTTGGACAACCTAAGGAGCAGGGGGGGGACAATGGTTAACGGTTGCCCCATGTGCCTTCGAGATGAGGAGTTGGTGGACCACCTGATGCTGACCTGTAAATCTGCTCAGTATATTTGGTGCTTGGTGGTTAAATGGTTTGATTGCAGCTGGGTGTTCCCAAAGTCCCTCCCAAAGTTCTTCCAGGCCTGGAAGACTCCAATCGGGGCCCCAAGAGGCAAGGAACTTTGGAGACTATCCTTTCTAGTAGTTCTCTGGACACTTTGGAAAGAAAGGAATTCAAGATGCTTTGAAGGGGTTGCTACCAGTGACAGCTATCTGGTGGAGAAAGTGAAGCTCGTAGTTGTGCTTTGGGTGTCCATGAGTTCATCCTTTCAAGGATACTCTATAGATCAGATTATGTTGCACTGGAAGGAAGTGGCTTTTTCATCTGCAGGGCCACCTTAGTTTCTGTTAGGGGCCCTCTCTTGTATCTTTCAGGGGCTATTGTTTTCTTTTAGCTTGTCTGTATCCTTCTCTTGTACTGTTTGTGTTACGTGCTTGATTGGTCACACCACGTTGGTACTCATGTTACATGCAATTGCATGAAGGCCCCCACATTCTGAGGTGTTAGTTGTTGGAAGTAGTCTAGTGTGGTCCTTATTGTGTAGGAAGTAGTTTATTAAGGTTGCTAATCTTTTTCCATTTTATGGTTGTAAGTCCTATAAATATGTAGATGGATTTGGAATAACAGTAGAGAAAAGTTTATCCTTTAAAGTATCTCATTGGAGGAAGGTTTCCCTCGAAGCAAATCATTTATTTTACTTTCAGGTGATTGTTTTCCTTTCACCTCATCTCTATTCTTCCAAACCCACTCAAAATAGCTAAGAGAGGAAGAGGCCTAGGCCGAGGAAGACAAACTTCGCCAGAGGAACTTAACATTTTGGTATCAGAGCCAACCATGCCAGAACCCCAGATTAATCAACTGGAAGATAAAGTGAGCTCCTTTTCTTCTCGCCAAGCGCAAATCCTCAAAGCAAGCGCAAATCCTCAAAGAAATGCAAGAAATGCTCGCTGCCATGAACACGCGTTTCGATCAGCTCGTGGCTAGTCAAACCCATGACAATGGCGAAAATTCCTATAATCGAACTGGGCGAATTGCGAACTAAGGAGGTCCATCACATACATTTGCACCCAAACACACCAAATTTGACTCTAGCGCTTTGATGAGAGTGAGGACCCAACCAGTTGGATTTGCAGAGCCGAGCAGTTCTTCCCGTTTCAAGGCACTCCCGTTAGGGAAAAAGTGCCGTTAGCCACCTATCAGTTGGAAGGGCAGGCCCAGTTGTGGTACCAGCTGCTAAAGAAGGAAGAAGGACCATTCTCTTGGGATATACTAAAAGAAGGCTTACACGCCGGGTATGGCCCTACCCAATTTGAGGATTTCTTCGGAGATCTCACAAAGCTCCATGAAATTGGGACTGTTCAGGCATATTAGACCTAGTTTAAAAGGTTGCTTTCTCGTGTGGGGAATTTGACGCAGGCACAACAAGTGGGTTGTTTCGTCAGTGGCCTACGAGAGAATGGATGTCCAAGCTTCTCGACCCACTACTCTTTTAGTTGCAGTGGGTTTGGCCTGCCTCTATGAGGCCAAAGATCAGTCTCAACAGCAAGTTATGCCTGCTGAAGTGAAGAAATTGTCTACTGCACCACCACCCACCTTACTGACGACTCACTATAGAACTCAAGGAGAGAATAAACAAAGGGCTCTTTTTTAATTGTGATGAGAGATTTGTCCCGGGTCACCATTGCAAAAAGCTTTTCCTTATTGAAGGGTGTTATCCAAATGAAGAGGACAAAGGACCACCGTGGGAAAATGAAGCGGAAGCTGACCAGGAATTGTTACATACTTACGTGCTTGATTGGTCACACCACGTTGGTACCCATGTCACATGCAGTTGCATGAAGGCCCCCATGTTCTGAGGTGTTAGTTGTTGGAAGTAGTCTAGTGTGGTCCGTATTGTGTAGAAAGTAGTTTCTTAAGGTTGCTAATCTTTTGCCATTTTATGGTTGTAAGTCCTATAAATGAGCAAATGGGTTTGGAAGTAAAAGTAGAGAAAAGTTTATCCTTTAAAGTATCTCATCAGAGGAAGGTTTCCCTCGAAGCAAACCATTTATCTTAGTTTCCTGTGACTGTTTTCCTTTCACGTCATCTCTATTCTTCCAAACCCATTCAAAATAGCTAAGAGAGGAAGAGGCCGAGGAAGACAAACTTCGCCAGAGGAACGTAACAGCTTGCTTCTATTAATGAAAATAACCATTCAAATATATATAGAGCAAGGCTCTCCTAAGCTCAAGCTTAGGATAAAATCTCGTAAGCTCTTGCTTGTGGGGCCCACCGTTGGTCCATCCAAATGGACCAAACAAATGATCCCTCTAAATTGCACATGTCCACCAACTTTCGGTCAAATCTGAATTTACTGGACCGTTGGATCGATTGTGTATTGATCCGAATGGACTATTGACCATTAAACTTTTGGGCCCATATGGAGATGATAGAAATCACGGTTGGGGCTGATTTTTGTAGAGAGGGAGATCTCATGGAGTTCTTGAAATCCCCCCACCCCCATCCCCATGTGGGTCCCTAGGTGGGCCCCACCACAAACTTGAGCTTACCTTATCCTAAGCTTGAGCTTAGGAGAGCCTTGCTCATATATATATATATGTTGGTTATGAATTGGATCCCAGCCATCATCATCTCTCTTTGCTTTGTCATCTAGTTATGGTCCAGGGCAAATAGGGCAAACCATCTGTTTCTTCAATCAACAATGGTTGAAGAGGCATGAGAGATGGCTCGTCGTTCTGGGCGTACTTCTCCGCACAATGTACATGTTGAACATCTTTTACGTCTATTCAAGACACCGATCGTCCAAGGCTTGGATCCCATGCTCGTCCTTCTTATATGTGCATGATTTCCCTCACCCCTTTTCAATCCCTCCTTAACTTCCTCATTTCTCAACAACTATAAAGAGTCCACCACCTATTTGTGGATATGCCTCAAAAAATCCCTACATTAATACCATGTTAAAACATAGTTTCTAGGTTTCCTTCTCTAAGGTTTAGAAAAATGCTAGAAGAGAAAACTGAAGAAAAGAGAAGAAAGGAATAAGAGATTGGAGGAGAATTTTCGGCTATTATTCCTTAAGGTTGGACAGTTGGGAAGTCCCACATCCCACATCGCCTAAGTAATAGGCTTGACATGTCTTATTATACCTGTATGGGCATTCCACCTATCAGCTTAAGCTTTTGGGTTGGTATATGGTTTATTACATGATATCAGAGCGGGTTCCGATCCCGTTGTTCTTGTGTAGCCCACGTGTTAGGCCCGTCCATGAAATTCGTTGGGCCTGCACGTGAGGGGGAGTGTTGGGAAGTCCCACATCCCACATCGCCTAAGTAATAGGCTTGACATGTCTTATTATACCTGTATGGGCCTTCCACCTATCAGCTTAAGCTTTTGGGTTGGTATATAGTTTATTACATGGACGAGCTATTACATATAGAGTTTTTCATATTTCGAAAAATTACAAAAAGAACCCTCACTTTTCCTATAAATACAAGTCAAAGATTTTTCTAGAAATACAAGCTCTCACTCTTTTATTTTATTTTATTTTGATATATTTCAAGTGAAAACCCTTTGTGGTTACTTTCATAATTTATATGATTTCAGAATACTTTTTTTTTCCCTATAGGTGGTACATTTTTGAAGAAAGCATACTAAGCATATGGACAAGTATCTTGTACATCTCATTCCTAAAGGCCAACACCACAAGGCAATGGTATGATGTTTTCTCTCTAGAATTACGTTTTCAGTCCTAAAATGAAAATGTGGATGCCACATCTATGTACAAAGAATGATTGTATCAAATGAATGCAGTTCTCAAACATTTATTTGAGAATCTCTAACTGGGTATTGGAATGGTGTGCATAATCAGGTGGAAGGATGCAGTTGCAATATTTCTTCTAGCCATTTTGTTAATTGCCCTCATTTTTCTCTTGTTGCTGCTTTTTTTCCATAGGTAAGAGTTATAAATTTGTTCATCTATTGTTGTTTTGTGTATTACTCTAAAAACAATATGTTTTGTTTTAATGATTTTGGCATGCATGGTCACCATGCAATTTGGATACTGAAATGCATGTTGGAGTAGGTTTGCACTCAAGGTCTCAAAATGATGAACTTGGACACTGACATGCATGTTGGTGTAGGTATGCATAAGTGTCAAAATGGTGAACCAGGAGAGCCTCGCATGCCAACAACATTAACACGTATATCATTGTATGAATTTTGGTTATAAATTCATGTATTATATCGAAAAAATATATTACATAATAAAATACTTGAAGCTATCAAAATAAAGATAAATCATGTAATCTTTTCCCCATTGTAGGCTTCAGATACAGGAGTTTTGCCCAGAGATTTGAGTGTTCTTACATAGATCAGCATGAAAAATTTTCAGTTATTGGCAAAATACCATTCTGAGTAGTTACTGTTTGCTCAGTTTTGTGTTTGTTTCCTGTTGAAAAGAAACTCAGCTCCTTGCATGTTCAATTCCATTTCTGTAGGACAACTTCTTGAGCTAAAGTTGCTTCACCCAATATACTTTTACGGGTTATCTGATGTGGTATTTGCTACTGTAAAACCCAATTTAGGAAGGCTGTGAGATTTAAGAATTGTCTTCTCTTGCTTAGTTTCCATCATCTCATCTCTAATTATTTAGTTAGAACAAAATCTCTTTTTTTTTTAATGCTTTGTAGCAATTTTGGTGATCATTGGTGCCTTATAACAGGGCACCTCTTCCTATCTGGTTAATATGACTAGTGGTCCCTTGACTTGATTGGTGTTGTTTCCCTTTGTAGAGGCATAAGCAGTTCTCAGTCCATACATTGAATTCATTTTACATTCCCAAATTTAAGAGTAGGGTTTAGATTTTGTATTACATCAAAGAAATTGTCGGGAGGCCAAATGGTTGTGTTAAACAAGAGCACGACATAGGCAATCATAGAGATACCCCCCAAATACCCAAAGGCCATAGAGGGGGGCAGGAATGTGGAAGTCTGAGCGCACATATGAAACTGGATTTAGATTTTACGGCTTGTCGAATCCATGGTGTACTTTTCCTGTGGACATTTTGGAGTTGTTTGTACAGCAAGAGGATCTGCTCTCTGTGGATTTTGGTTTCCATGGGAGAGAAGAATCCTGCATTTTTAACCCCCCCATAGGAACTCAAAATCCTCTCTAGTGAGGACAACCAGTTGATTTTTCCCCCCTTTTCCACAAGGAAAATGTGTCACTCACACACCCCAAACAACAGAATAGTGGGTTGCATAGAAAATGCATACAATTTTCCTCTCTGAAACTTCTCATCGTACAAACAAACCCTTTATGCGTGAGTTTCACAAGCTGTAGAGTTCGCAATTTTTAGCCAGGAATTGACGGAAATAGGAAGGGAAGATCATATATATCGATGAAGAAGAAAGTAACGGGTGACGCCTTCCTCTCGGACCTTGGAATCCTCAGAATTGCAGATTTTGAATGGTTCTTTCTTCCAATATATCCTCATAAAATTTCCGCACCGAACACTGGATTTGCAAACATCTGCAAGAACAGTCTTGGAATATCACTGAATGAATGTGCTTTTCAAGGAGTAAGGTCAGCCTTTTTTGAGATTGATAACTGGAACTCATGGAGGAGATGATATGCCTTTTATTTGTACTCTACGGCTTCTTTGCTAACAAAACAGAAATCTTTACATCTTGTACTGATTGCTTTTCTGCAGCTACCTGATTTTGACAAATCAAACTACTTATGAACTTGTACGGAGGCGGCGCATTTCTTATTTAAGGTGCATAAATGAGTTTTAAAGTTCAACTGAATCTGCATTGATATATAAAGTGCACCTAAATTAAACAAAATGAGTGTTATGCCATCCATTCGAAGAAAGGCATGTGGTCCTTGTTGACTTCCATGGAACCAATGCCTGAAGTAATTAATAAGAACTTCCTATTTTATATACATGGTACCTATGATGCACGGATAATTCAAAACGGGCAACGTATCGTGTCATATTGTATCCGATACTTCATCTTTTGTGTAAAATCCGTATTCTTGCCATGTCCATGACATATCCTTGCTGTATCCATGCCGTATCTGGGTATCATAGCGTCATACCCAGCTTTACAGCCACTGGGAGTTGGGCCCGTACTGGTGCATAGACTACTGAATTTACCATGCATTGTTGTGGGTATTATTTAATATGCTCTATTATATTATTCTTTTTTTTTTTCTCCTGCAGGGGGGTTCCTGATAGAATTTACCCATTCAGTAAAGGCATCTGCAGAAATTTGTACGACTTCTGTTGCTCTCGCACCAGCATCTACTCCCTTGAAAGATTGCCCACAGCTGAGGAATTAGAAGCTAAAGCGAAACCGTACACTTGCGTGGACGTTATATCCTGTCGTTGTTGCTAATTTATTAAGGATCGATTCTCAATTTTTGCCTGTGATCATCCTATAAAGTTTTTCCATTCTCATTGATCCTTCATCTGGATCACATAATGCTTTGTATTTTAGCATTAAATTCATGTGTGGGAATCTGAAGCCTTGTAATGTACTTGTGGATATTGTATCTCATTCCATGGGGCAGATTAATTTTCAATTTGTATCGGTCCCATGTTTTATTCAAGCAGGGTGGTACTTATTTACTACTATTCCTATCATTGCATTGTTTGAGTAGTCTGAGAATGGTTATCAAGGTGGATCTGGTAAATTCCCTATCCACAAATTCTCTTGGAAGGGTCTTCTATGTTTTTTTTTTTTTTTCCCTTTTGGTAGTTCTTAGGATATTATCTTAATTTGCCTTAGGTTAAGTTTCTATCATCAAATGACTGCTGTTTTAAGGATTTGGTTTGCCTAATTGTGCAATCACTGAAGGATCAAAGATGGTCGGAATGATGTATATACTATTTTTCTTGGAACAAAAACCAAAATGGGTTTGGCCGTGGTTAGGGCTGTGAAAGGGCAGGGCCAGACCTGAGCCAGGCTACCAGTGGGCTGATTTGGATTGTGTTTTAGGACCTTCTGCTGGACTTGGGCCTACTTTCCATCCCAACAGTTAGATGTGCCCAGTCTGGTCCTTTACAGTCCTCAAAAGGCCTGAATCGTCTTGAAATATTTATCACAAAGATGCATACATATTTTTCAAATGGACTGGGTCTTAACTCCAGGCCAGTATTGTGGATCTGGGTCTAATTATTTGGCCCAATAACTAACGAGCTGTCTTGGACAAGTTCAACCTGATCGATCCAGTCCACGACCAACCCTAGCAGTGTCTGCTTGCCACAGTTACATCTATAACAGAGGTCCATACTTGTATATAAATCTAAAATGCTGAAAGTTCGCGCAAGTTGGGGCTGGCTTCCTGACTTGGGCTGGGGTTGGCCCTAAAAAACTGGAAACATGGAATTCTAATGAACCCAGTGCTTTCAGATGTATTTTTAGAGATCATTTACTATTCATCTAACCAACCTTTTCTTCTAGATTATGACCCTTTGCAAGGTCTTCTCACTGCATCAATAAAGTAGCATATGTCACAAGATCTATCCTAGAAGACTGAAAACTAAGTGGAAGCTTTAAAGGCAGGAGCATTTTTGTACTGCTAGAGATTATAGTGTCTATTACTTGTTAGAGAGAGGAAATTGAAAAAAATATTCCTACCTTAACACAGGCAGAGGTCTCAATTACCAGATCTCTATTAAATATCAATCACACGTGTTTAAACTAATGATCAACCCTAATTCCAATTAAAAATCAATCAAACCACAAAGAGAGAAGGACACGAGATTTTTACGTGGAAAACCCTACTCGGGAAAAAACCATGGGCCTTACCGTTTAGGCCAACAGACAACCAAGCACTATATGAAAAACGAAGATTACAATACTACTTACAACCATTTTCCCAATTGTTAATTCAATCTAAGGACTGCTTCAGATCTTGTTGACAACCCGTCATTAATTTTCACTGTGCTTGAGTAGAACCGCCTTCAAGAAAGCAGGATGGAATCATCCCCAAACCTTGATCTTTAGCGCAACAGAACTTGAAGCCTTGGGGGAAACTGGATGGATCTCTCAAACTCTTTCCAATGATGTATTCTTAATCAGTGGTGTATATGGAAGAGAGTGAGAATAGCTTTTTATAAGTGTAAACTCGTGTCTTCAAGCCTTCATAATAGAAAATTTCCTTCAGAGAATTTAGAAAGTGGAATTCGGCTAAAATTAGAATTCTCAGGTTCGCTCAAGCAGACATGGGGTTCACTTGAGCGAACTGCTCACTGTTTGCAGATGTTCAGCGCAGCGCTTTCTTGGGTCGAGCGGACATAAGGGCGGTCGAGCGATCA
Organism: Umbellularia californica; assembly: GCA_028538565.1. Taxonomy (NCBI): domain Eukaryota; kingdom Viridiplantae; phylum Streptophyta; class Magnoliopsida; order Laurales; family Lauraceae; genus Umbellularia; species Umbellularia californica. Next base: position 60,951,189 of record JAPQWN010000007.1, read on the forward strand.
ACTTACTGTGAAAGGTTCACTCGAACGGTCATGAAGTTCGCTCGAGCGAACTGCTCTCTGTCTTCTGATGATTAAAGCAGAACTATGATGGCTCGAGAAGATAGATAGATGGGTCGAGCGAAGACTCTTTTGTGAAGGGTTCGCTCGAGCGAATAGAGTTTCGCTCGAGTGACCTCTGTCAACACACAGAATCCGGAATTTCTTTCTTTTTTTGAAAAAGATCTTTAGCAGTCCTTTTCTAATTGAAAGACACTTTTTAAGAAACCCCAGTTTTGTCCATAAACCTATGAATTAGCCAACTAAAAGACTTTATAGAAATTGCAACAATTACTTGGATAATAATATTGATCCTAAAAGCTCCTGCATCTGTATGTTTTCAAGACAAATTTTGAATGGCATAAATAAAACTAACATACCATTCATGCATCCCTACAGAAAAACAAAAATCTTACTTTCAAACAATCTGTGATATGTGAAGAGATCAAGAAATCTTTCTATTTAGTGTGGTTGAACTTTGCCGATCAAGTAGGATTAAATTGGATATAATCTTTGGACCCAAATCAATATCACAAAGTCAAACCTAATGTGATCCACTCATCACATGATGCATGCACAACCAAGATAGCAATACTGCATCTCATGTGATGGGTCCCCCCATTGTCATTATCGTTTTCTCTGGCATTGCCTTTGTGAAATTAAATGGCATCCACAGAACCCAAATGCCGTGTATCTTCTATCAAGTTCTAGTCAAACTAGGAATTCCAACAAGATTGTTTTAATGACTATGAAAAGATTTTGTGTGTTGACAGTTTACCAAACAGAAAAGTAGGATGCTTTTCTGTTTGATCCCAACTACAGGCTGATTGATGGAACTGCTAATTCATAGTAGGAAATATCCTAAGGTGTAGTTTATCTATGGTACAATGCACAGAGTAGACCCACTCACACAAGTCTCTATTCAATAGTTCTGCAGTCAGGTTGTTTCTCAAGCAAGGAGGTGCCTCACCATTGAGCTAAGATCCGCGATGCTAAGGTAATTACAATGAGCTAATGGGGTGGCCTAGGGGATGCAATTTTCATAAAAAAAAAAAAAAAGGGTAGGGGGACAAGGCTGCTCAGCCAGTCGTTAAAAGGCTAGTCAGGCTTGTAAATGTTTGACTCAGGCCTGACCTTTTGATACCACTAATTGTGGTTTGGAGGGTGGTCGCTGCATTGAGTGATATATTAGGGTTAGGATACCCTATTTTTTCCAGGGTTAGAATAAAAGAGGGATCTTAACCCTATTTTGTTTAGTCTCAACATCCAAAACCAGCCTATGTATAAGCAGGTTTACATAACTCAACCTTTTCCAGAAGTGAATTTCAATTCTTAGGAATTCCAAGAAATGATTCCCTAAAAGTGCCTAAAACTAAAGAATAAAGGTAAAGATCCATAAAAATGACCATCAAAGTATCTCTCATTTAATTGAAAACGAATTATAAGAGATGAAAAATAAATACACAACCATCACCTTAATAAATCAAATCCTAAGAAAGTAAAGAAAGGTCTCATCTACATATTCTCACCGTGTATCCTTACCCCTCACCTCTTTAATAACTCTTTTTTTTTAGCCCATTTGACTATGAATTCCTCCGTATTAAATTCCATGAAACTAAAAATGCCCTACATGTGAGTGAGGAACTTTCACATGTGAACTACTAGAATCAACTAGCCAGCACTTTAACCCAAGCCTTCATAACTTGGTAACAAAGATTTCATTGAATAAACTCGTTATACTTAAAATTCTCTTTCTTGCTTCCTTTATTATACAGCCCTAACCCTAAGGGATAGTTTAGTTGGCCTAGGACCACGGTTTGCACCCGAAGGTTGTAGGTTTGAAACTGCATTACTACATTGGGGCTACATGGGAGTTTACCTGGCTTCTCTCTAGGCCTGGAGGGATTAGTCCAGCCCAAGGGGTTAGGAACTCACAGATAGTGAATATATATATATATATATATATATATTATACACCCTGATGGTTTCAGTTTACTCTTGATTGGTTTTCACAAAATGGTTGATATTCAAGTTTGTCTAAAAATTTCTATAAAGAAGAGGTATCCATCTTTGAGCCGAGTGGTTACCTTGGGTGTGTTTGGCAATTAATTACTAGTTAAAGTAAAGTAAAGTGAATCCAGACAAGAAATGACAATGGGTCATATCAAAAGTATACAATTTTAAAATTCCCTCCGAATTTTTCAAAAAAAGTAAAAAAAGCAACATCCTTTCTCTACTAAAATACAAAAAAACTCCACTTTTTTATACAAAAAGTAAAAAAGATTCTATACCAAACAACTAAAAACAAAACATCATTATAACACCTTACATTTTATTCTCTCTTGATTTGATGCTTCACCTCACCATACTTCAATTCACCATACATCTAAACAGGCCCTAAGGAATGGAGTAAGGTATGACAGCTGACTGCACCGGTTTTATAGTCACAAAAAGTGGGCATTAATCTACCAAATTCTTCGCTACAACCATGTAAAATAATCACTAGGATGGAGGATTCCCCAGGGCACATGCTTTTAATTTCCAAAGTTCACCTTTCATCACGGCAAATTAATGAGTGCTGTAAATCTTGTAAAAGTTCAAGCCTTGCCTGTTTGTTTGCATTAGAATATGGAGAATATTCAACTGCACATGGTTGGCATGCGAACCATGCATAGCAGCTGTTACGTCTAGATTTTTTGGGTGGCCCCAGCCCACCTATTTGATGCTCTTGACTCTTATTTTCCATGCAAATTTTGTGTAGGAGACCAATTTCCTTAGAATGCATAGGAATTGAGTACATAACGGTTAGGCCACAAGTGGTTAAAAATGAGGAGTAGAGGTAAAATTTTAAAAATAAGCACCAAATAACTTATCATTTCATGGAAATAGAATGAAACGAAGATGGAAATGAATGCCTAGTCATCATTCCTAGAAACTAATTTTCCATCTTCCTTTAATTCTAATTCCAAGAAAGGATAAGTTCTTAATTATTTGATGCTCATTTTTTGGAAATTCACCTTTTGGTCTTCATTTTTAACCACTTATCTCTTAAATCATATGTATTCAATTCTCATGTATTTTAATGCAAACAAACATGCCCTATGTTACAAGAAAAATCTTGATGTCCCAAGTGGAACAAACTGAAATGAAAAAACTACAAATTGTTTGAGTAATACTGGAAAATAAGCCATAGGATCATATATACAGAACATCACCATCTTAACATCATCCCATCAATCTGGAGCTGGGTTAAGGAGTTGTACTACTAACTATAAACTAAGCTCAAAACTTATATATACGTACACATGTAACACAAAGAAAGGGGAAAAAAAAAAAAGAAGCAATCATCAATGAGTTCTTGTGAATTTCTTCAGCAGCCATGGAGAAGTATTTGCTTACTGCTATGTTGATGATCAGGAATGGAAGCAGAACAGCATCGATCGATATCTATGGAAACAAGTAAAGCCTCCACTACATTTTCCGATGCACCCATTCGAACCAAGGAGATGATGTACTCCATTAACAGTGCGTCGCATGGCAATGTAATGTGTCCATTGCCGGGTAATCCAAATGCGTCCTCTGACATTTTAAACAAGTCTATGAACATGGGGCTACTTAAATATGACAAGGGGAGCATGAATCGCCTTCCATCGACAGTGTAGACAATGAAATGGCCCTTATCTGCTAATGGTTTGGGACTCATTCTTGGATCAACTGTAGAATCAGCAGTCACATATGAGATTCTCTTCCTCCCTGTGGCAGCAATCATCTGCCACTTCCTCACCATCTTTAGAAGCTTCTTGGGACTGATCTCGATCATGTCTTAGTGCAACACTTGAGAAATAAGATTTGCAGGTCTGCTGAAGATATGGTTTTAGTTATTGTCATAGATATATATATGCATGCAATGGACTCTATAATTGGGTATGGCCATATCAAGTTGGCGTGGGGGTGGTTGATACTGGTGCAAAACCATGTGCTGATTGGATTTGGGGGGGTCTTTAAAAGGTGGGCATGTTTGAATTTTGTTCATCAATCATCTCAATATTATGTGGGTTTGAAAGGATGCTGTGGATGTAAGGAGGGGTTTATAATGTGGGCATGTTTGGATTTTGTTTAGTAATCATTTAGATTCATGGTGGGGGTGATAGAGATGAAAACCATGGGCTGATTTTTTTTTTTTTTTTTTTTTTTTCACTACTTTGGACAAGGACGGTTGCTATGTGAGGGTGAGGTTCGTCAGCCTTGAGTTACAAGGCATGGCTCCAGCCATGTGCTTATTGGATGAGAGGACAGTTTTAAATGGCAGGACTTGGAAGCGCTTGGACTTTTGTGAACAGAGATTATCTCACCCATGCATGATTCGAAAGTGGCAATGTATTTCTATTTATTGGCTTGACAGTCCAACAGATGAGGTGCATGTGAGCAGACGAGGTCCATGTGAATATGTGATGCATAGACGACAGGAATCTATTACTGCGATTTGCCGATCGATATGCTGATATAAGTATATGGCTGTTTCTTTGGCGAATCGGCCAGGATCACCTGAGGGTTTTGACCCATGGTGACAAGTGAGTGGAGCCCTGCATGGCAGGCTGCCTGTAATGACGTGGAGAACCGTGTTACGTCCACTCACAGTCACTGTGAGCCGGCGTGAGGTAAATCCTAACGGTATCCGGACTTTTCTTTGGCTTGATTCTTTACAAGAATTCCCAGGTGTTTTAGATTTGATGTGGTATCTCGTCCATTAACATTTACAAATATCATATTTCTTCGCAAGACATCTCAACCACGTTAAAATGATCTCAATGGAAACCCAAGAACCGCAGCCCCTTTCCTATTTGGGGAAATTTCTAAATGCAAAAGTACAATGGAGCATTCAAGAACTCCACTATATCTGAGAATCTCAAATTTCCACAAATAGAAATTCCAAAAAATTTGCCCAAAGTATACAGGTTAGTGAGATTTTCTGACTAGAAACAGGTTAGAGGCATTTCTGACTAGAAATCCTAATGTTGGAAATTAGTGACATTAATGCGACATGCTATCTCCTTGGCATTTTCAAACGCCATGTTTCATTTCGGATTTTAGGAATTTTAACCCACTGGAAAAGTCAAAAACGGATTTTGAGATTTTTCACCATTTGAACTCCTTTGCATTTCAAAATCTTTTGAGGGGTAGCAGGGTTTTTGAATTCCAGTGGACACATTTTGTGGGGAATTCTGAAATTCTCAGGATAAATATTCTTTGAATTCTTGGATAAGTACACAGGCCCAAATACTTCTACGTGGATCAGGCCTGTGAGGCCCAAAGAAGTGTAGACTCGCAGTCTAATTACTTCATTCACATGGGGAACAATACTATTTCTAACTAGCTGTGCTAAACTCGTGGTACAAATATTAAGGTGATAGATGCCTAATGATAAGTCATAAGAGGGAAGCTCACTAGAATCACCTGTACATCATCACTATCAAGAAGAGATGAGTTCACGATAGGATGGACTACAAAATGGGTAAAAAGGAAAAATTTCAAATAAGAACTTTAGTTTTTGCCTTTTTTAAAAAGAGGATAAACGTTACAAAATTTTTCATATTAGTCCCTAAGACTTCCAATAAGTTCTCGATTAAGAACATCTAGCCATTTAAAGGTATTTTTTGGTGACTTTTTTCCTCAATTTTTTTAAGAATACCCAAATTAACCTTCATTTAAAGCCATGACATGGTTCCAACAACCACTATATGTAGCCGATTGTTGAAGGGATACTGGTTGTCCTTGATCACCATAAGGACGTCGGTGAAGAAAAGGAAGAGGATATAGAGGAAGTGAAGGAGGATCTTTTCCATTGAAGGCTAATTTGGGTATTAAAAAATTGGGGGAAAAAGTCACCATAAAATAGTTTTAAATGGACAGATGTCCTTAATTGAGAACTTCTTGAATCTCATGAATTCTACACCTATCTGAATGGATTAAAATAAAAGAAAATTATATTTAAAAAACGTTGAACTTGAGCAACATGAATTAGGTGGTTAGGATGATGGGATCCCCTTAAAATCCCAGATATAGGCTGGTCCCATTTGAATCATTCGATGCCTCCACCTCATTCATAATTGGTGGGGCCTTAGGTGCGCCTCACAAGCTGTATCGTAAGTCTTCTAGTGCGAGACATCCGCACTTGCTCACGCTCCTCTTCTAAAATACTGTATGGTGTGAATGAGTGTATGACTTAGGGTATATAATATTCTAAAACGGGTTTTAAGGAGGTTCTAACATTTGGATAAATGAAAATTTTCAAAAAAGTATAAAACTTTTGTATCATTTTCAAAAAAATACAACAAGATTTGAATATTCCAAAAAAGCATAAAAGTTTTCCACTTTTTTTTCAATAAAATCCTCTCCATAAAATGGTTTTAAAAAATGATAAAAATAGCCTTCCCTCATGATATGTTTTTATCTTTTATTAATCTTTTTCCTCCCCAAAACCAACCATTTTGATTTGTTGAAGTGGGCCCCACTAGGTCATTTGGATTGGATTTCATCATTTTTTTTAATGAGTCATTAAAGAAAAGTTCTAAGAAAAGACATAAAGGTGTTTTTTTTTTTTTTTTCCATTTTTCTAACTTTTGTCTTTGAGGGGACTTTAGTGAAAGAAATATGAAAAACTTTTATACTCTTTTAAGACATTCAAAATCTTATGTACTTTTTTGAAAATAAAGAAAAAGTTTAACACCTTTTTGGAGTTTTCCCTTGGATAAATCAATGTTAGCCATTAGTTGTAAAATATATAGAAAATTCTAAAATGGTATATGGTCTGGAAGAGTGTATATAAAATGGTAGAGTTGTATGGAAGATTCTATTTATCACTGGATAAGTGAAGTATAGATAAATTTTAGATGTTGTTGTATAGAGAATGTTGGGTTTAGTTTTCTTTAAAATGAAGGTGATCATAAGTACCCTTGAGAGAAAATGGCTAGTAAAGTAAGACGTAAGAAATTGGTTATAAACCACATTCCCACTCTCTATTCCCATCCAACATCATGACAGAAGGCAGAGAGCATAGTAGATTTCTCTCAGGTAGAGCAAGAGGAATATAGAAGATGAAGGGGGGTGGGGGGTGTAGTAGGACAAGATTAGTGACGGCCATGGTTGTGGGGCTGCTCGCTCTCTTTTTATGTAACTAATCTGTCTGTACAATAAGAAAGTGTCGGTGGTCTGGCTGATCTTCCCATCCTTTTGCTTTCCCATTTATTGATTGTGGGGCTGACTTGTGATTCTCAGCTGCTCTCAGATTGTTTTCATGGAATTAAATTTGTGGGAATTCATTGTAGAATAGGTTGGGGATTTGAGGTGAAGATTTTTTGTGGGTATCTTTCCTGGAATTTGATTTACTAGTGTGGGTTCCTTTACCCATCTAAATAAATAGGGAGGTTATTCGATTACCATGTATGAGACTTTCGTTTCTGCAATTTTAACCACTTCTAGAAATATACTCTAGCTTAACCACGGTGTTTAAAGTAGGGACATATATATAGATTGGAAAAAATGAAAGTTAGTCGTAATTGCTTTAATATGCCAAAGATGAGGATTGAGGATTGGTCATCTAGAATTTAATATTATTAGCAATCCAATTTAAAGTCATGTAATGGATAGTCAAATAAAAAACTTTATTAATTGACCAGTTTATAGCTTTAAATCAGACTCCTAAAAATACCAATGGGCATCGTAATCAACATCATCTCCATAATCATCGTCAACAACAACAACAACAACAATAATAATAATATTGTTTATTAGAAAAAATCTCAAAAATTATAAAACTTTTGGCTCATTTTAAAAAAGCACATAAAGATTTTTTATATTTCAGAAAAGCATAAGCGTTTTTCGCAGTTCTTTCAATCAAGTCCTCTCCATATTCTTTTGGAAAATGACAAAACACCCTTAACTATCACAAAAAAAGGCTATTTTGATTTTGATGATCATAAGCATTTATCGAAGCTGATTTCTTAGTCTTTGTAATCCCCTTTTTTTAACCATCCATGCATAAAGGAAGTTAAAGTGGGCCCTACTATTTTATTAGGGTTGGACTTGATCATTTCTCTCAAATGATTCATTAAAGATAATATTTGAAAAATTGTCATAAGGGTAAAAAAAAAAATTATGGAGAGGAGTTGATTGAAAGAATTGTGGAAAACTTTTTTACCATTTTGAAATATTCAAATCTTCTTGGTTTTTTTTTTTTTTTTTTTAAAATTGAGGCAAAAGTTTTATACATTTTTGAAAATTTTCCTTCTTATTCTTATTATTGTAGATGCTGAACCTCAAAGCTCTCATCTTGTCTGGAATGATAATAGGATGAAAAAACTATACAAAATATTCTATTTAAAAGGCAGTGGAAGATGAAAAAGCTCCAGAATCTTATCACGAAACAAATTTATGGTGTGCTGGTTACCATCTTGGTTTTGAAACTCAGCCAAAATTCAGTACCACCACCCAATATATAAAGGATTCAACCATGATCTGATTTTCTATGTAATTTAGCTCGAACTTAAGTTGTATTGAAACTTCATTATCTCCACTTCTATACTTCATTTTTTTATTTTATTTACCTTAAAGAATCTTAAAAGAAAATAATAAGATGGAGGTTTACAATTTTTATCTTCTAAGTTCTCTTATATGAGTAAAAAGGGTGAACCCCATTGTTGCTACGGCCGCCCCAACTCTGTTTTATCCATCATGCCCCCCAAGGCCGATTTTTTATTACACCCTTAATTGTTGGATCAGTGGTAAGGCATCCGACCAGGCTCAATCCCAAGTAGGGGTGAAAGTTGGCTGGCCCGCGGACGGCCTGTTATAGGCTCGGCCCGAGCTGGGCTCAAAAGACAAAAGAGCCGAGCTAGGGCCTAGTAGGAGGCCCGTTTGCTTAAAAGGGCCGAGCTCGGACTTGATGAAGCCCGGCTCGTAAGCCCTAGGGCCTACATATATTATAAATATGTATACTATATAGTATATAATACATATATGATATAACATAATCCATAAATCCTAAACCTTAGTTTTAATCTAATATAAATAATCCCTAAACCCTAAACACTAAACCCTAAGCACTAAATAATCCATAAACCCTAAACCTAAGCACTAAACCTTAAACCCTAATTTTAATCTAATATAAATAATCCCTAAACCCTAAGCACTAAATAATCCATGAACCCTAAATCTAAGCACTAAATAATTCATAAACCCTAAACCTTTATTTTATGATGCTAGCCGAATACTTTATTTTATTCTATGATGCTATTGGAGTTTAATTTGATTTGTATTATTGTTGGAGTTTGATAATGCTCATCTACATTAACATAGAAATATTATGAAGTGTTGGAACTTGGCTCCCTTTGCTTTTATGGAGTCTTTCTTATTTTAGTTAATTTTATTGCTGCAATCCAAATTATGGGAATGAGAATATGGGATGAATGCATGCTTTTGACCATTTTATGTTCTGGTTTGCATATGCAGATTTCTTTGAATTCCGACAGGAATTTTTTTTCCTAAAAATATTTTCTTTCAGCTAGTGCTATATCATTATAAAACGGGCCGGGCTTACGAGCCGAGCCTAGGACCTCAATCGTGCCGGGCTCAAAGGGCCGGCCCAAGGGCCTCATAACTTAATAAGAGCCGAACCCGAGCCAGGGTTTTTGAGGCCCTCTTGAGTTCTGGCCGAGCTAGGGCCTACTAAAAAATACTAGAGCCGAGCCTAGGGCCTCTCAAAGCCGGGCTCAGCCCGGCCCACTTTCATCTCTAATCCCAAGGAAGCCATAAAGTCACCAAGAGTCTACAAAGCCATTGATGCCCTACAGAAGGGCCCAATGTGCGAAGGGCTATATTCTACACTGGAGTTCGTAAGGTCAACAGAGCCATTGAAGGCCAACAAAATGGTCCAATGTACTAGCACAGTTTGCATCGATTGGATTCCTTACTAGATCCTAGCCACTCCACTCCACTCCACTAGTCTCTTCAACAGAAAAAATCTGTCTGTTTCTTTCACAACTCTTGGGAAAATTACATTCACCATTTCACCATCAATCCCCACCTGTTTTTAAGAGTCACAACAGAGCTAGAGCTTTCATTCATCAAGCCTTTTAAAAAAATCTACTTGTCGGATATCATGTTTTTGCCTTTATGCGTCATTTATAGAAGAACCAAACATCACATGACACTCCATTGCCTCCACACATTACCTATCTCCCCATCATGGCACCCCTTATCAGCTCTTAAGTCTCTACCACTACTATATATTATAAAACCCCAACACCTAACCCATCCATCTCAACACAAGCTCCCCATTTCATATCCCAACTTGTTTCAACCCCTTCAAACCACTACCATCGACACCAAGTAGAGAAAGAGCTAGATAGATGTTGGAAGATATGATGATCAGCTCCAATAAGGTGGGTGAGATGATAAAGAAATGGCACAGGATAGCAGCCAAGGGGAGGACGAGAAGCAAGGGGCACTTTGTAGTCTACACCAAAGAAGGCAAGAGGTTTGTTGTGCCATTGTATTATTTGAAACATCCCATATTTAGAGTGCTTTTGGAGATGGCTGAAGAGGAGTTTGGGTCTGTGGTTCATGGGCCTCTCAAAGTGCCATGTGAGGAAGAGCTGATGGAGTACATTGTGTCATTGCTGAAGAAGAATCCTCCTGATGAAGTGGAGAAAGCCCTTGTTTCCATTACCACTTGTAGAGGAGCTTCTCTTTCTTCATTTTTACCGCTCTGCCATGCTTACAATCAGAGGCAAAAGAGTAGAGACCCTGGTCTTGTAATGTGATTTCCATTTTCCCTTCCTTTTGCTACTTTTCCTTTTTTAATCCTTTGCTGCAGATTTTAGTGGATGCAAAGGGGAATTATGTAAGGGGCAAGCGCAATTTTGAGTGGAGAATGTAGTCCTTGAAAATGCATATTACAGTGATTTTCTTGTGCAATTGTTAACTAAAATTTCTATCCAGAGAACTTTAACATGAATGTACGTTTTGATAACCAAACTTTAATTATTGACTGCATCTGAATGGAAAACTTGAGTTGTTTAGACTTGAACAGAACAGTTAGAGAAAACAAGTGAAGAGAACTGTCACAGTATAAGCTTGAACATTTTTTATTGTTTTGGGTACCCCAACCTAGCCAGGAGGGTGGAACCCAGAGAGCCCACACCATGAGAGTCCACACAAATGAAAATGATATCCTATAAAGTGGGAAAAGAAGCCCATACACATAAAAAGAGTAGCATATGCTGCCTAGGGATCTTTGGGTTGTGATATGCATGGCTGCTGAATGCTGACCAACAAGCCAGGTCATGACAAGCTTGCACTTGAGACAGTTCTACCTCTATTTTGAGACAATTTAATTAGATGAGGAAAAAAGGTGGAACCGCTTGTCCTCTCTGCCCATTTTACTACAGACCGTACATTATTCCCAATTCTAAGAACTCATATAAGAGGGTTTTATCAAAGAAGTGAGGAGTGGAGGTCAAAGTGGAGATGTAGAATCGACCATCACTTCTCTAGAATTGAATTTACCTAAGTGTAAAAATAAAAAATAAAAATAAAAATAAAAATAACCCTATTGTTCAATTTCATCTTACGAGTGCATCCTATGAATCCTCGCCTTTAATGCTCAATTTCGATCCCTTTAATGAGAAGACATTGCTTTCTTGACTTCACAGCATTTCACTGTAAAATGGTTTTCAACAAAAACATCAAAGAGGTGAGTAATGATGGATATGATGTCTTATTTTTATAGAATTTGATTAACTAGGGTGATGGCTTAGTAATTATTTGTTGAAAGTTAGTGTTAGGTTTTTGAGTGTTGGTTAAATTCATGGGTTGGATAAAACTCTAGGGGTCCATTGAGTTGTATTTTTATTTTAGAAAATGACTCTAAAAATAGAAGATTGGAAAAACTCAGAAGAAGAAAGTCTGACAGGATTAGAAGAAGAAACATGGACGAAAAAGAACTGAAATTCCAGATCAACCAGAATAGGATCCGCTCGAGCAATCACATCATCCGCTCTAGCGAACAGAATCAGAATAGCCAAATGCTGAAACAGAACTTCATCCGTTCGAGCAGATGGTGGGTCCGCTCGAGTGGACATGGGAGCAAAATCTCAGGAAAATTAGAAATAGCTTTTCTAATTGTGCCCAAATGCATGTTTTAATCCTAATCAATTTAGGCAACCTTAGGTACGACCTAAGGGCTATTTAAAGGACTCAAGGGCTATTCTAAAGATACACATCACCTCTCAAATTTATGAGTTAGAGATTATTATTAAGAGATTTCTTCTTTAAAGATTTATTAAGGAGTTGTGCTAACAAGTTCTCTAGAGCCAGTTTCTTCTGCATCCTTTGTAAAAGATTATCTTCTTGTGAGAAGATTTGAGGAGTCAGACGTAGAATTGAGTCTGTTGCAATCAGCGGTGTAAAGCCGTTGAAGCGTGAAGCGATATAAGGTAACTTCAGTCCTTAGGTAGGGGATATCTAGGGAAGAAATCTAAATTTTTTTGTAATTGCGAGATTTATAGTGCTTGATTATTAATCTAGTTCAGATCAGTGGTTTTTCACCCGGTTAGGGTTTTCCTCCTTATATTTTCTGTCCTTATGGTGTGTATATGTGATTTTATCTCCGCTGTAATTTTGTTTATTTTTTCACACTATTGGGTTAATTTAGTGAATAGATCAATCTAGATATCGCGGAACACTTTAAACTTTCAGTTTGCTATATTGGATGGCCATTTCTCAATATCGATCATTATGACAAATCGGCATGATGTGGCTTTTTTCCTCCATGTTGAGGCTTCATTGTACTGAGTTTCTTTAAACTGGATTTTGACAATAATGATATTGGCAATCCCAAAGCTCGCAGTTGGTAATGGAGGGATTATTCACGATGCGGTGGGTCGATCATTCTACCTTGTTTGGCCCCATTGATATTTGCTTCTTTATCTTTTTCAACTCTATGGTCATTCCTTTTGTGCAATTGTAAAAGTCATATATGTCATGCGTGATAATGTAGATTTTTAGATCTGCGAGTAGCCATTTTGTGCAAAATTGCCAAATGTTAAGTATGTCTTCAGTTTGGACAATCCTAGGACTCTGCTTTGGCGGAACGGCACTAAGTGATGACCTTTTTATTTTTTTCAACTCTCTTTGCAAATGAATTCAATCATAATTGTTAATTTCAATCCTATTGCACTTTTTGGATTGGTGAATGGCACATTTCAAGTTTTACTATTGTGTTATTTTTAATTTTGAATACCGAAACACTTCTTCATATAGTTATGATAATTGATTCCCATGTGTTATAACTAACGGTTGTCTCAAGATCTATAAGTCAGTGACCCCACTAGAACCTTTGCTCCGACTACTTTGCTCAAGCAAACAATTACTAATGTAAACAAGTGAGTGCTCGAAAAACACCATCCTAAACTTTCCCTTCAACTTCTTTTATTGATGTCCTCTTATTCTACAGCCTAGGGGCTGGTACGGCATGATAGGCATGGTGACCCCATAGAGGAGGGCTAGGGATGTAATAAGTAAACGAGTGCGGGAGCTTTCTTTTTGCCCATAACCCAAATGGGTCTAAGTCTGATTCCATCTTGGTTCCCACCTGTGGACTCAAGACCCGACATATTACCTCAATTTTCGAGAATCCCTCATAAAAATTAGATTTTTTTTTTCCATATCAATATCTATCAAGACCCGACTGAACTTGAACCCATCCGAACTGGTTTTAGTCCCAGTTCAATCTTCTCATCAATGGTTCCGATTACGGATAACCATGGACTTGGACCAAAATTGACCTGTTTACGTTCCTAAAGTGCGACTAGAGACTGCCATCATGGTGTCTAGAGGGAGGAGCGTGATTTGCTTTGCTATCATAAAAACAAAGGCCACCTAAGGGTACTATTGTTAAAAAAATCCTAAACTTTCAATTGATCCCTTTTCGATAGAAAAAAAAAAACTCAAATCCATCTCATAAATTATATATAAATAAGTTTCTTCACAATTTTTTGGTGAAAATTCCAATTTCACAACATAATTCTTCACAATTTCTAAGAAATTAAAGAAACGTCTAAAAAAAATTCAAATACATCCAAAATCGATGGATATATTCACTCACCCTGCGTAAATAAAATGATAATTTTGGCGAACATAAGCATATTTCACACTTACACTGAATCAATCAAATATGTCAGTAAAACCCACCACCATAAACCCCCCACACCATGTAAAAGTAAAACCCGATATACAAAGCAAGAGTGGGCGTGTGTGAGAGAGCTTAGGAAAAAAGAGATGTCTTTTATGCGCGGAGATCTGTTGACGAAGACGAGAAAGCTGGTGAAGGGCCTCGCCAAGGCCAAGCCCCTATGGCTCAAAGCCATGGAAGAGTACGTGCTTTACCTTCCCTCCCATCTCTCTCTTTCTCTCTCTCTCGCTTTTGCTTCTTCTATTGTGTGTGTGATTAGAGAGGTGTGAAATCTTGTGTTTTTGCAGGGCACCACCTGTGACATTTCCACGCACAGATGGAAAATTTGAGCCCATCACTCTCCCAGAAGACATCTACATCAAGAAGTTCTTCAAAAAGTATCCCGATTCTAAATACCAAGATGCTATTAGGTATGGTACCATTCCTTTGCCTTTTTCTCAATTCATCCCTTTTCATGTTGTGTGTGTTAAATGAATATTCTTCCTTGTGTTTTTAGAGGATGCATCAAATGCAGTTGGATTACATCCGGACAAGATCTAAGTGATTAAGATGTTGGGTGATTCTGAACTTTTGTAATTGTTTGGTAGATGTATGTGGAAAGGATAATTCTGAATTATCCCTTCCTCCTCCTTTTGACTTGAGAAAGATTCATTCAGTGATTGGCTAGCAAGAGCATTGTTCAGCTGGGGTGATTTTGGGGCCATTTGTTGGATTAATGGATTATATCTTGTACATGTGTTCCCTGAGTAAGATTATTGAGTTTTTTTTTTTTTTGTTTGTAACTTATGGAAAATTGCTTGAAATTAGGTTTTTGTTTTCTGATCAACTTATCCTGTTCTTTCCAAATTTTTTTTTCGCTTTTATTTTATTGTTATACATTATTGGTTCAGGTTATAAGACCAAAATGAGTACATGGTTGTTACAAACTTGACCCCACGACCTGCTGGCCTTGTGGGAGGTGCCTAATCAGGATAGTAGTTCTGCTGTTGGCATGATTGTGTGTTCCCTTGCTTGAATGTTATTAAGGGGGAATTGCTTAAAAGGGCAGGAAGGGCAGGATTTGAAATGAGTGCTCTCCAGAGAATTTAGGGGTAGCATCAATAGGAGATAAAATTAGAGAAACCTGTTTCAAATGGTTTTGGCATGTCCAACGCTGGCCGGTAACGGCGCCGATAAGGAAAAGTTTGGCTATGCAGGTTGATGACCCACCAAAGGGAAGGGGTAGGCTGAAGAGGATGTGCACGAACGAAGGTAATAAAAAATAGCTCTGAAGAAGTATAACTTATCTGAGGATTTGGCTTCGGATAGATCGGAATGGAAAAATGTAATTCATGTAGCTGACCCTTGCATAGTTGGGACAACGCTTTGATGATAATGATGATGGTGATGCTTGAAAGGGTTTGTGGTCCAATATTGAAAAATCATGATCATGCACCATCAATATGCAGTCTATCTTCTTATTTTTCTGCTGCAAGTATTGATTAAAGTAAACCACCTATATTAAGAGCGGTTTCGATTGTGTATAGCTGTTTCTGGGTAAAGGTCATAGTAATAGATGTGTTATGAGTGGTATAGCTGTGGAAAATGATCGGTTGAGGTTGAGGTAGTGACCGACCCTTTAGTTTGTGGAGTGGAAATCTTATAATTCTCTATCTTGGCCTTCCATTGGCATGAGCCAACACTCTGTTGTTCTTTAGGAGGTGATGATGATAGGGTGAATTTGGAAGTGGCTAGTGACTCGGAAGAGATTAAGACATTATCTATTGTTCACTCTCATCTCCCAATCTTTTAAATGCCACTTTGCAAAAGTCTAGCATCCATTCCATTGTCCACGAAAGAACAATCCTTGAATTATATCATCAATGTCATTGAAGCCTTATCCCTTCTATCTGTGTTAGCTATGTGACTTTCACTTTACCACTCAACTTTGTATAATGGGGTGTTTCTGGTAACTCCACAGTGGAACATGCTTTTTCTCACTCCTTCATTCTTGTAATTCATTTTATGATCTTCTTTGTCCTAGTCTTTGAAATTTGTAATAATTCAATACTTTGTCATTTGTATTGGGGTTGGGGCTATTTCGGCTCTTTTTTTTTTTTTTTAATGATAACTGTTAATGATACAACCCCACTAACCACATCAGCAGCCACGTCACCACTAGTAGTTTCTTTTCATTTGATTTCATCAATTTAGGGATTTAATCACTTTAGGGATTTGATTGATTTCTGTTGGGAAATTTCTTTAATTTTTGGCAAACCAACATGGGCACTATATAATGGAATGGAAGAGGCAGATCATACTTTTACAGAATTTTGAATTATCTGCTGAGGTGTTCACCCAGAGAAGTGGAATATTTTGTCTTTCTGTTGTTCTTCTAGCAGGTTCAAATCAATTGTATCAAAGCTCTTTCCAGGCCTGTTTAACAAGCTACAGTGGACTATAGGACTACACTACAAGAGGTGAAAAGAACTGAAAATGGTCTGAGACTTCTCAGAGAATGGTCAGAGATGCACGCTAAGGCATTATTTGACATACATGCGTTGATAGCAGCGACTGATATGAAATACTATCCACTGTCAGCATCTCTCACATGGTAAAATGAGCACACATGCTTCTTGGATGCATCGCATCGTGACAACTCAAATGGGACAGTCCCGCCCAGGTACATCAAGATCGACTTTCCTCGATTCAACAATGAGAACCCGTCAAGGTGGCCGCATCAAACTGCAAAAAATTTCCTTAAACCCAATAGATGAATTTAAGAAGTGGAATTGGCGGCTTTGCGCCTTGAGTATGATGCCTTTCAATGGTGTTAATGGTTAGAGAAAACCAAGGCTAACTTCACGTGGACTGAATTTGTTGATCCTTTCCACATACAATTTGGGCATTTGCTTTTGAGGATTTCACGGGCTGACTCGCCAAATTACATCAAACAACTAAGTTCACAATTACCAATCATGATTTGAAAAACTCATAAATTGGACTATAGGTCCTTTGGACTCCTTTTTTAGTTGTTTCATTAGCGGATTGAAGGATGAGATCAGCCATGGCATACAAACATTTCGCCCATCAACACTAAACCAAGCTATTGGCTTGGGTCGATTGCAAGAGGACAAGTTGGCATCTCTAAATCGGCATGCTCGATGAAGTGCGCCGAAACCAGGTGGAGCAGTGATAACAAATCCAAACCCGCCATTACCTCCTATCAAGCGGTTAACACTATTGAAGATGAAGGAGAGGCATGATAAGGGCCTCCACTACAACTGTGGCAAACAGTGAGTGCCCCAGCTCCACTGCCAGCAGCAACAACTATGCCTACTTGATGCAACCTGTAATGATGATCAGTCCGATGACGAGCTGATTAAAGGAATTGAGGGCGGCACAGAAGAGACCGAAACTCATGTAGGACAGACCCGTGGTCCCCCATGGGTTGACCTGCCAATGGGCCCATCCCGTCTACCTCGACCAAGCTCTTTGGGCCTGGCTCATCTATTTTCATGTTTTAGCTCATTAGGTTTTTATGTTATACTATTTTAATGGTTATGTTTAATGTTTTAATCATGGTCGTCATTGCATTTGGATGGTCCAAATTAGCTTTAAGGTTATGTATTCTCCTATTAAGCATTGTAAAGCCTTTTGCCTCCAAAGTTGATGATTAATGAAATCTCCTACGAGTGATTTTGGGGTGTCCCAAGTTCTCTCTTGTTCCTCGCCCGTGATGGAGAGTTTGGCGTGAGGCCAATTTTCAGGCAAAAGCCTAACATATCCCTTCCACCTTCCATCTCTCGTCCCTTCATCTTTACCCACCCCTCATCTGGTACCCCTCTCCGCATTAGAAACAAAGAAGTGATAGATGATAATCCAGAGGAAATATCTAAAGTAAAGAGATATTTGTCAAACATACCTGAGATCAAGGACTTAGGTCCCTTGAAGTATTTTTTGGGTAGAGATGGCTCGATCTCATAAAGAAACTGTTATTTCCTTATGAAAATATGTTCTTGATCTACTGAACGAGGATCAAACCTCAGATACTCCTTTGGAAGTAAATCATGGCTTCTACTCTGCAGAAGGAGAGTTGTTGCAAACATCAGATTGTATCGATGGTTAGTAGGAAGGCTCATTTATTGCAGAATCTCTAGACTTGATATTGCTTATGCAGTTCTTGTAGTAAGTAGATATATGCATTCACCATGAAAGCCATGGATTCCGTCTGCCGAATTTTGAGGTACCTGAAGTTAGAACTGAGGAATGGCTTGCTTTACACAAAACGCAATAACATGAATGTGATGGTTTTTATAGGTGCAGATTGGGCACACTGTAAGGATGACAGAAGATCCATTAGTGGGTACTGCACACTTGTCGGAGGTGATCTTGTTAAACGGAAAAGTAAAAAGCAACATGTGGATGCTAGATCAAGTGCTAAGGCTGAATATAGAGCTATGGGGCTTATGGCTGATGGAATGTGTGAAGCTTTATGGCTATGATCACCTTTGAAGGATCTTGGCATAAAAGTCAAAATGCCAATACAGCTGAAAGGGGATAATCAAACAGCCTTGTGTATTTTTGAAAATCAAGTTTTCATGAAAGAAATCAAACATATCGAAGTAGACTGCCATTCCAATGGGGAAAGATTCTCTTGAATATCATCAGTGCAGAATTTGGCTGATTAGAAAACCATCTGGCTGATATCGTCATCAAGTCACTTGATAGGAAAAAGCTCTCTACTCTACTTTCAAGCTGGGAATGATAATTTTTAGTCTTTGTATAGTGGTCCCGCCGTTAGGAGGGACCATAGAGGGATTAAGAGTCTACTTGAAATACTATGAGTACTAGTTGTAGTTGTATGGGTTATAAGTCTTTTAGAGGGATTAGAAGCCTTTCAAAAGTACAACAGGTCCTTTTGTATTACAATTGTATAAGGAGGCTTTATTATAAAATAGTGAGAAGGGTCATGTGCGATAGACATACGATGCTCCTCTCCCTTGATTAAAAAATCTCTACACTTCTCATCTCATCCTCTTCCATCAAAATCGTATTCTCTTGCTTCCTTCCTCCTATTTCTTCTTTTATTTTTTATTTTTAATTTATTGGTCAATTTATTGGGCTGATCGGATATGCCTCAATATGTATCAAATGACCTCTTTTAAAGCCAAAAGCTTCTCTTTTCTGCATTCTTTTTAATGGAAAGATTATGAGGAGAGTTATGTGCTTTTATATTAAAAAAAAAATGAAAAACATTTACGTCACAGAATCGAAGGCATTACACTGCCTTACCTTAGCAACCTTCTTTTGACGTAAAAAAAATGTTTTGACGTAGCAACCTTCTCTTCCTCCCTCCCTCCTTTTCTTCTCTCTGTGTTTTTTGAGTTGTTTTTATGAATATCTCTGAGCTTCAGGGATGTTTTGAAAGATATGAGTTTTTTGTTACAAAACTTTGCACAAAACGACCATATCATTAGTATTTTTTTTCCTAAATTTGTATGTTCTATATATGAATCCCTTAGATCTAAGTGTTGTGAACTAACTGGTTAGTAGTTACTGGTAAGTATTAAACAACTAATGAGTAGCATCCAAGAACTTTAATACTACATTCTTATAGTACATAGTACATGATTGATGATGTCATGATAGTACATACTATAAACATCATAAGTACTGAATTGTAATCTGATCCCTAACATTTCATTAGGTCTTAATTGCTTAATGTAACCGAGCAATATGACTACAGGTGAACAAATTCATCACTATTCTTATTTTAAAATAATACAGCAATACAAGACCTATGTGACAATGAAGGGTCCAATACCCCCATTTATTTTAGTTACTAATGAAAATAAATATTAAAATCCAAAATTTTCTATTTCTAAATTTTTTAGATATTGTTTTACCTCAATTAGATTCACGCCGATAGCCGATATGAATTGTTTGCAGCGATGCATATAATTTTGTGGGGTGGCTGATACGCCCTCCTCAATCGGCTTTTTTTTTTTTTCTGCTAGATTGCAGGGTTGAATACTATGATACCCGGATACTTGTACAAGCCCAACGTATCCATATAAGAACCATACAACACTTGTATTGGTACCTGATGCTGCACCGATACTTCTAGGGAACAAGTTTAACATATCCTACTTATAAAGTCCTTTATTCCATATTAGTTCTTATAATGTTTTTACTTCTCAATATAAAAAATTCTAGAAAGGGATGAAAACAATGATAATCTCATTGATTCAAAAGTGATCTAAAGAAAAAATTTGGACACCCGTATCCGTATCCTAGATTTTCAAAAGTGAGGAGTCATATCTCCAATCTCTGTATCAGTGTCCGTATCTATATCCATATCTGGGCATCATAGGTTGAATACTAAGAATGGACTTGACCTGAACCTACCCCATTTGTTAATCAGTTCATAACTCAGAAATGTGACCAATCCTAAAATAAAAAGGTCCAACTCAAACCCTGAATTATTGGGCCGGGTTCCGGCTAGGTTGGTGGGTTCAACTTAATTTCCACCCTTAATTGGGCCATGAAGATGACGTCCATGATTAGAAATTGTGGTTTTAGGTGTAAAAGAATTGGAAGGACAACTTTCCACCAAGGAGGTTATTTGTGTCATATGTTAATTGAACTAAAAGGGACTATACTTTAACAAATTGGAAGGGTCAGGTATAAAAAATAATTTTCAATAGTCCCAGCTGTATCTCAGTGGGGCAGGGCCACCAAACCCTGCCCTGATGGGCTTTTGGATAATGAGACCAAAAGGCATTTTACAACATACAAGTAAAATGCCTTAACCCTTCCCTGATGGGCTTTTGGGTAATGAGACCAAAAGGCATTTTACAACATACAAGTAAAATGCCTTGGCCCCTTGTAGGGATCATAGATGAAAATAGCGGCCGTGGTGACCCAGGCCGCCATGCTAAATTGAAAAAAGCGGTCTTCTGACCGCTACGTGAATGTAGCGGCCGCTACGCGAATGTAGCGGCCGCTACGGGGTGAGAAAAATTCCTACTTTCCATTTTTTTTTTAAATGCATAATAATACTTATTTCTTTTCTTCTTCTCTCCAAATAACATTTCTACACAACTCTTTTACCCTTTTATGTTTAAAAGAACACCAAAAGGCACATGATCTCGCCGAATTGTAGTCGATACAAAGAGTTCTTCTCAATGATTCTTCTCTAAGTACATCCTATTAGACACCCCCTTTGGTAGATGCATTTTTTTCTCTAGGTACTCTTAAGTCTTGACTTTATGACATAATTTTTTCTTTTATAAGCCTTTCATTAGTTTCTAAATTAGCATAACTAAGTAACATGAACACATGTAAAAAAAATGATCATTACTATTATTTTCTATTTATACAGCGATACAGGACCTCATATAGTGAGGGGACTACTACGCCCCCTTACCTTAGTTACTTTTGCAAAAAAAATACATTTTCTCTCATTTTCCAATATTCTAGATTTTCTAGAATTTTTTCATATATTTTTGACGATTTTTTCAAATCGCACCGCTACACCGCTACGTAGCGCCCGCTACGTAGCGTTTTGGCGGCAAGCCGCTACGCCCGCCGCTACCGCTATTTTCATCCTTGGTAGGGACAATGTATAATTGCATACTGATCACCATTAATTGTAAACTCCCCTTCAGGCGCAGAGTGGATGTTAAGTATGCTTGGCTAGTGCATAGTTACCTAATTCGTTGTTCCTCTGATTCGCATTTGAGTTCGTAGTTCGGCTGCTGATCAAATTCGAAAGTTAAATGGGGTAGGCTTATTTAGTTCGTTTTCCAATTCGCTTAAATCGAAGTTCGAGTGCGACAAGTTCGATGCACTAATTCGATAATGCAATGCAGTTAATAATTACTAGTCCTCTATGCCATGCAAAAAGAGATCATGATTAGAAGGGTAATTGTATTCTCTGAGGCTTAACTTAAAGAAATCCTGACTTAAAGGAGTGAAACTCTACAATGGAGCCCATCTATTGAAAATGTGAGACGCTCAAAATAAATGCAAACCTATTGTGTGGGCTACTTGCAAATTTTAACCAAATAGAATTCGGTTCTGCCATAAGATTGACCATTTGATGAAGAAAATATTAATGAATTAATGCATTAGATTGTGTAATCACATCTTTTTTAATTAAATGTTTATTCTTACAGTGATACCAACTCCTTCTAGACTAAAATCTGAAGGTACCCTCATACACTTGAAGGTAATTTATTTTGAACCGGTCGGATTTTCAAAGGTGGGTCCCACTATGGAGTTCCACTCCTTTGCCTTTAGATTTCTCTGAGTCAAACACTTGATGAATCTGGACTACAAATGGATATAAAGTTGGTCTGTTATGCCGTGTGTAAGATGTTTACCTACTTTTCTTCCATACATTCACTTATTAACAAAGGTTTTTGTGCATTGTGAGATGGTGGTCATCTGGTATGTATGACTAGCATAGTAGTCTTGCCATCTGGAAGAGAGCTTGATGGATTAATGATATGAGAAAAATAGACCTCATCAGACATATTTGGTCATACAGTCAAAGGAAATGATTTTTAACCATCCAATGCATCTACATTCACTATCTGTTTTTATTTTTTTTGATTGGATGATTAATAACTTTTGGTGACCGTGAAACTGATTTTTTTATTAACAACCAATCTAATGGGACCCTGTTTTTGTGGTGGTGCTATTGGGCCACACTGTGGTCTAGATTATGCATATTTTGTCATTGCATGGTTACTCAAAATTCACATTTCATGCTATTCCTTTTCAAACTGTGCAGAATCTCATCTTTTTGCTCAACAAACTGAACCGAATTGGATTGTTCTAGGACCTCGCATTTCAACCAATCGAATAGCGAATTGTTCGGAATGAACTGTTCGCAATTTGAAACCCTGTGAAACGAATTAGGTAACTATGGGCTAGTGATTCCTGAAGCACACTTTTACTGATTCCTTTGCTGCTAAGTCGTCCCATGGATTCACATGGAACACAGACAGATGATGTGGGCTGCTCCTTGATGAAATGACAGTTACCTTTAATATGTTTGGTCCTTTTGTGAAGACAGAATTCTATGTGCGAGGGATTGATTATAATTGTTGAAGAAAAGGCTGATTGATTAACTTTATGTAGCCTAATTGGAAGCTGAATGGTGGCTCCCATTGAAGCCGATTTATTCCATCGGTTATCATTCTGTTCCCCTACATCTTTCTTTAAATGACATGTATTGTAGAGGCTTCAGGTTTTTCTTTTCAAAACATATGCAGGCTTGAAACCACAACCTTGGTTGGTTCTTTGTAATTGAAATTATCATAGATTGACTACTTAATGGTAAGATTTCGTGAAAAGGAAGAGGTATAATGCAAAGCTCACAACTGAAGATACATGCCAGAAGTAGCCATAACCTGGCTAAGAGTAGAAAGAAAACATATAAAATTCGATCACAGACCAAGGCTCTGATGATGATGATGATTCTGTTCAACACCCTGTTCAGCTAAGGAGTCTGCAGCCCAGACGCAGGACAGACCCATATCCATGGGCTTTGCTCTCTTCTGCAATCTCTCCTGCGATGGGATTGGTGTGAAGCCATGGGCACGAAGCCTAAGATCTCTGGGTGTGAAGCCCCTCATCCCTCCAACTTACCCTACCTGCCCCGCATCTCGTACACTATTGTGCATCAAGCCCTCATTAGGATCTTTGAATCCATTGTTTAGGAGATCTGCACTTATTTTACTTTAAAAAAATTGAATGTTGTTGTTATCTCTTTTCTTTTCTTTTCTTCTTTTTTTTTTTTGGAATGATATCATGACTCGAATGTGCAACCATCGTGGTTGCAACATTGAGCGTCTTTCACCTATGCTCCAAGCTCTTGTCGATATAGAGAAAAGGTAATTTGCCTTTCTGGACATTGGAGAATTGGCTTTCCATTAATACTGTTGTCAGCATTTGGAAATGCATTAAATCGAGAATGCTTAACAATTTAGTTTTTCCAAATTACAGGTTTAGTGGTTTTGACCCCCCTCCAGCTCGTGTTTTTGGTTGGCGTGTGCTCGAGTTAAAAGAGCAAGGAGTTAGTGAAGAAGAAGCCATCGCTGTAGCTGATGTATGTATCTTTTTTTTTTTTTCCCTGAATGATCAGATGTATGTATCATCTTTTGAAACATTCTACTAAGTTTATTAATTTTCCTGGACAAACCTGTGTGTGTGTGTGTGTGTGTTAACCTTTTCATTTCTTTCATAGACACCAGCCCTTTCCATTTTCTTGCTTTCCTTCTTTTTTTTTTCTAATCAATTCTTGTCAATCAATTGTGCATTTTCTTTAGATGGAATATCGAGCAGAAAAGAAGGCAAAGAAGAACGCATATGTCCGGCTGAAGCAAATTGCAAGGCTCCAAGGGAAGAAGCCACCTCCTAATCCATATCCAAGTGCAATTAAGGAGATACAGGCGGAGGAAAGGAAATATGTCCATGAGCGTTTCACCAATCCAAAGATACTAGAGATCGTGAAGAAGATGAAAGAAGAGAGGGCAATTGAGATGCAAGAGAGATGGGGTGGTGGGGGCGGGGGCGGGGGCGGGGGTGGTGGGGGTGGGGGTGGTGGGCGGGGGTGGTAACATCTTGTCAGGTATATTATAATCTTCCTTTTCCAGTTCGTTTTGATCTGACTAAGAATTACAAGGTGACATGAATTTTAAATCACCTTGGTTTCTTGCTCATTAATGTTATATGACAATTCTACTACCTTTTTTTCCTATTTAATTTACACCCCATGATGGAAAACTTTCCATGATAATGTGAACTTACAGATCTGCATATACAATTTATTTTCTTTCTTATTTGAGACTGATAGCAGCGGGCTTTTTCTAAACATAAGAAATATGGGCAATAAATTGAAATCTGTATGCTACCAACAAATCCGAAGAATCACAAGAGGGTCTAAATCAAAAGAAAAGCATTACAGCACAGAGACCAGACATTGAACTTCTATCAGTTCATCGATTAGGTAGTGAGTCTGCCACACTGCCATACAAGTTAAAAAGAACGGCATTGTTGACTATTAATCATAGGGTAGCAGGTCCAGTGCCCATCATGATGGTACGTGTGCTGTCATAGATGAGATCGAAGTCAGTCGTTCCATGGGTCCGGTGAACAAATGGGCCTTAGAAAAGGCAAATATATATATAGGGGGGTGAGGGGATATTCAAGAGCATCCATCCCTCACCAACACCCCTTTTGGGGAAGTTTCAAGTACAAAAGAGAGGTACCTCTCTTTTGTACTTGAAACTTCCTCAAAAGGGATGTCCCTCACCACAAATGGTGAGGGATAGATGCACTTGAAGATCCCCATATATATAATACAATTATTCAACTGTCCAAGCTGTCCGAGTGTTTTCATATATGCAGTGCAAAAACTATCATGAGGCATGTTTTGTTATTGGCTGACTGATAGTTAAAAGTTGCCAAGAGACGGTCCCATTGACTCCCATATTTGATAACATAGCCTTACATGCCATTAAATAGTTTCACCCAACCCATGTGTTTACATGGTAGTTTTCTAAAGTAGTTGAATAATTGAATGTCTCCATTTCGGAAGTGATTCAAGTATTGAGCCACATCATTACAAGTTTTTAAACTCAGTTTTCTTTTTTCTTTTTCTTTTTCCAACTAGCCATCTGTGAGCATGGCTGCATGGGCATTTTTAACATCGCGGCAATCTTTTCTGTTTCTTTCCCTGCTTCTCTAGACACATCTTACTTGGGTTGCAATGCCCCATTTTTAGATGGATGGCATGGGGATTTTGATAATAATACTAATGGTTTGCCATGCTTGCTTCTTTGTATGCAATTGTGGCTGGATGGAATGAGGCCATGATAACCATTACCTTTGCAACTAGATTAGTCTTTACAATCTCCTCTTGGCTGCTTGGTTGTAGCATCAGCTCCAACAAAATGCGGCACTTGATGATGCAGTTGCTGAAGCTTTTACAATCAGTTGGGCGGTTGGTTGGGCAATCTCTCTATTTGATAATTTTGGCTGCTTGCTGTGGTGGTGGTGGTGTTGAGGGCATTCTTTTCTCCAAACCCTCCCTCTCTGCTCTTCTGAATGACATGGTCTTGGCACTAGTACCTGCTGGACGTAACTTCCTTTAATAAAATTTAAACATGTGGTGAATGAGAAGAGATAGCTGATGGTGGTGGTGGTTGTTTTGCACAAGCCTTGAGCTTGCGCATACCCCTGCCTCTTTTTCAGCGCCATAGGCATTTGGGGCTGTAAGATTTAGAGATCCGAGCTTAAGAGTTGAAATGGAGACTGCTAGAATGAATTGGATATTAAAAAAAAAAAAAAATGGCTGTGGCTTCTGAATTTGAAAATGGTCATTTTGGTCATTTCCACACATTTTGTTGGGTTCATTTGGGTTGCATGCAGGTCGAATTCAGGTTTGCATCTAGCTACATCCAAATTTGGTTGGACATTGATGGGCCATACCATGTCTGACCTGCTTAAGTTGCATGCTAGTCAGTAGTTTAATTATTATTATTTTTTTTTTATAACCCAAGGTTTCTCCTAGGAGCCCTGATCCCGAGGGATACTCAATTCTGGATAGGCGAGAACTAAACTCTATGTTAGCTGAGTCATTATCTTGGCGGTGCTAGCTGTCTCCTCTATGGTAGCTGAGTAGGGCAGGACCATGTCAATGGTGACTAGCTAGTAATGCATAGGGATGTCCATGGCTGGATTCACAGGGGAACTGCTTGGACCAAGTTGTGGCCCAATAAGTAAAGATTGAAGGTCTTGGGTTTGAGTCAGGGACCTATGTGGACCCTAGAACCCAGGTTTGAGACAACCTGATAAGAAATATAGGAGGCCTAACCCCACTAGTTAAAAGGCCTGATTCTGGTTGAGACCAGAGTTTCTTCAGGTTTTTTTTTTTGTTTCAAAGGTAATTCTGTTGTATTAAATTATAGACGAAATACAATGATGCATTCACATTTCTGAGCATTGTGAGCAGAACTAGTATGTCACATCATCATAAATTAAAGCGCAGTTGGTTGACATAAATGAGTGATAGGTTACTTTGTGTTTGGATGTATTTGGTTGGTTGGTGTAAAGGAAAAAGATTAAAAGTGAGCAGTAATTTGGTGCACACCTTATGCATTTTAGCTTAAATACACACTTCAAAATGAAACCTATTAAGGTACCACTGAAAAACGGAAAAAAAATCTTTAAAAACTGTGGGGATTTTAAAAACCGTTAAAAAATTGACCCATCAATCCAAAAGTACAAATCATTCAGATGGGGCCCATATTTTATATACACCTCAGTATGAATATAGTGTGTTGTTATCAAACAAGGTACCACTGAAAAAAAAAAAAAAAAAAAAAAAAAAAAACCATTTCAACTGGAGTCAAAACCATCATTGGATGGATCACATGTAAAATATTTGTTTTGGCGTTTTAACATTTAATCTGGGAATTTCATAGAGTGCCAAAGACATGGGAAGCATGTAGCATACGCTTGTTGGATTTTATTATAAGTGGGCTCATTTATAATTCTTAAAAAGTAGAGACATGAGAACAAGGGACTGCTCGGTTGGTTCTATCCCGTTTCTCATCCAACTGATCAGGGCTCGAGCCCTGGGTTCCTCTTCCTATAGAAATAGAGACCATAAACATGCTCCCCACCTTAGGGGTAGCTAACAATATACAATAATTATGGCGACTAAAGGAAATTAGGAGGTAATACATAGACTTCTTTTTCTTTGTTCTCTACCAAAAATTGTTATATAACACAATTGTAATTTCATAATTTAATCTCTAGTGATTCAGTTAGATCTACTCTCACTAAAGTTGGTGTTGATTTGTTAGTTCGAGAAGGTGATGGGCTGAGTCCAACACTTCGGAAATAACCTGATTGAAGCCCACGTTGGCTCTATCATTAAAGTTTGTAAACCTATAATATTCCAATTAACGCAAGGCCCTACCACTATTGTTTAAAGTTTCAAATAGTCCACCCAAAATAAGGCAAATCAGTTGATTTGCAGCCAGACTCACCCAACCAGTGAATATATCAGTTATCTTTACCAAAGGAGAAACATGTGAAAAAACAAAAATCTTCAAATGGTCCATAGGATTTTAGATCATTGTCATTGTATAATGTTATTTTATCCAAGTAGTCAAACTACAAAAAATATTTAGAAACAAAATTGCAAAGACATGAAGATGCAATGTCATGAACACAACTACAATCACTGCTTTAATAACTGCAACATCACCACTTTACCACACATTCAATTCCCTGGAGTCACTGAAGCAAATTTGCAAAGCACTAAGAAAGCTAAAGATATGGGGAGGTAGAGTAATTCCTCTTTATGTTCACATGACTTCAGATTAGATATTCATGTTGATTGAATCTAGACCTGCTTACATCCCCTCATGTAGCTCTCTAGCTCTAGATTTCAATGCCTCCATAACTTTCACCAGAGAATTGGCAGATGATCCCCCAACAGCTAGTGCTCGTCTTGCCGCCTCTCTGATGCGTGTGGCTTGAGCCCTGATGCCTTGATCACTCATGAGTTCATGCACCCTCTTGGCAATCTCAGACCCCATCACCAGCTGGGCTTGGTCACCACACCAATCCCATTTCCTCTCCCAAATCCCGAACCCGCTCTTCTCCACCACTCCAGCATTTATCCTCTGATCCCCACCTTGCGGCCACGCCAACACAGGCACCCCATGCCACGCCGCTTCTGTCAATGAATTCCACCCGCAGTGGCTCACAAACCCCCCCACTGCAGGGTGCCCCAACACCCCCCATTGCTCCACCCAACCATTCACCACTAGCCCCCTCTCCCTCACACTCTCCAGGAACTCATCACCCACCAACTTCCCCAATTGCACTCTGCCCTCTTTATCCACCTTCGTGCTCTTCACCACCCATAGAAACCGGCATTCGCTCATTTTCAATCCCTCTGCCAACTGTTTGATCTGAGCCCCAGAGAGCGCTGTCCTACTCCCAAAACTCAAATACACCACAGACCCTGCTGGCTGCGCGTTGAGCCAAGAGAAGGTTAGCTCTTCTTCATTAGCAAAGTTGAAGTCACATGGCTCCAAAGGCCCCACCGCAACCACCGGCGGGACGGCAGGCACCACTGCACCCTTGTTGATCTCAACTAGAGTGTCTGGTTCTAGCTCGTCAAAGGTGTTAACTAGAATGCCATCAGTTTTGACGAGTGCGAGGCCGTTTTCTATGAATTGGGTCTTGAAGAGATTGGTTGGTTGGAGGAGCAGGGGTGGGATGTGGAGGTTTTGAATATGGGGCACACCAGGGACTTGGAGATGAGAGTTTTCGTTAGAAGTATTGGATTGGGCGGCAATTGGGAAGTACGCGCAAAAGGCTAGCATTGAGGCTGAGGCGGTGAAGAGGATGTAGTTGGAGAAGGGGAGGTTCGCGACAACATCGACGATGGAGGAGGTGAGGCTGATATCTGTTATGAGCGCAGAGATAGAAGGTGATGTGGATGTGAGGAGTGGAGGAAGGAGATGCACAGAGCGGCGAATGGCTTCGAATTGGAGGAAGAAAGGGTCTGTGGAAGAGGCGGTGGAGGGGTCAAATGGGAGAAGGTGGAATTCCATGCAGCGGATTCGTGGGTAGGTAGAGAAGAAGCGCGACTGATGAGAGGACTCAGAAGAGGAGACTGTGGGGAGGACGGAGATGAATGTAACAGTGTAGCCACAAGCATCAAGGCGGGCGGCTAGCCGGAGAAAAGGGGTCAGGTGCCCCATGCCAGAGCTTGGAAGTAGGGCAACGTGCATGGTAGCCATGGAAGATCTTCTGGAAGTTTGATTTAACTCCTTTTTTGCATTCCCTGTTTCAGTGACAGCTTCTTTTCTCAATTTATATAACAGCTGCATATGGAAAATCAGAGTTATGGTTGTTGAGCATTTACAGTGAATCAGCTGCCTTGGATGCAAGAGACCCAGCTGCCATGGGAAAGAAGCTAGCGGTGTTTGGTGATAAGCCAGTTACCTAACCAGTTTGGTGTGAAGCCAGCTATCTAACCAACCTCGCAACCCATCTTCTTCTGTAATGTTGTAATCTTAATTTTAGGGGGCTTTAAAGAACTTCAACGATTTTGTTAACATAATCCAGTTAGAGTGGATATTTTGCTGATAACCACTCTCTTCTTATCTCTTTATCTTGCTATTGGCCATGGATTCATGTGGGGAACATACAAACACACAAGAAAGTGCTTTTTCCATAATCACCCCACTTTTCCCCCCTCATTTTAAAGTTTTTCCCATGTCTTCTCAAAGTTTTGCAAGGACTTGTAGTCAATGAGAGAGAGAGAGAGAGGGGGAGAGAGATATGACATACCTGGCCAAAGAACTGCTACTTGTTAGGTAGAAAATGAGTAGTAAAGGGAGCTGCTTCAATCCTCAATGGAATGGGGCCTGCTATAGGTAATCTTGCTCATAGTCTTTGGAGAAGAAATGAAAAGGAAACATGTGGGGCTTATGATAATATGAAACACAGTTCTTAGTTGTA
The DNA here is from genome assembly GCA_028538565.1 of Umbellularia californica. Lineage (NCBI taxonomy): Eukaryota > Viridiplantae > Streptophyta > Magnoliopsida > Laurales > Lauraceae > Umbellularia > Umbellularia californica. The sequence goes on from JAPQWN010000007.1 coordinate 60,982,021, forward strand.
TTCGGGTACATAACAGCTATTCACCAGCTAATGTAATTGACCTCAACGTGAGGGTCTACCAAAAGAGACCAGCAATGTAATTATAACATATGCTCGGGAGAAATGATCCTGTCCTACAACCGCTCCGGACATATGAGTCTGGATCATGTGCTGCCTCTCACATCAAGATCCTCTTAGTGTTTTGACGTACAGTGACTGTGAGTGGACCTATCACGGTAACAGGAACCGGATTCGCAGCTTCCACAGCTTCTTGGAGATTAGTAAATGACTAACAAATCCCTTTTTTTTATTATTATTGCTAGGAAGTACTGAGAGTTTTGTTTGTTGGGTCTCCATCTCAGCGAAAAGAAATCTAATGGAGAATTTTTCAAAAAAATTGTAAAAAGTTTTGGTTCATTAAGAAAAATTAAGAAAATTTAAATATTTCAAAATAGTATTAAAAGTTTTACAATGTTCTTTCAATCAGATCCTCTCCGGTGACTTGCCCCATGGGCAACTTTACAGAACTCCTGTTTAAAATGACAGAAATACCCTTGTTGAAGAAGCTCTTATCTTGTGAAAAAATCTTCAATGGCCATATAAGAAGGATAATTAGGCCTTTTGTTTTGAAGAAAAACGACTTAAAAACACTAATGCCTTCAGATTTAGAGTGTTCATGGGTCGGGCCGGGACGGGCTAAGGAATATCTAGGCCCCAGCCGGCTTCTAAACATGTCCAAGCTAGGCCCGGCTGGAAAGCTTGGAGCCCAAGCCCAGCCCGATATCGATATATAATTTAAAAAGATAGTGAAATTATATGTTCCTGGTGCAGCAAAATTGGTTTGGTCTTGGCCGGGATTTGGGCTCTCTACAAATGAGTCTAAGCCCAGCCCATCTATTAAACGAGCCAAGATAAAATGTCTGAGCCCACGTTGAATGCTAAATTAAAAGGCCCAAGCTCGGACCAGATCGGGTTGGACCAGGGCCAACCTCAGGCTAGCCTGTTCCATGAGCACCCCTATTTAGATTGTCCCCTATGCCTAATAGATAAAGGAGAATATTCATGTGAGTCAATCATTCACCATAGGGTGAAATATTCATGTGTAAAAGAGGAAAAGTCATATGTGGTCATACGCAATAAAGGAAAGGAATTTTCATGTGTAAAGAGGGAAAGCCATGTAAGTGTCTCTCACCCTATCGTAGGGGATGGATGCACATGAATGTAACTCATATATAAAAGGGATACATATATAGTAGTCATGACTTCTTGTACAAACTTAATTGAGCCAGCTAGGGCCCCACTGATCATGGGACTTGTGGAGGACGAAAAGAGACATATTGGATGGGCCCATATATCAAGTTTGGAGTCAATCTCATGCCCCTAAAACCATTGACCTTCTAAACCCTTTGACCTACAAATTTAACAACTCTGATCCAATGTAATTTAGGGGGTCCCATATGTGTAGATGGATTGGATATTGTATCATAATTTAGGGGGTCCATTTTCATGTGCATCCATATATTGGCGAGGAAGGTTTGGGTAAGGATGGAGCTGGGGTTGCAGATGGAGTTAGGATTAAAGTAGGGTCTTTGAAAATGGGGTTGCAAGGAGAGGTTGGATGACATGATGAATATGACCGGGGGTGGTTTTGGAGTGGTGGAGAGAGTAGATCAACGGAGGTGAGGGAGGGGGGGAGTGGTGGGAAGATTCATGAAATAGGCCTTCAATTTCGCGGAATATGAGGAGGTACTTGGAGGATTGGGATACAAAGGGTAGATGATTTTTTGCATATTCAATGGAGTTTTGGAGTTGGTGCGTGGTGGGGGTAGGATTAGATTCGAAGCTTATTGATTGGCCTGAACAATCCCCTTGCAAGTGTCAATTCTCTTGCATTGGGTTACCCAAGTAACCAAATTGGAACCCGGTTCTCTCCATGTTAGCTATCCTCGTTTCTATGGGCAGGATGAGACTTGCTACTCATTGTTATTGGTTACTCACATGAATGCATGAAATTTATAATAATAACAACAGCCGTGCTACCCGGGCCAAGTAGACTTTTTGTAATAATAATTGAGATTGTAAGGGAATACTTATATCTAATAACATTAGATAGAAAAGCTCAAGAGAAATTAGATGAACAATGATAGAAGGTAGATTAAGAAATAATGAATTTGAAACACCCACCAAAAGAAAGAAAAACCTCCACCCATAATGATAGAACACACTCGCGCCAGCCTTATTCATGCACACGACGTCGTATCCAATAATGGAGGAAACACTGCCAAGCAGTGGTGGACCCAAGATTTTTATTGAAGGGGGCTGATGATGGTCAAAAGTCAATTTCCTACTCAACTCAAATGTTTGCAAAAAAAAAAATCTCCAATGTTCACAAAAATAAACCCTAAATTTAGAAATTATATAGACAGAATAATTTCAGAATTGTAAAGAATATCATTCAAATGATCACTTAATTTGCATAATAAATTAAACCATTCAAATGATCACTTAATTTTTGTTGATTTGAGGACTCTTTGAGAGAGAGAGGGAGAGATGATTTCTGCCATTTCTTTGAAGTTGAAGAAAGTGAGGGGGGCTTGATAGGTTTCTTAAATGGGGGCTGGGCCAAAATGGCCTAATAGCCCTTGTGGGCCTTTTCAGTTTGGGTGGGGGCTGAAGCCCCCATACCCTTCTATGTCCGTCCACCCCCTGCTGCCAAGCAGCCTTACATACATGGATGGATCATGGATGGATACACACTACATTGGACTGCTACTCTGCTTCTTCTGCTTTGTGTCGTATCTCAGTTCATGTAGATTAGATCTGTCTCTCCGGTCCAATAGGAATGAGTGTATTAATATGTGTGGACCTTATTCGATTGTCATCCTGAAAATTGGTTGGGTTTCATCTGGATCTCTGACCTGATGGTTCCCGTTTTATCTCATTACCTACTTGAAAACCTGGATGATGGGGAGCTTAGACATGAACCAAGGGCCAAAGACGTACATCAGTCCATTTGTGCCATGGTGGACTGGACCCAAATGATCAATCTATCTAGAGAGAGAGAAATTGATGGTGGCGGCCAACGAGATCAAGTTGGTTTTAATCTCCAATAAATTAAATAAATAAAGGATGGCTAATGTTAGATTTACACTCTTAGGAAAAAAAATCAAGAATTAGTTTTCTTCTCTTTGCGAATGGGCTTGGCCTAAGCCCATAATGTGTGAGTTCCCATCACCTCGGATTTGTAAGTTGTCTCTACACCCTTGCTTGTGCAAGTTCTCATGAGTCTCAGGGCCCTAGCTAGATTACCAAAAAAAAAAAAAAGTTATCCATTGTGAGCGATTGTTATGTTGAGATGGAGAGTGTGTGTGTGTCTTGGTCATTGCCTTTCAAGAGGTCCATGGATCTCTCTGAGGAGTCAGAGTATGTGTCTTTGTTGAATATTATTTCTGAAGGTTTTTTTTATTTTTTATGCAGGGAGGAAGTTGATGTACGCATTTGGACTCCTAGTCCTTTTGGAAAGTTCCCTACCAAATTCTTCTGCAGTATGCTTGAGGGTGGCTCCTCTTTCGGAACCCCTTGCTCATAGCCAAGATTGGTGTCGCCTCGGGTCGAGACTCTTTGCTGGTTGGTGGCTAAAGGAAATGTGTTTACAACGGATAATCTTAGAAGGAGAGGCTTGTCTTCGCAGGAGATTTCAGATATATGCCATTTATGTGATAATTGGTTGGAGACAATGGATCGCCTTTTCTTGCATTCTGATGTTTCATCCTCTTTGTGGAGAGAATTCGGTCAGAAATGCCGATTAGCATCGTGTTTGTTAGGCCTTATGATCAGTATGTTTGAAGTTTAGAGATTTTATCCTTGTTCAAGATGCATGGAGGTTTACTATAGTGTGGTCCATTTGGAAAGAAAGGAATTATAGAGTTTTCAAAGGAGCAAGAACGGTCTATAACGAGCTTCTTTTAGTTATTACTTAGCGAATGGAAAAGTGGACTTCGGGGGTAAAAAGTTTTCAAAATAGATGAATTGGTGTTTGTTCAGTGCCTCGAATCACGAAGGCGGAAGTTTGGTGTGTAGGTGGAGCGGCTAGAGGAAAGCCAAGGCCAGCGGGTGTTTGGGGTGTGCTTAGGGACCACAAAGGGGATATCTTGCTTATGCTCTCTAAGAATGTAGGTATCAAGAAGTCAAATGAGACTGAGGTGTCGGCAATTTTAGAGGCTCTTCATTGTGTAACAAACTATTAGTTGAGAGTAACTCCTCAAATGTTATCTCTTGGATCTCAAGCAATGAGGGTCCTTGGAGGTTCTACTTCCTCTTTGTGGAAATCAAGTCCTTACCTTCTCAAGGTTATGTTGAGTTTAAGCATGTTAGAAGGTCAGTGAATACAATGGCGGACTCTCTAGCAAAACAAGGGACAAATAGGGCTATTCCTTTGATTGCTTATACCATGTAATTGTTTGCCTTTATTTTCTGGGTACATGTCTCTTATGCCTGGTTTTGGTGGAGTGTTGTATAATTGTATACCTTCTTTTTAATATAATGTTTCAGTTACCGTTTCAAAAAAAAAAAAAAAAAACTATTGCAAAATCACCATTTATTTATTAAAAGATCAAAATCCTCTTTTGGCCAATGTCAGCCGACTCTACAAAAGTTTCTTGTATATTCGAATGGCCGAGGCCATCGATTTTAAGGCTTCAATGGGCTTCTTAGGTCTCACTGGATACTGCTGTTGATTTGTTTAAAGATTTTGGGGTTACTACAGCACCATTAAGTCAATTATTACGAAAAGATCAATTTAAATGAGACACCAAGTCAACCCCAAGGGGTAGCTCAGTTGGCCTAGGACCGCGGTTTGCATTCGGAGGTTGTAGGTTCGAAACTGCACTGCCACACTGGGGCTACAGGAAAATTTACCCGGCTTTCCTCTGGGCCCGGTGGGATTAGTCCAGCCCAAAGGGTTGGGAACCCTCCGATAGCTAAAAAAAAAATGAGACACCAAGTCAGAGCAATCCTTTCAAACTCTTATAACAACAATGGCCACCTCTTTCAAGTAGCAAACTCAAGTTGAGCATGACCAATCACCCCCAAACAGATGGGCAATCAGAAGCATTAAATCATTATATAGAGCCATGTTTATAGTGTAACGTGGCTGAGCAACCAAAACAATAACATTAAATGGCTTCAATGTGCAGGGTGGAGTTATATCACTGCACAGGGATCGATCCCTTCACAAGTAGGTTACCTCCCAGGTTGCATACCACTCAACCATCTAGCCAAAAAAACGAAGGTGCAAGTTAAAACATAAAGTGTAGAGTGAATAAACCAAGCTTCCAAAGAAGATACTAACTAGGAAGATCCAATGGTGGTGCAACAAAATGTCCTCATTGGAACCTTCTACACAAGGATGACTTTCAAGGAGGTGGGAAAAATAGGACCCAACAGCCAAGCAGGGGCTATGCAAGTGGTGGGACCTAGAGGGACCAACCGGCTCCATTAGATTGATTTGAATAAAAATAACATCAAGATACAAATCTTTAGTTATACCAATTAAAGTAGAGATTGATGACCCTTTAGGTGATTGATTACCTTGATAATTGGTTATCTTGAATTAGATGATTAATTAGCAACTGAAATCCTTGAAGTAATTGATGAGTGATTATTATTATCTTGAATAGTTGCTATGTTTTAAGGCAACAAATGCTATAAATATCTTGCATTCCTCATTAAGAAAATCATAGTACACTTTCTTGTAATTTCATGTGGACGTCCAGCCCATTCTCAAATTTGTGCCAGTTACTTTCTTATTAAAAATAGGTTCATACCATAACATTACAATAGAATACAAAATAATACAGGGACTTGCATTTGAAATGTAGAGGCAAAGATCCACACTGATATTATAAAACATCTTCATCCGGAAATTGAAGCCATACAAGATTCAGAGCTTGGAGGTTGCAAGCTTGATGAGATCCTTCCTAAGTATCTTCCCTGATGGGTTCTTGGGAATGGCTGCTGCAAATGCCACCCGCCGGATTCTCTTGTAAGGAGCCACCTATAGCAACAACTCAAAACTTGTAATCAGTACTGTAAACACAGAGGTAACAGAGGTACACATGGTGCCCAAATATGGCAGGTAGGCTGAATACAAAGGAAACATTTTTTAAGCATGAAAACCAAGCATTGGACACTGCAATATGGATTTGTTGCCTCCTTTGAAGCATCAGAATATCCTGGTTAGATAATTATTGCAGTGTAGTATATTTATCAAGTTCATGCGCAATGCATAGAATTCCCTGGCCTTGATATTGTACATGTGGAGACCATGGTTTAACGACCTGGATCATGTCCCCGAAAATATAAAACAGAAGAGAAGATCCTCAGCATCTGATGCTAGGCCTCATTTCTGTCATATATGGTTCCTTGCAGCATTTTCCCCACCTGCATATCTATTTGCAGGCTCTCAATTGAAGGTTTAGAATGATCCAGTGAAAGCTTCTTTTTGGGAGGCATGATTCATCAATGGTGGATCCCACTGACAAAAGGGAACCACAGGTACAAAGTACAAACTCATTGACAAAGATCATACAGTCATTGCACGTAAATAGCACAAAGTTGCATGGATTTGTTTAGCTGCAGTCCTTGTCTGTTAAAAAAAAAATATTCTTTCTACACACCTGTCTCGCAATGTAATCCATAACTTGAGTTTCTGATGTGTTGCTTCCTGCTTTCCTAACCACATATGCCATGGGATATTGTCCCACCTCCTTGTCAGGAAACCTGACCAGAAGATTCCAAAATTAGGGGAATAAAAAGGTCAATGTCCAGGATCTCATTGCACTACTCATGGGTTATGGAGACTTGAGAGCAGTTGCTATCTGTTACTAGTGTGAGATGCTAAAGCAGTGTTTTGATTGTTGGGTATGTGAAGCACCACGACACGGTACTCAGAGCAGCTAAAACAATGAGAGGCCGGAAATCTGACTTCCAATGCACTCTTGCACTACTTCATAAAGTAGTGGCTCAATCATCATGAAATAAAGTATATATGATTATATGATCAATCAATCGTTTTGGATGTTTAATTAATAAAATGTACGGATTCAGATAAAATTCAAACAAATTAAAGTTGTGCTTTTGCTCCGAATATGGTCAGGTACATGTTAAATTAAGTGTGGAAAAAGGTAACCCCACCTGAAATTACAAAGATCCTAACATTTTTCTCATCAAATAATTAAAAGCTACAATTTAAATACAGTTGAGAGAGGAAGAATTTACAATGACCAAAAGTAAACACATTGGATAAGAGCTTGGATATGATGACAAAGCTGACACATATGGATGGGGTAATGATTGACAGCAATAAAGATAATGATAGTCTAATAACACTATGGCCCATGATCTTGGGGGAATATTCTCCTATGAGTACTTGCAAGTGGGGTCCAGCACTATGGGGCCCACTTGGGCCTACCTTTCATCAATGTAGCCCCTTTGATACTATTTCATCCTATGATCTGGCATCAAGCCCAATTTTACACTCACCGCACCTTCACTCACCGTTGGATTGAATCTCAAGAAAATCTATGGTTAAGATGCCATTAAACTTTAAGGCAGCTAGACCAAGGGCTAGGCTAATATGGTGGGGCTGATTTCTTTAGATCCCCCTTGACCATGAAGAAACCTTTCCATCTGCCCTCCTCCCACTGATAAACTTACAACTAAGTAGGCCCCCACGAGCTGGACTGCATATAAGCTATATGTAGTTTGCTTGTAGGAGAACATTACCCACGATTTTGATAGGTACAAACATCCTGCCCCTACATGATCGCCCTGCCTATTGAGCAGTTCAAATCACTCTTAGATGTGGCGTAATCAATGAACATGATTTGACTTCTATCGTATGGAGTAAGGCCCATGTTAATGTATGATGATGAGTCCTGAGAATCAAGGTGTATATATCATACTGGATTTACTCTGTTTGAATCACTTACGGAATAACAGCAGCATCGGCAATTTCTGGATGGGTAAGCAACAAAGCCTCTAATTCTGCTGGAGCCACCTACAGAAACCAACCGATCCATAAGTCATAAATGAAATTATCAGATATATTAAGTTATCATTAGAAAATGACCAAAAGGAGAAAACTCAATGAAAAATGAGGAAACATTCAAAGAGTATACCTGATAGCCCTTATATTTTATAAGTTCCTTCAGCCTATCAACAACAAATATGAACCCATCTTCATCGAAATAACAAAGATCGCCCGTTCTCAACCATCCTTCTGAATCTAGGGTGGATGTGGTGGCCTCAGGGTTGCTGAAGTAACCTTCAAAAAAATAAAGTTTATATTGCAATAACAATGAAAATAAGTTGATACACTTCTTAACAACTGATGGAAAATGTATAAATTCGATATATGCATACATATAAATGCACATCACATACACTGATTTTATAATGATGCGCCCAACTAATAAGCCCCAACAGGGAAGCAAGGTAGCTTGACAATTGCATTAAGTTACTTCATCATTTGGTTATTTGGACATCTAATCTAATTTAGAATGTCTTCCCGAGACATCCCTGTATTTTTTCTATATTTAAACCTCCATTTAATTGATTTATATCATGCAGACAACAGTAAATGATATTTGGGTGGGTGTCAATTGAGCCAAGTGCTAAATCTCTGGGGTTAGTGCATATTTATATCATGCAGCCCGGACCAAACCAAATCAATCTCTTTTTTTTTTTTTTCCTATTTTTACAAGTAACTTAGACCATGCAAAATCATGAAAGACACAATTTCACAATATTGAACAGGTCAGCAACCCTAACTAGAAAGGAAAATGGTGGTTGAGATACCAGCTATACAAGTATATGGCTACAGCCTACACAGTACCATCCTAGAAAAACATAGAACAACGAAAGAGTAGAGAGAGAGATCAGAAGGCATTGCCCTCCAGCCCAGGCCAAGCCCAAGAAAACATGGGGGAAACCCAAAGCCCACAGTCGCAAGATTAAGGAAGAAAAGGTAGTATATTCAATGGAAGAGACAAGATCGGACAGGTAGGAGGAACCAGTTTCAACAGGCTGGTTATCACACCCAAATTAGTGGTTGATGAGCTCCACGACGTTGGCTCAGTTGGCTACCTATTAGACCAGAATCTTTTGGGAGGACTAGCTTCCAATTAGCTTGGTTAGGACATTAGCCTCCATTTAGCATGGCTACAATCTTCAACCATGGCAATTTGCTACTGGGAGGGGCTTCTGCAGCCTGTGAAAGGCCAGACAGGAACTCAAAATTAGAAGCAAGAGCTCGAAAGTAAATCTCCATCAAGGAGCATAGTTGCAGTTTAAATCAGGATTGCTACTGAGCAAACACGTCGAAAAGAAATTTATATTCATATCCATATGAAGTTAGACATAGAATGCTATCAAAAGAATCAAAATTGTAGATCATTTAGCTTGGTTAGGATCATCAACCAGGACAATTTGCTACCAGGAGGGGCGTCTCCAACCATTGACAGACTAAACAGGAACTCAACAATAGAAGCAAGAGCTATAAGATAGATCTTCTTTAAAGCAGGACTGCCATTAAGTGAACACAACAAAAAGAGATTTATATTCTTATCCATATGAAGCTAGACATGGAATGCTATCACAAGAATCAAAATTGTGGATTCTTCTATTCTTTTATGTAGTATTGCCAGTAAAACAAAGATATATAAGTTGTGGGTTGATTCTTGAGATGCCGGCCATTAAAGTGTCATCAAAAGCAGCACTAAAGAAATTCAGATTACCCACAAACATATTCTGATTCAAAAGATTCCGAATCTAAGAAATCAAGATCCATGAGACTCACATAATTTCAAAATCAGTTCTTTTCACTTTCTAGATTCATATACAATAAAATCTCATCAAATCAAATAGATGTTGTTAGAAAAAAAATTAGCTCAGGTGAAGAAGTGTGAGGTTTGATTTTGGTATATACCTTTCATGACACTTGGGCCGCGAAGCCAGAGCTCTCCCGTCCGGTTAACCGGCATCGCCTCTCCGCTCTCCGGATCGACGATCTTCGCCTCCATGTTCGGCGACAGCATCCCCGCCGTCCCGTACCTCATGCTTTCCTCCGACGTGTCCGTGGACGCTCCGATCCCCGTCGTCTCCGTCAGCCCATACCCCTGCAAAATCCTCACCCCCGGATACTTCTCCCGAAACCCCTCAATCACCTCCTTGCTCAGCGGCGCTCCTCCCGACAGCACCGTCTGCAGCGTCCCCAGATCGTACCTCTCCCTTATCCGATCCGCGTGATTCGTCATCGCCACCAGGATAGGCGGCACCAACGGCAGGTACGTCGCCCGGTACCGCCCGATCGCCACCATCATCTCATCCATCTCGAACCTCGACAGCACCACCACCGTCGACCCCGACGCCAGCAGCCCCGTCGCGAACAACGCCATGCCGTACACGTGGAACATCGGGACGGTGCAGATGAACGTCTGCGCGCCGTCCTCCAGCCGGAAACGGCCCATCACCGTCTGCACCATCGCGATCAGGTTCCGGTGCGACGTCGCCACGCCCTTGCTCATCCCCGTCGTCCCCGACGAGTACAGCAGGCTCGCCGTGTCGTCTTGCCCGACTCGCTCCCTGACCCGGCCCCGACTCGGCTCCGCCCTCATCATCTCCTCTATGCAAGGCAAAACCCTGCCGCCGCCCCCGCCGCCGAGTTTTAACGACTCGGTGCCGAGGATAGAGATGGGGAGGGAAGAACCGGCGAGTTTGGGGGCGAGTTGTGGCGTGGTGAAGGCGAGGACGGGTTTGGAATCGGCGATCTGCTTGGCGATTTCTGAGGTGGTGTTGAGGGGGTTGGTGGTGGTGACGACCGCACCGAGCGACATGACGGAGAGGCAGACGATGGGGAAGTAGATGGAGTTGGGGGAGAGGAGGAGGATGACGTCACCCTTGCGGACGCCGAGGAGGGAGAGTGACGTGGAGACGGAATCGACGGCTCTCCAGAGGTCGGAGAAGGTGACGTGGCGGCCTGTGGAGGCGTCGATGAGGGCGATCGTTCCGGAGTGGGTGCGGGAGGAGATGAAGGTGGTGATGTCGAGGAATTCGTCGGAGCGGAGCTGGATGGGTTTGCGTTTGCTGTAGAAGGTGGAGTTGGATTTGCAGAAGCCACTTCTGGGGTCCACGGAAATGCTACCGTGCGCCATGAGTGAAGCGAAGAGAGAGAGGGTTTGCTAGAGGTTTTGGTGGTAAAGGAGGAGTAATGGTGATGGGAAAGTAATGCTGAGGTAGAGGTTCCGAAGCTGTGCTTTGCTGTGGGTCAAGCAAGAGGGAGGAGGGAGAAAGTAGAAGTTTTTTCAGTCACATGGAAGGTATGAGAAATTGGGAGTTGACTTGAGAGATGCTCATGTGGGTCGATTGCGGTCATGATCGTAGCAGCCTGCGAAGCAGGTCGGTCGTGACCGTGGGCGGCTCGCGGCTGGCACAGACACTTTTTGAAAAAAAAAACCATCTTGGTCTTTCCAAGTTTGGACTGCTTCTTCATGTTTTTTACTAAACAGTCTATTTTACATCGTCAGAATATTCATCAAGCAACTTTCTTTTACTCATTTTGGCTGACTTGATGAAACTTTTGTGCAAAGGCAGAAGAATCCCATGGTTGAAAGGGCTTGTTTGGTAGTGAGGATTTTGAAAACTCTTGTATGAAAATTTCTCTCCGTGGAACTTTAAATACTCGAAGATAGTGCAGCATTACAGAGGTGAAATTCTAGGAAATCAAAGGGATAAAAATGACTTTTCTCAGGTAGATTAATTTTACCACTCTAGCAACGTCACACAGCATTCGAATCACTTTTCCACGGCTGGGAGGAAACCTTTCCAATTTTTTTTTTTTTTTATAACAAAGGTTTCCTAGCCCTTTGGGCCAGAATAATCCCAACGGGCTCAAGAGAGAAAGCCGGTAAAATTCCCCTATAGCCCCAGTGTGGTAGTGCAGTTTCGAACCCACAATTTCCGGGTGCAAATCGTGGTCCTAGGCCAACTGAGCTACCCCTTGGGGTTTTCCACATTGGCATTTGTTTGTATGGAAGTGAAGACACAGCAATCCATGGCTAAATGTGCTTTAACAAAGGATTATTAAAAATGTAAGGGGTGAAAGATATAAAATAAAGATGTATAATTAATCTTGACTTTTGTAAGATTTGAACTACTAGGGTGATTTCTGATTATTTATATTATCATTTTCCCTTGATTTATTTTAATAAAAGTGTATAAGGGTGACAAAACATGACTTGATCCAATAAACCCAATCCACATTATTTGATGCAACGTTTTGCCCGGTTTTTTGGGTTTTTCCTTTTTAGCGACGCTATCGTCACTCTTTCCGGACCATATTCGATATCTGCTGTAGGTACAAACGTTGCATCCATCATCAAAGCAAACAAATGATAATTGGATCTGTACATAATGTAATCAAGGCTTCTAAGAATCATAGATGGAATTGATATATGCTTATACAAGCACATGAGACAGGAAAAAAAAAAAGACCATTGCTGCACACATCTCCTGTGAGAAAACTGAATATAGTGTCATCATTTTAGACAATCTTTCACAAGAAATCTGAAAAGAATGAATCTCATAACTTAGGGTGAGAAAGCAACAGTAACTCTAACAGATTTTCAAAAAATGTGGCAGTATATTAGAACTGTTGATCTGTTGCTCTGCAATAAGGAAATCATTTGATTTCACTACTTCCACAACCATATATGTAAAAAAGATATAAATACATCTTCACATTGCAAATGTATCTAAAGAATGTTAGAAAATCATGAATTTATAAACCCTCTCTGGAATCAATCCAACTGTATTTAACCGACCAATTCTAAGTGATCGGACATTCTGTAAGAGAACATTTAATTTCTTGTACCACTAAGGTATCACAAAACTTTCTTAACCCCTACCCAATGTGCCTTTCTCGGATCACTTTGATATCTACTTAGCATGCCAGCTACAAAACTGATATCGGGTGTAGTGCATGTTTGTGCATACATTAAACATCCGATTGCAGCTGCATAAGAACAAGTTTCCATCTATTGCCTTTCAATTTCATTTCTTTGACATTGTTCTTTACTAAACCTGTCACCTTTTAACATAGGTACATTTTGTGCCTTACACCCTTTCATACGAAATCTCTTAAGTACATTTTTAATATAAGCTTCCTGTAATAACCCAAGTAACCCTCGAGATCTATCTCGATAAATCTCGATTCCTATTACAAAGGTCACTTCACCCATATCTTTTGTATCAAGATTATTCTTAAGATATTCCTTAATTTCGTAAATCATTCCAAGATCATTACTAGCCAATAAAATGTCATTGACATATAGGACTAAAATCATAAATCGGCTCCCACTAACCTTGAGATATATACAATGACCAACGGTATTTTCAGTAAAATCAAAAGATGTAATAATGTAATTGAACTTTAAATACCATTGTCTGGAAACCTGTTTAAGACCATATATCGATTTTTTTAATTTACAAACTAGTATATTTTCATTCTCTTTCACGAAACCTTCAGGTTGTTCCATATACACTTCTTCTTCTAGATCTTCATTTAAGAACATTGTTTTGACGTCCATTTGATGTAGTTCTAAGTTGAAATAAGCTACAATTGCCGTAATAATTCTAAATGAGTCATTTTTAGACACCGGAAAGAAGGTTTCATGATATTTTATACCTTCTCTCTAAGTAAAACATTTGGCCATGAGTTGGGCTTTGAATCGTTCAACTTTCCCTTTGGAATACCTTTTGGTCTTAAAGACCCATCTACAACCCACGACCTCGGAACCCTTGGGTAGTTCAATGATATCACAAACTTCATTTGTGGCCATTGATTCTAATTCATCATTTATAGCATCTAACCATTTATCGGAATTCGCATTTTCAATGAACGTCTTAGGATCTTCTTTAATGCCAATATCAGATTCTTCCAAATACACTACACAGTCATCCGGATTAACAGGTTTCTCATTCGAGTTTTGAGCTTCTCAATATCTCCGAGTCGGATTCATTGATGCTTTGTTGTGTATTTTGAAGTGGATCATTATTTTGTTCAGGGAATGCCTCATTGATGGGATTTTAAAAATTGGGTGGTTGTTGTTCCTCTTAATAATCATTAACTATGGTATCAAGTGGGACAACAACTCTACTTTGTTCAATAGGCAACTCTAGTGGCTCCCTTATTTCATTGTAAGTCACAATTTTATTATGATCACTCCCACTTTTCTCATGATCCTCTAAAAATATAGCATTTCCAAATTCAACAATCCTAGTTGTATAGGTCGAACAGTAAAACCTATACCCTTTAGACATTTCTGGATAATCAATGAAATATCCACGGATTGTTTCAGGGTCTAATTTCCTTTCTTGTGGGTTAAAAATTCTCGCTTCAGATGGACAACCCCAGACTATAAAATGATATAAGCTGGGCTTCCTACCGGTCCACAACTCCAAAGGAGTTTTGGAAACTGCTTTCGTAGGAACACGATTCAATACATATATTGCCATCTTTAGTGCCTCTCCCCACATTGAATCGGGTAAGTTAGTATTACTAATCATACTCCTTATCATATCCATTAATGTTCTATTCCTTCTTTGGGCTACACCATTTTGTTGAGGTGTTCCTGGCATTATATACTGTGCTACAATACCTTTCATTTTTAGAAATCTCACAAAAGGGCCCGGGTTACAACCCACTTCGGTGTATCTACCATGATACTCACCACCTTTATCGGATCTCACTACTTTAATTTTCATGTCTAATTACTTTTCTACTTCTGCCTTAAAATTTTTAAAGACTCTTAAAGCATCAGATTTTTCTTTAATCAAATAGACATAGCCATATTGTGAAAAATCATGTATAAAAGTGATAAAGTATTCATCTCCCGTAAAACATGGAACATGAATTTTATCACATATATCTATATGAATAATTTCTAAGGGTGCGGAACTTCTTGTGGCACTTTTCTTGTTTGTATTGGTTTGTTTTCCCTTTATACAATCAATACATACACCATAATCGGTGAAATCAAGATTGGGCAATAAACCATCAGTCACCAATCTTTTAATTCTCTGTTCAGAGATATACCCTAATCTTTTGTGCCATAACCTTGTTGAGTTCTCATTTAGTGGCCCTCTTTTCATGCCAATGTGCAATCCCCAATTAATGTGAGATGTGTGTAAAGTTTGTTCATATGTAGAATCTATCTTAACCATTCCCAATCAGAATATTATTGCTAAAAATATGCATAATGCCATGTCCAAAGTTGAAATTAAATCCATTACAATCAAGTCTGAAAACTGAAACAAATTTCTAAAAATAACGGGAACCAAGAAAGTATTATCTAAATCCAAGACATGAACAGTGTCAAGCACCAACCTATAAGTGCCTACAGCTTTGACCCTTGATTCCTTTTTATTTCCCATCGTAATGGTTTTCTCGTTATCATTTGGAGTTTGCCTTGAAGGGAATTCATGCACACAACCAGATACACGAATGGTTGCTCTAGAGTTGACCCACCAAGAATTTGATGGGATATTAGCTAAGTTGGTTTTTTTACATACAAAAAATAGATTTTTACCTCTCTTTTTAAACCAACTTTTACGCTTTAGGCAATCCTTTTTAAAATGTCCATTCTAACAACAGAAAAAAAAAAAAAATTTCTGTGCACCTTTCTCTTTTTTGTTGGGCTTTACTTCTCGAACATTGGCTTTCTTTTTGCCTTTTCCTTTTCCTTTGGACTTATTTTGAGAAACAAAATTAACAGTTAGTTGTCCCTCAGCTTTAAGCCTCCTTACTTCTTGATCAGCTTTTGCGATCAACTCATTCAATGACCATAGAGTTGAGATCTGGTTGTAGGCTACTTTAAATGGACCAAACTAGGGAGGAAGAGAATTGAAAATGAATTGTACTAAATATTTTCAGACACGGTCATATCAACTTCTTTCAATTTAAAAGCGATATTTGTCATAGTAAATATGTGTTCTCTTCTTCCAACGTTCCATTATATTTTATACTTGTAAGACAGCTAACCAAGGATGCACCTAAAGTTTATCAGTTATTTGAAACTGACTTTTTATAGCTTATAGTAGGTCACTTGCATTTTCCTTTGCTTCGATGGAACCTCTAATAGTCCTCGAAATTGAGTTTGTAATAATTGTTATCACAACTTTATTAGCCTTATCCATTTATTATAGTCAGCCCTTTCATCAATTGAGCTTGCATTTGTGTGTATTGCTGGCTTAGGCTCATCCAAAGCCATATTGATTGACACTTAAATGTGCAATATTTAACCGCAAGACTACAGTGTCGTTAAGTAGTAAAGGACTCAAGAGTCCGGATTATCGATCCCACGAGGAGAGGATGGAGAAAGCAATGAATCCAATTTAAGTGAGAGTTGAACTAAGATATAGCTAATAAATACAATTGAAGTGAACAATTAAAACTATTAAACTATATGTGAAAAATGAAATTACATAAATTGAAATGTGAAACAAAATTAAAACTACTCTAATTAACAATTTAAAATATAAAATGAATAAGATCTAAGCTAATCTAACAAACTACACTAAAGTAGTGGATGAATGGTGGTGGAAATGGAAGATTTAAGGTGAAGATGTGGCGTGAAATGTGTAGGATTTTAAAACAAGTTATGTAAAATGTAGGTCTAACAATCTAAAAGTGAAAATAATAAATCAAACAAGGATTTAAATTAACAACAATAAAAAGAAGAGATTAGGAAATCCAAAATCCACTAAGTAAGTAATTAATTCAAATAATGCATGTTCTAATTCAATTCCCAAATCTGCAATCTAATTAGCAATCTCTTGCCTAATTGGATTGGATGATATAACAATGAAGATTAAAGTAAAGAAAATAAAAAGCCAAGATCCTAGATCATAACCTAACTACCCTAACAATTAATCATCAAAATCAAGCTACAAAAGATCAAAGATAAGGGCTCTAGAGCATGCTATGTGAGAGAACTTAATCCAACTACAAAGCATCAATTGAGAAATGAGAGAGATTAATACAATTAGATCTAAAATCTACTAATCAATTAAGGCACAAGTAGGGAATTTAAACTAAAATATGCATGAAATTGAACTAATCACATTACTTAGCTTCAAAAGGAGAGCCTAATCCAAGAGCTTTAGCCACTAAACATCAAGAAAGAGCTCTAAATCTTTATTAATGATCTTCAATTACACACACACTCTCTCTAGATTAGTTACAAAGAAGCTCCTAATTACAATCTAAAAATAAAATTGCAAAATGACTAACTTGTCAAAAGATCCCCTCTTATTTCACTCTACAATTTATAGGAACATTGAAGACATTTGATTGGCTTGAGTTGGATGGAATGTTTTAGAGGTAAATAATAATAATAATAATAATATGCAATTATTGGGATTTAAACCTATAACCTATTTCATATCAACCCAAGCTTTAACCAATACACCAACCGCTCCTTTGTGTTAAAAAATGACTTCTTTTATCCTTAACGTCTTCTCCTCTTATTTTGGAATTCATTAACACTTCACCAAGATTTCTTCATGTAACTTCTTTATTTGAAGTCTCTTCTTAATGCTTTAGGACATTAGCCGGAACGTTGGAATAATCACGGGGTCCACCTACACAAGAGAAATTACATAAAAATTCGCTACAAATAATCGGATTTATACAAGATAATCCGATAATCCATTAATGTGATAGAATGATAAAATCTCTGTGTAAAGCAAATGATATGCATATAAGATGCCAATAAAATTCGGACTAATGAGGGGTAAAATATGCAATATTTAACACTCATCACATATCAAGGTCCAAGTAAGTGATAGCTAATAATAACATATCCAGCCATTTAATAAAATTTGATCCATCTAACATGGGTATATTCCCTAAAGTCGAAAATGATGCCATGGAATTTGTAACTAAAGAAAAATAAATAAACAACAATAAGTTATATGATGCTTTGAATTTATCTACGCTATATACTTAAATTTAAAAGTGATATGTACATCATTGTAAAGCCACCTTTGGGTTGGAAAACAATATGTAAATATATTACTTTTCTTTTATTAATATTAGCAACAAAGCCCGTGCTTAGCCCAGGCCCAAAAGTGAGAATATATTTATAATTAAATAAGAGAAAAGATATTATTTAATTGAAATAGAAAGTATCATATAGACACTGGTGCACAAGTATATTTGCACATAATTGTCATATCATGATAATGTAATATGAAAGAATCTATAAACTAAAAATTTATGAAATAAGTATGTTTATGCAAAATAATAAATAATGAATTCTGGTTCAAACATAAAGGTGAATAATAAATAATGGGAGATGCTCCTATGAGAGATAAATTCCCACTAAACCATAACAACATTTCAAAAAATAAATTCAACATCAAACCCAAGAAAAATCTAAAAAAGCATAAAAAAGAATAAAAAAGAAAAAGGTAATTACATTGGAAAGTGAGCTCCTCCTTATCTACATATATAACATTGTCTAAAATACTGTTCTCGTGTGGCTTTGCAAAACTCAAAACATTAAATTCTCACTTTTAAGTCCCAACAAAGTTTGTGTGAAAAATTGCATGTTTCTATATGTGCTATTCAAATTCCCTCCTACTACAGGTATATTGTATGGGAGTTTTGTTGGACAATGTACTCTGTATCATTTATTCATTTATTTTATACATTACCAGTGTACATTTAACCAATCCTTTCCCAAAACCATCCCTAACTAAACAATCCATCATCATCAATTCATCGTCTTAGCCTCATGCCATTCTTCAAACAATGTATTATTACGAATAGGTTCCAACAATATGAAGAACCCTAGTCGACTTGGATGACAGGGGTGCAACTCCGGGTCGATTAGTATTAGATCCATCCAAGTTCCACCGCTATTTTATGTAGGTAAATTTTGTGGGGATCATCATGGGTCACTGCACTCTGGCCCATTTAACTATTATGCCAAAATATAAAGTAGATCCAGTCAAGATGCAACCAATTTACAAAATCCACAAGCATACAAGGGCTTTTATGCCAACTATATCAGGCTGGGTTAAGCATTTTAAGCATACATATAATGAAGCCTGGCCTGTTAGAGTAGTAGGGTAAGAGGATAAGGCATGGTTTAGTCTACAACCACAATCACTATTTGGACTGGGCTCATGTCAGGCTCCAGTTGGGCCCGCCCCTGTGCACACCCTATGTAGATTGGAATTTATAAAACAAAACAAATAGAAAATGAATGGAAAAGTACTAAACTGTTAAACCACCAAATTATTGAAATGGGCTTATGTATGCAGGTGGGCCCTAAACCAACCCATTCAAATAGGTCTGGTGGTTGTGTGGGCTGATCTTAATTGACCTGTTTTTATTGGGGGTCAGGTTCTCTTAACCCATACGTCTTGCTATCCTATTATAGGGTTAGGTATAGGATGAGAGATTTTAAGAAGTATTAGAATAGTGAGAGAGATTTTAGGGGATGCAAACCATTAGAATAAGGAGAGAGATTTTAGGGGATGCAGATCTCTTATCTCTGAATGAAGAGAGAGAGAGTTTTTAGGCTTTGATAAAGGGGAGAGATTTTAGGAGATTGAGAAAGGCACCAAGCAAGGCCCCACTAGAAAGGCAAAGGCTCCCTCACTATTTTCTAAGTTATTTTTCTTAAAGGAGAATAATTGGGTGCTGAGGTGGCACCCCTCAGAGCCCACCTCCCCCTTTGCTTTAATATATATAATGTGAGCATGTTTATAATATGTGATGTGATTGTATTGAATATATTCTTTTGGGTATAAATCAAATACAAGCAAAACACATTTATTAACCATGTCATATTCCAATTTTAAATTATGGACAATCATACCTTTGGTTTAATCGAACAATTTCCTTTATGAAAATGCAATTTTAATTGTTGTCATATTCAAACAATAAAGTTTGGAAAACCTTAACTCAATTTAAAGAATTAAATAATTATCTATAATTGGGTCACTTTGGCGGCTACCAAGTTAAGAAATTATTGAATTCTTTAAATTGATAACAACACTTAAGTGATAAAGTTAGTTCATTCGATCATCTAATTGTGATAAACGAATTAATCAAAAATATTGTTCCATATGCACCATTATATATAATTTTCGAATAACTTTATTGTATCACATTTAAGTTGATTAAGCATCATTTCATAGATAAATGGTTAAAATTATCATTAATTAATCATTGATCAACGCCTAATATCTTTAATTGATTCACCATAACCATACATTCATTCAATCCAAGAAATAGACTACTCTAAATAATAAGCCATAGTGAGCATACATGAATATTAACAATAAAATAGAACTCTGATTTTGCTAAATAAGTAAGATTAGCAGCGGAATGAGCAAAAATGAGTTAAACATAATGTTAAAAGAAAATATGCTCTAATTTAGAGTGATTAATCAATCCATCAGATTTGTTCATGCAATAGATCTCAATACCATCAATACACAAAAGAAAACGGATCGTCGATCCGTGTCCAAATGTGTCTTTTATGATCAAAATAAGATCTGGACCATTTATTATTGACCAATCTGTTCCATTTTGAAATTGATCAATGAATTTAGAATGTTATTTATGGCCAACACTATCAATTTAACGGTTATGATCAGATTGAATAAACAATATATATGAATAATTATAATCAAAGATCATACTATAGTTTACAATTTCATAGTTCAAGGTCAACTTTTAAACTTTGATTTAGGTCACTTCTGAAGCTTATTTTGGTCAATTGAATATACAAATATGTATCATCTAAAAAGTGGGTCCAACTGGAAAATTTTCTCCAAAATTGAAATGGGCTTAGTGGGCCCTAAATGGGTCAAGCCCAACCCACGATCGTCCCATAAACTGGCCCAGACCAGAACCTGACCCAGCCCAGATAAGTCATGAATGGTGGGTCAGGTCAGGTCGGGCCAAACCATAACCTGACCCCAGCTTGGGTAGCTAGGCTGGGCTAGTAAGGTCGGGTTGACCTGACCTGCCTGGCCTGGCCCAGCCACCCAAAAAGGTTCGCGTGAATAATTGGTTAGTTTCTGGCAGTGGGCCGTCATGCGCACAGTGAGGTCCGGGATAAAATATGCGAGCTATTTTGCGCACCGGACAGCGCACAAAACCCCTTTTTTTAATACAAATTTCATAAAAAAAAAATACACCTTATGACTTTTTTGACATATTCTCGTGTTATCATTATCATGCTATTGACATGCCCAAAAATGATAATAGCAACCAAACATGAGATAAAAACCTATGATGCAATTCTTAAATAAAAAATTTTAAGTTATAAAAAAATAAATCTTTTATTCCCATCTTTTTCTAATTGGGTTAGGCACTGTGATCCTCATTTTTGAGCTATTATTATCCAATAAATTGAATACCCTTTGTCAAATACCCAAAAATTCTTTCCTATGAGTATTTGAGTTTTTTTTACTCCGGAAGAATTCAGAAAGCCCATAAAAACAATAATAGATCATTGGATTGAAACCAGCAGGCTCCAATACCAAATCTTGGATTTATAAACCCTCTATAGAATCAGTCCAATAATACTGGAAACATTTAATCTAAACCAGTAGAGTAAAAAAAATGGTACATGATTGTGCCATCTTGAAACTCTGATCGAACAAAAAGTTGGACTTCAACGTGGAATCACAACTCTCTGGTGCTTTGTCTTTTCTTCTCCGATAAATGATAGTTGCAGAGATACAATCGTAGCCAAGAGAGTTACCTAGGTTGCCTTTTATAGGCCCTGAATCTCTCCTTCCATCAATAAGAGAAATAATACCCTTTAAATTAGGAGTTAATGGCAACCAGTAAACAACCTTTGAGACCATAAATAGAAGGGGGATTCGGCGAGAGGTCCCTCAAAGTGTGACTTTGTTACAAACAGTCCACAAAAAAAAGTCATACAGCCAAAAGTCCTCTAACAGATTCTCATACCTGATATGTCTAATTTACCCTTTCTTTAAATCATATCCCATGATTGGTGGAATATCCCCTTAATAATAGTCAACTACCATTCAATGGGCCACGATTAATGGAATCTCATTAATGAGATTTTCAAATAAATTCTAAAAATACACAAATAAATTTCAAAATAACACAAATAAATTTCAAAATACGCAAATAAATTTCAAAAGAATGTAGATAAATTTAAAAAGGAAAAAATAAATTTCAAAAATACAAATAAATTTCAAAAGATCCAAAATAAATTTCAAAAGATTCAAATAAACTTTAAAAAAATACAAATAAATTTCAAAAGACTCAAATAAATTTCAAAAGACGTAAATAAAATTTAAAAATGCAAATAAAATTACAAAAACGCAATACATTTGCCAAAACTAAGATAACCCAATTTTCCAAATTAGCGAACAATGTGGCAAAAAACTCAAGTCTTTTTGTCAAAAACTCAGATAGATTTGTTCCAAAACTCAGATAAATAACAAAAAACTTAGACAGATTTTTCCAGAATTCAGATAAATTTGTCCAGAACTCAGATAAATTTGTTCAGGAAGTCAGATAAATAGCCAAAAACTCAAATAGATTTGTACAGAACTCAGATAAATTTGTTCAAGAAGTCAGATAAATAATCAAAAACTCAGATAGATTTGTCCAAAACTCAAATAAATTTGACAAAAAATACAAAACTCAAATAAATTTGATTTTGAGTGGAGTAGAGATGGACTTCTG
This sequence comes from Umbellularia californica, assembly GCA_028538565.1. Classification (NCBI taxonomy): domain Eukaryota; kingdom Viridiplantae; phylum Streptophyta; class Magnoliopsida; order Laurales; family Lauraceae; genus Umbellularia; species Umbellularia californica. The sequence goes on from JAPQWN010000007.1 coordinate 61,004,810, forward strand.
AAACGGGCCAAGCTTAACTTAGATTTGATTTTCCTTTTCGACAGCAGCCTTGTCGATGCCTAGTCGAGCGAGCTGCAACAGAGCCAAAGTGTGGAGAACCTATTTAAATGCCCTTCTTCTTCTCTCGATTTGCTACTCCTCGGAACTAGGTTTCAGATCCTAGTCTTCACTTCCTCTCCAAAACGGCATCTTTTAGTCAGCCATAGACAAAAAACGTGGCGGCTTAGAAATCGTGGAACAGATGAGTAATAATCCCACATGGGTCTTTGGACTTTGCAACTGTCAGATCGTTGGGAGCTTTTAAAGTTCAATCTAAACATAATGGTTCTCCACATGGGTAAGAAGATGACCGGCCATCCAAGCTAGTTACAATAGAAGAAAAACTGAAGAACGAAACAGCTGATGATTTAAAAAGAATTTCAGAAAATGCAGCCCCTCTTCACCATTTCTCTACAACACGAAGATCTTCTTTAGCTTGACGAGAGAACCGTGGCTCACCAACACATCTATCAATCTTCGGCTCTCTTCTTCTTCTCCGATCAATCCTCTGATACGAGTCTCCGGTCGTGTGCAGCCTTCAAAACCGATCACAGACTTGCCTACCGATCGTCTGCAACTTCAGATTTTTGCACAAATCCGATCAGTGTGGCCCTCTCGAGATCAAAACCACCATCTCTCCTATTCCTGCAATGAAGATCCACTTGCAGAAGTCCGGATAAAAGAAGAAGAAGAGGGAGAATGGAAGATTTAAATTTTCAAATTTTAAAATTTTATGCCTAATCAGTTAAAAGGGCAAATTAGTCATTAAAATGTATGAGGTGGCGTGTCTAGGGACCTCTCTCCATAAGGTGACGTGTCTAGGGACCTCTCACCGAAATATGTCCAAGGTGCATGGACTACAGGCCTTAGAGAAAAAGTTGGTGGACTGGAGGCCTTACAAGTCCTATACGAGGGACCTTTCGCTAATTATCTCTAAATAGAATCCAAAGAGGGAGATGAACTTTTCATATAATAGAAGTTGTAGTCATGTGGGCCACCCCAATAAAATGATCCAACATAGAAGATATAAATACATCTCCACATTGCAAATTCAAGTAGAAATAATGGAATGAGAGAGACCTTCAAACTGCTGCTGCAAGCACACAGTGTCTCTAAGTTGTTGATGTGGTCTTCCTCCTTCAAGCACAAGCTAGCATTGCTTCTCTCAAAGTTGTATATAAAAAAAAAAAGCTGACAGACTCCGTTTGAGTTTCACAATTTGCAAGACTTTTCCCGAGGAATGACCAAATTTCGAGATTTTTCCCATAAAATCCTCTATTACTTATATGGAAAAGTTGGAAAAGTATATAGTGACCAGGAATCCCATAAAATCCTCTATTACTTATTTGGAAAAGCATATATTGACCAGGCATTTAAATTGTTTGCATTGCAATTCAAGATGAAGAAAATCTTTGACAGCTTCTACAGCAATAAGCCAATAACACCATCAACGCCCTCTACGGGCTCTACCGCGATGAAGAGATCTTCCTTCAAGAATTCATCAATAATTCGTTTGATGCATTATCAAATCCTTAACATCACTTCTTCTTCTTCAATCTCATGATCTTTGGCATCAATGCAAAATCCACAAAACCATATCTATCCATCTTCCTTAAATGAAATCTTTACCATAACATGGATGGATGATTCCTCTCTTCTTATAAAAGATCTTATACAAATTGGTAAAATCCAAACCCCCCTTCTCTCTCCCTCCCTCTCTCTCTCTCTCTCATAAAAGATCTTATACAAATATTTACTCTCTCTCTCATAAAAGATCTTATACAAATATTTACCATAACATGGATGGATGATTCCTCTCTTCTTATAAAAATTGTTAAAATCCACCCACCCCACTTCCCTCCCTCTCTCTCTCTCTCTCATAAAAGATCTTATACAAATATTTACCATAACATGGATGGATGATTCCTCTCTTCTTATAAAAATTGGTAAAATCCACCCACCCCACTTCCCAATAAATCTTCCTTCCTTGTTCTTTCTTTTACTGCCTCTTATGTCATGCCTTTTGTGGTTCAGGAATAAATCTTCCTTCCTTTTTATTTCTTTAACCCAATAAATGAGCCGGATGATCATTCTTTATTGGAATTTATAGGATTTCTATCAATAGAATTTTGGAATTCTTCGATGCTCAATTATACTTGAGCATCCAAAAACTTCACCAAAAAGCCAAAGGGTTAGAAAATTTCTGGAATTCTAAAGATCATTTGAAACCTTTACAAGGTGACTGGGATTATGAAATAAGGGAAGATGATATAATATCATGTATGTTGAGAATTTTCCTTTTACTTTTGTAACCCCGAAGGGTAGTTCAATTGGACTAAGACCATTGTTTGCACTTGGATGTTGATGGTTCGAAACTAACTACCACATTGGGGCATAGGAAATCTTGGGCCATAGAAATTATTTTGGCCCAAAGGGCCGGACATCAGTATGATAATATTATGTTGAGACTTTTTCTTTTATTTTTATAACCCCGAGGGGTAGTTCGATTGGATTAAGACCATTGTTCGCACTTGGAGGTTGAAGATTCGAAACGAACTACCACATTGGGGCTCTCGGCCCCGCAAGAATTATTTTGCCCGAAAGGTTGGACACAATACATAAATCATATTCAAATTTTCCATTTTAATTTTTAGGGATAATAGCAGATTACCTACTTGTACTTTGCATGTATTTTAAACTACCACCCTGTAGTTTGGTATTTTGTACTAAACCTCCCTGTAGTTTAAATCACAATGCAACTAGAGACGGCCGTGACGGAAAATATGGAATGACGGATTTACCCTTCCATATATAAATCGTGTCTTGCCTTTTTCGATCATTTTAGCTTTTTTCGCTTTCAGTTAGGGTTCTTCGTGGGAGAGGCGATTTTCGGAGAAACTGCTTAGGGTTTTTCGTTGCCGTGGCGGTTTTGGGAGAAACCGACCCTCATTCAACAGGCGATCTTGAATGCAGAGAATCCATCAAGAAGCTTCAACGATTTCAGAGGTATGTTGATAATAATCTCCAACCCTTAATAATGTTTACTGCCGAGGGTGTTGGGGTTAGGGTTTTGATAAAAAAAGATCTTCTCTACGTGCATGGATTGTAAAGTTTTTTAGGATGGGGTTTGTGCTATCTCTATGTAAAATTTGCATTAGAAAATTGTCTCTTTCTGTGTCTCATTTTAGTGAATGGGGATGTGTTTTTCAACTACTTTTAGTGGATGTAGGACCTTTCATTGTCTGATATAGTGATGTTGTGTGAAAATGGTCCCCTGTTGTGCTATATATTGATTTCCCTTTCTGTATGTTTATGAATGTTGGTGGAATGCGTATCCCCACCTGTCTGCACTGTGTCGGCTGGTTCTCAGCCAGATAGCACCCATTTTTCACAAGAGGGGACCACATTGACAGAAAAAAAATTTCTTTTTGTCTCTTTCTTTCTGCATAGTGAAAATGGAGACGACAGTCAGACAGCACCCAATTGTCTCTTTCTGTCTGCACAGTGACATAAAAAATTGATTGAGTAAAAATGTTTGTGTCAAACACCCAATTTTCTATGTGATTGTACATAAATTTGCCTCAAAGAAATATCCTTTACATGCAGATGTTGTTTGATGAAGTGACACTACGATTCCACCATGGTGGTTATTTTACAGAGCCACCAAATAGTGTATACATTGGGGGTGTGGTGGATGAAATTACTGATTTCGATATTGATAAAGCATCATTTTTTGAGTTTAGGGATATTGTGATGGAATTAGGGTACCCAGCGAACAGTATAATGTATTTTAAGGTTCCAAACTTGGGTTTTGATGATGGTCTGAGGCGGATTGATGCAGACAAGGATGTAATTGATCTATTAGAACATTATAAGGGAAGTGAGGTGCTGACTATCTATGTAGAAAGGGGACATGAACCTTTGATGGTCGTGTCACCTAAGGGGAAGGTCTTGATGCAAAATATTCACAGCAAAGGTCCATTGAAGCAGTTACCTGCAGCAGAAGTTGCATCAGGTAGTAGTAAAGTTAACAGTGAGGAGGACTATGCTGCTGATGTTGAGGATGAAGGCAGTGAAGAAGGCAGTGATGATGACCAAGATCAGCAACAAGGTCATCATGAAGAGTCTAATGATGATGACAGTGAGGCTGACAGTGATCACATCAGATTAGATCCTGATGAGCCTCCGGAGTTATATGAGGATGTTGAGATGGGTGATGAAGAGGATATCTTTAAAGAATCTCGTGAGAGTGAATCACAACCACATGAAGCTGATAGTGTGGAAGGAGAACAGACTCAAAACCAACAAGTACCAGTTGATGAGAACTGGATTACAGATGCTGAAGATGAAGATGAGCTTCAGTCTTTGTGCAGTTCATCTGATGAGAAGAACAGGCAGAAATTCCCTAGTTTTAATGAGCTGACTGATATGGGGAATCCTAAACTCAAGTTGGGTATGATATTTGCAAGTCCTCAAGTCTTCAGACAAGCACTTGTTGAATGGACTGTAAAGCAAGGCTACGACATTAAATATTTGAAAAATGAGAACAAAAGAATTACAGCTGTTTGTAAATATGAATGTGGATTTAGGATTCATGCATCACCCATGCAAGGTGAGAAGACATTTCAGATTAAGACATTCAAGCCCAATCATACTTGTGGCATGAAGTTTAAAAGTCATTTGGTCACTTCCAGCTATATAGCTAATAAATACCAGCAGAGAATGAGTGACGATCCGAAATGGTCAATCCCTGCAATGCAGAAAGAGCTGAGAAGAGATTTGAAGGTTGATTTGTCGAAGGATAAATTGTATAGAGCAAAGAGGAAGGCAGCAGACAACATCTCTGGAGATATTAGATTGCAGTACACTAGATTGAGGGACTACTGTGTCACTGTCCAAAAGTACAATCCAAATACAAGTTTATTTGTGGTGACACAAAGACCTCACATGGATAGAATTTCATATTTTCAGAGATTGTATGTCTGTTACGAGACACAAAAGATCGGGTTCGTCAGTGGATGTAGACCCATAATTGGTGTAGATGGGTGCTTCCTCAAAGGTATTTATGGTGGACAAGTACTGGCTGCAATAGGCAGAGATGGGAATGAAAATATGTTTCCAATTGCAATGGCTGTTGTAGAGGCTGAAAATATAGACTCATGGACTTGGTTTTTGAAATCATTGATTGATGACATCGGAGATGGGGGTGACATGGGCTGGATTTTTATGTCTGATAGACAGAAAGGACTTGATGAAGCATTTGAGATAGTTGTTCCTACTGCTGAAATTAGACATTGCTTGAATCACATGTATGATAACTTCAAGAAACTTTTTAGAGGAAAATTGTTGAAAGATGCTATGTGGGCTGCAGCATCATGTGGATCACCAAGAGAATTTGATAGTAATATGCAGAGGATCAAAGAGATGGACCAGGCCGCGTATAATTGGTTGATAGCTGCTAATCCAAACAGATGGGCTAGGTCTCATTTTTCCACAAGGGCCAAATGTGATGCATTAACAAACAACCTCTGTGAGTCTTTCAACAGTTACATACTTGAAGCAAGGGAGAAACCAATAGTTGGTTTGCTTGAGTGTGTGAGGAGGAAGTTGATGAACAGAATTCAAGTAAAGTTGAGAGGAATGACTAAATATGATGGCACAGTTTGTCCAGGGATATTGGACAAGTTGGAAAAGAACAAGAATGAAAGCAGACACTGTTTTGCCAACTGGTCAGGCAGAGGTGAGTTTGAGGTTGATTGTTTTGCCAAAACATTTGTTGTTAACATTGAAAGTAGAACATGTTTATGCAGAATGTGGGATTTGACTGGGATACCTTGCAAGCATGCCATAGCATGTATATACATGAATCAAGAAAGGCCTGAAGATTACATTCATGCATACTACAGCAAAGAGAATTATTTGAGAGCATATAGTGGCATGATACACCCAGTACCTGGAATGCATGATTGGGTAGAAAGTGGAATGGAAGCAGTTGGTCCTCCTTTGTATAGAAGACCTGCAGGTAGGCCAAGGAAGTTGAGGAGGAGGGAAGCAGATGAGTTGCCCAATACCAGTAGAGTTTCTAGAGTGAATAGAAAAATGACTTGTGCTAGATGCTTGAAAACAGGCCATAATGCCAAGTCTTGCAAGGGACCAGTACATCCCAATTCAAGACTCTTTAGTTCTGGATCAGGTTCTCAGCCAGCTTCTCAGCCTCAGCCACCTTCTCAGCCTCAGCCAAGTTCTCAGCCACCTTCTCAGCCTCAGCCAGGTTCTCAGCCACCTTCTCAGCCTCAGCCAGGTTCTCAGATTGCTTCTCAGCCCTTGCCTGCTTTTCAGCCTATACCAGCACACAGGGTACACTCATTTTTCACCCTTTTGATTTTCTACTTCTAATTATAGTATATGCATGTAGTCACTATGGTCTGAAAATTTTGATTGGTCAGGGGAGAGCCAAACAATCTTCTTCTCAGCCAAATCCATCAGCAAGAAATGCCAGTGGTAGAGGGAAGTTACAACCAGGTAGAGGGCGGACTGGATCAGGAAAACGGAGCTCAACTTGTTGATGATAATAGCCACTATTTTAAAATGAACTTTTTTATGGATGATGTTGTGTCACTGATGATGACTATATAAAACAACTTTTTTTATTATGTCTGTTTGGAATTGGATTATCTTTTTACTGTTTGGATTTGGGCCATAATGTCAAGTCTTGCAATGGCCAAATGTGTTTCTAGATTTTTGTTTACTGTGTGGATGATGATGTATTCAGTTTTTTAGTTAACTGTTTGGATGATGTTTCCATTTTTTTGTTACTGTTTGGATGATGACAGTTTCTTTTTTTTTTTTTTTTTGTTACTGTTTGGATGATGATGTTTTTAGATTTTTTCTTATTGGAAGGATGATGATGTTCCCATTTTTTTTTGTTACTGTTTGGATGATGTTCCCATTTTTTTTTGTCACTGTCTGGATGATGTTCCCATTTTTTTTTTGTTACTGTCTGGATGATGAATAGAAGGTTCTGAAACTTTTCTATGCAGGCTTAAGGTTGTGGAGTACAGGCACCTTTGGTTCACAACCTAGGCAGCTTCATGAAATATAGTGTGAAAGGTCCAGTTACATCTATTTAAGAAGATCCAATCTCGATCTTCCTGCTTTAGTGTATACCTAAAATGCCAATTCTTCAGTTTCAGCTAAACTTTGGCTTTATTAAAACAAGAGAAAGCAAAATATTAGCTACCTATTACAACTAGTATCAAGACTAACACCTACAGTAGTAACTAAACTATTGTAACTGAAATATGCAAACTAAGAAATTGTTCTACTCTACAGCTAGATGGATTTATCAGTATACTTCAATTCTATAACTACATTTGCATGTCCCCAATTCATAAACCATATTAAGCACATCCCATCCTTGCCTCTCTTCATTAGCTATCTTGGTCGTCCATTACTTCTGCAGTGGAATGACAATTCTTGCTACAACTGAATCATCCAAAATACTCATTGACAAACAAACAACACCAACCCATTTTCTATTATGTTCCAACTGATACATATGATATGATCATGGTAATTCCAACCCATCTACAGGAGTCAAAGATATCAGTAGATAACATATGACCAACACAAACACAATTCCGGCCCATGTCCCCAGCAACGCACGTAGATAGCATCTTTCCCTTCGATAAGCTGACTTCAGTTCCTTCTCCAACACATCAATTTTATCCAATAGCTTTGGCACAAGCTCTATTTCTCCATCAACCCATTCAAAAAATCCACATGCTGGTTGGATCTGAGAACAAAATGAAAAAAATACATTAATACTATCATGGTTGACCAGACATGGAGAAGATCAAACAGATGGGTCAAAGCATAACCCCATATAGTGCGCAGCCAAGAAACCTCCTTCCCATGTTCCGTTGTGTTCGGGAAGTTCTCAAAGTAGCCCTATGCCCACAGTGACAGTAACGAATTTCACCATCAAATTGAGAGCTTTGACCACGAGAATACTGGGTATATGAGTTTGAAGAGGAAGGCATTTGCTATGGCTGAAGAAGATGACTGACAGCTGCTCACAGAATGATGGCTTGAAGAAGAAGATCGAGAGCTACTCCTAAGCTCATGGCTGAAGCAACCAAGCACCCAGACTTTTCTCATTTCTATTTTGTTTTTATAGGCTAGGTCAGGGGCAAAAAAGTATCGTTCTAAAGCCATTTTGAAACAGTGAACTGTTGCAAGTATGGCCTACAGGCCATTTATACATATACGCCGTCAATACTAACAGAATCCGTCACTTTTGCATGTTAATTTAAACTACAGGGAGGTTTAGTACAAAATACCAAACTACAGGGTGGTAGTTTAAAATACAGGCAAAGTTCAGGTAGGTAATCTGCTATTATCCCTAATTTTTATAAATAACTCCTCTCCCGTTTGTATTTCACTTTTCTGCCCTTTTGCCCTCCGCAAAGTCTCTCCATCTCCTCCTTCGTCCATGTGGATCGTCGGTGTACGGTGTAGGATTTAGGGTTTTGGGTGATCATGTTCTCATTTGGGCAAAACCCATTCTTGGTCTATCCATTTCCAATCTCACTTCCTTTCCATTGGCAGAGGTTCGAATCCTTCTTCTCTCCTTTTCTCTTACACATTCCTCATCCTCTCCATAATGCTGCTTCTATTCTTCTTTCTCTCCTTTTAACAAAAAGCAAAAAAACGGCATCTTAGATCCAAGTTCATCATCAATCAACACTACAACCATCGATAAATCGCCCAGTTTTGCTTTTTGTGAAGATGGAATTGACTCACCACTTTATTGGACTTGTTACCTCGCCTTCTAATCAAGGATTTAGTGCCTAGGGTTTTCCTTTGTTTTTTTAGGTAATAATTAAAGTTGTGTTATTTTATTTTTCATTTATAGTATATTCAAATGAAATGGGTACATCTTGATGTTGTCTAAGGGTTAATTACTCATATATATATATATATATATATATATATATATTGAAGTATATAAAATAGTCCAGACATTTTATTGAGATGATAATTTCCCCAAGAGCAGTATTTTTGACATCAGTAGCTGTAAAGGAAGAAAGGTGAAGATGTGTAGCGTTGAGTCTTGGGGGATGGCCACTAAAAGGTCAGAATCCTTACCCCAATCACAAAACCACTTATAGCTATGATTTTTGCCACACTCTTGATGAAAGTGGAAAGGAGATTTTTATACAAAATACGGTGAGGCCTTAAAAAGTGAATTTTAGCTTTCAGTTTTAAAAATTACTACTACATTCAATTAAGTTTTAGGCTCTTTTGTTTGCCTAGGTATTGAATACAAAGAAATTAATGTTAATAAGTGTTTAAAAATGAAATCTAAGTGTTGAATATGAAAAAAATGACAGTCAAGTAATTAATACCAGGCTATTACTATAGTAATTTAATACCTAGGAGAGTCGAGGTCTTATCTACTTCTCCACCTTATATCTTTTACTCCTCGACTAGTAATCTCTAGCTCTCACTTCATTAATATTCTTGTGGAGCTCATTTGTCCATGAGCTTGTATGTATTCAATTCCAGTGTATTCTAAAGAGGTGAGGGGTGAAGGATGTAAGGTAAAGGATAGAGATGTAGGTGAGATCTTAAACTTTCTTAGGATTTGAATTATTAGAGGTCATAGCGGAGTATTCATTTGCTTGCCTTGATTTATTTTCACCTCATTTTTAGTTATTCAAATTTGTTTCTTCAACTTTAACCACTTTTAGTAATACAAGTCTTAGAATTCCAAAATATCAATCATGTGTAACAAATGTGCTGGCCCTAAGAGATTCTTCCATAGCTATTTGATTTTTCTAACACTTCAATTCAATTACTTAGACTTTACTCTCTTTTGTTTCAGACTAACTGACATTCCATTAGTTGAGGAAAACAATTATGGACAAGAGTTGGATTCATAAATCGAGAGCGAGCGCTGCATATAAAGCAGGGGTCCAACAATTCCTCGACTTTGCATTTGCTAATGCAATATCAATTGATAGGATCAAATGTCCATGTAAGAATTGTAGTAACATATATTACAGACCTCGGGCTGCAGTGTATGAACATCTGATATGTGATGGAGTTGACAAAGGTTATGCCCGTGGTGTTTGGGTTTTTCACGGGGAACTTGCATCGCTGCATCAAATATCTCGTAATGTTACCTCGGATGATGATGTATCAGATGAAGTTGATGCTATGCAAGGAATGTTACAGTTGGCATTTGGAACCCAAGATCCTAAGTTTGGGGCACATGAACCTGAAGAGGGGCCTAATGTAGAGGGGGAGAGGCAGACAATAAACCATACTGCAGGAACAAGGAGCTTTGCACAGATACATGAGGAAGAGGTATCTTATTATTTTCACTTCATAGTTTGTTAATATAATTATTATTAAATGAGGATGGTGGGCACAAAAGCCAGATGGGTAGGCGCCGGATCGGATAGAGATGTTTAGATTAATCCATACATGCACGGATGGATGGCCCGTGGATGGGGGGCATTGGAGGATGCATTCTTATGTTTAAGCCTTGTTAAACTATTTTTTTCCTCACATAATTTGAGTCAATACTTGATTAACCGCTTGATTTAAATATTTGATTATGAATTATAGAGACAACTCAATGAAAGAGTCAGCCAGCAATCAGAGAGCTCACAGCGTAGCACAGTCCGGAATGACATCTCCACCCAAGTCATGGGAGAAGATATACATGGTCAGACTCGCACCTTCGGGTTGTGTGTCGCCCCCTCTGATATCTATGGCCCTCGAGCTTCAACTACTGAAGCTAGGAGGATGGCAGAGGCTGAGAGGGCTCAGAGGATCGTAAGTGAACAGATGGTGGTTGCCTTGCGAGGGGAAATGGACCAGATGGAAACCCGAATGAATCGGATAGAGACATTGTTGCAGAGGTTCACCGATAGTGGCCAACCGTCTTCTTCATCTGAGTCTGTGGGTAACATAACATAGATTTAAAAAGTAGTTATATGTGGATTTAATTCCCTTTAAATGTTGTACACTCATACTAATGTCACTTATTTATTCCTAATAGGTTTTCAGTGCTCCTCTTGATGATATCCAATGTGATGGTTGATGATGGATCCAGAAAGAAATTCTTTGCTCCCCAGTTTTATAGTATGTATATATTTCTGTTTCCTTACATATCGTCCGAATTCCTTTCATGTCTTATTTTGCTGATCATATATGAATTATTGAACGTAATTGTGTGAAACATAAACTAGTTTTTCCTTTTCATTATCTGCTTAATGTTTGTTTGTAATTCTTTTATTATTGTTATTGTTATTATTTATGTTTTGGTTACATTTGAGTTCCTCATATTGATATCTCAACCATGTTTAATATATTCCATTCTTTTTCTCAATTTATATTGGAATTGTAAAATGTTGTGCACCTTGGATAGTTCACTTTATTGGCCATCCATGGCACATAGTTTGTTTGAGTTGAAAAAGGAAGCTGGTTATTAATGATGATTTTACCCCCATAAATGAGAAGCTGGTGGTATTTAGCCATTTTTACCATCAGATCAGTATCCAGATGGCCCCGTTGGCCATTGTATCAGTTCTCTAACTCCATGCCACTTAATTAATCGCATCATTGTATCATGATTGATATGGCATGTTGTATTACAGCTGGAAACATTGCTTGTTCTTTGGGATGAGGGGAGGATGGACAGTTGGGTCATGGGGATGCTGAAGACCGACCGTCGCCAATGCTAGTGACTGCATTGGATGGCCATGTGATGGTGTCCATTGCCTGTGGACCTGATCATACCACTGCATATTCTGAGTCTCAGATGCAAGTGTACAGCTGGAGATGGTATGCATTTCAGTTCCTAAGAGATGCTTTTCTTATTGTTTGTTTATGTCCTTTCATACAATGGATATCACATGCAAATTGGTTGGCTTTTATTTTACAACATTGAGGAGGTCCCGGGGGATATCCTAGAAGAAAATAAATTGTCTCCACCAAAACATTATTTAGAGTAGGCACTTACAATTAAACTTATAACTGGACTTGGGGTTGGTCAACAATGTGAGGGATCCACATAAGATACTGTTCTATGATTTCTGCTCGAGGCCCTTGGTCATAGCATAGATACTTACCATCAAACTTGTGACTTACATGAAATTTGGTCACAAAATGGTAGAAGTGGCTATGACTCAGTTGCAATTTGTTTATACTTGACTTGCTTTTTATCATATGTCATATATATATATATTTCTTTAATTAATTTTAATTTTACCTTACCCCTCTGCAAGTTCATGAATGCTCTATTGGGCCTGTTCTCGACTTATGAAGAAATGGGTGGTATCAGTCCTTGAATCCTTGACCTCTTGTATGTGCTCCTAATCATGCAACCATAGAGACACAAGGAAGATTGGTGCCTCTTCTTGACTTAGAATTGACCCTTCTGAGTGGGATTTTTTTTTTCAGTATGATAAAAGAAATGGGATATACAATGAACATGATGTCAGAGGGCAAAGAGACTCTCTGAAGTTTACTAAATCACATAATGTCCAAACAAATGGATTATCTATCAACTTTCTATCTAGCCAGTTTAAATATTTATGATCTTTAAAAATAGCATATCCCATGGCAGATTTAGGGGACGGCTATGTAACTTTGATACAGATGCTTGTGTCTCTACTGTATATATTTGTATATTGAACGTGCCAATTAAAAAGATAAGAAGAAAAAGAGAATGGGTTCTTTTTTCCATTTTATTAGCACATAGACGGAAAGCGTCACTTCCCAACAGTTACATCATATACCTGTACCACCATATTTTAATATTTAAACAGTATTTTTATTGCATTTAATTACTCATTGATATGTAAAAATATGAACAGAAGGAAAAATAACTGACCATTTTGGAATTGAGGATATGAGGAAAAGTCTACAAATTTCTATTTCCTTGTTGCATAGCTTTTGTGATTGGAATGATGACCAATTTTATCATTTGATTTCATTTAATGAAGCTGCAGTCTCTGCTGGTCATATGCATTTTTAGGGGAGATTTTGGAAGGCTGGGTCATGGTAATTCCAGTGACTTATTTACAACACAGCCCATTAAAGCATTGCAAGGGATAAAGATCAAGCAAATTGCTTGCGGCGATAGCCATTGTTTGGCAGCGACAATGACAGGAGAGGTCCAGAGGTTGGTAGAGAATGTTATCTTCTATTGAGTAAAATTATATATATATATATATATATATTGTTCTGGATCATATGCTTTTTTTTTTTTTTGTTAGCATTAAGCATTTATCACTCATTTTCTGACAGTTCTATTTCAAGTCTTGAATGAAAAAAAATTTTGTGCAACTTTATTGCCATTTGTTGTACCATGATGAGGTTGTGGTTTCCTTGCCCTCTAATTATTATTAGAATTTTCTTCCTAATAAGTGGTCTTCAGATGTCAGGTGGTTGGTGACACACTATGGCGCACACATCTGATGGAAGTCTTTATGGCTGGGGGTGGAATAAGGTTGGTAATTCTCATTCATCTGCCCACCATGCCCATTGTATCTTGATTTAAACCTAGTACCTGATCATTTAAAAAAGGCTAATTTATGACATTAAATTTTTTTTTCTTCTTATGCACCTGTAAACAGATGACCTACTGTTTATTGGTAATTGCAATATTATCTTCTTCTTCTTCTTCTTCTTCTTCTTCTTTTTTTCCTGAGAGGTAAGTACTCACACACCCAACCCACATATACTCACCCAAGTCTCTTACCATCAGCGCTACAACTAGGGATCAATCTCTGGTTGTTTTCGTGGAAGAGAGGTGCCTCACCAACTGAGCTACCAGCTGATGTGCTAATTGCAATATTATCCCGGGGGTGATTTCATTTGCTTATGCCCTAGCATAGTTACATATGCAGAAGGTGATGGAATTGGACCTGAAGGCTAAAACCATGCAAATGTTAGAGATTTATTTGAGCATTAGCATCCTAAGATCTAAAAATACTTGCGCACACTCTCTCATGAGAGAGAATTCTGAATTTTATTAATCAATGGCATGATAAGAGATGAGCTGTGAGGGTACATCTTCATTTATAGTGTGGATGACCAGCTCATATAAACTTTCCTTATTTTTTATTCTAGTTTTCTTATGGAAACTAGTTACATGTTTCCCTCTCTCAAAACATCAAATCTACCTTTCTAAAAAAAAACAAAACAAAAATATAATAGTTCCTAATGCTCTAAAAAGACTTCATAGGAAGTAAGAAACTTACTAAAATGAGATAATTCAATTCCTGCTAAAATCATGGGGTTAGGCACACGATCATGTCTCACAGTCAAGACTCTGTCACATCATGTGTAGGAAGCCAAATCTTTGGGTCTGGAACTTGATATATGATGATCCTATTTGGCTACTTGGATTTCAGGGAAAGTGTACCCTATTTTACTAGTGTGTTTGGACTACTTTACTAGTGTGTTTGGACACACAGATATCAAAAGAAGTGTTTGGATGAGTGTTCCAAGCGGTAAATTTTCCCATCTACTCTTGTTTGGTGTCTTTTTCCTGGAACTTCTTTTTTTCAAAACAGAGGTACTTTACACTTGAACTCCTTACTTCTTTTTCCCTAAAAGTCTACCAATCTACCTTATTCAAGGGTATTTCAGTTGGTGCATTTTTCTCTACTTGAGTGCAATTAAGTAATCATTAGTTGACTTAATTGAATAAAAATGCAATAATGTCAGTCGCTCTTGCCAATATGGTTAATGAGAAAGCCAATTGGAATGGCCTAGCCCGGCCAGTTCTTTTACCATTAGTTAGTTTCTCTCTCTCTCTCTCCACTGGTATATTGACAATTGTATATAATACACAAGCAATTATCTCGCTCTCTCTCTCTCTCTCTCTCTCTCTCTCTCTCTCTCTCCCCACTGGTATATTGGCAATTGTATATAATACACAAGCAATTATCTTGCAATTTAAGAACTATCCATTAGTCTTCCAAAGACATTTGATCTTGGTGATTTTGAGCTACCAGACAATGCATTCTTCCATTCCAGGGTTTGTTCAATGCACTCTGATAAGAAGTCTGTTCATATATCTTTTGTTGGACCATTCAGTCCTTATTTAACTGTATTTCTAATTGTGCAGTAATTATGTTGATCACCATCTCAGTGCAGGGAACAAATTGCACTTCAGGATACTATGGAGGGCATGGTTTACTCTGCATCACAGTTTGGACTGGATGGTTTGTATTTATTTTAGATTGCATGGAATGATTGATGTTTGACCCCAGATAGTCCATATTGTTAATACTGTAGCAAAGTTAAATGTGAATATTTCTATTTGCTTATTTAGAGAGCTTTGGCGATGGAGATGCTTCTCAGATTGGCTTAGACCTTGATGAGGTAAGTGGGTGGTCCGGTCCGATATTAGTTTTGAGTTTTAATATAAGAGCTTCAGCTTTTATGTAGCTTTTTTTTTTTCTTTTCTTTTGCTTGGATTTCCCCCCCTTAGTTTATTGATTGCTTGTCAAAATACTGTTATATGATTATTTAAGCTGCATGTCAAAATACTGGACTTGCCAACTCAACTTTAGCCCAACCCGGTAATTCAAGGTATTTTGGGTTTACCTTTTTTACTTCCGTATTGGGTTAGGATTGACATTTCCAACATGATTAGCAAATCGGTTGGATTATTGTTGAGTCCATGCTTGTCAGTCAACACACCATGTTGCCAACCCAACCTAACTATAGCATTCAACATGTTGACCTGATTCAAAACAGCTTCAGTAGGGTTACACTGGAGTCCCCGAGTAATCGCCCTCTTTTAATGTGACACAATTTGGATGGGATAAAGGAGATTAAGATGAAAATGATATAAAAGGTATGATCCTTAGAATCTATCAAAGCTAACTTGCCTTCATGGCCTTAGATTAAACCTGAAAACATCTTAAAATCTGAATCAGTGGTGGTTTTTGTGGTGACTTTGGTGGACTACTGTGACTCATGCTTCTATGTTGTTCCAGGGAGATCTTTTGAATGTCAGCTGCTACTACATTGACTGTGACCTCAGTGCTTATGCAGCATGAGAATTAATTGTGTAAAAGCCAAGAAGTTGGAACCTGATCAAGTGCATGCCATCGAGCTTTTGCAAGGTAAAGCCTACCACTAATTATTGTAAATTTGGAAATAATTGTAACATGAGAATCTTCGTAGGTATTTTATTTATTCATTTCATGCCTAGCAGGAAGATGTCAACCTCATGAGTGACATGGGCCGTGACGCCCACAGGTTCTCCATTTCTTGGTCACAGATGGGTGAGATTCTCTAAACCCAAAAGCTCTCAAGTACCACAATAGTCTCATTGATGAACTAGTTAGCCATGGTATTGGCTTTTGTATTAATGCTTTGAAAGAGATGTCTACTATGATACACCATATTTTTCTATTAAAATTGGCTTTCAAAATTGATGGTTTTCTAGCTCTTTTGAAACTTATGTCGTTTCTTCAAGCTTTATATATCTGATACCTAGATTTGGACTTGACTCCTGTTTCTTGTTTGATCAAACAGGAATTGAACCACATGTGATGCTACTTTATTTGGATTTCCCTCAAGTACTTGAAGATGGGCACGGGGGATGGCTCAACCCCAAGTTTTTGTAATTCAACATTCCTCGGAAAGGGACCTTAGAGAAATGGGAGTTTTTAATTTTATTTTTTATCCACATTCAATGTGCCTGTTGTGCCTGCACCACGTTCAATTAGCCCAACATCCTATGATAGCTGATTGTTTCCACCTCAGCGATGCAGCCTTCTGTGGGCTTCAAGTGCAAAGCTAGCAACTCCTGAGTGGAGCCCTACATTGCGGGTCACCATACGTTGCTGGCCCATGCTTCAGCACTCAGCAGCCGTTTCTTTAAGAGCAGAGCATACAGCTAGTGAAACATTGTACGTACCTAGTGCCAGTTCAAGTCATGATTCATACATACTCTGCAAATGCGGAAAGTAAAGCAACTATGTATGAAGACCTCTGATACAGATGGGGTATTTGAAGATGTTGAGAATTGAGATGCTTCCAAAGTGGTCATCTGGTAGTGTTATACAGGATGATGAGCTTCATGCTGGACAGTGCAATGTTGATAATCAAGGCCTCTTTTAGTTTTTCATTTTTATTGTGTCTTATTTTCTAGAAATGAAATGTTAAAAAGTTGCGATAGGGAACGTTCTATGTATGGATTTCCAAATATTATGAAGTTGTACATTTGAGTTCAAGCCATTATATGGATTTCAGTTTGATGATTGTTGTGTATGAATGTGAATGCTATAGGTTACAACTTTCATTTTTTTTTTATCAAATGCATTAGTGGAGGCAAAAAAAGGGAACCGCCACTACAGTAAAACACAATTAGGGATAAATAGCAGCGGCTTTATATTTCTGCTGCTAAACTTTCTATTGGCAACGATTATTTTCCGCTGCTAATTCTAACATATCCGCCGCTAAGTAAGAAAATATGGCACTTTTTTGACTTAACAACCAGTTTTAGCTGCAAATGATTTTGGATTAGAGGTCGTCTTTCTCCACTGCTAATGTGTATGTTTAGGTTTTGGCCTCAAAAGCTTTTAGCGGCAAAATTAAAGGCGGTTTCTATCCGCTGCTAAAAGTGGCTTTTCTTGTAGAAATAGAGACCCATATGCACGTATTTAGCTGGAGATCACTTGGCCTTTCTTAATAAAAAGTTAACCTTATATAATCTTCTATTATAAAAAAAACCCGAAGATATAATAATAAGAATAATCCAAAATGAAAGAAATTTTGTATAAAGGACACCTAATTTGCATGAATCTCACCTAGATGCATGCAACTCACAAGGATTTCGACACTTTTCAGCATTATTTACCAAGATATATGTAATAAATGAAGAGAGAGAGAGAGAGAGAGAGAGAGAGAGAGAGAGAGAGAGAGGACTACTTGAGGATTACGTTTCTAATTCAAACAAAGCAAAAGGCTTGACAACATTTTCATGTAATAATGTTACAGACATTGCAGATGAATTCTTTCAGCTAAAGCAGCAAATCATGTTCACGTCCCTGGCTAGTCTACTGAACAATTGAAACAAATGTAATACATCAAAATGATACCTTATCTTGAGAAACCATCATAATCTTCCATTAAAAAAATAAAGACAGGAATAATAAAAAATAAAGACAGGAATAATCAAATGGTTTATCAATCAGCCGATAATGCAAATACCCTATTTACCCACCAACAAATTCGAGAAAAAAAAAAATCTTCCCACTAATAAGTGCTTTAAAAATCATATTCTACACTTATTTGTGATTTTTTTAGGGCCTGTTTGTTTGCATTAAAATACATGAGATTTAAATACATATGATTCATACCATTAGTAGTTAAAACTTAAGATCAAAAGAAGATAGGAAATGGACTATTAGGGGTGATGGCTGGTATATTCATCTGCCATCTTCTTTTCATTCTATTTCCTTAAGAGAAAATGTTATTTGATGCTCATTTTTTAAAACTCACTGAGTGATCTTCATTTTTTACTACTTATGGTATGGAATAAATGTATTCAATATTATAATGCAAACATATGGGCCCCTACCGAACATGCCCCCAGACAGGAGCAGGAGCCAAGCAATACAAAACCTCTAATTCATAAGAATCACTGAGCCTCATGAATTTCTCATCAGTTCAAGCTTAGAGGATCCTCACTTGTTTAATTAATAAAGTCTTCCAATTGTAAGGCTCAAGGCCTTCTCAGCTCGGCATGACTGTTAAACTAGAGTCTGAAATTTCAAAGGTGGTTATCTGAGTTTAATAGTATCAAATTAGTTGTAGGTTCCACATTTAAAACCCAAACCACAAAAATCAACATCTTACCTTGAAATGTCGTTTCAATTTATCAATTTGATGGTGAGTTGCGATTAAGATTGATTCAAGGTTTAAATAGACCTTATTATATCCAATTCACCCAAAATAGAGAGGCCCCAAATTAAGAACTGATGGATCTGTTTCCTTTTCCATTTAACAAGCTTCCAAAGTGGTCCATGTCACCAGAAAAACACATTACTTCAGCCACTTGAATCATGGCAATTATTATGATGGTGACATGTTTAGCTTAATTTAACATTTCTCTATTGTTAGTTGTTGCAATATCAATTGTCTAATACTTATCATGTCCTCAAAGTGGATCCATCAGCTCATTAGGCGATAGAGGAGCTGGTATGCTCTGAGGATTTTTTTAATGGCCCGGGTATCTTTGGGGTCTTCGACCCAACAAGACTAATCCGTAATCGCTCCGGTGGCACCCGCTAAATTAATACAAACACGCACCAGGCAAACCTTGGGTGGCTTCAACCACAGGAGGTAAAGAGTAAACCCACGCCTTTTGCTATTCCACCAACTCCCAGCAAAAGCAGCCACTCTGTTTTAGCTCTTGTAACATGATGCTCCTCCTGAATTCGTAGCCCTAAAGGGACAGGTTAAACCGGCCCTGACTCAGGATCAGCCCTCTTTGGGCCTGGTTTTGGTCTGGAGTTTTAGTACTTGAGTCAGGCTTGATCCAAGTTTATTAAATGGGCCGGGCAGTCTGCCAACATAGCAAAAAATAATTAATTTATTAAATAATGTGAATTCTGCAGAGAACGGCTCTTTACTCAAGTGGTAAGAAGCGTCAGTTCTTATCTGGCTGCCCGTATTCGAACCCCGGCCCCGGGTACGCGAATCTAGTGTTTGTTCCCATGGTTTTTCAATGCATTGCTTTCAGTGGCTACTCTTCCTTTGACTAGATGATGGCTCCAGCTTACGATCGCTATCCTGTACACCACTTCTTCTTCCCTCATGAAGCAAAAAATGCGGAAAAAAGGCACAAAGTTACAAAGCTATAGGCCTAATTGGCAAAGCTAAAAGCTTAGCTGATTGAATTTAGCAACAAAGAAAAAGAAGAACAGAAGAACTCTGGCTGTATTTTGAGGGTGCTGGGGTGTACACCAATGAGGAGAAAATGGAGGTCCAGATAGACTTGAAATAGGAGTCGTCGTAGGCCCCACCGTAGTTCCATTTGTACTTGATTTGGGCTAAGTGGCTAGGTTCATATTCAAACAGGCTGCAGTACTTGAACTAGTGTTGGTCCGCTGTCATGTCTTTTAAACCGCCCTAGATTTGTTTGTGTATTTGTGTGGGTTTAGCCGGCACCACCCAAGAGATTAATCTTGTTGGGTCAAAGACCTTAAGGCATGTTTAGATGCACTGTGAATTGAAGTAAGGTGAGGTCAAGCCTCCATTATTCAGACAAGAAAAGACAATGGGCCATATAAAAAAATAAAATCTAGGGACGGGCATCATCTCATAGTATATATATGGAGCAATGCGCACGCATTGATACAAATGGCCATGTGGGCAAAACCCCTTATTCGTTTTTCACAAGCATGCATGCCCATACTTTAAGCATGATTTGTCAAGCTAAAATTATAATCATGACCTAACTCAGACCTAACAGAGATCACAAACCCTTAAAATGGCATGAATCCAATTTGCTCTTAGCATATCTTAGACTTTGGAACCATCTTAAAACTTGGGCCTATTCCTAAATCCTGATTGATATATATATATATATATATATATATATATGAGATGTGCTCCTATGAGAGCAGCTCTCACCTTATTATGAGAGATAGGGTGGGAGCCCTCACATCCACATCAAATGCCAACAACTTTAATGTGAGGGGCCCTACCTATATCTCTCATAGCAAGGTGAGAGCATCTCCCTATTTATATATATATGGGCTAGCTCTCCTAAGTTCAAGCTTAGGATAAGATAAGCTCAAGTTTATGGTGGGGCCTACTTGGGGACCCTTATGGGGATGGGGATGGGGATGGGGATGGGGGGAATTTCAAGGACACCCTAAGATCCTCTTCTCTGTAAAAAATTAGCCATAACCGTGATTTTTATAATCTCCATGCGAGTCCAAAAGTTTAGTGGTTAATAGTCCGGCCATTTGGATCGATACATAGTCAATCCAACGGTTCAGTAAATTCAGATCTTACCGAAAGTTAGTGGACATGTGCAATTTAGGGGGGTCATATGTTTGGCCCATTTGGATGGACTAAAGGTAATCCCCACAAACAGGATCTTACAAGATTTAATCCTAAGGTGGACATGTCCATATATATATATATATATATATATATATATATGGGAGATGCTCCCATGAGAGCATCTCTCACTTTACTATGAGAGATAAGGTGAGGGCCCTCACATCCATGTCCAATGCCAACAACTTAAATATGAAGGCCCCCACCCCAA
This sequence comes from Umbellularia californica, assembly GCA_028538565.1. Taxonomy (NCBI): domain Eukaryota; kingdom Viridiplantae; phylum Streptophyta; class Magnoliopsida; order Laurales; family Lauraceae; genus Umbellularia; species Umbellularia californica. The sequence continues at coordinate 61,026,177 of JAPQWN010000007.1, forward strand.
CAACTTAAATGTGAGGGCCCTCACCTTTATCTCTCATAATAAGGTGAGAGATGCTCTCACAAGAGCATCTCCATATATATATATATATATATATGAAATGGGTATCCGTCGGTGGCCTATATGGACATATACTGGCTGACAAGGACTGTGATTTGTATTTTCAGCTTAGTTTAAAGGAAGATGATTCCAATGGGGCTCCCCATCTATATCACTTACGCGGCTGATGCATGGTGGTCTTTTTCCCAACAAATACAGGTCCCACGCTGATATTTGAATCCATGGTCCTTGGTGTACATCATGATCTTTAAGGCATGTTGCATAATAATAATTGACTAAAGAATTTCTATAATCAGAATGGCATGTGAGTAGTCTTGTAAAAAATGCTTAAGATCTTATTGGGATAATTTGTTAGGATGTGACTGGATAATGGTCCACTTATCCACTTGTATAGTGGACTAGAGTGGGCCGTGAGACTCTGCACAAATCCTTCTTTAAGAGCTGAGGCCCGGGTGAGAACCGCAACTTGCCTCACTGGTAAGTGCGGCCGTTCTCACCTGGCTGCGCAGGATTCGAACCCTAGATACGTCATCTTCTTCCACTTATGTGGGCTTTTTTTTCTACTTTGTGCTAGTTTCTTTTCCATTTGTGTGAGCCTTCTTCTTGCTTGAAAGGGCTGTATTTTCGTGTGTGCGCGGGCTTTCTCTTGGGTCCCAGCCCCCATGGTTGGGTTACCAAAAAAGAGTCGAGGCCCAAGCTTTACTACTAAACATTATTAATAATTCAGGCCTTTTTTTTTATACGGCTTTCTTTCATACCTAACTTGGGATTTTAATTTCCAGTAGGTGAGATTGTTCTGACCCTTCCAACTTAAACTTACAACCAGAGAAGCCTCCAGTACTAGTGCAGTTGAGGCAGGGCTCCACCATTGAATTTGTTTTTGAGAGTGCATTTCACGGTTGTCATTTTATATGACTTATTTGTGTATAGGGAAATGTCATTGAAATAAGGGTAGTGCCGATCCGTGGATGATTCGGTGGTAGGCATCTCCCTTTCTACAAGAATGACAAGGGATCAATGGCTGAGAGTGCCTTTGTTTGAAAAGGGTATTATCCATTCATCAATCCAATAAATAAAATTGTCCCAAAGTGGTAGTCTCACCTAGATCTTAACCTAACTTTCCTCGCTTTGATGATCTAGCTAATCCTTACCTGACCCAACAATTTAGGAAGGTTGACCTTGTTTATTTTCGAATTAGGGTTTAGACTAACAGTATTTTCTATATCAACAAACAGGTTGGATTTGGGTTTAGTTCATACTTGCCTCTTGACGAGCCAACCAGACCTAAACACAATTGACAATTCCACCTAAGTGGTTTAGGATTTGTGTTGAGCCCCTTCTAACTACTTCCAAGTTGGATTTAAGAAAACATCTTCAACCCAAATAGATTCTGTTTTGGGTTAAGCCAAATACATGTGAAACTTGAAAAGTGTTCAAGCCATTCGTTTTTACTTGACTACCCTTTGCAAAACCCCTTTCATGAATTCCTAGAATCTCCACTTGAAATGGTGGGAAAGAATTGGAACCTTTCCTTCCCTAGCTGTGGTCTTGGCATCATTCTTGCTTAGCTTGCAGGGAAATGGAGACCTTGTTCTTATCTCATCCCTCACTTCAAGTCATCGTCACTAATAGTCAACACCCCTATCCAACCATTCCATACTGGCAACCACCAACTTTAAGCAACCCACCTTTAAATGTAACCAAGCTACACTAGGTCACTTTTACACCAGAAACTACCCTAGGCCATTGCCTCATTCTAGAACACATATATGATTAGAGAGACCTAGTGCACGTATGATTAGAGGCCAGAACTTGCAAGAAGGGTAAAGAAAAAGCTTCCTTGTGACAGCCCCACATCTGCTCTTTTCTTGGAGAATATTGTTTTGAGCAAGCCCTATGGGTTCCACCTGTGTGATCCCACCTTATACGTGATCTTAACTTTTTAAATGTAGTTGAATTCTTCAGATAACCCACTTCTTTATCTGCACCCCTTTTCGAATTTTCATACTTAGAACCCTCTTAATAAATTAGGGCATTTGGTCGTAGGTCCATCAATTTTGATTTTTATTGCAAATGGTCCACATTCTTTTTCCGTAGAGCCGAAGGTCCTTTTTCAAGTTTTAAATGATTAAAAAGCCCGGAGTGCCCCTCTTAATACACTCTGTGCGGTATATAAAAAAGGAAAACTGATTTCATTAAGAGTTTTATTTGGAAAAAAAAAAAAGGGAGAAACCCGTCAATTTCGCAAAGATTATTTGACTGCACAAATCAATGATTACGACCAATAAGAGAAAGAAAAGGGGAAAAACTGATTTAGTAAAAGAGAAATCATTTAGAAAATCTACACGTGGGATTGGGCAAAACTAAGATAAATTTATATGAGAATGGGAAATCATCTAGAAAACCTGCACATGGGACTGGGCAAAACTTAGATAAATTTTTTCCAAACTCGGATAAATTTGTTGCAAACTTAGATAAATTTGGTCCAAATTCAGATAAATTTGTTTGAAACTCAGAAAAATTGTTCGAAATTTAGATAAATTTATCTGAGTTTTGCCAGAAGTTCAAAATTAACCTTAGAGGACAGTATTTAGGGACTTTTGGCTAATTTACCATAATAAATTTAACCCATTCCCCACCCAACCCCCCACCTCCAGAATTGACCCTGATCTAATTTCATATGTTTCAAACATTATAAATCATTGGATTTTACTGCAATAATTTTTTCATTGTTAAAGCCATTAAACTTTGAGGACTTAAAACTATGGGTCACAATAATTTTATCAACATGATATATCTTATTCGGTTATATATGTTCAAACCCGTTCGTTGATGCGAATCCTTTGATTTTATGCATTCACCTGGGCCCCATTGAAAGGGGGCCTTTTTTTCTCAAAATAATGTCAAGGCACTCTACAACGCTCCTCTTGAATGTATATAATATATCTTTACGTGTATTTGTGTGCGTGTGTACACACACATGCATGCTCATCTAAGCAGTTTGCGTATAGCCTTTCGGGGCCACGTCAATTCATGGAAAGGTAGTGATCAAAAGATTTAGATGTGACCCACCGGTGTGCAAAGTTTCTAGTCCATTAATTAGATCATCTTGATCCCTTGATCTGTGGGTTTTAATGCGTTTTTTTTTTTTTTTTTTTCAATCCTATGATTAGTCCTATTCAGATCGGTGTAAAAGACAATGGGGTTAGTGACATTCAGGAGGGGCGGTTGTGTGTATCCCATTTAGAAGGTTGGCTTATGAGGAATTTGTGGATGAGTTTAAATGAGAATTTCTCTATATCAAAGCTTCTTTTAGGTTGTGCACATGCTCATATGAGTAATTTTGACACAATCTTGTATGGCCCACCTGGGGCCACATCATTCCTGGAGAAGTGGGGATTGAAAGATATGGATGTAATCTGCTCGTATGAGAATTCCAAGTTCATTAAGGGCTTGTTTGGCGAATCTTATCTTTACGAAACAGATCTGTATGATATAGATCTTTTTCAAATAGAGCGGTTTGAAATATATATTTTACAAATAAACTGTTTGGTAAGATGTAGATATTTTAAAAATAGACCGTTTGGTAAGACATGTAAAAATAGATCTAATGGTTTGGGCTTTTTGCAAATATTTCAAAATCTGTGATTATCCAACGGTTGAAAATTTATCCCACACACGTGTTCCACATTTTAATGACTATGGGCGGTTTGGATCAGCATTTTAGTGGCCCAGAATAATTTAGAATTCATAAAAACCGGACTAACAGTAAGCAACAAGAAAGAGCGAGCTTGTTTATATCTAATGGTTCATGCTTTTTGACAAATATCTCAAGATCTATAATAAGTAATCACCTTAAACTCGCTCCCATAGCTATTTGTAGCTTTCCATAGAGGATAGACTGTTTAGATCTTGATTGTGGGGTCCACAAGGTACAAAAATACAAATCCAACGGTCTAAAATTTTCACAAATATCTAAAAATCTGCAAACATCGAACGGATGAAATCTCATCTCATAGCCGTTCATGACAGTGTAAAGATATCCAACAGCTTAGATCATGAGTTACGGTCCTACAAGGAAACAAAAGTGAGGAAAATCGGAGAAGGCAAAAGTAACGTAAATAACACTGTAGCAAGTAAGGTCTTTCCGCTTCAGACTTTCATCTCTGATTCAAATATGGTGGTTTTCATGACTTTGTGAAATAGAGGCCTTATGTCTTTACACAATTTCAAACAGACATTCAAAATGTTATAACCAAACGGTCTAAATGCGATTTCAAACCATTTTAAGACATATAGAGCCTAGAATTAGACTTGCCAAATGGGCACTAAATCTTCATAACACCTTAATTTAATGGTTTAATGTTTTTGGAATACAAATTTTCTTGAAAAAGAATATCTCAATCAAATGATCAACCCCATTTAGATTAGTGTTAAAAACATAGAATTACTGACATTTAGGTGGGGTGGTTGTGTGTGTTCCATTTGGATTGATCATAGAAGTCGTAAGGGTCGTGTTCATCAAAGGCATTTATGGATGAATTCACTTAAAGTTCCTTTATATATATTTACAGGTAGATGCTCTTGTGAGAGTAACTCTAACGTAACGGGTGAGAGCCCTCACATTTAGACGGTTGACATTGGATATGGATGTTAGGCCACCACCCCTTACTCTCACAGAAACATCTCCAATATTTATGTCTTTATATACGGAGTCAACTTTTATGAAACCTTATAAGAAATGGATAAATAAAGATGTCTGAACTCCACACCTTAGGCCATGAGGCATGGTCAAGGTGGAATCACCTTGATTCCTCTATTCTCAAATTATTATTTTTTCCCACAATGACTCAATGAGGACTGAACTCAAGCACCCTAATCCATGGGCATTTGGTGTGCTATATAGTCAAAGACCTCTATTGTGACAATTTTAAAGAGAGATGATAAATCTTTTTGTGCCAAAACTTACAGAATTTGAGTAGATGTTGATCCTACCAATCTTGATTTGAAACTTGGATGGATATCCTCATCGTGGGAGACTCGTTTGCTACTGGTGGAACAGTACCAAGTGATATGGTAGTATTTGAGAAAACTGACACTTATTAGTGGTGGTCCCTTTAATAGTTCAAATTTATCAAAAATAGTGAAAACTAGAGTAAGTATGTGCACATATACATGTGCGTGTATTTGGGTGTGCAAACAAGTAGGATCCAGGAGGAACCGCATCTCACCCTAATCTTTTTTATTTTATTTTTTATTTTTACTAACGGAGGGTTTTCCGTCCTTTGGACTGGACTAATCCCTCCGAGTCCAGAGAGAAGCCGAGTAAAACCCATGTAACCCTCAGGTGGTAGCACAAGTGGACTCACCATTCGATTCAGGAACCGAAGATCGATATCAGAACTTCTGGCTCCGGAAAAAGAGAGAAACCGGGTCTTAACGACTTGACCCTAATCTGTCTTTATAAATCTGGTCCATATCAGGATCCAACACGGAACCTATGTCTTGTATCTGGAATTCTGGATCCAAAATTAACTTTAAAAAAAAAAATCCACTCAACTTTAAAAAAAAAGGAGATCCAACGTAAGTTGTATGTGGATTTGAATTATCTCAATCAAATTCTTTAGATTTGGAATTTATTAGGCCCCTGTCTAAGAACAGTCTTTCCATATACTCTTCTTGTCAAGTGAGTATCCTTTTTCATTGTGCTTGCAACTACGACATAGCAGTTCTTTCAAAAAAAAAAAAAAAATGATTTTTCAATGCCATAAAATTTTCCATGGGTTTTCAACTTTTCTGAAGAAGCTAAATTCCAATTCAAGCAGGAGAAAATCATTTCTACATCCTAACTTGAATGCACTATTGGCTACACCAAACATAAAAACTAAAACCATAAAAAAAGATCACCTTCAATTCTCATATTTCACAAAAATATTATGAAAATAAATTAGAATATAGAATAGTCTCACACATACATGCATCTCACATAACAATTTGGAAGAATTTTCTCCTATGAGCTGACTGCATATGTAGTCTGGTTCTACGGGCTCACTTACCCCCTTTCATTACTACATTCCCCTCACGGGCATTTTTCTCCTGCAACATCCGCAAAAAATTTCACATGTGAAAATGACTCTCTACCTTCACTGCTAAAGGGCCCACTGTGTATTATCTCCTCCCACTGGTTTTCCTTCATAAACACTGCCAAGATCTCTAAATGTCAAAAAAAAAAAAAAAAAAAAAATCACATTGGATGAAAAAATGGTATCTACCCAAAGCTGGTCCCACTTTTTTCATGCATGAAATGAATCCACATCCCCTATTTTGTAGAAAATAGGGCGACATGGTTTCATCCAATATGCATTTGCCAACTATGCAAATATCCTTCCTTGGTTTATTTATTTATTTATTCTTGATAGAGTGCATTAGCTAGTATAAGACTTTGTACAGTTGGCAAATGCATATTGGATGAAACAGTATCTCTCTATTTCTACGAAATAGGGGATCCGAACTCTGCATGAAATGTGTATACTTGCATGTGTGTGGAGGTTTCCTGCATGCACCCGAGAATAGTTCTATTAGGTTATGAGTCCATGTCTTGTGTGACGCGGCTTAAGGTGATTGGTCCACTCACGGTCACCATAAAAAAAATCCTCAGTTATCCCGATTCCCGGATTTATATACTTATATATATATATATAGAAAGTGCTCCTATGAGAGACACCCTCACCAACTTGGTGAGAGATGGATGGGGGCCCTTGCATTTAAGTTGGTGAGAGTGTCTCTCATAGGAGCACTCCCCTATATATATATATGGATCTTCAAGTGCATCCATTCCTCACCATTTATGGTGAGGGTCCTCACCACTCCTTTTGGGGAAGTTTCAAGTACAAAAGAGAGGTACAAAAGAGAAGTACACTTCTCTTTTGTACTTGAAACTTCCCCAAAAGGGATATCCCTCACTACAAATGATGAGGGATGAATGCACTTGAATATTCTCATATATATATATATATATACTAGTTTTCACATATTATGTGAGAACTTTTTTGTAGGGCCCAACCAGCAACCCATCCAAACCTAGCAACCAATAAGAAACCCCTTGATAGTCACTAATCCCAAAGATTGGCACACATCCAAATGGACTGAACCGTTGGATCGAGGGTTGAATATTTTTTTGAATATGAAACCATTAAACTTGTGGGCCACAGATGAAGGGGTTAGGGGCATGAGTTTGGGGTCAAACTTGATACATGGGGTGGTCTCACATAGATCTTTCCATCCCCTCGGTCCCATCCCCAAATGGGGCCCACAATTGGGCCCCACAAAAAAGTTCTCACATAATATGTGAGAACTAGTTCTCACTTAAATACTTCCCTATATATATAGGGAAATTCTCCTATGAGAGACACTCTCACCAATTTGGTGAGAGATGGGTGGGGGCCCTCACTTCCATATCCACTCTCACCAACTTAAATGTAAGGACCTCCAACTTAAATGTGAGGGCCCCCACCCATCTCTCACTAAATTGGTGAGAGTGTTTCTCATAGGAGCACTTCCCATATATATATATATATATAAAAGGAAAGCCCTAACCATTAAAAACAATAAATGAAGGGATATCTACTCCAAGAGACTCGTATCTGGTATCCAATGAAAGTGAACGTTTCAAGTCTCCTGTTCCAACTTCACAGCTGTTGTTTGCGCGTGCGAGAGTCGGTGAAATGGCCATTTTTTGCTTTGCCCCACCGCGTTCCTCCAAAGTGAATGTCTTTTTCCTTCCCCACCAATACAAGTGGCCACATACTCATAGGAAACAAAACCTAAAATGAAAAGTCAGCAGCAGAAACCCATCAAACCAAATCCATCTTAGCTTTCAACACCTGTTTTCCACTCCCCCATTCATCACCATAAAACCCCACCTTCCCTTTCTAACAAACACAGACCAACTGACCAACACAAAAACATGGCGCCCTTTCTGTGCTTCCTTTTCCTTTTCCTCTCCTCTGCAATTGCCTGTGATCGTTGTGTTCATCAATCAAAGGCTGCTTACTTCTCTTCACCTTCCTCTCTCTCCTGTTAGTATAATTTTTTTTTTTTTAAAAATCTCTTCTTTTCCTCTCCATTGACTTTCAATTGTGATTTTTAGCTGACCCACCAACAAGAATTATGTGCAAAATTTTAATATGGGTGTTTTATCCTAACCTGTTTTGTTGGTTTTCATGTAGCTGGGGCTTGTGGGTATGGTTCTATGGCTATGGGATTTAATGGAGGATATATTGCAGCTGCAAGCTCTTCCATATATAGAGGAGGAGTTGGTTGTGGGGGATGCTTTCAGGTTCTTATCTTCTTCTTTATTATTACTTTTTAATTGGAAAAGTTTTAGGTTCTTAAATAGTTTGTGATTTCTTCCTTTTAACCAATTTGATCATCAACTGATTTGTTATTGATTAATTGGGCAGATGAGGTGCAAGAATGCAACCATTTGTAGCAGGAGGGGAGTTAAACTTATGGTGACAGATTTGAACAAAGATAATGGAACCGATTTTGTCCTCACAGACAGAGCTTTTATGGCCATGGGTCTCAAGGGGATGGCCCTGCAGGTGAAGAAGCTTGGGCTGGCAGATGTGGAATATAAGAGGTGATTTGGTTTCCCAATTATGTAGGCTGATGCCCCCAATAGGTTTAGGATTTTTCAGATTGGCGGGCCCGACCAGAAATCTTCGAAATGGTAAAAATTGGAACACCCATTTTCCATTTCAGTGAAATACATGGTAAAAATTGCAACACCCCTTTGCCATTTGCCATTGGTGGGATTTGGGAATGTGCATTGGTTGGAAGATGGTGGTTATGTTTGCAAGGGTTTGTAAAACCTTAATACCCTTCCATGAAATGCATTGATTTATTTCTTATGAGGCAGTCTTCTCACTTCTCACTGTTCAAACCATGGTTATGATAAGATGTGTTGCCTGTGGACTGTGGTTCTGGACCATCCTTTCACATGTTAAAACCACTTACAGATTGACTGACTTGAGCTTTCTTGAAATTGTGACACAGGATACCTTGTGAATACAATAATCAGAACTTGGCTGTGAGAGTAGAAGAGAACAGCCAAAACCCACATTACATGGCAATCAAGTTTCTCTATCAAGGTGGCCAAACTGACATCACAGCCGTTGATATAGCTCAGGTATGATAGGAAGGTTAATAGGTTATAGTATTAAAAATCAAAATCAGTATTATCTATTGCTTAAACCTGATAATATCTGCTTTATCACTTGCACAAAATTCTGGTTGTAACAGTGAAAACAATCAGGGGTAAGACCCCACTACTTTAGAAAGTGGTGTCCTCACTTGTAATCTTGGAGCTGTTGAACTTCGCTTTCAAGTTTCAATGAATCTACTGTTCTTGTGATTACACTAGAACATGTCTGGTAGCCACTCAATATAAAGTGAGCACTATCATTGGACCTCAGTCAGGCCGGGATTGACTGTAGCCCGAATCCAAAACAAACTATTTAAAGGGCCCAATGGGCCACACTTGATTGACCTTAAGGGTCGAAATTCGAAACCCCTACTGGCCGCGCCTGGATATGGAGTCCAACCTTATCAGGGTCGGTCCCTTTATGGGGTTCGGCCTTTATTGAGCAGATTCAGTGGGCAGAATCGATTCCATGTCCCTGAATCCATGTTTAACTCAGACCGGATTTGGGCCCTAACACCTTATCAGGCCTACACTGTTTCCGTGTGAGTCCGGCCCAAATCTTTCCGATTAAACTCTATATAAAGTGATCAATGTCATTATGTCATTGTGTTTTTTATTCATATGCTTAATGGAGTTTTTTTTTTTTTTTTGGCTATTGAAGGTGGGTTCGACCAATTGGCGCTACATGACTAGGAATTATGGGGCGGTCTGGGACACGGATCGAGTTCCCACTGGGCCCTTGCAGCTGAGACTGGTGGTGACAGGAGGGTATGATGGAAAGTGGATTTGGGCAAAGAAAGTTCTTCCTGCAGATTGGAAGGCAGGAATTGTGTATGATACAGGTGTTCAGATCGACGACATTGCTCAAGAGGGCTGCCCTAAATGTGACATAGGAGAGTGGAAGTGATGCCCCTACGTATTGTTGATACACATTCTATTTGTTAAAGCCCTCTCCATTAATTTAACTGATAAGACGAAGGGGTTCACCTAATAATCTAGGTTTTACATGTGTACCATGTAAGAATTTTGCTTCCATAATTCACATAGCACAAGATGTTTTTAGCGTGTTCACTTTGTTGATGTTTCAAAAGTCCCTCTCTATCTCTCCTGGCAATATTTATTTTACTAAAACTCCTCTATTTCAAAAGGGGTGTCTTTGCCCTTATATAGTAGTCAATGATTTGTTAGTATTTTAAGAGAATTTAAAAGGATCCAGTTGGAGAATGTTAGAGAGAGAATCGGATGTATATAATGGTAATTGCCCCTCTATCGTTTATGTCTCTTTTAACATGATTTGACTCTTTAACCATCAACATTATCGTGGGGTTGAGCTTTAGCCACTAGTCACTACCCATTGCCAGTTTCTTTCAATCCCCTTACTTATGTTGTATTGTTGTTTCATTCAAATGGACTCCACATGTGGAGTTAAAGTTTGTGCCTTTTACTAATATTATTGCTTTATGGGAAAATATAGTATATGAACTAATAAAAGAGACTATAAGTAGCTGAGCTTTAATTGCAACAATCTTACTAATAGCCCGACAGCAAATAAAATTAGAAACATTATTTAAACTACGCAATTATGACTAGTGCGCTAAGGTCTTTAATAATGTCTTCCAGCCAATTTCCTAATTTCATGTCACAATACTATTAAATTATATTATTTTTATTTAATCCTAAGTAATATGTTTGTACGAGGATAAAGTAATTTGTTTTGTACACTCTTTTATAAAAGACACAAAAAGATGTAACATTTGCATCGCATGTGTCGCTGGAATAATGGGATTTTGGTTTTTCTTAAATCTCTACAGATCACACTATTTGAGTATTTGGGGATTTGCCAAACCACAAAAACTTATTTGTCTATTTTACAAGCCTTTAGCAAAGGCCATATGATGCTGACGTTTTCTATGTCAGCTGAAGTTTAGAATTCCAATGTAGATGTGATATTGACTATTTTACAAGTTTCAAAATGGATCCTCCGTTTGGGACAGGAAACCTGTTTGGACCAATGATGGGATGCCGCATAGGGAATGGTGTCACATCCCATCTTAAAAAAAACAATAAGGAAGGAAATGTACTCGCCCTCTTATTTGATAGTGGAATGTGACTCATCCAATGCAATTTTATGGGCTGCTTCTAGTGGGAGGTTGTGGGTCCATCAAAAACTCCAATTTCGCCCAAATGAGATCAAGTCATTGTCTTTTATTATTAGGGTGGTATTTGAGCACGTTCAGTCATCAAATGATGTAGAAAATATGTTTAACGAGGAAAGGGCGCTAGATGACAAGTGATGACTCGCGAATTTAATACAATTTCAGAGCCAACTGATGGCCTGTTCGAACCCCTCAAATGGAACCCAGTCGATGCAATTTTGGTGACACACACATTTATTTTAAGCGCCAAGTCATTCCTCCGTCTATTCAAAATTGCAATCTGTTAGCTTTGATATCGTATTGAATTTTCGTAGCTAATCATTCCTACTAAAACCTCAGCGCGTTGGTAGAGGCAGCAAAAATATCCCCACGTATGGAATCCGATTGGTATTCTTTTGGACAACACAAACATTTAAGCACTGAGTCGCACCTACTGGACTCAAACTCGCAATAGGTTGGCTTTGATACAATATTAACTTTCCTTAGTTAATTATTCCTACCAAATCTTGAGGCATTAGTAAAGGCAACGGATATACTTTTCAACATCTCGTTGTTCGTATATTGTGGTTTGTTATGCCTTTTATGAGTTTCTATGTGTCGGTGGTGTCAGGGTTCACATATAATGTCTTCATCTTTTTCCCCCTTAAATTCCTCATATGCAATGTGTTTGCTATCTAACTCGTTTTGGAATAGGATTTATTAGTTACAATTTTTTTAGAAAAAAAGAAAAACATATCAAGGGTGGCACTCAAACGCATGAGGCAAAGTAGGGCTTCTTTTGTTAAAATTGATTTCTCATTTTACAATTAATTAAGAAACGGCAGGAACTTATATTCAAATAAACCATGTAAATAAAAATAGGAGAAAATGGAGCTCCTTGCCTAGTGCCCCTTGAACCAATAGAAGTAGAAGTTGAAGATCTGTTCACCAAAACTGAGAAGGAAGCAATTGTGATGTGTCCTTTAATCAGTCTCTCCATTTTCCTTCAAAGTTCATTCTATGAAGCATATAGAGAAGAAATTGGGAACCCCCTTTCGAAGTATTTGGGGTTGCCTTTATGTATTGGATTATCAAAAAAAAAAAAAAAAAAAAAAGCAGCCTTTGGGAGTCAGTTGTGGAGCAAATAGAGAAGAAATTAAGTTTGTGGAAAGGAAGAAATTTTTCTGTGGTAGGTTGTGTTGTCCTAATCAAATCAGTTTTGTCGAGCATTCCTATTTATTATTTTTTTTTCTTACTTCAAATGGCCTAAAAGTGTTTATTGATTTGTCGAGCATTCCTATTTATTATTTTTTTTTTCTTACTTCAAATGGCCTAAAAGTGTCTATTGACGAATTGAGAAAACTCAGCGTGATTTTCTTTGAAATGATTTCGTTGAAAAAAGGAAGTATCATTTGGTTCAATGGGAGGAGGTATATACACGTTTAGCTCAAGGTGGTTTGGGTATTTGCCTTACTGAAAATGTAAGGAATCAGTATTTCGCTGTAATTCTGTTTACTGCCCCACTGTCAATGCACATATGCTAACTCCTATTCTTCTTTGGCTTCAAAATGGTTGGTACTGCACAAGGGCCCAGACCCTTTGAATGAACTTCTCTACCTGTCCCTATAGAATCTCGTTTTGGGCTCATACGATAATGATGAAGGTTAGTCAAACAGTGAGATACATGTCCCTCCGTGGCACTGTGCAAACAGTGGATTGAAGTGTACTGGTTCAACATTCTAAACTGAGAAATCAAGTTTCGGACAAATATTCTGTAGCAAGATAAAACAAATGCTTGAGATGATCCATTCCTGCCAACAACTTAACCCTAAGTGGGCCTAGCCCCTAGTTTTTAATGTCTGAGCTTCTGGATTGCTTGAACAACAAACGCCAAGACAAGTCTTTCTCAAATGTGCCTCTTCTCAGAAAGCTACTAGAAAATGAAGCAGGAGGTGAAATAAGAACCCTGCTACTTGTCCCGGGATTAGCCCGACTCCACATGCGAGGGGTAAAAAGGTCATTTGCCACTTTTTGGTGAAATAATGATGCGTTTGCGCCGTACTGAAAGTTTCACTTGAGACTGACGAATCAGCTAACTTTGGCAGTGGAGTCTATTGAGGCCAAATCTTAAGCCTATGGGCATAATAAATCCATGTTCTTTTTTTTTTTTTTTTGCACTTTTGGTAACCCAGCTAGGGGGCTGGGGTGAAGAAAGAGCCCGCAAACACAAAGGAAGTCAGCCTGCACGAGCCGAAAGAAGGCCTACACAAGTGGGAAAGAACAAGCCCGCACAAGCAGGAAAAGGTTGAGACAGACTTATTCGACCTAGACACTTTACATGTTGGGCTTGGAGAAGCTTTGGCCCAGGTGGTTGCCACACTAATACCCAGGGACAGACTCAAGCGTGCAGTTGCACCCATCAGATTGCAGTGCCCTTCAAAACCTATATGAAAACTGTGTTTACTTCCGAAAATCCAATAGAAATCATGGGTTCACCCTCAAAATCAACATGAGAAAACCTCAGTTTGCCCCCAAAACCAAACTAGCTATTAGGGTCCACACCCCTCAAATGAAAATCTCGGTCCGCCACGACTATACCCCTCTCTCTCTCTCTCTTTCATTTTGGGCAGGGATCGACTCATGTATAAAACTCACTTCTCTACTTTCTGAACTGTACATGAGTCACATATATGAATGAGGTTCCACAAGTTGGTTTTGATCATTATAAGCTTTCTATAAGGTCCACGACCCTCTGGGCATCAGGCTTAATTGACCTGGGTTCAACAGTTGCAAGAAGCCCATTGCATTTCATTTTAGGAGAATTTCCTCCTACGAGCTGACTGGCCTGCATGTGCAGTGCAGCTCCTTTTTTTGGTTAAAAAATCATTAAAATTGAACAAATAAAAACACAATTAAATCTTTTTGCATAACCAAGAGGGAAGCTCAATACCAAAGGTAAGAATTAGAACAACTAGAACCCCATTGAGCAATAGGAATTGAACTCAAAAAGAAAATGATTTGATCAAACTTGACAACTTGATGATGTCAAAGATGATTAAAGTTAGAGCCCAATCAATGGCGGCTCCAGAAATTCAAGTAAGTGGGATCAACAAAAGACTTATCTTCCACAAATTGAATAAATTTGTTTTTTACTTTTATCAGTATCTGTCATCTACTTTTAATAATATTAGGTAGGGTTTTCTCCTTCTAACACGGGGAGAATACCGTATTTAGAGGTTAAGTTAGGATAAATGAAGACTTACTGACAAAATATCTAAAAAATGGAATTTCCTTTAAAAAATAAAAAATTGGGCCCATTAGTTTTTTTTTTTTTATTTGGTAGACAAATGACCCATTAACTTAGGCATTGAGTGGGGTCAAAAGCTTTCCATAACTTTAATTCATTAAAAAGTTGTTCTTTTTATTTTTCAATATTTTTAGAGATCTCAGTGTGGTCAATTGGGATCCATGTAGCGTGTGCGCCTCAGCTTCCTTGACAATTTGAGAGGAGGGCCTTTAGCTGCCTGAGCACCACAAAGCTTTTCTTTTGCAAAGAAGACAAACAAAGAGTTTCCACTGGATTTTCTAAAAGAAGCATCAAAAAACGTATAGACTGTCCAGAAAGATGTTCATATATAAAGATCTCCTTGAATTCACTTCTTTGGAGGGCGTTATGCTTTTCTAATGATTGTCAAAGGGTCAATCTTCCTACATTTAAAGATGAACTCATTCCAAGGTGAACTCTTACCATGAAAAAAGAAAAAAAAGGAGCAAAAAACAGAAAAAGATGAACTCATTGCCATTTGATTCAGTTGAGGAGAGTTACAACTGTAGATATTGGGCTTGGACAAACTTCGGCCCTGGTGGTTACCGGACCAATTTGTTTTTCCGAAATGGATCAAATAATTCTCATCAACCCTTCTACTTGGACGAACTTTTTGGCCAGAATTTGGGACAAACTCCCATGTGGCACAATCCTATATGTGTTTTTTCCCCCTCTCTCAAAAGTTGCACCTCTAGGATTGTGCCACATGGGAGTTTGTCCCAAATTCTGGCAAAAAAGTTTGTCCATTTAGACTTTTTGAATTCTCATTCCCCCACTTCCTGGAATGTGCATGTGTCACAAATTTATGAGGATCCACACATTCTCTCATTGTTGATTCTAAACAGTAGAAGCTCGCTATGAGGTCCATAAGCATCAGGCTTAATTTATTTTGGCTTAATAGGCCGAGTAACAGTGCAAGAAGCCTATTGCATCTCATTTTATGCTTTTCTCAATTCTCAAATGGTTTTGTGATGTTAGCAGTAATATTGAGTTTTTTTTTTATCCTGAGTTGGGAGTTCAATAACCTTTTCCATTAAATGTCAACCAAGGAAAAAATAAAAGATAGTCTCGTGGTATGAGACCAACAAAATAGGTTCCGTGTCAAAATTGGACATGAAACTGAAACCATTATGTAGAAATGGGTCCGGTCTGGGTCAAATATGGTTCCGACCCGGACAGTTCCACTTGCATCCCTACCCACAGTTGAGTTTGATGGGGGCATATTGAAGGTAAATCATCATCCAGCTCATGACTAATCTGCTCCAACTATAATGGAGGGCTATTAATAACCCATTGCATTCCACTTTTCAAAGGCTTGATC
Organism: Umbellularia californica; assembly: GCA_028538565.1. Lineage (NCBI taxonomy): Eukaryota > Viridiplantae > Streptophyta > Magnoliopsida > Laurales > Lauraceae > Umbellularia > Umbellularia californica. The sequence continues at coordinate 61,042,220 of JAPQWN010000007.1, forward strand.
GTCCACCCATTGCAGAATGGTTGGTCATGATTGATGAACGACGAGGATCTCCCCTGCGATCCCCTGCGTTGGTGAATGTGGGGGCAGAAGACTTTCTTGCTCCGAGGCTATGGATTCGAGCAAAATTAGAACGGCAAGGAGACATGGAATCTCTGAGAAGTGGTAAAATACAGGTGTCTTTTGACATTTTTGCACAGGTTCAACCCATCCAACCTGTCATGTCCGGTTGGAGAACATACAATTCAGCTCTTGGGCAATTGAATCTGAGCCTCCATCTAGTCGTGGTCAGAAGAAGTCAGAGTAAGAGTCAGAGTCAAGGGAGATGACAACGGAGAGCACCTTGTCTCGTTATGTACCAAGTCAAGGTCAGCTCTTCTCTTCTTATCAACCCTCATCTTTGGAATCTTGGGTTGCTGATGAAACCAGAGACTTGTTTTGGGTGCGATGGTTTTGGAGACATGGTCCAGGACACTGAATTGGTTGGGTCAAATCCAATCTTATCATATGTTTTTTAAATTTTCTCATGCAACTTATACCACAATAAGTTTGGGGTTATTTTTAGTTAAAAGTTGATTCTTGAGAACAGCATCATTTTTTATCTTCCTCCGTTGGCCCAGTGATCAGGTCATAGGAAGGAAAGAGCTCACACCATAGTTCGAAAGCTGGGGGAACTATGAAAGCAGGCGCCTTATCCACAATGCTAGTCCTCAATTTCCGAGATCATCATCATTATCAAAGTCTTGTTCTAACAATGTTTTTACATTCCGATTTATCATTGGTCAAATCATTGACTACGTTGCACTTTTTAACATTCGTTTTTACTTCTTCCATACACGTCTTCTTTGACATATTCCTTCTCTTTTAGTAGATCATCAACCAGTGCAAAGTTCTTGAAAACATCTGAAAAACTCCAAACATTGAAAAATCTTCATTTCTGTGTATGCGGTCAGTCTTTTAACTTTAAATGTATATAAATTAACAACCGGGCATAAAAAAATAGGTCATAGAACAGAAAAAGTCATAGCAGGTATGTCCCTAATATTGACTATGAAATGAAGGAGTTTTAGAAGGGTTTAAATCCTTCTATAGTAGGAATCCTTCTACCACATTTTCAAATAGATAATTGGGCCCTTTGGCCTATGATATTGAGGAGGATGGGACGTAGGCAGCTACAAAAAGAAGGTCCATTGATGTTGTTGGTTGTGGGATACAAAGTGATGGACTGGTTATGCAGAATTTTTATTTCAACCGTCCATTTCACGGCCTTCCAATTAGAAAAACTAAAATATTAATAATCTGATTTTATTAAATTCTAAAGCTCTAATGTATTTGGTAGAACAATAACTCATGAATTCACCAACATGTCACTTTAATTAAAATGTTAATAATTTGAGTTTCCAACTGCCTAAGTCACATTTGTATGAGAATAATGAATTATGAAGGAGAATAAAGGGGTCTCTCTGTCCAGTCCCCCTTTGCCACTGTTCCTAATAGGACCACCAAAAAAAAAATAAAAAAAAATAGTGGATGAAGCAATTACAATGCACGCATGATTAAGAGGAGGTCAGTGATGCTGTATGCTTGTAATGGAGAGCAAAGGATTGGGTGTGTTTGCATACTCCCAGTGTTTGTTTATTGAGAGAGCCGGCACTTAGCATCTACAAAAGCAAAAAAATATTGTTGACCCTATCATAAAATTAAATCATTTTACACCCACATGCATCCTTTGCGCTGAGTGGATTGGCACTTCTTTTTTCTTTAATCTGTGAGTTGCTTTAGCCTCAGTATACTAAACAACTAAGCAAAGCCCCAGTATACTAACACACACTTCAATGCATGTCACGAGATTCGGTCGGCCAATTCTATGGCCGATGCATTACCTGAGTAAGGAGTTGATAGGTTTCTCTTTTGAAATGTTGGTGTGATTATGTAATAGGGGAGTTTCTTTTTTCTCTTGAGGTTGGGGTGATGCATCTTTCTTGCACGTCCCCCACCCTCCTTTCTTTTTCTCTTTTTGTTAGCCTTGTATTTTGATTTACTTTAATGAATTTTGTTGTTACCGTTTAAAAGAGAAAAAAAAAAAAAAGTCACTCACTCTTCTACTTGAAACACCTTGATTTGTAGTTGGCATGCCTTCTTAGGGACAGATTGCTACAAATGTGGCTTAGTAACAGTTTGATATGAATTTACATTGACACAATGGACTCACCTTGATGTATGTTAATCATGAATGATTGACAAATGGCCAAGTACCCGTCTCTAATTCAAGCATTGATTGCAATATTTTGGCATGCAATCTTATCCTTTGATTCAACTAAATGAAGAATGCTAAGTGGATTAGTGTCAAAAGGCGGGTTTCACAGAGCACTCTGAGCCCAGCACTATAAATCCATCAATGAGCTTGCTTTTGAAATTCAAACCGCCCAATGCTGTTGATTGCCTTATCTTGGCTATAAAGTTATCTACATAGACAGATTAATCACGTCTAAAACACATGCTTTTAAAAAGAGAAAAAAAAAAAAAAAAAAAACACAAAACACAAAACAAAAGAACACAGACAATCCAACAGCGTCTTAACTTTGATTTGAGTAAAATTTGGCTCAGATTTATGAACTACGTAGAAAATTAAAGTTAAAGAGAAAATCTATGAACTTTGGGGCTTAAGTTTCTTACATGTAAGCAAGCATAAAGAAAATAATGTATCATGATATACGATATTTGTTCATGTTTCCCATGTTTATATTCACTTCAATAGTGAATGAGCACAAAAGGTTTGGCCATTCTATTTGCAAATTTTGTTGACCACTTTGTGCTCAATATGTCAAGCTTGTTTAGGCCTTTAATCATAATTGGCCGGAACTAATTCTAATCTCACTTAGGTGTTGGGACAGAGTATGGACCCAGGTCCAGCCCATTGGCCTAAAACACAGCATAAATACAGACCCCCCGGCTCATAAATGGTGTGCATTGCCATGTGGAACCTGGCATGAAATGGTGTGCATGGAGCTGCGATGTTTGCTCAAGTTCAACCCATCCACTCTGTCATGTCTGGTTGGAAAACCTACATCTATCCGGCATCTCCCTGGCATTTGGATGGGATCTCTTGATAAACAACCAGAAGGAGTTGTTTGTTTAATGGAAATGTTGGCTTCTTACATGGACTTGGAGCAGCATACTCCTCCTGACATGGTGTCTTATCTCTACATCTATTTTTTCTTACAAATTTCTAGGGGATGCGTAGTAAAACCAACTCAACTCATTCCTGAATCAAATCAGGGGAAATATCAATAAAGTATAATAATTCTTGGCTCATAAAAATATATATATGTGAATTTAAATGTTTCTTTCAGTCAAGTTCTTTCCATAAATTATTTTGAGAAATGACAAAAATACCAGTTGACAAGTTTTTGGCCTTTTTATTATCATTCTTTCATCCCAAAAAACTCACTTTATGAGTCTTATTTATCAAATGTTGATGGTAAGCCACCTTCTTTGGATGATTCAACTTGATTTTCTTGATTATAACCATTTAATAAAGCTAGTTTTTTGTCATTTAGAATCTATATAAACCTTTTATTTTTAACCATCTATGCATAAAGGTAGTTAAAGTAGGGAATCATAGAGTGCTGTTGTGGTAAACACACTCGATCCCATAGCACCACCTAGGGATCAATCCCTGGGTGGGAGGTTATTTCCCCTCTTCCTGGCCACTGTGCCAACTTGCAAAAGAAAAAGAAAAGAAAAAAAGGTAATTGAAGTGGACCCCACTAGGTCTTTTTGGAGGAGGGGGTTTGGACTTGGTCATTTCTCTTAAATGATTTATTAAAATTTTTTGAATAATGACAAAGGGTATTTGTGTCCTATTCTTAGACTTTTTATGCTGAAAGCTTGATTGAAAGAAAAATGACTATTATATTATCTTGAGATATTTAAATCTTCATGTACTTTTTTAAAAATGAGCTAAAAACCTTATACTGTTTTGGAAATTCCCCTTCAAATTAAAGGACTTGTATGCTTGCTTATGGGTTATTTGTTTGCACTCATGTATAATTGGGTGAAGATGCACATGCATAACATTTATACATGATTACATTTATTTACACTTATTTATGAATTACATACAAATAAGTCTTATAAATGAGACCATTTCTCAGTCTCTCATTTACATATGTACATGAAGAAGTGGTAAATGATCATATTTGTAAAGGACGAAAAGGCGCCAGTATATATATTGTGGGGAACAAATTTGATAGGGCCCACCTCAAGCCGCATTAATCATGGGACTTGGGATGGGGGATTGGGGTGGCGGGGATGTTAAGAGACATCCTGGATGGGCACATATATCATGTTTGGGGTCAATCCCATGCCTTTAGGACTCTTCATCTGCGACCCACAAAATTAACGATTTTATATTAAAAAAAAAATCTTGATCCATGATCTAATGGTTCAATCTACTCGTATTAGTGAAAACTCAATGGACGTAGTGTATTTTAGGGGGTCCCATATATGTGGTTGGTTTGGATGGATCACAAAGCTGGCCCCATCATATTGTCCCTCACCATAATATGGCGGGGGACCGATGCACATGAGCATTTCCATGAAATTGAATCCTTCAATCACTTATTTATTTATTTTGCACTTTTGTTGTGCGTCACATACATCATAGGTCATCCACAGGACACCCATCATGACAGTAATCACAAAAATTTGTGAAGTTAATTTAGATACTAAAAAGTGTCCACAACTACTTCCAGATGTATGACTATCACTTGAAAAATATAGAACATGTTAAATTAGAAATGTCAACCACTTAACATTCCCCCTAGACAAATAGAAGATGTTCCTCCATTAGAAGGAAAAAAAGATATTGTAATTGTGACAATGACAGGATGGCCAAAAACATAAAAGAAAGAAGAAGATCAAACCACCCAATTGTGAGTTACACAAGCAAAAGTACGCGTGGTCCATTTGATAAATGGTAGAAAAGAATTAGAAAGAAAAAGAAAAGTTTTGGAAGGGGTGTACTGGACCGGATCGATTCGGAAACCTTCCAACTTCATTAGTCAGCATCCTATTATACAATACCTATAACAAAATTCACTAGCAAAACATGCTCGTGCTTAGTACGTATAATGTAAATGTAAAAGTTATGATAGTAGTAATTTTGATTAATAAAAACTATGCCAAAAGTTAATGACTTAGAATCTTTTAAATATATTACTTGAATGCATCAGCTAGGACATCATGTATAGAGGAACTTTTCAAATATAACTACAACAACTCTAGGTTAGGGAATCATGATAAAGAAATTACACTGAAAAAAAAAAAAAAACCCCTCTACCCTTGATCTTCATCGTCATTTCTTTAAAGACGGTAAAGTTACAAACACAAACCTTTTCATCTTATGCAGTAGAAGAGAAGAAAGTTTTTAAATGCAAAGTAGCTGCATGTAGTTATATGAGTGAGCACTTATATTGTTGCATGAAAAGATAAAAGTGGGTGGTGAAGTGAGATAAAAATGGGGGAGTTGGTGTAAGACCCCGCCCCGAGTTAATCAAGATTAACTCTAATTAATTGCAATTAATGCTAAATAATCAAGTCTAATTAGACTAATGATGGTTAATGACCCAACTCGATGAGATTAGTCTCAAATGATTGAATTGAGCCTAGTGAAATGATAATGATGGGTATTAAGTGAATTGAATGATTTTAGACTCAAACTAAGGAAACAAGACCTTTTTCGTAAATAAGGATTTATATGTATTTTGTCGAATACGGAAACTCTTGATACCAACACGTGTATCTCGACGAGTACGTTAACTTTCATAATAGACTCGAAGCCGTTTGGCGATGATTTCGTCAAATGACCCTTCATTTGACTCAGAACGTAAATAACCTTAGTGGGATGGACTTAAATGCAAAAGGATGCTTATATAAAAGGAATGAAGCCCTTTTTATTTCTTTCTTTCCTCATTCCATTGTAGAGAGAAACCCTAGGCACCCTCCCATTTCTTCTTCCATTCTCCTTCATCAAAGAGAGAGTCTAGGAGTGATTTAGAGAGGGGTTTTGAGGAGTTCATCTTCAACTTCATCTTCTTCCTCAAGCCTTCTTCTTCATTGTTGAAGTGATAGAGCTTAGAAGGGAACTCAAGATCTTTTGTTTGGAACTACAAGTAAGTAATGGTTCTTCTCTTAGGATCTACAAGTTACATTGAGTAGTGAGGAGAGATTTCTAGCACAAATAGCTTAAAGGTTATGTATTTGCATGTTTATGGATTTAGGGTTTGAGATTTGGGGGTTTTCCTCTCCAAAAGCTAGCTAAGCAAAGGACATTGAGTGAGTTGGCTTTAAAAGGCAAGTATAAATGCTTCTTATGATTGAACATGCTAGTATCCAAGTTTTCTTTGAGTTATAAAGATGGGTTCTCAAACCCTATTGTTAGAAATGGAGATTTATGGATTTGTTTGAGCTCTATGGATTTCATGATGTATTAATGATAGAATAGAAGTGTCATTTATGTATTAAATGATGAATGAAGGAAGGGATAGAAGATCCTTAAATGTGGTTGCAAATGGTGGTTGAAATGAGTGAATGAAGGAGTGAATGTTCGGATTCCAGAAATGGAGTTCTGGACAGTTCGCTCGAGCGAACTCCCAGTTCGCTCGAGCGAACCAGTTACTGCCTGACGCGAAAAAGTGTCCGCTCGAGCGAACTTTAGGTGCGCTCGTGCGATGAAGGTTCTGTTTGGGTCCGCTCGAGCGAACTTAGATCCGCTCGAGCGAACCTTATACTGGCCCAAACATGAAATTGTAAGCGAAAATTTGTCCAATCAATCGGACCTAACGGTCCGATCGATCGGGAGACTCAGTTTGAGTCCAGTGGGTTTTGGATTTTTGGCGTAAACTTGAAGTACTCCTCGTGAGTATAGATACTCCCTTATATTAGTTTTAAGACTATTCATGGGGTAAATTGAGACCGATAAGAATTATGAATAATAAAGAAGGGATCTCATAGATAATTTATTGTGGACTAAACTTCCATGGGTGATAATTATGGGGACTTGAATGCACACACTAATATTACAAATGTGATGTCCATCAAGAATAACACGTGCATTCGGTGACCAATGGTTATACCGTATTGGTTGTTTAGATTTGAGATAGAGTTAAATAGAAACAGGGTTGACTAGTAAGTCCCTCATTGTAACCTTGTGTCCCAATCTAGTGAGATTGATATCACTATTATTCCCTTCCCTCGTCATTATGGGAATCGTTGAATGGAATTAAATCCAGGATTTGATTGCTCACTGAAGAACATTGACCCTGAAGTCTGGCACTACCTAGCAATTGTACTAGAACTCTAAATGAGTTCAATGAATTAATAAATGAAAGAAATGACTAATCCTACTGCAGTAGATGGATTTGGGGGCGTTCCGGAGCTCCGTGGTGATGCTAGTTGTCCCTGGCCCGGACACTAGTAAGTCCCACTAAATTCCGATCGTATCTATGGGTATTGATCGATGCCTTCCAATTGGGAGATGAATCCTTCCTTTGAGGGAAGATGGTAATGAAAATCCTTCCTTTGAGGGAAGATGGTAATGATAAATCCTTCCTTTGAGGGAAGATGGTAAATTAAATGAATGAAATGACAATGAATGCTATGGTAGTGACCACCCGTAACGTGTCCACAAGATTGACTTTTATGGTTGCATATTGTTATTGTAGGAACTTTCTAGACTTATCTAGAATTGGAACTGCTACTAATAGATTGATTAATTTTGACTTATGGACTAACATGATATTGTGAGAATTGTTTATACAATGTTGAACCGTCGTGTTCATTAGTGTTATTGATGGCATTACAGGCCAGATTGCCCATGCCGGTGCAACAGCGCCCCCGGCGGGAGCGGAGGAGACCGCTCCGGTTCCTCCAGGAGGATTGATCGAGTGGAATGGCCGGGATACCGTTTGATACGGGCATCCGAGTGCGAGAAGGAATATTTGTTTTGAGAAACATTTTGTGAAGCCATTCTTTTTGTATAATCATTTTGGAATGTAATTATGGTCACTGCACAATATTTTGGACATGCACTATTGGAAAAGTAAATGATAGATTTGATACATGTATAAGGGACGTTATTTTGTATACATGTACATGTTAAGTGAAATTGTTTCCGCAGAATTGTGTAATTGACAGGTTTATTGTGAATGTTATCCCTTGTGAATTTCGTTTTAACTTCGGTTAATTCGAGATTTACGGGAGTAAGTATGGGCTCACGGCTCGGGGTTACCCGATCTTGGGCCCGGGTCGTGACAGTTGGTAAGTGGGAGAGAGAAAATGTAAGATTTTAAAATAAAGTAGTATAACTGCCCATCAAATTTAAAGCCAAAACCCTTGGCTTTAATCTTTTATAATGGTTCTCCATTGTGGGGCTTACATAGAGATGATACACACCGTTCATAATGAATTTCATCCCTAAAATGATATATTTTCAAATTTCAGTTCAATAGGAAAGAGTCCCACCAGACAATTGTTCACACAACTTAAATTATAATTAGCATGATGTAGGCACTGATTCCACATAAGCGACCCATAACTAGAGGTGGCAAATGGGCCGGGTTGGGCTAAATGGGTTGAACCCATTTATGAAACAGGTTAGATGCTCCTAATCCGTATATGACCCGTTTATTAAACCAATTAAAAACTCCTAACCCGCACTCACTATGGATTAACTTGACCCGACCCACATTAATCTGCATAACTGTTGGGGGTTTATTGCGGGTCGGCCGGGTTTAGCTGCATAACTTGCACCAAAACCTAAATTTATTAACAATCCTTTGTGGCTTCCAACCATATTCAAAGTTTAAATTAGATTCAAACCCATAAGTTAATTTATAAAAATGACATATATAACATCTAAATGAACAGTCCTTAACTTTCTAAATCATATATATTGGTGCAATTTAAAACCTATCATAATAGGCAATATGGATAAGCTGTGTTTGAGTTATGATAATCCTAATGCTAATTTGTTTGTTATAGGATCTTAAATCAGACTTAGCCTCAGCTGATATTGGGTTGAATAATTCAGGTGTAGGCCACAGTCATGATGTCATAATTCGCCATTCTCTTTTGTTTGTGCCAAGCGTAAGGAGAAAATAACATGGAAACCAGCATGAACTCAGCTATTACTTGATTGTTTTATTGTATTTATGTCATATCCATTATATTTTCTTCATATTCATAATCCTCCTAAAATAGAAGAGCACACGGAAATATCCTTAAGTAAGTTTGACATAAAGGCGGCTCTACTCGAGCGAAAAAAAAGAAAGCGAATGAGTTGTTTATAAAATAAGTATAGTATATATTATATATATATATATATTTAAAATAATGACTATAAAAATAGAATGACAAAATTAATAGAAATAAAATAAAATATTCATAAAATTAAAACACATATATCAAGATAAAAGATACACTACATAGAATTAAGCATTGAGTATAAGTTTTAGCGGTAAGAAAAGGACAAATGAATTATGCGGGTTAAACGAGCTAACCCTAATCTGACCCGTTTAAAAGTGGATTAGAAAAGCTAGACTTGCGACCTGCGCGTATATTAGGCGGGTTGGGTCGAGCCAGATTGGTGGGTCAAGTTGGCCTCTCCCGCTCTCTGCGTGACACGTTTCTATTATATGCTCAATCAAATAGTGGGATCCACTCCTTTTAAACTGAATCTTAATAAGGTATGCGGGTGAGATTCATCTTGAACGGTTGTATTTACTCTTAGATGGGGCCCAGCAATAGAGTTGAAAATTTCCTCGTGTAATTGGAGGATCCGCATTCTTCCAACTCATACAAATGTCGCACGAGCGCTAACTCGTCTCCAGCTCCGTCAATCCAGGTCAAACACGCTGGAGGCGGAACCACCAATACCATCCACAAAGCCCCAGCAGCGCACCTCGATAATCTGCCAGCGGCCACAACATGTTCTAGACACCTCCACTTATTCGCGGATCCAGCTTCATGACCCCGCTCGTGCTCGTGCACTTTTTTTTTTTTTTTTTTTTTTTTTTTAAGGGAAAGTTTCGTATCAGTCTTTAAGTTTTTACTTTATTTTAAAAAAGGAAAAAAGTTTCAAAACTTTTTAAATTAAGTCCTAAATTTCTTAATAAATTTTCAATTAAGGACACAAGGGCATTTAAAGGTGTTTTCTATTGACTTTTCTTCTCAATTTTTTTAAAATACTCCGACTACCCTTCATTTAAAGCCATGACATGGTCATGACAGCCGCTACATGCAGCCCATTACCATGTGGACATTGGTTGTCTTTGATAATAACCGTGAGAATGCTGGTTAATGAAATGAGGAGAATATAAATGAAGTGTATAAGAGCTTTATTTCAATGAAGGGTAATTTGAGTATTTTAGAAAAAAATAATGAAGGTTAAAATTGCCAGAAAATAGATTTCAATGGACGGATGTCCTTAATTGAAAATCTCATGGAAACCTTAAGGCCTGTTTTGATAGAAAAAAATAGGGTAGAGTGAAGTTAAATAGGCCCTAACAGTCTAAAATTTCAACTCTATCATGTTTGGATGAGTCTGCCCCGATAAATGAAGTAATGTTGTGAGCCACGTGTACTCCATTTCACTTCAATTAAAAATACTTCAATTTCCTTGAATAAAAGTAGATTCTACGTACTTCAAACCTTAACTTTAAAATAAGCATCTAAATGAAATGAAGCGAGATTCTATTAGAGACTAATTTAAAAAGTTTTGAAACGTGTGTACTTTTTTGAAATAAGGCAAGAACTTAATACATTATTTAAAAATTTCCCTTTTTTAAATCTCTACAAAACTACTTCCCTCCCATATAAAAACCCAACCCCTGCTTTCCTAGTCCTCCAACCTCCAAAGTCCAAACATCCCACTAGAGAAAGAGAAAGAGAAAGAGAGAGAGATGGTAGTATCCGGTTTTCGCCGCTCCATTTCCCTTCCAAAACACAACACCACCACAACCACCTCCGACTCCACCAGACCCTATCACGTCCGTTCATGCAGTCTCCCCTGCAGATCTCATCCGTCCATCTCCCAGCTCAAAGACCAGATCCACACCCTCAAGTCCTGGCAAGCCGACCCCGACCGCGGCTCCTCCGCCTGGCTCTGTGCCGGCTTGACCCACCTCAAGCGCCTCCACGACTCCCTCGACGACCTCTTCCAGCTCCCCCAATCCCACCACTCTCTCCGCCGTCGGTCCCACTGGGTCGACAACCTTCTAGAAGCCTCCCTCCTCTTCGTCGACGCCTACGGCTCCTTCCGCTCCGCCCTCGTCGGCCTCAAGGAGGCGCATCTCGCTGCTCAGGTCTCCATCCGCCGCCGCGACGGCTCCAAGATCTCCTCCTGCGTCAAGTCGAGGAAGAAGATCGAGAGAGACCTGGCGATGATCGTAACGGATATCCGAAACGCGAGGAGATGCTGCGCGCCTGTAGCGGCGTCGGATCCGGATGCTGAGCTGGCGTGGCTCGTGAGAGAGGCGAATGCGGTAACGGTTTCGGTTTCGGTCGCGGTGTTCTGCGGGATTTCGTTGTCTTCATCATCGAAGGCATCGTGCATTGGGTTGATCAGGAAGAGGAATAAGATGGACGGTGATGATGGCGTCCGCGAGTTTCAAGATGCTTGGGGGGAGAATCTGCGCCGTTGGAAGGATGATGAGAAGATGGAGTTGAGGAGATTGAAGGTTTGTGAGGAATGGGTGGTGGAGATAGAGAAGGAGAGTGAGAGATTGTTTAAGAGTTTGATAAATGCGAGAGTATCACTTCTAAACGTACTCACGCAGTTGACCTGAAAAAAGAAACAAATTGGATGAAGAAGAAATGAAGGATTGAGAAATGGCATGTGAGTGAGTGTCCAAGAGGTGGATAAGTCTGTACAGTAGTGAGTTTATGTACATGGCTTTGTTTTATTTGACAAAATGTGAAAGTGATTTTGAAGTTTTGCAAATATTTTGACCTTGATTATTTCCTTGCAAATATAGTTTGTGGTGTAATTATTGAAAGAGAAATTTTGGTGGGAGCTTAAACTATTGTCTTGTTTCAAATTTAGATTTTGTGAGATGATGGGTGGGCAACATATTGGGCAAAGGAGGGATGAATTCATGGACCTTTGAGAATGTTTAATTTCTTATCCTTCAGTTTAAACTCTAAAGTAAAAGTTTGGTAACAAAATCTGCGGGGAAAAGATTCCCGCTTTCCACGATTATAATGAAATAAGTTGTATCAAGGGATTTTTGTGGATTAGTACTTGATTTCAACCAATGGGAAAAGACATGAAATATCACTAGAGTGCCCGATTTCATATCTTTAGATCCAAGCATGTTTGGTAACAAGTAATGAATCCATAGATCTAATAATTCTTCATTGTCATTGGAACAAAGATTCGTCATTGGGGATTTGTACAGTTAAAGATTTCACATTGATATTGCTGTGTATCAATGCATATGGCGGAGAATAATCAAATCTTATGGGGGTGTAGGAAAACCGAAAATCTTTTTTCCAGAGATTTGGTTGCCAAGCGTGACCTAAAAGAACCCATTTTCAAATTCGACCGGATAATATTTCAGTTCAAATCTCATAAGAAAACTTGACTTTAGATTCAACATGAAATTCCTTAAACTTGATGTGCACAGTAGCTAGAGGATACAAGTAACCAAATAATACTTGCAGCTCAGACCCCATAAGAAAACCTATATTAATTTAGATTCAACCCGAAAATCCTTAAATTCATATTCGGCAAAAGCCAAATAATACTAAAAAGATTCAATTAAATAATACTTCAACTCAGTTTCCATAGAAAAACCTATCTTTAGATTCAACCCGAATATCCTTAAACTTACATTTGGCAGTAGCCAAAGAATACAAAAAAGATTCAACCAAAAAACACTTCAGGTTACTTCCCATAGGAAAACCTATTTTTAGATTCAACCCAAAAACCTTTAAAATGGGTACCCACAGCTGCCAAAGATTGCCAAAATCCATGACAGATCTGTTTTTATATTCAACCAAATAATACTTCAGCTCAGTTCTTATAGGAAAATCTTTTGATTCAATCCAGAACTCCTTGAACTCAGCATCCACATTAGCCAAAGAATGCCAAGATTCCATGACAAACCCATCATTGAATTCAGTTCAGCACTTGCAAAAATAAGAAAATTAAGGCTGAGGAATGGTTTCAGTAATAAAGGTTTTGTTCAAAAGTTCGATTGATTCAATTCTTTCATTAGCCACCTAATAAATTTTAGATTAATGGATTTAGTAATAATAAACTTAAATTAGTAAAATTATTACATTTCAAGCATTTTTAAATCACTTACTTCAAACCTCAAGCGTTAATTACTTTTGACTCAACTGGTTTTACTTATATTTTACTCTGTCTTTCATTAAAACGGGGTGGCTCGGCAGAGTCAAGAGTCAACTATCGCTAAGTTTCCCGGCCTTGCTTCAACCTCATTTTTAGGTCTTCAAAGTTTACTAGTTTTTTAAAGCCTCAAATATCTATCGAGTATATAAGGAGTTAAGTTAATGATGATGATTTAATGCAAATAGATTGAGACTAAATCACTTTTAAATTGGGAGCTTTGCTAATTCAGCTTGGGATCAAATTGGATTAATTATAAGCAATCCCCTCTATTAAAAATAAATTAAAAAAAAAAAAAGAGGAAAGGAAGTGTATTCATAGCAAGTGAGATCAAGAAGCAATGCATATCATCAAGGTGTAAAGGCCTTTATTGAATGATATTTTATTAGAAATCCAACTTTCACTTCTCAAGCTCAACAATGTGCATTGGTTTGGGCTTAGAACCATGCTCTCAACTTGCCTGTCCAGCACATGCTTTCGCTGGCCACGTTGATGTGGCCACTCCCTACTTGCAGCTCCAACAGCCCCAGATTCTCATGACAACCATGTTTTGGCTTGGATTATCTTGCCATTCTATGATATAAATCAAATGGGATATAGGCCTCATGGTCTTCTTGTTGTATAACTAACTCACTCGTTTTTTCAAAAAAAAAATGAATGCACATGGAGAAATGACAAATCCAAATTCATCAACTCCAATCATACTTCTACTCATCATGTGCAGTTGGTTATATTGGGCCCCATAAGTTCAACCTATTGGGCCCCATAAGTGCCATATAAAGATATATAGGTGTTAGAGTGGATCATGGATGGATTCGTACCGGGGCCCAAGCAAGCGTATAATCTATTTATGTAAGGCTGGGCCCTGAGCTCAGTCATTTGACAAAATAGCCTAGCCTGTCTTTTACCTGTTAATATTGGGCTCAGGCCTGTCCATTGAGCCCATTTGCAAAAAAAAATGTTGTAGAAGAACATAATGTTTAAAGTCCAATGGCACATTGAGAGTTCATTAGCCCATCTGCCCAATCATATGCATTTGGACAGTGACTTCACAGGCCTGCTTTACCAGTACTGCACCTGAGATTTCTATACAAGCCCTTTTTTTATTTCCTTTGCTGGATCGGTACTACTGGTTACTGGGACGGAAATTAACCTATCTATCTTGGAGTCAATCCCTGGGCCTTCATGTGAAGCTAAAGTGCCTACACCACTGAGCTCCCAGTGCATTGGCCTAGATTAGGCCATTGGAGCCATATTGTCCGCGGTGCACCAGTCCTTGAACCCTTCTACATTTGCATGACTTTGAGCTAATATTGGAATAGCCAAACGAGGGCAGTTGAGTTGCTAAGTGGGCTCCCATCATGTGAGGATCAAGGAGTCAAATCTATGATGGCCATCTTTACAATTATTCCCCCAATAAGATGAAGAAATAAAATGTTACAACAGGCTTAGCGTTTAAGTGTAAGGAAGTATTAATTAAGCCCGAAAAGAGGAAGGGCCGCAGCCCGCGAGACAGCCCATCTCCATCTTAAACAGTTGGGATAGCATAAGGTCCAGCCCATGAGCAACCCTGTTCTTCTAACTATGACCCTGCAGCTCAAAAAAAAAAATGGGCTACATGGAATATATGTGGGGGCACCAATAGAGGGAAGTCCAATCATCCGAGGCTCTGACTCATGAGTAATTAGTAAGGTTTCTCATTGGGGCCCACTTATTAAAGCTTTGGGTCTTATAAATGAGGTGCTACCCTCTTGTATGGGCCTTCACTAAATTATTCGTAATCAACCAAATCCAAGTTCAAAAAAATGTATCTGTAACTGAATTTAATTTAAGAGAGATTCAATTAATATGTAACTCTATTGGATTGTCTCATATAGGGATGTAAATGGGTCCCCGATTCTTCAATTACCAGAAAGTTCCGACCTGTTAAAAACCAGGTATGGGTCCTTATTTAGGCCCCGATCCGGTTCCACCTTGGTTTGGACCCATGGACCCAAGACCCAACATATTTCCTCAATTTTTGAAATTCTCTCCTAAAAATCATATTTTTTTAATATCATTCTCTATCTAGAGCCGAACCCGGATCCAAACCCGTCCTATATATGGTTCTGATTCGGTTCCGAAACGGACCCGTTTATAACCCTAGTCTCTTAAGACCACGTACGGGATCCATGCGATTTATACAATGAGGAATATTAGTACTTCGGGTTTTCTCGTTTGAACTGATCATTTGAAGAAAGTTCAAATTTCAAATCTCATCAAGGCCCAACTTAAAAATAAGCTACTCAATAACGCTAAGATACATAATAAATGAAAAATATCTCATAACTTAAGTGGGTCAAGGAATCTTTAGTCTTAATCATAAACATGGTGAATTGTTCCTTCTGGCCTTCTCAATAAATTTATGGAAACCCACAATCCTTTACTGTAAGGAAGGAAGTGGTTCGAAGCTGATCCGGCCATCATCTAAAAAATCCAATCTGGTCACATTTCAAGACATGGATACATGTTTGCCTGTACTGTTCTCTGACTTCGTTCTATGTGATTATTTATTATTGACTTTAGGATCCAATTTAATCTCAAGGGTTTGGCCGAGTAGTCAGGTGGTTTCTCTTTCTTTCAGAGATAGAGGTCTTGGTATCGACTCCGGTGGTTCCCCATTTTTCAAAAGCCGAAGGTTGACTCCACTAGTGCCAGCACCTTAGGGCCACAGGGGTGTTCACCCGGCTCCCCTTTTGGTTCGGAGAGATTAGTCCAGCCCAAAGGATTGGAACCCTCTGATAGCCAAAAAAAAAAAAAAAAAAAGAGTTAGGACCCAACCATAATGATAATGATAAAATTAAGAGCACAACAAAACTAACTGCTCCAACCTGAATAAAGGGCATGAAATTACACCCAAATTGAGGCCAAAACGCAATTTAATATACTCCAATGTTGTAGAATTGGCGTGATTTTCTCCTATGGGAACATTTGCATGCAGATATCTCATCTGGACAATGCAGAGGACAGAACTACCATGCAGCGACTTGCATGGTAGTATGATGGAGCACCCGGATAAAATCATGTGTGGGAGCCACATTTGGAAAATCCAAACCGCTTCAATATCTAAAGGCCCATTGTGTACTCTGCATCTGAATATTCAAAATCTATTTCAGTGGGCCTACCGATGGATCGGCCACCAAATTTTACAAAAAGAGGCTCCTTCCATTTTTGCCCTTTAAAAAGAGGAAAGTAAAGAAAGTTAATCACAGATTTCAAGTTTAGTTGATCCAACGGTGGCCATCTCACTAATTTAAATAATAATCTAACATTTGATCACCATAATGGTACTAGGACTAATAAGAGGTTTGGATTTTCCAAATGTGGCCCCCACCCATTATTTTAACCGGGTGTTGCATCATACTACCATGCAGTGTCCCCAATGCAGATATCCCATCCGGGCATTAGTAAATTAGAATCCTCCTGGACTTCATGGCACCCGTTGTAATAATACGAACATCCGTGTGTGAGGACATCTGCAGGATAAAATTTTTCAATGAAAATATATCATACAAACTTATGACATTGAGGGCGAATCATAGTGTGATTTATTATTATTATTATTATTATTATTATTATTGGTAGAAAGGAAATCATAGTGTTGTTGTTGTGGATAGGACATCCGCTCCCACAACTCCACACAGGGACCAATTCTTGTGGGCGTGGAGGAGGGGGTGTTGAATTGCCCCTCAACTTATTTATGTTTGTTTGAATACGTGAGAATTCCCAATAAATTTAAGGGAGAGCTTTGGTCCTTTTTAATCTTGCCCCTCATCATCTATTTTTATTCTTCCACAAAAGGAGAGAATTTAAAAAGATTTGAGGATATTTTTGTCTTTTACTAATTTTAAAAATTGTTAGTGAATCCTTCTTCAAGTTTCAAGGAGATTTTAATAAATAAAAAAAATTCTTTCCTTTCATCTTTTTTTTTTTTCTTTTCAAATGGAAATCTCCGCGGGATACTTTTCCCCTTCACAACAATGCGGGAATCCTTTCTCTACAACTATTGGTTTTGGGTATCATTATTTACACTTCGGATGTTCACATCTTTTTTATAGCACTAGTGAATGAGTATCACTGGTGTGCTCTCAATCATATATGCTATCATAGGTCGTGGCCCATCAAATGAACACAAGTAATCCGTCAATGGCCTTTCAACTATCCATGTTTATTACAGGCATTGTGACCCATTAAACGATTGCAACTAATCGATCAACAGATCATTATTAATTAATTATGGGTGGATTGGTTTATGTGTGATCAATCCGGCATAGGCCCAACTTTTGTTTTTTTAACTATCCTCAAAGTTTTGAAAGATTAATCTGTCTTATATCTTTGAAAATATTGAGGCACTTTTAAGTTGAGGATCTTTTGTTTTTTAACTTTTTTTTTTCTTAAAGAAGGAGCTTTATTGAGAAAGAATGTTACAAAAGAGGCTGACGTCATACAATTGAATCTAAGAGACTGTTCAGCCTGATCAAGAGTTACAAAAGGATTTGTTTCCAAAAGGAATTCCACATTAGCAAGTACAACAAAGAGGAAATCAGCAAGAATTTTCCTTGTCCCTAGTGCAGTAGGCTTTTCCCTTCTTATTTAAAACATGTGGTAGGCAATCCGGTTCAGGATTGGTCTCGCATATAAAAATCAAAATCAACCAAAAAAAAACTTAAGAGAAAATTGTGAGTCTAAGTCGCTTATCAAAATCAAAATCAATAAAAATAAGTCCCTCTTGTGTGGGTTCTCACCAAATTTCAATCCAATTAAATGTATAAAATCCTTTAAGATTTTCATTATATTTTACTTTACATTTATTTATTATTTGTGGGTTTCAATTGCTATTAAAGTGGAAATCTATTTTGAGTTATTTAGATTTTCATTAATTATTCCCATTTAAGAGCCTCACATGCCACACAGTGAATAAGTAATGGTCTGAATTTCACTTCAACAGAAAGAATATCCATTACTAGAAAAAAATTTTAAGGGTGTTGATCATGCAGTCCCCTGAGCTTGAGATGCCCCTAGTAGGTCATGTTGCATCTAAATGAAACGTCAAAGTGGTGATGGGATATTAGGGCTGTCAATTGTGTCGTGTTAACTAATTCGGATTACGGGTTAACGAATTCGGGTTAAAATCACCTCAACCACGACCCGTTAATTTAATGGGTTACACGACCCAACCTGTTAACCCGTTAAGTAGTTAAGTCATTTCGAAAATAAATAAAAAAATTCATACAAAAATAGGAGGAGAAAAATATTTAAGCCATATGAAACTGAAAGTGAGGATCTCGAGTGGATCCCACCTAAAACCCCACTATAAAACAATAAATTTTAATTTTTTCTTTATGAATATAAATTAATTTTAATTATATTTAGGGAATAAACAAAATTTAACGGGTTAAGCAGGTTGTTAACGGGTCACTGGTTTAATTCATACACGACCCATTAACTTAACGTGTTAACGGGTTTAACCCTGTTAACGACCCGAACCCATTAATATCGTGTGAGTTCGTGTCGTGTTAACGGGTTGTGTGGCATCCTGACAGTCTTATGGATACCGATATTTGCCCTACGGATACCAGTATTTGATCCATGGTTAACAATTAGGCCTGTCAATGAGACGCATTGAAACGGGTAGAAAGCTCGGCCCGGCCCGGCCCAAGCCCGAAAATACAGGGCTTTTAAAAAAAATTGAGCCCAACCTAGACTTGGACAATCATTTTAAAGCCTGGTCAAAATGGAACTGGGACTGGGCAGAAACAACTCAGCCGGTTCAGGCTCGGCTCGGCCCGGCCCGCTGCAAAGTCATTTAATAATAATTATTTATATATTACAATGGTAGAAATTAAATTCAACTAAGTATCCTAGATTATCTCGAATGGCCCATGATATTTTAGCTATTTCAGTTTCTACCGTTGCTTCAAAGTTAGCATTTATGATCCTTAGGTGGGGCGGGGACGGGGAATAAAACTGTGCCCCGAAGGCGTCCCCTCCACGCCCCGCCCCGCCCCGTTATCTCGCCCCATACCCCGCCCCGCCATTAAATAAGTATATATATGTATATATATGTATATGTATGTGTATGTATATATATATGTGTGTGTGTATATATATGTATATGTAGGGAAGTGCTCCTATGAGAGACACTCTCACCAACTTGGTGAGAGATGGTTGGGGGCCCTCACATTTAAGTTGGGGGTCCTTGCATTTAAGTTGGTGAGAGTGGATATGAAAGTGTGGGCCCCCACCCATCTCTCATAAAGTTGGTGAGAGTGTCTCTCATAGGAGCACTTCCCGTATATGTATGTGTGTGTGTATATATATATGTATATGTGTGTAACAATCTAGAATATATTAATATATTTTAAATAAGGTAAAACATTACAAGAAATGAAGTTTGGTCTAGTGGTAAGGCAAACCTCTAGTTACTCCCCCACCCAAATTCTAATCCCAAGTCTTGCACATTTAAAAATTTTACAATTGAGGGGCGGGGCGGGGTACCCGCGGGGCAATCAGGGTATGGCGCAGCGGGGACGAGGCATATCAATTACCCCGAAGTTCGGGGCGGGGCAAGGCGGGGGTACCCATGAGCCAATCGGGGTATGGCACGGCGAGGACGGGGCATATCAATTACCCCAAAGTTCGGGGCGTGGTAAAAGAGGGGCGGGGGCGGGGAACCCCAATTCCGTCCCATATCCGCCCCGTTGCCATCCCTACTAATGCTCGCATAACTTGTCACGCACTAACATTCCGAAAACGCATAACTCCGATTCACACGTCTCTCATTGATTCCCAGGAACTGAAAGGGATGGCGGATCGACGGTCACAGTTCTCTCCAATCTCTGCAGTTTTCCAAATCCTTCCACATTATGGCACAAACGTCTCCCCTTCTATAGCATTCTATTACATGTAATTTTCTTTACAAGCCTTTCGCTAGCATGTTCTATCCCCTCTTTGGAGAGATCGTCATCATACTCTCTACTATCAGTAATGCATTTTATCTGTCTTATCTTATTGTTTTACGCTTTTACCTTTCGTTTCTAATGGTTTTGAACCCAATTGGGATCTTATCTTCTACATCTTAGAGATGCAGACTAAAAGAATGCTGGTGTGAGTAGCTGCAATCTTGTCTGCATGTAATGTGCACTCTAACTACGCATATCACGTGGTTTTTATATTACATGTAAGAGACATGGATAAAACAAGTGATTCCGGGATTTGTTTGTATAATGCTGGAATTAATTTTGTGGTCTTTGAAACATGCAAATGTGACTTAAAAGTGCACCCAATTTTCTCTTTGGAAATTGATTACCCACCTATCATTTTACCAAATTAAATCCATAGATTAGAAATTCTAATAATTAGTTTCAATAAGAGAGCCCAAAATTTCAGAAATAAGAGTGAAGATCTACAATTTACTATGAAGTAGTCTCTCTTTTGGCAAGAAATAGTTTCCACTTAGGACAACTCCAAGTTCATATTATCCGGTTCTTCCAAAATATGAAAATTGATTGGGGTTGAAGTGGCTCTTCATGCATCTTGAATGTATCAATGACCTTTAATTGACCTCCCAGCTAAAAATTATCGTCGTGCTATTCATGTATTTTTTTTCGTCTCCATTATAATTGGTCCAAGTTTATTTAGTCATATGGGTTCAAGTTTAATTCCAAACCATGCTTTCCTTGAGACTCTATCGATTCTTTCCCTCCTCTTCGTGGGTACATCACTCTTTTTAGATCAAAATATTTTTTCTCCTTTTTCTTTTATTTTTCCCCCTTTCCTAACTTTTACCTGATCTCAAATGTAGGAAACATTAGTTTTTAAAGTTTTATTAACTTTTTTACAATTCTTATAATATATTTAATGTTAGAAACTACATTGCCCGTGCTTAGCACAGGGCGCTCTTCGCTAGTAATATTGATGCTAGAAGATTAAACCCAAATTTCATTAAAGCGTAACTAAAATTTATATGGATTTGCCTTTGACAAGTCACCCAAAGCAGGAATCACTCTCCATAATTAAAATACTAACAAAGTTCTTCGAAAAACAATAAAGAGCTTCAAATATAACTAACACATATGCTTCGTTAGAATTGCACAACCCAACATATATTGGAAACATGAATAGAAGATCAGCCTCATTGTTACGAAGCACTCCACCAACATTCATCGGGCCTGATTTACCTCTCGATGCACCATCAATATTAAATTTTAGCACACCAAGATTGGGTAGAGACCATCAATACTAATTTTCGGGCACACAAGCTCACTCCACACGCCCACCAGTAAATCTGGGGGGATTCAAACACATGAATTTGGGGAGCAAAATGAACATATTTCTTATGTGTAGGGTATCTTCAAATTTAACTCCAATCAAAGTTGGTCCTGTTGTCAGTGGCTATTTGATTAATAATGTGATTAATGACTTTAATTATAATGTGTAAGATTGTGTTAATTATATTTTTAATCAAATGATCAGTCTTAGGTGGGATCAACTTCTATTAAAGTAAAATTTGAGGACATCTCTTACACAAAAATGACCATAATTTTGAGTGACTTGAATTTCAATTGGCGGGGTTTACTATGGAGCTCCACTCATTCCACTAAGGGCTTCTCTAAGTTAGAGCCAGTTCCAGCTGGATTTATATGCATGGGTGGCACCAGGATTTTGACATAGGCACAATGTGTCATTTAATTTTTACTTAGAATTTTTTTCTTGACATGTTAACATTAATTTTTTACATCTCCTCTTTCTTCTTTCTTTTTACCTCTCTTCTATCTTCTTTCCTTAACACTATGTTTGGGAAGGAGGTAAAATGAGGGGAAGGAAAAAAAAAGAGGGGAAAATGGAGGGAAAGTTAAAATAGAGAGTGTTTGGGAAGGGGGGGAGGGAAAGTGGGAATTTTCCTTCCCCCTCAAACTTTTTGACTATAAACAAACAAGAGGAGGGAAAATTAATTTTCCCTCCCCTTCCTTCCCCTTCATTTTCCTTCTCCTCAAATTTTCCATCCCCTCCTCCCTTCCCAAACAGAGCGTAAATGCTTGAAATATTGCGTAGGAGCATGCTATAGACGCACTCGTGTTCTAGGTAGAACATTGTTCGATGGTGAGGGAGAAATAACTAAGTTGATCATAATCAGTAATAAATTGGAAATTTTCCTACCAAATGGCAAGCACTTCAACTTTTGATAATAAAAAAAGTCCATAATACATTAATTGTACAATTGAAAAGGTCAAGGCTGTTCAAAAGCTCTAGTCTAATGAACAAAAGCTAATCCAATTAAGGTCTAAAATCAAAATACTTATAACTTTTAACTTCTAATTTATAGTTAGCTTGTTAAAGTTATTTAAAAAAAGTTTTATTTCACAACAGAGTGTTTGGTAAACATAAAAAAAAAAACCTTATTAGAGGGGCAATTCTCAATTATTTCCTAAAAATCTCTAACCATGGGGCCCACCTTTAAAAATACAAATGTGAGTCCACCTTTTGTAACTGAACATTGGCATACTTTAATAGGAATTCAAATATGAGCCCACTATTTGTGATCGTGAACATGAAACCTACCTTTATGAATTATTCTACATGAGGCCCACCTTTAGAAATTACAATATGGACTCACCTTTGGAAATTAGGACATGGGACCCACTCTTAGAAGAATTAAGACATGGGGCCTACCTTTAAGAATTGGGCTCACCAATAGGAATTATAACAAGGAACCATGTAGAAATTGTTATATATGGGACCCACCTCTATAGGAATTATAATGTGGGCCCGCCTTTTGTTATTGAGAACATAGAATCCACTTTTTTTAGGAATTGTGGTACTTAGAGCCACATTTGTGATTGTAACATGAGAGCTACATTTAAGAATTGTACTAATTGTGGCCCATCTTTTAGAAATTATAATGTCTATGTCATCTTGGAAATTCAATTAAGTAATTTTTTTTCCAAAACACTTAAGCTCTACATCTCAATAATATATATATATATATATATATAGATATGTTTATCAAGCCCAATTAATTTGACGATGTATTCCACTTTTCCAATCAATAAAATTAATCCAAATCCAACTCCTAAGTCCCATTTCTGTCCATAACTACCAATACAACCTACAAACTTTCAATTGCAAATCCATACATTTGTGTAAATGGTATTCTACTATTCTTGGATGGAGCCCATTGGATTCCAAGCCCTCGGCCAAATAAATGACGATTCCCCAAATCTTCCAGTCCTGATTCTCTCTCTCTCTCTCTCTCTCTCACTCACTAAATGCACTTGCACAAAATCTAGAATCTCACTATCTAAAGTAGCGTGATCGACACAAATAGAACTTCAAAAGTGGGGCTTGTGTGATATGTATCTAAAAATTTCAATCTAATGGGAGTTAGACAGCATAGATAAAATGCCGGGCCCCATGCCAAAACCCAACACATGGGACCCCAAAAAAAAAAATTAAGGGTCCCACTTTATACAGGCGCGGACAGGTTTAGTCAAACAGTCAACAAACTCAACAAATAGGGGGCAATTTCGTCATCTACTTTTCACCCCACTGAATGTGGCTGCTGCTGCTACAGCTGAATTCTTCTCACTCTTAATAATAACAAAATCTTCCAACTCAACAAAACCGAAAAAGCGTGAGGTCGGCGACAGGCGTCACACTCCATGCATCCCAATTTATTCATTCTTTGTACGCTTCTGCTCACGCTCCTGCGTTTTCTTTGCTTTCTCTACTGTCCACTGCATGTAAATCATCATCTCCTCTTCCTATTTCCTTCTCCATCTGTCACCTTCTCATTCACTTCCAACTGAAAAAGATTCCCATCAACTTTAAAAAACCTACCAATCTCTGTCACCAAATCTCAATCAACAACAACTTTTTCTCTGCAGCAGCAGAAGAAGCAGAAGAAAATGGGCTGCGGAGGCTCAAAGCTCGAGACCCTCGAACCGGTCGCGCTCTGCAAAGATCGATCGATGCTTCTCGAATCCGTCATTCGCCATCGATACACACTCTCCAACGCTCATTTCTCTTATCTTCGCTCTCTTGCTTCTGTTGGCCTCGCTCTTCAGCGATTCTTCGAAAACATCCCTCCTCCTCCTCCTCTTTCTGCTTCTTATCTTCCCAACCAGAACCAACAGAAGTCAGATTCTGTTTCGCATCCTGAAATCCCGTATGTGAATCAGATTTCTGATTCGCATTCCAAATCGCATATGCAATTGAACTCCGATTCGGATTCTGTTTCGGAGATCTCGACTCCGGTACATGAACACGTTCATGGACGAGGCAACGATCATGGAGAAACCCTAGACCAGAACCCGGGCATGAACTACATGCAGACCCGGCCCGCCGAGCCTTCCGTTGTCTACCAGCAGCAGAGCTCCGAAACAGTCCGGGTCCAGGAGGACCCGTCGTTGTCTGGTTATGGTTTTGCGTATCCGAACCCTAACTCTTCCTCGTATCCGTATCCGTATCCTCATCCGTATGCGTATGCGTATTCCAATCAGTACTCGTATCCGTATCCGTATGCGTATTCGAGCTACGGCGTTGGATATGGTGGTTACTATGGTTATTCGTTTCCGCCGCAGTTTGATCAGTCTTCTTATATGCCGCCTCCCTATCTGGCGGCGGCGGCGGCGGCGCCGGATCTTGCGCCGTCGAGGGCGGCTCCGCCACAGTCTCCGCCGCCGGCGGAGGCGTCGTGGGAGTTTTTGAACCCTTTCGATGAGAACCAGAGTTACTATCGGGCGTACACTCCAAGCCGCGATTCAGAGGAGTTGAGGGAAGAGGAAGGGATCCCTGATTTGGAAGAAGTGGTGGAATATGACGAGATCGAGCAGGAAGAAGCGTCGGACGTGGAGGAAGATGACGAAATCGAGCAGGAAGAAGTTAAAGAAGTGGCGGAAGAGAAGAAAACTGTTGTGGATGGCGGCGGAGGAGATTTGGAGAAGGTGGCGGATGAAACTGATGCGGAGATTGTGGTGGAAGAGTCTGGGGGTGATGTGAATTTGGTGGAGGATGAGATTGTGGTGATTGAGGATGAGAATCGTCATGACGGTGGTGGTGTTGGTGCTGCTGTGATGAATGCTCAACTTGAAATTGTTTTGAGAGAGATTAAGGCACAATTCTATATTGCTTCAGAATCTGGCAATGAGATATCAAAGTTGCTTGAAGTGGGCAAGGTTCCTTATCGTGGGAGAAATGCAGTCTATAAAGGTAACAGCTTTCCTTGCTTGTTTCCTTGCTTGCTCTGCTTCCTCTGGTTCTTTGTTGGCAGTAACTTTTAAAGGATGTCCCTCAACAAGCTTTCACAGTGAAAATTTTTAATCCTCAGCCAATAGCCTTGATTACATTTAGGGCCCATTGTTTAATTTTTTTTACTTTTTCATGGTATGGAATTCCTTGTATTTTTTAAACACTACTATTCTATTCTATGAAGGGTTGAAAGTGGAGGATTAATGGTGATGATCATCAACTATAGAATAAATCCCTCTGATAAGAAATGATAAAATGACCATCACCTAATAGAATAAATCCTAGGAAAGTGATGGTCCCACTCCATTATACTTCTCTGCTTTTATCCTTTCACTCCTTACATAAATATGCCCTGCCTCAAATGTAAAGAAAAGTATCTTGCCTGTTTCAGCTGAATATCTGATCTACTTTGCTCTTTTTTGGGGACCCCATGAACTAGTCCCTTTTGGGGAATGGATAAATTCTACTTTGTGACATCACCTTGGAATTACCTTAGATAATTTCTTTTTCAACTGTTATGCTTGCTTGGAATGAGTTGGGCTTGGGCTTCCCTGCTCAGGCTATTGGAACTGGGAAGTTGGAAGTGTATATGTTTGAAATTGATGCCATTGTTCCCTTGAGGGAATGGATTTGCTGTATATTTCGAATTTTTTATGAACTTCTCTGCTGCAGTGTCTTCCAAGACATTGGATGTGGTTGCTCCTCCTTTCTCAGTTGTTTCTAGAAGCACAAAATCAACATCATCTGCTGAAAAGAACTTTAACGTTGATGAGTATATAAAGGTGAGCTCCAGAAGTCTTTCTTCTACATTGGAAAAGCTATACATCTGGGAGAAGAAGCTTCATGAGCAAGTCAAGGTATGCACTATTAGTGTTCGATTGCAAATTGCTGATGTGTATGACTTTCCAACCACTTTCTGAACCTTTGATTGATTGTTGCATGACTTTAGCCTGGAACTGTGATCTAAGTTTGCCTCAACTGACTTCTGCCATCCGACAAACCTTGCCTTTTGCTTGATATTTCTGGACTCAGAAAAGAGCCTGCTTTCACTCCATTTTGTTGGGTGACTCTCACGTGCTGTACCCCACAGTGACCATAAGTGGACCTATCATGGTCTGCCACATCACCGCGGGCAGCCTGCCATGGACGTAGGGCTGCTGCCCATGCCCAGGCAGGGGCTCCCACTGTGACGTGGTGGACCACGAGGTCACCATGGGGAAAAGCCTAGATGGTCTCGATTGCTCACACAGAGATGCCTAGTACTAATTTCCCACACACCTCAAAAGCATAATGCATGGCCTGAGAAGCCCAGTACTAGTCTGCAATCCTTCCCTCTTATGCCTTAATTCAGAGATGTATCTCCATCCTCTTCTGCTCCTAGCAGATTAGAAACTCCCACATCATCATGAGAAAACTGGGAGGCTATCCCCCTTCCTTTGTCATAGCTGCTGCTCTGGCCATCATATCTGGCCTATAATGCACAAAAATGTATTGTGTCGTATTGTATCCAATACTTCACTTCTTATGTGTAATTCCCTTGTCCCTGCCGTATTCATACGGTGACCCTGTCATATCCGTGCCATATCTGGGCACCATAGTCTGTGGCATCAAGACATCAAAGACGCCTTCTCCCTTTCCTTCTTTTCTATATTCACTTGAGATTTCTTCCAAACCCTTTTCCACTTTCTGCATGCTCCACACTCTTTGAGCCCATCTGCCTAACCGTGAGGGATCTTCAAACAGCATCTCCTCTCTTATCTCAACTGAAAACTTTTTCCCAAATATATCCAAATAGATGTAGTCAAGGAAATTCACCTCCAAGCTTGTGATGACCACAAGGGTTTTATCTAAAGCGTTGACTGCAGTCAAATCTTTTCCCCCTCCCTAACTGGATCCTTGAATCAACAAGTCCGTAGGCTTCACAGAATCCTCTTACAAGAGTTATGGCTCCTGCCCATCTTAACATTTTCCAATAAGCTGGTTGTTAGTTATTATTTTCTTTGATTACCTTCCTGCCTACCATGTATTTCATCTTTGACTCCACTGGGCAAAAGGGTCTCCCCTTTGCCTGTGACAGTATGGCTTATTTTCTGTAGAAAATGGGAATTCCCTATGAGATCAACCAGTTGGCTTTGCGTATTATTCTCTTGCCTGTTATAATTAGTTTATCTAAAACACTTCTTCTTCTTCATTTTGACTCTCCTCTTAGACCAACCAAAAGTGGCTAGATTGACTACTTCGTCCTCCCTAGGTACTTCCATGAAGGGCTTCAACGGCTTCTATGGCTATCTTCTTTCCCTAAACCCAACAAAGTTAAAACATCTTCCAATGCCCCTGACTAAACGCGGGATAAATGTGTCCGCTACTATCCTAAAGGAAGAAAATGCAGGTCTCATCCACTAAACTGAAATGCTCGGCAGGATATTATCTTTGAACACTGAGATTAGATTCTCCCATTTTGCAATCCTCTTTTCTTCTCTTCCTTGGTACACTTGCGTTCCTAATGTTGCCTTCACTGATGGATTTTGGTTCACTTGCCTTCCTTGTTAGTAGGTCCATCGTAGTGTGTACTGTGACTCTGCGCCGATGCTTTTTACAGTGTGTTTCCCAAGTCTTTGATGAAGGTTAAAAGGGAAGGGAGGATTCTGGACAGTTGGTAGTAAGTTTCATTATTCTTCTTGTCTCCCAAGTAAGTCTCAGAGTTTTTTTTTCCCCTCCTTTTTTCCTAGTTACATTGTTTCAGAAACCAATCTAGGAATGTTGATCTACGTGTGCCCTTTTGGTTCGCCTGAAAGGACTTCAAAATTTTGCATTGGAATTCCTAGTTGTTTGTGAATGCCTCCTTCCACACACTATAAGGAGGCAGTAGGTGCGGCCAGTGTTTATTGGTGGTATTTAGGATCTTGAAAGGGAGATTAAACCCCAATTATATTGTTTTCTACCGGTTTAAAACAAAGGAAAAATGGTGATGACAGAAGGAAATAAGATTCATCTTCTAATGCACATTAATCTGCTCAAATAATTGCATCAAGTATTGATTATTAATTGATTTGTAATGCTTTTATTGACACAAATTTTTTGAATGTGCTTCATATGCTCATTCCATATGCTTTTTTCCAGTATGTTTAATATTTTTACGGTATTGCTTCGATCAGGCTGAGGAGAAGTTGCGGATAATTTATGATAGGAAGCGCAAGCAACTAAAACATATGGATGAAAGGGGTGTGGAGCCTCACAAACTTGTATCAACTCAAACTTTTGTCAGGAAGTTGTCAGATAAATTAAAAATAGCGATTCAGTATGTTGACTCTATCTCGAGCAGAATAACTAAGCTGAGGGATGAGGAGTTGTGGCTGCAGATTAATGAATTAATTCATGGGTATGGATTCTTAACAATTTTCTGTTTGCACTGGTATTGTTATTTCTTTGTTCAGTTTGAACTATCTGACAAAGCCATGTTGCATCCTTGCTTGATTTTCATACTATAGAATATAGATTAAGATCTCTCTCTCTCTCTCTCTCTCTCTAATCTGGGAAGCTGCTTCAATAACCAGCTTTTCTCTTCTTTTTTTTTAAGTGAACACCTGGGCATGAACCATGGCCCCCTTTATCACAATATGCTTTGCCACTGCACCATGCAGTAGGCTGGTGATTAATATTTCATTTATTAAAGGTTATCCATAGTGTTATCTAAACCATTGATGCCTGTGTGCTTTGTTTCAATATAAAATAGAACTAACATTTGATAGCAAAAAAAATAGAACTAACATTTCATCAGATGTGAGTTTCTGTGATAGTGACTAATTTTCAGGGTCATTTCTCTATTTTATAGTTTCTCAAGATCAATTTGAATGCTTCAATGTGGCCAACGGCCAACCTGCCTTACTTTTTTCCCTAATATGGAAAATCGTCTTGTTTCAATTGCTGAGGTGTGCCTTGATGACTGAAGTAAGCCTGCTTCATGCTGTTCTTGAATGTGGAAATGCTATCTGTGGTGCAGATTGTATTACTCCATTTATGTTGTTATTTTTATTAATTTGAAGAAAGAGATTGGTCTAGAAAAAGAATAACTATATATACTTGGCTGTAGAATACACAGCTGAAATGAATCCTTAATGTGAGAAAGAATTTGGTAGATGGTTCGCGAACAGTACAGAACAACTGTTTATTCTATATGCAGGTTGGGAAAATGATTGCCATTTAACTCTTTTTCTTTATATCTGGGTGAGCTTCCTGACAGACCCTTTGTAGTTTGGTTCACCTGGTGAAATGAGCCATCTGTCTACCGATGAGGAAGGCCTCTATGGTCATTCCCTGTTTGAAATATGATCAAATTTATGCATGAGATATACTTAACTATATGGTTTTATTATCCAGAGAGAACTAAACCTTTTTAATATATGCCTAACTAATGCATGTAGTGCAATGACAAACTACAGAGTACTCTTAAAATAATTACAAATACTTTAACCCCTCCATGCATAACAAGTGTTCAATCTGAACCTGCTGCCCTTTTTGTTAAACGGGTTGGTTTTTCCAACCCATGTATGCAAATGAATCAAACCAAGCAGACCCGCCTAACCTAACAAAAAGAGACCCGGGACAAACCCCCCACCCCCCCCCCCCCCCCCCACCCACCAACAACAAATCTTGTTTCAGATTAATACAAGAAGCTCTACAAGAACAATTAAAGTTGCAACAAGCTAGAAGCCAGCTGAGAAGCTTGATGTACATGGGTGCTGGCTAAGAGGTTCTGTGGCTCTGGGGACACTAGAGAGAAGAGAGACCAAAACTGGGAGACTTCAAGAGAGCCGAACAAGGAAAAATGAAGTTGAATATGCTATGGGAGATAATTTAATCTTAATTTTATACAGGTGGTTTGAGGATCATGATTGGACGGGTTAGCACTGGATCAGGTTTTTCTTCCCTGTAACATCCCACATATGCAATGGGTTGAGTTTCTATCAGTTTAGGCAGGTTGGATCAGATTTTGTCACCCCTTCCCCAACTTCCCTCACAAACTCATGGTGAATTAGCCATAAAGATATGAAATCTTGTGTTTTCATGATAAAATTTGCTACTTGAAGCTTGGAAGACAAGTCGAGACACGCAGATATTGCTTGAAAGTTATGTTGGGAAAGATGACAGTCGATTTCTATATGCCATTGCCCTCTCTTTTGAAAAGCTGAATTGTGATAAATTTATATGGCACTTCTGTAGCCCCAATACCAAGAAGTTGGACCAGAGTGACTTATAGCTTGCAAAAGGAAATTGAGCTAAGGAACCTAATGAGCATGATGGGCCTGTATACTGTGTCCATGGACGATTAGGCCACAACAAAAAATTGATGGAGCCCCTTGTGAAATGCAATAACCATTATTAGAATGACGATCATTGAAATCAACGCCAAATCTGCATTTGTATAGGCAGTTTGGTACAAGATATGTGTGGATAACAAGAGTGAGACCTATTGTGTGTACCTCTAAGATTTTGAAGCTTTCATTTAACTGCAGCAGTATCGATGCAATTTTTGATAGATGATGTTCAGCCCATGATAAGTCAAAGAGCAGTGGTAATGCTTGGCTAGTTGGCCTAGTATCTGTGAGATGAATAAGCATGCCAACAATGTGTTAGGGAGTAGGAGTATGATTACTAACACCATAAGGAATTGGATCCTTAAAAAATAGGCAACATATCTGTGTAGGTATTCAATACTTCTCTGTGTAAAATTGTGTCCCTGCCCTATCCACGCCACATCAAGGTCATCATAGCTACCACCACCTGAAGATTCCAACTTTATATTTGACTCAAATGGATTATCAACTACCTTATCTTAAGTTTTGAGATATTAATAACATCTAAAGCTGAAGAAAATCAGATAAAACTTTGAACCATAGCTTTGGTACCTCTCGCAACATGGATCAATCTTTAAACCCTTATGTGGCACACTCAAATGTATGCCCATGAAGGGGAGTACGGTGATATAAAGGTTTCATTTTGGGCAAATCCCAACCCTAGACCCTTTTGTCGCCTACTCAAATGTATGCCAGTCATGTGGGAATAGGGTGATAGAAAGGTTTAATTGTGGATCAGATTTTGGGCAAAAACCAGTCAAATTGGATCATCCCAATCCTTGATTTAAGGGCCTCAAATTTTAACTTTTCATTGAGTTGCATTTTTCTGAAGTTTAATATAATCTTGACATTATGTCCGATGAGTAGCAAATTGAGGTGAGTGAAAATTCATTTCAAAAGGAAAAGGAGGGTCGGGTGGCTAGTTTAGTGAGTGTGAAGGGGTTGCATTGGTGATAGGTGGTATGATAAGAAAATTTCTCATCTGATGCAAGCCATAAGAGGGTACCTCTTGGAAGAAAGTTTCTTTCTATATGTATCTATGCTCACAATCAGAGCCTTATCCCATCTAATGATAATAATTACAATCCACTACCGAGAGAAAGTTTGGCACCATGTTGAATGCTCGATGTTGAAAGAATTGGCACATAAACCATAATGTCTCTTTAATTCAAGGTTATAAACTCGGACTTGGGCAAGTTGCACGAACACCCTAAAATCCCAAAACATAGAGAAAATTGAAAAAAAAAAAAAAAGGCTTAAAAATCAGAAATTGATGTTCTATGAATCTAGAATTTTAATTATTTTGAAAAGGTTAAGAGGTTGAGTCACAGTATGTGGTTGTGCTTGATTTTCGCTGAAACCGTTGAAAAGCATCTCCAATCCTTGAATGCAAAAATCTTCCATAGAATGGGGTTTTTATTATGAAATAAAATTCCTATGAATCTAGAATTTTGATTACTTTGAATGAATTTAAATCGTAAGATGTGGTCATGTTGGATTTTCTCCCAAACGGACGGAAAAGTATCTCCAATAATGCAAAGATCTTCCACAGACCATGGTTTTTATTATGAGATATATAGGGGCTTTTTATGTACATTCAAAAAAAGTAGGGACTGATTTGTAGAGGCCTTTATTTTATCTCTTAACAATTTTAATGCAAAAGGACCCCTTCCAAAGTCTTCTCACAGCAATTAAATGGGGAAAATAGTTTTGGCCCTTTTCTCCATTAGACTCAACCAAGAGGTGACTCTGAGGCTGGCTGTTTTAAACCATGCATAAATTCATGGTCCCCTTTAGATGTCTCGCCTGAACCTACCATGCTAGACCAGGAACATACCTGCCATGCAAGACAAGGGGCCCCACCAATCATGGGGGAGGTGGGGGGTCGAAAGATCTAAATTTGACCCACCTGTATGCAAAATTTCAAGTCTGTTAGATACTCTTAAGTCCTAAGCCCTTGATCCATGGCCCTAAAAGTGTAATGGTTTTAGAGGGCATCATTGTTTTAGATTTCACGCCAATGATGAGTCCCATTAGGATCAGTATAAAAAACATGGGATCGGACAATCGGTGACATTCAGAGCGGGGTGGTAGTGGGTGACGAGATTGGATGGATAATGGGGCCCAATTTGGGACCCACTAATTGTCTCGCACAATAGATGCCATGCAATACATCTGCACGTGTACATCAACCATACATATTAATATGGGTCGTGTTCTGCTAAGAAGTACCTCTCACGCTATGTGAGAGGTTAGACTTTAAGTCCCGTGTGGGACCCACCTCGACGCATACTAATCATAAGGGGGTTTGTGAAAAGGTCTCACTGCAAATACGATTTTGGGTAAAAATAATAATCATTGTCAAATTAAATTTCATGAAAAATGTAATTTAAGAAACCGTTGAAACTTAATCCGACGATGATTATTATTTAAATTAGTGCCAACTTAGGGTGAGTGCTAATTTATGGGTTGTTAGTGAATGTGAGGAGGTTGGATTTATCATGAGGTGTCCCACACTGTGGTAAAAAGATTGCCTCTCATGCAAGTCTGTGAGAGGTACCTCACAAATCATGGAAATAGGGGGGTTGTGGATCAAAAGATCCAAGTGGAGGAAAACCTAGATATCAAATTTGAAGTCAATCTAATACCTCTAACTCATTCATCTGTTGTCCATAAGTTTAACAACTTTATATAAAATAATAAAATTGACCCTCGATCAAACGGTTCACTCCATTCGAATCTATCAAAACCCGGTGGGACTCATGTAAATAGGAGGGATGGGTTTGGGTGGTCCACCCGGATGGACTAGTAGGTTGCCCCCATGAGGTTGCTTATACCGTAAAATGGTGAGGGAAGCTTGTACAAGAGCAGTACTCATTTATATATATGTATATATATATATATATGGACATTCATGTGCATCCATCCCTCGCCATATAGCGAGGGACAAGCTTAATGGGGCCCACCTAAGGCCCCACTGATCATGGGACTTGGGGGGATGGAAAGGATTAGGATGATCAGATAGGGCCCATCCAGATCTCTAGATCGCCACAGCCCCATCCTCATGTGGCCCCATAGGAAGGTGCGCTTGCGCGGGGGACAATATGGGAAATCCTCAAGTGAGCACCCTTATATAGGTTCACCCACCATCAATGCCTTAACCTCTCCAAATGATATTTATTCTCTTTCATTAATATTCATACATGCATGCACGTTTGTCTCTGTGTCGGAGAGAGAGAGGGGAGGGGGGGTTTCATTCTGTCATATCTACTAAGATGATGATGTTTATTTAAATTTTTTTGCTAACCCGCATGGTTGTCCATTAACTTTCGTAGTTGAATCAGCTTGTAATTGTCTGAGTCTGGCAAACCCATTAGGTTAGAAAACCATGGCTTAACAACAAACTTGATCATTTTCTTTTCAGGGAAAATGGAACAAATAAAAAAAGGTCCTTATGTTTCTGTTCACAAGCCTCATTATCGTGAATTTATTGTGCTAGAAAATATCAAGATAACTTTAAATTTTTTTTTGTTTTTCTTAGGATGTTACGTGAAAATTTCTAAAAAAGTACATTGTTAAAAATAGAATTGAA
This sequence comes from Umbellularia californica, assembly GCA_028538565.1. Classification (NCBI taxonomy): domain Eukaryota; kingdom Viridiplantae; phylum Streptophyta; class Magnoliopsida; order Laurales; family Lauraceae; genus Umbellularia; species Umbellularia californica. The sequence goes on from JAPQWN010000007.1 coordinate 61,076,868, forward strand.
AATTAAAAAATATAGTGAATATTTTAAAATGATTGATGCATTTTGAACATATTAAAAATATGGCTGTCAATTCCATTCCAATCTCCATTTCAGTTTGACCCATAGGGGAATGCTTCGGCATTCCAAAAGATACCGATGTAGGAAAAGACGCAATTGAAAATTGAAAAACATATAAAAAGCACCAAAATTTCCAAAAATAGTTGGATGCTATAATAATTCTGAAAATGCATACTTACATTTACTTAAACTACACTTTAGAATTGACCATTTTCTAGTTTTCACTACATAGGAGTGGAAGCATGAAACATGGCCGGAATGTGGTCGGAACTAGGACTGAAACAATCGGAATAGACTGGAATTGAACCCGAAATCTTTTAGGGGGGCATTCCGTTCCAGCTCATGCCAATTCTGGAACACTCCAACTGGAATGGACTGAAATGGAATGGAATGGACTGCTTAATTTTAATGCAATGATTGCCTATCTCAAATATTTCCCTCTTGGAAATATTGTCAAAAAAGATGCATTTTAGTATATCATGTGTCTGCTCTACATTAGCGCTAGGCAGGGCATTTTGAGCTTCTCATGTGTTATAATAATTCCATATTTGAAACCAAGAATCATATGTTGTTAAAAGTCACTTCAAACATTTACCCAAATTTCCATCTCTAAATGTATGCTTTGTTAGGATCATTAAGATGCTTAATAGAATACTTACCATGTAACATTTGATGATCTATTTTGGTTGGTTCCGTTGTTTATACAGTTTTAACTAGGATTAAGGATATCTTAATAGGAAAATGTATTCTAAGAAATAATGATGTGTTCCTTATGGTAAATATATGTGATTCCTCAAAGATTCTCTCCCCTTTTACATGCTTTGTGGTATTAGAGCCAATATTGGATCTCATTATGATACCCGGATGCTTGTACAAACCCAACTTATCAATATCAGACCAATACAACACTCATATTGGTATAGGACACCCGTGTTCGTATCCGTGTCCAAGATTTTCAAAGGTGCGGAGTCATATCCATGATCCATGTATCCGTGTACCCGTATTCATATCACCATAGGATCTCAGCCGTTGTTTTCATTAGTAGTTTATCAAATACTTAATCCCAGCCCCTTAATCAAGAGAAAGTCAAATGGTCCATGCTGTCACCTCCATCTTGTTAGATCTCTAACTTTTGTATGGCCTTGCTGCCTGTTGGATCTGAAGTTTTAGTTTAACACTCAGACCAAGCCTCTGTAAGCGTGGATTGAATCTTTTTCCAGGATCGCCCAACTTGGATCCCTCTTCAATCTTACAAAACACTGGCATCCAATCTTCATCTCATCCTGCATTTTTGCACTACTGCTGCAGAATCATGATGACCATCTCCCCTCTCTGCAATGGTGACCTCTGCTCCAACATCAGCATGCCACACGTCCTAAAATCATTTGCTATGAACATCATCTTCTCTGATGCAGTCCCAACCTGTCCTTCAGTAGCACCTGCTCTGATCAACTGCAAATCAAGCCCGCGGCTGATTCTCACCGCTGGTTTCAACCCAAGACCAGGAACATGCGTTGTACTACTAATATTCCAATCAGATCTTGCAGTTCTTTGTTTCTTCCTCTGCCCCATTTCAACCAGAACCTTCAGTTTGGTACTTCTCTCTGCATACTGCATGTCTCTGGATAACTGACCTGCTTGGACCCAACTGTTAAGTAGTTACTGTACCACACCTCTAACTTCAAGGCATTTTGGTTGTATTCGCTAGCAACTTGAGATGGTATCAGAATTAAGAGCCAACATGTCTCGGGTTCAAATCCGCGAAATCAAAAAAAGGCCCCATACCTCATCTAGTGTGTGGGCACATGTCCACAGGGCAAAAAGGCCCCATGCCGCACCTTGTCCAGGTGTGTGCTTCGAATCCGGGCGGGGGGTTACTAAGTAGTTAGTTTGCCACACCTTTAACGCCTACATATTTTGTGTGTATTGGATAGCAACTTAAGACCAATCACACCACCTCACTTTTGTTAGAAACTCCAGATTTTCTGTTCCCATTTGTCTCAAAATTTAACTGAATCCAATCCCGCCATCATGGTCTACACCCTAAGCATCTGCCATGCTGCTGCTGCTGCTAATTGGAAACTGCCATGCATCTTCACTGTGTTGCTCAAATTCTTTTGGGTCTTTTTCTCTAGGTTCCGGTCTTTCCCTCTTGGCTAAAGTCATAGTCCTTCTGACTGGTTTTGACCCACTATGTTCTGTTTCCCATATCATTTGTGCATACTTTTTTTTTATCGGTATCATTTATGCATACTTCTTTCTTACGCCCCAGTTTCTGCAAGATCCTGCATCCTTGTCATTGTCTTTTGGTCCTGGTCAAATCAGATAGTGCAAGCTTGATAACTTATGCCTCACTTCAGCTGATTTGTGTCTGTCCAGGTTTTAGGCATAGTATACTTTTTCAGATAGGTTTTAATGCACTCGGATCCCATTTCATTTGCAAATACTACATTCTCCTGCTTAGTTTCCCCTAAGAGCCTCCGTCAATGTCACCATCTCGATCCTGTTCAAACGGATTGTGCAAGCTTGATAACTTATGCCTCACTCAGTCTGATTTTCTCTCTGTCCTGAATATTATCTATTTGCTTTCGTGTGCTTTCTTTTCTTTCATTTTCTTTGCATTCGGTAGGACCTGTTCATTTTGTGTTATGTGAGTTAGCTTCGATTCTTTTTGGGTTTCCTGTTGCATTATTACTCTGTCGCTGCTATTGCATTTGCCTTGTCACATCTATTTGCTCATGCCCATCCTTTTTATTTGATTGTTGTTTTGGATCACCAGATATGGTCATATAGTCATGTTTCTAGTTTTTCATCGTTCTTCAAGTTTGATATTTAATTTGAATTTTTTTCTCTCTTATCTATTCAGCCATTAGAGCTTCTGCATTTGAATCTGCTGTATTTCTTATTGGATTGGATCTTCAATTCCAGTTGCCTACTGTTGGATCAGATCACATCTTTGGTCTGATCAGATGTTTGCCAGATTCTTTTCTGATCTAATAATTTGCATCTGGTTCACGTCTCCAAATCTGATTGTCGTTTCCATTTTATTTATGGGATTTGATCTCTAAATCCAATAATTCTATTTGGACTTGTTTTGCGTCATCATTTGCGCTCTGTTAGAGCCATATCAGATTGTTGTTTTGTGGTCACGATCATCTGCTTCTTTGAGTAGGATAATTAGGAATTATAGAATAATTATCTTTTAAGATTTGATTAGGTTTGGTTTCCTTGTTTATCCAGAGGTTTTTTTTTTTATCCAGTTTTAATTTAGGGTTGAGAATATCTTAATTTGAAATTATGATAATATATAATGATGTATTCCTTGTGCTAATTATATGCAATTCCTCAAAGGTTTCCTCTATTGCATGCTTCTATGCTTAGTAAATTATAAATGGTATAATGAAACAGTAGGTATTACTGCTATAATGCATTTATAACCATTACTTCTATAAAGCATCACACCATTTTGGTGAATAAAATAGAAGGTTACTAACTCTATTAAACTTATTTGTTGAGTATTTATCCTATGTGATTCAAAACCAAGGCTCGCAAAACAATTTTTCTTGAAGTTTAGGTGCACGATTTATTCTTAATTTTCATGATTTCTCACGTCATTTCACATCACTACCTTGATATTTTCTATTTTAGCTCTTTTTGGAAATTATCTTGATAATATCAATAAATTAAACTTTATGATACTGCTATGAAGCACGGACACGGATACGGGACACGGATGCGAACGATACAGTACGCGTATACGCCATTTCTCAAAAAAGTAGGATACAATATGTCGGGGATACGTTGATTTTTTTTTTTAATATTTTTATTATGACTGTAATAAAAATCTAACATTATTTCAATCAAAATAGCCATAAAATATGCACTTTCATTGATTTAATCATCATTAATCTGAGATGTCATGATCTGATAATTTCTCCTAATCACATTAATCTGAGACAGAAAAATCAGAAAAAAAAAAACCATTGATAGTTTGATACAGTCCAACATCAGGAACCAAAAAACAGATCATTTCATGACCAAATCCTCACAAATCCGGTCATTAAAATACACCCACAACCGATTTCAGACCATTAATCATTTCCATAAAAATTGGAAGGAACTACTGCAACTATAATCAACAAAACACACTTGTTATCATTAAAACCATTTCAATCAATCAAAACCCTACCTTTCCCTCCATAAATCATCCATTTCTTCCAAAAACCAAATCAAACAACAAAATTCAATATTTTTGAAAAAAAAAAGCTACTAATCAAACTCGGAAATGATCGATTCAAATAGCAAAACCACTCGTTCACGGCAACATCTCGAAATAAACAAAACCCAATACAAACCCTAGATCTACACATCATCTCAAAAAAAAAAAAAAAAAAAAAAAAAAAAAAAAAAGAAAGAACGAAGCGGAGAACCTAACGAAGATCTCTGATATGACAAAGAGAAGACCACCACGACCCGCGAGTACCTCCCCGTCAGCCACACGATCTCAAACTCCGACACGAAATCCACCTTGATTAGACCCTACAACTCTCCTTTCCCCAATTGCCGCCGATGAATCTGCCAAAGCTCTCCCACCTCGTCTTGCAGATCCCTAAGCTCCGATGCCAAGTACTTTCTCTCCTTTTTTTTTCCACTTCTCTTCTTCTCCTCTCCCACTTCGTCTTTTTTTTTTTTTTTCCCTTTTTGATTCAAGCCCACCACGATGGGTTTCTCTCTTTCTAAAACATGTCCTGCACGTCTCCCTAAAAACATGTCCTGCACGTGTCCAAAATTCCAAAAAATAAAAAAAAAAAATAATCAGATACATTTTTGGTGTATCCCGGACGTATCCGGGGCGTATCCGTGTCCGATACGTCCAGGATACAAATTCGTCCACCCATTTTACGTATCCGTGCTTCATAGTGATATTATCATGATATCTCCGTATTATCAGCAATGTTTGTGGCACTGCTTGCATCTTTTCCCCCTTATGAAGCGGGCTGTGGGTGTTTGCTTTCTTTTTTCTTTGATAATTAGTTAATTGAAGATTTTGCTCTATTTGAAAAATATCATTTTAAATCACGAAATTAATCTTTACGATACTATTGTGATTTTATCATGATATCTTCTAACTATCAGTGATGTTTGTGGCACCGCTTGCATCTTTTCCCCAACATTAACCAGGCTGTAGTTTTTTACTCCCTTTTTCTTTGATAATTAGTTAATTGAGGATGGGAATGCTAAATTTAGAAAGCTTAGTTCATTATAAGAAGTAAAAACTACATGTACCTACATAAAGATTACTGATTCGGATTTGATTTCAAGAGGTTGCACTCTAGAAAAGTTGTGCTTGTCACTGTACTCTGGACATATATTTCAGCCATATGGTTGGTCTCAAATGGAATGTGCATGCATCTTCTCAGATTGGTCTTTATGATGGCCTGATGAAGCCAGATATGGTTATCAGAGATAACAGTACATCCAGCCTAATTCATTCTTTGGGAAGTTTTTGCATTAGATTTATGACTAAGAAGTCTCTCAGGCATGGTAAAACAAAAGGCAATTCCTGAAATCCGAGTATGGACTGTTTTCTTAATGGGTTTGCTGATTATGAAATCTTGACATTCTTTTCTATTTAATAATTTGAGGAATTTGTTCTGAAGTCAGCTACCTTGCACCTGCATATGTGTTTTGATAGACATAGGACGTGAGGGACATGAATACAAATCTAATACAATAACTACGAGATAGGACATCTGTGCTTTTGTGCCATGACAAAGTTGGTAGCAGTTGACAAACCCTGCATTTAGAAAATATTTAGAAGATAATGAGCTTTATACATCTGTCTTGGCTATCCTTGCCTTCGCTGGTATTCTCATTACAATCATACTTTAACAAGGACCTATTCCAGTATCTGGATTTATTAATGGAGGCCATGTAGTCCTTTTTCTTCTTCTTTTTTAACTGTCACTTGATTATCACTATGGTGCATATACAAAACAATGTTTGTGTATTTAATTTCAGTCACACCAGTAATGCAAGGATGCACATGCTGCCGTGTTAGAGAATCTCAGGTTTACTTGACTATTGCTCGAGTTGGTAATAGTAACATGCATATATGGTGCAATGCCTATTAGAATTGTCTAAACAGTACTCTTATTTATTACTATTTAAATTCATTTAAAGGGTTGGGACCCTTTAAATGCTGGAGAGAAGAGGAGGGGGATCCTCCTTTACACAGGCTTGGGACCGGCAGTGAAAACCGGCTGACTTTTTATCGAGTGAAGAGGAAAACCTGCATATGATCTTCATTGATTTAATTTGGTGGGTTTTAAATTAAAGGAATGTTCCAAGATGTTATATTGAAATTATTAAAGATATGTATGAAGGAGCGGTAACGAGCGTGAGAACTACCCTTCGAGACACCCATTCCTGGTGACTATATGTTTGTATCAGGGGTTAACCATAAACCTTTATCCGTTTGCACTGATTATTGATGAGTTAACTTCTCATATTCAAAATAAGGTACCTTGGTGTATGTTTTTTGCAGATGATATAATGTTGGTAGATGAATCAAGAGACGGTGTAAATGCAAAACTTGAGAGATAGCGAGTTGCAACTTCAATAGGCATATACAAAGAGCTGAAACTAGTATGATAATTGAAGCCCAAGAGATGCCACAAAAAGATTCATTTTGTTACCCTGGTTCGATACTTAGTAAGGATAGGGAGGTTAACAAAGATGTCGAACATAAGACAAACGTGGAATGGTTGAAGTGGATGTTGTTTCTGAGCAGAATGTTGGCCAATCAAGAAGCAATATATGGACAAAATGGATGTAGTAGAGATGATAATGTTGAGGTGGATGTGTGGGAAATCAGGGAGGATAAAATTAGAAACGAGCACTTTCAAGAGCATTAGGGATAGCATCAATATGAGATAAAATTAGAGAAACCCGCTTGAGATGAGTTGGGCATGTCCTTCGCAAGTCGACAACGGCGCTGATAAGGAAAAGTTTGCCTATGTAGGTTGATGGCCCACCAAGGAGAAGTGATAGGACAAACATGACATGGAGGCAGTGGCAAAACCAGAATTTTGTTAAGGAGGGGGAGGGGGGGAGGGTGTTATAAAATATTAGAGATTTGTTAGAGATCAATCTGATAATAGACCTATATTGTATTGGAACAAAACTTCTCATGGAAAATGAGGCAACGTTTTGTGGCCCAATAATGATTTAAAGGCCCTAATATTATCTGTGTAGTCGAAAGAAGGTAGAAAACAGTGAGTCACAGAAGAGTTCTACAATAGTAGGTCCACTTGAAACATCTAAATCATTGATAAAATGGCTACCCCATGCAGTATTTAATCCCCGTCAAATTTCACTCAATTGACCCACTTTTATATTTATATCTTATATAAAATAATATAAATAATTCAAATATTCATATAAATTAATTTGACATTGGGCCCATACTATATGGAGTCAAAATATTCATAGAAAATAGAGGTTTAGTTTTTCACTAAGGGCCCCCAGCCCCCCACTCTCAAGAGATCAACTCTAGAGAATCCACATTTTTAGTCTATTTTCATTTTTTTAAGTGGACTCTACTGAGAGATTCTAATAAAACTCTACTTGAATGAAGTTGGTATGTGATAAGCCTACCTTAAAAATGCAAGGAGAATAAAAAGTAAAACTACCCGCCCAAAGGAAAAGAGGATTGATAATCTAGTTCCTTTTATCTCTCAAATAAAGGAAAAGACAAGAATAACATTATTATTTTCTAAAATTCTATCTTCTTTGGCAGAGCAAAAAGAACATTTGGGGAGGGGCAAAGGGGCATAAAATTAAAATGCCCTCAATAATCCCTAAAATTTCTCTTCTTTGTACAAAATGAAGCGAAAATTTAGGGGGGCCTCCACCACTGGATGGAGGTAGTAAAATTAGATCTGAAGAAGTGCAACTTATTTGAGGATTTTGCTCAGGATAGATTGAAATGGAGAAATAGAAATCTTGTAGCCGTATAGAAATCATGTAGCCAACCCCAACATAGTTGGGACAAGGCTTTGATGATATGATGATAAACTCTCACTTGATTATCTTTGTGGTGATATACATGGTACAAAATGGCAGCCGCTATTGGCGGTAGCGGTGCTACGGTCTAAAACCTAGTAGAGCCAAGCAATTTTAACTTAAAACACTACTTTTCCTATTTCTTCTCCTCAATAGCCTTTCTTAAAGTTGTCTATACCTTTATATGGTTCCAAATCACTAAAATAACATAAGATTGGCTGCTACACATTTTTTGAAAAAATTTTTACCACTTAAAAAATTCACACTGCTACGCCATTACGTATCACCCGCTATGTAGCATTTTGGCCACTAGCCTCTATATTCCTGCCATAACTGCTATTTTGATCCTTCGTGATATACAGAAAGATATTCTCATATTTCAATTTCAATCATACTAGTAATGCAAGGATGCACATGCTGCTGTTTTAGAGAATCTCAGATTAACTATACTATTTCTTAATGATTTCAGTTTTCTTATCTATCAGCAAACGCTTGTCCAGCTGGGCTATGCATTTTAATTTTCCCTTCTGCTGCAGGCTGGGCAGAATGTGGAAGGTTATGCTTGAATGTCATCAGAGTCAGTGTCGGTTAATATCAGAAGCAAGCAATCTGGATAGTATTGCATCTGGTGGAATGCTCGTTGATGCTCATAAGGAAGCCACCATGCAGCTTGAACTGGAGCTGCTTAAGTGGTTATCAAGTTTTTATGCTTGGATCAGTGCCCAGAAGGCCTATATCAGAACCTTGAATGAATGGCTTCTGAAGTGCCTTCATTATGTGTCCGAAGAAACTGATGATGGCATTGCACCCTATTCTCCCGGTCGAATTGGTGCGCCTCCGGTGTTTGTTATCTGTAATCACTGGTCACAAGCCATGGAGAGGCTTTCAGAGAATGAAGTCTTCACTGCTATGCAGACATTTTCCATGAGTGTTCTTCAACTCTGGGAACAGCACTATGACGAGCAGCGACAGAGGATCATGACAAACAATGACATGAAAAGAAGGCTCAAGCCCTTAGAGAGTGATATTCAGAAAGTGAAAAAGGCATTTGGTTCAGTAAATAAGAAACTGTTAATGGTTTCTGAGCAGAGTGGCATGCCCCTACCTGGTCAACTGGTGCATCGCAGTGTCACTACCAATGTTTCCAGTCTGCAGTGCAGTTTGAAACAGATTTTTGAGGCCATGGACAAGTTCAGTGCAGAGTCTATGGAAGTTTATGAGGAACTTCAGAAACGTAGTGAGGAACAGTTGGCCACAGGGAGTGCAAAGGTATCATAAAAATCTGCAATAGGTAATCTTGTAATAAGCGCCAGTGTTTCCAATGTTGTGCATTGGTTTTCCTTGCACTCAGTTCATCTTAGTGCAAGGGTTGCAAACATAGTAAGTTTTTAAGTTGATCTGAGTCTAGCTACTGGACTTAAGTAAACTAAAAAGCGGGTCGTGAATGCTGTAGGGCACTGTAGCAAATGCACTACAGTGCTGCACTTTGCTAACTTGGCTTTTGGTTGGACCTCACATCTTGATCAGTAGCCAGAGCTAATCTGCTACCATGTCAACGGGTGATATTCAAATGAGTTAAGAACAGAGTAGAATTACCAGGCTTTACATCTGAGCCATGGGTCAACTGACACAAGGATGGTGGGAGATCCAGAAAGTTTGCTGTCCAATTTACATTCGGATTTGATATCCTCCACATAGGGGGATCTGGAGGCCATGACCTGTTAGGAGAGATTCTGGGGGGTGATTACTCTCCGTGACTCCTGGCATTTGTTGTATGCCAAGATACAAGTATCATGCAGAATGAACTATATAGCTAAATGTACAGATTAACAGATACTAATTGAGCTGTATTACAAAATGACATTTAATTCATTGGCTGATAAAGGTGGTGATGACAGATTGAAGGACCCAGCCACAGAGTAGCTGACAAGGAAAACCCAGCGAGTGTAGAGGACAACATGAGCTAGAGATGCATTCACAGCAACCATGTTGTATAACATATTGTTGTTTAGCCTATATATTTATTGCTCACCATCACCATCATCAAAGGTTTATCCCAGTTATGTTGGGGACTCTATATATTTATTGTTGCTATGGCAAAGTAAATCTTCCTTTTTTGAAAATTGTAAGTAAATAAACAGACGCTCTTTTTTATTATTTTTTTAATTGCAATGTTAATATTTTTTTTTTTTTTTTTTTTCAAAAATGTTTGTGTTTCTCTGATTTCTTTCTGTGACAAACTGAGTCTATGGTGAACGTTTAGTCAATGACTGTGACTGTCCCCAGGGCCCAGGGTGGGGAAGCCCATGTTGACCTTTCGAATGTTGTACTAATTGGATCCACCTTATGGTGATTGTTGAGTCAATGACTCTGACTGTACCCTGGGTGAGGAGCCCATGTTGGCCTTTTGAGTTTTGTACTGATTGGATCCCACCTTTCTTGCAGTGATGGTAAGTGGCTTGTCTGTTTGACCTTTTTATACTGCAGGATGGTGGGATCAAGTGGATACATTCCCATGAGCCAGCACCCATATTTGAAAGGTTGGAGCAGAGTCTCCAGTGTGAAAGACATCAGCAGCAATCAGATGGGATGCATACAGATTCATGAATCTGCTCTGAAAATCTGGAATGGATACATGATATCCAAACAAGAAAGATCCTTTTTTCGTGTGGAAAGTTCTGCCCATGGGCCATGGCATTCGGTCGACCAAGATTATGCGTGTGCATAGCCTTCAATGACATGCCCTCTACATTGGGTAGTTTTAGCCATTTATTGTAGTTTATGGGATAGTTTCTAGGTTGGGTCCCTGGTTTTGGTCCATGTATTGGATTCTGTTGTGGAGTCAATTGGACATTTGGGTCACATCATTTCCTGACCAGTATTACATCTATTACGACTTATAAATGAACATTTATATTTATGAATAGGTAAAATAAGAAGCTTCTCTCATACAAGCAAACAGCACAGCGAGCTTGTGCAGTCCCGCTTGTGAGGCCTACTCGGATGCAAGGGTATCTAAAAATTCAATCCCTTTGGGATACCCTATCCTAAGATTTAATAGCATTTAACAGTTTTTTTTTTTTTTTCTTAATCAAATAACTTTTAGTTTTATACTCAGTCTAATGATGAGTAAAGGCTCTATGGAAATTAGTTTTACATTTGTGGATCTGCATCAATGGAAATTAGCATGAGTGGGCTTTCCATTTATAGCAACATCTGCATCCATTAACCTCATTCATTCAGTCTTCTTCCCAGTCTGCTTGGCCCTAAGAATTCAATGCCTGTAGCTCTCACACGCGAGGTGGTTCCTGGAGGACCAGAGTTCATGTCATGTGGGGGGTGGAGGCATTTATTTATTTCGTTTTATTTTTTCACCTTTGGATTAGTCAATCAAATAGGGGGAATAAGAAGGTCCAAGCATGGGTTATGGATGGCTCAAAATCAACATAATTAGATCACTAAAGACGGATTTCAGGGCCCAAAGATCAAAGGTGAGAAAGCTATAAAATAAAACTGGGTGATTCAATCCAGTAGTAAATAACAATTAGATGAGTTTCAAATCAAGTATTAACAAGAATTCATCATGGGAGGTTAGCAAGGAAGAGGGCTGTATGTTGATCCTAGGATTAGTCTACATGTGTCATGTTATCATATCATTAAATCCATTTGCTCAAGTCATCATGCTCGAGTAATAGAAGTTTGGGTATGACCAGATAATTGGATCCATAGAGTAGCTCACCCACCATTATTTCCCCAGGTCAAGCCCATCAGAAAACTGGACATATGGGGCTCGTCTAGCCTTCAGTGGTAGGCAAGTGATCCAAGAGTAAGGCCAATGTAGAGTGAGTGGCCTTTGGAATTTGGAAATAGGATCTCCACATAACCAAAAAGGCTATATGAGTTGCACGTGCGTTTGCTGAGCCCACTTTGCACCTCTCTACTCCGTAGCCCACGTGGAGATTCTAACTAACAGGAATTTAGATCACCATCACTTTATTCACTTTTATCATGGCATTAAAAATGATTGATAGAGAGAGAGAGAGAAAAAAAAAAGATGCATCTTGGAGGGCACCCGATATTATATTTACTGAGAAAACTCTCCAGGACAGTCCGCATGGGGACTTCCATAAGAACTGCCGAGAAGGGCCCGGCATGGATGATCAAAACTCCCACCCCTATTTACACTTAGATCTGTTGGATTTGCACCAATCCAAATAAATTGGATTGTTGGATCGAGAATTAAAAAAAAAAAAAAATTCTTTAGATAAAGATTTATATTTGTAACCCACAAATCAAAAGGATTAAGATCATTCGATGGACTTGTAAATTTGCATATAAGTAGGCCACATCTAGATCTTCGAATCCCACATCGGCTCCCCTTGACAATGGGCCCATAAGTGGGCCCCATGATGCCGTTTACACGGAGCCCCATGCGGACCGACCGTGGGAGAGCAAGACCCTAATATCAAAATATAAAATAGAATTTGATATCGTGAATGATTTCTTAAATTAAGAGTCCAGACACATATAGGGATCGTTTTTCGAAACCGCTCGCACCCTCCACTGTGCCTAATATTCTCTTTGTCCCACCTGCCAACGTTCTCTTTTTATATAATCACTTACTTGAAATAGTTCTAGAAAGAATCATTAGATAAAACCTTCTCTCATACTAAAACCCATATCAAATTATCAACCTCGTTTTGTATAATAAAAAAAGCTCACACACCACAACACCCAATTTTCTATTGTCATTTATAAAACCCCATTAGCACCTTGGAGGACTTGTCCTATTCCTTTTTTTTTTTTTTTTTTTTTTTCACCTAAACACCTCTACTTATATTAATAGTATAACATTTTTTCTATTGGAAGTCAATGGTGACAGACTGATTAGGAGTCCGTTTTCTAACTTTTCTCTTTGGTAAGAGCCTAGCTGAGGATCTTATTCCAAACAATGGATGATTTGAAGCCTTGTAGCAAAATTGTCCAAATTGAGCATCCACTTGAAACTAATGAAAAGAAGACGGTGATTAGAGTAGTTTCTTAAGATTCCATATGGTAATTATCATTGATGCTAACTCATTTAAAAAATGATTGTATTGCTGAATATAATACTATACTTGCATATAGATATAGGAAAAATATGCAATGTAACAATGGACAATCTGTACTGCCCAACAACTTTATAGCAAAAAAGAAAATGGGGTCATAGCAGAGCAAACACGCAAAAAAAAAAAAAAAAAAAATGCCCGAAGAACATGGACAATGAGAAGTTGCTACACTAGCAGAGAGCATGGTGAGGTATTAGGATTGGACGGAGGTTCTTTTGGAAATCTATTGCCAATTTGCCATTTTTTTAAAAAAGAAAAAAAAATGGCTTGGTCCCATGAGAAAGCCAGCAAATGTGGGAATAGAAGCCCACACATGCGAGAAAGGGAGCATATCCGAGGTTTGAACCTTGAATAGCCGAGTGAGAACTGATGCTTCGGTAAGGAGCTTTTCTCTCTCTCTCTCTCTCTCTCTCTCTAATTTTTTTTGGTGGGGTTGTAAAAAATCTTTAGGCATGTTAATTGGACAATTAGTCTCACAAAATGCAGCAGGTGATTGTAGGTTTGCGTCTGCCAAAATCCTTTTTTTTTATAACTTTCTGTTCATATCCACCAAGGCAATGTATGTTATAAAACCAATCTTTGAAAAATATCTATTTTTTATAGATGACCAATTCACACAGTTTTTCTATTACATGAACCCTAACAAAGAAAGAGTTAGCATTGGTGGGACTTGTAAAGTGATGGATTTGGATGCGGAGATTCCGACACGCGGCCGAAGATCTATGTGCGTTCTGGGGATTATGAAGCTTCGCGGATTTCTTCGCCTCGTCTTTCTTATAGGATGGAATAATACCAACCCTATGGCTCGCTTATCTTATATAGACAAGTCCCAAAGAGTCACACTCGCTAGAGACTTATTCGCCAAAAAACTCACATCCACTAATCCTATTGGGAGTCTTATTAGTGGGACCAGATCAAGTCTTATATTAAGTGTGATTGTATTCTCCATTAGCATCAGCTCTAGTTGATCTGACGTGAGACTCGTGGCACGTGGGCTACACGATTTCCTATAATCTCCCACTTGGCACGAATGTAATGTACATCAAACATATCTCAGTCCCATGCGCATCACATGCCTTGCAAAAACTTCTGCAGGCAAAGCCTCAATGAGAGCATCAGCCATCAATTCCTCTGAAGGTATTAAAAAATTTTGTCCCAAAGAGTCACACTCGCTAGAGACTTATTCGCCAAAAAACTCACATCCACTAATCCTATTGGGAGTCTTATTAGTGGGACCAGATCAAGTCTTATATTAAGTGTGATTGTATTCTCCATTAGCATCAGCTCTAGTTGATCTGACGTGAGACTCGTGGCACGTGGGCTACACGATTTCCTATAATCTCCCACTTGGCACGAATGTAATGTACATCAAACATATCTCAGTCCCATGCGCATCACATGCCTTGCAAAAACTTCTGCAGGCAAAGCCTCAATGAGAGCATCAGCCATCAATTCCTCTGAAGGTATTAAAAAATTTTGTATATCATTCTTTTCAGCCTTCGCTCTCTGATGAAGTGATAATTTATCTCAACATGTCGGCTATTGAACTTTTGCTCATTCACTATAGATATTGCAGATGTGCTATCTACATTCATTGGGACAGGCTCTTTTTCTCCAATTATTTTCAAATCAGTTAGAAAATATTTTAACCAAAGAGCCTCCTGAACTACTATACTACAGGCTATATACTCTGCTTCGGCTGCTTACATAGCCGTAGAGGTCTGTTTCTTGCTACCCCACGAAACTGCACCTCCTCCGAGGGTAAATACATAGCCGATTGTTGACCTTCTCTGGTCTAAATCATCGGCCCAATCTGCATCTAAGTAGCCGCACGGTTTCAGGACTTCACCTTGATAACATAAGCGAAGATTCACTGTTCCCTTGATGTACCGCAGAATCCTCTTAACCGCATACTAATGCTATAATCCTGGATTACTTAGGAATCTACTTACGAGACCCATGGCGAATGCAAGGTCTGGTCTCGTACACAACATCGCATACATGATGCTGTCCATAATTTGAGCAGAAGGTTTCATTCTTATCACTTCCTTATTTTGCTCGTTTGTGGGTCCCTAATCGCTGAACAATTTTGTGCTTTTGCAGATGAGAGTGTCAATTGGTTTACACATAGCCATATCAAACCGTTTCAACACAGTTTTCAAATAGGATCTCTATGATAAAGCCGATAGTTTATTCAGACAATCACGGGTTATTTCAATGCTAAAGACATACTCTGCCTTACCCATGTCTTTCATCTCGAATCTTGACTTTAACTATCATTTAATCTCATTTACGGCTTCCAATTGATCACCAGCGATCAAAATGTCATCCACATATAATGACAAATATAAATAACTACTCCCACTGTGTTTAATATAGAAACATGTGTCTGCATTATTGGAGGCAAATCTTATTTCACCCATGGCCTGGTGAAAGTTTTTATACCATTGTCTCAAGGCCTATTTTAATTCATACAATGCCCTATCCAGTTTGTACACTTTGTCCTTGTGACCTTGCACCACAAACCCCTCGGTTCAAGAATGCGGTTTTTACATCCATCTAGTGTAATTCAAGGTCACGACATGCTACCAATGCCGCTAAGGTTTGTATGGATTGGAATTTTACGACAAAAGAAAACGTTTCCTTGTAATATAATCCTTCCACTTGTGTGAATCCCTTAGCTATTAGCCGTGCTTTATATCTATCTAAGGATCCATTAGACTTTAGTTTCTTTCTAAAAACTCATTTACATCCAATGGCTTTTTGATTTTTTGGAAGATTAACAAATTGTCATACATGGTTCTTTTCAATTGATTATATCTCCTCTCTCATCCTGTGCTTTGATCGCTTGAGAGTAGGAGTCCAGATCCAAATATTGCACGATCTCCAATAAACTGCAATAATCATCTAGATATGTCAGTTGTTTCCTCGCCCGAATCGGCCTGTCATTCAGCTCATCGGGTTATTCAATCACCTAAAGTGGGCCCTGGCCACGAATTCTATGTCCAACGTCCACTTCGTCGGAACCCCCACTTGCTTGAACCCCCTTGCCCTTAGAGATTTCATATAATTCCACACAATGTGGTTCTACTCTAGGACTGACTGTTGGATCCTCAAGGAAAAACACATCTCGACATTCCATGATTATCCTGTTATCGTAATCATACACACGATATTCTTTGGAATGTAATGGATAGCCAACGAAAGAACAATTTTTCTTCACTTTTGCTTGCAGCTTATATCTTTCTTGTGATGGTAGCAGGACATGTAAAGGGAGGTCCCAAACTCTCACATGTTCTAATTTTGGTTTGGCACCAGTCCATAATTCATACGGGGTCTTGGGCACACTTTTGGAGGGTACTCTGTTCAGGATATATTGTGCCGTAATTAATGCTTCTCCCCATAAATACAGCAGAAGTCTCGCGTGACTGATCATTGACCTTATCATATCCATTAAGGTTCTATTCCTCCTCTCAGCCACGCCATTTTGTTGTGGGGTGTATGGAATCGAATATTCATGAATGATTCCCTCACGTACACAGTATTTTTTAGACAGTTACGAGGTATATTCACCCCCTATCGGATTTAATCCGTTTTATTTTCTTGCCCTTTTGATTTTGGACCTCAGCATCATATATTTGAAACATTTTTAAGGCCTCATGTTTGTATTTAATCAGGTACACATAATCATATCTGCTATAGTCATCAATAAATGTGATAAAATAGTCTTCCTCGGTTCTATTTTGGACATTCAATGGTCCACAAATATCAGAATGAATTATGGTCAATGTTTTTTAACTTCTAATTCTTTTTGGAAATGGTTTCTTGGCTATTTTTCCACTCAAAAATGGTTCACATATTGGGTATTCCACTCTACCTAAATATGGTAAGAGTCCATCCGTAACCATTCTACTTAATCTATTCTTGTTAACGTGCCCTAATCTCATATACCATAATATTGCCAAACCATCCATGCACACATTCACACACACAGAATAATGAGAACTAGATTTTATTTTATCATTAAGAGTGTCCAGCAAATATAATTTATCAAAAAGAAAACCATTGATTAAAGCTTGACTGCGCATGCCAATTGTAACCTCTTTATCTGTAAATCTGATTTCAAATCTATTCATAGCCAACTGGCTCACAGAGATTATGCTCCTCCTCATAGCTGGAGCAAAGAAAACATCGGAAAAATATAGGGATTTTCCAGTTGGTAAGGAAATTTTGACTTTCCCTACACCGAACACATCACAAAATGTTTCATTTCCCATGACTCTGATCTCCCGGTTTCATCTCTTTGAATTCGACAAACCCAACTTTGGTTCTTGATATGTGCCTGATGGCTCTTGAATCAATCCACCAATTCTTGTCATTGGTGTCCACCATCATGGACTCTGTGACCATCTCAATATAATAACCATGTTCTTTTGTCACTTTACATTGCTGGCTACTCTCGCCCATTTTCTTTATGCATTGAGAACTAAAGTGTCCAAGCTTCCCGCAGTTAAAGCAAACACCATTCTTACGCCCTTTCCATTTTTTATTGCCTTTGAATTTCCTTTTATTTTTCATATTGACGGTTAACGCACCGTTATTATTCTTAATTTTGGTAATCATGGCAGAGTTTGTAGGTGTTACACCGCGGGCAGCCTGCTTCTGTCCTTCAGCAAGCAATCTAGCTTCAACCTCACTGAGGGTAACACCCTTTTGAAGGCTAAGGGTATCAGACACATTCTCCCATAAAGGTGGAAGACTCATCAGCAAATACATGATTTGAAAATCTTCATCCATTTCCTTTCCCAGGGCTATGAGGCTACTATATCGGACCGCCATTTGATCAATCTGATCCCTTATGGATGATCCCTCTGGCATCTTATAGATAACATATACGCTAAATGCCTCCATCAAGTGAGATTTGAAGGTTTGATCGTATTTGTCCATAGCATAGTCATAAATTTCTTTAGCAGTGTTAAAGTGTTCAAACTGCTTTACCAAATCACTGGATATGAATTCGACCAGAAGATGCCTCGCTGATTTGTTATCAAATACCCATTGTTCATACACATCACGATCTTCCTTAGGGGCATCATCAGCGGGTTTGAAGATCAGATCAAATTCAATCGTATATGTTAATCCGTCAAAGTGCAGCAATACGTCCATCCGACGCTTCCACATGGCTAAGTTCTTGCCGTTAAAAATATCAGCCTTAATAAAATCATGCAACGTTGATTTGGAAGACATAATTACTATTGAATTTAAAAAGAGGTTTAGATATCACTGACCGTTAAAAGAGAAAAATCATCATTTTTTGAACCGCTGGGTCATCTTCCTTTTGCTACTACAGCATAGATCTGCTCACAAGGATTTCTCAGAACCAAATAGTTCGTCGATCGGAGTCTGGATGCTCAAGATATCGCAGTGCAAAGTTTTGACAGTCTAAAATCTCCCTGCCTGCGTCAGCAATGTGCTGATGTCGCCAGTCGTCGCCGCCTGCGTCAGCACAACGTACCAGCGCCTGCCGGTGTGGTCCTGCTTGCGTCGGGTCAGGTCGGGTTGGATCAAGACCCGACTTCTCTTCTGATGCAATTATCTTTTCCTTTCCCTGGCGAGCGTCCCGAGGAGAATAAAAACAACTCCTTTTCCTTTCCAAATCCACGTCCTGTGTACTGTTGAATTAAAAAAACTGAGGCGAGATGAATGACAAGATGACGCATGCAAGCCGGTAAAAAGAAACTGTAACTTTGATGCAGTGGTCTTCATCCTCTACTTGCGTTTGCAGAGAAAAACGAAGAGGCCTGGGTCCGATGGAAAAACTTTAGATCTACTCTAATCTAAACTGTGAGTCCTCGATCCAAACTGTCAGCATTCACGACACCTTGCTTTGATACCAATTGATGGATTTGGATGCAGAAACTCCGACATGAGGCCAGAGATTTATGTGCATTCCGGCGATGGGGAAGCTCGACAGATTTCTTCGCCTCTTATCTTTCCTATCGGATAGAATAATACCAACCCTACGGCTCTGTCCCAAAGAATCACACTTACTATAGAATTCTTCGCCAAGAAACTCTAAAACATTAAGTGAGACTGTATTCTCTGTTGGCATCAGCCCTGCTTAATCTGACGTGGGACCCGTGGCATGCGGGCCACATGATTTTCTACCTAAAGTATAATGGATAAACTTGAATCCCATTATAGCAATTCAATCTAAGCATAATATCAAGAGATTAATGATATTGCGTTTCATTAATGGGAAAATCTTCACCTACTGTGCTTATGTGCTTTTGAGCGTGGAGCTTACTTTAATGCATTCCTATTATTGGGAGTAGGATAGATGGAAAGAACTCTTTATTAATATCATGCAGAAAATCATCCATCTTATTCTAGCCTTTTATTTAACGGCCTTAAAATTAATGGTCTTCTAACTACAGATTTTCGATATTCAATTCGATTACGAGTAAAATATTGATGAGCATAACATTGGGTCACCGCCACACCGGGGGGATAAGAGTGTGAAGGATATGTACTGGTCAAAAGTCGGCCCAAGTAAGCTCCATAGAGTTGCACTGTACATGCAGTTTGCTGGTTCCAGAAAATTCTCCCTCATTAATAACCTAGTATCATAAAAATATTGTAAAGATAGCCAGCAGCCGCAGCTTTCCTAATCCATATTCTCAATCAGAGACAAACAATGACACAAGGGACAAACATAGCACGCTATTAAGAGATGATAAATGCCGAAGAAGGACACTATCAAGATGTGATGAATGCTGATTGCTGAACATCTGGATTCTATCCTGTGTAGTCCTCATGTTCATGAAACTAGTTCTGTCGGCGAGGATGTTTTTTTTTTTTTTTTTTTTTAAACAACGTCCACCCCATTTTTTAACTAAATATCATGCAGGTCTCACGTTTTGCAAGTCTTTTCTCTTCTCCCCGCATGTGTGAGTCTGTTTTCCCAATTCTCTGATTACCCGAGGTTCCGACCCGTTAAAAATCAGGTCTGGGTCCTTATTTAGGCTCCAATAAGTAAATGGGTCCGGGTCCGGGTCTGGTTCTACCTTGATTCGGACCTGTGGACCCAAGACCCAACATATTACCTTAATTTTCGAAAATCTATCATGAAATTCATATTTTTTTTAATATAATTCTCTACCTTGACCCAGACCCGTCTCATATATGGTTCTGGTTTCAATTCCGGAGCCAAGATACCGATTCCGAAACAGTTTCGAGTCCGGATCCGATTTCACATTTTCCTAATCGGTTCCAGGTCCGGGTCCACCATGGACCCTCTAAATGCGAGGGTATCCTCTCCTCATAAATGCGAGTTATCCCTTCCTCTATGTGTGAGTGTCTTCTCCTGCTAGTGCTAGTGCTCTATCCCTACATGTGTACTTGCTCTTTTGGGTCGAAAGCCCCTTGACTGGGGTGAATAAAAAAAAATGTCCAAACTTAAAAGTTTTTATCCCTGGCTGAAGGGAGGTACCCAGCAAATTGGGCAACCTCTTGTTTTTAAGGTAGAGCATGGTTTTAATGTTATAAATTGGACTCTAGATCATCAGGGTGGAAAGATTATCATTGTCACTACTCACTAATACAATCAATATATATTGGTGTGATAATTAAAGAATGGATTGACCCTTGGTTGTTTATATGGGAAGGAGGAGAAATTGGCCTTTATTAGCCATTTCAAAGATCTTACATAGAACTCTAAAGATTATATTGTATAAATAACGGGTTTTATAAAAAAAATAAGCTCTTCTTTTGTCAAAATGGAGATTCTGCTAAGAAATTGAAGTCTTTAATTTCTTTATCTAATTATTTATACCAAAACTTCAAGATTTTAGTAGAGGCAGTATAAATACTTTTCAATTCTCCCCTTTGGATGGAACTCAATCCTCAACACTTCCCCTCGGGTGGAATCTGGTCAGCGTATTTCTGGCAACACGCATTTTTTTCACGTCGAGTCGTTCATCTTGAGATTCGAACTTGCGATCGATTGGCTTGGATGCCATCTTGAATTTATTTAGCTAACCATTCATACCAAAGCCTCAAGGCTCTATAGAGACAACATTAATACTTTTCAATATAAAAGCATAAAGTAGAGGAGACTTTTTCTTTATTATAAGGTTGCAGATATCAAATTACTTAAATACTTTGGTTCAAGTTCTAGTTCTGGAATCTTATTGATTCCAGTCTTCCCAAACATGCTGGGTATTTCCATTGTCAATTATGGGGTAGCTCATTCATGTGTGGACCACTTGAAATGCATTCAACTCATTAAGAAAAGTTTTACACACATGCAGCCACAAGGATCAAGAATGGGCCAAAGATCACTTTCATCAATTGACTGAAAACCCCACTTTTTAGTGTCTATAACTTCAATACTAGCAAAGCATGCCCGTGCTAAGTCCCGGGCCCAGAAATAAAAAACACGTCAAATATGTGGCTATTTTATGAGTTATTAATTAGTGAGAAAATAAATATAAAATAAATAAATATGAAAATAAATGTAAAACAAACAAATATACCATTTATTAAGGTTCGAAGCATTGCCCAGCCCGACATTTATACAAAGTAAATATTACTTTTTATATAAATGAGTATGAAACTTCAAGTCTTATGTAAATTAACATTTGCAAAATTGCATGTGGCCCCGTGTTTAGGAATTAGAATATGAGGTCCACTTTAAAAAAGTTTATTGTATGTAGAGCCCACATGTATAAATCACTATCAAGGATCCACTTTTAAAAATCACAAAGATTAAGGATTTTTTAACCATAATAGATATATTAAAATTCTAAATCCACATAAAGAAGACTCATTTTAACTTGGTTGGATAGAGTTATTGAGCAAGGTGGATTTTTCCATCTGGACTTTTTAATCACCTATCCATAATAGATATATATTAAAATTTGAAATCACATAAAAAAGCTTAACAAAAGTGGACTCTAAATTGATTGATAGAACTTATCTCTTGAAATTGATTTGAGATCCAATTTCTCAAATTGATTTGAGATTAGAGTCTAATTTTGCAATCGATTACAATTTCGAAATTGATGCCTACATCTATAATATATTATAAAGTGTCTCTACTTTAATGAAAGAACCCACCGGTGATCAATGTAGATCCTAAAATTAATAGTCAAATTAGGATGACTGTCTATTTATAAATGAATTGAGTGGGTGATTCTGAGTAGCTTGGATTGGATCTGTCAAAAGTAGCTATGATGGCCCTCAAGTCTCTTCTAATTGCTTTTAGTCTTCAGTGCTTGAGCTTAGAATATATCTACAATTAATGTGCCTATGCTCGCTTTCATTTATTAGGCAGAGAAGTGGACCTGCATATTTTTATTTTCCTTATTTTTCGGCTAGTTTTGCTCACTGGCCAGGGAGTAGGACTTCACTAAGGTGGGTCTGCCAATTATTCATTAGTGGTTGGGTATTTTCCCTGATTGTCCCAATGTAGGGAGCTAGCATTGGCCTGTTTGTTTGCATCGAGATAGAGAGGAATTCAATACATAATTTTTTTTAAGTGGTTAAAAATGAAGACCAAAAGTTAGGTGTTCGTTTTTCTTCTTCATTTGATTTTATTTTCATAAAACGAAAGGTTATTTGATGCTCTGTGGAGAATTTAAATTTGATATTCATTTTTAGCCGCTTGAAAAAATAACTATGTATTGACTCGAATTTCTATGTATTCTAATGCAAACAATCAGGCCTACTAGGAATTAAATACATGGCAATATATGGTCGGATGAGCTCCACTAAAAGATTAATAAAAAGGTGAAGTTTGGATTATATGAGGTGAGGGGTGGAGGATATAAGGTTGGCTATGTAGATGAGAGCTTGACATTCCTGAGGATTTGAAATATTTGGGTGATAGCTAAATATTCATTTCCTATCTTCCTTTCATTCAATTTTCATTAAAGAGAATGTTATTTGATGGTCATTTTTGGATATTCACCTTTGGTTCTTCATTTTTAACCACTTATGGAATGAATGTCTTATGTATTCTATGCAAACAAACGCACCCTAAAACATCGGTGGGTCAGCCTACATTTTGTTTGCATGGTTCTCGAGCATTCCCTCCGAATAAATGCTTATTTTCGGTGGAGCCCGCCTATATACATATCAATGGAAGAATGCAACAGGATAAGAGGTTTGAACGTGTTTGATTATACATAAACATCATGCCAATCAAATGGTCTTCACCCTTAGTTTTATGTCCTCAAAATAAAGACGAGAATAGGTTAGGTTGGATAGGGCCTCTACTGTATTTGGATTGGACCCAAATTGCTAATAAAACCCATAACTACTTGAGTTGGTTTAGGTTACAGGACTTATAACCATGCCCGAATCCCAAATTAAACACCCAAATCTAGAGTTGGGCTTGGATCGACCCAAATCAAGGCCCTTTTACTTACATACTACCGTAATGTACTAATGTCTGTAATATACATGATGATAAATAAAACTTATGGACCCACACCCATACTCAAATTTTATTAGGGCCTGCAGTGGACAAAGACTCACAAAAACTCTTTTTTCATCATGGTCAAAGTTTAATGCTATTTGATTGAATTGACATTAAGTGGGTCTCTAAATCCAAATTGGGAAAAAAAATGGCAACAAGATTTTAAAAAGAATTAGGCCCAATTGACATTAGGTGGGATGGGCAGAGGCGCCCAGCCAAACCACATGGGTCAACGGTGCGCTCCAAAATTTCAATAAAAAATGTTGATTCACCGTCAAAATCTACATGAGATACATCAATTTGCCCCCAAAACCAAACTATACATTGAGATTCGCACACTGCAAACGAAAAACCTAGGTCCGCAGCTGCTGATAGGGGATGCTTAAAAGGTGGTGTTTTTTAGAATATGGGTCATCCCAACGGTCCATTCGAATGGACGGTTAAAATGAACGGTTAAATAAATATCTACTAGAATAAGTGGGTATGTATGAATATTTTTTTTTCTTTTTTGCTATCGGAGGGTTCTCAAACCCTTTGTGCTGGACTAATCCTTCCGTGCTCAAAAGGAAGCCGGGTAAACTCCCATGTAGCCCCAGTGTGGTCAGGGGCGGCTCAAGGAATTCAAATCAGCGGAGTTAAAAAATACTTATCTTCTACAACCCTGCCACTAGGGCTATCAAAGGGTCGAACCCAGGCCGGGCCGAGGTTAAGCTCTTATCCTACCCTCTCATTTGCGGACCGGACTTAACCAAGAAAAAACCTTCTACTTTCACTTGGGGGGCCTGTAATTTTTAGGCCCTCACCCTACCTTCAAATATTTAGTATTAGAAAAATGATAGAAAAAGGATAAAAATAAAATGACTCGAGATAAAAATACTATTTGAGCTTCCTATGAGTTAAGGCATATCCATTTAAATTTGTAAGCCATTCAAAATTATTGGGCTGCCATGACACAAAAGTACACGGTTTATCTTAATTGGATGTTACAAAAGGGCCAAAATTTTATAAGTCATTTTCTCTCCTTCAAGTCAAACTCTTAAATTAAGTTGGTTCAAAATCTTCCCATGAGATTGTTTTTAGATTTTAATGGAGTCAAAACTTCCCATAGATGTTTTATTTTATATCTCAGTGGGTCAAAAGCTTCCCACTCAGATGTTCACAAAATTTTTATGAATATGTTTTCAAATCTCAGTGGGGTCAATTGACCCCACTGTGAAAAACATGGCGCCGGCTATAAATGTAGTACTACAACTTCGAGCTTATAATCTCTAAATGTAAACTATAGTCCTAGATCAACTGAGCTAGCCCTGGGAAGTTAATACCCATGAATATGATGCAAGCATTTCTCAAACCTGGCGCGTCATCTGCACGCGGTATTGTATTGTTCATTCACACATCTAGTGGGCCCCAATTTATTTCGAGTTCATATTAGATGTGGATGGCAGGTCAGCTTTATACTCCAACATAGTGGGGCCCACCTTGCCGACGGCTCTACTCTATGCCACGTAGGCAGGTGGTGCACTTCTCATTGGTTACCACACGCACGTGAACTTGGACGCGCTATTTATTGGTCCAATTGTGATTGTGCAGGGAGAGAGAAAGAAAGAGAGATACGGAACCGAAGGAAAGTCCCAAAATGGTCCATTCTGCTGCGCTGTAAAACCACAAGACTTAAAATTAAGAAAGGGAAAGGGACTGATTAATACATGCACACCCCAAGTATTGGATTTTGGAGCAGTCCCCAGCTGAGGGCCCACCTCAAATGGCAAAGTAACCAATAAAGAAATATTATCACCATCATCAACTCCACCTCTAATAAAAATCATGGATTCACCACTCATTGTATGATGAACCCATTTAAGCACCAAAGTTCTCTCTCACACTAAAATAGGTCTGAAAGTAATTTTTAAATCACGCATCTCTTGCAAAAAGGGTGCCGGTAGGCTTATTACACATTATTGCATTTTGATGGGGCTCATCAAACCACCTTTGTTTTTTCTCATTTCTGCATTCCTTATATTTGCAATTCAAATTGTTCACTTTGTTTATTGAACTATTGATAAACTTTAAGATATTGGTGCTGATTGTCTTAATCTACATGCGTCTTGAGTAATTTATGAAAAAGTCTCAACCTATAGATCTAATTTCCTATGCTTGTATGGACACTAAGCTTATGACCCGGACCATTAAATATTCTTGTATTAATGGTGAATATTAGGATATTTAATTTTCTATCTTAATCTTCATAGATTTTGAGAGATTTATGAAAAATGTCAGAAAAATCCAAAAAAAAAAATCTAAAATCATTCAATGCACTCATTTACTCAAAATGGTGATCATGACAGACACCACAATGCATCTCACAAGTGAAACACTTGCATATGTAGCATTTACATATATAGATTTTATTTTCATGTCACATATAAGAGCCAAACAATCGTTTATGTCTTCCAATACCTTTTGAGGTCAATAAAATAATACTTCTTGAGGTCCCACATTTGCTAAAGAGTATAATACGCCCAATTTCACAAATGCACTGCACAAAATAGATGTCTATATTATCTTGGTCTTCCAAGGACGAAACGGGTCAAATCGGAAAAATTAAGAATCATATGATCAATCTCAAAAAGTTGAGGATAGGGTGTTGTGCTGGTTAGCTCTCAACCCTTGCAAAATGATCAAGATGCCCTGGGTATAAGTGTGGGGCCCAAGGGATCAAGTCGTTATACTTGTGATAGTGAACTATATATGGGGGCCTACAAACAATTTTGATCATCTACCTATACACTTCTGGGTCCCATGAAAAAGAAGTTGCTCTGTGTTGGGCAAGGACCTGAGGTCATTATCTGTATCATGTGGGGAGCCAATAGTGCTTTCTGAAGAACTACTTGAGTATCATTTACATCTTTCAATCTTCTACCTTTCCCATGATTGGCATCAAGAGTTGCTTGCATATGGTGCTGGAGGGTGACTGGGTGACACATTTTATGATAGTAGCCTGCCTCGGGTTGAATTGGCTCTAGGTCCAATCCAATCCATTGGAGCTACATTAGACACATTTCAGGCCCAAGTGCATCGAACACTAGTCTGGTCTGGATCAGACCTTGTTTACTTGTTTTACATCTCTATTTAAATAGTTGGCTCCACTGACCATACCATGGCCGACTTTGTTACATACATCACGCGTTTTTACTTTCTTCGTTTAAGGTCTTTGACTCAATATGACTAATCAACCAGATGACACCTGTCGTCGAACTCAGAAAAACACACATCGGACATATCAGGAGCAGTTTCGAATCTAAAATGTGTGGAGCAACCCATGCCTTATGTCACCGTACCAACTCGCAGGGGGGTTTCACATGTTTTTACGCAATATTCTTTTCTCCGTAAAACCTAGATTCTAGAGTTTTTAGTGCAGTAGGTGCTTTCCACTTAATTAAAAGTGAACAGGACAACAAATCTTGCTATTTAGTTTTTGTAATCTTGATGGATTAGAAAACATTTAGACAAAGCTATATAACTATTCGACCAGCCCTCTCTCATTTAAGCAAACAAAAAAAAATTATTTCTTTTTCCTAGAAAACAATATATAGGAGGAATATGGGCATCATCTTGAAAATTTTAGCCACTTAAGCTCAAGCATGGATATTAATGTCACTAAACTCATGTCTAGCTTTTCTTTTTCGCTGCCAAAGATTAATCTTACATCTCTTCCTGCAAACACGCCGCTATAAAAAAGAGTAATGGTCCTGTAAAGGTAGTCCTTATAACTTAAAGGTAAGAACTTTTTTCGAGTACCAAAAGTGAAAATCTCTTTTCAAAATTCAAACTTGAAATGACCATCAAGCCCCCTCTCCCACTTGAAATG
Source organism: Umbellularia californica (assembly GCA_028538565.1). Lineage (NCBI taxonomy): Eukaryota > Viridiplantae > Streptophyta > Magnoliopsida > Laurales > Lauraceae > Umbellularia > Umbellularia californica. Next base: position 61,104,451 of record JAPQWN010000007.1, read on the forward strand.
ACTTAACATCATATGTGCTTTTATAGTACTTATCCTGTACATCATTAAGAAACAATAATCTGAGTGTTTGATATTGCACACTAAATCAGGGCAATTTTCCACCATAGCAGAATCTTCCTATGGCACAAATGTACCCTTCTGAAATTCTGTCATGGGTGTTTTTGTTACATTTAGAAGAAATTTTGGATTCCATCCACATCTCAATAGGAAAACCCTCTCTCTCTCTCTCTCTCTCTCTCCCCTTTTGCAACAAACCACCTCCATTTTTATCACTCATCAATTAAAACAAAAAAAAAAAAAACGTATGCCATAGTCAACCCACCATTGGAGTGGTTGTAAGGTAATGCCTTTGTGGTGGAGAAGGCAAGGATTGGACACTGGTAAACAAAGAGAACCCCTATAAAAGACTAGGTTGAATAATAATAGGAAGGAAAAACAGATCTCAACCATCAAACCAACAATAAACACTTACCACCTTGATCCCATCACAACCACATGGAAAACTAAGGTGTGTTCTAGTTAATACAAAGAAATCAGAAGGCCGATGTTTGATCCGTATTGAATCTTTAGAAATTCAAAGCAATGTCCCTGAAGCTAAAATTGAAGAAGTAAATGTGAGTATTTACAAGGGACAATCAATTACCCTATACTTGTGGGAAATGATAACATTCATCTCCTTAAGAAATTAAATGCTAAGAAAGTGAGGTTCTATATACATTTCTAAGAGCATCTCCAAGTGATACTTTAAATTTGCATATGCCTTTTAAAAAATGAAGGCTGATGTGGCAACTCCAAGAGAGATGTTAAATGTAAATGCAAGTAGGCCCATGATCATTATTTTATTCAAAATAAAGATTTGCAGAAAAAAATTCAAATGCAAGTGGATCTTCACCATTATTTTATTCAAAATAAAATTTTGAAGTATTCTTTATGGTATCCCAAATTTGCCATACCATCACATACTTCAAATGCCATGTAGAATATGAAGTATTTATTGGAGACAATCTCATATGTCAATTAAAGTTGTTGGAGGCTGACATGGCCATTTGAAGTGTCTGTTGGAGTTACTCTAACATATGTTTTATTTACCTCTCTTCTTTTTAATCTTCTTTCACTTGACCCACTTTTATATAAACTTTTAAAATTCAATATCCATATGAAAAGTGATGGTGGATCAAAAGATTTTAATGGGACCCACAAGTTAGCCCATTCATGAAAGATGTTCCTCATAAGAGATTAATTCGGACATAAATGAGAGCAATGAAAATAGATCTAAACGAGTGCAATCCTATTAAAGGATTTGATACATAATAAATTAAAAATGAAAAACATAATTCATGTGTCTAACCCAATATAGTTGAGACAAAAATTTGATAGTGATGATATACATATTTAAAGCCAAACAAAATGTCGAGTGGTTTTAATTGAGACTTACCAAAGGCACGTGACCTTCAACATCTAATGGTAGCCAATTGGTGATTTATCATAGTTGTCAATTCTGGTTTGGGTTTCGGTCGAAATGATCGAAACTTTTCATTTCGGTCATTTAGCCAAAATACAATGCGACTCAAAACTTCGCGGTCTGTATTTTGATCCATTCTGACTGATTTTTGCCCGTTCTAGCCATTCCGTCCCATTCCGATCCACTTCGGTTTGTAGTAAGTAATATATGTAGTCTGCCTATAGTCTGTAAACACAATTTCCACCAATTATTTTATTTTTAATATCAATATCTATATCAAGAGACATGCATAATTTATCTTTTTTTATTTCCTTGTTTTCATATATATATATATATAATTCCAAAAAGTTACTCTGAGAAGTTTCATCGAAATTCCAAAACACTGAAATATTTTATCTTGGAGGCCATACCAAAATGGCAACAAAAACAGAACTAACTACTATGGATTTATATATTTTTTAAGGAAGACAGAGAGCCAAAGTCCCAACAGCCCGCATTCACCATTTCTATGACTGCTATACTTTGAGTTTAGAAGACTGGACATAATTTCTCTAACTGCATTGTCTGCTACAGTCACCACGTTAACAGTTCCGCATTTTAAGTTATTTTTATTAATAGTGAGAGTAATGATTCTCAATGCCCTAAGTACACCTCTACAAATACACCCTAACCCTACAACCACTAAGTTTTCTAAGCTAGTCATTCCTACCAAAACCTCGAAGCGTTAGTAAAGATAGTAGAAATACTTGTCAGTACTCATCCTTGGGTGGAACTCGGGTTTTTTTAAACACTTCCCCTCATGTAGAACCCAATTGGTCGTACTTTTGACGATATGCACATTTTAAAGCGAGTGGTTCCTCCTAGGACTCAAACTCGTGACCGATTGATAGGCTTTAGATACTACATTCAATTTCTTTAGCTCATCATTCATATGGCAAAATCTTGAGGCTTTAGTAGAAGCCATGAAAATACTTTTCAATAACACAAATACTAAAGTAACAAGTAAGATTTGGAAGAAAAAAAAAAAGGCTGTGTATCAAACCTTGTTGGGAGGTCCACTTCGATACATACCTATCATTCAGATATAATGGAATTGAAGGATCTCATTATAGATCAGAGGTGCCATTCATGAGAACAAGCTGATAATCTCATCTATTTGTTTTAAGGGAACCAATGCTTAAGAATTAAGAGTTCTATAAGTGCTTTAATATTGTTTAGGCTATCTCCCCTAATAAATAGCTATAATTATCAGATTGTGCCATGTATCGCTCAACCTTAGGTCCTTAACCTATATTGATATCTTTCATCAAACCTTTTCCTACTAATTGATATAAATTTAGAAGCTGGACCATCAAGTTTCCTCATGTATTAGTTGCTGCCAGTTCATAGCCAATTCTCTCCACCCCACACTCATTAGATTTTTTTTTTTTTTTTTTTGATCTGTATCACTAAAAAATCAGCTAAAAGAAATATGTATGTGTTGCATTACAAAATTATTACACTCTGAACACTTTCCTTCCCCATATAATAATCCTTGACAATCCCTAAAGATGATGCTACTAATGAGGAAAATGACAATAAGATGAGTGGGGACTTTTCTGAAATATATTGATCACCAATGAACAACCATACACCCAGCTTGCATTTGGTTTTGCAACTCTACATTCTAATGATTGCTGGGGTCCTAGCCTTCCTAATAACAGGGTGGCAAGGATATTTGCAAATCTCCTATGGTATTTTACTCTTAAATGCATTTTAGCAATGAATGGTCCAAGTACAAGTTGCTTTTTGTCTTTTGGGTGTCCACATGCTGGGTCCTGCTGTCAAGTGGCAGAGGGACTCCCCTAATGCATAAACTGATTGTGTCGGTGGTGTGCGGAAATCATTTTGCATTTATAAAAATGAAATAGAAGATTTCACTTGAGCTTCATTTATTTGCTAGAAATATATATATATATATATATGTATATGTATAGTTATCGAAGGGTTCCCAATCCTTTGGGTTGAACTAATCCGATGGAAGCTGGGTAAATTCTAATGTAGCCCCAGTGTGGTAGTGCAGTTTCGAACCTACAATATTTGGATGCAAACTGTGGTTCTAGACCAACTGGGTTACCCTTTGGAGTTACTGTTAGAGCTATATGACCAACTAGATTGATCATGTACGTAAGTCTCTTTTATAGAAAATTAAATTAACTATGCAATGTACACTCAAATTGAAATGAAAATTGGGACTCACCATCCTATAGAGTGTTCTATTTGCTATGTACTGATGTGTGGATGCAAGAGGTGGGTTGTGCAAGATAAATCTGCTTTTAGATGACAATGACTGCCACATGGGATTACTTCTAGATTGAAAAAAAAAAAAGGGAATTCTCATGGGTGACTTTATTTACATGCACTTGGAGATTTTGTAATGAGCATTTTATCTTCTTAGTTTTCTATGAACCCCCTTTTTATTTTTACCTTGACTCTGTTTTAAAGGTCAAAATTAGAGAATTCGTATGGGGGCATTTTAGGAACAAACTTTTACCTGCACTGGCATTTGCGGAAGAAATGGGAGAGGGAAATTCTCAATTCTTGGCATCACACCACGTCCGGTTAACGTACAAGACCATGGACCCTTAAAACACAGACTTGAGCAGTACAAATTGCAGCTAGGCCTGTCAATGGGATGGGATGAAACGGGTAAAAAGCCCGGCCCGGCCCGTCCCAAGCCCGAAATACAGGGCTTTTTAAAAAATTTTGAGCCCAGCGGGTTGGGTTTGGACAATAATTTTCAAGCCCGGCCAAAATGGGACTGGGACTGGGCAAAGGATGCCCAGCCCGTTAAGGCCCGGCCCGACCCGCTCCAAGCTGATTTAAATAAAAAGTTTATATTACCTAAACTGGCCCTCACTAACCTAGGGAAAACGGCTAGTTAGGAGGGCATTCTTGTAACTGCGCCCTCCCATATAATGTAACAGTCGAAACCCTAGAAAAATCTCACAGATTTCGCTGCCTCTCTGCTTCTTCTCTGCTCTCTGCTCTCTGCTCTTTGCTCTCTGGCTCTCTGGCTCTCTGCTCTCTGCTCACTGCTGCTTCTCTGCTCTCTGCTGGTTCTCTGCTCTCTGCTCTCTGCTACTCGCCTCACTGCTGGTCTCCTCTACTCGCCGCCTCTCTGCTTCTCTCGTCTCTGCCACTCGCCTCTCTGCTCTCTGCTTCTCTCGTCTCTGTTTCTCGGTTCTCACCGTCGCACGCTGACGCTGCTCTCGGTTCTCTACTCTCGTCGTCACGGCGAGCCCTCCCTCTCTGCTGCTCGCCTCACTGCTGCTCGCCTCTCTGCTGCGCCCTCTTTTTTTCCTCTCGCTCGCCCTTTGCCCTCTCTCACTGCCACCCTCCGTACATCTTCCCTATTCTCTATTTCTGTCTTGTTTCTTCTCCCTCTTCCTTTCTCTATCTCTCAATCTATGCTCAGGATTTCTACTCACGGGCTAACGTCTCATAGATACTGGGCCACTGGCATACTGCTGAAGGTAAATTTTCCCTATCAGATTTTCTATTTCTTTTGTTTCTTTGTTTTCCTTTTCTATTGAATGTGTTTTTATTTATTGCTCAATCCTAAAAAAATGGCACCAATCTGACTTGGCCTAGATCAGGGATTCAGGGTTCATGTTTTTGGATGACCTAATCTGACTTGGCACCAATGTGCTCACTCCTAATTTAGCTTGAAATGGAAATGGAAATGGAAATGGCACTTTTCTTTTTCCTGAGAGTTATTTGAGCTGTGTTATTGCTCAGAGTAATTGCACTTGGAACACAGTTGATTTCTCATTGGACCATTGTTAATTGAATATGATCTGTTTTTTTAATGTGTTTTTTGGATACGATCCCAATAGGAATTCAGTGCTTTCTATCAATCCCAAATATGTTCACTTGGTTTGGTTTTTGGGTGAACTAATCCATAGTCAAGTTGACCAATTCTGATAAATGAATTCAATCTTCTAGTTCTGTTTACTTTCATCCAATTCATATGGCTTCAACCAATGTTACTAATTCATAGGAATATTAGAGGCATGCCCTCTTCAAATATATAGTTTATAGCTCCAAATAATTCCATAGGAGCTTCTAAAATTAAAAGTACTAATGTATGGAGTTTAATTTCTTCATATGATAAGTTTTAGATTCTGAATGCAAAGCCCTTCTTAAATAAGGGCACTCTGGAATATTTTAAATAAGAAGACTCTTGTATAATGAGAATACATTTGGATATTAGAAGCATTAGAAGCTTTGAATATTACAGCAATGAAAGCTACCTGTTGTTAGTTTCTTTGAATATTGTTATTTATGGACTTTGTTCTGGCATTTTAAACTTCTTTATATTGTGTATTTTTTAGATCAACTAATTCAAATAATTTCATTTGTTTGAGGCATATGAAAAAAGAAAAAAAAATGAGTTTAGTTTTCTGAAGGCATCGTTTGTGGATAGAACCCATGGAACATTTATCTGTCTAAACCATCTTGTGCTCACCAACTTAATTATATATGTTCTTTTGTTAGGTTTTTTATTCTTAAGGAAGTCTTGGAGTCAATCGAGTGGCTAGCATCCATAAGTTCGGGATTGAGGGATACTAAGATACGTCTCTTGACTCTTCCTAAAACATCAATTTGTTTACTTGTTTAGTTGTGGATAGTAGAAACTTGTTTAGTTGTGGATAGTAGACACTGCTTTACTTGTTTAGTTGTGGATTGTAGCTGATTGATAACTGCTTAGTTGTGGATAGTAGACACTGCCTTACTTGTTTACTTGTTTAGTTGTGGATAACTGCTTTACTTGTTTAGTAGCTTATTTTTTGTTTGAATAGTTAAATATGTCTTCCAGTACGCCTTCTAGTAGTGTTGGTAGCATTCTCATTCCTCCACATGTCCCCATCCCCATTGATGATGAGATGGTTAGTGGTGGTAATGAGCAAGTGACTCCCATCCCCTCTCCCAATAATGAAGTAATTTCAAATGAGGCTAATGCAAGAAGGCTCAAATCAGTGGTTTGGGAACACTTTAAAAAAACGGAAATGATTGTGAAAGTTAATGGGAAGGATGTCCCTAAAGTTAAAGCGGTGTGCAAATTTTGTAAGAAATCTCTAGTCAGTAGATCTGAGGATGGAACTTCACACTTGCATAGACACTTGAAATCGTGTCTTTTGAAACCAAGCACTGATAAGTCAAAAAAACAAAAACTTTTAAAGATTGATGCTCAAACAAAAACCGATGTTGGTGTTTTTAAATTTGAATAAAAAAAGAGTCGAGAAGCCCTTGCAAAAATGCTGGTGTTACATGATTTTCCTTTTAATGTTGTTGAACTACGAGGTTTTAAAGAGTTTTGTGCGACTCTACGACCCGAATTCAAGATTGTATCACGTAACACTGTGAAAGCAGATTGTATGGAAATGTACAGTGGAAAAAAGAATGAGATCTTTAAAGAATTCAAGGATCTCACTAGTAGGATTGCTCTCACAGCAGATATGTGGACATCCAACCAGCATTTAGGTTATATGGCTATTACAGCACATTATATTGACTCTGATTGGGTTCTTAAATCACGTATAATTAACTTTCATAATGTTGATCCTCCCCACACTGGCCAAATGCTTGCTGACAATATTACTCTAAGTATACTTAATTGGAATATTGAAAATAAATTATCATGTTTGACATTAGATAATTGTTCTACAAATGATTGTATTGTAAGGACACTTAGAAATCAACTTATGAAAACCAATGCTCTCATCTTAAATGGTAGATTTTTTCATATGCGTTGTGCTGCACATATTCTTAACCTTATAGTGAAAGATGGACTTAAAGATATTGGCCCAATTATTGATAGCATCAGGGAGGTAGTTAAATACATTAAGAATAGCTCAAATCGTATACATCAGTTTCGTGATATTGTAAGTGCGAAAGGGCTAAGTTCTACGAGGGGATTGCCTCTTGATGTTCAAACTAGATGGAACTCCACATATCTTATGGTATCTTCAGCGTTGTATTTTCGAGATGTTTTTTCTTATCTATCTCTAACAGATGACTTACATTATAAGACTTTGATTCCTTCGGATGAGGAATGGGACACGATTGCTACTCTTAATGATTTTTTGGAAAGGTTCTATGACGCTACAAATAGATTCTCTGCTAGAAAGTATCCAACTATACATACCTTTTTACCTGAAGTTTGTACAATACATAATGAGTTGGTTCAAAAATTAGGTGATTTTGATTTTGTTTCTGCAAGAATGGCTAAAGTGATGATGGAAAAATTTGATAAATATTGGAAGAATTATAATCAAATATTTGAAATAGCCATATTGCTTGATCCCTCCTCTAAGATAGTGTGTTTGGAATGGGTTATATGAAACAACAGAATATAGAAATAATCGTATGCTTGAAGCTCGTAATCTATTTAAAAAGATTTATGAGGAGTATCGTGCGAGATTTGGTGCTAAAGAAAGTGATCAGATAGTAGATAAAAATGATGCAACTAGTAGGCCATTTAAAAGAAAGGCCGGTGATGATGAACATGGAAAGGCTCGTTCTCTATTTTTGAAGTATCGAAATGAAATCACCAATAAGGCAATTATGGAAGAAAAAACAGAATTAGATCGTTATTTTGATGACAAGTCTGCAGAAGAAGATGACACGATAGATATACTACAATGGTGGAAATTAAATTCAACTAAGTATCCTATTTTATCTCGAATGGCTCGTGATATTTTAGCTATCCCAGTTTCTACTGTTGCTTCAGAATCAGCATTTAGCACAGGAGGGAGGGTACTTGACCCACATAGGACTTCTTTGAAACCAGATACAGTAGAAGCATTAGTTTGTGCCCAAGATTGGTTTAGTCATGACCCGACTAGTGATGGTGATTTAGACAATGATGGGAATGCACTAAATGATGTTTTAGACATATTAAAAGAAAAATAATTTCTGTTAATTTCTTTTTTATATTACTTGACCTATATAGGATACTCATTCTCATTCATTTTATTTATTTTCTGATTTTCTACTTAAAAAAAAAGTAATTTTTAACCGTTCCTACATTACTTTAACTTGACTCATATAGGATACTCATTCTCATTCATTTCTATTGATTTTTTGATTTTCTACTTTTACCGGAAAAAAAAAGGTTTTAATCCTTATTCATTTAGTTCTACTGTCACTAGCAAAAAGAAAAAAAGTTTTTAACTCCGCCATATTGCTTGTTGCATTGCATTGCCGGTCCCAAGCCCGGAAAAAGGAGGAGGGTTTAAAGTCCGGTTCACACCGGGGTGTCTAGTGACAGTAGGAATAATTAGAGAACGTTTTGCTTATCTCTAAGATCGGGCTAATCCCAGGCCCGGCCCTGTCCCAGCCCAGGCCCGTATGGGACGGGATTAAATGTAGGCCCGTTCAATTTAGGGCCGGGATTGGGCAACACCTGACAAGCCCGTCCTATTTTCGGGACGGGATTGGACAACCCAAGCCCAGGCCCGGCCCGTCCCATTGACAGGCCTACTTGCAGCCTTGCAAAAGAAATGTAGCCTGAGGGAACTCCACCCAACCTGATGCCCTCACCCCCAAATTTACCAAACCATCATTCTCCGCTTACCAATCTTAACAGCTATTGTGGCATTTATTTACTTGCATAAAGTCCATATTAGCAAACTTACAACTTATTGTTACATTTACAACATCAAAAGCTTTCTTCTCCTTTTTTTTATTTTATTTTATTTTATTTTATGTCATGCTATTTTAATGAATTGAACATGTAATCAATTCAATAGTGACCGTCAAATTGATTTGATCAAGATATATTGTAATGGCATTACAATAAGAAGTGCCCGATGTTGTAAACAATTTAGAAATATGAAAGGTGAGCCCTACATATGAGATTAATGAGACGTTGCAAACTCCATAAGACTACTCACAATTAGATAATCTAACCCTTAGAGCCCGGAACCTCCTCTCAGCCGTCTCGATTCCACTATGAAAACATGGATTAGTGTTTTTGGAGCAGATTCGTCCTCGGAGCACGGTTTGACCATTTTTAGAGCATGATTTAACCATCCTCGAAGCGCAGTTCGACCGAATATGGAGCGATCTTTGTAGAATTTTTGGTTTTATGTATATATTTTTTATAAGCTTGACACTTATCTTTTGAATGAAGAAATTTCTTTTGACTTATTAATTATTGTCTACTTTATATTATCAAATTGCAAAGTTAAATTTTTTTCTCCATTTTTTATACTCGAATATATGGATAAAATATATTTATGCCCATTAGTTAATTGTTTATAAGACCACAAGCACTATGTTGTGTAGGCACTCCAGAGGCGCTCCATATATATATAATTATTTTAAAATTTAGCACTTCAGTGCTCTTGCTTTCGCTCCCTCTTCGCGCTTAGGTCTAACCTCAACCTCTTCACTTAAAGACTTTGGATTTGTGATGGTAAAATTTGGAGATTTTCTAAGCTTATTGCTATAAAACCTATAAATCAATAAGGCCCAATTTGAAGTTTAAACCACTCAATGTCACCGTTCCACTTCATTCCTTAAATAAGAGCCCTTTGGGTATCTAGATTGAGCAGTACAATAAAGAATGATTTTCTCTGTGCTCATATGTTATTCAGTTTATTTGGATTGGTACTGGTTATCTAAGGGTACTCAATAAAATCCAAGAGGGTCCCTCCCACCTTCAGAGATCGTATGAATGCCTTTTTAGACGGTCGGGATTGCCCGTGGGTACGACATCCAAGCAGGGTGCTCATGGGCAAGGTCAGTCCGATCGGAAACTTGTCCGAGAACAACCTTTTGATTTCTTTTCTTTTCTTTTTAAGCCTAATATGTAGTGAGATCGAACTCACTGGCTTAAATACTATGTTAAAGCCCAATCTATTTGTAAAATCTAGTCATAGCATTGTGGTAAGTATTGTTCCAGAATTATATGCCCATGCATAGAACATGGACCTAGAAATGAAGCCAATCTTGGTAGGTTTTGTGTTGGACAGAACCATAAGCACCCCTAACTGCAAAGCCAAATTAGAGTTTTTTGTTTTTCTAAGATCAGTCCGCTAAATCTAACCACTCACGACGCCCATGTATTGGTGGGAGGCGAAATCCAGCTTCAATTCCAGCGAAAAAAATAAATAAGAAAATCCTAACTCCAATCAAGTTGCATTAATAGTCAAATGACTCAAATTTGCTATATCTAAAAGATCATAATTTGCATGTGTTTCATTCAATTTTGTATTAACATGGAGCACCATGATTTTGAGTTGTTTGCATTTAACAGGCGGCCCGATCAATAAATTGGAGGTTTTTCTTTATATAAACCCCTAAAGTTTATAGAATTTGTAAATAGACCCCTGTGATTTGAGTATTTAGTGATATATCCTTGCTTTTTTATTTTAATAACTTCCATGGCTCAAAAAGCAATAGTCCTAACTAGAATGAGCAACCACCATAAGGTTTGTGTTGATTTTTTAATAAAATGACAATCTTGCCCTTATATTTAATAAACAAAAAATAATGTCATTATTTACTTATTTACAAAATACCAATATTTTATGCCAAGTCCCACTGGTCTCTCTCTCTTATAGTAACTCTCTCATACACATGGACCCTCATCATGTGTTTTAAAACTTTCTCCAATCCAATGGTGGGTAGTGCATGGATTGGATCAATTATAAGTGCTAATCGTCATTATGATTAAGTTGGACTTAATGAAATGGCCCCGTATTGATAAAAAATAGTTTTATGTAGGGTACTCTTTTCCACGAAATGTACTATAATAACTATCAATATTACAAGCTTTAGAGAAAGTCCAATATTTTAAAATACTAATATAGGGATAAAGAGACCGGCAGAAATGTGATTTCACTCTAAAAACTTACGGCGGTTGCAAGATTATTGATTATGGTGACATATAAGATATTAAAATGAAAATACAAGATTGTATAACTAAATGTTGAAGCCACAAGAGTCTATAATAAGTGACTTGGCCTCAAGATTTAGATTCACATTGCAATATCTAATCATATATTTTAATAAGTATTCATTTATTTAGATATATGAAGATCTTCATAAATTATTTCTTAATTTGGGAGAAATTCAAATATGTGTATAGGATTCAAAAGTTTTTTGACCTCTAGCCAGTCGCAATCAGAGCAAGGGCTTTTATGCTGGGAGCAAGGACTTTTCTCATGAGCAATAACAAAAGAAAAGAAAATCTATTAATTATCGATTTAATGTCATTGCGAAGGGAGGGTTAAATATCCCTAATAAATAAAAAAAGAAAAAGAAAAACCAACTTTCTGTATGAATATACACAATTTTATATATATATATATATATATCATTTATAAAAGTGGATTCCAAATAAAAAAGAGTTATTTCTGATGCAAATCTTATTATTATGACTTCGCATATTCAGCCCATGGACCCGATCCTTATGCAAATTTTATTTGGATCTATAGTCAATCCAATATGTCCCATTTACATCCTATTTATATATTTATTAACGAAATACTATCTGCAAATTAAAATTATTTAGATTAATTAGTGTTGCTAAAGAATAATAAGCAGAAAATAATCTGTATCAAAGTGACTCTACCTATGACTTCAAGGGCAACATGGGTGTTACATATCTTTAACTCTACCATGTTGGGCTAGAACATATCTTTAACTCTACCATGTTGGGCTAGAATTTGGGGGGGTGGGGTGCATGTAACATGTATGAGAGAGAAATAGGATAGGGTTGCCTACGGCGTGCTTTTTTGAATATTTTATACAAAAATGGGGGCATGTAACATGTATGAGAAATAGGATAGGGTTTACTATAGCCTAAGGCGTGATTTTTTGAATATTTTATACAAAAAGGGAGATTATGAGTCTTTCAGAGTCAATTGAACACAATAGAATGTAAATTTTAATACAAATGAAAAAAAACTTACGCCCTTTTGATGTTGCTTGAAGATATACATGCCTTTTGGGGGAAAAAAAAAGAATAAAGAGGTAGGCCTGTTGGGAAGTCTCACATCGCACGTCGTCCAAATCATCCAAATCCTGATTTGGACAGGGCTTTATATAATTGTTTGGACTTTCCACCTATCAGCTTAAGCTTTTGGATTGATACATAGTATCTTACAAGGCAATGATGCATTTTTTTTTTTGACATTTTAAACACAATAGAAATTCTATTTTGTGGAGCCAAAGGAAATTTTTTTTTTTAATTTATTCTTATCTTGCCCGAAATAGTATTGGCATCGTGAAATCCATTGAACTAAATACACATGATCTATAATAAATATAAAAAGGTGAAGAACTTACTAGAACTTTAATGAGCCACTTTGGAGTTTCTTTGGATATAGCATGGGGAAGAAAAAGTTGAAGATTGGATTGCCAAGTGTCTCTCTCATGTGAGCAAAAGTGAAATTATTCAAGTGGGCCCATCTATTTAAAATCTAGATCGTTCAAAATGAATAACCTCTCATTAAGTAGAATATCCAAAATTTTACTCTAATAGAAATTGGTCTTACCATATGATTGATAATACGGTAATAATGCGATTAATATAATCTTATGCATGATTTATTTATTACTTAATTAGAGTCTCAAAGTCATGCACTGATTTGAGGACCCAAATTCAAAAAGTTGATGAGGGCAATTGCCCTCACTACCCGCCCCCAGGCTTTGCCCTTGCCTCCATCGAGATTCATTTATACTAGTAAAACAAGCACGTGCTAAGCTCTGGCCCTCATAGAGAAAATGTATAAATGATTCATTTCAAAATGAGAGCCTCTTTTATAGGTTTTCAAAAATGGAGTGAACATCGATCAAAATCAATTGCAAATGTCAGTTTCAATTGCGGTTCATACTTTGAATGCATAAAGAGTGAAACAGGCATACTTACAAAAGAGATTGCCCAATATATGTCGATTTTCTATCCTTTCCCAAACACTCACTAACTAAGACATTTCTAGATAAAAAAAAGTTAGACATTCAACCACAACAATTCTCAGGGTACAGAGCCCGCTAACTAGATACAATCAAATAGTTAGTTAGAAACTAAGATATCATACTAGGTTTTTATTGAAAAGTCTCGTAAAGGTAAAAAAATGATTTGAGAATTATAGAAAAGATAAAAGTGAATGATGACTGCGAGTTCTAAGAAGCCACATTTTCAAAATAGAAGATTTGGATGGAAGCTATCTCCTACCAAGTTTGAGCCCCATTTGATCACCCCATCACTTTTATTCAGGTTCCTCTGGTTAAACGGTGTACAATCCATTCACATAGGTGCAAACTCGGAGGGACATATGCACTAGTAGGGAATTTGGTCAACTCGGATGAACCCCCATATGGGCCCCACTGTTTGTGTGCAACATGCGCACAAGACACACCTAATAACTACACTATATAAATATATCATAAGCAATGATGAAAATTAAATTAAGAAAACCTTTCCTACCTAATTTCTAAGCTTTCATTTTTACATGAAATCCAAATATTTGTGTTTTCTAATCCAAAGATAAATATCTGGACCTAAATACAGCCATATGCTTGACAAATCTATGAATTCCCATTAATCAAACCATTTGACAAGAGTCAAGAACTATATCTCCACTTTCTAGTTGATGTAGGATTTCAGACCATGGATCCTTAAGGGCGTGTTTGGCAAAAGGCACTGTCAGGGAATCCTCACCATTTTCCTTGATTTTGAGGATTTCTCACGTTTGGTTGGGCAAGGAATTTGAGAGGAATGACTTCTGGATATCCTCCAAACTGATTATTTGCAAAATCAGACCCGCCCCTTGTCGGATGAGAGAATCCACGCAAAAGGAGGAAAAACGGAGCTACAGTGTAACACAATGTTTTGAGACGGCAACGTGGATTAACCAGTTTTTACTTTAAATATATACCTTGTGGGTCCCACAATCAAGATCCAAACCGTTAATAACGTTTAAACAAACCAAAACGGCCATCTCACAAAATTTCAGCTGTTGATTCATCTTAGATCTTGAGATATTTGCAAAACCGTCCAAACAGTTAGATAGCAATTTGTGAGATTATGTGGGCCAAGGGGACTAAAACCAGTCCATTCTTTTCGATTTTCTGGTTTCTGTGGGACCCAAAATCATGATCTGAACCGGTAGTTATTTCGGAAGGTCAAACGCGGTTATTTGACCAAATTTCAACCGTTGATATTTATCATATCTTGAGATATTTGCGAAAAAATTCAAGTACTAAAATACCAATTTCTTATTCTTGTGGCCCTCTTTGCACGCTCTGAACTGTACAGATTCTCTAGATGACCGCAAACAACTCTGAGGTGAAAGTTAGGTATTGATTTTTCATGAATTTTGAAATTTTTTATAAAAATGTTTGCAACCATTGGATCATACAATCTATAATTTATAGGAACCCTCCCTCCATCTAAACATCTAAACATGGAACTGATATCATTGGGAATCCTATCTAAAGATGTATTGGTTCTTTGGATCCACCCTATAAATATAAACATAAACGTATAATGTCCATTGTTGATCCACTCCAGATCCAACACGTTTGCACCTTGCGCCAATGCTAGCATCGGTAGAGAGTCATTAGAATGCTGGTTTGTTGTGTTTATTGTAAGGAAATATAAGAGGAGGACTTGCAATGTAATTTTCTTCCTGCGGGCTACGCTAACAAGGACACTCAAAACAAATGTCTGAAAGACACGAGTGCTCTCAAAAAACAGCTAAAAAGGTTGGTCTACTCTAGTGTAAAAACAAGAAAAAGAAAAACAAGAGAAAAAATGGTTTATACCAAAGAGCAATAGCCCCACAAGGAGAGTTCCCCATTTCTCTCCAAACCTCTCTCTCTCTCTCTCTCTCTCTCTGTCTCCCATCAAATTACAATACAGGGAAAGAAGAGAGAAAGGAAAGGAAAGGAAGAAAAGAGAAACAAGGAAAAAAAGAAACACAACAAGAGTGATATCTGAAATCTCATCTTTGTTTTTTTCTCTCTTTCATCTCTGCTTCTTCTTAAGTTCTTATTCTTATCACCTCCAAGAACTCAAAGCAGCAGTAGCAGCTCCTACAGCTGCAAAAGAAGAGAAAAAAAGAATCATGGGTTGCTGTGAATCCTCCTTCTTTACAGAAACACACCCAGAAGAAGAGAAAAACAAGCAGCAACAGCAGAATCCGCCTTTCAATCCTCAGTCTGCTGGTTCTGGAGAAGTAGGTGCTGGTGGGGTGCCTTCCTTCTCGGAGTTCTCTCTCTCCGATCTCAAATCCGCTACCAACAACTTCAGCTCTGATTTCATCGTCTCCGAGAGCGGAGAGAAAGCCCCCAATCTTGTCTACAAGGGACGCCTCCAGAACCGCCGATGGATCGCTGTCAAGAAGTTCACCAAGTTGGCCTGGCCCGATCCCAAGCAGTTTGTGGTAAAATTACGACACCCCAAATCGTGTTTTTGGTTCTTGCGTTCTGGGTGCTCGGTCATTTGAGTTTTGATTGGGTTTTTGGTGATGGGTTTCATTTATTTTATCTTGTTTTTTTTTTTTTGCAGGAGGATGCGTCTGGTGTTGGGAAACTGCGGCACCGGAGGCTTGCGAATTTGATTGGGTATTGCTGTGATGGAGATGAGAGGCTGCTTGTTGCGGAGTATATGCCGAATGATACGCTTGCTAAGCATCTCTTTCACTGTAAGTGCCATTGCTTATTATTGATTTGTTTTCTTATTTATCTTATGTTCTCTTGGTTTTGATTTGTTTTTTTTTTTTTTTTTTTATTTCTTGTTTGATGTGATGAGAAATGTGCAAGTTGTGGAATTTATGACTGTACCCATTTGAAGTAATCCAGCATTTATTTCATGAGGGTTTGTTTGTAATTGATTGCAAATCCTGAATTGATTCTATACTCATAAATGTAGTTAAAGGGGGTTAATGAGAAGAACACAGTTGTATGAAAAAGGAGGATTGAATAATAATGAATGAGCATGACATGAGGTTGTTTTTTAGTTAATGCAGTAAACAGAGCAGTCTCTTCAATTTTTGCACAGGAAGCGGGAATGATTTTGGTAGATAATTTTGTCGGTTGTGTTTCTGCAAAGGGTGGCTGTTCTAGCAAACAACAGATTGGGATTATCCCCATTTTACACTGGGTTTGTATATTTTGATAGGAGGAACAATTACCTGTTCCTAAACGTTACAGTGAAAAAAACTCCCTTTTCCTGCATATTTGGGATTGTTATGGAAATCAGAAACCATGTTAGCGAAAAACTGTTTATCCAACACACTGTTGACGGTCGGTGCTCACAGTCTATTGTGGTGGAAAAGACACAGGAATAGGTCTTTCTGTTCTCTCAAAGTTCAAAATTACAAGTGATTTGGGCCTCTGGGGTATGCCCGGACTCATCTGGAAAATGTAAGAAATCAGAATGGGTGACTAAGATAAATGTTATGGTTTCCATCCTAGCTTATATTCTTTCTTTATATGGATTTTGGTTCTTTCAATCAATAGGATCTGGGATGGGTCTTTAATATTTTGTCATTCTGGCCGCTGAACTGTCATGACTATATTTGGATTTTTTCCCCAAAAGGCATTGGGGTCCATTTAAAATTATGTTTAGCATTGCACATGTGGCGATAGGTATTAAAATTTTGATCTCTTCATGGAGTTCATTCTCAAAACAAACCAGTATCATTTGGTAGCATCTAGTATTGTCATCTTTCATGGGAATTATTTATTTATTTATTTGCTGAAAGAAGGATTTATATTAAGAAAAGGAATCGTAGTACAAAAGGTGTCCCCCTACTTAGATTTGGGTCAGTACATGAATTACATATGGGATCATAACAAAAAGCATGTGTTGAGTTGTCTGCCAAAATATATTTTCCTTTCTTCATATGACTGTCTGCTCCAAAAGATGGTTCCCAGCTGATTAGCTTCAGTGGTCTGGCTCTGCGGTTCCTGCACACATTGCTCTTGTAAGTACAGATGCCATATATGTAGAGGAAGAGAAGAGTTAAATAACATTTTTTATTTTATTATTGCGATATGTGTGTTAAGTTTTGAATCTGTGCCGCTCCTTAATTCCCCAAATGATTTCCCAAGTTTACCATAAGCCTGACTAGTGTGCAGAGGTTGATGCCCAGGTTAATGGCTAAAAGCCCATGTTTTAGTGCTTCTTTATGATACATAGATATCGATATGTATAAGAGCATAGACACATGAAGCGAGGATACCTACATATCGAAATGTATAAGAGCATAGACACATGAAGTGAGGATACAACTCTGCAATTTCTAAAACCCACCAACTCTGCAACTGACTTGATTGTTTTATACAAAGTGTTACTTTTCTTTTTCCTCCTAATTGATAACATGACTGGCTCTGACAATGCTGCAACCTCATGGGTGTGACAATGAGCACCTTTCAAATGTGCCATGGGCTCTTCTCCGAAGTATTACTCTTCTTTCATCCTTTATAGTTTTCTAAGGTTTTCTTTTTCCGAAATTTAAATTAATAAATAGGTCAAGTCTGGGTTTGACCCATAAATATTATACCCTTAGATCTATCCAATCTGAACCCGACTCAATCCAACCCATACACTTATTACTGTGCTTTTGATCATTTAAGTTGACTCGAATGGGTTTCCAGATTCATGAAAGCAACAGTGTATTCATCAATTCCAGATAAGTATGTCCTGACCGGGACTAATGTGTTGGTCTCATATAGCGTCTCCTTTCAGCATTAGTATAGGAGTGCTAATGAAGTGGCAGATGCTTTTGCAAAATAGGGAGTTGATAGCAATGGCATGATTTTTTGCTTAAGAGATTTTTCACCAATAAGAGTTTTTGTAGTTTTATTTTTGTTCTTGTTCATACAGTATTATACTGAATAGCTTGCCTGTCCTATGCATTTTTAACACTTAAATGAAATTCTTATGTTACCGATTAAAAAAGGATCAAATAACTTGCATCATAGTACTGTTATGTTGTATGATGTGGATAAAATGTTGTCCTATATTTTCCTGTATTCATTTGTGTTGGTTGGAAACCATAGTGTTTTTTCCCCACGACAATCACTAAAGCTAAGATGGTACAAAATGTAGTTGACTATATTTAAATGTTAATAAAGTCTCCATATGGTAATGTCATATCAATTTATTTTAATTTAAAACAAACTTGTCAAGCCTTCTGTAGACTTTAGACTTATTCTTTGTCCTTACTATAGCAGACATTTTTCCTGTCTGGTAGCATTCCAGGTTGATGTTTGATTAATATTTTGTTTGTTGTCTTTATGGCTACCCATACTGGGGCATAAGTTTGGTGAAATACTTGAATAAAAAGTTTATACTTATTTTGCCCATGCTTAAAATCTTGATTCTCTGAATGTCAAGATATAGGAGGCTCTTTATCTCAAGTTTATTTGATTTTGTACTTGGTTCAATTAAAACTCAAACCTTTGCTTGTTTTGAGAATTTATAACTTAAATTAAGATTAGAGTTTCTGCCAATCTGTACCATTGTAGGTGACCTTAAATTCTTTTTTTTTTTTTCCTTTTCTGAACAGGGGAAAATCAGAGTATTGAATGGGCTATGCGTTTGAGAGTTGCAGTATATATTGCTGAAGCCTTAGATTACTGTAGTAGTGAAGGTCGACCTTTGTACCATGACCTGAACGCTTACAGAGTTCTCTTTGATGAGGTAAAAATTCGTCTTTGTCCCTAATAAAAATATTTACCTTGTTATATAGGAGGATACTTTCTTTAGAATCATTTTATTGATCCATCTCTCTACTGAGTTCCGATCTTCATATGGCATGTGTCTCCAACACACTGTAAAGATGTGATGGGGTTGTGTGATTCTTCATTGTAGGAAAACTTGCTATTGTCTGACTATGCATTGCAGACAAGAGGGACCATGGATTCAAGATTGTGAGAGATGGGATGTTACTTTGTCTGAAGAATATAAACAATTACGACTCTTTATCAATTATTTGATTGTAAATAGAGGTTTATCAATCTCAGATTCTCATCTCCTTTTTTTTTTGTTTTTGTTTTGATAATTATCAATCTCATCTCCTAAGGTTCTATGGTTAATGTCTTTTCAGTTTTTTTTTTTTTTAATTTTTTTTATCATTAGTTCCTGGCTTCCCGCACTTCCAAATACTTTATTAGCTTGGGAAGCTCTAGCTTTAGGCTCCATTTTGGTTTTCTAAGCTCTAGCTTTAGGCTCCATTTTGGTTTTCTTTCTTACATGTTATTAAAACATAATGAATTGACTGAGAAGATTAATAAATGGTACTGGTAGGGCCTCATATCTCACAACCTTATTCCTTCAGTTATTTTTATCATTTCACATATTTGAACTTCTTTCTTATGCTGTTGTTTCTTTCTTTTATTACCTGTTCGATGCTACTTATCTTTTTCATCTTCATTCCCTACTTTTGGATTCCATTAACTGTGTGAAGAATATGTCCAGAAGTTAATACTGGAAATCTAGAACATACAAAAGTCTTTTGAGTCTGTACACTTAATTGTCAGAGAGGGAGTATTGTGATTTGACAATCATTAGAGATAAAAAAAAAATAAATAAATAAAGAACCAGAGAAGTTGATAGCGAGCCCTAGGGACCATGTTCACCCAGGACAATGAGTTTGCAACTCCTGTAGAGTTTTCCACCAGCCACTAGCAGCAAGGTAACTTAGTGCAGCTGTACGTTGGTCAGGGTAATTGACATAGTAGCAATGCTAAGGTCGGATAGTGAGGCCTATGGATCTGACAAGTTTGTGGGAGGGTCTTCCTTGGCATGTCAAGTTCCCTTTCATGGACTTACATTGCTTTGACATGCCATTTTGGTTTAAAGGGTCATGGGATCTACTTCTTGTTTATGCATTCCCAGTTTTACTCTTGTGCTGGTTAGGAAGTTTGCAGTAGATATTTATTTATTTATTATTTTTGTACTGTATTCTTGTAAATCTATATTATATATATTTCTTTATATCCAAATACACTGCTTCCTGGTTCTGTAAGGTACAGTTATGTGTTCCTTGTGTGAATTTAGCCTGTTGATTTCTGTTTGCCGTTGCAGGATGGTGATCCACGACTTTCTTGTTTTGGCCTTATGAAAAATAGCAGGGACGGGAAAAGTTATAGTACAAATCTGGCTTATGCACCTCCTGAGTATCTAAGAAACGGTAACTTTGTATTTTCTTTTCTGATGTCATATGATATATATTTGCAGGTTGTGCTCTCTCTCTCTCTCTAGTCTCTACGCACACACTAACACAAAGATTCACTTGTGTGTTCTTCCTGTGAGAAATCTACCCACTTCTCTATATGGGAAACACTTTTTATGGGCCCCCCTTGATGCTTGCCAATCATGGAGGGTAGGGACAGAAAGGTCTATGTATGGATCATGGATGCATAAAAAGGCTACATAATCAGACCACTTAAAATATTATAATAACGTTATAATATATAATATAAATTATATACTTTGGCTGTAAATGGGGTCCATCAGAGCCGGGTCCATGTAAATAGGACACAAATCAGGTCCCAGTTTGGGGGCATGAACTGAACCCTAACCCAGACAGTTTACATACCTACCCAGACTTATTTGTCTACTAGGCCAGAATGAATCCACCTGAGTTTGGCCTGTTGCCACCCCTAATAGCCATGTTAAATATTCTGTTGTTAAAATTTTGATCTGCAGATTTCATCTCTATATTTGGGTGTGAATATCATATTTAGAGTGGCTTGATCCAGTTAAATGATTATCCTGAGGTACATGAACAAAGCCTAATATTCAGTATGGGGTCTGCCTTTGAGATTAAAGATGGATTGATGCCATTCTACTTGAGTCTGCCAACTTAAATCGTAAATGTTTCAGCATAAGCTCATATGAGATGTGAGGTGGTCCACTTCTGTTCCACCTGGCATTTGAAAATTATTCCTTTTCTAATTACAAGGTAAACCACCACTGAGTATTTCTCCTTTGCTTTTTTTCTTTTTATATTTTTTATATATTTTTATTTTCCGTTTTGTACTTAAAATCTTGATCAAGATTTTTATCTTAACATGTAATAATGGTTATCTTTTATGATGGAATAATCATTTTGAATACAATTAGACCACCACCTTTTGCTGTATTTATCTATTTATTTATTTTTTTGAAAATTTATATCATGTCTGTAAGCTACACTGCATATCATTGGATTTACATCCTCAGTTATTGTGACATTTTATTTTGGTCAAGTGTTTTCCGGAAAATATTCTAAAAACATTACTCATCTGAAATCATCATGCCTTGTAGGAAGGGTCACTCCTGAAAGTGTAATATTCAGCTTTGGTACTGTCCTCTTGGATCTTCTCAGTGGAAAGCACATTCCTCCAAGTCATGTAAGTTTTTGTCTCCGCCATTTGTTTGCAGCATCTTTTGTGCATTCGGTTTCTTGTAAGTGCTACCAATACCATACTCATATTCCGTGGAAGCATCTGCCCCTAATTTGATGCTTCAGATCATGCATTACATTGAGTATACAAGTTTTTTGTATTTAATCATATGAAAGATGCTGGAACATTATTTATGTACTTTCCACGGTCAATGTATTAATTTCATTTGCATTTTATGACTAATTATCTATCAGTACATAGCTGCTGATGCACCAGAATAACAAAATTTGTCACTGCACGGGTTTTGATTGCTGCTATGCCTGCTCTTTCTGGTTTGACTTTCCCTTTTAACATTTTGGCATGATCTTGGGGCTGAGAGTTATATGCGAGAATATCTATTAACAAAAAAGAAGGTTCATGCAATCATCTATTTAACTTTTTCTAAATAATTAAAAAATCATGGAAGATGGTCACGACAGCCCAAATGTCCACGCATGTATGTTTGCTTAAATATTACATTAGAGGAAAATGATGTTTGTTTGGTTGTATTCTTTCATTTCTTTGCTACGTGTCCAGAAGAATAAATTCTGGTGATAATATCACTCATCATGAAGGCCTTATCCCAACTATGTTGGGGTTGGCTACATGAATTCTGTTTCTCCATTCCGGTCTATCTTGAGCCAAATCCTCGGATAAGTCTGGTCATATTATCACTTCGATGGCTGAAATGTGATGCAGTCGAGGCTGTAGAACATATTATTTTCAATGTTTGAAAATATGTTTTCTCATTATTTTCAAATAATATGTTACTATCGCTCCAAGTGAGGAAGCATAGTATTTGAAAATATGTTTTCTCATTATCTGAAAATATTATTTTCAATGTGATTAACCAGAAATGGAGGTTGTTTCTCATTATCGGCCGACGGCCGTAGCGGTCGAGGCCGCTATACTATTTTGAAAATAGCGGCGCTATGGTCTAAAACCTAGTAGAGGCAAGTAATTTTAGTTTTATACACTATTTTTTCCTTTCTGTTCTCTTTAATAGCCTTTCCTAAAGTTGTCTTTGCCCTTATAGGGTTTCAAATCACTAAAAGAAATACAATATTGGTTACTATACAAGATTCAAAATTTTTTAACCACTTAAAAAAAATTCACACCGCTACACCGCTACGTGTCGCTACCTTTTTTTTTTTGAATATTGCTACGTATTGCTACTTATCGCCCGCTATGTAGCGTATTGGCCACTGACCGCTACAACCGCTATTTTGATCCTTAAGTAACACAACTACTACTAGTGTTAATCTTGGGGTCCGACATAAGGGGGCCGGATTCGTGCTTTCACCAACAACAAAAAACTTAAAATTTTCAAATGGGTTGAGTGCCACTGATTTGGATAGTCTAGAAGATGGGCGTTGAAGCTTTGGAGTTTTGGAAAGCTAGATTGCTGGTCAGAATCAGGTTGGGTTACATTGTTGGGCATTGGTTTTTTCCATCATGGAAGTGCATCAGCTCTTAGTTGGTTCAAGCTATCCATTGATTGTTTTTTTTTTGGGGTAGGTGAGGCTTGCAGTAGGTTTAGTCCAGCTACATCAGCGTGCACTTCATGTTATTGACCATTTCAAGTGTATATAGGTAACTGCATAAAACTATTTAAGTCCAGTTGTTTCCTTTCTAAGATTTACACTATCACTATCTCAACTGTACTCGGATTGTTTAATTGCTTAAGCATATAGATAATAAGTTGAAGGTAGATTATTCTTAGGAGGAGCTGCCATTTAGTATTTGATAAGTTGTGTAGTTTGGTCCCTAACATAACATTCTTCGGGTGAGTTTGCTTGGAACTCTTCATAGTGCAATCAAATTATCCTTTTAGAACTTTAGCCTGCATCAGAGCCTGT
Organism: Umbellularia californica; assembly: GCA_028538565.1. Lineage (NCBI taxonomy): Eukaryota > Viridiplantae > Streptophyta > Magnoliopsida > Laurales > Lauraceae > Umbellularia > Umbellularia californica. The sequence goes on from JAPQWN010000007.1 coordinate 61,128,211, forward strand.
TCCTATCACGCCCACCAAGTATTTGACAGCACAACTTGAAAAAGGCCAATACAAAAATATACTTTGTACCTGTATTTTGAAAATTTTAAAATTTTCTGAACTAAACATTTTCAAGTAGCTTTTATTTTATTTTATTTATAAAAACAAAGACTAAGAATGATTTAAAAAAAATAAAAAAATCATAGTCCTATGTTGACCTGCCTATCTGCATCAATGTGCATCTATACAGTTGACAAATTCTATAAAGTTGTGTGTCCTTGTATTTGTATATATCAAATAGAGTCCTGTTCAATAGGAACTTGTTAATTGCTTGGTATATCAGCTTTGTTCCATTGTATTCACGCCTGCTCATTGCCATGTTTTCCAGTCTTCATTTACTCTATGATATCAATCAAAAGCTTTACTGCTGTTGTACAGTAGAACATACATTTTTTATATGAAGAGACCATTTATTTATTTATTGTTAACTGATTTGCAATGAGGTCCCTTATGTTGTATTCTTGTACCTGTATGCAGGCTCTTGATATGATTAGGGGTAAAAATATCCTACTCTTAATGGATTCTCACTTGGAGGGGAACTTCTCTACAGAAGAGGCAACTGTGCTTGTTGGGCTTGCTTCCCAATGTTTGCAATATGAGCCTCGAGAGCGGCCCAATCTGAAGAACCTTGTTGCAACAATTGTGCCCTTGAATACTAATCCTGAGGTCAGTAAACTGTTTCAGTTTTCTTATTCGCTGGGATCTGTTTTGTATGATGTTACTTCCTCCGATACATCAGAGCACAGTGTGTGTCAATGCTCAGAGAAGATGAATAATTTACTTTAGTCATGTTAATTTAAGGACTATTCAAAATATTCTGCTTAGTATGAAGGCATCATTCTTTATCATGGGTAGCTTTGCCATCCTATTCATCCTGTCTGGACAACTTGCCACCAATTTTCGTCCTCGTCTTTTAGGGTTTGACACATACATACCAATGGTGCTCTTGCTTCTTAGGGTGTGTGCATATGTGGAGGTTCCCAAAATTGCAAGTGCCTTGAATATTTTGGCAGGATGGATGGAGCCACTGATGCAGTTAATTGGGTAAACAGCTCAGGTCCATGGTGGACCCATTTTTTAAGGTCTGAGTCCTAGTAGTTGGATAGATGGGTCCATTTTTATCTCTTCCTCATTATTTGGTCACAAGCATTAGGCCCTAGTGCAAGTGCATATTGAGCTTTTAGATCTATTTGTGTAGTGTGGCAATCAGATCTGGCCCCAACCATGCTTGATATGAGTAGGGTCCATGTAGGGCTGCCAGCAGTGACGGACCCCAAATTTGTATTTGAGGGCGGCGGGCGATGGTGAATTGAAAAATCCAATCATTATTTGCTATTTGGAGATGAAACAAAAGGAGATTTGGGGATTTTGGGTGGGGTGAGGGCTAGTTTCTGATGGGGGCATGGGCTGTCCGGCCCATAGCTCCTTTTCCAGGACTGATGATGCCCCCAAAACCTACCACCTGGGTCCACCCCTGGCTGCCAGTGGATCTCATTTACTTGGTCGCTTGAAGGACGCAACCCAAGATTTTTGGGTATGAATTCTGGACTATTTTTCTATAACTGATTGATGAATGTGTTCAGGCTTGTCCTGGGCCCACAGTTCAGGTCCAATTGATTGGTCCAAATCCATTTGGCTCTGGACTTGAATACGCTCGTGTAAACAAAATAATGAATAATAGAATATAAAACATATTTGAAATATGCTATTATATATTGTATGCAATATGCATTAACATCCTAATAAACATTAAATAATAATTATTATGTATAATAAAATTGAACATACACAATAATATACTTGGGCTTTGAGTTAGGACTGTAATCAGGTTCAGATCCAATTAGGTCCATCGGAGTCAGGTCCGGTCTTATCCATTAGACCCATGTTTAGCCTGCTGCGCCCAACTGATGTACGTCAATAGATCTATTACTGGGAAGTGTGAACCTGATCTCAGACCTGTTTTTAAATTGAGCCCAAAAATTAGACTCCATAGCCAAATTTTTGGATAGGTCCGCTGGGTAATCAGGTAGTTGGCGACATCTTTAGGTACTATACTGTCCTTCTCTACATCATTAACTTTCAGTTCTAAGCTGATTTGGGTCGAAAAGTGTGTAACAGTATTTCTCATTATGATGATGATCATCATCATCATCAAAACTTTAATCCATCTCATATCAGCATTTGAAGTTCCTACTGTACATTTCAACATTTTTAAGCCATGCTCCCTGTTACTCCATCCCATAATATATGGCCTTGGATGGCTTCATTCCAAGTTTAAGTTTTCCCCTTCTCATTCGGAATTCCTGTAACTTGTAATGCTTTTTGTTTTGTTTTGTTTTATTATGTGTGTCAACCATATCAAACAACATTCTTCAATTTCTCTTCAGTTGGAGCCACTTGTATTTTTAATATTTTTATACAAAACAGTATTTAACCTATGTGATTACTAATTTCAATTCTGCTTAAACATGCGTGGCATATCCATTTTGCCTAGGATACTGGAAAGCAACTGTAATTGCAATCGAAATGCACCTTTGGCCATTTGAACTAACTAAATTTATTTTATTCCATTGGGAGCGAAAAGTTCTGTAACTGAAGAAGAGATGCATCATTGTAATTTGGTACCAATAAAGAGGGGCAAGTTTTCAGCTTCTAAAAGATAGAGATAAAATCTTTCACCTTTCTTCCCATGGTTGTTTTTCAGTGGACAGAAGGGATCAGAAAAGTTTTTGTGAATGTTTTATGCCTGCTGCCAGTGGCAGAATGCATTAGGTCTGAAATTAGTTTTGCAGGTATCTCTAAAGAAATTGTTCATGGAATCTTTCTTGCAATTGTTATAGCTTTTGTAAATCATTTTGGGCTTGCATGTGGGCTGATTCCTTTTGTATTCTTTCAGAAACCATTTTTCTTTGATTCCAATCATGTATTTTGTATCAATGAATTAGCACTAGCAGTGAATGGATTATATATGCTTTCACATACAAACCATCCCCACCGCTTCCTGCCATGTACGTTTACATGTGCATATGGGTTGCATACCTATATAGCATACAGGTTGTTGTTGCTAATCTCCCCATCCAGTTTGTCTGTTGTTGGCATGTTGGTAGCCTGCCATTTCCTGTCATTACCATCTTAAATGATCCCTGCCTGCGCTTCTCACATTCCATAAAGAATATATGGGAACCTGCTTTTTATTTAATTTTTTTTTCTGAGGATGATCTATTTCGTAATACTCGGCATGGCTGTCTAATTTTGCATCCACAATGTATGGCTGCAGGTACCATCATATGTGATGCTCGGCATTCCAAAGAACGAGGAAGCCCCTCCTACCCCACAGCACCCTCTGTCTCCCATGGGTGAAGCATGTTCTAGGATGGACCTCACAGCCATTCATCAGATCTTGGTGATGAACCATTACCGAGACGATGAAGGAACAAATGAGGTATGATAATGCTGGCAAATATGTTTTTTTAGGTTTAAAAAGGGAGCGAGAGCATCCAATATATTTTTATTTGGGAATGAAAGACGCAATTATCAGTTTATGCTAACCTATTTATTTTGCATCAATTCAGTTATCATTCCAAGAGTGGACACAACAAATGAGAGACATGCTAGAAGCAAGGAAGCGTGGGGACTTTGCTTTCCGTGACAAGGATTTCAGAGCTGCAATTGACTGTTACACTCAGGTATATTTAGAACTTTGTAGTTTGTACATGGATTCCTCTCACTTGAATGCATAGAAGCATACTAACCTAGAAAAATATGTCATAATCCTGAAATGGACTTGAGAGTTTAAAGTTGAGACTTGATCAATCAAGGTGGCTCAACTGAATTTTGACTTCGTGTGAAGCCGTGCTTTCAATTGCTTGCAAAATGCATGTTTAGATGAGACTTTTCCAGTGTGTTTATAACATGAATTGGTCCGATCTGCCATGACAGAGTCGCTTCTCTCTCTCTCTTCTTTTCTTCCCTCTTTACGTCCCACCACCATCTCCTCCTCCCTCCTTCCCCACATATCTTCACCTTGCTTCTCTTTTCCCCCTCTCCACCACCATGACATCCACCTCTTCCTCACTCACCATGTCCGCTGACCTCCACCCAACCTCAAGACCAAACACCCCAATCCGAACCTCCACCCCACCGAAATCCGCCTCAATTTCTCATCTCCTTCCATCTGTGACTTGGCTGAGTCATCTTCAATGCGAATCGGACTCGGCTGAGTTTTAGAACTCTGATTGATTTTAATCATCCAATGTTGGAAACTTCACACCTTAAATCCCTGATATATGTGCCATTCTATTGTCAAGCGTGTAGTGGGTGGGCCCAAATTAATAGATTTCTCATCAAACACGTACAGGAAATCGATTTCGTGAGGTGACACCTACTCTGTGAGATGTTGTCAGTGGCATTATGGCCCATTGATGTTTGGGCTGTGTATGGGTGGTATGTTAAGCTGTAGAGTAGTCATTTTGGCCCTACTTATTTAAGTTGTCGTCAATGTTGGGGGTATGGTGATCAAAATAAGTTGATGCTTCACACTCACTCTTTATCATTATGGTCATGATCATAGATATATGGGTGCACTATATTGTCACTCATTATCACAGAAAAGTGGGGTCATCTCTCTCTCTCTCTCTCTCTCTCTCAGTTTTGCCTTTCTGATGTTGCCCCATGCAGTTCATAGATGTTGGAACGATGGTTTCCCCAACAGTTTATGCGAGAAGAAGTTTGTGCCATCTTCTCTGTGACCAACCTGATGCTGCACTCCGAGACGCAATGCAAGCACAATGTGTTTACCCAGAATGGCCCACAGCTTTCTACATGCAGGCAGTTGCCCTCGCCAAACTTGACATGCACAAGGATGCCGCGGACATGTTGAATGAAGCGGCCGGGTTAGAAGAAAAGAGGCAGCGAAGTGGGAGAGGTTCCTGAGGAACCCATTGATGTGATACCTGCATCTATAATCCCATTGCTGTCAATCAGAACGCACTCGCTTAGGCGTAAATCCATTTTGGGCATTTGCTTGTCAACAAGTTGTAATTATAGAGAGAGCATCTTTTGTTTTAATTTAAATTGATGGATCTGCTTTTTCCATTGTGAGATCTTGTCTAATTGTATATGAACAGGGGCATGTTGCAGATGCAATGGGGAGGTTGTTTTGGGTGAAACAACATTCGTGCTGCCTAGTCACTTTTCATGAAGAGCCGAGTTGGCTTGGGTAGTACACGTTGATATTGGTTGGCAATCATCTTTCTGCCTTTGTGACACTAGAAATTTGTATGCAGTAGTTTCAAAAGGGAAAAATTAAATTCAAGTCCAACTTACCTTGTGGGGTCCACTGAAACTGCCTATGTAAAAGGTGGGTAGAAATGATGGATTGATTGATATTGTCTAAAAGCCTGATTTGATCATTGAGTCAATGAATGCAAAATCGGCGGCATTGTTCTAGTCTTTCATTTTGAGGCCTTTGATGAGGGATGATTTTCTCCTGCACACCATGCGCAGGAGAATATAATCCCTTTGATGAGATGATGATCATGATAACCATCAAAGCCCGCCCCATTTGCTGTAGCCATGTTCTTACTAGTAGCACAATCAATCATGTCCTTGCCTTCATTTATTTATAAAGTCATGTTCAGGTTAACATCACAATCCATCATAATATTTTCCCTACTTTCCGGGGTATGTTAAAAATGAAGATTTCATTTTCTACTCTTTTGGTGCACTAAAAGCATTTTCTGCACTGAAATGTTTTCTGTCTTTAGTGTAAGTAAGAGCACAAATGGTTTTCTTTTTATCTCTTGAATTTGGATTTGCTTTTCAAAAAAATCTCAAGAAAATTCTTTTACATGGAAAAAAGAAAAGAAAAAGAAAAAAGTTGACATGTAAAAAAAAAAAAAATGTTCTAACAGAAATATTTTAATTATCCCCAGAAAATGCATCAACAAAAGCGCCTTATTGTTTGTTGTCTTTTGCGGATAGGATATGAAAATTGGATTTATATATGTAAAATTTCCTGTGAATTTTACCCTGTAAAATTTATACGAGTGAAACACATTATCATGCTTTGTTTGAGAGCACCAGTTACACAGGAGTAAATGTCGAACGGTTCAAATTACGTGTAAAAAATTCTCAATATTTAAAACCTAATGTTGAGTCGAGACAAGAAATTTTACATTTTGGGGTTTAATTGATCAATAAAAAATTAGAATGGTTCAGATTAAAATTTTGGGCCTGATAAGAGTTGCAAGAAAATAAAGGGAAGTAATGGAGTTTGAAATCTGCCTGAAGACTTATCCTTGCCATGAGTAATGAAAGTCAAAATAAAAATATCAAAAGTAATTATGAACGGGCGATGGCCTTGAACACATGGGATGCTGAATCGATAGAGTTGCCTTTAGATTTATTTGTTCAAGTTTCATTTTATTATTATTTTTATACCTTTTGTGCATTTTGATTGCATGCGTACAAAAAAATCAATGTAAAAGTGGGGCCAAAACAAATTGAAAACAAATTTCTCACAGAAGATCATCCAACATTATATAAATTTTCCTTTAGTATTCAAGTTTTAGGCATTCATTAGTAATGATAAGATCTATTTTTTTAATTCAATTACAAGTATCTTTTTATTTTTACTTCAATATTTTTTGGAATATATATATGACTGGGAGCTGAAAAAAAAAAAAAAAAAAAACACACCCTCCCTTTCTAATTTTTGGTACCTATTCTTGAATATACAGAGAATACTTTTGTCTTTTAATTTCTTCGACATCCACCTTAAAATGTTTATTAATTACAAATTTCAAATATTATTTATTTATTTTTTCTAATTTTCTAACATTAATACTAATAAATTTTAATTACGACCAATTCATAAAAATTATTATATCTTGTAAAATTTTTGACCCTGTCAATACTACCATGACCAATTTTTAAATTTCTCAATGCATTAAGTGGTCATTCTAGCTTATAGAATTAAGTAGCACCCTTGGGTGCCCAAGCAGATTCCTAGCATAAAATGTGATGGCCACCCATGGGTAATTGGATAGTTTTATTAGCAATGCCAGAATTATTTTTCCCAGACTATGGATCCATTGGAAGGAGTAGTTAATTAGGTCCTTGACTTGGAATAGGTTGGGGTAATTGAAGATATCAATCTGAGATCAACTCCTATGCAAGTTGTCCAAGATAATAGATTTATTCCTAAAGAGAAAAGATGAGCTTCCTGGTTTAAGCTGACACTGGGTGAAGGTGGTTGATCTGAGGTACCTTTGTGATAAAGCTCTGGCTTAACTGATGTTGCACAAATAACAGTATAAAAGAAAAAAAGAAAGAAGAGAAAAAAAACAGTTTGGAATGAAAAGTACACTTAAGCAAGAGGGTATTTGTATGAGGTAATAAGTATGTGAACTATGAAGTAAACCCAGAAATTTTCATGGAGAATGAAAAGATAAATGAGAAATGGAAGAAATATATGTATTTTGATTCATGTATTTATACAAGTAAAATTCATTGGCACATCCTTGGAAAAAAAATTGGTTGCCAATGGAAAATTCATGGACAATGGCTTGATTTCATCAAGGAATAAGATGCCTCCTAGGTGCAGAGAACATATTGAGAAGGGAGACTCTAGCTCTGATCATGCTTCTAAACAGGCAATCCAATCCATCCTCTAGACCCAGGATGCTTGCAACAATGGTCTCCAACTCCTTCTGAGTGCTTTGCACAAACTCTATCTCAACACTTCTACATGACTTGTAGCCAGTGAGGGAAAGAAGAGAGGCATCCACCCACTCCATGTGATTCCTTTTCTTGGCTTCAATCTCACAAGCTACTCGCCCTTTGCCCATCCATTTTGAAATTGAAGACATCTTTGCCATTGGCTTTGGTGATGACATTGAACACAAGAGGGATTCAAAGATGGCAATGGTGACTGCCCTCACTTCTCTTACCATCCTGATAATGTTTGCAAGGAATTGGTCGTTGTCCAAGATGGGTGACTGCACATATTTGCTTTCTGTTCTCTTCAATGATCGAAGGGTCTTGTCTAGTTCCTTCTTCATCTTCTTTTTCGAAGAAATATATAACCCAACTTTGTTGCCAAAGTCTTTTTCTCCACTTCTTCTGCGAAGAGCGGATTGGAGGTCCTTGACATGCTCCTTCATCTCCATGAGAAGATCTCTAGTGGTTCCACACACATCCAATATATTAAGTGATCCATTCAACATTTCATCGGCCAGTTTCTCGTGTCCATGGTGAAGTATGCTTGGTTGGGATTGTGACAATTGAAGCATGTCCTCAATATTGGCATACAATATGCTCAATTGATTCAAGCCACTGCACAACATCGCCATTGTGGGAAGCGCAGATGATGATGTTGGGCCATCCCAACCCCTTTGTTTCTGCAACTGTTCCTCAACTCTAAGAGTGAGGGGATGCATGCTAGTAGGCATGCTAGTTGAGCGAATGTGGTGAGTGTTTTCAGGCATTGAAATCAAGCCAATGATCTTCTCTTAGGGCTGGAAGGCCTGAAAATACCAGAGCAGAGGATGGCTGATGAACTCTTCTCCATTCAGGACAACTTATATAAACCTCATTAGAGCACATGGGGCATGGGGAATCTTTTCTCCATGTAAAGATTTGAAGGAAATGAGATGTGCATGTAATAACATGTGGGTCTCCCATTGTATCAAGCCACATTATTGATAGTAGCCAACAGCCCTTGTAGCTGGTGCAACATGATATCTACATGCACGAATGGCTTTGTCTCCCTACCTTCCCTACATGCCACCTTTACTAGATTATTTTTCCAGTTCATCTCATGCAAACAATAAAAGCTTCGGAGACTTCCTTTTCAAATGGCATATTTATAATGCGCATGATTACTGATGTGTAAGTTCTTGTCTCCTATAATGCCCCATGAGCCAAGATCTCGCCTAAAATTGGATGAATCTTCAAAATAGTTCAGTCACACACTTTGTCACTTCAAATTGACAAGGCCAACCATGTTATCAATTAGAAGATATTGTAGGGCCAATGCATTTGGTGGTAGGGGACAGAAATGCAGGTGGTGGGATGTCAATGTCAAATTCTGGCATTCTATATAAGTTCATTGGTCTTTCAGGTGTGAAAAATTTAAGTTCGCATTCATGGAAACTATTAAATGATGGACACTGTACTGTGAGATTGAACCTTCACACCGTAAAGCGATACCATCTTATCCTTCAAACGGTGGTTGGGACATGAAAATTGAGTACCAAAGAGATTGTTAAAATATGTCCGGTCATTGCAGGTAGATTGCAAAGAGAGGACATGACAATGATCCAAGTATTTTATGATTTTGGGATATGGCCTCTCGTGTGGGCACATACCCAATAAAATAGAGTAATAGTCTGTATGGACGTTTAGAAATGTTTACAGCTCAGTTTTTTGGCCTGCAAAAATATGTACAATGTCTAGAACTTCAATGTCAGCATGAGATTTTATGGGCTGTTTGGATGAGGAGATACAAAGAGAAACAGAATTGGAGAAAACTGTTGCTTGTGCAGTTCCAACATACCCACAATTTCTCTTCTTTTCTTCTCATCCAAACACCCACTGGTCTCTTCTCTACATAGACCCGACATCTCTGTATCAAAATAGCTGTTTTATTTTTTCTTCTTCTTCTTCTAGGCTGTTTGGGGGCTTTACTAATGGAGTTAAGTGAAGTAAAGATTATTTTGAAGAAAGAATAAAATATAAAAGTGGGTTATGATAGTATTTTATTTTTAGTTGTTTGTGATGGAATCTTTTTGACCTTTTGTATTGAAAAGTGGAGTTTTTTTTTTTTCGTCTTTTAATGGAGAAAAAAGGTTGGTTTTTGACTTTATTTTTGAAAAATATGGTGAGAAATTTGAATTAAAGTGCTTTTGATGCGACTTTTTTTTTTTTTTGAAAAATCGGGGCTTTATTTTACTGGACTCTACTAATAGAGTTGCCAAACAAAAAGTAAAAGGAGAACAAACAAAAGAAGAACAAAACGACAAATTAGACTAGGATATTAGAAGCCTCCTTGGAGCCTCAGGGAATCCCCCCCCCGACGCGATTAGAACCAGTACTACACGATACCAATTTTGCATAGTTATAGGCAATTGTATTAACTATTAAGTTCCCTTGGAACATGGGAAAAACAAAATAAATCATAGCACTTAGACAGAGTCTTGATGTCTTGCAAAATGGGCTCTACGGACCAATCAAATTGTCCATTAATACCCTGCACCACTTCAAGCACATCTAAAAAGACTTGGGATTTGGAAATCCCCAGCTCCCTTAGCTTGATCAGCTAGCGTAGCAAGAATAGCTCCCACTTCAGCTTGTTTTGCGGAAGGAACGGCCAGGCCTTCATAAGATCCTGCAAAAACAATTTTATCATTAAGCTTGATAGCAAATCTAAAGCCCGACTTATCATCGAAGCTTCTAAATGCGGTATCCGTGAAGACAACAGTAATATCCTTAGCATCTGGAATTTTGAAGTTCGGGTTTGAGGATTTAGCCTTATACACATTCTTTGCATGGGCATTATGGCTAATAATGATGCTTTTGTCCATGTTAATTGTTTTAGAAGGATTAATCACTCCTCTTTTGAAAATAAAATTGTTTCTTGCTTTCCACAAGGCCCACCATAACGCTAGAGCCCATGATTCGGATTGGTAGGGATCCTCTTTCGGTCTGTCCTTTCCTCCTTACACATGTTACAAAAGTTCTGCCACCAAAATAGGACATACGGAATGAGAGCCTCCTGAGAACAGAATCCTAAGTTTGATCCAAACCATGTGGGTCTAGCATGGTTACATTGGAAAAGCACATGCTCGATAGATTCCTCGTGGAATCCACATATCGGACAGGAGGCATCGCTACCAATGGACTTATCAAAATAGAATTTATGTACCTAGATTGCAGATCCGGATCCCTTGTTTGGTCCAAACAGGGAAGCCCTGTTTGGACCAATCAGGGGGTGCCACATGGGAAGAGGAATTTATTAAGGAGATGTGATTTTCTTTTTTTTCTTTTTTTTTTTCTGCGGAGAAGGGGTGTGACATCTCAACCCCATGTGGGACCCACTGATTGGTCCAAACAGTGCTTCCCTGTTTGGACCAAACAAGGGATCCATTTCCCTAGATTTCCCTTCTAAGGCATTTCCACCCAAAAAGGAGAGCTCTTTGCGGTAGACATATACGCCAAAAGGACTTCCATTTAACTGAAGAAGCTTGATTTCTATTATTAAAAGTAGTAAGGACCTTGAAAGCAGATTTAGTAGATAGGTCTCCATTTCTAGTGAAGGGCCACACTCTACTATCAACTCCTCTGGCATTATTTGTTATATAAATCTGTAAGATACTCTCCACATCTCTAATGTCTGAAAAAGTAGTTATGATAAGCCTTTCATCCCATCTTTTCTCATGGTCCCAGAGGTCTCTAACCCGAAGGTCTGGGGTTGAAATACTAGAAAAAGGTTTCCTAATCCCCTCATCTGAGGGGATCCAATTCCACCTCTATACAGAGATGCTATCCCCATTACCAAGAACCCATCCTACCCTCTCATTAATAAAATTTGTAGCCTCCACAAAGCCCTTCCAGAACCATGAGTTTCCATTTTTGAAAGAGGCTTCTCATAAGGATTTATTTGAGCAATATTTAGCTTTGAGAATTTTAGAACATAAAAGGTTACTATTTGTTATGCCCTGACCTGATTTAATCTTGATTAGTGCAAATTAATTGTGTTTTAGCTAAATTAATTATGTTAATTGCTAATTAGGGTAATTAGTGTTTATCAGTCTTTATAGACTGAGTTGGTTGAGTCTCGAACCTTGAATGGGTGAGTAGAATCCGAGTTGACTCAATTGAGTAGAGTCAAGGGCTTTTTCGTAAATATAGATTTTTGCATTTTGCATCATTTGCACGTCATTTTGACACCATCGCGTGTATTTCGACGAGTACGTCGATTTTCGTATTTGGCTCTACTTCATTCTAGTAACCATTGAATAATTGGACCCTTATTTGACTCTAAATGGAAATAAATAGCCTTAATGGACCTTTTTGAAAAATGCCACTTTACTTCCCTTTAAATACAATCTTCTCCTTTCCTTTTCAGTTCCTTTTCCTTCCTCTCTTTACTCTTCTTCTTCTCCACTTCCTACTCCACATCTCCTTCAATCACTACTAGAGGGAGAGTGCATGTGCCTTGAGGCTTAGGGAGCCTTCATCATCATCATCTTCTTCATCTTCTTCAACCTTTTTCTTCTTTGTGGGCAAAGAAATCATCTCCATCACCTTCCACCCTTCTCAACTTCAAATTTCTTGTTGAGGTATGAGCCAAGACACTTCCTTTTGTGTTTGTAGTAGTGCATTAGAGTCAAAGAACCCTTGGACATTTATATATGCATATTCATATCGTCTTCCATGTGTATTGGTGTGATTAGGGTTTGGTGATTTGGGGCCTTTTGGGTTTCTTAAGTCAAGTGTGTAGAAAGGATTGCAAAGCTCTCATTTGAGGCAAGTATAAGCATTAATATGGAATTATATCTTGTTTATTTTCATTGATCCCATGAAATCCTTACTCAATGTTCTTAGTTCTTAATAAATAGATGGATTTGGTTTATTTTTATGATTTATAATGATGGAAATGAATGAAATGAAATTGTATAATGAAAGGGAGCAAGAAGGCCCCATTTGTACAGGTAATGAAGTGGGAAGTAATTAGAAAACAAATGGAAAGAGGAACAAATGAGAATCCTAAATCCAGGAATTCTGGACAGTCCGCTCGAGCGAGCTGCCTAACTTGGCCGAATTCCTAACTTGGCCGAGTTGCCTAACCTGGCCGAGTTGGAGCTGCCTAATTTGGTTGAACTGCCTAACTTGGCCGAGTTGCCTAACCTGGCCGAGCTGAAGCTGCCTAACCTGGCCGAGCTGGAGCTGCCTAACTTGGTCGAGCTGCCTAACTGGCCGAGCTGTCTAGCTGTCTAACTGGCCGAACTGCCTAGCTGCCTAACTGGGCCTTTTCCAACCCATTTGTAAGGGTGAATTATTACCCTTAATTTCTAATAACCCACCTTAATCAACCCTAACAGATAATTAAGATGCTTACCTTTATCCCATAGAAAATTAGGAGTTTTTAAGACCTTATGACCCTAGAATGGACCCGTCAACCTTATTAATTAGTCCAATGGGTAACCTTTAGTTTAATACTATGCCATGAAGGTTAGTTGGAAATTCAACGTACTTCTCATAAAGAGTGACACCTAATGAGGTAGTATTACGTTGATTTTCCTACCTACCTTGTATTGGATGGTGGAAGACTGAAGATAATAATATAGCATCGGTTAATAAAAATACCTTGATTCCCTTAAATTATTGCATTTCATATTGAAGCATAATTTCATCTTTGATATCAACTCTTACTCCATAGATTGAGAGCATCATTTGTATTCCCTCTAGGACTAATTTTTATATTTAGTTGTAATTTCGTATTGTATATCCGATTGATAATAATTGGAAATGGGGATCGAGTAAGCAATTCGAGTATATGTGATTATGATTCGATTTGATTATAGTTAACTGAATATGAACTTACTCAGATCCGATTTTATTCGAGTATTATTTGATTCTATCGAGTCGGCATACTTAGCTTCGACCCTGTGATACCTGACGGGGTTACACTTGGTCTAGAAATTTGAAGACTATTGCAGTAAGTCATTTGGAGTACCGCAACTCCAGACCGGGTAGCCAGCTAGCCTTTGGCTAGGCAGTTGGTGACATCCCAACTAGATTTGCTCTTTATTGAGAGGAAGAGCTTAAGGTAGTAGCCAATTAGTTTGTTTCCCTTATATTTGATTCACAATGCATAAATTTATTCATTATTGCACAAATTGCCTAGTTGATACGTATTATTGACATTTGTTAATTTATTCGTCTTAAATTCAATTTGATATATTATGTATTTTCCTTATTATTGCTTATACTTGCTTAATCGTTGTATTGATGGTACTATTCTTGGTGTCACAGTCGCAGGTTCAACCTCCGGTCCTAAGAAGGCTTAGAAGAGAGAGGAGGGTACCCAAAAGGTACCTTCAGGGCTAGAGGAATGACTAGAGCCTGAGACCAAATAGATCTGTCATTTTCTTCGGAGCGCGTAATGATATTTGGAGTTGTTGCAGCGTGTGGTCAGCCCTTTTTTGTGTGAGCCACACTAGATGAATAGTAATTCATTTGTTTATACTTTTGGTATTGCTGTATAGGGTTCTTTGTTACATCCTCTTTTGTAAAACAATGTATATAATTGTATAATTCTTTTGTATTAAACTTGAAACGTTAAATGGACTGAATGAGAAATTTGATACCTTACATGAATGAAATACAGTTTCCTCTATGACTACTTGCTATTAATGTGTTCTAGTGAGTCTTTACTTACGTGCGTGGAAAGTTGTTTTCTCTCTTTCATGTGTTGTATTTGGCTCGAGACAGGTACAACACATGGGAGTACCGTGACACACCTCGGAGATTACCCTAGGCCAGGGTGATTTGGTTTCGGGATGTGACACTATTGGAGAGATACCTCTAGCTGGTCTTAGCCAGAAGAGCCAAATTTTTATTTTTAGTTTCATGTATTCCCAACCCTCCCTCAATTGGTTTATAAATTTCACTCCATTTAATGGTATAGATTTCCCTTTTCTCCTATGAGTCACCCCAACAAAATTTTCTCATCATTTTACCTATATCTCCAGTTTGTCTTTGAGGGGAGCTGGAGGAATGACATATTATAGACTATGGCCGAGGCCACCAATTTTAATAGTGTTTCTTCCGGCCTGGGATAGGCGGGCGACTTTCCAGGACACCAATTTTAATAGTGATTTATTCTTAATTTTTGCTATGAGGTTCTCAAAACTCTGGATTCTATTTCTTTTAATCATTTGGAGGTTGGTGACCTAGCTATTTCTCCTCCTCGTTCATAAGTTTTCCTAAAACCTTGGCTAGAGCTTTACATCTATGAGCACAGGTTCTGTTGCTAAAATAGGCAGCGGATTTATTAAAATTATAAATTGGCCAGACACAAGACAGTAATCATCTTGGATATCCTTTATTTCACGGACTTCATTGAAAGCATCTCAACAAATTAAAAAAGGAGGCAATCGTCGGCATATAGTAGATGGGAGATACTTAGTACTTTGGTCCCCCATGGATCCGTCCCTCCTCTTCACGCTATAATAACATATGAAAAAAGATTTCTTCCCCTAAGATGAAGAGATAAGGGGAAAGGGGATCACCTTGTTTAAGGCCCCCGGAAGGAGTAAAGTTTCTAAAAGGAGACCCATTTAATAAGATAAGAATAAAGCGGAAGAGACACACTGCATAATAATATGAATAAAATCCTTATGGAACCCATAAGCACTTAGTACTTACGCAAGAAAATCTCACTCCATACAGTCATAAGCTTTAGCCATGTCTAGTTTTAGACCCATCACCTTCTTTTTCTTTTTTTGTTTCTCATGGAATGGAGGACCTCATGGGCTTCAATTCACCGACTCGATTGTAAACTAAAAATGACAGTTAAAGATGTATCAAAATAACAGTTAAAAATGTCAATTCTTAAACATGAAAGTTGGCTTCACTAACTCGATTGTAAGTTAAAAATGACTATTAAAAATGTATCAAAATAACTTTCAAAAATGTCAATTCTTAAACATGAAAGTTGGCTTCACTAACTCGATTCTAATTTGACTTCACGTTTAAAATGCTATCAGATGTTCATTTGATAAAAACTTACCTTTACAACTTGGTTCCAATGAACCAATCCTCCTTGTGTCTCACTGGTTGCATGATTAGGAGTACATGCAAGAGGTCTAAGGTTCACGGATTGGTACCATCCTATCTTAATCTTAACTTGGGTCCAATGAGGTAATACCAATTTATCAAGAAATAAATTGTGAATCAAATACTGATTCTCACTTAATGAAATTTAATGTGAAATAAATAAAAAATATCTTGCAAGAGAGAGCTTCTCATTTTAGATGATCATAGGTGTTAGAAGTTTTGGTTGGCAATTCGGTGGGTTTCGAAACAAAATTCGAGTCCAAATTGAGTTGTAATTTTCTATTTTATAGTTCTAGACTGTAGTATGATCATCGTGAAGTACACAGGAAGAAAAACTACAGAGTTACACACCAAATGGTCAAGCTGTGAAGACAAACAAAGGCTCAGTTCGATGAGCAAAACCTGGGCCGAGAGAGTTTTGATGCATTCTCGGTTTCGAGATAGAATGCAGGTTTGGTCAAGCGAACTACAGCTTCAGTCGAGTGAACTTTGCGTAAAATTCCAGCCATTTTGGAAACCCTTCCTATTTTCTTTCCACGAGATGTTTTAGTTCTAATTCTCTTTGAATACCCTAGCCACGACTCAAATGCTAATAAAAACAACCCTTGCTACCCTAGAACTACACATCTCTCGCATCCAAAGCTTAGAGAATTCTTTGAGAGATCTTTAAGAGTTATGTTCTACTATTCTGCAAGAGTTCCGCACCTTGAACGGTGAGTCATTGGCAAAAAGATTGAAAGTCCATTAGGTTGTGGTCAATTGGGGATTGGTCCGTGAGTACTCTTGTAATCATTCATTTTCATAGTGCTTGGTTTACTTTGGATTGGATATAGATAGGCATGAAATTTTGGGGGCCTAGGCCCGACATGAAAAAAATCGTGCCTGCGCCGTACTGGGCCTCGGCATGGCACAACACGGCATGGAAAATATCCATGTCATGCTGGGCCAGGAGTCTAGGCTGAGCCAAGGCAAGGCACGGTACATATATATAATTCTTAATTCTTATATAAATAAAAATAAAAGTTAAAGCACTTAAAGATTTATTATTGATTTGTAAATCAGCTCAATGTTTGTGCATTTATTTTAATAGGTTCAACTTTATTTCAAGTTAAAAATCCCTAAAAGTCCATAAAGTCTCTTTCCATTTATATAAACACAATTAGAAAAAATTAAAGAAAAAATTAGAAGAGGTATTTGAGCTAGCCCATTTGCGGCACGGCCTAGCATGACCAGTGTAAATTCGTGCCTTGGGCCGTGCTGGGCTGAGCCTCAGTTGCCCAGCCGTACCGGCACGGAATGACCCAGTTTTCATGCTTAGGCGTCTCGTGGTTTTTCCCGTTTGGGTTTTCCACGTAAAAAATCTCTGATCTTCTTTGTGGTTGATTGATTGTTTAGATTAGTTTATTTACTTTGAACTGCGTAATGGAAAGCTAATTGGGATCTAGACCCTCCTGTGTCTCTATCAATAGGTCGTGATAAGGTGGTCTGGGAGTAATGGTTACATTGATTAAATTTGAGACGAGAAATAAGATAAGTTTGTACACATTGAATCAAAAGGGGCACTTTAATTGAATGATAATCAACAGAACACAAATGATGAGACAAACATATTATGAAGTGAATTTGTAACTCGATTGATTTCGAAGGACATGTTACATGAATTATTCACTCATGAATTAGATGTACAAGTATAATTGATAGACATTTTCTTCAGAATTTGGATGTCAATGGGGTGGAAAGAGGTTTGTAATCATAGAGGAATTGATGGTTTCCTAGTGGGTGAGGATGTTGAGAAGGGAGACCCTGGTTTTGATTAAACTCTTGTAAATGGAACCCAATCCATCCTCAAGATCATGGATGCTTGTGATCACTGCCGCTAGCTGTTTTTGAGAGCTTTGTATCAACTCCGCATCAATATCTCTAGATGATTTTTTGCAATGGGCATAGAGGGTGGCATCCATCCTCTCCACTTCACCCCCGCATGCTACTCTTCTAGTGACTCATCCATTTCGAAACTAAGGAAAACTTTTTCATTGGCCTCGAAGATGAAATGAAAGACAAGAGGAGTTTGAAGATGTTGATGGTGATAGACTGTACTTCTCGTAGCAACCTGGTTACTGTTGCCAAGCATTGGTCATTTTCTGCAAGAGGAGACAAATCACATTTGCTTTCCATTTTTTTCAGTGATCTGAGGCACACGTTTATTTTCTTCTTCATTTTCTTCCTTAATGACATATAAGTCTTAACTTTGTAGGAGAAATCCTCTTCTGCACCTCTCCTTCGGCGAAGAGAACAGTGAAGATCCTTCACATTTTCCTCCATCTGCATGAAGACATTCCTTGTGGCATCACATATATCCAGCACTCCAAGAGATCCGTCCAACGCTTCATTGACACATTTTTCATGCTCATTGTGAGCTATGGCATTTTGGGTTTGTGGTGATTGAAGCAAATCTTCAACGCAATCATACAAGACTCTCAGGCCATCCAAACCATCACACAACATCTTTGTGTTGTAGTGGGTGGATGATGAAGAGGTTTCCCAACCCCTCAACTCATGCAACTTCTCCTCAACTCTAAGAGCAACAGGATGTGATCTGGAGGGCAAGCTGATGGATCGAACATGGTAAGAATTTTTGGGCATTGGTAGTAGGCCAACCACCTTCTTCTGGATCTGAAGGCCTCAGATAACAAATGAGTAAGGGATGATGAAGTCTTCTCTTCTATTGGAAGCTCTTATATAAACCTCATGGCAACACAAGGGAGGCATGGAGAATCTCTTTTGTTGGATTGATCATGTGATGGGATGCGGCTTAGCTTCTGTATTTGCCATTTTGCAAACAAAACAATTGACAGCAGCCCATGTCGCAGACGGTGAGCAACATCAATGATGCACGAGTAGCTTGATTCTTTGTCTCCCTTGCATGGTACTATCCTCTTTTTTTTTTTTCTAATGGAACATGATGTAAATTTGGAATCTCAGCATTTGGTTTTTCTAATCTAATTTACACGAGTGGTCTCCTTCCTCGAATTTTCTGTCATGATGTGATTGATCACATCCAAAGCTGCCCATAGAAAACAAGCTCCTCACAAACGTTTGCAAAATTCATGTGGGCCCTCCCCGTTTCCTAACAAATGTGGATGGCCCACATGGTACCACACAAGTAACTTACACCTGAACTCCAATAATGATAGTGGCCTGTTGGGAAACACAAGACCAGACTACAGTAAAATACCGTATCATGTTGCACTAGTCACAGGACTCTCTCCCTCTCTCAATCAAACAGACACAATATTTGGCTGTCAAGGTTCTCTCAACAGAAACAATATTTGGCTGTCAAGATTCTAGATGCCTTCCAACCTCCTGCTTGATGAGATTTGCATACCACATAAAATGCATATAAAATTTACAAGGAGAGAAAGGTAGAACAAATATTAGCTTTTCCTCGATCGCATTCAAGAAACTTGATTGATCGCAGTTAGTTTTCCCCTTGATTAAATTTTAGTTGAACTTAATGATCTGATTATACGTTGTCACTAAACAGTTTATGATCAATGTTGTCCAGGGAGACAAGCTGCCAAGCAACTCCTTTAGAATATCATCTTGTCTGCAGTTAAGGGCGGATGGGCACTGTAGGTGACCTTCATGGACATCAGTTGGTCAAATCATGATCATTTCATGTACAGGAGGCAAGGATTCCCCATAATTCCAATTGTACTATTCGTAATGAAGTAGTACAAGCACTTACTTTTGGAGGGTTAGACTATTAGGAAATAAAAAACAAAAGATGCAATCAAACTGTACAAAGAAGACACGTAGATTTACGTGGTTCCCTCGATTTTGAGGAACGTCCACGGATCACATCGATTCCACAATGTTCAAAGGCAGAAGATGAGATATAAGATACAACCTCTCTGGCGGCTATACTAGGGTTATATAATAACACATGATAAAATTATGAAAATACCCTTACATGGTTTAGGTTGGGGGCTCTGCCCCCAAACCCTTGGGCAGGGGGGGCGCTGCCCACGACAGTGGACCTGAATTAACAGTCTGACCCGCGTGAAATTAGGCTCCACACATAACAAAGAACTTATCTCAGCATTACTTCTGTCAATTCCTTTTGCGGATTGCAGTTTATACTTTAGACCCTTTAAAGCCAAGGGAAGATGAACTTCCTTGTTGCTTCTTCCATGTTGGCTCCTCCACCACACCCACTGGATTGCATCCTATCATCCTTGTGATAGAAGAGAATTGAAACGGACTTAAGTTCTCATGAAGTTTCAGCTTGTTCATCATCATCCTATACCGTAATTGAGATGATGCATGATGGCTTGTGTGGCCTCAAAACACTACATAGTTGTGCGAGGATTTGATTTAATTACCACAAATACTACTCAAATATAGACACGAGAAATGGGTGGATGAAGTGTTGCATGGATCTCTTGAACTAATGGATGCCGGTAGAATCAGAAGGGATGTTATGTTGCAGTTGGAGTATGCTCGAGACCTATGACCGATTCTTCTCAGAAGAGGTTAAAAACAAGGTTTTGGAATCACAATTGGTGTTGACATTTCTTCAAAAAAGAAGATGAAGAAAGAGATAGACTAGACTAGTATATTGAAGAGAATAGAGAAAATTAATGAAGTAGAGAAGGTGGATGGTTCCCTCTATTCCCTCTAGTCACAACTCATTAAAATAGTTCGAGATGATGCCATTCATAAGTGCACAAAAGCAGTTGGAGACATTGGATGTAAGCATCCAGAGTCTTGATGATGAATTAGGTTTCATCTTTCAACATTTAATAAAAAACAGTCTCCCTTCTCAATATCCTTAACCACAAGCATACCTGATGTACATTCCATGGCTGTTTTGAAATAGTTGAAACTTCTTATCTCTGTATCAATCTCTCTAATTGGCTATTGCATTTTTATTTAAAAAAAAAAAAAGGGTAGCCAGTGGTTCTTCCTTCTTTTTCATGAATGAACAGAGATTGGATGTACAGGACTACTAGATTTGATAGCATATTATCTAAACTATGCCCATGGTTTTCATTTACAACTGTTCATCAAGCAAAATGAACAATTGGGAACACCACATGAGAATGTTTCTTAGGAGTAGTGCATAAGACAAATGAATTATGACTGTACTCAGAAAAAAAAAACCATGATTAAATACAACTCATGGTCTATCAAGTTTTTGTACAAGCACAGCAGGGCAAACAACTCATCAAGGCAAGACCTTTGAATACTCCCGTTATCATTGGTATTGAAGTTCACACTGGACCAAGACTCCCTACCAACAATAAAGAAGAACAAGCAAAGCTTGCATTGAGATTTTAATGGAAATGCATTGATTTTATTTGTCTCACAAATTATAACATTCTAAATACACATGAAGTTTATTATAGAAGAGAACTACTAACCACTTTTTTTTTATCAATAACTGAAACTTTCATTAAAATGGCTTGAATTCAAACCGACAAGCCCAACCCCAAAAGGAAGGGAAGGAAGAGAGTATAAGAGCTATATACCCTCCAAAGAGAAATTACAACCATAGAGAAACAAGAACTACAACAAAAAAGCAACAAAAGAAAGGGTTCTATCCACCCCTTGGTTAGCCATAGAGAAACAAGAACTACAACAAAAAAGCAACAAAAGGAAGGGTTCTATCCACCCCTTGGTTAGCCAAAGAATCGGTGAAGCCACTAGCTGACCTCCCAACATTTGTAACTTCTCAAATTTAAACATTAAACTAACTTCCTAATTCAAATACATCACTACTTTATACAACTTACTTCCTTCTTTACATAAGCACTTATTTAGCAATCCAGAATTACAATTAAAAATAATCTAAAGAAGATTACATTAATTTCATTCAACTTCATGTACTCTTCTATAAAAAGCTAAGCTTTATCCTAGGAAAGCTTGAATGGTCCTTCAGGTAGTAACATTGATCCATCGAACTCCATCTGCACGTTGTCTTGTATACCCATTCACATGTCTCCAGTTTAACATCTTGAATCTCGGAAGGAGATGTCAAGTTTCATTTTTCACAAGGACCTTCATTTCTTAATCCATTACAAGATCCCACTTCTTGGTATCTCTTTACTTCATTGAATAAGATGATTCATTGTTATCGGTGGGACCTAACAAGAAGTTCTATTCACCAAGTTTTCATCCCTACAGAGAATTGGTTGACAATCTATCTCACAGACCGTTTAAGAGGTGGTACACTACACTGTCCTCTTCAATAACATGTCTGTCCTCTTTCTGCCCTTCTTGTCCATCATAAACAACATCACTCCCCCTTTCACCTTACTTCCCCATTGGCAAAAGGAGCCTACCAACACCTGATGCATAGGTGCAGCCAGAAAGTTCAACACACCACCACTTTGGCTAACATTTTTTTTTGGGTAAAAACCACTTAGGCTAACATAAATATGGGTATTACCACTAAACCCACAATGGAAGGAATGTTCTCGGGAGGACGACAAGCAGGTGGAGCCCTCTGTGACTCTGTCCAAGAGGGCTTTGCTGCAGCCAGTATGGCTGGTGCAGCAACACTAACGACTAATACACTTACAACACTATCGATCCATATCCATGTATGGCTGTTCGGCAGCTATTGCATGCATCCTTTCCTGTTTGGTGGGTGTTTCAAATTCACTAATCTTAATCTACCTCTTATGATCTATCAATGCCCATCTAATTTGTCTGAGTTTTCCTATCTAAATGTCACCAGATACGATACATGAGAATATGGTTTCCTAGATTACCTGGGATTCACAATCTGTGTCATGGACCAAATCATGGGTCAGTTATCTACGGTCACAATTTACACTTTGTGATTCAAGGCTTATTTGTCAAAGGTTGAAGACTTGATCCTCTTAATTTGTGACCGAAACTTTCATGACAGCTGACTGCAAATGTAGGATTTGAACTAGCGCATCCAAGAAATATGAGTAATCTCATCCCACCCTTTTTAACAAATCATGGTCGCTAACATGAATTGGCCTGCAACGTGAATTTTGATTCCTGACAAGGGCAACCCAGCATGAGAAAGACACTTGCAACCAGGTCCAGTAAGGGCTATTAAACAAGCCGGGCTTAACCTTTTGAGCCTAGCTGGACTTCAGCGGGACATAACAGAAACAACATCTTTCAACATTAGCTGGAGGATAGATCACCATCATCATCATCATCATCATCTACGGTTTAAATATTTAATTCTTAACTCACAAAGTTTATTCAAGATTATTCTCATGTAGTATATAAACATTTTTTTTTTCATTTTTAAATAAAACAAGGACCTTACTTTCCAAGTAAACCAAAATACTCCACAAAACACACAACAGAGAGAGAGAGAGAGAGAGAGAGAGAGAGAGAGAGAGAGAGTTCAGTGCTTCCCCCATTAGAATAATAGTGGCCCCAGTGGGGCCGACAGGTGCATAACAACAAAGGGAGAAGAAGATGGAGAGGTCTAGCTTTCAATAGTATGCAGAATTTCAGCTGCATCAGTGCTTACAAGATTAAAATAAAAGCACTCGTACGCCATTCAGATCAATAGTAGTATCACCTCAAATATGTACATATTTTACACTCTCAAAGATTGGCTTCTTTTATTAAGATCCATTCTGCATGGTACATGGCCACCCATAACTTCAAATGGACATATCTTACCATACAAACATATATCTATATAATGCGTAGAAAGTGAAAAGCAGAGGTACCCAACAGATCCGTTATTAATATCCATTTCGGATGGCACATGGTTCCCCCCCTACACTTGAATGGACGTGTTGTACTACGTAACAAACACACACCTATATCAAGCATGCAAAGTGAGAATCAGTGGTACCCAAGGGGTGCTGGAGCCTCCCTCAATTCCTTTCCCTGGAAATGGATATCCTGCCATCACAAACTGTGTCACTATAAGATGCATATAAATAATCAGTGTCACAAATTAAAATAGCCTAACCTCTTAAACCGCTGCCTGCTCAAAAAGAGACAACATTAAATTTTTAAGATACAAAACACAGAGAGATAACGATGAAGAAAACAAACCATTATAGCATTCAACAGTCATCTGCCACTATCCACTCAGACACTGTTAAATCAACAAGATCACGACTAAAAATCCTAAATCCCCATCCTAACATGGCCACAACCCTGAGATATAATCTAACATATGCAAATACACATATGCCCCTATATACAGAGTCCTGCTCCTCTGCATCCACCTCACACGGTACCATGCGAGGTAGTTGCTACTGGAGCCCACTTAGGGCCCCACAGATCAGGGAATGAGTGTTGATGGAAAGATCCATGAGGCATATATATATAGACACTCGATCCACCATTCCAGTTCAGTCCCAACGAATCAGTGAAAACCCATGGGATCTGGTGACACATAAGGAAGGGGGGGGGGGGGGGGAGGGGGCTGGGTTTGCTTGCTTGCTTGCTTGGATGGTCCATTCAAATCAGTGATCTGGTGAGCCCCACATTCTACCTTGCACGGTAAGCTTAGTGCAAGGTGGATGCAAAGGATGCTCATGTGGACCACTGATTTGGATCCATGAGGACATCTCATGACACTATGTGGATCTCCCCACACACACAAGCACATAACACAGCCCATTATTTGGCACACCCCACAAATTTGACACTCATTCAACTATTACTCACTGTTGGATTGAAATCCTAAATAAATAATGCTTCTAAAACCATTAAACTTGACGGCCATGGGTCAATGGGTTAGGATGACCTTTGGGGTTGATGTTTTGCATACCGCAAAGCCTCCATGAACTGAATGACCATCCCCTTGGATAAGTTTTAGGCCCATTTTGATCATCAATCCCCTTGAGTTGTCAATGGACTTAATTTGACATTGATTTGGGCATTAGTCACCACTGGACCTTTTTATTTTTTACTAGGATTTACAAAATAAATTTGAATGATATATAGTAATTAAACTTAAGAGGATATAAAACTATGAGCTAAGATCATTTGAATGGATTGTATTCTATACAACCTAATCCAAATCCAAAAATGCCAATCCCCTTGATTATCATGCACCCAAGTGGGGAGCCATAGAAGATAGGATCTTTTAAGAAGAACACCTAGGCACTCCGTCGCTCAACTCATTTAATAAACATGCACACCGAGGGAACATGTGTATATATAAATACATATATATATATATAATATAGGATAAAAAGATATGAAAATTATCATGCCTATCTTGATCTTGTCTTCTTTGCCCTTCCTCAACTTTTTTTTCTTGTTTGTCGTTCAACAATTTTATTTTCCTCGTAGTAAAGAATAGAATTTTTAAAACACATAAGGGCAATTTTTTCATTTACTTTTATCCAAAAGACAACTCATCATAGCCATCCAACTATGATTTCCATTTCAATTATATGGGCCCAATCGTTTCTCTTACTTCTTCTCTACCTATTTACTTCACGCTTTAAGTGAGTGCAAGGAGTGGAATCACCATGCAGCCCACTTAAAGAAAATCTGAGCCGCTCAAATGGATTTCTTGCCCTATTAATGGGATTTCCTCAATTTTAATTAACACAATCTTATACATTATAAAATGGTATATTTAATGATATTAATGTCACTTGTATCTACATAGATTGATAATTAAAAAGTAAATTACACCTGAATGATGTGATCCTCAAACCCATATTATGACATTTAAGAAAATTATTTATTTAACTTTTTTTAATTATAATAATAAGCTCACAAGTAAATTTGTTTAAATCACACGGTTTGTAATTCTTCTCTAGTCCTTTGGGCCCATTATTGAATGTTGTTGGATATGGAGACCAACAAAAGTTCATCATTTTATCATTTTTTTGGGATAATTTATTAACTAGTTTATGAGTTAACTTGGATTGAATACATGATTTAGAATTTTTAATATGATGTTAACTATTTCATTTATGTTGCATTTTTTTAAATCTTTTTTTGGTAAGAGAAAAAACTAATTTTTTAAAATTATTCTGAAATATTTCGCTAAGAAAACTCCCCCCACCCCCACCCCCCCAACCAAAAAAAAAAAAACCCTACAAGAGAAAATCCTGGCCGCGTGCGCGCACCAGAGAGAGAGAGAGAGAGAGAGAGATTTGTTCTAGTGTAAAAAGGTTGCACAGTGCAGAAGTGCCTCTTCTAGTGTGTTCATTCATAAATTTGCAATTTGCTGACACCCATGTGGGACCCACTCGGATCCCTTCCATTCATATGGGGCCACCCTACTTCACAAAATGCTGGGTAAGGTGATTCACTTTACCATGTGTTGCTAGTCCCTTGTGTTCAAAGGAAGGTTTGTCAAATAGGAAATCAGCTATATAAAGTCTGCCAACCCTTTGATAAGTTTACCTCAAGATTGAGAATAGACAGATAACAAGAGATGCACGGAAAAGCAGAATATACAATGCCAGCCCCATAATAGATTAGATTGGATAAGGTGCCATGACGATGATTATAATGAAGATGTGGATAGAATGTGATAAATTTATTAACTGATAGTCCATATTGTGCGTAAAAAAATAATGAAAGCAATCTCAGTTAAATAAATAAATAAATAAAATAAAACCAGAACATAAAGCGCCTGTTTGACATCATTCTGGAAATGAATGAAGAAATTTTTTTTGGAAGGCATTTTGTGAGAAAGAAAATCCAGAGAGAGAGAGAGCAAAGGGATATAGAGAGGTAGAGATTTTATAGATGTGCAAAAAGTCAGAGAAAATGCCTGCTAAACAAGTTTTTCTTCATTCATTCTTAGAATGTAGGATTCCTAGAATGATGCCAAACAATCCCTAAAATTTCCTACTTTTGAGTTCTAACTAAAGAAGAGGCGACTGATAAAAAAAAAAAAAAACTAAAAACTAAAGAAGAGGTGACATAAGGTAGGTGATCCGAGATGGTGACAATTTTATTTGTTTAATCCTAAACTGGTGACACCAAATTTTGCAACCATAGAGCCTATGATCAATTACTTGTTCATCTAATTATTCAAACTGATCACTACCTCAGCCACCAATGCAACCACAAATAGCATCAGTAGTAGATGGCTGTGGTGAATGTGGCTTTATTTTCTAAAATATCATTGATTGTGTAGAACAAAGCATTCAACAGGTTTTGTGTGGAAAAATTAGTATGTAGACTGGGTTTCTCAAAATTTAATTTTATAAGGGAAAAAAAAAAAAAAAGGGAAAGACAAGAACTGAAGGGCTACAGTACTCACAGAAGCAAAGTGATTCACATCACGGTGGTGAGCTTCATCAGCTCTTATGACAATCACAACATCCTTCAGGGTCGCATCCTTGGGCAGCCTCCAATAGTCTATAGCAATAGCAGGGGCAGGAATGTTCTCAATTGCGCCACTGTCAATATCTTTCAAGAACTCTGTATATGAATGTATAGCTTCTTCCTCGAGATAACCAACAACTCTGTGAGCCAGCTTAGGGGAGAGAATATAAAGCACGAAGAAGGCATTGAAGAAGACTCCCTGCACAGTGAGAACTAGTAGCCTTTCATACCATTTGGGCTGCACTAATTCCACCATTGTCATCAGGTGCATCCTCTCATTCTCTGCTTCTTCGAGCAAGGCTTTTATCCAACCGCCACTTTGCTGGAACTTGCGGAGAGATTTGAGGTGTAGAAACATTCCTCCCACCATTCCTGGAACAGCTGCTACCGTTTCAAGCATCATAGCTCGACAACCATATCTCCTCTTCACGAGAGGCACACGAATCAGAATCAAGAAATGGCATTGTAAGGTCAGCATCTATATAGTATCACTAGGAAAGGGTGTGCCAGACGGGTCTAGAGAAAAACAGAAGAATAAAACTAGAAGTGATTAACAGAGCAAATACTTATACTACAGTTTTTGCTATGAGCAAGTTGTTGTTGTTATAATATTATTATTATTATTATTATTATTATTCCCCATATGTTGTGTAATACATACGGCATCAGAAGTCATTCTACATTTCGCAACCTTAAAGAAGTAAACAAATGGCCATGCACACACATTCTTAGATTTGAATCCTTGATGGAGCCTCCAATTAGAACTTTCAATAGCAACGAAGATAGGCACAAATCAAATTTATCCAGAACCGCAAGGAGTTCATGTTCACATCGACAAGTTGCTCAGAGTTTTGTGCTGAATTGCTTGATCTCATTGTTCAGCCCTAGGTTTTATGTAGGATACAAGATAATGAAAGGAAATACAAAATTTTCACCAGCCTAATCGGTGGCCCAATCAATGGTAATTACAATAAAGAAAGATTCATCTCTATCCTAATCATTATGGTATATCTCTACACCATATGAAACAATGCACTTCACAATATTGTAGTCCATCATTGTATGGTGGTCCATAGGAACACCAAAATGAAGGCACTGGACTACTTAATCCTGCTCCTCAAACTAATGTCAGATAAATCAAATAACATCAATTTGTTACTAAAAAAGTTACGTTGGTCACGTGTCATGGACTTGGTAAATATGCAAGCAATCTAAACATTTGATGGGAAGTGAGATGATCTGACAGTCATAAGCATCACGAATGTAACGACAATCTACTTCGATATGCTTGGTTCATTTATGAAAGACGGAATGGGTGACAGGCCAAATGGCACTTGTGTTGTCAGCAGTGGCAGAGCCAAGATTTTTGGATTTTTTTTCTTTTTTTTGGGTTGATGGTTGACCAATAATATTTTATATTGATTTGATTTATTAACAATCATTTAAAAAAATATATTTCAGCTTTTCTAATGATATCTAAAGAAAAAAAAAACATCAATTTGAAAATTTAAACATTTTTCGAGACATAATTTTTCAAAACTTAGTGAGAGCACTTAAATGGCTCGTCTGTTTGTAGAATTCTGAGAATTCCTGTTGGGGGATATACAAATTCTCCAAATGCCGTTCCCCGACAAGGTTCATAAATGCTCAAATAGAGCCCTGCATTTTGGAAGTTGGCTAGGAAGCACGGACACCTCTCCGGGGCTGGAGTGTCCGTGTCCGACACGTGTCGGACACGGACACGCTCCGACACGTGTCGGACACGCAAAAAAGAGTGTCCTGCTGATTTTTTAATGTTTTTTATTTCGGACACGTTTCGGACACGCTTTGGACACGTTCCGGACACGCTCCGGACACGTTCCGGACACATGTCAGACACGTTTGCATGTTTTGATTGGAAAAAAATAAAGTTAAAAGTTAAAAAAGAAAAGCAGAGGGGGGTTTTTGTAAAAAGACATAACTTAAAAAGAAGGGGCCAGCCCTAATAACACAATCAAAGTTCTTCTTGCCAGCGAAAGAGGAAATAAAAGCAGAAAAGAGAAAAAGAAGAAGAAGAAGAACAGCCTGCCACATTCGAAGATCTTCCACCCATCGAAGATCTTCCAGCCAGCGAAATTTTATGCTGTGTTCTTCTTGCTAGTCTAAATTTTATGGAACTAAGGATATTTCATGTTTAATGATTATTAAGTATGTTTCAATTTTGTATTGCTATTTGATAATTTGATATGTTTGTTAGTTGGTACAGTGGTACTTGAATTTTTATTTATTTGATTGCTAAATTGATTACAAAGTTAAAATGATAGTATCTTTTAGTATATGATTAGATATATTATTATTATTATTATTATTATTAATTATTAACGTGTCCCCGACGTGTCCGTGTCCTACTTTTTTGAGAAATGCCGTGTCAGCGTGTCCGTGTCCCGTGTCCGTGTCCGTGCTTCTTAGGAAGTTGGAATTTGGGAATTTTCAAAAGACAGTGATATATCATAAGGCTGGAATTTTCAAAACTCACAAAGCAAACAAGAAAATTCAAATGCCATGGGGACAACAACTAACAATGCTCTCAAAAATTCCCAAAATATGGAATTCCCATCAGAAATTCCTCCAAGCAAACAAGCCTATGAATATATATATATATATAGTGCATCATAATGAATTTGAATAACTCCGAATAAACCTTTTCTTCTTATTTTAGTTCTGAGTTATATTTCACTCCATCATAGTTACAATGTCAAATTGATCACATGTAAACCAATCCACGCACAAGTAGTTAATGAAACTCCATCGATTGATTAGCTATGACCGTTTGATGGGACATGACCTACAGTAGATATGGATGGTTGAAAGGGAAATATTAAAAGCCATTAATCAAATCATGACAAGATGAAGCATAAAGATGTAAATGATATGATAATGCAAAGTTGAGGAGTCCACATCCTTTCAGTGTCTCACATACGCTTTCCACGAGTGAGAGTGGAACTCCATGGTGAGACCCACCTACTAAAAATCCAAACCATTCAAAATGAATAGCCCTCTCTTGAAGCGTGACTTGTTCAAATTTTATTCCAATAGGAGTTGGTCTTAGATTGAGAATATTGATCACAATATTAAATCATATGTTCAATCTTATGGCGTGACCAACTCATACTAGAGTAAAATGAGACACCTTATTGAACAGATGCTTGAAAAAGCTTTGAGGACTATGCTCTTAGGATTTGTTTAAGCCCATAGAGCGACTTCTTAAGTAGACAGGCAACACTGGCTTTTGTATTTTAATTCCCAGAAGGTGGTTGCATACAGATCTCTTCATGGAGCTCCTTACAAAGAAATGCATTTGTTACATCCATCTAATAGATGGGACATAATTTTGTTACGGTAATGGCAATCATAGTTCAAAAAAGAGTAATTTTTGTAAGAGGGGGTGAAGGCTTCTTCATAATCAACTTCATACTCTTGTTGATTCCCAATAGCAAGTAACTTCATCACGACTAAGATTAACAATGTAAACCCATTTGCACCCAATAGATCAGAAATTCAGTGGACCATGAACCATAGTTTGGTTCTCGGCACGTGCAACCAACTCTTCTGCCATCGCCTTCCTCCAACAATCATAATGTGTGACTCGGGTATATGAGTTAGAAATACAAATAGAATCCAAGGATGAAAATAAAGAAGTGTGAATAAAACCATATCTATGAGAAGGTCATACTTATCTTGGTGAACGATGAAGAGCGAGAGGGGAATGAGCAAAGAAGGAAGAGGATGAATCAAAGGGAGTATCAGAGAAACCATCCTTCTGTTCATGTCAGGAAAGCATAAGAGCAAAGAACTATGAGGAAAAGCTATGTACTTAGAATCCTGGTAAGCAAGTAACAGGAAAGCATTTGTAGTAAAATATGAACAAGGAGGTGACTTTCCTTCAAACAATTGGTCCATATAAGAAATATTGTAACTCCCTATAGAAACAACAATAACAGGTCAGGCTGTTGTTCGATAAGAATGCTGCTTATCGATAGCCCAGCTGGTTTTGAAAAGCCTCTCTCCTGGTAATGCTATAGCTCTATTGGTGATAGCTTATCTCTGGTAAACAGGGTGAGCTAATGATTGAATGTGAATAGCACCACAATAAGGATTACAATAAATAGAAAGCCACAGCGAAATCTTTGATTCTTTCATGGGAGTAAGTGTAGGACTCGTGACCAAAGGAGCAGTGATGAAGAAGGCAAGAGGGTTTGGTGAGCTGAACTTGACCTAAGCTGTCTCTCTAATAAGTCCGCTGTGAGCAATGTAGGGCACAAGAGGGGGAAATTTCAGTCTCGGAGTTCATATTTAGACTATACGAAAATTGTAGAAGAGGTCAACCTGACCCTGGTTCATCGGCAGGTCCACATGACCCAGGAGTACCATTGGCAAAGTCATCAGGCCCACTGAAGCCCACTGTACATAGTCAAAGGGGTCGATTGTCTCTTACATAGAGGTGACCAGACATTCTAACAATAGGAGATTTCTTCAATAGGAGATTTCTTCATTCTTTTCTTAGTATGCTAACTCAATGTAATGTTTTATTCTTCTTTCATTCCTTAACCAAAGGCACTGTAATAGTAAGTGTCTCTCTCTCTCTCTCTCTCCCTCCCTCTCTCTTCAAAAATATGGGACGAGCCCAAATGCAGGGAGTTTTCCACTGATGGATTGTAACAAGCTGAGGGATAACAAATATTACACTGCAGTACACTATCAGTGATCACTATTAAAAAGCCTCCTTGTGACAAAGTAAAGCAAACAAATCAACAGAATGTTTTAATCATAGACAAATAAATTAATAAACAAAAAAAAGGTAAAATCCTTATTAATAAAATTTAACACAACTCCACAAACACTTCTCATCCCAGTAAAAGCAAAAAAAAAGTTCACCAGCCTCTGATATAGTATGACACTAAAATATAATATGGAAAAAGCTCTATGCAAATCATGTCCCTTAATGAAAAAGAGGCAAGATTATTAAAAAAAAAAAAAAAAAGCAGCAGACAAACCTGAAAAAAGACATCAGTCGGAATTCTCAGAAGCTTTACTGTTCTATAAGCCACCTTATCCAGAAATGTCTTCGGTACATGGTGCTTTGTCAGATCTATCGACAAATCAGCTTTATACGTCTCCCATGGCTACAAAATTATTATAAAGAAACACCCAAGATCAATTAAGTTTCAGCCAGTTTTATAGAACTTGATGTCAAGACGAGTTCTAATAAGCCTGCATGTGGATTCAATTGCACAAAAAATAAAGGGAGATGTACAAATAACCATAAGAACACCTAACTTGTTATTAATCTAAAATCTTGGTCGGCCACCCGGCTTTGCAATCTAAGCCCAAGTTTTTACCATTGTTGAAACCCAACATATTTTACAACAAAAGGGTAAAAATAATCCTAGATTAAATTAGAGCATCAATCCTGATTAAATTGTCTCAAATGCAATGGTTTCTTCACATTATGGGCCCAAATTTAACCTGAATGAGTTTTTTTTTTTTTAATTCTTATCTTAGGACAAAATAAAATGTATCTTGCCATCAACCAAAAACCCACCATGGGTGAACATTCACAGTGGTTGAAATATGTGTCAAACAACCAGGTACTTCCATGCAATTTCCAAGAATTTAAATTTAAGCCACAGGATCACTGATACTTGCCCACTCCTCCCACTCCACTTGAATCTCAAGTCAAGCATTTAGGCGGGCCCCACACGAGGCAAACTCATCCAGGCTCCTGTAGACTGTAGACTACAGACTACACTCGTTCTTAATCTAAAAGTTAATTACAATTAGGCAACTAATACAAGTTCATTAAAAAGATAAAGTACAATTAGAAGTCCCGTTCGTACCATGAAGCAGTTCCACGGCCAAACAGTCCCGTCCTCTCTCGTCACCTTTGGCGTTCGCACGCCCCAATAGCTAGAGACCGAAGCCATCTCCGCCTGCCGCTGCTTCATCTCCCGATTTCCCGCATCCGAAACCGCCACCGACTTCCGGTCCTCCTTCGAGTCTGTCTCCCTCTGCGGAGCAGGAGCAGGAGCGGAGCCAAACATCCGTCTCCATGGCGAGATCGTCAAATCAAGATCGCTCGGGGCGATGGGTCCTAGGGTTTGATGAGATCTGATCGAGGAGAGAGAGATGAAGGTGGTGCGATAGTTGCAGAGGCTGCTGGGATTTTGGCGGTGAAGGAGGGTTTGAAGGAGTAATCTTGCAGAAGTCGAATTCATTTTGGATCCAAGGTAGGGTTTGGATTTTGTGGACACAGAGAGAGAGAGAGAGAGATATGAGAAGGTAAGAACAGATCAAATGCTCGAAGGAAAAGAAACGGGAAATGGGCGGTCTTCAGTTGGACGCGGTTGAATTGGTATGATAAAGACATCTGTTTCTCACAATATTACTCACTTGCCACTTACTTCATCTGTCATGGACCCCATGTTTGTACGGTAGCTGCTCGTCCCAGTTTTATATTTTAATTATTAACCAGCAACAACGGCCGTGTTTAGCCCAGAACAAAAAGATATTATATTTTTAATTTTTGAGATATCAAAATTAATTATAAACATATAAAAATATATTTATTTATATTTATATAAAAACAGTCAACACATCTTTAATCATAAATATAAGTGTTATCTTCATATAGGCCAATGGTTATTTCAATCCCTCCGCACCAGTTTCATAGGCCAATGGTTATTTTTTCATTACCCCTTTGAAGTAGCACCAATAATATTTTAGAATTGATCAAACCATTTTTTAGCTCTAGATTTTTTAAAAAATTGTATAAACATCTTAACTTTAAAAGCTATAAATTATGAGATTTTAAAACCACAGGCTATTATTATTTGATCTCAGTAATAATTGGCCCACCTTGGATCAATGTATATATCTCTTAATTATGGGGTCATGTGGGCCTACAGAAGTGTAATTATGGTGGGGCAAACCTAGGGTCATTTGTCTATATAATCATATCAGAAAATGATGCCTATAAGATTCAATAAAAAAAAAAAAAGCTCCAACCTCAAAACATTTTTATCACAAGCCCATCTATGAGGTGGTCTATCATAAGGTCGAATTTGATTTTCGATCACATATGACAATCTCTGAATAGAGTAGAGCTCTATTTGGAAACTAACAGAAAATGATATTTTTAATGAAAAATTTATCACTGTGAATTGTTGAAAGGTGGGCCCCAAATATTAAAATAAAAAGATGACAATCTTGAGAGGATGGAAGATGGATGGTGTTGAGAGAGAGAATAATTCATAATCCATATTGACCTAGAAAACTAATATCTATGCATAATCCATGAGTGGGTCCCACTGCATGAATAAGTTAAATGTGTGGGCCCGCTAATTGATTTGTATCCATTAAGAAACCAGACAATAGCCAATATGCTTGCCTCCCTCCATCAATGGGGCTTACTCTTAGAAAAAAGGGGTTAAGAGAAGGCCATTGGAATTTCATCCAATACTGGAGTCCAATCTTGAAATATATTAAACACGAATTGTTGCCCACTACTGGATCCATCCATTTAGGGAAAAAAACTGAAAGAAGAGTAAATGAGCTAATAGTTTGGATTTCAATCATCGGTAGGGCCCACTCAACATTTTTAACGTGGGACCCATTGATGATTGAACATCTAAGGAAAAGAAAACAAATCGATTGTAAAAATTTGCTTATAATTTGGATAATGGTAAGAAATATGACTCAAATTCAAATGTTCATAAAAATCTCTTATGAGAGAGGTTTTAGAAGAGAAAGAGTAGCCTTCTTTGAAAAGAAAGACTTTTTAGGGATGATGTGGTGCCTTTCACAGCCCAGAGATTTTTTATGGATGAGGTGGCACCCCTCACAGCCCACCTCCTCCTTTGCTTTAATATATACTGCAGCAGGCTTGCGCTGGATAAAAAATAATTAAAGTTTTAATTAATTAAAAATATTTATAAGTATTTAAAATGACCTGAAATATTCTGAAAATTTAAAAAGCTGAAAGATTTTAGGGAAATAATAAGTAAATAGTAGATATTCTAGGATATTGATTTGATTTTATTTGTGCTTAAGCATAAATTGATTGTTGCTTTAAAGACTAAATGTGAACTTTGAAACCAATTGGCTTTCATGATGGGCCCCACAAATTACTCATACTGAATATTGAAAGGAGAATAAGGAGAAAAAAGTAGTAAATATAGACTATGAAAGTGGCCCCCTTTAATTGTGAGTTTGGAAAGAGAAAAATCGGCTTTCGCAATAGGGCCCTTAGATTTATTTAGTTAATTTAGTAAATATAATTATGATAACAAAAAATTCTGATAAAGATGGAAACTTATGAGATTTTAGGGGAATATTAAGCAAATAGTAGATATTTTAGAGGCTTGATTTGATTATATTTGTGCTTAGGCATGAATTGAATGTCATTATTAAATGTGGATTTTGAAATCCATTGGCTTCCATAATGGGCCCCATATATTAATCATACCAATATTGAAACGAAAATAAGGAGAAAATTGTAGTAATTACAACTTATGAAAGTGGCCCCCTTAGTTGTTAGTTTGGAAAGGAAGAAAATCTAGCTTTCACAATGGGGCTCATATATTATTCAAACATTGAAAAAACAGAAATAAAAAAATTGGCTTTGACAGTGGGCACCACAGATTAATAAAAAACAATAAAGATGAAGTCGACTATGATCTATAAGTGGGCCTTAAATCTTTATAATTCGGATCTGGTATGAGGGTCCCCCAAATTGATCTACATTAAAATTTAATACATACATATCTACCTATCATAAAAGTAATTTCCAACTTGATCTCTATATTTCTCATCAATTTGTAGGGCCCACTATCAAAGCCAAATAACCTTTCTTCTTCTTTTTTCTCTTTTTGTTTGTTTAGTAATCTGTCGGATCCATTGAATGTAACGTGTGTATAAGTAGAGAAATCATGTGATAAGGTAGAGATTTTAGGGTAAAGGGAGAATTTTTGGGATTAATTAAGAGAAATCGTGTGTAAAAAGAGAGATTCCAGGGAAATAAATGAAATTGATTAGAGAGGCATAGAGAGAGATTTTAGGGGAAATAAATGGGATAATTAGAGAGATGTGACGTTAGGAGCTAGTAGAATTAGAGGTGATGTTAGAAAGTTTAAAATTGAATGGTAGGAATTTTAGGGGAAATAAATGGAATAATTAAAGAGAGGTGACGTTAGAAGGTAGTAGAATTAGAGGTGATGTTAGAAAGTTTAAAATTAATTGGGAGGAATTTTAGGGGAGTTGGAGAAGATTTAAGACTTTTATTTGTGATGCCACGTGTCATTTTTTTGGGATGCCTACATGGCACCCTTGAAAAATCAAAAAAATTGAGGATGCGCCACGTGTAGCGCTCGTGCGAAAAGGCTGCTATCTTTATAAATAATAATAATAATAATAATAATAATAATGATAATAATAAAGGTTTGAGGAAATTACGGGAAAAAACCCCATAGGACGCCATACATCTCATAAGGACTTAGTAAGACGTTGGATACGGGAGAGATCCTTTGGCCTCAATTCATATTTTTTTTTTCTTTTTTTTGGGATGGTCGATATCGACCATCAACCATCATGGCTAACCATGTAGATGTGCGCTGAAGGGTAGATCAAAGATGGTTTGTCTATCAATCAAAAGGCATGGATGGATCTAGTACAAGGTTGATATTTTGATAAAATCCAATCTGGGTTTTTAAACCTTTTTTCCATAAATTCTGAAACCCGTCTCTTTCTTCTTCTGGCCTTTTCCCTTCATTTCTTTCCTCTTTCTTCATCCCTCCGTCTTTGCTGAATCCACATAAAGGGAAATCGAAGAAAATTTGCTCAAAGACCCTAATAATAGCTTCATCGTCCTCCATTCCAGGCTATCAATCTCTCCACCTCTTTCTTACACGCCAACTTCATTGACACGTCTCTCTCATCCACGGCCACGAGCATCGACCGGAAAATCGCCCACACGAGCAGCGTCCTCATACGTCCGCCGGATCCCTTGCAATGACATGAAGTAGACGACGACTCTATTTTCTGAACTGGGGTGGTGGGGTTCTTTGATCAACGATAGAGGATCTTTGGATGGAGATTGGAGGACTAAAATGACAATTGGATCCATTTATATAAGAGTTATCTCCTTTGAGAGTGTGTTTCCAAAGGGATTTCTTTGTCATCTTCATCATTGTCATTGTGATAATCAAATCATTGGGTTTTTTTTTTTTTTTTTTTTTTTGGCGGGGGGGGGGGGGGGTGGTTTGGATTGGGAGAAGGGGTCATTTAGGCCATCCATTAGCTCCCATCTGTTGATGATTGTGGTGGGGTGGTCAAGATGGGCATTTGGACGGTGGAGGAGATGGAGTGAATCTTAGATTGATTTCTAGAAAAAAAACAAAAGATTATGACAAAAGATTTTGGTTGACCACCCCACCAAGCCAAAACCCACTTCCTAAGACAAACAAATAGGACATGCTGATCAGTGGTTTTGGGTTTTTTTTTTTTCAACTTGTTTTGTTGGCGCTTTCGGAGAAAGGAAATTAATCTGAACAGACCTTCATCATTTAACAGAGTTGAAGGTGAAACTTTTACCAAAACATTTAGGAAGGATGATAAGGCATTTGATGAATTTGAAATAGACTCCTCCATCGTGAATGTCACGACCAATTGTTCCGTCAGATTTCCTCCAACCCGCAACTGCCTTAGTTGTTGAACATTATAGAATGGTCGATATCAACCATCACAACTTAGCCATGATGGTCGATATCGACCAATTTGTCCGTCAAATTTCCTTCAATCTGTAACTGACTTAGTTGCTGAACTTGACAGAATGTTCGATATCGACCATTACAGCTTAGTCATAATGGTCGATATCGACCACTCTATCAATCAGATTTCCTCCAACTTGTAACTGCCTTAGTTACTGAATACGACTAAATGGTTGATATTGACCATATCACAAAACCAAACAAAAAAAAACTTAAAAGCAACAAGAGTACTCCTCCCGTGTCCAATGTCCTACTAAGCCTTAATCGGACGTATGGGGTCCTATGGGGGTTTTTTCCGTAGTTTCCTCTAAAGGTTTCAATTCCTTTCTATAATCTGCATTCATTAGAATTCCTGAGAATAGAAGCTCCCTATATGGTTTGTTTGGTTTCTGGTCAAAATTAGTGAAAATAAATTGTTAAAATTGGTGGTTTTCAGGTAGGGTGGTGGGTAGAAAATAGGTCTGGTCAAGTCAAAATCGGTGCGTCGATGCTGGTCAACCCAAGTGAAACATTTAACAGGACATGACTTAGCCCAACTTGTAGAAGTACTTTGACCCAAGTTTAGTTTGTTTCAATGTTTAGGTTACATGTGAGTTTGGTTTTAGGAAAAAATATTGAGCAAAAGGGTTTTTTTTTTTTTTGAATTTGTACGTATATGTGGGTTAAACTTAGCTCGATCCATTCAAACAAGTTATCTGAGCTACAGGTCAAATTATACTAGGCGAATGAGGGTCAAATACTGGTTGGATTAGCAAGTCGAGTCAGATTTTGCCACCCTTGATGTTAGGGTTCTTAAATGAATTAGAAGCATTTGAGAATTCCTATATGTGATGCATGACATCAATTGTATTTAGCAATGGGTAAGGACATTTTTTTTTTGCTATCGGAGGGTACCCAACCTTTTGGGTTGGACTAATCCCTCAGGCCCAGAGGGAAGTTGGGTAAACTCCCCTGTAGCCCCTGTGTGGTCACAGTTTTGAACCTACAACCTTTGGGTGCAAACCGTTGTCCCAGGCCAACTGAGCTACCCCTTGAGGTTAATGGATAGGGATGTGGAAGGGTAGAGAGTGGATTTTGACCATATGGTCAGCTGCAGACTCGGAACTTGAGGTGCTTTCTACCATACGTACATTTGATGAGAATGCCCCTACTTTGTACGATATCGAAAACATTTTTTAGCTTTGAAATACCAAGTAAAATTACTTCTTTTAGTCAGATATCATCCCCTTTCTCTTTATTTGTATGCCTATTTCTGCGTGAGTTTTACGGATTGTTTGTTATATAGAGAAAACTTCAAAAACTCATGACAAGTAGATCGTTGCATCATTCTTAAAATATTATTGTTCTCATGATTTATTTGGAACAAATAGCTCAAATGGTATGATAATATTTAGATCCAGATTTTTTTTTAGGATAATAAATTGTGATTAGGTATTAACCTTAGGGCACTACGTTCTTTTAAGGTTATTTATGTATTATTGTAAGGTTTTTGAATTAGAGTTTAGGCTTAATTTTGAGTCTACGATTTAGGTTTAAAGGTCATTTGCTTGCATATGTAAATGATTCACTTGCATAACATTTATGCATGAGTTTTATTATTTGTGCTCATTTACACATCACCTTCATAAATGATGTGTAAACATGGTATGCAAATGAGACTATTTTTAGCCTCTCATTTATATATGTGAAGGTGCAAACAATTACACACTTTCAATTTGCAGAAAGCAGCAATAAAAAACCCCCTTCATGTTCTTGGGAGTAAGTCATGGGTTCAAACACTTTCGGCCACCTTTAATTTGTTTTTAAATCTTGTGGGTCCAAAATCATGATTCAAACCATTCATCTTTTTAATAAAACTGATAAGTCTCATTATGTTTTGTCTCACACCATAAATCTTCATCAATTTTGAGAAATTTGTATTAAACATAAAAATATCCCAAATTTGATATGATTTTCTTCCCTTTTGGGGGCTATAAATTTATCATCTGAATTATTAAATATTCTCACGTTAATGTCTAAACCTATCTAAAACCATTGTATGTGGTTGCCCAATTATTAAATATTCTCACATCAATGATAAGCATCGAGACATTTAGTTTAATAATCAAGTCTTTATAGATTTTGAGAAACATGTGAAAACAAAAGCATGTCTAAACCTATCTAAAGCCATTGTATGTGGTCACTTATTCAGGTGAAATGTTGATCCAAACTAATATGGTAATGTGTTTCAACATGCATGTAGCGTTTGCAAATGAGAGAAGTTGCATATGCACTCTTTATATATGCTTCCCATGGATGGTAAATTGTGGAATTATGGACATTGACCCATGCCTCCTCAACTTTAGCTACTTTTAGTAATATGTTCCTTATAATTTTTGGGAACTTAATTATATGGAAGCAAATGGACCCTCATCTTTGTAGAATCGTTTGATGTTTTATGACTACTAAAATAGATTTTTTTTTGTGTGTTTTTGTTACGGAGATATTGGAAAGCGAGGTATGTTTAATATACTACTTTGATGAAGAGTTAGAATTAAGTAATCCACATCCAATGTATAACAGTGATTTGTAGAAGATGATCATTGTCAATGGTGATATAAGCTCCAATGAATTAGTTGAATAAGTAATTCAAGAAATGAATGGAGAGCTTCACAATGAGTCCCTATATGTGTAATATCAGTATCATAATAGTCGGGCATTCGCGTTCGTAAGTGTGAGAGGTGATGACGATCTATGTTAGAACCTTCAAACTAATTAGAAATGGAAGTGAAGCAATATATATAGTTTTTCAAGTCCATAGAAATAGTGAAGTCATTGCAAATAGCCAACGTTTACGTTCAAGGTACCTATTGAATTCCGATTTTAAAAAAAAGGTACCTATTGAATTGCAACATAATTTCCTTACAATGACCTAATAAATTGCTTTTTATTGGTTTTGATTAAATTATTTATTGTCATGCTAAGCTTACATGTCCACAAGATTTTTGGTTAAGGCCTCCTCTGCATGAACTTTAGGGCCATGGCTAAGTGTGGCTCTAG
Organism: Umbellularia californica; assembly: GCA_028538565.1. Taxonomy (NCBI): domain Eukaryota; kingdom Viridiplantae; phylum Streptophyta; class Magnoliopsida; order Laurales; family Lauraceae; genus Umbellularia; species Umbellularia californica. Next base: position 61,169,259 of record JAPQWN010000007.1, read on the forward strand.
ACTTAGGCCTAATAACCAAATGGTCCACGTATTTTACCCCAACAGGAGCGGTCAATCTTATAGGGGACTAGTTTCTATTAGAGAAAATTCTGGACCACTCCATACAAGGGAGGGCATCTACTTTAATTAGTTAAGATTTTTTTCTATAGAAAAAAAAAGAAAGAAAAGAAAACGAGTTCAGTTCAATAAATGGGCCCTACCCTGGAGTTAAATAGAAATCATGCATTTTTCATATGGGCCTATGGCAGATTTAACCTAGGCCTAGGGGCGAAAATTCAAAAATATGCAGTTTTTCCTCCGCTCGTAGAGGAGGAAAAGTTGCAAATGCATCTTTACCATTGTTTAAAATGGTAGGTTTTCCTCCGCTCAGAGTGGAGGAAAATTTGCAAATTCCGCTTTATCACTGGTAACATCAGCGGAAAACCTGCACTTTCATCCCACTCCATTCCAATGCTATTTTCCCATTTTTTCTTTACTTATGGGGACGTGGGGCACTTACCTTGTGAATTTTCTTTTTGCAAACCATGCATGCATCATCATAGTGGGGTCCAGCTAATGACTAATCGGAATGGACTACACATAGAGGACGCCCCTGAGTTAGGCCGATCCCATTTTTTACAATCGTCTTAATGGTCTGCACCATTTGATCGACGAGTTCATTCTTAAAAAGGCTGAAACTTGTTGGCCATTGATAAAAGGGATTAGGATGATTAATGGGGCCCATTTTTTGTAACAAGTAGGTCCTAATCAGTTTAAGATTTCCCCACCCAGTCGCATCCCCAAGTAAGCCCAACATCAAGGGGTGTATTTAGCTTCGTATGCACCGGATAACCACTAAACAAGGATTTCTTCTTTTAACAAAGACCGGTGGCTGGGCTTAGTCTCTTCTTTTAAGTAAGACTAGCGTTAGATCCCATGTAATGCACATGTTAACTCATGAAAATTGAGTAATTATTTCAAGTTAACATTCAAATTAATTATGGATTAACAAAAGGTTGCTAGCTTTATTCAATCCATTTAAAATCTTTGGAACAAAAGTTTCACCTATGAAGGCAAGCTAGCTAGCGGCTATGCGTTGATGTCGAACCACTGTCAATGAAGACAACCTACATGGTTTTCAATCTAGTTAAAAAAATAGCCTTAATACTTTGGCTTTATATCACAATTCTGCCAAAGCTGTCTTTTAATATCATAGAAATTGAAAACATCTAATTAAGGATCTTGGTTTTTCTGATTACATCATCATAAGTCTTTTCCTAACACCAACCCTTGGCTAATGTAAAAACTATATTTGGAGCGTCTGGCTCCCCTAACTTGGGTTTCAAAGATAAGTTTGATACATCAATGGTGGTTTCCGCTCAAAATTAAAAGCCAATGACTCATTTGCTTTTGCTCCAAAATAGGTTGATCATCGTGTTTCCCTACAATGGGAAAAGGCAAACCATGTTCACCAGAGCACCTGGATTTCCGTTTTTTTTCTCTTTCTCTCAAATGTAAAATTTTCTCTCTCTAGTAGTGTAAAAGAAGGTGAAGCCCTTTTAGGAAGGAACTGTCGTATTGATTCTAAAGTGGTCTCAATTTGGCTTTTCTGCTATTGATTATATGGAAAGAACCAACAATCTAGTGAAGTAGTAAATTTGAAAAGAAATAAGTGAAAATAATAATAGAATTAAGAGGAAAAGGGATTGAGAGGGAGAAGCGGAAAGGCAGATCTATTCCAAGGTACTAATAGTAGAATCTAAAACTGAGATCGGGAGTTTTAGAAACGTATCGAGAGCTCAAGGTCCGGAAATTGGATAAGGGAGAGGAGTAGGGAAAGCATGCACCATGGCATAAATGATAGAACAGAGGAAAAGCAGGCGTTGATGAAGATAAAAGTATGTTCCTCAAAAGTTGAGTATTTATTTGAGGAAGAGCACAAGGCATTTCTTATGGCGTCTCCTGAAGAAGAGATGTAAGTTGTGCAGCCAATTTTCCAGCTTTTAAAGAAGAAGAGATTCTCTTTGGGTGAGGATTTAATACATGGGTGGGGATTTAACCAACGGTTGGATTTAGTACAAAGAGGGAGCCTCTTTTTAATACATGGGTGAGGATTTAAATCTGTCTTTAGGGCTTCGATTGGGCCTTACTTTATGGACTGGGCATCTTTTTGTCTCATTTGGGCTTCCTTATGTAAGAATATATAATTACATGTCATGGTCTCGCCTACCCGCGCCACTTGTGGGATCTGAGGTCACATTAGGGCTTGTTTGGCACCGTTTCTTAAAGATAATTTAGCAATTTTAGATACCAAAAAGTAGGGGTTCCACGTTGTTTTGAACTTAGTTTCAGGTATCACATTCTAACTGACTGGTATCTATAAATTTGGTTCAATTGTTGCATTTAATTTATTGAAAACATTTAGCATTACAGTTATTGTAACTGGGAAGAGATTTTTTGCCACTGCAAACCTTGGTTCATTCATTGTATATAAATGTATTGAAAACATCACCAATAGCATTTAAATCACTACTTGGTAACAAATATATTAGTACCTGTAACAATCACTGTATTGTAACTATGGTAGAACTTTTTGGCTGTGCACAACAAATTATAAGAAAAATAATATTCTAATCCAAACAATGTCAGACCAAAGAGTCTATTACTCTACGACATTTCTATCACTAAATCGCAATCATAGACTATAACTTCCCCACCTTGCCATGGTCAAATTATAGAACATCCACATTTAAACACAATATTAATTAGCTTGAAGAACATAAAATTAGTTTTGTATTCAAATAATCAAAAGTTTTGTATTCAAATCATCATCATCATCAAAGTCTTGTCCTAACTATGTTTCGGGTTTGCTGCATGACTTTATTCCTCCATTCTAATCTATCGTAATCCAAATGCTTGGATAGGTTACATTTATTTAGATCTAATGTTACCACCTACATTCATGTCTTCTTTAACCTACCTCTTCTCCTTTGTGGGCCACCAACCCATGAAGAAAAACCTTTCCTCACTATCGTCGTAGCTGGCCTGTGTTGGACATGTCCAAATTACATTCTTTACATTTAAATTTGCCAGTCATCACCATCAAAAGTTCTTTAGAGTAGTCACCACCTTGAGCGGTAACCCTAGACCACTTCCAAACCTGCAAGAAAAAAAAAAAAAAAACTGTATTTAGAAATATGCAAAAATGTGGTAGAAAATTCTTCTCCTAAGAACTGTAAGTGACACTGGTCTATACTAACAAATAAAGGTCTAAGCCTCACATTCAAAAGGTTGCCATAATGGTGAAACCAAGTATAAAATAAAATAGTGTAAGATAGGAACTGTGTAATTATAGATTAAGCAAAATGCATCTACTGCACCCATATAATCAAATCAATCAAAATAACCAAAATGAACAAAACAATTTGCTTCTTCACAATAACCAAATCAATTCAAAATTAGCAAGAAACAAATATTTCTCACAACCCGCAATCGAGTCCTTTTTATCTGTCAAGCTTCAAAATCTAAAAATAACAAAATCCAAAAAGGAAACTCACAAAAGTAAAAAAATCCAGAGTGAGAAAGGTACAGTGGATGAGAATAGGTGATATGGGTATCCACGGAAGACGTTGAAGGCGGTGAGAATTGCAACAAAATTCCTTGGATTTTAACTGATTGGATCACTCCTTGAACATCAGGTGTTGACTTTGTCCAACTAAGAGTAATATGGATTTTAAGTTATAACATCAGGAAGTTTAAGTAATAATAATTGTCCCTTATTTAGAAATTATGCAGCAGAGTGACAAAGTTTAATATCAGCCAAAGTAGCATATGAAAAGGTTAATTCTCGACATGAGGATTTACAATTATACATAGCTTCCTTGGTCTTATAGACTCTGTCCAAATAAAGGTGATATGGGTTAACCAGTACAGTTTAACAAACTATAATTGTCCCTTACATACAAATTATGCACCAGAGGGCCACAGTTTCATAACAACCTATGCAACTAAGTGAGATAGTTTCATATGATAATTATTAAGGCTTAACGTAGGGATTCTTGATCATACATAGCTTCCTTGGGCTTATAGTATATGTTACACCCCGACCTGATTTGATCCTAATTAGTACTAATTAATTATGATTTAAGCTAAATTAAATATGTTTACTTATTGGTTATGGTAATTAGCATCTGTTAGTCTTTATAGACTGAGTTAAATGGGTTTTACACCTTATATAGGTGAGTTATAGTGGGATTGACTCAATTGAGTTGAGTCAAGGGCTCTTTTCGTAAATATTGATTTTCGCGCTTTTCATCATTTGTCCGTCATTTTGACATCATCACGTGTATTTTGACGAGTGCATCGATTTTCATATCAGACTCTTCTTCATTTGACCAACTATTGAGTATTTGGACATTCATTTGACTTCACATGAAAATATGGTCTTCTTGTGGACTTTCTTGCAAAACTCCTACTTTACCCTTTGTATATATATAAACCCACTTCTTCTTTTCCTCTTCTTCCCATCTCTTTTTCCTCTCTACACTACTTCCTCTCCACTTCTTTTCTTCCCTTCTTTCTCTACTACTACTAGAGTGCAGGCTTGGTCCTTGGAAGGCTGAAGAGTGGATTTAGCTACATCTCCATCATTTTATCATCATCTTCTTCATCCTTCTTTCTCCATTGTTGACTAAGATCTACTTCTCCTCTTCCCCATCTCCTTCAACTTTGAAACCCTCTCAAAGGTAGACACTAAGCTCCTAAATAATTGAGTTTTTGAGTTACAATAGGGCAAGGAGATTGTGCCTAAGTGTTTATGTATATTTATTTGCCTTTTCCATGATTCTTGTGGTTAGGGTTTGAGCATTTGGGGCTTTTGGGATTTTCTTAAATCTAGGGCTTGGAAATCTCCATTGAGGCAAGTATAAGCTTTAATAACTAATGCATGTGATGTTATTCCTTGATTTGGATATTAAATGTTATTATTTTTCCTTTTTACTATGATTAGCCTCTTTGATTTTAATTAGGGAATGATTAAGGCATGGATTTGATTTTAGGGTGTTAATGGTTTTCATTTGGAAAGATTAAGAGGAGATGGGAATTATTGATGAATGGTGTAAACATGTGGGTGCACATGTATACATGAACCCAGGGAGTATTTCACCTGTGCATATGTTGGAATGATAATGGGTGTGCATAGCGTGTCCAGGTGGGATTGAAAACTACACGTGTAACGATGGCATGTGGGATGAGTGGGTGAAATGGTGCTGGGCATGTGGTATGAAACGTGGTATGTTCACTAGTGCAAGAGTTTCAATGGGTGTGAAAAGATATATATTAATGTGATGCATGTGCTGGAATTGGAAATGGGTGAGGGACTTTTGTATATTTTAATGCATTGAATGAGGAAATGGTGGCTGACTTTATGACTTTTATTACTTTATGTTGGTGGGAAGTATCTGGGAGGAAACCACTGAGAATTGTTGAATGGGTTGTATGCATAGATGATGGAAGTTCAATGGACACAGAACGTGTCCTCTGTGACTGACACAGGTTCTGTGTGGGGCCGGGAATTTTGTCTAAAATTATTTCTTTTCGCACCCTGTATATGACAAACACTAATTAGTGAGTATTTATGAAACCTATTAGGATTTTGACTCCAAGAGAATTATATGACCCTAGAAAATGACACCCTGGACGAGTTCAACTGACCAATGGTAATTAACCATGTGAGAAATTATTGAGGCTATGATTATTTTACTCGAAAATTATTCTTTTCTTCTAACACCTTGTCATGGATGAGGCTCGGAGAAACCGGTACTCTTCACTTATATAAGTGGCACCAAATTACAAATAGCTATGCACCGGATTTCCAAACCTCATCGTGTGAGAAGGTGAAGGATGAAAGCCTAGTAAATAATCCTTGATTCTTTTAATCAATGCATGTGCATATTGAAATTTATTTTCCTTTTCACCTTCCAATTTTAAAGAATGATTTACATACATAAATTGTTTTGTTTTTCTTTCGTTATATTTGTACGGTTATACAATGTTCAATTGAAATTCGAGACAAATAAGTTTATATGTGAAAAAGTCGGGATATTAATGATTTGATTTGATTCAAGTAAAAATAGTCTTACTTATATTTGTATTTATTTGATCCGATTGGTCTGGTACTACTGAGCTTTGACCTCGTGATACCCGACGGGGTTAAACTTGGTTTAGTTAATTGAGATCACTGCAGTAGATCATATGGAGTACCGGAACTCCAGAACCGGGTAGCCAGATAGCCTTTGGCCGGGCCGCTGGTGACATCCCAACTAGATTTGCTCTCTATTGAGAGGATGAGCTTAATGTAGTAGCCAACTAGTATGTTGTATTCCTCATTGATTTGTAAAACATAAATTATTCGATTTTGGCATGATTGCCTAGTTGTTGCCTGATATTGACATCCTTTAATTAAGTGTTTATAAATGCTAACTGATATAACATGTAATTTATTATTAATGCCTATACTTGCCGAATCGTCGTATTCATGATGCTATTCTTGGTGTCACAGTCGCAGGTTCAGCCTCCGCTCTTATCGAGGCCTCGAAGGGAGAGAAGGTTACCCCGGAGGTACCTTCAGGGTTAGTAGAGTGGTCCGAGCCTAAGGCCAAGTGAATTGTCTTCCCTGGAGAGCGGAATCATCTTTTTGGAGAATTCTGTTGTTGTGTGGCTAGCCCCTTTTTGTGTGGGCCACACTTAGGTGATAGAAGTTCTTTTGTTTATACTTTTGGTAATGTTGTTTAGTCTTTCTATACCCTTCTTTTGTAAATTAATGTAAATACTTGTATAATTCTTTTGTATTAAACTTGAACTGTTACATAGACTGGATGGAATTTGATACCTCACACTAATGAATTACAGCTTCCGCTACACTTAATTGTTTTTGATGTGTTTAGTGAGATTTAACTCACGGATGTGGAAAGTTGTTTTTCTCTCCTTCGTGTGTTGTATTTGGCTCGAGACAGGTACAACACGCAGGAGTACGTGTGGCACACCTCGGAGATTACCCTAGGCCAGGGTGATTCGGGACCGGGATGTGACAGTATATATAGGTGCATGGTGCTTCATTTATCCATAACATTCTTCAGCAAATAACCCCAACCCGTCTAAAGTGCATCTCCTATAGGAATATGACATTAAATTACTGTTAAGTAAAGTGGATTATCAAAGTGCTAGCACTCTCCAAATTCAAAGCTTAACCTTAAGGAGCACTCTCTAATGTCCTTGAACATGGTAGTGCCCATCACCTTGGGAGTATACATAGTTTAACTTTTGCTACTATTGAACCTTCAAAGTTTTTGAATAAGCGCGCCTTTAATTATACGTGCAACCTAATTAAACATCTATTATTTAATTTCTTGTTTCTTTGGTTTCTACTTCACAAATATCTAATTTATCTTATTCTTACAAATTATACCGGTGCTCAACATCAGTAAGCAATCAAGTTGAAGTCGATAGAGAAATATAGCAATTTAAATGATTAACATAAAAGAATTTGAAAGAGCACATGATTATATATCTTAGAAAATGAACGAAAGAAATCTAAAAGCCAAGACATCAACTATATCACCAAAAAAATCAAATGTTTAGAGAGATAAAAAAAGAGAGAAATAAGGTAGAACAGAAACCTTAACAACAATTATTGTCTGATTATTAATCTCCTCTAAGTTTAAGTAATCCAGGTTCATGCCAAAACATTTATTTAAGTAAAAAAATTCTATGGATGATATGTTTTAATTAAATTAAACGGCTCGTAAATGGCCATCATGAAAAGAGGAGCTGTATTATGTTTTTATTGATTTGGGTAGTTAAAAAAAAAAAGATTGTAATAAATTTGGTCTAGAGCCATCATTTTTTTATGGCCCTAACCACTGTTTATTGCCATCGCTGATTAGATTAACGATGGCTAAGGGCCATCATTCTATTCATTTTTGCAGTAAAAAGAAATATTGAAAAACTTGGACTCAATTGTGCTGAATTCACCTTAGTTTTATAGTCTCATAACCTAGTCCGTAATGGATTCAATAGTCACTCATATGGTTTATACTTTGTGACTTGAACTAAGACATAAGTTAACTAAATAAGGCATGAATATGAAAAATAATGAAATTAAAAATCATAATAAGAAATCAATAAGAAACTATCAATTGACCCTATTGAGGATTCTCAACTCGATCCATTATTAATTCATTTAATTAATGGTATAAAAAATACCTTCCTTGTGATCTGCATAAAAATGGTATGAATAGCTTAATTAAATAGAGGTAAAGTTCTGTCACATCCCGGTCCCGAATCACCCTGGCCTAGGGTAATCCCCGAGGTGAAACACACGTACTCCCGTGTGATTGTACCTGTCGCGAGGCAAATACAAGCACACGAAGGAGAAGACCATTCCACTCGTGAGTCGAACTCACTGGTAACTATCCATCAACAGTTCATATAGCGGAAGCTTATATCAAATGATCATCATAACCCTGTACAATCCCATATATAAACATAACATTCGAGTTTAAACAAAAGAATTATACAATGTTTGTATCAAAGAAGGTTCTATATATCGTTATCAAAATACATAACAAAATGAATTGAATTTGGTGTGACTTCACAAAAAAACATTAGTCACACATCTACTATGCTCTCAAAATGTCTTGGCGCTCTCCGAACCGAGGAGTCTCTACATGGGCCCTACCCCAGGCCACTCCTCTAGTCCCGAAGGTACCTCCTGGGTACCCTTATCTCCCTCCGCGGTCTCTGTAGGACCGGGGGCTGCGTCTGTGCCTGTGACACCAAGAATAGTATCTCAATACAACTATTTAGCAAGCATAAACAGTAAACAGGGATACAATGAAGTTTTTAAGGACAATAACAATTTGAGAATAAAAATAAGACGAGTAAAAGAGAAATTAAATAGTCCATTTTCATGAATAAATCCTATATGTCATTCCTTTTAAAACCATTAAAGAAACTATAATACAAAAATTGGCAACTACATAAAGCTCATCCTCTCATTGAGAGCAAATCGTGTTGGGATGTCACTAGGGGTCCGGCCAAAGATCCTCCTAGCTACCCGGGTCCTGGAGTTCCGGTACTCCAGTTTGTCAACTGCGCAGCGACGTTCAATAATAAACCAAGACTTAACCCCGTCGAGTACCGTCCGGTCGAAGCTAAGTAGTGCCGACTTATTCAAATCAATTTCGTTTGCAATTCAAATTGAGTAACTATTCAAATATTTGGATACACCCAATGGCGTTATCCATATCAATATCACATAATGTATAACAAATGAAGGGCATTGTATATATGCCAATTTATCGAAAATTGATGTAATTACAATTCTCGTTTTCAATACTTAAAGCAATTATTTAACGACTATAACAATTGATAATAAATTATTATTCATATAATCTATTGTCATCCAATACAAGATTAATTCATAAAATCCACATGTTACTGTTTTCTTAGTGTCACTTATGATGATCTCATGTTGGATTTCTAAATTAATCTTCATGGCTTAACAATAGGTTAATGATTTTCCTTTGGGCTTAATTAGTAGGATCATGGTTCCAATACTAAGACATAATGAAACCTAAGTTCCTATGGTAAGGGGGTGTACATCCTAATTATCCATTTGGGATTGATTAGGAGGGTTAATTATGGACTAGGAGTAATAATATACCTTTAATGAGCCATAAAGAGGTCCAGCAGAAAGGTTTAGGCAGTTCTACCGGTAGAAATTCCGGTAGAAGAAGTTCTACCGGTAGAACTACCGGTTGAGGCGTTTCTACCGGTAGAACTTCCGGTAGAGACAGTTCTACCGGTAGAACTAACGGTTTAAGCATCTGGATTTTTGACTGTTTCTACCGGTAGAACTTCCGGTAGAACAGGGGTTCACAGTTTTCTTCAACTCTCTGTGTGATTTCGAGCCGTTTCTACCGATAGAACTTCCGGTAGAACGTCTCGAGTTCAATTTTTCTTCTTCTTTCTATTTTAATCTCTTCCAAATGAGCCTCCTAGCTCTCCAAACACATACATAATACTTCCATACTTCCCAAAACAACTACAAGAAGAAATCCAACTCATTTACCTATTTTAAACATAAAAACCCAATTTTATGGAAAGAGAAAGAGAATACTTGAATCAATTGAAAATGTACAAAATGCAACCCAATTTATGTTTATACTTGCCTCAAAAAAGAGCTTATAACTCCACACCCACTTGACTTGAGGAAAAACCCAAAAGCCCCAATATTCAAACCCTAATCATCATAAACACATAGAAATGGATGAGGATGTAATGCATGTATGAGGATGGGTCTATTCATCTCTAAGATGCTCAAAATCATGGTCCAAGGGTTTTGCTACTCACCTTTAGTAGGGATTTCGAATTTGAGATGGAATAGAGAGTGTTGGAAGATGTCTCTTGTCACAAGGTGAAGAAGAAATGGAGAAGATGAAGATGATGATGCCCACTCCACTCTTAAAGCACATGCAATAGTTCTTGAAGGATTGAATGAGGAGAGTGAGTAGAGGAGAAATGGTATGGAGGGTTGTAGAGATAATGAAGTGGAATGAAATGAATGAAAAGGAAAGAGGTTCATGTCTCATATATGAAATGAAATGAACTTTTTGCAAATCAACCCATTTGTTAAGAACATTTCCAAATCAAGTCAATTGAGAGTCCACTTCCTCAATGAGTGGTCAAATGAGGTCAAGTCTATTATGAAGGTTGATAGGGTCGACAAAATACACGTGTTAGTGGCAAAATGACGTGCAAATGATGCAATTTGTGAAAATCAAGAATTACGAAAAAGCTCTTAATTGCATTAAACCGAGTCAATCGGTGTCAACTCATCTATTTAGGTTTCAAAACTCACCCAACTCAATCAAATGCATTAATCAATACTAATTCATCATAATTAGGAGTCAAGCATAGTTAATTTGGCTAATACTCAATTAATTAGCAATAATTAAGGTTAATTAGGCTTGGGGTGTAACATTCTCCCCCTCTAGGAATCATTCGGTCCTCCGAATGAACAAACCTTATCAAATAGTTCGGGGTAGTGTCGTGCCACTTGCTCCTCGAGTTCCCATGTAGCTTCATCCTGTCCATGGTGCTCCCATAGAATCTTCACCCATCGAATTGTCCTCGTCCGTAGCACTTGCTCTTTTTCATCGATGATTTGAATTGGACGTTCAACATAAGTTGAGTCAGGCTTGATTTGGACTTCATCGTACTGTATCACGTGAGATGGATCACGGATATATTTTCGGAGCATAGATACATGAAAAACATTATGAACTCCTGCAAATTCTGGAGGAAGGTTGAGTCTATAAGCTACATCGCCAATTCGACTCTTGATCTCGAACGGTCCAACATATCTTGGTGCAAGTTTGCCTTTTTGCCCGAACCGTATCGTACCCTTCATCGGAGATGCTTTCAAAAATACTAAATCTCCAACTTGGAATTCGAGCTTCCTTCTTCGATTGTCCACGTAGCTCTTTTGTCGGGATTGGGCAATCTTCAACTTTTCTCGAACTTGGAAAACTTTCTCCGCTGTATCAGCAACAATGGTAGGTCCATGGAAACTTCTCGTACCGACCTCTTCCCAGCATACTGGGGTTCTGCAACTACGACCGTACAAAGCTTCAAAGGGTGGCATCCCAATAGCTGAATGAAAACTGTTGTTGTACGCGAACTCGCATAGTGCCAAGTGCTCATCCCACTCACCTCCGAAGTCAAGAACGCTTGCTCGAAGCATATCTTCTAGAGTTTGTATGGTGCGTTCGGACTGTCCATCCGTCTGGGGGTGGTAAGCAGTGCTGAAACTGAGTTTGGTGCCCATAGATTGCTGGAATGACCGCCAAAAAGAAGAGACGAATCTAGAATCTCGATCGGAAACTATCGAAACCGGAGTGCCATGAAGACGAACAATCTCCTTCACAAAGAGTCTGGCCATGTCATTGAACTTCATACTTTTCCTGAACGGAATGAAATGAGCCGATTTCGTCAACCTGTCGACTATTACCCAAATCACATCATGTCTACGGCTAGTTAACGGAAGACCTGACACAAAATCCATCGATATATGCTCCCATTTCCACTCAGGGATGTGTAGCGGATGTAACAAACCCGGAGGCTTCCTATGCTCAAATTTCACCTTCTGACACGTGTAGCACTTCGATACGAATTCTGCTATTTCTCTCTTCATATTGTTCCACCAGAATCGTCTCTTGAGATCTCTGTACATCTTCGTGCTCCCAGGGTGTATAGCATATTTGGCATAGTGTGCTTCTGTCATGATTGGAATTGTCAATTGCTGAGTCTTTGGCACACACAGTCGATCTCTAAAATATAGGACTCCATCTACCAACTGGAAATCTGGCTTATCAGCGATGTGGTCTCTAATCTTGGCCAATTCAGGATCTTCAAATTGTTCTTCCTTGATCCGGTTCATAATTGTAGGCTCTATCACTGACATAGCGGCTAACATCACAGAATCATCAACCCACTGAACTTCTACATCCAACTCTTCAAAAATATCCAATTCCATCCATTGAGTATCCATAGCTGCAGTCATAGAAGATTTTCTGCTCAGTGCATCTGCCACCACATTTCCTTTTCCTGGAATATATTTAATGGGAAAATCATAATCCTTAATGAACTCTAACCACCGCCTCTGCCTCATATTGAGGTCTTGTTGAGAGAAAAGATATTGCAAACTGCGATGATCCGAATGTACTTCAAATTGTTCCCCATATAAATAATGTCTCCAAATTTTCAATGCAAAAACAATGGCGGCTAATTCAAGATCATGGGTGGCATAATTCTTCTCGTGATTCTTCAATTGCAGTGATCCATAGGCTATCACCTTTCCATGTTGCATAAGAACACACCCCAGACCAACTCTAGACGCATCGGTGTAAATCACAAATCCTCCTGTACCCTCTGGTAATGATAAAACTGGGGCGGTTGTCAGCCTCTCCTTCAGAATCCGAAAACTCGCTTCACATTCTTCGGTCCAAATGTATGGTACATCTTTCCTAGTCAATTTTGTCAACGGAGCTGATATCTTCGAAAAATCTTTCACAAATCGACGGTAGTATCCCGCAAGACCTAAGAAACTCCGAATCTCTGCCACATTTCTCGGACTCGACCAGTTAATAATTGCTTCTATCTTAGCGGGGTCTACTCTAATACCCTCTCGAGTTACAATATGTCCAAGGAATGCCACTTGTTCGAGCCAGAAAGCACACTTCTCTAATTTAGCGTACAACTGATGAATCCTCAAAAGCTGAAGAGATGTCCTAAGATGATCAGCATGTTCTTCTCTTGATTTGGAGTAAACCAAAATATCATCAATGAATATCACGATAAACTGATCTAGGTAAGGAGCGAAAATCCTATTCATCAACGCCATGAAAACTGCGGGAGCATTGGTTAGGCCGAACGGCATCACCAGAAATTCGTAGTGGCCATATCTTGTCCTGAAGGCTGTCTTCTCAATATCTTGCTCACGAACTCTAAGCTGATGATAACCCGATCTAAGATCAATCTTCGAAAAGTAGGCTGCTCCTTGAAGCTGGTCGAACAGTTCATCGATACGAGGCAACGGGTACTTGTTCTTAATCGTCACTTGATTGATCTGTCGGTAATCGATGCACATCCGAAAAGAACCGTCCTTCTTTCTCACGAACAATACCGGAGCTCCCCAAGGTGACATACTCGGACGGATGAGCCCTTTGTCTAAAAGATCTTGCAACTGTTCCTTCAACTCTCTGAGTTCTGCTGGAGCCATTCTATAAGGGGCCTTCGAGATAGGGGCTGTACCCGGAATCAAGTCTATTGGAAAATCCACTTCTCTTGGAGGAGGCAGTCCTGGAACTTCGTCAGGAAACACGTCGGGGAAATTGCACACTACTGGAATCTCTTCCAACTTCGCTATCGGCTCCTTCTCGGTGATAAACGCAAAGTAGCCTTCACACCCATGCTCCAGAAGCTTCACTGCATCCAAGGCTGACACTGGTCCATTGTTGGGCTTCTCTCTTCGTACACCCTCGAACACCACGTCCGTCTTGGGTTCTTGCACTTTGAAAGTGATTGTCTTGTGGAAGCAGTCAACACAAGCCCGGTGCTTAGCGAGCCAATCCATCCCGAGAATAACATCAAAATCGTGCATCGCTAGGATTATCAAATCAGCTGGCATGACGAGTCCTCCAATCTTAATGCTGCAACCTGGGTAGTAGTTCTCACAGACTACTCTCTTACCCACCAGGGTGGTCACCGTCAACACAAAAGGAAGCAACACAGGTGGTTGCTGAAGATCACAAGCAAATTTGGGTGCCACAAATGAATGTGTAGACCCTGAATCAAACAAGGTCCTAGCATTTCTAGTACAAACCAAAATAGTACCTTCAACTACATTCCCTGCTGCTGCTGCTTGTTCATGGTCCAAAGCAAAAACTCTTCCTGCTTGCTGGGGTCTCTGTTTGGCTTGTTGTCGTTGTTGTTGCTGTTGCGGTCTCGGTGGTGCTGGTAGTGCCATACGTAGGGGAGGTGCTGCAATTGCAGGTCTGACTTGCTGCTGAGGGGATTGCTGTGGTATTCCTCCCTGAAGGTTCCTGTTTCTTGGACAAGTAGCTGCCTTGTGCTCCATCGATCCACAAATGACACAAGCTCCTGTAGTCCTCCAGCACTTCTCCGTAGGGTGTCCTTTACCACATGTATTACACTTGGGTGCACCAATCACAACACCTTTCTGTTTCTTGTTTTGTTGGCCTTTTCCTGAAAATGATGAGCTTCTTCTGAAATCACTGCCTCTTTTCTTCATAGCTACTTCTTCTGCAGAATAGCCCCGGTCAACGGCATCATCAAAGGTAACCGGTCTCTGAAATGCTGTCACATGCTCCACATATGCCGGGTTCATGCCTTCTATGAAGCGGTCCACCTTCTTCTCTTCGGTATCAATCAATTCTTCAGCATACTTGGACAACTGTTGAAAGATGTGCACATACTCCGTCATGTTCATCTGATTCTGCTGCAGAGTTAGGAACTCATTTTGCTTCTTCCTCCTAATGTGATCGGGTATAAACTTCCTCCGGAATTGCTTCTTGAATGTGTCCCACACAGTCTCTTCAGGTAACAACTTGAGAGGTTCTTTGATGCCTTTCCACCAAATGTTTGCTGTACCCCCGAACATCGAAGCTGTAAGTACGACCTTCTGTTTGTTATCACAATTGATAGTCTCGAAGATGTCACCAACACGGTCTAGCCATTCATCTGCTTTGATAGCGCCTTCATTCCCGTAAAAGTCGGTGGCTCCTCTCTTCCTAAATCTTTCGTACAAAGAGCTCGAGTCATTGCCTCTCATTTGGTTTACTGCTTGTGGCCCTTGATTAGCCATCAGTAGTGCTATTTGCTCATTTGTCTTCGCAACTTGTTCTATCAGCATCATTAAACGTGCATCCACATTGGGTGGGTCTTCGTTGACCACCACGAACGGGTCGTTGTTGCGGGATTCATTGTTACCGCTTCCTGAGCCGGATGCCATTTACCTGCAAAAGAGTTTCAAAATCAGGTTACAACTACACTCTATCTCTCTCTTACGCACAACTACTAGTAATAATACAACACTGATAAAAAACTGATCTCAACAATCAGTACTACAAATCAATTCTATCGTATCCTCACAACGATTTCTATTTGGTTTCTAAGTCTTTTAGAAAGACTGACAGGGCTCTGATACCATACTTACGTATGTCACATCCCGGTCCCGAATCACCCTGGCCTAGGGTAATCCCCGAGGTGAAACACACGTACTCCCGTGTGATTGTACCTGTCGCGAGGCAAATACAAGCACACGAAGGAGAAGACCATTCCACTCGTGAGTCGAACTCACTGGTAACTATCCATCAACAGTTCATATAGCGGAAGCTTATATCAAATGATCATCATAACCCTGTACAATCCCATATATAAACATAACATTCGAGTTTAAACAAAAGAATTATACAATGTTTGTATCAAAGAAGGTTCTATATATCGTTATCAAAATACATAACAAAATGAATTGAATTTGGTGTGACTTCACAAAAAAACATTAGTCACACATCTACTATGCTCTCAAAATGTCTTGGCGCTCTCCGAACCGAGGAGTCTCTACATGGGCCCTACCCCAGGCCACTCCTCTAGTCCCGAAGGTACCTCCTGGGTACCCTTATCTCCCTCCGCGGTCTCTGTAGGACCGGGGGCTGCGTCTGTGCCTGTGACACCAAGAATAGTATCTCAATACAACTATTTAGCAAGCATAAACAGTAAACAGGGATACAATGAAGTTTTTAAGGACAATAACAATTTGAGAATAAAAATAAGACGAGTAAAAGAGAAATTAAATAGTCCATTTTCATGAATAAATCCTATATGTCATTCCTTTTAAAACCATTAAAGAAACTATAATACAAAAATTGGCAACTACATAAAGCTCATCCTCTCATTGAGAGCAAATCGTGTTGGGATGTCACTAGGGGTCCGGCCAAAGATCCTCCTAGCTACCCGGGTCCTGGAGTTCCGGTACTCCAGTCTGTCAACTGCGCAGCGACGTTCAATAATAAACCAAGACTTAACCCCGTCGAGTACCGTCCGGTCGAAGCTAAGTAGTGCCGACTTATTCAAATCAATTTCGTTTGCAATTCAAATTGAGTAACTATTCAAATATTTGGATACACCCAATGGCGTTATCCATATCAATATCACATAATGTATAACAAATGAAGGGCATTGTATATATGCCAATTTATCGAAAATTGATGTAATTATAATTCTCGTTTTCAATACTTAAAGCAATTATTTAACGACTATAACAATTGATAATAAATTATTATTCATATAATCTATTGTCATCCAATACAAGATTAATTCATAAAATCCACATGTTACTGTTTTCTTAGTGTCACTTATGATGATCTCATGTTGGATTTCTAAATTAATCTTCATGGCTTAACAATAGGTTAATGATTTTCCTTTGGGCTTAATTAGTAGGATCATGGTTCCAATACTAAGACATAATGAAACCTAAGTTCCTATGGTAAGGGGGTGTACATCCTAATTATCCATTTGGGATTGATTAGGAGGGTTAATTATGGACTAGGAGTAATAATATACCTTTAATGAGCCATAAAGAGGTCCAGCAGAAAGGTTTAGGCAGTTCTACCGGTAGAAATTCCGGTAGAAGAAGTTCTACCGGTAGAACTACCGGTTGAGGCGTTTCTACCGGTAGAACTTCCGGTAGAGACAGTTCTACCGGTAGAACTAACGGTTTAAGCATCTGGATTTCCTTCTCCAGGCTCTCTGCCAGATTTTTGACTGTTTCTACCGGTAGAATTTCCGGTAGAACAGGGGTTCACAGTTTTCTTTAACTCTCTGTGTGATTTCGAGCCGTTTCTACCGATAGAACTTCCGGTAGAACGTCTCGAGTTCAATTTTTCTTCTTCTTTCTATTTTAATCTCTTCCAAATGAGCCTCCTAGCTCTCCAAACACATACATAATACTTCCATACTTCCCAAAACAACTACAAGAAGAAATCCAACTCATTTACCTACTTTAAACATAAAAACCCAATTTTATGGAAAGAGAAAGAGAATACTTGAATCAATTGAAAATGTACAAAATGCAACCCAATTTATGTTTATACTTGCCTCAAAAAAGAGCTTATAACTCCACACCCACTTGACTTGAGGAAAAACCCAAAAGCCCCAATATTCAAACCCTAATCATCATAAACACATAGAAATGGATGAGGATGTAATGCATGTATGAGGATGGGTCTATTCATCTCTAAGATGCTCAAAATCATGGTCAAAGGGTTTTGCTACTCACCTTTAGTAGGGATTTCGAATTTGAGATGGAATAGAGAGTGTTGGAAGATGTCTCTTGTCACAAGGTGAAGAAGAAATGGAGAAGATGAAGATGATGATGCCCACTCCACTCTTAAAGCACATGCAATAGTTCTTGAAGGATTGAATGAGGAGAGTGAGTAGAGGAGAAATGGTATGGAGGGTTGTAGAGATAATGAAGTGGAATGAAATGAATGAAAAGGAAAGAGGTTCATGTCTCATATATGAAATGAAATGAACTTTTTGCAAATCAACCCATTTGTTAAGAACATTTCCAAATCAAGTCAATTGAGAGTCCACTTCCTCAATGAGTGGTCAAATGAGGTCAAGTCTATTATGAAGGTTGATAGGGTCGACAAAATACACGTGTTAGTGGCAAAATGACGTGCAAATGATGCAATTTGTGAAAATCAAGAATTACGAAAAAGCTCTTAATTGCATTAAACCGAGTCAATCGGTGTCAACTCATCTATTTAGGGTTCAAAACTCACCCAACTCAATCAAATGCATTAATCAATACTAATTCATCATAATTAGGAGTCAAGCATAGTTAATTTGGCTAATACTAATTAATTAGCAATAATTAAGGTTAATTAGGCTTGGGGTGTAACAAGTTCAAATCTAAGAGAATACAACTATTGGTGAAATGGGATTGAAGTTTTCTCACATTTGAGTCCACATGCATTGCATGATGACAACCCAAAAGACCTGGAAGATGCATGCGGTCCTCACTCAGCCATCATATAGAAGAAGGCGCATCGACAACATGGGGAGTACAAGTACCATTTGCCTTTAACATGGGACTGAATAACATGCCATGAGCTTAGTAAAGTTTTAGAACAAAATCTAGTTTTCAAAGCACAAAATGCAACATGAAGATGATGAAGAGAAAAAAGTAACAAAAGCTTTCACATCCTCATGCCCAGTTGTTTTAGGGTTTTCAATTAATCAAATAATTATGGGAAAATTAAATAACTTGTAATAAGCATCAAACCGACCTCTATAACAAAGAATAATCCAAAGTGAATAAATTAAATGAATGGAAAGTAGTAGCCTTCTATTGAAAAACATCTTTCTTATTCTTACTTGAAAACTCACTTGTTGGAGATGCCCTTGGTTTCACCACCTTTCTCTTCAAAAGGAGCCGAAGCAAATAATTCAAACCTCTCTTCTTTTCCTAGCAAGTGAAACTCCATGGGAGCCCATGGCTCCCAAAACGGCCGCATGGGGCATTTGTCCTTGCTCTGACCGAGTTGACTCAGCAGCGGTTTTGGTGGTTTTGCTCCCGAACCGGCACCACGGCTGCTGCCCTCATTGAACGACCTTCCTCGCACAACATACCTATAAACATAAACAAATTAAAACACTAGGAAGGACATTTTAGGATGTTTAAAGATATATGAGTATCGTGGTTTTAAACATCGCTGAGTCTGAAAGGACAAGGACTCGAAACCATATTAATCCATTCACCCTTCAAGGCCCTTTCTGTCGAGTCTTTAAAGTGTTGGAAGGTTTTGATTCCCATTCGCCTTGATCAATTTTTCTTGGTGTGATGAGATTTTAGAGGGTTTTGATTATGAAAGTATTCAAAGATAAAAAACAACATTTTATTGAAGATCAAAGCATTCAAAGATTGAAGGAAATGATAATCCACCAAATGAGAACCTCACTTATTATCACTTGATTTCACTTTAAATAATTAAAACACATGTGGCTTAAATTTAGAGGATATCATTCTCTATTTAAGTCATATGTGACTTGAGAAGTAACTAGGCCAAGTCCCAAGCAACTCAATTGAGACAAGGGGTTTCGACATATTAGTCCTCCTTTAACCCGCCTTTTCCAATTTCATTATCGGAGTTTAGATAATGTCACCAGAGTCGCTTGACCTTGGTCAACATTTTTTAAAAGCCTATTTTGCATGCCTCATATCTCTTGATATTATGAAAGCGGCGTATATCAAATAACTCGATAAATCCCATAAATTAAATGAATGGAAATAGCCGTTTTCTTGCCCCGAATCTTTGTTTCTTAACTCAAGGCACGTTTGGATACAGACATTTCTAATATGATTTCTTAATAAAAAGTGTCTTGTGAGAAATCTAACAAAAAAAAAATACTGACAGCAACTTACCTCTAAGATTTGGGCATTTTACCTCTAAGAATCCTCCAAATTCTGCTATTGCCAGACCTACTTTAAATGGCAACATTTGGGATATTTAGAATTTTCTTAAAGTAAACTTCTCTAAATTCTTCAATCAAACATCCCATGACTACTTGTTTACATGAATTTCTTTTTATAAATTTTGGATTTTCGAAAAGGTATGCAAGCATTTGCAACTCTTAAATTCTCCCTAAAATTTCAAAACCTACCTTTTGCGGCAGCATAACCATAAATTATTGCTGAATGACCCCAAAATTTGAAATAGGTGTATGTGGTCCTAAGATTTTAAATTGAACCGCACCCTAATAAATGTAATTGATTAGATCAATGAATAACATTAATAATGGGTACTAGCAAAATATGCCCGCACTAATAATTTATAATATTAAAAATAATAAAACATTTAAATAACACTTGGTCTAAATGATGTTAAGATGGTAAAACACACAAGAATGTCCATGGTTACTTTTTTGGATGCATCAGTGGATTGAGAAGTGCATGACAGATTATAAAACACATCACTTAACTGAGTTTTCCACTTGATTGGTTAAAAAACATTTAAAATAATGAAGCAAAACCGAATCATAATACAAAGTACCAATATTCAAAGACAATCCCATCTGTGTTGGCCGAATGCTCTAATAAAATCCTCTCCAGCATTCCAATCCATCACCCAAACTATCCGTCCATTGGTAGGTAGTTAAGAAAAACGATCTTCCAACTGGGACATAACCATAGAAGAAAACATCCAAAATAAGTAATAACACAAGAATATCACCCAATTTATATGAAATAAAGAAAGAATAGATTATTTTAGTAATTACTTCTTTGTTGGAGATTATCTCAAAACTATGTCAAGCACTTGTAAAGTTTCTTGAGGTGTATCTTTTTGTGTGCCGATTAAAAACTATTGTAATTGGTGCAAATCAGTTTGTGCAGCAAAATTAATCGCTACCTTAAATTACTGCTCTCTCATGTGGCACGATACAAAATCAAGTAAAGAATATATACAGTAATGAAACAAAAGCTAAAAACAACTGAACTCTGGAAATCCAGTAATTGTATGTTAATTATTCTTAGTAACTTGACAGAGACGGAAAAGAGCCCAGATTTCTAAAATTCTAAATAAGATAAATATCTTGGGTAACTTGCTTGATATGGCAAAGAGTCCAATCTTTCAAAAAAAATAAATATAAAAATAATTTATGTGTTATTGGGTTCACCCAATCTGTGGTTAATTAGTTGGATGGCCTAAAAGATCTAGTTATTAGAGTTAACACCATTTAATAATTGGCATTTGATGATCATTTGACACTAATTATATAAACAATAACCTAATGAATGAAAAGATTACCCCTATTAAAATCAGCAATATGGCCCACTTTCCTCAGCACAGACAATTAATCCAACACTCCCCACAAAAATTGGAGCATGCTCAAATATCACACCCACCCACAATGGTGGTAATTATCTATTCGAAGATTATTTGAAATTAAGATATATGTTTGTTTAAGAGTAAACTCCTGTTGTCCCTATAATATATAATAATTGTGAAATCGAATCTTATTCTTATAATATATAATAATTGGAATTGGACTTTTTACAAAATCCCTTTCTAAAAAAGAGCCCACGTTACTTTTCTTCTAAATTCGTAAAATCTATCTTCAATTCAAAATTATGAAAAAAATTGAAATCTCAATTGAGCTCAAATTCCTCAATCAATTTCAAAATTGGAGCTCAATTGTGAAATTGAATCCTATCCCTATAATATATAATAATTGCCCCTGCAAGATACGGCTAATTAATTAGAGATTGATTTGTCAGTAGTGTGTCCTATACATTGCCTTTCCATTATACTATTTTCCACAAACCATCCCTCTTTCAGGACAGACGTAAATACATATTAATCTTTGTTGTAGCCATGGATATAGTTCCTGACAAAAAAACAAACCCTTCGTATATAGATAATTACATTGATGGATTGCATGGGAAGCCTTTGCTGGAGATCATTGGTCTTGGTCACTTAAGTTTGGGGAAGTCTCCCCTTCTTGTGCTTCCTTTAAGAAGAATGGACTGTATGGGAAGACTTTGGTTGTGATCAATGGTGTTGATTGCCTTAGGTTTGGCATAACTCGATTTTCATGAACCCTAAATTCGTAAATATGATGGGCTTTTTGTGCAAGCATGAGAAACAAGAAAGGGACTTACCCTATTGATAAGTATCCAATTGTTAAGCAATTGGAGACTTAATTACCTTCCTATCACCTTCATTCGTGTTTAATTCCTTTGATTTTATATAATTTTTGCACGAGTATTGGTTTTTAGTCATTTGCAGGAATTTGGTGAAGAATGAAGCTTTTGGAGGATGAATGGATCAAGTAGAGAGTGAAGGTGCAAGTGGAATTGAAGTTCGGGTCAATAAAAAGAAGGAAATTGAACTTCACCACTCTAACCGGAAGTTCTACCGGTAGAAAAGGCCAAAAATCTGGCAGAAAGTTGAAGAAATTGAACTTCATCAGTCTACCAGAAGTTCTACTTGTAGAGCTGATCCAATCGGAAGTTCTACCGGTAGAAAATGCCAAATCCTGGGCAGAGAGCTGAAGAAATTGAGAGTCATCAGTCTACCGGAAGTTCTACTGGTAGAACTACTCCAACGTGAACTTCTACCAGTAGAAGTGGCTAAATCTTTTGCAGAGAGCTTGGAGAGGAGACCTTCACCTGTTTAAACCGGAATTTCTACCGGTAGAACTACTCTAACCGGAAGTTCTACCGGTAAAACTGTCGGATTTGAAAAGATTTTGCTTTTTGGGGTATTTTTCTAATTAGATATGTGGGGGACCTATATAAAGCCCAAGAACTCGAAAATTAGGGTTGTCCGGGAATTCTCTTAGCTTCCTAGCCCCTTTTCCTCTCTTTCTTCCATAGATCAATGCATAGTTAGATTTGAGTGAAGATTATTGTTCAATTTTGGCGAATTCTTGGATTGAGATTGAATCTTTCATATTATTTCAAGTTTCAATAGAGGTATTCATTCAATTATGTTCTTTTTGTTCTCTTGTGTTCATAGAATCTTTTTGATGACTTCTCCATTAATGGAGGGGTAGAGTTTTAGATGGTTTAACCTAAGGGGAATTCACCCTAGGATTTACATGAGTTATCTTTCCGGATTAATGCTTTGATGATGAATGATAGTTTCCATTGATTTTCTATTTTCAGAAATCGTACTTGGGATGTTAAGTTTTTTACTAGTTGTGTTCATCTAAGATGATACAAATAGTGCTTAGGTCGATGGCTCCCAGATTACTGAATTGAATGTTTAAGAATCTCTTTGGCAATTATTAAATTAGATTTCTATTTGATTTTCATGAAGAAATTTTCCAGGGAAGATTGGATTGATCCAAATCTTAATTGTGTAATGAAAAGGAAGATGAAACCATGTAAATTCAGGTGAATTGAACCAAGGTTGAACCATCTTTTAGTATAACAGTTTTATTCGGTTCTTAGCAGCTTTATTCAGTTCTCATCATAGATTTAATTCCATCAATTGAAAAAGTTGGTCACTCTCGACCAAAAGAAGTTCTCAAGAGCTGAAACCTCTAGCTCGTTCCCTATGGATTCGACCTCTTCAAGAGTGAAGTGCTACTCAGCGATAAGTTTTGTCCTCCGCTTAGGACACAACCAAAAACCACTAAGCACTTATCCTTTTATGATCATTGTTGTTAAATCAAAGTGCTTAAATCATTGTGGTTCCCTTCTTCATTGGTTAAAATAAAGAATTCTTAGTTGATTGCTTCGCTGAGAAAAATAGAACAAAAAAGAGGGAATTCAATAGGTCATGCATTAGTGTGGGTCCCATACAAGAATAATATTTGTTGCATTGACCAAAAATCTGATATGATATGTTGCAGCAGTGCACTGAAATGACTAAGGTAGTACAATTAATTTTCTTATGCTTGCAGCTTTTTATGTTGTTCACTTTAGTCACTTATCTGCTTGTCCTTTCCAATGTGTTAGTTCTCTAGGCGGGTTGATCTTGAGCCTTCATTCCAAGTGGGAGAGTATTTTACGCAAACTTGCTATGGTGAACAGTGAAAGAGAGAAGAATAGAAGATTTTTCTTGCTGGCTAATCATGATATCTTAATTCATGAGGCCTAAAAGCCAAGGACCTTAAAGCAACGATGTAAAAGGTCAAATCCAAGGTGGACAAAATAGTGCTTGATTATGTCAATAATATAAATATAATAAATTAATAATGATATAATCATTTATGATACACACATATATATTATTCATGTGAACTCGACTCGATTCGATAACTAAATTTGCTTGAACTTCTTACATGCACTGAAAAGATTATCAGTCAATCCTAAAAGTCGGGTCCATAATCCATATATAAAATCATGGTTAGGCCTTTCTATGTAATCACAAGTCCATTGATATAAACAACTTAAATGTGATTTACTATGTTGATATAGAAAAATACGAATAGTAGTGGAATGGGTTGCATGAAAATACCATGCCTCATTGTGATAGATTTATCTGTTAAATCCACATTTTAGATCAATGACATCCTTTGACTTTGGTGATGATTAGAAGTAAAAACAAAAGCAATATGAATCTATAGATAAGTACAATCTCTACACAACAAATAGAATATTCAAGGTAATCACCATATATATAAACTTCATGATTGCTGTGTATGCTGATAATAACCTTTATGACTAATCCCTTTTACAAATCTGGAGAGAGAATGAGACATAATCATTTGAAAGTGTTTTACCTTTCCAAAAATTATAACTATTAAAAAATTACAAGAGTAGGAGGTAGAACTTAAAAATAAATAGGAATTACTTCGGAGAAAAACTATTAGGCTTTCAAAGGAACCCTAAAATATTATAGGGCGGGTCATAATAAGCTTACAATTACAATAAGCTTAAGATTACAACAAGCATACAATGGTTGACTAAGGCTCCATTTCGAAACTCTAGTCTAATTAAAAAGCGCTAGTTAGATTAACATCTAAAATAAAAGCTCTAATTTTTTTGAAAAGGTCATCAACCAGTGCAGTCCTACTGAAGCCGGGTCCTGGGAGGGTCCAAACTTGAGACAAACCTAACCTTTGACAATTTCTCACAAATTGGCTACTCGTTGGTCTAGAACCTACATTATCACACATGGCACCTAAGAAGGAAATCGTGGGTTGATGATTCTGGTTCTTATATATTTATGTCAAAGTTCAACAACTTAGATAACAATTTGTGAAAAAGATGTATGGAATTATTTTAATAGGGGCATGGCTTTTGTACATCACACATGGAGAAACATAGAGTCTCCAATTGACTACACAATAAAGATAGTGAAATCGTATATCTAGCAGAGCTTTTTGTATGCTGAAAGAATTTGTTGATGACTACATGGTTGTTGACAACAAGGATGCCATGTTAGATGTAAGTGGCCCACATGATCATTCATCTAATAATGATGGGCCCCACATTGGGTCAATTGATTTTGATATATAAGCTTTTCCCTATAGTTTTAATTTTAAAAAATCTTTCTTGTACTCATTTCCAGAATGCCCCATCCATTAGGACTCTTGTTTTACTGAACAATGAGGGAATTAAGAAATAAACAATTTATTCGGATTTCTTTGATTAAAAAAAAAAAACAATCTGTATATGGTGGTTTTTTCGGTCCTCTGTCTTACTCATGCTTATTCGCATGGCAAAAACACTCTCACGCATATTGGAGTGAGTGAAAGGGAGAAAGGAGAAAACCCTACGTGATTGGGACCACACATCTCATACCATGGAAATCTAAAGGTCAGAAAATAACTTCTTATCATCGAGATCATGGCACAAGGTGTGCCTCTAGTGTTTTAGATTATCCGTCGTTTGATGTATGAATCGAGATCTATAGGTTTCACTCGCGTTACGAACCATTTTAATCCAACACGCAAATATGCCGAAAGGGGAACGAGATACGTTTGCAAAGTCATTCTGATCGAAGAACACCCATTTTGTACGAGAGTAGAAGGTTGGAACAAAATGAGCTCTCTCTTATTCAGTATTTCTTATGCATGAAGTACTAAATCTCATCTTCTAACCAATCTTTCCAAAATTATTCGGTGTTAGTAGAGGTAGCGAAAATACTTTTTAATATAAAGACCCTCTGAGGTGGTTTTTTTTTTTTTTTTTTTAAATAAGTTCTTCCCATTTATAGACGACTAGAGGAATATTGGATCATCATACTGCGTTGTCACCTTTAAAGCTTCATTCTATAAAATTGGGGTCGGTTTCATGTACTTCAATTTCAACTCGACCCTTTTAGAAACTTGTTCTCTATGGATCCATGGTCTATAATTACCATCACTTCATTCAAGGTATTTGTTTGCTTCATCCTTCTCGATACTTTTTAAGCTCTTACCCACAATATATATGTTTTTTAACCTTTTGTATACATTCCAGGACCGACTAAAAAGACACTACTTCTTCACTTAGAGTTACCTATGAGGTTCCTCCTATGTATTCAATCCTAATTCCTTG
Organism: Umbellularia californica; assembly: GCA_028538565.1. Taxonomy (NCBI): domain Eukaryota; kingdom Viridiplantae; phylum Streptophyta; class Magnoliopsida; order Laurales; family Lauraceae; genus Umbellularia; species Umbellularia californica. The sequence goes on from JAPQWN010000007.1 coordinate 61,195,882, forward strand.
ATATGTCTCATCATCAATCTACTTGGCTTGAAGTATGTCAAGGTTCTAGGTTCTCTACTGCAATCATAAGCCGAAAACCTACTACTAAACTATTTTGCTTTCTTCAAATCAAATTACTAATACTACACTTCATGTTTGGTTTAGGAAATATAAGTATACAATCACATTCCGGGAGTGACCCACTCCTAATAGGAAAGGGATTAATGGCATATTTGTAAGATTCAAGGTGGGAATGAGAGTTTATATTCTTTTGTTGGAGGAGGGTTAGGGTATTGGTTTCCTTTGACCCACCCTACGCCTAGTATGTCTTATTTATACATTATATAATAAGATTGTTTTTATAAATTTTTGTAGGACCAGTGATAGAGCATAAAACCTATGAGTAGTCATTCATGTTCTTAATAAAACCACCACAAGAAAAGCATGTAGTTCCGAAACTTTCACACGGTATCATAGTTATGGCTGGTATCAATCTTGTGATCAAGCTGGCTTTGGTTGCCTTCGTTTACTTTTGCATGTCAAACTCTTTCCTCCCAAATCCGAATCATCTTTTCACGCTTCTTTGCAATATCTCCTCTACCAAATGATGATTTTGAGTAGAAAGAAAAAATAAGGAAAAGAAGATCAATAATAAGGAGATGAATAGACACTGCTTTTTTTTTTTCATACTGCTTCATCTCCCAAAGCTGCAATGTATTAGAGGATAAAAAGTGAAAATAAAATGAACAAAGGAGAAAGATAACATTAGAAGAAGAGAGGGGGTGCAAGAAGAAAAAGAAAAAAAAGAAAAAAAGAAAGAGACGTTGTTAGGAAAGTGCCACTCCAATGTATTATGCAAGAAGTTCTTTTTATTTATGATTTTGCCAAGCAAAAATATTTTATATTTGCATAATTGCCAAAAAAAGGTTCCTTTTCTACTAAACAATCTCATCAGTTACACTGACCATTTTCTACTACAAATAATATTTATCTTTTTAAAATTAATTTCAACTTTGATTGTGAATCGTTTCACCTATGCTCGTGATGATGAGATCTACACGTTGAAAGGATAATCAAGACATTTCTGCAGTTCAGAAATGTTCTTTTTATCATCATCCATATATTAATAAAGCCCCTAAATCACATTTTTTTCCAGCTTCATGATTAGTATGTGTGACGCCCCCAAAACGAGGCGCCGGTTAGGAAATTAATGGGAGTGATTAGCACATTTCCAACTGGATCTACCTTGCTAACGGAATTGCAATAGTTGAAAATCCTCTAGAAAATTCCCGATGGTAGCTCGCAAATCTCGAGAAACTCAAAACCTCTGGAACTTCTACTACAAACTTTCCCGGATCAATCCTCACCTCAACCTTTGCAAAATAAACCAAAAATTACACTTCAAAGCTGCTCTAACTTAGAAAAACGGCTTGAATAAACCAAAACAATGCGCTTGTTAGCCTTAGCACACCGCACGACGATGCTCAAATAGCTGTGAAGGGGTCTTTAAGTGTTATTCAACCTCTTCGTGGATCAACAAAACTACATATCTTTTGCCTATAGCACCAACAAATGCGTCCGGTGTAAGGAAATTATCTTTAAGTCCATTACTTGGACTACAAGTCCTTTCCTTTCCCGAATTGTGGCCATTATAGGAAATCTGTTTTCTTAGGATACATGCTATTCCTTACACAAAAAGGTTTCTTAATGAGATGTATTCCATAACAAACTCTACCTTGATGGATGGTTGAGATTAAGTCTATGGAAACCCTGATTGGAAATTCGGTCCTCTTTTCACCTATAAAACAAAGCCTTTCATCCATCACAAAGGCATTCACGAAAATCAACACATGAAGGTTTATAGGCAAGGAAAGAGAAACCGAAACCATTCACATAGTCTCTTTCTCGACGGATCACAGCATCAATCAGCAATAGTACCAGACTGCAGGATCAGAAAGCTCTCTGCATCAGGATGTCTGGAGGTACTCTTTAATTTATTTAAGATTAAATCCTACACGTGATTATCATGCTGTTCACGATCTTAGGGTTCATGTTAATAATAGAATAACATGTGGTATCAGAGCATGGTTTTAGAACACATGATCGTCCATTAATTAGGATAACTATGCATCGCCATAATCGGCAAATATAGATCCGTTCTGACTCTGTTTTGCAGCAATTTATCGATCCAACTATTATGGCCTGCATGAATGGTTTATATTTATGTTATTCCGCAAATTTTTTTTTTTTTTTGGGCACGACTGTTTGATCGTGATTTATTTAAGTTTTGAATTTTCAATTATGTATAAACTCCTGCGTGAGTAAAAATTCAATGTAATAATGGAGGAGATCTGTAACTGGTACGTCATGACTGAAAGGGATGCTGTTTCGAGACTGAAGATGGCGTTTTGAAGCAGTCGAAGAAAAAGACAGATGATCGAAAATAAGGACAGAAAATAGGCCATATAGTTGGATCATATTTTCATAATAATTCCGTATTATGTTGATTATCATTAGTATGTTTCTTCGTAATCGATGATATAATGCCTCAAAAAAATTTTTATGGTGGGCGCCGCGGAGGGGCTGGTTTATCAGTACTTTTCATACAATGAATGATCTATCATGAATACATGCAATATATAATGTTTATATTCATATTAAGCCACTTTTTATCACCAAAGTTGTATGCTTAGGGTTAGGTCTCACCACAGTGACCCTAACAATTAAATATTGAAATTTGGCCATAAATTATACCATCATGATGTTTACATTACATATTGTTCAAGAGGGTATGAAGCATTTAGTCGCCTACAGGTGGATTATACTCATACGATTGAACAATAATTAAGGAGTGTTTGTTCCTAATTAAGATTAACATCACTCATTTACATCACCTTGAATATGACGACCTTAGATGGTATAATGTGTAGAAATTATGGTGACTACCCACAGGAGCACCTAAAATTTTGTCGTATATATTCATATATTATGCGTGTGTTGTCTTATTTTTATTAAAGCCTTATTGTTGTATCTCCATTGCAGTTCTTGCAACCACTAATCTCACTTCGCATGCTACCTCTGTCACTAAGCTCAATGGAACCAACTTTTCAGAATGGAAAGAGCAAGTTGAGTTCACATTGGGGGTACTTGAACTGGATATCGCTCTTCGTAAAGATAAGCCAGCTTCACTCACTGATAAAAGTACCCCTGATGAAACAACCTTCTTTAATGCCTGGGAAAGGTCTGTCAGACTAAGCACTATGTTTTTGCGAATGACTATTGCCACCAATATAAAAACATCCATTCCTACACCTGAGAATGCTAAGGACTATATGAAGGCCATTGAAGCTAGGTTTAAGACTGCAGACAAATCCCTTGCTGGGAAACTAATGGCAGATCTTACAACCATGAAGTTTGATGGCACTAGATCAATGCATGAACATGTCATTGAGATGACCAACCTTGCAGCTAAACTAAAGAATTTGGGATTATCAGTGGATGAGGCGTTTCTCGTCCAATTTATCCTAAACAGTTTACCTCCTCAGTACGGGCCTTTCCAAATTCACTACAACACTATTACAGACAAGTGGACAATGAATGAATTGGCTAACAAACTGGTTCAAGAGGAGGCCAGGCTGAACCAACAAGGAATTAATGTAGCTCATCTCGTTCAAGGAGCTGGACACAAAGCTGGAAAAAAGCATAATTCAGGCCAGAAAAGGGTAACACCCAGATCTAATGAGGCTGGTCAGAACCCCAAGAAGAAAAAGAAGGAAAACTTATACAAATTTTGCAAGAAACCTGGACATTTTCAGGCAGACTGCATTAAACGTAAAGAATGGTTCGAAAAGAAAGGTAACCCTATGGGTTTCGGAAGTTATTTCGAATCAAATCTTACTTATGTTTCTTCTGATGCTTGGTGGATTGACACTGGTGCTAATGTTCATGTTTCCAATTCAATGCAGGGATTCCTTACAATCCAAACCATAAACCCAAGTGAGAACTTCCTTTTCATGGGAAATAAAGACAAAGCTCTAGTTGAAGCTATTGGAACTTTTCGTCTTGTTTTAGATAGCGGTTATCAGTTAGACTTATGTCAAACTCTTTATGTTCCGTCCCTTTCCCGTAATTTGGTTTCTGTAAGCGCACTTGATAAAGTTGGTTACTCATTTGAAGTAGGAAATGGTAATTTCAGTTTATTTAAAAATTCTAGTCGTATTGGTTCTGGAATTTTGATTGATGGGCTATACAAGTTTCATCTTGATAGTCAACTTGCTAAAACCTAACTTACCCTGCATTCTAAGGAAACAAAACGAAAGTCATCCAAACTCGACTCTTATTTCTTGTGGCATAAAAGACTGGGTCACATATCCAGTGAAAGAATCAAAAGATTAGTAAAAGATGGTGTCCTTCCGGATCTAGATTTTACTAATATTAATGTATGTGTGGATTGTATTAAAGGCAAAACAACAAAACACACAAAGAAAGGAGCCACAAGAAGTACTGAGCTTCTTGAAATAATACATACAGACATTTGCGGACCCTTTGATGTTCCAACCTTTGGAGGAGAAAAGTATTTTATTACCTTTATTGATGATTACTCACGTTACTGTTATTTATACTTGTTGCATGAAAAATCTCAGTCTGTGAATGCTGTACAAGTGTTCATTACTGAAGTCGAAAGGCAATTAGATAGAAAAGTGAAAATCATAAGGTCGGATAGAGGTGGTGAGTTTTATGGAAGGTATGACGAAACAAGACAACATCCTAGACCTTTTGCAAAACTTCTCCAAAAACTTGGAATTGTTGCCCAATACACAACGCCTGGTTCTCCATGGCAGAATGGTGTAACTGAAAGGCGAAATCGTACATACATGGAAATGGTTAGATCAATGATGAGTCATGCTAACTTACCTATATCCTTGTGGATGGATGCTCTATGCACAGCTGTTTATATCTTGAACAGAGTTCCTAGTAATGCAGTTCCAAAGACACCTTTTGAACTGTGGAAAGGATGGAAACCTAGTTTACGACATCTCCAAATTTGGGGTTGCCCAGCTGAGGCTAGAGTATATAATCCACATGAAAAGAAATTGGACCTTAAAACAATCAGTGGTTACTTTATAGGTTACCCAGAAAAGTCCAAAGGATTTAGGTTTTACTGCCCTAACCATAGTACAAGAATTGTTGAAACCGGTAATGCTAGATTCTTTGAGAATGGTGAAATCAGTGGGAGTAATAAACCTCAAGATGTGATCATTCAGGAAATCAGGGTACCTATCCCTTTACCCTCTATTCCGAAAGATGTTGGCAATCCTCCCGTTGTTGAACCATTTAACAATGAGGAAAATCCAATAAATGATCAACAACTCCATAATGAGATTGTCGCCAATGAACATATGGATAATGCACCAGAGGAACCAGCATTAAGAAGGTCTCAAAGACAAAGGAGATCAGCTATTTCCGATGATTACATGCTTTACCAAGTAGAATCTGGAGAATGGACAATTAATGACCCGGTTTCTTATTCACAAGCCATTAAGGATGTTAATTCTAGTAAATGGATTGATGCCATGAAGGATGAATTGAAATCTATGAATGAAAATCAAGTCTGGGAAGTTTTTCAATTGCCTCCAGGACACAAACCAGTTGGCTGTAAATGGGTCTTCAAGACCAAACGCGACTGCAAAGGCAATATTGAACGCCATAAAGCCAGACTTGTTGCCAAAGGTTTCAATCAGAAAGAAGGTATTGACTATACTGAGACTTTTTCCCCTGTGTCAAGGAAGGATTCTCTTAGAATTATCATGGCATTAGTAGCTCACTATGACCTCGAGTTACATCAAATGGATGTGAAAACTGCCTTTCTTAATGGAGACTTGGAAGAAGAAGTCTACATGCGTCAACCTGAAGGCTTCATCATTGAAGGTCAGGAAGACATGGTCTGCAAACTTAAGAAATCAATATATGGACTGAAACAAGCTTCGAGGCAATGGTACCTAAAGTTTCATGAAATCATTACTAACTTCGATTTCATAGAAAACATCGTTGACCCTTGCATATACCTCAAGATCAGTGGGAGTAAGTTCATATTTCTGGTTCTGTACGTTGATGACATATTACTGGCCAGCAGCGACCTTAGTTTATTACATCAAACAAAGGACTATCTCTCTAAGCATTTTGAAATGAAAGATATGGTTGAGGCTTCCTATGTGATAGGAATAGAAATATTCCGTGACAGGTCACTTGGTATTTTGGGATTGTCTCAGAAAGCATATATTGACAAATTTTTAGAGAGGTTTGGCATGATGACCTGTTCCTCTAGTCCTGTTCCATTGCATAAAGGAGACAAGCTTGATCTTTCGCAGTGTCCACAGAACGAATTGGAACTTAAAGAAATGGCAAAATATCCTTATGCTTCTCTTGTCGGGAGTTTGATGTATGCACAGGTCTGTACAAGACCTAACATTAGTCATGCTGTTGGCATGCTCGGAAGATTTCAGAGTAAACCAGGAATCGCTCATTGGAAAGCTGCAAAGAAAGTACTGAGATACCTCAAGGGAACAAGGAATTACATGCTAACATACAGAAAATCAAGTCACCTACAGGTGACTGGTTATTCAGATTCAGATTTTGCTGGATGTCCTGACACCAGACTCTGCACTCTTGGCTATGTGTATCTCTTATGTGGAGGTACAATATCATGGAAAAGCCAGAAATCCGAGTTGCTTTACTCATCCACCATGATGGCTGAGTATGTCGCATGTTACGAGGCTGCAATTCAGGGAACATGGTTGCATAATTTTATCTCTCAGTTTGGAGCTTTGAATTTCATCTCTAAGCCATTAACCCTTTACTGTGACAATGAAGCTGCAACCTTCTTCTCCAAGCATGACAGGATATCTAAGGGATCCAAACACATGGACCTTAAATATCTATCACTAAAACAAGATGTTAGATTACAGAAATTTGTCATTGAGTGTATACGTACAGATTTCATGGTCGCAGACATATTCACGAAAGGACTACCTCCAAAGACCTTTCAAGGACATACTGAAAGCATGGGTCTTGAAGATAGTTCTTAATTATCATTTTCTGCCTTTTATTTTTGTACTTATATTTGACATTTATTGAGCTCTTAATGCAACTCTACATCTGCTATTTCTGTTTTTCCATTGTGTACATTTTATGTGTGGATGAATGATAAACAGACACAGTCTTTCAACATAGACATGATGAGACCATTATGTATATCTCCTTTTACGGTCTAGTTATGCAGGTTGTCAATGCTGTAGTACGTGGAAGTAAACATGTTGCAAAATAATGTGTGCACACCATGACTCCCATTGACCACTGAATTAGCCAAGACACTTATGATAACCGACTCAAGAAATGTTTAGCATATAATGCGCGCCTTATGATTCCTAAAATGGAAAACACTAAAGGATCTTCCTATCGACCAAGTGGGAGACTGTAAGGAAATTATCTTTAAGTCCATTACTTGGACTACAAGTCCTTTCCTTTCCCGAATTGTGGTCATTATAGGAAATCTGTTTTCTTAGGATACATGCTATTCCTTACACAAAAAGGTTTCTTAATGAGATGTATTCCATAACAAACTCTACCTTGATGGATGGTTGAGATTAAGTCTATGGAAACCCTGATTGGAAATTCGGTCCTCTTTTCACCTATAAAACAAAGCCTTTCGTCCATCACAAAGGCATTCACGAAAATCAACACATGAAGGTTTATAGGCAAGGAAAGAGAAACCAAAACCATTCACATAGTCTCTTTCTCGACGGATCACAGCATCAATCAGCAACAGCACCAGACTGCAGGATCAGAAAGCTCTCTGCATCAGGATGTCTGGAGGTACTCTTTAATTTATTTTAGATTAAATCCTACACGTGATTATCATGCTGTTCACGATCTTAGGGTTCATGTTAATAATAGTATAACATTTGGAAGTCGGAAATTCACCGAAGTCCTTCGAAGATTGAGCGCTCACTCCGAGAAAACCCCGATCTTTGACAACAAAACAAGTATGAAACACTACAAAATGGGTACGAAGACATCAAAGTATGTTTCTAAAGAAATTAAGGTAGTTTTGATCTCATCGGCCCCATCTCTTGCAGACTAGAAAAAAGGGGATTGCCACAATGCTGGGCTCAATAGATAGACAACGATCATAAAGAATTCACGACATACATTTTGGGGAAGAAATTAATCAAAATCAGAGCATTATTTTTTAGTAACGAATCACACAATCCTTTCTTGAATGGACCATGCAATGGAAGTGGAGTAATAGAGAATATTCAAAATGATGTTGTATATATATATATATATGGAAATGATGAGTTGATCTTAGATTATGACTAGATTATTATCTATTAGGTTTTCTATTTAATAACTAGGTTTCCTATTTTGAGTCATTATATTTTAGAAGTAGCCATTGGTTATTCTTAATTATAAAAAAACTATAGACAATCTGGCAAAAGTAGTCCTGAACTTATACAATGGGAAAGAGGACATGTTAGGTCGAAGTTTGGGTTTAGGCCAACTCATACCATGTTGCTAACCCTATAGATGAAATAACAAAAAATAGAACAACTCTAGAAAAATATTGACGATTGAATGTAAGAACTTTAACCTGCAATAAAAATACTACGATTAGATATTGTTGGTTTGCTAGAAAATATATATAGATTTCTAGCTAATATAGATCTTAGGGCTACATATTTCGATAAAGGATAAAAAATAGAAAAGTTCCCACACTTAATCACCAGTGAAACATGATATAATTAAAGAAAAAAGGCAAGAAAGAAAAACAATTGTAACTAAATGTAGATTCTAGCTAACAAAGAAAATTACTCTTACAAAGAAAAAAAAAAGAATCCAAAAAAGTAGCAATTAATACGTGATGACGGGTGAAAAGCACTAGCGTCATTAGCTCAAAATATCAACTAATAGTATTGGCCAGTTAAAAATGGTACTTTTGCTATTATCAGTAACACCTAGGCATTGCAGATTGTATTAGCTGTTATGGCTACAAACTGATATGTTTTGCGACAGAGAAACATAATCTGCTGTCAATAAGAATCGACCACTTTGACCAAGACTAGGATCAGGGTCCAATATTCAATGGATGACAACATTATTTTATTGTTATAACATTGAAACACACATCCTCAATAACTTCTCTTGAGAATTACTTAGAGAGGCTTCCAACGTCACATATGGTTAAACGGAAGGCCCAACTAATCACTGGATATAAGACCCAAAACTTCATTGGGTAATGTAGCACAAAGAAATGGCTGAACATGATTATTCTTTCTGATATCATAGAATGCTAAAGACTCAGTGTTACTAAATTGACATCATGTAATAGAAACTCTGTGACCAACCTTACTAATTTCTTCGGCTTGGGCCAAACTTCTACAACTTGGGTTGAATTAGATCGAGTTAAATGGGTCACACATGTTGGATATGGGTCATGAAGGAAGGCCGGGTTGGGCCGACCCACATCTGGTATTTGTTTGGGTTGCCTAATCCTTTTTAAAGATGGGTAGGATATGGGTTTGGTTTTAACTTGTACAGAACCCCAACTTACTTTGACGCGACGCGACCCATTCAATTTCCCACCACATTAATAGCCACAAATACAAGACTTAAGGAACTCTTAATCATCTTGTCTCACCCTAAAATCACAAAAAATAAAAATAAAACAAAAATCCTATCAAAGCATTTCATTCAATTCGACATGGATTTTCATTGCTCACAGAAACCGGTCATTGCTCTGACTGGTCTATACGCAATTTTTTCTAGATGGATCTACTTTGTTCGTTGGATTTATAATGTTCTGAAAATCGAACTATATAATTGGGCCAAAAGATGTGATTTGTAAATCACTCCACTTGGAGTGAACTTAAACCATTGCATGTGAATGGATTCAACCTGTTAATGCATCCTGTAGTCAAGCTGCTAATCGGGCCTGTATACAGTCACTTTGATTCCAGTAAAAAAAGGTGGGTTAGAGTTGAGACCACTTGACCTACAAAGCCCATTTAAATGGGTAGGGTCTGGATCTACCTGCATATTAAGCATATTTAAATTGTTTGGTGTTTAATACTTTTGTACTTTGGGATTTTTTCCGATAACCAAATTCAAATAACCTAAATGCTTGAAAAAAAATGCAGTTGGACCAAACTTTTATAAGTCGGGTTGGACCAAATCAAGTTAAATTGGCCACCCACATTGACCCACATCTAGTGTGAGTTTGGGTTAGCTGGCCTGTGATGAAAATAGGTCAGATATCAGCTGGGCTTCAGCTTCTAGACAACCCCGACCAATTTTGGCTCGAGCTAACCTGCTGGCCACCCCTATATGCAACTACCATAAACACATTGGATCTCATTCTCAACTCACCATTACCAAGACCATCAAAGATTTGTATTCAATCCAACAATTGTTTAAACCATCTAACAAAAAGATTTCATGCTTTCAATTTAACTACACATATAAATTTTTCCCCTTTTAAAAATCCCAAAGGGGAAGGGGAAAATAACAATGGAAAGCAAATGATTAAATGCTTCATGTAAATATATTTACCAAACTCATCTTACCATTACCAAAACCATCAAAGATTTCTATTCAATCCAACAACTTCTTCAAACACCCAATAACAACATTTCATGCTTTCGGATTAACTAACCATATAAATTCTTCCCCTTGTGAAAATCCGAAAGTGGAAGGAGAAAATAACAATGGAAAGGAAATGATTAAATGCTTCTAGATCATAAAATCATGTAGATATATTTATCAACTGAATCAAACTATAGCATTTTAAATACAATCACCATTTGTCATTTGATATCAAACAATGATTGTTGATAGCTTTCAACAACAAATCTCTGATCTAAATCAAACAAAACCAAATAAATCCAAAATAATAAGATTTAGAACAATTCCTCGAGAAATATAAGGGCAATAACTTGCTTAGATTGAAAGGTTGATCGACCAAATTACCCAATCTTTCATGCCAGCAGTGTGCGATTTTTTCCGGTTCCAAGTACCTCTGGAAGTTGAAGAGGGCCTCATCATGTGAATCCAAAGCTTCCGGCATGACGATTATCATCTGTGTGTCATTAAAAAGACATGGAATGAAAAGAAGACACAAGAGAGTATTTTAGACTTTTGAGAGCCAAGAGGTTTAGATATAGAGGTGCTTTTCTTTATGTAGAGATAAGGGGCACAGGAAGGTAACCTTTTAAATGAGTATGAAGTGAAGCTCCTCACCCACAAAGACTATGTGCCCTACACGTGTCCTACCACTATAGGGCCCAACAAATGGACAGTGAGACTATTCGAACTATAAAATGCTATTGTAAGTGGAAACATCTCGTGTGTGTGCTTAGTTGAATGTGTTCAGATTTATTCAAACACTTTTGCATAGATTTAGCATTGAAGGATAAGGATATATGAATAATGTTATCTAAGGAATGCTATTCTCAGGCACATATTTATTATAAAAGATTTTATACAATTTCATGAGATTTTGTACGTCGTAGGATAAGGATACATGATATTAATGTTACATGAAGAATGCTATTCTTGGATATGGATTTATTACAAAAGATTTTGCATTCCTGGATACAAATTTCTTATAAAAATTTTTGTACACTATCAAAAGATTTTGTATGCTAGAGCAATGAAGGATAAGGATACATGATACTAATGTTATCTAAGGAATGCTATTCTCGGGCACATATTTATTATAAAAGATTTTATATAGTTTCAAGAAATTTTGTACATTGTAGGATAAGGATACATGATATTAATGTTACATGAGGAATGCTATTCTTGGATACAGATTTATTACAAAAGATTTAGCATTCCTAGATATAAATTTATTATAAAAGATTTTATACACTATCAAACGATTTTGTATGATAGAGAGACACAAATAGGTCAGCACCGTTGATTTGAAAATAGTGGACATTGTAGCTAAGAACCTCAAATGAGTTTTCCTTTGGAATGTGGGCCGTTGATCGTTTACATATGATGAATATACACTTTGCTCGATTTAGCAATGTAGGTAGGGATACATAATACTTATGCTATCCGAGAAATTCTATTCATTCACATAGGTTAATTATAAAAGATTTTGTAAACTTTTAAGAAATTTTGTATACTTTTGAGAGACGTAGATAGATCAACACCAATGATTCGATAATAGTAGATATTATAGCCAACTATCTCAAGTAAATTTTCCTTTCAAATGTGAGCTGTTGATCATTTACATCTAATGAATTAGTATTGTGGTCCAAGCCAATTTATATATATATATATATATATAGAGGGAGGTTCTCCTGTGAGAGATACTCTCACCTTACTATGAGTGATAAGGTGGGGCCCTCATTCCATATCCAATGTCAATAACTTAAATGAGAGGGCCCCCACATTTATCTCTCATAGTAAGGTGATAGATGCTCTCATAGGAGCATCTCCCATATATATATTAAAGCAATAGGGAGCCTTTCTCTCCGGTGTGCTAAGTCGGCACTCTCATTTTTCTTGATTTTTCGGGCCGCCATGTCAGGATTCTAATAAAATAACATGCGGCATCATAAATAAAACTCCTAAATCTTCCTTAAGTCTCTCACCTAAATGGGCTCTCATTAAATTGTAAACTTTTGTTTTATCAATTAATATTTTATCCCCTACCTTTGAAATTCAATAAACAAGTTTCTCAGTTGGGGGCTATTTGATTCCCGCTGGAAGAGGATATGCTGATATTAATTAATCAATCCATAGTGGATGGCAGAACCCGTGATAGTTAAAGTGGCTCCCGGACTAGGAACTGGGAGAATAGAATATTCCTTTGGTGGGGGGCCCAACTTCATGATCAATACGTTATTTTTTGCATAGGTGAGTTTGAAATATATCCACTACACACACATACATATATGGCGTTTATCAGGTGCGCTCGATGCGCAACACTTAATGGTTCATTCAAGTGGAACCCCTCCCCCCCAAATTTCACTTGGCCCTCAAGTTTTGCACCCATATGGACTGGACCGTTGGATCAACTGCACACCCATTCGAAAGAACTATACACCGTTAGACTTGTGAGGACTAGATGGTGTTGATAGGATTTAGGGATGAGGCTGAATTTTTGCGAAGATGTGGGGCCCAAGGAGATCTTTTGATCCCCCAGGTCCCAGTCCTAGGTGGGTCCCCTGTGGGCACCACATTGAGGTGCACACACCGATCCAGCGGGTATGATCTAATAAATCATATACTCATATTTGGCATATGTGCAACACATGGCCCTAGAATTTTGCACCCGTCCAAATGGACTGGGCAGTTAAATCAGGCTGCATACCCATTCAAATGGACTATACACCGTTAAACTTGTGGGGCCCGGATGCAGATGATTGGATTTGGGGATAAGGGTGATTCATTCCAAAGATGTGGGGTCCAAGGAGATCTTTCCATCCCCCAGGTCCCAGCCCCACGTTGAGGTGAACGCACCGATCCAGTGGGTATGATCTAATAAATTATGTACTCATTAGACATATGTGGGGCGTGCACACACTCGAGTTTTTATAACTATCTGATTAGGACTAGGATGCCATCACAGATTCAAATATATTTTTAGTGTTTTTGGTGGTCCCATCTATTTTAAGTTTATAATTGAGTAAATCATTTATTTTATCCTTTGTGAGGTCTATCTATATGAAAAACATAGTTGAGTAAAATCATATGACTTTTCCATTGTGAAATCTATCATTCAAATTATGATTTGATGCAAATACTTTTTTTAATCAATAATATCATGTGTTTTATCCTTTGTGAGACCTAACAAATTATTATATGGTTATAATTAATTTTAATATTTTATAAACTTATTTGTAATTTATTTATTTTTGCGCGGGCTAAGCATAGGCTGTGACTACTTGTTATATATATTAAACCAGCAGCCTATTCGCCGGAGAGCGACACGTGGCGATTTTTCTCGAACTTTTGAGATGACATGTGGCACTCCCATCTCTTCCTGATCATATCTCCTATAATTTATCTTAAATAATCTCTTTCCAACCTTATAACTCATTTATAGTTTCTAATCATATTCTCCTTCAACTTCAGCCTTACTATAACTCCTAAAATTTCTCTTAAATAATCTCTTTCTATCCTTATCACACATTGTTTCTAATCACATATGATTGATGACCCATAATAGAAATTCACTCAATCACACTATAAAAAAAATCTGGGCCAAACATGACACTATAATCTATGTTGCCCTGGTTGAGCCCAACCGTTTGCCATTGCCCATGCCCAATATTATGAGTAATATTGCCTACTCATGTCACCTAAATATTTTGACTAATATTTCCAATTTATACATAATGAGTAATATTGCCCACTCATTTCTGTTGGTAAATGAATAATATTGACCACAATTTTTATTGGAGATATTTCAGTGCCCACATAATGGCAACAAATATGTAGTATTGGCACGTGCTTGAAAAAATATTGGTAAATAATGGTATTGTATCCTATCGCCCATGCCCGGAAAATTATTTATAACCTATGTTGAATTTCACGCAACAGTTTGCCATTTTTGATATGTGGGCTTCATAGTAGAGTTTGAATCCTTTAACTCAAGAATTCTCTAAGTAAACGTGATCACTTGGAAGTCATCTTTTATTTGGTTTATCATAAAAAAACATTTAAACATATATTTATTCCCCGGTATCCATGATATATAATAAATTTCAATTAATTCACATTTAAAAAAAAAAGAAATAAGGAGAAAAAAGAAAATGGAAAAAAGAAAAAGAAAGGCCGTCCTTACAACTTTTTTTTCGCATATATTGAGTTACGCTTGGATTTGGCTTGCCTATTGTCCAAAATGAGGTGACTCAGGCAACTCAAAAGCCAATATGGTGAGTGTTCCAACCGTGTCTTTAATTCCTCATTTTAGCCCTTCAATCAAAAGGCAGTACCTACATGTAGGGATGCCAGTGGACCACAATTACCCGGTTATCGAAGGTCAGACTCGAAAACTCTTGGGCATGGAAATCTTTTCTAGCGCCAATTGGAGATGGAGTCCAGGCCCACAGTTTGGCTCTGACTTTGTTTAAGTCAAGGTCCAGATCCAATCTGAATCTATATACTTGCACTTTGGAACTTCAGGTCCAGTCAGATCTAAGTCTTATATTTGACTCGTGTTAGGTTAAGGTCTGGGTCTAGGCTCACTATCGATCCAACCCCAACCCAATTCATTTATTTAAATTATTAAAATCCCCACTCGCAAATCCTAAGAATTCAATGTCATGTACGCAATCATAAACTAGAGGGGCCTATTTACAAATCATAAAAAACATAAGGGTATATAATATAAAAACCTCTTTCAGCTACAATAAGAATATGGTGTTGCTCTTCGGCGTATGGGCAAAACCAGAGCCTTCCTTAGTTTTTATCCTCTACATTGATTTTAGGTCCATTGCTAAGTGTGGCTCTGAACTTAGGCCTAATAACCAAATGGTCGACGTATTTTACTCCAACAGGAGCAGTCAATCTTATAGGGGACCGGTTTCTATTAGAGAAAATTTCGGGCCACTCTATAAAAGGGAGGACATCTACTTTAACGAGTTAAGATTTTTTTCTATAGAAAAAAGAAAAGAAAACGAGTTTAGTTCAATAAATGGCCCTACCCTGGAGTAAATAGAAATCATGCGTTTTTCATATGGGCCTACGGCTGATTTATCCCAGGCCTAGAGGCGAAAACTTTAAAATATAGTTTTTCCTCCACTCGCAGAGGAAAAGTAGCAAAAGCAGCTTTACCGCTTCTTAAAATGGTAGCAAAGCTGCACATGCAGGATTTCCTCTGCTCAGAGGGGGGAAAAGTTGCAAATGCAGCTTTACTGATGGTAACGGCAGCAAAAAACCTACAGTTTCATCCCACACCGTTCCAATGCTATGTCTCCCCTTCTTTTCTTTACTTATGGGGACGTGGGGCACTTACCTTGTGAATTTTCTTTTTGCACACCATGCACACATCATCATAGTGGGGTCCAGCTAATGACTAATCTAAATGGACTACACATAGAGGATGCCCCTGAGTTAGGCCGATCCCATTTTTTACAACCGTCTTAATGGTCTGCACCGTTTGATCAACTGGTTCATTTTTAAAAAGGCTGAAACTTGTTGGCCATTGATAAAAGGGATTATGATGATTACATGGGGCCCATTTTTTGTAACAAGTGGGTCCCAACGAGAGTAAGATTTCCCCACCCGGTCTCATCCCCAAGTGGGCCACACATCAAGGGGTGTATTTAGCTTCGTGTGCAACAGATAGCCACCAAACAAGGATTTCTTCTTTTAACAAAGATCGGTGGCTGGGCTTAGTCTCTTCTTTTAAGTAAGACTAGCGTTAGATTCCGTTTAATGCACATGTTAACTCATGAAATCGAATAATTATTTCAAGTTAATATTCAAATTAATTATCGATTAATAAAAGGTTGCTAAATTTATTCAATCCATTTAAAATCTTTGGAACAAAAGTTTCACCTATAAAGGTAAGCTTGGTAGCGACGATACGTTGATGTCGAACCACTGTCAATGAAGACAAGCTAATGGTTTTCGACCTAGTTAAAAAAAATAGTCTTAATACTTTGGCTTTATATCACTATTCAGCGAAAACTGGCTTTTAATATCATAGAAATTGAAAACATCTAATTAAGGATCTTGGTTTTTGTGATTACATCATCATAAGTCTTGTCCTAGCACCAACCCTTGGCTAATGTAAAAGCTAGATTTGGAGTGTCTGGCTCCTATGACTCGGATTTCAAAGATAAGTTTGATACACCAATGGTGGTTTCCACTCAAAACTAAAAGCCAATGAGTCATGTGCTTTTGCTCCAAAATAAGTTTATCATCATGTTTCCCTACAATGGGAAACGGCAAACCATGTTCACCAAAGCACGTGGATTTCCTCTTTTTCTCTTTCTCTGAAACGTAAAATTTTCTCACTCTCTAGTTGTGTAAAAGAAGGTGAAGCCCTTTCAAGAAGGAACCGTCGTATTGATTCTAAAGTGGTCTCAATTTTTCTTTTCTGCCATCGTTTATATGGAAAGAACAAACAATCTAGTGAAGTAATAAATTTGAAAAGAAATAATTGAAAAATGATAATAGAATTAAGAGAAAAAGGGATTGAGAGGGATCTGGAAAGGCAGATCTATTCCAAGGCAGGCGTTGATGAAGATGAAAGTATGTTCCTCAAAAGTTGAGTATTTATTTGAGGAAGAGCAAAAGGAATTTCTTATGGCTCCTCCTGAAGAAGAGATGTAAGTTGTGTAGCCAATTTTCCAGCTTTTAAAGAAGAAGCGAGCCTCTTTGGGTGTTGATTTAATACATGGGTGGGGAATTAACCAATGGTTGGATTTACTACAAAGAGCGAGCCTCTTTTTAATACATGGGTGAGGATTTAAATCTGTCTTTAGGTCTTCGACTGGGCCTTACTTTACGGATTGAGCATCTTTTTGTCTCATTTGGGCTTCCTTATGTGGAGAATATATAATTACATGTCATGGTCTCGCATGTCCTAGCGACTTGTGGGATATGAGGTCACATTAGGGATTGTTTGTCACCATCTCTTAGAGATAATTTAGCAATTTTAGATACCACAAACTAGGAATGCCACGTTCTTTTGAACTCAGTTTCTGGTATAACATTCTAACTGAATGGTATTTGTAAATCTGGTTCAATTTCTGCATTTAATTTATTGAAAACAATTTGTAGTACTGTTATTGTAACTGGGAAGAGAGTTTTTGCCGCTGCAAACTTTGGTTCATTCATTGTATATAAATGTATTGAAAACATCACCAATAGCGTCTGAGTCACTACTTGGTAATAAATATATTGATACCAATAACAATCACTGTATTGTAACCATGGCAGAACTTATTGGCTGTGCACAACAAATTATAAGAAAAATAATTTTCTAATCCAGACAATGTCAAACCAAAGAGTCTATTACTCTAAGACATTTCTTTCCCTAATTCGCGATCATAGACTATAACTTCCCCACCTTGCCATGGTCAAATTATAGAACATCCACATTTAAACACAATATTAATTAGCTTGAAGAACATAAAATTACTTTTGTATTCAAATCATCATCATCATCATCATCATCAAAGTCTTGTCCTAACTATGCTTCAAGTTTGCTACATGACTTTATACCTCCATTCTGATCTATCGTAATACAGATGCTTGGATATGTTACATTTATTCAGATCTAATGTTACCACCTATATTCATGTCGTCTTCGGCCTACCCCTTCTCCTTTGTGGGCCATCAACCCATGAAGAAAAACCTTTCCTCACTATCGTCGTAGCTGGCCTGTGTTGGACATGTCCAAATTATATTCTTTACATTTAAATTTGTCAATCATCACCATCTAAAGTTCTTCAAAGCAGTCACCACCTTGAGTGGCAACCCTAGACTACTTCCAAACCTGCAAAAAAAAAAAAAAAAAAAATTTGTAGTTATAAATATGCAAAAATGTGGTAGAAAATTCTTCTCCTAAGCACTGTAAGTGACACTGGTCTATACTAAAAAATAAAGGTCTAAGCCTCACATCCAAAAGGCTGCCGTAATGGCGAAACCAAGTATAAAATAAAATAGTGTAAGATAGGAAATGTGTAATTATAGATTGTGCAAGATGCATCTACTGCACCCATATAATCAAATCAATCAAAATAACCAAAATGAACAAAACCAATGTGCTTGTTCACAATAACCAAATCAATACAAAATTAGCAAGAAACAAATATTTCTCACAACCCGCAATCGAGTCCTTTTTTTTTGTCAAGCTTCAAAAATCTAAAAATAACAAAGTCCAAAAGGAAACTCACAAAATTAAAAAAAATCTAGAGTGAGAAAGGTACAGTGGATGAGAATAGGTGATATGGGTATCTACGAAAGACGTTGAAGGAGCTGAGAATTGGAACAAAATTCCTTGGAGTTTAACTGTTTGGATCACTCCTTGAACATCAGGTGTTGACTGTGTCCGACTAAGAGTGATATGGGTTATAAGTTATAACATCAAGGAAGTTTAAGTAAAGTGGATAATCAAAATGCTAGCACTCTCCAACGTCAAAGCTTAACCTTAAGGAGCACTCTCCAATGTCCTTAAACTTGGTAGTGCCCATCACCTTGGGAGTATACACAGTCTAACTTTTGCTACTATTGACCCTTCATAAATTTTGAATAAGCACGCCTTCAATTATATGTGCAACCTATTTAAACATCTATTATTTAATTTCTTGTTTCTGTGGTGTCTACTTCACAAATCTCTAATTTATCTTATCCTTACATATTATACTTGCGCTCAACACCAGTAAGCAATCAAGTTGAAGTCGATAGAGAAATATAGCCATTTAAATAATTAACATAAGAGAATTTGAAAGAGCACATGATTATATATCTCAAAAAATGAATCAAAGAAATCTTAAAGCCAAGACATCAACTATATCACCAACAAAATTAGATGTTTAGAGAGATAAAAAAAAGGGAAAAATAAGGTAGAACAGAAACCTTAACAATAATTATTGTCTGATTATTAATCTCCTCTTAAGTTTAAGTAATCCAGGTTCATGCCAAAACATTAATTTAAGTAAAAAAAATTTTTATGAATGATTGCTTTTTGTGTGGGATGTTTTCATGGTACCGAGATTACTCCTGGTTTAGGTAAAAGAACCGACTAGGCTTTTCTTGATCTCGATTTTATTCAGCTCGGTAATTGTGCCAACTGGAACTGAGCTTGAGCTAGCCTCGGTACAAGTACCAGCTAGGCTCTCTTGTTCTCGGCCTTGCGCGTCTCGGCAACAGTGCCAGGGCTCGCCTAAATCTGACCTCAGTATCACCTTCAGTTCGGTCCAATTCACCGAGGCGAGCATCGAACGTCAATCATGACTGTACTCCTATAAAGATATGGTTACGTTGTAGAATGTACTATTAGATAGGGTGGCCGCCGGATATAGATAAGGGGTTATCCCTATCCGACGGTCATATCCGCATTTATGTATGAGATTGAGGTATGGTCTGATGGGACAGTGCTTCCACCTACCTCTGCTAAGGAATTGAGGTATATATGGTCCGATGGGACAGCACCTCCAACTAGCTCCACTCAGGGAAAAACTCGACAGGATTTCTACCTATATATATATACCAAAGGTAACGCCCGAGAGAGGTAGTCTTACATACGTCCATATACACCCATACTCTGAACTCCCTCTTCTTCTCCACTCACTCATCCTCTGTTCAGTGACTGCACTAACTTAGGCATCAGAGTGCCTTTGGCTGACTGTAGCCAGGGTCTCTAACCTTTGCTTCTCCTTCCTTTTCAGTTTAAGGCATCCAACCTCCTCAAAGAAGCTTAACAACAAGATCACGAGTTTAATACTCGCCTAATCACGTATGTAATATTTAGGCACTTACAATTGGCGCCGTCTGTGGGAAAAGATTAAATCGAATTCTCAAACACCATGCCTCCGAAAATCAGAATGGGTGAAGGATCATCCAGGTCCTTGCCACCACCACCGTTTTTGTCCCTACCACCACCACCGCCAATCCCTTGCCAGAAGAGGACTGGGGGAAAATCCAGTGTGATAAGCATGGAAAGGCTCGTAACTCAGTCAGGGTCGTCTTCGAAAGGGGTGACAACACCTCCCCAGCGAGACAACCTTCTTCTGGAGCGCCTTCGCCAGGATCCCCCTCCAGCGGAGCGTCCCCGCCAGGATGGTCCCCCACCAGAACAATCTCGTCAGGGTATTCCTCTGCTGGAGCGCGCTTGGTGAGATGATACACCAATGCCGTCTAAGTCCCGCCAATCCCGTCACCAGGACAACGCAAACGACAATGACGACTCGCTCCTTACAGATATCAAGGATCAAAACCTTGTTATCCAGGAGCAAGAAGAACTGATTTGCCCAGCTCCGAGAGAAAGCGAAGACCCCAGTCAAGCCCCCGGTCGTACCTCCCATACGCCACCGAGCTCCGGAGGCCGAACAAGACTTGAGGTAAGTCTTGACCAACAAAAGGCACGACCGAGCTTATGATGAAGGCTTCGAGCAGCAGTCACCTTAACGATGACCCCAAGAGGTCGAGCTAGAAGCCAGAGGACAATAGCGACTTGAGGGAATGGCTTGACCGGCAAGTCAAGCAGACAGTCTAGCAAAATATGGAGGTGGTTGGTTTTACGCGAGATCGGCTAAACACCTACGACACCGAGGATCTTGGCACATCTCCATTCTCTCAGGAGATAAGGGACTTTTCACTCCTTGAGAAGTTTAGTCTCTCCAGATTCGGTCTTTACAACGGGACTTCAGATCCAGCAGCACACCTCCGGCATTTCGCCCAAAGAATGTCGGTATGGGGCGACATCGGTCACCTGAACTGCAGGGTCTTCTCCTCCAGTTTAGGCGACTCCCCCTAAGGTGGTATTGCGCGCTTTCGGAGGGGTCGGTTTCGAGTTGGCGCAGCTCCAGAACTCCTTCGTGGAGAAGTTATAGGCGCACAGGGTCATCCAAAGACAAACGATGACCTGATGGCGATTAGAATGAGGCGGGCTGAGAGCATCACTTAGTTCACCAAAAGATTTTGGACTGTCTACAGCCAAGTAGAAGACACCACTGACAGAGTGGCCATCAGGTCCTTCAAGCAGGCTCTATTGCCAATCAATGAGCTCCAGAAGGATTTGGTGCGGTTCCCCGTGGTCACGGTGAAAGCACTGATGGCCTGGGTGAACCAGTTCATCGAACAAAAAGAAGACGACGCTTGAGCTCGAGAAAGCTTCGGCCTCTGGCAAGAAGACAGGCCCTCCAAGAAAGATAAGAGGTTATCTCGGAGGGAGGAGGTGGACTGAAATAGGACATCATTGAGTTCGACGATGGCCTTGGTTCCCATCTTAAGGGGCAGCAAGAAGCCCAAACTAGTTGTTGCCTCCTACAAGGCTGTCAACACGATCTTCAAGGAGCCCATCTACAAGCTCCTCGGCAGAGTCAAGTTACAGCCTTTCTTTAAATGGCTGCAGCCGATTAAGGGTGATCCTTCCACCCGAGATCAGAGTAAGTTCTGTGCCTACCACAAGTAAAATGGGCACATAACCGAGGACTGCATGGCCTTCAAGGCCCACCTAGAGAAGCTTGTGAAGGACGGGCACTTAAAATACTTCATTAAGGAGGAGGGCAGAGTCAACCGAGCTCATCAACGCCGACCTGATGATGATTAGGACAACGATGAGCCGGAGGGCATCATCAACGTCATTCACCTGGCTCCCGTGCCCAAGGGAAGTAACCAAGCTCGTGCCGAGGCCAGGAGGGCCTCACATGGTAAGCAGGTGATGACGACCGAGCTAGGACCCTACACCAAGAAGGCTCGGAAAGAGAGACCCAAGATTTGGTTCTCGGACGAAGACCTAGACGGGGTCTAGCTCCCCCACAACGATCCGCTGATCCTGACCCTGAGGTTAAAGAATTTCAAGGTTAGGAGGATTCTCGTGGACCCCAAGAGGTCGTCGGAAATCCTCTACTATGACTGCTTCAAAAAAATGGGTTTTCGAGAAGAGGACTTACAGAAGGCTCGCACTCTCTTGCTAGGACTCAGTTCCAAACCGGTATACACCAAGGGGAAAATCTCCCTCAAGGTCCAAGTTGGAGGAGCTTCTATGATGGCTGACTTCCTGTTGGTGGATGTACCATCCCCATACAACGCAATTATGGGGAGAACTTGGCTACACAATATTGAAGCGATGCCCTCCACCCATCACCAGAAGCTCAAGTTCCTGTTGGAGAACGCGAACGGAAGAGTCAAAGTAATTACGATTAAAAGTGACCAACAGATGGCCAAGCAGTGCTTGATGGCCGTGGTCCCTGGCAAAGCAGAACCACAACAGGTACACATGGCTGAACTGGAAGCGGAACTCGAAGCTGTTGGCCGAGCTCCTGAGCAGGAAAGCATCGAAGACCTAACCGAGATCAGGATCGACCCCAACGATCCTGAAAGGTATTTTCTGCTTGGAAGTCAGCTTGCGGAAGCTGAAAAGTCTGAGCTGTTTGACTTCTTGTTGCAGAACAAAGAAACTTTCGCCTGGACCCCCTACAAAATGCCTGGCATCGGCCTCGAAATCATGTGCCACAAGCTGAATGTGGACCCCAACCATAAACCTGTAGTTCAGAAAGCTCGCAGAACTGGGGTCTAACAAACCATGGTCGTGATAGAGGAGGTCGAAAAACTGTTGTAGGTCGAAGCAATTAGGGAGGTCCATTACCCTGAGTGGTTAGCCAACAAAGTGGTGGTAAAAAAGAAGAATAGGAAGTGGAGGGTCTGTGTGGACTTCAACGACCTCAACAAAGCCTGCCCCAAGGACAGCTTCCCGCTCCTAAAGATCGACCAGATGATTGATGCCACTGTCAGGCATAACAAGTGAGTTTCCTCGATGCCTACTGAGGTTATCATCAGATCCCGATGTATGGGCTTGACGAAGAAAAACCGCATTCATAACACCTAGAGGCATCTACTATTACAAAGTGATGTCCTTTGGGTTAAAACTGTGGGAGCAACGTACTAGGGGCTGGTAACCAAGATGTTCCAAGCCCAACTCGGCAAAACCATGGAGGTTTACATTGACGACATGGTTGTCAATTCTAAAAGGTCACATGACCACTTGGTAGACTTGAGTCAAACATTTGTTGTTCTCAAGGAGTTCCAGCTCAAACTGAACGCAGCCAATGCGCGTTTGGTGTGGGCTCCAGAAAATTACTGGGAAGCCTGGTCACCAAAAGAGGAATCGAAGCCAATCCAGAATAGATCTCGGCGATCCAGGCAATACAAAGTCTAACCACGACGAAACAAGTCCAAAGGCTCACGGGGATGGCAACCGCGCTCAACCGCTTCATCAGCCGAGCTTCGGACAAATGCCGTCCCTTCTTTCAGCTTTTAAAGAAAAGTTCAAAATTCCAATGGACCTTGGAATGTGACCGAGCTCTTCAGGAAATCAAAAATTATTTATCTTCACCACCCCTGCTGTTCACTCCAAAGCAGGGAGAGACACTATATTTATACATGGCCGTCTCGGATCATGCAGTAAGCTGGGTGCTCATTAGAGAAGAAGACAGGCAGCAAAGGCCTATATACTACACGAGCAAGATCCTGCTTGATGCCGAGACAAGGTATCTGTCAATGGAGAAACTTACGTTAGCACTCGTCAGCACTTCTCGCAAACTCTCCCACTACTTCCAGACATATGCTATAGTGGTTGTTTCAGAACATCCACGTAAGTCCCTTTTCAGAAAGGCGAACTTCTCCGGAAGAATCTCCAGATGGGCCGTCGAACTGGGGCAATATGATATCCAGCATCAACCCAGAACGACGATCAAGGCCCAAGTTTTGATGGACTTCATCATGGAGTTTGTTTCTCCTAGTTTGGCACTGAGACAGCTCGATATCGAATTGGGGGGAGATAATGATGAGGAAGAGGTCACCGAGACGGAGCAAGAACGATCTTGGAAGCAGTTCCTCAATTCAGCATGGAAGGTCTTCGTTGACGGATCCTCGACCTCGAAAAGGGCTGGCGCTGGTCTAGTCCTCCAATTTCCAGAGGGCCTTGTCATCGAGCAGGCCTTAACACTTAACTTCAAGGCATCCAATAACGAAGCTGAGTATGAAGCACTAATCGCAGGGCTCGGCAGCACTAAAATCCTGGGGGCACGGCAATTGGTGGTCTTCAGCGACTATCAGCTGGTGACGAACCAGTGAGTGGGGACTACCAAGCCCGCAACGAAAGGATGGCAACCTACTTAGCTGGTGCAAAGCAGCTCCTTTCTCAGTTCGAGAAGGTTGAAGTTAAACAGATTGGTAGAGATTTCAATTCTCATGCCGACGCTCTCGCCAACCTAGCCTCTACTATTGAGGCTGGAAGAAAAAGAACTGTCGAAGTGGAGACACTGGACAAGCCAAATATAGAGCTCTAGCCACCTCGGCAAGTTTTGTGTGCTGATCTCGGTCCGAACTGGATGGACCCAATCGTCACCTACCTGAAGGATGATCAACTTCCTGAAGACAAGAGCGAATCTCATAAAATCAGGCTGAAAGCAGCTCGGTTTTGGTTATCTCCAGATGACAAACTCTATAAGAAGTCCTACACAGGTCCTTACCTCCAGTGCATTCACCCAAGCAAAGTCGAAGGCTTCCTTTATGAAATCCATGAGGGAATTTGTGGAAGTCATATTGGAGGTTGGTCACTCGCATATCGAGCTATCACCCAAGGCTATTGGTGGCCTTACATGAAAATAGACGCTCAGCTCTATGCCAGAAAATGTGAAAAGTTCCAGAAGTTTTCTCACTCTCTCCATCAGCCAGCGCAGGACCTGAGCCTGCTCTTTAGCCCATGGCCCTTCGCCCAGTGGGGGTTGGACATCGTGGGACCACTTCACCGAGCTCCAGGGAATAAGAGGTGGCTAATAGTAGCCACCGATTATTTCACTAAGTGGATAGAAGCTGAAGCACTGTCTTCCATCACCGAGCAGGACACGAAAGGCTTCGTATGAAAGAACATTGTCAAAAGATTTGGAGTACCACGAGCCCTGGTCTCGGACAACGGGACCCAGTTTGACTCTAATTTCTTCAAGAACTTTTGCCAGAAGTTCGACATCAGAAACTATTATTCCACTCCAGCCTACCCACAAAGAAACGGTCAGGCTGAAATCTCCAACAAAGTGGTGCTCGATGGACTCTAGAAAAGGCTCGACCGAGTGAAAGGGAGATGGGTAGAAGAACTTCCAAGTGTCCTTTTGGCATATAGGACTGCTCCAAGGCGCTCCACTTCGGTAACACCCTTCTCTCTGGCCTACGGTATGGAAGTCGTGATCCCACTTGAGGTCGGTCTCACGACCCTAAGGTCAGAATTGTTTGACCAAGGCCAAAACGATGTAAACCTGGCCCGAGAACTTGACCTAGCTGAGGAGCGAAGAAATGCAACAGCCATCTGCCTAGCCTCTTACCAGCAGCAGCTAGCCAGAGGATACAATCAAAGGGTCAAAGAGATGAAGTTTTCAGTTAGAGAATTGGTCTTGAAGAAGACACTTCCTGCATATAAGAATCCCAATGAAGGTAAGCTAGCACCGAACTGGCACGGGCCATTCAAAGTGATCTCGGCTGCCGGGCAATCAGCTTACAAGCTTGAGGACATGAAGGTAGAGAGCTACCACGGCCATGGAATGCCACGCACCTCAAGAAATACTACTTCTAAATTGTATTCAAAATTTATGGAATAAATAAAAAGTAATTCTTATGTAAGGATGTGCGTTGTTGCTTTCAATATCCGCCAAGTTATGGAACTCGGCAACTACCTACCTAACTGATACGGAGCATTGGGAGAGTAAAGAAAAGCATTAAAAAGTTAAGGCACACCAAGTTAGAGAACTCGGTGTCCACCTCGGTGTTCGGGAATACGTACGGTCACGGAACCAAGTATCCTATCACTGAGACATGTCTTGTATTCCCGAGTTAGAAAACTCAATCCAGTTTGTCCTCGTTCAGTTCGGTTAATGAACTGAGCTACAAAACTGGTAAAATTGGAATGCGGATACAAGCTAAAAAACTTGAGATACAGTTCTGGTTGTTGAACCGAACTCAAATACTTGCATAGTTCCGATTATTGAACCGAGCTCGACTTCTTAATGGTTCTGGTTATGGAATCAGACCTGGTTGCTTGTACAATTCTCGTTATTGGACCGAATTCAATTATTGGTTCCGGTTATAGAGCCGAACTTAATTACTTAATCTGGTAATTGAACCAAGCTCGATTTCTTTACTATTATACATGGCACCGTACATGGCCTCGGTTGTTGAACCACGCCCAATTACTTAGTTAATATACCAAAGATGTGTGAGCTCAGTTAGGGAACTAAGGTCGGACATTTGTATTCACTAGACATTTGAAAGCAATAATGGAGAAAAGAAAATTGTATTCATTGAGTAAAACAAAGCACAATGCTCAATCATTACATTCTTGCCAAGGTGCGAAAAAAGAAAGGAAAAAAGATACAAAGTATGACATCATCTTTACACAAAAAAAACAAATACAAGTAGAATTAGGTGGCGGCCTCGGCACCGGGGATCTCGATCATGGGAGCCTCGATCGCTCTAGTTGGGGGAGTCGCCTCAGGTAGAGGAAAGGGGATCGAGGCAGCTTCAGGAGGAACTTCAGAGGCAGCAGGGGCAGGACTTGGCTCAGGCTCCGAGCTGGTGA
This sequence comes from Umbellularia californica, assembly GCA_028538565.1. Lineage (NCBI taxonomy): Eukaryota > Viridiplantae > Streptophyta > Magnoliopsida > Laurales > Lauraceae > Umbellularia > Umbellularia californica. The sequence goes on from JAPQWN010000007.1 coordinate 61,223,183, forward strand.
ACTTGGGCGGGTTCTTATATACAGGGTGATCCTCGGGGATCCCCACTTCTTTTAGCGCAGCCCGACACCCGAGTTCGAGCAGTTGAGAGCTTATCTGCTGAACTTGAGCCTCGTACAACTTTGTCGCCTCGTCCACCCTGTCTTGAAAGGCGACCTCAGTCTCGGCTTGGACTGAAGCCTCGAGATCGGCCTTTTGTTTCAATATGGTCTCGACCTCGACCTTCTGCTTGTCCAATGCGGCCTCAAGCTCGGTCGCCCTCTTCTCCTTAGCCCTCGCCTCGGCCCTCAGCTTGTGGGTCTCAGCCTTCAGCTTGCAGATTTCGGCCATTGCCTTGTCGAGCTCCGCGACAAGGCCGACGTTCCTCTTAGCCTCCTCTTTCAGCTTTTGGCTACTCGCCTCCAAGGCTGTCTTGAGTTTTTTCTTCTCTGCTTCCAGTTGCGTGGCCTTGGAGGCATTCCGATGACTCCTGTCCAGGACGACCTGGACCCTCTGTAAGATCTGCAAAACAAATAAGAGTCAGAGAAAGGCGACCAAAGTCAGACACTAGGAGAAATATAAAGAGTAAAACTTATCGAAATTGCCGATTGCAGTGACGACATCAGCAACCTCACGTTGTCGAAATTCCTATGCCTCTCCATATCACGAGGCAGGGCATAGGCGTGGGCAAGCGCTTCGATGAAGAGGGGGTCGCTGGCCAGCCGGTCATCCACCGTCAGCTGTCTGCCGGGCCCCAGCTGAAAGCCCTGCCTCCACGGTGCCGGCCTAGCAAGTTAAGAAGCTGGACCGGCACTTTGTCCTAAAGACGGGCCCTCGGCCCTAGGCCTGCTCTCGGATGGGGCCCTCTCCCTTACACTTCGGCCAAGCGTTGCCGGGGCTCCTGAAGTGGGGCCCTCGGTCCTCGGCTTCTTTTCCGGCCGACCTCCCTCCCTTGGGGCCTCGGCAGAGCGCTGCTGAGCTCTTGTATTTAATGAAGTAGCAGGAGTGGAGGTCCCAGCGGAGCCCGAGGATGCGTAGGTCGGGGCAGGATCAGGAGCAGGGGCCGAGGAGGAAGGCGGGGCTCGACCTTTGAACAGCCCGGCCGCCAGATCTTTCTTCTTGGCAGCAGGCCGACGTCGCTCCATCTCTTCTTCCTTTTCCGGGTTGGAAGGGGATGTGTAGGCTTCGACGGCTTGCAAGAAGTCTACGGGCTCCGAGTCGACAGCGGATGTAGAGGCCTCAGCGCCTGAAGCTACTCGAGGCTTGACGTTGGTGGAGTCAAGAGCTGGCTCCTAAGTCACCGAGGGTTGACCTATCATCCTCTTAATGAACGAGTGATACCTCGGCTCGTATCCCAGAAGATCCCAGGCGGTTCACCCGTGATGGCCCTGGTAACTCTTCACGGCCTTCGGCCAAGGCTCGTTCCTTTCCCAACCAACTCAACTGGCCTCTTTGCTTCTCTGGCTAAAACCTGCTCGGCAAACAGATTATGTTAGCTTGGCAGAAACAAAAAAGAGAAAAAAATAATAAACTTTGAGAGGTCGGTATTTACTTGGAGGAGTCCCGAAGCGACGAGGGATGTTTGTCAATTCCCGCAAGTATACGGTTGTCTCAAGTAATATAGACTATGGAAGTCCGATTATCGTTCCCACGAGGATCGTTACAAAGAAAATAACAATGATCAATGAAAAGGATTATCAATTCAAATATAGCTAACAAATGCAAACAAAAACAATGGAAATACAAATCAAAATAATAACAATGGAAATAAAAGAATGCAAACTAAAAGAAAACAAGAAACTAAATAACAAAGAGATGTTAATAGAAAAACTCAAGTAAGAACAAACCAAGAACAAAATTAGTAACAAGAATAACAAAGTTAATAACAAAAACAAAATGACAAGGTTAATACAAGAACAATGAAGAAATGCTAGATAGATCAAGTGAATAAGTGTGTGAAAATAAGTGCAAGATCAAGATAAAAAGAAACTAAAAGCATCCATGACAACTAACTAATAAGGAGAACAAGATAGAAAATGAGTGGATAGACATAAAAAGAAATGTGCTAATAGTGTAAAATCAAAGGTGAAATTGATGGTGTGAATAGATAAATGGAGTGTGAGAATTAACATAAGTGAATAAATGTGTGAGAATGTGAATAGAATCTAACTAAAGTGAGTAAAATAAGCAAGAAACAATACTAATTGATAGATTGAATCATCTAGAATCCACTAAGTAACACTAATCCAATACTAATGCTCTTATCTTTTCCCAAACAAAGACTCAAATCTAATGACAAATCAATGCTTAGATTTGGAAAATATAACTTTAAAACTCAAAGATAGAAATTAACAATCTAATAGCTAAGATTTTCTTCCCTTCATAAAAGAAAAGATTCCTAATGACTATCTATCAAAAGTAAGCATAAACCATCAAAAGATATTAACTCCTAAGCATGATTTATCAAACCTAAGCATAGATAGTAAAAAGAATGCTAAGAAATAAAATAAGCATGGAAGGTAGCACATTGCAATAAAGAAAAATCTATTCTAGCATGTTAAGCACATAAACAAATGAAATTAAGAGCATAAGCAAAAGGAATAGTATTAACTTAGCTTCATCCAGAAGATCCAATCAAGTGATTAGCCACCCATTGAAGAAGATAAAGCTTTCATTACAAATCTTCAAATTTTACAAGGCTTTCCTCACTTTCTCTCTACAATTTGCTCTCAATTACATGAAAAGCTTAAGTAAAGAGGAGGAGGCTCTCCTTGCTTGTGTCTCTAATGCTTAGAGCTCCCCTCCTTATATAGATACATTTACCTTGCTCTATTTTGGTTTCTTTCCAATGTGGGACTTCACAAGTATGGAAATATGAACATATGAATGTGATCCCATGTTAGAAAACAGGTCCCAGATTGATGTGCGATTTTGACCCCCGAAACATCCGAATTGGGAAAAATGTTGTGAAATATGATTTGTAGATCTTAGAACAAGCTTTCCAATGCTTCTGAGATCACCTCAATCGGACACCCGAGTAAAAAGATATGGTCAAAATACCAACCTATGTCTTTCATTTTTCTTCTTATTATTGGCCTAACTTTGTCATTTCTTCATCCAATTGTCTTCCAAACTTATCCTTACTCTCTTTAACTCTTGAATCTCAACTTTAATCTTCAAATTAATCTTCAATTAACACCTACAAAAAGAAGTCAACATAATTGAGAGTATTTTTGAACATATTTTGTATGGAAGCCATTAGAAGTTATATAAATGCATACAAATGACCATCTATAATGGAAAGATATGAGCAAAGCATGATGGGGAAGAAATTTATTATTTTTCTACTAAAAATAGTGTTTTGAGTTCTTTTATCTTTCAAAATTCATAAAATAATACTATGAAAATGTATTTTTGTGAACTCATCACACCCCCAAACCTACATTTTGCTAGTCCCAAGCAAAATAAAAGAAAACTAACTATATGCAGAAAACGATAAAAAATCCTAACTCATTTTCGCAGGAATCGCGGTTGCACTTAGCTCGTGCAACAAGCCATTTAAACCCCTAAGTTTCCCCTAGTGGACGAGTTTTGTCTCGTGAGGGTTTTCAGCGAATAAATCCCACAAAATTCTTTTTATTTATATCCTCGGGTTTTTAGCAAGCTAATAAAAATGAGAGCAAGTTTAGAATACTATCCAATTGTCAAAAATCTTTCCATGATGCTCAAGTCTCGGAGTGTATTTGAGTGAGTTTAGCCAACACTTGTGCGGTTTTGGGTTTTGAGAAAACACAACTTTGATCACCTGCTAAATCCATTCGTTTTGACTTCAGCCTCACAGTCATACTCTCGGAAATAAAATTGCGAAGATTTTCTGACTTATCACTCTATATGTGAGTATTGGCAAAGCAAAAGGACTCACATATTTTTTGAAAATGTGGAATTTTTGGAGAATTTATCTCATGGAAAGAACAACCATTTAACTGAGGGTGAAAATGCTCACTCAACTTCTCACTTGTTGAACATCCTAACTTTTCCTGAAATCCAATAGGTCTTTTATTGGTTGTAATGGGGTTAGGGGAAAGGGTTTGGTAAAAGATGGAAAATGAGGTTTTGGAGTTTATAAGAATAAAAGGTCTTAAGTTTTCTTTGAGGGATTTTTCTTCGAATCGACTTCACTTTTTTTTTTTTTTCTCTCTTTTTTTTTTTTTTTTCTTTTTTTTTTTTTTCTTTTTCTTTTTCTTTTTTTTTTTTTTCGAGAAGACTTTTTCCTTAGATAGATCATGTGAAGTATCAACAATGCACACTTCCTTCTTTCCTCATCTTTTTCTTACACTTCTCAAAAACAATGGGTTGAAGGCTTTTTATTTGGGTAAAGAAGCTTTGGGAATTTTTAAGGAAAAATGTATAAAGGATAATGGCTCAAAAAGGGTTACTATGGAAATGCTTTTATGGGTAGGTTTTTAATGGCCATGGGGTTTTAATTTTAGATTGCCTATCATCACTTTACCAGGTCTAGAAAGGTGCTCACAAGCTACAAGTCAAGGTTAGTTCGCAATTTTGGTAATACCCTCAATGGTTGGAAAGAAATAGGCACTAATGAGATAAAAGAAATGTGCCGAAAACTACGAGTTTGAGTAGCTCTTCATTCTACTCGGAATTAGCGCAGAAGAGTCCTTACCATAGAGGAATAGAAAGGCTCTACACTCAATTGGTTAAGTCTCCACTAGTGATTTGTCAGGGTCACTCAGATGTGCCCACTCTTCACTTGGACTACACTCATGTGGCTAAATGTGCAATAATTTTTTCCAAGACTTGATTTTGTGACACTTTTTTTTTTTTTTTTTGAATTTGGATAGTATGGTAAACTAAGATTTTGAAATTTATTAACAAGCTAAAATCCTATGGAATTTTTTTTTCTCTTTTTTTTTTCTTTTTTTTTTTTTAAAGAAGATAAAGTTTTTTTTTTTTTAAATATTTACAGGCAAATACATGTGTGCAATGTAGTACCACACCCCCAAACCTAAATCAAACATTGTCCTCAATGATATGCAATGTGAAATGATAAATGGACAAGTAAAAATAAAAAATAAAAAAAATGGAACGCCTTACCATGGGTTGATGCAAAAAATGAATATTGGGTTATCTACCAACCAACGCTAAGTTTCACTTTGTCAGCCCGACATGACCCTGAAAATTACTTATGCAACATACACAGGGTCCTGAACAAGAGTCTCTTCAACATCCTTGTCCTTAAGCTCTAAAAAAGGTTTCAACCTCTGACCATTGACTTTAAAAACATCCCCATTCTTGGGGTTCTCAATTTCAACTGCCCCATGAAAATAGACAGTACGCACAATGAAGGGTCCAGTCCAACGTGATCTTAGTTTTCCTGGAAAAAGATGCAGGCGAGAATTATACAGAAGAACTTTCATGCCCAGTTCAAAGGATTTCCTCAAGATAGATTGATCGTGGTTTCTCTTCATCCGATCCTTATAAATCTTGGCATTCTCATAGGCGTCATTTCTAAGTTCCTCCAACTCATTGAGATGCAGCTTGCGTAGGTTACCGGCTTTAGCTAAATCAAAATTGAACATTTTGATGGCCCAGTAAGCACTATGCTCCAATTCTACCGGCAGGTGACATGCTTTCCCAAAGACCAATCGATATGGAGACATTCCGATCGGGGTCTTATAAGCAGTCCGATAAGCCCATAAAGCGTCTGTCAATCTTAAAGACCAATCTTTCCGGGTAGGATTGACTGTCTTTTCCAAAATTTGCTTTATTTGCCTATTAGACACTTCCACCTGTCCGCTAGTCTGTGGATGATATGGAGTAGCAACTTTATGAGTGATAGAATATTTTTTCATCAGATTCTCGAAGGTGCTATTACAAAAATGACTCCCACCATCACTGATAATCGCCCTGGGGGTACCAAATCTAGAAAAGATGTTTGCTTTAATAAATTTAATAACCACATGACGATCATTTGTTCTGGTTGGAATCGCCTCTATGCATTTGGAGACATAATCTACAGCAAGCAAAATGTATAAGTTGCCGAAGGAACTCGGAAATGGACCCATGAAGTCTATGCCCCAGACATCAAAAATTTCCACAATAAGCATCGGATTTAAGGGCATCATGTTCCTCCGCGTAATTCTGCCTAATTTCTGGCAACGCTCACAGTGCAAACAAAACGTGTGACAATCCTTGAAAAGGGTGGGCCAGTAAAATCCGCACTGCAACACCTTTGCAGCAGTCTTCTTAGAACTAAAATGCCCACCACAAGCGTGGTCATGGCAGAAGGATATCACACTTAAATAGTCCTTTTCCGAAATGCATCTCCTAATGATCTGATCTGGACAGTACTTGAACAGGTATGGGTCATCAAAGAAGAAATGCTTAACCTCAGACAAAAACTTGGACCTATCCTGTTTGGACCAGTGATCGGGCATCTGTGCAGTGACCAGGTAGTTAACAATATCAGCAAACCAAGGGAAATGGGAGACACTCAGCAACTGTTCATCGGGGAAACTTTCACTCAAAGGGATGCTCTCATGCTCGATTTCCGTAGGTAATCGGGAGAGATGGTCAGCTACAACATTTTCAGAACCTTTCTTGTCCCGAATCTCAAGGTCAAACTCTTGTAACAAGAGAATCCACCTAATCAGACGGGCTTTCGCATCTTTTTTCATCAACAGGTACCTAAGGGCCGAATGATCGGTGTAAACTATGACCTTAGACCCAATCAGGTAGGGTCTAAACTTCTCCAGGGCAAAGACGACAGCTAACAGCTCTTTCTCTGTGGTTGTGTAATTCAGCTGAGCGTCATTCAAGGTCCGACTAGCATAATAAATGACATGGGGCGATTGGTTCACTCTCTGTCCTAGCACAGCCCCAAGAGCATGGTCAGAAGCGTCACACATGAGTTCGAAGGGAATTGTCCAATTAGGTGACTTTATTATCGGGGTAGAGGTCAACTCCTGTTTCAATTGCTCAAATGCTTGTAGGCAAGGTTCATTGAAGACAAAAGATACATCCTTAGATAACAGATTGCTCAAGGGTGCAGCTATCTTGCTAAAATTCTTAATGAACCGTCTATAAAAACCTGCATGGCCCAAGAAAGATCTGATATCCTTCACCGTTTTTTGCGGTGGCAGGTTGGAAATGAGATCAATTTTGGCCTTGTCAACCTCGATACCATTCTCAGAAATAACATGGCCCAGGACAATTCCTCTTTTTACCATGAAATGACACTTTTCCCAATTCAAAACAAGATTCTTCTCTTGACATCTCACTAAAACAAGGTTCAGGTGATGCAAACATTCTTGGAAACTACTCCCATGGACCGAAAAATCGTCCATAAACACCTCTAAGAATCGCTCGACCATGTCCGAAAATATGCTCATCATACACCTTTGAAATGTCGCAGGTGCATTGCACAACCCAAAAGGCATGCGCCGGTAGGCAAATGTACCGAAAGGACATGTAAAAGTTGTCTTGTCCTGGTCCTCGGGTGCTATGGGTATCTGATTATAGCCGGAGTATCCATCAAGGAAGCAATAAAAGGCATGACCAGCTAGTCTCTCAAGCATCTGGTCCATAAATGGGAGGGGAAAATGGTCTTTACGGGTGGCTGAGTTCAACTTTCTATAATCAATGCACACTCGCCAGCTCGTCTGGGTCCTTGTGGGCACTAACTCGTTCCCCTCATTCTTTACAACAGTTATCCCAGACTTTTTGGGCACAACATGGACTGGGCTCACCCATGAGCTGTCCGAAATAGGGTAAATGATACCTGAATCCAACAGTTTCAGAACCTCCACTCTTACGACATCCTTCATTGATGGATTAAGACGCCTCTGTGGTTCTCTTGAAGTTTTTGCATTTTCTTCCAAATGGATCCGATGTTGAACCACAGATGGGCTTATTCCTTTTATATCTGCAATCGTCCAACCTATAGCCTTTTTGTGATCCTTCAGGATCTCAATCAATTGTTGTTCCTGAACTTCTTCCAGGTCTGAGGCTATAATGACAGGGAGGGTCTCAGCTGGGCCCAAAAACACATACTTGAGGGTGTCAGGTAGTGGTTTTAGGTCGAGCTTGGGTGGTTCTTTAATTGATGGAACAGGTGGGGCAGCCGATGGAATCAAGTTCTCTGGCTTAGGTTGCCATTGACTCCGCTCAAATGCAGGGGCAGAATCCAGTAACGCATTTACTTCTTTAATGCTTTTCTCAACATCAATGTTACCTCCAAAATATGCAAGACAAGCCTCTAGTGGGTCCTCACAAACTAACTGTGACCCTACACTCTCAATAAGCTCCTCTAGGTAACTCACCTCACAAATTTCAGAATCACTCTCATCTCTGGGTTGCTTGGCAACGTTGAAAATGTTTATTTGGACTGTCATATTCCCAAACGATAGGTGCATCACACCATTTCGACAATTAATCAGGGCATTGGAAGTGGCAAGGAATGGTCTCCCTAAAATTACCGGGATTTTCACGATATTTCCAATTGGTGGTCGGGTATCAAGGACTACAAAGTCCACCGGGAAAACAAACTCACCTACCTTGATCAAAACATCTTCAACAACACCTTTGGGGTACCTAACTGAAGCATCAGCTAGTTGTAAGGTCACCTTTATCGGTTTCAGATCCCCCAAACCTAACTCCTCGTATATCGAATACGGGAGCAGATTGACACTCGCACCCAAGTCCAACAAAGCTTGTTCTATGTGATGATCCCCTATTTGACAAGAAATTGTAGGACACCCAGGGTCCTTGTATTTGATTGGGGTTGAAGTGGTAATGATGGAACTGCATTGCTGGGCTAAAAAGGCCTTTTTGGGTACATTGGTTGTTCTCTTGAATGTGCATAAATCTTTGAGGACTTTGGCATAAGTCGGGATCTGTTGGATGGCTTCTAACAGTGGAATGTTAATTCTCACTTGCTTGAACACTTCAAGGATTTTATCCAACTGGACATTATTTTTCATTTTACCTAGCCTCTGAGGGTATGGGGCCTTGGGAACAAAGGTTTTAGGAGGGGGCTCATTCTCACTCGGTGAGGCAGTTCCTATTGGTTGTTCAGGTTCCTTAGTAGGTTCTGGGTCCTTCTTTGGTTCCTCGGGTTCTTTTTCCAAAACTATATGCTCCCTCCTCACTTGGGTCCGTTCAGATTGCCTAGGGTCCTCTTCTAGTGTGTCAACCTCCCTTGCAGCCATTCTACGTGTGGTAACTGCATGCACTACATTGATTTGCTCATGGACTTTGCCCTTGTCATCATGGACAACAAACTGGCCTGTTGAAGTTTGGCCTTTGGGATTGGCTTCGGGCTGACTTGGAAAGGTACCCTTCTCTCTTTGAGCTAATGACTTGGCCAACTGGCTGACAGTGTATTCCAGCTTGGCAATGGACTGGGTATTAGCATTCAAATTCTGAGTAGTGCTTTGCTGGAATTGGAGGGTATTTTGGGCCAACATTTTCATTGTGTCCTCTAGAGAAGTTATCTGCTGATTCTGAGAATTAAGATTCTGATAACCTTGGACCATTGGTGGTCCCTGTGACACTTGGGGTACTTGAGGCTTTTGGTATCCCGGAGGTGGCATATGCTGGGCCATTGGCTGAGAAGGGTTTCCTTGGTGTTGTCCTTTGGTCCATGAAAAATTAGGATTATCCTTCCAACCAGGATTGTATGTATTAGAATATGGATCATACCTCGGCCGCTCATATCTAGTATTCTGATAAAGTGCACTCACCTCCTCCATACTCTCACTTTGACTTTGACCAAACAATGCTCTACATTGGGATCCAAGATGGGTAAAATCTCCACAATTGGTGCAGGGTGGGGCAGTAGGATCACTAACTGCTTGGCTCATCTTTAATGATTCCAGGGTCTTTGGGGTGGTCTGCTGACAGGTTTGGTTCATTTCAAGGGCTTCTAATCTCCTAGTCAACGTGGCCAACTTGGCTTCGGCCTCGAATTTGGGTTCCACTCTATGCATGCCCCTTCTTTCTGCAACAATGGGTCTTTTGGGATCCTCTCTGATAGGTTCCCATTGGAGAGTGTTCTCAGCTACCTCCTCAAGGTATGTCCAAGCTTGGTCAGCTGTCTTTTGGGTGAATACTCCGTTGCAGAAAGACTCCACCATGGTCTTAGTGGGATAGTTTAGTCCTTCATAAAGGATTTGGACTAGCCGGATCTTTTCGAATCCGTGATGTGGGCATTGCAACAATAAGTCTTTGAACCTTTCCATGTACTCATACATGGTTTCTCCCTCCAGTTGGTGGAAGCTGTTCAGGGTATGTCTAATGAAGGCCGTTTTCTGTTTTGAATAAAACTTTTTATAAAAGGCCTCGACTAGTCCCTCCCATGTGTTTATGGAATTAGCCTGTAAGGCATAAAGCCATGCTTTTGCCTTCTCCTTCAGCGAGAACGGGAACAACCTAAGCTTAAGGGCCTCTTCAGACATATGGTTATACTTCATGGTTCCACAGATTTCCTCAAACTCTCTCACATGCTGATATGGGTTCTCATTTTCCACCCCTCGGAAAATTGGTAACATCTGGATTAAGCCGGATTTCAGCTCAAATGAGGCATTTGTGGCAGGTATGATGATACATGAGGGCTGGGTAGATCGGGTTGGGTACATGTACTCCCTAAGAGTCATGAGTTGGGTTTGTGGGTTTCCGTCAGCCATTTCCTCAATGGCAATAGGGTCCGTAAAATTCTCCACAGGGATATCAAATAAATCGAAGCTCTCTAAACGACCCTGCACACGTATCCAATTGTGCATAAACTACCTCTCAACTCCAAAAATGATGGTCCGCTCAGATGAAGGAGGATTAATGCTTAAACACAAACAAGCAAAACAAAGTGATTTTTTTTTTTTTTTTTTAAAAAAAAAAAACCAAACTATGCTTAACTAAGGCTACCTAAGATTAAGCTAGACAGCTCCTAACTGTGAAGAGTACACCTAGGCCTCCAATCCGGTCCTATGAAACGTAGTCGGCCAGGCAAGCCCCCAGGGGATTGGTGGGATCACGATGCACGTGGCAAAGGTTCCGCTTAAATACCAAACTCCTAGAACAGATGAACTGTCTCCCTTAAGGGACAAGGCTATTCTAGGCACCGATTTCCGTCAAGGAGCGCAAATGGTACAACCTTTGATGGTCTTCTCCTAATGAGCTCGTGTCCTATGGTCACGTTTCTACTCAAATTTTATTAAAGGCTAAGAATTCCTAACTAGTGAGGAAAATGAGTTCCTATGGGCAAGGAAATGGTGATGAAATCCAATCCTTATCTTGTTGGGGGTATGATTGCCCTTACTAAGTGTGTGCTTTCCAAATTACTTTGTGTATTTTAAAATGATTAAGCACTACAAAGCAATTAAACAATCAAACAACCAACAAAATTGACCCACTAACGGGGGATGCGTGGGTGTATCAAAATACGCACCTCCCAAACTAAATTGGGGGAAGATCGGTTGAAGTCGACCCAAGCCACCAACACCAATTTCGGTGTACGAACTTGGGGGGCTGCGACGGTATCGTCCAACCGTCCTCCTTCTTAATTATTACAATACTTTGAATACTTAAATGAACTTTAAAAAAAATTATTACAAACTTGAAATGAATCCTAATACAAGAGTTTCTAAGAAAACAATTTAAATTCCTAAGTTAGAATTCTTTGGTTGCTCTTTTCTTCTTTCCTTGCTCCAATCGCGGAATCTCTGAAAATACAAACAAAGAAAATGTATAGAATCCGCAATGAAAACTAAAAGAAAGAATAAAAATGCAACTAAGCTATATGAAAATTGAAAATCCTTAAAATCAAGTATTTCTATGTACGCCGATCCCCGGCAACGGCGCCAAAAACTTGTTTGTCAATTCCCGCAAGTATACGGTTGTCTCAAGTAATATAGACTATGGAAGTCCGATTATCGTTCCCACGAGGATCGTTACAAAGAAAATAACAATGATCAATGAAAAGGATTATCAATTCAAATATAGCTAACAAATGCAAACAAAAACAATGGAAATACAAATCAAAATAATAACAATGGAAATAAAAGAATGCAAACTAAAAGAAAACAAGAAACTAAATAACAAAGAGATGTTAATAGAAAAACTCAAGTAAGAACAAACCAAGAACAAAATTAGTAACAAGAATAACAAAGTTAATAACAAAAACAAAATGACAAGGTTAATACAAGAACAATGAAGAAATGCTAGATAGATCAAGTGAATAAGTGTGTGAAAATAAGTGCAAGATCAAGATAAAAAGAAACTAAAAGCATCCATGACAACTAACTAATAAGGAGAACAAGATAGAAAATGAGTGGATAGACATAAAAAGAAATGTGCTAATAGTGTAAAATCAAAGGTGAAATTGATGGTGTGAATAGATAAATGGAGTGTGAGAATTAACATAAGTGAATAAATGTGTGAGAATGTGAATAGAATCTAACTAAAGTGAGTAAAATAAGCAAGAAACAATACTAATTGATAGATTGAATCATCTAGAATCCACTAAGTAACACTAATCCAATACTAATGCTCTTATCTTTTCCCAAACAAAGACTCAAATCTAATGACAAATCAATGCTTAGATTTGGAAAATATAACTTTAAAACTCAAAGATAGAAATTAACAATCTAATAGCTAAGATTTTCTTCCCTTCATAAAAGAAAAGATTCCTAATGACTATCTATCAAAAGTAAGCATAAACCATCAAAAGATATTAACTCCTAAGCATGATTTATCAAACCTAAGCATAGATAGTAAAAAGAATGCTAAGAAATAAAATAAGCATGGAAGGTAGCACATTGCAATAAAGAAAAATCTATTCTAGCATGTTAAGCACATAAACAAATGAAATTAAGAGCATAAGCAAAAGGAATAGTATTAACTTAGCTTCATCCAGAAGATCCAATCAAGTGATTAGCCACCCATTGAAGAAGATAAAGCTTTCATTACAAATCTTCAAATTTTACAAGGCTTTCCTCACTTTCTCTCTACAATTTGCTCTCAATTACATGAAAAGCTTAAGTAAAGAGGAGGAGGCTCTCCTTGCTTGTGTCTCTAATGCTTAGAGCTCCCCTCCTTATATAGATACATTTACCTTGCTCTATTTTGGTTTCTTTCCAATGTGGGACTTCACAAGTATGGAAATATGAACATATGAATGTGATCCCATGTTAGAAAACAGGTCCCAGATTGATGTGCGATTTTGACCCCCGAAACATCCGAATTGGGAAAAATGTTGTGAAATATGATTTGTAGATCTTAGAACAAGCTTTCCAATGCTTCTGAGATCACCTCAATCGGACACCCGAGTAAAAAGATATGGTCAAAATACCAACCTATGTCTTTCATTTTTCTTCTTATTATTGGCCTAACTTTGTCATTTCTTCATCCAATTGTCTTCCAAACTTATCCTTACTCTCTTTAACTCTTGAATCTCAACTTTAATCTTCAAATTAATCTTCAATTAACACCTACAAAAAGAAGTCAACATAATTGAGAGTATTTTTGAACATATTTTGTATGGAAGCCATTAGAAGTTATATAAATGCATACAAATGACCATCTATAATGGAAAGATATGAGCAAAGCATGATGGGGAAGAAATTTATTATTTTTCTACTAAAAATAGTGTTTTGAGTTCTTTTATCTTTCAAAATTCATAAAATAATACTATGAAAATGTATTTTTGTGAACTCATCAAGGGACCCAATATATCTTCACCGCCTCGAGTTCAGACTCTCCAAATTCCCAGTTGCCAGAAACAAACAAGCAGCCGTCCTTGGCATGCCTGTTGGAATCCTTCAAATAGTGGACAAAAGGCTCCCTCCTCGGCTTCCTTTGTAGATAATAACTATTATCGGCCCCAACGGACTTACATAGGTTGTATACGTCCTCGATGTCATGGACACCGAGGTCGATGCCAAGGATCCTGTTAGCTCGGAGATGCCCATTATTATCTTGAAGCTATTTGGCATAAGTTGGCAAGAGCAGAGCTGCCATTTGTACAGGCACGACCTAAGCAAGGGGTGAACGGGGAATCTAACCCCACCTTCTACTATTGAGACTAACGGAAACGGTATCCAGCCATTTCGGAAGGTCCAACCGTCGAAAGCGTCTTCCGAGTCATCTAACTTAATCAGAACCTCGTCTGGGATCCTGTACATGGCCCTGAACTCAACTATAGCCTGTGGGGTTTCAAGCTAATGCCTGTAAATCCCCATTTCTAGATTTGAGAGGGACTAGGAATACGGAGGACAGGAGAAAGAAGAAAAGGGGCTAAAACCCTAAGACAGAACGTAAAAACCCTAGAAAAGGGAGTAAAATCCTAAAGGGAGAGAAAAATACAGAAACAAAGAGGAAGAAGGAGAAGAAAAACTCATAAAAACAGGGAGGACACGAAGAACTCCGGGGTTCGATTCGCTAGAACGCTCCGGTGGGATCTCTTTCGTAGGGGTTTTCTCTTCAAAAGGTGCCAAAGTAGGAGAAGAGGGGAGGGGAACCCATATATATAGAGAAGAAGGGCACCCTTTCGAATTTCAAGGGCACGCATACGAAGCATCGCCTCGAAAGTCGTACGTGTCGCTTCGAAGCAGTCGCACAACCGAACAGATGATGAACGTAGCAGCAACGGTATGTCTTCTGCAGTGGTCCAGCCAGGCTATTGATTACCTCGGGCAAGTGAAGCGACATTGGCATGATTGGGCAGATAAAGCGACGTCGTGATAAGGATCAGATGTCAATAACCGTCAGCAACCGATGTCGAGATGAGGAGCTCTAAGCTCAACAGAGGAAAACTCTCCCATCATAATACTTAGCTCCCGACCTCAAAAAGTTAGGGAACTCTAAGAGGTCAGGAGCTAGGGGCAATTGTGTGGGATGTTTTCATGGTACCGAGATTACTCCTAGTTTAGGTAAGAGTAACGACTAGGTTTATCTTGATCTCGGTTTTATTCAGCTCGGCAATTGTGCCAGCTGGAATCGAGCTTGAGCTAGCCTCGATACAAGTACCAACTAGGCTCTCTTGTTCTCGGCCTTGCGCGTCTCAGCAATAGTGCCAGGGCTCGCTCAAATTTGACCTCGGTATCACCTTCAGTTGGGTCCAATTCACCGAGGTGAGCATCGAACGTCAATCATGACTGTACTCCTATAAAGGTATGGCTACGTTGCAGAATATACTATCAGACAGGGTGGCCGCCGGATATAGATAAAGGGGTTATCCCTATCCGACGGTAATATCTGCATTTATGTATGAGATTGAGGTATGGTCCGATGGGACAGTACTTCCACCTACCTCCACTAAGGAATTGAGGTATGGTCCGATGGGACATCGCCTCCAACTACTCCACTTAGGGAAAGACTCGATGGGATTTCTACCTATATATATATACCAGAGGTAACGCTTGGGAGAGGTAGGCTTACATACGTCCATATACACCCATACTATGAATTCCCTCTTCTTCTCCACTCACTCATCCTCTGTTCAGTGACTGCACTAACTTAGGCATCAGAGTGCCTTTGGCTGACTACAGCCAGGGTCTCTGACCTTTGCTTCTCCTTCCCTTTCAGGTTTAAGGCATCCTACCTCCTCAAAGAAACTTAACAACAAGATCACGAGTTTAATACTCGCCTAATCAAGTCCGTAATATTTAGGCACTTATACTTTTAATTAAAAATCAAGGGCTCGTCAATGGACAACATCAAAAGAGGAGTTGTATTATGTTTTTGCTGATTTGGGTAGTTGAAAAAAAAGGTCGCAAAAAATTTGGTCTAGAACCATCATTTTTTTATGGCCCTAACCACTGTTTATTACCATCGCTAATTAGATTAACAGCGGCTAAGGGCCTTCATTCTATTCATTTTAGCAATAAAAAGAAATATTAAAAAACCTGGGCTCAATTGTGCTGAATTCGCCTTAGTTTTATAGTCTCATAACCTAGTCCGTAATGGATTCAATAGTCACTCATATGGTTTATACTTTGTGACTTGAACTAAGACATAAGGTAGCTAAATAAGGCCTGAATATGAAAAATAATGAAATTAAAAATAATAATAAGAAATCAATAAGAAACTATCAATTGACCCTATTGAGGATTCTCAACTCAATCCATTATTAATTCATTTAATTAATGGTATAAAAAATACCTTCCTTGTGATCTGCATAAAAATAGTACGAACTAGCTTAATTAAATAGAGGCAAAGTTCAAATCTAAGAGAATACAACTATTGGTGAAATGGGGATTGAAGCTTACTCGCATTTGAGTCCACATGCATTGCATGATGACAACCCAAAAGACCTGGAAGATGCATGCGGTCCTCACTCAGCCATCATACAGAGGAAGGCGCATCTACAACATGGGGAGTATGAGTACCATTTGCCTTTAACATGGGACTGAATAACATGGCATGAGCTTAGTAAAGTTTTAGAACAAAATATAGTTTTCAAAGCACAAAATGCAACATGAAGATGATGAAGAGAAGAAAGTAACAAAAGCTTTCACATCCTCATGCCCAGTTGTTTCAGGGTTTTCAATTAATCAAATAATTATGGAAAAATTAAATAACCCGTAATAAGCATCAAACCGACCTCTATAACAAAGAATCATCCAAAGTGAATAAATAAAATGAATGGAAAGTAGTAGCTTTCTATTGAAAAACATCTTTCTTATTCTTACCTGAAAACTCACTTGTTGGAGATGCCCTTTGTTTCACCACCTTTCTCTTCAAAAGGAGCCGAAGCAAATAATTCAAACCTCTCTTCTTTTCCTAGCAATTGAAATTCCATGAGAGCCCATGGCCCCCAAAACGACCGCATGGGGCATTTGTCCTTGCTCTGACCGAGTTGACTCAGCAGCGATTTTTTCTAGATGGATCTACTTTGTTCATTGGATTTATAATGTTTCGAAAATCGAACTATATTTTTCAGATTAATTAGGCCAAAAGATGTGATTTGTAAATCACTCCACTTGGAGTGAACTTAAATCATTGCATGTGAATGGATTCAACCTGTTAATGCATCCTGTAGTCAAGCTGCTAATCGGGCCTGTATACCGCCACTTTGATTCCAGTAAAACAAGGTGGGTTAGAGTTGAGACCACTTGACCTACAAAGCCGATTTAAATGGGTAGGGTCTGGATCTACCTGCATATTAAGCATATTTAAATTGTTTGGTGTTTAATACTTTTGTACTTTGGGATTTTTTCCGATAACCAAATTAATTCAAATAACCTAAATACTTGAAAAAAAATGCAGTTGGGCCAAACTTTTATAAGTTGGGTTGGACCAAATCAAGTTAAATTGGCCACCCACATTGACCCACATCTAGTGTGGGTTTGGGTTAGCTGGGCTGTGATGAAAATAGGTCAGATATCAGCTGGGCTTCAGCTTCTAGACAACCCCGACCAATTTTGGCTTGAGCTAACCTGCTGGCCACCCCTATATGCAACTACCATAAACACAACGGATCTCATTCTCATCTCACCATTACCAAAACCATCAAAGCTTTGTATTCAATCCAACAATTGTTTCAACCATCTAACAAAAAGATTTCATGCTTTCAATTTAACTACACATATAAATTCTTCCCCTTTTAAAAATCCCAAAGGGGAAGGAGAAAATAACAATGGAAAGCAAATGATTAAATGCTTCAAGATCTTAACATCATGTAAATATATTTATCAAACTCATCTTACCATTACCAAAACCATCAAAGATTTCTATTCAATCCAACAACTTCTTCAAACACCCAACAACATTTCATGCTTTTGGATTAACTAACCATATAAATTATTCCCCTTGTGAAAATCCGAAAGAGGAAGGTGAAAATAACAATGGAAAGGAAATGATTAAATGCTTCAAGATCATAAAATCATGTAGATATATTTATCAACTGAATCAAACTATAAGATTCTAAATACAATGACCATTTGTCATTTGATATCAAACAATGATTGTTGATAGCTTTCAACAACAAATCTCTGATCTAAATCAAACAAATCCAAACAAATCCAAATAAATCCAAAACAATAAGATTTAGAAATAGGCCACAGCAAGAACAATTCCTTGAGAAATATAAGGGCGATAACCTGCTTAGATAGAAAGGTTGATTGACCAAATTACCCAATCTTTCACGCCAGCAGTGCGCGATATTTTCAGGTTCCAAGTACCTCTGGAAGTTGAAGAGGGCCTCATCATGTGAATCCACAGCTTCCGGCATGACGATTATCATCTGTGTGTCATTAAAAAGACATGGAATGAAAAGAAGACATGAGAGTATTTTAGACTTTTGAGAGCTAAGAGGTTTAGAGATAGAGGTGCTTTTCTTTATGCAGAGATGAGGGGCACAGGAAGGTAACCTTTTAAAGGAGTATGAAGTGAAGCTCCTCACCCACAAAGACTATGTACCCTACACGTGTCCTACCACTACAGGGCCCAACAAATGGACGGTGAGACTATTCGAATTATAACAGCTGTTGCAAGTGGAAACATCTTGTGTGTGTGATTAGTTGAATGTGTTCAGATCTATTCAAACACTTTTGTATAGATTTAGCATTGAAGGATAAGGATACATGATACTAATGTTATTTAAGGAATGTTATTCTTAGGCACATATTTATTATAAAAGATTTTATACAGTTTCATGAGATTTTGTACGTTGTAGGATAAGGATACATGATATTAATGTTACATGAGGAATGCTATTCTTGGATATAGATTTATTACAAAAGATTTTGCATTCCTGGATACGAGAATTTATTATAAAAAATCTTGTACACTATCAAGAGATTTTTGTATGCTAGAGCACTGAAGGATAAAGATACATGATACTAATGTTATCTAAGGAATGCTATTCTCGGGCACATATTTAATATAAAAGATTTTATATAGTTTCAAGAGATTTTGTACATTGTAGGATAAGGATACATGATATTAATGTTACATGAGAAATGCTATTCTTGGATAAAGATTTATTACGAAAGATTTAGCATTCCTAGATACAAATTTATTATAAAAGATTTTATACACTATCAAGAGAGAGACACAGATAGGTCAGCACCGTTGATTTGAAAATAGTGGACATTGTAGCCAAGAACCTCAAATGAGTTTTCCTCTGGACTGTGGGCCGTTGATCCTTTACATATGACGAATATACACTTTGCTCGATTTAGCATTGTAGGTAGGGATACATAATATTTATGCTATCGGAGAAATTCTTTTCTTTTACACAGGTTAATTATAAAAGATTTTGTACACTTTTAAGAAATTTTGTATACTTTTGAGAGACGTAGATGGATCAACACCAATGATTCGATAATAGTAGATATTATAGCCAACTATCTTAGATAAATTTTCCTTTCAAATGTGAGTTGTTGATCATTTACATCCAATGTCAACAACTCAAATGAGAGGGCCCCCACCTTTATCTCTCATAGTAAGGTGAGAGATGCTCTCATAGTGAGAGCATCTCTCATATATATATATATATATATGTATATATATATATATATAAAAGCAATAGGGAGCTTTTCTCTCCGGTGTGCTAAGTCGGCATTCTCATTTTTCTTGATTTTTCGGGGCGCCATGTCAGGATTCTAATAAAATAACACGCAGCATCATAAATAAAACTCCTAAATCTTCCTTTAGTCTCTCACCTAAATGGGCTGTCATTAAATTATAAACTTTTCTTTTATCAATTAATATTTTATCCCCTACCTTTGAAATTCAATAAACAAGTGTCTCGGTTGGGGGCTATTTGAATCCCGCTGGAAGAGGATATGCTGATATTAATTAATCAATCCATAGTGGATGGCAGAACCCGTGATAGTTAAAGTGGCTCCCGGACTAGGAACTGGGAGAACAGAATATTCCTTTGGTGGGGGGCCCAACTTCATGATCAATTTCAATCGTGTTTTTGGTAACCGTTCACATGCATATAAGTAATGTTAAAATTGGAAATAGATACGTTATTTTTTGCATATATGAGTTTCAAATATATGGCATTTATCAGGTGCGCTCGATGCGCAACACTTAATGGTCCATTCGAGTGGACCACACCCCCAAATTTCACTTGGCCCTCAAGTTTTGCACCCATATGGACCGGACCGTTGGATCAACTACACACCCATTCGAAAGTACTATACACCGTTAGACTTGTGAGGACTAGCTGGAGTTGATAGGATTTAGGGACAAGGCTGATTTTTTGCAAAGATGTGGGGCCGAGGGAGATCTTTTGATCCCCTAGGTCCCATTCCTAGGTGGGTCCCCATGTGGGCACCACATTGAGGTGCGCACACCAATCCAACGAGTATGATCTAATAAATCATATACTCGTATTTGTCATATGTGCAACACATGGCCCTAGAATTTTGAACCCGTCCAAATGGACCGAGCAGTTGGATCAGCTACATACCCATTCGAATGGACTATACACCGTTAAACTTGTGGGGCCCAGATGTAGATGACTGGATTTAGGGATAAGGCTGATTCATTCCAAAGATGTGGGGGTCCAAGGAGATCTTTCCATCCCCCAGGTCCCGGCCCCACATTGAGGTGAACGCACCGATCCAGTGGGTATGATCTAATAAATTATATACTCATTAGACATATGTGCGGCGCGCATACACTCGAGTTTTTATAACTATCTGATTGGGACTAGGATGCCATCATAAATTCAAATATATTTTTAGTCGGTTTGATGGTCCCATCTATTTTAAGTTTATAATTGAGTAAATCATGTATTTTATCCTTTGTGGGGTCTATCTATATGAAACACATAGTTGAGTAAAATCATATGATTTTTCCATTGTGAAATCTATCATTCAAATTATGAATTGATGCAAATACTTTTTTTAATCAATGATATCATGTGTTTTATCCTCTGTGAGACCTAACAAATTATTATATGGTTATAATTAATTTTAATATTTTATAAACTTATTTGTAATTTATTTATTTTTGCGCGGGCTAAGCACAGGCCGTGACTACTTGTTATATATATTAAACCAGCGGGCCGGAGAGCGACATGTGGTGCTTTTTCTCGAACTTTCGCGACGACATGTGGCACTCCCATCTCTTCCTTATCATATCTCCTATAATTTATCTTAAATAATCTCTTTCCAACCGTATAACACATATATAGTTTCTAATCATATTCTACTTCAACTTCGGCCTTACTATAACTCCTATAATTTCTCTTAAATAATCTCTTTCTATCCTTATCACACATTGTTTCTAATCACATGATTGATGACCCATAATAGAAATTCACTCAATCACACATATAAAAAAAAAAATATGGGCGAAACATGACACTATAATCTATGTTGCCTTGGTTGAGCCCAACCGTTTGCCATTGCCCATGCCTAATATTATGAGTAATATTGCCTACTCATGTCACCTAAATATTTTGAGTAATATTTCAAATTTATACATAATGAGTAATATTGCCCACTCATTTCTGTTGGTAAATGAATAATATTGACAACAGTTTTTATTGGAGATATTTCAGTGCCCACATAATGGCAACAAATATGTAGTATTGGTCCGTGCTCGAAAAAATATTGTTAAATAATGGTATTGTATCTTATCGCCCATGCCCGAAAAATTATTTATAATCGATGTCGAATTTCACACAACAGTTTGCCATTTTTGATATGTGGGCTTCACAGTAGAGTTTGAATCCTTTAACTCAAGAATTCTCTAAGTAAACGTGATCACTTGGAAGTCATCTTTTATTTGGTTTATCATAAAAAAACATTTAAACATAGGGGTATATAATATAAAAACCTCTTTCAGCTACAATAAGAATATGGCGTTGCTCTTTGGCGTATGGGAAAAACCAAAGCCTTCCTTAGTTTTAGCCTCTACATTAATTTTAGGTCCATGGCTAAGTGTGGCTCTAAACTTAGGCCTAATAACCAAATGGTCCACGTATTTTACTCCAACAGGAGCAATCAATCTTATAGGGGATCAATTTCTATTTGAGAGAATTTCAGGCCACTCTATAAAAGGGAGGACATCTACTTTAATGAGTTAAGATTTTTTTCTACAGAAAAAAAGAAAGAAAGAAAACGAGTTTATTTCAATAAAAGGGCCCTACCCTGGAGTTAAATAGAAATCATGCGTTTTTCATATGGGCCTAACGGCAGATTTATCCCTGGCTTAGAGGCGAAAAATTTAAAATATGTAGTTTTCCTCCACTCGTAGGGGAAAAGTACAAAAGCAGCTTTACCGCATCTTAAAATGGTAGCAAAGCTGCACATGCATGTTTTCCTCTTCTCTGAGGGGAGGAAAAGTTGCAAATGCAACTTTACTGCTCGTAGCAGCGGTGGAACACCTACAGTTTCATCCCACACCGTTCCAATGCTATTTCTCCCCTTCTTTTCTTTACTTATGGGGATGTGGGGCACTTACCCTTTGAATTTTCTTTTTGCACACCATGCACACATCATCATAGTGGGGTCCACCTAATGACTAATCCGAATGGACTACACATAGAGGACGCCCCTGAGTTAGGCCGATCCCATTTTTTACAACTGTCTTAATGGTCTGCACCGTTTGATCGACGGGTTCATTTTTAAAAAGGCTGAAACTTGTTGGCCATTGATAAAAGGGATTAGGATGATTACATGGGGCCCATTTTTTGTAAAAAGTGGGTCCCAACCAGAGTAAGATTTCCCCATCCGTTCTCATCCCCAAGTGGGCCACACATCAAGGGGTGTATTTAGCTTCGTGTGCAACGGATAGCCACCAAACAAGGATTTCTTCTTTTAACAAAGATCGGTGGCTGGGCATAGTCTTTTCTTTTAAGTAAGACTAGCATTAGATCCCATGTAATGCACATGTTAACTCATGAAAATTGAATACTTATTTCAAGTTAATATTCAAATTAATTATCGATTAATAAAAGGTTGCTAAATTTATTCAATCCATTTAAAATCTTTGGAACAAAAGTTTCACCTATAAAGGCAAGCTAGGTAGCGACTATGCGTTGATGTCGAGCCACTTCAATGGAGACAGCCTACACGGTTTTCAACCTAGTTAAAAAAAAAATAGCCTTAATACTTTGCTTTATATCACTATTCAGCGAAAACTGTCTTTTAATATCATAAAAATTGAAAACATCTAATTAAGGATCTTGGTTTATGTGATTACATCATCATAAGTCTTGTCCTAACACCAACCCTTGGCTGTTGTAAAAGCTAGATTTGGAGTGTCTAGCTCCTAAGACTCAGATTTCAAAGATAAGTTTGATACACCAATGGTGGTTTCCACTCAAAACTAAAAGCCAATGAGTCGTGCGCTTTTGCTCCAAAATAAGTTTATCATCGTGTTTCCCTACAATGGGAAAGGGCAAACCATGCTCACCAGAGCACCTGGATTTCCTCCTTTTATCTCTTTCTCTGAAATGTAAAATTTTTTCACTCTCTAGTAGTGTAAAAGAAGGTGAAGCCCTTTCAGGAAGGAACCGTCATATTGATTCTAAAGTGGTCTCAATTTTTCTTTTCTGCTATTGATTATATGGAAAGAACCAACAATCTAGTGAATTAATAAATTTGTACAGAAATAATTGAAACATAATAATAGAAGTAAGAGAAAAAGGGATCAAGAGGGAGAAGCGGAAAGGAAGATCTATTCCGAGGCAGGCGTTGATGAAGATGAAAGTATGTTCCTCAAAAGCTGAGTATTTATTTGAGGAAGAGCAAAAGGCATTTCTTATGGCGTCTCTTGAAGAAGAGATGCAAGTCGTGTAGCCAATTTTCTAGCTTTTAAAGAAGAAGCAAGCCTCTTTGGGTGAGGATTTAATACATGGGTGGGGATTTAACCAATGGTTGGATTTAGTACAGAGAGCAAGCCTCTTTTTAATACATGGGTGAGGATTTAAATCTGTCTTTAGGGCTTCGACTAGGCCTTACTTTACGGACTGGGCATCTTTTTATCTCGTCTGGGCATCCTTATATGGAAAATATATAATTACATGTCATGGTCTCGCATGTCCTAGCAACTTGTTGGATCCGAGTTCACATTAGGGCTTGTTTGGCACCATTTCTTAGAGATAATTTAGCAATGTTAGATATCACAAACTAGGGGTGCCACGTTGTTTTCAACTCAGTTTCTGGTATCACATTCTAACTGACTGGTATCTGTAAATCTGGTTCAATTTCTGCATTTAATTTATTAAAAACAATTTGCAGTACTATTATTGTAATTGGGAAGAGAGTTTTTGCCGCTGCAAACTTTGGTTCATTCACTAATTGGTAATAGATATAAATGTATTGGAAACATCACCAATAGCATCTGAGTCACTAATTGGTAATAGATATATTGATACCAATAACAATCACTGTATTGTAACCATGGTAGAACTTATTAGCTGTGCACAACAAACTATAAGAAAAATAATTTTCTAATCCAGACAATGTCAGACCAAAGAGTTTAACATTTCTTTCCCTAATTCGCGATCATAGACTATAACTTCCCCACCTTGCCATGGTCAAATTATAGAACATCCAGATTTAAACATTATTAATTAGCTTGAAGAACATAAAATTAGTTTTGTATTCAAATCATCATCATCATCATCATCATCATCATCATCAAAGTCTTGTCCTAACTATGTTTCAAGTTTGCTACATGACTTTATTCTTCCATTTTGATCTATCGTAATCCAGATGCTTGGATAGGTTACATTTATTCAGATCTAATGTTGCCATCTACATTCATGTCTTCTTCGGCCTACCTCTTCTCCTTTGTGGGCCATCAACCCACGAAGAAAAACCTTTCCTCACTATCGTCGTAGCTGGCCTGTGTTGGACATGTCCAAATTACATTCTTTACATTTAAATTTGCCAGTCATCACCATCTAAAGTTCTTCAGAGCAGTCACCACCTTGAGTGGAAACCTAGACCACTTCCAAACCTGCAAAAAAAAAGAAAAAAAAAAGAAAAAGAAAATGTAGTTATAAATATGCAAAAATGTGGTAGAAAATTCTTCTCCTAAGCATTGTAAGTGGCACTAGTCTATACTAACAAATAAAGGTCTAAGCCTCGCATCCAAAAGGAACTGTGCGAAACCAAGTATAAAACAAAATAGTGTAAGATAGGAACTGTGTAATTATAGATTGAGCAAGATGCATCTACCGCACCCATACAATCAAATCAATAAAAATAACCAAAATGAACAAAACCAATATGCTTGTTCACAATAACCAAATCAATACAAAATTAGCAAGAAACAAATATTTCTCACAACCCTCAATCGAGTCCTTTTTTCCTGTCAAGCTTCAAAAATATAAAAATAACAAAGTCCAAAAGGGAAAATCACAAAAGTAAAAAAATCTAGAGTGAGAAAGGTACAGTGGATGAGAATAGGTGATATGGGTATCTACAAAAGACATTGAAGGTGCTGAGAATTGGAACAAAATTCCTTGGAGTTTAACTGTTTGGATCACTCCTTGAACATCAGGTGTTGGCTTAGTCCGACTAAGAGTGATATGGGTTATAAGTTATAACATCAAGGAAGTTTAAGTAAAGTGGATAATCAAAATGCTAGCCCTCTCCAACGTCAAAGCTTAACCTAAGGAGCACTCTCCAATGTCCTTGAACTTGGTAGTGCCCATCACCTTGGGAGTATAAATAGTCTAACTTTTGCTACTATTGACCCTTCATAAATTTTGAAAAAGCACGCCTTCAATTATTTGTGCAACCTATTTAAAAATCTATTATTTAATTTCTTGTTTCCTTGGTGTCTACTTCACAAATCTCTAATTTATCTTATCCTTACATATTATACCTGTGTTCAATACCAGTAAGCAATCAAGTTGAAGTCGATAGAGAAATATAGCCATTTAAATAATTAACATACGAGAATTTGAAAGCGCACATGATTATATATCTCAGAAAATGAATCAAAGAAATCTAAAAGCCAAGACATCAACTATATTGCCAATAAAATTAGATGTTTAGAGAGGTAAAAAAAAAAAAAAAAACAAAAGAAAAATAAGGTAGAACAGAAACCTTAACAATAATTATTGTCTGATTATTAATCTCCTCTTAAGTTTAAGTAATCCAGGTTCATGCCAAAACATTAATTTAAGTAAAAAAATTCTAAGAATGATTGCTTTTAATTAAAAATCAACGGCTCGTCAACGGATAACATCAAAAGAGGAGTTGTATTATGTTTTTACTGATTTGGGTAGTTGAAAAAAAAGGTCACAAAAAATTTGGTCTAGAGCCTGGCCCTAACCACTGTTTATTTCCATCGCTAATTAGATTAACGGCGGCTAAGGGCCATCATTCTATACATTTTTGCAGTAAAAAGAAATATTGAAAAACCTGGGCTCAATTGTGCTGAATTCACCTTAGTTTTATAATCTCATAACCTATTCTGTAATGGATTCAATAATCACTCATATGGTTTATACTTTGTGACTTGAACTAAGACATAAGGTAACTAAATAAGGCATGAATATGAAAAATAATGAAATTAAAAATCATAATAAGAAATCAATAAGAAACTATCAATTGACCCTATTGAGGATTCTCAACTCGATCCATTATTAATTCATTTAATTAATGGTATAAAAAATACCTTCCGAGTGATCTGCATAAAAATAGTACGAACTAGCTTAATTAAATAGAGGCAAAGTTCAAATCTAAGAGAATACAACTATTGTTGAAATGGGGATTGAAGTTTGCTCACATTTGAGTCCACATGCATTGCATGATGACAACCTAAAAGACCTGGAAGATGCATGCGGTCCTCACTCAGCCATCATACAGAAGAAGGCGCATCGACAACATGGGGAGTACGAGTACAATTTGCCTTGAACATGGGATTGAATAACATGGCATGAGCTTAGTAAAGTTTTAGAACAAAATATAGTTTTCAAAGCACAAAATGCAACAAGAAGATGAAGAAGAGAAGAAAGTAACAAAAATTTTCACATCCTCATGCCCAGTTGTTTCAGGGTTTTCAATTAATCAAATAATTATGGGAAAATTAAATAACCTGTAATAAGCATCAAACCGACCTCTATAACAAAGAATCATCCAAAGTGACTAAATTAAATGAATGGAAAGTAGTAGCTTTCTATTGAAAAACATCTTTTTTATTCTTACCTGAAAACTCACTTCTTGGAGATGCCCTTGGTTTCAACACCTTTCTCTTCAAAAGGAGCCGAAGCAAATAATTCAAATCTCTCTTCTTTTCCTAGCAATTGAAATTCCATGGGAGCCCATGGCCCCCAAAACAGCCGCATGGGACATTTCTCCTTGCTCTGACCGAGTTGACTCAACAGCGATTTTGGTGGTTTTGCTCCTGAACCGGCACCACAGCTGCTGCCCTCATTGAGCGACCTTCCTCGCACAACATACCTATAAACATAAACAAATTAAAAAACTAGGAAGGACATTTTAGGATGTTTAAAGATATATGAATATCGTGGTTTTAAACATCACTGAGTCTGAAAGGACAAGGACTCGAAACCATATTAATCCATTCACCCTTCAAGGCCCTTTCTGTCGAGTATTTGAAGTGTTGGAGGGTTTTGATTCCCATTCACCTTGATCAATTTTTCTTGGTATGATGAGATTTTAGAGGGTTTTGATTATGAAAGTATTCAAAGATAAAAACAACATTTTATTGAAGATCAAAGCATTCAAAGATGGAAGGAAATGATAATCCACCAAATGAGAACCTCACTTATTATCACTTGATTTCACTTTAAATATTTAAAACACATGTGGCTTAAATTTAGAGGATATCATTCTCTATTTAAGTCATACGTGAGTTGAGATGTAACTCGGTCAAGTCCCAAGCAACTTAATTGAGACAAGGGGTTTCGACATATTAGTCCTCCTTTAACCGCCTTTTCCAATTTCATTACCGGAGTTTAGATAATGTCACCAGAGTTGCTTGACTTTGGTCAACATTTTTTAAAAAACTATTTTGCATGTCTCATATCTCTTGATATTATGAAAGCAGTGTATATCATATAACCCGATAAATCCCATAAATTAAATGAATGGAAATAGCAGTTTTCTTACCTCGGATCTATGTTTCTCAACTCAAAGCATGTTTGGATACAAACATTTCTAATATGATTTCTTAATAAAAAGTATGTCTTGTGAGAAATCTAACCAAAAAAAAAATTACTGACAACAACTTACCTCAAAAATTTGGGCATTTTACGTCTAAGAATCCTCCAAATCTTGCAACTACCAGACTTACTTTATATGGCAACATTTGGGATATTTAGAATTTTCTTAAAGTAAACTTCTCTAAATTCTTCAATCAAATATGCCATGACTACTTGTTTACATGAATTTTTTTTAATAAATTTTGGATTTCAAAAAGGTATGCAAGATTTGGTTAATTCCTCGTGAAGATTAGAAGGCTTTTGCTTATGTCCATGGTCAGAATTTTTTTCTTGTTCTAGTTTGGTTTTAGCCCCCCTTGTTTATAGGGTTGGCCTTTCTGTTTGCTTACAATGGATGTATTCTTTCTTCTCTCCTTTCTTTCTTTCAATACAAATTTACCAATTAGCAAAAAACCAAAAAAAAAAAAAAAAGGTATGCAAGCATTGGCAACTCTTAAATTCTCCCTAAATTTTCAAAACCTACCTTTTGCGGCAGCATAACCATAAATTATTGTTGAATGACCCCAAAATTTGAAATAGGTGTATGGGGTCCTAAGATTTAAAATTGAACCACACCCCAATAAACGTAATTGATTAGATCAATGAATAACATTAATAATGGGTACTAGGAAAATATGCCCGCACTAATAATTTATAATATTAAAATTAATAAAACATTTAAATAACACTTGGTCTAAATGATGTTAAGATGGTAAAACACACAAGAATGTCCATGGTTACTTTTTTGGAGGCATCAGTGGATTGAGAAGTGCATGACAGATTATAAAACACATCACTTAACTGAGTTTTCCACTTGATTGGTTAAAAAATATTTAAAATAATGAAGCAAAACCGAATCATAATACAAAGTACCAATATTCAAAGACAATCCCATCTGTGTTGGCCGAATGCTCTAATAAATTCCTCTCCAGCATTCCAATCCATCACCCAAACTATCCGTCCATTGGTAGGTAGTTGAGAAAAACGATCTTCCAACTGGGACATAACCATAGAAGAAAACATCCAAAATAAGTAATAACACAAGAATATCACCCAATTTATATGAAATAAAGAAAGAATAGATTATTTTAGTAATTACTTCTTTGTTGGAGATTATCTCAAAACTATGTCAAGCACTTATAAAGTTTCTTGAGGTGTATCTTTTTGTGTGCCGATTAAAAACTATTGTAATTGGTGCAAATCGGTTTGTGTTGCAAACTTAATCGCTACCTTAAATTACTGCCCTCTCATGTGGCACGATACAAAATCAAGTAAAGAATATATACAGTAATGAAACAAAAGCTAAAAACAACTGAACTCTGGAAATCCAGTAATTGTATGTTAATTATTCTTAGTAACTTGACAGAGACGGAAAAGAGCCCAGATTTCTAAAATTCTAAATAAGATAAATATCTTGGGTAACTTGCTTGAGAAGGCAAAGATTCCAATCTTTCAAAAAGAAAAAATCTAAATAATCCAAAATCCATGAATAAGATGGTAGGATGTCCAGCCCTCTGCCACATGAGTTGGGCAACTTTATTAATCGATCAAAACTGGCCAACTAGTGGGCTTGGTGGGCCATGGCATGGATGCCCTGCCACATGAATTTCCTGCCAACAACATTTCTTCCAAATGAGCCGATTGGTTAATCCAAATAATTTGTGTTATTGGGTTCACCCAATCAGTGGTTAATTAGTTGGATGGCCTAAAAGCATGGTCAAAGTGGACTAGTTATTATAGAGTTAACACCATTTAATAATTGGCATTTGATGATCATTTGACACTAATTATAGAAACAATAACCTAACGAATGAAAAGAGTACCCCTATTAAAATCAACAATATGGCCCACTTTCCTCAGCACAGACAATTAATCCAACACTCCCCCACTGAAATTGGAGCATGCTCAAATATCACACCCACCCACAATGGTGATAATTATCTATTTGAAGATTATTTGAAATTAAGATATATGTTTGTTTGAGAGTAAACTCTTGTTGTCTCTATAATATATAATAATTGTGAAATCGAATCCTATTCCTATAATATATAATATTTGGAATTGGACTTTTTACTAAATCCCTTTCTAAAAAAGAGTCCACGTTACTTTTCTTCTAAATTCGTAAAATCTATCTTATATTCAAAATTATGAAAAATTGAAATCTCAATTGAGCTCAAATTTCTCAATCAATTTCAAAATTGGAGCTCAATTGTTATAAGAAAGATTATTATAAAAAAATGAAGATAGGATGGATAAAAACCTGTGTCTCTCACCAACTGAGAGGAATAACGTTTTCCGAAATATTTAGTGTTGAATTTGGATATTTAATGGGCCATTACTTAGTAGGATTAATGGCCCATTAGTTGGTAGGGCATGGCATTAGAAGGAGGTAGTGCCAGTCAAAAGAAATTGAATAGTCAGTCAAAATCAATCAGCAACAATTGGCTAATTTAGGCAATTAGAAGCAGTTCGCTTCATATATATAAATTGCCCCAGCAAGATACAGCTAATTGATTAGAGATTGATTTGACAGTAGTGCATCCTATACATTGACTTTCCATTATACTATTTTCCACAAACCATCCCTCTTTCTTGTTACAATTACAATAATTTATTACCATATATTTACTAGATTGCAATTACAGCATGTATTCCTGTAACTCAAGAAAGCAAAATGAAATCAACCAAACTTTCAAGACAGACGTAAATACATATTAATCTTCGTTGTAGGCATGGATATAGTTCATGACAAAAAATCAAATCCTTCGTATATAGATAATTACATTGATGGATTGCATGGGAAGCCTTTGCTTGAGATCATTGGTCTCGGTCACTTAAGTTTGGGGAAGACTCCCCTTCTTGTGCTTCCTTTAAGAAGAATGGACTGTATGTAAAGACTTTGGTTGTGATCAATCGTGTTTATTGCCTTAGGTTTGGCATAACTCGATTTTCATGAACCCTAAATTCGTAAATATGATGGGCTTTTTGTGCAAGCATGAGAAACAAGAAAGGGACTTACCCTATCCTTTTATGATCATTGTTGTTAAATCAAAGTGCTTAAATCATTGTGGTTCCCTTCTTCATTGGTTCAAATAAAGAATTCTTAGTTGATTGCTTCGCTGAGAAAAACAGAACAAAAAAGAGGGAATTCAATAGGTCATCCATTAGTTTGGGCCCCATACAAGAATAATATTTGTTGCATCGACCAAAAATCTGATTTGATATGTTGCAGCAGTGCACTAAAATGACTAAGGTAGTACAATTAATTTTCTTATGCTTGCAACTTTTTATGTTGTTCACTTTATTCACTTATCTGCTTGTCCTTTCCAATGTGTTAGTTCTCTAGGCGGGTTGATCTTGAGCCTTCATTCCAAGTGGGAGAGTATTTTACGCAAACTTGCTATGGTGAACAGTGAAAGAGAGAAGAATAGAAGATTTTTCTTGCTGGCTAATCATGATATCTTAATTCATGAGGCCTAAAAGCCAAGGACCTTAAAGCAACGATGTAAAAGGTCAAATCCAAGGTGGACAAAATAGTGCTTGATTATGTCAATAATATAAATATAATAAATTAATAAAAATATAATCATTTATGATACACACATATATATTATTCATGTGAACTCGACTCGACTCGATAACTAACTTTGCCTGAACTTCTTACATGCACTGAATAGATTATCAGTCAGTCCTAAAAGTCAGATCCATAGTCAATATATAAAATCATGGTTAGGCCTTTCTGTGTAATCACAAGGCCATTGATATAAACAACTTAAATGTGATGTACTACGTTGATATAGAAAAATACGAATAGTAGTGGAATGGGTTGCATGAAAATACCATGCCTCATTGTGATAGATTTATCTGTTAAATCCACATTTTAGATCAATGACATCCTTTGACTTTGGTGATGATTAGAAGTAAAAACAAAAGCAATATGAATCTATAGATAAGTACAATCTCTACACAACAAATATAATATTCAAGGTAATCACCATATATATAAACTTCATGAGTGCTGTGTATGCTGATAATAACCTTTATGACTAATCCCTTTTACAAATCTGGAGAGAGAATGAGACATAGTCATTTGAAAGTGTTTTACCTTTCCAAAAATTATGACTATTAAAAAATTACAAGAGTAGGAGGTAGAACTTAAAAATAAATAGGAATTACTTCGGAGAAAAACTATTAGGCTTTCAAAGGAACCCTAAAATATTATAGGGCGGGTCACAATAAGCTTACAATTACAATAAGCTTAAGATTCCAACAAGCATACATTGGTTGACTAAGGCTCCATTTGGAAACTCTAGTCTAATGAAAAAGAGCTAGTTAGATTAACGTCTAAAATAAAAGCTCTGATTTTCTTTTTTTTTTTAAAAAGGTCATCAACCAGTGTGGTCCCACTGAAGCTGGGTCCTGGGAGGGTCCAAACTTGAGACAAACCTAACCTTTGACAATTTCGCACAAATCGGCTACTCGTTGGTCTAGAACCTACATTATCACACATGGCACCTAAGAAGGAAATCGTGGGTTGATGATTCTGGTTCTTATATATTTATGTCAAAGCTCAACAACTTAGATAACAATTTGTGAAAAAGATGTATGGAATTATTTTAATAGGGGCATTAGCTTTCGTACGTCACACATGGAGAAACATAGAGTCTCCAATTGACTACACAATAAAGATAGTGAAATCCTATATCTAGTAGAGCTTTTTGTATGCTGAAAGAATTTGTCGATGACAACAAGCTAGGTTGTTGACAACAAGGATGCCATGTTAGATGTAAGTGGCCCACATGACCATTCATCTAATAATGATGGGGCCCCACATTGTGTCAATTGATTTTGATATATAAGCTTTTCCATTTAGTTTTAATTTTAACAAATCTTTCTTGTACTCATGTCCAGAATGCCCCATCCAATAGGAATCTTGTTTTATGGAACAATGAGGGAATTAAGAAATAAACAATTTATTCAGATTTCTTTGATTAAAAAAAATCTCTATATGGTGGTTTTCGGTCCTCTGTCTTACTCATGCTTATTCACATGGCAAAACCACTCTCACGCATATTGGAGTGAGTGAAAGGGAGAAAGGAGAAAACCCTACTTGATCGGGACCGCACATCTCATACCAGGGAAATTAAAGGTCAAAAAATAACTTCTTATCATCGAGATCATGGCACAAGGTGCGCCTCTAGTGTTTTAGATTATCCATTGTTTGATGTATGAATCGAGATCTATAGGTTTGACTCGCATTACGTACGAACCATTTTAGATCCAACACGCCAATATGCCAAAAGGGGAATGAGATACGTTTGCAGAGTCATTCTCATCGAAGAACACCCATTTTGTACGAGAGTAGATGGTTGGAACAAAATGAGCTCTCTCTTATTCAGTATTTCTTATGCATGAAGTACTAAATCTCATCTTCTAACCAATCTTTCCAAAATCATTTGATGTTAGTAGAGGTAGCGAAAGTACTTTTTAATATAAAGACCTTCTGAGGTATTTTTTTTTTCAAATAAGTGCTTTCCATTTATAGACGACTAGAGGATTATTGGATCATCATACTGCGTTGTCACCTTTAAAGCTTCATTCTATAAATTTGGGGTCAGTTTCATGTACTTCAATTTCAAATCGACCCTTTTAGAAACTTGTTCTCTATGGATCCATGGTCTATATATTACCTTACCATCACTTCATTCAAGGTATTTGTTGGTTTCATCCTTCTCGATACTTTTTAAGCTCTTACCCACAATATATATGCTTTTTAACCTTTTGTATACATACTAGGACCGACTAAAACGACATTACTTCTTAACTTAGAGTTACCTATGAGGTTCCTCGTATGTATATAATCCTAATTCCTTGATTTGTCTCATCATCAATCTAGTTGGCTTGAAGTACGTCAAGGTTCTAGGTTCTCTACTGCAATCATAAGCCAAAAACCTACTACTAAACTATTTTGCTTTCTTCAAATCGAATTACTAATTCTACACTTCATGTTTGGTTTAGGAAATATTTGTATACAATCACCTTCCGGGGGTGACCCGCTCCTAATAGGAGTGGGATTAATGGGGGATTTGTAAGATTCAAAGTGGGAATGAGAGTTTATATTCTTTTGTTGGAGGAGGGTTAGGGTATTGGTTTCCTTTGACCCACCCTACGCCTAGTATGTCTTATTTATACATTATATAATAAGATTGTTTTTATAAATTTTTGTAGGACCGGTGGTAGAGCATAAAACCTATGAGTAGTCATTCATGTTCTTAATAAAACCACCACAAGAAAAGCATGTAGTCCCAAAACTTTCACACGTTATCATAGTTATGGCTGGTATCAATCTTATGATCAAGCCGGCTTTGGTTGCCTTCTTTTACTTTTGCATCTCAAACTCTTTCCTCCCAAATCCGAATCACCTTTTCACGCTACTCTGCAATATCTCCTCTACCAAATGATGATTTTGAGTAGAAAGAAAAAATAAGGAAAAGAAGATCAATAATAAGGAGATGAATAGACACTGCTTTTTTTTTTTCATACGGCTTCATCTCTCAAAGTTGCAATGTATTAGAGGATAAAGAGTGAAAATAAAATGAATAAAGGAGAAAGATAACATTAGAAGAAGAGAAGGGAGTGCAAGAAGAAAAAGAAGGAAAAAAAAAAAAAGAGAAACGTTGTTAGGAAAGTGCCATTCCAATTTATTCTGCAAGAAGTGCTTTCTATTTATGATTTTTCCAAGCAAAAGGATTTTATATTTCCATAATTGCCAAAAAAAGGTTCCTTTTCTACTGAACAATCTCATCAGTTACACTGACCATTTTCTATGACAAATAATATTTATCTTTTTAAAATTAATTTCAACTTTGATTGTGAATCATTTCACCTATGCTCGTGATGACAAGATCTACACGTCGAAAGGATAATCAAGCCATTTCTGCAGTTCAGAAATGTTCTTTTTATAATCATCCATATATTAATAAAGCCCCTAAATCACATTTTTTTCCAGCTTCATGATTAGTATGTGTGATGCCCCCAAACCGAGGCGCCGCATAGGAAATTAATGGGGGTGATTAACACACTTCCAACTGGAACAGCCTTGCTAACAGAATTGCAATAGTTGAAAATCCTCTAGAAAATTCCCGAAGGTAGCTTGCAATTAAATCTCGAGAAACTCAAAACCTCTGGAATTTCTACTACAAACTTTCCCGGATCAATCCTCACCTCAAAACCTTTGCAAAATAAACCAAAAAGTACACTTCAAAGCTGCTCTAAGTTAGAAAAACGGGTTGAATCAACCAAAACAATGCGCTTGTTAGCCTTAGCACACCGCACGACGATGCTCAAATAGTTGTGAAGGGGTCTTTAAGTGTTATTCCACCTCCTCGTGGATCAACAAAACTGCATATCTTCTGCCTATAGCACCAACAAATGCGTCCGGATGTCGGAAATTAGCCGAAGTCCTTCGAAGATTGAGCGCCCACTTCGAGAAAACCCCGATCTCTGACAACAAAACGAGTATGAAACACTACAAAATGGGTACGAAGACATCAAAGTATGTCTCTAAAGAAACTATGGTAGTTTTGATCTCATCGGCCCCATCTCTAGCAGACTAGAAAAAAGTGGATTGCCACAATGCTGGGCTCATGAATAGATAGACAACGATCATAAAGAATTCACGATAGACATTTTGGGCAAGAAATTAATCAAAATCTGAGCATTATTTTTTAGTAACGAATCACACAATCCTTTCTTGGATGGACCATGCAATGGAAGTGGAGTCATAGAGAATATTCAAAATGATGTTGTATATATATACATATATATGGAAATGATGAGTTTATCTTAGATTATGACTAGATTATTATCCATTAGGCTTTCTATTTAATAACTAGGTTTCCTATTTTGAGTCATTAGATTTTAGAAGCAGCCATTGGTTATTCTTAATTATAAAAAAACTAAAGACAATCTGGCAAAAGTAGTCCTGAACTTATACAACGGGAAAGAGGACATGTTAGGTTGGTCAAGCTTGGGTTTAGGCCAACTCATACCATGCTGCTAACCCTATAGATGAAATAACAAAAAATAGAACGCTCTAGAAAAATATTGACGATTGAATTTAAGAACTTGAACCTGTAATAAAAATACTACGATTAGATATTGTTGGTTTGCTAGATAATATAGATTTCTAGCTAATATAGATCTTAGGGCTACATATTTCGATAAAGGATAAAAAGTAGAAAAGTTCCCACACTTAATCACCCGTGAGACATGATATTTGCCTCTCATGCTGTACTCATATAATTAAAGAAAAAAGGCAAGAAAGAAAAACAATTGTAACTAAATGTAGATTCTAACAAAGAAAATTACTCTTACAAAAAAAAAATCCAAACAAGTAGCAATTAATACTTGATGACGAGTGAAAAACACTAGCGTTATTAGCTCAAAATATCAGCTAATAGTATTGGCCAGTTAAAAATGGTACTTTTGCTATAATCAGTAACACCATAGGCATTGCAGATTGTACTAGCTGTTATGGCTACAAACTGATATGTTTTGCGACAGAGAAACATAATCTGCCATCAATAAGAATTGACCACTTTGACCAAGACTAGGATCAGGGTCCAATATTCAATGGATGACAATATTATTTTATTGTTATAACATTGAAACACACATCCTTAATAACTTCTCTTGAGAATTACTTAGAGAGGCTTCCAACGTCACATATGGTTAAACGAAAGGGCCAACTGATCATTGGATATAAGACCCAAAACTTCATGGCTAATGTAGCACAAAGAAATGGCTGAACATTATTATTCTTTCTGATATCATAGAATGCTAAAGACTCAGTGTTACTAAATTGACATCATGTAATAGAAACTCTGTGACCAACCTCACTAAATTGACATCATGCTAAAGTCCACTTGGAGTGAACTTAAACCAATGCATGTGAATGGATTCAACCTGTTAATGCATCCTGTAGTCAAGCTGTCAATTTGATTCCAGTAAAACAAGGTGGGTTAGAGTTGACCACTTGACCTACAAGCCCATTTAAATGTGTCGGGCGATGATCTATCTACATAACCCATTTGAATGGGTAGGGTCGGGATCTACCTGCATATTAAGCATATTTAAATTGTTTGGTGTTTAATACTTTTGTACTTTGGGATTTTTTCCGATAACCAAATTCAAATAACCTAAATACTTGGAAATAAATGCAGTTGGGCCAAACTTTTATAAGTCGGGTTGGACCAAATCAAGTTAAATTGGTCACCCACATTGACCCACATCTAGTGTGGGTTTGGGTTAGCTGGGCTGTGATGAAAATAGGTCAGATATCAGCTGGGCTTCAGCTTCTAGACAACCCCGACCAATTTTGGCTCGAGCTAACCTGCTGGCCGACCCTATATGCAACTACCATAAACACAATGGATCTCATTCTCATTTCACCATTACCAAAACCATCAAAGCTTTGTATTCAATCCAACAATTGTTTCAACCATCTAACAAAAAGATTTCATGCTTTCAATTTAACTACACATATAAATTCTTCCCCTTTTAAAAATCCCAAAGGGGAAGGAGAAAATAACAATGGAAAGCAAATGATTAAATGCTTCAAGATCTTAACATCATGTAAATATATTTACCAAACTCATCTTACCATTACCAAAACCATCAAAGATTTATATTCAATCCAACAACTTCTTCAAACATCCAACAACAACATTTCATGCTTTTGGATTAACTAACCATATAAATTCTTCCCCTTGTGAAAATCCGAAAGAGGAAGGAGAAAATAACAATGGAAAGGAAATTATTAAATGCTTCAAGATCATAAAATCATGTAGATATATTTATCAACTGAATCAAACTATAACATTCTAAATACAATCACCATTTGTCATTTGATATCAAACAGTGATTGTTGATAGCATTCAACAACAAATCTCTGATCTAAATCAAACAAGTCCAAATAAATCCAAAATAATAAGATTTAGAAATAGGCCATAGCAAGAACAATTCCTTGAGAAATACAAGGGCGATAACTTGCTAAATAGAAAGGTTGATTGACCAAATTACCCAATCTTTCACACCAGCAGTGCGCGATTTTTTCCGGTTCCAAGCACCTCTGGAAGTTGAGGAGGGCCTCATCATGTGAATCCAAAGCCTCCGGCATGACGATTACCATCTGTGTGTCATTAAAAAGATATGGAATGAAAAGGAGACACAAGAGAGTATTTTAGACTTTTGAGAGCCAAGAGGTCTAGATATAGAGGTGCTTTTCGTTATGTTGAGACGAGGGGCACAGGAAGGTAACCTTTTAAATGAGTATGAAGTGAAGCTCCTCACCAACAAAGACTATGTGCCCTACACGTGTCCTACCACTACAGGGCCCAACAAATGGACGGTGAGACTATTCGAACTATAACAACTGTTAGCAAATGGAAAAATCTTGTGTGTGTGTGCTTAGTTGAATGTGTTCAGATTTATTCAAACACTTTTTCTTAGATTTAGCATTGAAGAATAAAGATACTTGATACTAATGTTATCTAAGGAATGCTATTTTCGGGCACATATTTGTTATAAAAGATTTTATACAGTTTCAAGAGATTTAGTATTATTGGATAAGGATACATGATACTAATGTTACATGAGGAATGTTATTCTCGGATATAGATTTAGTACAAAAGATTTAGCATTCCTAGATACAAATTTATTATAAAAGATTTTGTACACTATCAAGAGATTTTGTATGCTAGAACATTGAAGGATAATGATACGTGATACTAATGTTATATGAGGAATGCTATTATCGGGCACATATTTATTATAAAAGATTTTATATAGTTTCAAGAGATTTTGTACATTGTAGGATAAGGATACATGATATTAATGTTACATGAGGAATGCTATTCCTGGATACAGATTTATTACAAAAGATTTAGCATTCCTAGATACAAATTTATTATAAAAGATTTTGTACACTATCAAGAGATTTCGTATGCTAGAGAGACACAAATAGGTCGGCACCATTGATTTGAAAATAGTGGACATTGTAGCCAAGAATCTCAAATGAGTTTTCCTTTGGAATGTGGGCCGTTGATCGTTTACATATGATGAATATACACTTTGCTTAATTTAGGACTAGCACAAGTACCCGTGCTGAGCACGGTACGTCCATACAATGCAATTTAGATATTCACTCATATAATGTAAATAAAATATTCATGCATAGCAATGAATTTTTAGAAAGAAAAAATAAATGACTGTACCTATTTTCAGAATTGAAAGTAGGGAGAGTAAAAAGGGAATATGAAGTGAGGTAAAAAAAGTATATGTAGAAATAAAATAGGAGATGTGGGCAAAAAAGTAATTTTGTAGAATTTAAAAAAAGAAAAGAAAAGGTAATGGGTAGTTATAAGGAATGGACAGTAGTTATAAAAAGTGAGAAGTTATATTTCAGTTACGGTCAAAATCAAATCAAGTGGTCAAAATTATCTAAAAAGCTTCCAGCTTAATATATTTTAATTGTAGGTAGGGATATATAATACTTATGCTATCCAAGAAATTTTGTTCTTTCACATAGGTTTATTATAAAAGATTTTGTACACTTTTAAGAAATTTTGTATACTTTTGAGAGACGTAAATGGATCAACACCAATGATTCGATAATAATAGATATTATAGACAACTGTCTCAATAAAATTTCCTTTCAAATGTGAGCCGTTGATCATTTACATCGAATGAATTAGTAATGTGGTCCAAGCCAATTTTATATATATACAGTAACATTCAGGTGAGAACTAGTTCTCAAATATTATATGAGATTTTTTTTGTGGGGCCACCCAATTGTGGGCCCCATTTAGGGATGGGATTAGGGGGGATGGAAAGATCTATGTGAGACCACCCTAAGTATCAAGTTTGACCCCAAACCCATGCCCCTAACCCCTTCATCCGTGGCCCACAAGTTTACTGGCTTCATATTCAAAAAAATATTCAACCCTTGATCCAATGGTTCAGTCCATTCGGATGTGTGCCAATCCTTGGGATAAGTGACTATTAGGGGGTTCCTTATTGGTTGCTAGGTTTGGATGGGTTGCTAGTTGGGCCAAGCAAAAAAGTTTTCATATTATAAGTGAGAAATAGTTCTCACTTGAATCTTTCCCATATATATATATATATATATATATTAAAGCAATAGGGAGCCTTGCTCTCAGGTGTGCTTAAGTCGGCACTCTCATTTTTCTTGATTTTTCGGGGCACCATGTCAGGATTCTAATAAAATAACACATGGCATCATAAATAAAACTCCTAAATCTTCCCCAAGTATCTCACCTAAATGGGCTCTCATTAAATTTTAAACTTTTCTTTTATCAATTAATATTTTATCCCTTACCTTTGAAATTCAATAAACAAGTGTCTCGGTTGGGGACTATTTGAATCTCACTGGAAGAGGATATGCTGATATTAATTAATCAATCCATAGTGGATGGCAGAACCCGTGATAGTTAAAGTGGCTCACGAATTAGGAACTGGGAGAATAGAATGATCCTTTGGTGGTGGGCCTAACTTTATGATCAATTTCAATCGTATTTTTAGTAACCGTTCACATGCATATAAGTAATGTTAAAATTGGAAATAGATACGTTAATTCTTGCATATGTGAGTGTCAAATATATCCACAACACACACACACATACATATATATATATGGCGTTTATCGGGTGCACTCGATGCGCAACACTTAATGGTCCATTCGAGTGGACCAACACCCCCCTATATATATATATATATATATATATATATATATATGGCGTTTATAAGGTGCACTCGATGCGCAACACTTAATGGTCCATTCGAGTGGACCAACACCCCCCCCCCCCCCCCCCCATAAGAAAAAAAAATCCACTTGGCCCTAGAGCTTTGCTACCATCCGAATGGACCTGATTGTTGGATCAACTGCACACCAATTCAAAAGAACTATATACACCATTAGACTTGTAAGGACTAGATGGAGTTATTAGGATTTAGGGACGAGGCTGATTTTTTGCAAAGATGTTGGGCCCATGGAGATCTTTTGATCCCCCAGGTCCTAGTCCCAGGTGGGTCCCCATGTGGCCACCACATTGAGGTGTGCACATCGATCCAGCGGGTATGATCTAATAAATCATATACTCGTATTTGGCATATGTGCAACACATGGCCTTAGAATTTTGCACCTGTCCAAATGGACGGGGCAGTTTGATCAGCTGCATACCCATTCAAATGGACTATACACCGTTGAACTTGTGGAGCCCAGATGGAGATGACTGGATTTAGGGATGAGGCTTATTCATTCCAAAGATGTGGGGCCCAAGGAGATCTTTCCATCCCCCCGGGTCCCGGCCCCACATTGAGGTGAACGCACCGATCCGATGGGTATGATCTAATAAATTATATACTCATTAGACATATGTGGGGCACACACTTGAGTTTTTATAACTATCTGATTAGGACTTGGATGCCGTCACAGATTCAGATATATTTTTAGTGGGTTTGATGGTTCCATCTATTTTAAATTTATAATTGAGTCAATCATGGATTTTATCCTTTGTGGGGTCTATCTATATGAAACACATAGTTGAGTAAAATCATATGATTTATCCATTGTGAAATCTATCATTCAAATTATGAATTGATGAAAATACTTTTTTAAATCAATTAAATCATGTGTTTTATCCTCTGTGAGACCTAACAAATTATTATATGGTTATAATTAATTTTAATATTTTATAAACTTATACGTAATTTTTTTTTTGTGCGGGCTAAGCACAGGCTATGACTACTTGTTATATATATTAAATCGCAGGAGAGCAACATGTGGCGCTTTTCTTGGACTTTCGCGATGACATGTGGAACTCCCATCTCTTCTGTATCATATCTCCTATAATTTATCTTAAATAATCTATTTCCATCCTTATAACACGCATATAGTTTCTAATCACGTCCTACTTCAACTTCAGCCTTACTATATCTCCTAAAATTTCTCTTAAATAGTCTCTTTCTATCCTTATCACACATTGTTTCTAATCACATGATTGATGGAGCATAATAGAAATTCACTCAATCACACTATAAAAAAATCTGGGCCAAACATAACACTATAATCTATGTTGCCCTGGTCGAGCCCAACCGTTTGCCATTGCCCATGCCCAATATTATGAGTAATATTGCCTACTCATGTCACCTAAATATTTTGAGTAATATTTCAAATTTATACATAAGGAGTAATATTGCCCACTCATTTCTGTTGGTAAATGAATAACATTGACAACAATTTTTGTTGGAGATATTTCAGTGCCCACATAATGGCAACAAATATGTAGTATTGGCTTGTGCCCGAAAAAATATTGGTAAATAATAATATTGTATCTTATCGCCCATGCCCTTGAAAATTATTTGTAATTTCTGTCGAATTTCATACAACAGTTTGCCATTTTTGATATGTGGGCTTCACAGTAGAGTTTGAATCCTTTAACTCAAGAATTCTCTAAGTAACGTGATCACTTGGAAGTCATCTTTTATTTGGATTATCATAAAAAAACATTTAAACATATATTTATTCCCCAGTATTCATGATAATAAATTCCAATTAATTCACATTTTTTAAAATAAGAAATAAGGAGAAAAAAATGGAAAAAAATTAAAAAAAAAAAAAAAGAAAACAAGGCCGTCCTTACAACATTTTTTTGGCAGATATTGAGTCACACTTGGATTTGGCTTGCGTATTGTCCAAAATGAGGTGACTCAGGCAACTCAAAAGGTAATATGGTGAGTTTTGCAACCGTGTCTTTAATTCCTCATTTTAGCCCTTCAATCAAAAGGCATTGCCTACATGTAGGGATGCCAGTGGACCATAATTACCCGGTTATCGAAGGTCAGATTTGAAAACTCTTGGGCATGGAAATCTTTTCTAGCGCCAATAGGGGATGGAGTCCAGGCCCACAGTTTGGCTCTGACTTTGTTTAAAGTCATGGTCCAGAT
The DNA here is from genome assembly GCA_028538565.1 of Umbellularia californica. NCBI lineage: Eukaryota > Viridiplantae > Streptophyta > Magnoliopsida > Laurales > Lauraceae > Umbellularia > Umbellularia californica. The sequence continues at coordinate 61,266,352 of JAPQWN010000007.1, forward strand.
CCAATCAAAATCGATATACTTGAACTTTGGTACTTCAGGTCCAATCAGATCTAAGTCTTATGTTTGACTCGTGTTAGGTTAAGTTCTAGGTCTAGGTTCACTATCAATCCAACCCCAACCCAATTCATTTAATTAAATTATTAAAATCTCCACTTCCAAATCCTAAGAATTCAATGTCATGTACACAATCATAAACTAGAGGGGCCTATTTAAAAATCATAAAAACCTTAGGGGTATATAATATGAAAACCTCTTTAAGCTACAATAAGAATATGGCGTTGCTCTTCGGCGTATGGGCAAAACCAGAGCCTACCTTAGCTTTTAGCCTCTGCATTAATTTTAGGTCCATGGCTAAGTGTGGCTGTAAACTTAGGCCTAATAACCAAATGGTCCACGTATTTAACTCCAACAAGAGCAGTCAATTTTAGAGTTCTATTAGATAAAATTTCGGGCAACACTATAAAAGGGAGGACATCTATTTTAATGAGTTAAGATTTTTTTCTACAGAAAAAAAAAAAAAAGAAAAGAAAATGAGTTTAGTTCAATAAATGGGCCCTACCCTGGAGTTAAATAGAAATCATGCGTTTTTTATATGGGCCTATGGCAGATTCAACCCAAGCCTAGAGGCGAAAACTTGAAAATATGCAGTTTTTCCTCCACTCACAGAGGAGAAAAAGTAGCAAAAGCAGCTTTACCCTTTCTTTAAATGGTAGCAAAGCTGCACATGTAGGTTTTTCTCTGCTCAGAGGGGAGGAAAAGTTGCAAATACAGCTTTACCGCTGTTAAGAGCGGCGGAAAACCTACAGTTTCATCCCACACCATTCCAAAGCTATTTTTCCCTTTCTTTTCTTTACTTATGGGGATGTGGGGCACTTACCCTGTGAATTTTCTTTTTGCACACCATGCATGCATTATCATAGTGGGGTCCAGCTAATGACTAATCCGAATGGACTATACATAGAGGACGCCCTTGAGTTAAGACCCATTTTTTACAACCGTCATAATGGTCTGCATCATTTGATCGACGGGTTCATTTTTAAAATGGCGAAAACTTGTTAGCCATTGATAAAAGGGATTAGGATGATTACATTGGGGCCCATTTTTTGTAACAAGGGGGTCCCAACCAGAAAGATTTTCCCACCCAGTCGCATCCCCAAGTGGACCTCACATCAAGGGGTGTATTTAGCTTCGTGTGCACAGGATAACCACCAAACAAGGATTTCTTCTTTTAACAAAGACCGGTGGCTGGGCTTAGTCTCTTCTTTTAAGTAAGACTAGCATTAGATCCCATGTATGCACATGTTAAACTCATGAAAATCGAATAATTATTTCAAGTTAATATTCAAAATATTTATGGATTAATAAAAGGTTGCTAAATTTATTCAATCCATTTAAAATCATTGGAACAAAAGTTTCACCTATAAAGGCAAGCTAGCTAGCCGCTATGCATTGATGTCGAACGACTGTCAATGAAGACAACCTACATGGTTTTCAACCTAGTTAAAAAAAAAAGGCTTAATACTTTGGCTCTTTATATCACTATTTTGCCAAAGCTGTCTTTTAATATCATAGAATTAAAATTGAAAACATCCAATTAAGGATCTTGGTTTTTGTGATTACTTCATCATAAGTCTTGTCCTAACACCAACCCTTGGCTAATGTAAAAGCTAGATTTGGAACGCTTGGCTCCTATGACTGAGATTTCAAAGATAAGTTTGATGCATCAATGTTGTCTCCCGCTCAAACTAAAAGCCAATGACTTCCGTGCTTTTGCACCAGAAATAAGTTTATCATCATGTTTCCCTATAATGGGAAAAAGCAAACCATGTTCACCATAGCACCTAGCTAGTAGTGCATACTACAAATGTAGAATTATCTCTCTCTCTCTCTCTCTCTCTCTCTCTCTCTCTCTCTCTCTCTAGTAGTGCATACTACAAGAAATTTGACATTTTGCCATAAAATTTTTCGCGGCTAAAGGTCTCAAAGTCGCCACTAAAAGTTTTAGTGGCAATATTTTTCTCGTGGTTAAGCTGTCGCTAATAGTGTTGTCACTAATTGTTTTAACCGCAATTTTCAAATGTCGCAGCTAAATGTTATAGTGTTAGCCGCGACACTAAAGCTGTCACTAAAAGTTTAATATTTAGTGACAAGATTTACCGAAGCTAATTAAAAAAATAATTGCCACTAAAATTATAAAGTTGCCGCTAAAAAAACATCATAAGCACATAAAAACTAAGTTTTATTAAGAAAAGGTCAACAAGTTATAAAGAAAAAGTCCAAGTGTTCTTGTAGTCAATCTGGACTACATTAATTGATATGTATATTAAAAGTTGACAAGAAAGTTGTAATATGAGAATATGAGCATAGAAATTTAATAAAGATTAAATAGTGATACCGGATGGTATGATTTTGGGGCTGAGAATTTGCTTTATAGTTGTTGCTAATGGAAATCAACATTATTCTCTAGCATTTTACAATATCCTGGATTACTTTGAATACTTTCTCAAAATGTTTTGGGGTGGAAGAAATTCATGCCACGATGACCGCGACAAATAGAGAACCGTACGTGGCTGATACCATTATAGTTTCATAGACCAATATCGCAATTTTCATCCATGCCTTGGTGTAAGCAAAGATGGTTTGTTCTTGCATAGATCTCTGCACGTGTTTTAGTGATATACATAGTTTCCCGACGCCTTAAGTTCGCTCATCAGTTTATTTTTTTTAAGATCAAATCTCAACCCAACTTAATTTTAAGACTCATTGACTCCACTAGAAGAATTTTTTGGCATCTCTGATAGTGTGTAACCAGTCGTATAGTGGGACCCACCCCATTCAAATTAAAATTTGATGATACCCCATATATAATAATAGCTAAAAGTAAGACACCTAGGAAATTAGCTATGGAAAAAAAGGTTCTTGCTAAACTCCTAGACTCCTAGACCACATTAGTGGTGAAAGATTAAAACTCGCTACTAATCCTCTTTCTCCTCCAAAATAACCTTTAGCCACGACTTATAAGTTGCCAATAAATGTGGTTACTATAATACCTTTTGTGCTGACATCATATAATTTCCCCACTAAAGTGATTCTTTTGTGGAAAAACAAAGTTGTGGCAAAAAATTTCGCCACTAAAAGCCAATTTTTTTATAATATATCTTTAGTGGCAATAGAAAGTCACCACAAAAGGTGGCCCATACAGTGGCAAAAAACATGTCGCAATAAATGTAAAACAACTAAGCAATTAGCCACAAAATTAAAAAGTTGTCACTAAAATTCTAGACCATTAATGGCAAAAAATAAAACTCGCCACTATATCTCCTTCCCCTCCAAAATGACCGTTAGCTACGACATATAAGTCGTCATTAAATGTGACCACCATCATACGTTTAGTGTCGACATCAAGTTTTGCCACTGAAGGTGAGCTTTTAGTGGTGAAAATCAAATCATGGCAAAATATGTTACCAATATTAAAAGTCAACTTTCTTGGTATATATCTTTAGTGACAATATAAAGTAGCCACAAAAAATAGAACATATAGTGTCGAAAAATATACCGCGGCTAAATGTAAGAATCTAAACAATCAGTGACAACCATAAATGGCGCCAAAAACTCCCGCTAAGGAATTAGTGGCAAAATTTAGCTACAACATATAAGTTGCCACTAAATATGGGAATTATATTACCTTCAGTGGCAACATCAAATTTTTACCACTAAAGGTAAGTTTTTAGTGGTGAAAATTAAACTGCGGCTAAAAAAGTTAACGCTAAAAGCCAACTTTCTTGTAGTAATCTGTGGGGCCCATTGTGGAAGTCGATTAATTTAAAGATCCACTTTAAATTTTGAAAATGAAACTCAATTTATGCCTAAGCACAAATATAATAAAATCAAAGTCTTAAAGTTTCTACTATTTACTTAACCTTCCCTTAAAATCTCCTAACTCCCTAAAATCCCTCTCATGAGTTTCCATCTTTTTACAATTTTTTTTTTATTATCATTCACATTTACTAATTTAACTAAATAAATATGTGGGGTTCCATTGTGAAAAGCCACATTTTTCTCTCTTTTCAAACACACAGTTTACAGGGGCCACTTTCATAGGTTGTATTTTGTTACTTTTTTTTTCAAATTTTCATTCAGTATTCATAGTAATTAATCTGTGGGGCCTATTGTGGAACCCAATTAATTTCAAAATCCACATTAATTTTGAAATTGACACACAGTTTATGCCTTAGCACAAATATAATCAAATCAATGTCCTAAAATGTCTATTGTTTACTTGATCTTGCCCTAAAATCTCACGGGTCCCTAAAAACTTCTCTCACAAGTTTCCATCTTTATCACAATATTTTCTTATTATCATTTACATTTACAAATTTAACTAAATAATAAATATGGGGAATCAAAGAAACAATAAAATACGGCAAATCCAGATGTTGGACCAAGTAATGGATAGAGTCTTTCAAGCATGAACAACTTTTATAAATTAACTCATTCTTCATACCATCAACAATTCAAATTGATTATTCTTTTATATGTTTTATTCTTCATCATATATTATATTATTCATAATTAATCTTCAACTTTTTCATTTTGTTTAAACGCCCGTTATTCTATGTAATATACTCATTCTTTGAATATCACTTATTAGATAATTCGATTGGATAATTTTACTTATTTTTTCCTTTAAGCCTTGGAGTTTTGAGGTTCGATTTTAATTATATTTATATGATACATTATATGTTAATGTATAATAGTACAGGAACTTTAAACCTTATATGAAAATTTCCATGGGTGATTCTACATGAGCCCACATGAAATGCTGAGCACACCCACTTGCTGAACTCACCACACCTCATGGATTCTTAAAAACAATTTGCTGAGCCCATCCACCATATTACCCAAAATGCCCACGCGATAAGCCCAGGTCGTTCTCCTCCAAATTCCCCACGTCGAAGATTTTGAAAATCTTGAATTACGGCAGTGTTGAACTCTTCCCCATCATCCTCTTCTCCACTACACAGCTCTTCTTCTCTTCTTGTTTATAGGATGCTCAAACAAGGTCAGCTCTTCTTCTTCTTCTTCTTCTTGTTCATAGGTTTATCATTTTCACATTCTTTTTAGGTCATAATTTATGCGTTAGAGATTACAGACGCTTGCATTATCATTGCTGGTTATATTTTCACATTCGAACTGCATAATCCCTGTCCATTGTACAAAAACCCGTGGCTCAGTTCATTCATTTTTTGCGATCTACTTGGCATTGCAAAACTGTGCAAGGAATTTCTGCACGGCGCATGTTAACTATGTAGAGCATTTATGCCCGGCGAATGTAATCCGTGCATAACATATATGCACGGCACATTTAAGCTGTGCAAATCAAATATGCACGGAATTATTGTGCAGTCCATAAAAATTTTGCACGAAATAATTGTGCCATGTAGAAAATAATTGTGCCATGTAGAAGCATTTTGCACTATCCATTTGAACCGAGCAGTACAATAAAACATGATATCTTTTGTTATGTTGTTTCCTCTTATTGATTTTCATTTTTAACAGATTGGAAGAAATGCCTAGAAGACCAGCTCATCGCATTGGTGGCAGCTCACAGCCGACAGGTGGACGGGCTAGTTCTTCTAGCAAGCCATCGAGACTGCAGATCGAGATTGGCGTTGCTAGACCACGTCACCGAGGTGTGCATGTGAGTTCTTCGGCCGCCGACCATTAACGGCCAACGGCACCTGAATGGAGATGAAAATTACAGCAAGATCCACTCCCCGAGCCGATTGACGAGCATGTTGACAATTCTTCAAAGGATGATTCCTCAGAGGAGGAGGCACAGCCATCTAGTCCTCCTATAGCGATAGCATGGGAGGATGATTCCTCAAACGAGCAGGCACAACCATCTAGTCCTCCTGCAGCGACAACAGCGGAGGGTCCTATTCCCGGCAGTCCGACCGACCTATCTGTCCTTATGAGTGTTAGGAAGCACGTAGCCATATCCATATGGAACGGGGAGGCACACGTTCATTCTTTTAATGTTTTAAGTAATTGTTTTTCAAATAAGATGTTTCATAGTCGATAATAACAGATATTAACGAAGATTTATACTTGTAATGTGTAGGAACGTGGCCTGCTCAAATGTATCAGTCATTGGCGTCAGCTGAAGGATTGGTACATACCTCTGCCCAGAGATAGGGCTGCTCTTCATGTTTCTCGGTTTCACGCTATTATAAAAGAGTCTAGATTGGCAGACTTGAAGCGTTTCTCATACCAATATATCTCCTGCCCTTTGGTATCGATCTTTGTAGAGAGATGGCAGCCTGAGACAAATACCTTTCACATGCCATTTGGTGAAATGACGATCACCTTAGATGATGTGGGTACTCTTCCCAGCATCCTAGTAACGGGACTTCCTGTCCACGCATCGACTAGTATAGGATTTACTAAGCAAGTAGATTTACTTGAGCATAGACTGGGTGTGGATAGGGCATCTGCGTCAGCTGAGTTGAGCGTGGCGTATGGTGGGGTAGTGAAGATGGGGTGGATCAAACGGGTGTGCGGCGATGTGACTCCTGTGTCATCTGTTGAGGAGGTAGCGTGTGCAACTAGAGGCTATCTTCTTTATTTGTTAGGCTGTACACTCTTCACCGATAAGTCTGCGACTCGAGCCCCCATCTACTACCTATCTTTACTGATGGACTTGCCATGGGTCTGTCATTATGCATGGGGGGCTGCCGCACTGGCTTATCTGTATCACCAGTTGGGGACCACCATGAGGGCAGATGTGCGATAGATTGCTGGATATCTGACACTGCTCACGGTAAATGTGTACACTTTATATATACATATACATGTTCCCTCATAATTGATCATTTAGATTGTATAATTAATAATTGGTATCATTCGCGGTCTTGGGTGTACGAGCACTTCCCATTTGCCCGTCCTCCTGCACAGTGGGGATATACTGTTGGAATACCTCTAGCGAGCTGCTAGAGTCCTTGTCAGGATTGCGGAAATGCAAGAAAGAACATACAGTTGCTGCGGAAGAGGTTGGATGCCCTACATCCGAGCGAGATGAGCACCCAATAGAGTCCTTGACATATATTTTACGTTTTTGCGATGGAATACGTTTTATTATATTAATGACTTGTTTCATTTACTTGCCATAGGTGGCCTGGGATCCGTACACTGGTGCCAGGACTCAGCATCCATTCCAGCAGATATCTTTCTTTTGTGGTTGCTTAAGATAGCTAGATGTCATTGAACCCTACCACACACAGAGGGTTCTCCGACAGTTTGGCTATGTACAGACCATCCCATCCGCACCGCTTGCCCCCATTCGTGCATCTCAGGGATCTACTGCTGGAAAATACAAGGTCTCCTATAGATTTCTAGACCAGTACTGGGTTACTTAGGAGGATCATATATTATCTCTAGCGCACCACGGCCATCGATCGCAACATGCATGGGAGTGTTCACTCGACTACCTCAAGTGGTTGACTAGGATTTCACACCCTCAAGTATAGAATCTCGACCGTCATTCCCACTATAACCCTAATGAGGGTAGAGATGACCCGACTCCAAGAACGTTGAGGGCATTTCCCACTTTTTCAAACATTATGCATCTATTCTTTTAAACTATCTTAAGTATATTGACACATTTTATATATCCTTCGAGCGAAGGACCATCTTCGTGCCACGCTTAGGCGAACGGAGCAGCCTGCTGATTTTTATTATTGGGCATTGCAGACTACCCTTGAGATCTTGGATGGCTTGCCGATGACGTACTGCCGACGTGCGCAGTCGTGATGAGAGGAGGGTTGTTGGATGGTTTTTTTTGTTAGGATGTATATGAACTTGTATGAAGGAATGTCTTTCTGTTTGATTTATGTTGACTATGACTTGTATGTTGGTGCATTATATGAACTTGTATGATTTTTATCTTCTTATATGAATTGGTTGATATGTGTACTTGTTTTTATGAAAATCTACCATTTTGATCAAAATAGGAACTCATATATGATAGTATAACACTACACGGCCAAAAGTTTCTGCGCATATCCACTCTGCAGGGCCAACAAGTTCCAAGCAGATACATTATGCAAGGCCAATTGTGCCGAGCATATCCATTATGCTCTAGAAATGTTGGTAGTGCAGAATGATTTTGCACGGTACCTTTGTGACATGCAGAATAATTTTGCACGGTGTCTGTTTGCCGTGCAGTATACAACCGAGCAGGGGTATTAAAGAATAAACACGTAATATGATAATATAAAAGATTGCTTTCATTTCATCAGCCATCCGTTTAAACAACAAGTATTAAGTTTGTTTACATTAAATTGAGAGTGCAAGTATTTAATCGCTGTCAAGATTAACTGACTCCTATGTTGTGACACTGTCTCCAATTATATCTTTGAATCGCTCGATGCTTTTAGCATATGGGAGTTGCCATCCGTCTACATTAGGGTGGTGGTGTCTATGCCAATTTGTAGCAATGAGAGGCATGGGAGCCTCAAGTGTCATGAAGATCTAAACAAAATGGTTTTCATTGACAAAACCAATCACGATAACTTTGTGAGAACTTGGTGGAGTTGAGGATGATCTCAAAGGCAGGAAAGTAAGGCATTGCTGCACAGATTGGTGGACCAATACAATGTTATAATATGAAGATATCAGGTGACTCATGTCCGGCTTTGTCATCCAACGATCAAATGAAGGATTGCTATCATAGTACGATAAGGCGTAATACAGCTCCCCAACCCTATCCTCTCCTCCATATACCAATGAATAATAATTTTGTTACCTTTCCAATTCATTGCTCAAATCCAATCTAACCTGCATCCGACTATCCTCGCCCATGCCCAGAAGACCAGCTATGGCTCTGAATCCACAGTTACCATTAGCTGCAACATCCTTAATAGTCTGGATATAGGGTCCTAGAGACTGAGGAAGCAAATGCTTTAACGTGCATGACCGATTGTGACAAACACTCAGTTTCTCCTTCTTCTTCGTTACATCTGGACTGTCTAATCTAGCTGGAACGCTATCTTGGATCTAGAGTGCATACTCGAAAGCAGATGGCTCCCGACGCATAAACCGATCCAACTTTTTCTTTTTCGATGATGACCAACTGCGAGTATTCAATTTAACATCTGGCTCAAGAAGAGAAGTAGATGAAGGACTCCCCAATTCTCTAAGTTTTTTCAATATTGTATTTTACCAATCTAATCAGTACTCTGAAATTTCCTAGCGATCAACTCGAACTTGGAAGTTATGGTCAACTCAGGGGCTTCATTCACCGTAGTGGAGTCTAAATTGAGCTTCCCCTAGTAGTAGTGGACACAACTCAGTGGTATTTGAGAGCACTCGGCAATTTCGTGTGCACATGGTAACCCATGAGTCCGTCGAATTACGCACCCACATGCCGCCGAATCTGGACCAATATCACAAGCTCTTATCAACTCATTCAACACTATATCCATAGCACTCTTTGATAGAAATCCTCTCAACTCACGAAACAATGCCGGCTTGAACTTATGTTACACGGTGTTTAAACTCTTTTAAAAAAAAAAGCCTTTATCTCTGTAAAGAGCAACTCAAGCAAGGCATAGATAACCTGCCAGGATGCATCAAAGCTACAGTTCGATGTGCTTAGGTGTCTCTTTAGTTTTTCATGTGCACTCTCAGCCCTGTTCGTAGTCATGTTCCTAAAGTGCATATGCCGATCCGTCCAAGCAGCCACAAATTGTTCCTTGTGATTATTCAACCATGAATTCTCCACATAATCAACAGCGTGTGGATATTCGCAGTAATTCCGGTCCAATGCACTTAGAAGTTGTATGTAGTCATTTTCAGTGGGAAAGACTACCAACATGTTCCAATAAGAGATAAATGGATCCCATCTGTCGTTGATCTCAAAATACTTCTTACAATATGCCAAGATGTTCCTAGAAATATGCCACCTGCATAATAGGTTTGCTGCATTCGGAAAAACAACATTTATTGCATTCATCAGTGCTAACTCTCTGTCTATGACAATCACACGGGGCAGAATACATCCATCCATTAATTCCTTAAACCTCTCCAAAGCCCATCTATCATTGGTCTCCCTCTCTGATTCAAGGTACACAAAAGCAACAGAGAAAGTCAATTGAGTAGATGCGACACCAATAATCTCAAGCAAGGAAAGTCGATATCTATTAGTCTTGTACGTAGAATACATTATCAAAACTTCAGGAAAATCACGTAACAACTAAATAGATGATGGATGTGCCTAGAATAGGTCCATCATAGCATTTGTAGCGTCGTTGCTAGTGTGATATTCAATGTTGTTGTTCTCCTCCAAATGCATAATGAGTTGCTGCATCTGTGATCGACCAACCATCTCAGTCACCCTCCACTTCTGACGAGCATTACAGATACTCTTCATCATAGTGGTGTTGTGCACGTCCCTTTCCTACAAATGTTGAAGGATATTCTTCGGCTTCATCAAACTCTTAGACATATCAATCAAAACATTAATTTCTTCCCCAGAAAGCCTCCCATCCCAGAAAACGAGTGACCCTTGAGATGTTGTGCGTTTGAATGATTGTGCACCCCACAAACCAATATTAATATCCAATCATCGTCATTTGCCAATTTTTGGCCCTTCAAAGCAAAAGGGCAACTACACTTCTTCGTTCCCATTGCCTCATTAGGATTTTCTTTTCGAAGACCTTCGTTGACCCCTGTAACTACCACTTCTCTCACAAGATAAAACTATTCTCGACTTCTTACCATCTCCACCAGCATCTGAAGTTTTGATTACAATTACAAAGCCATATTTCTTTCCAACATCCCCTGTCCATTGGATTAGACCCTCCCGACTTCTGAATATCGTGTCAGTGGCGAAGACATTGGTAAAATCCAAAGAGCACTCACTGGCTGAATCAATCTCCTGAAAATATGACTACAAATTCTTAGTTCATCAATGCACGAGCCTTTACAACCGAACAAGATTATACTGCATGGTATATATAGGCCGTTCTTCATATATATGTTCGGTTTACTGTTGCCGTGCAATAAATCTTTGTTCGGCAAAATTTTGTCGTGTAAGAAATATTTGTCTGGTGGTATTTTGCTGTGCAATATATATTGTGCACGGTTCTGGAATGCCGAACGCGACGCGAGAAAAATAAATAACCAACTGGAAACGAAGTCAAAATGTATACCTCCTCTTGGTAGATCGTCAGTTACTTGTCTATATTGAAAATGCCTACTTTCAATAGACAATGTGGTGTAGGGAGATGAGTACTTCCAATATCGTTAAACAAATGGAGGGGACTTGAGGATAATTCCAAGAGTTGAAGAAGATGATGATGAATGAGAGGAACATCAATGAGGATGAAGGAGTGCAGAGGAACAGTAACAAAATAGTGGATAAAAGGGAGAATGAAGAAAGAGAAGAAGAGGAGATGAGTAGAGACACCGGAAAGCTACACTGCAAGAGAACCAAAGGAATATGAGAGGATGTTGATGGTGAAGGGTGATTTCGTACTTTTATCTTGAGGTATTTTAGTAATTAAAAATAATTAATTATGGTTGTGTTCATGAAAACTATGGAGCGTTCAGAATTTCCCATTTTCCATTCCCTGAAATCCTTTTCGGGTGCATCCATCTCACTGTGCATCCAACGTCCTTTTTCCCCAAGTCCCAACACCGAAAAAACAAAGTTGACGTTTTCAGCTGACGGCAGCTCCGCAAACGACAGTTTTCCCACCTCACTTTTCTCCCCGTTTTCTCTCCAGAATCCACAATAACGACAATCCAACCCTTTCTGTCTCGGGTTCCGTGATTTCCTTCATGCCGCCACCCTCCGGCGGAGCCGACGAGTCGGTCGGCCGCTGCACCTGCGATTCCGACCATTATTCGCCGGAACCCGACGACGGTTGCTGCCCGTACTGCCGGAATCAAGATCCTTCGTCGTCATCGTCTCCATCTTCCTCTTCATTTTCTTCTTCGTCTTCTTCTTCTGGATTGGATCTGGTATCGGAGTGGGATTGGGAGAAGCTCAGGAGATGCTTGGCTGCAGCTGGGAAGGGTTTTGCGATCGGGGCGGGGTTGAAAGGTGGCCTCTCCGCCTTTTGGCTCTTGTCTCTGTTGAGAAGCCGTAGATTCTCCAATGCACTCAGGTGAGATGAACTGGAGATAATTGGTGTGTGTTTTTCCTTTTTAACGTGTTTGGATGTAATTATTCCAAATCGCAATTGGTTAAGTATCTTTGCAGAATAGATTGAAATCCACTGATCCTTTCTGCTTGGTGTTTGGAGGAAGCACAGAGATTGGAATCCACTTCCTTTTCAACGATCAATCAAATGAAAGGGGAAAAATGGCATCTTTCGGTTTAAATGTCCTCCAATTTGCTCTGTGCTTAAAAGATTGCAGATTTTTGAACTGGTTGTGATCTGCGGTACATCCGAACGCACTTTTACACTTTCTTTTTGTTTTCTGTTGTGTGTGTGTTTTCTAACTCTCTCTCTTTTAAATTTAAAATTTAGGAAGAGGGGAGTGTCATCGACTGGGGAGGCGGCGGCAATGGTCTTGAAGGAGACTTTGCGATATGGCCTCTTCCTTGGGACGTTTGCGGGTACATTTGTTTCTGTAGATGAGTGTATAGCTGCTTTGGGAGGACACCGTAGGCATGTTAATATTCTTCTCTTATTGATGCTGCTTTCCTTAATATTAGTACTTTTTGCTACTAGACTAGAGGTTACTTTTTATGCTTTCTATATGATTATTTGATGGCTTATAGTTGGGTTTATATAATGCTCAGTTCAGCGATCTGCATATCATAGTTGGGTCCTGAATCCTGATATTCATTGGTCCCATTTGATCTGTTGGGACCCACCATGGATGTTGGACACCACAAACTTGGAAGATCCTAGCTATCAAGCTTCAGATTTTTGTTTTTTTGTTTTTTAAATTTTTGCTGCATTCTTTTAAGTGTTCCATGAGGACACCAATCAAACTGTTAGGATTGTCTTATGATGATCTTTCTGGGTCATTGTTGAAAAAACAAAGAAGGCGAGCAGTATAAGCCCTTCTCTGGACTGGGAAAAACAGCAAACTCTATGAGCCAGGGCTTTGTTCACCTTTGGACACGAACACTATTTCGTTCTCGGGGTATTTCTAGATCATCTCCCTCCATGATGTTACCCAGCATAGGCATTAAGGAACATGTGGCGCCGAGAATAAATAAGTTCTTTTTTGTGTCTAACTGCTGGTACATTGCTTACATGAATATAGGTCCATAGGAATGCTTGAGATCATGAAGAACTTGTATGGTTAAATTTTCATTTATTTACCTTTGGTTTCTATGTGAAAAGGCCTGCACAACATGTACTTCCTTTTAGGTAGTATGTGACTTCCAGTATCAAAGGAGCACAACTCTAAATTATTAGTTTACTACTAACCTCTTTCTGTTGTTTTTGGGACGTGCGGTATCAATGGAAATTGCAGGGGTTGGCAATATTAGGATCGATCAAAGAGAAAAATGAATTTATTCATGACAGGACCCAATGATGGATGGAGTCCTCACACATTTACCATGATGCCTGCTATTCCTTTGGAAACATCACTGGCAACTCAATGAATCTTCACCACAAGAAAAAACACTCAGCTTAATGCAATCACTATAATGAGACAAAAAGTATTATTTTTATTGAAAACATTAGTGAGAGAATTCAAGGGGATTTATAGAGGATTGGATGACATGACAACCCTATCTATTAGGGATCCTAGATAAAACTGTCTTTCCTCTTCATTAGATGATTACATGTCAATCTCATTTTCTTAATAGGTATTTCTTTCTTTTCCCTCATTGATTGCAAGTCAATCAACTATTTTATTCGATCTAGAAAATCCTTTCTGGACTTCCCATACTAAGGGCCTGTTTAGAAACTTTGATCTGTTTTGAATAGAGTTGACTCAATTAATTTGTTTGAAGTAGAGCTGTTTCAGTTAGATCATTTTATAAATAGATTGTTTGGTAAGTCTGATTTGAATAGAAAGGCAAACTTGTCAGTAAAAGCTATATGTGCAAACTTGTCATGTAATAAAAGTAGTACATGCCAACTTTTGGGCAAACTTTTCTTGTTTAAAAAAAAGGAGAAAAGTTTTGTCAAATTTCTTTAGACACTGCTGTCTGATTGAAAGAAGTTACCATTTTGTTGCTTTTTATAAAAGAGGCAAAAGGTGATTCAATCAGATATTCACATAAACTTTCCCAAACAATTTAAAGTACTCAAAAACATCTGTTTGAATTAGTTTTAAGTCAAATAGACCTTTTTTTCAGACTTGCCAAACAACACCTTAGAATGTAGAGCATCTTAGGAGACAAGAGCCCATGGCACTGTGGGAGATGCACACCATGGCAAGCTGGAGGTTGTGGGTTCAAGTCATTCTCATACACACATATAAAGAGAACATTGATATTGGAAATATTTTGGAAAATTTTTCAACTAAGAATTCAAGTTTAAGAAATCTTATTGAAAACTTTCTACACTCGAAGGTAGATATAATCAAGGATAAAAACAGTGGTTGCGGCGGGTATAGCGGCCAATGGCTAAATCGCTACGTAGCGGGCTATAGGTGGCGGTGTAGGGGTGTGAATTTGTAAGTGTTGAACTTTTTTTGAATCTTGTGTAGCAACCAATCTTGTGTTTTCTTGGTGATCTGGAACCGTATTAAGGGCAAGGACAACCATAGGAAAGGCTATTGAGGAGAAGAAATAGGAAAAACGGTTTTATAAATTAAAACTGCTTGGCTCTATTAGGTTTAAAACCATAACGCCGCTATTTTCTAAGTAGCGTAGTGGCCTCAACCGCTACGGCTGATAATGCGTAGCGGCCGCTATTTTGAACCATGGATATAATTGTGATCAATGGGTTGCCTAATTATGGACTAGTCAACTATGGGCTTTGCTTACTGTGGTTTAGGCCAATTGGCTGGCCTGACCGTGGGCTATTCTTGAGCCTTCTCTTGTAGACTTTGAGGTTCGTGATGCACTTGAACTGTATGAATTCATTCAGTCTCAAAAAAATAATGAATAGTCCAACTATGGCAGAAAGACTAATGCAGTTGATAACTACATATCATGTTGTGCATCCAAATAAGCAGATTTAACGTCCATCCAGCAAAGATGAAACAAAAGATTGCGTTAGACAAATGTTGCAAGTGGTAGTCTATAAGCCCACACAGCCACACCTATTGGTAGAATATCAAAACAAGAACTTAATCCCCCAATTGAATCCTTGATTTTTTTATAGGGAATATTAAAAGGTACAGACCCTCTCCAGTACTGAGATAAGCCCGTATGAAACTAAAACTAATAAAAAAAAACAGAAGTTTTCAAGGTGCTATTATTTTTATGGACATGGAACTTTTCATGAGTTACATTATGCAAGAGAAAAAAGTTAAAAAAAGGTCTTTAAAAAGTTTTGAGTAGACTTGCGTCATGCCCATTTCTCTTCTGTGCATGGAAGGGGAAGAAACGTAATTGCATGGAGCTAACCTGAAAGAGCCAACTTTGGAAAAGGGGGGAAAAATGTTAAAGTGATAATAGGCCCGGCCCATCTCGGCCCAAAACTTGTATGATAATAGGCCCAGCCCACTTGTATATATGAGATCTAGTAAGAAGATAACTTTGTATATGCTAGGATGTCCTTCCTTATTTAGAGATATAATTAGTTCTTGATTCCATGATTTGTGGTGATTTTTAGCCTAAACTTAGGCAATGTAAAGTCTTTATAAAGAAGTGTAATCCAAGAAATCAATACATCGAATGAGAATATTTCACAGAACTCTATCTCTCTCGTTTCAGTATTCTTTTCAATATGCCTATGAATGTCATGGTATCAGAGCTTGAGTTCTAGGAGATCTTCTTCCTTCTTCATTCTGAGAGATTTCTAAAGCTTCATTTCTTCTCTTCTCTCTGCCTGGGATATCTCTAATCAAGGTGGCCCACCTCTGATCAAATCACTTGTAGCCAGCAATCTACATGGTGATGATCGACTACTCTTCAAAGATTTTTTGAAGATTTTTATGGTTTTTTTCTTCATCGGATCAGGTGTCATCTACTCACTTCTTCTTCTGACGGTTTTGGCAATTTTTACTCAATAAGATTTCATCTTAGCCGTACAATTTTGTGGATACTTCTCCAAATCCAATCAAACTTGGACTAGAGGACACATTTTTGTTCTCCTCCAGGATGATGTCCTCTGATCTTTGATTGGACCACGTTGTGGGGCCCACGCATCTCTCCTGCACTGGATCTCAAGGTCGTCTGGCTCATTTCTTTTCCTGTTCTGGGAAATTTTTGCTACATTTCTTCATGCTGGGTTAGTACACACATCTCAGTAATTCTGATCATTTGTGATTGTTTTGCTACACTACTCTGGTTCCTTTCGTTACTTTTCTACACTCTCTGGTGGTTGTTCTGTGTGTCTTCAAGTTGATTTTTTACTCTGCTGGTAGTAGGATTGCTGCCTGTTATCTATCTCTGCATTAATATCATGGAGAAAGGAGATATCACTTTGATCAAGTTTAATGGTAAAAACTATACCACTTGGGCTTTTCAATTTCAAATTTACCTTAAGGGTAAAGAACTCTAGGGTCATCTTGATGATTCCGATCCCAAACCTACTGATGATAAGCTTCTAACTAAATGGGAGGTTAAAGATTGGCAGATCATGACCTGGATTTTGGGGTCCGTTGAAGCACAGTTTATCCTAAATCTTCGCCCATACAAGACTGCTAAAGATATGTGGCTCTATTTAAAGAAGATATTTAGCAAGAAAATTCTGCTCGAAGGTTTCATTTAGAACATGAAATCTCGCAGTTTGTTCAAGGGACCTTGTCGATACAGGATTAATACTCTCAGTTTACAAGTCTGTGGACTGATTACGCTGAGATTATTTATGCTGACCTTCCCGCCGCCTCCTTATCCACTATTCAAGAGATCCACCAAACAAGTCAGCGGGATCAGTTTCTGATGAAGTTACGGCCTCAATTTGAAACTGTCCGCTCCAACTTAATGAGCAGGGTGCCATCCCCTTCACTCGAATCATGTTTGGGCGAACTTCTTAGAGAGGAACAACGCTTGGTGACTCAGACAACACTTACAAATAATGCTCCTCAGGCTGCTCCTATCAATGTTGCTTAGATAGCCCAGGGTAAGCCTCAAGCCCGGGACATGAGCAAGGTCAAATGTTTTTGCTGCCACAAACTCGGACATGTTTCCACTCAGTGCGACCAGAAGTTTTGTTCCTACTGCAAAACCAAAGGTCATGTTCTTCCGGAATGCCGGACGCGACCTCAGAATAGGGCACAGCAACAGCGAGCCTACTCTGCACATCTTCCTGAAGCTTCTTCACCAGTCATGCCTGCACCACCTGCTGCCACTTCTTCTTCTACCCTTACTCCTGAAATGGTCCAAAAAATGATCATAAATGCTTTTTCTGCGCTTGGCCTATCAGGTAAACCAACATCTTCAGTATCCACCTGGTATATTGATTCAGGGGCCTCCAATCACATGACACACTCTCCTGCCAATATGACTCATATTAGGGAGTATGATGGAGACCTCTGCATCAATACTGCTGATGGTGGCAGTGTTCCTATTTCTGCTGTTGGCCAGGTTCCTCACTCCTTGCCCTTGCATAATGTTTTTCTTTCCCCTCGCTTAACCACAAATTTGTTATCCGTTGGTCAACTTGTTCATAGTAATTGCTCCATCTTTTTTTCTCGCTCTGGTTGCGTTGTGCAGAATCAAGTATCGGGGAAGGTGCTAGCGAAGGGCCCTAAGCAGGGACGATTGTTTCCTCTCCAGATTTTGTCACAAGAAAAGCCTCCTTCGGAGTCTGATTTGTTTTCTCATTTTAGTCATAATAAATGCCAGTTGTGGCATAATCGTTTAGGACATCCTAATTCCAAAACTTTGATGTTTTTATTAAATTCTGGTTTAATTAATGATAATAAAGTTTATTTTAAGGATGTTTCTTTTAATTGTGATAGCTGCAAGATGGGGAAAGGGAAAACCCTTCCTTTTCCTCTTCATGATTCTTTAGCAATGTAATGTTTTGATATTGTTCATAGTGATGTCTGGGCTATTGCACCTGTTATCTCTCATTCTCATTATAAATACTTTGTTACATTCATTGATGATTATAGTCGTTTTACTTGGATTTATTTTTTGCATGCTAAGTCTGATGTTTTCTCGGTTTTTAAAGTTTTTTTGTCTTATGTTGAGAATCAGTTTTCCACTACCCTTAAAATTCTTAGGTCTGACTCAGAGGGGGAGTATGTTTCTAAGGACTTTCAAACATTTTTGCAATCCAAAGGCATTATCTCCCAGTGATCTTGTCCTTACACTCCCAACAAAATGGTGTGTCTGAACGGAAAAACCGACATCTCTTGGACATTGCTCGTTCACTTTTGTTAGCATCTTCTGTTCCCACTAGGTTTTGGCCCGAAGCCCTATCAACCGCTGTGCATGTCATCAATCGTTTACCTTCATCTAGATTAGACAACCAGACACCGTTTTTTAGACTTTTTCAAAAGAATCCTCTTTATGATCATCTTCGTCCTTTTGGGTGTGTCTGTTTTGTTCTTCTTCCTCCCACTGCGCACACTAAGTTAACAGCTCAATCCTCCATATGTGCCTTTCTTGGTTATGCACTTAATCAAAAAGGCTATCTATGTTATGATGCTACAGCCAAAAGAATTCGGGCTTCTCGCAATGTCGTGTTTTTTGAAAATCAATATTTCTTTCCAAGGCATGCTGATTCGAATGACTCTGTCTGTTCTCTTTTTTACCATCCTTTTCAGATGCAATACCTCCACCTGTTACTCGTTTTAAGCCGAATTTTGTGTATAAACGACGGAATGTTACAGATGATCCTGTTCCTGGGTCTCTCGCTACGCCTACCCTGACTACACCAGATCCTGCACCTGATCCACCTCCGGAGCCTCCTGCCCTGGATCCTGCACCTAATCCACCTTTGGAGCCTCTTGCTCTTCGCCGATCCATTCGCAACATAAAGCCACCTGATCGTTATGGCTTTACTCATGCTTCATTATTAACCACTTTGTCTTCTATTTCTATCCCTAACTCGTACTCTCAGGCTGTGCAGCATGATTGTTGGATACAGGCTATGCAAGAAGAACTTACTGCTCTTCAAACAAATCATACATGGGACATCGTTACCTGTCCTTCATCTGTCAAACCCATTGGATGCAAGTGGGTATACTCGGTGAAATTGAAGTCTGATGGATCCTTGGATCGCTACAAAGCCCGTCTAGTTGCACTTGGAAATAGGCAGGAGTATGGTATCGACTATGAGGAGACTTTTGCTCCGGTGGCTAAAATGACAACTGTCCGTACAGTTCTTGCAATTGCTGCCTCTCAGTCATGGCCTCTATATTAGATGGATGTAAAGAATGCATTTCTTCATGGGGATCTTAAAGAAGAAGTCTACATGCGTCTCCCTAATGGAATTCCTTCTTCTTCCAAGACCGATGTCGCTCGTTTAAGACGCTCCTTATATGGCCTTAAACAGGCACCCCGAGCCTGGTTCGACAAGTTCCGAACCACTCTCCTTCAGCTTTCTTTTATACAGAGCCCGTATGATCCTTCGATATTCACACTTCATTCATCACGAGGATCCACAATTCTCCTTGTGTATGTCGATGATATCATTATTACTGGCCCTCACAGTGATATGATTCGACAGATACAGGCCTCTCTGCAAGACAAGTTTCATATGAAGGATTTGGGACCTTTGAATTATTTCTTGGGTTTGGAAGTTCATCAATCCAAGAATGGCTTGTTTCTTCATTAGCACAAATATGCTATTGACCTAGTGGATCTCGCCGAGCTTGCTGATTCTAGTCCAGTCGACACCCCATTGGAAGTAAATGCCAAACTTCGTTAACAAGACGGAGATCTCCTTCCTGATCCTACATTCTATCGTCGTTTGGTTGGTAGCCTTGTCTACCTAACCATTACTCGACCAGATCTCTCTCATGCTGTTAATCTGGTCAGCCAGTTTATGACAGCCCCATGGCATCATCATTTGGCGGCAGTCAAACGGATTATTCGTTATATCCTTGGTACCTCTACTCGCGGCTTATTTTTTCCAGTTGGCACACCACTTACACTTACTGCTTATTCTGACGCGGATTGGGCCGGCTATCCTGACACACGCCGCTCTACCACAGGATGGTGTGTTTACTTGGGAGACGCCTTGATATCCTGGAAATGTAAAAAGCAAGATAAAGTCTCAAAATCTTCCACGGAATCAGAATACCGGGCCATGTCTTCCGCTTGTTCTGAGATCCTATGGCTACGTGGGTTGCTCTCAGAGCTTGGATTCTCTCAGACTCAACCGACTCCTCTTCATGCTGACAACACAAGTGCCATTCGAATCACTGAAAATCCAGTGTTTCATGAGCGGACCAAGCATATTGAAGTGGACTGTCACTTCATTCGGGACGAGTATGATCGCAAAGTCATTACTCTTCCTCATATTTCCACTGAGTTCAAACTTGTTGATATCTTCACCAAGGGTCTTCCACGCCCGCGGCATGAATTCTTGGTTCGCAAATTGTTGCTGGTTGATTCACCGCATCAATTTGAGGGGGGGTGTTAAAGTGATAATAGGCCCGGCCCATCTCGGCCCAAAACTTGTATGATAATAGGCCCAGCCCACTTGTATATATGAGATCTAGTCAGAAGATAACTTTGTATATGCTAGGATGTCCTTCCTTATTTAGAGATATAATTAGGTCTTGATTCCATGATTTGTGGTGATTTTTAGCCTAAACTTAGGCAATGTAAAGTCTTTATAAAGAAGTGTAATCCAAGAAATCAATACATCGAATGAGAATATTTCACAGAACTCTATCTCTCTCGTTTCAGTATTCTTTTCAATATGCCTATGAATGTCAAAAAATAGTTCTCTAACTACTAGAACTTGGGGAAGAAACTTGAACAAACTTGGGAGAAAAGACAAACTGATAAAGTTTTGAAAACTGGTGTAACTATGAACTGTTAAAATTGGGAGTTCTGGGCTGTTTTCACATGCTAATGGCTTAAGATTCGGGATGGTGGGGTCTGAGGCTTCATGGAGTTGCTTGAGCATCATGATTGTCCAATAGGTTGGATGCACTTGTGATCGGATGGACAGACAGATCTTGATGGATTCATGGAGATCTTGAAGGGTCCGGAATATAGGATAGTCTTGAGTTGAGTTATCTAGGACATTCTTGTAAATTATCAAAATATGTTGAGTTTTTTTTTTTTTTTTTTTTTTTTTTTGAAATATATTCGTGTGTATATTCGAAAAGAGATGTACAGTGTACAAAAAGAATGAGGGCTGCCTCCACCTCACTTATGTTCTCTGGACGAGAGACAACCAAGGGGGAGCTAAACCATAAGGCAAACTGCCAGGGAAAACAAAGCCCACAAGCTGGGCCAGCTGAAAGAGAAGAGTTGAAGCTTGGACAAAAGAAAAACAAGGCCACAGGTCGGGGCAACCAGAAAAACCCACAATCTAGGTTAGGTGTGAGAACTCGGTCCGAGTGGCACCCTTAACTATGGGGCATAGCATGTCAACCACGGGCTTCCAACGGAGAGTTTCCGCGAGTCCCACATCGGAAATATCCAAGTCCTAACCCTAGGCTTATAAGTCAAACCCCTGGTTAACACAACATGACGCGTTTAAAGCCGTGCGGCCCTGGATCCCATAAGAACTTTGGAGTTAAGCATGTTCGGGTAGGAACAATACTGGGATGGGTGACCGCCTGGGAAGTCCTCGTGTGCTCATGTGGGCCAAAGAGTTGGGCGGGGCTATGACAATTGGTATCAAAGTCGAGGATGACTTTATTTCCGGTGGGGGAGAGTGTAAGAACTCGGTTTGGGCGGCACCCTGCATCAAGGCGACGACTGAGAGTAGCTTGCAACTTGACTAAGAGATTGCTCAATTTTTGAACCAAGAATCTCTACTTCCATGGAGAGTGAGTTGGATTTACAAGTGAATCGTGAATGCTTTTGTAATTATGTAGAGTTATGTGGAGTAGTCTAGAATATTATGGATAAGTATAGGATTAGGGTAGAATAGTGTGGAAGTTTCTAGATTAGGTTTTGGAATGTTCTCATCCGTTGGATGAGTGGCATGTGGATAGATCTTAGCTGTTCATTGTATAGGGTAGGAGTATAAATAAAGGTCTTGAGATTCATTTGTAATCAAGCAAAGCTTGTGGAAGTTGGGTTGAGGATTGGATAGAAACTCTCGTTTCTTTTAGTTTTCTGTCTTCTTGGCATGTGAGTGTGCAGGCCTTAGTGTGATTCTCGGTCTAAGGGCTAATCGATGTTGGGTGACACTGCTTGAACATGTAAATATGAAAATATTTACCCCACTCAAGTTTTCCCTTTTGCTATGTTGCTTGATGAATATGAAAATATGAAATGTCAAGTTGGATACCTAATGACATTTTGACTGGTTGTTTGGTAATTAAAATTTCACCCTATGACTGATGCTGATCAAACTAACAAGGAGGAAATCTTTTAGGTATAATTGCCTTTAATTAGATTATGGGTGCTCTCAATAATTAATTCTCGTTTTGGCAGGACTGCAAGCTGGAGGGCACTTGTAGCAGGGGCGATTGCAGGGCCTTCGATGCTTTTGACCGGGCGAACTACACAACACACAAGCTTGGCTATATACATTCTTATGCGTGCTTCTGTCCTAGCATCAAGATGTGGGGTAAAGAGCAAACGATTTGGAAACATCTGCAAACCTTTGACTTGGTCCCATGGTGACATTTTCCTTATGTGTCTCTCCTCTTCACAAATTTTGTATGTGTCCTTTTGTAACTATCTCCATCTTAGTTTAGTGCAGTGTATATGATTGGAGTTGAATTTACAATTATCATTCCAAAAAAAAACTCTTCTGAAGATTTTTCTTTTTCGACTAGTAAAATATTTTCTATAACATAAAAGGAAGTGGATCATACAACCTGAACCGACTTCTGTAGATATGAACAAGATGAGCCTTCTTAGCAAGCCCATCAACTTTAGCGTCATGGGCCCATGGCAAATAAAGAAGACAGTACAACCAGTCTTAAGGAGATTTGTTCCACACTTGAATGACGTGGGCATCCCATAGCATTGCTCAAGCCTCTTTTCACAAGAATGATTTGGTCTTCTAGTCTTGAATGTATCTACTTCTGATAATGACTATTAAATCCAATCCTAGATATATGGGACAAAATCTCAATACAATAATGATACTGTATATTAGATCTTTGTTTCTGTTTAAAAACATTTTTCTTTTCAGGTTTTTCTCTGGAGTGGTACATAATATACAGTTTCTTTTTTTATTTTTATTTTTATTTTATTTTTTACTGATAAAAAAATATAGTTTCTTTTAGATAGACTCGTTACTTAACAATTATTAGCTGTTTTCTTGTCTATCACGTTGATGTAATGATATACTCTACTCCATATAAAAGTATTTTACTAGCTTGCTAGTGTCTGTAAAGGCTTCTGATAGTGTCAAACATCAAGAATCTGATAATACTATATAGGCTTAAAAGTTTTCTGAACTAGAGAGATGTATTTGGATACTGGGCTGAGAGTAGAAAGGGAATGTTGGTTGATGAAAACATTGAAGAAGTTCATTCCATGTGTTAAAATTAAGTCCAGCAGAAAATTTGTTGCTGTTGTCTTATCCAATGTGCTGTTGAAACTAGAACAGTTTATTTCTAGAACGGAGATATTGTCTGGTAAAAGAGCAATCCAAAACAACTCAGGCACCTTTATTTATCAGCAGAGCCCATCATAGGTGAAGTCATTCTTTTCCAAAAAAAAAAGGAAAGAAGAATTATATTTTAGGATAATGAGAAGTTCACCAATAACAACAACAACAACAAAAATAAATAAATAAATAAATAAACCATTTTGAATGAACTTTATTTGGCCACTAATTGCAATATAGTGATTTTAACTTTTTTTTTTTTTTTTGCTTAAATTTGAATCCTATCCATACACACAACAAAAAGAACCAGTTCTAGCTGTGCCAAAGAGTACTTGAGAGAAAATCCAGTCAAAAGATAGACACTATTTCCTGGTAAAATCTCTGTTTACAATATTAACACTTCCCAATACCAGCAGCTACTCACAAACATATTTGTAACGGAACTTGTCCCTCATTGAAAGAAAATTTCATTAAAGAAACAAGTTGATTCATTGTCCCCTGACCTATGCTGAGATGCCAGTTATTATTATTATTATTGCTTTTGTCAGAGAAAACAGTGAAAGAGATGCCATTTCCTACCGAATGCCCAAGAAGGCTGATTAGGTAAGCTATGATGGGGATCATGATGATCAGATCATTTGCAAACCAGTTTTAAAGGAATTTAGCTATGTTCCAAGGCTTCGATTGTGAGGGATGATGATGATGATGATATTGACCCCCCGGGGTGGTGGGCAGGTAGAGGATAGCTTGTTGAGAGTTGGAAAATCGGTGAGTTAATCTCCTCTAGAAATGGCAATGACTACATGTGGGGCATGCTTGCTTACTGAAATTTGGAGAATTCATGTCGGGAGAATTAGAGAGTTCTCCAGACTTCAAATGCTGCCTCCATGAATTCCCCAAATGCCACTTTATAGAATAGCATTCATTCTGGGATTTGGAGACATTTTACTGTAGCAACTTCCCGCAATCAAGCATAGATATCTGGATATGCTGGCATAATCTGATAGGTATTTGGAATTCTCAATGGGGTTGAGTTTCTAACAATCTGATAAGTATTTGGAATTCCCAACTGGGTGGAATTTCCGTTAGAAATTCTCCTAATCAAACATCCCCATATTTTTTTGTCAGGTATTCACAAGGAGTAAGCATTAAGTTGAGCTAATGTAGAGGAAAAGTGAAAAAAAGAAAAAAAGAAAAAAAAAGAAAAAAAATTAAATGTGAAGAGAGAGGTTTATAATTTTAACAGTTATATCAATTATGCTTGTCCTATTGGTCCTAAGGAGAAAGCTTTTATAGTATAGTATCACAGAAAAAAAAGAAAAAAAGAAAAAAAAAAGAAAAAAAATTAAATGTGAAGAGGAGTTTTATAATTTTAACAGTTATATCAATTATGCTTGTCCTATTGGTCCTAAGGAGAAAGCTTTTTTAGTATAGTATCACAGTAAGTTGAGTCACACCGTGATTTTTATTAATCTTACTGATTCTGGGCTATAAACCCATTTATTTCCCGGCATTTCTATTTGGAAAAGTTTTAGGAGGTTCTTAGAGACATTTTGTCTGATTCTGTGAGACGAAAACCACTTCTATTTGAAGATCAATGCATTCAAAGATTGAAGATACTTTTTATCTGACGATATAAACACATGCTTATTTCTGATTAAATGCATTAGTAATAAGCAAAGCCTAACAAGTAATAAGATTTCTAGATTTGTGGTACGTACTTTCTATTTTTAAATGTTTTTGTGCTAATTTTCATATTTTAAGTTTTTTGGGCTTTCGGGTGAGATTTACTCCAACTTGACTGAGTTGATTTGACTCAAGGGTGGCCAAAACCCCCCTCGCCTACCCTCCCACAATAGGTAGCTCGAATAGAGAAAATTGAGTATATCTTGCGGTGGTATGGGCATGTACATGGAAGGCCAAAAACAGCCCCTATATGACATATTGGAAGGTGACAAATTCAATGAAATAGGAAAAGGAGGAAATCGACAAAAACCTTGAATATTATAGTGAGCAAAGACATCCTAGAATATGGAGGTACAAGCATCATGATATCAAATAGGGCAGAGTGAAAAAGCACAATTTCACAAAGGTCTCTAGATGGAAGGAATAAAAGCTAGTTGATGGTGGGGTTGATGATCCATTGATGGAAAAGTTTCTAGTTAGAGGACTGCATTAGATTTGCAATAAGATAGGGCGCCCTTTTTGTGATGTGCCGTTAAGGGGGTGCATAGAGTAGGATAGTAATACCATTTTCGCTTTGCCCTCTTGCATATTCTGTTTCTTTGTTTCTCTCTCTCTCTCTCTCTCACACACACACACACACACAAAAAAAAAAAAAAAAAAAAAGAAAGAAAGAAGAAAAAACAAACAAACAAACGCACACCCATTAATAAAAGGGGGGAGAGAGAGAGATCTGACTACCATTCTCCTTATTAAGCCTGGATTAAAGATGATGGAGCTTACTGTATAGTTTACTCTTTATTTTGGCTCTAGATTGTTTGGATAAGGCGAAGTTGATGATGATGGCAATGATTAGCTTGTTATTTTGTTAGGGTTGATCGCCTACCTTGGTTGCATCTTCTTGTAATTTCTTAGGTTGGGATGTAGTTCTTTTGTGTTGCAATAAAATTGCATTTACCATTTAAAAAGATCATAGGGTTTCAACTTTCTCTTTGTAGAGAGATTTTAAGCCTTTCGCCTAAACTTGGATTCCTTTCCTTCAGTGTAATCATCAAGTCTCTTAAAGGGTGAGAGGGAAGGTGAAAGGAGTTCCTTTGGCAAGGCAAGGGGGCTCAAAAGAAATTGCACTTAGTGAAATGGTTGACAATGTGCACGCCCAAGGAGGGTGGGTAGGGATTCAGATCGTTGTGCAAATGAATAAGGCTTCGCTTGAAAAATGGCTTTGGAGGATTAAAAGGGATATAGGGGTTATAAAACAGGTGGGTATGGAAAATATGGCATGCATAGGTTTCGTTGGGAGATCCCAGTTTCTGATGTGAAGAGTTTGGCTTCGTGGAAAGGCTTCTTGTTTGTGAAAAATGACTTTATGGTGAATGTCAGACACTGAATGTGTTCAGGTGATTGGATCTTGTTTTGGCTTGATGTCTAGATTTGGGATAGTTCATTGGCCACCCAATTCCCAAATCTCTGTAGTTGTGCTAAAGACCAGCAAGCAAAGGCTAGAAGCTTTGTGTCCAAGGTGGGAATCCAGGTGGTGTGGAGCCTGACTTTAGAAGGACTCAGAGGCGGAGGAGAGTAAGTTTCAGAGCATGCTTGCGCTTCTAAGTAAAGTTTACATTCCAATGGAATGCTTTTAGCAAGGATTATGGACGGCAATCTCTTGGTTGCATCTTTCCATTAGGCATTGGCAGATGTTTTCTCAGATCTTTCCCTGGCGGCTCATATTTGAAAGATCAAAGCTCGGCTGTGGGTGGTAGTGTTTGGCTGGATTACTTACCTTAGAGGGGTTCTTACTTCATACCATTGATAATCTGAGGCTATGTAAGCATTTCATTCATTCATTGTGAACACCTGCCCTCATTGCATGCTCAATATGGAATTAGTGGATCACCTGTTGCTTAATTGCAATATGGCCCAAGCTCTTTGGAGGTCTGTCTTGGAGTGGTTTGGCTACAATTGAGTTTTCCTGGATACTTTTTGGCAGGCGTTTGAGGCTTGCAGTTTGGTTGTGGGGTCTTCTACTAGGATGATTTTGTGTAAGGTATCTTTTCTAGCTATTATATGGACTTTATGGAAAGAGAGAAACGCTAGATGTTTTGGAAATGCGTAATCCTCAGTGGATATTTTGGTGGAGAATGTCAAATTCCTTATAGCTTATTGAATTTCAACCCTTTATTGTTTGGGATTTATCTATTTCTTCTATTATAAGGAATTGTCATGAGGTTGCCTTTTCATCGGCAATCATTGTCATTTCTCATCCTGTTTGGTGCCCTCCATCACAAGGTTTTATTAAATTAAACTTTGATGGAAGTGCTATCGGAAATCCAGCCCCTGTTGGTCTAGGTGGTCTTATTAAGGACATTGGGAAAAACCCTATCTTGTATTTCTCTATCTCAGTTGGGCTATGCTCCATTAATAAAGCGGAGATGGAAGCTTTCCATATTGGATTAAGGGAAGCTTGCCAGTTATCCTTTAGGCATATTCTGGTGGAAGCTGTTTTAACCTGTCCTATCAGATTGGCTTTGGGTTCGTGTAGTGTGCCTTGGGCTTATGCAGACATGGTGGAAGAGATTCATGATCTTTCCAGAGATTTGGAGATTTCCTTCGTGAATGTTAAGAATAGTGCGAAATGGTGGATTCCTAGGTAAAAGGAGGGTGATTTTGGCGTTTAAGTTTGTTTATATTGTGGAATTTTCTGAGTAAATGTTTTCTTTTAGTTGAGTTGTTGTCCTTTGGTGTGTTGGGTGGCTTTCTAGTAGCTATTTAGTATATATCTTTTGTACTGATGTGCTGCGTTTAATAAATAGATTCCATTCAAAAGGTGGAAAAAATCGGAGGGAGGAAGGGAGTGAGATTTTGGTCTTCGCTTGGCTAAAGTCATCCCGACACCAAACTATGTCACCTATCCACATGGAACCAGTCACATGGATCGGTCTCACAGACAGCAATCTGGGTTTTTTAGAGTAGCTTCCTCTAGCACTGAGATTTGTGCTTCAATTTGCAATGCTTTGAACTTTTTTCTGATATGGTTCCTTTGGTTTCGCCAGGCTAATTTCTCAGATTTTGTTGGTTTTATTGATGGCATCCTTATCCAGGGCGATTCATTTAGAACATCATTGGACCTGCCCTATGAAAATTTCCTTGCTGTTGATTATGATTGTTGTTTATAATTCATTACTTGGTTCATTGACTAAGGTGTCTGATAATGTGAGTTTCACCTTATAGTGGACCAACTGTGAAGCTTTCTGTTTTAGATTGTCAATTTTTTTTTTTTTCTATTATGATATTTAATGTTTACTTGCTCATCTATTCTATCATTTCCATTGTTTTTTTTATCTTTAAAACTATTTGGCCTTAACAATACTTTGTGATTCATATTTCATTTCCAGATCTGCATACATTCTGAAGCAGGATAGTTTGCCTTCATCATACGGCTCGTTTCTCAACAAGCATGGTGGAAAGGATTCTGTTATTCTTCAAGGAATCAAAGATATGGCATGCAGCGTGCCTTTTACTAATTTGGAGGGGATCGAGAAGCATTATAAGTCGATGGGAGTGGAGATAAAACTCGATGCGAAAATGAAAGTTCCTTGTTCGGTATATATTGCTAATTTTCTTCCACTTCATCTCGTAGATGCTCACTTAGTCATCATTTTGCATTATGGGTGCTATGTAAATTTTTTCTAGTTACTTGCCTCCATTCTTTTTTCCTTTTACCATTTTGCCAATAAATGAGAGAATTATGTCTTTGAGAGTTAGATGTGTGGTGAGTTGTTATTACTCACCCCCATACTTGCTCTTCCATCTACTTTTTGTCCTTTTGGTTTCTTCTTTTTTAAATATCTGCAGCAGCTAAATGTGTAATAAGAAGTTACAGTCATTACTATCATTCGTTCTCTTCCATTTTTTTTCCTTCCATATCCGTAGAAGATTCACATGCTGATTATGAAGACGGATCTCCATTGTGGACAACTCTGTTGAGTGCTTGATTGTTCCAGCTTGTGATGAACTTCTTATAAAGAGCTCCACATGCTCTCTAGCTTCAGATCTATGTTCTTTAACTTTGATAATTTAAAACCATTTCCTGTCTTTTTGGTATTTTTCATTGCTTTCCAGTATATTTTTTTTGTACTGTGAAGCCTTTGATTAATACAAAAGTTACCATTCAAAAAACAAATAAATAAATAAAACCATTGAATTTTGTAATGTTCTGTTCACATGAAAATGCGGATGACTTTCAGGAAATAATTTTCCTACTCAATTGGAATCAACTGCCTCAAATAGTTGAGTAATTTAATATGAACTTCTATATGGGCTTCAATTTTAAGTTCTTTTGGTCTGATCCAATGTATAAAGATGGGATCAGAGGCTGATGCAATGAATTGGAAGAACTGCACCCGGATTTAAGTGCTTGTTTGAAACATAACGTGATTTGGAATTTTATTCGACATTTTCCAGGCCAGCCAAGTTCAATCAGGTGCTCATATTTTTCATACTCTTTTTTGCTGGTTTAGTCTGGTTTTAACAGCTTCCTCCCAGTTTTTAAACAAAAACCAGCCGTTTCAACAGAACACTGCTTAATATGATTTTAGTAGCTGCATAGTTCGATTGAAATGTGGACTTGTTAGTACTAGTTTATAATGGACACTCTAGCTGCGCCTGTGAAGTTGGTGAAGCCCACGCTTTGAAATATTTGTGGTTTTCCTGTCAATTTGTTACCTCTTTTACACTTTCAAGTTTTTCTCTGAGTCATTTGATGTCAATGATGTGGCAACTGATGACTGATGGTATAGATTGAAGATTTCCACCATTTTTTGCCCAACTGATATTATTTGTGTGAAATTGAATCATTGGACATATTCTTCTCTTTCTGAATATACATTTTTGTGCAGATTGTGCATGGGAGCCAATCTTGTTGGGGACATTTTATATTGTTTCTTCTTCAGGCCTATAGAAGAGCATTGCCTGTTTATCTTCCAGTATATTTGGTTCCTGCACTGATAGTTCATCGAAAGGGCCTCTTGAGAAGGTAACTGTTGTGATGTCTATTGTAGAGAAACATAGCTGATATATAAATATATTGGGTAATTTTCACCAAGAGGTGCCTCTCACAGTTCTTATGAAAGATAAAACTGTAAGCCCTTTGTGGGACCTGCTAGGATGCATGCCAATTATGGAAGCATGGTGTGTTGGAAAAATCTCATTACGGATTAGGTTTTGGGCAAAAAAGATCATCCCAATCAGGTCATTACAACCATTGATTTAAGGGCCCCAAATGGTTTCTTAAGCTTCAATTTTTTATGAAATTCAACAATATGATGACTGTAATTCTGATAGGTGTCATATAAGGGCGAGTGCCAAACTGCCAATTCACTGTGTGTGTTGGTTTTTGTAGTGAGTGTGGGAGGGTTGGATTGAGTGTCCCAGGAAGTGCTAAAATTTTTACCTCTCTCTCTCTCTCTCTCTATATATATATATATATATATATATGCGGGATCATCAAGTGCATCCTTCCCTCACCACTTTTTGGTGAGGGACACCCCTTTTGGGCAATATTCAAGTACAAAGTGTACTTCTGTACTTTGCTTTTTCCCCACTTTTGTACTTGCTTTTTCCCAAAAGGGGTGTCCCTCACCAAAAATGGTGAGGGATAGATGCATATGAAGACTCCCCTATATATATATATACATATATTCTTATATAGGCTTTGCTCCTGTGAGAACATCTCCCAAGCTACTGTAGAGGTAGCTGGTAGGGCCAGCTGGATGGGGCCCCATTGATCATGGGCCCATGGGGATGGAAAGATTCATATGGGTAGGCCCCAAATGTCAATTTTGGGACTAATTCAATGCTCCTAACCCCTTGATCCGTTGCCCACAATATTTAAGAAAAAAATTGACTCGATCCAACAGTCCATTCCATTTGGTGGGTGCAAACTCCGAGGTCCAATGACTGTCATGGGGGGTCCCATGTGTGAATGGTTCAGACACTTGAAGTTCTCACGGATCCCCTCTATGAGAGATGTTCTCATAGGAGTAAATGCCTATATAACATGTATTTGAATGGTAACATGACTTGAGCCTGCAACCTTGCGATCACAACAACAATGGGCACCTTCCAATTGTTGTACAGGTTATTGCCAAGATATATAACTTAAAACAAGGATGTCTTTGGAATTTCTCATTATTTATATGGATGTTTTTATTTTTTATATGTTAGCTGAAGGAGTGAAATGTAATTTTATGATTATTTATTATAAGTTGCAAGGGATGGTATACATCTAAGACATACAATGTGACCTCTTCTTTATTCTTCCCATTTCTTCTTCATCCTTTCCTTCTTCTAATTATCTAATTGAGTCATCATTCACTTTTTTCTGAAATCCCTTGCTTAGATTTTAACTTGGTATTAGGGTTATGAACAGTGACAGTGTTCTCTTACGAAAATCCCCAAATCTGAGAACCTTGAGGAAAAATCCTTGTGCCTCCTCACATTAATCTCCAAATACCAAAATTCAGAAAATGCCCTAAGTTGCTAGAATACTCAAACCCCAAATTTGTAAAATCTAAAAATTCCAAGAATACCTAGATTAGTAAATTGTTTAGATGTGATGAAAGTTTTATGCCTTCTGGCAACCTAATGCAACCCTCCTTTTATCCGGGCCTGGCTCCTCCAATAAACTGGTGGAGTTGAATGGTTGAAGTAAACTGTGACTGGCAGTAGACCATCTGTCATAGTAGTAAACTGTGAACTTAATGCAAATTGTCAACTCTAGAGAGTCCTAATATACTGTCTCTAAAGCTAGCAAAGATGGGGAGATTGAGGAGGATGTTAGACATAAGATAAGAGCTGGATGGTTGAAGTGGAAACTTGCTTCTAGAGTGCTTCGTGAGTAGCGCATGCCAACAAGGTTGAAGGAACAATTTTACAAGACAGATTATGTGAGATATGACCAATGGAGCATAATGTTGGCTAAGACGGAAAAAAACATATGCAAAAATTGAGTGTTGTAGAGATGAGAATGTTGAGATGGATGTGTGGTCAGACTTAGAAATATAAAATCAGAAATGAGCACATCCAGGGCACGTTTGGCAACCAAAGAGGATTCCTTCATTCTTCTCATAGATGCTATCCTCACTAATGATTTCTCATGAAGAAGATTCACTACATTCCACGTTTGAGAAAACACCAAGGAATCTATGGATTTTCATATACTAGATCCAATGGTCACAAGTTTTTTGCAATTTCTCACAATTTGTGATGAACCTAAGATTTGAACCTTGATATCTTTTTTGCCTTCTACTGATGGACGGTTAAGATTTTCATTGTTGGTCCGACAGAAATTAAAAAAATCATTTTTAGCGTGTGGAATTTTCTCCTAAATATCTCAATATATGAGGAATCAACAGCTGAAAACTCACCTACCTACTAGCCATTTTGGACCTTCTAAACATGATTAATGGTTCGGATTGTGATTGTGGGACTCAAAAGGTAGGATTCCAAAGAAAAAAAGGGTAACCTACATATCACTGCACCGTTCATTGTTCATCCACAGCTCGGTAACCGTTTTTCCAACGTGGATGATCAACGGTCATCGTTTTTTTGTCGTTTTTTCATGATCCATGAGAAATCCGGATTTGACTGCACAACCGTTTTAGGTCTTCTAGAGAGAGTGAACAATTCGGATTTTGCAAAAGTGGCCCACAGAAACCCAGAATTCATGATCCAACATTCTGGACTTTTTTTGCAAATATCCCAAAATATTTTAGGAATCAATGGCTGAGATTAGACTGCATAGCCGTTTTGAACCTTCTACACATGTTAAACGATTTGGATCTTGATTGTGGGACCCATAAGGTAGGATTCCATGGCAAAAACCGGCTACCCTTAAGTTACCGCCTAAGTACATAGCCATTACTGTTCATCCACTTCTTATGTTGCAATTCGTCACTTGCAAGGAGAGAAAAAATCCCATGTGGGAGGTGGAAACCGAGAAATCATTGCTCATAGGCATTTTTGAGGGTTTGGGAGGATTCAGAAAATCCTCTCGATTTCCCTCTCTTCAACCAAACATGGGAAGTCCTTGGAATTGAGGAAAACCGGAGAGGATTCCTTTCCGAGGACGGTACCCAAGCATGTTCTCAAGAGCATTTAAGGGTAGCATCAGTAGAGGATAAATTAAGAAAGACTCGTTTGAGATGGTTTTATCAAATGCATGCCAACAACGATGTTGCTGAGAAGAAGTTTCTCTATTCAGGTTGATGGTCCCTTAAGGAAAAGAGGCGGGCCAAAGAGAACATGGATGGAAGTAATAAGGATAGAGCTGAACAAGTGCAACCTCTCTGAGATTTGGCCCTAGATAAAACTGGAATGGCGAAACAAAATTCATGTTGCCAAACTTAACATTATTGGGACAAGGCTTTAATGATGATGGCCTAGATCTCTAAATCCACATCATGAAGCAATATGCCTCACCGAAGACCTCCAAATTCACAGAAACAAAATTGAAAAATCCCCCAAACTCCCAATGCAAATGGCAGAATCCATAACTTCAACACCAAATTAATGCATGAGGTTGAAAAGGGGAACAATTACACCTAGGTGCATGAGAAGAGAGGAAAAATAGGGAACCAATAGGAAGAAGAGGAACTTTATTGAAGATTCGACCATTGGACATCTATAAGTATACATGGGGCCCTCAGACTGCTTCTGAAAGTTTTCTTGTGGTTTGACTCTGTTTCTCTTAAGGCTCTATGAGAGAGAAACTGTGTGAAGGAGCTTTTGGTTGTTGATGGCAGGCCTTCCTGTCACAATACACTGACAGCAGCGTGCTATAACATGAAGTGTGAAGAGAAACATGTTTATGGCCTGTTTGTTTGCATAGAATACATAGGAATTGAATAGATAGGAATTCATGGTCAAATGAGCTTCACCTAAGGATTATTAAAGAGGTGAAGGTTAAATGATGTGAGGTGAGGGGTGGAGGATATTAGGTGATGATATAGGTGGGATCTTGACTTTCCAAGTCTTTAAGTTACTAGTGTGATGGCTGGATATTCATTTTCCATCTTCCTTTGATTCAATTTCTGTTAGAGGACAGATTATTTGATGATCATTGTTGGATATCCACCTTTAACCACTTACAGAAATAAAGTCTTAGAATTCCTAGGAATTCAATTACGTAAAGCAGTGGTTTCTGGCTCTCCTGGTAGAAGAGTGCACAGCGGAATTTCTTATTGTTTGTGAATCCTTATATACTAACTAAGTACTGGTTATATCAACATGGGAAGCGGGGGGGTGGGGGGGTTTGGTTTGGTTGTGTCGCTGTTCTGGCTCCCGCTGATAGACCATTGGGAAGGTGAAGGCAATAAGAAGAGTAGAGGAATGCACAGCAGAATGTAAGTGTTAATAATTAACATGTGCATGTTACTGTTATGGTTGTTACTTTTCCCCTCTTGTCCTCAGAATGGAACGACCCAATGATTTTCTCAGAATTTTGATATTGATATTGTTTAGTTCACAAATTGGATCGAATTAGTTTGATTTATTTTGGGCTCTATTTTTTACTTTGTTTGTATGTATTAAATGTTTATCTTAGTTTTGTGTGTGCCCTAATAAAAAAATGCCTCTTGTTAGAAATTATGAAAAGGGTCAAGCAAATGAATGACATATAGGCCTTGACAAGGTCATTTAGATTTTCATATTTACTGGTAGAACGCACACTGATGATATATAACTATAAATTAGTTAGATTGGACATTCAAACTATGCAACTTGAAGTGAACCGTATTGAAGATGTCAAATTCGTTTGTTGGAGTTGGTGAACTCAAGTTACAAATTGGGTGAACCAAAAAATGAATTAAAAAACCTATCTCAATAAATTTGCAAACTATAACAGGTACTAACTTATGAACTGCAAACTTAAATAACACAACTAGACATACTAAAAACCAGGTAACTGTGGTTGGGATGAGATTCCTTATTTCTTGGTCAGGGGGTCGACTGTGTTTTATTCATACAAATTAATAACTCATTCTTGGGACCACTGAATTAAGATTTCGATGGTATACATGTCGAATGAAGACCCAAAATAGCTGAGTTATGGTTTTGGTGAATGACAAGGTTGTTTTTGTTGAAACTTATTATTTTTGTGGGCTCTGTTGCTTTTTACATGCTCTTTGGAACATCCATTAATTTGTCCTTTTTTTTTTTTTTCTTTGTGTGTGTGTGTTTATGCCAAATGCTATGCAGGCCGGGTGCAATTTTGGGAAAGGGCTTTCTGGGTACTGCAAGATCGAGTTTGTTTCTCTCTGTATATTGTGCATCAGCCTGGTTAGTTTTCATTTTTCTTTCATCAGCCACTGTTTTAGCAGAAACCATATGAATTGTTTTCTCATGTAAGCTTCTCATTTTGTCAGTTACTGTCTTATCTGACCCCAAATAGCCAGAATAAGGCTTCAAAGATGATGTCGATGATGGTTTCCTTTTCAAACATGGTCTCTCATATTAGGATTACAACGTTCATCTGTACCATTATTTCTGCTCTATAACTGTACATGTTGACTCATCCTGTGATATGATGGGCCTCTTCTTTTATGGGACCTACCCTTAAATCTTCCTTATCAGGAGATTTTAACCATCTGATTCTTGGATATGTAGGTCATTCACTGTTGTATTTCATCTTGAAGTTAATAATTAGATAGCTTGGATCATCTGATAAAGAAGCATTAAATTAAGGGAAATTCTATATGCACCCACACATTTTGCTGAATTCACCCACATTCCATTGTGTACAGTGATTTTTTTTCTTAAGAGGTGGGTGTGCTCAGTAAAAAACTGGGTGCATGTAGAATTTCCCTTAAATTAAGGCTTGATAGTATTGGCCAAACAGGGGCTTAGGTTACTGAAAGGTAGTACTCATCCAAACTAGTTCTGGTTAAACTGGAAAATGGAAATTACTCTCAGTTGATCTTTAAATGAATTTATTACTTGATATCTTACTTAATTTGTACTTTGCATAATGTGCATGCCGTAGTTCTTTACCTATTCCAGAGTTAATGACTGTCACCATCATCATCAAAGCCCTTTCCCAACTATGTTGGGGTCGGCTACATGAATTCTATTTCTCCATTTCAATCTATCCTGAGACAAATCCTCGGATAGTTTTCACTTCTTGAAATCTATTTTTACTACTTCCATCCATGTTATCTTTGGCCAACCCCTTTCCCTTAGTTGGCCATCTGTTAATGACTATCATAAGCAAAAATTTTGGGAAAAGGAATCAAATAATTTGATCTAAAAGGGAGCCTGCACAAACCATGAATCTCCATTTCAGATAGGGCCACCTCCTGCTTCCTTTTGATTTTATTAAGCTGAAACATCCTATTGAGGTTCCCAATCTCATATACCATAAAATCCTTCAGACCATTCAAATAAATAAATAAATAAAATCCTTCTGTCCATAAATTCAATGCCATGTCAAATTGAGTCACCTAATTTAAAGTTGTAAACTATGTTTTATTGTCTAAATTTTGGGAGGAGTTTCTCATTAATTGTGGAATGAATCTAAAGTCGTTAAATTTGTTGGATTAGGTTCAATCCAGCCCATTGATTGTTGATTTCCATGATTCGTTCAAAGTGGAACCCATGACTTTCTGTCTAATACTTCTATCCATAGTATAAGACTCAAATATGAAGTGCAAGTTTAGTAGTTTAGAGGGTAGAGAAGTTGAGATGGTTAAAACTTAAACAACTTAGTACCACAGTGTGATAAATATTACTATTTAGGAGATATTGTAGAATAAAGCAGAGGGTTTGGGTCAGATATAGTGATGTAAACTGGTAATCCAATTCTTTGATTATCCGGAGGTTCCAACCCGGAAAATCCCAGGTTTAAAACCTGTTTTAGGTTGTGATTGATAAATGGGTTTGGGTCTAGAACTCAATTTATGTTCTGATTGATAAACAAAGTCCGGTTCTGGATCCATACAGGTTCCGACCCATAGACCTGGGACCCGACATAAAGGTCTTTAATGTTGTAAATTGTAGCTCAAAATCAACTTTAGTTGGTCATTTTTATGTTTAATATTGAAGGTAGTAGACTTGATGTGTTTAAGCTGAATAATATCCTTATTTTAACCAAACATAAAAAAAAAGAAAATGGTTTCAGCTCCGGGTCCAATATGGTTCTGATTTGGAACCAACCAGTTTACATCCCTTAGATATAACTAGTAGAATCAATACAACATAGATTAAGTAGATGCAAGCTCGGTGTTGTGGAATGTGATTATTTGCAAGAAGACCACAATGTGGGCCAAGCATTACAGTTCCTAGAAGTCTATGATCTTGTGTCCGGTGCCAGGACATGTTTAGAAGATTCGGGATCAATTAGGCCCCAAAACAATCCCTTAAGGTGAAGTTTGTGGACTGTTTAACAAAATAATCCATTAGTAGAGTTGTTTGAATAGAATCAGTGGACAATTGGGCCCAGATCCACTTCTGAATAGACGCTAGGCCCTTGGGCCTTAAAAACAGATCCAAACTGCCCTATCAAATTGGCCCAACTGCCCATTAGGGCTGCTGACCACAAGTTATGCACAATCTTGCATGATGCACAATTTTCTCAACCTCTTTTTTTTTTCCTTTTATTTTCTTTCTTTTCTTTCTTTATTTTATTTCCTTTTCCAATTTGGACACTTGTTTTAAATAGGATTACTATATGTTAAGATTCCTTAGGTTTTAAGATGCCAGCCCATAGGCTGAACGACTTGCACAGATTGTAAATTTTGCATGACTATATGCATCAGATCTACACAGATTTGGGCTTTCTTGGTGTTTAAATCTCTCTCTCTCTCTCTCTCTCTCTCTCTCTCTCTCTCTCTCTCTCTCTTCCTGAGACACCCACGCATATGCATTAGAAGAATTTCTTTCCACAATAAGCATCTCATTATTATCCCTTACACGCAAAGGGCTTCCAATATAGCCAACACCTTGGCTTCATTCAAATCGCAAACTCCCACATGCTTGGAAAACATAAGTAAAACCTCTCCCTTGTCATTACAAAGAACACCCCCAATCCCTACCAGCCCTGACTTACCTTACCTGTTGAGGCCCCGTCGACATTGGATTTCAACTCCCCGATTGGAGGGGGAGACCAATGAACCAATCTCCTTTCCTTAAACAAGCCACTACCCATACAAGCTTCCAAATTGGAAAAAAGAAAATTCGTTTATTTAATATTAGAGAACTTCTTTCCAACAATGGCCCAATTCACTATCCTCGGAGTCACCCTTGAAATCAAATTAAAGATCCTCTCATTCCTTTCCCTCCAGATGGACCATAGTATAGCAAACAGAATAATACTCCAATGAATACAGCCGGACCTAACAAAAGGTCCACCGAGCCAAGACTCTGCTGCAAATGCCTCTTTGGATGTGGAAAAGGCATTTGCCTTAGATTGTGTTTGACCTTGTTTCGTTGCACTTTTGGTGGGGAGAAGTTAGGGACCACTTGGTGGAGTTTTCTCTGCTTCTTGGAGAAAGGAAAAACCCACAAGGGCTAAAGTTAACTATTGGACACTCTCTCCGGCTATATTTTTTTCTCAAGTGATCACCAAACACGACTAACGTGAAAGATGTGGTTTATCCACCTGCAAGTTTTTCCATTTTTTCTCCACCTAGTGGGGAATCTCCACTTTCACTTTTCCTGCATCCAAACAACACCCAAGTGTTAGACAAATTAAATTGATTTTGTGGGTCCTATAAATCAGGAATATCCCCTGATTGATGAGATAAGATTAAGATGATGATGATGATGAATCATTGGATTGATTGTCCACCCTTTGCACACGTAAGAATAAGATACAGTCTTCCATGGCCATGGATCCTCAATAACTTGTTTTTAAATTATGCTACTTATTTTATATAGTAAGGTTGTTAGTCACTTGTTGACAATTTACATGCTGACTGGAGATTTCAAGTGCACCATAATCTTGTTATCAGTAGGCTTTCTAGAAACAAATCTTGTCATTAATTAGCTCTGCATTTTATTTGTAGGATGTGGACGTGCCTAATTTTCAGGCTTTTCAACGAATGTAGCATCCCTCTGGTTGCAATGGGGACGGTATGGAAATGTTCAATTCCCTCTCTTGTTTTGTAACTCTGTCCATTGATTTGTTCTGAAACTATTTCCACTGTGGCAGTTCCCTACTGGCCTGGCCTTATCAATTGAAAAAAAGAGCAGAAGGATAGAAATATCCCTCTATTGCTTAGCTCGTGCCATTGAAAGCTTCTTCACAAGCATGACAGATGCTGGTTACATAACACAATCAAAGAAGTTGAAGAGAGCAGATGTAATTATATTTAGTGTATCGACAGCCATCATCATGCATTGTTATGCACAGGAAAGAGATGTATTTCGCAGTAAATACTTGAATGTGCTCGATTGGGTATTTGGTGCCCCTCCTGAGTGTGAGAAAGGTGATTAGCTCTATCGAAATTGTTGATTATTTCCTGCTATTGTTGACATTAATCGGAGTCGACAAGGCTCTATTTAGAATATCGACAAAGTAGTTGTATGAATGTCATCGGCGTAATCATGTAGGTTGTCCAATCCTCAAAGTGTTTAAATGGTTCGTGTCCTCATCGCGAGATGCATCACTACCACTATGCATTTGGGTCATGGGACTTTGTTGTCTTCTTTCCTTACCAGAACAGAAAGATATGGAACTAGTAGCAACAGGAAGATTTGATACTGGAGTTCATAGTATGTATCACCAAGTGTTTCCTTTTCCTCGTGGAGATTCCATTGCATTGTACATAAAAATAAATGAGATAATGATTTACTAACTTGTGTTTGCCCTTGAGAATTTCATGCCGTCAGATTTTATTACAGTGAGACCTCTTCTTTCAAGTCTAAGCCAGCCCCAATCTTGTCAACGCTAAACATGCTCTTTTCTGCAAGCTTGTTCTTCACCTCTGGACCCTGTGTTAATGTGGAATTTAATAATGGTTCAGTAACTGGTTCTTGGTCTTGCATTAGAGGCATCCTGTGAGTTCAGAAAGGGTTTTTACCCCTCTCAACACTGTATATGCAAATGATGTCTAGACAACATAAATGATGGCCAGTGTGCTGTTGGGTTTTTGGGGTGTTTCAAAAAAAAATTCAAAAGTTGTTTTTGAAAAGTGTTGTCCTTTTGCTTTATGTGGGTAGTGTAGACTATAGGAAAATATGGCATCCCACATTCCTAAAGCTTATCTTTTGAGAAGGCTTTATATGTTGTTTCATTTCTGTATACTTCAAAGACTTTCGGTGCATTTTTCCATGAGCCCTATGTGCACACGTGAATTAGGCTTGACCTTGACCCGGGGTGGCTGGTCCGAAAAACGTTTAACCGGGGGTGTGTCCGCGACACGCATCCTGCGTGTATATCGCACGCGCAGGGGGGTGGAGGGACACATATTTTGATATGGAAATGCCAATTAATCATCTGTTTTAAAACTTAAACATTTTTAACGTTGTGATTTAGGCTTAATGGTTTTGTTGAGGATTAATGGCCCAACGGACACTAATCTTCATATATGAGGGCCATCTATGTCATCGTTAAATATACAGAAAACAAATTCCTCCCCTGCTCTTTTTCTCTGTTCCTTTGCTTTCCCTCTAAGCATTCAGAAAAGAAGTCTAGAGGGCGACTGGACTTGAACTAGAGGGCACCTGTATCTTGGGGGCGGCTCTGCTGAGAACCTTCACACCTGAGTTTCATCCTAAGGGGCGGAACTCATCCTAAAGAGAGCGTCATTAGACGTGCCTCGGCCACAGATCTGCTGCTGTTGCTGCTCTTTGATTTCCGCCAACAAATTATAGTTGTAGCCTTCAATAATCGGGTACTACTGTTTTATTTAAATTTTGTTTGAGAGCAGCCCCTGTTTTCTAGCTTTTCCAAACATGTGCAGGGTATAAACCTTCGTGTCCAATTGCAGGCACACTATATCATCATATTAGGCCTAGTTGAAAGTGGAGTGATATTTGGAAGACTGATATAAGTTTTTTGGCTGTCTGCTGTCTTTCAGAAAGTGGGTTAATGGAGGCACAGAACATGGCTTATGTGGACGAGACGGTTTCAAACAATAGATCTTTCTGATACAATCCAGCATCAGTTTCCTCTCCTGTGTGTTTGTGTGTATACTCGTCTGTATGGGGTCACTCTTCAGACCCCTTCTGTTCTTCCATCCTCTCTTAAAGAAGTTTTCTAAACTGAGAAACACTGGTTTGCATTTCTAAGGTAAATGCTTTGTTTCCTTCGGACACTGGCAACAATAGAAATTAATCTGATGAAAAATCCAGGCGACCAAGGCCATGAGCCAATTGCCAGTTCATAAAAGGATATGGACTAAACAAAGATTAACATAATAATTTGAGGATTTAAAGCCAATAGGCTTCGTAAGTTGGATGGATTTGAAATTTATTTGTCACAGCTGGGTGTTGAGTGAATGATGGCTGAATAATCAAATTTGAAAAGGGCTTAGGCTAGGGGTGCACATGGGCGGTTCAAATCGGTTTAGAGTGAAAACCATCAACCAAACCGAACCCATTGGCTTTCTATTTTCTCAAACTGAACCAACTGCGTATGTGCTCAAAACCGAACCGAACGAACCAAAAGGAACCGGTTCGGTTCGGTTACGGTTTTGTTTTTTAAATACGAAAAATGGTAGTTCAATTGTTGAAAGACATTGGACTTCAAATAACGGAGTGAGGGTTCGAGTCTTCTTCAAGTAATTTCTCATATTTCTTTATATATTTTATAAAAAAATATATATTTATATCATTGGTTCGGATCAGTTTGAGCAGTTTAACAGCACTTTCAAATTGAAAACCGAACCGAACCAAACGGTTTGAAGAAAATCTGAAACGAATGGTTTGACCGAACCGACCTACTTCAAAATTGATCTCGATTGGTTTAGCGGTTTTTTTGTGCATCCGTAGCTTAGGCTCACCTATTTCCTTGCTTAAACTATAGCAAGTTAGACTTCCAAGATGATGGCCTGAACTTCTTCTAGACTTCACCCCTTTATTATTTTTATTTTGCCAAATTGGCCAAGTGGCAAGGGGAGAGTAAGGAAACCTACCCATCCTGGCGGCCCAGAGTTGGACCGTTGGGAGTTGGTGTACTATACACAGCTTCCACCTGTGATCCCCTTGGGAGTTGGTGACACAGCTTCCACCTGTGATCTCCCCCCCCCCCAGCTTCCACCTGTGATCTCCACCCCACCCCCCTCGGGGAGTTGGTGTGCTATACACAGCTTCCACCTGTGGTCCCACCCCCAATGTCTTTTTATCTGTTTGGTTGCTGCTAGAATTCTAAGAATTCCTGTATGGGTGAGATTTTCAGATTGATTTTGTCAAGAGGTGTACTCTCTCGAGCCTATTTCGCCATGCGACCATAAAAGGGAACCAGATGTCCTGGTTATTATATCGTGAGGGTATCAATCGACCAATCGCCAGCCTAGAATACACCTATATCTGCAAACCATCAAATACATTTTGTTGTCTTACAAGTGGAAACAAAAAAAAAAAAAAAAAAAGAAAGAA
This sequence comes from Umbellularia californica, assembly GCA_028538565.1. Lineage (NCBI taxonomy): Eukaryota > Viridiplantae > Streptophyta > Magnoliopsida > Laurales > Lauraceae > Umbellularia > Umbellularia californica. The sequence goes on from JAPQWN010000007.1 coordinate 61,309,422, forward strand.
AAAAAAAAGTTGGCAAGAAACTATTAAAACAAAACCTGGAGCAATTCAAGTAATCCTGGCAAAGTCTTGAACGTATGTTGAAAGGCATCACTCTCATCTGTGGAGTCTAGCTCCGCACATATGGCATCTTCTCCACCATTAGTCTTCTTTACACCAGCCCACTTCACTCCCTTATTCAACATCCTATATGGATTACCCAAACAAGTGGGGGCCCACGCATGGGGTTCGAATTCCCTAAATAATTTAAGAAGATAAGCGGGCCCCCCTCGATCCCGACGCATTTGATAATATTCATCTCGATAAAAAAAAAAAAAAGAAGAAAAAGATAATAAGATGGTTTTAGGCATTACATGTATTTGATTTGATGATGTTTTGATGGTATACGAATATTTGAGGATGATTTTGGAAAAAAAAAAACCGTATTAATTTGAAATACACACACCTTGTTAGTTTGAAATGCACACATGTTTTCAAATTCACTCTTCAATATTTGTGAAGGGCAACAAGCCCCAAGCCAACCTAACTTAACCTCCTCAAATTCACAACTCGAGACTGGGTTCTAAGTCCGGCATCTTCACACTTCGTTGTCGTCATGTCATGTTCCGGTTCCATATATTTGGAATTCATCTCATCGTGCCAGCTTCTGATTTATGTTCCCCTGTGTACTTCTCTTCGTATGTTTATGTACTTATATACGAAATATTTATCTTACGTATTCGAATAGATCATCACTTTCTCGGCCTTGATAATAAATACATAACAATTGCCTCAGAACCGTCCAAAAATGTATCTTTACCGCCAAGCTGTTAGATGCGTAAGATATCGCAGTAGTGATATCGCAGTAGTGATATCCCAGAGATGTGGATATCCCACAATCACTTGAACAGTCTGTGTATTTAATTTTTTTTCTTTGACTGTGGAATCATCAAACTACCATCCAAACCGTTAAATAGTTGTATGAGTGTGAGAACTAATATCGCCTCAAATTTGAATTGTTGATCTATCACGGTTATAAAAAAAAACTTGCAAAAAAAAAAAAAAACGTGGCTTATAATTTGTTCATATAATTTGAAAAATAATGTGACTTTCTTATAAATTTCTATTTAACTATAATAGATCAACTTTTCAAATTTGGTACAATATTAGTTTTCACACTAGAGCTATCTAACGGTTTGAATGGTGATTTGGTAGTCCCACAGTTGACGAAAAAAAGAAAAACCAGACTGTTCAATTCTGATATCGCAGCCTGATATCTTACCTATTGTACAGCGATGCGATAACTATATATTTTCCGATTATTCTGGGCAATTGTCAACTTTTAAGACCGTTCACGCACACTTAAATTGAAGAAGAAAGAAAAAATAAAAATAAAAAACAACCAAAGCGTCTTCCCTTCCGTATTTCCCCTGTCAGCAACAACTCTCACTCTCTCTCCCTCTTCTTAAAATAAATAAAACCCTAAAATTCCAGCTTTCAATCTCTCTTCTTCCACTACAACACACAAAATAACAAAATAACCTTCCTTTTCTTTTCTTTTATCCCATTTTCGCTGCGAGAGAGAGAGAGAGAGAGAGAGAGAGGTGAATTGAAGAGTGAATGGTCATGGGAGCCGCGGGTTCGAAGCTGGAGAAAGCTCTGGGCGACCAATTCCCCGAAGGCGAGAGGTACTTCGGCCTTGAAAATTTCGGCAACACCTGCTACTGCAACAGTGTCTTACAGGTCTTCTTCCCTTCTATTAGATTTGAGAGGAGAGGGAAGGAAGAGATATTTGTGTTTTTGTTCTTATTCTTTCTAATTGTGATGCCGCTACTTTTGAAGAGTGCGGTTTGTCTTCTTAAATAGTTAACGGGCTTAGGGTTGTTGTTGATTGATGATGTCTCATAAAAAAAAAACCCCATTGTTGCATCCTTGTGTGGTTGAGTGTTGGGAGTTGGATTGCCTTTAATTAAAATTCATAAAACAAATGAGTTCATGAGTCTATTTGGTTTTGATCAGTGAATACATTTTTCCCTTCTTTTTTTTGTTTTTTTTTTTGAATTCAGGCACTTTATTTCTGTGCCCCTTTTCGAGACCAGTTACTAGAATACTATTCAAATAACAAGAATGCGACAGATGCAGAAGAGAATCTTTTGACATGCTTGGCAGATCTATTCACTCAGGTAAGGTAACTTTGCAAAAAGAATTTTTTTTTTTTTTTTTGAATGGTAACTTTGAAAAATATTATCTGCATTGTTTTCAAACTGTTGGACTTTGTTTTGCCTCTTGTTTTTCTTAAATTCCGGACTAGTTGATAAGTTTAGTGCTTTGGTTTATGGTTGGCGTGGCTAATGCTCAGAGTAAATTCTTGGGGGATGATAAGATGGAAATAAGTAGAATTCTGTATCGATGAATTTGGTTGTCTGTGCTTGCTCATGCTTTAAACTTGTGAACCATCGAGCGTGTTTGTTAGATTTGATGTAATTTGAAATCACTGAAGACACCCCTTATCTAGTCAATCACAATGAGATTTGGATTACACGAAAATCAGTTAAATCTAATCTAATCTAATCTTTGCTGGATCTGATCTATCAAATGACAGCATGACGGTACACCCACTTACCCAGCGCCTATCCAATACACTAGTCCCCATGGTTTTAAAAATCGGCCGATACCTATTCATATCGACTGATATGAACCGGTATCGGCCGATACCGATCCGATATGGCCCCGAGATATCGGTGTCGGTATCTCGGGGCCATATATCTCCAAAATATCGGCCGAGATGAAGTTCATCTCGGTTTTTCCGAAAAATATCGGCTGAGATCTCATAAAAGGTGATAAAACCCTAATTTTTCTATTTTTTTCCCCATCTTGATCTTCTTCTCCTCTCTTCTCATCTCCTTACTACCCATAGCAACAGCCATACTCCATCACACATCCCTCTTGCATATTTTCAAATCCCACATCTATTTCTTGAAGAAAATATTATTTAAGGTAAGAGAAAATCAACTTAAAGCATCTTATTATGTGTTTTTTATTTTTTATTTTTAGATGAAGCATAGAAATCATTGGGCTTGTCACTTGTGTTGTGTTCTTCATTTAGAAGTTAGATCTACATACTTTCATACTAGTTCTACTCATACACGTGATCTAAAATTTTTTTTTTCAATTTTTTTTTTCGGATTTTTTTAATATTTGAGTCATAATATATCATTTTTTAGGGATTTCATCATAAATATGTTCTTTTAATGATTCATGATCGTTGTATGGTGTGTAAATGATTGATCTACATACTTTTATGCGAGATCTATATATTTAGAGTTTTGAAAATGGTTTTATTAAATCTTTATTTTTTTCTAAAAATAATTGTTATTACTTGTTAGAATTTTTGTGATACCAAAGACTTATTAATAGTGTGTAGATGATAGATCTACATCTACTCATAATCATAAACATGATTTAGATCTACCAAAGGCATATTGATATGTTATCTTTAGTTTCTTATATTTTGCACTAATAAATTCACCATGAGCATCAATAATGGTTGCATCATATGAAATACTGGAGAAGACAGCGAACTGCGACACAAACGGGACTCATAACTTAAGGTGACTGAGATTTTGATTTATTGTTGTTACTAATAAAGAAATATTTTTTTCCAACATTTTCTAATATTTTGGATTTTTTGGATATATTTGTTTTTTTGGATTAAAAAAAATTTCACACTGCGACGACCACAACGGACCGATATCCGCGATTGATGCCAATATCATATCTGTTTTTCGGCGTGGCCGATACCGCGACCAAGATTGAGATTTTAAACCATGGTAGTCCCCATAACATGTGAGCATGGTACTCCACCAAACCAGACTGATTTATTTGCCTTGCACATTGCAATCGTCGAGTGGCACTTTGATCAAAGTTGCATCAAGATGGTAGTTAGACCTTGATTGTTTTATGAAGTTAAATGTTTGGCAACAAAAAATGAGAATCAGAAGTACATTTTGCTGATGCATATTCTAAGATGGATGTGTGGAGTTGCAAGAAATGGCTGGAATTAGGATGACGGGACCTACGAGTAAATTACATGTAGCTCCAATAAAAGAGAAAGAGAGCTACTAATGCCACAGCCCAAGCTTCTGTGAGCACATCCCTTTTTTTTATGCCCAATATATCCCTATGTAAAATTACCTAAAAGGACATGTATCAAAAGTCTCTCCCTCCCTAACTTCTTTCTACACTCACTCATCCCACTGACCCACTCCACCCAGGAGAGAGAGAGAGAGAGAGAGAGAGAGAGAGAGAGAGAGAGAGAGAGAGAGAGAGAGATGTGCTCATAAGCTTGGGCTGTCGCATTAGCAGCTCTCAAGAGAAATTAAACGGATGATAGTTGAGACATTTTGTTAAACTATGAGAGGGAGAACAGTAAAGACTTGATGGATTGCATAGCCGTGAAGAAGATGGCATTATAAACGGTCGAGCAGAAAACCAATCCATAAAAAATAAGTGTTAAGTACTTAAGTGGAGAAGGAAACCCACAGTCGACCCTAGATAGATGGGATAAAGGCTTCAATGATGATGATGGTTTTATTTGAAAGGACCAAATTGTAGATTGGTTGTTTCAAATCCTAGGTTGTGTTCTATCCAAAATGGTCCGATATGAAAATATCCTTCCTAAGTGGACTTATCTGAGCTCATGATTCTTGTACCAATTGAGTTGAATAAGGCCGATGCATTGAAACATGAAACCCCTGTTTAACCTTCCTAATTAGAGACTACTATAACTGATACAGATTCTGAATTAGCTGATTAAGGCCTAATCAAATACACACGAAATATCTTGTTTTCTGTAACTGCATACTGTAATTCTGTGATGTGCTGAGTCACTGTAGTACAGCCCTGTAGCTCCTCTAGGTGACCAGTTCGGTAGTTTTGCCATTTGTTTGAATGTTTTTGATATGGCAACAATTTAGACTTGATTTCAGTTGCATTTTCACATCAATTTTGTATCTTGTGCTGCCACATGCCTTTCAATACATGATTCCCACATTTTGAATTACTCTCTGATTTATTATTTATCGACTACTTGTTCAATATACTTGAAGATGCATGCTGGATCCATCAAGAAGGGCTCATGGTCCATGGGCTAGGCAAAGGCCCATCTATATATTTCTCAAGTTCTTTTTAGAATATATGTTTTCTTTTTTTTTTTTTTGCATGTAGGAAGTCCATTTAAAGAGCTTTTACATTATCAAGAGTCCTAATTATATTTGGCTACAAAATAGAAAGTTGCAATCCAGCCCCATCTTTTTAAAAGATGATCAAACTCAGGTGTCAAAAAAAGTCTGATTGATATGGGATTATGCCTGTTTGATTATGAGAATGAAGTAAAACTTGTTTGGCAGGCATATCCCTTTCGTACATCTATAAAATCTCTCCCTCTATCTCCCCCTCTCTAGATTTTCTCTCACAAAATGCCTGCCAAACAGGTTTTACTTGATTATCAGAAGCAAACATTCCCAGAATAAACAGGCCCTTAATTACCTGCCAATGTGTTCAAGATTGTGCTTTTCTGACATGATTCGGAGTGGTAATGATCTGTTTTCTTATGGGTTGTCATAGTTGGAGTGCAACTTCTTCATCTCTGAAGTTGAGCCTATAAATTTCTGTATCCCTTCTCTCTTCCACATTTGTGCTTAGATGTTGATTGGGGTGTAAACTTGGCAGCCTGGCCCAGCCCAACACAAAAAACTGTGCCTAGGCTGTGCCCGGCCCGTGGACCACTTTGATTGGGCCGGCCTGGCACAACACAACCCAAAGGATGGGCTGTGCTGGGCCAGGGAGCCCTAGGCCGTGGCACAGCGCGGCCCGACACTGCCCAACGCACGGGCCAGCATGGCTCAGCACAACAATTATATATAAAAAAATCCTATTTTTTATGTAAATAATATATAAACTTAAAATAATTAAAGATTTGTTTTTCATTTGTAAATTAGCATCAATGTTTGTTCATTTACTTTATTAGTTTCAACCTTATTATAAGTTGAGAACCCCTAAAAGTCCATAAAGTCCTTTTCAATTAATATAAAAAGAACTAAAAAAATTAAAAAAATTTGGAAATGGCATGTGGGACGGCCCGTGGGTGGCACGACCCACCCACCCATCTGGGGCAAGGCCTAGCACGACATGACATAAGCCATGCTGTACGGCACGGCATGGCCCAGGCATGGCTGGGCTGGCCTGAAAGTGGCTGGCACGGTCCACTTTACACACCTAGATGTTGGGAGAAGTCCTAGATATAGTGATGTTGCCAAGCTAGGTTCTCTCATCCAGTTTGCTGCATCACTTGAGGATAATTTAAATTGTATCCATATGTTGGTAATAAAGATCCCATGAACCAATGAGAAATATTCTCCAGAGTTCAGGCTTTGACCTCAGAAAATGCACTTTTTAGCTTGAGGGTCATTTGGTGGTCAATATAAGTTCTTTATGCAATATGCAGTGACACAATTCTGGCTGATAATAAGAAGTTGATCTGATGATTATCACTAGTTCTTTCACTAAAGTCCAAGGGCTAACTATCTGACTAGAGCTCATCTTTTGTGTTCTGCTTTTTGATAGAATAGTTTTTTGAAAAATATTCAAAGGTCCTATGTGTTGAAAGACTGAGGCACATTCACTTTGGGAGAAATTCAAAGGTCCTATGTGTTGAAAGACCACATTAAGTTTGCAAGTGTTCTCCCAAAGTGCAGTAAATGTTACATTCTATATCGGCTGGTAATGGGTTGGATGGTGGCATGAGATCTGAAGAAGTGGAACTTATCTGAGGACTTAGCTCAAGATAGTTCGGAATGGAGAAACAAAATTCATATAGCCGACACCAACATAGTTCTGACAAGGTTTTGATGATGATGATATCACGCCCCGAGATCTAAGAGCCTTGGGACCCTCAGATTTCGCGGCGTGACGGCCCTACTATAAGACATGTGGGGTCAAATCATGTAATAGGTTTTTTATTTTTGCAATAAATGTGGTATGAAAACCCAAGTCAATTAACTTCAATATTTTATCAATGTCATTAGAAAGAAATCTCTTCTAACAGAAGTAAATAACAATATCCATGGTCAATCTCTCCAATGAAATCTAAAATGATTCAACCAAATTAATTATTACTAAAAACTAAGATGTAAAGCGCTACTCATGGCCATGCCCATCCCCGCAAGCAAACTATGGTTCCTCAAGTTTCCGGATCAACTTTACAATCTGGAACAACAGTGACAAAACAACCACATGAGTAAAACTCCACAAGTAAACGAATTATGAAACCGTAGCGAAGGATTAACTGTCATTTGATAGCAAATTTTATGCTAGGGTTCATGAGTACGGATATGTTAGTAAAATCACAGGGTTATACGAAACTGAGCAATGTTCGTGATATCTCCAAATCACAATAACAATTTGATTAAGATGTGGCAAAGTTCAGATTTTAGCAAAATTTTCAGGGTTCTGCAGGTTATGCAAAACTAACGCAATAATCGGAACAATTCAAACAAAAGAACAATTGAACTAAAATATGGCAAAGTTTATGGAGCAATCATCTTGAATGAAAACTAAGATAAGACCTCTCTTTGGTAAACTAAGTTAACAAAGTGTGCTCTCCATAATTATGCTTTGACCAAGCACGAAGTACCCGCCACGTACAAACTTTTTATATCCACAAATAACTGGCACGAGGCCAGCATTACCAGTAACTCAAATCAAAACTAAAGGGAGTTAGCTGCAGTCTAGTAATTTTCGCACCCAGTTCCCCAATATCATACCCAAAGGTTTCATTTTAGTTTTTAGTAATAATTAATTTGGTTAAATCGTTAGATTTCATTGGAGAGATTGACCATGGATATTGTTATTTACTTATGTTAGAAGAGATTTCTTTCTAATGACATTGATAAAATATTGAAGTTAATCGACTCTGAGTTTCATACCATATTTATTGCAAAAAAAAAAAAAAAAGAATAAAAAAAAAAAAGAAAACCTATTACATGATTTGACCCCACATGCCTTATAGTGGGGCTGTCGCGCTGTAAAATCTGACGGTCCCAAGGACCTCGGATCTCGGGGCGTGACAGATGATGATGATGAAGATAAATACATGAGATGGAGCTTTGTTCCTAACTTTATGACTTAGAGTTATATTTTACAAATTGAAATAAAAATGAATTTAGGAACTGGGAGATCCTAGGGTTCTCCACTGATTATTAGAAAAAAAAATATATATATATATTCTCTTCATATATACTATTATAAGAGGGTTAAATGAGAATCATTATTTCCTACATGGTGTGAGTATTTGAATCATGCCAGAGTTTCCTTTTGAGCAATGCTGCAATGGTACATTGGTATAACTTGAAGTAACTGTAAATATTCTATATGCTGCTTTGTCAAAGTTTGAATGTAATTGATAGTTGGTCATGGCGCTCTTGAGTTGTAGTGTAACTATCATGACAAGTGCTCAAGCATTTACTCTTCCATAGAGTGTGAAATATTGGCAACTTCCTTGTAGGGGCGATCTATGTAAGACCTACTGTATCATGTGGCACATAAGTTAGATGTGTGCTTGTTATTGTTGGGGAAGTGTGTGTTGATTGGTGCTTGGTATTATCAGAGGTGCCTGCCTTTTTAAAGTCAATGTTCGGTTCCGTATGCAGATTAGTTCTCAGAAGAAGAAAACAGGTGTTATTGCTCCCAAGCGTTTTGTACAAAGAGTGAAGAAACAAAATGAGCTGTTCCGGAGTTACATGCACCAGGTATGCTTGTACACGGTTCATTGCATTGAATGCTAACATAAGATGTGAGATGTGGCAATATGGAACCTGTACGTCTATGCAGAATGTGACAATATTAATACATAGATAATTAACAAAAGTAGTAGTATATGTTAATACTTGTTATTCTAACTCGTACTTTTGCACATACACGAAGAGAGCATGTGCCAATTTTCCATCTGTGCTTAAGCTGCTTATTGGCCGGGCCCCACTGTGCTGATACCTTGGCCAGAATATCAAGTGGATTTGCTCTTCGGGCAGGCCATACATTTACAAAAACAGAGGATGGTAAAAAACTGGTCAATCATGTACATTTAATCCAGATATTGTCCCGACTTGTTGATTGGCTTAATGTTTTGGGCCAGGGAGTCTCGCTCATGTGTCATATGTCAGTTCCTGCACCTGTGCATGCATCTAATACATGCACTAGCAGATGTTATTATAAAAGGAAATGGATGGTCTGTGGCAATGATGAACACCCTCCATGCCTGATACTTTAGTAAATGTTGCAGGAGCTGGTTTTAACTAATTTAATCCGTAAATGTGATTTTGTTCATTAGATCTTACAGAGAAACTATTTGCTATGTTATTATGCAGGATGCTCATGAATTTTTGAATTTTCTGCTCAATGAGCTTGTTGACATACTGGAGAAAGAACACAATGCCGTGAAAGGTTCTCCTGAGACTTCATCACCACCTGACAAGATACCAAATGGGCCACGTACCACTCTTTTTAATGGTGGCCAAAAAGAGCCAGTTGTTACCTGGGTTCACAAAAATTTTCAGGTAATCAATTTAGTCCTATTCCTAACTGTTCTCATTAGTTGTCTACAGAGGGTGGTGATTTATTTTCTACAACTTTTTCAACATTTTAAATGAACTACAGGGGTAGTGTACTAGTGTTTTGTGCTGTTCCTTTGACAATTTACATAACATCGTTCTGTATAGGCCTTTCTAGAATTTTAAGAGTTGATGTGTCTTCTTAAATGCAGGGCATACTGACCAATGAAACAAGATGTTTACGGTGTGAAACAGTTACAGCAAGAGATGAAACCTTTTTAGACTTGAGCCTTGACATTGAACAGAATAGTTCAATCACCAGTTGCCTTAAAAACTTCAGTTCCACAGAGACTCTGAATGCTGAGGATAAATTCTTCTGTGACAAGTGCTGCAGGTGCCTTTCTTCTTCTCCTTTTATCATTGTTGTTTTAGAAGTTGACTCTGGTTGTGTCGAATGATAAAGGTTTCCTACTTGTCTATGAAGTCGGGTGTCCTATTTTTTCTATTTTTTATTGTCCTTATTATCTATTTTGGTGAAAAGGCGACCATGAATATAGAGCATGACCCTTTTCATAATAAAGAGTGTAGCCATGTATTTTAAAAAAATCTGCCTCTGCTGATGCATGGTTTGTGATCAAATAAAATTGATAGCAAGGTGAGAACCAATGAAGAGTTCTTATCTCGTTCTTGACTTGTGGCAGAATAAGCAGGAAACAGGGTCCTGCTTAGATCGGTTTCTGTTTGCTTCATTTCTCCAAAAATAGATATAGAAAGCATCCAACAGTTTCCAATTCTGTACTTCCGAGTGGTTCATGAATTTGGCTTTCTCAGTTGGTATAGTTACAAGAGGACTTGTGCTTCATCTAATTATTCATTGGTTGTCAAATCCCCGTTTCTCTCTCCCTCTCATTGATTTTCTTATGGTTTCCCTTGTGGATTGCCTCCAAGTTGCCAATTTTTTTTTATTCTTGTGGTCTTTGCTTCTCCAAATGTAGCTTGCAGGAAGCGCAGAAAAGGATGAAGATTAAAAGGCCACCATATATTCTAGTAATCCATCTCAAGCGTTTCAAATACATAGAGCAGCTTGGTCGGTACAAGAAGCTATCGTACCGTGTCGTGTTTCCTATGGAGTTGAAGCTGACGAACACAATGGATGATGCGGACAATGAGTACTCTCTGTTTGCAGTTGTCGTCCATGTAGGAAGTGGGCCGAACCATGGTCATTATGTCAGCCTTGTGAAAAGTCACAACCACTGGCTCTTCTTTGATGATGAGAATGTGGAGATGATCGATGAGTCAGCAGTGCAAACATTTTTTGGGTCTACACAGGAGTACTCAAGCAACACGGACCATGGGTACATCTTGTTCTATGAGAGCATTACCACTAAGAGTTGAGAGGATTTGGATGGACTTCAGTGAGGTGGGTGGCTTTCTTTCCTTTCTCACTTCTTTCGCTGTAATCTTGTGGGTAGAGCTCAATGACGAGCAAGATTTAATGCAAAGAATCTCAGGTTTCCCTGTATAGATGGTGGTGACAGAAGCAGTGTCCTCCTTTTTGAAAATTAGTGTGTAAATTTGTTTGGGGGGGGGGGGGGGGGGGGGGGGGCGGCGGGCGGGCGCGGGGGGAGTTTCATAGGGGACTTGTTTCTTCATTGTGGGAGTACATATTTTATCATTCATATAATAGAAATGCAATTGCATCCCACTTCCGTTTTAATTTACACTAGTTTTTCTTGCGGCCAGCTTCTGCTTCACTTCAGTCATTGCCCCATGGCAGTCGGCTTCAAGTTCATCTGCTTTGAAACTCCGAGTCATGTGGCTGATGATGCATGGTGACTGGTTCATGACTGGTTCAAATTAAGCCGCCTCTTGCTTCTTGTTACGATTACTTCTCTAAGAAGCCTACAGGTCGGTGCGGAGGATAAGGTGGAGATGGGGTTTGAATTACTGGATGGGTGTTATTTACCATTGAAAGGGAGATAATTCTATTGACTTCTATGAATCAACACCTATCTTTATTCAATTTTAACTGCTTTACAGAATGCATTTTCTTAGAATTCAATTCCATTGAAACAAATGGGCCCTAAGTCTTTATTTTATGGTCTTTTTTTGTGTTTTAATCATCGCCTTAATTATTGGAATTTAATTAGCACATCCATTTGGAGAAGAAGTATACAAGTAGACGCTGCTTCTGCAATCGGTTTTCTTCACTTCTTTCAAGTTAATGATCTTCAATTCAGCTGGACTTATATTTGAGGCATTAAATGTGATATTAGCTATTAGAGTGAAAGGAAGAGGGAGGTGTGTTTAAGTTCCTGATCCACCAAAGATTATAGCTACCCAGATTTGGATCCCTGAATTAACCCTCCACTGAATATTACATACTCTATCCAACAAAGGCAGAAGATGGGATGACCCTAATTCTTGATTCTTAGCTCTCTTCATCTACTTGTCAAGGATCCTTATGGGGATCTAGTTCTTCACTCGCAAGTCCAACACCGCCCTAGTGCCCATGTGATCTGAAGTGGCAATCATAGAGGAATACAAGCTATCATTATCACCCATTGATGGTGAAGATATGTTTTTAATCCCTTTTACACTTCATCCCAACCATCACAAAGACAATTGAGGTGGTCAATTCGTGCAATTAAGATGACCCCACCTGTTGACACCACGTATGCAACAAATGCATGCGCTTGTTTGTTTGGAAAAAAAAAAAAAAAAAAGAGTATTCTTTGCAATAAATATGAACATGAAGAACAAAAGAGTAATATTTTATTAGAAAATAAAGAATAACCTGCATGCCATTGATAGCAATATTAGGTCCATAAATCAAGGGTGTGGATCTCTGGATCCCCCACATCATGAACATTGAAATCTATTCCTTTTTATCTAAAAAAAAAAAAAAAAAACAACTGCCAATGAGTTACATTTCTCCACTCATCCCTATTAAGGATAGGGGTGAACCACAACCTAACCCCTTGAGTAGAGATTGAAACCCAATCCCTTGGTTAGAGATTGTCTTACCATTGAATTGCCTTGCTTCATTGACTAGTCCGATTTGCTTATTCATTGGGTGGGCCAGAAATATACCCAAAAAAGGGAGGCAGACACTGACCTAGTTAATTAGCAAGCTACTAATTTTTCTTTTGATGGGCTTTCTTCAGGCTGGTGTGGCCTTTATCATAAATGCTTTAGCATTAATGACTGTTATGATTGGATCCATCTAGGATCACAAAAACAACATTTATAGATCACAAAAACAACATTTAAAACCTCTAGACAAACAATTAGAACCGTTCCTGAATGGACCGTGATCAGCGAAGAATTCTTCAATGGATTTTTGGAGTTTTGACTTGGGCCTATGCCAGTTTCATGGTGAAGATAAACCAATGGAACCATTAACCATTGTGGGTTGATCCATTTAAGGAATCTTCCACTATATTCCTTAGGTGTCATGACCAATTAAGGAAACTTATTTGAATTAAGTTTTTTAAACTAAAACCAAATCTAGTTGAATTAATACATATGAGAGATTGGATACACAGGGTTGTGTGGATAGTGCGCATGTGGGGTACACGCATGTGGACCCCGCGTGATAATAAAAGGATTCACAGATGATCACATGTGTGAGGTAAATGGCTATCAGAATCTCAAGGATTCAAGGATTAACCTGGGTTCATAATTTTGCACCCATCTTGCACCAAAAAAAACAAAAAAGCCTACTTAGGACCTGATCAAATGGGGTTCCCAGTCATTGCATGGAGCATGGTCTAAAAGTCATGACAATCTAAAATTCTCAACTGCTCAACCAAAATGTCCATTGAATTCAGACCATTGTTCCTTCTTCTTCATCTATATTTATTAATGGTATCCAATCCTGTTGATCAATTGAACAATAGAAAATCCTTAGCTGTCCCATGATACCCAGGAAGACCCAATTTGTGCTGTTTGAATTGACTTATGTTTGCTCAAGTGTGTCTCATCACATGCATAGTTGTTGGCCCAAACATTTCCTATCAGACATTGAATATATCCTCTCCATGGATACGTGGAATGTGAACCAAATTTCCTATTTCACCTTCCACCATCGTCTCACCATTTTGTCACACCACCTTTTTAACTTGTACAACACTTTATACTTCTTTCAAAGTTTTATTAATTTCATTGTTGCCCATTCATTGCTGTGTCTGGGTTGTTGCTTGTTTCTCGGGGTCATTGTCTTCTCTTCTGTTCAACAACCTTAACTATAATCTCTACTTTTGCTTCATGCACTGCTTTTTTTATTAAGCAAATTAAACTTATATAGCTCATCATGAAGTGACTGATTTTAACCATTGACTAACTATCCACATAAATTTCATGCACAATAGAGAATTTGTACATTGTGACTAATGGAATTCTTCATCCCATTTTTGGCCGTGTGAAGATTTGGGCAATCAGGCCATTCATCTAGCGGGCCATAGGATAGATTTGCCATAGCACAACATTTTTCCTGATTAGAGAACCTTTTCCATTCAGATGGAGTTAGACTTTCTGTTGAATCTAAGTAGTCCTTTTGACACCCTGAAAAGCCCTCTAGCTGTCGGTACTCTGGATTATTCGAATGGATCATGGGGGAGAGGCCCATCCAAAGGGCCTTCCTGTCGATATACACCATGATATGTTTTGAAAAATAAACCGAAAAAGAGCATCCAAAGGGCTTTTGGGTTTGGATTATAATAATAAGATTTCTTCATTTCCTTCTGCATCATGATATTATTCCTACTTCATTTTAATTTGACACATAATGCATTCGGTGAGAATTTCAACTTCCCATAAATGGGTTTAGCCAGAGCATTTATAACATGACTCAAATAAGCTTCACTAATTGGTATTTGAGCAATTCTTCCTCTTGCTTTTTATAGAACTTCCCTCTTGTATCATCAATCCGTCGCCCATTAATACAATGCCAACATTATTTGATTTTAGATTCAGAGCAATGCCTATTGTACCCTCATTAAATTCTACCAATTCCCCGGCCATTACTTCATCAAGACCGTGAATACTATATGCAAGGAATGCAGTGGACTCCAATAAATAAATAAAGATCGATACTCATTATTGTTCCTCATAAAAGAAAAAGATAAATATATGGTTGAAATTCCTAGCCGAGACCAGTTCATCTCGGCCGATACGAACTGGTTTGAGTCCATACCGGTATATTAAATTAATTGGAAAATGATCTTGGAACCACGTAATAAAAAAAACCTCCAAAATTTCCTAAATTATCAGCTGATATAACAAGTTACTAGCCATGGTTGATATATCGATCGATATTTTAAAAATATTGGCCGACTATGTTTAAAACCTCTATTTTTTTTTCATTCCTCCAATCAATTGCTACCATTCCTATTCTCTAGCACCTTGTTCATTTTCAAGCAATCAAAAATGCTTTTTTTTTTTTTTTTTTTTTTGCAGATTTAGTCTGAGAAAATCATATACAACTCTACCAAGGTTAGCATTTTGTATTTTTTTAATTTTTAAAAGATTTGTTTAAATATACTTTAAAAATGATGATTGCATGCTCTCTTTTTTTTTTTTATTGTGGATAACTTTCATTGTCTTGGATTTATATATTTTGAGGGTAGATCATATTAATTATTATAATCCATACCGAAGAAATAATTACGCAATGATGATATCGAGTCTAAGGCCACTTCACTTGAAATTAAGCTATGCATTCAAGTCCCTCCTCCCATCTCAAATAAACCATAAATGTAGAATTGTTTTATACTTAATTTGTACTCATATTATCATAATGCAATATGTTATCTTCTTGCTCTTGAAATTCACAACTTACTTGATTACTGAGTGATGAGTACACCTTTTAATTTTTAAATTTAAAATTATGATTCCATTTTATAAAAACTTATAATATTTCAACTTATTTTAATATATACATGTAAACCTATTTAATTGTGAACAAAATATATGCAGTTTCATATAAGATAACGATATAAGATGTCATAACTTAGGGAAACTGATATTTTACTTTACATTTGTTACTAATAGAAAAAAAAAAATATTTCTCAGCATTTTATAATTTTTTAAGTTTAAGGGATTTTTTTAATTTCTAAGTGTAAAAAACATAAGATTTACGCTGTGATACTACAGATCGCAACCAATATCAATACGCTGATATCACAAATAATAACATGATTTTAATCCAAGAGTATACATAGTTATAAAGATTTAAAAAAAAAAAAAAAAAGGGAAGAAGAAGAAGCTAAAGACACTTCAAATGAAATGTGAAACTTGATGGTGGCGGTAATTAAGAGTCACTTCCCATCCGTAATTGTACAGCTGATTAGGTGATGATCTTGATTGCTCATTAAGTGGGACCAGCTGATCAGATATCAGATTCTTGTACATATGAAACGTGGGATCCTCTTTTGTACCACAACTCAATTGTACCTATACCACAAACAGAACAAAAAAAAAGCTCAATTGTACAATGTCATGTTACATCACAAATCACAAACATCGATCTGGCCCATTCATCCGTGTTGTCAAATCAGCTTTTTCTTCTTTCTTGGGCTTACTCACTATCAGGTTTCAGATGATGATCAGTCCGATCCGTGGCTTGTACAGCTGGTCGTTTAAAAAAAGGAAACATATCCCTGTTACGAGTCAGCGGTCGCCACATGGCGTGTCACCTCCTAATTCGTGCAAACAAAGAGTCTATCCAGACCGAATTCGGTCCCGAATTTTGGACCGAACATCTCTCTAATGCCTTTTCTCTCTCCCGCTCCCCTGAAAAGATAAATGCTTTTATTGTTCACATCATGTCACTTGGTGATTCGGTCCCCAAGTCGGGACCTCATTCGGTCCATTTAGACTTTTTCTTCGTGCAAATTGGGGATCTATGTTTGTACGAAACCTACATAATAGCTCAATAATGAGATGTCCTTCCCTGCTTCCCCTTCCCCTTCCCCTCAAGGCATTTATGAAAACCTCCTATTGTTCTTCATATACGAATGACCGCAGATCGGATTTGGTAGAGGTTCGGGTGAATCCAAATTGGAATCATTTTAAATTTTTATCATCCATTTCTCACCTAAATTGTAATGGTCATTGGTATGTGATATCAAATCCGTTCCACTTGAATTGAGGTCTAATCGAGTTTATAAGTTAAGATTTTTAAAATACATAAATGCATGGAAATGGATGTAGTTGAGGACTACATGCCTGAGGACTTTTTTCGCACAATGCGTTAACTACTTACACCACAAGAATCTTATTTATAGTTTTAATTAATATGTATATGTATACATATATATATATATATATATGCTTCTATAAGAGCATCTCTCGCCTTATTACGAGATATAAGGTGAGGGCACTTACATTTAAGTTATTGGAATTGAATTAATATGTATATATATGCTTCTATGAGAGCATCTCTCATCTTACTATGAGAGATAAGTTAGGGACACTCACATTTAAGTTATTGGCATTGAATATAGATGTGAGGGCTCTCACTTTATCTCTCATAGAAAGGTGAGAGATGCTCTCATAGATGTTTCAAATACAAAAGAGAAGACTTCTCTTTTGTACTTCTCCACTTCTCTTTTGTACTTAAAACTTCCCAAAAAGGGGATGTCCCTCACCACAACGGTAAGGGATGGATGTACATGAATATTCTCATATATATATATATATATATATATATATATATATATATGCGATGCAGGTATAGTAGCAAAACCCAAATTAGCCCCACACCTGGAAAATTTCTACTAAACCGCCCCTGATAGGAGCAGGATGGAGCGGGTCCCCATTTAAGCCTTACCAATTGCCATTCCTATTTGCACATAGCCTTCTTTGTTCTAAATGTGACTTCCCAAAGAAAACTTTTGAGCCTACAATTGCATGTAATTTATAATGTGACTCCCTTATGGCCCATGAAGAAAATTTTCCTGGGCCTGCCACAACATAGAATTTCGTGTTATATGTTTTTTTAATTTCTTTTTTTCTTTTATCCCAACTAAGGGTGCTAGGACCTTGAGACACTTACACGTTCGAGGAGAAATCCCGCACAAACTTATAGTGAGGACCCACACAAGCGAGGAGTGGGTGGAGACCACAGTCAATCCCTTATTAGTCGAGTAAGAGGTAGGGTTACCGATCTAGCAACCCCTTGTTCCAACTTCTTTAGTTAAGACCGTGAACCTGAATTTTAATTGGGACCATCAAATGACCAATGTCGGGTTTTCTGGGATTAAGACCCTTCGGTAACTGGATAATTGGGGCCCCATTTACAGCTTGATTTATACTCAGCAAGGGTGTGAGACCTCCACGTGTGCTGAATTTTTATCGGGCGGACCCACCTCTATCATGGTAGGGCCCACCTGAGATGGACAATGCCTGTAGGTTGGAAACGGATCTCTGCGAAAACGGTTCACCTATCCTTTACTTTGTCCCAATTGTACAGTGAGCCAGCCTCTTTATAAGGATAGATCACATGCAAGGTTGGTAAGACTTGTGATTGGATCTTGCCCCTATGTGCCCTTTTTGCGCATGGGGCCAAGTGTTCTTTCATGTGGTCTATTTGGTGGCCCTTTTGCAAGACGAAGTAAATAGGTAAGGTAAAACCAGGTGCTCTCACAGTAGGCCCCATACTCATATGTGGACCGTGCAGCCAATGTGCACTTGAAAAAGTGGGTACAAATATATATATATATATATATATATATATATATATATATATATATATATAGGGAAATGCTCCTATGAAAGACACTCTTACCAACTTAGTGAGAGATGGGTGGGGGTTGGTGAGAGTGTCTTTCATATGAGCACTTTCCATATATTTATATATATATATATATATATATATATGTCATCACTTAGTGTGGGTCCCGTTAGACTAGAGGTGGATCTAATGTTTGGCAATTTTACACAAAGTAGCTGCTCGAATCTATGTTATCATGTATGGTACCCGAGATTCTTACCATTATACCATATATATATATATATATATATATGATTTATCAAAATAATTAAAATAAGATGCTGTAAATAAAGTTGGAATTGTACCATTACTTGTCAAGTGTACGTACATCTTAAACAATGATATGCGGATGTTAATAAATAAGCGTTGAGGACAATATAACAAGTTGATTATGAACAATATTATGTGTTAGAGGGTACATGTGCACTCTCTTTAATAATGCAAGGCTCAAGCAGAGGCATTGGTTGTCCACGAAATATTACAATTTCAACCACAAACACCATCGTTTTTGCAATTTACAAAGCTGCGAATCGGAATCTTTTAGCGAATAATTTTAATTATCGAACTTGAATCGAAGTATTAAAAGTTTTAGAATCTTGATTTAAAAGACATTCATTGAATCGGTTGTTATTAAATCATTGCTCTTATTATATTTTAGATCCTTTTGTTGATAAGAAAATGTCTTTGGGTTCTTAATTAGGTAACAAGGATAGGTCATGGGCCACATGACTGCTGTTCCAACTAATATAATCTTCAACTGTATGAGTTCCACGTATGGGCAATCATATCAGTATCTTACAAGGTGATATATTTGTAGGCTGTAGCTAAGATATTCCTGGATAATGTGCATGGAGAGTGATTTGTATATGATATCCTAGTGTGATGTAATACTATATACATTGTCAACAAGAATAATTGATGAATAAGGGATGAAATCTATCCTTCTTAATATGTTATCCTGATTTGTAGCATTTTCGGGCCGGTGATGTTGTAACTTGGCAATTATATATATATATATATATATATATATATATGGACAATATTCAAGTGCATCCATCCCTCACCATTTGTGGTGAGGGACACCCCTTTTGGGAAAGTTTCAAGTTGTACATATCTTTTGTACTTGAAACTTCCTAAAAGAAGTGTCCCTCACTACAAATGGTGAGGGATTGATGCACTTGAATATCCCCACATATATATATATATATATATTAATGTTTCCGGGAAGACTATGCTTTGAGAAAGGTACACAATGTAAGTAATAGTCATTAGGCATGTGCAATTATCTAAAAACAAGCCGGATGCAAATCACATAGTATACAATATATACTACATAATATTGATATATTGAAGCAGTTTTGATCTTTTATCTTGTGATCGAGAAACATATCCATCCACGTAGGTTGTAATTAGGAATGTCAATGGGGTCTCAAAATGCCGACAAGACAAAGGGCTTCTCTTTTTCTTGGAAACCCCATGGGTAGGGTAGGAAAAAATTTTGCAGGCCTGCGATAGGAGTTAGGACAAGACAAGTCATGGTCCGGCCAGCCCTCTTATATTTAATATTATATATAAAATTATATTTATTTATGTTTAATACATTATCATCGTCATCAAAGTCTTGTCCCAATATAAATATTTGGTGATAATCAAGATGATATATTTACACAAACATGATAATATATGGAGATTTTTACTAAAAGATTTTCCTTAAACCCGGATTCTACGAAATGATTAAGACAAACCGTAGACGGAAAAAACCAAAACGTGCTTGGCAATATCATTTAGGGAGTGATTTGAAAAAAATCATTCTATTTTCCCCTTCTTCTTCCCTGTTCTTCGTTCACCTCCCTTTCTTCTACTACACCAAAAGCAGGAAATTAGAACGGCCTAAAACCATTCTTAATAGAAATGGGAACGGTTTCAAACGGCTGCAAAGTTCCTAAAACGTTGAAACGGTTGAAAATCGTTCCAAAAGCATAATTTTGAAACGGTTTACAACCAAAGAGGAAAGCATTGTACAAGGATAAAAACCAAAGAAAGAGCAAAACAGTGATGGTACAAGAGCATTGTACATCACACCACCCCAATTACATTATCACACCCACCCAATGAGAGAATCTTATTACCCTTGCTTAGCTAACACGTCCGCCATATATAGCGTTTGCGGATCTAAACTCATGATGAAAGAAAATAACGATTCTAGCCGAAAGCTTCTTGATTTCATTGAAAATAAATTGAAATTTCCAAGGTCTCACCTTCCGGTTCAATACTCAAGCTATCACATTAGAAGAATCACTTTTAACCGCAAGGGTGCCTTCATTTCTAGTAGAGAACAATTTAAGACCTTTCAAAATAGCTAACACCTCTGCATCATTAGAGTCACATACGCCTACATTCTTAGAAAACATCATTAGCACCTCTCCTTTCCAATTCCGTAGCAATCTCCCAATTCTCGCCCAATTTACCCCTTGAAGCTCCATCAATGTTGAATTTATACGCCCTAAAGGAAAGGGGAGACCAAGCGACTATCCTCCTATCCGTAAAAGGACCACAACCCATACAAGCTTTCCAGTTGTGAAGAAAATCATTTAAGCTGAACATTGAAAACTTCTTCCTACTTAAAGCCCACTTAACAATCCTAAGGATACCTTGGAAATCACCTATGTTGTCATAGAAGAAGACCCTCTAAAGATCCTATCATTTCTTTCCTTCCAAATGGACCATAAAATCGCAAATGGAATCATCCTCCATAAGCTATGCCCACAACCAACAAACCTCCCACCACGCCAAGAATCTACAACCTCTACAATATTTTTCGGATAGCACCACGCCAAACCGCATCTCCCTATAAAATTGCACCAAACCATGACTGCCACCTCGCAATGAAGAAATAAATGGTTAACCGTCTCCTCCTCCTTGCCACACATAACTCAAAGGTCTGAAATATCGGATGATGTCATTCCTGTCCTCCTTAGATTATCAGCTATTGATACTTTATCTTCAATTGCTAACCAACAAAATGCTTCAACCCGAAGAGGAGCCTTATGGGTGTGACTACCCTCCAAGAGCAAATAGAAGGACTTTGCCGAGAACTCCTCGGGAATGGAAGGCTTCCAAAGCTGAGAGTCCTTAGAATCCCTGCTAACAAACAAGTTAGTAAGAATACTCAACAATATCTCATACATACCCCCTTCCAACGGTTGAAGTCTTCTTCTAAAAGGCATAACCCACACTGTAGAGCTACTACTTGTCTCAAGACAATCACCAACATAAGACTCTTTATTAACCGAAAGTCTAAAGAGTCTTGGGAATAACTCACACAATGGCCCTACGCCCACCCAATCCTCCAACCAAAATCTAACATTCCTGCCATTTCCCACCACAAAACCCACCCCTTTATACAAAGCTTGCCCCTTAACATTAGTCTCATCCCCAAAAGTAGCAATAACCCTCCAAGTATCAGATCTAAGAGAATTGGGCCCTTGCTTAGGCCACCACCCCTACTTATCCTCACCATATCTAAAAGTAATCAACCTACGCCAAAAGAGCCTCCTTTTTCCTCCCCAAACCTCCACCACCATTTAACCAATAACGCCAAATTCTTGTTTTCCAAGCTACAATACCAAGGTCCCCATTGGATTTAGGTTTAATCACCTCACTCCACTTCATCAAGTGTAATTTCTTCTTGCCAGCCTAACCATCCCACAAGAAATCCCTCCGAATACAATCCAGCCTCTCAATCACTGCTTTTGGCATCTTAAACAGAGACATATAGTAGACTGGAAGATTCGATAAACAAGCTTTATTGAGAGTGATTCTCCCTGCCAAAGACAAGTACGCTTTCTTCCACGAAGCATTTCTTCTTAAAATTCTCAATCACAGGATCCCATAAAAACTTAGATCTTGCCTTTGCTCCAATGGGCAACCGATCCAGGGCCTACCAAAAGAGATCAATCACTCACAAGAAGAACACGGATTTACGTGGTTCGGCTTTTGCCCTACGTCCACGGGGAAGACGGGAGAAATCACTATGCAATCAAGAGGTGTGTACAACCTAGAGACTCTGGTCTCTATTTATAATATCAGCCCCAAACCCTGTTACACCCAAACCCAACTTCTAATCATAGTAGACCTACTATAATAGACCTACTTCTAATCAAAGTACAACTTGGGCAATCCAGGGGCCCAGTTAACCAAGACTTGCTAATTTCAATTGAGCCATACAAACTAACAAATTTCCACCTTGGCGAACATTGAAGCTGATCTTCATCCACAAAACACATCTCACCGTCTCCACCTGCCCTTGAGGGCACTCAGGTACCGAGCACACCAATCAAGTCTAAGCAATGCTTGAACTTGAATTTAACCCATTCCTTCATAAATGCACCAAATCGCTTGTACCATTGTCCAGAAGCTTGCTTCGACCCTTACAATGATTTCTTCAAACTGCATACAAGACCAGGAACCTTTGTCTGCACTCTACCTGCACAGGAAGCTCATTCCTCTTCCTCGTAGAACCGCTTGCATCCGATGGCCTGATCTTCCTCATCAAGAGACTCCATCTCTTCAGTCATAGTTGTTGCCTGTTGACTACTTTTCAGCCATTCCATTGAAATCAAGAGACTCAGTCGTCAATGCGTATGCAACCATATGATCACGGCCATTGTCTGATGTTGACGCGTACGTCGTCATATCCTCGAAACCGTATCTAACCGGCGGTTTCTCTTCTCTCTGCGGTCTACCCGTCTGCGGCATCTGCGGCTTTGTTCGCTGCATCTGCTGCACAGTCTGACTATCCCCTGTATCCCAGGAGGAGTCGGATGCACTCTCCTTCCTCACTATGATGTCTGACTCCACCTGAACGGTATTTCAGGACAAAACATACAAGTTTCCAACTCTATTGCCTCTCATAAGAACCAAAGCACCCTTCACAACCTTCATGACTCCACCTTCAGCTGAGAACTTACATCCGTCGGAGTCCATGGTACCAAGAGAAATAAGATTCTTTTTCAAATCAGGAACATGCCGAACTTCTGCCAACGTTCTGACGATTGCATCATGCATCTTGATTTTCACTATTCCAATTCCAACCCTCTTACATGCAACATTGTTGCCCAACAAGATACTACCATCATCGATTTCTCTATAAGTGGTAAACCAATCCCTATTGGGACACATGTGGTAGGAACAACCCGAATCAAGAATCCATTCATCCTGACGACGAATTCCATTTTCAATTACAGAAAGTGCATTATCGGGAACATAATCTAATCTTCCATCTGCAACACTGACTGAATCATCAGATGACGAATCTTCTGTTATTTATTTCCCTTTTCTCTGCCTTTCGGGATAGTTTTTTCTGATGTGCCCTTTCTTATGGCAATAATAACATTCAATGTTTTTCCTGTTGGATCTACGTTTGCCCCTACTACTAGAGTCTTCTGTTCTTCCTCGTACTACCAAACCCTCACCCAAACCATTATTGTCAGCCGCAACCTTTTTCTTCAACTCCTTTGAGTTCAAGGTTGCCTCTACATCCTCTTTGGACAGAGTATCTCTACCATACATCATGGTATCAACAAAATGCTCATATGAGGGTGGTTACGAGCACAACAACATGATAGCTTGGTCCTCATCATCAATTTTAACATTGATATTTTCCAGATCCATAATAGCTTTTATAAAAGAATCAAGGTGAGTTGAAATAGATGTACCTTCCTGCATTTGTAACATGAACAATCGCTTCTTCAGGTACAAGCGATTCGTGAGAGACTTCGTGATGTACAAATTCTCCAACTTCTGCCATATGCCAGCAGCAATTCTCTCTTGAGCAACCTTTCGCAGTACACCATCGCTTAGAAACAGCAGAATCTGACCATACGCCTTCTCCAGCAACTTTTCCTTCTCTTCATCTGACAATTTATCAGGCAAAGCATTCTTTCCTTTCAAAGCTTTTTGCAGCCCATTCTAAACCAGCAAAGCATACATCTTCAAACGCCATAGACCAAAGTCGTTGTTTCCGTAGAATTTCTCAATCTCAAATTTAGCAGCCATTCTGTGAAACTTTCACAGTACTTATGTAGATCTGGTCACCACGAGCTGGAAGAAACGGATCTGAAATCCGACTTCGGATGGCAAAGATATCGCATAAACAAGTTTCTACGCTCCAATCAGTCAATCTCCTTTGTTGACCGTTGAAATGCCAATCTTCTTCTACAAACGTGTGGATCTGCTCGCAACGAGTCCGTAGGTTCAAACGAATCTCAAATCAGACTCCGGATCGACAAGATATCGTGAAAACAATTTCTGTCGTTAATTTGGTCAAACTGCCTTTGACCGTACCGTGCTGACGTCAGCGCCTTAATGCTGCTGGGCTTCACTGCAAGCAGGTCGGGCTGACCTGAACTGGCCCGAACTGAACTGCCTCTACTGGGCTTCTTCTACAAACAGGTCGGGTTGACCTGAACTTGGACCAACCCAAACTCCTGCAGGCCCGGCCCACCTCTTCTTCTTCTTCTTCTTGTTCTGTAACAGAACAAGAACAGCACTGCAACATTGACTTCCCTTTTTCTTCCTTCCTCGCTCCGGCCACGGGACGACCGCAGCACGGGGTCGGCAACGTGTAGCGGCGCTGACGACGGCAGGCAAGCGGCGGCGGCGGCGAGCGACTGATCACGCCAAACGGCTGATCATGTTTTTTCGGCTGTTTATATATATATATAAAACAAAGGCTAGCAGAAGCCTTTCTCTCCCCCACATGTCTTCACAGATCAAATAAATGGGCAATCACAAGACAAGTGGCCCACTTTTTTAATGACCATCACCACGTGCTCTTTCTTCTTCGAGTGGGTTCTGCAACAGGGACGGTCGACGAGATGGGACGGTGACGCGCGGGACGGCAACGCGCAGCAGCAGCGTTTCTCAGGGAGCTTCTGATCCAATCGATCTTCTTCACCGATCTTCTTCTCCAATCGGATTTTCACTGCAATCCAATCGCCCTTCTCCTTCGACGATCGTGACCCACCAGCAGATCTAACCTCGATCTGCGGCCCTTTCAAAATCCGATTCAACGGATCTCCTCCGATCACTCCAAATTGCTCTGATACCAGTTTGTTGTGATCCAGGGCCTACCAAAAGAGATCAATCACTCACAAGAAGAACACGGATTTACGTGGTTCGACTTTTGCCCTACGTCCACGGGGAAGACGGGAGAAATCACTATGCAATCAAGAGGTGTGTACAACCTAGAGCTCTGGTCTCTATTTATAATATCAGCCCCAAACCCTGTTACACCCAAACCCAACTTCTAATCATAGTAGACCTACTATAATAGACCTACTTCTAATCAAAGTACAACTTGGGCAATCCAAGGGCCCAGTTAACCAAGACTTGCTAATTTCAATTGAGCCATACAAACTAACACTGAGATAAAAAATAGGAAGCCTCTCTGACCTACATCTAAAAGTGTAAGCCAACTCTGTCGTGGTTTCCTCAAAACACCCAATACCCACCCGCAGACTCTTGGAGATTGATGGAACGCGCTCCGAGTGCCGTGGGTGCTACCGGGGTCGGCGGACGTGGGAGTCCGTCGGGTCCGGCCCTTTCGCGCCCGGGGGGCATGAAGCGTGCATCAACATTTCTTTTGTGTGGGTATGCCAGATTTTCTATTTTACTTGGAATTGCAAGTGGTAATCCGGAGATCAACCTTCGCAAGTAAAAAAGAAATCAACTTCTTTCAAGTTTTCCATTGCACAAATATTTAAGAAAAGAGACATTTTCTTGGTTTGCCGTGAAAGGCGATTTTGTTTGGCATTTATAGCCGATTTTGTGGCGTTTATAGCCGATTTTGGCGTTTATAGCCGATTTACAATTCTTATCAATAATGAAAGACAAAAGTTGTGATTTTTTTGTCTCTTTAGAAAAATACAAAGTACAATGAAAAGCAAGAAAAGGAGGATCTAACTTCTCAGGAGATTGTGGGGGACTCGTTCAGATTGACGGTCGCAAGCCATGTGTGGGCTTCGCCATCATCCATGCAGATGAGAACAGAGAATGCTCTTGATTCGCTTGGCTTGGCTATAACCTCAGGTTTTTAGAGGACAAAGACCAAGAGAAGGTCCTATGTCCAATAAAAAGCTAAGTAGACGGGCTGAAAAGCCACGTCTAAGCCATTGAAGGCAGCGGGAGAAGGCAAGGACCTTGGGGGGGGTGCCCCCCAAGGGACTTTTGTCACCTTGTAGTGGTGGCCGGTGCAGAACTTCAGCAGAGTTTTTCTCTCTTTTTCTTTCTCTCAGATTTCTGGATCTGTGGTGCTTTGGAAGTGATCTCCGATTGATCGATCCGGATTTCAATGGAATGCTCTCCTATTTATAGGCTTTTGGTAGCCATTTAGGAGAGTTTATGGGCTTTAATGGCTTTAATGGGAGGAGTTACAAGATTTATTTCTTGATTTTGTAACTCCTTTTTCCTTGAGTCTGATTGGCCGATGGAGATTAAGGGCTTTTAATCACCTTAATTACCATAATGGGAGGAGTTTCATGGGTTAAATGCCATGAATCAATTGACTTGTAACTCCTGGATGCTTGCTTCTGATTGGGCCGTCCAAAGAAATGAATTAATGACTGCAATAAAGCTAGTCAATTAACTGCATTAAATGGTCGCCGAGCAGTTGAAGAGTCGCGGGCCATGCCGTGTCTTCTGGATTCTTCTGGCGATGATCATCGATGGATCTTCATGCTGATCGACATCGGATGAACATGTAACTTCAGACATTGATAGCTAAGAGCGGGCCGGTGACATCTGTCTTGTCGATTTCACGATCGGTCGGACAGAAAGTGCACTTTCTTGGTCAGCCGGTTGGCAATCTTGGAGCGATCAATGATGATTTTATGCTTTTGACGGCGGATCCGAGATGTCGTCGGATATGAGTCAATTTAAAGCACTAAAAATCACAATTTCAGAGAACCACAGGGGCCAAAACGCGTAAAACGCGAAAAGGGACGGAAAAACGGGTCACCGGCGAAAAATCCGGTGACCCGGACTTCCATGGTCGCCGGCGACCCTGGGCCATGGTCGCGGGCTACGACCCTGGGGGTTTTCCCCCCTGTTTTTGGTCCGTTTTGTGGTCTTTTTCGTCGCCGTTTTCTTCTGTATTTTTCCTGACATTTCTTCTCATTTATTGGCTTGATTTCCCTGTAGAAAACCTGATGAGAATCCTTGCATTTTTAGAGTGCAAAGTTTCCAATTTTCCGGGAAAGTCGAAGACTTTGTCGCGTAGAGCTGCTGATTTTCCGCCAAAAGCTGAAACTTGGTCAAACGATGTCGGAATGACCTGAAATTTGAGGTGAAGCCTCCTGAGCAATAAATAAGATCAACCATAGGCTTTTGTTTGAGTTTTGAAGCCGTTTGGGGTCCCATCAATGCTTCACTTGATTTTGCTGCGGGGAAAATGCTGAGCTTTGATATGTGGCCAAACGATGTCCGATTGACCTGAAATTTGACGGGGAGCCTATTGGAGTCATTTTGAGACGTTCCATGGGCTCCGTTTTGGATGTCATGGTCCCGGGTTGCTCCGCCGCCGGTAGGCTTGATTTTCTTTCGGAGCATCGAAACCTGGTCAAACGTTGTCGGAATGACCTGAAATTTGACGTGCAGCCTTTTGGAAGCATGTTGAACCCACTCATGCACTTGGTTTGATGAGCGAAGGCTTCGGTGGTTCCCGCCGCCGGGAGGCTTGATTTTGCTGCTCGAGCATTGATGGAGGGTCAAATGTTGTCGGTTTGACTTGAAATTTGGCATGGAGCCCTTTTGAGACATGCTGGAGTCATCCGTAGGCTCTGATCGAAGTTTTGACGTCTCCGATGATGTCGCCGCCGGGAGCGCCATTTTAGCTGTCGGAGAAGCGAAGTTAGGCCAAATGATTCTGAAATGGCCCGAAACTTCATGTGTACTCTTCTCTTGGCTATCTTGAAGGATCTTGCAGTTTTTGTTTGATTCTGACAAGATTTGATTTTTTGGAGAAATTGCATTGCCTATTTATGGCAGGTTGCGACTTCATGCAGCTTTCTTGATGTTGAAGAGGCAAACTGACATTTTTGGTGTCAACAGAGATGTTCATCTTTAAACCTGAAACCAACCGAAAACACTGAAGAATTCTCTTGAGTGTTAAGATTTCTTCTCTCTTTCTAGAGCTAAAGAGAATAGTATCATCTGCAAATTGAAGGTGAGCAATTGCCTCTCCATTGTGCCCAATTCCAAAACCATCAATCACCCCTAACTGTCTTGCTTTCACAAGAAGCAAACTCAAGGCTTCCACCACAATCGTAAAGAAGAAAGAGGAGACGGGATCCCCTTGCCGAATTCCTCTAGAAGGTTTGAATAATTTAGATGGAGAACCATTAACCAAGACAAAAAAGGAGGTAGTAGATAAGCACTCATGAATCCAACCACGCCAGACTTCCCTAAAGCCTAATCTAAGCAACTTGTAGTCAACAAAATTCCAATCCACATGATCACATGCTTTCTCTAAGTCGATTTTGAATATAACCCCCTCTTTTTAGATTTCTTCATGGTGTCCACAAGTTCATTGGCAATTAGCACTCCATCAAGAATTTGCCTACCCACCACGAAGGCCCCTTGGAAAGGGCTAATAATAAGAGGAAGCACACTCTTCAAGCAGTTTGTCAAGATTTTAGCCAGCAATTTATATAAACAACCCACAAGACTAATGGGCCTATAATCTTTAACTCCATAGGGTTAGGCACTTTGGGAATTAGAGTTAAAAATGTTGCATTCATCTCTAAATTAATTCTGCCCCTTTGATGAAACTCAAAGAGAAAGTTACTAAAATCCTCCTTTATAAATCCCCATCTAGCTTTGATGAAAGAGAAGTTAAATGGTTCTAAGTTCTATATTGGAACAGTTTTTAAGTGTTCCAATACCAAAATCGTCCCTAATTTTTTTATTATTTTTTTTAAAAATATTAATGTCGTGGCAATATTTTTATTTTCTACTAAATGTATTTAAAAAAAACTCACCTAGAAAATTAAAACCCATAAATTGTAGCATTCACATCTATCCACATTTATATTACATATTCTGGAGCTTTGCTTGAAATTTGCTATATGCCTATTAATCCATTACTAATCAATTTCAATGATCCAAAAGACCCCAATTCAGAAAACTTATCACTTATCGCCAATGCTGAAAAATATAATAGATTACAATTACATAATCAGAGATGTTGTTGTTAGATTGTATGAACTCAATCCATTAGATGATGTAATAAATTGTTTAATTTTTTTATTTATCAATAAAATTATGCTTTACTTTTATGAGATGAATGGTGTTTTATTACTTTATGCACATAACCAATGCATATGACATGATAGTTCATGAGATGAACCGGATCACATTAGTATATTAGATGTGATATATATGTATGAATGAGATTCACATACGGGAGATATGTGTCACAAATCTTATACTTAAATATCTTCACAACTAGTGATGAGACTGGGCATCTCATCTAATAAGGTTGCAGCACTTTGACCACTATGAGATAGTATGATTTGTCTCGATCATCCGTATGTAAGATTCTGGATCATGGTGCTGGTACATTGAATGTATTGAAGAACCATGAGAAGCACCTTATGAAACACTGTCTTCACCGTAAGGTTTGCTCTCATAATTCCCTAGCAATAGGTTCTCAATCTTGAGACATTGATGAATTCAAGTTTCTGTTTATTCATTTGCTTTGAGTCATTAATGAGTGAGGCCAACTGTAGGTCAACACCTTGGTGTCTTGAGTACTTAGTAGTAGGACTGTGGGAGCATTCAATGGTCGAGATGGAATATATCTATATTATCCCCTTGTGCCAATTAATGGATTTATCATTAGTAAGTGCGCACCTATCTCGATTAAAAGTTAATTGGATAATACTAATGATCACTGTGATTAATTAGGTCTCAAGGATAATAAGATGTGGATCTAAGATTGGAAGAGACGGATTTAATCTAATTGTCCATGGATAAGGATAGAGGGACCTACTTGTGGTCATAGTGAAGTTTAGGATCTTCTTTGTAATTTATTCGTAAGACTATAGTGCAATTGTATTCATATAGTGGAGTTATTTGCAATTAACTGTGGACCCGAATTGCACATGAGACGTGGGATTGCGGTGTCCCAGTTGGAGCCAGTTTTCTATGGAATCCCTATTGGTCCCCACGTTAGTCCAAGTTATTAGAAAGTTACTAATCCTACTTAAACTCTAAAAGAAATGAATTAGAAAGTTACTATTTCTATTTAAAGTGAGACTTCTAATAATGGTAATAGTAGGTTACTAATTGTTGTGGAAGTGAGACTTCTATAATAATTAGAAATGAGAAAGTTACTAATTCTTAATAGAAGTAAGGCTTCTATTTTAATTAGTAAAGATTATTGAAAAAATATAAATAGGGGTGTATAGGGGCTGGACATCCTTGATTATTCCAAGGAGAATCACGCCCAGCCCTTTGTGCAAATGTGTTGCACGCCCACTTCTCTCTCTCTCTCTCTCTCTCTCTCTTCTAGTTTCTTCTTCTAGTTCCTTAAGAGCTTCTAGTTGATTTTCTCTTGAAGATACCACCATTATTTTTAAGAAAATGGATCTGATAGCGGGTCATAGCATAGAAGACAACAAGGTCTTAGAGATCCCAATTCGCTACAAGAAGAATTCTTGTTCAAGCTAATTATTTTTTTCTCGATTAGAGCACTACCGAGCTCAAAATGTATAATCTGTATCATTGAATGTTGTAGATTTTTTGGTTACTTGATTGTTGCTGGTTTCTATCTTCTAAATAGAGTTTGTTGCTGTATATGGTTGATGAGATTGAGTGATTGGGTCCTGAATGTGGTTTATGACCTTATAGGTACTTGATCCCTAAATTAAGTATGTCAAAAGTTTTAAAAATCTACCCACGATGTCCATCTACTTCCAACAGTTGTAAGGATTATAATCCTATTATAATTACTATTATAAAATCTATTGGATATTAGACAAAATCTAGGATTTATTTATGATTGTATTTTTAGTGGGAGTGCCCGTAAAAGATGGCGACAAGACTAATTCGATCAAAATTCAAAGGGTTAATGGGTGCACCGTACATCGTTGCTGTGAGTTTGACTGCATCACATGGGAACGTTTTTACTTTCATGATGACATCACAAGTCAAAGAACATAGTAAACAAGCAAGGTGGAACTACTGTCATCACATGTGTCATCAAATAAGGTCTTTTGTCATGATGATATCTTTTGGAAAGAGCCATGCTACTTGTCCCGGATTTCACGTCCCGGGACAAGCACGACTCCATAGGAAGGGGCATTAAAAATGCCCCTTCCTATGGAGTCGTGCTTGTCCCGGGACGTGAAATCCGGGATATAATGCCCCTTCCTATGGAGTCGTGCTTGTCCCGGGACGTGAAATCCGGGACAAGTAGCATGACTCCTTTTGGAAAAGAAAAGAGTTAAAGAAAGTCAAAGAATCAGGTCTTGTCTCCATGAAGTGATAAATTGCAACAGCACACAAGTTGGGCATTCAAGACAGAATCTCGAGGCACTCGTGGAAAGTGTGGCTTCTTTGGGACTTTGCTTTCTAACTTGGGATAGTTTACTTATTTAAGTTATACTTGATCTATAAGTATTAAGGCACGAAATAAAGTCTTAACTCAACTCTAGGGCACCCTCTTCCAACGATAAATTTAAACCTAAAAATTTATTTAGATATTGTTTTTCTTTGATATCATATAAGAAATCATATACCAACGAAAAAGTTTTAACTTATAGGTGGAAAGACCATATAGGTATATTAAGACATGTTAAGCTTATTACTTAGAAGATGTGGGACTTCCCAATACATATATCTCAAGTAAAACCTGCCATCAGTTTTCAAGTAAATGATCATAAATTGAAACTTCAGAAAGGGTAATATCCAAAATCATTAGCACCCTGAAAATCATTGCAGAATTATTGAATGCCCAGAAACTTTTAAGAGGAACTGGAAAGCATGAAACTGAATAGGTAGATAATCGACACAAACTTGATCAACGACTACAACTTATCCGATACCATTGTACCAATAGGATTTATCTTCTAAGGATCTTCACCTAAAAAGCACAAGTAGAAACAAAATTCAAGAAGCAGCATTTGTACTCGAAATTACAAGAAAATCACCAATGGATTCAACTACTGCGTCCAAAGAGCACACCACCACTGCCCAATTGAGGAAGTCAGTTGTGGGGTACTGTGCTCCTACCCAAAGGTCTACGGCTACAATTGCTACTGACATGGTGCTAGTAGTTATTGCAGTTAGAGTGGTGGTCATGGACGCAATGATAATCATGAAATATATAGAGCAATATATACTGTACCTTTGTGCTTTTCCATACATGAATAATGACTACTAACTACAACATAAAACAGTCCCTAGAACTAGCAAATCAAAACAAGTTAATCTTGCCAGCAATAGAACAGATAACTGCAATAAACCCATTGATCATTAAAAAAAAAAAACACTTAGGACATTATGTAAGGAAAATACTCATGCAGGCATTAAGACCCAACAATGGACTTCTTTTCCTTCACAAGGCAAGGTGATTTGCTACCCATACAAAAAAATCCACTAGTTAACATGCTATCAACTTAAAAAAACTTCATCAACTTCACAAAACCACAACCAAGTTTGCAAGTATATCATAAAGACAAACCATGTGAACTACTTAAAACAATCACTTTTCCAAGTTAAGAAAAATCAAGAACACACTTAGATGATATCATAAGAATGTATTGAAATGATAGCATTTATAAAATATATAGTGTCTATTTCAGTTTGTTTTGTTAGCAAACCATCATAGAATTAGGCCAGGACAAGGCCACAGAATCACCACTCCTACATAGCATTACCACATTTCCGGAATGCATTTATGGATAAATGGACTGAATGCATTCCTATTCTAGGGATTCAAGAACATAGTCATTGTACAAATGCAACCTAACCAATGTGAAGTCTCCCTATAAATACAAAAGACAGTGGCATGGAAAACAACAAATATATCCTTTACTTGAAATGTCAACAACTTCCAATAAGGCATATTCAATAACATTTTCAATCAAA
This sequence comes from Umbellularia californica, assembly GCA_028538565.1. Taxonomy (NCBI): domain Eukaryota; kingdom Viridiplantae; phylum Streptophyta; class Magnoliopsida; order Laurales; family Lauraceae; genus Umbellularia; species Umbellularia californica. The sequence goes on from JAPQWN010000007.1 coordinate 61,342,932, forward strand.
AATCATACTAGCCATAAAACATGATTTCTTAAACTTATGCTGCATCTATACACGATACACAAGCAGAGGATGGAATGAACTTGACTGAAATCCTCTTCTAAGGATCTAAAAGTTAGAGCATATATAAATGCAACCAAGCCAATGTAGATCCTTATAATCCAAGACACAGAAAACAATAAACATGAGCTACTCCACTTTCGCCTTATGCATTCGAAGTGAAAAATCATACTTCACCCATCAGTAACATGATCTTTCTCCAAATTACACTAATCCAAGGGCAGCTACGATAACATGAACTAGACTGCATCCCTCCTCTTGAGTGTTTTTTTTTTTTTTTTAAATCAATGACGTGATTAGTGCAGTGTTTGGATGCACATAATTGTAAAACAAGTAGAACGGGTTGGATGCCTTTATGCAAAGAAGAGGGCAAAGGGTACTGCAGAGTCACAAAAGGATGTAAATACATAAGGTTTTTTTTTTTTTTTTGGCACTTGACAATTCACTGAAAATGGGTGAGGCATCTCATTCAGTGAAAACTACATTCCATCCTGTAGGACTCTTAGGGGTATGCTATAGACAAAAAATGTCTCAACACACAATCTTAACCATCCAACTGTGTTAATAACCAACCATGGCAATGGTACATTCACCGGCCAGGCCTAAAACCCTTTAATAGGTACAGGTGCGCGTTAGGTCAAGCTGGAAACAAGCTTCCCAATGCTCTCTCTGGCAACACATAAAAAAACAGATTGCCAAACTAAACCTGACTTGGGTTGGCATCTATAAACCTCGCAACCACTTCCACCTATTAAAAACAGAATATAACCCATCCAAAGATAAAAGTAACCAAAATATATTCTGAAAATGGGACCAATCAACCCCATGGCCCAAATGAACTCCAATTTTGCCTGGAAGGGTTGCATTGAAGAATTTCACAGACCCCGAGCTGTGGTAACAATAAGTGGATTGTTTGGGGTCGAATAGGTCCATGCCTTACTATTTTAGTCACCATAAAAAATGCACATTTAACACATTTGATATTTGATATTTAACACATTTACACATTTAACACAATTTTATGGCCATGTTTGTTTTCACATTCAACAATTTTTTTTTCTTTTTTGGTAGAAACATCTGGTAGAAACAGTTAATAGATTTAATGACAAGGTTTACCAAAAGAATGAAAGAATGAAAGAAAGACACAAATTTAATGATGAGTTGAGTTTGCACATATTGTTAATAATATGCCTATAGAAATTTCTTGTTTATAAAAGACCATACAAAATGACTTAACATTGAGTTGGGTTTGCATATTTGTTCAAAGAACGGGTCTGAAGGGTGAAAGGGAATTATTCATGCCAAGAAAGAAAGGATTACAAATTTCCACGACTATATATGCACCCCAATCATCACTCGTTTCTTGATTCTGGCTATCAATAACAATTAACAAGCATGAGAATTAAGCTAGCAAATTTATAGTTGCAATCACCGTCCCCAATTTATTAAACTGTTTTTTAAAAGCATTTATCTCATAGTGGAGGATTAATGGCTCAAAATGTGCCTATATAAACTGATTCTGTTACAAAGATTTGCCCCTGTAGATGGGCAGTGTCTGTAATTCTTCAAATACACTGCACATGGTTCAGAGGTACAGTACCTGTGCCAATCAATCAGCCTGATACGACAAGTTCAACCACTCAAGGATATGCAATCCAGTCACTTTTGTTGATACTAAGTCACTCAAGACAAACCCAAAAAGCATTATGAAAAGTAAAGGAATCAAAATAATGGCATAGGCACTATTCCATATGGACATAATGAATGTAAAACGCCGGGGTAAATAACCTACTCATGACTTATTAGTAATACCTGCAACTAGGGAAAAAGAAGATCAATTGCAGTAGAGAGTTCGATAAAGCTAGTGATCTAAGAAATTATATATTCGAATATATCAGCTATACCATTTTCCATGCAAATGCATGTAGGCACAATGCTAAAAAAAAAATGTTATAGTTCCACTGGTTTGCATGCTCTATTGGACACCAACACTCATATTTTGAGCTTAGGACCAGCACTAGGCGGGACACAACTTATGCAGGGGAATGATCAATAGTGGTACATTTGATGAACAAGGAAATAGAGTGAAGCACTCAAAAGACCAACACAATTTCACAAAATGTTTGCTCCGAGAAAGGAATGTAGCCTATCCGCAGTTCCTAGGGCAGTCACATGAATTAATTAAAGCAACAGCAAAGGACCACCATAGCTTGTTAGCTAATTTGAAAGGTAGGTTAAACTGTTTTATTGGTGTATAAAAAAGACCAAACTGATTCAATTAAAATCAATGTCAAGACCTCAAACATCAACAGCTTACAAAATCACAAATGCAATCACCCATGCCAGATTCTGGGTCAGAGAGCTAGAAAGAGATGCGTCGCGCTGTAGTGAGGTGCGAACAACAATTGTGGAGGAAGGTTGAGGACAAGGTCGATCGTGCAAGGAGGTTTTAAGACGAGTTCAGAGGTTGAGGACAAGGATCATCTCTCTCGTCTCGTTTCGAGGAGAGGAGAGAGATGGGGGGAAATGCCTAGGGTATGTTTACTAAAACAAATGGAGCAATATTGGGGAATGAGGGAGGGAACGATTTTCATTTTTTAAGAAATGGTTTTAGCATCAATTTTTTCGTTAGAAACGATTTTTTTGCTCCAAACGGTGAGAAACCGTTTCTAATTTGAAATGGCTATAAACCTTGCCAAATCATAGTTTCAAATCCTCATTTTTGGTGTAAAACGTCTGCAATCCCGCGACCCACAAATGCGGGGGCCCTCCTCGATGCTCCTTGCAGTGACTTCTTCTTGGTCATGGCCTGACATTCACTACCCCACTGTGGTTCGTTCTCCATTGCTCGTAGTCTCTAAAGCTATCAAAGGATTGGGCCTGAGTTCGTCCTATTACAGGGCTGGTCTGGGGGGCAAAGCTCTCGAAGGGCCTACAATACATAGGTTCTTATCCTAACCTCAAGGGTTAGGGCAGAACTCAAGGCCTGAAAATAAGAAATCAGTTTTAGATTTTTTTTTCTACATTGATACTAAGCATCAAGTGTCATCTGAGAATTATCTTTTTTAACATCTCAAACTAAGAGACCAACAAGAAAATGCTTAGACAGTAAAATTTGCGTATAAAACTTTTTTCTCAGAGTAAATCATGTGTGCTTTGGTGATTTGGGTTCTAGACATATTATTTTATTTATTTTTTCAAAGAAAGAAAAGTATTCAAGAGCTTGTTCTAGTCACATCTTTTTGGAATCTCTATGTACCAAATCATTCCAGATTAAGGTTTTTTCCGCCCTCTTTGTTTTATACAACGAAGTCAAATCTTTTATATATTTAAATCAATTAAGTTTACTTACCTTTTATGAATTGACATTATCTTCAATTTAGCAGAGATCTAATTATTAACTGTTATCGGATTTTAGTCACAAAAATAAATGCACTTTTATAATCGCTATTAGTTTTGGCTTTAAAAAATTAGGAGCTATGATTATTTGATTAAATTGATTTTTGGATCATTTCATATCTTTAAAGTCACATGCACATACAAACTACCTTCGTAAATTGGTAGGCATCCCATGTCACTCTCTAGGAGAAAAGGTGTATCCTTATTAATAGGAGTACACTCCCTTTTGCAATAGAAATAATATAAAAAGCCTCAAATAACAACAATAAGAAGTACCGGTCACATATGTTGAGAAACTGGTTAGAGTTATTGACACGAAAAGGCAAGAGTTGAGGACTCGAACAATTTACTGGGTAAAAGTACTTTGGGTGAACCACGGACCGGAAGAAGCTACTTGAGAACTACGTGATCGAGTTCAAAAGAAGTACCCTCGCTTGCTACCAGAAGTTAGTTGTGATTTGGTGGACCAAATGCTCTAAGGGGTGGAGGATGTTAGACCCCAAACCAGGTTTAGTATGATTAATGTTGTTTTAGCCACAATTAGTCTCTAAGTAGGATTATAGGACGAGCTTGGGTTTTAATTAGAATAGAGTCTTGAATAGCTTTGGGAATTTTGAGAGCCGTTGAACTTGGTTTGACACAGCCCGGGGTGGCCTGTGTAACGCGTGTCCGTGCGGGAAATTAATCCTTTATTTCAAAAAATTAAGATTTGACTTGTTTTGATTTGTCATATCCGACTATACAACTTTTATGTTTGCTTCGTATGTGTTCGAACCTCAGAAATCCCGTTTTTCGAAAAAAAAAAAGAGGGCAAAACAGACTTTTCACACCAAATCTATGCATGAATTTCAAGATTTGCAAATCATGAGGAAAATATACTTTTTGGAAATTAGATTTTCGACGATCGATTTTCCCTTCTTCGGCGATCTCATCCGGGACCCACAAATGGGGTTTTTTTATCCATTTGAACCGTAAGGGCCAGTGGGGCCCACAATCTATTTGAATTCAGCCAAAACCCATGTTTGCAACCCTCTTCCCCCATTTTCTGATGCCTGTCCCAGACTTGAGAGAAAACAAACCTTCTCCTTCATCCTTCTCTCCTCTGCATGCTTAGGGTTTCTTGGTTCAAAGTAAGATTTGGATGCATCATCTTCTTCCCCATCTCTAAAGCTTTCCAAAGACACTGTTTTGAAAGATTTCTGATGAAACCACTTTCTTCTTCAAGTTTCTCTTCTTGTTTAGATCTTCTTGAGGTAAGTAGTGGCTTCCCTCTTTTACCCTTGGTTTGGATTAATCCCTTAGAGCCTCTTTATCATGCATGCAAGGTCTTTTTTGGAGAAGCCTTTTCTTTTTCAAAATGTTGGATTTTTGAGATATTTTTCATGGGGGTTTTGTGTAGATTGGAGGCTTGCAGTGATAGAGGAGTTCTTGGAGTGATTTAGGCCGCATTTTGATTCGAGGCAAGTGAATAACCTGAAAATGGGATACATGCAATAAAAAAACTTGTTTTTTCTATAAAAAAATTTCTGATTAGAAAATTAACTACATTCAATTGATTATTTGACTATGAAAGGTTTGGTTTTTAGAGGGTTTTTAGTGTGTAGTTCATGCTTAACTTTCTACTGGATTTATCTTTATTAGTGGAAAGAAATTCTAGTCTAGTGATTGTTTTACAATGTTGGAATCCATATCTGACTTTCTGTATTTCCTTATGGTTATGTCTGAATCCTGCATTTGATTTGTGAATGGAATGGGCCACTAGTTTTGGTGTTGAATGGGGTTAATTTAAGTTCAAGAGAACTCAATTCAGGGCAAGAGAATGATTTTTATAGAGAAGGAAGGAGTGAGGGTTCAAAAATTTTGGAAAAGAAACCTCAAATCTGTCACTTGATTAGGCTAACAAAGGGCTAGCTTGCTATAGCGAGTCAGCCCCTTGCCAGGCGAAAGCCCAGGCAAAAGACCATCTTGCTCTAGCGAGGGAACCCTTGCTCTAGCGAGCTTGGGTTCCGTCCCAAGGCATTTTTTGAGCCTTGTTTTTCCCTGTTTTCATTGTGGCATGTACGCCTGAGGTCCCACTCATGCTCGGATGGAAATTTGGAATTTGAATGTGTATTTGATGATGGAAATTAAGGAAGAACCAAGGAGAAGCTTTATATTTGAATTACCAGAGGAATACCTTGAACTCTATCGAAGTCTCGATGTGCACTAGAAGGCCTCAAATGTAGGATAACTTCAAATGCATCAAATTTATTCTTTTAATTCGACATTTGGACTTCGAGTGCTCATTGAGACGGCCCTAGGTAAGCCATTCCAACACGACTAACTACTCAATTCCAGGTTTGAAGGTTTGTATATACCTGTTTCTTATAAAACCTTTGAATAGTTTTGTGTGGTTCGTCATGTTACAAACTCTCGGTGAAGCTACTTATTTGCTTGATTTCATATGCCCGTTTATGTTTTGTAAAGAGTATTTCTTTTATCGATTTGAAATGTATTTCGATGATTGATTTGTATCAATTCGGATTTTGGTCCGCACCACTAAGCTTGGATCACCTAGTCTGACTGATCATGCGGCTTGGGATCCTCAAATACTTTTACCAACTATAGCTTAGATACTTTGTTCGTTTATTATCTGTTCCGTGGCAGACTTTGTTTGTTACTCATCTATACTAGCAAAACGCTCCCGTGCTTAGCACGTGCAATTAAAGTCAAGCAAAAAAAAAAAATCATTTAATCTTATGATAGAAATAAGAAAATTTGATTTTGATCTCATACGTTTATATTATAGAAGGTCTAAAATAAAAATATTTTTCAAAAATAAAAAATTTATATGCTTATAATTATAATCACCGATAGAAAGGATGCTATGCCTTGTGTCCTAATCATGAAACATAGAATAATTAATAGCCTTTCTTAGAAATCACACACTTGAAAACTTAAATAAATAATTAATATAAGAAATTTGAAATTTTAGTAGACACTTGAATTATGATATTTTTGTATATATTATATTGAGATGAGATCGAGAAATTTAGAAGAAATTTAAAATATGATATTTTACAATGAGAAGCGGGTTTTGTAGTTAGGTTCAAGGTAAGAAGTTATGGGTTTATGGATTTCAACTCAAGACAAGTAGTTTTAGTTTGCTTGACTCACCTTTCCATCAATAATATTGATAAAATCATCACCACTTATCTTTCTTTATGATAAGCTTTATGCGGAAAAGTTATTATAGCAACAGGTCTTTATAAAATAATATAATTAGTTAAGTTGGAAAATAAATTAATATATTATAAGTTCTAAAAACTTTTTTAAGTTGAAAAATATAATAGATATATTCAAATTTAGGATTTTCCCATTACTTGGCTCTACCTTGGGCATCATAGATCGAATAGCACATTATTATTCATTGCAACAATAAATGTCATTCAATAAATGACATTTATATTGAATTAATTAGATTAAATAAGATTAAAGGAGAATTGTGTATTGGGATTAATGATGGTCCCTCGGTCAAAATTATGTAGGATGGTCAAAATCAATTGGAGTTGATTTCAAATTGAAATCATTCTCTTTCTGTCAGGTTCCTCCCAGAATTCTTCAGTTTGGACTCGAGCCTTCCAAGCAGCCCACTTCTGCTTCTTTCCTTTACCAATTTTGATGGTAGGGATGGTTATCAGAAGGACTGTGGGGATCAGATATTCACTAAGCACAGAAAAGAATAAGAATAAAAAGGATTTTTGATACTTGATTTTGTAAGAGTAACCAGACTCCAGTTATATTTCATTTTCCATCTACATTGCTCTTACATGCCTATTTAAAGAGAGCCCTCAACGAGAGTGGCTTAAAACAAGGGATTACACTAACTGAAAGAGAAACAGTCAATACTCATAATTGAAAAGGAAATATCTAATAACAACTATCTAAAATTAAGGAATTTAGGCTAAAGATCTGCAATTGATAAAGTTGTTCCACCCTTTCTGTAACTAACCAGACTTGGCATGCTCCACTACTTAGACTCAGTCAAAGAAGATGAACAGGGAGCGTGGTGAAGTGGCATATCCCATGGTTGCCATGCATCTTCATGTCTGGGTTCATGTCTGGCCCACGTGCACCATTATGCACGTAACAACTCCCCTCCTCTCAAATTGCTCTTGACCTCAAGAGCAAGGTCTGGGTACCGGTTCTTCATGTCTTCTTCCACTTCCCAAGTTGCCTCTGCAGGGGTGAGTCCTTGCCAATGGATGAGTAATTCCGCTTTTTTCTTCTTAATTCTTCGTTCAAGAACTGTTTGTGGTAATGGAACTACCATTCCATCTTCATCTCGTACATTTGGCAGGGCGGTTTGAACTTGGTTTTGTTGCCCCACCTGTCGCTTAAGTAATGAAACATGAAAGACTGGATGAATCTTTGTTCCTGGTGGTAAACCCAATTCATAGGCTACCGTCCCGATCCTTTTAACAATCTGATAAGGCCCATAGAATCTAGGCGATAGCTTAATATTTCGCCTTAGTGACAAAGAAGCTTGCCAATAGGGTTGGAGCCTCAAGAACACCCATTCGCCCACTTGAAATTCTCGTTCTGTATGTTTTGCATTGTAGTATGTCTTCATCCTTTCTTGAGCTTGCTGAATGTGTTCCGTAAGCTCCTTAATCACCGAATCACGAGCTTGTAATTCCACATCCACAGATTCCACTTGCGACGCTCCTGGAACATACGATAATAGAGTGGGAGGAGCTCTCCCATAGACAATCTCAAAGGGAGTCTTCCTTGTGGATGAGTGGGTACTGGTGTTGTAACAATATTCGACCCATGGTACCCACTTTACCCATTCCTTTGGTCTTGAGCTGGTGAAACAGCGGAGGTACATCTCGAGGGTACGGTTGACCACTTCCGTTTGTCCATCCGACTGTGGATGGTAGGCTGAACTGAATTTGAAATCTGTCCCTTGCAATTGAAACAATTCTTTCCAAAAAAGACTGGTGAAAATAGGGTCGCGGTCGGACACTATGGATTGAGGCATTCCATGGAGTTTAAACACATTGTCAAAAAATACATGAGCCACCGATACGGTTGTATAAGGGTGGCTTATTGGAATAAAATGACCATATTTCGACAATCGATCTACAACTACATAAATAGTTGTTTTACCTTTGGATGCAGGCAGCCCATCTATGAAGTCCATGGAGATGTCGGCCCAAACTTGATTGGGTATAGGTAGGGGTTGCAAAAGCCCAGATGGGTGAATATTTTCAATTTTATGCCTTTGACAGGTATCACATTGTCGAATAAACCCCCTGACTTGCTCCCTCATTTTCTGCCAATAAAACACAGCCTTTATTCTCTGTAGAGTCTTGTGGACCCCTTCATGAGTTGAGGAGTGCATTTCCTTTATGATAATGGGAACCAATGAAGAATCCTTGTCCATGTAGATTTTTTTATTAAAATAAAGGATACCATCTTTATAGCTCCAATGCCCCACACTTTCTCCTTCCTGGTACAGTCTAACCAACCGCTGCAATTGTGGATTTTGTTTTACCTCTTCTCTAATTGGGTCTAGCCAATGAGGGACAGGATGTGATATAGCTGTGATGCTGGCTTCCTCAAACCTTCTTGACAAAGCATCGGCGGCTGAATTTTCATTCCCCTTCTTGTACTCGATGACAAAATCATAACCCATAAGCTTCACCAACCATTTTTGTTGTGCGGTGGTTGCTATGCGTTGCTCCCATAAGTATTTCAAACTTTGATGATCCGTGCGAACCGTAAACTGCCGGCCTAACAAGTACGGCCTCCATTTCTGTACTGCCAACACCAATGCAAGCATTTCCTTCTCATAAGTGGATAAAAACAAATTTTTACCATGTAATGCTTGGCTAAAAAATGCAATCGGCCTGCGTTCTTGCATCAACACGCCTCCTATACCTGACCCAGATGCATCACATTCCACTATGAATTTTTGTGTGAAGTCGGGTAATGCTAGCACTGGTGCTTCTGTCATGGCCTTTTTTAATCTTTCGAATGCTTCTTCAGCTGCAGGTATCCAACAAAATGAGTCTTTTTTGAGCATGTTGGTTAGGGGACCTGTAATCTTTCCATAGTTTTGAATGAACTTCCTATAATATCCGGTAAGGCCCAAGAACCCACGCAAGGCCTTTATCGTGGTGGGCCGTGACCATTCCAACATGGCTTGAATTTTTTCCGGGTCCACTGCCACCCCTTCTCTACTAATTACATGTCCCAAATACTTAACCTCCATCTGCCCAAACTGGCATTTTTCTTGTTTAATAAATAATTTGTGGGACCTTAAAATGCCAAATATAGACTTCAAATGCTCTAAATGCTCTACCCAAGTCTTACTGTAAACCAAAATATCATCAAAAAACACCAAGACATATTTTCGCAAATATGGTCTGAAAATAGCATTCATTAATGACTGAAAGGTAGAGGGAGCATTTGTGAGTCCGAACGGCATTACCAGAAATTCATAGTGGCCGTGGTGAGTACGGAACGCCGTCTTCGGCACATCATCGGGCTTCATCCTGATTTGGTGGTATCCTGACCTCAAGTCGAGCTTGGTAAAGTAGGCTGCTCCATGCAACTCGTCTAGCAACTCGTCAATCACGGGTATAGGAAATTTGTCTTTTACCGTGATTTTGTTCAATGCTCGATAATCTATGCAGAACCGCCAAGATCCATCTCGTTTCTTTACTAGTAACACAGGTGAGGAAAATGGGCTGCTACTGGGCCTTATGATTCCTGTTGTTAGCATCTCTGTCACCAATTTTTCAATTTCAGACTTTTGATAATGAGGATACCTGTATGGCCGTACACATACCGGTTCTACCCCTTGCTGTAGCATGATTCCATGATCTTGCTGGCGTGAAGGTGGAAGTTCCTTTGGCTCCTTCAAGATATCATTGTACTCCTTGATTAATTTCAGCATGTTGGGAGGAATGGCATGTGTGCTGAGTTGGGCTCCCATTGGTTGGGCTCTAATTTGCAAAAGAACCCCTGCTCTTTTCCTGTTAGCCTCACGAGTGGTGGGAGCTTCAGCTACCCACTTGTTGTTAGGAGTGGAAAGACCCCTCAATTTCACCTCCTGGCCACCAAGCCCAAATGACATTTGGAGTTTGGCAAAATCCCAAGTGATTGGACCAAGTGTCCTCAACCATTGGGCACCTAGGACTGCATCACAGCCTTCCAATGATAAAAGGAAAAAATCAGTGGTAATGGGGACTCCTTGCAACATAACACAGATCCCGTTGCAGCGCCCTGAACTTTCAAGCTTATCACCCGACGCCACAATCACTTGCAACTGTCCCTCTGTTGTTGCTTGGAGGCCGGCTTTTTTGGCAATCTTGGTATTGATGAAGTTATGCGTGCTTCCTGAGTCGAGTAGAATGGTGAGCTGAGTTTGCCCAATGCTCCCTTTCACTCGCATTGTCTGTGGAGTTGAAGCACCACTGATGGCATGGAGAGAGATTTCTGGGATCACCTCCTGGTTGTCCGCTTCAACTGGTGTTGCCGTGACTTCCTTGCCTTCTTCCTTGTTACTGGACTCATCCTCAGGCCAACACCCTTCAATGATGAAGAGTTTCTTGCAGTGATGTCCGGGTGTGAACCTCTCATCGCAATGGAAACAGAGTCCTCTGTTTCGGCGGTCTTGCAATTCGGCAGGTGTCATCTTCTTGAAGGCTGCGGTAGTGGGTCGTGTTGGACCTTGGTTGATGGGGGTTGGTATTTTCCTCGCCTCCAGCGGCTGCCATTTGCGCTGTGTTTTAAGTTTGGCTTCGTACAACCTCGCTAAACTCACTGCTGAGGTTAGTGAGGTGGGTCGACAAGCTTGTACATCAGCTCGAATCCCTTCATTGAGCCCACTGACGAAGCACCCTACTTGCTGCACTTGAGAAAGCTTCCCGGCCCTGCTTAACAATTGTTCAAACTGCGTATGATAATCATGTACTGTGCCAAGCTGCTTCAACTTCGTCAAGTCACCAAAGAAATCTTCAAATTGGGTAGGGCCATATCTGGCCAGCAACCCTTCTGTAAATGCTTCCCAATGGACTTCGGGTTGGTCGTCCTTGAAGAGCTGATACCACATTTGCGCCTTTCCTTCCAAATGGAAGGATGCAAGGGGTACACGATCTTCTTCTTGAGTGTTATGGAAATCAAAGAATTGTCCGACTCGACACAACCAGCTAGTTGGGTCCTCGCTTCCATCAAATCTTGGAAAATTGAGCTTGACAAGTCGAGGGATGTAAGCTCCCTGATTGTTTGAGGGACCAGCCCCTGTGGGTCCGGGTCCTCGTCCTCCATTGTGGCGATTCACAGAGAGATGGTCGAAGCGTTCGTTCATGTTCACCATCAGCTCTCGAAGCTCTCTGAAAAGTCTTTCTTGGCCATTCTGCAAAGAACTCACCTCTTCTTCCAACTTAACCATGCGCTCGTCCCCCATGTTTGGCTCTGATACCAAATTGTCAGGTTCCTCCCAGAATTCTTCAGTTTGGACTCGAGCCTTCCAAGCAGCCCACTTCTGCTTCTTTCCTTTACCAATTTTGATGGTAGGGATGGTTATCAGAAGGACTGTGGGGATCAGATATTCACTAAGCACAGAAAAGAATAAGAATAAAAAGGATTTTTGATACTTGATTTTGTAAGAGTAACCAGACTCCAGTTATATTTCATTTTCCATCTACATTGCTCTTACATGCCTATTTAAAGAGAGCCCTCAACGAGAGTGGCTTAAAACAAGGGATTACACTAACTGAAAGAGAAACAGTCAATACTCATAATTGAAAAGGAAATATCTAATAACAACTATCTAAAATTAAGGAATTTAGGCTAAAGATCTGCAATTGATAAAGTTGTTCCACCCTTTCTGTAACTAACCAGACTTGGCATGCTCCACTACTTAGACTCAGTCAAAGAAGATGAACAGGGAGCGTGGTGAAGTGGCATATCCCATGGTTGCCATGCATCTTCATGTCTGGGTTCATGTCTGGCCCACGTGCACCATTATGCACGTAACACTTTCATATATAAGAATTGGGCTATTATGAATCATATGTTTGTTCCAACCATTTTATATTGCAGCGGTTATTTTGATTGCTCTTGTTACTTCAGTAGTAGAAGAATATAGCCCAATGTGGGTTGCCATTGTTTTGTTCGGTTCATATTAATCTTTTAAATGTTCTCAATGCTAATTCTTGAATGTGGTATTTTGTCTTCCTTAACTCATTGTCTTCCTTAACTCATTGTTACTTATGCTTAGACTTTCAAATGTATCTCTATGATTTTTAATATCTTTGCAAACACTTGTTTTTCTGTTATCTGCTTTATTGGCTTGCCAGGCCATCGTGTCTGATACTCAATTATTTGGTGCCGGATGTCGAACCCGCTACTCGTAAGGCGGAGAGTGAAGAAGAGGCGGCTATTGCTCGAGATTGGTAGCCCGACGATGTCATCTAGACATCGGATTGGATTATGAGACACATGTTCATTTTGAGGGTTGATGATGTTTCTTTTTGGGAACTTGTTTGACTAGCCCTTGTTGGCTTTTTATTGGGATGTATAACTTTAAACTTACTTTTGTGATGTGATAAAACCTGAACTGACTTTGGATTTGCTTGTGTATATATTTCTCATTTTGATGAGAGGCTTGAATGTCTTTATATGCCTTCAATTTTGATTATATGTTTGCTACATGCTTCTGTGCATATATATCTATTTTGATTTGATTGTCAGGTTATAATGGATATTTTTGGAATCCTCACCACGAAAACCTGTGAGAAAAACAACGCGAGCGGTGGAAATTTTTTGGCCCGCTGCGCCGCGACCCCAGTTTGGGGTCTGGGCTGGCTCGGTCTCGGTCCGGGGGTTGTGTTTGGGTTGCCAAGAAATAAAAACTCACATCATACAATGCCTACTTTAGTTCCCTAGAGGGTTGGACTTGTCCCCAAAAAGGGCTGGGTGAAACTTAATTTTGATGGCTCAGTAATTCTAGAGGTACAAGTACTGGTAGCGCATCAGAGGCATGATTCGCACAGAAAATGGATCAGTCATTGTAGGGTTCTCGAGCAAGATAAATCCCACTAAATCATTGCATGAAGAACTTAAAGCCCTACTAGTGGGTTACAATTATTGCTTTCCAAGAACATCAACAATGTTATAATTGAAAGAGACAATCTCAGTGTCGTGGAGTACCTTTAGAATGATGAGGCATGATCATGGGACTTAATGATTTCTTAAAGATACATGTTACGATGATTGGGTGGTGGAGGGCACAATTTTGTAGGGGAACTTCTTATGCTACTGCAGATGCCCGTGCAAAGTGGGCTGCCCTATTCGTTCACAACAGTATATAATTTGCCGGCTCAATATTCATTTTTAGGATCCGAAGACTGCAGGTCATGTAAGGCCTATCAGAAGTACAACCGAAGTGGAAGGTTGTGACTCGTGACTCATGTCGGTGTTGGAACACCATTTAAGGTGGTCTCACTCTCTCCATATGAACATATGAAAGGACGCATGCATGAATGAAAGTTTGCTTTCCATATTTTTTCCCTATTCCTAGATGACAGTCATTCAATATTATAGTAAAGTGACTGATCCATTTTCTCATGTGTTTTGAGGGTGTGAAGTACCCAATTACTCTAAGTAAAGGACACTCTCTAGTAAAGGGCCTTTACAAACGGGCCCGATTAAGATTGAAAATTAATAATAGAAAAGGCTATAGTTATGGGATTCCAACAGTGAAACCATGAGAAAGCCTATAAAAGAGAACACATTGAAGTTGTAGAGAGTTGTAAAACTCATCTTTCAACTAAGAAGCTATGGATTCTGGAGGTATTATTTAATTTCATTTTTAGATATTGTATAGTTCTTTATTACTTTATTATTCATGTTAGATCCAGTTATACTATGAGAGACTCTGGTTTGGGTTTTAATCTGAATAAACTCTTGTTGGTTTTCTTCCTCTCAAGCATTTGGGTTTATTTCTGAATAATCTATTAAGTGATTGTCTTTAGATATTTCTTCTTCTTCATGTCTGGGTTTATCATTAAAGTTTTGTTGTCTTTTTTTTTTTTTAGATTTTAGAAATGGTCTCCAAAAAAAATCATATAACAGTAGCATGAAAGAAAGAGGGTATAAAGAAAAATGAAGTGGATATTATTATTAAAAAAAGAAAAAAAAAAAAAAAACTGGACAGAAACTAATCTCCGTCCTTCTCTCTACCAGCTGGGCCAGTTCTGGTCAGGCTTGATTACTTGACTCAAGTTAGGTTAGTAAGATCAGGTCAAGTCTAACCCGAAGTGATTTGACCCACTGAAGTTTATGCCCAGGTTGAGAATGAATACGTTGGGTAAATATGACCTGTCCCAACCTGACCTGTATCGAACCCAAATCTAGAAAAATATTGTACCTGCTAGTTTGTACAGAAGTGTTGAATAGACCTATTAATTGGAACCAATATGGAACAATCCGACAAATCTAAACCGTTAAAACTAATACACTAAATTATTCTAACCTGCTGGTCAGTAAATTCTTCTAACCTGCTGGTCTGACTGGTCAATAAGCAGTTGACCAGATCAGAGAAAATCTGAACTGTTGAATTTTTATTTTTGCGATAATGGACTCATCTGGGTTCAAATTTTTGATCTCTTTTCATCTCCAGGTTCATTTCAATGAGATCTTCATGATTAACGGTTTGGATCAGTCATAAAGTAATTCTAATTTTTGTGCATAATTGATAAACTTTATTTTAACTCAATAAGTTGAATTTCAGCACTTATTTTTATTTGATTACTGTGATCAGAGTTAATATTTAATGTTCATATTCATGTTTATATGATTTTATGCCAGATATGAGGAGAATCAATGGTTGGATTGAATAGATCCATCAAAATGATAAATCAATTGAAGATATTAGGTATTGATTAATAGCCCAATTAAAGTTATTTTGGACCATTAATCATTTAAAGGGTGCCTATAAAGGAAATGTGATCTAGAAAAATAAAATAAGTCAAAAGATCATCATTAAGATTTATTTTGTTCCCTGTTAAAAAAAATCATGGGACATTCAATGATTTATAAATCCAAATTACTTATGATGATGTAAAAGGACTTATGAGATCACATTGTGTTGTTGTACGTATTAATTCAAATGCACAGTTTTTTATTAATTTGATAGTCACTAAAGTGGCCCACTTATGATAAAATTCTGTTTTTTATTTTACAATTAAATAGGTCACTAATCCAATCGTGTAATAAACAATGACACTATATGGCAATTTTATTTATGAGATTGAGTATCAGTCTAAAGGTTTGATGATCCTTTTCATAATTTGAAATTGGAATAAGATATGCTTAAGAAAAATATCGAGGGTTAATTGTTCCATGACTTAAAGGTAAATTCAATGAATTTGAGACATGTTTTATTAATATGGTCTTATTGATTATAGGAGAGTGATAACTCACATATTGTTTTTAACCCAAACATAGAATTACAATGATGTACTGTTGTTCTCAAAGTTGTTGTTGTTATTATTAATTTTTTTAAATTCAAATTCAAAGCATAAATTTAATGTGTGTATGTTTATTTTACAGCCTCCAAATCTATGACCTTACCCTCCTGCTTAGGAGCCATTCCCATTTTAGATGGATCAAACTTTGTTGATTGGTTAGACATGTTGATGTTGACCTTTACCTATTTAGACTTGGACATGGCCATTGATGAACCTATGCCCCCAAAGCCTACAGAAATGAGTTCAGCCGCTGACGAGAGAAACTATGATAAATGGATAAGAAGCAATAAAGTTTGCATTAGGATTATCTTAAATTCTGTTTCTAAAAGCATAAAGGAATTGCTTATAATTAAGGATAATGCTAAGGATCTCCTCGATTCAGTGAAAAAGCAATTTGAGATAACAGACAAGGCCCTAGGTGCATCTCTGATGAATCGATTAACAAATTTTAAATATGATGGGACCATGGGAGTGAGAGAGCATATTTTAACCATAATGAATCTTGTTGCAAAATTAAAGGATATTGACATGAGTGTATCAGAAGGATATTTAATCCAATTCATCCTTGACTCTCTCCCTCCCTCTTTTGGCCCATTCAAAGTGACATATAATCAGAACTCAACTCCGTGGACTATAAATGAATTGATCGCTAGATGTGAACAAGAGGAACGGAGGTTGAAGGCTGAGGGGCAAATTACAATCAACATTGTATCCCAAAATAAATTTAAAGGAAAGAAAATGGATAAGACCGAAGTTCCAAAGGAAGGTGAAAAGCTTGGAAAGAAGAAAAGGGCCACAAAGAAGTGTTTCTTCTGTGGAAAGATTGGCCACTTCAAATCGAACTGTCTGAAAAGAAAAACTTGGTTCGAATCAAGAGGTAATCATAGTAATTTGTCTCTTGTTTGTTCCAAAACTAATTTAGCTGGCGTTCCATCAAATACCTGGTGGGTCGACTCTGGTGCAATCGTTCACGTACCTGGTTATGTGCAGGGATTCCTTTCAAAGCGGAGTCCAAGTGATGGTCAACGAACCATCATAATGGAGAACCGATGGGAATCGAGAATTGACGCCATAGGCACCTACGGACTTGTGCTGGATACTCTCGCTGGATCTCTATGATATTTTCTACTTGCTGGATCTCTATGATATTTTCTATGTCCTGGCTATATACAGGAATTTACTTTCTATTTCAAAATTGGATCATGATGGTTTTGTATTTAATTTTGAACGTTGATTGCTAAAAGTTTATAAAAGTATTATTTTAGTTGGGAATGGATTTTTATATAATGGATTGTATAGATTAACGTTAGATCCAGCATATGCACAATCACTTTATACCCAACACATTAATTATGGGATGAACATCGGCATTAAAAGAGGAGTCATAAATGAGAACTCTTCTAACCTTTGGCATAAAGGACCGTGACACATCTTGCGAAAGAGAATGGTAAAATTGGTGAAAGATGGGTTATTATCAAACCTTGACTTCACTGATTTGGGTGTCTGTATTGATTTTATTAAAAGTAAAAAAGCCTAGACAATCAAGAAAGCTGCCATAAGGAGTTCTGAGCTTCTCGAATTAATCCATACTGATATCTGTGGTAAAATGCATATAACTTGTTTTAAGGGTGAAGCATATTTCATCACCTTCATTGACGACTACTCTCATTATGGTTACGTTTATCTAATTAAAGAAAAAATCTGAAGCCTTGAATGTTTTGAAAATATTTAAAGCTGAAGTAGAAAAGCAATTAGATAAACGAATTAAAGTTATGAGGTCGGAAAAGGATGAGGAATATTATGGAAGACACACCAAATCAAGTCATAATCCAGGTCCATTTGCAAGATTCCTTTAACAAGAAGACATTGTTGCCCAATGCACAATGCCTAGAAGTGTGCCACATCGGATGGATCAAAATGTGGACCCCACCACATGTTCCAGAAGTTTGCCAGTTATGGCTGGCCCTTCACGAAATATACCGAATCTCTCGCGGTGGTGAAACCATCGCATTGGAACCCGGCCACAAATAAGAACATCTAATGGCCCTCTAGTTCTAGGGCTCAAGAGACAGTGTGACTTGCGGCTATTACAGTTTATGGGAAGTAGCTATTCTCATTTTCTTGCCATTATTGAAAATCTATGGTCTTTCACATTTCTTTACAAAATTAGAGAGACGATGGATGGGAGAATTGTGGTGCATTCCTTCGAAGGACAGGGTTTTGCAATTGAGGTGTGAGAGGGGGTACAATGCTCTTGTACCTTGTTATTCTTTTTTATTATTCTTTTTTATATTGTGTTCTCCTTTTAATGAATTAGTTTGTTATCAATCAAAAAAAAAAAAAAAAAAAAGGAATAACACCAAAGCTATAAAACATAACTTTATACTCAAATTAATAAGTTTTCTTAAATGATTTATTCATGGAATTGCAATTCTATCATAGTATATGAAGTTTCTGACATTTTAACAATATCGCAATACTATGCGCGATATTTACAATTTCAATTGCGATATTTCTTCAGATATACCCTACATCCGATATTTTTTATACTTGCCAAACATGCATAGGCTTCACCAATGTTGTGAATGTTAATAACTGCATAACATAATATCACAATAATTTTAAATACAACATATTATCATGATAATATAGTTTTTTATGAAAAAAAAAATACAATGAGAAGAAGGTGCTTTTGGGGTTACCTGTTTGCAATCATTTACATATGTAAATGATTCATATACAAAAGGATTAGGCACCAACACATTTGTTTGTGATCGTTTACACATCTAATAATGCATTAACAAGGTTCTAAAGTTTTCAACATCAAAATAGGTGTGAATCATAGAAAGTGCCAGTAAACTTCCTACATTGTGATTACATTCTTGTGGGGCCCATCAACTAACAATATCTTTTGTCATCCTTTGGGTGTTAAATTTGTAATCTGAACCGTTCGCTTTATTTATTGAATTAACAAATACGAAGATATTGAAACCAATTGATTTAAATATTCTTAAATTTTAAGTGATTTATGAAAGAGCCATAACTTATAAATCTAATTTTCTGCACTTCTATCGGTCCACAATTCGTGATCTGAGCCATTCAATATTCCAGTAATAACGGCAACTATTAGGAGGTTTAGTTCCATATCCTAATTATTTTATGAGTTTTGACAAATTTTTAGAAAAACGTTCAAGAAATTCAGAGAAATCTAAATAGTTAGATGTACTTATTTACTTTTGGAGAAATGATTTTGAATAACATAATAATATGTTTCACATTTGAATATGCAACAATTAAATATATTTTTT
The DNA here is from genome assembly GCA_028538565.1 of Umbellularia californica. NCBI lineage: Eukaryota > Viridiplantae > Streptophyta > Magnoliopsida > Laurales > Lauraceae > Umbellularia > Umbellularia californica. The sequence goes on from JAPQWN010000007.1 coordinate 61,362,223, forward strand.
TTTGGTAAATAAAAATTAAACATTGAAAATCATATTGCCCGGTCACATTCGTAAAAGGCAAACGAAAACTAGAAAAATTGAAAGCTGCTCACGTTAACACGGCAAAAGTGCATTAAATGCCGGGACAGAGCCCTATGATCCAGAGTCCAGAGCCACCATATATATTTAATGAACATTGTCTTACATTTAGGTCTTGTTCAAGGTAGGCCAAAGTTGCCCAGGTTAAGAGTACGGATGCTCTCACATTTTCCAAGCCCAATGCAATAAATTCCAATTTTGTCATATTGATAGAATAAATATATATAATTACAATTAGAAGTCAAGAACCAAATTATATATTCGACATAAATTACAAAGCAATTACCATCTTACTGTTCAAAGTAATAAGGGTGGTCCAAATCATTCGTATCAAAGTCCAATCTTATTTTACTCTAGTCAAAATATTTCTTTTTAAGATTGGAGTGGCACGGAACTCTTAGGACAACCTACCGGCACACGTTTCAATCCATGGAAGCTAGAATGAGATGAGGCACCCTACCCGCAGTTAAGTGTTTATATTTATGACACTGGTAGTAATTTTATTTGCACAGGAGATAAAAAGCTTATTTGCACGTGAGAAGATTACCTAAGTGGAGTAAAATAAATGCTTAAATCAAATTGATAGGAGAAAGGGATTGAGAGTAATAATTATTGAATGACAAAAAAGCTATATAACCTAAACTTGGGTAATGTTTCAGTAGTGTTCTTTTGTTAATGTCCTCTTCTTTCCTATATTCTTGATTTAGCCCTTTTATTTTACTACACTCCACCCCACTCTACCTCTCGTACAGCCAAACATGCCCACGCTTATAAACTCAAGGTGCGAAGGCTATAAATTCCAATGAGACAATAAGTTGTAAAATCGAAACCACTCAAGTTAAGAAGTCTACTATTATATTATTTTTTTTCCTCAGTGGCCCAAGTTGGAGAGGATCAAAGCCTCCCATCTGGGATCAATCCCTAGTGGGAGGGATGAGAGCGGGTGTCGTTACCACGAGGCTATCCCTGTGATGCACTTAGTTAGTAGCGGCGTATTTTTGGTGGCACGCTTTTGTTTTTTCCGCTGAGTTGTTTTTCTTGGGATTCGAACCCAAGACCGGTTGACTCATTTTAAATTTCTTTAGTTAGCCATTCCTACCAAAACTTCAAGGCGTTAGTAGAGGCGGCGAAAATACTTTTTAATATTTCCCTATGGATAGAGCCCACTCTTCAACATCACGACACTTTATCAAATTAATCACATCAACTCTTTTTATAAAGAAACTTGGCCCAAACTAATACATGAGAAAGTTTTTTTTTTTTTTACTAATTAGGATTCTATAAGTGGATTCCATTGATGAACTTCTTATAACCACGTGCTCTAATTTCCCAAGTCAGTAGAAGATCCCCACTCTACTCGTACATGTATTTGCATGTGACATATATATATACTAGGAGCAATGCTTGGAACAGACGTCCTCAGACAAGCGGCGGACAAACATTAGAGGCATGCACGCTTCTCAAGACACCAAAATTACAGACATTTATCCACCGCTTGTCTCTTGCGTCTGTTCCTGGGATTTCTCATATACTAATATTTACAAGTACCGAAGTTTATTGTTTCTTGTTTCTGTTAGCTGTGAGTGAAAGCAGATCTCACTGTCATGATATGCCTTCCTCGTTGGCCATAGATTTTACCGTTCGTAGATTTTTTTTTTAACTACCCTGCAATGTCCTACACTCAAGACTGTTAATCTGTCACCGTAGATTTTGTTCAGAAAAGAACAAACACGAAATGCCAAAATGCAGCTAGCTGCCTCTTGCTACAACCTTACACGCTGCATTCATGAGAATTCACTGTCAAATGCCAGGACCTTGGACTATCCCCAGGACAGAGGTGGGCCACACAACATCAGGCCTTTTTCATACTCTCTCTCTCTCTCTCTCTAACGATAAATCAACCAAAAATAGGCCACTAAACAACAATGTAAACGTGGTAGGGAAGCAGAAGTCTTAATTTTGTTTTTGGTTTTTTTCTCTGTATTGTCTTTCACAAGCAGGGAAAAAAAAGTGTGCATGGAGGTGCATGGGGAGTAGGATATGGGGGCAGTTGAGCCAACAAGGATAAGGTTGTAGCGTGCAAATGTAGGCAACATTTAAGAAGCCATGAGTTTCTTGAGGCTTGAGCTTCTCACAAAATATCATGGAAAGATTGGCCATTGCCCTTCCTGTTGGGCATAACGGTTGGGAAAAATATCATCTATCTCTCATACATACATTAGATACATATGAGTATAACAGACTTACATCGGAAAACGGAAGTCCCTGACTTTAATATTTTGTTTGTTTGAGTCTTGCTTCGACAGCTCTTTTGTTTTTCCCCAAAAATGTACAAAGAGATGCCCACTAGAAAATAGTGCGATAAAGGAAGGCAGAAGGATTACAATAGATATTAAAATGTGCGAAGTTGGAGTCCAGATACACTCACTCAATGACTCGGTGGGAGGGCGCGTTTGGATGTATGATGAAATAAAACATGGTAAAGTAAAATATTAAATTAAGAGAAACTACAATATAAGGGATTATGATGGTATTTTATTTTTAGTTATTTTGATAAGAATTTTTTTTGACTTTTTATATATAAAAGTAGAGTTTTATTGTCTTTTAATAGAGAAAGGTTGTTGCTTTTTTGACTCTTTTTTAAAAATTCGGAAGGATTTTCGAAATTGTGTACTTTTGATATGACTTATTGTTATTTCTTGTCTGGATTCAATTCACTTTTACTTAACTAGTAATTTGTCAAACATGCCCTTTAAGAATTCTTAAGTTAGAGTAGAACCAGAGGGGTCTCATATGTTGAAAATCTGAGCCCTTCAAAATGAAGACTCCCAACATATATCTGAAGTTTTTCAGATTTTATTCTAATAGGAGTTATCCGTCCCCACCATAGCATCTTCTATATGTGAAGTATGTGAGCAACACAATCTTATGCATAATTAATTATATAAGCCTGTTATTCATATATGATCAACGTTACAGCAGGGCCAACTTTTAATGAAGTAAAATTTGAAATAGATAAGCCACACTTGGAGTTCTACTCCTTCAAGCGAAGAATTATTTTAGTGAAGGATACATGGACTCAAAGGATGCCAACTTGTGAACATGGATTAGGGTTGTGAGAAATGTGGATATGAGTAAATGCAGTTAGCTTCGAATGTTTTAAGGGATTCAATTGGCACATGGTTTTAAGGGGAGAGAGAGAGAGAGAGAGAGAGAGAGAGAGAGAGAATCCGGTTTATAATTCCTTGTAAGTGGGATTAAAAGCACGATTAGATAGATAATTAACAATCACTAATAAGCCCATGAAAATGGGCAAAGTTTTTATTTTATATTTAGTACTTTGTCTCTTGATTCTAGCTGTATCTAGAAATTTGATTAGTGATTATATATCTACTTTAATCCTCAAATAATCCCCACGCAGTGTCCAAATATTTGTTTAGTGTGGGGTTATGTCCTGTAACATTATTTCATGCATATCTAGATGCATTCTGCTAATTGTATTCTCTGCTTAGTACTTCTCTGTTTATGTAGTGAGTTTGTTTCTATTTGTAAAACATACTGCAAAGTGCTAACTGTATCAAATGATTTAAAGGTAATAAATTATATATTAATAATAAAATATATTTTTTTTATTTTACATGGAAGGAATGGTAAACTATCCGAATCCATTTGGAGTAGATCCCGGGCACTTTGGTGAGACACCCTTACCATTGGGCTGTCTCATAATTCTCAAATACAACAATATTTGAATTTCCACTTGGAAAGTGGAAACGTTCTCCAAATTATAAAAAAAAAAAAAATCAATAGGTCCACCTGTGATAAATCCAAGTCGCTAATTGCAATTGCCAACTCATGAATGGGATCAATGACATGTGAAGAGACAATTTCTTCCATTGAAGTTAATCACGTACTTAATCATGAACAATCCATTGATGGTTCCTCACTTTAGTTGTGATGTGAATTAAATCTGTTGTCCATACAATATTATTCATGTATGTGTCGTATGAACGACCCTCGTTAAGTTCGATGGACTTGCTGTGTAAATGTAGCAATTGATTAATTGAATATGGACTTAAAACATTTCTTCCAAGAGTCACTTAAGACTCTAGGAAGTAGATGGGTTATTTATTGTTTCCTATGAAGAAAATATTGGACATAGGTGAGGGCTGGATTCAAGTGCATTGCCCAGGGTTTTGAGGTTTGCACTTATGTTACTTCTTCACTTATTATTGGTTATTGATCATGTGGTACACATTACAATCCAGTGTGGGCCCCACTTAGACTGGAGTGAAATGTGGAAATTAAAAAGGGATGGAATTAATTGATAACTTTTCTAATCGTTAATGGGGGCCACTTTCTCGGATGCAAACCAGTCATATATAAATTAGCTATACTGTCATCCAATCTACACGGGCTCCATCATTGGGATGCTAAAGATGCTGTGCCATAAACAACACTTTTCCTCAATTTAATTTCGTCTTGTATGATTCCCTCACGCCTGAGAGATTTGCTTTCCTCAATTGGGCTTGAACATGCTTAAATTTAGGACAAAAAGAAGAAAATTAAGCTTCACTGATTGTAGGTTTGACATAATCATTTTAATAATAAATCATTGTTGATTTGTTGTTACTGCTGAAAGAGGCAATTAGATTTAATTGGTTACATCATTTTCCAGTCTAAATCACTATAAGAATAAATAAAAATAAACAGATTTTTCTACCTTGATTGGATAGTTAGTAATCTAGAAGCATATATAGGGAAAGGGCCCGCCCTAGGGAGTCCCTAAATGTGACCACCTCTTAAACATAGTCTAAACCTCACCTAATGATTATTTGTTTGACTTAACCCTCACTAATATAAACGATTCTCGATATTTTATTGTCATTCTTGCTGGTAGGGTCCAATGTAAAACACCTTCACAAGTTGTCCATTGGGATTATTATATTACAAACTATCTCACCTTTCTCATATGGTTGTCCACACACAAATCGAACCCACATTGAGAGGGTGTTATATCTCTGGGGACGAAGTTTCTTACTACAGGAGCTGATATTATCTCCGAGGAAGATAATATGAGTCCTAGGAGTCCACCAAGAAAAGTTAGAACCGTTCAAAATGAACATCCACTCTTGCAGTGAGCTAGATGTCTCCAAATTTCACTCCATTAGGTGTTGTTTAATTTATGATTGAACACATAATTAATAACATGATCAGTAGCCCCAAGGCGTGGACTCCACAATTGAAGGTTGTTACAGTAACCACTGTCCGTTCGATCAATATCAACAGGTTTGGTATAAATGATTAACAGGGTGATGTCTGTCATTAAAGTAGTTCCATAGTCAATTCATTAGCACCTAAGCCGGGATTAAACCCATTACCTCATAACATGGGCACTTGGTCCACGCCCATTGGGGAGATGAGGGTCGACCCATAAACAAAAACCAAAACATTTTAAGTCAATCGCTGTCATTGAAATTGCAAAGATACGATGAAATTAGCATAGATTTCCAAGACCCTACTCTCCCAATTTAATATCCGCTTACAGTAGGTGGGCTTATTCTCACGGTGACAAGGGCAGTAGCTCTAGCTCTTTTATATAGTCCTGCAAATACGACTCACGTGTGGAGAGGATCTGATGTTTCTATTGCTGAAATTCCACTGATTGGTTGATGGCCGTCGGATGCAAAGATCTCAGACACAGACAGTAAACCATTTGATGCAGATATTATCTGATCACTCGATCATTTTTTTAAGATATATTGTCTAAAGCTGCATGCTGTATTAAAAAAGAGAAACCAATCATTTAATACTTCTTTGATCTTTCATCATCTCTATCCATTTAGATGCCTCGGCCCAGAGAGTGATCTACAAGTTTCTACATTTTAAAGAGGGCATGAAAAAGACAATACAGTATTATGGCTTTGTTTTGTGGTTGTTATAGACGTGGGGTTATGTGGAGATGCCAATTTTGTTGTTTTTTGAAGGATAAAAGATATGAAGGGAGGTCCTCATATGAACAAATGATGACCAGCTCCTTGATGTGCGGTTGGTGGTACCCTTGAAAATTGTAATAGTTGAGCGTTCCAGCTAGGAATTTGTGGTCAACAATGGGCAATAAATCCCATTTCTTTGTTGATTGATTGGAGTATATGGGCGGGTAAGTTTAGATAGTTCACCTTGGCCACTAGGCCAAATCAGCCGCCCCCTCCTATTGATTGGATGGTCAGGATCATTTTGCCAATCTTATAGTTGCTTGGCGATGAGCCACACTAAGTGGGACCCATCAATATACATGTCATGGTGAATATTGTTTATGCACTTAAAACTGGGTACAATTAATGGTGAATGATGAACTTTAGCTAGGGGCGGCAGATTTTGAGTCTTAAACTGGGTACAATTAATGGTGAATGATGATATTTAGCTAGGGACAGCAGATTTTGAGTTTTGACCTTGGGGCTTGTTAGTTTCTATGGAACATATTATTGCAACAGGTGGTTAAAACAGAAGACCAGAAGGTGAATGTATGGAAAGAACCATCAAATAAATTCTCCTTTAATGGAGATCGAATCAAGGAAGGATAGAAAATGAATACTTATCCATCACTCTTTTAATTCAATACATAGTAAAGCCAAGATCTTATCTACATTTTCCCACTTTATATCCTTCACTTCTTACCTCATATCACTCACAACTCAACTCTTTACTAATCTTTTAAGTGGAGTTGATATGACTATGAGTTCCTAAAATAATTTAATGAAAACAAAGAAACACTCAATGTGCCAACACACTCATGGTTGGGTGATGTTAGCATATTCTATTTATTCTTTTTAGGGTACAGAGATCAATCCCTTGATCTTCAAGTTGAAAGAATCATTCCTGGTCAATTGTCCTATATAGCGAACCACAAAAAGGCCTTCATGAATGTGAACTCAACTTGGTAATTAATGATTCAGGTTGGCTACATTTATGCTTAATTAATTTGTATTTACAGTGGAATTTACTACCTTACTAGTTGGGTTCATGCATTCGTCCCTACTATTGCAGGCGTCAAGCATCAATTCAACTGAAACTCAACCTACTAATTAAGAGTTTAGGTTTATCTTTGTAGCTTTCATTTGGATTTATCTGCATATAGGTTAACAATCCCCACACTGCCGGACCCCCCCACCTTGCCCATTTCCATACCTATATGCATGGCTTATTTGCATGGGAATGGTAATTGGTGAGACATGTAGTGTAGGTATCTATAAACGCACCGAAGTGGAGTTGGAAAGTTCCCTCAGTGTTGATTATGATGGAAACGAGCTCAATGGGGCATTGTTTGAACCTATTTGTCTTGATATCTTGATGCAAATTGTCTTGCTCTTGCACACAGAAACTACACGTGTGCAATGTACCCACCTCAATCCAGACCGTCCAAATGACGGCCCACTTGTCAATAGACCACAAACATTGGCACCAACGGCTCGGATTTGATTTGAAGGAAGTCTTGTCCGAATCGATATGCCCATCTACAATGGGCCCCACAATCTGGAAAGAGACTTACAAGTGTTAAGATAGCTTGCAAATAGAGATGTGTGGGGTACCCATGTCTCATCATCCTCACTATGCTATGCTAGGAAATTAAATAAAGGGGGTGTTATGAGATGGGTGACATCAGGGATCTTCAATGAAATTAATGAATATTGTTTTTCTGGTGGTCCATCCGACAAGGTGCCTTGTTTGTGGAAGCAATCTTCAAACGTCCCTGTCTTTCAAGGAAGAATCATGACATTTCGTGAACAAGGCTGTGGTTTGGTTTTTACTCTGTCTGATTCGTTCCAGAGACTTGGCGCCGACAGGTCACCAGCCAGGTTGGCCAAATTCTCCCAAATGTCCACTAATCAATCCAATTCATTTTTATGTCTTGAATTGGTATAGGTTTTCTATCCTGACACTTAACCTAGACATTGTTCAACGTTGATATCATCAAATACAAGAAGTAGAGCCTAAATTTGAGCCTATATATATATCTACGTATAAAGTAAGGGTCATGATCAATTACTCAAACTAAATCAAAGCACACTCCAAGGGCATGCTTGTATTCGGGAGAACTCCAAATGCTGCCGACAAGTTAGATTCACAAATGCTCAAAAACCCTATAACATTATATAAAAGCTTGACATTTAACAATTTGAAGAATTTTTATCAACCAAAAGCTAATACACAAAGGTCCAACTACGAGAACTTACTAATCCAATAGCCATATCAAAATACTATGAGACAACATGCCATGTTATCCGAAATCTCGAGTGCCAATCAATTCTCTAAGAAATTCTTATAAATGGACTCTGGCCATTTTTCAAAGCAAATTGGTTTCCTAAGAATGGGCAGGGAGACGTTTGATTGATAACCTCTCTCATTCAATCCAAAGTTTACCCATGGATGTTCAAAGACTGCCTAATGATGCCCTTTTTTTTTTTAGAAGATACATTTTCAATTACTACTACTTGCTCTAATTATTCTCTTAATAATTAATATTTTGAGCTATAAGCCCATGTATTCATCTTGTTCTCCTCTCAATACAAAATCTTATCTTTAGCAAATATATATAGAAAACCCATCCAAATCTAATAATCCTTTTACTCTCTTTATGCTTCTTACATCTAAATAGACCCCACAAAAAGTGTGCCAATCACTAATGCAGCCTTACAGTTTAGAAGCATGTTAAAAAAAGAAAAAGATGAAAGAGAATTACGATCACTGTCAGCTCTCGTGTGCTTATATTGACTCAAAGACAGCAGCAGCTAAGAGATGTGACATTTATAATAAGTGAATTGAAAGGGTTAATGGTGGGGGAAGCTTAATAAAGAGGAAGAGCAGAGGCCCATGTGGAGAAAATGACGAGGGTTTTCGGTGAAACCACAAAGCTACCATTGATATCATTGCACGGATATACAGTATTGTTTAGAGAGATGGAAATAAAGAGCATGTACGAAGACTAATAATCCCGTGATTGAAATCGTACGATAAGAAGGTTGGTGCATATGTAACTTCTGATATCTAACCGAGTTCACAAGGCCGTAGAGTCATTGATAGATATGGAACCGGACATAAGGACGGACGTTTCTTGCCAGAGACACTTCTCTGCCGAAGGAAATGAGGCAGCATATATACATACAAGTCCAGGCATTGATGTTTTCAAGGTACGGATTTGGACTTTATACACATAGAGACAGAAAGTGATGGTAAATGCTTGAGGAACAAAAAGGGTTTAGAATCTTTGGCATTTTGATAATAAACTCGTGGCACATAGAATTCCATGGGTTCTCAATTATTCTCAAACAAGGGAAACTATTGAGCCAAATCGTAATTAGTGTAATGAGAATTAATTTTTGGGATAAATGAATGGCCGTTAGTTGGAAATTATGTGCAAATGTAGTCATTTTTAATATATAGGGTGTATAAGGTAGTGTACACTTTATAGTGTACATATCTTTAGAGCATGTTTGTTTGTAAGAAATATAAGATTTCGTATTAAGACGAATTTGACATTATTTAAATATTGTATTTTAAGTGAAATTTCAAATGCTCATGTCCATTCTAACATTCGTAATGCTTAGATTCACACATTTTAAATGACTAAAAGTAACTTTTCGGATATGCTAGAATTCCAGTTTCAAACAAAGCATTTAAAATGCTAAGGGAATAAAACCTAAAGCCAATGTAAAAACTCCTCGATTGGCACTATTCTCATCTGAAATACCTCCAACCAAATAGGCCATATTAGAGATTAATAAGCCTCATTGATTCGTTAGAATGGGAAAGGCACTGCCCCTGGAGTTGAGGGGGGCACTAGGTTGGATCATGGCCTTCATTGATAAACAATAACAACCTCGGGTAACCCTAGAGGAGATATTCGATGGATCTTAATTAAGTTAGATTATTTAATGAAAAACGATCTCCAATAGCTAGCAAATTGACCTGTGGTCACATTATGAAAACATGAAGAGTGGGTCCCTTACCACCTTGCCTTTTTAGGAGTCTCTATGTGACCTATGAAAAGTAGGCAACTTGGGGGGAAAATGGGGCGAGTAGGATGTAAAGGGATATGGTGGATGATCATGGTTGTTAATATCGTTTCGGACTTCATTTCACTCTGGCCTGTAAGATGAAAAGTTTTGGCTGATTCGGGATTTTAGTGAAACTTTTCGGAATTACATTTCGGGGAAAATATAACATAATATATATACATATATAAGTAAAAAATAGAAAAAGCAATAAATCTAGATTTAGTTCATTATAGTAATTTTTTTGGAATTATATTTTGTGAAAATTTAATAAATACAAAATATATATGTGTAAAAAAGTAAAAAAAAAAAAGATTTACTTACGTAAAATTCCATTTTGGCCGAAAAGTCACATCTCGGCTCAAATCGGCCAAAATCTTAAATTTCGGCCGAGATTAACAGAAATTCAAACCGAAAAGTTTTGAAATTTCGGCCACTTGACCAAAACGAAAAATTTCGGCCACTTCGACCGAAACGAAATGAAATTAATAACTATGTGGATGATAGATGGTGGTTGAAGTTTTCCTTCCATTTTACTCTTTTAAAAGTGATGAGGAGGGCGGCTGGTCATTAATTGATCAATCTAGGATAATGAATTGATCATAGAATATCGATGAACATGATAATAAGAGCCAATACAATTGAAAAGCTCAATAAATTCTGACTTTTACTTGGAAAGCTCAATAAATTCTAACTTTTATTTGTGAATGTAAGGTATACATTGATGGGATCGAGGCCAAGCTTCACCCACCTTTTATCTAATTGATTCCCGATGCATCCCACCACTCTCCTTTTTAAGCTTTAGGTGGCCCGCTTTGGTTTTGGCATAGAGATCTCTCGGGCCACATTCGTATAAGAGTTGAATTAATGATCCACTTGTACCAATTTTGGAACAGAAATATTACAACGACTGCTAGTAATTTTACACAAAGGAACTCGCCTGGGAGTTGATTTCCTGGCATAAGGCATGGATTGGCACCCACCTCATGTGTTTGACACCGCCCAGATTCACCTAGTGCACATGTTGCAAGGTCGAGCATTAGCCCGAGAAAATGATTCTGTCGGGTTAAACACCATAAGGATATCCTAATCAGCGAAAGAAAAAAGAAGATAAATAAATAACTGATAAAATAAATAAATTTTCATACACAAAAGTGTCAGGAACTCTTCAACCTAAATCATAGATGAATTCCTCGATCCCCAATAACCTTCCTCGCAATAACAAATATAATGGGGTAATTCTACTTGTATTTTTCTTCTTAATGACCTTACAAAGGGTGCATCTATGATCAATCCAATCCTTTGACACAGTTTGAGTTGACATCGATCCAATTAGACATCTTTCCAAAAACTTATTGGCACTAAATTTATTACGATAAATTCTCCCAATGCATGTCTATTTAGCTTTAAAGACCTAAAATGAAGGCCTAAGATTGTTTGATCAACCTAATATTATGCGTTCATCATCCTATCTCTCTTGACTTATCCATCCAGGTCGGCCAATGTGACACCTCTACCCAATTTAACCCTGATTTGTGCTAATTAAGTACGTTTTAGCTAAATTGATTGTGCTTAGTTGCTAATTATGGTAATTAGTGTCAATTAGTCCTTATAAACCTGAGTCAGACTATTGCAGTAAGTCATTTGGAGCACCGGAACTCCAAACCCAGGTAGGCAGCTAGCTTTTGGCTGGGCTGCTAGTGACATCCCAATTAGATTTGCTCTCTTTTGAGAGGATGAGATCAATGTAGTAACCAATTAGTATATTTTCACTTTATTTGATTCACAAGCATAAGTTATTCAATTTTCACACAATTTTCTTAGTTGATACTTATCTTCGACATCTATTCAGTCAATTGTCTTTCAATTCAATTTGACACATTATGTATTTTCTTCTTATTGCCTATACTTGTTAGATCGTCGTATTGATGATACTACTCTTAATGTTACAGTCGCAGGTACAGCTCCCAGCCTTGAAAAGGCCAATGAGGGAGAGGAGGTTACCCAAGCGGTGCCTTCAGGACTAGAGGAGTGGCCAGAGTCAGGGCCCGCTTAGACTCCTACCTCGAAGAGTGAGTAGCATGTTTTGGAGATGACACAGTGTGTGGCTAACCCCCTTTTGCGTGGGCCACACTTAGGTTTTAGTTATTCTTTTGTTTATATTTTTGGTAATGTTTGTATAAGGTTCTTTTATACACCCTCTCTTGTAAAGCAATGTTTATAATTGTATAATTCATTTGTATTAAACTTGAAATGTTAATTGGACTGAATGGGAATTGATACCCTCACATGAATGAATTACAGCTTCCGCTATAATTAATTGTTATTGATATGTTCTAATGAGTTTATCTCACGTGTGGAAAAGTTATTTTTCTCTCTTTCGTGTGTTGTATTTGGCTCGAAACAAGTACAGCATCACGGGAGTACATGTGTCTCACATCGGGGATTACCCTAAGCCAAGGTGATTTGGAACCAAGATGTGACAGCCCCGTAGGAGATGGGTGTTGGGTAGTTAAAGAGAAAAAAGATACTATTGGAACAAATTTATCAAGGGTGAAGGAATTCATCTACAGTTGACCTAGTAGAAAACCATGTCTCTACATAGTTATACCATTTAGATGTAGATATCATGAAAACTACATACATGGCTATTTTAGGAATGTCCACAAATCTTACAGCCAGTGGTCTAGTTAACTATCATCATAATCAATTAGAAACAATGACTCCATATTAAAGGACAAATGGAAAGAAGACAAGAGACCAACGAATGCCATTGACGCATTCCTAGAAGCTATAGCCCTCAAGCTGTAAATTAAACAAAAAGTCATACATCTTACGCCCTGCAGGAAGATTTTAGTTTTTAGGAGTGCAAAGTTCGTCAGCTTCTGAAGATTGAAAACGAAGAATGCCTCTAGACATACTAGGGTGGAGAAGACTCCGAGTGTCGGCTGCACCAACTTCCCCTCTAACAAGCCTAATGGTAAAATGGGTCACATCCCATTATAATATATTGAGCTAAGAGGTTTTTGGATTAAATTTTGACCGTATTTTGAATCTTTTAAGTTTTATTCATTTATTTTCTTTTTATGATTTATGGCTATTTTTTATAATGTATAAATGCTGGTCATACCTGTGCTGAGCACGGATTATCATGCTAGTGGCTCTCTTGAAGTAGAAATGACTTGATGTTGAACACTTTCACTTGCATTAGCCACTTTATCTTACTCGAATGATAGATAATGATGGACCTCACATCTGATCAAGTGTCATAATGGCATCCAATGATATCAATCAATTAGACTAAAAAATCCATATATAACAGTGATACGGATTAAGCTATCAGTACTATTTTATTTTTATTAAAAAATAAAATAATACATAGTCCACACTGAGCCTTGTCAACCCATTACATCATTCATACCTTGGATACTTTACATTGACTTATAATAGAAAAAAAACAACATGAAGCTAGCGGTGTATACAGTACGTATTGGTGGATATTTAACCCCATCACTTTTCTACATTTCATGGGAATGTGTAATTGGTAGTAAATCTTTGCCCTAAACACAGGGGTTTTTGAACGATAAAAGTAATGATTCATCCATTGAAATCAAGGTTTTTTTTTTTTCTAAAGTTCTTACCATAGCTAGTACAAGTGAGACTTTTTTTTTTAAAAAGTGTGACACATAACATAAGTCGTGAACCAAGGCGGCATTGCATCTTTATATCAAGGGAAAAATAACAATGAAAAAAATGGGCCTATGAGAGCAGGAGTTGGTGAGGGTGGGAAACCCGTCACACCCACGTGGAAAGAGACTATTAACACGATGATTTTCCAATTTCAATCATCTGTGGGCATTTTGATCCATCAACCCCATCTTCATTACCTGTTCATATATTACTATCTTTTATTTTTACGTTCTGTCTGTTGAGATTCGCATGTTTGTTTAATAATAAGGCAGGATCAAAGGACAGGAGTGTCCACTGATGTACACATTTGTACATCAGAAACCTGGGGGTATTATTGTCTTTTTCAACTCAAATTTAGTGGTTAATTAGTGTCTGCTTATAACCTTTTTTTCCTTCAATTTGGGAGAGAAAATGTGTCGATGGAGAGAGACTAAGTAATGGGGGGGGGGGGGGGGGGGCGCGGGCATGCCTTCTGATTGGTGTGTAAAAAGATGGTATCCACTTGTTAAGGTCCTTTTTTTTTTTTTTTTTAAATTCAAGGGAGGGTGTCCAAGTTATTTGGACCGGACTATTCCCTACAGGCCCAGGGGAAGTAAGGTAAATTTCCTATGGTCCTAGTTTGGTAGCGCAACTCTTTCTAGTTTGAGTGCAAGATGATTTGAATATGTTGCAACATTTGCCAAAGTTTCTCTCATACTATGTGGCCAGGGAGAATTTTGGAGCGCCCATTCAATTTAGTGGATGAAAGAGTATAACTCTAAAATGAGCCATAGAACAAGGTGGAAGTGAATGATGATGATGATAATGATGATGATATCTAAAGGAAGAGGGCTATATTAAGGTCCAGCAATCCTAATTGTTTTGGTCCTTTTTGCTTGGGATAAATAGATAGAGACTCATTGTGAAATGTGCTCCATCGAAGGATTATCAATGAGGTGATGGGTGAATGATATAAGGAGGAGTGTTTGGAATTACCTTGATTAAATCAATGGATTGTTGTCTGGGTTTTCATTTCCCATCTTCCCTTATTCAAATTCCATTAAAGGGCATATTATTTTATGGTAATTCTCAATATTCAACTTTGGTTTTTCATTTTTAACCACTTACATAAATACAATCCTATCTATTGAAGTTGAAGAAACATGCCCTTAAAAAAATAATTTTTAGTTCCAAAGAATGAAAGCTTGTAACGCGGACCAACTTGATGATGGAGAGGTTTAATCTGTGGATTAAATCCTAAAACACACCCAATCCACTATACTAAATTTTCCTATAGGTCGAGTCCGCGAACCCCATGATTAACATTCTTTTAAGTCATTCTTTTTAAAATTTGAACCAAAATACTCCACTAAAAGTAAAAGAGAGACCTTTAGCAGCAAGAAAGACCGCCTTTAGCGGCAGGTTGTTTATAACCGCAACTAAAAGCGATTTTTTCGGTCGCTAAAAGCCTTTATTTTATAGCAATTAAATGGACATAAAAAAATAATTACCTTAGGTGGAATGTCAAGCATCAGTTACCCATCAACGATCAGTTAGCTAATCATATAGATTTAACTGCTTGATTGTGAGAGAAAAAGGGTATGTTGTGCGCATTGCGCACCCCATTTGTGTGGGATCGCCCAAATACGTAAGAGCAAGAGGGGGTGGATGGCCATGCAATATCTCCAACGTAACGTGGAAATTTCTGACGGAGGTGACGAAGGCGAGTAATGGTTGCGTGCATGGGTTAGTTTTCCCCTGCTCTAGACATCGTGCGCCACGCGTTTGTGTACGTTGTGGCTTCCTTCATTTGTTTATTTACTGTTAGTTTCAAATGACCTCTCTGCCCTACCTTTCAATCCACTCATAGTCATAATATATCATATTTATCCCCCATCTTCATCTTCCATTGGATCGTATTCCTCCTAATGACAAAACAAAGTAATGCTACTTAGCTTGTCATCTTAAACTTAATTTCTACTCTTCATTAATTTTACTTTTGGTTTTGGTTTTAGGTAGTTTTAACAAGAAAGGATCAGATCACTACTGCATTTATTCTAACAACTCATGTACAGTTGGTTGTTGGCCTGAAGTGTAAGACCTTGCCTTTGGCAAGGGTCCTTATAATTGAAATGAATGGGGCCTTTCCTGTTCCTGGTGGCCCTTATTTCAGAAGATGAGAAGGACTACACGGGCATATATAATAGAATGAATTTTTTTACACCTACTGATCACCCCCACCAACCTCCTCCTCCTTCTTGCCTCTTGCTTTTGTGAGTTTTTATGTTGTTCTATTCAGATTTGTACACGGGCCCGCCAAACAATTGTGATGTGATCTAAACCGTTCAACCAAACTAAACTTTATCAATTGGCATTGTTTTCATGGACATGATGCTTCTTGTTGGATAGGGCACATGGTATATATATGCGTGATCGGCACGTGAGTATTAGTTATATTTTTTCGGTGCACACAATTCAATAATGAATATCACCGCCATTGAATGAGACTTTGGGTCAGTGCCAATTCACAGGGTAGGTGTTTGTCAGTAATTTTTATTCAAAAGGTAGCAAATGGTGGGCTCATTTGTACTCTCACACACACACACACTCTCTCTCTCTCTCTCTCGCTCTGCCCATCTCTATGCATAATTTATAATAGAAGGGCCGCTTTTCATTTAGATATGGATAAAATTTTACCTGGTTGAATAGTTGTAGGCTCCTAAATCAGGAGCCTACAGTAAGATGGTAACAACTATTGCTCTCATAAATGGATCCCCTAATATACGATCAGCCATTTAATGAATGTCTCTGATGAGAAATGTTCTCTTATGAGCAACCTTATATGAAGCCAAGTTTTATGGGGCCGTATGAGCCCATTTTTCATCTGTGCAAGCACTTTCGCACTCTTACTCCCTCATGATCTGAAACTGGGCCCAAATTCACTCTCGACAACCCTTCATCCACCGTTGGGATGAATCTCTAAGAAACCAATGCAGAAAAGGCCACTAGATTTTATGGCTATTAAATGAAGGCCTAACATAATCTAACGGGGTTGATTTTTTCTGTTAACCCTTATCCATAAGGAAACCTTTCCATGTGCTCCACAGTCCACTCCCACTTATTAGAAGGCATCTAAGTAGGTCCTACAAAAAATAAGCAAAAATGTTTTCTAAGTTCTCCTTACAATCTAATGAGAGGTTTCATTTAATTCAATAAAAATCTTCAGGTCAGTGGGGATCGGAGGAGTAATTTTTCTATCCCTTCCATTGCATAATGATAGGTCCAACCATTCTTGATTCCAAACCATTAGATAAAACCAACCCAATGATACGAAAAGTACCAAAATTTCACTCCAATCATAATGATATTCACCCATTGCTCGATATCAATGCTAAAGTTTCACTCAAATAAGAGTAATAGACTCCAATGGCTCCAATAGAAGTGAGCATGGGCAGACGTCAATTTTTTTTTGGGTGGGTCCATCAACCTGCAAACTTGTTGCATTGTTAATTTGGGGGGGGGTGGGGGGGACAAAAGTTGCCCTTGGCTACAAGATTAGATGAACCTAATCATTCGGTTAGGATGTTGCAAAGCATATTGGGGGACAGTCAGCATTAATTGAACAGGTGGTTGAAATTGATTTGATAAGATCCATTGTAACCAGTGACCAAAATTCAAGGAGGGGAATGTGTACGTATTCCTCAATTATGGAATAATTCAACAAAAGAAAAATGTTAATTCATTATTCATATTCTGGACTCTCTGAGTTGTGTGAATATTTGTCATTTTCAAATGCAAGGGTAGTAATGGAATAACAGTCGATGTGGGAAGACCCAAGAGTCCTTTTCAGATGCATTAAATATAGAGGAAACAGCAGACAAACGGGGTGTATAAATACAAAGCCCGTTTTGGTTGTGAAGTAGGAACAAGGAAGCAGTGAAAACTCCAGCAAAAATACAATGGGAAGATCTCCTTGTTGCGATGAGAATGGCCTGAAGAAAGGCCCTTGGACCCCTGAAGAAGACCAGAAACTTGTCCAATACATACAAAAACATGGTCATGGGAGTTGGAGAGCTCTCCCTAAGCTTGCAGGTCTGAAAACAGACCTCCTAGATTCTACCTCTATTTCTCTCTATCCATCTATTTAGCTATATCTCTAACAAGGGTCCTGCTTTTCTTTCTTTCTTTTTTGGGTTTTTCTAGGCCTCAATAGATGTGGTAAGAGCTGTCGCCTTAGATGGACAAATTACTTGAGGCCAGATATAAAGAGGGGGAAATTCTCATCAGACGAAGAGCAGACCATTCTCAATCTCCATTCCATCCTTGGAAATAAGTAATACACTGAGAATTTATGTAAGATTTCATGTTTGAAAGATTTCAAGTTCTGTTCATTTATGTATTTACATGATTTGTGTAGGTGGTCAGCTATTGCGACCCACCTCCCGGGCCGAACTGATAATGAGATCAAGAACTTCTGGAACACTCATTTAAAGAAGAAGCTGATTCAAATGGGTTTCGATCCGATGACCCACCGCCCTCGAACGGACCTCTTCGCCAGCTTGCCTCATCTGATAGCTCTGGCCAATCTGAGAGAGGTGATGGATCAACATCACCCATGGGAAGAACAAGCAGCCAGGATACAAGAGGCAGTGCAATTGGCTAGAATTCAATACATACAGTACCTTCTTCAATCCCCATCTGGGTCTGCAATGATTGGGAGCACCAACTCTAACAGCCTAAGCAGCATTACAGATATGGAGGCCATTAATTTAATGAATTCTATCCCTTCATCTAAGGAGACCATGTTGATGAACTCATGCCACTTGGAAAATGCCTCTCTTGGAATATCTCCATCCCAACCAGTCTGTGATCAAATACCCTTCACTCCCTTGCCAGATCTGCAATTCCCTTGCAATATTCAGCCACCCATGTGCAGCGAAATCAACCAAGGTGGTTCC
The DNA here is from genome assembly GCA_028538565.1 of Umbellularia californica. Taxonomy (NCBI): domain Eukaryota; kingdom Viridiplantae; phylum Streptophyta; class Magnoliopsida; order Laurales; family Lauraceae; genus Umbellularia; species Umbellularia californica. The sequence continues at coordinate 61,380,977 of JAPQWN010000007.1, forward strand.
GGTTTTACAATGTTTAGCCAAGGAGAGAACACCCCCAAATCAATTCCATTTATTCCACCTACTTCTCTTCCTCCCCTTGTCGCGGAGAGCTCGAGCTGCGGCAATCCGGGTGATGCTTGTAGCACATCCAGCTATGGAGGTGGCGCTCCTCCCTTTTGGCCTGAGTTCTTTCTTGAAGACCCTTTCGTTCATGAGATTGCTTGAATTTAAGTGGAAGTGTGAGTGTCTGAATTTTACCACCTCTCTCCCTCACTGTGATATACTTCTCTATTGTGAATGTGCAATGCATCTCGTATAATCATAACATTTCTCATCTTTACTCTCTCTCTCTCTCTCTCTCTCTCTCTCTCTCTCTCTCTCTTATTATTGGAAAAGGATAGGATGCTAGCCATGGAACTTAAGTTACTGATCAACTTATAGCCGTAGATGCCGAATTGACGCATGGGTTTCTAACTGATGATCTGGGTTATGATGGGCCATAACCCAAAGTTTGAAACAGTCAGAAGATCATTGGGTGCTGATTGATGGACTTTTGCCTGCTAAATGTCAAAATTTGACCTTTTTTTTTTCTACACTCACTTGTAAGAGTAGGAAGTCTTCGTGGAAAAGTTGATCTGGTAATCTACATGGATCATATTCCATATAGAGACGCATATTCAATACACACACACGACAAACTTGAAAAAAAGGTAGAAGAACAGTGTCTTTTGCCTAGCCCCTGTAATCAGTCCAGTCCATTCACACAACCCATTCCATACTGAGTTACCATTGTTTCTAATCAGACTGATCCAAACATAATCTACAATTGGGTTTAATCATAAAAAATATACACAACACAAAGTCATGAACTTGAGGCTTAAAATCCAAGGTCAAGAATAATTGATCACACTGTTGATTGGCCTATCATTAGTCCACTTCCATTTCCATCCATCATCCTACTCTCCTTGATTGTCATCCACCCAAATAGGCCCCGACTCATGTCCCCTCTATCTTTATGGATATAGATACAACAGATATGTAATTGTAGACATACACACATATGGTTCCTGGCTCATGTCCCCTAACTCTTTATAGATATAGATACAGATATGTATTTTTAGGGGTCTCACACACACATGCGCTTATTTTCTATTTTTTTCATGAAAAGATATGTGGTTGTAGACATACACACATACACATATGAGCGTATTTTCTATTTTTCATATCAAAGTGTTCTCATTTTACTCATGATCTAGCAGATACAACCCTTTCTTTCGTTCAAGTAATAGATTGGCACAAATGGTGGACTATTATTCTAAGACTAAAAGTAGATAAAATGGGAATATGTGTCAAAAACCATGCCCATAATTAGCTGTTCTCCTTAATTTTATTTCAACTTTCTCCAATTATTCATAAACTCTGGTTTTAGGCTATAATTATGTAGTAGACAATGATACTCCATGCCTAATTTTCAATCCTGATCTTCATTTTTTTTGTAGAAACAATCATGATCTCATAGGCCATTCTATCTGTCTACAGATGCAGCCGGATAAAGTGTCCACTAAGCTTCATGAGGACCAAGCGAGTTAGAGTACTACTTTATGCTGGAAGAAGAAAATGCTATACGAATGCTTGCAATCGATCGTGAATGAGAAGATGATGGTGATGCTCGATGTCAATATGGTTTCGTCCAGCCTACATCCATTCACATTATCGCTTCTTTTTGTTTCTTTTCTTTATGTAATTTTGGTGGCTACTTTAGAGTCAATCCCTTGATTGGAAACATCAGATCCTCATGTCCTAGCTGCTAGCTAGGGAGTGCAGTTTGAACCGCCCCCACCCCCACCCCCACCCCACCCCCTGTGATCTTTATCAATAAAATGACTTTCATGTAAAAGATTTGGAGAAAATTATATATAATTTCTGATACCACAATGTAGTTTTGGATCAGTGGAAGAGAAATGTATTAGTTAGAGGAGGCTAGATTCATAAACTACTCTACAATCCTCCAATGCCAAGAGAGTTTTGTTTGCAAAAAATACGGGGCATTCACACCAAGCTGTATTAGGAGGCCTCTAGTCAACATCTCCGAAGGCAAAGATCCAAGGAGAGGTTGAGAGGAGAAAATGCTCTCCCTCAAATGGAAGAGTTGACCTGGGCCTTCATGTCAAATGTGTGACGTAGAGCGATTGGCAATTATAGGAAGAACCACATTATTGAATGTTAAGAGATTGCCACTTCCATGATATTGATATTGAAAATCATCTTATTTAAGCCATGTATGGCGGCCTTGAGACAAAGGTCGTTCTCTCGTGCCACTTGACAAAGAAGAACCATGTACAATTTTGAGTGAAAAAAAGAAAGGAGAGGGCAAGAAACGAATCATATTTCAAAACGAGTAGGTATGTATTACTTCCTTTTCTTACAAGGGATTGACTGTCACACCCAAATTAACTGACTCATTAAGCTTATTCCACTATATGGATGATGGATGTGTAAACTCAAAACACGTGTCAAAAGCTGTGTGGGTGTGACTGGGAAAATGGGTCTTTCAAGTAAAGACTAAAGACTGTTTTGGGGCGTCTTTGTGGGAAACCTTCACCAAAGTCAAGTGGGTCATGCATGTCGAAGTAATGTAGAATAAGATGATGTTTGGTAGGTATGCTTTTCCCAATAGGAAAGAAAGAAGAAATCCCTACCTAATCCTCTATGTCATGGCAGACATGTCCAATAAGACTATGGGAAAGTATAGGGGGATTGGGTCCTTATCACATGATTGTGAATATATATGTAGCTGGTGGCAACGAGATGGACATGATGGCTATGAGTAGCAACATCAGGAAGAGATGCTGCAATTTTCTGGGATGAATAAGATAATCACCTAATTTGTTGGTTAGTATAGCTCTGGTTATGTGATTCTCTGCTACCACACCTAATGTCATCCTTAAAATAACACTGACCACTGACCATTAGGACTGGTCTAGATGCTTAAGCCCATATAGTTTGTTCTACATACATCATTACGTACAAAGTTTCTTGGTGGGTGGGTGGCGGGTGAGAGTGAGAGAGAGGACATTTCTTGTATGGTAAGCTGAAATTAGCTCTAATCTGGGCAAGGTTCTTCTTTATGTTCATTTCGTACTTCAATCATTGTTTTCCTTACAAGAAATTCAAACCTACCTAATCAAACTTTGAAGAACACTAATTACTTGTAGACCTTGGGTTCTTTCAAGTCAAGCAGCTCAAGTATTTGCCGTACGTATGTAATATTTCATCCCTTAATCCATTGAAGGTCTTAGGACTTAACCAAGCATAATATGGGACCAGCTATTGGGAAGGGCAATACCATCTAAGGTCAAACATATTTCAAGTCCATGGTACTGGTTCAGCGTTTATAGGGCATGTGATCCATATTATCACCCATCTATCACCAATCGATGAGAACAATCGTGGTCCTGTACCAGTTGCGGATTTTGGACATCAGAAGTTCAAGACTCTGATTATCACCCTTTGGTTTTCTTTGAAATTTAAGTTCTAATTGATTTTTTTTTCTTTGAAATTTAAGTTCTAATTGATTTTTTTTTCTTTGAAATTTAAGTTCTAATTGATTTTAAAAATCTTATTCACATATATTAAGTTTCTTGGACACCTTACAATTTTCTTCACCATATCAATCTTAACTCATTTCTATCAAAAGGGGATTTGACATATTAAGCCTCCTTAAACCTGATTCCAATTTCATTACTAAAACTTAAATAATGCCATTAGAGTCACTTGACTAATATATACATGCATGCACTTACTTTTTTGCCCATATCCCATATGATATCATGGATACCAATGTAAAAAGTAGAAAACCATACTCGTTCTTCTCAGCAACTTACCCTTTTCACCACCTTCCATGGGCGTAGCTACATAGAGGCAAGGGGGGGCACATGACCCCCCTTTCTTTTTTAGGTAAAATTACAAAAATACCCATATGAGATTAAATTTATTACAAAAATGCCATATGCCCTAAATTTGTTACCGTAGAGAGGGCATTCTCTGCCATGATATAGTGAAGAATCGACTTCGAAACCGGATGGGTGATGAGTTGATGAATGATTGCTTAGTTGTATATTGAAAAAGATATATTTAGTAGCTTGTCAAATGAATGTATCATGAATTATTTTCAAAATATGAAAAATCGTAGGGGTCAATTGTAAGTTAAATGTCAAAATCAAGAACAATGGTTAACTTTTGTATTACTTACTTTTGAGTTTTAATATAAATATGTTTTTGTATTAGTTTATATGCATTGTGCCCCCCCTTAACAAAAATCATAGATCCACCCCTGCCACCTTCCCTTCCCTTTTTTTACTTTCCCTTTTTTTACTTGCAACATCACCACCAAGTTGAGAAGTCAGGAGAGTTTAGGTGCATCAAACTTTACAGGTGAAGAAGTCGGGAGAGAGTAGCCGCCTTAAAGGATCATGGGAACAGTACATGTCACCGAAATTGATAAATCCTATGATTCACGGGATTGTCCTATGATATCATGGCTTTTATGTAGCATTTTAAGGTGAAAATTTCTTGAAGGATAGAACATTAGAAATGGTAGTCACATGTGTATTTACTTTTCACAAAAAAGCCATGTTCCAAGTTTTGTAAAAAAACGAATTTGCTTGTAGGTCACAAAAAGCTTATGATAAGTCTCATAATATAATAGGAACAATGGATGTCACTAGAACCGATAAATCTTGTCATATCATGGGACTAGGATATCATGACTTTTATGCAGCATTTTATTTATAAGCAAGTTAGGCTGTTGGACCTAGAATGAACGGTGGGCTTTCCGAGCTACTCACATTCAATTCCAGATCAAGTCCTGCACCTGTACCTATCTTCATATCCTTTTTCGTCTTCTTGACTTCTCATGGCTCACGGCTGATTTCATAACATTGTAGTCTGATTATAGCTGCAAATGGACCAGCTGGTTGATGTTTCACGTACCTCCTCTAAGAATGTTTGAAAACCACCACACTTTTGAGTGCTGAGAGCCTTTCATATATATACTCATTTACAGATTGTATAACAGCGTAATTGAGGATTTACACATAAATGTTGATTACAAAATAAATGGAAAGAATTAGCTAAACAGGCTTCTATAATTGAGGGTCAATGGATGCACATATGGAAGGCCTTAGATTAAGGCAGAGGATCCTCAACACCGCCCCACACCCCCCCCCCCCCCCCCCCCCCCCCCCGCGCAAGCTGAGCGTCGGATTTGAACAGACGTGAAGCTTGGAGCGAAAAAATTGAAAGAGAGGCCGAGGCACACTTTTGGTGAAGATATCGGCAACCTGTAAGTGAGAGGGCACATACTGGGTGCGAAGTTTGCCAGCAACAACAAGTTCACGAAGAAAGTGGTAGTCTAGCTCAACATGCTTGGCCCGTTTGTGAGAGACAAGGTTGGAGCTCAAAAAAATTGCACTTTTGTTGTCACATAGGAGAAGAGGCTACTGTGGAAGAGAAATTCTAAGGTCACGAAGGAGATGCATGAGCCAAAGAATTTCAGCGGTAGTGAGAGCAAGAGCACGATACTCAGACTCACAGCTTGAACAAGAAACAATAGGCTGCTTCTTGGCACTCCAGGAAACCAAGTTGTCGCCAAGGTAAATAGAATAACCAGAGGTAGAGCGACGAGTGTCAGGACATCCTGCCCAGTCGGCATCAGAGTAAGCAACGACAACACCAAGAGCAGCGGATGGATGAAAAGTGAGGCCAAAATGCAGTGTGCCCTTAACATAGCGAAGAATGCGCTTGACAGCAAGGAAGTGGTCTTCAGTCGGAGAGTGCAGAAATTGACTGACAGAGTTTACATCATAAGCAATATCGGGACGCGTGATAGTCAAATATTGAAGAGCACCAACAAGAGATCGGTAAAGAGTAGGATCCGAAAACAGAGTACCATTAGAAGATAGGTGCTGAGAAACAACCATGGGGGTCTGAACAGGCTTGCTGTCAAGTAACTGAGCTCGCGTGGATGTCCCGTGCATATTTTAGCTGACTAATAAAGAGACCATCAGCAGTGGATGTAGCTTCCAGACCAAGAAAGTAACTGAGAGAACCCAAGTCCTTAGTAGCAAACTCAGAATTAAGCTTACGAGTAAAGCTGTCGAGAAGAGTTGAGTTGTTGCCTGTAATAATGATGTCGTCAACATGAAGAAGCAAATAAATAATGTCAGACTGCCTGTGAAAGACAAAGAGTGATGTGTCGGCACGACTACGATAAAAACCAAGTTGAATGAGAAAGGAGCTGAATCGCTGAAACCAGGCACGAGGAGCCTGTTTGAAACCATAAAGAGCTTTCTTCAACTGACAGACATGATTAGGGAAGCGGGGGTCAATATACCCAGGAGGCTGTTCCATATAGACATGTTCAGTAAGATGACCATTAAGAAATGCATTCTTGACATCAAGTTGGTGGGGAGGCCATTTGTTTGTCACAGCAAGAGAGAGGACAACACGGACAGTGGTAGCCTTGATAACAAGGCTAAAGGTGTAAGTGTAGTCGAGACCAGGTACTTGTGTATAGCCTTTGGCAACAAGGCGAGCTTTGAGACGCTCGATAGATCCATCGGGCAAGTATTTGGTCCAAAAAACCCATTTGGAACCCACAATGTTGGTGTTGGCAGGTCGAGGAACCAAAATCCAGGTACGATTAGTTTGCAGGGCTTGAACTTCTTCATCCATAGCGGCGAGCCAAGCTGGATTCTTAGTAGCAGATTTGAATCCTTTGGGCTCAGTGGATGCAAGTAGAGCAGAGAGAAGACCAGAGGATCCCAAGAGAGCAAGATTTGCCGGGTGGCGAGGTTTGAAAATACCAGCTTTGGCTCGTGTAAGCATGGTATGAGAAGCCGCAACAGGAGTAGGGGTAGGCAGCTCGGTGGTGAGCTCAGGAGAAGCGGGGCTAGGATCCGAGTGCGGCAGAGATGGACCTGCAAGAGAATCATTTGCCTGCAAATGCTCATCCACTAGATCAGTACAAATACCACACGGGTTAGATCCGGATTGTATAATATGCTGGGAATGAGGCGCTGGGGAAGATGGTAGCATGTCTGTAGGGGGAAGACTAGGTTCCAGAAAATTTGAAAATTGGAGGGAGGATATGGGTTGAGCCTGGGAGATATCGAGGAAGGGAAAGTGAGTCTCATCAAATTGAGCATGGCGGGTGATATATATCCTAGAGGTGGTAGGGTCAAGACAACGGAACCCTTTATAAGAGGAGTTGTAACCTAAAACGATGCAAGGAATGCTACGGGGGGAAAATTTGTTAGGCATATAATCACGTAAACAAGGATAAACACGACAAGCAAATGGATGAAAATTTTCATAATTTGGAGAGGAACCATATAGAAGTTCAAAGGGAGACTTACCTCCAAGAAGTGGTGTGGGCAAACGGTTGATGATATAAGCTGCAGTGCTAAAGGCTTCAACCCAGAAGCGAGGGGAAGTGTGGGAATGAAAAAGCAGGGCCAAGCCAGTCTCAATCACATGACGGTGTTTTCTTTCTGCGCGACCATTTTGGACAGGAGTATATGGACAAGAGAGTTGATGATGAATGCCAGAGGTACGAAGATGAGCTTGAAAGCAGTTGTTAGTAAATTCTGTACCACCGTCACTTTGAAAAATTTTGATACGAGCAGAATGTTGATTTTCCACAAATTTTTTAAAATGAATGAAAGTATCATAGAAGTCAGATTTTAATTTCAATGGATAAAGCCAAGTGAAACAAGAATAATCATCAATGAATACAACATAATAGGCAAAACCCAAATTTGATTTCACAGGGGAAGGACCCCAGAGATCGCAATGAATGAGATCTAAAACATTAGACGATCTATGTTCATTTCGAGAATAAGGCAAACGGTGATTCTTTGCAAGTTGACATGCATCACATAATGTAGGAGATGGCAATAAAGAGGTAAGATAAAGCTGTCCTTTTTTATTTAAAAAAGATATAACTGAATGATTTACATGTCTGAGGCGAGAATGCCATAAATCATACGAAGCACGAAGAGATTTATTTTTAAGGACAGAAATAAAAGCGGAATTTCCACGCTCGAGCACATATAAGCCGCCATCTCTGTTACCGGTTGCCACCACCCTTCCCGTTTGGCGATTCTGAACAGTGAAAAAATTATTAGTAAATGTAACGGATAACGGAAAATCATGCATTAATTTACTAATGGACAAAAGATTTTTAGTGAGGTGAGGGACAACCAAAACATCTAACAGATGAAGATCTGGGGAAGGGGAAATTTTACCAGTTTGGGTAATGGGTAGGGACGAACCATTCCCTACAATCACACAATCCTTACCCGTGTAAGTGGTGGACTGGTCCAAAGTGGAGTGGGCTGAAGCCCCTGTGTCCAAGAACCAATCCGAAGCTTCATGCCCAGACACAGAGCATGAAGCGTTGAAGGCTTCTGCAAGGTGCGCCGAGGGGTCATGCTAGTGCCGATCATAGCATTGCCTGCACCGATCAACATAGTGGCCTTCCAAGCGGCAAATCTGGCACCGTGGTGGACGGCGACCTTGAGTGGGTTGAGCACGACTCTGTCCTTGACTGGAGAACCCGTGGCTGGTGCCATTTGTACAGCCACGTCTGGAGCGAGATGAGCCACCCCCACGTGGAGAAGAGCCACGGGTAGCGGTGAACGCTGCCGCTGAAGGTGCTGGACTCTCAAGAGACTTTTGAAAAAGTTCAAAACTCTCAGCCTTGGACACAAGATCCGAGAAGCAGGGGAAAGGTGTTTGTGCCATTTGGGCAGTAGAGAAATTGGAGAAATCGGGTCCTAGGCCACGAAGAAACCAGTGAACTTTGTTGGTTCCATCAACGGGGCGACCGATGGCATGAAGCTGATCACATAAGGCCTTGAAGGCACGGGCGTAGGCAGTGACTAGACGGGTACCGCGCTTCATCAATTGGAGGTCGTCTTTGAGGCGTATTTCACGGGCTTTGGAGTGGTGGCTGAAAGTATTTTCGAGAGCTGTCCAGACCTCACGGGATGTGGAGAGGACGACGACTTCAACCATGGCTTCCTCTGTGAGAGAGGAGAGGAGAAGACTTAGTAGGCGTTGATCGGTGGCTTTCCGTTCCAGGTGTTTGGTATTTGGTGTCTGAGAGGTGGGAGGATCAAATGGAGGTAGTGGCACAAGGGTACCATCCACATGACCCAGCAGACCTTGGCTCTCGAGAAGTGGAAGAAGTTGGCTCTTCCATAAGAGGTAGTTGGAGGAGGAGAGTTTGATGGTAACCATGTGAATCATGGTGTTGAAGGGAAGGACGGTGGTAGAAAAATCAAAGGCCATTGGGATCGTGGGATGCTAATCCAGGCGAGCTCTGATACCATAAGAATGTTTGAAAACCACCACACTTTTGAGTGGTGAGAGCCTTTCATATATATAGTTATTTACAGATTGTATAACAGCGTAATTGAGGATTTACACATAAATGTTGATTACAAAATAAATGGAAAGAATTAGCTAATTAACAGGCTCCTATAATTGAGGGTCAATGGATGCACATATGGAAGGCCTTAGATTAAGGCAGAGGATCCTCAACATCCTCTCTGCCCAACCTCTCTGGCTAACCCAAAGTTGGGCAGAGAGTTGAGACTCACTGGCCAAGGGTTTGCCCAAAAACAAGCCCGTTTAACAAAAACAGCAAATAAAATGACTGGCTTGGACTTATAGTACAAGGTCATAAACCTTACCTAACTAAGACTGTGTAGGCCGGCCTACTAAGTTCCTTGAAGTAAGATTTGTATGGGCTCATCACCAGAATATTGTTTGTCAGTAAATTTGAAGGAATGGGATAAGGTTCGTACTGCTTCTACCTCTTAAGTAGGAAACTCTTCCTTTTTCTTTCTTTCCCAAAGGACTTCAACAAATAAATGATAGGCCCTTGGGCCTCATTGCTGACCTATCTGATTGGCAGCTAAAGAAAAGTAATTAGGACGGAATTATTTCTCGTTACACTTAATTGGATTCCAATTGCGCCCTTGATTAATTCTCAAAATTTAGTAAACAACTCCTTCATATTATATATTAAAAGCCATAAATGCTGTGGAAACACGGATCTAAACGAGCTAGCTGCTACAAACGCGATAAAGACTGCATCAGCTTGAATTAGGCACTAGTTGTGGAGATTTGTGACTGTCTACGAGAGATCAGAGAGCAAGGATGGACACCCTGAATGTAGAAGATGATGGACAATTGTAGATCTAAAGGAAAAGGTGATCTTGTGTTAGGGAATAATCTATTGAGAAAATTGTTTCAACTCATATCTCTCATGTCTATATATAGTTCTTTAGCTAATGGGCGATAAGATCTCTATTCAAATTCGAATGGAGAGATGGTAAGGATAATAGGTTGGATTAAACTCTCTCAATTTCAATTTGAATGGAGATATGATAAAGTGAGAGTGTTGGATAAACTTCAAACTATTCTTATTCACATCGTCATGAGATTCCTTGTGAGAGGTGTCTCTTTGTGAGTGGAGTCCACCCATATGTAAATACAAGTGGGGCCCATCACAAATGCCAACATATATACCCACCTATGTGTCTTGTGTTAGAAACATATCCCAAATTTGCCCTATGTGCGTTTGTGTGGTTTAGGGGGGGCCACTCGGGGGCATAATCCTGTTGGGTCAAAAGTCCCAGGCATACTCACGTAATTTTAAAAAAGTCATATAATGTATATTTTTCTTTTCTCTTTCATATGAGAATTGATGTGCGTGATCTTTGAACTAACTTTATGAGAGTAGTATAATGGCGATGTCTAGGGAGAACAAGAACCTGCTAACTCTGTTCCCAACAACAGCATCTTCAATTACATTCAAATGTTTCTTGTTCATAAAAGAGAATCATACAGTCTTTGAAACCTCGCTCTCAGATTTGTCTAGCACTCTCAGGAGACGATAGATGACAGATGCAGTGATGGCTCCCAGTGTTGGCGCAAAAATATAAATCCAAATCATATCAAAATTCCTAGCAACAATAGCAGGTCCTAAGCTCCTGGCTGGGTTCATCGAAGCTCCGGTGACCGGCCTGCAATCCGCCAAAATCCCATGAAGTGTTAGTAGGGGTGCTGGATAAGCTCATTTCAAGATGATGATGATGATGATGATGATGATGATGATGATGATGATGATGAATGAATGAATGAATTACCCTGCGACTAAGGCATTAAACAGCACAGTTGCGCCTATAGCTACACCGGAAAGCTCTTTGATCTGTGAACACCAAAAAATTTATTAAATGCTGTTTGAACATGGAAAGAGGCCCTCACTAGCACACCTTTTATTAATACAAGGGTGCAACTTAGGCTGGCCAAGGTGGGATCATCATGCCTAAGCCCAGTCTGAATTGCATGCAGGTTAAGACCTACCCCAGATAAAATCGAAATTACCAAGCCAAAACCTGAACCTGAGACTTTCTTCATAGCTGAATTGTGCGCGCAAAGTACATGCATGAGAAAGTCTGAAATATAGATATGACCTTTTTCATTTCCCATTAAATTTTAAGGCCCTTAAATCAAATATAATAAAAACGATTTTTTTGCTTAAAAGCTTGATCTACAATGAGGCTTTCTTCACAGCTGAATTGTGAGTGTAAAGTAAATGTGTGAGATAAGATTCCAACAGTCCTGGATCCCAGGCCAGATCGAGGATATTAGGCTTTAGACCCTAAAACAGGAACTTGGGTTTCATGCATTAAATGCAAGTAGATCAGGGTTAGGCCCATGTTGGATTTAAGCCCATTGACAACCTTCCATTGGTGCGACTGCTGTGGTGTGTTGCATATGGACCTTGGGTCCATCCCTATGATCACCCCCAATCACTGTATATTTAGATAATACATACAATCTTTAGAGGGCCCCACATCTCTGTCCACTGAACTTCAGGTGGGTCCTATGCCATAATATCATGTAAAGGAGCCAAAGAAGGTTCGTACCGCTCTCTCATCAGTGGCCACCCCACACACAACGAACATCAAGAAGAAGGTGATGATGAACTCCCAAATGATAGCATCCAGGGGACTGATCCCCTTCTGAGGGAGGGTGAGGGTGGGACCCATCCCATCTTTACTGAACAATGCCTTCAGTACCAAGCACGCCAAGGTCGAACCCCCCACCTGAGCCACAATATAAGAAGGCACCTGCCAAAAAAGAAAGAATGAAATATATTTCATTGTTGGAAAGGTAACTACATACCCCAAATTAATTTGGGTTTTGGTCCAAATCAGTACTGGAGTCAACAATATATGGATTTTATTTGGTAAGGTGAAGGCCTATGGATTGGACACCTAGAACAATGGGTCAAGATCAAGGGGAGTGGGGTCCTGGATTTGAGTTTGGATCCAGGTCCCTGTCTAGCAAGTCGTGCCCATGTCTATGGGCCCTACTGAACTGGCCTGTTTTCATCCCTATTGATCCACATAGTCAATCCTTTAGACTGCAAAATGGACCAGCGATGAACCAAAAAAATCTATCAAACTAAAGAAAGAGGAACTGCATGATTTGCATCATACCACTATTTTAAGCCCTCAATCAATAGACAACTTGGACATAAGCTGTGAGGATGAAGAAAAAGTTTTACGCCCAATCTGACACTCGTTGATTGAGGTAAATTGCTGATGACAAATGTACTTTTAGCCTGGATAACTTGGAATTGAAAGGCCCATCAGCTCAACATGTACGAATTCAAGGTGAAGATACCAATATCCTTGGTTATTGGTTATAGGATAATATAGCTCCTGCCGAGAGAGAAGCAGAAGAAGAAGGAGAGCCAGAGCTTGTCCAACCCTGCCCATTTGTTTATGGACCTAAAATTCAACCTGGATTCAGGCCCAGGCTCGGCTGATTTGAGAAATATGTACACCTCATAGTGTTAAATCCCTTTGGCTGGGCTTGAAGCATGTGGGCCCAATCTGGGCCCATTTAATATCAGACTGTGAATTAAGCCCCCACAGGCCTTAAATAGTAGAGCCCAAAACTAGCCAAATGTGGCCCAGCCTAGGATAGGGCTACGGCTGGCTTGGCCATTGAGCATAGCTGGGTACAGATATTCCTTAATTAGAAATTCCCATAATATTCAATCTACAAAAATAATGTATTATGACATCACACTATAGATTGTCACACTTCTCTTCAATTCATATTTAAAAAGAGAAAAAAGGAAAAAAAAAAATAACACTTCAAAGATGGATTGATCTTGGCCTTTGGATTGTGCATTTTCTTGGATTCTCTTCTCTGGATGATCGGATTGTTGGCGTTTATGATCCAAAACACTACCAGTGTCTGCTGAATCTCGCTTGATCATACAAGAAACATAGCCTAAATATAGAAGTACAATCTGGTAATCAAACTGTTTATCATCCTTGTGGTGACATTTAGCCCTGGGCCATCAGAAATTCAGTGTACATACAAAGTTTTTGTATAACTGAGATGGCCGGTTTAGATTATGAATTTCAATCCTATACAATAGAAGAGAACGTACAGTACCTCTTTCTTAGCCATTTTAGCTAATAGCATTCTGTCCATAGCTCACTTCTTACCTGTTTCCATGGAAACTTTTGGTAAGTTGCCAATCCAATAGTGACGGCAGGATTGAAATGTGCACCAGAGACATGGCCCAGTGTGTACACCATCACCATCAAAACCGAGCCCCATACCACTGCCATGCCTATCAACGTTAGGTTCCCTGAGCCTCTCTTGTTGACTAGTCCTGATCCACACCCCGCGTATACGAGAACAAATGTCCCCACAAGCTCCCCAATAATCTGTTAATGTGGCACATACCAAGATTATATGTAGATACAACAAAAGAGTGAGGCTGTCATAGTAAAAATTCTTGTATATCCTAGAGTATCCTTCTTCACAAATTTCATTATTTCATATAGAGTATTGCTTTCTTACTTTTCAACATATAGTTTTGGAAAAGACTAAGTAAGTAATCACAAATTTATCAATTTAGAAACTTACTTGATATGGATGAAAGAGTGATCTTTCATAGAAAAATCTCAGTATGAAATATGAAATTTCATGTTATGAATAGTAGGGATGGATATGTAGACAGATTACTTACCTTGTGGGTGTTAGCTGGAAGGGAGACCTTGTTCATTCTCGACGGCTCCTGCGAAGGCGGTGGTGGCAAAGGGGTGGCCTTTGCCGGATAAACGAATCCTGGCTTATGATAAGGGCTAACTTCCACAATGGAGTACTCACTGTTTACTGGTGTTTTAGGGGAAAGGATAATGGGAGTTGAAGGTATCTCAGCCATCACAAACACTACAAAGCTTCAAGCTTGGAGGCCTTGTTTACATGGAATTATGCCTATGTGGTAGGTGTACATGGAGAGTTTAGTTTTATAAGGGTGTTTGGAATGTTTTGAGCTTTAAAAACTATTTGTCTTCTTTGATCTGATAGGATTAATTTTGATCAATATCTAAAAGATTTCTTTTGTAAAATTATTTGTCTTCTTTCATCTGATAGGATTAATCTTCATCAATATCTAAAAGGCTTCTTTTGTTTTGGAATGGATGGCTAGGGAATTCTGATTCTGCCAAATGGCATGAAGCAGAGAAGTATATTGAGATATCTATGGTTTTAGTTTATGGGCCTTTGTACAACTCCTAAAGCTTATGAAAGTGAGTGAAGGGGAAACGACCCGTGCTCTTTAGACAAGGTACATGGTTACTATGCTGTTGTAGGTTTATAGAGATTATAAATTCCATTGAGATGCTGTGGTATTTTAGTTTAAAATGTCTGGAAGTTTGTATTGTAGTCAGTTATCATTGTTTTAGTTTGTATCGTTGTGACAAATGCAAGAAACGTAATAGATGCCTTCACATCTCTTGGTTATCGTACGTTGTTTTTATATATGAGGCATCATTTGATGATCGAGGAGGAATCAAGGAGAGGATATTGTTTGATGCATTGACCCTGTCTCATAGAGGTGGCAAAACCTGGCACATGGTTGGGCATGGGGCTACAAATCCCGAGTCCAAAATAACTTGCAAATGGGTAGACCCATCAGGAGCCTAAATAGGCCTATATGAATCTAATCAAGGTGGACCTCCATTTAGCAGGGCAGGGTTTTGGGTATACTTTTTACATGGAAAACAATATGAAGTTGAATTTTAAAAAACAATTTGGATGGACAGCAGGTTTTGAGTCCTAGATTGTTTTAGGGGGTCATAAACAATAATCACAGTTATTTTAAGGTTTTTTTTTTTTTTAATGAAATTAAGATTTCAGAATGCTATAAAAGTCATTGTTATGTTTCTAATGAGAACAATATGAGTTTTAGCTTCTTTTTTTATGATTTCTCCTAGTTCTTCCTTGCGGGTTCATGATTTTGTCATTGAGGACGCCTTTTAGGTAGCGTTGCAAACGGAATGGTTTTGGGTCGGAACCATACTAGACTTGAACCCGTTTCTAAATAATGGTTCCAGATCTAATTTTGACTCGGAACTTGTTTTGTTGGTTCATACCCGGATCCACTTAGAGAGTTGTATCTAGTTCGAAGATTGGTTCTAACTTCTGTTCAAATTTTTAATTTTTTTTTAATAAGTAATCATACCCGGATCCACTTAGAGAGTTGTATATATGTTTTAAGCTCACAAAAACAAAATGAACTTCAACCAATCACAATTCACAACAGACGCCAACCGAAAAAAAAAACTTATAACCAATCACCATGGGTTTGTACTCATATATGTTGCAGACGACATTTCTACCTGGCACCAAGAAACTTCAACCAATTACCATGGCTTTGTACTTATACATGTTACTTACCAGACGACCACTCTGGCTGGAATGCTGACCGAGGTGCTCTCTGGAATAAGTGAGTTTTCTTATTTAATATGAATGACAGTATTCATGAAGGTATTGTTTCCCTGATTCACAATGATGGACCAACTACAAGGGTCCGGGGGATGAAGCCCCCACTCAGACCTGAAATATAGTAAGAAATTCCAGAATCCTCGAGATTTCTTTTTACATATTCCCCATCCCGAGAATTTTTTTTTTTTTTTTTTTTTCACATAGAGCCCCCAAGTAAAATTTCCTCTATCCGCCCCCCGCCCCCCCCCCCCCGCGCTAACTCATCCGACGGCCATCTACCGACCCTCCTTGTGCAAGGTTTAAGGATATCTAACACAAAACTCGCACACCGGTGATGTCCGGTCAGCAATATCCTCAACACTGCACCACACTATCAAAATCAGGTCTAAGCATGTCATTGTTGAGGAGTGGGCGCCACCTGAGGGGGAGCTTACTAGTATTTATGCAGCCTCTACAAACACCTTGAGGTTTTATAAAGTAATGGTTAGCTAAGGAGATTTAAGCTTTTGGGTTGGTATGTGGTATCTCAGATGGTATCAAAGCTTATTGATTCCTGTCTTCCATGTATCAACTTAAGCTTTTGGGTTGGTACATGGTATTTTATAGTCACAATTTAATCCGGCCCATTATAAGAAGCAGTAAACCAAAATGCATGAATCCAGTAGTCCAGCAATTTATGAATAACGGGAAGCAATTCTAGTTCCCCTTTTTTATTCCATTTCAAAACCAGATACATACAGGATCGTCAAACATGCAATTTTTATGAAACGGATCTTTTCTTGCCCAGCCTTTTTCATGAACTTAACCAACACGCTCTTTAGGGGGGTCATTTTCTTATTTGAAAATTATACATCTAAGAGGAAAATGGAGGAATAAGGAGTTCATTTTTTTAATCAATTTCTTCCAGACCTCCTCACTTGTAGTAATTTGGTTTACAGATTCTGAAATTTGTCTTGACAATCCACTATTGTCATGTCTGCCTCACATTGTATTGCAGATCCCTCTTCTTCACAACTGCCTATCCTCCACTGTTGCAGGACTTATTAAGTAGCCTTGTGTAAGACCCCGCCCCGAGTTAATCAAGATTAACTCTAATTAATTGTAATTAATACTAATTAGATCAAGTCTAATTAGACTAAGATGGTTAATGATCCAACTCAATGAGATTAGTCTCAAATGAACTTAATGAAATGATAATGAAGGGAATTAGATGGATTGAATGAGATCTAAACTCAAACTAAGGAAACAAGACCTTTTTTGTAGATATGTATTTATACGTATTTTGTCGAATACAGAAACTCTTGATACCAACACGTGTATCTCGACGAGTACGTTAACTTTCGTAATAGAATCGAAGCCGTTTGACGAGAATTTTGTCAAGTGGCCCTTCGTTTGACTCAGAACGTAAATAACCTTAGTGGAATGGGCTTAAGTGCAAAAGAGAGTTATATAAGAGGAAATGAGCTTCTTTGAGTCCATCCATCTCAAGACCATTGTAGAGAAACCCTAGACACCCTTCTTTCTTCATTTCCTCTTCCATTTTCCTCTATCAAGGTGGAGTATTGGTTTGATTAGAAGGACTTTTGAGGGATTTCCATCATCTTCATCTCCTTCCTCAACTGTCTTCCTCCATTGGAGTGGTTGGAACCTGGGAGAAAAGCTCAAGGATTCCTTTCCTTAGAACTACAAGTAAGTAGATGATCATTTTAGTGAGTTTCCAAGTTATAATGAGTGATTAGATATGGTTTCTAGCCAATTAGCTCATAAGATAGTGTTTCTTGTGTTTTTATGGAAATAGGGTTTGGATTTGGGGATTTCTCACCTCAAAGTCAAGCTATCAAGGGATTTCTTGCTAATAGACTTTAAAGGCAAGTATAAATACTCATTTATGATTCAAATGCTAGTCTATAAGTTTCTTTGAGTTATAAAGATGGGTTCTTAAACCCTATTGTTAGAAATGGAGATTTGTGGATTTGGTTTGGTTCTATGGATTTTGATGCTTTAAATGATGAAGTAGAAGTGTGATTTGTGTTTTAAATGATGAAAGGGGAGAGGATAGGAGATCCTTAAATGTGTTTGTAAATGGTGGTTGAAATGAATGAATGAAGGAGTGAATGTTCGGAGTTCCAGAAATGGAGTTCTGGACAGTTCGCTTGAGCGAACCAGTTACTGTCTGATGCGGAAAGTGTCCGCACGAGCGAACTTTAGGTGTGCTCGAGTGATGAAGGTTCTGTTTGGGTCCGCTCGAGCGAACCTGATACTGGCAGTGGATTTTGATATTGTGGGTGGAAAATTTTTGGGTACTAAATGCACATATTAAATGTAAATGTGATGTCCATCAAAAATAACATGTGCATTTAGTAACTAATAATTACACCTAGAAATTGTCTAAATTTGGGATAGAGACAAGTAGGACCGTGAATGATTAATGATTTATCTAATCCCCTTCAGTCTATGATGACTGCATACAATGAACCACTGAACAATGAATAAATGCAATGAACCATTGAATAATGAATAAATGCAATGAATAATGAATAATCCTGCTGTAGCAGATGATTGGGGTGTTCCGGAGCTCCGTGGTGATGCGAGTGATCTCTGATCAAGACACTGGTAAATCCCACATATAGACTGAAAAGTCAATGAATTGATAAGCTATGTAAGGAAAACTGAAACAATATTGAAGTCTTGGCCATAAATGGTTCGCCCTTCCGCCTTGTGCTTAATTAAATGAATTAAACGAAAGTGAAATAAAGCCAGGCCATGAACGGTTTGTCCTTCCGCCTTGTGCTTAAGTTTCTTCCGTTGGGAGATACGAAATGAAACGAAATGACATGAAATAAATGAAATGAATTGAATAATGCTTCCTTTGGGAAGACGTTGAACTGAATGATAGTAACACTATTGTAATTGTAAATTTAGCCATTGAGTATCAATGGGCTACACTGTACAAGATATTGCATTAACCTAGATGTAATTGTCTAGAATTGTTATATTGATAATGGACAAGTTTAGCATGTGTTATCATAAATGTGTTTATACATTGTTGAACCGTCGTGTTCATAGTGTTATTGATGGCATTACAGGCCCAGTTGCCCCTCCCAGTCTTGCAGAGGCCGCGCCGCTTGCGGAGGAGGCCCATCCGATACCTCTAGGAGGTTTAGCCGAATGGGCATAGTTCGGAGGGCGTTGATTTTTAATGTTTTGAGATTATTTTGGGAATTCATTGATAGATACTTTTGTATATCATTTTGAAATGTAATTAGATGTCCCCTGCATTGTATTGTGAATATGCAGTGGTGGACTTCATTGGATTATATTTTTGTATATGGGAACTTTACTTGTAATGTAAAGTCAATTATTGTCAATGTATATATATGTTTCCGCAAAAATGTACATTTGACAGGTATGTATGTTAGATCCCTTGTGAGTCTTCGTCTTAGCTTCGGTTAATTCGAGATTTACGGGAGTATGTATGATGACATCGTGATCCGGGTTAGGCCCCGATTAGTCCGGCCTCGGGCCCGGGTCGTGACACCTTGTCTCCACCACATATCTCACCTCCTGCTAGTGCTACCAGAATTGTTGTTGCTATTGTTAATTTGTTTTGTTCAGTGGCTTCTTCCCCACCAGCCCACTTTGTTTGAGTATACATTGGGTGGGCCCAATGAAATATGAAGTCGGCCATTTAAGTCTTGTCTTTTGTCTTCTTTGAGAGATATAGCAACTTTATTCTGTGCTAATCTGTCTTTTTCTTTTCCTGTTAAGGGTATAATGCCCATCAAAATCTTTTATTTTAAGTAAATGCAGATTTAAGATATATTGATTAGGATCTAATATTATTCTTCAATTGAGTGGGGAGAGCTACTAATGCCACATACCAAGCTTCTCCTTCCACATCCCTTCTCTTTCCAAAATTTCTCTCTGAACACCCCCATTATCCCCAAGATACCCTTCTCTCTCTCTCCCTCGCCCCCTCTCCCTGCCGCCGCCCTGCCCTGAGAGGCCAAACGATACGCGGGGGGGGGAGGGGGGGGAGGAAGAAGGCAGGAGGAGGGAATGGGGGAGGGCTAGGTAGAGGGGTGGGGTCAGGAGGCGGCCAACGAGCAAGAAAAGGAAGAGAGGGAGAGGGACGAGTGTGGGCAAAGGTTGGCGGTGAGTATGGAGAGGGAGAGAGATAGGGAGAAGGAGAAGGACAGGGGTCGGGCGCGGGCGAAGGTGGGTGGCATTTGAAGGTGGGCAACGAGCAAGGAGAGGGAGAGGGACAGTGAGAGGGACAGAGACAGAGGGAGAGGGAATGGGCGGAGGTGGGCGGCAAGCTAGGAGAGGGAGAGAGGGAAGGAGAGGGAGGGATAGTTCGGAAATTTCCTACATAGGTATTTTGGTCATGAAAAAAAAATGTAAAGGAGAAGCTTTGGTTGTGGCATATATTACTTTTTGGCCCTTTCTGGGCATTGTCTCATAGATGGAACCCAACTGGGAACTAATCCAATCAGTTGGATTTGCACTCATCTGAATGGACTGGACTATTGGATCGAATGTCAAACTTTTATTTAAATAAAGCCTCGGCCGCATATCAAAAGATTGCATGCATGAGATTGACCTCAAATTTAATTTATGGGTCCTACCAAGATGGATCTTCCCATCCCCCGGTCCCATCATCAATGTGGCCCTATATGGGCCCCCAGCTTTGAATGTATCAGAACAGGGCCCTTGCTTTTTATCCAAGTATGGGCATCATCTATTAACTTCTTACTTCTTACCCAACCAGTGGAACATAGGTGGTCTACGCATGAAGATGGTTCCAAAACGGGATCCCAGGCCTGTTTTTGCATATAAAGGGTAGTCAAAAATGAATATCATAGATGAATTTTAAAAAATTAACATCAAATTACATTTCTTTTATGGAAATATCATCAAAAGAAGATGCTATTCGATGTCTACTTCTAGAAATTCACCTCTGTTCTTTTTTTTTTTTTTTGAACCACCGCATATATTCAATTCATATGTATTTTAATGCAAACAAACCGAACATATAGGGACGTTACTGTGTGAAAGTTGAGGGTTCAAAGTCTGGATCTTGTCACATTTTCAGAGTAGAGTTTACTGCTCTGGAGCAACCTTATTGTTACAGTGGACTTCTACTCCCTCCATTCAGGGATCCCGACTCCGAGTTCAAGTCTTCCATGCAGCAGGAAAAGAATGTAGCCATCACCGTAGTAAATTAAATTCTATGAAAGGGTACAATCTACACATCCACCTGATGTCCCTCACCCCTTACCTCTTTGATAATCCTTCCTCGAAACTCAGTTTCTCATGAATTCCTAAGAATTGAATCCCATCAATCAGATTTGGTTATTTGAACTGTCCACTTAACAGCATTCTATGCCACGAGCCCGTGAGAACTGGAATAATAAACAAAAGTCTCATATACATAAATAAGCCATTCTATCATAGTAATAGAATCAGATAGGACCAGGCAAACATTGGCCGAGCCACTTTAATTGGTACAAAAATCGACATTGTCAGAAGCTTGTTCCTCAACAAGTTGCTGGCCAGGAATGTCTAACTTTTGGTCCCAGAAAAATCTGGCATCTTGGTTTAGACTAATTGGCTCGGCCAAGAAACTGACTCCTCGGTGATAAACTTAATTCATAAACAATTTCCTGCCAAGTCAATACTTAAAATTCAAGAAAAAAAAAAAAAAAACATAGGACATGCATATCCAGACAAATTTTTTACTGATAAACTCCGTCCAAATTTGACCCTCTGGGTGAACTCTGCTTTAGTGGCATTCTTTTAGTTCTATTAACCAAGGCAGAGAGCCTAAAAGTGAAGTCAGGTCGATCCAAGGGTTCGAACTTCGAAGTATGTGGGTGTTCATAAACTTGATGCATCAAAGACCACATCTTGTGCACCATACTATGAAGGGTATATGGGCAAAAAAATCAGTTTAAATTTGAAAGATTATCTAAGCTGCCTAATCAATGACCTTATCAAATTCAAAAAAATCCAAGCCAACTGATTAACAGTCCTAATAGGGATATTTAATAACTAAATATCACCACAGACCCAATATTAATGGGTTGTATTATCAGTCTCATTCAAAACCCAAAATCCGGGGTCTCTCAAAACCTTGTTAAGCAATTAAGCAACCAAAAAATAAACTTGACCAAGTCTGATACAATTTCTGGTTAAACTTGCCCAACTCGCCAAACTCGACTGCCCGTCAAGTTGAGCCGATTTAGCCCAAGTTGAATGCAGTCAAGTTTCAAGGTGGTAATGACCACCACCTTCCAAACTGCAATGGCACCAAAAATTTCAATGGCATACCTAAGATCAAGACAGCAAGCAAGGCTCATGAAAGGAAACTCGAATGGAAAGGATAATACGTATACATGATTTTGATTTCTTCATTCCATGCTCACAACCGCAAGCAACTTACAGTCATTGCACCTGAACAGCTCGAGGAGCAAAAGCTTCCACAGTCAGCTAATTGGGTGATACTTATCAGATACACGCCTTGGTGGAAGCTTCCTAAGGATGAAGAGAACGATAGCTGACGGAAGAATCTCTACCAACTGAAAAGAATGGGAGAAGATGAAGAGATGTTACTAGTTAAAAAAGAACTGATAGGCGGAGAAAACGGGTTGTAGAGTCGTTTACTTACCATGTAATAGATGAAATTTAAAATAGGATGATCAATAACATCAAGATCAGCATCCTTGTCAAACGCAGAAACAGCAACCTACCAATGAAAATGGATGTTTAAGGTAGTGTATTTTGCTCTTTGCATTTTTATTTTTATATACAAAAAATGTAGAAGAGAACCAACATACCACAACACATCTGATCAGGAAACAAGTGCAGCATATCCCTGTTACAAAACCAACCTGCATAGAACATGAATTTGAGATTCAAGAGTGCTGCAGCAGTCACCAAAGAGAATAAAACAATATGGAGTAGACTCCTCCAACAAAGATGCAATGTTCACTAATTTCACGATCTCTAGAAATGATGAACTCCAGGAAAAGCATAGTTGTATTCTCTCCAAGAATCTCCAGAAATAGAATGTTTCTATGCTCTTGATTTTTCTTTCCCTAGTTCTACAATCCAATGGTTCACAATTCTACTTCCTAAATGGAATGAAGGCAAAAGGATAATAGCTTCTAAATGTTGGATTAAATGTTATAGCCCGCGTAGTACGCCCATTTACATTCTTAAATGGCCTGGATAGTGTGCATGGGATTGCAAACTACATAAATCGACAGCTTGGGAGTGAACTAGCAAAGGAACCCACAAATAAAAGGGTATAGGAAGAGCAAAGAAAGTCCATATGAGAATATCTTGCAAGAAAAAGGATGTTCCTCAACAAATTGGGTAAATATTATGATGTGAAACATGCAAAGTGGGAGATTTTAGGTAATTGCTTACACCATTGTAGTGAATGGGTCATTGGATAAAAAACCATGGATCAAGCAACAAGAAAATTATGAAATTCTTTCCCACAAAAAAACAATGATCCTACCCCTTGTAGAAGATTCTTCATGGAAGCCATGCCCCAGTACCCCTCTGTACTCCTATGCCTACCAGATGCCAGATTCTGAAACATTCATGGCAAAACTCTCAACACAAACCAGCTATGTAAAACTTCCAAGGACCTCTCTCTAAGAAGGATTGTAGAAGGGATGGGACTCTAGAAAATTTAAACAGGGTCCAACAAGCAAAGGAATTAGAGATGAGCCAAATCTACCTATCAATAATATTGTGCTATATTGCAGAGGAGCAAAGTGACCGAGGACTTGTCAGATCTCATACCAAAAATTAGGATGCATCTATTTTCCCTACTTCACAAGATTAGGTAACTTGTGAATGAAGCTGTCAAAAAACAACCATCCTCATTGCAAACCTCATTCAGCTTTTTTTGGCGGCCTTTGGATTCAATCGGGAAGCGCCTCAGCATGAAAAACAACCTGAGAGGCACATACAGCTTCAGAAGAAATGGCAGAGGAAGGAGAGAAAATATATCATGAGAAAGCATGAATAACGTACGAGTTTCTTTCAGTTACATAGATGAGCCACATTACCTCCCACCATATATCAAAAATCCAACAGCAGCAAAAAATGAAATGGCAGCAAAGAAGAGTTTAGCGACCTCGAATGCAATGGGATTCCGAGATACTCCTACATATATCCAAATGCCAACCTGAACCCATCAGAAAATAGCATGGTTTAGGAGTATAATTAGCCACTGTAAACAACAACATCTGTTAAATGGAAACCAATAATATTGAAAAGTATGATATCCTCTATCCTGTACCTGAATGAGGTACACAACTCCATTGATTATTAAATATGCGGGTCTAAGATGATCAATGGGAAGGCTTCTTGCCTGAAAATAAATGTTATGAAACAAAATTTAGCTTTCAATATCAACTTCTGCTGCATGGTTATTGGTTGGAGACTGACGATGAGATTAAGGCACCTGATGATATATCTCTGCCCAGAACAACACAAGTAATGTGTATGTTGAGAAGAACAGAAGGCCTGGAAGATCTAGAACAGCCATTTCAAGAACCTGTATCAATACGATATTTTTAAAAATGGCACACTTAGGCAAAATTAAAATGGCCACCTGAACTACAGATATTACATAGCTGAACTTGAATCAGGTACTGAGTAGGCTTCAGAAACATTGAACATTCCAATGGTAACTACCTTTTTTTCTGCATTCAGCATTTACCATTAAGACAGTGAAAGAACATCAATGGCCACCAGAGTAAAACACCTACTTCATCTATAGTGATAGTATAAAACATGGACGTCTGACCAGACTGGGCTTGGCTTATTTATTTGTTGGGACTTGGGACCAACATTGGGGCCTGAGATCAGCCCACTGGAATAACTTTAAGAAATATCCATACCAAGATACTCTGTTTTCCAGTTCTTAGAGAGGTCAATGTTGCTAAACCCAGTTAATGATTGCACAAAATTTGATCCCAGGCCCTACGGAAAGGCTTAATATTCATGTGAAAGCCTTCCTGTAGACCGACCCATCATGGCAGGTGCCCACAAGCATGATTCTGTTGAGGGTGTGCTTTAAAACTCAGACTAGAAATTAACTTAAAGGATCATTGCCAACCCGAAAACATTTCAAATGAACAAAGTAAAATAATACTGCACTTAAATATATACCACAACTTGTGCATGAATGATTCATCATATTTATGTTAAATTGATCTGATATGCTTACATGAACCACATACTAGGCAAATAAACTTACTTTTGGTCTGATAAGAAACACATGCTTATACAGTCCAAATAGAATAGCACGCACTGTCAGAAAAAGCAAATGGTCAATTGAAATGTTGATAATGGACAAAAATGTTGAACTTTCAAAAGGAGTAGGTAGATAAAGTTTTTCTGCCAAAATAATAATAATAATATAGTTGACATGAGCCTTACATCCATTCACTAAAAAGTTCATGAAGTGGAAAACCTTCTGTGTTGTCCAACCATACTCGGGCACTCTTAGCTGAATGCGGATGAGTTGGACCTGAAAGACAAAAACCTACATGAAGACTAGATGACAAGTAATATCACATTGACTGTGCAGAG
Source organism: Umbellularia californica (assembly GCA_028538565.1). NCBI lineage: Eukaryota > Viridiplantae > Streptophyta > Magnoliopsida > Laurales > Lauraceae > Umbellularia > Umbellularia californica. The sequence continues at coordinate 61,406,471 of JAPQWN010000007.1, forward strand.
GAGCATGAAGAACATTTGAAGCAGGATAAAACTGTGAGTGTGAGAGAGAGAGATAGTCGATGAAAAATAAAAAGTTCTGCCAAATTACAGTTGCTGCTGAAAGGAAACAACAAGAAGAAAAATGAGAAAGTTCCAGCTGGCAAGGTCAAGAAGCTGTCACATGTTCTCACTTCTACATTCACTTCATATTTCAATACAAGATAATGAAAGTAATAACTGCGGTGTCGTAGAGACCAAAGCACGCTATAAATACTGTCCACCATTCCATCAGTCAAAGGAAAAGTCCTATTTTCTTTCCTTATGAGAACACAAGAAAGGCAAACATTGTAGGTTAGTCAAGAAAGCATGTCCCTCCAAATAAAAAGCAACATTACATCTACCCTCATATCCATTTAAGTAAGTCTGTAGTTTTCTCAAGTGTTTCCCTTGGCCACTCTTTTTAAGGAATCAGCAGAAAGACAACTCCACTTTCCAACTTTTACTTAAGAAATTCCACATTCATAAGTGAAATCACTGGCCCAGAATAAATTCAGTGCCCTACAATTAAGCCGCAACCTTTTAAATATCATTAGAAAGTACTGGAATAAAATTTGTCAAGTAGATCTACTACATATGCAGGAATAAAATGATCAAAAGCATCATCTTTCAAAAAACAAAAAAACAAGTCACAGTGATCAGAAACATGCAACGCATCATATTGCGACATCATTCATCATTAATACCAAGGTCCGGCTCAAAGCATTGAAAAACACACATCACAGACAGGAGCTCAATTGATACATCCAAAATCCAATCCAGTGATCAATTATCAGAGAGATCATATTGCTGATTCAACCTCCATCCATTCTATAGGAAGTTGTTGAGCTGACCGGACTACCAAAGAGTAGAACACATTTCAAAGCCATGTCGAGGTTCTAGATTGAGTCGGTCATGTTGAAGTGAAGCTTTCACTCATTAGGAGTTCAGGTTAAGCAAGACTATAATGAACTTTTTTAACATCACGAACAATTATCATCAAAATCCTATACCTCTATTTGTGGACGCATTTACTAAGAGAATTAAAAATTGTTAAATATGTACCCTTCTTTTTTAAATAAGGAAAACTTTTATCTTCAACCATGTAGAATCTTACACCCCATTGAGCTACCACTTATCCCAAAACCAATTGGTGATGGGAAACGGCACAACAATAGTTTTATGGTGAAGGCAAAGGCCCGACTACAATTATGACCGCTTAGGAGCGAGGGTGGATGTTGACCTTAACAATCCCTCCCTCAACGGCACACCTGCCGCGACTCCTGATGCGCAATTCGCAAAACCCGTGTCTCGTGACTCAAACACCCAACCTACCAGGCTTTGATACCCCTTGTAGAATCTTACACCCCATTGAGCTACCACTCTTCCCATCACCAATTGGTTTTGGGATGAGTGGTAACTCAATGGGGTGTAAGATCCTACAGACCTTCATTGGTTCTCCAGGAAAAGAAGACAATAATTCCATCCTACACAGTTGTTTTTTCAAAATTGTTCCGGTACATACTACATAGTGAAGACGACCATTCTATTGTATGTAAGTGTTCAAAACTGTTTAACAATTTTGACATTGTCACTTTCAGATAATCACTAGCTGTGTAAATTGACCATTTGCAGATTGAAGTACCCTTCCAAAGTGGAATGTGTTCAATATCACTGTTATAAGCAAGGTGATCCTCTATCTTCTCGAAGTTCGTTTATAGAGTTTTTCTAAGTCATTAATACTCCAAAGTTCCATTGGCAACTATGCGGACACTGGGTCATGATGTGTGTACTGATCTCTCCAATTGTTTTTTGCTCAAAGTAATGTGTACAGCATCTATTTGTTAGGTAGATTGGTCATCTTCTTATTGACATGTTAATCTTTTGGGATGTATTGGCTAGTCAAACTTGATGTGGTATCAAAGAAATGCCAGGTCTTGAGTTCGAACACAAGAGGTGGCGTGGGCAAGCACATATTGCATAGGTAGGCACGTGTGGGTTGTAAATTCAAAGTTCATCCAGTTCGAGGGGGTATTAAGTAGATTGGTCTTCTACTTCCAGGCAACTTGAGCTTTTGGGATGTATTGGCTAGTCGGACTTGACACTATCATCTCAACCATGGATCAACATAATGGCCACTAGGCCCGAGACAGCTACGCTACAAACAATTTAGCTCCACTAGCAAAAGTAGCGTCCGCTACGGCCGCCACGATCCCATTACAGACTGCTATAGACCGCTACAGGCGTGATTGACATTTACTCTACATAATTTTTTAAAACACATGGGAGAGCTTCTTTCTTATGTTTTTCTCTCCAAGCAACATTTCTACCATTCCATGCTTAAAAGAACACTAAAAAAACACAAGATTTCGCTACATAGAGTTTCTCTCAAGGGCTCTTCTCTAGGTATATCGTGGTAAACACACCCTTTGGTATCAGTAGAGGTACTATTTTCTCAACTCTCTACAAAAGTACATTGCTTGTGTTTAATAAAAGTTAATTCGCCATTTGATTTGAGCTTGAAGCTTTATTTAAGCATTACTTTATAATTTGTTGATCTTGTGTTATGTATAGTTATGCTAAAATGCTTAACAATTATGAATTTTGAAATGTATAATAGTTTCTAACTTAGATTAACTAACACGAAAATATGTGAAAAAATAGATAAATATTGTTGTTTTATAATCATTCATCGATACAAACCTCTATGAAATGAAGGGACCGTTACGTCCCCTATCTTAGTTACTACAAAAAAAAAGAGAGCATCAAATTCTAACATTTAATTTCAATCTTCTAGATTTTTAGATATTTTTTTGAATTTTTGTTTTTACCACTTTTTCCATTCAGACCGCTACACTACTACATAGTGCCCGCTACATAGTGTTTTAGCTATCGGCCACTATGTCCACCAGTACCACTATTTTGGTCCTTGATCCCAACCATGATTCTTCAAGATCAATCTTCTGCTCAAATTACTTTAACTTTCCCAAAGCCATCACTAACTACGAGCAACGGGAGAAAGTTCATTTCTCATGGCCTTGCTGATTCTTTTGTTGCTATACAGAGGCAAATACTATCCATAGGTCCCTTGCCGAAGCTCACCAAGGTGTACTTGCTCTGGCTTCAACTAGAATATCAATACCAGCTTACCACTATGGAATAAATGGAGCCACAACACTTGCTGGTGACACTTCTAGTCAACCCATGACCGATTTTCAATTTGGCCATGGCCATCAAGGACCACATTGTGAGCATTGTGGGAACTTAGGTCAAGTAAAGGCAAACTACCACAGACTATGCCTAAGCAGGCTCATGGTGCTCATTCTTCCCAGCCCCATACTCCTACCACTGCAGAATCTGATGCCGCCACAGCATCACCAATCTTGCATTCACCCTACCACTTCACCTCTCAATATTGAGCTATTTAAGCATTCATTTTCCTTCCTTTACACTAAATCCATTTCTTCAGCCAAGGAAGTATGTGCCACAGTGGGTTGATTTGTCACTTCCACTTTTTGTTATTCACGGATAATTGACACTGGCGAATCAGATCATTATGCCTATCTTTGTCTTCTCTATCTTCTCCATCTCTAAATAAGCATGCTTCAATCGTGCAACTTCTGGATAGATTCACACTTTCTGTTGTCCATGGTAACATCTATTCTATTTTCCCCCTCATTTCTCTCCATGATGTTTAATATGTACTTCTTTCCATGATGTTTTATATATCAGGACCCTTTGATATACATTGTTCTGTCATTCACTAACAGCTCGAGCTTTTGGTGGTTCTGGTAATTAACACGGTATCGGAGTTGGGGTCATGTGTTCAAATCCCAGGGTACATGTTTCTGTCCGCATATGGTAATTTGGCGTGTTTATGTCCACGTGTGGAGTCCCGCACGTGAGGGGAGCTATTAAGACCCTTTGATATACATTGTTTTGTCATTCACTAACATCTTGAGCTTTTGGTGTTTCAACTTAATTTTCTCTCAGTAAGAAAACTAACTAGAGACTTGAATTGTGCTTTTTCATTACCTTTTCTATGATCCACAAGCTTTTATATCACTTGTTCCGTTCTTTGAATCTTGAAAATTGCCATTTAGCAAAACATGCTTCTTTTCCCTTTCCTTCTCATGCTATTAAAATTCTACTCTTTCTTTTGAATTCGCTGCGACTCCCTCATACAATGAAAGTTCACACTGGCTCCTCAAAAGAGTTGATGACTAATTCATACTGTTCTTGGATCTACTTAAAATGTTAGAAATTGGAAACTTTCTATTTCATTAAGAAATTTTGTACCATAAACAAAACTGAATTTAGATACCAAATCCATTTTTACTAGTTAAAATGCGTAACTTGTCAAAAAGACCATTTCCCATTTCAAAATATTCCGCTTGACCCGTCCGTCTTTCCATGTTTTACCCCTAACTGCCGGAGTCAGTCAATACTGAAGTGGATGGCTATGATGCACTTGAAGAACATATAATTGGACAATCAATGGCGGAATGGCCTACAAGGAAGCTTATGATTGAACACATGGGATCCAGTCCCATGTGTGAGATACTCAGTTGTGTCCGGGAACCCAAACAGCCCCAAAATTGCTGGAATTATACAATAACAGCAGCTAGATTGACAATTCAGAACACTGCAAGGCGGGTATTCGTAATTTTCTAAAATTCTATTAAGAAAATGCAGCGGTCGAACCGAATTTTTGGGCTTAAATAAGTGGACCAAATTGGACCCAAATCCGATTGGATCCAGCACCACTGGGCCTCACATGGGTGGGCTTCAAGTTGGTAGGACCCACCTCTCCAGATGGTGGGACATGTGAGGTCCACAGGCAGAATTGTCCAGAAAGTTCTGGACAACCCAGCCAGTGAGATGATTAAGAGAATTTTGAATTTTTATTTCCTATTTTTTGGCTCTCTAATTAGATCAATCGAGCATCTAAATATTAGAAAATATTGTAATGTGATTAGGATGATTGATAAGAGTGATTTTTCTAGAGAAATCCATGGGCTTTATTTGTATGTAGCAGTCACTGTGGATAGAACAGAGTTAAGATATTAAATAACAGTTTTGAATAACCCTTTTAATACTTCTTCTCCATCTCTTTCCTATTATCCCTATTGTGAGTTGATGGTATCACATTTAGGAGTGAATTTTGTGTGATGTTGGTATCTATAAATCTTGTTTGTCACCTTAAGGAAGGAAGCAGTCCTTTAATCTGCAGATTTACTGCAATTTGGTTGCTCTCTATAGGCTTCTTTAATACCCGTGGCGGACCCAATTTTTCATTTGAGGGGGTGGAAGGTGTCCATAATGTCATTTTCTATTACTCTGTAGTTTTAGGGAGGAGGGGGACGGGGGTGACAGTTTATTTTTTATCGGGCTAGTGCTTCTCCGATGTCCGCGGAGGTGAGTGCCCCCAATAGCCAAACTTGGGTCCGACCCTGCCCATGTCGTGACTACATCAAATACCCACCTCGTCATTTATTCCTTGTCACTCAACCTCAATCTCCTCCTCTATCTACTTTGGACCCTCCTGTTTTCATCCCATTCCATCTTTCAGTTCAAATGCTTGAACTTGACCCACCAGGCCACCACATGTACCCTCTCTAGCTTCTAACCTACAACATTATACCCACACTCCCTCCCACGCCAGACAGCTTGGAGATTATCAATGCTCCACTACAGTTGTGGGATGCTGTTACACCCTGACCCAAACTAATCATGATTAATGCCAATTAATTAGGATTGGTGCTAATTAAGCACGAATAATTGAGTTAATGAAAATTAAGGACCAAAGAGAGACAAATTAGTCTCAATCGATGCATTAAGCATAATAGAATGAATTTGAATGGAATTGAGTTGATTAAAATGAGTATGGACTCAACCAAGGTAAGCTAAGAACTTTTTCGTAAATATGGGTTTCTATGTATTTCGTCGAATACGGAAATTCTTGATACCAACGTATATATCTCAAATAGTACTTTAACTTTCATAAGAGGCGCGATTCCATTTGACCTCAAATGGACCAAATGAGGCTTCATTTGACTCAAAATGTAATAAGATTGAATAAAAGGGGGTTTTGTGCGAAAGAACCTTATATTAGAATGAGATGAGTCTCATTCATTCACTTCACCCAAACCCTAGGCTCGTTCTCTCTTCTTCTTCCATTTCCCTCATCAAAACGACGAGTTGGGAGCTGACGTGTGTGATTGAAAGAGGGTACTAGCTTTATCAACTCCATCTTCCATCTTCTTCCTCAAGCCATTTCCTCCATTGTTGAAGGGTAAAGCTTGGAGAAGATCTCAAGATTTCCTGTCATTGAGCTACAAGTAGGTGGTTGGAACTTTTAATGAGTTTTCAAGTTGTAATGAGTGCTTAGACATGATTTCTAGCACAAGTACCTCATAGAGTTGTGTATTACATGTTTTTATGGATTAGGGTTGAGATTTGGGGATTTTAAGCTCAAGCCAAGCTAAGTAAAAGAGGGCTTTGAATTGATTATCTTCAAGAGGCAAGTATAAACGTTTTCTTGTGAATAATGTTAACCATTGTAGAAGTTTATAGAATTGATGTGGGTTGAATGTGATGATTAATGGATATTAGAAGCATTGTTGTGAATGGGAGGTGTATGAGGAAGGAATGGGAGATTCCAATGGTTGTTCCAAACATGTACACTTTCTTAGGATTTATAGATTATTAAAGTGATTGGAGTTCAAGGAACTCAGCCTTCGAAAATCTGCTTCAGAAGTTCTGAAGCTCGAAAATGGAGTTTTGGGTAAATTTCAGCTAGCCGCAAGGCTAACCGTGAAGCCAACCGTCGAAATCCATAAAATGGGTGAGCTTCTGGAAAGCTAACCGTCATATTTCGGTTAGCCGAAATTAGAATTTCGGCTAGCCGCGAGGTAACAGTAAGCTCACCAAAATTGAGTCAGGAATCCCTAATTTCGGCTAGCCGCGAGGTAACCGTAAGCTGACCGAAATTGAGTCAGGAATCCCTGCCAGAAATGCCAACTTCTAGAAAGCTAACCGAGAGCAAACCGCCATATGGCGGTTAACCGCATTTGAGATTTCGGCTTAGGTTTCAAAATCGCGGTTCGCGGTCATCGCGTCGTGGCTCGCGGTTATTGCGGTTCACGGTCATCGCGGCCTATTGCTGAGCAAATTTTTATTTGACCCCAAAAAAATCCAAAAAAAAATCCAAAAAATCCAGAATATTATAAAATGAAAGAAAATAATGTTTTTTCCATTAGTGCACACTTTAAAGCAAAATAACGGTCCCCTCAAGTTATAATATCCTGTATCATTGCTGTATCGATTTATATACTAAAACAAGCTGAAATATCATAAAATTGACATAATGCAACCATATTTTAGGCAAACTAATAGTGTTAAACATTTAAAGTCTACAAGCAAGCAATAAATACTAATAGAGTTAGTGCATGTGCCTAATGCCAGAACGAGTGGCGGCCTGGCTCGATATCATCATCATCATCATAATTTCTTGAAGGGTAGAAGGCACCAAATTGTTGTGTTATAGAGCCTCCACTCCCATAGTGCCCATAAGGTTGTTGTGCCATTTTAAACTAACACATTATTAATGCATTTGAACATTAATTTGAAAAAATGTAAATGATATCAAGAAAAGCCCCAAAATTTTAAAATAAAAAAAATCTAGATCTACACCTTAAAACACTAGATCTAGGGAAAAATTAGTGAGTAACATCATATCGAACTCAATATAAAGCCTTTGGTCCATGTATTACACAATCTTTAAAAAAAAAAAAAAAAAACGTAAAATAATTCGGATTAAAATAATGAAAAAATAAAAAACATTACAAAAAGTGTTAAAACTTGAATTGTTTTGCTCCAAAAGTATAGATCTAACGCATTTCAACCATCTCTAAGTTATTTTGATGTTGAATCTTGAAAAGAACTCCAAAAAACAAAAAAAAAAAAAAAAAAGCTTACCAAAGAGGTCCCTTGAGTTTGATTAGCTTTCCCCACATACAAATCCACCCAAAAGTAGCTTAGATTTAAGGTTTTCCATGCCTTAGAAGTTGTAGCAGCCCTTAAGTAGCCTTAGGAAACCCTCAGGAAGAAGAAAAATGAAAAGGGTGAAGAAGAAGGCATCAGGCGTGTTTAAAAAAAAAAAAACTGCCAAACAATATAACGGCCGTTATATTGAATATAACGGCCGTTATAACGTTTCGGCCGTTATATTCAATATAACGGCCGTTATAATCTGATATTTTGACGATATTTTATCCTGTTATATAACGTCGCGGTATCGGCCGTTACCGTTATATAACGGCCGTTATGTAACGGTAACGGCCGCGATTTTGAACCTTGTTTCGGCTAGCCACCAGCCACATTTCAGCTAGCCACAGACTAGATTTCGGCTAGCCGCCAACTAGGTTTCGGCTAACCGCCAGGTAACCGCCAAGTGAACCTGATACTGGCCAATACATTAATTGCGAGTGAAAGTTTGAGTCCAATGAATTTTGGGTTTTTGCATAAGCTTGGAGCACTCCTTATGAGTATAAATGCTCCCTAGATTAGTTTTAAGACTAATCATGGGGTAAAGTGAGACCGATAAGAATTATGGATAATAAAGAAGGAATCTCATAGATAATTTATTGTAGACTAAACTTCCATGGGTGATAATTATGGGAACTAGAATGCACACATTAAAATTACTAATGTGATGTCCATCAAGAATAACACATGCATTTGGTGACACAACGGTTACACTTAAATGGTTGTTAGATTTGAGATAGAATTAAATAGAATCATAATTGATTATAGATTCCCTCATTGTAACATTGTGTCCCAATCTAATGAGATTGGTATTGCTATTATTCTCTTTCCTTGTTATGAGGGGAATTATAGAATTGAATTGAATCCAGAAATAGATTACTTATTGAAAAGTATTGACCCTGAGTCTGGCACTACCTAGCTATTGTATTAGAACTCTAAATGAGTCAATGAATGAATAAATGATACAAATGACTAATCCTACTGCAGTAGATGGATTTGTGGGCATTTCGGAGCTCCGTGGTGATGCTTGTTGTCCCTGACCCGGACACTAGTAAGTCTCACTATTTTCCGATTGTATCTATGGGTATTGATCGATGCCTTCCATTTGGAAGAAGAATCATTCCTTTGAGGGAAGATGATAATGATGAATGAAGAATCCTTCCTTTGAGGGAAGATGGTAAATGAAAATGAATGCTACGGTAGTGACCACCCCTATACATGTCCACAAGATTAACTTTTATGTTCATATATTGTAATTGTAGGAACTTTCTAGATTTATCTAGAATTGGAACTGTCACTAATAGATTGAATAAGTTTAACTTATGGATTAACATGCTATTACAAGATCTGTTTGTACATTATTGAACCGTCGTGTTCATTAGTGTTATTGATGGCATTATAGGCCCATTTGCCAGTGCAGCAGCGTTCCTGGCGTCAGCGGAGGAGACCGCTTAGGTTCCTCCAGGAGGATTAAATGAATGGAACGGATGAGATACCACTTGATATGGGTATCCAACTGTGAAACGAAGTTGGAACATTTTGAGAGAATGTTTTGGTAAATGTTTTGAGAAGTTATTTTTTTTTGTATAATCATTTTGGTATGTAGTTAATTGTCATTGCATAATGTTTTGGATATGCACTAATTGACAAGTGAACAATGGAAATGATACATGTATAAAGAACATTATTTTGTATACATGTAAATCGTAAATTGATATTGTCAAATATAATGTTTTCGCAAATTTGTGTATTTGACAGGTAAATTGAAAATGTTATCCCTTGTAGATTCCGTTTTAACTTCAGTTAATCCGGAATTTACGGGAGTAAGTATGGGCTCACGGCTCGGGGTTACCGGATCTCAGGCCCTGGTCGTGACAGATGCAATTTCTTCCTTCGCCAATCCCCCCTTCCTTGTAGTTGCAGCCCACAGGTACCCTTGTCACCTTACCTATTTCTTTGGCTCTTGTAATCTCTTTCACAATCATTTCGCTTCCCACTAAGCCATCTCTTTTTGTGACAAGCCAAAGATCATAAACGGCAAGAAGCTATGAATGCAGAAATTAGGCCATGGGTAGGCACCACCAACCAAACACCCCATTGGATGCAAGTGGGTGTACAAACTACAAACTCAACTTCAATGTCAATGGCACAAATGGAACGTTACAAAGCCTACTTAATTACTAGGGGCTATACTCAAACCCAGGGTCTTGATTACAATAAGACTTTTTTGCTCATGTTGCCAAACTACCGGCATGCTGTGTCTTCTCATCGTTGCATCAGTACGCAGCTGGTTCATAAACCAACTACCTGTCCACAACTAATGTTTTCCAAACATGGGGAGACTAACGCATTTCTCAGGCAATCACAGCACATTACTCTATTTGCAGCAGCCTCTTGGGTCCACCTTTATAGCGATTCCTAGATATGATAACAACGTACTTGTCACTTGAAATAATACAGTCAATATCCACACTGTGGATGCTATTTTACACCATCACTTCCATATCAAGGATCTCAGCCTATGAATTATCTTTCTAAAAATGGAGGTTTCTCTTCTAAATTACCTTCTTGGAGCCTGACCGTCTTCCTTTCCCATGGAAAAAAATGTGTTCTAAGCAAGGTGACCCTCTTTATAATTGACCAATTAATTTACTTGACCATTACATGCCCAGACATTTCTCTATTCATGTCCTAAGTCAATTCATGCCTTGCACCAGCACCACACATCTCTGATGCCTTTTTTGGCGTCCTTTACTTTCAAAACCCAGCCAAGGATTCCTACCATCTTTTACCAATGTTCTTCAACCCCAAGAGTACTCAAAACTCGAACTAGACCAGCTCTCCCATGACTCGTCATTCAACTTTTAACTTGTTCACCCTTCTTGTGACATCCTATATCATGGAAGAGAAATAATCAGAACATTGTATCTAGCTCTTCAACCAAAGCCGAATTTAATCCATGGCCCTGGCTACTTCTGAATTGACTTGGCTAAGGTACCTACTTCAAGATCTTGGTATTCACATACACAATTGGAAGGTGCTCGTATTCACACCACGAAGTGCAAGTTCAGGTCATGTTACCACTCAAATAAGAAGATGATGAAGGAGACAATCTTAGCGCCTCACATTCCCAACCAATTAAACTGACCTGTGATAACTGATGACCTACCCCCTCTTCACATAACTCCCAATCCTATCTTCCACTAGAGCACCAAACAATCAAGTTCCAAACCTATCAAACTTGATTGTCATTTTGTTTGTGAAAATAAAATCTAATCTGGGTTTCTCGAAAAAGCTTATGCATTTCTGACCTCTAACTTATTGAATTTTTAGCAAGGCACTCGGCAAATAAGTTTTACCTACTTCAATGCAAGTTTGGTGTTTTTTATAACTTGAGTGGGAGCATTAAGATCCATGCACCAGCTTGATGTTGCTGCAATCAAACCCAACCAACATTATTCTAACTTGCCTTAGATAGGCATACAATCAATGGATTTTCTTAAAGGTATCTGCATATACCCCTGCTGTATTCATTTGTAAAGATATAATCAAATCAAATTCAATTGATCTTTTGACAGTGGGATAAGGAAAACTTCAAGGTTTTGTCAATCAGTTGCCTTCTCTCTCTCAAAAAAAAAAAAAAAAAATCCAACCCCAAAAAACACCATGTTGAACCAAATCAGCAACAGGCAAATACTCGGTCGAACCAAATAAAAAACAGGATAATCAGCAAGTCACCTCCCGGCCGGATACAAATGAAGCCAAATGCTTGTTGATTCTGACCCTAACACCGACTTAGAAGACCCCAAGAGCATAACTTGCATAAATTCTAGTAAAGAAGATGGATAAATCAAGTGAGTTAGGTCCCTTGTCTCTCTCCAAAACACTGATAATATATACCCTTTGGTGACTAATGGCTGAATCTTGGCCCTGAATCTTGGCCCCAAATTAGAATAGTGCTTCACATGGGACCAGAATCACCAGTTACAATTAAAGAAAAAAAAAAAGTGCTCCTCAACACCCAAATCCAAACAAACATCAGTGTTTCCCTGTCGGTAAGAGTTGGTCAAGGGTCTACTCAAATAACATGGAATGCAGCATAGGATAGGTGCTATGAATTGTTTTTTTTTTTTTTTTTTAGTCCCTCTCAAATTTCCAATTTACCGACAACGCAGAACAATCACAGAAAGGAAAGTGTAAACAAAATCTAACCACATAAAATACCATTCCACAAAATTCAAAATCACAATGCTAAAACCATTCAACATTGGCAATTATCTAAATTTACATTTTCAATCAATAAGAGATATACTGCGATGACAGTAGCTCATACCTAATTTAACGTACATGCAACTCATACCGAAAATAACTTTAACGCAATGATACCCACCGTTAGATCAATAAGGTTGGCCAAATTTATAATTACCTTATTCTACATATGATCAATCCATTCGAATCGAGAATTGGGCATGTTTTTTTTATTGGAAAGGGTGTTGTGAATTGTGATATGATGGGATCAAAGAGAGCAAGAAGGAAGGTTAGAAACTTACAAGTGCCACAAAAGCAACAGTAGCATGCAAGGCGCAGAGTACGTAGAAGAGATTTCTATGCGAGTCCTTGGATCCATTCATCTTATTCCACCAATCCAACAAGCTTTCTCTTTCTCCTCCTCCTTCGTATTCCATTCTCATCAGCGCCATTAACGAAAGCTTACAACAAAACTGTAACAGAAGAGAAAGAGAGAGAGAAGAAGAAGAAGAAGAGGAAATGAGAGTTGGATCTCCGGAATGGGAAAACTCGGTTACACGTGGAGGAGGGAGGAGATGATACTTGGCGCGGTTGTGGAGAATGCAGTTATGTGGTGGCATATTCGATGAGTGTGCGACGAGGATGATTGAGAATTGCCGATTTCCAGATGTCGAATCTGAAACTTAAAGGCACAGGTCACAATCCATTCCATGCGAATAGTAGGAGAGAAGCATATTATTGATGACATGATTATCAACATGTAAGTTTTGCTAATTGAATTATCATGTATGTGCTATGACATATGGTGAATATATGTTTCGAGCGATTCAGATTTTCAAGAGGTGGGCCCTACAATGATGGAGCTCGATGCATCCCACTAGCCGGAAGAACGTAAAAGACCAAGGATCCGGATTTTTAAAAATAAGGCATACCTTTTTATTTATTGAAATTGGGTTTACTCTTAAATGTTTTTAGGTGTGTATAAGAATCAACTTGTACTCTCTCAATTATAATACATTAAGCTGGAAGGTTTTGGATCCAATTTTGATCGTCGGTTATGATTTTGACCAGCGGTTATTTTATTTTTTTTTCAAATGTTATACATGTTCTTTCCACTATTTATCTTATGCAACTACCTATTCATAACTGTCTCATCAAACCACTCACATCTGCTCTCCACTTTTTAAATTTTCAGTTTTTCCTTTATATAAAAATTTTCTTCTACCTCATCTTTTCTATTCTCTTTTTGCCTGAATTTTTCTATTTTCATTTTATGCAATTTTGTCTATGAAAAAGAGGTACTTCCATAACATTTTTAATATATGATTATTTATTTTGCAATGCCGGGAGACACCGTGCTAGGAGCTAACGGTTATAGGCTTGCCTCCACATTATCTGATCGACTTCCACACTCTTATTTATAAAATCTGAATTAGGTATATATACTTAAAAAATATTCTGAATTGAACAAAAGGCAATTACACTCTCAGTTAACAATTTTATAAATAACGATACTGTTAGGTAGGTAACAATATCACCAGGAGGGTAATTATGTCTAAAAATATACATGGCACCCTAATCCATCAATTTTGTGTGTTTCTAGATGAAATCGTGGAATCGGAGCAGATTGCATACAACGTACACGCAGTTCAGCTTGCTACTTGGATGCCTTTCTATCAATGGAGGTGGAATAGATAGAAAAGTCCTTTCTTGGTTAAGGGTCATGCAAAAAATTGGCCCCTTCAGTAGTGTAAAATCTTAATGGTCTTTTAACTATAAAATTTCTTTTAGATTCAACCTAATGGCGGATAAAGGTCTGATGAACATAACGTCGGGTAATAATTGAAGATCATTAAGGGATAAAAGTGTGAAAGGAGTTACATTGGTCAAAAGTGAGCCATAATGGCCCCCAAGTGCTGGACTGCGGAAGTAGTACTCCACTTGTAGGAGAAAATTCTCCATATATAACATTCTCAAGGCCGGCTCGAGACAATTCGAGGCCTAAAGCAACAATCCTAAATGAGTCATTTTCTAGATTTTAATATTATTATAAATATTTTATTTAAAAATTTTTTTCTTGCTTTTTTGTGATGCAAAAATTACTAATTAAGTTTTTATATTCAAGTTTTACTAATCTATCTTAAGTACAACTCCAAAACTCATATGGAAATCTTGGGTCCCCTCCCCCTCTCCAAACTCACATGGAAATCTTGGTCCCCACCCCCCCCCCCCCCCCCCCCGCACAAAAAAAAAAGAAAAGAACATCAAAAATCTTGAATATGCCAATGGTGCGGCTCGAAGCATTTTCACCTGTGCACGGTACTCATGCGCAACATGAGCCAGGACCATCCAATATGGACTTTAGAGTTATGCCCCCACGTATTAGATGTTCCAGATTCACTGTGGGCAAGTGAATAAATTCCAGCGGGGGCCCCTTGTTTATCTTAAATTTTAAGATCCATTATTAGGTCTGAAATCCCAAGCTATGGATTTATTATAACCACATCATAGATCAAATCTAAATAAGTCCCTATTGAAATAGGATACACAAAAATAATGAGAAAGGCTTGTAAAGCAAATTCATGAGTGAATGTATGATTGAGATTTGATACACATGTACTTTTAGAAATATAATGGTGTGCTAAAATCAGTTGTACTCCTAGCCATAGTAATATAAGGGGCAGATTTGGAAATATAATATGCCGTAAATGACACTTTAAAGCCCAATAAAGATCTTGGTTGTATTTTCTTAAGAGAGAATTATTATGGAGCCTTAAATTTTGGGGAGAAAAAAGGGATGGCAGTTAACTGGAGATGCTCCCATGAGAGATATCTCTCACCTTAAATGAGAGATTGGTAAAATTTAATTATTTGAAATTTCAAAAGATGCTAGCTATTATGGGGCCTTTTTTTTAGCCTTATTTTTTTGGGGCCTAAAGCAAAGGCTTTATTGGCCTTATGCTAGAGCCGGCCCCGAACATTCTTAAATATTATCAGCCTATAATATGAAGTCAATGTATAATAATACACTAAATATGTCCTACACTTGGGTAATTGGTTTAACAATCAGATTCGAAATGTAAATGGTATCAATCGGGTAAATAAAAAGGAAAAAAAAAAAAAGGGCTCCATGCCTAAAATTCTCAAGTTGGGTCCTTAAGGTGACAAAATAATTAGAGGTTTATTGACATCCCTAATTCTGAGTCCCATTTCTTGTCAGTTGATCAAGTACTAGACGAGATCTCAAAATATCTTATATTTCTTACTTATGAATATGGCTTTGAAACAGGATTTGGGACAATGAATTTGGCATAGCCAAAAATTTTATGTTTAGACTATTGTACTGGTTTTAGGTTAATTTCTCATTTAATTTAGAATTTTTTCTTACCAGAAGAAAATTTTTAAAAAAATGCAAATGTCCACTCCTTTAGTTGTTCAGAAAATCAAAATGTTTTGAGTAGGGGTGTTCATGGACCGGGCCAGCCCGAGCCCGAATCCAGTCCAGCCTGCTTTAGCCCAGGCTTGGATTTTTCAGTTGTGACAGTTAATAAATGGGCAGGGCTTGGATGGATTGTAGAGAGCCCAAGCCCGGCCCGGCCATAAAAGTAATTGTAGAAAAATTAGAGAGATAGAGGATTTGAACACGTGACATCTCCTTGAGGCACAACAAACTAAACCAATGGAGATCAAGGTTTTGGCATTTCCAAGTGTCCTATTTTTCTTTTCATAATGTAAACTCGGGCTGGGCTCGAACCAGGGCCAAGTTTTTAGAAATAGGGCCAGGCTTGGATATGCCTCAGCCTGGCCTAGCCTAGCACAGGAACACCCCTAGTTTTGATGCAGGGCACTAGGAGTCAATTTAATTAGTGTGTTTTTTAAGCTCAATGGTTTACACATTTTGTCCCACCTTGGTTTAGGGTTTGGATGTCCTAAACTATTAATTCTCTCTTTGATCTGTTTACATATTTATTGACTTCGCACTCATTGGGTTGGTCTATGGTTACATCTATATTTGGATTGAGTTACAAAACAAGTGTGAGTAGATTTTATGAGTATATTCATTTAGTACAAAACCAAACATTTTGCCATCTTACTTTTACTAAAAGGGAGGTCATTTGATGGGCATTCTTGTATATTCACCGTCGATCTTCATTTTTAACCACTTATGTCATAAGTTGTCCCAATTTCTATGTATTTTAATATGGAAAGATGTTTCTACGAGAGATGCTCTCACTTTATTATGAGAGCTAAGGTGGGGGCTCTCACATCTTGAGAGATATAATACAGTTTAGTAGTTGTAAATTTCTCTCTTCCATTCTCCCTCAACAATGGAGTAGATAATCTCCCCTCTAGAATAGGCACTAGCATATGATTGACTCCGGAGTCCGCAAGATTTGCTATTGGAAAATTTAAATAGCTCAAAATCAATGCCCTCTGCTTTACAAGATTTCATCACATTTTACTCAAATATTAGTTGGGTTCAACATGAGATTGATCACTTATAAAACATTCAAATAATATATTATAAAAAAAAATCAATCATTCTATAGCGATATCACGAAGCACTGACACTTATTAAATTGGAATTTTAAGAGGATCAGTACAAAAGGTGGTTATTTATTTGATCAATTAATATACTTCAAGGTAAATTGTGGAGTCCTGCGAGTTTCTATGAATCTATGTTGGAATCTCATATCTTTATATAATACTATTAATTAGTCACTAAGTAGAGGCTGTTTAGGGCCACTCCCACAATGGTAATATCAAGATATTTATTTAGAATGGCGTTTCTTGATAACATGGATTTTCGTTGAAAAGCTATGAAAAAAAATCCCTCCACAAGCTAATTAGTAATAGGAATTTGAATTTTTTCCAAAAAGGGATAATTTGATCTTAAGTGATTTTTTATTTACCAAAATGCTCATAGTTTTGTGACATTGCATGCTATGCCTTTACCAAGTCTTCCCTTCCACGCACAATTACTTCTCTTATTTTCTTTACCATTTTTTATTTGCGGAGGTGGCCCCCATGTCCAGGGATCGATCCACAACAACACCCCATGACACCCTCCTTTCTTTACCATTGTTGCATCTTCTTTTCTCACCCATGTACATCCTCCTTTACGGTGGGTTTAGGGCGGAAGCGAAGGCAGTTATTCTTGAATAAATGAAGAAAAGAGAATGGTAAAGGAAGAAAGAAAATAGACTTCGTATAGGTGAAAGAAGAAATGAGAAAGGAAAGAATGAATTGGGACAGGTATAGGTTGCCATGCCATGACTTGTGCACTTCGGTTAAAAAAATGCACCTAAAACCCATTTATCCCTTTTGTCCTTTTTGAAAAAAATAAAATTCCTATCACTATCAGCATGGATTTGTTTAAAAATCTTTTAGTGAAAAAAACCCTCGATAATATCACTACATCTTTAGAATAACAACAGAATTCAAAATCACAAGAAAATTACAATATACAAGAAAAGAAGTGAAGAAAAAAAAACCTCCAACTACTTTATGACTGTATTTATATATCTATTTATATTGGTCAATAATTTTTCATTATTTAGAAGAGTTAATTCATTTATGCTAGGGGTTTATTTCATACGGCCACCACTAGTCATGGATAACCTTCTTTTTATGACGAAAGTTTAGAAAATTCCCCAGATACTTTCCATACTTAATTATACTTGTTTGCAATATCACATACATCACCTTGAAATATAGAGAAATAACAAGATAATTTTTATTTGCATAATCCAATTACAGATTTGTAATATCGTAAAAAAGCACAAGTACATAGAACATCAAGGTAATTTTCTCAACTTTCGTCACAAGATAAAGTTATCCATTACTAATGGTGGCCTTATGGAAAAAAGACTCCTTCCTGCTAACATTTTGAGAAAACCCTTAACTTTGAAATTATCTGAATAACTTTTCGATAGCAACATTTGGGACGAGAGAGGGAGAGAAGAATATTTTGTTCGGATTCACATTTATAGCATCTTTGATGGCAGGGGCACGCGGAACTAGAGGGGGGGCTGGCAGGGGTCATGGCCCCCACTAAATTACAAAAAAAAATCCTTTTGATTAATTAAATCTTAAAGCCATTTTTTGCAATTAACAACCCCATCTTAAATCCATTTTTTGCAATTAAACCAGCCCCCCCTCCATATTTTTTTTTTCCTTTCTTTCACAATGGCCCCCCGATGTCTATATCCTAGTTCCACCCCTGTTTGAAGCCCCAAAAAATTGTGAAGGTGCGTGCAGCAAGCAGCTTCTGTGAGGACTATTTCAACCGTTCATATCATAGAGTCTCATGATCACACACCATCCAATGTGACATGGCCCACTTTACACTTCAATAATTGGAATATGATAAACCCCTTTGATCAATCTAAATATTTATCAATGATATGGATGGGATTCCACAATATTAGAATATTATAAGAACAAAATCAGTACCCCCTCTTCCACAATAGGCCCCATTATTAGAAATTTAGAACTTTACTCTCCATCCAAATTCATGAAGGAACCAAATCAAATCAATATGAGAGGTCCACCCATGGTACAAACATTCAATATGATAACCCCTATCATGGATAGAGATTACACAAGAAACTCACAAAACCTACCAATTGAAACATCTGAAACAATAGCAGCCCTCTTCCACAGTAGGGCACATCATAACAACAGGTCAACAGCTAATCAAACATCCAAATCCATGCAATCATCCACATTGATCAATAGGAGAAGGCCCATGATCCAGCACTCTTATCGTAACCCCCCTCGTTGATTTATCAGCGGTCTTTGATCTAACCATTCAATATGATAAGTCCCACCATTGATAAAGATCCTACCCAAAAAAAAAAAAAAGTCTTCATAAGCCTTTTTTGAATTCCTCATCTCGAGTGTGATCCACCATATAATCTCTACTCTTCAAACATATGAATCTAGGCTCTCCTATTATATCATAACCTAATAAAATGGCATGGCTAATGCCAACACACTCATAGTTAAGTGGTGTTAGTACCTTAATTTCACACACATGGTCAAAAATCCATACCTAATTTTTTGCTGGAATTTATGACTAGAATTTGGGAGATTGTGGTTTACTAGACATGATGTGACATCTTATTCCTTGTCACTGTGTCTTTTTCATTAGAATTTCAAATTCCAACCACCCAAAAAACCTTTTAGAATTCTTGGATTTCCATTCTCTATATACCATTCGTTGGAATTTTAAATCCTCCATCAAAAAGAGGAATTTGGAATTCCACCTTAAGGGGATAACTAATTGAGAATTTGAAATTCTCCATTCTCCTAAATATGAATTCTTGGAATTCTGATAAAGAAATTGGTGGGCCACGACCGATAGCTGGACATAGCTACTATTGTGTCGTTTGGAATTTGAAAAATAAGTCATCCTCATATGGTCAGTCCCTCATAGAAAAATTTGCCTATAAGAGGTATGAACGTACTATATATATACACATACATATATATATATATACACATACATACATATATATATATATATATATATATATATATATATAGTGATGATGAAAGTTTAGGTGTAGCATGAATTTTTCAAAGATAATAGAATGCAGTCAAAGGTCAAAGGTCAAGAAAAAGAGAGGTAATGTGTAGATCTGCTGGCATTGGTTCAGACTACATTATACCTGGCTTGGCCATGTACTTAAGCATATGAACTAAGCTGTATAAGTCTTTGTTTGCAAGGATTGCATACTTATTCATGCTCTATTCTAACCATTTATTTCTTTGAATCTAATGACTTTAATCAGCCTTTCAAGGGAATTGTTCTCACTATATGTTTATAAATAAGAGAGGTAATGTAACAAAATTACACATTTGACTTTCATATTAATAAAAATGTTGGACTGTTTACCATTTTAAACTATAAACTTCGAGTCTAGCTTGTAACTTACTCCTCTCTCTCTCTCTCTCTCACACACACACACAGAGGAATGCAGACTCTAGCACCAACCTAGGTTTAATTTTTTCAAGCGCAATTATAGATTAGTTGAACATACACTGCAACTATAGGCTTAGGCCAACCCCTTTAAACCACTGCATGTATTGAAAAAGATTGTTCAACCACCTCAAAAACAAAAAGAAGAAGATTGTTAGAGAATAGGGAGGTTTGCTCAAAGGGTGGTCAAAATGACTCACATCTTTAAATGTACTATTAATAGTACAAGTAATAGTAGTAAAGTACTAAACTTAAGAAATACAAGTCTAAAAAACGTATATTCTATAAACAAAGAGTGATTATAGAAGTCAAGTCAGGTCAAGTTATATCAAAGCATACAATTTGGGCCCACCTCATGACTTTTGGAACCATCCAAAAGATGCAATTTCCGTGTTATGGGGTCCAAGTTTCAATTTGGACATCACCATTGGATTAGGCAGGTCATAAGAAAGCAATTAAATCTCATATATGGAGGTCACGTTTTCACTTAAAACTATCATCTATTATAAGAATTATCAAATGCTTGATTGGAAGCTTTTGAGAAAAGCAACCCAATTGTAACTGTCCAATCCAAAGTGAAAATCCTATTGAAGAAAAATCTTATTAATGATGGATGAACCGAATTTGTCATGAAAAATCATGATTTAGTAACAATAATTATTAGCTACAAATGTAACCATGTTATCCTTGATTATCTCTTTGATGAAGGCAGATCTTGAGTCAAATGAGTTGAAGTATAGTGTGAAAAGGTGATCCCAAGTATGTAGATTTAAATTGAGCTCACTTGATCTTATTAATAAGATAAACACCGGATCACTTACCTTACATATAATCTTTGTAATTAGCTTGAGAACCAAAATAGAGGTAATTAGTAGTAGGCCTGGAGGGGCTCCTCAAGTGCGCTACTGAGTGCACGTTAATGTGCGCTCCGGTGGCACCTAACCATTGGATGGGAAGTCAAAAGGGCAGAGTTGATGGGCTTGCGACCTAGGAATAAGTTGCCCACTACACTTTCAACTACATCCTAAGACTAATAAAAAGGGTAGGTAATAAGTGGATATCTTGGTCCACTAGGAGGGCTGCTCATGGATTGGGCCAGTTTGGGCCCAACCAGGGTCCAACCCTCTTTGGGCCAAACTCGGACCTTAGGTTTTAGTGCTCGGATTGAGCCTTGATATAAAATTTGAACACGTTTAATATTTGGGCCAAGCTTGATTAATAGATGTAGAGAGCTCGAAGCCCTCCTTAGCCTGAACAAGAGATATAGCTATGAATAACATGTTTTCTTGATCTTCATTATTAGTATTCATCGTGCTTTAATCAAGCTTTTGCATGACTGATTAAAATGGACGAGCGCGGCTAGGGTTGTAAATGGGTCCCCAATTCTCCGATTACCCGAAGGTTTTGACCCATTAGGTTCTGGGTCTGGGTCTTTATTTTGGTCTTGATAAGCAAATGGTTCCGGTTCCAAATCCTTTTTTTGGAACCGACACCTAAACGGTTCCGGTTCCGGATCCACAGTGGCTTAGACCATTGGACCCGGGACCCGACCCAATATACACTAACATAAGGTAATTTTAGTATGTGAAAACAGAATCCTTTTTACTTTTCTACATTAGGTTTTCTACTTTTCAACATCTCATACCCGGAACCGGAACCAGACCCGCCTCACAAATGGTTCCGGTTCCGGTTTTAGTTCCCATTAATATTATCGGTTCCAGTTCTTCCTCTTAGAAAATGGTTCCGGTTTCGGTTCCACCCTGGACTCAGACCGGAACCGACCCGTTTACAACCCTAAGCGCGGCCTAATACGTTTGTGGCAGGTTGGGCTCGGCCAAGTACTTATGACTTGAGTCAGGCTCCATCCCTTACCATTTTTGGTGAGGGACACCCCTTTTGGGGAAGTTTCAAGTATGTTACTTGAAACTTCCCCAAAAGGGGTGTCCCTCACCAAAAATGGTGAGAGATGGATGCACTTGAATATTATCCTATATATATAAGAATATTTATGTACATTTTTCCCTCATCATAGAGTGAGAGATACTTATATAACTAGAAATATTCATATGCAAAAGAGGAAAAGCCATATATGGTCATATGCAGAAAAAAAATGTTCATGTGCAAAGAGGGAAAGCCATGTAAGTGTCCCTCACCCTATGGTGAGAGATGGATGCACATGGATGTGAGGGCGCCTACCTTATCTTTGATAATAAGGTAAAAGCATCTCTCATATGAGCATCTCTCTATCAGTTTAATAGCTTCATATTTATAAAAAATATTCAACCCTTGATTCAACAGTTCAGTCTATTTGGATGTGTGCCAATCCTTGGGATTAGTCACTATCGGGGGGCCCCGTAAAAAAGTTTTCACTTAAATATTTTCATATATATATATATATATATATATATAAGGGGGATCTTCATGTGCATCTATTCTTCACCAAAAATGGTGAGGGACACCCCTTTTGGAGGTGTTTCAAGTACAAGAGGGGTACTTTGTACCTCCCTTTTGTACTTGAAACACTCCCAAATGGGGTGTCCCTCACCAAAAATGATAAGGAATAGATGCATATGAATATTTCCCTATATAAAACATATACATATATATAAACCTGTGTTTCTAAAGTCGGGTCAGGTTGAGACATAACAATCTGTCCCATAGGGGGCTATAAATAAAATAGTGATGAAGGGAGGGAGGGTGTTTATTTAATTAAGCCAAACATGAGGGGGTGAGAGCAACATACAAAATGACTATTTTTCACATTTGCTACGGAGACAGCAAAGTCAACCCAGGACTGGGGGAGGAAGTCTGGGTTTGTGGGCTGTCTTCCCTTTTTTTATCTACACCTTCGAAAAACAGTTTATAAAAGTCGGAGGAATCCAACACCGAGGAATCCTCCCATTTCCTTTTCTTTTTCGCCCACTTTTTCTTTATTATTTGATTGTTGGAAAGGAATTACATGTTCTTTTGATTTTGCTTTCCGTTATTCAAAGAAGAATAAGAAGAAAAGGATTCCTTTTTCTGTTGTTGCTTCCTTCTTTTACTCTTTTCTTCTGTAGAGAAGATTGATGCATAGGTAAGAATTTTATTCTGAAAATACCCAGTTGCTTCTTTTTGGATTTTTGTTTGTTTTTTGCTTTTTTGCTTTTTTTTTTTTTTTTTTGTGATGATTCGATTTGATTTTGGTTTTGATGCAGCAGGTGCTGGAATTGGTGAGGAAATCAAGGTTTCTGAGGTGGGTTTTCTGTGTAAAAGGAGAAGAATTAAGGAATAAAACCCAGTTGGTTCTTTGGTTTTTTGAGGCTTTTGTGGGTTGCTTTTTCTTTTTTATGTATGTGAATGGATTTTTGGTTTTGATGAGCAGGTTCTGGAATTGGTTGAAGAAATCAAGGTTTCTAAGGTGAGTTGATTAAAAAAAAAAAAAGCAAAAAAGTAGTAGTTGGGTCTTTTGCTTCTTTTGGGCTTTTGGGTTTATTTTATATTGTTCATTTTGTTTCTGAAATTTGGATTTTTGTTGGTTTTGATGAAGCAGGTTGTAGAATTCGTAGGGAAATCACGGTTTCTGAGGCGGGTTTTATGCAAAAGAAATACCCAGTATGGGTCTTTGTTTCTTTTGGACTTTTGGGGGGTTGTTTTTTTCTTTCTAAATTCTCCATTGGGTTTTTGGTTTGATGAAGCAGGTGCTAGAATTTGTGAAGAAATCGAGGTTTTAAGTGAAAGACTGTTTAGGGCTTTGAAGAAGAAGAGGTATATGTTGTGAATTTTGGGAGAGGAATCAAAGGTGGTGTGCAGATGTGTATCGACAGGCTATGCTGTTTCAATGGTGCCTATTCCCAGGTTAGGAGATTCCCCTTCCTTCATTTCTTTGTCTTGTTTTAGTGATGTTGTTGACTTCTTATCTAATCTTACTTTTGTTTCTTTTCTCTGTTTTTGTTGAACTAATTTGATTTTGAATTGCTTTTCTTTGGTTGCTGTTTCAGTTTCTTGTTTTAGCAAAGTTATTGGCTGTAAAGTTTCTGTTTTATTTCTTTTATTTTACTCTTTTCTCAATGTTTTCTTGGTATTGACTTCTTGTTTGGGGGCAAGGGATTTGGTTTTTGCTTGAATTTATAGTTTTTCTCCCTTTCTCTAGAAAATCACGGGAATGCCCTCTTTTAGAGAAGTTTTATATTGGGTCTGCTCAAGTGACTGGGATTATTGAAAATTTTCTTTGATTTATTTGAACATTGGAAAGATTCTGTTTGATTGATTAATGCTATATGTACAGGAGAAATCATCTGGTTTGATTAATTATCTGTTGGTGCTTTACATTTAAGTGATTTAGTTACATTGGATTTGTTTCAAAATTAAAGTTTGTTTTGGCTGTTTAGCTTTCAGGAGCTCATTATGGTAAAGGGAGAAATCATCATGGGCCAAATAAGATTTCTTATGGATTCAGTCTGGTCAAAGGGAAGGCAAACCATCCAATGGAGGATTATCATGTTGCAAAATTCATCCAAACAAAAGGACATGAGCTTGGATTGTTTGCTATTTACGATGGACATTTAGGGGATAGCGTGCCGGCTTACTTACAAAAGCATCTATTTTCCAATATCTTGAAGGAGGTGGGTTGATTGATAGAGTTGAAGTGGGCTGTACTTACTATAAATCATGAGCCCTAACACCACATTGGCCTGTCCTTAATTTCTGCACTTTTATTTGGTGACCTTTTATCACTACTTGTTTATGGCGATTGAACCAGTGATTTGATGGAATATCGTGTGGATGAGCTATGTTAGTCATGCGCTTGGTGGTCTACAGATAATAATGGATGCAAAGTTGATTAAATATCTAAATTTATGCAAAGGCACACAGTGAATGATATGGTTCACACTTCATAGATATTGGATTCCTAAGTCCACATGGTGACCAGCTAAATCACTTGCATGTTTTCCTTGTATACAATGAAAAGCACACTTCATGGAGTTTCCATGGAGTGTGAATCAAAGCAGCATTATGCAAGTTGGAAGATTACAGATTTACATGTTTACATAAGTTGATATGCCGTTTCTTTTCAAATTATGGGTCTTATCTTATGTTGTGGTTATTGTTGTTCTAGGATGAGTTTTGGACCTACCCAGATAGATCCATTTCAAAAGCCTATGAGAGGACTGACAGGGCAATTCTTTCCCACAATCCAGACTTGGGACGAGGTGGTTCCACTGCTGTCACTGCGATTCTCATAAATGGGCAAAAGTTATGGATAGCCAATGTTGGGGATTCACGTGCAGTTCTTGGAAAAGGTGGACAGGCAATACAGATGACAACTGATCATGAGCCTAGCACAGAGCGTGGGAGCATTGAGAATAGAGGCGGCTTTGTATCAAATATGCCAGGTTCTACATGACCACCTTTCTGAAATTGTTGATTAATTAGTTATGTTTATAGAATGCTTGATTTCACGTACTAAACTGCCTTTCTGTTACCATTCTATAATCTGTCTGTTTCCTTGCAGCATCTGATTCCAATCCATGCATTTGTTCCCTTTTAAGCATTTTTGTCATTCACTCCCATGCGCAAGCATCCGTCCCACAATTTAGCCAAACTGGAATAGTTTGTGATCTTTTATTTGCGTTTACATTTTATGGATAACCACTCCTAGTTTGTTGAAAGTTCCAGCCATACACACACTCTCTCTCTCTCTCTCTCTCTCTCTCTCTCTCTTTGATGCAAATCCTGGGGTTAGGATTTGGATCATAGGTGCCGTAGCACAATAAGGGTTTCTACAGAAACAATCACACGATAAAGACCACTCTCCAACGATAAATCCCACGAGGGAAAAATTCTATTAACTCCAAATTTGAGATTATTAATCTCTACAATGCTATATATATATATATATATATAGTAAAAGAAACTTAGGAGCTAAGAAACAACCTAATCAAACTAGGAAACAAGATAAGAATCCTACCCATATTAGAAACCTAATCCTAATTACAACTCATAATAAAATTAGAAAAATAATGAAATAAGAAAAATCTTTAGATTTCCTTGGGTCCCACTTATGGCCCACGAGTCTGTCTCTAATGATATATGGGTGTTGTTGCATCATTCTCCCCAGGTTGGGAAAGAGTTTGACCTTGAACTCGGTATTTCTTGACATTGCTTTTGTAGACAGTGTGTACTTGAAGTGCTTCCTTTGTGGGGCGAGTTCTTAATCCTATATTCGGCAGTTCCAGTTTCATTGGATGGAGTGACTTGCTTTCCACTATGCATGAATGTATGTGTTATTGCACATGCCATTAGTTTCATTCTTGTCATACATCCATGGACGACCTAATCGAATATCACCACTATCCATCGGTAGCACATCACACTAATTTGTATCCTTGTAGTCCTCACGAATGGCAAAAGTGACTGGACATGCATATCGCACTTGTATTTCATCACCTGTCATTACTCATTAGTCATCTAGCAAAATAGGGATGATAATTTTTTCGAACTTCCAATTTCAAATGATCTATAAGAGCTTGAGAGATGATGTTTTCACAACTACCTCCATCAATCACTACTATGCCAACTTGTCGATTTTCTTGAGGAAAAAAAATATTATTTCGCAACCATTTCTTCTTAGTAGAGATGTAGATTTTTTTAAGGCCATGAGAGTTTCACCTTCATTGGAGTGGAGGATCTCTAATTCCTCGGTCTCAACCTCAGTTTCTTTTCCTGTATGATCATCTGGTGTATTATTCATATCACTTTCATTTTCAATGAGGTTGATGCGCTTGGGACATTCCATTGCACAGTGCCCCTGTTGTTTACAATGAAAGCAAGTGATCCTATTCTGACCTTCAGGCTTGGTGAAAACTTTTTCCGAGGAACTACTTGGTTTAGAATCTTGCAAAGGTGAATTCTTTTGCACAACCCATTTAGATGCATTAAATTTCCAGACTTGATAATTTGCAATATCCTCGGCCTTGATAGCATGTTGGATGATCTCATCAACATTATCGAAACTTTTGAATGCAAGGATATGTTGGATATCAACTCTTAGCCCATGAAAATATCCGTCAACTAACACATCATCTGCCTCGTTTATTTAACTCATGACGAGCTTGCATTGTCATGAATTCTTCAGAGTACTCAACAACTATCTTGGATCCTTGTTTCATTTCTTGAGAACTTGAATGCAGATCTTCGGAGTAGTTGACTGGAAGTAACTTTTACTTTAAAAGATTTTTCATCTTAATTCATGTCTCAACAAGATCTATGTTTTGGTTCTTTATTTTACTAAATTGCTGCATAATTGCGAAATCGAGTTGCCACCAAAGTAACTTTATGGCCATATGTCATTGGCTTGTGTGCAAAAATATTTTCCACACTAACCAATCCATAAATACATCTGGCTTCAATTTTTCATCATATTAAATCTCGATCAACATTGATTGCTTGTTGATCTCGTTGATTCTGAACATGTCTTCCATCATCTCGGTTAACATCCATACACCGATTATTTTCCAAATTTGTTATTCTGGTATCCATTCTCAAAATAGTTTCTTAAAGTTGAGCAATCGTTGCGGGGAGTTGATTAACCTTTTCCGATAACTCTGCAACGGTTTCAGTCAAGTCCTCTGTGGTCGTGGATGAAGACTCCACTTCTACCTTCTTTTGAACCATGATATTTTTTTATGCAATCTAAAAATTTTGACTGACCTGATGGGTAGATCTACTTTCCAATAACACCTTGGTGAAGACTGATTTCAAATCTGACTTCATATGGCTTCGTAATCGCAGAAGGAAATTTGGTCCTTGATTGTGGTCAAATCTGGCCCTTTGACTCCTCTGTTGATGTCAATCTGGGTTGGAGTCTTTGATGTTGGGCTTCACTTGGAATGGGTTAATGGACCAGAGATTAACTTGAACTAGGCCTGTGATGGACTTGGTCCCAAACTTAGGTCAGGCCCAAGAGGCTGGCACGTGTATAGTGGACACGTGTGGGATGTTCTTTCTTCTCATTTTCTTTTCGATTGATACTGTCCAGAAAGAAGTTAAAAGAAAGAGGGCTCTTTTTCTTCTTCTTTTTTTTTCCTTACTGAAATGGAAATTGGAGAAAGGCGAAGAGGCATTGGTGCTCGGCAACACGTCAATGACGCTGCTCCTCGACAATGTGGCGGCGGCGGCGGCGGCGGCGGTCCGACGATGGTGTGAAGCAGCAAGCAAGTACGCTTCTGAACTCAGTGCTCCTCGCTCTCGTTCTTCTGCTCATATATATATATTCTTCTGGGTTTGGGGATGCTGAGGGGTTAGGCTTGGAGATCGACTGTGGTTCGGTTGAGATGGGATGGGTCAGAGACAGTGTTGGCTTGGGTTTGATTGATGGTCGATGGCGGCAGGCAAGGATGAAAATAGCGGTAGTGGCGGTCGTATAAATACCTATATCACTGTATAAATAAAAAATAATAGTAATGATCATTTTTCTCACATATATTCATGTTGTTTAGTTATGCTAATTTAGAAACTAATGAAATGCTCATTAAAAAAAAAAAAACTAACTAAAAAAAAACTATATCATGAAGTCAAGACTTAAGACTTAAGAGTGCCTACAGAAAAGAATACCTCTACCAAAGGAGGTGTCTAATAGGACTTACTTAAGAAGAACCCGAAGAACTTTCTGTATCAACTATAATTCGGCGAGATTATGTGTTTTTTGGTATTCTTTTAAACATAAATGAGTAAAAGAGTTGCGTAGAAATGTTATTTGAAGAGAAGAAGAAAATAAATAAGTCTTATTATGCATATTAAAAATTTTTAGAAAGTAGAAATTTATCTCACTTCGCAGTGGCCACTCCGGATGTGAGTGGCACTAAATGGCATTTAGACCGCTATGCCCGATATAGCGGCCACTATTTTGATCCCTGGCGGCAGGGATGTAAGATGGGTTTAGAGTTTTGGAGGGGTTCCGGTAAAGTTCGAAAGGGAGTTTTAGTGTTCAGTGGTGACGATGGGAATGGTTTCAGAAAGGGGATGGGTTTGGATTTGATGGTGGGGCTCTTAGGGTTCCGGGGAATTGGGGCTTAGGGAGGGCGGCGATTTGGGGACCTGGTTGGGGTTTTGTAGAGATGGATGGAAGAAGAAGGTTTAAGGTAGGAAAAAGGACTGTGGCTAGATTAGGTTTGATCGTGTGGGTTTGAGGGGAGGGATTTGGGTTACTAGCAGTGGGAGGGTGACATCGGGATTGGGGATTTTACATGGAAAGATGGTGAGGAACGATGGATTGGATGGACGATGAATATATGGTAATCACGCCGATCAATCGAGGATTATTCGGCTCTGATACCAATTGATGCAAATCCTAGGGTTGGGATTTGGATCGTAGGTGCCGCAGCACAGTGAAGGTTTCCGCGGAAACAATCACACGATGAAGACCACTTTCCAACGATGAAAAATTTTATTAACTCCAAATATCATGAGATTATTAATCTCTAGAATGCCATATATATATATAGTAAAAGAAACATAGGTGCTAACAAACAACCTAATCAAACTAGGAAACAAGATAAGAATCCTACCCAAATTAGAAACCTAATCCTAATTACAACTGTTAAATAAAATTAGAAAAATACTGAAATAAGAAAAATCTAGATTTCCTTGTGTCCCACATATGGTCCACGAGTCTGTCTCCAATGGTATATCACTGTTGCTGCATCACTCTCTCTCTCTTCCTGAAATCTTTTTTTGTCCAATCTGTTAAAGCCTTGGCAATAGCCATCGACCCACCAAAATGGTGATTTTATTGCGAATGTTGGGTTCAATGGAGATGCTTTTTCTTGGATCAAATCTATTATGCTTTTTGTGGATAAGAACCCTTTTACCTGAGTTGTTTTTTTTTTTTTTTTTTTTTTTTTTTTTTTTTTTTAATTATATTAACTGATGTCTTTTGTGAATTGAGATGGCTCCATCCAAGGATTTTTTATGCAATCCAAAGCTTGGCGAACCAAAAGGGGTTGATTTCATTGAGTATTTTCTGATTTTCAAGTTGGATTGCTGTTAGTTAGGTTCCAGTCCAAAATTATACTTCAAGTTAGGAGCTGATCTCATGTTAAATAAGAGTCCAAGTTATTAGTCTAATGTGTCAAGATTTGCTTGTTAACAGTCAATGAGTCCTAGTGTGAAGAGTTCTTGAGAGATTGTGTTTTTTTTTAAATTGGGAAACAAGTCTCTAAGTGGTCTATTCCTGTTGTGAAGGGTATTTGTTCCGTGTTATCCCGCGAAAGTAAAAAACCTAGATATCAGTGATTCATAGCATGGACTCGGCCCTTGAATCTGTTGAGTCAAGTCATTTGACTTGGCCATGTTGGGCGGAGTGGGTCTCGAGTACCTTTTCTGCATTTGTTTTCTTCATGTTTATAATCTGTGTGATAGGTCTCACCGAGCACTCTGTTTCTCTTCCTTCCATCTCTTCTCTTTGTTTCAAGATTAAGGGTTTCCAATCTTCTCTTCTACTGCATCTTTATGACAACTTCATTGTCTGCATCTTTGTAATAGGACTGATATAGCGAAGGAAGAATCTTGCTCTCACCATGATGCAATCTTAGGGTTAGGATCGCAAGTGCCGGAGCACAATTAGGGTTCCCACAGGAACAATCACATGATGAAGACACTCTCCAATGATAAACCCACAAAAGGAAAAAGTTTTATTAACTCCAAATCTGAGATTATTAATCTCTACAATGCTATATATATAATAAGAGAAACTTAGGGGCTAAAAAATCAGTCCTAATCAAACTAGGAAACCAAATAATAATCCTATCCAAATTAGAAACTAATCCTAATTACAATCTTTGCTAAAATTAAAACTAATACTAATTAAAAATCAGAATTTGATGGGTCCCACATGTGGCCCACTAGTGTATCTCACCGAAACTGTTTGGGGGAAGGGTCAATCTTAAATATATGGGTGCACAAGCAAGATTTGGATCCTTAATTATTCAGGCTTGCAAAAGGCTTGGGTGCATAAACAAGGGTGCACTGGCACATAAGGGAGTCAGGTGCACAAGCAAGGATGCGGCAGCTGCTCACAAGCGAAAACCAAATTCCCATAAATATGGGTGTTCGAGGCACAAAATGGGAAAGACACTAGACTTTCCAAAAGTAGTGAAGAAGAACCTCTAGCAAATTGTTTACAAATATTTTTGGTCACTTTCATAAAAGTTCAAGAATATAATTTTGTGATCATGGCCAGGTCGACAAATCTTAAGAAAATGAAAACGTTGCAATCTTTTAGCAGAATTATTATTTTATTTTTTGATCCATATACATGCCTGTGCTTTGTACCTTAATTCCTGCATCAATTGCTTTACTCTTTTTTTTTTTTTGCTAAATTGCAAAAGAAAATATTAGAGAAGAAAGGGGCTTTCAAAAAATAGCCCCTCCAAAAAGAATACATAGAAGATTCACAAAGAGAAGAGACTATACAATATCTCGCAGCAAGCTACGAACAAGAACTATAGGAGGCATAGCCAACCAAAACAAATACTAGAGCAGAGAGCAATATGGCAAAGTGATGCAGGCCAGTCAATAGGTCTGCCAACCCCCAAGGGGACATCCATTTAGTTAGGAAATACTATTTAGTAGTTTGGTTTGTTTATGATTAATATTAGTTAGTTTCCTTTTTATTTTAGATATGATTCATATATTAGGAAATATAGTTGCTTAGGGATCAAGCCAACTCCTTTATAAAAGGATGTTAGGTCAGGTCTCATTGTATTAGACATGTTTATTATCAATTAATCTTTTGAGTTATGAGAGTTTTCTCTTCAGTTATGTTGTTTTCTCCTCTTGTGAGGTTGCCCTAGTGGCTTGAATCCATCTTTGGATTCGATCAATCCTTCGGGAGATTGATCTATTATTAGATCGTGGATCTTGGCTGCGTCATAGAGGGCTCCGGGCATGATCAGATATGATTGTTCAAATGACTAGTGGTGAGTTTTGACACCTTAAAAGAATGAAGAAAACTTTGGAAAAATTGGATGATCCTTGTTGATTGATCCTCCCTCCTGTTTATAATATTTCCAGCCTCAATCAAGGCAATTACAGACCCATTAATACAATCTTTGTACATGGAAAGAGAATAATATAGCATTTAAAAAAAAAAAAAAACCATACACAGCTTCATGCTTGGATTTGGTCAACAAAAAAATACACGCACAGAGCTGGATTTGGTCAACTAATGAGATCCCACATGCTGCATATAGCATGGGCCTTACATGCATGGGCTTTGTGGGCCACTGGGCCAGCTGGTGTTAACAAGTTTGAGCATGAAGCGGTCAAGAATCACACCCCGGAAAGGCTTGAGGACTTTGCTAAGAGTGATTGCAGCCTACTCCTTAATGTTCAAAATGGCTTTTGTCCCTGGAGTAGAGTCTGTGTATCAGATTATTTCTAGTCCTTTAAATAGCTTGGATTGAGATCAGCATAAGGGCACCAATAGCGAGGGAATAAAACTTTCGGCTATCTGCTGAGAGCTTCCTCTAAAGCACTGCCGCTGAGTAGCAAGGCTGGCTAGAAAGACCTGTGATTTGAACAAACCAATCCCATATGTTTGATGCAAATGAGCACTTGAAGAAGATCATCTTCATATTCTTCCTGCTGAAGAATAAGAAGGCAGCCAAAGGCTGTCTGAATGCTAACACTTGACCCAAACAGAGGTTGGATTTTTCATATGAAACAATTGTTATAATCTATGGAAGAA
Source organism: Umbellularia californica (assembly GCA_028538565.1). NCBI lineage: Eukaryota > Viridiplantae > Streptophyta > Magnoliopsida > Laurales > Lauraceae > Umbellularia > Umbellularia californica. The sequence goes on from JAPQWN010000007.1 coordinate 61,439,500, forward strand.
GAAGGAGAGGAGGAAGAACAATGGAGAGAAGGTTGTGCCTCAATGGAGGATCGTCTACTTGTATTTATAATTAGATTGTGCCTTAATCAAGGCTCTAAAGATGCTAAGTATAAATTTAGAACAATGAAAGAATATCTCCTAATCTCTACAAGGAAATAAGAGGAGAGAAATTAGCTTATACAGTGGAGAGAAATTAGCTTGTACAATCTACTCTATCCCAAGTGAGGGACTATACATGGGCCTGGATGGGCTTGGCCTATCTTAAAGGCTAGTTATCTTCTACACTCCCCCTCAAAATTGATGTGGTAAGGTAGAGAACATCAATTTGTTAGTTAGATCATGATGACGCGTTTTGGGAAGTGCTTTTTTGAATATATCCGTCAACTGGTTAAAAGAAGAGACATGAGGCAAAGTTATCTTCCCTGTAATAACATGCTGACGGATGAAGTGACAGTCAATCTCAATGTGCTTTGTTCTTTCATGAAGAGGTGTATGATGACCAACAAAAACACCTAATTCACAAAGAAGACGGCGTAGTCTGATGATTTCAGCACTAGCAGATGACGCCGCCCAATATTCTACCTCAGCAGAAGACTTTGATAGGTGGTTTGCTTCTTGCACTTCAACGAAATTAGAGATTCTCCAAGAAACATACGCCAGCCAGTGGTAGATCGTTGAGAGTCTGGACAGCTAGCGCAGTCAGCATCTGCATAAGCTGATAAGTGTAGAGAAGTACCAGAAGGGAAGAAGAGATCATGGTGAAAAGTTCCTGTAACATAGCTAAGTATGCGCAAAGCAACAACAAGGTGAGGTTTGTGGGGATTGCTAACAAACTGGCTAACCGTATGAACTGCATGAGAAATGTCCGTCCGAGTCATAGTTAAGTAGAACAAACTACCAACTATCCGCCGGAAAACAAAGGGATCATCCCGGGGAGGGCCATTATCTGTACTGATTTTGTTGTTCAATTCCATAGGTGTGTCAAAATTGTGAGCATCGTCAAGCCTGGCTGAAGTGATCAAATCTATAGCATATTTGCGTTGATGGACCCTAATGCCTGATTTGTTACACATAAACTCACGCCCTAGAAAGTAGGTGGGATGACCAAGATCCCTCATTCTGAAGTGGTGAGTAAGATGGTTTTTAAGATTCATAATGCCGGCAATATCATTGCCACTAATAATCATATCTTCCACATAGACTAAGAGGAATGTGTAGCCCATCGGTGTCCATCGTAGAAATAGGAACTATCAGAGTGACTCTGACGAAATCCGGCTTGAAGAATTGCTGCTCGAAATTTATCGAACCAAGCCCTCGGAGCTTGTTTAAGTCCATAAGGAGCTTTCCGCAACTTACAAACTTGCTTTGGAGGGCAAGCATGTCCTGGAGGAGGTTTTAAGTAAACAGTCTCTCTCAAGTCCTCATGAAGAAAAGCATTTTTGACATCCATTTGCCATAGAGACTAGTTGCGGGCTACCGTAAAACAAAGAAGAGTACGAACGGTGGTCATTTTAGCCACTGGGGCAAATGTTTCCTCATAGTTAATTCAATATTCCTGCTTATAACCCTGCGCAACCAATCTGGCTTAGTAGCGATCAAACCTCCAATCAGAGTGAACTTTGACGAAGTATATCCATTTACTGCCAATCACAGATGCACCTTCAGGGGTTGGTACCAATTCCCATATGTGGTTCATTTCAAGAGCAAACAATTCCTCATTCGTAACATCTTGCCAGTAAGCGATCTTCGAGGCCTGTGAATATGAGGTGGGTATAGGAGCACTATCTAAGGAAGTAAAAAGAGCAGGAAATCCATAGCAGTTAGGGGCAACAGAATGACAACTACAGCATCGTAGAGAGATGGTGCTATCAGAAGAAGTATTATTATCTGAAGGTTCAATAGGCTGCACTGGGAGAGGATTAGGAGAGAGAGTTACCAGAGGAGGGACCATGTAACGCTGGACATAGACTATGGGAAGAGTTGATGGAGAAGCAGACTCAGAGAATTGTGGCAGATAGGACACAGCAATGGGATGAGTATCTAAAAGTAAAGAAAAGAAAATCTGTTCCAAGAAAATCACATTACGAGATATTCGCATGCGTTTTTCGAATTGATCATAATATAAAACCCCTTTGTGTTCATTATTGTAGCCCAGAAAGATGCATTTGGCAGCCTATGGTGATAACTTAGTGCGCTCAGTAGGTAGAAGGTGAACAAAGCATTGGTAGCAAAAAACAAGCAACTGAGAGTAGGAAGGGGTATGACTAAAGAGAACTCCGTAAGGAGTAGTCTTTCCGAGAACAGTACTAGGAAGACGATTAATAAGATACACTACAGTCTGTGCAGCATCACACCAAAAATTGGGAGGAACTAATGATGCAATTAAAAGAGTACGAACAGTTTAAAGAATGTGTCTGTTCTTTCTTTCCACAATTCCATTTTGCTAAGGAGTATGTGGACAAGATTTTTGGTGAAGAATGCCTTTATCAAAAAGGAAGGCAGAGAAATCATAAGAAATGTATTCTCCACCATAATTTGATTTAAGAATCTTGATAGCTTTCTTAAATTGGGTTTGGACCATGTTATAAAATCTTTGAAAAATAGAAAACACTTTAGATTTCAAGCTCATGAAATAAATCCAATTATGAAGGGAATGATCATCAATAAAGGTCACATAGTACTTAAATCCTGTCCTACTCAAGGTAGGAGCAATTCCCCAAACATCAGAATGAATAATGTCAAATGATGCCAATGCACGAGAATTATAAACAAAAAAATGCAAAATATGACTCTGACTTAAGCAACGAGTTTAACACTTAGATTGAGATAAAGAAGACATCATTTTATTATCAATAGTAAATTCCAAACAACCAATCTTAAATAAGGAAATCAAATGGGCATTGTTCACATGATCAAGACGTTTATGCCAAACAGTCCATAATTTATTGAAATTATTAGAAGCAGCAGCAAAGAAGGGATGATGTCCAATGTCTAGCAAAAACAGACGCCCTTGTTTACTCCCCATTGCGATCACCTTCCCAGTTTGTCGCTCCTGTATAACACAACCAGAGGAAGAAAGTGAACAAAATAGCCATCGTGAATAAGTTGTCCTATAGAAAGTAAATTGGCCGATAATTTTGGAATAAAGTAGACATTGGGAAGGGTGATGGACTGGCCAGAGACACTAGATAAAGTAATGGTACCAACTCCAAAAATGAGTAGTTGATCACCATTAGCAGTGGTTATTTTCTCTTTTTCAATGTAAGGGTCGGAATCTGTAAAGCTATGTTCTACAAACGTCATGTGATTTGAGGCTCTTGAATCTAAAAACATGTGGATGAGGTGATAGGAGAAGAAAGAGATGTTGAAGAATGGAAGGCAGGAAATGCTATATGAGAATGATTTTGATACCGGCCGCCATTAAAAAGCCCATAGATGCATGAGCTGAGGTAACTGTGTTTTGAATCATTTCTTGAATCTGAGCAGGAGTCATGGAGATAGCCTCAGAAGAAGTGCTTCCTGTATCAGATAAGGGTTTCGAGCCTGGAATGTAGTAGAAGTATTCTTTCTTGGCAGAGTGGAGGGAGGCTTCCTCTGTTGTGTCTCATTCCTTCGTTGTAAGTTGTGACGGTCATCAATAAGATGACCAGAGCGTTTGCAATATCTACAAACCAACTTCTTGCTGCAATTTTTGGCAATATGACTGAAGCCTTTGCATTCATAACATTGAGTGAGCTTTGGATTGGGGGTTGTCAGAACAGTAGAGTAAGCCGGAAGAGGCGCGAGGAAGGCTTTTGGTTTTTCAAGAATAGCGCGTTGTGAGGTGAACCAAAGTTTTTCGCGAAGGACTTCTTGAAAGCAGGTATCAAGAATTCAAGATTAGCGGAAATTTCTCTATTTATGAGGGTAGACCGAACATATTCAAATTCCGGTTGTAGATTCATAAGAAACTGGCTAATGTAAGCTTCTTCCTATAATTTGAGAGCCTCATAGAGAAATCCAAAAGAGACAGTTTTGATCAACATTGAATACCTTTCGATCCATAAGGTGAGGAAGCCATTAAAATATTCCTGCACAAATTTATCCCCTTGAGTAAATTTAGCAATTTCACTATCCAAGTGAAATTTCCGGGCTTTATTGGTTTGATGGTAGACTTTTTTGAGATGAACCCACATATCTGCTGCTGTAGTATAGGTTTGAAAAGCCACGGCCAGAGAGGAATCAATAGAGTTGAGTATCCAAGTAACCACTTTATCATTTTCCTTGGACCGGTGGCTAAGGCTTTGGAGTCAGTGGTACTTGGAGTAGGAGGCTTAGTTATTGCTCCATCAAGATAACCAAACAGCCCTTGTCCTTCGACAAAGTTATTTAAATGGAAGGACCAAGACATATAATTATGCCCATTAAATTTAATTGGGATAACATCATATTTTTCCATGATCTCTAATGCAGCAGAATGTGCAACAGCAGAAAATCAGCAAACAAGAAGTTCTGTTCTTCACTAATCCAAGCCGAGAGAGAGATGGAGAGGAATAAACAGCAATCAGTCAGTAATAAACAGCAAGAGAGGCTGAAAACTGGTTCAGATTCGTTTTTGGAGCACAAGGATGAACTCTAAAACAAAAATAGCACAAAAGAGAGCAAAAACAGGGCCAGACGATCTCCTGTTTTGGTGCTAGAGTGGTCACTTGGGGCCCACTATGGGATCAGAACTTTGAAAAACTAGGAAAACACTAGCAGAGTAGATGGCCTACCTCAGATGTGCCAAGAATTCTGCAAAAATAACCATAATTCCTAGAGAAGATGGGCGACCCTTGTGGTGGTGGTTGTTTTTGATATCTGGATGATCGGATGATGGCCCACCTTTGATATCCTCCGTGCAAAATGTCGGCACAATGATTCTGCTGTGAGAAAGGGCTCTCTTTTTAGAACCTTGAGAAGGGATTGCAACTAATAGACAGTTGAGATGAAGAGATCCCACAGTGCTCTGATACCATGTTATAATCTATGGAAGAGGAAGGAGAAGAGGAAGAATAATGGAGAGAAGGTCGTGCCTCAATGGAGGATCGACCACTTGTATTTATAATGAGATTGTGCCTTAATCAAGGCTCTAAACATGCTAAGTATACATTTAAAATAATGAAAGAATACTCCTAATCTATACATCGAAATAAGAGGAGAGAAATTAGCTTATATAATCTACACAATATCCCACGTGAGGGACTATGCATGGGCCTGGATGGGCTGGGCCTATCTTAAAGGCCTGTTATCTTCTACAACAATCACCTGGCAAAACAGGCTGTACCAGGTTGCATTATGCTATTCCACACCAGTTGGTACCAAGGTTGCCTAGTGCCCTGTGAACAAAATCAACTTCAAAGCATTTTTGAGTGAAAGATCCCCACTGGTAGCCTTGCTCCAAACAAGAGTCAGAATTCAGTAAGTTAGGTGGGGGTAGATTGGAAATGTCCCGCATTAAACATAACCTGATATCTTAAGGAACAGAATCCGGGACGACCCATAGGCCATTAAGAGTTAGATTGCAGACTATCTGAGGAGCTGAGGTTATGAATAGGGAAGAAGACAGCAAGAGGCAATTTGGTCACCCACTTATCATACCACAGACTTGCAGATTTACCATTTCCCATTACCCATTTACTGCATTGGAGAAGAAATTGAGCCACTGACCTGACTTCCCTCTATAAAAAAGAACCAACAGAGAGAAATTGGGGACCAAATTTGGTCTTTCGCTATATCATGACCTAAGCAAAGAGGCCTAAATAGAATTTGAAGACGCTGCATCCACCCCTGAAGAACCATGCAAGACATGTTCATCTCTGAGATACTCCAGATACACAGGGTAAACAATAGTCTTTCAATTGATGAGAGGTTGGTTTTAAGATTTCATCTGAAGCAGACCACAGGAAGTTCCTCTTAGTTTTTTTCAAGCCTTACAAATAGATTTAAGAAGAGGGAAGTCAGAGATGTGCAGATCCATGCTTAATGAGGATTAGGCGACCTGAAGTTGACAATTAAGGGCTAGCAATGCACTAGGCTTATTCTTAATATGAGGTATGTTTCTAGAGGATTGGTAAAAGTTGGAGCTGAAAGTTAAAACTAAAACTTATGGGGCTTTTACTGCATAATTACTGTCATTTTTATTGGTATAATTTTGTTATACCATTGTTCTGTCATCCCCCATTTTGTTGTGGTGGGGTTTCTTGTTTGTTTGTAATCCTTCTCTGTTAACGTAAATTCCCATTACTGTTAAAAAAAAGGATTTAATTGTTGGAGAAGATCAATCTGGAGCTGCAATTTGTTACTTTACTCTCTGGTGTAGGTCCCATGGGGAGTGGAATTAGAAATATACATCTTTGCAAAATCGTGAGGAAGTCAAAATTGAAGTCTGAAAGTGCGATGAACAAAAGTGAATGGAGAAAGGAAATGACTGTTAAGTTGACTATGAAAATGACAGCGGTGGGGATTACAATCACAGACCCATGAATTGAAATGCCAACAAGGGAGATGAGATTGATGCTCACTCCAGCAAATTCACTGCATACGAATAGGCGACAATGAAAGTGAAAGGAACTAGATCGCCGAAGCACGAAATGTAATCTCAACTGCCCTCACATAAATCAAAGCAATCAAATGGGTGTGAATTTCCTTACCCAATGGATGTTTACATCGAAGTAAGCAAGAAACAAACCGGAGATTCTGAGTCTGCACTAAGCTCTGGTCGACCTAATACCCCCTTGCACACATCAAGAAATAATATGTCAAGAAAGAGAAATTTTGGGTTGAAGGGATCTTTGTCTTCAAGTCCTCTTCCAAAATCGCCCATGGAAACCGGTTTACCATTGATGGAAAGGCTTCATGGGAAATCTAGAAATCTCTTAACGCTCCTTTTCAAATGGAAAAACAGTGCTACTTATAGCATTCCTTGGGCCTTGGTGGCACCCGAGGTACCTTCTGGGCCTATTGCACCTAAGTATAGTTGTCAGTACCGCTTTGTTTCGGCCAAGTTACTGAAACGAAAACCATTCAATAAAGTCTCAGTTTAAATCTCGGTTGATTTCGGCCAAAATTGATGATTTCACCCAAAATCAATGGATTTTGGCTGAAATCTGAAATCCCCTTTCGTCTGTTAAAAAAAAGAAAACACTTTTCCTCAGATGAAGAAAAAAACCAAAAAAAAAAGAAAGGAGAAGATGAAGAGGATTGCAATTAAAGGGAAAGAAGGGGGGAAAAGTGAAAAACAAGGGGACCACACCTGACTACTATTGGCCGCTACTACTGTGCTGCCGGCGCTGAAAAAGGTTTATGAGTCTGGAAAGTTCTCTGGCGGGGATGAGAAGAAGAAAAGTCAAATGACTTTTCAAAAGGGTTTTACCCTTTTTGCAGTTTGCCCTCTCCTTTTTAATTTTTGTTAAAACTATCCTTTTACCCTTTTATGGTTTGCCCCCTTCTTTTTTTTTTTTTTTTTCCAAAGAATCATTTTTACATTTTTCCTTTACAAATCTCAATTAAATAATAAGATTTTTAGAATTTATTTTAATTTTTATATAGATAATATGCACATGCATTAAAATTTTCCAAAAAATTGCTCCGAGATGTTTTGTTGAAATTCCGAAACATTCCATTTTGGAGGCCAGACTAAATGGGGTCCGAAACGGAATTGACAACTATGCACCCAAGCCCCAAAGATACTATGGCACCCAGGGGTACACCGCCCTTCATTTCTTTCTTTCTATTTCTTTCTTCTCTTTCTTCTATTTCTTCTCTCTTTTTCTCTTTCTTTTCTTTACAGCCTCTCCTTTCTTCTGCGTGTTTTTGGTGTCTTAATGCAATACACGTCACTGAAAAGTAATGAGTAGTTTCGCCTCCAGAAGTGGTACTTAATGCTGTATGTCAGATACACATGGCACAGAGGAGGACAGTTTTAAGTCCTCATTTCCTTAAATATTTGGTCATCCATGCATCAAGTTTTGTGTAAATGTTCTATGATATCTTTGTTTCTATCCATCATGAGACTGACTTCCTTGTGGCACGATTCGTCAGGAGACGTCCCAAGAGTAAATGGCCAATTGGCTGTCTCTCGTGCATTTGGTGACAAGAGTCTTAAATCGCACTTACGATCAGATCCTGATATACGACATGAAGATATTGATCATAATACTGATATTCTCATCCTTGCAAGTGATGGTCTCTGGAAGGTCTCTATTCTTATTCAAATGCCATTCTCTGCACTTCCATTGAATGTAACCTGACCAGTAAGTAATATTAACCTAAATTTAATATATTTTTGCTCTGGTGTGTTTTATGCATATCTAGGTCATGAGTAATGAAGACGCAATCAATCTTGCTAGAAAGTACAAGGATCCACAGGCTGCGGCTAAGCAGCTAACAGCTGAAGCATTGCAAAGAGAGAGTAAGGATGATATATCTTGCATTGTTGTTCGGTTTAGGGTGTGAAGGCAAGAAAACCTTGGCTGGTTCCTACGAGAAGTCTCTTTAGAAGAGTGCATGTCTACAAAAATAATCCATGGGTCATGTTCTCCTACTCATTTGTAAATTCTCTTTTTTAGTTTGTGCGGTTTGATATTGATTTTTTTCCCGTCAAAGTATTTAAAATCTAATGCACACCCACCTTGTTTCTAATTGCATTGGAAAATTAGGAAAGGTCAAATGGAGGACTTACATTTTGGAATGAATAGAAAAAGTCCTATTATTTTTGGAGCATATTGTTTGCTGGAGAATGGAGATTTTTCTGGCTTCACAGTTGTGGGGGACATTGCATTGAAATTCTCTCTCCTAAAAGCTTTCATATGAGATTGCATCATAGTTTGCCACAGGAATCACATTTGATTTTGTGGTGATGATTAAATGGTCAGTTACTATTTAGTCAGCTTTATCCGAATTGATCCTTTCTTTTATCATCTTCTATTTCTCTTTGTTCTGTTTCTTCCGTTCAAATCTTTTATTGGATCTTGGATGCTGGAGCTGCCCAAAAGCTCTCCTAGGCTTTAAAGCTCCTGATCATATAACAGGTGGCCTACATATGGTTTAAGATAAGAATAGGTCTTGGATCATCTGTTGGGCATTCTTCATCCACAGTGCCACTAGTTCAATGGTCTGGTCTAGGTCACCAAATCATGACCTCCACTCATGGAATTAGTTTGCCTACTGAACCAGTGTTAATAGAACTTTTATGTGCATGGATTGTGATATCATGAGATTGGCAACCGTGGGTGAATGTTGGGATGGTCTTCATCCTGCTGCTAACTTGTGGCAACCTTTTGAGGGGCAACAACATACAGAGCAACTGATTGATGGTGTGTTGTACTGAGCGGGCTGTTTTTGATCCATTGCCACAAGGGAGGAAATGTTAATGGATCTGGAGCATACATGCTGCACATGTATGATGTTCCAAAACCATATATATATATATATATATATATATATATATATATGATGGATCCTCCATACCAATGGCTGCTAATCCAATTGTGCATTAAATGATGCTGGCCAAATGTGTGATATTTGGGTTATGGTCACTCTTGAGTTTATGTTCTATGACCATTCATAGTGGATGGAATGGATGAGCAATCCACTACCACATCCATGCAATTTATAGTTGGGCCCACATTGCATCTCCAAAAGGAGTCTTGAGAGCAATTGGCCTCTTGATAATTTTTTTTATCCATTATTATAATGATATTTAAACAAATAATATTCAAATGGAAAACTGTAGTTGTTATAATTTGGTAGAGGAGTTTTTGGAATACCTGAATAGATTATGTTGGGGTGGTGATAAATGGGTATATCTGGATTCTCCAGAATTGGGGGTTGTGGAGTCTTTGGAATTTGATGAAATTTGAGAATTCAGGGGCGCTGGAATTGGTCCAACTATCCCACCCATGCATCCTGTAAAGGGAAGTGGAACTCCACACAAGGGCCACCTTTGAAAAAAATAAATTAAAATACTTATAATAATCGACAATCCTAATATCCTATGGGACCTCAAATTTTATTCTAATAGGTGTTGGTCACACCTTAAGATTTGAGTATATGATTAATAATATAATTAAGATAATCTTACTCTTGTTTAGTCATCACTAAATTCCACGTTCCCTGTGCGTCAACGAGGCTGGAGTACGGAGAATTTGAGGGTTTTTGGAATTCTGTTTATGAAACAAGGAATTCCATAGACTGCTATCTAGGAGCAAGAAGTCATTAATTCGACTTCAACTGTATTGAGATGTCTGAGCAGAGAATAAAGGGATAGCCTAGTGGTTTGGTATCCCGTTTCACGCAACTTGCTAGAGTCTGGTCCGTGGGTCCTCTCCCTCGAGTGCCTTCCCCTTTTTGTGCAGGTGGCCTTCTCCCGGCATGTGGTGGGCTCACTCATGCATCAATCAGGTCTCTCAAGGCTTCAGCCACCGCTGGCTGGTAAGAAAAGAAAAGAAAAAGAGTCATTTGAGCAGGTAGCACTTTCTTAGCTAGGGTGGCGATGGGCTAGATCAGGAGGGGCCAAGATTATTCAATGATGGTTCAAGCCATGGACCTAAAATCCATGAATTCTCAATATTCTGCCTATATTTCTTTCACCAAAAATGTCTAGTAGGGTGCTCTCACAGTTGAGCCTTTATGTGTATATATAGGCTTCCCTAGTCCGTTTGAGATATCAAGTCAAAATGAGCACAACCCTATTCAATCGGCTTTATGATATCAACTCAAATCTAGTGACTGCAGGTTACGATCTGGGCTCAGGCTTGTTTAGTTCAGACTAGCTTTTTGCCCAACCACACTTGTCACAACAAAAGCACCAACAATAATCAGGAGAGGTGGAAAGTGATTCTCTTAATGCTATTTCGTGGGTGTCCTCTTTGGCTGTCATTCCTTGGAGATTTCAATTTTACATTAATGAGATTAGAGCTTTAGCATCCTTGTTTCAAGTAAAGTTTCAACACGTTGGGAGGTCGGCTAATGGTTTTCTGATTCGTTAACTAAGCAAGGGGTGGATAAGTCTTCTAATTTGGTGGCTTTCATTGAGTGATGTTTGTTTGTCTTTTGCTTTCCCTTTTCGTGGTATAATTTTTGTATACCATTGTGCTCTTTTTGTTTGTTTGTGTGGTTTCTTGTATCTGGCCTTTTCTTTTAATATAATTTATGGTTACTGATAAAAAAAAAACAATAATAACAAGAAGAAAATTGAGAGAGAAAGAGAGAGAGAAACCCAAAACCTACTTGCGAGACCTGACTGAAGATGTCTACATACATAAAAATACATTTATTTTAATGTTGACTTTAAGTATCAAATCTGATCTTTTCTTGTTAAAAAAGGCATGTGACAGTCTTAGATGTTTTTAACAGCATAAAATATAGCATTGATATATTATAAAATATTATATATATAATGTTACCATACATAATCAGTCTCAAAAGCAGAGAAATGGCTTGGTGGTGACTAGACAAAGGGTGTTTGGGATTAGTTTAGAAAAACTAGATCCATAAGAAGTTGGCCATCCAGCTTAACAGCATGATGACAAGTTTTATATTTATATTTATTTCTATCTAGTTTCTATTGCTTTATACTAGTTTTTTAAAAAAAGGTGTCTAGTAAATGGCCACTATTGTTGGGTTGAGTTTATTTTCATTTGATAAACAGCACAAACCAGTCCCACTAACATGAAATGTGTAATCTTTTATAGAGGCATTCAATGGGTGCAACTTGTGAGGTTGGGTTAAAAGCCTAATCCAACTTGCATATAGTCAAACCTGAATGACACCCAAGCATATCTGAAACTGTGTCTGATGCAAATGGTAATAAAGTTGCATATGGATGAGGTTGGCTACCTCAGTTTTTGAGCTTAGCTGGCTTTTAAAGAGCACATGCAATTAGAAAAATGTATACCTAATGAGTTAGTATAATGTACATATTACCATATATTAAGCTGTATATGTTTATATATAATTGTGCAACCAAGTCAAATATGGGAATTTGGATCAGACTTCCACTTCTTTGTGGATTTCAAAGATAAGCTCAACCCTGACTTGAACCCAAACAAGCCTGCCCAAATTTCACTGTTGAATAGATGAAATCATTTCAATGTGAATTTTGAGAAAATTTTAGCTATTACCATTGCATGTTAATGAAAATAAAAGTGCAGCATCGTGGGGCTGGGGATCACCCAAAAACCCAGTGTTTCTTTTTTTCTTTTTTTTTTTTGCTGGCTTTCTGTTTTGCTTTATGACTACTTGTTTTTCTGTACCTGGCTGTGAGTGAGAACTTGAAGTCATGCTTGGGCTTCCAAGGGGAGCGTTTAATGTCCTTAACCAGCTGGGTTACAAGATGAGACTTCTAGTAACACATTTGAGACCCTTCATTTTGCATGGAATTGAATTCCTAGAAATTTAAAAAATGTATTTCTAAAGTGGCTGAAAGTGATTAAAAGGAGGTGAAGATCCACTGTCTGGCTGGTTAGGGCTACCAAATGCTCTCCTTGGTAAATTATCTCCCCTTTAAGGTCATGTTTGGCAACCAAATCTTTAGAAAAAATATTTTTGATTTCCATAAAGTTGGTGTATATCCATGTTTGGCAATTGTAAATTCCTGAGGATTTGGATAAATGAAAATCCTCATTTGTTGGGATTTTTAGATCCGACCACCCTCCATAAGATTTGAAAATTCTCTCTTAAGTGGATTTGCACACCTAATCCTATTTTTCTTAGTTATAGGCATCGATACACTCGAATATCAATGTGAAATCCTCGACTATACAAATCTCCAACAAGGAATCTTTGTTCTAGTGGTAGTGAAGAATCATTAGATCTATGGATTCCTCGCCTGTTACCAAACGTACCCTAAGGGAAAAAAGAATTATGGATAGAGACAAAATGAATGCCCCTCAATCATACGAGTAAATAGAATGAATGGTAGAAAAGTAAGGGTACCTTCTACGTCTTCAACACTGGTCTCTTAATAATGTTGGAACCATTTTATCATTTCCTAGAAATTCAATTCTCTGTGCACAAACAAGATTATAGTTATGACTGATTGGAGTACACTATCTATGTCAAAGATGTGCCAGGTTGCTGGCACAAACTCATGAAAAAAGGCCAAAGTCTTAAGCGGTACCATGGGTTTCATTCTCTTGTAGGAGATTCGATTGCTATCTTTGTGGGATCTTTTATCCTTGCCTTTAAGCATGGTAGACCCAAGTGTTAGCACGCGGATATATTAAAAAAAATTGATTTTATTATTTAACGGCTTCACTTAACTATATACCGCACCACTCAAACGAAAATCTTGGATGAGTCCCACTTTTATGGTTGTTGTTGAGTAAAAACCCTACGGGGGCATGAAACTACATGAATATATTTCCCTCCTTTCATTTAGAGGATTTTACCAGAAAAAAAAATAAAAACAGATTAGGTGACAAGTGGACCGAAAAGAACATTTTAATTAACCTTGCACCAGGTTAGTCATTTTGCCCGAAAAATGTTTTTCTTTTTAGAGTTTTTTACTAGCGTTCCTATCGACCTTTTTTTATAACGTAAGGGTCCTTAGGAACCCTGCGGTCATCGTAACCTTGACAGAAGTCCCACTTACGTTCTCTTTTGGTCCATTTCCAAGAAGGGAAAAACAAAGCCAAAGTGAGAGGGAGGGATGGTTAGATTAGGCTGAGAGAGAGGGGGGTTACTGTGAAAAGCCAACCTTCATAAAGTAAGATCTAACATCTCAAAAATCTCAAAGGTACTTTTAAGTTCTCTATCCTTGCCCTGCGCTCTTCTTTCCTTTCATATAAATTACATATAACCCCATTTGCAATGAATTCCTTTGAATTAATGAGAAAAAGGCAAACCCTAAACCCTTTTTCACAGTTTATCTTTTTGGAATTTCCAAGAAGGATGTAGCATGTGTTTTTTTTAGAAAAAGGCATATCATTAAAGGATGCACCCCATCTTTAAGGAATTTCGGATTTTGTTATCCTTTTGGCTGAATGTTGAGGTTTTCCTTTTGTTCAACGTCATCTGTTTTGAAGGATGTAGCATGTCACACACATCCAATGGAAACGAGAGAGAGAGAGAGAGATATGACAATGTTTTAGGATAGTGTTTTCCCATCAAAACCTTATTGCATCTACTGTTTGTTCTCTTGGTCTTCAAGAGGTGGGAATGACCTATGGAGGGGAAGCAAGTCGAGTGTCATCGTTTTTTCACCAAGAATTAGGATTGAGGATAAATTCCGTCATTCATACGCGTACACCATAGGGTCCCTAGGGACCCTAAACATTATAAAACAAAGGTCAATAAGGACGCTAGTAAAAAGTGCTAAAAAAAAATACATTTTCGGGCAAAATGACTGATCTGGTGCAAGGTCAGTTAAAATTATCTTTTCAGTCCACTGGTCATCTAATCTGTTTTTTTTTTTTTTTTGATAAAATCCTCTTTAATTTATGTATACAACCTCCTACTTCATCAAAGATAACTCTCAATTGCGGTCAATCAAGGTGGGCCCCCACCTCATGTATATCCCCAGTTTTTATAGTCAAGCTGCCATTTTCCTTCGCAGTATCTTCTCTCTTTTCTTATGCATTTGTAGCAATAATAAAGAGGAAAAGTTGTTCGGTTTTTATTCTATTTTATTTTATTTTAATTTGGCACGTTACGTCTCATGTGTAGAAAGGAAGAAAAAATAAATCGATCTTCTTAGATAGAGAAGATTTCAACTTTCTTACAAGGGTGGAAACAAAAGAGAAAAGACTCCTCCCTCCCGCGGACATACAAATCGGTGGAATTTAGATTGGGAAAAAGAAGAGAAGAGGATATTACAAAAGGCAAGAAATAATAAAAAAATCTTGGGAACTCGAGTCGAGAGGAAAAAACGGAAATAAAATTCGGACTCGATTGTGACGAGCCGCGTTCACCTGCCGCCGTAACGGAAGATTAGGAGTCTTTTGGCTCCTCCCAAATATGTTCCCCTGTCATGCATGTCTTCATTGACCAGGCCTTTGTCTAGTCTGGCACTTTACTAGTACAGTGAAAAACAAATAAAGTCTCTATTTTTCATATAAGATTTGATATAAAAATTATTTTTAATTTAAAGTCATTTTCCATCTTTTAATAAAAAAAGTCAAAAAATAATTACCTTTATCTATTAAAATATAAAAAAATTTCACTTTTCTATATAAAAAATAAAATAGATTTCATAAAAAAATAATTAAAAATAAAATACCATTATAATTTATTTATATATTATTCTGTCTCCAAAATCAACTTTACTTTACTTTAAATTCTATTAGTAGAGTTGCCGAAACTGGCGATGTCTACCATGCTATGTATGCTATGAGTCTATGACACACTGTCCGATCCCAACTCACTCACACGCTCGTCAATCTCCCCTTCAGCTATTCGTCACCTGTGACGCTTCTATTCACCCGACCTTAGTGGGACCATGTCAGTGTGGCTGTTTTGTCATTATTTGTGGATCTAAATGTTCTCATTCAGCGTAAGATGGGAATGGATAACCACCATGCGAGCAGAGGTGTCACATCACCAACCAGTCACCTTCGTTTTCAGTCACATGTTTTCAATCTTGTCCAGCTGCTGCGGCTGGGTCTATTCCTATTAAAAGTGAAACTAGGGGGTATAATCTTAAATACAATGGGAATGGGATTCATTTTTAATGATCCAGATTATTTCTCTCGGTAACGGATCCAAATACAGTTCCTTATTTCCATTTGATAATTTTACTTTTATAATCACGTAAAGTATAGCATTAAATCAAAAGAAAATAAAATATAATTGAATTATAAGGTATTTTATTTTTAATTAATTGGTATGAAACTCTTTCGACTATTTGTATAAAAAAAAAGAGTTTTTTTTTTAACCTTTTAGTAGATAAAAGTGACTATTTTTTTTATTTTTTTAAATATGGGGGGTCTTCATATGCATCCATCCCTCACCATTTTTGGTGAGGGACACCCCAAAAGGGGAAGTTTCAAGTACAAAAGTGAGGAAGTACAAAGGTGTACTTCCTCACTTTTGTACTTGAAACACCCCCAAAAGGGGTGTCCCTCACCAAAAATGGTGAGGGATAGATGCATATGAACATTTCCCTTTAAATATAAAGGGAATTTTAAATTAAAGTATTTTTTATTTGACTTAATCCATTTTAATAATGTGCCAATCAGGTCGCTACGGAATCTTTTTGGTAACTTTACTGTGAAAGTGGAATGAAATGAAGTCTCTTTTACATCTCTTAAATGGTTGCTTCATTTTACTTTACTTAAAAATTGTCGTAAATTCTAAACAATCTGATGAATTCCTGCTCAGAAATTAAATGCAAGATCAAATATCACCCCAACCAAACTGAAACTCACGCTAGAATTCAAACATTGTTGATCACAATCATCTCATCTAACGGTTGATATTTAAATGAATATGATCCAAAACACTCCCATCCCATCCGCCAATCCAACAATTCTAATGCTGGCCCCACAGCAGAGATGCTGGCATGTTCAGCGGATCGTGACCTGCTCTTTCCCCACACACGAATATATACAAATCAGAATGACCACGTCAAACTGAGTATTCCATTTCCATCTTCCCTTTTCATTTCTTCTCATTTCGATTCTCCACCCGAAGATGCTCCCGTCAGACCAACTTTCCCCAAGTCGTTCCATGGCTTACGCCACCGGCGAAAATCCTTCCTCTCTACGACCCCAGCTTCGTCAGATCGAAATCCCTCTTGCGAGCTCCGATCCGAGAGTACCTCTCTTCAATCTCTCGATCCTCGACCGAAAGATCGATTCGGTCCGTCGATTCCTCTCCGAATTGCTCCAGAGAAACGCTTCGATCAGCGACGAGCAGATCGAGCTCGTCTCCAAGGAGATCGGCTGCTCCATACAGCAGATCATCTTGAACGGAGCGGCTCTTCTCGGATCCTCTCAAAGTCAGAATCTTGGATCGGATGTTGGAGGTTTGACGGGTTCGATTACAGGAAACGCGTCAGATCTGATGGATCTGAGAGGTTCGACTGTTTCTTCTTTTGATGTGGAAGTCAATGGTCCGATCAAGGAGAGAGCATCGAAACCGTCGGATCTATGCACTTTGACGGGGACATCAGCTGATCTGGAGTTTTTGAGAAATCCAGAGCAGCTGAGGATTCCTTCAGCGGAAGTAAAAATAGCTTCTGATCTGAAGTTTTCTTTTGGTTCTGATTCCAGAAATCTGAGAATTCCTGCAGAACAAGGGATTCCAGCAATGAGAGATGGGAATCTAGTTGATCTGAAAGTTCTGGAAAAAGCAGCGGGTTCCACAAATCCAGGGATTCAAAGAGATGGAAATCTATTTGACCTGGAACTTGAGGAAATGTCCACGACGAGTGGAAATATGGTAGATCTGAAGCTCCCTTTCTTCTCTGATTCGAGAAATCTGAAGATTCCTAGAGATCAAGGGATTCCAGCAGCAGGAGATAGAAATCTAGTTGATCTGAAGCTTCCAGAAGAATCTACGGCTTTCAGAAATGGCGGGAAAGACGAGGAAGATGGAGATGATGCAGATGCCGAAATCATCGAGCTCGATTCAGTGGAATTGCTTGCAGAGCACATGCATTTCTGCGAGATCTGCGGGAAGGGATTCAAGCGCGACGCCAATCTCCGAATGCACAAGCGCGCCCATGGAAACCAGTTCAAGACAATCGAAGCTCTCTCGAAACCGGACCGGTCTGATGAGGACCGTGCGAGGAAAATCCGGTTCTCGTGCCCTTTCACGGGATGCAACCGCAACAAATCCCACAAGCGATTCCGGCCTTTGAAATCCTCTGTATGTGTGAAGAATCATTTCAAGAGAAGCCATTGCCCGAAGATGTATTCGTGCAATCGGTGCAATAAGAAGAGTTTTTCTGTAGTTTCTGATCTCAAGAGCCACCTCAAGCACTGTGGGGAGTGCAGGTGGCGGTGCTCGTGTGGGACGAGCTTCTCGCGAAAGGATAAGCTGTTCGGGCATGTGGCGTTGTTTGAGGGCCATATGCCTGCTATTGTAGGAGAGGATCAATCAAAGGGAATGGATTTGGAAGAGGAAATGCAGGTGGATAGAGAGGAGCATGTCGAGACTGCTGATGCTGAGTCTTCGGAATTTGGATTCTTTGAAGGGCTCTTGGAAGGGTTTAGTGGAATCGATGCGGGTTCGCTTGATGATTTGCTAGGGTTTCTATAGCAGGTTTGCTCTTGTGAAATTTCTTTATTTTGATAGTTCAGCTGCAAAACATGGTGGGAATGGTAGCTCAATTATAATAAAAATCATTCATTGAAGGCCTCAAAGTTCAACAGTCGTTGTATATACAACTGTTGAACTTTGGGGCTTTTAGAGAGATGGTAGTGTCATGCTGATATTTTGAGCACTCTCACTCTATGTTAGGAGCTTCCAATACGGCTGGAACCCTGTGATTGGCGTGCGGTCGATGTGGTCCCACATGAAAGAATTGGCATATTTGGAGATTGTTGATAATTCTTACCCAAAAATTCCCTTGTATTCCATTTGTTGTTTAGATGCTCTAGAGTTAGAGAATCTTCTTTTATAGTTGTTGCTTTTAATTTGCTGAGAATAATTATGCTACCTCTGTTGTTGTTGCAATAAAGAATGGGTAACTTTTATTGAATGCTTTGCAAATTTACGCCTTGCGATTCTGCTTGTCGGGCAAGAATATTGTCTTGATTAGGTGTTTCACCCTGCTAAAACTTAGATTTAATCCTAACCGAAAAGAGGAGGATGGGGCAGATTTGACACGACATCCTAATTTGTATATGTAGTATGTACTCAATGAAAGAGCGTCAGCATCCGGAAACATCCAAGTTTTAGGTGATTTTGATCACCATCTGTGAGGGACTGCTCCAAAATTATGTCAATTTTTCACCAAAATAATGCCAACACATTTGGGAAGGGACAAAAATATGGCTCTGTGTTTTATCTGATCTGCAAGGCCTTCGCGGCAGCTTCAAAATGATGCCATTCTGCCGACATAGTTTTCCTCAAAAATCGTTCTTGCCTATTTTTATATCATCAGAGTAGTTAGAGATCATATTTAGTCTACTATTACATGCCTATGTTCCCCAAAACATTTACACATGAGCTTGATATTACCACCCTTTTCCTACATCAGTTTTTCTCAAATCTGGTTGCATGAACTTACTGTTTGTCCTAATCTATCAAAGCACATGTGGAAGAGATACTAGATATAAAAATAAGCAGCATGTTTACCTGGTATGTTTCAATAATTTTCTTCAGGCAATTAAAGCGATTCTGAAATCTGCCTTTATCCTTTTCTTTGGAGCTTTTCATCTCCATATCATGTACCTTGCTTTCTGGCTCGATTTAAATCTGCAACAGGCAGCAGGCCTTAGTAGCCTTTTAAATGATTTCTTATGTTAGTTGTAGTTGACTAGCAAAAGAATTTAAAAAAAAAAAAAAAAAAAACACAGATATATTTAACTTGAATAATACCTCAGGTGAGATGATTCATCAAGGTGCATAGAGAATGATTTATTTTTCATTACTTATTCATCCATTGTAATCATGCAAGAGGGAGGATTCAGAAAATTTCTTTGGTTTGTTCAGTTTTTGCTAGGTGATGCTGTCTTTGATTGATCGATGTGGTACTACAGTCTTTGGGCTTAAAGTTGGGGGTTGGAACAATCGGAATTCTATGGGGGTCTCTCTTATGGAAACCTTGTTCTCAATCTAGAAGGAGAATGATGGGACATTTCAGGATGTTTTCAATTCCTTGTCTGAGTAATTGCATCAAGCAAAAACCAAAATCAAATTTTGGGCATTCAAAAACCCATTGTTTAGATGGTCTTTTAATGAGATTAATCTAGGATGGGAAGCTTTTTTTGAATCCCGAGGGTGACAATGGTTAGTACATTCTGGAAACTTACACCATTTGGAGCTTCGAAGTTGAGATTGTATTCCTTGTTTGGGAACCCAGAATTGAACAGGCAGGTAGATTGATTTGGAATTTGATGATGAGCATTTTCAGGTGCAGCTGGTGTATGTGATTCCTGAGTTGTGCATTGATTCAGGTGCTGCTAGAAGAAAATATTGCACTGTAGGATATATTTGATGTGATACCAAGATTAAAGGTACCTCTGAAATGCAGCGAAGTTGGTTGATCAAATCTTTATATAGAGACCATTCAACAAAAAAAAAAAAAAAAACTTTGAATAGAGGAGTCTTGCATGTTGGGTGGTGCATTTGTGTGATATATCATGTAGCTCTTTACACATCTTGTAGGGGTAGCAATACAAAGTCGGATCTCATTACAAAACAAAGAGTATCTCTGCTATGCTAGGTTTTACTGCCGGTCCTAAGCCCAGATAAAGAAAGAGGGTTGCATTAGGTAGGTTGACTGTCAGTATGAAACTTTTGCCACAATCCAAACTTAGCTGACCCAACATACTTGGAAAAGGCTTTGATGATGATGATTCATACCTGCAACGTTATGGTTGTGACAATGATCACCTTCAATTGTGCAATCTCGGGTACATCTTGTAGTTACCTCTTTATATGTGTGTATAAGATTTTTAAGTGTTTCTTCTATTAGTAAAGTGATTTTCTTACCAACAAAAAAAAAGGTTATATTCTTTAGGTAGATTGGTATTAAGTGGTCAAATTGACCATGTGTAGAGATGGTGAATACTAAAAGATGCCTCTTGGGTAATGGGGATATACTATATGGCTATGATCTTAGGTTCATAGGGATGAAGCTATTGCTCAGGTCAGTGCAATAAAATCTTCATTTTATACAAGCCAATAAGTGAAAAAGTTGGGGATGTAAATGAAGAAGCAACAACAGAAAATAGCTCGGTTTCATTTCTTGACATGAGTATATATCAATGATTAATAGATTTTTTATTGATAAATAAAAGGGAAGCTCCTAAGAGTGAAAATTTTCTTGTTACCGATCAAAAAGATCAATAAAAAAAAAGAGTTCTATTTATCCTTCCCGTGAAGAAGATGAAAAATGCAAAACACTAACTCCAGTATGTCCTTGAACAAGGAGAGACCAAATGCTATCTGCCACAAGAGGCCCAAATCCATTTGTGCAGATTGCTCTGAGACTCTTGGATGACCCAGCTGGTTCATGTGATAAATTGTACATATATTTTTTCCTTCTTCAGTTACTTTTTGTTGATGTCTCAAGACTTTTTTCTCCTGTTCTGTTTTCAGCTTTCAGACAATGATGCCCAGATTTGGATATGGGTACCGACATGGATATGTGGATTGGCGATACGTTTCAGAACCTTTTGGAATTCTAAGACACATACGGATGTGGGTGTTCTAAAGTTTTTGTTCGATCACCTCTGTTATCATTGTTTATGTTCTTTTCTAACATTTCTTATATTGAGAAGTAACAATATTTGAAATAATGGACTTGGAAAGTAGGATATGCTAAACTTGTACCCTAGAAGTCTTGGTACAGTATCAGGTGCCGACACGAGTA